>OY728126.1:73893063-83893063 GCA_963277665.1 Viscum album | reverse complement strand
AGGGTGTAAGCACTGAGGTTCAAGGAAACAAGAGAACCACACATCATTTTAACCAAGTAGAAACACTTACACCCTCATGGGTCATGATGGGAAGATGATGTATCCATGTATCTTTTAACTAAGAAAAGAAATTAAAATGGAGGGGCCACATCAAAACCTAGAACAGTCTCCACCTTCTACATTGAAGAAAAAAGATAAATTTTTTTTACACCCTTGGTTCTTCCTTACAATGCGCTAGGTTCACTCTGGGACCTATGGATAGAGAACTATTGATTGATGCATCTCTTTCCTCACAATAAGATGTTAAATCCTCTGAACGAAACTCTTCTTACTAGTTCCACAAGAAACCATACCACGATCTAAGAAACACCAAAAATCACAACACATGTCAACATCCACTTACTCCCACATGACAGTTTTTCTAAAACATGGGATTAAAAGGTGAATATCCACCATCCCTTCCACTCCACACAAGAAACACTATGAGTAATAACACATAGAAGGCACCTTCACTCTGAATAGAGAACTCATGTTTTTCCTGAAGGAAAACTCTATTAATCTTAAATCAAATATTCTCATTGAAAGAAGAACCTTCACTCATGTAGACGATCTGAAAAGTGTCACCAAACATGGACCTTGCAACTAAGAGAAAAAATATAAGAAGACAGACCTTGAATTTAGTACCTAACAACATGAGATCACTATAAGTATCCATTAAAACTCTTATAAATATATTATCTACATGGGAGACTTAACATGACCTCTTATATAAGTGATACCAATGAAATACCCAACGGCCCTTATAAAAAATCCACCAGCACCGAAAACTCCTCACTATATCTAACTTTTCCCCAAAGAATTTATTTCACCACTTTAAAGAAGGACCTATAGATTTAATGATGTCAAACTCCACAGTCAAAACCCCAAGAAGCAGGAGGGAAAATTTTTTCTTCCAACACCACACACATCTTCTCTCTCATTGTGGGAGGATCCACTAAACCACTAGAAGGATGTGGATTCATATTTTGATGTTCAATAAGAATAAGGTTCTTACGTTGTACAACTACAAGATATGAATACAAAGAATGACCTATGGTTGCACACAAACTACACACCAACACATTATGGGGGAATACAATAGATGATTTTTATCCACAATAACCCAGTCAAACCGGTCTATTGGCCAACAATGACACAAACTATCATCGAAATACATGAAGGTAACTACCACTAAGGTCCATAGAAATAGTTATAGTTTCACAACCATCTCTATTTCAAAAAATTCATTTTTTCAAATTCTTTATAAAAAACAGAAATCATAACCTATTTTCCATCATTTAAAAATAAAAATATTTCTATTTTAAAATTCATTTCCCAAAATTTTCAAAATAGGGTTTTCAAAAATATTTTTTGTAACTAGAAGAATCAAAAGACGATTAATATTGAAACATGTTCCAATGGGAGACCAATAGATGTGGCTAGTGGCCAAAAACCGGTCACACCACTAGCACATATAGTGTTCGAGGAAAATATCCCAGGATCTATGTGGAATTCCAGGCATTATGAGCTCAGGGAGACCAATGAACCAACTCTATATTCATTCCCCAAACACCAATGAACTTCAAAGACCAAAATAATCACTTGAAACCTAAATTTCCCTTTTCACATGGGTCTCATGTTGAGGTGTGCTATCCCGGAACAACACTCATGACTAGAACATCAAGTATGAGAAATCCTAGCTCATGTTTACCCAGACACATTCCCAAGGAACTAGACCAAAATAGAAAAACATGCCATGTGATAAAATTTAATCATGAACAAAACTGAGCTTCAATCCAAAAAGGAGCCAGACCTAGTCTACAGCATGTCTTAACGGGCATTTTTTCTCCCCATGGGCTGGTTTCTAGTGTTAAGAATTCAGATAAAGAAGATGTGAACAATTTATCCTAGAAAAGATTGAAATGAAAATAAGATAATACGAATAAACTGAAAGTGGGAATGGAAATAAATTAATCAATGATCAATACCTAAAATGACCTCATGGTTCACCATGGAACATAAAAACCACACTCATTCTAATGGTGATCCACACTAGGGAATCCAAAATAAGAAAAATAGAGTAGGCAAGCACATTAAGTTGAATATTATGAAGTCCAAAAATCAATGACACCATATTCCCCTACTTTTAAAAAGAAAATAAATCACGATAGTCTGAAAATAGGTCATATTAAAATAAATTTTTCCATTCTTTTTAAAATCATGAACATGTTTAAATATTTAAAGAAGGTTTTTTTATTCCACTATTTTTCAAAATAGTTTCAGGAATTCATCAATATTCAATGACAAAAGGAAAACAATTTAAATTAAAAATGGATATTTTAAATGAGGTAATAAGCTTAAAGAAACTAAAATGAAAATCATTTCACAAACACCATGTCATAAAGGAGAACCATGGTATATATTTGTAGGTAAATAGAAAAAGTGGGTCCCTTGGATACTCTTAACTCAGAGAAATGTGGTATTGAAACCATGACAACCCATTTTCTTTTGCATGAACCACTAGAATGGGATATCCCCATAAACCTATTATTCTCTGACAATAATCCAAATATTTAGATAGTGTTTTATTTGGCTATCTGGCTAGATGATATGAAGATAAACCAATTTTGTATCATCTTGCATACTAGTCCTATTATACCCAACCAGGTACCAGGGGTAACCCATGTGCTCTATTACAATTGGTGGTGGGATTTTATAAAGAAAACATATATGAACATATCAAATTCCTTATCTTAAAACACATTTAACAACCTACCACAACTTCCCCTCATTTTGTATATTCCTCTTTTTATGTCACACTAAAATGCACAGGCCTTCCACAAGGAAAATAACACAAATCACACATTAAAACATGGATCACATTTCTCAAATTAATGGGAATTTATAAAGATGGGTTTTCCACTTTCGTGAATCATTATCAAACATCTATATGGGAAAAATTTCATTAAAAGGTATTTTAACAATTTAAAAAACTATATTTCTCCACACCATTATTTGTATAAAATAATTTAAAATCATACATGCACAACCAAGGGATGACACACTTAAATGAAAGGTAGAAAATATGTTTAAATATATGAAACCCATTGCAAACACTCATTACACACTAAAGATTATATGGAATCAACTTTAAAATATATAACATTAATGATCAAATGAGCATTATAAATACACCATAATTTCAGAAAATGTCAAAAACATGTTTCAATATAAAAAACATGCACTGGAGCTTAGATAAATTATTTAAAAAAATAAATAACTATTTAAAACCATCGTAGCCAGACCACATAGCATGGAAATATTATATAAATATGAAAAATATTTTTAAGAGAGTCGTGAAATCATAGATTACTAATTAAAGGGATGGTCATAGGGATCCTACCTCAAACATGACACTCCTTAAATGGTGACCACCCGAACCGACCCCTCACACTTACATACATCATCATTTAAATATATATATTTTATCAAATACCCCTACTGAAATTGCACATATTCCCCATGCCTTGAGGGAATATGTACAAAGAGGGAATATATATATCTATATTCCTTACATATTCATGTATATATAATTGTTCTTGATACCCGTTGTCCAAAACCACATCAATAGGATCCAACACACATTGGAAAAAATTACCACAAACTCAAAACACTGTAGTAAAGACTCTCGCATAACCCAAAACTATTTTGAAAACATGTATTCAATATTTTAAATGAATTAACATGTTAACATAAAGTATAATAAAATGAAAATCACTTCAATGAAATCACCATTTTCCATAAAAAAATCCATAATCTTACTCAAACAAAAATACATTTTCAAAATTTTATCAACACTTCCACAATTAAAAAAATTCCCTTTTTCTTAAACAAGATATATTAAATAATTAATCATCTAATTCCATGTCCAATACCCTTTTATAAATCCACACATTTACCAGAACCAATTTTGAAACATTCATTTCATTGTTTATTCAATTTTCAACTTACATTTAGAAATGCACGCCATACTAAACATTCCAAATTATGCATTCCCATTGAAAACATACACCCAAAAAACTCCAACCATAACTGCCCATGAAAACATGGTTCACACCAATAAGAAAACCCTTAAGAATCATTTTATAAAACCTCACCTAACAACACACAATAAAACTTGGCCATATCATTCATTAAAAATCCATTTCTAACACGTAATCATGCTAAATATTTGAAAAAGCCCAATTCAAACAACTCAAAAAAAAAAGCATAGAACACATTAAAATAAATTTATCATTAAAATAAAATAATTTTTAAATGAAAATACATGAAAACCCAAACCTCTAGTGAAGAACATTCCATAAAAACGGTGCAGAGTCCATTATCCCCAAAACTACACATAATGAAACATAGAATTGAAACTAACATGAAAAGATTTAACCAAAACACATAGATTAAACCCAAACCAAAATGAAATCCATAATGTTGTCATGAAAAATTACTAAAATGGGGGAGGTGTTTAACTGAATGGAAGATATATGTGGGGAAGTATAGTCGGGTTTCATAAAAGGTAACAGTCTACAGAGAAGGGGCCATTAGTGTAGAGTTCACTAGTGGATAGAGGTCTACGGGTTGTTGAGAGGGGTTCGTCATACTGACCTGCACCGTGTTAGGCACACTGGAGAAGAAGAGTCAGTTGGTATTCAAGATGATGAAGGGGGAGTTAGGCTTGTGGGTGTCAACAGAAGAAGGATTATATGGGTGGGGTCAGCGTGTTGGGATGGTGGAGATGAGGGAGGAGGCGTGATGATATAGGGGAGATATGGGATGAGGCACAAGGGGAAGGGGGTTCTATCCCTGTCCAAAACAATGAAAATAATAATAATAAAAACAATAAAACTAATAGTAATAATAATAATAATTATTATTATTATTATAATTAAAATAATAGTAATAAGAAAACTTATAATCATAATTTTTTTCATTATTTTTGTTATTAAAACTAGTCATTAAATTTTATTTTATTTTTCTTATTATATCTTATTGAAGTTTTTTATTTACTTTATTATATATATATATTTTTTGAACATGGATAAGTTAGAACCATGACCTAGGTTTCGTCACGTGGTTTCCCAAATTGTGTTCTTCCTATGGGCCTGATGCTTCCATTCCCAAGATGTGTGTTTTTAATAAAAACTCAAAAAAATTAAATCAGGGTTCAACCTGAAATAAATGATTCCATGAAAATTAATAAAAAAATTATGTAATATTTTAGGGTGATACATAAACCCTCCAAAAACATATGGTATATGGTATCATGAGAGATAAACAAAAATGAATTACAAAATTAAACAAAGGATGTTTACATAGATGAAGATATCATTGAATAATTCTCAAGGAAATTAATCGTTAAACATGACAATGTGTCCCATACCACATGAAAAATTCAAATAAAAATAAAATATTATATCATAAGAATAAGGAGACTCATGATATGATATATCAAATGTTAGTAAATACACCACACTTACAGTTAATAAGTAGTGATCAAGGCATATATCTCATAGAAGTAAATGTGAGCTGAGAAAACCCATTTTTTACTTTGAAAAGAAGAGTTGTTTTGGAGAATTATTTATATTTTTTATAAAATTAGATTTTAAAAATTTAGAGACCATACAAAAATTTTTACGAAAATTTAAATTATATTTAAGGCATAAATTATGTTCCATTAAAGAGAAATCATTTAAAAAAGTGTTTTTAAGAATCTTTAGAAACAACAGATTTTAGTTCGATTTAAAAAAATATTAAAGATATTTTAATGTGGAAAGGCAGGATTTTTTCATATTAATAGAAATGAAACAATATTGATTTTTCATGATCATTTTTTATTTTATAGAAATAATCATGTATTAAAACAAATTATATATTTCACATGAAAATTGGTAAGAAATCAGGAAGTTCCCCTCCGTTGGGAAAGTTTATCGGGAAGAATTTAGAAGTGAATAATTTTAAAAAATATACATCTGAATATATGATAGATGAAATTTTATGGATATATGATTTTTGAACATGTAAATAATTTTTATATGAAATATAATTAAATATATAAGAATTACATTTGAGTGATTATAGTGAATGTCTAACCCAAAGAAAAACATGGGTTTTGATAGAACCCTTTACCACTTTGTAATCAATTGAATCATATTCCCCAAAATTAATAATCATCAAATTATTCATTTAATAAAATGAAAATAAATATATTTATGATATTATACATCAATGGTATGTATAAAAACAACATATAAAATAAATAATGGTGAATATTAAATACACCACAAAATTGGATGTGAGATGAGGAAACCCCTACTACTTTGTAATCAATCCAATCGTATGACCAAAAAAATAATTAAAAAATAAATCATTTAGTACCATGAAGAGAAATATATTCATGATATTATATTTCAAATTCATGTATAAATAAACCACTTATAATAAATAATTTATGAATAATGGAAATCTCATTAAAATAAAATTGAAATGAGATACCCCTTACCTTATATCCGAACGTGTTCTGGACAAGACCTTTACATCATTGAAAATAAAATAAAACCCATTAAATAATTAATTAAGATACCTATATAAATTTTTTTAATAAAATTTAATTATGTTCATATATGGAAATTTGCATTAGAAATAAGAATGCAATTTATCCCTCAGAAGCTTTTGTTTCTGTTGTTATCCTGATCAACATAAATATAACTTATTATATAAATTAATTTGAAAATGATATAAATATCAATAATTTAATTTATATATTATTAATGATCATCTATATGTTTACATGGTCATATATATCATTCGATTACATGGTATGGGGATGAGTTATTTTATAATTCATTTAGTGATAACTGTTTAGATTATTATAAAAATTATTGAACATAATGAACTCAATTTGTTTTATCATTTAATATTATGTAAATATGTTATGTACATAACATAAAAGGTGTTATATTATATATTATACAATCAGTATTAACCATTATAATGGTTTAATGAACATATTTGAAGAATAATTTGATGAATGAAACATCATCATCCATGAATATTGTAAATTGGCTCCTCTGAGAAGATAATTTCATTTGAAAAATAAAAGAGGGAGAGTAAGGAGATGATAATGGTTATTAAATTAATATGACATAATTACTCTATATATATTATATTGGAGTTATCATGATCAATTGGACATATGTGGTTATGATATATTTTGATAGGAAGATAACATGAAAATAGATTAAATGAAAAATGAAGTGGATTTACCTCTTGAAATAACCTCCATGAGAACCTTCTTAAGGGAATGGGTTTTAGACTATAGGAAATACCAAGATATCATGGTCATAGGGTGGGTCTTGAGAAATGTATTGGGGAGTCAATTTCAGAAGCTTCAAGGAAAAGAAAAGTGATGAGAAGTGGGAGTGTGGGTGGTTATTATAGTGGAGGAGATGCGGGTTTCTCCACTATTTTAATCAAAATTTTATTATTTTGGATGATGAATTTGAATAATTATGATTCATGAGAGTAAAATAATAATAATTTCATGTGAGTTTGAACCAATATCCATTCACATCATCCATGACACAAGCATGATGCATAAATTTATTTATTTATCATATTTTGTCTACTATAAAATTTTACTATTCAATAAAAATTCATGAATTCCTAAAATATCTCAAAACCTCACCCTATCCATTTTTTAACATATAGATTTCAAAAATATGGACACTATTCTATAAATATAATTTTTATAATATGTGAATTTTAATTTTTAAATAAAATCTTTATTTATTAGAAAAATATAGATTTTTAATTTAAAACCTGATTTTATAATAATTGAGTCTCCTAAAAATATTCTAAATATATAGGAAAACAAAATATTTACATAGGAATACATTTTATGAAGAAAAAATTTATAATTAAATTTTTTAATTTAAAATTGTAATTAAGTATTTAATACCCCCAAAAGTAGCAATACTTATTTATTAATTTTAAAAACATTCTCTCTCATTTAAATGGATCCAAAATTTTATTTATACTATCATGGGTGAGGTTACTATTCATAATGGTCCGGTTACGATTCATAAATGTTGAATTAATATTCATAATAGTGTTATAATATTAATTAGGGTCATTTACTATTCATAAAAAAAATATTTTGATAATATTTGAATCTAAAAACATACTAATGGAAATGGTGTATGACTATTTTTTGAAATTAAAATCACCTAAGTTGATAAATTATAATTCATTGAAAGGTTATAACTATCCTGTGTAAATAATTATAATAAAAAAGTTATTTTATTTTCAATGACTCTCAGTGTTGTGTGCATTAATGGGTATATTAATTTTTTATATTCTTAGGGTGTTTCATCCACCTCCTTCAATTAATTGAATCCTTACAATTTAAAATTATAATCTAAATGGTAAAGGTTGGTAACTAAAAATTCCCATTTTTTGACAACCCAAATTGATAATATTGTTAATAAAACATCCCCCGAATAAGTGGGGGAGGAACATTAATAGGTTACTTCAAAACTACACATTTGAATATGAAAACATTATTATGAAGTTAAAATATACACATAGAATAATAATATAACCATCAATTTCTATGGAGAGTGATAGAAAACAAGGTCATTAGAATTTTAACTATAATAAGTTTAATATCTTATGATCGGTTAAAAGAAAACTGATTAATCCTAATGAAAAATACATGGATAACATTCCTGTTACAAAATAAATTTCCTTCAATTTATGGATTCCTTTAATATCTAGATAAGAACATAATAAATTAACATTACTATATTATTTTCCAATTCATAGTAGTAATATCATCAATTATTTGTGCTTTCATCTGTTTTCACCTCATTCCCTATACCAGGTAATGAAATCTCATGATGGATTCTTTAGGCCTAAAGAATTAAAATGGATATCTACAAATCACAGATACAATTTAAGTATAATTATCTATTCATATTTTCTTTATACATTAACCGAATCCAAAATGGTTAGTATTATATATAATAATTCCCCAAAAAACAATACACCTTTATAAGATAAAAAGAAACATTAACCTCTAAAATTTAAATGTAATGCTCAAGGTTTAACATATATCACATTGAAAGTTTTTATCATTCATGAAAAAAGTTCTTGACTATGACTCCAAAATCAGAAGGATTTATTCATATAGTATTCTAAATGACATCAATAACACTAAATCACAAATACTAAAAATTTAAACTCAACTATAACATAATATCCATAATATTCTATCAATTCCCATAAATAACATGGATCACTATGTATCGACAATAAAATCATGCTTGACTCAAAAATGAAATTCAACATTTATTCACCAAATATTATATTTACCAAAGTCTTAAAAAATTCCTAAAATATTAATGTGTTCTAAAATAACATTCATTAATTAAACAAAAAATAATTTTCCTAACCCAATGTTATCTATTTGATAAAGAAAAAATACCCGAAAATCAAAATATCAATTTTCCATTAGATGTTTCAACTAAAAAATAGTCATGATAACAAGGAATTCAAGTTGGAAAGTGGTAGGTGGTGTAACCTTTTCTCCCTTTGGCTTTGATTTCACACACAACAACCATTCCAAATGATGTTGTTTGTCACCTGACTATGGTATGTCCTTTTTCTAAAACCAAATATCTTCCAAAATAAATATGATAGACTTCCTTGAAATAAGATCAATCACTAAACAATATTTTAACTAGGATTTTCAAAAAAACCTCAATACATAAATGCATCATACATTTATTTCATTATATGGTCTTCCTTGGTCCATGGGCTATCCAATAGAATAGAAATTGACTCGGGTATTGGATCGGTACCATACAGTTAAGTAAAATAACAAGAAATAGATCATTGGGATCAATTTAAATTCCTTCCATTATAACCATCATTTTTCCGTTGCAATCATTTTTTATGTCCATTCCCACAAAAAATAACTTCTCTACTCGTTTGAGAAACTATTTTTGGTTCCTCCTTCTGCATTTCATGCATGTTAGACATAGTGTAAAGACATGTAAATTTCAAGGAATTTTTTTTCTTAAAATATTTTGTATTTTACGAGTACGCAGTTTCTAACGACACCTGATTTTGAGGCCCTGTGTGCCCGGAATACTTTTCGGAAGTTTAGCTCGGGTATGTTCAGTGAACGAATGAGCGGGTTTTCCTATCTTTTGAACCGATGGTCAGAATTGAAATCCAAGGGCACCGATGAAACTGCAACTTCAATAATTTCTTAATAGGAACTTTACCAAAGATGCGTTTGCTCGAGAGGAGTTGTTAAAAATTGTGGATTAATAATGAATTGAATAAAAATTGTGGAACATTTTTTATTCTTTATCCATGTGATTATATCCAACATGGGGTAGTTGGGGTGGGACCCACAAACCCCTAACTACCCATGTGATGATATTGGTGAGGTGAGGCCCACACGAGACCCACCCCATCACATTCCATAAAACTCTTCTAACCCCCCTCTTAAAATTTGTAACTCATCTTAACTTGTTAAACTTCTTCTTAAAGTGGGTGACCCTTCCTCTCCCCACTCTCCTGATTTAATGCTTTCCAACACACATTTAATTAATTAATTTAACCTAAAAAATTAATTGAATTAAGTGTTTTATTTTTGAAAATTGAAATTCTTGGCATGAGTAAATAAAATAAGGAAAAGCCTTATCTTATTTTGGTTGGCAATTATGGTGTTAAGTGAAAGGGAAGGGAGCTCTTGAGTTTTGGGAAGATCAGTTCATCTTCTTGTTGAAGAACTTCTTCTTCAACGAAGAACGCCAACTCTCCGACGAAGAATTTCGACTCTGCAGCTCGACTTCTTCATCCTCTTCTACCTCCGCAACAGGGGTGGAGACACCGACGATGACGGAATTGACGCCATCATCTGTGGCACTTCACAACCATGAACATCCTTCGAGGTAGGGATTATCTTCATTCAAGTTTTATTTATCGACCTTCATTGATTAAAATTTGGCCACTTGATATCGTCATAACAGGAGGAGATGAAACTGCAAAAACACGGCCGATCCTCCTCCCCTTTTCTTGGTTATTTGTCGTTGATCATTGTGGTGAAGGCGGCGCGGTGCCGTTACACCGCGCAGGAACGCAGAGGACTGCGACCAGAGTGGGCCGCGGTGGAGGGGCGCGGCATAGTCGCGCCGCGCTGGAGGAGACGAGGGAGGCCGCGGCTAGAGCAGGATGCGGCGAGGGGCGTGGCACCATCGCACCACGCCGGTCGAGCAATAGCCGCGACCAGAGGCCGCTGCGGTCCAACAGGGGTAGCCGGCTGCCGGTGACACCAGGAGGCGGGACCTTGAAGGGTCCCGTAGCGACTCAATCAGCTGTCCGTTTTACCAGAAAACCGGGTGGTCGTAACCCCCCAAACCTCATTTGGGACAGACCCCACCTGGGGGCCGCCGTGCCCCCTTCGCACCCCGCTCGGCCGACAGCTGAGCCGCGACCGGCTTTTGAGCTGGGCCGCTAGCCATGCCAGTCGGGCTGGGTCGTGCCAGCCGGGTCGGGCCGCACCCAATAAAGCTGGACCCGAACCCAGGTCGGGTCGACACGGTTCGTGCCGCCCCAGGGGCTATTGGGTCGGGTCGGACCGGGCCCAGACCCCCTATTTTCGGATTAGGTTCTTTCAAACACCCATATCTTGGGCTACGGGCCTCCGATTGACGCACCTTCAGTTGGATAGGGATCCTTTGATCGATACAGTCATTTCTTTATATTACAATCAAGTTTTTGGAGATGTTTGGGTATGGCCGGGTTGGTTCGAACCTGAAATCAACCGGGCCATTTGGGAGAAAACACTTATAACTTAATGACCAGACTTCCGAATGACGTGCCATCAATTACGTTGAATTAATCTTAGTGAGATGTTTATTTTGTATTTCTCCACTCGAGGTTAGGATGCAGATAGAGTACAATTGGGTTCGTTTGTCTTAAAAACCAACCTGGACCATGGGACGGAAAAACCAATAACTCTTAGACCGGGCGTCCGATTGACACGCCATCTATCGCGTTGAGTTCCTATTGATGATATAGAACTTTGTGATACATCAACTCTGGAATTTGTGATAGTTGATATATCGAACCCCATGGATCATGGAGCGGACCCTTCCGGAATTGAGTGTGCTGTGTGCGGGACCCTAGAGATGGCTGCGACTGTGACGACGACGACGACTGTACTTGGATCCTACGTGGGTTCGGCAGCGTGGACGACTGAACATGGATCCTCTGTGGGTTCAGCAGCGAGGACGCATGTAATTGGATCCTACGTGGGTTCGGCAGTGACGGTTACTGTACTTGGATCCTACGTGGGTTCGCCAGCGACGACTTATGTACTAGGATCCTACGTGGGTTCGACAGAGGAGATGATTCAGAGGCTACATCTAAACATCTCCACCCCTCTTCGTGAGTAGTGTACCCGTGTGAGATGAATTTTGACTTTCAATCATTATCATTGATGTAGTTGACATGCATTCTTGTGTGGATTGGGTTGTGCATTCCTGTGTGGATTGGGTTGTGTTTTCCTGTGTGTATTGGGTTATGCTTTCCTGTGTGGACTGGGTTGTACATGGCCTCGTGAGTTGGAGTAGAACTGAAATTGTTGACTTAGTTATACGTATGTGTATATACCTATGTAGAGTTGGTTGATACTTCGTGTTTGTATCTTTCCTTTGTGGAATATCCCTTCTGGATTCTGGGAGGCCTTCGGGGGGCTCGGGGTCCCTACTGAGTATCGTATACTCACCTATGCACGGGATATGCCCGCACTACGTTGTGTTGGTTGTAGACGACAGACATCGCTGATCATAGTTGAGGCTTGTGGTTCAGGATGGTATTCGGTGGAGGACTTTCAGGTGGGACGTACACGGTGCGGACAGACGAATTCTAGGAGCAGAGGAGACCATCTGTACCCACCCTTCAGCTGGGGTATCCGGAGGATGACTTGGTGGTTGCTGCTTTACTTTTCATATTTTTTACTTTCTCTTCTTAGTTGTACTATACTTTCAGTTGGGTTTGTTTACTGGACCATTTACTTTCTAGCACTTCCTTTTGTACTTAGTTTACTTAGTGTTTTTCAGCTTGCGTACTATGCGGTGTTTGTTTTCTTATATAAAGGAAATGCCTTCCCTTTTATCTGGATTTATGCCTTTGGTGATAGTCGCCAGCCGCTGGCCTATTGAGGACAGGCTTGGGGTAGTCACGGCACGGGCCCCGAGGACGGGTCATGACAAATTGGTTTCCAAGAAGTCGGTTCTACCACAGAACTCAGGACTCGGATAATTTCTTCTATGTGAAGCAATAGTGTTAAGGGTATTGAGTGTGGTTATCAGTCCAGGGAGTCCAGTGTTGGTGCAGCGGCCGACGTATCCATACACCAAGACACTGACTTCTGATTTCCGACTCAGTGCCCGAAAACATTGATTGCATGTGTGTTTAAAAAATTTTCTTTGTGATTACATTGTGTCAGCTCATCAGGTATAATGTATTAACTGTGGTGCACCTGTTTCTTTTTAGGATGGCCCCACGATGGCAGCAAGCTAGGTTTGCAGTCTTTGTGAGAGATGGCATCCCACCGAGCGATGAGGCCTCGGTGTAGGGCCCCATTACAGTGGAGGCACTGGCGATACCTCTACCCACCGAGCCACCGATGCCACCAGCCCCAGTAGTGGAGAGTGCACGTCTCCTGATTTCACTTCACGAGTTTAAGCATCAGATGCTGCCCATGTTCCGTGGAGATAAGGACCCTTAGGCAAACGAGGATTGGCTGGAGGATATTTTCCGAGTTGTCAGATTAGTTGGGACACTAGCTGACCTCATGGTGATCCTTGCGGTGAGTCTCCTGCACGCAGTAGAAAGTAGATGGTGGGGCCTGATGCTATAGGTGCACGATGAAGAATCATTAATTTGGACGGGCTTCGAGAGACTCTTCCACTCTAAGTTCGTTACAACCACCCTCGGTGCGGTGCACATCCAAGAGTTACTACAGCTGCGACAGGGCAACATGACAATAGCCTAGTACTTGGATAGATTTACTGATCTCTCGCGCTACTCCACGAACATGGTACAGGACCCATTCTTCTGGGCCCGGATCATCGAAAAGGGACTGAGGCATGAGATCAGAGCTTCGATGATCTCCCTTGGAATTCCGATGCAGGAATAAGTACTTGAGAAAGTCCTTCTTGTGGAGAGCTTTCTTGATGAGCCTAAACCAGTAGCGAGACCTACCACAGGCCAACACGTAGCGGAGTCTTATGCAGCCAGAAGTAGACATATGTTACAGAGGTCCAAGCGGACCAGACCATCAAGTGGGAGACCTCAGGATATTGGTTCGGAGGTGCGAGGCACACGCATCAGATCCAGTCATACGAGAGGCAGGTAGTGCTATGCATGTGGCAGGTAGGTCCACATGGCTCATGATTTCCCAAAACGCCATGCAAACTAGAAACAAATATTTGCAGGACCACCCAGGCAAAGGTAGAGATTCAACCATGGCAGTCTGCAGGGAGCAGGCGAACGAGGTAGAGGAGCTGGCCAAGCAGCAGGTGGGGGACGATGCTTCGGGGCTCTACCACCACCACCACTAGGAGGTCCACCCTAACCATAGGGAGCTGGTAGACAGAGTCAGGCTCAGCTTTAGGCAGTGGAGGCCGACGACCACAACGCACTTGAGATGATTCTAGGTACTATCTGTGTCTAATACTCCCTTGCTGCAGTTCTTATAGACATAGGGGCGAGTCATTATTTTATTTCCTCTACCCTTGTTCAGAGCTCAGAGATTCCGACAGAGCCGTTGGCTCAATCCGTACGGCTAGAGACTCCTACGGGAGTAGACTCGATGATTACGCACCAGTGTCGGTAGTGTGATCTTACTCTAGGAGGCGAGAGCTTCTACTAGGGTCTTCTTGTAGTGGCATCGAGGCCGTACGACGTCATCCTGGGCATGGATTGGTTATCTACGGTCCATGCATAGATCGACTGTATTAGGCGAAAGGAGCGTTGTGTCCGCACAAATGGGAGTAGGATCACCTTCACCGGCGAGAAGGGAGCCTTTTTTGCATAGTATGGACTCACATAGAGGAGAGGAAAATCGATCGCCCATCAGTTGGCTAGTCTCATCCTAGGAGCAATTGATGTGTGGAGTCCGAGTTTTCCTGTTGTGGTGGATCAGTATGTAGAAATTTTTCCTGACGACGTTCCAGGACTACCTCCTCATAGAGTGGTAGATTTCTATCTTGACCTATACCCCAAGACAACCCCTATATCTACACCAGTATATCAGATGGCTCCTGCTGAGCTTCGTGAGCTATGGGTACAGTTGGACGACTTGCAGGGAAATGGATTTATCTGACCCAGTGTATCACCCTGGGCTTCCCCGATTTTGTTCACCAAAAGGCGGACGAGTGCTTGCGACTTTGTGTCGACTACTGCCACCTTAATCAGGTTACTATGAAGAACATGTATCCAATTTCGAGGATTGAAGACCTCTTCGATTAGCTCAAGGGAGCACAATGGTTCTCGAAGATAGACCTCGGGTCAGGATATCATCAGCTTAGAGTTCGAGACGAGGATGTGCAGAAGACAACCTTAAGGTGTCGGTATGGCCACTATGAGTTCTTGGTTATGCCTTTTGACGTAACCAACACTCCAGCAGTGTTCATGAGTCTCATGAATAAGATCTTCCAGCCTTACCTCGATCTATTTGTCGTAGTCTTCATCAATTACATAATTATTTACTCGACTACTGAGGAGGATAACGCCTACCACTTGCGGGTTGTACTGAACACACTCTGAGAGAACCAGCTTTATGGTAAGCTCTCGAAGTGTTAGTTCTGGATTCAAGAGGTCCACTTCTTGAGGAACATCATCTCTGATGTAGGAGTTGTGGTGGATCTTGCGATGATCGAGGCAGCACTATCTTGGGAGCCACCCAGGAGTGTGAAAAAGGTGTGGAGTTTCCTAGGTCTGGATGGGTACTATCAGAGATTTGTACCAGAATTATCCAGAGTTGCAGCACCGCTTTCAGCTTTGACGAAGAAGGGGGAACCCTTCGTGTGGCCAGATAGATGTGAGCAGAGCTTCCAGAAGCTGAGACATATATTGACCAGTGCACCCATCTTGAGGCTACCGGAGGAGGGAGTAGGGTACGTAGTTTACTATGATGCATCAGGGACCGGACTCACGTGTGTCCTGATGCCGGAGAGGGAAAGGATCACTTATGGTTCACAACAGTTGAGGCAACACGAGCCGAACTACGCTACCCATGACCTGGAGTCATTAGCATTGGTCTTCACCTTAAATATGTGGCGGCACTATATGATGGGTGAGTGCTTTACAGTCTACTTTGACCACCAGAGTCTCAGGTACATCTTCTCATAGAAGTACTTGAACCTGAGACAGTGGCGATGGATCAAGTTCCTCCAAGACTATGACTTTGATATATTCTATACTCTTGGGAAGGGGAACGTAGTAGCTGATGCTCTCAGTAGGAGGTCAGGCATTCAGCTACTTGGACAGGCGATAGAGCAGTTAGACGCCTTGCAGATTTCCTTCGTGGATAGAGATGGGGCAGCCTTTCTCCAGTCGCTCATAGTCACTCCTCCACTACTTTAGCTGGTTAGGGAGGCACAACATGGGGACGTTTAATGTGAGACGTGATGTGCACAGATATCCATAGGCCAGCCACCTGATGGATTTTCTATAGGAGGAGAGAACATAATCCTTTTCAAGGGAAGTACCACGGCACCAGTTGCATTATAAGAGGAGGTGCTGAGGGAGTTTCACACTTCCCCATTGGGGATACATCCAGGTGTAGCGAAGATGTACCAAGATATTAGATGACAGCACTGGTGTCCGGGTATGAAAAAGGATGTGGCCGAGTTTGTTTCACGATTCCTCACCTTCTAGCAGGCGAGGGAGGAGCACTAGGTACCAGAAGGCTTGGTACAACCCTTAGAGGTCCCGGAGTTGAAGTGGTATGGGATATATATGGATTTCATGATAGGGCTTCCACATACATCTAGAGGACACGACTCCATCATGGTGATCGTAGACCGACTCACCATGTCGGCTCACTTCTTACCTATCAGAGAGTAGGGCTCAGTGGAGAGCTTAGGACACCACTACATTCAAAAGATTGTACGACTTCATGGGGTACCATCGTTTATCATCTCTGATCGATACACTATCGTTACCTCCTAGATTTGGAAGGGGTTGCAGGAGGCATTTGGGACGCAGCTATGCCGGAGCATCAGCTTTCACCCTCAGACGGATGACCAGATGGAGAGGACCATTCAGACACTCGAGCACATGCTCCATGAATGTGTCCATGACTTTGGTCGCAGCTGGGAGGATCACCTAACCGTGGTGGAGTTTGCGTACAACAATAGCTAAAACTCCACCATCGAAAGGGAACCATATGAGGAATTGTACGACCGACCTTGCAGATCACCTCTATGCTGGACAGACCCTGGGGAGTCAGTAGTTGTAGGACCAGAGATGGTCCAGGACATGACAAAGATGGTGAAGATCATCCAGGAGCGGATGAGGATTACCCAGAGCCGACATAAGTCCTATGATGATAGGAGGCATAGACCACTAGAGTACGAGGATGGCGACCACGTTTTCATACGAGTCTCACCTCAACGTGGATTGTGGAGATTTGGTCGGGGCGGCAAGTTATCTCCATGCTTCATCAGACCACTCCAGGTTTTCATAAGGATAGGCGAGGTGGGTTATCCCCTGGATCTTCTACCCCAGTTGCATCGGGTGCACTTCGTCTTCTACGTATCTCAGCTGAGGAGATACGTGAATGAACCAACGCATATCATTTATCACTAGGAGCTGGACGTCGATGACAGGGTGACATTTTCGGAGGTCCCAGTGGAGATCAAGGATCGACAAGAGCGGGTCCTACGTGGACGGTCAATTCCTCTAGTGCGCATCAAGTGGAAGCATGTGAACCTTCATGAGAGCACATGGGAGTGGGAGGCTCAGATGCATGCACAATATCCTCATTTGCTTCCCTAGTTTATGATGTATCTTTAAGGGGACGTAAATACCTGAGGTGGAAGTAATGTAAAGACCCGTAAATTTCTAGGAAATTTTTTTCTTAAATTATTTGGGATTTTACGAGTATGTAGTTTCTGAAGACACCTGATTCTAAGGCCTGGTGTGCCCGGAATAAGTTTCTGATGTTTAGCTCGGGTACATTCAGTGAACGAACGAGCGGGTTTTTCTATCTTTTGAACCGGTGATCAGAATTGAAATCTGAGGGCACTGATGAAACCACATCATTGGTAATTACTTAAGAGGTCCTTTTCCGAACATGAGTTTTCTCGAGAGGAGTTGTTAAAAATTGTGGATTAAAAAAAATTATGGAAATTTTTTTATTCTTTATCCACGTGATTATATCTAAAATGGGGTAGTTGTGGTGGGACCCAGAAGCCCCTAACTACCCATGTGAAGATATTGGTGAGGTAGGTCCCACACGAGCCCCACCCCTTCACATTCCATAAAAATCCTCTAACCCCTCTTAAAATTTGTAACTCGTCTTAACTTGTTAAACTTCCTCTTTAAGTGGGTGACCCTTCCTCTCCCCACTCTATCAATTTAATTCTTGGCAACACACATTTAATTGATTAATTGAACCTCAAAAATTAATTGAATTATATGTTTGATTTTCGAAAATTGAAATACTTGGCATGAATAAATAAAATAAAGAAAATCCATATTTTATTTTGGTTGGAAATTGTGGTGTTAAGTGAAAGGGAAGGGAGATCTTGAGTTTTGGGAAGATCAGTTCATCTTCTTGTTGAGGAACTTCTTCTTCAACGAAGAACGCCAACTCTCCGACGAAGAACGTTGACATGGTGGATCGGTTTCTTCATCCTCTTCTTCCTCCGCAACAAGGGTGGAGACACCGATGACGACGAAATCAACGCCATCATCTGCGACACCTGACAACCACAAACTTCCTTCGAGGTAGGGATGATCTTCATTTAAATTTTATTTATCGACCTTTGTTGATTAAAATTTGGCCACTTGACATCGTCATAACGGGAGGAGACCGGACTACACAAATATGACCAATCCTCCTCCCCTTTTCTTGTTGATTCATCATTGATTATTGTGGCGAAGGAGGCACACTTCCATTCTACCGTGCAGGAACGAAGAGGATTGCCGGCCGAGCAGGCCGCGACGGAGGTGCGTGGCGCCGTCACACAACGCTGGAGGAGCCGATGGAGTCCATGGCTAGAGCGGGCCGCGGTAGAGGGTCATGGCGCCGTCACACCGCGTCGGTCCAGCAAGAGCCACGACCTATGGCCACGACGGTCTAGCAGGGGCGGCAGGCTATGCTGGCCGCTGTCGACACCAGAAGGCGGGTCCCTGAACGGTCCCGTGTCGGCTCAACCGGTCGGCCATAAAGGCCGACCATTTTATAGAAAATATGGAGGTCGTAACCCCCTACCCCCATTTAGGGAGGACCCCACCGGGGGGCCTCCGTTTCTGAAACAAAGGGGGTTGTGCCCCCTTCACCCCCCGCTCGGCCGACAGCCGAGCTGCAGCCGGATTCCGAGCCAGGAGGGAGGCCGCGTCGGGTCGGGCCGCTCGCGCCGGGCCGGGCCGCGCCCAATCGGACCAGACCCAGACTCAGGTCGAGTCGACCCGGTTCGGGCCGACCCAAGGGTATTGGGTCAAGTCGGACCGGGCCCAGACCCCCTATTTTCAGACCAGTTTCGTTCAAAAACCAATATCATAGAATATGGTCCTCCGATCAATGCACCGTCAATTGCATAGGGATCTTTGGATCGAGTCGGTCATTTTGGTATATTACACTTGATGTTTCAGCGATGTATGGGTACAACCAGGTTGGTTTGAACCTGAAACCAACCGGGCCCTTGGAGCGGAAACACTTATAACATAACGACCAGACGTCCGAATGATGTTCCGTCAATTACGTTGAATTCCTCTTAGTGTGATGGTTGTTTTGGATTAATCAACTCGATGTTTGGACATAGTTGGAGTATGATCGGGTTGGTTTAGCGTAAAAACCAACCAGGCCCCTGGGATGGTAAATCCAATAACTCTTAGACCGGGCGTCCGATTGACGCGCCATCTATCGCTTTGAGGTCCTATTGAAGAGACGGAACATTGTGATACATCAACTCTATATTTAGTGATAGTTAATGTATTAACCATTTGGATCGTGGAGCGAACCCTCCCGGAATTGAGCATGCTGTTTGTGGGAACCCTAGAGCTGGCTGCGACTGTGACGACAATGACGACTGTAATTGGATCCTAAGTGGGTTCAGCAGTGAGGACGACTGTACTTGGATCCTCTGTGGGTTCGATATTGATGACGACTATACTTGGATCCTTTGTGGGTTCAGCAGCGATGGTTACTGTACTTGGATCATATGTGGGTTCAGCGGTGACGACTTCTGTACTAGGATCCTACGTGGGTTCAACAGAGGAGATGATTCAGAGGCTACATCTAATCATCTCCACCCCTCTTTGTGAGTAGTGTACCTGTGTGAGATGAGTCTTGACTTTCAATCATTATCATCTATGTGATTGACATGCTTTCCTGTGTGGATTGGGTTGTGCTTTCTTATGTGGATTGGGTTGTGTTTTCATGTCTGGATTGGGTTATGCTTTCCTGTGTGGACTGGATTGTACTTGGGCTCGTGAGTTGGATCAGAACAGAATTGATGAGTTAGGTGTATGTGTGGGCATATACCTAAGTAGAGTTGTTTGATACTTCATGTTTGTATCATTCTTTTGTGGTATATCCCTTGTGGATTCTTGGAGGCCTTCGAGGGTATCGGTCTCCCTACTGATTATCGTATACTCACCCCTGCACGGGCTATGCCCACACTACATTGTTTTGGTTGCAGATGACGGACATCACAGATCGTAGTTGAGGCTAGTGGTGCGGGAGGGTATCCAGTGGAGGAATTTTAGGCGGGACGTACATGGTGCAGACGGACGGATTCGAGGAGAAGAGGAGACCATATGAACCCACCCTTCAGGTGGGGTTTCCGGAGGATGACTTGGTGGTTGCTGGTTTACTTTTCAGTTGTTGTACTTTCTTTTCTCAGTTGTACTGTACTTTTAGTTGGGTTTGTATACTGGCCCGTTTACATTCCATCACATACTTCTTTACTCAGTTTACATACTGTTTACTTCAGCTTGCATACTCTATGGTGTTTTTTTTTATAAATGCAATGCCTTCCCTTTTATCGGGATTTACGCCTTTGGTGCAAGTCGTCATCCCCTGGCCTATATAAGGCAGGCTTTGGGTAGTCACGTCATGGCCCCCTAGGGCGGGTCGTGACAGATATAGTATTTTTTTCTCCGTTGTCTTAATACTTGAGCTCTTCTCAAACTTAATTCTTCTCTTCAATGGTGGATTTTGGCATTTGATATGGTATATGTTTTTAATAATATTTTGAAAAAAACTAATTAGGAATGAATAGGATATCTTTTACTCTTATCAAAACTCCAATTGGTTTCTCATCAGCACCATTGTATACATCATGTTCAATGATAACCTGACTCATTTGGATTCCATCTATTGACTAAAACCATAAACCTGTGTGTGTATAAAATGTAATAGTGATAAAAATGTATAATAATTTTTAGAATTTCATGAAAACGTATTTTCTACCCAAAACACCATATGTTCAACCAGGGATATTCATTTTCATTATATATTCAAATCTATAAAAATGGTGAGTAAATAAAATCTGAATTATCCTATGAATATCACCCAAGAGTGTCAAACAAGGTGCACAGTAAGAACCATTATCGTGTAATAAGAAATCTTGAGTCAAGATTGGAACCCCTTTTTATAGTTTTTACTCCAAGGTATACATGTTCCAGTTGCAGGTCGACTTGTTGATTCCAGATTGGGATATAGTTTTTAGTAGTATCCCCACAATCTAAACCTTTCCAAAATTATAGTATGTTCAAGTATTCTTATACTTAATGTCCAAATTAGGGTTCTCTACATTAGCCTACATTTTCGAAATATATTTTTCCATGGATACTATTAAACATCCTATGATACCAATTGTAACACCCCAAACCTAGTTGGCTGAATTCGGTGCATTATTTTTTTTACATTTTCATGATTAGAAGAAATTCATATCCCAAAGGACTCGGTAGTTTAGTAGTTTTGGAAAACCAGATACATAAATAAGTAAAATATTTCAACATGTAATGAAATACAATATAGGAGATCCGTTAGTAAATACTATAACACCTATTTTATCCCAGCGAGTCATTCATAATACACATCTTCACATCCTAGGGAAATATTAAACAATTGAAATGGGTGATCTCTGATGCTCAGTAAGGATATGTAATATAGCAGAAGCGTAAATAATATAGCATAGTGAATAAATATAAGTACACATTCCATTTAACGTAAACATGATAATAATATGAAAAAAATAAAATATGTATAAACAATTCTATAATAAAACCTAAAAATGGATATTTTTCTGGTTTAATAATAACATGGAATATTATAAAGTAGTTTATTAATGATGGAATGCATATTGTCATACATCCTAACCATATCTCAAGGCCTCATTCCAACACCATACATAAACAGGTAAAAACCCAAACTAGTTAGTCCCATGAGATCTACCGATGCCTCAAGGGGATATATTTTTTCCCTCACATTACATAATATGTCTAATAAATTACACATACAATGATTGAAACATAATCAACATAAACAATTGTATTGGAAAACTAGTATATGAAATATGAATATGTTAACCATAAATGATAAATTATATCAAATAGAACATCCACAGTCAAAATGGTCATAATGCCTTCAACAATATATGGTAAATGGCATGATAATAGAGAAACCTTAATGAAGTACAATATTCAACAATGTTTTTTGTCATAGAAGAAGAAACCATTGAAAATTCATCGATGAAATTAATCATAAAACATTCCAAAGTGTCCCATACCACTTGAAACATTAAAATCTTAATACCATAGAATATTATGAGAATAAGGAGACTCATGAAATGATACACCAAATTATAGTACATACACCACACACACATGTAATAAGTGTTTTACAATACATATATCTTATAGACATATAATTGAGATGAGAAAACCAATTTTTTAAATTGAAATGAAGAGTTATTTTGGAAAATAATTTTTATTTTTCCTAAATTATAATTTTAAAAATGTATATCCAATAAAATATAAATTAATGATATAGAAATTATATTTGAGTCCTAAGTGATTCAACACTGAAGTGAAATCATATAAAAATGAGTTATTAAGAATCATTACAATTAAAATATTTTAGTGTGGTTTAAGGAAAATATTAAATAGATTTTAAACCTGAAAGTAAATACTAATTTCATAAAACAAGAAATGAACAAAGATATATTTTTTCATAAAAATATTTTTTATTTTAGATAAATTATTCCGGCTTAAAAGATATTATATATTTAACATTATAATGGTTAATAATTCGAGAAATTCCCTTGAATTGGGATTGTTTATTATGAAGAGTTTTGAAATTAACCATTATAAAACATGTATATCCCTACCAAATAAAGATGATCTAATTATTATATATGAGTTTATAAAATATAAATATAATGTAGATGAAATATAAAATTTTAAAGAGGCAATACATTTCAGTAATTTTACTGAAAGGGTAACATGAAACAAAAAATGGGTGTTTAGGTAGCATCCCTTACCAATTTGTAGTCAATCAAATCATATGCCCCAAAATTAATAATCATAAAATTATAAATTTAATACCATGAAAACAAATATATTCATGATATTATATAGAAATGGTAAGTATACATAAACTATACACAAAAAATAGGGGTGAAAAAGGAATATCTCAAAAAAATGGAAGTGAGATAAAAAAAACCATGACCTCATTGTAATTAATCAAATCAAATGAAAAAAATTAAGAATTATATAATGAATCATTTAACTCCATGACTATATATAGGTTCATGGTATTTTATATAAAATGGTAATTTACATACAACACATACAAGAAATAATTATTGAATAATGTAAATCTCATTAAAATAAAAGTGAGAAGAGAAACCCCTTATCTTATGTCCAAACATGTTATAAACCTGACCATAATGTCTGGGATAATGAAATTAAATATATTAATTAAATAATTTAATAAATAATATAAAATTATTTTTTTATTATAACTTTATTGTGTTTGTTTAGGGAATCATGGATGAGTTATAAGACACAAATTTATTGCTTGGCATCATCTGCTTCCTTTATTTTCAAGATCAACAAACTAGTATATGAGTATAGATGTTCACGTGGAATGGATATAATTATCCATACATGAATATATATTTATTATTAATTATCATTCAGATGTGTAAATGGTTATATATAACATTTTTTTACATTGAATGATGGTGAACATTTTATAATTAATTTAGTGAAAATCGATTAGATTATTCTGGTGGTTATTGATCATAATGAAATCAATTTGTTTTATGGTTTAGTATTATGTAAATATGTTACATAAAGAACATAAAAAGGTTTATATTACAAATTTTATAATTTCAATCAAACATTAAAATGGTTTTATGAATTTCTTTGATGAATAATTTGATGAATGAAACATTGTCGTCAATGAAGATTGTAAATTGGCATATCTGAGATGAGGGTTTGTTTTATAAAAAAAATACAGAGTGTCTAGAGATTGATAATGGTTAAAAAAATTAAGATATAATTTGTTTATATAGAAAATATTGTAGTTATCATGATAAATTTGACATAATGCTTGTGATTTGTAGATGTGAGAGATCATTGTGTGTGAATGATGAATGCCTTTCTTTGGGGTTGCGAACCCATTTCTATGTTTGTTCTTGCTTCTTGTGATGTGATCTGGACAAATATCTTATGGTCGTAGGGAAGGGATGTCTTGTGGTTTTTGAAGCGGTTAACACCTTGATTGGATAAATGCATTAGTTTACACATGTGGGAGTTGGGGAGGAAATTGAGGATGATGGAACTGGTTCAAGCGTTGCATACTTGTATATGTTAAAGTATTTTTTTGTTCAATAGGTGTTTTTTTATCTACTTTACATTCAACAATTCTTTAGGAATATGGTCTTGTATAACCTCCTTCCAAATGAGTTAAATTATCATTGGGTATTCCACATGCATTTTGTGTTTATCTTCTCTAGGATGGATGTTTCTACTATCTATCTATAAGTGGAAAAAACTCAATAGGTGGATCATCTTGTCACCGTGTTGATCCCATAGAGTTTTTGTTTCATAGAATTCATTTATAGAATTCCTGGGAATATGTACAATGGTATTTTTGTTAAATAAATGAAAAAAATATTTTAAACAATGGGTTGGTGCTTGCTAGGAGGAAATTCTGAGGTTGTTATTCTAATAATTCATGGACACAATTTGGTAATTTCTAGAGGAAATTAAACATGGTTGTGATTCTAATTAAATGTGATGTGGAAATATGTAAATTTTTAATTAATTGTAAAAGAATTAATAAACATAATGACAAAATGATTAAAGGGGATAATGTAAATTAATTTATTTATTTAAATGGTTATGTTCATATAGGATATATAGTCTTAGTTGTGGAAGCCGAGAGTCGGAGAGACGTTACTTGTAGATGAATTTTTGACTTGGATATTCCCACAGTGTGGTTTTGAGCTATATGATATCCTGTAATTTTTGTGTTTTGATACGCTACTCAACCCTTTTTTGTTAGGGAAACAAGAACCCTATATATTTTGAGTCCTGGTAGGAGGGATTGTTTTCCTGGACATATCGATGGAAGGATAGATGGATGAATACCCCATTTAGACCCACGCTCTTCTCATGGTAGTTACAAGTGCGGTTATGCACGACGATTTTTCCCCATATATGTATGTAGTGGGATGTAATTTAATGTGGTCATTCACACAAATATTTTATGGATATAGTTTCATATGGACTACTATAACTGTGTCTTGTATATGATGTGATGGCATAAGGATCCTTACTCAGTGTCTGTGATATAAAAGAATGAGGTATAATACCTGATGTATGATACACACTATGATGGATTTGGTGGCTCCCATAAAATACATTTTTACTTTTGGTTGTGTTGATTGTGTGGATCTTCCCAAAAGTGTTTGAGGGAAATAATTTGTGTTTCATGTGGTGCATGTGGTGGTTCTATGCCTAGGTGTCTTCGAGAAAGTGTTTTTGTATAGATATTCCTAGGATTTGATACATTGGGGAAAACCCAAAAACATGAGTGGAAGTGGTAGTGGGGTACCCTTTATATTATTTATTATATTAAATAATCTTTTATACTATACATTCTGAGAGTAGCCATAGTGAGGCTGGGAACATAGTAAAAATGTTTTGGTGACATGTTTGTTTCACTTTTCGTTCACTATGGTTTAACATGCCTTATTTACTTTTTCACAAGAGGAAATGGGGGGGATCCTACTGAGTAATGTTATACCAAACCTATGTTATAGAATTTTTTTTCATGTTTCTTAGAGCATATTGGAGATCTGGTTTGTTTATACAAGCTTGCGGGTTTTGCAGGGGCTGTTGCAGCTTCATTGTAGATGTTGGTTTACTTGATTTTTTGTACTAGAAGTTTTCCTTTTCAGTTGATTAGTGTTGCATGAAATTACATGTCTGTAATTGTAATTTTATATATTTTAGTCTGATAAGGAGTTGGTTTCTGTATGTCAAATATATCACTTTCTTATGTGTTCTCTTATAGGTTAATACATCCCATCAGTGTGTTTAGAATACCGTCGGTGCTTTTATCCCACTCGGGGCCTACTAGAGGTGGGACCCAAGTGTCATTATCTCTCTTCTCACATTTCTAGCCATGGTGGGGTACAATTTGTGGGGTGTGGTTCATAATAGAGACATATCAGAGTTCTGGTTGAGGGATATCACAATGTTTGGAGTTTAAGACAGGTGAGATTACATTGATTAGTATGGAAATAGAGTTAGAAAAGTATATCAAGAGCTGTAACCATTTGAGACTGGCTGATACACAAGAATTTAGGGTCCCCAATGATCTGATGCAAAAAAATTTATGTTTATATGGGAAACTAAATGCGGTGATATTTATTTCAGGGTAGATACCTAAGAATGTATCATGAAACCTTTTTATTTATGCATGCGTTTGAATGGGTAGACCGTAGGATAGAATAACAAAAAATTAGTAAAATAAAAAAATTAATTAATGCTATAGTATTCCATATTCTAGTTTTAGGAGCACTAAATGTTTTCTCTTTTGTAGTTATGGATATAGGTCAACATCCTCATCAGGTTCACATAGATGATGTTCATTAGGTGGTTCCAGAAGATTTCCTCAGAGTACTGGTTAATTATTATGACACATGGAGGTAGAAAATATGAGAGATTCTACCCAATAGTACTTATAAGTATGATGGCTCCATTTCAGATTTAGTCATTAATTTATGGTTGGAGGAGGTTGAGATAAAATTCTGTTTGATTCATTCAGTGAATAATCACTGGGTGTTGTTGGATGTGATGATGTTGGGTGGGTAGTGAGTAAGTGGTGGTTCTTATTCCTCCTAGTTAATGAGGAGTCATCAGTCACCGATGAGAAGTTCTATGATATGTTTAGAGTCGAGTGTCATTCTTAAATTCTGAAGGCGACTAGTCTCCGTGAGGTTTTTCCCTTTAGTAGGGGATCACTTGTGTGTGAGAGTTTTCATTCTGTTTTAATAAAGTTCTATGATATGTTTTGGACCTTTTTATGGATGGGGAGGCTTGGGAGAGGATGTTCTTGGGGGATTTTCATCCATGGATCGAGTGCCAAGTCATCCCATTTTTTTCTAAAGACTTATCTCGAGGTGCTGGTGAGGGTAGAGGTTGTTGAAATAACATTAGCCAGAATGGGATCATCCCAAGATCAGAGTCTTCTGGATTCATCTTGAAGTATATTTGTGGTATGTGGTACACAATTTTCATGGAAGAGTAATTTATATTCGACCGGGGGTAGGTCACATGCCTTAGTATCTCTTTTTTAGAGGAAGCGACTCTCAGACCTATTCCAAGGGATCATGAACTTGTTTTTCTTGTTGAGGTCAAGGTCATCAGAAGTTAGGGTGCCATTCCATTTAGATCAATCAGTGTGCACTAGGTATTCTTGTATAGGATCCTCGATTCTAGCAGTTCTAGCCAAGGTAGCAGTAGAAGGTTGCGCCAACAATCAATCAACATAGTGAATATGTGGAAGGTATAGGACATCACAAGGATTATCATCGTCCTCAAAGTGTAGAGAGTTACTGTGCAGGTGGTCTTTATAAGGGTTAGAGAGGTTTTAGAGCATTTCACGATCATCTTCATACGTTAGTGTTTCCAACATTAGAAAATCCAGATGCCAGTAGAGGTACCCTTTTTTGGTTTTTTACTTAGGTGTATTCCTGGTTTGATTCATTATTGGTGCACTCCTACATATCCACTGTCATTTTCTATGCTTGGGGACTTGATGTAGAGATAAATATTATTTCCTTGTCATTGACTATGCAATTTAGAGTCCAATTTCACTTGTTTATTGTATATAGAGACAGAGAGCTAGTGTTGGAGAAACACCACTCTTGGGGATATTTCATATGTTTATGGATATAATCATATTATGTCATACTATGTATGGATTGGTTGTATTTAGTGTAGTATATCTTGGATTTCATCAGGATAGAGGTGGTGTTATTCGATGATGATGGTGATCCAGCAGTGTTTGTTGGCAAGAAAGACCCTCAGATGGATTAGGGGCATGTTTCAACATTTTCATCCTGGATGGATGAGCCAATTTTGAGTTTGTCAGAGGTTCATCAAATAGAGATTTTCATGGACAAGGAAGAGTGCACTGATGTCTTTCCATAAGAAGTTGTAGCATTATTCCCTCAATGGGATATTGAGTTCTGGATCAAACTGCATCCAAGCATGTTTTCTATCTTGGTGTCTCTATATAGGGTGGCACATTCTTGATTTATTGAAGGTTTGTATTCAGCTCAACAGTATGTTGCAGTGTGGTTTTGTTTGGATGAGCGTTTCACCTTGGGGTGAAGTTGTTTTTTCATAAAGAGGCTGAAGACAGCCCGTGGTTGTGTATCGAATATTGTCACTTGAACAAGGTGACATTGAAGAACATCTATCCACTTCCTCAGATTGATGGTTTTTTCAATCAACTGAAGGGTGAAAGTTGGTTCTTGAAGATTTATTTCCAGTTAGGATATCATTAGATGTTTGTGAAGGATGATTATATCATAATGACTTCTTTCAAAATGCATCATGAGCTTTACATGTTTTTTCTGATGACGTTCAATGAAAAAAATGATCTTTCTTTGTTCATGGGTTTAATGAACGTTGTGTTCCTCTAGATCCCGGTTTTTTTCAGAATTTTCGTAATAGATGAAATCATATTTTTCTCTATTTCTAAAGAGGTTTATACAAAGCATCTGTTTTCTATTGTAGGAGATCTTCATCAACAAAAGAAGATTGGGAGGTTTTAGAAGTGTGAATTTTGGGAATAAGAAGAATATTTATTAGTGTATGTTTTATCCCAGTAGGGAGTAGCTATGGATCCATCGATTTTAGAATAATTTTTGTCTAGGAAAACCCCAATGATAGTGGCATAGGTTCCAAGCTTCCATGGTCTTGTAGTCTATTATAGGATGATCGTAGTTTATTTTTCGCTAGTTGAAACTCCTATAACAACATTGATAAGAAATGATCAAGAGATCATGTGGATTGATTAGTGCAGGAAGATCTAGAATATAATTGGGAGAATTTGGTAAGTGTTCTGCTTCATTTTCTAGCAAGAATATGGAGTTTAGTATGATGTTTTATGTGTTGCTTCATGTTTTGGGTTAGGTTGTGTTATGATGCAACAGATATCGATCATTTCTTATGGTCCTCGGTAGTTTCATCCCAATGTGCGTAACTATGACACCCATGGTACCTAGTTTGTGGTAGTGGTGTTTACCCTTATCTTTTGAATACATTACCTCAAGGTAGATCATTTTGCAATATTCACCAATCATAAGAGCATGATGCATGTTTTCTCCCACCATGACCTGACCTGGAAACAACATTATTGGATGGTGTTCTTACTAGACTACGACATCGAAATTTAATATTCACCTAGAAAGGGGAATTTTATAGTCGATGTACTGAGCAGGAACTCACATAGTGATGTGGTGTATGAATTAGGTGATTCTAAGAGAGTGATGGATGAGCGATCATCATTACATCTAGATATGCGAGATATTGGGGGAAGTTGATGTATTTTTCAGATGATGTGGAATTCATATATGATGAAGTAAGTGGAAGGGTCGTAGTTAGGGGGTTCTGAGGCGATGGTTCGGAGAGTCCATTTTTTTGCAAGGATGTTGAAGTTTGGTCTGAGGATGAACAAAACCAGGTTTTTTTTATTGAATGCCTTTTTATCCATTGGAAATGAGATAGATGGTACTCAGAGAGTTATCTAGTTTTCCATTTGTGGTATATACTGGCATGAAAACGTTTTCCAGATCATTGAGGATTATGTTTTAGTGGCCTGTTTTGAAGCATAAAGTTGCACACATTTTCTCTTTATGTTTGGTCTCCCAGAAGGTGAAGACGAAGCACCTTGTTCCCGATGGATTTCTTCCCCCATTAGATGTTTCTCATTAGAAGTTGGAGGAAATATCAATGAAAAGTTTTACCAGTTTACCTCAATCATAGAGAGTCTATGACCCAATATGAGTGGTAGTGGATCATTTGATGATATCAATCCACTTTATAGTGATCAACGAGTTGAGATTACTAGAGATTCTATTGAGGAAGTATCTAGAGAAGGTGGTGAGACTCCACATAGTTCAAAGGATGATCATTTAAAATTGATATCATCTTTTTAACTCTATTTTCTGGAGAGGTATCTAGCATGATTTTGGTTCTCATCTGTCCCTTTTTACTAATTTTCGTTCATAGATATAGGGTTAGACAGAGAAGACCATACCGACTCAGGAAGACATGGTTCACTCTTGGGTCCTAGATGTTGAAGGTTTATCGATGAGGAACAAACAATTGGAAGAGTTATATTAAAATAATAGTTTTCACTCAACCATTATTATGGCTCCATTTTAATCCTTTTATGGCTAAAAATTCCACAATCTATTTTGTTGGATATGGGTCAGAAAAAATACTAAGACAGAAACTGATACATAACATGAGAGAGATGGTTTATGTGATTCATGAGAGGATTATGGAAGTGAAAGATCACCAAAAATTCTATGATGATAATTGTAGGATACCTATTTAGTTTGACATTGGGTATAATGTGTTTCAAAAAGTGACTCCCAGTCATGGGAAGTGAAGGTTTTGTTATGGGATTAAGACTTCCCTTGAATTTATTATTCTGTTCTATGTGTTGGATCATGTGGAAGCCTGGCGTATCATGTAGAAATTTTTCTATAGATGTTCCAAATACATGATGTTTTTCACATGTCACATATCATTCATTATCATCAAAATTAATCTCACATCATCTATTGGGGTGAGATTTATTATGACGATGATGAGACATTCAAGGAATGGAATGTAAAGAACTAAGAACACTTGGAGAAGGTGTAGTACATGCATAATATCCCCTTAAATCATCAATTATTGATGTAAGTGGGTGTAAAGGGGAGTACATGGGAACATGAGTAACAAATACAAGCTCATAACCGTGTGTTGTTTGATGTCTAACTCTTATATTGTATTGTTGATCATTTGGATGTTAAATAACCTTTCGGGATATGAGATATATTTGTCTTATTTTAGTTATGGATGACTATATTTTTTTGGGAATCTCCCATAGGATATTATTAAGGATATTTTTTTTGTAGTTTTATGGTTTGGCGCATGTTCCTCTAGTGAGGTGGTGAGGTAAGTTGGTAGTGAATGCATTAAGTGGTATCTCATGGTGCGGATTTTCGGAAATCCCCTTTACATATTCCTCTCTAGGATGGTTTTGGATTCTCAAGGGAAAATATTTTTGACGGGAATCTATTGTAAGGGCCTGAATCCATGTGGATTATACCTTTTCATGTTTTTAATTTCTAATGTTCTTGAAGATGGATTAGAAGAAGTTTAGAGATGTTCGGTTAAGTTGAAGCTCGAAGGAAGGGATTACACGTTGTGTAACAACATTACATGATGTGACATCCTGTTTCATGGGATGTTTCACCAAGTGAAATTTATTGTGGTTCAAAAAATAAATAAAATGATTAGGAAACAAGTTTTTTTAGTATAAGTCATCATTGATGAATTACATGATGTGAAATGGGATTACCCATAATGAAGTGCCCAGATGCATTATGTTTTTAAATAATTTCAGCCTCTATTGTTTTCATAATCCTAAAGTTGATGCTCCCCTCCCTCTCATCCCAGGTGACCCGGAACTCCTATCCTTCTCAAATTAGAGATCCAATCGATGGGGATTTATCACAATCTTTCATCTTCTATTAATCTTTGAAATGAGGTAGTTTATACCTCATTTTTGTGGTTATTTGATCTTTTTTCTCTTGAATCCACTATATATGATATGAAAAATGATTTCCCAGGGTTCTAATGGATTTTTTATGTTTTTTTGTTTGTGAGGTTGTGTCCCAATTTCCTAATGTTTATGTAGTTGTTACAGGAGAGGTGACTGTTATCTTTTGAGTTGTCATGTTCTTATACAAAGAATGTATGACGGTTGTGATCAATAGATGTGAGTATGCATGACTAATAGAATTGAAAAATGAACTTGAATCATGATTATGCTTATTGATAATGTTTTAAAGACTTTTCAGATTAATTGTTTAATTAAATTGGTGATATCTTGTTATAGATTATTCCTTAGGTTTCTTATTGTTGGAACATAAAAAATGAATTTTTTAAATAAATATGGAATCATAACTAGCTGTTCGACAAAGTCAATACAATGTATTTCTTGATTTACCTCTTACACGTAAAGGCCACATGAATATGATTTAGATCAATTTGTGATATTTTTGTGTGAGGGAATAATTCCTTTCTTTGGGGCCCAGATCTCATTTCTATGTTTGTTCATGCTTCATTTAATGTTCATTGGATATGTGACTTGTAGTCGTGGGTGAAGGAGGACCATTAGTTGTGGAAGTATTTGATGCCTAGAGTTTCAAAATGCATCATTTCATGAATGTGGGTGTCATGGAGGACATCAGGGATGATAATACATGTAGAATATGGTATTACATGTTGATTAAAAAGTGGATTATTTTGAATCTATTTTTTATCTGCTAGACATTCCTCGATACATGAGGAATATGGTCTTGCATACCCTCATTCCAAAATAGGTGATGACACATGGGGTATTCCATGTTCTTGTCAGGTTTATATTATCAAGGACAGATGAATCTACACTCTTGCTATAGATGTAAAATATTTGATGGGTATCTCATCCACTCACGATGATGATCCCCTTCTATTTAGTAGTATATAATTATTTTCTAGAATTTTTTGTAATATGGTAAATGGAATGTTTTTAATAAAATAATAAATCATGTTAAACCATGGGGTTGTATCTTGTTGGTATGAAAAACAAATGTTTTTATTCTAAAATGTTGTGGAATCGGTTTGGTTATGTTCGATGGACATGGAACATAGTTGTGATGCTAATGAAATATGATGTGAAAAAATGAAAATGGTTAATAAATGGTTAATGAATTAATAAATTTATAGTCAATATGATAAAAATTGCGAAATTAAATTACTATATCTATTTAAATTTATGTGTTTATATATGATATCTATTCTTAGTAGTGGAATATAGGAGTCTCAGAGATATTATCTATAGATGATTCTATGAATAGGTTTTTCCTATAGAGTAGTTGTCAGCTATATTATATTCTATATTTTTTGTGTTCTGATATGCTACTCCACCCTATCAATTAGGGAAACTAAAACCCTATGGATTCTAATCCATGGGATGGTTTTCTCCCTCACACCCATATGAGAGGATGGATGGATGACAACCCTCGTACCCTCACTATTATCATTGTAGTTATTTGTGCTATTATGAACAGAGGTTAGTTTACCTCATATATGTGTGCAGATGGATGAAATGGCCTGTGGTAATATACACACATATATGTGGAAAATATTTTATTATGGATTGCTATAGGATTAACATGTATATGATTTGATGTATTGTCTATCTTAACTTAGTGTATGGGCTGTAATAGCTGGAGGTATAATATACGATGTATGATACATGTTATATGGGTTGTCAAGGCTCCCAAAAACAAAATTATTACTTACAGTTGTGTGGATGGTGTGGTTATTTTACCTGGTTTCTGTAGCCAAGAATTGTTGTTGCACGAGGTTCATGTGGTGGTGTAATGCCTAGGTGTTTTCGGGAAAGCATTTTTGGGGAGATATTCTTTTGTCGTGCGGTTTTAGTGAAATGTAGAAAACTAATGGAGAAGTGGTAGTGGTGGTACCCTTGATATTATTTATTATATTATAAAAATTTTTATTTGATAACTGGATAGAGTATCCATGGTTATGATGGGAATATTTTATACTTATTTTGCTGATGTGTGAGTTGCACCGGTCTTTCACTAGGCTTTAGCATGCTTTTTGCACTTTTCCACAAGTGAATCTTGGGAGTATCCTACCTAGTATACTGTTATACTCAACTGAAATTATATAATTTTTTTCCAGTTTCCCAGAGTAGGTTTGAGATCATGCTAGTTTCAATTAGCTGGGGGGGGGGGGGGGGTTCAGGTTCGATTTGGGTGTCATGGTCACTGTCAATTTACGTTCATTTGATACTTACAATTTTTCCTTTTAAGTGTAGTAGTTTTCAAGTCATTACATGTATAAAAATGTGCATTTTTTATATTTTATCCTATGTAGGATTTTTTTTGTTTTTCTTATATATCTCTTTTACAGGTGTTCTATTAGAGGGTAATGCCTGCCATCAATGTGTTTATTATACCCTTTTTTCTAGTCGCCAACTTGGGGCCTACTGGAGGTGGGACGTGGGTATTATTATCTATATTCTCACATTTTAGGACCATAATTTGTAGAATTTATATGGAGGGGTAAATAAATGTTTAGGTTTCATGGTAATTTGAGACATTATGTTTATGGTTTATTCCGTTGTTAATGTTAATTTCTCCTTAATCGGTGAATTTAATTTTAATGAAATTGTTTAATAATTTTGTTCACAAGCTATGTTAAACATATCATAATTTATAAATTATTCTGATTCCAAATATGGAAACCATTTTTCAATATTCTAATCATAGAAGTGTTATAAATTAAGTTATATTTAATCTAGATTATGGGATGACACTGTGAGTTTTTAATGATAAAAACCTCAAAAAGACTGATCTGTTTTTATAGTCTATGTCAAGGTGAAATTGATTAAAATTAACAAAATTGTATTAATTGATAAGAATTAGATATAATTAATATTTAAAACCAATATAAAATGTAATTTATTATTGTAAATAAAATAGATAAAAAATCAGTTTTTAACATAATATCTATATTTCTAACTTTTCATTAAAAATGAAATCCTACAGAAAAATAAAAATAAATATCATAACATGATTTGTATGTTTCACATTAAAATATGAAGATTACCTTGATAAATATATTCCATAAATGTTATAAAAATAGTATTTAATATAGATTCTCTATTAAATGGTTTTAAAATTTCTATAATAAAAAATATAGATTTTATTCATAAAAATGGATTGGTTTTGTAACTTAATCTTATCAAATATATTGAAAGAATATCAATAATATTTGATTAAATATATAAAATATAAATTAGATCAATATAACAGACTAGTTTTAGTTAATTTAATTTATTATTTTAAAACATTTTTGTGGGTATAATAATATATTCCTTTATATTTAATAGGATTTCATATAAATTTCCCATTAAATTTTATGCAATGAATTAATATTTTTGTGTGTAGACCATATAATTTCATATGATAGTTAACCATTATCATATCTAATATATTAACATATAGGGTATAATAAAAAATATATTTTTATTTGGTAAAACTCTGCCTTGTATCCTGTACAAGTCACTTTGGAATGACATTGTAGCATGTAATACAAGAAAACATCTGTGTTCCTCATAGAGCAAGATAAAATTAATTTTTTATGTAATTAAAAATTAACTTGGGTTTTCATGTAATTTAATCTAATAATAGTGTTTTAATATAAAATACCCTATTTATCATGTTGTGGTAAGTGATAATTATAAAAATTATAGAATTAATTCAAAAAAAACACACAAAATATCGGTGTGTTAAATTCTATGACACTTAAAATGAATTTCACCCTTTAAATAAATTAAATTAATTAAGGTATTAATACTTTAAAGGATCACTCATAGAACCCCAATTCCTAAAAAATGAATACTAGAACTGACCAAAATAAGGTAATGTTGAAACTATAATGGTTACCCAAAGTAGAATATAACTAGCTTTCCACAAAGGGGAGCATAGGTTTGGAGGGAATATTGGTCATGGGGGAATAGTGTAAACATTTATAGAGAGTGATGGAGGTCATCAGTCATAAACATGTGAGTGATCAATGAAAATTAAATGGAATAAATTTTTATAATCAGTTATGATATAAATGTCCTTTGGTTGAACAAAAAATTGGGTATTATGAAAACATAATTTTTATCAGCATCTATTCATTGAATAATTTTTTTTAATGAATATATAGATATATTGTGAATTTATTTATTTTTATAAGAAACATTCATTATTCATTTATTTGGTTATATATTTATAATTCATCAATTATGTTAATAAATTCATGTTTAGAAGATAAAATAATATGTTAAAGTACTAATATAAAATTTTAATAGATCATAATGCCTATAAAAAATTGAATTTTTTTTTATATTTTTTCCCAACTATTGTTCGAAATAAAAATTGTTAATACAATAATATTTTTCCATAAAAAGTATCTCTACTATTTCATCATTAATATTTCTTCATCAAAAATAATTACAGAATAACCAGGACATCGAATAGGCTAGTCATGGGCATGAAACTCTTATCATCCTTCATTCATGGGGTCATGATTCACAACCAATCTAGACTTCATTGGTTGTCACCAGACTTTTAATATATCCTTTTCTAAAACCACACTTGTATAATTTCAAAAATAATATCGAAAATTTTTAAATAAGGACAACCAATAAGTAGCCCTCTAACCAAGGTTTTTAAAACAAGGTCACTAGAAAAATGCATCCAATAATGATTATCTTAATCAATTAAAAAAATTTAACCTTATAAACTTTCATAAATATGACAATACATAGAGTAGAAATTATGTTATGAAATCAGCTTAATATTGATCCCGCATATATCACAAAGAATCTCTTGGTTGTTGGATTTATTACATTTGAATAACCTCATTGTATTTTATCTTAAAACATGTAATTGTATGAAATCACCATAAATAATTATTGGAAACCAGATTTTTTACTTATTCCAATGTAAATAAGAGCTATTCATTAAATCCCAAAATGTTGTATACTACATCAATGATAGATTACAACACCTATCAACAAGTCCTTACATAGTTATATGGTAATGAGTATTGTAGAATTTAAATATTCATATCCCACACATCATTATTCAATCATAATTATCTTATCATAAATAACATATTAATGGTTTAATTTCATTTTTAAAACTATCACTTTGTCATTAAATCACATTACCAGTCCACCAGGAACATTGAACGTAAATTTTGAAATACTGAGATAATATATTATCACGATAATCCTTTTATATTTCATCCATCATATAACATAATTTTTGAATCCAAATACATAAGGACTATTATAATTCCACAAAATCCATAATAAATTAGAATGATACCCCATTAATTTATTTAATACTACTTTCATTTCATTTTTCATCATTATTTTCATCATCAACAACAATATAAACATTACTCATAACACCATGTCGATTCTCTTATAGAGATTTACCCTTGTGAAATTGATTTTAATAATGATCATTCACTACACACATATTGAGTTTTACCATTGTAAATGTCTTAGGGAGGACAATATTTCTATCTATTTCATTGTATTAACCAATCATGTTTATGTTAATGTTATATTCTATTTTTACTTCATTTATATAGTTTAAAAACCTTATTATTCCTACAATAAATTTATATGGGTGATTATTTCCACATTATTGACACAAAGGAAAGATAATAATTTTTCCACGATGGTATTCATTACCTAAACTCTTAGTGAGATATTTATTAATATTCCTTGGTGAGACTAATAGTTGGTTTAGGTATAGGGTTTTTATCATGTTTCATAAAAATGGATTAGGAATGTTATAATTTCCATTAATACAGTGATCATCTATTTTTAATTCTCATAAATAAATTATCCAAAATATTTAATGTTAATTCTATTCCTTCGGGTTACCTCTATTGAATAAAACTAGGAAAAATTGTGTAAGAAAATATTATCATATAGGCGAATCACATAATCCTAAAAACTACTTATATGATTTATAATTTATGAATAATTGCTTATTCAATGACACATTATATTTATCCTAGTTTATTCATATCAAACATACAATAAAATCATTCATGATTATCCTTGAAGAGTTTTTAAATTTCTATTGAATATCACATAGGCGAGTCAAACTAATTATGCAACAAGGTCTGTTTTTGGGTACCATGTTATACCAAGATAGGTATGTCACGCCTTCTTGGAGTTGTTACTCCGATGTAAATTTTTTCCAGAGCCACATACACTAGTATAATCCATTAAAATATTTATTTCTTGGAATATACTCACTCAATCCTTTACCAAAATTCAATGATATATTTCTCAAATTTTAACACATATATATATATATATCCATAGTGACATACCAAGACCTATCTTCATAAATATACCTAGGGATATCAGTAATCTTTTTCATACTCGATTCCAAAGATTTATTAAACCTTTTATATGATACCAATTATAAATACCTAGTCTTAATGTATATATAAGTTACATAACCATTGTGGAATACTTAAAAAATCAGACAAATAAACACCAAAAGACCGTGTTAGTTTAGTGCCTCTGAAAATAAAGAATCATAAACATTGGCACATAAGTGACTTACATTATATCTCACAAAGTTATTCATGTATATAAATCTTCTGATACACACAATAATTAATTGATATATTCATAATCATGATCAGTGCAAAAAATGGGTGATCTCATTTTCTCAGTAATGTTAAAAATGGATGACATGTAAGCCTAAAAAAGATAATGGGGGTATACGAACGTAATCAAAAAAGTTAGATGATCATACACTATATATCAAATATCATTATCATGAAACAAGTCATAAATATTGTTATTTCATAAGAAATTAATCATAAAAATATTAATGACATAAGCCACGAAATCACAACATAGGAATAAAACATTGAATTGTAGAAAACACATAAGAATATTATATTATTTCCATAGTAGACCAGGTATCACTACCAATGCCATATTGTTAATATGGGTACACTCCCCATACCATAATGGAAGTCATGGTTCACTACCACATCCATATTAGTGTCATTATTTCACTCTTCATTCCATCTTTATAGTCATGGGTCACTCTCATGGCCCTTTTAGTGGTCATGTTTCAATCCCAACATCATCTTAGTCATTCTAATGAGATATAAATATTTACACAATGCATTGGAGGTAGATATTTCTCCCACCCATCTCATTATGAAATAATAAATACATGTTCAACAATATCATTAACAATATAATAAAATCCTACGAAAAAATGGGTATCATAAAATAAGGTAAAATATACATGTTTCATTGTAAATTTATCAAAAGAATAACCTGTGAAATGAATCGGTATTCAAAACACTATAACCCATGAACGGGAAATGTGTTTCACAAAAAATCATTCCATAATAACATAATCCATTTAAATCAATAATATAAATAGAATCATTGAATCATTTCCATAGAAAAGAATGAGTAACACCAAAGGATGTCATCTAAGATGGAAAATAGTCTTTTAATATCATTTAAAAAAATAGTGAAAAATGTCATTTAATCAATGGAAAACTATTTTAAAATAATTAAAACCTTCTAAAACTATTTTCTTGAAAATTAACATGAAAACATTTAAATTAATCTTTAAAAAAATTAAGAACTTTTTTTAAATCATTTTTAAAACAAATAATTAATTCTTCAAAACATTTGTAGAATTTATTTTCCTGGAAAACTATTTAAATAAGCCAGAAAATATTTTAAAAAAAAGTCCATGATAATACATTGAATTTGATTAAAAAATAATTGAAACAATTTAAATAATTTTATATTTAAGAATAGATTTTTAATCTAAAAATGAAAGCATTTAAATCATTTACAACACTTTTTAAACAATTTTTTTTTTCAGAAACCTTTTTGGTTAGAAAACGGTTAAAAATAATAATTTATAGTAAATTAAGGAAAATATTTATTTTTTAAAATGATAAAATTTAAATAATTTAATATAAGTATCAAGGTAATGATGATATCGTCGGTGGATAAATCCATACATGTTGAACATTTCTTTTTCCCCATAAAAAGTACAGAATAGTTCCTCAACTAGAAAATTACAAGAACATTTCATTATATATATAAAAAACTTCAATTAAATTGTAATAGATATTTATGATATTATTTTTATTATCATAGAATAATATTATATTTTTTTTGGAAAATTTTATTTTTCTAAGCAATTGTTTTAAGGGAAAATAGATTTCTGATCGAACTGAGGGTAACATTGGGATTTATTATTAACACATTCATAAATATTTTATGATCAAAAGAGTTAACAAAGGTACCCATACATGATTACACAATGAAGAAATATGGAATAATAAAATTTATTTCTTTTATTGTGATATAAATAATAATATTTCAACAATTTATGCATAAACCTAAACAATCTTGAAAAGCGATGAGATAGTTTCAATAAATTCTTACCAATTTGTAACTTTGAACCATACTACCGATATAAAAACAAAAATACCTGAAGTGTAATGTATTAGGAAATGAATTGTATTCATGATATAATTTATCTTTTGTTGTCGATACACCTCATGAAATAATAGTGGTTCATGACATTGCAAGTGTCTCAAATAACGACAATTGAGATAAAACCATCCTACCGATTTGGATGGATTATAAACATATACCTATTGAAACAATGGTATTTGAATGGATATATAAATACACATAATTTTAAGAATATTAATCTTAAAAAATATTCTGGGGATGTATAAATACCTAAAAAAATGAGTGGTTATTAAACCAAGTACCTCACAGAAATAAAAATGATTGATGAAATCTACTTACATTGGGACTAGATTCTCTCCGTACTCATAAAAATTTATTTTATAATAAATATATGTTTTTAATAATTCTATCATGGATCCATATTCATATATCTGATACCATATATATTTTTGTTTTTACATTATATCACTTACTTTCTTACAATATTATGTTAGAGGTTCACTTTTTGTAATATAATATTTGTTCATTGCATTTTATCATTTTTTATATCTTTGGTCCTTATACATATATCATGATTTTAAAAATTTATAAAATTATATATATATATATATATATAATTTCTTTTCATTATATTTTTATTCTAACAATATATAGAATATATAATTTTGATTTGGAATACACTATCATGGTGAAGGTAGGTCCTACGTACACCTGCATGTCGTTTCTGTATAATAATCATATTGAAAGAAAAAAAGAATATGAAATATATGAATATATTTATACAATATAATTATATTAGTTTTATTATGTCATATATATCATATAATATTACTAATCACATTATTAATTTATTCCATTTATTTAGTGAATGAATCACATCGCTTTGTGGGTATGATAATCCACACTTCATCAAATGAAATTAGCGTATTTTTACCAAATAGAATGTATAATGATATGTGTCATTAAAATATTAAATAAAATTAAATAAATAATAAATATATCATATAAAATAAATAAATAGTGTTTCTATGTTAATTTACAACATGAGAGGCGGTAATGGAAAAATAATCAGTCATCGTTCCGTGAGGCGGTAGTTCGTTGTACATGTAAACAGATTGTTTGTTCCCCATTATATAGAATTGTCTGTATGTGTAAGTAAAAAATTATTATAAAAAATCATAGTATATTTATGGAATTGTTTTCATTATAAAATAATTTAATAATATGATTATAGGGGTATGATAATAGAAATAACATAAAATAACGTGGGGAATAATGTTACCTCTTATTCAGGTAACAACTTCTAGTTTTAACCAAGGGGTTTCATTTGATTTATTTCATCATTAGTTGAGGCTTATAGATTGATTTTAGGTAATTTTATACATATTTTGGTATTTCATGGCTATTCCATAGTGTCTCGTTATGTGAGAGGAAGTGGTTGGGGAGGAGCCATTTTTATAGCGGAGGAGGAGTGGCACTCTTGTAAATTTTGGGAATGAGAATTCACCCAACCTTTTTCCAATGAAATCTACCTTCAATAGAGTAAATAATTATAGAAAAGTTAATACAGGGTCTAAATATGGATATCATTTTTCTTTTTGACATGTTTCTAGGTCATTTGGTCTGTGATGTTTAAGGTTAATTCCCATGTCAAACATAATTTTACCTTAACTCCAATAAATATTCATAACAACTTTCATGAATACTTTTTCCCAATACTATCTTTATTAAATCCATGATATTTATTGCAAATTTAAAGTTAATTTATTGTATAATTTTTTATTAATAAAAGTTAAATGATCCAGAGGTATCATTTCTTTGTGCATGGGAACATTACAAACAAATTAAATCATAAAATAAAAAATCCTTATTGAAATCTTCTTTTACATGGCCAAAACATTCCGGTGTACTTGACACATCATGGGATAACCTAAGGACATACATAAGAAATGTGTGACATATAAATAACATTAAACAAACAAACATGCATAACATGAGGATTAAAATACATTTTAGTGAATAGGCGTATCAATGGATAACAAAAGAAACATGAACATAAATGCATCAAATAAAGTGATAATCATAACATTAAATAGTGGAAACAACATACAACATGATATGATCATGATTAAAGGCTCATTGAACATTGATTATCATGATTAAACTCTCATTGCACATGAATTATCGTGATTAAATAATCATTTCTCCTAAATTATCATTAGTGAAACACAATTTCAGATGATGTGTACTGACACGAAACATTACCCAATGCATGGGAGTGTTATCAAGGTTCAACCTTCATAAACATTTCATTTCATGCAAAAGTGTACCTCATAGATCATATAACATGGAATAATTCAACATCATAAGTTATTCAACTTTTATGAAATGTAAAATACATAAATATAATTCCCCAATCAAGAAGTATATGATCATAAAGGTGATTACGGTTGGTAGAGAAATGGATTTGGTATTCACTACATGATAAAGACTTGTACTACAGTTTCAATAGCATATCGGTATAAAATAAAAAATCATAAAATTGGTTTATGATAGGTAAATGGTTTTATAATCATTTTAAAATGAAAAATAGAGGAACGGTATCATGAAAAATTATTCCAAAACACATTAAATGGAATTGAAGATGCATAATATTAAATATGACCATGAATGTGAATGAGGAGAGAGAGATCCATTACAAAATTTCAGCATGCTAATAGGTGTGTGTAAAGGATAATGGGTGGATTAATTAGAGTGGAATGAAGATATAATTATATATAAATCAATTCGAGATTAAGCGGAGAATTTATGAACATATTCCAACATATGAAAATTGAAATTAAATAGCATATCACAAAAGGAGTGATTGATAAATGTGGGGAGTGGAAGATCCCTTACATGGACGTGTGACTCCAAAGGATTGAGAGATGGTTATTAGGAGATTTTAGGAGAAATGGGATGACTACATGGAGTCTTGTTAAGAGTTTGGTTGATCTTCAATGAGTTTTAGTAAAGAGAAATGGGATCTTGGGTGGGTTTTTATAAGAAAGAAAAGGGATTTCATTATTATTATGGTTTTGGACAATACAGAAGAAAATATTAAAAACCCCAAACCATCCCCTGATTTATTCCCAAAGGTATTTGAAAATGTAGTGGCATGAATTATTTGATAAGGACAAGGGATGAATATATTAAAATATTTCCCTTTCAGATTTGGAGGTGGGTCATAACTTCAAGGAAATGATTTTAAATATCAAAATATATTATATATTTTGGAGGATTCACAATGGATTAATAATATATATAACATAAAAATACATTTATATTATTTTAAATTAAAAACATATGTGAATTTGAATATACATTTTATAGTATTTATTATATCATTATTTAGCCATTATGATGTCATATTACACGCTATATATTTATATGGTATTTAATTTTTTTCCCAAAAATATTTTCTGTCTCGGAAAATTATGAAAAAATCACTTCTGAATAATTTCAATGTCATTATTCAAAAATTAATATTCCTTTTATCTATATAATTTTATAAATATGTGAATTTTCACTTTTAAAATAAGAAATTCATTTATTGAAAATTGATTGGTTTTGACAAAAACAATTTCTAATCCTTATTGAAAATAACTTTTAACATCATAAAAAGTATATGATCGTTTATATATAATAAAGGAATTTAATAATACTTTTTTTTAAATGTTATTTATTTCAAAAAATCATTAATTCGTCAAAATCGTTTTCTTAACTAAATTAGAATATTATCAAAACAAAATTTGGATGTTTAGAAAGAATTTTCAAAGTAAAAATAATTTGAGAAATATTTTAATTATTATATCCAAATATAATTTACGTATCCCTAATGCGAGGTTCTTTTTACACATCCCATTATTATAATTGCATAAACCTTGGGGGTAAGGTGTGTGACGGTGGGGTTTCATGGGGTCATTCAGTGAACATGGTTTGGGTCATGATCTCGATAATAATGAATTTCTCTCATAAACTTTATCACTCATGTTGAATTTAATATATCTCAAATTGGTTGTGGTATTGGTAGAAGCCAAGAAATGTTATATCCCTCAGAATATCTGATAAATGGCCATCATAGGGAAAAATTATATTGGTTGAGGCTACCACATCATTTTATTGCATCAAAAGGATTTTTTATAACCTTATAATTGTTAAAGTAATGTGATTATTTTTTAGAAGACATGTTATCAAAGGTAATGATACTTAACGGTCATTTAAATCCCATTGGACATAAAAAATGATGTGAACATGTCTTCTATAACCATAATACATTTAATTAAATGAACGGAAATTTTATCCATAAATGCATGTGTCATTTCAACCTTCCCCCCTTAAGAAAATTCTCTTTCAATATTTACTTTTACCATACTAAAAAAAGATGGGGGTAAATCTACTTCATCACATCCTATGGTAACCACATTACTTTATCAAACATGTGGTTTCTCCAAAAAAGCTCAATTAAGGTCATTGTCTTATTTCATAGAAAATTTTTATCTATGATCAAAGGTCTTCACCTGCTAATCATCATAGGAAATTTCATTCTCCAATAGTAAATACCATGTGTTGAGTTTATATGAAGGGTCTGGGATGTAAATACATACGAGGGATCTGTGGAATACATCATGCACTATAGATTGGTTTGGTGGGATTTCTAGTTGATAGGAATGTTTTATGATGTGATCAAGGATCCCAAAAGGGATGATGTACATTGGACTAATATTTCCCTTCATATCAAATCTCATGAATCTCTTCGATGTGGATATGAAGAGGAATACCATTTCTCCAACCTCAATCTCTAGGTGATGTCAACAATTGTCTGTAAAACTCTTTTGTCGGCTCTGATTCATTAATGTGATTTGGGAGGGCCTTAACCTTCTACAACACTTCTCTGACCATTTCTGTACCTATAAGTTTTTGTTCTGAAATTTCATCCCAACATTCTGGTTATCAAATCCTATCACCGTAAAGGGCTTTATACTATTCCATTTGGATTCTTGAGTGGAAACTATTTTTGTAAGTGAATTTTGGAAATGAAATATATTGGTCCCATCCTCCATTGATTTCCATTGAGAAATCTCCAAACATGTAGTCAAATGTTTGTATTTTCTACAAAAATTGGCCATCAGTTTGAGGGGGGGTGGGTATGTCATACTGATGTTTAGCTCAGTGTTTAGAGATCGATGGAGTCTTTTACCCAAAACAGTGTTGATTTATGGATATCGATTTAACATAATTAGTAGAATTACTCCATATAGAATTACAACATCATTGATGTATATTTGTGCCATTTTATCTTGTGAGAAATCCTCTAGAATTTCAATGAAGTTTGTTGTATTTTTAATATGATCCACAACAACCCATATATAATTATTTCTTTGGGATATCCTCAATGTTTAGGGAAAATTTCCATTGCATGATGTATTCCAATTTAAATGTTGGTATGGGTAATTATTTCATCATCCCCATAGATTTCATCCTCTCAACCATCACATTCATAAATATCAAGAACTTTGAGGTATATTTAGTGATCTATTTATTCAGCTTATCCCACCTATAGATATCTAGTACATCTCGATACATCTTATGGTTTCTTATGTGAATAGAGAAATTCAAACTATGTGCATTATCTAAAACATATTTCTTTAACATAGGAATTGATGGAACAAATATCCTTGACCCAAATCTTATAATTACTTCTTCATTAACACTGAAATCTAAGGATTTCCCTTTTCTTCTAGTTTCAATTTTCATCTAAATTCCATCATCATATTTTTGATATCCTTAAAAAACATCAAAAATAGTCGGTTGAGAAATCATTTTTTAAATGATTGATAATGGTTCTTTCTTTATGATTCCCATGTCCATCTTCATCAAATCAATGAAGATTGTATCCTTTTTAATTATCATCAATGATATAATCTATGGGTCCTTTATATTTAAATGATTTTTCAACTACTTTTCTTTCTCGTGATAATAGTGTATTGAGATGTTTTAATACCTGATGAGATCTAACCATCTACATTGTTGCATATTCATCTCATTATGTGTGAATATGTATTTGATACATTTGTGAACTACATATATTTCATAATTCTCCCAATGTGATAATGAATCCATATTTTAAATTCAATGATCACTGCTGCATGCTCCAAATCATGTGTTGGATATTTTTTCTCATGAGTTTTCAGTTGCCTTAAAGAATATTCAATTACTTCGCCATTTTTAACAACACACATCCAAATCCATTATTGGGGGAATCAAAAATTATTTCAAAAAGCTCCCCACTTATGGGTAGTGTAGAACATGGGTAGTGACAAGACTAATTTCAACTCCATGAAGAATTATTTACATTCAACATTCAATGAAAAATTGACACCATTCTGAGTTCGCAAGATAAAAGTGTTTGAAAATTGTGATAAATTTCTCACAAATCGACGAAGATATCCAACTAACCAAGGAAGCTAAAAATATCAGTCACAGAATTTTTTCATCTTCCTTTCCTAGATTACCTTTTTCTTGGAATAATCCACGAATAACCTATTTCTTGTGATGTTATTCACAATAAATGACACTTCCTGCAACCAAAACGCACACATGTTGTGCATTTCATAGGACTTATCTTTTCTAAAGGTCATTTGAACAGTTTATAGATGTTCCCCATGTACCTCTTTCATTTTCAAGTATAATATAACATAATTAATAAATTCTACCAAAAATTTGTTGAGTTAATCTACAAAGACTATGTTTATCAAGTACATAAATATTGGAGGATGATTATTGAGTCTGAATTTTGACACTATGAACTCATAATGATTTTACCTTGTATAGAATAGAGTCTTGTTGATATCCTCCATCTTCACCATGACTTGGGAAACTCCCAACCACAAATCCACCATGAAGATGTATTGTGCTCCATGTAACTGGTCTAAGATGTTGTCAATTCATGGAAATGGATACTTGTTCTTTATCGTTATTTTTTTTGAGTTCATGATAATCAATGAAAATTAACATTGGACCATCTTTCTTCCTAATGAAGAGGATTAGTGCACCCCATGGTGGTGCACTTGGGTGTATGAAACCATTATCTAGTTTCTCATTTAGTTGTTTCATCACTTCCACATTTTCTACATCAACCATTCCATATGGAGTCTTTTATATTTTCTACATCCCTATTATATGATCAGTAATGATTTCAATATCTATACTAGGAGGAATTCCAGATAATTTCTTAGGAAACAAATCACTTAATTCTCTCATGATAGGCTTGTCATTGAGGATTGTTCCTTCCTGATAATCAATTAACTGATCATGATACACCTTCTTAGAGGGTGGTAATATCTATGTTTGAGATAATGGTATTAAGGAAGAATAATCTTCTTCTTTATTATTATATAGAATCGGGGGTTGATATTCCATATGGAGAGTGATTTCCCTTTCAAAAAAATTTATGTTGGGTATATACAGGGAATTTCAATCCATTCATATAATGGCATAATATTCCACCAAAGGGAACTATGACGAGGTTATCTTAGAATTTCAACCAATAAATTGTGATAGGGGGAGTTATATTCGTGTGATGCAATAATTACCCAATTAACCATCTTCACCGACATATCAGCTAGCAATTTTTATGGTGGGTTTTAAATCATTCTACTAAACATTTGGGATATAAAATAATTGTTAGAACCCCAATAAAAAAGTATATTCCCTATTATTCAATGAATAAATAGAGCACCTCTCATCACATCATTGTTGGGATTCCCGTAGGTAGTAGTTTTGGAAAAATCACACCCTTTCTAATTCACTGGTTTTTTCCCTCCATAAACCATTTGATTGGTGTAGTGGTTCAAAAGGATCCCTCGTTCCTTTTATTAGAAGCAATGAACTACACATTGAGGGTTTACTGAAGAATTACTTTCCTCTGTCACATTTATCGGTTTCTTTTATCGATAACTATAAGCCATGTACCCTTCTTTCCACACCTAAATCATTTCCATGATCCCGTTAGGTAATTTTCAGGGTTATTCAATCCATTCCATTGACAAGTGCTGTGATATAATTTCATAGAATCATAAGATTTGTCAATTAGACTTCCATTGGAATTCTATAATTAATTTCCATTTTAATCTTTTTGTCCCCATGATACAGTTGAGATTCATTGATCTCTATGTTATCATTGAGGGAACATTAGATAATTTTCTTATAGATTTCAAAGTCTAGGATTTATATGTATTTCTGTACTCTAGAATTTAGCCCAAAAAATAAGTGGTTAACCTTGTATTTGGGGGTAATAACAATAGTGGAGGAATACCTTGCATGTCTGATGAATTATACCATGTATGCCCTAACAAAATTTTCATCATTGTTCTTGAGTGCAATGAAATCTCTTTCCATCATAAGAAGTGTGGTGTGGGAAAAATATGTAAAAAAACATGTTTTTGGAATTCCTTACACTCTATTAATTCAATATCCTCCTCAGGCATCATTTTCTTGATTAATTCCCACCAATGATCAGCATCAACCTCCATATGATAAACCATCAGAAGAACCGTTGATTTTTATGAATGTTGAAGGATATAAATATATTATCGATGCAATTGATCCTATACTCCATTATTAAGGGATCTGATCATCCATTAAATGTTGTATGGAATTGTATCATGAAGCTTTCAACTGCAGTTCTCTCTCTCTAAGAGAGGGGGAGATCCTATTGATCTAGGTTTCTATGGAATAAATTAGTTAACAGAGAGAGTAACATAACAAAGTTACTATACTTCCTCCCATCGGGTAGGGAATCTCTTTGGTGCAATCCTCAAAATCTCCTTCACATCAGTTGTTAACATGATTTCTCTAATTACCAGTCATTGGAAAGATGAAACCGAATACTAGGAATGATTATCTTATACAGTTAAACACATGAAGGGAATCCAATTGCAATAAAGGGATTGCTTATAAATTATATTTAACTCTACATATAATGAGCTTATAAGAGTTAGCATTTGTTTTCTATGATCTAATTCATAAAATATAATATTATAGGATATTTTTTTGTGTTCCCTTAATAATGTTTCATAGGGAGCTGATTAATTTTCCAAAGCATATCCCCTGGGAGTATCAAACTAGGAGTGTATCAATTCTTTTTCCCTACTGTAGTTCCCATTTGATTCAATCTCAATTTAGTGTTTTATGTTTTACCACTAGATACATTTCTTCCTGAGCCACAACAACATGTTTTTAACCATACATGGATAATATTTATTTATAAACCACATAGTTTATAATAAAAAAAATTATGGGTTGGTTTTATTTTATATATACTAATCCCTATGGTTTTTAAATATTGTTTTCTAATCCTAATCCTAGAAATAACTATACGTATACTCTGATACTAACAATAAAAAAAATAATGCTTATTACATATTTAAACATGGTTTATTACATAATTTTCACTAAATAAAACATAGAAGATTGATATGGAAAGTGTCTTTATGGATTATGAACATTACATAACAAAAAAACATAAAATAAAACATATTTATTGAAAAATTATTTCACATGACCACGACATTCCTTCGTACAGAACACTGCATCTGATAACTTGAGGGAATAAATAAGAAAATGGTGAGGTATAAAGTCTAGAAATGGAATAAAAATGGAATAACATGAAGAAGAATATAAAAGTTTGTCATTAGGCACATCCATAGTGGAAGAAATAAAACCGAACATAAAGGCATGACATATCATGATAATCATTACATGGAAATGTGGAAGCAACATACAACATGATATTTGCATGATTCAAGGCTCATTGCACGTAGATTAGAATTAGTAATCAATAATTACACATGAATTTTCAGGAGTAATCCCTCATTTAACATGAATTATCATGATTAAAACCTTATTTCACATGATGTAACACAATACTGAACATTCACAAATGCATCTGTGCACTATTATGGAACACCCTTCATAAACATTTCCTTTCATGAAAAATTGTGCTACATAAATCATATAACATTGAATAATTCAAAATAATATGTAAATAAACGATCAATGAATGTGGAAAACATATTTCTACATCCCCAATAAAGATGTATACAAAAATAAAGGTGAATATCTTTGGTAGAGAAACATGGTTGGTATTCACTACAAAATGGAAAATCATAGTGCTATTTTGGTAGCATAGCATCGTCCAACAGAAATTCATAAAATAAGATTATCATAATTTATATATAAAATGGGCAGTAGTGGGATCATGTAATATCATACCTCTACACATGAAATGGAATTTATGATGCATAATATTAAAGAAGTTCTTTAATGTGAATGAGGAGTGAGAAATCCTTTATGGAATTTCGACAAGTTAATAGGTTAATTTAAAGAATAATTTATGGATTAATTATAGTGGAACAAAGATATAATTATTTATAAATAATATTAATAGTAAAGGGAGTATGTATGAACATATCCAAACATATGAAAATTTAAATTAAACGGCATATCACAAAAGGAGTTCTTGAAAAAAGTGGGGAGAGGAAGATACTTTAAATGAATGTGAGACTCCAAAGGATTGGGAGGGGCTTATTATGAGATTTTGGGTGCCATGGGAGTACTATTGGGTGGATGTAGAAGAGGTGAGTCGAGCATAATGGAGTTTTAGGAATGTGAAATGGATGTTTGGGTCAGTTTATATAGGAAGTGGGGTTTCCTTATTATTTTGGTTTTAAGAAATATATATTAAAATATTCAAAACCACAAACCATCCCATGGTTTTTCCCATGGATTCTATAATAGGAGAGTGTTATAAATTATTTTATAAGGATAAGGGTATAATATTTTAAAATATTTCCCTTTATTATGTAGAGTTGTGCCATAGTATCACAGAAAACATTTTAAAATCTTAAAATATATTATATATTTGGGAGGATTCACTGTTTATTTGTAAAATAATTACAATAAACATAAAATTAAATAATTTTAATGTAAAATAACATATATTCGAAAAAATATACCTTTTACAACATTTATTAAATGTTTATTGGGCCATTATGATGTCATAAAACATTTAATCTATTTATATGGTATTAAATGTTTTACTTGAAAATTTGAATGTATCAGAAAATTATGATAAATCCATTATTTGACAATTTCAATGTCCAGATTCAGAAATTACTATTCATTTTATCTAAACAATTTCTTAAATATGGGAATTTTCACTTTTAATATAAAAACCGACATTTATTGAAAATTGACGGGTTCTGAAAATTAAACTATTTGTAAACCATAATAAAAATTACATTTATCTTCATAAAAATAATATGATCATTTAAATTGAATAAAAAAATATAATAATAATATTTTATTAAAATAATATTTATTTAAAAAATACATTAATTCATCAAAATAGATTTCTTAGCATGATTTTCAGTAATAACAAAAAATATTCTTCATGATTTAGAAATCATTTAAAAAGTAGAAATAATAGGAATAATATATTCATTATGATAAAAACAATTTAAACATCACTAGTGTTAGGGCCTTGTTAAATATCCCATTATTACACTGTCATACTCCCTATGTGTAATGTCTGCATTGGTGGGGTGTTCATGATGTCCTTCCTTGAACACGGTTTGGGACGTGATCTTGATGAACTTGATCATATCCTGTAAAAGGTTTCTCTCATGATTAGGATGTTGGATCTCATCTTGGGATTAGTCTAGGGAAAGTAAAAGAAATTATATCCCCCATCTAAACTATGATAAATGATATTCATATGTAATCATCCTACTTGTCGAGGACATAATAATATAAGTGCATATGTCATTTATAGGCATTAGACATTTAATTTAAAGAAATTGATTTTTATTCATAAATATTTATATCATTAAAAAGATTATATTATTAGAAATTATATGTTATTATTATTATTCCAAATGTATTATCCATTTTTCAAAATGAAAATCATATATGTGGAAGAAATTAATTTAAATTTAATCTGACGGACGAGAGATACTACATCGTGTTTTATGTTAAAACATCCAAAATAATGAAATGTTTTAATAGTAAATCTTATAGTAAAATTGATTAAAATAGAATAAAATATGTTAATTGATAGGAATTCTATATCATTAATCTTTACAAATTATCTATAATGTAATTTATCAATATTAATAAATTAGGGGAAAAATAATTTTCAACTAAAATCGAGTATTTTTAGCCATTAATTAATAATGAATCTTTAATGAAAAATTCAATAAAACCCCAATACTATTTTTTATTTTTCATTTTCAATTATGAATATTATTTTGACATATTTAATAAATAAATGTCCCAAAAAATGTATTTGAAATAAATTCTCCATTAAAAGGTGGTAAAATATTTTTTAATAATAAATATTGTATTTTATACAAAAAACCGGTTTGTTTATATAATAATATAATAAAATACATTATATTAAAAGAAAAAAGTATTTATTGAATATAATTTATATATATATATATATTGAATTTATATCACTCACTAATTTTAATTAATATAATGTATTATGGTCAAACAACATGGTTTGTATAATTCTATTTTGCTTTAAATTCAATCAAATTTCATATTAATTTCAAATTTATTTGTAACTAATGAATTAGTATTATATTTTTTTAAGAATATATTTTAAAATTATAGTTAATTTTTTTGATAAATACTAATTTAATATCTTGGATATATTAAATAATATTTAAATATTCAGTAAAACATTGTCTTGTGTTTTTCAAAACCCATCGTGGAATGTCATTATTGCCTGTAATGCAAGCTAACATCGGTTTTCGATGTAGAGAAAACTAGTATTTAGGTTTTATTTAGTGAAATTCTAACATGGTATTTCCTATAGCATATGAAAAAAATCATTATTATAAAATAAACTATTTCTAGGGTTGTGTGAAATGAAAAATTTAAAAAATATTAAATTAAAATAGAAAACAATATTTCACAAAATCTAATTGTGTGATAGGAGTGGGGTTCAAGCCCATTATATTATTGACCATCATTCCTGATATAATCAACTAAAATCCAAGAAGTATTATATACCCATGAAAAAATTATGAACACGATAATAACATTTTTAATTTTTTGTTATTCTATTTGGTCTTACAGATTCCACCATTATCATTTTGGATTTAACGAATATAGAATTTAGTGGTTACATAGACTTTACTGTGGTATTCATTATATTAGATAAGAATTTAAATTATAATGGAATGTAATTCCATTAATATAACATTATAATTTATTTAAAGATCCTATGGAAGGATAAGATATATGAAAAATTTTCCTATTTTAATTTTGGATAAAAAATTCATCTTTTGGTAATGTAATCACAAGAATGGGAATATGAGTTGATCTATCAATGATATATGTTAGTGAATGTTGGAAAAAAGTAACCAAAATTATTACAATATATATTTTTCTCAGATTGGATGAAAAGTTTTGTTCATTTGGGTAGAATTTATAATTGTTATCTATTCTGACCATCTTGATTACTCAAAAGGGATACATATACATTTAATGTGGAAAATTTTCGAAAACATTTCAAGGAACCGAAGAGTGGTTTAGTTAGATAATGTTTCATTACATTATCCAATTTTAAAGGATTGTTTGAGAACAATACTAATGTATCAAAGAAGTTATTGGTATGTTTCCTATGGAATATTAGCATAGTGATGGATTTCCATGAAATTAATTTAATTTTTATGAGATAATTACATAACTTTTGACATGGAGTTAAATTCTATAATTTTTACAATTTAAATATCATGCAATTTTTATTATGAATAAATTTATGGTATATATACTAATAAAAAATGTAATCATTGACTCAAAAATATATGTATATATTCATGTGAAGATGGTTGAATTCGATTTATGATTATGAATGGACAATACATTACCACAGTAGGAATGAAAAAATGTGGACAATGATTTGACTTGAAAATATCATGTGATGTTACATAAATTAATTATCAATAAATATATAATTTTATATGATTTTTAGATGATGGATTAAAAAATCATGAAAAATGTGTAGAAAAAATATATTTGATAGATGATTATTCATCTTTCTATTAATGTGAGAATTATATTTGTGTATAAGAAAGAAGTAGAAATGTAGATTAAAGAAAGATATATTCTCTATTTCACCATTTTTTGTGATGGAATCCTAATGATAATTAACAATGTATGTTTCAACCACATACCATGTAAAATCATGGACCAGGAAAACTCATAAGTTTCTGAATCCAGTTGGTCACATGTCATCAATCACTACTCTCCATATACCGAAGGATGATGACTACAAATGAGTGTCTATGGTGGTATGGTGGGGTAACTATTCCCTCAAGAATAGAGTTAGGAATAGTGGTTGAATAATAGTTAATCAATAGAAAAATAATATTATGTAATAATGGAGAAAATTTCTTATAGTTATAATAAATAGACCAATAATAATATCAACTTCAATAGAAAAATGATGATTTCTGACAATGATACTATAAAAAACTAGAATATACGAGGACAATCATGCACTTTATACAATATAAATTATGAATAAAGGGGTTAAAAGTTATCTCCAATAAAATCATAAGTGCATGATAAGTCCTCTTCTCCAACACTCCATCCTATTATAGAAAATAATGCATTTATAGTATGAGGCTTCCCTTTATCCCTACACACACCCATGAGATCTATTTGGGTTCCAATAAGTAGACCCAATAGGGGGAGTGTAAAACATAATAGTTCTCCTAAAATTATTTATATAATAATAAAACTAGTTATTATAAAATGACTAGTTTGATGACATGATAAATATAAAGATGAAATGTGAATATAACATTGTGCTGTTGTGTTCCTAAAAAACACTAGTCTAAATGATCCTAATTTAGCCTAAATGGAAATGTCCAAATTGACATGTCACCATATACATACATAAATATATATATATTTATGTATCTGTGTTTATATATTCACTATATATTTATATGAATATATACTCATATATATAGAGACATAATTTTACTCAGGATCTGATATATGAAACCATGTCATCGACACATAATCATAAGATTATCATAATCAGAAAAGTAACATCAGGGTTTTCATGACCCCCTCCATTCAAATATACCCCTCGTGGGATTGAAATGAATAAATGGAGATAATTACCCCTTATATCCTGACTCCATTAGGCCACAAGCTGGTGACTCGCACCAATGGTATACGGATCTCAGAATATGGGAGGAATTACTATTTAAAGGAAACATGATAGGTTGATAAGATGGTACATCCCCAAAACAAAATTAGGATATATATATATATAAAAATTAATTCAAAAATCCACCCCAAATTCATGATTAGAATATAACTAGTAAAAATAAATAAATCTCCAAATTAAAATACCCAAATGAATTATAATGAAGTGACTCATCAACCATCCCATATCTCGCGCTCGTAATGCCCATCGCAGTCTTTGTAACACTCCTGGTATCATTAAATGATATTTATATATATATAGGGTGATCATACACGTATACTCAATTTGAAATCCATGGTCTCTCATGAACATGTGATCGAAACATTTTAATGGTCCCATGAGAAAATACCATAACCAAACAACACCTAACATGTATACTAACCATCCCAACCTCACCAAGGTCGGATCACCAAAAAAAAAACTTAATGTAACATAATATAAGTAATGAACATTGATGTTAGGGATCCTAGAACCACTTTCCCAATGATAATACTATCTCAGAATCTAACATAATTCATCATTGGGCTCCCATCTATTCTAAACATACCACATTACAACCAGCTTTTACACACCTGGGCCACAAACCACATCCAAACCACACACACATGTGCCTTAGAACACATACCCCCACACATAACTAGTCCTCGTAACACATCCTTCTCTCACACACCTAGGTGTCATAACATGTTCCACAAAAACACATCTGGGCCTCACAACACATCACATACTGTATGAACCCAAATATTATTTTTAAGGCATGTCATTATTTTCAGGTTTTTTTGTCTAAAAAGTGGAGTTTCCATATATTTTAGGAGTACACACCTTGTACTTATATGTACACACTGTGTACTCAGTTACTGCGGGTGGCCATGTACTGGAAGTGTAATAGCCGAACACATGGCTGTGATGGGTGACCAAGAGACCTCCTAAATCGGGGCATGATAAGGGCATGTACACTCCATTTACTTTTAAAATACACTTCATGTACTTTTGTTTTTATTTAATTAAACAGACCAAGTTTTCATCTAATTGTAAAAACACCCTTCTTCTTTGTATGTCTTGTCCAAGAGTGAATGAGACCGTCGATTCTTCTCCAAGCCCACGAATTTCCATTCATTCTTTGAATAGTCCGCGTCGATTGGGTTGTAATAACTACAGTAACCTATTCCTTCATATAGAGCCTCGTATCCAAATTTCTTATTTTTCATGAGATATCCTCTGTTGGAAATTTTTAACGTTTTTATAGATCTACGACATTCTAGGGATATTAAAGGCACGAGGTTCTTGTATATTGATCGTACAATGCTGTGGTAGGTGGTTTGTTCTTTTTTGTATTTAGTCTTTGTGTTTTCTGGGAAAAGGAGCCAAATACCATAGAATGGGGTGTTGCGTGTGTATGGGTTTTAACACATCTACATCCATCTATGCCATGTTTGTTTGAGTAGATTATTGTTTATTGTAAATATTTTAATTTAGCATGATATGGATGTATTTTCCTAGGTTGCTTGATTATGACCATTTGGTCAAGTTTTTCGAGTTAGGATACTTTGTTTTCCATGCCTAGTGTTGTTATGATGGTGTGATTTTATTTGAAATATTGTGATATGTTGAAATCTGTTTAGCCAAGTAGTTCTTGAGGTTTACTTTGGATGACATGTATCCTTTTTTCATGATTGATTCACACCGATATGTGGGAAACTATGGTAGGTGAACAAAAGGGGAATGGATGTTGAAGGATTCCCGAGAGTGAATGTTCATTTTTACGTTGTGAGACCACATGGGGGATGGATGTGAGTGCTCCCTTAGAGTGTCTATAGTTCCACGTTGTGAGACCATAGTGGGAATTGGTTGTTGAGTGCTTCCCTAGAGTGTCTGTAGTTTACCGATAAATGGCCATTGGGGGAATTGAATGTGAGTGCTTTCCCAGTGAGTCTTTTCTTAAGATGAACAAGAGGGGTTAGACTATGTGTCCATCCAAAAGGGTTGCCTATGTTTGATTGGATGAAACAAAGGGGATAGGTTTTGAGTACATCCTAGATGGATACTTGTTTTTTATTAGCTTCTTACTTTATATATGAATATGAATGAAATTGAAATCGTAGGATTTTTTACGTTTGAGTAATTCCTGGTTTACTTGATTCATTTTTCATATTGCCTTCCATATATATATTCAGTGACTATTATGCACATATTTTTGGGTGGATTCCTACTAAGATTCGTCTCACACCCTGTTTGGGTCTTTTTTTTGGCCCAAATAGATGATATTGTGGAAGTTTTAGATAAGGTCAAGAACCCTTCTACATCAGGTACTTGATTTTTGTGGGGATGGAGAACACGAGAAAAAGTTGTGGCTTGAGATGATTCTTTGTTAGATATGTATCATGCATCATTTATATTTGTGCTCCAGAAGTTTATTTCTTCAGTCTTCCACTATTTACTTAATGCATGTTATTATTACGGCTTCCGCTGTTGATCATCTGTTCATTTTTGTTCCACTTCTCTATCAATGAGGGAATAGTCTCTCCACTATCACACCCAAGGCCCTTGTTGCTAGTCATCAGCCTTGGTAATTTGGGTAAATTCACTTGAGGCCTTGGACCAGCCACGTACGGGGAACCTCTTAGCGGCACCCGAAACTGGGATATTACAATGTGGTATCAGAGATATTATTTTCTTCTTGATTTATTGTTTGGATCATATAGCTAGGGATTTGACGAAATAGGTTGTTAGTAATAAGTTTTATCTGGTAGAAGCTAACCCGTGTACAGGGAAAACCCTATTTTCTTTAAATATTTCTATTTTTTTGGGTTTTTTAATTTTTCACTTTGATTAGATTTCACCGTTCTGTAATTCACATGATTTGTGATATTATCATTGATAATATGAAGTTTTTATTTCTATTGTATCCCAAAGAGATGAGGGTATTCCATATAACGCATCATATATAAACTTGCTATAGATCAAGTGTCATGCATTCTTTCCATTCGAATTAGGAAAAATTACTGATTGCATGTTGTTGTTACAGATGTTGAGTTAGATATATATGTATTGGTGATGGATGCCTTCATACAATACCTTCTTTATGTAAGATTTCATTTGAATGAAGGCCAAAATTTGGTTTTGGGGTGTTATAGGTCCTCATGGACCAGAATTTGGGGGATCATTGCACTGTTATCCTTGTATATGACTTGTATAATATTCCAAGCTTTGATTCGAAGGGTGTATAGGCCCTCACTGATCAGAATTTGGCACTTTAATGTTTGTTTCAATGTTTTTTTGGGTTTTAGAATAGTTTTTTAGCCTTACTATCTGGAAAAACCCTAAATACAGGACGTGTAATGATAAATACATGCCATGTGTCCTTCTGTTCGGGAGTGAACTGTTTTTCTTATGTATACGCTGTGTACGATATGTACACGCCATGTAGTCTGTAACTATGCCACTGGCTATGTGGGCAGAGAAATAGGGTTGGGAAATCATTTGTGTGACACAGCGTGTACCGAATGTACATGCCTTATTATGAAGACCATGTTTCTACCTATATGACTAATGATACATGTGGATAAACATAGGTTATACACGTTGTTCTATGTCTAAACATGATGTGTAGTATAAGCCATGTATCTGCCAGTGTAATGAACAACATGGGGTGGTGGAATCCTTCTAGTACACGTTGTGTCTGCCATAAACATGTCGTGTGGAGTCATCCATGTGTCTAACAATGTGACTAACAACACAAGAAATTGAAAACTAAGTTATACATGTTGTTTATGGCATAAACACACTGTGTAGAGTAAGTTGTGTGTCCATCCATGTGACTAACAACACATGTAGTTGAAAACTAAGCGGTATATATCATGTCTGGCACAAACACATCATGTAGTCCTATTCTAGAAGAATTGTGTGGGTTAGTCATGTAGAATAACTCAGTCTAGGGAAACGAATCATATACACGCCGTGTATTGGGAGAACACACCATGTGATAGGGTGTTACACGACCAGTTTTAGCAGAGGTACACCCGAATGTGAAGTCTTAAAGGAACACATTGCGTAAGGGTTATACACGCCATGTATCCATGTTTTAAAAAACATGATGACTTTGTTTTTCTTATTACTTTTTTTTATATAATAGTTTCGGTCCTTGATAATCTTGATCATAAGGTGTGCGATTGACCTTGAAAAGTTAGGTCACCAAGATGTCCTCCATTTGTACGCCATATACATGGAATTGATCAGAAATCGCACGTGGCTGGTTAGGGACTACCAGAAGATCCCCCTTTAGTGCAAATTTTGACACCAGTCATTATCCAGACATAGGTGACAATGGATAGTTCGGAGAGGGATTTATAAGGTTCATGCAGACCGTCCAGGGAGCACCACATCCTGCACCATTTATGGTTGCATTGATGCGGGTTTTCTAGTAGCAACATCCTCCCACCTTCAAAGGGGAAGGAGGAAATCCAACTGTAGAGTCATGGTTAGAAGTCATGATTTATATCTTCATGCATCTGGAGATTCCTTCAGTGTGGTGGGTGAAGCTCGCTACTTATGTTCTTCGGGAATCCTCCAAGAGATGTTGGGATTTGATCTCACAGGCGTGACGCCAGCATGTCACGACATGGGATGAGTTCCTAAATGCTTTCTAGGATTACTTTTACCATGAGACCTTGAGGGATAATCGAGCACAAGATATTATGAGTCTGGATCAGGGTACTCTTGTAGTGATGGAGTAATCTTGTCACTCCAAAGAGGAACAACGCTCCACACCCATCCCAAGAGTTGATGTGTTATTCCTAGCGAGGAACTTTGAGGATAGTCTTTGGAACGACATCCGATTTTAGGTAAATATCTTCTGGATGACTTCCATCAACTCTATAGTCAACCAGGCTCTGATAATAGAGTGAAATCTGCGGGATTATGAATTTTTGATCCTAGACGGCTCGACATCTGTAGTCGGTACCCCTCCATCTCAGAGCAAGAAGCACCACAGGCAGTCTACGCATGGATATCAGAGAAGGTGAGATACGCATTCAAGTACCCAGGTGGTATGCTACCAATGTGGGAATATTGGGAATATGAGGCCACATTACCCATGATACCCACTGGAATTCCAATATTGTTGAAATATGGGTCATCTTCAGCATTTCTCTCAGTTTTCTCACTAGCAGATAGTGATATGGGTTCTTCTATGACTTCTCATTCAGGGGAAATACCACTAGTTTGTCAACTATCAGGGAACTGTAGTTCTTCTATCAATTCTGGATAAGGTTGAGGTCACGGCCATGGTATCCAGTTGGCAGGATTTTAGTAACAACAGGGTGGATCGGCTTAGGGTGGTCATGCATGATCACAAGGCCACGATGCAGGTCAGACTTTTGTAGTGGAACAAGCCCAGCTAGAGTTGAATTCCAGGCCATTTACAGTTCAAGATATGATCCTATTTTGCTCAGTTTTAGCATATTCTTTTTTTGATATAGGGTATTCTCATAGTTTCAAATCTGTTTCTGTTGTGGAGTGACTTGGTCTCTATATCCTTACCTCAACTGATATCATGATGCTAGACCTCTTGGGGACAAGAACAACTAGTGTACGTTAGTGCAAGGAGTTCCCTCTTGAGGCTGGTGGATGTCACTTCTTATGGTAACTATATTTCCTAGAGATGAAATGCTATGATATCATTCTTAGAATGGACTGGTTAGTTCCCCTCAAGGCTGTGGTAGATTTATATCGTCGTATGGTGAGATTCATGCAACTTGGGGAAAATCTTTTTTACATATGGTTGAATTGGATGTCTAGGTGAGAAGAGTGGGACCTAGGAATAATGGGTTGGGAGGAGTTACATACCATATTTCTATTCTATATTTGGATGACCAGGGGACATCACAAATGGACTTTCCCTTAGTGGAGAATTGTTTTAGGGTTATCTTTCCAGAGGATTTTTCCGGTTTTTCCTCCGGAGAGGGAAGTGGAAATTTCTATTGAGTATTCTCAGTTGTGGAACCGGTGTCTATTCCACCTTATATGATGGATTCACTAGAGTTACAGGGGCTCAATAGGCACTAAGAGGAGTTACAAGTTAAGAGTTTCATCAAACACAATACTTCTCCTTCGGGTTCGCCTGTCACGATTGCGATAAAGGTGGATAGTACCATCAGACTTTGTGTGGATTATCGGATGTTGAACCCATTGATGGTCAAGAACTGATAACTTTTACAGAGGATTGATGATCAAATTGATTATAATTGATGAGATCGGATGTTCTCTTTGATTTACACGAGATCTGGTTATCATCAGTTGCACATTAGACCATTTAATAAACCTCTTACAAGATTTCAAACTATGTATAGTCTATCCAAGTATGTGGTAATGTTGTTCGGTATCATGAACATTCCTAAAATTCTCACGACACTGATGAACCAATTGTTCCATCCATACTTGGATTCATTTATGGCGGTTCTTGTGTATGATATCTATGTGTACTCTCACACTTGACACCATCATGCCACACATATTGAGATCGGGTTGAGTACACTGATAGAGCATCTGTTATAAGTTGGGACCTCAAAATTCCACTATTGGATGGACCAAATGCACTTCATGGGTCATATTATCTCTTAGAAAAATGTATCAATAGACACAGAGAATGTGAGAGTAGTAGTTTCCTGGGATCATCTAAATAATTTCTTTGAGGTGCAAAGTTTCCTAGGGCTAGTTGTATAAGGACCCAGCCTTATTACATAAATAATCTTCAATTTAGTCAAGAAAACACTTCCTTTTAAATTGAGGATATTTTCAAGTTTATATCTTTAGATAATTAGGAAAATACATTCATAACAATACACATTATTACAGAGTGAATACCATAAAAATAGTTTCAATTTTTATCAAAAATATAAACCATTAAAATTTAAATCAAGACTCATTGTCAATTCTTAATTATTTAAAATGACTTCCTTCCTAGTCATACACATCCATTAACCTATTAAAATCATTTAAAAACTTGTGATGAGCACAAAATCTCAGTAAGGGATATAAAATAAGGAAATATCACATTAGTCCATGAATACTCGTAACGTATGAAAGTATTTTCAAAAGACATTCTTGTCACCACTATATACTTACATTGTGTAACATGAGATTTAAAAAAGATCCACACCAAACATGAGAACATAAATGTAATCATAAAGGTATCTTGGGTAATTACTTACATAATCTTGTAACCATTCTTGGTTACCTTATAATTAGTAACCCACATGGCTACCATACTTTGTATAACCATCACAGTTGCACTACGAGTAACCATACGGCAGACCTCCAACTTACTCATACCCAATGCTTTTGAGGGAGACATAGGTCTAGCTTTTCATCATAAATAATTTCCAATAACCAAAACATAATAATACAACATGAATAATTCCCTAAATCATTACTTTGTAATTTCGTAAAAACAAATTTAAAAAAGGGGGGTTTTTAAAGAAAAGCCCCTTATAAATATCATAAAATTGAAGAGAAACATAATAGAGTGGATGGAGTATGTATATATACTATAAATACACATAATAAAACATAATATTAACATAACCCATAACAAAAACAATTTAAATTGCACATAAATAATGAAGTAGAAGGTTAACCCAAAGAATGGAAATCTGGTTAGGAATTCCCTTACCCCAGGTCTGCCTTACTTCAAACATGTTTAAACATCCTGTATAATGGTTAAAATAGTGTTATTGTAATTTTATAGAAACATGTTCTTGTTTATAATATCTTATATTATCATTTCATAACATCATTTCACCCTTTAATTGTTAGTAATTTTCTCCTTGCACTATTTTTGGGCGAGTTCTTTACAAGATTTCTATGATTGGTTCATGGTGGATGTTCTTGTCAATTGGAAGTTAAATTCCAGAATTGGAATGGAAAGGTATTTACATATTTCTAGTACAATAATTTATTCCATTTATCATTTTTATGTTTAATATTAGGATGATTTATAAGTTAAAACATTAATGGTGTTCATTTAGATCATTTTAGTAGTTCTTTGATAATAACAACCTCATGTTGTCTTATAAAATAGAACCATGAGTACAAAAGAATTCAAGAAAAATGTAGGAGTCATAAAACATATATTATAACCTTTTTCGACCATATAAATGGTTTAATTACCTTACTAGAATTAATTAAGGAAAATCGAAATCACATCATCCACGATGTCGGTAGTTTGACACATCCCACACAATGTTTTTATTACTTGAATAAGTGGGAGAGGAGAAAAAGAATGATGATGAATTTTCCATGAACAAGAGAAAATCCAGAATATAAATTATTTCTAAACATTTCATGCCTCTTGGGTAAGAAGATATGAAGAAAGAATAATAATATAATGGAAATTAAAATAAAATAATAATTGAGAAATCCCTTACAAAATTTCGGCAGGCTAACCGCTACGCAACATGGTTTTAGAAAATATTAAAAAGACATAGGACAAGGGTAACCTGTAAAAAAATGAATCATAATAAAAATTAAATCATGAATAATATGAAAATAAGAACATGGTATGGAAACTTGAACGTTATACCACATAAAAGAGAACATGAACGGATAAAGAAATAAATTGAGAATTTTCTTATCTTTTAGAGTGACCCTTAGAACATGAAGGTTGGGACCTTTGGGGCTTGATAAAAACATTAGGAGGACTAATATGAATGTAAGGAGGCCAGAGATTTGTTGAGGATGAATTATGAATGATGTTAATGATGCAATGGGTTGGTATTTATAGAAAAAGTAATGGAATATTTTAATAATTTCCAAGGGACATCTTATAGGTGGTATTTGAAAAACAATGGGCTTGCCCATGGTATTTTCCCATGGTATAAGCCACATGGGACACCTCACATATTATTTAACTATAAACAATTATACCAGATTTATGACATCATTATTATATCATTAACGATGTAATTAACACACCGAAACTAAAAACTCTAATTTTTACTATTCACCGAAAAATCAACTATTTCAGAAAAATTCTCAAAATTCACCAAAACCATTTATCAACATGTAGATTTCAAATCTGAAGTCCATTTTTTGAAAATAATTTTTTAAATATTTTTAATTTAATTTTTAAATAAAATTATTCTTAATTCAGAAATTAACAATTATAATTCGGTAACTACTTCTATATCACAATGAAAAATTCACCTAGATGTTATTTTCATAAAACCTTAGAAAAATAAAATAATAATACAATTTAATATTCATTTGTGTCATATTACTATTTATATTTCTATTCATAATGGTATGTTACAACTCACCAAAAAAGTTGGTTCCAATAGACTCTGAATAACATACTGAACAGAATTGTAGATGACAGTTTCTTGAAATTCAACACATAGAATTGGAAAAATTATATTTAAAGGCTAGTTATAAATATCTACATAAAACAAAGTTCCATGAATTTCTATTTGTTTTTAGGAAAACACGGGGTGTTACATTATCCCCACCTCCTTGAAATTGCGTCCTCACAATTTTAATTACATATTAAACAACAGATGGTATTTTTCCCTCATTGCGTTTTCCGACTCCCTTGTTGTTTCCACACCCATGTGGTTTACCCACAAATCCTTTATCTGGTGGATTACCTTATTCTGCAATACCTGTTCCCTTCGATCAAAAATATGAACTGGCTTCTCTTTATAAGAAATGTTATCTTCCTGCTGAACTGCTTATGGGCTCAATACATGTGATTAATGTGGCACATAAATTCTCAAAATCAAAACATGAAAAACCTTGTGTACGTGAAACAAACATGGAGGCAAAGCTACGCGCTATGCAACTATTCCAACTTTCTCCAAGACTTCCAAAGGACCGATGAACAGTGATATTAGATTCCCTTTCTTACCAAAATGCCTCACCCTTTTCCAAGGATTGATTTTCAAAAAACATAGTCACCTACTTCGAAAGAGAAGTATTTCATTCTGTTATCTGCATAACTTTTCTACCAGCTCTGAGTTGTCCCCACGTGCTGCAGGATCATCCTCACTTTCTCAGCCACTTATTCTACTAATTATGGCCCCATCAACTTTCTTTCAATGACTTCATCCCAAAAGGCTAGAGTCCAACACCGTTTCCCATACAAGGATCCAAAAGTAGCCATCTGAATACTGGAATGAAAACTGTTGTTATAAGAAAACTCAACTAAAGAAAGATGATGATCCCAACTTCCCTGATAGTCCATTGAACAAGCAAGAATCATATCCTCCAAAGTTTAAATCATTCATTCTGATTTCCCATATGATTGAGGATTAAAAGATGTACTGAAATATAGATCTATGCCCAACAACTTCTGAAGTCCCTTCAAAAAGTTATAAGTGAACCTGGGATCTCAGTCAGATACAATGGAAATAGGAACTCCATGTAACCTAACAACCTTCATGAGGTACTATCGAGAAAGCTAATCCAATGTCACTATATCTCAAGTAGAAAGAAAATGTACAGACTTTGTTATTCGATCAACAATAACCTAAATCGAAATGTTACCTCAAGAAGTCTTTGGTCATCCCACCACAAAGTCAATGGATACATTCTCTCATTTCCAGTCTAGCACTGGAAAAGGCTGATGCATCCCCTTCGGTAACAGTCACTCTATTTTAACATGTTGACATGTAAAACATTTCATGGTAAAATCAAAAATATCTCTTTTCATTCCATCCCACCAATAATACCCCCGAAGGTGTCTGTACATCTGAGTACTTCCAGGATGAACTAAAAATAGAGAACTATGTGCTTCTCCCAACAAATATTTCTTCAACTGAGAATCACTGGGCATGCACAACCTTTTTCCAAATCATAAAAAACAATATTTGTCATGGTTAAATTATGGTAACTTACCCATTTTAACCAATTCTACCTTTTTCTATAGCTCACGGTCTTCCTTTTTTGCTTTCTTAATTCTGTCTAAAAACGAAGACTGCCCTGAAACGTGAAACAAAACAGATGTATTCTCGGCACCATAAACTTCTAGGCCAAAATTCATCAAATCATTAATCAAGGGATCATAATCCAACGTAACATGGTTAATGATGCATGATGTTTCTGACTCTAGGAATCTGCTACTTTGTTTAATTTTCTAGGATGATAATTTATCATGAAGTCATAATCCTTATTCAGCTCACAAAATCTTCTCTGCCACATGTTTAATTCCTTATGAGTGAATATATACTTCAGACTTTTATGGTCAGTATATATTTGGCATTTTCTTCCGTATAAATGATCCCTCCAAATTTTAAAATCAAAAACCACAGTAGCCAATTCCAAATCATGTGTGGGATAATTTATCTCACGTGGTTTAAGTTGTCTTGAAGCATAATAAATTACATTATCATTATGCATCAAAACACAACCATTCCCCTTCAATGATACATCACTATTGATGACAAACTCACCATTTCGTGAAGGTAACGCCAAAACTGGGGCATTCACCAATCTCTTCCTGAAAACAAACATCACATTCCTATGTCCAAAAAACATTAACCCCTTTCCGTGTTAACTTAGTTATCGGGATAGATAATAGTGCAAAGTTCTTAACAAACCGTCTATAATAACCTGCTAACCCAAGAAAACTACGAATCTCAGTAACATTTGTGGGTCTTGGCCATTCATCAATTACTTTTGTTTTTTCAGGATCGACTATTATTCCATCCTTATTTATAATGTTCCCAGAAAAGAAATATGCTGCAACCAAAAATCACATTTGCTAAATTTTCCATACAGTTTCTGTTCTTTTAAAGTATCGAAAATAACCCTGAGATGTTTTTCGTTCTCCTCTTTATTTTTAGAAAATACATGAATTTCATCAATAAATACAACCAAAAACTTATCCAAGAACTCATGAAATACTCTATTCATAAGATTTATGAATACAGAAAGTGCATTAGTTAATCCAAATGGCATAAAGACAAATTCATAATGCCCATATCTAGTACAAAATGCTGTTTTCGGGATGTCATCCTCCTTCACCTTCAGCTGATGGTATCCATATCTCAAGTCAATCTTGTAAAAGTACTAATCTCCCTAGAGCCAATAAAACAAGTCATTGATATGAGGCAAAGGAAACTTTTTTTAACAGTGATGTTATTCAAAGATCTATAATCAATGCATAGTCTCATGAAACCTTCTTTCTTTTTAACAAAAAAAACAGGGGATCTCCATGGTAAAGTGCTAGGATGAATGAAGCCATTTTCATGAAATTCCTGCAACTGATTTTTCAATTCAAGAAGTTCTATTGGAGCCATATGATATGGGGGTTTTGAAATTGTCTTAACATCAGGAACTATGTCAATTGTGAATTTGACTTCTCGATCAGGTATGACACATGGTAACACATCAGGAAAAACATCAAGGTATTCATTTACCACTGGCACGTCATTAATTTGAATAGTTACCTTCTTTTAAAAATTATGAGAAAGATAAATTTCATTTCCGTATTTCAATAGTTTCTCAGCTTCCAGATATCTTATCAATTGTATGGGTTCATTCTTATATACAAACTGAAACTCTTTCTGAAAAAAAAACTTCTTTAGCTCTACAGTCAAACACAGCATGATAATTAGAAATCTAGTCCATCCCCAGAATAACATCAAACTCAAATATGGGTAAAAAGGTTTATAGAAAAAATCCTTCCACATACCAATATTGAGAAATTCTTATAATTTTTATTTGTAATAATATTTACCCTTGGTGTTTTAACAACAAGTTCAGGTCTCATTTATTGAGGTGATATTTCCAATTTACCAGAAAAGTTTTCAGAGATGAAGGAATGTGTAGACCCCGTATCAAACAAAACATTATCAAAACACGAGTGAACAAACGAAGTACCTGATACGACATCGTTGGATGGCCTGACATCTGCTAACGTAGTCTCAAAGGATATCACTAAACCTTTCTGCTTGTAGTCTGGCTTCATTTCATAATTAAAATATCTCTTTGGGAAGGAATTTGCATAATGACCCATCTCACCACATTTAATAGACTTTATATTCTGCTTATTAGGATTAGTCTTTGGATCATTTTCATTACAATATCAGGCCATATGTCCAAATGTACCACATTTAATACACTTCCCAGTTTTTCTAAGACATTCCCTAGGGTGTTTCTTGCCACACATTTCACAAATTGGAAATTGGATTTTCTTACCATCAGATTTATTTGGTTGATTATTACCCAATTATTTCCAACTAAACCTCTTATTCTCTTTGTTTCCAAAATGCATGTGATAATCAGAAAACTCCATCTCTACCATCTCAGTAGATCGGAAAAGTTTCTCATAACTATTGAATTCACAGGAGGCCAACGCCCTTCGATAACTTGGCATTTGTCCTTAGAAAGTGGTTGATTTTACTATCATGATCCAGAATAAGATTTGGAGCATACCTCGCAAGTCAAGTGAAGTTCGTTTCATTCACAACCACTAAATCTTCCTCCTACTGTTTCAATTCAAGAAATTGCTTCTCCATCATAAGTCGCACCACCTTAGGAAAATATTTTTCAAGGAAAATAATTTTAAATTCACCCCACACTAAGGAATCCAAATCCTCTGTACCCCTGAAATTACTTACTATTTAACACCACTGATCAACTTCCCCTTCAAAATTATAAATAGAAAGACTTACCTTTTGATTGTCTGAACATCTCATAACATCGAATATCTTTTCAAGGGCTTTGATCCATCCTTCTACTGCTACTGGGTCAAACGATCCATTGAATACAGGAGGATGTTGTATCATAAAATGATCCACTACTGGCATGTTATGTTGTGGTACCTCTATTGGTTCTCTTGCATGGATGCCACCGACATTTATTTACTTTGTTAGCTGAGCCATTACTGTCACAAACTTCTTGGTTGCAATCCCTACAATTGGGGGTTGTAGTTCCAAAAGGATGTCATTCGGTCGGTGCCTCTCCTCTTCAGCCTCTCTGTTCCTTCTGCGGACAACCATTCTGAACAAAAATTTCTTAGATAAACCAACATGGTAATCTTTAAATTCTAAATCATTTCAAATTAATCATATAGTGAAAATCCTTAATGGAATTCTATTAACATCACCCTAACCCCTAATGTTATCTAAACCATCCTCTGATACCAACTATAAGGACCCAACATTATTACATAATTAATCTTGAAATTTTTCAAGAAAAGACTTCCTTTTACATTTAGGATCTTCTCAAGATTATATATTTACTGAATTACGACAATACATTCATAACATTACACATTATTACAGAGTGGATACCATAAAAATAGTTTCCATTTTTTTTAAAAATATAAATCATTAAAACATAAAACAAGACTCCTTGTAGATTCTTCAACATTTAACATGGATTTCTTCCTTGTCTTATACATCCAATAACCTTTTAAAATTATTTAAAAACGTGGGATGAGCACAAAATCTTAGTAAGGGATGGAAAAGAAGGAATGATCTCCTTAGTCCATGAATACTCGTAACGTATGCAAGCATTTTCAAAAGACATTCTTGTCACCCATATATACATAATTTGTGTAACATGATATTTACAGAAGATCCACAAAAAACATGATAACATAAATTAAATCATAAAGGTTTATTGGGGAAGTACTTACATAATCTTGTAACCATTCTTGGTTACCTTATAATTTGTAACGGTCATGGCTACCTTACTTTGTGTAACCATTGCATTTACACTTGGAGTAACCGTACGGTCGACCTCCAACATACTCATACCCAATGCATTGGAAGGAGATATAGGTCCCCCCTTCATTATAAATAATTCCCAAGAACCAAAAAATAATCATACACCATGAATAATTCTATAAAAACATTACTTTGTAATTTCGTAAAACAGAATTTAAAAGAAGGATTTTTAAAGAAAATCCCCTTATAAATATCATAAAATTGAAGATAGACTTAATAGTGTGGATGGAGTATGTATATATACTATAAATACACATAATAAAACACAATATAAACATAACACATCACACAAAAAATTTAAATAGAACATAAATAATGAAGTAGAAGGATAACCTAAAGAATGGAAATCGGGTAATGAATTCCCTTAACTCGGGTCTGTCTTACTTAAAACTTGTTTAAACATACTGTATAATTGTTAAAATAGTTTTATTAATATTTTACAGAAACATGTTCAAGTTTATAATATCTTATATTATCATTTCATAACATCATTTCACCCTTTAATTCATAGTATTTTTCTCCTTGTAGTAATTTTGGGTGAGTTCTTTACATGATTTCTATGATTGGTTCAAAGTGGATGTTCTTTTTGATTAGAAGTGAAATTATATAATTGGAATGGAAATTTATTAACATATTTAGAGTACCATGATTTATACCATTTATTATATTTATGTTGTATATGAGTATGATTCATAAGTTAAAACATAAATGATGTTCATTTAGATCATTTTAGTGGTTCTTTGAAAATAACAACCTCATTTTGTATTATAAATTAAAACCATGAGTACAAAAGAATTACAGAACCATGGAGGAGTCATAAAAAATATATTATAACCTGTTTCAACAATATAAATGGTTTCATGATCATACTTGAAGGAATTAATGAAAATTGAAATCACATCATCCCTGATGTTGGTAGTTCGACACATCACAGACAATGATTTTATTCCATGAATAAGTGGGAGAGGAGAAAAAGAATGATGTTGAATTTTCCATTAACATGAGAACATCCACAATATAAATTATTTTTGGAGATTTCATGCCTCTTGGGTAAATATATATGACGAATGAATAAGAAAACAATGGAACTCAAAATAAAATAATAATTGAGAAATCCCTTAAAAAGTTCAACAGCCTAACAGCTACGGAACATGGTTTTAGAAAATATTAAATAGAGTGGGGTCGAGGGTCACCCATCCAGAAATGAATCATAATATATAGTAGATAAATAATAATATGTAAATAAGAACATGGTATAGAAACTTGAAAGTTATACCACATAAAAGAGAACTTAAATGGATAAAGAAAGAAATTGAGAATTATCTTACATGGTAGAGTAACCCTTAGAACATGAAGGTTGGGACCTTGGGGGCTTGAGGAAACCCTGGTAGGTCTACTATGAAGGTAAGGAGTCCAGAGCTTCGTTGAGGAGGAATTGGGAATAAAGATAATGAAGGAATGGGTTGGTATTTATGGGAAAAGTAAGGGAATATGTTAATAATTTCCATGGGACACCTCATGGGTGGTATTAACAAAACAATGGGATTTCCCATGATATTTTCCCATGTTTTAAGCCACATGGTACACCTCACATCTTATTTAACTTTACACAAGTCGACCAGATTTATGACATCTTTATTATATCATTAATGATGTCATTAACACACCAAAACTAAAAACTGTAATTTTTACTATTCATCAAAAAATCAGTTATTTCAGAAAAATTCCCAAAATTCACGCTAACCATTTATCGACGTGTAGATTTCAAAAATGAACTACATTTTTTGAAAATAAATTTTTATATATTTTTAATTTAATTTTGTAAATAAATAAATACTTAATTCAAAAATTAACAATTCTAATTATGTAACTACTTATATATCACAATGAAAAATTAACCTAGAATCTATTAATATAAAGCCTTAGAAAAATAAAATAATAATACAATTTACTATTCACTAGGGTCATATTACTATTCATAAGTGTATGTTACTATTCACCAAAAAATAAAGTTGGTTCCAATAGACTCCAAATAACATATTGAACAAAAATGTAGATGACAGTTTCATGAAATTCAAAACATAGAAGTGGAAAATTATGTTTAAAATCTAGTTATAAATATCTACATAAAACAAATTTCCATGAATTTCTATTTATTTTTAGAAAAACATGGGGTGTTATAGGCTGGTTACTCCAGACATTTCATACATGACTTTTCACTCTTAATAGTGAAAAATATGGGCCTAAATAAGAAGGGTGCAAGGTACTTGTGGTTAGATTCTTATGATTCATCCTTTGAAGAGTTGAATAGGAGTTTGTCTTCACCACGGAAACTAGTATTTCTAGAGGTTTGAAAGATCTATATTGTATATTTTGAATCATTAGCTATCATGTTGGGAGAAGTGATTATGAAGGGAGAAGTAGTCGTGGTGTACGACTCCTAGTAGTTGAGGCCACATGAGAGGAATTACCCGATGCACGATCTCAAGTTGACTATAGTTGTTCATCCTTTACGCTGTTGGAGACATTATCTTCTAGGATGGAATTTTTTGGTTTTCACAGACCACAAATGTCTCAAGTATATCTTCACTCATCCTGATATGAATTTGATATTGGGAAGGTGGGTGGAGTACCATCACTCCTTTGACATTGAGTTTACTAACACGCATGGGAAAGGAAATGTAGTTGCTAATGCATTGAGCAAGAGGATGCATGTGTAGACAGTTAAGGAGGCCAATAGTGAGGGGCATATTATAGATCTATTATTTGAGATTCATTTTGAAGTGAAAAATATACAATGAAAAAGGTTTATTTCTTCAATATTTGTTACCTTTACTCTTCATGACTGAGTTTGGATGAGACAAATTTTAGATTATGATGGCCTAGTCCTATGGGAAAGTGTATCATGAGAGGAACCTATTCCTGGATAGACAATAGGTGAGGCTGATGTCTTCCATTTTCATGGATGTGTGTGGGTGTCTACAGACATGGATGAGAATCTGAATAAGTACTTTCATTCCTTAGTTTGGGTAATTCATCTTGGTGTCACTATGATGTATCGAGTTCTTCACCATCAGTATTGTTGGCCAGGTATGAAGAGAGATGTTGTTGGGTTTGCCATGAGGTGTTCTACTTGTCAGCAGGTGAAGGTGGAACATCAGTGACCAGTAGGGTGTTGTTTTAGTAATCCATTTTTGATTGGATATATAATGATCTCATGATGGACTTTGTGACTAGGTTACCAAGGTCGCCTCGATGGAATGATGCAGTATGTTTTGTCATTGACAGTCTCATGAAGGTTTCTCACATCTTTCATATCATTGAGTCTTTTGGTGTTGATGATATGCGAAGGTTGTACATATGAGAGATCGTATGTCTATATAGAGTTATGTACCGCTTAATTTCAGACAAGGATGCATGTTTTACTTCTTGGGTCTGGAAGTTACTACATAAGGCTATGGGTACATAGGTGCAATTGAGTACAACATACCATCCCCAGACAAATGGCCAATCTGAGCGTAGTATTCTAGTGCATGAGGACATGTTTCGAGTATTCATCCTAGATTTTGGAGGTTCTCTGGACAAGAACATACCTCATGTGGTTTTTTCCTACAATGATAGTTTTAAAGCTACTATTCAGATGGAACCTTATGAGGCTTTGTATGGTAGAACATGCCTATCACCCCAACGTTGGTTGGAGGTAGGAGAGGAAGACATGTTGGGACCTCATATTGTCCAAGAGACCACAAATAAGATAGAGTTGATTCAGAAGAGGATGGCTAACACAAAGTCATGAAAGAAGTATTATGCTGATTGACAGAGATGACCTCTGGATTTTAAGGTCATAGATTAGGTTTTTCTACGTTTCATGCCATGTTTGGGACACAGGTGGATTAGGAGTAAGGGAAAGATTTCGCTGAGATACGTTGGGCCATTTGAGGTATTGGAGATAGTCAAGCTAGTTGCCTATCAGTTGTAGTAACCTCATAGGTATCGGGATATGCATGAAGTTTTCCATGTTTCTTAGCTATGACATTACTTCTCAGACCTATCTCATATTTTTTTCAACCTAGGGAGGTTGAGTTGGAGGTGTACACATCGTTCAATGAGCATCATCTCCGGATTGTTTATCATAGTGAAATGATTCTTTGTGGCTAGTCTATTCCTCTAGTATGAGTGCTATGGTATCATGGGCGAGTACAAGACAATATTTGGTAGAGGTAGGCTGACGTACAATCGTAGTGGCGGAAGCTTTAAAATGATTCTTCTTCCATGCCTCCTTCTTAGGGAATTTTGGGGATGGATTTTTATGGGGGGAGGTTCGTTAGAACCAAAATATTCTTAATGTATGTCTTTATTTTAGGGTTTTTTTGAGAAATAAATGAGTTTCTCGAAATTTCAGGAGTACATGACATGTATTTATAAGTACATGCAGTGTACTCAGTTTCTGTGGGTAGCTGTGTGCTGGCTGTGTAATGGCCTAACACATGGTCGTGTCGGGTGACCTAGAGACCACCTAAAGAGGGGACTAGTATTGGAAAGTACATGCCGTGTACTTTTAAAACACACACTGTGTACTTTTGTCTTTATTTCATTTAACGGATTGAGGTTGCGTATAATCGTCAAAACACCTTTCATATTCATATGTCCCGTCCTAGAGCAAATGTGACTTCCAATTCTTCTTTGAGCCCCCAACTTTCCTTCCATTATTTGAATCGACCATTGTCGATTTCATTGGAATAACCATGGTAAGCTCTTTCTTCTCCTAGTTCCATGTTTCCTAATTTCTCCTCATTTATGAGATATCATAGGTTGAGCATTTTTAGCATATTTGTAGATCTATGAAATTATAGGGAGATTCAATGCTTGAGCTTCACATATATCCCTTGTACTATGCCGAGGTAGGTGGTTTGTGATTTTCGGTAGTTACTCTTTGAGTTTTACATGAAAAAGCACCCAATACCCTAGAACGAGGTATTGCGTGTTTGTGGTTTTTAGACCTGTTATTTCCTGCTATACCTTTTGTGCCTGAGTAGAGGATTTGTGATTATAAATACGGTTATTTACCATGCTATGGATTTGTTTTCCAATGATTCATGATTTTGACCATTTGGTATAGTTTTTCTTGTTAGGATTCTTTGTTTCCCATGCCATGTTTTGTTGAGATGGAGTAATTTTTTTTGACAAGTTGTGATATGTTAAAGACTATTTATCCATTTTTTTCATGATGTTTACTTTGGATTCCATGTGTCATTTTTTCACAATTGATATACACAGGGTTGTTGGAAACTAGTGTAGTTGACCATAGGAGGAATGAATGTTGAGGGCTTCCCCAGAGTGTCTGTTTACTTTTACGTTGAGAGACCATAGGGTTGATAGATGTGAGTCCTCCCTTAGTGTTTCTATAATTCCACATTGTGAGACAATAGAGATAATTGGATGTTGTCTTCTTTCACGGAGTGTCTATAGTTTACCGATAAAAGACCACATGGTGAATTTACGGTGAGTGGTTACTCATATAGTATTTTCTAAAGATGAACTAGAGGGGTTAGAATGTGTGTATTACCCAGGGGATTTCTTGTGTATGATTGGATGAACCAGAGGGGTTAGGTTGTGAGTAATTCCTAGTGGGTTACTTGTTTTTTATTAGCTTCTTACATTATATAAGAAAATGAATGAAATTAAAACCATAGGATTTTTTACGTTTCAATACTTCCAGGTTTACTGCATCAATTTTCTTATTGTATGCCATATATATTCACTGACAGTTAGGAACAGATATTTGGGTGGTTCCCTACTAGGATACATCTCACACTCTATTTAGGTCATGCTTTTGGGCCCAAATTGATTATATTATTGAGGTTATGGATAAGGGAATGTGCCCTTCTACTTAAGGTACTTGATTGTTATGGAGCTGGAGAGCACGAGACCAAGCTGAGGCTTGCGATGTTGTTGACATTTTTTTTTCTTTTTTACTATGTTTTGATACTACATTACAGCATTGTGAATAGTTTTTCTACTCTCCTAGACATATGTATAATTCATAATTTATATATTTTCTGTAGTTGTTTATTTCTTCAGTCTTCTCATATTTACTTATCGCATTTTATTATTACTGCTTATGCTATTGTATATCTGTTTATTTCTACTATGTTACTCTACCAATGAGGCATAACTTCCCCACTATCATACCCAAATCCCTCACTACTAGTCAAAAGCATCGGGAATTTGGAGAAATGTACTTCTGGCCATCTAACCAACCGGGTATGGGGCACCTTTGGGCGGCACCCGAAACCGGGACGTTACACATATCTTTTTAGAGACACCTAGGAAAACACATCACAACTCATCCCAAAGACACCTAGGGAAAAAATAACCTAGCTCGCTGACACCTAGGTTAACACATCTCACCGTATTCTACCTGAAGAAACATGGTCCATCACCACCTAGAAGAAGGAGCTAGGATGAACGGGCGGTTGTCCATCCATCTTCACATTAGGGTGTTTGGGAAAGGCACCCTATCATGTGACGATAGGGGTATTCAGAACATAGTCCTCAACTACGGTGGAGTGTTTATAGAAATAAAAAGTAATATAAAAGTAAATACAGACATGATTCCCATAACTCAAGACCAACCTATGGTTTCTCAGACAATAATCGACCCATAATTCTAATACCATTGGTGCTACCTCTAAATGTAATTATTAGTATCCACAATGATCATATCAGAAAGAGAAGAGTGTGGTAAAACAATGTAACTTCACATTTCATCCTCATTTAACACCCATTCATAATATTATATAAACCACTTATGTTTCAATAGACAAACCATCCCATATCATCCCATATATTCTTAATTGATAATTCATTTGATATTTCTATTTGGGATACTACCAATGAAAACATAATTAAGAAACATAATAACAAATAGTTGACAAGATGAAGAGTACTGATAATGATTTATCATGACATCACCTTAAAATACATCACACCACATTTATTAGATACATGGTTATGATTTTTTCATGTATCTCAGAGAGAATATCTGGGTGAATTACCCATACCAATCACTAACATCCTTCTTCAAACCCATCCCACTCATGTCGTGTATCATTAGAACTATCCCCAATCTCACAACCACATATATTAATGCATTACCTCACACCAATTTTTTGTAGCCTTAGTGAACAAAACCTCTCATCCATTGAAAAATAAATCATTCTGTCAACTTGAGATTCCATTAAACTACACCATTAAATCCCACCATACAAAACTGTTATAAAAACCATCAAAAAACCCAAACCATATCAAACCAGCACATCATATCACCCAATTTCCATGGAAAAATAAAATTCCAGATTTAATATGCATCCTATATTTAATTCCACTTGTTTACTGCAGGGTTTATCAAATAATTGTATAACCTCATGGAATCCATTCAATAGCTTGATATGCATGATTAATTAAATAAAAAATTGGTAGTTGATACCAAACAATCTTGACGAAGAAAAAAACCTAAAAATACCAAGTGTAAGAACATACACTAATGACTAGAATTTTCATGGGGTTTTCTGCATGTCTAATCTCAATATAAAAATCAACATCAATGCAACAAATGCATGAAAAAAATTAACCCCTCTACCAATTTCAATTTTATTTATCTAATTCATATATTTTATTAATCTATTGAAAAAATCTATAGGTAACCAAATGAAAACCCCTTATGCATTAATCATAATTTAAGAAAAACAATGGTAATAATACTTTAATGAATCTTTGCACTGCTGCATACCATAGGGATATGTAGAATGGCCATGGAATAAAACATCAGCTTGAAAATGGTGGATCAACTTATACCACACCAATTATCCATCAAAATGAAACACAATGAATCCCTAAACTATAAAAATACCTCCACAATTAATCTATTATAGAAAATCAAAAGAAAATGGTTGAGAAAGAGAAGATAACTCACCACAGATCAACCACAGATCACCAATAAGAATCCATCATTATCGATGGATAAAATTGGGAAGAGTAAAGCTCAAATAATGTCTCATGGTGCCAAGGGTTCACCCAAAATGAGATGAAAGAAGGAATCATGATGAAAAAAATGAGAATTCATTTGGAAACAAATTAAAAATAATTTGGATTAGGGTATTACGTGATGTGTAATACCATTTCATGTTGTGAAAATCCTAGGATTCAGTTTCATTGAGAAAATGTATCACCTTTTCAAATTTGATAACCTTGAAATATTACATGTCTTGAAACCCTTTTTTAAAATATTTTTAATGTATAAACATCGTGAAACCTCCATGAAAAGTTGGGTAACCAATAATCATGTCATTTAATTTAGTTACACAACATGTAATACCCCAATGAACCATATTTTAGCAAGAAGGCATATCCAAATTTCTTCTAACATCATACGAGCACCTTCAAAAACAATAATTGACAATGTTATGGAAAAGGATGCCACATATCAATAAATTAGGTACCACTCAATTGAATCATTTCCTCGAGAATCCAAAACAAACCCTAGAAGAAAAGGTGGTCTGAATAGCCACCCTGTGAGATACAACTCAAGGATCTTATCTTACCTCAAATGTTACTATGTGGGAAACACACAACACTAAAAAACAAAAAATAAATTTTACCACAAGATCATCACAACCAAAAGTTGAATCTTCTCACACAACCACATTGCCACACAACTACTACACAACCAAGGAACTATACATTCCCAATGAAAATAATAAGTGAATCCAATCATCCATGTAAAGATACAATCCACTCTAGGCATCATTGAATCACTTTCATGGGTTTAATATCATCACAATTAATGTATCTTTATTTAGAATCTAGTTCTCCCATTTCATACATCTAGAATTTATCATATATATCACCAAACAAACATCAAATGATAATGAAACATATCATCACAAAAACAGATTGATCCAAACATTGAATAAAAATATAAATATAGAAAATAAAGACTAAAAACAACATCAGTTATTAGGAACACATATGTGTGTCATGATCCAAAGTACACTTATCCTTACCACCATGTCGTGAGAATACAAGAACCAATGTAATATTCCATCCATGAAATGAATTCTATTGATGATGTTGTATTTCTACTATCTACTTCATGATATTCATGTCATCCTTGATATCCAAAACTCACCATTTAAGGACATGTGAATCATCATAAAGATAAAAATGAAGATGACATACATAGAATACAGCATGGGTCCGGTCTAACCACAGTGGAATATCTTACTAGTATGCCATCTTGAAAAATAACCACAACACCAAAAGGTTCCCAATAGAAATGGGAGAAATATTACTCCCAATATTGATCATACGATACCTACTTTAAGGGGAAACCATCAAGAACACATTTTCCCCAACATCAAATTATAAGGGCCTCCTAATTCGATCGATATAAGAATTTTTCAGTCTTGTGATACATTCATCCTCTAATGAAAAAGCTGAATAGTTTCTATCATGCTCTATACTACCTCGGCCCCATGAAAAACTACCTCCCTAACCTTTTCCCAACACAATAGAGAAAAAATGGTCTTCCATAAAATGCTTCAAATGGAGACATTCCAAAGGTGGAGTGGTAGTTGTTATTCTAATAAAACTCTAACAAAGTATTTTTTCATAACGAAGGCCCACATAATTAAAATACTCATGATCGCAACATATCCCCCATTGTTAGTATTGTCCGTTATGTCTGCCCATCTGTTAAAGGGTTATAAGTAGTCTAGAGCTGTCATTGGGTTCCAAAATCATGTTTTAGTCCACTCTAGACTCATGAGGTAAAAACTGTATCTACATTCAAGATAATGGACCTCCTAAAACCATACAACCGAACAACCTCATCCATATACCTCTTATCCAAGGAATCCACTACACATAACTCCTTGATCACTAATAGGTGATCCAATTTCATAAACAGATCCACTGTCACATAGATAACATCACTACCTCATTGGTCTCTAAGTAACCCATTGATTAAATCCATCGATATGTCTTTCCATTTCCACTCAGGAACATCAATAGGATACAAAAAACCACTAGGAACATATTGCTCAGAATTCACCTGATGAAAAACGAAGCACTTCGCCACAAACTCGTCATCATCATATTTCATCTCGGGCCACCAAAAAAGAATCCTCTAGACATGGAACATCTTTGAAACTCCTGGGTGTATCATAAAGGTGAGATATTTAACTCATGAATGAATCCATTTCAAATATCTATAGACACAAGAAAACATTCCACGAAAGTACATAATGTTATGACCATCCTCTTACCACCACTTTGGAGCATCACCATGACCCACACAATCATGCATCACCTCTTCCTCTGTGTCTTCCCAATAAGATTCATCCAACTACTATATTAGAGAAGACTACACTATCATCTAAAAGAAAAAAAATTACCATCCACCCTTTCATCTTTGTTCAAGGATTCCAAATTCTCAATCACTTTCGAATCATCCACATATTCCCAAACAACCACCTTCCATGACATTCTACTCAAAGCATCGTCCATTAGATTTATTTTTATAGAGGTGTAAGAGATCTCAAAAGAAAAGTAAAAAATAATATCCATCCGAAAATACTACTATAGATTCAGATAATGAAGGGAAAATATAAAACTCAATCTCTTATGATCAGTAAATACCACAAGGAGATCTCCAATGCAGTAATGACACCCCAACATCAGTGAAAAAATCAACAATATCAATCTAGATCATGGGTTTCAAAGACAAAATCCAATGGATGTAGTTTCCTAGACTCATAAGATATCATTTCCTGCTACTATATTAGCTTTCATCCAAAACCCATATGGGAAGAATCCCAAAACACCTCTAACAAAACCCCTTCCTCAGGAAACGCGATCACTAGGGCTCTGAATAACTTCCCATTGAGATAGATGAATGCTTCCAGGAACTTATCAATCTATAATTATCTTGGTCCCTTAAAGTAAAATATATCAATGGGGTTACAAATCAATAAAAATATTGTAAAAACCTCTGATAATATATTGCATGTACAAGGATATTGGGAACCACTACCACTTTTTTGGATGTCACCAAAGAAAATTTTTCTCCATCCTTTTACATTTCTACAACCATATCCTGCCGAGTACCTACATTCTAAAGGAAATTCACCTATAGTGTCTAGAACATAGACTTGGACAAACTTCCAAAGAGATGGTGTCGTCGGAGAACCTACATATCAGTTATGAGAAACTCATCATGTCCCCCCTCTGAATTCATTTTGATAAGGATATCAATAATGAATACAATGATGACCAGATCAAAGAACTCATGGAACATTGAGTTTATAATCCCGTTAAACATATAGGGAGAATTCGTAACACTAAATTGTATGAAAATAAACTAATAGTGTTCATACCTACATATGAAGGGTGTCTTTGGGATATCACAGTCTTTCACACTTAACTGGTGATATGCAGACCATATGCTGATCATATAAAACTAAATCACTCCTATCAACTTTTCAAAAATATCATCTATCATAGGAAGAGGGGAATAGTTCGTGATCATCATCTGGTTCATCCTCTAGTAGTCTGTGTATAACCTCACACCACATTCCACAGTCTTTGAAAACAACACAAGATAACCACATGTGACACACTAGTCAATATAAAACCCATCTTTATATGATCATCACGTTGAATCCTAAACTCCGGAACTCATAAGGTGTCATCTGATAAAGATCATTTGAAATTGGATATGTACCCGGATGTAATCCCATCTTAAACTCAATATAACATCGATAGGGTAGAGTCAGAACTTCCTTGGGAAAGCATCCAGGTACTCCAAAACAACCCTGGGAACCAATACCATCTCATCATCCACTTATTCAACTAACAACATATCTAAAAAGGAATGAAGGGTATCCACTCACCAAATTCCCACTAGAAAACCCTTCTCGATAGTGAAAACCACAAAGTTTCCATTCATATTAGAAAATACAACACTCCTCTAAAAGTTTTCGATAATAGTATGTACCGAATACAATAAGTCGATGATAATAAATGAATCGTTTGAATACATATATAGTAAGTAGTAATCCCCATAGGGCTAATGAAATCCCTCCATTAATATCATCCCTGATAAACCTAAAAAAAGATAGTTAGGTCACAAAATGACGTAGTCAACAACAAGGGAATGTGAAGCCTCTCTATGTCTAGTCCAAGAGCATGGAAAAGAGAGGGTGAAACAAAAGAGTGTGAATCTCTAAAATAAAACAAAGCACATTAACATTTACTAAACAAACTGATCATAAATCAAACGTTCTCAGGCCCCACTGAAACTTCTACCTCTACTATATGAAACTGACCACACACAAATAATTTTCCTCTCTATTAATGAACAATTAAATGCATATTACTGTATAGAGGTCCATGAACATGAGGAACATTCTGAGGTCATTCTCTACATGCTCTATCTCCCCTGGGTGGAGCACATGCATGCTTCCCCTACTACTGAGAGGACCTGAGTGTAAACTACTGTTGATGTTGTCACTGAAATTGTCACCCTCCACAAAAAGGAGCTCAACCATAAACTATGATAGAATTCTTAATATCTTTTTTAACTCAACAAAAGAAACACATAAATAAAAAATTCACAGTAATGGCATGTGAACCAGAAGATCAAAAATGAATCTGTTTAAGTCAACTCCGTGTTGGTCTAAACATCAATGTCATTGCACCAGATACCTACCTCTATGAACTCTACATTTTATAGAACACTACTCGCTCCCCTCTAATTGGAAACCTTCTCACTAGTGCATCAGCACTATCACCACCACCATTATCTAAACGTCCAGGATCATTTTTAACCAAAATGGAGTAACCAAATACTTGATAGAATAATGAAGTTTATTCTCAAGATGTCTCACATGAGGATCCTCATCCAGAATGAGATCAAGCAAAAGAGGATTTCCATGAACATGATCCCCAGCTCCCGCATTGACATACTCATCATCTTAAGGGTGAGTATCTACTTTATCTTCTCAAACATCGTGGTCAATGAAATTTACTCCACTCAGAAAATATTCTCGAATTCGACCAACAAAACATCTACCACATTCTGTCCCCCTAATATATTGTCTACCACTAACCAGAATCTCCTTAAATAAAACCAAAATCCAATGGAACCAAGAACACTATCAGTACAAGATAAACATTAAGGTTATCTCAACCTCATCAAGGATGATCTCTGTCACTATGTGTAATAAATAGTCCGTGTACATTCCAAAGTCCTTCCACTAGAATGAAAGCAATGTCCTCTTCCACTAGTCGTCCTCCTCAACTAGATCTCAGGGGGGGATAAATTCCCATTTCTAACACCGTATCCTTGGCCTATGGGATGAAACAATGTGAACTAGAAATGATTCTATATAATCACATGAAATCATCATGGTGCCAAAATCCAAACTACATATTATCCCTCAACCATGACCTCTGATACTATTTTTTCTTGTCCCCTCCCTCCAATGATATCCCTCTTATGATGGAAAGGATGAATGCTATATAATAACCATTGAATCCCACCTTCAGTTGGACAAGGGTTGATGAATATTACCAAGGGTATCTATATCTCACAGTATGATAGGCACTACCATTTAATGGAAATATGATCAGGACATATGATTTTCCACCCCCTAAAAAAATTCTGAATTTATATAAAAGAGACACAAAAACTATCCCACATGCATATTTAAAATATAAATGGTAAAAATAAAATAAAATTACAAAGTAAAATACCCAAAATAAATATAATGGAGTGACTCCACAACATTCCCATAGCCCAATCTATTAAGGCCTGGAATAATCAACTTAATCCTCATAGAAACATAAAAATTGTTGTATATTTATTAGGTGAGAAAAAAATTATACGCATTAGGAAAACCAATGTATATAATGCACATGTGAAGGAATCTTGACAATGATCCCTTGGGAAAACAACAATACCAAATATCACCAAAATGTATACTATCCATCCCAACCTCAAAATGAATTCTCACAAAAAAACTCAAGTCATGTGATTTAATATAAGTAAATCACATCGATGTTAGGGTACTCCACACAACATTACCATAGAATAGCCACTATAACACCCTAACAATAGATGTCATGGTCCTCCCACATCTTTCAAAGATACCACATCACAACCCACCCACACACACCAAATCCAAAAACAACATCCCGCCCGAACACACCTAGGACTTTAAACATATATGACCCATAAAAACATGGGCCTCATAACACATCCCACCCAAACACCCTCGGGACTCACAAAATATCCCACATGCACACTCATGAGCCAAGTAACATATCATGTATCATCCCAAATACATAAGGTATGGCCCATCAATACTCATTTCAAAGAAACATGGGAAACAAATCACCTTGCCCACAGAAACATTGTCTACCACATCTCACCACAATCTACACGGAGAAACATGGGCCATTGTCGCATGGATGAAGATGTATGGATGATCAGGTGGAAAACCATCCATCACCCCACTAGGATGTTTGGGAAATAAACTATACCTAATATGATGAGGAGTTCTGCCCATTGTACTCAACTATGATGAGTGCATATAAAAGTCATTCAGAAAATACAAGTATATACATAGTTGATATAAAATACTCAAGCCCAACCTATAGGTTCTGTGACAAGACTCAGCCAAAAACGCTACCAAATTAGCTCCTACATGTGAATTCAATTAACAATAACCACAACAATAATTTAAAAAGGTGAAGATCATGGTCATCTAATGTAACTTCATATTTCTCCCACATGTAACATGCATTATTGATATTACATTAACCAATACTATTTCTTTATCCAAACGAACCAATACCATCCAATAATTTATTAAATTATTATTCATTTATCCACTGTTACTAGGGAAATTGTTCGGCACAACACATGAAATCAACATAGTAGTATATAATTGAGAATATAAAGAACTATAATAAATAAATAACACCAATTCACATTACAAAACATCATACAATGTTATTTAGATATGGGGTGAAGATTTTTACATGTTACAATGGAATAATATCTGGTAAATTTTGTGATACCAATCAACAACATACTTATTCAAACCCATTCCACTCAAGTCATGTATTAATAGTACCTACCCCCAATTCAAAACCCAATCTGATAACACATTACCACACTATAAGTTTTGTAGACTAACATCTCAACACTTATCATCAATTCCACAACCAATAAAGCTCAAAACATGAGATTAAATTACACTGCCCATGAAATCTCACAACACACAACCATGATCACAAATATAATAAAACAGAAACTAGTAAACAATGCACCTCAAATCACCCCATGTACCAAGGAAAAAATTGCATATTTACAAAATAAATATTTCTTTAATTCCACTGGTTCAATTCATGGGTTTCCACAGAACTGTATGAACCTTTGGAATCCCTTAACTAGATGGATATATGTGATTTACCAATTTTAATTTAATCTAGTGATACCAAACAATCTTGATCAATAAATAACAACAACACAGATACTCAATACTTGAAAAGAGACCAACATCTTCAATTTTCAGTATGGGAATTAATCTCATATATATATATATATATATTTTAACAATAATTATAAAATCCAAAATATTATGAGAAAAATATACCTCTACCACTTTTATATTAATTTATCCACTTATTATCTTCCATTATAATAGAACAAAATAAATCCATAGGTAAACAAAAGTGAACCCCTACCACCTAATTAATAATTGAAAATAAATGATGGAAATCCTATAATAAAGAAGAATTCAAATTACAATGCACCATATAGAAAATAAGAATCCTCCTGAACCCCAAAATCACCATGAAAAATGGAAGATTAAGCTACAATTTGTAAACGATCTATCAAAATGAAACCCAACACATCACCAAACCTATGAAACACTGAAAAAAAGGATCCCGTGAGGAAGAATAAAAGAAAACAAGTAATAAAGAGAATAGAACTAAAAAAATATCATCCACATATTCTTGATGTGCATACACTAGGATTGATGGACCTAAGAGGGAGGATTTGATCTCAAAGAACAACTCTAGGCACCTAGGGTCTCCCAAAATGAGAGGAAACTAAAATCAAGGCTCAATGAATGATGTTTCGACCATAAAATTAATTTTAAAACTAAAATAGATTAAGAAACATGATGTGCAATAACCTTTCAATTTGTGGAATACTAAGTATTTAGTATATTCCCAAAAACAGATTTCCATTTAATTTTATTATATTTTTCAATCCCCAAAATATTAAACATCATGAAACCCTCTTTCACTGCATGTAATGTGAATTTAATCATGAAACCTCCATGAAAATATGTGAAACCAAACATCGCTATATTTAATATAGTTACATGATGTGAAATTCACCTTTTTTAATATTTTTTCAAACAAACATATCTAAAAGCCTACATGCATCGTTTTAACATATAAAATATCCAAACTGGAAAACTAATAGACCAGAATGGCACAGACTGTTATAGGTCCATCATTCATATATAGATATGATGTTTCATGTTTCAAATTACCTCTAAATTATGTTAGTATCCATGATCAACATCATATAAAAAGGAAAGTGTAATTTCGCATCAAATATTGATCAAAATGTTTTGAAAGACCATGTATTCCATCCATTTAACCCTATCAAAGGCCATTTATATAATGACCCATACTTTACATACATGGTTAATACATCAAAATTGAATCATACTTATTACAACATATAACAAAACCATGAAAGGACCATATTGGTATAGTGAATTTAGAAACAGGGAAACATAAACAACTGGTTCATAAAGCATCTACACTGTCTCCCATTTATTTCATCATATCTATAGTCCCTTTTTGGCATATCTTACTTAATAACCTTCTTCCTGACCTGGGGAAAGAAAAAGTACAAAAGGGTGAGCACAAATGCTTAGTAAGGGTAAACAAAAGAAATATCAATCACATGAAATTCATTATAACAAAACATTTTGGAAATATTACTCTGCAAAAGAGATCATAATTTCATAACATGGGATAAATCATGGTAGTGAAATGTAATCCCAATAATCATAACTTAAAAAATGAAAATTTTTGGAATAAAAATATAATCATAGAGAATCATTTATTATTAGTCATGACTAATTGCCAAGACTATCTTAGTGGACAAAGTCCATTTCTGAACTGAGTTCACTCCTCGTCTCAGTCCTGTTTTACTGAACCGGTTTAACCTGCCATTCCAGCCATGTCTATCTCATGAGATATAAAATATTTACCCAATTCATTGGAGGTAGATATAGGTCCCACCCATCTCATAATGATACCATTCTTATGTTTGCCACAAAATCATAAACCATACATCATAGCATAACCCATGTAATAAAAATGGGAATCTTAAACATCGTGACATCATAAAACAATTCATATAAGATAAATGAATTCATAAAAATATTTCCATCACAACATAATAAAATCAATGTAATAATATAGATAGAAACAAAACCCTATATTATCATAGATGGAAAATAATTTTGATAAAACACTTAAACTCCATTCTTGAGGAAAATATCCTTTCTACTTCAATTTTTTTTTCCATTCTTAACATGTCATAAAATTTTAAACTAAAAGAAGTTGATTAAAAATAAACTTGAAAACTTGTAAAGGATGATTCTTGGAAATAATGTTTTAAAAATCGATTCATTCCGTATAAGTTTAAAAAAACATTCTTCTCGTACTTTTGTTGGAAAAGTCAAAAAGTACATCGTATGAAAAACGACAAAAGATTCCTTTAATATCTTTTAATAAAAACTCACCGATGGGTAAAATTGGATTTAAACAATTTTAGTAGGATATAAATAATATTACATATTGAGGAAACATGTATGTGGATGATAAATATTCCCCAGTAAATTCTGAAGTATAAATAATCTCGGATAAAAATTGAGATTGGGAGATTCTCCCTTACCTTAGGTCCGATTTGCTTAATAAGTGTCCAAAACTCCTGTATAATTATTTAAATAATGTTATTTAATTATTCCAGAATCATACTTATTTTTATGATATCATATATGATCATATTCATAGCTTCTTAATAGTAATATTTCATTGCTACTTGTTATTCGGGTGTTTATTGCATTATGTTCTTATGCATGTTTTGTCAAATAAATTTGTATTCCTCTTTATAGGATATAGATACATCATTTAAATAATGGTATTAGTGTAATATATATCATATTAATTCATTCAATTCATTTATATAATCATTATTCAATGAAGATCATATAGAACGAGTCGCATCACATCGTGGAGACGGTAGGCCGTACGTACGCACGAGCGATGATATCGTTCCCATGATCATGGAATTGTATTGGAGTGTATGTATACTATTTCGGAATCAATAAAACTTTACAATAATAATATATAAATATTTATTTGCACCATTATACCCATCCATGTAAGGTGGTGGTGGAAAACATATTACACCACGGCGCGGAGACGGTATTTCGTACGTACACACGCGCGGTGATTTCATTTTACGTAGGATGGATAAGAGGTGAAATAGAGTTGTTTCATATTTATAATAACATATCAGTATATTAAGGAGACTGATGTTATTACCTCATAATGAAACAACTAAAGAAGATGGAGTAGACGAAGAATGGAACTTGAAGAAAATGATAGAAGGGATTACCTCTTTCTCGAAGTGCCTCCTTTAAACTTTCTCTTAAGGCACTAGAGTTGGTCTTTTGAGAAGACCAGTAACTCCAGTAGGTTTCTAAGGAAGTGGGGAAGTAAAATGGGAAGGGGTTTTCCGATCTTTAAGGCTCAAATTGTCATGAGGAATAGAGGGAGGAGGTGCCTTTTATAAGGGAGGAGAGGTGCACCTTTAGAAAGTGTGGAAATATTATTTTATTATAAACTTATCTTCTGTTTAAAAAAGTCCCAAAATCATTATAGATAAAGATAAGATGACTCATGGTCGAAATAAAATCATCCAATCATAATTGAACATGTTTTGGAAAATATTTTAATCATTATAATCTTATTTAATTAAATCATTTATTAATGAGGTAAATACTTCATCATTATTGTGTCATAAATACATTTATTTATTTGGTGTCTAAAAATTATAAAAAAATATCATTATGTAGGAAAGATTTTTAGCTTTCCAATGAATATTTATAGTCAAAAATATAATTTATATAACCCCTTATAAAAATTAATTACTAAAATATTTTTGTTAATGTCAACTTTGTCTTTACATTAAATTAATTAATCCAAATTGTCATTGTCACTACCAAGTGGCACAATGGGGTACCAAAATCGACCCAAGGATTCCCATGGTCGGCTAATACTCATCCAATAAGGTTAGGACAACTGTAAATATAATTTTGAATTATTATAATATTTGTTTAACCTTGAATTACCCTATTTACCTTTTACAGTAGTAAATAAAAATTACTGTAGTTACTATTCATGATATCAAAAAAAATAAAATTAACCAATTTACATAATTTGGACCCAATGATTACAAATATAGAATCCATTTGTCAAAATTCAAAACATAGAAGTTGCCGTAATTAATTTAAAATTAATCTTGTTGTTAAGAAAACAGGTTGTAAAAGTCAAAACATTGCCAAAGATTGAAATGTTTTTACCTATGAATTCAATTTAAACTTAATCCTAATTACATACATTATATTAAATGGTAAAAATATATTCTATTTATACTTAAAAAAATTCAATATTATAATTTAACCATATAAACAATTGTGATGAAAAAAGTTGTTTTTAATTAAAATATAGCGTGTTTTTACTATTCATTAAAATATGAAAGTTATTAGAATAATATGAAAAATTTATCCAAAGTAAATTTTTATATCCGGATTCTAAAGAAGAATATTATTTTTTCAAATTGAACTTATTAACTTTTAAAAAATATAATTAATGTGGGTGCGCCATCAAAAGGCGGTAAAACTGCATTTTTTGAAAAATACTTCTTTAATCCAGAAAACTGATTTTGTTTTCATACCTCATTCTAGAAAATGTATAAGATGAATTAAAATGTTCTAAAATTAAAAATTCAGTTAATACTATTCATAAAGGCTAGTTTATAATATTATAATATATCGTTGTTTAGTAAAACTCGGTATTGCGTACTACACACGCTATCAAGGAAGGTCGCGATTGCGTGTAACGCAAGCCAAGCTAGTGTTGTGTGTAGTGGAGGATTCCTTTCCGTATAACATATTAAATTAAAAAAAATACTTCTCATAAAATATCAGGGTGTTACATTCTACCCCCCTTAAAATGAATTTCTCCCTCGAAATTTGTCACTTCGTAACAAACAGATGAGGATACCTCTCCCTCATCATATCCTCAAGTTCTCACGTAGCTTCTTCTAATTGGTGGTTCCTCAATAAAACATTCACCAAGCGAGTGGTATTGTTCCGAAGGAATTTTTCGATACGATCTAGAATCTCTATATGCTGTTCTTCATAAGAAAGATCTTGTTCCAGTGGTACAACTTCTGAGCTAAGTACATGTGAAGGATCAGGTATGTACTTTCTCAGGAGAGATACATGGAACACATCATGAACTTGGGAGAGATTTGGTGGAAGCGTCAATCGGTAAGCTACCTTCCCAACATGATCCCATATTTCAAAAGGACTGATATATCTAGGGTTCAACATTCCCTTCTTTCCAAATCTCATGACCCTCTTCCAGGGAGATATTTGTAAGAACACTTTATCACCCACTTCACACTCTAAGTCTTTTCTTTGGTTGTCGGAAAAACGTTTTTGTCGACTCTGAGATGATCTAATGTGTTGTTGAATAGATCTGACCTTTTCTGCCATCTCATCAACAAGATCAGGTCCTAATAGCATTCTTTCCCCAACTTCATCCGAGAAAATTGGAGTACTGCATTTCTTTCCTTAGAGAGCTTCATAAGGAGCCATCTGAATACTGGAGTGAATGCTATTATTATAATAAAATTCCACCAAAGGTAGATGTTGATCCAAAACACCATTGAAATCCATAGAGAAAGCTCTGAACATATCTTCTAGATTTTGAATTGCCCTCTCAGACTGACCATCTGTATGAGGATGATAAGCAGTGCTGAAACTCAACTCTGTATCCAGAGTATGCTGAAAACTTCACCAGAACATTGAGCTAAACCTCGGATCCCGATCAGATATAATAGAAAGTGGTACTCCATGCAATCTTACCACTTTCTTTACATATATCCTGGCAAGCTGATCCAGAGAGTAATGCGCTCTAATAGAAATGAAGTGTGTAGACTTTGTAAGATGATCAACTATGAACCAGATAGAATTATTTCCTTTGGATGTTTTAGGAAGTCCAGTGACAAAGTCCATAGTGATGTTTTTCCATTTCCATTCTGGTATGGGTAATGGTTGTAACATCCCCTTGGACTTCTATCTCTCATCTTTAACTTGCTGACAAACCAAGCATCGAGAGAAATATTCAGCAACATCTCTTTTCTGGCCATCCCACCAGAAGTACTCTTTCAGTTCCCTATACAACTTTGTGCTTCTAGGATGAATAGAAAATGAAGAACTATGAGCCTCATCCAGCAGCTCCTTCTTTAATTCTGGGATGGGAGGAACACAAAGCCGATTCCTGATCATTATTATCCCATCACAATCAAGGTTGAATTCAGGAATATTTCTCACCTTCTTTTGTAACTCTACATCTTCTTTCTGCGCCTCTTTAATCTTCACATGTATAGATGGTTGAACATTCAATTGGGAAAGATACGATTTTTCCCCTTCCATTATAATTCCAAGATCCATCCTTTGTAAATCCATAAATATTGGATCTTTTGTGATCCTCATCATGGATAAGCTAGCATGGTCTTCTCGACTTAATGCATCTTCCACCTTGTTTGCTTTCCCAAGGTGGTAATGAATTGAGCAGTCGTAATCCTTAATCATATCCAACCATCTTTTTTGGCGCATATTCAGCTCCTTTTGTGTGAAAATATACTTTAAACATTTATTATCAGTATAAATATCAATCCTTTCTCCATAAATATAATGCCTTCAAATCTTTAATGCAATGATTACCACATCTAACTAAAAATCAGGAGTTGGGTAATTTTTCTCATGGATTTTCAACTATCGTGAGGCATAAGATATCACCATATCGTTTTGTATAAGAACACACCCCATCCCCTTCTTGGATGCATCACTATAGATCACAAACCTTTCTCCACTACAAGGAAGTGTGAGTACAGGTGCACTGGATAACCTTCTTTTCAACTCCTTGAAATACTCTTCACATTACTCCGTCCACACGAACATAACTCCTTTTCTAGTCAACTTGGTGAGTGGATTAGATAATCGTGAAAAATATTTTACAAAACATCGATAATATCCATCCATACCATGAAAACTCCGGATCTCGGAACTATTGTTGGTATCGACCATCTTTCAATAACCTCTATTTTTGCTGGATCCACAGATATCCTCTATTTTGAGATTATGTGACCCAAAAATGAAACTTTTTGAAGCCCAAATTCACACTTGGTAAATTTGGAATAAAGCTTCTCCTTTCTCAGGGTCTTAAATATAATTCTGAAGTGATCTTCATGTTCTTCCTTGATATTTTAATAGACAAGAATATCTTCTATAAAGACTACCACAAACTGATCAAGATAGTCTCTAAAGACTCTATTCATCAGATCCATGAAGATAGTAGGGGAATTAGTAAGACCAAATGGAGTCACTTTAAATTCATAGTGTCCATACCTTGTACCGAAAGCCGTATTTGGTATATCCACCCTTTTGACCATTAATCGATGATACCCTGAATGAAGATCAATATTGGAAAGGTATTGAGCTCAGCGTAGTCGGTCAAATAAGTCATTAATGCATGGGAGATGATATTTTTTCTTGATAGTGATTTTGTTATGTTCTCGATAATCAATGCAGAGTCTCATTGATCCATCTTTATTATTAACAAACAGAACAGGTGCTCCCAAAGGTGATGCACTAGGGAGTATGAATCCTTTATGAATATTCACTTGGTGTTGCTTCTTCAAATTCCTGAAACTAAATTGGGTCCATTCTATAAGGTGTCTTTGAAATAGGAAAAGCACCCGGTATGAGTTCTATTGAAAACTCAACTTCACGATTTGGTGGAAAACCTGGAAATTCCTCTAGAAAGACATCATCAAATTCTCGTACAATGGGCATATTATTAATCGTGAGTTTCTCTCCAACCGTTTGAGATAAATAACCTTCATTTAGTGGAATCAAGTCTCATAATATAGAAGAAATCTCCACTGGAAGGTTATGTTCATCCTTACATCGATAGACGATCATAGATTGATCTAGAATATGAAATGTGACTTCCCTTCTTTGTCAATTGATATGAGCTCCATATAAAGAAAGCCAATCCATGCCAAGAATCACATCAAATTCTACTATTGGAAGGATCACATGATTTGCATGAATCACTTTCCCACAAACTTCAATCAGAGAAGAATTGTAAACTTTTGATGCGAGTGTTGTGTCATTAGAAATTGTCACAGCCAACTCAACATCAAATTGTTGAGGTAATACGACGATACCCTTAGAAAATTCTTCAGAAATATAAGAGTGGGTGGATCCAGAATCAAATAAAACATTTTCTACTTTAGAGTGGATGGTAAGTTTACCTCTCACCATTTTGTTTTCGTACTCCACATCGCCGATAGTAATTGCATGTGCCTTTCCTTTGTATTTGTACTTAAGAGTTTGTTGACGTCGATCATCATCATCAGCCCTTGGATTTGGCCATTGATTGGCATAATTCCCATCTCCTTTCACTTGATACATTGAAGTGTAGTAGGTTCATTCTTTGTATACCTTCCTTTGTATGCATCATTAGACATCTTCTTCCATTTATTTCAACATTCAATTTCCCGATTACCTTCTTTTCTACACTTATAACATTTTCTTGTCCCCTTAAGACAATTTTCTCCATATTTCTTTCCACACTTTGAGCATAAGAGAAAACTTTTATTATTTCCAGTGTGGTCATTAGATTTTCCTTTGAATTCCATTTTCCTCTTCTTATCAAACCCATGTGACTGATGGGTTACACCAATCTCCATCTCAACCTTGAGAGCACATTAAACAATTTCCTCGTAGCTATTTAAGTCCCTTATGGCTAACGCCCTTCAAATACTTGGTTTTAAGCCACTAAAGAATCGATCGATCTTACTCTCAGGTTGGATAATAATTCCAGAATCGTACCTTGCAAGTCTTGTAAAATTTTCTTCATAGGTACCAATGTATTCATCATCATTTTGCTTCAGTTCAAGAAACTCCTTCTCCATCTTTGTTCGAAGAATACGAGGGAAATAATTATGGAAAAATAAGTTCATGAACTCACCCCATTCCATGGACTCAATTTCATCCCTTTTCCTCGTATTCTTAATAAGATTCCACCATTGATCAACATCACCTTCCAAATGATACACTCCTAAAATTACTTTATCATGTTTAGAACGTTGAAGAACTGAAAATATCTTTTCAGTGGTACTGATCCATTCTTCAGCCACTAATGGGTTAAAAGACCCGATGAATGAATGTGGACGCTACCTCATGAAGGATTCAACAGAATGTTTATCCTTCCTTTTCTCATTTTGAAGTTCTTCATGATTCATAGCTTGAGAAAGTTGTGTGAACGTTGCTACAAGATTTTCCATTACAGCTCCCATAACGTTTGGTTTCTCAGGGGGACAATCATTGCATTGCCCGTTGCATTCCACATTAACACGGTTCATTCGGGTTCCATCCATTGACTAAAACCAAGAAGAATAGTGTGAGAAACACTAATTATATTAAGAAAACCACATAATCAAGAATAAAATTTCACACTTAAGGTCTTATCGTAGGTTTTTCATGGTCATTTCTAAAATACTAAGATTTTTTTCTATGCTTAGTCATATCCTTAGGTTTCTTACTAAGGGTTTCACATCCTAGTTTCCAAAGGTTGACTATACCATTCCACTAATACCAACTATAAAGACCCATAATTTACATACATGGTTAATACGTCAAAATTGAAGCATACTTATTACAACATATAACAAAACCATGAAAGGACCGTATAGGTATAGTGTCTTTAGAAACTGGGAAACATAAACAACTGGTTCATAAAGCATCTACACTATCTCACATTTATTTCATCATATCTATAGTACCTTTTTGGCATATCTAACTTATTAACCTTCTTCCTGACTTGGGAAAAAACAAACAAAAGGGTGAGCTCAAATGCTCAGTAAGGGTAAACAAATGAAATATCAATCGCATCAATTTCATAAGAACGTAACATTTTGGAAATATTACCCTGCAAAAGAGATCATAATTTCATAACATGGGATAAATCATGGTAGTGAAATGTAATCCCAATAATAATAACTTAAAAAATGAAACTTTGTGGAATACACACATAATCATATAGAATCATTTCTTATTAGTCAAGACTCATTTATAAGACTATCATAGTGGACAAAGTCCATTTCTGAACCGAGTTCACTCCTCATTTCTGTCTTGTTTCACTGAACCGGTTTAACCTGCTGTTCTTGCCATGTCTATCTCAGGAGATATAAAATCTTTACCCAATTCATTGGAGGGAGATATATGTCCCACCCATCTCATAATTATACCATTCTTATGTGTGCCACAAAATCATAAAACATACATCATAGCATAACCCATGTAATAAAAATGGGAATCTTAAACATCATGACATCATAAAACAATTCATATAAGATAATGTAATTCATAAAAATATTTCCATCACAACATAATCAAATAAATGTAATAATAGGGATAGAAACAGAACCCTGTATTATTCTAGATTGAAAATAATTTCGATAAAACACTTGAACTCCATTCTTGAGGAAAATATCCTTTCTACTTCAAAAACATTTTTCCTTTCATAGCATGTCATACAATTTAAAACTAAAAGAATTTGATTAAAAATAAACTTGAAAACTTGTAAAGGAAGATTCTTTGAAATAATATTTTAAAAATCCATTCATTTCGTATAAGTAAAAAAACATTCTTCTTGTACATTTGTTGAAAAAGTCAAAAAGTACCTCGTACGAAAAACGACAAAAGATTCCTTTCATATCTTTTACTAAAAAATCACCGAAGATTAAAATTGGATTTTAAAAATTTTAGTAGGATATAAATAATATTACATATTGAGGAAACATGGATGTGGATGATAAATATTCCCCAGTAAATTCTGAAGTATAAACAATCTCGGATAAAAATTGAGATTGCGAGATTGTCCCTTACCTTAGGTCCAATTTGCTTCATAAATGTCCGAACCCACTGTATAATGATTTAAATAATGTCATTGACTTATTCCAGAATCATAATTATTTTTATGATATCATATATGGTCATATTCTTAGCTTCTTATTAGTAATATTTCATTGTTACTTGTTATTCGGGTGTTTATTGCTATATGTTCTTATGCGTGTTTTGTCGAATAAATTCTTATTCCTCTTTATAGGATATAGATAAATAATTTATAGAATGGTATTAATGTAATATATATCATATTAATTCATTCAATTCATTTATATAATCATTATTCAATGAAGATCATATAGAACGAGTCACATCACATCGTAGAGACGGTAGGCCGTTCGTACGCACGAGCGATGATATCATTTCCATGATCATGGAATTGTATTATAGGGTATTTATACAATTTAATAATCAATAAAACATTACAATAATCATATATAGTTATTTATTTGCACCATTATACCAATCCAAGTAAGGTGGTGGTGGAAAATATATTACACCACTGCGTGGAGACGGTATTACGTACGTATGCACGCGCGGTGATTTCGTTTTCCGTAGGATGGATAATAAGTGAAATATGGTTGTTTCATATTTATAATAAAATATCAGTATATGAGGGATACTAATGTTATTAACTCATAATGAAACAACTAAAGAAGATGGAGTATAATAATAATGGAACTTGAAGAAAACGGTAGAAGGTATTACCTCTTTCTCGAAGTGCCTCCTTTAAACATTCTCTTAAGGCACTAGAGTTAGTCTTTTGAGAAGACCAGTACCACTAGTAGGTTTATAAGGAAGTGGGGAAGTGAAATGGGTAGGGGTTGGCCGACCTTGAAGGCTAAAAGTGGTGTGAGTAAGAGAGGGAGTGGGTGCCTTTTATAAGGGTGGAGAGGGGCACCTTTGGAAAATGTGGAAATATTATTTTATTATAAACTTATCATCAGTTTCAAAAGGTCCAAAATTAATTATAGATGAAGATAAGATGACTCATGGTCGAAATAAAATCATCCAATCAGAATTGGACATGTCTTGGAAAATATTTTAATCATTATAATCTTATTTATTTAAATCATTTATTAATGAAGTAAATACTTCATCATTATTGTGTCATAAATAATTTAATTTATTTGGTGTCGAAAAATTATAAAAAAATTATCATTATGTAGGAAATTTTTTTATCTTTCCAATGAATATTTATAGTCTAAGCTATAATTTATATAACCCCTTATAGAAATTAATTACTAAAATATTTTTGTTAATGTCAATTTTGTCTTTACATTAAATTAATTAATCCAAATTGTCATTGTCACTACCAAGTGGCTCAATGGGGTCCCAAAATCAATCCACGTATGCCCATTGTCGGCCACTACACATCCAATAAGGTTAGGACAAGTGTCAATGTAATTTTTAATTATTATAATATTCTTTTTACCTTGAATTTCCCTATTTACCTTTAACCGTAGTAAATAAAAATCACAGTAGTTACTATTCATAATATCAAAAAAAATAAAAGTAACATATTAACATAATTTGGACCCACTAATTCTGAATATGGAATCAATTTTACAAAATTCAAAACACAGAAGTTTCAGTAATTAATTTAAAATTAATCTCGTTGTTAAGAAAACGGGTTTTAAAAGTTAAAACATTGCCAAAGATTAAAATGTTTTTACCTATGAATTTAATGTAAAATTAATGGTAATGATTAAAATTATATTAAATGGTAAAAATATATACTATTTTTACTTTAAAATAATTCAATGTTATAATTTAACCAAATAAATTATTGCGATGAAAAAAGTTGTTTTTTATTAAAATATAGTGTGTGTTTACTATTCATTAAAATATGAATGTTATCAGCATAATTTGAAAAATTTATCGAAAGTAAATTTTTATATCCTTATTCTAAAGAATAATTTTATTTTGTCAAATTGAACTTTTAAATTTTTCAAAAACTAGATTTTATGTGTGTGCACCATCAAAAGGTGGTAAAACATCATTTTTTGAAAAATACATCTTTTATCCAAAAAACTGATTTTGTTTTCATACCTCATTATAGAAAATGTATAAGATGAATTAAAATTTTATAAAATTCAAAATTCAGTTAATATTATTCATAAAGGCTAGTTTATAATATTATAATATATTGTTGTTTAGTGAAACTCGGTATTGCGTTCTACACACGCTATCAAGGAAGGTCACGATTGCGTGTAACGCAACCCAAGCCAGTGTTGTGTGTAGTGGAAGATTACTTTCCATATAAAATATTACATTTAAAAAAATAATTCTCATAAAATATCAGGGTGTTACAATTTACAACAAATAAAGTCAATGAATCAATAATTTATATATCTAAAATATTCATTGATTATGTAACAATGAAAAAAGTAAATGTTTGATTAATAATAATGAGATTCGATGTATCTGTACTACATTAACATAATCAAATGTATAATTTATCAATACTTTTTAATTCATTGAGAAATGTGTGCACCACATTGTTCATTTAAGATTCATGTTTCATGGCTGTTATTGTACCATTTAAATTATATAATTAGAGAATATTTATTGGGTTTTAATACCAAAACACTTATATAGTTGTTCGGTTATAATAATATTTAATATTTCAAGGCACTCAATAAACCCACCCAAAGGAGTGGAAATCATCATGGAGAATGAAAACATACAATAATAATGGTCTATGGGAGTTCCATTAAAAATTTGTATCATTAAGTTTAATAAAAAATACCCTAATGATAAAATTTGATGAAATCATATAATTTGATACAAAAATTCATGATATAAAACCAGTAGACATTAGAGAATAGTTTTATACCCATTATCAAAGCATTGTAGATGAATCATAATCTAGAATTTACCTTGAATCTAGAATATAGTATGTTAAAATGGAATAATTGAGGAATTACCTAAAAATTGGTATATCATATCACATGGATTTATCATTCCATATAATGTGATAAATAATCAAAAAAAGGTTTAAAGTGACCACCAATACAGATCCATTGAGAATATTATTGAATGAAATTAATTCCAAATAGAGGTGACATCTCATTGCCTTTGTTGCGTTACAAGGGATATATACCACATGAAGGAGGGTATGATTAATTGAAATGGGAGAATAAGGGGTGTAGTAAGATAAAATAAAAGGTGAGAAAAATGGAATTTCCAAAAAAATATTAGGAACAATATGTTTTTGCATAGTTGAAAAAACAATGCACCAAAAATCTCTTAAACTATCCGGGATGTCACCACACAGACATGAGTTAGGTGTATTGTTAAAAAATATTGCAGTTCTTGTGCGGATCCAATACAATTTTATGTAGATCCCTAACATGAATATGAATCTCCCTTAGATTTTTGGAATAACCATCCATATACTTACATGGGTATATGGTATAAGGGCCATATTTATATCTAACCGTACAACAAAAATGCACCTAATTTCCATCCCAAACCATATCTCCTAGAATTGGACAATCCCTAGGAATTCTTGAACACTATCATAATAAATAATCAGAAAAATTAGAAAAAAAATCATACGAATAAGGTAATATTTAATGGATCATACCTCTCTAAAAATTAGTGACATTACAACAACCCCTCATTTAAAAAACATCTTCCTCTGTTTTCCATCATGGGGTCATATGTCATATTATGAGAAAATATCTTACCAATGAGAATATAAGACAAACTCTCCATCATATATCTCATATAGTACACTAATTTGTAGTTGTAGAACCCTAACAAGAGGAATTAGCCTACCTCATAGAGACGTTATTTTTTTATCCACAATATATACGTGATACTCCTCCAAAAATTATCCACATATAAATCAACATCTTACTAAATAAATAAGAAATGTGGGTCTATATAATTAGGGAGAAACTATAAAATTTTAAAAAAATCCATATATACATATATAATAGGGAGTGATATTTGATATGAAATTGACTTAAACCTCTCTAAGACCTAAAATGTTATGGTGAAATGATGTAATAAATTCCCTTTCCATATAAAACATCAATTCCATAATCTTGTATATATTCTTAACAACCCCAAACCCTAACCTCAAATTATATAGGAAATTGATGATAATCAACCTAAAACATCATCCCGGAATGAGTAGTGTATATTTACAACCTAGTAATTCGAATCTACTCAGAAGCCATCGAAATGAGATGAATAAATAGTAATTATACCTTGGTTGATAGTAACCAACACATGTGTGAATGGAATGGACTACCATATAAAGCCTCATAAGGGGCCATATATATTCTATTTGAAGATATAATTGTAAGAGAATATAGTAATAGGAATTTTTTTCTCTATAATAACACCAAAACCATTTTCCAATAATTGAATCATTTCCTTTAAAACCCTTGTCTTATGTGATGATTATTCTATAGTACATGGATGTTTGGTTGTGTTATATAGTACATATGATACCTATTCCTTCAAAAACCTTACTATAAATATGATATAAATTGAACATTTGTAAGTAATAATACATTTTTTTGGATCTCTATTAATGCATATGGTCTCCCAGACATATATCCTAGAAAGATCACATATTGAAAAATATCTCTGATAGTCAGGAAATAAGAATCATTTGAAAATAATTTGATTATAAACCATAGAATAACATATATTTGAAGTGAACTAGGAATATACATCATAAAATACACTTTTATTTCAACTCATTTAACCTTAGGAATCTATAATTGATATAAAAACACCACTGGTTAATAGTTTTCTTTCCACAACTACTAATAGGTGGAACATCGATTAATGAAATTAGATATTATCATTATCATACATGGCCACCAATACTAACAATGTTGATAACTATAAATCATAATTATATTAGGATGAACATCCCAATAAGATGATTGATATTCTCACATCAACTCCACAGACAAGTATACTAAATTCTTGGTGTATCATTGAATAACCAATATCTTATCCTAAAAGAACAATTAGCATGTGGATCCTTTCCAGATACACTATCCATTTGGTCTAGGACCTTAAAAAAAGAGATTCCTAATATTCACTATATCATAATTTTATATATTCATTTATATTTGTTAAATTATATAATTCATGAGATGGTCATTTACCTCTATGTAGATATTGTCAAATTAGTCCATCAATTGTCACCCAATAATGACCTCATGAACCACTAGTTTCTTAGTCTTCCAAATCATTTAATATCCCATGAAATTTAATTTACAAATTGTATAATAAAAGAAAAAATACAAAAATTTTAGGTATTCAACCCATATTCAGTTTCACAAGTTCAAATCACATTGAATCAAGAATTTCTAGAGGGTTTATCGGTCATTACACATAATGAATCATTCTCTTAATAAAACGTTCCTCTAACATTTCAAGTCATAAAATATATCCATTACCCTCAAGTAGTTTTTGGGTAATTTCACTTGTGAGTTATCATCTAGAGATACCTTTATGAATAAAAAAATCACCAATCATCATAATTTCTCTTAGTGTAATGTTGTATACATCAAATTGAATAGTATAACATCTCTGAGTTAAATACAAATATGGGTCAAAATATATGTAATTCATCATTAGAACTCATAAAATTACTTATAATAATATTATTAACATAATAATTTGATTCCCTTCTTATTCATGACTATTTGAGGTGCTACAAGGTATAAGAAATCTTGAATAATATACATGTAATACTCTATCAGACCCATGAAACTAGAAATTTCAAATATGTTCTTCGCATGATCCCAAGAAATCATACCTCTCACTTTTAATGGTTACACTAATACCATGTACAATAAGTTTATTCTATGAAGTACATAAATATTATGAATCAATACGTTGAATTTAGAAATATTAACATAAAAATAGTGGTTCCCCAGTGTACCCAATTTGAAATAAATGATTTTTCATTATTAGATTTAGTATGTCAGTAAACCAGGATTTAAACCAATATAATTCCAAAAATAAATAAAAATATGGGTGGAATGAAAAGAATACATAGATCTATGATAAATGAAATTTTATCCATGATTCTGAAAGAAATTACACAATACTCAAACATGCCATATCTATTATAAAATTTAGTACATGGTTTATATTAAGGTATGTAATGTACTTAATTTTCTTAAAACCTCACATAAATCATTGGGAAACCCCTAGCTCCTCAAATCATGTCAAATTGATAATAAAGACATGGTAATTTATATCGGGTCATGACCATAGGTTAATTCAACCATCTGTAATTTATGAAAATTTTGATGTTTGTATCATTATTATTTATAAAAAGAAGTGGTTAAACCCATATAGACATACTAGGTTATATAAAAACATTATCTCATAGTACAATAAAAATCCATTGAGTTCATAAATCTCTGTTTGTACAACCATACACAGAATATTAGACATAGGATTTGGTCCAGAAACTAGATCAATAGTAAATTCTAACTCATTCTGGATGTATCCCATAAAATTATTTATGGGATACATCATTAAAAAGAATAATCCAAGAGGTAAATATAAATTTATCTATAAATTCTCATTCAAATGAAGATAAAAAATCAAGGATGTCACTCAGACCATCCCATGATTCATAGTTCCTACCAAACTAGCCTAGAAAACCCATTTACAAATGTTAATTAGTTACCTCCTTCAAGTGATGTAAAGGAAACCACCCTTCTATAATAATCCCAATGATATTAATGAATAACTAAATATTACATATTTATAATTATATTTCATCCCATTATAAAGAAAATATAAATATTTTACATGAATATGTAACCACATATCTTATTGATGGATTCCATAACCCAGTGTAGGAACATAATATAGATCACCCAAAAACAAAAGAAATAAATATTTATGCCCAGAAATTCAAAAACTATGCATATATAAATATATAGTTTGCGCCTATGTCAAATAAAGAAAACACTAAAATATAATATCTTAAAATAATAACAGAAAATGTAGAAGGTCATAAACCATACTCCTCTAAAATAGGTCATAATGCGTTTATCATTCTAGATCCATGGCAATATGTTATATCCATATATCCCTAAGTAGTCACAATCTAATATAGATTTATTTTATATATATGGATTTTTATACCATAAAAACATCTATCACCTGAATATATTATTGAACACCATCTACCCACCTTAAGATGATTTACGAATACCTATACTATGGTTGGAGCAAGTGAAAATCCTCACCCACATGGTAAAAATGGGACGGGCCTATATAATAAATGAATATGTCCCATCCTTCATCCTGATGGGTATTAAATCATATCATTAATTCATTTTTTTATTACACATACTTAACTTACGTGCAAATAAAACCAATTTAGATGAATATTAAGCACATTATGAAAGGAAATACATGAGGGATGCAATATATTTGTGTCATTGGAAACATAGAAATTGTTATTATAGTTGGTTGAAATATTATCATAGTATTTATTAAATATCCCCCCTTTATTAGTCCTACATAATAAAATTCTACATGACATAAGGAATGGAAACAAAAGAATTGGGTGAGCATGAATGCTCAGTAAGGTTAAATAAAGGGATTTAATAAGCATAACACGAACTTATGAGTATGAAAATATGACTAAAACATTTTAATAAATGCTCTTCATGTCCAAGATCATAGACACTAGACATGGAATAATGATTAGTAGTTCATAAGACATTAATCATATAATTATAAACAACATGAACCATGCGAGCATATCATAGGCACAAGACGTAGACGTGTTTCATATGAATATGAATATAAAAACATTCCATAAAATTCATCAATCATTTCCATGAATAATAATAGTGATACATTGGGACAACACATACTGGGTGGGATATAGAACCATCCCCAATCACATTAATTTTCATCTGTTGGATCTGGTTTTCCTATTAGCCCATAGTGGATTGGGTTTCCCCATATATCCATAGTGGATAGGGTTTATCCATCATCCCATTTTGGTTATGTTTTCGTTATCTTCACATAGTAGACCAGGTTTAACCATCTTCCCATAGTAGTTTGGGGTTCCCCATTTCGCATTTTTGATCAGGACAAACCTATTTTCCATTTTGAATTTGGAAATACTTGTATCCGATTATAGATCAAACCCCTGGACAAGTTTCTCATCATTATCACATGAAATATCATTTCTTACGAAATGAATTAGAGTGAAACATATGTCCCTTTATTTATTTAAATCAATCATACCAACATATGTTATAATATAATAAATGTTTCATTATAACATTACCCTTAAATGTAATAGAATTTCATAAAAATCATATCATAACCTATGAAATGAATGTGGAATCCCAAAAATATCATCAGATAATTACCTATAAAATATAGATAGGTTTCGAAATCATTTAATTCATGAAATACCCATAAAAAGAAGTGGGATTAAAATGCATATAACCCATAGATAAGAATGTGGTGTCATAAATATCCTTCCATTTAATCATAAACCCTTCTTGAATTAATATGAATTGAATTATTGGATGATATCCCCAATAATGAATAAACTATGACAATGTATGTAATATTATATGCATATGAATTTTGAAATATCACAAGAATCATTTTTAATGAATATAAAATTTCATTGTAAATGTTTTTCATTAAACCATTTTGAAAAATAATTATTATAAGGAATGACTTAAAAAATTATTTGTAAAACTTATATCATTTTAAAATATTTTTCATTTAAAATAAATTGAAATCATATAATGATAGCTTCAAACCATTCTAAAAACGTTTTCCATCAAAATCAATTTGAAACATATAATTGAAGAATAGAAATTAATTTTAAACACGTTAAAACACAATACATTTTTTCAAAATACTTTTACATTAAAATTATCTTATGATATGATTTAAAAAAAATTTAATTTTTTTTATAAAATAGGGTTTTTGAATAAAACAGATTCTTGAGTAAAGAGAGAAATAATATTGGATTTTAATAAAACACTTTAATAATTATCTTAAACAAAAAAATAGTGTAAACTAAAACCAATACATGAATATACAATGAATTACGCTAATATAAGGAAATTAATTTGTGTTCTTGAGTGATAGGCCAAAATATGTCATCAATAGAAACATAATCAGGAACAGTCGTGATGAACAAATAAATTGTAGTAATAAACAGTTAACATAAACCTAAATTTGACACATAATATGACGGAGATAATAACATTAAAATAATATTAAAATATCATTAAATAATGAGATTTTTGATATTGAATATCAAAAGAGCATTATATACACCCCATATAATATATTGATGTAGAACATTGAATGCATCTCAAAGAACGCAAAATGAGACAAAAATAACAAAATCCATTACATAACTTGTGAACCATCAATACCATGAAATACATATTATAAAATGGATATTTAAATAATGATAAATTAAATTGTTATAATATTATTATAAATTCATGGGTAGTATACACAACACATAAATGAAGTGACATGTGAATAAGGTATAAGTCTTAGAGAAATAAAAGTGTTATGAAAAAACCCTTACTACTTGAGTAAATATAGAATAATGATCCCATTTATAGAATAAAATAAATTAAGAATTTTATATCATTTAATAAATGATATTTATGATATAAAATTTAATATTGTATTATATACCAAACAAAATATTAAATAGTTGCGAATATGGAATATATCTCACCTAAATAAAAAGTGATATAGAATTTCCATTCCTTATCTATAGAATTTCATCATAAAAATTGAATCCTCCTCTACAATAATTATAATATTTAGATAAATCTACTACAAAAACATATTATTATATTAAATAAAATATTTTATTTTGTAATGGCATCACATGTTTATTATCAACTCTATGATAATGTTTGGTTTCAGGTAATTTGTATTTTTTATATATGTTTTACATGTTTTTATCTTCCTATTAAATAGATCATGATTTAATTATTTAAATAATTTATAACAAGATATAAATATCATCTATATTGATTATATATTTTTTAATTAAAATATATAAAATATATAAATGTGAATGTGAATACATTGTTTATGGTGATAGTAGGTGGTATATACATAGAAATGTTGTTTCTATTTTATTGTTGTATTGATATAATTAAATTAAAATAAATATAATTATATATTCATATTATCATTCTATAAGAATAATTAGGAAATTATATAACACATAATATCACTAATCTCATCCTAAATATATTACATGTAATGTGTGGATGAATCACACAGCTTTGAGGAGGCGGTAGTCCACATATCCACAAATCATGTTATGAAATTTATAAAAATGGAAATCATGAAGATATTTTTTATTTAATATTTTCATAAGAATAATGATATAATATATAAAAAATATATAATATAAAAATAGAGTGACTATCCTATATTCTAACTATGAGAGGTGGTAATGGGAAACTGAACGACATTATTTTGTGGTGCGGTAGTACACCGTTCAAATGAATGATAAGTTGAAAACCCATTTGATTGATGTTTTTTTAAATGTAAGTCAAAACCAAAGAATAAAAAATAAAATTATAGTTATTATACATAAGATATTATATATTCATGGAATAAGAATATTTGAGCATGGGATGATGGAAATAAAAAATAAATTTCATGTTTAAGGATGTTACCTCTTCTTTGGGTAACATCATTTTGTTTTTACCATAGGGATTATTTGGAAATATTTCCAAAAAAATATTGGACAATAGGGTCAAATTATGGGATTCTAGATGAGATTCAGGCACCATCTGGACGATCCAAAAGGAGGAATGGTTTAATGTGATGGGGGTGGGGATGGTTCCATTTATAAGTTGGGAAAAGGACACATTGTGTATTTGTAAAAAGATTTTAGTTCTCCCCAAGTTTTAAATTTCAACCAAGGTCCCCAAATAGATCATTCAAGATACATAGATGGGTAATTTTCTGAGAATGGTGGTAAGTTTTTTTTACAAGTGTAGGGTAATATTTACATCTAATTTTGATAATATAATTCATTATGTATACTCATTTTTACCTTAATCAATATAATTTATTATAATTACATTCAATAATAATTTTGGTAAAAATGCAATTTTAAAATATTATTCATTATAAATAATAATTATTAGAAATATGGAATCAATTTTTATATATTTTAATCATTGAATTGGAATATGTTAAATTTAAATTAATCTTGGGGATGGGATGAGACAGTGAGTTTTTGAATTGAAAAGTCCTATTGTTTGAAATGTTTCTATATAAAAATTCATTTAGAAATTGGTTCTAATACCATAAATTGAATTATTTGATTTATATTTGATCTAATTAATCCTTAAAAATTAATTAAAATGAAATTTATGAATATAAATAAATTATATAGTAAGATGTTTTGAACTAATAATTAGTATTTTTAACTAATAATCAAAACATGAAGCGTATTATAAAAATATAAAAAAATGTACCCATGGTTAATATTTACATTACTCTCTAGAATTTAATTTTAATTTTGGAATATGAAAATTTTAATAGTGTCAAATTTTATTTTTTAATTTGTTCAATATTTAATGGAGGTAAAATTATCCTCTAGAAAAAATATATTTTAGTTCATAAAATATGATTATTTATTATATTATTCCTATAAAATCTAATGGATTAGTGTCAAAAAATTTAATGAATATTTTATATATAAATTTTATCAAAAAAATCTTCAAAATTGGTTTGTTTAATTTATTAAGATAAAATGGTGTCTGCACATAGAAATGTAGTATTCTAAGAGAATAAATTTATTCATTATCAAAAATTTATTACTTTCATTTATGACTAATTGATAACTAATGATTAATTTATATATACGTATTTAAACCATAGTTTCATAATATAGTAAATCTCATTCATATATTATTTTCTAATGGGTCTGTGATTATTATAGTAACATTTTAATAACAATATGAATAATATATTATATTTTGTTAAAACATGGCCTTGCAAGTAACACAATATATTGAATGGATTCATTATTATTTTTGTAACACAATCCAAGTTTTTTATAACATGTCTCTATGTATACTCTATGTAGTGTGTATATAACATGCTCAAATTGGTTTTTCGAACATTATAATGAATATATCCCTTGATATTCATATGGGTTATCAACAAATTAATACTTAAATGTTCCTTTCACAATAACACACATCATAAAAATAAATACTAAAAAATATTTTAAAATAGAATTATGGAACCATATATGTTTCCCAAATTATCTCATTACTAGGTTTCTATGTAGGACAACATAATTAGTGAGTGAATATTGGATATGAAGGAAAAGCGTAAATAATTATTGATTGTGATAAAAATAATTGATAACCATATGTTTAATGATCAATGTAATGAAAAGGGTCTAAAAACCATAAATCTAAGTTGATTTAAAAAATTATCTATTTAATAGAAATATAGGAATTAAGATAAATCTATTCCAATTTCTTTTCCATTAAATTATGAATTCATTTACAATATATAATCATATAGAAATATAACTATATTATTTCATTCTTTTAAATATGTAAAATATAACCCTCTCATTGAGAATTTATTGGCTTCAACTTCATATCTTACTCAATGAAATGAAGTTGGCTCTGTCATTCATTAATAACTAATAGATCATAATATGAATAAATCGAATGACAATTAATTTACTATGTGTTTAGTTATCATTACATAAAATGGTTATTATAGGTTCTATAATATGCATAAATCTACATATAAAGATTACCATAAACCATTCCATAAATGGGTAACCATGTAACACATCTAAAATGTGAAATAAAAAATCATTTAAGAAGGTTATTAAATTTATCATTAATAAATTATAGCTAATCCCCTATATGTATTAATATAGATTTATGTTGTCACAATCTAAACATTTGGATACTTTTATTGTATATTTTATTTAAATATTGTAAAAACCAAAATTACCATACATAATTATGTATAACATGCATTATTTTTCATTCCAAATATCATTGGACAAATTCTATATCATGATTAATTTCTATCCATGATAGGGGAAACCACTTTTTTTTTAAATCAAATCCTTTATCTGTTCCAAGGAGATTAATTCTATCCAATCCTTTTTAAAATGTTTTTACTAAAAATACTTAAATATTTCATGATTCGTATCACTAAATACTTGAATTCAAAATCATAAATAATTCAATAATCCCACTTCTTTATCAAACATTTAATTAAGATTCATCATATTATAATATATGAAATATGAATCACATCTCATGGTTTGTAAACCTCAAACTAATCGTTCTTATTATGTTTAAGGTAAAAAATTCTATTATAACATCCCATACCTTTTATATTTCATTCAGGACATCTTATCCTTCAAGATTTTTACCAATACCCGTAAAATATAATGGATTCTCATCATGATATTTCAACTCAAGATATTATATTTCTTAATTCCCATACATTCCAATTATTAAACATTAATGGTTAACTATTTCTTATTGTTCCATCCGTTCAATAAAAATAGAAATAATATGGATAGAAATAATTATCATGGTAGAAAACCACATTATATTGAAAAAATTACTTTTGGATGCATATATAATGAAACATACTATTAAATATGTGAAACCATAGTCTTTTCTGTACATACATTCATTGACATATCCTTTTAATTATCTCATGATATCTCACTAAAGATTTCAAATATTAGATTCCATAAGTTGAATGATCATTCCCCATAATAATTACTATAAGAACCTTGGATTAGCATATATTTATATTACATTGTTATCCATGAGTATTCACAAAATTTAAATAACAAATGCTTAATTACCCTAATAGTTTAGTTTCTTTGGACAATGGAAACACATTATTCTAATTTGGAGAAATATGTTAGAAACCTCTAAAAATGATATTCCCTTTTCGATACAACTACTAAAAACCTATCTTGATAACCCAACAAAAAGAAAAATAAGAAATAGGTGGGATCAGATGCATTTTAACGATAATCAGGGTAGATATATAAGAATTACATAATAAGAAAATTTAAATATCATACCCTGTATATCATAGATCATAATTATGAGACATGAAATAAATATTATTTGTTCATAAGAAATGAATCAGAAGATAATAAAAAATATAAAAAATGTGAGCCTATCATAGGCATAATAAATAGACTTGTGGAATATGAATAAGAATATAAAATAATTCCATATAATTCAACTCTCATTTCAGACACAAATCTGGGAACATCATGGTGACTATACTAAAGGGACAGGACACAACACCATGCCCATATACAGTTCATTCTATATAAGCTGTCAAGTATCCCCATCATCCCACATTTGATCAGGTTTTCCCATAATCTAATAGTGGATCGTGTTTCCCCATATTCCCATAGTGGATCGAGTTTTATAATATTCCCATAGTGGATCATATTTGCCCATGTTATTATAGTGCAGTAGGTTTCCCCATATTACCATAGTGGATGAGGATAGACCAGTATCCCATTTTGGATCTGAACATACCCATTTCCCATTATGGTTCATGCTCGTTGACTTGTTTCCCATCATTTTATCGTGATATATTGTAACATAATGAGTTTAATGAATGAAAAACTATGTTAAATAGTATACATGATACACTATATTGAGCTTAAATGAATAAAAAATATTATTATTTAAATGTTACCATTATAACCTAGCTCATAGTATGGTGGGAATGAATAGTAACTACTAAATAATTAAAATACGGTTTACAAATATTTAAATAATTATTTATTGGTTAAAAAAATTATTAGAAATATAAATAAAACTCAATTGGATATAAAGGATGTTTTTTTAATAAAAACCTATTTAAAAAGAGAATAATCATGTTTATAAAATCCTATAACCCATTATGGATATTTAGTTAATGAAAAATTATGTTATATAATCAATATAATGTTTTATATCCATCTTATCTATTTTCTAGAAATTAGATACGAACAAATTCAATTTTTGGGTCAAAAGAAGTAACATTCTAAAAATGCTATTTTAACACCTTTTGATTGAAATCCCTTTATAAATTTAGTTTGGGACACCTTTTATGTTATATTTTATCAATATAAACTTATTATTTACAATTGGAAAATAAAACATTACTTTGGATGATTTTTTGATATTATTATGACATATATCTTGTTTTCATGAATAGTAAAAATACCCTTATTTTTATTTTAAAACAACTTTTCCGGTTGAGATAATTTATATGTTAAATATTTTTATTTATTATTTTTAATGTATAAATAGAATATATGTTTATCATTTAATCCAATTTTTATCATTATAATAAATTCCTCATTTAAATTGGATAGAAACACATGTAATTCTTTTTGTTGTTTTTACATCATAAAAACATGTTTCTTTGCTTTCAAAACAGAAATTAATTTAAATTTAATTTCATCCATGTCTGTATATTAATTTTTAAAAATTGATTCCTTATTTAGAATCATATGGTCTAAATTTTTTTAAATGGGTACTTTTTATTTTTTTTGATCATTATTATTAGTAAATTCAGTAATTATTTTATTAAACATGATAATAGGTTAAATCAGGTAAATAGGGGTAAAAAATAATATTATAATAATATTCAACGACCCTAAAAATGTCCTAATCCTATTGGATGAAATATTTCTTACCATTTTTATCCTTGTGTAGATTTTGGGACCCCATGGATCTATGTGGGTGTGATAGTGACATGTTATAATAAATAATTTAATGTAGAGAGAAAAATAACATAAACATGTATCATCTTAGTAAAAAAAATATATGGGGTTATATTGTTGATATTTTAGAGTATAAATAGTAATTATAAAGATAAAATTATTTAATACATCAGTATAGTTTATTTATAATTTTTAAATATTATATAAATAAATTTAATTATGACACAACGATGATGTACTGATTGCTTTATTAATAAAGGATTCAAATAAATGATATTATAAATATTCAAATAAATTATATTTTATTATTTTGAAGCAATAAAATAAATTTTTGGATGATATGGGCATATTATCCTTGACTTAGTTCATTTTTTGTAATGAATAAATTGTATATGAATTTATCAAAACTAAATTACTAAATAGTGTCAAATTTTACAGAAATGAGTTTTTAAATAAAAATACCTTTTTTATTAAATGATGTAATATTCCTATAAAAGTAATAATCATAAAAATTACTTCTATAATGTTAAAATTTCCATTAATGATCCAATTTTTGGTCTCTTGTCGTTTTATTGTAACTATAGTAACCATATATTGTGAAAATACAAGAATACATGGTAAGAGTTAATGTTTTCAACCAAAGGGTTATAACTAAATAGTAAGGTTAAATTTATGACAATAACTTGTATAAAACCTATTTTTTAAAATGTTTTTGACCAATTCCCATCTTATCCTTAAAATATGTCACTTTTTAACATTTGAAAATTAAAAATAGTTTTATAATAAAATAATATTTCGAAACATTCTTAATTTTCCAATCCTCCCTCTTTTAAAAGGCCACCGCCTCTACCCCCATAACTGACACCTATAAAGACCCAAATATCATCCCAATTATGTTAACATAATATCCCAAATTCCCAAATTTCTAATATAGTACTTACATTTGGAAAAGGTAAATTGAAGAAGTTCTGTTGGTTCAAATCCAAAGAAGATACCTGATTTAGAGGTAACATCTTCATTCAAGTTCATTTTTTTATTTTCCTTTTTCACCCACTATGTTCATAATATTCTTTAATTACATTAAAAACAAGTATCCTACATAAACTAAGATGTTTTAATGAAATTTATTAGAATTAAAATTACACACACCTCCATCTAATGGATATGAACAAACTATTTTTGTTTACGGTGAACCAATATATCACAAAACGATTATTGTTCAATTTTCTCTTACCACCTCCCATTGTGGCCATTATGATTTCACTATATTTAAAAATGACATATATTATATTTATATTTTACCTATAAAATTTTTTATAAGTAAATCGTACATTTTCCCTTTTCATATTTGGAAATTACAATAATTTCATTTCAGGAAATGTGCACTGCTGCACCTTCAAAATGATATGACTCGTTATTTCCACACATGGAACATATAAAGGAGAGAATTAATCAAATTAGGTAATATATATAACATATATATTATTATTTAATTATAATATAACTATATAACATTTATATTAAATTATATTAATTTGATAAAGAAAAAAATGTAGCATTCATCCAGACGTACGACATGCCGTCTCCATGAGTGGTGATTTTCATTTCAATTATAGAAATGATATGTAATATTATAAATACATATATATATATGATATATATGATATTTAAATCATGAATATAATTCTGTAGATGATTTTATATTGACTACATGGATAATTTATATTAAAACAAGTTCATTTTTGACTCAAGTACCGAATATCAATAAAATGACCGATATTAACTTAAATAATTTTGTAATTGTTATAACATGGTAATAGGTGATATAAAATTTATAATGAACATGTAAAAAATCCTGAAACATGTCTAAGTTAACTTAGGTTTTTTATTTGGTAGGAATAAGGACCATACATGATGATTTGGAGTCTTGGTAAGGGGAATCTTATCTCAATCCCAATTTAATGAGTTAAATATCCATGTCATTGGTTTTTCTTGTTCCATGAATATGTGTGAATGACCTGTGGTTGTGTTAAACTTAATTCCCACTCATTTTGGTGTATTTATATTTCTTACCCATAATTACGTCAATGATTTATCCTCAATCTATTTATATGATATTTGAAAGATATTTCTTCTCAATTTATATTCCATTGAGAGTTATTTTATATAATCCCCCAATTCACTTTTATATGGTTTATATAATGACCATTAAAATATTATATACATAATATATTTATTCTCAAGATATAATAATTTTGTTTAAATTTTGTTTTTAAATAATTTTTATTTACGTATTTTCTAAATTGGTAAGATACAATGTAACTAAAAATTATTTTAAATGTTTTAAATATTTATTCTTTTACATATTCCTCAATAATGTCCATTTTTTCAAAATGGTTTTAAGGATTAATTTATATGGACATATATGTTTTAAAATTTTAATTATAGAATTTCATTTATACATTTCAATGTGGTATTGGACACTTTTCTTCAAATATCTCATTATTAAATATTTTAAACGGTTTTGGAAATGGAATGAATATTTCAATATGATGAATTTATTTCATTTGATTGATGTGTAACAATGATGATAATTTCAATCTTTTATGTTTAATTATTGTGCAATGGTGCTTTGATATTTGATGGGTGGTAATGTGATTAACCAAATATGGCTGGTTATTTGATAAACCTATGGTGGGTGAGCCCGTGATAGCTCTCTGATGAATTGGGTAACGTGATGATGGTAAAAATTAAGGTTTCTCCAAAACAATTTATGGGATATAGGTTATTGGTATTACATATGTAACCATGATAGTTACACCCTATGTGGCTGTGAAAAATACAATGTACTTATGTTATTAATTCCACAATTTACCTTTATGATTTATTAATTTATTGAGTTATTCATAAATCTAATGATTTTATGAGGTATATTAAAGAGATTATTTTTACGAGTGAAAAGTATTATTTCATTGATTTCTCTATATTCATGGACTAATGTTTTATTTCCTTATTTTATAACCCTTAATGAGAATTTTATGCTCATACCATGTTTTATGAATTTTTTAAATAGAGTATAAGGAAGGGTAAGGGAAATGAACAATTCATGATAATTTTTAACACGAAAAGATTAATTGATATATTTTAATGAGTTTTATTATTTTGAAAAAATTTGATAGGGTAGAAGTGTCTACATTGTAATATTTGAGGTGTAATGTAATAGTTATGGCCTAATACTCTAAAACTATAAACCTAAAAATATCTTCAATGTTAATTCATAACTTAAATCATGATTATGAAATGTTTAAGGCTGGGTCCTTATAGTTTGTAACAGATCTTAGTTTAGATAACATTAAGGGTTAGGGTGTTATCTAACCATAATTGACATGTTTAATATAACCACGATGCTTATCATATTAGAAAGATTCATAATTATTTCATCCTAATTGAATGAGTTTATGATAACAATAATATGTATATCTTCGTGTTTACCCCTTAAAAGGTAGTATATGATTGTTTTACTGATATACTCACAGTGACCTTATTGGTTTTATTAAATGACTGGATCTAGCAGGCAACAATGTAACAATGGATGTGAAGGAAACATTGGTGGTTTTATGAATAATAAACCAAATTAATATTGATCTACAATGAGAACTATTATATTGAATTTTATCCAACTATCTAGAGTCATGATTAACCACATGAAACTTGGATATTTTTCTAAGGCATCATCTATTAACGAAATCAGTCTCTTTGGATGTTTAGATAAAAATCACAAATGTAAGATTTATTAAAAATTCTCTGTTTCATAGATGTGGAATGAAACACCTAGGAAAATGTTTCTATGGGATGGTAATATGTTATATATTTCATAATTAAGGTCATAAATAAATAACCATCCATGAAAAAATGGAAGCATTCAGTTGACTCCAGGAAAGTGTAAGATGTTCTTTTCAAGGGATCAATTTATTGTTTTAAATGGGGTGTGCATGGTCATTATAAAAATAGATGGCATATGAAGATGGTTTGGGTATGGGACCAGAATTTCCATTCAAATATATGTTTTCCAGTACCTAATGTCATTCCAATTTAAGATGAAGAAACTGAAAATGACCTATGAAACGTATGGAATATTTCTTGTATCATATTTTGAAATTTTTGAATCTTAGTATGTGATTAATGATTTCAATTTTTAGGACATAAGTATTATGTAATAATATGAAAAACCCTTTTTAGGGTATCAGAAAGAATGTTAAATTATTATGAAGTCATCATATAAGGGATGAAAGAGTTATGGTAGATTGTTGGAGGCTAAAATGTTCAAAGTATTAATGTTCTTTGACTATTTGGATTACATTAGATATGTTTTTATTGAATGTGTAACCCTATAGATTGTTATTTGAATATTTTATTCATGGAAGAATTATCCTGTCTTATGTGGACTAAATGGAAAACCTGTAGGGTTCATATGATCATTAATTTTTAAGGTGATTAATGGTTATTATTATTGGGGATGAAAAATGAATGGTATTATATAAACATTGAGATTAAAATATATTATGATTATTTTGAGGAATTTATCTCATTTTTTGGAATGTTATAAAATTATTCAGTTTTTGAAAAAGGGAAACATGGAAACCATGTGAAAACCCATCACATCAGAGAAAGATACCTGCATCAAACCTACATCTATTGTGAAACTGAGATTTATCACCTAAAATTGGCCTACATGAAGTCCATTATTAGTATGACTTATTATTTATAGTTAAATGATTATATGGATCAAGAATATGTTGATATTGGGGACTTCTGTTTTATCAGATGGATATCCTTAGTATAGGAAAGTGATTTGGTGATTGTGTGCTATTTTTTATTTTGGAAGATTTTCACTATATTGGGATCACTATATTCATATGGAAAATAGAATACTATGAGATTTAATTTGAGGAGTAATGGATGAATTTAAATTCTGATTAATCTCTTTTTTTATTGTGGAAATTTAGGGATTTGGGTTATTTATGGAAATGACTAACCTATAATGGAGAATATGTGGTCATATTATTGTTTTTAAGTATGAGACATTATGAGTAGTTGATGTTATTAGGAGATAAATGTTATGAATTATTGTGGAAGACATTGTGATCGCATCCTTCTTAATTTTCGGTTTCAATTTTAGTTTTCATTATTTTGAAGAATTTGAAGGACAATTTTTTATTGAATGGTCATTGTTGAAATGGGGGTATTTATTTTGAATTTGGGAGATTAATATTATAATTTTATTTTATAAAGGATTATTTGTTTTTGGGATTATATGATCTTTTTATTTCTAATATGGTTTTGGTGAATGTCTAAAGGCAGCGAAAATATATATTCCATCTTTTTTGGAATATTTTATTTTCTAGAAGTTGATTCTAGCACTTCTGGTGTGACCAAGTCATCTTTAATACTCATATTTGAAGAAAATATTAGTTTAAGGTAGATATTTATTAAATTTTTAAACTCAACATGATAAGTATGTATGTTTCGTTATTTTCATATTGAAAGTCATATTTTAATTCCTCATATTTATGAAAATGACCTTAAAACAAAAAAAATATACGTTTAATTTCCATACTAGGAAATAGAAGACCATTTATCTCATCAAATGATTATGGTTTTAATATTTTTATCTTTCTCATGATAATTTTTTCTATATAACTATATCAAAACATAATGGTTATCTTTTCTTCCATATCCATCTTTTTCTACATGGAATCCTATTAGCTGTTATTTCAGGTGACCTTTGTACTTTTCTTTCTTTCTTTTAAAATAATTTTTTATTGAATCTTTTTCTGATGCTGGATTTGTAATGATGTTACAAAGACAAATCATAAAATTCCAAGGACTTAATTTACAAAATGTGGGAATAATGTAACATCCATAGGTTTAATAAGTAAACACTATGTTCAATATCATGCATGATACACTACACTATGCTCATACGAACAACTAAATATTTTTATTTATCTGTTACCATTATAACCTAGATATTAGAATGGTGTGAATGAATAATATCAACTTAATTATGAAAATATGTTTTACAAATTATTAAATGATGAATCATTTGTTACAAAATTTATTAGAAATGGAAATAAAAACAAATTGAATAAAAATGATGTGTTTGTATGAAAACAGATTTAAAAAGAGAATAATTGTCTTTATAAAATAAATTCAACCTTTATGGTTTTTTATTTAATGAATAATATATATTTTATGTATTAAATGTAATTTTTTTAAATTCATCTTTTATTTTGTTCTCGATATTATATGAGAAAAAAATCATTTTTTTGAGAAAAAGATGTATTTTTTAAAAAATGATGATTACCACCATTTGATCGTGAACACTTTTAAAATTTAGTTTTTGATACCTTTATATATTCTATTTTATCAAATAACATTTTATTTAAAATAGAGACATTATAATTTTACTTTTTATAAATTTTTTATATATTTCTGATATATATAATTTTTTGATTAATAATAAAAATATTCTTAACTTTTTATTTAAAACAATATTTTCCCTCAAGATATTTTATATTGATAAATCATATTATTTAATGTATTTAATGTATAAATGGAATATATTTTTATCATTTAATCCAATTTTGTTCATTATAAGATACTTCACATTGAAATTGGACATAAAAAGAAGTTAGTCTTTTAGTAGTTTTTACTTCATAGAAACATGCTTTTTGGTTTTGACAACAGAAATTAATTTTAAATTAATTTTTGAAAATTATATGTTCTGTGTTTTGAAAAAACTATTCAATTTTATGAATTATATGATTTTATTTTTTAAAATAGGTAGCTTTTATTTTTGGATAATATGAATAGTAGCTTTTATATTGATAAATCATATTATTTAAAATTAGTTATTTAAGGCAAAGAGATAAATAACATACAATTGTATCTTCTTACTAAAACAAATTTTATATGGGGTTATATAAGTTATCTCTTAAACAATAAATTGTAATTAGAATGTTAATATCTTTTCCTAAATTTTTATATTTTATTAATAATTTTGAGATACTAAATATATAAATTTAATTATGACATAATAACGGTGCAAGGATTACTTCATTTATAATGGATTCAAATAAATGATATTATAAATATTAAAATAAGATTAATTTGGTTATTTTTATAACAAAAACTAATTTTAAGGATTATATTTTCATATTATAATTGATTTAATGCCTTTTGTTCAAAGAAATAAATTTTTTATGACTTAAAAAAAATCAATTATTAAATATTGTCAAAATTGACACAAATGAGTTTTTAAAACATATACAATTTAATTAAATGATACAATTTTCCCAGAAATATATGATTCATAAAAATGAGTTTTATAATGATAATAATGTCATTAATTATCCATGTGTGGGTCTACTGGCATTCTATTTTAGTTATTGTAACCATATATTGTAACAATACAGGAATACATGGAAAGAGTTATTGTTTTTTTACAAAGACTTAATGTTAAAAGATAAGGTTAATTTTATGACCTAAACCAATCTACATCCTAATGGATGAGATTAGTTTTACCTAGTAGAATTTTATCCTCAAAATATATATTAATTTGTAACTATTATAATTAAAATATTATTTTATAATAAAATAATATTTCCACACTTTCCTAGAGTGCCTCGCCTCCCTATTATAAAATGCCACCACCTCTACACACATAACTCACTCCTATAAAACCCATTATATTATCCAAATTTTGGTAAAATACTCTCCCAACAGGCATAAGTTCCACTCAAAATCCATACCTTGTGCAGAAGGAAATTCACAAAAGCTTTTTGGCTCAAATCAGACAAAGTTACCTATTTTTGAAGTAACGTATTCTCTCAAGTTCCTATCATTTATTTTATTTCTTTACACCATATTATCTTAATAATATTTGATTACATAAAAACACTAATATAATAAATATAATAATAGTTTATATGAGATTTATTCAAAGATCACTTACACACACATCCATTTAATAGATACAAACTCACTGTTTTTGTGTAAGAGGAACTATTGCCTCACGAAATGATGATTGTTCAATTTTATCCTACCAGTTCTCATGGTGGCTATTATGATGGAACATTATTTAAAACTTATATATATAATATTTATATTTTCTCTATTATATAATATTTTTATTTATAGAATCCCATTATGCTTTCCAAAATGTGTAAATACGTTAATTTCATTTAAGGATGTTCGGACTACTACCCCCTCAAAGTGATATCATTTATTCATGCCATTAGTGGAAAGTAAAGAGGATATAAATAATAAACTTATGTAACATATATAATATATATATTATAATGATAATATAATATAACTATGTATCATTTATTTTACATTCCATTAATATGACAAAGAAAATAAAGTAGCGTTCATGCCAATGTAGGACCTACCATCTCCAACAATGGAACATTTCATTTCTTATCTAAAAATGTAATGGACCACTAAAAATACATACTTACATGATATATATGAATCTTAAATCATGAATATAATTTTTTAAATGATTTAATTTTGACTGTGTGGACAATTTACATCAAAATAAACTCATTTTCGACTCATGTACAAATATCCAAAAAATGACCGATATTAATGTAAATAATTAATTAATTGTTATAACATAGTAATAATTGATATAAAAAGAAATAATAAAATTGATTAAGGTTCTCAAAAATTTATAAATGAACTGATGGTTATTATTAAGGAAGAACAAGGAACATACATGATGATTTGGACTCATGGTAAGGGGAATCTTACCTCAATTTCCATCCATTTAGATGAATATCCATGTCATTGGTTTTTCATAATAAAATAGTATGTGTGAATGAACTATGATTTTTAACACTGAATACCCACTTATTTTGGGTGTATTAATATTTTTCACACATAATTATTTCAGTTATTTGTCTTTAATCTAATGATATGATCTTAGAAATCTTTTTCATCCCACTTTACATTCCAGTGAGACTTATTTGTTGTTATGAACCAAGTAATTTTATATCATGTATATAATTCCATTTGAAATATCATATAATGAATATATATATTATAATGATATTATAAATGTTATTTAATTTTGATCTTTAATTATTTATATATAAGTATTTTTTCAAGTGGTAAGAGACTCTTTAACTAAAAATTGTATTAAATGTTTAAATGATTTATTCTTATAAATCATTCGCATTCATTTCCATGTTTTAAAAATGGTTTTAAGTATTTATTTATATGTAGATACATGTTTTAAAATCCAAATTCATTAATTTAATTTAATAGTTTCAAAGTGGTATGGGAAACATTAATTTAAAAATATATTTATTAAATGTTTTAAATGGTTTTGGAGAAGGATTTGATACTTCAATATCACGAATTGGTTTCCTATGATTGATGAGAGAAAATGTTGATAATTTCAATCTTTATGTGTTATGTTTATGTAATGCTACATGGACATTGGATGAGTTGTTACATGATAATCCAAATATGGGCGGTTCCATGTTAAATATAGGGTGGCTGAGCCCGTGATAACACTCCAATAAATTGGGTAACATAACAGAGATAAAAATTGAGGTTTATTTTAAGATATTATTTTAGTAAATTGTGATGGGTATTATAAACATATTCAAGAAGTTTACTCCCTATGTGGTTGTGAAATCTACAATCTATTTATGTTATGGATGCCACAAGATACCTATATAATTTATTACTTCTATGAGATATTCATAAATATTACGAGTTAATGAGGTATATTAATGATCTTATGTTCTATGTGTGAAAATTATGATTTAATTTATTTTTATGTATTCATGTACTAATGTTTTCTTTCAATATTTTACAGCCCTTTCTGAGATTTTTATGCAAATCCTATGTTATTGAAATGTTTTTCGTAGGGTATAAGGAAGGGTAAGAGAAATAAATAACTAAAGAAGTTTTTTTTAATGAAAAGAATTATAGTTTTATTTTAAGATGATTTATTATTCTAATTTTTTTTTGATATAGTAGAAGTGTCTACTTATTAATATTTGAGATGTAATGTAATTTTTGTTGCCCAATTTTCTAAAATTCTAAACCTAAAAAGATCCTTAATTTGATTTATTGACATAACTCAAAATTATGAAAATTTTAAGGATGGATCCTTAAATATATAAATAAATAATCTATTCAGTTGAGGGAGATATGCGTCCAACTTATTACATAATAAACTTATAAATACATGTTTCATTAGATAAAAAAACATAAGTCATATCACAACCTATTAAAATATATGGTTTTAAAAAACATCATATAATAACACAAGAAATAAAGTGGGTTTCATAAACATTTCATTACACAATTACCTTGGGAAAATAGATAAATATTATAATCAATTCAATAAATTATAACACATGAAAAGTAGAAAATTTCAAAATCATATACAATGTGGAAGTGAAACATGCTTCATAAATAGAATTCCGTCCAAACAAATACCATTCAAGAAATAATATTAATGGTATTCTTGGATCGTATCCCCAGTAAATCATAAATTATAAAAAATTATGTCATCTTATATGGAAAGGAATTTAGAAAGATCACATGGAATATTTCTAATTGAAAATATTCTGCCTTTGAAAATCCTGTTATTAAAGTAGTTCCAAAAATAAATTTATTAAAAATAGGGATTTATAATTTCATTAAAACTATTTCATAATGAAAATATAATTTCCTCTATGAAATATTTTTTTCAAACATAAATCATTTTGAAATTAATTTTATTTTAAAATATTTTAAAACATATAATGAAATTATAGAAATATTTTGAAAACCAATTTTCGTGAAAGTAACTTTGAAACATGAAATGGAAGATTTAAAACCATTTTAAACACATTAAAAGATAATATATGTCATTAAAATCCCTTTAAATTAAAATACTATTCGGAGGTCATTTAAAAATCTCTTAGAACATATTTTGAAACTTGGATTGGGAAGAAAACAAATTCATTGCCAATGAGGTAAATAAAGTCATATTTTCATAGAAACAATATCTTAATTAACTTATATATTAATGAGTGGGAAAATGGTACAATTACATGAATTTATCATAACTATGAATAACAGAATAAAATTCATTATTGATCTTAACTGACGGTTCATAATATTTTAACCAAGGAATCATAATCCTAAACAATCTTGATAATTGATGATATATTAGAAATGATCTATTCCCATATTATTAAATTTGATTCCTAATAAACATGAGAGAATAAAATTACACGAGTACTAAGATATCATTAAATAATGAGATTAATTATATATCATTTCTAAAGGGATGTATATACATCCCATAGAGAAATATAAGTGGATAACATGGCATGTATCTCAAACAAGAGAAAAGGGAGACAAAAATTATTTTTCCGATCTGGTATCTTTTGAACCATGAAACCCTTGAATGAAATATAATAAAATTGATATTAAAATGGCCTCAAATTTAATTATAATAATCATATAATAAATTCATGGGAATTATATAGTCTAAACTACAAATATTTGTTGTGAATAATGAATAAGTATCATAGAAATAAAAGTGTGATGAGAAATAAATTACTACCCAAGTAACATCTGAATCATGATCCCCATGAGAAAATAACAATAGTTATGTATATTAATATAATGAAATAAATTAAATTAATGATATAACAAGTCATCAAAAAGCATATATGTGACATAGATAAATCAATCAGTGAAAATGGTATGTATATCATAGAAATAAAAAGTGAGATAAAATTCCATTACATTATGGCATGAAATTCATAGTACATTCTCCAAAATCTTGTGTAATAAATATAAAATTATTTTATATATATATATTAACAGCATTATTATATACAAAAAAATTTATTATCTTTTTATGAATATATAATAACCATTTATTAACAACTCCATATTGATTTTACGTTTCAAGTAATATCTACTTTTTTTTACATACATGTTTTGGAATGTTATTGTTGATCCTCCATGATAAATCATTATTAACTTATTAAAATAATGTAATACATGATATAAATATCATATATATTCTGTATATATATATTTATAATTATCCAATAAAATTATAAAAATGAAATGCAATACACCGTTAGTGTATATTATATGTCATACATACGAAATAATATTGTTTCAGTTTTATTTTCGTTTTGAATGAAAGAGAGTAAATTAAATACACATATATATATATATTATAATTCCATTAGAATTTTTATTTCAAATATATAAAATAATTTCAATAAACACATAATTAATAAATTCTTTCTTATGTGTGAACGAATCACATCGCATAGAGGAGGTGGTAGTCTACAGGACTACAAATGAAGTTATCACATTTAAAAAAATGGAAATCATGATGTTATATTATATATATTAATTAAATAAGAAAGAATGAAATAATATATATAAAATATATTATATAAAAACATATTTTATATAATATTTACCCCCCATGTGAGGTGTAAATGGAAAAACAACAACATCGTTTCATGAGGCGGTAGTTCACCATACACAAGAATGGTTAGTTAATTACCCATTTGATGAAGCTATCTTTAAGTGAAGGTCCAAAACATAGACTACAAAACTATCAGAATATTTGGGACACTGATATTTTTATATATGAATTAATTTTCTTACTTTAGATGATTATGAATGAAATAAATTAATGTTCTTTTTGAATGGTGTTACCTATTCTTTGTGTAAATCCTTTTGGTTTTCACCAATGGCCCTCCATTGATGGATTTATTTCCAAATGGTGTATTTTAGGTTGATTTTAGTTTTGTTTGAAGGATATTTTTCTAGGGTAGACCCATCCAAAATTTATTTAGAGGTGTATATAAAGGGGGATGAAATTAGTCATTGTATATGTGGGGAAAGGTCACATTTGGTATTGTAGAAAATATTTGAGTGCTCCCCAAATTTTACCTGTACCCCAAGAGATTCAAAAATATCCTTATGAATACATTGAATTGGACTGGTGTAGCTTGGGTTTGGCTTAGTGGGAATCACCCTATAATACTACATGAAAAATGGGGGTTCAAAACCCATTGGGGGCAGGGGGCTGTAGTAGTACTGTAGCATACTATAGCAAAGAACGACTGTAGCAATGGCAAGCACTATAGCGATGGAAGGTCACTGGAGTGGCGGCAGGGCACTGTAGCAGCGGCGGGTACTTTGTGCTACTGTAGCAGTGTTTCTATAGTAGTATTATTCACAAAATGGGACTTGGGGAATAAATTTGGGCCTACGGGCCATGTAATGGGATAAATTCCCACTAGGCCTTCAGGCTATGATATGGTTCTACCTCTACATTGTTAAAGAGGTATTTTCTTTTCTTTAATAATAAATGAGGCTTCAAACCCAACCTTTAAAATAAATAGATTTGGAATGGTCAATATATGTCCATAAAATGATTTTTTGGGAATATTATGATGTTTTTTGCACCAAATTTCTGATGTTTAGTAATTAATTAAACCCATTTTTACCATAATATCTGTAATTGATTTTAATTAAATTCAAAAAAAATTATAAAAAGCATGGTTAAAACTATCAGACTCTAAGAATTATATTGATTACCAATATTGAATCCATTTTTCCAAATGTTAATTACATATGTAACATAAATTAATTAAAAATTAATCCCACATATAGGATTAGATGCTAGGTTTATAAAGTGAACAAGTCAATATGTTTGAAATGATTTTATAACCAATTTCAACATGAATGTTATTATAATAGAATAAATTTTTATAAATTGTGTATAAATTGTTATGACCCACTCCCTCCAAAGATACCCCTTCTCGGAAGGAAATGAAGAAAGTGAGACACTAACCCTAGAGTTCAACCTCCAGTTTTCCCTATCTTGGAAACTAGCACTAATGGTTTATAGGTCACACAATATCGAAGGAATTACCCTTTTTTTGAAAAAAATTGGGAAATTTGATGGATCATTCATAAAAAAATTAATATATATATAAAAGAAATCCAAAAAGTGCCTAACAATGTATACTAGACATCCCATCCTCACCATGGCACACTATAAAAGTAATAAAGTCATGTAGTGGAATATAGATTGTATATCGATGATTTGGGTACCCGAGACCTCTTCCCACTGATTTACTCACTCTTCCCTAATGATAAATGTCCTCATGCTCCCACCACTTCTGATACAACCATGACACAACCTGCAAACATAATCTAGGGTCCCAAAAACCACATCACATCCCACCCATAGAGACACCTTGTCCTAACAACCCTCACCAAATCATGCTTTCACAGACCTGGTCCTCACAATCCACACCACATATTTCCCACACACACATGGTCCTCTCATGGAACACTACACCCCACCATCACTCACATGGGCCTCACAAACCACACTACTAACTTCTTGCAGACACATGGTCCCTACAAACATTACCTCAACTTGAAGACATATGGAAAATAACCACACATATAATCCTCAAAAAACAAGGGAAATCACGACACATCTCCTCATGAAACACCAGGGAAAACAAAAACATCCCGAACAGACATGGGCCTCCCATACCACAACAGGGCTGAAAAATCTTAAGCAATCACAATCTGGAATAGGGAGCAGGGAAGAGTGGTTGGCCATCCATCCATCCTCCTACTATGAATTTTTAGAAATACACCCTCTTCCTGTGGCTATAGGTGTGTTTGACACTTATTGATATACTCATGTGGGGTTTATATAAATATAAAAAGTGGAAATATAGTATATACATATTTTCACAAAAAACCAGATCCCATCCTATGGGTTCTCAAACAGATAACCGTATCACAATGATGACAACATTGATTCTACCTATAATTTCACAATACTACACATAATTCCACAACCTCCTTTAAATTTCTAACCAACAAAACTAACCATTACCATTATTTATTAACAAATCATTTATTAATTCTTTTTAACAAACCCAACCAAGAATGTTCCAAAAATTTGTATCCAAAAATTTATTCATTTATTCCACTACTATTTGTGAAACTACAATGCACAACACAGAAAGGAAACACATCAACACATCACCACACATCCCGATCATAGCCTCACTATGAGACACTATTCATCGATTCCACAATCAATCAACAACTCAACCATAGATTACATTATATAGCATGGTTGGTGTATCTTCTACATGTTTGTTAATGACATCAACATGGACAACCTACAACACACAACTATTCTAAAAAATATACCACATCAAAAACTAGAGAAAAAATAAAATTCACAACATATCTTACCCACATTCATTTATCCCATACATATTTCCACAACAATTCAACACATCTCATGATAGACCATGATGTAACAAATTTTCCGAATTTTCAAATTGGACACTATTTCAATGCCAATTCATTATTTATGGGAGTTATCACATAAACCATATCACGGGGCATCCATCCATTAGAAAAATTTGTTTGATTAACCAAATTCCATACATAAGTGTTCAACATGAACTAGAAAACATGAAACCCATTTAGTGAGAAAAAAAATCCAATGAAACTAGCATTTTTAGTCGGGTATCAACCCTGTATTACCACAATATCACAACCATTATACCAAAATTGAAAATCCCCACAAAAATAATGACCCTATCCATTTTTAATTTCATTAAACCAATTATTATCATTGATTATCCTTGAATAACCATGATAAATAAGATAAAAAATATAAATCCCTCTAATATGATTCACAATGGAAGAGAAATAAATGAAATACTATCTCTACGTAGCTTCTAAATGAGTATGTTCACTGGTTGATGATGACGAATGCCCCTAAGTCTCCATTGAATTTCCTAAATACAGATAAACATATTATGAAACAAATGATTATAAAAACGATGCCCAAACATCTAAATGATGCCAACTTATATCACTACACTGAAACCTAGGGAATGAAAAAAAGGAAAGAGACGTTAATGTAGAGGCAAAATCACCACATATCGATCACAGATCACCAACATTCAAACATTTGGATTGATATATCAAAGAGGGAGGAGTGGGAAATGAAGGACTACTCCAGCAGGCTAGGGTTAGTCTACAATGAGAGGAAAAAGATAAAGCAGTCAAATGGATGACGGATCAGGAAAAAATAATGTAAAAAACACTGGGTTGGGGTATTACATGATGTGTAAAACCCTTTCATGTCATATAATACTTGGGGTTCGATTTCTACCGAAAACACATCACCTATCAATTTATTTTATTTTTCAAACCCTAAATTATTACATACCATGAAACTATTCATCACATTGTGTATGATTTTTTCAAATCAATAAAAATCCAGGGCAAAAAATGAAGTAATGTTTCACATCATGTAATACAGTTATACGACATGAATTCTCCCTTTTTCAAGATTTTAACAACTGAACACCTCCATAGTTCCTCTGATCCTACTCCAACACTTCTAACTACCAAAAAAATAAATTAATAGAAAAATATTTTATTGAATATTCCTTAAATGATCTAATTTAACATTAAATCCAAAATTAAATATAATTCTAATATATTAAAAAAGTACTTGAAAAAAAAATTTTGAAGTAAATTGTAGTATTTATCACTCTCTATCAAATCATGAAACATCTCATTAAATTAAAATATAATTTAAATCCTTAAAAAATAATATAATTTTTAAAAAATTAAATTATGTTTTCTCATATAAATATTATAAAAGTGTCAAAAAGTTTATTGAAAATGGGTTCTTTATTAAATGGTTGTAAAATTTTCCTTCTAAAAATACATATTTTAATTTATAAATTTAGATTTATTTTTATCTTATAACTATCATTTTAATTATATTAGTATAAAAAATATTGATAGAATATTAAAAATATAATCTTTATTAAAAATATCAAGGATAATTGGTTTGATTAATTTATTGAGTTAAAATTGTGCTTTTATGTACAAATGTAATTTTCTAATAAAAGAATTTTCATTATTCTAAAATAGTTCCTACATTCATGTATAACTAATTGATAACAAAAGGATTAGTTTTTCTATTAATGAGTTGATAATAGTTTCATAATATAGTAAATATCATTCATTTCTTATATTCTAATGTCTATATGATAATTATCAAAAAGAGATTATTAAAAATTTTAACAGTATATTGTAATTTGGTAAAACTCATCCTTCTATATAACACAAGTTATCAATGGGACTAAATATTGTGGATAACACTTTCCATGAATAGTATTTTCTATACTTCATGCTACTCTTTGTATACATTATGGAAAACTATTGATTTCTTTTCATGTAGAAAATTAAAAATAACATGGATCTTTCATAAAAAATATAAATTCCATGTTGTGTGAAATGAAAAATATTAAAAATATTAAATAAATTAAAATAAATATTTCAAAAAAAACTCAGGGAGTTACAATTGTGGTTTCTCCTATCTTAGCTCCCATACTAATGACATGTCACATTGTTTTTAATGTGTGAAATTGGGATAACACAATCCAAATGTTCGGACACCTAGCATAACATCCTACCACCTAACAAACTATTCCCTAGTCTATGTTCTGAAACTTCATCTCAAAAAAACTCATCATATATCAAAATATGACCAGTTATGAGGTCCCTGTAAAATAAATATGAAAAGGATTTCAAAAAATGGAGTTAAAATGAGGTCAAATGGTCTATATGATCCCATTCTCAAAACTCCCCGCTATTATTAACTTATCATTTGAAATATTCACTGTAAAAACCAAGCTTTTACTGAAATTAACTTGATAATCAAAAAAAGAAATATCCCCCAACAATAAATACATAAAATATCGAACTATGTCATTCCTTATAATCTTTGGAATGATGTAATCCAAGAAGACCATCTAGAAACCTCTATAATATATTTTTATAGTGATATTCATGTATAATAAATTCCCACCAATGGTTTGTAGAATCAAAATATATGTACACAATGTGATTTATCATTTTTAAATGGTCTATTTAGATACTTTAAAAAAGATAGAAAGGTCTCAATCCCTAATTTTTATTATCACAATGGACACTATCCTCTTTGAAATTAGTTGAATAATAGAACTACAACTCTAGCATCAACTATTCCATAGTAGGGGAAGTATGTGTGGATATTTTCAGGGATTTTATGAATCATAAAAGTCTAACATGGACCTGTGATTCAGATGATAAATCATGAGAAATATTATAAGATGGAACTGTAACTAGAGAATATAATATTGGAGTATTAATGTACACAATTTAAGGAACCATGATTTTCAAATGATATTTGTTTCTGGAAAAAATTTGTGTTATATTATATAATATTAATGCAAAAAAATTATAGATTAACCAAAAATTCATTACTGGGGTAATAAATAAAATTACATTAGTCAACTACAATACTAATTAAAATGAAAAACATTAATGTTGGAAAAATAATTTATTATAAGAAATATAAAATGAGAAAAATTGACTTCAACACTATTATACTATCATTCCCTACTAAAAATGATATAGAAATATATTATAAATTTTAGTAAACCAATAAAAATAATATAAAATTAAAATATAACATTATGAACAAGTATAATCAATATTTAGTTAAATTATTAAGTTGTATTTATAGGTTATAAAGGGAAACGATACTGTAGGGAATTGACCGTTATATGACCATCATTAAATATGACTTTTTTTCAATATAAACATTTTTCAATATGTTCATTGAGAATTTTACCCTATAGTAATTATTTTAAAATTCTAATAATTCTTTATATATAGTAATTACATTGGAAAATCAATTCCGAATAGAGAAATGATGGCTTAAACTAGTAGAGTAATTCCTTTTGATGCCCATTTGTTAGAATTTTGGAGGGAGGTAGAACCACAGGGGTCTCCCCTTAATTAGTCCCCTACTACGCATAAAAAAATTAACCTTTCATAAAATATCCTATGAGATAAGTTAATGCTAGTAGTGATAAACACATTGTCAATGTTAGCAGAGCCACCCCACTAAACTACGACCGTCACACACCCTACCCTTAGGGAGTACACATGTGTAATAATGGGCTATGGTTACATGCATTATTTATGAAATTTGAAATTCATTTTTTTATAAAAAATTTTAGTCAATAAATAAATTTTTTAAAATAGTTTTTTTAATATATTATTCATTGAGAAGAATTTGATAAATTGATTTATAGAAACTAATGTAATATAATTTTATTTTTTTAGATATAATATATTTTTTTATTAAAAATTTATTATAAATAATTTTTATATTGAAATATTCTTCTCAAAGACTATAATTTTAATATAAATGAACTAAATTTACACTATAAATAGATATTTTTGTATGTGTTGAAAATAAATTATGCCAAAAAAACATATATTTTTCGTAATATATAGATTTTTATAATTAATATTAAAAATAATCATATTTATAGAATTGTTATGATAAAATAAACATCATATTTTTCATCACCATGATTATATTTGTTTAGGTTTAAATTATGAATTTTTTTTAAAATAATATATTTTTACATGAATAGAAAGAAGACAATTTTGTGTTTTCTATATGTTTTATGATTGAAAATAAAAACCATAGTGATTTAACAATTAATTATACCCCAATACATGACATGAAATAGGTTATTTTGTTAATATTATGTGTTCATATATATTTTATTCAATTTCAAAAATATTTAGTGGAATTATATATTCTAAAATAGATTAAGTTAACTTTAAATCATTAATTTTTGGAAAAATCACTTTTCCCAATTCATAAAAATATTTCAAAAATGTTTCAGTTTCATATGGAAATATAAATTATAATTTTTTTTTCAAAGGATCAATACCATTAGAAAAAAAACTATGGGTTTGAAAATGTTTCATTGATTTTTATAACCTAATTATCTAAGACATATTTTTGGAAATTTTTTTAATATATTAATCAAATTGTTCTATAAATACCACCCATTTTCACAATTAATCTTTATTCATAATCCATCCTCCATGATTTTTTCATGTCATGATTCCTCCAAAAGACTTCCCAATGGTTTCGTTCGGGTATTAATGTTCTAATCCTCATGATTGAGGAGTAACTCTTCATGGTAAGGAAACTCTCCACTACTCTTTTCTAATCATGCTCACTTTTTAGGGTATGTCTACTAATACCCATAATAATTATTTTTAAACATTATATTATAACATTTCTATTATAATAATATCATTGTAAATTTATACACCGATCTCATCTCATTTTTGCTTCCCTTAATCCATGATTTAAACCAAACATATTGAATAATTTATTTCACTCTTATACATGATAAATTTCTATTTTGGTTATTTTTGTGAATAATGAAAAGTCTTCCTTCTGTATGAGTATTCTATAATATGAAATGTGATTTATTAATTTGGGTATTTATATATATGAATCCATAATTCCATTTTCAAGGGTTAAAAATGTGGTAGTGATCATTTCTTTTAAAATATTTGTATGCAATGATTTTTTATAATAATGAATTTCCTTATTCTCTATGAGTTATTAATGAAATGAATTATTAAAATCAATATAGATATCATGAAATTGATAAAAAACAAGGGTGACTCAGAATAGTTATTAAATTCATTCGGCAAATAATTAAATCTCTAGGCTAGATTTGTTTTATGATACCTTGGAATATAACCTTAATCCTCCTTGAATTAAATTTTTAATTTTACTTAAGAGAAACAATGATAGATGGAAAATTATGGAGTGATAAAATGTTGGAGTCCGAAGGAATCTCAACAAAATGAACCCTTATAAAAAGGTGGATGGGGGTGTAAAGAGTGAAACATGACGAAAGTGGCCTCCTAATTAGCACAGTTGGCCAGTGCATCTGCTTCTTGGTTCCCTTACCTGTAGGTATACCTTACCTCCACACCTTCACTGATCTGCTCTATGAAATCCATCGCTATGAATTAAATCTCCCAATGTGGGACCTATCTATTGATGAGGAGGCTTCTATGGACCACAAAGTCAGTCTACACACTAGTGATCTTGAGCCTATAAAGGTCACTCAAGGTTATACCGTATTGAAGGGCTCTCGTTTCTGCACAAACCGCTTTACCCGAACCAAGAATGTTGATGAAACCTAATTGGACCAAGTAGCTACTATCCAGAACCATCCCGCCTCCACGCATGATGCCCTGAGTGCGAGAGCCATTGACGTTCAACTATAGACCCTGAATGGGTGCCTGCCACCAGACCCAGGATCCCGGTAATGAAGGAAGGACCCCTCCACAAAACAGGAAGAAACCAACACAACTGGCCTAAGAGCCCTCTATAGCTTCCGGACGCAGCGGAAGCACATTGGTGGGTTTTCCCAATTTTAATTTAAATGTTTAAAAAACATTCAATCTGAGATGTTCCACTATATAAAACACAGAATTTTCAGAATGGAACGAAGAACGAAAAACAGAAGAGGGAATCCCGGAACCACAGTGATAGGATCATCATATGTTGGTTATAATTAATTTAATTAATTCACAAGAATTACCTTGGTGGAATTATTTTAATGTTGATGTCTCAGGTCATGATATTGTTATCTGTCATTGCGTCGTCGAATCCAAGTGTATGATTCCTCTAGCGGTGATCGAAACGTGTGCCATGTATCTCCGGACGTCGCCGAAGGGATCTTCCGGTGCTAGCGCAGAAGAACCATTTCTTGCGATGTCTTCCTTTGATTGCCTTGATCTCTCAATCTTTAGAGAATTCATGGATGAAGGAGTTCTTTCGTGCTTGAAAGAATTCTCCAGAATTTTTGTGCACAATGATTCTCTTTAGGAAAAGTGTTGTGGTTTGAGGATATTAACAATTGGGTTTTGAGTTTATAGAGTTATAACAATAAATAAATGTGTTACGCATTTTATTTATTTCATTAACTCTAATTAAAAACCCCCATGTCCAATTATTAATTCCTTGAAATTTTTCCACACTGATTATAATAAATATCATTTAATAAAACAATATTATATCCTCGAAATCCTGGCTGGAAAAACAACACAACGTGTAATCATTAATACATGGTGTGTACTCGTTTTCCATAAATCTACACGACATGTATATTTAATATACACAGAGTGTAATTTTGTTTTCCACTTTCATTTATTTCCTCCACCACATTTATTAGACCTTGAGTAATAGCTATTTATTTATTAAATAAATATAACTGCCTCACTCGCTAATAAATATTATTTCATCCACAATATATTCTCTCGAATAACTAGTGTCGAAATAAATGTGATCATACATCCTTAAATAATTATTAAACCACAGTCAGTAATAATATTTATTTATCTTTTTTAATTAGTATTTAACTCAGATACATGGACAAACTTAGTGTGTGACCCTCTAGGACCCTTTCGGAGTGGCATTAGGCAGAGCCTTGCTAAAGTCCAGGGTAAGTATCAAGCAACACGCCAAGAAACCATAGAGAAATAAATTAACACCGCAATGACGTGTCTCCTCATACGAATTCTTACTATGTAATATAATACCTTTTCCTCGATATCTCTAGTCAAGAGGGTTGCATGCTAGTGCCATCAACCCATGTTCTTGATTATTTTTTCTTTGACTTTCCAGAATCAAACTCACCCATACCATATCAGTGTCATGGATTTATTTAGGCTATATCAATTAAACCAAAGGGCCTAAGATATCTACTTCCATTATGGAACATAAGGGACAAATTATTTCTCGCATTATCTATTAATGCAATATTACTCGTGACGCACCCAACGTATCCTACCTCACTATGAATAGTGTTTCGTCACAGTTTTCGTCAATAAAACTAAGTGCGCGACTTGTAATACCCATTAATAATAATCTTAATGTCTAAGGATCAATACGCACGTCCGCAGATAGGAACATCCAATGACACTATGAAATGTGGATTTCCTACTGGTGGGTCTCGTTTGCATAATATCCTCTTGTATATTACCATGGGAGCACACCATGAGATGGTGCCTCAATGTTTTATGAGTCCACACCCCTAATGTATTGTATTATTTGTGTCCCTCAAATAATATCATTCAGCCCTAGATCATATATTCAAGAACAGTGTTATGGCACCTCTGGGTTCTCATCATAGCAGGGATCCACTATGACCATTTAAAGCAACAATTATCATTAGGACATTATCACATGCATTGTCACACAGAAGAACAATCAAGATGTGATAAGGATTTTATTAATAAATATAGTACAATGTAGTTGGTTCTAGGCCACTAACTCTAACATAATCCCACTTGGACTAGAGACAATAGCTGACAACCTCTAACCCGCTAGCTCTCACATGATATTCATGCTTATGCTGAGATAGGCCTTTAGTCATGGGGTCTACCATGTTCTCTTCCGTGGACACTCTGCTCACTGCAACATCACCCCATTGATAGAAATACATCAAGAGGTGATACTTCGGAGTATATTCATTGTCCATTGATGTGACCTTGGTTCTTTTGAAAGAGCCACAACTGCAGTATTATCACAATACAATGTAATGGTATCTTTACTTCTAGGAACCACATCAAGCTCCTGTAAAAAGTTCTGAATCCAGATGGATTCCTTGGCTGCATCAGAAGCCGCTATATATTCGGACTCTGCTGTAGAATCTTCCACCACTGGATATTTTGAACTCTTCAAGTTCACAACTCCTCCATTGAGACAAAAAACATATCAAGATTGCGACTTCAGTTCATTCTGATATGTCTAAAAACCAGCATCATCATCCCCTCTGATGACATCCTCCTCATCTCCCCCAAACACCATGAACATATCCTTAGTTCTTCGTAGATACTTAAGGATAGTCTTAACAACTTACCAATGTTGTTCTCCTGGATCTGTTTAATATCTTCCTACCATGCTCAATGCATAGGAAACATCAAGCATAGTACATAACATGGAATACATGATGGATCCTATAGCCGAAGTGTATGGGAACTTACTCATTATATCTTTCTCTTTTTGTGTCTGAGGACACATTTTCTTAGAAAGATGTAGGCCATGTGACACTGGAACTAATCCCCTCTTAGATTGTTCCATACTAAATCTATTTAGTATATGGTCAATGTATGTACCCTGACATAGCCCAAGAAGCCTCATGGATCTATCACGAATGATCTTGATCCCTAGAATGTATGCTGCTTCACCCAAGTCCTTCAGGGATAAACCCTTGTTCAACCAGTCCTTACCTGAATGTAAGACTGGTACTTCTTTTCCAATAAGAAATATGTTGTCAACATATAGTACTAGGAAAATGATCTCATTCCCACTAAAACGCTTATAAACACATGGCTGACATTCGTTCTTAATTAACCAAAATTCCTTTATGGATTCATCAAATCGAATGACCCATGACCTAGGTGCTTGATTTAATCCATAAATGGATTTTTGTAACTTCGAAACCCGTTTGGCTTTACCTAGTGTCATAAACCCTTCTGGTTGTGTCATATAGACATCTTCCTAAAGGATCCCATTAATGAATGATTTTTTGACATCCATCTGCCAAACCTCATAGTCATGGTAAGATGCTATGGAAAGTATGATTCTTATGGATATAAACATGGAAACTGGCGAGATGGTTTCATCATAGTCAATTCCTTGATGCTGTCTGAACCCTTTAGCCACTAGCCTTGCTTAATAGGTACTATCTTGACCTTCCATGTCCATCTTTCTCTTGAATACCCATTTCCATCCAACAGGCTTTACATCAACTGGCTCATCGACTAGAACCCAGACATGGTTTTGAAAAATTGAATCTATCTCAGAATTCAAAGCTTCTTTCCATCTTGCAGATTCTGATCTTTCTACTGCTTCCATGTAGTAGAGAGGTTCATCGTTTTCCAACAATAATGATTCACCATCCTCGGTGACTAGGAAACCAAATCTCTCTGGTTCCCTTACCTCTCTTGAGCTCCTACGTAGTACTTGTGTTTCTGGAACCACTTCCATGGGGACCTGTGGAACTTGTTCCTGTAACAACTCATGTGTATCTTGATTGTCAACTTCGTCAAAGTCAATCTTGCAACCACTATCCTTCTTGAGGATGTGACCCCTCTCAAGAAATACGGCTTGTCAGGCAACCGTCACTTTCTTATATGAAGGGTTATATAGGAAATATCCTTTCGTTTCCTTGGGATATCCTATAAAGATACACCTCGTGCCCTGGGGTGCTAGTTTTTTTCCTGATGATGCCATAACAAATTCCTCGCATCCCTATACACGTGTGTGCGAAAAAATGGGTTTCTTTCCATTCCATAGCTCAGAGGTAATTCCATTTTCCACCTTAGTTGGTACTCGGTTTAATGTGTATGCAGCTGTTAGTAATACATATCCCCAAAAGGATAATGGAAGATCTATATGACTCATCATCAACCTCATCATGTCCAACAAGGTGCGGTTCTTCCTTTCACTAACACCATTCCTTTATGGTGTATAAGGAGGAGTGAGCTGAGATAGAATCTCAGAATCCCGTAGAAGATCGATGAACTCTTGGTTCAGATATTGTCAACCTTGATCTGATCAATGTTTCTATATCTTCTTACCAAGCTGATTCTCTACTTCATTCTTGAATTCCTTAAATATCTCTAAGGCCTCTGACTTATACCTCATTAAGTAGACATATCCATATCTACTCAAATCATCAGTAAAAGAAATGAAGTAAGAATATCCACCTCTAGCTTCTACTGGAAATGGTCTACATACTTCTGTGTGTACCAATCCTAGAAGCTCTGTGGCCCTTTTACCCTATCCACCAAAAGGAGGCTTGGTAATTTTACCTTGTAAACAAGAGTGACATCTATCAAGTGGTTTTAGCTAAGTAGAGTCTAAATAGACATCTTGGTAGAGCTTTTTCAAGCGCTTCTCGTTTACATGACTGAGATGGTGATTCCACAACTGGGTGATGTATGAGTCATGTGAGTTTGTTTCATTATCAATTTCGAAAACTTTGTTTTTGTAATTTAATACATACAACCCATTATTTAAATGTGCCATACTATAACATATGTTGTTCTTATAAAAGAGACAACCCTTTTTTTCAATCTTGAAAATAAATCCATCCTTATCCAAACAAGATACAGAAATTATGTTATTGGTAAGAGTAGGCACCTAATAACAGTTATGTAAAACCAAAATCATTCCAGTCGGCAATGAGAGGTGGTAATTTCCAATATCCAACGCAGCCAACCTTGCACCATTGGAAGCTCGAAGATCCACCTATCCTTTGGAAAACCATCTAAATCTACTTGGTTCCTGCATTTGAATATAGATGTGATCCTCAAAAGTTGTATCTAATACCTAATGTGTAGAAATGGAAAGATTTCACTTGATAACGAATGCACCTTTAGTGTCCCCATGCTTCTGGGTGCAGTTCCTCTTTCGGTGGCCATGCTTGCCACATGAAAAACACACCACCTCCCATTAATTGCCTTGCCTCTAGATCTTCCCCTTCATGGAGGGACGGTCCTTGAGGGCTTCAGACCGATTATAAGTCATTGGCCCCTTTGCCTTGTCCTTCCTTTTCTTGTTCACCATAAGGACTGCGGGTTTGTCACGCCCCATGTCCTTGTCTACCTAGAGAATCAAGGTTAGAAGCTCTGATAGACTCTTCTCATTTCCGCTCATGTTATAATTGACAATGAAGCTAAAGAAGGTCTTGGGAAGTGATTATAGGATGAGATCTGTACGTAACTCATCCGGGAATTTAATCCCTAAGATGTCCATCCATTCAATGTAGCCTACAAGATTGACTACATGAGGACCATCTGGCACAGAATCTACAAGAATAGTTGTAAAAAAGTGTTGTATATCTCATATCTCTCTTGTCTGGCCTTCTCTTGGTAGATATCATTAAGGTGAGACATCATGCTATATGCGTCGATGTTATCGTGTTGCTTCAAGAGCTCATTGAACATGGATGATAACATGAAACACTATAAATCTGTGGAATCATCCATGTGTTTCATAAAGAGAGTTAATTCATAATCACTGGCCTATTTCCTAGGAGAAACTGGAATAGGATCTTCCAGCACATACAATTTCCTTTCGTGGTGAAGGATGATGCGTAAACGCCTTTTCCACTCTTGGAAATTGGTTCCAGTGAGAAGGTTTTCTTTCTCGACTATGGTGTGAAATAATATGATTGAAGTCATTTTCTTTCCTTTTCTACAAATTAAGATGATAAAAGGTTTAGTAGTTTATTACAAAACTGAGACAAATAAATAAATTAATATTTATTAGTTGACCACTATTTTATCGAAATCAAATAGCCCTCACGATTGACTTCAGAATATTCTATAGCTTGAATATTTTAGTGGAAAGGATCCATATTTACCTTTGCATTACTCCAACTAGGGTTGTTGAAGCCACTTGAAGGGTTTTATGTAGTCATTACAAATACCAACTGCATTAACTCACAGCTCCTTGATCCACTGAGTGGACTCCCCAATCCTGAAATCCTTTTATTTTGGATATTCTCAACCTTTGCCTCTTGGTCACACCAAGTCCTACTGTGGAAGTAAACCCTTGATGCGAACCAAGTCAAGTCAACCCAAAACCTTGAATTATAATTCCCTGAAAATTGAAAGCTCCACAACTAGGGTTGGTCAAGCACTTTGAACTGTGGTTCGATTCTAACCAAGAATCTGGAAGGCTATACCGAATTAATATTTCTTTTGAGGGATTTGATCATTATACATAAATTTCCAATTTATTATCTTTTATTACATTCTTTTTAATATTTAGTGGGATATAATTAAGTGATTAACCATGTCTAAGATAATATTTATGTATAAGATGGATTTATTTTAGTTCTATTTGGCATGATCGTTTAATTCATTAATTGTGTGATCTTGAAAACACACCCACAATAAATAAACCATGAAACTGACAGAAATAAAATAAATGGTATGATCATGAACTTGTTCTATTGGTTAGTTTATATAGCGGTTGATAAATTAATCCAAGACCTAGGGGAGAAACACCTTGATCCTTGTGTGTTCGTGTTTATAGCTTTCCACCTATCCACCTTTGTATCTACTTGGATTGGTTTCACCTTAGCTCATGAATTGATCCGCCTCCACTAGCTTGGGAGCTCCATCCATTACATATGCATTTATCTCACATGCAGGTGAGGGGTAAAAAGGGTTTTTTAAATAAAATAATCCTTGGGTGCGCATGCCCAACATATTAATGAGGATATGGCTTGCAGGCCAACAAATTTAATTTAAATAAATAAATTAAAAGAAATCAATCACATACAAAGGTCTCGGTCTAGATCATGATCATACATACATGCAACGATATTTACGCATAAATAAAACTAGCATTCAATTCTTTAATCGTTTTTGTTTATAATTAATCACCCTCAAATTAATTAATTATCTTTAATTAATCAATCATTTTATCTTAAACCATTTGTCTAAATTTCCTTGAGATTCTCATCCATCATAATTTTAAAAAAATAAATTCATTTAAAATTATCCTTGTACGTAACATGTAACTAGGAGGCAACTAGGTGAATTCATGTCCATTACCCAGATGTTAAATTAAACACATATATATAAATCACTTATCACTAGTTGTGCCTCAGCTTTATGCCTGCACCATGGTACACGTCTCAAAGGGTTGTATAATATAATAATAAATTTGTATAATTTGGGTGAGTACATGGCGTGTAGTTCTGACTACATGGTGTGTACTTTTCTTAACCATCTAACTGAAGTACGCACCCAGGGACATGGCGTGTTAATGTACTTCTTAAATTTTTGGAGTACACGGCGTGTTCAGTGGGACACATGCCCTGTAGATTCCGCGTTACATGGTTTCCAGCCGGCCAAGCCGTGTATAGGGTACACAGTCCAACCTTAACCCAAAGGGAATATACACCATGTTCATTAGACCACATGGTGTGTAATCCAGAAACCGTGTGCCACAAGTTCCTGGTCTACACACGGTGTCATTAATGACTAAGATAGGATCCAATACATTACCTGATTTGGCGGATCAGTCTGATGCATGAATCTAGACTACATGATGTGTACTTCCGAATACACGCCGTGTATTCTGGTGTTGTACGACCATAAACATTTTGCTCCTTCGGATGAGTTGTTCTATTTTATTATAATTAAAATTCATATAAAAATTCATTTATGTGAGGTGAATGAGAAACGACGAGGAGGAACAGATCTCGAGATTCATATTTCCATAACGATTAAACTTTAATTAAAACAACTAAATTATTAAATTTGTAAAACATCAATGAAAAACTAAATAATTATAATCAATGATATGAACCGCTCTGATACCACTTGTAGGTTCTAGGCGCAGCGGAAGCGTGTTGGTGGGTTTTCCCAATTTTAATTTAAACGTTTAAACAAAGTTCAATCCGAGATCCATCACAATATAAAACGCCGAATCATCGGAATGGAACGAAGAATGAAAAAAAGAAGAGGGAATCCTAGAACCACAGAGATAGGATCATCATATGTTAGTTATAATTAATTTAATTAATTCACAAGAATTACCTTGGTGGAATTATTTCGTCGTTGATATCTCAGTTCATGATCCCGTGATCTGTCGTTGTGTCGTAGAATCCAAGTGTAGGATTCCTCTAGCGGTGATCCACAAGTGTGCCACGTATCTCCGGACGTCGCCGAAGGGATCTCTGGGTGCTAGTGCAGAAGAACCTTCGCTTTCGATGTCCTCCTTTGATCTCCTTGATCTCTCTGTCTTGAGAGCATTCTTGGAGGAGAGTGTTCTATCGGGCTTGAAAGAATTCTCCAAAATTGTTATGCACAGAGATTCTCTTTAGGAAACATTTTGGGGTTGTGGGGATATTTATAATCTAGTTTTGAGGTTATAGAGTTGTGAAAATAAATAAAATCATTACGTGTTTTATTTATTTCATTAACTCTTATTGAAAACACCCATGTCGAATTATTAATTCCTTGATAAGCACGCACGATAATTATAATAAATATAATTTAATAAAACAATATTATATCCTCAATATTCTAACTGGAAAAACTACACAGCATGTAATCATTAATACACGGCGTGTACTTGTTTTCCATAAAACTACACGACGTTTATATTTAATATACACGGCATGTACTTTTATTTTCCACTTTCCTTTATTTCCGCCTCCACATTTATTAGACCTTGAGTAATGGCTATTTATTTCTTGATTAAATATAACTGCATCAATCGCTAATAAATATTATTTCATCCACAATATATTCTCTCAATTAAATAGAGTCGAAATAAATGCAATCAGGCATCCATAAATAATTATTAAACCACAGTCGGGAATAATCCTTATTTAGCTTCTTAAATTAATATTTAACTGAGATACATGGACACACATAGTGTGTGACCCTCTAGGCCCCTTTTTAGTGGCATTAGGTGGAGCCTGCCTAAGTTCCAAGGTAAGAGTCTAGGAACACGCCATGGAAACCATAGAGAAAGAAGATAATGCCGAAATGAAATGTCACCTCATACGAACGCTTACCATGTAATATAATCCCTTTGCCTCAATATATCTAATCAAGATGTTTTTAGGCTAGTGCCATCAACCCATGTGCTCGATTATTCTTTCTTTGACTTTCTGAAATCGAACTCGCCCATACCTTACCATTGCCATGGATTTATTTAGGCTATATCAATTCCATTAAAGGGTCTAAGATATCTACTTCTGTTATGGAACAGAAGGGACAAATCCTTTCTCACATTATCTATTAATGCAGTATTACTCGTGACGCACCCAACGTATCTTACCTCGCTGCGAATAGTGTTCTGTCACAGTTTTCGTCAATACATCTATGTTCACGAGTTTTAATACCCATTAATAATAATGTTAAAGTCTAAGGATCAATAAACATGTCTGTAGATAGGAACTTACAATGACACTATGAAATGTGGATTTTATACTGGCGAGTCTCGTTCTCATAATATACTCATGGATATTACCAAGTGCGCACACAATGTGATGGTTCCTCAAAGTTTTATGAGTCCTCACCCATAATGGCTTGTATTATTTCTGTCCCTCAAATAATATCATCCGGCCATAGAACATATATTCAAGAAAAGTGTTATGGAACCTCTAGGTTCTCATCATTACCAGGATCTTCTATGACCTTTAATGCAACAACTATCCTTAGGATATTATCACATGCATTGTCACGTAGAAGAACAATCAATATGTGATAAGGATTTTATTAATGAATAAATTACAAATTAGTTGGTTCTAGGCCACCAACTCTAACACCCTCTCCCTCACCTGACAATCTACAGTTCAGTCACCCGCACCAGCATGTGAACCTTCACACCATGCAGGGAAACTGGGCCGCCATTCCTCTTAGAGTTTTGTGACTTCAAGGGAACCCAGTAGACAGCGGCGACCATAACAGCGCAATCATTGTCATTCCATTTCACTACATTCATTTCGTGGAAGTTATAGCACAGAAAATCATCCATAGAATTCCAATGAAGAGCCATGCCAAGAGGATGCGCTATAAAAGACTAATTTAATTTCCCATGCTATCCCCTGAAGAAAAGATTCCACGATGGCTCTCTCCCCGAGTTCTCACATCACCAGCACTAGGAAAATAGGATCATCCCCCACCATTGTATACAGTAATCAGTTAGAAGCTCATGTTGCATCATCATCCAAACTGGGAAGTTCGGTTTCATTGGAATGAAGTTCACCCACTGCTTTCCAGCTAGAAAATCCGAACACAATGACCCTTAGACGCCGACATGAAAATCTTTTCTCCTAAAACAACCTGAAGCATAGAAAACAAAAGCACACCTATCATTCTCCACCCCTAGCTGGATGTTTTAAAAAAACAAGCATCTGATTGGAGTTAAGGATAGCCTTAATAAAGTGCTAGTGCCCACTAGCATAGCTAAAAGAGATGTTAGGAACCGGGAACCCTGTGAAAACAGAGGATCCTCCCCATCCTATGACTCCTTCCATAACCGCAAATTTCGGCTACAAACAACCCACCTAACTTTGTCTTTCAAAACATCAAAGCACACCACCATGCCTCTGGCCAGCCTCGATAGCCCCCGACTATTAATACCCCAATTCCTCCAATCGTCACCATATCTCAATCACGTAAATGCGGCCCAAAGGGACCTTCCTTTTATGATGTACCAATCTAGCATGGCATGGAGAGCCTGCAATGAGTTCATAAAACACCGAAATCTGACACCCCCATCCTCTATGGGTTAGGAAAGCCTATCCCATGATGCCCAGTGGCATTTTCTAGTCTAGGGGGCCATACCACACAAAATTAACCAAGGAACATTCAATAAAGTGGACTGTACCATTAGGAGGTTTGACAATGGCCAAGACCTACATGGGTATTGTGGTAAGAACACTTTTAACAAGTGTGATCTTGCCCCCAAAAAAAGAAACATGTTTTTTCAGTTTTGAATGAGCGTTGTGATGTTGTTAATGATTCCATTGAACATATGCTTTCGAACCCTACTTTCAGAAAGGGGTACTCTCAAATAAACAATAGGTAGTTCCTTCACGGGAATTCATAGCTTCTCATTAATCCCCCCTTCTCCAATTTTAGCACCGCCTGGAAAAGAACACGATGCAATTTCCCTTATTCCCCCACTGTATGCCCCACCTACTATAAACATCTAGATCCAAATTAAAAGCTAACAGTGACCCCAAGCCACCATTCAGAAAGAAAAAAAGCATCATCCACATACATTATGTTAGAAATCATAGGGGATGTAGACTTAGCTCTGAAGGGAGTGATGGTATGATCCTCCACCAGTCGATTATAGGTTCATGAGAGAGCCTCCTGGTCCAGAATATATACAGCCTTAATAATTTTCATTTACGGTACCTTACTGATAGACCATAGTGTTATGATTATAAAGGAATCATTTTAATATAGTATCAATATCTCCATGTTATGAATAACGTTCTTATTATTATTATACGGCTCAATTTAATGTCTTATAATTATGAATCATGTTGTTATTGATATGTCTCATGATCACATGCATTATATATATATAGTTTTTCCAAACTAGGATTCATTCCCACCAGTCTCCTTTAATGTATATCCCCATGATATGAGATATAGAAAATGAATCTTATGGTGAACCAATAAAGATGAATTTTAAGAAGATTGGGATATATTTTTGTTATCATGTGTTATGTATGAAATATCCTTCAGACTAAAAATTATATTATCAGTTTTTTGTCTCACGTATTGAATGTTTTATGTAATAAAATGGCAGGATTACATATTCGGTGTTAGATAAAGGTTTAATTGACTATGAAAATTTTGATTGGATATAATTAGAAATAAAAATAGATGAATTTTTAAAAATATTACAACATTCTGGTATTTTTTGGATTACTTATAATGTATTTCCCAATAAAATACATTTTGATTAGGATACAATAATTGGGTGTGGATCTAGCATATTTGTTCCTAGGGGTAACACTAGAAAAAACCACATTCAAATAGACTCAGTATGAAACGGGTGAATGACAATGGTCGATTATACACAACATGGTTGACACTCTTAAGAGATATGGTTATTTAATCCAAATATTATTATGATACATTACCTATGATATAATGAAATTTTAATTATCCTCAATGAATAACATATTTAATGATTTTTTATTAAGAAAAAACACCATTAGAATTATAAAATTCCTAAAAATAATAATTTTCACTCAATGGTGTCTTTATTTTATAAAAATGATGGAATATTTTAGTTAATGATTAATTAGTGACTAAAACGAATGATGCACTAACTGTTTTCTGATGGAACCTATAAATGGGAAACCTCATGGTGATGATGAATCAACTAACTCATGTTATAAATAAGGTTAGGCCCACAGGGTCTTAGATGCCCTAATAGGTGGTGATTCTAGGTATGGATATTATTTTCAAATTTCATCCCCACAAGACACATAAATATTTATTATATGGATCACAAAGTTTTATATGAATTGATTATCATTATCTTATTTATTCATTATTTATCTGAGGATGATGCATTGAATGTTAAAATACAAAGAAAGAAAAAGGAAGAAAATAATTTTACATGGTTCAACAACAATAGGATATGTCCAATGAGTATACAATGATAATTTATAGTTGTACCAAATATACTAAGCATCGTATCAAAAATCATGTTCAGGATACATCACTTATACGCCTAGTCTCACTACCATTAAAATTTATAGCGATATATCACAACTTAGCAATGGCCACTCACTAAGTCTTTATTTATATGGATCATTTTTAGTGGATAATTTCACCATCATAATCTTCATTTTCTCACTGATCCAGATAGGATAATAACATAGTTTAGGGAAATATTGGTTAATTCCTAATACATATTGAATATATCTATATTGATAGGTATATTGTCTATTAAAATTCTAATTTCATCCACATGATGAATACAAATTTTCCATATTTTCATTGGGAAATCCTATCTATATACCACTGTGAGTTTTACTAACATTGTGAACCACACAACTTATGGAATGATAAAACATTATTTGTGAAGAAACATCCTTTCATGAATCTCTCTTACCCGTCACAAATAAACCTCTTTTCATAATGTATACATAGCCTTCTCAAAGAGAAAAAATTGCAAATCCCACTTTGCCTTTATGAATTGAAAATTTTTAAAAGATTTTTATTGCCTCTGTATAGCGACCCAAGATTAACATACATGGATATTACATAATTTAATTGAATATTTAGTCCATTTATAAAATACTTGTTTGATGACCATATTAGATTAGTTTCATGGGAAACATTGAGACAAAATTTGATATTTTGGTGACATATATTCAACTTCTCTCATTATGATCTACTCCAATACCACTTTGACCTAAAACCTTTAATCATAACCATGAAATAAGGAAACAAAAAAATGAGATCCTATGACGAGTAAGGGTAATCAAAGGATACATGTCAGAAAAAACATGATCACAATAGTGTGATAACGTGATCATAAAATTAGGAGATCACACCCTATATATCAAAGGTCAAAAATATGAGTTATGGGATAATTCTTGGAAGTTAATAAGACATGAATCCGAAGTAAATAAACATAATAATACATGAAATCATAACTAATGAATAAGAAATCAGATTTGTGTAATACTTTTAAGAATATAAAATTTTATTACAGGAATACATAAAGAGACCTATATAACATGTTAGGCTTGGGCTATGACCTATGTACCAACTTTGGGATTGGGATAACAACCCATGTATCCACTATCATTTAAGATTCTTCTTCAACCCACATACCTTTTTGGTTTCTAGTTTGTCCTACAACACATTTTCCCTATTTATATTAGTCTTGGGATACAAACCATGTACCTTCATGTTTTCAAGCTTGGGCTACAACCCCTGTACCCTATTCTATTTAAGATTATGCTACAACCCATACACCATTTTGTTTTAGGGTATGGGATAAAACCCTTACACCCTCTCCCTTTTCGGGCTTGGGATAAAACTCATGTATCCTTTCAACTCAAATAAAACTAATTTTTTCCCAGTTCAGTGTGGGGAGATATTTGTCCCACCCATCGCATAGTAAAATTATTCACATTTCTGAAACATGATAAAAAAATTATTCACATCTGGACCCATAAATACATATATGTATTATAAATATGAAATTATAACCTATAAAATGATATGGATATAATTAAATGTTCATTACATCATAAACTATAGAAAATAGATTAGATTGATAACAATTTCAACGAATCATAACCCATGAAAGTGAAATGGATTTCATAAACTTATAACTTATGAAAGAGAAAATGGTTTCATAAACACCATGATATTAAGCGTGACCCTATCATAGAAACGATATGATTGAATCCTTTAGATAATTTCAAAAAGGGAAATAATAACATAAAATTATTTCATTCTAGATAAAAAATAATTTTGAAATATATTTAAATAACATTTCTTGAGGAAAATATCCTTATTTATTTGAAAAATGCAATTTAATACATAAAACCATTTAAAAATAATTTATTCATAAATACTATTAAAACATATAATTAAGATATGAAACCATTTGGAGTACTATTTCCCATGAAAAATTATTTTAAAACAATTTTTAAAAAAATGTCATTTAAAAATGAAAATAATCCTTCAAATAAATAATAGTGGGTCAATATGTACATGTCGTACAAAGTAAAAAAGTACATTCCATTTGTATGATAAAATGGTTAGAAGGAATGGATTTTTTAGAAAGTGACAAGATGATTCCCTTTATGATATTGGTAAATTAAATAATTGTAAAAATATCTTTAAAATTATATTGGATAATGCTATTATATTCTTGGAAGACCTTTTTAAAAGACATAGATTTCTGACTAAAGAAATTGTAAAGTCATAAATTCCTAAAAAACACGTTTTTAACTATATTATATATCAAAGAGTAGAATATGGTACTAATACATTGGTATATCATTAAATAATAGAATAGAAGGAAACTTGAAATGCCCCGACCCTAGTTAACCAAAATCGGTGCATTATTTTAATACATTAGAATGATGACAAGAAATCAATTCCTAAATGATAGATCAATTTAGCAGTATTGGAAAATAAATAGAGATATTAAATTTACATTATTTTTTCTAAAATAAAACACAACATAAATAATCCATTGAGAACACCATTATTCCCCTAGCATATCCATGAAAATCAACAATAATATACTTCTTCGCATACTCGAAATAATAAAACAAAAGAAGGCGTGAGATCAGATGCTCAGTAAGGATAAAAATATACTAGATACTATCATAAATAAGCATAAACATTTAACGAAATTTATAAGCCTAAAACAAAATCAATTTAAATTTAAACATCAACCAAATATGGAAAAGATAAATCAAATACTTCCATTTACATATTCACATTGTTATTCTTCTGGTCAAATAATCACATGTAATATCAATATCCAATTTCATAATGATGGAATTTATAGTGTCGGACCTCATAACAACATAGTCAAGGCCTTATGCCAAGACTACAAATAGGATTTTATCGAGGCCTTCTTCCAAGACACTAGTTAGTCCCATGAGACCTACCAATGCATCTAGAAGCTATATTGGACTCCACCTGTCACATACTATGTCCAATTCATTCCCCTTATGAAAAGGTTGAAACATAACATAAACATTCATATTAAAAGTAGAATACAAAATGTTAATAAATTACCCATAAACCATGAATGGTATAAAATTAACACATCTACAATCAAACATATCACAAAACGTTCAATAAAATAGGAAAGATTGTATCATAATAAATCAACTTAAAACAAGTGAAAAATCCATCAATTTATGTTGACATAGATGAAATCAAAATTATTTGAGAGAAATATCTATTTCTATTTTGAAATCATTTAAAAGTCACATAATTATAAAAGATAACATTTATTTTGAAAATATTCTTATAATCTTGTAAGCTAATATTATAAGGTGTTATAATGGTGGAAAATATCTTCTCCTTCCTTATATGTTAAAAACATTCTTACCTCAATTTTTCGAAAAGGTTATAAAGTACCTTTTTTTAGAAAACGACAGAAAGATTCCTTTAAAAACATTTTATAAAATGTAAAAAAGGGTATAAATGACTTTAAAAAATATTATAGGAAATAATGAAAAAGTTTTGAACTACATTTTTAAGAAACACAGATGTGGATGATAAAGTTTCCCCAATAGATATTTTCATAAAAACAATCTCGGATAATAATGAGATTGAGGAAATAACACTAACCTTGTACTTTCTATTGGTCGAGGGTATGTTTAACATATTATATAATGAAACTTTTATGTTGCTAAATTATACCATAATCATATTCATATTTACGATATCATACATTATTCATTTATGGATTTATACAACCTATTTAATAAAAATTTCTATATTAAAATAATATTTCTAGTAAAAATCGTTGTATCTATCATAAATGTTTTAACTTGTTATTGTTGATCGTATCACTTATATATTGATTTTATTTCTTCCAGAATATAAAAAATTAATTATTTGTTATATATATTCAGAATATAAATATGTATAATGGATAGATATATAAAATGGAAAACAAATTTTATTTAGACTGTAGGTCGTACGTACGCCTAAATGCGGTTTCTATTTTCATATAGTATTGAACAGAAGTGAATGAGATATATGTATATATATATATATATATTTCCAGTAGATTTATTCTATTAGATAATACATACTTGTTATTAATATATATTTTTATAATCATCGTTGAATGGTGAATGTGGAAATGAATTTCATCATGTCATGGAGACGATAATCCCTATGTACGCATGAGCGAGGATATCATTCTATTAGCTATGAAATAGTATGTAATTGGATGGTATATTATATATATTATAATAATTAAAATGTCCTATTTATTATTTACATCAATTATACTCATTATTATACCCATCCACATAAATAACTGTTGAATAAAAAACTACACAACAATGTGGAGACGATAAGCAGTATTTACGCACGTATGGTTACATTCTCATTCATAGGATGGCTAGAATAATTAATATTGTTATACCATATTTATAATAACATCTCAGTATGAATAAAGAACTGGAGTTATTATTTTAGTATGGAAAAATATAATATAGAGGAATTGGAGGAAGAAAATAACATTGAAAGAGGTGATGAAGTAATTAACTCTTCTTCAGGTTCTTTCATTTGATTTGATCAGAAAGGATCCTTAGGTTAGAATCTGATGAAACTAAGGCCTAGAGGATGATGTTAAGGTAGTTGGGAGGATACTTGAGTAGGGTTTGTCCTTTACAAATGGCTTTGGAGCCATGATTGTGATAGAAGGAGAGGTACCCTTTTATAAGAGAGGTGATGGCCAGTTTTGGAAAATAATGAAATATTATTTTTTTATAAAATCATTTTTTGTTTATAATGGTTAAAATGAATTTATTTAAAGGATATGGTAGGGATGTGTCAAAATACTCCCAAACAATATGTTTTATAAATGTTTAGGCCATCACAACAACCTTATCTTTTATATTTAATTCTATGTTAAATAGTTTAACTTTTAAAATGTATTCTTGTATTTTTATATTACATTGTTAATAAACATACAATAAATTTTCAAGTGAACCTAAATTGGTTCATTAGGGGAATATATATTATTATATAAGTCATTTATTTGAACATTATATTTTTGGTAATATTATATCATTTAATAATATAGTATTTTTTTTAAAAACTCATTTATGTCAATTTTGACCATATTTAGTATTTGGTTTTTGTGAAATTCAAAAAATTGTTATTACATAAAAAAATACATTAAATCAACCCAAAGATGTCAAATTATCCTAGAAAATTCTTGTAATGCATCAAAAGCATAAATTTACATTAATTTTATATTTATAATATCAATTATTTTATTCATTCATTATTAAGTTAATTACTACATTATCATTGTGTCATAAATAAATTTTTTTATTTAATGCCTAAAAATTATAAATAATATACCATGATGTAGTAAATTGTTTTATATTTATAATAAATATTTATAGTTTAATTTATCTAATTTATAACCCTATATTAAAAATAGTTTTGTTATTAAACTTTGAATTTAACACTTTTAAATCTTATTTAAATAAAATTATAATAAATGCCCTAATTTAATCCAAGTGGACCAAAAAATTCATATTTTATTCCAAAGGATTATTTTTTTGGAAATAAATTTATCCAATAGAACTAGTACATGTGTTCAGTTAATTATAATATCATTTATACCTTCAATTACCATATTTAATTTTAACCATGGTAAATAAAAATCAAAAGGTACTATTCACTAAAAATTATTTTCATCCTATTGAACCACATTTTACATACTAATGTCAATCATGTATCTTTTATGTTAGAAATTAATTTCATAAAAGTGGTAAAATTATGTTTTATACAAATTTTACAATTTGCCTAGAATGTGGGTAAAAGACGTTAACAAATTAAACAATATTTTATACAACTAATATTATTATAAAATGACTCCAAAAAATTAAATTGAACTAATATTGGTATTATGTATCTATTTTTACTTTAAAATAAATTTATATAATAATAATTAATATTTAAATAAAATTTGTTTTAAACAATAACGTAGTGTTTTTCACAATTCATCAAAAATTGAATATTTTCATAAAAATAAAAAATATTCACACTAAGATAATTTTGATATTCTGAATACAAAAATGATGTCTCGTCTACCAATTTCCAAATAAATGAGTTTCATTAATTAATTTAAAATTAATTCACGTGGCCAAAACCATAAAGCAGGTTTTTAAGAAATAAAAACTATTAAATTATTTACATTTTTATATAAAAATTTTATGTGAAATTACATCCAACGACATAAATTATATAAAATGATAAAAATATAATCTAATTATAAATTAAAACAACTCAAATGCATAATTTTATACTATAAATTGATTTTATTAAAAATATCATTTTCAATTAAAATTTAGTATTTTTCTCAATTAAACAAAATATAAAAGTTATCAGATCAGTACCAAACATTTATCCAAACTAATTTTTTTTCTCTGTTATGAAAAAGTATATAATTTTATTAAATTATATATATATAAAATTGTTAAAATTATTATTTAAAAAAGTTTCTTCATTAAAATGCAGTAAATTTTCATTTTTTGAATAAAAATACTTAGTTTATTTGAAATAATGAATTTGTTGTTATATTATGTCTATGAAACACAAAATATGGATTCTAAAATTATATGGAGTATATAATATTAAAAATTCATTTAATAGTAGTCCTAACTGCTTTTTGAATGACATGTTTGTTAATTCATGGTGCTCTCGAACTCGGTGTTGTGTGTAGCGAAAGCTATTGAATTTCTTTAATGAGATAACATACTATGAAATCTTGGGGTTTTAAATTTTACCCTCCTTCAATAAACTATTTCCTCGTAATTTGAATTTGTTTTTTGAAAATAAAATGATTAAAATTAAAAATTCCTTTTTGGAAAACCCACATCGGAAATAGTGTTAATTAAATGTAGTCCTAAAAAGAGGGAAAACGATATGAAAAAGTCACCACCAAATTAGGGTTTCGAGTAAGAGAACATTGGTAGCAATTATAGGCCCCTAAATTGAGTAAAAACGTATATATTTATAGGGAGTGATTGGGGTCATCAATCACAAACAATGGAAAAATAAATGGAAAATTGAGGGCTTTAAAGTCATAAATTTATGATGAGTTAAAATATCATCGGTTCGACAAAACATAATGTATTAGGATAACAAATTTTTGGTTTTGAGATCCTTTCCATAATGTTTAAAAATAAATTTCTTCTTAGAATAAGGAAAAATATAATACATGATAAGTAGAGTTCAATACATCAACTAATTTCTTCCACAAATTCACTATTCACTTAAAAAGATAATAGAACTCAAAAATATTCTAATTATCATAATCGTATAGGGTTCCAAAAAAATTGAATTTATAATTCATCTATCAGACCTTAAAAAACTACATTATACAATCTCTAAAATCATGTAGGCTAGTGGTCGGTTATACACCCTTGTCTCGCTTTGGTTGCAGGATCAATTCTCACGGACTTGCTGGACATGACAGGTTGTCGCCCGACCTCTGGGTTGTCCTTTTTATAACAATCCAAAAATAATATAAAGAAATTATTTAACCTTAACAATAGTATCCAATTTCAAACTTAATCCATTCCAACATTTATATTTATCCATAATATTTTTGTCTTAACTCATTGTCCAAAATTTATAAGGATGTTCACAAAATATACGTGTGAATACCTTCATTGTCTATTCTCTTAAAATTTGGTAAGAAAATGAGTTACTAAAAAACCATATTTGAATAGGTATATACTTCCATATTTCTGATGTATAATATAGAATACTAGATATACTCATTAAATACAAAAATGATGTAATCTAAAACAATAATAGAATAAATAAACCATTAATTACTTCCAAGGTAGTCAATAATATCCCATATAATTTATCAAAATCAAATAGTATTGTGGTACAACCTTATATACTCCATAATTCTTATAAAAATTACATCGTTGATAAAACATTCAAATGACTTAATTCTTTAATAATAAAATATGAACACTATTCTTTCCTATTCATCTTTGGTTGTATCATAACTTGATTATTATCTAACAACATCATTTGAGGTATACTCTGATGATTGGGATGTTGATTCGCGTAGTGTCCCAACTCCTTGAAGATGAAGCATAGTACATTTGAAACCTTTTTCTTACCATTGAAATCTCATACATGGTGTCCTTTTTCTCCACACATATAAAAACATCACAGTGCATTAATTCATTTACCGATGTTATTCTTTACAGAGTTATCACTTATGGGTCAATCCTTCTTTCCCTTCTTTCCATTACTTATCTTTCTCTCTAGAATACTTTTCTTCTCTGGATTCCCATTGAATCCAGAGAACTCAATGAATTATTTACTTATCTTATTAACACATGATACTATTTATTCATATGATGAGAATATGTGGGAGACTATTTCCCATCTAAATTTTGGCTTAAGACCATGAAATATATGATTATTCTTAATCATTAGATCATGAATATTTTTTGAGTATGCATTCCTTCTACTGGGCACAATTTCTAAACAATGGCATACACTAGGTTAGTTTATGAATCATAATGAATAATTACAACCATGTAAAATAGCTTACAAAAATTGAACAATTTATGAATATATTCCATAATCATAAAAAAAGTTTACGTTAAGGATATATTTACTCATAAATCCTTAATAATTGTTGTTATAGAAAATGTGAAGCATCCTAAGAATATCCCCTAAAAATGTGGTGACCAAGAGTGCAGCCATGCCCATTGTCATGTAACAAGATAACCTAGGTCAAGCCCGAAAATCCTTGTCATAGTTTTCACTCCAAGGTACTTTTGTGCCATAGCCACCTCTACCTGCTCATATCTCAACAGGGATGTATTTTTTGAAAATTCAAAAAATCTCAAAATTACCAAAATTTTATGAAGTTATTCTATAATAATCCTCATTGAGTACTTCCTCACGAAGAGGGATGTCATTATTCATTTGTTTGGATTTGAAACTGAACCAACTCTTGAGAGCCTGTGTGAGATGTTTTAACTTGACATTACAGGAAAATGCATCGTTATTGTGAAAGATTAATGACCAATATTTTTGAAAGAAAATAGTGTAATCAACAATATAAAACCCCACATTGTTATGTCTGAATGGTAACTGGGGTTTCATGTTTTTGGTAGAGACCTCGACTAGAATAAGGTGATGATCAGAGTTCATCCTATGAGGGGTGGTGCTAGAGATAATGTCCTATTTTTCTAAAGCATGAACATTCAATGAGACTCTATCTAATTACGAAGAAACTACTATTTTTTAATTTTTTCTATACCAAGTGTATTTTGCACTAGTGATATTGATTTTAATGTTACTGTTGTCTTAAGTCGATTATTTAAATTCTCTTGTGGAAATAGAAGCATAATATGGTCCAATTTTCTCACTTGAGTTGAGAATGGCATTGAAGTCTCCAAGTAGAAACAAAGGGGTATTAATATTAATTCCTAGGTATGAAAGGTCATTCCAAATAGTTCTCCTTTCTTGGAATCTATTTTTAGCATAAAAAATAGAGAAGAAGAGTTATATGCCATAAGTATTAATATTGGAAGTAAAAAGTTGATCAAAGACATTAAATGTATTAACATTATTTAAAGAAGTGTGAAACAAATTACATAGAGATTCATCATTGTAGGTGTCTGAGATTGTGCCAGTAATGATATAATCATGTTGATATAAGTGAGATATTATAGAAAAATAAGAAAGTGTTGGCTAAAAAATTACAAATAACATTGGATGGTGAGAGTTAAAAATTCATTTTAGAATAATGAACGTGTTAGAGTGGGAAATACCATGACAATTCCAAAAAAAGATCTTCATTTAAACCTGTTTTTGGAGTTAGAACTCCCTTTTTTATTCTTTTCAAAGCTTTTATTTCTAGAGTACCTTCAAAAAATTTGAGTGTTGTTATTGTTAGTGGTTTATTCCTATTCATTGTTAGTAGTAACATGGTTCTTCTATGTAGGTTCATATCTTGATGCATTCATAATTGTGTCTGTACTATTTTTATTACATAGCCTAAAAGAAATAATTTTTTTAGGTAACAGAGTACCTGCCACCTCAGAATAGTTCATAGATTGAGCACCATAAAAAGGTATATTAATAGAATGATATGTATGAGTAATTGGGTCCTTTTAAGTTTCTATATTCTTCTTCTTGATAGCATCTTGAACTGATGTAAGGTTCCTCTTCTCATTGGATTCAAGATGTTCCTTCCTATGCATGGGGTCTTGTACTGAGGGAGTGCTTCCTTTTGTATGCTTTTCAGGTTCCAGTGTCATGGAACCTTGTTTATCAGTGTTATAATGTTTGGTTTGTGCCTCATATTGAATATAATTTGGACTAATAATAGGATTCTTAGATTTTATAGGACATCCAGTGGTCTCCATCTCATTAGAACTGTTGACAGATTTAATATGATTAGGGTGAGAAGATCCCAATTCATTAGCTTTGTTTTTTTCTGCATACATAAACTCTATAGTGGGTTCATTGTTATATATAGCAGGGGGTTCCATGAACTCTTTATTTTGACATCCCCCTTTCATTGATTCATTTACCATTGATTTCGCAGAGTTCATATTATATAGCCTCAATGAATCCGTACGGTCATTGTCTATATCTTGAGTACCATAAAAAGATAAATTAGTAAAATTGGGAGGCAGAATACCTAAAATCACCTCCATAGTATTAGAAACTGTGGAAAATTTTGCCTAGACACTGTCTAAAGCATCCATAGGACACTAATTCTGATTAACAGAGTCCCTTTTTTCCTGAATTTTCCAAGGGTCTGGTACTGAGGGTGAATTATCCTTTACAAATTTAATAGATCACAAGGCTTTGGAATGGGTTCCATTAAACATTGAAATTTTGGAATGTGTCGTAGTTTTAACAACTCTAAAATTAGTAGAGGGTTCTTGAGTTTTTATAACAGTGCTAGTGGTATCTATAGTTTTAGAGTTAGAGGTGTAGTGAGCATAGGGAAATGAAACTAAACCATATGTCTGATTATTGGTCTTATTTATTATATATTGAGTAGCATTAGTATTAAGAAGGAATGGTTTTTGGTTCTATCTAGAACCCAAAGATGAGAAGCTATGTTCAACCATAGTTTTTCTAGAGTAATAAACAATACATACATATATAGTCATTTACAATGATGGTTAATTTAAGTCAAAACCGATGGAATGAACCACAGACATCAATGCATATTCTAAAGTGTCTAATACTTGAAAAGGAGGAATCCATAAATCATTAACCAAGGTATATGAAGTGCCAATTCCATAAATCCCGATAAATGATGTTACTCTCCATGGTTGACATCCTATAAATCAAAACATGATCTCTCAAGATGAAATCTATCCAAATTATGTGAAACACCATGTACGATATCACACATCTTGGAAACATGAAGTGATCTATCCAACATCATCCATGAGCACTCAATAAAGAATAATGTCTATTAGATTCAAAATAATTAAATTAAATTTTCATGTAATACATTATGATACTTCAAGGAATTGTTTATAAATTAAATTCATTTAATTTCTTTCAAAGGAATATAATATAGTTTAAAAATGTGCCACATGACATAGTTTTTCTATTCACATTTCAATTAATCTGTTAACTCATATTAATTGTCAATTAATATCAAATAAAAATATAAAGTGGTTTGTTTTTAGTGACACTTAATAGATAAAGTAACTCAATCAACCCACCAAATGTGGTGGACTTAATCGAGGTGAACAAACTCTAAAATTAACAACAGTCTATGGTGGTTCATTTTAAAATGGGGAGACTCTTTAAATAATTCAAATTAATTTTTTTATGGTAATGTATGTAATGTCTAATGTGTGGTGCTAAGAACATTATATAAAACCATATATCTTTAGATAGACATACTGAACCACCTATTACATCTTGGTAGATGACTATTCATACATAATTGGCCTCTAATACGTTATAGGACGTTATAAAACTGTAGAGTAGAAAAAAACCATGAAAACGGGGCCTCTATTGTTGAATGGATTTATCATTCCAAAATAAGTATAAATTATAGAATGTAAGGGAATAAATGGATTATTGAAACAAATTCAATGAGATGTACAATTACCAATGCATACACTAGATGGTGGAGATAACTCAATGCCAATGATAAATACCATAAGAGATATCCAACATTAGGGAGTCTATTTTTCATGAAAATGGGTGAATAAGAGTTTAGGTAAGCTAAAAAAAATAAGGGATATGGGGATATAAATTATTTCTAAATTTAATATTATTTATCCAAATATATGTCTATATAACGTGCATTACTATCTGATGTGTCACCCCGATGACTTGGGTTTGTATTCAGGATAGGAATATTATACCATGTCCATGTAGCCCCTAGAATTTTTTTAATCCCCATGTATATCCATTAATCTCTCTTGAATGGTTTGAGAAACCATATATCACCCTTAATGTGTTGAACGATCACATATGAATGACTAGAAAAAACCATGTTCGTGATTTGTTTCTCCAATAAACAGGATATTATGATCCAAAAATAAATTGATTATCAAAAAAACTTTATTTATTACAAAAAACATTTATCAAATAAAAATATGTCTTAAACAAATTATGTTGGACTTTTACCTATCAAAACATCTAGAAAATTTCATTAAATATTTGAAGATGGATCTATTGGATGAGGCTCATAGATCATCATTCTCCATTGATACAATATGTTTGAGGATTTATATATATCTAAAATAGTATTTATTGTTGGATATCATCCATATATATTTGAGAGTATATATCATGGATCAGAGTATTTCATCATTTTAATGTTGAGAGGAGGAAGTCAAAGGATAATTTAAATCCATTACCCATACCAGAAAGGAAGTGGGAAAACATCGAAATATATGTTTTGTAAGACTATTGAAATTTATAAATGAAAGAATGTTATTTATGTAATAATGGACTATATTATTATTTCAACATACATTTATAATATTAAATAAAATTTCTCTCATCAAAAAAATTCCACGATATACATTAAAAAAGTTGTAACGTTTCATGGGTAACACAATCTATTATATCTGATCAGAATATATAGATTACCTCAATGTTATGGATAGTATTTGATTGGAATTTTATATATAGTATTATTTAATTCCATCTCTTAATCCCCAAATAAATTTTCAGTATTAGTGAAAAATTATAACCCTATATTGTATTCAGAGTTCATTTTATATTGATTTCTATGGTTTTTTGGATCAATACATTCATCAAATATAGTTGTTTTACAATATTATAATTCAATCTAGCATTCAAATGAATAATTATGAAGCCATATATGGAATCAACTATGGAGCTCAATGGGTATATGGTGATGTTAGAGATAGATATTTTTTGGAACCTGAACTATTAGATGAAGTGGATGATAAATTTATATATGTTCTTTAAAAAATCAAGGTAGCTAAGAGTCGAAAAAAATTATGCTGATAATTATTTTCCAAATTGATAATTCAATATTGTAGAGAAGGTATATTTGTGGTTTTATCCATGAATAAAGTTATTATATTTATAAAAAATGGAATATATTGACATATATATATTTTTACATTTTCTATTCAAGATCGACTACTGATGGTAACTTATTCCTGGTGCTTCCACTGACCCTCACTAATGTTATTGAAATTTTCCATCTGTCTCTCCAAGGAAATTAAAAACTCAATCCATCATATGTATTAAACTACAAGGTCATGCCACGATAGAATGATCATTTCTATAAATAACAACAAATATAAATCATTGATCATTGAGATAATTTCATGTTGAACAGAACTACTCAAAATTTTAAAGTTAATGAGATGAATAAAAAACATAAAGAAGGAACTTGGGAACATTTTCATTTGATGAAACATAGATATCCATATTTTTTGTATCAATTTGATAGAATTTTGAATAAAAAATTAACTTTAAAGAAGGGAATAATGTAATTGCATGATGTTTAATGAAGTTTTTGTCAATAAATATATTATTTTTATTTTATAGACATCATATCAACATACTATAATTTATAAAAATCAAGATATACTATTTAATTCATTAAGTTATCACTAAGAAGTATGATTGGTGAGTACTAACAGTTATAACTAGATTATGATACTTATATGGTTTTGAAATTAATAGAATTAATTAATTGGTATTCAATTGAATAGAAATGAAAATTAAAATAATTTTAAAATAAAGGAGATATTTTTATGAAACACCTTTTTTTATACTCACAGTATAACAAACAAATATTCCATGAATGAAATCATATTTCTAAAGTAAAATATTTACTGAAAGACATAAACTGCATGTTCACAATGAAACCAATTTATCATATATACATCAAAATGTTTTTATTAAAATAAATAATGCTATAGAAATTGATATTATTAAAATGGGAAAAATATAAAATAATTAAATAATTAAATTAAAATTTTGATATACAGGATCTTCAATAATAATCAATATCATGAAAAATAAAGAATAAATGAATTATAATGTCAGTTCTGAAGTTTTAATTTTAAAAATTAGTATATATAAACCTTGTGAGAAATTAGATGTGAATGAATAATAATGTAATAAAAGGAATTAATAGGAATTTGGGAATTCCTATGACTATTAGAAATATGAAATTTGAAATAGAAATCTTGGAGTTCGAATTGTAACATGACAACTAAAAAAGTAATACGGCCTTTGGGACTAGTAACCTGACTACAGAAATTGTATCATATCCTATGGAAGTATAAAATAACCTATACATATATTATAAAATTAAAATAGGATATATATTATAACATTGTATGTAAATAAATGTTTTAGAAATGATTAATTAGGTGTTCGTATTTTTTTAAAATATTATTGTTTTAATTGCACATTAAAAAAGAATTTAAAATTTAAAACATATATTATAAAATTTATTTAAAAATTATTATTATGTATTATAAATATGATATGATACTTATGTGGGAAATATTTAATTTTCTATGTGGTCATTAAATTGGTCATAATTTCTTAATAATTATTTTTCAAAAAATAGTGTTTTATTTTTAAATAATTCTCATATTTTGAAATTATTTCATGATATTCAATTAATTTTTTTTAAAACAACACATCTAAAAATGTATTTGGAAATGTTTTCATATTTTTATATAAAAGTTAAATAATTTTTTAATAGTGAAATATGAAAAATTATATTATTTTGTATTACAAGATAAATACATTATTTTTTGAGTAATTATTAATGTAAGAACCCATTACTATGAATTGAAATTCAATATTTACTATATATAGAAATAAGAAACAATGTTGTTTTTCTTATTGTCCCAAAACTTAAAATAGATAAAATATAACATTCAGAAATGCATCTCTAATCACATAACAAATACTACCCCTCACAACCCCTTGTCCCAACTACTTATAAGACATGTATAATTCCATAATTAATCCAAATAACCTTCTCAATCATATCCCCCACATTCTTGTGCTTTTTATATTATTAAATTTCCATTTCAAGGAGCCTAAAACGGTTTCATTATAGGATATAAATAAAGTTATAGTTAATATTATCAACAAATATTATTGATTTTTTTCTTAATATACAACCCTCAAATGTTTTCTATATTGAAAGAAATAGTAATATAATAATCATAAATATTTTGGTTTATTAGTTTTTCATTGAACACTCGTTTATTAAATGCCCTTCATTTAATGAAATGGATATCATTATTTACATTATGGTTCATAAATTACCTCGTGAACAACACTCTTCTTTTTCCCCACCATATCTGATGATTGTAAAAAATGATGTTAATAAAATAAGATGAAAAATCTATAATATAACTTATTCCATTATATAGAATATTTTAATAATGAATTTATTAAATAAATTTAATGCAATTCATGATGGTTGATATAATGTCCTATATGAAAAAAGCACATAATATCATACATTTTATTATGTGAATAATAAATATGTCTTAAAAATTATTATTTTTAAAACAATTCATTTTATAAATGAAAATGAATTTCATTTCATTTCATATTTGGATTTGTAGTCCCATTTGAAAGTAATTTCAATAAATATCCACATGTGATCCTTTCATGGATCTATAAAATTAACACCCTAGAAACAATGAAATTTTTCATTATATCAAATTTGAATGGAAATAAACGAACATAATGAAATTATATTAAATTATAGAAAGAAATAAAATTATATTAATAAATAAATAAATTAATATTATTTTATTACATATGATTATAAGTGCACATGTAGAGCGATTTAGGAACCCTGGTTGTGGGATTTCTCTGAACAACATTATTTGGTTATAAACATTCTCTCTCTATCTCACTCACTAATATCATAAATGTTATGAAATGGTTATAAATTATTTATGAACTTCTATAACCAACACACACACACACACACACACATATATATATATATCTTATTCTCTATTCCATTTCTACTGTAATATAAGCCTTATGATCATATCCTAAATACATTCTATATGAAATATCCATTAATTATGATATGTGGAATGATTATGAAACCAATTTCCGTCCATGATTATTTTCCATATATATTCTTTAGGATTGATTTTATTTATAGAAAACATTTAAAATACGATTTTATTTGGGGTTCACCTAGATAGAACACCAATATATAAGGAAATTTATTTTTCTCAGGATATGATATGAATGTGATTACGAAGTTAATAATATCTATGATGAGACTCTATCCACCATGTGACATTGTCTTGATAGATAGCCTTGAATTTTGTTTAAATAATGTTTTTGAGGCTAAAAAATTCTAACGATTCTATTGTCTTATTATTCTATATTAATTATGTTTTCAATTTTTTTAATATTCTTGATCCTTGCCTCTTACACTATAATGTTATTACTTTTGAATCATAAGATATGCTATATTACCATGTTTATTCTTTTAGAGGGATTTTACACACACCCATTTATTTATTTACATTGATGACATCATCCTACGTAGTTCATCAATGTATATGGGATATATAAGATCATTATGGATAATTAGATATATAATTTTTATCTTGGTTCTAATTTGGTTTTTTAATCAAGTCTTCCAAATACACCAGAAAATTATGTCATTTGGTTATATTTATTGATCATTTATCATAAAAATCATGTAACAATATTTTTAGAAGTAATAGGTTGTTATTGATGAAATCAGAGGATGTATTATTTTTTTGTTATAAGACATGAATATTTTAGGGATAATCCAAAGAATATTTCTATGTGTATTAACATATCCTTGAATTTCAATAACCTAAATTATGAGGGGTTTACATGAAATTACATCCATGTATGGATACAATAAGTGGATATAGATCTGGAATAGTTTTTTCATAGTTGTAATTACATATATGAGGGTACATTGTGTATTAAATAAATCATAAAATGGTTCATAGAAAAAATACCATACTACATACTAGGTAATACAATCTAGTGGGATATACCTTTGAAAATTCAAAAACACATTGTGAACCATAATAACGTTATTGGATATAATGTTTTGTTAGATTATATTATATGAATAATTACCATGTGTACAATATATTAAAAACTAAAGACTCATTATTTAGGATATATTAAATTAAATATAATTTATCTTTTATATTTTTATAGTTTCCCTTTTTAAATGAATTATTTTATGAGTACCCATATCAGAATTTTAATTTTGGTTAATGTAAATGACTAGATATGTTATCAAATAGTGAATGATTTTCTAACTATAATTTAATGAAAATAAGTTATAATATATTATAAAATTAAAAAATGTTCATTAATATCATGATTTTTTAGTGGAACTATTCAATCAACACATCTAAACATACAACATTACATATCATAAAAGAAAGAAAATAGTGAAATTCTTCAATTACAAGTGTATAACCCCTTGTCAATATTTGTGGAATACACATCATAAAATACATTCTCTTATACATTAGGTATGAATTTCCTACCATTATATAATTATAATATATTCATCCAAGATAGAGAGATCATTGTTCATATCATAAGGCTTCATATGATTCTGTATATGTGTATATAGGAGGACGAATCATCATTAAATTCTTTTTTATCAATAATGGATATTCTTTCTATGTTATAATGAAAGTGTATCTCAAATGATTGAGTTATATGATTGAATCATTCCAGAATACATGAAGAAATTGATGGATTATAATAATTTATAACCTAAAAACAGATTGGGCCTACCTATAAACTATGGGGTTGAGTTCCCAGTCAAATAAATTCATATATATCTACACATATCCAAAACTATATATAGTATGTATTACATAAAATTGAAAAATAAAGAATTAGTTTCATGAAAATAGTGTTATGGGTTTCACATGACTGAATTTTTCACCATGGGATGTGCCAACACTATTTGATAAAAATAAATCTTGGTTAATTAATATCTTTATTGATTATATTGAGGCAAAAAATCCATGGAAATGAAATAATACTACCTTCCATGAATAGATTACCTGTACGATCAACTATGAAGGCCCTAGTATTTCTCTATCTTTACCATTGGTTTGGATATCACCTATTAAAGGTGAGGAGGGATGATATTCTGATCATTACCATCCAAAAAGGCCATAGAAACTATGAGTTTATAACAATTCCTTTTAGAATCACTTATTCTCTAAAAATATTTGTGTACTTAAAGAATAATGATTATGTAGATCACCATTATATTTTTATAATCATTATAGCTAATATAATAATATACTCAAATATAATGGAGGAGTATGAGTAGATTTTAAATGTATATTAAATGTCATTTTTAGAATTGATTAAATATGAAAAGCTTAATAAATGTGCATCCTGATTATAGAATGTATTGTTCATTGGGTGAATGTATGAATAATAAAGAGTAATCATTGCTCCCTTGTAATAAAATTGAAATTGATGAGTGGTATTGAAAAAAATATGTAATAGAAAAATATTTTATTTGAACTATTTGGGTATTAATGAATATTAGAATGAAAAAATTTCATGATGTCCAGAACCGCTAACGATGTATACTTGAAAGGGTGTTGCGTTTTTATGGAAAATGAATGTGACTAGAGCATCAAGAAACTAAAAAAGAGGATCATCACTATACTATTACATATACAAAACACAAGTGTATATGTTTTCATTTTATAAAACGATTCTTCAAAAAATGGATTGTGATGTGTATTGATAAATTCATATAAACTATTAGATCACTCCTCATGGTAGTTAATTTTTTTGGAGATAAACTATTCAAAACATGATATGAAGTACCTTACATTGATATTTTCAATTCACACTATTAGAATTGTATATTTGTGGATATGTTATATATATATATGGGACATAATATCCTAATTTATATATTTACATAGAAGGAGATTAATATGATCCAATGAAGGTAGTTTGAGATGATCAACAACCATAACTTCTCAACACACTACCATCCCTGGAATGAAAATAAATTTGTAGTTTATCTATGTAAAAATGATATTATGACCTAATAAATTTTTAGAGATAAAAATGATTCAATCATCATATAATTTAAAATGAATTTCATGATAATTATAAAAATAACGAAAAATTCCAATCTTATCTTAAAAAATTTCTCAATCATCCATTTTAGTGAAATAAAAATATGCCCAATATGATAATGTGGAAATATAAAAGATGTTTGAAGATATAAGATTTGGTAAATAAATAGATATTAAAAGTACTGAATTAGAAGTTGTAATATTTTTTTCATCAATATGTGTACTATCATATACGTATTTAATGATATATTTTATGTATGGTTCATATAGCACAATTCTCCTTATCAATTCCTGGAGCAGGAATATGTATTATCTTCTCCAAGATTTCTTTAGATGTGATAATATGAACAAGGCGATCATAGAGTATGCATAAAAATTCATAGTATTATAGTATGTGAAGGATTAAATGATCAATTATAATGTTATTATGAAACCATTACCCACTCCTACATTGAAATAAGAAAACAACATCACAAAATATTTCATGGGATATTTGATGATATCAATGGGAACTAAGGATATATAGGGGTTTTGATAATCAAAAAATGTCTACTAACCTCATTGATATTTAGATAATATCACACTCAATCATCTTAAAATGATATATATCAATGAAGTGGAAAGGCTATATGGAACACCACTATAAATTTTATTTAGACTATATATGATATTTACCTACATGTGTGGGAAAATTAATCAATATTCTCTAAAAATGAATTATAAATTTTTATGGAAAATAAAAGTTATATTAATGTAAAATATAATTAAACATTCTAATCACATTAATATGTACTGAGATAATTGAATACATAAATAAAATGATAATGTGTTCAGTATATTTCTTTCGATGAGTACTAAAATGATAATATTTTTTCTCTGTCATTTAAATTTCTCAATATAATGTAATTTATGAGAAGAAACGTAGAAACCCTACATGAATGAATTATTTTTGTTAATTATTTCTGATGGAAATTAAAATATTCAATAAAAGGATAAAAATATCCTGAAAATTTCAAATCACATTTGAGACAAATAGAGCGGGTTAATGTTTTATAATAAAAATAATTATAGAGACATAGTGATTAATCTTGTGGATGATGTATTCCTCCATATATACTGAATAAATAAATAAATTTCAATTGAGAATATTTGAGTGATATGTCATAGGTATATTATACCATTTTAGTTTCATAATCATGTCTGGGATATGGTCTGGCAACTAGCACTCATACTAACCCAATCACATATACACAAGGTACTCCATGTATCCCTATTAATGAATTTAATAAATGATACCTCACATATAAAAAATATATTAGGTGGTATATATTGAACCTATCGATCTTGTGAGGGGGAAATAAGAGATGATATTGGACCATAGAGATAAATTTATACACAATTAGAAAACTCACATAATAAAGTTAATACAAAGAAACTCTAAGTAATAGTGTGGAACATTGGAAAAAGAGGAACCCATGAGGTAGAATTACTATAAAATGTTTTCCACATAGTTTTGAAAAATTCATTTTATGGAGAATTTTATTTAGATTGAAAGAATTTAACATGCCTGAATTCTAACAACAGAATTTCCCTTCAAATGTGTAATGTTATTTTAATTACCTATAACACATGACTAGTCAAAAAAACATTGTATTATATAAATTTAAACATTATATTTAGAGAATAAATATTTCTATAAGAATTTAATGTATTAAAATAGTAAAACAAATATGATAATATTAATTGAAATTTTTTGATATGCTCGATCCCATAGAATAATCACAGTCTTGATCAAAACTACAGTAATAAAGAAATATATTAAAAATAAAGTTTCAATTTCGAGAATGAAAATAAATTTATATATAACATTGAAAAAAATTAGAAATTAATTATGAATAAATGGTATATGTGGTATTTATTGGAATTAGTGATCCTTTATGATAGTTACATATCTTACCATTAGAAGACTTATATAACCATTAGACTAAAAATATGGTAGTTTGAATATTATTATAACCATTAAAATAGTAGCATGAAAATTAAATATTTATCCTCAACTATGTAAGAGTAAAATATTTATTATATATCTCTTAAATTTAAAATATGATATATTTATAACATTTTCTGTGTATATAAATGTTTTAGAAATGAAAAATTAGTTGTTTGTATATTTATGAGACATAAATGTTATAATTACACTTATATAGTTAATTAAATATTGTAAAAATGATTATAAAATGTATTTTTAAATTATTACAAATTTTTTTAATAATTATTTAATAATTAAATGACACTATAATATTTTCTTAAGGGTCATAAAATTGATAATAATTTTAAAAATGATATTCTAAAATTTTCTTTATTTTATTTAAAAAAATTATTTAATTTTGAAAATTATTATTTAAATTTGTCTTCCATTTATAAAATATACACTTTATAAAAATATTTGCAATAAATTGTTGATAGTTTATTTAACAATTGAATTTTGGGTGAATAGTTGAAAATAAAAATTATGATATTTAGCAGTATAATCTAAATACAAAAATTTTTGTGTCTTGGATGATATAGATATTGATTAGATAGAAATCACATAAAAAATATAATTTATAGAATTATAGTAGTCAATAAAATATATCTTGATGATCTAAAAATATAAATAAATGAATATATTATTCCAAAACACACATCTCCTACCATTGAAAATATCACCACACACAAACCATTCTCCTAAAAACATATAATCCTTGGTGCTTTATAAATATCAGCTTAATTACCTTCCCCATAATCTTCATCAATTTTTATTTTTATTTGTTAAACCATGTTTTTATTTTGTAGGACCTTAATGGGTTTTCTAATAAGACACTACCGAAGGAAGAGGTAAGACTATCAACTAATATTTTTTAAATGTTATTACTCTTCTAACAACACCATATGTTCTACATACTACCTAATAACATATAATCACTACAATAAATTTATATATATTATTATTATTTTATTAAAATATTCATATTCTCTCCTCCTTTAATTTATTTCATTAACTAATCAGTTTTTAACAAAATGCTTAGATCAACAACTCCATTAAAAACTGAATAATTTTTTAAGAATCATCTTTAAAAATGGTTATAAAAATATTATTTTATTCAAATAGGATGATAGTAACTATAAAATAAACTATTTCATGCCTTATATTGTTTTAATAATAATTTATTAAAATAAAAATAATTTATTTTGTGATGGTCAGTCAACCAGCATAAAAGAAGTAACCATAGAACGTTATAATTTTCATTAAGTGAATCATCTCAAAGTAGAAAGAAATATTTGGGCCCACATAAGTATATATAAGGATATGAATACCAAATTTTTTAAATTTTATATTTTTTGTACTCTTTGAAAAGACCATTGATAATTATGAAGAATTGATCTGACTATGGAGCCCGAAAATTAACACAAATATAAAAATATAATTAGTCATTAAATCTCATTGAAATGATTAAAAATGAATTTAATAATGTTTTATAAAATATAATTAAAATATAAAATTCTATTAATTACATAAATAAGGAATTTAATTTCATTATACCTAAGATTGTGTTCATGTTACAAGCTATTTTTGAACCTAATGAAAGGGATCTATCCAGATTCCTATTTTTATGGGTCATGAAAATTATCTCCTGAACATACATTCCATATCTCATTAATGTTGTGAAATTACTATTAATTATATATATATATTTATCTATTATATATATATATAGATTATTCTCCCTTCCATTTCTATCAGAACACATGAGTTATGTTCATTCCTTATATTCCAACTTCATGGAATATATTTTTATTATATTATGTGACAATGATTATACAAAACATTTCATTCCATGGGGAATTTTTTGTTTATTCCTCATGATTAATTTCATTATTTCAACATATATTATTTTATATGTTATAATGAGTTCACAAGGATAACACAATATTGAATTGGGTATTTTTTTAATTGAATTGATAAGTATGGGATTGGAAAGTTAACAAAAACCATGATGGGACTTTGTCCGCCATTTAATGTTATCCTATCAGTTATCATTGACATATGTTTATTTCATGTTTAACTTTTTACCCATATTCTAATGTTTTGATGATCTTATGATTAAATTTTATTTATATTAGGTCTCCATGTGATTAATCATGGTTTTTTTCATAAATACTCCATTTTTATTCAATCTAACACATAAAAAACGCTTCATTACCATGATTTTCGCATTACTATGATATTTATCAAACCAATTTATTCTTGAATTTCCCCATATTATCCCTTACATTTATATTAAATCATTGGTATAATGGATATCATAATAGAGAAAAAAGTAGTGATGTTTTTTATATTCATCGGGATACTTTTACTACATATTCTTCTATGGAAACTAGGATTATCTATATATTGGTGGTATTTGATGGTTTTTTTAAATCATGTAATAATTTGTGAACATGGTTCGAAACACTATAATTTTTTTTATCTTGATAAATTAAAATAAACACCATTTTTAAATTATTTTAATAAATTTTAAAAAATGAATATTAAAAAATTTACCAGTAATATGATGTGTTTTTCTAGTCATGGGAAGAGAATAAATACATTTTAATGTTTAAAAACGATTAATTTTGAAGTAATATTTTTATTGGGTTCTTAATATTTATTTTAATGTAATTTTATTCCATATATTAATATTTAATTTTGAAAAAAAGGTCTCATATTTAGAGTAAAGATATTAATATTTGTCTAATAGGTCACTTTTATTTATTATCATTGTGAATAATAACCTTGACAAATGTGTGTCTCATCATTAATGATTAAATGGTTAAAAAAGTGTTAAACATTTGGTTTAATGGTATAAAATTCATATAACACAATTATTTATTTTATTACAAAATTGGGGATTAGCCTTTCAGATATATGCATTTAAAATATAGTCACATCATGATATTTGTGTAGGATCATAACATAGATATTATTTTAAGAAAAGGATAAGTACAAAATGTCAATCTCATGACATTAATAACTAAATATTTTTATTATAATGAAACAAATATTTTAATTTCTGTTCTAAAAGATTATTTATATGGATAATAATTTCATTATCATGGTATAAAATTTATAATTTTTTTTGTTGAATAGTTACCCTAAACGATTATAGTGGCTGACAAAATATTTTTTTAATTAATAAGAAATTAAAAAACATGATTTTAAATAGAAAAAAATATAACATGGTTGATTTATTATATTCCACATATTTTATAAGTAAATATATAATATTTCAAATATGTGAACTCTCTATATTTGAATTCATTTCCTATCATGTTTTCATTAATCAAAAAAGAAATGAATATTTTAAAAATTGATATTAATTATGTTATATTTTTTATAATATTTCAAGAAATAATTTAAAAATATTGAAATTTTTTGTATAGTACATACAGGTAGAGAAATAGCATAAAATTTCACCCATTTTAATTTTATTATCTAATTTATGGGTTACTATTAATAATTTAACCCCTTAATATTAAATAAATTATTACCAAGATTATGAAAATATTTGCCTTTCTAAGGGGTTAAAGATAATGAAAATGTCTACAGTTACACCTCATACAATGTAAATATCATTGGATAGTGTTATTAAGACTATATTCTTTTTTCATTTAAATATATAATCAGTTGGAATCATTTTTCATGAGAATGAATTAATTACATAATAAATATTTCAGTAATTATAGTGGTGTCATTTCAATCTCTTATAAAAATAAACCCCTTATATTTTTTATTCACAACATATTGAGATTTATACCATTAACAATCCCTTCCTTATTATATTCTAAACTTTTAAATTTAAAAATAAGGGTTTCCATTATTCGTGAATGTAGTTTCTAATGGGCACAGATTAAGGATCTAATAGAGATCACAAGAAGAATAGGAAACCATCTTACCCAACCAAATTCAATTTATTTCTTATTCTATGTCACTAAATATGTGGTATTATTAATAAAATAAATTTTTTACACAAAATATGTTTAAATTTTATAATTTTCATGAAAAAATAATTATCCACAATTTATTCCATTAAATTAGAAATGAAACGATTCACATGTATGTATGTGTGTAATACCCCCTTCATGTAGTAATAAAATTATTTTTTAATCACCATTATTCATTGATTGATATTATGAATGAGTTAGTTTTAATTGATAATATTTGTTAAATTAATATTATTTTATAATATTAATATCATATCTTCCATCTTACCATAAAATTCTTTCAAAAATGAAAATTGTTAATGGGAGTACACGTAGACTACCCCACTATGACCAGATGTCATTCCATTTTCATTTATATAATTAACTTTATTATAATAATCATATATTTAATATATATATATATATATGATATATATAATATAATAATTACTCTAAAATGTTTAATTATTATTTCCCTTTCATTACCTCTAAGTATCAATATTGAAAACCACATTCATGTGTATGTATCACATATCATAGCCTTGAACAGTGTAATTCAATTGTTTATTTATACATTTTATGGATTATTATTTATATTTTTAAAATAAATACCAATTATAATTATGTTATAAATACAGTTATTTATATAAATATACTATGATTTATGTACAATTACTATAAATAATAAGTATAAATTCTCATGAAATGTGAAAATGATAAAACATAGAAACAATTATTTTAATAAGGAATTATAACTAAATTGGTTTTCAGATGTTATAAATTGATAAAATATGAAATTAAAAATACATAAATGAATCTGATATTGAAGAATAATAAATATAATTTTTTTAGTCATGATTTTAGAGTTCATTTGATGGATGTAAAATTTCGGGTGCTTTCATTAAATTGAAATCTCATTTTAATTAGGAATAATTAGTCATGAATTTTCATTAAATGAAATTGTATTATATAGTATGACTAAGTCAATATAACATCATTATCCCATAGTTTTTTATTGAGAATTAATTTTTTTACTTTAATTATCTTCACATTAAGTACCCTATATAATAAATCAATTTATATTAGGAAAACAATGCTTAATTTTCTATTCCTATAGAAACCAATTTTTATCCATATCTTTGTTTTCTAGAATGAATAAATTATTGATTTAGATATTATATAATTAATATTGAAGTTTATTTTACAAATGTTTTAATATATGTAAATCTTCATCCATGTAATATTATTTTCTTTTGCTAACCTGGGTACTCTATTATTTTCCTATAAATGTGAATGAAATCTTTGTTTTAACATACAAGTCATGAACATAATTTCCCAATTTCAAGATTGTAGAATTCAATGAAACTGCATTTACATGTTTCCATTTATCATTTCAATTTAAATTTTTTCAAATAATAGTTACAATTTCTTTATATTTTAATATGTGATTTAAAAATAAAAATGGTATTTCCTATTTAAATATTATAGTGATATTTACATGGTATTTTTATTCTATACATGTATCCTTTCATGTTACATAGGATTTAAAATACATATAATCTTATGATACATTAAATATTATTTAATTTTATTGTATATAGTGATGGTTATTAAATATAAATGTATTGTGTTTTCTATTCAAAGGTAAACTTCGTGATGAATACATTCACGATATTCTTCCATACATATGAATGTGATAATTACTATGTTATTATTCAGTAATAAATTATATGGACCTATATTTTAAAGATAAATATTGATATTATAAGATTTAAATGTTTAAATAGGAGGTTTTAACAAGACTAAATGAGGTTTATGAGAGGTAATACCATGTTTGAATGTATGTTCTTGGTTGGTTATCCCAACCCCAAATTATGTACATGGGATGGTCTCCCAATCCTAACTTATTTCTAATGTCTTGGAGGGTATAATTGATGTTATTTTACTATGATTATGAGTATTCCTGAAATTATTACACTCTTTTAGGATATGTTATTATTCCAATTTTATATTATCTTTAATCAGGCTTTTTGAGCCTCTTTTGAGCCACTCAGTTTAAATGGAAATGATTTTTTTTGCAAAACATGGTTCTGATATTGTAATGGCTGTGTATGACTATCAAAGATTAATATCACATTCTCATACTATTATTGATAATTTATTATTAAATTTTCATTTATATAATTATTTATTACCTTTATAAACAATATTATGGGCCCATTTATTATGATTAAAATACTATAGGATATGAAGAAATTTGTATCAATTGTTTTTTGGTAAAGGGTTATAGTTGTGGAGAACAAGGTGGGTGATGATGTAGATCTCATATGAATATGTTTTTAATTATGTATGTTTCTACAGAACATATAACAATATGGGTTTACCAAATATAATAATGTTATGTAATGAACATTCAACCAATAAGAGGTAATATATATTAATTAAAAGTGTCAGACTCTATAACGATCATGGATGAAATAGGATAAACATATGACCTAGAAACCAAAAAGATGATATCCTTATTTTGAATATTTTTTTATTTTTTTATTATTTCTAAATGGATGCACAATCAACGATGAATACTTGGCCCTATTTAATGGCTCTAAGAATGAGTAATCTTGTAAATTATAAAAGTGATGGTTAATGGATTTATAATTCTCCTATAATAACGATTGATATATGATGATGAAGGAAAAACGATTGTATTTTTCATCATCATTAATTGTTATATATGATTAAAAAATTGTAATTTTTTAGTTTCATAATGCATCCAATAAAATATTGATGAATTTTTTAAAATAAAACTTTTTCATGACCATATGGGAAATTATGTATAGTTCCCACCAAGGAAATAATTTTTGAAGAAGAAACCAGGTGAAAAAAAATCAATTGAAGGTGATATGTTTAATGATGGGAAATTAAGGTAATAGATAATATAGCTATTGTGTAAAAATTAAAATTGTACTGAAGGAGAGGAAGTTCATCTACTGATACTATGGATAGTTCAATGTCTTAGGGGTTGAAAAGATGGTCATTATCTTTGTCTATTCCCTGGTCCAAGGTTTAACTCCAGGACCATGGAAAGAACTATGATATAATGATAAAGTCAATGGATTGATGAATTATGCATTGGGTTTTCAGAATAATGTTTTTGAAGTGTTATATGATGGATATTCTAGTTATAATATTAATGAAACCACAAATAATTATATGAAAATATTTTTTCTTTGAGTATATTAAATCATAGTTATAATGGTTATGACAACCAAGAAGAATATTTTAGTGGTAATATAATATTATTGGAGATAACATTATATAGGGAAATAAATACCTTTATATATTTTCAATGTCTTCTTAATAATATATCATCAGGATAAAATAATGATTTAAATTGATTATGTAAACTAGATAGTGTTGTTGAACATGGAATAATTTTTTTGTTTGTAGAAAAAATGGTGTCCTATTTTTATTATTTAATGGAATATGTTAAATATTCTATGATTATTAATGATTAATAAGCATATTTTTAAACATGGGATTAATTTACGTTTCCATTGATTTTTTGTGGTGATTCAGGTTATGGTATGTTTTAAGAGTATATAAAATCAAGATATTCACCATTTTAGTATGTGAAATTATTTTGTAAATTTTTTTTTGTATGGGGATAAATGTTAATGATTATCATAAATAACTTACATGATCATATTTTATAGTATTATTATGTTCAACTATTTATGTAATGTATTATGTTGACCTTCATTATTATTTTTTGGATTATTGATTAATTTTCTATTTATCCATTTCATATAACCTATAATCATAATCATGGTTTTGGTAAATATTTTCAGAAAGAATAATCACATTTTAATTTTTATGGATCTTATTATTCATTAATAGTTAATATTATTGCATTAATAATGAAACATTCATATTAAAAAATAATTTTGTGGTGTACCATATAATGAAAAATTAATTAACATACAACCAAATTTTTTTATTTTACTTATGAATATTAAAGAAACACTGTATTTAAAATTTATTATGTTCTTTTTTATGATACAAAAATAATCTCTCATATTTTAGAAAATAATCCAGAAACAAACAATTATCTCTTTCGATTCATTTTATATGTATTTGATCTATTTTCCCCCAATAATGGTTTTTTGTTTTTTAGGAATATATTTTATTATAACCGTGTTATCTAAAAATAAATATTATTAATTTCATGTCATTATTCACTTCCATGTCTACATTTTAATTTCCCACTAATGTTAATTTATTTCAGAAGACAAATACATGATATTTATGGTAACCATACTCTTTCCAACATTCCCTTTACAAATAACATTTTATTATCCCATGGTATGATTTAGGATTTCATAAAGGTATATATAGATTATAAGACTATATTTAAAAAGGATAAAATTCTATTAACAGAATATTTTAGTAGGGAGTGAAGGTAAAATTTAACACCAAGATATTTTATAATATATTTATTTTTAAATTTATTGTCGTTTTGAATGCATTCATTGAATGAAACAACTACCATACAATTTCACACAATATCTTATAACATAATAAGTGAATTACATGTTTGAATATTATTAAACCCATTATAAATTATATAGAGAAACATTTTATTTAATAAAAATTTATTAATAAATGTATAATATATACATACATAATTTTATTGTAAAGTTATTTTATTTTTAAAAAATATGATTTATTTAAAATGGCCTTAATTATAATTTTTGTGTGAATGTTATAATTATATTTTCCACTATTATAAAATTATTTTTATAAAAATTGAAAAAAAATTGGATTATTTTTATCCATATTATCTTCTGGGGAATAATTTTTAATATTTTTAAATTATTAAATTTTCATTGAATAGTGAAAATAATTATTTTCAAACCATTTCATTTCATTTCATTAAATTAACAAATTTTAATTTACCACTATATTTGGAAATTTATATTAAGGTGTGATATGAAAATTTGAAATGATAATTTTCTAATTTATTCTATTTAAATCTAGAATATTCATGATTTTGATATAAGTTAGTTTTATTCTTAAAACAAATTATAAATAAACATGATTATTTCACATTAAAAGAGAATATTAAAAACATTTCTTCTAATAATATATATTGAATGTTGAGAAATTCGTTCCACAATTAGAATCATTTTGTTAATAAATTTCAATAGGAACATATTAATTTTTTTCATTATTAATATTAACTATGGTAAATATTTGTCACCATTGTATGAGTGAAACATGTAAAATAGAGTTAAAACATTTGGTTACCTCTTAAAATTATATCTAAAACCTTCCATTATCCTATTTTATGTGATTATTTTATCAACGTATGTTTACTATAGAAATATATTTCTACTTTTTGACATTTTTCCTTAATTATGTCCTTTTAACTATTTTAAAGTAAAAATAAATGTATAATGAAATTATACTTGTCTTGATATGTCTAAAATATTCATATAAGGATTATAAAAATATATTATGAGAAATAAATGATTATTTTAAATAATAATAACTATTTCTAAGAGTAATTTAATTTTAATTTTTATTTATTGTATAATTACAGTAAATGCTTATGAACCATTAAGATGATATTTTTCAATTGATCGAAAAATAACTAAAATGATTCTAACAATTATAAGTGTAATAAAATTTTGGTAATTTATTGGGTTTCATTATGTTTTTTTGATAAATAGCAGACATGTTTTGTTTTATAAATATATATACTTAAATTTAATTATATTAATGATCATTGGTGTCAAATTCTGATAATAGTTCTCAAAATGACATAATGAGTGTTTTTATACATGTATTTAATTTAATTTTTTATCGATGGAATCTTGAAAAAGGAAAAGTAAGATTTTAAATGGTCTAAACATTTATCGCATGTGCACTAATAAGACAAATTTCATATTATATGTCAAATCATAAGCCCTTAATAAATATACCGTCATTACAATAGTTTTGATTTAATTCTTTATCAAATGGGTAAAACTAAAATAAACAGCTTAATATAATTTCAAAACATGCATAAATATTATTATGTTATTATATATGGACAATATTTTTATTAAATTCAAAGTTCCTTCTTTTGGGAACCATTTTACTTGATATTGAAATATATTTTATTACTATATTTCATTAATTTGAAAAAATTAATATAGTATTATTATTTAACAATCGTTATTTTAATAAAAAAGTATATATTCATACAATTAAAATTCTAACCCAAATTAATGACATATGGATGAAAATATCAAGCATGGCGTACTCCTGGGTCATTGTTCAAATTATAGTAACATTCTAGACATAAAAGTGTAAAACCCCTTTATATCAGGATAAATGTCAACAATATTATAAAAGGGTTAATACCAAGTGGTAAGGGTGAACAAAATGTAAAACATTTCCACATTTTGTTAGACTGGTTAACATACATTGATAATTATTATGTAATATTATTATATAAAATTTGATACATTTTTTCATGAAATTTATTTTATATTATTTCCACACTTTTTTTTGTAATTACATGAGTGCCCCTACCATCACTTGTAATGGCACAGACCTCTCCGGTCCATTACATTGTGAAAATATGGTGTTTCAGGTGTTCTGGGAGGTCAAGGTGACATATCCCCAACTCTTTGCCAAATTTTTTATTCTGTGAACAGTTCCATCGGTGAACAGTTCTATCAGTAACCTATAATTGTAGGAGAACAGTGTTCTATCAGTGAGGATTCAGTGAACACAGTTCTATCTGTGAGGTTTAGTGAACAGTGTTCTATTAGTGTGGATTCAGTGAACAATGTTCTATCAGTGAGTATTCAGTGAACAATGTTCTACCAGTGAGGATTGAGTGAACAATGTTCTATCAGTGAGGTTCATTGAACACTGTTCTATGAGTGAGGATTTAGTGAATAGTGTTCTATCAATGAGGATCTAGTGAATAGTGTTCTATCAGTAAGGATTTAGTGAACAGTGTTCTATCAGTGAGGTTCAGTGAACAATGTTCTATTAGTGATGATTCATTGAACAATGTTCTATCTGTGAGGATTCAGTGAACAATGTTCTATCAGGGAGGATTCAGTGAATAGTGTTTTATCAGTGAGGATTTAGTGAATACTGTTCTATCAGTGAGTATTTAGTGAATAGTGTTCTATCAGTGAGTTTCATTGAACATTGTTCTATCAGTGAGGATTTAGTGAACAGTGTTCTATCAGTGAGGATTTAGTGAGCAGTGTTCTATGAGAGAGGATTTAGTGAACAATGTTTTATTAGTGGGGATTTATTAAACAGTGTTCCATCAGTGAGGATTTAGTGAACAATGTTCTATCAGTGAGGATTTAATGAACAATGTTCCATCAGTGAAGATTCAGTGAACAGTGTTCTATCAGAGAGGTTCAGTGAACATTGTTCTATCGGTGAGGTTTTTTGAATAGTTCTATCGGTGAGGTTCTATTAACAGTGTTTCCAGAATGGTGAGGTCTATCGGTAACCTCTAATGGTGACGTCTATCGGTAACCTCTAACGGTGACATCTATCGGTAACCACTAACGGTGAGGTATATTGGTAACCTCTAACGGTGAGGTCTAATGGCGACCTTTTCATTCCTTTGCCAAATTTTGAGTTTTTGAACAGTGTTTCCAACATCCAACAGTTATCCCCTTTGACGTTTACATTGATGTAAAATACATTTAAAGCCTTATTTTAAGGACTTTTATAGCCGATTAAAAGGCCATAAATCCTATATTAATTATTCCTATGGATCAGGATGTTTTTACTTGGTCAAACTGCGTGGGTTAATGTGATCAGATTTTAATGGGGAATTAAGCGTAGCTTAACTTGTCGCCCAATTAAATCTTTAAAAGAGACTAGATATCATCCTACCTTGTTCTTCCTCTTGGTTCTAGACTATGAGATGATAGAAACTTTCAATCCTTCCCATAGGAGTTTCACAATCAATCTTTACTCCTCGGATTGGTTCTGCTCTATTTTGAAGCAACTGAGATATATCAGGAAATATTCGATATAAGGTATTTTTTATAGTCATTCCTTTGGGGATCATCTCTTCATGTTTCTCCTTTTCAAGTTATTGCTTGTAATCTCCATGCTTCTAATGGGGATTTTTTTGGGGTTTGGTTGGTTCGGTCGTACCGCGGCATCCTCAGGTGGATGCAATTGTCGCGAGAGGAGGATCATGACCCGTTGTGTGGATTAAGAACATGAGGACCTGTTTGAGGTAGGGTATTTTTTTTCTTCTCTTTCTTTTATGTGAAACTGTATTGTTAGCGTGTTTAATCCCACTAGATTACAATAGAAATAACAAATGAATTTTTTAACTGGATAAATAAATTGATATCAATATTATGTTATTGCCTCTTGTTTTGCTAGATAGTGTGATATCTACACGTGATTTTCTTAGAGGTTTGTTCATGATGGAAATCGATAAAGAACGTAAACCGGGATTAATTGATAATTGCAGGCTAATGATATATAGGCCTGAAAACGAATCTGGTTCTTATTGTAATTTTATGTTAATCAAATTAGAACAATAAGTATATTTATTTAATTTGTGATGACATACATTTTAGTTTTCCCAAAATTGTAACCAAAGAATAATAAAATAGTTAACCAAATATGGATTAATGAACCGGTGGTTGATAAAAGATAATTTCTTGTAGGGTTCTGAGTTATCCTCTTGTTTGTTTAAGGGACAAGATTCCAATTGTGAAGATGTTTGTTTTACTAATGCTTTAGTATTAATGTGAGCTTGGATGGTTGGGGTAAAATGTGGAGGCATGGAGACCCTTTTGGTTGTGGTAGTAGATGATCCCTAGAGTGGCGAGATGCATAGGTTTATGCATGTGGATGTTAGGGAGGACACCAGGTATATTAGAATAGAGTAGATGTGATTGTTGGATTCTTGGTAATTTTGATTGGTTGTTTATCTGATTTACTTTTCCCCACTACTCAAGGCAACTGTTCTTTCTTACCCTTCTTCCAAAAGCAGCGAAGACATGCATGGTATCCACATGCTTTCTGGGTTTAGCTTCACAAGGATGGGTATATGCTCTTTCTATAAGCAGCAAGACTCGACGGGTAGTACATCTACACACCGTGTAGATCTACTTCTATTTAGTAGCATATAATGTATTTCTAGAATTCCTAGGAATGAGGGAATGTATTTCTATAATGAATAAGTGAATAAATAGTGTTAACCAATGGGATGAAGATGCTGTAACATAATGATGAAGTTGTAATTTTTAAAGGAACAGTTGACTTGGGGTGTGATGCTAATGAAATTTAATGTGGGATTGTTCATGGTTAATTAATGATTAAAGAATTAATTAGAATAAAGTGGAACTAATAAAAAGGGAATGAATTAATCTAATTAAGCTCTATAAATGGTCGTGTGCTTATAGAATACCTAGTCTTAGAAGTAGCATCCTAGAGTATGAGAGACGTTAGTTTTAGTTGTGTCTAAGACTAGGTGATTCCCATAGTGTGGTTGTGAGATATAATATATCCTATAATTTTGGTGTTTCTATACGCTACTCCACCCTATCAATAAGGGAAACTGAATCCCCGGGGATTCTGAGCCCTAGGGGGTGGTGGTGTTTTCCCCAACATTCTGATGGGAGGATGGACGGGTGACTAACCACTTTGGCCCTGCTCTCTTCTCTTGGTTGTTAATGGAGCTTGTAGGAACATTGGTTAGTTTTCCCCATATATGTGTGTAGAGGGATATAATGTCTTGTGGTTATTCACACACATATATTCTGTATATAGTTTTCTATGTACTACTATTGGTGTAACGTGTATAGGTTGTGATGGCTTGAGGATCCTTACTCAGTGTATGGGCTCTGATTGCTTGAGGTATAATACCCGATGTATGATACAAGTTATGTGAGCTGTGGTGGCTCCCAGAAACTACCTGGTTACTTAGGTGTGTAGACGTGGTGGTTCTGTTGCCAGAGGTCCATATTGTGGTGCTTCTCCCAGGTGTTTGTGGGCAAGTCTTTTTGGAGAGAGATGCTCAGGACGTGCGATGTTGGGGAAAAGCATCAAACTAGTTGGGAAGTAGTAGTGGGGTACCCTTGATATTTTTTATTATATGATATATTATTGTATGAGTTACTTGGTTTGAGTAGCCAGGGTGAGGATGGGAAAATAGAATACATGTTTAGGTGATGAGTTAGGTTCACTTGTTGTTCACTGTGCTTTAGCATGCTTTCATTACTTTTCACTAGCGGCTTCTGGGAGGATCCTATTGAGTATACTGTTAAACTCACACTATATATATATAAACTATTTTTCAGATCACTTTGAGAAGGTTGGATATCAAGATGGTTTCTTCTAGCTTGGGGTTTCATGGGCTGTTTGGTCTTGTGGTTGCTACTGTTTTTACATTCTTTTGGGTACTTCCAGTATTTCCCCTTTCAGTTGTAGTACATATACATGACATTTCATATGTGTACTTGGGTTTTTGTTTATATTGCAGTCTGAGTTGGAGTTGATTGGTTTCTATCTTATCACTCTCTTCTGCATGTGTTCTCTTAGAGGGTAATGCCTCCCATTTTGTGTGTTACTAAACCCTCGGTGCTAGTGGCCAACCCGGGGCCTACTGGAGGTGGGGCTCGGAGGTCATTATCTCCCTTATCGCATTGCCAGCCCATGAGAGGTACACTTTGTGGGGAGGGGGTCATGATAGAGTGGTATCAGAGGTCTGGTTGAGGGAAATGATGGAGTTTGGAGTTAGGCATAGGTGAGGTTTCATGGGTTGGTAGAGAAACAATTCCATTTATGTTTTCAGGTGAGGTAAACACTAGAGACCAGCAGAGACATAGGAATTTAGGGACCCCTATGATCTGATGTACGAACCTTTAGGTTTACAATGGATACTAAACAATTTGATACTTTTTGCAGAGTAGAGACCTGGGAAAGGATCATGCATCATTATTCTTTGTACATGTGTTTTCATGGGTATACAATGGTATAGGTTGTCCTAAAATGATTAAAAGAAAACAATTAATTAATTAATGTTGATTCTTACATATTCATAGTTCAGGAACTCTAATGGTTGTTATTTTAAATGTATGGTTCTAGGTCGACGTCCTCATTAGTTTTGTGTAGAAAATGTTCAGAAATCTATTCTTCCAGATCGCCACAAGGTAGTGGTTGACGACGACGGCACTTGGAGGAAGACACCCCGAGTGTTTCAGTGCCAGAGTCTGCAGATGTATGAGGGCTCCATTTCAGATGCAGTCACGCAATACGGGTTTGAGGTGGTCGAGATCAGATTTAGTTCGATTCGTGCTCAGAAGGAGCACTGGGTGTCCTTGTTTGTGACGATGCTACGTGGATCATCAAGGAAATGGTGGTTCTTGTTCCTTAGGGATCGGGAGGAGTCAGCGATCTCATGGGAGGAGTTTCGCGATAGTTTTATAGTCGAGTTTCTTTCCTCAACTACGAAGGCGTCCCATCGCCAGGAGCTTCTTACCCTTCGATAGGGGAGATCCAGTGTTGGAAATTTTGGAATCCATTTCAGAAACCTTTTACGATATGCTTCAAACCTGCTGCCAGATGTCGAGGCCAGGGCGATGCATTTTGAGGAGGATTTGCATCCAGAGATCCAGATCTAGGTCACCACATTTATGATGAAAACATATCTTGAGGTACTGGAGAGGGTAGAGGTTATTGAGAGGACTTTGGCCCGGATTGGATCATCAAAAAAGGGGAATCGGTATGATTCCTCATGAAGCAGAGTTGTGGTCCGGGGTTGTAACACCTCGAGTTTTAATAAAAGATATTTTTATTTCCTTTATTTTATTAATTCAATTTTATCTTTAACAAATTTGTAAATAAATATAAAAAATAATATAATAACAATTTTTTAAATAAATTTTCATTATATACTACTTTGAAGATATATATTCCAATTAAAGAATAAAAATATTTTTTAATAATATTGCTTATGAAATGATTTTCAAACGCTAAATATAAATTGACATATAAACATTAAAAAACCTTATTTTAGTTTTGAGATGTACTATTTTCAATTTAATAAAATTAAAACCTTAATGTAATTTAAATTTTGTTTTTAAAAATAGAAAATAAAATATTTAATATTTAATAATAATAACATATTTTCTATAATAAGAGTGAAATTTGGTTTAAATTATAAATTATAAATTTATTTATTTTTAAAGAAACTATTTTGATTCAATACAAATACTATTCTTTTTAATGAGGTATTAATTACATTAAAAAATATATTTTAATATAAATGACTTTATTATTATAACCATATAAAATTTGAATAATATATTAAAACTTGTTATGTAAGAATTACATTTTTAATGAAATATATTAATATAAGATATTATATAACAATATGAGTATTAGTTTTTTTTAATTTGTCTATATATATATATAATAAAGATGAAAGTATGATTAAAAAAAGGGAATTAAAAATATTATAAATTAATTTTTAAAATAATGATAATCGATAAAAAATAATTATAATAACAAAAAAAAAGATATGTTAAAATCTGAATATGAAATCGAGTTTTGAGGGTTATGATTTCATTGGACCGCATCATCCTCTTCCTCGATGCCTTGGGGTCCAGCGTAGGTCATGCGATCAGGAGCGCGAGCATGAATAGGATTTGAGGGTTCATCTTCTTCGAGTTTGAGCGGAAAGGCAGATCTGAGAGTCTTATATGAAGGATTACAGTTAACGGTGGTTGTGAACTGAGGTCGAACCGAAATGAGGTTTCAGAGAATGCGAGTTCGGGTTCGGTAGGGATACATCGACCTTCAACTGATGCTCGGGTGTCGTATATTGTTCAATTTCATGTAGAGGTTTCGAAACACCTTGTCCGAACATGACTTAGGGTTTCAAGTGATGGATGAGGATCAAGAAGATTAGAGATACCCTCGTTATCTTCTTCCTATTATCGGATTTACATATCTGCAAGTAGGTGTTAGTAAATTAATTCATTCCTTATCTTAATCTTCCTTAAATCCAATTGTTTTTTTCCAAACCTTCTTATCGACACCTATTTATGGTTATCCTGAATTTTTTATTTCATCAAACAGTTGTATACCACTGATTTTTGTATCGGTTTTTCTTCAATTACATTCGATTTAGATTATTATCTTTTGTGTGTTATCCATTTTTTTTCTAAATCAGTTTCACTTCATTTTCTAGAAACTTTTTAATGTTTTCATTGAGATTATTTATTCAATAAACCATGATTTTTTTTGTTTTTTGATCGAGTTTGTCAAAACAATAGATACGCTGGAGATATCATAATTTTAATTTCTGGACTGTATGTATAATGATTTCATAATTCTTGTCGACTTGTCAATTTTTCTATCTAATTTTGTCAACTAGTTAGGTTTTTTTATTCATATTCATTCATTGAATTCTATTTGATGTCATTTTCATATTGTGTACAAATTTCATTTTATTTTTGATAAATAAGAATTTAACTTGACACTTGAGAAATGGTATTTATAAAGCAGTTCTCTTCTACAATAAGGGATAAAAGGAGTGCGCTGTGTGTGAGGCTGGTATGGAAAGTAGTAGCGGCTTTCTTCTTTTTCCCTTAGTATATTTTCTAATTCTATGTGTATTAGAGTTTAGTGGTACTATTTGGAAGAAGAATTCGTCTACGCATAAAACCAGTAAGCGATTTTAATTTTAATTTTATCAAATTACTTTCTTCTTCATTTTTTATATATGGGTTCCTTCAAAACAAAATCAACATTTTTATTTGCTTAAATAATAGTTGTTTCAGTTAAGGAGAATTATATATATTTTTTAAAATATATATTTTATGGATTCTATTTTTATTTAAATTAGTTTTAACGGTGTTGAATGAATTTATAAGGGTTTATGCTATTAAATTTTTATCATGAAAAACACATATATATTTTTATGTATACACGTTTATATTCCTATTCTATTTTTATTTTTTCAATGATGTATATGAATCATTAATTAATGTTTTGGATGTAAATAAAGTTTGAAAGAGTTTATTTTTCTTTAATTTTGATATAAAAAATCCCTTTTTATAATTTTGTGTATATATGATTATATACTTCAATCTTAAATTATTTTGGATTTTCGAAAGGGTAATTATCAATATATAAATGATGTTTTTGATGTGAAACATACTCGAAAATTGTAAAATCATAGATATATGATTTTATGTTTCATCCATATGTTTCATTTATGTTTTAGCGTAATTTTTTCTTGAAAAATATGTTTAAATGTTCATAAATATATTATACATATTCATATGTGATTCATTTAATTAATTCATGAATGCCATTTATAATAATAGTAGTGGCCATTATTTAAATCAATGAAATTTCACGCGCATTAGTTTTATTAATCATGTGTGTAAGTTGTAGTGATAATATTTTTTCATGTTGTATTCACAATATATATATATATAAATTTTGTATGGGTAAATTGTTATTATGTATGAATGATTCTTAAAATTATGATTCCTTAAAGGAAAAAGTATGTGGGAAAAATCATGAAAATATATGTCGATGTGTAAATCGACTACCTCAGAACAAGTAGATATAATCCTATGAATATATATATGTAAGGTCTAGCCATAAAAGTATTGGTAGTAACCAAACATGAAAATGATGAAATGGAAATAATATGTAAGTATGGATGTGTATTTTCATACATTGACATATTTAAAAGTAAAAAAAAACTCCATTGACAAATACTAATATATATATATATATATGTATATATAAATAAATCATTAAATTCTTTCAAAAAATACTGGCGCTTGTTCGTTGTAAAACTAGAAGGTCACTGGCGAGTGAACCCATCCTTCGCAAAGTGGGTAGGCCCATGACAGCCTTCAACAAATTAAGTTTCCTCAAAATAATGTTTTGTTTTAATAAATTTTGCTTCATATTTTCCAAAAAAATGACGGGATTAGTTTAAAAGTGTTTTCAAAGTATAATTATTTTTAAAAAGAATTACATTATTTTTTAAATGTTGTTTTAAAAATGTATTTACAATTGAATTTTTCAAATTTATTATCAAAGGTATATTTTTAAAAATAGATTTATCAAAAGTTTTCAAAACCCCTTACTGGGCATCTTTTGTGCTCACCTTACGTTTTTGAAATGTTTTTCATAGGTTTCCTTGAATTCCAGAGTTGGTCATCGTTGTTGTAGTGTGCACAGAAGCGTAGTAGATAGTTGTTTTATTTTTATTATATATTTTATTTTTTTATTTAACTCTGATCAATGTAAGGTTATGTCTAATATTCCAGAACCTAGACCAGTAAAACATAACTCATTTCATTAAGGTGTTGTGTAATTGTTTATTCACTTTTAAAAAAATTACACAACATTTTTCAAGCACCGAGTCCAGAAGAGAAGGCTCGGGCGTTATAATTGGTATCAGATGCATGGTCTAGACATATTTGGAGGCTACATGTTGACTTTTGAGGAAAATAAAATCGTCGCGGTAGTGTTTTCTTTATATATATAAGTCTCATTATAAGTTCTTTAATTTTGAAGTTGGAAATTCCAAATTTTCATTTTTCCGATTAAAGAATTGTGAGGGCACAAATTTTTTTAGGATGGGAGAATGTAAGAACCTAAGTTTTAATAAAAGATTTGTTTATTTACTTTATTTTATTAATTCAATTTTAATTTTAAAAAATTTGTAAATAAAAGTTAAAATTCTTATAATAAATTTTTTTTCAATATATTTTCATTAAATACTACTTTGAAGAAATGTATTCTAATAAAACAATAAAAATATGTTTTAATAATATCACTTATGGAATTATTTTAAAATGCAGAATATAAATTGACATATAAACATTAAAAAACCATATTTTAGTTTTGAGAAGTACTATTTTCAATTTAAGAAAATTAAAAAATTAATGTAATTGAAATTTTGTTTTGAAAACTAGAAAATAAAATATTTAATATTTTATAATAATAAGATAATTTCTATAATAAGACTGCAATTTGGATCAAATTATTAATTATAAATTTATTTATTTTGAAGGAAACTATTTTGATTCAATACGAATACTATTATTATTAATGAGGTATTAATTTCATTAAAAAATATATTTTAATATAGATTTTTTTATTATTCAAAACGTATAAAATTTGAATAATATATTAAAAGTTGTTATGTTAGAATTAAATTTTTAATAAAATATATTAATAGAATATATTATATAACAATATGATTATTAATTTTTTTAATTTTTCTATATATATATAATGGAGATGAAAGTCTCATTAAAAAAAGGTAATTAAAAATATTATAAATGTATTTTCATAATAACGATAACCGATAAAAAATAATAATAATAACAGAAACAAAGAATTGTTAAAATCTGAATATAAAATCGAGTTTTGAGGGTTATGATTTCACGGGATCACGTCTTCATCTTCCTCGATGCCTTGGGGTCCAACATAGGTCATGCGGTCCGAAGTGCGAGCATTAATAGGAGCCGAGGGTTCATGTTCGTGGAGTTTTAGCGGTCAGGCACATCTGAGAGTCTCACTTGAAGGATTCCAGTTAACGATGTTTGCGAACCGAGGTCGAACACAAATGAGGTTTCAGAGAATGCGAGTTCGATTTCCCTAGTTCTACGTCAACCTTCTATTGATGATCGGGCATCATCCGATGTTTAATTTTATGTATAGGTTTCGAAACACCTTGTCTGAACTTGATTTAGGTTTTCAAGTGATGGATGATGATCGAGAAGATTGGAGATACCCTCGTTATTTTCTTCTTTTTATCGGATTCACAAATCTGCAAGTAGGTGTTAGTAAATTAAATTTTTCCTTATCTAAATCTTCCCTAAATCCAATTGTTTTTTTCAGACCTTCCTATCAACATCCGTTTATGGTTATCCAGAATTTTTTATTTCATCAAACAACTGTATACCACTGATTTGTGTACCTATTTTTCATCAATTCCTTTAAATTTAGATTATTATATTTTTAGTATTATCCATCTCTTGTCTAAATCAGTTTCACATATTTTTCTAGAAACTGTTTCGTATTTTAATTGATAATTATTTATTCAAACCACCATTTATTTGATTTTTTTATCGAGTTTTTCAAAAAAAAAAACAGATATGCTGGAGATATCATAATTTTAATTTTTGGACTGTATGTACAATGATTTAATAATTCCTGTCGACTTGTCAATTTTTCTGTCTAATTTTGTCAACTAGTTATGTTTATTCGTATTCATCTTCATTTATTGAACTCTATTTGATGTCATTTTCATATTGTGTCTAAATTTAATTTACTTTATGATAAATGAGAATTTAATTTGACACTTGATAACTGCTATTTATAATGCGGTTCTATTTTACAATAAAGGATACGAGGATTGCGCTGTGTGTGAGGCTGGGAAGGCAAGTAGTAGTTGATTTCTTATTTTCCCCTATGTATAATTTCTAATTCTATGTTTCTGAGAGTTTAGTGGTACAAATTGGAAGAAGAATTCATCTTCACACAAAACCAGTAGGAGATTTTAATTTTAATTTTATCAAATTACTTTATTCTTCAATGTTTAATTATGGGTTCCATCAAAACAAAAAAACATTTTTAATTTTCTTAAACAAAAGTTGTTTCAAGTAAGGAGAATTATATATTTGTTTTAAAATATATAAGGTTTGTATGCTATTTTTATTTAAATTAGTTTTATATGTGTTGAATAAATTTATATGGGTTTATTCTACTAAATGATTATTATGCAAAACCCATGTATATATTATTATGCATACACGGTTATATTCCTAGTCTATTTTGAGTTTTTCAAAGATGTATATGAATCATTAATTAATGTTCTGGATTCGAACAAAGTTTGCAAGAGTTTATTTTTTAATAATTTGATAAACAAAATCCATTCATATAATTTTGTGTATATATGATTTTATACTTCAATCTTAAATTATTTTGGATTTTCGAAAGGGTGATTATCAATATATAACCGATGTTTTTAATGATAAACATACTCACAAATTGTAAAATCATAGATATATGATTATATGTTTCATCCATATGTTTCATTTATGTTTTAAAGTAATTTTTTCTTGAAAACATTGTTTACATGTTCACATATATATTATAAATATTCATATGTGATTCATTTAATTAATTCATGAATGTCATTTATAATATAAGTAGTGGCCATTATTTAAATCAATGTCATGTCGCACACATCACTTTTATTAATCGCATGTGTATGTTTTAGGGATAATATTTTTTCATGTTGTATTCATAATATATATATAAAAATGTTGTATGGGTAAATTGTTATTATGTTTGAATGATTCTTAAAAGAATGATTTCTTAATGGGAAAAGTATGTATGGAAAATCATGCAAAGATATGTTGATGCGTAAATCGACTACTGTAGAAAAAGTATATATAATTCTATGAATATATATTTATGTAAGGTCTAGCCATAAAAGTATGGGTAGTAACCAAACTTTCAAATGATGAAATGGAAATCATATATAATTATGTATGTGTATTTTAATACATGGATGTATTTAAATTTAAAAAAACTCCAGTGAAAAATAATAATATATATATATATATATATAACTTGAAATTATTTCAAAAAATATCGGTGCTTGTTCGTTGTAAAAATAGAAGGTCACTGGGGAGTGAACCCATCCTTCACAAAGTGTGTAGGCCTAAGACAGCCTTCAACGAATTAAGTTTCCTCAAAATGATGTTTTGTTTCAATAAAGTTTGCTTAATATTTTCCAAATAAAATCACTGGATTAGTTGAAAAGTGTTTTAAATGTATAATTATTTTTCAAAAGAATTACATTATTTTGTAATTTTTGTTTTAAAATTGTATTTACAATTGAATTTTTGAAATGTATTATCAAAGGGATATTTTTAGAAAGCGATTTATCAAAAGTTTTCAAAACCCCTTTCTGGGCATCTTTTGTGCTCACCATTCATTTTTGAAATGATTTTCATATGATTCCTTGAATTCCAAAGTTGGTCTTCGTTGTTGTAGTGCGCGCAGAAGCGTAGTAGACTATTGTTTTATTTTTGTTTTTATTGTTTATTTTTTTTATTTAACTCCGATCAATGTATGGTTATGTCTAATCTTCCAGAACCTATACAGGTAAAATATCTTCAATTAATTAAAGTGTTGTGTAATTGATTATTCACTTTTAAAAAAAATTACACCACATTTTTCAAGCACCGAGTCTGGAAGAGCGGGCTCGGGGGGTTAAAGGGGTTCATGGTTTTCTGGGAAAATGAGTTTCCATTGAGCCATGGTAGGTCCCATCCCTTCAGAAATCATTTCTCCAGAGGCAGAAACTCTTAGGCTTATGCCAAGGGATCCAGAATTTTTTTCTTGTAGTGGTTGTGGCCATTAGTAGCTGGAGTGCATGACCATTCAGAGCAGTCATCATGCACCAGGCGCTATGCTCCAGGTTCCTCCATTGAGGATGTTCCAGCCGAGGTAGTAGTAGCTAGTTTCACCAGCTTTAGATCAGTATATGGTAGATGGGGAAAGCAGAGGATAGCCCCGTGACACTCCCCATCCTCAGAGAGCAGAGTGCGGCCGTGGTGGTGGTCGTCATGAGGGTCAGAGAATCCATGGAGGAGGTTGTGGTCAACATCATGATCTAGCATGGCCAGCTCCAGCCGAGCCATACGTTGTTCGAGGTACCCTTTGCTTGTTTTCTACCTTAGTGTATGCCTTGTTTTCTTCAGGAGGCACACACTCCTTCATATCACCTACCTGTGTCCATGATTTGGGTCATGAGGTAGAGAGGCTTCCAGTGTCCTTGGCGTTGACTATTGCAGTTAGAGGTCAAGATGACTTTTTGGAAGTATGTAGAGACTGTGAGCTACTGTTTGGGAAACACCGCTCTTGGGCAAATTTCCTATGTTTACGAATATAACCATATGATGTTATCCTCTGCATGGATTGGTTGTATTCGGTTCAAGAAATCATGGATTGCTTCAGGAAAAAGGTCTTCTTCATTGGTGCAGATGGAGAGAAAGTGGTGTTCCTAATGATCGAGATCCCCGGATGGGTCATAGGTGTGTCCCATCCATATCATCCATGATGGATATGATGATGCTGAGTTATTCAGAGGTTCAATGGTTGGAGTTTCCTAGGGTTGTAGGGGAGTACCCTGATGTCTTTCCAGAAGAGGTTGTAGCATTAGCCCCTCGATGAGAGATCGAGTTTGGGATCCAGCTACAACCAGGAGCGTCTCCTATCTCTATGTCTCCATATAGTATGTCCCCTTCTGAGTTAAGAGAGCTACGTATATAGAATGATGGTCTGTTGTAGTGCGGTTTTGTTTAGCCAAGTGTGTCACCAAGGGGTGCACCAGTTTTGTTTGTGAAGAAGGTTGTTCAAAGTATTCCATTGGGTGTCAATTATCGTTGCTTAAACAAAGTGAAAATAATAATAATATCTATCCTCTTTCATGGATTGATGAATTATTCGATAAAATGAAGGGTGAAAGTTGGTTCTCAAAGATCGACTTGAGGTCAGGATATCATCAGATGCGTGTGAAGGATGAGGATATACCGAAGACTGCATTACGTTGTTGTGATTGGCATTATGAGTTCATTGTAATGTCATTTGGAATAATAAATTCTTCAAATGTATTCATGGGATTGAATAATTATATGTTCCGTGATTTCCTGGAAAAATTCATGGTAGTTTTCATCGACGACATCCATGTGTACTCCACATCTGAAGAGGTTCATGCACAGCATCTACAAGCCGTTTTGGGAGTAATTTGCCAATATCAGATGTTCGGGAAGTTGTCGAAGTGTGAGTTTTGGGATCGAGAAGTCCATTTCTTAGGGAATTTTGTGTCTCAACCGGGAGTAGCTATGGATCCATCAATGATTGAAGCATTTGTGTCGTGGGAATCCCCCAAGGCAATGTTAGAGGTTTGAAGTTTCTTTGCTCTTGCAGGTTACTACCGGAGGTTCATAGCCGATTTCTCACGATTTGTGACTCCTCTAACATCTTTGACTAGGAAGGAGAAGGAATTCATATGGACTGATCAATATTATACAACCTTCGAGCATCTAAAGGATAAGTTAGTAAGTTCTCTAGTCCTTTGTCTTCCAGTTGAGTGAGTTCTGTTTGATGTTTTCTACGATGCTTCACATCTAGGGTTAGGCTGTGTTCTCATGCAGCAGATGTCATTTGTTTCTTATTGGTCTCGGCTGTTACATCCCCATGAATTCCACTATTCCACCCATGATCTTGATTTGGAAACTGTGGTGTTTTCTCTAAAGTTGTGGAGACATTACCTCATTGGTGAGCGCTTTGTGGTGTTCACTGATCATAAGAGTTTGAGGTATGTTTTCTCCCAGTGTGACCTGAACCTACGACATCATCGGTGGATTGTGTTCTAAAAGGAATACAACTTTGAAATATCATATACACATAGAAAATGGAATGTTGTAGCTGATGCACTGATCCTAATGTCACGTAGTAATGTTGTGCATGAATCCGTTGATTCCAGGAGAGTAATGGAAGAACTGTCAGCATTGCATCTTAATACGGAAGAAGTTGGGGGTAGAGGTTATCTTTTTCAGATGACGGTATAGTCATCCCTGATGCAGAAGGTGGAAGATTCACAGTTGGGAGATCTATTAGTGGAGGTTTGGAGAGACCGAGTTGTTTGTGGTGAAGACCCAAATGGTTTTTTGGAGGGTGAACAACACTGAGTGTTGTATCATGGAAGGATTTTTGTTCCCTTGATGATGTGTGAGACAGTTCTCAGAGAGTTCCATAGTTTTCCTTTATTAGTATATCATATCATGACAAAGATGTATAGATCCTTGAGGAGTCAGTTTTGGTGGCCTGGACTGAAGCGTGCGGTTGCGGGGTTTGTGTATCGATGTTTACTCTCCCAAAAGGTGAAGGTCGAACATCGTGTTCCCGGTGGTCTTCTCCATCCATTAGAGATTCCTCAGTGGAAGTGGGAGGAAATATCAATAGAATTTTTTTCAAGTTTACCTCGATATCTAGTAGGACATTATGCTATTTGGGTGGTAGTGGATCGTTCATCAAAATTGGCTCACTTCATAGCGATCAAGGAGTCGAGATCAGTGGATGTTTTGTCGGGGAAGTATCTAGAGGAGGTGGTGAGAATTCATGGAGTCCCTAGGATGATCATTTCTGATTGATACCTTTTCTTACCTCTATGTTGTGGAGAGGTCTCCAACATGCTTTTGGATCTCAACTATGCCTTAGCACTACTTTTCATCCTCAAACAGATGGTAAGACAGAGCGAACCATCCAGACTCTTGAAGACATGTTACACTCTTGTGTTCTTGATTTTGGAGGTTCATGGATGAGGCACTTACCCATGATGGAGTTCGCTTCATTAATATTTTTCACTCCACCAATGGTATTGTGCTGTTTGAAGCCTTGTATGGTCGGCCTTTCCGTTCTCTGTTGTGCTAGACTAGGGTTGGAGAGTCATCAATTCTCGGACAAGAACTAGTACAGAATACAACAGAGATGGTTTAGGTGATTCCTGAGAGGATGAAGACAGCGCAAGATCATCATAAATCATATGCTGATCAAATAAGGAGGCCCATCGTGTTTAATATTGGGGATCATGTGATTCTGAAGGTGACTCCCCGTCGTGGGCAGCAGAGTTTTTGACGTGGAAGTAAGATTTCTCCCCAATTTTTTGGGCCTTTCGAGGTGTTATCTCGTGTTGGAGATGTGTCGTATCAAGTATCACTTCCCTCACAGATGATTCAGATACATGATGTTTTCCATGTATCAAATCTACGTCGTTATCTTCATGATGACTCTCATATCATCAATTGGGGAGAGATCGATGTTGATGATGATGCAACCTTCGAGGAGTGACCTTGGGATATCCAAGACCGCAAAGAGAAGGTGTTGCGTGGGCATTCTATCCCCTTAGTTCATGTCTTGTAGCGACATTGTGGCATGGAGGAGAGTACTTGGGAATGTGAGTCACAAATATGTGATCGGTACCCAGAGTTTTTTGATGTTTAACTCTTTTCATTTAAGGATGTTCCCTTTGTGGTTTGACATTTCATTTTTATTTATGAATATCTTTTGTGGCTTTTGTGGCTTTCTCTCTTTTGAGAGGTATCTCAATGGGTGGTTGTTCGGACCATGTTTCTATTTTTTGTCTCTTTAGGATGGTTTTGAATTGTCAAGGATGATAATGTTTTGAGAGGTATCTGATGTAATGGTCCGGACCTCTCTGGTCCATTACATTGTGAAAATATGTTTTTTGATATGTTTGGGGAGGTGAAGGTGACATATCCCCAACAATTTTCCAAATTTCCAATTCTATGAATAGTTCCATCGTTGAACAGTTCTATCGGTAACCTATAACGGTAGGTGAACAATATTTTATCAGTGAGGTTTAGTGAACATTGTTCTATCAGTGAGGATTCAGTGAACAGTGTTCTATCAGTGAAGATTGAGTGAATAGTGTTCTATTAGTGAGGTTCAATGAATAGTGTTTTATCTGCGAGGATTCAATGAACAATGTTCTATCAGTGAGGATTTATTGAACAATGATCTATTAGTAAGGATTTAGTGAACAATGGTCTATTAGTGAGGTTCGGTGATCAATGCTCTATCAGTGAGGAATTAGTGAACAGTGTTCTATCAGTGCGGATTCAGTGAATAATTTTCTATTAGTGAGGATTCAATGAAAAATGTTCTATCAGTGAGGATTAAATGAACAATGTTCTATTAGTGTGGATTTAGTGAACAGTGCTCTATCAATGAGGTTTATTAAACAGTGTTCTATCTGTGAAGATTTAGTGAACAGTGTTCTATCAGTGGGGATTTAGTGAACAATTTTCTATCAGTGAGGATTTAGTGAACAATGTTCTATCAGTGAGGATTTAGTGAACAATGTTCTATCAGTGAGGATTTAGTAAACATTGTTCTTTCAGTGGGGATTTAGTGTACATTGTTCTATTAGTGAAGATTCAGTGAACCATGTTCTATCAGTGAGGTTCAGTGAGCAGTGTTCTATCAGAGAGGTTTTGTGAATAGTCCTATCAGTGAGGTTCCATGAATATTGTTTCATGAATGGTGAGGTCTATCGGTAACCTCTAACGGTGAGTTCTATCAGTAACCTGTAACGGTGAGGTATAACGGTGACCTTTTATTTCCATTGGAAATTTTTTAGTATGTGAACAGTGTTTCCAACTTCCTACAGTTTTCTCCTTTGACATTTCCTTTGAAGTAAAATACATTTAAAGCCTTATTTTAAGGACTCTTAAGGCTGATTCAAAGGGCATAAATCATATATCATTTGTTCCTATGGATCGTGATGTTTTTACTTGGTCAAACCATGTGGGTTAATGCGATCCGCATTTAATGGGGAATTAAGAATATCTTAAACCATCACCCCATTAAATTTTCAAAAGGGACAAGATATCATCCCCCCTTGTTCTTCCACTTTCTTCCCAGCTATGAGACACTATAACCTTTCAATACTTCCTGTAGGAGTTGTACAATCAAACTTTACTCCTCGGATTGGATCCGCTCTATTTTGATGCAACCGAGCTATATCAGTAAATCTTCAATATAAGGTATGTTTTATAGTCACTCCTTTATAGATCATCTCCTCTGGTTTCTCCTTTCAATGATATAGCATTTAATCTCCATGATTCTAATGGGGTTTTTCATGGGGTTTGGTTGGTGCTGTCGTATCATGGAATCCTCGGGTGGATACAGTTTTCATGGGAGGAGGATCATGACCTGTTTTGTGGATAAAGATCGTGAGGAACTATTTGAGGTAGGGAATTCATTGCTTCTCTTTATTTTATGTGAAACTGTATTGTTAGCATGTTTAATCCCACTAGATTAAAAAGAAATTGACATAATATATATTGAAACCGGATAAATAAATTGATATCGATCGTATGTTATTGCCTCTTGTTTTTCTAGATATTGTGATATCTATGTTCTCTTTTCTTAGCTGTTTGTTCTTGATGGAAATCAGTAAAGAAAGTAAACTGGGATTAATTGATAATTGTTGGATAATGATAAAGAGGCATGAAAATGAATCTGGTTCTTGTTGTAATTTTATGGTAATAAAATTAGTCCAGTAAGCGTGTTTATTTTATTTGTGATAACATACTGGTTTTGATTCTCTAAATTAGAACCAAAGAATAATAAATCAGTTAACCCATGATCGATTAAATAACTAGTGGTTGTTAAAAGATAATTGCTTGTAGGGTTCTGAGTTACCCTCTTGTTCGTTTACGGGCCAAGAGCCCAATCGTAATGATGTTTGTTTTTCTAATGCTTGTGTTTTAATGTGATCCTGGATGGTTGTGGTAATATGTGGAAGCATGGAGACCCTTTTGGTTGTGGCAGAAGATGATGCCTAGTGTGGCGAGATGCATTGGTTTATGCATTTGGGTGTCAGGGAGGACACGAGGGATGATGGAATGCAGTGGATGTGATTGTTGGATTCTTGGTAATTTTGATTGGTTGTTTGTATGCTTTACTTTTACCCACTGCTCAAGGTACCTGGTCTTACTTACCCTTATTCCGAAAGAGGTGAAGATACGCGGGGTATGCCATTTTCTTTCTGTGTTTAGATTCTCAATGAAGGATGGGTATATGCTCTTTCTATAAGCGGCAAAGGCTCGATGGGAAGTACATCTACTCACCGTGTAGATCCCCTTGTGTTTAGTAACACATATTGTTTTCCTAGAATTTCTAGGAATGTGGGAATGTATTTCCATAATGAATAATTGAATAAATGGTTTTAACCAATGGGGATGGAGATGCTGGAACATAATGATGAGGTTGTAATTTTTGAAGGAACATTTGACTTAGGGTGTGATGCTAATGAAATTTAATGTGGGATTTTTCATGGATAATTATTGTTTAAAGAATTAATTAACGTATAGTGGAACTGATAAAAAGGGAATGAAGTAATATAATAAAGCTATTTAAATGGTTGTGTTCTTATACGATACTTAGTCGTAGAAGTAGAATCCCAGAGTCTAAGAGACGTTAGCTACAGTTTTGTCTAAGACTAAGTAATTCCAATAGTGTGGTTGTGAGATATAATATATCCTGTAATGTTTTTGTTTCTATACGCTACTCTACCCTGTCAGAAAGGGAAAATGACACCCTGGGGATTCTGAGCCCTCGGGGGTGTTTTTCCGAACATTCCAGTGGGATGATGAATGGGTGACTACCCCGTTTGGCCCCACTCCCTTCTTTTGGTAGTTACTGGTGCTCGCAGGAACATTGGGTAGTATTCCCCATATATTTGGGTAGAGGGTTGTAATGGATTGTGGTTATTCACAAACATATATTCTAGATATAGATTTATATGTACAACTATAGGTGTAACATGTATAGGCTATGATGGGTTGAGGATTCTTAATAGGTTTATGGGATGTGATGGGTTGATGTATAATACCCGATGTATGATACACGTTATGCGAGCAGTGGTGGCTCCCAAAAACTATGTGGCTACTTTGGTGTGTGACTATGGTGGTTTTGTTGCATGAGGTTCATATTGTGGTGCTTCACCCAGGAGTCTGCGGGAAGCCTTTTTAGAGAGAGATGCTCAGGACTTACGACATTGAGGAAAAGCGGCAAACTAGTGGAGATGTAGTAGCGGGGTACACTTTATATTCATTATTATATGATATATTCTTGTATCTATTACTTGGTGAGAGTATCCATGGTGAGGTTGGGAACATAGTATACCTGTTTAGGTGATGAGTTAGTTTCACTTGTTGTTCACTGTGCTTTATCATGCTTTCATTACTTTGGAAGAGAGGCTTCGGGGAGGATCCTACTGAGTATACTATTATACTCACCCTGTGTATATATAAACTTTTTTTCAGATCACTTGGAGTAGGTTGGAGATCAAGATGGGTTCTACTTTCTTGGGGTTGCAGGAGCTGTTCGGGCTTGTGGTTGCTAAAGTTTTTAACTTCTTTTCGGTACATTTAGTCTTTCCCCATTCAGTTGTAGTACTTCTTCATGACATTTCATATGTGTAGATGGGTTTTCTCTTATATTTCAGTCTGGGATGAATTTGATTGGTGTCTATATTATCTCTCTCTTCTGCATGTGTTCTCTTAGAGGGTAATGCCTCCCATTTTGTGTGTTACTATACCCTTTGTGCTAGTCATCAACCCGGGGCCTACTGGAGGCGGGACTCGGGGGTCATTATCTCCCTTCTCGCATTGCCTGCCCAGGTGGGGTACACTTTTTTTGGAGGGGGTCATGACATCACATATAAATGAACACCAAATATATCACTTCCTTACAGAAATTTTAGTATTTTATCCTTAAAAAAGTTGAATAATAAAATATTAATGTTCCCTATAAAATAATTCAATGTACTGGTCTCCATAAAATAGCATTCATAGTGTCCTTAAAAATGTAACTGAAAGAAATCTAGTGAAGAATTTGTAATCGAAATTGTCGACCTTTTAAACTCTATTCATTATTATACATCATATACATACTTTGTAAAGTTAATAAAATTATTTATCCATTATCATAAATATAGATTGATTTTTCTATTTTTATTTGACTACCATTTCTTCCATTTTCATATCATATGTGATGAAAAAAGATTTCTTCGGTGTACATATGGACTACCGTCTCTACATAACATAGTAATTCGTTTTTCATCACCACCTTAAATATGAAGAAATAAATATTCACCAAATCAATCAACATTATATTTATGATTTTTTTTATTATTCTATAATTATAATATCAAACTTACATTCTCAGCTTCTTATATATTATTCGTTGATGAAATTATGAAGTGAAGTGAACTATTTTTCATGTAGAAATCAAATGTATAGTAATAAAGATACAATTAGTTAATATATATTATATATATAATATAAAATTTTTTATTGGAATATTATTAATTACCTTTCCTTTATTTAATCAGTCGAAAATTTAAAAATGTGTTCATGCTTACATTTGACCAATTATCTCTATGAATTGTGTATTTGATTTCACTCTCATACTTCAATGGATTACTATAAACATATACAATGAATTAAAATAATATTTTTACCATAAATAATATTTTATAGAAATAGAACCATGACAAGTATAAAAGGACTATAAATACCTAACTGGTGTTATTATAAAAAAAAATAGTTAATACCAAGAAATAAGGATTTCAATTCGAATTTAATAAAATATTTGTTGTGATATTAAATATGTGTATCATATATTATATTATAATAATTTAGATGAATCTAGAATAGAATTATAATAACGAAAAACATATTTTGCATGACTATAAATTTGGTTATGAATAAATTCTAAGAGAATGTAAGGGATTTCATTTGCCGTCAATTTTTATTTTAGGATTGATAGTGATTGAATGTAGATTAATGGAAATTATAGGATTTTTATCTGAGAAATTTTTTTATTTACTGATACACTATTTATTAATATAATTTTCACATAATAGTATTATTTTTTATTCTTTTAAAATTGAAAAATTTGGAAAAAAACCATTTCAAATACACATTATTTCATCATTCAATAAAATTATTTTTCATCCTTTTTTTAAAGAAAGTATTGATTTTACCAAAAAATACTTAATAAATTTTTAACAATTATGTAATTATTAATAAATTTATTAACAGGAATTTATGATTCTTTATAAAAACATGGTTTGTTTGAAATATATTATAAATTTGAATGTTATAATAGTTTAGATGTATTGATGAATATTAGAATCCCCTCACATCACGACAACTAAATAATTTTATGTTTTAATTACATGTTTCATATTTTATTTCAACAGAAAACTTTTCCATTCATATTTGGGATATTTTATATTTTAATAGGTTTTCTCAATGTGAAATGTTTATTTTCCATATGAAATTTTCCAAAGATATTTTGAATAAATTTTCCTTTATGATACAACCCTGTGATGTCAATAAAAATACGACCAATTGATACCATATTTAATCATTATCAATATTGATTACGATTATGTATTATTTATTTCTTTTATTCTTGATTCAATATTGATAATTTTTTACTTATAATGCTTATTAATAATAAATTTTATTGGTCATTTTATGTATAGGGAATGAATATGTAATTCATGTGATGGGTTGGATTTTGTTATAGATATACACACAATGCATGGATAAGTATCATAAGATAAAATAGGTATGTGTGATGTATAGGAAAAAGTCTTCAGATCATGTCAAAATAGTTAGGTATTTAGTGTAATCACAGCCATTCAATTATAATGCCATGTTTTGGTAGACCTCATTGAATAATAATATATAGGTTGAGATTCTTTGAATAAATTATATTGTCTTTCTTAAAAGGATTTGTAGGTAAGAATCAATATTTTATGGTTGAGATGAATTAATCATTGATTTCTATTATTTAGCATTTCCATTATTAAAAAATGTTTTAATTAGTCAATTTATTTCTATAGTGATATTCAACCTGGAATATCATTTATCTGAAGTTACTGATTGAATGGGATGTGTTTTAGTTATCTAATTTTCCATGGTATCTATTTCTATAATACTCATTATATCTTCTATTTTACATATCATTTAATGGAAACCTGCTATTACCAATTCTTTGTTACATTACACAAAAATAGAGATGTATATTAGAAATGTTATAAAGGATATATGACTACTTATTTTATATTTTTTATATTTCTAATGTTAAAAGTGAATCAAGTATGTATCCATTATACCAATAAAGATAAAATTTAAATTTCATTTGTTGTGATCATATTTATCTAGTTAATGTTTTATAATGTAAACACTATATTTTTCTTACTTGATTTTAGGTTTTTATTGAACCATATATGTTGATTCCTTTAAGAAACTGTCATGATAGGGTGTATATTTAAAAAAGGATATTAATCCACTATTTATTTTGATGTTTTGGTTTTGTTAAAAACTAAATTGATATTGTTGATGAAATGAGGGGACTCTTTGAAGGTCCATCCTAAACAATTTGTTTTCAACATACAATCATAAAAATTAAAAGATACATATCCAAAATAACATAAAAAATGGACATCATAACTCCAACCCTCGCTATTTTAAATTATTTTTACAATTATAATGATAAGATAAAACTAAATAACCACTCCCCCCATGAAATAAACAGATCATAAATATATCATAGACTTTTACTTATTAAAAAACAACTCACTCTAAATGAATAACTAAAAAATCTATTTTACAAAGTCACCACATTGAAAATTGGTCTTCCATATATAAAATAAAAATATATTGTATCTTATATCATTTGAAATATAGAGCAATCATTTATATACAAAATTAAATGGTAAAATTTATATTCCATTGAAAATCTAAGGAAAATATTTCTCCCATTATTTCAATTTTTTAACATCAATTTATTTTATTAAATCACATAAAAATATACATAATTTATGAATTTTTATTACAAAATATATTAACCAAAATTCCATAATAAATTAAAAAACATCATAAAATTTTACATATGATATTAAATTACAAATTTTCAAATCAATATAAAAAAATTATTTAAGACTAAGGTTTAAAAAATTATTACTTTTTAAACAACAAATTAAACACTATAATATCATAAATAACACAACACAAAAATACATAAGTCCCCACATGAAAAAAATTCCATATGAATCGCATTAAAAACGCAATGAAATGGTAGTTCAAATAATTCCCAAAAACTCAAAACCATATTTGGATGGATATAAAATGTAGAGTCATCAAAATCACCAAATATTTGGAAGATTTTGATTTATACAATGTTTTGTCACACAATATTTGATGTCATGTTCAAACTATGTGACATGATTGAGTTTTTTAATGAAAAACATTTACGTGTGATGATCTATTTGAAATACTATAAAGGATAATAGTGTATCCCTTTTTCTACACATATTTTACCTAAAATTGAAATATAAAGACCCAAATTCACTTTCATGAATCAGTGTTTAGTTAATTAATAAATACATACTTCCAAATAAATAAATGCAATCAAGAATTAATGAAAATGAAAATACTATACCCTTGAGAACCCATAGTAACTCGAGATTCATCATTAAGATTAGTGTGATGGTATGCCCCTTGTATAGTCTACCTGATTCGGGACTCCCATATAATTATACTACTAAGACACATCCTCAAAATAATATTTGGGCTATTTTAATATCATGGGAACATATAAATTACAATGAAAATTAGACCATTTGTAATGAACTAGCCTAGGATGAGACAACAGTTCACCTAATATGGCTCTACCATAGACCCATAGACCTTCTTGATCCATAGTGTCTCTAAAATACTTTATGGTTGTTAATGAAAAGAATTTTTAATGGGTTCAACATGAAATTAGAGTAATATAATGTGTCTATGTTTTCCTAATATCTAGTGTAGTTAAAATATATATATCTATATATAAATGTTAAACATGAATCACACATATATATATATATATATATAATCAAAATAAGTCAAATCTAACAAAATTGAAAAAGCAATCTATCATTAATTGGAACAAATCACCATAGAAAAATAAATTTCAAGATAAAAAAACACATTCATGTATAATTTTTATATTTTATCTCATACATTGATATGAATACAAAAACAGTACATGATTGTAACCATAGATGGATACCTCCATTAATCCCATGATTTCCCTATCCATCCAATCCGACCACTATTCAGTTAAGTGAATTATTTATAATTTTAATGGAACATGGACACTGTGTGAAATGTAAGTTCTACACACACCCATATAAGTTTTTTTCTGAAGTGTGACACCTAACACGATCTAATGGATTTCATAAAAAAATCAATAGAATACCATTAAAAATGTAATTCAATGGATATATCTTCAAATAAAATAATTTTTTTTTCTCACATTGAAATGATCTGATAAAAATAATATCGCAATAATTTTAAAAACATATTGGAAATTCTGACAACATTTGTGATAAAAAATAAAAAATATATATTAAAAATGAATGTTTAGATGTAATTTTAAAAGGGATTATCTTTGAAATGATATATAATAATAAAAACCCCTATAATCCTCCTTTGGAAAACTTTTATTGAAACCAATTTCAATATGTAAATATTTAAATTTTAATTGAAAATTAAACATCAAAATTTTATAGTTTAATCCATTTCAATATGATAACCACTATATTAATTTAAGTCATAATAGGTGTAGTGTACATGAAAAAAAACACATCAAACCAAAATAACCATTTTAAACAATATTTTGTTAAATAATATCAAAAGGATATATATATATATAGTCTAATCCCATATTTTTACCACCAATCAAGGATCATGTGACCTAGATTATTCTATATGTCATAAATTGAGAATCCATTAATTTCGTTATGAATGAAAAGACCAACAGAAAACATATCTTTTTTATAAGATTAATAAATTTTATCCAACTGTCCAATTATGGGCTCACAATAATGGAACCACTCATATATATCATACTAATAACACAAAAGGGGGTAATCTTGTAGTGTGTCTCCAATTTAGGGTATTATTAATCAATACATCCCACCTCAAAAAATATTCTCCCTTGAAAAAAATTATTTTTCACTAAACAATAATATGGGATAATTGAATAAAAAACCAAAAAATGATTCACAAATGAACTACCAAAACCTCACAAAAAAATTACCCTTTTTCCATTATATGTCATATAAAAAATAAAAGATAATAAATTACCAGAGTTAAAAATGTATGGTCTATCATCTATTGTATCAAAATATATAATAAAATTGTTTCTTGTATTCAAAACATGCCTCTTTAATGTCAAATACAACTCAGAAGTAATTTCCATTTAGTTTTTTAAAACATTAGTGAATATAACAGCCATCACATATCCAATGACGGGAAATCCCTTTTCATTACAAAGAACAGTTTTAAAACATGGGTTTTTGTATTATAAATCGTAATGTGTATTAATACATCTAAATTTAATAATGAAATTAAAAGAGATTCCTAGGAATTTGTGTGTACTATTTAAATTAAAATTCATTTAATATCAATGTGATTAAATAACTTCTTACGAAACCATAGTTTTATATCATATATAATAATGAATATTATTTTTATAGTAATTAGAAATACCATTAATGTATATAATTTTAAAAAAAGGAAAATATAAATACAACACATAATTAATGTACTAAAAGAGGACACAATTCCATTAAAGATTTTATCTCAATATAATGAGGATAAATTCTCCAAGTATTTCATTTAATTATGAAAATTTAAATGAGAAATGAAACACCTATTATGGGTCCTATATAATCTATTACAATTTTCAGATTCAAATCAAACATGTAAATTCCTAGGCACAGTGAATTTGGAAATCCATAGAAGTTGAATTCTTTATAAAATCACATAAACTAAAATGAAATATTATTAAGGAAAATTATATTTGAATCCATTTGAAATCTATATAAAATGAGTTAAAATAAATATCCATAAGAGGGGTAAAATTTTAGGGATAGATGTAGGTTATACCTATTCAGTGGAGGAGGATATTAAGGAGTGATAAAATTTATAATGGTTTATAAGGGAAATTTAAAATTAATTTATTTTTAGGAAACTCGTAATTTTTTGATTCACTATTTATTAAATGAATAAATTATTATGTTCCTTCTATTGGAAAACCATATATAACCCACATAATTGTACTATATAGTAACTATAAACCATTAATATCACATTCAAGAATAATATATACCCCAACAATGTACTAGATTACACAATGTGACATGGTGAACAAAGCACAAACATTGAAAAATAAGTCTAACATGATCTATTTACATGTTTCAATGTCAGCATATGATTTATATAAATCATTCAGAAAATTTATATCCCCAAAACATTTTACCAAATTTATGAAACATTGTAAAATCTCAAAAGATATATCATGGACTCAAAAATAGCCTAAAACAAATTATATAAAATAACAAGAGTGTCCCAAGTGTGTCAATTATAAGCTACATGACTCCTAATAATGACTTTTTTCTTTGGATTGGTTAAAAAAACCCCACATTTGATAATGGAAACTTTGTTCCTCTACAAAAACAATTGTGGAATGACATTATTTTCTAGGAAATATATTGTTTTTTTGATAAGTGGAGTTATTTGATCATTAGACTATATTATTGGTACAATGGATGTTTTTTTATGATGTGGAAATGTATTGATTGAAAATCAAAGATATATTGGGAGGTTGATATAATGTAACTAGTTTCCGATTGATGCATTTGAATGAAAAAAAGAATTTTTAGAATATGAATGGTAGGTAGGATCAAGGGATATTTTTGGCAAATATTGGTGATGAAGCATAACCTCATGAGATTGTTTTGTGGATTTTCATCATATTACATTTGGGCTAGTGATGTGTACTCCTGATTAGTCTTGGGATTACATGTGGTAAATGATGTGAACTATTATATAGATGTTGTGTCTATAACCTTATGGGGGAATATTTAATTAACTTGTTTAATTCCTTATAATAGAAATTTTTTTATGTCATTATGGAATCATTCATTTTTTATCATATAACAATCATCAAAATACAAAACGAAATTGTATAACCATTATTATAAAATACACAGTGCCAATTTGATTATTAAATTCATCTATTAAAACTATTTTGACATTAATTAGAATAATTTCCAAAATAAAAAAAAATTACCAATATCATCATCATATGATAGGTATAAATTAATATAATTGAATTATAAAAATATAAAAATTTCATATTAAATTACTCTCCAATGATTATATTTTCCCCCCAATATGAAAAATATAAACCATATCAATGGAAAACCCTAATATTCAATAATGTCGGTTAATTATCACATTCTAATATTAAAGACCATGCCTCATATATGATCCTACATATTTATATTTTTTCTTATTTAGTTCATTTGAATATCATATTATAGCTTTGATAATTTAGAATCTTTATTCCTATAAATTTTTATCTCATTAAAAATATATATTATATTTTATGTGAACATTCACAATCATGAAAACATGAAAACCCATAATAAGTATTATCCAATTGTAATTTATCTATTCATAATATATATGAATAGAGAAAATAAAAATTTATATTTTTAGGGGGGTGTTTAGTTAATTATAGAAGTTAATTCAGAAATAAAAATGGATTTTATGGTTTTATATAGACTCATAATGATGATTTCAATATTTATAATTTTAATTTTTGTTAAAATATTTACCTAAATTCAATATATGGAATAAAATCAGTTCCATATATCACTTTTGGATATTCGAAAGGTTTTATTTAAACAAAAATTTATTTCATTCATTTTAACATTTTATTCATTTCCATTTTAAATTTTGATGCATCCAATTATTTAAGAAATTGGTGCAAATCCACTACCCATGTAAATATATTCACCGGGACTTTATATCTATCTTAATTTTTATTTTAAATGTTTATCTATAAATGATTTACTCTACACCCTTTATCACAGTATTCCCAAGAATATAACAAATAAACAATAATTTATGACGAGATTTATTTTTATTGTAAATATCATATAAAAAAATATTTGGTCTCAAATGATTTTAAAAAGATTTGATGTTGATGTGAGTAGAACTATATTTTCAATTTTAAATTTTGAGATAAAAATTATAATTAAATTTCCACCACCAATTCTCTACAATTTTTTTAAATAAAACTACACCATGATATAGAGTATGAATCATATTCTATTCTAATAAAGCATAACATATTTGTATTTAATTCATATAAATGGAATAAATATCTATAAGGACTCGGCCTTAAAACATTAAATGATCATGAATTAAATGAGTAATTCACATTGAGGATCTTCTCAGGTTTTGAGTTTTAGATAATTAGGACATAACTATTACATCTCAATGTTTACAAAGTAGACACATCTACTCAGTTTTTACTTTTTTCAAAAAATAAAAAAAACACTTAAAAAGAAACATGTCTAGTTCCATGTTTTAGTCATCCAGACATTTATTTCATCCCATATTTTACCTTATTACACTTTAAGTCCCGTGAAAAACATTTGAAAAACTTGGGATGATCATAAAAAGCTTAGTAAGGGATATAAAAATACGTAAAGAAAACATTAGTCCATGTATACATAAGAATCAATGAAATCATACATTACTCATAAAACACAAGCACTTTAACATACCTCATGAAATCATAAGATTTGTTAAATACACATAGAAATCATAAGACATAAAGGTAACTTGATGCATTCATAACATTCTTACGTAGAGAGTAACCCTCATGGTTACGTTTGGAATACCCATCATAGTATATTCCAAAAATCTCTTCAGAGAAACCTTAGTGTTTAACTCCTTCGCGTTACCCAATGCATTGGAGATCTATCTCGGGCTCACCCGTCCTTATTTTATCACATAACCACCCAACTTCATAAACAATTCCCAAGATCCATAACATAATCGTATCACATTAAACATGCATAAAGAAAACATAACATTTCCACATTTCAATCACAACATATCAATACAACACTTTTATATAATTATAACAATATCAAAACCATTTTCATTACCAAAATAAATGAAAATTAAAACATGGTATTTATTTTTCATTTGAAAAAAAGTTATGTCTTGTAGAGGAAGATGAAACTCAAATAATTGTCAAGGTGGCGGAGAAGTCATTTTCGCCGCATACGTAAGACAAAATGAAATTATTTTTTTCATTTAGTAAAACGTGTCATGTAAAAAGATTCCTTTTGAATGAAATTAAAATGAAAAAGGTATTATTATACAAATAATAAAAGATGGTCATATATACATTGAAGTATGCCGCAAGGAAAATAGATTGGGATGATGTCCCTTAAAAAGACGGTATCCTTAGATTAAGGATAAATCAACTACATAATTATGTGTGAAAAATATAAATACACTCAATACAAGTGGATATTTAGTGTAAAAAAATAATAGGTCGTCCACACATATTCATAGTTCAACATAATCAAGAAGTAGAGGTTTAACCCAAAGAATTTAAATTGGGTTAAGAAGTTCCCTTACAGAAATTCAGCATCCTAACATCATCACTTTAAAATTAAGAAAATGAGTTTATTAGAGATAAAAAGGGTATCACATCCCTTGGAAATAAAATTTACAGCAATAAGGATATATAAGAACATATCCCAACATAAGAATATGTAAATTAGAAGACCAAACAAAAAGAAGTATTTTAAAAAGTGGAGGGTGAAAGGTTCCCTTACAGATTTGGGTAACTTTCGAAATGTACACCCCATGAAAGAAAGACTATACAATGTAGATGTAAATAACCATAAAAGAAAATATATTACACAAAGAGTAGAATAATGGGAAGTAAATACACCACTCAAAGGAGATAGTGACAAATACATCATGAATCTCTTGGGAATAAATAGTGAGATAAAAAACCCTTACCTCGTTGTAATAAATCAAGTTGTATGACCAAAACATAATAAAAACCAAATGAATAACATAATACCATTAATATAAATAGAATAATTATGATATATATGAAATTTCAGTACACATTTCACCACATGCAACAAATAAGTGGTGAAAAATGGAAATCTCATTGAATTAAAAGTGAGATAAGAAATCCCATTACCTCGTGTCCGACTTGACTCGCTTTTATGTTCCTTGTTCTTCCTGAATGATAAATTTACAAAAATTTCTACATGATTAAGAATAATTTTCAAGTTTATTATTCCTTTTATATCATTTATTACCTTTCTATAACAATTATTTAATTGTTTGAGTTCATAATGGACATTTTGTCGATGTTCGGAAATTGACTCAAAAATGGACTTCTTATTATTACATGATGTTCATGTGGTCCAAAGTTCATTAAATACAGAATTATATTCATCATTTATATGTAATATATATCATATATATCCATTATATATATGTACTTATAAAAGTACATTACATTTGGAGATAAGAAATGAAATGCACCGTTCCTGGAGATGGTAAATCGTACGTACGCATGAATGCTACTTTCAAATCTATTTCATAATTTAATGGAATAGAAAAATAATGATACATAGGTATATTATAAATAAATTATAATATATATGCTATATATATTATATAAGTTCATAAATTACATTATTTATAAATTCCATGTTTGGCATGAACGAGTCACATCACTTGAAGGGGCGGTTGTCCACACTTCCTCATATGAAATTATCGCATTTTCACAACATGAAAAGCATAAAGTTGTGTTTTAAATATAAAATACAGAATAATTGATAAGATATAAATATAATATATATAATATTTAAATATATTTACAACTTAATGGCCACCATGAATGGTGTTAAAATAAGATTGAACAATCATCGTTTTGTGAGGCAGTAATTCGCCACCCACAGAAACAGTATGTTTTTTAACCATTATACGGAGGTGTGTGTAAGTGTAGGTAGAATACATATCATAAAAATAATCCTAGTTTATTTATGATACTGTTTTAATTATGTTATCAAATAATAAGAAGATAGTGGTGAGTGAATAAGGAAAATAAAAGAAATAAACTCGAGAAAAGACATTACCTCTAAATCGGGTAACTCTTTTTTATTTGAGTCGAAGGCTTCCTTGGAAAGAATTATGCCCAAAGTGAGGCTTCTAGGGGTGAGAGAGGGATTTGGAGAGATAATATGATCATAGGTTTAAATATCCAAGGGCTTGAGAGTTTTGGGTAAGGGGGTAGAGGTGGGGGCCTTTTATAAGATGGAGGAGGTTCAGTTTTGGAATGTCTTGAAATGTTACATTATTAAAAATGGTTTTCAGATTTTAAAGGTCCCAAAATGATCTATTTAAAGTATAAGGTTATAATAATTATAAATTGACCCATATATTAGGTTTTTTAAAAATATATGTCTTAGATATTACCTTATCTTTTCATTTTATTTAAATCATTCATTAATGAGGTAATCACTGCATCATCATGGTATCAAAAATAAATAAATTTATTTAATGTATAAAATTTATAAAAAAATTAAATGATGTAAGAAATATTTTTATATTTACAATTAATATTTATAGTCCATGATATCCTCAATGTAAACAAAATAAAAAATATTTTACTTAGGTGGTACATAGTTTGGTTATATTTTCTATTCTTTAAAAATAATATGATAAAAGGTCACTATCACACAAAAGTGATTCCATGGGGTCCCTAAGTTGGCACAAGGAATCCAATGATCGGCCATGACACAACCAAGAGTATTTTGATACATGTTGGGGTCATTTTATATTATTATGATATTATTTAATTACCATTAACTACCCGATTACTAATTAATCATGATAATTAACGATAATTGTCGTCATTACTATTCATAATGTCCAAAAACTAAAGAGTCTTAATTACATAATTTTGACCTTATGATTCCAAATATGGAATAAATTTTACCAAATTAAAAACAAATAAATTTCAGTAATTAATTTAAATATAATTCCTATTGTCAAAACCAAATACGGGTTTTTAAGAAGTAAAATTTATCAAAAGATTGACTTGTTTTTACAGCCAATTGAAATGTGAAATTACTTCCAATGAACATAATTGTATTATGTGATAAATAAATAATTCAATTACACTTTAAAAAAAATTAAAAGGACAATCTAACTATAAAATTAAATTAGATGTAAACATAGTTTTGATGTAAAATGCAGTATTTTTCACTATTCATTAAAAATGAACATTTGTCAGAAAAATACCAAAAACTTATCCAATGTAAATTTGACATTACAAATTCCAAAATGATATCCATTTTAAAAAATTAAAAACATAGAAGTTTAATTAATTAATTTTATAACTAATTCCCGCTGTCAAAACAAATAGCGTGTTTTTAAGAAACAATATCTATCAAAAGATTGACAATTGTTTTTGTCCAATTTAAAAGTGGAATTAATTCCATTGACCACCATTGAATTAAATGGTAAATTTATATTTTCACTAAACATTAAAAATAATTAAAAAAATAATATAACTATATAAATAAATTATATTAAAAGGATGTTTTGAATTCAAACACAAGATTTTCACTATTCATTAAAAAATCAACATTATCGGAAAAATAAAAACAAATTACACAAAGTAAATTTTGATGACCTGATTCAAAAGAAATATATTATTTTTTCAAATATAACATATAATATTGAAATAAAATTAGTTTAAAAAATGGTTCACCATCAAAAGGTGATTAATCGACCTTTTAAAGAATATTAGAATATTTATGCTTAAAATTGGATTCATTCGCATTTTTAGCCTCTAACATTTATTGGATAAATGTAAAAATATTTAACAAACATATATCATCATATTTTAGTTAGGTTTGTTCATTCTCACCATTATAACGACAAGGCTTTAACTACCATTAAAAATAATATTATTATATTATTAGTGTGCAACGTAAGATTTCAAAGAAACTCATAGTTACGTATTCCGTACGCCATCGAAAATAGAATATCCATTAAAGTAATATTTTTAGGACCCCGGGACACCCTGAGAGGGGAGGGGTGAATCAGGGTGTCAACGTTTTCTTCTTAAAGTTGTGGATCTTGTTCCCACGTTGGTAGGAACTACTTAATCCTGTATGATGGATATAATTAGAAATGAAACATTCACATGTAAAGAGATGAAACAACAATTTTACTTGGTTCACCACTAAGGGCTACGTACAATGAGAAAATGCCGACAGGTAGTCATTCGTACAAAAATACATTATGCTTCACTAGCTGTAGATTAAAAATGTTCGGGAATAGTCACTATGTCCCAGGCTCACTACCTTTACAATTGTTCAGGGATAGCTCACTGCGTCCCTCGGGTCACTCCCACTGACTCCCCCTGGCTCACTACCGTTTGTGAAGTTCCACTCAGTTTATAGACGTGATGGTCTCTTCAATAGATTTGCATTGAAGTCTTTGTCTACTGTTGAACATGAGACTTTTCTTACATCAGGGTTCAGAGTTGATGCTCTTTTCAGTTCAAATTGTCTTCTTTAGTACAATTACTAATGCACTAGATCCTCTTGTCCTCGTTTTCCTGAATCACAACCACTGATGTGATTACTCAATAAGAAAAGCTCAGTTTACTAGGTACCGTCAGAATCATCCCTCCTTGTATGCATGAGATCATGCATGTATCATTTATATTTCCTATTTAATCTCACTTTTCACCGAAAGGTATCAGGCAATATTCCAACTTTCGTGCAGCTCTAGAAAGACGGGTGTGCTTCAACAATATCAGGCAGTCTCCTCAAAGCCTGGCGCCCATGTCCCAACACGGCGCGCAAGTTCTCGGCGCGCAAGTCTAAACTGGCGTGCATGTTTCACCAAAGCACCTATGTGACACTGCCTTATGGAACTTCAATCATGTGCGACTCACTTCCTTTCTCTCCCAAATCACCTTGGGCATGCAACCATCAATCGGTGCACAACGTCTAAGAGTTAGCGCACAAGTCTCTCTAAACCACTTGCGTGACCACTCACCACTTGCGCGGCTCAACCACCTGTGCGACGAGAGCTCGAACAGTCTCTAAGTCTTGAACTCCATGGAAAATGAGGAGTGTTGGTTCAGTATTTATAGGCATTTGGTCAACCTACACGGCGGCACGCAAGTCACCCCTCGGCGCACAAGTCTCGTCGCACAGCTCATCTCCCATAGCCTCTGTCGCGCAACTCACTTGCGCGACCCAACCAATACTTGTGCTACCTTCTTTCCTTTTAAATATATTGAAGTTTTGTTCTTGAAAAATAATAGGCGCGCATGTTTCCAATCTTTATAGGCACCGACGCGCAAGTCTCTTCATGGTGTGCAGGTCACTTGCGCGACCAACCCAACACTTTCGCGACCCTCTTTCCTTGGCCATTTTTCTATGTTCTGATCTTGAAAAACACTAGGCATGTAAGTTCACTTTTCTTTAAGTACACAGAGTGGAAGTATCTTTTCCAAAACCGTGGATCGTTAACCACATCCCTTGAACTCGACATGCCACCATGGAATCTCCTTTGGAAACAAATTTGTATGTCGTTTGTTTGCTTTGTCAATAGAACAATCACCTCAAAAACACTTATTCTCGGTGATTTTATCCTTCAGCAACCCTTATGCTTTCATCACAAACTCTACTATCGTGATATATATTCTTTGAAGGAATTTCTGTAGCATCATCATCTTCTGTGACAATGTGATGTGCATGGCTATCTCAGAGTTCCAATCCCCGCATGGCCATCTTGGAATTCCATTAACTTGCACATTTTCATCTTCTTCAACCATCATGATCTACTTCATGTCGAGCATATGATTCAATTTTTCAAGAAGTATCTTACATGGTTCTCATGCAACCATGATTAATTGCATGGTCTTCATCAAATCCCATGGCTCTCATGCAATAATGAAGAATTGCATAGTCTTCATCAAAACCAATGGTTCTCTTGTAATAATGAGGAATTTCATGGTCTCCATCAAAAAACCCATTCTTCTTTAATCATCCTCAGATGGATTACACCTCAAATTCTTTATTATTGTAAAAAATGTGTCAACTTTGACAAATGTTATTTGAACTTATGAATAGTACAACAATCGTCTGAATTTCTATTCCTCCACTTCATTACAGTACTTCTTGATCTCCTTCATTTTTATCTTCATTGACAACTATCGACAACAAATACAACCTTATATACAAAGTGGTTCAAAAAATTTCCCCATTTTTATTTTGTTGTCCATACCTTATACATATTCTAAAATTAATTCTTCAATGTCAAAATGATAATCCTCTCTTTAATCAACTTTTCTTTTCAAACTTTCATTTCACTTTCTCTCCCCCTTATTGACATGAAATACAAAGCACATGGTAGGGAGGGTATCAATAAATACTCAACAATGTTTCATTAATCATTTCACTCTATTTCTACTTGAGAAATGATCGATATCGAAAACAAGAGGATTTGATTAAGTCAACAAGACTGACCATTATTCAAAGATCATGATACCAACATGAGATGAGAACTCATGTATTTTGTATTCAAGGGTTTACCACTTTTATTTCAGGTAGAAGAAAATAAAATGTGATAGGGAATCATCATCCTAAAACTCCTGCACTCACATCAGCAAACAGATCAAAAACATTCAAGTGCTACCGGCAGGATAAGTGACCTTGGGGCACATCCATTTTTCTTATGTCACTGATCAATTCAGTTACTCCCCCTTTGTAGAATGATCTTTGATCTGAGTAACCAAGGGATAGATATTGAGAAATAGAATACCTTCTCCATTGAAATGTTCTTTATGAAATTCACAGAGTAACTGCATTTGAGTCCAGCTGGAGTTGATATTTATTGAAACAATGATTTTGGAAGCTTCTTCATTTTTCTCCCACTCAAGGGAAACACTCCTCATCATCTTCATCAAGAGTGATCTTTCATCATCTTAATGATAATTATCGTCATTACTATTCATAATGTCTGAAAACAAAATAGTCTTGATTATATATTTTAGACATTTTGATTCAAAATATGGAATCCATTTTACCAAATTCCAACACAGAAATTGTAATAATTAATTTAAAAATAATTCTCGTTGTCCAAACCAAAGACAGGTTTTTAAGAAGTAAAATTTATCAAAAGATTGAGTTGTTTTTACAACCAATTGAAAACTGAAATTAATTATAATGAACAAAGTTTTATTAAGTGATAAAAAATTAATTCAATTACACTTAAAAACCAATTAAAAGGAAAATCTATCTATATAATTATATTAGATGAAAAAGCAGTTTTGAAGCAAAATGCAGTATTTTTTACTATTCATTAAAAATGAACATTTCTCAGAAAAATACCAAACATTTATCCATTGTAAATTTGATATTCCAAATTAAAAAATGATTACCATTTTTACAAATTCAAAACATCGAAGTTGCATTAATTAATTTTATAATTAATTCCCGGTGTCAAAACAAATAGCGTTTTTTTAAGAAACAATATCTATCAAAATATTGACACTTATTTTTGTCCAATTTCAAAGTGAAATTAATTCTAATGACCAACACTGAAATAAATGGTAAAAATATATTTTAACTACACTTTAAACCCAATTAAAAATATAATCTAACCATATAAATAAATTAGATTAAAAGGAGGTTTTGAGTTAAAATACAACATTTTCATTATTCATTAAATAATGAACATTATCGGAAAAATAAAAAAGAATTACACAAAGTAAATTTTGATGTCCCGATTCTAAATATGGGTTTTATTTTTTCAAATATAACATTTAAAATTGATAAAAAGTAGTTTAAAAAAGGATCTCCACCAAAAGACTATTAGTCGACCTTTTAAAAAATATTAGAATATTTATGCTTAAAATTGGATTCATTCACATTTTAAGCATCTAACATTTATTGGATAAATGTAAAAATATTTAACAAAACATATATAATCGTTTTCTAGTTAGTTTTGTTCGTTCTCGCCATTACAACGGCTAGGCATTAACTACCATTTGAAATAATATTTTTATATTATTTCTGTGCAACGTAAGATTTCAAAGAAACTCGTTGTTTCGTATTGGGTACCCAATCGAACATAAAATCTCCTTTAAAGTAATATTAATATTTAATTTACAAATATTAATAAATATAAAAATTTCATATTATTTATTAACCTGGGATGTTACAATATCTCATGTGTGTTTTATTTCAAAAAAGTGAATTTTTACAAACTTGTGATTCATATTTGAACAAAATTAATTAAAATCTCAAATTAATATTTTATTAATTATTTCCAATACACAATAATATAAATTTTTCATTCAAAATCATATTCATATTAGAAAATTTTTAATGTCTTAAATAAATAGTGTTTCAAAATTTACCTTAATCATAACCATAAAAAAACCTAAAAATAATGAAATAGAAATTAAAAGTAGAAAAAATTCCCACCAAACAACTCCTTTTCACTACCTTTCATTTTGATTCAATTATGATGTGCCTTGATAATGTTTATACATGACTGTTAATAAAAAAACATATAGAGATATATCATGGCTTATATAGATGGGAAATCGTTTAATTGGTCACATATCATCCACAAAATCTTTTCTCTAGGAAATAATATTGAAATATGAATTTAAATATAATAAATTTATTAAAATATATAAAGAGATGGAAAAAAAGGAAGGGAGATGATATGTTGGTTATCCCACAAGTTGGGTTGTGTTTTTACTACCTTTACAAGATAGGATAAAAAAGATCACAGATAATATAAAATAGTTTTGGGATTATAATATATGTACCAAAAATACTACTTTTATCTAATTCACATCAAATTTGAATGGAACCAGAGGACGTCATTGAAATGATTTTTCTTCCCCTTTATTTCATTATATCTTCTCATCACATAAGTAGTAGTTCATAGAATGAATGTGTCTTTACCCTATCCACCCTATGTAGTTGTGTCCAACATAGGTCTTATTTCCACTATAATTTATTCAATTTTGTGTTTTTTCATTAATTAGCTATATAGAGATTAGAAAAATTGAACCAACATCCTTATACTAAGGAATGTAACTATAAAATGCTTCACTAATTTTCTCTTTTAACCCAGCCACATTATCTCTAGTCATATATTATTTTTATACCAATAAAAACAATATAATTTATGAATCTTTTTAATAAACATTGGATATGAGTTAGGTATTTAATTTATAAAAGGAAAATGATAATGAATTCTATTGTCCAATAATCATCCTCTATTATATCAAATGGTAATTCATGTTTCCTACTGATCACTTTAGCTGGGACTTGGAATATGATAAAAAATTGTAACAACCACCTCACGGTTCACTTCAAATACTATAAGAGGGAATTACAATGGATTTTTATCTTATTACAAATTATTGAATTTAATAAAATAGTAATAACACATATTCAGTTCAATAGACAAGTATTCTAGATTATATTAATCAACATCCCATTTAATTTCATAAAAAATTCCTTGAATACATCATCTGAAAATTTGGATATTTAAAATCCCACTATCTATGTGTATTATTTTACCTTTATTTCACTAAATTTATGGTCTATTCTCAACATAGTATGTTTATTTTCTTTATATTAATTCTATGATTTTTTATATTTCTTTAGTATGATAGAAATAATTTGACAAGGGGCGTTCCTAATTGAAAACAATAACTACATTGATTTTCTATACCAACTATATATTTTATTGATTTAACTAATTTTTAAAATCATATGTATACACATATGGTGATGACCTAATGTTACCCCTCATGACATAAAAATAGTATCTATTGTACTAATTCTCCAAAATTTGTATTTAAAAATGATAGTGAAAACACATATATTGGGGTGTCATTTGTCTGCTTGAAATGAAAAAAAAATAATTGAAATGTGAAAATTCGTTGCTCATAATGTGATAGTTAGAATGAAGGAATCATTTCCAAGTTCATCCTCACACAATTATATATCTATTAATCATTACCATTATGTATTTAATAAAATAATATAAGACCATCTTACACACAACAATCCACAATATAAAAAAAATTATCATCTAATAACATTTTTGTAATTATGTGTACATCACATCTATATATTCAAGAATAATGGAAGGGTGGAAAATCTATTGCTTATGATTCCATCACCACCTTAGGAAACTGTGATAAAAAATCCACAAAAAATAAAATTTTCATGTTCTATTGTAAACTAGTTTCTCAAGATGTGGAATTGATAATGTAAGTGATATTTAGAATAAAATTGAGAGATTAAATTTTGAGACGTCATTTCACGTACCTCAACACCCTTACACACTAAATTTCCCCATGATTCGAATATAGAATTTTTATGTGATGAATTGTGATCCCCAATCAATTGGTATCAAACAAGTAGTGATCCTATGATAAGCCTCTCACCCTCACAAAATCATGAGTGATTGTAGTTGGTGAGTGATTGAGATTGGAAAAAAGTGTATGTCAACTAAGTGAAGTGATCTATATAGTAAATGAAAACCTATCAAATCACATTATTGGGAACCCTTATCATTGGGGAATTTCGGTAATTTATATGTGTAGATACACTTCCATATGTTATATGTATTATTTTTTATTAGTTTTCAAACCCAAAATACATTATATTCATTTATACTGGATTTTAATTACATAACATTGTTAATTTAGAAATTTTTATATTGTTAGACTCTTTATATATAGAACCAACATATTCCTCACATTTCATACATTGCATCAACATGGATAACATTATTTTATTATTCCAGGAAAGGATAAAAATTATTCTCTGTTAATAATGGTCATTAAATATTCTAGAGGAATTTGGGATGTGACATCTTTTTCCATGAAACTTATTGTGTGTTTTCTCATGTTAATTTTTTTTATTGTGTTTTCTACCTCATTAATAAGATTGAGGTTATATGTATCGGTGAATGTATGATTTAGTATGATGTGGGGATTAATTTTGTTATGATAACAACTACAATTGGATATTGATTCTATGAAATCATGTGATGCATGACTTCATTGATGAAATTTTGATTTTATCTATTACTAGACATCAAACTATTTTTTATATTCACTACTACAAAAACGGCCTATATCAGCACTAAAAAAGGGCTTTAACAGCGCTAAAAAAGCGGTGTAAAGATCAGTGCTAATATAAGGGGGTCCCTTTTATCAGCACACCAAAAGGCACTGATAAAGTCACTGTTTATCAGCGCTAGAAAATCGCTGATAAAAGACCCCTTTATCAGCGCTTTTTTTTAGCTCGGATAAAAGGGTCATTTATCAGCGCTTTTTTTAGCGCTGATAAAGCTAAACAATTAACAAAAAATAACAAAAATTTTAAATAATGTGGGGAGTGCTTTTATCAGCCCTTCACACCCCTTTTATCAGTGCTATGAGGTCTCTCGCGTGCAGCCCTTACCGCACATCTTCATACGTGCGCACCCCATTCGCTTCCACACTAACTCGAACCCGGGACCTCCCCCCTTTCGCAGCTGCACATTTACCACAAAGCCATTTCGTTTTGTTGTTTATTTAATAATATATATATATATAGTTATATTTATTCATATATTGATATAGATTTATATTAATATAAATATATTTATTCATATATTTGTATATATACATATTAAATCGTATATTAATATTTTTTTATATATTTTTAGTTATAATTTTTTATACGTATATTTATTATATTAAGATATACATATAAGATTAGTTTTAAATACATTTTTGAAAAAATATGTTTTCTATGTGTGTTTAGAAATAAATAAATAAATAAATACATATATAGATATAGACAACACACATACATATATATATACAACACAGAGACACACACACACACAAACACAATTATATTTACGAATAAATACATATATATGTGTATTTGAAAATCCATAGAATGTACATATAAGATTATTTTTAAATACATTTATGAAAAAATATGTTTCTAATGTGTTTTATAAGTAAATAAATAATTACATACATATATACATATATACAACACACATAAAACACATAGACACCCACACATACACAGACACATATATATTTACGAATAAATACATATATGTGTATTTGAGAAGCCATAAAATGTTAAAACGACTATAACATATAATCTAAAATTCCATTTCAATGCCAAAACCAGTCAAATCTAAGAAAATGAAACAATATTCGATATGATATGTGGTACAGGCCTAACGGACATCCGGATCAGAAGTTATACTTTTTTGAATGATGAAAAATCAGGGTATCCCGACTAAAAACTCAGTTTTAGAGGCCTTATGGGCCTTTTTGAACTTTAATATTGTGACAAAGGCTCTTCCTCATTCAACAGCGCATAGAACTCGTCACAGGCTTCGATTTGATATGTTGTAGAGCTCAAACGGACACCCGGATCAAAAGTTATGGCCGTTTGAAGATTGAGTTACATTTTCAACATATTTTAGATCTTTTATTAATTGTTTTGATTTTTTGTGTCCTTAAATTGTTATTAAGTGATTTTTAATTGATAAAAATTTTAAAATTTTTAATTAATAATATTTTTTTAAAATATTTTGAATCCATTTTCACTAAATTTCTTATATATTAAATGTAATAGTCTATTTATACGTATGTATAACATATTTAAAATATATATATTGTATTTATATCAATATAAATATACTTATATAAGAAAAATTTATTTTTCCATAATTTTTTTGAAATATAAAATTTTTCAGCGCTGATAAAGGGGTAGCGCTTCCCTTTCCAGTTTTTGGCATAGTGATTGAGGATTGACAGTAATATACATAAATTAGTTGGAATAATATGAAGTGTATTAGCATTATAGATTGGGGAGACTATGGTTATTGGTATAAATTATAGAATATCAATTGGAATGAGAGAGTAAAAAGGCATTTTAATTGATGGTACTATTAGGCGATGATATTATTCTTGTCAAACAATGATTTCTTGAATAATTATCATAATGTATATATGATGGAGATATATGAATATTCTTGAGAATTTTGTATAATGTGCATGTTGACACCTTATTGAGGGGAATCACAAGTGTATATTAGTGCACCAATGTATATATTGGAAATATTATAATTACCCTGATATTAATAAAATATTGTGGATACATTTATTTATTTATAATATAAAATTATTTAAATTTTATGTTGAATCTCCCAAAATTTTATATGTTATCCTAAAAGACAAATATACACAACAATTTTGTTTAAAATAAATCATTAATCATGTAGTATTATCCTCAGCCCGGATAATATATCATGCCACATGTATAATAATTTCATTATTATTTTTTGTTAATAATTTAAATATCGTGTTATACATATTAGTATTTCAAAATTAACTTCGCAAAAATGCATCCCCATTACCAAAGAGATATTCTGTTTTATAAATTCATACTTTCTTTAAGAAACTAAAACAAACCATAATATTAATATACCTCTCATGACTCCATTAAAATTATAGTAGATGAGTGAAAATAAAATCGAATTTTATAGTGGTTGATCATGATTATAATATTGGTACTTTATTGGTAAAAATGGATATAAATTAGATTCAAGATACTTAAAAATGCATCATTTAATTTGATTATCATATATAAAATGATCCACCAACATCAACATTTGGACATAACCCCTATTATTCTTATCTATTATCAGAATTCACCAATTATTATTTGAGTAATAATTAAATTATTCATCAATTATATTCGGTTAATTTTTTTCCTTGATAATATATTTCTGTGATTCTTTGGATAAATTTATTTCTATATTCACTATAGATACTTTGAAATTTCCAATATATTAAATGTGAAATTAATTCAAATACTACACTACATATAAATGTTCCTTGAAAAAATATTACCTCCTCTAACATTAGCTTCTGTGGTTTAAATTAATATTTGTACTAAACCAATATGGGATGTGATTTGGTACGAAATGACACTAATATCAATTAAATACATTGTATATAAGGTTTCAAAAGTTTTTATATATTAATTTTCGAAAAATTAGAATATATAAAATGTTATAAATTTAAAAAATCCTTATAAATTTATTATTTTCAGTATCTATGATATTTATAATTGAAATTAAAAAATTAATAATATTGTAAATATATTTTATTATTCAATGAATCTTAAAACAATAGTAATGTAGGTGTAAAAATATTATATTATACTCTTGCATGTTTAATTTAAAATTTCACTATGTTGATAATAGCGGTTTATATGTGACTAAAATTCATTTCATGTTGAAATTATTATAAAAATAATTAATTCATTTTAAAATCATAGAAAATAAATATTTTGAATGAAATTTTATTTCAAAAATGATGAATGATTTAAATAGGTAGTTTTGCTAAATTAATTTCAATACTTACATATAATGTAATTAAATAAAGATCTAGAAAAAAATATAATCAAATAGTAGTATACATTCACACTACACAATGACATATCTAATACAGTCCCTTTCCTAAGTTATCTATTATCATTCACTTTTTAACAATTTTATACTAAATTGTTTTTATGAGGAATTATAGAGTAATAATATATGACTTATTTAGATGGAAATCTTCTTAAATTTATCATCACAAATTCTATTTCGACTACCATCTTAAATTCAATTAAAAATGAAATCCAATGATTTTTAATATATTATAATAATTAAAAATGAAAATTAAAAATTAAGAGAAATGATGTAGGGAAAATTCCTAAGAAGGTGATGTGTTTTGAATTCCTATAGATATGTGTTGATAGAATATAATCCCTAATAATAATGGTGTTTTAATTATTCATTATATAAGGCCCCAGCCTTAGACCTTACTTAATCTTGAGTTATTACAAGATTACACATTGAGGATCTTTTCAGGTTTAGAGTTTTAGAGAATTAGATCATGAAACATGCATTACATTCCACATTTAAACAAAGTGGTTACATAAAAGACAATAATCATTATTCCCATCAACGGAAACATATTTAAAATAAAACACAGATTCTTTCTTGACACATCCTTGACACTATCATCACATCATGTACCTTTCCCTTGACCTGTGAAAAACATTTCAAAAACAGGGGATGAGCATAAGAATCTCAGTAAGGGTTATAAAAATATGGAAAGGAAGCATGAGTTCATATATACATAAGAATGAAATCATAATTTACCCATAAAACATAGGCACTTTAACATACCTCATCAAACCATGAATAAATCAAAGAAATCATAAGACATAAAGGTAACTTGAGGCATTCATAACATTCTTACGTAGGGAGTAACCCTCTCGGTTATGTTTGGAATACCCATCACAGTATATTCCCTAAATCTCTTTGGAGAAACCTTAGCGTTTCACTCCTTCGTATTACCCAATGCATTGGAGAGCTATATCGGGCTCACCCGCCCTTAGTTTATCACGGAACCACCCGTCTTCATACTAATGCCCAAGAACCTCAACATAATCATATCACATAAAACATGCATAAAGGAAACATAACATTTCCACCTTTCAATCACAAGATATCAATACAACACATTGAAATAAGAACATTATGAAAAAAAATTTCAATACCAAAATAAAAGAAAATTAAAACATTTTATTTATTTTTCTTTTAAAAAGAAGGTATGGCTTGTAGAGGAATCTGAAACTCAAATAATGGTCACAGCGGCGGAGAAGTCGTTGTCGCCGCATACGTATGACAAAAACATTCCATTTTGTCGTTTAGTAAACGCTTCGTATAAAAAAGATTCCTTTTGAATAAACGTAAAAGTCAAAGGGGTTTATACACCATATAAAATAAGGTTGTGTATAAAACAAAATATGCCTCAATGAAAGGAGATTGAGACGAAGTCCCATACAAAGACGATATCCTTGGTTTAAGGATAAATCAATTACATAATTATGTGTGACAAACGAATACACCAAATATAAGTGGATATTAAGTGTAAAATAATCAATGGTCATTCACACATATTCAAAGGATGACATATTCAATAACTACATGTTGAACCCAAAGAAATCGAAATTGGGTTAAGAAGTTCCCTTGACAGCCTAACGGTGTCACATCAAAATGAGTTGATGAGAGATAAAAAGTGTATCTCATCACTTGGACATAAAATTTATATCAATAAGGATATATGAGAACATATCCCAACATAACAATATGTAAATTAAAAGACCCAACAAAAGAAGTCTTTTAAAAAATAGGAGGGTGGAAGGTTCCCTTACCGACTTGGGTATCTTTCAGAACATACACCCAATGAAAGAAGGACAATAAATCATTGATGTAAATACTCATAAACGAAAGTATATTACACAAAGAGTATAATAATGGGCAGTACATACTCCACTAAAATGAAATTGTGGAAAATGTGGCATAAATCTCACGGGAATAAAAGTGAGATGAAAAATCCCTTACGAAAACTCGGCAGCCTAACGGCGCCACATAAAACTTCCAAAAATGGACTGATGAGATCAAATAGGGTATCTCATCACATTAAAATAAAATTTACAGAAAGAGGAATATAAAATAACATCCCCCATCATAAAAAATAGGATCTTAAAAGAAGTGACATAAAGGAGAGTACTTAAAAAGAAAGAGAGAGGTTATATCTCTTACGAAAATTCAGCAGCCTAACGGCGCCACTCAAAACATCCAAAATGGATTGATGAGAGAGAATATGGTCTCTCATCACATGAACATAAAAATTACAGTAAGTGTAATATAAAATAACATCCCAATAACAAGAAAGATGAGCTTTAGAGGGAATTACATAAAAGAGTGTACTTAAAAAGAAAGAGAGGAGTAAGATCCCTTACCTCGGGTCCGACTTGACTCGATCATTCTTTAACGTCCTGAATAATAAACTTGAGTTAATTTCAACTTTATTAAGAACCTTTTTCTAGTTCATTATTCCTTTTAGATCACTTATTTTCATGTTATAACCATTATGTAATCATTTAAGTTAATAATGTTTGTTTTGTCGATATTTGGTTCTTAAGTCGAAAGTGGACCTCTTACAATTACATGTTGTTCGTGTGGTCAAAGGTTTTTTATATCCAGAATGAAATTACTGATTTGGATAGCATATATATCATATATATCCAGCATATACATGTATTTATAATATTACATAATCATTTAGAGGTAAGAAATGAAATGCACCATTCATGGAGACGGTAAGTCGTACGTACGCATGAACGCTACTTTCATTTCTATATCATACTTTAATGGAAAGAATTAATAATGATATATAGGTATATTGTTATTCCAGTATAATATCATATATAATAACATTAAATCCATCCTTTATACGCCCCACGTATGGCATTAACGAATCACATCACTTTGAAGGGGCGGTAGTCCGCACTTCCTAAAATGAAGATATTGTGTATACTCATAATGGAAACAATAATGGTATGCCATAAATGAAAAATACAGAAGCTTCAGGAAATAATAAACATATTATATATCATATATAAAAATAGTGACATTATAATGGCAACCTTTGAAGGTGTTAAATGAGTATTGAACAATCATCGTTTCGGGAGGCAGAATTTCGCCATCCACGGAAACCGTTTGTTCTATAACCATTTGATGTAGTTGTGTGAGAGTTTAGCTCGAATAAATATTATAACAAAATCCTAGTATATTGAATATATTTTTGTTGTTACAAAATAAGTAAATAAAAATATTTTAGGGTGTTAGAGAAGCAAAATAAAACAAATGAACATGAGAGAATGAATTACCTTTAAAAGTGTAACTCCTTTTGATTTGAGCCTAAAGGCTTCCTTTGAAAGGATTCTGCACAAAGGGAATCCTCTAGGATGAGTAGAGGGATGTGTATAGAGTAAATGGGCAGGGTATGGCCGAGCCAAAGGCTTGAGGAGTGTGTGAAATGAGGTAGATGTGGGGGCCTTTTATAAGAGGAGAGGAGGGGCACTTTTGGAAATCATGAAACTATTATTTTATTTTCAAATGTGTTTTGAATTTCTACGGTCCCACATTGATATATTTCGACGATAATATGATAAGGCTTCGAAATATTCCCATCCAATAGTTTTTGGACATGTTTAGGTCTTAGATTTTATATTATCATTTCATTTTATTTAAACTGTTCATTAATGAGGTCATCGTTGCATCATCATGATGTCATAATTAAATTAATTTATTTAATGTCTAAAAATTATAACAAAAATATCCTGATGTATTAAATCTTTTTATATTTCCAAATAGTATTTATAGGCAAAAATATTATTAGTATAACCCCTTCTAAAAATTGTTTTAGTAAAACAATTTATGTTAGTGTCATTTTCACCTTTATTTAAAAAAAGGCATTAAAGTCATTATCTCACCCAAGAGGCTCTATAGGGTCCCCTAAATCGACCCATGGGTTGTCGTGGTCGACCATTACTCATACAATAGGGGTAGGACAAGTGTCATGGTGTTTTCATATTTTTATAATATCATTTTTACCTTAAATTACACTAATTACCTCTAATCGCGATTAATTAAAAAAAGTTACTATTCACCAAAAAACTATTTCCATCCCATTGAATCACATTTTACATACTAATGACAACCATGTATGTCGGATTTTAAAAATTAAATACACATTAGTGGTAAACTTTCATTTAACTGAAAAATCAGTTTGCTTGATTACCACTTAGTGGTTTCACTATTCATAAAAAAATGGAGTTTTTCAGAAAATTACCAAAAATTCACTCTAAGATATATTCGATATTCCGAATTCAAAAATGATGTTTATATTACCTAATTCAAAGAATATAAGTAGAATTAATTAATTTAATAATTAACTCCCGCTGTCAAAACAAATAGCGTGTTTTTAAGAAATAATATATATCAAAAGATTGATATTTGTTTATGTCGAATTTCAAAGTGAAATTAATTCCAAAGACCACCATTGAATAAAATGGTAAAAATATTTTATGGTTTCACTTTAAAACCAATTAAAAATATAATCTAATCATATAGATAAATTATATTAAAAGAGGTTTTGAATTAAAATACAACATTTTTCACTTATTCATAAAAAATGAACTTTATCGGAAGAATAACAAAAACATACACAAAGTAAATTTTGATGTCCCAATTATAAAGAAGGATTTTATTTGGTCCAAAAGAATGTATAAGAGTGACCAAAACTATATTTAAAGATTGTTCTCCATAAAAAGGTGATAAGTGAACCTTTAGTGAAAACTAGGGCATATACACCTAAAATTGAATTTTTTCCGTATTTTAAGCCTTTATCTTTTTTTGGAAAAATGTAAAAACATTTAAAAACATATATAATCATATTTTAGTTATTTCTATCCATTATCTCCAATACAACAGCTACATGTTAACTTCCATTTAAAATAATATTATTTTATTATTAGAGTGCAACGTAGGATTCCCAAGAAACTCGTTGTTGCGTGTTGGGTACGCCATCGGGCATAGCGTCCCCTTTAAAGTCATATTAATATTTTATTCACAAATATGGATAAATATGAAAATGTCATATTATTTATTTACCTGGGGTGTCACATCCTTCCCCCCTTTTGGGAATTGCGTCCTCGCGATTTTAAAATTGGGCTTGGAAACATCCTTGAAAGTCCCACATCGGAAGAAGAGTCGGTAAATAAATCACTCTAAAATAACGAAAGATAAGTACAAAGGTCACCCGAGTTAACCCATACTAGGATTCCAAGTATGAAAACATGGACATGGAGGAGAAAACATAGGGTCATGTTCTGATGAAGAGTGATAGAAAACATGTTTTGGAGAAAGTTAACCATGAGAAAATCACAAACTTGTGATGGGTTAAACGGTATTTGATTCCCCAGTAGGAAAAGTTAATAGACAACATTTTTGTTTTAAGATACTTTTTATTGGGGAATTTATTCATAAGGAAACATAATCACTTATCATGTTGACTTTCAACTTTTATTAGATTCCTTACACAAACTCATATTTTCTCCAAAAGGCGAGTATTTAGGACGACTTGTTCACATTAAGAGTACTATAATCAACTTTTAGAGAATCACCTATTCCAAAAAAGAGAACAATATACTTCCCATGTCTTCAGACTTTAACCAAAACCAAAACCAAAAAGGCTAGTACAAGACCAGATAATCCAGAAAAGGATAACCCTTTATAAAAATAAAATCTATTCTTAACCTCCAAAATTTGTCCAACAAAACCCAAAGTTCAACAAGGACCATTAGATAAACAATTTGACCATAAAATTCTTCAAAGTAAACCAATATAAGATTGAAACCAAAATATTTGAAGGATTTAGTCACATTGTCTTCCAAGTTAAATCGTAACATTTATCTTCAAACAACATCAGTTTCTCCTAAAGTCTCGTATTGAAAAGTAATTAACCTAATCACATATCCTCCATGATAGGTTAATCATTTTCATAAATAACCCAAAATAAACTTACTCTTAATTCATAAAAACATATAACTAGAAAGAATCTGTCAAACTAAACAGGGACTTCACATAGTCAAGTGGTAGGCGATAAATACCAGTCTCACTTTGGTTGTGGGTTTGATTCCCGCAGCGTTGTCCGATTCGACGGGTTGTCACACGGTCTGCGTGTTGTCCTTTTTCCAAAACTATATAATTCTCAAAACATTTCCCAAAACGAGATAAAATCTTCAAAAATAGACATAACATATTTTAACCTCTAGTTTATCTCATGCCTTTCATTTTCCATCATAACATATAATAACCCATAATTACCTCAAAAGTAAGGATCATATAAACCGTAATGGTTACCTTTTTAATTATTACCTGAACTTCCATATCGATTGGTCATCTCGTACATGATGCATTATAGAACATACCAAGGTTCACGTGGTTTATCATGACTCCTTGATAGTTGGTTTAGAACAACCATGAGTTTCCTCATTGAATACCCCATTTCATCGAGTCTCTTAATCAGAGAACCACCATAGTTTCCTTCAAACCAATTGTCACTTTGGTGCCTGCGAGATCCAGCCATTCACTAAAAATAGAAATGTCAGTGTGAGTATATCAACAAAACCATCATGTACTAATGAGGAAGGTAAACACTAAGATATACTTACTGATTCACTTTATCTAAAACTAGGACTCTTTCTTAAATCCTAACAATTATGGTAATGTCACTTATGCTTAGAGAATAACCTAACCTCTAAAGTTATCTAAACCGACCTTTGATACCTACTATAAGGCCCCAGCCTTAAACCTTACTTAATCTTGAGTTATTACAAGATTACACATTGAGGATCTTTTCAGGTTTAGTGTTTTAGAGAATTAGATCATGAAACTTGCATTACCTTCCACATTTAAACAAAGTGGTTACATAAAAGACAATATTCATTCTTCCCATCAACGGAAACATATTTAAAATAAAACACAGATTATTTCTTGACACATACATGACACTATCATCACATTATGTACCTTTCCCTTGACCTGTGAAAAACATTTCAAAAACTTGGGATGAGCATAAAAAGCTCAGTAAGGGTTATAAAAATATAGAAAGGAAACATGAGTTCATATATACATAAGAATGAAATCATACTTTACCATAAAACATTGGCACGTTAACATACCTCATTAAACCATGATATAAATCAAAGAAATCATAATACATAAAGGTAACTTGAGGCATTCATAACATTCTTACGTAGGGAGTAACCCTATTGGTTACGTTTAGAATACCCATCACAGTATATTCCCTAAATCTCTTCAGAGAAACCTTAACGTTTCACTCCTTCGCGTAACCCAATGCATTGGAGAGCTATATCGGGCTCACCCACCCTTAGTTTATCACGGAACCACCTGTCTTTATACTAATGCCCATGAACCTCTACAAAATCGTATCACATAAAACATGCGTAAGGAAACATAACATATCCACATTTCAATCACAAGATATCAATACAACACATTGATATAAAAACATTATGAAAACAATTTTCATTACCAAAATAAAAGAAAATTAAAACATGTTATTTATTTTTCTTTTAAAAAGAAGGTATGGCTTGTATCGGAAGCCGATACTCAAATAACGGTCACGGCGGCGGAGAAGTCGTTGTCGCCGCATACGTACGACAAAAACATTCCCTTTTGTCGTTTAGTAAATGCTTCGTATAAAAAAGATTCCTTTTAAATAAACGTAAAAGTCAAAGGGTTTTATACACCGTATAAAAGAAGGTTGTGTATAAAACAAAATATGCCTCAATGAAAGGAGATTTAGACGAAGTCCCATACAAAGACGGTATCCTTGGTTTAAGGATAAATCAATTACATAATTATGTGTGACAAACGAATAAACCAAATATAATTGGATATTAAGTGTAAAATAATCAATGGTCATTCACACATATTCAAAGGATGACATATTCAATAACTACATGTTGAACCCAATGAAATCGAAATTGGGTTAAGAAGTTCCCTTGACAGCCTAACGACGTCACATCAAAATGAGTTGATGAGAGATAAAAAGTGTATCTCATCACTTGGACATAAAATTTACATCAATAAGGATATATGAGAACATATCCCAACATAAAAATATGTAAATGAAAAGACACAACAAAATAAGTCTTTTAAAAAAGAGGAGGGTGGAAGGTTCCCTTACCGACTTGGGTATCTTTCAAAACATACACCCCATGAAAGAAGGACAATAAATCATTGATGTAAATACTCATAAACGAAATTATATTACACAAAGAGTATAATAATGGGCAGTACATACACCACTCAAATGGAATTGTGTCAAATGCAGCATAAATATCACGGGAATAAAAGTGAGATGAAAAATCCCTTACGAAAACTTGGCAGCCTAACGACGCCACATAAAACTTCCAAAAATGGATTGATGAGACCAAATAGGGTATCTCATCACATTAAAATAAAATGTACAGAAAGAGGAATATAAAAAAACATCCCCCATCATAAAAAAGAGGAGTTTAAAAGAAGTGACATAAAGGAGAGTACTTAAAAAGAAAGAGAGAGGTTAGATCTCTTACGAAAATTCGGCAGCCTAACGGCGCCACTCAAAACATCCAAAATGGATTGATGAGAGAGAATAGGGTCTCTCATAAAATGAACATAAAAAATAAAGTAATTTTAATATAAAATAACATCCCAATAACATGAAAGATGAGATTTAGAGGGAATGACATAAAAGAGTGTACTTAAAAAGAAAGAGAGGAGTAAGATCCCTTACCTTGGGTCCGACTTGACTCGATCATTCTTTAACGTCCTGAATAATAAACATGAGTTAATTTACACTTTATTAAGAACGTTTTTCTAGTTCATTATTCCTTTTAGATCACTTATTGTCATGTTATAAACATTATGTAATCATTTAAGTTAATAATGATTGTTTTGTCGATATTTGGCTCTTAAGTCGAAAGTGGACTTCTTACAATTACATGTTGTTCGTGTGGTCAAAGGTTCTTTATATCGAGAATGAAATTCCTGATTTTGATAGCATATATATCATATATATCCAGTATATACATGTATTTATAATATTACATAATCATTTAGAGGTAAGAAATGAAATGCACCGTTCCTGGAGACGGTAAGCCGTACGTACGCATGAACTCTACTTTCATTTCTATCTCATACTTTAATGGAATGAAATAATAATTATATATAGGTATATTTTAATTACAATATAACATAATATATAATAACATTAAATCCATCCTTTATACGTCCCACGTATGGCATTAACGAATCACATCACTTTGAGGGGGCGGTAGTCCGCACATCCTAAAATGAAGATATCGTGTATACCCATAATGGAAACAATAACGGTATGCCATAAATGAAAACTACAGAAGCTTAAGGAAAGAATAAACATATTATATATCATATATAAAAATAGTGAAATCATAATGGCCACCTTTGAAGGTGTTAAATGAGTATTGAACAATCATCGTTTCGGGACGCAGAATTTCGCCATCCACGGAAATCGTATGTTCTTTAACCATTTTATGTAGTTGTGTGAGAGTGTAGCTTGAATAAATCTTATAAAAAATCCTAGTATATTGAAGATACTGGTTTTGTTACAAAATAAGTAAATAAAAAGAGTTTAGGGGGTTGGAGAAGCAAAATAAAACAAATGAACATGAGAGAATGAATTACCTTTAAAAGTGTAACTCCTTTTGATTTGAGCCTAAAGGCTACCTTTGAAAGGATTATGCCCAAAGGTAATCCTCTAGGATGATGAGAGGGATGTGGAGAGAGTAAATTGGTAGGGTATGGCCGAGCCAAAAGCTTTAGGAGTGTGTGAAATGAGGTAGAGTTGGGTGCCTTTTATAAGAGGAGAGGAGGGGCACTTTTGGAAATCATGAAACTATTATTTTATTTTCAAAAGTGTTTCGAATTTATAAGGTCCCAAATTGATATATTTCTAAGATAAGATGATAAGGCTTCGAAATATTCCAATACAATAGTTTTTTGACAAGTGTAGGTCTTATATTTTCTATTATCGTTTCATTTTATTTAAACTGTTCATTAATGAGGTCATCGTTGCATCATCATGATGTCATAATTAAATTAATTTATTTAATGTCTAAAAATTATGAAAAAACTATCCTGATGTAGTAAATCTTTTTATCTTTCCAAATTGTATTTATAGACAAAAATATGATTATTATAACCCCTTATAAAAATTGTTTTAGTAAAACAATTTATGTTAGTGTCATTTTCACCTTTATTTAAAAAAAGGCATTAAAGTCATTATCTCACCAAGGGGCTCCATAGGGTCCCCTAAATCGACCCATGGGTTGTCTTGGTCGGACATGACTCATCCAATAGGGTTAGGACAAGTTTCATGGTGTTTTCATATTTTTATAATATCATTTTTACCTTAAATTACACTAATTACCTCTAATCGCGATTAATGATAAAAAGTTACTATTCACAAAAAATGATTTTCATCCCATTGAACCACATTTTACATACTAATGACAAACATGTATGTAGGATTTTCAAAATTCAATACACATTAGTTGTAAACATTCATTTAACTGAAAAATCAGTTTGCTTGATTACCACTTAGTGGTTTCACTATTCATCAAAAATTGGAGTTTTTCAGAAAATTACAAAAAATTCACTCTAAGCTATATTTGATATTCCGAATTCAAAAATGATGTTTATATTACCTAATTCAAAGAATATAAGTAGAATTAATTAATTTAATAATTAACACCCGCTTTCAAAACAAATAGCGTGTTTTTAAGAAACAATATATATCAAAAGATTGATATTTGTTTATGTCGAATTTCAAAGTGAAATTAATTTCAAAGTCCACCATTGAATAAAATGGAAAAAATATTTTATGGTTTCACTTTAAAAACAATTCAAAAGTTAATCTAATCATATAAATAAATTAGATTAAAAGAGGTTTTTAATTAAAATACAACATTTTTCACTTATTCATAAAAAATGAACTTTATCGGAAGAATAACAAAAACATACACAAAGTAAATTTTGATGTCCCAATTATAAAGAATGGATTTTATTTGGTCCAAAAGAATGTATAAGTGTGACCAAAACTATATTTAAAGAGGGTTCTCCATCAAAAGGTGATAAGTGAACCTTTAGTGAAAACTAGGGCATTTACGCCTAAAATTGAATTCTTTCCGTATTTTAAGCCTTTATCTTTTATTGGATAAATGTAAAAACATTTAAAAACATATATAATAATATTTTAGTTTTTTCTATCCATTCTCGCCAATACAACGGCTACATGTTAACTGCCATTTAAAATAATATTATTTTATTATTAGAGTGCAACGTAAGATTCCCAAGATACTCGTTGTTGCGTGTTGGGTACGCCATCGAGCATAGCGTCCCCTTTAAAGTAATATTAATATTTTATTCAAAAATATAGATAAATATGAAAATTTCTTATTCTTTATTTACCTTGGGTGTTACACATTAAGAACCAAAAAATTACATATTCTCATATTTTTTTAACCATGATCTATAGATGGATAACTTAAATGACTAAGTCCTTACCGTATCCTTACATATAATTTTAGATCTTCTACACATGTGATGGAGGGTATATGACGAATGGGTCTTCCACTTCATTATCTAGATTATTGGTGTCCATAAGTGAGGGTATTTACACACTAGGATGTGGATTCATTTTTTTCATGATTTCACTATATTTTTGTACTTATTTTGGTTCCATCATTCATATATGCACCGATGCATCACACTAATTTCTCATATAACTTCTCATGAAACACATTACAATCCTATCTAAACTTATATTCATATTTTCTCATAGACATCAAAAAAATTTGTGAATCAATATTATCAAAATAGGGATCAATAGTGTTTTACTAAGTTTCATATAAGATTCAAACTATAGAGGTAAAATGTTATATATATATATATATATATATATTTAATGTGTCAAATCGTATTTCTTATTTTATAATGTGATTATAAAATTGGTTTTTCCAAATGATTGGAATTGTTTTATCTACATGATTATCATTATCCTTTATAATGTCTTCATATATTATGTGATTGATTGAAGTGTATCTGTGGATTAATATTCCATAATTTTGAATTCTAAAATGTATTCTTCTTGTTATATCAGACACATAACCAATGATACTAGATATTACCATTCATGATACTCTTTGAATTCATCAATGTATCCTCTAAAAAACGTCACTCTATAGATGAATATTTAAACACCCTTTTTTAATTTGGAAGGTAGTGAAACTATTTCCCTAAAATTAGAGAGTGATACAAATGCAGATTCCATAAAGATAAATATTCATTGTTTTATAATTTTTTTAAAAAAAAATTAATAATATAATGTAATAATAATAGATTCTCTATAGAAATATTTTTGAAATAAATTCAAAAAAACATGTTAATGTGTTTTGGAATCAATTATAATTTAAAATATTTTGAAAATAGTTTGGAATCTAACCACATGTTATCTATCTCGGAGGAATAATTTAAATCCAAAATTCATAATCATTAATATTATTAATTGTAAGATAATATAAAATATCAATTTTAGTTATTGATGTGTGTGATAGAATGATATATAAAACTTTTTATGTGAATATAAAAATCACATTGAGTGGTGTTTGGAAGAAATAAAACACTCTCAAACAAAACGTCATTCCTTAAAAAAACTAAAATATCATTCTATATTAGTACCCACTATAGACAGACCAATTTCATAAAAAACCACGTCAATAATTCAAATGTATGTAATACCATTTCACTTATATAATACTTATGTGCACATAACATCACTAAAATCTATTGAAATATTAAATCATTTTCCAAAACCATTCAAATAGTGTAATAAAGAGTGTTTTGAATGAAAGTGTCCCATTCCACATTGAAAATTTTAAATGAATTTAAAAAATTAAAATTTTAAAAAATATATGTCCATATAAATAAATCCATAAATCAATTTTTATGACATGGTCATTAATGATATTTATTCATAAAGATAAATATTTTTAACATTTAAAACAATGTTTTAGTTAAAGAGTCTCTTACCACTTGAGAATATAAATGAATAAAAATAATTAAAGAAAAACATTAAACAAAACATATTATATCGAGAGAATAAAGATATTCCTGACATAATAAGTCAAAGGGAATTATATACACTATATAAATGTGATTTTCTTCATAGCATATAATTAGACTCAATGTAATGTAAATTGAGATGAAATATCTTATGAATATAATAAAATTAAATTAAGGGTAAATCAGGGACATGATTAAGTGTGAAAAATAAAAATATAACCTATATAAGTGGGTATTTAGTGTACAAATTCATAGGTTATTCACAAATATTCTTGGGAAATTAGAAACAAATGACCTCTATAATTAACTCAATGAATGGAGTTTGATTTACGATTTCCCTCAATATGAGTCTAAATCATTAGGTATGATCATTGTTTATCCTGAATAAAACATTTAATTTAATTTCTACTTGTTTGAGAACCTTTTTTGTAATTTTTATTGTTTTGTATCACTTATTACCATTTTATAAAAATAATATAATTATTTAATTTAATATCGTTCATTTTGTCAGTATTCGATACTTGAGTCGAAAATGAACTTATTTTAATAGAAATTGTCTATGTAGTAAAACATGCATCATCTCAATAATGATAATAATAATTTAAATATAATATATAAGAAATATATATGTATTTATAACTGTCCATTACATTTGGAGATAAGAAATGAAAAGCACCGTTCATGGAGATGGTAGGATGTATGTACGCATGAACACTACATTCATTTATTTTTTATATTAATATAATGTAAAATAATTGATACATAGTTATATTATAATTACATTATAATATATATGTTATATATGTTACATATTTTCATTAATTATATCTTTTATATTTTCCATGTATGGAATGAACGAGTCATAACAATTTTAGTGGGCGGTAGCCCATAATTTCCCAAATTAAATTGTCGTATCTACACATTATGGACAACATAATGGTATGTTATAAATAAAAAACCAGAGGAATATATAAAATAAAAATTTAATATATGTCATATGTAAATATAGTTACATCTAAATGGACACCATTATGGATGCTGGGTGAAAATCGAACAATCATCATTTCGTCAGGCAGTAGTTTATTGTACACAGAAATAGTATGTTTGTATCAATTAGATGGAGGTGAGTGTAAGTGTAGTGAGAATCCTTCTCATCAAAAATCCAAATATATTCAGAATAATTTTGTTTTTATTAAATCAAGTAATAAAAAAAATATAGGGAGTGAATATGGAAAATAAAATAAAGGAACTTGATAAAAGATGTTATCTCAAAATTGGGAAACTTCTTTTAATTTGAGGCAAAAGGATTTCTTGAATTTCATTTTTCCCAAAGTAATGATTCTAAGAGTAAATGAGTAAATTTGGGATCATATTTTAGTATAATTAGGATGATCTAAGGGCCTATATATTTTTCATTTATGTGGGTAGATGTGGGGGCATTTTATAAGGAGGAGGCGCACATTAGGAATGATTTGAAATATTATTTTATAATAAAATGATATTCAAATTCTAAGAGATACAAAAGAGATACATATAGTGTATAAGATGATAATGGGTCACAATACTATCATACTATTTTTGTTATAGGTTTATTTCATAAAATTAACCTTATCTTTTAGCATTAACACTTAGTTAAAAACAATAACTTTTACCATGACTTCTTGTTTTTAAAAAATATATAGTTACTATGTATAGTATAAAATTCACAGAGAACCACAAGTGGAACATTAATGAAAATTTTAACAATATATAATTTATTTGGATGAATATTATATTTTTAGGAATATTATATCATTTTATAAAATAGTATTTGTTTTAAAAATTCATTTATGTCAATTTTGACACTATTTAGTAATTGATTTTTGATAAAGTCATAACAATATAATTACTTTGAACAGAAGGTAAAAAATAAAATAAAATATGCCAATACCATCCAAAACATTCATGAATGGCATCAAAATAATCAAAATTAAATTTATTTTAAAATTTATAATATCATTTATTTGAATCCTTTGTTAATGACAGAATCACTGCATCATAATTATGTCATAATTAAATTTATTTATTTATCAAATAAAAATTATAAATAAAATATCATTATGTAGAAACTCTTTTTGTATTTATAATTAATATTTATAATCAAATAAATCACTTATATAACCACATATAAAAATTAGTTTATTTAGAAGATACATGGTTTCATTATTTTTCTCTTTACATTAAATTAATTATTATAACATGTCATTATCAGAACCATGGGGTCTCAAAATAGACACATGGATGTCCATGGTCGGAAAAATATCATCCAATTGGATGAGGATACTTGTTAGGTTAGTTTAATATTTTTATAATATTATTTTTTACCTTTATTTAAAAGATTTATCCTTTAACCATGGTAAAAATATTTTTACTAAACTTACTATTCATAATGTTGAAAAATTAAAGGTAACTATTTAAAAAAATTTAACTACTTATATCAAATATGAAATCCATTTTTCAAAATTCAAAACACTAAATTGTTAGGAAATAATTTAAAATTAATTCCCACTGTAAAAACCAAAAAGACATGCTTTTAAGAAGGGAAAAGTACAACAATATTAACATGTGTTTATGTCCAACTTCAATTTAAAAATTATTTTAATGAACAAAATTTTAATAAATGATAAATATATATTCCATTTATATTTTAAAAAAATTAAATAATATGATTTAACGATATATGTATTCTCTACATATGAAGTAATTTTCAATTAAAATTTACCGTATAATTACTATTCATCAAAATATGATATATATCAAAAAAATATAAATAATTCATCCAAAGTAATTTTTGATTTCTCGACTCTAAATAAGAAGTATATTTTTGTCAAATATAACATATAATGGTGTTAAAAAAATTTAAAAATGGTTCTCTTTCAAAAGGCGGTCATACTATATTTAAAAAAACTTATTTAGTATGAAAAATTGGATTTGTTCTTATATCACATATAGAGAAAATATAATATGAATTTAAAACATTACATTGAATGTATAAAATATATTTTTTATTAAATAAATATACATAAAGGGTGATATGATTTTATTGACAAAATTATTCTCTTTTTAAATTTTGTTTTCCTAAAAAAATATCTTTCTTTTTAAATTGGTTTTTATTTCCATTTATAATAAATTTAATAAAAAATAAATTATTATTTAATAATTTTTAAACAATATTTTCATTATTTAGTTGATTCAATTCATTCCAACCATTCCAATGGCTTGATTAAATAGTAACATAAAAATAATAATATTTAATAGTTTGTTTAAGCTCGATGTATTGTATCATGTTTTCTATTGAACACATGGTTTCTTTAATAAAACTCAATATTCTACATAATTCCCCCATTTGGAAATTTCATCCTTAAAATTTTATAACATGGATATGTAAATTTATTAAAAACCCATATCAAAAAACGAGTAAATAAAACTATACCTTTAAAATAAACAAAGACAAGTATAATGGTCAATTGAGATAACACATACTATGATTACATGTAAGAAAACATTGATATGGAATAAAAACTAACCATCATGTTATGTGGGAGAGTTACAGAAAACATGATTAGGAGAAATTGAAAAATTTGAAAGCTATAAACATGTGGTGGGTTAAATGGTAATTTCTTTCCTAGTTGGAGAAGTAAATGGAAACCATTTTTCTTTTAAGGCCTTTCGGATAAAGTTGAGGAGTTTATTTATGAACATGACTATGAAAATAAAATAACATACTTACTTTTCAAGTATATTTTCTTCCATTAATAAATATCAATTAAAAACTCATATTTTATCTAAACGATGATTATTCATGACGATATGGTAAAACATGAAGTGCTAGAATCAAATTATATAGAATAACATAATCAAAAAATATAATCAATATATTTTACTTATCATTATAAATTATCAATAGTCAAAATGGTTAGTACTAGATCATATAATCCCAAAAAAATGCTTAATAAAAATAAATACTACTCATAGTCTCCAAAATTCAACAAACAATGACCAATGTTCAACAAAGAATATTCAATAAACAATTGTCCTTAAAATTAATCAAAATAATCCAAAAAACTGAAAATCCAAATTCATAAGGATTTGATCACTTAATGTTCCATGATAATACATAACCTGTATCTCCAAATAACATCGACCACTCTGAGTGTGTCATACATAAAAGTAATTATTATAATAACCTTTTATCCATAGTTGTTTAAACATTTCCCCAAATAACCAAATCTCAATAGGTAATGGACCGAACCCTCCCAGTCTAATACATTTCCAAACTCAAATGTTTGAGGTTTTCTAGACACCATAGGTGTGTCAGGAGCGCTTCAGTGTCGATGGCAAGGTGTCGTTGTGGTGTAACCTATCGGTGCCACAGATGTGTATCAACGATCAGTGCCACACCCAAATGGTTCCATAGTGGGGTGTCAGGTTTAATTCCCCTGTTTTCCCGTAATGTCTTTTTTACGTTATTTTACCTCTTTTAATGTGGGTTAATACCATTTTAATTATAGTAAAGGATATATTAAATCCTCTAATAGTGGTGCGACCATTGAATTTCCAAATCATGTGGCCTTCTAAATAATTTTTCACCCTTTTCTGTGTTTCTAGTTACACCTAGGTCTTGTATTTTTTTAGTTTACATGTAACCTATCAACTCTCCATTGTTCGATAGTCTATCTCGATGTCTCTGAGGGAATTATTAAAACTCAATTAATTCCAACATGTGTGACCTTCATACTGCGTAATAAAACCATGATTCTTTTTTTAATCACTTCCTGATTTCACATCCCGTAAATCATGTATCATGACTTTTTATGATGCTGAGATATTCTAACTTGGTCTCTTTTGTTCCCTATTAGTGTACTTGGAGTCCCTCTTTTGGGGAGAGTCATGCCTGCATGGGATATCTCATGTTCGGTTCATCATGGATTTTCTATCACGCGACCCCAATTCTTGGGACAAGTATAAAACATCGATCCTTGATCATCCAGGTAGGGATTCATCCTTCATCTCTCCATACTGTGCATAATGCGGGGTGGTTATGATGGTGTTCCCTCAAAACATAGATGAATCCAACTTTAATAAAGATAATAAATAGACATTTAAAGAGTAAAGGGGTGTGAAAGATGATGATATTTTTTTATTTTACCATCCTTTTAATGTTGTGAATTTTATGGGATCGTATCCACAAAATAATAGTGGATGTTTGTGGTCCTTTCATGCACACTAATGATCATTGTTTTCTGCATGATCATGTTATTGAATGACTGTAACATGAAAACTGATTAATCATTTAATCATGGTTGGTTAAATGGATCCCTAATGAATAAGAACCCATGAGTGATCACCTCAGTTAACTAATCAGAAAAGAAGGAACTTAATGAATGGTGTTGACTAAAGTAGAAAACTACCTTTCTTTGTTTTGTTGATATGCATGGTTGTTGTGTTTGATGATTATTTTGGGGCTATATGGATGGGAATGGAATGTCTATTTGAGTGGTTATTGGTTTTTGAATATGAGACCGTGTGGAGCGAAGAGTAAATATTCTAGACCTAGAAAGTTGGCACTAGTTTAGGTTCCAATACTTCGAGGGATCTAACAGGATCACATTTTGAGGATTTCTTTTACAAGAGAACCATGAGTGGATTCTCATACTCCTTCATGGATATTTAAATTCAGTTGTTGTTTTGGCTTCTGGATATCAATGTGAGTTTCTCGGTAGTTAGGAATAATAAAATGGAATCACAAGAACATGATTACAAGAACAGGTGCAATGGGGAAATGTTTTCCAGGAGTGGTTTGTTACATGGTTGCGGCTATTATGTACTTGTGCATATAAGGGTAGTAGTAGGTGTGATTGTGTGTGGTCTGGTTGTTAGTCCTTGGATCCTAAAGCCATGATGAGTTATTGGTTACCTATATGAATACAATTTATTCCTTGTGTTTCTTATTTTCACCCCAACCATATTTATCACTTTGTGCCGAACACCCCCATTTCATGGGGGAGGGTGTTTTTTCTAGAATTTCTATGAGTGTCTGGTTATTAGATCCTTTATTCTCCCTCTCCTAGCTAACCCAAGATTCTTTAGGCAGGAAATGATGGACTGTGGTTCATTATAGACCAAGACTCTTTGGGATGGGTGTGTTTTGGTGGGTTGGACCAGGTTCGTGCATGAATATTTTTTTCCCAATTGACTTTGTGATGAGGCATAGGTGTCTTCAGGTGTGGTGGTTATTTTTCTAGAACATGTGTCTTCAAGAGGGGTAGTGGTTTATGTCTTACACATCTTTTTAGGCTTGGTTATCTATGGTTGGGGTGGCCCAGGTGATTATAGGAGGGATAAATGATAATTTTTGATGGCCCATGTGGTTATTGTTGGGGGAGGCAGTGGGACTATAGTGGGATTTTTAGGGGAAGTCTGATGCGTAGGATGTTCTAAATAACCAATTGGAAATTAGCACATGGTACCCAAATATAGATGTGCTATTTCAATTATTTTACCTAACTTGCATTATTTGGGGAGTGTTCCTTAGTGAGGCTGCATGTAGAGTTTTCCTTGCTAGGTGGTTTGGTTATCACTATTTTATCACAGGGAATTAGAATGTCTCTCAAATAGTGCACGATATTTTTTGGTTTCCCTTCTGAGTATACTTGTGTACTCAGCCTATGCATATAAAACTACTTCTGGGTATCTATTTGGACTTTGAAGACTGGGTGGGACATTACAAGATTAAGCATTGGGACCGTTGTTTTTTCTTCTTTTCTTTTATTTTGGTACATTCCTTCAATTTTTTTCTTGTTATTTGAATTAGTTTATATTGAAAATGCTTATGGGAATGGATTTTGGGATTTACATTTATCTTTAGTTGTTGGTGTTTCTAGTATTCAACATCTTATCTCACGATCATGTTCTATAAAAATGTTAATCCCTTCCATTTATGTGAGACTCTATACCCTTATTAAAGTTTCCACTTCGGGGCCTACTGAAGGCAAGACTCGGTGGTCATTATCTCTCATTAACATAGAAAAATTAATGGTGGGGAATCATTTCATCCTTTCCCTCATCTTGGATAAGGTGTGTCGTTACGCGATATATCCATGATTAAAACATACATTCTTCTAAAATAATATTCAACCATTACTCCTCAAATTAAATTCCATAGTATTCTATTTTCCTTATGTATATAGTGTTCCAAAAATAGAGAACAGCTTCCAAAATAAAATTTATCTCATAATCTCCAAATAATTTTTTAATACAAAGGATATATATTTAATAAAATATATGTTTCCAAAATCATCTTTTTATTGATCAATAAAATCATTTAACTAAAATTAATATGTCACACTCACCAAAGATATTATCTGGGCTTATGGAATGTGATAAATCCCAGTCGCAGTACAGTTGTGGATATGATTCCCACAACTTTGTCTAGCCTGACGGGTTTTCACATTGTCTGCATGATGTCCTTCTACAGAAACTATAGAGTTTTTTACCGTTCCAAAAAAGTAGATAAATTATAAAAAATAACCTCAACATATTTTAAACACAAATGTTATTTATACCATTCATTTTTAATCCCTAATTGTAATAACCATTATTCACCTCAACGTAAAAAAGATCATATGAACCTTAATGGTTATTCATTATTCTCACAAAAGAAAAGACAATTCTTCCTTGAATATCATTTTCACATAAACAACTATTGGGTCACACATACTAGAAAAATTATTCCAATGTAATCCCATAAACGAAATTACATTAATACATTTACCATATCATCATCAGAAAATCTACCTTAACTCTTGAATCACTTATATATATACATCATAATCATTAAAAATTATTTCTAATACCCTTACATGGCTTTTCATTATTATTCATTAATACTAATTTCCTACAAATATAAAACATGAATCGTGTCCAAAGATTCCAAAATTTTAAAATATGAGACAAGAAATTTTACATACCATTCATATGTCATTTTCAATTTCCTCACCTTCAATTGGATTGGAATTAGGTATTAGTAATCATATACTTGTATGGTCCTTCTGATTCCATTATTGAACCTTCATCATACGTAACCTAATTGAATAATGACCATGAACACAACATTTAAAAAATTCAATGTACCCCTCAATCACAATATTTCACTTTCTTAGAATCAACATAACACTTCGTTTTTCCATGGAAGTGTATTACATTATGACCTTCATTACAACACCGATAACATTGTCATGTCCCTTTGAATCATTTTCCTAGGTGTTTCTTTCAACATCCTTGACACATTGGTTTTTGAATGTACTTACCTTTATGATTATTACCTAAACATCCATTGTTGCTTTTGTGCCTTCTAGATCCATCCATTTACTAAAACCAAAAATTTAAGTGTGATTATATCAGAAAAATCATTATATACTATCTTATGAGAAGGGTAAACACTAATATATACTTATTCATGTTATCTTAAACTCATCCAGTTTATCTAAAATAACTATTTATCTATTTTATATGCTAACAATTTTGGTTATATAAAACATGTCACATATTCTTAAATAAAACTATATCATCTAAAGTAGACTAAAATAACCTAGGATACGAACTATAAGGCCCTAGCCTTATACATTACATAATCTAGATTATGTCAAGAATTCACATCACGTATCTATTATAGTTTAGTGTTATAGAGAATTAGGACATAACAATTACAATACATCTCAAATATTTCAACGTAAACACTTCATCAATATCAACTTTTTCCCAAATATTTATACACCATAAAATAAAACAAGAATTAATTTCAAGATGAAAAACAAGTTGAATTTTTCATTTCTCTTACTCTTCTTATACCCTTTGAAAAACATTTAAAAAACATATGATGGGCATAAAAACATCTATAAGGGTTATAAAACAAGGAAATAAAACATTATTCCATGAATATGTAGAAATCAATGAAATCATACTTTTCCCTCATAAAACATAAGTTCTTTAATATACCTCATGAAGCCATAATATTTATTAATAACTCATAGAAATATAAAATCATAAATCTAACTTTTGGAATCCATAACATACATACCTTGTATCATTCATATCTATAGAGGGAGTAACCATTATGGATACGATTGGAATACCCATAACAATATATTAACTAAATATCTTAGGAGAAATCTTAATGTTTACCTATATTTCATTACCTAATGAATTTTATAGTTGTCACGGGCTCACCTGCACAAGGATTATCACGAAACCTCCGGTATTTGTTTTATCACATAACCACACAGAAATTTTACAAGTACCATTAAATAATCATAACATATAAAATATTGAAATTATTATCATTTTCATTCATGAATCACAAAAAATGAATTCAAGATATCGAAATACTAAATTCATATCCAAAACCACTTAAAACATTTAATTAAGATATTTTTGAGTCAAATTGTCCCACAATACTTTGAATTTTTTAGAAGTAATTTATGAAAAAAATTATAAAACATATATATTTATATATATAAATCCTAAAAACGATTTTTAAAACACTGAAATTTTTCAAAAATATTAAAGATAATAAATATTTAAAAATTTAAAAAAGTGATTTAGTTAAAGTGAAACTTATCACATCATAAAATTCATGAATAAAATAATTAAATAACAACATTAAACAGACCATATAAAATCATGAGAATAAATAGATTAATGATACAATATTTCAAAAGGAAGTATATACACCATATAAAAGTGAATTTATGTATAACATCAAATAAGTCTCAATAGAATATATATTGCTACAAAATCTATTAAAAAGATCATACCTTTAGATTAAAGATAAATCAATGTCATGGTTATGTGTGAAAAATATAAATAAATTTAATATAAGATTTTATTAATTTTACAATAATAATAGGCCATTCATAAATATTCATTGAACAAGAAAAACCAATGACATGGATGTTTAACATAATGAATGGAGATTGAGATAGGATTCTCCTTACCATGAGTCCAAATCGTCACTTATGATCCTTATTCGTCCTAAATAATAAACTCATGTTAATTAATATTTATTTGAGAACAATTCAAAGTTTATTATATAACTTTTTACTGTTTTATATCAATTACATAATTATTTATGTTAATATTAGTCATCTTTTTATATTCATAAATTGAGTCTAAAATGAACTTGTTTTGATGTAAATTTCCCAAGTAATCAAAATCACATCATCTAAAGAATTATATTAATTATAAAAATATCATATATATTCAGTAAATGTTTATTTATAATATTCGATAGAAATTAAATATAAAAAATGAAAAGCACCATATATGGAAACGGAAGGTCATACGTACGCATGAACACTAAATTCAATTATTTGTCATGTTAAAAGAATATAAACTAAATGAAACATAGTTATATTATTATTATAGTTTAAATAAAATTTTATATATGTACATAATCTCATTATTTCTATCCTTTATACATTCCATGTATGGCATGAATGATTCATATCACTTTGAGGGGGCGACAGTCTGCACTTCTTCAAATGAAATTAGCATATTTACACATTATGGAATGAATAAATGTATTAGGTAAATAAAAAAGATATAATCATAGAGACAATATAAATATAATATATATCATATGTAAATATAGTTCCATAATAACTCCTACAAGGAGAGGTGGTAGTAGAGAAACTAAAAAATCATTGTTTCGTGAGGCTGTAGTTTTCCGTAAACAGAAACAATATGTCCGTATCAATTAGATGGACGTTTGTGTATGTGAATTTCAAATAATTCACATAAAAACATACTAGTAAATTTAGGATTTAGATTTTTTATGTAATCAATTAATAATAATATAATTGGGAGTGAAGAAGGAAAATAAAATAATGGAATCTGAGATAAGACATTGCCTCTAAATTTGGTATCATCTTTTGATTTGAGAGAAAATGATTTCAAGAATTCATTCTGCATATGGAAATGATTATATTAGGAAAGAATGGATTTTTTATGTTTATTTTAGTATAATTTGGACAAGCCAAGGGTTAGGAGTTGTGTGAGTTATGTGGGTAGAGGTGGGGGGCTTTTATAAGATGGAGGATGGGAACTTTATGAAGGTCTTGAAAAATTGTTTTTTTATTAAATGATTATTGAATTATAATAGTAACAATGTTATATATATCAAGGTTAAGATGATAAAGTGTATAAATCCTCTCAACCTATAAATTTTAGACAAGATTATGTCATAAAATTAACCTTATCATTTAGCATTAACCAATAGTTAAAAATAGATTCTCCCACCATGTCTTCTGGTATCTTCACAATACATGGTTATTATATTAAATTTAAAATGCGAAGTGACTCAAAAATGGATAATTAAAAAAATTTAACACTATATAAGTCCTTTGGTAGAATAATATATTTTTAGTATTATTATATTTTTTAATAAAATATTTATTATTTTAAAAAATAATTTATGTTAATATTAATACTATTTATAAATGGATTTCTGATAAAGTCATAACAACTTGATTACATAGAACCAATGGAATTAACTAAAATAAAATATGTAAATATAATCCATGAAATTCATTTATGTAATCAAAATAATAAAATTACATTTTTTTATATTTATAATACCATTTATTTGAATAATTTATTAATGAAGCAATCACTCCCTCAACATTGTGATATAATTACACTTATTTATTTCATATCTAAAAATTTTATATAAAATATCATGATATAAGGAATATTTTTATATTTCTAATTAATATTTATAGTCTGTTATACCACTTATATAACCCCATGTAATTTTTTTGTAAGATGATACATGTTTATGTTATTTTTTCCTATATATTAAATTAATTCTTATGACATGTCATTATCACACCCATGTGGAACCATGGGGTCCCAAAATCGACACAAGGTTGTATACTTCAAGAAATATCTCATGAAATAGGATTATGACACATGTTATGGAAGTTTTTTATTAATATCATATTATATTTTTTCCTCTATTTACAATATTGACTTACTAACAATGGTAAATAAAATAATTAATGAAGTTACTATTCATAATATCAAAAAATAAAAAGAAACCTATTTACAAATTTTTTACCTTCTAATTCCAAATATGGAATCAATTTCTTAAAATTAATAACATAGAATTTCCAAAAATTAATTTTAAATTATTTCCCATTGTCAAAACCAAAAAATGTGTTTTTAAGAAGTAAAAACTACCAAAAGGGTAACATGTGGTTATGTACAAATTCAATGTGAAATGTATTATAATTACCTTTAATTGATTAAATTATAAAAAAAATATTCCATTTATACTTTAATATCATTAAATAAAATTATTAATCCATATAAATTTTCTCGATGGAAAATTTTTATTTCAATTAAAATATAACGTATTTTTATGATTCATCAATAAATTATATATATGAAAATTAATATAAAAATTCATAAAAAGTAAATATTGATGTCCGTATAATAAATAAGATGTTTATTTTTTCAAATATAAAAAATAAAGGCATTAAAACTAAATTTAAAAATGGTTTGCTATCAATGGTCTTGTAAAACTGCATTTTTAAAAAAATACTTCTTTTGTTTGAAAAATTGTATTTTTATTATATTATATCTAGAGAACATATAATATGAATTTAAAAAATTAAATATAATATATAAAATATATTTTTCATCAAATAAAAATTTATAAAGGGTGATATAATTTTATAAACAAAATTATTCTCATTTTAAATTGGATTTCATATAAATGCATCATTAATATTCAATTATTTTTTATTTAAATTTATAATAACATTGGTAACCAATGAATCATTATTTAGAGATGTGTAATCCATATTTTCATAATTTATTTGATACAATTCATTCCCTCCATTCCAATGGCTAGCATATAATTATAACATTTCAATAATAATATTTAGTTGTTTGTTTAAGCTTGATGTAGTATATCATGTGTACTATATAACATTGTGTTTATTTATTAAAACTATATATGTTACATCATTCCCCCTTTTGAACATTTCATCCTAAAATTTATAAAATTTTTCTCAGTATCTTCATAAAAACCCCACAACTGATAAAGAGTCAATAAATATATCAGTTTAAAAGAAAGAAAGAGAAGTACAATGGTCACTCGAGATATTGCATACTAGGATTCCATGTTGGAAAACAAGGATATAGAGGAAAAACAAACCATAAAGGTCTGTTAGAGGGTGATATAATACATGATAGCATAAAATTATTAATTTAAAAACCACGAACTTATGATGTGTTAAACTGACATTGATTTCCTTTTAGGAAAAGTATATGTAAAACTTTTTTGTTTTAAAGTATCTTTAAAAAAGGTGAGGAATTAAATTATGATCTTGACTATTAACATAATGGAACATACATACTTTTCAAGTGCTGTTTCATACTTTAATAAATATCTACCAAAAAATCATCTTTTCTCCAAATGATGAGTACTCAGGATGACATGGTCACACTTAAAGTGATAGAATCAACTGTTAGAGAATCACATAATCCTAAAAATATTAACTATATATTTTCCATGACTTAAACATTAACCAAAACCAAAATGGGTAGTACCATATCATATAATCCTCAAAAATAATAATCCATAATAAAAATAAATACAGCTCTTAATATTCTAAATTCATCGAACAATAACCAAAGATCAAAAAAGACCATTAAATAGACAATTGTACTTAAAAATAATAAAAACTTCCAAACTATATTTGAAACCCCAAATTCAGAATGATTTTATCACATTATCTTCCATGATAAATCAAAACATTAATCTTCAAATTACCTCAAATACTCTTAAAGATTCAAACATAAATGTAATTAACTTAAAAACATATTATCCATGATTGGTTAATCATTTCCCCAAATATCCCATATCTCCGAATTTCAATAATAAAAAATAGATCCTTCCAAAATAAAATTCATCCACTAATCATAAAATGAAATATGATAGTATTCTATTTTCTATATGCATATAGTGTTCCCAAAATAGATAAAATAATCCAAAATAACATTTATAAATTAATCACCAAATCATTTTCCTATTCTAAGTATAACCATTTGATAAAACATACATTACCAAAATGAACTTATTATTGATATATACAATAATTAAGCTAAAAATAATATGCATGGACCCGACCTTAGTAACCTAGAGTTGATGCCTTATTACATTACATTGGCATGATTATAAGGAAGCTATATCCCGAAGGAAAGAATAGTTTAGTATATTTTGAAAGAAGATACATAAATAAGTTCAACATTATATCATAAATAAATAACAACACTAAATTATTACATTAGAAACATCCATGCCTCCCAGATTATGCAAGCAGGTCACTCAAAGCATACTTATTCATATCCTAGGAAAATGAAACATAATAAATGGGTGAGCTCAAATTATTAATAAGAAAAAGATATACTGTAGAAGATAAAATAAACGTAAACATTAGGCTTTGTGAATAATTAAAAACACATGCATTTGATATTAATAAATTTGAACACATTATGGAAGGAATATGATATGAGTAAATAATTCCAAAGTAAAACATAATCATGGGTATTATACTAGTCTAATGACTATGTGAACTTTTAATTACCATCTTCATAATGAGTAAAGTTCATTTTTTGGACATTCTGAAACATATTGTTATGGCCTCATCCAAGATTTCTAATGATGATTATGGCCTCGGTCAAAACTATATATATAATTTGGAAAGGCCTCGACAATTCCATGTCTATTAGTCCCATGATACCTATAGATGCATATATAGGCTCTAGAGGTCCACACGCTCACATACTAAGTCCAATTCAATACTCATATGAAATTTATGAACCTAATTAACATGTACATTCATATTGAAACAATGATTTGAAACATAAATAACATTCCCCATAATTGAACATAATCACTCACCATTCAGAATAATATGGTGAATTGTTTCAAGATAGTATATCCATAGTCAAACTAATCATAAAACAGTCAATAAAACATGGTGGATTATATCATATGAGATAAAAATCAACGAATTAAAAGATTCAACAATGTTTTTTGACCTAGATGAAGAAACATTTGAATGAGGACATTGAAAATTACATGAGGGAAGTAATCCTTAAACATTCCAATGTATCGAAAAACACCTTGAATAAATGATATAATAATCACTTATAATATCATGATAGTAAGGATACTCTTCATATGATATTAAAAAGGGAAGTAAATACACCACAAGATTGAAATATGTGCTGAACAAGGCATATATCTCATAAAAGTTATTATGAGATGAGAAAAATCCTTTTTACTTTTGATGGAAGAGTAATTTTGGAAATTAATTTATATTTTCCATGAAATAATATTTTAATAATGAATTTACAATAAAAAAGACTTTGAAATAAAAATTATATTTTAGACATAAATGATTTCCCACTGAAGTGAAATCATGTAAAAATAGTTCTTATGAATTTTTAGAAATAAAACATTTTAGAGAAATTTAAGGAATATATTAAAGAGAATTTTAATGCGGAAATTCCTGTTTGTTATATCCAATCCATAAATGATAGAAGATATTTTTTTGGATAAAATTACTGTTATTTTCAAAATAATGGTGGAATAATATAGATTCTGGTGTACAGATGAATATGGTATGAGTATGAAAATATCCCTTGAATCGGGTTTGTTTATCAGGATAAATATTTCTAATGATCCTTTTAAAACATGTAAATATCTATAAAATAAATAAGGATTATGGTTGTTAAACATATATGAGACATTGAAACAATATTTATGTGGTGTACATAATAATAAATAAGAATGTAATTTAGGTAAGTATAAAATAAGAGTAACCCGAATGAAAATAGATGTTCGGGTAGAAATCCCTTACCACTTTGTAATCAATCGACTTGTATGCCCAAAAATTAATAATATTCAAATGATACACTAAATATAATGAAAATAAAGATATTAATGATATTTTACATTAATGGTCAGTATACATATACCATACACATATATTATTAGTGAGTATGGAAAATCTCACAAAAATGGAAGTGAGATGAAGAAAACATTACCTAATGTCTGAATGTGTTCCGCTCTTGAACCTAGGGTCCTATAATATGAAATTATACATATTAATAACTTATTTTAAAAAATATTTCACATTTATTTATTCTATCATAATTATTTTTAGTTCATTTATGTTCTTATTGTTTCGTTATTATAATTAATTTCTCCATTCCAGAGTTTTCATTTTCTTTATTTTCATAATCGGTTCACTTGTTATTAAGTAATAAAGTTCATGTGAAATGGATTTAAATCTCCCAAATTGAAATTAAATATTATTTATGAACATAAAAAATTGTTAATTTAAATTTCAATGAATTAGTTACATTGAAAAGGGATTAATCATTAGATTAAATATTTATGTTATTCACTTGGAATATTTTTGCGGTATTTTGATTATTCGTAACTAGTTTGGTCATAAGATTTAATAATATATACTTATAATGGTTTTTGAATACTAATTTGGTCATAATAAATATTTTATATTCTAGTTACAAAATAAAAATGTTTTCATTACCAGTAATGAATGATAAATGGAAGTATGAAACATTGTCGTCCACACAGGTTATAAGTTGAAACCTCACGGGCGTTGATTTCATTTATAAAATAAAAGATATAGAGTAAGGATATTGATGATTTTTATTCAATTAATATAATATAATTCCAATATATAGATGATACGAGATCTATCATGGTAATTTGTAATGAGGAGTTGAGTAGAGTATTACAAAATAAGATAAATTAAATTAAACTACATGAAAAAAGGAAGGTGTTTTACCTCTTGAAATAACCTCCTTGAGAATCTTCTTAAGGTAATGGATTTTGGTATTTAGGAAAGAACAAGAGATTCTTGGACATGAGGAGTGAAAATGGTAGGGTATTTGGGAAGAACATTGAGGAGTTTCAAGGCATAGAAGAGTGAATTGAAGCCGGAGTGATGGCGGTTTTATTTTGGAGGAGAGGAGGGTTTTCATAATTTTTTAATAATTAGTTTAATAATTTACCAAAATACAAGAAAAAGTGATGATTCCATGACCAATAAAACTAATAAATTATTAAGAGTTTAAAAAATGTGGGCTTGCATCACTTATGTAGTCATAAATAGTGAATTTAACTTATAATTTATGTATATGGTATTTTATCGCATTTTACTATTCTTAAAAATTCTAGTATTTCTAAAAAATTCCCAAAATTCAACCTAACAATTTTTTAGACATGTATATTCTAAAAATAAAGTCCATTTTTCAAAAATAAATTTCTAAATATGATTAATTTAATATTTAATTAAAATCAAAATTGGTTCTAAATAATAGTATTAAAACAATAATTTATTCATTCCAAAACATAGGTATATCGTACTTCCACTTGAATATTATTTATATAATATCATAGGTATGTTTCCTATTAATTATGGTATATCACTATTCATAAAGGTATGTTTCTATTAATAAGGGTAGGTTCCTATTCACAAAATGATGTTTTCTTATCGGACTCCAAATAACTCACTGTACACAACTGTGTATGTCCGTTTTTAAAAATTCAAATCAATGAGGTGAAAAAATTATGATTATTTGACTGGGTTATAAAAAAGTGGTGTTCCTTAAAGAATCATTGTTTCATGAATACTATAATAAATCTATTTGTAAATTCTTTGGGTGTTACATTATGCCCTCCATACAAAACATAAATCCTTGAAATTTGAAATTGAACATCTAAATTTAATGGTTGATACTTGAAATCTCCATTTTGGGAATACCACATCAAATATATAGTTAAAATATTCTATTAATAAGAGGAACGTTAAAAGCATCGGTTACTAGAAAAAAATTCATATTAATAAGAAAACATTGTCAAGGAATAATAACCAAACAATCATGTAGTGACATTAAACTCTAAAATGCAAACAATGATCAACTTAAACCATTTTGTAAATGGTTAAAATTACAAAATATAGTGATTCAACACATTATAATGAAGGAATCTAAATTTCCCAGATTAACTAATCATTAACCCTTAATCAACATGACACAGCTCTAAAATTCACATTCCAAACATGTGAATAACATCATAATGTATCCTTTTGAAATATGTTAATAACATGAATTAATATAAAAACCATATTGGAAACATGCATTCCTATGTATTCTTTAAGTAAGATACATGTTATTGGATATATTCCTTAAATTCAAAAGTGTTTTAAACTCCTTCGATGATAGAATAGTCCACTTCTCGACAAGTTAATAATCAATTCCAAGGTAGTTAGTACTTATCTGAATCAATCATTTAATCAACATTATCTCAACATGAGATATATATTAAGGGTTGTCTTTACCTAAATCATGTGTTTTCTAAAAAGTTTAACATTCTACTTCATCAAATATCCTTTGTACCATTCACTATATAACCACAACTCCTTAATGAAATAGTACTACAGAATAATCCCTATATATCTCATAATTATTACAACATGTACATTACTTAAAAAATACTCAAATGACATGATTCTTGACTAGGAATATTAATCATTGTACTTCATCTACAGTAGCATAATAACTTGATCATTTTCCAAAAACATCATTTTGGGTATATTATTTTCATGCTTGAGACACTAATTCTCATAGGGTCCCATATCATTATAGATGAAGCATTGAATATAGGGAAATTATTTAATTGTCATGCAATATTGGGTATGGGGTCCTTTTAATCCACACATTAAGCAAACTCCTTTTCCTCTCAATCATACACCAAGGTGTTTCCTTCCATAATTATCACATGTAGGAATGTAAATCTTTCTATTCTTCCATTTTTCCATGTTTTTTCCTTTAACATTCTTCTAATTATTCTTCCCTTAAAATCCATAGGTCTCAGAGAAGTCTCTATATACCTTGTCAACACATGATACTATTTCCTCATATAACGAGGATACATGGGAGTAAATCTTCATTTGAAATGATGGATTAAGACCATCAGATATATGATCCTTCTTAATCATCACATCTCGTGCATTGGTTATATTCTCATTTCTTATGCTAGGCACCATTTCTTATCATTCCCTTATTATATATTTTCAGGTAACATTATGAACTCTCTATGATTCAAAAATTGTTATATCACGTAGCATAACTTCATGAATCTTAAATACTAGAATTATATATATTTGGTTAAATTGGGGGCCAAAATCCCTCCTAATTTTTGGTAAATAAAATGTGAATTATCCTAAGAATATCACAGGGTAGTTTCAAAACCAAGAGTGTTGTTTGTCCTTTACCAGGATACCCGGGTCAAGCCCAAATCTCCTTGTCGGAGTTTTTACTCCTAGGTACATCTGTGCTAGATCCACCTATACTTGTTTGTATACAGACATGGATGTACTCTCTAGAATAATACACATAATCTATTTCATACCAAGATTTCAAGAAGTGCTTGTATGTTTTCCTCAAATAATTCCTTAGGGATTTGTTTCCTAATCTACATTTTCAAATCTAGTTTCCATGTTTTCTAATAAACTTCCTTTGATACGAAATATAATGACCAGAACCTAGTATCCCATAGTTGGTACCATATTACATTACATTGGAATGATTACAAGTATGTCATATCCCGATGGAATGTACAGTATAGTATATTTGGAATCAAGATACATAAATAAGTTTAGCATTACATCATTAAATGAAAAAAACACTAAATTATCATGTTATAAAAATCCAAGACTCCTAGATTATGTATGTAAGTCACTCATAACATACTTCTTCTTATCATGGGAAAATGAAACATAAGAAACAGGTGAGCTCAAACACTCAGTAAGAGTATGATATACAACAGAAGATAACATCAACATAAATATTAGGCATGCTGAATAATTGAAAACACAAGACATTACAAATAATAAACTTGTACACATTATGGAAGGGATATAGGCTGAGTAAATATTTCCATAGTAAAATATTATCATGGGTATTCTACAAGTCTGAAAACCATAAGAAATTTCAATGACTATCTTCATAATGAGGGAAGTGTATATGTTGGACATTCTGAAACATATTGTTAAGGCCATGACCAAGATGTCTAAAAATGATTAAGGCCTTTCCCCAAACCATATATCCAATTGGTAAAGGCCTTGGCCATTTCCACGTCTTTTTTTCTCATAAGACCTATCGATGCATCGACAGGTTATAGTAGGCCGCACCCGTCCCATACTAAATCTACTGAATTCTTTATATGAAAGGTATGAATATAATTAACATATACATTCATATTTAAACTATCATATGAAATTTAAATAACATTCCCCAATAATTGGAATGAATCACTAACCATTTGGAATAATATGGTGAATGGTATCATGATATCACATATATAGTCCAATTAATCATAAAATATTAAATAACACATGGTGTATGATATCATAGAAGACAAACCTCAATGAATTAAGTGATTAAAAAATGGTTTTTGACATAGATAAAGATACATTTAAATGATACCATTGAAAAATACATGAGGGAAATAATCTGTAAACATTCCAAAGTGTCGCATACCCCCTTGAAATAATAAATTCATAATCCCTTAGAATATCATGGGAATGAGGATAATCTTGTTATGATATAAGAAATGGTATTAAATAAACCATTATATCTATATAAGTGGTGAACAAGGAATATATCTCATTAAATATAATATGAGTTGAGAAAATCGTTTTCGCTTTTGAAGGATGTGTTATATTGGAAAATGATTTATATTTTTCATGAAATCATTTTTTAAGAATGAATATCCAATAAAATAAAATACAAGTAAATTAAAATTATATTTTTTTCATTAATGAGGTCCCATTGAAGATAAATCATATTTAAATAGTTCTAATGATTCTTTACAAATAAATCATTTTAGAGCAATTTAAGGAAAGAATTAAATAGAATTTTAAATAAGAAAGGAAAGTTTGTTATCTTAAATCTAGAAATGAAACAAGATAATTTTTCATGATAAAATATTTCTTATTACAAAAATAATGGTGTCTTAAAATAGATTTTGCATTACATTTGAAAACATGTAAAAAAATTAAAATATCACATGAAATGAGTTTGTTTATCGGGTTAAAAATTTTGAATAATCCTTTTAAAACATGTAAATCGGCATGAAATAAGGAATGATTATGTATGGTAAAAAAATATTGGAAATTCATATGGAATTTATCTGGTGTAAATAATAATGAATAATAATTTAATATATGTATGTAGTGAATAAGAGTAACTCTAATGAAAATGGATTTTAGGGTAGAAATCTCTTACAACTTTGTAATCAATCGATTCGTATTCCCCAAAATTTATAATACTAAAATTATGCATATAATTAAATGAAAATAAATATAATCCTGATATAATAGATCAATTAAAATTATACATACACCATACACAAGTATTAGTATTGAATGTGGAAAATAACACAAAAATGGAAATGATATTAAGAAACACTTACCATATGTCAGAATGTGTTCCACTCTTGAACATAAGGTAATTTAATATGAAATTAGACTTATGAATAACTTATTTCAGAACATATTAGATATTTATTTGGTTTATCACCACTCTTTTTAGTTCATTTATGTTGTTATTGATATGTTATTATATTGCATTCGGTCGTTACTGAGTGTTCATTTTTTTAATTTTCATAATCAGTTCACATGTTCTTTAGTAATGGAGTTCATGTGAAATGGATGTAAATCCCCCGAATTGAAATTACATATTATTTATGAACATCCTGAAGTTTTAGTTTCCATTTAAATCATTTTATTACATTGAAAAATGATGAATCATTAGACAAAATATTTATTTCATTGACTTCGATTATTTTAGCGATATTTTGATTATTTGGAACTAGTTTGGTCATACTATTTTATAATATGTATGTATACTAGTTCATGAATACTAATTTGGTTATAATACATATATTATAGTATAATTAAACCAAAAAAATGGTTTCATTTCCAGTAATGAAAGAGAAATTGAATTACAAATCTTTGTCGTCTATGAAGGTTATAAATTGGAACCTCATGGACATTGATTTCTTTTATAAAATAATAGAGAGAGAGAGAGAGTAACGATATATATGATAGTTCATCCATTGACATGATATAATTAAATTATAAATATTATAATGGATATATCATGTTAATTTGGAAACATTAGGTGAGTATAGGACAACAAAAAAGATAAATTTATATGAAACTAAAGGAAAAAGAAGCGTACTTTACCTCCTGAAATAACATCCTTGAGAACCTCCTTAAGGGAATGGATGTTGGCGTTTTGGAAAGAATAAGAGCCTCTTCTATATGGGGAGTTACTAATTCAGGGTATTTTGGAATAATTTATGTAAGAATCAAGGCATAGAGAAGTGAAGATAAGTGGGAGTGAGGGTGGGGGGTTATAGTGGAGGATAAGAGGGTTTTCATAATTTTTAATTCATTACTTTGTTTATTTCAATCAAGACTATAAATAGTGATGATTCCAAGACAATTAATAGTAATATATTCATAAGGTTTTGAAACAAGTGGGATTAAATAACTTATGATGTCAAAAATAGTGTATTTAACTGATAATTTGTTTATACGATATTTTAGCGTATTTCACTATTCATAAAAAATTTGATTAATTCTGAAAAGGGCCAAAAATTCACCTTCACAATATTATGATTTATAGAATCCAAAAATGAAGTTCGATTTTCAAAAATAAGTTTCTAAATTTGAATAATTTTTTATTTTTTTTAAATCATAATTTAATCTCAAAAAACAGTTTTAAAACATTTATTTACTTATTCCAAAACATATATATATCATACTTCCACTTAAGTATTATTTATATACTATCATAATTAAGTTTACTATTAATTAGGTTATGTCAGTATTCACAATGTTATGTTACTATGCATAAGGAGAGGTTACTATTCACCAAAAATTTAGTTTTTCTTATCATGCTCCAAATGACTCACTGAACACACCCGTGTATGTTAGTTTTTCAAAACTCAAATCACAGAGGTGAAAATTTTATGTTTACTTGACTAGGTTATAAAAAAGTGGGGTTAAATAGTGGCTCATTGTTTCATTCATTCTTTCAGAAATCTATTTTTAAATTTAGGGGGTGTTACATTATCCCATCAAAAAAAAAATTCCTCAATCTTTGAAATTGAAATTCGAAGTTAGTGGTTGATAATTGAAAATTCACCTATGGGAAAACCCCATCAAGAGTATTATTAAAATATTCCTTTAATAAGAGGAAAGGGAAAAGTATTAGTTACTACAAAACACTTCAATCTAATAGGAAAACGTAGTCATGGAAAATAACCAAACTATCATATAAAAACATTAAACTCTAAACCCCCATACAATGATCAACTTAAACCATTTTTAAAATTGATAAAATATCTAAAATATAATGATTGAAAAAATTATAAAGAATGAATCTAAATTTCCAAGATGAACTTATCATTAACTCTTAATAAAAAAGACACAAATCTAAAAATCGCATTCCAATCCAGTGAATAACATCATCATGTATCCTCTTGGAATATGGTAAAAAATTAATTACCATAAAACCCATATTAGAAACATGAATTCTTATACATTACTTAAGTATGATACATGTTATTGGATTTATTACTTAAAAACAAAAGTGTTTTAAACACCATCAATGATAGAATATACCACTTCTAGAGAAGTCAATAATCAGTTCCAAGGTAGTCAGTAATAATCTGAATCAACCATTTCCTAATCATTATCTCAACATGAGATATATATTAAGGGTTTCATTTCCCTCAATAATGTGTTTTCCAAAAAAAATAGCTTTCTACTAAATCGATTTTCCTTCGTACCATTCATTATATGACCCCATATCCTTAAGGAAATTGTACTATTGTACAATCCTTATATATCTCATAATTATGACAACCTGTACAATACGGAAAAAATATTCAAATGAAATGATTCTTGACTAGGAATATTAATCATTCTATTTCACCTGCGGTAGCATCATAACATGATCATTATCCAAACTCATCATTTAAGGTATATTCCTTTGATTATTGGTACATTTATTTGCATAGTGTCATATCTCCTTACAGTTGATGCATTATATAGAGGGAAATTCTTTCCGTATCTTTCAATTTTGAGCATGGTGGCCTTTTCTCCACACATGAAGAAAACTTAATTTCCACTCAAGCATATACCAAGGTGTTTCCATCCACAATCATCACATGTGGAAAAATAAATCATTCTCTTATTACCTTTATCTATGTTTTTTCATTCCATCTTATTCCTATTTTTTATCCCTTCAAAGACATAGGACTCAGAGAAGTCTTTACAAACCTTGTCAATACAAGATACTATTTACTCGTTTGATGAAGATACTTGGGAGACAGTCTTCCTTTGAAATTATGGCTTAAGACCACCAAATATATCATCCTTCTTACTCTTCACATCTCATAAATTTGTGATGTTCTCATTTCTTCTACTTGGTTCCATTACTAATAAATTCTATATTATATATTAGTTGGTAACATTATGATCTCCCTATGACTCTAAACATGGTATACCACATAGTATAAATACATGCATCATAAACACTAGAACCATATACATTGGTAACTTTGGGGGAATAAATCCTTCAAAATGGTGGGTAAATAAAATGTGAATTATTAAAAGAAAATCTCATTGGAGTTTCAATACCAATAGTTCAACAATGATCATTGTCTTGTACCAAGATACCCTAGAACATGCCTGAAACTCCTTATCGGAGTTTTCACTCCTAGGTACATCTGTTCTAGAGACATCTCTACTTTCTTGTATGTAGAAAAGGTTGTCTTTTCTAGAAATATCCACGTAATCTATTCCTTACCAATATTTTGGGACGTTCTTGTATGTTTGTCGTCAAATACTACCTTAGTGATTTGTTCCATAATATTCATTTTTCTAATCCCGTTTCCATGTTTTCTACTAAACTTATATTGATAACTATTGTAAGGACCCGATCAAAGTTTTTAGGATCCAGTGCCTTATTACTTTACATTTGAATGATTACAAGGAATTATTATCCTAAAATAATGAATATTTTAGAATATTTGGAAACCAGATATGTAATTATGTTCAACATTACACAATTAAGTGAAAAAAACACTTAATTATTCCATTAGAAACATCAAAGCCTCATATATTATCAATGAAAGTCACTCATAACTTACTTCTTCATATCATGGGAAAATTAATCATAAGAAATGGGTGATCCCAAATTCCCGGTAAGAGTAAAATATAAAAAAATAGATAATATAAACATATACATTAGGCATGGTGAATAATAGAAAAGAAAAGCCTTTACAAATAATAAACTAGACCACATTATGGCAGGAATATGAGATGAATAAATAATTCAATAGTAAAAAATAATCATGGGTATTCTACAAATTGAATAACCACATGAACGTTCAATTACTAGCTTCATAATTATGGAAGTGCATATGCTAGAAAATCTAAAACATATTGTCAAGTCTTTGGCCAAGACGTCTAAAAAATAGCAATTCCTCAACCAAAACCATATATCAAATTGGGAAATCCCTCAGCCAATTCCATATCTATTTGTCTCATGAGACCTACTGTAACACCCCAACCTTCCACGGTACGCTTATCTTTGAATAATACAATAGCGTGTGCTGTACGCAACTTCGAGTTCTTACAAACCTAAACCAATCAAACTAGTCATTGTGAATAGTAATACCCAATTTTTAAAATTTTATAAATTTTATCATTCAATATTGAATTCATTTTTGGATTCTGAGTATCAAAATTAGTCTACAGTATATTTTTGGCATTTTTCTGAAAACTTTCAATTTTTGATGAATTGTAGAAAAACACGAAGTTATAGTTTAAAACCGAATTTTTATTTAAATAATTATTTTATTTAAATTTAATTTTTGTCAAAATAGATACATAAAACCTATATAAGATCAATTTAATTAATTGGATTCGGTTAATAAAAATTTTACATATATAAAATTTTTATTGAAATTTTCACCGTCGTTTACCCACCTTCTAGCAGAATTTTGAAAATTCACATGAAACATAATTTTACCGCTTCTGTGAGTGGAATTTAAAAAATTTGAGAGAAATGGTTTATATCAGTATGAATAATGTGTTTCATTAAGATGAAAATAATTTCTGGTGAATATTAACTTTTTACTTTTATTTGCCACAGTTAAAAGTAAATAGGGTATTTAAGGGTAAAATGATAAAATTATTACCTTAACACATGTCCGAATTCTATTGGATAAGTATAGTTAGACCAAAAACAACCTTAGTAATAAATTATGAACCTCTTTCTTCCACTTGTATTAGATTAAGGCACATATTATTATTTAATTTAAAGAAGAGTTAAAGGAGTAAAAATCAAAATTTAATAACTAACTCATTTTTAATATACGGTTATACATAAGATAAATTAGACTATAAATATTCATTATAAATATAAAAATACTTCCTAAATAATGTTATTTTATTTAGATTTTTTAGAAATTATGTAATTTAATTTATTTATGACACAATGATGATGCAGAAATTACGTAATTAATGAAATATTTAAATCATTGAAATTTTAAATATCCAAATAAATGTAATTTGATACTTTTTATGAATTCCATAAATTTTATTGGTCAATATGACATATTAAAGTCATTTAGATAAAAAAAATCTATGTAATAATTCTGTTATGATTTTAGCAAAAACAAAATACCAAATAGTGTCAAAATTGAAATAAAAGTGTTTTTAAAACAAATATTATATTATTAACTGATATTCTTTTACTAAAAATATAAGTTTCAGACAAAAGTCTTATATAATAATAGTTTTATCATTTATTAACCCCTTATAGTTCACTTGGAAGTATATAGTATGTTTATTAACCATGTAATATAAAAATACAAAGAGACATGGTAAATGTCAAACTATTTAGCTAAGAGTTAAATATAAAAGATAAAGTCAATATAGTGACCCAAACCTATTTAAAACCTATATATTGAGTGTTTTTAGACCCATTACCATGTTAGACTTCAAATAATCCATTTTTTAGCAATTAGAAACCGACAATTATTTTATTATAAAATAATATTTCTAGCTTTTCCTAAGGTGCCCCTCACCCCTCTTATGAAACTGCACACCCCTTCTCTCTAATTCACACTGACAAAGCCATTTAGCACATCCAACCTCTACCCAAATACCCGATCAACTATCCTCCCTTCATCCTAGAGGACTATATTTATTCAGAAATCAAACCACGGATCCCTTTTGATCAAATCAAAAGGAAGAACCTGAAGATGAGGTAAATATTTCATCACCTCTTTCAAGTTCCTTTCTTATTCCACTTCCATTTTCATTGTTGTTTCCATTGTAAAAAAATAACGTTAGTATCTTCTATATATTATGATGTTATTATAAATATGGTATAACAAAATTCATTATTCTATCCATCCTTTGAATGACATGTCACCATACGTGCGTACGCACGGCTTACCGTCTCCACATCGGGGTGTAATTGGTATTCAATACATTATTATTTGGATGGGTATAAAAATGATGTGTAATTGATATCAATAATAAATATAACATGATAATGATTCTGTATATATGATATACCATCCAACTATGTGTTATTTTAATATCAAAAGAATTATATTTTTGCTCGTGCATACGTACGGATTACCGTCTCCACGAACGCGATGAGATTCCTTCCCCATCGTATCCATTCAAGACTAATTTTCATTAGATGATTACAAATAATGTGTAAAGACTTGATATCATTCTGGATATAAATAAGATACATCCCATCCATATCAAATATGACTCACATAACAAATAATATAAAGAAAAATGAATCTGTTAACACATGAGACAACGATAATACTAAGATATTATTAACAAAGAAATGTTAAAAGATCATATATGATATCATATTAATGTATATGATTCTTGTAGAACTTAATAACCAATTATTTCACCAGTATATAGTAGGTTAACCTTCCCTCGACCAAGGAAAAGTACAAGGTAAGGGTTAATTTTATAATCTATTTATTATCCGAGGTTGTTTTTACGTAAGTATCTACTAGGTCCTCTTTATCATCCACATCCATGTTTCTTAAAAATGTATTTACACACACATATACTATTGACTAGGAAATGGGGTAATGTCATTTAGACCGTTATTTTACCTTATATGTTTGAAAAATAATCTTTATGTCCTTTTCCAAAAAAGGTACATTATCACATTTTCGACAAAATTAAGGAAAGAATGTTTTTTAACTTATATGGAGGGTGAGGAAATTTTCCACCGTTATAACATCATCGATGCTTCCCTTACAAGCATATAAGAATATTTTAAAAATAAATGTCTTCTTTATAATTATGTGGCTCATAAAGGATTTCAAAATAGAAAGAGATATTTCTCTATAAAAAGGGTTCTATTTCATCTATGTCAACATACATTGATGGATTTTAAGCTTATTTGAAGTTTATTTATTATGATAAAAAACATCCATATAGTATTGAAGGTTTTGTGATATGTTTGACTCTATATGTTTTATTTTTACACTATTCATTATTATGGATAATGTATTGACATTTCATATGCTAGTTTTAATACGATGTAATTTTTAAACCTTTTCTTATGAGGAATGCATTGGACATAGTACGTGACGGGAGGAGGCCGCTATAGCTCCTCAATGCATCAGTAGGTCTCCTGAGACAAACTATTGTCTTGGCACAAGGCCTTGACAAAATCTTATTTGTAGTCTTGGCACAAGGCCTTGACCATATGGTTTTGAAAGTCTGGCATTATGCATTTCATTATTATGAAAGTGGCTATTGATATTTCATGTGATTATTCAACAAGTAGAATATCCATGTGAGTAAGTAAATGGAATTATTTTTATTTTTATTTTCCATATTATGATGATGTTTATGTTGAAAATGATTTTTTTAGTTTTATAAATTGTCTTAAATGTTTATTATTATTTATTAAAGCTTCCACTATATTGTTATCCTTAATAAGCATCTGATCTCACCCCGTTATATGTTTTATTTTATCCAGGATGCGAAGAAGTATATTATGACTGACCTGCTGGGATAGTCAATGGGATCTTAGTGTATTCTATGGAAACAATGTTGTCGTAGTTTTCCATTTTATGATGTAATGTAAACCTTATTACTGTATCTAGTACTTCCAAGGATACAAAACTAATCGATTTTTCAAGACTTATCCTTTTTTGATCATCAAAATGATACATAATAATTCACAGACTCTAGGCTTCTGGGTTCGGGGTGTTATAGTTGGTATTATAGGAAGTTTAGTAAAAACATTGGAAACTAGAATTAGATAAACTCTAATTAGAGCACATCGCCCTAAGATAGACATTGGGCGTTATTATAGAATAACTTCCTATAATTTTTTATTGTAGAGATTTTGTGAGTCTTCCAAGGAATACATTCCTTTATAGATATGAGAAGGTAGAGGCGACTCTATAACAGACGTAACTAGGGGTAAAACCCAAAAACAATTCTTTGAGCTAGACATGAATAGGAACAGGTGCACGACAAAGGGCCTTCCTACCCTCTTGGTTACGACACTCCTGATTGATATGCTAAGGATAATTATCATTTTCAATACAAACCATTATTAAGGGTTTATGAGTATATATTTTCTCAAAGAAAACATTTTTATGATTATGGATTATATCCATAAACTGTTCAATTTATATTAATTGTTTTGCAAGTTTGGATTTATTTATTGTGATTGATAATATAATCTTGTTTATGTAAATGTTTAGAAATGGCCCCTAATGTAAGGAATGGAAACTTTATCAATGAACGCACTCCATATAGGGATTTCACTCCTACAAAAGAAAATTATAGTGGAGCTGGTGATACAACCAGTGCTGATCAGCTAATCACCATACTAGGACAACACACTCAGGTTATGAATAATAACATTACCCTTATGAAGCACCCTGATCCACAATGTGGATGATCAATGTTAGATCACTTTATGAGGCAACAACCACCAAAATTCAATGGGGGTACAAATCCATTAGTAACTGAGCAGTGGAAAAATCCCTTATAGATATTATTCCATGCCTTGGGGAGTAGTGAAAGGGAAAAAGTTTTCATGGCCTTTTACCGCCTCACTAAAGATGCTGATCAATAGTGGTCATTTATTCAAAATTAAAAGGAATACGAGGAAGTATAAAATATGTAATGGAGGTATTTTAATGAAAATTTCTTAGAAAAATACTTTCCTCATGACCATCGAGCGGATATAGAAATACACTTTCTGAGTCTGAGGTAAAAAGAGGATGAGAATGTTGCAAAATATGAAGCTAACTTTACAAGGTTAGCGAGGCATGCTGCATATTTTATATGTAACACAAGAAGTAAGATTGATCATTTCTTGGATGGGTTAAAATCATTTCTCCTTCAAGATTTAGTCTCAAAATACTTCTCGTCGTACGAATATATTGTCTCATGTGCTATCACGTTAGAAAAAGAATTCTCTAAGTCTTACATCTTTAATAAAAATAAAGTGAAGAAGTGATCTGCTGAACACAATAGAAATATAAATAAGGGAAAGAACAAAAAAAGTTTCATATCCATCCGGTAGTAAATGTGGGAAGAAACACCCTTGTACTTTCTTGATGGGAATTTGAGTCTGTTATAAGTGTGGTGAAAAAGGTCAGCAAGCTTGTGATAGTAAGGGGAAGAAAGAGGCTATTGATGTGGATTGCCAAAATTGTAGAGAAAGGGGGCATTATGTGAATAAATTTCTCAATAATTAGTGAAACTTAACTCAGGAAAGAATAAGGGATCAAGGAAAAGTTTATGCTATCGCTACTGCTAAGGCAGAAGCTCCGAAAGACGAGGTGGAAGGTAATTTAATTGTTTCCTCAAGTTTAGCCAATGCATTATTTGATTCTGGATCATCACATTGTTTCAGATCTTCCCAGTTCTCTATGAAAATTAGATATTTCCAATTTTATTTAACAACGGAGTTAACAGTCAAAACTCCAAAGGGATGTATCATTGCAACAACGTTTTGTGAATTATTTCCCATTAGAGTATATAAATTTTCTTTTTCTACTGATCTCATCATCATACTCATGATTGAATTTGATGCAATCCTCGGTATAGATTGGCTTTCTGACCATGATGTGAAGATTTATTTTAAGAAGAAGGAAATTACAATTTTTTTGTGATGATGATAAGGAACACCTTATCTTTAGAGCAGAATCACCACCACCTAATTATTATGTAGATCCTCCCCTAGTAGCTCAACTAAATTTAATTATTAGGGAGGAAGAGAATGAAATAACTGTGGATATGAAAAAAAATGTTCAAATAGATTATGTACCTATTGTGAAAGAATATGTTGATGTGTTTTCAAAAGAATTACTCATACATCCTTTAGAACGATAAATTGACTTTTCCATTGATTTAATTCCTGATTCAAGGCCCATATCAAAAACCCCTTATAGAATGGACACTATCGAATTAGTGGAACTAAAGAAACATGTAGAGAAATTGAGTAATAATTTATTTATTCACCCTAGTGTTTCTCCATGGTGAGACCCTATCCTTTTTGTTAGATAAAAAGATAGATCTATGAGGTTCTGCATTGACTACAGGGATATCAATGCTCTAACAATAAATAACAAGTATCCTCTACCCTAGATTGATGATTTATTTGACCAAAAGAATGGGGCTCAATTATTTTCAAAAAATGACCTTCTATTTGGATACCATTAGTTGTGCGTGAAGAAGGAATACAATCTGAAGACAACATTCCAAACTATGTACAAGAATTATGAGTTTACAATAATTCCTTTTGGATTCAGTAATGCACCCTCTATCTTCATGGATCTAATGAATAGAGTTTTCAAGGAATATGTCGATGTTTTTGTAGTGATATTTATTGATGATATCTTGGTATACGCCAAAATCTACAAATATCATGAAAATCACTTGCACATTATCCTGAAGACTTTTAGAAGACATGAATCATATGGTAAGTATAGGAGTTGTGAATTCATGCTTTAAGAGATTTAAATTCTTGTTTATATTGTCTTTAAGAATTGAATCTCTATTGATCCTTCAAAGACCAAGGCAATCCAAGAATGGCTAGAAATGATGAGTATAACTGGGGTACACAGTTTTCTTGATTTAGCAGGTTATTATCGACGTTTTGTCCAAAATTTTTCCCGGTTGGATAAACAATTAACAAAGAACACATGAAAAGGTTTTAAATTTGTTTGGACAAAGTAGTGTGAAGAATGTTTTGAATAACTGAAGAGAAGATTAGTCAATTCTCCTCTATTGACTATACCACCAGGGAATAATGGGTTTGTTATTTATAGTGATGCATCAAAGAAAGCACTTGGAAGTGTCACTATGCAGAATGATATAGTTATTGCCTATGCATCTTGACAGCTAAAAATTCATGAGAAAAACAATCTGACTCATGATCTTGAGCTACCAGCTGTAATATTTTCTATGAATATTTTGAGACACTATCTCTATAGTGAAAAATGTGAAATTTATATTAATCACAAGACTTTGGAGTATAATTTCCCTCAAAAAGAACATAACATGAGGCAAAGGCGATGTCTTAAACTACTCAAGGATTATGATTTCACTATACACTACCACCCGAGGAACGAATATAAGGTGGCTTATTCTTTGATTAGAAAAGATCATGTAGTTTTGAGCAAGATGATATTTGAAAAGGATCCTATATATATGGATCTAGTAAAGATGGATATAGGAATTACCATGGAAGGTGAAACATTGATACTTTTTCAAATTTTGGCCAATCCATCTTTAATAGAAAGGATAAAGAGTTCTCAAACCGGTGATGAAGAGTTTCAAAAGAAGATTAAATCTGTGAATGATGGGAGATTGAGGGGCTTTGTGTATGAAGATGAAATTTTGAAATTTGGGAAGAGACTTTGTGTTCCCTATATACCTGATCTAGAAATTTAATTTTTTGATGATGCTCATAGTTCCAATTTCTCTATACACCATAGGAGAACCAATATGTATAGAGATTTCAAGAATATTTTTGGTTGGACAACATGAAGAGGGATATTGCTGATTTTGTGTCAAGATGTATGGTTTGACAACAATTGAAATCTAGAAGGCAACAACCTGGAGGAATCATGCAACCTCTTCCCATACCTATGTGGAAATGGGATAATATGACGATGGAATTTTTCATGGGACTACCAATGAATCATAGAAGGAATGATGCAATATGGGTCATTATTGATCGTCTTACCAAGTCAACACATTTTCATTCTATAAGATAAGATTTACAACTTGAACGCCTAGCAAGACTATATATTAATGATGTTTTGAGGCTTCATGGAGTACCCCTATCGATTGTGTCTGGTCGTGATACATGTTTTACATCAAGATTCTAGAAAAGTCATCAGAAATCCTTGGATAATGAACTTCGTTTGTGCACTTTCAACCACCCTCAAACTGATGGAAAATTAGAACGGACTATTAAAACCTTAGAATACATGTTGAGATCATGCTCACGTGACATTCAAGGTATGTGGGATCAATATTTACCATTGGTAGAATTTTCCTATATCAATAGCTTCCATTCAAGTATTCGGATGGCACCATATGAAGCATTATATGGAATTAGATGTTGCACACTAACCTATTGGGATGATGTTGGTGAATGAAAACATATAGGCCTAGAACTGGCGGAGGAAATGATGGAAAAGGGGAAGGTAATCCAAAACCACATCAAAGTATCTCAAAGTAGGAAAAAGACCTATGTTGATAACCGATGGAAGGATTTGGAATTTCAAGTAGGAGATCATGTTTTCTTGAAGGTATCTCCATGGAAGGGTGTTATAAGTTTCGGTAAGATAGGAAAATTAAGTCCCAGGTACATCAGACCTTTCGAAATTCTAGAACAAATTGGGGTTGTAGCTTACCATTTGGAAATGCCGCCAAGTCTATCCAAAGTTCACGATGTGTTCCACGTATCACTGTTGATTAAATACATGTCTGACCAAACACATGTACTCACCTTTGAAGAATTAGAATTGGAACCTGATATGTCTTATTGCGAAGATGTTTTCTAGGTTCTTCATACAAGAGAACAAGTGTTGAGAAACCAAACGACTCGTCTGGTAAAAGTTCTATAGAGAAAACATAAGATGGACGAGGCAGTGTGGGAACCCAAGATACATATGATGAAGAACCACCATATTTTTTTACGCAGTAGTACTCTACTAATTTCGAGGACGAAATTATTTGATGGAGGGGATAATGTTACACCCCAAACATCCACAGTACGCTTCTCTTTGAATAATACAATTGCGTGTGTTGTACACAACTTCGAGTTCTGACACACCACAACCAATCAAACTAGCCATTATGAATAGTAGTACCCACTTTTTAAATTTTTTTAAATTTTATCTTTCAAAATAGACTTCTTTTTTGGATTCGGAATATCAAAATTAGCCTACTATGAATTTTTTCTATTCTTCTAAAAACATTCAATTTTTGATGAAAAGTTAAAAAACACGGAGTTATTGTTTCAATACCAATATTTATTTAAATAATTATTTTATTTAAATTTATTTTTGATCAAAATAGATACATAATACCTATATAAGTTCAATTTAATTCATTGGAGTCGGTTTATAATAAATTTAGATATATAAAAATTTTATTGTACTTTTCACCATCATTTACCCACCTACTAGGAGAATTTGAAAATTCACATAAAACATAATTATACCGCTTCTGTGAGTGGTTTTTCAAAAATCCGAGAGACATGGTCGATATTTTTAGAAAAAATGTGGTTCAATAAGATGAAAATAATTTTTTGTGAATGGTAACTTTTTACTTTTATTTACCACGGTTAAAAGTAAATAGGGTATTTAAGGGTAAAAAAGATAATATTATTACCCTAACACATGTCCTAGTTATATTTGATAAGTATAGTTAGACGAATAAAAACCTTATGAATAAATTATGAACCTCTTTGGTCTAGTTGGATTAGATTAGTACACTTATTATTATTTTATTTAAAGAATAGTTAAAAGAGTTAAAATCAATGTTTAATAACTAAGACATTTTTAACATAGGATTATACATAAGATAAATTAGACTATAAATATTTATTATAAAGATAAAACTATTTAATACATAATTGTATTTTATTTATATTTTTTAGACATTATATAATTTAATTTAATTTATGACACAATGATGATGACGTAATTACCTAATTAATGAAATTTTAAAATTATTTATATTATAAAAATCCAAATAAATGTAATATGATACTTTTTATGAATTACACTATTTTTATAGGTTAATAGGACATATTAAGGTTGGTTAGATAAATTGTTTTCAAAGTAATAATGCTTTTATGATTTCAACAAAAACCAAACACCAAATAGTTTCAAAATTGGCATGAAAGGATTTTTAAAACAAATGTTATGTTATTAATTGATATTCTATTCCGAAAACTATACGGTTCGGACAAAGGACTTATATAATGATATTTGTATAATTAATGAACCACTTGGGGTTCTCTTGGAAGTATATAGTATGTTTATTAACCATATAATATAAAAATACAAAGAGACATGGTAAATGTCAAACAATTTAAGTAAGAGTTAAATGTAAAAGATAATGTTAATATATTGACCCAAACCTATACAAAACCTATTGGTTGAGATTTTTTCTACCCATCTGTACCTTATCATTTAAATAATCGATTTTGGATACATTAGATTCTGAAAATTATTTTATTATACAATAATATTTATAGCTTTTCCTAAGGTTCCCCTCACCCCTCTTTTAAAACGGCACTCCCCTTATCACTAATTAACACTTTCAAATCCATTTGTCTTAGCCAAACTCTATCCGAATACCCTCTTAACTATCCTCCCTTAATCCTAGAGGACTTACTTTAGTCAGATAGTCAACCTATGGAGCCCTTTTGATCAAATCAAAAGAAATAACCCGAAGAAGAGTTAAATATTTCATCACCTCGTTCAAGTTCCTTTATTATTCCACATTCATTTTCTTTTTTGTTTCCATTATAAAATAATTACTCCAATATCTTATATAAACTATGATGTTATTATAAATATGGTATAAAAAAATTCATTATTCTATCCATCCTTTGAATGACATGTCACCATACGTGCGTACGTACAACTTACCACCTCCATGTCGTCGTGGAATTGTTATTCAATACATTATTATTTAGAGGGGTATAATAATGATGTGTAATTGGTGTAAATAATAAATATAACATGATAATGATTCTGTATATATGATATACCATCCAATTATATACTATTGTAATATCAAAATATTGATATTGTTGCTCGTGCGTACGTACAGATTACTGTCTCCACGAACGTTATGTGATTAATTCCCCATCGTATCCATTCCAGACTAATTTTCATTAGATGATTAAAAATAATTTTTAAACACTTGATATCATTCTGGATATGAATAAGATACATCCCATCCATAAAAAATATGACTCACATAATAGATAATATAAAGGAATATGAATCCATTAACACCCGAAACAACGGTAATACTAAGATATTATTAACAAAGAAATGTTAAAAGATCATATATGATATCATAATAATGTATAGGATTATTGTATAAATTAATAAAAATTATTTCACCATTATAAAATATTTTAACCTACCCTAGACCAAGGAAAATTACAAGGTAAGGGTTAATTTTACAATCTCTATATTATCTGAGGTTGTTTTTACCTAAGTATCTACTGGGACTTCTTTATCATCTACATCCATTTTTCTTAAAAATGTATTTCAAAACATTTTTACAATATTCTAGGAAATGGGGTAAGGTAATTTATACCCTTATTTGACCTTATATGTTTTTAAATAAATCTTTCCATCGTTTTCCAAACAAGTTTCTTTATAGCCTTTTCAACAAAATTTAGGAAAGAATATTTTTTTACATATATGGAGGGTGCAGCTATTTTCCACTGTTATAACATCGTCAAAGCTTCACTTACAAGATTATAAGAATATTTTCAAAATAAATGTATTCATTATAATTATTTTACTTTTAAATGATTTCAAAATAGAATGAGATATTTCTCTAAAAAAATGTTTTGATTTAATATATGTCAACATCCTTTGATGGATTTTATGCTTATTTGAAGTTGATTTATTATGATACAAAACTTCCATATTGTATTAAAGGTTTTGTGATATGATTGACTATGTAAGTGTTATTTTTACACTATTAATGGTTATGGATAATGAATTTACATTTTTTAGGATTTTTTTAATACGAATGTTTAAGTTATGATTAAAACTTTTCATATGAAGAATGCATTGGACTTAGTAAGTGATGAGTGGAGACCGCTATAGCTCCTCGATGCACTGGTTGGTCTAATGAGACAAACTAGTGTCTTGGCATAAGGCCTTAACAAAATCTTATTTGCAGTCTTGGAAGAATACCTTAACTATGTGGTTAGGAAAGCTTGGCATTATGCATTCCATAAATATGAAAGTGGCTATTGATATTGAATGTGATTATTCGACTAGTCGAATATCCATGTGAGTAAGTAAATGGAATTATTTTGATTTATATTTTCCATATTACGATGAAGTTTATGCTGAAAAGGATATTGTTTTATTTTTATACATTTCCTTGAATATTTTTTCTTATTTATGAAAGCTTCCGCTGTATTGATATCCTTACTGAGAATTTGAGCTCACCCCTCTCTATGTTTTATTTTTACCAGGATGATAAAAAGTATATTATGACTGAAATGTAGGGATAGTCTTTGGGTTCTCAGTGTTCTCTATGAAAATAATATTGTTGTAGTTTTCTATTTTATCATTTAATGTAAATCTTATCAATGTATCTGGTACATTCAAGGATACTAAACTAATCAGTCTTTCGATAACTGTTCTTTTGTGATCATTCCAATGATACGTAATAATGCACCATCTCTGGGCTTCTGGGGTCAGAGTGTTACACCTACCGATGTTTTGAGAGGCTGAAACGGCCCCCACCCATCACATATTATGTCCAGTTCAATCCTAATATTAAAAATTTGAATATTATTTGCATATACATTCATATTGAAACTAACATATGAAATTAAAACAAATTTCCCTAGTCATTGAAGAAAAACATAACCATTCAGAATAATATGGTGAATAGTATGCAGATAAAACATTCATAGTCAAACTGATCATTAAAAATTAAATAAAATATGTTCAATGATATCAAAGTAGATAAAACATAAGGAAATAAAATATTCAATAATGTTTTTTGACATAGATAAATATACTTTTAAATGAATTCATTGGGAAACACTTGAGAAAAATAATCCTTAATCATTCCAAAGTGTCACATACCACCTTGAAACATTTAAATCATAATCCCATAGAATATCATGATAGTACGTATAATCTTGATATGATATACCAAACGGATGTAAATAAAACACAAGATATAAATAAGTTTTGAACATGGCATATGTCTCATAAAAGAAAATCTGAGATGAGAAAAATAATTTTTACTATTGAAGGAATAGTGTTTTTGGAAAATCATTTATATTTTCCATGAAATCAGATAGTAAGAATTAATATCCAATAAAATAAATGACTAGAACATTGAAATTATATTTTAGGAATAAAATGTGTCCCATTGAAGAAAAACTTGTAAAAATAGTTCTTAAAACTCATTATAAATAAAACATAATTGAGAAATTTTAGGAAAGTATTAAAGTGAATTTTAAAGCCGAAAGGCATGCTTGTTATCATATATCCATAAATGATCCATGATAGATTTTTATAAAAAAAATAGTGTTCTTATAAAAATAATGGTGTCTTAAAACAGATTCTGTTGTACACTTGAAAATGGTTACGAATTTGAAAATATCCTTTGAATCAGGTTTCTTTATTGGGATAAGAAATTTAAATTCTCCTTTTAAAACATGTAAATACCCATAAAATAAAGATGTATTTTCGATGCTAAAAATATATTGTATATAAAATATAATTTATGTGCTTTATAGAAGAATAAATAAAAATTTAATTAAGGTTTGTATAGAATAAGAGTTACCCGAATGAAAATGGATATTCAGGTAGAAATCCCTTACCACATTGTAATCAATCGATTTGTATGGACCAAAATTATAAATATTAAAATTATAAAATTAATACAATATAAATAAATATATTTAACTTATTTTACATCAATGGGAAGTATAAATACACCATAAAAATGTATTAGTATTGAATACAGAAAATCTCAAAAAACTGGAAGTGAGATGAAGAAACCCTTACCTTAAGTCTGAATGTGGTCCGCTATTGAACATAAGTTACTAGAATATGAAATTAAAATTATTAAAAACTCATTTATAAACATATTAGACATGAATTTAGTTTATTATAATTCTCATTAGTTCATTTTTTTTCTTATTGATAAGTTATTATTTTGCATTCTGTCGTTTCAGAGTGGTTGTTTTAATTATTTTCATAATCAGGTCACTTGTTCTTAAGTAATGGAGTTCATGTGAAATGGATGTAACTCTCCAAAATTGACATTAAATATTATCTATTAACATCCAGTATTTATATAGGTCATTTATATGATTTCATTACCTGTAAAGAGGATAAATATTTAGATGAAATATTTAAGACATTCCCTTTGATTATTTTAGTAGAATAATGATTATTAAGAACTAGTTTTGTCATACGATTAAATAATATATATGTATACTGGAATTTGAATATTTATTATGTTATAATGAAAATATTATTGTCTTTTTAAATCAAAAAAATATTTTCATTACATGTAATGAAGGAGAAATTGATGAATAAAACATCGTCATCCACGAAGGTTATAAATTTGAACCCTATGGAAGTTGATTTCGTTTATAAAATAAAAGAGAGGGAGAGAGAGTACAGATTTCTGTGACGTCTCTTCCATTAATATGATATAATTCTATTTTATAGATAGTACTAGATCTATCATGGTCATTTTGATTGAGGAGGTAAGGATATGATTACAAAATAATATAAATTGAAATAAAACTAAATGTAAATGAAATGTGATTTACCTCTTGAAATAACCTCCTTAAGGACCTCTTTAAAGGTGGGGATTTTGGTATTTTGGAAAGGCCAAGAGCATAGTGGACATGGGGAGTGACTAAGGAAGGTTATTTTTGAAGAAAATTTAGTAGATTAAAATCTTAGAGAATTGAAGAGAAAAGGGAGCGAGGGGGGTTATAGTGGAGAAGAGGACGATTTTCAAAATTTCTTAATCATTAGTATATTAATTTCCCTCAAGACCATAAATAAAGATGATTCCATCAACATGGATTGTAAAAAATGCATGTGAGTTCGAAACAAGTGGGCTTACATAACATATGATTCCATGAATAATGTATTTAACTAATAATTTGTATATACGGTATTTTACATTATTTAACTATTCATAAAAAAGTCGACTATGTCATAAAAATACAAAAAAAACATTGGAACCATTTTTTTATGATTAGAATCCAAAAAATGAAGTCCATTTTTCCAAAATAATTTGGTAAATATTATAAAATTAATATTTAATTAAAATAGTAAATTATATTTTAAAAACATTTTGAAAACATTTATTTATATATTCCAAAATATAGGAATAACGTACTTCCACCTGAATATTACATATATACTATCATATGTATGTTCACAATTCATTATTGTATATCACTATTCATAAGGGTATGTTACCATTCACCAAAATATTTGTTATTCTTATCAGACTCGAAATAACTCACTGAATGCAACAGTGTGTGTTGGTTTTTCAAAATTCAAATCACAGAGGATGAAAAATTATGTTTACATGACTTGGTTATAACAAAGTGGTGTTTTTTTAGATACTTATTGTTTCATACATTCAATAATAAATCTATTTGAAATTATTTTGGCATTACAAAATAAGTCATACTAACTAGGGACTTTGTGTAGGCCAATGGTATGCTATAAATCCCAGTCGTAAATCAATTGTGGGTTTGATTAGAACAACTTTTTCGGCTGTAATGGGTTGTCACATGATCTTCATGTTTTTCTATTTCAAAGACCATATAATATTATATCATTACCAAAATGATATAAATTCCTTAAAAACATATCATATTTTAAAATTAAAGGAAATATAATACCTTTAATTTTGCATTTCCATCATTAATAATAATTCATAACCTAAAAAAGGATCATATGAACCCCATTGTTTATCCATTAAGTCCCAACAAGAATATATAATTCTTCCTTGAATAACATTTTCACATAACAAACGACTGGCTTACACAGCATAGAAAAATTCTTCCAATGTAATCCCATCATCAAACAAACATTAATACTTTTAAAAATTTCGTCATCCAACAATCTACCATACCTCTTGAATCCCTTATATGTAGACTTCTCAATCATTCAATGTTCTTCCTGATAACCTAACCTTGATCTTCCATATTATACCTTATTACTTCTTTACTTCACATTGAAAACTTGAACCATGTTCTAAAATTCAAAAATTTCAATATATGAGACAAGAAATAATCAATACCTTTCATTAGTATTTTTTTGTATCTTCATCTTCAATTAAAATGGAATTAGGTTTTGGTAAACATTTATTTGTGTGGTCCTCCTAATCCCATTCTCGAACATTCTTCGAACGACATCTATTTTCATAATTACCATTCACACCGATTTTTAAACATTCAATTGATCCCTTGAAAAAAAAACATCTTTCCCTTTCTTAATGTCAATTGAACACTTCCCTTTTCCCTGTCTGGCTATTTCTTTATGAACTTCATTATCAAATCAATATCATATTCATATCCCATTAAAACATTTTATTATGTGTTTTTTTCCACATCCTTGACACATTGATTTTGGAATATACTTACCTATAGGATTATTACCTGAACTTCCAGAGGGTTTTGTTTCATGTATAAATGATGCGTTAGAAAAATCCAAAAGGTTCAAGTGGTCAATTATGACTCCATATAGTAGGATAAGAATAACCAAAAGAGTTTTCATTGTATCTCCCATTTCATTTTGTTGTTTATACATGAAATGAACACAATTTTCGTCACATCCATTGTTACATTGGTTAAACAACTCTGACTCTTTATAATATTCTAACCATTGTTGTTATATAAAACATGTCACTTATTCCTAAATAACTCCCAAACCTATAAATTTATATAAAACGACTTATGATACCCACTATAAGGCCACAAACATATACATTATATAATATTGAGATAATTCAATAATTAATATTGGGTATCATTTCATGTTTAGTGTTTTCTAGAATTAGGCCATAACTATTTCATTACAACCCAAATATTACAATGTAGACACTTATACTCTTTCAAAAAATTTCACAATTTTAAAACTCCATAAAATAAAATAATAATTATCTTCTTAATAAATATCCTCTTGAATTTTTCATTTCACTTACCCTTCTTAATTACCTATGAAAAACATTTCCAAAACATGGGATGAGCATAAAAATCTCTGTAAGGGTTATAGAAGAAGGAATGAAAACATTCACCCATGAATATATATATATATATATATATTAATCAATGAAATCATACTTTTCACTCATAAAAGAGAATCCCTTTAATATACCTCATGAAATCATATTATTTATGATAAACTCATAGAAATCATAAATCATAAAGGTAAATTGTGGAATCCATAACATACTTACATTTTAGCATTCATAACCAAATATGGAGTTACATTGATGGTTACATTTTGAATTACCATCACATTATATTCCATAAATCTCATCGGAGAATCCATAACGATACCACCTTCACGTTACCCAATTAATTGGATAGCTATCATAGGCTCACCAACCCGATGTTTATCATGGAACTACTAGTATTTGGTTTATCATGTAACCACTCATAAAATTTTTATGTTCCATTGAGTAATCATTACACATAAAATATTGAACATTTAAAAATTATCACTAATCAATCAGCTCTTCGATGGCTGCTTCTCCCAGCGCTTAGGCTCTAGATTCTTTCCCGTCCCCAGTCAGGGAGGGTGCTCCTCCGTTGGTGGCCTCTGGTCTGGCTTGCGGAGCTGGTCCAGTCGTTGTCGCTCCCTCTAATGCTGTGGTCAAAGGCAAGGACCGGTCCTTCAAATACGTTCTTTGTGGTCCCTCGACGGTCGCTGCTAGCAGTGAGGCGTCTCCCCCGGCTTCCTCCTCCAGGCGTATTCCCCCGATCCCACTGTGGACTAGGGTTGCTGCAAGAGTGGAAGGAGCTCCTTCTGTGGAGTTCTCGGCTGTGGATCTCCAAGAGGCCTCCCCCTTCCACGACTACTCCCATGTGGCATGGTTCGGGCGCAATAAAACTCCCCTCGGTTTCTTCAGGGACTTCGTCAATTCCTGGGGGTTGTGCCAGTCGTTGGCTGTTTCAGAGCTCTCTAGAGTGGCCTTTTTCATCCATCTGTTCTTCATGGAGGACCTCATGAAGTCTTGGGCGCGGGAAGGTCAGTGGTGTGGTTCTGGGCGCTTCTCCCTATCCCAGTGGTCGTAGGACTACCACTTCGGTAAGGAGTCACCTTCGGTACCCGTGTGGGTCTCCTTGCCTGGCCTTCAGATGACTTTCCAGAACCTGGCGCTTTTGAAGTCGATCGGTGACTCCCTGGGGGCCTTCCTCTGCTCCGATGATCCCACAGCGTGTCTCTTAACTACTGCGAATCCACGTATCTCCATGGATCTTGATCTTTCGAAGAGTTTGCCTCCCGTGTGTTTCTGGGCTCTGAGGATGGTCTTTCGTGGTAGAAGAGGCTCCTCTTAAAAGGCTACCCTAAGTTCTGTGTGGCCTGCAGTCTACACGGCCATTCAGAGATAGTTTTCCCTAAGGGGAAGGCAGGGCTTCCAGCCTCGGGCTCTGGTTGTCGGGGTCCTCCGATGGGCGGATCGTCTAGCTCGGCCCCCGAGACGGGCGTGGTAGCCATTGGGGGATCTCCTTCTAATTCAAATTCATACTGTATGAGGGGTTCCCTCGCGTCTCCTACCATCTCCGACGTTGATGGCTCGTCCGAGGTGAGGGTCTGGGATTTTTTTTTACATTTTAAAAAAAAAAAATTCCAGAAAACGCCTCCGGCAAAAAAAATTTTAAAAATGCACCTCAATGGCGGCATCCCGGATGCCGCCTTTGCATTTCGGGGGCAAGGCGGCATCTGCGGGTGAAAGGCGGCATCACGGATGCCGCCTTTCTCCTAAAAAAATATTTTTTTTGAAAATTTTAATTTTAATTTTTTGTTTTGTTTTGTTTATATATATATATATATAAACAAAACAAAAAATTTCAGCAGAATTTCTCTGCTATTAAAGATCCAGCGCTACAGCCATTACAGCAGTCTGGATTCTGACAGAAACTCTTACCCAGGCCTCCCTTTTATAAGAGGGTTTTCCCTGAAAATCATTCTGCATTTTCGATGTGGGATTCAGGTTCTACCTTTACTGTGCAGTACATTCTGCATTTCCGATTTGGGATTCTGTTTCAAGTACGTGACTTTGAAATACATTAAAATATAAACTATAAGGCCAATATAAATGAAACATTAAACATTGATTAAACATATAATAAATAGTTGAAAACAAAAATAATTTCCTCAAAAATGTTGATGAAAAATAATCTATAACCTTTCAAAACCGCATACTTGAAACTTAAAAATGTTTCAAACACGTGAATTTGAAAGACTGTAAAATTTAAACTATAAACCGAATATAATTGAAACTTTAAACATTGATTAAACATATAATAAATAGTTGAAAACAAAATAAATTTCCAAAAAAATGTTGATGAAAAGTAATTTATAAGCTATCAAAACCGCATACTTGAAACTTAAAATTTTTCAAGTGTGTGAATTGGAAAGACCATAAAACATAAAATAGAAGACCAATATAAATGAAACGTTAAACATTGATTAAATATATAAGAAATAGTTGAAAACAAAAGAAATTTCCAAAAAAATGTTAATGAAAAATAATTTATAAGCTTTCAAAACCGCCTACTTGAAACTTAAAAATGTTTCAAGTGCGTGACTTTGAAAGATTATAATTATATTACTAATTAACTAATTAATTATTATATAATTAATAGTTATATTAATAATTGACTAATTAATTATTATATAAGTAATAATTAATGAGTAATAATTAATAATTAATAATTTAATGAATTGTTATAATTAATATTTATATTACTAATTAACTAATTAATAATTAGTAATTACTTATTAATAATTATTAATTACTAATTAATAATTATAATGAATAATTATAATAAATATTTATATTACTAATTAACTAATTAATAATTAATAATTAATAATTACTAATTACTAATTAATTAGTTATAATTATTAATTGTATTTCTAATTAACTAAATATTTATTATATATGTAATAATTATATTACTAATTAATTATTATATAATTAATGATAATATTACTAATTAACTAATTAATTATGACATATTTAATTATTAATAATTACTAATTAATAATTAAAAATTATAATGAATAAATGTAATTAAAAATTATATTACTAATTTACTAATTAATTGTTATATAATTAATAATTATATAACTAATGAACTAACTAACTATTATATAATTAATTATTAATAATTAATAATTAATAATTATAATGACTAATTGTAATTAATATTTATATTACTAATTAACTAATTAATAATTAATAATTACTAATTACTAATTACTAATTAATAATTAATAATTATAATGAATAAATGTAATTAAAAATTATATTACTATTTTAGTAATTTATTATTATATAATTAATAATATTATTACAAATTAACTAACTAATTTTTATATAATTAATTATTATTAATTACTAATTAATAATTATAATGAATAATTATAATTAAAAATCATATTACAAATTTACTAATTAATTATTATAATGAATAATTATAATTAAAAATCATATTACAAATTTACTAATTAATTATTATATAATTAATAATATTATTATTAATTAACTAATTAAAATTTACATAATTATCTATTAATAATTATAATTACTTATTATAATTAATTATCTTATTTATAATTAACTAATTAATTATTATATAATTAATAATGATATTACTAATTAAATAATTATTTATTATATAGTTAATAATTATATAATTAATCATTATATTACTAATTAAGTATTATATAAATAATAAATAATAATTAATAGTTATAATGAATAATTATAATGAATAAATATATTACTAATTAACTACTTATTTATTATAAAATAATTTTTAATAATTACTAATGAATAATTATAATGAATAATTATATTACTAATTAACTATTATATAATTAATTATTAATAATATTAATTTAATAGTTAAATAAATTATTATATGTTTAATCCATGTTTTAACTTTAAATTATATCGGTCTTATAGTTTATATTTTATTCTTTCAAAACCGCATACTTTAATCATTTTAAGTTTCAAGTAAGTGGTTTTGAAAGCTTATAAATTATTTTTCATGAAATTTTTTTACGAAATTCTTTTTATTTTAAACTATTTGTTATATTTTTAATCCGTGTTTTATGTTTCATTTATATCGGTCTTATAGTTTATATTTTGTAGGTTTTCAAAGTCACGTGCTTGAAACATTTTTAAGTTTCATGTTTGTCGTTTTGAAAGCTTATAAATTATATTTCATCAATATTTTTTACGAAATTCTTTTTATTTTAAAATATTTGTTTTATGTTTAATTCATGTATTAAGTTTCATTTATATTGGTCATATACTTTATATTTTATAAGCTTTCAAAATCACGTACTTGAAACTTCTTATGTTTAAAGTAAGTGGTTTTGAAAGCTTATAAATTATTTTTTATCATCAATTTTTTATGATTTTTTTTGTTTTCAACTATTTTTTATATGTTTAATCCATGTTTTAAGTTTCATTTATATTGGCCTTATAGTTTATATTTTATAGTATTTCAAAGTCACGTACTTGAAACAGAATCCCACATCGGAAATGCAGAATGTTCTGTGCAGGAAATGGAGAACCAGAATCCCACATCGGAAATGCAAAATGATTTCCAGGGTAAGCTCTCTTATTAAAAGGAGCCCTGGGTTAAAGCTTCTGTCAATATCCAGATTGCTGTAATGCAAATACTACTGGATTTTAAATAGCGGATAAATTCTGCTGAAAATTTTATTTTTATTTTTATTTTGTTTTGTTTTGTTTATATATATATATATATAAACAAAACAAAACAAAATAAAAATAAAAATAAATTCAAGAAAAAATATTTTTTTTTTCTGTTTTATTGGAAAGGAGGCATCTAGGATGCCGCCTTTGTGGCATATTTTCAAAAAAAAATTAACCTAGCCTGTTTTTAAAAAAAAATTTAAAAAAAAATTATTTTAAAAAAAACCCCGAGGGTCTGCGCCCTGGGGCCAATGCTGCCAGACAAGGACCTGATCTATTTTTCGCCTTTCCCCCTTGGGGTCGACATGGAACTGGCTTCCGCTGTCCCTGCTCTGACGGCTTCATCGGAACCCTGGGTTTTTTTTCGGGTTCCCGTTCATGTCTTCGCCAGTGCCCCACAGTATATTTCTCCTCCTTCTCTGGTGCTATGGATTTATGCCCAGCTTTTCCTGGATTTTCTGCAACACTCTTTGAGTAGCGAACTAGCTTCGGCAGCAGTGGAATCCCTTTGGGGGGCATCAGTTACAATAGGTTTGCTCAGGGAGTTTGAGACGGTCCGTTGCTCTCCGCAGCATTTGGTGCTAGTTTCCCTCCAGTAAGGGGAGTCGTCCCCTTGCGTCTCGTGACACCAGTCCCTCGTTAGATTCTCCTTCTAGGAGGAGTATGTTGGCCCGATGGTAAAGAAGCGTTTTTCACCATCGCCGCAGGGTATTATGGATGGTTTGGTCACTCGCTCGAGGTCCAAAGAGCAGGGCTTGCTGCTGGCCCCTGCACCCAACTGTTTGCTTGGACAGAAGGCCAAGAGGACCCGCGCCTAATGTTCTTTTGGATTATTTGGAACACTCAGGGATTTTGGGTACATGCTAAAGGAAACTTCATGGCCTCAGAGACCAGGAAGCCTCATGCTTCTATCGTGGTTTTTCTGGAACCCAAACAGAACTCTGGTAAGCATCAGGTTATCTCTAGGAGAATCGGTTGCTGCAATTCCTGGCATGGTAACCCAGAGAACTCCCATATCTGGATCTGTTGGAAGAAGAACGTGCATGTCGAAGTGCTTAGTGTTTCGAACAAATGCGTCAATGAAAGGGTTTCGGGTGGGGGGAGTGTGGATATTTTTTCCATAGTTTATGCCAGCACAGAGACGGTAAGAAGGAGTGATCTTTGGAGCTTTTTATCCTCATTTCAGATGGGCGGCCTTCCTTGGGTCATAGGGGGTGACTTCAACACCATTTTTGACTTCACCGAGAAGTGAGGGGGTATTTCGTACGTTTCCAATGGCATGCAGGACTTCCAGAATTTCCTTGAAGCTGCGGGCCTACTAGACCTGGGTTTCGGCGGTAGAAAATACACTTGGTGCAACAACCACATGGGCACTTACTGCATTTGGAGTCGGCTGGACAGGTTTCTTACCAATCTTCAAGGCCTAGATTCCTTTCCACAGGCCTCGATTACCAACTTATCCAGGTTGCTCTCGGATGACGCTCCACATCTGGTGACGCTTTGAAGGGAGCATGGTGGAAGTCTGTCTTTTCACTACGATAATAACTGGCATGAGATGGAGGAATTCATGAGGGTGGTGAAGAACTCATGGGATTAGGAGGAAAATGGGAGGTCATTGTGGAGGCTTGCAAACCGCTTGAAGTGGTTCAAGAAGAATATCCAAGGCTGGTTGGTCGAGAGACCATAGGATGGCACGGGAGTGGATAGAATTTAGATGGATATTGGGAGGATGTAGGAGGAGCTGCAATCCAACTGGGAGGAAAGCAAGTTCACCATGCTTTGTGACAAATTTATTTTTCTTGTGGAGAAATTGCGTGAGATCTAAAGCTCGTATAGGCAATGATCGCGGGTTCGTTGTCTTAAGGAGGGCGATAGGAATAATGATTTTTATTAATTCTCTCCTAAAGGAAAAGAGTTTCATGAAGCCCAACCTCAACCTTGGTAATGGGGTGTTTACTTCAGATGATGGGGTTGATGGCCGTTGGCTCTGAAACACTTTGAAAAGGTTCTGGGCGGTGGATGGACATCCAGGAAGGACCAAAGTGCGGAGGAGGGGACTGGTGACTTCCTGGGTTGCATCCCACAACTCGTGGAGGGGTCTGACAATTCGTGGCTGATGGAGTTACTGTCTGCAATGGAGATTAAGTATGCGGTCCTGGGGATGTCGCTGAACAGTGCCCCTGGGCCGGACAGGTTCCCAGGATCCTTTCATGTTTGTACGTGGGATATCGTGGGCCCGCAGGTGTTGGAGGCCATCCAGTATTTCTTCCGAGGTGGCACCCTCAACAGAAACATTTGCGCCTCTAGGGTGGTTCTTATTCCAAAGGTCAAGGACCCTTCTATTCTCACTCATTATAGGCATATCTGTCTTTGCAACATGTCCTATAAGATTCTGGCTGGCCTTCTCTCACGAAGGCTCGACAGTGTGATTCTTAGGCTCGTCTCAAGATAACTGCATGGTTTTATTCCTGGTCGAAGTATACAAGGGGCGGTTGGCATTGCCAGTGAACTGGTCAGGGATCTCAACAACAAGGCAATTGGGTCTAATTTCATTCTTCAGGTGGACATGGACAAGTATTACGATACCATGGAATGGAGCTTTGTGATTCGGGTTATGAGAAGTTTGGGTTTCGATGAATGGTATTGTGATATTTGCATTCGCTTATATTCCTCCCCTTGGCTGTCCATTTCCATTATGGGGAAGGTGTTTTGCTTATTCAAGACGGTGCACGGGGTTTGACAAGGTGATCCCCTGTCTTCGTCCCTCTTCGTCCTCGCACTGGATGCTCTCTCCCACAACCTTCACAGTGGGCTGGCAGAGGGCAGGCTGTCTCCTTTTCGCTAACGAGGTGGTTCGGAGGGTGTGTCCCACCTCATGTTCGCATATGAAATTCTCGTGTTTCTGAATGGGATGATGCGATCGTTGTAGGATTTTATGGAGATCATGCACATATAAGAGTTCTTATGCGGCCAAGGCATCAACTACTCCAAGATTCAGGATTTCATTTCTAACAAGTGTTCTGGCCAACGCTGCAGGGACATTTAAGGAATTATGGAATGTCAAAGGATGCACCTACTAATGATCTATCTCAGTATTCCCCTATCCTATGGTTGTATCAAAAACCATTTCTTTGATGGGGGCAATTAGCAGAATTCTGAGAAGAATCACCAACTGGAAGAGTAAGTTCCTTTCATTTGGGTGGCGAGCCACGTTGATCAATAGCATGCCCACGTCCATCCCGATGCACATTCTTTCGATTGTCAAGGCGCAAAATGGTATCCTTGCAAGGATGGAGAAAATAAGCACCGCGTTTCTTTGGGACGCCAACCAAGAGCGTCGGTGCCATTGTTCCTCTTGGAGAAACTTAGTGATTCCCATAGACAAGGGCGGGGTGGTTCTTCGTGATATTTTCGAGGCCATGTAGGGGTTGTAGGCGCGGTTGGCTTCAGAGGTTGCTAAGGGGGAATCCTTATGGGATTCTTTCTTTAGAAGACGATGTGGGTGGGACTGTGAGTCCCCTGCTTCCTTTGGGCCGGGCCTTTCCCCGCTGTCCAGGGACATTTTCTCTCATTTAGAGGAGCTTCAGGGTTCAACCCGTTGGATTATTGGCCGCGGCGAGGTTAATTTTTGGAGGTCGAACTGGACGGGCATTCCGCTCTTCTTCCCTAGTTTCCTAATTCCAACGGCCTCCTTCAGGGAGGCGTGTAACTTACCTTCTTTTATTCAGTCCGTCCTCAACCAGGAACAGTGGGAGATTTTTGATATCATCACTCTGAATGAAGATGCGAACAAGTGTTGTTTCACAGGCTCTGCCTCAGGCCAGTTCTCCATCAAGGATTACACCAGGTCGCTTGCTGCTGATACGATTCTGGAAGTGTGGTCCTCGAAGTACTGGTGAAAAGAGTTCCCAACCAAGATGAACTTCCTTGTATGGAGGATCAAGAACTCTTCCCTACCGACAGACGAGAACCTGGAAAGGAAAGGCATACCCTTGGCGTCCCGCTGTCTATGTTGTGCGCAACCCAGGAGGGAGTCTACGCTGCACCTGTTCTTCCAGAGTGAATGGGCTGAACACCTTTGGTCCATGTTTTACATCCATTCTCATTGTATCCGGCCTTAGTCCTCCTTCAACGATTTCGTGTCCTCATCGTTTCACGGGGTATGGATCAGCACAGCAGAGATTAAAATCCGGGCCTGTGCTCTTTCTTCCATCTGCTGGACCCTTTGGGAGGCTAGGAACCAGGCGAGGAGGGGTGTTCGGCCATCGGTGAGGTTCCTTCAGATTCGGGCAAAGACTTTCACCGTTGAGCTTGGCTCGATCATCAAGGGTGGCCAGGCCTCTTTGGACCTCTATAGATTCCTCAACAAAACTGGCCCAGCTGTTTTTTCAGGTGATTTTATGTGCAGGTGGGTATGTTGGAACCCCCCCCCCCCCATGTAGGGGTTGAAAGTGAACGTGGACGGATCCTTCAAGAGTGGGATTATACGGGGAGGGGGTATTATTTGTGATTGCTGTGGCTCGGTTTTGGTAGTTTTCAGCGGTTTCTTTAGGGTAGGGAATTCTATGGGGGGCAGAAATGAGGGCCCTTCTCACAGGGCTCACCGTTTGTAGGAGGTTGGGCTTGCGGGTGGAGGTTATTGAATCTAATTCGGAGGCTTTGGTCCAGATGGTCAAGTGGACCTGCGAGGTGCCCTGGATACTTAGTTATTTAACCCGAAGGTGTTCATTAGAGATGAATCAGGGCCAACAGGTCTATCATGTTCTATGGGAAGCTAATTTTCCTACTGACACGCTCGCAAGTTTGGGAAGTCTAGAGGAGCCTCTTGTCATGTATAATAGTATTTGGTCGCTCCCCGCGGCCTGTTTGTCATTTGTCCAAGGGGACGCCCTCGGATTACATCCTTTTCGACCCCCCCTAGGGGTTTCTCAGTACGTATGTAGTGGGCCGGAGGCCACTTCCTTTCCCCAATAAATAAAAAATATATGACTCATTCATATCACTAATCAATCACTAGAAATTAATTAAATATATTAAAATATTCAATCCATTTCCAAAACCATTTAATACATTTAACATAGAGATGTTTTAATCAAAGTGTTCCTCACAACATCGAAACATTTAAAAGATATTAAAGAATAAATATTTTAAAACATATATGGCCATATAAATAAGTATTTAAAACAATTTTGAAAACATGTACATTGATAAGAATGAGTAAGAAGAATAAATCTTTAAAAAATTAAAAAATATTTTAGTTAAAGAGTCTCATACCTCTTGAGAAAATACATGAATAAAAATAATTAAAGATAAAAATTAAACGGCAGTTGTAATATTATGATAATAAAGATAGTAATTATATAATATGTCAAAGGGAACTATATACACCCAATAAAAATGAATTGGGGAAAATAGAAAATAAGTCTCAATGGAATGTAAATTGAGACAAAATCTCTTGCGAAGAATATATAATTATATTAAGGATATATCAGTGAAATAAATATTTGTGGAATATATAAATACACCCAATATATATGGGTATTCAGTGTAAACAAATCATAATTTATTAACAAATGTTATTAGAACAAAGAAAACAATTGAAATGGATATTTAACTCAATGAATGGATATTGAGTTATGATTCCCCTTACATTGAGTCCAAATCATCACGTATGTTCATAGTTCTTCCTAAATAATAAATTTAAATTAATTTCTACTTGTTTAAAATCCTTTTTAACGTTTATTATTCCTTTAATATCAATTATTACAATTTGATTAAAAGTACATAAATATTTACGTTAAAATCGGTTGATTTGTCGATGTTCGATACTTCAGTCGAAAATGAAATTAATTTGATGTAAATTGTCCATGTAGTCCAACTAATATCATATCAAAAATGATTTTAATGATTTATTTATCATATATATCTAGTATAAGTTTATTTATAATTGTCCATTTCATTTTTATATAATAAATTAAAATTTTCATGTATAGAGATGGTAGGCTGTACGTATGCAAAAAAGCCAATTTCATCACTTTATCATATTAATGGAATGTAAAGTAAATTATACATAGTTATATAATAATTAAAATATAATATAAATTTTATATATGTTACAAAATTTCATTAATTCCTTCATTTATATGTTCCATGTATGGAATGAACAAGTCATATAACTTTGAGGGGCCAGTAGTTCGCAGATCCTCAAATGAAATTGTCATATTTACAAATTATGGAAATAATAAAGGTATGATATAAATAAAAAAAATAATCATAGAGAAAATATAAATTTAATATATATCATATGTAAATAAATTTCCATCACAATGGACACCATGATAGGTGGTAGGATAAAATTGACCAATCATCATTTCATGAGGTAGTATATCGCCATACACAGAAATTGTATTTTCATATCAATTAAATGGAGGGGTGTTTTTTGTAGTTTTAATAATTCTCATAAAAATATCCCTATATATTTAGGATACTAATTTTGTTTTTTAATAAATTATTAATAATATCAGAGGGAATGAAGACTGAAAATAATTGAGAGGAACTTGAGAGAAGATGTTACCAGTAAATAGAGTAACATCATTTGATTTGAGCCAAAAAGAATAAATTAATTACATAATGACCACAATAAGTTATATAGGAATAAATTACGGATTTTAGTAATTTTTTTATTAGAATTTATATGATCAAATTGGTTTTAGAGGTGTTAGTTATGTTGGTAGAGTTGGTGGCCTTTTATACGTGGGAGAAGGGGCACTTTATGAATGTTTTGAAATATTATTTTATAATAAAAGGATTTTAGAATTATAATAATTATAAAATTATATATGTAATGTATAATAGGATAATGGGTTTAAATCCTCTCAACCAATAGTTTTTAAACAAGTTTAGGACATAAAATAAAACATACCTTTTGGCATTAACCCTTAGTTAAAAAAATTATCTCTTACAATGTCTTCTTGTATTTTCATAATATATGGTTACTATTGTTACTATAAAATACCCAGAGACCCAAAATTGGATAAGTAATGAAATTTACCACACTATTTAATTAATTTGGGTGAATATTATATTTTGATGACTGTTATATCATTTAAAAAATAGAATTTTTTAAAAAAATCATTTATGCCAATTTTGACTCTATTTAGAAATTGATTTTTATTAAAGTCATAAAAACTTGATTACTTATAATAAAGGAATTAAATCAAGTATAATATGTCAATGTAATATCTAAAATTTTTGGATGGCAAGAAAATGATCATATTACATTTATTTTAATATTTATAATATTATTTATTTGAATCCATTAATAATAAAGCAGTCACTACCTCATCATTGTGTCATAATTAAATTTGTTTATTTAATATTTAATAATTAAAAATAGAATAAAAATATTTAGTAAATCATTCTAGATTTATAATTATTATTTATATGTGAAGATACCAATTATATAAAAATATATAAAAATTAGATTTGTATGAAGAAACATGTTTATGTTATTTTTCACTTTATATTAGATTAATAATTATAACAACTCATTATCACACCCTAGTGGCTCCATGGGGTACAAAAATCAACCCAAATATGAGAATGGTCGTAAATATGACATCCAATAGAATTAGGATTCATGTTAGTGTAGTTTATTATTATTATTGTATTATACAATATCTATATTTACCAAATTTACTTTTAAACCATACTAAATAGAATAATTACTGAAATAACATTTCATAATGTTCAATCATTAAAGCAACATATTTACACAATTTGGAACTTAGAATTCCAAAATTATAACCCATTTTTAAAATTAGAACATAAAATTGGAAGAAATTAATTTAATATTAATTGTCATTGTCAAAACTAAAAAACGGGTTTTTAAGAAGTAAAAACTACAAAAATATTGATATGTTTTTTTGTCCAATTTCAAATATCAATTTATTCAAATGACCAAAATTTGATTAAATAATAAAAATATATTCCATTTATAATTTAAAACAATTACATAATAATATTTAACCATATAAGTTACTTAGATGAAAAAAGTTGTTTTCAATTAAAATTTATCATATTTTTACTATTCATCAAAACATTATATATATCAGAAAAATGTCAAAAATTCATCCAAGGTAAATTATGATTTAATTAGTCTAAATAATATTATTAATTTTTTAAATGTAATATATAAATGTTTAAAAAATAAATTTAAAATATATATCTCAATCAAAAGGCTATAAAACTGCATTTTTTTAAAATATATTTTTTTCGAAAAAATGAATATGTTCTTATATCATATATAGAAAACATATAAGATTAATTTAAAACAATAAATTAAATACATAACATATATTTTTCATTAAATAAAAATCTATAAAGGGTGATATGATTTTATAAACAATATTATTCTCTTTTTAAATAGGTTTTCATAAAAACACATTCTTTATATTCAAGTGGTTTTTATTTACATTTCTAATAAATTTGGTAAATATTGAATAATTATTTAAACCTGTGAAAACCATATTTTCATAAATCAGTTGATACTATTAATTCCTATCATTCATTCGTAGGTCCTTAAGGAATATGCCTTACATAGGTAGCATCTTCGTTATGGAAGAAAAATCCTTAATTAGATGTTTTGGGTTTCAAAATATGAAAGGGTTTAAAAATTCATTATCCATCTAATTATCACTTCTCTTGTGTTTTAGAGAGGCAAAATACAAAATATGGGGGACTGGGGTGAAATACCTACACAATGGGTGCTTCATGAGTTCTTCTAAATTTTTCAGTTCTCCAATGGGTAGCCCAAGGTTCCTATTTATAAGAATATGAGGGGGTGATCAAAGGAGTTTGTCAGAATAGGTCAGCCATGTAGTTATTCAGTCTATCTCATCCACAGAATGGTACATAAATTATACATCTGCATAGTTCTTCTATATTTCTCTACATCATAGTTCTGTGGCGTAGGGGATGCATACTTGTCTATATGATAACAACATGCATGATTTTTTTAGATGAGGTGGTATGATGGGTAGGTCACTGACATAGGTGTCCTGTATTTTCACCTTTAATTTTATGTCTTTTACATCCTTTATATAATTTTCTATAGTTTAAATTATCTAATGATTTCTTCAAAATATTTTTATTTCCTAATGTGTGTCAACAAAGCCCCCCCCCCTTCAAGATTGGATCCGATTGAAAGGAGGATATAGTTCTGAGGTAATATTATAGGGACAATAGTATGGAGATTTATTTATGAGATGTGCATGTTTTTTACATAGCTATGTTACACATTTTTAGCATAGCTATTTGGAAAAAGTATGTGGTGTAGTGATGTCATGGTGGTTGAATGCATAGGCATGAAGTGTCTATAAATACCCTCATTCCTTTTTTATTTTAACAATCCAAAATCTCGGTTTTTTTCTCTCTCATTTTTTAGATCATTCGGACAACTATTCCGTGTTGTGCTCTCGTGTAGGTACCTTGAAAATTTATCAAGCTAAAACCACTTGAATGATGGATCTATGTGGAAGGAATTCCTCAAATGACTTGTTCTAGGATCATTTTTGAAGGACCTATGCGAATGACTTATCGATAGATCTACACATGTAATTTCCTTTTCAAAATTATTAAATTCCAATAACATAATTTTTTAACTATTTTTTGATAAAATTACAACATAATGAGGAAAATGTGGTAAATAATGTTCCATAAATGGCTAACATGAAGACGACAACTGAGGAAGAAAATGTTCTTCCAAAAGAGATAATAAAAATTATTAGACTGGACTATTATGACATTGTTGAGATAACCGTCCATCGGTTACTGAATGGATTCATTCCATTCCAACATGAATATCCATGAAGCCACTATCTGCCTCTGTATAGACATGTGACTTTTCAAGATGACCTTTTTCTGGATTATAAGAAATATTTTCCAAAGGAATGGTTTTTTTAACACTCAATCTATCATAGAATGTATATTTCGATAAAGGGTATTGTTATTCATGGGGGAACAAAACCTATTTGATGCATCATACACCATAGTGGTTTACCCATGATATGAAAGATAATTTTGTAGACCCAATACCTTATTGTTGTGATTCAACAATTTGTGCTTCCAAAACAGATCAGTCCAATGGATTGAAGAAAGAATGGAACCTTCTTTCTGGATGAGGAGTTGAACCTAAATGGATGTGGGAATTTTGGGTATGTCGGACTTATGAAGAATTATGAAATGAACTAACTGATTTTGAAATTTATGATGCAGTTTGGATAGGAAAAACTTATGTATAGAAAAATTACATTATTCTTGAATTGATTATCTGATGGATACCACAAAAAATCATTCTACTAGACACATGGTGAGGTTGGTATCAGTCTATGGGATATCATCCAAATATATTGGGATCCCATTTGCAGGGAGATATATGATGAATTCATTCCCAAAAAACAACGTGGGGTGAATTTACCAGGATTCCACCATTGGCTCAAGGATTATTTATTGTATCAAAAATATCATAATGAAATGAAATATCATTTCTCTATAGATGATATTCATGAAAGAGTGTGGATGAAATATTTTTTAGAACCAACGATATAGAAAGTTACTACCTGTGGGAGTCCAAACATTTTCCCAATTACAGATAATCATGGTATTTGGGGAACATACTGGCACACAATAGAGAGGGGTAACTATAAGAACATGGGTTATAAAGTCAAGTACGATAGTGATGCAAAGGTACACATAGCCGACATCCTTGTCATGTGGCTAAGCGTTTACTTACATCCATTCTATGTGTCCGATAGTGATGCAAGGACAAGAAATTTTATTATTGCCGATAGGTTTATAGAGGGGAAAAATATTGGGATAGAAACCCTTGAATTAGAAAGAATCTATCATTACCTACTACATTATTACAATGGGAATTATCCATTTAGAGTTTCAGGACCATTTTATGTGTTCTGGTGATGGATTGTGGCACACTTTGGCCAATATTCAGTGTTGAATTAGGTTAGAGTCCACAATGGTTGATTTACCCAATTTTTACAGAAATTTATTGTGATTTAGATTTGAACATGAAATATGATGAAGTTCTAAGGGCACATAATGCATCAGGAGAATTTAGCTTCTTTCCATTTGGTAACCCAAAAATTTGAAAAAAAAATTATGATGGAAATGAAGAATATTATTAGAAAAGGGCCTATATGTTGGACTTTAGGGATATCATGCTATCAACTAGAATTGATGTTTAGTCCTTTGTGAGGATAATTTATTTTATTGGTTTTATCACTAGATCAAATGTCTTAAAAAATCAAGCACTTTTCCTACCACATATGATAAGAATGAAAAAATCCGATTGTAGAATGACCATTGTGGATTTTGATGGCTTTAGAGACATTAAAATTATTAATTGTGTTTGTAGTGACTCAGATTTTGGTTCTTTCATACATTGGAATATTTCCAAACATAGTTGCAAAGATGGCATGTGATTCCAAGGCCTGATGTGCAAAAAAATAATTTTATAAAAATAACATTTATTTTTTTACTATGCACAATGAGGGAATGTGTTATCTCTAAAATAGTAGCTCAGATTGGAGATCTGATGGCAATGTTGTGTTTGAAGAATACCATTTACCCTAGGTAAGGTGTAAACATTGTGGGCACATGCCTACTGTGGATAAATCCACCATGGGTGTCTTCATAAATAAATGGAAAAGTTAATTTATGGAAACCTCCTTGAAAAAATTCTGGGCAAAATCTTGGAATAAAATTATGAGCCCTTTGTTGCATTCAGAACGACGTGTATACCCTAGGGGTGACCTAATATCCTCTGTTCTGGGAGGTCTTGTCGGGGGTGTAGAATTAATTAATTAACTGGGGGAAAATAAATCAAGATCCCCCATTATTCCTCCTCAGTGTGTAGCAATGACCCCCACTGTCCTCCTTTTTCAACGGATCAAGGTGTTGTGGACATCGATTTTTGTCACTGATCATTAGTGGATCAAGATTCAGAGCGTTTTGGGAATTGATCTGCACCATAAGATTCGGTGTTTTACCCATGATGTAGGTGGTATAAGCATTGATATCTTCCTCCCCTATTTATGCTTGGTTTTTCTTTGTTTTGTCATACATTATGTGTAGATCTGGTCCCAAGGGTCTCAGAACATGGTTCAGATCTGTTTTTGGAGAACCATGGAGCTACCAGTGGTCCGATGAAGATTTTCTGTTGCAGCAATAGCAAGGGAGCTCCAGGAGGGTGGTTTTCAGTGGCAGTGTGGTGGTTTTCGATAGGCGAGGGCAGTCTAGTCAGGTAGTAGTAGTGGTTTTTGGCGACCCAGAAGTGGTCTGACCAGATTTTTCTGGGAGTTATTTAAACACCAGTAACTCGCAAATCCTAAGTCCAATTTGAGAGCCGTTAATTGAAACACAATCCTCGTGAAAATACTAACCCTTGACCTTGTTTCAAGTATCTTATAATTTGGGTTTTTGGGTTAGGGACATGAAACATTGAAAATGCTAATAAGATTTTATTATTTTCATCATCAGCCCGCCGTAACATTAACACGGAGCATCTGATTGATGTCCCATCAGTGTCATTGTCATCCTGAAGGTAAGGCAAGAATTTTCAAAATAGTTCTCAGATTTTGGGACCGAGAATGGAGTGTGGGCCCCACATTTCCAGTTATGGGAGTTTACATAGAAACGTGACTCTTCATATTATGTTTGTTTTTGGCGAACGAGTAGATTATCTCGTGCGTTTTTTCGAGGGGATAAAAAATTTGTGATCTACATTATGAGTTTCAGAATCATGGTGTGGGCCCCTCTCGAACTTCTTTTGTTGAATAGTACCTTTTTCATCTATTTTCTGTTTCTGGCGAGTATATAGTCTTTCCTGTGTGTATTTTCATTTAGAACGCTATGGTAGCTTCGGTTTGGACATTGGAGGTACTTAGTGTGGGGATGATGTGGGTCACAAGGGTTAGTGATGTTTGGACGAGAAGTGGTTGAGTGAACTCTCTTAGTTTGTTCCTATGATGGATAATGTGGCATTACAACCCCAGTACATGTTTGTGGTCCACTTGATTGGATGAAATTTTAGTTAGAGTTGTGGTATCCCTCTAGTGAGTCCGGGGGGGAAGGATCCTCTAGCTGTGATTCTCTATATCAGGTACTTAGTATTGTTGTGACTGCTTATACACGGGCGGTGATCCCCAATCTAGGAGGAAAACCCTATCGGGTTTGTGAAATAATCAAGAATATGATCACCTACACAGTGGGAAGTATTAGTAGGGTTGCGTTATTGTTGATTATACAACACCCTGCTTAATGTGTTGTTTTTTATAGGGTTCCAGTATCGTCGGTAATGTGATCCCGACTCAGTAAGTGTTTTTGTTAGGGTTAGTGCATTGTCGGTTTAATCCCCTACATCATGAGTTATACCATATTGGGTTTCCGGCATTGTTGTTACCATCTTCACATGGGTGACGATCCTCTATCCAAGTGATGTGAACTATGGAATGTCATATTAGGTTATGGTATCACCCAATAGATCCTGTGAGTGATCCACTATTTGTGAGATCTTTGAGATATCAGAGAGGGTTATTTTATCCCATAGAGGACCCTAGGTGTGATCCCCTATTTGAGATGTTTTGTGTTCCCACTGTTTCAATGTGATATTTTCAGTGAAGATATATGACGAGCGTGATATCTCGGATGGGAATATGGGATGTTAGTTTGAGAAATAATGGAGTGTATCTTTCTGAAGAGTGTCATCTTGGATGAGAGAGCTCATAGAGTGTGTTCTCCTGGTTTTGAGTAAAACATGTCCCTTTTTATGAGGTTGAAACCTCATGAGGCTTGGTGTGTGAAATGAGTATATCTGGTTGTTCATGGTATATATATGGGAATATAACTGAGTAGATGTTCATGGTGTATTTATGGGAATACACCTGAGTTGAGATTCCTAGTCGTGTTTAGCTGAGGATGGTCTTGAGATGGTGTTCTCTCTCTCATTTGTGTTCCCTTTGGCTGGGATGAGCTGATTGTGGCCTTTCAGTTTCTCCCTTTTATTTTGGTGTTTTTGGGGTTCCTATTGAGTATTTTCATAATCACCCATGGATAAGGTTTTCCTAGACTTGTATGTATCTTGGGAAGACCACATGCCTTTTGACAGAGTCCCAGGATGACTCAAAGTAGGTAGATCATTGGGAGCGAGATTGACCAAGGTGTTTACCAGAGCTGTGCTGAGGAGCCTACCTGTGTGTAATTTTGACAGTGATCCCCTCCTTCTAAGAAGGTTGGATGCTTTTTTAGTTTTCTTTTAAGGGTCCTATTTATGCCCTTTTGTACTTCTATTGCACTCTTTTTTGGATGGAAGTCTACAAGCATTTTTTTCAGTTTATATATCTCTACACTGTTGCGTGGAGGTGTATGTGGGTGTGTGTGTACAAGTACATTAGGCTAATGCCTCCCATCAGTGTGCTATCCTACTCGACGCTGGCTTCAATCCCCTAGCCTTTTCGAGATGGGCTTGTGGAGTCACGACTCAGGCCCCATTGGGTCGGGTCGTGACAATGTTACGTCCACTAAATGAATCAATTGGATTGGAGGATGGATATTACTAATAACGGGCTTCTTCAAACCATTATGGGGATTTAAAAAAGGAACATATGATGTATCGGCCCTGAAAAATGTTTTTCATAGAAACTGTGGTAAAAGGTCTAAATAAAAAAGATGATATAGAGGCTTCATGAGCTTCCGAACCTTCAATACATCACCACATATGATCCCCCAAGAAGAGTAAGGATAAAGAAACAATACCTCCAGAACCGAGACAACCTACTCACCATCATCAAAAATAGATTACTTTTACATATTCTGATTCATCTGAATAATAATAGATGCCTAAAGGGGGCATTCAATCTGAGGGAGTTGTGTTTACTCTGCAACCAAAAACATCAAAACTGAATTATCTGTGTCCTTTATCTATTCAATACTGAGATTGATTGAATTGTGAACATAAGGATACATAGGAATTTAAGTTAATATTTATAATTTATTTACCTTTTCTATTATTTCAATTCTTTATCATCATTCACAATCATTAATCATGATGATATTACATTTTGTAGCATGATATTAGGGATGGAACCCCAAGAAAGGTTCTTGATTCACCAAAATATAGACCCATGTTCACCCCTATTGATTAATTGCATTAAACACATGGGTCCCCATGACTCTATCTAGGAAGAAAAACCATGATGCAGGTGATGGGATAGAAAATCCTCAATCACTGCCTCAGGTTTCTACTGATAAGAAGAGTATTTCAGTCTCTCAATATTCTAATGAAAATAAATGCAACTGATCATTGATATTGATACAATGTATATGTCAAAAATTTAAGTATTCATGATTTCTGTCTGTATTATAGATTCTTTGATATACCATGGGGATCTTGTTCATCATATTGTAAGATCTGTGTCTTTTTCTTTTCTTAAGGGATTAAAAATTGGTCTATCAAATAATGAGAAGGATACTCCTTGAGGAGTGAAAATTCTAGCTGATGAATCTATTAACATAAAAGATATTGTTCCAATGGATGTGGATGCATATTATTCTATTTCTATAGAGAGATAAAATGGTTAGGGTAATATCATATGCTTTCTTATATGTGTCATATGTTATTTCTAAAAATATTTTCTCCATAATATCTCAGATCAGTTTCACATGCCGACGGATCCTGCGATAATATATTATGATATTCTTATTTCTGATGAAGTAATTAACAAAGATCCTATAAAATCTGAAGCAGATTATGGTGTTGATCAAAACATGGAAATACTTGATGACATTTCACTAGTTGATGAATTGATGGAAAAAATGTTAGTAGATCCCATTTGGGAATTTACCCACATTTGTTGGATTCCATAAGTGGTGAGGATTCTATAACATAAAAAGATGTATTAATTTAAATTATGGACACCCTTAATCCAAATACTAGTATTCTTGTTTCCATCAAATATTTTTGATACATCCATGAAGAATTGAATGGGAGTAAGTTATAATTCTTTCATTTGTCATGTGTAATTGTTCTTTTATCTAATACTTAATATTAAAACTCAATTTATGATGCTTTATCGATAGAGAACATTGTGAAGGCCCTTGAAGAACATGTAATCCAACTGTATCATTCTTCTGTTAACATTGAAGAGACACCAACTACAAACCCAATGTCAAGAGATTCTCTAGGTTCTATAGTTATGGAGACTGGGCATGCTTAGGAGAATGATCCTCCCCATGAAGTACTTACGAAACAACTTAAACAGATAATACTGTGGAGGAATCTACTCATATAATCAACTCATTAAGAGGTATATGTCATGGAATTTCTTAATAATTCTTTTCTCCTGCTATACTTTTGATGCTAAAAAACATTATAATCCTACATTTAGGGATATGGCTACCATGACTGAGTCTAAAGGTGAAAATCCTTTTTTTGGTTTAACACACATCAGAAGATGGATCACATACTACATCGAAAAGAATAGAGCTAAGAACCTATATAATTGATCTGATTCTTATATATTCTCTACCTCATGGTTGTGATTCAGATTCAGATTTATAGATACAATATGAACTCATTATTTCACATATAAAACCATTGAATGTTATTAGGGATATAATCTTAGAGAAAACATGGGATGAGATTCTCTAGAATTTTTTCTGAATTCTAACATTATTCATTATAATTGGTTTTTTTGGATTTGATTACCACCCAGTTTACAATGTGATGAAGGATGCAATTCAGTAGTGGAAGTAAGAACACAAATTTCCACAACATCATTCAAAGGCCAATCAGCTTACCAATGTTGAGACTTTTCAAGCTCCAGTATCTGAGGTGGAAGTAAACCATAGAAAAAAGTTTATGGAATCAATCAGAAAATTAAGGAGACAATGAGGGCAATGAAACATCTTAAAAAAATGTAAGCATTCCAAAACAGGATTTAGCAATATAACCAATAATTGTGAGAAGCCCAATAAGAATGGGTACTACCATTGAAACTTCCAAAGACACACTTTTTCAGGACAAGGAGTCTGAAACTGTTAATCTAACCGATCTTCAACAAGTAGATGATAATTCCCATGAGATTATTCAATAAATTAGGAGTCAAGATATATTATTTTTGTAATGGATGATAGAGAGACTCCATCCTATTTATGTTATTCCTATTTTTCGCTAAAAATGAAAATGAATTTGTATCCAATCTTATATATGTCTTCATCCCTATGTCCTTTCTAAAATTGGATAATCAAAGATGATTTTGATAACCTGATATTATAATGTCTGATAATCACGATTAAATTAAATGAACAGAGGCTTATTAACTATTATCTAATACAAGGTGTCTAGGGAGTGTAGTTTGACTATTTCTAGGTTCTTATGGAAAGCGCACATACTTTATGTATTTGTAATTTTTATTACATGATATTTTCTAATCCATATAATGTTTAGATCTAGAGAGTAGTGACTCGAATTTTGTGCATATTTTCATTTATGGGGTTTTATCCTGGTGAGGGTTGTGTCTTTTTTTGTAGGAAAATTAATGTCATGCATGTAGGACTAATAAAGATAATTTTTTAAGTCAAATATCATTGATCATGATTTTTATATTAAAATTTAATCAAAGCTTAACATCTAGAAATGTATGAATACATTCTTAGATACTTCGAAGGGGGATCTTGATTCATGATTTGATTTATTTTTTTGGTTTCAAAATATAGTGTTTGAAGTATCATAATAGAGAAGATCTACTCTGAGAACATTGCTACTGCTATTTGACAAACCCATTATGGGGGTTGTATTATGTACTGAAAACTAAGAATTTGATGAATTACCAAATAGTGAAATCTGTTGACTGACCTGCCTGTCAATTTCGAGTCGTATATATGGACACATATAAGAACACATTGCATAGTCATGAAAAAGTATCTCAACAATTATGACATTATATTTTTGATAAAAAAGTGATAATAATTTGGATGTCTCATGACCATAGTGGGTTGATTTTCGAAGTAATGGCATTTTATAATATAAGGGAACATAAATTATAAAAAAACATTAATGAAAAACTAATCCTACATGAATTTGGTGTACGAAAGAGGCTATATTTTTTAGAAATATTTTTATTATATTCTTCTATGAAGATTAAATTCATTTAATTAAGACATTACGCGATGCATTTTCAAGTCATGAGGTATGGATGTTATGCTGTGTAGTTTCAATTCATGCAACAAGTACATTTGAGGGATATAATTTAAAGTCATTATCTTTGAAAAATGGATGACGAATGTCAATTTTTTTGAATAATTTGTCTGGATGCATACTTCCAGGTTTAGTTATGGAATGAATGAATTGTAAACTATGATTTGGGAATGTTTGGATCTGTAGAATGACAATGGAAAATGTATAAAGACATTAAAGGAAGTATTTTCCAAGAACTATGTTACCATAATTTTAAAAACCCATTATGTAGATTGTATTATGCACGACCAACTATGGAATATGCTACATAGCTAAATAGTGGCATCTTTTAGCTGACATGCCAACTATATTGGAAACTTTTGCATGGACACCTAGGGTAACACACTACATAGTCATGAAGAAAATCTCATGGGTATCAAACATTATATTTCTAAACGATGAAGAAAGCTTATGGAGTTTTGGATTTTCAGAAAGCACGGATTTTGTTTTAAATAGAAAATTTCATTAATAATGAAAAAGTATTTCAAATCATGATTTCCAAATAAAAGGAGGAATTAGTTCTCTATGAAGGTATAGTCCAATTTTAGGGAGTATGGTGACTGTAGTTTTAGGTCATATTAATATGACCATAACATATTCGAAACAATTGATGATATGTGATCAAAATGATCCATGGTTATTTCAATAAGTATTGACACATTGACTGAAAAAATGTAAAAACCATGGTCTTGGAAGATTTCAGGTCATGAGAAGGGATATGGTACAAATATAAATGGTTGATATCTTCAAAATATGGATTAAGATATATTTTCAACAAAATTTAATGGGGACAGATGAAAATTTTACCAGGAAAAAAGATACTTATATTTAAAAAAACATGTTATGGGGGATGTATTCTGAAGGGCCAACTGGGGCATGTACTACATAGAAAAAAAGTGGCATACAGTGGCTAACAAGACCATTATATAAGACTATTTTATTGAAATCTACCTAGGGGAACATACTGCATAGTCATTAAAAGATTTATCATGTATCATAAATTCATCCACCATAAACAAAATAATGATTATGAAGATCTAAATGTATTCATTATTAAGAGTGTGAAATGTGAAATATGCGATTTTCAATGAACATAAAAAAAATTAGAATCAAAATTGACCGTTAGTTTGGATTCCATTGTATATATCAGACTCATATATATAATGGGAATATATTTTTTTTTGTGTAGTGAGATATCAGAAGAAAGGACCCAAAAGAATGGGATCCTACAAGGATTTTTAAATTGTATGTCTGAGATGGAGAATTTTATTTTATCCAATTTCTGGAACTAGTATCTATGTCTTTGTTTTCAATATGTATCTCAATAATATGAGATTCATGCCATATGTAGTTTTTTTTAGTACCATGTAGTTTAAAGACATAAAGAGATGACTGTAGAGGATTTGATATAAATAGTGTTTGAATCCCCTCATGTATATATAACACATACATGGGAGAGAAGATTTTTCTTCATAATGCTACAGTTGGGCCCATGATTGAATGTCTAGACATCATTACACATCTCATTATACTGAGAATAAAGAAACCCATAGTTCTAATCAGTAAATATAATTTATCATCATGTGGTGAAGACGTGAAGTGATTTGGACATGAAAAATTAATATTGAGGATATACTAGAGAATATGACTCAAGTTTCACTAAGTATCTTCATGAATCAAGAATCAAGCCACACATTGTTCATAATATAAGGGTCCCTAACTGTAATCAAAATCCAATGTGAGGGATGATAGGTTTTTTCTGAATATAAATTCATTCATAAGATAGAACCAATTATTGAATCTCAGCATGTAGATTTGATTCATACATGGGAGAATAATTTCATTAATGGATTGATGTTGTGGCTAGGTTCATGATTGAAAGGTCTGGAAATTGCTACATATCTCATATAGTTGAGAATCATGTAAATTCCCATGTATATTATCATCATATAGTGAGGGTGAAGGTGAACTTATGTAAAATGACTATGTTTCTCATAAAAATGAGAACCTAAACACAAATCATTTTTAAAGGAGATCATGTAGTTTAATTTCATGAAATGAAAAAAATATAACATAGAATAATAATTTAAATACTCATTATATACATATACGTTCCTTATTCAATTCCTACGCTATGTTGAGTTATTCTTGGTTTGAGAAACACAGAGTGGTAAAAGGTATCTTCTATGACATGAAAGTATAAAAAATTAAGGACAAGGGTACAATAAGTTTATGGTGGTTGATCTAAGATATAAGACATTGGAATTACTACATATCATTCAAAAGAAAAAATCATGCCACACAAGGTTCTTGAGATTGTTCCCCAGATCAATAAAGTTTTGATGTGGGTTAGGGGGATTTTTTGTTGTGGCTAGGCCCAATGTTGGAGATATAGGCATCTATATGTATCTTATTGAAATTAGAATCAATATAATCATACAAACCAATAGAGTATTATTTCTGAGACGGGTGATTTTAAAACATTTATGAATAATGGTTAAAAATAAGACATAAGATTGTATGAAGATCAATACATGCATACAAGAAGAGTACTCTGTATATATTTGGTTCATATATTTGAGGAAGAAGGAAACTAAATTTTATTATGGTTGAGGATGGTCCCATTACTGAAGATCCAAGCGTCTCTTTATATCCCATTGGAATGAGAATCAAACCACACATAGTTATTGAAATGAGGTCTCTATGCATATTTGATCAAAACATTGGGAGAAATGGAACATATGTGCAACTAAAGTGCACAAAGTACATGAGTAATGCTTGTACACAAAAGATACTCATTTTTTAATGAACGACAAGGAATACCAATTTTTTGTATGATAGGGGATTTTTTAATGACAAATTAAGAAGATGATAAATGTATAGTTTAATGTCATGAAACGAGGAAAAATAATGTCATGTAATTTTATATCTTGCAGTATGAAAAAAGATGCTACACATTTTAACATCAGGTGGCACAGATTGATATTGTTGTTATGAAATTTAATGTCTTGAAACTAGGATATTACTCTATGTTATTACACAATATACTTATTCAAAAATCATGCATTGTTTGGAGTTGTAATAAGGTCTTTATCTATTGAGATTATAAAATAATCTCCATTTGAGTAGGCCTTATGTATGGAATGAGGTCCTTTTCACTCTGTATTAAGCTTTGGAAGTGTATTTCCTAGTATTGTTAGGGTCCTGGAGACTAATAACAATTCTCCTTGAAGAAATGAGTGGAGGTGTACTTTCCTATTAAAAGCACGTGCTATTATATTTTAATAGAATTATAAATGATGCAATTTATGAAATATCTTTTCATTTAATCTTTCAAACTCATCAAATCGGTTCTGAGACTGCTCATCTATAGATAAATGATCACAGATGGAAACTCAGAGTGAAGAAAATTGAATTTCAATTGGAAAAACTACTTCTATTCCTCAGACCAACAAGTACAGAGATTCCAGTATGGCAATATGGGTAGTAGTCCAATAAACACATATAGCATCAAAAAGTTTATATGGCCGGGATTTATTATCTTTCTCCTCCATTTTCTAGAGTATATTTCATAGGGTCTTGTTAAAAGCATCTATCTATCCATTGGAATTTGTATGTTAGTGAGATAAATGGTTAGACATGATATTATGCTCATAATATAACATTTTTTCCTCAACAGAACATAAATTGGTTTCTTTTTCTAACAAGATGGAATGAGGGACATCCAATCAGGTAACTATTTTTTATTTGAAAATTCAAACAATTATTTTGGCCCCGATGTATTTTAGAGGTATTTCCTTAGAACATTTGTCAAGACCCATCCCCCGGGGATTGTTCCGTGACTACCCCAAGCCCGCCTTCCATAGGCCATGGGATGGCGACTAGCACCGAAAGGCATATTTTATAAAACCTGGAAGGCATTGGCTTTTTAACCTATAAACACATGGAACTAAAAACATAGCATGATACAAACATAATAAAATTGTATAGTAAAAGGAGTGCATACTATAAGAATATGTGGCCAGAATACAGGCCCAACTGGAATGTACAAGGGAAACTGGAAAGTAAAAGTAAACTGAATAGCTCATATGAACACCTGCCAAGGATCCTACCTGAAGGGTAGGTACATATCCCGAATGGTTGTCTATGCGGTAAGCCTCGTATAAGGTCCACCTCTGAGCAACCACCAGTCCTGGTACCCTCATTTTTAGTCAGCGCTGACAATCGTCTGCACTAAACACAATAGGTTGTGAGCATATCCCATGTATGGGTGAGTATAATGATACTCAATAGGGACCCAGAGACCCTTAAGGTCTCACTAAATCCAAGAAGGATAAACCAAACAACAATAATTCAACTGAAATCCCTACATAGTTATATTCCCACACATATAACTTTGTAATCATGTAAGCCCATCTCAATCATGAGGAAAAAATGGTCCAATCCAAAATCCCAAAGCTCAACTATTCCACAATAGTAGAAATAAAACGAAGGTAAGTACCACACATGTATGCCACACAAAAGAATACCACAAAGGTATCACCGCGAAGGTAAGTAATTAGCTCATACTAGGTATAACTAAGGTATAGTATTAAATATGATTAGATGTAACTACAGAATCATCTTACTATGTTAAGAGGTAGACTAAAATAGAATCCTAAATCATTATCAGACCCACATAGGATCGTAGTACATCATTATACCCACACAAGATCCCAGTATGGAATCAAACCCAAATAGGATCCTAGTACATCATCAGACCCACACAGGATCCCAGTACAACAAACCCACAGAGCATCCTAGTACACCATCAGACCCACACATGTTCCTGGTATAGCAGACCCACACATGATCCTAGTACAGCAGACCCACACACGAACCTAGTAAATCATTATACCCACATAGTGTCCAAGTACACCATCAGACCCACATAAGAGCCTTGTTCAATATTAGTACATCTTGAGACCCACACAAGATCATAGTACAACTTCAGTACATCATCAGACCCAAACAAGATCCTAGTACATTTTCAGTACATCATTAGACCAACACAGAATCCTAGTACATCGTCATTACATTGTCAGAGCAACATAGGATCCTAGTACATCAGCAGTACATCATCAGACCCACACAAGATCCTAGTACATTGTTAGTACATTTTGAGACCCACACTGGATCCAATTACATCAGTAGTACATCTTCAGACCCACACACGATTCTAGTACATCTTTTGTACATCATCAGAACTGCACATGATCCTAGTACATTGTTAGTACATCATCTGACCCCCACGTGATCCTAGTACATCATCAAAGCAAGCTACATGGTACCCGCACTAAGCTTACTCATCTTTGGGAGTGTCTTCCCCTAAATACATTGGTAAATACTCCAAAAACCATGAAGTCCCATGAAGAATAATCCCAAAGGACCGCCATGTAGAAGGGGTCTCAACGCAATAGACAGTTCATCAATCGGGTGCTCAGTTTGTGAGTTATAATTGTTTTAGTACCAAGGTCCGGGTTGGAATCGAGTATGATCCAACCCGTCCAAACACCAACATTCTCCAAAAGTCATGTGGAGTATCTCAAAATGACCGCCTCATCTCAAGGATTTCAGTTCCAGAGACGGTTCATCCTTTAGACACCGTATGAGGGAGATAATTCGAATACAAGATCCCAAAATAATAATAATAATAATAATAATAATGGGTGTTTCGTGGACCGGATCCACGAATCATAATATAGTATTCAACATTAGACTTAAATCAATCGTCTCAATGTCAAGATCATTTCACTGCTTACGGTAAGTCAATCAGACGTCACACGTAGGAGTTATAGAGGGTCAAAGATTTAACAATAATATATTATTATTATTGTTTGATCATTTTGGGTACCCGATCAAAAAACATTAAAAAGACGTCCAATATTGGACTCATAATTTCCGTCTTGAAGTCAGGGTCATACAACCGCTGATGGTTCATAAAACCAAGGTCCCACAGATAAGTTACAGTCAAAAAATCGTTTTATCAAAAAAAGTAATAATAATAATATTTTATTATTATTGTTAATTACTTATTTCCATAACTCCAAATTCAATTACGCATAGTGAATTCATTTGGTGAATGCTTCTTCCACATGGAGCCTCCTTCACTATACCATGATTTTTTATTTTTATTATTATTTCATCTCCTTAATTTTCTCTCTCCAATCAACCCTTTCTTCTTCCATGGTTTTCTCACACTCCAATTTACTCTTTTCCCAAATGGATGGGTTCCTCTGCAGGTCTATAACTGAATCCACCTCCTCCGGCAAGACACACCTTCTAGAAACTGCCTTTTTGCTATCTTTCATTGTCGCCCATCGCACCCTCGACATCACCCAGATCCGCACCCTGAAAAGACAACGGAAATCACACCACCATGTCGCCCCTTCCACGGGCCACTGCATCTTTGTTCTAAGCCCGAAAAATACACCGACTACATATCCGTGATCCTTAGGTCGAGGGATCCATTTCCATATGTTGTGCTCAACACAATCTTGAGTTTCCATCATGCTTAACTATTTGGAAATGATGAACTCATGAAGAACATTCCAAAAACAAAAGAAAAATGGAAAAGGTATACGCTGGATGATGACCATGTTATTTTGGCTATCGTCATTGAGATTCCAGAATATGAATAATTAACAAATAAATTCAATCATATTTCAAATTAGATCCACAACCTCAATTTCTCATTGGTGTCGGCATGAGGAAGGAGATGATGTTGATGATGTCAACGTTTGTCGCTCCCACACCACACTCCCAAATAGGGTTCCACATTCCTCGATTTGGAGAATTCTTTTTCATTGCAGAGGTTCATCATTTAGAGGATGTTATTCCCAGATCTCCAAAGATCTCCCAAATCTCATCTGCCAACGATCTCCCCCAAAAGGATGTGGAGCCAATTTTAAATGAGTTAAATCTATGAAATCAATTAATTGTTGGCACATTAATTAAACTAAAGTTTTCACATTTAGTTTGGGGTAGAAAACAATAGATAAATCACATTTAAGAGGGAGTTGAAGGGGGTCGGGTGGTCCCCACCACTGCCCATAAAAATTGTGTGGTTTTAAAAATAAAATAAAATTTGTTCATTAGTTTATTTTTTTATTCTTTTAACTCTCCCATGAAATTCACGAAAACTAACTTTCACCCTCGACCTACTACAGTCATGGTGAAGGTCTCCTTTAGCGAATAACGGTTCTTCAAGTTCAACAGTGCTCTCAGATTTCAATTTTGAGCACCAGTTCAAACGTCATAAATTGCCGCTTGCGCGTTTATTGAACATACCCAAAAAACGTTCGGAAAATTATTTATAGTCAACCTCGACCTGCGAAAGTCATGTTTAGGCTCTGCCTAAGTGGAACACGCCCCAAAAAACCAAACGATACTCTCATATTTTTATTCTGAGTTACCGTTTAAATGCAATATATTTCACAATAAAATAATGGCCACTTTATTATTTTATATATGGCCAAAAACTAACTTCACTGGTGGCCTATGCCGACCAATGTTAGTATCTGTCTAAAAAGGGGATACCCTCACTTGTTCAGTGGTGTTCTAGGATTTTCAATCCAAGTTACCGTTTGTGTGTTATAAGGATTTGAAAAATAAAATAATTTATTTTATTATTTTATTTTCGATTATGCCATTTTTTGGTTTTATCACAGGATGCCCGCGTTGACTAAAATTATGTCGCGCTTAGGGTAAAACCACCATCCTGAACGCAATATTTCCCTTGGATTTGTGATCTATGTTACCCTTTAAGAGTTATTAAACTGTTTCAGGAAAACATCTTATGCACGCTAATTTAAACTCAACCGAGCTTCGACGGATCATTCCAGGCACTCCGGACCTCAGAATGATGCGCCGTCAGATTTTGCGGTCTCAAAATAAATCCATATAATTAGAGAAAAAATTATACAGAATTTCTAGGACATTAAATTCTACCCAACGTAGGGATTTACGTCCCTGAAAGTCACAACAAAGGAAAAATAACCAAAATAGGGTACTGAGCATGAATCTGAGCCTCCTACTCCCATTTTCTCCCATAGAGGTTCCACAACTGCCAAAGTACATGCACTAAAGTTATCGATCGCCACGAAGGAATATATCTTGTCGATCGTCAATCTCAACTAGAACCTCCAAAAATGTCACCCCATCCTCGATGTCCATCATTCCGTGGTCAATGAAATGAGATGGGTCGTGCACATGTCTCCTCAGATGGGATACGTGGAAGACGTCGTGCACTATCTACAACTGTGGTGGAAGGTCTAGGTGATATGCCACCTTGCAAACTCTACTAAGGACCTGAAAGGGTCTGTTGAACCTCGGAGATAACTTTCCACCCCGGCCAAATCTCTGAAAACCTCTTCGAGGTGAGACCCATTGAAAGACATAGTCACCATCCTCGAACTCTAGAGGTCTCCCTATATTGTTGGCATAAGACTTCTTCCAAATCTGTGCTCTCTTCACTTTCTGACAAGTGAGACAACGTGATACTAGATCTGGAACTACTTCATTCATCTCGGGCCATCAGTACTGACGTTAGAGATCCTAATACATCTTCATCACACTAGGATATACCTTCAGAGAGGACGTATGGGACTCACTAAACTCCTCCTCCTAAAGAACTATTGGTACCATGGTACGTCCTCTGAAGAGAATGACGTGCTCCCCACGTTCATAAAATCCATTAGGTGGATTCCCTGAGGTTATCTGAACACGTCGAGCCTCGCCATCAGTGTCCCCATGTTGTTCTTCCCTGACTCGCTGAAGAAGTGGGGCAGTGACTGTCATAGAGTGATGATAAGATACTCCATCTCGATCCACATAGGATATCGATAATGCAGCTAGATTCTTTGTTGCCTTACTCAGAAGCTGTAGGCAGACCTCTTACAGAGTGAATCTTCTACCACGTTCCCCTTCCCTGGATTATAGACAATCTCAAATTCATTATCCTCGAGGAACTCTGGACACTCCCGTTGGGAACATGAAAACGCATAACTCCTACTACCACGAGGGTAAGGCTGGATGACTCAAGATTGACCAGCTACACCCTCTTATGCATGAGTTTAACATGTACTACCTGGGTTTTCCTTTTTTTTCCAACTAAGGAAAACCTCATCCCATCATTGTAGACAAACCACAAACTTTTTTCCTAATACGTTCAATCTGAGTATGAATTGTGGATATCCAGTCATACCCAAACTAAAGTCTTAAGGCCTCGATTCTTCCGACAAGAGGTTCCAACTGAAACTCCCACCTTAATGTTTGGTTCACACCATCGGCTTAAGTGTGATTATCGAGTGTCCTCCCAAATGTATCTCTAGATGTGAGGGTCATGTAAATCGTTTAATCGAAAACTCTAGGTCTTGGAAAAGATTTGTGGAAGGAATAAATGATTGGTACATATTTCTATTTATACAGCATCTAGTAGTAAACACATATCATACCTAGAATTATTACTAGAGCCCTTGGGTTGCACTCCTTGACCGCATGAAGATACATTCTTCCCCTACCCTTCTGCTCCCTGAGCCTGGTGGGGACCACAGTGGGGTTGTTGTAACATGTCAAAATGTACACCACCTCATGCTCCTCCCCTAGCTCTGCTTCCATGTCTCAAGCCCAACAGACTCATCTGTACCTAACACTTCTTCTTTTTGAAACATTTTTACATGCCCAAGTCTCTAATATTGGCGCCAGTTTCGTGCTATCCCACTACTAACATTCACCTTCTACCTCCACGCAGCTAAAGAATATTCTATCAAAAAGTTCTCTATAGCACCCTAACATAAGTAGGAATGCATAGAGGAATAGTTCCTGCTTATTTGTCCTTAAAGACACCTCGCTCAGAGGTCCGAGATCTTAATCACTATTCGTATCGTATTCATCGAGTTCCAGGAATGATCGGTATGCCTCGATGAATACTCAGGTACAAGAATGCCGTCCTGCCGAAGCAATAAAATCTCTAGAGAAATCTCAACAACTTCCTCAAGCCAGTCCTCAGCTGCCTGTGAGTCAGGCTCACATCGAAACTTGAGGGTTATTTGATGCTAAATCACGCGTAAGGCACTAGGCCTATATGTGTCCTTTTCCGGTATCGCCTGTTGTAACTGCTGACCAATGAGTAGTGATATAGCGCACACACAACCCAAAGGTACTATCTTGGGTAATGGTCCACATACCAAAACCTCGTAACTATGTGTACCATCCTCATGGTCACTCACTAAAAATGATTTGTAGTTAAGATCACCATATTCTCTACCGGTGTCTCAACTTGGCGGAAAACTATAGCAACCGCCTCCAGCCATCCATCAGCCGTGTGGGAATCTATCTTGCCTCGAAACCAATGAGGCCTCGATTGATGGAACTCATGCAATGTGCTCAGTCATCATGCACCGTCTTCCTGTGTTGCTGGTGGTAACTATTTCCCAATGGGTGGTGGTGCTTCTAGAACACCACCTGAAGGTGAAAACATAGTAAGAGGGCCATGCACTGTAGCCTCGTCCCTTAGTGTGTTGTCACCGTATACTCTCTTGGGAATCATAGATAGCTATCTATGTAGTGGTATCCTGATAAGAAATAGTTACACCATAGTCATTAAGTTATACCTATTGAGATAACTCAAAGAAAACACAAGAAATATTTTCAAAACACACATGCAATCAGTGTTTTTGTGCACTGTGTCAGAAATAATATGTCATGGTCCTGGTGTATGCATACGTTGGCCACCGCACCAATACTGTATTCCCTAAACTGATAACCACACTCACTACACTTAACACTATTTCCATTAAAAATGTCAGAGTCCTATGTTATAAGGACCAAACCTTAAAAACTACATAATCTTGAATTAAATGAATAATTCACATTTGGGATCTTTTCAGGTTTATAGTTTTAGTGAATTAGGCCATAACTATTACATAACATCTTGAATATTACAAGTAGACACTACTACTCAGTATCCATTTGAATATTAAATAAAACTCTTAAAAAGACACATGTCTAGTTCCATGTATTAGACATCATGACTTTTCCTTGAACCAATCCTTTAACCTATTCATCTTTAATTCTTGTGGAAAATATTTCAAAAACATGGGAAGAGAACAAAAAGCTCAATAAGGGTTATAAAATAATGAAGGAAAATATTAGCCCAATAGTAAATAAAAATCCATGAAACCATACTTTTCAATCATAACATACCTTATGAAATCATAAGATTTATGAATAACACACACAAATCATAAATCATAATGGTTACTTATGGAAACCATATCAAACATACATTATAGATATCACAGCTATGTAGGGAGTTACACTCGGAATACCCATCATAGTATATTCCCCAAATCTTTTTTGAGAAACATCACTTTTACTTCTTTCATGTTACCCAATGCATTGGAGAGCTATCTCGGGCTCACCCGCCCTAGGTTTATCACGGAACCACCTATATACGTAAACAAAGCCTAATAACCATCACATAATCATAACATATAACACATGTCTAAAGGAAAGATAACATTTCCACATTCCAATATATCAAATCAAGATATTGAAATAAACAATGTTTTATCATATCAATTTCAAATCCTTTTAAGAAGATATTTTTGAATCAAAGTGTCCCATACCACTTTGAATCTTTTAAATGAATTATCATTTGAAAACATTAATGTTCATATAAATAAATCCTAAAACCCATTTTTAAGACATTGAAATTAATGAGAAATATTTAGAAGAATAAATCATTAAAACATTTTAAACGATATTTTAGTTAAAGAGTTTTTTTAACAAAAAAAGAGACACTTGAATACAAATAATTGAGGAATAACATTTAATCAAAACATTATAATATAATGATTATAAAGGGATTGATGATATAATATTTCAATGTACAGTATATACACTATATAAGAGTTAATTTTTGCATAACAACAATGAAGTCTCAATGGAAATTTAAATTGAGATGAAATCCCTTACAAAGATGGTATCCTTAAATTAAGGATAATTCAATCACATAATTACATGTGAAAAATATTTATACACCCAATATAAGTGGATATTATGTGTAAAAAAATTAGATTTCATTCACACAAATTCATTGGATGACATATTCTATAAGTACAAGTTGAACCCAAAGAATTGAAATTGGGTTATGAAGTTCCCTTGTAAAAATTTGACAGCCTAATGACGCCACTTTAAAATTCAGAAAATGAGTTGATAAGATACAAAGGGTATCTCATCACTTGTACATAAAGTTTAAATCAATGGGGATATAAAAGATTATATCCCAACATAATAAGATGTAAATTAAAAGACCTAATAAAAAGAAGTCTTTTAAATAGAGGAGGGTGAAAGGTTCCATTACCGATTTGGTAACATACAAAAAATACGCCACAAGAAGAAGGATCATAAAATGAATATTTAAATACTCATAAATGAAAGTATATTACACAAATATTACAGTAATTGGCAGTAAATACACCACACAAAAGAAAATAGTGGCAAATATAGCATGAATCTCACAGGAATAAAAAGTGAGATGAAAAACTCTTACTTCATTGTAATCAAATCGAGTCATATGACCAATAGTTATTGACCACAAAATTAATCACATAATACCATTAATATAAAGATAATAATCATAATATATATCAATGGAAGTACACATTACACAACATGCAATAAATAAGTGGTGAACAATGTAAATCTCACGGAATTAAAAGTGATATAAGGAATCCCTTACCTCGTGCCCGACTTGACTCGATCGTTCTATAATCTCTTGAATAATAAACTAAAGTTAATTTATAATTTCTTAAGAACCTTTTTAAAGTTTATAATTATTTTTATATTACATAGTACCATGTTATAAACATTATGTAATCATTTATGTTAATAATGTTCATTTTCTCGATATTTGGTACTTGAGTCAAAAATGGACTCCTTATAATTAAATGTTGTTCATGTGGTCAAAGGTTCATTATATCCAGAATTATATTCATGATTTAGATATAATATATATCCTATATATCCAGTATATACATGTATTTATAATAGTAAATAACATTTGTAGGTAAGAAATGAAATTCACCGTTCACGGAGACTGTAAGTCGTACGTATGCATTAATGATACTTTCATTTCTATTTATTATTTTAATATAATTGAAACATAATGATACATAGTTATATTAAAATTACATTATAATATCATATATAATATCATTAACTCTATCCTTTATATATCCCACATAAGGCATTAATGTGTCACATCACTTTGAGGGGGCGGTAGTCTGCGTTTCCTCAAATGAGATTATTGTATTTACACACTATGGATACCATAAAGTCATTCTATAAATGGAAAATACAGAATCATAATGAAAAAATAAACATAATTTCTATCATATATAAATACAGTTCCATCATAATGGCCACCATGAGAGGCGGTTGGAGATAATTGAACAATCATCATTTCGTGAGGCGTATGTTTTCCATCCACAGAAACATTATGTTCTTTATCCATTAGATGGATGTGTGTGTAACTGTAGTTTAAATAATTGTCATAAAAACATCTTATTATATTTATAATACTGGTGTTGTTATAAAAGAAAGGAATAAAAGAGTTTAGGGGTAGGAGAAGTAAAATAGAAGAAAACAAATTAAGAGAAACTGTTACCTTTAATTTGGGTAACACTCTTTGGTTTGAAACAAAGGACTTATTGAAGTGCCTTATTCATAAAGTAAGGATTCTAAGAGGAGGCTATGGATTTATGTAGATTAATTAGGTAGAGTTTGGACGATCCAAACGGCTTTATAGGTGTGCGGAATTGATTATAAGTGGTCTCCTTTTATAAGGGAGAGGAGGGGCTCTGTAGGGAAGTGTGAAAACATTATTTTATTATATATTTATATTCAGTTTATAATGGTCAAAAAATAGTTATAGTCGAAGATAAGATGAATCATGGTATAAATAAAATCATACAATAAGAATTGGATAGGTTTTTGATAATATTTTAATCATTATAATATTATTTATTTAAATGATTTATTAATTAGGTAAACACTTCATCATTATTATGTCATAAATAATATAAATTATTTGATGTCTAAAAATTATAAAAAAAAATACCATGATATAGGAAATATTTTTATATATCCAATGAATATTTATAGTTGAAATGATAAATTATATAACCCCTTTTAAAAATTAATTTACTAAATGATATTTGCTTTGGACATATTTTCCTTTACTTAAGTTAATTAATCTAAATTGTCATTATCACTCTCAAGTTTCTCAATGGGGTCCCAAAATCAACCCAAAGATGCCCATGGTAGTAAATGACATAACCAATAATGTTTGGAGAAGTGTTTGGGTAATTTGGAATTATTATAATATTCTTTTTACCTTGAATTACCTTATTTACCTATAACTGTGGTAAATAAAAGTCAAAAGTTACTATTCACCAAAAAATATTTTCATCTTATTGAACCACATTTTACATCTTTATTACAACCATGTATATTGGATTTTCTAAATTCAATTCAAAGAAGTGGTAAAATTTAATTTAAATCAAAAATTCTGTTTTTTAACTACTACTTAGTGGTTTCACAATTCATCAAAAATTGAAGTATTTCTGAAAAATACCAAAAATTCAGCCTAAGATTTATTTGATATTTTTGATTAAAAAATGATTTTTATTTTTCCAAATTCAAAACATATAAGTGGAATTAATTAATTTTAATATTAATTCCCGTTATCAAAATGAATAGCTTGTTTTTAAGAAACAATAAGTATAAAAAGATTGATACTTGTTTATGTCCAATTTCAAATTGAAACTAATTCCAATGACCAAAATTGGATTAAATGGTAAAAATATAGTTTATTTTCACTTTAAAAACAATTAAAAAGATAATATAACCATATTAATAAATTATATTGAAATTAACTTTTTAATTAAAATACAATGTTTTTCACTATTCATTAAAAAATGAACTTTATCGGAAAAATTCCTAAAAATTTACAAAAAATAAATTTTGATGTCCCCATTATAAAGAAGGGTTTAATTTGGTCATATAGAATGTATTAAAGTGACCAAAACAATATTTAAAAAGGCTTTTCTATTAAAAGGTAGTAAATCCACCTTTTAATGTAAATTATGCTAAAAAATAGATTCATTCACCTTTTAAGCCTCTAAATTTTATTGGATAAAAGTAAATAAATCTAGGAAACATGTATAATCACATTTTAGTTGGTTTTGTTCATTCCCTCTAATACAACGGCTAGGAGTTAACTTTCATTTAAAATAATAATATTTTATTATTAGTGTGCAATGTAAGATTTCAAAGAAACCCGTTGTTGTGTATCGGGTATGGTATCGAACATAGAAACCCCTTTAAAGTAAAATTAATATTTAATTCACAAATATTATGAAATATGTCTTATACTTTATTTACCTGGGATGTTACATATATTCTACGATAGAACCGACTCCTCTGATACCAATTTTTCATGACCCGTCCCCCGAGGCACATGTCGTGACTACCCCAAGCCCGCCTTCCATAGGCCAGGGGCTGGTGACTAGAACTGAAAGGCATATTGCCTAAAACTGGGAAGGGATTTTCTTTATAACCCATAAACACATGAAACCAAGCACACAATAAGATACAATCACAAGCAAACTATATAGTAAAAGGAGTGCATATAGTAAGAAAATGGGGCCAAAATACATGCCAAACTGGAAAGTAAAAAGGAAACTAGAATGTACATGTAAACAGAACAGATCATGTGAACACCATCCAAGGATCCTACGTGAAGGGTAGGTACAACACTCAAATCTTGTCTCTACAGTACACCTCATCTAAGGTCCACCTATGAGCTACCTCTAGTCCTGGTACCCTCATCCTCAGTCAGAGTTGTCCATCGCTTGCACCAAACACAACTCGGTGAGGGCATAACCCATACAGGGGTGAGTATAAAGATACTCAGTAGGGTCCTCGAGACCCTAAAGGTCACACAAAATTAAAAAAGGATAAACAAAAAAACAAGAATTCAACTGAAAACCCTACTTAGTTATATACCCATACATATACATAAGTTATGATGTAAGCCCATCTAAATCATGAGGAAACGTAAGGTCTAATCCAAAAGCCAAAAGATCAACTATTCCACAAAGGTAAGAATACCACGAAGGTAAGTACCACACTGGTATGCCACACAGAAGAATACCACAAAGGAATCAACATGATAGTATGGACTCAACTCATACCAGGTATAACTAAGGTTCAATAGAAAAGATGATTATATGTAACTACTGAATCATCTTACTCTGTTAAGAGGTAGACCCACGTGGGATCCAAAATAATCATCAGACCCACATATAATCATAGTACATCATCCAACCCACATAGGATCCTAGTACGGCATCAGAAACACATATGACCCTAGTACATCATCATATCCACAAAGGATCCTAGTACAGTAGAACCACACAGGATCCTAGTACATCATCCGAACCACACACGATACTTGTGCAGTAGACCCAAATAGGATCCAAGTACAACAGACCCACACAGGATCCTACTACATCTTCAGTACATCGTCAGACCCACACATTATCCTAGTACATCATCAGTACATCATCAGACCAACACAAGATTCTATTCCATTGTCAGTATATCGTCAGACCCACACATGATCCTAGTACATTGTTAGGCACACACATGATCCTATTACATTGTCAGTACCTCGTAAGACCCACACAGGATCCTGGTATATCATTAGTACATCATCATACCCACACAGGATACAAGTATATCGTCAGTACATCATCAGACCCACACAGGATCCTAGTACATCATTAGTACATTTTCAGACCCACACAGATCCTAGTACATCATCACACCTAGATATAGGGTACCCGCACTAAGCATTATCGAATTGGGGAGTGTCCACTCATCAAGCCATAGGTCGATTCTACGCAGCCACGAAGTCCCCTGAGGAAGTATCCCAAAGGGCTGCCACGTAAAAGGGGTCATAATGGAATTGATGGTGCATCAATCTGACGCCTGGTCTTTGAGTTATAAGTGTTTTAGTGCCGAGTTCCCGGTTGGATTCGAGTACGATCAAACCCGACCAAACTCCAACATTCCCTGAAAGTCAAATGGAGTATCTCAAAAGGACTGCCTCATCTCAAGAATTTCAGTGCCACAAACATTTTGTCATTTAAACACTATATGAGGGAGATAAGTCAAATACAAGATCCCGCAATAATAATAATATTATTCTTATTGGGTGTTTCATGGACGTGAGCCATGAACCGGAATTTAATATTCATCATTAGACTTAAATCAACTGTCTTAATTTACGGATCACATCGCCACTTACGGTATGTCAATTTGACATTAGACGTATGAGTAATCGAGGGTTTAAGATTTAATAATAATAATATATTATTATTATTTTTTCATTTCAGGTACCCGATCCAGAAACCTGAAATAGACATCCAAAATTAGACTCATAGTTTCCGTCTCGAAGTCACGGTCGTACTGCCGATGACGGTTCGTAAAACTGAGGTCGCATGTATAAGTTACAGTAAAAAAAGTGTTTTATCAACAAAAGTAATAATAATAATATGTAAATACTATTTTTAATTACATATTTCTGTAAATCCTAATTCAACCATGCATGGGGCATTCAATTGGTGAACGCGGCTTCCACATGGTGCCTCCTCAACACAAACATGATTTTTTATTTTTATTTTTATTTCATCTCCTTAATTTTCTCTCTCCAATCAACCATTTCCTATTCCATGATTTTATCAAGCTCCAATTAACTCCATTCCACAATGGTTGGGTTCCTCCGCACGTCTAGAACCGAAGCCAGCACCTCTGGCTAGATGCACTATATAGACGCTGCCTTCTGATTGTCCTTTTCCGCCAAACATGGCACCCTGTTCCTTGCCCAGAGTCATGCCCTAAACACACCACATAAATCACACCGCTATGTCTCCCCTTCCAGGGACCACCTCATCGTTATTATAAGCCCAAAATATATGATGACCTCATATTCGAGATCCTCTTGTCGAGGTCTCTGTGATTACGACAAGCTCCGTGATCGTAAAATTGTCTTGGTGCTTCGCGATTTTGAGGGAATTTCTGTAGACTTTTCGGAGATTGGTGATTTGTGATGACGTGGCATTAACTTCTCATGGAAAGTTCAAGGGTTTGTGGAATCACAATAAAATATACCTCGACTCCCTTGAGCGAAGAAGAGATAGTTTTTGAAGATAATCATTTTCTCTTGGCTCGTGAAGGTGTTTCGCGATGGAAGTGTGCTTCATGAAATAAGAGCTTCACGGAGGCTAATCTAGCTCCTCGAAAGTTGAGTGCTCTACAATGGCTCAGTGAGCATCATGAGGGAAGTCTCTATGTGATGGAATGAGCTTTGTGAAGGCTTGAGCTCCGTGAAAGGTGTTATCTTCGTGAAAAGGAATGAGCTTCTCGAAGTCATGTTTGATCTTCGTGAAATTGGGAGCCTCACTAAGTAGGGTGCTTTACAAAGGTATTTCCAAAGGAATTGCTCAGTGGTCATGGGAAATGGGGTATTTATTAGTGGATGGAATTTGGACTTTAATATCTCATCTTTCAATAGTTTAGGATGCATGTATTCATGCAAATGAAGAGACCTACAGGTCTCTAACTATTTGTGGATCCCTTCCCAGTGTAGTGAGAAAAGGAAGAGGAAGAAGGTTATTCTTTCTACTAGTAGTGAGCCAGAGAGAGAGAGAGAGTGAAATAGGGAGTGACCCATGGGAAAGCAGTGAGATGACCCTAAACATTGTAAAGGCAGTGAGTCTGGGCATATAAGTGATCTAGATCAAACATTATTGGCAGTGATCTTTAGTGGATTTGGTACAACGGCACATCGCTGTTGTATGCTCCTTAGACGTAGCCTAGTGAGGGTGAACCATGAAAAAATATAATTTTCTGCCCAGTTGCTTCACTACATTGAATCTGAAGCATCACCATCAGATAAAGATAAAAATAACGGATCAAAATAAATACACAAGAGAAAATAAAGTGACCCAATAATAAAGAGGTCAAGATCTAGTGGGTCATGATGAATTTTCAATATTAATATCCATACCATGATTCAACCCCCCCCCCCCCTCTCAGGGTATCTAGGCCCCATTGGGTCCTAAAAATGTCCAACATCAATTCTAACACAATAGGGGTGAATTTTGAGGGAGGGGTAATGAAACGTACAATCACATTCTACTACGCTGCAACTCTACAAAAATCCCAAACCATCAAATAATGAAAAGAAATTCAATTTTTAATGATATCATTGATTATTAGTTTACCCCAAGTAATTACCCATTGTAATAGTTTTTCTCTATCATAGAATATTCATAAATAATATTTTTCATATAACTGATATGGGAAACTTGATATTTATATTAACTAAATGAAATGATGAATATTATAACTGAGAACTTGTATAATCATATGATAAAAAAAATTTAAAAATTGATATCCCACATTATTTTTAATTAGATCCCTTACTTCATTAATATATTATAGGTAAAAATTGTTTTAGAATCCACGATGTACTAAATTTTACTTCCTCAAATGTTCAAATTATAGCCTTATTTTTGAGAAATTATGTATTTCAGTTTCAAACATGAGACATTGGACACAAATAGTCCCCACACAAGAAACATTTCAATATCATTGCTTTCATCATTGATCATTTTCCATGGATTGTTCATACTAATTACCACTAGTGAAATTTTCATGGATTCTTCTAAAGGTATTGGTGGTTTGATATCATTTTAAAAAGTATAACCCTTTTTTTCATTTTCGAATTTTATGTGGTGATGTCATTATCATAAGATCCATGTTCAAATTTATTTCATTTGTGATAAATGTTTTTCTTCTAGAGTTAATAAACATTTGGTTTAGATTTATCATACTTTGGGAACTGGATAAAACATCCTTAGATAAGGGATATTTCATAGATATTACAATTCACATTCCCACATAATGGAATTTAAATAGTTTTTATGTTTTGGAATGAATGTAGTTTCCATTTGGTATAATGAATCTATTATAATGATTATAAATTGTGAAATGTTGTGTATAGGGTCGAGGTTTTAAATGATGGATTATGTATTATTGTTAGATGCTGCATTGACTTGATAATATATGGTAGTATCATGTGTTTATGCTATATTGGACTACTAATGTTGTCTGGAATAGTTTATATGGAATGTATTTTAATATTCCATATAATAATTTTTGAGAACAACATAATATTATCGATACTAAAACTCGGTATGGGATGCTATGAATCTTTATTTCTGTCCTGGAATTTCTATAGAATGTTTTTGAGATGTTTAAATGATGTGTTGTTGGAGAAATTAAAAAAATTTAAGGGGTTGGAATGTTATTACATTGAGTTAAGGATATATCCATAAGAGATGATAAAATATACACTATCTTATGGATGGATCATGTATATAATGTATAATTTCATCATAACCAAAATTATTTTTTATCTCCTTACATCTTCAATTGTTTTCACATGTAACTAATAAAACAAATTGTTTGTAAATGTTAATAAAATAAACAAATATCAATTTGATCAATATAATCAATTATATAATAAATTTACACATTAAACACAATATTATTGTTGATAATTCAAATATTATGGAGATATGATCATCGATATTCAACCTAAAAATTAAAAAAAAACATTTTTATTTAATGAACGAGATGTCTTATTTAAATTCATCATTGTAGTATTTTGATTTATACAATCACTATTATTTATTTATTATCATCTTTATTTTTAAAATCACTAATACACTTCTCCATTCCAATTATGTCCTTATTATATAATAAAATGATTTTTATATAAATATATCTTTTTAATAATTTTCTCAAAATTCATAATAATAATCTTAATGATATGAAATCAGTATTTTTTGTTCGCTAAAAAAATGTATCATGAAAAGAATTATAATAACATGGATATTTACTTATTTTCCATAACTCATTAAAAATTGGTAGCGTAAAATATTAAAAGAAAATATTTTTTGGAATACATGGATCATATAATAAAAAATAATGGATTTTCGCATTCAATTTTTTCATAAAACACATCCATTTTAATAGACACTTATTCACATGAATATGTTTTGAATGATTATAAAGAATAGTTTAAAATTATATAATCTAGAAAGAGTTATCTAATTGATGGAAAAACATATTTATGAAAAATTGAGGTCCTATAGGTGTGTTGAAATAATGATGACTATTTTTTAGTTTTGAATAAATCATTATTTGTGTTAATAATTCATTCTCAACTATCAATGATATGGATTATTCATTTAAAAAGTGGAAATTTCAGACAAAATTCCTATCACATTTAATTACCCATTCCAAATACTTTCATCATATTTACTAGGGAACTGTTTCACTATGAAGTGATTTTTAAAATTATGTCCCATTAATCATATTTATGTTTTTGTAATTAGGGAATAATCATTTTCATCTTCATTTAATGGACCGCTCAATAATTAAAAAAATATTAATACATCTCCAAATATTTAATATACATTTAGGTATTTTAGTGGATTTTATTCCAAAAATTACGAATATGTGAATTGTTACATTATATTTTAAATATAAATGAAATGTAACATAATGTTGTAAAAAATATATATTTATATTCAAAAATATATAAATTATGTTTTTATATAAATTTTTTATTAATATATTACTATGAAAAGCTAATTTAAAAATATAAATATATTATTACATATTTGAAAAATAAAATTAATAATTATAATGAGATGCATCATGTCATGTTCCAGATATATGAGGAATGTTGTGTTTAGGTAGTTTTGGAAGAAAAATTAATTTCAAAATTTGGATTTGGATTAGGATTTGGCATTTACCAAACCTTTTAGAATGGTTTGATGGATGGACCTCAGAATTTACCGTGGTTAGAATGGAACCAAGATATTTTTTGATGGTAATAAATATATAATGATCTAGGATAGTTGTTGTATAGGTCAATAGAACGCCGCTTTTGGTCGACCTACGTACCAGTTTGGTTGTGTGGTGGGGTTGGGGGGGCTTTCACCATGGTCGAGGACGCTATGTCGCATGTGCAGGTCAATTGGGTACCATGTAGTTGTAAGAACCCATTTTTATATTGGGGATAAATTTATTTTTACACCCATTTCTTCTTACATTATTTTGAATTTTTACTGGTGGTAACATTAAAATAAATTATAATCCAACCATTAATACCCTCATATAACATGTTATGCTACTATATATATGGATGATCTAGGGGTTTTTTTATGTTATTGAGTTGGTTGTTTTTATCTCTCTTAATTCTATAACATTTTTATCTACACCACTCAAATTTTATTGGGTTGTAGATGTGATTTTCATTTCAATTTCAATAGATCATGGTGTTATCAAGATGATATTATGGATTATTATTTTTTCTTTTATTGATGACACGCTTGGTGGATGAGAACCTATAGTTTCTCATTTTATTCATTATAATTCTTCCATTGACCAAAATAATTTTTTATCTACATTAATTTTGGATGGAATTGTATAAATATTTGTTGACAATTATGTGTGTTTTTAAGGTAATGGCATAATTATTTTGGTGGGACTGTTCATCACCTGTTTGTTTAGGTATTGCAATCAGTTTAATTTTCACCTCATGAAGTTGATTAGTGGATGGTATAAAATTATACATGGTTAAGTGATGTTGTCTGAGCAATTATATAGGGATAACTCTATAAACATTGTTAGTGGTGACTAATATCAAGGCTATTTGGTTTTCTTATATTGGTAGTTTGGTAATTTCACGTAACTAGGTGTGAATTAACTAATAATGTTCCATGAGTGGGTTCATATATGATAGCATAGGATAATGAGTTATATTGTCGCTTATTAAGACCTCTATTCTTATAAATTTATGATTTCAGAACAATGTATATTTAGAATAGGGTAGAGACATGGTTAATCATTTATTTAACGTAGTTTTTTCCCATTCATTGAGTTTATTCTCCCATGATGTTGTTGGGTCCTATATTGGAATGTGATAGTCACTTTGGATAGTGTTTAGTAGTGATTCTATTTTAATATTATATAATTTTTCTAATAAGATACACATTTTTGTATTTTTTTGAAAACTAAATAGTATAGAACCAAATGATATTCCTCTATATAATGAGTAATGAGTTTTACTTCCTAAATGGGGGTAGGTCTCCAATGCCACGTGCATTAACCATTTACCAACATTATGGAAATGAAACCCTAGGGTATAGAATAATAATTATGGAATCGAGATATAATGGTAGTCTAATACCATATCTTATGTTGAAATAATTTCATTAAATTATTTAATGTTCATTACATATCATCCGAAAAAGATCCTTTTATTATGAAAATTTTATTTTATGTCCCTATATGTATTTTTTAATTTTTGAATACACAATCTAGTTAAGGAAATTTAAATTTCATTACAGTCCATGAGAAGAATATTTTTGTAATAGCTAGGAAAAAATTTGGAGAAAATGAAAAGAAACAATGAAAAAAAATTATATACTATATAGGATCAAATTATCGAATGAAGATAAGTCATTGAATAATGAAGATAAAAGAAATATAAGTGTTATGATTTAAACATAAACTATTAAGGGATGTGTAGATCCATATATTGAAATGTATTTAATTTAAAATAATGTTAGCAGTGGAGTCTTTTCATTGTGTAATGGTTAATGTGAAATTTATGTTATTATTGTTACATAACCATATGTCAACATAATTGTTGGGACTTATGCTTATGGGGAATGATGAATTTATGAATTTGTTTATAAATTGTAAATAATGATATATAGTTGATGTTGATGGGAGAAAAATAGCCTCATCATGTAGAATCATTCATTATGATCATTATCTATCAAACCATGGGAGGGAGGTAGTTTTAATGGTGTATAAAATTAAAAATTTTGATCAAGGTAAATAATAATTATGGCCAAATTAGAATGAACTACAGTAGAATATAATGTAAGTGGACTTCTCCAATTTATCATTTTTAATATATCCACCATATAGCCATAAATGATTAAAAATATAATTTTATTAATATGATACATATTATTTATTTACAATTGGATATTGATTGTATTAGAGTTTTTGACAAATGAACAATTTTGGAAACCATATTATATAAATAAGAATGTTTTCCCCATATATATACTTAATTAATTGGGTATCAAATTAATATAAATAGGTAATATGTTTATTATACCATAATGAATGACCTTGTCAATATATTTAATGACACCTTAATAATGAATCCTAGTGCTATGGTCGTAATTTTATAACACATTTTCAATTTATATGTCATGTATAAATGAACATGTTCATATATTGTTATCTATGTATATATGATCATGATTTCTTATTATGACATAGGTATATTCCATGAATATCATTTTCATTCAATTTCTAGTATCATTCTAGTATATTTATATATTCCCTATTTTTATAAGACTATATATCCATAGTAAATCATTCAAATAAGGTTTAAAAATTCTAGATTAATAAGGGATCCTTTAAGAGGATTAAATAAATATTATTTGGTACCAATTATCTAAGACTCAAAAAATAAATATTTCTTATGATGTTTCTAATAAGATATTTTTTCATCAAATTATGTTAGATGTAAATTCTATATAATATAGGTCTCTCAATTTGGTATCAAAGAGAATTTCTAGTCATTTGATAAAATTTAGAATATAAAAGTATACTTATAACCAAAGGGTTATCTCTAAATATAATAAATCATACTGAATATTTGGTAATGTATTAAATGAAATGTTTCTTTGAAATGGAATCCCATTATGGATATTATATGTGGATAAAGATCATGAATTGATGAAAATATTATAAGTAATTCCAAAAGGATTATTCTATATTTAAACATCTGGTACCTTGTCCATGGGAATGTAACCCTTCTGCTCACATAGTTTGACACTCCATGTTGATATTATTTGGTTACTCGCAAAATATTTAAAAACAATTATACATGATTTATAAATAAATATGTCTTTTATAAAAAATCGTAATAGTGTATCAATTTTGAACATCTTAGTATTAAAATTTCCATTCTGAAATATTATCATAAAATATAAAATGTGTGCAATTTATCATTAAATCTATATTATTTTATTAAATTTGGTGAAATAAAATATAGTAGTGGGATAATAGCTGTAATGCAAATTGAGATGATGTACATACAAGTATAATGGTCTCAAAAGTTCAAAACAACCTATGGATTCTATGTAAATTATGAAAATATAACATTAACTCTATAGAGTATCCAACATTAAAATGGAAGGACATCTAGATATTGAATAATTTTTGCATCATTAACCATCTATGTTTAGTTTAATATCATATCTACTTATTTCTTAATGTAGGATAAGTGGTATAGAAATGATAAGTAATATTCCCTTATGTTCTGAGAATGAGAATGATACATTGAAAATATGAATTAAATAGAAAAAATTCTATAACTGGGGAAAACTAATCTGGAACATAAAGACAATATAAGATATTAAATCCGTATATTGGAAATAAATCTGAAATTACTATTTCATTACTTATTTTGAACACAGCCTATTATCAAAGAAAGGGAGTGAGTTTATTTATTTGAAACTAAAGGTCAATAAATTGAGTAGGGGAGTGGAATTTATGAGATGGACGTTACATTGATTTGGAAAAATGGAATTGTCTTTCCATTCACATTGATAAGATTAATTATTTATTATTAGGTGGTATAAGACCCCATATTTTTAATTAGGATGAATTTTTTTCTTTTGGAGTTATAAGGATACTGTGGAATTTTATGCTAAAGTGGAAACGGTGTTTGAATATTCATAGTTGTATAATGTAATCATTTATATTAATATGAGGATATTGGAATATTTCAAAAGTAATTTCAATCCCAAATGAGAAGTAAATAAAAACAAATCATCCCAAGTGGAAGTGTGTGTGAAGATATAGTAAGGGAATTTTTGTATGCAGTTCGAATTCATTAAAATTTTGGAAGGGATGGCTATATTGTTGAAATCCATCATGGAGATGTAAATCCTATAAACCTAAATTCAAATTTAAAAAGGAATATAGTGAACTTATAACATATTGTATCATGATTCATGTATATGGAGGATACATATTTATCTAATCATTATCCAAATCAAAATATAATAGAGGAAACTGACATCTGCCATGGAAAACAAAAATGGATAAGGGTCGTGATTTCATGATCATAAAGGATAATTTTGACGCTCTAAAAGATGAAATAACATATAAACACATTTTACAAAAAAATCATCATCTATATTATTATTGTTTGTTATAATAACACTTTAATTTAATTTTGGATTGAAATGAACATAAAATCAATCAATGATTGAATAGTGTTATAGTTATTAGTTTAATATCCAAGAGGAGGTATTTTGGAATCAAAGATATTTGGGGATTCATTATTAACATTGGTATCTACAATATCTCAAAAAATATGGTGTTTATTCTATTAGAAAATTTAACCATATATATGTTATAAAATGTTTTTATTAGTAAAAATCATTGTTCGGTGTTAAAATAAAATATATTTAAAATATATAGAGGGAATAAAATATAATTACCTTATTGGGATAGTTATCCACGAGAATTTATTTCCATGTTTCACATCCCATTTCCTTCATTATGGTAATATTTTTTGAAAAATCTAATGAAATCAAATTCATATGAACATGATAAATTTTCATTTTTTATGGACATGTTGTATGGATTAATGTGGTTATGTATTTATTATATTGAAACTAATGGGATAAATATAAAAAAAATATTGTTTTATAAGAATTGATGATTTTTTTATTAACATAATAGAGACCAATGATTTTAATAAATTGACCCATACACATGGCATCACAAGATGAGGGTAAATAAATGAGATATTCCAAAAAATTCCATTATAAAAATTGATGTAATTAATCATTTATCATTTATTAGACTTTTATTGACTAATTCTCCATCAATATTTTATGATTTTTTGAATATGGAGTTGAGGATATACCTTTAAATGATTGTTAATTTTTAATTGTTGATTGATTTATATATTATAAATTTTTTGTAGATAATGAGTATCATCTGGGAGTCATATAACAAACATTAAAGAAACATAATATTATTTTGTAAATATATATAATTTATTTTCTAGTCAACATATTATCTATTACTAGGATTCATTATGATGAGTGAAGGAATATCGATTGATTAAACAATGAACGATGTAATTTTGCAGTGGACCTATCCCAAAAATATGAATATGAGTCAATGATTCAATGAAATAATAATATATTAAAAATGTTTTGTGAAAATTATTTCACAACATTCTAATACACGAACAATTTTAACTAAAAATAAACTAAATTTTCTATGCACATGAATGTGTGAATACGGTTTTCAAAAAATGATGAAGTGGATGATTATTAATATCTTATGAAATTTCCCTCTTCTAGGAATTTTTTTTCATATGGAGTTATTACTCATCAAATGGTCTTTTATGTGATTGGATAATGAATTACCTAGTGATTTTATATGATTCAGAGTAGTTGACATCACATGAATAGAATTATTATAAACATGACTTATATTTCGATACCATTAATATATTATTGATGATATGGACGAAAAATATGTATTAGGATATGTGTGATTGATGCATTGAACACCTAAGTCTGAATAATATATTCAAACAAAAGGAACCACAAATGAAAAAAAGGATCTTATTTTATATTTATAAGGACTATAATTATTCAAAAAATTATTACACTGGGAATGAAAAAATATATTATTGTGATTTGTTGGAAATACCATAGAATTCATGAGATAGTGGTTATTAATGGAGATCCATTGGTCATGGAATGGGAAAATAAGAACATGGAAACCATAATATAAGGGATCCCATTAATGTTATCAGAAAATATTTCACTACCACACTTACTAATATAGAATAACAATTCACACAAAAATGATCGAATGATACAAAAGAAGATAGAGGAAGTAAAATATCTAAATCTTTCAGAGTTTAATATTGATTATGTTGGAGTACTAATTTTTGGTAAAATTCTATATATCTCAACTATTACAGAGTTGAATATTGACTTCATGGATGAATCTCACAACACTGTATTATCTATATATCCCAGAATAAAAAATATGTTTCCGTATATATGAATTCATTTAATATGGGATAAAACAGTGATTAATAATACATCAAGATGACTTGTATGACTGAAATTTAATTAAGATCTAAAAATATAAAAAAAATGACTTATAAAATTACATATTCCTATATAAGAGTGGGAAAACATAATTATTGAAATTTTAATTATATTAAAGAAGACATACAATGTAAAATATTTCATATCTATAATCATTGATCGATTGATAGTGTCTTCAAACTATCTCACCATATGAAATTAGGTATCCCTTAACAATAATTCTCTTTTATATATTCAAATGTTTTAATGAATTAATGTGACACAATGATAATTTTTCAAATATTTATTTATAGCCTGTTTTATATTTTCATTATATTGTGGTACATAATAAGAATTTAGGAAATATATTTATACTTTTCATTATCCACTAGCCATTGGAAAGGAGTTTATCAATAAAAATAACTAAAATAACTATATATATAGTTTACACTAGTATTTATGTTGAATTAATTATTGAAAATATAATTAAAAATTAAATTTCAAACCATTTGAAATAAATGAAATGTTTATTTCGGGAAAGAAAATTATGCAGAAAAATTTGTTTTACATAAATATCTTAAAAAAATTATTTTTGGTGAAATTTTATAATTAGTCAAAAAATTTACATTCTTGTTAGGTGTCTTTTAGACAATAGATTATTATAAATCTAATTCTATACATAAAACATTTTTTTACTAATTTTTTTTCTTTTGGAGAAATTATTTTAATATTATATTTTTTTACAATTATTTTTAAAATAATTTAACATATAAAAAAAACTTCTTCAAAATAAATGTAAATACTATATTATGGGTAATTTGTTTGGATTTAATAATAAAGTAATTTTTTTCGATGAATAGTGTTAATTTCTAATTTCTGTTAATAATAGTAATTTTTAGTGAAATATTTAAAAACAATAAAATTGTTTTAATATGGTTATAATAGAAATACTAGAAGAAAGAAATATATATTTATCCAATTTATTTAATTTTATTCAATTTTATATTTTTTTATATTAAAACATTTTTAAATTTTTATAATTTTCTATTCTAAAACCCAATTTTACTCGGCATATGTGAGTTTAATTTAAATTTAAATATATCAATTTTATGATTTTAATTTTAAAAAAAAAAATTATATATATTAATAATTATAAATTTTACAATTTAATATGGTAAAAATAAAATTTATTGATAATGAATACTGAAATAGTAATAATTCATTATTGGAGTTAAGGATACATTTTCATTACTTGAGGGGTTAATATAAATATTTTTGAGATAAAAATGGCACAAAACATTTCCATTGGATCTGTAAATACCATCACATATAAACTACATAGTTCCCATATATCATCCTATAAGACTTATTTTGGACATAAATCCAACCTAATAATCCAATTGGTCTAAGAAAGAATTATGTTATCCGAAGAAGAGATAATATCCCAAAATATTCATTTTATTTAATTTCTTACTCCATATCAAATAATTTCAATTAAAAATTGATGTGATTAGGGTATTAGTATAGTAAATTTATATAGATGTTATTATGCAATGTTTATAACCTAAATCATTTTCCTCTTTAGTGAATTTGGATACATAACGATCATTCATGGGTACATTGAACTACCCACTAACGAACCGATTTCAATATGTTTTTACATTATCAAATCCCATAGATAGACTAAATGATATATCAAATATTTATATATAATATATTTACAATGTTATTAAACTTATAGATTATTTAATCACATATATTCTCTATTGTTTCATTTTGTGGGAATATGATAACATCGTTCATGTGTACGTCAGACTATCGGCTCACGAAGTGATGTCATTCATCTATATATTACATGGAAGGTAATATAGATGGAATTTAATTAAAATATGTTATATATATATATATATATTATATAAGTTTAATAAATTAATTGTGTACCGCTCTTTAAACTATTTGATAAAAAAGAAAAAAAAATCCATGAGTATATAGGGTCTTCCATCTCTATAAATGGTGTATTTTATTTTAAATCTCAATATTTAATAGATAAATGAAATTATGTACATAAATATAAAATATTATATATATAAATTATGGTGAGTAGTATAGAGATTATTTTATCATAATAAATTTAAAAAGACCACAACAATCTGACCACACATTAAAAATAATGTAGTTATTGTAAGAAATATGACATTAATAGTGATGTGTTAATAAAAAGGTAATAAATGGTCAGAGGTAAATACTATATAATATGATATATATGTATTTATGGTTCGTTAATATATGTATAATGGACTTATATTTATTAAAAATGATTTTTTAATATTAATAATGCATGTTGAGAATAATGGTAAGGGATTTCATGCCCTTCTTCTCTTTATATGAGACGTCTGACATATTCCCCAATAATTTATTTGGTATGGTGTATAAACTGCTCAATTAAAATTTTATGCCATTCAAATTTTTATTTTTTATTATATTTAATATTTAATTAGATTTTTTTCATTTATGTAGATTATGGTATCATTTTTTCTAATATTGTATGGGATTTTTTTTATAAATTTTCTCATATTGGGACATAAGTCATGTTGTTCAAATATATTGCTCTATGAAGTGAATATAATACAAATTTTACACATTATAACCTGATAATACTTATTTTAATTATATTAAATTAATTAAATTATTTATTCATTAATGGGGCATATGATTCATATGTAACATAATTCGCAATTTTTTGATGTTACAATCTCATAGTTTCCCAGTGTTGTATATGTTTAAGCTTTAGATGATAAAATATTACAATGCATATCTAGATAAACTCATGAAAATTTAGCTAAAATTGATTTTATCTAATAATACATGTTATGAATTGGTTTTATAATCTTAATATAATATTGATTTCAAAATAATGTTTCAATGAAAATCATATTTTATTTCTCTCTTTATTCTAAAATTTATTTCCTTCAAAAAAATGTTATTAAAAATATATTTCAAAATTTATTTAAGGATTCTCAAAATGATTTATGAAATATATTTGTTAGCATGTTTAACATTTTAATTTTTTTCAGTGGATTTTTTTATTCCAAACAAATCCTATATGGAGTCATTAAAAAATGTGAATTGAATATATTTTTAAAATGAAGTATATTATTCAAAATTATGGAAACTCAATGTTTCATAGTTCCCTTCAAAAATTTCAATGTTTATTATAAATGAAATTCATTTTAAAGAATTTTAATGGTCTATGAGATTATTTTTGGAATGAATATTCACCTCAAGAAATGTTTTTTATGTTTTCTATATATTCCTTAAATGGTTTCAATGGTTTGTTTAAAATTATTCTATTTTGAAAATGAATATTTTTTAATTAAAATTTTAAGAATAAAATCTATTTTACTAAGTAAGTTTTCCATGAAAACATTCCAAAAAAATTTACCAACAAATATTAAATCCATTAATGTTAATTATTCATTACATGGGATATGTTTCATGCATAACATTAACATTATTTCACTGAATAGTTTTGGATTATTTTGAGATTATGTTTATGAAACCATGTTCTCCTCCATAGGTTATACCATGATAAAATTAATATGATACCCTCTTCTTTTCCCATGGGCTATTCAATGAAGAAAATATTAAATGCATATGAATCCAATATCCATCCTATATTTATTATATGAATAAATATTTATTAAACCCATTTCATTATAGGGTTCTGATATGATGCTGATTTTCTGTTCTTTCTGCATAAGTATGTATGATATTCATTATATGATGGGTGGGATATATATATTCATCACTTACATATGGTAATAATGAATAAATAATGAGAAAATATTTAATGTGTGAACCTGAATACATGTTCACAATGTTAAGCATGAACCAAATTACATGTTGAAAATGTTATGCATGAACATGATAACATGTTCATAAAGTTATGAATGAACACGAACACATGTATAAAATGATTTTTTGTGGATACAGATATCGTTTTCAATAGGTTATGCATGAAAATATTTTCATCTACATAATAAAAAATAACATGACTTTACATTGATTCTGGTTAATGTTTTGGAATAATAATCACCAAAATTAAGAAATTACATGCCTACGAAAAATAATATTTTGTTGCCTTTTCATACATGAAAAATAATATTCAAATCCAGTTAATGATCATAAATGTTTCCCAATAATATATTCATATTTAGTAAAATACATAGACATACCCATCATAAATCCTTTCTTCATAACAAGGGGAAAATAGACATAGGAAAGGGTGATCTCATATTCCCAATAGAGGTAAAATGGGAGATACGTAATAGTAAAATAAATATAATGGTATGAGCACATGATAAAGACACATATAAAAAATATTATGCCCGTAAATGGTATCAAGCATGAGAAATGGGATAAATATTTGTAGTTTATAAGACACAAATCATATTGGAATTAAGGAACATACTCATTTAGAGCATAATATTTGATTATAACATATATTTGGGGAATACACATCAGCATATTAAATCATTTTATATTATTCATAGATTTCCAGTAATACCATAATAGAGGAAAAGGTCCATTATTAAAGAAATTCCACTCCCCATTCTAGCCTTGTATTAATAAACCATTCAATTTCCGCTCTAGACCTATATTACTTAACCGATTTCAAACCTCATTATAGGATGATAACAATAAACAAGGTTACTCCATATTCCAAACCTATATTTCTTAGCTAGGATCACAACCCATCGTATCCCTGTATTACAGAACCGGGTTTAGATCACAATCAAGTACTGTTTATATAATGAGATATAAATCATTAGAAATGTATTGTATATAGATAAATCCCATGTCATGAACCAACCCAGTTCATCCCTGGACCAGTCACCCGATCTGGACCGTGGCACGGCCCGAGAGGTGCTCCTGATCCCCATGTGCTAGCAACTAGTGCAAAGCATTAAAATTTAACTGTTGTGGCTGATTTTTCCCATGAACAAAAGATAAACAAATAAATAAAGACTGATGATAAGAAATTATAAATAGAAGAAGAATGAAAATAAATGTACATACCTCCTTGTGATGCTTCAGGTCCCCACCAATCCCAGAACAATGTCTGCTCCAACATTGATCAGCTGAACTAAGAAAATAAACAAGAAACTGAACCTGCTACTGGAAGGATATAATAGGCGTGAGCACTGAAATAATCAGCAGGGATTCCAAAAATAAACCACTGAATCCAAAAGTTCTCTTTTCCGAAACATTCAACTAACACAAGTTTGAAATACAGATATAAAAGTACTGTTTTCACATTTCAAAATAATCAACATGTTGTTCCCATTTAAAAACCCAACACATGCTACATACCAATCCCAAAATCATTTTTCATTTTATAAATAAAATATGAAAGATAAAATACTGAAGCTGGGATAGAGTAAAGAAAGTAAAAAGTTCAAACTAAAAATAAACTAGTGAGACAGAAAGTAAAAAAGCAATGTAAATAATCCAGTAACCATGGGTGATCCTAAACATCCCTAGAAGACCCCGGGACGAACTCGGTTTTGGAACAACCTGTCGGTGTATGGTGAAGCTCCTAATTCTATAACCAATTTTCCACCATAACTGACCAATCCATTGCAAAATCCTACCTGGCCTACCAACAAATCCAGGGGGTTCCGACCCGTCTAATCGGGGCTGGTCAGTAACCGTCACTCGATCATCTAAAATACGCCCAAGAACCCATGGTGGTCATAATAATACTGTGATAGTAGGAAGGACCACACATGCGTAATTCATATCTCCACACTTGCCTACCCCAAACATAGATGTTTCCTATGCGCTCACCCAAAAACGGTCCTCAGATAAGAGCACCCCATATACTTATATATATGCATACATGTAAAATATGAAAAGTTACAACCGATCTGTCACATCATTCAATTATCAAAACCAATTAATTAGACACTTGGAGTTGTAAATCGGGCTTCTAGTTTTACATAATCAAATGCCTTTATGAAAACATTTCTCATGATCTTTTAAAATAACTCTAAACACAACTTTTGTATTTAGAAAGCCATACGGGCCCTTAGGTTCCATGTTTCAAAGCATTTCCATAAATGTTTTTTGTGATACTATGATCAATTTTATAAAAACAAACCAATAATTTCTTTACACCACACACTCCCCAACATATATACAACAAAATCCAAACTGGCATATAGGGATGGATTTCTATTCAAACCAATTTAAATAACATCCTGAAGAGACCCACATAATTTAAGAAACAAGAACCTCTTATAAAACCAAGTATTCAAGAAAGAGACTAATTCAATGAGATGTGAAAACATTTCTACAAAAACACTATGTTCCATAAATCTAACCAATGAAGGACAAACAAGTTCCCTAAATCGATTCTTTAAGAAAACACAAATCAAAACATCAAATAGTACAATTTGAAGATAAAGGTAGTTAGTTTCAACCAAGTTGTCAAGGTATAATCATGTGCATAAATATAAGAGCATACAAAAATATATATTTTTATCAAGTCTTTCAGCATGAAAACACTACCATAAGTTTACTACGAACAAAATAGAGGTGAAAAACATAATCTAAGATTTAATTAACAAAACACAAATAGTAAATTGATTAAAACTGGGAGCATGGACATAGAAAAACCTACACATAACCAAGGAAGTATTCCAAAGAAATATTTAACACTTTTAACCATCATAAAAAAACACTATAATGAATAAAATATCACTCTTATAAAGGTGAAAAAAATCATAAATTGAATTGATATAATTAAAGTGCATATGGAAAAAATCCATATGAGAGAAAAAATATAAATTCCTAACTCAAGAGTAAGAGAAATACAGAGCTTACTAACTCAAGAAATCACTCGCTTGGTGCACACACCTGGAAATTATTTCCATGCCCAAACGACATTCTGCAACCAAAGACAGTGTGTCGAGGACCATCTCACCACCAAATAAATAGAAAAGGACATCAATATATAATAACGACATTCAATTAAATATGTGCATGATAAAAAAACTCTTACCTTGGATGACGACGAAAAACCTAAATGATGCGAAATTGCCTCGCCATCGGCGGCAGATTTCAGAAAAAGCCAAAACAATACCCAAGATGTCTTCGTCCACTCCAATGAGAGTTGTACGCTGAAGAGGACATCGAAGAGGTCGTGCACGGTGGAGCAGGCCACTACTGGTGAAGGAGGGAGGCAGGAAAGGTAGTCGCGTCACATAGGCAGGGTCAGCTGGAGTAGTGAGGGTTGTAGTTCCGGAGGGTTCGCACCGGCAAGGGTGGAAGGCAAGGAGTGGCATTCCGCGAGGGGCCGGAGTGCGAGCAGGAGGCGAGAGCACGAGATAGTGGGGGGATGGTAGCGATCGGAAGCCGACCAAATGGGGGAGGCCGTATAGTACCAAGAGTTGGAAAGATGGGTAAGACGGGTGCTGTACACGGGAGGGGAGAGGCGAGGGCGACGACGACCAGTCGGGGGCATCATCGAGGGAGAACCTGAAGCAGGCGAAGTGTGCTAGGAGATCCGGAGCTGGTTGGCCTGAAGGAGGGGAGCGGGCTGCCCTATTGGTTAAGGCCAAGATAGAAGAAGAGCGACTGGATCACAGTATGGGTTGTAGAGGGTGCGCGACGGGGCGACGTTGTGCGGGGTGCACGAAAGAGGTGGCCAACCAGGAGGAGGAGAGAGGTCAGGATTAGGCCATACTGGGGGGTAGAAGTGGGAGAACATCGGATGTGGAGGCAGGGTCACGGGAGAACATATAGGGTGAGTTAGGAGGTGAAGGCCTAGGCAGGAGGGGGCTTGCAGCACGTAAAAGTGTCGGGTAAAGGGGATTATTTAAGTATGGTTATTGTTTAAAAAATATATTAAAATATAATAATAATAATGTTATTAATTATAAAACTAATAAATATTAATAAAATAATTATTATTATTATCATTTCTTATCTATTTTATTTTGAGTAATAATAATAATAATATCAATGTTACCATAATAATATTAGTAATAATATGAATATAAAAATGATAATAAAAATATTAATAACAACAAAGGAAATTATTAAGAAACATAATGATAATTAAAGTTATAATTTTATTATGTTTCATTAATAATTATATATATTAAAATTTAATAATATTATTATTATTACTAGATTAAATAATAATATTATTACCATTTTCATGAGCATATTCTCATTATTATAATTTAAACATTAACCTTGTTTTATCGATAAAAAATTTTATTTAACTTCTTTTTTTCAATTAACTTAATTTATTTAGTTAATTTATTATTTATTTGAAGATTCGTGTCACCGTGCATTCAACAGGACCAAATGCATGGTCACCTCTAATGGTGCGGTGACCGTACACTAGCCCAAGGCCCACCCAAAACATCAATCTTCGAAAATTTCAAACCGGGACCCGACTAAACCCCATCCAAATGACGTGGGACCGAGTAAGTAGTAAAAATAAAATAAAATAAAGAGGATTTTGAGGACGGGGTGTGAAAATTCTCCCCACCACATAAATTTTATGCCCCCATAAATTCATCATGCCAACAGTTGACACAACTACAGTTCATGCCTAGACATAACCAATGGAAAACGAGAGACTTAGAGTAACTATTCCCAATAAAAATCACACCGAACCAATTCAAGGAGGGACATAACCCAATTTTTTTGGAGAGAACACGAGAGGGTTCTCCACACCATAAGTTTTCACAAATATAGAAGCCCTTGAAACCCGAACAAACTACCCCCAGTGGGGGAAATGTGGGAACTCCTAAAGAGAACTCATTCATTCTCTCTACGTGGACTGAACAAAACTCCTAAAACATAAATGAATTCTTGCTATGAGACAACCTAGAAACATTATGATGATAAATGAACTCAACACTTCCCCTCAATTTCACGAAACGAACATCCACCTAACAAACACAGCTGAGACGAACATAAAATCAAAACATGTCTCTATTTTCATGGGCCCACACCATTCTAAGACACCAAACTATTTAAAAACCACAGAGAGAGTAAATAAGACTGCTTGGATTGTGGGGGAACAATCTCATCACTCCACCACAACAAGGATGAGCTTACGACAATGAAGAGAATAGAACAAGGAAATTTTTTATATTTCCATCCCAATGTTGAAAACATTATATAGACTGAGGTTCCACATACCCTCAGCAACTCCCTACTGTGCGTGAGCTTTACCGTGAGACCTGTGGCTGGGGCCATGATGGCTGAAGCGTCTCCTGCCTCACAGTCATACATTTTCATCTTCTGGTCTCAACTTCTTCTGTTCGAGTATTCAAACAACCATGATGGTCATACGTTTTTAAAGGGGATGCAACATGGCGTCTTTGAATGTTTGGACTGGCCATACTGGGGTCGGACAAGAGAGCGGTCCAAAGAACTAGGAGCCGGTATCGACGAAGATCCTTGCCCGATGAGGAGCTTCACCAGAGTCGACCCCCCCCCCCCAACTAAAACACATACTCTAACGATGATGACACATCCCAGTATTACTGGTCTAGAACTAAACCCTATAATAACTTTGGGATGATATGAACCTTAACATCCATGTGGGTTCCCAATAACCCGAAGAGACACTATCTTTATGAACTATACAAATTCCTCTAGCAGACTTCGATTACCTTGATAAGCAGGAAACACGCAAAATGAACTGGGAACTCGGCATAACTCATTAACCTCTTTTAGAGGAATTCTTGGTGACATACTCATAACAACACGAAGAACACCATCGAAACTGGCATCAAGCCAAAACTCAATCAGGGTAACAATGCAAGCCATGTGTAATAGGACCATAAGCCATACATATACACACACAAGCAATAATTACTTTTTCTAGAACATTATTTCTTTAAAATTTTAAAAGTCACCTATGTCAACTTATGAACCATCACATGTGTGTTCATTCAATCTCGCTCACATAATCTACGAACAAGTTCCCCCACGCACTCTCCGTACATACCCACGAACATGTGACACTCTATAAGAGGTTCCATGGTTCAAACACATCCTTTCCTTACCAAATCCAAGCACATACCAAGCTTTTCCAATCGAATGCACTTTTTCTTTTGAAAACTCACATTATTAATTTTAAATAAATATTGGAATAAACCACCTTTTTCATTTAGAAATCATGTTCATTTTCAACACACACTGACATCTACAAAGTACAAAATGATACACAACCAACTCTAAACCATCAGAATGATGGACTAGTGTTTGTGCCTAACCCAGCGACATGTTGGTGAGCCATTCCCCAAGAAGGAATAACACTAAAGGGACCTTAAATCGGGCCCTTGGACTCCACATGGTTCACCAACCCATGTGAGGCCTCAACGTGAACCGATTTGCCTTCATATTCACTCCTCACTCCTAAAAAACCAAAGACAAAAGACTGAAAACCAGGATTAACCCTAGAAACTCAGGTCTCATCGCAAGTGGTGGGGATCACGAACAAAATCGTAACCTACCTCATGAGCCCTGACAGTCATAATCTCCAAATACAGGATGCCCCAAATAACAAGGGCCTCCTCAGATACCATTTTTTCATGAACCAACCTTGGTCGACCCTGAAACGGTCACCCGAGACGGCCCACGTCAAGGCCAGAGGGGTGTTCCCAATCCCCACGGGCACGCAACTACTGTCGAGCTTCAAAATATAACCATGGGGAACGATTTGGCCCATGAAAAAAAGATAACCAAATAAATAAATATTTATGATAAGAAAATCAAATTATAAGAGAAATGAAAATAAATTTACATTCCTCTTTGTGACCCTTGAGGATACCACCTAACCTAGAACAAAGTCTACTCCAACATTGACCAGCTAAACTAAGAACCTAAACATGAAACTGAACCTACAACTGGAAAGATATAATTGGCCTGAGCACCAAGATGCTCAGTTGGGATGCCAGAAATATACAACTGAATCCAAAAGTTCTTGTTTTCGAAACAATCTAGAAACACAAGTTGGAAATACAGATATAGTAGTAGGGTTTTCACATTTTAAAATAAGAAACCTGTTTTTTCCAATTAAAAATCTAACACATTCTACATACCATTCCAAAAATCATTTGTTTTTTTATAAATAAAATCTGAATCATAAAATACTGATGTTGGGCTAGAGTAAAGCAAGTGAAAGTTCAAAACTATAAATAAACTAGTAAAACAGTAAGTAAATAAGTAATGTAAATATTCTAGAAACCATGTGTGATCCTAAACATCCCCCAAATACCCCTGGACGTACTCGGTTTTGGAACTACCTGTCGATGTTTGGTGAAGCTCCTATGTCAATAACCAAATGGCCGCCATAACTAACCAATCTAGTGGAAAAGCCCGCCTGGCCTAATAATAAATCCATGGGTACCAACCAGTATAATTGGGGTTGGTCAGCAACCATCAATCGATCATCTAAAAGTCACCCAGGAACCCATGGGGGTTATAATAATAATGTGTATGTAGGAAGTCCCTCACACACGTGATTCATCTCACCGCACTTGCATATGCCAAACATGGACACTTTCTATGCGTTCACCAATAAAGGGTTACCCTAGATAGGAGCACCCCATATACATATATAAATGAATACATGTCAAACAAACAAAGTTCCATCTGAGCCATCACATCATTCGGTTATCAATACCAATTTACTAAACACTTTTAGTTCTAAATCTAGAATCTAGTTTTACATAATCAAATGTGTTTATTTAAACATTTCTCAAACTCTTCTAAAACAAATCTAAACACCACTTTTGTAATTAAAAATCCAATCATTCCCTTAGGATCCATGTTTCAAAGTATCTCCATAAAATAATTTATTGATACTATAATCAATACTATAAAAACAAACCAAGCATTGATTTACACCACATACTCAACAAATTATATACACCAAAAGTCAAACGGGCATATACACATGGATTTACTTTCAAAACAATTTAATGAACTTCTTGAAGTGACCCACATCATTTAGAAAACAAGAACTTCTTATAAAACCAAGGATTAGAGAAAAATACCAATTCAAAAGACACGAAAACATTTCTACAAAAACACTAAGTTTTATAAAACTATCAAAAATAGGAAAAACAAGTTCCATAAAATGTTTCTACAAGAAAACACCACTCAAGACGTCTAAAAATAAAATTTTCATATAAATTAAGTTAGTTCCAACCAAGTTGGCAAGTTATATGCATGTGCATAAATAGAGACGAACCCAAAAAACCATTTTTTTGATCAAGCCATTCAGCAGGAAAACACTACCATAAGTTTTCTATGAACAAAATATAGGTGTGAAACATAATACAAGATTTATTTATAAAAACACAAACATTAAATGGATTAAAATTGGGAGAAATGTCATGGAAACACCTACACATAACCAAGTATCTATTCAAAATATATCTTTAACACTTTTAACCATCATAAAAAAACACTGCAATGAATAAAATATCATTCCTATAAATGTGAAATAATATTTATAAATTGAATAGATATAATTCAAGTGAATATGGGAAACTCCAGATGAGAGAAAATATGGAAACACCTACCTCAAGATTAGGACCAAGCCAATGCTTTCTAACTCAAGCAAAAGCTCGCTCGCTGCACGAACTTGGGAATTATTTCCACATCCTAACGACAATCAGAAACCAAAGACATTGTAGAGAGGACCAACAAAAAACCAAATAATAAGAACATGAATTCAAGAAATAATAAAAAAAATCAAATAAATGTGTGTGTGATAAAAAAAGAACTCTTACCTTGGATGATGCCGACAAAACAAAATGATGTGAAACTGCCTCGTCTTCGGCGGTGGATTTTGGAAAATGCTAGAATAATACCGAACAGGTCTTCGCCCACTAAAATGTTAGTTGTGCACCAAAGAGGGCACCAACGAGGTCACCACGATGGAGCAGGCTACGACGGGTGAAGGCGGGCAGCTGGAAAGGCCGTCACATCACACAAGTAGGGTTGGTCGGAGCTACGATGGTTTTGGTTCTGGCGGGTGCGTGCCGGAAAGCGCGGAAGGCATGGGGTGGTAGTCCATGGGTGGCTGGAGCGTGAGCTAGAGGCCATGGAAAGGGACAGTGCGGGGAGGGCGGCGGTCAGAAGACAACCAGATGAGGGAGGCCCCACCAGACAAGGAGGGGGTCGGCTGGGTTGGCTGGGTGCCAGACGCGCCAATGGGGATGTGAGGGGGATGAGGAACTGTCGGGTGCGCCTTCGAGGGCGAACTGGATGTATGAAAAGGGTGCTGGGAGATCCAGAGCTGGCTAGCCCAGAGGAGGGGAGTGGGCTGCTACTGGTGGGTTGTTCCAATAAAGAAGGAGGGCGGCTGGATAGCATTAGGGGGATATGGATGGCGGGCGATGGGGCGGCACATTACAGGGCGCGTGATAGAGGCAGCCAACCAGGAAGAGGGGGGAGGCTGATATGAGACCAAACTAGGGGGTAGTATAGGGTGAACATCGGATGGGGAGGTGGGGTCATGGGCGATCACAGAGGTCGAGCAGGGAGGTGAGGGCTTGGGCAGAAGGGGGCTTGTGGCGCAAAAAAGATACGGGGAATGGGGGGATGTGGGTAGGGTAAGAGTTTAAAAAAACTATGTTAAAAATAATAATAATAATAATAAAACTAATAAATATTAATAAAAAAATTATAATTATGATCATCTCTTATCAATTTTATTTTTAGTATTTATAATAATAATACCAACATCACAATAATAATATTAGTAATAACATTTATAGAAAAATGATAATAAAAATATTAATAACAACACAGGAAATTAATAACATACATAATGATAATTAATGTGATAGTTTTATTATGTTAATTAATAATTATATTTATAAGAATTAAATAATAATATTATTATTACTAGATTAAATAATAATAAAACTACCATTTTCACGAAAATATTCCGATTATTATAATTTAAACACTAACCTTGTTTTATTGATATAAAATTTTATTTAACTTATTTTTTTCAATTAACTTAATTTATTTAGTTAATTTAAATTTATTTGAAGTTTCGTGCAACCACGCATTCACCAGGACCAAACACACGGTCTCCGCTAACAGTGTAGTGACCGTACACTATCCCAAGGCCTACAAAAAACATCAAACTGCAAGAATTTCAAACTGGGAGCCAACTAAAGCCCGTCCAAATGACATGGGACAGAGTAAATAGTAAAAATAAAATAAAATAAATAGGTGTATGAGGTTGGGGTGTGACATCCCACTAATCATATAATGAAACCACAAACAAGTGTTCCAGAATAAAATAAACAATATTCATTTCTTAACCCTTAAAATGAATTTTTTATCATAAATATTTAATCATATAATAATATATGTAATTGGTATATATTTCATAAAAAAAAATTTATAGTGTATCCCATGAAAGGTAGTGGGTTTCATAAGAGTTTTATCATGTTATAACTCTTGGAAGAGAAATTATTTTCATAAAAAACATGACATCATAAAAATAAAATATTCAATAAATAATATTAATTTTTCCCAAGGATCAGAATCTTTAGTATATCATAAATTATATCGAAGTATTTCATCATAGATTGAGAAAGATATTTAATGATTCTGTGGAGCATTTTTATGGAAAATCACATTTCATTGATTTTTTAAAAACATAAATCCTTTTTGAAAATCCATTTCATTAAAATTAAACCATGAAAATAAATGAATTTTATTAAAAATAATTTAATTGAATTTATATAGAAAATTATCATTTCTATTTTAAAAATTCTTTTAAAATAATTAAGCATTTTGGATTCCCTTTTCATTGAATATTCTAAAAAATATGTATAAATGATATTTTGAAAAACAATTTAAACACATTATAAATCCTAAAACATTTTAAAAATAATTTTTTACGGAATTTGAGCATACTATATCATTTAATAAATATTTGTTTTTTTATAAAACACTGTTTATGAAATAAATATATTTTTTCCAATAAGAAATAATGTAATATTTTTCATAAAAACACTCCACTAATTATCTTCAATTGAAAGTATTTGAATAATTGAACCATTACTATAATATACAATAATTTACTAGAGGTTAATAAAATACCATATATCTTTTATGGGATGGATCATAATTTTGCATAAATTAATGCACACTCCAAAAAAAATATCGATAAATGGTGAGATTGTGTAAATAAAAACATACCACAATAGTACCATTGAATCAAAATAATCACAAATAATAACTTTACAGTAAGAATAAAATAACATTAAATCAATTATATTCATGATATATCACATGTCAAAGGGGAACCATGTCCACCTTTTAAAATAATATAGGTGCATAACATTACATGTGTATCAAAGATGACATATTGAGAAAAATAATTTCTTACAACATTGATAACATTGAAGCTGTAAACTCCAGAAAGAGATATCCTCAAATGTATATTTAAATAAAAAATTATTATATTTGAGAATAATAAATTACATTAATGTGATCTATATGAAACACATATAAGAAATATGTGGTGAATATAACAAGTGTCTAACAAAAGGAAAATGTAATACATAAATATCTTAAATTAAATATTATCCCTCATCGTACCTCTTCAAAAAAATTACATAATATATATATAATTATAAAATAATTATTTCATAGAAAAAAAAATAATATATTTAATATGATATAGAATTAAATTTGGACATTATATTATACATTTATCAACAATTCTATGTTAATGATATGTTTCGTATAATAAATGCTTTGTTTTATTGTATATATTCTATCTTGTTATTCATGGTCTAATTACATAGATGACTATTTAATAATCTCCATAAATATAGCCAAGAGACAAATATCACATTTATTCAGTATATATGTCTTCAAAGTAAAAAAAAAATAGATATAGAAAATGAAGTACACTGTTTATTGAGATGGTAGGTCATCCATATGTATGGATGTTGTTTTCATTTCCTTGTCATATTAAAATAATAAAATAAAATGATATATATTATAATTAAATTGACATTTTTATATTATATATATATATATATTTATGAATCCCATATTTCAATTACAACCATCTTTAATTCATTCAATTTTATGCAAGAGTGAATCACATCACTTTGCGACGCAATAGTCTTCCATACACACGAACGGCATTATTGTATTCCCACAAAATGGAATATGTTAAGGTACGTGTTAGATAGAAATTTCAGTAACCTTAAGACTTCATAAATATAATAAATATCATTTATATCTAGTTTTTACGTCATCATTAAAAACATTAAAATGATGTAATGAAAAAATGAACAACATCATTTCCTAATGTGGTAGTGTTATATACACAAAAACTATTATTTTGTAACCCATTTGTTGAAAGAGTGTGATGTTTTAGGGTACACCCTTAGTATAATAACCTCTTTTTATATTGAAGATATTGTGGTATTTATATTCAAAATAATATAAAAATAATTTATAGTGTTTGACGATGAAAATATTAAAAAACATTCATTGAAGAACATTTCCTCTTATTCAGGTATCTCCTTTTTTATTACACAAAAGGACATACTTGGATTGCATTCCGACATAAATTTAGGCATCTATAATAAGAGGATGGATTTTGGGGAAATAATTTTATATGATTTTTCTATTCCAAATTTAACCACCAAAACATTTATCAATGTAAATTTTTCCCTTCCTATAATTTTATTGTATTATATAAAACACATACATACCATTTACATCCTAATACAAACATCACTCTCATAAATAAATAATATAAAAGGTAATATTCAAAGAAATTAAGAAACCTATACTGATAGAATAATATAAATACACTTGAAATAATAACATGACAATTTGAAATTGAAATATGAAAAAAATAATAGTATCCCCTCTAATAAAATTATTAATTAAATTTAGGATTCATATAAATTAAAATATGATATAATTTAATCGTAGTGCATGTAAGTAAATAGTTTAAAAATTTTAGAATAATTGTTGATTTTTCTACAAAACATGAATATTTATTTAATATTTCATAATAAATATATTGATTTAGATGAACTAGTATTTTCATTAAATGAATTCATAAATTATTAATTTGTTTTCTCATGATTTTAATATAATTTTTTGACACCTTAGGTAATTTTTCAAGTGTTGTAAAATTGATTATAATATTAAATTATTTTTTTATTTTATGCTGATTTTAATTTAAAAGAAATTATTTTTTCATATTTGTAAAGTTATTTTCATATAATTTAGTTTCTTTTTGAATTATACACATCAATGTATGGTTGTGGTGAATTATTAGGATTTTTCTAAAATAGTTGATTTTTTTTAATAGTGATAAATGATAATTTTGGATATTTTAAAAATAAAACAATTATTGACTAATAGATGATGTATGGATGATGTAATTTTAGAATATGATACTATCCCTAACAGCTTGACACATTTATTGATAATTCTAAAACAACTTATAGTCCTTATCCTGAATAATAAAATTTTAAATAAAATAATTAAAAACCCTCGTCCCACCTATAAATACCATTTATAAGGACCTCCTTTACAAAATCCTTCCTAGAATTCAACCCTACCCAAATTATTCCCAAAACTTATTCCAATCCTATTCCCAATATCTTGGATAATTAATCTCAAAAAAATACAAAATTTAACTTCCTTATGGAGGTTCTAAATGTGATGAATTTCCAGACGTAAATTCATCTTCTTCTATATTTTTAATTTATTTTAATGTAAATTTATTTTCTTATTATATCATCAACTCCCCTCAAACAAGTGGGATTATATCTCCATTATTTTAAAGATATTTCAACATTATTATGTTAATTGAATAATCCTTCACCAATCATCATCTCATCCTCCTTTAGTTCTAAAAATGAAAACATATTTCATGAGGTGATAATTTATCACCTTATGGGATGAAAAGTTTTCATTTTCCATTAACTCCTTTAAAGATGGTTATTAATCAATTATAATTGTTGAATAAGATTTTAAAATTTATGTTAAATTTTTTTATGTTATCCAACTATCATATTCAATGAATATTATGTAATAAAACAAAACATGTTCGCTATGATTGAAACTCGCCAAAATTGATATAAAAACTATCATTAACATTTTATCAAATAAATCTTCCCCATATGAAGATAAATAATATATAAGAAATATTAATCTTCTATAAGTTCAACAATAACATATAATTTCAGTTTCATTGAATTATTTTAATCTGGAACAAGCTTTTAAACTTTTATACAATTGAACCGATCACGAAAACCAAGAAAGAAACACTCCCAAAAGATGAAATTGACCCATATAACACATCACAAATTCCATAACTAATCATAATAAAATTAAAATAAATAAATACATGTATAATATATTTTTTTATCAATTATTGAATCTAATTATATTATCCAAGATAATAATCTTATGAAACCATTCGAAATAAGGTAAATGGATTCTTGAACCCAATATCCATTCAATGGGTTATTCATCTTTTGGGAAAAAATTTATTTTGTATTTGCATTTAATTCTCTTGAAATATAATTTCATTATTCTTTAATTTTATTATCTAGGGTATAAATTTTTTACTTTTCTGGTATTATGAAATATATAATGATTTTCCAAAATAAACTTTTTTTTCTAAAAATATATCATTTACTTCTCTGGAGGTCGTTTCTTATTTACTCATGATGGATGATACCTATTCCTGTACATTATTCCCATTTTCTGGAAGCTGGATGTTTTTTTATTATCTCATTTATGAAAAGTTAGTAATTTGTTTATATGGGTTGTTATATATCTATTATTGATACACATTCTATGTTTCATTAATAATTTAGTAAATGTTTTAATGTGATGGGTGCACTCGAAATTATATATCATTCCAATGCATTGAATAATTTAATTAATATCATGAGATAGGGTGATATATCTATAAACAAGAATATATATTTTTCAAAATAATGATGTTATAATAATACAAATATGTAATGTTTGAACATGATTTTAGCTTTTTTCACAACTAAGTGTGGTATTTGGCCACTAAGACATGATTAATCATTTTTATGCATTCCAATATGTAGGGAATTTATCTAATGATTTCTCTTAGGAATTAGATAATTCTCCCATTTCTATGTTATGATGAAGATGATTATTATTACTTCTGTTAAATTGAATATTGTTTATATTTATCATTTTCATCGGTTTTAAATCACCCCATTATTTGATATATATATTAGGGTGACTGATTATAAAATAAAGTACAAGAGGGTCAATAATAAGCTACATAATAAGGTAACAAAATTATGTTTTATTATGTAAGATTTTTCTATGTTACTATTTTATGTAAGTTACTAAACCTTTGGATCATTGTTTTGTAACACTAATATATTTTTTATCATTAAAATGGTGTAATATTACTCTAGGAAAAATTATGGTCTCTTTAGATTTTATCAATGCACTATTTAGTTTTTCGGAAATTAAAATTAGTTAAAAATAGTCAAATCCCATAGTTTGAGACTAAGTATAAGTAAAAAACATGAATTTTTGTTTCTAGAAAATTATAATAATAGGAATCCCAAAATATATGAAATTATAGTTAATTTTAAAATAGAATATAATACATATTCATGACTTTTTGGAATATCTTTTTTTTTTCAAAACATTATATTTTTGAAAGTTTTGATAACTAAGAGAAACCATGACAACAATCCATTTGAGGGAAAATAGATAGAATTCCTGAACAACATCCCAAATACCTTATAAGGTGGATTTCTAAATTCCATGCTAATTATTACACATCTCCCTCATGATATGGACAATAAAATAAATAATGTGTGATGTACTCCTTCATCTAATATATGGGGAAATATTCTATTGAGTATTTTATTTGTCAACATCCCCAGAGATTTAGTGTATCTTCATATAAACATGTCACAAAATAGTGGGTCAAATCAATAGAGAAAAACTTTTTTTTGCTCTATTGAAAGCTGGAGAAGGTGGATTTGGTCATTATCATTTATATAGGGAACCTGATTTATGGTGGGAATTTATTATTTACTCTAATATGAATGATAAATTTTATAAGATAGAGTGGGAAGAAATTATGAAATTATTTCATAACAATTACATCCCTAAAACTATTCATATAAATATGGGGATAAAATTTATACACATGAAGAAAAAGGAAGGTGAATATGTCATTACATATGAAAAATATTTCACAAGACATGGAAGGTAATCCTTGGATTTTGATATCAAAAATTATAGGGGAATAGATAAATTCTATAGTGGTTTAATAAAACACATCTCACAAGATCTATAAATATGATACATAGGGAGTTATGTAGAAGTTTTTCGATGTGTTATTAATTTGGAGAAAGAGTTTGGAGAGAAGTCCCATGGAAATTGTAATAAGAAATGAAATATGGAAATTCAATCTAGAATATCTATTAACAGTTATGGTAGGAAACATAACACCTCACATGCCAAAATATGTGGTGAATAATCATGATAATTGGCCAAAAGTTAGAGTATAATTCATCAAGGGTATGACAGAAGGTCACCACGCCCATAAATGTCAATGAATCATAAAAATCATAAAAAAGGTGGAGGAAATGAGAGAACCATCCTTGGTTAATTGATTAAACTGCATGGACCAAGGGAAATACGAATAACAATTCACTATATGGAGAGACTTTGATGGTGATCAGCAGTAAGTGAACCGAATGACAAAAGATAAAATGAATGATTATTCCATAAAAAATTCTAATGTGGAGCCTGAAAATGATGTGGGGACAGGTGAAATTGTTATTAATTCAAGAATCATGAATATACTAATTGATTTTGGTTCTATAGTTTCTTTCATATCTCCCATGACTATTAGAACTATCCAAATACCATATCAAATTATAAAGGATGAGTTGTTTGTGAAAAAAAAATGTAGTAATTTTTGTATCTAATGTATATAACACCACCCCTGTTAATTTTTGTGGACTAAACCTCCCTTAAAATCTTTTCATAATTCTATTATTGTATTCTGATGCTATATTGAACATGTATTGGCAATCATTATGAAAATGAAACATCAATCGTAAGGAAATAGAGATTAATCTTAACATCCAAAGGAAACCTATAATTAATTAAAAATTAAAGGAGGAGGAGTTATATACTTAATATTTTTTAGCTCAATAGTGAATATTGATGAATTTTGAGAAAACGTATCAAGATAAAACAACTGAAACCATAGACATAATATTGACTGATGACATACCCATTTTTAGGGAATATAATGATGTGCTCCTCGAAGAATCTCATATTAATCCACTATAGGGGTGGTTGAGTTCTAGATTGAACTTATAAATATATCCATCTTGATATTGAATACTCCATTCAGAATTTCCACCATTGAGTAGGAATAACAAAAGAAAAAGTTACAAGAGAATATTGAAAATGGGGTTTTTACCCAAGTTCATCCCCATGGGGAATGCTAGTACACTTCATCAAGAATAAGAAACGGTCAATTCAACTTTGAATTAATAATCATGAGTTTATAAAAAACATGAACTTTTATATGTATCTCTATCTATGGATATATGAATTTTTTGATATATTACATGGTTCCAATTATTTCTCTATGGAGGACCTTAGGTCCGGATATCACAAATTAGAGGTCCATATGAATGATATTTCGTAGAATTCCTTTTGACTGAGGTATGGTTAATATGAGATAATAGTGATTCCCTTCAGACTCAATAATGATCTATTAATATTCATGGAATGAATGAATATAATCTTTACAGATTAACTCAAGAATATTTTTGTGGTATTTATAGATTATATTCTAATATACTCTCATAGAAAGGGGAAACATGATGTTCATTTTAATTATGTACTAATGACATTGTGAAGAGATAAAATTTATGAAAAGAAATGTAATGGTGTAATATGGATGGAGGATGTATCATTATAGGAGAATTTTATCACTAATAAATAAAAAAATATGGAAAAATTCTGAGAAAATGGAAATCGATGTGTGGCCTAGGCCAACAACAGTAATAGATATCTGTAGTTTCCATGGTCTAGGTGGGTATTCTAGGAAACCTGTGATGAACTTTTCATTATTTTCAAACAAAATAACACAGCTAACATATATGGGGGGGAAATTATGGACCACTGAATGTGTAGACTTTTTTAAAGAGTTAAAAATGGGATTATCACAACTCCATTACTCACACATATGACATGTTTGGAACTATTTTTGGTATATAATGATGCTCCAATGAAGATATTAGGATGTGTGTTGATTAAAAATTATAAATTTATAACTTATTCCTCAAGGAAGATTAAAATTCACGAGGAAAACTATCTGACACAAGATCTTGAATTTCATATGTTGATCTTTGTGGTGATAATATGGCATCATTATCTATATGGGGAGATGTGTGAAATATATTCTGATCATTAGAGCATCAAATATATATTTACCCAAAAATATATTAGAAATAACAGCTAGAGCTTATCATGGATTATGACTAATCAATCCACTATAATCATGGGAATGTGTATCAAGTGGTGGATGATTTATGTTTAATGTATCCTACAACATTACAAATGATGATAATAAAGAGGGAACCAATAATTATAGAGTTACAAAGGATGGAAATATGAATAATTAATTAGCGAACATCATTAATCATTTAATATGTGATTGATCAATTATACCTCATAGGGAAAATAAATTATGCTCAATGAAATAATGTGAAAATTCCAAAGAAGATGGATTCAGTTAGAAAGGGAAAATCATCAGAGATCAAAAATGAGGTTGAAGGTGTTTGAATATTTGGGTCATGATAATATTTTCCAAAATACATATAGATTATGAAAAAACCTTTGAGTGAAACACATAACACAACGTTTCTATTCAATAAAGAAGAATAAAGATGTATTGAGATATCTACTTGAACTATTGGTGGGTAAACATTAACAATAAAATTTCTGAATATACAATAATGTTCTTGGAATTTTATCATGTGAAGGATTAATAGAAAAATTATAATGGGATTATCAAAAAATTATGAATAGAAACATGGAAATAAGAAAACATAACCATGGACTATTTCACCATCCATCGGAAGACATCCCAAGGAGATAATGTTATATGTGTTTTATGGATCATTTAAATTAAAACTCATGTTAGCACAATTTTATAGGACTTCATTCTGGATCAAAATGAATTGATATACATAATTGATGTTGTAAATCTACATGGAGAAGCACTATCGATTGTATCTAATCAAGATTTGTGCTTCCCCTCCATGTTCTGGAAAAGTAACAATCATGATCTGGACAATGAGCAAAACATAATTACTGCTTATCATCCAAAAACAGAAGACCAATCATAGAAGACTATTCAGATAATATAGTAGAAGTTGAGATCATCTGTTATGGACATCAAGGTAGTATGCTTCAAAAATCTTCCTTTAGATGTGTTATATTAAAATAATAGTTTCCACTCAAGCATCAAAATGGATCTATATGAAGAACCTCATGGGAAAATATGTTGAACACTAATATGTGCAGATGGATTCGTTGAATATAAACATCAAAGTCCCAAAATGTTCAAGTAAATGGGGTAAAAGGTGAAAACCATTCAAAAGAACAACACAATTTCACAAATCTGATAGAATATATACAAATACAGTTTTCAAAGAGGAATACAGTTTGAGGTTGGAATCATGGGATTCCCTTATATATCTTTATCGTAGAGAATCATGAGATTTGGTGTGAAAGGAATGATGAGTCCCATATATATAGGGCCATCAAAGAATCTTGATCATATTAGTGTTCTTTCCAATCGGTAAGAACTTTATCCTACCATGTATCATATACCTAATGTGTTCCATTTATTCCCCTTGATAATTTTAATACCATATATCTCACATGTGAAAATCGCGATGTTCTATTGTAAAAAAATGATCTCTCTTGTGAGGAATTTCCCGAGAAGATCTTGGACCATAGAGATAATGTGATATGAAACATGTCTACTCACGTGGTCAATGTTCTATGGCAGAACCATATGTATAATGAGGCAACATGGGAACCATATGAAGATATTAAAGATAAATATCATCGCCTGATTATGAAAATGAAAATTTCAAGGGTGAAATTTCAAAAGAGTGGAAGAATGTAATGACCCAAGCATTTATCAATGGAATGGTTTCAAATCCAACAATTATTTTATAAAATATAAAACACATACATACCATGTACAACTCAATCAAAACATCATTGTAATAAATTAATAATGAAAAAACTAATATTCATAAAAATTTTGGAACATATACTAACTTAATAGTAACACGAATCTTATAATAGTAACTTGACCAATTGGAATAATAATATGGATGATATGACAGTAACCTCACTTATGAATGTATAACTAATATTTGTGCATATTATAAATGAAAATATGATATAATTATAACATAGTATATGTAAATATATCTCTAAAAAATTTTAAATTAAGTGTTTTATTTTTTTAATACACAAATGATTATTTTCAATTTTATAATTTATATAATGATTTGAAAGAAAATGTGTTTTGTAAAAAATTATCCATAAGCCAAATTTTTTTCTCTTTTGATTATAAGTTACATTTATATGATCTTAATTAACATTTCATGTGTTGTCAAATTGATTATAAGATTAAAATCCGTATATTTAGATAAAATCAGTTTTTTAATAAAAAATTGAATTTTTGAAAATTAGAAAAATATGTTCCTAAATTTTTTTACATCTTTAATTATACACATCAAAAAATTGTTCGGTAGAATTTGTTGTATTTCTTCAAAATAGATGAATTTTGCGAATAGTGAAATACGTTAATTTACGACATTTAACAAATACATGAATTTTTTAGTCATATACAATAAATGGATGATATAATCCCATATTATAAAAATAATTTTAATTTTTTAATATATTTAGTGATAAGTGTCCATATGTTGATATTATCAATCCAAAATAATAAAATAATTAGAAAATTAATTAGAAAAAACATCAATAATCCCCTATAAATACCACACCTCATCAACTCCTCACATAACAACTTCCAAACATTTATGAAATTCCAAAGTCATCCCAGTCATATTTTGAATCATGTTCCCCATGTACAATAATCATTTTTCTAAAAAATTACTGAATCCGATTTCCCATAGGAGGTTCTCATGGATTTGAAGTTCAAGAGGTAAAATCCACTTTTGTTTTGTTTTGATTTAATTTACAGTTCTTTTCTTTTCTAATTTTATACTATCCTCCTACCATACAAGTGTCACTATGACTCTAGTAGATTGTATATACTATAATGTTATAATGATAATGGAATAATCTATCATCAAACCTCTTTTCCTATACATTTTATTAAAAAAATGAAAATATCTCCCTGGAGTTGTTTATTTATCTCATCTTAGGATAAAACATTTACATTTTCCATTACCTCCTTCTAACATATTCATAAAACCATTATAAAGGTTAAAAAATTATTAAAAAATTATTTTATAACCTTTTTGTATTCCATAACTAATATATATACAAAATATTAAATAACTCAACAAAACAATTTCGTTGTGATCGAAAGCAGCTATAATTGATCTAAATGATTATGATCAGCATATAATCTGTTGAATGGCAGTCATATCTAGAATAAAAATAATATATAAGACCAGTTAAACTTCTAAATTTTCAATAATAAAATATAATTTCAATTCTTTATAATTATTCTCTTCTTTTAGGATATTATATTTTTTTATACAGAATAAATGTTCCTGAAAACCAAGAAACAAACACATCATAATAATGAAATTTAACAATATAAGTTATCATAAAGTCCATAAATGAATGCAATGAAATTATAATAAATCAAATAAACGTATAATAGGTTCTAGATTTATGAATTAATGAAAATTATTTAATTATATTTTCTATTAATGTGATGCAATCATTTAGACATAAGGTATGGGAATTCTCAAAACCATTTTCATTTTCCTTTATTTTGGTTATTCCTATTTCGTACCATATTTCAGTGGGGATGTGAATTTAATAACACTAAAATATAATTTATTTATTCATAAAGTTTCATTGATATTATGTAAATGTTTATAATATCATTCTATAAATAATTAAATAATTTTGCAATATAACTCTTCATTCTAAAACAAAATTTTTTACTTCTCTTGAGACTCGTTCTTCTTCACTCAATATTGATGATTCCTATACCAATATGATATTCCCCTTTTTTAACAAAAAATTTAGTTAATGAATGTATGCATTATAAAATGAAACCCATTCCTTTCCATTGAATAATTTATGTCAAATTTGGATAAATTTTTATGTGGAATTCATGATTATTTAAATGTTATGATGTGACAGGTGAACCATGAATTATGAAACACTCTAATGCATTAGGTAATTTGATGTATCTCATGAGATTATTTGACACATGCGTGAATATGATGTAATATTTTTTCACTCTGTTCATGTTATGATTAACCACACATGTTATGTGTGAACATGATGCAAAATTTATTCACAACTATGTGTGGTATTTGACCTCTAAGACATGATGTTTCATTTTTATACGTATCCATATTCCACAAATATATCTAATTCACCTACTGCTGATTATGATGATTATCTGATACTTATGTTATGATGATGATGATTATTCAAATCCATCTTATAATTATTCATGTTCTTATCAATCCTCAAACTGGGATTTTAGCTGTGTAATTTTATTAGTTTATATCCAAATGAGAGTACTTATACAAATTAGTACATAACAACCACTGAAAAGGTAAATAATAATGAACTAAAGAATGTTTATGTTTTATTACATGAATTTTATTTATTTTCTTAATTTTACCAAGACACAAAACCATTACACGACATTTTTTAACACTATTATAATTTTTTTATTTAAATTGATTTAAAATTGATGAATGAAAAATAAGGGTCTCTTTACCAAATGGATTGAGTGGTGAAAATAATAGGTGGGAGTGAGTACCCTTTTATAGTTGTGTATGAGTGGGATTATTGAATAAATACTCAAAAAAATTCAATATTTGGAGGTCATTATACATATAAATTCTCCAACTATTATAAAAAAATGTTTCTTTGTATTATATGGTTGTTAAAAAAAGTAATCCACATAATTATTCACATGTTTCTAACATTTTATTCCTTAAATCATATGCTTCATTAATTCACCATATTTTCTATTATGGTAACTTTTGTTTCTATCCCAAATAATATATACTTTAAGTCTAAATTAAAGTCAACCTTAACAGATTCCTTTTTTGGGAACGATTATAATTAATATATCTAATTTTAAAATAAAAAATTTATGTGTTTTGGAAATTAATTTTGACACAAGAGTAGGTAACATGAAAAAACACTTCTTTAACCCTTACTGATCTAACATAGTTTTATAATTTATATAAAATATAGTAATTATAAAATAAAAATTTTTCTATTAATGTAATATATTTTATATTGTTCAATATATAGACATTACATTAAAGAATAAACATTCATAATTATTTAAAATAAATTCATAAACTATTATTTATTATAAAATATCATTAACACCAATTTTGAAAATTTTCATTTAACTTAATTTATGAAATATAAAAATAATTATTTAATCAAAAAATATTGTGATTAAAAAAAATTAATAGTTTATATTCATCTAAAAAAATTTAACATAATAATTCATTCAATTTACTTATTTTTTATTGTTTTTAGTATCATTTGATTTAAATAAAAATTATAAAAATAACTCATGTGTTGTAATTACCAATGATAGATATGTAATTAATCATTTTTTAAAAAGTAAAAATAAAATTATCATTGTTAAAATAATAGATTTATCCTCCATAAAAATATTTATAACAGATCCATTGTATATTCTAACATATTCAAAATATTTAGAGAAATAAAAATAAATATGGGTACATTTTTTGTCTTTTCCTTTACATAAAATATTATACAGTAAACATTCTTTAAAGATTGTCACAAATACTCATAACATTCGATCCTATGTAAGAAATTTTATCTGTATGTATACAAAAAGAGTTTTGGACATTTTGTGTCATTCTATATCTTTATTTTATAAGTCTTACCACTAAGTAAACTCAATTTTTCCCTAATCATTGTAATTAATTTTAACTGATTCAGGTAATAATTTTTTTGGAAAAATAAATTATCTATATTTGAAATTTAAAATAATTTATATTCAAAATATTAAAAAATATTTTTCAACATTACAATCATAGTAGTGGAAAAAAATAATTTAAAATTAATCCCACATACCAGATGAAAAAGCATGGTTTTAATGAAAAGAAGATAAAAACTTTTACAAATAGTCTATATAAAACTTCAATATCAAATTTATTAATATTAACAAAATATAATTAATATATTTAAATTTGAAATTGTTTGATATTTAAAAAATTAACTATATTTTAAAATTATAAATTATTTAAATGAAAATTCAGTTTTCATATAAATCCAATATTTTCATTACTCATAATAAAAGTAATTTTATTTGATAAATACCAAAAACTATGTTTAATATAATTTATTATATTATGACATCAAAAAAGAAGTTTAAATTTTATTGTAAATATTATATAGGTTTTAAATTTTAATTTTTAATTACATTTGCCATGAATAATTAACCCTTCTTTCATAATGATAATATTTTTTCAGAATACATTTCATTTTTATTAAAATGGTTATAATTTAATTTATTATTTATTGATAAAAAAAGAAGAAACTATATATTATCATTAATTAATAATACTCATCACCTCAATTATAAAGTCTAATGAATAACTATTATATTATATGATATTATTATTAGTATATTGTAGTTTTTTTACTTAGTAATGTGTGTTACATAATGAAAACATAGTATTGTGTGTACTATTAAATAAACTTAGTTTTTCATTTAGATAAATCGTAAAATTGAATTTCATATAAATAAACCCTTTCATGGTTTATCATGAATATCATTCCATTAATGACATTTAGCTTATTTAAAAAAATAAAAAAATTGATGATATATTCTACCAACTAAAAATGAATTTTACAATTGATATATGTCAAGTTTATCAACAATTTATAAGTTTAAAGTTACTATTTTATAAATCCGCATTGTAATAATTAATTAAACAACACACTTGAATAAAATAATATTGAAAATAAAATGGTTACCCAATGTAACTCATGGCATGGTTTATACATATCATAACATCGGTTAAAAAGCGATAACAAGGGCATAGAAGATAAAACTAAAAATAAAATATATGTGGATTTTGATTGAGATTGGTGATCACAATTATGTGGATTATCAATGGAAAGTTAAGGGATTTAAATCAACAAATCATTGATGATTTATATGATCATCAGTTTAATAAAAATGATATTATTTGGATAATTGTTTTCAATATCATTTTCATACAGTTGAGGAATTATTTTATTCTCTAAAAAATAAAGATATATACTAAAATGATGTCATTCCATCTAATAGTCACAATTTTACACATTGGTTTTTCCTTGATCAATTTCCACTTCATCTCTTACACAATGAATAAAGGTGATTTTGAAATTCCTGAAGAAATAATGATTCATATCTTCCATAAATTGAAGGGTAATTCAATTCATATATCCTTATATATCATCAAAACAGAATTTTTAGCATAGTTTAACCAATATGGATAAATATTCACAAGGTGATTTAATACATAAATATAGATAACAACATACAAAGATTATCATAATCCATTAGAAATTGGTTAATGTTGAAATCCTTCCAATATTAAAAATGTATGGATATGGTTATAGATTTTTCATAATCATTTTATCATTCATCAAAAATTTATCATAATGTACCTATACATCTTCACATATGAAACATGTGAATACCTTCAACATGTATTCCTATAATGTATGGTAATAACATAATTTACCCAAATTATAAATTGAACACATGTTTTCTTCCTCATTAATTATAAAGAGTTTTTGACATGAAACATAAATCCTAAAAATTCGGTCGCCTTCATCAATAAAAAAAACCACTTTTTCAAGAAATAAAATTTATGTTCTAAGGTCCTAAATACCCTATAATTTACATTTTCAATATCAATAATTATTATACACCAACTGTAGATCATTTTATCAACCTTGGGAATATATTAAGGGATATCATCCCTCAATCATGTTTTTAAATAAAATATAACATTTTTGATAAATATCTATTTTGTGGATTAGTGGTACCATTTATCATATTATTGAAAATCCTTAAATAATAAAATAAAAAATCATTATATATTTAATGATTCGTATAGCAGAATCCCTGAATTCAAATTCATGTATACATTGATCATTCCACATCACCCATAATCCATTAACTTGTTTTCATCAACATATTCTTTAATATAACATTTCACTCAGAATTCATTCCTAATTTTTTCATTGTCAATATTTTTACCTGTAATCAAATCGTCATGTTGATTCTCTTGATTCTATTTCCCCATAGGACCTGAATTTAAATAATTCTCTATGTTTGAAAATTTTAATCATTCAGTCAATGATAATATCATTGGGAGGAAAATATTATGATCCATTGGGTTAAACAAACTCTTCAATTTTCCATTACATATACATTTTTTGGGTCTTCATTTTCTATAGAAAAAACATCTTCATTTTTCTCTAATTCATCATCATGGGTCTTTCTTCCAATATTCATGGCTAATAAAAAATCGAAACTTCTCTTTTCTAGGTTCTCCACTATAAAAATGTTCAAATAAATCATTCCTTCTATGTATTGGTGAGTGAGATAGTTGTTTAATGTTCAAATTAGTAATCATGTTCATTGAAAACTGATTAGGTATAATAGAAACATCATTTACTCCATTATAAATCAATTTTTAATTTTCATAAGGAAATATATTCTCACAATCAATATTTACCCACATCCTTTTAGACTCCACCATTAAAAAAATTATAAATCATGGTTTGAGAAGGACATATCATAGAATAAAAATATATATTTATTAAAAAAAATTATTTTTGTCTAAATAATGACACATTATTTTAAATCAATGAATCTAAGGGTTCATACTAGGTCATTAATAGTCCCCCTCTACTTAACACCCTCATGATGGATCATAATGAATTACATAATCTCAAATATAGTCCTATGGGAGTTTACAGAAAATTATGAAGAAAGGCCATTTGTCTTACAATAGTTCCCAATTGATTCTACACCAATTGTTTTTCACGGTTATTACCAAGATGTATATCCATGTCAGATCCACATATACATGTAATATCTGGGCATGTATTTACTTATTTGGAAACCACTCTATAAATCCTTTACCAAATTCCATGGAATTTTTATAAAAAATGAATCAAAAATATAATTTTCATTAGAAACATTCCTATAAATACCCTTATAAATATCCCTAGGAATATCAATAATGTTTTTACATACTAGTTTCCAAATGTTAAATAACATTTTCATTTAATATCAACTATAGAAACCTAGGATTAATATACATGTATAATAAAACATTTCCAGTAAATATTCAATCAATTTTGAAGGTACATACTATATGGAAATAATTGTTTAGTTGTTTTGGAGGCATGGAACACAATATTCTAATATGGTGAAAGATCTCTAGTATTCCCCATAAATATCATCCAATTTAGTAATTCTAATTTTCATACCCTAAAAAATGTTTTATTTATAACCAGGTAAATGTAAACAAAATAGAGGGTTATCCCAGACATTTGTAAGGGTAAACAAGAGAGATACGTAAGAATAATGTGAAAATAAAATTATGATAACATGACCAAAATATATTGAAATCAAATCCTACATTTCAATTATCACAATCATGTGTAGTGGAATAAATATTACAATTTAATAATACAATAATCCTATGAGAATTATTCCACATGATTCATGAGAGAATGACATTATCATAAAACATAGACTTGTGGAACACACATAAGAATCGAATATTATATTATAGTAGTAAAGGATTACATCTAAGAACATTATAGAAGGAAAATTAATTTACTCAAAAGATTCTATCTCAATTCATGTCCTATATTATTAAACTGATATCGCATCCTATTGCATCATTGTATTATGGAACTGAGTTTTCTCCCCATTCTATCCATGCATTATTGAACTCTATTCACTCCATTCTCCATACTTGTATTAGTAGATAGGGTTCATATCCTGTTACAACCTTGTGTTACTAAACCATGTTCACATCTCAGTATAGTACCATCTTAATCCTAAGATATAAATATTTTCCTTAATAATTTATTGGATATATAGGTTGTATTCCTCACATAATAAATTCACAAACATTTGTGGAAAAATACCATACTAAATTATCGAATAATAACCATATAAATAAAATGTGTACCCTAAAAAGTTCAAAATATCACAACCTATTAAAAATATAAAGGTTTCCTAATAATTTGTCCATTGAATAAATTTTTAACAGTGGGGGGTTTTGTAATATTTTTTTAATGGTGAAATCCATGGAATTGAAACCCATTTCATAAAAACATATCATCATAAACAATGATAAGTAAAAAGTATAATTTAAACTATTACATTCCTCTTATTTTTGAAATCAAAAACTACATTTTAGATACATAATTACTAATTCCATTGTATCACATGTATTTTAAGAAAGAAAAAATATATTGTTTTATTCCTATTAAATTGAGAAGTTTATATTATAATATATTATAATGAATTTATGGTACTTATGATAAAAATCATAATCATGAAAATTTGTATAATAATACATTCAATGATTAATGTACTGAGATGGAATATTAGTTGTATCATACATATTAAATTGGATTTATATCATGCACACTATCCTTTAATTTGTACTAATATTTTTGTAATTATATAAATAATACCAAATCTCATAATATAAATCCCTGATACCATTTAAATTATTTATCATAACCATAAAAAATTATTGTGATGAATGAAATTCTTTTAAATCAATATGAAGTCGTTCCTTATATACTAATTAAAACAATACCATTATTTTAGTTTCAATATGAACATTAGAGTGATAGGTGTCGGTGTACCTCAATGGTTTTATGGATAAATCCGACCATTAGAGATTGAGTTTACCATTGCGATGAAGGCCTATAAATACCACGTCATTTTATTGAGTGAGATGTTTCTAAATTTTGACACTCTTTGAGAGATCATCCAAATTACTACAATGTGGGAAAATATTGAGTTATAAAATCAATGAAACTATTCGTCCATTTACATGCAATGCTCAAAGTATTTTTGTATTTATTCTAGGTGACACCGATCATTATGACTACGATTGAAGGAATATGGTGATTGGAATATATTTTTTCTGATATTTGGTAGATCAGTGACTTCTATGGATAAGAAGATAGGGGAGTGGATCAACTTTTAGATTGAGGGCCACCAAGGATAGGAATACGGTCACAACCCATCCCAGTGGGGCATGTTCCTCGACTCCCCGATCTCACCTCCAATATTCCTGGGGATATTGACTAGAAATGAGTTGCTATATCACTGATATGGGAGGAATTTCTTTAGCACGTGTACAAATGAACACATCTCTATGCCCAAAATGCTAAAAAGTAAAAACCACTAAGAATAAAATGCATGCATACCACTATAACCCAACATTTTTACACAACGAAAGTAATGTATAATACAGAAAACTAGGACAGAATACAATCCCACCCAAAAAAAATTCTTTAAAAAATGTCATAAAACTTATCCGTAAAAAAAACACTACATGATCCAACCTGAATGCAATGTGTAGGAACTACTGTCTGAAGACATATGAACACCTCTCCTACATACTCTCACAAGTCTGCATATAGTATTTGTCCTCCCTAGACTCTATCAAAATAATTCTCATCTTATGAAAACATTTTACATGCAGGAAAAACCCATGTATGGGTGAGTATAACAATACTCAGTATAATACCCCGAAACTACAAATAAATGCACAAAGAGAGAGATACAGTCATCTCTACATAATTAAATGTATACAGAACGTATTAAAAGAATATCCCGATTTACCCAAACCAAGATGTGTAGTCGATAGATAATCCAAATATACCATATTACACCGCTAGGGATTCAGTTTAAATATTGCAGAAATCAAGCATATAGGAGAAAGAAATCATGATTCTGGTAGCCTTGATGATGTATGACTGTGGATTACTTTTCATTGTGAAATTCCGTGGGAGAGATGCATTGATAGATCTAAAGAGAGAGATATGATTCATCATGGGAGGATCACAGTGAGGGAATTGGGGGGATACCAGAAACTATATCTGGATTAATCTACAATGTATAGGATCGAAGCCCATTCAACTTCGTCACATCAATACCAGAGACTCTAACTAGGGATCCAAAAATGATTATAGGATCCACTTTTGGCAACTCAGGGGATTGTAAAAACAATATCTTGGTAGTCCTGCAGAAGGGATCATACTCATGTGAAGAGGAAACAATATCAAAAATCTTTTAGGGAAATGATGAAGGGAATGAACCCTAATGAAACTCGTCTAGGATATAGTGGAAGTGAGAATAAATCTCTATAAGGATTTTCACAATGAATAGTGGTCAAACCTGTCATGTCCATTGACCATGGGTATGACACATATAAATGGTCCATGTGACTAGAAAAAAGTATGATATATAAAATCATATGTTGATATAATAAGGGTTTTCCCAATGTCAGGGTCTCATCACCATATAAAGATCATAAATCAGACATATAGTTAGAAATTTCTAGTCATTATAGTGAAAAGGCCCAACCCAGGTTCAGTCCAGATCTGACACGAACCATTGGCCGAACTTACCTGATCTGGTTGACCCAAACCGTCATGGATTTATTATTCTATTCTAACTCTCATGCACATGGGATGGGTTTTCCTCCACAAGCAGCCCACCCGGGCAGTGGCCCCCCAAGAACGGTGTTGCACTGTGTCCCATGAGGTCGGTACGCTGCATCTGCGCATGCCCCACACCCTCTGCCTTCTTGCAGAATCATCGCCACTATAGGATCCCATTCCATAGTCAATACACATTGCACCTCTGATGGCCACCTCTTCGGCTACTCTCTTTCCACCAAATCCTCAGCATAGACTGACCACCTTGACCTTTTCTACCACACGCCTAGAGAAACCGAAGCCACTACACTATCCACCACCACGTGTCATCACCTGTGCCATCTTTCACAACCATCAAGGCCAAGCCACATGGATTCCTCATCTTCATCCCTCTGATGTGTCATTATGAGTTCATATCACCAATTTCAGAATGTTTGGCCATTAATAAATATTTAAATTATCATTCTATCAGATCCTGAGAATAACGAAGATCATGCAGGAAAAGTGGGAAGATATAGAATGGAAAAAATTAGGGGAATTAACCTCAACCATTTTTTGTATCATTCATGATCCTTTAATGTAAAAATGATCAATAAAAATTATATATTATAATAATTTTAATCCCTAAATAATTCTTGCAATCAAACCCATCCCACATGTACAACCAAATCATGGGTCAACCTATTCATGGATTGATCCACATTTTTCTTTGATTCTTTGAATGGGTAAAGAAATAATTGAAATAATAATTCCCTACTTGGGAATTTATCATTCACTGTAATGGAATCATTTTCGATGTTGATCCATCAAGAACAATCTCAATCAACCGTTCCATTTCCATTCATTCAATGCGATATTTCTCCATAATTCAATGGAATTCTAGAGTAATGGTTATATACCTAGAATTATCTGTCAATGTTTAACAAAAATTAAACATTTCTATGAATTTATGTCTTACCCTAAATTCCATGACAAGAAAAGAAATGCTAAGAAATATTTGGATATGTCTTTTTATGAATGTAAAATAGATGGACATATAAGAACTGATAGTTCAAAGGTCAAAAGGAATGATAGAGAAGAAAATAATTTTGATAAAAATCAGAAAAATAATTATAGTATAAATGGAGGTAAAGTATTTAAATATAATTACTCATGGAGTTCTAGTGGAGGATATTTTTTCTAATGATTCTTTGAAAATGAAAATTTTGGACATAAGAATATTGGTCTTTATGCCAAAATACATTTTGAAAGTCAATGTATTGTGTCCAAGGTTCAAACTATTGATTCATTACTTATATTTCATGAAATGCTAATTTTCCCGATGAAATGATTTATATATATTTTTATGAAGAATAGTCATCAGCGAGTGATAATAATAGGTCACATTAATATTCTGATATCTCTATATTTTTTAAATTGTTGTAAAATGATAATTGTAAAGTCAGCAAGATACCTGAAAAAGAAAATTCAAGAATAACTGTTTTGATAATATAATTATTACATATTTATAAATATCTAGATAGAAAAAATTTAAAATTGTTTCCATTTCAAAAAACCTTGACGAAGCTAATTCTGAGAAGGAAAATATTTTTTATATATTTTTATTAATTTATTTTTGAGAAGAAAAATGTTGAAACATAAATCATATCTGAATCAAAAAGTAATGTGGACAAGAAATAATTTCTAAATAAATATTTAAATTCATTCTTCAAATAAAATGTTATCAATGATTATATTTGTAAATGATAATTTTAATAATATTTATCGACAAATGCATCAAAATAATAGTAGTTCTTGGTTTGGTTATTCGCATTCAACACTTATTTTTAGAAATAATTATATTGTTCTTCAAAATTCCCAATTTTTCACGAAATGTCAAATAGGTAATCATTATTATAAAAAAATCTCAAATAAAATTCCATTATTGGGGTTTCAAATAGCCATTTATTCTAAACAAATGTGGATTTCAAAAATATTGTTTACTTATATTTCAGAACCAATGAATGTTTGGGTTCCAAATTTTTCTTTTTATTTTATTTCTTGAAAACAAAGGAAGTACCGACAAAATAAATATATGGTACAAGGATAGAGGATGTTCCTAGAAAATGATTTTAAACAATTACTTATTTGAAAATATAGTATAAATGAAATATAGATGAGTTTCTTTCAGAAAAAATTATAATGAATATATTATTGGTATAAGTAATATAGTTCTTCTTGGAAAAGCATTTATTTAAATTGTTTTATTTGGAAAAGGTCATAAGAACATCCCTATATGTATAAGCCACTTATGTGATGAAGGTTAAATTTTTAATTTTAGTAATGAAAAATGTTTATTACACAATTCCATGGATGAATTCAGTCTTTATTCTAATTAGCATGAGAATTATTGCACACATAACATGGAAGATAATAGAATAAAGACATACCATGCCTCTCTGCAATGTAAGAGAAATATTTTTTTGGAATTGAAGGATATGTCACTGTAACCTTAGAAAAATTTGAATTTTTTCTATTAAATGTATTGTGAAGGATCTACTAGAATAGAGATTTCATTCTTCAAAAGTTTGTGTCACTTGTTAAAATGGAACAGAAATATTATTCTAGTTTTTAATCTACTAGTGATGTCTCAATTAATGATGATTTATAATCAGTACACATGGACTTATTCTTTTCTACATAAAATATATGTATTAGAGGCATGTATTATGTAATTTTTTAGTTGATGATTACACAAGATATGTATGGGTCTATTTTCATGTAATGAAATATGAAGCCTAGTGTTATTTTAAAACTTTTTTTATCCAAAGTCTAAAATGATAAAACCCTTCCATTGATATCTATACATAGTGATCAGGCTGGAGAATTTGTAAATTCAGATATTGAATCATTTTATAGTACGAAATTTAAAAATCATAAAATTTCATCTACTAAAAATCCCCATGAAAATGATTTTATTGAATGATGAAATTAAACGCCTCATTAAATAAAAAGAATAATTTTGATTGAATATAGAATTGATAAACACTTTTTAGATGATGCTTTTAGTACATCATTCTATACTATATATCATGTTTTAATTATTTCATTTCTTAATAATACTCTATATTAGTTATAGATATGAAGAAACTAAAAATTATCATACATAAATTTGTCTTCATGAAAAGTAGTCAATTTGAATAAAAAATATAATGTACATAAATTCGTACCCAAATCCGATGAAGGGATATTTGTATGTTAGTCCTCTACTTTTAAGGCATACAAGGTTATAAATAAAAAATCATATACTATTCAAGAACTTCATATTTAGAATATGATGAAACTATTACTTTTGTATTTAAACAATTCCAATATATATCTCTGATGTGTTCTCCAAAACTAATTTGCAACCATTTATAGAAGATTCTTCTTATAAGTAGTATACTCGAGAAATTATTTATGAGTTATTCACTCGAGAATAATTTTTCCCATACATTGATAAACATGTTTTATGAAACCCAGGTCAGTTTTCTCATAAGAATCATCCTAGTGATAGTAAGATTGGTTACATAATCCAATCTATAGTACAAGAAGTTCTTTCAGAAATGAAGTAGAACATCTTGAATTTCGTTACCAATTCTAAAAAGCATTCCTAAAAAGGCTGTAGGTGACAAATGTTATAATATGGAAATATAACATGAACTAAATGAATTCAAAATAATTAATTCCATTACCATTCTTGAAAGACATAAAGAAACCTCTATACTTGTATTAAAATGGGGTTTCAAAAACAAATTTGATGAAAATGGATTCAAGATAAGAAGTAATGAAACACTAATTGGTAATGGTTATAATCAATAAGTTGGGGTTGATTATGATGAAACCTATACTCTAGTATATAGACTTCAATCCATTATTATTCTATTATCCATTATATAATTCTTTAAATTGAAACCTTTTCATATGGATGGGAAGTGTTCTTTCATGAACAGATATTTTAAAGTTGATGTTTTTCTTGAAAAAACTCATGGTATTAAAGCTACAAAAAAATATTGAATATATTTTAGAACCTACCAAAGAATTATATGGACATAAACAAGCCCTTATATCATGGTATGATAGATTAATATTGTTTTTATTAGAAAACATTGGTATGGAAAATGATTATCCAACACATTTCATAAAAAAATTGATTTGATTGTTCAAATCTAGGTTTATGACATTATATTCAGATCAAATCATTAATTTTTAACATAGTCTTGGTAATATTATGAAATATTCATTTGAAATGAAAATTATGGGTCATTTAAAAGTATTTCTTGTTTTTATATCTCTCAATTACTATAAGGGACTTATATATATCAATATATGTATATTAATGATCTTTTCAAAATGTATGGATTGGAAAATACGAAAATTATTATTACTCTAAGTGGTACATAAAACACATTTGATCATGACAAAGTTGGGAAACCGGTTAATGTAACAACTTTTATAGGTATGATATCATATTTATTATACTTTACACCTAGTCATCCACATATAATGTTCTCAGAATAATTATATTCAAGATAGTATGAAAATTCCAAAGAGTCCCATTTAAAAGCTGTAAAATGAATTTTCATTATTAAAAGAATACAACGGATTTAAGACTATTTTATTCATCCATACATGAAATTTTTTTTTCAGATACTGAATTTGGTGGTTACAAAATGGAGATGAAAAGTACAAGTGGAACTTGTCATTTAAAACTATATTCATTATTTTTTAGTCTTGTATGAAACAAAAATTAGTAGAACATTCTACTATTGATGTGGAATATGTGTTATTTAGAAGTTGTTATGGTCAAGTGTTGTGGATGCAAAACACACTCACTAATTATGACATGAGATTTAGAAAAACTGAAATGCTATGTGATAATACTAGTGAAATATCATTAAGTAAAAACCCATAAAATCACTCACTTTCAAAACACATTGATCTTAGGCATCACTTTCTTAGGGATCACACACTTAAGGGATATATCATCTTACAATTTATTGGAATAAATGAACTACATTATAATATTTTTACAAAAAAATTACCCTCCCATATATTTGAATATAATAAATAGTATCTAGTAATGATACTTGTAAAGTAATCATTCATATCTACATATTTTTTAAATTATATCCTTAAATTAAGTTACTCTTTTTCAAAGGGGGGTACAAAGGATTACTAATTTTTCTTTTGTTTTCTCATGAAATGTTTTATACTAAAAAATTTAATAATCATATATTTTTTCATACTAAAAACTTTTTACTCGTCAATTTTTGGCACTAATAAATGTTTTTACTCATACTTATTTCACACTGAACATTTCTATATCAAAAAAATACTCAGATTTTTTTCAAAGAATAAAATATCAAAACTAGTAAATCTACTCTAAGACTCTGAACAGTATGATTTCAAACTTTTTAAATTCAATTTTATTTATTAATATTTCATTTTCATTCAAAACGTTAATATATGAATTTTTAATACACAGATGGTTTTTTGTTATCTTTAAATAAAATCAAGAGTCTAGTTATTTCAATTGTCAGATCTTTTTATTGAATATTATCAATTGATGTCCAACTATCATATTTCATCACATGTATATAGGGACCAAATACCATGTCCCACATCAATTGTCTCTTGTTTACAGGAAATGTCTCTCCCTTCATGTATATGAGTCCAAATATTTTGTTTCATAGAGATTTCATTATACTCATGTTGGAAACAACTGAATCCTCTCTCACAATGTTTCATTAAGTGAGGACATCAGTTGCTCCAAATGATTACTCCACTATGTTTTTTCAGATAGTGTTTTGTCAGAATAGAATTATATGATAGGTATGATTCTTCATTGAAAATAATTATTAAATTCCATGGAGGGGAATATATTTATATAAATAACCCCAAAACTCATCCATATCCTATTGTAATTGGTGATGTAAGATAATTTTAAAGAACTCTAAAAGTTAATAGTGCTTCAAAAGTTACCATTTCAATGTATGATAGTGAGATTAGTATATAAGAAAATCATACCACATCTTTTATTAGTGTACCATCAGAAGGATATTAATTTTTTCCTTCTCACATTCTAAAAGAAAAATAAACCTTCAATTAAAAATGATATGAGAAATCTATTTTTAAGATTCATGGTGAAAAGAAAAAAACTACATGTCTTTTTGAAAAAAATCATCATACATCACACTAGATGAAAGGATTTAATTTTTAAAAAAAGGTGAAAAAGAATCCTTGAATATTTCAGATGTATTAATCCTATATTATTTTGTTAATATAAGTAATCTTAATTTTATGGGTTATTTTTTAATAACCATCAACAATCTATTTTCTAATGAAATTATTTATAAACTGATTTTGTTTCCAACCATTTTGATTCGGTTTATTTTTTAAATTTTGAAATCCTATAATCTCCATGTAAATTAAGTACAAAGAAACATCAGAATTCAATATATCAGTGACGATATATAAAAAATATTGAAATTTCATGTTGATTATGAATAAATAACATTTGACAAATATACTAAAGCTGATGTTCTGGAATAAATATTTAGGGTAAGTAAGGGTATTACAAAATTATCTTCTGTTGATTGTTTCTGAGAAATAAATGAAATCCCTGTCTAATTACTCTTTAAAAGAAATAAAGAATAATTTTTATATTAATAATTATTTTTCTCAATGGAGAATAAGAAAATCTAAAATAAAAAAGGATACCCTTAGTTTCATCTTGACCCTATTTAATCCCTTGATTATAAAATCATTTTCAAGATACTATTAATGACCATGAGAATAAAAATATGATGAAAAAGATAAAATATTATGTTTTAGATATTGATCATTTGATAACAATTTAGGGAAAATCGATTACTAGAATTTCTATGAGGGAAACAATTCATGAAGAAACAATCACGCCCTATTTCCAATAAAAGGGAAACAAGAAGAAACAAATTGGCGAATAATCAACTCCGTGAAAGGATTATCAAAAATAATAATCAATTGGAATAGAATATAGTGAAATGATAGATATATATGATTATATCAGTGTAGGATACAAATGAAATTACGAATATGAGAATGAAAAAAACAAGAAGAATAATAATAATAAAAATAAATAAAATAATATTGGATTGATAAGCATGTTAGTTAGGATAAATAATATCAATTCAATAGAATACTAGTAAGATATTAAAAAAATTAATCATGAAAATTTTCATACCTGAGATTGTATTCATCAATGCAATATAATCAGTTAATCCAATTATATAACGTCATTCACATTTGAGATACAGATTATGAACCAAGTAAGGGTGATGTTTGTAATCAGAATATGGAAAATTATAATCCTAGAACTCATTTTTGATATCATCATAAAAATTTTGTAGAAAATGATTTAGAAAATAAAATCTCATTCTAAATATATTAGTATGTTTTCAAGGAATAAAGAGAATTTAAAAGGGAAATTCATATCAACCAAGGATTAAGGGAAAAATTATTTGGTTATGGATAACCAAAATAAAGATCAATCTTAATCATCCTTCTAAGACAAAGACTAATAATTCATGAGGGCAACCTAAAATTGTTTGAAAACTAATATATGGATAAAATAAAAGCGTACTAAAAAGTTGTTATGTTGTATAATTATATTAATTATAGTATCAATGTCCATGAAGATTTAATTAAATATATTAAAAGAATTGTGAATGAATTTTCCATCACATTCAACAAATTACGTAGTGATACTGCTCAAAAGGGAAAAGATTTTAAAAGCATAGATGATAGTGCGACCAAATTATTCAAATTGATTGAAAAAAAAAGTTGAAATTAATTAAATCTATAATCTCATGTTTGATGTTTTATAAGGATGATATTGTGAAATTGAAAAATGAAAATGTTTATCAGAATGAAAAAATTGTATCTCAAGAGAAAAAGTTTTAGTTTCAAGAAAAAAATATTTGTACTCTAGAAGAGAAATAATTCTCTCGTGAATATTTGAATCAAAACCAAGATCAATTGTTCTCAGAACATTAATATATTCTCGGAAATCAATTTGAAACCCTAGATAAGATAATCAATGATCATAAGGAATTCATGAAAATAAACACAGTTCTCTTAGATCTCATAAATAATGAGAATGATAATGAGAAGACAAACTTTCTTCAACCTCTTGTTGTATTCCTTTTCAACACATCACTGATATAATTTGACATATACAATCATTTTGATTAAATGATTTCTATTTTTTGGATAAATGATCTTTTATATATTTTTTATAATCAAATTCTTTATTACATCATGTAGTTTTGTCTCTCTAACAGTTTTATAGGTTTTAGAAGACTTCTTGAATCCTTTTTTGTATATCACAACGGGGGACAATGATTTTCATAGGGGTAATGTATCTTTTATGAAATAGGGAATGATTTATATTGGTGGTGGTTTATAGAATATGATACATAGTGAATTAATTATCTTATGGGGTAGTTAGTCATATTTAATCGAATTTTCAGAACAGATTTATAACCAAGAGAGATAAGTAAAAGTAGTTACATCTAAATATGATTTTTCATTAAAATGTATTTTGGAGTAAATTTTTACAACGAAATTTTATATTTTAGATTTAAGGGTTGTTCATTCCAGAAATGGATAGATTGTTAAGATAAATCTATCTTTTTAAATTTTCTATTCATTTGTTTTAGAAATCACAAACTCTTTTATAAATACATTATTACTAACTCCTTTGTGTTCAATGTATTTTAATAATGAATTCATATTTCATTTTATCCCTTTTACATTAAGGATATAAGTTTATATTCTATCATTATGAATTTTATAATACTTATGAAAATAATTGTACTCATGATAATTTCAGAAATAATTCATTATATGATTATCATAATGAGACCAATTATTTTTTCTATAGTACAAATCGAATATGATTTATATTGTATACACTATCCGATATTTCATACATAAAATATTTTTTTATTCATATAATCTATAATGAGTCTCATTAATGAAATCATCATACCCACTCCAATTCATTATCATACCCAGAAATATAGCGACCTTGATTTTCTTAGATTACATTTACATCATTTTAACTATAAAAAACATAATAATATTACACATCTAGGATCCAAAGGAGTAGTATCTTGGAGATACTATGACTATACATAACATTTAAAATAAAAAGTATAAACATTCGATTAATTCATTTTTCGCAAGCTTCTTATTGGCCCTTGTGTACTCCATAGTACATATAGTCACCTGAGGATATACATTAAAATGGGGTGAGATAAAATCCCATTATGAGTACATATAAGGAAATGAAAAAATGTGACTGGGGGTCATCAAAGTCATAAAATCATATTCAAAATCATGAGAGGAAGCTTTAGTTAATAGAATGGAATGTGGGAAGGCATAAAAATGAAACCTTATGACTTAGTGGTTAACTACCACACATTGTTGTGAAAAAATAATGAATAATGTTCACAAACATTTTACATTACTCATGAGGTTCTTCACATTACCCAATGTATTGGTGTTCTATATAATTCTAGGAACACACGTCAAATTAAAACATTTTCTGTGCACTATATAATTTCAGGTGCACCCATCACGTCATAGCATTTACATTTTAATGCATGATACAAGGAACCTATATAAATATTTAACATAAAACAAACCATGGAATTTAGTTGGATTCACTTCATAATGAATACATTAATAAATTTTGGTTTCCAAATGATATTGGGAAAAAAATACTTCATACAAGAACCATCCACCTTGAGTGGGAAGTAAAAGGTGTGTTTTTGAAAGAAGGGTTCATTTTGAAAACATTGTGGATGAAATAAACTCTAATAGAAAAAATGTATATACCAGAAAATTTAATATAATTATGATTAACTGGTTTTATGGACTAAATGTTCTGAAAATGGAGTGAAAGGGGGGGAACTGAAGAAATAATTCCATGTTCGAGAATTCCCTTTACCTTGTGTCCGAACAATTTCTTCACTTTAAAGTAACATATAATCAAATTTGATTAATTAATCGACACAAAAAAATTTATACATGGAATTTATTAATTATGGTTCTATTATTTACTTTTATGTACCTTTTTATGAGTCATAGAATATAAATTCATTGTTCTGGAGTGTTCTTATTCTTAGTTTTCCGGAACAGTTCACTTCTGAACATGAGTGGCTATTCATGTAGAACATCAATAAATAACAAGAATTTATATTAAATGCTATTAATGGTCTTACATGAGATTAAATGATCTTATAATGAAATTGGTTATAAACCATGAGTATAAATCATTAGATAAAATTTCATTATGATCATTATACACTAATTTGGGCGGTTTTTTGATCACAACGAACATGATTTGTTTTAACAATAAGAATTATTTATAAAATTTGTTTCAAGAACATAAAACGGGTTACAAAATAAATATAAGAATTTTTTTCAATATTTTAATAAATTTATTTGATAGAGTTTATGTAATTTAAGGGAAATGACGGTGCATCACCAAGGATGATGATATATTGACACATCACATCCAATAATATCATTTTAATAAATAAAATAGTGAGGGTGAGGAGTTTAATGAATAAACTTCCATTAAAATGATATCATACCATTATATCAATCATACTGGAGTTTACATAAAATTTCAATTATAGAAGTTATGGATTATAGTGAAAAAGAAATGAAACTGAAAGAAAAGAGATAGAGGAATTTCCTCTTGAATTCTATTATTGAGATCCTTGTTAAAGCACCAAGGCTTGGTGTTTTGATGTGACCAATAACTCAGGGACGTGGGGGAGGGTCTAGGAGAGTGGTTTGGGCATAATTTGTATAGTTTTTAATCTTGAGAGGTGTGAGAAAATGATGTTGTGAGGGTTGGTATTTATAGTGGATGGGAGATGCGTTTTCTCAATATTATAATAATTTATTTATTATTTCTCCAAAGGAAAAAAATAATTATGATTACATGACTAAATATAGTAAATGAGCATGTTAGTTCCAAAAAATGGGTTTTAAATGCTTTGAACATAATTTATGACACTATAATTCAAGTATTCAACATTTATTGTAAATTATCATATTTTATTTTTCACAAAAAATTCAAGTATTTCAGAAAAATATTAAAAATTCACCATAACCATTTTTTGATATATATAATCCAAAAAAATATCCATATTATACAAATAATTTTCTAAATTGGATTAAATAATGTTTAAATTAATATTATAATTTACATGAAAAATACAAATTTTGAAATTAAAACTCATTTTTTAATCTTTGAACAATTAATTAATCTCTCATTAAATTGTCATATAATCTCAGGACATCAAGATATTAGTGTATTGATAAATTTGATGAAAATAAATTTTCTTTTAAAATAATAAAAAATCATTAAATATTGATGACTTACCAAAATACCAACACTATAATATAATTATAACATATTGTCAATTATAAGGAAGATAAATTTTATATATACTACCATTGGTAAGGTTCCTATTCACAAGGCTGGTTTTCTTTTCATATGGTTCATATTATAATGCATAAGAGTAATATTACTATTCATAAGGGAAAAATTACATTTCATTAAGTTATGTAACTATTAACCAAAAATTATTTTTTCTTTTCAAACTCCAGCCAGCTTTCTGATTGTGACCATGTATGTCAGTTTCTCTAAATTCAAATCAAAGATGAGGAAAAGTAATGTTTAAAGGTCACATAGAATTAGTGGATCATTCAATAAGGATGGGGAATTGTGTTTCCTATTGTGATTTTTTGTAATTATTCTATATAAGAAAATTATATAAAGGAAATTCTATGGATAAATCTTTTAGTTGTTTCATTCATCCACGTTTTGATATTTTTCCCTCGAAGTTTTGTTTTACATAATTAGGTGATGGCACTTCTCCTTCATCATATCCTTTAGTTCCCATGTTTTTCTTTATACATATAGTTCCTACACAATAATTTTTCATGGTGGGTTGTCTTATTTCAAAGAACATCATCTCTCCAGTTCAGAATCTTTACTAGTTTATCCACATAATAGAGATCATCTTCTGTCTATAATACCTCTGAGTTCAGTAAATGTGAGGGATCTGGTAAGTATTTCCTCCATAGTGATACGCGGTAGACAATATAAATATGATCTATATTTTGTGGATGTGAAAACTGATATGACATGGCTTCTAAAAGGTCTAGTATCCAAATGGGGATAATGTACCTTGGGAAAAGTTTCCCTTTATTTCTAAACCACATTACTCTCTTCCATGGTGATATATGAAGGAAGACTATATCTCCAACATTGAACTCCAAGTCCTTCATTTTTTAAGCCTATCACTTTTGTAGACACTGATTAGGTTTGATATGTTTTTAGACGACATGATCTTTCTCTCTCCTCTCTTGAAAAATATCAAGTCCAAGTAGCTTTATTTCTCCATCATCATCCCAATAGGTTGGAGTTCTACATCACTTTCCACACATACCTTCATATAGATCATTATAACACTCGAGTGGAAGATATTGTTGCATGGAAACTCCTACAATTCAATGTATTGATCCCATCCATCTTTGAATTCTGAAGTGAAGTCTCTGAGCATATATTCGAGCATCTAAATAGTCCTTTCATATTGGTCATTGGTTTGGGGGTGATAGGTAGTGATGATATTAAATTCCGTACTCAAGGGATGTTGAAGAGTCCTACAGAATGTAGATGTGAAAATGGGATTGTAATTTGAGATAATTAAGAGTATAAACCCATGTAGTCTCACCACTTCCTTCACATATATTTGTGCATCTTTTTCAGGTGATAAATCTTCTCATGTAGAGATAAAGTGGGTATTCTTGGAGAGTTTCTCCACCATATCCCATATCACATTATTTCCCTTTGTTGTCTATGAGAGACCCATGAAAAAATATATGGTCACATTCACCTGTTTTTTAATGGGTATAGGAAATGGTTGCATAATCCTTTTGGAGTTTTGATTATTCACGTTAACTTGCTGACATATCATGCACCATGAGATATACTTATCAATATCCTTCATCATATTGCCTCACCAAAATTTTTCTCGGAGATCATGTTACATCTTGTTTCTACCACAATTGTTAATAAAATGTTAGATATTATCATTATCAAATAGATTGTTATTTATCATAGGTTCTTATGGTACAAAAATTCTCATTCCAAACTAAATTACACAATCATTATCGATATAGTACTCATGTAGCTTCACTTCCTTTACTAAATTCATCTTTTTTTCTAAATCAATGTTATCATTTTTTCCTCCTTAATCTTCTCAATCATAGTTGGTTTTTAAATCATTTGAAAATGATAGGATATATTTAATTCCCTTATGATTTTCAAATCTATCATTTTCATATCCATGAAGAGAGGTTCTTTCTCAATAAACAACACGAATAGAGAAGCACGTTCTTTTCAGCTTAGAGCATTTAATCATTATTCTACCTTGCTACTATTATAGTGAATGGAGAAATCGTAGTCTTTGATTATCTCTAACCATCTCATCAGATTCATTTCAATCAATGTTTTGCGAATATATACTTTGAGCTATTTTGATTGGTATATATATCACACATCTCACAATATAGGTAAGGTCACTAGCTATTCTAGGAGAAAATCATAACTGCTAGCTATAGATCTTGACTATGGTAGTTATGCTTATGAATCTTAAAATGTAGTGTGGAATAATACTAAATTCCTTATAATCGATACACATCCTCATTAATCCACCCTTTTTCCTAACAAAGAGCATTGGCACAGCCCAATGTGATGCACTAGGGAGTATGAACCCTTTGTCTAAAGTCTCTTGCAGCTGATTCTTTAACTCATCTAGTTTGATAGTATCTATACTATTGGGTAATATTGAGATAATATTATCTAATGGAATGAGTTCTATTGAAAAATCTACCTCATGATATGGGGGTAGTCTGGGGAACTATTCAGGAAATACATCACTATGATCCTTCATGATGGGAATTTACCCTAGGATGATACCATCCTTTGAACCAACCAATTGAGAGATCTATCCTTCTTCACATGGAATTGACACCCACACCATAGAGGGATTTTTCAATAGAGTTTCATCATTGTCCTTGCATCTGTAGAGGATAAAGTGATGGTTCAGAATATGAAATGATATTTCCTTTTCCGAACAGTTGATGTGTGCTCTCTATAATGAGATCCAATCTATCCCCATTATACTGCTTAATTTCACCTAGGGAAGTATTATGATATTCACTTGAAATAACTTCCAACATACTCCAAACAATAGAAGCTTCCAACACTTATGTTATAATGATATAACCACTATGTTTTTTACATATATTATTTCATCATGGTTTCAGGGAATCAATTCAATATTTAAAGAAAACTTGGGGGATATAAAAGAATTTATTGAACCAGAATAAATTAAGACTATTTAAATTCTTGAGTAAATTGGAATTGAACCTTGTATGAATTCATTTTCATGCTCAACTTCCAATTTAGTGATATAATAAGCCTTACCTTGTTCCTTTGGCTTTGTGGCTACTGACACAGATTAACCTAGAGGACTCAAGGTTCAGTGCATTGGCTTTCATAGTTCCCTTTCTCCCTACAATTTTAACATTAGACCTTTGGTGGTTCTCTCCATTATTCCACCACATTATACTTCTTCGTCATGTCTTTTCAATATTCATGAGTTTAGTGGGCTTCATTCCTACACATAAAGCATTTTCCCATCCATTTGATGCAATTACCATGGTGGTTATTCCCACAATATTAACATGTGGATGGTTGGAATATATTTCTACCTTTCACATAAGATCCTTTACCAAGAAAGTATAACTTTCATTTCTTATCATAAAATCAATGGGAACGTTCTCCAAAATCCATTTCCACTTTGAGATCAAGTAAAAAAATATATACATAACTTCTAATGTCTCGAATTTCAAGAGGCTTTAAATGGTGTGGTTTTAATCCACAAAATAATCTATCAATTTTACTATCAATATTGATAACAAAACTCCAACTATACCTTTAAATCCTAGTGAAATTTTCATTATAAGTAGTGATAGATTCCCTTATTTTTTCATGAACTCTATGAATTCTCTATATATCGTTGTATGAAGATTTTGAGGTAAATCCTTGTTAAGAATAAATATCGTAAAGTATTCCTGCTAAATGTATTCAACATCATCCCTCATCTTGGGGTTATTAATCGAAGACCACCATTGGCTGACCAATCCATATAGATGATAAACAACAAGATTCACCTTCTGCATCATGAAACATTTTTGTACTGAAAATATCTTCTTTATCAAGTTAGCCCACTTTTCTGCAACTAGTGGATCAGAAGAACCACTAAACAAGGGTGGTCATTGATTCATAAAACACATTATAGACACTAGATCCCTCTTAGGTGAAGGATGAAGTTCCAGAATATAAAAATTATTGTTCACAAATAGAGATTTTTTTATGCATCCCCATGAAGTTCTTAACACCACCTTCCAAATCATTTGGGATGTTTCTCAAGAAATTGTTGTATTGTCCCTTGCATGGTATGTTGGCATGGTTTCTTGTGGTTCCCATAATTTTATGAAATATAAATGTCTTAAAGAACACATAAGTCCTCAAGTTAAGAATAAATAACTTATTCCTTTTTTTAATTAACACAATAATCAAATCTCATTGGATCTGGTGAGTCGTTTAACAGAAGGTATGTTTTTGTTGTCCCAAATTAGTTTTACCCTAACAAGTATAGCACCAGTAAGGGGAAAATTCATATGGAATTATGAAGTTATTTTATCTTTCATAACATAGTTTGTCTTTTTGCTTTATCAAAGACTACTAAATTTAGATTCGATTTTTGTTGATTGTTTTGGATACAAAAAGAATAATTTGTTTTAAGTTTCTATTAAAAATTTTCATAATAGAATAAAAGAAAAATACAGGAAAATTGGTTTTGATGTAAATAAAGAATGAAATGCGTTGGGGTTATGGATTTATGAGAATTTTATTCTTAAATAAAATTTCTTATGATCTTGTGATGTTAATCATAACCCAACACTCTAGGATCAATTTGTAATAATGTTTCTATGGTCCGATAAACATCATATTAAGAGCTGAATATACTAACTCCTTGGTCCGGTAGTTAGTGTTTAACAGATCTCTTTTTTTCATAGTCCATTTTGAGTTGACGAATACTTCCAATGGTCAAAAAATTATTCATTGATATTATTCTTTTGAATCCTTAAATATTTTTCCCTTGGTCCAGTACAGAATTTCCAGTGATAATATGATGTGATTTATGAAGAATAAGAAGAGGTTAATAAAAAAAATGCATTCATAACAACTTAATTCAAATTACAACTCATAATCTCCCACAACCCAAACACATTGTGTGTTTAGTTACATATTGAGAAACAAATAAACACAAACTCTTGATAAATGATGTGATCATGCTAGAAACTTCGAGGTGGAATTGATTCATTGGTATATGGTGGAATGACGGCAGTATGATGGAAGAGCGTCTCTCCTTCAGAACTTCAACTCTTTTTTCCACACAATATTCCCACACACTACTATCTTGGTCCAAAGTCCAAGGCCTCTTTTTATAGAAAAAATAAGTGCACGACGTGTGGAAAAAGTACACACTGTGTACTTTTTTCAACACTTTCTTGCCTCTGTTTTCGCCGCTGCTAGGTGGCCAAACATGCCTTCATTGACTTGGAACACGGTGCTGCCCGGTAAGTGAATGTACACGGTGTGTATTGCCACCATACACGCCATGTAGTCTCATTTTCTAGCCACCAAACGCTTCTAGAATTGTATACACAGTGTGTATTAATGGAACACGGCATGTCCCCTTATGTCTGCCACATGGTCGTGTAGAGTCCTCTCGTCCACCAACTGCTTCCAGAATGGTATACACGGCATGTATAGTTTGAACACAATTTGTACCAGATTTTTGTTATGTGGGAATGTACTTGTCCTGGTTAACATGTGTATGAGCTTGAATTTACACGGCGTGTATGTAAGTATAGGCTGTTTAGTTGTAAATTTTTGTTCAGTTCTTCCCAGTTTTGTGTATTTGGCCATAAATCTCCTGGAAATGAACTAGATCACCAAAATTAAAGTATTTGTTCCCTAAGCAGTAGATAATTGCGGAAAACATGTTCTTATTTTTCAATAGAGTATATAAAAATGTATACACAATCAGGTGCATAAAACTCCCCCATACATAGTCATTTGCTTTCCCTCAAGCAAATATCAACATGTAATTAATAGAATCTATATTTTAAAAGGAAGAACATCCGTTAATAATAAATGTAAATAAAAAGTTATAGGAGAAAACTTCAAAAATAATACAAAATAGTTTCAATCTAAGAGATATTCTAATCATGCCTCATATATAATTAAATTTACTACATTCATCTTATTTTAACACATGTTTCAACCTTTAAAAAATAAGCAATCCACTTGATGACTTACCCCACCAAAAATATGCTTAACACTACAGATGTTTTTAATCAATGTTATCCTCAATCAAAGATATATATACGCTATCTATAGGTTTTCAAGAATTTTAGTTCTCCAATTTAGAAAATTTGACTTACAAAAATCATGAGGTATTATCAATAAGGATCATATTTTTTTTGTGGCTAAAGGTTGGTATGTAAATATCTGAAAAAAATATGATTTTTGAATTAGGAGGTTAAATTATTTAAATAAAAGTGCATGATATTCAAAGTTAAACTCAATGTAAAAAACGTCCTCAATAATATTTATCAAGTAATCTCATCACCACCTTCTCCTATAGTTGGGTAGGAGTCACAAAACAACAAGTGAGTATAATGCCCATTTATTTGTACCAATTTTTATAGAACACAAAGGGAACCTTTCTGAATTTCGAAAAATTGAGGTTTGGAACCCTTTTCCGCCCTAAATGATCAAGAGGCTCTCCCCCATACCTAATTTCTTGAAAATTCACGAATTTATACCATGTGTTTCCAATCCCTTTGTAAAAACCCGATATTTTATGATAAGTATTATTTTTAATTTATTTGATGTCATTTGTTTTATGCTACAACAAGATTATCTTGTTCTATACGCAACACTATATTAGCTTGCAGTATATGCAACACTATTTTTAGATTATGTTATACACAATTTCAAGTTCATTTGATAGAAGTTATTCTACTCAACATTGAGTGTGTATATATATATTCAATGTATAAATGAAATAAGGTTGGATTCTGTTATACGCAACAATAAAGGAGTCTTTCACTACACGCAACCCTGACTTGGCTTTCTTTACATGCAATCACGACCTTCCTCGATAGCGTGTGTTGTACGCAATATCGGGTTTCACTAAACAAAGATATATGGTTATAATATTATCACGAACTAGCCGTTATGAATATTATTAAATAAATTTTTAATTTTATAACATTATTATTCATCTTATAAATTTTCTAAAACATTTTATGTGAACAAAATAAATTTTTCGGGTAAAATAATTATTTTTCAAAAAATGTAGTTGTGCCGCCTTTTGATGGAACACCCACATTAAATATAGTTTTGGACATATTTATAATTTAAATTTTAAAAAATAAACTTCTTATTTTGAATCAGGATATAAAAATTTACATTGGATAAAGTTTTGATATTTTTCTGTTAACTTTCATATTTTAATGAATCATAAAAACACGCTATATTTTAATTAAAAACAACTTTTTTCATCATAATAATTTATATGGTTCAATTATATTATTAAATGGTTTTAAAGTATAAATAGAATATATTTTTACCATTTAATATAATTTATGTCATTAGCATTGATTTTACCTTGAATTCGTAGTTTAACTCAATTCAATTTTTTGCAATGTTTTAAACAAAAACCTGTTTTCTTTCGACAATGAGATTAATTTTAATTTAATTTCTGCAACTTTTGTGTATTGAATTTGGAAAAATGGATTCCATATTTTGAATCAGTGGGTCGAAATTATATTAATAGGCTACTTTTTATTTTATGGGCATTAGGAATAATAACTGCGGTAAATTTTATTTACCATAGTTAAAGGTAAATCGGGTAATTAAGGGTTAATATAAGATTATAAAATTACACTAACACCTTCCAAAATCCTATTTGATGACTAAATGTCGACCCATATCACCATAGGGTCAGATTACATTCATTTAATGGACTTTTCTCCAAAAAAAATAATTTAATTATTATTAAAACCAAAGAAAGTGACAACATGTCACTTTCTTAAATATTATAAGTATGATAATTTTAGTTTAGTGATAAACTTCATGAAACATCGGATATAAATAGTCTCCAGAAATCTAATAAAATTATCCACATCATATAAATTTATTTAGAATTTTTAGGGATTAAATAATTATCATTAAAGGTGACATAATAGTGATGTTGAAATTATATTATTAAGAGAAATACCAAATAAATTGTTTTCAAAATATTAAATTAATTATTATATGAAATATATAATGTGATCCACTAATTCTATAGATACATATGGCATGTTATGAATTTATTAAATATTTTAGTTCGAATATATCCTCTGTGTAGATTTTATTTAAATTCAAATAAATGAATAGTGTCAAAATTGACACTATTGTTATTTTATAAAAATAACATAATATTAAATAGTTTAAAAATCACAAAAATATTTAAAAATTATAAATTGAAATTTATATAGTCGAAAATGGCATAATGTATCCAATTATGGAAAATTAACAACACATAAGTTATTATTTATAACCATTTAAAATTTAAACTTTTATTACCACAAATAAACTTAAATAGATTAAATAAGAATAAATCAAAATGATAAGGATTAAAATTAGATTAAAACCTGTCTAAATTTGATTTTTTGATGATATTACAACCCTATCTCATCTAATATTAGAATTGAGTCATTTTTGGAGTTTTTTATGTGGGGTTTGAATTTATATTAAACTAATATTTTTGAGGATTCCAAAGGTTCCCCTCTCCTCCCTTATAAAAGGGAACCTCCTCCCTCTCCTCCTCAAACCAATTTGAGCCTTAAATCTCGGACAACCCCTGCCCATTTCACTTCCCCACTTCTTTATAAACCTACTAGAGGTACTGGTCTTCTCAAAAGACCAAATCTAGTTCCCTAAGAGAAAGATTAAAGGAGGCACTTCGAGAAAGAGGTAATACCTTCTACCGTTTTCATCAAGTTTCATTCTTCTTATACTCCCTCTTATTTAGTTGTTTCATTATGAAGTAATAACATAAGTATCCCTAATATACTGATATGTAATTATAATTAAGAAACAACCCTATTTCACCTTCTATCCATCCTACAGAAAACAAAATCACTGTGCGTGCGTACGTACGGAATACCGTCTCCACGCTGTGGTTTAATCAGTTTTTCCACCAACACCTTACATGGATGGGTATAATGGTGTAAAGAATAACTATATATGGTTATTATAACATCATAATGATTCTTATATATTATACCACCCACTCCAATTCTATTCAATAATTATGGGAATGATATCATCGCTCGTGCATACGTACGGACTACCGTCTCCACGACGCGATGAGATTCATTCTCCATGTTATCCATACATGAATGATCATAAAGTTTATATAATGAATAATAATGAAATATATGAAATAATAATTCTACTGGATTTATTTATATATATATGTATGTTATCTATTTAGTTTCATTCAATTCAATAAGGAAACGAAGACAACGTTCATGCGTACGTACGGCCTACCGTCTCCATGTACGGTGTATTTCATTCGTTTTATCGATCTATAATATATAGGTATATGATAAATATATATTATATATAAATCATGTTTTACATTCTGTAATTATGTAAATCATGATATAAGTAATAATATCAAGAACGACAAGTCGAAATACATACGATAAATGAAATGATTTTACCCAAAACGTTGCTTTAACATGGAATTTACAAAAGAAAGGGTAATATAAAGTCATAAGTGAATCATATATGATATCATAACAATGAATATGATTATTTAATAAGTCAATGTCATTATTTAAATTATTATATAGTAGGTTTGGATCCATACGAAGCATATCGGACCTAAGGTAAGGGATAATGTTGCAATCTCAATTGTTTTCTATCCAAGATTGCTTATACGTAAGTATTTACTGGGGTTATTGTTATCATCCATGTACATGTTTTCTAAAAATGTTTTCATATATTTTTAAAGTCCTTTTTACCCATTTTTGAATTTTACTATATGGTATGTATGGAATTTTTTGTTTTGTTTACCATACGAGGTACTTTAGGACTTTTCCGGCAAAAGTACGAGAAGAATGTTTTTTTACTTATACGGCATGAATGAATTTTTAAGGTTTTATAATGCCTTATTTTCATGAAGAATACTCTACAATATTTCATGAATATTTTCAAAAAAATAATTTTCATTTAAAATTTCAAGACATTTTTTGAAAAGAAAATGAGTTTGAAGAAGAAATGATATTTTCCACAAGAATTCATTTCAAGTATTTTATCAATACCATTTTTCATCTAAGATGACATTATTTCATATGTGTATGTTTTAAGTATCATATCTCTATGATTTACATGGTTACAATTTTCTTTTTATGAAATGATATCCATTTCTTTTATATGGATTATGTGATGATGGGATGATGTTTATGAAACCCATTTTATTCGTTGGGTTATTATGAATAATGTATGTTTATTTTGTGGCACAAGTGAGAATGATTTCATTATGAGATGGATGGGACCTATATCTCTCTCGAATGCATTGGGTACAGATTTATATCTCATGAGATAGACATGGCTGGAATGGTAAGTTAATCCGGTTCAGTGTTACAGGACTGAAACGAGGAGTGAAATCGATTCAGAAAGGGACTTTGTCCACTAAGATGGTCTTGGAAGCATTGCCTTGGCTACTATGGAAATCATAAGATGTGCTGAATTTTTTCCACAATTATATGTTTTATTCCCATTAAATTTTATCATGGTTTATGTTCCATTATGATATATTCCTTACGTACTTCCACAATTTATGTCTTTTCTCATGATTTTGATGTTTAAATTTCATGTTCATGTTTTTTCTTTCAAATGCTTATGGATTGTTTTATGTTTTCTATGTTATACCTTACTGAGCATTTGATCTCACCCTTTTTATGTTTTATTTTCCCCATGAAATAAATAAAGGTTTTAGGTATGGAAACAAAAAGGGGAAGATCATTATGGGAGTTGTTGAAGATATTTCAACATGATTAGAAGTTTATATTCCATGTTTCCAAAAAAACTAAACTATTACGATCCTTGTGTGTCTGTTTTTGTAATGTATTAAGTATTACAAAAAATTAATGTAATGTCCATGTATGTCAAGATTCGTGTCTCTATAGTTCGTGTCAGAGGAAAGGTTTAGTCAACCTTTGGAAACTATGATGCAAGAAATTTAGTGAGATCCCTAGTGATATTTCTAAGGTATGTCTACGGATGTCCCTAAGGTTAAGTATACGTATAGGTTATAGTCTGAGAATTGAGCTAACGATCTTAGAATTAAACCTAAGATGTTAGATATTGAAAGTAATCCCCATTTATTATGTTTTTCCCCTAGCATGGTATTTTCCTCTCAAACTATTATTTTTGGGTTTTAGACGATGGCTGGAACCCGAAGGAATTGTGTTGATCAATGTAATGGACAATGCAATGATTGTACTCCTGAACAAACCAATGTCATGGGAGATGGATGGAATAATCTTATTTCTATACTTACACAAGCTATGAATCATTCTGGATTTCAAAATGAGCAGAGTAAGGAGCAACATTCTGTTGAATCCTTCATGAGGCAGCGTCCACCTTTATTCTGCGGGTCTTCTGATCCCTTAGTGGCTGAACAATGGATCAGTGCTACTAAAAATATATTTTCAGTTATATAATGTTCTAAGCATGATAAATTCATCTTAGCAGTATATCTTTTAGAAGGTGATGCTGATAAATGGTGGAATCTTATCAAAAATACGAGGCAAATAGTTGAAATTGAGTCCATGGAATTGGACGAGTTCAAGAACTTGTTTTTTAGTAAGTACTTACCTCGTATGCTTCGAACAAATATCTAAAAGTATTTTCATGACCTTAAGTAGAAGGATGATGAATCTGTTGGTATATACGAAGCGAATTTTACAAGACATGCAAGGTATGCATCTGGCTTTATCATCCAACCTGAAAGTAATGTTGATCGATTTTTCGGTGGCTTAAAACCAAGTCTTCGAAGGGAATTAGATATAAGATACTTCAGTAGCTATGAAGAAATTGTGTGTTATTCTATCAAGGTAGAACATGAAGTTGGTGTAACATATCCATCTCATGGTTTTGACAAGAAACGAAATATAGAGTTCAAGGAGAAATCTCATAACAATGGTGAAAAGAAGATGAATGTTTCTTTATTCTCAAAGTGTGGAAATAATCATGGTGGAGATTGCCTAAAAGGTACTATAAAATGTTTTAAGTGTGGAAAAGAAGGTAATCGAGCAGTTTATTGTCGAAGTAATGGGAAAAATGTTTCTAATGATGTGAATAGAGAAAAGACTACAGAGAACTCTCCACCAACACTTCAATGCTTCAAGTGCAAGGAAATGAGGCATTATGCTAATAAATTCCCTAATCCATGGGTTAATGATGATTATCATGAGAAACCTCTTAAGGCAAAGGATAAAGGGAAGTCTCATGCGATAAAAATTTGTGATGTTGAATATGAAAATGATGTCGTGTAATGATTAAGTTTTTATGTAATGAGATTTAAAAGTAGTATCATGGAATCTCATTTATGGTATTGTGGAATATCTATGTATTGGTTTTCAATAATTATATTGTACTAGTAACCATGAAAACGTGATTGAAATATTTTTGGAAAGCACCTAATATGCACATAAAGAAGTGCTAAGGAGATAATTAAATGTTTGATAGTATTTATGAGCTCATGAATTATAAGGACAATGTGATATCATGGTTTGAGTATATAGAATTTTTGGATTTTGGTATGTGGACAGAGTTAACTTTTGACAACACTCATGTTTTCACTAAGGTTCAATGGGTATTCATTTTTCAAGAGAATACATGATTAAGGCCTACGAATGTTTGGAATATGACCCACAAGACATATCTTTTGATATATGGGAATCAACGATGGTATTAACAAGCTTGTTATATGAACTCTCTAGTAATCATTTTCACTATAATATGGGAATGGAAATCAGTATTTTTGATAAGCCTAAAGATTGGAATAGATTATGTTGGACATTAATTAGTATTGTTTAAGGCTAGAAATTTTTCAATATTATTGATGGAAAGTTATAATATTTTTATAAAAAAATGACAACCTACAGAACAGGCGACAACCAATCGCGTCAGACAATGCTGTGGGAATCAAACCCACAACTGAAGTGCGATAGGGCTTTATCGCCTACCACTGGCCTACAGGAAGTCCCTGGTTAGTATAAACAAGTTTTATTTTATTAAGTGGTATGATATCTGAAGTATAAGTTTATTTTTTGAATCGTATATGATTAACCTCACCATAGATAGACTTATGTATATTTGATAACTTTTTCTAACATTTTGTTTGAAACAGATGGAAGGACCCATCATTTTATCATATGATCTGTTAACACTTCATGAATAATAAATTTAACTTCATTTCTTTAAGAGATGATATGGAAATTGTTCAAATCACAAACAACGGCGAGATTGTACCAAAATCAAGAAAGTATTTCTTCTAATTCAAAATTTTCAACTTTAGGGAAATGATATTGAAAACCAAAAATGTTTTCCTAGTGCTCTTATATCCGATGAATCGGATGGTACCTTAGATCATTACAAATTTATGGCTTTGTGATTGATGGTTTTTTCATAGCCTTGTTCTCTACCATTGTCCATCAGAACATGATGGTTAGATTTGTCTTCCATATCCATATTTTCACCTATGTTATCTGATGTGGAAACCCAGTGATTTGTTAATTTGGGTAACCGTTACGTTTCATACTTTAGTTTTTAAAGTTACGTTTTGGTATTTCATTTTACGATGTGGGTTTCAATTAAAGAAACTTTCAAGTAGAAAACCATGTATAACCCCGACGAATTTCGAGGGCGAAATTCATTTTAAGGGGGGTAGAATGTAACAACATGATATTTTATTATAAGTATTCTTTTTAATTTATTTGATGTCATTTGTTTTATGATACAACAAGATTATCTTGTGCTATATGCAACACCGTATTAGCTTGCAGTATACGCAACACTATTCTTTGATTGTGTTATACACAATTTCAAGTTCATTTGATAGAAGTTATTCTACGCAACATTGAGTGTATATATATATATTCAATTTATAAATGAAATATTGTTGTATTATGTTATACGCAAAAAATGAGTCTTTCACTACACGCAACCCTGACATGGCTTTCTTTACACGCAATCGCAACCTTCCTCGATAGCGTGTGTTGTACGCAATACTGGGTTTCACTAAACAATGATATATGGTTACAATATTGTAAAGAACTAGCCGTTATGAATATTATTAACTAAATTTTGAATTTCATAACATTATTATTCATCTTACAAATTGTCTAAAACATTTTATTTGAACAAAATAAATTTTTCGTGTAAAATAAGTATTTTTCAAAAAATGCAGTTTTGCCACCTTTTGATGGTGCACCCATCTTAAATATAGTTTTTGACATGTTTATAAGTTAAATTTTAAAAAATAAACTTCTTCTTTTGAATCATGATATAAAAATTTACATTGTATAATGTTTTGATATTTTTCTGATAACTTCCATATTTTAATGAATAGTAAAATACGCTATATTTTAATTAAAACAACTTTTATCATCGTAATAATTTATTTGGTTAAATTGTATTATTGAATGGTTTTAAAGTATAAATAGAATATATTTTTACCATTTAATATAATTTATGTCATTATCATTGATTTTACCTTGAATTCGTAGGTTAAATCAATTCAATTTTTTGCCATGTTTTAAACAAAAACCCGTTTTCTTTCGACAACAAGAATAATTATAATTTAATTTCTACAAATTTGTGTATTGAATTTAGAAAAATGGATTCCATATTTGGAATAATTGGATCCAAATTATGTTAATAAGCTACTTTTTAATTTTTTGGCATTATGAATAGTAACTACGGTAAATTTTATTTACCATAGTTAAAGGTAAATCGGGTAATTAAAGGTAAATATAAGATTTTAAAATTACCCTAACACATGCCAAAATCTTATTTTATGACTAAATATCGACCCATATCACCTAAGGGTTGGATTAGATTCATTTAATTGACTTTTTTCCCTGAAAATAATTTAATTATTAATAAAACCAAAGAAAGTGAAAACATGTCACGTTTTTAAATCTTATAAGTATAATAATTTTAGTTTAGTGATAAACTTCATGAAACTTAGTATATAAATATTATCCATAAATTTAATAAAATTATCTACATTATATGAATTTATTTAGAATTTTTAGGGATTAAATAAGTATCACTAAAGGTGACATAATAGTGATGTTGAAATTATTTTATGAAGAGAAATATCAAATATATGGTTTAAAAAATATTAAAATAAATATTATATGAACTATTTAATGTGATCCAATAATTTTATAGATAAATATAACATGTTATGAATCTATTAAATATTTTAGTTCTAATATATCCTCTGTGTAGATTTTATTTAAATTCAAATAAATGAATAGTGTCAAAATTGACACTATTGTTATTTTATAAAAATAACATATTATTAAATTGTTTAAAAATCACAAAAATATTTAAAAATTAGAAATTGAAATTTATATAGTTCAAAGTGGCATAAAGTATCCAATTATGGAAAATTAACAACACATAAGTGATTATTTATAACCATTTAAAATTTATAATTTTATTACCACAAATAAACTTAAATAGATTAAATAAGGATAAATCAAAATGATATGGATTAAAATAAGATCAAAACATGTCTAAATTTTATTTTTTTATGATATTACAACCTTATATAATCTAATAATAGAATTGAGTCATTTTTTGAGGTTTTTATGTGGGGTTTGAATTTATATTAAACTAATATTTTTGAGGATTCCAAAGGCTCCCTTCTCCTCCCTTATAAAAGGAACCTCCTCCCTCTTCTCCTCACACCAATTTGAGCCTTCAAGCTCGTCCAAAGCCTTCCCATTTCACTTCCACACTTCCTTATAAACCTACTAGTGGTACTAGTCTTCTCAAAATACCAACTCTAGTTCCCTAAGAGAACGTTTAAAGGATGCACTTCTAGAAAGAGGTAATACCTTCTACCGTTTTTTCAAGTTCCATTCTTCTTCAACTCCCTATTTTTTAGTTGTTTCATTATGACGTAATAACATCAGTATCCCTAATATACTAATATGTTATTATAAATATGAAACAACCGTATTTCACCTTCTATCCATCCTACGGAAAACAAAATCACTGCCTGTGCATACGTACGGAATACCGTCTCCACGCCATGGTGTAATCTGTTTCTCCACCAACACTTTACATTGATGGGTATAACAGTGTAAAGAATAAATATATATGGTTATTATATCATCATGTTGATTCTGATATATTATACCACACACTCCAATTCTATTCAATAATTATGGTAACTATATCATCGCTCGTGTGTACGTACGGACTACCGTCTCCACGACGCGATGAGATTCATTCCCCATGTTAACCATACATGAATGATCATAAAGTTTATATAATGAATAATAATTAAATATATGAAATAATAATTCTTCTGGATTTATTTATATATATATTTATGTCATCTATTAAGTTTCATTCAATTCAATAAGTAAACAAAAACAGCGTTCATTCGTACGTACGACCTACCGTCTCCATGAACGGTGTGTTTCATTCCTTTTTTTGATCTATAATTTATATGTATATGATGAATATATATTATATATAAATAATTTTTTACATTCTGGAATTATGTAAATCAGGATATAAGTAATAATATCAAGAACGAAAAGTTGAACCACATACGATAAATGAAATGATTTTACCCAAAACGCTACTTTAATACGGAATTTACAAAAGAACGGGTAATATATAGTCATAAGTAAAACATATCTGATATCATAACAATGAATATGATTATGTAATAAGTCAATGAAATTATTTAAATAATTATTATGGAGGTTCGGATCCATACGAAGCATATTGGACCTAAGTTAAAGGATAATGTTGCAATCTCAATTGTTTTCTGTCCAAGATTGCTTATACGTAAGTATTTACTAAGGTTATTGTTATAATCCATTTCCATTTTTTCTAAAAATGTTTTCATATATGTTTAAAGTCCTTTTTACCCATTTTTGACTTTTACTACATGGTATGTAGGGAATCTTTTTTTTGTTTACCATAAGAGGTACTTTTTGACTTTTCTGGAAAAAGTACGAGAAGAATGTTTTTTTACTTATACAGAATGAACGTATTTTTACGGTTTCATAACGCCTTATTTTCATGGAATATACTCTACAAGATTTCATGACTATTTTCAAAAAAATCATTTTCTTTTAAAATTTCATGACATTTTTTGAAAAGAAAATGAATTTGAAGAAGAAATGACATTTTCCTCAATAATTCATTTCAAGTGTTTTATCAAAACCATTTTTCATCTAAGATGACATTATTTCATATGTGTATGTTTCAAGTATCATGTATCTATGATTTACATGGTTTCAGTTTTATTTTTATGAAATGATATCCATTTCTTTTATATGTATTATGTGATGATGGGATGATGTTTATGAAACCAATTTTATTCGTTGGGTTATTATGAATAATGTATGTTTATTTTGTGGAACAAGTAAGAACGATTTCATTATGAGATGGGTGGGACCTATATATCCCTCCAATGCATTGGGTAAAGATTTATATCTCATGATATAGACATGGATGGAATGATAAGTTAATCTGGTTCAGTGTTACATGACTGAAACGAGGAGTGAACTCGATTCAAAAGGGGACTTTTTCCACTAATATGGTCTTGGCAGCAATGCCTTGGATACTATGGAAATCATAACTTATGCTGAATGGTTTCCATAATTACATGTTTTATTCCCATTATATTTTATCATGGTTGATGTTCCATTATGATATATTCCTTACCTACTTCCACGATTTATGTCATTGCTCAATATTTTGATGTTTAAATTTCATGTTCAAGTTTTTGCATTCAAATGTTTATGGATTGTTCAATGTTCTCTATGTTTTACCCTTACTGAGCATTTTAGCTCACCCTTTTTATGTTTTATTTTCCCCAGGAAATAATGAAATTTTTTTGGTAAGGAAACAAAAATGGGAAGATCATTATGGGAGTTTTTGAAGATCTTTCAACATGATTAGAAGTTTATATTCCATGTTTCCAAAGACACTATACTATTACGATCCTGGTGTGTCTATTTTTGTTATTTATTAAGTATTCCGAAAAAGTAATGTAATGTCCATGTATATCAAGCTTCGGATCTCTACACCCTTCTTTTGAGATAAAATGAATAATCATGCAAAATCAGAAAAGAATTAGGGTAGGAAGGAAAATATTCCTGTAATATGGCTTCTTATAAAGGTTATTAATGGTCTCTAGGGGCTTCACGAAGATAATATGTAGGGTAGGTATCATGGTAAATGGGTTTAAATAATATAATTCCTCAATAATTTTAATGTAATTCAAAAATTCCTCATGTTTCAAAAGGAAAACATGCAAATTCTGGTTGTTGTGTATATTATAAGAATCTCTCAATAAAAGGGCTATTAAAAGAATATGAAAAATGGTTTAGAATACCTCTCACGAGTGGGAGAAATAAATAAAGAGACAATTAGGTCATAACATAAAAATAATTGTTTAGTATAATCGATGTAATTATCCAAGGATTACAAGTTGTAATTTAAATTATTTCAATAATCATTTTATAACACTAATGAACCAATATAAACATGCAATTTTTTATAAAAAATCCCCTTTCATATTTATTATTGAAAAATATGATTAACCAAAAATGTCCTAACATATTAAAATATATCTTCCAACAATGATGTCTCCTAGAATGGTAAAAAGGGAAAAAACTAATGTGGTCAAAAGTTTCCAAGGTAATTAAGAAGTTTTTTTATAATGATTATCATAGTTTGTATTTTTTTAGCAAAGACTGCAAAATTTAGAGTTTATTTTTGTTGATTGTTTTGGATAAAAAAAGAATAATTGGTTTTAAGTTTCTTTTAACATATTGTGTAACAGAATAAAGGTAAAATATGGGAAATTTTGTTTCGATATGAATAAAGAATGAAAGGTGTTGGGGTTATGGATTTATGAGAAGATTATTCTTAAATCAAATTGCTTATGAGGTTGTGTTGTTCATAATAACCCAACACTCTGGGTTCAATTTATAATAATGTTTCCTTGGTCTGGTAAACTTTATATTTAGATTTTAAGAAACTAACTCCTTGGTCCGATAGTTAGTGTTTGAAAGATCATTATTTGGAATAGTCTATTTTGAGTCGACGAATAATTCAAATGGTCATTAAATTATTAATTGGTATTCTTCTTTTGAATCCCTGAAAATTCTTTCATTGGTCCAGTATAGAATTTCTACTTATAATATGAAGTGATTTAAGAAGAATAATTAGAGGTTAGTAAAAAAATGCATTTATAGAAACATAATTCAAATTACAACTCATCATCTCCCACAACCCCAACACAATAGGTGTTTAGTTACACATGGATAAGAAAAAAACAAAACTCTTGATACCTGATGTGATCATGCTTGAAACTTTGAGGTGGAAATGATTATTCGTTAAACGATGGAATGACTCTGGTATGATGGAAAAGCTTCTCTCCTTCAGAAATTAATCTATTTTTTCCACACAATATTCCCACACACTACTCTTTTGGCCCAGAGGCCAAGGACTCTTTTTATAGAAAAGAATAAGTGCACAACATGTAGAAAAAGTACAAGTTGTGTACTTTTTTCAGCATGTTCTTTCCTTTGTTTTCTCCACTGGTAGGCGGCCTAACATGCCATCTTTGACTTGGAACATAACGCCTCCTCGTAGGTGAATGTACATGGCGTGTAATTCCATCACACACGACATATAGTCTCATTTTTCGGCCACAAACCACTTGTATAACTATATACATGGTGTGTATTTGTAGAACACGGTTTGTCCCCTTCTGCCATCCACATGGGCATGTTGACTCTTCTCGTCTGCCAACTACTTCTAGAATGGTAGACAAAGTGTGTATAGTTTGAACACGGTGTGTACTGACTTTTTGTTATTTGGGCATGTACTTGTCCTATTCACCCCATGTATGAGGTTGAATATATAGGGCGTGTATAAAAGTACACGTCTTGTAGTAGTAATTTTTTGCTTAGTTCATCCCCGTTTTGTGAATTTGGCCATAAATCTCCTAGAAATGAACAAGATCACAAAAATCAATGAATCTTTTCCTTAAGCAGTATGTAATTTCGAAAACATTTTCTTATTTTTCAATATATTATCTTAAAATGTATACACAAATTGGGTAGATCAAACACCCTCATAATTAGTCATTTTCTTGCCCTCGAGAAAATCTAACAAGCTAATTAAAATAATCTATATTTTAAAATAATGAACTTCGGTTAATCATAAATGTAAATTATAAGTTACAGGTAAAAATTTCAAAATGAATACAAAATAGTTTCAATCTAGGAGATATTCAAATCTTGCCTCATGTATAATTCAATTAACCCATTTCATCCTCTTTTATCACATGTTTCAACCTTTCAAAAATAAACAATCCACTTGATGATTTACCTCACCAAAAATATGTTCCACACTCAAGATGTTTTTAATCAAAGTTATGCCCAATCAAAGATAAATACACTCTATCTATAGATTTGTAGGAATTTTAGTTCTCCACTTTAGAAAATTTGACTTCCAAATATCATGAGGACATTTCAATAAGGATTAGATGTTTCTATGGCTAAAGGTTGGTAGGTAAAGATGTGAAAATAAATCTGAGGCTTGAAAGAGGAGGTTAAATTTTTTTAATTAAAAGTGCATGATATTCAAATTAAACTCAATGTAAAAACGTCCTCAACAAGATTTATCAAATAATATCTTCCCCACCTTCTCCTTTAGTGGAGTAAGAGTCACAAACCAAAAACTGAGTATAAGTCCCCTTTTTTGTACCATTGTTTTATAGAACACAAAGGGAATGTTTCTGAATTTCCAAAAATAGAGGTTTGTAACCCTTTTCTTCCCCAAATGATCAAGAGGCTCTCCCCCATACTTAATTTCTTGACAATACACGAATTTATACCATGTGTTTCCAATACCTTCTTTTCAACTCAAATGAATAATCATGAAAAATCATAAAATAATTAGGGTAGAAAGGTAAATGGTCTTGTAATATGCCTTCTTATAAAGGCTATTTGTGGTCTCTAGGGGTTTCACGAATAAAAGATGTAGGGTTGGTCTCAATATAAAGGGATTAAAACAATATAATGCCTCAATAATTTTAATTTAATTCAAAAATTTCTCATGTTTCGAAAAGAAAAATAGAAAATTCTAGTAGTTGTTTATATTCAAAGTTTTTATCATGAATGAGGGTATTAGAAATAATATGATGAAGGCTTTAGAATACCTCTCAAGAGTGGGAGAAATAAATAAAGAGACAATCAGGTCATGACTTGAAAATAATTTATTAGTCTAATAAATGTAATTATCCAAGGATTACAAGTTGTATTTTATATTATATCAGAAATCATTTTAAAACACTTAAGAACCAAAATGGACATGCAATTTTTTTTAAAAAATTCCCCTTTCAGTTTTATTATTGAAAAATACGATTAACCAAAAATGTCCTCAAATATTAAAATATGTCTTTTTATAATGATGTCTCATAGAATGGTAAAAAGGGGAAAGACTAAAGTCATCGAAAGACGCCCCATACTTAATAGCGCATGTAGTCCACCAAGTGCTGAAAAAGAGAAACAAGGAAAGTGGGAACACAATAATATACCAGACCAAGGGGAAGAAATGAAAGAAGTAAACATAGAAATAAAAGTAATCTATAGAAAAAAGAATACTCCCCTCATGTCTAGGCATTGAAAAATGGAATGTGATGTAAAAGTTCAGCCCAAAATGTGCCAGAGTACCTGTGAGGGGGAACAAATAGAACACTGCAAACTTACAGAATAGACATAGGCACATGATTTCACAAAAGTATATATACAATGAAAAACATGTGTCTAAAAACTCGTCTGGGGGTCAACTCAGAAGAGGCATCATCGAGTACAGAACCAGCCTAGAGAGAAGGTTCTAGAGCTGTGGAAAATGGAGGCTCAAAATCTATACCTAGAAGGGAAGCCATAGAAGTAGGATCTCCAGGTGCTGGACTCAAAATAGAAAGCTCGACATCACTTCCTAGACTGGCAGTAGTGGTGGAAGTGGTAGCACCAGCTATGCCTAGAGTATATATGAGAATGGAATCCATGTATAGCATAGTAAAGGGAAATCGATCTGTAGTAGAAGGTCTAGGAACCGTGAAATATGCAGGTTTTGGGGTAGTGGAATACCATGATGCTGAAGAATAATCTCCAACATCTACTTCAGGTGATTCTGGCAGCTGTCGGTACGAACCAAGTGCTGCTCCATCATATCGAGGCAGATGGAAAGGGAGAGACTAACCGAGGGTGTGGGTGAAGGGGGTATGTGGGGGTATATATTAAGGAAGGCTAGAAGATGTGGGGTATGTAGAAGGGGGTGGGGTGGGGAAGCTAGAGGGGTGTATAAGAAGGAGGAGGTGCATCGGCGGGTGGAGAAGGGTTAGAAGGTGGGAGGGGTGGGTCCAGGAAAAGGATGTAGGAACACCCATGTTTCTAGACCAATCCCTTGTGAATAAGCATGAGACATTCCATCTGCTAGGTTGAACCTAACAGGTCATGGGGTAAAGAAGGCTTAAAAACTCATAGGTGGTGGGCAATGTGGGTGGCGTAAAACCTAGTGTTCTCGTTGCCCTGATGGCCGGTAAACATGGCATGTAAGTAGGAGTCGATAAGGTAAAGGATGTCCTGGTAGTCCTTCTGAATGACATGGGTATGTAGATCCTTGTCACGTTCGGTCAGGACCCTCATATCCTCATAGATGAGGAAAAGGATGGCGCTAAAGCACTAGTGGGTAAAACGAAGAGTGGGGTCAGTGATAAGGGTACTCTTCTGCGAGGTAGGGGTGTAGCAGTGGTCAGGCCCAGCAATCTCCCACCATATAGAAATGAGCACAAAGTGCTTGGGCCTATTCAGGGTAGAAATAGGGGGTGGGTTGATAGGATGAGGATTGAAACTACACCCTCAGTTGAACTCAATCATGGTATGGGAAAAACATAGGTCGCCTAGCCGGAACTGAACCACGGGTACCGCATCACCTAGTGTCTCCTGGTACTCGGCCCCATCAAACTCGAACAAGGAATCCAACTCCAAAAATAAATCGAAAAAATAGGAGTGATGAACTCAAATTTTGAAAGTAAGGGAGTATGTCCAAGAAGATACGCTGACTCACCCCGGATATCGAGCTATTGTGGGACGCTGCTATCCAGATAGCGGCCGCTCCATGGAATTGGACAGTGAGAAAAACTCTGAACTCTATCTTGTGCCAAGTAGGTGACCGGTAACACCATTAATGGGTATGTAAAACCTAAAATTCTAGGACTAGGTGGAGGTGTAGCATCATGAGCGGGCATTGGGGGGTGGATCTGCTAAAGTAGACAAAGGCCCACTAGATGAAGCAGTCGATGTGGGGCTTGCAGCTACGGAAGGGAGCACTGGAAGTGCAGCAGCCAGTGGAGAAGAAACAATGGTGCTCGGAGGCTCCGGACGAGGTGGTGAAGGGGCGGTTTTTCTAGGCCCAGCCTCCTCTGATAGAGTGAGGGGTGGAAGGATGGACAAAATAGGGAGCTCGTATACCAGATTGTTTGGGTCTGGCTATGTCGTACGTCAGAGTTGGATCCAACGATAAATGGGCCTCTCACCCTCAGCGGCGGAGGCAGGCCGCTTCCCATGGGAGGGATCTCGATCTTCTATAACCTAAAAAAGAATGAAAAATCAAATAAAAGAATAAGAAAAGAAAATGAAACAAAGAAAATGTGAGAAAACTGAAAAATAAAAGTACACGGTGTGTACATCTAGAGTACACTGCGTGTAGGGAATGCTGATTAGCATCCCGTGTTCTCTGGAGAAACACGCCAAGGGAGCAGAAGGTAGACCAAAAAAGGGTACATGGCATGTACAAAACAAACACGTCATGTTCAAGAAAAGTGGACATGGTCATGTATTTTTAAAGACATGACAACGATTTTAACAATTATAATAATAAAGGAAACATCGTGTATGGATCATACATGGCGTGTTCATTACTAGAGGAACATGGCCGCGTGGGGGGGCTTGACACAGGATAACTAAAAAAAATGGAATACACGGCGTGTACCGAACATCCATGATGTGTACTTGAACATGGGGTGTGAGGCCGTGTTAAGTGCTACACATGGATGTGCCAAAATAAATGGCGTACAATACATGTACTAAACAGACACGCCGTGTTTATAAATATGGTGTGTGAGTCCATGTGAAAAGGGTACACGGGCATGATGGGGGGAGGTACACAGTATGTATCGAACATACACACCATGTAGTTTCGAATTGCGAAGCATCCAGTGTGTGGCCATGTACAAAAGTACATGGCATGTGTTCTTCATATCATGTTCATGTACCGCGGAATCCGAACGGTCATCTAATACCCAAATCACTGTAAACGATTCTAATAACACGAAATAGAGGGTGTGGAAGGGCTTACCTAGACCGAGGATCGCAATTCAAGAGAAATCAGAACCCGAAATGAGAAAAATATGTGGATTTGAGCAAAGGGGGTTCGGGTATCGTACGGGGGAAGAAAACGGTAAGAGTGGGGCTCCACAGGACACGACCTAAAGCCATCTGGCCGCGGATTATACAGCCAAGGTACACTGCGTGTACATATATACTACACGTCATGTATCACTTTTTTTAGAACATTGATATATATATATATAATTATTATAATAAAATATATAACAATTAATATTAATTATTAAAATAGTAAATGTAAATATATATATATATATATGTATATATGTAATTTAAAAAAAATAAAAATAAAACTATAGATGTAATATATCGGGAAATACACGTCGTGTGTACTAAAATTGTAAAAATAGAAGTACAACCTTTGGTCCAGTGCTTGGGGCGAGGATCGAACTGGAGATCAGTCGTTTCTAAGGGAAGCTCTCAACCACTAGAGCAAAGGTTGTACTACTACTCTTATTTATCATGTTTATATAGTTATTTTATATGGCCTATACTAAATGGAAATAATAAATTTCACGGTGTGTGGTTTTTAATTATATAAGAAGGGTATGAAGCTGGGTGATTAGCCAAGTTCAAACCTTGGTCTTTTGGAAACAGGGTTGAATCTTTTCCAATCTTCCAACTTCACCCACATGAAATAATTTATATGAAAATGTTTTTAATTTAGTAATGAAAAATATGGCACACATGACGTATATTGAAAGACACACTGTATGGTTTTATTAAAATGGTAAATGATGGAAATGGGGCGGTTTTCAGGATTCGAACCTGGGTCTTTTGAAGCTAGGTTAGGATCTTGGCCAACTGATCCATCCACACCATGGGTTTTCATATAATCTAATATAGATATATATATGTGAAAATTACTACACACACCGTGTAAGAAAATATGAAATGAAAAAGGGGGAATCTCGTGTCGAAGGTAGGCCGGGAGGATTCGAACCAGGGACGGCTCGGATAAACTCCAGTGACCTTACCATCGACACCGGCATCATCCTTGTTTATGACTTTGTTAAGATATATATATATATATATAATAGACAAAAAATGAAAAGGAAAATGTACATGACCTGTGTATAGGTGGTACACGGCATGTATCCTCTGGGTTGCATCCAAGGAAGTGCCTTGGTTTTAGTTCATTGGCTTGACCTACTTACCTCATTTACTTGAGCTATATGGGGGATAATGGTCCCAATAGTAGCTGCCCTGGCCTTCTAGGAATTGGAGGTACTCATGATCTTCTTCAACTAGAATGTCTGTAATGATAAAGTTATCAGAAATAAAAGAACATACCAGATCATCCACTAAGCGATCATCCATGGTTGTTATCGCATAACATCCCTCATGATCGGGCAATGATGCATGCTTGAAAACAATGAGGAAATTGTTGGAGACTCTCTCATCTCTTACTTGGAAAATCAGCTCCCCCTGATTCACATCAATGAGTGCCTTCCCATATTCCAAGAAATGCCCTTCCAAAATGATAGGTGCATCATGGTTATCTTCCATGTCAAGGATGATGAAATATGTGGGAAGGGTTAGCCTATCCACCATGACCATCACATCCTCCAGTAGTCCCTTCAGTTGTTTTATGGATTGATCAGCATGATGAAGGGCTACTCAGGTAGTCTTCAAATTATTTATCCCTTGCTTCTTGAAAACTCTAAGGTGCATGAGGTTCACGCTGGCCCCTAAGTTGTAGAGGGCCTTCCCAAACTTGCATTGTCCAATGGTACAAGGAATTGTGAAACTACCTGGATCCTTGTGTTTGGGAGGAATTGAGTGTTTGATGACTGCATAACACTCCTTGGTTAGGGAAATGGTTCCCAGATCCTCCATCTTTATTCTATTGGAGAGTATTTCCTTCCTGAATTTTCCATAAGTGGGCATCTGCGTCAGTGCCTCTACAAATGGAATATTTATGTGCAGCTTCTTAAATACATCTTTGAATTTTCTGATCTAGCGGTTCAGCTTCCTCTGCTCCAATATCTCTAGGGTGGTTAAGGAGGGTTCAATGGGTTTGACAACATCCTTCCCTTTATTTTTCAAATCCTCCTTTTGTGATCTTATGGATGAGGAGGCGTCGGTATTGGTACCTTCTTCATCAACAGGGGGTGTGGATACACCTGACCGTGCTGGTTGGTTCTATTAGAGCTCTTTTCCACTATAGAGCATGACAACATGGGCCTCCTCCCTTGGGTTCTTCTCTGTGTTATCTAGTAGAGTATCGGATTGGATTCCAGAGAGTTGGTTTGCCAATTGGACAATCGGGTTCTCTAGGTATCAAAATTAAGCCTCTTGATTTTGGAAACTGGTCTCAGTAGTAGATATAAATTTGGTCATGAGATCCTCTATCCTGGAGGTGTTCTCTTGCTGAGGTGGTTGTTGAGCTGATGGATGTGGTGGTAGTCGTTCCTGTTGTGGGAGAGGGTTTGGATACCCTTGATGATGATAAGGGCCATGTTAGGGATGTTGTTTCCTCTAGTATTGGTTCTGATAAGAAGGTTGGTTGTAGTCGGGTGGTCACCGGGGCAGATGATTCTACTATTGTTTTCCCCAAGTTGTATTTTCTTGATCACGCCATGCCAGGTTATGGTACTGTTGGTACTTGTTAGGCCCTTGATTTTACGCAAAATAACTCACCTCACTTGTTGAAGGGCCTCCAGTAGAGGCAGGGAATTATCACATGATGTGGTTATCACCACATTCGCTACAAGATGCATGATTTGCCGCATGTACTTGTGACATGCTCTTAATATTGAGTGTGTCGATCTTCTTGGACACAATGTCCAACTGTGCAGCTTGCATGGTAGTGGAATCAATGTTATGCATACCTCGTTTCTGTGTGCCCTGCTCTGAATTCCACTGGAAGTTGTTGGTAGAAATTTCCTCCAGTAGTTCTAAGTGTTCTTCATGGGACTTCTTCATTACCGTACCTCCTGCAGTATCATCCACCATGGACTTGGTATTAGTTTTCAACCCTCCATAAAAGGTTTGGACCTGTATCCAATGTTGGAGTACATGGTGTGGGCATTTACACAACATTTCCTTGAAGAGCTCCGATGATTCTTATAATTATTTTTGCGTCATGATGCTGAAATTTGTGGATCTCTATCCGCAGTGTCATCGTCATTGAGTGTGGGAAGTATTTGGATAGGAATGCCTAGGCTAGTTCCTCCCAGATGAGGATGGTTAATTGTGGAAAGCCATTAAGCAAGTCTTTCACAATATTTGTTACAGAGAAGGATAATAGGAGAAGTTAGATGGCATCTTTGGACACTTCGTGGCAGCGGAACTTGTCACAGACCTCCAGAAAATTTGAGAGAGGTGCATTGGGATCCTTTCTAGGTAGGCCTCCGATTTGAACGGTGTTCTGGATCAGCTACATGATATCATGCGTGATCTTGAAGTGTTGGGAATGCATCGGTGGGTGAACGATGTCCATGTCAGCTCTGTGAATCGATGGAATGACGTACCCCATGAGAGTATGGTGTGGAGGTGGCTTCTGAGGAAGGGGAACCTGCAGGAATTGTTATTCCTGAGGAGTGTAGAACGACCCCTGACCTTGGTTGAAATATGGAATCCTCTCTGGTTGAAATTGTGGGAGCTGCAGAGGGTTTTGGTTGTCATCCGATCGTAATTGATATCCTGATCCTAGAAAAAAATCTATATGGACTTCCTCATTCTGTGCTAGTGGAGTGGTTTGGTTGTGTTCGGCCATTAGTGATTTTTGGTGCCTCAAAAATGTCCGTTCAATCTCCAGGTCTGTTGGTAAAATCCCTGATAACTTAGTGTTCTTGGAACATGGGAGGTATCTGCTCATACACTGAAAGGCCTGCACGAATCAAAACAAAACACCAAGCGTAAATTATGAAAAAGAAAGATAAATAGAAATGAGAATATAAAAGAATTTTTTTTGAATTTATGATTTTTATTTTCAATGAAATTTCATACAAATTTAATTAAAACAATAATAAAATTTACTTTAATTTCCCCAGAAACATCACAAAAAATTGGCGAGTCGTTTCATTGAAGGTATGTTTTCAGCGTCCCAAATTATTTTTACCCTAACAAGTATAGCACCAGTAAGGGGTAGATCCATAGGGAATTGAGAAGTTATTTTATCTTACATAACATGGTTTTTATATTTGTATTAGTGAATACTTCTATATTTAGAGTTTATTTTTGTTGATTTCATTAGATACAAAAAAGACTAATTGGTTTTAAGTTTCTTTTAACAAATTTCTTAACAGACTAAATGTAAAATACGGGAAAATTGGTTTTGATGTAAATAAAAAAGAAATGTGTTGGGGTTATGGATTTATGAGAAGTTGATTATTAAAAAAAATTGCTTATGAGGTTGTGTTGTTCATAATAACCCAACACTATGGGTTCAATTTTTAATAAATTTTCCTTGGTCCGGTAAACATTATATTTAGAGCTGAAGAAACAAACACCTCAGGCCGGTAGATAGTGTTTAACAAATCTTTATTTGGATTAGTCCATTTTAAGTTGACAAATACTTCCAATGATCATGAAATTATTCGTTGGTATTTTTCTTTTGAATCCATGAAAATTAAAACTCATCATCTCCTATAACCCCAAAACACTGGGTTTTTAGTTACACATGGAGAAGAATATAAACACAAAACTCTTGATACCTGATGTGATCATGCTTGAAACATCGAGGTGGAAATGATTCTTTGGTAGATGGTGTAATGATGGTAGTATGACAAAAGAGCGTCTCTCTTTCGGAACATCAACTCTTTATTCCACACAATATTCCCACACACTCCTCTCTTGGTCCGGAGGCCAATTCCTTTTTTTATAAAAATAAATAAGTACACGGCGTGGGGAAAAATTAAATGTCATGTACTTTTGTCAACGTTTTTTTGCCTTTGTTTTCTCCACCGATAGGCGGCCTAAAATTCCATATTTGACTTGGAACATGGCGCCACTTTGTAGGTGAACGTTCACGGTGTGTAATACCGCCATACACGACATGTAGTCTCATTTTCCAGCCACCAACCACTTCTAGAATTGTATACATGGCGTGTATTAGTGGAAAACGACATGTCCCCTTCTGCCAACCACATGGGCGTGTAGACTCTTCTCGTCCACCAACTACTTCTAGAATGGTATACACAACGTGTATAGTTTGTACACCGCATGTACTGGCTTCTGGTTACTTGGGTATGTACTTGTCCTAGTCAACCTGTTTCTGAGCTTGAATGTAAAAGACGTCTATATAAGTATACACTGTGTAGTTGTAAATTTTTTCTCAGTTCTTCCTTGTTTTGTGTATTTGGACATAAATCTCCTGGAAATGAACAAGATCACCAAAATAAAAGTATTTGTTCCCTAAAGAGTTGGTAATTTTTGAATACTTGTTCTTATTTTTCAATAATGTATATGAAAATGTATACACAAATCAGGTGCATCAAGATCCCTATGTTTAGTTATGCACCTTGTGTGCTTACATATACGTAGACTCATACTAGGGATTTTCACTTTGGTTCTATAATCCGAATTCAAAAATTAACTAAATCATTCCTCCGATACAAACTATATAGACCCTTATTTCTTAAATTAATTTTACATAATTTTAATGATAAAAAACATATAAAATTTACTCAATGTGGATCCAAAGGTTTTCGTATTGTGAAAACTAGCACTATACATAACCTTTACAACATAAAAAATAATAATTTATTTAATTAGTTCTTCTTTAGCTTCTTATTATCCCTTGTGTACGCTTTAGTATATAAATTCACATGAGGATATACATTAAAAATGGTTGAGCTAAAACCCAAATAAGATGATTGATAAGAACAAGAAACAATATAAGATCAGGTGAGAATAGTTATAACATCATCATCATAATTATGAGAGGAAGCATTAGTTAATAGAATGGAATTTGGTAATGCATAAAAATGAAACATTATGTCTTAGTGGTTAACTAGAACACATAGTTGTGAACAATGCTAGAAACATTTACATTCATATTTTTATTTCCTCATAACTTTCTTCACATTACAAAATTATTTAGAGTTCGATATAATTTTGTGTTCACCCATCACATCATAACATTTTCATTCCACTATAGATTTCTGGGCACACTCGTCAAAAAAACAAAAATTACATTATCGTGCACACCATATTGAACATATATCAATGTTGAACAAAAAAACACATGGAAAGTAATGGGTTTCAATTCATAAATCATACCTTCATAACATTGAATTCCAAAATGAAATAGGGAATAACAAACATGTTACAAGAACCATAAACTTTGAGTGGGAAGTAAAATGTGTGTTTTTTGAAAGAAGAGTTATTTTGTAAAACATTGTGAACGTAATAATATCTAGTGGAATCCAATTATATTCTTGAAAAGTTAATAAGAAATGCTTTTTATAGAATAACCATTTTTTAAATGGAGTGATTGAGGTAATACTAAATGAATGAAAGTTGGCTTCAAGAATTCATCTTACCTTGTGTCTGAACACTTTCTTCAAATTAATGACCCATATAATCACATTTTATTAAATAATTAATACATAAATAAATTTTTATACATTGTAATGATTCATGATGATTTTATTAATTTATTTTAATTTCCTTTCGAAGAGTTATAGAGTTTAAATTAATTATTCATGAGTGTTATTTTTCATAGTTTCCATGAATAGTTTACTTGTTCACATGAATGGAAGTTCATGTAGAACAAGGATAAACATATATAATTGATATTTAATGTTATTTATGGTCATATAGGAGATTAAATATATTATAATTAATTTTATTATATACCGTGATGATAAATCATTTGATAAAATTTAATGATGATCATTTAAGGTTAAATTGGGTGGGGTTTGGATCACAATAATCATTTTTGTTTTATCATTTAGTATTCTGTATAAAAGTTGATTCTACATAACAAAATGGGTTAAAAATAAATATTATAAACTTTTTCAAATAGTTAATTATTTTATTGACATCTTTGAAGGAGGGTAAGGAAAAGGAAGGTACATCGCCCACGATGATGGTAAATGGACAAATCAAGGGAAATGATTTCATTTTTAAATATATGATATGTGTGTTTCTGTGTGTGTTTAGTTAATAATAATCCCTTAAAAATATAACATACGAGTATATAAGTCATATTTTTGTTATTGTGCCATTTGAATAAGAGAATATGAGCATAAGTGGAGAAAATAAATGAAATTTTTAATGAAATTTATTGAAAAGTGATAGATGAATTACCTACTGAATTCCCCTATTGAGATCCTTCTCAGGGCACCTTTGCTTGGCCTTTTTAGGAGAACAAGATTTATTGTTCCTGGGGGAGAGGATAGGTATGTTTGTTTGGTTGAATTTTGGAAATTCATGAATCTTTATAGGTGTGTGGAAATGATGTAGTGAGGGGTTATATTTATATTGGATCGGAGAGGGGTTTTCTCAATATTATAATCATTAAGTTAGTATTTCACCACAATACAAGAAATAGTGATGATTCCATTACTAAATATAGTAAAATTAAAAAGTGAATTCAAACCCATTGTGATTACATGGGAAGAACATCATCCAGGGCAGTATAATTCAGGTATTTAGCATTTATCTCAAATTATCATATTTTACTATGCACCAAAAAATCATTTATTTCTAAAAAATCACAGAAATTAACCCAATTTTTTTTTAAGTGTAGAATAAAAAAATGAACTCTATTTTATGAAAATAATATTCAATAAAGAATTAATAAAATTTCTAATTAAAATAAAAATTTACATGAAAAATTGAAATTTTAAAATTAATACTACTTTTCTTACACATTGAAAAAATAATTAAAGTCTCTTAAAATTATTATATATTAATAGGAAATAAAAATAAAAGTATATGAATAAATTTTATGACAATAAATTTTGTTTTATATTATTAAATTGATCATTAAATATTCATGACCTTCCAAAATATAAACACTATAATAAAATTAAAACATATTGTCACTTATATGATAGATTAATTTTTTTATAATATAATTGATAATATTCCTATTCAATTGGAATAATTACTATTAATTAGGGTCATATTACTATTTATAAGGGTAATATTAGTATTTATAGTTGTAACACTGCTATTTATATGGGTATGTTACTATTCTCCAAAAATTATGATTTTCCTATCAAACTCCATACATCATAATGATCACAATCGTGGATGCCAGATTTTTAAAATTCCAATCACATTATTAGAAAATTTATTTTTAATGGTCATAGAGAAAATAGTTGTTCATTTATGCATGATGTTTCATTGTTCCTAATATATGAATAAAAAAATTTCATTATTTCAGTTTCAATATAACTTGTAAGGTAATAGTTTTTTGAGTCCTGAGATTTTTGGAGAAAATCTAACCATTGGATATCAAGGGGACCCTCGGGATGAAGTGCTATAAATACCAAATCATTTGAACTAGTGAGCATTTGCTAAATTTTTACACTCTGTGAGAGCTCTACAAATTTGCAGCTACTTGTGAAAACTCTAACATTTACATGTTATGAAATTCTTATTCTATATACATGTAATGATGAAAGAGTTTTTTATTTTATTTGTACAATTCCTACTGCTGGGATAACGATTGAGGGCCTCCATTGATAGAAGCACGTCTATGATGTTATTTTTTATATCAAGGGCTTCCATGGATAGGAATATAGAGGTGACAATAACCTTCTTTATCAAGGGGTTCTATGGATAAGCACATAGACTGAAGCTGATAATCATATCAATGTTTTACCCTGGTATGTGTAAGAAAGGATTTATTGTAAATATAAATCAATAGACCTTTATTATATGTTATTATATACCCTAATCTATTTGTTAGATTACTTTTATTCATTTACATGTATTTCATTTCCGTTAATACTGTAATTGAATTTTAATTGTTTTATATTTTATTTAATTTATCTTCTAATTATTGTAACTGATCTAATTATGATACTTTTGTATTACATTATAATTAGAATCATTAAAATAAGTCACTAAAATTATATATTCTTTAGGATGGAATCAATTTTTTTTGTTTTACAGGGATTATCATTACTACTATGATTATGATACTTACCACACTTATAGTAAATATGGTTAATTTCCTACACGGCATAGGGGAAACTTATCCGAACATACTGATTAAGATTCCGTTTCAATTTTTCATAGGGGCCTATCCAATGATGTTTTAAATACAAAAGTGGATTGTGTATATTATTTGTTTAATTTTGTTAAACTATATTTCCTCCTTTTAAATCCAATTTAAATATACAATTTACCTCCACTTGTATTTTATCATCTGCATATAACATTCGATACAAGAAACATAAATCATTACCAAAATAATAATAATTGTTTCCTCAGAATACATTATCATTAAAGCACAAAGTATATCGGTGGATGTCGTATTATATTGAGGAGGATTTTGAAAGGGTACCTTGAACATTTCATAAGGAAAAAAACAATTTTCAATTTTTTTAAACATAAATATATTTTGAAAATAAATTACATTGAAAAACACTTAAATATAATTTTTGAAAAACTATTTTTAGTCATTTATTTTGTAAAATATCATTATCTATTTTAAAAACAAAATTAATTCATAACACATTTTGAAAACAATGTTCATTAAAAATAAACATAAAACCCTATGGAAGATTGTTTGAACAAAATTTTTAAATCCCCTTGAAAGATTAAAAAAAATTAAAAAAAATTTACACAAAAATTAATCGTAATATATAATTTATACAAGAAAGGAATCATTTTTAGAAAACACGTTTATTGAGTAAACTAGATTTTCTACTAAAGAGAGAAATATGGTCATATTTTATTCAAAACACATTCTTAATTATCATAATTACCAAAGAGGGGGAAAATTGGCTATATTTCAAGAAGATATATTGAATATCTAGATTAGAATATAATTCCATTGAATTATTACGTGGTGTATAGTAACATTTCATCAAGGAAACAATAATCATAGCATTCATGATAAAATATGATATCATTGAAAGAGACACTTACTAGTGTCGTAACGTTGAATAAAAATCACCATGAATGAATACCATTACATGAAATTTAAAAAATTATGAAAATTTAGATTCAGGATATAAAATGTAAAATTGCATTATATACACATCTTAATAGTATATTAGTGAATTATATAACATATGTCTCATGGGAGACAAATTGAATAAAAATTATATAACTGCTTTGGTATCATTGAATAAATTACCACATGAAATAGAAATCCAAAAATTGATGTGTAAAAACCAATAATATTAAATAGAAAAATAAATTATTCATTCATGTGATATATATACAGCATGTTAAAGAAATATGTTGTCAATACAGCATGTTTCCTAAAGAAGTTAAAAGAGAGATGTAAATTACTTACCATAAGTTTTAGCTATCATCATACTTGTTAAAACATACATTATAAATAATAAAATTTTATATAAAATATATTAATGAATAATATACATATATATAATAAAATATATTATTTACTTAGGACTTTATATTACCTATTTACTGTAATTTCATGTTTACGTTTTGTTATAGGTAAAAACTGCTTCGTTAATCATTCATGTTTTAAATTGTTATTCACCTTCCTATTACATATATCACAATTTTATCATAAGAAGAATGATTTCCATGAAAGTAATATAATTTATTTTAATTATATATGTACTTTTTGTAATCCATAAAATATAGTGATAGTAAATGGAATACAACGTTCATAGAAATAGTAGGTCATATGTACTCATGAATATTGTTTCCATTTTTTTGTCCTATTGAATGATGTAAAATAAATATACATATATATATGTGTTATAATTATAGTATGAATTTTGATGTTATATATATAACATATTTAATCTAAACCCATCCTTAGTACAGTAAATTTAAATCATGAATGAAACACATTGCTTCGCAATGCGATAGTCAACCATAGACATAAATGATGTTATCGTATTCCCAAAAAAAGAAAATCAAGATGGTATGTATTATATAATATTTACTGAGGTATTAACACAAGATAAATATTATACATATAATTTATATATAATATTTTAAAAATTATTCTCAACATTGAATGGTGTTAATGAAAAATATATATATCAGTTTGCAAGGTGATAGTCCACCATACCCATGAATAATTATTTTGTAACACATTAGATGGAAGTGTGTGGTGATTTTGGTAATAAAATAAACATAATAAACTATTTATATTTAATGTAATTTTTTTATAATATAAGAATGATATAAACATAATTTTAGGAATATGATGAATAAATAAAACAAAAACATTTTTTAATGAACGTTACCAATTATTTAGGTATAACCTATTTGTTTTCATGAATGGAATTCATTTGAATGATATATTATTGGAAATAATTTTGATCGTTGCTAATAATGGATTTTGGTTTGTGTTTTTTCTCCCTATGCACATGGATTAATAGGGAGTTTTCAAGGATTGAATGGCATGTGAAACGACAAATAAAATCTGAAAAAAGGGAACTGCATATATCAGCACATGGATCTTGTACCATGTTAATGGAACGGTTTGCGACTGCATTATAGGAAGCGGGAGGGTATGTGGAGCAGTGCACAGTACTGAAAATAGTTCACAAAAACATTACGTGGTGAATGCATTTGGTATGCGGAATGGTGAAGGCTGAAATGAAAAAAAAAACAGTTCTCAACAATGGTAGACGGCGATGGCATGCGGTACACGGAGTGATGAATGTCGGCATTGTAAGAGTTGGAGTCCTAGAACCTGCTTGTTTTACATTTATTAAATGTATATTTAATAAATTATTACATATTGTTCATTGTTCTCTATGACTATGATGTAATAATATTCTAGAGTATTTATATCATTGATAATGTCATGGTAGTTCTTCGTTATGATGAGAACCTTGAAATTCTATAACAATATTCTTATATTTATTTTTTTTGTTGGATGACATGCTATTATGGGACACATAGCATGCATACTGTCAGGTGCCAGTACTCAAAATCAGATGAGACTTCCTCTAATAATTGTTTTACTCGGTAATTTCTAAGATAAGAGATTATGAAAATAGAACTGCTAGTATAAATTTTTCTTGTTTTGGTATCATAAGGTTTTTCTATCTACGAGCATGTGTAATGATCTTTAGACTTTAAGATTGTCATTAATATGTGTCAGGACTCACACACTATGATTTACTGACAAAACCTTCACACATACTATTTTTAGTTAGTAGGGTATGTTGGGTGTGTCATGAGTGGCATTTTATTAATGGATAAGTCAAGGAAGGATTTTTCCCTTCCATTTGTTGACATTGATATCTCAGCCCTTTGATTGAAATAGAACCGTCACGCAAAATTCCATGGCCATGGTGTAATAATGAGTTTATTTCAGGTAGTCCAAGAATGACGTATCAAGAATAATAGTTGATGACACCATCAAGAAACCAACTTAATGAGATATTGTGACAAAGGGATTATATTACACAGTGAGCATTCATATGTGGATGTCGTTGTTGTGAATTTACGTTACTTCTCTTGGGTTCCTTGACCCAATGCTAGATATCACTCGTGGACTTTAGGCATGCCCACCTAATCACAACGAGAATGAATCCTATAGGGCCACATAAATTTTTTTTGTCTTGGTTAAATTCTATTAGAATTTAATTAATGAAATAAATATTATTCTCAAGATCGGGGAATAATTTTATTCATGTTAAAATGATCGCATAAATTAAAGAAAAATTATTTATTTCTTGTTTTGAACATTTAATAAATATATACTTTCTAGTTTATAAATAAAATATTTATATAAGAGAATATTTTATTTATTTATTTATTTGGGTTTTCCATAAATTTATGTAATGTTATAGCTGACCAAGTCTATAATGGTAGTAAAATAATTATTTTCAAGATGTTAAATAATTATTTAATTAGTTGGACCATGTTAAAATAATAATGACGCTAATATTATTTTGTGATGCATAATTTTATTTATAATACCATTTTGCAAAAGATGGCACACCATAAATAATGACGCAGAATCATTATTATGATAAATGGGTTTTCTCTAAGTTCATGAATGTGTATAAATATTGTTTTTGCAATTAAATATTTTAACTGAAATTCCATGTATATAATTAAACAATTATGCCTATTGTGCCTTACACCACACCGCACGTTTGGTGAATTTATAATTATTGATCCAAAAAAATTATCTCTTGAATCCTCTTCTATACCCTCTCAAAAATGAAAGAAATTCATCAAGAATAAAGAACAAGCAATCAAGAATGATCGACAGAAGACACTCACTTCACCGCGCTAGCACTCAGGGAATGAGTAGTGTTGATCGGAGGCCATTAGAGAATGTGTCGATCACGGCTTGAGGGATTCTAGTTTGGATCCTTGTAAGAACAATAAGATAATCCATAAGGGTAATTCCGATCAATCAACTTTTTCAACGAAGAATATACCGAATATCCAGGTATTATTTTCTGTATGAAATTAATTAAATTAATTATAAACACGATGTGAAAGATCCTCTTTAACTATTTTGGGCATATCCCTTTAGTATCTATATATTTGATTATATTCCATCGTGACTGGAATTTATATTCTTGTTGAACTTATAATAATCATTGATCATGGTAAAAATCAAAATTGGGTCTCGTTCCCACAATGCTTCCACTGCGCTCGGAACCTTCATGTGGTATCAGAGCAGTTACATCACAATTTATAATTATTAAAATATTTTATTGATGATATACAAATTAAATAATATAGTTTTTTCAATTCATGTTAATCGTTTTGCAAATCTATATCTTGATATCTATTCCTCCTCTTTCATTTCTCGTTCACCATACATAAATGATATTTTCCTTTAATTTTTATTATTATAAAATATAGGAGCTCATCTTGAGGTGAAAAAGGTTCCTTGACATACAACACCAGAATAAAAGATTTTTATTTGAAAGTACACGTTGTGTAGTCATGTTTCAATGCACCGGGTCTAGTCTTCCAAACCTAGTTGTGACATTGATGTTTGTCTATGTCATAGTGACTTCATGTGTTGACCATGAATAGGTGGCATGTTGTTTCAAGATTACACACACTATGTTCCAATGGACATAGTGTGTAGTCCCATCAGGTTAGGGTTGGACCATGTAGCCCATACACAGCTTGCCCGGCTAAAGACCGTGAAACGAGGAACTACATGGCATGTGTCCCATTGGACGCGTCGTGTACTCCGAATATTTCCAAAGTGAACTCACACACTATTTCCTCGGGTGTGTACTTTGGATGGAAGGTGAACAATAGTACACGCCATGTAGTTAGAACTAGACATCGTGACTCATCCATATTACACAGATTTATTAAAATTAATTATTATATTATACAATGCATTGAGACGTGTACCATCATGTAGGTGTAAATCTAAGGCACAACACGTGATAAGTTTTATATATATAAGTGTTTAATTTAATATATGTTTAATGTTAATTTATACTCATTGGGTAGTTATGAATAGGAATTCACAAGGTTTCTCCCATGGTACATGTTATGTAAAAAGAAAATTTTATATGAATTTATTTGATTAAAATTATGATGGATGAGAATCTCAAGGAAATTCAAAAAAGTGTTTAGGATAAATTGATTAACTAATTAAAGATGATAATTAATTGACCTAGGCATGATTTATCTTAAACAAGAATGATTAAATAATTGAACGGTGGTATTAATTATTCGTAAATGTCAATGCATGTATGGATGATCATGTGCAAGACCATTTCATTTGTATATGGATGAATTATTTTAATTTATTTATTTAAATAAAATTTGTTGTTATGCGAGCCTTCTCCTTATAATTATGTAGGGCTTGCATTCCCAAGGTTTATTTTATTTAAAACCCCCTTTTTACCCCTCACCTATATTGGAGTTAAAAAAGGGATATATAGTGAATGGAACTCCCAAGCTAGTGGAGGTGGTTCAAGCTGGATTTGAGACGAAACGAATCCCATTAGATGCAGAGGTGGACAGGTTGTAGTCGTAAACATGAACCCAAAAGGTTCAAGGTGTTTTTCTCCTAGGTTTGGGTTATTTAATCAACATATATATAAACTAACCATTATAAAAGTTCATGATCATGCCAATTCCATTATTTTATTTCAATATGTTTCATGGTTTATCAATATGGATGTTTTTTCACTATCACATAATTAGTATGTTAAACTAGCATGAGAGATAGAACTAAAATAAAAAAGACTTATGTGTAAATATTATCAATACATGGTTAATCAATTAAGTAATTTCAACTTAATATTAACAAGTCTGTGGTAACGATTATAATGAATTATCATATAAGAGAAAAAAATCCCTCAAATAAAATTTTAAGTTAGGCCATGCCTTTCCTTACTTGATTATGGGGAAAAAAATAAAACTATGTGTTTGAAAACCCATTATTGGGAAAATTACTTTTATTTTGGAATCCCTAATGAAAGGATTCGGGTTGAATTAACCATATTACATCAAAATGTGTAGCCCTTTCTAGACATCGTGTAATATCAGAGGTAAGAGTTGAGGAAATACGACGTCATGATTTCAGGTGTGGGGAGTCCACTCAACATACCAAGGAGAAGAAATCCCATAGTTGGAAAATACATGCCTACATAAATACATTCTAATAACTTGAACAACCATTTTAGGGGTTATATGAATGGGAATATGGATCCATTCCTTTAGAATGTCGTGATAAATAGGAATTCTGAGTTCAACATTGAGGGCCATTGGGACTTCATAAAAAAGAGTGAGACTTAATAAAATTTATTATTTCCAATAAAATGTAATCATGAAAGTTCTGATGATCTTCTCTCTTAAATTATAGAATAAAAATGACAAGCTCATCAACCACACTATCCATGAAATAAACTCTAGATAAATACAACATCCTCACCGGCAGTAACTTCTATAAATTGTTTTGATGCCTTCAGGATATCCTACACCATGAACGGAAGTCTTACATGTCTATTTATGGAATAGTAATCCCTGTTGTTATGTGATGGGTTTAGAGATTAATATTTTGGTAAGAAATTCATTTAATGTTCTACATGGTACACCGATGAGAGGAAAATACATAGAGAGAACCATTCGTGTAAGGAAAATAGTATATGACTGAAAGTGTAGTTTGTGGGGGAAGCTCTCAAAGTACGCGATAGATCAAGGCATCACCCAGAGTAGGTGGGTACGTGGAGAAGTTGAACACTACGCATAGGAAGATAGTATGTGGAGTAGGGTAGTTTGTCGAGGCCTAAATGGTATGCAGAAATAGTTGTGGAACGCGGAGGAGGTGGCCTGCACACCATACCCAGAACACAGTACACAGAACACCCAAGGATGCCTAAAAATTTACCCAATTAGTTGGAGAAATTATGTTCTATAACATATCAGTATACAAAAAAAAATTCCATATATGGGTGATTATGGGACTTCTACAGAGCATCCATTTATAGTTGATCATTCAAAATTTAATGCTAATCCAATGAAGTTACCTTCAAGTCGATAAACTAAGTGAATATTCTTCTAACATAGTGAGAAAGGCGGAGTCAGTGAATATTATTCGAGGGACACATTATGTTATCCCTAAAACCTTGTAATGGAATTGTGCCTGATATATAGTGGAAGTGATAAACACTTATAATCCTTAACATGTGAAGATTAGTGGTTTTTGGTAGGAATGAAACACTATCGGCATATTCTCCTTATACATAGCCCTTAGTGGTGATCCAAGTAAAATTGTTGTGTCATTGTTTTTCATTTGATTGTTTATTTTCCACAATTCCTATTTAGACAGTTTAACAGGTTCCTACGAACATTTGAAATAGATCCATGAATTTAAAAGAAAGTGTTGACACCCTGATTCACCCTCCCCTCTCATGGTATTCTGGTGTCCTTTAATTAGTATCAGAGCGTAAATACTATTAGTGTTAAATCTGTCCCATTTTTCTAACATGGAGAATACAGTTAATATTAGGAAGATCCTTTGTTTGGTTGAAGTAGCATTCAAATATTGATGAACATGATTAAATATCATATATGATATATAGGTATTGTTTTACTTTTTTACACTGCATAAGGAATAAAGTTCACTGATCCAACTGGTCTATCTATAATAGATACAGATAAGAAAATGATGGATGCTGATGATGAAGAACAAAAAGACCTATATGTAGCTGTTTCTAATCAAATATATATATGAAGATAATGAAGTGTACATCCAAAATTTCTATGTTGGGGAAGATGGATAATATTTAAGAAGTTGAAATCAATGTGTAGGAGGTGAACCTTCATGTTTTACACAACAGGTTTGATTATCATAATATGCACCCTAATGGAAATGTAGATTCATTCATCAATAGAATTACTAAAATCATATGAGAAATTAGACGGCTTGTAGAGGAGAAAAAAGACATTGATATTGTAATTAAAATGCTGATAATACGTCCTCCCATTTATAATGACAAGGTTTCATCTTTTGAAGAATGGGATCTTTCTAATCATTATTTTGATAATCTTCTGAGCTGCATAGTGGAATATGAGATGAGACTCAACCAAGAAGATGCAAAGAATCTTATTATCAAGGAAATGGAATTTAAATCCACATAGAAATTATAAATTTCAGAATATTGTGTAAATTAATATTATGAGGAAAAATAAGTTTTTTCTGTCACATCCAAGAAAATTAAGATGGGATCCTAGAAATTTGAATGAATGTTACCTCTGGATTGTTTTCACTGTAGAAGAGTTGGGAACATTACCTTTCATTTTCAAAAAAAAATTAATGTTTAAGAAAGATAAGATATAGGCATTCAAAATCCTCAAAAAATGTTTTCTTGAAATGGAGACTTCAAATATATAAAATAAAATTCAACGAAATTGTTTTTTTTTTGTGACTATTAAGACGATGACAATGAACAATTTGAGGAAGAGAAAGAAGAATTCCTATTTGGGAACCATGATTCCATGATGGATACCATGTAAAAGTCATAACCATTGAAAGATAATTATAGTTATAATCAATTGACTACAAATGTTGATCCCATGTGGAATCTTATGGATGATTTTGGTAAGCTTGAGAATAAATATAAGATATGAAATAATTGGAAAGCAATGGTGGAGGAATATTTAAAATATATTGATCAATTAGAAGAGTAAATTGAAATAATATAAGAATGGGTGAAAGTAAAATCATCAATCCTTGAAATCACCGGTGAAGTGGTGGAACTAAAACTCAGAATTGAAGAACAAGAAAAGGTCATCAATGTTATTACCTCGATATTAAGGAAAAGTCCAAGGCTGTTGATGGACTCAATAATGATGTTGTTACTCTGGGGAGTATACTAAAAAGTAAATCAACTTCAAAAAAATCAATGAAGAGAACACAAATTGAAAGGTTCTCAGATTCTGAGCTATTAAGATAGAAAAACATGGTTATGATGGAGTTGAAAAGATCTTGAGTGATCAATGACCTGCATGCATAGAAAATAGTGGAATTCGTTATGATGTTGAAATTTCAAATTCTTTAAATAAAATGAACACGAATAAAGTCATGTTAGATGTTGATCATGCTGAAAATCATCCATTGGTGCTGAAAAGGAAACCCTTGAATCAAATTGAATAGTAAACTAAAAATTATCCTCACATCTCTAGAAATTATAGGCATTGAAACTATTTTTCTGAGGAAGAAGGCATGAGGAGAAATGGAAATGAAAAGACATTTCTTTTTGTGAAGTGTCAGTTTTGTGGATATCTGGTCCATAACATGTCATACTACAATGAGGAAAGGAGATATATGGATGGGGATGAGTTAGGAGTTCAAAAATTGAGAACATTTTCATATCCTACTTTTTATAGAAGAAATAATTTATATAGATATTTTTTTCACTATTATAACATTGCCTATAAAAATGTGTATTGAAGGTAGAGGTATGACTGGAGAAATCCTTTCAATGATCATATATGATTCAATACTCATCAACCAAATGGAGTTTCTATTTCAAATGGGTTTTATCCTCTGAAAGAATAATGTGAAAATGAAAAAAAACATGTACATTGAAGTGAGAATTAAAAGACCATAAAATTCCAACGCTCAATCCAATATCTCATTTAAAGAAAAGAGGAAAATTGAAAAATCCAATTTTGAAGAAGTATCCCTTAAAGCTACAAATAACAACCGCGCTTGGATTATTAATATCAAATATTCATCCCACATGATGGTAATGTAGACCTATTAATGAATTCCATGAAAAAAGTTGATGGAATTGTGAGGTTTAGTAACGATGGGGTTTTAAAAATAAAATGTACTGGAAGTACTAAGATAGATAATGTAGAGCTAAAGAAAATTTATGTCCTTTATGTGGATGTTCTTCATCACAGTATTCTTAGTGTGAGGCAACTCTTGGAATTAGTTTTTATTGTGACATTCAAACATAATGAATGTACTATAAGTCGAAAGTACAATAATTATCTCATGGAAGGTTGTAGAAAACATAAAAACTTATATCATATTAATAGAAAAGAGAGCATTTTCTACTTAACAGTTGAAGTGGAAAAAAACTATGGAATCAGATATTGGGGAACATCAATTATCAAGACATAAAAAAATACCTAAGCTAAATATTGTCATGGATATCCCTAATATAATGTTTGAACTGGAAAAGACTTGTGATTCTTGCATGCGAGGGAAACTAGTCTACAATTCCTCTCGACCAAAGAAGAAAAGAGCATCAAATATTATTGGACTCATCAATAATGTTGTATGTGGCCCGATAAATGGTGTTGGAATGTATTTGGAAATGTACTTTGTTCTTTTCATATATGATTACAGTAGAATGGAATGTCTGATTGTTATGCATAGGAAGCTAAATGTGCTTGATTGCATGAAAACCTATCGTTGAATCACCAAGAATGATATTGGACAACAGATCAAAGTCCTAGAGTCTGACAATGGAGGGGAATACATGTCCATTGAATTTGTAAATTAATTAGAAAATTGTGGGATATGATATGAGGTGGAATCTATGAGAACTCTAAATAAAAATGGTGTTGTTGGGCACTGGAATAGAGAGGTAAACAACAAGGTTAGAACAATGTTTATTGAGAGTTGTATTTCTTAACAGTACTAGAAAGAGGCAGTACAAGCTTCATTGTCTATTCAAAATAGAATAGGGTTATATATGAGTGTGAAAATGACACCATATGAATTGTGGAATGGAAGGAAGACCTCTATGAAATATTTTTATGTGTTTGGAACAAATTTATTATTCAAATCAAAGAAGAAAATCAGGGGATATATGGGGACATTGTAGATGAAGAAATTTTTCTTGGTTAATCAACGAATAGAAAATCCTACAAGTGTTTCAATATGTTCTTGGGAAGAACATTGGAATGAAGTGATGTAAAGACCATTGAAGAGAAAAACATGAATTATTTATGGAATTCTTATGCTAATTTGATAGAAGATTATGGATAATGTGAATATGGAACAAATGGTAATACATAAGTAGAAGAACGTGTCCAAAACTCTCCAGAGTCACATCATATTGTTGACTCAGAATAAGAATCCGAAGAGGAATCCATATGTTGAGTTAATTATTTCGAACCCCAAAGGAGAGATTGAAGAGCATAGATTGAATAGTTCAACATTATCAGGGATCATAATACACCTACGCACACATGGAGATTGATGAATAATTCACAATCTACATTTCAATTAGTTGTGGAACCACCCTCATTTTATGAGGCTTCAAAGGTTGGGACATGGGTGAAATTAATGAATGAAGAGTTAAATTAGATTAACAAAAATCAGACACGAGATCTTGTAAAAGGACATAAAGATCATAATGTGATTGGTACGAAGTGGATTTACAAAAACAAATTTGATGAACATAGAAATGTGATTAGAAATAAGATGCGCTTGTTTGGTAAAGCATATTCACAAATAGAAGTCATTGATGTTAAGGAGAAATTTTCTCTAGTAGTGAGACTAGAGTCAATCAAGCTATTTCTTGCCATGTAGATCCAAAAAGGTTATAAATTTTATCAAATGGATGTCCATACAAAATTATTTAATGGAGTATTGGTAGATGAAGTCTACATTAAACAACCCATGGGGTTATTTCTTGAAAATGGTGAAGTTATGGTTTGTAAATTATCTCTTTATGGGTAGAAATAGGCACAACTTGAGTGGTACTCATGATTGAAATCCTACATGAGAAATATTGAGTTTAAAAGAGGATTGGATCACAATATCTCTGTGATGAAATCTCTAGAGGGTCATTTCATGGTATTGGTATATGTGGATGATATTATTTTTGGTGGATGAAGACAAGGATCAGTGGGTGAATTTTCAAATCACATGAATTCCGAATTTGAAATGGGCATGATTTGTGAAATGACAAACTTTTTTATGGTTTAAGGTACATCATAAGAAGGAAAACAGATTCATTTCTCTAGAAAATTATATAAGAGAGTTTTTGATGAAACTCAATAGGCATTATTCCGAACAATTGATGACTCCGATTAAAATTGGATCAAATCTTGGAAAGCATGAGGAAGTGACTTCTATGGATCCCACCATGTATAGATGAATCTTGGGAAGACTACCATACCTGTTGACGACACATCTAGATATTATCTTTGCAACTTTCCTACCATTTTGCTTACAGAGTAACACAACGTTAGAACATATGGAGGCAATGTGAGATACATTCAAGGTGCACATAATTATGGCCTATACTTTGTTGCAGGAAGAGATAGTGAACTATAATCATTTTATGATGCCTAATGGGCTACAGATGAAGTGGAAAAAATTTCTCTCATTGGTGGAGCATTCTATATTCGGAATAAATATGTTGGATGGTTAAGCATGAAACAGGAAAGTACTTCACTTATTACTGTTGAAGATGAATACATGTTTTCTACCAAGGCATGCACTCAGTTAGTTTGGATGAATCAGAAACTGATTAACATAAGTGATGAGGTGAAACTACCAACGATTATTTACTATGATAACAAGAGCTTAATTGATCATACAAAGAATCATTTTCATAATTCTAGTACAGAAAAATATTGAGATGAGATATCACGTAATCATGGAAAAATATGAACAAGGTGTGACCAAAATGAAACATGTGGAAATGGATAAGAAAGTGGATAACATTTTGACCAAGCCACTATCTATAGCTATATTTGAGAAACATCGGTTGAACCTTGGTGTTCAGCCACCTTCCAGTGCATAAGGAGGTTACAAGATTCCCCTCTCCCCAATTGTTTTAACTGTGTTAATCAATTTGTGGATGTCTTGCAGGCCCATGGTGGAGACACGATCAAGGGTGAGTTTGTTATGATCTCTAAAATGTTTAAATAATCGATCTTCGTGTTTATTTAAGAAGGCTGAGAATGGAAAAATTCAATGGATAGTGATCTGTTTCTTTCTAGTTATAGGAATGATGGAGATTAGAAACACTGGAGAGTGATCTATTTATTTCTGGATACATGAATGATGGATAAAAGAAACATCAATAAATTCAATTATGGGGGAGAAAAGAAAATAATGTGAAGTAAATTCATGTCCTATAAATTGTTTTTTACACCAAGAACTTCTCACATAGACTTTGAGTGAAGGATGAGTTGTTTCTTGAAGGTTCATGTTTTGATCGGGGTTGGTGCATTAGTGAATTTATTTGGAGATATCAAACAAACCCAAAGGAGGAGACTATTGGAACCAAGTCTGATCATTTCTAATAATGGAGTATAGATTGTGTTTGTTATCAATGATAACATGGATGAATATATATTGTTCATGGAATGAGGTAATACATTTGAGGTTGAACGAAGTATTGAATGTTGTGTAGCTTTCTAGTGTTTGCCAAATTTTTTGGCCTCAAAATCAGGAATTTTGTGTTGGAAAACAATATTTTTTCAGAGAGGAGTGAATGGTATGTGGAACGATAATGAAAATCGACAAAATAATGTAACTGCATACCTCGTAACATGGACCATGTACAATGTTCCGATAATGGTTAGCGACTGTATTCCAGGTAGCGAGAGCGGTACATGGAGTGGTGCCTGAAGTATTGTGTGGAGCAGTCGTTGAACCAAAAATAGTTTTCAGTTATGGTTTGTAGTTATGGAATGGGGTAAGCAAAATTCTAAAGGTTGAAATGAAAAACATAGTTCACGGTGACGGTACGCGGTGAAGGCATGTGTTACACAGAGTGCTGAAGGTTGGCGGGATTACTGCGGTTTGCAAAATAGGAGTGGTATGTGGTGGAGGCTTACCATATGCATATGATGTCTAGTATATGGTTAAGATTTTTCCACCTAAAAATTTTTTTAAATCCATTTAGTGATATTTGTAGAGTTGTGTGCCTAATTAAGGAACAATAATCCCCTTTGTTATGTGATGGGATTAGAGATTAAAATTTCGTGAATAAATCTTATACTATTAGAATTGGTACGTGTATGAGAAGATGGTATGAGGAGAGAACAATTTACTTATGGAAAACAGTCTGTAGAAAAATGTGCAATTCGAGGAGGCTACTTTTACAGTACCTGATAGAGAAAGGCTGCACAAAATGTAGGGTGGTATGCGGAGAAGCTGAGAAATACGTAGAGGTAGGTAGTACGCGGAGCAGTTCAGTTCGCCGAAGAGCAGGACGGTATGTAGAAACAGTTGTGGTATGCAGAGGAGGTGGTCTGCACACTATACACAGAAAAAAGTACATGGAACACCCAAGGAAGCCAAAAAATTGAAAAAAACAAATTGAAAAATTATGTTCCATAATATATCAGTATAAAAATAAATAAATTTAATCTTTGGGTGGTTACAGGACTTCAATAGAGCATCCATTTACAGTTGAGTAAGCATAAGTTAATGCTAAACCAATGAAGTGACCATCAAGTCAATAAAATTGAGTGAAGATTCTTCCAATGTATGTGAGCTAGGGGGATTCAGAAGAAGTGATTCAGGGGACACCGTGTGTTATCCCTAAATCCATTTAAAGGATGTTCTCCTTAGACAGGGTGGATGTGATAAAAACTTTTAATTCATAACTTGTTAAGAGTAGATATTTTTGGTATGACTGACACACTATTGGCGTATTCTCCATGGACGTAGCCCTTATTGGTGAACCAAGTAAAATTTTTCTGTCATTTATTTTAATATGACTGTTTAATTTATTCCCTTCCTCTTCAGAATGGTTTAACAGGTTCCTACCAATGTGAGAATAAGATCCACCATTTTAAAAGATAAAGTAGACACCTTGATTCACCCCTACCCTCTCAGGGTGTTTTATGGTCATTAATTTATTCCCAATTTGAACAATAAAGTATTATAGGATGGAATTTTGGAATATTATTGAATGTGTATTGGAATATCCAAATGGATTTACAGGTGCATATAATTGTGAAGAGTTAATTCCCTTTCCAATTTTAGGATTAAAAGAATTCTTGTATTTATAATATGTATTCACTATTGGGAGTTAAATCATTCCTCAAATTTCTATAAAACTAATTAGAATGGGTTTTATGGATTATATGTTTTATAAACACCAACAAGACACATTTATATACTGTTTTAATCTTTTGTTTCCTTTAACTTTTAATATTAATTATTTTACCATATTTGTTTACCATTATGGTAACTAGTTTTTTATCACATATTTCTTATCATTTAAAAATAAATTTAATTTATCCTTATCAGATAATATTTACCCACTGATTCAAAATATTATATATGATTTAAAAATAAAAATCACTATTTCTGTTCGAAATTAATCATAACAAAAGTGCACATACCACACAAAAAAATTCAATAACCCTAACTGCTCTAATAATGAATTTTATTTAATTGTAAATATTGCCACTATAATAGAATAATTGATCCATTAATGAAAAATATTTTACATTATTAATATTGAAAAATCAAATTACAAAATTTAGGATTTTAATATATTTTAAATAAAATCTGAAAATATAATTTATTATAAAGAAGAATTAACATCAATACAGACAATATTCAGTTAGCTGAATTTAATAACCATTTACCCTATGATGGAATTAAAATATATTATTTTCAATCCATTTTAACAGTGCATAATCATCAAAAAAATTATTTAACATAATAATTCATTCAATTTTCATCACTTTTAATAGTTTTAGCATTATTCGATTTGTTAAATTATAAAATAAATAATTTATGTGATTGAGTTTACTTATAAATATACATAAATATTATATATATATATATAATACAAATAAATTAACATTGATAAAAAATAGTTTATTTTTTATAATAAAATTAATAGCCAAAATTATTTATTTTTTCCCTTATTCCATATCATTAAATAAAGATAAATTGTATATTTTTTATTTTTAATTATATAAGCTATTATGTGGGTTAATTTAATTATAATGTCACTCATAAATAAATAAAATTATATCCTAGGGTAAATTTGGTAAATATATCTATAAAATGGGATTTTCACAACATTTGGGGAATCCTCAAACCATATATTCTATGTTTATCAACTATGTTAACTCATCATTCCGTAATTGATGTAAATATGTTTCTCTTTTTTCATAAACACTTTAGGTCAAAATTTAATTTCAACTAATTACTAATAAAAAAATTATTATTTAGAATATGGAATCCGTTTTTTTATATTCAATATATTGTATTTGAAAAAAAATAAAATTAAATTAAATGTTGCACACATGACGAAAGAATTTGTTTTTAACGTAAAACAATTCCAATCATTATAAATCATTGATATTAAATTTAAATATTAAATTTATAAAAAATTCCCAAATTAGCTTAATAAATTTATTCATTAACTATTTTTAATTTAAAAGAAATTAAAAATAATTTTTTTTTATTTTATTTTAAATACATCATGTTTTCAATTAAAATACAAATAAATCACTGTTTCAAAAATTGTAAACCCTCTAAAAAATACCAAAAATTGCATGTAAGTTAATTTGTTTATTCCGATTTAAAAAATTTAGTATCTTTGTAAAAATATATTCTCTAGAAGTTTAAAAATTATATTTTAATTTATGTGGCGCTTGAATGATTAACCCCTCATATAGAAATATTCTTCTCTTGAGAAGATAATTATTTATTAAAAATAATTTTATTTTATATCTAATCGATTGAAAAATCATAAACATGTCAAAAATATATTATTTAATTTTTTAGTCCTGTTAACTCAATTCATTCCCGCCGTTAGGTTATATTTATTTTATTAAATAATAGTACCTATATCATATTGTAGTTCATTAAAACACGGTATTGTATGTAACACATGTTAAACATTTTTTTGTAGCACATGTTAAATTAGTCTTGTATATGGAATAAGAATATATTTTTTCTTCATATAAATTAATCATGACATGCTGGTGCTTAAAATTAAATCCATCAATGTCATTTATTTTATTTGAAAAAATAAATAATTCATAAAAACATGGGGTTTTATAATATGTTTATAAAAGGTCCTGATTTTATATCCATAACATAATAAGGTAACATGTATCCATTTATACATGTTCATATTTTTATCATATTTTGTGTATGATAAAATTATATTTCAAATTCAAATGTTTTGTTCTCAATGGTCTAGAACATTAATACTCTTACGTTTCATTTATTATGAACATCTATTACGTATTCAACGAATAATTATTAGGATATATGATATACATGCAATAGTTTTTTTAATGGAATACATTTTTACACATAAACATATTCTTATGTTATGATACAATAATACCTATTTTACCATAAAGATAATTTAATCTCACCTTATCTTATATTTCCCTTATTGAGTATTGTAGGAATTTCTGTATGTAAGACATGTCATTAAAGTATGATTGTTATGTAGAAAAAAATTGAGAAATGACATGGCTCACTAATAAAACAATTTTTTATGATTCCATGTTTCAAAAAACAAAAAACATTTTTCATCCGGATGCATTTATTTTTTCATCGTAAAAATTATTCTGATAAAAATATTTATTATCATTTTATGAAGGCATGGGTCTCTACATTTGGTATCATATGGAAGGATTAGTTAACCATTGGAAAATGGAATGATAAAACATTGTTGATAACCCTCCGTATATTACTAATGATATGTCAATTGATAAATCTAGGGATATATCAAAGGTTATATCTTGGGATATTCCTAAAGATAAATCATTAGATGTTTCAATTTATTGGAAATTGCCCTCGAATTTTGGTATTGGATATAAAATGTCATTTGAATATACATAAATCCTTGTTTGCATACCAGAAGTGGATGAGGATTTGTTAAAATGGAACGTAGTGGTAATAACCATGAAAATGGGTCATTGAGGTAGATGTAGTTATACCCTTATTCATGGAAATGGTCCTCGATACACATATTGTTTGACACTCTTATGGCATATTTTTTGGAAATTTACAATCTCATTACAAAACATTATGAATGAATCATCTTATAATGTATTTTTCAAAAATATATATTTTCTACTCTATGATCATTTATGCACTAACTATTATTTTTTGTTCTAGTCAGTGGCTGGAACCCAAATGAATCATGTTAATACATTAATTGAAGGATAATTTAGTGGTTTTACTCCTAAAAATAATATTTTATGAGATATGATATGAATTGTTTATTTTTGTGCACAAAAAAATTCTTATTATATGAATCATAATTAAGCTCTAAATTAACAATGGATAGAACAATGTAATATTATCTTCTTCATGAGGAAATATCCCACTTCGTTTAGTTGTTCAGTTGGTCAAATGGTTTAAAAGTAATGGATTTATTCCATAGAAAATATATTTTATATTATCCACTATTTCGATAATGAATAATTCACTATATATATCTAGAATTTAGAATATGAGTTGGATTAATGTTGGAATCTTATTAAGAATGTAACACCCTGAGATTTTATGAGAATTTTTTTTATGTCTTCTGTTATACGCAACACCAAATAAATCTTTCACAACACACAATACTGACTTGGCTTGCATTACACGTAATCACGACCTTCCTCGATAGTGTGTGTAGTACACAATACCGGGTTTCACTAAACAATGATATATTATTATGGACTAGACATTATGAATATTATTAACTAAATTTTGAATTTTATAACAATATTATTAATCTTACACATTTTCTAGAACATGGTAAGAGAACAAAATAAATTTTTCGGGTAAAATAAGTATTTTTCAAAAAATGAAGTTTTACCGCCTTTTGATGGAACACCCACATTAAATATAGTTTTGACAAGTTTATAAGTTCAATTTGACAAAATAAAATTATTATTTGGAATCAGGATATAACAATTTACTTTGGATAAATATTTGATACTTTTCTGATAACTTTCATATTTTGATGAATAGTAAAAATACGATATTTCTTAATTAAAAACAACATTTTTCATTGAGATAGTTTATATGGTTAAATTATAATATTTAGTGGTTTTAAAGTATAAATAGAATATATTTTTACCATTTAATATAATTTATTTCATTAGCATTAATTTCAAATTGAATTCATAGGTAAAAGCATTTCAATCTTTGGCAATGTTTTAACTTCTAAAACCCATTTTCTTAACAATGGGATAAATTTTAAATTATTTACTGCAACTTATGTGTTTTTAATTTTGAAAAATGGATTCCATATTTTGAATCACTGGGTCCAAATTATGTTAATAGGATACTTTTCATTTTTGGACATTATGAAAAGTAACTACGGTAAATTTTATTTACCATAGTTAAAGGTAAATAGGGTAATTAAGGGTAAATATAAGATTATAAAATTACCGTAACACCTGATAAAATCTTATTGGTTTAATAAAAGTTTACCCATATCATCTAAGGGCCAAAATATATTTATTTCATGGACTTTTGACAATGAAATAATATAATTATTATTAAAACCAAGGAAAGTAACAATATGTCACTCTCTTAAATCTTATAAGTATAATAATTTTAATTTAGTGATAAAAATAATGCAACTTCGGTTATAAATAGTATATAGAAATCCAATAAAATTATCTACATCATATGAATTTATTTATAATTTTTATGGATTAAATAATTATCATTAATTATGACACAGTAGTGATGATGAAATTATTTTATTAATTAAAATATCAAATAAATGGTTTTAAAAATATAAAATTAAATATTATATGAACTATTTAGAGTTCTCCACTAGTTTTCTAGATACATATGAAATTTTATTAATCTATTATATCTTTTATTTCGAACATATCTTCTGTATATATTTTATTTAAATTCAAATAAATGAATAGTGTCAAAACTGACACTATTGTTATTTTATAAAAATAACATATTATAAAATTGTTTAAAAATCACAAAAATATTTAAAAATTATAAATTAATATTTATATGGTCTAAAATGTCATAAAGTGTAAAATTATGGAAAATTCACAACACATATGTAATTATTTATAATAATTTAAAATTTAGAATATTATTACCACAAATAAAATTAAATTGATAAATAAAGATAAATCAAGTTGGTAATGTTTAAAATAAATTCCTAAATTGTATAAATTTTATTGGTTAATGATATTACAACCCTATATCATCTAATATTCATATATTATTCATTTTGGATGTTTTTATGTGGGGTTGGGATTTAATATTAACTAATATTTCTTATATTTCCAAAGGTGCCCCTCTCCTCCCTTATAAAAGGGCACCTCCTCCCTCTCCTCCTCACACAAATTTGAGTCTTCAAACTCGGCCAACCCCTGACCATTTCACTTCCCCACTTCCTTAGAAACCTACTAGAGGTAATTTTATTCTCAAAAGACTAACTCTAGTTCCCTAAGAGAATGTTTAAAGGAGGCACTTTGAGAAAGAGGTAATACCTTCTACTGTTTTCTTCAAGTTCCATTCTTCTTCTACTACATCTTCTTTAGTTGTTTCATTACGAAGTAATAACATCAGTATAACTCATATACTGATATGTTATTATAAATATGAAACAACCCTATTTCACTTCATATCCATCGTACGGTAAACAAAATCACCGCGCGTGTGTACGTACGGAATACCGTCTCCACGCCGTGGTGTAATATGTTTTCCACCACCAAATTACTTTGATGGGTATAATGGTGAAAATAAATAACTATATATGATTATTGTAAATTGTAATTGATTCTGAAATATTATACATACACTTTAATACAATTCCACGATCATGGGAACGATATCATCGCTCGTGCGTACGTACGGTCGACCGTCTCCATGATGTGATGCGACTCGTTCTATATGATCTTCATTTAATAATGATTATATAAATGAATTTAATGAATGAATATGATATATATTACACTAATACCATTCTTTAAATGATATATCTATATCCTATAAAGAGTAATAAGAATTTATTCAACAAAACACGCATAAGAACATATAGCAATAAACACCCGAATAACAAGTAGCAATGAAATATTACTACTAAGAAGATAAAAATATGACCATATATGATATCATAAAAATGAATATGATTCTGTAATAAGTCAATTGAAATTATTTAAGCCATATTACCAGAGGTTCATATTCATACGAATAATATCAGACCTAAGGTAAGGGAAAATCTCACAATCTCATTTTTATCTGATATTGTTTATACTTCAGAATTTACTGGGGAATATTTATCATCCAAATCCATGATTCCTCAATATGTAATATTATTTCTATCCTAATAAAATTGTTTAAATCCAATTTTACCCTTCAGTGATTTTTTATTAAAAGATATGAAATGAATCATTTGTCATTTTTAGTACGAGGTACTTTTTGACTTTTCCGGCCAAAGTACGAGAAGAATGTTTTTTAACTTATACGACATGAATGGATTTTTAGAAAATTATTTCCATGAATCATCCTTTACAAGTTTTCACGTTTATTTTTAATCAACTTCTTTTAGTTTAAATTTATATGCATGTTAATGGAAAATGTTTTTGAAGTGGAAAGGATATTTTCCTCAAGAATGGAGTTCAAGTGTTTTATCAAAATTATTTTCTATTTAATATAATATAGGGTTCTGTTTCTATCCCTATTTTTACATTGATTTATTATGTTATGATGGAATTATTTTTATGATGTCCTTTAATCTTATATGGATTATGTTATGATGGAATGATGTTTAAGATTCCCATTTTTATTACATGGGTTATACTATGATGTATGATTTATGATTTTGTGGAAGACATATGAATGGTTTCATTATGAGATGGGTGGGACCTATATCTCCCTCCAATGTATTGGGTAAATATTTATATCTCATGAGATAGACATGGCTGGAATGGCAGGTTAAACTGGTTCAGGGAAACAAGACTGAAATGAGGAGTGAACTCGGTTTAGAAATGGACTTTGTCTGCTAAGATAGTCTTGGCAATGAGTCTTGACTACTAAGAAATGATTTTCTATGATTATGTGTGTATGCCAAAAATCTACATTTTTTATGTTATGATTATTGGGATTACAATTCACTTCTATGATTTATCTATTGTTATGATCTCTTTTGCAGGATAAGATTTTCAAAATTGTATGTTCTTATGAATATGATATGTTTGATATTTCTTTTGTTTACCCTTACTGAGAATTTGAGCTCACCCTTTTGTATTTTTTCCTTTACCCAGGTTATGAAGAAGGATATTAAGTAGGATATTCCAAAAAGGGACTCTAGATATGATGAAATAAATGGGAGACAACGTAGATGATTTATGAACCAGTTGTTTATGTCTCCCAGTTTCTAAAGACACTATACCTATACAGTTCTTTCATGGTTTTGTTATATGTTTTAATATGTATGCTTCAATTTTAAAGTAATAACCATTTATGTAATTTATGGGTCGTTATAGTTGGTATCAGAGGCAAAGGAGGTAGGAATGAATCCGATCCTTGGGAACACTCACATGTGAGCGTTGGACGAAGCATGGCTCTCCGCCCAAGGGCTTCATGAGGAAATGGCTGCCATTGGGGATGGTGGGGTGTCTCACCCAGGGGGTGTAGCCGCCCATGGAGTGCCCTGATAGGTATCAATTATATTCCACTGTAAGTAATTCCAAACCGTTATAGTTGGTATCAGAGGAATGGTATAATCAACCTTTGGAAACTAGGATGTGAAAGCCCTATTAAGAAACCTAAGGATATGTCTAACCATAGAACACAGTCTTAGTGTTTTAGAAATGGCCATGAAAAACCTATCATAAGACCTTAAGTGTGAAATTTTATTATTGATTATATGGTTTTCCTATTATAATTAGTGTTGCTCACAATATTCTTCTTGGTTTTTGTCAATGGATGTAACCTGAAGGAACTGTGTTAATGCAGAACGTGACGGGAAATGAAATGATGGTCCCCCTGAGCAACCAAAAGTTATGGGAGATGGAATGAAAAATCATGTAGCCATTCTCACGCAACTTTCTCAAGCTATGAATCATACAGGAATTCCAAACGAGAAAAATAAGTAGATACATTTTGTTGAATCCTTCATGAGGCAGCGTCCACCTTCATTCAGCGGGTCTTCTAATCCATTAGTGGCTGAACAATGGATCAGTAAAACTGAAAAGATTTTTTGAGTTCTTCAATGTTCTGAACATGATAAATTCATCTTATCAGTATATCGTTTGTAAGGTGATGCTAATAAATGGTGGAATCTTATTCGGAATACGAGGCAAAGGGATGAAATTGAGTCCATGGAATGGGATGAGTTCAAGAACTTATTTTTCAAATAGTATTTACCTTGTATTATTTGAACAAATATGGAGACAGAGTTTCTTAAACTGAAGAAGAAGGATGATGAATTTGTTGGTACCTATGAAGAAAATTTTACAAGACATGCAAGGTACGCTTCTAGAATTATTATCCAACCTTAGAGTAAGAACAATCAATTCTTTTGTGGAATAAAACCAAGTCTTTGAAGGGAATTAGCCATAAGGGACGTCAATAGCTATGAGGAAATAGTTCGATGTTCTCTCAAGGTTGATATGGAGATTGGTGTAACCCATCAGTCACACGGGTTTGATAAGAAGAGGAAAATGGAATTCAAAGGAAAATCTAAAGACCACACTAAAAAAAGATGAGTTTTCCCTTATGCTCAATGTTTGGAAAGAAACATGGAGGAAATTGTCTTAAGGGGACATGAAAATGTTTTAAGTGTTGAAAAGATGGTCATCAGGCAATTGAATGTCGAAATAATGGGAAGAAGATGTCTAATGATGCAAACAAAGGAAGGGATACATAGAATGCATCTACTACACTTCATTGTTTCAAGGGAAAGGAGATGGGGCATTATGCCAATCAATGCCCAAATACAGGGGCTGATGATGATGATCGACGTCAAGAAACTCTTAAGGCCAAAGGCAAAGGAAAGTCACATGCAATTACTATCGACAATGTGGAGTACGAAAACGAAGTGGTGAGAGGTACACTTACCATCCACTCTAAAGTAGAAAATGTTTTATTTGATTCTTGATCCACCCAATCATTTATTTCTGAAGAATTTATCTAATGGTATCACCATATTACCTCAACAATTAGATGTTGAGTTGGCTGTGACAGCTCTTAATGGCACAACACTTGCATCAAAAGATTACAATTCTTCTCCGATTGAAGTTTGTGGGAAAGTGCTTCCTACAAATCTTGTGATCCTTCCTATAGTGTAATTTGATGTGATTCTTGGCATGGATTGGATTTATTTATATGGATATCATATCAATTTCCAAAGAAGGTAAGTCTCATTTCATATTCTAGATCAATCTATGATCTTCTATCGATGAAAGGATGAACATAACCTTCCAGTGAAAATTTCTTCCATCTTATGGGTCTTGATTCCACTAAAGGAAGGTTAGTTATCTAAAATGGTTGGAGATAAACTCCTGAATAATAATATGCCCATTGTACATGAGTTTTATGATGTATTTACAGAGTAATTGTTGGGTCTTCCACCAAATCGTGAAGTTGAGTTTTCAATAGACCTTGTACTGGGTGCTTTGCCTATTTCAAACACACCTTATAGAATGGCCCCAATTGAGTTGCAGGATTTGAAGAAGCAACTCCAATATAATCTTGATAAAGGATTCATACACCCTAGTGTGTCACCTTGGGGAGCACCTGTTCTATTTGTTAATAAGAATGATATATCAATGAGACTCTTCATTGATTATCGAGAACTTAACAAGATCACTATCAAGAACAAATATCCTCTCCCAGACATTGATAACCTATTTGACCAACTACATGGAGCTCAATACTTATCCAAGATTGATATTCGTTCAGGGTATCATCAATTAAGGGACACAATGGAGGATATACCAAAGAAGGATTTCCATACAAGGTATAGACACAATTAATTTATAGTGATACCATTTGGTCTTACTAATTCCCCTGATATCTTCATGGATCTGATGAATAGAGTCTTTAGAGACTATCTTGATCAGTTTGTGGTAGTCTTTATAGATGATATTATTCTCTATTCCAAGAGCAAGGAAGAACATGAAGATCACTTGAGAATTGTTTTGAATACCCTAAGAAATGAGAAGATTTATGCCAAATTTACCAAGTGTGAATTTTTGCTTTGAAAAGTTGCATTTTTGGTCACATAATCTCAACAGATGGGATATCTATGGATCCAGCAAAAACAGTGGTTATCGAAAGATTGTCGAGTCCAAAAACAATAACTGAGATCTGAAGTTTTCTTGGTTTGGCTAGATATTACTGACATTTTGTGAAAGATTTTTCAAGGTTATCTAACCGACTCACCAAGTTGACTCGGAAAGGAGTTATTTTTGTTTTGACGGAGGAATGTGAAGATAATTTCAAGGAGTTGAAAAGAAGGTTATACAGTGCACCTATGCTCACACTACATTGTAGTGGATAGGGGTTTGTGATCTACAGTGATGCATCCAAGAAGGGACTTGGGTGTATTTTCATGCAAAATGATATGGTGATAGCTTAAGCCTCATGACAGTTGAAAATCCCTGAGCAAAATTACCCAACTCATGATTTGGAGTTAGCTGCGGTAATCTTTTGTTTAAAGATTTGAAGGAATTATCGTTATGGTGAAAGGTGTGATATTTATAATGATTATAAAAGTTTAAATTATATTTTCACACAAAAGGAGCTGAATATGCGCCAAAGAAGATGGTTGGAGCTGATTAAGGATTACGACTGCTCAATTTATTATCACCATGGGAAAACAATCAACATGGCAGACACATTAAAACGACAAGAATATGCTAGCTTACCCATGATAATGATCACAAAAGATCCAATATTTATGGATTTACAAAGGATGGATCTTGGAATTATAATGGAATGGGAAAATCTTATCTTTATCAAATGAATGTTCAACCATCTATACATGTGAAGATTAAAGAGGCACAAAAAGAAGATGTTGAGTTACAAAAGAAGGTGAGAAATGTTCATGAATTCAACCTTGATTGTAATGGGATAATAAGGTTCAGGAATCGGTTTTGTGTTCCTCCCATCCCAGAATTAAAGAAGGAGCTACTTGATGAGGCTCATAGTTCATCATCCTCTATTCATCCTGGAAGCACAAAGATGTATATGGACCTGAAAGAGTACTTCTGGTGGGATGGCATGAAAAGAGATTTTAATGAATATGTCTCTCGATGCTTGGTTTTTCAGTAAGATAAAGCTGAGAGACAAAATTCTAAGGGAATGTTACAACCATTACCCATACCAGAATGGAAATGGGAAACAATCACTATGGACTTTGTCACCGGACTTCCTAAAACATCCAAAGGCAATAATGCTATCTGGGTTATAGTTGATCATCTTACGAAGTCGACACTCTTCATTTCTATTAGAGAATTTTTTTTCTCTTGATCAGCTTCCCTAGATATATGTAATGGAAGTGGTAAGATTTCATGGATTACCACATTCCATTATATCTGATCGGGATCTGAGGTTTCCCTCAAAATTCTGGCGAAGTGTTCAGCATGAACTAGATACATAGTTGAGTTTCACCACTGCTTACCATCCTCAGACAGACAGTCAGTCTGAGAGGACAATTCAAACTCTACAAGACATGTTGAGAGCTTGCGCTATTGATTTCAAATATGGTTGGGATAAACACCTATCTTTGGTGGAATTTTATTATAATAATAGCTTTCACTCTAGTATTCAGATGGGTCCTTATGAATCCCTCTATGGAAAGAAACATAGAACTCCAACTTGCTGGGATGAAGTTGTGGAAAGAAAGCTATTAGGATCTGATCATGTTGATGATATGGCAGAAAAGGTCCGATCTATTCAAAAACATATAAGAGCAGCTCAATGTAGACAAAAAATCTATGTCGATAACCGAAGAAAAGACCTAGAGTTTGAAGTGGGTTATAAAGTGTTCTTATTGATATCTCCCTGGAATAGGGTAATGAGATTTGGAAAGAAGGGAAAATTGAGCCCTAGATATATCGGTCCTTTCGAAATACTGGATCATGTTGGGAAGGTATCTTACCGATTGGTGCTTCCACCTAATCTCTCTCAAGTTCACGATGTGTTCCATGTATCTCTCTTGAAAAGGTACATACCTGATCCTTCACATGTACTCAGCTCAGAAGTTGTACAGCTGGAGAAAGATCTTTCTTTTGAAGAACAGCCGATAGAGATTCTGGATCGTAGTGAAAAAGTCCTACAGAACAAGACCACTCGCTTGGTGAATGTTTTATTGAGGAACCACCAATTAGAATAATCTACATGGGAACTTGAGGATATGATGAGTGAGAGGTATCCTAATTTGTTTGTAATGAAGTGATGAATTTCGAGGGAGAAATTCATTTTAAGGGGGGTAGAATGTAACAACCTGAGATTTTATGAGAAATATTTTTTTATATCTTAAATTATACACAACACCGAAGGAATATTTCGCAACACATAATACTGACTTGGCTTGCATTACACGCAATCGCGACCTTCCTCGATAGCGTGTGTAGTACCCAATACCGGGTTTCACTAAACAACGATATATTATTATGGACTAGCCGTTATGAATAGTATTAACTAAATTTTAAATTTTATAACAATATTATTAATCTTACACATTTTCTAGAACATGGTAAGAGAACAAAATAAATTATTCTGTTAAAAAAGTATTTTTCAAAAAATGCAGTTTTACCGCCTTTTGATGGTGCACCCCCATTAAATATAGTTTTTGACATGTTCATAAGTTCAATTTGAAAAAATAAAATTCTTCTTTGGAATTAGGATATAAAAATTTACTTTGGATAAATTTTTTATACTTTTATGATAACTTTCATATTTTGATGAATAGTAAAAATACGCTAATTTTTAATTAAAACCAACTTTTTCCATTGAGATAATTTATATGGTTAAATTATAATATTGAATGGTTTAAAAGTATAAATAGAATATATTTTTACCATTTTATATAATGTATTTCATTAACATTAATTTCACATTGAATTTATATGTAAAAACATTTCAATCTTTGGCAATGTTTTAACTTCTAAAACCCATTTTCTTAACAACGAGATTAATTTTAAATTAATTACTACAACTTATGTGCTTTTAATTTTGAAAAATAGATTCCATATTTGTAATCAGTGGGTCCAAATTATGTTAATAGTCTACTTTTTTATTTTTGGGCATTATGAATAGTAACTATGATAAATGTTATTTACCATAGTTAAAGGTAAATCGAGTAATTAAGGGTAAATATAAGATTATAAAATTACCCTAACACCTGATAAAATCTTATTGGATGAATAAAAGTCGACCCATATCACCTAAGGGACGGACTATATTTATTTCATGGACTTTTGACCATGAAATAATATAATTATTATTAAAATCAAGGAAAGGGACAATATGTCACTCTCTTAAATCTTATAAGTATAATAATTTTAATTTATTGATACACTTCATAAAACTTCGTATATACATAGTATCCATAATTCTAATAAAATTATCTACATAATATGAATTTATTTAGAATTTTCAGTGATTAAATGATTATCATTAATTATGACACAATAGTGATGTTGAAATTATTTTATTAATTAAAATATCAAATAAATGGTTATAAAAACATTAAAATAAATATTATATGAACTATTTAATGTTCTCCAATACTTTTCTAGATACATATGACATTTTATAAATGTATTAATGATTTTATTTTGAACATATATTATGTATATATTTTATTTAAATTCAAATAAATGAATAGTGTCAAAATTGACACTATTGTAATTTTATAAAAATAACATATTATAAAATTGTTTAAAATACAAATAAAATTTAAAAATTATAAATTAAAATTTATATGGTCTAAAATGTCATAAAGTGTCAAATTATGTAAAATTCACAACACATATGTAATTATTTATAATAATTTAAAAATTAGAATATTATTACCACAAATAACATTAAATTGATAAATAAGGATAAATCAAGTTGATAATGTTTAAAATAAATTCCTAACATTTCTAAATTTTATTTTTTTGATGATATTACAACCCTATATCATATAAGCTTTGGAGATGAGTCATTTTGGAAGTTTTTAAGTGGGGTTGGGATTTAATATAAACTAATATTTGATATATTTCCAAAGGTGCCCCTCTCCTCCCTTATAAAAGGGAACCTCCTCTTTCTCCACCTCACACCAATTTGAGCCTTCAAGCTCGGACAAACCCTAACCATTTCACTTCCCCACTTCCTTAGAAACCTACTATAGGTACTGGTCTTCTCATAATACCCACTATAGTGCCCTAAGTGAAATTTTAAAGGAGGCACTTTAAAAAAGAGGTAATACCTTCGACCATTTTCTTCAAGTTCCATTCTTCTTCTACTCCCTATTCTTTAGTTTTTTCATTATGAAGTAATGACATCAGTATCCCTAATATACTTATATGTTATTATAAATATTAAACAACCCTATTTCACTTCTTATCCATCCTACGGTAAACAAAATCACCGCGAGTGCGTACGTACGGAATACCATCTCCACGCCGTGGTGTAAAATGTTTTCCACCAACACCTTACATGGATGGGTATAATGGTGAAAGTAAATAACTATATATTATTATTTTAAATTTGTATTGATTCTGAAATATTAGACATACACTTCAATACAATTTCACGATCATGGGAATGATATCATCTCTCATGCGTACGTACGGCCTACCGTCTCCACGATGTGATGCGACTCGTTTTATATGATCTTCATTGAATAATGATTATATAAATAAATTTAATGAGTTAATATGATATATATTACACTAATACCATTATTTAAATTATATATCTATATCCTATAAAGAGTAATAAAAAAATATTCGACAAAACACGCATAAGAACATAAAACAATAAACACCCGAATAACAAGTAGCAATGAAATATTACTACTAAGAAGATACAAATATGACCTTATATGATATCATAACAATGAATATGATTCTGTAATAAATCAATTGACATTATTTATACCATATTACAAGTGGTTCGGATTCATACGAAGCATATTGGACCTAAGGTATGGGAAAATATCACAATCTCATTTTTATCCGAGATCATTTATACTTCAGAATTTACTAGGGAATATTTATCATCCACATCCATGATTCCTCAATATGTAATATTATCTATATCATACTACAATTATTTAAATCCAATTTTACCCTTTGGTTAGTTTTTATTAAAAGATATGAAAGGAATCTTTTGTCGTTTTTAGTACGAGGTACTTTTTGACTTTTCCAGCCAAAGTACGAGAAGAATGTTTTTTTAACTTATATGGTATGAATGGATTTTTAGAAAATTATTTCCATGAATATTCCTTTACATGATTTCAAGTTTATTTTTAATCGAAATCTTTTAGTTTTGAAATATATGACATGTTAAAGGAAAAAATTTTTGAAGTAGAAAGGATATTTTTCTCAGGAATGGAGTTCAAGTGTTTTATCAAAATTATTTTCCATTTAAGATAATATAAGGATCTATTTATATCCCTATTTTTACATTGATTTGATTATGTTATGCTGTAATTATATTTATGATCTACTTTAAAATTATATGGATTATGTTATGATGGCATGATGTTTAAGATTCCCTTTTTTATTACATGGGTTATGCTATGATGTATGATTTTGATTTTGTGGCACACGTAAGAATGGTTTCATTATAAGATTGGTGGGACCTATATATCCCTCTAATGCATTGGGTAAAGATTTATATCTCATGAGGTACACATGGCTGGAACGGAAGGTTAAACCGGTTTAGTGAAACATTACTGAAACGAGGAGTGAACTCGGTTCAGAAATGGACTTTGTCCGCTAAGATATTTTTGGAAATGAGTCTTGACTACTATGAAATGATTTTCTATGATTATGTGTGTATGACACCAAGCTTCATGTTTTAAGTTATAATTATTGGGATTACAATTCAATTCTATGATTTATCCCATGTTATGATCTCTTTTGGAGGATAAGATTTTCAAAATGTTATGTTCTTATGAATATGATATGTTTTATATATCTTTTGTTTACACTTACTGAGCATTTGAGCACAACATTTTTTATGTTTTCTTTTCCCCAGGTCAGGAAGAATGATATTAAGTAGTATATGCCAAAAAGGTACTCCAGATATGATGAAATAAATGGGATACAACATAGATGATTTGTGAACCAGTTGTTTATGTTTCCCAGTTTCTAAAGACACTATACCTATACGGTCCTTTCATGGTTTTGTTATATGTTGTAATAAGTATGCTTCAATTTTGAAGTAATAACCATGTATGTAAAGTATGTTTCGTTATAAAGAATATGAGGTAACCAAATGAAATTAAAATCATGATGTGAGGTTATTTTAATCGATTATTTTATTAATAAGTACATTCCTTATATTCTATGTATAAAAAATGATAATGAATTCTTCAATTATACGAACTTTAATGATGAATCTTCCATTACTTATGTACATTTTTTTGCAATATTGGTGAGGCATTGTTCTGGTTTTTTTCATTAAGGATGAAAGTAAGAGTTAATAATTATTCAATGGATTAAAACAAAAAATAAAAACAATATCCTCTATATGACACATTGGAAGCTATTAATAAATAAATTTATGTGAACAAACTATTGAAATTGATTCTTGAAACCCACTTACTTATGGTGATAAGAAAAATAATATTGAGTTTCAATGAAATTTCATTGACATGTCACTTGGATAAATGAAAAAGGACCGAATTCATTACTACCATAATCAGCATAAGGATAACATATGTGAGGGGATAAAAAGAAACGTAGGGGTTTCATTTCTAAACATGTTATCCTTTGAGACGAATAATGTAAATGTTTTGTAAAGTGGAAAGTAAATTAAATGAATGAAGAGAGAGAGTTGAATCGAATACACCATAAACTCTCTATTGTATCAAATTAATATAATTAGATTATTATAAAAATAAATACCCAAATACAAGGTAAAATGGGGATAATGAACATTAATAACCTATAAAGACAATGGATTCATGGAATTCATATGAAATTAAAATATCTGAAGAGAATCATGAAAATTGGGAAACATTATACAATGAAATATCATGTTTTACTTTGTATGATTGAGAGTAATGAAAATATATTTTTACTTAATTAGATAAATTTGATCTAATTATCTCTCAACATATGTTGGAATAAGGAATTATCATTTGGTATTATAAATCAACATACAATTATCTATCAGTGTAAGGATATACACAAATTCTTAATGAATTTTTTTTAAGTATATGATACGAAATTATTTAAGGAATATATACTAAGTACATTTTTGAATAATATATTTTTTCTTTATAGAAATTATAAAGGTATATAAATTTTGGTATGATAATTATTGGGTGACTTAAATTATTTTCAGGTATATCATGGAATGATATGAGATCAAATAATTCCAATCAATTGTATTAGATTTTTTTAATACATTTTTTATGAGTCTTATAGATGAGCATTTATAGAATGTTATATTTTTAACATTAAATGATATTATTTATATTATTTCACTAATTCACAAAAATTATGATTTAATAATATTAGATAAATAATGATAACAATATTTTTAGTATGATACCTTCATATACAATAAAAAAATTACCATTTTATTTTACATCTTAAGGTCTGTTAGTGCCTCAGTCATAAAAATCATTTTCATTTCATGGAAGAAGATATGAAATGTACTAACATTTAAGGCCAACCAAAAAATTTAATTTTTCTTATGTTGTAATGGGAGTCTAAGACCTGGTTATATCATTCTTTTCAAAAATTATTGATTATATCTAGATGGGATCCTATTTAGTTGAACATCCACTAATGCACTACAGAGTCTGTGATGTGTTTGATGTATCTCTCATGAGGTTGTTCATACCTTATCAATCACATGTATTCAACTTAGGGATGATAACTTTGGTAATGATATTTCTGAAAAGGAAGAATAATTTGAGATTTTGGATTGTATGAAATATGTTCTACAAGACATGACCACTAACATGGTCAATGTAATATAGTAAAACCACTATCTGGAAGAAGTTACATGGAAATATGAGGATGTAATGAGGAAAAAAATCCTCTATTTTTGGTTCTAATGTGATGATTCATGTGGGAATAATTAAATTTATTGGGGTTAGAATGAAATAAAATGAAATTTTGTAAAATATTGTATTTTAAAATAAAATCTTTTGTTGATATATTGTGTCACAAAAAACATTGAGTTTTTTTTTCATCACACAGAACACCAATTTTATCTTCTGTCAATTGAGTCACCATGTTTTATTAAAACAACACATAATATTGAAATATTTTTATTTAATAATATATTTTCCACACACCCATTTGAATGGATAGTATGCATATGATTATATAAAATTATGAAAATTCCTGGTATATAATGGTATTCATAAATAATTATTTGGTGAACAATTAATTATTAATTAATGAATATTTGAAAATAATAGAAATCATTTTCTGGACAACTATTTATATGTGAACAAATTTTTTTTATCAAAATAAATTAATGAAATAAATATTGATGATATATTTAAATGAAATTATGTATAGAGACCCAAAGCTTGGCGTACATGGAAATTACATTACTTTTGCGGAATACTTAATATATAACAAAAAACAACACACAAGGACCGTAATAGCTTGGTGTCTTTGGAAACTCGGAACATAATCTTCTAATCATGGTGAAAAATCTTCAACATCTCCCACAAAGATATTCCCCTTTTGTTTTATTACCTAAAACCTTTCATTATATCCTGTAGAAAATAAAACATTAAAATGGTGAGCTCAAATTCTCGGTAAGGGTAAACATAGAGAACATAAAACAATCCATATACATTTGAATGTAAAAACATGAGGATAAAATAAAAACATCAAAATCTTGATCAATGGCATATAACATTTCAGTACATAAGGAACATATCATAAAAGAAAAATAATCATGATAAAATAGAATAGGAATAAAACATGTAATTGTGGAAAAACATTAAGCACATGATATGATTTCCATAGTAGCCAAGGCATTGCTTCCAAGACCATCTTAGTGGAAAATATCCCTTACTGAACTGGGTTTACTTGTCGTTCCAGCCCTGTATTACTAAACCAGATTTACTTGTCGTTCCAGCCATGTATATCTCATGAGATATAAATCATTACCCAATGCATTTGAGGGAGATATAGGTCCCACCCATCTCATAATGAAACCATTATTATGTCTTCCACAAAATCATTAATCATACATCATAGCAAAACCCAATTAATAAAAATGGGATTCATAAACATCATTCCATCATAACATAATCCATATAAAACAAATGGATATCATTTCATCATAAGAAAAGTGAAACCATGTAAATCATAGACACATTATACTTGAAAAATAATCATACTAACTAATATCATCTTGGATGGAAAATAGTTTCGACCAAACACTTGAAATGAATTCTTGAAGAAAATATCCTTTCTTCTTCAAAATAATTTTATTTTCAAAAAATTACATGAAATTTTAAAATAAAATGATTTTGATGAAAATAATCATGAAATCTTGTAGATTAAGATTCTTGAAAATAAGGTGTCATGAAACCGTAAAAATCTATTCATTCTGTACAAGTTAAAAAGACATTCTCATCGTACTTTTGTCGGAAAAGACAAAAAGATTCTTGTATGGTAAAAAAAAGAATGATTTCTTCCATAACACGTGGTAAAAGTAAAAAATGGGTAAAACAGACTTTAAACATACATAAAAACACTTTTAGAAAACATGGACATGGATGATAACAATAACCTCAGTAAATACTTATGAATAAACAATCTCAGATAAGAACGAGATTGGAATAATTTTCCCTTACCTTATGTCTGATATATTTCATATATATCCGAACCTTCTGTATAATGATTTAAATAATTTCATTGACTTATTAAATAATCATAATCATTTTTATTATATCATATATCGTTCACTAATGACTTTATATTACCCGTTCTATTGTAAATTCCATGTTAAAGCAGTCTTTTGGGTAAAATCGTTTCATTTATTGTACGTGTTTCGACATGTTTTTCATGATATTATTACTTATATATTTATTTAATTAATTCCAGAATGTAAAAAATTATTTATATATATAATATATTCATCATATAAATATATATTATAGATCGATAAATGGAAGGAAATACACCGTTCATGGAGACGGTAGGTCGTACGTACGCAAGAACGCTGTTTTCATTTCCTTATTGAATTAAATTTAATTAAGTAAATGAAATATATATATTTACATAAATCCATTATCATTATCATGAAATATCATTCATTATTATTTATTATATATACTTTATAATCATACTTGAATGGTTAATCATGGGAAATGAATCTCACCGTGTTCGTGGAGACGGTAGTCTGTTCGTACGTACGAGCGATGATATCATTTCCATGGTCATGGAATTGTATTGAAGTGTATGTACAATATTTCAGAATCAATATCACATTAAAATAATCATATATAGTTATTTATTTACACCATTATATCCATCCAAGTAAGGTGGTGGTGGAAAACAGATTACACCACAGCGTGGAGACGGTATTCTGTAGGTACGCACGCGCGGTGATTTTGTTTTCCGTAGGATGGATATAAGATGAAATAGGGTTGTTTCATATTTATAATAACTCATAATTATATGAGTGATACTTATGTTATTAATTTATGATTAAACAAATAAATAAGAAGAATTAGAAGAAGAATTAAATTGGAAAGAATTGTTAAAGGATATTACCTCTTCTTTGGCGCGCCTCTTCTTAACATCCTCTTAAGGCACTAGAGTTGGTATTTTCAGTATAAACTAACCTCTATAATGTTTCTAGGGAAGTTTAGAAGGTAAACTTTCAGGTTTTTGATGATCTTGAATGCTCAAAATTGTGTAAAGAGAAGAGAGAGGAGGTGTTCTTTTATAAGGGATGAGAGGGGCACTTTAGGAAAAAGCTTAAAATATTATTTTATAATAAAGTCATATTCGGTTTATAATGGATCAAAAGTGACTTATTTCGAAGATAAAGTGGGGATGGATCTAAATCCTCTCAACCAATAGGTTTTAGACAAGTTTAGGTTAATATTTTAACCTTATCATTTATATTTAACTCTAAGCTAAATAATTTTACTTTTACCATGTCTTCTTGTTTTCTTACACTATATGGTCAATAAACCTACTATAACAAGCCAAACGAGCCCCAAGTGGTTCATTATTAATACATATAACCTTATATAAGTAATTTTGACAATCCTTAGATTTATAGGAATATAATAATAATTAATAATATAATATATTTTTTAAAAACTGTTTTATGTCAATTTTGAAACTATTTGGTAATTGATTTTTGTAAAAATTGTAACAACATGATTAGTTCTAAAAAGGTTTATTAAATCAATAATAACATGTCCTATGAACCTATATAATTATTTTAATTCATAAAAAGTCTCAAATTACATTTATTTTGGTATTTATAATATCAATTATGTTAATATTTCATTAATAAAGTAATCACTGCATCATCATTGTGTCATAAATAAATTAAATTATTTATTTTTTAAAAATTATAAATAAAATACCATTATGTAGGAAACGGTTTTATCTTTCTAAAAAATCATTATAATTTAATTTATCTTATGTATAACTCTATATTAAAAATGATTTAGTTATTATTCATTGATTTTAACTCTTTTAACTCTTCTTTAAATAAAATAATAATAAATTTCCTAATCTAATCCAAGTTGACCTAAATGGTCATATTTTATTCCTAAGGTTGTTTTTGGTCGAATTAAACTTATCCAATAGAATTAGGACATATGTTTGGGTAATAATAATATCATTTTTTATCGTTAATTACCTTATTTACTTTTTACCATGGAAAATAAAAGTAAAAAGTTACAATTCACCTGAAATTATTTTTATCTTATTGAACCACATTTTACTCCTTGATATTAACTATGTCTCTAGGATTTTCAAAATTTCACTCATAGAAGCAGTAAAATTATGTTTTATGTAAATTTTCAAATTCTCATAGGAGGTGGGTAAAAGACGGTGAAAAGTTCAATAAAATTTTTATATATATAAAATTATTATAAAATGACTCCAATGAATTAAATTGAACATATATAGGTATTATGTATCAATTATTATCCAAAATAAATTTAAATAAAATAAATAATTATTTAAATAAAAAGTCGGTTTTTAAATAATAACATAGTGTTTTCACTATTCATCAAAAATTGAAAGTTTTCAGAAAAATACCAAAAATTCACCCTAGGATAATTTCAATATTTTGAATCCAAAAATGAAGTCCATTTTGAAAGATAAAATTTTTAAAATTTTAATAAGTTGGTATTACTATTCATAACGGCTGGTTCATAATAATATTATAATAATATCTCATTTAGGGAAACTCGGTATTGCGTACTACCCATGCTATCGAAGAAGTTCTTGATTGTGTGTAATGAAATTGAAGTCGGAGCTTCATGTAGTGAAAGATCTATTTGGTGTTGCGTATAACATAATAAAAACTTATTTCATTTATACATTAAACAAATTCTATACATAATGTTGCATAGAATAATTTCTACAAAACGAACTTGAAATTGTGTGTAACACGAGGCAATAATAGTGTTGCATATAAAGAAAGCTAATATGGTGTTGTGTATAACACAAGCTAATTTTGGTGTAGCATATAACACAATACATCAATGAAATTAAAAATAATAATTCTCACAAAATCTCGGGTTGTTACATTCTACCCCCTTTAAAATGAATTTCACCCTCGAAATTCATCGGGGTTATAAATGGTTTACTACATGAAATTTTCTTTCATAGAAACCCAGATCGTAAAAAGGAATACTAAAACTTAATTTTAAAAATTGAAGTATGAAACATAATGGTTACCCAAATTAACTCATCAGTCGGTTTCTACATAGGAGAACATAGGTGAAAATAAGGATATGGAAGAGAAATATATCTATCAAGGTCTGATGGAGAGTGGTAGAGAAAATTGCTATGAGAAAGCCAACAATCACAAAGCCTTAAATTTGTGATGATCTAAGGTAACATATGACTCATCAGATATAAGATCACTATGACAACATTTTTGGTTTTCAATATCCTTTCCCTAAAGTTGAATATTTTGAATTATAAGAAATACTCACATGATTTTGGTACAATCTCACAGTTTTTTGTGCCTTGAACAATTTCCACTTCATCTCTTAAATAAATGAAGTTGAATTTGTCTTCTATGAAGTGTTAGCAGATCATGCGATAGAATGATAGGTCATTCCATCTGTCTCAAACATAAGGTTGGAAAAAGTTATATACATAAGCCTATCTATGGTGAGATTAATCGTATATGGTTCCTTAAATGGACTTATACTTCATCTATCATACCTCTTAATAAAATAAAACTATTTTCTACTAACCAGGGACTTCTTATAGGCCATTGGTAGGCGATAAAGGCCTGTCACACTTCGGTTCTGGTTTCGATTCCCACCGCCTCATCCGACGCGACGGGTTGTCGCCCATTCTGCAGGTTGTCCCTTTTCTTAAACTACACTATTATACCATTCTATAAATAATATTGAAAAAAAATTCTAGCCTTAAACAATATTAAATTATGTTCTACATAATCCATTCCAATCTTTAGGCTTATCCAAAATACTTCTTTCCAAACTCATAGTATAAAGAGAACGATTACTAAAAAGTTCATATAACAATCACGTGAATACCATCAATTATCCCTCATATATCACAAGATATATCTTGTTGATCGCATTACAAACATGTGAATACCTTAATCTTGTATTCTCTTGAAAAATGAATACCCATTGAAGTTTAGTGAAAACATGAATTCTGTCAAAAGTTAACTCCTTCCACATACCAAAATCCAAAATTCTATATACTCAAACCAAGATATATCTTTGTCCTTATATCAGTCATGAGCTCATGAATACTGTCAAACATTTCATTTTCTCCTTATCCCTTCATTATGCGCATATCATCTTCTGTCCAAAAATATATCAATCACTTTCCATGGTTACTGGTACCATAAAATTATTGAAAACTACAATAGACCAATACATAAATATTCCAATATTCCACGATACTATATACAACATTATTTTGGAATCCCATTACATAAACACTTAATCATTCCACCACATCATTTTCATATTCAACATCGCCAATAGTGATCACATGTGACTTCCCTTTTTTCCTTTTCCTTAAGTGGTTTCTCATGTCAATCATCATTAACCATTGGATTAGGGCATTGATTAGCATAATACCCCATTTCCGAGCACTTGAAACATTGAAGTGTTGGTAGAGTGTTCTCTGTAGTCTTTTCTCTATTCACATCATTAGCTACCTTTTTTCCATTACTTCGACACTCAACTGCTCGATGACCTTATTTTTCACACATAAAACATTTTCTTATACATTTTAGTAAATATCCACCATGCTTATTTCCACACTTTGAGCATAAAGAAACATTCATATTCTTTTCAACATTATTCTGTGATTTATCCTTGAACTCCATATTTCGTTTCTTGTCAGAACCATGAGATGGATATGTAACACCAACATCCATTTCTACCTTGATATCACTATGAAAAATTTCTTCATAGCTACTGAACTCTCTTATAACTAATTCCCTTCGAAGACTTGGTTTTAAGCCACTGAAGAATCGATCAACTTTACTTTCAGGTTGGATAATAAAGCTAGATGCATACCTTGCAAGCCATGTAAAATTTGCTTTGTATAAACCAATAGATTCATCATCCTTTTTCTTAATCTCAAGGAACTCTTTTTCTATCTTTGTTCGAAGAATACAAGGGAAGTACTTATTGAGAAATAAGTTCTTTAACTCATCCCATTCCATGGAGTCAATTTCACCTTGGGGCCTTGTTTTCTTAATTAGAGTCCACCACTGGTCTTCATCACTTTCTAAACGGTAAACATCCAGAATGAATTTTTCATGTTCTGAATAATGAATAATCGAAAATATCTTTTCAATGGTACTGATCCATTGTTCAGAAACAAGTGGATCAGAAGACCCACTCAAAGAAGGTGTACACTGCCTCATGAAGGACTCAAGAAAATATTGTTCCTTTCTCTACTCATTTGGAAGTCCAGAATGATTCATAACTTGTGTAAGTATAGCAATAAAATTGTTTACTTCATCTCCCATAACATTGGTTTGTTCAAAAGGACAATCATTGCATTGTCCATTACATTTATCAATATGGTTCCTTCGAGTTCCAGCCATCGTCTAAAACCCAAAAAAAATAGTGTGAGAGGAAAAAATCATGCAAGGGAAAACAACATAATAAAGGGGGAGTACCTTCAATATATAACATCTTAGGGTTAATTATAAGATTTTTACCGTAATTATAGTACTATAACCTATACCTATACTTTACCTTAGGTACATCCCTATACATACCTAAGAAATATCTCTGGGGATCTCACTAAAGTTTTCGCAACCTTATTTCCAATGGTTAACTAAACCTTTCCTCTGATACCAACTATAGAGTCCCAAAGCTTGGATTACATGGAAATTACATTAATTTTTAGGAATACTTAATACATAACAAAAACCAACACATAAGGACCGTAATAGTTTAGTGTATTTGGAAACTTGGAATATAATCTTCTAATCATGGTGAAGGTTTTTCAACATCTCCCATAAAGATCATCCCCTTTTTTTCTGACCTAAATCGTTTCTTTATATCCTCAGGAAAATAAAAAATAAAAAGGGTGAGCTCAAATGCTCCGTAAGGGTAAACATAGAGAACATAAAACAATCCATAGTCATTTGAATGTAAAAACAAGAGCATAAAATCTAAACATCAAAATCTTGAGCAATGGCATATAACATTGCAGTACATAAGGCATAGATCAGAAAAGAACAATAATCATGATAAAATATCCTGGTATTAAAACTTATAATGGTGGAAAAACATTAACCACATGATATGATTTCGATAGTAGCCAAGGCATTGCTTCTAAGACCATCTTAGTGGACAACGTCCCTTACTGAACCAGGTTTACTTGCCGTTCGAGCCCTATATTACTGAACCGGATTTACATGTCGTTCCAGCCATGTCTATATCATTAGATATAAATCTTTACCCAATTAATTTTATGGATATATATGTCCCACCCATCTCATAATTAAACCATTATTATGTGTTCCACAAAATCATTAATCATAAATCATAGCATAACCCATGTAATAATAATGGGAATCATAAACATTATGACATCATAACATAATCCATATAAAATAAATGGATATCATTTGATCATATGAAAAGTGAAACCATGTAAATAATAGAGACATTATACTTCAAACATAATCATACTAACTAATGTCATCTTAGATGGAAAATAGTTTCGACAAAACACTTGAAATGAATTCTTGAGGAAAACATCCTTTCTTCTTCAAAATCATTTTCTTTTCACAAAATTCCATGAAATTTTAAAAGAAAAGGATTGAAAATAATCATGAAATATTGTAGAGTAGGATTGTTTAAAATAAGTCATTATGAAACCGTAAAAATACGTTCATGCCGTATAAGTTAAAAAACATTCTCCTTATATTTTTGTTGGAAAAGTCCAAAAGATTCATGTATGGTAAAAAAAGAAAGATTCCTTCCATAACATGTGGTAAAAGTAAAAAATGGGTACAAATGACTTTAAACATACATAAAAAAACTTTTATAAAACATGTACATGGATGATAACAATAACCCCAGTAAATACTTACGAATAAACAATATCGGATAAGAACGAGATTGAAATATTTATCTCTTACCTTATGTATGATATGCTCCGTATGTATCTGAACCTCATGTATAATGATTTAAATAATGTCATTAACTTATTACATAATCATATTCATTGTTATGATATCATATATGGTACACTAATGACTTTATATTACCCGTTCTTTTGTAAATTCCATGTTAAAGCAGTGTTTTGGGTAAAATCGTTTCATTTATCGTATGTGTTTCAACATGTTGTTCATGATATTATTACTTATATCTTGATTTATGTAATTACAGAATGTACAACATGATTTATATAAAATATATATTCAGTATATAAATATATATGATAGATCGATAAATGGAATGAAATACACCGTTCAGGGAGACTGTAGTCCGTACATACGCATGAACGCTGTTTTTGTTTCCTTATTGAATTAAATGGAATTAAGTAAATTAAATATATATGTACATAAATCCAGTATCATTATCATGTAATATATTTCATGATTATTTATTATATATACTTTATAATCATACTTGAATGGTTAATCATGGGAAATGAATCTCATTATGTTCGTGGAGACGGTAGTCTGTTCGTACGTACGAGCGATGATATCATTTCCATGGTCGTGGACTTGTATTGAAGTGTATGTACAATATTTCAGAATCAATATCACTTTAAAATAATATTATATAGTTATTTATTTAAACCATCATACCCATCCAAGTATGGTGGTGGTGGAAAACAGATTACGCCACGGCGTGGAGATTGTATTCTGTACGTACGCACGCGCGGTGATTTCATTTTCTGTAGGATGGATAGAAGATGGAATAGGGTTGAATAATATTTATAATAACATATCAGTATATTATTGATACTTATGTTATTAATTTATTATGATACAAATAAATAAGATGAAGTAGAAGAAGAAATAAATTGGAAATAATCGGTAAAGGATATTACCTCTTCTTTGACGCGACTCTTCTTAACCTCTTCTTAAGGCACTAGAGTTGGTATTTTTAGTAGACAATAACCTATATAATGTTTCTAAGGAATTTGAAAAGGAAAATGGGAAGGTTTTTTATGAGCTTAAATTCTCAAAATTGTGTAAATTGAAGAGAGAGGAGGTGTTCTTTTATAATGGAGGAGAGGGGCACTTTAGGAAAAATCTTAAAACATTATTTTATAATAAAGTAATATTCGGTTTATAATGGCTCCAAAGTGACTTATTTCGAAGATAAATTGGGGATGGGTCGAAATACTCTCAACCAATAGGTTTTAGACAAGTTTAGGTTACTATTTTAACCTTATAATTTATATTTAACTCTAAGTTAAATAATTTAACTTTTACTGTGTCTTCTTGTTTTCTTACACTATATGGTAAATAAACTTACTATAACAAGCCAAACGAACCCTAAGTGGTTCATTATTAATATATATAACCATATCTAAGTTATTTGGTCGAACCTTAGATTTTTAGGAATAGAATAACAATTAATAATATAATATATTTTTTAAAAACTATTTTATGTCAATTTTGACTCTATTTGGTAATTGATTTTTGTAAAAGTCATAACATCATGATTAGTTCGAAAAAGGTTAATTAAATCAATAATAAAATGTTATATTAACCTAAAAAATTAGTTTAATTCATAAAATGTATCAAATTACAATTATTTTGGTATTTATAATATTAATTATGTTAATATTTCATTAATAAGGTAATTACTATATCATCATTGTGTCATAAATAAATTAAATTATATAATATCTAAAAATTATAAATAAAATTCCATTATATATTAAATCGTTTTATCTTTCTAAATAATATTTATAGTTGAATTTATCTTATGTATAACTCTATATTAAAAATGTGTTAGTTATTAAACTTTGATTTTAACTCTTTTAACTCTTCTTTAAATAAAATAATAATAAATGTCCTAATCTAATCCAAGTGGACCTAAATGGTCATATTTTATTCCTAAGGTTGTTTATGGTTGAATTACACTTATCCAATAGAATTAGGACATGTTTTAGGGTAATCATAATACCATTGTTTTCTTTAATTACCCTATTTACTTTTTACCGTGGAAAAAAAGTGAAACGTTACTATTCACCAAAATTTATTTTTGTCTTATTGAACCACATTTTACTCCTTGATATTAACTGTGTCTCTCATATTTTAAAAATTCCACTCACAGAAGTGGTAATAGTATGTTTTATTTAAATTTTTAAATTCACCTAGGAGGTGGGTAAAAGACGGTGAAAAGTTCAATAAAATTATTATATATCTAAAATTATTATAAAATGACTCCAATGAATTAAATTGAACTTATATAGGTATTATGTATCAAATTTTACCTAAAATAAATTTAAATAAAATAAATAATTATTTAAATAAAAAGTTGATTTTTAAATAGTAACCCAGTGTTTTCACTATTCACCAAAAATTGAATGTTTTCAGAAAAATACCAAAAATTCACCCTAGGATAATTTCAATATTCTAAATCCAAAAATGATGTCCTTTTTGAAAGATAAAATTTATAAAATTTCAAAAAGTGGGTATTACTATTCATAAAGGCATGGTCATAATAATATTATAATAATATCTCGTTTAGTGAAACTAGGTATTGCGTACTACACACGCTATCGAGGAAGTTCTTGATTGCGTGAAATGCAAGACAAGTCAGGGATGCATGTAGTGAAATCTCTATTCGGTGTTGCGTATAACATAATCAAAACTTATTTCATATATACATTAAACAAAATCTATTCTTAATGTTCCATAGAATAATTTTTACAAAATGAACTTGAAATTGTGTGTAACACGAGCCAAGAATAGTGTTGTGTATACTACAAGCTAATACGGTGTTGCGTATTGCACAAGCTAATTTTAGTGTAGCATACAACACAAGAAATCAATGAAATTAAAAAGAATAATTCTCAAAAATCTCGGGATGTTACATTATTATATTATAAATTCAGTAAAATTTTAATTATCAATATTATGTGTTTTATATATAATATATTATAATTAATATAGTTTTACGATTACAAATTAATTTTTAAAGAGGTCTTATATCATTTTATAAGATTATTTAAAATTAATATTTTTTGATTTTTTGAAATTTATCCAAAAAAATCAATGAAATAAGAAAAAATTATATTACAGTGAAATCTATTGAATATTTTTAGAAGATAATTATTTTTGATGAATAGTGATAGTTACTTGGGTTTTTAGGAATTTTCATTTCCAATGAATAATTTTAAAATAAAAAAACATTATAATTTATTTTACTCTAAAAATATTTTAATTATATGTATATATTAATACAGTGTATATAATTTTAATCGATTACATATTAAATTTTTATATAAAAAATTCATTACTTATCAAACTTTTCTCTTTGAAATGTTGTTATCACATCAGATATGCAAGTTTATTTTAAATAAAACTCTTTCACTTCTATATATTGGATTTTAAAATATCTATTTTTTATTTTAAATCAGCCTAATTTATATTATCTAATATGTTATAATTTATTTTGTAACGTAATTAATAGTAAAAATAGTGACAATTATTTTCCATAGTTATAGTAAAAAATAACTCAACTAAGGGGGGTTAAACTAAAACAATAAGGGATAAAAATGACCAAAATACATTAAAACACTAATTAAATGGCAATATATATTCATTTTATCTTCCAGGAAACATATTTACCCATTTTATAGCCGTTTATAATTTAAAAAAACATTGTTATAACTTTTCCTTTTAAAAGACAACTCTTGTGTCACTCAATACACTTATAGAACACCTCTCCCAATCAGGTCCACTTAACACACCATAACCCCATTTTTTATAAAAAAAATATCCAAATAACTTACATACTGAACTAATATCATCCTAAAATCCTTTCTATGGTCAGTAATATTACATATGAATCCTTTTGGTGAAAACCAAAATAGGTTGTCAGACGAATTGGTAAAGTCCCTAACCGAGAATTTTATATTATTTCTTTCTAAAGCTCAATAATTTCTTAAAATAACATTATGATATGATAAAATATGTATATTACATATTATTATATTTTATTATTTTAATTACATATCTTAAATCCTTCTTCCATTAAATATATGGGGATACAAGTTCAGCGTTTGTGTGTATAGAGGACTACAACCATGCGAAATGATGTAATTCATTTTTCCATTATCACCTCAAACTGATGGATATAAAAATGGATTAAATATCTATATATATATAAATGATATTTATGATATCATTATATTTATTAAATTATAAAGTCACATATATATTATTACTTTCAATTCATTGTGAATACCATAATGTCACCCATGTGTACAATGTACTACTACATCGCGAAGTATTGTTATTCGTTCATAAGTTACATGGAAGGTAATAAAGAATTTTTTAATTGAAATATTTAATATATATAGCATAAAAATTATAATATATTTTTAAAATATGTTTTTCCTTTATTTTTTTAAAACTGTTGAAGAAATGGAATGAGTATTTTGGAGTACGTACATCCTACTATCTCCATGAATAATGTATTTATTTTTTTATATCTTACCATTACAAACTAATATAATTTACTATATACTAATTATTCATGTAATTTAAATAATTTAGAAATTAATCTTGATTATGAAACCATTATAATTTCATTAGAAGAAAAAAAAATCAAAACATACCATAAATATAAAGAAGTTATTATCTGAAACATTACATTAACAAGAAATTTTATAAAACAGGGAAATAAAAAGTTATACCTAACCCATATATGTTATTATATATATTATAATTGTTTTATAATATATATTGTTTAAAAATATATTAATTTGACATGATTTTGAATGTGTAAAACAAAAATCAAGAGCTAAGGTAGCGTATTTTTTTCTCTGTTTTATTTCTAGGAGACGTATCCCATAATCACCACACATTACTTTTATTGGGTGTTCATACTGATCCATTGAAATTTTATTTCATGATTATTTTTCTTTTTTATGATATTTAATGTTTCATTTGATATTTTAATTTAATGGGGTTTAGGGATTCATTGATAGCAATGTGTTAAGGGAATTTTCTCTCATTTTTCCTTCAATGGGACATAATTTATATTACGAGCTTATCTTATTTATTGATATGTATATAATTATCATTTTTAATTTTGACTGAATAATATCATTATATTAATGAAATTAATGGTTTCATAATATTCAATTTTTTATTTGGGCATATGATTCACCATATAGTAATGTGGTAATATTATGATGTTACAATCTCAATATTTATCATGATTGGTTATATTTATTCTTATATTGATTTAATATAATGACACATGTAAAAAAACAATTACCCTAGTAGTCTGGTAATGGATTATAAATTGTTTCATTGGAATATAATGCAAGTAATCTCATCTATATTGTCCTAAAAATTTAGTATTCTGGGTAAGCTGGATACATCCTTGAAACTATCTTTACAATTGAAAACATAAAATACAAGAATTATTTTTAGGGAGATTTAAATATTTCCGATTATTTCATGTAATGTCTCGAACCATACGTGTCCATTAATTTGACAAACTCTAGTTTTTGGTGTGTCCTGGAGACCATTGGTGGGTTAGGATGGCATTTGTGTCAGTGGCAGGGTGTCTTCATGGTTTAACCAATTGGTGACACAAATCGGTCTGTCATGAACCAACACAAGTCGACCCTGAACCGATGACCCAATCCAATCCATGGTAAATATTGAGATGCATTCCTGATCCTCCCAGGCTATTGACAAGAACTGGGGAATCAAAAGTGTACAAATGGGAATTATTTCACCCAATAAAAATAAACTAATCATTAGAAATTGAATATAACAATGCAAAATGAATAAAGGACAGGAAATAAAAGAACAAACCAAAACATGACTAACCATCCCATGACTAAGACTCCACATAAACCATGGGTAACTCTAAAAATATTGAATAAAAACATATTAAAAATCGATATGAACCAGATATGGAACCAATAAGAGAAACTAAAAACAATAAAACACTATAGGCATGAACATTTGAACATTGTAGGTGGGCCCAACTAATTCTTTTCCCAGTGCACATTTTTTAAATAAAGGAAACATTGATTTTAGGTTTGGAATAAAATATTAAAATATATAATTGTCTACACATTTCATATTAAGGTGAAAAAATCGTAAAAATAATCATTTTCCCTCATTTTTAAAATATGTTCTAGATGAGGAGGAATGAAAAGGAGACCAAAAAGGAATCGCTCATTTTTTATAAGTGTCAATAGAAAGAGGGATTGTTCATTTCCAAAAACAATATTGAAGAGATCCTTGGAAAACCACACATTTACAATTTTACAACAAGACCCCGAAATGAAGTATAAGGGATATCACATCATATAGCGAGGGCAATGGTACTAATTGTACTAGTGTAAAAGGAACACGGTAAATCCTAAAAAATCATAGGAAAACCAAAATGTACTAATACACGTGACTCATCTTGAAGGATTTCCTAATCACAATGAAATTATAATTCCCTAGCACCCAACTGTCTCCATACCTGGCTTAGTTGAGGTGCCCAATCCCATAGAAATAATAACAAAATATCCCCTTCCTATGGGCCAAAAGTTGTAAATAATTTTACTAGTGAAAAAATCATTCTCAGTAAACCCCATTTGCTATGCTAGGTTCCAATATATATTTCACAAATTTTTGTACCTTATCATTTAAACAACTGGTCCCATATATATTTAACCACACAAACCACACAACTAGAACCACCTTTACCACCTCATGGTAAGTCCATTTCCAGAAATGATAGTTAACCAAGGAAGTCCCACACCGAGGACTTTCTTATCTCATGATCAATCGATGAGGCAAGAACCCCAACCCAAGAGGAGTTTTCCAAATAACTACTTCAATGTTCCCATCGGTCCTTTACCTATACAACACTATAAATTTTATCAAATAATTTAGAAACCATTTCTAGAGAAACGCCCAATTTCCTTTTAAATTAACTAGGACCAACGAGCCTTATGACATTTCACACATCAAACCTTTGATAAATAACTACACAAGAGCCATATTCAACGTAAAAAAAATTTAAAAAACCACTTTGGAAACACCAACCACCATTTTAAATTCAAAATATAATTTAAAAAATAAATTCATGCTTTTATAAATCACGAAATACATAGAATATCCAAACGAGCACGTATCCAACCCTTGGTGTGAAAAACCTAACAATAATACACCACAAATTCAAAAAACCATTTTAAAAACAATACACATTCAATTTGAATGGAAAGTATGATTGAGTTGTAATGACACATCAAATTGGTTATGATTTAATGATAAATTTATAGTCCAGGGAAGAACCTAGGTCGTCTTTCAAGGAGTGTTGATAGTTTTAGAGAATTTATTTTTAATAAGATTCACTAAAAGAGGGGGTGGTTTTGAAAACAGATTAAAGTAAATTACATAATAAAAGAGTTAAATAGTTGATAAATAATAGTGGTGTATTAATAATTATGGAAGAATAATATCATTTAATGTTCACTACACATATTGGAAAGTTCATTGTTCTGAAAATAACATGGTTTTGTTTAATTTTTTGGTTGAAGGTTGTCAAGATATTGACTCCCCTCTTGCCTCTTCAAAGGAATCTTAAAGAACCACCCATATACACAACAATAGGTTTTCCATATTTGGTTATCAATCATAGAATAAAAATTATACCAAAGCACACTTATATTTTATATATGTGTGATAAAAATAGGATTATTGTGTTATCCAATCGGAACAACCCAAGATTCCCACTTCAAATCTCAACCCAATCGGTGTTGATATAAAAAGTGGGAAACCTAATTATATCAAATGAAATATAATCATTGGAGAATAATGTCAAGATAAAAAATTTGTGAAATATTAAACATTGAAATTTTACCAAACTAGTAGATGAACAAGTGTTGGAACTCCCTCCCATGTTTTTGTAGATCCTTCGAAATGTTCATTCAGTGTTTAGCTCTCCATCGAGAGGAGGAGGAGGCTTGGGTGGAACTCCTTATCCATCCTTGATCCCCCAATGAGGATAGGGGCCTCCATAACTTCTATTATTATGAAGAGACTCCACTAGAAATCCAAAATGTCATATCATGGCTCCTGGTTCGAACTCTCCAAATGAGGTACCCATGGTGCTCCTTTACAGTGAAAATGGGAAGTGGTTTTGGCACACAGATTGTGTAAAAACACTTTTCACATTGTTTTAGGCTTCTAAATTGTATTAAATTCATGTTTAAAAAACTATAATGTTGTTTCACAATGTCTTGGATATCACCAAAAAATATTTGGCTCCCTTTGGACATGCAATACTCTAGATATGGACTGCATATAACACATTATTTTTGACTCCATGGAGATTCGGTGGCCTAGAAAGATCATTTTGTTTGGGCCATATAATTGTTGAATGGGGAAAGGTTTTATTCATAATATTTTTAGATAATTTAATTATGGACCAGACCACATAATATCAGCCGATTTGGATGCACGTAGTTTTCATACACTACCCAATAGTTGAAGGTGTTCATGGAACCCATGCTGTTTTATCCCATTTTATTTCAGGATAATCTCCGAGACCTCTAAATCACCTCCTCCAACAATGGAATCTACAAAACAAGTAAATTTGACTCTTTAAACAATTATAAACACAAAATAAATGATTCAACAATATAATTCAATTTGTTATTGTTTTTATAATTTTCAATATAAAAGATGTTTAGCATAGTGGTGTAAGAGTGAAAGTGAAACAGTGAATCGCGGTGTGATCACACCCCCACACCTAAATATTCGGACTACTAGGAAAAGTCAATATCCCAAAAATGATTCATTTATATATTTCCAGCATCATGAAGATTTAACATTTGAAGAAATTTTAATTCATTAAAGTAATGTTATCAATGAAAAAACCACACCAAGGAGTTCTTCCTAGTGAAAATGGAAAATGTTGTCTCATAAATCATATCACAATAAAATTCAAAGAGATTAATGACACCAACATGAGAAATGAATTAAAAAGTCAACCATTCCACTGACTCTCCATGTGTGTGTGAAAAGCATTCCATTCTATTCTTTCCACTTTCTATCGAATAAATATATGTTATTTTTACATTATTCAGCTTTAAATTATTTTTTTCACTGAACCATTCCTACATCCTTTGTAATCATATTTGAAGACCCACTCATTTATGCATTCCTAGAAGTCAAACCATAATCTACCGACCTAGATATCCCCATATGTTTCACATTTCCTCACTCCCCAAATTTATTATTTTTTTTGTTTTTTTAGAAGTTTCATTTGGAATAAATCTCACACTCATTTGTCATCCCTTGTTTTAACTCCCCATGACTCTAAATTCAATAGTTATAACAAAATAAAAGGTTTAGGAGGAGTTGATTTTGAACTTCCCAAGACACAACCCACTTTTTTATGTCGTACAACAGTCACACATTATGTACACACACAATGGTCAATCTGGTACACTAATGAAATGGATTGGATAGGGAATGAGCATATGTAAATATCATTTAAAGCTGAAAAATATTAACCTAACCTATATTTACCTTATATTAAGTGAGAAATATTCAAAAAATTTGGTTTTGGTGCAAAAATGTATGGAGATATTAGTGACATATTTTTCCCAAAAACTACTCACACAAGGGGCATCAATCATCTCAAATGTTGCATAGTGATACAACCTATTATATCATGGAAAGAAATCCAATTCACTAAAATCACACCCATATTTCATATTCATACAAATATTATTTTTTTCCCTCGTTATGGTATTTTACATTCCCAGACTTATGGTGACCAAATCAGGGTACAATGAATGTTTTTTGGGGAAAAATAAAAATACCATAAAGAAGATGAAGAAGAGAATTAAGAAGAAAGAAACAGGAAATCCTAAATAACCTAGAAATATGGGGAAAGTGAAAATACCATAAAAAGGTGAAAAATATAAGAAAGAAAAAAAGATGATGAAAATTTCTAACTAACCTAGGAATGTACCCATCCCCCAGCTAGAATGTGCAGTTACCCTACTGTAATATTTTAGAATGTGAGAAAGAAAGATAAACACCAGTGTGTTTCACTGCTATGTTGCTTCATGAAAATGGAGTTCCTCCATTGGGAACTCGGGAAGGGCTTTGTGGAAGTGCTTCAGTGGCTTTCTATTGACAGTGAAGGTTTTCTTAGTTTCTTCCTTTTGAACCTGAACAACACCAAAGAGAGATATATTAATAACAATGTGTGGGCCAAACTTGCCGGAACGAAGAATAACTGGATGCAACATAAGCCTCTAATTATTAAGAAGGACCTTCTACCCAATGTGGAACTGATGATGAAGTATAAGATGATCGTGGTCAGCCTAGGATCGCTCCATATAAATTGTGGTGTTTTCATATACATCTCTTCTCATTTCTCCAACTCCTGAATCTACAACTTCCTTTTGATACAAGCACCATAAAGGTTATAATTGCATTGATTTGTGGCCTAGTAGGCTTGATTCTCAGTCTCAATAGGTAGGTGAAAATTATTTCCAAACACAAGGCTATTGGATGAAATTCCAGTGGGAGTTTTGAATGAAATAATATAGGCGCATAATGAATCATCAAGTAGAAGTCCCCAAACTTTTCTATTGGGTTGAAATATGTTTTACCTCTCTATTTGATACCTCGGCTTGACCATTGGTTTGGGGATGTTATGTGGTAGACACTTTATGACCCACCCCATACCGACACAAAAGATATTGTATTGTTTGGTTGTAGAAATGAGAACCCTACTCAGTGAAGATGAACCATGGTAAGCCAAACCTACAGATTTTTTGGGTTCTCCAAAATTCTACAACTACTGTAGAATCATCAGTACTTGTAGCTTGTTCCTCTAACCATTTTGACACATAATAAACTACCAGAATATTGTACAAGTGGCCAAAGGAATTGGGAAATGGTCCCATAAATTCGATGACAAAAACATCATAAATGTCATGAAAGAGCAACAGTTGTTGTGTAATTTCATTTTTTTAGAGTCATTACACATGATTTGAAAAGAAGGACATGATTTTTAAAAATCATGGGCATCCTGAAAAATTGTTGGCCAAAAATGGTCAAAATCAATGACCTGGTGAGTAGTCTGTTGGGGAGCAAAGTGGCCCCCACAATAAAGAGTGTGACAGTATTTGAGGATAGACAGAAACTCTCTATTGGGAACACAACGCCTAAGGAAGTGATCACTGCATGTGTGACAAAGGTTCGGGTCATCCCAAATGTACCAATGAGACTCATGTTTTAGACGACTGGCATGGTTTTTTATTGAAAATAGTAGGAATGCAAGATTCTACCAAATAATTTACAGTTTCAGAGTAACAAGGAATAACATCTTGCACTCGGTACAATTTCTCATTGGGAAACATGTCATTTATAGAATTACGGGGGTATGAGTCAATATCCAAGGATGGTGGAATCCTATTGATATGGTCATCCACCACATTATCTGCTCATTTTTACCTCCAATTTCTAGATTAAATTTTTTAAGGAGGAGCATCCAATGAATGAGACGTGGCTTGGCTTCCAGTTTCATAAAGAGATACCAGAGGGCTTGATAGTCTAAGAACAAAATGACTTTGGACCCCAAAAGTTATGAACTGAATTTGTCCAAGGCCAATACACTAGAAATGAATTATTTTTCATTTGTGGTGTAGTTTTCTTGGGAAGGGTCCAAATTACGTGATGCATATGCAATGACATGTGGAGCTCGATCGACCATTTGTGACAAAACTTCCCCAACTGCATAGTTTGAGGCATCACAAATGAGCTCTAACTGTAAATCCCACCATGGTTGTTGGATTACCAGGGCTGATGTGAGACTCCATTTTAGCTTATTATAATCTTCCCTACATTATTTATCAAAAAAATTTATTTTCTTTTTAGAGTAATTGGGAGAGGGGTAGTGTAATTTTACTAATGTCACGAAAGAAACGACGATACAATCTAGCATGACCGAGGAAAGGCCGCACATTCCATACATTTTTTGAGGAATAGTAAGGAATAAATGACACCCAATTTTGATTTATCTTCTTGGATTCCATCTCCACAAATCACAATTCCCAAAACTATACCTTATCGCACTATGAAATGACATTTCTCATAATTTAATACAAGAATATTTTCAATACAGTGATGTTGGACTGAACGAAGACTACTCAATCATTCATCAAAACCAGATCCATAAACAGTGAAATCATCCTTGAATACTTCCATGCAATTCTACAGGAAATCTGAAAAAATTCTAACCACGGCTAATTATAAAGTACCCTGATCATTGCATTGACCAAATGACATCCTTCTATAGGCAAATGTTCCAAAGGGGCAAGTGAGGGTTGTCTTTTCTAGATCCTTGGGGGAAATATGGATATTAATGTATCCAGAATACCCATCAAAGAAATAGTAGTGGGACTTATCTGATAGCCTCTCTATCATTTGGTCAATGAATGGAAAAGAAAAATGGTCTTTCCCAGTGTGTTGGTTTAGTCGATGATAGTCTATACATACATGCCAACTATTCTTCACACGATTTGGATCCAATTCATTGTTTTAATTTTTTATTACTGTAAAGATAGTCTTTTTAGGAACTACTAGAACAGGACTGACCCATTGGATTTCAGAGATGGGGTAAATGATTCCCACAAACAATGATTTTTTGGCCTCCTATTTTCAAAAATTCTAAGATGTTTGGGTTCAGTCAACGTTGTGCCTTCCTCACTGGTTTAGCCTCATCATTTAACAAAATATGATGTGTATAAATTGATAGGAAAATACTAGGAATATTAGAAAGTGTCCATCCCAAATCTTGTTTATACTCCATCAAAAGTTCAAGCAGTTTCAATTCATTCTCAGGAAGGAGTGAACTAGAAATGATGACATCCAACTTGTATCCATTATCATGATATGAAGATTTTAAATCTTGAGGCACCTCTTTTAGTTCCAATTCAGGTGGATTTTGGATTGATGGGAGTTTCTGTGAAAGAGAGTGGTCACATATCTCATTTAACATCTCAATGGTATCATCCTCAATATAGGAATGAGCTTTTACAAGCATAACAGTATCATCGATGGTCAATGGATCCTCAGTGTTCATGAAATAATCAATTAATAAAAATGCATGGAATTCTTCTAATCCATTTCAATAATAATTTCATGACTCATTTCCTAGAACTTCAATCAATAAAGAAAACTCAGAAAGGGGATCAGGGGAAGGAAAATTTGTTTTTTAGGGGTAAGGAGTACATCAATTTAATTAACAGAGATAGAGGAATGTTCTTATGAGGGGTGCTTCATGGAATCAAGAATGTTCAAATGGATTATGTAACCACTATATTCCATAGATAATGTACAATTTTGGACATTAATTATGGGTTTTCTAGTTTTCAAGAAGGGTCTCTTCAACATTATTGGGGCATGTCCATTCATTCTATCATCCTCTATTTTATGAACTTAATAGTCAGCATGAAAAATTATATTTTGGACCCTCACAAGAATATCTTCTAACACACCAGAGGAGTGTGTGGCACTCCAGTTATCCTGTTGAACAATAATTCCAGTGGGATTCAGTTCCCCAACATACAATATATAGTAAATAGAGTGAGGAATCACCTTTATATGAGCACCTAAATCCAGCAAAGAATTAGAAAAACAATACTCCCCTCTTGTTCACGGTATTGAGAATGTTACAGGATCATTACACTTGGTTGGAAGTGATGGCTCTATCAATGCTGAAACATTCCTCCCCAATCTCACTTTATCATCACCTCGAAGTCGCCTTTGCTGTGTATACATCTCCTATAGAAACATGGCGTACCATGGAATTTTCTTCACATCATCAATCAATGGCATTCTAACCTACACATTCTTAAAAAGTTCAAATATTTTCTTATCAAGTTCAGTTTCCTTTTGTTTTCATGGTTGGGTGTCCCTTTGAGGAAATGGAGGGGGAATGGTTAGGCTTGGTGACTCATCAATATACACACTATTTCCTTTATCAGGGATTATCTCAGGACAAGGTTCTTCAATATATGTAACATTTTTATTGGTTGGGATGGAGGTTTCCTCAAGAGGGGATGACTTTAATAGAGGATTCATTTTACTTTCTAGTTTTTTTTTCACTCCTATGAGTGACGTCACTAAAATTTCCTTTATCCATAGGGTGAACTACTGGTTGAGATGGAAGTTTACCTGATCTGTGACGTTGAATTCCACCCAATGAGTTAGCTAGTTGTCCTAATTGGGTTTTGAGTTCTTGTATAGCTGCCTGAGTGGTTTTTTTGAAATGTATATTTTCAGCATCCATTTGTTTCATCATATTTTCTTTGATAGGCTTGTGTTTTGGAGGGGTTTGATGGAATGGACTTTCAGTGATTGAGGATACTGGGTGGTGGTGGTGGATAACTAATCTTCCCTAGTTGGTTTCATTGTTTTTGAGGATGGTATGAATACCCCCTTACCTATAGTCTTGTTTCTCCTTCCACCCAGGGTTGGATGGATAGTAAGGTTCTTGCCTAAAGGGTTGGTTATAGGGGAAACATGGAAAATATTGCCTCACATCTCTCAGATTCTTCCCTTAATTGGGGACATTGGTCATAGTAGTGGGTGTCAGAGGAACATATACCATAATGGATGGGAGGAGGAGGTTGGTATTTCCCTTGGGAAAGACAAAGTTGTAGAATAAGGGTACTTACCTCTTGGAAATTTGTGTCCACCTTCTTCTCGAATTCAGTCTATCGCACCTCATGGACACATTGAATTGGTACATTAGACCTTGAACCAAATTGTTGTGTGTTTTTCTCAATTTTCTCTGTCAAGTTTCATGCAGCAATTGGGGTCTTATCAACTAGTGCACCACCTACATTATCATCGATCATATTTCGATCAATATGGATTAAACCTTCATAAAAATATTGAATTAAAATTTAATCACTTATTTGGTGGTGTGGGAATATTTTACATAACCTTTTAAATCATTACCAATATTCATGTATTGTTTCCCCTTGATATTGTCTTATCCCACAAATTGTTTTCCTTATAGTTTCAGTTCGAGGGGATCAGAAATATTTTTCATGAAAAAAGAATTTCATGGCCATCCAGCCTCTTATTAGGGAATTAACAAAATATAACCAATATTTTGTTGTGTCTTATAATGAAGGAAATTATATTTAATTCACTTGTTATTCATCCACATTTTAATGTTTTAAATTAGAACACACAGTTTGAAATTCTATTAAATTATTTTCTGGATACTCTCTAGGAAGTCAATGGAATCTTGTTAGAAGATGGATTAAACCAGATTTTATTTACAAATTGTGTGCTTCACATTGAAATTCAATATAGGTGGGTTGGATATTGACATCAGTAGTGGTTAGTTATTTAAGTGTTTGATTGTTTTCAGCCATGTTATTCATGTTAATTTCAGTTTTAATGTGGGTTTCCAATGATAAAGAAGAAGGATCAAAATGAGTGTTTATGTTTTGTGTGTCCTCCTTCAAAGGTTCCTCTTGTGTATCTCAAGTTCACTAATGTAGGATCCTCTCTGGTTCGAGTTTGAAATTTTGTAAGTATCCTCGAGTCAAACTCGTCATACATAGAACCTACACACAAAATAAATTAGAACACAAAAATCATTGTAAAGGTAGATGATAAAACAAACATTCACAAAATTTACAATGAAAATTATCAAAAACATGCACTAAAACCAAAGCGATCCCTAGAAAAAGTGCCAACATTTACCCACATTGTAATGACGTGTCAAATTTGATATGATTTGAAGATAAATTTATAGTCTAGGGAAGAACCTATGATGTCTCTCAAAGAGCATTGATTTTTTTGAGAATGTATTTTTAATAAGATGTACTAAAAGAGAGGGTCGTTTTGAAAACAGATTAAAGTAAATTACTTAATTAAAGAGTTAAATAGTTGACAAATAAAGGTGGTGAATTAATAATTATGAGATAATAACATCATTTAAAATTCAGTAAAAATCTTTTATAGTTCATTTTTCTGAAAATTTAACATGGTTTTTTTATTTATTTGGTTTAATGTAGTCAAGATCTTGACTCTCCTCTTGCCTCTTCAAATGATGCTTAAAGAACCACCTCTTGGCACAACAATCATGTTGACATGATTTGGTTGCAAATCATAGAAATAAAGGTCTAAAAAGAATACTTATCTATTATGTTTTCCTGAGATAAATAAGAATATGGTGTTGTCTAATCAGAAAAAACCCAAGATTACCACTTTAAATCTCAACCCAATCGGTGTTGAAATAAAATGTGTTCAACTTAATTATATCAAATGAAATGTAATTAGGGGATAAGCATGTCAAGATACAAAATAAGTGAAATATTAAACACCCAAATTCTAAAAAACATGTATAATAACATGTGTTGGATCTCACTCCCATGTTTGTGTAACCCCCTTGAAATGATCGTCCACCGTTTAGCTCGTCATCGATAGGAGGAGGAGGCTCAGGTGGAACTCCATATTCATCCTTGATCTCCCTATGAGGATAGGGGCCTCCAGAAATTCTAGGATGATGAAGAGACTCCTCTAGGAATCCATACCGGAAGATCTTGGCTCCTAGTTCATACTCTCCAAATGAGGTACCCATGGTGCTCTTTTAATTTAATAATGGGAAGTGGTTTTGGGCACACAGATTATGTAAAACAACTTGAAACATTGATTTTGGACTCTATAAAGTCTCCAATACCTTTTTACAAAACTAGAAAGTTGTTTCCCCGCATCTTGGCTATCTCCACTGAACGTTTGGCTCCCATTGGACACGTACAACTCTATATATGGACACCACACAACACACAACTTCTGAATCCATGCAGATTTGGTGGACTAGACATACCACTTTAGGTGGGCCCCCTTAATGGATGAATAAGGCATTTTTTTCTTCATAAAAGATGTACAAAATTGAATTTTGGACCAGCCCTCAAAATCTCTTACCGTTTTGATGCACAGAGTTTTCATACTCTACCCAACAGTGGATAAGTGTTCGTGGAACCCATGAAGTTTTGGCCCATTTTCATTCTGGAACATCTTTGAGGCCTCCAAATCACCTCCTCCAATAATGGAATCATCAAAACAAGTAACATTGACCATTTCAATAGTGATAAACACAAAATAAATGATTCAAACATGGCATGTAATTTGTTATTATTTTTATAATTTTCAATATAAAACAAGTTTAGTATAGTGGTGTAAGGCTGCAAATGAAATATTGAATTGCAGTGTGATCAAAGTACCTACTTGTAAAACCATTTAGGGAAAACCAATCACCTCTTTAAATCCAGAAAACATGTATAAGATCCAATCAAGAATTTGATAAAGGCTTAGTTTTCATTGAACAATTAGACCGCATGAAAAATTCCAAATGATCCTTACATATTTTCCTGAAACCAAATGTTCTCATACATAAGTTAAACAAGCAAATTTTAACCCAAAACACATTGGAAATTCATTTGAGAAAATTTCAATAACACTTTTTGTAAACATCTCAAATATATTTTTATAAACAAACCATTCCTCTAAAATTTTCACCATATTCAAGATCCAATATTTCTATCAACCAAACATGAGGTGTGCATCATTATTCAAATCCACAACACACATTCAAAGCAATCAGAAAAAACACATCATTGCACATAGAACAAATATTATAAAAATGGTATATTAATAATTTAATAAATAATGAATTGTGAAAAATAAGATTCCAATGAAATCGTGAATTTAATTGAAATGTGCAAAGGGTTCTACCTCGACTCACAACACAATCATGATGATACGACTCGCATCACACTTGCGCATAAGAACCCATGAGCCGATGACTGCGACAGCATATGTTTACCTCACCAACACACTGTAACAAACACCAAGAATATATAAACATAGAAATGATTTCATAATTCCATCCAAAACAATAGAAAATGAAAAACTCATCTCGACACTGGTGCATGTGAAACGACGCGAATCCAAACTGCTCACCATCGGAGACGGGCATTTGTCGCATGCCCAATTGAGAACAAGGAATGTGTGGCTGGTCATGGGAATAATGATGGAACGAGAGCCGATGGGGCTTTTTGTTCTACCTCAGAAGGATGGAGAGGGGATGAGGGGCAATAGAGAGGTTGTTGTTAGGGGGCGTGCAGATGATAAGGGTGTGTGGACGGTTGGATGGTGCAGGAAGGGTCCGAAGGACTGTGAAGGGAAGGCGTCGACCGGTCGGAGCTACCCGTCAGCCGGAAGGGGGTCTGGCTGGTTGGTTTCTAGCCGGAAGAGTGTCTGGTAGGGGTTGTGGGCCACCGGTAGGGACGGCTCCAGCTGAATGGGGATGCAGCATCCATAGGGTGTGTGGCCAGAGGGTGTGGGTGTCTGACTGGGGGGCGTTGTAAGGGAGGTTGACAGGTGCAGGGCGAGGCATGGATAATGGTGGTCCGGCGATGTGGGAAAGAAGGGTGGAATCCTACTCGTGTGGAAAGAGGGATAGTGTGAGGTCAGAGCTGGAAGGAGGGGGGCTGAGTGTCACGGCCGGTGTAGGGAGGGACCGGGGTCACGGTCTCTGCACTACACCGCTGGAAGAGGGATACTGGATAGATGGAGATGCGGCGGGAGTCAATATAAAGGAGGCCAGCAATGAGAGGGAGGCCCAGGGGGGTCTTCTTGTGCGATGGAAGAGAGGGAAGAGAGAGGTGGCTCGTAGGGGCTATAGGGGAGAAGAAGGGGAGGGGTTACAGTTAGGGTACAGAGTGGGTAAAAAAGAAAAATAAAACTGAAATAAAATAAAATTAAACAAAATAATAATATTATTATTATTGATATTGATATTAATATTAATATTAATGAGCATCATAATAACAATAATTTTAATTAAACTTCTTAATGTTAATAATAATTAAAAAAATTTCACAGTAATGATAATAATAAAAATTTTAATTTCAACATTTAAAAAAAATACAAGATTAAATATAATATCTTCCATTTGAATAATAATAATATTATTATTTTAGTTATTCGATCTTATTTTAATGCATTCTCCACACTTCGTTTCATTTCTATTTTATTACATTAGTAATAATTATAAAATTAATAATATTTTAATGGTTATGATAATATTAATGAAATTTTTTTATAATTATTATAAAATTTATAATCATAACTCTTAAAATAAAAATGATAAAAATATTCATTTCACTATAACAATAATAATAAAATTATTATCATCATTGAAAATTTTAATTAACATAATAAATCACAATATTTTCCCACTTTAATTTTCTGGAGAGAGGAAAATCATCCCTTTTCTTATGTGAATCCATAGTAGGTTTCCACAATATGATCCACATGTGTGCCTAACGATATCAACTCAAAAAATGTGCACTTTTTGAGAAAACTCAAAAATCGCATTCGGGATTCAACCCGAACCTCAAAATGTTTTTTAAAAGCCAATAAAAATAATTTACAAAACCGAAAAACATGGGTTAGGGTGTTAAAATTCCCCACAGCATAATTATTTCCTCCCCTGGAAAGCCACAACAAGATTTAGACTCAAAGATAAATTTTCTTAGGTGTTAACCACCTCCAAATGATTATGAGCCTCTAGTTGATTAGACCAAACATACCCCAAATCCCCATGACTTACAACTCATCCTCAATACACAAACACCTTATCCACTACCAACCATAACAGAGACCATCCATTTAAACCAATGAAAAAATAAACATTAAGAATATATGACACTTATTCCTATAATCATTTTCCCACACAATCGTTCGATGTACTCAAATCCACACATTTACCCAAGAGGAAGAACATATGATTTGGTTGTTCCTTAAGAAACTACCCGCCACCAAAAAATACATGAAAAAAATATATAATACTAACACGGGAAGGCCCAAATGAACGCCCCACCATAAAGATCAGGATAAAACTAAATTCATTTGGGAGTAACTCTATGATACCCATTGTGGGTCTCCCCACAATATGAACGGACGAGATTAACCATAATTGAAATTTCCCACATGGACCAGAAATACCCACAATGAGTGGGGGAGGTAAAGTCCTAACATATAGATAATAAAAAATACTTCCATTGGTATATCAACATCTTCTCACACTCATAAGAACAAAAACCATTGCACACTAAGGACATACATTAAACCATGTCCCTTTCTCACATTGGGATTCTTCTGAAAACGTTCTATTTTCACTTCAGGACCTATGGGTGGACCACTGATGATTTAAACATATCCCTCCTTGATGCTAGGCTTCATAAATTTTCAAGCATAACACATAAACCATAATTTTACCATATAAACTTCCAATAAAACAATGGTTTCAAAGAGGTTTGATAAAACCATTCTTCTAACTAAAAGAAAAAAAACACCTCAAAATGCTATAAGAGATTACCACTACATCCATGGAACACTACAAATGGGAAACCCTAAACTGATCCAAAACAATATCCTACTCTTACTGATGGGCTTAGGTGACTGTCAACAAGATAGGTCTATCTTCAGCATGATTCATGGAAACACCACAGAAAGACCACTACAAGTGACCCAAGTGCCCACAAGTGTGGTAGGGATTCAGAGAACTCGGGCACATTAGCATATTGTGACCCTGCTCACTACATTGGTGATAGATCACAACATTGCGCTGGGAAGAAAATAACTGAATTCCTAAAGGTCTATTGATTCCTCTATTAGAGCCACGAGCATCATGCCTCTTTTCATTCTCTATATCGACATCCTATGCACTTCTCCCCATGGTCTGGGTTGAATTTACCACCCCATGTCCTCCTGATAACTCATCTTCGGCATGAAAGGATGGCCCCAAAACATTTGAGATGGTGGTTAGGTTGATATTTTCCACTTTCGAATGCAATTTTTGTCGGAACCAAAACTCAAATTGTCGTGCCTTTTCGGAATAATTTGCAACAAACCATTGGTCATATGGATCTTTGTCGAATAATCATCGATATAATTTTAATACTAATTAAGTGCCCTATTGAAGACAACATAACATCACACTCTTCCTCAATATTATAAACTCAGAGAAGTATTTTTGGATGATCGAAGACTTGAAGAATTCCCAAGTGAGGTCTTCTCAAGGCTTACTTCGAGACACAGACATCCCCCAATTCTAGGATAGAACTTCAATCATAATGGTAGAAAACATCACCTTCAATGCATATGGAAACCCAATGAAACTGATGTTCCTATCCATACTCTGCAACCACTCCTTCTCCCAAATAGGATCTTCCTGACCATAAAATTAGGGAGAGTTCAACTTCTGGAATTCCAGAAAATGTATATAGGTTGATCTATTGGAGGATTTCCTAAGGGCGCACCACCCAAAGCAGCACCTTGGGAATTCATCAAAACATCATAGGGGGAAACATTAAGGAACAAGGTAACAAATAACATAATCAAAACATTGTAATTTGTAATTTAGATTCCAAAATAACACTTTTCACAATGATTGTCTGAATTAAGGAAAATCCCAACAATTCAATATGGGAATCTACTGTCGACGGGTGACTCAGAAATAAGGTTTTGGCCATACGAAAATCAGGCCACCATCATAGAGAGTTTTTTAGGGAAATATCCTTGGATTCACATGGCTTTCCAGGACGTGTGAGTTCATAGGGGATACTTTCGCAACTCTCTTTTCATTTCCCAACATAAAACAATTCAAAGGAACCAAAAAACCAACAACCTATATGGACTATGGTATCCTGGTGTTCATAATGAGAAAGGGTTCATGATGTCCTTAAAATCTCTGGTTTCACCCAAATTTACCCAAGTTTTCAGGGTCAAGCGGTCGCTTGCGGTGTAGCATGGGATGTCGAATCCTCAGAGACTTAAGAGGTATCTTTAGACACACAATATAAAGAGATGGTTTTTTGTCTATAAAGTGGTCAACATGTGTTGTTTTTAGATGGGGTTTAAACCATCACTATGATATATGTGAATTAAATTTATGAGAAATGATTTTATCCTAGTTTTTTGCTTGGGGTGGATCGGATGAATTCCTTTTTTTTTACGATTTCAGTTTCATTAACTAGAGAAGGATTCATGAAATGAAATCAAAATACCCTCATCACTTACTGATTAAAAGCCTTCACAAACACATTCTAATATCCTATATACTTTTATGATCATTTTCATGAGCAGTCCAAGGTAATTGATCTAATTAGCACATAAAAGTGGGTTGAATAAATTTAATAAGGAAGAGGAAGAGAGAAAATCATTTAATGAACGAAACTCAAACAAAAGGAATTAATAACATTTAGAGAGTGAGAAATAACATCCAATACAGACCCTTGCTACTCCCTTGGATCAACTGATAAAATATTTATCCCCCAATTGAGGACATTTTTTCAACGGAAGCGGGAAGTAGACTTACGAGGGTGGAATTGAAGAAGTAACAACAACAAAAATAACGATCAATGCACCATTGTGTGAAAAAAATCACAAGGTTTGGTGTGAAAAGTTCACACCGTGAAGAAAAGGTATCAAGTTGTTATGATTAAGAACATAATAAGAGAAGAAGAAGAACTTTTATTGAAAACTAAGGTGATTCTAACAAATTATATTAGAAGGAAGAACATTACAAAGAGAAATTGGAATAATAACATTACAATGAAAACAAAGCTACAAGATATTCCAAATCCTCCACCACTACTGCCTTAAATAGGCTTTGTGGAAGCCTTTGGCAGAGCCCCCCTCATACCATGTGCCTTTAAATAATTGTGGTGGGGAGAGGTGGGTGGACAATTAATGAAGACCAGACTTTTCCACTCTTCCTCCCGAAATGGAATCCAGATTGCATCCACCGGAAAGAAGCTCCCAAAGGACCTTCTAGATGAACGAATACGAGTGGTACATAGAAGGATAAAATTTATCCATGTATGGCTTATAATATACAGTTAAATTTCATCCCAATAAGATGCACGGTTAGAGAGATATGATTTAAATGGTGGACTATTTTTCTGGGCCTCAGAATCTGGACCAGAATTTAATCATCAACTTGAGCCGCCTGGAACACCATTAAAACATAAGAATTAGTTTCGTCTACTGTTTAATGAAATTTTTCCCATAAGCTCTTCTATCTTCATATAAATTTTAAGAATCATTGGGCCAAAATCCTGACCTCTACAGTTCTTTTATTGGGCTGTTTTCCAAATCACTTCGCCCAGAATGTGGTTGGTTTAAAGCCCACTTTGGTGGTCTTCCAAATTGAATCTTCAAGTGATCCAAAAGAATTAATTGTTCCCTATAACATGGGAGACCTAAAGATAAAATATAAACATAAAATCAAGAAAATTATGTGTTTTATAAGATTTTCAAGAAGGTACCATGTAATAGTGCATTTTAAGAAAGAATTACAATCATAATGTGAAATAATGTTCAATGTGTAAATTTCACTAATAATGGTGTATGTGATTAATAAAGCACATGAATATTATATTATACACAATGAATATTAGCCTCTTTTAGGGGCTAATCACACCCCCAAATTTATTTTTTATAATCCTGAGAAAAATATATCTCAAAAATATGAAATTTGAATTCCCTTTTCCAAAAACATTTTAATACACATTTCTCACCCAAAAATCTCATACCAAAATAAATTATGAAGCTGATCATGATCATTTAAAACAAGCTAGGTCCATAGGCATATCCCAAGCCTAAGCCCATTCCTTTTTTCAAATTCATCTCCATATTTAATCCATGTTTTATTAAGCATGATGAAGTGTTGTGCATCACAATAGACATGGGGGTTCATTTTCATTTGAGGGAGAAAAGATGGAAGTACTATGAAAAATCAAATTTTAATATTAAGATGAGTAATCATTTTTTTATTTTGTTTTATTTTTTGTTTTTTTTCAATTTTTCCAAGGCAATGGAAATTGAACTCAATCGAGTCAACCCATGTAACAAGACTTTGCCGGTGACTCCCAGGCTCAAAGACCTTTGGGCACCAAGTGAATCTCACATACTCAGGCATCATCTCGAGTTAACTCAATTAAAAACAAATTCAAATTACTAAAAATATAGATAAAACTCCCAACTCCTGGATAGAAAACTATGGTGTCAAGATCCCCAAGTGCTGAAAGCTACACGTTAGGTCAATTCATTTCATTACATGCAATTGAATTTTTATTTGAATACACATGTTAAAAGTAAAATGATCACTAACTCTTTGACATTTATTATGGACCCCAAGAACTCAAACTAATACCCCACAGTCTAAAGGATGTGAATTGTGTTTTTTATAAATGGATGAAAAAATATAAAGGGTGAAAAATTACATCGTACAACCACACTTTCCAAAATTTATGCGCGTAAACTTAAAAGTAAATTAAAATCAGAATCAAGGAATGGAAAATTTTCTGATATCCAATTTCATAGTTTTCAATGTCTGTTATCGTGTTCAAGGTAAATTGAAATTTTCATTCCACACATTTTATGATGAAAACAAAATCAATTACTTTTTTATCTCCCCCCAACATAGAATAACACTATCCCTAGTGTTTAAAGAAATGAAAAATTAGAAGGGGTGGGGTAGAAATTCAAAGAAGACATTGAATATTAAAATAATAGAATGAAGTCACCTGGTGGTTGATGTTGAAAATGCATTCCCCAGTCTCCCTTTAGTCCTGGTTCGAGTCCCATTGTCTTTGACGTTTTTGACCATCTTTTCCCAATGACCTAGGACATGCCTTTATTTTTTTTAATTTATTCTTTTTCTATTTTTTCTTATCATAAAAAAATCCTAAAAATAAAAATAAATAAATTGATGATACATTGTATTCTCTTAGAATTTTGTGTAAGGTATTACTCATGGATCACACCATGTGACATGGATGAATATGGTGCTCCCATTCCATACCCATCCTCAATCATAAAATAAGAACATGTCAAAAATATAAATTATTTTTTTTTTCTTTTAACCAACAAAAATATTAAAAAAAATTAAATAAACAGATGATACATTATCTTCTCTTAACTTTCTGGGTATGGTATTACACCGGGATCACACCACGTGACATGAATGAATATGGTGATCCCCTTTCATACCCATCCTTACTCATTAAATAAGAACATTTCAAGAGTCTAAAGTAATAACTAAATAAAATATAAAATGAAAACCATGGGTTTCCTCCCATTCAGTGCTTTTGATTAACGTCACTAACCCGAAATTAACCCCCTAACTTACCCAATACCAACTGTCAACATTTTAAGGACCGAATTTTTTTTTAACTTCCACATTATTTAGATTGATTCTTTGTTTAGAATTTGTGTCATGTACTATCCTATGTTCTACAATGAGAGGGAAAATCCAAGGAATATCAGAAATGGTTTATCCAGTTTCCACTACATTCTTTCCAAAGACATCAATGATCATTCCAACATTTTTGGTTTCAAGATAAGAGTGAATTCAAATTGAAATGTCATGATTATATCCTATAAAGGGATACTTGAGTGGGGAATTAAGGAAAATTATTTTGAGCTCGATTTGGATTGGACATTCAGACACATGTTGAGAATTTTAATCCAACTCAGTTTCATTTTCCAAATTCCTCAACAAAATTGTTTCATTTTGAAAAAACGATTCAACGAAAAAATTTGAATGAATAGTGTTAGGAATGGGTATGGACTCAATGTTTGTTATTTCTCTCAATGGTTCAGGTATTCTTGTTTTTGAAAAAAATTCAATAGAGTAATACATAGGAGACTCAATCCATGATGTCAAACTTCCCTCTTGTGAATACATGAAATCAATTTCTTCCTGATTTAAAGACCCTTCAACAATTTCTTCATTCACTTTCCGTACCCCAAATCCAAAGGTCGGTTCATCAATAAATTCATGATAGGTTTGTGGGAAACTAGACACTTCACATTAGGTTTCGGAATATACATTTGGTGTAAAGATGAGTTACACAAAAGTATTAATGCACTGTAGTTCTAATATCAAAGATGATACCTCAGAACTAATTATCTTCATTTTATTACACAATTGTTCAATCAGTTTTTGAGGATTAGTCTGGATATGATTTTGTAAATTGCGATATTCATTATGTTTGATCTCTTCAATCATCCTAGAGAGGGCTGGAAATTGATCCTTTAAATAATCATCATCCCATTGATTGTACATATAACCAGTTGTGTGGTAATTAATCAAGGTTTGAAGAAATAAATTTTCTAATTTAGGGGCTTCCCAATATAGATTTTCCATTTGATTTCAGCATGAGTTTGTGACATTATAATTTGGAAGATACTCCATTGGAGAAGATAGAAAGTTGGATTCTATATTCTTAGGGCACACATAAATTGAAAGGGGTAAAGATAATAATGATGGGGGTGAGAATAGAGAATGTAGGGTGAGAATAGGATTCTATTGTCTAAGGTAACTTACTTCGGTCCCTGTCAACGATGCCAAAATTTGGTTTCTCCCAAATTTACCCAAGTTTTAAGAGTCAAGAGGTCTCTTGCAGTGTATCATGGGTTTTCGAATCCTCAGAGACCTAAGAAGAACCTTTAGACACACAATATAAAGAGATGGATTTTTGGATATAAAGTGGCCAACATGGGTTATTTTTATATGGGTTTGAAAATAGAACTAAGATCTTTGTGGATTCAATTTATGAAAAATGAGTTGATCCTAGGTTTCTGCTCAGGGTGGATTGGATGAATTCCTTTTTTTACGATTTCAATTTCATTAACTCGATAAGGATTTAGGAAATGAATTCAAACTACCCTCATCACTTACTGATTAATGAACTTCACAAACACATTTTGATAACATATACACTTATAGGACCATTTTCATGATCACTCCAAGGTAATGGATCTAATTAGCACATAAAAGTGAGGCCAATAAATTCAATAAGGAAGAGGAAGAGAGGAAATAATTTAATGAACGAAACTCAAATAAAAGAAATTAATAACATTTAGCGAGTGAGAAATAAAATCCAATTCATCACCTTTCTACTACCTTGGATTAACCCATAAAATATTTATCCCTCCATTGATGAAATTTTGTCAACAGAAGTGGGAAGTAGACTTATGAGGGTGGAATTGAAGAAGTAAAAACAACAAAAATAATGATCACTTCACCGTTGTGTGAACAACATCACAAGTATTGGTGTGAAAAAGTTCACACCATGAGGAAATGATATCAAGGTGATATTAATAAGAACAGAATAAGAGAAGAATAATAACTTTTATTGAAAACTAAGGTGATACGAACAACGTACATGAGAAGGAAGAACATTACAAAGACAACTTAGCATAATAACATTACAATGAAAACAAAGCTCTAAGATCTTCTAAATACTCCACAAATACTGCCTTAAATAGGCATTGTGGAATCCTTTTTCCAAGAACCCATCATCATATGTGCCTTTAATTAATTGTTGTTGGGAAATGTTGGTGGAAAATTAATGAAGATGAGACTTTTCCACTTTTCCCCCCAAAATGGCATCCAGCTTGCATCCACCAGAAAAACTCACTGAAATGACCTTCTATATGAACTAATCCTAGTGGGATATAGCATGATCAAATGTAGACCTGATGTCTTCTAATATATTGAAAACTTTCAGCCCAAAAACATTCACGGTTCGCGAGATATGATTTAACTAGTGGACTATTTGTCTGGGCCTCAGAATATGGCCCAGAATTTAATCATCAAATTGGGCCACCCGTAACTCCATTAAAAAATATGAATTACCTGGGGCCACTGTTTCATGAAATGTTCCCCATAACATCCTATATCTTCATTTAAATTTTCAGAATCATTGGGTTTGAATCTTGTCCTCTAAAGTTTTTTATTGTGATGATGTATGAATCACTTCTCCCATAATGTGGTCAGTTCAAAGCCCACTTTGGTAGTCTACCAAATTGAATATCCAAGTGCTCAAAAATGATGAATTGTTCCTTATAAAAATTGAGACCTAAAAAAAATATAAACATAAAATCATGAGCATTATGTGTTTTATGAGATGTTCAAGAAGGTACCATGTAATAGTTCATTTTAAGAAGGAATTACAATCATAATGTGAAATAATGTTCAAAGTGTAAATTGCAATAATAATGGTGTCTATGATTAATAAAGCACATGAATATTATATTATAAACAATTAATATTTGCCTATTTTAGGGGAAAATCAATATCTATGCCAAAAGTATCAAAAATCCTTCTCCATCCACCATGAAAACCCCAAATAACGATGGGTTCTCTGAAAAAAAAGTTATGCTCAAGAGTCGACCTACTCTGATACCATTTTGTAACAAACCAACCTAGGTCGACCCTGAACCGGTCACCCATTCCAATCCATGAAAAGTCTGAAGAGGAGTTCCTGATCCTCCCAGTCTAGTGACAAGCATCAGGGCATAAAAAATTTACAAATGGGAATGATTTAACACCATGAAAATATATAAATCATTATAAATAGAATAGAAAAACGTAAAATGAATAAACAACATGAAATAAAAGAACAACAAAAAATGAGAATAACCTTCCCCCGACTAAGACTCCATGTAACCAGTGGGTTAATCTCAGATACCAAATCCAAATATCATCCAAAGAGATCTAAACTAGTTATGGTACCTATAAGAGAAACTAAAAACAAGATAACACTATAGGCATGAGTATTAAAACATAGTAGGTCGGCCCGACTAATTTTATTCATAGTGAACATTCTTTAAAAAAAGAAAACATTGATTTAGGTTTGGAATACAATCAAAAAATATATAAATTTTTACACTTTTAATTTTATGGTGATCAAATCACAAACTTAATCAATTTACCAAATTTTAAAAATAAGGATCAAGAGGAGGAGGAAAGAAAAAGATACCCAAAATAAATCATTTTTTTCATAAATTTGTCAAAAGAAAAAATTTATAGTTCATTTACAAAAATTTTTCATGAAAATATCATTAGAAAACCACACATTTACAATTATACAACAAAATACCAAATATAAGCACAAGGGGTTTCACTTCATATAGCGAGGGCAACAGTATTAACTGTACTAGTGTCAAAAGAACATGAGAAATCCTAGGAACTCAGAGGAAAACCAGAATGTACTAATAAATGTGTGTCATCTTGAGGTAATTCCTACTCTCGATGACATCCTAAAGCCCAATCATATCCTTACCTAGCCTGGTTGAGGGTCCCAATCACATTTCAATAATATCAAAATGTCCCCTGCTATGGGCCACTAGCAGTGTATAATCTAATTAGTGTTGTAATCTTACTTAGAAAACCTCTTTTATATGATAGGATCCCATGTATATTTCACAAAGGGGTGTACCTTACCATTTAAACAACTAGTCACATATATATATAACCACACACACCACTCAACGGATACCACCCTGACCACCTCAAGGTTAGTCCATAGCCTTAAATAATAGTTATCCAAGGAGGTCCCACACTGTGGAATCCCCCATCCCAAGATCAATCAATGAGGAAAGAGACCCAACCCAACAAGGAATTTCCAAATAACCAATCAAAATATCCAACCAGGACTTTACCTATGAAACACTATAAAATTTATCAAATCATATAGAAACCATTACTAGATAAAATACAAACCTCATTTTACATAAACCTGGCCAAACGGGCCATATGTCATTTCAAGAACCAAAACATTGATATATAACTTCAAACTAGCCATATTTAATGTCAAACCAATTTAAAAACCAATATTGGAAAAACCAACCACCATTTCACTGTCAAACTATCATTTAAAAAACCAATTCATGCCTTTGGAAATCAAGAACAACCTAGAATATCAAAACTTGAACTTAAACAACCCTTGGTCTGAAAACCTAAGAAAATCACACCACATGTTAAAAAAATACATTTTAAAAAACATACACACTAACTTGGAATGAAAAAGACCTAATTTGAAACCCATTTAATGAAAAAAACCACATATTTAAATTTATAAATCATTTATAAGATCCAAACAAGAATTTGATAAACGCTTAGTTTCCATTACAGAATCACTCCAAATGAAAACTTCTAAACATGCCTTACATATTTTACTCAAACCCACTATTCTAATACATAAGTTCAATAAGCTAATTATAACACAAAAAAAATGAATTACATTTTAAAAAATTTCAATTACCATTTTCGTAACCATCACAAATATATTTTTAAAACCAAAACATGCTTCTAAAAATTTTAACCATTTGAAATAGAAAATCATGATATCAACCAAACATGAGGTGTGTGTCATTCATTCAATCCACATCACACATTCAATGTAATCCGAAAAAACAATTCATTTCACATAGAGAAAATATTATAAAAACAGTGCACTACTAATTTAATAACTAATGAAGTGAGAAAAACATGAAACCAATGAAATCATGAATCTAAAAGAAATTTTCAAAGGGGCCTACCTCAACTAGAATCTCGATCAGGATGACAGAAATCACATCATGGTTGCTTATAAGTTCCCAAAAGCTGATGACATTGTCCTCACATGTTTACCTCCCCAACATGCTGCAACAAATTATAATCATCTAAAATCACAGAAATGATGACCTAAAATAAACCTAAATAATAATCAATGAAAAACATTCCTCAAAACTGGTGCAAGTGAAATGACGTGAATCCAAACTTCTCTCCTTTAGTGGTGGGAATTTTTTATGTTCCAAATTGAGAACAAATCATTTGTGGCTGGTCGCGTGAAAAAAGATGGTATAAGAGCTAATAGGGATGGTCGTTCCACCTCGTATAGATGGTGAGGGGTTGCAGGGATCCTTGAAGGTCACTAGAAGGGGTGCACATCCAAGAAGGGTGTGTGGCTAGTTGGAGGGTGCGCGATGGGATGGAGGGCGCATGAAAGAAGGGATCTGGCTTATTGAAGTTGTGCATCGGCCCGGAGGAGGTCTGGAAGGTTGGTTGATGGCTGAAAAAGTGGTCGGTAGGGGCAGAGGGCCACTAACAGGGGAGAAGCTGGCTGAAAGGGGAGGAGGTGGTCAGATGGTGTGTGGTCTGAGGGTGTGGAGAGGCCAGCTGGGAGGATGTTGTAAGGGACACCAACAGGCGCAGGGTAGGATACAGATGATGGCGAGTTGGCGAGACGGGAAATGAGGGAACTAACATGCTCATGCAGGTGGCTGGATGATGTGATGTTGGAGCTGGGAGAAAGGGGACCGGGAGCCACGGTTGGTACAGTGAGGGACTAGGGTCACCATAGGTGCGTTACATTGGAAGAAGTGGGAGACAGGGCGGATAAAGACATGTCGAGAGGCGCTGAAAAGGAGGTTGGAATGGAGTGGGATGCGTGGTGGTCCCTGCTCATGCGAGGGATGAAAGGATATGAAGAGGCGACATGCAGGGGCTACGAGGGTGAAGAATATGAGGGTGTTATGGTTAGGGGAAATAGAGGGATAAAAAAACAAAAAAAACAAAATAATAATGATGATGATGATGATGTTGATTATCATAATAACAATAATAATAATTAAAAATCTTAATGGTAATAATAATTAATAAATTCCAAAATAGTAATAAAAACATTAATAATTTTAATTTAAAAAAATTCAAAAAATAAGATTGAATATAATATCATCAGTCAGAATAATAATTATAATATTATTGCAGTTATTATGTCATATAATATTGACCTCTCCACACTTAGTTTCTTTTTTATTTTATTTTATTTTATTTTATTTTATTATTATTATTATTATTATTATTATCATTTTAATGGTTATGATAATATTAAGGAAACTCTTAAATAATAATGATTATAAGTGTAATAAACATAAAAATAAAAATATATTTGATAATAATATTCATTTCACAATAATAATAATTATAAAATTTTTATCATTGTTGAAAAATTTAAATAACACAATAAATAAAAAAATTAACAATTTTAATTTTCGGAAGACATGTGGATTGTGCTGTTTCCTGGGTGATGTTGCACGAGGTTTTCAAAACTCTCTTCGCCCATGTTCCTAATGACGTCAACTCAAAAACACACACTTTTTGAAAATAACACAACAATTGCATTCAGGATTCTACCCGATCCTCAAAAAAAATTAAAATCCAAAGTAAATAATTTAAATGACCAATAATAGGGGTCGGAGAGTGACATGATCTCATTGAATTGGTTTCACTGATCAGTCCCACCGATCTGAGTCACACCCATCGGTACCACTGAGTGGGGTTGATGTTTCTTTCCAATTTTTTCAAGTAAAGCATTTTTTATGTTTTATTAACTTGTTTAATAAAATTTAAATTCCATTAATGATATCATAAATCCCCTTGTGGGGTAACCTTATTTTACAAAAACATGTGGCCTAATAATCCATTTCACACCCTTGTCTCATTTCCAGTAATGCCCTTGTTGTGTGTGTTTCCCTTTCTTATGTGTAGTATATCAACTCACAACCATCCACTGGTCTATCTTCACCATATTACTGAGATAACTAATAAATAAAAATTAATTCTAACTAATGTAACCACTAAACCATGTGGTTAAACCATACACTGGTCTATCTTGTAACTCTAGGATATGGACTTTTAACATGATGTGATCTTCTTCTTCCTTGTTCTCATTAATTCCGTTGGTGCGCTTGGATTCCCACTTCTAGATAAGAATCATGTGCCTGTGATGGATCCTTTTCCACTCAACCTAGGAGTTCATCCTACAAGTCATGCTTCCCCAGTTTTTAGCCCAATGTGAAAATATTGATCTCTAATCATCCATGTAGTGGTTCTTACTTCATCTCTATTTATTATTCATCGTCCAGGGTGGGTATGATAACGTTCCATCGGGATGTGGATGAAACCCTCTTTAACTAAGATAATAAATGGAATTTTAATGAATTAAGGGGTGGTAATGATGAATGTGTTGTTATGTTTTACCTTCATTATTATGTTGTGAATTGTATGGGATCATGTCCACTAAAAAACAAGGCTGTTGGTGGTCCATTATTATATACTAATGAGACTATATTTTCTGGATAATCATGTGATGAATGGCCCAAAAATGGAAACTAGTTAATCATGTAAACTTTTTAATTAAATTGAATCTCGATGAATAAGAAAACATGTGTGATCACCATGGTTAACCAAACAAAAATAAGGAACATAATGAGTGGTGTTTGATAAATCTGAAAACAAATTTTCTCGGATCTGGTGATATGCATGGTTATTCTATTTAATGGTTGTTGGGCGACGTTTATGGGATTGGAATCTCTAGTTTACATTTTTTTTGTTTTTAAATACAAGGCTTTGTGGAGCCAGTATTATCGGGCATGGTTTGTTTCTAGTACTTCGAGTGATCTCAAGGATCCCTTTGATGTTGTTTATTACTATCTAACTGGGAGTGAATTCTTAAATTCTATGGTGGATGTTTTTATTTTAGTAGATTTTTTGGGTTGTGTTTATTTATGTTAGTTTCCTGGTAGTGAAGGAATAAGTAAATGGAATTCACTTGAACATGCTAATAAGAACGAGTACTATGGGGAAATGTTTTCTAGAAATGGATTCTGCTTTGGTCATGGTTGTTGTGTAATTTTTCATCTTGGGATGGTAGAAATAGTGGTTGTTTATGGGCTTTTTTTTCTTTTTCATATCCCTTAGAATGGGATGATTGCTTCATTACCTATACATATATATATAATATTTATTTATTTTGATTCTTATACACACCCCACCCATGATGATCACATATTGTCTAACATGCCAATTTCATGGGAGAGGGTGTTTTTTCCAACATTACTATGAGTGGATGGTTGTAGTTAATTTTCTAGTCCCTCTACCAGGTATACCAAGAATCATAGAGAAGGATATGATAACATATGGTTTATTATATCCCAAGAGTCTTTAGTTAGGGTGTGTTATGGTGTATTAAATTAGGCATATCTAAGAAGGTTTGTTTCGTATGTTTCATCAGGATGAGGCCTAGGTGTCTTCAGGCATGGAAGTGGTATTTCAAAAACCAGGTGTCTAAAGGTGTGTATTTGTTTGGTTGTGGTAGACCAGGTGTCTGTAGGAAGGACGCGTGGTTGTGGTAGCCCATGGGGTTGTTGTTGGGGTAGTAGTGGGACTACAATGGAACTTGTCGGAGAGGTCTGACATGTAGGATGTCTTGAATAACCAGTGGAAAAGCAGTGTGGGGTACCCAAATATTGATGTGTTATTACTATTACTTCACCTGACATTCACTATTTTGGGAGTGATCCTTGGTGACACTGCATAGAATGTTTCTTTTCTTGGTCTTTTGGTCACATTTAATTTCTCACAGGGCACTAGAATTCCTCCCCACTTGTGCACAAGTGCTTTTGGATTACCTATTGATTATATCAGTATAATAACCCTTCATACATAAAAATGCATTCGGGTTTCTAGGGGACATTGAGGACCGTGCCGAATCATATTAGTTCATACATTGGTATAGTTTTCCTTGCTACTTTTATTTTGTTGGTACATTCAATTGGTGGTTTCTTTTTCCATGTATCAGTTTATTTTGAACATGCATTTGGGAATAAATTTTTGGCTTTAATTTTCCTTTCACTTTTTGAATTTTTTTGGGATTTACAATATTATCTCCCAATATTATTCTATAAAAAGGGTAATTCCATCCATATTACACATGATTATATACCCTTGGTGATATTCACCACTTTAGGGCCTATTGAAAGTGGGACTCGGGGGGGGGGGTCATTATCACTCATTCAACTTGAACAAAGTATGGTCTGGCTGTTTGTTGTCCCTTCCATCATCTTGGTGAAGGAGGGTTGTGATAGAATTGTATTAGAGGATTATGGATGTGAGATAAGATGGAGTTCGGGGTTAGGAATATTGAGAATTTATAGCATCCTGCCTTTTTATTACATAACTTTTCATTACAATTTACAAATAGAGGATCATTAAAGTCTTGTGTCTTGGAAATCAGGAACAATAAAACATGAAAACATTTAAAACACATTTTAATCCTATTTAAAATATTCTTGAAAAGGTCATCCTATGTAAAATTACTACATCTCATAACCCGGAGACATACATCAATGGAAAGGGAGATCTGAAGGCCCAGTAAGGGTAAACAAGGGAATCCGTTTACTAGTGATTTCAATAAATACTTGATAAAAACATAAAGACATAGTCAATGAAAAAAGAGGCAAATCATAATAAAAAACATGAATCATAATATGAATATGTTGCTAAAAAATTTAATTTAGACATTCATAAAAATTTCACCAAGATTCATCCCCAAGGTGTCATAAAAATTACCAATGTTATTCAATAAGGTATTGTGAAACTTGTCATCTCTAAAGATAAAATTCATTACCCAATTAACTGGAGAACTATCATGGTGAAGCCTTAATACGCCTTTATTTTCATGTGATCCACAGATATCATAATAAAAAAATCATAATTTACCCATATATAGTAAAAGTGATGGGTTTCACGTCAAAATTGTGACATTATAAAAGTGCTTAAAAATAATACCATTATGTCATTTATAACCCATGGAAAGGGAGTGATGGTTATATATATATCAATTCTAGAATCAAATATATCATTTTTTTATTTTTAAACACCCATAGAAATGAAATAGGTCTATTTATTCACATAAAAAAATAATATAATTTCATTAGAGAATGAGAGAGAAATTTTGAGACAAAATTTCTCCAGCATAACGACTATATTACATGGGTTTAGAAAACAATAAACCGAGATAGGAAAAGGGTATCCCATAAATAAATGAATCATTTTACAGTTGAGTTACATAATAATAATAAATAAGATCAGGGTTTGTAATGACATACAACATGAAAAGGAAAACTTGAAAGAATAGAGAAAATGTTATTTCTATTACGAAATTCGGCAGACAAATGACGTCACTTAAAAATTCAGAAAATAAATTTATGAGAGAATAAAGGGCCTCTCATAAATTCTACATGAAATGGATAGTAATAAAAATATATAAGAACTTACCCACACATAAGAAGATGGAAACTATAAGACAAAACCTAATGGAATTCATGATATAAAAGAGGCGGGTGAAAGGTTCTCATGCCTTGAAGAGTAACATCAACAGCCTGATGGATGGGTCCTTGGGGGGCTTGAGGGAAACATGGGTGGACTACATGGGAAGTAAAATACTATAACATCATTGAAGAGGATTTTGGAATGAAATGAATGAGGCAATGACTTGGTATTTACAAGAAAAGTGATGGAATATTTAATTAATTTACAAGGGACACCTCATTGGTGGTTTTTGAAAAACCATGGGCATGCCCCTTGTATTTGCCCATGGTATTGGCCACATGGGACACCTCATAAAATATCTTACTATTCACAAGTCGACCAGAATTATCACATCCTTGTTACTTCATTATTACATCATTATTACATCATTATTAATGTCATTAAACACATGAACACGAAACATTATTTTCACTATTCGCCAAAAAACAAAACATTTTATAAAAATCTCATAAATTCAAATATTGATGCTCTAAATTAAAATATGAAATCCATTTTATGAAAATAATTTTCTACATTTTTTTACTTTAATTTTTAAATAAAATCATTATTTTTTGAAAAAAAACAACTCTTGAACTATAACTTATTTTCAAATAGATTGAAAAAGTATTCAAGGTCCCATAAAATTATCGTATAACCATAAGAAAATAAAGTAAAAATTTATGGTTATATTTTATGAAAATATATTTCCATTTTAAAATATTAAACTAATTATAAAATTATAAATAATGTATTTATGACATACAAAAAAACAAAACTTATACTATGATCACTTTTTCACTTTTAAGATTTCTAAATTGTATTTACACATTCTTGGGTGATGTTTCTATTTTTTGGACAATTTAGTATTCATAACTAGTAATTACTATCCATAAGGGTATGTTACTATTTATTCATTACAACTCACTAAAAAATCAAGTTGATCTTATTAGACTCCAATTTTCCTACTGATCATAACTATAGAAGACTATTTTTGGAAAATCATTTCACATTATTACTTATTTTATGTTTACATTAATATTTTAAAATACCATTTTTTTAAATCATTAGTAATATGGAACTATAAATTCATCCTACATTTATCTAGATTGTTTAAATTCACCAACTATTCCATAATATGAAGTAACAATTTTATTTATACAAAAGTATTACACAAGTAACTAAGTCACATTACATAGCCCCTTATAACACCTACATATGACCCAAGTGTAAGGTGTTCTATGGTGATATAATATTGGGGCGGCTCAGACAACATTTCCCAAGTGGTGATTTAAATCAGTTTGAACTTACCCCTTAGGCGATTTCATTGAAGTTTCACATATTGAAGCTCAGCTTGGGCTTGGTCCAGAGAAAATCCTAGAGATGATACCTCCTTCCCCTGCTCTGACAGATGGGCTTCGTACAGACCAAGTCTTCTAGATGAGGCCATCAAATCTTTTTTCTATATTAATTATCCAAGATCACATGTAATTATAAACAATAATTGTAACGTTAAGAGTTTAGTTTCCAATTGCAATATTGAACAACTATCATATAACAGTCGAAACCCAACAGTATCACTTTATTAATTAAAGGATATAGTTTTGTGGAGTATAAAATGAAATAACACACAAATTTAGGAAACAAATATTATTCAAAAGTTCGGGTCATTATATTCATCCCCCCTTATGAAATTTAATCCCTGAAATTTGAACTCATACCCTTAGAATAGAGATGATGTGGGAACATCTTCCTCATAGACTCCCCTGATCCCACACATCTTATTCACATTTGTGGTTCCTCCACAAAAACATAACATGGTGGGTATTATTGTTGTGTAGAACCTTGTCTCTACAATCCACGATCTCTACTGATTACTCATCATAAGAGATGTCATGATACATTTGTACCACCTATGTATTTAGTACATGTGAAGGGTTAGGTATGTACTTCCTCAAGAGGGATACGAGGAAGACATCATGAACTTGTGCTAGATTTGGAGGAAGTGCAAGCCGATAGGGCACTACTCCCACCTGATTGAGGATTTCAGAGGGGAAATGTACCTAGGGCTTAGCATCCCTTTCTTCCAAAACCTCATGACTCTCTTGCAACGTGAAATTCAAATAAAGACTTTGTCACCAACAAAAAACTCCACGTACCTTCGACTATTATCGACATAGATTCTTTTCTAACTCTGAGAAGCCTCAATGTGTTTCTGGATGGCATGGACTTTTTTTGTCATCTATATCACAAGATCAGGCTCAAGAAGCTTTCTCTTACCAACTTCATGCCAACAAGTAGGTGTTTTAAATCTCTTACAATATATAGCATCATAAGGTTCCATTGGAATGCTCTAGTGGAAGCTGTAGTTGTGTTTGAACTCAACTAATGGGAGATGTTGATCCAATCCACCTTTAAATTCCATCGAACAAGTTCTCAGCTTATCCTCGAGTGTTTGAATAGTCCTTTCAGATTGGCCATCAGTTTGGGGGTGATAGGTCATACTGAAATTCAATTTTGTTCTCAAATCATATTGAATACTTCTCTAGAATTTTAATGTGAACCTTGGATCACGATCAGATACCATAGAAAGTGGAAATCCATGTAGCCTTATCACTTCTTTTACGTAAATCTGGACAAGATGAAGAAGATATAAATCATGCTGAATGGAGATAAAATGGACAGTCTTGGTGAGACGGTCCACAATAACCAATATCGCATTGTTTCCTTTGGAAGTTTTTGGGAGACCAGTGACAAAGTCCATAGTGATATTTTCCTACTTCCTTCCTGGTATTGGATGTGGTTGCAATACACCTTTAGGGAGTTGTCTCTCTCCCTTCACTTGCTAACATACCAGTCACCTTGAAGTGTAGTCATCAATCACCATTTTCATTTTATCCCACCAATAATGATCACGAAGTTCGCTATACATTTTTTTTCTTCCAGGATGTATAGATAATGTAGAGCTAGGAGATTCACCCATCATCTTATCTTTATTTCCAGAATAGATGGCGCACATAGTCTTGTATGAAATTTTAGTACACCTTCTTAATCAATATTGAACTTATGAAACTCCCCATCCTTTACAGCCTCAAAATTTTTTTGTAACAAAGGATCTTCTTTCTTAGATTTCTATATCTTCTCTAGTAATGATGATTGAGAAATCATTTGGGTTAAGGTTTATGATTTCCCTTACCTTATAATTCCCTTTTCTATCATTACTAGGTCATAGATCAAAGGCTCTCTTTGAATCCTCATCATGGAATGAACTATTTGTTATTTCCTTCTTAATGCATCAACAACTTTTTTTTCTCTTCTAGGATGATAATTAATTGAACAATCATAGACTTTGAGAAGTTCAAACCATCTCCTCTATCTCATGTTCAATTCCTTTTATGTGAAAATATACCTCAAAATTTTATGGTTTGTGTATATATCACTTTTATCCACATAAAGATAGTGTGTCTATATCTTCAAAGAAAAAACGACAGCATCTGGCTCCAGATCATGCATAGGATAGTTCTGCTCATGAGTCTTCAACTGTCGAGATGCATAAGAAATGTATTTTTCATTTTTCATGAGGATGAACCCAATCCATTTTAAAGATGCATCGCTAAAAATAATGAATCCATATCCACTTGAGGGAAGAGTTAACATGGGTGTAGTAACTAATCTATTATTCATATCTTGTAAAAATTCCTCACACTACTTTGTCGAGATGAACATTCCACGTTTTTGAGCTAACATGGTTAATGGATTAGAAAGTCATAATTTTTTTTCACAAACCTCCAATAATATCCCGCTAATCCACAGAATCTACAAATATCTGTTATTTTTTGTAGGCTGAGGCCACTCCTCTACAACTTTTGCCATTTTAGGGTCAACTCTGATTCCTTCATTGGTAACAATGTTCCCCAAGAAAGAAAATTTCTATAAGAATAATTCCCAATTTTTGTAAATCCCAAATATCCTCTCCTTTCGTAGAGTTTTCAAAATAACCCTTAGATAATCCTCATGCACCTCATGAATTTTGGAACATATCAGAATATCATAAAAAAACTACCACTGAGTTATCAAGGTAGTAATTAAATACATTATTAATCAAATCCATAATAATAGTAGGTGAATTAGTTAGTTTTAATGGAATAACAACAAACTCATAATGCTCATATATTTAAGAGAAGGTAGGTTTTGGAATATCTTCTTTCTTCAACCTCAATTGATGATAACTAGATTGAAGATTGTAGAGACCCGAAGCTTGACGTACATGGACATTACATTAATTTTGCGGAATACTTAGTACATAACAAAAACACACACACAAGGATCATAATAGTTTAGTGTCTTTGGAAACTCGGAATATAATCTTCTAATCGTGGTGAAAGATCTTCAACATCTCCCATAAAGATCTTCTTTTTTTATTACCTAAATCCTTTCTTTATATCCTGGGGAAAAGAAAACATAAAAGGGTGAGCACAAATGCTAAGAAAGGGTAAACAAAAGAAATATCAATCACATCATATTCATAAGAACATAACATTTTGGAAATCTTAACCTACAAAAGAGAGCATAATTTCATAACATGGGATAAATCATAGTAGTGAAATGAAATCTCAATAATCATAACATAAGAAATGAAACATTGTGGCATACACACATAATCATAGACAATCATTTCATGTTAGTCAAGACTCTTTTCCAAGACTATCTTAGTGGACAAAGTCCATTTCTGAAACGAGTCACCCTCGTTTCAGTCCAGTTTCACTGAACCGGTATAACCTACCATTCCATCCATGTCAATCTCATGAGATATAAAATCATTACCCAATGAATTGGAGGGAGATATAGGTCCCACCCATCTCATAATGATACCATTGTTATGTGTGCCACAAAATCATAAATCATTCATCATTTCATAACCCATGTAATAAAAATGGGAATCTTAAACATCGTGACATCATAAAACAATTCATATAAGATAAAGGAATTCATAAAAATATAATTCCATAACAACATAATAAAATCGATGTAATAATAGGGATAAAAACAGAACCCTTTATTATCTTATATGGAAAATAATTTTGATAAAACACTTGAACTCCATTCTTGAGGAAAATATCATTTCTGCTTCAAAAACACTTTTCCTTTCTTAACATGTCGTATAATTATAAACTAAAAGAAGTTGATTAAAAATAAACATGAAAACTTGTAAAGTAAGCTACTTGGAAATAATGTTTTAAAAATCCATTCATGCCGTATAAGTTAAAAAAAACATTCTTCGTACTTTTGTCGGAAAAGTCAAAAAATACCTCCTACGAAAAACGACAAAAGATTCCTTTCATATATTTAACTAAAAACTCACCGAAGGGTAAAATTGGATTTAAAAAATTGTAGGTGGATGGAAATAATATTACATATTGATGAAACATGGATGTTGATGATAAAATACACCCCAGTAAATGCCATAGTATAAACAATCTCGGATAAAAATGAGATTGTGATATTTCCCTTACCTTATGTCCGATATGATTTGTACGTATCCGAACATCCTGTATAATGATTTAAATAATGTCATTAAATTATTACAGAATCATATTCATTTTTATGATATCATATATGGTTCACTTATGACTTTATATTACCCATTCTTTTGTAAATTCCATGTTAAAGAAGCATTTTGGGTAAAATCGTTTCATTTATCGTAGGTGTTTGGACTTGTTGTTATTGACATTATTATTACTTATATCATGATTTAATTACTTAAAAAATATAAAACATGATTTATATATCATATATATTAAGTATATATATATATAATATACAGATAAATGAAATGAAACACACCGTTCATGGAGATGGTAGTCCGTACGTACGCATGAACGCTGTTTTCCTTTCCTTATTGTCTTGAATGGAAGTATGTAGATGAAATACATATATATATACATAAATACAGTAGATTTCACATGTCATATATTCCATTATTATTCATTATATATACTTTATAATCATTCTGAAATGGTTAACTTGGATAATGAATCTCATCGCGTCGGGGAGACGGTAGTCCGTACGTACGCATTAGCGATGATATCGTTCCCATGGTCGTGGAATTGTGTTGAAGTGTATGTATACTATTTCAGTATCAATATCACTTTATAACAATCATATATAGTTACTCATTACATCATTATACCCATCCAATTAAGGTGGTGGCGGAAAATAGATTACACCACGGCGTGGAGACGGTATTCCGTACGTACGCACGCGCGGTGATTTCCTTTTTCCGTAGGATGGATAGAAGGTTAATTAGAGTTGTTTCATATTTATAATAACATATCAATATATAATAAATACTGATGTTTTTAATTTATCATGAAACAACTAAATAAGAAGAAGTTGAAGAAGAAAGAAATTGAAAAAGGTCGGTAATGGATATTACCTCTTTTTGACGCGCCTTTTCCTAACCTCCTCTTAAAGAACTAAGGATGGTCTTTGAAGAAGACCATGACCTCTAGGATGATACTAGGGAAGTGGAGAAGAGATTTTGGCAGGGTTTGGCCGAGCATGAATGCTCAAATTGGTGTGAGGAGGAGAGGGAGGAGGTTCCCTTTTATAATGGAAGAGAGGGGCACCTTAGAAAAATCTCAAAATATTACTTATATTAAGTTCAAATTCGGTTTATAATGGTTCCAAAGGGTCTTATTTCGAAGATAAAGAGGGGATGGGTCGAAATCCTCTCATCCAATAGGATTTAGACAAGTGTAGGTTATTATTTTAACCTTATCAATTAGATTTAACTCTAAGTTAAATAATTTAACTGTTACCGTGTCTTTTTGTTTTCATACACTATATGTTTAATAAACATACCATAACAATCCAAAAGAACCCCAAGTTGTTTATTATTAATATATATAACCTTTTCTAAGTCATTTGGCCGAACCTTAGATTTTTAAGAATTAAATAACAATTAATAATATAATATTTGTTTTAAAAACTAATTTATGTCAATTTTGACACTATTTAGTACAAGGTTTTTATGAAATTCATAACAGAATTATAAGTTCGAACAAAGTTACTTATATCTACAATAACATGGCATATTAACCTAGAAAATTAGTGTAACTCATAAAAAGTCTCAAATTACATTTATTTGGGCATTTATAATATCAATTATGTTAATATTTTCATAAAAAGGTAATTACTGCATCATCGTTGTGTCATAAATAAATTATATTATTTAATGTCTAAAAATTACAAATAAAATATCATTACGTAGTAAATAGTTTTAGCTTTCTAATTAATATTTATAGTCGAATTTATCTTATGTATCATCCTATATTAAAAAGGATTTACTTATTAAACATTGATTTTAACTATTTTAACACTTTTTTAAATAAATTAATAATAAATGTCCTAATCTAATCCAAGTGGGCTTAAATGGTCATATTTTATTCCTAAGGTTGTTTTTGGTCGAATTACACTTATCCAATAGAATTAGGACATGTGTTAGGGTAATAATAATATCAATTTTACCCTTAATTACCCTATTTACTTTTAACCGTGGTAAAAAAAAGTCAAAAGTTACTATTCACCGAAAATTATTTTCATCTCATTGAACCAAATTTTCGTCCTTTATATTAACCGTGTCTCTCGTATTTTCGAAATTCCACTCACAGAAGTGGTAAAATTATGTTTTATGAAAAAATAGGTTTTTTTAACTACCACTTAGTGGTTTCACTATTCATCAAAAAATGAATGTTTCCAGAAAAATACCAAAAATTAGGCCTAAGCTATATTTGATATTATGAATTCAAAAATGATGTCTATTTTATCAAATTCAAAACATATCAGTTACATTAATTAATTTAAAAATTAATTCCCATCGTCAAAACAAATAGCGTGTTTTTGAGAGATAAAAACTATCAAAAGATTGACACTTATTTATGTATGGTTTAAATGTGAAATTACATCCAATGACCAACATTGTATTAGATAGTAAAAATATATTCTAAATATACTTTAAAACCACTCAAATTATTAATTTATCATTATTAATTATTTCTATTAAAAAAGTTGTTTTTAATTAAAATTTAGTAATATTCACTATTCATCTGAATAAGAAAGTTATCCGAAAAGTACCAAAATTTCACCCTAAGCTAATTTTAATATTACGAATCCAAAAATGAAGTCCATTTTGAAAAATAAAATTTACAAAATTTGAAAAAGTGTTTATTACTATTCATAATGGTTAGTTTTAATAATATTTTAATAGCATATCGTTGTTTAGTGAAACTCGGTATTGCGTACTACACACGCTATCAAGGAAGGACGCGATTGTGTGTAATGCAAGGCAAGTCAAGGATGCATGTTTTGCAATCTCCTTTTGGTGTAGCGTACAACACAAGACATGAAATTAAAAAGAATATTTTTCATAATATCTTAGGGTGTTACATTCTACCCCCCCTTAAAAATGAATTTCTCCCTCGAAATTCGTCGGGGTTATAAAGGGTTTACTATTATAAAGTTTCTTTAATAGAAACCCACATCGTAAAAAGGAATACCAAAACCACTCTTAAAAACAAAAGTATGAAACATAATGGTTACCGAAATAAACTAATCATTGGGTTTCCACATAGGTGAAAATATGGATATGGAAGAGAAAGCTGACCATCATGTTCTGATGGAGAGTGGTAGAGAACATGGCTATGGAAAAGCCAGCAGTCACAAAGCCATAAATTTGTGACGATCTAAGTTACCATCTGATTCATCAGATATAAGAGCACTAGGACAACATTTTTGGTTTTCAATATCATTTCCCTAAAGTTGAAAATTTTGAATTAAAAGAAATACTTACTTTATTTTCGTAAAATATCACTGTTGTTCATGCTTTGAACAATTTCCACTTCATATCTTAAAGAAATGAAGTTTAATTTGTTATTCGTGAAGTGTTAACAGATCATGTGATAGAATGATGGGTCATTCCATCTGTTTCAAACAAAAGTTTAGCAATAGTTATCAAATATACATAAGTCCATCTTTGGTGAGGTTAATCATATACGATTCCAAAAATTAACATATAATTCATATATCATACCGATTAATAAAATATAACTAGTTTCTACTAACCAGGGACTTTCTGTAGGCCAGTGGTAGGCGATAAAGGCCAGTCTCACTTCGGTTGTGGGTTCGATTCCTACAACCTTGTCCGACGCGATGGGTTGTCGCCCATCCTGCAGGTTTTCCTTTTTCTAAAACTATATTACTATAACATCCCATCAATATTATCGAAAAAAACTTCTATCCTTAAACAATACTAACTTATGTCCAACATAGTCCATTCCAATCTTTAGGATTATCTATAATACTGCAGTCTACTCTCATAATATAGTGAAAACAATTACCAGAGATTTAATACCATCGTTGATCCCCATATATCATAAGATATGTCTTGTTGGCCAAATTCCAAACATTCAAAGGCCTTAATCTTGTGTTCTCTTGAATACCCATTGAACCATAGTGAAAACATGAATGCAGTTAAAAGTTAACACTTTCCACATACCAAAATCCTCCAAAATTCTATATACTCAAACCATGATATCACTTAGTCCTTATATCAATCATGAGCTCATGAATACTATCAAACATATTAGATTCTCTTTATCCCTTCATTGTGTGCATATCATCTGCTTTCCAAAAATATTTCAATCACTTTTCATGGTTTCTGATTCCATAAAATTATTGAAAACCACAATAGACCAATACATAAATATTCCAATATTCCACGATACTATATACAATATTATTCTGGAATCCCATTACAAAAACAATTAATCATTCCACCACATCGTTGTCATATTCAACATCACCAATAGTGATCGCATGTGACTTCCCTTTGTCCTTTTCCTTAAGTGGTTTCTCATGTCGATCATCACTAACCCTTGGATTAGGGAATTTATTAGCATAATGCACCATTTCCTTGCACTTGAAGAATTGAAGTGTTGGTGGTGCATTCTCTGCAGTCTTTTCTTTATTCACATCATTAGAAACCCTTTTTCCATTACTTCGACACTCAGCTGCTCGATGAACTTCTTTTCCACACTTAAAACATTTTCTAGTCCCTTTAAGAAAATCTCCACCATGCTTCTTTCCACACTTTGAGCATAAGGAAACATTCATCTTCTTTTCACTATTATTCTGAGATTTCTCCTTGAACTCCATATTTCATTTCTTTTCAAAACTATGAGATGGATAAGTAACACCAACTTCCATTTCTACCTTGATAGCACAACGCACAATTTCTTCATAGCTACTGAAGTCTCTTATAGCTAATTCCCTTGGAAGACTTGGTTTTAAGCCACTGAAAAATCGATCAACTTTACTTTCAGGTTGGATGATAATGCCAGATGCATACCTTGCAAGTCTTGTAAAATTCGCTTCGTATATACCAACAGATTCATCATCCATCTGCTTCAGCTCATGAAACTCCTTTTCCATCTTTGGTCGAAGAATACGAGGGAAGTACTTACTGAAAAACATGTTCTTGAACTCGTCCCATTCCATGGACTCAATTTCATCTCTTGGCCTCATATTCTTGATATGATTCTACCATTGATCAGCTTCACCTTCCAAATGATACACTGCTAAGATGACTTTATCATTTTCAGAACATTGAGGAACTGAAAATATCTTTTCAGTGGTACTGATCCATTGTTCAGCAACAATTGGATCGGAAGACCCACTGAAAGAAGGTGGATGTTTCCTCATGAAGGACTCAATAGAATATTGTTCCCTTCTCTGCTCATTTGGAAGTCCAGAATGATTCATAGCTTGTGTAAGTATAGCAATAAGATTTTGCACACCATCTCCTATAACACTTGTTTGTTCAGGAGGACAATCATTGCATTTTCCATTACAGTGATCAACACGGTTCCTTTGGGTTCCATCCATCGTCTAAAACCCAAAAAGAATAGTGTGGGAGGCAAAACTAATTCTAGGGAAAACAACATAGTAAAGGGGGAGTACCCTTAATATCTAAAATCTTAGGTTAAATTCTAAGATCGTTACCGTAGTTCTAGGACTATATCCTATACGTATACATATCCTTAGGGACATCCCTAGAAATACCTTAGAAATATCTCTTGGGATCTCACTAACATTTTTGCATCCTAGTTTCCAAAGGTTGACTAAACCTTTCCTCTGATACCAACTGTAGAGACCCGAAGCTTGACGTGCATGGACATTACATTACTTTTGTGGAATACTTAGTACATAACAAAAACACACACACAAGGATCGTAATAGTTTAGTGTCTTTGAAAACTCGGAATATAATCTTCTAATCGTGGTGAAATATGTTCAACATCTCCCATAAGGATCATCCTTTTTTTATTACATAAATCCTTTCTTTATATCCTGGGGAAAAGAAAACATAAAAGGGTGTTCTCAAATGCTCAGTTAGGGTAAACAAAAGAAATATCAATCACATCATATTAATAAGAACATAACATTTTGAAAATCTTAACCTGAAAAAGAGAGCATAATTTCATAACATGGGATAAATCATAGTAGTGAAATGAAATCGAAATAATCATAACATAAAACATGAAACTTTGTGGCATACACACATAATCATATAGAATCATTTCTTGTTAGTCAAGACTCATTGCCAAGACTATTTTAGTGGACAAAGTCCATTTCTGAACCGAGTCACCCTCGTTTCAGTCATGTTTCACTGAACCGGTATAACTTACCATTCCAGACATGTCTATCTCATGAGAAATAAAATCTTTACCCAATGCATTGGAGGGAGATATAGGTCCCACCCATCTCATAATGATACCATTATTATGTGTGCCACAAAATCATAAATCATACATCATTTCATAACCCATGTAAAAAAAATGGGAATCTTAAACATCGTGACATCATAAAACAATTCATATAAGATAAAGGAATTCATAAAAATATAATTCCATAACAACATAATAAAATTATTGTAATAATATGGATAAAAACATAACCCTTTATTATCTTAGATGGAAAATAATTTTGATAAAACACTAGAACTCCATTCTTGAAGAAAATATCATTTCTTCTTCAAAAACACTTTTCCTTTCATAACATGTCGTACAATAATAAACTAAACGAAGTTGATTTAAAATAAACTTGAAAACTTGTAAAGGAATCTTCTTGTAAATAATGTTTTAAAAATCCATTCATTCCGTATAAGTTAAAAAAACGTTCTTCGTACTTTTGTCGGAAAAGTCAAAAAATACCTCGTACGAAAAACGACAAAAGATTCCTTTCATATCTTTTACTAAAAACTCACTGAATGGTAAAATTGGAATTAAACAATTGTAGGTGGATGGAAATAATATTACATATTGAGGAAACATGGACGTGGATGATAAAATACACCCCAGTAAATGCCAAAGTATAAACAATCTCAGATAAAAATGAGATTGTGATATTTCCCTTACCTTATGTTCGATATGCTTTGTACGTATCTGAACCTCCTGTATAATGATTTAAATAATGTCAATAACTTATTACAGAATCATATTCATCGTTATGATATCAAATACGGTTCACTTATAACTTTATATTACCCGTTCTTTTGTAAATTCCATGTTAAAGAAGCGTTTTGTGTAAAATCGTTTCATTTATCATAGGTGTTTGGACTTATTGTTCTTGACATTATTATTACTTATATCATGATTTACTTACTTCCAGAATATAAAACATGATTTATATATCATATTTATTCAGTATATATATATATATATAATAGACAGATAAATGAAATGAAACACACCGTTCATGTAGACGGTAGTCCGTACGTACCAATGAACGATGTTTTCCTTTCCTTATTGTCTTGAATGGAAGTAAGTAGATGAAATAAATATATATATACATAAATCCAGTAGATTTACCATGTCATATATTCCATTATTATTCATTATATATACTTTATAATCATTCTGGAATGGTTAACATGGATAATGAATCTCATCGCGTCGTGGAGACGGTAGTCCGTACGTACGCACGAGCGATGATATCGTTCCCATGGTCGTGGAATTGTGTTGAAGTGTATGTATACTATTTTAGAATAAATATCACTTTATAATAATCATATATAGTTACTCATTACACCATTATACCCATCCAATTAAGGTGGTGGCGGAAAATAGATTACACCACGGCGTGGAGACGGTATTCCGTACGTACGCACGCGCGGTGATTTCCTTTTTCCGTAGGATGGATAGAAGGTTAATTAGAGTTGTTTCATATTTATAATAACATATAAGTATATAATAAATACTTATTTTATTACTTTATCATGAAACAACTAAAGAAGAAGAAGTTGAAGAAGAAAGAAATTGAAAAAGATCGGTAATGGATATTACCTCTTTTTGACGCGCCTTTTCTTAACCTCCACTTAAAGAACTAAGGATGGTCTTTGAAGAATACCAGGACCTCTAGTATGATACTAGGGAAGTGGAGAAGAGAATTTGGAAGGGGTTTTCTGAGCTTGAATGCTCAAATTGGTGTGAGGAGGAGAGGGAGGAGGTGCCCTTTTATAAGGGAGGAGAGGGGAACCTTAGGAAAATCTCAAAATATTATTTTATATTAAGGTCAAATTCGGTTTATAATAGTTCCAAAGGGTCTTATTTAGAATAGAAAGTGGGGATGGGTCGCAATACTCTCATCCAATAGGATTTAGACAAGTTTAGGTTATTATGTTAACCTTATCAATTAGATTTAACTCTAAGTTAAATAATTTAACTTTTACCGTGTCTTTTTGTTTTCTTACACTATATGTTTAATAAACTTACCATAACAAGCCAAAAAAAACCCAAGTTGTTTATTATTAATATATATAACCTTATCTAAGTCATTTGGCAAACCTGAGATTTTTAGGAATTAAATAACAATTAATAATATAATATTTGTTTTAAAAACTAATTTATGTCAATTTTGACACAATTTGGTACATGATTTTTATGAAATTTATAACAGAATTATAAGTTCGAACCAAGTTACTTATATCAACAGTAACATGTCATATTAACCTATAAAATTAATTTAAGTCATCAAAAATATCAAATTACATTTATTTGGGCATTTATAAAATCAATTATGTTAATATTTTCATAAAAAGGTAATTACTGCATCATCGTTGTGTCATAAATAAATTAAATTATTTAATGTCTAAAAATTACAAATAAAATATAATTATGTAGGAAATTATTTTATCTTTCTAATGAATATTTATAGTTGAATTTATCTTATGTATAACTTTATATTAATAATGATTTACTTATTAAACGTTGATTTTATCTATTTTAACCCTTCTTTAAATAAATTAATAATAAATGTCCTAATCTAATCCAAGTGGGATTAAATGGTCATATTTTATTCCTAAGGTTTTTTTTTGTCGAATTAAACTTATCCAATAGAATTAGGACTTGTGTTAGGGTAATAATAATATCATGTTTACCCTTAATTACCCTATTTACTTTTAATCGTGGTAAAAAAAAGTCAAAAGTTACTATTCACCAAAAATTATGTTCATCTCCATGAACCACATTTTAGTCCTTGATATTAACCATGTCTCTAGAATTTTCAAAATTCCACTCACAGAAGCGGTAAAAATAAGTTTTATGAAAAAATCGGTTTTTTTAACTACCACTTAGTGGTTTCACTATTCATCAGAAAATGAATGTTTCCAGAAAAATACCAAAAATTTGGCCTAAGCTATATTTGATATTATGAATTAAAAAATGATGTCTATTTTATCAAATTCAAAACATATCAGTTACATTAATTAATTTAAAAATTAATTCCCGTCGTCAAAACAAATAGCGTGTTTTTGAGAGATAATAACTATGAAAAGATTGACACTTGTTTATGTCTGATTTAAATGTGAAATTACATCCAATGACCAAAATTGTATTAAATTATAATAATATATTCTAAATATACTTTAAAACCACTCAAATTAATAATTTATCACTATTAATTATTTCTATTAAAAAGATGTTTTTAATAAAAATTTAGTAATTTTCACTATTCATCAGAATATGAAAGTTATCCGAAAAGTACAAAAATTTCACCCTAAGATAATTTTAATATTCCGAATCCAAAAATGAAGTCCATTTTGAAAAATAAAATTTACAAAATTTCAAAAAGTGTTTATTACTATTCATAACGGCTAGTTTTAATAATATTTTAATAGCATATCGTTGTTTAGTGAAACTCGGTATTTCGTACCACACACGCTATCGAGGAAGGTCGTGATTGCGTGTAATGCAAGGCAAGTCAAAGATGCGTTTTGTGTAAGCTCCTTTTGGTGTAGCGTACAACACAAGACATGAAATTAAAAAGAATATTTTTCATAAAATCTTGGGGTGTTACAAAGATCAATCTTAGAGAAGAATTGAGCCCAAGAAAGTGGGTAAAATAAGTCATCCATTAATGGAAGAGGGTATTTGTTCTCCATTGTGATCCTGTTCAGTTCTCCATAATTGACTTATTGCTGCATTGATCGATCCTACTTCTTCATAACAAGAACAGGTTCTCCCCAAGCAGACACACTCGGTCGGGTAAAACCCTTCTCCCAAATATCTTGTATTCGTTTATTTAACTCCTCCAGCTCCAAAATTTCAATCCTATAGGGGGTCTTTGATATCAGATGTGATCCAGTTATGAGTTCAGTGGAGAACTCTACCTCTCTTTCTAGGCAAGGTCAAGGTAACTCCTCAGTAAATTCATCAACGTATTCCTAGATGATGGGTACATACTCTATCCTCAAACACTCTTTTTCTTTTTCTTCTTCACCAATAAAATCCATTAATAAGGATATAGGAGAATCATTTAGACAATGATTAGGTTGAGATATCTATCCCGGGAAGATAACTATTGGTTTTCCCTTCATGACTACTAAGATTTCCTTGCTTTTTCATTTGATCTTAGCATTATACATTGAGAGACCGTGCATCCCTAGTATAATGTTGATTTCCAAAATGGGAATGAATCCTTGATTTGTGATAATATTGTGCTCAATAATTTAAATACTAGAGTTTCTAAAGACTAAAAATTCTTGGATAATCCCACCAGGAGTCTTAACTGATAACTCTACTTTTAGAAAATCGGGGGATGATTCTAAATTCATTGAAAAATTTGAGTAAATAAAGTAATGCGTAAAACCAGAATCAAACAAAGTATTTTCTAGCTTTGAAAGAACAATAATAGTACATTCCACCACATCATTTGGCGCTTTAAATTCCGTCATAGTGATTTCAAAAGTATGACCTTGTTCCCTTGGTCGTTACTGAGGCTGATGGTGATTCCACTCCACTGCCCTCAGATTCGGGAAGTGATTCGAAAAGTGACCAAGTTGTCCACATGTATAGCATTGGACATCAGGTATGGAATGTACCATCTACCAATTGTAGTTAGTGTTGGGAATTTGTGGCTTTACCTCACTATGACAATTCTGCACTATGTGGCCATTTCTTCAATACTTGTAGAACTTCCCGCTCCTGATCAGACAGTTCCCAAAATGTTTCTTCCCACATTTATTACACATGGGATGTTTTACTTTCTTGCCTCCTATTACATAAATGAAGCTCCTCCCAATGCTGAGATACATAGATCATTTATTGTCATTGGATTTACGAGACCACTATGTCTCACTAAACTCTAGTTCATCTTTCATTCCACTTTGCACGATCTCCTCGTACCTTTCATTATCTCGGTTGGAAAGATTCTTCCACAGATGAGGTCTCAGTCCACTGAATAATCTATCAACCACACCATTTGTATCCATGAAAAATCTAGAGGTGTAATGTGAAATCTTTGGGATGTTCATCTTGTATCTTCCCATAGATTATTTCTCCTTCGACTTCAGCTCGAGAAACTCTTTCTCCATTCTTGTTCTCATCAATCGATGTAAATATTTGTTGAAGAACATCCTGCTGAACACTTCCCACTCCATTGATTCAACTTCCACTCTTGTCCTTGTATTTTAAATCAATTCCCACCACTGACTAGATTCTCCCTCAAAGCAATAAACAGCCATGGTAACATTCTCTGGTTCAGAATAGCGGAGTATAGAAAATAACTTCTTGATAGAGCTGATCCATGGTTCAACAATCAGTAAGTCAGTAGATCCACTGATGGTTAGTGGTCATTGATGCATAAAAGATTCAACATAATGTTGTTCCCTTCATGGTGAGATCTATCTCTCAGCTTGAGTCATTTTATTTCCCATAACATGAGTTAGTTAGTTCAACATTGGAATGAAAGTTTCTATTCCAGCTTCCATAGGGGGGTCATCCGTGCATGGTCTATTGTGGACACCATTTTCACTGTTCCTTATATTTCCCTCCATTTTATAAAAGAATAAATCCTTAGTGAGAATATTATTTCATTTATGAAAATTTTAACTATAAAGGATTTTATTTCATAAACATAATTCTTAAAACAATTACATTTCTCTATAATTCTTTTATAATGATTCATAAAAAGATTATGATTAACCGAACAAATCCCCCAGGAGTGTCATAACCAAGAGTTCAGCAAGGCTCGTTGTCATGTACCAGGATGACTCGGGTCCTACTCGAAACTCCATGTCATAGTTTTCACTCCTAGGTTCATCTGTGCCAAAGCCGCCTCTACCTTCTCATATCCTGACAGGGACGTATTTTATTGATAAACTACTAACTCAATACTCACCAAAATACCAGGATGTTTTTCAATATTTAAAATTTTCTTTAGGGTTCTTCCTAAATTTTTTGTTTCCTAATTTCCATATATAACTAAAATTTACTTTGATACCAATTATAGCATCCCGCCTTTTTATTACATAATTTTTCTTTAAATTTTACAAAGGATCTTCAAAGTCTAGTGTCTTTGAAATAAGGAACAATAAAACCTAAAAACAAAAAAAATATATTTTAAATCCCCTTGAAAATCTTCCTGAAAGTTTCAACATATATTCAATTAATGTATGTCATAACCTGAATACATGCATCAAACGAAATGATGAGATGATGGCTCAGTAAGGGTAAATAGGGGAATATGATTAGTTGTGATATCAATAAGAACTTGATTAAAAAACATAAAGACACTGTCGGTGAAAAAATAGGAATATCATAAAAAAAGAATATGAATAGTAACTTGAATATGTGGCTAAAACATTTAATTTAGACATTCACAAACATATCACCAATGATCATTCCTTAGGCTTCATGAAAATTACAATGGCAATTCACCATAGTATCATGAAACATGCCATTTTTAGAGATTAAATTCATTACCCAATGCATTGGTGTGCTATCAGGGAACACCCTTAATATGTATTTATTTTCATGTGAACCACATATATCATAATCAATAATTTCATAAATAAACCATAGAGACTAAAACTAATTGGTTTCACTTCAAAATCGTGATGTTTTAAATGTTCTTAAAAATAATATCATTATGTCATTTATAACCAATAGAAAGAGAGTGAGGGTTATATGTATGTCAATTCCAGAAACAAATATATCATTTTTTGGTATTTATGAACATCCATAGAAACAATATTGATCTAGGTATTCACATAAATCAAACAATAAAATTTCGTGAGAGAAAGAGAGAGATAATTTGAGACGAAATTTCTACTGCATAACATCTTTATAACATGGTTCTAGAAAACAATTAAAACAGAGGGGGAAATGGTCTTCCATAAATAAATGAATCATTTTTAATTACAGGTAAATAATAAAAATAAATAATATCATGGTGAGGAATGGAATTCCACATGAAAAGGAAAACTTGAATGAAATGAGAAAATGTGATTTCTTTTATGAAAATTCGACAGCCTAACGGCGTTACTTAAAAATTTAGAAAATAAATTGATGAGGGAAAAAAGGTTCTATAATAAATTGGACAGGAAATGAGTAGTTATAAAAATATATAAGAACTTATCCCCACATAAAATTATGTAAAATATAAGACATAACCTAAAGGAAGTCATGGCTTAAAAGCGGAGGGTGGAAGTTTCCCTTACCTTGAAGAGTATCTTCGAAAGCGTAAAGGATGGGACCATAGGGGGCTTGAGGGAAACATGGGAGAACTAATTTGGAGGTACAAAGAGTAGAACATCGTTGAGGAGGATTTTGGAATGAAATTAAAGAGGGAATGGCTTGGTATTTTTAGGAAAATTGAGAGAATATTTAATTAATTTTCAAAGGATACCTCATTTGTGGTATTTGAAAAACCATGGGCTTGCCCACGGTATTTACCCATGGTATTGGCCACTTGGACACCTCATAGAATATCATACTATTCAAAATTCAACCAAAATGATTACATCATTATTACATCATTATTACAACATTATTGATATCATTAAACACCCAAAACTCAAAACTTTATTTTCACTATTCACCAGAAAACAAAACATTTTATAAAAATATCATAAATTCACCCTAACCTAAAATAGATTATCTGAATTATGAAATGAACTCCATTTTATGAAAATACTTTTTTGAATAATTTTATTTTAATTTTCAAATAAAATCATTATTAATTCTAAATAAACAACTCTAAAACTATAACTTATTTTTTAAGACCCAAAAAAGTAATCAAGGTCCCATAAAATTATCGTATAACCATAAGATAATAAATTAAAAATTTATGATTATCTTTTACAAAAATAAATTTCAATTTTAAATTATTAAATTAATTATAATATTGTAAATAAAGTATTTATGGCATTCAAAAATAACAAAACCTATACTATGACCATTTTTTCACTTTTAAGATGTCTAAATTGTATTTATACATTCATCGGTGAAGATTCTCTTTTTTGGTGGATTTACTATTCATCACTATTCAGAAGTCGATGTTACTATTCATACATTACTATTCATTAAAAAATCAAGTTTATCTTATTAGACTCTAATTTTCATACTGATCACAACTCTAGAAGACCATTTTTTGAAAATCATTTCACTTTATTAATTACATAAAGTTTACAATAATATTTTAAAATACCCTTTTTTCCAAAAATTCATTAGTAAAATGGAACTATATATTCATCCTACATTAATTAAGATATTTGAAATTCACTATCATTTCCATAATTATCAACATAAATTTTACTTATACAAAAGTTTTAAACAAGTAACTAAGGTCACGTTACAAATGTAGGTTTCGGGCGTAGCGGAAGCGCGTTGGTGGGTTTGCCCAACTTTAATTTTAACGTTAAACAACGTTCAATCCGAGATTCTTCACGATATAAAACGCCGAATCTTCGCAATAGAACGAATAATGAAAATAAAATAAGAGTCCTGGAACCCTTGAGGAGGATCATCATATATTGATTATAATTAATTTAATTAATGCATAAGAATTACCTTGTTGGAATTCTTTCTTCGTTGATGTGTCCGGTCACGATTCGGTGATCTGTCGTTGCGTCGTAGAATCCAAGTGTAGGATTCCCCTAGCAGTGATCCACACGTGTGTCACATATCTCCGGACATCACCGAAGAGATCTCCGGGTGCTAGCACGGAAGAACCTTCGCTTGCGATGTCCGCCTTCGACCGCCTTGATCCGATGGAGGATCTTGCTCTCGTAACTTGAGGGCGTTCTTGGTGGAAAGGGAATTCTTTCTTGGATTGAGAGTATTTCCAAATCCGATGTGCACAACAATGGCTCTCAAAAAAAAAGTTGGGGTTGTGAGGATATTTATAATCAGGTTTGAGGTTAATAGAGTTATGACAATAAATAAACGTGTTACGTGTTTTATTTATTTCATTAACTCTTATTGAAAACCCCCATGTCGAATTATTAATTCCTTGACATGCGCCCACGCTGATTATAATAAATATCATTTAATAAAACAATATTAAATCCTCAAAATCCCAATTGGAAAAACTACACGGCGTGTAACAATTAATACACGGCGTGTAGCTGTTTTCCATAAACTACACAGCGTGTATATTTAATATACACGGCGTGTACTTTTATTTTCCATTTTTCTCCACCACATCTATTAGAACATGAGTAATGACTATTTATTTCTTAAATAAATGTAACTGCATTACTCTCTAATAAATATATTATTTTATCCACTGTATATTCTCTCGAATAACTAGTGTCAAAATAAATGCGATCAGACATCCTTAAAAAATTATTAAACCACATTTGGGAATAATATATATTTAACTTGTTAAATTAATATTTAACTGAGATACATGGACACAGTTAGTGTGTGACCCTCTAGGCCTCTTTCTCAGTGGCATTAGGCTGATCCTGCCTAAAGTCCATGGTTAGCGTCTAGAAACACGCCAAGGCACCTATAGAGAAATAAGTTAACACCGCAATGACGTGTCACCTCCTACGAATGCTTACTATGTAATATAATCCCTATGTCTCGATATCTCCAATCAAGCGGGATGCATGCTAGTGCCATCAACCCATGTGCTTGATTATTCTTTCTTTGACTTCCCGGAATTGAACTTGCCCATACCTTACCATGGCCATGGATTTATTTAGGCTATATCAATTCCATCAAAGGGTCTGAGATATCTACTTCCGTTATGGAACGGAAGGGACAAATCCTTTCTCGCATTATCTTTTAATGCGGTATTACTCGTGATGCACCCAACGTATCCTACCTCGCTACGAATAGTGTGTCGTCACAGTTTTCGTCAATACATCTAAGTGCGTGAGTTTTAATACCCATTAATAATAATCTTAAAGTCTAAGGATCAATACACACGTCCGTAGATAGGAACATCCAATGACACTATGAAATGTGGATTTCTTACTGGCGGGTCTCGTTCTCATAATGTCCTCCTGGATATTACCAAGGGCGCACACCATGAGAAGGTGCCTCAATGTTTTATGAGTCCTCACCCCTAATGACCTGTATTATTTGTGTCCCTCAAATAATTTCATCCGGCCATAGAACATACATTCAAGAACAATGTTATGGCACTTTCAGGTTCTCATCATAGCAGGGATCTTCTACGACCCTTTAATGCAACAGCTGTCCTTAGGACATTATCACATGACATGTCACGCAGAAGAACAATCAAGATGTGATAAGGCTTTTATTTAATGAATAAAGTACAAAGTAGTTGGTTCTAGACCACCAACTCCAACAGACTCCCACTTGGACTAGAGCCAACTGCTAACAACCTTTAACCCGCTAGCTCTCACATGATATTCATTCTTATGCTGAGATATTTCTTTAGTCATGGGGTCCGCCACGTTCTCTTCTGTGGACACTCTGCTCACTGCAACTTCACCCCTTTCATAGAAATCCATCAAGAGGTGATACTTTTGGAGTATGTGCATTGTCCGTTGATGTGACCTTGGTTCTTTTGCAAGAGCCACCGCTGCAGTATTATCACAATACAATGTAATGGGATCTTTAATGCTAGGCACCACATCAAGCTCCAGGACAAAGTTACGAATCCAAACGGATTCTTTGGCTGCATCAAAAGCCTCTATATACTCGAACTCCACTGTAGAATAGGCGAAAACTGGCTGCTTTGAACTCTTCTAGCTCACAGCTCCTCCATTGAGACAGAAAACATATCCAGATTGCGACTTCAGATCATTCTGATCTGTTTGAAAACCAGCATCATCATACCTTCTGATGACAAGCTCTTCATCTCCTCCATATACCAGGAACATATCCTTAGTTCTTCTCAGATACTTAAGGATAGTCTTAACAGTAGTCTAATGCTGTTCTCCTGGATCTTCTTGATATTTTCCTACCATGCTCATTGCATAGGCAACATCAAGCCTAGTACATAACATGGCATACATGATGGATCCTATAACTGAAGCGTATGGGATCTTTCTCATCCTATCATTCTCCTATTGTGTCTGGGGACACATTTTCTTAGAAAGATGTAAGCCATGTGACACTAGAACCAATCCCCTCTTGGATTTTTCCATACTAAATCTCTTTAGAATCTGGTCAATGTATGTACCCTGACTTAGTCCAAGCAGCCTCTTGGATCTATCATGAATGATCTTGATCCCTAGAATGTAGGCTGCTTCTCCTAAGTCCTTCATGGAGAAACATTTGTTCAACCAGTCCTTAACTGATTGTAAGGCTGGTACGTCGTTTCCAATAAGCAATACGTCATCAACATATACCACTAGGATGACGACCGCATTCCCATTAAACCGCTTATAAACACATGGCTCACATTCGTTCTTAATGAAACCAAATTCCTTTACGGCTTCATCAAATCGAATGTTCCATGACATGGATGCTTGCATTAATCCATAAATGGATTTCTGCAACTTGCAAACCCGTTTGGCTTCACCTGGTGTCACAAACCCTTCTGGTTGTGTCATATATACATCTTCTTGAAGGTTCTCGTTAAGGAATTCTGTTTTGACATCCATCTGCCAAATCTCGTAGTCATGGTAAGCTTCTATGACATGTATGATTCTTATGGATTTAAACATGGCAACTGGCGAGAAGGATTCATCATAGTCAATTCCTTGACGCTGTCTGAATCCTTTAGCCACTAGCCTTTCTTTATAGGTGCTAACTCGACCTTCCATGTACAGATTTCTTTTCAATAACCATTTTCATCCAACAGGATTTACATCAACTGGCTCATCGACTAGAACCCAAACTTGGTACTGATACATGGAATCCATCTCAAAATTCATAGCGTCTAGCCATCTTGCAGCTTCTGAGCTTTGTACTGCTTCCTTGTAGGAGAGAGGTTCATCATTGTCCAACAATAAGGATTCACCATCCTCGGTGACTAAGAAACCAAATCTCTCTGGTTCCCTTACCTCTCTTGAGCTCATACGCAGTACTTGTGTTTTTGGAACCTCTTCCATGGGGACCTGTGGAACTTGTTCCTGTACCAACTCATGTGTATCTTGAGCATCAACTTCGTCGAAGTCAATCTTGCTCCCACTATCCTTCTTGAGGATGTGCTCCCTCTCAAGAAAGATGGCTTCTCTGGCTACAATCACTTTCTTGTCTTGGGGGTTATATAGGTAATATCCTTTTGTTTCCTTGGTATATCCTATAAATATACACTCCGTGCCCCGTGGTGCTAGTTTGTTGCCTGAGAAGGCCTTAACAAATGCCTCACATCCCCATACACGTGTGTGCGACAAAGTGGGTTTCTTTCCATTCCATAACTCGGATGGAATTCCATTTGCCGCCTTAGTTGGTCCTCGGTTTAATGTGTATGCTGTAGTTTGTAATGCATATCCCCAAAAGGATAATGGAAGATCCTCATGACTCATCATCGACCTCACCATGTCCAACAACGTGCGGTTCCTCCTTTCACTAACACCATTCCACAGTGGTGTATAAGGAGGAGTGATCTGAGATAGAATCCCAGACTCCCGTAGAAGATCGATGAACTCTTCGTTTAGATATTCTCCACCACGATCCGATCGAAGCTTCTTTATCTTCTTACCAAGTTGATTCTCTACTTCATTCATGAATTCCTTAAATTTATCTAAGGACTCTAACTTATACCTCATTAAGTAGACATAGCCATATCTACTCAAATCATCAGTAAAAGTAATAAAGTAAGAATATCCACCTTTAGCTTCTACTGGAAATGGTCCACACACATCTGTGTGTACCAATCCTAGAAGCTCTGTGGCCCTTTCACCTTGTCCACCAAAAGGCGGCTTTGTCATTTTTCCTTGTAAACAAGCGTGACATCTATTAAGTGGTTTTAGCTCAGTAGAGTCTAAATCTCCATCTTGGCAGAGATTTGTCAAGCGCTTCTCGTTCACATGTCCAAGGCGGTGATGCCATAACTGGGTGATGTATGAGTCATGTGAGTTTGTTTCGTTATCTATTGCCAACACTTGGTTTTCGTAATTTAATACATACAAACCATTATTCAAATGTGCCATACCATAACATACTTTGTTCTTATAAAAGAGACAACCCTTATTTCCAAGCTTGAAAATAAATCCATCCATATCCAAACAAGATACAGAAATTATGTTCTTGGTAACACTAGGCACAAAATAACAGTTTTGTAAAACCAAAATCATGCCTGTTGGCAATGAGAGGTGATAGTTGCCAATAGCCAACGTAGCCAGCCTTGCGCCATTGGCAGCTCAAAGATCCACCTCTCCTCTGGCGATCTTTCTAAATCTACTTGGTTCTTGCATTTGAATACAGATGTGAGCCCCACAAGCTATATCTAATACCCAATGTGTAGAAATAGAAAGATTGCACTCGATAACGAACGCACCTTTAGCGTCCCCATGCTTCTGGGTGCAGTTCCTCTTCCAGTGGCCCTACTTTCCACATGCAAAACACACTGCTTCCCGTTCCTTGCCCTACCTCTAGATCTTCCCCTTCTTGGAGGGATGGTGCTCGGGGGCTTCAGACCGTTTATAAGTCTTTGGCCCCTTTGCCTTGTCCTTCCTTTTCTTGTTCACCATAAGGACCGCGGGTTTGTCACGCCCCATGTCCTTATCTACCTGGCGAATCAAGGTCAGAAGCTCTGATAGACTCTTCTCATTGCCGCTCATGTTATAGTTGACAATGAAGCTAGAGAAGGTCTTGGGAAATGATGATAGGATGAGATCTGTACGCAACTCATCTGGGAATTTAATCCCTAAGATGTCCAAGCGTTCAATGTAGCCAATAAGCTTGACCACATGAGGCCCAGATGGCGCAGACTCTCTAAGATTCGTGGTAAACAAAGCATTGGAGATCTCATACCTCTCCTGTCTCGCCTTCTCTTGGTAGAGATCATTAAGGTGAGGCATCATGCTATATGCATACATGTTTTCATGTTTCTTAAAGAGCTCATTAGACATGGCCGATAGCATGAAACACTGGACATATTTGGCATCATCCATGTTTTTCATGTAGAGAGATAATTCCTCATCACTAGCCTCTTTCCCAGGCGCAACTGGAATAGGCTCTTCTAGCACATATAATTTCCTTTCGTGGCGAAGGACGACGCGTAAACGCCTCTGCCACTCTTGGAAATTGGTGCTGGTGAGAAGGTTTTCTTTTTCGAGTATGGTGCGCAATGATATGTTTGAAGTCATTTTCTTGCTGTTTCTACAATTTAAGATGAGCAAAGGTTTAGTACTTTATTATAAAGATTGAGACAAATAAATAAATTAATACTTATTAGTCTCCCACTATTTTATCGAAATCCAATAGCCCTCACCATTGACTGAAGAATATTCTATTGCGTGAATATTCTAGTGGAAAGGATCCATATTTCCCTTCACATTACCCCAACTAGGGTTGGTCAAGCAACTTGAAGGGTTTTAGGTAGGCATTCCAAATGCCAACTGCATTAACTCGCAGTTCCTTGATCCGTTGAGTGGACTCCCCAATCCTGAAATCCTTTTTGGATTTCCTCAACCTTTGCCTCTTGGTCACACCAAGTCCTGCTGTGGCAGTTAACCCTTGATGCGAACTAATTCAAGTCAACCCAAAACCTTGAATTAGAGTTCCCCGATAATTGAAAGCACCCCAACTAGGGTTGGTCAAGCACTTTGAACTATGGTTCGATTCTAACCAAGATTATGGAAGGCTATGCCGACTTAATTTTTATTTTGAGGGATTTTATCCTTATACGTAAATTTCCATTTTATTATCTTTGATTACATGCTTGTTAATATTCAATGGGATATACTTAAGTGATTAACCATGTCTAAGATAATATTTATGTATATGCCAATTTTATTTTAGTTCCATCTTGCATGCTCGTTTAATTCATTAATTGTGTGATCGTGACAACACACCCATAATAAATAAACCATGCAACTGACAGAAATAAAAAAAATGGTATGATCATGAGCTTTTATATTGGTTAGTTTATCTAGAGGTTGACAAACTAACCCAAGACCTAGGGGAGAAACACCTTGAACCTTTCGGGTTTGTGTTTACATCTTTCCACCTGTCCACCTTTGTATCTCCTTGGATTGGTTTCATCTTGGCTCCTGACTTGAGCCACCTCCACTAGATTGGGAGCTCCATCAATTACATATGCATTTATCTCACACGCAGGTGAGGGGGAAAAGGGGGTTTTTTACATAAAAGAATCTTTGGGAGCGCAGTCCCTACATATTAATGAGGAGATGGCTCGCAGACCAACAAATTTAATTTAAATAAATAAATTAAAAGAAACCATTCACATACAAAGGTCTTGGTCTATCTCATGATCATCCATACATGAAACGATATTTACGCATAAATATAACTAGCATTCAATTATGTAATCGTTCTTGTTTAAGATAAATCACACTCGAATCAATTAATTATCTTTAATTAATCAATCCTTTTATCTTAAATCACTTTTCTGAATTTCCTTGAGATTCTCATCCATCATAATTTTAAACAAATAAATTCATTTAAAATTATCATTGTACACAACTTGTAACTTGGAGGCAACCCGACGAATTCCCATTTATTACGTAGATGTTAAATTAAACACATATATATAAAACACCTATCACGTGTTGTGCCTCAGCTTTATGCCTGCACCGTGGTACACGTCTCAAGGGTTTGTAAAATATAATAATAAATTTTCATAAATCTGCGTAATTTGGGTGAGTACACGGCGTGTAGTTCCAACTACACGGTGTGCACTTTTTCTTCACCGTCCATCCGAAGTAAACGCCCGGGGATAGGGCGTGTTAATGTACTTCAGAAATTTTTGGAGTACACGGTGTGTACAGTGGGACACACGCCGTGTAGTTTCCGCGTTACACGGTTTCCAGCCGGGCAGTCTATGTACGGAGTACACGACCCAACCTTAACCCGAAGGGACTACACGCCATGTTCATTGGACCACACGGCATGTATTCCGGAAACCATGTGCCACCTGTTTCTGGTCAACACACGGTGTATTAAATTATTAGAAAGAAGCCAATACACGGCATGATTTGGCGGATCAGTCAATGCATTGAACCTAGACTACACGGTGTGTACTTCCGAATATACGCCGTGTATTCTGGTGTTATACAGACAGAAACATTTGGCTCCTCCGGATGAGTTCCTCTATTTTATTTTAATCAAAATTAAAAGAAAAATTTGTTTCTGTGAGGTGAACGAGAAACGAGAGAGGAGGAATAGATCTCGATATTCAGATTTCCAGAACGATTAAACATGAATTGAAATAACTAAATTATTAAATGCGTAAATCACCAACAAAAAACTAAATAATTATAACCAACGATATGACCCCTCTGATACCACTTGTAGGTTCCAGGCGCAGCGGAAGCGCGTTGGTGGGTTTTCCCAACTTTAATTTTAACGTTAAACAACGTTCAATCCGAGATTTGTCACGACATAAAACGCCGAATCTTCGGAATAGAATGAAGAACGAAAAGAAAAGAAGACTCACGGAACCCTTGAGGAGGATCATCATATGTTTATTATAATTAATTTAATTAATGCATCAGAATTACCTTGTTGGAATTCTTTCTTCGTTGATGTGTCCGGTCACGATTCGGTGATCCGTCGTTGCGTCGTAGAATCCAAGTGTAGGATTCCTTTAGCGGTGATCCACACGTCTGTCACGTATCTCCGGACATCACTAAAGAGATCTCCGGGTGCTAGCGCGGAAGAACCTTCGCTTGCGATGTCCGCCTTCGACCGCCTTGATCCGGTGGAGGATCTTTCTCTCGTAACCTGAGGGCGTTCTTGGTGGAAAGGGAATCCTCTCTTGTCTTGAGAGTATTTAGAAATCCGTTGTGCACAACAATGGCTCTCAAAAAAAATGTTGGGGTTTCGAGGATATTTATAATCAGGTTTGAGGTTAATAGAGTTATGACAATAAGTAAACACGTTACGCGTTTTATTTATTTCATTAACTCTTATTGAAAACCCCCATGTTGAATTATTAATTCCTTGACATGCGCCCATGCTGATTATAATAAATATCATTTAATAAAACAATATTAAATCCTCAAAATCCCAATTGGAAAAACTACACGGTGTGTAATAATTAATACACGGCGTGTACTTGTTTTCCATAAACTACACAGCGTGTATATTTAATATACACAGCGTGTACTTTTATTTTCCATTTTTCTCCACCACATTTATTAGACCTTGAGTAATGACTATTTATTTCTTAAATAAATGTAACTGCATTACTCACTAATAAATATATTATTTTATCCACAGTATATTCTATCGAATAACTAGTGTCAAAATAAATGCGATCAGACATCCTTAAATAATTATTAAACCAAAGTCAGGAATAATATTTATTTAACTTGTTAAATTAATATTTAACTGAGATATATGGACACACTTAGTGTGTGACCCTCTAGGCCTCTTTCTCGGTGGCATTAGGATGAGCCTGCCTAAAGTCCAAGGTTAGCATCTAGCAACACTCCAAGGCACCCATATAGAAATAATTTAACGCCGCAATGACGTGTCACCTCCTACGAATGCTTACCGTGTAATATAATCTCTTTGTCTTGATATCTCCAATCAAGCGGGTTGCATGCTAGTGCCATCAACCCATGTGCTTGATTATTCTTTATTTGATTTCCTAGAATTGAACTTGCCCATACCTTACCATGGACATGGATTTATTTAGGCTATATCAATTCCATCAAAGGGCCTGAGATATCTACATCCGTTATGGAAAAGAAGGGACAAATCCTTTCTCGCATTATCTATTAATGCGGTATTACTCGTGATGCACCCAACGTATCCTACCTCACTGCGAACAGTGTGTCGTCACAGTTTTCGTCAATACATCTAAGTGCACGAGTTGTAATATCCATTAATAATAATCTTAAAGTCTAAGGATCAATACGCAAGTCTGTAGAAAGGAACATCCAATGACACTATGAAATGTGGATTTCCTACTAGCGGGTCTCGTTCTCATAATATCCTCCTGGATATTACCAAGGGCGCACACCATGAGAAGGTGCCTCAAAGTTTTATGAGTCCTCACCCCCAATGACCTATATTATTTGTGTCCCTCAAATAATATCATCCGGCCATGGAACATACATTCAAGAACAGTGTTATGGCACTTTCGGGTTCTCATTATAGCAGGGATCTGCTACGACCCTTTAATGAAACAGCTGTCCTTAGGACATTATCACGTGACTTGTCACGCAGAAGAACAATCATGATGTGATAAGGCTTTTATTTAATGAATAAAGTACAAAGTAGTTGGTTCTAGACCACCAAATACAACAACAAATCCCCTTATAACACCTATATAGGACCTAACTGTAAGGTGTGATATCGTGAAAGAATCTTAGGGAGGCTCAGACAACATTTTTCGAGTGGTGATTTCAATTAGATTGAAATTCTTCCTAAGGTGAGGTGTTCATGATTTACATGTTGATGCTCAGCTTGGGCATGGTATAGAGAAAAACTTAGAGATACTACCTCCTTCCTAATCTCTGACAGATGGGTTTCGTATGGCCTCAGTCAACTGGATGAGGCCATCGACTTCTCTTTTTGTATTAATTAACCAAGATCACTTGTATTTAATAAAAATAATTTTAATGTTAAGAGTTTAGTTTCAAATGGTCATATTGACCAACACTCATATAACAGTCTAAACCCAATGGTGTCACTTCATTAATTAAACGATATCATTTTGTGGAGTATAAAATGAAATAACACACAAATTTCAGACACAAATATTTTTCAAAAGTTTGGATCATTACAGAATTGCATGTGATGGTAGGGAAAATGTGTTAGAAAATCATGGTTTGTGGAATTGGCAAAGGACGACTGGATAGGACATAGGATTTTACGGCCCCCCCGTGTTCTGATGAAAGGAATCGAAGCCAACCGAATGACCATGTGAGGATACACTAATTGTGGGGAAGAGACCTTAGGATTGGTACATGATTCGTAATGGGTTGTGATCTTGTGTGCCTTGGGTTTTTGGGAATTTAAAATAAATAAAATGTTAATTTTTTTTAAAAAAAGAATCTTCTATACTACTTGGGTTTAGGAATTCCATGTTTACCTTGCAGTTATGGAACCCAGATGATGTCCAAAACAAGTGTGGGAAGTCTCTACCTATTTGTTTGATTTGGTAGATCAGTGGGGGATGATAGAGAGGAGGATGATGACCTATGGCAGAAGATGATATGTTCCTTTCAGCAGTAATCCCTCAGGAAGTACAAGGATAGTGTCTTGTACATGGAGACTAAGATCTTGATCAAGGAGCTAGTGATGGATTTCATCTTGATTGGGGGTCCAAAATATTACTGGGTTCCATTGGTTTTTAGTCAGATGAGAGGAGAAGCATGTCAGTGGTGGATGCTCCATCATTGATAGAGTCTGGAGAACGAGGTTTTGTGGGATGACTTTGAGAAGCAGTTCCAAGAGAAATTCCATCCTTCCATGATGAAGGCTGAAAAGAGGAAAGAGCTTATCTCCCTCAAGAAATGGAGTATTTCAGTAAGAGATTTGGTGTCCATGTTTAAGGATATAGTTCATTTCTCTCCAGAACTCTTCACGAATGAGGATTCATGGGAAAGACGCTTTGAGGAGGCACTCCAACCTTCTCTATAGTAAGTTGTGATTCCATTCACTCTACCAACGTACTAGGAGGTTCAGAAGAAAGATGATGTTGTGGAGCAGATGCACATGCTAGGAGATTTTCTGTGAGAGGGGAGCTAGTTGATCCCATCAAAGGGGAAGGACATCAATAGAAGGCCTCCATTATTAGGTCCCTGTAGGTTTCGACCGATAGGGATCATGCCTCAATAGTTTCAGTTAGATAAATTAGTCATCTACCATTATCCACGGGCCTAAGACTGAGGTGTTTATCTCTGGCATCCTTGGTAATCTATGAAATTAGTGCTCTGACAGAATGAAGTACGGAGGGGGTGGGAAGATTAAGTGCCCACCTCAGTAGAAGCAGTTTCTGGCTAGGACTTTTAAGTAGTAGTAGTAAGGTAAGTGAGATCCAACTCCAATGAGGTAAGACTGTGAGGGAGGTGGATGCCCTCATGTGCTTCTCAGGGACCTCAACCAGGGCATGGTTGGGACGGTGACCATATGCTGAGGGGTATAGAGGTTGGGCATGTCAGTCTCACACCGTAGTGGCCACAGTTATAGTAGGTCTAGAGGTCATTCAAGGTACGATTAGATTGTTTTTCACTCTTGCATGTTCCTTGTTTGACTATGGAGCTTCTCCCTTCTTTTTTACACTGGGTGTATTCCATTCTTTGGGTCTAGAAATAGAAATACTTTCTATGCCAATGGTGTCGAGCACCATGGTTGGAGGTCAGACCAGCATGTTTGATGTTTTTCGAGGATTCAAACTATTGTTGGGGTCATATAAGTCTAGTGGGGATCTATATCTTCTGAAAATGAATCCATATGATGTCATCTAGGGCATCAAGTAGCCATTTTCTATGAATTATATTATCGAATGCTTCTGAAGAAGGTTCGTGTTATCTGATATGGCTGGCCAACGTGTATCTTTTGTTGGAAAACGGGGTTGCTATGAGGGCAGCTGGAGAGTGGATCCCCCTCTTTCCTTGTTAACCAAGTTTCCAGTGGAGTTAGTAAACTCAGATTTATTGGATTCTCATGGGATTGTAAGTGAGTTCATGGAAATATCCCTTGAATAGGTTTTTTCTCTACCCCCTCAACATGATGTTGAGTTTGAGAGAGACCTACAACCATGTTCCAATCCGATTTTTATAACTCTCTATTAGATAGAACCTTCAACGTTGTAGGAGTTTTGGATTCAGGCTGATGACCAAATAAATAAGGGTTTCATCCAAAACAAGTTTTCCCCATGGTGTTCTTTAGTATCTTTTGCAAAGAAGGTAGATGATGGTCTCATGTAGTTCACATACAACCGAATACTGAATCAGATAACATTAAAGAAACTTTACCCCATACCAAGGATTGATGACTTTTTTACCAGTTGAATGGAGTAGGTTGGTTCTATAAGATCAGCATACGGTCAGGATATCACCAATTGAGGGTGTAGGAGGGTGAAATCCTGAAGACTAATTTAAGGTGTAGATATGGTAACTTTGAGTTTAGGGTCATGTAGTTTTGCATTACGAATGCACCGGATATGTTCATGGGGCTCATGAAATCTGTTATCTATTAGTATCTGGACTAGTGTGTAGTTGTGTTCGTCTATGACATCATGATCTACTCAAGGTCAGATAAGGATCTGGTTGAGAATCTAAGGATTGTTTTAGAGGTCCTCCTACACCATAATCTCTTTGGGAAGTTGTCCATGTGACGTTCTAGACTCGAGAGGTTCACTTCCATAGACACGTGGTGTCACAACAGGGAAAAGGAGTGGACCCATTAAAGGTCAAAATGTTTTTTTCTTGGGAAACACACAATAACTTGGGAGAGGTTCATATATTCCTTCGACTGGAAGGTTAATATCAATGTTTCTTTCCCAACTTCTCTCAATTTACATCACCATTGACGGCATTGACTAGAAAAGACCAGTATTTTGTATGGAGTGAGCAGTACCTGGAAGCATTTAGTTATCTAAATTATAATATGGTCAGTTTTCTAGTGCTAAGGGTTCCAGATGATGTGGTGAAATCTGACATGTTCTGTGATGCGTTCGATCTATGCTTGGGGTGTGTACTGATGCACCAGTGGTAGTGATATCTTATAGGTATACATAGTAACATAGTCACAAACATAACTATTCCACAAATGACCTAGTGATTCTAGTAGTAATGTTCGTATTGAAGTTGTGGCAGCATTACCTCATTGGATAACACTTCATGGTCTTCACAGGTCACAAGATATTGATGTATGTCTTCTCCTAGAAAGACTTGAACTTCCAACAGTGGAGGTGGATGGAGTTTCCTCACGGCTGATAGAAGTAATTTGGTGATCATAGGAGGAGACCCTATGATTTTGAGGTTAGATTCCACATGTTCTTAAAGGTCTCCCCTCAGTGACGAAAATAGCGGTTTAGTAGAAGATTAATCCTTCTCCTAGGTTCATCGGACCCTTTGAGGTGTTTGGATGAGTCGACGTGGTGTCATATAAGTTTGCATTATGAAAACTGTAAGAGAGGATCCACAATGTCTTCCATATATCTCAGGTCTATCATTATCTAAATGACATCTCCCATGTTATTGACTAGGGAGGGTTGGATATTGATTATGATGTGATGTTTGTGGTGTGACCGGTGATGATTGCGGATCATATGGATAAGTTGCTTCATGGATGGAACATTACCATAGTTCCTGTGTTTTTGAGGCATGGTGGATTCGAGGAGAGTACCTGGGAATGTGAGTCACAGATGTGTTCCTAGAACTCGGAGCTATTTTGAGTTAATGATTCTGAGTTCTCTATAATGTCTTTACTTTTTTTTCATTTATGTCCTGTAATGCTGACCTCATTTGGGTTTGAGATAAGTTGTTTTCCATGTTTTCTGAATATGTGTTAATATTCATCACTATGGGTAGGGGAAAACATTATCTATAATCAAGATGCATTAATATATATTCGATTAAACTCATGAGTGCAAGTCAGTTCCACCCAAAGAGGATAGTATCTTAAAATAGAAGAAGGAACTCCCTAATCTATATTTTTGGATGGTGTGAATCTTTGTGTTTATTTTGTTTCTTAGTGTTTCTATAGTTTGTCATCGTATTTATGAGAGCAGTGATCTAGGATTCCATGGTTTTATTATAGATTTTGAGATCTATATTGTGGTTTTTCCTTGAGATGTATGGTATGAGGTGGCTATTTGGACCCCTCTTTTTTTCTTTAGGTTTATTCTTGTTTCTATAGGATGAGAATAGTTTGGGAGGTATCTGATGTAATAACCCAAAAATTCATGGTCCATTACTTTTCCAAAATCTTGTGTTTGGGGTTTCCTTGAAAACAACAATGATTTAGGAGTCCGTCAATGTTGGTGGCGTGGTGTCATTGTGGTGTCACTGATTAGTGAAAACGATTGGTCTCACCGATCAGTGCCACTAAGGGTTTTGGGGGTTTCTTTCACCATTTTCCAATAAATCCTTTTTTATGTTTTATTAATTGTTTATGCATGTTTTAAAGCCCATAATTGATATATTTTATCCCTAATTGGGGAACCATTTTTTACTGAAATGTGTGGCATCCTAATCAGTTTAACACCCTTTTCGTGTTTCATGTAATGCCCATATTGTTTTTATTTTCTCTCTTATCTATAATATATCAACTCACAACCATCCATAGTTATATATTCACCATCTCCATGGAGAAATATTATATATAAATTAATTGCAATGTGTTTAAATTCCTAACCATGTGGTTAAACTAGGATCTACCTTTTAAGAACATTGATATTGAACTTCCCATAACAATAGGATCGAGACATTCAATTGGACGATATCATCTTCACCCTTGGTCTCTTTCTTTCTATTTTTGTGGTTTGATTCACTCTTATAGAAAAAATTCATCCCCTTAAGGTGGATCCCTTTACTCACAGCCTTGGAGTTCTTCCTACATGTTGTGCTTCCCTAGTTCTTGGCCCAACAAGAAAAATTTGATCTTTGATAATCAAAGTTGGGGTTCTTCCTTCGTCTCTCTTTACTGTGAATCATATAGGGTGGGTATGATAATGTTCCCTTAGGACGTGGATGAAGAAAACATTGATGATGGAAATTAATGGAATTTTAATGAATGAAGGGTGGGAATGATGATGATGTTGTTATGTTTTACCTTCGTTCTTATGTTATGAATTTTATAGGCTCATGTCCACTAAAAATCATGGTCATTGGTGGTCCTTTCTTGTGCACTAATGAATTTTTTTTCTAGATAATCTTGTGATTGAGTGACAGTAACATGGAAACTAGTTAATTATGTAAACATGGTTAATTAAATGGATGTCTGATGAATATGAATCCTTGTTTGATCACCCTAGGTAACCAAATGAAAATAAGGATTTTAATGAATGTTGTCAGCTAAATCAAAAAAATTATTTTCTCTGATTTCTTGATATGTATGGTTGTTCTGTTTAATGGTGGTGGGGTGACATGGATGGGAGTGTAATTTCATGTGGGGATGTTGTTTTATTTTTAATCTGAGTTAATGTGGATATATTATGTAGCGGCTTGGTTTGGTTCGAGTACATCAAGGTACCTCATGGATCCCTTTGATATTGTTACTTATGAGTGAATCGAGAGTGATGGATTAAATGTTCGATTGGTTGTTTCACTTATAGTTTTTGTTTTGGGATGTGGTTATGCATTTTAGATTCCCGGTAGGGATGAAATTTTTAATTGTAATTCACTTGAAAATGATAATAATAACGGGTACAATGGGGAACTATTGTCCAAAAATGGGTTGTGCTCTGGTTGTGGTTGTTCTGTAATTGTGCACGTAGGGATAACGAAAATAGTTTTTACTTACGATATGGTTGACTATTTTGAAATCCATAGGTTGGGATGAGTTCTTTATTACCAATATTATAATATTTATTTCTTGTGTTTCATATAAGAACACCACCTATATTGCGAACTTCGTGCTGAACACCCCCATTTCACGGTGGAGGCTATTTTACCCATCATTCCAATGTGTGGCTAGTTTTTATATCCTTTTCTTATCCCTATACTAGGTATCATAAGACTCTTCAAGAAGGATATGAAAACATAAGGATTATTATAGCCCAAGACTCTGTGGATAGGGTGTGTCGTGGTAAGTTAGCCCAGGTTTCTATCGGTAGGAATTTTTTTAAAGTGTTTTGGGATGAGGCCTAGGTGTCTTTGGGTGTGGCAGTAGTTGTTCCAAGCCTATCTGTCTTCGAGTGTGTGGGTTTTTTTTGTGGCCTAGGTGTTTGTGGGTGTGGTTATGTATGGTTGTGGTGGCCTAGGTGTTAGTGAGAAATATGCATAGTTGTTTTTGTTCATGGGGCTATTGTTGGGGCGATAGTGGGACTAAAGTGGAACTTATATGGGAGGTCTAACGTGCATGATATGATAAAAAATGTATGGTAATGTGTTGTGGGGTACCCAAATATTGATTTTTTATTAATACCACCTTACTATACATCCATTATTTGGTTTGTATGCCTTGGTGAGGCCTGGTGGATAGATTTATTGCTAGCTCTTTTGGTTACCTCTTCATACTCATGGGGCATTAGAATGCTTCCCAAATTGTATATGAGGGCTTTTGGATTCCCTATGAAGTATACCTATATACTCATCATATGTACATAAAACGGGCTTCCAGTTTCTAGGGGTAATTTGAGGACGATGCCAAACTATACTAGCTCTGACGTCAAGATAGTCTTCGTTGCTGTTTTCAACCTTTTGTGACATTATTTTTGAGTTTTCTTCTATGTTTTATGAGTTTATTTTGAACATGCATCTTGGGATGGATTTTTGGCATTACATTTAATTTAATTTTTTTAGTTTCTTTTGGAATTAACATCTTCTCTCACAATAGTGTTCTATAAAAAGGGTAACACCTTCCATATTACACGTGATTCTTTACCCCTAGAGCTAGTTTCAACTCTGGGGCATGTTGAAGATGACACTATAGGGTCATTATCTCTCCTACAACTAGATAAAGGAAGGGTCTAGTAGTTTTATATCCCTTACCTCATCATGGTGATAGAAGGTCATGACATTTCATACTACCATATCCGTCAAAAAATAATTCTTGGTCACCTAGGTAAAAAAAATAAAGTAGGGGTTCACTCAGATGCTCAGTTAGAGTAAGTGTATAACAGAATTTATGTCTTAATAAGGAAAAATTAATATTAAATGGTAAATCACAGAAATATAATCCATTTAATCAATAACATAGTATAATATTGAAGTAATATATTATGATCAAATATCTCTTTATAAATATTAACAAGATCTTTTAATCATAACCATGGATATTCCAAATAATCTAATTATCACCTTGGATATCAGTTACTGAATTCATAGTGATTGAATGCATAATGTTGGACATCTAGAACATACCATTGTGTTCTTGTGTAATGAAATTTAATACCACATAGTAATTGTGAATGTAAATAAATATATATGGGTAGTACCTTGTCCAATCCCCTATTAGGTTTTCCTAATTGGACCTACAGATTCATGTAGTCCCTTCCCATCACATCACATTGTCTATTATTTTACAAATAAGAATAGGGTGAATCATAATGCATAGAAAAACTAGAATTTAATAAAAAGAAATTTTCAAAAATTCCCCGATCAATAAATGGAATCTTAAAACATGTATAGAAAAAATTGGTATCAACAATGCATTACTCCAGTTATGTTGATCATAAAGTATAAAAAGAGATATTAAGGACATCAAAATTTGATTATATACCCATTAAATCATAATTAACTTTAAATTATGTATTATTTCATTGAAAATTATTTTTAACGATCCCTTTAGGTCATTCTGTTTGTAATGTACCGTTTATTTGAAAAAAACCATTTTATTTGAAAACTAAAAAAATTAGAATATTATGAAAATACATTCTTATAAAAAACATCTAAAATCATAGAATATAAATAATATTAAGAAAACATTTTATATAAAAAATAAAATTCTAAACATGAAAACAATGCTTCAATAAAATTATTTTCATGACATTGAGAATTCCAATTCATGCCATTTAATTTACAAAGATCATTTCCTTTATACTATTAAAAGGATTTGAAAGTGCCTTATTTGTATAATGTCAAGAATATTATGTTCAAAAATACTTTTAAAAAGTAAATCATGTGTTAAAATATAATGAATAAATTATTTTTATAATTTTAAATCATTTTTAAAAACATTTTTAGAAAACATGATTTTCAATGAAATTTTTTTAGAACTAATTGAGAAATAATATCATATTTTCTTATTAACATTTTATTATTCAATTAAAGTACTAAATGGAATAAATATGGTACTAATTCTTTTAAAATATCCTGACTAACTAGATGAGATGAATATTGATTAATTTTGTGTAGAAAATATCAATAAATTCTTCTAGAAGAGACATATACCATAACAATCAAAAATAATGACTAGATAGTGAGATTAGCCATTATCATTTCAGTTAACTATAAATAATTATCCCCACTAAATAAATAAAGTTAGATTATACATTAAATAACAATATGATATAATAATTCATGATGTAACATTAAAAATATCCATGTATTCACCATATATAAGAAATAATTGGGAATATGAAATATGTCTTATTGAAGTAAGAGTGATATGATAACCCCTTACATTGAGTCCCACATATGACACAAATAAGTTATATTACTTAATAATTATGTTATTTTAATTAGTTAAATTATTTATAACCTTTTCAACAAATATTATACCTTTCATTTCTCATATTATCATGTTATATATGATTTCATAATCAATTATTTTTTCATCTTATGTTTTGCTGATCATTTCTTTATGTGTTAAAATGGCATTGGATTATAAACTATAGTCAAATTGGTCATTATTAAAACATAAATAGAATATAAATCATGAAATAATTATCTAATTTATAATTCAATTATAATTTTAGAACAAATTGTGACTAACAGTTATAAAAATTGAACTACACTACAATCATGGATAGGGTAAGTCTTAGGAACTCATGAGTAAAATTTAAATTTTTTGTGATCATTATGGGAATATATTAAATAATATTTTATCAATGTATAATTTAAATTATATTATGTATTCAATATTATTTATTTAAATATAATTATATATATCCTACATTTGGTGTAGTGATGAAAAGGAAGTCACATTGCTTCATTAATGTTGTAGTACACTTGTACACAAACACCATTATCATTAATTAGTTTAAAAATGAAATTTATATATATATTTATTAATAATTATAAATATTTAATTAATATAATAAGTATACCATTTAAATCACATTTAATCATTAAATGTATCTTCATTATCATCCATTAAATGAGTTAGGGGTAAACGAATCACATGGATTTTCGAGGTAATAATATTCCATACACAATAGTGATGTGATGGTATCTTCTATGAAATAGAATGTATTAAGGAATATATATATATGTATTATTTAATTACTATAGTTGTATAATTATGTTATAAATAACATATATATACTATATATATCATTATACTCTACCAGGATGTGTCTTTATTGGAAATGTGTGACTACTTTTCAAGAGGTGGTAGTGCACGAACTCATGAGAGGTGTTATCATTTCCCATTTAAGGGAAGGGGATAAAAATATTGTTCATTCACATAGAAATTAAAATTTAATTATATGGAAGATAATTTCTTATGATAATAATTTATAAAATATATCTAATGGTGGTTGAGGAAGAAAAAAATGCATCGTTAAGAATATATCTTCTTCTCCTACCACCTATGTAAGTTTATACAAATAGTATTAATATAATGGTTATTTGAAAAAAGGAAAATAAAACGAGGTTATTAATTTATGTTGTGATTTTTATTTTTATTATACTAACCAAAAAGGATTTATTGTTTTTAGAATTGTAGAAGGATGGTTTCCTTTTACAAGTGAGTTGAGTAGAACACAAGTACTTTTTTTAAAGAAAAGGATGTTACCAAGTAATTAATAGTGGAAATGGGTATGAAATTGTTTATTATAGATAATAAGACATGATAATGTATAAATATTAAAATTAAATATATTTTATACAAGATTTTGGATATGTTAACACATTTATTTTAAGTGTACCCCATGTAAACTAATTTTTACCATAATCATAGTTATTAATATTTTATGTCATTCCCATTGATTTTGTTCAAAATTTAGGATAAAAATATTGGATAATATATTTTTTTCTATTAATACTATGTAATCCGTTTTTCATATCAAATTCATAGAAGTTTTAAAATTCAAATAAAGATTAACCCCACAAATGCGACTAGAAACAGGGTATCAAAGAGAAACATTTCAATCGTTTAAAATTTTTGTATATGTAAACATATAACAACATGATTCAAGTAAAATTTTTGGAATAATATATATATATATATTAACTAATATTACTATATTAAACTAATAAAATATATTTTATCTTCAAAAATATTATAAAAAATGGGAATTCTCAATTAAAATTCCATATTATTCATTATTCATCAAAAAATGAAACTTCTATAAAAAATATGAATATAACCCTAAAATAATATTTAAATGTTGATTTAAAAAAATATCTAAATTTATTGTATAATTTTTTTAAAATTGGTATAAAATTAGTTTAACATAATTTGAAAACAAGTGATGATTAATTTTTTTTAAAATTATTTATTTTTCAGAAAATTTTTCAATTAATTTAAGTTGATTGTAATTTTATATCTATGTAATATAAATGGTTTTACTTTATTTTATTGAATTTAAAACCACAAAATTCCATAAAATCTGTGGTATTATTCATTATTTCCAACTTAATGATTATTGTATGATGTTCATGTTTAAATCAAAATTTATGAATAGAGCATAATGTTTCATATAATAACATTGTTGTGTACATCACAATTTATCAAAGATACTGAAAAAAATAAATTTTAGGAAATTCCATGAGATATTATATTCTTCTTGATGTACGTCATACACATAGTCAATCATGTTTTTACTATTTTAAAAAATATCTAGGTGTTTCATTCTCCCCACAACCAAAATAAATTCCATATTAACAATTTAATTTTGATTTTGATAATAATGGGTTCATAATTTTAAAATAACATTGTAGAAAAAACAAATCGCATAAAGTGTTAATAAAAAATCTTATAGATATATGAGAAAGTTGATTAAAAAGGTCATAAATAATATCACATAACTATTTTTATATGTTGGAGAAATTTGGTGGAATGTGAAGATCTTGATATTGATGAAAAACATAAATAATTGTATAGAGTCATAGTGGAAATTGATCAAGAGTAATACAATGATAAATGGATATTTAACGTCATAAAACAATAAATATGTGTTTTTTCAAAAGGTAATCAGTTCTAAAAAACTAATGGTCTTATGGAAACATATGATTTCATTATTACTTTATGATAGTTGATAAATTATTTAACCATCAAGACTGAGAATATATTAATATTTATTTATATTATATATTTCTATTTCATTGGGGAAACCTTATTATTTTGTGATTATATCAATTTTCATATTCATTTCATTATACAAGAAATGAATATCAATGATTAAATTTTTTATTCTTGAAGCACTGAAATTATCATTAAATGTATCATCAGATCTATAAAAATAGAAATAAAATTTCTTTGTTTATATAAATAATTGTTAAAACTAAATTGTTCGTCAAAAGTAAAATAATATAATACATTAATCTTTACAGAAAAAAATTACACCAATGGTTCAAAATTATTTTTTATCTAACAAATCATTTATATAAAAACAATGATATATTAACCAGGAAATATCATAGGTCATTGGTAGGCTCTAAACCCTTATCATTCATCGATTTTCCATTCAAGACCTATTTCCTTCAACGTTGAAACATGATTTCTCCCACCGTATTAGTTTTTTTATAAAACCATATTAATATAAACCATATAACGTTACAAAATTTTGTTATCCCATATTCACCTCAACATCAAGGATTAAGTAATACACTAAGGATTACAATTTCATAATAAGATCTCTTTATCATAATTTTCTAAAAATCAAGAATATATAATTTGTTATCACCCCACATTCATGTTTTTTTAATAAAGTTTATATCTCCTATGAATCATTTTTCTTGGTATAATTCAACACATTTATTCAAATACATAATATAATAGTACTATAGTAAAATCCATATAAATTTCATAATTCATAAGACTATAAAGTCATTGATTAAAATAATAATTTAGAACAATTCATAAATGAAAACACAATAACATTAATCACTCTCCTTAAACTATTGTAATAGTATAATATTGGACTTTATCCCATAGTTTATATTGAGTTATATTTCCATTATTCTTAGGGAATTTACTTTTTTGTTCCGCATCACTATACATTGGAAGCATTTCACATTGGAATATTTTATCCTTCCCTTGAAATGAGGACAATTGAGGCTTTTTTCTCCAAACTTGAAGGAAACTCTTTGTCCTTTAACCATGTACCAAATGATTTATTCTATAAGTGTAACAAGTTGTAAAATTAATCTATCTATCTTTCTCATTGTCTATTTTTTTTCAATCCTATTATTATCAAACTATCCTTGGATTTCATAATACATGGAGAGTTGTTTCTGTATCCTGATAAAACGTCATTTTATTTTTTAATGAAGACAATGATTGAGAGATTAGTTCCCTTCAATGAAATTAATTAATCACATCAATTAAATGAACATTATTTCTATATTAATTCTATAAGTTACACACGAAATTTATTTCTATCATTGGAATGTTTGATTTAAACTTGTAAACATTTTTCTCCTCTTTATTTTATAGACTCTAAAATTATCTTCCCAAATATGAACATTTCTCATGAGGAAAATAATTTACAATGAAGAGTACCTTGAAATACATCGATCAATATTTTTTATTTATTTTTCAAACATATGTTATTGAATAAATTCCCACAATTGATCTTGTATCTCATGGGAGGTCGGTCATTTGTCTAAATTATTGTTTTCAGAAACGAATTAATTTCCCTAACTTGTAACTAGTATAGTGTGCAAGTACGCCATTGATCCATAGGGAAGCAATATTGTAGTTTTATGTCTCTTGATTTAAAATAACATAAGTGAAGATTCTAAATATAAATAATATTGGTTGGTTCATGGTACAGATCTCAAAAGATAACTAATTACTTGGAATTTTCTAATTCACTATGAATTAAACTTGAAAACTAAAAATTGCTTAAAAATGGATATTGAATGTTAATGAAAATGTGTCGGGGCTGGAAATTCATGTGGGATGTTAATAATTATTCACTATTGTGTTGTTTTGTTCAAAATAACCCACATTTCTAGGTTTCATTTGTGTCAATACTCCCTTGGTCCAGTGAATTCCGATCAAGTCGGTAGGAATCAATCCCTTGCTGCAGAAATAGATTTCTACTAACTCTTTAGTTTAGGAACAACCCTCTATAAATGAAAAGTATATCCAATGGTTAGGTATATCCTTGACGTAATTCTCATAATGAACCCTACAAAATCCATTCTTGGTACGATATTGGGTTTCCAATGAAATAATAAACGGAAGTTGGGAGAATTAGGTGGGAGACAATGAGAAAACACAATAATAGAGAAATGGGTTCTAACGAACCCACATTTTCCCCAACCCCAAAATCGGGGGGGCGGGGGGGGGGGGTTCTACTCATAATGAAAATGATAAGAAACTTACTAAGATTCATCAGATAATTCATTATAACAAAAAATAAATGAATATGATGTACAACAACACTACAAGAACCAGTGCCTCCAAAACATTCCTTCTCTCACCCCGCTTTGTTTTCTAGCCCCCTCTTTTTCATTTTTCCCCTTCTCTTGTTTTGGATCACTCACCCAGGTCATCTTGGTCAGAAAGGGCCTTTTTCTAGTTGTCCAAAAGCAGGTAGAACAAGGAACCTCGGGTCAAGGAATTGCTGAAAAGTGAAAAGGCAAAAATGGAGAAGGCGGAAGTGGTCCACATGGTTTGGGTGCATGGTTTGGTAGGCTGTGCACCAACCGTGTGGATGCTACTATATAAAATACATTAGCTATATGTCCATCTTAAATGGGACACATGTTTTGGTCAGGTGGTGCTCAAACCATGTGAAGGGTATTGTTAATGATATATTCTCCTGCAGGGTTTGCACACGGTCTGGATAACTGTGTGGAAACCGTACGAGTTTCCTCTGTCATTGAAATTCTTGAATTCTCCTATCCTTCATGTCTAGTGCTTGATACAGGTGACTCCATTCTAGCATAGTCAGGGGAAAATGGTTCATAAGCCTCCAATTCCATTCTGAATCTCCAAAATTCATATACTCCATGATTTATCCTTTAGTGACCAAAAAACATAGAGCAAAGTACATCAAAATTGTGAAATTTTGTCAAAACCAACCAAAAAAACCATTTTATAGCTATTAAACCAAGTAGAAATGCCTTACGCATAGCAGTGCATAAATCTCCCCCACACTTAATTGAGTTTTTTTTCCTCCAACAAAGAAATAGATAGTCATGTCCAAAGTGTTACCAAAGAGACAGATAGAAATATCACAAATTATTCCAATTAGATGAATATGAAATTTTAACTAATTACAATTAAAAATTACAGCATTTAAACTTCATGGCTTCCCAAGTCTATGAAGTTATCCAAAAAGTTGAATTAATGCAAAAAATTCAACCGTTCTTTCATAAATCAATGTTTTTTAAAACTGAGTTTTCCCTTCTTCATTCAAAGAAAGTTCCTACCTCAATTTTCATCTCGTTATGCACTCAGATTAGTTAAGTAGTGGTTTTGTCGTCACTAATTGGTGATCTATCACCTTTATAGGTCACACACCCCCACCAACATTCATTATTTGGAACATTATGAATGGTCATAAAAATTATTGGGCATGCCATTGCATATATTAAAATTTTTCTTTTCTGTATTGGAGTGAGATACTAGCATAAAATGTAGCACAATATGCTCATGTAAAAACAATATGAGAATTTTTGAGCAATTCAAGAGTTCATGAAATTAAGACAGTGTAATAGCCACTAGTGAGGCAACAACAATTCCCAATACCTCACATCTCCTTATGCACAATTTCAATTCCATTTTAAGGGGTTTCTCAATTCAAATTAATACATCACAAAAATCATTTTTAAACAAACTCTTTTTCTAAATAAATGGATAAATGATCCTTTTCATGACTTAAAAGGTTTATTCACATCACAAACTAGGTTCGAAAATCTATACTTATGATCCATTTTTAGAGATAATTTCCACAATTCATTTTTAGAAAATGGTATAAACCCATAACATCTATAACAACCCTTTAGACACACCTAAGAAAACATGAAACCACATGTACACTGGAGGCAATCAGTCAAAATAGGGTGCCAATTAAGGGCGCCCTCCCCCACACTTAAAACTGATCACGGTCCCCCGTGAAGTTAATAAAGCAGAGAAGGGTGGGTAAGGAAGCATAATAATGGAGGGAAAATGAAGAACGAAAAATAGGGAAAAAGTGAAAAATACTCTTGAATGTCGGTCAAGTGGGGAAATCAAGTGGTGTGTGAGAGCCCGAAAAGCAGAAAGGTGGCTGGCATAGAATAGATGAAAATGCCTGCTAGTGAGACATAGGAACCATACAAGTGAAGTAGGAAAAAGTAGTACTACAATAGGGAAAGAAAAGAACAGCACATAATCACACCAAGCGGTTAAAACATCAAACCATAAAAGAATGGACAATATAGTGAAAAGGGAACAGAAAAATAAAGAAGGAATAAAGCATGAAATGATAGCCTGTCAAGGAGTAGATGGATCGAAAAATATTTCTTCAGCGGTGGCGTCCGAGGTCGGATCGGAGGTAGGCGGAGCTAGGTCCACAAGATCAACGGGAGTAGAGGTGGTAGAAGGGTCGTCCGTCAAGGAACTGACTCCTTACATATAGTAGGAGGGAGGAAGGTAGGTAAGAACTTCATACATGGTGGGAGGCTAAAGATAGGCCATGTTAGGCCTTCCACCTCCATGCAAGTATGCTCATGCTGCCAGTGGAACTTAGAGTACTGTTCTTACTGCCACTTCGAGATGAGGTCAGGGTCATCATATGGTGTTCCCTACAGGTTGGGGTAGAATGGATAGGGAAGGTAAAATGGTGGGGACATGTATGGGTGTGAGGTGGTAGTGGGAGAATCAAGGGTCACCTAGGATGTGTAATGGTGGGAATCAATAGGCTCGGCAGGGTGCTCCTCTGCAGTTGGGCCCACTGGTAGAGGTGCTGTTGGTGCAGCCCGAGGAACACCCCATAGTCGTAATCAGACACCTTCTTGATCCAGCATCTGTATCTGGTGGAGAAGAGTGATATCAAAGAAGGGTGCCACCTGTATATCCGAAAATTATGTGGCATCAAACTCAAGGTGAATTCAATCTTCCAGATAGTAACAAATGGTCCACCAAAAATGTCTCCCTTTCGCATGGAAAACATTAGCTTCAAATACTAGGTGAAGAGGTAGGAAATATTGATGTCGATGCCTATCACCATGGAGTTAAAAATTAGTTGGTACTGTGTGCTCACCATTACTCTACTATCATACATGGCTGTAAATTAGGTGGTGACAATCCGATGATGGACCCACTGGATTGGGTTAATGAATCTAGAATCATTGGCAGTCTATGGTACGTATGGGGCCCCATTGGTAATGGTGGACTAGGAAATCCAGGCGGGTGTCAAGTCCCACGGAAATTGTGCTAGAAAATAAGCATCACTCTACATGTATTCATTGTCATACAAGCCAATGGATGTGGAGAACTCACTCAGCCAGAGGCTTTGCCGCTGGTTCATCAAGCAAAAAGTGACATCATCGGTATCTTCGATTGTAAATCCCTGATCATCCTCATTGTATTGCTCGTGGAAATGAAAAGTGGCAACAAATTCTAAAACAAGATCCTTATAAACTGGCTGGTGGACCTTTAAATCTTGGGTGAAATTGCCCCAAGAAATATTCATCTGGAGCTCATCAGTAATGCCCATGGGGGAAAGGTTTTCTAAGGTATACTCATGATGGGGACTAATGTCGTGGTTAAAAAGGTTGTGGTAGTACATGAGTTCCTCTTTCTTAGTGAACCTAACCTATATGTCATGAGTGGAGATAGATCTTGAGCCCCGAGCTTTCTTGGAGGTTGACATGATAAATTAGGGTTGGGTTTTGGCGACCCTCAAAATAAAACACATACAACGAAAGCATATAGTTACTAAAATTATGGATACCCATTGAAATTTATGAAATGAAAAACAATACGTATTTTTATAGAAAATACCAAATGTGGAAATGACGTTTTTGAAAATATGTGTTCATTCGTAAATTATTGGTGCACAGTTGGGTGATGAAGAAAAAATGTAAAAATAGAAGAAGAGAAGGGGAATGGATAGCCACGAACAGAGAAGAATAAATCGAATGGAAAACATGAACATGGGGGAAAACGGCCAAACCATATAGAAAGAGAGGGAAAAAGAAATGAAAAATCAGGAGAATGAAGAAAAAAGAAGATGATGATGATGATGAGAAGAATAATACCTTGGAGGGAGAGAAGGAAGGAGCACCAGGCTGGAGGAATGAGGAGGTGGAGGAGAGTAGAACTCATAGGGGTGGAGCAGGAGTGGTGTAAGGATTAGAAGAGATGGGGGTGGGGGGTTTAGGGTTTTATGAAATTTTGGGTTGTAAGAGGATACATGGTTGTGGGCGCACGGTTTGGTAAACCGTGTGGAAACCATACAAAACGCTACTAGAGTGAGGGGTTTGGGGCGCACGAGCGACACACAGTTTGTATAATTGTGCGCCAGCCGTGCGTTCGGTTCGGATTGGGGGAGTCCAAGAAGCACAGTTTTGGCATGGTATGGAAAACCGTGACCCAAATGTGGGGTGGATTCTGTGTGGTGAAATTTTGAAAATTTTCTATTTTTGAACTGTAAACACACTCTTGAAATTAAAATATTTAGCTCCCCTTGAATGAGGTAAATTAATTTGAGATTTTCCATAAGAAATGTAATAATTTCATTAATGAAATTAAATATGATATCCCAAATTGTATCAAGGCTTCTACAATATAACACACAAGAACCAAAAAAACACACCATCTGTAACACCCCAGGATTTCAGAGTGTGTTATTTCTTAAAAATAATTCAATAACTTGCACTACACGCAACACCGAGTTCAATCACACCATTAAAAGAGGTCATGAATAGTATTAACTACATTTTGAACTTTATATAATCCTTATAATTTTAGAATCCCTATTATGAGTTTCTTAGTCATAATGCAAGAACAGATTCATTTTCAGTATTTCACTTTTATCAACTTCTAATAGTGAAACCTTTTTAAATACAATATTTTAAACTTTTTGACTAAATGGGGACATCAAAAATTTAAAATGAAACACCCCAAGCTTCCACGGTACGTTTCCCTTTGAATAATGTGATAGCGTGTGTTGTACGCAACACCGAGTTCTAACACACCATAACCAATCAAACTAGCCGTTATAAATAGTAATACCTACTTTTCGAAAATATATATATATTATATTTCAAAATGGACTTCATTTTTGGATTCGGAATATCGAATTTAGCCTAAGGTGAAATTTTGGTACTTTTCGGATAACTTTCATATTTTAATGAATAGTGAAAATTACTAAATTTTAATTAAAAACAACTTTTTTAATCAAAATAATTAATAGTGATAAATTATGAATTTGAGTGGTTTTAAAGTATATTTAGAATATAATTTTACAATTTAATATAATGTTGGTCATTAGACATAATTTTACAATTAAACCGAACATAAACAAGTGTCAATCTTTTGATAGTTATTATCTCTTAAAAACACGCTTTTTGTTTTGACAGCGGGAATTAATTTTAAATTAATTTCTGCCACTTCTGTGTTTTGAATTTAGGAAAATGGATTCCATATTTGTAATCAGGATGTTCAAATTGTGTAAATAGGTAACTTTTATTTTTAGACATTTTGAATAATTACTGCGGTAAATATTTTATTTACCATGGTTAAGGGTAAATCCGGTAAATAAGGGTTAAAAAATAATATTATAATAATACTAAATTACCCTAAAACGTGTCTTAACCCTATTGGTTGATACATGGTCGACCATGGGAATCTTTGGGTCTATTTTGGGACCCCATGGATCCACTTGTAAGTGATAATGACACTTTATTTTAATTAAGTTAAAATGAATACAAAAATGACACAAGCATATATCGTTTAGAAAAACAATTGTTACATAGGGTTATATATGTTGGATTTTAGATTATAAATATTCATTAGAAATCTAAAAAGAGTTCCTACATAATTATAATTTATTTATAATTTTTAGACATTAAATAATTTATTTTATTTATGACACAATGATGATGCAGTAATTACTATAATAGTGAAAAATTAAAATAATTGATATTATAAATACCCAAATAAATATAATATGAAACTTTTAATGAATTAAACTAATTTTATAGGATAATATGATATATTAGGATTGATTTAATTGACTTTTTTCGAAGTAATCAATCTGTTTTGAGTTTCAAAAAAATCAACTATTGAATAGTGTCAAAATTGACATAAAAGAATTCTTAAAACAAATATTATATTATTAATTGATATTAAATTCTTAAAAATCTAAGGTTCGGCCAAGAGACTTATATCATGATAGGTTCATCATTAATGTACCACTTGGGGGTCTCTTGTATGTATATAGTAATTTTATCAACCATATTATATAAAAATACAAAGAGACATTGTAAAAGTGAAACTAATTAACTTAGAGTTAATACTTAAAGATAAGGTTAATATAAGTACCCAAACCTGTCTAAATTATATTGTTTGATTGGTTTTAGACCTATCCCCACCTTAACCTTTGAATAATAAGCTTTGGAGCCATTAGAAACCGAATATTAATTTATTATAAATTAATATTTCTAGCTTTTCCAAAGGTTCCCCTCACCCCTCTTATAAAAGGGCACTCCTCCTTCTCATTTCTTCACACCTTCAAAGCCTTTTGTTTCGTCCAAACTCTGCCCAAATACTCTCCCAACATCCCTCACTACAACTTAGAGGCCTTAGTTTGATCAGAAAGCCATCCTAAGGATCCCTTTTGATCAAATCAAAAGGAAGAACCCGAAGAAGAGGTAATGATTTCACCACCCTTCTCCAAGTTCATTTCTTCTTCCACTTCTTCTTCCTTTGTTCTTACCATTCTAAAATAATAACTCCAGTATCTCACATATACTGTGATGTTATTATAAATATGGTACAACCATATTCAGTATTCTATCCACCCTTTGAATAACATGTCACCATACGTGCGTACGTACGGACTACCGTCTCCACGTCGTGGTGTAATTGTTATTCAATATAATATTATTTGGATGGGTATAATAATGATGTGTAACTCATGTAAATAATAAATATAACATGTTAATGATTCTGTATATATGATATACCATCCATTTATATATTATTCTAATATCAAAAGAATGATATTGTCGCTCGTGCGTACGTACGGACTACCGTCTCCACGAACGCGATGAGATTCATTCTCCATCGTATCCATTCAAGTATAATTATCATTTGATGATTTAAAAATGATGTTTAAGGACTAGATATCATTCTGGATATGAATAAGATACAACAAACATGGCTTATGTAACAAAACATATAAAAGAAAATGAGTAAGTTAACTCCCGAAACGACGATAATTCTAAGATATTATTAACAAATCAATGTTAAAAGATCATATATGATATCATATTATTATATATGATTCTTGTATAATTTAATAAAAACTATTTCACCATTATAAAGGAGGTTAACCTACCCCAACCAAGGAAAAGTACAAGGTAAGGGTTTACTTTACAACCTCTTCATTATCCAAGGTTGTTTATACGTAATAATCTACTGGGATCTCTTTATTATCCACATCCATGTTTCTTAAAAATGCATTTCAAAACATTTTTACTATTTACTAGAATATGAGTTAAAGTCATTTATACCCTTTTTGACTTTTATAAGTGGTTTATAAAGGAATCTTTTGGTCGTTTTCAAAACAAGGTCCTTTTTAACCTTTTCGACAGAATTAAGGTAAGAATGTTTTTTAACTTATACGGCGGGTGCAGTTATTTTACGCCGTTATAAAATCTTCAAAGCTTTCCTTACAAGCTTATAAGAATATTTTCAAAGAAAATGTTTTATTTTATATGGATCTTAAATGATTTCAAAATAAAAGGAGATATTTCTTAAAAAAAATTTGATTTCATCTACGTCAACATCCTTTGATGGATTTTAAGATTATTTGAAGTTGATTTATTATGATAAAAAACTTCTATATTATATTGAAGGTTTTGTGATATGTTTGACTATGGATGTGCTATTTTTATACCATTCATAGTTTATGGTGAAATTATTGACATTTCGTATGCTAGTTTTAATACGAATGTTTATGTTATGTTTAAACCTTTTCATATGGGAATGCATTGGACTTAATAAGTGACGGGTCGAGCCCGCTATAGCTCCTCGATGCATCGGTAGGTCTCATGAGACAAACTAGTGTCTTGGCACAAGGCCTTGACAAAATCTTATTTGTAGTCTTGGCACGAGGCCTTGGCTATGTGGTTATGATAGTCTGGCATTATGCATTCCAACATTATGAAAGTGGTTATTGATTTTTTCATGTGATTATTCGATTAGTAGAATATCAATGTGAATAAGTAAATGGCATTATTTCATTTTATTTATGCCATACCATGTTGAAAGTTCATATTTAAAAGGCTTTTGTTTTAGTTATACATTGCCTTAAATGTTTATTCTTATTTATGAAAGTTTCCGCTATATTGTTATCCTTACTGGGCATTTGAGCTCACCCCTTTTCTATGTTTTATTTTTCCCAGGAAGTGAAGAAGTAAATTATGAATGACCTGCATGGATTTTATGAGGGGTTAATAGTGTGGATTGTGGAAACATTATGTTGTTGTAGTAGTTTTTCATTTTATGATGTAATGTAAAACTTATGAATATATCTAGTGTTTCCAAGGCTACTAAACCAATCGGTCTTTCGAGATTTGATCTTTCTTGTGATCATGCCAATGTTATGTAATAATGCACCGACTCTGGGTAACTGGGGTCGGGGCGTTACAGTTGGTATCAGAGGAAGTTTAGTACAAACCTTGGAAGCTAGATTTAGATAAACTCTGATTAGAGCACGTAGACCTAAGATGAACTTTGAGGATTAGTATAGAAGAACTTCCTAGAATTTTGGTATTGTAGAGATTTTGTGAGTTTTCCGAGCAATACATCCCTGTCTGGATACGAGCAGGTAGAGGCGGCTCTGGCACAGATGTACCTAGGGGTAAAACCCGAAAACACCTCTTTGAGCTAGACTCGAACGGGAACTGGTGCACGACAACGGGCCTTGCTGCACTCTTGGTTACGACACTCCCGGGGGATATGCTTAGGATAACTCTCATTTTCTTTACAAATCATTTTGAAGGGATTATGAGTATATACTTCCTCAAAGAAAACATTCTTATGATTATGGATTATATCCATAAATAGTTCAATTTATGTTAGGTGTTTTATAAGTATGGGATTATGTATTTTGATTCATAAACTGATCTAGTTTATGCTATTGTTTAGAAATGGCGCCCAGTAGAAGGAATGAGAACTCCAGAAATGCACATGATCCAAAGAGAAGGAAGGATCATATCTTTCATGGTCTTAAGCTAGAATTTATAAGAGAAATAGTCTCCCATGTATTATCATCATATGAAGAAATAATATCATGTGTTGATAAGATAAGTAAAGAGTTTACTGAGTCCTATGGCTTTGAAGGGAATCAAGAGAAGAAAAGGATGGAAGAGAGAAAGATGGATAAAGGGAAAAGGGAAAAGAAGAATTTTCCCATATGTGGTAACTGTGGAAAGAAACACCCTGGAACTTGCCTGAAAGGAATGGGAGTTTGTTATAAGTATGGAGGAAAAGGGCACAAAGTACGTGACTGCAAGGGTAAGAAAATGGTTTTAAATGTACAATGCTTCATTTGCAAGGAGTTTGGACACTACACGAACCTATGTCCCAGTCATCAGACTATGCCGCAAATGATGTTATTGGATAATAACCAAGTTATGATACTACCACAGATGAAGAGGAATGATTAGAGTTCTTATGTTGATTATGTCAATTGAGTGTTGTATCAACAATGTACTTGTTATAATAATTATGGAGTATATAAGGATTGTACTGCAGTACTATTTCATTAAGGACTTGAGATTATGTGGAACAAAGAAAAGTGACTCAATAGCAGGATAAATTTTTGGAAAATATATGGTTGAGAGAATGATAAATCATAATATAGTTCTGATACTGAGGTAGTGATTTTGGAATAATATGTGATTGTTTTGGATAGATTATATTGGATATTCTTGACTACCTTGGAACTGATTAATGATTTGTATATTCCATCATTGATGGGGTTTTAAACATTTTTGGATTAATATCCAGCATTCTATATGGAATAAGGGAGCATGAATGTAATCAATAAGGAATATGGTAATTCAGGATGTTTCAGTATATTAAAAGAATACATGATGAAGGTATTCATATTCTATTACGGGGTAAAAAGGATCTACATTATGTTTACCTTCCTTATAAATGTTGGACTGTGAGTTTGGACAGAAGTATTTTGGATAGTTCTAGTTTGGATTATTTTGGATTGCCATAAAAGGACAACCCGGAGGTCGGGCGGCAACCCGTCGTGTTCGGCAAGGCTACGAGACTTGAACTCGGAACCGAAGGGCGAAAAGGGTGTATCACCTACCACTGGCCCATGAGATCTCCTGGATTAAATAATGTAGTTTTTTTTAAAAGATTTGGTAGATGAATTATAAATTCATTTATTTTGGAACCCTGTACGAATAGTATAAATAGAATTTTTTTTACGTTCTATTATCTTTTAGAGTGAAAGATGAGTTTGTGGTAGAAATTTATTAATGGATAAAACTCTAATTATAATGTAAGTATATCTCCTTATAATCTTAGCCAATCTCATAAATAAATTCCTCAACATTAATAAAAGGAACTTAGAACAAAAATTTTGTCCTAGATGGTACCTTAAATCATCACTAATTTATGGCTTTGGGATTGTTGGCCTTTTCATAGCCATGTTCTCTACCACTCTCCATCAGATAATTGATGGTTAGATTTCTCCTCCATATCCATATTTTCTTACATGGAACCCTAGTATGCGTTATTTTCGGTAATCTTCATACTTTCCACTCTTTATTTTAAATAGAGGCCTCATTAATTCATTTTTCGATGTGGGATTTCAACTAAGATATTTTGAAACGTCAAAAATGTGTTATCCCAATACCCTATGTTTTGTTGAACCGATGGTATTTCAAATCATCATAGATTGATGAGTTTAAGGACCTAAATTTTATACTTGTTTGTGATTGATGACCTCAATCACTACCTATAAATATTTACATTTTTCCTCCAATTATATGTCTCTAATTGCCACCAATGTTCTCCTAATCGAGATCATAATTTGGTGGTGACCCTTTAATTTCTCTTTTCCTCATATTAAGACTAAATTTTAGTAACCCAATTTCCAATGTGGGTTTTCCCACAAATATATTTTCTACTTTCAACCTTTTATTTTCGAAGAACAATTTCAAATTGCGAGGACGCAATTTATTGAAGGAGGGGAGAATGTAACACCCCAGGATTTCAGAGTGTGTTATTTCTTAAAAATAATTCAATAACTTGCACTACACGCAACACCGAGTTCAATCACACCATTAAAAGAGGTCATGAATAGTATTAACTACATTTTGAACTTTATATAATCCTTATAATTTTAGAATCTCTATTATGAGTTTCTTAGTCATAATGCAAGAACAGATTCATTTTCAGTATTTCACTTTTATCAACTTCTAATAGTGAAACCTTTTTAAATACAATATTTTAAACTTTTTGACTAAATGGGGACATCAAAAATTTAAAATGAAACACCCCAAGCTTCCACGGTACGTTTCCCTTTGAATAATGTGATAGCGTGTGTTGTACGCAACACCGAGTTCTAACACACCATAACCAATCAAACTAGCCGTTATAAATAGTAATACCTACTTTTCAAAAATATATATATTTTATATTTCAAAATGGACTTCATTTTTGGATTCAGAATATCGAATTTAGCCTAAGGTGAAATTTTGGTACTTTTCGGATAACTTTCATATTTTGATGAATAGTGAAAATTACTAAATTTTAATTAAAAACAAATTTTTTAATCAAAATAATTAATAGTGATAAATTATGAATTTGAGTGGTTTTAAAGTATATTTAGAATATATTTTTACAATTTAATATAATGTTGGTCATTAGACATAATTTTACAATTAAACCGAACATAAACAAGTGTCAATCTTTTGATAGTTATTATCTCTTAAAAACACGCTTTTTGTTTTGACAGCGGGAATTAATTTTAAATTAATTTCTGCCACTTCTGTGTTTTGAATTTAGGAAAATGGATTCCATATTTGGAATCAGGATGTTCAAATTGTGTAAATAGGTACCTTTTATTTTTAGACATTTTGAATAATTACTGCGGTAAATATTTTATTTACCATGGTTAAGGGTAAATCCTGTAAATAAGGGTTAAACAATAATATTATAATAATACTAAATTACCCTAAAACGTGTCTTAACCCTATTGGTTGATACATGGTCGACCATGGGAATCTTTGGGTCTATTTTGGGACCCCATGGATCCACTTGTAAGTGATAATGACACTTTATTTTAATTAAGTTAAAATGAATACAAAAATGACACAAGCATATATCTTTTAGAAAAACAATTGTTACATAGGGTTATATATGTTGGATTTTAGATTATAAATATTCATTAGAAAGCTAAAAAGATTTACTACATAATTATAATTTATTTATAATTTTTAGACATTAAATAATTTATTTTATTTATGACACAATGATGATGCAGTAATTACTATAATAGTGAAAAATTAAAATAATTGATATTATAAATACCCAAATAAATATAATATGAAACTTTTATTGAATTAAACAAATTTTATAGGATAATATGATATATTAGGATTGATTTAATTTACTTTGTTCGAAGTAATAAATCTGTTTTGAGTTTCACAAAAATCAACTATTGAATAGTGTCAAAATTGACATAAAAGAATTCTTAAAACAAATATTATATTATTAATTGATATTAAATTCCTAAAAATCTAAGGTTCGGCCAAGAGACTTATCTCATGATAGGTGCATCATTAATGTACCACTTGGGGGTCTCTTGGATGTATATAGTAAGTTTATCAACCATATTATATAAAAATACAAAGAGACATTGTAAAAGTGAAACTAATTAACTTAGAGTTAATACTTAAAGATAAGGTTAATATAAGTACCCAAACCTGTCTAAATTATATTGGTTGAGTGGTTTGCGACCTATCCCCACCTTAACCTTTGAATAATAAGCTTTGGAGCCATTAGAAACCGAATATGAATTTATTATAAATTAATATTTCTAGCTTTTCCAAAGGTGCCCCTCACCCCTCTTATAAAAGGGCACTCCTCCTTCTCATTTCTTCACACCTTCAAACCTTTTGTTTCGGCCAAACTCTGCCCAAATACTCTCCCAACATCCCTCACTACAACTTAGAGGCCTTAGTTTGATCAGAAAGCCAACCTAAGGAGCCCTTTTGATCAAATCAAAAGGAAGAACCCGAAGAAGAGGTAATGATTTCACCACCCTTCTCGAAGTTCATTTCTTCTTCCACTTCTTATTCCTTTGTTCTTACCATTCTAAAATAATAACTCCAGTATCTCACATATACTGTGATGTTATTATAAATATGGTACAACCATATTCAGTATTCTATCCACCCTTTGAATAACATGTCACCATACGTGCGTACGTACGGACTACCGTCTCCACGTCGTGGTGTAATTGTTATTCAATATAATATTATTTGGATGGGTATAATAATGATGTGTAACTCATGTAAATAATAAATATAACATGTTAATGATTCTGTATATATGATATACCATCCATTTATATATTATTCTAATATCAAAATAATGATATTGTCGCTTGTGCGTACGTACGGACTACCGTCTCCACGAACGCGATGAGATTCATTCTCCATCGTATCCATTCAAGTATAATTATCATTTGATGATTTAAAAATGATGTTTAAGGACTAGATATCATTCTGGATATGAATAAGATACAACAACCATGGCTTATGTAACAAAACAGATAAAAGAAAATGAGTAAGTTAACTCCCGAAACGACGATAATTCTAAGATATTATTAACAAATCAATGTTAAAAGATCATATATGATATCATATTATTATATATGATTCTTGTATAATTTAATAACAACTATTTCACCATTATACAGGAGGTTAACCTACCCCAACCAAGGAAAAGTACAAGGTAAGGGTTTACTTTACAACCTCTTCATTATCCAAGGTTGTTTATACGTAATAATCTACTGGGATCTCTTTATTATCCACATCCATGTTTCTTAAAAATGCATTTCAAAACATTTTTACTATTTACTAAGATATGAGTTAAAGTCATTTATACCCTTTTTGACTTTTATAAGTGGTTTATAAAGGAATATTTCGGTCGTTTTCAAAACAAGGTCCTTTTTAACCTTTTCGACAGAATTAAGGTAAGAATGTTTTTTAACTTATACGGCGGGTGCGGTTATTTTACGCCGTTATAAAATCTTCAAAGCTTTCCTTACAAGATTATAAGAATATTTTCAAAGAAAATGTTTTATTTTATATGGATCTTAAATTATTTCAAAATAAAAGGAGATATTTCTTAAAAAAAATTTGATTTCATCTACGTCAACATCCTTTGATGGATTTTAAGATTATTTGAAGTTGATTTATTATGATACAAAACTTCTATATTATATTGAAGGTTTTGTGATATGTTTGACTATGTATGTGCTATTTTTATACCATTCATAGTTTATGGTGAAATTATTGACATTTCGTATGCTAGTTTTAATACGAATGTTTATGTTATGTTTAAACCTTTTCATATGGGAATGCATTGGACTTAATAAGTGACGAGTGGAGCCCGCTATAGCTCCTCGATGCATCGGTAGGTCTCATGAGACAAACTACTGTCTTGGCACAAGGCCTTGACAAAATCTTATTTGTAGTCTTGGCACGAGGCCTTGGCTATGTGGTTATGATAGTCTGGCATTATGCATTCCAACATTATGAAAGTGGTTATTGATTTTTCCATGTGATTATTCGATTAGTAGAATATCCATGTGAATAAGTAAATGGAATTATTTCATTTTATTTATGCCATACCATGTTGAAAGTTCATATTTAAAAGGCTTTTTTTTAGTTATACATTGCCTTAAATGTTTATTCTTATTTATGAAAGTTTCCTCTATATTGTTATCCTTACTGGGCATTTGAGCTCACCCCTTTTCTATGTTTTATTTTTCCCAGGAAGTGAAGAAGTAAATTATGAATGACCTGCAGGGATTTTATGAGGGGTTAATAGTGTGGATTGTGGAAACATTATGTTGTTGTAGTAGTTTTTCATTTTATGATGTAATGTAAAACATATGAATATATCTAGTGTTTCCAAGGCTACTAAACCAATCGGTCTTTCGAGATTTGATCTTTCTTGTGATCATGCCAATGTTATGTAATAATGCACCGACTCTGGGTAACTGGGGTCGGGGCGTTACACCATCATCCATTCCTAGGCACACTCAAATAGATAAATTATTGGAATAGAAATTTTTTCAGAATGCCAGGTTGCCTCCCGGTCAGTCCTACCTTTAAAGTCTCGATCTAGACGTACTTAGGCCTTGAGCTACCCCAATTGCATGGTGGAAATGGTTCCAACCATTTAATCCATTCTAAAGTAAGGCTTCAGGAGCTTCCAATTAAAATTATATGTTAGACCATCTACAGTAGCCACATCCACCGCTTCATGGAGGAAAGCAGTAATCACCGTAAAGGGTCCCGACCAACGGGACTTCAACTTACCTAGAAAAAATTTCAGAGGGGAATTAAAAAGTAAGACTTTATCACTTGGCTAGAAGTATTTCTAGGAGATCATGCGATCAGGGACTGCCTTCATTATCTCCTTATAAAGATTTGCATTCTCATAAGCCTCCCACCTTATCTCATCAAGCTTAGTTAACTAGAATTTTATATTTTCTTCCGCAGCCTTGAGATCATAATTAAGGGCATAGGCAGCCCTATAATCCTTGTGCTCTATCTCCACCGGAAAATGGAAGTGTTTCCCATAGATCAACCAGAAAGGTGACATACCCAATGGTGTTTTGAAAGCTGTCTCGTAGGCCCATAATGCATCATCTAATTCCATGGACCAATCCTTTCGTGATGAGCCTAACATTTTCTCCATAATTTTCTTTAACTCTCGGTTTGACACCTCCACCTAACCTCTATATTGAGGGTGGTAAGGTGTCCTTTGGTTTTACTTGACCCCATACTTTAAGATCACATTTATCATGAGAGAGTTGTCAAAATGTGTATCGTGGTCGCTAATCAACACCTATGGGGTCCCAAACTGATTGAAAATATTTTTCTTTAGAAAAGTGGTGATAACCTTAGCTATATTATGATTCTTTGTCATTGCTTCTATCCACTTGAAAATGTAATCTACACATAGAAGAATGTACATGTGCCCAATGGATGGGGGAAACAGTCCAATAAATTCAATTCCCCATACATCAAAAACATCAATCACAAGTATCGGGTGTTGCGACATCTCTTCACGACGACCCACATTGCCTATCCGCTGGCATTAATCACATCAGGAGACAAAATGACAAGAGTCATTGTGCATTGATGGCTAAGAAATTCCTGATTGTAAAACCTTTGCTACTGTTTGATCTAGCCCATGATGTCCTCCATCCAAAGAAGAGATACCAAATTCCAAAATACTTTGGGTCTCCCCAAGTGGGATGCAACAGCGGATTACCCCATCTGCACATGAGAAGAAGAGTAGAAGGTCTTCCCAGAAATACCTCTTTACCTCTAACAAAAAATGATTCCTCTGCTAAAATGAAAAGTTTGGGTGGAAAAATCCTTTGGCTAAGTAATTTGAAAGTTCAGTGAACCATGAACGAGGTGGTATGCCAATGAAAAATAGTTCCTCATCAGGGAAGTCTTCCTTGATCTCCTAGTCTTCTTCTCTCTCAAAGTGGGGTAGTTCCAGCTGGGGGAGATGATCAACCACCACATTCTCATGGCCCTTCTTGTCTTTAATTTCCAAATCAAAATTATGGAGGAGAGAACCCAACAGATAGGCCATAGTTTTTCGTCCTTTCTATTCTGCAAATACTTTATTGTGGCATGCTCTGTGTAGAACACAACTTTAGAAAGCACCATGTAGAAGCGAAATTGGTCAAAAAAAATCTACAGCCAGCATTTCCTACTTTTTTGTGGTTTAATTCAGCTTCACATACATTAATTCTTGTCTAGAATAATATATCGGTCGGAAAATATGATCCCTCTATTGTCCAAGTACTGCCTCATGGAATAATATCTCACATTGTACATAAGTTCGAACTACTCCTCCCAATTCGGATTGATCATTGATGGGGGAGGTGATCAATTTTCCTTTATAATTTGGATGTTCGTGATACATTTATCATCAAACTTATAAAATGCATCCTTGGATAGTAGATTGTTTAATGGATGAGTGATCTTGGAGAAGTCACAGATGATTCTTCGATAAAAACGTGCATTCCCCAAAAAGCTCTGAATCACTTGGCCTGATGTGGGTATGGGAAGCTACGAGTTAAATTCCATTTTAGCTGGATCCTCCTTAATTACATTCATCCATATCCTATGGCCTAACACAATTCCATGTTGTACCATAAAATGGAACTTCGCCCAATTGAGAACCAGATTGGTATGCTCACATCACTCAAGAACCAACTCTCAATTCATCGAGAAAGTATTGAATGTATTCCCATATACTGAGATGTCATCCAAGAAAATATTCAGAATCTGCTTGGTTTTTTGATGGAATATGGATAAAACTGACCTCTGAAAGGTGGAAGGAGCATCGCACATACCGAATGACATTCAGAGGTAGGCTAAAGATCCATAAGGACACATAAAGGTACTCTTTTCTTGATCCTGTTGGGCGATAGATATCTCGTTATATCTCGAATAACTTTCTAAGAAACAATAAAATTCATGCCCCACCAATCATTCCATCATTTGATCCATGAAGGGAATAGGGAAATGATCTTTCCTGGTTGCATCATTCAACATTCTATAATCAACAGAAACCCGCCATCCTGTAACTATTCGAGTCGGGATGAGCTCGTTCTTTTCTTTTGTCACTACCGTGATGCCTCCCTTTTTAAGCACTACATGAAGAGGACTCAAACTAGCACTATCAGATATGGGGTATATAATACCACCATCGAGTAATTTAATCACCTCCTTTTGACCACTTCTTTCATGGAGGGGCTCAGTCTTTTTTGTAGTTGGCGAGATGATTTTGCCCCTTCATCTAGAAGTACATTGTGGGTGCAGACTGTGGGGCTTATACCCTTAAGTTCAGCGACCGTCCATCCAATGGCATGTTTCTTCCTTCATAGGACTTGGATAAGAGCCTCCTCTTGATCTTCTGAGAGTGAGGCATTTAGGATCACCATTAATGTATGTTCCTCTCCCAAACAGCCATATTACAATGAGGAGGGGAGGGGTTTCAACTCGATCTAGGGATCCTTGAGAATGGACGGTACGATCGGCTGAACCTCGGCTCACTCTAAGAAATCTGTATAAATTTTTCTTTTCCAGTAATGGAAACCTTTGCCTACAATAAAGCTTTATTCCACCTATTTTTCCCCATGTTGTTCGTCCACCAGAACGGGTTCATTGCTGAATGAATAATATTTCATATCATCTTCCTCTAGGCCTAAGTACTCAGTCGTTGTTTTCAGAGCACAACAATCCTCTTGATCCATCAGTGAAACCTATTTCACCGCCTTCAGGACGTTGTAGGAAACCTTCTCATCACAGACATAGAGGATCAGGTCACCATGGTGCACATTAATTAACACCTTCCCAGTATCCATAAAGGGTCTTCCAAGAATTAAAGATGCCTCTTGGCATTCTTCCATGTCACGGATAATGAAATACTCTAGCATGATTAACTTCCCCACTTTAACCAACACGTCCTCCAACATCCCCCTGGGGTATTTAATAGAACGATCAGCTAGTTGGAGTGCCACTTGGGTGGGCTTGAGATCATTCGGCTCTAACTTCTTGAATACTCTGAAGGGCATTAAATTAACAGTCGCCCCCCAAATCACAAAGGGCTTTTCCAAACTTGCATGGTCTGATAGTACATGGGATAGTAAAACTTCCCGAATATTGGAGCCTAGGAGGGATACTATGTTGGACCACCATCGAGCATTCCATGGTCAGGGGAATGGGGCCCAAGTCTTCCATATTACTTTTATTTGAACAGATATTTTTCATGAACTTCGTGTAGGTGGGAATTTGAGTTAATGCCTCTACAATGGGGATGTTGAAATAAAGCTTCCGAAAGAATTCCATTAACTTGGAAAATTTATAGTCTCGCTTCCATTGTTTCATCCTTGTTGGAAATGGCCAGGAACGTTCATACAATTTAATCACTTCTTTTCACTTATCCTATGGGACATCCGGTTCTTTATCCAGCTCATGTTTTGGGGAAGTTTCCTCAATTGAAACTTCTCCACCTAAGGAGAATGTGGACTTCTTTAATGGTGTAGCACCCTGACTGATAGTTACCATCGAGTCAGCTCTTTCCTGTTGTGTAGAATAACAACATTAGAATCCTCCCATGGATTTTTCTCAATGTTTTCCAGTAGTGTACCAGGCTGTCTGTGAGAAAACTGATTAGAAAGCTACACAATCTGGTTCTCCCGGCTTCTAATTGATGCCTTCTGGTTTTGAAATCATGTTTCTGCAGTAGTTATAAATATAGACATTATTTACTCCATCCTTGATGTGGGTTCCTGCTGAGGTTGTTTGGATACTTGTGGGGGGGGGGTGGATGTCGCAACGGTTGAGAAGGATGAGGGTTTTGATACCCTTGCTGCTAATATGCTCCTTACTGAAATTGGTTTCCTTATTTCTGCCTCGGATACGAAGTCTAAAACTATTTTTTCCCATAAATATGTGGTCTTTGTGGTTAGGTATTAGAATTTTACTGTTTCTACCCCAACCGGTATTTTGATTCTCTTGCCAGACCTAGTTTTGGTATTGAGGGTAGTTGTTGGGTCCTCTATTGTGTGAAACATAATTTACTATACTGTTAGAGGCTCAAAAACTAACCCCTAAGCACTCACCCATAGCATGGTTGTCACGACAATCACTACACGCTAGTGGACTGAAATATTGAACTTTAGATGAATGTTTTAAATTAAAAGAATCAATATTCTTTGAGTTGACATTGAGTTGAGCCTCAATCATGGTGGTGGCATCAATATTATGCATTCCCCTTTTCTGAGTTCTCCTCTTAGAATTCCATTGAAATCTATTGGCTGACATTTCTTCCAACAATCCAAAATTATCTTCAGGGGACTTCCTCATGACTATCCCTCCAGCAGCTGCATCAACCACGAACTTTTTGTTAGTAGTCAGACTGCCATAGAATGTTGGGACTTGCATCCACAATGGCAGTCCATGGTGTGGGTATTTCCTCAGCATCTCCTTAAACTGTTCCTATGACTCATACAATGATTTTGAGCCATGTTGTTGATAGTTATGAATTTTTTTCCATAAGGTGACCATCTTCGTAGGAGGGAATTATTTCAATAAAAAAGTCTTGGGTCGGTGCCTCCTAGGTAAGAATAGATCTCTAAGGTAGCCCCTTGATCTAGTCCCTTTCCTTATCCCTTAATGAGAAGGGAAAAATAATAAGGCGTATTGTATCCTTTGACACTCTGTGATACTGAAAAGTGTCACATATCTCTAAAAATTTAGATAGGTGAGCATTGGGGTCCTCACTCGGCAAGCCACGGAACTGAACTATATTTTTAATTAACTGCATTATCACCATCTTGAATTCAAAATGTTGGGTGTGCATAGGTGGTCTTACTATTCCAGTGTCCGCTCCCATAATGGAGGGTAAACCATATTCCAGATGAGTATGGCATGGTCACATCAATTCCTAGGGTGGTTGGGGAATGAACTATTGTTGCTCCCGAGGATAATATGTCTGCTGGTTCTGAGTCAAAAGGGAGGCTACTCCTACGGAATATATTGCTTCGGCTGTGGATGCCCGAACCCTGGCACAAATTGAGCTTGTGGCTTCTGTTGGTTCCTCCGCAGGTATTCCACATAAGCCCCTGGTTGATTCAGATGTTGCTCTTCATCGCCACCCAATGGTGGATTTCCTTTAATAACAAATGGCTGCTCAACTCCTTGGATAACACCCAATTCTTCCTCCTACAGTTCCAATGGTTCATTTGCGTTGTGATCACCCAAAAGTGCATGACATCTCTGGGGCAACAATCTTTTGATTTATGGATCTATCGGGTGTAGCTCCGATGACTCGACAATCTAAGAATGAGTGACCAGGCCTATAATATACCTATAGGCCTACATAACACACACAAAACACCCAGAAAAAAAGGAAAAAATAATGAAAAACATAAATGGGATTACAAAAAAAATTAAGAAAATTTTTAATTTTTTTTCACGCAATGACACAAATTTAATTAAAAAAATGACACTCACATCCCCGGAAATGGGGCCAAAATTTAGTCGGTAGTTTTCCAGTTGTATTTTTTTAGCACCAATTTAATTTCCTGAACTTGTGATTAGTATAGTGTGAAAGTATAGCGTCGATCCACATCGAAGTATTTTATGTGTTTTATGTCTCTTGATTTGAAATCACTTAAGTGAAGATGCTTAATTTAAATACGATTGGTTGGTTTACAGTACAGATATCAAAAGATAACTAATTACATGGATTTTTATAATTCACTATGAATTAAACAAGAAAATTGAAAATTACATAAAACTAGAATTTGGATTTTAATGAAATTATGTTGGGGAAGGATATTCGTGTGGGACGTTAAAAATTATTCCCTATTGTGTTGTGTTGTTCATAATAACACACAATTCTGGGTTTCATTTATGTCAGAACTCCCTTGGTCCGGTGAGTTCTGATCAAGTAAGTAGTAATCTATCCCTTGGTATGGAAATTGATTTCTATTGACTCTTTAATTTAGGAACCACCCTCTAGAAACGAAAAGTATATCAAATGGTCATGGATATCTTTGTCATAATTCTCCCAAAGATCCATGGAAACTCCATTCTTTGTCTGATATGGTGTTTATAAAGAAATAAGAAAGGGAAATTGGGATAATTAGGTGAGAGCCAATGAACAAACCAAATAATAGAGAAATTGGTTCTTACGAACCCACATTTTCTCCAGTCCCAACACAGGGGGGTTTAGCTATTCATAATGAAAATAATATGAATCTTACTAAGATTCATCATAGAATTCATTACAACAGAAAATAAAACAATTCAAATTACAACAAAACAACAAGAACCAATTCCTATAAAACCTTCCTTCTCTCACACCACTTGGTTTTCCATCCCCCTCTTCTTATTTTTTCTCCTTCCCTTGTTCTAGCTCACTCCCCCAAGTCTTCTTGGTCAGAAAGGGCCTTTTTGCAGTTGTCCAAACATAGGTAGAACATGGAACCCTGGGTCAAGGAGTGGGTGAAAAGTGAAAAGGAAGTAAGGAGAAGGCTATAGTGGTCTGCACGATTTTGGTGCATGGTTTGGTAGACCGTGCACCAACCGCGTGGATGCTACTGTGTCAAATCCTTGAGCCGCACGATTTTCCTAGATGGGCCTCATGGTTTGGACAGGTCGTGCACCAACTGTGCAGAGGGTATTGTCAATGGTATCTTCTCCCACATATTTTCACATTATTTGGATAATCATGTGGCAACCAAGTGGGTTTCCTCTATCATTTCAGTTCCTGAATTCGCCCATACTTCATGTCTAGTGCTTGATCCGGGTGACTCTATTCTGGAAATGTCAGGGGAAAAGGGTCTATAAGCCACCAATTCCCTTCTGAATCTCCAAAATTCATTAAATTCATTCTTTATCCTTTGGTGAACGAAAAAAAAAAGAACATGTAACATAAAAATTGTGAAATTCATGAAAAACCGTCCACAAAAACCATTTTATAGATATTAAACCAAGTGGAAATGACTTATGCACAACAGTGCATCACTGGGAGATGGTAAATTTCACTAAAAAAATTATCAATTACACTACTGCCTTGAGAGTGCAATATATTCTTTAAGGAACATATACATTATTTAGATAAATATTTATTTGATTACACATTGAATGATGGATTCTTTTAATGCATGAAGAAGTCTATCACTGTTACTTATCATGGTGGTTCAGAAAGATGATCCATTTGGGAGAGTTTATTACTCACATCTGGAGTCAGCTTCCCCAATATATATATAATTTGATACGTTCTAGCTCCATCTCCATTGACATTATATTTCTCATTGGCAATCACAATATGGGATTTTTTTCATTCATGTATCTACCATTCCTTCAATATTATTCATTTTTAACTAATACAATACAATAGATTAGATCATAAAATTGTAAAAAAACTACATATAATCCCATAAATAATGAAATAATTTACATATATGGAATCATTTCTGAAAATATAATATCATAATGATAAATGATGTTTCATGGGGGATATACTTATTAACAAATCCCTTATAATGGTTTGTTCAGAAAATGTGATTTGTCATAAGAATATACCTTGGTATTTTCAATCTAACTACCTAGTAATGCCCATTTTTGTACACCAGGTGAGGATCAGTTGAAGCCCAACACACCCATCATGGAGTTATTACCCCATTGTGCATATGTTTCACAAAAAAATCAATTTATAGTGTCATGAAATAATGTTTTTTTGGAAAACCATATAATATAATCCTTTAATAATCAGTATTATATTTTTTTAAACAAATTCTCACATTGGAGTATATTCCCTAATATCTATTTTCTAAATTTTTTCATGTGATTTATACTAATATTTCACAGTTATAAACTATAATAATACTAACCTAATTATCAAATAGATGATGTCTAATTTTTTACAATGGTTTTATATTTAAGGAATGACATTCTGAAGAACTTGATTGTTTATCAATCATCAAAATCTATACACAAAATTGAAATTATTTATATAATTGAAAACATAAAATAAAACATTTATATTATTTGGTAACACCTTTGTTACTCTATGTTTTCCTCTTCATATCTATCATAAAACACATCTTGGTATCATTGGGAATATAAACAATTTTAAAGGGGTGAGACCATATGATCAGTAAGGATATTAATACATCAGAATCCATAAATAGAGAGGCTATAATCAAAATGGAAAGGTGAATTACACAAACACATGAAATATAATGAATAACATAAGAATAATTTGGTATGAATGAATGAAGATAAAATAATTACATAGAAACAAAAAAATTATCTTGAAAACATATCAATGGATATTCTATTAAATTGAAATGTCACATGATATACAGACAACTGAATTCATAATGATAAAATGTGTAATGCTGGAAATCAAAAACAAATCATCAATTCATACTTCAATGACACCAAATATTTTCAATACCATATTTCAATACATGTTCATAAATGGATAATACATAAATCATATCCCAATCTACATTGTCTCATTAGACCTTATGATTCATCAAGGTCTTATAGTATGCCCCGCCCATCTATTATTAAGTCAATTTTTTTACTCATATGAAAGGGGTGAAAATAATTTATATATGATTAATATTTAAACTATCATACTTAATCTAAATACATTAACACATAAATAAAATAATCTTAAACCATCTAGAGTAAATTGAATGGTGTGAAGACATTATATATCTAGTCAAACTGATCATAAACAATTTGCAGAAATAATAGTGATGGTATCATTGGATAATATCCTCATTATAAATAGCTAGCATCAAATTGTTTATTAAATAATAGGAAATTATTTTGAAGGATCTCTTAGAATATTCATTGAGGGAGTAACCATTCACAGAAAATAACCCTTTTTATTTTAAAAAAATCATATTCATAAGATATTTTTAAAAATACTTTCTTTTAAATGTATTATAAAAACAATGACTTTGTAGAATATTAAGAAAACATTTTATATAAAAGAAAATTGTAAATTTTCATAGGAGGGTTCAATGAAATTTCAATAATAGTTGTAGTTAATTTGCTGCATTCACTCTAATTTTAGACAAAATATATTCATTTTTCACTGTAAATTGGATAAAATTTTTCCCTTTTCATAAAATGAAAACAATTTTGAAAGAAATAATTTTTTAAAATATTTATGCAATGTTAATGATTTATGTAACAAATAATTTGATTAATTTAAATAAAATGATATCATTTTTTAGAAATCAATGTTTTGGACAAAAAATAATTTATTTTTAAAGAGAAAAATGAAGTTAGGTATTCTATAATAAAAATTAATTAATCATTTTAATTACGATATAGATGAAAAATGGAACTAATATAATAAAAATTTCATTAATTAACATCATATAATAAAATATATTGATTTAATAAAGAAATATAGAATAATTAACAAAATGAAGAAATGAACAAAAATAATCTCGATTAATGATGAGATTGTAAAATAGTACCATTGCAATTTAATAAATTTAAATCATAATCCGGATGAAATTAATAAAATTAAATGAGAACGTGAAGTTAAATAAATTCATTATAGTATATAAAAGGTTACTTATATACACCACACATAATAAAAATGTCATGAATTCTGGATTATATCTCATAGAAGTAATAATGGTATGAGAAACACATACCTTGAGTCTGACTCATCACATATGTTATTTATATTTATGAATAATAAGCTTGTGTTAATTATTTTATTTTCTAATAAAAGTTATCATATTAAATTTTCCATTTATTTCCTTTATTACATTGTTATATATATTTTCATTACTGATTAACTTTTTTTTGATTTCATTCATTGATATTTGGTATATGTTTCAAAAATAAAAATTATACGTTGACTTTGAAAAAATTATATATTTTTCAAAAATATCCAGAATAATAATAATAATAATAATATATTTATAATATTTATTCATTTAATATTATTTTAAAACATATCATGAATGGTTTTTATTTAAATATAACTATTTTAAATTCATAGGGATGGTAGGTCATATACAAGCATGCTAATGGTTCCATGTCTCGATGATCATTATGAAAAATGGTACAAAATATTATAATATTCAAACATTATAATTATTTCATGTATAGGATATTATTTCTTTAAATATATGTACAAATATCACTCATGTGGCGGGGTGATGAAAATAGAGTCATATCTCTTCATGATAGTTGTATTCTACAAGTACAATAATAATGTTATCATTTTACAGGGCAAGATTGAAAATAATAAGAATTACTTCTTCATAATGATAAAAATGCCATAAATATAATATTTATTTGATTTTTATCTCATATATTCAATAAATTTATCATTATTACATTTCATTTAATGTGTTAGTGTTAAATGAAACAAAATACTTCACGGGGTTGTAGTCTGATGTACACACAAGAAATGAAATCGTATTCACTATGAAATAGTGTCTCAAAAGCTATATATTATATAAAGACTAACAAGGTATAATCAAATTATAAATAACTTATATATAATTTATATCTGTCATTATACCAACATGTGAGATGTATTAATGGAAAACATGTCATATCATATTTTGGTTTAGTAGTCTTCCATACACAGGACAGATTTTATAATTTCTAAATTTCGGATTAGGACATGGATATTGGATATTCCATTAAAAAATTAATATATTATCATTTGGGTGATTATGGTGTTATTATATAATCAAAAAAATTATTAGAAGTTGTTTGAAGATGAAACAATCAAAATTACATAGTAAGTGATTTCAAATCATCGATGACCACCCTATTATGATTATACATATTGTTTTCATAGAATGGATTAATGCCAAAAATACAGGTTATATGATGTTTTATATATGTTTGTAATTTATTTGGGGATGAATTTGCTGAATCAAAATAGATTGATGGTGAGTGGACTAGTAGAAATAGTGTAGCGTATTATAAGTGAGATGAGTCGAACACTTATAAATTTTGAAAATAAATAACATTACCAACAATATTCTAATTCAAACACAGTTTGTAATTTTTTACGATGGATAAAAATGAATTATAGGTTCTTAATATTTCAATAAAATATTTCTCATCCAAGATATGTTTAAATTTAACAAATATATTTTTTGTTTATCCTATAGTAAATTCATTTTTACACTAATCACTATAATTAATTTTTATTATTTACAACAGTAGTTTTGGTAAACAAAAATTGGTTTAAAATTATTATGTTTATATATAATTCATATTACCAATTTTTAACTAGTTTTTCCTAGATTTATGAAACTATAGTGTAAAAATATAAATTAAAATCAATCTCACAGACCATATGATAAAGCTTATAATTGATGAGAAAAAAATGATTAAAAAGTTTTTATACCCATATTCAATATTAAAATGAATAAAATAAACCAAAATTTATAAATACATATATAATTTTACTAATTATTTTTTAAAACTAATTTAATATGTACTTTTTCATTATATTTATTTTAATGAAAAACTTCATTTCTCCATTGAAATTCAGTAATTTCTACTATTAATAAATATCTTGAAGCTTCTCAAAAGAATAAAAAATATTCAAAATAATATAATTTTGATTTTTTTATTTAAAAAATTATTTTTATATTTTAAAATAAATTTTCTAAAATTCTGGAAGAATAATTTTATCATAGTTCTATAATATTCAATAAAACAATAATCGTGGAAACATAAAATTATTCTAGATAAAGTTCTTTTCAATTTTAATTTTATCTTATATTATTTATAATAAAAAAATATCCATTTAATTTATTTCATATATGTTTACATCATATTATATCATAATTTAGTTAGTACTATTTATAAATTCTACCTTAATGTTTAGGTAATAAATTTCATTATTAAATAATAATATTTTAATTGATGGTCGCATTTCATTTAGAACTATTGTTGTATGCATTACATGATATCAATGAGATTGAAAAAATATATGTATCACCATGTATAATGATGTTATATTCTCTTCTATGCGTTGTTTTGAGTGTCACACACACTACTAAACCTGATGTTCCCATTAAAAAAACTTGTGGTGTTAAAATACATATCTAAATAACCTCATAGATTTTATTCACATATAGTTATTCATGTAAATACATGTTTTCAATTCATGATCCGATAGTTATATACTTAGGTGTTGAATATAATATTTATTATTAATCTATTTTTATTTATTACATCCATTAGACATTAATTTTCTTCCAAACCATTGTTTTCTTGAAATGTTTTTAATTTTTTTATCATTCTAGAAATGATTTATTAATGTTATTTTCCAATGTTTTTATTTTTTAAAATAATATAATTTTAATTTTCCAAAATAAAAATTCATTATTAATTTACCAAAAATTGGAAATATTCATTAATTTAAGGTACATGAAATTTTTTATTATCACGAAAAAATCAATTTCTTATTGATATTTTCATATCATACAATAATTATTTTAAATGAAAATATTTTTGAAAAAAAATCATTGAATATGGTTTCAAATATGAACATATTCTTTCTACATGATTTGTTTTAAATGTTTTTTTGAATCTTCCTTCATAATTTTGAAAAATTAGTTTGAATTAAAAAAAAATTAAATTGATTTATATTTTAAATATATTATTAAAAAAAATTAAATTATATTTTCTATAATAAAATTTTTAAATCATTTTTAAAAAATCCATCAAATGATTAATAGGTTTCATTAAATGAAATGAATTATGAAAATGTTTTATGTTTTAAAAAACTATTTTTCAATTTAAAAAAGTTATTTTCATCAATTGTTCTATGTGATATTTTAAAATAATTTTCCATGTAAGTCCAAATCCTTTTATGTTTGTAATTATTTAAATGGGATGTGATATAAGGATAAATTTTTTATTTTTTGTATAAATGGTTTATGATTTTGATGAAAGGAAATTTCAGAACCAAATTTCTCTTCCTAGTGCTATATAATGAATAAATTTATATGAAACATGATTATTTTCCATAGGGTACTCTATGATGAAATGTTTATGAAACCCAATTATTATTAGGGGTTATGATATTTTGAATGTTTTATTATCTTGTTATATATATATGTGTGATTTTAATTATCTTGAATGAAGAACGTATATCTTAATCTAAATATTTTAGATGAGATGCATAACTCATGAGAAAACATGTTATGGGTGGCCATAATTACAGTATTACAATGTTATGTGTCAACCTGAGTACATTTTCACAATGTTATGTGTGAACATGATGAAATGTTCACAACAATATGCATGAAACTAATTACATATTCAAATTGTTATGATTTTACCGGGATTTAATGTCTATAAGATTATGTGTGGACCTATTTGCACGTCCTTAAATTTATATGAGGGCCTAATTTTATGACATTAACATAATTAGTGAACCTATTTAGATTAATACATGTTTAAATTGTTATAATTTCATGGGTATAACACAATTCTATGTATTATTCCAATTTTACGTTCTCATAGAAAATTTTCTATGATTCAATTATGATTTCTAGCTTTTAAACTACTGTAATTTTTTCACGACTCCTGTTTATGATCATTGAAATGTATAATAATTTTTAAAAACGTTATCATCATTTTATCAAACCCTTATTATCTTGTTATGTATATAACAACCTTAATTACAAATAATAATTATATGAGCTGACCCTTTATTTTTTGTCCTTTCCCCAAGTTGTGAAGAATGGTATTATATAATATATATTTAAAAAGATTGATAGTTATGAAGAATGTAGTGGGAAATAATAAAGAAGAACAGTTTAGATCTAGTTGTTTTTTATTCCTTGTTTACAAATAAACTGAACTTTTACAATCCTCAATCAGGTATTTGTAAAATTAAATGAAAGATATTCTATAAATATGTAATATATATATATATATATATGAAAGCATAGGTCACCACAATTTATTGGAACCTCTATCAATTATTTTAGACCACGATAAAATTATTAAATATATTTTCCAAATGATCCAAAAATTGATAAGAATACCAATGTAACACATCAAATATAATATCATCCATAAACTAATGAAAACAAAGTTATGAATATTCAAACATTAGACGTCATGTTTATTGCAAGATTTCATGATATTATCAGGGGATGAGATAATAACATCAACAAAATTAAATCTATTGTAACAATAATGCGCACAGGGGAATAAATTTTTTTCTTATGCATCTATCAATGATATGAGGTTTAGAACTATAACATTTTGGGATGTTGTTAGATAAAGAATATTGTTTAGGCTTTACATGGTAAGAGGAACTAAAATTAAGAAAAAATGTGTTCAAAAACATATCAACGATACATAGTGTTTCAAAAATATTCATGAAAAAAATATAATTTAGGACATTGAATTTTATATTTGGTATATTTTATTCCTGATAATATAACATTCGAAATGAGTTAAGATAATTTCTAATGAATGGAAAATAGAGTCCATATTACATAAGACAATTATAGAATCTAGAGAATGTTGGAGTAGTTTCCTGTTGTGTTATACTAGGTTTTTTTTTGAATATTTTTTAATAAATAAAATTCATTCGGTATCGTTCATTACACATAACACCAATTTAATAATTCATTACATGTAACACTAAATTTTCTTGTGTTACATGAAACACTGTGTTTTAACTAAACCATAACAAATTATTAATATAGTTATTTAAATTCATCTATTATAACCTTGTAGTTAAGAATAATGATATGAATAATAATATGTTATTTTTAAATATTAATTAATACGGTTATATATAATGAAATCATATTGCAAAAGATGTCTTATTTTTTGTAAATATGTTTTGATAAAACACTTTTTTTATTAAATGTTATTATTTATTTGTTAGTGGTTCATGAAGTTCAATTATCAAACTATTATAAAATTAATATGATAAAATAAAAATAATTTATGAAATAATATTTTATATTTTATATTGTGATGAATTTTAGGGATTTTTCTAATTAGTTTTATTTTTGGTTAATAATGAAAAATAATGATGTCTAATTGAGAACTGATTTATAATTTAAGGTATTTTAAAAATTAATTTGATTTTAAATTGGTTTTAATTTAAAGTTAGATTAATTATAATCCCTTTAATCCAATTATATTCACTGTAAATAATTTAATTTTAATTTTTTTCTAAAAGAATGTAATAATTTGAACGTTTATATCATTGAAACCCCAATTTGTAACGTTTATGTCATTAGTTTTAAATGTAATTCACAAAATTATGTGAATTTATTTTGGATAATTGAATTCCATGCATTTAATCAGAATAATTTTTGTTATAAAATATTGTCAACTTATTTTTGGAAAAAAAATAATGTGAAAAATTGAAACATTATTTAATGCACTTGAGAGAAAAATTGTTTACTGAAGGGTTAAACTAAAACGGTAATGGTTATAAATGAACCCACACATGATTAAATATTATTATATGGACATATAGAAATATTATTCATCCCATTATCAAATATAGGGTAATTTTTAATATTTATCCTTTTAAAGGAATTTATTTTTTTAACATTCTTATGATGTTTCGAAGTAATTTCAATGTGGGTTCATTTACCCCACACATAAACGTCCACCACTACCATTCACTTATTCACACCCTAAAAAACAGTTAATTTAGAAAATTAATTTCCATGCTTCATCCCCATATCCCAATTATCCCTCTTAAATTCTCAGTTTAAATTGAAAGAAAAACTGGGAAGGGTTTTGGGGCAATCCAATAATGGATACCTTTTGAAGAGGCAACATTAATCAACAATAATTTTTTGTTTTATTTAATCATAAACATTATTAAATTTTTATTATATGAAAATGATATATCATCCTATATATCTTCGATATAATAAGTCATGTTTATGTTAATGGAATGACATAAAACCATCTCCATTTCCATCAAATGTGTTATGAAATCATCATTTGTATATATCGAAGACGACATAATTATGAACTCATGTAATTCATTTTCCATCAACCTCATATAAAGGCTTAAATAATGATGAAATTATTATTTATTTGTTATATTTATGATATTATTATAAATATGGAATTATTATATCATGAATACCATCAATGTCACCATTTTCTGAGAGTATCTTAACGTAATTCATTTGTAAAGACGATTAAGGTATTTTAATTCTACGTGATTCATTTATGATTTATATTAAAGTAAATAATAATCGTTTTAAGGAAAATTATATGATATATTTGACATAAAATTTTCTTAAATTAAAATTATAAAGACCCATTTATTACATTCATTGATATTACTTCAAAATAGGAGAATATTCATAAAAAATATTACAAATCCATTAAAGGACGGTATAGGTATAGTGTCATTAGACACTAAAAAACATAAAAAATTGGTTCATAAGACAACTTCATTGTATCCACATTATTTCATCATAACTAGGTCCCTTTTTGAAATATCTTATTTTAATACCCTTCTACATGACCTAGGGAAAATAAACACATGAAATAGTGAGTTATAATTCTTATTATGGGTAAACAAAAGAGATATCATACCGAACACAATAATAAGAATATATAAACATGATAATATCCTTTGAAAACCATACCATATTTAACAAAAATAGAATTATAGATTCATGAAATAAACCATGGTAGTTCATTAGTCTTAAATCAAAATAGAATCATGAACCATGAGTGTCACAAACCAAACTAGGATGCCATCTGACCCAACACCAATCTCGGTCTGTGACATGGACCGAAGGGAATTCCCAATCCCCACGGGCTGACAAAAAGTTTCGGGCATCAAAATAAAACAAGAGGGAATGATTTAGCCCAATAATAATAGGATCAAAAAAATACAACATTGAAAACACAACAGAACTAACCACAAATGAATCTCAATAAAATAACAATCTGGTCCAATACGAATACAACTAAATAAAACTAACACTTAAAGACCCATAAGATACAACAAAATAAAACAACCAGCTACTAGAATGATCTCTATGTGACCTCTTGGTCACCTCCAACCATAAGACCACCCTTCTCCATGAGATACTCGAACTAGAAAAACCTGAACAAAATCTGATCCTGCAAAACAGTTTGGGTCTACTGACACCGAATGGTACAAGTAGGTGTGAGATAGAAAGATCAGTAGGAAATCACCAAAGAGTCCATCTGTTTCCTTTCCCAAAACAATCCATTAACAGTAGTTTGAAAATAAAGCTATAAAAATAGGGTTTCTTTCTTTTTAGAAAAAAACAAATTTCATTCCATTTTTACAAACTATGCACACCATGTTTCCACATTCAAAATAGAATTTTCATTTTAAATAAAAAACCAAATCAACAACACCAAGTCTATGCTGAAAATAAATAAACTGAACAAATAAACATTCAATGTAGCAGAAAGTAAACAAGAAATACAGATAGTATCCATGGGTGATTTTAAATATCCCAAGAATACCCTTGGACGTACTTGGTTTCGGATCCACTGGTCGGCGTATGGTAAAGCTCCTAAGTCTATATCCAACTAGGATCCCTTACGGATCAATCCATTGGCAAATACCGCCTGGCCTAACAAAATCTAGGGGGTACCAACCCGTCTAATCCGGGTTGATCAGCAACCGTCACTCGATCATCTAAAAGATGCCCATGAACCCATGGTGGTGATAATAATAATGTGTAAGTAGGAAGGACCTCACATGCATGACTCATATCACCGCACTTTCCTACCCTAAACATGGATTCTTCCTATTCATTCACCCATAAAGGGTTACCCTTGATAAGAGAACCCCACAAATATGCATTTTATCATTTCATACCAAAAAATTTCCAACGAGGCAGTCACACCATTTAACATTCAAACCATTTCATAAAATGTTCAAAGTTACCCACCGGGCATTCACATTTTGTGAATCACATTGTTTTATAAAATCAACACAAAAAATCACGTTTAAAAGTACTATGCCAAACGGGCCTTCTATATTACTCACCCAAATACATTTAGCAAAGCAGTTCCAAATCATTTCTAAAACCATTTCCATGTATACAAAGAGAAACAATCCATTAAACCATTTGAAACCATTTGTGTCCCAAAATTCCTCACAGTTCAAATTTATAAGAAGAAAATATAAAATTAAAGCCACATTAAATACCAATACACTTTTTAGAAATCAATATCCATTTTAGAAGTATGATAATGGGAGAGAGAAGAGACAAAATTTGATAAATCAAGGTTCATGTGTAACATCCTTTTTAAGTGTCATTTTCACTTGAATCCCCACCCATGTGTGAACCTAGTACACCCATGGATGTGTGAACATCCAATGAAACCCTTTGAAGATCCATAAGCATACCCAAAAAATTTCTTCCAGAAATACTACAACCCTTTAAACCAAAACAATTTCAACATCTCTCATAAACATTTCAAAAAACCCGAAGGACTTTTACAAAACATTACACCATGATTAATCAATCGATAAATAGACACCCAAATCTCCTTCAATGCTCCAATTCATGTTTCAACCAACAAAAAATATAAGACCAAGTCAAAACAATACAACATGGGCTCAATTTCCTTTTAATAAAACAAATAAAATTTTATCAAACACTTCCAAGGCACCAACACATAGACATAATCAAGGAAACCTTTTAAAATCCATTTTTATCAATTGTAACCAACATAAAAACACCACAATAAGTTAAATATAATACTTATGTAGGTTCTAATCATGTTTAAAAATTAATCCAAAGTGTTCAAGCATCAATGGTTTGCAATGGAAAGTAAATTCATGGAAACACCTACCTCAATAGTGTGTGAATGCATTGAAACATCAAGGGAGGAGAGATCTAATCCCCCATGGAACATCCTCACACCCTAGACACAATAAAAATGAAGAAAACATAAACCCCAGACATTAGGGTTCATGCATTGAATAAAATCCCCAAAGAAAACCCTAGAACCAAGAGGGGAAGAGAAGGAGAGAAGATTTGATGAAGGAAACATGAAGAATCAAAAACAATTCATGATAAATTACCCCAAAATCACCCCATATCAAAGAAATAATTTGGGAAGGATCCTCAGGTAGATTACCAATAGAGAGGGATTCATTATGGAGGTGGAATCACCCAAATCGGAGCTCCGCATAAAAAGTTATAATGCTTTCAAGTGGTTGTACGGTTTTACTGCACGGTTTGTCAAACCGTTCACAAACCGTGTGAGGGATACAGGAAAACTCCTAAAACTTCACATGGTTAGGTTGCATGGTTTGGGAAGGCCGTGATCAAACCATATAACCCCAAAAAATGGCCAAAAATCCCAAATTACAACACAAACACTAGGGAAGTTGACCAAATGATCCATGAATATTTTAAACACTATATGGAGACACTGACAGCATCATAAACTCTCCCACATGCCACTTTCTTCCCAAAAAATTCTCAATAACCAAGAATAGGTTTCGAAGATAACCAATACCACAAAAAATCAAGGACTTCTATTGGATACCAATGTCGAACCTCAACGAAAAGTTCCAACATCGAGAAATAAATAAATGGAAGGAGTATCTGAGGTCGGGGTGTGACAATTCTCCCCACCACAGACACATTCTGCACCCAGAAAGTCACCTAGCCAAGAGATAAGCAAAACTCAAATCCATGCCCAATAAATACAAAGAGAACATGTACAACAGGGTGACTATTCACTCCATAGGTCACACTCGACCGATCAAGAATAAACCACAAAACATGAATGAGAATGAGGGGAGAACAGTAGAGGGTTCTCCCCACCACAATAACTCAGCTAATATGAATAACATTTAAACCCCAAACAACACCCTCACTATAACCTGGAGGAGAGGTTTCAATATTTTTACTTTTTGGACAGCTTTAATGGTTTGGCTGCATAATTTTCCAAATTTTGTGCCAACCGTGCACAAGATACTAGAAGAATGGGGCACCCCACTCGTCTTGGTCGCACGGTTTCAAAACCGTGTGGCAACCATACCAACACCTCTGCCCAAAAATGACACAAAGTCATGCAGTTATAAGACCTACCACATGGTCATGCATTGGCCGTGCAGTTGGTTCTGTCCGCTGAGTTAAGGCCACATGATTTTAATTAGTTGTGTTGTAACCGTGCAGTAACCGTTATCCACATGTAAAAATCTCACAAAATTCCAGAAAATAAAATCCTTGATCAATGTCAAACCTGAACTTCCACATCACAGTTGGACACTAAAACCACTAAAATATGGAACCTTTCAAACAAACTAAACCCACAATAAACCAATTCTACAAAACTCAATAATCTCCCAATGACCATTGTCAAATTTTAAAATCGCAACCAGCCTACACAAAGTCAAGACACACTCAATGGAGAATGAAAATTATCAAGGGTCACATTTAAATTGACTCAACTATTTGGGTTACAATAGATCTAGTTCATCCCACCATTACCACAAATGGTTAACTTACAAAATCAAGGAATTAAGAACAAGGAGACGTTAAACAGTTCCATATCAGCAGAGGAAAAAAAACTAGGTTGGGTTTCATACCCCCCCCCCCCCCTTGTCACTTCTGACAGTGCGCGAGCTTCACACCAAGACCTGCGTTTGGGGTTCTTATGGGTGAAGCATCTCCTTCCCCACAGTTAGGAAATACATCCTTCGATCAAGACTTTCATTTTAGACAACACCCCCTATAGAACTTATTCAAATGAATCTAATGGCCAAAACAGCGACAAGTCTTTGGAGGAATACAACCAGATGGATTTGAGTGACCAAATCAGCCGCACTAGAAACATACAAGAAAATGGTTCGAAGAACTGGAAGTCAGAGCCAACAAAAAATGTTTTTCAGAAACCAGTTCCCCTAGAACACCCTACTCGATAGATGTGGAAGCTTCACGAGAACCAAAAACTATTGGTTGCACCACAAAAACCATATAATCCATAAATGCCTCATCCACCAACCTCTCAAAACAGGTTTCACTGGATGAGAGCACTTTCTCTGTAATTTGAGGACGAAGACCCCAGACAAAGAGCGGGGCCTTCATCAGATCCTCTGATGCTACTTCCAAAGAGAATGGAACCAGCTCTCTGAAAATTTCAACATAAGACTTTACTGATCACTGGCCCTGCCAAACATCATATAGCTCTGCCACCTTCCTCTACTTCCCCACCTCTAGTATGAACCATTGGTTGAAAGTGGCCATAAACACCTCCCATGAAATCTCACCTTCCCTCAATGATGGTGAAACTAACCCCCACTAGTCCAAGGTTACACCCTCAAACAACATTTGAACTACACACACTCTAATAGCATCGGGAGTTACCAATGAAATAAAGACATGATCAGCTTCCTCAAGCCACTCCACAGCCTCATGCTTAACTTGATAACCCTAGAAAACAAGAAAAACTAGTGAAGGAAAATAAACTAGGCATGACTCATTAGGAACTTTGGGGACCGTTCTGGGTGGCATTTTCTGAACAACATGAAAAGCACAGACCAAATCCAACATCAAACCAAAGCACAAAAAGAGAGAGGAACAACTCAAACCAAAACAAACCAGCTTAGAATACATGTAAAAACAAACACCAATATAATATCCTTTTTTAAAACCATCATTTTATTTTTAAATCTCAAAACTACCTTCTTCCAGGGCTAATTCCCAAGTACCAATAACCCTTTTTTGAAGATTTCTTTTCAAAATTCATTTTCTCATTCAAATCCACTTTAGGAAAGTCATGTTCGACCTTTGATTCTAAAACCCAACCCATGGTATCCCATGAACTGTTACATGTGCGTCCCTCCATTCCCATCCTCATGTGCCAACACACACTTCTCACACATACCCACACACATTTCAACCTATATAAGAAATACCAAGGGCCACCTTCCACTAATATTCTCAAACCCAAAACACACTCACTGTTTGAAAACACAATTAACCAAATTAAAACCATTTCATGTAAAACACTACCATTTTTAAATCCGTTTTCATTTCAAAACCCACTTTAATTTTCAACATACAGTTGCACCAACTGAAACCAAAATGAATCCAAACCAACAATGGACCACCAGAATGAGGGACTAGTGCCTATTCAAATCCCATAAACATGATGGTGAGCCATGCCCCAAGTAAGGCATAACACTTGGAGGGCCTTAAACTGGGCACTTAGACTTCACATGGGTCACCAGCCCATGTAAGGCCAAAACATAACCCAACCCACCTCCATTTTAATCCCTCAATTCCAATACAACACAAGACACAAGACTCAATCCCGGACTACCCCTGGTTACTCGAGGTTTAGAATGATCAAGGGTTCATGATGCCATCCCCGCACCTACCTTCTGAGTCCTGACAACAAGAGTCTCCATCTACCGGACACCCCAAACATTAAGAACATCATCTGATACCAATTTTTCACGAACCAAATTAGGATGCCATCTCACCCAACACCCATCTCGGTCCGCGACATAGCCTAAAGGGCGTTCTCGATCCCCACATACTAGAAATAAGTGTCGAGAATCAAATTAAAACAAGAGGTAAGATTTACCCCAATAAAAATAGTATAAAAAAATACAGCATTGAAAGTGCAGCAAAACTAACCACAATAGAATCTCAATAAAATAACAATATGGTCCAATACGAATACAACTAAATAAAACTAACACTGAAAGAACAAGAAGATGCAACAAAATAAAACAACCAGCTATTAGAACGATCTCCATGTGACCTCATGGTCACTCCAACCATAAGAACACCCTGCTACAAGAGATACTCGAACTAGAAAAACCTGAACAAAATCTGAACTTGCAAAATAGTTCGGGTCTACCGACACTGAATGGTATAAGTAGGTTGTGAGCTAGACAACTCAGTAGGAAATCACTAAAGAGTCCATGTTTTCTTTCCCAAAACAATACATTAACACTAGTTTGAAAATAAGTCTATAAAAATAGGTTTCCTTTCTTTTTATAAATAAAAAAATTTCATTCCCTTTTTACAAACTATGCACACCATGTCTCCACATTCAAAATGGAGTTTTCATTTTAAATAAAAAACAAACCAATAACACCAAGTCTATGTTGAATATAAATAAACTGAACAATGTAACATTCAATGTAGCAGAAATTAAACCAGAAATATAGATAGTAACCATGGGTGATCCTAAAAATCCCTAGAAGACCCCTGGACATAATTGGTTTCAGAACCTCTGGCCACTGTATGGTGAAGATTTTAAGTCTATAACCAACTGGCCGCCCTAACTGACCAATCCAGTGGAAAATCCCGCCTGGCCTAACAAAAATCAGGGGGTACCAACCCGTATAATCAGGGTTGATTAGAAACCATCACCCGATCATCTAAAAGACGCCCAGGAACCCATGGTCATAAAAATAATACTATGTAAGTAGGAGGGCCCTCACACGCGTGACTTAACTCACCAAACCTGCCTACCCCAAACACAGATGATTCCTATACGTTCACCCATAAATATTTACCCTAGATAGAAGCCCCCCAAAAAATACACATTCAATCATTTCATATCAACAAAGTTCCAACTGGGTCGTCACACCATTTAACATTCAAACCATTTTATAAATTGTTCAAAGTTCACCATTGGGCATTCACATTTTTGAATCAAATTCTTTTCTAAAATCAACACAAAACATCACCTTTAAAAGTACAATGCCAAATGTTCCTTAAATATTACACACCCATATACATTTATCAAAGCTGTTCCATATCATTTCTAAAAACCATTTCCATGTATACAAAGACAAACGGTCAATTAAGCCATTTATAACCAATTGTGTCCCAAAATGCCCCACAGTTCAAATTTATAAGAAATAGAAATCAATTTAATGCCACAGTAAATACCAATACTCTTTTTATAAATCAATATCCATTTTAGAAGGATGATAATGGGAGAGAGAAAATCCAATATTAGATAAATCAAGGTTCATGTGTAACATCTTTTTAAGTGACACTTTCAATTGAATCCCCACCCATGTGTGCACCTAGTGCACCCATGGATTTGTGAACATCCAATGAAACCCTTTGAAGTTCCATAAGAGTAACCAAAAACATTTTTCCAGAAATACTGCATCCCTTTAAACCAAAACAATTGCAATATCTCTTATAAACATTTCAAAAACCCGATGGACTTCTCAAAAACATTTCACCATAAATAATCAAGCCATAAATAGGCAACCAAATCACTTCCATTGCTTCAATTCATGTTTCATCCAAAAAAATATATAGGACCAAGTCCAAAAAATACACATGGGCACAATTCCCTTTTTATAAAACAAAAGGAATTTTATCAAACACTTCCAAGGCACCAACACATCAACAAAATCACGGAATCCTTTTAAAATCCATTTTTAACAATTTTAACCAACATAAAAACACCACAATAAGATAACTATAATACTTATGTTGTTGATAATCATGTTTAAAAATTAATCCAAAGTGTTCAATCATCAATGGTTTGCAATGGAAAGGAAATTCATGGAAACACCTACCTCAACAGGGTGTGAATGCGATGAAACTTCAATGGAGAAGAGATCATAGACCCATGGACCATCCGCAGACCCTAGAAACAATAAAACGAACCAAACATAAACCCTAGAGATTAGGGTTCATCTATAGAAGAAAATCCCCATTGAAAACCCTAGAACAAAGAGGGGAAGAGAAGGATAGAAGCTTTGATGAAGGAAACATGAAGAATCACCAACCTTTCTTGATATATGACCAAGAAATCGCCCCAAATCGAGGCGGGAATGAAAGGGAGGATCCTATGGTCAATTCCCAATAGAGAGGGCTTTATTTGAGTGGTGTAATCGCCCAAATCAGAGCTCCGTGTCAAAAGTTATAAAGCCCACAGGTGGCTGCATGGTTTTGCTGCATAGTTTGTCAAACTGTGCACAAACCGTGCGAGGGATACTGGAAAACTCCCGCAACTTCTCATGGATAGGTTTCACAGTTTGGGTAGGCCATTCTCAGACCTTTAACCCCAAAAATTGGTCAAAACCCCAAAATTACACCCCAAACACTAGGTAAGTTCACCCAATGATCCTTGAATGTTTTAAACACAATATGGAGACAACGACGACATCATAAACTCATAAACATTCCACTTTCATCCCACAACATTCTAAATAACCAAGAATAGGTTTAGAAAAAAACCAATACCACAAAAATTCAAAGACTTTTTATGGAAACCCAAGCCGAACCTCAACCAAATGTTCCAACATTGGGAACTAAATAAAATCAAGGAGTATCCGAGGTCGGGGTGTGAAAATGAGACAATAACATTGGCCTAAAAATGGAATTGTGTAAAACAAATAATTATAAAGAATCATTTATATATTTTAAGAACATATTTTATATTCTTGAGTTACTAGTTTGTTATTTTCCTTTATACTTAAGTGTTTTTGAGAAAATAAGAAAAATTGGGAAAATCCCAATTTTTGTGACTACACACCATGTACTTTTTCCACACGCAGTGTACTTTGGCCGTGTGGGATGGGTACAAAGGGCGTGTAGTCCTATCGGTGATGAAGGGTGTAAAAACTGACTACACACTGTGTATCGGGTATTTAAACGACGTGTATTCAGTCGGCAGGTGAATAGTAAGACAGTAGAGACAACCGCCAGTGCAGCAATAGTACACGCCGTGTAATTAGGAATACACGCCATGCACTCATGTCAAAAAGTGAATAGTTTGGCAGTGAAAAAGTAGCCTCCTGAGGAACGGTTAAATGAAAAAATTACACGGCATGTACTTGAGAGTACACTCCCTATAGTTTGCTTTTTCTCTTAAAATGGAAAGTACCCTCCTATGTTCACAGATGAAGCTTAGAATGCCAGATGAGAGCGGGAGAGACAGCCGAAGCTTGGATGATCTCCCGACCACACACAGGGAACCCGATTCCTACGTTGTTGATCTCCTTAGAAAAAAATGGGTAAGCTCTTCCTCTTACTTGTGTGTTTCTTACAAATACTTTCATGAGGGAAAGTTATTTGAGTCTGAACAAGTTTATGTTCACCAAAAATCTACGTTTTTTTTTTGTTTTTTTTGGGAGGCATCGTTCATGTATACCGATCAGGGGAGATCGAGGTAGGTGGTATGGTGTTTAAATTCCAACCGATGTGTGTTTTTGTGTACCGTTGTGCTACGAGCCCATATTTGGGGTGTCGTATGGTGGGGGACTTTTCTATAAAGATTTCTAGAATTTCATAGATAAACATTTAATAAATTAAAACTACTGTCTGGGATCACTGCTTGGATCTAAGACCACCCGGGGTGCGTTCCACTGTTTAGAAGTTTGGCCAGGATACCTGAGGATATTCCATGATTATATTGTGCACTTCTTTTTTTGAGATAATGTTATATAATTTTCTTGTTTTTGCGTTGGGCTCGGCCCGGTTCCTTTATCCTGTGGGCAGTGTTTTCCTTAGCATGAGGGCAATGTTTTGTTTAGCATGAGGGCAGTGGTTCCTTTAGCCTGAGGGAAATATTCATTATGCATGTGGGCAGTAGATTCTGTACCTATGGGAAACACTTTTTACACCTGAGTGCAATATTTTCTTTGCCTGTGGAAAAGAATCTGCGGGTTTCGATTCTGATTACCTGAGGTTAAGAATGGTATGTCTGAGGAAAATGTTATCATAAATATTCACCATGGTGATTTTTAAATGTTATACCTTCCTTGTTAAATAACATTCATGGCATGGTTAAATGAATATTAGAATGGAAATATGAATGGTAAAGTTAGTTACTTTTGAGTACTGTTTAGTTTATTGCATTTACTACTACACACTGTTGTTGCACATTTTCACTGACAGTTGGCCATGGGCCTTTGGTGGGTACCTACTAGGATTTATTTCTCACACCTTATTTGGGTCATGTCTTCGGCCCAAACAGACTATATTTCTGCGGGTGTCAATAGGGGTAGGGGTCCCTATACAGGTACAAGATTGTAGTAGAGGAGTAGAAGATCATGAGACCGAGCCTAGGCTTGTGATGCTACTGTGTTTCGTTTACTCTACTTGTTTTGAATGGCTGTAACTTTCACATTCAGTTTTATTGTATTGTATTGCATTGTATCCTGTTATTGCTGCTTTCATTGAAATAGAGAGATGCTGCATCATTATATATAACTGTTGGTTATGCTTTACTGCAGTTGTTCATTTAAGTTGTATATAGATTACTACTTCCGCTGTTGTATGTTATTTGTTTTTCTGTTGCGCTACACATTGAAAAATGAGGGTATAGTTTCCCCACTATAAGACCTGGGCCCTCTCTTCTAGTCGGTAGCCTCTGGCGTTTGGGGAAATGCGTTTGAGTTCATGTCTCTAAGCGGGTTCGGGGCACCCGTTGTGTGGCACCCGTATCCGAGACGTTACAAAGTGGTATCAAAGGAGTTTATTTTCTTCGAATTACTATTTGTAGCCTTAGTGATGGATATGATGGAAAGGGTAGTTGATAATAAGTTGTTCCTGGGAGTAGCTAACCCATGTACAGGGAAAATCCAGTCTACCTCTTTTATTGCAATTTTTTTGATTTTGCACTTTTATAGTTGATATGATTTTCCCCATTGGGTGGCGCACTTGTGGCGTGCTATTTATATGTTATACTTGTGTTCTATTTAGTTGCAACCTGATGAGATGAGGGTATTCCATCTCATGCATCATTGAGGCACATGCTAGAAATCACATGTCATATATTCTTTCCACACCATGTAGGTGTATTAGAAATTGCATGTTGTTGTACTAGTTGTTGTGCCAGAAAAGAATGTTGTTGTGATAGCTACTGTAATAAATTCCTTCTATTTGATAGGGTATTTTTGTGTGAGGTTTTGATAGAATGAACGCAAAACTTTGGATTTTAGGGAGTATGAGCCCTCAATAGCTAGAATTTGGTGGATCATTGACGTGTTTACTCTATTATAACATGTGTAAGATGCTTAACTTTGACTCTCAGGGAGTATGGGCCCTCAGGGATCAAAATTTGCCACTTAGATGTTGGTTTTAGTGTTTTTATGGGTTTCAGAGTAGTTTCTGAGGCTTACTATCCGAAAAACCCAGGATACACGCTGTGTAGTTCTTTTGGCACACGTCATGTGTTCTTCTGTTCGGAAATAAATAAAAACTTTTTAAGTACACGCAGGGTACCCTCTGTACATGCCGTGTAGTATCTTCCCATGTCAAAGACCGTGTGGGCAGGGACACGGGGTAGAGAATGGCTTTGGGAAAACACGTCATGTACCGGTTGTACATGCCGTGTAGCATTGACCCAGTGTCCGCCTGTGTAACTAACCACACAAACTGAGGGAACCTTAAGTCATACACATCATTTTGACCATGAACACACAGTGTAGTCTGGCCTAGGTACCTGGTCGTATCACGAACAACACGGGTTCGCGTTATCTCTCATATTACATGATGTGTCCATTTGGAACACACCATGTAGTGTAAGCCGTGTAGCCGGCCTTGTAGAGAAAAAAACGAGTCGGTCTGGGGATTCATTTGAACATGTAATGTCTTTTTGAAACATGTTGTTTCATGTGACCTGGGTATTGAGGCCATGTCACGAACAACATAGGCTGGTGAATGTTTGTCGAGTACATGCCGTGTACCTATGGGACATGCCATGTAGGCCTATTTTCCGAGAGCCGTGTTGCTTATCCGTGTATAAGGACTCGGGCAGGTAAGGGAGATTTAAGTACACTCTGTGTAGTTAAGGAACACGATGTGTGTTTGGGGTGTTACATGGCCAGTTTACGATGGAGTATATGCCCATGTGAATGGTTTGTGAGAACACACCGTGTAGTATTTATACACGTCGTGTAGTCAAGTCTTGTAAATATTGAATGCTTTTTTTATCCTATTCTCTTCTTGGTCTCCTAGTTTTCAGTCTTTGATAATCATGATCTAAGGTGTTCTTCGACCATGTAGATTCATTCCACCGAGATGACCACTAGTTTTTCGCCAGGAGAGCGGTGACGATTATACTCCTGATATGGTGGGACATGGGATACCAATGGATCCTCCAAAAGATCTAAATGCGGCGTCATTCGTTATACTGGACACAAGCATGGAGGCGTATTTCCGAGAAGGCTTCATGAGGTTTATGCAGACATTCTAGAGAGTACCGCAGGCTGCAACATCTATTGCATAGCTAACGCGTATATTCCTGCAGTAGCATCTACCTTCATTTTCAAGGGATGGTGGACCACAGGCTATGGAGTCTTGGATGGGTTCGCTGTAGACAATATTCGATCATCTGGGGACACCTCCAGAGAGGATGGGCAAGATCGCTACATACATGTTGCGTGATTCCGCCAAGAAGTGGTGGGATGTTACCACCCAATCTGAGAATCACAGTGACATGGCATTAGAATATTTTCAATCATATTTCTATGAATTATTCATCCCAGAGACGCTAAGGGTAGATCGATCTCAAGAGTTCCTGAATCTGCACCAGGGTGCCATGTCAGTGATGGATTATTCTGCATGTTTCACCGAGCTTCAGCATTTTGCACCTGTTCTGGTGGGTGATGATGTGTTGAGGGAACGACGCTTTGAGGATGGTCTTCGATATGACATCCGAGCACTGGTGAATGTTTTTAGGTTTCCAATAGTGCATGCTATTGTGAACGAGGCACTGTTTACTGAGAGGAACTTGGGGGAAGCTAGTGGTGTGGGCCAAGGCAGTTCGACACTAGTTTTTGGTACTATTTCTACCATTAAGAGGAAGAGGTGGATAGATTTCTTTCACGGTGGTAGTACTAGTTAGAATAACAATTTAGGTGGCTATGTTATTTTCTACCAGTGTGGTAGAGAGGGTCACAAGAGACCTCAATGTCCTCAAAACCCAGTGGAGTGTTGATTTTGTGGTAAGATGGGTCATCTACAACGTTTTTTCTGGGTGTTTCCACCAGTGGCTAGTGAGAGGGGTTCTGTGCAGACTCTACATGAGGGAGCAGGACCAACAGATTCATACCAATTGGGAAACTGGAATACATCAGGCTGTTTAGGAAGAGACGGTGGTTGTGGCCATGGTATCCAGACACCAGGATCACTGTGGCAACAAGGCGGGTCAGCTCAGTGTAGCCAGGCGGTGTCGTAGGGCCACAGCACTGGGCAGACATATGCAGTGTAATAGACACAACAAGATCAGGATCCCAGACCATCCACTATCAGAGGTACTATTCTTGTAGCTTCTGTTTTATCTTCTGTGCTTTTCGATATGGGTGTTACACATATATTTTTAACTGTGCCCACTATGGGGAGCCATGGGCTATGTGTTTCTTCTTCTTCTGATGTTATGATGTTGGACACTCTGTTGGGGACTAAAAAGGCTGGTGTGTGTTATTGTAGGGAGTGCCCCTAAAGGTTGGTGGGTGTCACTTTCTATGCAATCTCTATGTTATAGAGATGATAGCTTATGATGTCATTCTCCAGATGGACTGGTTGGTACCCTTTCGATCCTTTTTGGATTGCTATCGTTGTAGGGTGAGTTTCATGACACCAGAGGGTGGAAAGTTTCTATACAAGGGAAAATGGGATGTCCAGGAATGATGAGCTGGAAAAGAGCATCATGGGTGAGGTGGAGTCCCAGCCCAGATTGGGAGTTTATATCTGGATGATCAGGTGACATGTAAGAAAAATTACCCTCCAATACTTTATCGTTTCATAGATGTATTCCCGAATGAATTTTCAGTCTTCCTCCAGAGAGAGAGGCGGATTTATCTATATATCATGTGCAAGGTGCGGAACCGATTTCCATTCCACCTTATAGGATGGATACACCTGAGTTTCGAGAGCTCAAGAGGTTGTTAAAGGAGTCACAGGAAAATGGTTTCATCTGACCCAGAACATCTCCTTGGGGTTCACCTTTCCAGTTTTCTAATAAGGGGGATGGTACCCTTAGACTTTGTGTGGATTATCAGAATTTTAACCAGTTGACAATCAAGAACCGATATCCCTTACTAAGGATCGATGATCTTTATGATCAACTTCAGGGATCATGAGTGTTCTTGAAGATTGATTTGAGATTCGGATATCATCAGTTATACATTAGACCATCAGATATACCACTAATAGCTTTTCGGAGAAGGTATGGTCTATACGACTACTTGGTTATGCCATTCGGACTCACGAATGCACCAGCAATTTTCATGGCTCTAATGAATGGTGTGTTCCATCCTTATCTGGATTCCTTTTTTTTATTGTTCATGGACGATATCTTGGTGTACTCTCACACTCTACACGACCATGCCACCCATATTGAGATCATATTGAGTACACTGAGAGAGCATCAGTTATATTCTAAGATCAGAATGTGCCACTTTTTGATAGACCAGATACACATCATGGGTCATACCATCTCAGAGGCAGGAGTTGTGGTAGAACCATAGAAAGTGAGAGTAGTAGTTTCTCAGAAGCAGCCTAAGAATGTTTTTGAGATACAGAGTTTCTTGGGACTGGCTGGTTACTACAATAGCTTTATACATGACTTCTCTTACTTATCAGCGCCATTGAATATTTTTACTAAGAAGGGTGTGAAGATAATTTGGTCAGAAGCTTGCGAGATAGCCTTTTAGGAGATGAAAAAAATGTTGACATCAGCACCAATTCTGATACTTCCAGATCAAGGGAAGAGCTATACAGTTTACTATGATGCATCAGGTATTGGGCTGGGAGCATTGTTGATGCAGGGTGATCGAGTAGTTGCGTACTTGTCTCGGTAGTTGAGGCCACATGAGAGGAATTACCCAATGCAAGACCTCGAGTAGGCTGCATTTGTTCATGTGTTATGTTGTTGGAGACATTATCTTTTGGGAGGGAATTTTGTGGTTTTCACCAACCACAAAATTCTCAAGTACATCTTTAATCATCATAACCTGAATCTGAGATAGCGAAGGTTGGTTGAATACCTTCAGCCCTTCTTTTTGAGCATGCCTATACACCTGTTAAAGGTAATTCAGTTACTGATGCACTAAGTAGGAAGACTCAGATACTAGCAGATCATGATGCCAGTGGTGAGTGGAAGCTTATGGCTTTGTTCTCTAAGTTTCATTTGGAGGTGCAAAGAGTTAGGGGAAATCCTACATTTCATCCTTAGTTCTGACTTCTACCCTCCTGGATAGAGTGAAAATGAGACAACTATATGATTCAGAATGCCTAGTTCTATGGGAGTCGATGGAAAGTGAGGACCCTCCTCTTGGATGGACGATAGGTGATGATGAGGTACTGTGTGTCCATGGACGAGTGTGGGTTCTAGGGGATATACGCAAGGAGCTGATGTGGGATTTTTATGCTTAAGCATTGGAAGTTCATCCTGGGGTCACCAAGATGTACCGTGACTTGAGAAATCAGTATTGGTGGCTAGGTATGAAGAGAGATGTAGCCGGTTCTGTTACTAGATGTTCCACCTGACAATAGGTGAAGGCGGACCATCAGAGGCCAGCTGGACTGTTACAGTAGTTACCCGTCCCAGAGTGGAAATGGGATGATGTCGCGATGGATTTATTGACTGGGTTGCCGAGGTCACCTCGAGGCCATGATGTCATGTGGGTCTTTTTGGACAGACTTACGAAGGTATCTCACTTTTTACCGATCAAGGAGACCTTCGTTGGTGACGAGATCGAAAAGTTGTATATCCGAGAGATTGTGTGCCTTCATGGGGTCCCTCATTCTATCGTTTCTAATAGGGAACCCCACTTTAAATCACGTTTATGGAAGATTTTTCACAGAGAACTGGGTACACAGGTGCTCTTGAGCACTGCCTACAACCCTTAGACCGATGACCAGTTAGAGCGTATGATACCGGTTCTCAAGGACATGTTGCATGAATGCATCCTGGACTTTCAGGGCTCTTGGGAGAAGCATATAACCCGATTCGAGTTTTCATATAAAAACAGTTTTTAGGAAACTATTGAGATGGAACCTTATGAGGCATTATATAGTAGGCCATGCTAATAACCCTTGTGCTGGTTAGAGGCAGGTGAGGCAGCTTTATTGGGACCATGTATCGTACAGGAGAATTCAGATCATGTCCAGTTGAATCAAAAGAAGATGGAAACTGCACAGTCTCATCATAAATCTTATGTTGATCACCGCAGACTACCCTTGGAGTTCGTTGTCGGGGATCAGGTTTTCTTGTGTGTCTCATCGAGGTTGGGACACTGGTGGATTAGGTTAAAAGGTAAACTTTCACCGAGGTATGTGTGTCCATTTAGGATTCTGGAGAGAGTTGGGTCGGTTGCCTATCGGTTCAGTTACCACACAGGTATCGGGCCATGCATGACGTCTTCTATGTATCTCAATTGCGCGGTTATCACTCAGACTCATCTCACGTCTTTCAGCCCAAGGAGGTTGAGCTTCAGTTTGATGCATCCTTTGAGGAGAATCCAATTCGTTTTGTTGATAGGAGCACGATGGTTCTCTGAGGCCGATCAGTTCCTCTTGTATGTGTGCTATGGCAGGATGGCCGAGTGTAGAATGAAACTTGGGAGCGGGTGACCGACATACGTGCTCAGTGGCCAAAGTTGTTCACAAATTTATCTTCACCACCCTTGGAAGGGAAATTTTTGGATGAATTGCTTTAAGGGGTGAAGTTTGTAAAAACCCAGTTCTTATTCTTGAGGTATAGGTTTCTTGTTTTCCTTTTTCCTTAAGTGTTTTTTAGATAATAAAGACAATGGGGAAAATACCAAATTTTGTGACTATATGCCATGTACTTTTCCACATGTCATGTAATTTGGCCGTCTGGGATGGGTACAAAGGGCGTGTAGGCCTGTCAGTGATGAAGGGTGTAAAAACTGACTACATGTTGTGTATAGGGTATTTACACGCTGTGTATTTAGTCGGCAGGTGAACAGTAAGGCGGTAGAGGCAACCGCAAGCGGAGAGACAGTACATGCCGTGTAATCAGGAATACATGTCGTGTACTCATGTCGACAAGTGAACAGTTCGACGGTGAAAAAGTAGCCGCCAGAGGAACAGTTAAATGAAAAAAGTACATGCCATGTACTTGAGAGTACACGATGTGTCGTTTGTTTTTCTCACATAAAACGGGCAGTAGCCTCCTATGTTCATAGAGGAAGCTTTGAAAGCTGGAGGAGAGCGGGAGAGACGGCCGGAGTATGGAGGATCTCCCGACCGGACATCGGGAACCTGATTCCTATGTCGTCGATCTCCTTGGAACCGCACGGGTAATCTCTTCCTTCTCCTTGTGTGTTTCTTACCAAGTCATTCATGAGGGAAAGTTATTAGAGTTCTAATGAGTATATGTTCACCTTAGATCTATGTCGGTCTCGTTTTTTTGGGGAGGCGTTGTTCACATATACCGATCAGGGGTGATCAAGATAGGTGGTCTGGTGTTTAAATTCCAACTACTCTATGTTTTTGTGTACTATTGTGCTACGAGCCTATATTGGGGGTGTCGTATGGATGAGGCCTTTGTTGTAAAGATATCTATATTTTCATGATAAACTTTTGATAAATGAAAACAGTTGTCTGGGATCACTACTTGGATCCAGGACCTCCCCGGGGGTGCATTCCTCTGTTTAACCATTTTGCTAGGATACCCGAGGGTATTCCATGATTATATTGTGCACTGAATTTTCTTTAGATAAAGTTATATATGTTTCTTTTTTATGATTTGGGCTCGGCCCGGTTCCTTTAGCCTGTGGGTAGTGTTTTTCTTAGCCTGAGGGTAGTGTTTCATTTAGCATGAGGGAAATGGTTCTTTTAGCCTAAGGGAAAAATTCATTATACCTATGGGCAATAGATTCAGTACCTGTGAGTGAAACTTTGTACACCTGAGGGTAATATTCACTTTGCCTATGGGAAATCACACGCAAGATTCGATTCCGGTTACCTGAGGGTAAGGATGGTATTTCTGAGGACAGTGTTATCATAAATATTCGCCGTGGTGATTTTAAAATTCTATACATGCCAAGTGAAGCACGGGCTTGGCATGGTTAAATGAATATTAAAATGGAAATATGATTGTTAAAGTTAGTTACTTTTGAGTACTTCTTAGTTTATTGCATTTACTACTGCACACTACGGTTGCACATTTTCACTGACCGTTGGGCACAAGCCTTTGGTGGGTGCTTACTGGGATTTATTTCTCACACCATGCTTGGGTCATTCTTCAGCCCAAAGAGATTATATTGTTATAGGTGTCGATAGTGGAAAAGATCCTTATACAGGTACATGATTGTAGCAGAGGATTAGGAGAGCATGGGACCAATCCTTGGCTTCTGATGCTGCTGCGTTTCGTTTACACTATTTTTTTTGACAGGTTGTACCTTGTAGTTTGAGTTGTATTGTATTGTATTGCAGTGTATCCTGTTTTGGATGATTTCATAGAAATAGAGACATGCTACATCATTATATATAACTATTGGTTATCTTTTACTGTAGTTGTTCATTTCAGTTATATATTGTTTACTGTTTCTGCTATTGTATGTTATTTGATTTTCAGATGCGCTACACTTTGACAAATGAAGGCATGGTTTCTCCACTATCTGACCTGGGCCCTCACTGCTAGTCTGCAGCCTCTGGCGTTTGCTAAAATGTTCTTGAGTTCATGTGTCCAACCGTGTTTAGGGAACCCGTTGTGTGGCACCCGGATCGGGGACTTTACAAATATTATCCAAGGCTAAATGATAAAACCATCATAGTGAAAAAATTATTATACTGAACTGGGTTCACACATCATTCCAACCCAGTATTACTGAACCTGATTTACTTTCCATTTCATCCATATATTAATGAAAAATATTTAATGGTTGTTCCAATCCTATATTATTGAACCATATTTAATTATTGTTCTATTAATATCTACCTCATGATAAATTAATCTTTACCCAATACATTGTTGAGAGATTTATGTCCCACCATCTCGTAAATAAATAATTCTTATGTGTCAAAGGAAAAACCAAATCATTCCTCATAACATAACCAAAGGAAAAAATGGTTTTTTAAATAAATTCATCATAATGCATATAAAATAATGGATTTGACAAATATAATTACTTCATAAACAAAATAATACTTACTAATAATTGGGATTTAAAAATATCCCTATTTAAAAACTATCATCGTAGATAGAAAATAATTTTGATAAAAACATGAAATTATTTGTTGAGGAAAATATCATTTCGTCGACAAAAATGTTCTGTTTTCTCAAAATGACACACAATATTAAAATTTTAATTTATATGAAAAAAAAAATATTATAATGTTTGATTCGTGAAAATAAGGCATTATGAAATCATAAAAATCCTTTCATGTCGTATAAGATGAAACCAACCATTCTTCTCGTAATTTTTCAGGAACGTCAAAAAGTAACTCATATTAAATGTGATAGAGGATTATTTTCCTCCTACTTTATAAAAATTCACCAATAAGTAAAATTGAATTAAAAAAATATTTAAGGATACAATGAATATTTTGGAATACATATTTAGGATACATGGAAATGGATAATAAATATACATTAGTAAATAATTATGTATAAACATTCACAAATAATGATGAGATTGTGAAATTTTCCCTTACCGAAGAATAATTACTCAAATATTTTGGATCATACAATAATGAATATTATACAGATATGTAAATATTAAAACCATAATAATAATAATAATAATAATAACATTCATGAGTTGTATAAACATCATATAAATGAAAAAGGTGTGGTATAAGACTTATATCCCACATAAATAAAAGTGAGACATAATAATTTTGAACCATAGTTCGGATATCCATTCTATGTATCCGAACAATATGTATATTGAATTAAAAAAATTTATTTACTTATTATAGAATAATAATAATATTTATCCTATTATAAATGATCTGATTATCATCTATTTGTTAATAACATTTCATTATTACTCATTATTCAGGTATTAAGTTATTCATTTACTTATGCCTGTTTTGTCGAATATGTTTTTGTTATCCTTATTAAGTCATAGTTATATTATAAAAAAATGATATGAACCAAATATATACCTCATATATTCATCCTTTACTTTTATATAATCATTCTTTACTAAATTTCATATAGAATGAACCGTATCACATCGTGGAGATGGTAGGTTATAAATACACACAAGAGATGATATCATTCCAATAATTGTAGCATGGTATTCAATATGATGGTGTATAATATTTCAGAATAAATATCATATTATAATAATAATAATATATAGTTATTATTTACATCATGATACCCATCGATTTAAGGAGGTGGGGAAAACAGATTACACCACATCCTGGATACAGTGAGTTGTACGTACACAGGCATGGTGATTTAATTTTTAATTGGATTAATAAAAGGTGGAATATGGTTGTTTCATAATAATTATAAAATATTACTAGATAAGTGATACTAGAGTTATTAAATTATAAATAATCAACTCATGAAGATGTTGTAGATGAAAAATAAGTTCTGAAGAATCGGTATAAGATATTATCTCTTCTTCGATGTGATACCTTTAGATCTCTTCTTAAAGAACTAGTGTTCAACATTGAAGTAGATTTGAACCTATAGAATGTAACTGGTGAATTTTAGATGTTAAATTGGATGTGGAAAGATGATATTTGAGGCTCAAATTAATGTGAAGAGGTGAGGTAGGAAATTACTTTTTATAATAGAGCCGAGGGGCACTTTTATAATATCCATAAATAAACATTTAGAATAAAATGAAAGCATACCTAAAAAACAAAAAAAATATACCAATTTCCAATATGAGATGTGATAGGGTTGTAATATCTAAAACAAATAAATTTTTGACATTTGTTTATTAAATATAAACATTAATATTATAATTAAAAATTATTTATTCAGTTAATATTTTAACTAGGTTAACATATATATAAATATTTAAGGGGTAAATATTTATTTATTTTATGGAAATTAAACCATATATAAATACCTTAGAAAATTATATCCCATATAATAATAATTATATATTTTAAAAAATATTTTTTGATTTTTAATTAATTTAATAACATGTTATGTTGATAATCAAAGAATACTATAAATTTTGGCAAGATTCAAATGATTGATTTTTAAAAATATTAAGATAAAAGCTAAACATCATAATATTTATTTTATTATATTACTAAGAGGTAAATTACATATATAAAATTCATTATAAATATTAATTATCCAAAATTACATTTATATTATTATTTTAATATCATTTATTTGAAATCTATCTAAATAAAATAATTATTACAACAAATTTTGGTACTTATTTAATTTTAATTTTTTAAATAAAAATTAAAAAATGCCATTATGAAGTTAAATCTTCTAGATTTCAGAAGAATTACTTTATTCCAATACATATTATAAAAAATCCTTCATTAAAAAGTTTATACATGTTAAAACATGATTTTGATCAGTATAACAGCACATTAAATAATATATTTTATGTGTCATGATCTCTTCAATAAGGCTCCCAATGATCGATAACTCAAATTTTTTTTATTATTAAGGTTGAGGTGTACTCGAAGAATAATTTTTTTCATTTTTTGTGTATTTCAATGGTTATTATCATTTTAATAAAATTTACTTTATTATTTTTGTCATAAATTAAATAATTTCATCATCAGCAATATATATACCTTTAAGGTAATTATTTATATAATAAAAATTACAAATAAATTACCAATATAAATAAAAACATGTTAACCTTTAAATATGTAATTATAATCAATTTTATCTTCTATATATTCTTATATAAAAAACTATTTAGTTTCCAAAAGTTTAGTCAGACATATTTAACATTTCATTAAATAAAATATATTAAATGTTCAAAACTCATAAATTCGTATTACAATGGGTATTAATTTGACACAAGGATGTTTTAAGTCTAAAATCACAAAGAAAATCAAAATAACTCAAGTGTAATAATAATTTTATAATATTTTATTTACTTATAATTTTCTAATATTTTTGTTTACTATGTTAAAAAGAATTATTGATGTTATTGTCCATAATTCCAAAAAACAATAAAAAATTAGATTTACATAATTTGTAAATTATGATTCAAGATAAGGAATAAATTTTCATATATTTAATACACAAAATATTATGTAAATAATTTGAAATTAATCCCTTTGTCAGAATGAAAAAACGGTTTTTAAAAGATAAAACATTGCAAAAGATTGATTTGTTTTCACATCAAAATTTTGGGTAAAATTAATTCCAATGAACAACATTAAATTAAATGATAAAAAATATTATATTTTTACTTTAAAACCATTAAATAATGTTATTTATCAAAATAAACAATTTCAAGGAAAAAGATTCCTTCCATTAAAATTTATTATATTTTTACTATTCATTAAGACCTAAAACATATCATTAAGATATCAGAAATTCAACCCTAGTAAATTTTTATATCACAATTCAAAAGAATAATATTATTTTGTTAAATTGAATTTATAATAGTGTCAAAAACTATATTTAAAATGGTTGCACCATTAACAAGTGGAAAAACTATATATATATTTTTTAAAATACTTCTTCAATTCGAAACAATGAATTTATTCATATATATTATATGGAAAAAATATAAGATAAATTTTATACATTATATAGAACACATTAAATATATATTTCATTAATAAAACCCATAAATAGTGATTTTATTAATTTGTAAACTCACATATTTTAATTTCTTTTCTGAAAAAATATCTAATTTTATTTAAAAAAATGTAATATTTTAATTTATAAATCATTGCTCAATAATAAATTTATAATTTATACTTGTGTAAAGCATTCAGTCCTAATTCAAATAATAATTTTTATATCCACCATTATAATAGCTTTTTTTTTAGGATATATAATAATATTAAGTTATTTTTTTGAATTCGGTCTTGTGTGAAATTAATTCTATCAAAAGAATTTGAAATTGTGTGTCACACAATCCAAGAATATTATTGACTATACGGAATGATAAGATAGTGTTTCATATAGGGAAATATTATCTTGGTGTGGCAAAAAATACAACATATCAATGAAATTAAGAAAAGATAAATAATTAAGAAAATATGAAATCTAAAATCTCTCTCCTAAAAATATAATGGATTTACATTCTACTTATTGTAAAATAAATTTCCACCCCATCATTCAACTAGGTTATAAAAGGATTAATACATTAATAGATTTGTTAGAGAAACTTAAATCAGAAATATAGACACTAAAACACCCTATTAAAATGGAATGTGAGAAACATAATGGTTACCCAATGTCACACATTATTAGGTTCCCACATAATAGAACATCGGTTGAAAGTGAATAAATGGATATAGAAGAGAAATCTAACCATAATGTTTAGAAGGATGTCGATAATGACGAAGGTTATGATAATGTTAACAATAAAAAATCCATAACTCTTTGATGATCTAAAGGACCATCTGATTCATGAGTAAAGATAGGAACAAGGAAAAAAAATTTGATTTCAAGATCCATTCCATAAAGTTGAATAATGAGAAAAAATAATTACTTGATTATGTGTAAAATCATCATTTCATTGCTCCATGAACAATTTACTCTTCATCACTTATTCAAACATACGAAGTTGGATTTTATATTCTTGAAGCATTAGAAGATCATTTGGTCTATAAATAGAATGACAGGTTATTCTATCTGTATTTATCAACAAAATCCAAGTACAAGTTATCAAATATGAAAAATACACCGATAGTGAGATAATACACGATTCCAAGAAACTTGATCTGATGTTTAACATAAAATTTCTATAAATTGATAAAAATAAAATCCTTTTGAAAGATGAAAACCCAAAACTTTATAAAAAGGTACACTAACTCAACATAACATTTATCTCTCATATATAATAAGGTATCTCTAGTTGGTCAGATTCCAAACATGTGATCACCTTCATCATGTATTCTATCGAGTCATGGTAATAACATGAATTTCCCTATATCCTTATTGAAAACATTAATATTTTTCCATTCCAAAACATATTTTATTTATTCCTTAAGTCCCTTTTTTTATAATTCATCCAGTTTAGAATAACCCTCTTGAAGAAAATACATAATTAGTTCCCAAAAAACTAGCATCATCAAATTTACTTATTCAAATCAAACATATATTCATGCAAAAATAATTATCTTAACTTATGGGACATATTAAAGGTTATATTTTCCTAAGTCATTTTTTCTAATAATATATTTACCTACCCTAAAATAACTTTTTTAGGTCAATAGAATTTTTAAACATATCATTTCCTATCCTTAATGAAAATAATATACTGGAAACACTAATAAATTTCATGATTCATATAACATAATCATTGAATTCAAAAACATATACACCTCAATCATCTATCTTTTTTCTTAATCAATTATCCAGGATCCATAATCATAGTTATTCCTAAAATATGAATCATGTAATTCTGTTCCTCAACCTAAATCTAACGAAGCATCATAGTTTTGATGTAGAAAATAAAGCTACAATATCCCATAACATTCACATGTAATTTATAATCTCTTTATCCTATGTAGTATAAACAATAATAAAAAAACCTTCATGATTCTCATTTTGGGGTTTCCACATAGTGAGTAAGTTTTCATAATTCCCTTACACACCAAAACTGAAACATTTTAGGATAACTATGTTATATCTAGTTCTGTAAATTGGATAATACTGGAAAGAAATGTTTAAGAAATACATATCGTATATTTAAAAACATAAGTATAGTAAATTACACATAATATTTAAATCTATTATATATTATGTTTAATATTTGGTTATTCATGGTTATCACAAAAACTATAGGATTGTAAACTATACACAAACGTATCCTTAGGATATTCTAAGACAAGTCCATATATATCTCTCTCAGGATCTCAATAAATTTTTCACATCCTACTTTCCAATGGTTGACTAATAATTCTCTCTAATACTGACATTAATGACCCATAATATATATTTTTTGGTATTAATGAAAATTTTATTATTATTCCATATAAAATATTACAAATCCATGAAAGGACCATATATGTATAGTGTCTTTGGAAACTAGGAAACATAAAAAATTAGTTCATAATACATCTTCATTGCCTCCCACTTATTTTGTGATAACTAGATAATTTTTTTAAGATATCTTCATTAATACAATTTTTCATGACATGGGGAAATGAAAAATGATAAAGTGATATCTCAAATTATCAGTAAGGGTAAATAAGGGAGCTTTCATAAAAAACAATATCATAAGAATATAAATACATGAAAATAACATTTGAAACCCAAACCACATTTAATGTATATCAAAATCATGGTTCATGAAATAATACTTGGTAGTTCATAAGTCATAAATCATAAAGGAATCATAAACCATGATATAATACCATTATAATAAAAAACATGGAATTTTGTTAAACAAATTTGTATAGTAAATCATTTCTATATTAACCAAGGATCATTTCCAAGACCATCATAGTGGATATAGATCTATACTGAATTGATTTAACTCTTCATTCACAACGTATATTACTAAACCAAATTTATATGTATTACTATCCCCTTATTACTAGTCCTAATTTATTTTATGTTCCATCTATATATAATTGAGCCATATTTACATGTCATTCCAGCCCTGTATTATATAACCGAATTTACATATCGTTATGGCACTGCATTACGGAACAAGATTTACATTTAAATCCATTCAGGACTATCACTTGAGATATAAATAATTACCCAATTAATTAGTGGGATATTTAGGTCCCACCCATTTTATTATTAAATCATTCTTAAGTGCTCCAAAGAAATATAAATCATTCATCATAACATAACATATGGAAAAAATGGGTTTCTTAGATCCCATTCCACCATAATCTGTATAAATCAAATGAATATCATAAATAAAATTCCACTATAAAAACAATAATACCATAGATATAATAGGGGTATAAAAATAAACCTATTTAAATAATTTTTTCATTGTTTGAAAGTAATTTTGATTAAAGAATGTAAATTAATTCTTGAGGAAAATATCCTTTTTCTTCAAATATAATTTCTTTTATTTAAACATCCATGTAATTTTAAAAGAAATGAATTTCATTAATAATAATAAAAATAATTTATAGTAAGATTCATGGTAATATGGCATTATTAAAGCATAAAAATACATTCATGCCATATAAGTTAAAATAAAACATTCTTTGCATACTTTTGTTGGAATGTAAAAATTTACCTCACATCAAAATAGAAAAAAAATTAATTTCTTATCATTTCGTAAAAAATATCCAACGGGTAATGTTGAAATTAAAAAACAATATAATGATAGATTTAATATTCTGGAATAAATATTTATTGAACATGGATGTTGTTGATAAATATTCCTAATTAAATATGTACTTATAATTATTATTGGCTAATAATGAGATTACAAAATTGTCCCTTAATGATTTGTAATTAGTTGAATCGTATAGATCATAAAATAAAGAAAATAATATTAATATAAAAATATAATAGACTTTATAATAAGAATCATAAATACTTTCATGGTTTTTATATACACCACATAGATGGAATTGGTGTTGAATAAGTCATATATTAGACAAAAATAATAGTGAGAAAAAATAATAATCACATAACATAGATCTGCAATTCTTTTTATGTATATGATCGACCTGTATAATAATTTAAATAATTTAATTAACTTATTTTATAATTATAGTCATTTTTATGATATCATATATGATCATAATTTCATATGTTTGTTAATAACATTTCATTATTACTCATTATTTGGGTATTAACTCTTTTATTCTCTTATGCCTGTTATGTTGAATAAGTTCCAGTTATTCGTCTTAAGTCATATCTATATCATCAAACTATTAGATGAACATAATATATACCATATTTTTTGTTTTGTACATTTATATTTTCATTCCTTCATGATGATCATGTAGAGTGAATCATAGTGCATCGTGGAGATGGTAGGTCATACGTACGCCCGAATGTTGATATTATTACTATAATTATTGAATGGTATTGAAGTGAATGGTGTATAATATTTAAAAAATAAATATAATGTTATTATACTAATATATTTTTATTATTTAAATCATTATACCCAAAAAATAAAGGTGTTCAGGAAAACAGATTAAACCACGGTGTGGAGACGGTAAGACGTACATACACAAGCATAGTGAATTTTTTTCGTAGGATGGATAGAAGTTGGAATATGGATGTTTTATAATCATAATAGCATCTAATTATATAATAGATACCATATTTAATACTTTTTAATGAAACAATTCATGAATATGATGTATAAGGCGAAAGAACTTTGAAAGGATCAATATAAGAGATTATATCTTCTTATTTGTTCTCCCTCTAAATCTCCTATTAAAATTGTAGAGTTGGACTTTTAAGAAGTCTAGAATCACAAATGTAATACTAGGGATGTTGAGAAGGGAAATGTGTAGGTTATAGACAAGCTTAAATGATCAATGTGACCTAAAAAGGTCAGGGAGTATGTTCCATTTTATAATTGAGGTGAGGGGTACTTTTGGAATCTCTATAAATAATAAATTAAATTAAAATCAATCCCAACCCAAAACCTCTAAAATTTCCCAATATCGGAGTTCCCACGATATAGGGTTGTAATCTCTTCAAAAAAATATATTTTTGACACATTTTCTGTAAATTTAATCCTTACTAATTTAATTAACACTAAGTTATTCTTTTTAATTTTTAGCTAGGCTAAAAAATATTTATATTTTAAAAGGGTTCCATATTTACATATTTGATGGAAACATGAAAATAAATAAATACCGTAGAAAATATTTGACCGTAAAAAATGATTCAAATTTTTTATAAAATTTTAATGATTTTGAAATAATTTAATAAAACAATATTTTGATAAACAAATAATAGTTTCAATTTTGGAAATATTCAATTCATTGATTTTTAAAAATACTTTGAAAATATGATAACATCCAACAAACTATTTAATTATAATACTAAGAGGTAAAATTAATATATATAATTCCTTAAACATTTAAATTAACCCAAATTATATTTATTATAATATTTTAATAACATTTATTTTTTATCTTCATTAATAGAATAATTACAATATCAATTTTTTAACTATTTTTAAATACTAATTTATTGAATTAAAAATACAAATAAAATACATTAATAAAAATAAATATATTATCATTAAAAAAAATACATGTAGCCTAATATAACTTCTAGAAAATCAACCATTAAAATTGTTATACGTAATAAAACATGAATGTGAGTAGTTCAACAACACTTTAAATAAAATAATATAAGATTCATAATAAATTATATAAGGACACAAATGGAAAATAACATTACCATTGGATGATTAGGGTCAAGATATACATGACCAATAAAATTTTTTCAACGTTTTGTGTCTTCAAATGTTTATTAGAATTTAAATAAAAATTATTTTGTTGATTTTTCATCAATTAAATAAATTATGCATCATCCATATATAAATCATTAAGGTAATTATTTATTTCTTTAAAATTAAAAAAATATTATGATGATAATGAATAAAATGTTTCTTTGAAATTAGTATATATAATAAAATTTATCTTGTATATACCTTTATATTAAAAAAATTTTAATTATTAAAATTTAATGAAGACATATTTAACATTTCATGAAATCAAATATATTAAATGTCCTAATATAATCCAAGTGGAATATAAAGGGTATCGTTTCAACCCAAGGATAATTTAGGCTGAATATAACTCATCCAATAAAGTTGTTACAAGGGTAATGGTAATTTTACAATATTATATTTACCTTTAATTACTCGATTTACCTTTTGACCATATTAATAAAAATTAACGATGTTACAATTTATAATGACAAAAAAACAATAATTATATTTTTATAATTTGGACCTATTGATTACAATGATTTATTCCTTTTTTAATAATTCACAATACAAAATTTGTATGAATTAATTTAATATTAACTCTATTATCATAAAGAAAATTGGTGTTTTATTACTTACAAAATAGTAAAAGATTGAAATGTTATTACACCAAAATTCATAGTTAAATGAATTAAAATGAACAAAATTGAAAAAAATGATAAATTCAATACCCGACCCAACGGGGCTCGAGCCGTAACTCCCCAAGCCCACCTCCACTTGTCCAGGGGCTGACAACTAGTGTCGAGTAGGATATCACACACATGAGAGGCATTAATCTAAGGTACCTGTACACACGTACCCACATAAACCTCCATGAAATAGTGCATATATATATATATATATATATAACTGTACAGGAAAACCATGAATACATCTATCCCAAACCATAGTGCAACAGATGTACAGAAGGAAAAAATAGGGCCCACCAAAGGAAAACTACAAAATTGTCCAACCTGCTCAGAATGAGGGAAAACATTTGCAAATACACCCACCGGTAAGCTCCTCGACACAGCTTCGGTAAACACCATGTCAAGTCTCGCTCCCTAAGTTGTGCATGCTCCGAGTCCTCCTGGAACTCCGTTGAAAGGCTTTTGGTCTGCACAAGACAAAAACATGTGCGGGTAAATCCCTTGCAGGGGTGAGTATATAAAATACTAAGTATGCACCCCAAAAACCCAAAAATAAAAGGGAGCAACTGAAATACAACAGTTAGCTCATCCCAGCCAGAGGGAACCTAAACGAGAGAGAAAAATTATCTAGAGACCATCTTTGGCTAACACAACTAGTCAGCTCAGCTCAGGTGTATGCCTAAAAATACACCATGAACATCCGCTCAGGTATATGCCCATAAATATACCATGAAGAACCAGATATACTCATTTAATGCACCAAACCGCATAACCTACGACATGTACACAATAAAGAGAACACACTCCACAAGCTATGTTATCCCAGATGGCACTCGTCTGAGTGGTATATGCTCATCAGAAACCATCATTGAGATCCTGACGCTGGAAAAAAGAAAAAAGAAAATACCAAACTCCTTGGATATGGGATCACTCCTAAGGTCTGCTATATGATACAAGAACCCACCCCGTTAACTCGTAGATCTCACAGAATGTGGATCACTCCTAGGAACTTCTGGGGGATACCACAACCTGATATGGTGCTCCACAGATCACATAACTCAGATAGAGGATCGTCGCCCTTATGAAGATGGTAATGAAAATGTTGGAAACCCCATCTGGTATAACTCATGATGTAGGGGATCGAACCGATGATGCACTAACCCTACCAAAGTAACACGCTGAGTAAGGGATCATTTAACTGAAGATTATTCAACCCTAATGAATGGCGCACTACGTAAGGGATCATATTATTGATGATGCATCAAACCCTATGGGGTTAACCTGCTAGATAAGGGATCGTTGCCCATGGATAAGCAGTCATAGTGATAGAAAGAACCCGATCTAGGGAAGCGAAACTATAGGATCCCGCTCTGAACCCACCAGAGGGATGCCACAACTCTATCAAAAAATCATCCTATCGAGGGGATCAAAAACCTATTCTGAGGTAGTAATGCCACACAGACCCTCATAAGAACGAAACAATGGAGTACACTCAACCACTACTGGTCCAAACATCACTATCTCGAGCGAATTGCATCATCTCTACATTGCACACTTCTTAGGCCTATACCGCGACCACCATCGTGATCTAAATAGAAAAATATGCATGGTGGACTACTCATATGCCAGAAATGGGATTATGAAGCATAAGTTGTAAAAACACAGCATACGCCTAGAAGCCGCCTCTTGGGTCCCATTCCTTCGGCCCAAATTTAGGTTGGTAGATTGCACCATTGCAATCCTCTCGGAAAAACACACTGAAATGAGTGATAAAACACTCCAACTGGATGTCGGGTGAAAACATGGCATTTCAACCTAAAATGTGCAAATTGGGCCATATGGGGCCCACACCTTTTCTATAGCTCGAACACTTAAATGAGCATCTGAAAAAGTCTGCACTAGGACTAGGTTCACACTTCCACTGATGGCACGTCAATCAGACATCTGGTTCGCAAGGTACGTCCTTCGCAAGGTTTAATAATAATTTAATATTATTAAATTAAAGCATTTCGGGTCACCCACCTTCGAGCACAGAACTCAAAAACCCCAAAACCAACTTCCAAAAGTCCTTCTCACTAAGATGAACCCATGGACGCTGACGGCGTGTCAAATGGACACGTCGTATAGAAGATACACACCATTGAACCTAAGGGGCCCTATTGTGTCGGTCCGGACCGGCCGACCCGGTCCGGACTGTTGGCCAGCGGCCCAGTCGCGGGTCTGGTAAGGCTCTCCGTGGCTATAGGCCGCATCCCATTCCAACACCACTGGACCCTTGGGTCTAGTTATTCTACACAGACCGGCCAAGCGGCTGGTCTCTTTCCGCACGCCGCACCAACAGGACCCCCGGGACACTGGTCCTAGTCCGCAACTCCCCCCAAGGCGCAAACCTCCAGGCTTCCCCCCAGAGAGTGACATGCCAAGTTCGTCGCTTCCTCCAACTTATTACACCACTACACAACCGACCTCCCACACCGCGGTCACCTAGGCTCTCCACTCCGCTTCCGGACTGCCCGCCACACCAATGCGCATCTGCCCCTGCCTGTTGCATCGCGGTGAAGCCTCGGCATGCACTTCGCATGAGCGACGTGCTTCCGAATACCCCATTTGACTCCTGAACCCCCACGTACTCCACATGTCTGATTTCCATCACACACTCAATCTCCTTTGTTGGATTTTTTAGACACCGCACCTCTGAAGATGCTCCGCCGCAAAACATATCGTGGCTGCCGCGTGCAGCCGCCGGCCGCTACTACTGGTGGTGATCTGATGGTTCCTCCGGATGAACATCATAACTTGAACAGATACCTGATTTCAGATCAGGAGACATCTTTTTGATCCCTATAATGAGACCCTCACAAATTCTACCTCTTATCAATGATCCGATGGTGGTTTAGAGCATCCAAAAATTTGGACGAAGAATGACGGAGAATGCATCAAACATGGGGTTTAAAACGGCTCTCGGACGATGGTTGTGTTCATTTGGCCATCATCCTAATTCTAAAATTATATAATTTAAATGACAGGTTTTCCAAAAAACTAATGAAATCTATGAAGGAATAAAAAATCAATAGAAAAACCTACTTTGATTTGGCCATTTGTTGTTGGTGACGTGCCTAATGTGATCCCACTTCGATCTGTCAGAGTTTTCTCTGCAGTCTAGCGAAGAACGGTGAAGAACACTGAAGAATAGTTGAGAGAAATAGAAAGATATTGAGAGAGAGGGAGAGAATGGAATTATTCCTTTCCCTTAATTCCAACACTTGTGTGAATTTATATAAACTCACCAAAACTCCGCCGACGGTCGCGGATTCCAAAACCTCAGCACCTGAATATTTTATATCATGCCTAGGAAAAACACCCCATTTCAAACACAATGAAAGTATCAGATTTCTATTCTGAGACTTCATTCAAATGTTATTTGAAAAGAACACCAGTGATAAAAATAACTAAGTCATTAGTTCAAAAAGTCATTTTCCCCCTGGGTGACTCCTCTCACATCAGTCCAGCGCCCATAACTATTATACCCCTCCTAAGGTAAACGACACGCTCTGGATGTAACCATGCCATAAAATTCTTGATCCGAGATACTGTTTAAGAGATAACTTTTTCTCTCCTCATGTATAGTATAAAAATACTTTATATTTTAATAAAATTAATTCCAGGCACACCAGGCCTCGAAATCGCACACCCTCTTCACACCTAGCTCTAGAATTATTCATAAGAATATTCCAGATTCTGACAAGGCCAAAACCTGTGTCACTACATCCTCCCCACCATAGAAAATGTTTTCCCTGAAAATCTATAAGTATAAGGAATTCCACTAAACTCTCAACTGGGTCCCCCATGCCAGTGAGTTCGCCAACACACACCCATGTCCGAACGCATAAGTAAGAGGGACTCGTGCACCAAACCTCAATACTATCTGCTTTGGGCGGCACTAACATGCCTACATGGTTTTAATGGAATCTTAAAAAAATGTGTCTCATAGGGGGAAGGATCCCTCTTCTTCATGCATTTGAAGAACGCCGAACAACACCCACACATGGTCTAACCAATGCCCTAAACAAAACTAGAACAATAAACGGAAAGGAAAGAGTACTGCTAAACAGTGTCTATTAAAACTAATACAGAAAGTAGAAAGAACACAAGGCATACATCTATCCATCTGTGGAACCTCTGGTTCAAAAACCTCTAAGGCCTTCAGTTTTCCTCTCCCACGCCCTCCATCTCCTTGATCTCAACATGGACCACCTGGGGGTGGTGGTGGTGGCATCTGGAACTGCCTACCACCTCCCACTTCTTCACCAGCACCGTCTCAACGTCCACCTCATGGTGGACCTCCAAACCCAAGAAGTTTCCACTGTCAAGGTGGCCTCTCAACTGTTTCCCTATCAACAGCACAATGGGTCAGACAATATCTAGCAATATTTCCCCAACCATCGCAAGCATAAAACCACCTCTCTTACGGCTGACCAAAACTGTCATGCAAGCCCTATGATCCCTAAGCCTCGGATCCTCCATCATGTGGTCTCCTCCTGAAATGATGGCCACCTCCAGTCCCTTGAACCGGCCACCAGATACTAGTTGTCGACGTCTCAGCTTCCATGTTCCCAACACTTATGGTATGAATATACTCAGCTAGAAATATCTCCACAACTAAGGCTCGCTACAGTACTCCAGCATAGGTGGGTAGCCACAAGGAAACAACACCTTCCCGGATGTCCTTATGTAGACCCTCCTCAAAGGTCTAATCCCTAAGGAACAGGTCTCAAACCATATCTAGGGAGTAGGGAGACATGTCTGTAAACCTTGTTGAGTACTCCGACACAGCCGTGCCCTTCTATCGAAGCTGCATAAGCTCTTGAATCTGCACTAACCTCAGCAACACTGGATAGAACTCTTCACGGAGGATTCACTCAAACTCTGTCAATGTGAGAATTTCTTCATCGTGAGACTGCATCACCAAACTACACTATCACTCATCCAAACCATGTAGAAGGATCACCACTACAACCACCATTTGATCTAGAGGTGTCATCACCAGGAAGAAAACTCAGGTGACTTCTTCGAGCCAGTCATCAGCCGCTAGAGGGTCTGGATCACCATGGAACCTCAGAGGTCACTGAATATGGAACTCGCACATCGCACTCAACCTGCGCGCAACCTCGTCCTGCACTGCTGGCACAACCAGCTACTCGACATGTGGTGGCTCAACTGGAGGACCACCTAGAGGTCCAGGCTCAGAACCTACACCATGGTCCAAAGCCTCTACACGGGGTGGATAGTCACCACAATCTGCTACGGAACTCTCACTGGCTATCATTGTGGAGACTTCCTAAAATACAATCAAGACACACCATTGTCAAAGCATATATCTGGGGAGCTTACTCAAGAAGAACAAGGGAAACCCAAAACCCAGTCCTAGATGATGCATGTACCATTATATCTCTATTACTAGTGTCCAAATGTCCCACGTAGAAAGGCAGGTTATCAGAGTCCTAGTGAATGGATACATCCACCACCGCACCAACACAAGATTCCCTGTTCTGAAAGGCGAACTCAAAATATCATAATACTGCCACTATGCAACCCAAACCAAATTCACAGCTAGACCAGCTATTCTCTAAGATCCCAAAGGTGTAACCTCCTCTGAAACCACTCTATCATGACCCGACCCAACATGGCTCAAGCCGTAACTCTGCAATCCCGCCTCCAATATGCCAGGGGCTGGCGACTAGCACTGAGTAGGCTATCACACACATGGGGGGATTAACCTAAGTTACCTGTACACACTCACCCACATACACCTCCATACAACAGTGTATATATATATATATATAAACTATAAAATAATAGCATGAATACATCTTTCCCAAACCAGAGTGAAACAGAAGTACAAAAGGGACAAATAGGGACCACCAAAGGAAAACTACAAAAGTTTCCAACCTTCTCAGAAAGAGGAAAAACTCTGGAAAATACACCCGTCGATAAGCTCCTCGACATAGCTTTGGTAAACACACCGGTCAGTCTTTCTCACTAGGCTCCACCTGCTCCGGGTTATCCTGGAACACCATCGAAAGGCCTATGGTATTCCAAAGACACAAACATGTGTGAGCAAAGCCCATGCAGGGGTGAGTATATAAAATACTAAGTAGGAACCCCAAAAACCCCAAAATAAAAGTGAGCAACGTAAAGACAACTATTATCTCATCCCATCCAGAGGGAACCCAAATAAGAGAGAAACTCTATCTCGAGACTATCCTCGACTAATATGACTAATAATCTCAGCTCAAGTGTATGCCCATACATACACTATGAACATCTACTCAGGTATATTCCGATACATATACCATGAACAACCAGATATATACATTTCACGCACAAGACCTTATAACATGCGATAGGTACACAACTATGAGAACACACTCCATGAGCTATTTCATCCCAAATGGAACTGGTCTGAGAGGTATATGCTCGTCAGATATCATCACTGAGATCGTCAAGCTGGAACATCAGAAAAAAAATACAAAACTCCTCATATAGGGGATCACTCCTAGGGTCTCCTAGGGGATACAAGAACACACTCTGGTAAATCGTAGATCTCAAAAAAGGGGGATCACTCCCAAGAACTGATGGGGGATACCACAACCCGATCTAGTGATCCACAGATCACATCACCCAGATAGAGGATCATCGCCTGTGCGAAGCTGGTCACGACGATGCCAGAAGCCCCATCTAGTATAACTCGCAATGTAGTGGATCGAACTGATGATACACTAACCCTACTGAAACCACACGCTGAGTAGGGGATCATTTAATTGATGATTCTGAACCCCTACCGAATGGTCCACTGCACAGGGGATCATATTTCCGATGATGCCTCAAATCCTACGGGGTTAACCTACTAGATAAGGGATCATTGCATGTGGATGAGCGGTCCCAACGATAACAAGAACCCGATCTAGGGAAGAGAAGTTAAAGGATCCCACTCTGAACCCACTGGATGGATTCCACAAATCTATCAGAAAACCATACAATTGAGGGTATCACAAACCTATACTTCGGTAGTAATTCCACTCGAACCCTCATAAGAACTAACCAAGGGAGTACACTCAACCACTATGTGTCCAAACATCTCTAACACAAGAAACCTACATCATCTCTACATTTCACACTTTCTATGCCTATACTAGGTCCACCATCGCGATCTACGTAGAAAAACATGCATGGTGGACTATTCATATGTCCCGAATGGACTTATAATGCATAAGTCGTAAAAAAGTAGTGTACGCATAGAATCCACCTCATTTGTCCCATGACCGAGGCCCAAATTTATGCTGGCAGATTGCACTATTTAATTCCTCGTGGAACAACACACAGAATGGAGTACTCCAACACTCCAAATAGTTGTCTTGTGAAAAAGTGGTATTTCACCGTAAAACATGAAAATCGGGCCCTGCGTTCCCCACACCATGTCTTTAGCTAGAAAACTCAAAGGGGAAACTCCAAAAGTACACAATAGAACTAGGGTCACACTGTTGCTGACAGCGCGTCAATTAGACATTTGGTTCTCAAGGTACGTATGTAGCAAGCTTTAATAATAATTTAATATTATTAAATTAAAGCATTTTGGGTCACGTAACATTGAGAAACAAACTGAAAAATAGCGAAACCCACTTCAAAAGCCCGTCTCACTAAGAAGAACCCATGGCCGCCAACGGCGCATCAAACTGACACACCTTTTAGAAGATACGACCCTTTGGACATAAGGGGCCCAATTGGGCGGGTCCAGACCGCCATCCCGCGGCCTAGTTTCCGGTCCGGGCTAGCTCTCCGTGGCCCGTTCCTGTAATGCCCTGACCCCAGTTACCCAGAGTCGGTTCATTATTGTGTAACATTGGCATGATCACAAAAAATCAAGTCTCGAAAGACCGATTAGTTTAGTAGACTTGGAAACACTAGATACATTCATAAATGTTACATTACATCATAAAGTGAAAACTACAATAACAAAGTCTCCATAGTCCACACTCATATCCTCTTCTGACTATCCCTGCAGGTCATTCATAAAATACTTCTTCACATCCTGCAGAATATTAAAACATTGAAAGGGGTGAGCTCAAACTCTCAGTAAGGATAACAATATTGCAGAAGCTTTCATAAATATACATTAACATTTAAGGCAATGTATAACTAAAACAGAAGCCTTTTTAAACATGAACATCAGCATGATATGGAAAAAATAAAATTAAATAATGGCATTTATTTACTCACATGGATATTCTACTAGTCGAATAATCCCATGCAATATCAATAACCACTTTCATAATGATGGAATGCATAATGCCAGACTATCATAACCACGTAGTCAAGGCCTCGTGCCAAGACCAAAAATTAGATTTTGTCAAGGCCTCGTTCCAAGACACTAGTTTGTCTCATGAGACCTACCGATGCATCGAGGAGCTATAACGGGCTCCACCTATCACTTATTAAGTCCAATGCATTCCTCATATGAACAGGTTTAAACATATCATATACCATAACATAATCGTATCACATAAAACGTGCATAAAGGAAACATAACATTTCCACATTTCAATCACAAGATATCAATACAACACATTGATATAATAAAAACCTTATCAAAACCATTTTCAATACCAAAATAAAAGAAAATTAATACTTGGTATTTATTTTTCATTTAAAAAAAAGTTATGTCTTGTAGAGGAAGCCAAAACTCAAATAATGGTTACAGCGGCGGAGAATTCGTTGTCGCCGCATACGTATGACAAGAAAAACTTTATTTTTTGTAAATTAGTAAAACGCTTCATATAAAAAGATACCTTTTGAATAAATGTAAAATTCAAAGGGGTTTATACACCGTATAAAAAAAATTTGTGTATAAAACAAAATATGCTTCAATGAATAGAGATTGAGACAAAGTACCTTACAAAGATCATTTTTTAAAATAAAATAGATATAGTATGTGTATTAACTATAAGTAAACATAATTAAATTACAAATACAAGATAGGATATAATAATATCATGACATAATTTGAAAGTAAGAGATTAACCCAAAGAATAGAAACTGGGTTAAGAAGTTCCCTTACCTTGCGTCCTGTCTTGACTCGACCATTCTTTAACCTTCTGAATAATAAACTAGAGTTAATTTATAATTTCTTAAGAACCTTTTTCAAGATTTTTATTCCTTTAATATCACTTATTACCATGTTATGAACATTATGTAATTATTTAAGTTAATAACGGTCGTTTTTTCGATCTTTTGTACTTGAGTCAAAAATAAACATCACACAATTACAAGTTGTTCATGTGGTGATATATCCATTATATCCAGAATTTTATTCATGATATAGATATCATATATCTCATATATATCCATTATATACATGCATTTATAATATTCCATAACGTTTAGAGGTAAGAAATGAAATGCACTATTCATGGAGACGGTAAGCCGTATGTACGCATGAACACTACTTTCATTTCTATTTCGTATTTAATTAAATCATAATGATATAAAGGTATATTATAATTCCAGTATAATATCATATATAATTTCATTTACTCCATCCTTTATACATCCCTCATATGGGATTAACGATTCAAATCACTTTGAGGGGGTGGTAGTCCGCACTTCCTAAAATGAAAATATCGCGTTTACCCATAATGGAAACAATAAAGGTATGCCATAAATAAAAAATACAGAACCTTAAGTAAAACATAAAAATATTATATATCATATATAAATAGAGTGACATATTAATGTCCACCTTTGAAGGTGTTATATGAGTTTTGAACAATCATCGTTTCGTGAGGCAGAAATTCGCCATCCACAGAAACATTATGTTCATTAACCATTAGACGAAGGTGTGTGTATGTGTAAATAAAATACATGTCATAAAAACATCCTAGTATATTGAGGATACTGGTGTTGTTACAAAATAAATGAATAAAAAGATTTTAGGGGGTTGGAGAAGCAAAATAAAACATAAGAACATAAGAGAAAACAATACCTTTAAAATCGGGTAACTCTTTTTGATTTGAGCCAAAGGCTTCCTTGGGAAAACTTCTACCCAAAGTGAGGCTTCTAGGAGTAAGCGAGGGATGTTGGGAGAGTATTTGGGCAGAGTTTGGCCGAGCCAAATGGCTTGAATTTGTGAGTAAGGTGGTAGTGGTGGGGGCCTTTTATAAGAGGAGAGGATGGGCACTCTTGGAATGTAATGAAATGTTACTTTATTATACAATGCTTTTTGGATTCTAAAGGTCCCACACTTATATAATTCGAGTATAAGGTGATAAGGGTTATAAATATTCCTATCCAATAGGATTTGGACAAGTGTAATTCTAGATTTTACATTATCCTTCCATTTTATTAAAATCGTTAATTAATGAGGTAATCGCTGCATCATCATGGTGTCATAAATAATTTAATTTATTAAATGTCTAAAAATTATAAAAAAAAATATCATGATGTAGGAAATCGTTTTAGATTACTAATGAATATTTATATTCAAAATGATTACTTGTATATCCCCATTTAAAAATTGTTTTAGTAAAACAACTTATGTTTGGGACATTTTTATTTTAACTTTAAATAAAAGTTATTTATGTCATTTTCCTACCAAAGTGGATCCATTGGGACCCCAAGTTGACCCATGGATTTTATTGGTCGTCCATGACACATCCAATAGGGGTAGGACATGTGTAAAGGTATTTTTATATTTTTATAATGTCATTTTTACCTTAAATATCACTAATTACCTTTAATCACGATTAATTAAACTTAAAAGTTAATATTCACCAAAAAATTATTTTAATCCCATTGAACCATATTTTACTTCCTAATGAAAACCATGTATGTCGGATTTTTGAAAATCAAATCACAGAAGTGGTAATATTTCATTTAAACGGAAAATCAGTTATTTAACTACCACTTAGTGGTTTCACTATTCATCAAAAAATTGTCGTTTTTCAGAACAATGCCAAAATTTCACCCTAAGATATAATTGATATTCCGAATTCAAAAATGATTTCTATTTTAAAAAATTCCAAACATATAAGTTTCATTAATTAATTTTATACTTAATTCCCGTTGTCACAACAAATAGCGTGTTTTTAAGAAACAATATATATCAAAAGATTGACAATTGTTTATGTCCAATTTCAAAGTGAAATTAATTCTAATGAACACCATTGGATAAAATGGTAAAAATATATTCTAATTATACATTAAAACCACTAAATAGTATAATTTATCACTATAAATTATTTTGATTAAAAAAGTTGTTTTAAGTATTTTTCACTATTCAAAAAAATTTGGAAGTTCTCAGAAAATTACAAAAAATTCAACATAGGTTAATTTCGAAATTCCGAATCCAAAAATGAAGTCCATTTTGAAATATAAAATATATATAATTTCAAAAATTAGGTATTACTATTCATAAGGGCTATTTTGATTAGTCACGGTGTGTTAGAATCTCGAAATTGCGTACAATGCAAGCTATTGCATTATTAAAAGAGAGGCATATTGTGGAAGTTAGGGGTGTTACATTCTCCCCTCCTTCAAAAAATTGTGTCCTCGCAATTTGAAAATTTTCATTGAAAATAAAAGGTTGAAAAAAGAAAATGCCTTTGTGGAAAACCCACATCGGAAATAAGGATAATAAAAATATAACTTTAAAAGAAAGACAGATAAGTACAAAGGTCACCCGAGATAGCCCATACAAGGATTCTATGAAAATATGGATATGTAAGAAAAACAAATCATCAAGGTCTGATGGAGAGTTGTAGAAAACTGGATTAGGAGAAAGTTAACCATAAGAAAATCACAAACTTGTGATTGGTTAAACGGTCATTGAATCCCAAGTTGGAAAAGTTAACCGGAAACGTTTTTGTTTTAAGTTACCTTTTATAAATTTGAGGAATTTATTTAGCAGATTTACTAAGAACGTAAGGGAATATACATACTTGTTATGTATACTTTCATTCTTTAATAAATTTTTACCACGAACACATCTTTCACTCTAAAAGGTAATAGAACTAAAAAATATTCTACTTATCTTAATTGTATAAGGTTCCAAATATTAACACATACCATTTATATTAGTAAAACTATTTTGTAATAACCAGGGACTTCCTGTAGGCTAGTGGTAGGTAATAATGGTCTGTCGTACTATGGTTGTGGGTTCGATTCCTACAGCTTTGTCCGATGCGACAGATTATGCCCCACCCTGCAGGTTGTCCTTTTCTAAAACTATAGTATTATAATATTCCAAAAATAATCTTCAGAAATGTTTTAACTATAAACAATACTATCAAAAGATCAACATAATCCATTACAACCTTTATAGTTATCCAAAATACCTCCGTCCAGACTTTCTCTAAAATGTCCTTAAATTCCAAAATCAATTGCAACATTAGGTTCCCTAAACAAATTAAGGTTTCTCTTATTGTCACATACTGAAAATATTATTACCTTCATCATATTAAAACCTTAACGAAAACAACAAGTACTGCAGTACAATCCTTATATATATCACCTTATTCTTATAACCATAATCTAGTTCATGAGTCCAAAAACACAAATACAATAATTATTCAACTTCATCTGTAGTAACATCATATGGTTGGCCTTGATCCCTTGGCCTTTTCTGAGGTAAGTTTCCATGACGCTTAGGACATTCATTTGAATAATGCCCCATTTCCCTACAACTGTAGCATTCAACATTGATAGCCTCTTTCTATCCCTTGCAATCATGAGCCTGGTGACCTTTTTCTCCACATTTGTAACAAACTCCCATTCCTTTTAGACAAGTACCAGGGTGATTCTTCCCACAATTATCATATAATGGAAAATCCTTCTTTCCCTTTTTCCCTTTATCTATCTCTTGTTCCACCGTTCTCTTCTTCTCTTACTTTACTTTGTTTTCATAAGACTTAGAGAATTCCTTTTCTGTTTTGATAGAACATGAGACTATATCTTCGTACGTTGAGAAATATTGTGATACTAAAGCTCGACGAAGAAATGGTTTTAACCCATCAAAGAAATGATCAATCTTACTTCTTGGGTTACGTATATAATCAGCAGCATGTCTTGCTAACCTTGTAGTGTTGGCCTCATACTTTGCGACATTCTCATCCTCCTTTTTCCTCAGACTCAGAAATTTCCTTTCCATATCTGCTCGATGGTCATGTGGAAAGTATTTTTCTAAGAAAATTTACTTAAACTCCCGCCATTTAATACCTGATACTTCTTCATCTTCCTTTGTGCTTTGAATCAGTGACCACCATTGATCGGCATCTCCAGTGAGGCGGTAGACTGTCATGACAACCTTCTCCCTTTCGCTACTCCCCAAGGCGTGGAATATTTTCTCTAAATAGTTTATCCATTGCTCAGCTACTAATGGATTTGTACCCCAATTAAATGTTGGCAGTTTTTGCCTCATGAAGCGGTCTAACATTGATCCTCCACGCTGCGGATCAGGGTGCTCCATATGAGTAAGGTTATTATTCATAACCTGAGTGAGTTTTCCCAGTATGGTAACAAGTTGATCAGCACCAGTTGTATCTCCAGATCCACAATAATTATCTTTAGGAGGAGGGCAATACCTACATGGAGTGTGTGCATTGATACAGTTTCAATTCCTTCCACTAGGCGCCATTTCTAAATAATGTCATAAACTAGATTAGATTATGAATCAAAATACATAATTCCATACTTGTAAAATACTAAACATAAATTGAACTATTTATGGATATAATCCATAATCATAAAAAGAAATTTTTTCTTTGAATAAGTATATACTCATAAACCCTTCATAATGGTTTGTAAAAAAGATGAGAATTATCCTAAGCATATCCCCCGGGAGTGTCGTAACCAAGGGTGCAGCAAGGCCCGTTGTCGTGCACCAGTTCCCGTTCGAGTCTAGCTCAAAGCGGTGTTTTGGGGTTTTACCCCTAGGTACATCTGTACCAGAGCCACCTCTATGTGCTCGTATCCAGACAGTGATGTATTTCTTGGAAAACTCATAAAATCTCTATAATACCAAAATTCTTGGAAGTTATTATATACTAATCCTCAAAGTCTATCTTCGGACAATGTGCTCTAATCAGAGTTTATCTAAATATAGCTTCCAAGGTTAGTACTAAACTGCCTCTAATACCAACTGTAATGCCTCGACCCCAGTTACCCAGAGTCGGTGCATTATTGCGTAACATTTCCATGATCACAAAAGATCAAGTCTCGAAAGACCGATTAGTTTAGTGGCCTTAGAAACACTAGATACATTCATAAATGTTACATTACATCATAAAGTGTAAAAATACAATAACAAAGTCTCCATAGTCCACACTCATATCCTCTTCTTACTATCCATGCAGGTCATTCATAAAATACTTCTTCACATCTTGGAAAATATTAAAACATTGAGAGGGGTGAGCTCAGATGCTCAGTAAGGATAACAATATTGCAGAAGCTTTCAAAAATAAACATTAACATTTAAGGCAATGTATAACTAAAACAAAATCCTTTTTAAACATGAACTTCAGCATGATATGGAAAAAATAAAATTAAATAATTCCATTTACTTACTCACATGGATATTCTACTAGTCGAATAATCCCATTTAATATCAATAACCACTTTCATAATGATGGAATGCATAATGCCAGACTATCATAACCATGTAGTCAAGGCCTTGTGCCAAGAACACAAATAAGATTTTGTCAAGGCCTCGTTCCAAGACACTAGTTTGTCTCATTAGACCTACCGATGCATCGCTGAGCTATAGCGGGCTCCACCCATCACTTATTAAGTCCAATGCATTCCTCATATGAACAGGTTTAAACATATCATAAACCATAACATAATCATATAACATAAAACGTGCATAAAGGAAACATAACATTTCCACGTTTCAATCACAAGATATTAATACAACACATTTATATAATAAAAACCTTATCAAAACCATTTTCAACACATAATTAAAATAAAATTAAAACTTGGTATTTATTTTTCATTTAAAAAAAGTTATGCCTTGTAAAGGAAGCCGAAACTCAAATAATGATTACGGCGGCGGAGAAGTCATTGTCGCCGCATACGTATGACAAGAAAAACATTCCTTCTTCTCGTTTAGTAAAACGCATCGTATAAAAATATTCCTTTTGAATAAACGTAAAAGTCAAAGGGTTTTATACACCGTATAAAAGAAATTTTTGTATAAAACAAAATATGCCTCAATGAATGGAGATTAAGACAAAGTACCTTACAAAGATCATTTTTTAAAATAAAATAGATATATTATGTGCATTCACTATAAGTAAACATAATGAAATTGCAAATAAAATATAGGATATAATAATATCACGACATAATTTGAAAGTAGGAGATTAACCCAAAGAATAGAAATTGGGTTAAGAAGTTCTCTTACCTTGCATCCTGTCTTGACTCGACCATTCTTTAACCTCCTGAATAATAAACTAGAGTTAATTTATAATTTCGTAAGAACCTTTTTCAAGTTTTTTATTTCTTTTATATCACTTATTACCATGTTATGAACATTATGTAATTATTTAAGTTAATAACAGTCGTTTTGTCGATCTTTAGTACTTGAGTCAAAAATAAACATCTTATAATTACAAGTTGTTCATGTGGTGATATATCCATTATATCCAGAATTATATTCATGATATAGATATCATATATCTCATATATATCTAGTATATACATGCATTTATAATATTCCATAACTTTTAGAGGTAAGAAATGAAATGCACCGTTCATGGAGACAGTAAGTCGTACGTACGCATGAACGCTACTTTCATTTCTATTTCGTATTTAATGAAATCATAATTATATAAAGGTATATTATAATTCCAGTATAATATCATATATAATATCATTTACTCCATCCTTTATACATCCCACATATGGGATTAGCGATTCAAATCACTTTGAGGGGGCGGTAGTCCGCACTTCCTAAAATGAAAATATCGAGTTTACCCATAATGGAAACAATAAAGGTATGCCATAAATGAAAAATAAAGAACCTTAATTAAAACATAAAAATATTATATATCATATATAAATAGAGTGACATCTTGATGGCCACATTTGAAGGTGTTATATGAGTGTTGAACAATCATCGTTTCGTGAGGCAGAAATTCGCCATCCACAGAAACATTATGTTCTTTAACCATTAGACGAAGGTGTGGGAAAGTTTAAATCAAATAAATATCATAACAACATCCTAGTATATTTAATATACTGGTGTTGTTACAAAATAAATGAATAAAAAGTGTTTAGGGGGTTGGAGAAGCAAAATAAAACATAAGAACACAGGAGAAAACACTACCTTTAAAATCGGGTAACTCTTTTTGATTTGAGCCAAAGGCTTCCTTGGGAAGACTTCTGCCCAAATTGAGGCTTTTAGGAGTAAGATATGGAAGTTTGGAGAGTGTTTGGGCAGAGTTTGGCCGAGCGAAATGTCTTGAAGGTGTGATTAAGGTGGTAGTGGTGGGGGCCTTTTATAAGAGGATAGGAGGGGCATTCTTGGAAAGTAATGAAATGTTACTTTAATATTCAATGCTTTTCGGATTCTAAAGGTCCCAAACTTATATAATTAAATTCTAAGGTGATAAGGGTTCGAAATATTCCCATCCAATAGGCTTTGGACAAGTGTAATGCATAGATTTTACATTATCCTTCCATTTTATTAAAATCGTTAATTAATGAGGTAATCGCTGAATCATCATGGTGTCATAGATAATTTAATTTATATAATGTATAAAAATTATAAAACAAATATCATGATTTAGGAAATCCTTTTATCTTTCTAATTAATATTTATAGTAAAAAATATGGCTTGTATATCCCCATTTACAAATTGTTTTAGTAAAACAACTTATGTTTGTGACATTTTTATTTTAACTTTAAATAAAAGTTATTTATGTCATTTTCCTACCAAAGTGGCTCCATGGGGTACCCAAGTTGACCAATGGATTGTATTGGTCGGCCATGACACATACAATAGGGTTAGGACAAGTGTAAAGGTATTTTCATATTTTTATAATATCATTTTTACCTTAAATATCACTAATTATCTTTAATCACGATTAATTAAACTTAAAAGTTACTATTCACCAAAAAAAATTGTAATCCCATTGAACCACATTTTACTTCCTAATGACAACCATGTATGTCGGATTTTTGAAAATCAAATCACAGAAGTGGTAATATTTCATTTAATCAAAAAATCAGTTATTTAACTACCACTTAGTGGTTTCACTATTCATCAAAAATTGAAGTTTTTCAGAAAAATGACAAAATTTCACCCTAAGCTATAATTGATATTCCAAATTCAGAAATGATGTATATTTTACAAAATTCCAATCATATAAGTTGAATTAATTAATTTTATAATTAATTCCCGCTGTCACAACAAATAGCGTGTTTTTAAGAAACAATATATATCAAAAGATTGACAATTGTTTATGTCAAATTTCAAAGTGAAATTAATTATAATGAACACCATTGGATAAAATGGTAAAAATATATTCTAATTATACTTTAAAAACACTAAATAGTATAATTTATCACTATAAATTATTTTTATTAAAAAATTTGTTTTAAGTATTTTTCACTATTCATAAAAATTTGGATGTTCTCAGAAAATTACAAAAAATTCAACATAGGCTAATTTCGACATTTTGAATCCGAAAATGAAGTCAATTTTGAAATATAAAATATATATAATTTCAAAAAGTGGGTATTACTATTCATAAGGGCTATTTTGATTAGTCGCGGTGTGTTAGAATCTCGAACTTGCGTACAATGCAAGCTATTGAATTATTGAAAGAGATGTGTATTGTGGAAGTTCGGGGTGTTACAGTTCCAACACCACCAGACCCTTGGCTTTGTTTCTTCCACACAAACCACCCATGTGGATGGTCTCTATCTGCACGCTGTACCAACAAGACCCACGGGATGCGGGTCCCTATCCACAGCTCCGCTCGAGGTGCTGACCTTGGAGCTTCCCCCCTCACTGCGACAGGCCGAGGTCGTCGCTACCGCTAGCTGAGCGCTCCTCCGCGACACCGGCCACCCATTCCGCAGCCGCCTGGGATCCCTTCTCCGCTTCTGAACAACCCACAACACCAATGTGCATTCGCCCCTGCCTACTGCACCGCGTTGAATCCCCGACCTGCACTTCGCCTGAGCGTCGCGCTCCCAGCTGCTCCGTCTGAACCCCAGTCCCCCCTCATACTCCACTCGTTCGGCGGTCATCGCACCCACATGCTCCGCCACAAGGTTATGCCGACACCACACCCCCTAATATGCTCCACAATGCAATATATTGTGGTTGCTACGACCTATAATTACCCATACTTTACATACATGGTTAATACTTCAAAATTTAAGCATACTTATTACAACATATAACAAAACCATGAAAGGACCGTATAGGTATAGTGTATTTAGAAACTGGGAAAAATAAACAACAGGTTCATAAATCATCTACAATGTCTCCCATTTATTTCATCATATCCATAGTCCTTTTTTGGAATATCTTACTTAATAAACTTCTTCCTGACCTAGCGAAAGAAAACATACAAAAGGGTGATCTCAAATGCCCAGTATGGGTAAACAAAAGAAATATCAATCACATCAAATTCATAAGAACATAAAATTATGGAAATCTTACCCCGCAAAAGAGATCATAATTTCATAACATGGGATAAATCATGGTAGTGGAATGTAATCCCAATAATCATAACCTAAAAAATGAAACTTTTTGGCATACACACATAGTCATAGAGAATCATTTCTTATTAATCAAGACTCATTTCCAAGACTTTCTTAATGGACAAAGTCCGTTTCTGAACTGAGTTCACTCCTCGTTTCAGTCCTGTTTCACTGAACCGATTTAACCTTCCATTCCAGCCATGTCTATTTCATGAGATATAAAATCTTTACCCAATGCATTGGAGGGAGATATAGGTCCCACCCATCTCATAATGATACCATTCTTATGTGTGCCACAAAATCATAAACCATACATCATAGCATAACCCATGTAATAAAAATGGGAATCTTAAACATTGTGACATCATAAAAAAATTCATATAAGATAAAGGAATTCATAAAAATATTTCCATCACAACATAATCAAATCAATGTAATAATAGGGATAGAAACAGAACCCTATATTATCTTAGATGGAAAATAAATTTGATAAAACACTTGAACCCCATTTTTTAGAAAATATCCTTTCTACTTAAAAAACATTTTTCCTTTCTTAACATGTCATAAAATTTTAAACTAAAAGAAGTTGATTATTAATAAACTTGAATACTTGTAAAGGAAGATTCTTGGAAATAATGTTTTAAAATCCATTCATTCCGTATAAGTTAAAAAAACATTCTTCTTGTACTTTTGTCAGAAAAGTCAAAAAGCACTTCGTACGAAAAACAACAAATGATTACTTTCATATATTTTAATAAAAACTCACCGAAGGGTAAAATTGGATTTAAAAAATTATAGGAGGATATAAATAATATAAATATTGATGAAACATGGATGTGGATGATAAAAATTCCCAGTAAATTCTGAATTATAAACAATCTTGGATAAAAATTGATATTGCTAGATTGTCCCTTACCTTAGGTCTGATTTTCTTCGTAATTGTCATAACCTCCTATATATTGATTTAAATAATGTCATTGAATTATTACAGAATCATTATTATTTTTATGATATCATATATGGTCATATTCTAAGATTCTTATTAGTAATATTTCATTTCTACTTGTTATTTGGGTGTTTATTGCTTTATGTTCTTATGCGTGTTTTGTTGAATACATTATTATTCCTCTTTATAGGATATAGATACATAATTTACAGAATGGTATTAGTGTAATATATATAATATTAATTCATTAAATTAATTTATATAATCATATTTCAATGAAGATCATATAGAACGAGTCACATCACATCGTGGAGACGGTAGGCCGTACGTACGCACGAGCGATGATATCTTTCCCATGATCGTGGAATTGTATTGGAGTTTATGTATACTATTTAATAATCAATAACTCTTTAAAATATTCATATATAGTTATTTATTTTCACCATTATACCCATCCAAGTAAGGTGGTGGTGGAAAACAGATTACACCACGGCGTGGAGACGGTATTCCGTACGTACGCACGCGCGGTGGTTTCATTTTCCATAGGATGGATAAGAGGTGAAATAGGTTTGTTTCATATTTATAATAATATATCAGTATATGATGGATACTGATGTTATTACCTCATAATTAAACAACTAATGAAGAGGGAGTAGAAGAATAATGGATCTTGAAGAAAACGTTAGAACGTATTACCTCTTTCTCGAAGTGACTCCTTTAAACATTCTCTTAATGCATTAGAGTTGGTCTTTTGATAAGACCAGTACCTCTAGTAGGTTTCTAAGGAAATGGGGAAGTGAAATGGTCAGGGGTTGGCCGAGCTTGAAGCCTCAAATTGGTGTGAGTAAGAGAGGGATGAGGTGCCTTTTAAAAGGTAGGAGAGGGGCACCTTTGAATGTGTGGAAATATTATATTATTATAAACATATCATCAGTTTCAAAAGTTCCAAATATCATTAAAGATGAAGATAAGATGACTCATGGTCGATATAAAATCATCTAATAAGAATTGGACATGTTTTGGAAAATATTTTAATCATTATAATCTTATTTATTTAAATCATTTATTAATGAGGTAAATACTTTATCATTATTGTGTCATGAATAATTTAATTTATTTGGCGTCTAAAAATTATAAAAAAAATATCATTATGTAGGAACTCTTTTTACCTTTCCAAAGAATATTTATATTCGAAAATATAATTTACATAACCCCTTATAGAAATTAATCACTAAAAGATTTTTGTTAATGTCAATTTTGTCTTTACATTAAATTAATTAATCTAAACTGTCATTGTCACTACCAAGTGGCTCAATGGGGTCCACAAATCGACCCAAGGATTCCAATGGTCGGCCACTACTAATCCAATAAGGTTATCACACGTTTCAATGTAATTTTTAATTATTATAATATTCTTTTAACCTTGAATTACCCTATTTACCTTTAACCGTAGTAAATAAAAATTACCGTAGTTACTATTCATAATATCAAAAAAAATTGAAAGTAACCTATTAACATAATTTGGACCAAACGATTCCAAATATCGAATCCATTTTTCAAAATTCAAAACAGAGAATTTGCAGTAATTAATTTAAAATTAATCTCGTTGTCAAGCAAACGGGTTTTAAAAGTTAAAACATTGCCAAAGATTGAAATGTTTTTACCTATTAATTCAATGTAAAATTAATGCTAATGACATAAATTATATTAAATGGTAAAAATATATTCTATTTATAATTTAAAAACATTCAATATTATAATTTAACCATAAAAATTATTGCGATGAAAAAAGTTGTTTTTAATTAAAATATAGTGTGTTTTTACTATTCATTAAAATATGAAAGTTATCAGAATAATATGAAAAATTTATCCAAAGTAAATTTTTGTATCTTGATTATAAAGAAGAATTTTATTTTGTCATATTGAACTTATAAACTTGTCAAAAGCTAGATTTAATGTGGGTGCGCCATCAAAAGGCGGTAAAACTGCATTTTTTTAAAAATACTTCTTTTATTCAAAAAAACTGATTTTGTATTCATACCTCATTCTAGAAAATGTATAATATGAATTAAAATTTTATAAAATTCAAAATTCAGTTAATACTTTTCATAACGGCTAGTTTATAATATTATAATATATCGTTGTTTAGTGAAACTCGGTATTGCGTACTACAAACGCTATTGAGGAAGGTCGTGATTGTGTGTAACACAAGCCAAGCTAGTGTTTTGTGTGGTGGAAGATTCCTTTCCGTATAATATATTAAATTAAAAAAAATACTTCTCATAAAATATCAGGGTGTTACATTCTACCCCCCTTAAAACGAATTTCACCCTCAAAATTCGTCACTTCGTAACAAACAGATGAGGATACCTCTCCCTCATCATATCCTCAAGTTCCCATGTAGCTTCTTCTAATTGGTGGTTCCTCCATAAAACTTTCACCAAGGGAGTGGTCTTGTTCCGTAGGACCTTTTCGCTACGATCCAGAATCTCTATCGGTTGTTCTTCATAAGAAAGATCTTGTTCCAGCGGTAAAATTTTTGAGATGAGTACATGTGAAGGACAAGGTTTGTACTTTCTCAGGAGAGATACATGGAACACATCATGAACTTTGGAGAGATTTGGTAGAAGCGCCAATCGGTAAGCTACCTTCCCAACACGATCCAATATTTCTAAAGGACCGATATATTTAGGGCTCAACTTTCCCTTATTTCCAAATCTCATGACCCTCTTCCAGGGAGATATTCATAAGAACACTTTATCACCCACTTCAAACTCTAGGTCTTTTCTTCGGTTGTCGGCATAACTTTTATGTCGACTCTGAGATGCTCTAATGTTTTGTTGAATAGATCTGACCTTTTCTGCCATCTCAACAACAAGATCAGGTCCTAATAGCTTTCTTTCCCCAACTTCATCCCAGCAAGTTGGAGTCCTGCATCTCATTCCATAGAGAGCTTCATAATGAGCCATCTGAATACTGGAGTGAAAGCTATTATTATAATAAAATTCCACTAAAGGTAGGTGTTGATCCCAACCACCTTTGAAATCCATAGAGAATTCTCTCAACATATCTTCTAGAGTTTGAATTGTCCTCTCAGACTGACCGTCTGTCTGAGGATGATAAGCATTGATGAAACTCAACTCTGTATCCAGAGTATACTGAAGACTTTGCTAGAACATTGAGGTAATCCTCAGATCCCGATCAGATATAATAGAAAGTGGTACTCCATGCAATCTTACCACTTTATTTACATATATCCTGGAAATATGATCTAGAGAAAAATCCTCTCTAATATCAATGAAGTGTGAAGACTTTGTAAGACGATCAACTATGACCCATATAGCATTATTGCCTTTGGGTGTTTTAGGAAGTCCAGTGGCAAAGTCCATAGTGATGTTTTCCCATTTCCATTCTGGTATGGGTAATGGTTGTAACATCCCCTTGGACTTCTGTCTCTTACCTTTAACTTGCTGACAAACCAAGCATCGAGAGACATATTCAGCAACATCTCTTTTCATTCCATCCCACCAGAAGTACTCTTCCAGGTCCCTATACATCTTCATGCTTCTAGGATGAATAGAGAATGAAGAAATATGAGCCTCATCCAGCAGATCCTTCTTTAATTCTGGGATGGGAGGAACACAAATCCGATTCCTGAACTTTATTATCCCATCACAATCAAGGTTGAATTCAGGAATATTTCTCACCATCTTTTGTAACTCTACATCTTCTTTCTGCGCCTCTTTAATCTTCACATGTATTTATGGTTGAACATTCAATTGAGAAAGATACGATTTTCCCCTTCCATTATAATTCCAAGATCCATCCTTTGCAAATCCATAAATATTGGATCTTTTGTGATCCTCATCATGGATAACCTAGCATGGTCATGTCGACTTAATGCATCTGCCACCATGTTTTCTTTACCATGGTGGTAATGAATTGAGCAGTCATAATCCTTAATCAGCTCAAACCATCTTTTTTGGCGCATATTCAGATCCTTTTGTGTGAAAATATACTTTAAACTTTTATGATCAGTATAAATATCACACCTTTCTAGATAAAAATAATTCCTCCAAATCTTTAATGCAAAGATTACCGAAACTAATACCAAATCACGAGTTGGGTAATTTTACTCATGGATTTTCAACTATAGTGAGACATAAGCTATCACCATATCGTTTTGCATAAGAACACACCCCAGCCCCTTCTTGGATGCATCACTATAGATCACAATCCTTTATCCAATACAAGGAAGTGTGAGTACAGGTGCACTAGATAACCTTCTTTTCAACTCCTTGAAATTCTCTTCACATTCCTCCATCCACATGAACTTAACTCCTTTTCAAGTCAACATGGTTAGTGGATTAGATAATCATGAAAAATATTTTAAAAAACGTCGATAATATCCATCCAAACCATGAAAACATTGGATCTAGGTTACTGTTGTTGGTCTCGACCATCTTTTGATAACCTCTATTTTTGCTGGATCCACAGATATCCCCTCTTTTGAGATTATGTGACCCAAAAATGAAACTTTTTGAAGCCAAAATTCACACTTTGTAAATTTGGAATAAAGCTTCTCCTTTCTCAGGGTCTTCAATATAATTATCAAGCGATCTTCATGTTATTCCTTTCTCTTTGAATAGACAAGAATATCGTCTATAAAGACTACCACAAACTGATCAAGATATTCTGTAAAGACTCTATTCATCAGATCCATGAACATAGTCGAGGCATTATTAAGACCAAATGGCATCACTATAAATTCATAGTGTCCATACCTTGTACGGAAAGTCGTCTTTGGTATATCCTCCCTTTTGACCCTTAATTGTTGATACCGTGAACGAAGATCAATCTTGGAAAAGTATTGAGCTCCACGTAGTTGGTCAAATAAGTCATAAATGCATGGGAGAGGATATTTGTTCTTGATAGAGATCTTGTTAAGTTCTCGATAATCAATGTAGAGTCTCATTGATCCATCATTCTTCATAACAAACAGAACAGGTCCTCCCCAAGGTGATGCACTAGGGAATATGAATCCTTTATCAAGATTCACTTGGAGTTTCTTCTTCAATTCCTACAACTCAATTGGGTCCATTCTATAAGGTGTCTTTGAAATAGGCAAAGAACCCGGTATGAGTTCTATTGAAAAATCAACCTCACGATTTGGTGGAAGACCTGGTAATTCCTCTGGAAAGACATCATCAAATTCTTGTACAATGGGCATATTATTAATCGTCAGTTTCTCTCCAACCATTTGAGATAAATAACCTTTATTTAGTGGAACAAATACCCATAAGATAGAAGAAATTTCCACTGGAAGGTTATGTTCATCCTTGCATCGATAGAAGATCATAGATTGATCTGGAATATGAAATGTGACTTACCTTATTTGGAAATTGATATGAGCTCCATATAAAGAAAGTCAATCCATACCCAGAATCATATCAAATTCCACTATAGGAAGGATCACAAGATTTGCAAGAAGCACTTTCCCACAAACTTCAATCGGAGAAGAATTGTAAACTTTTGATGTGACTGTTGTGCCATTAGGAGTTGTCACAACCAACTCAACATCTAATTGTTTAGGTAATATGGTGATACCCTTAAAAAATTCTTTAGAAATAAAAGAGTGGGTAGATGCAGAATCAAATAAAATATTTGCTACATTAGAGTGGATGGTAAGTGTACCCCTCACCACTTCGTTGCCATACTCCACATCTCCGATAGTAATTGCATGTGACGTTACTTTGTCTTTGGCCTTAAGAGTTTTTTGACGTAGATCATCATCATCAGCCCTTGGATTTGGTCATTGATTGGCATAATGCCCCATCTCCTTGTACTTGAAACATTAAAGTGTAGTAGGTTCATTCTGTGTATCCCTTCCTTTGTTTGCATCAGTAGACATCTTCTTCCCATTATTTCGACATTCAATTGCCCGATGACCTTCTTTTCCACACTTATAACATTTTCTTGTCCCCTTAATTAAATTTCCTCCATGTTTCTTTCCACACTTTGAGAATAAGGGAATACTCATCTTCCTTTCAGTGTGGTCTTTAGATTTTCTTTTGAATTCCATTTTCCTCTTCTTATCAAACCCATCTGACTGATGGGTTACACCAATCTCCATCTCAACCTTGAGAGCACATCGAACAATTTCCTCGTAGCTATTGAAGTCCCTTATGGATAACGCCCCTCGAATACTTGGTTTTAAGCCACTAATTAATCGATCGATCTTAATATTAGGTTGGATAATAATTCTGGAAGCATACCTTGCAAGTCTTGTAAAATTTACTTCGTAGGTACCAACGGATTCATCATCCTTTTGCTTCAGTTCACGAAACTCCTTCTCCATCTTTGTTTGAATAATATGAGGGAAATACTTATTGAAAAATAAGTTATTGAACTCGTCCCATTCAATGGACTCAATTTTATCTGTTTTCCTCGTATTCTTAATAATATACCACCATTGATCAGTATCACCTTCCAAATGATACACTGCAAAAATGACTTTATCATGTTCAGAACATTGAAGAACTGAAAATACCTTTTCAGTGGTACCAATCCATTGTTCAGCCACTAATGTATCAGAAGACCCGCTGAATGAAGGTGGACGCTGCCTCATGAAGGATTAAATAGAATGTTTCTCCGTCATTTTCTCATTTGGAAGTCCTGCATGATTTATAGCTTGAGAAATTTGTGTGAGCATGGCTACAAGATTTTTAATTCTAGCTCCCATAACGTTTGGTTGCTCATGGGGACAATCATTGCATTTCCCGTCGCGTTCCGCATTAACGTGGTTCCTTCGGGTTCCAGCCATTGATTAAAACCAAGACGAATAGTGTGAGCCACACTAATTATAATAGGAAAACCACGTAATCAAGAATAAAATTTCACACTTAAGGTCTTATCGTAGGTTGTTCATGGACATTTCTAAAACACTAAGATTGTGTTCTATTCTTAAGCATATCCTTAGGTTTCTTACTAAGGATTTCACATCATAGTTTCCAACGGTTGACTATACGTTTCCTCTGATACAAACTATAACGACCCATACTTTACATACATGGTTAATACTTCAAAATTGAAGCATACTTATTACAACATATTACAAAACCATGAAAGGAACGTAAAGGTATAGTGTCTTTAGAAACTGGGAAACATAAACAACTGGTTCATAAATCATCTACACTATCTATCATTTCTTTCATTATATCTATAGTCCCTTTTTGGCATATCTTACTTAATAACCTTCTTCCTGACCTGGGAAAGAAAACATACAAAAGGGTGAGTTCAAATTCTCAGTAAGGGTAAACAAAAGAAATATCAATCACATCATATTCATAATAACATAACATTTTGGAAGTCATACCCTGCAAAAGAGATCATAATTTCATAACATGGGATAAATCATGGTAGTGAAATGTAATCCCAATAATCAAGACATACAAAATGAAACATTGTGGCATACACACATAATCATAGAGAATCATTTCTTATTAGTCAAGACTCATTTTCAATACTATCTTAGTGGACAAAGTCCATTTCTGAACCGAGTTCAATCCTCGTTTCAGTCATGTTTCACTGAACCGGTTTAACCTACCGTTCCACCCATTCTATCTCATGAGATATAAAATCTTTACCCAATGCATTGGAGGGAGATATAGGTCCCACCCATCTCATAATGATACCATTCTTATGTGTGCCAAAAAATCATAAACTATACATCATAGCATAACCCATGTACTAAAAATGGAAATCTTAAACATTGTGACATCATATAACAATTCATATAAGATAAAGGAATTCATTAAAATATTTCCATCCCAACATAATAAAATAAATTTAATAATAGGGATAGTAACAAACCACTATATTATCTTAGATGGAAAATAATTTCCATAAAACACTTGAACTCCATTCTTGATGATAATATCCTTTCTACCTCAATTTTTTTTTCCTTTATTAACATGTCATACAATTTTAAACTAAAAGAAGTTCATTAAAAATAAACTTGAAAACATGTAAAGTAATATTCTTGGAAATAATGTTTTAAAAAACCAATCATGTCGTATAAGTTAAAAAAACATTCTTCTCATACTTTTGTCAAAAAAGTCAAAAACTACCTATTATGAAAAATGACTAAAGATTCCTTTCATATCATTTAATAAAAACTCACTGAAGTGTAAAATTGGATTTAAAAAATTTTAGGTGGATATAAATAATATTACATATTGACGAAACATGGATGTGGATGATAATTATTCCCCAGTAAATTCTGAAGTATAAACGATCTCGGATAAAAAATGCGATTGTGAGATTGTCCCTTACCTTAGGTCTGATTTGCTTCGTAAGTGTCCGAAACTCCTGTATAATGATTTAAATAATGTCATTGACTTATTACAGAATCATACTTTTTTTATGATATCATATATGGTCATATTCTTAGCTTCTTATTAGTAATATTTCATTGCTACTTGTTATTCGGGTGTTTATTGCTTTATGTTCTTATGCATGTTTTGTCGAATAAATTCTTATTCCTATTTATAGGATATATATACATCATTTACAGAATGGTATTAGAGTAATATATAAAATATTAATTCATTCAACTCATTTATATAATCATTATTCAATGATGATCATATAGAACGAGTCGCATCACATCGTGGAGACGGTGGGCCGTACGTACGCAAGAGCGATGGTATCGTTCCCATAATCGTGGAATTTTATTGGAGTGTATGTATACTATTTCAAAATCAATAAAACTTTAAAATAATCATATATAGTTATTTATTTGCACAATTATACCCATCTAAGTAAGGTGTTGGTGGAAAACAGATTACACCACGGCGTGGAGACGGTATTCCGTACGTACGCACGCGTGGTGATTTCATTTTCCATAGGATGGATAAGAGGTTAAATGTTTTTGTTTCATATTTATAATAATATATCAGTATATGAGGGATAATGATGTTATTACGTCATAATGAAACAACTAAAGAATAGGGAGTAGAAGAAGAATGGAACTTGAAGAAAACGGTAGATGGTATTACCTCTTTCTCGAAGTGCCTCCTTTAAACATTATCTTAAGGCACTAGAGTTGGTCTTTTGAGAAGACCAATACCTCTATTAGGTTTCTAAGGAAGTGGGTAAGTGAAATGGGCAGGGGTTGGACGAGCATGAAGGCTCAAATTGGTGTGAGGAAGAGAGGGAGGAGGTGCCTTTTATAAGGGAGGAGAGGGGCACCTTTGGAAAGTGTGGAAATATTATTTTATTATAAACATATCTTCGGTTTCAAAAGGTCCAAAAATCATTAAAGATGAAGATAAGATGACTCATGGTCGAAATAAAATCATCCAATCAGAATTGGACATGTTTTTGAAAATATTTTAATCATTATAATCTTATTTATTTAAATCATTTATTAATGAGGTAAATACTTCATCACTTTTGTGTCCTAAATAATTTAATTTATTTTGTGTCTAAAAATTATAAAACAAATATAATTATATAGGAACTATTTTTAGATTTTCAATGATTATTTATAGTCTAAAATATAATTTATATAACCCCTTATAAAAATTAATTACTAAATGATTTTTGTTAATGTCCATTTTGTCTTTACATTAAATTAATTAATCCAAATTGTCATTATCACTACCAAGTGGTTCAATGGTGTCCCAAAATCGACCCAAGGATGCCCATGGTCGGCCACTACTCATCCAATAAGGTTAGGACAAGTTTCAATGTAATTTTGAATTATTATAATATTCTTTTAACCTTGAATTACCCTATTTACCTTTAACCGTAGTAATTAACAATTACCGTAGTTACTATTCATAATATCAAGAAAAAAATAAAAGTAACATATCAACATAATTTAGATCCACTGATTCCAAATATTGAATCCATTTTTCAAAATTCAAAACACAGAATTTGAAGTAATTAATTTAAAATTAATCCTGTTGTTAAGCAAACATCTTTTAAAAGTTAAAACATTGCCAAAGATTGAAATGTTTTTACCTATGAATTCAATGTAAAATTAATGATAATGACAAAAATTATATTAAATGATAAAAATATATTCTATTTATACTTTAAAAACATTCAATATTATAATTTGTCCATATAAATTATTGCGATGAAAAAAATTGTTTTTAATTAAAATATAGCGTGTTTTTACTATTCATTAAAATATGAATGTTATCAGAATAATATGAAAAAATTTTCCAATGTAAATTTATATATCCTGATTCTAAAGAAGAATTTTATTTTTTCAAATTGAACTTATAAACTTTTCAAAAACATGATTTAATGTTGGTGCGCCATCAAAAGGCAGTAAAATTGCATTTTTTGAAAAATAGTTCTTTTATACAAAAAACTGATTTTTTTTTCATACCTCATTCTAGAAAATGTATAAGATGAATTAAAATGTTATAAAAATCAAAATTCAGTTGATAGTATTCATAACGGCTAGTTTATAATATTATAATATATCGTTGTTTAGTGAAACTCGGTATTGCGTACTACGCACGCTATCGAGGAAGGTTGAGATTGCGTGTAACACAAGCCAAGCTAGTGTTGTGTGTAGTGTAAGATTACTTTCTGTATAACATATTACATTAAAAAAATACTTCTCATAAAATATAAGGGTGTTACATTATCGGTGGTGATCCGGTGGTTCTTCCTGTGGGCCACCATAAATTGAAAAGATGCCTGATTTCAAAAACGGAGACTTCTTTGTGATCCCTTCAACACGACCCTCACAATTCTTAAGTCTTATCAATGATACGACCATCTTTTGGTGCATCCAAAAATTCAAAAGAATAATGAAGAAGAACGCATCGAACATGTGATTTAAAACAGGCCACGGACGATGGCCGTGTTCATTTGGCCATCGTCGTAATTCTAAAATTATAGAATTTAAATGACGGGTTTGTCAAAAACACATGAAATCGATGAAGGAGTGAAAAAGCAATAGAAAAACCTACTTCGTTTCGGTAATTTGTTGTTGGAGACGCGCCCGCTGTGATCCCAATTCGATTCGTCGTAGTTCACTCTTCAATCCGGTAAAGAACACTGAAGAATGCCAAAGAACGGTTGAGAGAAAGAGAGAGATAGAGGGAGGGAGAGAGAGATGGAGTAGGGAAATTATGGCATTCCACTAATTCCAACACTTAAAAGAATTTATATAAACTCCCTGAAACTCTGCCGATGATCGTGGATTCCAAAACCTCTGTGCCTGCTTATTTTATATCACGCCTTGAAAAAACACCACATTTCGAACTCAATGGAAGTCTCAGTTTTCCATTCTGAGAATTTTTTTGAATGTTATTCGAAAACAAAACCAGTGATAAAAATCAATATATATTTATTTCAAAAAGAAAAATTTTCCCCTAGGTGACTCCTCTTACAGTAGGCCCACGCCCATAACTTTTACACCCCGCCTAAGGTAAACAACACACTCTGGACACAACTGTTCCATCAGATTTCCGATGTGAGCTACCGATTAAGAGATAATTCGTTCTCTCCTTGTTTATAGTTTAAAAATACTTAATATTTTTATAAAATTAATTCTGAGCACACCGGTCCTCGAAATCACTCTCCGTATTCGAGCGTAGCTCTGGAATTTTTCATATGAATATTCCAAAGTCTGACATGGCCAAAACCTGAGTCGCAACAATAAAAATATATTTTTATTATACTTTAAAATTATTCAACAATATAATTTAAATTTATGAAACTAGTTTTATTCAATTCATATTTAGTATATATTTTACTATTCAACAAAATATAATACTGATCTAAAAATATCAAAAATCCATCTAGAGTAAATTTTTATATTGTGCTTCTAAATAATTGGGTTTTTAAATGGAATCAATAAAAGTTTAAAAAACTATATTGATAAATGTTGCATCACCAAAAGGATGCTAAACTGCATTTTTTTGAAAAATATGTCTTTTATTTGAAAAATTGAATTTTTTCATAAATTGTGTCTAGAAAAAATATAAGTTGAATTTTAAAAATTACATTAAATATGTTACATATATATTTTTAATAAAATACATCAATATAGATTTTATTTTTTCGTAAACTCACTTATTTAATAAGTTTTTTCGAAAAAAATTTCATTTTTTAATGGGGGTTTAATTTTAATTTATAATTCATTTCTCACTAAGGAATTATTTATATATACATTTTTAAAGTGTACATTCATATTTCTGATAATATTGGTTATATCAACAATTATAATGGGGAGGTTTATTTGGTAGTATAGTAATATTTAGTTGTTTTCTTTAACTTTATGTTTGTTAAAATGGATTCTCTCAAAAGAACATGATATTGTGTGTAACATAATCAAAGTATAGTAGTTTTTATGTCGCAATATAAGCTAGTGTTACATGTAGCGCAATATTATCTTTGTGTTGTGTACAACAAATGTTATCTAAGGAATAAAAAACATAAATAAATATATAAAATTAAAATTAAAATTCTATCTCATAAAAATCTTAAGGTATTACAATAACATATCATTTATCTTTTTCCATTAAACAAAAAACTGGAAATAATGTTCATGCGTATTTACAACTTACATTCTCTATAAATGTTATATTTTCTTTTCTATCACTATTTTATCAAAATGATATAAATACATATATATTGATAAAATATTATAAATATTTATAATTCATATCATCTTATATATGATGTAAAAATAGTCATAGACTGTTTACAAAATATTACAAAACAAAACATATTTAAAAAACAATGCGGTTAATATCTACAATATAACATTATAATGAAATTGATAATAAATGTGTAATAACAGTTCAAAATAAAATCAAATTTGGTAAGATATATGTAATTATGGTTTATTAATATATTAATAAAAGATATATTCTTATTATAATATATGATTGAACATGTATGAAGGAATTCAAGACTTAAGGTAATAGATTCATAGTCAATATTTTATTTCTGGAATACATATGTAAATTCCGCACTTGTTTCATTTGTATGGTGTATATAATTATTTTTTTACATGATATAAAATAACATACATCATTTAAATTATATTTTATGTTTCATTTTATATTATTTTTTTTGGAAATTATGATTTAATATATTGTTAAATAGAAAATATTGTTTAGTTTCAATTTGTGTCCTTTGATAAGTATGTTATTTTATGCAACTATATTATTTCATGAGGTGTATAAAAATCTATATGAAATATAATATCAATATCTTATTTATCAAAATGGTATTTTAAATTGTAGTTTATATTATTCTGTTATAGGGATTACATATCAATACAACTAATGTGGTAAATATTTTATATTATAATAACCTCCTTTATCATGATATATCACGATTTTGTTTCTATTGTAATAATATTATATTATATATATAAATAATCTAATTATTCTCTTGTCCATTGGTTTTTTCATGCTAATTACTATTATCCCTTAATTATCCTCACATTATGTATTGAAAAGTCCAAAAATAATGTTTTTTTAATTTTATTTTCTTCTAAAAATAAATTTTCATTCAAAACCACTACTTTGAAAAGTATTTTCTATTCATATTTTTACCATTATTCAAATTATTTAAAAAATAATTATAACCCTTTTTTGAATTTTTTTAATAAAAAATTGTCATAAATTTAATGTCATAATAAAAAATAGTTTATATTTCGATTTTCCGAATATGTGAATGGAAGCATTATTAAAATGTGTATGTCATGATTATAATTTACCAACAGTAGTTCATTAATTTCATTGATTCTTCTATTGTGATATTTGAATTTTATTTTAAAGTAAATTTATTTATATTTTTTTCATTTTAAAATTTTGTTTTTAATGAATGTTTTTTCTTCTATAAGAATTGTTCGATGCGATTTTTCTTTCCAAATCATTCTCTATATATGATAAAATTCATTAAGGATACATATTATTTACTTGGGATAAACCTCATGAAAATCTTTCTAACAATTTCTTCAAATGGTTAACATTTCTCCTGAAACATTTTTTATGAATCCTATTTCTTGTCCACATCTTATATCATGATTATATTTTTATTAATCCCACTTTATTTCAATTAGTTATACATAATTAAATGTTCAATTAAACACATTTACAATAATGGTTTCTAATATTATAAAGGTTCTATGATAGTGCAGAATAAAAATTTATGGATTGAATGATGGTTCGGACATATATCTCAAACAAATGTATTGGGTAATGACAAATTTTCTACCTTCTAAGAGAGTACACATGTGTTTATTACAAGGGAAAAAAGAGGGTACATAGTTGGTTATCCCATGGCCAAAAAAATTATTCAAAGGTTCTTAGACCAAAATTGAAAAATATTCTAACAATAGGGTTTTCCCCAGCATGAACAAGGTACATGGGTTGATATCCTTAGACTAATATGATAACAATGTCATTACGGGTATCCATGAAAAAAAATTATTCAATTTTTTGTATGAAGAATTCAATATCTTATGAAATTTTATCATCTCTTGGAACATGTTATTTGATTTCGTTAATATTTATATCTTATAAGATGTCATTATTTATTTCCTGAATCATGATTATTATATTTTGTTGTAATGGAATTGTATTAAAATGTTATTATCATGTGTAAAGAACAAAAATTCATGTTATGAATATTGTAATATAATGTACATTCTATCCCCTTATATTGTGATAAATATAGTGATTAAGGTATATATGGGTAGTTGGAAGGATTTTTTGGGACATTTGGGTCATTCCAATGGAGACCCATTTAATGAGTTTTCTTAAATTCTAGTTCCCCAATGGTTGCTCATTCTGGTGGTAGATTATTCTGGTAGAAGATCGTTTCAGTGGTAGATTTTTCTAGATTTAGCTCATTCTGATGGTATCTCATTTTGATGGTATCTTATTTTTGTTATATCTCACCCTGGTTGTAGTTCACCCAAGTGGTGACTCGCTGGTGGTGACTCTTCGGTAGGTGACTCGATAGAAGTGAATCGTCTAATAATGACTCATTGGCAGTGTCTTTCTTCCATTGACACACTAGCGGTGACTTGTATATTAGTGATTCACTATATTTGACTCATATAGAGGTGACTCCTTTGGTGGTGACACGTCTGTTGAGGAATCTTCTGGTGGGGATTCGTCTGTTAGAAACTCATCTATCGGTGGCAACAACTTGTTTAAACTATTAAGAAAATTTCCATTAATTTTCATATTCTTTCAATTTTTTTATTGACATGCCTTTTGACATTAAATGAGATTAATACCATATTAATTTGGGTCTGAAAATATTTTAAGTTATATAGATCATATATTTAATTTTCTAAAAAATGAGAGGCTTTTAAATAGTAAAACTATGTTCTTTATTGACATATGCAATTAATGGGAATTATAAACTATATTTCATCAAAAATGTTTAGGATATAGTCTTAAAAAGTTGATTATCCTTCCTGCCATCATTTTTTCTTTCCTTCTCTTGATACGACATGTACCAAATCTATATTCACATTGGAGTCTTGGAACAAGGTGTTGAAGTTGGTATGTGTCCCCCTGAAGCAGTTTCCTCTTATACGCACCCCCTATTTATGTGAAGAAAACTCGGAAAAAAATATATGTCGATCATACTTCTTCCATTTAGGTTTCCCCTCATCACTATTCTCTTTTTCCATCATGTTGACTTGGTGTTTTAATGAATCCTTTGTGAATGAAGTTGAATATTGATAAATAATGAGAATTAGATTGACTGAAATCAATCTGCGGTGTATAGGAAAATTGAAGTATGTTCTTACTATGTTTCTAGTATTTCCATTTGATATCGGCATTTGTACAGTCAAATTACCCACTAAAAACCATGCTAGTTGGGAGTTCATGGTTTCACACAAACTTATTTGGATGCATGATCTTCTTCTTCTCATGTAACAACTTCATGGAATCTCTTAACCACTAATATTAAAATAAAATAAATGGATGCCTCTAGATAATGTGTCTTAGATTGTGTGATGCGGGGTAGATCTAGCGATATTATGGATGAAATTTTACTATGTCATGATATGTGGGGTAGTTTGTGAGTTATGGTAATAATGTGGATCCATGATTGTTTTTATGGTGTAGTGGAACAATGGGGTTGTGATGGTGGGAGTGGTATGGTTATACATCAGGAGTGTGAAAAAGGTTATGTGGCTCAAAATTGGTGATGATGTGGGATTATCTGGTAAGAGAGTAATCAGTTATTCTATATTCCTACTTTCTGTGATTTAATTATTTTATTGTGTGAATTAATTCCAGTCTCTTTGAAATTATAGAATTAAAGTGGAATATCCATTATTTAGAACAATCTAGAAAAATCGTTCATTAGGAATAGAATGGAGAATGTGAAAACATAATGAATGAATGACTATATGGAGTACAATGATTCAATGTGTTTTAAATAAGGGATTATTTGATATTTTAGAAATCTATTAAGCAATTTAATGTGGAATAAAATTATAATGTGGCTTATGTCTTATGTTATGCTTGTATGGTGTAGAGCTTATTCCATGTGTTTGGTTCTATTTTATCTACTATAGTATTCATATAATTAATATTTTATGTTATTTACTTCAAATGGACATATTTAGTGAATAAATTAATGGTGATCTATGATTTTTAACAATATAATGTTTATATATAAACTAATGGTTTGGAACCATGAAATAAGCTAACGTTTAATGTGAAAAGAGTTGTCTAATTAATTTTGATGAAAATAATGAATAGGATGATAAATTGGTATATATTGATAAAAATGAAAATCTGGATCACGCCTTAAAGATTAAAAATAAAATGAGATTCGTGTTTTGGATTGGTTTTTTTATGCATTTAGAGATGTTAGCAATTATGTGGATTCTATGAGTTGGTAGGTTCTTGTTTTAGACCAATAATATGTGGTTGTGTGTTCTAAATCTATATGTTAATACATTTTATGTTTTGTTTACTTCTATATGTACCCAACCCTAGTTGAGCACTATGTTCCAAACACCCCCATCGTCTCAGTGGAGGTTGTATTTCACAAAAATCATATAGATAGGATGGTTATATGGACACCCACTCTTCCCTACTCCCTATTATAGGTGGTGATAACCCATGATTCCTTGGGTATGTTATGGTTTGTGAGTACATTGATTTTTCATGGGATTTGTGTTTTCCCACATGTCTTCGTGAGGAAATGTGTTGTGCTTCGTACATTTCTTAGGGATGAGATGATTTGTGCTTTCCCAGATGTCTTCAAATGAGGTTTGGTTTGTGTCCCTTGTGTCTATGGGCGGTATGAGGTGTGGTTTTTGGCCTAGTTGTTTGTGGGTGTGATATGATGTGGTTTGTATCCAAGATATCTGTAGCTGGGATGTGATGTGTCTTAGGGCCCATGTGATGGGAAAATATGTGGGTTTTGGGGCCCAGGTGTGTCTGGTTTGGTTGTGACGATGTTATTTTTGAGGAGGTGGGACCATAAGGATGTTTTCTATTGGGAATAGTGGCTAAACCAGTGGTTAGTGGTGTGGGGTAACCAAATCATTGATTTACGTACTATATCAATTTAATTGAAATTAATTACATTGTGAGCATGCTTTGGAGAGGTTGGGATGGGTAGTATACCCTACTAGGTGTTTTTTGGTTCTACTAATTTAACACAAGTGCATTACTATTACATTTTCCCATGTTCACATGAGACATTGGTTTTCCAACTGAGCATATGTTTATTTTCACAGTACATATAAGAAATGTGTTTCAAGGTTTTTAGGAGGACTTTGTCGACCATTATGGACATTTCTAGTTTGAACCATGGATATTGTTTCTGTGTCGCATCCGTCTATTTTATTATTTTGGGATTTCATTTGGAGGATTTTATATGTATCAAGTTTGATTTATTCATTAATTTTGGAATGTTTTTTATTTATTTTATATATATGAGAGAGTTTTGTTTGGTTGATTCATCCTATCTCCCAATATTGTTATATTATAAACGGTAATGCCTCACATATTGTGATATCATTGTACCCATGGTTATATTAACCAACCTAGGGCCTACTAGATGTAGGAATCTGGGATCATTATCTCTTATTCTTCATTTCCTGCCCATGTTGGGTATATTTGTAGGGTGTCATAACAGAATGGAATCAAAGGCTCAAGGTTGAGAGATTTGGTGGAGTTCATAGATAGTCATAGTGAGGAATGTTTACTTTGGTATGGAAACAATTCCAATTGACCTTTATACATGACATAGGCTCGGGATACTGGCTAGGACATGGGTTTCTAGGGACCCCATGATCATGTGCATAGACTCTAAGACTACCGAACTACCTAGTGTGGGGTCACTTCTTGTATGGTAGATACCTATGAGAGTAACATGCATCATAATAACATGTGTATTATTTTGGAAATTAGTGATTTTTGGAAGAATAAATGAATTATTAGAATTGTTAAATTTTATGTGTGTTTCTATTATTTTTCCCATTATTTTATTTCTAATAAAATTCATTAATTATATTCTAAATTATTTGTATAACCTGTAGGAAATAGTAATATGATGATTAATTAGATTAATTGTTTTTTGAAATGTTCTTGACGTTTGAATATTTTGTTTCCATTTCTTTGATAGAATGATTCTTTAAAAAATGGATTTATCTTTTTTTCATTATAAATGTATAACACATCTTCTATTTTTGATAGTGTTTGAAATTTTTATGGAAACATGATTTGTCCATTTTGTTGAGATCATATGTTTAATTTTGGAAACCCTTATGAAGTATGTGTCTTTGATATAGATTTCATAATGTCATGATAAAATAAATTACATTGAAACCTAGCTTATATGTATTCTCATTTTCATTTGAGATAATAAGTCTTCTAGTACTATTTATCTATAATTTTTTATAAGCATTTGTTGTTTAGTTGTTTTAAAAAATTTCATTAGATGATAAAATTATATATTTTTTAAAAATGTCTATATTATTTATTTATAATTATTTATAATTTTGGATCCTTAATGAGGATAAAAATATTCTAATGTTTTATCTTTATTGTAGTTATAATGTTTTGATATAACAATATCATTGATTCATTTGTTATGGTAGAAATCCATGTAACATTTATTTCTAAACTTCGGAAAATTATAAGAGTTATTTTTCGTATCTTTTGGGTCATAAAACATTATACAGGATTTTAATTATTATTTTATGATCGATAATAATTTAAAATTAATGAAAAATCATTACCACAAGGGTTAACTCACGATTAGTTTGTTATTAGAAGAATATCTAAAGTTCAAATTATTTTTGGTAACGAATTAAATTACGGTATAAATGATTTGTGCATGTAGCATGATTAATATGATATTTAAGTAGAAACATGTTATTTTCATTTCATTATAAAATATATTCTCTTGGAAAATTCAATGATATAAATAATGTTTATTTTAGGCATGATAAAGATTGAAAAACTATAAAACAACATGTGTAGTTTACATTTTTTTCCCAAAAATCAAGTTTGACATTTATTGTCATTATAACTTTTTTATGTAATGTGGTATTTGAATTGAACAAAAGGATATATCATTTTAATTTTTTCAAATGAAGTTTTTAATGATTTTCCTTAGTTAATAAGATGGCCTAATAATGTATTTGTTGGGAATATTGAATGTTGTGTGTGATATGAAATGTTTTTAGTTTTATCTTTAACATTGAACCATGTTAGATATTTTAAAATGCAAGACATGATGTTTCACTAGAAATAACCTAGAAATGATGAGTGTTTTTTGTGGTTTCATTGTTATCATTTCATCGATATGTTGATATTCCTTGCTAAAAATAGCTATTTTGGAAATATTATATGTGTTAGGAATATTGTAGATTAAGAGAAACTTATTATGAAATCTTTATTAAGTTAACCATTCTATAAAAAGGGTAATCACTTATATATGGCTAATGAACTATTTCCACATTGAAAATATATTATTGTGTAAATGTGACATGTGAAATAATGAGATAAAGTCATATAATCCCCTAGATAATTATGGAAGATGATATGTGTTATTATTACTTATAATTTTTCTTGTTGTGATTCCATGTGTGAAATGTGATTTAAAATGACAATCATATAATGAGATGCAATATTGATCCATAATTGATACATGTTATACATTTACGTGATTAAAACTGTTCAGCTGAGCCAGTGAAACAAAAATATGATACGATCTCTTCATGGGAAAGGTAATTCCGTGCTTTTATATGTGGGGAATTTTGTGTGATGATAATTGTATTTATTATATGGGTATTTGGGGAGGATATAGTGGTAAATGTTCGTTATATGAAATGGGGTAGCTTCTTTTGGATGGTAAGATTGGATATTGGATGTGTTGTGTAGTGTTAGTGATGTGCGGTTATAAAAGTGTCTGGTTGTTATGGTAAGATGGATTGTATTGTGTTGTGTTGTGATATGAATATATTGATAGAATACATCACCAATAATAATAATAATAGTCACATACACAATTTAGTAAAATCAACTGTGGATGTTGGAAATCATGAAATCAATAATGATGGGCTTGCCTCACATGCCTGAATCTCTTTCTAAATGTTGTTTTATGATTTTTTACTACCAACATATTAGTTTGACTTGTTTTGTTTGATCTTTTATTGATGGAATTTTTTATAACCTCAAGCATATATAGAGAGGGAAATCCTTCCATAGATCAAGATACATTATATTATGACATGTTTTAAAACAATGTGGGGAGTCAGTGCCACCCAAAGAAAACAATATTAGGCCGTGGTGGATGGGATCATTTGATTTGAATAATTGGGGTAGATATTCCCATAATAATATATGTTTTTGTGTTTGTCGAGGAATTTGTTTTTAAACTCTTTTAATTAATCACATGAATCTATTAATAATAGACATTTGAAATGTTGAACCCCCTATAGTTTTTTGGATAATTTTCATTCTGGTAATTAATTATTTGATGAAGAAAATGGAATAAAAATGTTAACATGGATAATATGGTGAATCTTTAACTCAGGGAAAATTTGGGATGAATTCCATTATTTAATTTCAGTTTTCTAACATTTATGTCACTCTGGGTTAATACTAACTCAATAAAGGTGATGATGGAACTATATTAGAAAAAAGGAATAATTTTTATGAATTCATGACCACTTCTAATATATTTCATTAGTCTAAGAAATTATTTTGAAGAAAATTAGTCATAAAAATTACGATGAATGTGTTTTCAAAATGTGTATTTTGATAAATTATTTCCTATAAATGTATTCAAAAATGGGTTTGAACTCATGGTGGTTTTCTTAGTCTAATAAATTCTATTTAAAAAATTTCATTAAAATTATATAATAGTAATGTTTACAAACTTCACATTCTTTGAAAAAAAATTGAGATACATGTCTGGAAGGTAATAGTTTATTTACAAAATCATGATTATATTTTTTCAATTTTTTCACCTATATGGTTTAATAAAGTATCAAAATATAATTTCTATGTTTTTAATAAATTATTACCCAAGCATGGTAATCTATTTATTCATAATTATTTAACAATAAAATGTTTCAAATTATTATAATTTTTTTATATATTATCAAATTAAGAAAATTCATTTATAGATATTCATTCAATGGAATGTCTAAGTGAATTATTTGAAGTAAAAGTATTAACAATGTTTTATCATATGTAAAATAATTTCTTCTTTTTAAAATAACAAGAAGTAGTTTTATTTAAATATGAAACAATCCACAATGTTAATATTGTTATATTGTTGTTTAGTATTTCTTTGTGGGGAAGTTATATGAATATATGTGAAAATGTAATTTTTTTAGAGGAATCTCCCCCAGAAGGTTGTGTTTGTTCTATTATGTAATTTTACACTTTTTTTCCATTTGGTTTTTTGTTCAAATTATCTCAAGAATAATGGGATTTATCTCATGGGGGGGTCATAAGACCATTCATTTTCCATTACTTTTGTTTTAGTTATCAAGGATGAACCATTCACCTATTTTGGGTACTAGGGATGCAAAGTTTCCTGGAGGGTTGTATTACCATATTGTTATGTTCAGGGATAAATGTTATGTTTTGATGTTGTCTCTGTTTGGGTAAAGAGGTTTTTTTATTAATCGTGTTTCTCTTGTAATAAGATCCTTGAGAGGTGTCTTAACGGATGCTTGTTTGGACGCTTCCCCACTTGTCTTGCCGATTTGTTTTTTTATTTTCGAGGGAAATAATATGTTTATAGGTATCTGAGTTAAAGTACAAGACATTCTAGTCCATTAAATTATTATAAATATAAAATTTATGTTGTTTGGGGGTTCTCCATGGTGTTTTTGGGAAATTTCAGTCATTCCAATGGTGACTCATTTCAAGAGTTTACTAGAATTCCAGTTTTCCAATGGTAGATCCTTCTTTGGGTAGATCATTCTGAAGGGAGCCCATTCTAAAAATAATTAATTATGATGGATGATTTTTCTAGAGGTAAATCATTCAAGTGGTATGTTGTTCTGGCGGTAGCTTATCGTGGTAGAACCTCATTCCGGTGGAGCCTCACTAGTGGCGATTCATCTAGTGGTGACTCCCTAGAGGTGATGCTTTTGGAAATGGATCTCTAGTCATGACTCATCTGGCAGTGACTCACTAGTGGTGACTGATCTAGATGTTACTCATATGGCGGTGGCTTGCTTGAAAGTACTCGTCTGGGAATGACTCATTTAGCGGTTGCAGTGACTCATTTCAAATGTTTTCCAAATTTTGAAAAAAAATTAATATGTTTCTTGTTTTGCCCTTTTGAAATTCATTTTGAGATAAATTGATTTTAATTTTATATTCATGTTGGTTTGAAAACATTTTAAGTACTATACATCATATCTTCAAGTTTCTTAAAATCTAAATGATTTTAAATGATCAAACTGTGTGGTTTTTTTAGATCATCTATTAATGGAAATTATAAAGTATATCTTATCCCAGACGTTCATCATCTAGTTTTATTAATGAAAATATCCATCCTACCATCATTTTTTTCTTTCCTTCTCCAGATACAAGACATATGATATCCTCCTTCCCATAGGATTCCGAGAACAAGGTTTTGCAGTTGGTCTAAGTCCCCCTCTAATGATTTTTCCACATGCACGCACCCATGTTTTAGTGTATAATGCTTTAAAAATATGATATGTCAATAATATTTATACCATTTAGGTTTCTATTCTCCACTATATTGTTTGGAATCATGAGGGTTGGGTGTGTGAAAGAATCCATTGACAAGGAAGTTCAATTTGTGTTAATAGTTATAATTATACTAGATAAAATCAATATGTGATGTCAGAGAAAAGTAAAGTATGTTATTTCTATATATCTTATTTTTATTATTGATATTTTTTTATGTATGGGATAATTAACCACTATATATCATGTATGATGGGAGTTCTTGGTTGTGCAGAAACTCATTTGGATGCATGATTATCGGCTTGTCGCGAAAAAAATGCATTAAATCTGTTAACCATTCATATACGGCTTCAATAAATGTATTCCCTAGGATTATTTGTTTTATGGTATAACACAATATATTAATTTAAATTGAATGATTAATTCCCTAATGAATGTGAAATTGTGTATTTCTCTATTATGTGTAGTAATGGTTTTGTGTACATGATTATGTATTGTGGGTTGGCTCGGATGATATGATATAAATGTAATATGATTGTGTTGGGATATGTTGGGGTAGTGTATGATATGTGTTTATAAAGTGGGTCCATGATTGTTATTTTGGTAAAGTGGTGTTATAGGGATACGGTGGTGGGTTTTTTATGGTTATGCAGTGTGACTATGAAAAATGCGACGTGGCTATAAATTGATGATGTTGTGGGATTATTTGTGAGAGAGTAACAACTTGTTGGGTGGTTCTAATTTCTACATGTTTCTAATAAAATTGTTGGAATTATTTCCAGTTTCTTGGGATGTTTGAAATTAATGTATAATATCTATTCTGTTGATGAAACTAGAAAAAGATTTTATTTTGAAGGGAATGTGGAATGCGAATAAATAATAAATTAATGATAATATTCTATAATTTAATGATCCAATATTTTTTTAGTAGTTTATTATTCATTATTTTAGAAATCAGATGCGCAGTTAAATGACAATTAAAAGTATAATGTGTTTGATGGATTCTATTCATATTGTATGGAGTTATGCATATTCCATGTTGTTGGTTTTGAAATATCTACACATGAATTAATAGAATTTATATAATATGTTAATAATTTAAAATAGGAATGTTTTATGAGGAAATTGATTAAAGGATGTGTTGTTTTATAGTTTAATGTTTATAAATGAACTAATGGGTCAAAAACAAAAAGAAAGTTATAATTCAATGTGGAACTGTTTTTCTAAATATTTATTAAAAAAACTCAAAGAGGATAATAATGTGGTGTTTATTGATAAAATAAAAACACTGAAACATGGATTAATGATTGAAAAAATTGTTTTTTTGTTTGTGTGTTTTTATGAATTTTGAGGTGGAAGTGATTGATTAGATTCCTTGAGATGGATAATTACTGTTAAAAGCCCCTTGGATGTCATTGTGTTCTATAAAACTATATGTATATACATTGTGTATTCTCTTAATTTCTATACGTAATCCACACTAGTTGAGAAAAATTTTCTAAAAACCCACATTTTTATTGGGTAGGTGTCTTTTCAAAACATTTCTAATAGAGGATGGATGGTTGGACACCCACTCTTCTCTGATCCCTCATCAATGTGGTGATAGTCCATGATTATATGGGAAGGTTATGGTTTGTAAGGCTTAGGTGTGTGCATGAGAGTTATGTTTTCTTGGGTGTCTACATGAAGAGATGTGTTGTGCTTCCTTGGATTCATAGAGATGAGATTTGGTGTTCTTTCCAAAGTGTCTTTGGGATAAGGTGTGGTTTATGGCCCATATGTTTGTGGGCGGGGATGAGGTGTAGTTTTTTCCCCATTGACTGCAGGTGGGATGTGATATGGTTCGTGGCCCAGGCGTCTATGGGTAGGATGTGATGTGGGTCGGGGCCCATGATATGAGAAAAAATGTAGTTTGTGGGGCCCATGGGTGTGCAGTCGGATTGCGAAATAGTTCATTCAGAAGAGGTGCGAGTGCGATTACATTTTCCATTAGGGATAGAGTGGTTAAACCAATTGGAAGTGATGTGGGGTACTAAATTCATTGATGTTATAACTTTATAATTTTACATGAATTATGTTACTTGGTTAGTACAACTTAGTAATGTTGAGATCTTTATACCATTATTGGTATTCTTTAACTAGTGGAATAATGGGGGATTGGGTTTTGGGTCATTATCTCTATTTATTTGTTTTCCATCCTTTGATGGGTATATTTGGAGGGAGAGGTCGTGATAATTACATATCTCCCATGTATACCCTGACCGAGTTTCTGAGCTAACCCTTTAAAATGTTTACATTCCTCAGGTAATGACTAATTGTACCAAGTAGGTTATGATTGAATATAGTATTAACCCGTATTATATTTATGGTATATTTTGAATATATTTTATTAAATTATATATTTTCATACCATGTATCCACAAACAGAAAACTACAATGGTCCTTAGTATAGTATTTGTGTAATTTGTTGAATATTCATCTAAAATAATGTTATATATATATAAAAAAATCCTTTCCCACAATATTTGGTATCAGAATAAATGATTACTTGACCCTTGATATTGAAAAGAGAAAATATAAGTGATAACTTAATGAATATTTCTAAGTAATTTATAATGATATTTTTAATGTTAATTATAACGATGAGTCAATGTATAGAAAATTTTCATTGAATTTTTAGAAAGGATAAAACATGTTTTACTATAAATTTAATCACTATTGGTATTACACAAGTGTGTGTGGCTCTAGAACATAGGTTTATTTGGTTGAAAACTAGGAAAATGAAGCATTGAGCTAGACTATATTGTCACTTGGTGCTTGAAAACATGCCTTTCCCCACACCTCATTTGATACTCATAGGGGATATACTTTTTAAATTCACATAATATTTATGATACATCATGATTGATTTATCTATAAGGCAACTATGTATAACCTTGGATACACATATGATATCATGGACTGAAAATGTATCATTATTTAGACACCATATAATACATTTTTCATGATTAAGTGGGTTTGCACTATGATTAGTGTTTATAAAACTATACATTGTGGTTTTATTTAACTTCTATAAACCAATGGTTCTATGCAAATAATGATTTTTATAAATAGTGAAATGATTTTACTCATATCAGTACAAATTTTATGGGAGCTATGATGAAAAATATTTTTTTATTCTCACAAAACATTATCAGGGTATGAATCTTGATATTCTTCCAAAGATAAAAAAGGGGTAAATTTTTTTAGGGAGCCTTATTAGGAAAACTCCATTTTCATTAAATGGGTCATCATACCATCTAATTACTACGAAATGGATCTAAATTAGTTAAACTATAATTCAAACCCTCTATTTTTTACATCATGAAAAAATCATTTCATATTTATATTGTTTTGATGGTGAAGTAGATCAATTATAAACTCTTATCAAGAATATCAGAAGACAAGATGAAATTGACTATATTTATAGGGAAAATTTCAAAAAAATGTTTTAAATATATGCTTTACTAATATTTTTTCTACAAATATGGTAAAATAGTGTATTGGGATAAAGTAGAAGGATAATAAATATTGAGTTCCAATAAGGGAGATTTTACAAAGAGACTGATGTACACATCATGTATTATCATCTAACCTGAATGTATGGTTGATTGATTCTTTAGTGAATGAAAAACATGTATTTGAATGGAATTATTCATAAGAGACCTTAGTAGCTATGGGGATGTTTTTAGATGTTCTATAAAGGTGTAAAGGGTAATTTTATTTACATATATAATGTTCAAGGTTTTGATAATAAGAGAAAAAAGTAATTCAATGGAAAATATGGGAACCATGGAGAAAAAAGGAGATTTCCTTTGTGCTTAATGTTTGGGAAGCATAATTGTGGAATTTTTCATAATGGGAATAATAAATGATTTAAATAAGGAATGGATTGATATTAAGGGACTAAATATTTATGTGATGGGTTGATTTTAACATATGATTTGAATAATTAAAATACTCCATAGAATTCACCTCCTACATATTAGTGATTAAATATCAAGGAGTTATAGAATTATGATAATATTTTAACAAATTGAAAATTTAATAATTATTATCAATTACAAAAACCATTGATGAAAAAGAAAAAAAGGAATGTTTTCATGATAAATACTGATGAAGAGAATCATAATAATTAGTAAAAACATACCATCCACTCCCAAGATGGGAATTTCACATTTTATTTTTTATGATTAATCCCTAGGAAAATATTATTTTTCACCCATTAGTGAAATTTATTGTTATGTTGAATACTGATTATCTTCCACTACATAAATTATGGAATAATGAAATCAAATTTTATATCCAATCAATTAATGGTTGAACCCAAATTTCCAAGTAATTTTTTATATGGTATGATATAATTTAAATAATAAAATATGAATTATATTTTGAAAGCATTTATGTATCCATGTATGATTAAATTTGGAGTTTGGATACAATTATGGGTTTATGAGCTTAAGGATTATCATAAGTTCAACATATTTTACACCAATTTATTGGGGTTTTCATGAATGGATTTTTTCAATCGAAAATATATTTTTAGAGATATTTATGGAAATACATACATTAGGTTTTATATATGTTTTACTGAATAAGAAATTTAAATAGGTTTTCCATTAAACATTTTGGACATCATATTAAAGGTTCTGGTAACATATATTGTTTATCATATCATTACTGTGATGTAATTATGGGTGGTACGGTATTTATATAAAATTTCAACACAACTCATCACTATTAGATAATAATTATATCTTCATCTAATTTCTAGAATAAAAATTACTAAAGTGGTATGGTTACATGGGGTACCAAATTAAATTGTTTTTAGTCTGGATCCATTGCTTACCTTGATTTCTTGGTGAACTATTAAGGAAGATATCGATATAGAGTTGAGTTTCACCACTATGTATCAACCTCATACATATGGTCAATTTGAGATAATATTACAAACCATAAAAGATATTCTATGAACTTCTTATATGGAATTAAAAAGTTTGTAGGATAAAGAATTTCTGCAAGTTATGTTTTCTTGTAATGATATAATTCACTCATGCATTTATATGGCTTCTTATGAAACCCTTAATTGAAGTAAATGTGGAAATCCAATGTATTGGAATGAAGTTATATAGAAAAATGAAATTGGATCCTCAACGATTTGATGAAATGATAGAGAAGGTCATATTCATTCAGAAACATAAAAGGACTATAAAATATTACATAAATTATAATCTTATAATCATCAAGTTAATATTGAATTTGATATTTTTTAGAAATACATTATATGATTTAATCTATTAAAGAAATTATGAAAAACAGAGAACAATGTATATTGATCACCTTAAAATAATTGGTCATATGAGGAGAATATATTATAATTTGTTTTTTTTTTCAACAAACCTATATGACATCAATGATTTGTTTCGTGTATATATGCTGAGGATTTATATACCTGACTGATCACATGCATTGAATTAAATAATCATACCACTGAAGAAAGAGTAATTTTTTTAGGGACAAACAAGGTTGAATTATGACCATACATAAGATTTTTTTATAAATAAATTAGACTCACCTTGTTAATATTTTTTTGTAAAATAACCAATTTTTGGACCCAAAAATGGATATTGATAATAATAATATAATTAATTATCTTCATATTTTTTTTATCTTGATGATGATTTTTTAGGGAGAAATTAATTTAATAGGGGGTATAATGTTACACCCCAAGATTTTATGAATATTTTTTCGAATAAATTAAATTAAATTAGAATATTTCAATAAATATAACACCATGATAATCATTCATTACACACAAAAAAGGGATGGCTTGTGGTATACTCAACACCGAGTTTTAAGAAAACCATGATATATTTTAATATGGTAATGAAAATGTGACTATAAAATAATTCGTTAAACAAATCGATATGAATATTAATAAAAAAATTTAAAATTTGAATTATTATTGTTTTATATAAGGAATCATATTAATAAAAAAGTATGTTATTTTTAGTAGAGTATCTATATATTTCAAAAATAGTTTGTATCAAAAAAATATGTAATTTATCTTCTGGAAAATTATTACATTATTTTCTCATAAATTGAAAAAATTAATTTGAAAAAATAGATTAAAATTTTTAAATAATTTTTTAAATATTAGCTAATGGATTTTTTATTATTTTTCTGAAAAGTTCTATTTTTGATGCATAGTGAGAAATACATAATGTCAATTGAAAACTACTTTTTTGATTAATTAATCTATCAATTAAAATAAAATTTTAAATTGGTTTCAATTTATTATTATTGAACTTATAACACCCTAAATCCAATTTATATCATTGTGATCAATTTAATATTTTATTTTGATATTAAAACATTATGATACATTTTTATTTTTTCCCTTAAAACCCATATTTCACATCATGACTGTAAAATTAATTATAAATTAATAGTTTCCCCTAATTTTAATTGAATTGGAATATTTTGATAAGATATTTGCTACCAAAATAATTTATAGTACATAATAAGGTAAAATTAATTTTTTTACCATGATGAATAGTAAAAATAGTAAAACTTATTTACTGTAGTTAAGGGAAAACATTCTTTAATATAGGGTTAAGCAGCAAAGGATTAGATTTAAAATGACCCAAAACATGTATAAATCATATTTTTCCCCATAATTACATCATAACATTAATATGTTAGAATATAACGTTATTTGGTGTATTTTGTCTTTGGAATGAATTTATTATTTTAGATACATTTGGGAAATATGAATGTAGTTATCAAGGGGTTAATTTCAAAATTATTCAAGGGAAAAACTAACCTTCACTTAGTAACACCATAAAACCATTTTTCTTGGTCATTAACATCCCAAATAATTACCATAATCCCATCCTCAATTAATAAAATAATTATTTTGATATAAATAAAACATGGGAAGGATTTTGGTGTAGACCTAAGGTGGATTCCCGTAAAAGAGGTAACATTCATCAATGACTATTATTGTTTTGTTTATTTTCCCACCTAATTAAAGTGTTACTTAACCGTGATGATATAATAAAATAAATTATATTAAATATTCAGCTATGTTTTCTTTATATTGAAGTGACCAATAACCACCAACACTTACGTCACATAGGTTATGAAATCATCTTTTGTGTATAAAGTAAACTAGCACCTCACGAATCAATTTCATTCATTTTTCCATTTCTAAAACTAAAGGATATAAATACATTTTCTTATAATTATTTATTATATTTATTATATAATTATATTTATGAAATTATTAGATCACAAATACTATTAGACTCTTTTTTTTGTAATACGATAGCATCACTTGTTTTTACAGCAGACTAACACATTAGGAAGTGATGTGATTCATTCATGCTTTACATGGAAGATAATAAAAACTTTTTGAAAGAAAATAAATGATATATAATACATAAAAATATTTTAGTACAATAATATATCATTTATAGTTATTTATTTTAATCTAAGAATAAAATGGAATCATCATTCATGTGTGTCTACATCCTGCTATCTCAATGAATGAGGTATTTAATTTAATATACCAAACTATGTTAGATTATTATAAATAATTATATAGTAAATATATATCATAATTATCAGGTTTAATATATTGGTTATTATTATATCATGTTATAATTTAAATTCCAAAAACTAAGAAATCGAAACGTAGATGAAAAACAATATGATTATTAAATAAAATGTAACATTAAAAAGGAATTATTAATAAACAGGTAATAAAATTGCAGACTAAAAATTATATATGGTATGAACTGTATAATTATGGTTCTTTAATATGTTTATAATAAAATTTAGCAATCATGATCTTTTAATTTGTATAAATAAATTCAAGACATAAGGTAAATGATTATGATTCTCACTTTTTTTTTCTGGCAGCCATATTTAAATTCACGAGTGCTTTATTTTATGTGGTTTATATAATGAACGTTTGAAATATCATGTAACTAATATCATAATTTTGATGATATTTATTGTTTTATTATATGTAATTATTTATTAAGGATTATGATTTTAAATAATTCTACAGCGGAAAGAGACTTCTGTCTCAATTTTCGTTCATTGGGATGTATGATATGTTATAAAAAATATTACTTAAAATGGTGTATATATATCCCCATGACATTTAATATTATGAATTTATTAATGATAATGATATTTTAGTGAATAATTTATTTTATTCATTCATTGGTATTATGTTTCAACATTACAAAAATGCTAATGATTTTTGGTTATCATCTCATCTTTTATCAGGATTGATTATGATCATGTTTTTGATGATAGAATCTTATGATCCAGCTCTCAAAAACAAAACTAAAATTATGATCACCTATTTTTATGTCATGATAGTACATTTTTCCATCATTTTTATCAATTTAGGAAAGCATGTGTTAAAAAAAATTATTATCAACAATCATATTGTTTGTCGAAAACCAATTTTCTACCAAAACAATTTTTAAAATGACTTTAAATACGATATATAATTATATAATTGATTTATTAAGGAAATTTTCCAAAATGATTCCATTTTTAAATACTGTATTAAATTTAACTTCCATGTATTTTTTTTACAATCATTTTTCATTTTCCATTTAGAAAAAATGTTAAAGGATTATCTATTTTAACATATGTGTTATGAACAGTATTTCCTACAATCATAAAAAATTAATATAATATTCCATTATAATATTTCATCTTTGTTTTAAAATTAATGTAGTTACAAAATGATTTGTGAATTTTTAGTTCCTAATTATTTTTTTCAAATAAAGGTAATTTATCTCTTGAAAGGATTGAGGTGATATTTATTTCGCAATTATTCTCCATCTATTCATTAATGCTACATATGATTTACTATCGATATATTCCATGTATACCACACATATTCTTATTATAATTAGATTTTGATTATAACGAATATAATTTTTTTGAATCCTTTATACTTTCTATAGGTTATACCCTAAAAAATGTTTATTAAGACCATTTATTTTCAAAATCTATTTCTATGATGAAATGTTTGATGAATCCCATTTCATTTTATGGGTTTCGATGTGATAAAAACTATATGATCATGTTCTATAAATATTTATGTACGATGTAATGGGGGGAATATATCTCCCTACAATGAATACGGTAATTATAAAAAATCAATGAGCTAAGTGGGTACACAATAGGTTATCTCAGGAACATAATTTAGGGTACAATGTTGGATTCACCAAGGCCATAAATGGGATATATGAATGGTAATATTAACCCCAATGTAGGTTCACATGTGTTTTTTCCATGACTAAAATTATATAAATTTCTTCATGGTTTTCCTTGAAATTTGATTTTTTTTGTGTATTCCAAAATTCCATGTGTAATTTCTTTTTTTATTCTATCTTCATCCATTTTCATTTATTTCTATATGATTATTATCAAATAAACATTCAATCGTTATTTCAATACTGAAAATTAGGATCACATTCATATAGCATTTTGTCTTAAAATGTTATGCTCATGTATCATAACCATTGGTTAATTTTATTCATATAAAGATCCCTTATTTAACCTCAATTATCATCAATGATCTACATTTCCTATGTTTCCATTCCCTATGGGATGAATGATGGTTCTATGTATCTTATCTTTTTGATGAGTACTAAAGTGGAGTATTTTTAAGTGATATGTTGAAGACCAATCACCAAATTAGGCTATTGAGTACATTTTCTTCCTATATAATAATATTTTACGGCCATCAAGAATGATTTTATGTAACATATTGAATATTCATATAAAAATATGTAACTATATAAGAAAATTTTGCATCATTGTACACTTTAGTTGGGGATGACTCCAAATCTTTCCCTGGACCACATAATATTCTATATGTCTGAGTGAATATATAATATGCGAGACCCATGGTATAATCTATATAGAAAAGGTAAATAATTGGTACATGATCTGTAATATAAAGAAAAAATTGTTTATATTTTTAATGAAATAGAACAAGTGTTGAGGAGAAATAAATTCCACCCCATGAATATATTTTAGGGAATTTATATTTTCTATCATTTAACCTATGATCCTGAAAATTTAATAAATGGTAAATTCATTTATATATATTAATCCTAAAAAACATTATGTAGAAATTTCATTATATGGAAAATATAATAGATGTAAAATTTACATATATAATTAATAAATGATCTTATATGTCACAATTAATAATTTATTTTTTATAAAATAATTTATATAAATAATTGTATATTTTATTACATATTTGAAAATATTATTGAATATAATAGTTAAGAATTGTACAGGAAGATAAACATATAAGAAAAATGAATAAAATAATATGAACACAATATTGTAAATTTCTCCAATTTTTTCATCCATGATGGCAATTAAAATAAATTGATTTGGTAGAAATTTGGTAAACTTTATCATTGGTATTTTAGAAAATCCATATCTATTATATTGAACGAAAATTTAATTGAATAGTAGATTACATATATATTGTAATGGGAATAGTGAATATTAAGATCATACCATTAGTTGGAAATTAAGTAATATGATTGTTGGGAATTATCAATATTTGTTATTTCATTAAATATTGGCTAATTATGAGAGGCAATAGTTATAGAAAGAAATAATGATGTCCTCAACCTATCAGATCATACTTTATCAAATATATATATCATATATTGGGATGAAGGTTTCATTATTTTTGTTCACCCTGGACCATTCCCATGTTTAACATCAACTAGTAAGGATCAAGTGAAATTTAATATGATACATTTTTAATCTAGTTCAGATCACCAATTTATTATTCAGTTTGATGTTTACCATGAATATTACAGAATCGAACACCTTACCCTTATGGTATATTCATGTTCAATAAGATGTTATATATGTATATTGTTTTATTATAACGTATAAAATATTTTTAAAATAAAATATTAAATTATTTAATCCCCATACATTTAAATAATTCATTAATAAAATACAAATGTATATATGATGAATATGAAAGTGATATTTTTGTATTAACATAAACTATAATTTTTTAAGTAAATATATATTTTAAATTATAATTCAATTATTAAAGGTATTTTAATTAAAAAAAATTCATTAAATGGTCTTATTAAACATTAATCACACACACACATATATATATATATGATTATATAATTATACAACTTCGAAAATAGTATTTATATGGTTCACAAATTTGATTCTATTATGAGAACCAATATTTTTCAATAATTATTTTTTATATAAAATATTAATTTTAGCATATGAATCTATTTTCTCTTGATAAAATTAAATTATATTCTGATATTATCGTGTTAAAATTAGCCTACATTATATTGGACATTATTTGATAAGAAAAAAAATTATTTTTGTAAAATCCATAATACTATCTCCATATGTGATATTAATTATTACATAATAATGACAAATATGTGATGTAATAAATAAATTAATTGTTTTATTTGATAAATATTTTTCTCATTTATAATAATTTACCTTTATGTGAAATTAATAATTTTAAAAATAATAAAATAGAACATTCAAATCAAAAATGAATTTTTATGATTTAAAAAAATCCTTATGAATATGTCTCACATCAATATCATCAATGATATTTTTTGATGAGTTTTCTTTGGAAAAATTAAATATTAACCACTCCAAATCATTTTAAAATATCAGTGGGTATTACCATGGGATGTAAAATGGTGTTATATTGTTTATTAACTAAATGTCCATGTCCAATGTTTAGATGTTGGTAAATATTTACTGCACTATTTATATAAAAAACACTAGTTCTCCAATTCATATTTTGACCCATAATATTTATACATAGATATGACATATTAATAGAAGAATATTATTTAAAACTATTTTAATACACACCAAAATCATATATCTCTAGCACCTTTTGAAACATAGAAATATATATATTACTATTTCATTAAATATACACATAATTTAAAAATGTTCATGAAAAATAGAACTTATATTATAAATTTCATACATAATACCTTTTTTATTTCATGATGAATGAAAACATAAAAAAAAATAGATATCTAAGATTATACTTTTCGGTTAAAAAATTTGATATCAACAATTATTTAATTATAAAAATATCATAAGGGTGTATGAATCAGAACATAATTTTTAAAATATATATCTTTCATATAAAGAATAATTATCTTATGTAATGGAATAAATAAAGGAATTTTATATGAAATGATTCATAATGAAATAAAGGTTCATGATCCATGAAAATATAAAAACAACTTAAGACATAGAATAAGGTTATAATCATTTGTATAAAAAATATTTCCTCATTATTATATGATTCTTTATAATACTATTATAATGGACTTGGTTCACTTAAAAAACCATCATAGTGGTCAAGGTTCATTCACCAGACTATCATAGTGAAAAATGTCCCTTTCAGAAATGCGTTCATCATTAAATCCATCACTATTAATCTCATGAGATATCAATATTTACCTAAGGAATTATAGGGAGATATAGGTCCCACCCATCACATTTTGAATATCTTAATGTTGTGTGACACAAGATCATAAAATTATAATCATTTCCAAACCCATGAAAGCAAATGGGTTTCATAAATAATTCATAATAAAATAAAATATGGAAAATAAATGGGTTTCAAAATCACCTTTTCATTAAAATATTAAAACATCCATAGAAAAATTAGGGTATTATCCTTAGATAATATACCAAGTAAATCATAAGTGATATTAATGGTTATTGACACTGAATACTAAAAATACCATAAAAATATCATCCAAACATTCATACTGAAACTATATTTTCCATTTTGATATAACATATATAAGGAAATAAAAATTATAATAGAAATAAATTTCATTGAAAATAATGATGAAAAACTATAAAACTGTTCAATCAAAAACTTATTTGTGATTTTGGGGAACTCTTCTCATGATGTATATGATAAAAAACATTTCATCAATTATTTTTTCAAAAAAGACACTATGTACCTCTATTAGGACATGGGAAAATCATTCCAGCTATGTTTTAAAATAATAAGAAGTTATAAAAGTGATACTAAACAATACTTTTATAAAAAATAAAACAATTTTTGGAACATTTTTATATTAATTGGATATGAAAGAAAAATAATATTTTCAAAAAAGAGTGAAATGAAGTAGTTTTACCTTAAAAATATATTTTCAGCGTCTTAAATACATAATTTGAGGAAAACTGAGGGAAATTTGGATTTTAATGAAATATTTAAATGATAGTAGTATTCATTAGTATCTTTAGGTTTATGTAATAATTTACCATTGTCATAACATTATAATAAAAAATCCTAAAAAAGAACGATATTTTAAAATAAAACAGATTTGCCGGAGTACGATTTTCTTTAATGTGTTATATATACATGTATAATAAATATAAAATTATTAAAACTATATATAGATTCATTTTCTTATACATAATATAATATATAATCCCTTTAAAAAAGTTCGACATACCCCTTTAATCAATAATTCCTTATTAAAATTTTCATTTCCGGAGGATAATTATTTTGTTAATCAATAGTATTTATAATAAGTATATATTGTCCATATAGATTTTTAATTATTCCATGATCTCTAAAATACTAATAATGATATAAATATGATTTATATTAATGAAATACCAATGTATAGTCTTCACTTATTTTGAATATGGAAATATAAAACACAATACTAATGAAGATGGTAATTCGTACATATACATGAATGTTTTTTTAATTATTAAATGCATGAAAAAAGGTAAATATTAATTATCCTTTATAAAATGATTATTATAACATATATATTCTATTTATTTATCAAATACAACCTAATTTCTATTAATTTAATATATAAATTAAAAATGAATCACATCACTTTGGGATGTGTTAGTCTACACGTACACATGAAGGATATATTAATTTCTAATTTATTACATGATACTTAGGAATATTTGATATTATAATTATAGAAGTATAATTATATCATAAATATAACATATAAAAATAATTCCCATTATTATAAACATGTATAAAATAGGTTGAAAGAAATGAATTATATTTCTCAATGGAAACGGTAATTCATACGCACTCAGAAGCAATACATTCACTTATTGTTTGATTGGAAAGGGGTTGTATAATGTTTGATAAAAAATAATAATAATAATTTATAATATTTTGGATACTGAAATTATTATTATTTTGATAAATATCATATATTTTCAGGCCGTATGTAAAATATAAAATAACGAGAATTGTTAAGGATGCTACTTCTTCTATGAAATAACATTATTATATATCCTCTACAAGGCTTTAGAGTTAGTTATGTGGGAAAAATATAAGACACATAATGTTTAAAGGGAATAAAAGAAGATAAATTGGAATATTTTTTAAATATATAAATCTCAATGTGGTGACAATTAATGTGGGATGATGTCCCATCTATAAATGATGTGCTTTGCACTTTTGGAATTACTCAAGAGATTCAATGCCTCCAAATTGTCATGGAATATTAGATAAGATATTATAGGTTAATAATACAATAAAAAAATAGAATTTATAGATGGTGTGGTTCCATTTTAAACCATATAATATTTATTATCCATTAGCTAACCAATTTATAGTTTAACTATGTTATAAAATTTTTCAATGTTATAGGTTTTTAGTTTATAACTTATATGATGAAAATTGTCCATTAAATAGACATATGATGACATTTAATACCATATAATTTCCATTTTTCCTTATTATATAATTATTTTGATTTTAAAATAATTTAATAAAATATTATTATGATAAATATTCTTTATTTTTAATTTTTACATCATTTAGTTAATTTTATTGAAAAGAAATATAAACAATGTTTTTTTTGAAATATAATAATTTAAAATAACATTAACATTTCAGGTTAACCTATAATTTTTTTTAACCCTACCTCTTACTAATATTATATATCATTTTCATAATGGATTGGGTATGACTCGAGAGCTTCTATCTCGTTGCCTATCTTGGGTTCCATGGCACACAACCCTTCGGTGATTGATACCTACCTTCCTTAGGGTCGGTTTGATAGTCATAAGCATATTCTTGGAAATGTCCTCTAGAATATCTTGTGTAGACGTAGAAAGGAACCATCTATCTCCAATGGTTCTTTCTCCCTCTACAAGAATTAAGTGGTTGGAAATCCTCAGCACAAGGCCAACGTTTTATATGTCAAAGAGGATCCGACGGCGATCTCCGAGCGATTCGAGATTGGGAAGCACTCAATCACTGGTCGAATTGTACTACCGAAGGATGCTTCCCCATGGAGAATATCCAACATTGAAGCTTTTCTTGGTGATGCATGGGGCTCTCTTGACTACAAATACATCTCTCTTGGAAGAGGCTACATTCATTTCATCTTCCCTTCCGAGGATCTAAAAAGGAAAGCTTGGGGATTATGATCTCTTTTCTTCAAACTGAGGACACTACATATATGTGAATGGGATTGCAGATTCAACCAATTTGAGGTATGTCACTCATCTCCTCAAACTTGGGTTAAAATTCATGAGTTGAATTGGATTTTATGGAACCCCTGTATTCATTATGACATTGCCCTAGCCATCTGTGTTCCAATTAAAATGGATAGGGAAACAGAGGATCCCAAATTTGGTCACATTGCTCATCTATTGACTGAAGTAGACCTGAACACCACCTTAGTTGATAAAGGCATGTTAGCAAATGAGGATTATTAAATAGAGATAAAAATGAGTATCAAAAAATCCCTCAATTCTTCCAGAAATGTAAAATTATTAGTCATGACATTTTGAGTTGCAAGAGATTGGTTTGCTGCTCTTTCTGTGCTGGAAAAGGACCTGCAGAAAACCAATGTCTCAAAAAACTGAAATTTCATAAAGCTTCGGGACCTGCTTTAATCTATGATAAAGATGATGAGCACCCACATGGAAATAAGAATAATGTTTCTGCTTCCTCTCTTGTTGCGGAAATGCCTCTGATTCCCGGGGTGTCTTTAGTCATCAAATCTCTCGAAGCTAAGGGTCTTGTTCACTCTGTTTATAACACTAAGGATTCTTCATCTGGTGGTAATAGAGTGACTTCCACTTGCTCTAGGAGGACAATATGGGCTGACATTACTGTTGTAGAAGAAGAAGCATACACAGATGACTCTATCAATGCTTTGGACAGCATTGGGAGAGTTGCAGATGGTTTATCCCCTCATCCAAAGGAGGTTTCTAATACTCAAGATGTGGAGAACATAAAATCTAGTGATGAGATGGAAAACATTGATAATGCTATCCAGTAAGTGGTTAACCTATAAATCGAGCAGGAGCAACATATCTTCAAAGGAAGAAAAGGTAAACATAAATTGTATGATGACTCTGTTGAGGATTTCAAAATTAGGAAAGTTTTACCTTCTTCCATTTCTGATCCTAGACATCCTACGAATATTTTCCATGTTAATTATTATTCCAAATATTCATCTGCCATTTATTTGGATGAATATGTTTCCTCTGAAAACCAGGTTAAGGCCTCTATTCCTGGTGATAAAAATTCTGCTACTCTAGGCCTAGAAGCTGATACCAAATCCATCACATCATCATAAGACCTAAAGGATAAGGATGGTTTTTGAAGGGTTGCTTACAGAAAGACCTGTTCCAATTATAAAAAGAACTAATAGGTTTCAATGATAACATCAAACAGCCTTGAAATGTTGTTTTCAAATAGTGATGGTGACTTTCAACAATAGTAAATAATTGAAGCAGTAGTTAAGGCCTCAACAGATTCAAAAGAACATCACCAGGAGATGATGAAATTTTGTCCAACTACTTTGGAAGAGACTCAAGCACAGCTAACTTCAATGAAAAATGACAATTCAGAAATGGAGGTGCAAGATCTGGAAGAGGCTGGGCAGCAAACCAAGTCATTGAATCGAGGACAACACCCTAAAAATTTGGGGAGAGGTAGCGGTCATGTTGAACGGGATTTCAAAAAGGATGAAACTTTTCCGTGGATAGATCAGATGGCTCTGACATTGAAAGTTTGCTTCAGCAAGTAGAAAGATTCAAAGAGAATTATCCTAGGGGCTGAAGACAATGTCATGGATGGGGCATAGATTGGAATGCCATGAGAGAAGAAGAATGCATAATTGTAGATAACATTAGAAAAAAACAAGTTATTTGATTGACCATGATGAGGAAATGTTTCCTTGTCTGTCCTTTTTCCCTTTCATGTTATACTTTCACTTTTTGAAATTCTAATAAAAGGGACTTTGTCTGTTAAAAAAATTATATCTCTTTTCATATTTTCAAAATCATTTATGTTATGATTAAATTAATTGAGCTCATATTATTTTGTCCTTGTGTAAGAATTTAAGGTGATTATATAAAAAATAAAACTTATAAAAAAATTACCATAATGTATATATTTAATTAGTCACAATGTGATTATTATAATTAATTCATAACTAATTATTTCCTAATATTAAAAAATAAATGAATCCTAAAACTATTAGAGTGATAGTATGAAAAAAATTATTTTAAATAATATATATATATATTTTTGTGTGTATGTGTCATTTTTTGGAAAAAGACTCCATTATTATTGTCATTTTGAAAGGTTTGTGATAATAGTTGAATTAACATTATCCTATAACAATTGGTTTGATAAAATATTCCCTTATCAATTATTTTTAATAATTATCTATAGTATTTACCCTTTATGAAAGTGATAAATATTTCCACTATCAAAATTCATATAGAAAAAAATACAAGGGGACTATTTTCCAAAAGCAAGTCATATGATTCTTAATATATAAGTAATTTTATCTAATCAAATAACTATAAATATCACATAAATAATTTTAATCTTTCTGTTAAATATGATGAAAACCAAATTTTTAGAAACAAATATATTTTTAATCGTACTACTGGATATATAGTTTTTTATGCCTCAAAAAATACATTCTTTTATGGTGAAAAAGTTCATCACTTTTTTTGATTTATTAATTTAATTAAAATAATTAACTAATAGTGAATAATTTAATTGTTTTTTGGAAATAAATTCCACACAAATAAAATATTATTTATGAAATGTTTCATTTATATTTCAGTATTTCTTGATATTAAATATAACAATTTTGTAACAAATGAATTGATTTTATAAATATGTGGACTGTATATTTTTTTATAATTTATTTATTAGTATTTATACCGTCTAATCCAATGTATTGGATATTGTGGAGACATAAAATTGTAATAATGTTATGAAATTCCAATATAATCTTTGTTGCATGTAATACATTCCACCAATTAAATCAAATTATTTAATGAGAAATATTTTAAAAAAATATGGTGATTTATTGAACACCCACCTCCATTAAATTAATTTCATCCTCTAAATTCATCACTCTGATACAAAGAAATAATGTTACTTATACCACATCATAGCCCCAAGTTCAATATATGATGAGTCTGAATTTGTTTATATCTATGTAACTAGAATAAATTTCTATAGATCAGAAAATACTTAAAGGTAAAACTATCTATTTCTCCCAAATTTATAAATAAAATTACACATAAATTTTTAGAAAAAATCATGATAATTCTATAAAAAGAGTAAACCATCAAAGGATGTAAAATTACATTAATCTCCTAAATTCATTCATAACAACATAATTTAAATAAATAAAATTTAATTGACTATCAATAATATTCATTAAAAATATTATAGACTGATATTAAAACCAAAAAATAATAAGGATATATTACCAATATAAAATTAAAATTTATCCTCAAATTTAATTAATTACTCATTAAGTCTCATAATATAATGTAATTTTCTAAATAATATAATCTTCTAGATATGATAATCATTTATATAATAAACCTGAATCACCATAAATCAAATATAAAAGAATATTTTACTCCAACATATAGTTAATAATTTTTCCCTAAAACTAAACACCTTAATATTATAATCTCCTTAATCTTATTTGATTCCCAAAATAGTAGATGTATTCTAAAATAACACAAATCCCCTAATCACCACATCTATTTTAAATCCCGTGCTATTTTATATGATTATAAACATTTCACAAAAATAAATTTATTCTTCATATTCCAAATAATTTAACAATAAATAAAAATTATTAACAACTAGTAAATTACATATGCTTGTAGTTGGAACCTTTCCCTTGTATGCCTTTAGTTGTGGGTTCAATTCCAACATCATTTACAGACTCGATGAGTTTTTTCCTGACCTATGAGTTTTCATTTTTTTATGAAACAACATTATATATATAATTTTTAGAAATGTGAGAAAAATATATAAAATAAACATAATATATTTAAAATTAATTAAATTATTTTACCATATAGGTTATTTTATACCTTTAATATTTCTTCACATAATTACTCAAAAAATAAATGTCTCACAAAATTATATTACACAACTTAATATTTCAAAACATAATTCTCCAAAATAGATTTATAATAAATATTTCTTCTGTGCAACCCAACCTATTATTCATAAAACTTAAGATATCCTCTAATGAAAACAATATAATTTCTATATTTGTTTAATCTCTTCTCTGATACCATCTATAATGTATCTTACTTAAAAAATTTATATTCTAATAACATTAAATTATAATTATCTTTCATTAATTCTCAGTGATCATAGAGGTTTTTTGTTTTAATGAAATTAGACAAAATATTATAATCTAAACACAATAATTACATGTGTATATTTCAAAAAAGTAACTGTATTTTTTCCTAAAAAAGTATATAAAATAAAACATGGTTTATTTTCTTCATAAATCATCACTATAATTATATTTACGCATCATTTTTCAAATTCTCAAATAAATCCAATTAAAAATATTTTAAAATTATGGAATAGAAAAATATAATTTAATGGTATATAAGAGGAAATAATGAAATAATTAGCCTATAAATAATTATTAAAAAACTACATTGAACAAAAACAAAATGACAATCCTTTTGAACATGTGATATTGCTATATTAACACTGAAAACATAAATAAAACATAAATGTGACATGGTGATTCTTTTTCATGTAATGCTTACTTTCTATTTAACCCTCATGGCTAACATACGATTCTAATTCTCTTTGATACATTAAAATGTAACTTTCATTGCTACATTATGCTGTAACTATCAATGGTGAACATTAAATAACCATTATAGAAAACTTCTTACCTAATGGGTTGGAGAGATATAATAGGCCCACAAATACATTGTTTATAATAGAACCACCCATCGTCATAAAAAAATTCTATGATCCATAATATAATAATAAAAAATTATTACTCATTTCCCAAAAATATTACTAGTTGAAGTCACATATTTTAAAAGAATATTTGGCACATACAGAGGAAAAATTTCATTTAAAATAACTATGAAATTATGTAAATTATGATAAAAAATTATATTGCCTCACTAAAAAAGGAAAATAATAAAATTCCATATAAATTAAAAAAAAATATTTTTTGAATTTTGTTATGTCAGACATTATAGAATATTTTTAATGGAAATTACCTTATATAAAAATTAAAAATATTCATTTTTGAAAAATAATATTCATAGAAAATTAAATATTCCAATTAAAAAATTATCATCCATAAAAAATCATTAATATATTTTAAAAAACATTGAAATTATATATAAAAGTTAAGTAAGAAATTATTAAAACATATAAAATGAGTTTTTTTTAATTAATGAGTCGCTAAACTTGTATCTAAATTTATTCTTCACATACAAAAAAGCTTGATATAAATATTAGAATAAATTATTACTAAAAATAGAACTAACTCAACATGATATTTTTACTATAATTTTTTATGTTCATCTTTATCCTTTTAAATCAGTTATAATAGTCAATTTCATTGTTCAAGATCATTCATTTCATTGGTTCATTGTTGGATTGCCTGTATATATTTATGGATTCAATTTAGAATTGGTTATAGTATTTCAAAAGCAACATTATAAGGTATTAATGGAATTTTTTATGCTAAAATGGACACATATATCATATTAATTTTTTAAAAGAGGATGATTCATTTGATAAAACGGTAATGACAATTCTTAAATTTATTAGGGTGGTTTTTTCAACCATCATAAATATGATTAATTGTTTTTAATATAATCACTATATATTAGTACCATAACATTGAATACGTTATAAAATAATTATCAAAATCATATTTAACAATAATTATATTTTTTTTGACAAGTCATTATAGAGGTAATACAAACTAAAAACTCATTAACCATAATGATTTTTAATCAACATAATTTAGAAAATGGTTTTGTTTCACTGAATTTGGGTGACTCGCCGGTCATGGCCGTCGGGGTCCTCCTATCTAGGGTTCAACATGAATCTTCCTTATTTTTTTCACTGGATGCTCATGGCAGGGGAACTAGGATCCGCCTGGAATACAGACGTGGTACTGGTGAAAGACTCGCTTTCAGATCCGAGGCACGATGCTTGGACTGTTGCTCACCGAGATGAAGGATCCTCGGATAGGTTTCCTGTTGTTACTCACTGGGTAGAAGGAGATCTTCCTGTTTCTCATCGAGATGAAGGAACCACAGATCTATTGCCTGTTGATCGTCGAGCTGAAGGAACCTTAGATCTGCCATCTGTTTTAAAACCCTCATCTGATGTGCCGGTCGCTGTTGATGAAAACAGGGTTGACGGTGTGCTTTTTTTTTTGAACTGCTGCTTGTGAATCGCCAAGTTATGGCTACGGATTTTAGATCTAGGGTAGATTTCAGGGCCGACGGTAATCATTTGGTGGATGGAGTGGGGCAGGACATGGCTTCAGCTGGGAAGAGGGTGTTGCCAATGAGTCTGTCCAATCCCCATTTGAAGGCTTCTTTGGTGAATTTGAAGGCTGCTTCAGATGGTAGTGTAAAGAATCTGAGTGGCCAAGAAGGTTTTCCTGCCTCCGCGCCTTCGTTTGCTTCATTTATTGATTCCCACTCAAGAAGGATTCTTCGAAAGGGTTCGACAGCTCATGTTTATATCAGTCCTGAAATATTTGATGAGAGGATTGCAATTGGTAAGAACTCTCTAATTGCACGTCTTGTTTTAGCGAAGGGTGTGACATCCTGGAAATTTGATGATCTTGCTAGACAGGTTTCATTCTTATGGGGTTCCTTTGATTAGCGGTGCGTTTCTCTTGGACGTGGATTCTTTCATTTCATTTTTCCATCAAATGCTCTCAAAGTTCATGCATGGAGTATTGGGTCCCTTTGTTTGAAGCCTGGATGGCTTCATCTTCATGAATGGTCCCTTGATTTTAGTGCCTCTCATGCAAGGAATGCCTTTTCGCAGTTCTGGGTCCGTTTTCATGAGCCTGACTAGATCCTTTGGCATCCAAATATTCTTCATGATATTGGCATGGCGAGTGGATCCCCTATTCGCCTTGACAAGTAAACTGAAGATGTTTGGTTTGGACATTTTTCTAGAATCTTGGTGGATGTTGATTTGATCTTCACAATGATTGACAAGGTAACTCTTTCTACACCAATTGATAACATTAATATTTATGTTGATTATGAAAGGAATCCACTTTTTTGTAACAAATTCATGGTTGTTGGGCACTAGTTGGAGTTATGTCGGAGGAAGATCTCTTGTGGGACATGTGGGATGAAGGGTCACCTGACTACTCTTTGTAGAAAGAGACTTGAGGCGAAGTATGTGGACTTGTCAAATCATGAAATGGATTCTCTCAAAAAACCATCTGCCACTCAAGCTGAGGTGTTGGCCTCCAGTAAACGTGTTTCTCATGTGAAAGGGAAAGGTATGATGTGGATACGTCTTTGATGAGTGGCCCCTCAAATGTTCGGGTTGATCACAAGGAGATCCCATCGAAGGATGGTCGTGCTGTTACTCCCACTGGGCTGGTTGAGGGTGGACATACTCCTAGCCTCTATGTTTCTGGATCCCCTGCTTGCATTGATCCTCCAAATGTAAGTATGAATGATATTCCTGATGCAGGCTTTATATGTGATGAGACTTTTGAGTTGGCTCTTACTGGGACTTCTCAAAATTTTGATTGTCATCAGGAAATTTAGAATCTCATAATCTCCTCTAAGATTTCTGGGAAGTGGGGTGACATCTCTGAGACGGAAGAGACAGTGATGGGTTGTGGCGCACCTAAAGGAGGTGATGATATGGAAGAATAAGAAATGAAATCGAAGAGCATGTTTAACAAAGTTATCTCTTGAAAATCACTTCTTGAATGATATATTAAGGAACATGGAATTTGAATTTTATTGAAACTGTCACTTCTAAAATATATCATAGGAAATTGAGAATATAAATAAACAGTGTATAAATGATCTAGAAGGCTCATGTTGAAGAAATAATGGGAAGGAAAGGCTTCCCATTTATAATTGATGTGGGGGGAAATTTTATCATTTCATAAAATACTAACATATAATAAGGATATTATAGATTAAAAGTCCTAAAAATTCAAATAAAGAGTAAGTGATTGAAATTTTCATTCAAAATTATACCATTTTCCCTTATTCATGATATTTTTATTTTTCAAAATAATTTAATAAAATAATATTTTTAGGAAATATCATTATTTTCAAACCTAACACTACCCATTACAAGAAAATTAATAACATCGAAAAAAGTTTCAAATTAGAAAAGAAATTTTTATCATTGACCTGTAACCTTTAATTAAAAATTTAATTTTTCATCTTAATTTCCTCAAATAATATGATTTTTTTATTTTTAGTGTCATTTATTTTTGTACATTAATTTAATAAAAACTGAATCATCATTTTCAAAATCGTTAAAGATATTATTTCTATCCAAAACGTAAAAAATAAATTATCATGAGGAATATAATTAGTTTTTTATGTGAAAATAATATTTATCATCAAAAATACCTTCTGTAAAACCATATATTAAAAATTATGTACTAATTATAAACCATATTAGGAATAGTTTGACTTTATATTAAATAAAAAATGGACTTGATATCAACCATAAAGATCCAAAATACCATGATTCAGAAAAATTTATTTTGGTTAGAAAGGTATCATATAATAAGATTTATACAAATTTTTTTACTTTTATTTATTTTTTAAATTTAATTTTAACCATATAATTGACATTTCCTATACCTAAAGGATCAATAAATTGACGTGGAAAATAAATTATTTTTAATTATTTCATATACAAATTCTAAAAAAAATACTTTCAAAAAATAAATTATATATTCTAAAGAAAACTCTTTTTATTTTTTAATTATGAATTTTTACTCATATCAATGTCAAGAAAAATTATTTATTTTGTATATTCTCCATTCATTTCCTCACACATGTATAACATAAGAATTTAGATAAAAATTATTTTATCTAAAAATTAGATATAAAATAACAATAAAATTAATCATGTATACATTATAATTTTTAAAATTATCATGAAATGTGATTTGATATCTCAATTATAATCTAAAGAAAAAAATTGAATTTTACAAAACACTAAATGAAATAGATTGTCACTGAAGGTGATTTTTATATTTATCATGAAATAAATTATAAATTACATTTTATGATTTATATATGTTCAATATTTCTATTATTATAAAATAATTTAGTCATTTTATATGTCTAATAAATTCTATATCATATTCATTACTTCATGATATTGAAAAAATAAAGAATTTTATAAAAAGACTACATTTTTTACATTTTATGAAAAAATAACATTTTCAATGAAATTAACAAAATTTCACCATTATAAAATTTGGATATTCTAATTTAAAAAATAATGTGCATTTTATCATGAAAATTTTCTAAAACATACAAAAATTAATTACAATTTCATAAAATGTAATAAAAATAATTTTAAATACAACATATTTCAAGAGACTAAATTGACATTAATAAAAATATTTTCATTCATATCATATACATTAAAAATATATTTATATAGAGTAGGATATTTTTTTTTCAAAAATTAGTTATTCAAATTCTTTCCAACTTATTTAATGACTAAGATATAACAGAAAAATTTAAAATAAAAATGATTAGTTGTTCATTATACACTCGGTGTTACATATATGGTACATTATTGAACACAATGTCTTCATTTTAAAACATATGATCTTACAAAACTAATTATATTTCAAATTATTATCCATTATTTCACTTTATAATCCCTGTTAATATAATTATAAATCCTTATGAAATAATCTGATATTAAGAGACCTATAATGAATAAGTCAATTAACCATATGGGTGGATTAAATAATTATTATATTAATGATTCATTATTTAATTAATATTATATATATAGATAGATTATAACAATTTAATCCACAAAATTGTATTCATTGTTTTTAATATAATATAATTCAAAGAATTCTGTTAATAATCATATTTGAAAATAGTGGGTCACCATACCGTTATTAAGAAACATTATTTTCTTCTAATATATTACCTATATAATGAGATGTTCTTATGAGTGACATAATAAAATGACCCATTTCCCATTGGATGTTTTGAGGTAGAAAAATCTATTTCATGTGATTTTAGGCTTGGTTCATGTAATCTTGGTGTATTGTGTCATTGATATTTTTATCTATGTAAGGTAGTGGGTTGGTAAAACTAATTCATAGGGAAATAAATCACTCACCATAAAATTGAATTATACATATATTCTACTATTTTGATTAATTAATCATTCACATCAATTATTTATTTTTTGTGATAGACAAATAAACTTATATGTTTTATCATAATTATATCACTAACCTCAAGTCCTATAAAAAAGAGATAATTTTTTCACCATGATGATTCACAGTGATGAATCATTAATTTTGGATAGTTTTTTGTGAAGAATAATTAAAATTAAAATTAATTATTTGTAATTTATTATTATTTGGATATGAATCATAAACTCAAATTTTCAATATTTTTTAGAATTTAACATAGGTGATGTCCAATTCACTATGATGATATGTCATTTTACAATTTTATTTATTTTTCTATGATTATATATCATTCATCCAGAAATATGTTATTCTTGGTGTTCTATGGTTTTATTAGTGACATGTTGATTAAATAGTGGAATATTATTAACCTTGAGTTATTTATTTATATTAATACATCATTAAATTGGAGATACATTTTTTCCAATATTATGGTTATGGATGCCTCCTTTAAAATATGATACCATGTTTTCCAGGTTAATTGATAGTTCTTCATTAACCCTTGATGATGGATTGTGACATATCATTTAGTGAATATGTACTATTGTGATATAATATTCATGTTTACTAACCTATGGTTCATGCACAATTCAATTATATAGAATTATGTGATGATAGAATATTCCATGTAACTGGTGTTATGAATGATTATAAGTCTTTCATAATAATTTTTTACTCATAAAATGCTTAAATAATCCAACATAATTATTAATCAAGCCTTCTATTGTCATCCATGAGTAAGGATCTATGATTACCTATCCATGATATAGGTGTATACATGTGATGTTTCTGGATTATATATTATTCATTAGATTAATAAATATATATAATTATTTTAGAGAAACCATCGTTCTTTTTATACTTAGAATATGTTCACACCATGAATAATTATCATAGTGTGTACGGTGACTATAATATGGACAAGTTGGATTGAGTGATGGCATGTTAAGAGTATGATATTTTTATAGGAATATGAATAATGGTATGAGATGATGCAAATGAAAATGGTTAAAAAGTAATCATTCTTATAAATTATGTAATTATATAATGGTAATGGTAATCTATTTTTAGAAATTATAAATGGTTCATGACTAATGTATATATACATGTAATTAATTTGATTATAACATGTTTCTGATTTCATTAGTGTTGTCTTTACGATATAATACCATATCATACACTCAAATGTTATACATGTTTTTGGATTTTTATTAATTTTTGTAATTTTAATGAAGATATTATTGTGTATAGTCTCCACATGTGTTATATTATAGTCTACATACTATTCTATGAAATCCAGAACATAAGGATTTGTGTTTTTGGAATAACGACATCATCTAGATTTTCATCATTTGGGATTCCATTACAATGATATTGAAATGTGGAATAAGAAAATTATGTTTATTTTAATTTTATATAGAATATTTTATATGGTGATAATATAATGCTCCCTACATTACATATATATTTGACATCAACATTGAAAAATATTTATTACATAACATAACAAAAACCACACTAAGACTGTATTTGTTTAGTGTCTTCAAAAATTGGGAAATATAAACAATTGGTTCATAAAACATCTATATCATCTCTCGCTTAATTCATCATATCTATAATTTTTTTAAATATATTACATAATACCCTTCTTTATTTCATTGGGAAAATAATCATATAAAATGTGATCTCAAATGATCAGTAAGGGTAAAAAATGGAAATTTCAATCACATCAAAATCATAATAACATAACATTTGAAAATCTTATCATATATATAAATGATCATAATATCATGTCATGGGATAATTTTTAAAAGTAAAAAAGTAATACCAATAGTCATACTATAAGATGTTAAATTTCATGGAATATAGAAATGATCATATAAAATCATTTTATATTAGTTAAGGTTCATTTCCTAGACGATCATAACAAACAAAGTATATTGTGAACCGAGTTCACTCCACGGTCCATCCCAATATTACTAAACTGGATTTACTTCCTATTCCAATCATCTATAATCCAAAAAATATAAATCTTCACTCAATTATTTGTAGGTAGATATAGGTCCCATTCATTTTATAATGAAACCAATCTTACATATTCCACAAAAACATAAATACATTCACCATAGCATAAGACCTGAAATAAAATGTGTTTCCTAAACATAATTCCAGCATAATTAATATAAAACAAATGGATTTCCTAAATAACATTCTATCATAAACTCAATAAAATCATAGTAATAACAGGGATAAAAATATAAACCTACCTAAAGAGTTTCATCTTAGATGGAAAAATATTCAGAAAACATTTGAAATTAATTTCATAAGGAAAATAGCCTTTCTTCTTCATAAACATTTTCTTTCATCAAAATACCACAAAATTTTTAAAGAAAATTTTTTTCATGAAAATAACCTTGTAATATTGTAAGGTAAACTTCACGGAAAAAAGGCATTATGAATTATTACCCATCCCTTCATGTTGTACAATTTAAAAAAATTCTTCTCTCTCTTTTTCCCGAAAAGCCAAAAAGTACCTTGAACCGAAAACAACAGATTCCATTCAATAAAATAATTAAAAATTATCCAATGGGTAAAATTTAATTTTAAAAATTATAGAAGGATATAAATAATATTTTGAAATATATATTTATTAATCATGGATTTTGATGATAAATATACCCTAGTATATTTTAACGAATAATCAAACTCGGATAAAAAAAGATTTGCAATGTTATCCATTACCTAAGGCCTGATATGGTTTGTATGTATCCTAACCTCCAATATAATTATTTAAATAATTTTAATTGTTTATTAAAAATTTATAATAATTTTTATGTTATAATTTATGATCATATTTTCATACGTTTGTTAGTAACTCGTTATTTGGGTATTAACTGGTTTATTTTATTATTCATGTTTTTTCAGATAAGTTATTATTCAAATATTTCGGATATAGTTATATAATTTACTGCTTGGTATTATTAAAACAAATATCATATTTATTCATTGAATTAATTTATATAATCATGGTTTAATAATCATTATGTTGAACGAATCACATCGCGTCGTGGAGATGGTAAGCTGTATGTATACATGAACGATGATATCGTTCCCATAATATTTGAATGGAATTGAAGTGGATGGTTTATATTTACTAAAAATCAATATCATATTATATTATATTATATTATATTATATATATTAATTCCATCATTATACCCATCCATGTATGGTGGTAGTGAAAAATGAATAACACCATGACGTGGAGACGGTATGTCGTATGTACACACGCGTGTTGATTTAATTTTTCCGAGGATGGGTAAAAGGATTAATATTTTTTTTATTAATCATAATAACCTCTCACGAAATAATTAATAATCTAGTTATTCCTTTATAATGAAACAAAGCATGAGGCATAAGCATAAGAAGAATGATGTTTGGAAGAATCATTAAATGAAATTTCCTCTTCTTCGATGTGCCCCACTCAATTTCCTCTAAGATCACTACAGTTGGTATTTGACGAATTCCATGACCTCTTGAATGTTAATAGGTAGGTTTATAGGAGAACTGGGTAGGGTATGATCAACCATAAAGGCTCTAAATGTAGTTATTAGTATAGGGAGAAAGTTCAATTTTATAATTGAGGTGAGGGGATCTTTTGGAAACCTCAAAAATATTAATTTATAATAAAATAAAATCCCACATAAAAACTTAAAATTTTCTTAATATCATATATTAGATGATATAGGGTTTTTATATAATCATCCAATAAATTTTGGACATGTTTTTATGTAAATTTAAACAATATCATTTTTAATAACATTTAGTTTTCCTATTTAATTTTAAACTAGGGTTACCAATATTTCAATGTTAAAATGGTAGAATATTTACTCATATGAAGATAAATAAACCATAAATTAATAATTTACAATATTTTAGACCATATCGTAATTATTATATATATTTTTGAAAACTAAATATTATTTTTAAATAATTTATGAAAAACCTATTTTTACAAAATATCGATAGTTTTAATTTTGACACTATTTATTTCATGGATTTTTTAAAATATAACAATAAGAAGTAAACCTCGATAAAAATATTTTATTATATACCAATGGGGACATTTTAAGCTAGAAAATTCATTTCAAATAATTAAAATCCCATATTATATTATTTAAATTATGTTTAATAACATTTATTTGATATCTTCATTAATAAAATAATTACTACCATAATATTATGTAATTATTTAATATACATATTTGTTTAATAAAAAATAACAATAAATAATATGACGAGGAGAAATCTATTATATATTATAAGATTACTTGTAATCAAATTTAACTTCTGAAAAACCCAACATTAGAAATTCTGTAATCTAGTAAAACATGTACGTGAAAATTTTATCTTCACTTTAAATAAAATAGTATAGGTGTCATAATCTCCTCTATAAGCCTCCAAATGGTAAATAAGTCTAATAATGGATTATTATGGTCAATATATAGTTGACCAATAAGGTTTGGTTTGGATTTTGGACATTTTGATGGTTATTAATATTTTAATAAAAACTGTTTAATTGAATTCTATTCAATTAATCAATTTTTTCATCATCCATGTGTGAGTCGATAAGCAAATTATTTATTTATGTAAAATTACAAATAAATTTTCATGATAAATAAAAAAATTATCTTTTAAATGAATATTTATAATAAAATTCATCATTCTTATAACATTATATTAAATATAATTTAATTAATAATATTTGAGTGAGACATATTTCACTTGTCATTAAATAAAATAAATTAAATGTCCTAATTTCTTCCAAATGGGTTCCAGTAGATACAATTTAAATCATAGTATATTAAATAGAGAATTATAATCATCCATTTATATTATTATAATTGTTATTCTGATTTCATAATATTATTTTTACCCTTAATTACATGATTCGCCCTTTACTGTGTTAATAAAATTTACTGAAAATAAAAATCATTTTTACCAAAAATAAAATAAATATATTTAGAGAATTTGGACCTAATTATTCCAAATTTGGAATAAAATTTTCAAAATTTAAAATATATCAGTTTTAGTAATTAATATAAAATTAATCTTGTTTTTAAAATGAGAAAAAGAGTTTCAAAAGTTAAAGTATTATAAAAGATTTATATGTTTTTACATATGAATTTATTGTAAAATTTATTCTAATGAACTATGTATTATTAAATAGATAAAATATATTCTATATATAATTTTAAACCATTATATAATATAATTTATTGACATAAAATATTTCAAAGTAAAAAATTTATTTTCAAATAAATTTCGCGTATTTTTACTATTCATCAAAACAAGAAAGTTGGCAGAATAATATCAAAAATCATCCAAACTAAATTTTTATATCCTAATTCAAAATAAAAATTTTATGATGACATATAAAAATTATTAATATGTCAAAATATTAATTTAAAAGGAATTCTACAATAAAAGGTGTAAAATAAACATGTTAAAAAATTAGGTTTTTATACATCAAATAGAGTTTTATTCATACCCTATATCTAAAATATCCAATAGACATATATCATAAATATTTTATTAAGTATATAGAAAATATATATCTCATTAATTTGATTACTAAAATTAATTCACTCAAATATAAAAGTAGACAATTGATTTATTTTTTTTATAAAAAGTTTTTAGTAAATGAACTCATAATGAATTTTATATGTTAATTATAATTATTCCCCCTAACCTAATATCTAGGCTATAATTTTTATTTTATAATAAGTGCATCTTGTGGTTCGTTTAAACAAATGATTGCATGAAAAGAAAGCTACTGAATAATAAAAAAATATTTAAAGAAAATGTTTCATAAAAATATACAAGTGTTACATTCTACCACCCCTAATATGAATTTCTCCGTCGAAATTCATCACTTGGAAAAACATAGATGATGATACGTATAACTCATCATATCTAGAAGTTCTCATGTAGCTTCCTCAAATTGGTGGCTCCTCTATTTATCATTAACCATGTGATTGGTTTTGTTTCGTAGAACATTTTTGCGACAATACAGAATATTTATCAGGTGTTATTCTTAAGAAATATATTCCTCATGTGGTACGACTTATGAGCATAGTACATGAGAAGAATCGGGTATGCACTTTCTTAGAAGAGATACATGGAACACATCATGATCTTGAGTGAGATTCGATGTAACTAACCTTCCAAACACGATCAAGAATTTTAAAAGGACAGATATACCTAGTGCCCAGCTTTCCATTATTTCCAAATCACATTACTCTCTTCCTGGGAGATGATTGTAGAAAACCTGTGTCACCCACTTCATGCTCTAGGTGTTGTCTTCAGTTGTTAGAATTACTTTTTTGTCGACTCTATGTTTCTATTATATGTTATTGAATAAATATGACCTTTTCTACCATTTCATAAATAAGATCTGGTCCTAAAAACTATCAGTCCACAACATGATCATTTCCAGTTAGAGTTCTTCACTTATTTCCAAGGAGGGCTTCATAAGAGTCATCTGAATACTGGAATGAAATGTATTATTGTAGGAAAATTCCACCAATTGTAGATGTTGATGCCAACCAAATTTTAAATCCATAGAACATTCTCTCAACATGTCTTTATGAGTTTGAATTGTCCCCTCAGACTGATTGTATGTCTGAGGATGATAAGTAGTGATAAAACATAATTTTATATTCATATCCTACTAAAGACTTTTCTAGAACAATGAGGTAAACCTCATATCCCGATCAGATATAATGGAAATTGGAAATCCATGAAATCTTAAAACATACTTTATATATATCATGGAAATTTGATCAAGAGAGAAATCCTCTATAATAAAAATGAAATGTTCCGTATTCGTAAGGTGATCAACTCTATCCCAGATAGCATTATTTTCTTTTGGATGTTTTTGGATGTCTGAGGAAAAAATTCATAGTGATGAATTCCCATTTCTATTCTGGTAAGGATAATAGTTGTAACATCCCCTTACACATCTGTCTCTCAGCTTTATCTTGTTTACAAACCTATCATAGAGAGATAAATTTAGAAACATCTCTTTTCAAGCCATCCCACTTAGAATACTCATTCAGGTCCTTATGCATCTTTTTTCTTCTAGTGTGAATAAGGAATTACAAACTAGGATCCTCATCCAATAGCTCTTTCATTAATTTTGGTATGGGTGTAATAGAAACAAGGTTTCTGAACTAAATTATTTCTTTAAAATCAATTTTGAAATAAGGAATATTTCTCACCATCTTTTCTAGCTCTACATATTTCTTCTAAGTCTCCATAATATTCACTTGAATTGATGGTTGAACATTCCTTTGATAAAGATAATATTTCTCCCCTCCCATTAAAATTTATATATCCATCCATTCTAAATCTATAAATCATGGATTTTTTTTGATCGTCGTCATGGATATGTTATCGTGGTCTCTGTTGACTCAAATCATCAGACACCTTGTTCACTTTTCCCGAGTGGTAATGTATTGAAAAGTAGTAATCTTTAATCTACTTAAACCATCATATTAGGCACTTAATCATCTCCTTTTGTGTGAAAATATTCTTTAAACTTGTATGATCAGTATAAATATCACACCATTCACCGTAATGATAATGTATCCATTTCATCAATGAAAAAATTACCGCAACTAACTCAAGACCCTGAGTTCTGTAATTTTTCTGATGGATTTTCAAATTTTGTGAGGCATAAGATGTCAAAATATCATTTTTCATCGTAACACATTTTCTAACCTTTATGGATGCATCACTATAGATCACACACATTGCTCCACTACAAGGTAGTGTGAGTAGAGGTGCACAAGCTTACCTTATTTTTAGATAAATGAAATTCTTTCCATATTCGTTCGTCCAAGAGAAAATAACTCATTTCAAAGTAAACATGATGAGTGTATTTGACAATAATTATAAATATTTCACAAAAAGTCAACAATATCCAGCCAACCCAATAAAACTTTTTATCATAGAAACAACTTTTTGTCTTTCCCGACATTCAAGAACTTGTGTTTTTGATAGATCTACAGATAACCCTTCTCTTGAGATTATGTGACCCAAAAATGAAACATTTTGATTCCAAAATTGACATATGTTAAAATTCTCATAATGATTATCCTTTATTAGGGTCTTCAGTACAATTCACAAGTGGTCTTCATTTTCATCTTTTCTCTTCGAATAGATAAGAATATTGTCTATAAAGTTTACCACTAACTAATCAAGATAGTACCTAATGACTATTAACTAGATCCATGAAGATACTGGGGGCATTATAAAGACCAAATGGAACCAATATAAATTCAAATTGTCCATACACTATACGGAATTCCATCTTTGGTATATCCTTTTTACCCTTAAATGAAGATATCCTAAATAATGTAAAATCGTTGAAAAGTATTGATCATTGTGTAGTTGGTCACATAATTCATAATTTCAATGAAGATGATATCTCTTCTTGTTAGTGATATTTTTAAGTTCTATATAATCATTGTAGAGTCTCATTGATCAATATTTTTTCGTGACAAATAGAATGGGTCCTCCCCGATGTGACACACTAGGCCGTATGAGTCCCTTATCAAGATTCTCTTGGAGTTGTTTCGCCAATTCCTTCAACACAATTGGATCCATTATATAATGTGTCACTGAAATAGGCATAGGACCTTATTTGATTTCAATTGAAAACTCAACTTCACTATTTTTTGGAAGACCTGGAAAATTGATTGGATCAATTAGTCTGTGGCATACGGGTTTCCAAACGTGGATCAACTTCTTTGACTGGATAACTTACTCGCTATGTTCCTGAGTGGATGGTTGTTGACTATACATGAGTCTATGGTGTACGAGTTTCCACCTTTATTATGGCAGCACAACTAGCAACTATCATCAACCTGGCCATTCAGGTATTGGATAGGAATTGCCGATTACTCTTCCATATCATTTAAGGGACGTGTCCAAATCAGGTATCCGGCCCCTTCTAATTCATCTGAGGTTGAATAAGGGCGCACATGAAGAACTTCTACTCTTCCATAAACCCCTTACAGATTTTGGTGCCCCACCTTAGCCATAATTTCAATTGACCAGTAGGGTTATGCCCGAGGTATGGGCGGCCCAAGATAAGGTGAAACATCAAACATTCAAGAATAAGAACCAGATATCCATCTGTATCATTGGCTATTTCAACTTTAATTTTCTACCCTACCCTTCCCCAATTGGCATGATTATAAATTATGATTCAGAGGTCTTTACAATGTGGGGATACCTATATTCCCTAAGAAAGGTTATCATAGTGGCTCGCATGGGTGGGGAACATATCCATGAAGGATACGTGCCCTTTAGATTCGGATGTCAGTTCAGTTATGTTCAAATGTTATGTCCCACTTCCCTCAATTATACTCATGAGAATCTACATCTGATGGTGGCCAGGATGTTGTGGCTATCATTGAATCAGAGGACACCAGTTTCATGTTTAAGACTCCTGAGTTTGTAGACTCAAAGCATTTTCTTTCCAAAAACTATTCTGAATCCTAGGTGCAGTCATACCTAGATGGCATGTGGGGAATAATGGTTCCCACTATTTAGATCTCCAAACTGTCAAAGGGTAAGAGAAAGTGTAAGGATGTTGTTGTGCTAACTCATCCAGGAAAGGTTCTCTGGAATCAAATTGGCCCTGTGCTTCCATGGAATTTTTTGACACATCATGGTTTCTCATTGCATGTTATTGAAGCTACAGCTAGGGGCCCGCTAGCCATACCCATCGATGATGCCTTCCCAATGGCTTGGAGGCAATGGGATGAGTTAAAAAATCAGTCGTCCTTCTATTGTCAATACCCATGTGCTCTCTAGAAATATCAACAGGGTAGGGAAGTGGTTTTCGGTGAGCTGGGCTATATATCTTCACCCACTGATATATTTTTTACAACAATTACATAGATAGGGTAAATCAGTATCTTCAATATCTCTAGGTTTACATCCATTCTCTTCTAGGTTACTCGGTGTCAACCCACTGGGTCCATGCCATGTTATGGCTGGAGACCGACAAGGAGGAGTATAGAAGTCATCGTTCTTCCAGTGGGACGATGTTGTCAGTCCTCCTACTGCGACTGATGCAAGGGAATTCCCCTCCTCGCACTTGGAGTCCCGAAAATGGAAGTTCTTGAGAGTTCCAGGGTGGTGGTGGCACCCAGAAATCAATCACATCTAATGGCACTCCTACAATCTTCTATTGTTGTTCCACCTCCTCAGGTTGATCACACTAGGCTATTGGTTCCAGTTACAGCTGCATTCCCAGATGTGTGGAGGGTTTGGGAAAACCTGAGGGCTAGTGGATATGATGAATAAATCTAGAAGCTACTTCAAAAGGCGCCATTCAAGAATCCATGCCTTAGAGTAGTTTTTTCTCCTTCTCATATTTTTGTTAAAGTAGATCTCAATGAGTTATTCACAATCTTAACATATGTGGATAAATACATGCACTCACTCAAAAACCAAGATTATGGGTCTGACTGAGTGTCTCTAATGATGATACACTCTATGCCATACGATATAGAGGAAGAGGTCATCTTACTTATATATATCCCACCGTTTTCCTACTGTATATAGAATATTATAACATATTCTAGATTGCCATAGGATGTAGAGGAGTCCCAAGAAGCTATACGTTCCATGGAGTACACCCCCCTGTGTACTACCATGGGTGAACATGCACCTTCAGTTGTGAATGTTGTTGGGGGAGGATCTCCTGGAATGAATGAGAAAATGGAGGCAAACATTGAAAACCTGACTAGGTATTCCCTCCTCTGGATCCACCCAGTGTCTTGAGTGGGGAGATGTCTCCTTGGAAAATCAAGAAACATCAGCTGGAATCACAACTATCAGAACATATCAGACATGGTATCATGGGTAATCATTATTCCTTCTTTTTTGATTATCAAACCAGATGCTTTGAAGTCTCCAGTTATTGATGGTTTGTGTGATTTTGTGCAGATCCAATTAGTAATCAGGATGCAATTTTCCTGGTATTTATGGATCTTTCCCCTATGATAATAGATGAATTACCTTCGAACATGCTTGAGCATGGTATGGGGGAAGGCATGTTAGGGAATCCAGTGATATAGATGTCCCTATCCTGATTTTGAATATTGAAAATTAAAAGGGGTAGGGAAAACTAAGAGTTGATACTTTCTCAAATTACACAGTCTCCATGACTTCAGGGGGAAGATGAGTCACCCTTTTTTCACAACAACTGATGTGAGAAAAGTGCATTTTCACACCAGGAAACTAAAAATGATTCAGATCTGACGTAGTCGGCTGCCCCAGATTCTATGGACCACGATCCAATGGAGGGAGAGCTTTCGGGAGAGGCTACTACCCCGGATCCAGAAAACATGGCATGGCCTATCATCATGTTTACTTGGGGAACAATTTCCACGAGCTTAATTACCATAGGCAATCATTTGGGGACCACCCTTGAAGTTACTGGTCTCGGGCATGTCCTCTGGTCTTGGGAACTACAAGGGGTGCTTGCAGCTCATTTACGGGTTATGAAAATAACATCATATTTTTTGGTTGGTAGTGGCGGTGTAGAGTTTTGGGACACCAACACATTAAGGATTTCGGGTAAGCTTCTCAATGTCTTTAACACTAGCCAATATTATTCCCTTCCATAATTAGGGGTAATTATCTACTTTATTTTGTTTCTGGTCTCCTGGGCCACAATCGTAGGTGTTGGCGATCACACCAATATCCCCAATCACGTCATTGAATGCAGCTGGAGATGAGACTGTTGAGGAATCTAAATGTACGGTAAAATGTGGATCATGTCTCTCTCTGGTCACATTGATCACTGAATATAATTCATCCTCCTGACGTGATTTCGAGGCCGATCAAGGGGATGTTTTCAGCCTTCGACCTGCTTGTCATAATGCATGGTAAATTATCGAGAAAATGATTTCTCAAACTCCCTTGGCTGATATATCATCCAAATTGCTGAGACTGTGCAACCAGTTCATAGTGATGTGATCTTTTGTCTTAGACTGTCATGGCATCTATGACGTAATTTAACAGGCAGTCATTGCCTAGGAGAAAGTTTGTGGACTCGAGTCCTGCCTTTCAACCGTTGAAGCTAAAACATGTCTCTTCACGACCCAAAAAATTATTATAACAGAATATCATGATCATGTCGGGGAAGTAGCAAGGCTAAAGAGTGATCTCTCAAGGAAATGATCACAAGTCAAGGCGAGGGATCAAGAACTGGAGATGATGGGTCGAAAAATGGAACAACTGACGCAAGATCAGGAGTGGCTGAGGCGATAGCGGGCTCGTGTCATAGCTACAATTGGTAAGGGGCATCATCAGTTAGAGGAGGAGATGAGGGAGAGCTCCAAGGTGGTACCGGAGGCCCAAGAGTTGCGGGAATGGGTCGAGGCCGACACAACCACCCTTCAGAGTCTTCATCGAGCTATCGAGGATTCTCACCAAATCTTGGTACAATATTTTGAGTCTTCCAAAAGACTTATGTAGTAATCATTCCCTACAGGAAGATGCTTCAGGTTGTGGAGACCCTTTATACCATTTCTGTATTAGAACAAAAGATTCTTCTACTCAATAATTTTCTGCTATTTCATCCTGGGATAAGAATTAATTGAAATGGTTGATGTATGAACAAAAATTCTCCAAACCTTAATCAACAGCAGTTCAAGAAAATCAAATTAAGGTGAAAATAACCAGTTCAAAAAAGATTTTGTATCTAGGGGACCAGTAATAATATTTTGACAATTAATAGGGATTTAGAAGAAAACCCTAATAAAATTATTTCTCATCTGATGACACCCTAATTTTTTCCTAGGCACATTTAGTGTGGACCTAATGGTTATAACTTGGCATTTTCATAGGTCACCCTTTGTGGGTTTTTGAACTAACAGGATTTATGCCTCTTGGGCTTAAATTACTCAATGTTTTTCCCGGGCCATACAAGGTGTAGGCCTGGAGAGAGGACACTTGGATTTTTTTCCAATATTCCCATTGTGTGTTTTCTTCTTGGCGGCCTTCAAACCTGTTTCTATGAGCAGTTTAAATTCCCACAAACAAGACCATCATTACTGATGTTTTAGGTCGAAAAACGTTGACCAAATGTGGTGAGGAGAGGGACCCAATGAGTTTCTCACTAAATGTGGATTCCATAATACCTTTCAGATGTATATGCGGGGAATGTTTCACTCATGTTTGAATAGCATGGAGGGAATTCCATGGAGCATAAGAGCCATATGGGCATTTAGAGGTAGGTAAAGGATCTCCAATGGAAGATTTTACTTTGGTAGATGGGCCAAGGGCCTAATTATGCAGATCCACTAAGGGCATGGTATGCATAGTCATGAAAAGGTGTCCTTAAGTTAGTGACTACCTATTTATGATGGCCAGGTACCTTCATGGAATTTCAGACTATGTAGACCACCAGGGGTGGCTCAAAGAAGGTTATAGAAGCCACTATGGGTAGTTAAAATGGTACATGGTGTCTGAAGGATTTGGGTAAATCTATTTCAATCATGGATATAGATAAGAGAACACTCCTAAAAATACTTGGTTGTTCTGATGGAGGTTTGGAGCTTGACGTTGTTTAAGGTCATGTAGTTGTGACATTCTTTCAGAATGGAATGTATTCCCCTAGGTCTCAGGAATATAACCAGAAACATCACACCATACTAAAAAATGATTCTGGAAAGGATTGTAAACTACAGCTCAGAGAGTTTCCGAATCCTGGGATGGATATGAGGGATTAGAGTCCAAGAGGTGTTCGGAGAGAAGCATTGCCTAAGGAAGACATTCCTTTGGAAGACGGGCCATTGGGAAACAATATGCAGATCCGTCAGGGGCATGGTATGCATAGTTGGGAAAAGGTGTCCTTAGGCCAATTGTTGTATTCTCCCAATAGTCGGGCAACTCTAGGGAATTTGGGATTCAAGACCACTAGGGGTGTATTGTGGGAGTTCAGTTCATTCTTGTTAAAGAGTATGATTTTGGAGAAGGGGGTGCCTTGACATTGGAGTGGAATTTTGTGTTAATATATCCAGGGAATGGGTGAATTCGTCCCTCTCACTTAAGTGTGAGATGATGATCCTTGCAGGTCTAACCCATTTATCGAGGAAGGGAGGGAAACCTCCTTTCATGAATGAACCCATGAAGAATTATTTCAGGACCATGAAGTTTAGCATCATACGGCAAGGATGGTCTTCGTACAGTTTAACGTAATGAGGCAAGGATGATCTTCATGTAGTTTAACGTCATGTGACAAGGAGAGTCTCCATGCATTTTAAAGTCATGCTTTATGGATGAGGGGTATTTTTTTCTTTTTTATATAAATTAATTTTACTAGAGAGATTTTTGAATGTCATGTTATATAGCATTTTTAGTTTATCATCATGTGTTGAGGATGCACTACGTGTAGTTTATCACCATGTGGGAAGGACGTGCTCTGTGTATGTCACACGTGATTAGAATGTTACTGGGTCTGAATAACCTGACATGTCTAAGACATGGGAAGGATAGAGATAGCGTAAACTATGATTCTGAGACCTCATGGATCAGTAGAAATGATATGAAGGATCAAGAGTTGTTGAGCATATGAAGGTAGGATGAGGGTCTCCTGAGGAAGACTAGCATTTGTTAGACAGGACAAGGGAGATCAAAATGCATAGCTACTAATGGAATGGTATGCATAGACATTAAAATGTGTCCATAGGTCGATAACCTTCCATGTTCAATGACTTTGGAGGTTTATGAGGATCCATGATTATCCGGGTCACAGATTCCAAGGTACGGAAAGGGTATGTCTTTTCATGTTGGAGATATTAGGTTTTTGTTGTCTTTGAAGCTTATTAAGTTTCCTACACTGATTCACCATGTGTGTGGGGAACACTATCATTCCATTCATTTTAACTTCATGTTTTTAGGATGATATTCTCTTAGTTTAACAGTCATGGATTTTGTACCATTGTTTGCTGATGTTATAGTTACATGTGGGATAGTCGAATTAGGATGCTCTTTCGTTATCTGATTAGAAATAGGAATGAAGGAGTAAAATATAATATTGGTGTCTCTCTAATTAGGAGATTTCATGTGGGGGCTCTGAGGCAGGTAATTATATGAAGATAGTAAGAGTTTTGTATGATGAAGACATTCCTTTGGTAGATGGGTTAGGGGGGTCAATATGTAGAGCCGCTGAGGGCATGGTATGCATAGTCATGAGAAGGTGTCCGCAGGTTGATAACCTTTTACATATGATGGCCATGACTGATTATGAAGATCAGGTACCTCTCAAGATACAGAGTCTGGAATATGGGGACAGATGTGTCCGAGAATACGAGAAACAACCATATTCCAACTGTCTATCGGGTTTAAGAAGCCCAACTCTTGCATTATGTTGAGGATGTAGATCATCATAAGATCCACAGTTGGATACATAAGATAACCAGTTAAGGGATCCTTGGAAACATTTTGACATGAAGAGAAAAAAAATTTAAACCATTGCTCCGAAAATTTTTGGATTAGGAAGTGGGATATTGGGGCTCTAGGGCTGGTAAGCATACGGATCTTGGAAGTGTGTCTCCTGAGGAAGACATGCCTTTGGTATAAGAGCCATGGGAAATAAATATGCAGAGCCTCGAAGGGATTGGTATGCATAGTCATGCAATTGTATCCCTAGGTTGATGACCTTCCACTTCCGATGGCCATGAGTCATTATGAAGATATGCAATCATCTGGGTCATGGAGTCTGATGCATTGGAAATATGCATCCAAACGTGCAAGGAGTGTCCCATCACTGGTTTACTATGTATCTTGAATGTATTATGAATTTTACCATATTGTTTTCCATCATGCGGTAAAGATGATTGTCATGCAGTTTATCATCATGTTGTGAGGAAGGGGAGCACTTTTTTAAATCCGTGCAGTTTAACGTCATGCGATAAGGATGAAGGGAATTTATAAATCCATGCAATTTAACATCGTGTTTTAAGGATAGTGTCAATCTGAAATGAAAGGGGATTCCATGTTGTTTAATGTCATTTGGTAATGATGGTGTAAAAGTGACATGAAAAAAGGGCGTCGTTTAGTTTAACATCATGCAGTAAGGATGAGGTCATCATTTGTTATTTTGGGGGTGGTTGGGCCAAGATACAGAAATCCTGGCATCTCTACATATCCTTCATTGGATGGAATCAAGTTTCACATAGTTCTTAATGATATTTTAATTAAAAGGGGCTTCCTGCACAAATCTTACTCATATGCAGTAGAGGGAAATTTTTTTTCACAGTGCAGTTGGGCCAGGATACAGATATCTCGGCTTCACTAAGTATCCTGCAAGGGAAGGAATCAATCCATACATATTTATTTAAAATTGGGACAATATATGAAAAATAGAGGGAGGTAAATGATTTCTCAGCTGAAGACATTGTCTCGTTATGCAGTTTAAAGTCATAAATCTATGACATATTTCTCATAGTTTCGGATCATAGAGTTCGGATAGGCACAACTTATTTTATTGTCATGTCACGCTGACGAAGTACCATGTTGTTTGACGTCATGCTGTTAGGAGGAGTGGCATTTTTAATTTAATATAATGCATCTTGGATGATTTACTAAGCAGTTTATTGTCATGCATTAAGGACATCATTCTCGTAGTTTGGGGTCATAGAGCTCGGACCTGCTGTAATCGCTCCGAAACAGGGGTGCATGACATGATTTTATAACAAAACCGTCGTGAATGAGGTTAGGAGCCTCTGAGATGCTCCTTAGTGGGGAAATCATGGGCAGTTTGAGGTTACAATACCAAGATTTCTGGCTCCTAGTTTAGAGTCATAGTGTTCAGACCAGTGGGTCACAATTTATTGTCATGTCATAGGGATGAAGTATGGTGCAGTTTAACATCATGTGGTAATGAAACACTACTATGTAGTTTATCTTCATACAGTAAGGACATTCAGGGCTTGGAAATTTAATGTGTTGCAGCTCAAACGAAAACTACACTTATGGATACGTGAAATATTTCTTCTAAAAGCTTGTGATTGTAGGAGTGGTGGTGAGTTTCCCATCCATGGAGATCAGGGCATATTTCCATTGAAGTAGACCTTATGTATGACATATGGTCCCTCCCACATTGGCACCATCTTCAGTGGCTTTTTTCCAGGAATCATCATGGTTTGGAGGACCAATACCAATTCACCTTCGAGGAAAGACCACATATGAAACGTCTTATTAAAGTATTGGGAAATCCAGTTCTGGTATACTTTTAGGTGGTGAAAAGTGTGAAATTGCTTCACATCCAGTTTCCCTAATTAATGAAGTGTCTTTTCTACTCTCTCATTGGTTGACAGTTGATCATAAATGGCAATGTGATGTGATAGCAATTGAAGTTCAATGGGAAGACCTAATTCTGTTCTGTATACTAATGAGTATGGGGTAGTCTAGGTAGTGGTGCGAGTTGCGGTTCGATAGGCCCATGAGGTATGGAATAGTTTGTCAGGACATGAAGTCTTGTCTCTATCCACCATTTTATGGAGTATGTTAGATAAGGTCTTGTTGAAGGCCTCTATCTGTCTGTTGTCCACTGCGTGGTAGCGGGACAAACAATTCGTCTTGATACCCTATTCTAGGTATAGTTTCTCCAATTTGGAAGAGTAGAAGTTAGTCCCACTATTAATTAGTATTGTATAAAGGATACCGAATCTAGTGAGGATATTGGATTTCAAGTAGCTGACAATGCATCTTCCCCTGACTTCTTTAATGTGTGTGGCTTTTACACACATGGAAAAGAAGTCGTTCGTTGTGAGAATATATTTGAAGTTTTTGACTGTGTAGGGAGGATATGGTCTCAAAACATACATTCCCTAGATATAGAACGTCTAGGAGTGCTTATCTTGGTGAAGTAGCTTCGGGGGATGATAAATGAAGTTGATATGAATTTGGAAGTAGTGGAATTTTGTGGTAATGTTTTCACACTCCCGTGCGAGGTTGGGCCAATAGTATACAAGCCTTCTAATCTGATGAGAAAACATGGATCAGGATTGATTTTCTCCACAAACTATGTCAAGCACTTTATTAATAATAGCAGTAGAATCTTCTCCATCAATGCATCTGAGAAGGACTCCATCAAGGCCTCTCTTTTAGAGGACCTTCTCCTGGAACGTGTTGCCATACAAGTCAAAATTAACTGCCCTTATCCGTATTTTCACTCTTCTAACCCTATCCAATGGAATTTATCCCCTATAAAGGTAGTTCATAATTGGGGTCATCAATCCTGTTGTAGGAGAAAATGAATTTGGGATAGGTATGTCTTCATCTATTTCTTCTGAGTTTGATTGATTAAACGGCTAGACCATTCGATAGTGAGAAATGTTGATAACTGTTTCACCTCAGTCTGGGTCGGCTAGTGCTATGGCCACATTGGATAATGCATCGTCTTGGGAAATCTGAGACTATGGAACATAGGTCAATGTCAGTTCTATGGGGAACTCTGCCATTAACCCTCGAACGTGGTTCAACATAGGGATCCACTACCCCTTCTTAATAGCATAGTCACCATTAACAAGATCGATAACCAGTTCTCAGTCACCTTTTACATTAAGGTGTTGCACTTACGCCTGGAGAGCGACCTCAAGACCTACAATGAGGGCCTTGTTTTCAACCTCATTGTTTGTGCATCCTTCTGACAAGAAGAAAAAATATGGAAAAACTTCCTTCTTTGGGGATATGAGTATGAAGCACAGCCCCACTTTTTTAAACTTGGGGTCTTCCATTCTCTTACTTGTCGGGCTTCTGGATGCGCTGTCAAAGTAAATTTCCCATGTTCGGGAATCCTTTTTCACAAAGAATATGTCTTTTATGGGGAGTTTGACATCTGATGAAGCGGTCTCTATTGACGGATGATCTTCCAAAAAATATGTCAAATCATGGACCTTAATATATTTATGAGTCACAACCTAGATTTCAAACTGTTGCAGGATGACTTCCCATCGGTATAAGCATCTGATCAGCATTGGATGGTTGAGGATATACTTCAGCGGATTACTATGTGAAATCGGATTGACATTATGATGATGCAGATAATGCCGCAACTACTGGACAACGAAGACAAGAGCCAAACAGAACCTCCCGATATATGAATACTATGTCTCAACATCAATCATGGTTTAGCTAAGGTAATAGAGGTTTTGTTTCACTATCGAAATAATTTTTTGCACGAGGAAGGCTCCTAGTGACCACTCTAAGGCCGTCACATACAGGATAAGTGGAATTCCTTCAACCGGTGGCAAAAGCACTGGTGGAATCTAGAGGTACTATTTGAGGCTGTCGAATGCCTTTTGGTAATCATCTGTCCATGGGTAAGTGACTCCCTTCTTCATCAACAAGGTAAAGGGAAGGCATTTCCCCTTGAGGTTGGCTACAAAATGCCTGATATAGGCCAAGTGTCCCTGGAGTCTTCTCAACTCAGTGTGGTTTCAGGGAAGTGGAAAACCAATAATAGCCCTTTTTATCTCAGGGTATATTTTGATGCCATGATGGCCTATGTAGATGTCGAGAAATTTCCCAAAGTTAACCCTAAAAGCGCATTTCAAGGGGTTCATCTTGAGGTGGTGTTGTGGATGTTTTCTAAATATAGTTTCAAGGAATGATAAGGGATCCGAGAAATGTCGTGGTTTGACAACTAGTTCATCAACATAACATTAGATGAACTTCCCCTGGAACAGTTTGACGATGCGACGCATGGCATATTGATATGTGTTGCAAGTGTTTTTCAGACCAAATGTCATGACCTTGAAGAAAAATACTCCCGGGGGCCTGAAGGAAGTGTCTCATTCATCTTCTCAAGCCATTCTGATTTGATTATATCCAGAATAATCATCCATGAAGGAGATTACCTCATATCTAGTGGTTACATTGATCAATTGTTTGGTGATCAGGACATGGAAATTATCTTTCAGGCAGTGCCGATTGAGATCTCTAAAATCAATGCAGACGGGGATCTGTCTGGTCTTATTTTTGATGGGGACTATATTGGAAAACCAAATGGGATATTGGACCTCCCTTTTTAAGTCTTATTTTATGAGCTCGTCGACATTATCCTCTATCTTGGCCACGTTTTTGGGGTGCATCCTTATGGTGGCTTGTTTATATCCTTGATGATCTTCTGGAAGGCTAAGGTGGTGCTTAACTACCTTTGGATCGAGTCCTGAAATTTTGGTGTATTTCTAGGAAAAAACATCTCAATGCTACCTCAGGAAGGAGGTGTATACCTCTTGCTCCTTGTAAGACATGGCTGCACTAATGAGAGTGGGTCTGAGGTCTTCTTCTGTACCAGGGATTATTTCCCCGAGTTCATCAACAGTGGTAGAGATACCCTCTTTGAATGCAAGAGGGTCATCTCTAAGATCCTCTTGCTCTTCTTCCCCCAAATCCTCCTCCTATTATCCATTTTATGCGGAGATGGATCTTGATGTGGGATATCTAGATCTCAGAGGAAATAAGTTTCATGGGCTCTCTGTGGTAGAAGCAACTTCCTCTAATAAAATTGATTGGGAGGAAACCTCTGGAGAGGGATAAGTATGGGGTGACAAGCATCTTGTCCTTCCACTACTTTAGATAGTAAAGTGTGGAGATCATATGATTCTATGGATGTGGCATGGGCTCTCAGGATCAATAATTCTTCCTCATATTGAGGTCCAGTAGTTGCTTCTACGTTTTCAGCCTCAGATGTCATGATTAATATCACAAAAATAGCTAAATACACATCCAGACTCAGATTCCTACTCTCAATATGGTTGATGGGCATCATCTACTCTTCACCGAGCTGCTTGAGGGGGTCTTCAAGAACCACTTCTAGACCATTTTGGGAGGGGACCAAATCAATGCCATTAATTGCAGATGTCTTCCCCTTTTGTTCGTAAATTCCGGTATCGATGTAATGAGACTCTGAGAGCGTGAAATGGGACTTATCATGGCGTCATGTCACACCATGTCCATTGATGCAATTTTTGATGTATTTGTTATATGATAAAGGAATGTACATGTGTTTATGTATCCATGTCCTTCCTAATAGGGTGTTTAATTTCATGTTTTTTTTGAACCACCAGGAACTCTGAAGTGTCAACAAGGTCGCCGAAATGGGTTCTGAGCTTGATTTTTCCCACTTCTTTTTGATTTCTCTTGTCATAACCCAAGAGAGTAGTGGTTAAGGGTGTCGGATTTTCCTCATTGTAGCCCAACCTACGAAGTGTTTATGGTGGGAGAAGGTTGAATATGAAGCCATTTTCGATGAAGACTTTCCAGACATCAACATTATTCAGCATGCCAAACACATATATGGGTTTTTTGTGTCCTTGCATAGTCCCATCTGCATCCTGATCGGTGAAGTAAATCATTTTATTACATTCATCTGGGATAGTCTTTGTTCGATATGTGTCAGTGGCAAAAACTTATGTATGAAATTATTGACGGATGAGTAGGGATTCTATGAGTGCCTCCCTAAGGTATACTAACAAACTCCAGGCATCCAGGATTGATATATTGGATAGTACTGAGGCAAGATGTTTTAGGATATCATACTTTTTCCATAGAGTCTGGCGCTTCTCCATTTTTGGGAGATCTTTAATGGGCACTTTAGTGGCTGGATCATGAGATATAGAGGGACTGGTCACAGAGGCAAGAGTTGGTGGTTCTCCTGTCTTCTTGGGACCTGACCTGGTTGGATTACTTGTACGCCCTGAGCGGATATACACTTTTTCCTCCTATAATGGGTACCATAGAATAATGGGGCCAGAGTGGTTGCTCATGGGGGCAGGGGAATATTATTTCTCTTTTTGGGTCCGTTGAAGGATTTTCCATGAGTTTACACAATATTGATGGTTGGAGTCGGGGTATAACCATAGGGTCTATTCTTTTCACAGTTGTGGCTACCATGGTATCCCCTCCTTCTATGATTCATCCTTCTAGTCCCCTGATTGGGTGTACAAAAATATGGTTCTTAACCACACTATTCGTCATAGATTTTTTCCATTAAATGGATGAAATTGATGGAACTGAAGATTATTTCCCCTTTCGAGGACACATTAGCCAGGTTGGATGCCTCTGATGGTGTCGTTGGGCCGGTCGGTGCATGTTCTATCAATCCTAAGGGCATGCAATCTAAAAGTGTGAAAGATAGCTTTGGACCAGTCACGGACTTTTCCTCGTGTATATGTTTCTTCCCTCTCTGATCATGCATAGATGAACAAATTTTGGAGGGTTTTGTAGCAAAGGATGGAAGTTGTGTATCATTAGGATATGTTGGATGCTCAAATGTTTGCTGTAATAGAGCTCAGAGTATGCCATGAGCTCAGCTGACCGTCTTCCGAGTCATCCACCCATCAAATTTCCGCTCCCTTTTTCTAACTACCTTATACCTATCCTCCACCTCTTCTAGGTTGATGGAAAAAACATATTCTATATGTGATGGGGGTGGTCCTAGATCGACCTTCCCTAAGTACACCCTCCTTTGTAGGAGGAATTTGATAAAGTCCCATCATCTGATGGTAGGGAAAATAATCTAGTCAGTTGTCGAGGCCGACTTTTCCAGGATTTCATGGCTCTGGTATGTAGAGCAAGTTTCAATTCTTGGAGGCTATGAAATAGTTGCGATCTTGGTCCTCTTGGAATGAGTAAACATTATTTATTTATTCCTCAAATTGGTTTCTCCTAGGTCCTCTTTGATCATCTCGCTGGGGAGGAGGTGGTTGTTCATACACTGGGGGCCCTTAGAAATTCAGTGGAGGCCTAGGCAGATGAGCAGGTGCGGGGGCTGGCTTGAGCATGATGGAGGAGGCTTCAGCTCTACCTTCTCTCTTTTCAGGAACCTGTGAGGCTATTTGGGACATGAGGGTAGTCCGCTGCAGTGAGTCTTTGATTCTCTAAGAAATAATAGAGAAATAACGGAATCTATTTGTGCATTTCACTGGTATGAGTGGTCATCATAGATCATCTTGGAGGTTGTCGATTCATATAGAAAGCATCTCATTCTACGGCAATGGCCTGTTAAAAGAGTAGTTCAGACCCTTCCATCAGGCGATGAAGTTTGAGACCCTCTTATTCTCCCTCTATTTGAAATTCATGAGCACTATAACCATTGTCTTAGGAAATGTTGAGTTGAAGTGGAATAGGAAATGCTACCAAAGATCCCCCCATCCTTTTATTGTCTGATATTGAAAACAAGTATACATGATGAAGGCCGAACATTATATGGTTCGCACAAAGCATCTGAGTTTTACTACTTTTTTTTGGTCCAGAGTTCTCATCATAGGGTCTCAATAAGACACGTAGTGTAAAAAATGTTTTTCCAAGTCTTCTGAGCCCTCAAATATGGGGAATGAAGGGCTCCTAATAATTGGTGTAGGTGGTGAGTTTCCCACCCAATCTGGGTAAGGCTTTCGCTCTGGCAGTATCAGAGCATACCTGCCTTCCATTTCTTCCAATCTATTTATCAATTCTTCGATGGTTTTGATGACACCCAGTTTTACATCCTGTTGGGCCTGATCCCGAATGGGTATAGCCTGGGGTACTAGATTAAGTGTTGTCTCAGCTGGTGACAGAGGCGCATATGCCATCGGTGGTACCTTAAGAGGATTTAGATGTACCTGCTCCGGTTGCATCCGGAGTGGAGGGAAGTCTTGGTATGCTCTTGAATCCATGTTTTAGTAGTTGGACGAGCCAGGTTCCATGTTGGGTAGGGGACCTAACCATGTTTCACTTGGTGGGGAAAACCATTGTTGTTGAGGTGCACATGCTGGATGTTCGTGATGTGACTCATATTAGGGAACATATTTGACTGGATAGATCAAATGGATTAAATCGTCATTAATCTACCTTAATTCCTCCATTTCCTCCTTTTTCCAAGCGAACCACTCATCGACTGTGAGTGGCTTTTTTGTGTTGAGAGAATGAGATGGTTTGAGGGAAATTTGGCCTTTGTTCTTATATCTATTGGTGACTCGCTGGGGAAGTGGAGGGTGATTTTCTGGAGTGTCCAAGTTCAAGGTGGCCCTCTAGTTCCGAGTGTTCACTCCTAATAGATAATTTTGAATCACATCTAGAATAGAACCATCTTCTTCTGATCCATCCATAATTTCATCATCGTTGGTTCCATCTTTGGGGTTAAAATCCTTGATTTTGACAGATGAATAATACGGGGTGGAGGATATGTCATCTTCCAAGTTGGAAGAGGACCTTCCACGCCTTATAAAAATTTTCCCCCTTATTTCCTGGGAATGTCTTTAGGTTTTAGGATGAAGGGTAAAGTGGAAGGATCCTTGATTCAACCTTCTAGAATGCCTCCCTCTTGGAAGGTATGTTGTTTCAAAGGACGGGACTGGACATGAACCTCTTCTTTTGAGTTCCCTCCCCAAACAAGAGAATACTGATTCTCGTGGGGGATATTGTTTGTTGAGGTAAAAATTACCCCATCCTTGGGGGATGGGGTTGGCCTTGTTCCTTGGTTGTTGCGCCTTATCCCATTTTTGGTGGTCTTATAGGGGTTTTTGTTGTTAGAAATCCACCAATCCCCGCACGCTGGGGTTGGTCCCGTATTGCGGCAGCTGCGGATATTATTGCTTCATGCCTGATCTCACGCACTCCCATTCAAAGGTGATCTAGACCTGGTGTCGACTCCACCTGTGAATTAATTCCCTCTTGGGAGGCAATCACTTATTGCTGATTCGATTTTCTTAGGTGAGATGCCTGTTGAATGTTCTCGGTAGCCTGATTAATGAGTTTTTGAATGGCTCATTCTCATCTGGCATGACGCTTTTGAGAAATACTCATGGTCTGTTTGTATTGGGTGTGTTTCCTCTCTAGAATAGGGAGTTAATTTTATTGTCATCTAGATGTGATGGAATTGAAAGACCTTATGCCGAACGAGTTTAGCTGGATGAAAATTGGAGTGAAATGAATTGCTCCATTCTCTCCCCATCCATAGATATGAACTCCTATCAGAGCTTCATTAATAGGGTGACGTAATTTGTATAGTGCAGGGATGAATGATAAATCAAGGTCCCTTTTGCACCTCTCTGATCGTGGTTGTCATGCCATAGGAAGGGTTTCCTGGTCAATATAACGTAGGATCTCTCCTATTTTCTTGACATGATCTACAAACCTTCGTATGATAGTAAGTTTAATTTATACCAGGGAACGGTTGTCCAGATATTGGACTAGATGTCTTGTATGCTCTCTTCTAACAAATATCTAGGCATGTCAAACATATAGATGTTCATGGGTTAAATCATTACTAGTATATCATCCCTGGACAACCATTTCCTCAGGTGCAATATATCAGCATCTGCCTCCGCTAGTAATTCAACTACTTGATCAACCCAGATGAGATGCTCCGTGAATGTATGATCTAAGGTTGCGAGGATGGAATGGATCGAATCGTTATGTGGGTGGCTCTAGCATGTACTAGAGGATGAATTTGTCCCTTGATCTTATCCTAGTTGAATAATTATTTCATTGATAACTGATTGGGAATCTGACACACTCGATTCCCACCTTCCGAGTGCCTTTGCATAGGCTGTCTTTTCTCTACATGATTCGGATGGGGGAGGACCATTTTGTAAGTATGATATGTCACTTTGGGGAGGAAATCCGCAGTTGGAACTGTAGTGGAGAGAACTACCGTCGCAATAAGATGTCTGACTACCATAAATAATTCCGTAGTGCATACCCTGGGGAGGGCCTTCAGAGCGGACTGTAGCATGGGGAGGACCTTCTTGTGGAATAGTGTCGTTACGAGGAGGGCCTTCGCAACAACTTCCATCATGGTGAGGATGACCATCATGGTTTGACGTTCAGTTTGCATCCTGGGGAGGACCTTTAGTACACACTTCTAAAAGGGGAGGACCATCTTGTTGCTTAAAGCCATTGCGGGTAGGACCATTACAATGGAGGCCATGATGGTGAGGAATACCATCACAGCTCTCATAGGGAGAATATCTGTAGGGTACACCCTGGGGAGGGCCTTCAGAATGTACCAAAATGAGGGTAGGGAATTCTCGTATCTTGACATCTCTACGGGGAGGACCTCCACTATTAAAGGGGCAAGAACTATCACCGTAATCTGATTCCAAGCTGTGTGAAATATCGTTGCAATGTAACCCATGGTGAGGTCGTTCAGGGCAGGACATGACATGGGAAGGAGCCTCATGTCATGATGAAACGTCACTTCATGGAGGACCTCTGCAGTTGCGACTATGATGGTGAGGACTACCATATTAATATGTCGTCCCACTACACGGAGAGTGTCTACGGGGTATACCCTAGAGAGGACTATCAGGGTGGACCACAAAAAGTGGAGGAACTTATTTCTACTCAATCTTCTGGTCATGCGGAGGGCGTCCATGACACACATAAAAAGAGGAACCCTTATGATCGATCATTATATTCCCATGTGGTAGGCTCTCATGGGTGCTCTGGGGAGGACCTTAAGAGCTGATGGTAGTGACATTGCGGGGTGGGCCATCACAACTACCACCACTGCTCTCATAGTATGGTAATGTATTATAATGATTTTGGAACTTCGAGACATGTTTGGTGGCATTGAGAACCCCATCTTCTAGTAGAGAGAAGTCATGGACCCCTCTTTATTTTCTGGCTACATTCGGTGCATTGGGGGGATCTCTTGTGGGAAGCAGGGACCATCTGCTGATAATAATGGATTTCACCTCTAGCTCTCTGTCTAATAGGGTCCTATGGTACTTACGGTATATGACGACAAACATATTGAGTTTTTCAGGGACATATGCCTTCCCTGGAGTATCCACCGTGATAGAAGGGTGTCCCCCAATTTGAACAAGTGAGTATTCTCGATCTGGTTTCCCTTGTATCACGGGATATTGCTGAGGATGCTCCTCAGTTGAAGAAGGGATGCATATATACTCTGATGTGGCTATATCGTCTCATTGATGAGTCACCTCAATTGGGGAGATGGGCTTAATGTCCTGAGTCCTTGCAGTTATTTCCGATGCAATTACATTCTGGAAAGTCTGGAGAATATGATCTGGGATCGACACTTGCTCCTACATAATTTATAGGATATGTAGAGACACATCCTTGTCCGGAAGGGGTATGATGTCCAATTCCACTATCGGAGTTGGAATGGCATGCTTCAATCCTCCAGTGGTCAGTGGACACTGAAAATTCTCTTATGTTGAGGAAGGTGAACGAGTCTGCCCATGTGCTGGGATATTCCATCTTACTTCTCTATTTACCATCATATCGGGATGAAGGACTTTACGTGCATACATAGGGAGATGTCCTGAAATATGTTGGTGTCCAATCATATCGAGTTGGTGGCCTCGGTTGGTAGGGAGATGTGCCCTCCTATTGATCGCCACCATATAGGGATGGTGAGATTCAGGAGAATCGATAAGGAGTTAGTTATGGATTTCTACCATGTGTGGTGGGTTGGAATCAACTTCCTGAGAAGGGAGAGGCGCATGATGGGTAGGTACTGTCTTATATGGGAGACGAGCTGGATGACGCTCGGTGGGGATGCATGCCTGCTCTTGGGTTTCTGCCATGTCAGGATGGAAGGCTTTGGATGAGCAGACAGGTGCATGGGACTTCCCTTGATATGACTCCATGTCTGAGTGGCGGAGTTCATCCTCAGGAACTAGGGTGATGACTTATTCATAGATGTATGTTCACCACCCTAGGCGGGCGGTCCGAGAGGATGGGACTCAGGGAGTGTGGGTGTGGATCCTCGGGATGGTATCCTCTTCAGGGTGAGGATACGAGGTCGTGGCGTATTTCCAGTGATGAATTCTAGTGGGGGCCTTAGAGAGGAACCCTTTCTAGTGGGGATGATGTCATCAGCATCGACCTCATCCACCTCCCTATGATAGGGGAGGTATTAATTGTCTCCTTCCAGGGACTGGTTCTCGAAATGGTTCAAGACTACTACAAGGGCTACCTGGATATTCTCTCTTGGTCACTGCAAGGCAGGCGGCTGAATGGACATAGCCGACCGGAGGGTGTACATAGCCACCTCCACAGTCAGGAGAGCACCATTCAGGTGGTACTCTCGGATCAATGCATCCAAGACCTAGCATTGAAGACACTGGGTGGGTGACAAGGACCTCTTCTAATTGAGAGGCATGGTCATCATGTTAATCATCATGTGTGTCTGTGAATTTCATTGCGATGCCATAGAATTGAAGAGAGCTCTGTTGTCTACCTATAAAACATTTGGAAAATTCAAACAGCAAAACCTATCAATGTAGAATATCATAATCCCATGCGTAATTAATGACTATGCTTGGCCTCCCTTTTGAGCATGAAATGGTGCGCGAAGTGGGATTATTTCACCTCCTCGGTTGTTGGCTCATGGCTGGGTCCATTTTTGTTTTATTTGTAGAATGAACAAAATGGGACATTGGATATTAATCATCCATTTATTGTCATGGAGAGTTTCATATTAGGGTAAATCTGCCATGATGGTTAATGATTCACTCCGGGTTCACCATTTTTATTTCACGTTGAAGGGGACGTGATCCGCTCTCATGTCTCATTAAAGGGAGTCAATTCTATTTAATCATTTGTATTGATTTCTCTCACTCTACGGTGTCTCCTGGTGTCCAATAGGATTATTATTGGAGCCAAAAAACCGAATGGTTCTGGTATCCAACGATCCATGGAAAAACTTTTTCAAGGTAGCTTCTCATTGGGTGATTTGGCCAACGACACTTAATAAATCACATTGATCAAGATAATGGGAAGTCGGGCTCATTTCACCCTTTTTGGGGGAATTATTTCCTATTCTCAGACTCTCATATAGATTTAAGACAAGTTTATATGTTTGTGAATCTTCGGTTTGTTCCCAAGAATAGTATCTATTAATTACCCTTGAGATGAAAGTCCTAGGTATACGTAGGGATCCAAATTTGACTACATCTGAGGTTTCCCATCCCTCATTGGATTAACAGTTCTGGGGAGGTTTTATTTTTTTCAGACATCACTGGTCTCAAGCCTTATAATTCGGCGCTTTGGATTTTATTGTCATCCATGGGAGACATAGAGTGACTTGAGTTTTTGGATCAAACCAGTAATATGGGATTCCTTTGTATCCTTGTAAAAGGAATCAGAATCCATGTAGTTCGATGCCACTTAATGAGACATATCAACTTTTAAGAACATGTGTCAAAGACACAATTGTATAGTTTAACATCATGTGGCAAGGACGTCTAGGCGACAAGTGACTAGTCAAGGTTGGTGTGGGACTTATGCTAAAGCGGCCTAGAGGACCCAAAGGATAATAATTTCCCAGCCCCGGGTATTGTTCTTATAGGGGCATTAGGAGAGACTCTGATAATGATGAATGTGTATCAGACTTGGTTGTTGGGGTTTCACCTCAGGTTGGTTTCCTATTTATCCCGGTCGGTTGGGAATCAATTTTCTCTTAGTTCAGAAGGGTGTGGTGAGTCTTAATCCTTTCAAACCCCTATGCCCAAAGGAGTCATGCTCGGTGTGAGAAACAAGAGGATGTGAATGATTCAACAATGCACAAGCCTCATCCACTACTGGTGGGGGAGGGAGAACCCATAGCCGATGAGGTCCGGGAAACCGTGGGTGAGAGAGTGAAGTGATGAACCTTTCTGAATGAAAGGGGAAGGCCTATTGTCGTCCAGTGGGGATGGTGTGAGGATTACTCCAGGAGGGGTTCCCGGTCACTCTCTCCATGGGAGTGGATAAGTCCTCTCCACTGGAGCTTATTGAATGGAAAAGCGAGAAGGATCCCTCACCCCTGAAGAGTGGAGAGGCAAAAAGGGGCTCTCAGTCTCAGACTCTTTACAACCATGAGTATGTGAACCCAGGAATGCTCTGGATGTCTGTTCAAGGGATGGAGTCACCCCTTTGTATCCATCTACCATGAGTATGTGAACTCATGAGGGCACGCTGATGCACCTGAAGGTTTCATCATGTCGGTCTGGTGGCTTTGGGAGAGGCCTTGGCTTGGTTGCAATGGATAGGCTACTAAAGGGACTCTGGAAGGTTGGACCTAATTGGAAGGGCCTTATCTGACTCGGGGGATGGAAACACCAAAGGCCTCAGCGTACCATGTGTCCATATGAGGAGTGGCCACCATTATGTAGGTAGGTGCTACGCAGATGGAGAGGCCATCTGTGTACCAGTGTGGTACAAGGACTGAGGGTAATCCCGCGTACCGGAGTGGTACGCAGCTTCGGGTTTGGTCCTCGTACCAAATTGGTACTCGGTTCTGGAGTCCACTCAAGCTTTGGAAGATGGGAGAAACACCAGTCAAGGATTCACTTGCGTTGGGGGGTGCTACGTGGTGCGCTGGATCGAAGAAGAAGCATAGGTTCCCTGGTTCACGGGGAGTGCCTCCGTGTAGGGACCATGGTTCACTGTTTACCAATTTTAGGTTTGCTGTTTACTAATTTACTTATTAATTATTTAGTTCTTAACAATTTTTCCCCAGTTTATACCTGTTTCTGGTTCCTGAATCGTAACTTTGTGATACGCGTAATCCTATGCTTTCGAAGGCTCTTCTTTTTTCAAAAGTCGGATGACTTCCTTCCAAGAGTTGATTCCCAAGAATCTGATCTTCAATCAGCTACTATCTTTCTTCCCCCTTGACATCCTATGATAGAGGGTTAAAGGGTTGTATCAATGGTCATGTGACACCTTTTTCGAAGCCCCAAGACAGAAAACCCGGCCTACAGATGACCTAGTCAACCTGAGGTTTGCGGGGTATATTGAATGTACCTCACCCATGAACCAACTTAGTCATGGGGGTGGTTCGCGGATACAGAGGGCTCTGCCTTTTTTTCATGAATGACACGGTGGGTGGAAGGGGGTGAGCCTTCACAGTTTGCAGCTGGCGCAGCTCGCGACTACGGACTGGTCCAGCCTCACTCCTCATCCATTTGGTTCATGCCCGGATTGGAGCTCCACCTATGCTTTTCGAATGAAAGCATCTATGGGTGGCACTGTTCATCGAAACGGCCGCGTACCATTGATGATGAACTGGTACACAGAATGGTTATGTCCTTTACCATTTCATATGAATATTTTCCTTATTTTTTCAAAATTATTGATGAAGATTGGGTAGATTCTTTCACTGATATTATGGGAGTATCTTCCTTCCCTAATGTGGATTTTTCTGGACCCTACGTAGCCTTAAATATTTTCATAAAACAATCTATTCACATACATAACTGCAACAAGCCAATTATAACCCAAAACACACTGGAAATCCATTTGAAAAAATGTCAATAAACATTTTCAAATACATCAAAAATACATTATTAATACCAAAACATTCCTCTAATTTTTTTAACCATTTACAGGATCCAACAGTGAAATCAACCAAACAGAAGGTGTCCATCCTTATTCAAATCCACATCACACATTCAAATAAATCAGATAAAACACATCAATTCACATAGAAAAAATATTATAGAAACAATACATTAGTAATTTAATAACTATGTAAATGAGAAAAACAAGAAACCAATGAAATCATGAATTTAAAGGAAAAGTGCAAAGGGTCCTACCTCGACTCGCAGCTCAATCATGACGACAGAACTTGCATCACGCTTAAGCATAAGTACCCATGGATCGATGAGTATGGCATTACATGTTTTCCTAACCAACACGCAACAAAAAACAAAAAGAATATAAAAACACAGAAACACTACCTTTAAATAATCCAAATTAATAAACAATGAAAAACTTACCTCGACACCGGTGCAGGTGAAACGAAACCAATCCAAACCTCCCACCTTCAATGGCCGGCATTTTTGGCAGGCCCGAGAACAAGGTGCACGCGCAGCTGGTGGTGCGAACAAATATGACACAAAGACGACAGGGTTGTTCATTACACCTCGGAAGGATGGGTTGGAGCAGTAGGGCACTAGAAAAGTCGCTCGTATGGGACGTGGTCAAGAAGGGTGTACGGCTAGTAAGAGGGCACACAACGGGTCGGAAGGTGCATGAAAGGAGGGAACCAGCTAGTCGGATATGTGCAATGGCTGAAAGGTGGTCTAGTAGGTTGGCCGCTAGTTGGAAAACTGGCTGGCCGGAGTGGAGGGCCACCGACAGGGGTGGCGTCAACTGAAAAGGGAGGCAGCAGTTAGAGGTGCATGGCCGTAGGCGAGATGACGGCTAGACGGAGAGAGAGAGAGAGAGAGAGAGGTTTTGGGTGAGGTTCGGGATGCCTAGGGATGCTGGTACGTAGTGAGGTCGAGGGAGGAGGGCCAGGTCGCGGAGGGGCCAACAGCGGCTGCTGGGAATGGGGGCCTAGATACCATGGGAGGCTTGGACGTGGCGAGGTAGAGGGCGGAGGGAGAGGGCTTGGGCGTGCGGAGGGCTATAGTGTGGTGAGGGAAGAGGCTACATGAGGTTGAGGCATAGGCTTGTGTCTGGGTGTGCAGGGGGCGAAGGCAGGGCGTCAGATGGCCAGGGTGGTGGACGAATCATGGTGGCGGCTAGATTCAGGAGGTGTGACCGCAGCGTGGGACAAAGCTCACACAGAGGGTAGGCGGTGAAGGTGCTGGGTTGCACTAGTGTTAGTGTTTATTTATTTTTCAACTTCTATTGTAATAAAAAAAATAATATAACCGATGATAAAAATAATAATAATACCAAAAAATAACAACAATAAAACAACAATAATAAAATTATTAATGATAAAAATTAAGAACAATAACAATTATAAAAATATTACAAATAATAATAATGATATTAATTATAGTAATACTACTACTAATAATAATAATAATAATACAAATAATAATAATACAATGAATAATAATAATACAACAACAACAATAATAATAATAAGAATAATTTGTGATTGTCTGACTCCTAGGCCGACTACGCAGCTACCGCCAACTGCGCGGTGGCCACGCACAAGTCTGAAACCCAGTAAATATATTAAACGAAAAAAAATATTTAATCCGAGACCCATCCTGGTCCTTGGTGCAAGAACCCTAAGCCATTAATTAATAAATTAAAAATAAACTTAAAAATAGGGCTGTGAATATTCTCCCCACAATAGACACATTCTACCCCCAGAAAGTCACCAAGCCGAACAATAGAAAAAACATGAATCCATGTCCAATTAAAACCAAAATAAATCACAACACAAGAGAACATGATAACAAGAGAGGGTTCTCCTTTCCATAAGAACCCAACATGTGTGAAAATTTCATACCAAAACATATCACCCTAGAATTGGGGTGATACGGAAACTCCCAACCAATCCAAACTAACTTCTATAGCACGACAGGACAACACCTCTGCTGAAAAATGGAACTCTTGACTCATACACAAAACCCCCCAACACTACTGAAAAACCTCAAAGAAGAACTTACCCCGAAAATCCAATAGAGCATAACCACAAACATCGACTCTTCCCTAGGCACCTTCATCTCCAAACGTACACACCCAAACCAAGGTCAACCCAGACAAGGGCCAAAAACACTTTTAATAAAAATGAACGATTCAAAAAACCATAATCAGAAAATTGAATCTATTGGATTACAACAAAAAATGTCCATCATAACTCCACGATGAATCAATGAACCTACAACAATGTCAAAACGTTAACATCAGAAAAAAATAAGGAAAATACTTTAAATGTTTCACTACCTACATGGAACAGAAAACCTAAACTGGGAATCTCATCCCTAGGAACTCTTGACTATAGGCGAGCTTCACCTAAATACCTGTGGATGGGGATCTAATGGTTGAAGCATAACCTACCTCACAGTTAGGCACTATAATCATCTTGTCACAACATCTTCCTCAGACGACGCTTCCTGCAATACTTCTCTCAATGACCTAGACAACCGCAACGATGTCACGTCGTCTGAGGGGTGCGACATTATGACTTTGTATTCCCTAATCATTCACATTGATGACACACAATTGGATGGTCCAATAAACTAGAATCCACAACCATTGTAGAAGACTCTTCAGAACCAGGACCATTGGGCACACTCTACTCGCCAGATGGGGAACCTTCATGAGCAACTGGATATGCTAGTTTGCAACCATCTACATTACGGAGACCAACTCAGATTGGAATGCCTCATACCCCGGATTCTCAAAACGATGGTCCATAGAAGGTAGGACCTAATCTTTAATCTCTGGACTAAGACCCCTGATGAAGAGGGAAGTGTTTTTCAAATCCTACGATTCCACTACCAGAGAAAATGACACAAGTTCCTTGAAATGATCAACATATGATTTCAACATTCGTTAGTCTTGTTGAATATACATTAGCTTGTCACTTTTCTTCATATTAACCCATTCAAGTATAATACATCAGATGAATACAGATTTGATGACATCCCACACCATCTCAACATGAATTGATGGTGAGGTGAACAACTCTCATTGATCTAGTACCGTACCTTCGAACAATCCCAAAACAGTATGCACTATGACAGCTTCGAGAGATCCCAATAAACTAATGACATGCTCGACTACTTTAAGCCACTCGGTTGCTTCTAATGGACCTTGATAATCATGAAAGATAAGAAATGTCTAATAAGGAACAAAACCCATGCATGACTTATAAGAAACCTTGGGGACCATTCTAGACATCATTTTCTGATCAACATATAAAACACAAATCCAAAACCAATATCAAGACGAAGCAAAAACATTGAAAATGCCATCAGTTGAAAAGAACTCGCTCAAAAAAAGAAAAAAAAATACAAACACAACTCAAAATCCCCTTTTCAAAAACCCATTTTCATTTTATATTTCAAAATATCCTTCTTTCAAGGCCCCTTTCAAAATACCAATACCACTTTTCAAACCAAATTATGTTTCCAAAATCATTTCACTATCTTTAAAATTACTTTTGAAAAACATGGTTAAGACATTAATTCCAAGTACACACCCCAGTAATCTCATTAACCATTGCACATATCTTAATCCTATTTCATCCATATGCACCAACACACACATCCCATGCATTGTTTCTCATGTGAAAATGTTCATAGAGAGTTCCAGTGGTTTCACACAAACCATTTCTCTACTAATTCCATGGAACTCAACTTTTTTAGACCAAGATCATTCAGTTTTAAACCCCATTTCACAAATTGAAATCCAATTAAAAGAAATAATTCTTATTTCAGAAAAAATTATTTTAAAATAGATCACTCACAGCAACTAGAACCAAGACGAAACTATACACATATCAAATTAGTGGATTGAGGTAAAAGTATTCATGGTTAACCTAGTGACATGGTAGTGGACCATTCACCATGAAAGCACCGACAATTAGGAGGAACATAAACTATATACTCGGATTCCACATGGGTCACTAACCCATGGGACATCACGATGTAACATCATCTTTCCTCCATTGTCATCCATCAATCTAAAACAAATCAGAACAAGAAAAAGAATCAATTCACATACTACCCCTGGTAACTTGAGGTTCGGATCAAGAGAGGGTTTATGAATCCATTCTCATACCTACATCTCTAGTCTCAAAAATCCTAATATCTATCTACGAGACAACACAAATAACAAGGGCCTACTCTGATACTAATTTTTCACAAAGAAACTTGGGTCGACCTTGAACCGGTCACCCGAGCTGGTCAACGATATGTGTCGAAGGGCGTTACTGATCCCCCTGGAATGGAAACTAGTGTCAAGATTTAAAACCAAATCATTGGGAATTATTCATCCAATTAAGATAAATAAATAAACAAGAATAAATAGAACAAAAACAGATAAATAAATGATAGGAATGGAAAGAATGACCAAAACATGACTAACCATTCCAAGACTAAGAACCCACGTAACCTCGTGGGTTACTCTCTAATACTGAAACCAAACATCACCCAAGGCGATCCAAACCAAAGATTAAACCTCCATGAAAAACTAACAAAAGAAAACACAATTTTCATGAGTATTAAAACATAGTATGTTGGATGGACTAATCTATTCCCAATGAATATTCAATAAATAAATAAAGCATTAATTTTAACATTGAAATAAAATCTATGAATATAGAATTTTTCTACACTTTTCATTTATAAGGTCAACAAATCACAATCATAATCCATTACCCTGAATTTTAAAATATGGTGCAAGAGGAGGAATGAAAAAGAGACAAAAAAGGAATCATTAATTTTTCTTAAATGTGTAAATGGAAAGAGTTTATCCATTTAAAACATTTTTCATGAAAAGATATTTATCAACCACACATTTATAATTTTACTAGAAAACACCAAAACTAAGAAAAAAGGGTATCACTTTATATAGAGATGGAAATGGTACTAACTATACTAGTGTCAAAGGAACTCATGAAATCCTTGGAACCTAGAGGAAAACTAGAACATTCTATTACATGTCACTCATCCTAATGGCATGCCTACTCTAGGTGCTGTAATAATGCTAAAATTGTCGGTGTTTCCCTACCTAGCCTAACCGAGGGGTCCAATCCCCAAGAAGAGAAAAGACTATACTAAGGGCCACTAACCAGTATGTGGTCTAAACTAGTATAGCAATCGTTCTTAGTAAAACTCTTCGTTATGTCATGTTCCCATGTATAGTTCTCAAGAGGGTGTGCCACACATTTCAAATAACATGACACATATATATATCTGAACACACCACATAACTCGGCACAACCCCAGACACCTCAAGGGTAGTATTTGCCTTAAAATAATAATTTTAAAAGGAAGTCCCAAACTGAGGACTCACCTATCTCATGATCAATCAATGAGGCAAGAGAACCAAACCAATAGGGGTTTTCCCAAATAACCATTCAAAAGTGAAAATCGGGTCTTTACCTATGAAACACTATAACATTTATCAATTAATTTAGAAAACCATTTCTAGAGAAAAGGAAAACTTCATTTTAGAAAACCCTGGCCAAACGGGACCATCTGACAAGTGTTGATCTTAATTCACATTTTAAACCTTTTTATGAATATTCCAACATAGGTTATATTCAACACCAAAACAACTAATAAATCCACATGGGAAATACCAACCACCATTTCAAAGTCAAACTATCATTTAAAAAACCAATTCAAGCCTTTAATAATTAGAAACGTCTTTGAAAAGAAAAATAGGAACTTAACCAACCCTTGGTGTGAAAAAACTAACAAAAACACACCACACATTAAGAAAATCCATTTTTAAAACCATATGTACTCACATAGAATGATGAAGACCTGCTCAGAAAACCATTTAACTAAATCCAGCTACCTCTTTAAATCCAGAACACATTTATAAGAGCCAACTAGGCATTTGATAAACACATAGTTTTCATATCTAAATCTGACCACTTGAAAAATTCGAAATGGGTGTTACATATTTTCCTCAAACCAACTATTCTAATACATAAGCACATCAATCCAATTTTAACGTAAAACAAACTAGAAATATTTTTGTGAAAATTTCAATAACCATTTTCCTAAACATAACTAAGATATTTTTAAGACCAAAACATTCTTCAAATTTTTTTTAACTATTTGAAGGATCCAACAATGATATCAACCAAACCTGAGGAATGTTTCATTATTCAAATCCATATAGAAAACATAATGAAATTAAATAAGACACTTCAGTTCACATTGTAAAAATATTATAGAAACATCACGTTAATAATTTAATAACTATGGAAGTGTGAAAACATTGGAATCCAAAGAAATCATGAATTTAGTGGAAATGTTCATAGGTTTGTACCTCAACTCGCAACTCAATCATGATGACACGACTCACATCGCACTTGCATAAAAGTACCCATGTGCTTGTGAATACGACATCAAAGGTTTACCTCACCAACATGCTGCATGAAATGAAAAGCTATCAAAAAACATAGAAACACTTACATTACATATTGAAAACTAATAAACAATGAAAAACACACCTTCACACTAGTGTAGGTGAAACAACGCGAATCCAAACCGCTCTCCTTTGGCGGAGGTTGTTTTTCACGCGTCATGTTGAGAAAAAGGCATGCACGCGACTAGTCGTGTGAACAAAGATGGTATGAGATCCCAATGCGATGGTCATTCCACCTCAGGATTATGGTGACGAGCTATGGGGCACCGGATAGGTCGACATTGGGGGGGGGGGGCAGAAGGGTGTGCCGCTGGTCGGAGGGCATGTGGCGAGTCCGAAGGCACTTGGAATGTGGTAACCAGCGGGTTGGAGCTGCGTAGCGGCTGAAAAGTGGTATGGAAGGTTAGTCGCTGGTCGGAAAAGTGGCCAGAAGGGAGGAGGTCTACCAGTAGAGGTGACACCAGCTGAAAAGGGAGGTCGTGGTCAGAGTTTCATGGCCGAAGTCAAGATTCCTACTGGATGCTGAGGTCGAGGCACTGGGTGAGGGCCTGGATGATATGGGAGGGTGGGACGCGGTGAGGTCGAGGGTGGTCTCGGCTCATTGTCAAAGCTTTTATGGCGCACTACCCTAGACAAGACAAGCCCCAAGCACCGGACGAATCATCACGCATTAATGGCATTGTATAGAGGCCATTTTTCCATTGTGGAGGATCCCAAAGAATAATGCATGAAGCAGGGGCCTAGACAACAAGGGAGGCGAAGAAACGGTGAGGTAGAGGGTAGAGGGCGAGGGCCTGGGCTCACAGAGGGCTGGAGTAATGTAAGGGCAGAGGCAGCTTGAGGATGAGGCTCAAGAGGGAGGCTGGGAGTGCAGAGGGTGAAGGTAGGGCACCATATGGTCAGGGTGCTAGATGAAGCAGGGTGGTGGCCGGTTGTATGAGGTGTGAGCGTGGCGTGGGTGGCGGCTCACACAGTGGGTAGAAGGGGGAGGTGCCGGGTTGCACAGGGATTGGAGTTTTATCTATTTTTTATTTTATTACAATACAAATAATTATAATAATTAAAACAACAACAACAATAGTAATAATAATAATCATACCTAAAATAACAATAATAGAAACAATAATAATAAAATTAATAATAATAAATAATAATAATAATAATACAAATAATAATAATAATATAAAGAATAATAATAGTACAAAAATAACAATAATAATAATTAGAATAATTAGTGTTTGCCCGACTCTTGGTCTGATTGTGTGGCTACCACCAACCGCGTGATGATCGCGCATGGGTCCAACACCCAGTAAATATATTAAACATCAAAAAAAATTATTCTGAGACCCAAGCTAGACCTTAGTGTGAGAAACCGGATCCAAAAATTAATAAAATAAAAATAATCTTAAAAATCGGTGTGTGACATCACATGATATCGGTTGGTCCTGAAAATCACATAAGGATCAACAAATCATACTTCAAATAAGTGTCTCGTCTTTTTATAATATTTTATTCCAACCTCTTTTTCATATACGCTTCACATTTTTCCAATTGATTATTATTTCATTTTTTTATAACCCAGCTGGAATATGTGATCACCTTCTCAAATTATGGGTGACACAAAACAAGTCCATCATGTAATCTATAAGTGCTCACATGAAGCTCATATTTATTTAGTGTAATACCATAGGTGGTTACACATTTTTTACCTATTATGTTCCCTTTTTGATTTCATGAATTACTTCTACTATAAATCATCTATTATCCCCATGTGAATTATTGATAATGGATATATTTTGGGAAGACTATGAGGGATTTATATTACTATCCAACTTAGGTAAATGTCTCCTTGTGCAGTGTGTATCTTTCAGATTTTAGCAAAATTGGGTGGAGAGTTTTAGTTACATTCACTTTTCATGTTCATTTCAATTGATATTCAATGTGTCACATAAATAAGGGTAACACAAGAAATTTCCACCCTTTCCATTTTTATTTGACCATGATTGATGAAATGCATTTTGACTAACCATGTGGTCTTTTCATGAATCTTCCAAAAAGATAGTTCCCAATGTATTGGTGTATTTGAATGAATATGATGCCCATGGAAAGGAATTTTCAGGAATAAAGACATCTGTTCTTTTGTATTCCATGAGACAAAGAAATATTTTCATGTGGTCTTTTGTGGGATCATGTATACATGTTTTTGGGTCTCATGAGATCATTATATCTTATCAATGGACCCTTCGTGAGATAAATCTATCATGTCTAAAGGAATTTACCACGCCATGTTTTCATATCAAGTGTTCATCTTGTGATAAATGGTGATTTCTTAAAGAGTATGACATATTTCTAATGATGTCTAGTGTATCATATTTCTTCACTAAGAATCTGTATTTAATATTTTCATCTCCCTCTTTGTTTTATGATCATTGGGGATATGATGAACATGTTTTAGTTATAACGAATAAAATCACTATTCTTTAATGTGATGTGTTTTTTTTCAACAAAGGTTCATGCAGTGATGTGTGAGAATTTCCATGTAATATCCATCTTCATGTCTATGGAGATAAAGGGTCAACATAGAATCGAATGGATATATATGTGACCCTTCTCAGGATGAAGGTGGCATGCCCGCACACCCTTGAGTGACTATGTGGACATGTATCAAATGAATTCACGAGGTCTTCCAAACAATATGAATGTATTTACACAAGGTAAACCACATGGGGTATCAACCACCAATATATTTTTAACCATAATTTTACAATGTATTTTGATGATTTTTAGGGACATATAGGTTGAGAAGTTTCATAACTCAATAGTACTCATCTAGATTCCATTATATGATTAATGAGTGTATTGGATGCCTCCAAATGACTTGGGGAGGGGTGATCCATGGGTCTATGTGTGATCGAAAGCAGATCAAGTGCTATTCATGGCCCATTCGCATGACACACTAAAGGTCATGTTATCACATATTCTTTTGAATTTTATGTGATATGTGTCTTTGGGGAACCTTCTCATCATTTGTTGTGAAATGAAATTAAATATGATGATTTAGGTATGTAGTCATTTTTTTTATATTTTGATTCTCATTTATTAAGAATCAACAAATCCCTCCCCCACAAGAGTGATGTCATCTAGAATAAGGGATCAGGTATGAGGAATTTAAGTGTCCCCCAATTATGTTGTGGATGTTGTCAACTATTGTTTTGGGAAACATTGGGTCTTACAGAAGACCATTAGTATTTTGTGGGGTTACCTGTAGAAAAAGGATAGGAGAGGCTCTTATTGACCTACTACTCTAACTCTCAGATCTCTTATGATTTTCTTCCATCACATGAACCTTCTAAAATACCATCCATGATAATTTCTGATGATACTTGTCCATATTAATGATTCAAGAGAACTATTTCGTGAGATATATTCACTATAATAACATTTCCCCTTCACTTGATCGAACCAATTTTGGACTAAACTTATGTAATATCCTGATACATAGAATAATTCCGTAGATGAATGTTCATTTGATGTTTTCATATGGTCATCTATCTTGGATTCATGACCACTCAACTATCATACATTAGGGCCACAAGATCATGTGTTTCTTGAATAGTCATGTTGTAGAGATATTTCTTATGGGTTAAGTGAACAACATGATTGTCATGGATCATCAAGTTCACAAGTCATATATCAGGACATGGAATCACAAATCCAATCATAGTTCATGGGATTCATATGAAACTCCTAGAGTTATTAATCTATTTTGACTAATTTCTATATTAATTTGAATGACATATTGAAAATTATTTTGTACATATGGATTCTGGCTCTTGTACATATTCTGATGTGGATTTCTAGAGGGCCATGATTGTTTGGAACAATACTTTTTTCCATGATATAATGTGTATTATTAAAATGTGGTTGTGAATAGTCTTGTCTCTTCCCAACATTAAATCTATTCTTTATCACACATGATCCCCTTATATAGATTTATCCTTTTGGTTGCCTATATTATTACTTTTCCTTATTAAAATATTCCTTCATGTTGGGTTTGAACTTCTCCCAATTCTATTCAAAATTCTATTTATTTGTATGGACTACAAGTAGTAACAATGCCCCATTGGATGTCTTATATTCTAGAAAACTCTCCCACGGTTCTATATGGCTATGTTTTTTTCCAAACATCCCAATTTCTCAATGCTATTTTAACATATTTTTCTCTAACATTAATAATATTTGTAGTAGATGGAGCTAAAAATGGGACATGAATCATAGTAGAATTTTTCCTAATGAATGGTTGAGGCAATTCTGGGGAAGAGAGTGATGTTAAGAATTTTCAGACTAGATACACACTATATATATTTTCAAGGATATATTAATAATGACACAACCTTAAACATTACATAATAATGAGTTATGTCAAGAACTCATATTGAGGATCTTTTCAAGTTTAGAGTTTTATAGAACATGGACATAACTATTAAATTACATATAAACAATTAAAAAGTAGAAAATTATTATCTATCAAATTTTTTCACAATGATAAAAAACCTTAAATAAAGAATTATTTTTTTTCTTGATAAAAATCATTATGAATACTTCCATTCTCTTACCCATACTTATAATATGTGAAAAACATTTAAAAACATGGGATGAGTATAAAATTCTCAGTAAGGGATATAAAACAAGGATATAAAAAATTAGTCCATGAATACATACAAATATATGAAATCATACTTTTACTCTTAAAACAAAGGCTCTTTAACACATATCATAAAATCATATGATTTATGAATAACTCTTAGAAATCATAAATCATAAATGTAAGATGATGAATCCAAAACATTCTTACTTTGTAGCTTTCATAGCTACATTGGGAGTAACCTTTATGGTTACATTTGGAATACTCATCAGAGTATATTCCCTAAATAAATAAGGAGAAACAAAAATGTTTACCTCTATCAAATTACCAAATGAATTGGAAAGCTACCTCAGGCTCACCTGCCCTCAGTTTATCATAGAACCACCTATATACATAAATAAATCCCATGAACCATAACATAATCATATGAAAAAAATAGACAAAAAACAATCCTAATGTAAAGATAACATTTCCACATGGATATCAAAATATATTATTTCAAGATATTGACATAACAAATTGTATTGCCCCGACCAATCTAGACCAGAGTCGGTAAATTACTTGTTATATTGACAAGGTTATAAGGAATGAAAATCCTGATGGAATGATCAGATTATTAGTCTTGAAGAAACTAGATACATAGATGTAACTCAAATTACATTGTAAAAGGTTACAAAATACAATACATAACAAAAACTAAAAACTACATACATAGGAACTCAATAAATGATCTCATATTCATCACCTGTTAAATGTAGACAATGAAAGTGGTGATCTCAAATTCTCAGTAAGGGTTAAAAATAGCTGAAGCATGAATCAATAATAAGTGAATCCTAAATAATTTGACATAGTCAATATGGCATGGTGAATAAATGAAAGACTAAATCGATTAATTAACTGAGATTAAAACTGCATCCATAGATTTTGTCCTATTGAAAACTTCATGGATAGTAACAACTGATAAGTAATAAAAATAATTCTTATTAATTTGATTCCATGTATCTGGAACATGATATCATAATACCGTTAAAACGGTTTATTTCTGTGGGTAGAAACCCATCTGATTTTTGGAAACAAAATCGAAGAGTTTGTCGCCAACTAATTTATCTCATGAGACCTGTCGATGCATCTATGGGCTATATCAGGCCCCACACACCATTTCACTTCATAATAATTCTTAATACATATATTTAATACAATTAAAATATACCTTCTCAATATCCGTATAGAGTTGAGGATATAGATTCATCAATATTTCAAAAATTAAAACAACATTCAAAATAAAAACTACATGTAAAAATGGTAAGTTTAGAAAATAAAGATATCAATGATGTGAGAATATGGATATTTAATAGAAATATAATTTCAAATGAAACGTGTTCTCAATTGGGCAGTCGGTATACCACATAAGGATTATCAGGTGCACAATACAAAGTAAGTCACAACGAAATAGAAGTTGAGGCAAAGTTCCTTACCCTAATGTAATCAGTCGAATCATATGACCAAAATAGAAAAAACACAAATGAATCATTCAATACCATTAATACAATAGAAATCATTATTTTATATTAAATTTTATTACAAATAGAACACATTCGAAAAATAAGTGGCGAACAATCGAAATCTCAAAAAATTAAAAATGAGATAAGAAACTGTTTACCTTATGCTCTAGTGTGTTCTTAATTTGTTTTAATTACCTGAATAATAAAACATAGCTTCATTAATTAATAATTCAAAAACCTCATATACATGTAATTGATTTATTATAACCTTATTTGGTTCTTTCATGGCCCTTTTTATGGGTTTAAGAGGTTCAATTTTATTGTTTTGGAAGCATTTTCTTCCATGGATTTCATTATTTGTTTACTTGTATTCATTAATGGAAGTTTGTTGGAAATGTAGTTTAACATACAAATTTTTTAATATATATTATTATTGAAATTAAAGTGATATAAATTATCTTATAATTATTATGGGTTATATAATAGGGTATGAATCATTAGTTAAAAGTTATTGATAAACGCTTGGATTTAGCTTGGTGGTTTTGTGCACAATGAACTTGTTTTGTATTATTATTCCATATTGTGAGTGTGTAGGGATTCCAGAACATTAATGATATGAAATACATATATTATGATATGGTTCAACCACAAAAATGGTCTCATGACCACAATTGAAAATGGTAAGGAAAATTGAGAACATGTCTTCCTGGAATATGATAAATTAACTCGTCTCAGACTGTGGTTTTATTTTTAGAATATGTGGAGGAGGAAAGAGAGATGATCATGAAATATTCAATTAAAATAACAAAATTTCATGTAATGTATGATTATTTTATTATCATATCCTTTTGATGAGGGTGGATGAGGAAAGAATTATAAATGAATGAACTCAAAATAGAAGAAAAATTGGGAAATCTCTCTCAAAAATTAGGCAGCATAAAGGCGTCACTTAAAATTTCAAAAAATTGACTGTTGATAGAAAGGGGAATATCATAAATCATACATAAAATATAATGATAGGGTAATATTGAATGAAAAAACCCAATATAATCCAAAGGAAAATAAAATGGAAAACAAAAAATGAAGGCTTTATGAAAAGAGAAGTTTGGTAGATTCTCTTACCTTGTAGAGTAACTCCCAAAAAATGATTTTTGGGAGCATGGGGGTCTCAGGACTATTTTGGAGGACTCCTAGGGAGGTAATAATACCAGATATTCGAGGATAATGAATGTGGAATGAAATTAAATGAAGGTGTGAGTGGGTATTTATAGTAATTAAGAGGGAGTTTTTTATTGAGTAAAAGGGACACCACATTAGTATTTTTGGAAAAACCATTGTCTTTCACATGGTATTTCACCATGGTTTTAGCCACTTGGGACAAATAATGTCATAGGATAGTGTAATAAATTCAATAATCCTTTTATAATAAATTATTATGTCATTATGATATCATTAAACTACCAAAAACTCGGAACTGTATTTTTAGAATTCACTAAATATTCACGTATTTTTGAAAATTCCCAAAAATTTACCCTGACCATTTTTTAATGTGTAGAATTAAAAAATGAAATCCATTTTTTTGAAAATAAGATTCAACATATATTTAATTTAATTTATACATAAAATCCTAATTTATTCTAAAAAATAACTTTTAAACTATAACTCATTTTATAAGACCTTGAGAAATTAATCAAGGTCCTCTAAAAATATCTTATAATCATAATACAATAAAGTAACAATTTCTGATTAAATTTTCTGAAAATAAATTTTCATTTTAAATTAATAAATTTAGTAGAAAATTATAATTTAAATATTTATTTCATACAAAAATACCAATACTTATACTATGATCGTTTTTTCACTTTTAAGATGTCTAAATTGTTTTTACACATTCATGGGTAAAGTTTCTATTTTTTTATACGATTTAATATTCATTAATTTTAATTAATTTTCATATGGGTATGTCACTATTAATAAGGGTATTTTACTTTTAGAAAAATTTATGTTTGTCTTATCAGACTGTTAATATCTTACTGAACGTAACCGTGTATGTCAGTTTTTCAAAAATCAAAACATAGAGTGAAAAAATTATGTTTACCTGACTAGGTTATAAAAAAGTAGTGTTTTGTAGGGACTCAATTATTCTCTAATTCGATAATAAATATATTTGTAAATTCTTGGTGTGATACATTATTCGCCCCTTAAAAAACATTTTCCCTTGAAATTTGAAATTGAACATCGAAAGTTAATGGTTGATACTTGAAAATTCCCTATTAAGAAACCCACATAAAGAATATAGTTAAAATATCATCGTAATAATAGGAAGGGGAAATGCATATATTACTAAAAAAATCATTCTAATTGGACAACATGGTCATGGAAGAATAATCAAAAAATCATGCAGTGACATTAAACTAAAAAAATCCCATAAAATGATCAACTTAAATCATTTCTTAAATGGTTAAAAATTTCAAAATATAATTATTCAGGACACTAAAATGGATTCCTCTAAATTTGCAAGATGAACATATCATTAACCCTTAATCAACAAGATGCATCTCTGAAATTCACATTCCAAAAATGTGAATATCATCATCATGTATCCTCTTGAAATATGTTAATAACTTGAATTACCATATAAACCACATCAGAAAAATGCATTACTTTGTATTCCTCAAGTAAGATACATGATATTGGATATATTCTGTAAATCCAAAAGTTCTATAAACTCCATCGATGACAGCATAGAAAACTTCTCAACAAGTGAATAATCAGTTCCAAGTTAGTTAGTACTTATCTGAATCAATCATTTCTTCATCATTATCTCAACATGAAATATATATATATATATATTAAGGGTGGTCTTTCCACCAATCACGTGTTTTCTAAAAAGTATAACTTCTTACTGAATAACTTTTCCTTTTTACCATTCCCCATATGAACTGAAATCCTTAAATTAAATAGTACTACAGTTCAATCCTTATAATTATCATAATTCATAAAACTAGAACAATACTGACAAAATATTCAAATGACCTGATTCTTGACAAGGAATATTAATCATTCTACTTTATCTGTGGTAGCATCATAAATTGATCATTATCGAAAATCATCATTTGAGGTATATTCCTTTGATGATTAGGAAATTGATTCGCGTAGTGTCCCATAGCCTTACATTTGAATAATTGTACATTGGAAACCATTTTCATACCCTTGAAATCATGAACTTAGTGTCCTTTTTCTCCACATGTATGTCAAACTCCTATTCCTTTCAAGCATTTACCATGGTGATTAATTCCACAATTAATAATGTGGGAAAACATATCCTTCCCTTCTTCCCTTTATCCCTATATTTCTCTTCCATCATCAAGTTTTTTTCTCCCCTTCAAATTCATAAGACTCATAGAAGTCTTTATTTTCCTTGTTAACACATGATATTATTTCCTCATATTCTGTGGATGCTTGGGAGACAATATTCTATCGAAAATATGGCTTAAGACCATTAGAGATATGATCCTTCTTACGCTTCACATCACGTGCAATTGTGATGTTTTCATTCATTCTGGTAGGCGCCATTTCAATTGAATTTCCACATTATATATTTTCTTATAAAATTATGAACTCTCTATAACTATAAACATGGTATAACACGTAGCATAATTTTAAGCACCTTAAATCATAGAACCATATTCTTTGGTCACTTTTTGGCATAAATCCTTCATAATGGGTGTAAATAAAATGTGATTTATCCTAAGAATATCCCCAAGAGGGACATAACCAAGAGTGAATCAAGGACTGTGCTCATGTACTGGGATACCCCGAGTCAATCCAGAAACACCTTGTGAGAGCTTTCATTCCTAAGTACATTTGTGCCAAAGCCACCTCTACCTGCTTGTATAAAAAAAGGGATGTATTTTCAATAATGATTCACATAATATAATCTGTAACAATATAATAGGATGTTCTTGTATGTTTATCCTCAAATACTACCTTATTGATTTGTTCCCTACTATACATTTCTTACTATAGTTTCCATGTTTTCTACTAAACATTCTCTGATACAAACTGTAACGCCCTAACCCCTCTAGACCAGAGTCTGTTCATTACATGTTATATTGGATTGGATAGATGGAATGAAAACCCCGAAAGAACGACCGGTTTAGTAGTCTTGAAGAAACTAGATATATATATATGTAACACAAATTTCATTGGAAAATGTTAAAAAATACAATACATAACAAAAACTAAAAAATGAATCCACTAGAACTCAATAAATGATCACCTATTCATCACCTGTAGAAGTTAGAAAATAAAAGGGTTGAGATCAAATTCTCATTAAGGGTTAAAAATAGTTGAATAATGAATCAATAATAACTGAATCAAAAACAATTTGACATAGTCAACATGGAATGGTGAATAAAAGAAAGACCGAGGCCATTACAAAATTGAGATTGAAACTACATCCATAGATTTGGTAATAGTAAAATCCTCATGGATAGTAATAAATGATAATGAATAATGAGAATTATTAATAATTGGATGTCATGTATCTGTAACATGATACCATAATACTGTTAAAACAATTTAGTGATGTGGGTAGATACCCATCTGATTTTTGGAAACAAACTCGAAGGGTTTGTTGCCAACTGATTTTTCTCATGAGACCTAACGATGCATCGAGGGGATATAGCAAGCCCCACCACAATTTCAAGTGTAAATAATTCTATATACATAGATTTAATACAATCAAAATCATCCATCTCAATATCCGTATAGAGTTGAGGATACATATTCATCAATATTTCAATAATTAAAACAACATTCAAAATAAAAACTGTATGTAAAAATGGTATACATATTATAGAATAAGAATATACATGATATGAGAATATGTATATTTAATATAAATATAATTTCAAATGAGAAGTGTTCTAAAATGGTTAGTAGGTACACAACATAAGGATTATCTGGTTTACAATACAAAGTATGTCACAACGAAATAGAACTTGAGACAATGTCCCTTACCACAATGTAATTAGTTGAATCCTATGACCAAAACATAATAAACATAAAATGAATCACTAAATACCATGAATATAATGTTAATAATGATATTATATTAAATGTAGGTACCAATATACCACATACAAGATATAAGTGTCGAACAATTTAAATCTCACACAATTAAATGTGAGATCATAAACCCCTTACCTTATGCTCGAGTGTGTTCTTCATTTGTTTTAATGACCTGAATAATAAAATTTAGCTTCATTAATAAATAATTCTAGAACCTACTATAAATTTAACTGATTTATTATAACCTTATTAGGTTCCTTCATGTCCCTTTTTATTGGTTTAAGAAGTTCAATATTATTGTTTTGGAAGCATTTTCTTCCTTGGTTTAAATTATTGGTTTACTTGTATTCGTGAATGGAAGTTTAATTTAAATGTTTTTAAAAATACAGAATTGTTAATATATATTATTAGTGAAATTAAATAGATATTAATGATCTTATAATGATTCTGTCTTATATACTTAAGGATGAATCATGAGTTAAAATTTATTGATAAATGTTTGGATTTAGCTTAGCGGTTTTGTGCACAAGGAACTTGTTTTGTATTATTATTCCATATTTTTAGGGTGTAGGGATTCCAGAACATTAATTAGATTAAATAAATATATAATGATCTGGTTCAACCATAAAAATGGTTTTAGGACCCCAATTGAATATGGTAACAAAAATTGAGAACCTGCCGTCCTTGAATGTGATAAATTAACACATCTCAAACGGTGTTTTCATATTTAGTATAAGAGGAGGGGGAAAGAGAGATGAAGGTGAAATATTACATTAGAATAATATAATTAAAATTCATGTGAGCTAATGTATTTATCAACAAATTTTTATAAGGGGGATTTGGAAAGAATTATAAAAGAAAGAACACATAATAGAAGAAAAATTGAGAAATCTCTCATGAAAATTTGGCTGCGTAATGGCGTCACTTAAAATTTTACAAAATAGTTTGATGAGATAAAGGGGTATCTCATTACTCTTACATAATATATACATAAATAATAATATTTAATGAAATATCCCAACACAATCCAATTGAAAATAAAAGAGATACCATAAAATGATTGCTTTAAGAAAATAGAAGGGTGGTAGATTCGTTTACCTTCTAGAGTAACTCCCAAAACAAGAAGGTTGGGACCATGGGGGTTTGGGGACACCTTGGGAGGAAACCTAGAGAGGTAATACTACAAGATATTTTTGGATAATGAGTTTGTAATGAAATAAAACAATGGGGGTTAGTTGGAATTTATAGTAATTAAGAGGGAGTTTTTTATTGATTAAAAGGGACACCTTATTAGTGGTTTTTGCAAAACCATGGGCTTGGACATGGTATTTTCCCACGGTTTTAGCCAATTGGGACACCTCATGTCATTAGTTAATGTAAAATTCTACCAGACTTTTATATTTAATTATTATTTCATTATGATGTCATTAAACTACAGAAAACTCAAAACTATATTTTTTATTATTCATAAAATATTCAAGTATATAAGAAAAATCCAAAAAAATTAGCCTAAGAGTTTTTCAATGTGTAGAATTAAAAAATTAAATCCTTTTTTTGAAAATAATTTTTTATATATTTTTATTTTAATTTTAAAAATAAATCATAATTTATTCCAAAAAACCACTTTTAAACTATAACTCGTTTTATAAGACCTTGAAAAATTAATCAAGGTCCTGTAAAATTATCTTATAATCATAAGAAAATAAATTAAATTTTTCTATTAAATTTTATGAAAATAAATTTTCATTTTAAATTATTAAAATAATCAGAAAATTTTAATTTCAAATTTTTTGTCATACAAAAATTTCAATACTTATACTATGATCGTATTTTAACTTTTAAGATGACTAAATTGTATTCATACATTCATGGGTGAAGTTTCTATTTTTTATATATGATCTACTAGTCATCACTATTCATTAATATTCATAAGGGTACGTTACTATTATCAAAAATATTATTTTTTTCTAATATGACTCTAAATATTTACTGAATGAAACTATGTATGTCGGTTTTTCAAAATTCAAAACCCAGAGGTGGAAATTTTTTGTTTACTTGACTAGGTTATAACAATGTGTTGTAATGTAGAGACTCGGTGTTTCATAAATTCTATAATAAATCTACTTGTAAATTCATGGGGTGTTACACAAATTATTTCTCAAATCCATTCTCAATACTAAAATACATAAAAAGGGTATATGGTATTTATTTTCCTTTTAAAAACATTATAGCTTGTTAAGAAATCCAAATATCAAATAATGCTTGCATCATCAGAAATGTCATTTTCTCCATGCATGTTAAAAATAAACATTACATTTGTTATTTAGTAAAACACTTCATAGGAATAATATTCTCTTTGAATGAAATTAAAATTCAAAGGGTTTTATACACCTTATAAAATAATGTTGTGTATAAATCAAAATATGCCCCAATAGAAGGATATTGAGATGATGTCTCTTAACTTGAGTCCGACTTGTCTCATTTACTCTTTATATTCCAAAATAATAATCATAGGTTAATTACTACTTGCTTCAGAAAATATTTCATGTTTATTATTCGTTTTATATTTCTTATCACCATGTTTTAAAAATTACATATTTATTTATGTCCATATCAGTCGTTTTGTCAATATTCATTACTTGAGTCAACAATGAATTTTTTTAAATAAAATTGAACATGTAGTAAAGATTACATCATATAAATAAATATATTAATGATTAAAATATCACATATATAAATTATATATTTATTTTATAATATTACAAAATAGTTCGTGATAAAAAATTGAATAAACCATTCTTGGAGATAGTTGGTCGTACGTAAAAATGAATGGTTATTTCAATTAATTATCATATTAAAGGAATAAAAATTAAATGAAAAATAGGTATGATATAATTCTAGTATAATAATTATGTTATATATGTTACAAAATTTTATTAATTCCATACTTTATATGTTCCATGTATGTCATAACCATGTAATATAACTTTGAGGGGGCAGAAGTCAACACTTTTTGAAATGAAATTATCATATTTACACATTATAGAAAGCATAATAGTATGATGTAAATAAAAAAATAAATAATAATAGAGATAATATAAATAAAATATATATCATAAATAAATTCAGTTCCATCATAATGGCCACCATGAGAGGTTGTAGGAAAAAATTGAACAATCATCTTATCGTGAGACAATAGTTCGCCGTACACAGAAATAGTATGTTCATATCAATAAGATGAAGGTGTCTGTCAGTGTAGTTTGAATACATATCATAACAAAATAATAGTATATTTAGGATACAGTTGTTGTTATTTAATAAAATAATAAGAATAGCATAGTGAGTAAAGAAGGAAAATAAAAGAAAGGAACGTGAGAGAAGACGTTATGTCTAACTAGAGTATATTCTTCTGATTTGAATCAAAAAGAAATCTTAAACTACCTTATACCCAATGTAAGGATTATAGGAGGCAATTATGGATGTTGGGATGTTATCTATTCATAATTGGGTCAATCCAAGGGGCTTCAGTGGTTTTATTTATGTGGTTCGAGGCGGTGGCCTTTTATAAAATGGAGGAGGGGCACTATAGGAAAGTCGTGATATATTAATTTATTATAAAATGATTATTGAATTATAACTGTTTAAAAGTGAAATATTTCGAGGATAATATGATAATGGGTCTAAATTATATCAATAAATTATATTTAGGAAATTTTATGTTGTAAAATTAACATTTTCATTTAGCTTTAACCCTTAGATAAAAACATCAACTCTTACTGTGTCTTTTTGTATTTTCACAATATATGGTTACTATAGTTAAAATAAGAAGACAAGATTCCCCAAAGTGGATCATTAATAAATTTTTTTAAGATAATATTAGTCATTTTTTCACATATTTTATATTTAGGTGTATTATAGAATTTAATAAAATTGTATTTGTTTTCAAAACACATTTACTTCAGTTCGGACACTATTTAGTAATTGATTTTTGTTAAAGACATAACGACGTTAATAATTCAATCCAAAGGCATTGAATCAAAGATAATATTTCAATATAATTCAAAACATTCATATATAGCATCAAAATAATAAAATTACATTTATTTTAATATTTATAATATCTTTTATCTGAATCTTTTATTAATGAAGAAATCACTACATCATCATTGAATCATAATAAAATTAATTTATATAATATATAAAAATAAAAAATAAAAAATAATTATTTTTGAAATTTTTTAGTCTTTCTAATTGATATTTATAGTTGAATGGATCACTATACAACCCCATATAAAAAAATTTCATAAAAATATAAATGTTTATGTTATTTTTCTCTTTACATTAAAGTAATTATTATAACCTGTCATTATCAAACCAATGTGGCTCCATGGGGTCCCAAAATCGACCCAAGTATTCCCATGGTCATAAATATCTCATCCAATTGAATTATGACTCTTTTTAGTGTTGTTTAATATAATAATAAAATTATTTTTTACCCTTATTTCCAATATTAAACCTTTAACCTTTGTAAATAAAATAATTAATGAAGTTACTAGTCATAATGTAAAAAAATAAAAGGTAACTATTTTTAATGTATGAATATTATCATTCAAAATATGTAATCCATTTTTCCTAATTAAAAACACAGGATTGGAAGAAAATAATTTAAAATTAAATACAGCTGTCAAACCAAAAAGCGGGTTTTTAAGAAGTAAAAAACCATCAAAGATTGACATGTGTTTCTATCCAATTTCAATGTTAAATTACTTCCAATAATCGAAACCGGTTTAAAGTAAAAATACATAATCAAATTAAATTTAAATCTAATTAAATTTACAATATAATAGTGCAAATAATATAGATGAAAAGGCAATTTTGACAAAAAATTCAGTATTTTTCACTATTCATTTAAAATCTTACTTTATTAGAAAATTACCAAAACAATTCTAGAATAAATTTTCATGTCCTTATTTTATAGAAGAAGTGTAATTTTTAAAATAAAATACATTAAAGTAAAAAAAACTACTTTTAAAAAGGGTTCCCCATCGAAAGGCAGTAAAACGACTCTTTAAAATTATTTGAGTATTTTAGGCTTAAAAATAGATTAATTCTCATTTTAATCCTCTAATATTCATTAGATAAAAGTAATTCCATTTAAAAAATATGTAAAATAATAACATAGTTAATTCTGTTCATTCCCACTAATACAACAACTGGGTGTTAACTACCATTTATAATAATAATAATAATATTATTATTATATTATTATTTCTCAGTATAACACAACATTGTTTGCAATGTAAGATTTCAGAGAAACCCATTGTTTCTTGTAGAGTAAGATATCAAAAAAATAATCTATTTAACGTAAAATTAATATCATATTCATAAATAATAATAGAAAATAAAAGGTATTATTCTACAAATACATGGGTTGTTACATCATCCCCTCTTTTGAGAATTGCGCCCTCACAATTTTATTCACTTATCAAATAAGTGGGGGGCCTTTTAACTCATAGAATTTTCAGATTCCCATGTTGCATCTTCAATAATATAGTTTTCCAAAAAACCTTTACCTTATGAATTACCTTATTCCAAACCAATTTCTCTCTATGATCAAGAATCTGGAATGGTTGTTCTTTATAAGAATAATTTTTTTCCAACTGAACTACCAATGGGCTCAAAAAATGAAATGGATATGGAATATACATTATCAACATATAACCTTAAAAACATTATGTACTTGGGATAAACATGGATGTAAAGACTCTTTTTATAGGAAATTGGCCTATCTTTCTTTTGGATTTTATAGGTTCTAATGAATATCAGACTCAATGTTCCCTTCTTACCAAAACACATCACACTTTTCAAATGAGAAACTTTGAGAAAAACATGATCACCTAACACACAAGAAATATCTTTCTGATTATCTGCATAACTTTTCAATCTTCTCTATGGTAATCTAATGTGCTTTTGAATAAACTGAACATTTTCTACCATATCTTCTACCAATTATGGTTCCATCAACTTCCTTTCACCTACTTTATCCCAAAAAGTCATAGTTCAATTTCTGTTTCCATATAATTATTCAAGTGGTACAATCTGTATACTGGAATGAAAACTGTTATTATAAGAAAACTAAACTGATGAAAGATGTTGGTCCCAAAATCCCTTATAATCCATTGAACAAGAACATAGCATATCTTCTAATGTCTTGATTGCACGTTCTGACTATCCATTTTATTGCGAGTGAAAATTTGTTTTTAAATTTAATTCATTACCCAATGATGTTAAAAGTCCCCTCTAAATGATAGAAGTGAACCAGAGATCATGATAAAATACAATAGAGAGGGGATCTCCATGTAATCGGACTATCTCTTTCATATACAATAAAGAAAGATGATCTAGAGAAAGATTATCTTTAATTGAATGAAAATGATTAGATTTAGTCAATCAATAAACAATAACCTTGATTGCATTATTACCTCAAGAGTTATTTGGTAATATCACTATGAAATCCATGGACACATTTTTCCATTTCCACTCTAGCACTATAAAAGGAAGAAGAAACCCTTTTGGTAACTGCAGTTCTGCATTAACCTGTAGATAAATCAAACATCTCAAGGTAAATTCTTCAATAACTCATTTCAATCCATACCACTAGTAATACTCCTGATGATATATGTACATCTCAGTATTGCCAGGATTAACTAAAAAGGAAGAGCAATGAGTATCACATAATATATTCTTCTTCAATATTCAATCACTTGTAACACATAATCCCTTTTCAAATCACAAAAAATAGTCTTTTTAAATGTTAAATTCATTGAGAATACCCTTCTGAACCAATTATATGTTTTCAAGAAACTCATTATCTTCTTTCTGCCCTTGCATTATTCTATCTTCTAGAGATTATTGCACTAAAACCTCAAACAAAAAAGTGTAATTTCTTCCACTAACAACTTTCAGGCCAAATTTCATAAAATAATTAATCAATGGGTCACATTCCAAATGTAACATGGTTAATTTAGTATTACTTTTCCAACTCAATCCACCAACCTCTTTTCCTTCTTTTCCATAATGGTAATGAATCTCACAATCATAATCCTTGATTAATTCCAGCCATCTCCACTATCTCATGTTTATTTAATTCTGAGTAAATATATACATCAATTTTTTTGATCAATATATATTTCACACTTTACTCCACATAGATGATGCCACTAAATATTTTAAGATAATACGACTTCATATAATTCCAAATCATGCATAGGGAAATTTAACTCATGAGATTTCATCTGACGTGAAGCATAAAGAATTGCCTGATTATTCTGCATTAGGACACAACCAAGTCCATTGAACTAAGTGTCACTATAGATAAAAAATTCAACATTTCTATAAGTTAGTTCCAAAATAGAATCATTCACCAATATTATTTTCAATTCATTAAAACATTCATTGCATTTATTTGTTGAGATAAACATAAATCTTTTTTCCTGTTAACATAGTTAGTGGACTAGATAACCATGAAACGTTTTCAACAATCCTCTTCTAATAACCTTATAAGGAAAGTGAAATATGAATCTCGGTTATGTTTGTTGGTTTTGGACATTCTTTAACAGGTTTTTTTAGATGGATCGGTAGTTATACTATCATTAGAAACCATGTGGCCAATGGATGAAATTTATTGTCACCAAAAATATCACATGCTAAATTTCCCAAATAAATTACATTCATTTAAGGTTTCCAAGAAGATCCTTAAATTAATTTCATTATTTTATTTACATTTATAATATACCAAAATATCCTCTATAAACACAAAAACCATTTATAACTTGAGTCAACTAATCCATCATTCCGAAAAACCGTTCAGTTCCAATTCCGACCATCTTAGGATGCTGATTTGGAAGGTTATTTCCCTTTATATGACTTCCTAGCATATCTTCCCCATTTCCTCTGTGGGAAAATATTATGAAAAAAATATATTAAACAATGAAACATGGTAATGTTTAACTGCTATATTATTGAAATCTTACCATAATGAAAAAAATTATGGATTATCGTTTATCAATATCCTAACTTCTAATGTCATCTAAGCCGACCTATACTACAAAATATAAGGACCCAATCGTAAAAACTAAAAAATATTTATATAATTCAATAATTCACATTGAAGATCATTTCAGCATTATCAGATTTTATAATTAGTTCATAAATATAACATTACAACTCACAAATTTGAATGTAGACACTTCTACTATATAATTTTTTTTTTCAAATTATTAAAATTCCTTAAATAAAACAAGAATTATTTTCTCGATAAAAAACATCTTGAATTATTCTATTCCCTTACCCATTCTTATGTGCTTTGAAAAAAATGCAAAAACTTGGGATGAGCATAATATCTCAGTAATGGATATAAGATAACGAAAATAAAACATATGTCCAAAAATACACAAAAGTCAATGAAATAATACTTTTACCCACAAATCATAAGCTATTTAACATACCTCATAATATCATAATATTGATTACTAACACATAGAAATCATAAATCGTAAAGGTAACTTATAGAATCCATAACATACTTACTTTGTATCTTTCAGAGCTATATAGGGAGTAACCATCATGGTTACATTTGGAATACCCATCTGAGTATATTTCCTAAACATTTTATGTGGAACCTCAAATTTTACCTCTCTCATGTTTCCGAATGAATTAGAGAGCTATCTGGGGATCAACTTCCCTCGGTTTATCACAGAACCACACATATACGTAAACAATGCCCAACAAATATAACATAATCCTTACATATAAAAAAATCATAAATGAGAGATACAATTTCCACATTGTGATGACAATTTATCATTTCAAGATATTGACATAATAAATTTTTATCAAAACAATTCTCAATAACAAAAGACATGAAAAGGGTATATGGTATTTATTTTTTAATTTCCTAAATATTACGGCTTGTTAATGAAGCCTAATATCAAATAATGATCGTGTTGGTGGAAAGGTTTTTGTCACTGCATATGTTAAAAAGAGACATTCTTTTGTTCATTTAGTAAAATTATTCATAGAAAAAAGATCCCCTTTTAATGAAATTAAAATGAAATGGGGTTCATACACCGTATAAAATAAAGTCGTGTGTAAATCGAAATATGCCTTAATGAAAGGAGATTGAGACAGAGTCCCTTACCATGAGTCAGACATGTCTTGTTTGTTATTCATATTCCAGAATAATAAACATATGATAATTACTAAATTATTAAGAACAATATTCATGTTTTTTATTTATTTTATTTTACTTATCATCATCTTATAAAAATTACATAATTATTTACATTCATTTCGGTCGTTTTGTTGATATTCTGTACTTGTGTCAAAAATGAACTTGTTTTTTTTGTAAATTATACATGTAGTAAAAATTCATCTATATACATAATGATATTCACGATTTAAGTGTCACATATACCCAGTATATATTTATTTTATAATAGTCCATAATATTTGGATATATAAAAGGAACTGCACCGCTCTTGGAGATGGTAGGTTGTACGTATGAATGAACACTACTTTAATTTACATGTTATATTTAAGGAATTAAAATTAAATGATACATAGGTCTATTGTAATTCCACAATAATATCTATATTATATATGTTACATAATTTAATCAATTCGATCCTTTATACGTTCCATGTATGGCATGAACGAGTCATAACACTTTGAGGGGGCAGTAATCCATATTTCCTCAAATGAAATTATCATATTTACACATTATAGAATGAATAACGGTATGATGTAAATATAAAAAATAATAATAAAGATAATATATATTATATATCATATATAAATATAGTTTCATCATAATCTCCACCATGAGAGATGGTAAGAGAAAATTGAGCAATCATTGTTTCGTGGGGAAGTATTTCACTATACACAGAAAAAATATGTTTGAATCAATTAGATGGAGGTGTGTGTAAGCGTAGTCCAAATACTAATCATAAAAACGTCCTTGTATATTTTTTATAGTATTTTTATTTATTAATAAATTAATTAGAAGAGAATACGAAGTGGAGAAGGAATATAAATGAAAGGAACTTGGGAGAAGACATTACCTCTAAATCGAGTAACTTGTTTTGATATGGGACAATAGAGTTTCATGAATTGCCTTCTACAGAAGATAAGGCTTCTAGGAGTAAAGGAGAAATGTTGGGAGATTATTTTAGAAAATTTTGGTTGAGACAATTATCTTGAGAGGATTGATTTATGTGGGTAGTGGTGGTGACATTTTTTTAAGTCGGAGGAGGGGCGCTCTACTAATGGCTTTAAATAGTAATTTATTATAAAATGATTTTCGAATTCTAATAACTAAAATGTTATATTTTTAGAGGATAATATTATAATGGGTATAAATCATCTCAACCAATAGGTTTTAGAAAATTTATGGTCATAAAAATAACCTTATCTTTTAGCTTTAACCCTTAGATAAAAACATTATCTCTTACAATGTATCCTTTTATTTTCAAAATATAGGGTTACTATAGTTACTATAAAATTCCAATCGACCCACAAGTGGATAATTAATAATATATTTAACAAAATCTAAGCCATTTTTCTTAATCAAATATTTTTAAGACTATTATATCATTTAATACAATAGTATTTGTTTTAAGAACTCGTTTATTTCAATTTTGACACTATTTTTTAATAGATTTTTGTTAAAGTCATAAAAACATTATTACTTAGAACCAAAGGAAATTAATCAAAGATAATATGTAAATAACATCCATAAAATTCAGGGATGGCATCAATATAATCAAATTAATTATATTTGTAATTTATAATATCAATTTCTTGAATCCTTTGTTTATGAACCAATCACTACATCAACATTGTTTCATAATTAAATTTATTTTTTTAATATCTAAAAATTATAAATGAAATATCATGATATAGGAAATTTTTTTAAATTTTTATGGACTATTTATAATATAAGATATAACTTATATAACCCCATACAAAAACAATTTCAGTATGAAGATACATGTTTATGTTATTTCACTTATTCATTAAATTAATTATTAGTAAATGTCATTATCACACCCATGTGGCTCCATGGGGATCCAAAATAGACCCAAGGATTCCCATGGTAGGAATTAATTCATAAAATTGGATTAGGATATGTTTTAGGGTAGTTTAATATTATTATATTATTATTTTATTACAATTATTTACTATATTTACCCTTTAACCATGATAAAAATAATAATTACTAAAGTTACTCTTTATAATGTACTAAAATAAAAGGTACCTATTTACAAAATTTGGTCCTTTTAATTCCAAATATGGGATCCATTTTTCTAAATTCACAATACCTAATTGACATAAATTTTTTTAAAATTAATTTTCATTGTCAAAACCAAAAACTTGGTTTTTTAGAAATAAAAACTATAAAAAGATTGACATATGTTTATGCCAAATTTCAATATAAAATTAATTCATTGACCAAAATTCGATTAAATGATAAAAAAAATCCAACTAAAATTTAAAATAAAATATAAATTAAAATACATCTATATAAATAAACAATAGGAAAATGCTGTCTTGACTTAAAATGTGGTATTTTTTACTATTCATTAAAATTGAACTTTATTAGAAAATAACCAAAAATTTATCCAAAGTAAATTTTTATCTCCCTATTCTATAAAAGAAGTTTATTATTTGTCAAATATAACTTTTAAAATTGACAAAAATATATTTGAAATGAGTTCTCTATCAACATTCAATTAAAAGACCTTTTAAAAATATTATAGTATTTTATGCTTAAAATTGGATTCATTCTCATTATAAGATTCTAATATTCATTGGATAAATGTAAAAATATTTAACAAATATGTAAAATCATAAATAAGTCAATTCTGTTCATTCCCCCCATTACAATGGCTAGATGTAAAATACCATTTAAAATAATAATGTTATTATTTTATTATTTCTTATTGTAACTCAACATTGTGTGCAACGTAAGTTTTTGGATAAACCCGTTGTTTCATGCCGAGTACGCTATCAGACAAAGAATATCTTCAATATAAAATCAATATCTTATTAATACATATTAGTATAAAAGAAAAAGTATAATTCTATAAATACATAGGTTGTTAAAATATGTGTTCCTTTATTCATCGTTGACAATTATTCGAATATTCTTAGAGAACTGATTAGATATTTGTCCCATGATATAAATTCCTTTGATCTGTCACATAGTGATATGGGAATTTGAAATTGGGATATATATCGACTAGGTGGGGTTCCCTAATTAGGAAAATGTATCATATGATCCAAACTTTTGTAGACATTTTGGATAACACTTCATAGCATCCTTTTTTGGAAATGGCATACTATGACCATTGTGAAAGAAAAGTTTTTAAATCAGAAGAATATGCACTTACTCATCTCAATTAAATACTAGATCATCATTTTACTCTATCATTATGGAGGTTTCCCAACCACTATGCCCCGTCAGCGATTCCCTTCCCGAAAGGTCCCTAAAAACATCGTCTTATATTAGGCAATCATGAAAGCTAGAGAATATACCTCATACATCTACCATGTATGGATGAAGTTATCCCAAACCTTAGGCTAGGGGTTTTAATACACATGTTCTTGACCATGTGGTTTTTCCAACATGGGATGCATGTTCTGGAATCTGAGATAGCATGTTGGTGGTGGAATCTTGGTTACCATTAATAAGGAATCTCAATATAGATTTACCAAAATTTTTCACAATTATCCAACTTCTATTCCATATTCATTAGGGAAACAACCATTATATAATTATAGTTCCTTTCATGTTTTCTTCTTGATACAATGTATTTATATTTATACATATACAAAAACACTTCTTGGATCCCCAACACCTTATTTCTTCCTTGGACGATAAACATATCTGGGGTTGAAAAATTGTCAATTTTCCCAAATAGGTTTCTAAGATGTTGAGCGGGTCTGAATACATAAATCACATACCTTATCCTATATTGAATGTTACAATTATTGTTAATGGTAATATATCTCTTGAAGAGTGGTCATTTATGATTTCCCTTAAGGATGGAGTTCTTGCAAAAAGGATGGATCACTATGGAAAAAATGGATATTTGCGACTGGTTATTTGCAACAGGCAGATAACCTCGTCGTAAATAACAATTATTTTTGATGGGTTCGTACCGCCCATCGCAATAGTTTTGTCACATAATTCGCACCAAACCGTATGTAAGGATATTTGTGAAAGGTTCCAAATCCCGTAAAAAATAGCCAGTGACTGTTTTTAGTATTTGTGATGAGATACCTTCCCCATCACAAATACTTTGTCAACATGCGGTATTGGTGACGGGTACCGTCACATATACCTTTTTAACGGCCCTCTGTAATAATTGTGGGTAGAGGTATTTGCGATGGGTGCCTCGTCACAGATAAAGACGTCACAAATACTCTAACCTATATATACCCACATACGTTTTTTTTTTCCTAATTTCACTATTTAATCAACTTCTCTGTCAATCTCTACAGATTATTTTAATTTTTTTAATGTTTAATCATTGAAATTGGAGCATTATTTGCGACTTTAATACATCGAAAGCATCAGTTTCAAGGTATTGATAATTTTTTTTATTCTTCTGTCAATTTATTTTATTTTAAATTATTTATATATTTTTTTAATTAGATGTAAATTAAATAAATTTGAATTAGATATTTGTTTTGTAGTATTAAATTTTTTTACTAGTTATATATAAGTGTTAATAAGGAATAAATTTTAATAATTAGTAATAATAAGCAATAATTAGAAATAAATTGTAATAAATAGTAATAAGTAGTTAAAAATAGTAACAAATAGTAATAAATGTAAATAAATTCAAATAATTAGCAATAAATTTTAATAATTACAAATATATTGTAATAAATGGAACAAAATTGTAATAAATTGTATTAATTAGTAATAAATTGAAATAATTAGTAATAATTAGTAATAGTTGGAAATAAATTTTAATAAATAATTATAATCATTAATAATTATTAATAAATTTTAATATTTTGAAATAAATTGCAATAATTATAATTAATATTTAATAATTAGTAATAAATTTTAATAATTAGTGGTAATTATTAATCAATTTTAATATTTTGAAATAAATTGCAATAATTATAATTAATATTTAATAATTAGTAATAAATTTTAATAATTAGTGATAATTATTAATAATTAGTAATAAATTTTAATAATAAGTAATAAAGTTTAATAATTATTAATGAATTATAATAATTTGTAATAATTAGTAATAATTTGTTATAAATTGTAATAATCTGTAATAATTTGAAATAAACTGAAATAAATAGTAATGAATAATAATAAATAGTAATAAATAATTATAACAGGTAATAATTAGTAATAGATAGTAATACATAGTAATAGAGAGTAACAATTAGTAATAATTAGTAATAAATAGTAATAAATTGTAACAAATAGTAACAAATAATAATAAATAGTAATAAATATTAATAAATATTAATAATTAGTAATAATTAGTAATAGATAGTAATAGATAATAACAAAAAGTAAAAGATAGTAATAGATTGTAATAATTAGTAATAAGTTGTAGTAATTAATAATAACTAGTAATAAATAGATATAAATAGTAAGAAATAACAATAAATAGTAATAATTGGTAATAATTTGAAAAAATAATAATAAATAGCAATAAAGATTAATAATATTTATAATTAGTAATAATTTAGTAATAATTAGTAATAATAAGTAATAAATATTAATAAATAGTAATAAATATTAACAAATATTAATAAATAGTAATAAATTGTAATAAATTGCAATAAATTGTAATAAATAGTAATAATTTTTAATAAATAGTGATAAATATTAATAAATATTAATAAATAGAAATAATTAGTAATAATTAGTAATAATTAGGAATGACTAGAAATAAATAGTAAATAATAATAATAATTAGTAATAATTAGTAATAATTAGTAATAAATATTAATAAATAGCAATAAATAGTAATAATTATTAATAATTAGTAATAATTAGTACAAAATTGTAATAAATTGTATTAAATTGTAAAAAATTGTACTAAATTATAATAAATTATATTAAATTTTAATAGATGGCACTAAATTGGAATAAATTGTAACAAATTTTAATAAATAGCAATAAATAGAAATAAATAGAAATAAATAGAAATAAATAGAAATAAATAGAAATAAATTGGAATAAATAGAAATAAATAGAAATAAATAGAAATAATTAGCAATAATTAACAATAATTAATAGAAATAAATAGCAATAAATAGTAATAATTAGAAGAAATTAGCATTAAATAGAAATAATTAGAAATAAATATAAATAAATAGAAAAAATTAGCAATAGTTAGCAATAAATTGGAATAAATAGCAATAAATAGCAATAAATAGTAATAAATAGAAATAAATAGTAATAAATAGAACAAATTAGTAATAATTAGTAATTAATAGTTATAAATATTAATAAATATTAATAAATATTTATAAATAATAATAGATAGTAATAATTAATAATAATTATTAGTAATAAGTAATAATTGTTAATTGATAGTAATAAATTGTAATAAATTGTAATAAATTGTAATTAATTGTAGTAATTAACAATAATTATCAATAAGTAGTAATAATTTTCAATAATTAGTAATAAATTGAAACAAATAGAAATAATTATCAATAACTAGCAATAATTAGAAATAATTAGCAATAATTAGCAACAATTACTAATAGTTTTGAATAAATTGTAATAAATTGCAATAGTTAGCAATAAATTGTAATAAATTGCAATAATTACTAATAAATTGCAATGAATCTTCTAAATTGTAATAAATAAAATAAATAATATTAAAATATAATAAATTGTATTAAAATATAAATATAAATATTTTGTATCAAATATTACTAAATTGTAATCAATAGAAAGAAATTGTAATAAATAAAAATAAATAGAAATAAATAGAAATAAATAGGAATAAATCGTAATAAATATAAATAAATTGTAATAAATCATTATAATAAGTAATAATTGGTCATAATTTGTAATAATTAGTAATAATTAGTAATTATATTTAATAATTAGTAATAATTTGTAATAATTAGTAATAAATTGTAACAATTTGTAATAAATTGCAATAATATGTAATATATTTTAATAATTACTAATAAATTGTAATAAATTGTAATAAATTATAATAATTAGTAAAAATTTACAATAAATTTGTACTAATTTTGTAATAAATTGTAATAAATTTTTAATAAATTATTTTAAATTTGGAATTAATTTGAATAAATTTGAAATAAATTAGAATGATATGGAATAATTTGGAATAAATTGAAATAAATAGGAATAATTTGGAATAGTTATGAATAATTAGTAATCATTATGAATAAATCATAATAAACTTTAGTACATTGATAAACTACCACAATTTCCAGTATTTTGGTGGCATTCCTTTTGATCGACACCTCATCTCCTTGAAAATTTATTATACTGAAATAAATATGAAAAATAAGCTCGGACATATGTCAGAGAAGATTTTTCATAGTTATTTTTGTTGGAGAACGTTGCAGGATAATGATCCATAAAAAAAAAGAGGATCTTTTTTCCTGAAGACTAACTCTCTTACAACATTCTATGACTGAAATAACTCTGAATAGTCTACTCTGACATAGGAATATTTATTTTCCTATGCACAAGGGTATGGATAGCTGCGCATTGATGCCTCCCTACATTCCATCCTTGTGCATAATGAAACTGATATTCTTACATCAGCGCATAATTTTCATAGTTCTTTTAGTCAGAGAATGTTGCAAGGGGATGAGTCGTCAAGAAATAGAGATGCTGCCAATATGTTATAAATTGTGCAGCCAATAATTAACACTAATTAGTTAAAAGTACTTAAATTTTTTAATAATTAATTCAAATTAGTATAATTTTATATAAATTATTGTATATCAGTATAAAAGGTTAAAAAATATTATAAATAACTATAAAATAACTGAAATTATTATAAATTTATAGAAATGAGAATTTATTTGTATTATATTTTTTGGATAGTTTTTATCTTATATCTAATTATAAAAAATAACTAATTATTTCATATTTTTTATAGAAATATGGATTGAGGAATTCGACACCAATGATTGTTATATGACAATGCTTGGATAACTCAGTGATGGAATGCAAGTAGTTATGGTTTAAATCCTCTATATATTGATGGCATTCAATCTTTCTTATCATTTGAATCATCAAAAATAAACTTTTCTTCAGAAGGGACCATTAAGTTTCCTTGTAATAATGGTCCTATGAGGAAATATGTCACATTTGACAAAGTTGGATGTTATTTATTGTATTTATGTTTTCAACCAAATTATGTTTTTTGGTATCAACATGGTGAACACAACTCCATAGAAAAATATTAATAATTTGGTTCTAGATCCAACACAGTTTCAAATTTTAGTACATGATGTGGATGTTTTTCCTTCTCCACAAACTGAAACTCAGGATGATATTGATTTAACTACTGAGTTAGATCAATCTCCTTTATATGAGTTTTTGAGGTCTTTTGAGGATGCCTTATATCCCAGTTTCAAGATAAGCAAGTTTGATGCAGTTTCTAAATTTTTGGCCATTAAATCTGATAATGGAATTTCAAATAGTTTTTTGATCACATATTATCTTTGTTAAAGACACTAATACATAAGGGAAATGTTTTTCCTTCAACATTCTGCGAGAACAAGAGGTTGGTTCTTAATCGTGGCCTTAGTTATAAGATGATTAATTCATGTTCAAATGAGTGCATCATATATCATGGTAAAAATGAGTTGTTTGATAGTTATACTACATGTAGACAATCAGGTTATAATGAAGATCATCAAAGGAACTCCAAATTTGTTCTTATAAAACTATTGAGATATTTCCTACTCATACATAGATTGTAGTGTTTTTTATGTCTCAAAACACAACATCATTGATGTCAGGTCAAAAAACCAACATTTCAAGAAGTAAAAGAATAAATCATCCCTGTGATGGTGAATCATCGAAAAAATTTGGACCATTTTTATCTGTTGTTATCTTTAAAAACACGAAATGTGTGATTGGGTCTTTCTACTGACAAATTTTATCTGTTTGGTTCTTACGGTAGTCAATATTCATCTTGTTCTGTCTCTATAACTCTGTATAATTTACCTCCATGGATTTTGGTGATGGAGACATATATCTTTTTGACATTATTAATTTCAGGTCACCCAGAAAATAAAATTATTGTTTATTTGAATCCATTGATTGATGTGTTAAATTCATTGTGGAGTAATGGTGTCTCTACATATGATGTTGCTGCGAAGAAAAACATCATACTGAAACCTGAATTGATGTGGACAATCAGTGACATCCCATTATATGGCATGTTATCTGGATGGAGTACACATGGCCCAAAATAATTTCTGTATAGTATGGAAGACAACAAAGAGTTTATGCTCGTCAATGGTAATGAACCTTTTTTTTTGACTATCATCGCATATTTCTTCCAGTAGATCATCCTTTTTGAAGAAACAAATATCATTTCATAAAAGGAACAATAGAAAACAATGGCATCAAAAAATGAACATAGCTACAAAGAAAAAATCAATTGTCCCTTCATTGTCCCCATCACATTTCGTCCAACAATAAACCAGCTGAAAATTGATGGGTTTGGAAAAGATTAAAATTGGATAAAACACAGTATTTTTATTGTGATTTTCCATATTGGACAGATTAGTTGGTCCATCACATTTTGGATGTAAATAATATTGAGAAGAAGAAATATTTTTATAATTTATTTCATATAGTTTTGGATAAACTAGGTATGAATAAATACAATGTGAAGTCATGATTAGACCTTCACAAATTTGGATTCGACCAAAACATGAACTGTTAATAATGTTAGACCCCAGATGTTAATGGAACCAAAAGAATCCTATACACTGTCCAAATAGAGTAATTTATTATTTTGTTAGTGTATTGTACATTTGAGATATCTAGATAGTTATGCTTCCAATTTTGACAGATGTCTTAGAAATGGTCATATTACCATATTGAAAAGTCCTGATTGTCATGTTTTAATGGAACGTCTTCTGCAATTTGGATTCAGAGGTTTTTTCAATAAAATGATTTCGGATACACTAGTAGACATATCATATTTTTTTCAAGATATTTGTGCCTCAACAACAGAGTACAATGTTGTAAGAAAACTACTAGAAGTTTTCATTTTAATTTTATGTAAATGGAAAAAAATCTTCTCAATAAGTTTGTTTGATTTAATAGAAGATTTAATATTAAATTTTTCACATTAAACATAATGTATAGGTCCGATGCAGTTTCCATGGATGTAACAATTTGAGAGATGCATGCATTAATTGAAAAAAGTATGTAACAAAGCATTATTTAACAGCTCAATTGTAGAATTTTATTTTCAAGACGAAATTTCATTCTTATGATCTAATTACATTCAATCTAAATATCCCTTAAAAAAAAATACATGATCCATAAAAAGATAAATGATGATGATGACATGAGCAATCAATTATCATTTTTCAATCAACCTCAACATGGCTTCGGTGGAGTTTAGGAATGATGGATTTCAAATGATAAACATCATAGAGCTCAAACATATATTCTGTCGTACTATGTTGAAATGAAACCATTCATACTTTGAGTTCTCCTATCTCTTATTCTATAATTTTAATAATAATAAATTAATATTATTTTATTTTTAGGTTATTTAATAATCATATCCTGAAAAATTTTCCAAAAATATAGAAGCTGATCATGAAGAGTTTTGGGAAAAACAATTCCTACCGGTTTCAAAAACATGTAATGTAACTTTTTTATTGCCATAAAAAATCAATTTGATACTTTTTATGGTGATAAATTTTTATCAAGTTTTCATGTATCTCATCATGGTGATAAAATTGATAATTGATTGTATGTATTGAGTAACCCACCATCCAAAATAGTTAAATCTTATAATTCATACATGGTGAATGGTTATCTATTTCATAGATGTGCATATATGGAACCAAAAAAACAAGGAAAAATGGTGTTTTCTTAAGAGTATCTTATTAGAGAGAAACTGATGTTGACTTTTACGACATGCTGGAAGAAATCTTTGAAGTGTGTTATCTTGGAAAAAATTATGTAACGATGTTTAAATAACATTGGGTTGATACTGTGAGAGGATTAAGTGTTCTTCCTATCCATGGAATAGTTGATATTTTATATAATATTATTATTTTAGTAAATATACCATATTTATGGGCTCATCAGGCACATCATATTTATTATGCAACTAAATATGATACTTCAAAGGATTTAGGTGGTTGGTGGAGCGTAATAAAAATTAAATCTCATGAGAATCAATTTACTGAATGTGAATGTGGTTTTGATGAAGGGAAATGAATTGAAATTTTCTAATAGACTGTTCTAAAACCATATTTTACATGAAGAGACATGAATATCATTTAGAAACCCCACAATTAATGGATAATGGTGATAGTGATGTTAATGATGTTAAAACTGAATTTGAAATGACAAGAGATGATGAAAAAATAAATAATATGTAAATTGATGACGATGTATCAGAAGATAAAGATATTGAAAACAACAAATATACATATATGGATAAATATAAAACATGACATTGTTAAATACTATTTATAATCATATATGATATATTATAGTTATTTTCAATTGTTTTCTATAAACAATGATTTTGTGTTTCAGATGGACGCCAATCTGTTTCATATGTTGTAGGATAACGATCTACCTATGGACGAACAGGAGGTCGGATAAACCGACCATCAGACTAATGGCAGTTCAAGGTGCACCCAGAGTGGTGTGGTCTAGCAAAATTAATGATACCTGACCCAATACCCGAGCGACACCCACATCTTGGGTTCAATCCACGCACACAGATGTTTTTTTACCTATGAATTTTTGTTATTTATAATTAATTTATTTATATTCAAATTGTTTGATTAAATTTTATTTTTTCACATATTTAAACATATAGTGTTTTTATAGATGAGTGCTATATTGCATTATTATTTTTCTGACACATGGGTTTCATGGGATTAGATTCTCATTGATGATTAGAAGTACATGTTCGAGAAATGGCTAGTATGTAAATAAATAAATTTTATTTTGAAATTAATTTAATTAATAACATGATATAATAAATTTATTTGTTGGGTTTATGGTATCCCATTGAGGAGAACATGTTTGAGCCTATTTTGGAAGGCAAGATAAGGAGATATGCAGACATGTTACACAAAGTTTAAAACTAATTTGAAAAGTAATGCAATAGAGAAAGGATTGTGGGAGTTTGTTGAGACATTTCATGTCCACCAACGTGATTATATTTCATCTTAGGATTGGGATGGATTATGTATGCATTGGTTGAGTCAGCGGTTTTAGATTAGATCATCAGTTGGTCGACAAAACCGGGGAAGACATGTGCTTACACATCATGCCGGTAGTCGTACATTCAGTATGCATAGAGAGCATAGGGAAAGTACATTTTTTAATATATTGTAAATAACATTAAATTTAAATGGTTTATTTTATGTTCATATAGGAAGTCACAAAACCTTATATTTCAATTTATGACATTTATAAGAGTATGTATAGTGATCCATCCACTGGGGATATTAAAGGTACTCACCAACATCAGATTGTGGTCAGTATATGTTTTTTTAGAATTAAATTTATCTAAAAATTATATTTTAACTATTTTAATTTTAAATTGAAATTTAAGGAGTCATTTGAGGTTGGGACGTCTCAGACAAATGTTGAGAGTCATGTCGTGACAGATGGTTGGACCGGTGCACCCTGATTTGATGAGGCTGCATGGATGCAGATGACCTAGTATGGCTTCGAGAAAGGCCAAGTTGATGGTATCAGCTCTCAAGTGACCCCTGGGGATTTTATGGAACCTTTTAAATTTTGGCGTCCAACTCGAGAGAAGCTCACGAAGAGTCATCATCATATCATACATAATATCAAGAGTAGCTACGAGCTCAGAGTTATATTATAGAGACCATGCATTGGGAGAAAGAGGAGATGCATCAGTGGTAGTAGTAGTAATAGGAATATTTCTTTTGATAGCAGCATCAGATCCAGGATGAGATGCCTCAATGGCGACAGGAGCTGGAACGTGAGTAGATAGAGTACTTGCGACATCCGACTCAGAGTATTGGGATGAAGTTCCATCCAACATCTCCTTAAGATCCTCTATACGACCCTACATCTATTCAATGAATTGTTTTTTATTTTTTTGATGAAACATATGAATATTTTTTTTCCGTATTATTAACTATTTAATGTTTTAAAGAGTGTTTGTTTTATATAGTATCAAATAATACAATTTTTTTTATTAATTTAATTTTTTAATTATATTTATTATTTTATTAACTAATATATTATTATATTGTTGTGAATACTCAGGTTTTTATTATATTACTAATATTATTATTTCATTAATATTAATAATAATATTATTAAATTTAATTATAATTTTATAAATAATTTTATTGTACAAATTTTAATATTGTGATTTTATTTATATAAATATTATATTATATTTTTTATTTTATAAATAATTTTTTTATAATAATAATAATATTATGATTTTATTTATATTAATATTATATGAATATTAATATTTTTAACTAATTGTGACGGTCCATCACAAAAGGGTTAATTTGTTTATATTTGGAAGACTAATTGTGACAGATTATTACTATTTGTATTTGCGATGGTCCGTCACAAATTAACCACTACAATAATTAATTTTTCTAGTAATGGTTGAGTTTATTATTTTCATGTGATATACACATTAATATTTTCTCTCCAAATTAGTTTCATCCAAAGGGGCTCACCACTTTATTTAGATGATATGTGGGTAGAATGAAAACACAAGATTTTCGACCATATTTGGATAATTTTGGAACTTGAGGATACCGATGATAACATTATCCTTCATCTATGATCGAATATTATCTTCCAAGCTTATAATTACATCGAGTATTTGTTAGAAGCCTACTTAGGTGGTGTATGAAATAGACTAGTCTATCAAGATGATAGGCCATGTTCCTCACTTTTGCTTTTATTCATAATAGAAATAGAGATAATTCATGATTCTAGTGGGCCTTAAAAGATGTATGCCCATCCGACTAGTGACCATCCCATTAGTGGGACATAAATTTTCAAGGATGATATTTTTTAAATATGATAAATAGACAATTCATCTTCTCAGAGAATAATTTATAGATATTACCTTCTTCTGTCTTAATTAGCTCGGCATGTTGATTCCACATTTGGTATATCTACTCAAATAGTAATAGAGGATATCATATAATATATGATATTTTGGTATCATATTCACCCTTTTATCACTGATACTCCTAAGGTTATATTTCATGATCAAGAAGAAAATAACTCCAAGATATTTCATGATTTTTGGTGTGTGTCTTTGAAAAAAACCATTATATTAAATCATTTAAAAAATCATCCTTATGTGAAATTTTTTTCTACTAAATAGAATGTATTACATGATTTCAATGGGTATCCCATGTATAAAAATAGGGGGATTTTTCATAGCAATTGGTACATATCCATATGATCGTATTCGAACATCATTCCCAAATGGATGTCTTGACATCATAGATAGAGAGACATGGGTATATCATAGATCACACAATGTTTGGTCAATCGACGTCATAATCCTCTTTATAAAGTACACAAAAAAGAGGTCAAGATCATTCAAATCTTATTGATACTCCTCAAAAGTGGAATATAGTAGATAAAGTGTGGAGGGTGGTCCTTTAGAATTGTATCGACCCTTCATATATGTCTCTCACCTATTTGGACAACCTGTCTAATCAATTATTATTATTTTTTGATCATCAATGTTTTTTGAACTCAATCATCAGAGAGAATTTTAACTGGGGAGACTGATTATTTTTCATGAAATTTTTAAAAATATCATCCAAATATTATATTTAATTTTCCAATTCCCTTTAATACAAGATGTGATATGCATTTCATTGATCTGATGTTGTTGTGATTGTTAATGATACCAATCCTTCAAATGATACAAATTAAACTGGAGTGACTGGATTTGAATTTTTATGACATACATGATTTTTCTTGATAATTATCTTGAATTACCACAATCATGAGATTCCTCATTGATATGTCTATTCATGTCACTTAGATATTACCCAAATATCAAAAGATTATTTTTGTAAAATATATTTTTTGGAGGTACAATGAACTATCTTTTGGATAAAGATATTTGACTAAATAATCAGAGATTGATTTGTGCTAAATCCTTATGGTAGAAATAAAAAACATTATATACGATCTATTTAATATTGTAGTAATATTTTAATAAAAATATTATCAGGGAGGACTTAGAGAGCATTAAGTTGGATATTTCTCAGGTTATCCTCTTATGTATTTTTACTATACATTTATTATTACTTCTTCTATCCTAGAAATATAAATCGTTGTTTTTTTATTTTAGCGTATTCTTTATTGGACCTTATATTTTTTAGTTTTGGGGATTTTATATCAGACATACTATTTCTAGTAATATACCATTTTCAAATTGTTTTTATTCATGAATTTTAATTTCATGTGGAAAGTAAATCTGTTGTTTATTTAATTATCATGCAATGAGGATGTAGATATGCATATCAATTTTTTGTATTTCTTACAATACATGAAATAATATTTTTTTTACCTTATTTATTTGATAAATTAATTGATAAATATAATATATGAGGAAGACATTATAAGGATATTGTTTCTGACACTTTCACCGGGGCACATGCAGCCATCTGTGGAGGACACACAAGTATTTCCCTGCATTCCTGCTTTCCAAAGTCAGGCGACATCCATTCCTTATTTAGGAACATTTTCATCTTGATTGAAATGAGATGATGAGATGTCAGTTCTTCCATACATGGATTCCTCCTCAGAACTCATCACCTAGTATGGGTCTCCCTTAAATATTAACTCATGGTTTGTGAATCTCTTCCAAGTTCCATTTCTTCATTGAGGTTGGTTAATTACATTGCTTATGTTGGGACATTCCAAGGGGTCCATTCAATGCCAAAACCTTCATTCAGGGGAGTATTCATGTTGGAAAACACTGGCATGTTTCGATGTTGGAACACTAGTGCATCTAAGTTCCTTCCCCATATTATAGGGAATCTTGAGGGCATGAAAGCTCGCGACGTCCCTTGTCGAATGTGGGGAATTAAATCCCATAGTCATGCATATGACGTTTTACTAATCTTATTATTTTTAACATAGGGTATGCCACAGGTTTATGGTCTTGCAGAGACCGATCGTACTGATCAGAACACTGACTAGAGCGGACAAGATGGGTGCAACTCCTGGAGGGAACATTGATGTTGGGGATAACACATAGTTAGCTACCCAGTTTTTGTTAAGGAGAATGTGGAATGAGGTTGCATGATCCCACCTGGATGTGGCGGCACAGGTAAGAATCCAGATAGATAATGGATGGTTAAGTGAAGTTGATATATAATGAGATGGAGTCGACTTCAGGAAAACAATGATGTTGGTCTTGATCTTTGAAGAGACATCATACGTATCCCTATAGAATGTAATCGAAGTCCTCGTAGTTCATATGAAGATGGATTACTATCAATTGTGGACTTTAACGGCTTACCGCTTGATGGAGTCACAGCGGCTTATTGCTGGATGGGGTCACAACCGCTTACTGCTGAATGGTAGGATAGTTTAGTGTCTTGTAGGACAAAAGGGGGTACATTTTAACATCACGGAGGATGGGTTGAACCGATTTGAAGTGGTCGGGACCAATGGGTGTTGGCCTTGAACCTTAGGGAGGCTTCTTACAAACCTTTCCTGGGCATGGAAGAAAGTCCACGTAGTTTGGGATGGTGTTGGACTGGTGTGAAGGGGGTCAGAACCAATGGTTGTTGGGATTAAACCTCAGGGAGGCTTCCTGCATCCCATGCCTTGGCAAGGATCATTGTCCACGTAGTTTGGGTGAAAAAGGTGGTTGTTGGGCTTCAACCTCAGGGATGCTTCCTCCATACCTGTCCTTGGTAAGGTTCAAAGTCCACGTAGTTTGGGAGAAAAAGGTGGTCGTTGGGCATGAACCTCTAGGAGGCTTCCTACATACCTTTCCTTGGCAAGGAACAATGTCCACAATGTTTGGGAAGGGTTTGGGGCTTACACTCTAATATTACTAGTGAGGATGTCATGGATGATGCTTACTCTGAGCCCATGTGAGTCATGTTCGATGTGAGAAAGAAGAGACAGAAAAGGCCTGACGATCACGTCGTGGAAGGTGCATCTGTGGGAAGTGGAATGGGAGCTTATCCATGGTTAGCTTCCCAAAAAGGAAATAAGGGATTACACGTGGTTAGCAGGCTAAGGTGATGGAGATCAGGATTTACTCCAGGGTGGAGGCCTAGTGGCTTCAAAGCCCACATGGAAAGGGATTTCACACGGATGAGAAGAGGGTTCTGGTGCCCATCCCCCCATCGGTTATTGGTCTAGGAAGAATATAGGAAGAGCTGGGATGCTGCCACTTGCAGGAAAGGCTAGGGGATTACACCAAGGTGGTTTTCCTAACCTCGTAGACGAACACTTCTCTAATAAGGAGGTTCTCATTCTGTGTGACAAATTATTTCACTCCCGTAGAGAGAAGTGGGCATACAGAATTTCCAAGGTGGAGGAACCCCACGTTCGACGCATTGGGTGAGGTGAATGTTTAACATCAGGTGCTGAGGATGATGGTTCTTGGTAGTTTTAACATCCGGCGGCTCGAACGATGCAGGTTCACTCCACCCCCTTAGGACATACATAACTAATACCTCTCACCCCTTGAGGAAGGGAAGGAATTAGCAATGTCGTGGTGATGAGGTGTTGAGGAGTGATCCATTGAAGTGTCCATGTTAGTGTGGGTATGTGAAAAAGAAATAGTCGTTAGCGTGCCTATGCCAAGAGGATTGAGGCGAAGCAATGCAACAGAAAACACCACCCAATGGACATTGAAATCACTTTGTGCGAACTTGAAGAGCCACATGGAAGGAGAGTGTGTGACCCAAGTGTGGTGCACATAAGTGGATATCGGACATGGTGCCTTGAAGGGAGTATGACACATGGAGAACACACAAGAGAATATGTTGGGCATAAAAAGGAAGGGTTCCCTTCAAACCGGAAGTGGATGCACACAAGAGAGAAGCTCTACATAGAATATGGAAGGGTTACGCACTAGAGGACAGGCTTTCACGCAAGAGGGTAGTTTTTCATGAAAGATGGAAGGGTTATGCACAATAGTTCAAGCTTGTACACAAGAGGGTAGTGTTGCGTGCAAAAGGAAAGGGTAGAACGCAAACAAGAAGGGGATGCGTGCAAGAGCGGCCCGATGTAGAGGAATATTGCTCCAAAATAGGGTTACTTACATGAAAATGACTTTGGGAGAAAGTAAATTAATGAGGATCATGCCCAAGAGGTCCCACCCGAAGGGGGACCCTTGGGGGATCTATCATGCCGAATCCAATACCTAATGGACATGGTGTTTTTCGCATGGCCATGAAAAATTGAGTTTTTACTAGCAGAGAATCACTTTGTCTTCTGTTCCGATCCCTGAAGGGAAAGGGGTAAGTTTTGATTTATAAAAAAAGTCATCAGGGTGGCACTCAAAGAGGTGGGGTGCACAAACGGCCAGTCGACGACACATTTGGCACGCAAAGCAGACGTTTCACGCTTGACGCCGCAGAGTGCGCGTGAGTGGGCGCCCTATAGAAGGTCTCCCTTGAAAGAATATTGGGCACCCATACGGGCGGTTGATGCCGCATCAGGTGCACATAGGGCTACTGTTCGCAAAATCTCACTTGACACCGCATGGGGCACACAAAAAAGTGATGTGCGGATGCCCGCCCATGACGTTGTATGGGGAATGCAATATTTTTGGCGCCGGGGACAGCTTGCGGGCATAATTTGAATCTTGTGTGCTGCTATCTCTTAGGTCCCGAAATCTTCTCTTCCCTTCTCGGGATCCTCTGTTTACTCATTATCCACCCAATTCTGGCCTTCTCTGAATTTCGGCTTCAAAAAATGCCCCCCTCATAATCAAAGCTGAAGGGGAACCTGAAGGTCGGATTCTGAGGGTACACCAAAAAATAGGGAGCGGCTGGTTGGTATGTGAAAATCCATATTTTTTTCATGCAAACTTTTTCCATGCATGCGGAAGGAAAGTCCACGCCTATAAATGGGTATATGGTCCCCCCATAGGCCCATGATTTGGACTTTTTCTACACAATAGGCGCTTCTCTCTCGTGCGTAAAAACTGTCCCGACTAGCACACAAGTTTCCGCGGCCGAACCCGGGTTTTGCGTGCAATCCCTAATTTTTCACACTGCTCGAAAATATTGTGTTCCACCTAAAATTTGGTGTGCCATAATTCATTCTTTCCCACCAACCGCTTATGATTTCCAAAATGGATGCCCAACAAACCGATGCTGAGAGGGGGATGCCGCTGCTGTGAGAAGGACTCTGATGTTCACAAACCCTCAGATTCTTAATAAGAGGAGGGTTGTGTCAGATAACCATATTCTTTTTGGAATGATTAAATTTGTTCAAAAAGATTATGTACTGAATGATATCCTACCACTATGGACCATCGGCCTTCTAAAAGAGGTGTTAATCCCCGATTTCGAGACGGACAAACCACAGTAGTGGGTGATGTCGGAGGATAGTCTTCCATAATTCCATAGTAAAAAAATGAAAATCTCTCTACGAAAATGAAGAACATAGCCATCTATGTCCTAAATCTTAAGACCCTGACAGTTGTGGGATGTGATCCTGTTCTTGAAGAATCTCCAACTATTTATGCAAGTACTTTCAGAAGCAGCATCAATGACGAGATTAAGGGTTGGCAGGAATGGGATTTTTGATTCGGGGGAAACATCACAAACGAATGGGCATGGGCATACAAGGTACATTAGAAAAGCAAGGAATTTGGACCGGAGCTACGGTATATCATGGTTTTTGAGGCCGTCGGGACGTCCCAATTTCATTTCTACCGATAGTTGGACATGTTAGTAAGGATGTTAAATCGTTGGTACCCTGATACCAACATCTTCCACCTACACCATGTTGAGGTGTACATTAGTCTGTGGGACGTCCATTGTATTGGGGGAATCTCCTTTGAGGGGTATCAGTACAACAAGTTCCTCCTAACGAGGAATGTTTGGGGGGTTAGAACATGCACCCCAATCCAGTCGTGGCACCTGCTGGAGCTAGCTAAGGAGGAATTAAAAATGAAAATATATCCTGAAGCACATACCCTATTCATGGTGGTTTATCCTTTTCATGAAGTAGGAAAAATATATGAAGATTCTAGGTCGAGGGAAACAATGGTCGAACACATCTCAGAGTGGAAATGTGGTGTCATACTGGAGGGTTCGAGAGACAAGAGAATATCATTTTTGGGGAGTTCCCATTTAACGAAGGTTGAGACACGAATGTGCGATATGCCAGCTTTCTTACGGAGTTATATAATGGGAGGTTGTTGCTAGTGAGGGAAATGAGAATGGTGGTCCGGCCAGGGAAGCTATTGATGGCTAGGATCATGGATGCGAAAAATAAGGTCAACCTGTGGGTGCCGGTGTTGGCCAGGCTGTACAACATTCTGGGGAATATCTCGAGGAGAAGTACACCTAGGAGGATATGCAGAACATTCCCTATTCTTCATGTCTAGGTCACAACTCACTATGGCAGGTATGAATTCCCAAATTCCATTCACCTCCTGGTAACGTTATGCAGCCATCCATTTTGAACATTTCCAGAATCCGTCCACAGACGCTCAGAGATGAGGAGATCAAGCTCAAGATCAGCAGCCATAAGCACTATGACTTCCACCCATTCCTATCCCCAGTGGTTCAGATTGTTGATGATGGTACAGAGCCATTAGAATAGAGGGAATACCTAAAGAGAATCTTGGGTGGCGTACTTGTATTCTACGCCAACTGTGGCTTATGTTCATGATGACCGGCTTGGTCAAAGTCATCACCCTTCCCCCCACCACCGTCAGTACTGGCCTTTCAATAGAGTATGTCTAGCACTCCACGAGGACATATCTGGATGCAATAAATTGGAATCACATAGGGAAAATCAAGTCAGCCTATGCAGAGCTTGAAGATTAGGGAGGCGGATGATGTGTCACAATAGTGGTGAGGAAAAGAATTGGTCGAGTGGATAACTTGGCAAAATCTAGCACTTTATCTGCAGGAGCATCACAAATCGAGAATGTGCCTCCCCCTCCCGGGGATTGGTGTCCCCGCATGCGGCCTCGTGGGACATCTAGAGACCTTTCAGAGAAGCAACTCAGGTACGTCCTGAAGCTGTCTGCCGATGCCATCTTCCCCTCTCTGTGGTCTTCCTGGAGAACATTAAGCCAGTCTATGCCTACTGATGAATTGTGGCAGCAGTTGGTATCTGTCAGGCTTGACCTGCGAGACATAAGACGCATCCAAATGAGAGATAGGGTAAACATTAATCATCAGAATGCATACATGACACCCATGGATATGTACGCATGCAATTGGGGGTGGTATGAAGAACCACATATCCTTGTGAAAGTGATACTTGGCCAGAAACATGACCCAAAAAAGATACTATCCGAGGATTAAAGTATAGATGAGGAAGAAGAAGAAGAAGATGATGATAATGAAGAAGGTGAAGAAGATAGAGGTGAAGAATATGAGGAGGACCAAATTGAAGGTCTTTGTGGTGAGGGTCCTTCAGAAGATCCCACTCACTAGTGGAGCACCAGAGAGAGCGATGAAATCGTATGTTCCGATGTAGTATTGGAAGATCAACATGAGATAAGTTTAAACCTTATCTCCACAGGACTTTATCTTTTCAAAACATTGATTCGTCAACCAAAAACCATCTTATTTAGGAACACATGGGAGAGGGTTCCTAGGATTCCTTCCCCACAGGGGATGACAATGTACCTATAGAGGTCGGGGAGAATTCTTGAGAACCTTTCCTCAGGAATGGGCATAGTGGGGTACCGATTACAGCTGGAGTAGGTGACAATGAGCCAAAAGGAGAGTCCCTCGACATCCCCATTGTTCAAGAGTAGATGATACCGATGATTGAGTTGAAAAGTTCTGAAGGCTCCTCTGTGGCGGCGACCCCAACCATGACACATGCATTGGAAACTGTTGTACCAGGCTCATGTATGTCCTTTTTCATTGGTTCTTCATTTTACCGTAGAGTTTAGCTCATTGGGATACTGATTCCTGATGCAGTGATCGCAAGGTTTGAGGCACGCCAAACCATCGAGTCCAGGACATCTACAAGAGCCCTACTACCAGCATCCTCGCCCTTTATAGAAGAAACCATTTTAGGTGGCCCTACCCCGATACTTGTTGATTTGGAGATTGCAATGATGGGAGGATATGATAATAATGTGGAGCTCCATCCTGACGAGAGTGAAGTTACTGGTGAGGAGGGAGTTCCTGAAGAAGACCTTTCCGCTGAACTCATTGCCGCTTTCCCCGAATACAGGCCCATGGAACTCGAAGAAATTGACGTTTCTGACTCGGATTCTACAAAGGAGAGCCATATGACATGACACAAGGTTTGGAAGTGCATCCTATTCTTTCTCATCCAGCCACACTTAGAATGGATAAGACAGATGAGGTCACTCCATAGCTGGATACGCATTCTCTGTGATGGAGGGGAAGAGGATCTCCATTCTCACGTAATGATATTTGATTTCATGGTAGAGAGGATACAGAAGGATAGACGAAATTTGGATAATTCCCAGCACCATGAGGATTCAAATGATATTCAGGCCATCATGGAGGGGCAGTAGGAGGTCCAAAGACTTGAAGAACAAATGAAGGAAAGGGTGGAATTCATTGCAAAACAATCTGAGCTCATTGAGTGATTGAAGGTCCAGCTCGCGGATGCTCAAGAACAGATGGTGCAGGAGAATCACCAAATTATTGAGCTCCAGACTGAAAAATCATGGGCATAGTCCAGGGCTAATGAGTTACACCTCACTGTTGTTGTCGAAGAGAATGATCTCAGGGGACGGGAAGAAATGCTGGAGTCCACAAGTCCAAAGGTGGAAGCATTGGGAAAATCAATCCAAAATGGTGATCTTTAAGGGACATGTTTTATCTAACCCACAAAAATTATAATTCTTTATTACTTATAGCTCTTAATTGTATGTATGGACAGACTATTTTCTTGTTTATTTTAATTCACTTCGACCATAATCCCAAAATACAAAGCAACCCATTCTTAATCTCACATGGGACGTACCCGATGTGAGAAACAAGGGATGCTCTCACAATTAATTCATTTGAATGTAAGATTTCCAGCCAAGTTCGGGATCCAATGATCGAACAACCAATCCATATTTCTGAGAAAAAAAATGGGAGTCCCAATCGGAGGATGAGGGCCTCAGATCAATCGATGTGTTGTTTTCCCAAAGTGCTCTTGTGCACGGTAAGGATAAAGACAAAGACATTTGAAATTAATCTGAACATAGGGAAGTGGAATGTGTGAATCACGATACCAAAAATTTGGAACACTATAGGGATGGCATCACAATGATGAATAACTATTGAAAATGTTTGAGATACAGTATCATCATTGCGTTAGCCTGAAATGGGGATAAAAAATGAGGGCTGACCGCTGACCATATTCAAAACGCAGAGCTTGACTCAGAATGTAATCCATTTTCCATCCAGAACGTTGGCCCAGGACAATAGGCAAGCCATAGGCCAAGCATCTATACTATTAGGGGGTTCAATTAGGTGTGGAAGAGGATGAGGTTCCGAATAAATGGAATTAAAAGCATGGAGTGTGGCATGATGGGTTGTTAGAATGGAGTCCAAAACTCATGAAATTATGCCACCGTGGTGAAGGAACATTAAGTGGGCACATTAGTCTGATCGGGGATCATACCTACTTTCGAACAGGACCTCCCTCGTAAGGACCTAGGATAACATGTAGTTTTACATCATACATTGAGGATGGTGCACATAGTTTAAAGGTAATACTTCCTAGAAAAATCTTAACAGATTAAAGTCATGGTATAGGCAATGTAGGCCCCTAGGTTAAGGTTATAGAGACTGGACCGTGATCGGGCCCAAGGGGCAAATAGAGTTAATGACTGTGGGGTTATGCCCAAGGTGAAATTCCAGGGCGTCGCTATGTATCCCCTAAGGATGAGAATATAACAAAAAATAGTTCTTAAGCATGTTATGGCCAGAGGACAACACTGATAGCCGGAATCATCTCTATCAAAGGATATTGTGCATCCCATGACTAACATGGGGAATCTTGAACATACATCAAGGACATGTGGGCTCGTGCAATTTAACATCATGTGATAAGATGAAGTGTGAATGGGGAGATCATCGAAAGGGAGTATGAGGTGCGATAGTTATAAACCTGACATGAATGTGTACATAAGGAGTCTACACCACACCATGTATCCCCAAAAGAAATTCTTTAGGTCAAGGGACAAAAAGTGAAAGTTAGGTTGGGCCTAAGGCATAGTTCTTGGACGTTTCTACATACACCATTTGGATATGAATCCAGCCATACGTAGTTCTAAAGGTGAAATTTAACATCATGTGGGATGATGAAAGACATGTGTTGCATGGTTGTGCTCGTACATGTCCTACCGGAACTACTAAGCCCACACGAGTCATGCTCGATGTGGGAAACAAGGAGTAGTGATGGGTCTTTCCTAGCACATGAAGGAACATGTTAGGCAAGATGGGACACTAGGTGAATGACGTCCCAATGAGGATGAACATCCTATATGACACACCTAGATGCATAAAGGAGTAAAGATGAGTATGTTGGAATACCACTTTTACTTAAGAAAGTGGAAATATTTGAATCATGATGCTCGAGATCTGGAACACAATGATGGTGGTGTGATGATAGGGGATAACTATTGATCATGTTTGACACATAGTGGTTGTCTCGTGTAATCCTAGAATGGGGAAAGAAAAATGAGGGTCAACCGCTGACCATGTTTGAATCACGGGACCTATCGCAAATTTCATCCAAGGTCCTCAGGGATGTTGGCCCAAGTCGGAAGGTAAGCTAATGTGTCATGAGACCAGGCCGTTAAGGGGGTCTATTCATATGTGTAAGAGGATGAGGATTCAAATAAAGGGCTCACGAATATTGGACATGGAATGATGGAATGTCCCTATGAAAATTCCACACTTTTGGCACTTCCACAATGCATATGAGTACGACAAAAAGACATATCTGATAGATGGTGTCGGGTCCCCCTCCATGGAAAAGGGTCCTAAGGTTTCTTGATTCCAACTTAGTGGTCATAGGATGGGCCATTAAGGGTTGAATGAATTAATGGACTATGTGTAGGGAAACGAAGTGGCCCAAACATGGAACGCAGTTCCCATAGGGAGATCTTAGTTTAGGGTCATGGAACTTGGACCATGTTAGGAAAAGACATGGGGGAACAAAGTACTACTATTGAAAAACCTAATGTGAATGAGATCCCATGAGGTACTTGCCACATCACATGTTCCCAAAAGGGGTTGGGCCTAGAGGCCTAAAGAGAGAGGACATGATTTCAGATTCTTGATGATGGACACGAAGATAATATGTATGGGCATTCTTACGTATCCCATGAGGATCAGAATCAAGCCACTCATAGTTCTGGAAGATACAGTGCAGTGTAACGTCGTAGGACAAGGATACAAAGTGGACTTAGTTTATGGTCATAGAACTCGGACTAGAGATGGTAGGGAATGCTGGAGGGACATGGTGAGGTAATAATGAAACCTGACATTAATGAAGACCTAGAGTCCAGATCACCATGTGTTACTTGGGGAGGTTTTAGGTCAAGGGACTGAAAACGAAAGTTAGTCTGGGCCTGTGGAAAAGTGCACGGGAGTTCCTACATATCCCATGAGGATGAGAATAAAGCCACACATAGTTCTAGGAATGGAGTGGTAAAATACTAGTTCCATAAATAATAAGGTTGTCCGGGTCTAGCCCATGAACCAAAAGAAGTGGCATTTGGTAGATCTTGTTTTTCCTTTAGGATGAATGAGTGTTTTTTGTGAAGCGATGGACCTAGGTTAGAAAGTCTAGGCATCACCACAAGAATGAAGCCTTGTTCCAGAATTGATAAGTTGTATGGTGTGTGACCGATAACAAACATGATGTCCCATTGAATGAGGACACCACAATGTAGTATTGTTATTCATCATGCGGCCAACACAATGATGTCATAGTTTAGGGTCATGTGATGGGACCCACCATGTACGTTAACATCGTGCAGTATAGATGCAAAAATTTAAAGTCATTTGGGACTAAGAAGAATAGTTTAAAGTCATATGGATCAGACATATACACAAAAGACGAGGTTCATAAGGGAATGTGCACGACATGATAATTCAAACCCCATGTGAATGGGGATGAGGTCAACATCACACCACGCATGATTCCATGGAAGAATCCTCAGGCCAAGGGTCCAGAAAAGGATACAAAATATGGGGTAGGAGATAGGATTGACTAGATCATTGAAAGAGTAGTACGTGATGCGACAATTGTAAACCTAACGTGAATGAAGGCACAAGCACTGACATGCCACATCACGCAGTCCTATAAGATTTGGGTCCTAAAGGTTGAACATAAGAGGTAAATTAGTAGAAATCGTGGAAGACCTAATGATGAGATGTCTGGGTGTTCCTATATATCCCATGGGAATAAGAATGAAGTGACATATATTTCTAAATGTGATCTTAGTTTAAGGTCATGGAGCTCGGACCATGGAAAGGAAGTATCCTTCCAAGTAGGCACATACCTCAATTCAATTTCTAAGCCATCGTGAGTCATACTTGGTGTGGGAAATAAGGGAGGAATAGGTTTTTGAAATACCTAGAATGCACGCTAAAGGAATTTCGGCGCGGAGCCCCGAATGATGCCTTACCACAACATAGTCCTGCTAATGTGAAAATGCGCACTAAGGGATTCTTCTTGGAGTGTTGAAATTCTACATGGACATGATGGGGTGGAAAATAATGTAAATAATGTAACCCACATTCAAGGATTTAAGGAGTTGGTGTGACGATGGAGGATAACTGTTGACCATGTTAAAAACATAGCATCCATATCGTGTGGCCTGAAATGGGAAAAAAATGAGCATCAGCCGCTGACCATATTTGCAACGCTGGACTTGTCTCAATTTTTTGTCGAAAACCCTAAATGATGTTGTCCTGTAATGGTTGGAGACACCTAGGCCTAGCATCCATGCCATTTGGGGATCCCTTAAAATTTGAAAGATAATGGAATCCCAAATTAAGGGGAAAATGAGGCCTGAAAAATTTGTGAAAGCATGTCTAGGTAGAATCTGACACTCCAAGTTCATGACCAGAGTACTCATGGGCGAATTGGTGAATCACCAAAGAGGGACGAGGGACCCGACTTATGGGAATCCGACATTAAGAGATGAGATCATGGAAAGAGAGATATGGACGCTCATGATAGAGAGGTATGCAGCGTGGTTGTTATAAACCTGACATGAATGGGGACATAAGCCCATACCACACCATATACCCCTCTTCTGGAAGAACATGGGATAAGGGGGAAAATGATAGGTATATTTCTAAGAGATGGGGCTAGACCCGAAGACTAGACATTCGGGTGATCCTACGTATCCCATGATGATGGGAATAAATCCACACATTGTTATAGAGGAATATATGATGAAAATAAGGGAAAGATACCCACAACGAGGGGCTTGTACGGCACGACAATTTACCCGACGTGAATGAGAACATAATCCCACACCACATTGTAGAACCCTAAGTGAGAACATGGGCTAGGGGCCTAAAAAGGACAAGGGGCCTGAGGCAGGGCCACAGACAGAATGTCACGACCAATTTTAAGGTCAACGACTTACAGTGAGAACGAAGGTGATCTTAGTTCAGGGCCATTGAGCTCGGACTGTATATTCCTAGTTTAATTTCATATGCATGGGATAGAGAGGGAGAATCATCATGCCTATTTAATACCAAAAAGTGACAAGGATGATAGAGCAAAAATGTTGACCAGATTCACAAAAACATATCCACCCTTGTGTGAGCAAAATTCGTGAAAAACAATTGAGTGTTAACCGTTTACCATACTCGAAACATGTGACTTGTTTCAATTTGATTCTTGAAATCCCCAATGACATTAGCTAGTAATGGTAGGAGGGCCATTGGGCTAAGAATCCATGCCATTCGAGGGCCCTTTTAGATATAGAAGCTGATAGAAACCCAAATGATGGGGCTCGCGAAGCATGATGGGGCCTGTGCTCATAGGACAGACGATAAAATGAGGGATGAATGTCTCAAGGGGATATTTGTGGCATGGAGAAATAGCCCGATGTGAGTCCATACCTCACCACACAATCCTAAATGAGAACTTGTACCAAGGGGTCGAAGGGGTCAATTGACCTGAGGCTGGGTATCCCGCCCAACTGTAGCCATATGACCTCTCATGCAGGAATTTCCTTCATAGTTTTTTTGCCCACGTGAGAAATGCTCATCATGGGAAACAAGGAGTAGCACTAGGCTCTCCCAATCACATAAGGGTTTGACAGCTAGAATTACACTCCTAATCGTGGATACCGAGAATTGGAGTGATGGTGGGGCAGAATGAACCACTAAACTCCTTGTTTGGGACATATGTGGGTGCTGAAAATGATAAAAGATAGTTGTTGACCAGATTCGAAACATAGCATCTATATCGTGTGACCTGAAATGGGAACAAAAAATGGGCATCGACCGCTGACCATATTTGTAATGTTGGACTCTTATCTATTTTTTGTGTCTAAAATCATCGAGGTCGTTTTCCTGAAACGATAGGAGAGCCCTCAGGCTAAGTATCCTTATCGTTCAGGGGCCCCTTCAGATGTAAAAGATAATGGGAACCCAAATGATGGGGTGTGTTGAGAATAAATGGACCTATGTAATTTCCAATAACATTAGACATAGAAAGAGACACCGATCATCAGGGGAGAGGGATAAATGGTACAATGATGATGAACTTGACGTGAATTAGGGAAAAATCCTCCACCACACCATGTATTTTATCGCAATGGGAGGTCCCGAAGTTTGGGGTTGGGCCTATGGGTGAAATTTCTGGGCGGTCCTTTGTATCCCATGAGGATGGGAATCAAGCCACATGTAGTTCTGGTAGGGACATACAGTTTATCATCATGAGGTAAGGACATGGAAGGATTAGAATAATGAAGGAGGTAACACGGTGAAATCATAGTAACCCTGACATGGGTGGGGCCAAAGAAGCCTATACGACCCCATGTGGGATCCTCCCAAAGAACTATGCGCATGAGGGGGTAATCCAAGAGGAAACATGGGGCTGGACTCAAGATGAGGCGTCTTACCGTTTCCACATATCCCATGAGGGTGGTAATCAAGCCATACATAGTTATTGAGATGTAGTTTAACATCTTTTAGGATGACCCACCGTTTAATGTCATGCAGGACATTTCGTAGTTTATGGTTATGTAGGTCATGACAGTTTAAGGTCATGCAGGACCGCAATGTAGTTTAGGGCCATGCAGCACAATCATGTGGTTTGGTGATGTTTATGACCATAAATTTTAATGTCACATGGGATCCAGAAATGGGGAATCAAGAAAATTATTTCTTTAGGAACTTGGCACTGGTTAGAGGAGTTATACGTTCACCATCCATTGTAACCAGTGAGTATGAGCCATTGGATTAAACCTTGTGAATGATGTGAGGTCTTTACCATTTGGGTCCCAACATGGGTGGTTTCATTCTAGGCATCATTGGTGCCCTCAGGGCCTATAACAAGTTGCCTTTCAGGAAGGAGCAGAGGCAAAGTTTATTTTTGAAAGCTCCAGCTATCTTGTTCTGATGGCTTTACAGATTGTGCAGGGCATGAAGCCTGTTCTTGTCGAGAACTTCCAACTCATCCAGACATATTTCGACTACTTTATATAGTGCTTTTTGATCATAGACAGCTTTGCGCAATGAGGAAAATTGAATCTCGATGGGTAGAATGGCCTCCGTCCCATTCACCAAGGAATATGGGGTCACCTGGGTGGGATTACGAGTCATCGTCCGATAAACCCCAAGGGTATTGGGGAGATTGTCCATACTACTCTTCTTATTATGACCAACTATTTTCTTCAGAATGTTAGAGAGGGTTTTGTTTAAAGCCTTGATCGGTCCATTTTCTTACTCATGATAGAGGGAGTTATGGTTAGAAAAGATGTTGTAGTTAGCGTAAAATTTATTCTGCTCAGATTTTCGGAAGTTCGTACTGTTATCGGTGAGGACAACGTGAGGGAATCCAAATCAACAGATGATGCTCGGGCTCAAAAAGTGAACAATGGAACTTTCCTTGACCTCTTTCAATGGGATTTACTCTTCCCACATGAAGAAGAAATCTGTAGCAGTCAGGATGAATCTGCATTGGCGAGCTATCACTGGAGTATATGGTCCCACTACATTGAGTCCCCATACCACAAATGACCAAGATTACATGGTTGATTGGGGAGGTTCTAGAAGCCAATTCATGAAGTTAGCATGAATATGGCATGCATGGAACCTGTTGGTGAACTCAGTGTATTCATGGATAATGGAGGAAAAAAAATACCCAAGTCTATGTATCTGGTGAGATAGTTTCAGCTCAGTCGGATGAGCCCCGAAGGAACTGTCATGAACTTCTTGCATGACTTGGGGGAAATCTCGACTCCATAAATGCAACAAAGGAGAACCCCATCAAACCTGTTCTTGTAGAGGATTTTCTCACGACTAACACCGTCCTAGAGGGTAAACTATAACGTGCAGCGTCAGATTCACATGCGCTCAGCCCAATTTTATGGTACAATACCATTATAGAGATACTCAACAAAGGGTTCCCTCTAGTGGGGAGTCAATTCAATCACAGCATCCAAGGGACCTGGGGGTCCTGACATTGAGGCCCGTCGGTATAGTGGCTTACCCCCAAGATATCATCATCACCTGGAGTGATAGGAGAAATGACTCTTCGATGTGCCACATGGATAATCAGATCATACTTCTCATGCTCCGCAAGTGATGTAGCCTGGTGGGCCAGGGCGTCAACTTGACCATTCTGAGATTGAGGAACATAAGTAACTTCTGGCCGAGATGAAAACTAGGCCATTAGCTGGAGACTGCACTCCAAAAATTGTATGAGCTTTGGCATTCTAATTACATAGTAACCATTGATCTACTTGATGACTAGTTCAGAGTCCCCTTTCACATGAAAATGGGGCACATAAGTCTCGAGGGCCAACTCGAGGCCAGTGATGAGAGCATGAAACTCTGCCACATTATTTTTGCATCCTTCTAACAGTAGGAATGAGTATGGAAGGATGGATTATGCCGGGGTAATGAAGATTATACCTAGTCCTACTCTATTGAGCCAGGGGTTATTGAGCCTTCTACTGGTGGAGCTCTGGGAAGTTCCATTGAAGTGCATTTTCCATCATGAACTGGCTTGGTCTACAGAGAGAATAACTTAATCTGGAAAATTGAGGTCCAGGGACAGGTCCGCAAGAGCTGATGGGCGGTAATGAAGTCATCCAACACATGTCCATCGATAGACAATTGAGGGACAAACCTGATATCGAACTGCTAGAGGATTACCACCCACCGAGCTAGTTGGCCTATTCGCATGGGGCGGTTTAGGATGTACTTTAGGGGATCTTCCTAGGACACCAGCTGCACCTCGTGATGCTAGATGCAATGCCATAATTTCTTGTACTACGAATATCAGTGCAAGGTATCTCTTCTTGATAGTGGTGTACCTGGTCTTTGTATCATGGAGCACACAACTGACGTAGTAAAGACTATTCTCTATTCCCTCATTATTCTTATGGGCAACCAGGGAACCGAGAGATCTCTCCATGGTGTCACATAATATTCCAGTGGATTTTCGATGATGGGTGGCATTAAGATCAGAGGCTGGAGAAAATACTCCTCAATTTCCTCAAAATAAGTCTGACACTCTTCGTCCCAATCATAAACAACCCCTTTCTTCATGGGCTGAGAAAAGGGATTACACTTTCCATCCAAATTCATGATGAATTGGAGTATGTAGGCTAAGTGGACATTGGATCCCCAATGTTCCCAAATATTTCTCAGAGGAGACATCTGGATAATGGCCGTGATCTTCTCTAGGTCAATATCAATTCTCAGGTATCTTATAATTAATCCTAGAAACTTTCCAGAGGGGACACAAAAGTCACACTTCAATGGGTTCATCTTCAGTTGACTAAAATAGAGGAATCTGAACACCTTATCAAGGTCCTCGAGATGGTCCTTCCACTGTCAAGATTTGACCCCCAGGCCATCCCAATAACATTCCTCAAATGTTCGGAGTATTTTCTTAAATATTCGATGCATAACCCATAAATAGGTGGATCCATCATTCTTTAAACCGAACGGAATGACTTTGTAATAGAATGTACCTTGTGGGGCCTTGAAGGCTGTAGAATCCTCATCCTATGGGGCCAATCGTATCGGGTTATAATAAGAGTACCCATCGATGAAGGATAGGGCTTGGAACCTAGATGTAGCATCGTTCAACAATTCTGTCACAAGAAGGGGAAAATCATCCTTCAGATATTGACAGTTGAGATCCCAGAAGTCGATGAAGACTCTGTTCTATCTATTCTTCTTCCTTACTGGAACATTTTTGGACATACATTTGGGGTACTAGACCAGCTTAATGAAATTGGATCTGATGATCTTATCAACTTTTGCCTCAACTAGGGCGCTGTGAGAAATGTGCATCTTTCTGGGAGGCTGCTTGAACCCACGATGATTTTCTAGGAGACCAAGGTTGTGGATGGCTACCTGAGGATCTAGTCCTGTTATCTCATCATAACTCCATAAAAATACAACATAGTATTGTTTTATAAGTTCTATGTACAATTGTTACTCCTCGAGGGGCATGGTGGCACTGCTCAATATGTGTTTTGGGTCAGCCTGGCTACCATGGTTCACCCGTACCAACTTGTCAACTGTAGTGGAGACGCCCTCATCAAAGGCTGGGGGGTGACTCTCTAAATCTTCTTTTTCACTTATGGAGGGGGAATCCTCGGTGGGAGGAGTTTCTTCTAAGTTGGCAGACCCCGATTGAAGGCTAATACCAGCCTGAGCGGCAATGGACATTGCATCGGGGAACTGCTGTGTTGCTACGACCATAGCGATGAAGGTTGTTGATCTAATCCAATCTAGTCTTCAGCCCTAGGGGCCATGCTTGATGATATCAAAGCAATAGTGGCGCTTCTTTTGGAGCCAGTTAATTCCGGCCCAACAAAACAAGAAAGTATGATGGATTGTTGTTTCCATGGGTCTGAAATCACGATATCTTATGGGAGTAGGAGGCTCTAGGATCACCTGAGCATGATTTTTATAGCAGTACAAGGATATATTATGGCGTTGCTTAGGACAGGGAATGTGTTCCCCCCTCATTATAGAAACAACAAAGAATTTCCCTATGTCCAGGGTCATATCCTCAAATTGGTGGATTGGAAAGAAGTAGATGTCATCTAGATCTATCCATGGGTCAGTCGTAGCCATGGCATGCTCATCCTCGTTAGCACGGATCTTCTTGTCTTTTCTCTTCTGGTAGTCAGCGTCCAGAGAGTGGTCTTCAAAAGAGGCAAAGGGAGACTCTTCACCTTGTAGCACACCCACTTGACCATTAAGGGAGTACTTGAGGAACATGTTATATGATGAGGGAACTACCGCATGTAGGTGGAGCCAAGGCCATCCCATCAATGCATTGTAGGTAGTTTCCTAGGAGACAACCATAAATTTTTTGCTGGCATATAGACCATCAAACATGGTCTCAAATGGATCATGTCGGATGGTGTCTACTCTGTCCTGTCATAACCTTGGATTCTCAGGTCAGAGGGTCTCAGATTATGCTCAGACTATCCTGGTTTTCGCAGTATCTGAGTCTGGATTAGGTTAATCCTAGAGCTTGTGTTGATGAGACAGCTATGAACCTCCACACGATTGAAATAGATGGCGATTTATAGTGGGTGAATGTTCCCCTATATGGGAGATCCTTCAGCTACCCTAGAGAACAAGATGATGGTCTGGTACTCAACATTATCGACTGCCTCAGGATGAAAGGCTTCTGCAGCCGCTACCTCCATCTCAAACTGGAGGAGGATTCTTAAGGCCTCAACGAGGGCCTCACGCATATCTGATGATAGGTGTAGGGCCTCCAGGATGGAGAAATTTTCTAGAATGCTGGAAAGATGTTTGAGAACATCATACTTATGTGCTAGGTGTGATCTTCTGCTTATAGGTGGTTGCTCTATGACCAGATGTATGGTGCGTCCGGCCTGCTGGACCAGAGGCTGACTGGTACAGGGAATATCCCGATGCTCACTAGTCAATGCCTGTGGAGTGACTACCGGATGAGGGATTAATGACTGAGACCGACCTGTATTATATCATGGATTGTAATGGTGCAATCGAGGTGGATCTGCCTAATTCAATAACCCGAATTTCGGCGAAGGCGGGTATGGTGTCACCAGATGAGAAGGCTTCGTATACTGAGCTCTACGCTGGGCCTGCTGCCTGGTTTCGGTCGCGTGCATAGCCTGGCTGGAAGTGTTGACTGAGCCACTCTGACGGCCCATATAGTCATGGCTCCGTTGATGATGACGACAACTGGGAATGTTGGGAGGATCTGATTGGCACAACTCATCGTCAGGAATCATGTAGGGATTTACTAGCTCTATGGTATTAACTGGGGTATACCTTTGACCATCACTCTAAGAGTCATCCACTACGGGATGAATTTTGGGAGGGATCACCATCTCCGTAAGCATGAAGATGTCGAGAGTATGGAACAACGATGAAATCGGCAGGGGGATTTGTATTCCCATATGCCACCTATATTTGATCTTTTAGGAAGAGGGTGACTGAGACAACAATGAAAAAGTAGTTTCTATGGCTTTTGAATACTCTGGATGATTCAGGCTTGCATGTATAACACTATGGGCACATGCAACAATTTTATGAGAAATCCAGTCATAATAATTATAGGACCCATGATTAGAAACATGATGCCACTCACCTTCTCTATAATTTCTGCTCTATAGCCTCACGAAGAAGCATTCCACATGTGCCGAAGAAGGGCCTAACCGGGGTATGTTGTTATCTACCAGGTCTTGAAGCCTGTCTTTGAACATAGAGCACTGTTTGAGGGTGTACCCCGGGATCAGGTGACATGGGAAGTAATTAGGGTGATTAGTGAGGTTTTCCTCCTCTGGCCTCCTGTACTCAGGTAAATTTACAATCCCTTTCTCTAGGGAACTTCATAAATAACCTGGTACATGGGCCTCACTGAACGAGTATGTCCGGTTCCTCCTATCCGGAAAGGAGGGCCTCCGAGCCTTACCCTGGTGGGGGGGATGGAGGAGCTTGCTAAAGATGTGGAGCTTTGTTATCTCTACTAGGAGGTGGCATCACATTTCATGGGGGCACCTTCGATTCAGAGGTGTCCACTGCAGGGCCGGAGGCTGCACCTAAGGTGGAGGGACTCTACAAGGCTGTGGAGGGACTCTACAAAGGTGTGGAGGCGGCTCCATTAGTAACATGTCTAGTTGCATGGGGCCCTCTATTTTAGCCATTGCGGTAGGCTCGGCCCTAGCGGCCCTTCTCACGGGGATTGAAGGAGGCAATGGATCTGCATTCTTATCCTGCTGCAAGGATTCCTCTAAGCACTAGGCCTTATTAGAGAAGTCTCAGAATCCCCCAGGGTAGTTCTTGGTGATCAGAGAGGGACCAATTCCATCTTGACGTTCCCTACGCATATTTTCAAAAATTACTCCTGACTTAGTGGCTTGTCAAGAGAGTATGTGAGACCATTCCACCGGTTGACAAAGTTTGCAATGCGCTCATTATGACTCTACATGCACTTAAATAGGTCTACGATACTCATCTTCTATGTGGTGGAACTGAACTGGAAGATAATTTTCCTACGGAGGTATTCCCAGCTGGCTACTGATCCGATTGGGATTTGGATGTACCAGACGAACTCAATACCCTCTAATGTGTGTACAAAATACCGGAGCATGGTGGCATCCTACTATGCTTGAGTTCCCATCATGGGGACACACCTTGAGATAAAGTGAGACAAGTGCTGTGGTGGGTCCATATCCCGCTAAATGAGGAAAATGTGGCATTCCTGAAACCCGGGGGTGCTGGCATATCAACCACCCATTCTGGATATGGCTTTCCATTAGGCAGGATTTCCACCTGTCGAGTCTCTAAGGCTTCGAGTCGGGAAATGAGTGCGACCATTGGATCATCCGGGTGGGGATTCTTATCTTAAAGGGGATCCTTGATCACCAGTGTGTTGGCATATACTTCAACATGATACACAGGCCCAACGACTCGTGGAGCAGTTGTGGGAACGAACTGTGGAGCAGCTGGGGGAACCTGAGATGGGTCCCATTGATTTTCATGCCGTTCAGGAGGATTTGGAGAGATATACCGTGACCTCTTTCCATAAGTTCCAGCCTCAAACCTATCTGCGTGTGTAGGATGGTCAGGGTCTCCTGGAGGCAATTCGCTGCAGGGAAGTTGTGCATTCCCCTACTGCCCAACCTTGGATCACTATAGTCTGGCCGTCACATTGCAGTGCTTTCATCCAGGAGTTCATTGACCAACTCTTTTTGCTCCCTGAGATATTGATGAAACACAACCTTTTCAGGGTCTTCCTCTTTCTTCTGCATTAATCCATATGGGTCAGAGGGTTTTCCAACTCTGAGGTGTTCCATGCCCTTTTTGGGATTCTGGATGAGGACTAGTGCCTCAATAGGAATGATAAGACCAAGTAGATTCTTTTGTGGACGTGTAATCCCTCTCGATGGATCCATGAATTGAGAAACCCTCTTAGGGGGTAGGTCCTCTCCATGATGCTCTATATCTTTCTCTCCCTCCGTTAGGTTGGCCATGTTAACCACGAATTTGCCTGGAGGCATATCCTCTATAACGACTGGAAAATCCGGTTGTCGCCAGATAGTACTGAAGTGGAGGGTAGAATACTTCCCACAACATTGGATCTATATGTGGAAAGAATCCTCATGATAATCCTACGAAGTACCCTAAAACTCTGATTGCACAGCTACTGGAGGGCCCTACAGCAACCTGGTGGCTTGGGGCGCTGGGCCACAGAATGTGCAGGTAAATCAACCAGACGACATTGTTCGCTAATGTCCTCAAAATTCACTTGGCTTTTAGGGTAAGACACTTGCTGATGAAGAATATAGAAATGAGTTTCCTAGAGGGTATGGAAGAAACACTCAACTTCTTATTGGGTGTGGGATTCTAGCTCACAAAAATTAGGTGCTTCAACCGGAAAAAACATCCTAGGGAAGTTGTCCGCTGTGAGGATATCCCATAAGCTCTTAGGCTTAGATTTAGGGTCCGACCCTTCATTTCCCCACTTCTCAACTGGAGGCGGCTAGGGAACGAGTAGCGGCGCTGAAGCAGACTGTTGGGATAGTAGGCTGGCCAGTGGAGAATATGACGAGTGAGCTGAAAACCCGCCGCATCTCAGGCTATGATCAATATAGTGAAGTGACATAGCCATGAAATCATGGTAAGACAGGATGACTTCTGTAGTTTCCTTCCTGGGGACAATAGCTATTGGCGATGGACCACAATACTGCTCATCTACCATTGGTCCCCAGAATAGCTCTCCGTGGTCTATAGTCGAGGTAGAGAGTGCCTCTGGTGATGGTGGTGATTGAATGACAATAACCTATAGAGTTTCCAAATATTTTTTCTCCTAGATATACCTATGGAAGAAGGTGAGAATCTGATGGACCTCACATTCTAGAATTATTAGGCTGATGCACCTCGTTCTTGCCTCGTCCCATGACATATAGGATCTAGGTGAGGGTTCCATCGTCGAGTCATATTCTGTTTCAGAATCAGAGAAGCACAGAGGTTTGATCTCAGTATGTATCTTCTCAGAGTTATTTTTATGGCGGTGATGACCCGCCATTCTGCCCCAAGATGGATCTTCAGGATAGAGTAGTGTTCAAGCATGAGTAGGACCATCAGCCGTACTTGTGCTAGGGCTGAGAGGATTCCCGCCTGAGTAAGCTGGGGTGCGAGGATCTACAGTAAAGATATCAAATGGGTCATGGGGAGGACCTATGTGGGGAGTACTAGAGAGGGTAGGACCTCCGCTTGAGCTGACAATAGTAGGGGTAAGGCCTCTATGCTTGTTTCCCTTGGTGACATCAGTGCAAGGAATGTCCTCCTACTGATCGAGCCGAACATAGGTAGGACATCCGTTCTGGGTTATATTGAAGAAAAATGGACTTCACCCCTATGATTAATGAGGTGAGTAGGACCTTCTACATCTTTTTCAAGGAAATGGGGAGTCCCCCCATGATAGAGATTGACCAGGTGTGAGTGGTCCCCACCCCCGCGGTCTGTTCCCGGAGAAATGACTCCATACCCAATGTAATGAGAACAGGATAAGTTTCTGTGATGAGTGTCACCATCGTGTGGAGGTCCCTCATTAGGACTGAGGGAATCATGAGGCGGACCTTCATGATGATCTTGGAAGTAGGTAATATTCGTGTTCTCTATGGTAGCGGTATGAGGAGGGCCTCTGTACTGGCAGCCACCACTACCTGCACCAGCAGCTGAGAGAGTCGACCCAACCTACACGTGGGGCGGTTGGGGCCTCAATCTAGGCCCAGTATACAATTACCCCTACACAACATACAAAAGGGGAAGATGATACTATTCATCAATGGCATGAGCCCCAGTAGTTGCTGACGTCGACTCCCCTTCGTGGGAAACATCCTCAACCTGTGTTTGATGTTGGCGTTGGGTCAACCGGACTGGGGCCAATGATGCAGGCACACGACTTACCTACTCCTCAACTCATGGGATTAGATGGAGGTGATGGCACATCCTAGTGAGATCCCTCCTCGGGGCCCCCTGAAACATGATCCTAACCGAGCTAGGCCAAACATCCTCTACCTCGACGTTATAGGGGAGAGAGTCATCGAGACATTCTGGGGAGAGGAACATAAAATGGGTGTACACTGAAATGGGGAGCAATGGATCCCTGTGTTTCCATTAGGGGCAGCAGTGGTGATGAGGCACAGACGCCTCTAGATCCTGGCAGGCTATATCCCGATTTGGGATAATCCCCTCCTCCTCATACCAGTGTACGGGGTCATTTATCACCCTACACTGAATGAATTTAGATGGGTAGATCGGGTGTGGGCGCCCCATGTTTTTATATGTGGAGATTGTCACAAAAGTGGTGGAGCCACTCGATACTACTGCATTGGAATTTCCCTTGCCCCTGTGTCAGTGGATGGGTGGTGATAGGGATCTTGGTGTAGCAATTTGGTTCCTGAAAAGTATGGAGATTAAGCCATTAGTGACACAACAATGAAATCAACGTCTAGTGCCCCAACACCATTCCCTCTCCCTTGGATGATAAGAAGGATCCATGCAGACAACGTCAGAGAGCGGTATGTCCAATTTTTGGACTGCCCCAACTTCTGGTGAGTTTCACGCCACACCCTCTATTTTCTTAGTGGGACCCGGCGCTAGATGACTGGATCTGGTGACATTCTAATACACTTATGTATCAATTGCTACAAATATACACATTGAGGAGAAGAAATTCATGTTGGGTAAACCATTTCTATTTATGTGGCTTTCACCGAGATACACGCATGCGTCTGTGGAGGATGCATAACTGTTGCCCCGTATTCCCGCTTTCCAAAGGATAGAGGAATCCATTCCTTATTCTGGGACGTTTTCTCCTTGATTGATATGGGATGATGGGATGTCGGTACTTCCTTATGTGGATTCCCTCTCAGAACTCGTCACCTAGTCCGGGTCTTCCTTAAAGATCAAGTCGTGGTTCGTGAATCTCTTCCCAGTGCCATTTCTTCACTGAAACCGGTTAATTAAACTATTCTTTATGGACATTCCCAGGGGTCCAGTCAGAGAAGCAACCTTCAGTTGGGGGAGTAGTCACGTTGGACATCACTGGCGCGTCTGGACACTAGATCATTGGTGCATATGGGATCCTTCCCCCTATTAAAGGGCATCTCAAGGGTGCAGAATCCCAAGGAAGCCCATGTTGAATGAAGGGAATTATATGTCATAGGCATGTATCTGAGTTTTTCCTTAACTTTATATGTTTATCATAGGGTATGCCATAGGTTTAATGTCTTGAGGAAATAGATACTGATCATAACACTGACTAGAGTGGACCAGTCGGGTGCAACCTATAGAGGGAACAATGATGTTGGGGCTAACATGCGGTTAGCTACCTGATTGTTTTTAAAGGGAATGGGCAATGAGGTGGCATGATCCAAATAGTATGTGGAGGCCTAGATAAGAATCAAGATGGATAATGGATGGTTATGTGAAGTGGATAGAAAATGAGATGGAGTTGACCTGAGGATGTCAGTGATGTTTAGCTTGAGCTGCGAAGAGACATCCTACCTATCCAATGGCAGAGAAACAAAGTCCACGTAGTTCATATGAAGATGAATTACTATCGATTGGGGACTTCAATGGCTTACTGATGTTTGGGGTCACAACAGATTACCACTGGATGGGGTCACTACAGATTACTGCAAAATGGGAGGATAAATTAGTTTCATGCTGGACAAAAGGGGGTACAATTTAACATCATGGAGGACGAGGGTGAACCGACATGAAGTGTTTTGGACCATTGGATGTTGGTCTTGAATCTCAAGGTGGCTTCCCATGTACCTTGCCTTGGAAACGATCAAATTACATGTAGTTTGGGAGGGTATTGGACCAACATGAAGGGGGTCAGAACCAATGGATATTGGGCTTGAAACTTAGGGAGGATTCCTACCTAACTTTCCTTGGAAAAGATCAAAGTCCATGTAGTTCGGGAGAAAAATATGGTTGTTGGGAAGGAACCTCAGGGTGGAATCCTACGTACCTTGACCTGGAAAGGATCAATATCCACATTGTTCGTGAGAAAAAGGTGGTCATTGGACTAGATCATTAGGGAGGCCTCCTTTGTACCTTTCCATAGAAAAGATCAAAGTCCAAGTAGTTCATAATAGAAGTGGGTTTTACACTATATGCATCTCAGAGAGGATTACATGGTCGATGCATACTCTAATCCCACACGAGTCATGCTCGGTGTGAGAAACAAGAGCCAGCAAAGTCCTGACGATCACTTCGTCAAAGGTGCATCTGTGGGAAGTGGAATGGGGGCGTACACATGGTTAGCAGTCAAAAGGGAAATAGGGGCTTAAACATGGTCCGTAGCCCATAGAAGAAGTAAGGGATTATGCATGGTTAGTAGCTCAGGGTGATGGAGATTGGGACTTACTGCAGGGTGGAGGCCTAGTGGGGAAAATCCCAATGGGAGAGGGATTGGCACAGAAGAGAAGAGGGTACCAGTGCCCATCCCCCATTATGGTATTTGGATAGGAATATGATAATAGGATCCAGGATGCTTCCTCCCAAAAGAAAGGATAGGGGATTACACCAAGGTGGTTTCCCTATCCCCACAGATAAACGCCACTCCAATAAAGAGGATCTAATTCCTTCTGAGGAATTATTTCACTCTCATAGAGACTAGTGGATGTGAAAAATGTCCATGGTGGGGGAAACCCAAATTCAGTGCATGGGGTGAGGTCACAGTTTAACATCATGTGCTGAGAAAGATGGTTCTTGGATGTTTTATTTTCCTGTAGGTCAGACGAGGTGGGTTCACTCCACACCCCTATGGTATTAAATAACCAATAACTCCCCCAGTTGGGGAAAGGAAGGCATCAGAAATTCCATGGCGATGGGTTTTTGGGGATAAATTCATTGAGAATTCCACATTATCATGACTATGTGAAGAAGCAATAGATGTTAGTGTGCCTATGAAAAGAAGCATGAGGTGAAGAAATGCAACGGGAAACACCACCCAAGGGACATTGAAATCACTTCATGTGAACATGAAGAGCCGCACAGAAAGGGAGTGTCTGACGTAGGTGTGGTGCGCATAAGAGGAGGCTGGACATGGTGCCTTGAGGGGAGGATAACACATAGAGCGCATGAAAGTGAATTGGTTGGACACAAAAAGGAAGGGTTGAGTGCAAAACTGAAGGGGATACACACAAGATAGAAGGTCTGCGCTTAAGACGGAAGGGTTATGCGCAAGGGGGAAGGCCAGTGATCAAGGGTGAAGTGTTGCATGCAATATGGAAGGGTTACGCACAAGAGGGTAGGCTTTCACACAAGTGGGTAGTTTTTCATGAAATAGGGAAGGGTTGCACGCAAACCGAAAGGGGATGCATGCAAGAGAGGCCTGATATAGAGGAATTTTGGGTAGAAATGGGGTCTCATGTGCGAAAATTACATTGGGAGAATGGAAATTAATGAGGATCATTCTCAAGAGGTCCCACCCAGAGGGGGACCCTTGGGATATCAGTCGTGAAAAATCCAATACCTAAAGGCCTTGGTGTTTTTCGCATGGTCGTGGAAGAGGGAGTTTTCACGCAGTAGAGCGTTGCTTCATCTTCTGTTCCCATCCCCGAAGGGCGGGGGGTGGGGGGGGGGGTACATTTTTTTTATAGCCAATGTCCTCAGGGTGGCTTGAAAACAGATAGTTGATGGTGCATTGGGTGCTCAAAGGGGACTCTGTGTGATTGACACTACATCGAGCGCGTGAACGAGCACCGTGAGAAAGGTCTCCCTTGATGGAGAATTGGGTGCGTAATCGCGCACTTTATGCTGCATCGGGTGTACAAAGGTCTGCAATGTTCAAAATCTCTCTTGATGCTGCATTGGGTGTGAAAACAAGAGTTGTGCGGATGGCCACCCTTGAGGCCGTATGGGGCATGCAAGATTTTGCGCACCGGGGGCCGCTTGCTGGCAGACATCAAATCTTGCACGCAGCTACCTCTCAGGTCCCGAAATCTTCTCTTCCCTTCCTGGGATCCTTAGGTTGCTCATTATCATCCTTATGGTGTCCTTCTCTTAATTTCGATGTCAATGGATATCCCAAAAAAATAAAGGGTGTTGAGTTCTTCCATGGTGTTGTCAGGTCTCAAAATGAATGGAATTAATTTCATAAAAGAAGGATATGATTGTAAATGGGAGCCCAAATCCATTATGCAATAATAGGATGTTTAAATAAAGGATACCGGACAAATTTATTGTCTTCATTGATGGTTTATTACAGTGTACATGGATATGGGTTAATTATTTTGGATTCTAGATACACTAAGATTGTGAGGAGATGGGTGATGTATTTTATACCCTAAAAGCGTGATTCCATAAATATGGGATGGGGTAGACGAACTTGGGATGACCTGAAATGACATTAAATTGTGATTTCTACAATAGAGTTATGGGGATCACATAGATTTAAATTCCATTCCAAAAAGGAAGGTAATCCATTAGTTTTTTGTAAATGGCATTATGCATTGGATGCATGGTCAAGAAAATATGTTACTTTCGCTTTTCCAGGGTATATGGACATTTTGTGAGGAGTAAAAAATTTGGACTTTGATGTTGGGTATGGTGGAATGGATATTAATGAAGGGTTTTTTCATTCTATGTATGTTTATAGTTTTACATTGAGGGTCATGTCCTACACCATATGGTATTTAATTAAGTGATGTGGGCATTGAAAAGGCTCTGGAATGGAGTTTTCCATATATACATTGAGAAATGAAACAAAACATGGTGATTTAAGATTGTAGATGTCGAATCTACATGAATAATTTGGTTAATGGAAATGTAAATCATGGTCCTAAATTATAGGCCCATTAGTAATGATATGGGATAATCATTCCTAGAATGGCCTAGAACACTATAAGGTGTTGAGTTCATAAACAACGATGTTAGGATCACAATAATATAAATTCCCTTAATATAGTACAAGATGCTCTAATGTAGTGATATAATACTATATGATTCAATAAAATGGTAAAAAAGATAGAGCTATTTTCTATTCATTGTGAAATTAATTTTTTTTGTGATTTGATGCACTGAAATCATGATGTATCATTTAAGGAAATTGTATGATTCAAGAAGGGTTAGAGAACCGTAAAACTTATGTCACTAACTAGTGAACATATTATCGAAGAGATGGGATGTAAAGATCAATTAATTTACTTCTTCTTTGATCATGCGGCCCAACTACTATTGCTATGTTTTTACTAGGGCCTCAAAGTGGGCTTCATGAGATTAATTCCCCAATTAATTATGAAGATATTTTTTTCCTATACACTAGTGATGAAGATATTATGTAGATAAGGATTATCTTTTTCTATGAAGATTCATTATTTTATATAAACCAAATATGATTTATGTAAATTTCACTAAAAGATAAGGGAGTTGTGATTTGGACCTTCTATGGAAATAATTTAAGGTCATATAGCTTTGACCATTGTACATGATGTTTATAATCATGACACAAATAGATCAAATATGAGGGAATTACACATGAGGGACTAATTAGGTTATACATGGTTTTGAATACTCCAAAATATTCTTTAGTGGGAGACTAATTCATTTTTCTTATTTTGGCATGAGTTTCTTGGTCCATGAGTTATTATTTTGGACAATCATACAGTGGATGACCCAAAACAGTAAAAAGGGTAATTTTATATCACATTGATCTCAGGTTCACAAGGATCAGAAATCCTATCCTAGTGGGCCATTATGTATCAAGTTGGTAGCAATAATCACTTTTCATGGACAGTTGGGTCAAATAGATAGATGAAATTTCCTTTCCAAGGGAGAGGAATAGTCTTTGGAAAATTGAGGTACTCAATATTTGATGTGTGATTTATGGGAAGAGGGACATAAAATATGATAGAATCACACAATAATCTTGTTGAATGTGGTCATGATTTTATATTAATTTTCTATAGAATTATAATTGGTTATTTTCTAAACCATTTATCTTTATGTTGTCAGGATGTATTTATTGTGAAATTTTAATGTTATGAAACAATGATTTTTTTGTTGTTGTTTAATGTTAGGTGGTAAGGTAGATTACCATTCCATGTAATTTAATATAACAAGGTAATTAATTTTACAACATAATACAATACCATATGATGTTAGTGGTGTTACTATACATTTTATGTTGTGGATAAACCCGTGCCTGGAGATCTGGTGCTCAATATGTATCCAATGATATTAGGAATAAAAAAATACACAGTTATTATATAAAGGTTCCCTATGCTAGTTTGACCCATACATTGAGGGTTTCATTCTTCACATTTATTATTACAGATAGAACCAGGATTAGAGATTCAGGTTCCATAACATATCCTTTGATGATAGTAAAGAATTCACACATAGGTCTTCATCTAGAAACTATCTACGTAGGCCTAAACCGCACAAAAGGGGGGAAATGTTCTGAATGATTATTTTCTAGGACCCAAAATTAAATATCATGTAATACCTACATATCATTTGATTACAAGAATAAAGACACATGAAATTATTAAAGGTAGTGACATGGGGGGAAAATACCAATAAAATTTGTTCTATCAATAATTTATCACATGAATTCATAGTTTTATTTCAGGAAAGATACATCAATCATGAAGTTTAGCATCATGTAGAGAGGAATTTTGTTTTTAAAATAATGTTCACTACTTTTGGCCCCTACTAATCATATCCTGAACTGATAATTCTCAATCGTGCAGGGTTTCCTCTATCAAAATTTCTATGTCCATCAGAGATATGACAGTTGCTATAAATAGTGTATAGAAAAGCTACCCTCACAACATTGACGAAACAAGAAAAAGGGTAGTGAAATTTTGTAGTTTTTGGTGGTTGTTTGATGATATTGGATCTAGGATTTTAAACGTATATCATTGGAATGATATTCAAGTCAAATGTAGTTATAGGGAAACAATATAGTTTTATTTCATGTGGTGAGGACATCTGTCGTGCATTTTAGTATAATTTTTTCAGGATATTATCCACTATGGTTAATGTCATTTAGTGAGGATAATGTTGAGTAGACATGAATGAAGGGTAATATTGAAATTGGGCCTAGTAATCAAGGTTGGATCATCACACTATATCATATGATGATAATAATCAAGCCCCAAATTGTTTTGAGATACCGTTCTATTTAATGTCTTGTTGCAATGGAATAAGTCATGTAGTATAATATCATGTGTTAAGGATGTGGGTCACTCAACATGGAAAAGAAGGACTGAACATTATCTTGAATTCTAATTGATTATGACTAGAAAAAAAATATTTTTTGTGGTCCCATGATTGGAGATCTGTGTGATACTACATATCCAATGATGTTAGGAATCATGTTTTTCATAGTTCTTGAATGAAGAATTCAGTATGTGGGTTTGTCTCAGACAAAGGGAATTGGGGAATCTCATTTATCCTTTTAAACTATGTATCTCATGTGTGGTGAGTCATTGATGAGATGAGGATTCCTATATAGTTAACTTTCATGTGGTGAGAATGCCTCTATACAGTTTAGTTGTAAATGGAAATGATGTGTTTCATACATTTTAACTCCGTGTGGTGTAATCCTGAGTGAAATTTCAGTGTATTGTTTTTCATCCATGATTTCATCCATTAATTTTAACATCATGTGGAAATGATGAGTTTTTGATGTTTAACTTAATGTGCTTCAGATGATTCTCTTCAGTTTACCGTCATGAAACATGAGCATGTTTCATTATAGTTTAACATCATGTGGTTGGATGTAAAATGTTTTATGGTTGAATTTGGTTAAAAAATACGTTCCACAAGGTTATTTGAGCAAGAAAGAGTTGTTTTGTATAAAATCCATGTTAAAATTTGCCAAAAAACATAATAAGGGTATTTGTTTGAAGTTATGCCTCCTCAGGGACAGATACAGCCCACAGATATCATGGTCGATAAGTCCCCATGGCAATAACATCATGCCACAATGGTTCTACATTGCATGTATGATAGTAATTTTTGACTACTTGAATGACTGATTATAACCTTAATTAGTATAACATATATATTCCCTGTCACACCAGGTAATTCATGTCATTGTTTTGATCTTGTTCATTGGAAATCCCTATAATTTTCCATGGTATTGGGTGAGATTAATGTTGAGTTTTGAATTATCATCTATGTCTAGTCACCCTAATTTAGGTTCCCTATTTCTCGTTTAGGAGTTTTTGGAAAAAATGCGGTTATTTCATATTTTTGTCCGATCGTGAGACCATTTCTGGATTTAAAAACAATATATCTTTCTTTTATAATGTCTTAATTTTTCAAATTTTCTCACTCATTACACTTCCCACATGTCCTCCACTGACATATTAAATCTACCATATCATTTGGGACCTCTTAGAAATTCATAAGCAAGGTGCATTTGGATTACATATTTAGGCATTGGGCCAGGCCGTGGGACCATTTCCGATTTTAAAAAAATAATGTGCTTCTTTAATATATTTTTTATTGTTTAATAATTTTTGGTAATTCAACCTCATATTATAAACCAACATATCTATACTCACTCCCATTATCTCACGTACCCTTTTGGAGTTCATTTTCTTCTCATATTTGGGCGACAATTCTCAAGTTTCCTCAAAACATCCAGAATTGAGAAGGTAAATGGTTTTATCCACAAATCATTCAATTAGTACTATTTTTTAATAAATAATGTTTCAATGGTTCTTACATAACATTTTAGCATATACAAGAATTTCAAAGACATTCCCTTTCATTGTAGGGTGCATATCTAATGGAATACGAAGAGTTTTCTAGGTGGAAAGGTGAGATTATTTCTCCTTTATCCTACCTCTTCCTCCTCCTTTCAGTATTTGATTGTTTTCTATTCTCCCCTAGTAATTTTAGACATAGGGTTATATTATCCCATGATTTTTTATCGGGGTTTTGATCGTTTGGGGCTGGTCGTCATAGGTTTAGGGTTTATAAACCCTCAGATGGTGATATCCAGTGAGCGTTTCCATTACGCCATGGATTTGAGGTAGGATATACCATGAACAAGACTTGATCAATTATGTTTCATAATTATCATGATTTTATAAACTTATTTATATGATATGTTTTTCTGTGAAAACTATTTTTTAATTGTTTTGTGTGCAAATGATGTTTTATGCCTTATTTTGATAAAAATATAGTTGTTTTGTTATAAATATGCACTCCTCTTGTTTGATATATTATTCCATGAGCTCATTCACATGGTTTTTGGTATATTGAATTTTTTTCAGTATCATGAATAAATTTATGGCGTGAAAATGATATTTTATCATATTTTTAAGTGCTTAAAATAAGTTTTTTTGTTACAGAGTGCATGCCATGTGTTTGGTAAATTTCTCGGTTAGATTTAATGTGTCTAATGCAATTTAAAATGATTTTATTGGATTTATAAATATATTGGATGCATGAGAAAAATTATTTTGGGATCCTTTCATGTTTTTACAAACTTGATTTGGTTTTATAAACAAATGGGTTTTGGTTTTCAACATGTTTTGGCCCGAGTTGACAGATAATGGCCCGTTTCACATCCTTATAAAAATGGTTGTGTTTTGAATATGTAACATGAGTGTTTTAAGGGATTTATGAATGTGGTTTGATGCTGAAAATTGTTTTTATACACTTCTTTAAAAAAATTTAATTTCATAACTTTTTCACATGTTAGTTTTGAGAAAAATTTTAAAGGCCCATTTGGCCATTCCTAAAAATGAAGAATGAGTGTTTAATATGTATATACCATGTTGTGTCAATTGGTTATGTTTTATAGACCATGAAATTATTTTATTATATTATTTTAGGGCTGACTATCATTGTTGGGTATGGTTTTTTTGTGTGTTTATACTTAAAAGAGTGTTTTTGAATGAGTTTTAAGTGCAAAGCCTCAATACACTCCTTGAAATAGTTCTACGAAAGTTTTTAGTGGTTTATTGATTTGTGAAAGAAATGTGGATAATGTTTGTGGGATGTTTGTGTGTATATGGTTTTGGAATGTAATTTTTATATCAAATATGTATTTGATAATATGTGTAACTTGATTGAGAACTAAATGGAATCCCTCGTATCTAGGTGGGCAGGCGTGTACTGGTATGCTAGTGATCCCGTGGGGTTTGGCCCCTATTTAATATAACAAGTTTGACGATGACAAAAGTAACTAAAATATGATGATTATGACATTGGGGGACCTCTAGGTTATGTTTATTCTCTTTATTAGTGGCTCGTGTGCATGAAAATAGGTATTTATTATGGTTACTTTCACTGAGATATGAGGTACCTAGGTCTCATAACTAACTAGTGACTAGGATTGTTCCCATGACTTTTGATCATTGGCTATTTTGTACTCACCACAAGAATACAGTGTGTTTGGTTGGTAAATTTAGTAGCGTGTGTGATTTATTTAAAATTTTAAATTCTTTAAAGAATTAATCTTGATAACTATTTTCATTTTGAAGTTACACATCTTAGAAAATTGTTAATAGCATTCTTGTTTATAAAACATGCATGTTTTTGTCAGGTAATATTTTTTAAAGCATGAGGCCTCATATGGAAAACATACCTTTATATTTTTATTTAGAACTTTAAATTTATGTTTCTTTTATTTTAAAGGATGTTCATTGGGAATAGAATATTAGGCTAACCAAATGAGTTTTAATGCTCAATCCTATAGTCTTCTTCTGTTTTTATCCCTTTTGAAGGTTTCAATATGAGTTCAATCGGCTTGGGTGATGTGTGATAATTATGTTAGAGAGTGACCATAGGGGTCGAATGGATTTAGTGGGTTATCAGTTTTGGTCAGTTGAGTTGTTGGTTTAGTTATTCTTTCATTTTCTTGTACAAATAATTTTTAGTTTAATTTTTATGTAAATGTATTTTGGGCTGTCCATTTCTTTCAATTGTTTTCTTGATTGTTTATATATGATATAAATTGTTTCCTTGTGTACTATATTGATTCCCTCATTGCTCTTCACCATCGAAAAAGGATCAGGAATGCCTCTCGGGATTGTTCAGGGGCTAGCCTAGGTGACCGGTTCAGGGTCGACTCGGGCTGGTTCATGACAAAATGGAATCAAAGGGGGTCAGCTCTTAGCATACCTTTCATTTTAGAGAACCCTTGTTATTTAAAGGATTTCAAGTCAGATATATTATGATTTTTGGGAGTATTGGGGAATGTGATGGAAGAACGTTGCGAACTCTCACTCGTTCGGATCCCCAGGTTTCCACAGGAAGTCCCGTTTTTTTATTGTCCATGGTTCTTGTTGATTGTTTGGTGTTGGGATATGACCAGGGGAGTATGACTAATGGACTCTGTGAGCTTGCAGGGCCTAGAAAATCCATATGGATTTAGGTCATGGTCCTAATAAGTCTCTCCATGTTGGTGTTTTTTTTGACATATGGCCGCCAACTATATGGTCAAGTCACCCACTGATACTAGTTCCCTTTTTTGGGTCTCTTAGACCATTAATTAATTATGAATTTTTGGTTTGAAAATTCTCATGTGTTAATTGTGGAAATGGGTATTAAATGAAGAATGAGATTTTGAAAAGTGGATAACGTAGTTTTGAAAAATTAAATATAAGAATGGTTTTGGAATTTTGTGCTTTGGTGAAAATAAAATAGGTGGAAGTAGAAATGATTTAACATGATCAGTATATCCATAGTATAATCTTGTGGTTTTTTGTAATAATTTTTTTTGAAAGTGTGCATAATTTTAAGGTATCTTTTAATATTTGATTTAAATGGGGTGTTTTGGGATGTTGAAAAGTGTTTTAATGTGATAAATTAGTTTTGGAAATTGGTTTTGAGCGGTTGGTGTTTTCAGGGAAAGGGTATTGGCCTCAATGGCCATCAGTTTGTGAAAAGATACATTTCTGAATTTGTGAAAATGGGAAGAGGTTGTTTGGATTAGCTTGGTTGTTTTAAAAGTTGTTAAAAATGAAGAGGGTTACATTTTTTTTATCAAATGTTTCTTGATGAGGTGTGGTTTTTTGTGTAATATGAAAAGGTTTTTTGACTTGAAGGTTAGTGTTACTTTGGAATTTATATGATTTTTGTGGAATGATGCTGTTTTGTTGGAGCCTTTGGTGTTTTCATGGGTTCCCACATGAATGGTTTTACTAATATCTGGAAGGATGGTATATATGGAATGGTGGTTGTGTTCCTGGGTGGCATGGAAATGAGTATGTGGGTGAGACTTGATGAAACACCATTGGTGAATGTAGAAACCCACCAAATTAAATTTCTTTTCAAAAGTATTTTGATCTGACGAATTGTGGCCTTTGTTTATAAATAAATGGTTATGTGGATAGTTTTTTGTATGTATTAGAAGACTTGTTTATTCAGTAAGCTTCCTTGTGATCTATAAGCCATACTATTATTGTATCATGAGATGAGACATTTTTGGTGGCTCAGTTTTTGTGTAATGTTCATTGGGTTTCTAAAGATGTGTTGGATGTTGTGATGTGTCCATGGATAGTTCTCCATTGGAAATAATTCATGTTGACAAACATAATGATTCATTTAAAATGATATATCCACCATTTAAGATGATGCCTCACCCAGTTTTTTGGAATAAAGTGCTGTTTAGGATCGATTTAAAGTGATTCTAGGTCATGATAATTCTTTTGGACAAAGTAGTTGTGTTCGGTGATGTTGATGAGTTTTTCCATATTCCTTTTCCATTCTGCTTCTCGTTCAGAGTGAGATAGAATTTTGATATGTATATATGAGTTCAAATTTAGATGAAGGTGTTTTTTTTATAATGTGAGTTTTTTTGAGTGGTGTGATCCTTGGCACCCTGACTGCAGTGCAGCTGATGCTTTAAGAATCAGGGCTCTAACCATAGGCCTCAGAGTGAAGCGTTTCACACAGTCAGGAAATATCTAGAGGTGTGGGGAGCTTGACCAACTCCTACCTCCACCATTGTGGTATGGTAGTTTCTAGGTCTCTATTTTGGTTCTTCATTACTGTGAATTTCCATTTTTTGCAACAAGAATGGTGGAATTACCCCTCTCATAGTGTATATGGTTATGCCTTCATGGATGTGGGTTTTCAATCAATGTCCATGTGTGGAACTCTTGTGAAAATAAGGTATGTTCTTAGTGTTACCAATTCGTAGGTGGAGAGTGTTGGGTAGTTTCTTTGTTTTTTTTGTGGTTTCAGTGGCCTAATTATAGTGTCTGCTTCCCTCCTTGAGTGGTGGGGGTCCCGATCCATGTCGAAAGTGTTGCCCAATTCATGTACCCTTTATTCAGGAGTTGGTGGTTAAGAGGATAATTTTGTTACCCTATTAACAAGGGTTTTAGGTTGTTCTATGAGATTTTTGGTGGTCCTGTGCGGGGGAGTTCCAATTATAATTCTTTTTGAATTCGTTTTTTTGTTCATTTTTATTTCTACTCTAATAGTGGGGAGACCCACTGAGGGTCTCAAAGATCTTTCATTTAGGATTTTTCAGATGGTAGTTGTGATTTAATGATGGCGAGACCATTCCGGACTCAACCCCAAGTCATTGGATTTTGTGAGTGAACTATGGTTTGTGTGATCATTAGGTTCATTGGGAGAAGGCCCAGTAATCTAGTTCTTGGCTCGGTTGTGGAGGTTGTGGCTTGATCATTCCATTTATTCTCTGGAAGTGGTTGTGAGTCAGTTTTTTTGTTTGGGAAAGAGTATTTGGTTACATTGTTGGTGAAGGAAATATCATTAGATTTTGATGATGGATTATGTTGATAAATAATCCTTAGGTGTTGATCAATCTGCTGGAATGTGTTGTGGCTTTCTGGGGGAAGAAAATGTTAATGGTGGGGAGAATTGTCACACCCGGTTTTTCATGTCTTTGTTTTGATCTGGTTAATTGGAAATCCTGATGCTTTTCATGGGTCTTTGGTGATATTAATGTTGAGTTTTGAAGTATCATCTATGTATAATAACCCTAATTTGGGTTCCCTATTTCATTTTTAGGAGTTTTTTGAGAAAGGGTGGTTATTTCAGGATTTGGGCCAACCATGATCCCATTTCCATATTTAAAAACCAAATTTTATTCTTTTATAAATTATTCATTTTTCATCATTTATAATTAATTCTACTTCCCAATTGTCCCCCAAATTACCATATCCTTTTTCACCTCTTATAAATTTACAATCATGGTGAATTTGGGTTACTTATTTAGGCATTGGGCCAGGTCGTGGGCCCATATCCAGTTTAAAAAAATACGTTTTTTTATTTTTTATAATTTTCATTTTTTAATATTTCTTAGTGATTCGACCTCCCATTCGAAGCCAACATATCTAGCCTCACCTCCAGTATTGCATTTAACTCTTTGGAGTTTATTTCCATCAGATATTAGGGAAACAATTCTCAAGTTTCCTCAACACGTCTATAATTGAAAATGTAAATTGTATTATCCACAAATCATTCAATTCGTACTCTTTTTTCAATAAATATAATTTACCTAGTTCTTCCAGACCTTAGGAGACTCTCCAAGATGTTCCATGACATTACCTTTTCTCTGAGTGTGCAGATCTAATAGAATAAGAAGAGTTTTCATGGTGGAAACGTGAGATTCCTTCTCCTTTCTCCATCATCTTCCTCCTCCATTCATTATTTCTTCTTTTTATATTATCCCCTAGTCAGTTTAGACCTATTTTTCTGGTATCCCGTTATTTTTATGGGTGTTTTGATCGTTTGGTGCTGGTCATCCTAGGTTTTGGGTTTATAAACCCTTTAATGGTGATATTGGGCGTGTCTTTCCATTACGCCAAGGATTTGAGGTATGATATCACTTTCAAAAGCCTTTATCATTAATGTTTCATATTTTTCAAGGTTTTATAAGCTTATTTATATGATATTTTCTACTATGAAACTTTTTTTAAATTTTTTCTGTGCAAATGATGTTTTATGCCATATTTTATTGAAAATATATTTGTTTTGGTATAAATGTGCACTCCTCTTGTTGATAAATTATTCTATGAGCTCACACACTTGGTTTATGGTATTTTGAATAACTTTCAGTAGCTTGAATAAATTTATGGAATGAAAATGGCATTTTATCCATTTTTAAGTGCTTAAAATAAGTTGTTTTGTTAAAGAGTGCATGCCATGTGTTCAGTAAATTGTATGGTTGGCCTTTATGCGTCTAGTGCAATTTAGAATAATTTGATTGGATTTTTAAATAGACTGGAAGCATGAAAAAAATTATTATGGAATCCTTTTATGGCTTTACTATTTGGATTTGGTTTTATAAACCAATAGGTTTTGGTTCATAACATGTTTTGGCCCGAGTTGCCGGAAAATGGCCCGTTTCACATCCTTATGAAAATGATTATGTTTCGAATATATATCCTGAGTGTTTTAAGGTATTTATGAAATTGGATTTATAATATTAATGGTTTGTATACACCTCCTTAATAAAATTTAAATGCATAAATTTTTCAAATTTTAGTTTTGAGAAAATATTTAAAGGCCCATTTGGATTTTCCTAAAAATGAAGAATGAGTGTTTTACATGTATATACCATGTTGGGTCAATTGGGATTGTTTTATATACCATGAAATGATCTTATTTAATATTTTTAGGGTTTTAACGTATGGTTGGGTATGTTTTAGTTATGTGTTTATACATAAAAGAGTTTTTTGAATGAGTTTTATGTGCAAAGCCTCAATACACTCATTGAAATTGTTCTACGAAAATTTTTAGTGGATTATTGATTCATGAATGAAATGTGAAGAATGTTTGTGGGATATAGTTGTGTTTTTGTTTTTGGAATGAATGTTTAATGTGAAATGTGTATTTGATAATATGTGTATCTTGATTGAGCACTAAATATATCCTAGGTATCTATGTGGGCAGACGTGTACTAGTATGCTAGTGATCATGTGGGGTTTGACCCGTGTTTCATGTGGAAAGTTTGACGTTGATGAAACTAAAGAAAATATGACGATGATGATTTTGGGAGACCACTAGGTTATGAGTATGATCCCAACTAGTGGATCGTGTTCACGAGAATGGATATTTATTATGGTTACATTCACCAAGAAACGAGGTACCTGTGGCTCACAACTAACTAGTGCCTTTGGGTGTTCCCGTGACCTATTCTCATTGGCTATTTTTTAATCTCCATCATCATACAATGTGTATGGTTGGAAAATTCAGTAGTGTGTGTGATTTATTTAAAAGTGTAAATTCTTTAAATCATCCCTCTTGAAAACTATTTTCATTTTGAAGTTCCACCTCTTTGAAAATTGTTACTAGCCTTCTGGTTTATAAAACATACATGTTTTTGTTTGGTAATTTGTTTTATAGAATTGGACCTCATTTATAATATATATCATTATATTTGTATTTAAAACTTTAAATTGATTTTTCTTTCATTTTAAAGGAAGTGAATTGGGAATAGAATATTGAGCTAACCTATTGAGTTTTAATACTCACACCTATAGTCTTCTTCTTTTTTATCCGTTGTGCAGGTTTCAGCTTGAGTTAAATTGTCTGGGCGACGTGTGATCATTGTGTTGGAGGGTGACCAGAGGGGTCACATGGAGTTAGTTGGCTATCAGGTTTGGTTAGTTGTGTTTTTTGTTTAGTTATACTTTCATTTTTGTGTACAAATAATGTTCAGATCAATTTTTATGTAAATGAATTTCAGGCTGTCCATTTCTTTTTGATGTTTTCTTGATTGTTTATATATAGGTGAAATCGTTCCCTTGTGTACTCTATTTTTTCCCTATATTCTTGTAACCATCTCAGGAGTATCAAGAACGCCTCTTGGGACTTGTCGCGGGCTGGCCTAGGTGACCGGATCAGGGTTGACTTGGGCTGGTTCATGAAATTCCCATTCACAAATATCAAATTCTCTACATGAACTACATCAAACCCTCATAAAACAACCTGATTAAAAATACCGCCTCATTCTGACATGTTATTGGTGTATACCCGAAGCACTAGCTCCCAAATTTCTCTCAATTTTCAAACTTCATGATCAACATGGTCCAAATCAAAAATGGATCTTCTAAGGAACTTTTTATTCTTCAAACCCCCTTTAATGTGTTCATGAAATCCTCCACCCCTGGTGGAGATGTAACCCCCCAAAATTCTAATGTTATAACTTTAAATTTAATAGAGTGTATGGAATGTGACATTAGGCATGTAAATGAATATAATATATTGATACATTACAATAAATTTTAAATTTTATAAAAATTCAGTTAGTTCTGTAGAATTCAATTAATGTGATACTTCCTTATCTTGCATTACAGACAACAAATACTTACTTCGATAGCTTGCATTAAACATAAGACATATTTTTGACGAACAAAAAAACATTTTTAAAACATTATTATTTAATATAAGACTATTTAATATAGATGTTAAATTACTGGTTAATAATATTAATTTCTTTTGTATGGAAATATAATTTTTACAAAAATATAATATTAATTCATTTGATACCAATAAATTACTAATCAATTTAAAAACCAATTAAATATAATCGAAATATTTATTTTCGAAGAAACATGTTTTATCATAATAAATTAATTAAATTAAATTTAATGAATGATATTAATGAAATAAGATATTTCATATATTCAATAATATATTTTTTACTTTAATAAATTAGATTTTATTAGCATAAAATTAGAATATTTCATATTTTACACCTAAAAAAGAAATATTTTATATAAGGGTAAATTTAATATGTTTTAGTGGAAAACCTTGTTTAGAAATAAATTTTTGATATTTTATATATTTTATATGTAAAAATATTCTTCATTTATAAACTAATAATATCAAAATTAGTATAGGGTGAAATTTTTGACTTTTTCTAAGTTGTTTTTCCCACTAAATAGTGAATATAATGAATTAAAATTGAAAACTGATTTTTCATGTAAATAATTTATTGTATTAAAGTTTATTTTCAATTGTTTTAAAAGTTTTATATGTTGAATAATAATAAATTAATTCAATTAATTTCATTGGAACAGTTTTTAAATTGAATTTTTATATAAAAAAATTACATGCTTTTGAACACTTTTTCATTAAAACAATACATTGTCATCCTATCTACATAATTTAATTTAATTTAATTTCATACAAAAATGAGATTGGAATTATAAAAAAGAGATACCATACTAGGAATTATCATAATTAATATTGTATATTAAGGTAAATTTATTTTTTCCCCTGAAGATTAATGAATGTTATTAAAATATATTACAATGATATAGGTAAAATTATTCTTAGTAATGGATTAATCCTCAAAATTAAGTGCCAATATGAAAACAAAACAAGTAAAAAACTTATTGGATGTAAAAAATTATTATATAAGAACAATTTTATTATTTTTGGAGGTGCATTATACATGATGGACCACTCGATTGTGATTAAATTTTTATATTTCAAAGAATTTCCTTCTCCACGATAAAAAAACACTCACCCCTCCCACTTATTCAGACCTCTATGTCCATTTGTCTCATCCAAAACAAGACCAAATAATCTCCCAAAATCCTTATCTTCATCCTAGTATCCTAACAACGTTAATAAATACATCAAATGAAGCCTTTTGGTATTAAACAAAACAAGTAACCTGAATAATAGGTAATGTTCTTCAACGATCACTTTTGATTCATTTACTTATCCAACACTTTAATATGTTTTATATAATTATTATATAATAACAATATTATATTAAATATAATGTTATTATATTATTATAATATTTCAAATGACAATATTACACCCATCCATCAAATGAGATACACAATCAACATTCGTTTGTATGGAGGACTATCACCTCGCGAACTGATTTCACTCGTTCCTCCATTTACCACCTATCATGACTGTCAAAAATGATGGATTTATAGATATTATATGATAATAATATATATTATTTATAATTACTTTTTTTTAATTTTTTTTATATAACAGATATCATTATTCTTTCTATTTCATGGGAATCAGATAAATTCATTTGTGGATGTTTGGACGACCACATCCTCAAGGCGATGTGATTTGTTAACGCTATAAATGGATTTTAATATGAGTTTCCTAAATAAATATGTGTTCCAATTGTGACATAAATAATAATATTTAATTATTATATATACATATATATATATATATATATATTCTTACATTTTCAATATTTTAATTACAATAATGAAATGGAATTAGCATGCATGCATACGTACGACCTACTTTCACCATGAATGGTACGTTTCATTTCCAATCTACAAATTTTTTTCGATTATTATAAATACATAAATTATTAATAAATATGATATTTAAATCATTGTATATATCATGCAGAGGATTTAATCATGATTTATATAAGAAGAACAATGATAAAAAGTGAAAACATACTCAAAAAACAAGACCATTAACACATTAAATGATGAAAATAAGGAAAGATTATTAAATAATGGGTAATAAGATATTATAATAAATCCCACATGATACTATAAATATGATTATATTTTGTGTAAAAGTTATTGACACTATTAAAACCAATATACAAGATGCTAATGGATTATCACCCAAAAGTAAACCCACGTTATGGAATTTCATCATATTTTGCATTCCATTGAAACATATTTGTTATTATTCACCAATTCACACTAATGTGGTCCATATACTTCCCCATTGAAATCTAATACCATTATTCACTAAAAATTCATTGAATTTTTAATTTCACCTTGAACTATCTCATTAATTGGGTTTTGATTTATAAGTCACAAGGTTGTAAATGGTATATTTACAATGTAATTTTATTTTGTGATTGTTAACATTTCTTAGAGAAATCACTTATTTATGATAATTCATATTTAACCTTATATTTATCTTAATTATATATATTTTAATTATTTATATATATATATTAATTTCTTAAATTTAATACCATTTTTACATGCGGTGTTAACCTTCATAGCTAATAAATCATCATTAAAATTATTGATAAATCTATATCATTTTTTCAATACAGATATTGTATGGGGTAAATTTTTTAATTAAATATATTATTTTATATGTCATTAAATTTTTTTAATTGAAAGACATGGGTTGGGGACCTATAAATTAATTACCCTCAATATATTAGTAGTCTCAATAGATGAAATCAGTTAGCAGAAAAACATTTATTTTTTTCAACGAGAATATACAGGTTTCTACCAACATATTTAATAATTCTTGAGAATAGATCTTTCTTATTTCTATATCATGTTCATATTAAATATTAATTCCAATAAATAAGAATTTCATTCATTTTAGTTATTATTATCAAAGAGTTTGTTTGTTTTCCAATTTTATGGATTCATTTCATTCTCATTTCATTGATTAAATGGTATGTAATTGTGTTGTTTTCCATTCCTTATGTAATATTGATTATCTTGTTATTAAATGGCATGATTTTTCATTTATTTAACTTTATTTATTTCATAATCACTTTTATATCCTTTTATTGATTACATATAATGGTTCTTCATCTATTACCTTTCCATATTGAGAATTCTGATTGATTCATTACACATTATGTTATACATAACCCTTACTATGAATTTGACCTCCCATTTTGTTACAATCCACCAGAATCCTAGATCTGTACTAGGATGGATATGAAAGGATACACTAAGTGGTAAAAAAAGATATCCTAAAATGGAAAAAATAATTTTTTAACTATTCTAATCATTTGAGCTCCCATTTCATTCATCCTCGGGCTCTTCCTTTAGGGTTTATCATCCTCTTTGTCGATCTGGTTTTCTAACGTGCTTCCTTGATTGTGAATCCCAGCTGCTCTGCCGACCGGACCGTCCATGCTAGACTCTATTTTTGGTCTTTCTCGGCGTTCTTTACGGTGGTTTGGGATGTGTTGGGGTTCACGGTCATGGTTCAGTGCGGAGGTTTGGCTAGTTCTTCCAATATTCTGTTTTCTTATGGTATTTTGATGTTTTCCATCCCTGATGTCGATGGTTTCATCTAGTGACAATGTTTTTTCACATCCTCATTGGAATTTTATGCTTGCTGGTTATTTTCGTCTCGGATGTTATGTTTTTCAGATTGGTCTCCCTGCAAATCGTGGCTCTCTGTCTACCCCTCTTCTGCTCAACTCTGCTATGGATCCAAAATCCAATGCCCCTATCCGAGTTGGCCTGGTGTGTTGGTTCCGATGGATCATTGGGAGGTGTTGTTCGAGTGGTCGACGACATTTCAAGAGCTGCTCTAGCATGGGGTTTTCTTTTTTGTTTCTTCTTTTCTGGTGGTCTCTCTGGACTGGTTCGATTCACGGTGGATCTGCAAAGGTGGAAAGGATGTTTTCCCAGGTTATTTACTTCATGTTTTGTGGTTTTGCATCGATGAAAATGGTTCTCAATGTCAACAACAATGGATTTCGGTGGTTTTTTGTTGCCATTGAAGCCTTTTTGGTGTTTTTAGTGGTGAGGATCTTCATCGTCTGGTGTGGGATGTGATGACGGTGGGACTTGTTACTCCAACGAAGGCTATGGTTATGGATTCCGGTCGATTAGAAGGGGATAAGACTATGTCAGTTTGACAGTGTTTTCAGTTATCATTGTTTGAACCTTCAGTAGGTCGATGATTTGTGGTTTTCGTCGGCTTCTTTGGTTCTAGAGGATTTTGGGTGTCTATGGTAGTTGATGGTAATAATTGTCTATGATGTGGTTTTGTTTTTGTAAATGTACTGGTTACCATTTATCCTCAAAATGGCTATTTAAAATAAAAAACTATGGATTGAGGGTGGGAAAAATTTAGATTAGTGAACATAACTCTAAAATAGATTTAGAGAATTAACATTAAAGAACATATGTATGAATTAATATATGTTTTAATGATACCATATTAATATTATCAGAGTAAGGTTGATGATATTTTCATTATATTAAAAAACCACTATTTGGGTTTCATGTGGTCAAAGTCTATGAAGATTAATTACATTTAGGAAGAAATTTATAGAAATATAACTAATTAGTTATGTAATTATTTTTTGGATAATATATTTGATGAATAATGAATATAACATTTAGAGAAAAAATGTAAATTTTATTGATAATCTTTAGTGTTATAATGATCATTAATGATATTGTAATAATATTAAAATATGATAAATAGGATTTGATGAAAATATGTGGTTTTGAACAACATAGGAAAAATGGAATTTAAGTAGAAAATTTCAAAAATTTTCATTAGTGTCATTTTGGTAATAATATTTATATGGTTTTAGAAAAAGGAAAACATAGATTATGGTTGGGATTAAACCCAATATTGAAGGAAAAGAAGGGTTTCATGCTTACCACTTTCTTACGCAATGTCTTGGTTAATATTTCATTATTTTTAGCTAATCAATTTGTTGAATAAATATTAATGATGAACATGTAGTGTTGATTTTATTGATTAGAGATTAATTTAATAACTATATTTTATTTTAAAGTTATTTATATACAATTTTTAACATTTTTTACTTTATATGGGAATTAGTATCTATTAATAGAAAATATACTTGCTTCAATAAAGGGTTCATTCTAGGATATCAATTTCACGAAGAAAGTGATGAATGAACATTTGATCAATGAACGAACAAAATATGGAATTGTTCATATGATATTTAAAAATATTAACTAATAAAATTTCTGTATATTTTTTATCAATAAAATAATTCATCAGTGTTGGGAAAAGGGCCTCAAATAAAAAATATTATCCAAATATGATCATTTTTTATGATTCGATGGCCTTTTAAATCAACATATATTTTTTAATTTTATACCCTCAAATTTTCATCTATAATTCACATGATTTTCATATATGACTTCAATAACTCCCATTAAATATTTAATCTTATCCTTCAAGTCCATATTTTAACTTTTCAATAAATATTCTATAACAAAGATACCTAATTTTATGTTACTGCATCTTACATTTTTAACTCTCAGTCTCTATTATTTAGAGTGTACCATAAAAACTATTTTCCAATGTTGGGTTTTAAATGAGGTATTTCTCAAATATCCAAAACTATATTACTAATTTTTTTTAAAATTTTTTGTGAATTAATTTAATTATGTATTGGAGAATGTGACACCTAAAAATTCTACAGAATGAACATTGTATTTAATACTATGTATGACATGAAATAGAAAGAGAATACAAGAATATAATATCCCATGACCATAAAATATATTAAGATATTTTATATAAATTAAATTAATTGACATTTGTTGCAATTCACATGATACCAAGTTTATTTTTATTACACAAAATTATGTTTTTATTGGATAGTTTGTGTTGCATGCAAGTCCGAGTTTGATGAAAAAGAATATATTCCTATAATATTATTATTTCATATAAAAAGACATAAAATAGTCCTTAAAATAGATTTTATCAATATAAATAACTAACTTATCAATATAGATGGTTTAAAAAAATATAAAATGAACTTATTGGTTTGGAATTAAATAAAAATTAATTTCAAAACCAATTAAACATCAAGGAATGTTTCTTATTCTCCCAAAAAAATTTTATCATAAGAAGAAAATATAATTAATATTAGTGAATCATATCAAATAAATGACTTTTTTTGATTTAGAAGACTTTTTTTACATTCATATAATATATTTTATGGGAATAAAATAATTTAACATAAAATTTTACACGTAAAAAGAAATATTTTTTAAAGGAAATTTTTTAGTCTTTTAATGGAGAATCATCATGAAAACTAAATGTTGTAAATTTCATAAATTTTAAATGTAAAAACAAACATAATTTTTAATATAGTAATCCTAAAATTATCTTAGGGTGATTTTTTGTGAATTTTTTAAAATATTCAATTTTTTGATGAATCATGAAAAATATTGAATTTTATTTGAGAACTACATTTTTGAGTAAATAGTTTATACTATTAAAATATATATTAATTTTTTTTAAAGATTAATTAGTTATATTATAAATAAATTAATATAATTTAGTTAATTTTAACAAATATCACATTGAAGTTGGATATAAAAATATTTTAATCTTTTGAAAATGTTTACATTAAAAACCATCTTTATTCTCCCATCTATGAGATTAAATTTAAATTAATTTTTGAAAATTATTTGAGTTAAATTATAAATAATGATTCCCATATCTATGATAATAATAATATAAAATTTAAAATATTTTCAAATTAGATTTTGACAAAAATATTAGTTAATATAATAAAAATTAATTACAAAACCAAGGTAAAATCAAGATTTAGATAAGAATAAATATTAAACCCTAAGGGAAAAAATTAACTATAAACATGTAAAAACCTATTTTATATAAATATTACAAACATAATATCAATTTTAAATAAGTTTCTATATTATTGGAGGCTAATTTTTTATTGGAGACTCATCAATAGTTTTATATTTTTTTATTTACATGAATGTCACTAATCCTCCACTATAAAAATGGACTCACCCCTCACACTTATTCCCATCTCTCAATCCCATTGTATTGTCAAAATACTGATCAAATAATTATAAAAAAATCCCTCTACACTTATTATAAGCATAGAATTGGGCATAAGTATATCCATTGATGTATTATCAAAAAAAAACCCAAAGACATTACCAAAATAAGAGGTATCATTCTTAAATAGTTACATTTGTTTTATCTACTTCTAAACCACATAAATTATTTTTATCTAATTCATATATAATATATTCAGTATCATTAATTTATTTATTTGTTAAAATAATATCATTTCAAACTACACTTTCATACACATCAATTAAATGGGATTCAATTCATCATTCATGTGTATGGTAGACTACCGCCTCATGAACAAATATTGTTCATTTGTTCAATTTACCATCATCTAATGTTGGAAATAAAATGGGTTTATTGATTATATATGATATATAAAATATTTATAATGGATTTATGATTATATAATTTTAATAAAATACATACCTTTATTCTTTCCATTTTATGGTAATACAATTACTTCATTTGTGGATGTGTAGACTACAACATCCTCAATGCAATGTGATTCATTCATGATCTATAGAGAATATATTATTGATGTTAGAAATAAAAATATGTGACATATATGTCTTAAAAATGATTATATAATTATAATATAAAAATATATATCATTTACTTTCCATTTAGTTAAATTCAAAAAATAAATGTATGTAGTGTTCATGCATACATACAACCTACACTCCTCGTGAATGGTAAATTTAATTTCCTATCTCAAAATATTAATTATTATTATAAATATTTATATAATTAATTTATATGATAAGTAAATAATTTTTAGAGCTTAAATTTTATTAAATCATGATTTATATACGAAAAAAATAACAAGTCAAAAAATACTAAAAAAGAAAATAATCACATAAAATGATGAAAATTATGTAATATTTTTATCAAACTGATAATATGATGTTATAATAATAACACAAAGGAAATTATAAATATGATTATTTTTTCGTAATAATTTATATAAATGAATAAAAACATTTTATTGGAATTTAAAGGTTGTTCGTCAGAAATGAAATGCAAGGTAATGGATTTCAACTTAGTTGACACTCCATTAAGACAAATTTGTTATTATAAGTAGATTTAAATTAATTTAGGGAATATACATAATTGTTTTCATTTAATATAATTATTCACTCATACATAATGTTATTTTTAGTTTCACTTGGAGCTATCCCATCCAAGGGGTTTGCAATTGAAAATTACCATATTGTAAAATTTATATTTACAATATCATATTATTTTCTGATTGTCAACTTTATCTAGGAATAATCACTTCCTTATGAAAATTTTAATTTTACATTATATTTATCTTAAATATCAATATTTCAATGAAATGTAAATTATTATTTCCTAAATAAAAACCATTTTTAATTATGGTGTTCACTTTTACAGTTATTTGATTAACTGTGGTATTATTGATAAATCGTTATATTTTAATTAATAAGAATATTTGATAAGGAACATTTTTTTTAAATATATTGAATATTATTTATATTTGTAATTTATCACAAATAAAATTAATTGGTTGGGGATTGATAAATGAAATCCCCTCGATGCCTCGGTAGTCTCATGGGATGGATTCATTTGGTGGCAAACCCTTTGAGTTTTTTCTTAGAAGAATAGACATGACTCCACCCAAATATTTAAAAATTATTAATAATTTGTATTCATGTAAATATATCATGATACTATGATACATGATTTTTCATAATTATGAATTTCATTCATTTGAGTTATTATTATCCTTCAGATTTGTCTCTTTTTAAATTACCTATGTATTCATTTCATTATCATTTAATTGATTAAATGTCACGCGATTAAATTATTTTACTTTCCATTTATATTATTCCTTATGATATTATTTAAATGGATTCTGTTTTTTGTTAGTCACCTAATTATATTGTTTATTCACTTCATTTTCTTTTTATTGATTACCTGTCATATATCTTCACCTATTAACTTTTCATATTGACTATTGTCGTTGATTCATTATTTCATCCGCTATGCAAAATCCTTAATGAGAATTTTAGATGACCATTAATTTGTATCTTTCCCTAGGAATCTATGTAGTGTTATAGTAATGATATTTTAAGGATGTTCTATGTGATAATAAAACCATCCTAAAAAAAATTATTCGTAATTATTGCATTCATTAGTAATTAAAGACTCATATATGTATCTGTTTAACAAGAATACTATTCTCTTTGGCCCTTCATGATTTGATTCATTTTAATTATTACTGTTTAAATATTGTAGACACTCACAACATGATTTCTAGGGAAATGATGATATAATATATTACTTTCTTGTTGGCATATACCCTTTGTGATGGATGAATGGCCAATAGAGAACATGAGTCTTCATGAAGCATTTAGGGTCAACCTATTTTAGGAATCCTCCTCTCTCTTGAATCCCCTGACCCCTTTGTAACACCCTCTATTAAAAAATCACCTCTCTATGAGCTCTACATCTTCAAAAAACCCCGATATTGTGCCTCTACATGTTGCCTCCATTTTATAAAATCCTCTTATTGAAGGTTGCATTCGAAAATCCCAAACACTTTTCCTTGACCAGAAATGATGCACCTAGACCCCCTATGTGACCTATTACACTCATTAATGTTCCCTACTCCTCTTAATGTGTTTTCCAATAACCCCAACAAGATTTTACTTTTCAACATAGTTATGTTAACACATATTTCATCAAATCATTGGCAAACTAACATGTACATATGGAATTAACCCTCCTCTACACAATTAGACCCTAGAATTGGTAATGGAATTCCCCCCCATAGGTACAAGATCTATTATAATTTAAGACCATGGGGTAAGGTTTCGGTTCATCATGTCCATGATACATGATATAAACTGCCTATCCCCAATTTCATCAACATACAATGTTAAACTGTAGACTTACCCTGGGCAATAAGAACAAGATGCTCAGTGACTGAGCAGAATGGGGTGGTCTCCCTATCTTATACCATTATAGAGAATGATATCATCCTAAAATTATATTTGATCCTCCCCACATAGAATGAAAACTCCTAATGAATATTCAATGTGTAATCCCCACCACACCACTCATTAGAGTATATTTTACAACACAAGCATCATGTCAACTACTTCATCTTGTTTCTCACACTATAAATTACTCACATTGGCATAGTGGCTAGTTATTACCATGAAAATACACCAACCAAAACTGAATCCCTCTTGCAGTAAGACCCGTACATAACACTATGGTCCATAATTATGGGTAATAACCAACCATACCCCATCAGATAATCCTATGTGTAATCCCCAATAACATGATCCACTTTATTAGGCCTCCTACATAGTTAGAAGATTTAGTACATTTTGAAATTTGTGGAATTTGAATCCCAATACATTTGGATATTTAGTAATCCTCCCTAAGTTCCAAACCAAACATCTATATCCATTCCGATTTTCTATAGAACACATACTCGATATGATCAGTCCCCACTCGGAGACCACATCATCCCCCGGTCCCCTGGGCCTCTTCCTTGAAGAAGAACCATACACATCATCAATGCTACTATAATTCTATGGGAATATCAATATGTAATCCCAAAAAATATTATAGAGTGAAATCCTCTTGAAAAGGGCATATTTCATGAGTAATCCCCGCACCACCCCTCATTGGAACACAATTATTGACACAAGAATCATTATCACAGGACATTAAACATTATAGACTGGTCTAGTGAAATGACCTTAAAATATATTATTGAGCTACATGGGTTTTTTATTCATATTCTCTAAAAAGTATACATAGGATGTCTCATTGGGGTTCTATCCAAACTAATGGTAATCCTAGGTGCCCCCTTCAAAGGGTAAACCACCTTGATCCACCTCTAGGGGTTTTCTAATAAATCTTTATAGTGTGAAATCATCACTTTATATGGAATGACATCTAGATATATCTATATGAGGAATTATAAGCCATCCTCCTTCATTGTGTGACATTTTACCATTATTGGACACACAACCTAAATCAACCTCCACGGGGAATTCAAATCCATCCATCGGTAAGCCACCCTTTGCGCCATCTTCACTCCTAGGGATGCACCTCCTTGATCTATATCTATGAGGAGTTACAATCAATCACCTCAATCTCCAAGGAATATAAAATTCATGAACCCTCCCAAATATATATTTAATGATAATGATGGTATTTTTGAGAGGAAATTATTGGAAGATATGAACCAACAACGTCATCTACCTCATGAAAAACAGGGGATGCCCAATGTGATTTCCTTAGAAGATATGTGAATAAAATATCAAATAGATCATAAAAAACATGGGATTAATAATGTGAAATCCTTGGAATATACATCATGATGCATTAGATTCCTTGTAAGAGACTTTATATTCCTTAAGATTCATACCCAGGATGCCTCCATGAGATTGCACCCTTATGAAGAAGAATACTGGTGATCAATGGTCCCATCATCTTGACCTGCACAACCATGCTCAAAATGAATACTCTTCAGATGAAATTGTATCACCTTGTCACAACCCCTTCTAATTTCCATATAGAAATTGTGTACATAACCTGAATCCACAATAAAAGGGAACCAAGACTATGTTCCATGACCCTGACTTAACTTTAGGAGGGTGACTCAGATTAGGAGAAAATTTCCATTGAAGAATTAAAATACCATCATTTGTTTTCCCTCAGGTAGAATACATATCCATTGAATGTGACGAATGCTCACCAAATTTTAAAATTTGGAATTATGGGTAACAAAACATGCCAGTACACAATAACATGCAAGGTTATGTGCCCTAAAAAAAGAATCAAAAACTGAAATGGTGAACCAGATGTGAAACTATTCTACACAATAGGGGGACCGGTTGTGTTTGGTAAATAAATATATTACCATGTCACTAGATCTAGAAAAAATAATGTGCCAATCAATATATATATATATATTACCATCATAGAAGTCACTATAAATTAGAAATGTTTAACATTGGGAATTGTTGGTCTACGAAATCATCAGTGTGGATCCTTCCCCCACTTTGGATAGTCGAAAAACATTGGTGAACTAAAAATTTATTTACATACACATTTATTAATGGCTGAATCTTCCTATATTACATGACCCCGACCACATGAAATAAACATCACAACACTCACAGATGTAGGGGAAGGAGAAATTTTAATGGGAAAATCTCGCACAACACCACCATCACCGTGGATTCCAACAAAACATTTAACACTGGGAGACCTCTCCCCATATCACCATATGTCATTATCGAAATGAAGGTGATGGAAACCCTCAATATGCATGTATGTAATGTTGGGGTTCATTCCAACGAAGGACATGGCTGTCTTGGACCAAGAGGATTTAAAAAAGCTTCCACCCTTTAGCCCCAAATGGTCTCATAGAAATAAACCCCTCCATATTTCAATAATTAATTGCCTAAAGATAATCTCCACATAATGATCATATGAATCCATCTCATTAACCAAGGATGTGGTGGGTTTCTGAGTCCCCCCAGTTGTAAATAGTGCCATAGAGCCTCTAGGCAGTGCTTCCACCATGCCCCGTCAAAGCTGTTGGAACCATGGTCATTCTATGAATGAATTGGAGTATGGTTTGTGTTTGTTGTAAATACCTAGTGTAAGTTCAGAATGTGTTCCTGCAAAGTGATCATGCAGAGCAAGGAGATAACAGTATTGAAGGTGGCACCGTTTTCTAGTGTTTGCCAAATTTTTGGTCGTGAATATAGACTAATGGAGAAAAGTGGTTTTTGGTAAAGTGACTTGTGTTTCATAGACTTGAAGAAGAGGAATCTTGAGGGAATTTTTTTTCAAGATCAAAACCTGAAAATATGGCAAAGGGAGAAGGGCGCCCAAGTTTTATAGTTGGTCGTGCAAGTGATTTATGGGGGTGGAGACTTGCTCGCTGAAACTTGCACGCAGAGGTGAGACTTGCGCGCCATCCCATAGGGTGTCCAAATTACCATAAATACAGGTCTACCCCTCCTCATTCGGTACAGAGTTCAGACATAGAGAAAATCAGATCTCCTGTCATGCAGGTGTTGTGGTCGTTCAAGTGGTGGTGGGTCGCCTAAGTTGAAGTTGCGCGACAGTTGTTAGCTGCGCGTCCAAGGTGTTTTGGGTATGAAAGGGGATTAGTCACCCATGTTTGTAGTTGGTGAAGGAGGGGTCACACAGGTGGTCTGGTGACACATGCGCGCCAAGATTTGAAGAAGAATGAGAGTTCATAGTTGCGTGCCAAAATTGGTTTGGGTAAGAAAGGGGTTGAGTCGCACAAGTTTAAAGTTGAAGAAGTGAGTGTCGCGCAAGTAGTTGAGGTGAACTTGAGCGCTGGTTTGGACTTGCATGCCGAGACTTGCGTTCCATATTGAATATTGCGTGCTGGGCTTGAGGAAGCGCACCAGGTGTAGTTGAAGCATGCCCATCTTTTTGGAGCTGTACGAAAGCTGGAAGATTGCCCGATACCTTCGGTACAAAGTGAGATTAGTCTACCGGTGAGAGTTGGACTTCAACAGTGCATCTACATACAACATAGGATGTATTCATTAATGAAGATGAAGAGACCTTCACATCTGTAAACTGAGTGGGACTTCACCAAAGGCAGTGAGCCAGGGGGAGTCAATGGTAGTGACCTGAGGGACGCAGTGAGCTATCACTGAAAATTTGTAAAGGCAGTGATCCTAGGACATAGTGACTGTTCCCGAAACATTGTAATACAAAGATTGTGAAGTTTTTTGGAATTTGGTACGACTGAAAACATATCGGTGTATGCTCCTTGGATGTAGCCCTTAGTGGTGAACCATGTAAAAAGTGATGGGTCATCTCTCTGCATGTGAATGTTTGATTTATGATCGTATTTATCATACAGGTTTAACATGTTCCTACCAACTTGGGAACAAGATCTATCACATTAAAAGAAATATTTGTCACCCTGATTCACCCCTCCCCTCTCAGGGTGTCTCGGGGTCCTACAAGTGGTATCAGAGGGAGGTTGCTGGTGTTGAAAATGTCCTTTTTCATCATGGAGAATTCAGTCAATGTCAGCAAAGTCCCTCTCTTTAATGGAAATAATTTCTAGATCTTGAAGAATAAAATGAGATCTCATCAAAGATCCCTAGGAATGGAAGTCCTTTTTTCCACTATCCATTTTATTCATGTAACTGATCCAACATGGATGGCTATGATGGATGCTGATAGGAAAATTATTGATGCAGATGCTAAAGTGTTGAATTTTCTCACTCCATCCCTTTTTGACCAGATCTATCTAAAGGTAATGGGTTTCACCTCAGCAAAGTCCATGTGGGAAAAACTTGAAAATATTTACGAATGAGATAGAAAAGTGAAGGCGGTGAAACTACAAGTCCAACACAATAGGTTTATTGATCTGAAGATAAATCCTGATGAGAATGGAGACTCCATCTTCAATCGAATTACTGAAGTGGTTGGAGAAATTCGGGGTCTAGGTGAAGAAATAAAAGATGTTCATACTGCAAAAAAGATATTAAGAAGACTTCCACCCCTGTACAATGCAAAGGTTTCATCCCTTGAGGAAAGAGACTATAACAAGCTTTCTTTGGATGATCTGTTGAGCAGCCTAGTGGCATATGAAATGAGAGTCAAACCAGAAGATGCTACTACACAACTAAGCAAGGAAATGGTTTTCAAATCCATAGAGAAACTGAAAATTTCAAAAGATAGTAGTGGTGAAGATGATGAGTAAAAATAAATTCTTTCCCTCATTTCCAAGAAGTTCCAAAAGGGAAAAATGAAATTCAAAGGGAATTTACCTCTAGCTTGCTTTTGTTGTGGAAATGTCAGGAACATTGCTTCTTAGTTCTTAAGAAAGATCGATGGCGATGATAGCGATGCTGAAAACATTGAGAAGGCTCAGCAAAGGTTTTTCAAGAAAGGAGACTTCAAATCTAGAAATAAAGTACTGAAGAAGAGTTTTGTCTATGAAGAGGAAGATGATGATAATGAATTCTTTGAAGAAGAAGAATCAGAGTTCAAAACTGGAAACCATGCTTCCATGATGGCCACTGTTGAAAAATCAGAAGATAATGGTGGAGACAATCAGTTAAAAACTAGTGCCAATACCGATTTGAAACATAACGATTCTATTATCAATAATAAGATTAAATTTAAGTGTTGAAATAATTAGAAATAAATTGTATAGAAATCAACTGAATATGTCGATCAACATGAAGATAAAATTGAACGAATGGAAATATTTGTGAATGTAAAATCTAAAATCCTTGAAAGCAATGATGATGTAGTGGATCTAAAGATGAGAATTGAAGACCAGGGAATGGTCATCAATGAACTCACATCCAGACTAGAAGAAAAATCCATGACTGCTGAGGGTCTTGAGGAGGAAGTTGTTACTCTTTAGAGTAAATTTGAGACTGAATCAATTTCAAAAGACTCAAGGAGGAAAATACAACTTGGAAGATTCTCAGATGCAGAATTACTAGAAATATCTAAGTGTGGTTCAGATGGGGTTGGAAAAATCTTGAGTGATCAAAGAACCGCTTGCATGGGAAAGAGTGGAATTGGCTGTGATGCTGAGAAATCAACTGCTGGAATTGAATAGATCCAAAAGAAAGACAAGATGAAAGTTGGAAATGTTGAAACGTTGCCTAAAGTGCTGAAAAAGAAACCCTCAATCCAAACTAAAAGGTGAACTGAAAATTATCCTTAATGATTCAGAAATGACAGGCAGTCCAACTATTCTCCCAAAGTAGAAGGTATGAGCATGAATTCAATTGAGAAGACATTTCTTCTCATGAAGTGTCAGTTCTGTGGCTATCTGGGCCATACCATGTCATTTTGAGAAGAGGCAAGGATAAAATTTAATTGGGAATATCTGGGACGACAATAAAGGAGAATGACTTCGTATCCTTCATCTTATTGAAGAAATAGTTTCTATGGATACTGTTTTCATTGTTCTAGCTTTGGCCATAAAGATATGTATTGTAGGTAGAGATTCGATATAATAGATTTATACAACTCTCAAAAACGAGTTAATATTCATCCTTCTGATGGTGTTGATCTCACAAACAAGTTTTCTCCTCTGAAAGAAAAGTATGGGTATGAAGAATCTGATTAAGTGGAAGAAATCACTAGAAGTCCATAAATATCTTATACTCAATCCAATATCTCTTGGAAGGAAAAAAGGAAGATCAAGAAATCTAATCATGTGGAAGTATCCTTCAAAACTACAAAGAGCAGCAGCACCTGGATTCTTGATAGTGGATGATCTTCGCATATGATAGGAAATGATGACCTTTTGATGAACATTTAAAAAAAGGTTTAGGGAACATTAATGTTTGGTAATGATGGTTCTTTGAAGATTAAATTCAGTGGGAATACTGCTCATGAGATTAAATTCAGTGGGGATACTTCTCTCACAAATGGAGAGTTGAATAAGAGTGAGGTTCTTTATGTGGACGGTCTACGCCATAATCTCCTCAGTGTAATTCAACTCTGTGACTCAGGGCTCATAGTAACCTTCAATCAAAAAGGCTGCACTATAAAAGGAAAATAGGGAATTCTCTTATGAAAGGCCGTAGAACAGATGGAAACTTATATCAGGTTGACAGCAAAGTAAACTCTTGCTATTTGTAGGTTGAAGAAGAAAACTTCCTCTGGAATCGAAGGTTGGGGCACATTTACCAACAAGACATGGAAAAGATATCTAAGAAGAAAATTGTCATGGTTATCCCCATTCTAAAATGTGAACGGAAAAAGACTTGTGATGCTTGCATACCTGGGAAGCTGGTCTGTAATTCATATTGACCAATGAAGAAAAGGGCATCATACCTTCTTGATCTCATTCATACAGATGTATGTGGCCCGATAAATGTTGTCGGAACTCATGGAGAGAGATACATCATCCTTTTCATTGATGATTATAGTAGAATGGCCTATGTAATGGAGATTCAAAGGAAGCGACTAGAACTTGATTGCATGAAAACTTATCACTAGAATGCGAAGAATGATACTTGACGGACAATAAAATTCCTGTGATCTGACAATGGATGGGAATACACGTCCATTGAGTTTGAGAATTACCTAGAAAAACAAGGAATACAACACGACGTAGCTGTTGTGATAACTCCATAAAAAAATGGAGTTGTTGAGTGCCAGAATCGACAGGTCAACAATATGGCCAGGACTATGCTGAGTGAGAGTGGTATCTCTTGCCATAACTGGAAGGAAGCTGTTGAAGCTGCAGTGCACATTTAGAATTGAATAGGGATTTATATGGGAGAAACGAAGACACCATATGAATTGTGGCATGGAAGGAATCCTTCATTGAAATACTTTTGTGTTTTCAGAAGAAAATGTTTTATCCGGAATAAATAATGAAATCAGAGGAAGTTTGGTGACAATGCTGATTAAGGAATTTTCCTTGCGTATCCAATGATCAGAAAAGCCTACAAGTGTTTCAATAAACTCTTGGGGAGGATTTTGGAAAGTAATTATGTTAATATCATTGAAGGAAAAACCCAAAATGCTTCAAGGATGTCATAGGCTGATATGATAGAAAGTGAGGAAGAAAGTGAACATGGAGAAAATACAAATACGAAAATAGAGGAAGCTATTCAAAACACTCAGCAGTCACATCATGATGTTGACTCAGAAGAAGAATCTGAAGAAGAAATTGTGGCTAAATAGAATGAAACTCAACTACACAAGATAAATCGTAGAGCTGAGATTGATCTATTTAATATAATTGAGGACAGGATTGCACCCACTCAAACAAGGAGGATGTGGAATAACACGCAATCTGCATTTTTTTCAGTTGTGGATCCATCCTCATTTGAAGAAGCTGCAAAAGATGAATCATGGGAGAAAGCCATGAATGAAGAGTTGCATCAGATTGACAAGAATCATACATGGGATCCTGTCCAGAGACCCAAAGGTCACAATGTGATTGGTACAAAATGGATCTTCAAGAACGAGTTCAATGAGCATGGAAGTGTTATTAGAAACAAGTCACAACTGGTATGTAAAGGATACTCCCAGATTGAAGGCTTTGATGTTGAAGAAACCATTTCTCCAGTGGCTATACTGGAGTCAAACAGGCTTTTCCTTTCCATGGCACTCCAAAGAGGATATAAAGTATATCAAATGGATGAAAAGAAATAATTATTTAATGGTGTACTCGAAGAAGAAGTCTAAATTGAACAACAATTGGGTTTTTTTCTCGGTACTGATGAAACAAAGGTATTCAAACTGAAGAAAGATCAATATGGTTTGAAGCAGGAACCATGAGCATGGTATTCCCAGATGGAATCGTATATCAAGAATCTAGAATTCAAAAGAGTAGGAGTAGACCACAATCTATATATGAAGATCTCTACAAAAGATCAGTTCATGGTTCTAGTCTACATTGATGACGTTATATTTGTTGGAAGCAGGCAGAAATTAGTGGATGAATTTTCCAATCACTTGAAATCATAATTTGAAATGTCTATGATTGGGGAGATCACATATTTCTTAGGGCTGCAGGTGATTCAAAGGCATGATTAAACATTCATTTCTCAAGAAAAGTATGAAAGAGAGATGCTGAAGAAGTTTAATATGCAAGACTCAAAACCAATATCAACTCTGATTGCAGTTGGAACCAAACATGGAAATCAATAGGATGATAAATCTGTAGACCCCACAATGTACAGGAGGATAATTGGGAGCCTACTGTACCTGACAGTGACACGACCATATATTGTCTTTTCAACCTGTCTAGTAGCCCACATTCAGATTAATCCAAAGGTGGAGCATATTGCAGCAGTAAAAAGAATAATGATGTATATTCAAGGTACTCACAATTGCGTATTATACATTGCTTCAGGAAGAGACACTGAATTATCAGCATTTTTTAATGCAAAATGGGCTAGTGATGTAGTGGTCAGAAAGCCCACCAGTGGTGGAGAATTCTATATTGGGAATAAATGTGTTGTCTCGTTGAGAAAAGAAACAAGAAAGTACTTCTCTTAGTACTACTGAAGCTGAGTATATCTCTTCCACAAAGGCATGCACTCAACTGCTATAGATGAAGCAACAACTAACATATATTGGTGATGAGGTGAAGCAACCAATGGTAATTTATTGTGATAACAAGAGCACAATTGATCTTACAAAGAATCATGTTCAACATTCTCATACAAAACATATTGAAATCAAATATCACTTTATTAAATAAAAAGTTGAGCAAGGCGTGATTAGAATGGATCATGTGGAAACTGATGAGCTAGTGGCTGATATCCTGACCAAGACATTGTCAGCAGCTGTGTTTGAGAAGCATCAGTTGATCCTCGTTGTTCATCCACCTCCTAGTTCATAAGGAGGTTACACAATTCCCCTCTCCCCAGTTATGTTAATTTTTTTTAATCTGTTTATGGATGCGATTCAGGTTTGGGGGGGAGATACTATCCAGGGGGGGTGTGGTTTGATCTGAACAATGAACAATTACCGGTCTTTGGGTTTATTGTCAATGGGAGATAAAGGAATAAATTCAGGCATGTAATGCTTTTGTGACACATTGGGAATTCAATTTCAGTGATAGGATGGGAAGGAATTCAATGGACGGGAACCCAATTCAAGATTCATCTCTTGTTTTTTTCATTGAGTATTTCTCACGTAGACTTAGAGTGTAGGCTGATTTGATTCTTGTGTTTTTGGTCTTCCAATGGATGGTTGTCTACTGAATTTATTTACTGATTTCCAACACACCCAAAGGGGGAGATTGTTGGAACCATGGTCGTTCTATGCATAAATTGAAGTATGTTTTTTTTTTCAATCCTCAGTAGAACTTCAAAATGCGTGCCAGCAATGTGATCATATAGAACTAGAAGATAAAAGTATTGAAGGTGGCACTGTTTTCTAGTGTTTTCACTATTTTTGGGCATGAATATCGAAAAATGGAGAAAAGTGGTCTTTGGAAAAGATACTTGCGTGCCATAGACTTGAAGGAGAGGAAACTTGATGGAATTTTGATTTTCAAGATCAAAACATGAAAATATGGCAAAGGGAGAAGGGCGTCCAAGTTTTATAGTTGGTCGCACAAGTGATTTGCAGTGGCAGAGACTAGCATGCTGAAACATGTGCACCGAGGGGAGACTAGCGCGCCGTCGCGCAGGGGGTCCAAATTCCTATAAATATAGGTCGAACCCTCCCCATTCGGTACAAAGTACAGACTTAGATAAAATCAGATATCCCATCGTGCATGTGTTGTGGTCGTTCAAGTGGTGTTGGGTCGCGCAAGTTGAAGTCAGGCGACAGTTGTTAGCTGCATGTCCAAGGTGTTTTGGGTGAGAAAGGGGTTGAGTCTCCCATGTTTGGAGTTGGTGAAGGAGGTGTCGCGCAGGTGGTTTGGTGACACCTGCGCACCAGGATTTGAAGAAGCGTGAGAGTTAATAGTTGCATTCCAAAATTGGTTTGGGTGAGAAAGGGGTTGAGTCGCGCAAGTTTGAAGTTGAAGAATTGAGTGTCGCGCAAGTGGTTGAGGTGACATTGCGCGCTGGTTTGGACTTGGGCACCGATACATACGCGCCATCTTAAAAATTGCGCACCGGGATTGGAGAAGCGCACTGTGTGTAGTTGAAGCACGCCTGTCTTTTTGGAGCTGCACGAAAGCTGGAAGATTTCCCAATACATTCAGTGCAAAGTATGATTAGTCTACGGGTTAGAGTTGGACTTCAACAGAGCATCTACATACAACATGGGATGTATTTATTAGCGATGATGAAGAGACCTTCACGTCTATAAACTGATTGGGACTTCACCAAAGGCAGTGAGCCATGGGGAGTCAACGGGAGTGACCCGAGGGGCGCAATGAGCTATCCCTGCACATTTTAAAGGCAGTGAGTCTGGGACAGAGTGACTATGCTTGAACCTTTGTAATTCGCATCTAGTGAATTATAGTGGAATTTGGTACGACCGACAACCTGTCGGCATATTCTTCATAGACATAGCCCTCATTTATCCAAACCATATTTAATGAATGGTATTAAAAGAAATTTTATGTATAAATATGATAATTATCTAATTATTATTATTCATTATTTTTTTGAACCATGGTCTATGTAATATGATTGATAATGGAAAATTATAACATATAAGAAAAACATTTCAATTATTCCATAAAACATGACATTAACACAAAATTTAAAAATAAAATGTTCATAAAAATGCATAAAAATAATATATGGAATTATATATAGTGTTATTATATAATAAAGTCAAAATAAAATTATATTCATTATGAATTATGTACAAATAATATTTAATGATGTCAAGACTTATTGTTAGAAAATTTTGTATGAAATTCTACTTCTATGAGACACATTTCATATTAACCAGCTATTTATTTTGTTTAATGTATATAATTTCCATTGTTATATATTATGATTCATCTACTGAATAATATAGGGGTTCAGATATCCATTTTTGGATCCCATTTTCTAGGAGTTTATACTTCTAATGTTGATAAGTCGATAAGTTATTTTGCTTCAATTTTCCATCATTGACACATAAGTTATGTTATGCACCTATAATCTATCAAGAGGGGTATATAAATCCCCTATACAAGTAATATAATTAATTTTTTTCTTCTCTAATATATTTTATGTTTCATTTTGAAATATAAATTCCTGATTTTTAGGAATCAATGTTATCAAAGTGATATTTATTGTATGTTATGATCAATACAATTATTGGTATTAATTGTGAATAAATATACAATTTTGACATATCATGATCTAACTCTCACATAATATCATTAATTTAATTATCCTATAGTTCAAAATGTTATCTTCAATTAAAAAAATAATTTTACAAATCGTTTGAATGTTAAATAATTGAGAAAAATATTTTATGTATTTTTTATTACATTCACTCTTCAATAAGAAATGTGTTTCTTTTCATAACCTGAGTTTCGTAAAAAAATATAAAAAACTATTTTAATGATTTTTAGAAGAATACTTTATCCAGTTTTTGGATTTTAAAAAATATTTTACAATTGAACATTAATGTTTTAAAAAAATCATTTTAAATTTTACAGATAATGTGAAATGAATCATTTTTATATGTAAAAAGGGAATGGAAGTTCAAGTCATCATGACCAACAATATTTCATTGAATTAATTACAAGATTAAATTCTATTTTAATAGAAAATAATTTTTTAATGTTTTATATTTCAAAAAAATGTGTCATTTAAATTGTATCTTCTTTATTTAATGTAATAACTTATTATTAAAAATCATCTTCTATCTAATATTTCATCATTTTGTATTATTTATCTATTAATAGGGAAATTAACCGTGGATAAAATTTTGATTCCTTCGATAATTGTTATCTGAATATGATTTAAAGGTAAATATTGAGAATGTTTCTCTTCCATGTGTTATACCATGTGAAAATTCTTATAAATATAACTTCTTTTCAAGTTTTTTTCTCTGATAAAATGATTATCAAAACTATCTATTTTCCACAGGTTATGATATGGTGATGTTCTTATGATAACCATTTAATTTCATCGTTTATCATATGATGATTTTTTTGATCTTATGGGATACATATTAATTATTTTAAATTTTTATGGTCATTAAATTATAACGATGAGACATGGCTATCTTATAAACAAGGATGGTGGTAATGTTATAGAAATTGATTTGTGGGTCCTATTTCATCCACCAATGCATTGGGTAATGATTTTTTTATCATGAGATATATATTAATGAATGACGAGTAAACCATGTTTAGTATAACATGACTAGATTGTGGAGTAATTTTGGTTTAGTAAGATGTGTATTGAATGAGGAGCGAACCTAGTTCAATATGATAGGACCAAAATGTTGAGATACCCCAGTTCATTAATAAAGATCTATAATAGGGAGTAAATACTATGTAGTAAGGTATTTTTTAGTCTATGATGTTTATGGGGGTGATCCGTTACTACTATGATATTTTTGGGTTGAACGCATTCCAATACGATATCCTTGGACGTGATCCATAACTAATATAAAAATGATTATTTATTCATATGTCCATGCTTGAAAATAAATTTGTAATACCTGTGTTTTTCTTTGAAGGATCATGTTATTTTAATATAATATGATTTGTTTATTATGATCATCCAATATTTATTCCATGATTCAATTTTTTTATCCCTTATATACAATGTGTAGTTACTAAATGTTCATTAGAGGTCATCATTCTATTCTCCCCATGTTATGATTTTCTATCTCTCTGGTTTACCCTTACAAAGAATCTAATTTCATCATTTGTTATGCTTACATTCCTTGGGTTATGAGGAAATTTTTTATATAGGATTAATAATTTATAAGATCATTATATGATTTATTAGAGAACATTCAATAACTAAGATTATTGTGTTCCAAGTATACAACAAAACTAAACAATTAAGGTCCTAAGTCATGTATTTTTCTAATGTAATTATATTCATAAAAAATATGTAATATCTATGTTCGATACACTTGGGATGATATAGTTTGTATTAGAATAATATTTTAGTTAAAATTTGAAAACTTCTATTTGAAAAATTTAGTCACGTCCCTAGGGATATTTCTAAGGATATGTTTAGGGATTTCTCTAAGGACATAACTAAGGATGAGATAATGTCTTTTAAAATTTAATAGAATTTTGTTAAAGTATAAAGGTATTTGAGTCCAAAATATTACATCCCTTTCTATCTACTACATGTGGATATGGATCTGGTAGAAATTTTCTTAGCGTAAAAAATCATAAAAAACTACATTGAGCTAGAATCGATTAGGAATGGGTACACTGGAATAAGTTATTCTACAAAAGTTTTTTTACTCAACCAAAATACATGATTTCGAAATTAGAAAAATATCTATGAACTATAATGTTCTATATTTATATAATGTTATTATAAATTATCTATGATAACCCTATGTTGTTAAATATTAAATATGGTGTCATGATTTAGTTATCATATTAGTTATAGTTCATGATTTTTGGTCAGTATGAATTTTTTTTCTCAAAATAGTTTTTATGGTACTAGTTAATGGATGTAACCTAAAGGAATTGTGTTAACATTGAATGTGAAAGAAATTTTTTTGATAAGAATCCAAGTGCAATGATGATGGGATTAAAGTATTTTTTATTCCCAATCAGTCATCACAAAACATGATTAAAACAATTCACAATAAACAACTCTCATACTAACCATATATGATAATTATATATTTAAATGAGTGTTTTGGTGATGGGGAGTCTAGAGTTGAGAATATTATGTTTCCAATATGTTATAATATGCGAGGAAATATCAATAATGTTTCTTGAAGGGAACTCAGTTATTCAATATAAGTGGAATTGTAGGCTAAAATCAAGATAATTATGAAATATGATTTATTGGATGGCTAGTAAAATAAAAAATAATTGGATGTGAAATAATTTCCCACTTACAGTAGTGTTTCATATGAAATGGGTTTTCTAATTATGCATATCTATTACCCAAGTGGAATACTCATGAAGATAATCAGAAAGGTTGTACGAGTAATGGTTTATTAGATTATGATGAAGAGACTAAAAATTATATAACAAAGGAAAGATGTAATAGGGAATACGATGAGGAATAAATGATAATGTTTTTTGTACATTATGGAATAAATGAAGTGTTTATGGATTAAAATACATTAATTATGAAATATATAAGGATTTTTTAGTATACATTTTTTCTCAAGGATTAGAAATAATCAGTTGAGTGGTACTGATGAACCAGAAATTTCATTTAATGTAAATGTTAATTTTCTCGGAAAACAAAGTATTATGGGATGAGGACTATTGATTTATTCATAACGTAAAAATAATATAGTTTAACTTTTTCAATGAGATGATTTATAACGAAATGTAAATTTTATATTATTGATGACCACCAAACTAATAAACTATTTTTTTAACAATGTCTTTTGTGTAATCATTTATTGAGATTGCAATATTATTGTATAAATATAATAAATTCTATAAACGTTGTTTTATTCATAGAATGAGTAAGAATTTATTCATTCCATAAGGTTGTACAATAAATTATTTTATTACCATGTTTCAAATTAATATATTATGAATGTATTTACATGTTTGGTACATGGATATCAAGATCTAAATTATGTTTTATGATTTATTAATGATAAGTTGACTTCAAAAATTTTGCGACCCTGTTTATAATGTTTTTTATTATAATATTTTGTAAGATTCATATGTTTATAAATATGGGGGGTATTTAGGATGAATTTTAGGAGGTTTCAAATATTAACATATTACACCAGCACATGTAGATTTTTATATATTGGATTACAGGTGTTAATTTTTTTAACTTGGGATTGAGGGAATTCTTTATTGTTATGTTATTGATATAATGATCTATTAGTTTTTTAGGAATAACTAATTCACCATCATTTCATTGAGTAAGATTTGATGTGGAAATTTATGTTTGAATAAAGAATTTGTTAGATTGTTCCTATAAAAAAATTAAATAAATATGTATTTTTTCTTCTAAAAAATCATGAAATTAAATATTATCTTATTATCACCATTTTTTCATGATACAAGGGAACATTTTCATGACTCATTGTTTTATTTATTTATGGTCTATAATTTTTTTTGGATCACCCACATTATTGTGATCAATATTACCAAAAACTATCCATCAATCTTTTATTGTATGATGTATATTATATGTCTATTTTTTCACATCCCACCAATGTTCACAAATTTGGAAACCTAGTTGGTATTATTGTAGATGAAAGATGAAACCCCATTTCTATTTTTTAATATGATTTATTCATTAATCCTATTAATAATTTGGGAAGCTATGAAGAAATTTTCAAATAATATTTCTTTGATAACTAGAATTAATTTCGGGGAAAAAATAATTTTAGGTTGTATAGAATTTAAACTCAATTACTTTTTGAAATTTTTTTTCTAAAAAATATAATCATTTATATATTTTTCCTTACATGAAATTTTTTTACCTTTATTTATATAAGGACCACCCTTAACACATTACATAATTTTGAATTAAATGAATAATCCACGTTAAGAATATTTTCAGGTTTAGAGTTTTAGAGAATTAGGTCCTAACTATTACATTACATCTAAAAATTTACCAAGTAGAAACTTATACTCAGTTCCCATTTTTTTTTCAAAAAAAAAACGTTTAAAAAAAGTGTCATGTCTAGTTCCATGTTTTAGAAAGCATGACTTATCTTTTATCCAATCCTTGACCCTATTCATATTTAAGTCCTTTGAAAAAAATTTCAAAACTTTGGATGATCATTAAAATCCCATTAATGGTATAAAACAAAGATATAAAAGAGTAGTTCATCAATAAATATATAACATATGCTCTTTAACATACATCAAGAAATCATAATATTTACATAGTAAACAAAAATCACAAAGGGAACTTGTGGAATCCATAGCATACATACGTTGTAGCTTTCACAGATATAAGGAGTTACATTTGAAATACCCATCACTGTATATTCCCTAAATCTCTTAGGAGAAACATTCATGTCTACCACCATCATGTTACCTAATGCATTTGGAAGCTATTTTATGCTCACCCTCCCTAGGTTTATCATGGAACCACCCGTATACGTAACAATTCCCACAGACTATAACATATTCATAACACATAAAACAAATATAAGGAAAGATAACATTTCCACATTTTAATCACAATATGTCATTTTAATATATTGAAATAACAAATCCATTATAAAAAAATTCTATAAAATAATATGTAAAAGATTATATGGTATTTATTTTCATTTTAAAAACATTACGGCTTGTTAATGAAGCCCTAGATCGAATAATACTCACAGTGGTGGAAAATGTCGTTATCACCACTTACATTAAAAGAAACACATTTTTTTCATTTAGTAAAACTCTTAGTACAGAAAATATTCCTATTTAATAAAAGTAAAAGTCAAATGGGTTTATACACCGTTTTAATGAATGTTGTGTATAAAAAAATATGCATCAATGGAAGGAGATTGAGACGAAGTCCCTTATCTCGTCTCCGACTTGACTCGTTTGTTTTTTAATTTATAGAATAATAAAATAAAGATACTTTATACTTTCTTAAGAAAAATTTTCAAGTATATTATTCATTTTATATCACAAATTACCATGTTATAAGAATTATGTAATAATTTAGGTTAATAACGGGCCTTTTGTCGATATTTGGTACTTGAGCAAAAAATGAACTTCTAATATTTACAAGTTGTCTATGTGGTCAAAATTATATTATCTACAGAATGATATTAATGATTTATATATCATATATATCTTATATATCTAGTATATATATGTATTTATAATAGTACATAACAGTTGGAGGTAAGAAATAAAATGGATTGTTCATTGAGACGGTAAGACGTGCATAGGCATGAACGCCACTTTAATTTCTATTTCTTATTTTAATGGAATTAAAACATAATGATATATAGGTATGTTATAATTACAGTATAATATCATATATAATATCATTTACTGCATCCTTTATATGTCCCACATATGGTTTTAACGAGTCACATCACTTTGAGGGGCGATTGTCCGCTCTTACTAAAATGAAATTATCACTTTTACCCATAATGGAAGCCATAAAGGTATGCTATAAATGAAAAATACCAATGAATAAAGAAAAAATAAACATAATATATATCATATATAAATATAGTTCCATCACAATGGACACCATAATAGGTGGTAAGATATAATTGAACAATCATCGTTTCGTGACGCTGTAGTTTTCCTTCCACAAAAACAGTATCTTCTTTACCCATTAGATGGAAGTGTGTGTAAGTGTAGTCCAAATACATCTCATAAAAATAACGTAGTATATTTTGGATACTGGTGTAGTTATAAAATAAATTTATAAAAAGATTTTAGGAGGTTGGAGAAGGAAAATAAAAGAAATGAACTTAAAAGAGGACGTTACCTTTAAATCAGGTAACTTCCTTTGGTTTGAACTGAAACGGTTACATGAAGTCCCTACTGCATAAGGTATGGATTCTAGGGGGAATCAAGGGATCTTGAGTGTATATTTTGGAAGAGTTTGGACGAGCCAATGGGCTTGAGAAGTGTGAGGAATGAGTTATAGGTGAGGACTTTTTATATGGGGGAGAACGGGCTCTTTAGGAAAGTGGGAAAATATTATTTTATTATATAATGAATTTTGGTTTCTAAAGGTCCAAAGCTAATTAAATTAGAAGATAAGAAGACTCATGTTCGAAATAAAATTATGCAATAAGAATTTTAGAGGTTTTGGATATTGTTGTAATCTTTATAATATTATTTATGTAAATCATTTATTAATGAGTTAAACACCACGTCATTATTGTGTCATAAATAATTTTATATATTTGACGTCTAAAAATTATAAAAAATTTAACATGATGTAATAAAACATTTTAGAATTATAATTATAATTATAGTCAAAAAGATAACTTATATATGCCTTTTTAAGAATTAATTTACTAAATGATATTTGTTTTTGTCATTTTTGCCTTTACTTTAAGTTAATTAAAATAAAGTTTTGTTGTCACTCTTAAGTGGCTCAATGGGGTACCAAAATTGACCCAAGGAATCCCATAGTTGGACATGACTAATATAATAAGTTGAGGACAAGTTTTAAAGTAAATTTTTATTATTATGATATTTGATTCCTTGAATTACTCTATTTACCTTTAACCACGGTGAATAAAAGTCAAAAATTAGTATTCACCAAAAATAATTTTTAACCTTATTGAACAAAATTTTACTTAATAATATAAACCATTTTTATCATATTTTTGAAATTAAAATCACATATGCAGTAAAATTCCATTTAAATGAAAAATGTAGTTTTTAACTACTACTTATTGGTTTGACTATTCATAAAAATTGATGTTTTTCAGAAAAATACCAAAAATTATGCCTAAGGAATATTTGATATTATGAATACAAAAATGATGTATTTTTTACCAAATTCAAAACATTGAATTTTTATTAATGAATTTAAAATTAATTCTCATTGTCAAAACAAAAGGCATTTTTTTAAGAAATATTAACTATCTAAAGATTGTCACTTGTTTATGTCCAATTTCAAAGTGAAATTAATTATGATGACCAACATTGGATTAAATGTTAAAAACATAATCCAATGAAACATTAAAACCAATTATGAAGATAATATAACCCTATAAATAAATTATATTTAAAGGAAATTTTGAATTAAAATACAGTATTTTCTACTATTCATCAAATATTGAATTTTATCATAAAAATACAAAAAAATTACCCAAAGTAAATTTTGATGTCCCGATTCTAAATAATAATTTTATTTGGTAAAATAGAACGTATAAAAGTGACCAAAACTAGATTTAATGAGGGTTTACCATTAAAAAGAAGCAAATTGACCTTCTAATGAATATTAGAGTATTTATGCTTAAAATTTGATTAATTCACATTTTAAGGCTATAACATTTATTGGATAAATATTAAAACATTTAACAAACAAGTATAATAATATTTTAGTTAGTTATATTATTTTATACCTATACAATGACTAGGCGTTAACTACGATTTAAAATAATAATATTATATTATTATTGTGCAACGTATGATTTCAAAGAAACCCATTTTTTTATATCAGGTACGCCATCGAACATAAAAACCCCTTTAAAGTAAAATTAATATTTAATTAAGAAAATATTAATTAAAATGAAAATTAATTATTTCATTATTTACCTGGGATGTTACATCTTTCATCCCTTTTGGAAATTGCGCCCTCAAATTTTATTCGCTTATCAAATAAATGGGGGTATTTATCCCTCATAGAATTTTCAGAATCCCAAATTTCTACTTTAACCATATGGGTTTTCCAAAAAACCATTACCAAGTGAATTACATTATTCTAAAATACATGCTCTCTTCGGTCAAAAATCTGGACTGGTTGTTCCTCATAAGTGAGATTCCCTTCCAACTAAACTACCTCTAGACTTTAACCATGAGATGGATCTGGCATATACTTTCTCTACATAGAAACATGAAAAAAATTGTGTACCAGGGACAAACATGGAGGTAAAGAAACTTTGTAGGAAACTGATCCAACTTTCTCCAGGATCTCATAAGGTCCAATGAACCTCAGACCAAACATTTCCTTCTAACACAAATGCATCACACTCTTAGCTAGAGAAACTTTGATAAAGACATGATCACCAACCACAAAAGAAATATCCTTCCTCCGATCATCTTCATAACTTTTCTGCATGCTCTATGCAATTCTCATGTGCTTCTGATTCGACTAAACACTTTTTGCCATCTCTTGTACCAATTCTGGTCCAATCATCTTCCTTTCACCTACTTGATCCCAAAATGCTGGAGTTCGACAATACTTTCCATATAATGCCTCAAATGGAGCCATCTGTATAATGAAATAAAAATTGTTATTATAAGAAAATTAAACCAAAGAAATATGTTGGTCCCAACATCCCAGGTAATCCAATGAACCAGCACGTAATATATCCTCCTATTTATAAATTGTTCATTTTGACTTCCCATCTGATTGCGGATGAAAATATTTACTAAAATTTAATTTAGTACCCAAAGGCATCTAGAGTCCATTCCAAAGTTAGAAGTAATCTTGTGATCATGATCAGATACAATGGAGAGGGGAACACCTTGCAACCTGAATATATATTTAACATACAACCGAGAAAGCTGATGTAGAGACAATTTATATCAATTAGGAAGGAAATGAGTAGATTTAGTCAATCAATCAACAAAAACACATATTTCATTATTACTTCAAGATGTCTTCAGTAATCCCACAATGATGTCCATGGATATTTTTTCCCTATTTCCTATATGGAACTAGTAAATACTGAAGCATCTCTTTTGATAATATCTTCTCCACTTTTACTTATTGCCATGTCAAACACATCACAGTAAAATCAAAAATATCTCTTTTCATTCCACCACACCAGTAATACATCCCAAGATCTATGTACATATTAGTACTGCCAGGATGAACAGAAAATGAGGAACTATGAGCTTTACATAACAACTCATTCTTAAACAATGAATCGAAAGGCACACATAATCACTTTCCAAATCTCAAAACACAATCATTATCAATGTTAAAATCAGGAAACATACCCTTCTGAACCAAATCTACGATTTTCTTCCACTCACTGTCTTCCTTCTACGCTTTCTTTATTCAATCTGATAGTTATGATTTCAATAAAACATGAAACAAAACATAATAATTACCTACACTGACAACTTATAAGATATATTTCATAAAATCAGAAACCAAAGGATATCGTTCCAACCGTTGCATGTTAAATGAAGCATTACTTTTCCGACTCAAAGCATCAGCCACATTATTTTCTTTCCCCTAATGGTAAAGGATTGTGCAATCATAATCCTTGATTAATTCCAACCATCTCCTCTGTCTCATGTTCAATTCATTCTATGTGAATATATACTTCAACATTTTTTGGTCAGTATATATTTTACATTTTAATCCATACAAATGATACCTCAAAATTTTTAAAGTAAGAAAATAGCAGTTAATTCCAAATAACGTGTAGGGTAATTTAACCCATGAGGTTTCAACTGACATGAAGCATAACCAATTACCTGAACATTCTACATAAGGACACAACCATGTCCTTTCAGTAAACCATCACTGTAGATAAAAAACTCACCATTTCTAGAAGGTATTGCCCAAAGGGGATCATTCGTCAATCTTACTTCAAATTCCTGAAAACAATCCGCACATTATTTTCTCCATATTCACATAACACCTTTTCGATTCAACTTAGTCAATGGGCTAGATAACCATGAAAAACTCTCAACAAACCTCCAGCAATAACCTGCCAAACCAAGAAAAATACGAATCTCGGTTATATTTGTGGGTATGGGCTGTTATTTAATAGTTTTTGTTTTAGTAGGATTAACAGTTATGCCATTTTTTGAAACTATGTGACCAAAGAATGAAATTTGCTATAACCAAAAATAACACATGCTAAATGTCCCAAATAGTTTTTTTCTTTTAAGATTTCCAAGGAAACCCTTAAATAACTTTCATGCTCCTCTTACTTTTAGAATAAACTATAATAGCATTAATGAACACAACCACAAACTTATCCATGAACTCATAGAAAATTATATTCAAAATATCCATGAATACAACATGTGTATTGGTTAAACCAAAAGGTATAACTTAAAATTCATAATGTTTACATCTAGTACGAAACGTGGTGTTCATAATGTTTTCTTCCTTTACTTCCAACTGATGGTACCCCACCCTCAAATCAATCTTCAAAAAATACTGAGCTTCTTGGAGCTGATAGAAAAAATCATCGATATGAAGAAAAGGATAATTGTTCATAATAGTGATGTTATTCAATGCTCAATAATAAATTCATATTCTCATTGAACAATATTTTTTTAATAAATAAGACCGTAGCAAACCATTGTGATGTGTTAGGTCGAGTGAATCCTTTATCTAATAACTCCTACAATTGCTTCATTTACAGTAAAATTTAAATTTGATCCATTAGATAAGGGGGTTTTGAAATTGGATTAATATCAATAACTATGTCAACAGTAAATTCAACTTCTCAATATGGTAAAATACATGAATACTCATCATGAAAATCATCTAAGAAATCATTTACCATTGGCACATCATTAATCTAAATAGTTCCTTAGTTTTCAACAATACGTGCAAGGTAACATTAATTTCCATCTTTTACTAGTTTCTCAGCTTCTGGGTATGTTATCTAAAGTATGAGTTCATTGTTGTACACAAACTAAAAATAATTTTTTAAAAAAACCTATTTGGATTTTCATTCAATCTTATAATGATAAATAGAAATCCAATCCATACCCAAAAATAATATCAAACTCTACTAGAGGTAAAATAATAATGGTTGTAGGTAGATTCTTTCCGCACACAGGGACATGAAGGTTCTTATAATTTCTTTTTGTCTCAAAATTTCTTCCATGTGTTTTTACCATAAGTTCAAGATTCATATCATGATATGGAATTTATAATTTACTAGAAAACCTCTCAGAAATGAACGAATGTGTAGACCCCGAATCAAAAAACACACTGGAAAAATATGAATAAACAAACAATGTACCTGATACTACTTCATTTTATGGCCAAACCTTTGCTGATGTAGTTGCAAAGGACTTCAACACCCCTTTCTGCTTGTAGTTTGGATTCTTTCCCTCAGTTGAGTTCTTCGGTGGACACAAATTTTCATAATGACCTAGTTCATTGCACTTAAAACATTTTACTGACTCTAAATCAAATTTTGTATTACCATTACCTTGATCTTTTTCCCGGAAATTACGTGCTGTAGGTACCATTTTACCACATATGTAGCACTTACCATAATTCAAAATACATTCTTGAGCATTATTTCTTCCACAATTTTCACAAACTTTAATATTAAGTTTCTTACAATCTGAATTTTTTGAAGAGTTCGTCCCTTTTATCTGCCACCTCGACCTCTTATTCTATTGTATGTCAAAGAAGACCAGATCATCGACAAACTCCATTTACAACTTCTCTGCACAATTAACAAGTTTTTCATAACTATTGAACTCATAAGAAGCTAATTACCATATATAATTTGGCTTTAATCTGTAGTAAAAAAGTTTTATTTTACGATAATGATCTTATATGAAATTTTAAGCATACATTGCTTGTCGAGTGAATTTTGTTTCATAAGCAGCAACTGAGTCATCCTCCTACCTCAATTATAGGAAATGTTTTTTCCATCATAAGATGAACCACCTATGTAAAATATTTATCAAGAAACAAACCATTGAATTCATCCCAATCAAGAGTATCAATCTCCTCACTATCCCAAATATTATTCACTATCGACCACCACTGATCAGCTTCACCTTCAAAACGGTAAACAAAAAGACTATCCTTTTGATGTTATAAACAACCCATGACATCAAAAATCATATGTAGTGCTTTAATCCACCATTCATGAAGCACTATGTCAAATGATCTTTTAAATGATGGGGGAAATAGCTTATGAAATGTTCCACTACTGACATGTTCTCTCTTATTGATCTGGTAGATCTTGTGCATGGATACCACAACCATTTAAAGCTTGAGTCAACAATTACATCCCTGCAAAAAACTGTTCAGTTCTGATTCCAAACATCTCAAGTTTTTGATTTGGAATGTTTTCTTCCTCCCGATTTCATCCCATCATATATGCCATGTTTCCTCTACAAAAAACCATTCTGAAGACAAAAATATCTTAGGTGAATCAACATTGTAATCTATAAATTATATATCACTTCAATATTACCATAAATTAATTTATGGACATTAATTTAACAATATCCTAACTTCTAAAGTTATCTAAACTGATCTATTATACCAAATATAAGAACATGACCGTAAAACATCACATAATCTTAAATTAAATGAATAATTCACATTGAAGATCTTTTGAGGTTTAGAGTTTTAGAGACTTAGGTCATAACTATTACATTACATATCAAAAATTACAATGTAGAAACTTCTACCCAGTTCTCATTATTTTCACAAAAAAAACTCTTAAAAAAAGAGTCATGTCCAGTTCTATGTTTTAGACAATATGACTTTTCCTTGATCCCATCATTGACACAATTCATCTTTATGTCCTGTGAAAATGATTTCAAAACATGGGATGAGCCTAAAAAGCTCGGAAAGGGTTATAAAATAGAGAATGAAAACATTAGTTCAATACATACATAACATAAGCTTTTAAAAACCTCCTGAAATAATAATATTTTCATAGTGAACAAAAATCATATATGTAACTTGTGGAATCCATAACATACTTACGTTGTAGTTTTCACAGCTACGTAGGGAGTCACATTTGGAATACCAATCACAATATATTCCATAAATATATTTGGAGAAACATTCACATTTGCCTCCATCATGTTACCCAATTCATTGGAAAGCTATCTTGGGCTCACCCACCCTAGGTTTATCACAAAACCACCCATATACATAACAATTCCCAAGAACCATAACATCTTCATTACACATAAAGAAATATAAATGAAAGAAAACACATCCACATTTCAATCAAAATATATAATTTTAAAATATTTACACAAAAAACCCATTATCAAAAACATTTTAAATAAAAAAATATGTAAAAGAGTATATGGTAATTATTTTCTATTTAAAAACATTACAGCTTGTTACGAAAGCCATAGATCAAATAATACTAACTGTGACGGAAAAAGTCATTATCACCCCATACATTGAAAGAAACATTTTTTTGGTCCTTTAGTAAAATTCTTAGAAAAGAAAATATTTCTTTTTGAATAATAGTAAAAGTAAAATATGTTTATACACTGTATAAAATAAATTTATGTATAAAACAAAATATTCCTCAATGAAAGGATATTGAGGCGAAGTCCCTTACCTCGTCTCCAACTTGACTTGTTTATTCTATAAACTCCAAAATAATAAACTAATGTTAATTTATACTTTCTGAAGAACCATTCTCAATTTTATTATTCCTTTATTTCACATATTACCATGTTATAAACATTATTTAATCTTTTAAGTTAATAACGGTCGTTTTGTCGATATTTCATACTTGAGTAAAAAATGAACTTCTTATATTTAACAGTTGTCTATGTAGTAAAAATTTTATTATCTATAGAATTATATTAATGATTTAGATATCATATATATCTTATATATCAAGTATATCTATGTATTTATAATAGTACATACATTTCGAGGTACGAAATTTAATGTGCCGTTCATGGAGACAGTAATCCGTACGTATGCATGAACGCTACAGTCATTTCTATTTCTTATTTTAATGGAATTAAAATATAATTATTCATTTTTATATTATAAATCTAGTATAATATCATATATAGTATCAATAATTACATCCTTTATAGGTCCCACATATGGCATTATTGAGTCATGTCACTTTGAGTGGGCGATGCTCCGTAATTCCAAAAATGAAATTATTGCATTTACCCATAATGGAAACAATAAGGGTATTCTATATATTAATGATACATAATCATAAAGAAAACCTAAACATAATATATATAATATATAAATATATTTCCATCATAATATCCACCATAAGTGGTGGTAAGGGATAATTAAACAATCGTCATTTCGTGAGAAGTTAGTTTTCCATCCACTGAAACAATTAGTTCTTTAACCATTAGATGGAGGTGTGTGTAATAAATGTTCAAATAATTCATGTAAAAAACTAGTGTATTAAGGATACTGTTGTTTTTATCCATGAAAAAAAATATTTTAGGTTATTTGAGAAGGATAATAAAAGAAAGGAACTTAAAAGAAGACGTTACCTTTACATTGTGTAACTCCCATTGGTTTAACCCAATAGGGTTTCTTGAAGTGCTTATGGCCTAAGGTAAGGATTCTAGAAGTAATATAGGTATCTTTATAGCATATTTGGGCATAGGTTGGAAGAGCCTAGGGGATTGAGAAGTGTGATGAATTGGTTAGAGGTGAGGTATTTTTATAAGGGGTAGGGGGGCTCTTTAGGAAAGTGTGAAAATATTATTTTATTATATATTTATTTTCAGTTTCTAAAGGTCCAAAACAAATTAATGTCAAAACCAAGATGGATGATGCTCCAAATAAAATCATCCAATAAATATAGTATAGGTTTTGAATATTTTTTAAGCTTTATATTATAATTTATTTAAATCATTTATTAATGAGGAAAGCACTACATCATTATTGTGTCATAAATAATTTTACTTATTTCATGTCTAAAAATTATAAAAAAATTCCTTGATGTAGTTAATATTTTTTATCTATTTATAGAATATTTATAGTCAAAATGATAATGTATATAACCTTATGTAAAAATTAATTTACTAAAAGATCTTTGTTTATGTTATTTTTGCCTTTACATTAAGTTAATTAAAATAATGTTTCATTGTCACTCTTATGTGGCTCCATGGGGTCCCGAAATAGAAACAAGGATTCCCATGGTTGGCCATGACTCATAAAATAAAGTTAGGAAAAGTCTTAAGGTAATTTTGTATTATTATGATATTTGTTTTCCTTGAATAACCCTATTTATCATTAACAGCGGTAAATAAAAGTCAAAAAGTTACAATACATGAAAAATTATTTTCACCTTATTGAACTATATTTTAATTACTAATAACAACCATGTATGTAATATTTTCAAAATTAAATTCACAGAGGTGGTAAAATTACATTTAAAAGAAAAAGTCAATTTTTAACTACTACTTTGTGGTTTCACTATTCATCAAAAAGTGATTTTTTTTCAAAAAGATACCAAAAAACAAACCTAAGATAAATTTGATATTCCAAATTAAAAAATTATTTCTATTTAACCAAATTCAAAACATAGAAGTTGGACTAATTAATTTAATATAAATTCGCATTGTTAAAACAGAAAGCATGTTTTTAAGAAATATTAACTATCAAAAGACTGACACTTGTTTATGACCAATTTCAAAGTGAAATTAATTACACTAACAAAAAATGGATTAAATGGTAAAAAATTATTGCAATTAAACTTTAAATCTAAATAAAAATATAATCAAACTATATAAATAAATTCTATTAAAAGGAAATTTTGAATTAAAATACGATATTTTCCACTATTCATCAAAAATTGTATTTTTGGAGAATAAAACCAAAATTTTACCCAAATTGAATTTATATGTCTTGATTCTGAGGAAGAATTTTATTTTATCAAATAGAACATATAAAAGTGACCAAAATGATATTTAAAGAGGTTTCACACTTAAAAGGCAGTAAATCAACCTTTTAAAGAATATTAGAGTATTTATGCAAAAAATTAGATTAATTAATATTTTAAGAACCTAACATTTATTGGATAAAGGTAAAAACATTTAGCAAACATGTAAAATCATATAGTTGTTAGTTCTATTCATTTTCACCAATACAATGGCTAAGCGTTAACTACCATTTAAAATAATAACATTTTATTATTATTGTGCAACGTAAGATTTCAAAGGAACTCATTATTGCGTATCAGGTACACCATCGAACATAGAAACCCCTTAAAAATAAAATAAATATTTAATTCAACAAATATTAATTAAAATGAAATTTTTTTATTTCTTTATTTACCTGGGATGTTACAATTTACATGAAATACTAAGATTATCTTGCAATACATGCACCAAAATATTAAAATAAAACATGACATAATATTAAATTATTATGATGATTGTTGTCATTTATCCATTGGAAAGGTGGTTATGAATGAAATTACCAAATTACCAAATTCTAGTTTAAAATGATTATAAAATGAATTCTTTATGGAGTAATTAATTATAAATGATAATAAAATGCTTTTTAAAATAAATTCATATCATTCTATGGAAAACTAATTTTTAGACACAAAAGTGGAAGTAGTATCAATAAATTTACCAAAACACTTTCTGTTAATTAATTTAATGAGAATTATAAATTATATATTCAAGCAAATATATACCACTTATCTTATATTTAATCTACAAATGAAATATAATAAATCAAATTTTATGGTTAAAATATTATTTTCCAAAAATGATACTTTTTTCACCATTTTATACACATATAATAAAATTAATATTCGAAACATTTTGAAAATAATTTTTAGAATACTAAAATATTTTCGCTATCATAATCTAAATAATATAATGTGGTTAAATTGTTTTATGTTTCTGAAAACAATAATTTAAAATAAATATTGAAAATTACGAAATATTAATAAAAAAATAATTTTAATTATATATAATCTTAAATTAAAATTTTAATTATTTTAAATTAATATTATATCAATTTTAAATCAGTTAATCATTTTTATTTCATTTGAATCAATTTCATTTGTATTTTTTATATATGAAAATTTAAAAAACCTTGAGCATTTTCCCTTTAGATCCCGGATTTCTCATCACCCTTGGAGGATAAATTTTGAATTATAATTTTACAATTTTAACAATTGAATTTTTTAAGATTGATTTCATATTTAGAGTAATAGAAATTTATAATATCTAATAATTTAATCATAAATTTTAATAATAATTAATACTAAATGTAATAAAATTTAATAACCACTATTAAGTTAAAAATGGATTTACTGTAGGTTAAACTAAAATGTTAAGTGTAAAAAAGACAAGTAAACTTATCTAAAAATATCTTATTAGAATTATATTTATAATGAAAACACAAATGTTATTGAATGCCATAATTTTTACTGTTGTGATATTTTGAAAATACGGGGGCACTTATTCTATTTCATAAATACAAAGTGTGTCTTATCCTCAAATTATAAAATGTATCCCATGTCCTTTTGTTTCAAACATTCCAAAAAAATGATTTTTAAACGGGATAACCATGATAATTTTATGGGTGAAATATATTATAAAATAATACTTATTTTGTATATAAATAAATCCAAGGAAGACTTTAGTGCACAGTTTAAGAGGACACCAGAAGAAGAGGTAATGGTCTTCAATGACAGATTTGTTTTTCATTCTTAACATCATAAAATTATTTTTTAAAAATGATTAAATATTAATAATATTTTTTTCATATATAGTGGGTTATTTTAGTAATATTTGAATTACTTGCAACCTTATCCACATCCATCAATTGGGTTATGAAATAATCTTTTATGTGTTTGGATGACTACCGCATCATGAACTGATGTCAATAATTATTCCAATACAACCTCTTAAGTTCATATATAATTAAAAATTTCTTATTTATATATGATATTTGTTATATAATTATCCTTATGTAATTATTATGTCACACATACCATTATAACTTCGTTTTTTTGTAAGATGATAACAATTCTAATATATAAGGTGGACTACCACCCAATGAAGCATTGTGATTCATAAATGATTTACATAATCAATTATAAGATTAATGTAAATTATAATGTTTGATATATGTGTAAAATTAATTAGATTTAGGAAATATTTATCATTCTCAAAATATAATATGTATCATTTTCCTTCCAATAATTATACCCATTGATATATGATAATTTTTTCCAGGAATGACTGGACTACCTCTATCATGATGTGATGTGAGAATATTTACATCTCCACACCAAATGAATGATATGTATAAAAATATTTACATAAAAATATTTTTTATGATATTTTTATCATTTTTGAATTATATCATATTACTCTCCTCCATACCATAATGATCACTAATAATAGAGATGTTTTAGATGTGTATATACAAACTACAATATCCATGATCATAACATTATTCATTTTTGAATAAAATCATTATTGATTGGTATTGAATATATAATTAATGTATAATTAGGATTATTATTTCATAATTTTCATAATTTATGTGATTGAACAATGATCAATATAAGAGGACCGAAAATAAAAATTTAAAAACATACGAAATCATAGTTTTATAAACAAAAATGTGATTTTAACAAAAAAAATTTATAAATGGGTAATAAAAAGAAATAAGAAAATAAAATCGGGTTATATATATAGTTATATTTGTGTAATAATTTTATATTGAATACATATTTTTTATTGGGGAGGTAAAAAAGAGTTTCAATGAATTCCAGACCTTTGGTAAGGGATTTTAGTCTCATTTTTTATCACCCATGAACCACATTCTATATTCCAAACATATAAACTTTACATAGTGTATATACAGTCCATGAATGAATATTATGACGATTCTTCTAAAAATATTGGCTTTTAAATATATTTTTTCCGATCTATATTTAATGGGGTTTATGTTTCAATATTAAACAATTTGTAAGGGTTTTTATTTAATTTACATTAATTGAGATGTACATTTTTTAAGAACCTATATTCTTTCAAGAGGTGTATATAAATCCCCATGAAATGTAATACCTTGAATTTTTTAATCCTCATAATATTTAATGTTTCGTTTCATTATTTCTTAAATAAAGTTTTCATTCTATTCTACCAAAGTGATAATGCTTTTATGTCATTGTCTCCCTACTTATCATGACTATTTATTATTTCATATATAACTATGAGCTATCATGATCCAAATCTAAATAAGAATGATCAATAATATTATCCTTTTTCTATTAATAAAATAATAATGTAATAATAAATTTTAGACACTTTGGAATATAAAATAATTGTGAAAATGTGTTCAAGAAAAGATTAAAATATAATTCTATTGGGGCGGAAATCTGCATTTTTCCAAAAAACGTATTTATAAAAATGTATTAAAAAAGGTTTTTAAATATTTTAAATGAAATTTTTACCACTGGGTGTATTTTTTATATTCTTTCTTAAAGAGAGCTATTCATGTTATTTTCGATAAACATATCCACTTTGTATTTTAATGAAAATGTGAAAGAGTATTTTCTATATGTATTCCATACATATTACATAAAATCATCATGATAATTCATTTTTAGTGATTGATTTATAATATTTATTTATATTTTCAATGAATTGTATTTTGAATTATTTTAGGTTTTCTAATAATGTTTACAAAGAAAAAATATAATTCAAAATAAATCTTCAATGCGATATTTCAAAACCTTCTCAATCTAATATTGACTCATTTTATTTAATTTATGATTTATTGGGTGAATGAAGTAAGGATACCATTATTATAATATCTATGATTGATATAGTCTTATAATGAAAATATATTTATGAATCATGTTTCACTTCCATTTATTATACCACGAGAAATACCTTATGAAACCCATTAATTTTCACGAGTTATGAAATGATCAAATGATTATTAAAAATTTCACTTTGTTATAGGTTATGATATGATGAAGTGATTTAGATACATGTATTATTTCTTGGGTTATGCTATGAAAAATATTTTACCAGATAATGGAAGAAATATGTATGACTTTCATTAGGGGATATTTTTAACATTTTAATTAACATAGGTGGTTACATAAATACAATTGAAGGTGGTAAAACTATAACCAATGATAGTTGGGACATATATCTCCCTCAAATTAATTTAGTAAATACTATTATATCATTATATTTGATGCACTATAATGGGTAGTGTAATAAATTTATTATGGTATGACTGTAATGGGGGAGTGAATCTGTTTTAGTAAAACCAAATTGAAATGTTTATTAAACCACCTTCAGTAAGAAATGAGTAGAATGATGAGTGAACCCTGTTCATAACCACAGATCTAGAATATGGAATGAACCATATCCAATAGGTTAATTTTTATTCTATTATTATATTTGTAGTTAATGTGACTGAAATTATTTTAGGGGGAGTGACCCTATTCTAATATCATAGCATTGGTAGTTAAAATTGACTAATATGGAAATGTTTTTCTATTATTCCCTCTTTGAAAAAAAAACGATGTCTTTTGTAAAATTTGTGATGTCATATCTCATATTCTATTATTACATAATGAATCATGTATTATAAATTAAAAATATTTATTTCTAGATTTAATAATATGATCTTTGATGCGTAAGGTCTGCTTTTCTTATGTTGAGATCTTTTACTCATACCCTAAACTCATTATATTATTATGTATCTTACATGTTAACCCTCATTAAGATATATGAAAAAACATTATTGTGTTCCAATTCCTTAAGTTATCAAGAAATTCTTTTTTAAATGGGAACTAAATTTGAAGATTAGTATGGGATACAATAAAGACTATTAAAGAATTTAGAAGATTATGTTTTGTGATACTAATGGAACTAAACTATTATAGTACACATGTACATGTTTGTGTAATTTATTAAATATTCATCTATAAGATTTAATATCCTATTATGATAAATCTGGTTCTTAATAAATAATCTATTGTATTCCATTAAAAAACAATAATTCATTTTCAAGATTCATTTTAATTAAAATAATGAATTTAGTATTGGAATGACATAAAATTCATAATATAATATAATTTTGATATATATATGGCTTAAAAAATAATGGGATAAATATTTAAATTTTTAGTAGATTTTAAATATTATTTCAATACTGTAACCTAAAAATACCCCTCCTAATGTATAAATACCCAATCTCCCGACACATGGAAAACACATTGATAGGCTGTAAAAAATAAAAATTAACAAAAAAATGCTTTTAGTAATCCCTTTATAAACATTTATAGTGTTTTAGAGTAACCTATCATTATGTAATTAGTTTTTTTCCATAGGACTGAAAAAACACAAAGGAAATGGTATGTTTTAATCAATATTTTTATTAATTTTCATATTGTATTCATATCATTAACTATCTATTTCATTACCAATTAATATTTGAATAATTGAGTTATATGACAAAATTATTTAAAATATTATGATATACTAATTCTATTACAACTAATATATAAATATATTTCATTATTATATTCCTCCATGGTCGGAAAGGTCCCCTATACTAGTGGTTAACCACCTTTGGTGGAATTTACAACTCATTTTTATCACTTACTTCTTAAATGGGTAGTTTGAATTATATATGATATTAAAATAAGTTTTAATAAATATTTTGTTTCATCTATAAATAATTTTATTTATTGAATAATGACCATGAATAAAATATCCAATCCCAAACTAGATGGGTTAAAATAATGAACACAGAACATGAAATAAAATTCAAATTCGAAAACGGTTATTATAAAATATAATATAATAACTAAAATGGATCTAAAGTTAAATTAATGATTTTTCAATTATTTTTTCATGTATGATACTAAATGTGTGCGTTATATAGTATATTTATGCATGATAAAATATATTGGGATTTAAAGTAAGGGGATTATATAACCAAACTCATTCTTTCTGTGTTATCTCTTATTCTGACATTACATTCAACATATATAATAATATTATTTCCCTAAAATATCGTTAAATATTTATTGATATTTAATTATCTAGATATACATATGTCTACTAGGAAAAATTCTTCTCAAAGAAATATATAATGATTTTTCAAACAGTGTTGAATTTCTAAAAAACATCGCATTGATTCATCTTGTGATAATTTTTCTCCTCTATAGAATAGTGATTTTGTTGAAAAAAAAAATTCATTTAATGATTTTAGAACCATAATTTCTATTCATGAATGTATTATTTAGTAAACCATTTTGAAACACATTCCATTCCCATGTACTAGTTTATGAGTGTGATTGTTTATGATCCCTTACCACATGAAATTCATGGTTATCAAAAATATATTTTTTGAAGTGTGGTCATAGAATGATATATACCTACAATGAAAAAGGTAATGTGATATATCTCATGATATTATATGAACAATTCATAAACACGATCTTATATTTTTCACAATTATCATGTTCTTATTTATTCACATATGTTATGTGTGAACATCATACAATTATTGTTTCCAACTAAATACCTTATTTTACCAATAGGATTTTATAATTCATTATTATCTATATTCAAAATTCCATTTCTTTTTCAAATGAAAATTTTAGGAATATAAATACAATACTACAATTATGATATGATGATGATGTTAATTTTAACATAAGTACTATTGATTAATATCCCCAATTACTGCCATTTAATTCATACCCATACAAGGATATTAGATAACCAATTTCATTGATATATTTATTTATGAAAATACATGTAAAATATAGTATATTTGATCATTTTAATTGAAATTATGGATGAAAAGAATAATTTTAATTTATTACTAAGAGAAATTAAAGTATGAAGAAACTTTTCAAAAGAAATTAATCCTTTGGATCCTTGATTATGTTAATATAGTTTTATATATCTACAAAACTATGTAATATTCATGTGTTCAAATATTTGTTTAATATTTTGGGTATTAGAGCATGGATATTAATTTTTATAATTATTATATAGAATGTTTGTTAGATCCTTTGGGATAATATTGTGTTTTGAGAGAAATATCTTAATGATTTTAGAAAGTATAATAACTTCTGTTTTCTATGAAATAAAATATCTACTAAGATATTATAAGAAAAATTGGATTTATAATAGAAGAACCTATGTGTAATAACCATGAAATGGTTATATTAGGTATTTAATTGATCTTAACCTGGTGCAAGAGAAAGAGAACATTAATTACACCATTCTTCCTCTACATGGAAATATTATATTTTGAATAAAAATCTTTATACAACCCATAATTGCAGATATATTACTATAAAAAATAATTCTTCTTAATATTGAGAAATTTGTAAACTACATTATGCTAGATGCATCTATCAAGAAAATTTATAATTATATAGATCCATAAAGAAATGACTTTAGAATTTATTTTCAAATAAAATTAAATATTTTTAGTATTAATCCTTAGGATAACTTTTTTTGTGCAATTAAATTATATTTTTTATAATTATGGGAGCTAGGAGAAACCATAAGAAAACCAATTTGGGGGAAAATTTAATGATTTTATGAATATTATTCCCACTGTTATGGGTGGTTGAATTTATAACATCATGATGATAACCACCCATTTGTATAATGATATTTATAAATAACCTATAAAATGAAAAAATACCCAATAATCCAAGAAAGTGTAACATTATATCAAGTAATTTATGGGGACATAATCAATGAGGTTTATTTTATCTTCAGAAACACCTTTACCATTATAATGGGTCATGTTAAAGGAAAATATAAATTTTCTACTCCAATGATCTAAGAAAAATATGTTCAATATGGAACATTATCATTTAGATTGAGAAGATGATCATTGGGGTGATTGGTAATGAATATAATGCTAAAATTATGAAATGAAATAAATGTCATTATGATAATTCAATATTTTTTTCATTAATCAAGTTTCCCTATAACTCTTCAAAAAACTGGATAGATAATTACTATAAAATATGAAAAAAGATATTTAATTTGATACATATTACGAGGAATATTTCACAAGGACTACATCATATATGACTAATTTTATATCAAAACACCTATTAAATTTCCAAATATAAAGTTTTCATTTTAATAAATAAATTATACGGAATAGTATGAAACCAAGTACAATAAACCAAAGGATCATCAATCCTCAAAGGGGAATGCCTGGTCATTTCGAATAAAATTAAAAGTGTCAGGTGGAATAAATCAATTTAATTTTCATTTGATTGATGTTTCCTCAAGATATTTATTTTCCTTGACAATATCCTAAAACAATAAGTATATACATTCCCATACTCATACCCAATTCCCAAAGATTATATTCCACTCATTATAGTGACATATAAAAATTTGATTCTATTTGTTGATATAGAAAAGTGTTTCTTTATTTAAATTGATCGGAAGTAGTCTTTAAAACATTTTATGACCACCCTCTATAGAGATATTTATCTTGAAGGAGTCATACAACATAAATTCATTAGATTTATGAAGACTCTTTTGAACAAATACTCCATCAACATTTCCCTTTTCATCACCCTTTAGTGAGATAACATTTCTGGATATCAAAGAAACTAGAATGATTTTCCTCTCATTTTGAGATCCCCTTGATAATTATGAATTCATGATCCTTTTCTTTGACCCCCAACAACTATGTAACTGGATGTTGTATATTCCATAACTAGCATACTGTGTTTCTAAATAATGTCATCAACTCATGATGGACTGGATGTCCTTGACTCTAACCAACATTTTTTACTTATCTTGATGATTTGGTGACCACTGTTTTGGGTAAGGTGGATTAGTCCTTGGGGTTTCTTGATTTATTCCAATTAATTAATTGGAATTTACCAAAGATAATATTTATATACATTATTTTTCATGGTCCATACACAATACTCAGAGACATTTTGGGGTCCGACTAAATTCTTGACAGTGTTTACCATCCTGATTCCTGATTACAAATATCATAACCCTCAAGGGGCCTTGATCTATCCAATTTATTTATCCATTTAATAATAAATTTACACCAAACATCCCAATAAAAAATCTCTTTTTACCCCCACTGAAAGACATGAAATAATTTTGGATCTATAATGATCAATGAGGATCTTTCAAACCAAGGGACCTCCACCTTGGATGGATTGTATTATAAGAGAACAAAATGATCTCACCCACACTTTTCTCCTTCAAACTATAACAACATTATCAAAAATACCATTGGAGAGGATAATCCATAATCACCCTTAACCTATATTGTCAAATAATAGACCCCCAAATCATGTTTAATTCTATTAAATATATCTATCCCCATTTAGATGAACACACACAGTACCCAAGACTTTATGTAGAAGATAAGAGTGCAAAACCTCTCTATAATCTATATGATCGATTGAGGTGGGAAAAGATAAGGGAATATTGTTCTAGATAAAATTTAAACACTCATATTTCTATTTTCCCTAGTCATCATCTTGAGAATATGTTCCCAAGTAACAAACAAGATGACCCAAATCTATTCAAGGATTAAACACTGTGTGTTATTTCCAACAAACTTCTTCCCCAATTGAGATCCACACCCACTCAACCAGTTGTTTTGAAACATTCACTATGAAATTTTTACATAGATAAAGGTGATTCTATATATTATAGGTTTTTTGAGAATCTTTATAGAAAATTTATAAATAAATTCCATATCAGACGGATGATAGAAGTGTTTTGGAAAGAAGGTGGGAGCTCATGAAATGATACCCACATGGTAGTTGTTGGGGAATTTCTCATCATGTGAGAAGAAAATTACCATATTAAGAGGTGGAATTGGAATCCATTTCATGTTAGAAGAGATCTAGACCACGTAGTGATCAAATGTTCCGTTGATGAAAAACAGACCCCAATATGCCACTTATCTGGGAGTCCAACATTCATCTTATCCCAAAGACTTTATAATCCAAACACAAATCTATTGAATGAGTCAACTGATGAAATCATTGTATGGAATTAATCAACCTATGACATGTTTAATCGAACTGAAGCATCTGTTAACTCATGTAATGAATTCATGAGCTGATGGAAGCAATCACAGAGGCCCGAAACATTAGTGAAAAGGATCATTTTGTGGAATGACGGTATGCAATATGGGTTAAAAAAGAGAAAATAAGGAAGGTCTTCATTTATTGAAGGGATTCCCCCACCCCCTGTAGGGGTATGATGAAGGTGGAGGACATCTCTTCCTAATATATAGATGAGGAGAAGGAGGCATGTGAATGAAGCTAATACAAAGATAATAAATAGACACTTTCGTTAATGTTTAAAAATACAACAAAAAAAATCATACAATTATCTTATAAATTGGGAATTTTGAATAATTTGATTAATGTTCTTAGAGATTGGATATGTATATTGAATATTTATATCATGGACATGGAGTTAAGAAGTGATTATTGGATATTCAAGTTATCAGATAAAATAAAAAAATTTATAGAAGTTCCAACAACCCCCACTAGAAATATGTGGGAAGAACCATCATGGGAATTTCCTAAAAGGTATATGGAAATGAATTAGGTGTAGAAGATAAATTCACTAAACTAATGAATTTTTAATAGGTATGATGAATATTTCCAATAATATGGATGAATGGAAGGAATTGAGTGGTGAAATTAATGAATCCAATGTATTTCACTCATTTATTATTAGCATCATTGGGAAGATTCTTCAAACATATATTGTAATATTTTCCTTCATAGAATTGAAATATATACGTTTCATTGATTTAATCTCATTAAATAACACTCATATAAATTTTTAATAAATGTATTATCATTCAATATTCAAAAACCATCCCATGTTCTATTGCAAATGAATGAATTAAAATCAATATCCTTGAAAAAACCCTCAATAGTGTGGTGGTTGATAACCATTTAATTCACATATCTATCAAAAATATTGTTTATTTATAATAATACCCCATAAATAAATTCCACTAGAAATGAAATATACTTATGTATTTCATAATGAGTCTCCCAACAATCCCCCAAATGATGAGGTATAGATATGAGTTGATATTATATCTAGAGTAACTACATTTCAAAACATACCTAGATGATAAGACTAAAAAAATAGAGGAGTTATAGAATCTACTATAATAGAATTTAGGTAAAGGTCATATTCCCTATATCATCTCCTCAGGTTATGTTAGTGGTTATGGTCAATATAAAATATGGACAATCAATATTGTGTATAATTTACTAGACGATCAACAAGATCAATATAAAGAATATTTATGCCATTTAGAGTATTTAAACCCTATTCAATCAATATTAAGGATTTAAATAATTCTAAAAGGTTGATATTTATTATACATATCATTACATCATATTGAGAAGGAAGGTATTTAATGAAATGCCTCTGTATATGTTGTCTAAAATATCAGTTCTTTGTGAATACCTTTGGTTTTACAAATTCCACAAATTATTTTTGGTATTTTCTGAATATAAACATTATATAATACATTGAAAAATTATATGTACTCTTTATTGAAGATATTATCATTTTTTACATGAGAAAGGGGGTATAGAGATACTATATGGATTTTTTTCATCATTATGAATTGTTAAATTATATGGAACATGTTGTAACTTTATAATTTTGATAAATAATGATATATTCAGAGGCATCACAATCTCATGTGTGGGAGTTTATATGGAACCATAAAAAAAAGGAAATTTAGAAATGTGAAATATAATTTTGTTTCATAAAAATCTAATGTACTCAGAGAATAACAAATCACCAATGATGATTTGTGTAAAATTTCACATTATTTTATATCACACTAAGTATGTTAACATAGATTTGGGTAAATTATCTATACATTAATGAATGTGATGAAATATTTAGGTATCTAAAGAAGAGTCTAATAATTAGACCAATAATCACTCTATTATTATGTTGGGATGCATAATGTTATGTAGCTATTCTACAAAATAATATTTGGATGGGTACTCTGGGATAATGAAAATATTACACCATATGCCTCATGATAGTTCTATATCCCTGAAAAAAATCTAATCAATAAATGATCTATTTTTATTACCTATGATCATTGATTTGAATATTTAGTGTAGCTACGTATATAGTGAGAAGTGTGACGTATATGCTGAACAAAAGAGTATATTTTATGATTTCAAAAAATGATATCAATATGAATCAATGAATATGATATTTTATAATCAATGAAAATAATTTCTATATTAATTTCCATATAGTAATGAAAAATATGGTTGATGATTGTCTAAATATAAATGAACCATATACTATAGAGACCATCTTGATTATGTAATACCCTATCGTCTTATGTATGTAGTGTATAGATATAAAAATAATAATTTCATAGAATAAATCATACCCTTCCCAGCAGATTTATGAACAAAAAATACTTTATGAAATCATATATATAAAAGGGGTGATCTAGGTTATTAAATTACGATGGAATCTTTAAATGATGGATAACTCATGAATTATTCATTGCGGATGATGGTTTTATTCAGCTTAAATCTAGAATATGTCTCCATAAATTTATCAAATATGGAATGATTTACTGGATAAGTCCCATATCCAATCATCATCAATACATCATATATATATATATAATTATGTATCATCATATTACATATATCTTGTGATGGGACTTACTAAAAATGGGATTTATGTGAAAATATCAAATTTATTAGTATATCTTCATGTTAAAAGGAGTAAAATAAGTCATTATAGATTATACAGCCATGTACCAAACCCCCATGTACATGTTAAAACCACAAAATTGAAATTTTATCTTATATCCTAAAGATATACTTAAGAATAATTGTGATATATGTTTTTGTGGATCAAATCACCTTGAGTTCCCACATAATTTCAATTTGAGAAGAATTATTACTTGAAAAACATGCCATTATTTATGTAATAGAATATATAAGGGTTTATGGGACCCCAAAATCCATCATATATGATCATGATCTATGTTTCACCTAAAATAATAAAAAAACAACATGAAAAAGTTAATGAAATAAATTTCAGTACAACCTATCACCCACTGAAAATTATCCAATTAGAAATGATCATTTATACACTCATGGACATGATGGTTTATTTCTCAACAGAATTCAATGAATTATGAGATTAATATCTCAAATTTTTTGAGTTCACATACATTAACGTTGTACACCTGAGTATTTTCATTGCCGAATATTAAGAACTATATTGGATGAAATGTAGAACTCAAATATTCTTAAACAATGTTCAATAATGATAAATATATATACCTAATAGTGTTTATGAAATGAGAGAGAAGGTTCATGTTATCAAATAGTATAAAAAATGTATCCATAAATGGTATAAGTTTTATGCTAAAAAACATTAATTATACAAATAAATTGATGTTAGGGATATAATTTTCATTATGATATCACCATGGAAGATATTCATTGATTTTGGGAAGAAATGAATTCGTAGTCTTAGGTATAATGTCCCCATTCAGAATGTTGATTGAATAGTAGTAGAGGACTATCATCTACCTCTTCATTTAATCATGGATCATCACAATGATGTTTTCTATGTGAATCTCTTGATTATGTGAATATTTGAAGCATCATATGTATTGAACTCAATTGTTGTTCCATTGGAGTATGTCTTCTCTTATGAGCTTCAATTGATGATGATATTGGATTGTAGAGAAAAATGTTAAAGCTATAAGACAAATCACCTTATCAAAGTATTGTTGTATAACCATATGTATGAAGAGGATTCAGGGGAAATTGAGGATATAATGAAACATATGTACAATCATTTATTATTAACTATTAATATGAGTTGAAATTTCTTGTTGAAATGTTATAAATGGGGAGAATGTAAGGTCCATGTGTTTTTATATTATTTATTTCTCATCTTGTTTTTTATATTTTGTTATATATTATTATAAACATATTTTACTTATGAAAATAAACATAAAAATATTTTCTTAATAGAAATAAATAAAATAGTAAAAAAACTAAACCTCTTAAATTGAAACATATTACAATGAAAAAAAAATTTAAATACAAAATGTAAAACCTTAAATGATGGATCATTCCTTTCAACTTAATTTGCATCTTCATTAAGAATACTATGGGAAATAAATAAAATATTAGTAAACCAAATGATATTTAAAAATATAAATTTTATGAACCTTGGGAAGAGTAATAGTGAATGATATGAGAATAAAATAATAAGTATTTATTATATGTAATATGAATTATGGGATAGAAATGTCACCATAGAATAGTAACATGACCATTATTAATGGCAACCATACTATTTGAATAGTAATTTGACATGAAAATAAAAAAAATATATAATTAATATTTATCATGGGTAATTTAAGTAGATATAAATTTTATAATTACATTAAATAAATATCAAGATAAAACACAAGGAATATATTAGTAAATTTTTAATAATTTATATTTTAATTTATTTCAATAAATATTTATTTTTATTTTGAATAATAAAATTTATTTTCCAATAATTTAATTCATATAAAATTCACGTAATTGTATAAATCATGATATAAAAAATGTAAAACTATTGGTTTTTGGTTATTTTTTTGAAATACCATAATTTTTAATTGAGTAGTTAAAAATTAATTTTCTTCATAACTATTCTGTTTTAAATAACATCATTCATGAGTTTATAAAGAATATTTTTTTTCTAGATATGGGTGATAGGGAAAAAATATTAACTAATATATATATATACACATGAGTCATTTAAATATGATAAACATATTTTCCCAAAGTAAATTGCTTTTTCCAAATTTAAATGCCCAATGTATTCCATGAAAATAAAAAGTGGTCATTTTTTTATATTTTTTTTTGGAATAGAATAATGAATTAAATATTTTAGTTCCATAAAAGTAATGAAATCATGTTATTTTAACCTAATATGTCATTAAATTTCAATAATAATAGCATTTTAATTTTTAGAATGTTAATTATATTTTATTCAATATTTTATAAAAAAATAGACTTATCTTCAATTAAAAATACAATCTCTCCCTCCCATTATGAAACCATATTACTTAAACATTCGAAAAAGTAATCTATACCATACTCCTCTATATTAATCACATAATAAACCTTATATTGATTCCAGTTTGAAACTACTCCATGTATTAAAAGAGTTTAGTTCCACTTGAAATAAGTAATATTGATATTATGATATATTTTCTTAAATTCTTTCTCTCATTTTCCATTTCACATCATATTCTTCATCATACCTCTGAAATATAAATTATTTATTATTAAATTATTATAATCTTACAGTTGTATTAAAATTTTCAACTTACTCAAACTATTATATTTATGAAAATTTTATATTTCTTATTTCTAATCCCCCTATTTTTTAATTGATCAATCAATAATCGGTTCACCATATATATGGGAATCAAAAAGTATATAATTTAAAGAAACTTCATCAATGAATAGTATGAATTATATAAAATAGATTAATATATAATTAAATATATTTTATACTTATGCAATTAATTTTAGTTATGTATAAATAAAAATAATAAAAAATACTTTAATTTAAATAAGATGAGATCATTTAACGAAAAAATCGCATCCATACAATTCACATTTATCTAATTTTATTAAAATATATAGTCCAATAATTTTATCCAATAAACTATGACATAAATGAATATAATTTACATATAGTTATATATATTTTAAAACCTAAGTTCATTATACATAAGCTTTAAATAAGATGATGAATATCTTCATATATGGTAATGGGATTCCCAAACAAAAATCGTTCTTTCTAGATTATCTCATATTTTAACATTACTTTCTTTATTTATGTTCATGTTATGAATATAATATTTACATTATCTATTCATTAAATTTTTGTGGATATATATTCCATAAAACGTTAAAAGTGTTTTCTAATACACTAATAATGATTCATCATAGAGACTTTCATTTAGAAAACATCACATTAACACATCTTTAGTAATTTCTTCCACACTCATCATTAGTGATTATTTATTTCAAAAACCCAAAGATTAAAATTTTTCATTATAGACCCCAAATAGTTTTCATGGTAGTATTTCTTGTGGAAACTTTTATAATTACCAATCCATTCTATAGGATTATTTCATGACTACGAGTTTTGATTGAGACATTCTAATGTATCATGCATGATTATGAAAAATTAATGATGTGATTAGTTACCATGAATTATATTTGCCAACAATTAATTTTTTAATGTGATATATTTCATTATATTATGTACATTTTTCATGAGAATAATTCACGAATTGTACAAAAAAAACTATTTATGAAATTTTTTTATTTAATAACATGTTGTTGGAAGTGTTAAAAACTATATATATAATTTTAGAACAATGATCTGACTTTTCATTATTATGGATTTGCTAGATTAAATACCATATTAAAATAATCACCCAAGAATTAATATAATGATGATCCTTATCATATGATAAGATTATTTTTATTATTCTCTCTAATGTACTATTGTTTTGTGTCTCTTACTCCTCTAATATTATTCCTTAAGATAGTTGAATTTTCGCTCAACCCTTTCATTTATGTGAATCCTTAGGTGAGGAAATGTATAACAGAGTAAAATAAAACATTATTTGACCAATGAAAATGGAATGAAACAATTTATATGATTTATTATGAACAACTAATATATGATATTAATTATAAAATGATTCTTAAATATAGGATCATAGATTGTAATAATATTTTGTTACATATCTAGAAATGTAGTAATAATAATGTATTAAAATATTTGGTCACTATAGTTGGTATTATGGTGATGTTTGGTTATTTTTGGTTTTAGGACTACAAAAAATTTGTGAAACCATGAGGATAATGTATTGTTTCATTAAAATCATAATGATGTTTTGTTAAAACATAATAGCATGGGGTTTTTGATTTATAAAATCATGATTTTGATATTTCATGTGGGTGTGTGTATAAAACTGATGTACCTACAGCTAACAACACCAGAATAATCATATTAGTTATTAAATCATTCATCACCTAGTCCATAATAATGATTGCTTGCTACAAATCTAATTTTATACAATTGGTATATATACATTTTTAATCACATTCATTATAAAAACTATTACAAATGTCATATGTATAATTAATTAGTCATTATAATCTGGGGAATGGATTATTCTATGTGTTCATGTAATCATTATTTCATAGATTAATAAACATAGGGATTTAATAATATTTTATATTATAATTTATCTGATAATTAAAATTAATAACTTACTCATAATTCATCCAAATATATTTCTTCAGACCATTTCAATATAGAAAAATTGTTTGAACAAGGAAAACCAAGAATAAAAACATATGAAGGGCCAAAAAAGTGAACATCCAAATTACATTCCCAATGATATTTATGGAATATTTTAAGACATCATTATGATTCTTAACTAGTCTTTACTAGTTCTAAACCATATCCTTAACAATTTAAAATTCCTGACTTCATGAAAGACTATTTACCTAGAAATCTAGTCACTTAAGTGTAAATGAAAATTGTGTTATAAAATAATTTTTTCTCCATTGTTCATAGATTAATGAGTTACTTCAATGAAAAATACCTTTTATAAGTCAACTTTTTAAAATTTAATATGTTATACTTGTCCTTTATTGTTTATATTCAAAGGAAAATTATTTTTCGGTGTTTTTAAGGAATTTAACACTAGAAGATTGAGTAGAGGAAATGAAGTGTGAAGTCATTAATATGATATTTCATATAAATTATTTCACTCAAACTCATCAAATTAACATTTATAAATTATTCCAAGGTCTTATGAAAATGAAAATGGAATCATTCATATCATACATGGAAAATTTCACAAGTATAACGTGATATGGATTTGGATTTCTAATCAACAATGATGTGATAATTAATGGATTCATTAATGGTTTAAAACCATAACACAAATTGAATATATAAGTCCATCACTATAGGAATTAATATGATTTAAAATGTGGTTCGATCAATATAGATATGTATTTTAGGGAATAGTACCATGGAAATGGTTATATGATGACATGAATGTAAATTTTCTAAAGTGGATGAAATTAATTTGGGGAAATTATGTTCAAACCACACACATTTAAACGATGTGGGATGAATCCACATGGGAATTTCATGAAATAGAAAATAAAATTCTCAAAGAGATGGGTAGAAGGCAACTTAGGTCACTAATGTCAAATATATATGAATAATATTTTCAACATGATGGGGTAATGGAAGGACATTTTAAATAAAACACATGCAAATCCATGTATTAAATATAATACGGAAACTCACAACAATTTCTATAAAACTAAACCATGATACCTTGAGTTTAATCTACATTAAAAACTGACATAGATGAAGTAAAAACATAAATCTTATTTAATATCTTCCTCTATCATAAAAAATGAAAATTATGTCACACATGGTACAATTTTTATTCAATAATAAATGGAAGAAGTTATATATTCTTTTCTCTCTAATATTTAGTTTATATATTTCATATATTCTAGAACTATTGAGTCATAACACCAATAAGATGATGAAGATATATCTATAACAAATGAGTTGATTGACTAACACAACCCATGTTTTAGAATCTTCTCATGTTAGAATTAGTGGTATAAGTTTTCTAATGATTATAGAAAAACATCCATTCATGTATTTTTACACTATACTAGTCTTAGATTATCTCTCTTTTTATAAATATCACCCCAACTCTTACATAAATGAAATCAAATTCTCTATTAAAAACAATCCCATGGTCCATTACCAATGAATAGAATATAATTAATCTCCTTTGGAAAGTCCATAAATTGTATGAATTTTGATAACAATGTAAGAATAATGTCATTCCTAAATGTTAGTTTTAACAGAAAGAACCAAACATGATAAAACAACAATTTTTTATCAATATATTATTTTATTTCACAATGAGTTAAATCATCTTCCCTAACATCAAGAGGTATAAATTTAATTAAAATTTATTCTATTAGATACTCAAGCCTTAAAATTACCATATAGTATAGACCTAATCAATGTATATTAGTTAATGAAGTAGTTACATGATAAATTAAAAAATTTGTTTATACACTATAGTGTATCACTATAGGGAACATCAATGCCCTTTTTGAGGAAACAATATTGTTAAATGTGGCTATTTATTGATTATTTACAAACCCAAATCATGAAAATATTAGAAAAGTATCATCTACTATGGATTTATGACTTATTCAAACATATTCAAGGAGATTAGTAAATATCTATGATGTATATCCATTCAGGATATTATCACATGGTGGTGAAAAAGGAAGATTTCAAGAAGAGATCCTTGCATACAGTTAATGAACACCATGGTTTCATTATTAGTAACTACAAAATTTATAATTATTCTTAAAATTTAATGTATTTATTTAATATATTATTTAGAGACTACCTTGAACAATTTTTTGCAGTATTTATCATTAATATACAAATTTACTAAAATATTATAGTGGAAAATTATCATCATATAAGTATTATCTTTTTGACCTTATGAGATGAGAGGTTATTTTATATGTTCTGTAAGTGTAAATTTGTTATGAAAAATTTAAGATTTATGGGTCACAAGATAAAAAGTGTAGCAATTTATATGGACCCCTCAATGAAAATGTTAATAGATGAATGGAATATTCCATTATGTGTAATATAAATTAATAGTTTTAATTGATTATATGGTTTAAACTAATAATTTATTAGAAATTTGAAATCAATTTATATACCACTAATTATATTCAAATTGAAATGGGTATTATATGTACATATGGAATTATGTGAGGAATACTTTATGTTTGTCATGAAGAGGATAATCACTATGACTATCCTTATATTTCCATCATGTAAATAAGGGTTTGTGACATATAGTGATACATCTATGAATTTTATATTATTGCATACTCATTGAGAGTGAAAAATTGGTAGTTTATGTATGAAAAAAATAATATCCATTTGTAGAACTACCTGATGCATGATCTAAAGTTATCAGTTGTTATATTCACTTTGATGATTTTGAAGTAATATCCCCCTGGTGAGTAGTGGTAATTTTCACATATTAAAAAATAAAAATGATTATATTAACACATAAATTGATCAAAAAGCATAAATGAAGATTTTTATAGTTGATGAAGGATTGTGATTTACATATTCCATAATATAATATAATGGTGTATAAGGTGGTTGATAGTATAGATCCATTATTTGAGGTATTGAATAATTTAATGTGTTATATTTTTATGGGTTCATATTTTAATGTAATTAGAATTGTGAACAATGGGGTTGGTTTCTAGAAAATTGTAGATAATAGATTCAAGTCATTAAAAAGTTATATATCATATAATTGGTTTTCTGGAATATAAAAATGGAGGAGACACAATTTTTTGTGTGTCTGGACTATATAAAATACACAATATGTATATAATTTTCATGCTTTTTAAATTACCATTTTTAGTAATTTTGGATATGGCCGAGATATTGTTTTCCCTAGTTGGTATTTTCCTATCCATACCAACTTTTAGGGTTTCAATTTTTATATTTCTACATTTTTCTACATATTAACATCAGAGAAAATTAATATTTTAGTGGTTGTTTGTTAAAAGAAATGATACTTTTCCATGATGCCTTCTCAAATTAGATCTATTTATATTAATTTGATTGGAACCACTGATCTATGTAGTTATACTCAGATTTATGGGTTCAAATTTGTTTTCATGAGATCATCTTGGACTTGGTTAATGGAAATAATGATAAAAGCTATAATCTATATAACCACTTGGATCCTTTTTAATATTCTTATTGAGGTCGGTGGATTCTATCCAACTATACAATTCAAAAACATGCTGGATTTATAGTTTCATAATCATAATGATGTTTTTTGGAAAATATTTGATGTTATTAATTGTAAAACCCATGTAGATTTTATTTTAAAAGGGTGGGGTTTTGAGAGATGTTGTGAAACAAATGTTTTCATTGTTATTTATACATGATTGTGTGGTATTTGTCCATATTCAAATGGGACATGTATTGGTAAGAAGATCCCAAATCAAATAACAAAAATTTGGGATTGTTAATGGTTGGAAACTCATCAAAGAAATATAAAATAATAATTTGGGATGGGTCATGGTCGGTTGTAGCATTTTCACGTATGTCATCATGTGACTACCTTTTCATAGAATGACCACCACTTGTGAGCATATCTTGGTATATGGATGAATGCATTGTGTGTGTGAATGTGTGTGAAATTAGTTTATTTTACTAATTGATATTAAATGGTATTAATTTATTTCTCCTTTTGAATTATCATTTGAAACCTATATATTATATTTCATTCATCTTGTATGATTTTCTCATATTTTATTATAATATGCAAACTTTTTCTTATGCTAGTGTCCTGTGTTAGTGCGTATTTCTATAAACCAAACTATGTTTTACACTTACCCACTACATGGTTAATTTATATAATTTTTAGTTGTCTCCTACTAAGATATAGGGAAGGTACTTGTTTCATACTTCTCTAGTGGTGATTATGGACATCATGGGTTGGCTAGTAATGTTGGGTCATAGGAATTTCTACCTCTTGGTTTGGGATGGTACTTTTTGGGAAACAATTTTATCCTAAATGGAATCTTACTCTTGTAATTTCATTTCTTATTCTCCTGTAGTTTGAATTTAATATATATGAATATTCTATTGAGTTTTGTGTTTTTTATAATGCATCATTTGGTCTACTTTGGGATGTTGATTGTCACATGATAGGTTTTTTATTTTCATGAAAATTTAAACCCTACTATCCTCTTATTTTATTTTCAATTAATTATATCTGTTGGTGGAAATGGGATGTTATCTAATGAAAACACCAAATCACATTATCTGAATATAATAATGAGAGAATTGTGTTACAAAATTTATCAGTTAGTTATGTCCTTGCAATTCATAAGGAAATAATTTTGATCATTCCCTGAGTTAGTGTAGTAGAAAATATATAAGGCTATTGGAACAATTTTTTTTGTATAAAATTACATAGATAAATTTTTTCTACCAAACATTGTGTTAAAAGGGTGGTCTAGTATACAAAAGTGTTAAAAAAAATTTATAGGATTTTTTTATCTGCTCAGTGTGGGTTTGACTGATTACTGTTTCATCTCATGCATTATTATGTGACATCCATCTTGGAATTAACTGTTCATATTATATTCAAATGATTTTGAAAAATTAAATAAAATGGATTATCATTGAAATGATAGTTTCACATGTATTTTTTACGACAATTTTAATTTTTTATTATGTTTTGAAATTATGTGAATCGATCAATTCATAGAGATAAATAGTATAAAATGTGTATATTTTGAATATAAGGAATGAAAATAGAAATACAGCATAGAAACCCGTGTGAAGAAGATGTTGGAAACAAAATAGATCTTAAACCACAAGTGAACCAAAAACATGTTAAAATCATTTTTCAAATAATTTTAAATTATTGAAAGATAAAGTCAAAAATAAAAAATAAGGAATCATGATTATTTGTTATAGTTTCGGAATATGAATCCACTAGTATATCTAGGGGATTCAAAAAATGAAAATGTAGATGTTTGTTTAAAATTAATAAATAATATTTCATATTTTATTTAAACACCATTAGAGTTGAATATTATGTTGGAGACCAATATTTTGTATGATCAAGCATGCCAATGGTGGGAATTAGCTATTCAAGCTATAGGGGATCATGAAATTTTGTTGGAGTACTTATGTGAAATTTGAAATAAAAAATTTTATTAACAAATCATCAAAATTTCAATAAGATCCAGTTTCATTAGATTTATTAATTGAAATCTACCTATGATAGATTATAAAGTACTATTTATGGTGATGGTTTGTTTTTCTCCAGATTTATCTATTAGTGTGTCCTTAAAGGCGCAAATTTTTTTTACTATTACAAAAAAAGTTATTCAGTCCAAAGTATTTGTTCATTGAATTACTATTTATTATAATAAGGTTAAATGGTAAATAGTGGATGGGAGGGATGATTTTATGAGTTATAATGGTTATAGTTTGTTTATTCCCATTGGGAAATGATTCCACCCTTACTTTTAAAATAAGGGAACAAGTGATATTTATTCACATAGCAGTAATACACCACATGCTCATACTAAAAAAATGTTATTTTTACTCCAAGATCCGATATCAAACTAGGATGTTTTCCATGGTGGTATTTTATACATGCAATTTGTGATTGTACTAAAAAACACATAATTTCCACCGGTGACTCAAGGAAGGCCATTTAATGAATTATTTTCATAAAGTAATGATACTAGTGGGTGGAGAAGTCTCATAATAGCTTCTTCCTTTGTACACTACAATTGAATAGACCCACCAGACTTGTTCATGTTAACAGACATAGATAGAAAAAAATTGTTTACAGAAACACTTTATTATTTCAGTGAACACTTTAGCAGGGAAGTATGAGTTATCTAATGACAAATTATAGGAAATTGTAAAGATTAGAGTGGCCTATTATGAGTGATAAATCATGAGCCTCTATGGTGTGATGTATCATTCATCAAAACTCTTCTCTTCATCATGTATTGTTTCATACTGGAATATAACATTCTTCTATTTCTTTATTTGAAAATAAAAAATTGGGTTCCACAAGTATACTGTGACTCAAGTAATGAATATCATGAAAACCATTGGAAATAGTACGTGATAAATTTTTCAATGACTATAATGATCTGTTAGCATTGATTTAGTGAATTTAATCATGGTATTTTTGGTCTTGTGGAGGGATGTATTTTATTTTGTGAGGGATGATCACTCAATGTATCATTGTAGTGTTTTTTGGGATGATCGAGTTCATGGAAAATGTACGAGGGAATGAAAAATTGTTAGGTTCTTTTATGGTTTTGATGAGGCTTGATTATAAGGATCCAAGATATAGGAATGTGTTCTATTTAGGAGATATTAAAAAATTTGTAAAAGATTTAGTTTTTTTGAAATTTTTTTTCCAAATTTTTGTGGCCTAAATATTGGTGGATGGATAATTCATTATGAATTTTGTATTTCCATGAATTCATCATAAATATTTGGTAAAGGTGTGAGTTATGTGATGAAATGATTTTGTGAATGGTTATTCTCTAAGATTAAGAGAACCATAAATTAGAATCACAAATTCATGAAGTGTTAATGTTAAAGCACCAAAACTATGAGAAAATTAGAAAATATGAAATTTTATTTGGTACATTGTGAAGATAGTGTGTCTTACGAAAAAGTTTGAAGATCTTTACAAAAAGGATATTATGGGATGGAAGAATATACAATGGTATAAAAATAATAAATATATTCATATATACCCACCATTTCAATATTATATTCCATAACAAAAATCAAAAGTATTTTAATTCAGGAAGGTTATTCATATTAAAAAAGTTTTCTATGAAAAAAATTTCATGAAGGCCATGAAGTCCATCCAGATGTTTTAACAATCATAGATGTATTGATGTTTGTGTTGGATATAAAGGATTAATTAATGTGTTGAGATTTTTTATTGCTAATAGATCTTGGATAATTTAAGGTCCCATATGAAGGATGTGAGAGCATCATGAACACTGAGATATTTGCAAAAGTTGTGGGGTTTAGGGTGGAAGTTTTTTCATATAAATAATTTTCTAGTTTCATAATGGTTATTAGATTCATGATGGTAAATATAATAAAAAAAATTATGAGAAGAGGTTTTGATGTGTATCTATGGTATTATTTTATTATTCAAGTGGTACAAAGTGGATCATAATGATGCACCAAATTTGGTATACGAAATTTTCACTCAAGTTATAAAAAGTGGAATCGTCGGATGTATCAGAGAGGAATCTTCAGTTGAAAGACTAGTGAGATTTTATATAGTTATTCATTGTTGACTATTCAATATAGCGATTTAGGCCCAAACATTGTGATGAAAGTGAGATTGATAAAAAATGATTATATAGAACAAATAATATTTTTTCAGTGAGCCAGAGTGGATTTGGTAAATCATAACAGTGTTAGAACAAGATCCATTGAAATAACCAAGTGATGGTGAAATATGTAAAATTATATGTGTCCCTAATGTTTTTTTCAATCATTAGATTCATTTAATCTCCATTATATAATTTTGGAAATGATAATGTCAGTGTGAAGATTAAATGTGAAATGCATTTACCCATATAACAAATATCATATGATCTAGGGGAGTAAGAAGAAATTTTGGAAGAGTATTGATTCCCTGATCGACCCCCAACTCAGGGTATCTAATCCATGTGTGGTTCTAAAAATTGGTAATGGATATAGGTTTATTTTATCTTATTAGTTTTTTTTCCTTGGTTCATAAATTTGTTAAAATTAAATTAGAATCCTTCTCATATATAATTTTCCATGGAAGATAGAAAATCATTAATGAAGAAGTTGAAGTCTGGGGGAATTCATGTGTGTAGAAATGTGTACGGAAAGAGTTTCATTTAAATGATGGAAACTAACAACATATCATACTGTGAGACAATTTCATCAATCAATGATACTATTGAAACATATTATAATATGACATGCCAATTGATGTTGGAACTAATGATGATGCAGAAATTCCAAGAAGGCATGTGGAATATGTTTTTGACATGAAAAATGAATTGAATAAAAAATTAAAAGAGAAATGTAAGTCTAAATATACTTGGATCAATGTACTAGAATTTGAGTTCAACAAGATAATAGTTTTAAATAAAAGGATCATTTATGTGCATATTAATCTAAGGAATAAGAATTATACCAAAGATGAAGAATTGAAAATGATGACTTCAATGATTTAAAAACTAAAAGGTGATGACATGGTGAAGAATATATACTCAAATGAAATTCAGAATATAGAATATTGAAATGGTGACCCCGATACATAGATTTCTGAATTGTTTATGTATATCCAAATATTCTATTTTAAGAATTTATACTGTAATGATTCTTTTACTTATGAAAATTCCAAAACAATAGATCATGTTGGGAAGATAGATAATATCATCTGAGAATTGGTATATGAGATAACTAGTTGTGAGACTCTAATAAGAGAACATAATTTTCAAGTGGAATTTAATGATAAGAATATTCAAAAATTGGGAGAAGAACAAAAATCAATACAAAAATAAGTGGAGAAATATAATAAAAATATAAATCCCAAATTAAAGGTTGAATTATATTTTTCTATTTGACCACCCCTAAAAGGGTAATAATGAAATGAAAATAAAATATGAAATTTAAGACGATAAACATGAAATTATTTCCTCACCCGAAAAGAGAATCAATGTTGTGAAAATATAATATTGGATATGATTAACTCCTTCCCATTTATGATAGGAAAAGTGTTGTAAATTGTTCCAAAAACTAGGGAAATCATTTATCAGGTTGAAACAAACCTAAAAAGACTTATAAAAATATTTCTGACAACTTCTGTGACATATGTGGAATGGATGGTCATATTTAATGATCTTTTTAATAATTGGAGTACATTTCGTATTGTTTAGATAAAAATATTTAAAAATATGAGAACAAGTAGAAACTTCTTGAAATTGTTGAATGAAACGTCTCTGAGAAGAATATATCCATCAGATTCTATTATTGTGAATGACATGGAAACAACATGAGTATATGTATTAATCCCAAGGTATCAATTTCATAAGAATAATTAATCTATATGTATGAACATCATACCCATGAAATGGTGAAATGATCTGGAAGAAAACATAGAAGGAAAAGAAACAAAAAAATGATTTCCCCCAACTCCATGGGAGTATAAATAGAAATCATGTAATGGAATAAAAATTGATATGTTCTACAATAGGATTAATGTATTAGAGAAAACACAAGGATCTAAATGAATGGTATGTTGATCATATCCTCTATGACACTTAGAATAGCTATTTTGTAAATAATGTGAATAAAAATGGGATAAAATTAGAGGAGAAACTCATGTTGTGTGTAAGAATAATGTTTTTTTCATTAATGAACCCATCATCAACAAGAAATAGTGTCGAAGCTTGGATAATAGATAAAAGAAAAATGAATAATGAATGTCTTGAAAGACCCACAAGTCATTCCATAGGGTGATAAGTGCTGGAAGGAGAAAGATCCATCCAATGGTTGGTGAAAAATGATAATATGACCAATAAGTGATTTCTATTAAGAGAATTAATCATATGAAATTTCATTTTGGGGGAGAATCAATGTAGTAATCTTATACTAGTGGGTCTAAACCCAAAAATTGGAAAACTAACAAGACTATAAAGTCCACATAGCAGAAGAAAAATGGGAATGTGGTCAAATAATGTCTACTTATATGGACAAAGAATTTGAAGTCGGATAGTTCATTGGAACAAGTATAAAAAGAGTATAGTTCTTTGAATGAAAATATCAAAGGGTTGATTCATTAGGATTAACCAAAATACTCATATTGGGGTTTACATAGGTTCCCTTATATGTATGTTTTTAAATGATATTATATTATTTCCATGTGATTTCAATTTATGGGACATACAATCTAAGGGAAAGGTGTATACAAAAGATATGTGGTGATGTGATATTCTCTTGAATGTCAACTGATTCAAATTGGTACAAGATAAAATTTAAATATATCTAAATTCTACATGGATGAAACTTGTAGAATAATTATAATAGTAATGAGGATTTATAATTATTTGAATAAGGGATTGAGAGTACATATATTAGTTAATTTTAATTGGTATGGATATATATGAAACTAATTTTAGGAGCACCTGATTTATCTCACATCAGATATTGATGAATAAAAGTTATATCAAATGTTTCTATGGATGTATAATTATTATTATAAATTTTCATTCTATATATTGTGAAATGTTTTAGAAAGTTAGTGGGAGTATTTAGGTTATATTATAACATGTCGCATACCATGGAAAAAAATAAATACACTATGGGGAAGAGAGATAAAATAAGTTACAAGAATTGAAGAAGAAATATGGACGAATTCCTTGAAATGATATATTGGTCTATTACTAGTTGATATGTATGGATTAAATTGAGTATTTTGGAAAATTATGTTGTTATTAAAATTATATCTTGTTTCATACATGATTTTCCTACACAATAAGCTCAAAATTTTGTAGATTGGTCATTTATATGTGGTAAGGTTGCACATCTAAATTCATATTAAAGGCATAAAAAACATGAAAATGTTATTGATCTGGTAAAATTTCTCAAACATATAGTTGCATGTGAAGAAGTGAATCTTGGGAAGAATAACGTTTTGGGTCTAAAGTGTGGACCTTACTACACAACAAGTTTCATATCATATGGGGAGAATTTTATATCATAATGTAATACAAGGACCATGTGGACCATGGAGGATAAACAGAAAAATTCCATCAACACAATTAAAAAAGGATAAAAAGCTAAATAACTCAATGCAAGGTCTTAATGGTATTAAATGGATGAATTATTTAGGTTTAATGAAATAAATAATAGAAATTGGGGGAGAATATGAAACATTTTTTAATTTCAGGATTATCTATTTTTTCTAATTATTTTATATCCTTTGACAATTTTTATGATACGTTGAATTTTTTATAGAATATTAAGATAGTTTCCAACAAGTTATCACCCTATTTGAAAGATTAATTCTACATCAAAATTTATCTAATAATTGTTATTAATGATTTATATTAGACAAATTTTAGAGGTTTATGGGGATATTTTTTCAAGTCCAATAGATAAATATTTCATTATCATATGGTTATTTTATAATAGTATGAAGGAATATGAAATTGTGATTTGAAAAAAGGATGTCTACTGGAAAAATTGTACTCTCATAAATATGGAATTGATGTTGATTCAACATTTTCACCTATTATGAGGCTAGAAATAGTAAATTTTTTATTGTTAATAATATTTTATATAATGTTAAATTTTTTCTATATGGACCTCAAGAAAGGGTTTTTGAATGGGGTTCTATAAGAAAATGTATATATAGGGAAATATTATGGTTTTCTCATTTATGATAATTTGAATAGTGTTTTAAACTAAGAAAATCACTATATGGGTTAAAGAATGAACTGAGAGCATGGTATTCAAGGATTGATCAGTATTTAATGAAACTTAGTTTTATGCATGGTTTTTTTGGATAAAATGTAAACATCATAAATTAATGTAATAAACGGATGATGGTGGTAGAATTACACAATAAAATAATACCCCATTTTTTCTCAGTCCAAATATTCCAAAGATATTTTAAGATGAGTTGGAATGGGTATTTTTGAAGGAGATGAAGACTCTTGTGGATACCCGAATGAAATAATCTTGAGATAATAAAGGGAAAGATTTTAATGTCACATAATATAGGAAGATCATTTTTATTATACTAAATATGATAGCGAAAATACCTTATATTGTTATTTCCTCATGCCATGATGCATGGTTTGGATGTAATCCCAAAGAAATCCACATACTTGTATTAAAAAATACTTCATTAAATCCATGGAATTATGGATTTCATTTTTATTTACAATAAAAAAATATTATAAGGACTATTGTATCTATATATGTAGATAAGTTCGATTTAGAATATCATATACAATCAAATTCACATGGTTCATTATAACATAGTTTATAATGTATTTCTTTCCTAATAAAGAAACATGATTTGATTTCATTGGACACCAAAAAAGTTGAATATACTCTTGCCACTCAATAAAACATATAGTTATTATAGATTATGAATCATCCAGATTATTGGGAGATCAAGTGGAGTATCTGATCAAAATAATGATTAATAATTTATTATAAATAATAGAAAAAACTAGTCATTCACTTAGAAATGAAGCATTTTTAAATAAATTATAATTTTATCATAGAGTAGGTTTAATATGGGTTTTTGAATATGGATTTTGATCATTTATAACACCAGGTTGATGATATTCTACTAATGGAATTACCCAAAGTATCATTTGAATATCACTTACTAACTATTGTAGTTGAGTCAACAAGGCACACTTAAAAATGTACAGATATGGGGTCCCTCTTCCTGAGGTATGTTTTTTTCTCTAATATGATGATCAGTGTTCCTTACCATATTTTAGATGAAACATGAGTAACCATTGTGTTCTATGACAAATGGGATATGTTGTGGCTAAAAAGGGGAGAGAATGTCTTAATCAATATAGGGGAGAGGATGATAGGTGGTCATTGAAGTAGGGGTGATTATAATTCGTAAAATGATAAATTTTATCGATGAAAGTTATATATCATGACATATTGGTTCTTGATTAATGTAGGTGATTGGTTTTATAATTAACAGATTAACTGACGGCCTTTTCATTCTACACTTTTTTTCCATGCTGAGCATGGATTATGAGGGATGAGAGTGTTTTTTTAATTAGCGAACACTTTCTAAATTGAAATGAAATTATTTTGGAAGTATATTTAAGAATCATTAATTAGGTATGAAAATGATAATTTTTTTCAAAACAATCTAAATGGGATATTTTTTGGAAAAAACCCCATAATGGTATTAGTGTTGTGTTTTTGGGTTCATCAAGACTATTTATAAAGTAGGTGAACAAAGTATATTTTTGATTTATAATATTTTTCTTTTTTAGGTATGTTTATAAAGATAACCTAATTGGAATGGATGCACAGGAAGTAATAAAAAAGTTTTATTCAAAGTTGAAAATTTTCTTACTAATTGACAATTCTTTTGTGTCAAAAATTTTGATGCTCACTCAGTCATTGTGAATTATTGATTTCCATGAATTCCTCATAATATTATGTTAATTAAATGGGTATAAAAAATGTTGGTTTCATGCGGTGATATTCATGAAGGATGGAAGAGTCATGTATGATCAATCCAAATTTGCAATGGGTAGATGGTAATTCTCCGCAACTATGAGATTCATTGCTAATGGAAAACGACACTGATTCATTGAATAATGGGGTCAATGAACATGTCAGAAGATATTTGTGAGAAGGTCGTGAATATTATTAAAGATTATATAAAGGGATGTAATGCTTATAAATAAGCCTCCACACACATCATTTCACTAAGAAAGACCTAACAAGAAAATAATGACTCTAAATTCACGAAGGTGATTCAAGAAGGTTATTCTTATGAAAATGTTCATGAATAATGAATGTTTGCAATAAATATCTAAGGAAATTTAATTTTGTGAGAATCAAGAAGCTAATAATGTTAATGAAGTCTATGAAATCAAACTGAATATATCGATCTTCATGAAGGCTATATGAGATTCATAGAATCAAGGTTCTTTATGAAGGCCTTTTGAGCTTATTGAAAGAGGAGAGATTTTGAAAAGTTGTGGATTTCATGAAAGTAGTTAATTCTTGTGTATAATTGGGTAGTTTTATGGTGTATTTGAGCATTGTGAAGACAATTATAGTCACAAATGTTTTCATGAGGGATTACCCAGTGAATATGTGGTATGATCATATTCATCATGTGGATGAATGTGGAGATTAATGATGCCAAAAAATGACTTGTATAACATATTTATTCCGAAGATAAAAAATATAATTATAATGAAGTAGATGTTATAACACTGTTTCTCTGAGAGAATTGATATTTAATTTTGTGATTGGTTGTAAACCATGAGGGACAGTGTGTCATCTCTAATCATTATAATGGTAGTGATCCTAGTCCTAAAAGAGATATAGCTCAAATGATATTTTGGTAGGGAGTCTTAGTGGATTTGGTACATTGATACATTATCATTGTATTATAATTAGACGTACCACATTGAGGGTGAACCAAGTAAATATCATGGTAATTATTTCCTCTCTTGGCATTACTTTATATGAATCATATTCAGATAATGATAGAATGTATAATATCATTATAATAATTAATGGGAAAATTATGTGATCCTTATAATAATGTAATCGTGACCATGTGGTGAAAGATTAATTATTGGAGGAATAACCATACCATGATTATCCCCCCTCAGGGTATCTAAGAACATTTTAGTTTAAACATATTTGATCTTTGATATTGACGAGATGACTAGGATTTGAGCCTATATAGATTTCTATGCTCTGTATGTGATTTTTTCATACACATATTGATCTCTACGTGTATTCAACAAAGATTGGGATATATGTTAAGGTAGAGAATATAAACTAGTAATAATAGATGGAGTAATATTAGATCTTTTGGGGAAATGATCTTTGCAGCTACTTGTGAAATATAGATTGAGATCCTTCTTTACACAGCGGATCAATACCAAAATGTTTTTCAAAATGATTTCACTGCTTCACATACCAAAAGGGATATCAAATTTATCATTAATTTTCTCTTATGAACAAGCGTTATTTATTAACTATATTATAGAATGTCTCCTATAGAGTTTTTAGAGTAAAATGATTAGCTTGAAGTGTACGATGTAATGGATTTATCAGACCAATTACATCACTTTGGGTTACAATTATGTTGTTAGAAAATAATGTAAATGGTACACTCTGGTTATGTGGTTAGTATCATAAATTGAATTCAAACATGTTAAAAAATAGATATCATCTTTATTACATTAACGAAATGTTTGACTAATTGAAATGATCTAAATGGTTCACTTAAATTTATATATTCTTTGGATAACATCAATATTGATTCAGAAGAAAGGATATGCAACATGAACAATTTTCATTCCTTTTGGTCTAACTAAAGTAGTAGAAAGTTTCACAACATTTACGAACCATTTAATACATAGGTTCCTCGACTCATTTATTGTAGTTTTTTTGTATTTTAGTTTATTCCATAAGTAGTAATATCCATGGAAAATTCTAGGGATTTGTGATAAGTAATTTTGAAAAAAATCATATTTATGATATGTTTTCTAAGTGTGAATTTTTGACACATGTAGTTAGTTTCCTCATGAATATAATTTTAAAATCATGAATATTTATTTACCCTAGAATCATCAAATCATAATATATTGGAAGATATAAATGAATTATTTTGAGGAAAACAATTTCATAGCTTTACCCTGATACTATCATTTCCTTATTGATTATTTTCCTAGGTTTCCTTATCCAATTAATATTATGAAAAGTAATTTTGTCCCATTTGTATGTAATGAATAATTTGGGAAATTATTTAAAAAAATTTAATTTTTTATCCCTTACACCAATCATAATCATTACAAAACACAGTAATTTCTATTTGGAGTATATATATTTGTCTGTATCTAGTCAATATTGTATTCTAATGTAGAGAGACTATGATGTGAACAATTATTAAAGGAATATATGGGTTGATTATATTAATTATAATTTGGATAACCTAATATTATTTGTGGTTTTCCACGTCATAAAAATATGGATTCATTATTTATTTTGGGAAAATTTCATATTTTTCACTAATCATAAGTGTTTAATGTACATTATTTCATATTAAGAAATGAAATTGCGGTAACAAAAACGGATGGATACTTATATATGTTGTATTAATACTTTATATACACACCCAATAATTGGAATTTTCTGGCTATTTCATTGGATCTGAAATTTTATAACAAAGTGTACGGTAATGCTCATCAATAATGACAATTGCTGATAAAAATTTCTAATATTAATTTAAATTGATCTTGATGTGGTGATTATGAAATTGTCCTTACATTATGTCTTTTTACATTACTAGTAAATTTTCTAAACAAATCTAAAATATATTATTTTGACATCATCACAATTATGGCAAACGAAAAATGGCGGGGACTCTAGATAATCATAAAACGGATGAGAAAACATTTTCCTATTTTTAAAAATGGATCATAGTTCCTCTATCTTACATGTAAAAACTCAATTTAATGTGTAACAATTTTAAAAGTTATATTCATATAGGTGTTAAAAAACTATACAAAAAAATGAAATAGAATTTTTTCATGTTATCAATGAAACATTGGATCACAGAGAATGTGTTGAAATGCCTAACACAGCAATATGCAATGTTAGAGAATCAAAGGCCAAGGCTATGATACAGTCTATTATTATACATGTACCGAAGTGGGAGTATATTTTTAGGGGTTTTTTCATAGGAATATAAATAATTTTACAATAACAAGATGATATATGGGTAGTTGTGGATCATCATAATAAGTAAGAAAACATGTTCACTATTAGATAGTCCCAAATAGTAGATGAAATGGTAAAAATATAAATTCATGAAGTGGTCATGATACAAAGAAATCTCGGTTCTATTTTATCTTAAAATTCTATCCTCATCACTTTTATATTTTGTACATCACTACAACAAGCTATTTTAAATAGAATTAATTTTAGAAGAATATATAATACATAGATAGATGGATTGTAAAAACACACTATTCAGACATTGGGAGATATTCTTTGAAAATGTGTTATGAACATCCATATTTCATTGGAGGACCATATTCTATTAGATTAATTTTCTTATTAAAACATTTATCATTAAAAAATTTGGATTCTTATATTTTAATATTTTTATGGTTAGACTTGTCCATTATGTGAGGCTTATATAGAAAAATCAACCATTATTTTTCCATGTCTTTTACACAAAACCATGGTTAAAATATTTATTAATTATAAACAATTATAATTGGAAAAAAATAGATAGATTTCATATTAATTTAAAAATCACTGACCATTATATTTTCATGAATATATAACTAGGACATGGTCATTGATTATTGGGGGAATAATGGAATCTGGCTCCATGATAAGTGGGAATGATAAAGGATATATAATTAATAGGAACTATAATGTATCAGAAATAATGACCTCTAATATTAAGTTATCTTCATAAGATATTTCTTGTATCTCAATTGAATAAGTATCCCAATGATCCTTAGTATGTTATTAATTGGGATTATGTTTCTCTTGATCCAGATGCAACATTTATCCAGAAACTAATACATGCTATAGATATGTAGGAAATGATCATTCTAGGGTTATATTTTTCTTTAGTATGAGTGTTTTGGAAGCATTTTATAGTTCATGAGTAATCTTGGGAAATGTAATGTTTTATTTTGGAAATATAGAATCATTTATTCAATATTCCCGATGATGGAAAACCTAATGATATTGAGAATATTGCACATCAGTTTATAGTAATCTCACATTTAATTGTATTTATGTTTCCTATGGTCTTGGTTTAATTTTATTTAAAATGTGAATAATGGGAGTGGCTACTATACTAACTTGTAGAAAATATACACAATGTGTACTAGTTACACGTCTTTTAAATTTTATACATGAAAAAAAAATCAAGCCGATGATATTTTCACCATATGTGGCCTCAAGTAAATTTAAAATGTTTATATGAGCTAAAAATAATATAAATAACCACACAAATATATTTAAGACATTAATAGTGTTTTTAAGTTTTTATGAATATTTTCTTATCCCTCTCAAATTATTAGGGTTTTCATAAAAGAATTCAATCATTTTTAGTTGTCCAAACACTGGTAACATCAAATAATTGTGGGGTTGTTTTGAAATACAATAGTAGATATCAGTTATACGTTCTCATGTTGGATATCCTTTTATTGGTTTGACTGAAACCACATATCCATTTTTTCCCTAGATCAATGTGAAAGAATTGTGTTGATGAAATATTCTTAGATTATGTTCAAGGAATGGGAAATTGTTTAGACAATAATCATGGACCTATTCACTAATCTAAACAAGGTAGGTTGATTCTCTCACACTCTAAAATTATATAACATTTGGGAATATATTTTCAAAATCATATTGATTTTGTGTTGGATATTATTTAAAGAATTAAATGTAAAATCAAGGAAGATGTGATTTAAAAATGATGGGGATTGAATGATGGATTTTTGTTAAATCTACGGTTCCTTAGTAATTTTTTCAAAAATGTGATTTGTATTTGGGGCGGGTAATGGTGAAATATACCCTGAATAAATTATATTATTTTGGGACGTATAATGGACTTATATTTTACCACTAATGTAAAAATGATAATTTGATATGGATCACGACCGAATGTACCATAATGAAGATATTAACCGTGTGACATCTTAGTGACATTATAACTAACACTTTAGAGTTTATAGAGGCCCATGGTTGCATAAATTATGTGTGTGTATGTGTTTGGGTGTGAAACTCCTTGATTATGACTAGAATTTATATGGTTTTAAAATAATTTTCTTGATTTTTTATCAAATAAAACTTCTTTATATATTTCTATGTTTTCTGGTTTTAATTTCTATTATTTTTTTAAATTGTCCAAATATTTTCTTATAATACAGGAATGTTTTTAGAAGTATTTGGGGAAATCATACAGAGTGATAAAATCACCCCAATCTTAGGGAAATTAATCTGTTTGTATATGTCATATACTGAGATACATGGAAGGTTCATGTGCATACTTTTCTAGTTGGGATTCATCACATCATGGTTTTGTTGCAAATAATAGATCACAAGAGTCTCAGTAGCTTTGTTTCTGATGGTGTCTCATTACTATCGATGTATTTCTTCTTTGATTAATACACTTTCAAATTGTTTTATTTTTACATTATAGTCTAAATTTATTATATATTTACATTCTAATGACTAGTTTTGTTTTATCTCATGCATCGTTTAGTCTATTGTGGGAAGATGTTTGTCTCTTGGCATGTTGTCTGTTCATTGGAAAAACTATCCCCCACATTATTCTTATACCATTTAAATTTATTAACATCCAATGGTGTCCTTGGTATGTTTCATAAGGATAACAACACTTTTCCTATTCTCAATACAATAAAGAGTGGTGAGGGTTTACAAATACTCTTGGTAGAAAATAATCATTTATAACATCTAGGATACATATTTTCAAAGAATGAACATCATGTAAATGCAATGAATGGATTTAGATATCATAGTAGTATTAATGTCATCCAATCATGCAGAAATGATTTCTCAAACACATATTTAAGAGATAAAAATGAGTAATATAGGGACAATATAGGTATTTATTAAAGGAGAATTCAATAACAAAATAGAAGCTTCATGAATTCCACACAAATGAAGATAGTTTAATTCAATATTGAAATTGGAATTATGTGCCTTAATTATTAGTGATAGGGAAATTTTTATTTTATAATACATAAAGTGATACTTTCTCTATCCATTCTAGAAGTAATAAGATTTAATGGTATCATTAAGAGAACATATGATGGTCCAATATGAAAAATTTTATTGTACATAATATGTAAAATTGGCTAGTATGTCAGAATGTTAAATAAAAGGAATATAAGTCGTCATAGATGATTAAACTGTTTCCCATTAACACATAAAAATTAGAAAAGAACACTATAGACATCATCACCAGTCTCCCAAAGGTATAAAAAAAGTAATGTGATATTTTTTTGAGTGAGAAAAATCATAAAAACATCTGACGTAATTTCCATTCATGTTGAATTTTTATTATAAAAAAAAGATAATATATATGCAATCGAAGTGGTGAGTTTTAATTTCAAAACACACTAAATATTATCTAATAATGACCCATGGTTTTGCTTAATGTTCTAGAGAAGATATCGACTTAATCTTAAAACAAATGTTAATTCTAGTATAACATGTAACACCCAAACTGAGGCCTAATGTTAAAGGACTATTCAAAAAGATAAATAAATATTAAGATAATTCTAAATGGAATTTAATGTTGGATGGGGTCAACATCTCAAAATGGTTGATTTATCATATAATACGCCTTCTAATTCAATAATCATACATATTTGATGAATCTCTACATATTATGTCATGTAGAACACATATATGTTATAATGAACTTCAAAAAAATCATCATAAAATTTATCTCTTTTAATAAAACATAGAGATGGTGCAATCTATCAAATATCATGTACATTATATTATTATTTAGAAGGATATATTTTAACATAACCATATAAGGTACATATATATTATTTTATAAGATATAATTTTCTTTTAATTATCACTACAGAATATAGTCATGCATTTTATAAAGAAGGTGTTGTATATCCCTATGCACATTAGACACTTTGAGATCATTGATCAAAATGGTATATTGTAGTATCAATTATAAAACTAACCAAACAAATCTCGTGATCATAATCTATTCTCCATATCAATCTTGAGGAAGTTCATAGCTAATCCCTCATATTTACTAAATCTATAGGATGTACAACTAAAGAATGACCTCTCTTATAAAGAGTATCAATTAAAATTCTTTGAACATAGATACAATTTTTTATGAAAATATCCAACTCCAAATTTAAATTATTTGTGGTAGAATAATATGTAAAAATTTGTTATATTGGAATTTGAGGATAAAAATAAATATAATTTCCCAACACTATTCAAAACAAGGAATAGGAATTTAAATTTGAAGGATTAAATTTCTAAGGTGGGGAGGAATTTAATGGGAAGAGCATTGTAAGAAATATTTGTTTCCTAAATTAATAATTTATATATATGAAATAGTATTATACAAATACAACACATAGAAAATGAATCAACTAAATTTTCATAAATTGAAGTATTTATATTACTCAACATCTAAACTATTGAAAATATTAAATATTATGATTGAAAAATTAGTAGAAAATATCATAAGTAGAAATACAAAATTTGGATCATTAATAATAAAAAGACTTACCTCACCCACTAAAGACACTATAGAACCCAGAAAAAATATATGTAAACCTATCGTAATGTTATAAAATGAAAAATAGATACTTTTGATAAATTATAGTGAATGATATATTGATGAATTGAGAGGTTTTTATTGGATGTATCATGATCATTGGGATACTTATGTGAAAAAAGTAATACAATTTTATAATATTAATTGTATCATTAGAAATGAAATTTGACATTAAACTAATAAAAAATAATTTAATTAATATTTATATTACAAAATATTAAAAAAATATAAATAACTAAATTTAATTAATAATTATTAAGATGAAGAATTTAATGAAACTATAATATTTCATTAATAAACTGAATTGTTATATGTTTAAAACAAATAATGTAATTAACCAATATTAAATTTAGATTAGGCATAAATGTTTTAGAAAATGATATTTCATTTTTAAATCATCACATCCATATTTTTAATGGATAAGTTTTAATTTTCAATATTATTTAATTATTTAGATTAATAGTAAAATTACAAATTATTAATAACATGTATAATTTAAATTAAATCATTTATAATGTAATGATAATGAAATAAATAAATGAAAAATTGGATACAAACATATTTATTGTAAAAAATGAGTCATTTAAGTAAAATAATATTTTTCCTATATCAATAAGTTATTTTCCACTATCTAAGATATAAATTATTATACTAAAACAAAATTTATCAAATTCTAAATTTCGTATTTTATTATTTTATGATTAATTATATTTTAGAAGAAAAAAATGTCATAAATTCTATTTATTTTATTCACATATAACATAAAATTTAAGGAATGTATGTATTAAAATGATTACCAAGGTAAAAATATTTTAATCAGTTTTTAATGCAAAATAAACCCCTCTCTTCATGTATAAATACCCCATCTCTCCAATAAAACACTTCACTTCATCTAAGAAACACGATTATATTCTCAAATACACACTATTAATCCCATTATAATCATTAGTGAAATTAAATGGTGATAAATATCCATTCTTTCATATTGTGACATTCCATATAATAGAATAAACACCGAATATAGGGTATATTTTCAATAGTTATTTCCCTCTTTTTCTTTTTTTTCTTTTTGATTGTCTATATCCCTTTCAAATACAAATATTCAATGATTTATTGAGTAATATGTCAAAAAATTATAATTAATTTTAATCTAATTGAATAATTACATTTATTATATATATATATATTTGTGTGTGTGTGTGTTTGTTTGTTTGTGTGTCTGTTTATTTATTTTATATATATCAAACTCCTCATTTGTTAACGTACCAACAACGGTCAGTTAACCACCTTTGATGAAAATTCTTACTATATTAATATAAAATCCTTTAGGGTCAGTTAATATGAATTATATATATTTTTTATAAATATAAAATATAATATAAATTATTAATTTTTATTTAGTTTTACTTATGTTTAGTTAAACATGATAAAAAATTGTGACATAAAAAAAAGGGATGATCTAATAAATAATGACATCAAAATATATAATATTTAACAATAATTGTAATAAAATATAATCTAATAGTTATAATTTATTAAATAGTAATATAAAGGAATATAATTCACATATTGTTACATTTATAAAAAAATATAGTTAGACATGAGGTTTATGTGTGATGAAACAGTACAAGATTTATTCTATGGAGAATCTCGAACAAAAATCCATCTTGCTGGGTTATCTCTTCATTAAAAATTATATTCACTATGAATGTTCCACTTATGACATTAAAATGTAATTTCATACATAATTAAATTTTATTTACAGGGATATACATGTTTTTACTCAGTCAAAATGATTTATAAGACACTTATAATGTTTTTCAAAAGAGCCATTAATTTTAAAAACATTGTATTTTCTCCGAAGGAGATGTTTCTTGTTCACTAAAGAATGGCGATGTTGTAATCCAAAATAATGAATTCACATATTCATTTTGGAACCCAATGGATATTTTTTATGGTATTCCTCATGAATAATTTTTTAAATCCATTAGTTGTATGGATTTATTTCATGAATTATATTGTAATATGATCCCATAAAATGTGGCATTGAAGATTTTGAGCACTTAATTATGTGATGGGTTTTTCCAAAATAATATAGTCATTTAATTCATTGGGTAATGAAGTATATCTAATGAGATTATTTGTATAATATGTGATAATGTTACAATAATTTTTCCTAATTATGATGGTAGTCTTTACACAAACATGTTATGTCTGAATTTGATGCTAGATTTTCCCCATCTATGGGTGTTATTGATGAAAACATTATAGTGTTCGACTAATACACATATTCAATGTTATATGACATTATTTATTTATTCCAACAATTTTATAATTATGATCTTATGTTTATGATAAAAGGATGATTTATATGACCATCTATGCACAATTGACTCATATATCATATTCCTCCCATTTAATTTATCTTATTCATGAGATTTTCCCTCACCAAATAAATAGTTTTATACCCTTGGGGTTAATATATGTAATAAGGAGTATATGAGTGATTTAATAATGCTATTAATAAGGAATGAATTGACAATAAATTTTTTATTATTATTATGTGATGTGTGTACTTATTTTCCCAATATTAGAAACCATTGGATTCAGGATTGTATTTAAATTATGTTATTTATCTTCAATATAATGTAAATTTAATGTATGAAAATGTAGGTTTCTTAAAATATTTTCCGCAATGAACATCTCAATATTGGGGAGGAAATGGTTATATGACACTGAGAGGAGATCAGGATAGTATATGACTATATCATGATGTCTCATTCCCTTATGGATATATATTTGAGTAGGATAGTGGATGTGCTCATCAGTAGTGGGTAAAAGATGAATTATAATTCTAGTTACATGATACTGATATACAAGAACTATTGGGTTTAAAGAATATATGAGGTACCATTTGATTATCTTCTACCACGTCTTGTTATTTTTGGGTCATTTTGAGGTATCCCAATCATTTTTACTAAATATATTATATTCCATTGGAATGTATGTGGAGGTGGATCAAGTTATCATATACTTGACCATTCTATTTAGTGTTCAAATGGGTATACCTAATTTGTGCGGTGTTTGAGGATAATTTTATTGAATTATTTTTATGGTAGTGATTTAAATTTATTGTGATATAGTTTAATTATTTTATTCATGGAATTAAATTTTTTTTATAATGGGTTTTTAGTGATTGATTTATGTTGGAGGTTGGTTGTGATCTATGGTTACATGGGTTATATGGTTTTATTCCATAGTTTCCCATATCATTAGATTGGTCATACATTTTCACAATCAATTATTTTCTTTTTTACTTTTCATATTCATAGATTTAGTATAGGTGAATGTGATTGAGTTTCCTAGAATAAGTGTGAAGATCATTAATAATTATCGTAATGACATTGGGACAATACACTAGTTGACATGATATCAAGATTCGCCTAAAATTTGTACATGGTGAATCTCTAGTTTTTGTTTGATAACAAAATCTATTCCATGGAAATTATTGATTTTGGTTAGTGATCATATGGAAAATGGATTCATCTATCCTATTATGTAACTATGTTATTCTCCAATATTTGTTTCCAATATGTAGGGTGGTAATATGAGGATTAATATGGAGTACATAATATTAAATTATGCAAAGAACACATACTATTACCATAAACAATATATTTCTAATTAATGTTTCTATTTTATGGGATAACATTTTTTCATGGATCAATTTATATTATTTATATTATAAGATGATTGTAAAAAAAGGATATTATGATTAATAAATTCAAATAATAATATAGTCACATTGAGTTTATGGTTCAAATAATCAACATCAAGAATTCCCCATCCATTTTCATCGAACTCATAATTAATGTTTTCGAGGATTTTTAGATTTTTTATAGGTTCATCAGTGAAATTAATATATTGTCATGTTTAGTATATGATTATACTTGGCACAATAGTGTTTACTTTTATGTCAGTTATCCACGAAAACATTTTTAAATGACTTTTATGTATATTTTTTATTTAAATTCCATGTCTTTTTTAAAGGTAGTGATCCTTTTTTTCTAATTCCCTGAAAGGGCATAATAATGATTCATAATGTGTTTATTAGAGGTATCAGGAACATATAGGGCTTGTTAGGTTCCCAAATCCCCAAAATAAGAATAAGAATAATGGGTCACAATGTTATTTGAAACACTATGACCCATCAGACATGGTTTCCGAAAACATTGTTCTTTTAGATAGTGTAAATCTGTGGTGCACATGGTTTGTATGTGACAAGGTTATAGGATCGTTACTATGAAAAATGTATAAATTTTTTATAGAGTGGTATTTCGTTGTTTACGCATGGTTTTTCAAACCGTTAAATACAACACATTAAAGCAGTAATTGGAGCATGGATGGGGCATATATTGGCCAATTGTTCATCCGAATCATGCACTATTGTATATGGAGGTGAATTTTTGTTTTAAATCCTCTATAAGGATATAATACAATTTCTTTTCCTTTTCATTCATCTCTAATGGTTGTAGATCATCCTCCCTTTTATGAGCCTCCTCTATCCTTATACATGGGGATCAAGCCACCTCCTCCATTAGTCATCTGATTCTCTTATTGTTAGATCTATATACTATCTATATGTGATACATTAAAACCTATATATTCTATTTCATTTTCTTCATCGTATCTATTTTTCTATCTTGGTGGAGGCTCATTTTCCCCATTTCATTGTATTTGATGGTTTCATCAATTTCATCCAAACTAGCTCGAACCAAAGGTGAATACTTGATGAGGGATTATCTACAAGAATAAGGTAGGTGGTTTAAATATTTTAAAATCATTTTCATTTCTCCCCATTGAATGTGATGTTTTTCCATAATCCTGACCATTACGGAGTCACCTGTATTTTATGAAATTAAATTGAATTTATTTTTTTTCATTCCCTCAGAATCCTGGAAAAGTGGTTAATATTTCCCATTGAATGATTTCCTTGAATTTTATGTCAACCAATGGGTGCTATTTTCCATGGAAGTCACCTATTTTTTACATTAACGACCATAAAAACCCCACTAAGTAGTATTTATTAACTATTAACACCTTTAATTGATTTATTTATTTGAAATTAAATGATTTTGACAAGTGAATGAATCACGAAACCTCATGAAATATTTGTAATGTCTGTTAGACTAGGTCATAATACATATGAAAAGTAACATAAATTTTTTCACATATGGTTTCCTTGAAAAACATACCTATTATTTTAAATGTTTTTGAATTAAATGAAATAGTCCGTCAGTTAGACTTATTATAAATGAAATGCTTGGATAATTTCTTTACATCATAGTTGAGGGTGGTACACTAGGTTTTCAATTAATTAATACATGAGACAACTATTATTCCATTTTTTTAAATTTTTTTATTCCATGTAAAAAAGATCGCGGTGACATGATCTATTCCTAGGATGATGTATCCATGTTATTACCTATTTTACCACCATATGAGTGACAGGGGTTCCCTAAGGGATACCTCTATGATGGTATTGAAGGTACAATGATTGTACCATACCTCAATAGTGATAGGTGACCCAACATGTTATACGAGGTATGAATTCTAATGTTAGTACAAGGATTTTAGCACTCTTTTTAGAGTGACATGTCTGACATCAACCGCGGGTCACCAGGTATGGAATCCATAGCATTTCTATAATTAGTAGACCCTTATGTGATACATTGAATGGTTTTATGAATTTACTTGGATGGGATTGAGGAGTGTATCAATAAATTATAAGGGGGTTTACTAATTAAATTACATAAAAGATGAATGAATGATTTATTAATGATAATTGATCCAATATTTTGAAAACAGAGGGACGTTTCACAAAATCCCAATTCCAATAATGGGAAACATCCATACTTTTTCACTATATCTATCCAACATTAAATGTTAATGATCTATTGGTTCAGACTCAAGGATATTGGCTGAAGAATGAAATTATGGAAGGTAACCAAGCAGAAGCCTGTCTATTGTGTGTAATTATTTAATTCAGTTTCCATTTTAATTATTAGGCCACACTTCTTATTATTAATTTCATGATATGAAATAGATTTGACACAATGGGTTATTACTATTGATAATGTGTATCATACCCTACTCGAGAACCTTTACTTCCTGAATAGATATTATGGTTGCAGTTTTAGACAATGGGAAGAAGCTATCTTCCAATAATTAGTTAACATGCATTACGTGGAATTTTTGGGTGTATAGGCTTGAGTCTATGATCAAGATACTAGTTGTTGTAGTTTATGTCCTTTTTTTATGTTTTGTTATCATGTGGTATATGTATGTAACACCCCAAGATTTTATAGTATGTTATTTTTTCAAAGTAATCCAATAACTTGCATTACACGCAACACCGAGTTCTAGCACACCAAGACTTACAAAACTAGCTGTTCAAAAGAATTTAAGAATAATATTATCTTAATTTTGATCTTTATATAATCCTTATACTTTTAAAATCCATATTATGAGTTTCTTATACAAAATGTAAGAACAAATTCTTTTTTTCAAATAAAAGAAGTATTTTTTAAAAAATGAAATTTTGCAGCCTTTTAATGGTGAACCCTTTTTAAATCCAATATTTCAAACTTTTATATATTAAATTTGAAAAAATAAACATATTCTTTAGAATCAAGATATAAGAATTTATTTTCAATAATTTTTTTTGTTTTTTCTGATAACTTTCATATTTGGGAGAATATTAAAAAATACTATATTTTAGCTGAAAATTACTTTTTTTAATTAAATAATTTATAGTGTTAAATTATAAATTTTAATGGTTTGTAAGTATAATAAGATTATATTTTGACCATTTAATCCAATGTTATTCAATGGAAATAATTTCACTTTGAAATTGAATATAAACACGTATCAATCTTTTGTTAGTTTCTATTTCTTAAAAACACGCTTTTTGGTTTCGACAATTGGAATTAATTTTAAATTAACTAATGCAACTTATATGTTTTGAATTTGGTAAAATAGACTTAATTTTTGAATTCAGAATATCAAAATTAGCTTCGGGTGAAATTTTGGTATTTTTCTGAAAACATTCAATTTTTGAGAAATAGTGAAAAACACTACGAAATTGGTTAAAACCGACTTTTCATTTAAATAATTATTTATTTAATTTAAATTTAATTTAGCTAAAAATAGATACATAATACCTATATAAGTTCCATGTAATTCATTGGAGTCATTTTATAATAAGTTTAGATATATAAAAATTTTATTGAAATTTTACTGTGTTTTACCCACCTCTTAGGAGCATTTGAAATTTTTTATAAAACATAATTTTACCTCTTCTTTGAATTGAATTTCAAAAATCAAAGAGACACAATTGATTACAGTAAGTAAAATGTGGTTTAATAAGATGAATTTAATTTTTGTTTAATGGAAACTTTTTTCTTTTATTTATCACGGTTAAAAGTAAATACTGTAATTAAGGGTAAAATGATATTATTATTACCCTAACACTTTTATTAATTATATTGGATAACTGTAATTAGACAAATAAAAAACTTAGTAATAAAATATTATCCTTCAGGTCCCCTTGGATTAGATTAGGACATTTATTATTATTTTATTTAAAGAAGAGTTAAAAGAGTTAAAATCAATGTTTAATAACTAAATAATTTTTAATATAGGTTTACACACAATATAAATCACACTATGAATATTAATTATAAATTTGAAAATATATCTTACATCATGGTATTTTATTTATAATTTTTAGACATTAGATAATTAAATTTATCTATGACACAAAGATGATTCAGTAATTACCTTATTAACGAAAGAATCAAATAAATGGTATTATAAATATTAAAATAAATATAATTTTAAAGTTTTTATGACATCCTAGAATTTTATAGGTGAATATGACATGTTATGGATGATTAAAGGTTTCTTTTTCTATGAAATAATGTTGTGATGACTTTCACAAAAACCAAATACCAAATTTTGTCAAAATTGACATAAATAATTTTTTTTAAAAATTCTATATTATAGGTTGATATAATATTACTAAAAATATAAGGTTTGGCCAAAGGGATTAAATAATATTATATATGTCATTAATGAACCACTTTCGGTTCTCTTGGTAGTTTATAGTAATATTATTAACCATATAATATAAAAATACAAAGAGACATGGTAAATGTCAAACTATTTAACTAGGAGATAAATCATAAAGATAAGGTTAATATAGTGACCCAAAACTATCTAAAACATATTGGATGAGTAGTTTTTGACCCATATCCACCTTATAATTTAAATAATTCATTTTGGATAAATTATAATACGAAAATTAATTTATTCAAAAAATAATATTTTATGTTTTTCCTAAGGTGCCCCTCACCCCTCTTATAAAAGGGAACTGACCCTTCTCTCAGATTCACACCTCCAAATCCATTTGGCTTGGCCAACCCCTACCCAAATATCATCCCAACTATCCTAAATTCATCCTAGGGGCCTTACGTTGGACATTAATCCATCCTATGGATCCATTTTGATCAAATCAAAAGGATGAACCTGAAGAAGAGGTAATGATTTCACCACCCTCATTCAAGTTATTTTATTCTTCCACTTACTATTTCATTGATATTACCATACGAAAATATTAAATACATTACCTTATATATAATGTGATGTTTTTATTAATATGGAACAACCATATTCATTATTCTATACATCCTATGAATGATAATGTCACCACGCGTACGTAAGTACAACTTACCAGCTCCATGCCAGGGTGTAATTTGTTATTCAACACTATGTTATTTGGATAGATATAATGATGATTAATATGTATATAAATAAATAAAATAACATGCTAATGTCTCTTTTAAATTCATATACCATCCAATTACAAACCATTAAAGAAATGATATTGTCGCTCGTCCGTAGGTACAGATTACCGTCTCCACGACGCGATGAGATTCATTTTCGCGTTCACCATTCATCGATGATTATAAAAATATATATTACAAATAAGTATGTAATATATGACAGAATAATTATACTGGAGATATATATATATATATATATATTTACTTACATATATCTTATTCACTTACTTCCGTTCAATATGATATGAAAACGGAAATAGCATTTATGCGTACGTACTGCCTATCGTCTCTATAAATGGTGTTTTCCATTACATATATATATATATATATATATCAATTATAATTATTTATATTCTAAATATATTTTATATATGAATCATGGTTTTTATTCTAGAAGTTTTTAAATCATGATCTAAATGATACGGTTAGGAAGAACAAGTTAAAATACGTACGATAAAGAAAGCGATTATTACCCGAATTTTTAATTTAACATGAAAATCATTGTTAAATTTGTAGTATAAAGTCCTAAATGAATCATTTATGATATAATAGATATGAATATGGTTCAGTTATAATATAATTTCATACAATGGTAATTATAAAAGTGGTTAAATGTACCCTCTACCAAAGGAAAGTGGAAGGTAAGGGGTTTTCAACTCACTCCTTATTCCCATGAGATTCATGCTATATTGCCACTATTTCCTTTTGTGTGGTGTATGTACGGACCAAAATTGTATTATTTGTGTACTAGATATTAATTTATGTTTATTTAGATATTCATTGTATGATAATTCTTTCATGGGGTTTATGTTTCATAAGTTACCAAATTGGTAATGGTTAATTCCACAATCTCATTGTTATTCGATATTCTTTATGTGTATGTTTTTACTGGGACATATTTATTAGAAATGTCAATGTTTCATAAAATAAATTTTAAAGGGATTATTTTTAAGGGACTCTTTTACTAAAACATCATTTTAAATGTTTTAAAATATTATTTCTTCTACTCCTTTATAATTAATGTCTATATTTTTAAAATGGTTTTAAGAATTTATTTATATGGACATGAATGTTTTGAAATGATAATTCAATTAAAAAATTTCAAAGTTGTGTGAGAAAATTTGATTCAAAAATCCCTTTTAAATGAATACCGTTATAGATTTTGAGAATTTTAAATGATTTCATTAAAAATTGGTATTTCTCTTAAAGCATTTTACTGGTCATTTTCATATATGTTAACATCCTTTAATGGATTTTAAACTTGTTTGAAGTTGATTTATTATGATACAAATATTCCATATTTTTTTGACCATTTTTTTGATATGTTTGACTATGGATTTATTATTTACATACCATTCATGGTTTATAGATAAAGTATTTACATTTCATATGCTAGTTTTAATATGAATGTTTATGTGATATTTCAACCATTTCTTATGAGAAATGTATTGGACTAGTATATTCCGCGTTGAGAACCGGTAAAAGTAAGCCTTCTGGGGTGGGGTATAGTTATAATAGTCCCTCTAGGTTAGAGTCAAGTTACATAGGTTCTCCTGTTTGGTGTCTAGTTATAGAGGCTCTACGGGATGTAGTTCGGTTACAAAGGCTCTCTGGGATGGAGTCTGGTTATAGAGGATCTCTGGGTTTGGGTACGGTTACGGTTAGCCCATAGGTGTAACACCCCAGGTAAATAAAGAATATGACATTTTTATATTTATCCCTATTTGTGAAAAAAATATTAATATTACTTTAAAGGGAACTCTATGCTCGATGGCGTACACAATACGCGACAACCAGTTCATTTGAAATCTTATGTTGCACACTAATAACAAAATAATATTATTTTAAATGGTAGTTAACGCCTAGCCATTGTAATGGAGTGAAAGAATGAAACTAACTAAAAAATTATTATGTATGTTTTTCAAATATTTTTACTTTTTATAATAAATTTTAGAGGATTAAAAATGAGAATGAATCCAATTTTAAGCGTAAACATTCTAATATTCTTTAAAAGGTCGATTAACCGCCTTTTGATGGCGACCTCTTTTAAATCCACTTTTTGACAATTTTATGTGTTATACTTGACAAAATAAAATTCTTCTTTAGAATCGGGACATAAAAATTTACTTTGTGTAAATTTTTTGTATTTTTCCGATAAAGTTCATTTTTTAATGAATAGTTAAAAATGTTGTATTTTAATTCAAAAAATCTTTTTAATATAATTTATTTATATGATTAGATTATATTTTGAATTGGTTTTAAAGTTCAATTAGAATATGTTTTTACCATTTAATCCAATTGTGTTCATTGGAATTAATTTCACTTTGAAATCGGACTTAAACTAGTGCCAATCTTTTGATACTTATTGTTTCATAAAAACACGCTATTTGCTCTGACAGCAGGAATTAATTATTAAATTAATTAATGCAACTTAAATTTTTTGAATTTTTTAAAATAAACTTCATGTTTTAATTCGGAATATCAAATATAGCTTAGGGTGAAGTTTTGGTATTTTTCTGAAAAACTTCAATTTTTGATGAATAGTGAAACCACTAAGTGGTACTTATAAAAACTAATTTCCCGTTTAAATGAAATTTTACCACCTTTGTGTTTTTAATTTCAAAAATCTGGCGTACATGGTTTTCATTAAGATGTAAAATGTGGTTCAATGGAATTAAAATATTTTTTTGGTGAATAGTAACTTTTAAGTTTTTCTCGCTATTAGAGGTAATTAGTGTAGTTTAAGGTAAAAATAATGTTTTAATAATATGAAATGACCTAGACACATGTCCTACCCTTATTGGATGAGTCCTGGCCAACAAAGACAATCCATGGATCAACTTTGGGACCTCATGGAGCCACTTTGGTAAGAAAATGACATAAATAACTTTTTATTTAAAGTTAAAATAAAAATGTCACAAACATGAGTTGTTTTACTAAAAAAATTTTTACATGGGGTTATACAAGTCATATTTTTGACTATAAATAGTAATTGGAAAGATAAAAATATTTCCTACATCATAGTAGTTTTTTATATAGTTTAGACATTAAATAAATTAACTTATTTATGACATCATGATGATGCATCGATTAACACATTATTTAACGATTTAAATAAAATGAAACGATAATGTAAACTCTAAGACATACACATGTCAAAAACCTATTGTATTGGTGGGTTTCTAACACTTATCACCTTATACTCGATATATATCAATGTGGGACCTTTAAAATCAGAAACTCATTTGAAAATAATGTAACCTTTTTTGACTTTCCAAGAGTGCCCCTCCTCTCCTCTTATAAATGGCCCCCACCTCTACCACCTTACACACTCCTCTCAAGACTTTGTCATGGACAAACCCTGCCCATTTCATCTCTCCAAATCCCACTCTTCATCATTGAAGCCTCACGTTGGGAAGAATCCTTTCCAAGGAATCCTTTGAGCTCAAATCAATGAGAGTTACCCGATTAAAAGGTAGTGTCCTCTCTTGTGTTATTATGTTTTATTTTGCTTCTCCATCCATCTAAACTATTTTTATTACTTTCTTTTGTAACAACAGTAGTATCTTAAATTTAATAGCATGTTTTTATGTTAAGTATTCGAGCTAAAATTACACACACCTTGGTCTAATTTTTAAAAAACAAACTGTTTCTGTGGATGGCGAATTTCTGCCTCACGAAACGATGATTGTTCAATATTCTCTTAAAACCTTTCATGGTGGCCATTATGACGTCACTATATTTTATATATGATATATATGGTATTAATGTTTTCTATATGATTCTGAATTTTATATTTTAAACATGACTTTATGCTTTTCATGTTGTGCAAATGCGATAATTTCAAACGAGGATGTGTGGACTACCGCCCCCTCAAGTGATGTGACTCGTTCATGCAATACATGAAATGTATAAATAATGAAATTAATGAACATATGTGACCTATATAACATATATATTATACTTTAATTACAATATATGTATCTCTCAATTATTTTTAATTACATTAATATGATAAAGAAATGAATGTAGCGTTCATGCGTACGTACGGCCTACCGTCTCCCTGAACGGTGCATTTCATTTCTTTTCATCTCCAAATGTTATGGAGTATTATAAAATAAATATGTACTGGATATATATGATATTTAATTCATTAATACTATTCTGGAGATGATTTACTTATAACTACATGAACAGTCATTTTCAAACAAGTTTATTTTTGACTCATGTACCAAACATCGACAAAAACGTCTGATATGAACTCACAATATTAACCAATTATTATAGAATTATAACATGTGATATGAAATGAATAATAATCTTTAAAATATGTCCTTAAGAAATTATAAATTTACCAATGTTTATTATTCAGGAATATAAATAAATGAACAAGACAAGTCGGACTTGTGGTAAGGGAACCTACCCCTATCTTTCTTTTTAAGTACACTCTTTTATGTCATTCCTTTTAAGCTCATTTTTCTTATGATTGGAATGTTATTTTATATTAATATTACTGTAATTTTTATTTTCATATTATGAGAGACCCTATTTTATCTCATCAATCCATTTTTTAAGATTTGATTGGCACCGTTAGGCTGCTGAATTATCGTAAGAGATCCAACCTCTCTCTTTCTCTTTAAGTACTCTCCTCTATGTCACTTCTTTTAAGTTCCTCTTTGTTATGTTGGGGGATGTTAATTTATATTCCTCTTTATGTAAATTTTAATTTAATATGATGATAGACCCTATTTGGTCTCATCAATCCATTTTTGGATGTTTTACATGGCGACGTTAGGCTGCCGAGTTTTCGTAAAGGATTTTTCATCTCACTTTATTCCCGTGAGATTTATGCTACATTTGCCACCATTTATTTGAGTGGTATATGTAATGAAAATTATTCTAATATTTTTTTAATATAAATCAGTTTATTATTATTTACATCAATGTTTTTTTGTCCTTCTTTCATGGGGTGTATGTTTCGAAAGATACCCAAGTCGGTAAGGGAACCTTTCACCCTCCTTTTTTAAAAAGACTTATTTTGTTATGTCATTTAATTCACATACTATTATGTTGGGATATGTTCTTATATATCCTTATTTATGTAAATTTTATTTCCAAGTGATGAGATACCATTTTCTCTCTCATCAACTCTTTTTTTTAATTTTAATGTGACAGAGTTAGGCTATCGGATTTCTGTAAGGGAACTTCTTAACCTACTTTTAATTATATGGGTTAAACCTCTACTTCTTGATTTTATTATGCCAAGATTATGTGTGTAATCTCTATGTTGTAATTTACAGAAACCTTTGTGTAGATATACTATTTCTACACATAATCATCTCATTGATAAATTCTTACGAACTTGTATGGGAAATCATAACTCAGTCTCATTTCATCGAGTTAAATATCTATGTCATTGGTTTTGTTTTTACAAGATTATGTGTGAATGACCTATGATTATTCCACACTTAATATCCACTTATATTGGGTGTATTTATATTTATCACCCATAATTATGTGATAGATGTATCCTTAATTTAAGGATACCATCTTTATAATGGATTTCATCTCAATTTACATTTCCATTGAGACTTCATTGTTGTTATGCACCAACTCACTCTTATATGGTGTGTATACTGTCCTTTGACATATTATATCATGAATCCCATTATTCTCATGATATTATAAAGTTCGGATCATATGTTCTTCCATAATTATTTGTATTCAAGAGTCTCTCATTTTGTTAAAAACTCTTTAACAAAAATATCATTTTAAATGTTTTAAAGATTACTTATTCTAAATCTTTAACTTTAATGTCCATGTTTTCAAAATGGTTTTTAGTATTTATTTATATGGAAATTAATATTTTAAAATTATAATTACATTAAAATATTCAAAGTTTTATGGGACACTTTGACTCAAAAATCACTTTTAAATGGTTTTTGAACATGGATTGATTAATTCAATATCTTGGAATTACTTATTGTGATTGCAAATGAAATGTTGTTATTGAAATGTTTATATTTTCAATATTTTATGTGTAATGATTTTACTTGGACATTTTACGGGTGGTTACGTGATAAACCATATGATAGGTGGTGCCGTGAATACCAGGACAGGTGGTTACGTTATAACCTCCAATGCATTGGGTATGGAAGTCGGCCGTATGGCTATTCCATTAAGTGATATGTGTGGAAGTCGACCATATAGTTATTCCATTTAAGTATGTTTATTTCCCAAGATACCATTATATGTTATGTGATCTTTATATGGGTTTTATGGTAATATTTTGGTTAAAAAAGGGTAAGTAATGAAATTTTATTCAGTGAAGAGTTTTTACTACTTCATAAAGGTGAAAAGTATTACTTTGATAAAGTATACATGGTTTACTTGTTGTTTTGAATAACTAACAGTTTTCATTCATTGTGTATCCCTTATTGATCTTTTTATGCTCACCCAAAGTTTTTGAAATGTTTTTCACAGGACTTAACGTGGAATAGGGTCAAGGATGGGATCAAGGTAAAGTCATGCTACATAAAACATGAAACTATAAATGTTTCTTTTTAAGAGTTTTTATTTTATGGAATCTTAGTAGAAGTTTCTACTTTGTAATCTTTTGAGATGTAATAGTTATGTCATAATTCTCTAAAACTCTAAACCTGAAAAGATCCTCAATGTGAATTATTCATTTAATTCAATATTAAGTAAGGTTTAAGTCTGGGGCCTTATAGTTGGTATCAAAGGTCGGTTTAGACAACTTTAGGGATTATGTGTTTTTGTTAGACACATGGTTAGTCCCTATATCTATTATTTCAGTTAAATCCTTATTTTATAACTTTTTTTCAGGTCAAGTAAAGTCAGTTACGAATGGAAGGAGAAGGATCTCAAACAACATTCCTATCTCTTCCTGATGACATGCCTACAATAATTATTTCAAAGTCATGTTCGGATGATTGTGAAACTTTTTCTAGCACACAACTCACTTGAAATCAGTAGTTTGAGATATCAAACACCTCCAATATACCTCATTATCATCGTGGATCATGGGTTGTATTTAGACAAATACTATTTTCACAATATTCTCATATTTTCAAGAAAGGAAAATATTATCAAGGTATTTTCAAATATTTTACCTTATCACAAGAATTTGAAGCATATTGTGATTTTAAAAATGGTTCTAAGGAAGGAGACCCTTACACAACCTACTTATATTTTCTTTTAAAATATATTCTCTCAGCACATACATATGGTATTTTAAAAGGACCAATAATAGAAATTTTCAACTCAAATATTGTCCGACTATTTTATAGAAATCATGTTTTATCATATGTTTTGGAATTATATGACATACATGATTATTTTCCAAAACTGTTTTTCTGTGAACACCAATATGACCCATGTTGTACAAGGTGTATTTGGATGGAGGAATCAAATTATTTTGAAGGATCACTAAATCATTGTTGTAATTCATGGGACGTCTACCTACGTGAACAAGATGACGATGAAACCGAGTGGACTCCATGATCACGGTATGCTGTTATTCATTTCCAGAATCATTTTATTTTATCTTATGGTGGTGAAATAAGACTTCAAGAATTAAGATGTTGAGATCATAATGAATTTGGATGAAAAAGAGAGGTATAATGAAACTATTGAGGTTAAAACATGTTAGGGTTATTTTTGGAGTTTTATAAAAAGGACAACATGCAGACCGTGTGACAACCCGTTGCGTCGGACAAAGCTGCGGGAATCGAACCCACAACCAAAGTGCGACTGGTATTTATCACCTACCACTTGACTACGTGAAGTCCCTGGTTTTTTTGACTAATTCTTTTTAGTTAAATGATTTTATTAATTAAGATTAAGTTTATTTTGGGTTTTATATGGAAATTATTAACTTATAATGGAGGATATGTGATTAGTTTAATTACTTATTAATATGATACTTTAAGAGAAACTGATGTTATTTGGAGATAAGTGTTATTTTGTACCTTGGAGGACTATGTGATTAAATACTTCAAATATTTGGGTTTCAATATTAGTTTAGTTTACTTTGAATAATTTTATGGAAAAATTGTTTAGCGAATGGTCTTCGTTGAACTTTGATTTTTGTTGGAAAAATTTCGGAGATTAAGAACATATTTTCTTTTTATAAAGGGTTATCCTTTTCTGGATTATCTGATCTTGTACTAACCTTTTTAGTTTTGGTTTTGGTTAATGTCTAAAGACATGGGAAGTATATAGTTCTCTTTTGTGGATTATGTGATTCTCTAGAAGTTGATTATAGCTCTCTTAATGTAAACAAGTCATCCTAAATACTCATCTTTTGGATAAAATATGAGTTTGTGTAAGAAATCTAGTAAATGTTGAAAGTCAACATGACAAGTAAGTATATTTCCTTATATTTTAGTTAAGCTCAATAATAAATTCCCCAATAAAAAGTAACTAAAAAAATGTTGTCCATTAAATTTTCCTAATGGGGAATCCAATACCATTTAACCCATCCCAAGTTAGTGATTTTCTTATGGCTATCTTTCTCCTAGACATGTTTACTATCACTCTCCATCAGAACATGACCCTTTGTTTTTTCCTCCATATGCATATTTTCATACATGGAATCCTATTATGGGTTAACTAGGGTGACCTTTGTACTTCCCTTTCTTTCTTTTAAAGTGATAGTTTAATTTACTCCTTTTCCGATGTGGGACTTTCAATGGAGTTTTGAAGCCCAATTTTTAAATTACGAGGACGCAATTCCAAAAATGGGGGAAGGATGTGACAACCCAGGTAAATAAAAAATTTTAAATTTTTATATTTTTCCCTATTTTTGAAAAAAATATTAATATTACATTAGAGTGAAATCTATGCTCGATGGCCTACCCAATACGCGACAATGAGTTCCTTTGAAATCCTACGTTGCACTCTAATAATAAAATAATATTATTTTAAATGGTAGTTAACGCCTAGCCATTGTAATTGTGGGAAAGAACGGAACTAACTAAAAATTATTATGTATGTTTGTCAAAATTTTTTACTTTTTACAATAAATGTTAGAGGATTAAAAATGCGAATGAATCCAATTTTAAGCGTAAACATTCTAATATTATTTAAAAGGTCGATTAACTGCCTTTTGATGGTGAACCACTTTTAAATCCACTTTTTGAAAATTTTATGTGCTATATTTGACAAAATAAAATTCTTTTTTAGAATCGGGACATCAAAATTTACTTTGTGTAATTTTTTGGTATTTTTCCGATAAAGTTCATTTTTTAATGAATAGTGAAAAATGTTGTATTTTAATTAAAAACCTATTTTTAATATAATTTATTTATATGATTATATTATATTTTGAATTGGTTTTAAAGTTCAATTAGAATATATTTTTACCATTTAATCCAATCGTGGTCATTGGAATTAATTTCACTTTGAAATCGGACTTAAACTAGTATCAATCTTTCGATACTTATTATTCCATAAAAACATGATATTTGCTCTGACAGTGGGAATTAATTATTAAATTAATTAATGAAACTTAAATGTTTTGAATTTTTTAAAATAGTATTCATTTTTTAATTCGGAATATCAAATATAGCTTAGGGTGAAGTTTTTGTATTTTTCTGAAAAACATCAATTTTTGATGAATAGTGAAACCATTAAGTGGTACTTATAAAAAATGATTTTCCATTTAAATGAAAATTTACCACCTCTGTGTTTTTAAATTCAAAAATCCAACCTAAATGGTTGTCCTTGAGAAGTAAAATGTGGTTCAATGGAATTAAAATATTTTTTTGGTGAATAGTAACTTTTATGTTTTAATCGCGATTAGACGAAATTAGTGTAGTTTAAGGTAAAAATAATGTTTTAATAATATGAAATGACCTATACACATGTATTACCCTTATTTTATGTGTCATGGCCGACCATGAAAATCCATTGGTCAACTTGGGGACTTCATGGACCCACTTTGGTAGGAAAATGACATAAATAACTTTTTATTTAAAGTTAAAATAAAAATGTCACAAACATGAGTTGTTTTAATATAACAATTTTTACATGGGGTTATACAAGTCATATTTTCTACTATAAATATTAATTTGAATGATAAAAATATTTCCTACATCATAGTAGTTTTTTTTATAATTTTTAGACATTAAATAAATTAACTTATTTATGACATCATGATGATGCAACGATTACCTCATTATTTATAGATTTAAATAAAATGAAAAGATAATGTAAAATATGAGACCTACACATGTCAAAAAACTATTGTATGGGTGGAATTCTAACCCTTATCACCTTATACTCTAAATATATCAATTTGGGACATTTAAAATCCGAAACTCATTTGAAAATAATGTAACTTTTTTGACTTTCCAAGAGTGCCCCTCCTCTCCTCTTATAAAAGCCCCCCACCTCTACCACCTTACACACACCTCTCAAGCCTTTGGCTCGGCCAAAACCTGACCATTTCATCTCTCCACATACCACTCTTCATCATTGAAGCCTCACTTTGGGAAGAATCATTTCAAAGGAATCCTTTGAGCTCATATCAAAGACAGTTACCCGATTTAAAGGTAGTGTCCTCTCTTGTGTTCTTATGTTTTATTTTGCTTCTCCAACCCTATAAACTATTTTTATTCATTTCTTTTGTAACAAAAAAAGAATATTAAATATACTATGATGTTTTTATGTGATTTATTTGAGCTACACTTACACACACCTTCGTCTAATGGTTAAATAACAGACTGTTTCTATGGATGGTGAATTTCTGCCTCATGAAACGATGATTGTTCAATATTCTATTAACACCATTCATGGTGGCCATTATGATGTCACTATATTTTATATATGATATATATGGTATTTATGTTTTCTATATTCTTCTGAATTTTATATTTTAAACATGAATTTATGCTTTTCATGTTGTGAAAATGCGATAATTTCATACGAGAAAGTGTGGACTACCGCCTCCTAAAGTGACGTGACTCATTCATGCAATACATAGAATGTATAAAGAATGAAATTAATGAACATATGTGACCTATATAACATATATATTATAATGGAATTATAATAAATGCATCTCTCAATTATTTTTAATTACATTAATATGACAATGAAATGAAAGTAGTGTTCATGCGTACGTACAACCTACTGTCTCCATGAACGGTGCATTTCATTTATTTTTTATTTAAATGTTATGGATTAGTATAAAATGAATATATACTGGATATATATGATATTTAAATCATTAATACTTTTCTGGAGATGATTTACTTATAACTACATGGACAATCATTTTCAAACAAGATCATTTTTGACTCATGTACCAAACATCGACAAAAATGTCTGATATGAACTCACATTATTAACCAATTATTATAACATTATAACATGTGATATGAACTGAATAATAATATTTAAAATTGTTCCTTAAAAAATTATAAATTAACAAAAGTTTATTATTCAGGAATATAAATAAACGAACAAGACAAGTCGGACTTGAGGTAAGGGAACCTACCCCTATCTTTCTTTTTAAGTACACTCTTTTATGTCGTTCCTTTTAAGCTCATTTTTCTTATGATTAGGATGTTATTTTATATTAATACTACTGTAATTGTTATTTTCATTTGATGAGAGACCCTATTTTCTACCATCAATCCATTTTGTAAGATTTGATTGGCGCCGTTAGGCTGCTGAATTATCGTAAGAGATCCAACCTCTCTCTTTCTCTTTAAGTACTCTCCTCTATGTCACTTCTTTTAAGCTCCTATTTGTTATGTTAGGGGATTTTATTTTATATTAATATTGATGTAAATTTTAATTTAATATGATTATAGACCCTATTTAATCTCATCAATCCATTTTTGGACATTTTAAGTGGCAATGTTAGGCTGCCGAGTTTTCGTAAGGGATTTTTCATCTCACTTTTATTCCCGTGAGATTTATGCTACATTTTCCACCATTTACATTGAGTGGTATATGTACTTCCCATAGTTATAATATTTTTGTAATATAAATTTGTTTAAGATTATTTACATCAATGTTGTATTGTCCTTCTTTCATGGGGTGTATGTTTTGAAAGATACCCAAGTCGGTAAGGGAACCTTTCACCCTCCTTTTTTTAAAAGAATTATTTTGTTATGTATTTTAATTAACATAATATTATGTTGGGATATGTTCTTATATATCCTTATTTATGTAAATTTTATGTCCAAGTGATGAGATACAATTTTCTTTCTCATCAACTCATTTTCTTAATTTTAAAGAGATGTAGTTAGGCTGTCGGATTTCTGTAAGGGAACTTCTTAACCTACTTTCAATTCTATGGGTTAAACCTCTACTTCGTGATTTTATTATGCCAAGATTATGTGTGGAATCTCTATGTTGTAATTTCCACAATCCTTTTTGTATATATATTATTTCTACACAAAATCATCTCATTGATAAATTCTTACGAACTTGTATGGGAAATCATAACTCAATCTCATTTCATTGAGTTAAATATATATGTCATTGGTTTTGTTTTTACAAGATTATTTGTGAATGACCTCTAATTTTTCACACTTAATATCCACTTATATTGGGTGTATTTATATTTATCACCCATAATTATGTGATAGATTTATCCTTAATTTAAGGATATCATCTTTATAATGGATTTCATCTCAATTTACATTTCCATTGAGACTTCATTGTTGTTATGAACCAACTCACTCTTATATGGTGTGTATACTGTCCATTGACATATTATATCATGAATCCCTTTATTTTCATGATATTATAAAGTTTGGATTAAATGTTATTCCATAATTATTTGTATTCAAGAGTCTCTCATTTTGTTAAAAACTCTTTAACAAAAATATCATTTTAAATGTTTTAAACATTCATTATTCTAAATCATTATCTTTAATTTCCATGTTTTCAAAATGGTTTTTAGTATTTATTTATATGGAAATTAATGTTTTAAAATTATAATTCTATTAAAAGCTTCAATGTGGTATGGGACACTTTGACTCAAAAATCTCTTTTAAATGGTTTTGGAAAATGGATTGATTAATTCAATATCTTGGAATTACTTATTGTGATTGAAAATGAAATATTGTTATTGAAATGTTTATATTTTCAGTATTTTATGTGTAATGATGGTACTTGGACATTTTATGGGTGGTTACGTGATAAACCATATGACAGGTGGTGTCGTGAATACCAGGACAGGTGGTTACGTTATAACCTCCAATGCATTGGGTATTGAAGTCGGTTGTATGGCTGTTCCATTAAGTGATATGTGTGGAAGTCGACCGTATGGTTATTCCATTTACGTATTTTTATGTCCCAAGTTACCTTTATATGTTATGTGATCTTTATATGGGTTTTATGGTAATCTCTTGTTTACAAAAGGGTAAGTAATGATATTTTTTTCAGTGAAGAGTTTTTACTACTTCATAAAGGTGAAAAGTATTACTTTGATAAAGTATACATGGTTTACTTTTTGTTTTGAATAACTAACAGTTTTCATTCATTGTGTATCCCTTACTGAGATTTTTATGCTCACCCCATGTTTTTGAAATGTTTTTCACAGGACTTAACGTGGAATAGGGTCAAAGATGGGATCAAGGGAAAGTCATGCTACCTAAAACATGGAAACAGACATGTTTATTTTTAAGAGTTTTTATTTTATGGAAATGTAGTAGATGTTTATACATTGTAATATTTTGAGATGTAATAGTTATGTCCTAATTCTCTAAAACTCTAAACCTGAAAAGATCCTCAATGTGAATTATTCATTTAATTCAATATTAAGTAAGGTATAAGGTTGTGGCCTTATAATAGGTCTTTGCTTGAGGCCTTGACACAGAAATTAAATCCCATTACTATATATTCCATCATTATGAAAGTAGTTGTTACATGTGATTATTCGTCTAGTAGAATATCAATGGTCATATTTATATGGTAATTTTTGATTTATTTTTGCCATATTATGTTCATGTTTATTTTTAAAAGGATGTTGTTTTATTACACATATTTCCTTAAAGTTTTATAGCTTTCGCTAAATTATTTACCCTTAGAGAGCATCTGAGCTCACCCCTTTCTTGTGTTTTATTTTCCTAGGATATGAAGAAGTTCGTTTTGAGTGACTTATATGCATAATCTAGGAATCTTGAACATTTATATTGGAATAAATTACTGTTGTTTTTATTTTTCAAATTGTAATGTTGAACTTTATGTATGTAATCTATTTTCCAAGACAGCTAAACTGATCGGTTCTTCCGGACTTGATTCCTTGTAATCATACCAATGTTATGTAATAATGCACCGACTCTATGTAACCTGGGTCGGGGCATTACAGTTGGTATCAGAGAAAGTTTTTTACAAACCTTGGAATCTAGATTTAGATAAACTCTAATTAGAGCACATTACCCTAAGATAGACTTTGAGGATTATTATATATGAACTTCTATAATTTTGGTAATGTAATGATTTTGTTTATTTTCCAAGAAATACATCCCTATCTGGATATGAGTAGTTAGACGTGGCTTTGGCACAGATGTACTTAGAGGTAAAAACAAAAAACACTTATTTGAGCTAGACTCGAATGGGAACTGATGCATGAAAACGTGCCTTGCTGCACTCTTGGTTATGACACTCCTGGGGGATATGCTTAAGAAAATTCTCATTTTATTTACAAACCATTAAGATGGTTTTATGAGTATATAATTCTTCAAAGAAAACGTTTTTATGATTATGGATTATATCAATAAACACTTCAATTTAGGTTAACTATTTTACAAGTTTGGAATTAGGAATTGCGATTCATAAACTGACCTAGTGTATGCCATTGTATAGAAATGGCAGCCAGAAGAAGGAATGCGAATTCTAGAAATACGTATGATCCAAAGAGTAAGAAGGATCATATATTTCATGGTATTAAGCCAACATATAGAAGGGAAATAGTCTCCCATGTATTCTAAACATATAAATAAATAATACCATCTATTAATAAGATAAGTAAAGAATTCTCTGAGTCCTATGGCTTTGAAAGGAATCCAGAGAAGAAAATGATGGTAGAAATAATAATGGATAAAGGGAACAAGGGAATGAATGATTTTCCCATATGTGATAATTGTGGAAAGAATCACCTATGTAAATTATTGAAGGGAATGTGAGTTTGTTATAAGTGTGGAGAAAAAGGACACCAATTACATGATTATAAGGATACGAAAAAGGATTAAAATGCAAAATGCTTCATCTGCATGGCATTGGGACAATACCCGAATCAATGTCCCAGTAATCATAGTATTCCGTAGATGTTGTTACTGGATAATAATCAATTTATTATACTAACTAAAATGAAGAGGAATGACTAGTGTTCTTATGTTTTTACTATATAATTATTTCATTTGAGTGTTTTATCAACAATAACTGGTTATATGAATTATGGAGATAAATAAGATTGTACTGTAGTACTATATTATTTAGGATTTCAGATTATATGGTTATAAGAAAATTGAATTAATAGTAAGCTACACTTTTTCGAAAATACATGGTTGAAAAAAAGGTAATCCATAATATGGTCTTGATAATGAGGTAGTGATTTTGAAATAAGAGATAGTTGATTTGGATAAACTATATTGGATATTCTTAACTCCTTTGAACTGATTAACTATTTTTTTATTTCATCATTGTAGGAATATTCAAAATTTTGGATAAAAGGAGTATATCCTGAATTCTATAAGCAATAAAGGTTAATGAAGTAATCAATAAGGTTTAATGGTAATTCCAGATGTTGCAGTGTTTTAAAAGAATACATAATGAAGGTGTTCACATGTTATTATTTGAAAAAAAGGATCTTAATTGTGTTTAACATCCTTATAAATTTTGGAATGTGTGTTTTGATTAAAGCATTTTGGAAAATTCAAATGGTTGGAATGGATTATGTTTGAAATTGGAGACTATTGTTAAGTTTATTTTGGTATTTTAATAAAAAGGACAACACACAGACTGTGTGAAAAACCGTCGCGTCCGATAAAGCTGTGGGAATCAAACCCACAACCATAGTGCGATTAGGTTTTATCACCTAACACGGGACTACATGATTTCCCTAGATAGTATAATATAGTTTAATTAATGGGTATGATAGGTGAATTATAAATTCATTATTTTTGGAACCCTATACGATTAGAATAAATAGAATATTTTTTTGAAATCTTTTAGAGTGAAGGATGAGTTTGTGGTTGGAATTAGTTGAAGGATAAAACTCTAATTGTCATGTATATATATATATAAATTATTCCCTCTTATTATATGGGTATATTAATTCTTAAACTTTGGGGAAGGGATCTTAAAACCAAAAATTTGTTATCCTAATACCTTTTGTTTTGTTGAACCGATGGTATTTCAAATCATCATAGATTGATGGATTTGAGGCCCTTAATTTTACACATGTTTGTGATTGATGACCTCAATCACTCACTATAAATATTTATGTTTTTCCACCAATTACGTGTCTCTAATTGCAACCAATTTTCTCCTAATCAGGCTCATAATTTTGTGGTGACCCTTTAATTTCACTCTTCCTCTTATTAAAACTAAATTTTATTAACCCAAGTTCTGATGTGGGTTTTCCCACAAAGGTATTTTCTATTTTCAACCTTTTAATTTCGAAAAATAATTTCAAATTTCAAGGACACAATTTATTGAAGGAGGGAAGAATGTAACACCCCATGATTTAATAGTAAATTATTTCTTCAAAGTAATCCAATAACTTGCACTACCCACAACACCGAGATCTAGCACAGCATGACTTACCAAACCAGCCGTTCAAAAGTGGTTACGAATATTATTAACTTAATTTTGAACATTATATAATCCTTATAATTTTAGAATCCATATTATGACTTTCTTAGACATAATGTAAGAACAGATTCCTTTTTTTCAAATAAAAGAAGTATTTTTCAAAAAATGAAAGTTTACCTCCTTTTAGTTGAGAACCCTTTTTAAATCCAATAATTCTTTCATTTATATATTAAATTAGATAAAATAGACTTCTTATTTAGAATCAAGAGATAAAAATTTAGTTTAAAAAATGTTTAGTCATTTTTTTGATAACTTTCATATTTGGGTGAATAGTGACAAATACTATATTTTAACTGAAAAAAACTTTTTTAATCAAAATAATTTATAGTATTAAATTATACATTTTAATGGTTTGGAAGTATAGAAATATTATATTTTCACAATATAATACAGTGTTTTTAATTGGAAATAATTTCACTTTGAAATTGAACAAAAACAAGTATCAATCTTTTATTAGTTATTATTTCATAAAAATAGGCTTTTCGGTTTTGACAACGGGAATTAATTTTAAATTAATAAAAGAAACTTATATGTTTTGAATTTGGTAAAATACACTTAATTTTTTATTTTAGAATATCAAAATTAGCTTAGGGTGAAATTTTGTTATTTTTCTAGAACATTCAATTTTTGATGAATAGTGAGAAACACTTCGTGATTGTTTAAAACCGAATTGTCATTTAAATAATTATTTATTTAATTTAAATTTATTTTAGGTCAAAATAGATACATAATACATATATATTTTTAATTTAATTCATTGGAGTAAATTTATAATAAGTTCATATATATAAAAAAATTATTGAAATTTTACCGTCTCTTACCCACCTCCTCAGAGCATTTGCAAATTTTCATAAAAATTAATTTTAACGCTTCTATAAATTTAAATTTAAAATATCTGAGAGACACAGTTGATAACAGTATGTAAAATGTTGTTCAATAAGATGAAAATAATTTTGGTGAATAGTAACTTTTTCTTTTATTTACCACGGTTAAAATTAAATAGGGTAATTAAGGGTAAAAATGATATTATTATTACCCTAACTCTTGTACTAATTCTATTAGATAAGTTTAATTCGACCAAAAAAACTTTAGTATTAAAATATGACCCTTTAGGTCCCCTTGGATTAGATTAGGACATTTATAATTATTTTATTTATAGAAGAGTTAAAAGAGTAAAAATCAATGTTTAATAACTAAACAAATTTTAATATATGGTTACACACAATATAAATTATAATATAAATATTAATTAGAAATATAAATAGATTTCATATATCATGGTATTTTAAATATAATTTTTATACTTTAAATAATTTAATCTATTTATGACACAAAGATGATTCAGTAATTACCTTAATAATGAAAGAATCAAACAAATGGTATTATAAAAATTAAAATAAATATAATTTCAATGTTATTATGACATCCAAGAATTTTCTTGGTGAATATGACATGTTAGGGTTGATTAAACGTATTTTTTCGAAGAAATAATGTTTTTATGACTTTCACAAAAACCAAATACCAAATAGTGTCAAAATTGACATAATTTAATTTTTAAAAAAATACTATATAATTGGTTGATATAATATTACTAAAAATAAAAGGTCAGGTAAAAGGGATTAAATAATATTATATATGTCATTAATGAACCACTTGAGGTTCTTTTTGAAGTTTATAGTAAGATTATTAACCATATAATATAAAAATCCAAAGAGACAAGGTAAATGTCAAACTATTTAACTAAGAGTTAAATCTAAAAGATAAGGTTAATATAGTTACAAAAAACTGTCTGAACCCTATTGTTTGAGTGGTTTTAGACCCATACCCACCTTATCCTTTAAATAATTTCTTTTGGATCCATTGTAAACCGAAAATAAATTTATTCAAAAAATAATATTTTATGTTTTTCCTAAGGTGCCCTACACTATTCTTATAAAAGGGAACTTCCCATTCTCTCAGTTTGACACCTCCAAAGCCATTTGGAACGTCCATACTCGGCCCAAATATCCTCCCAAATATCCTATGTTCATCCTAGATGTCTTACTTTCATGATAAAGCCATCCAATGGAGCCCTTTTGATCAAATCAAAACGATGAACCTGAAGAAGAGGTAATGATTTCACCACCCTCATTCAAGTTCTTTTATTATTCCACTTAAACTTTCTTTGTTATTACCATACCAAAATAATAATTCCAGTACCATATATATACTATGATGTTATTATAAATATGACAAAACAATATTCATTATTCAATACATCCTGTGAATCATAATGTCACCATGCGTGCGTACGTACTGCTTACCGTCTCCACGATGTGGTGTAATTTGTAATTCAACACTATGTTATTTGGATGGATATAATGATGAGTAATATGTATATAAATAATGAAAATAACATGATAATGTCTCATTAAGATTAATATACTATCCAATTACACAAAATTAAGGAAATGATATTGTCGCTCGTGCGTACGTACAGATTATCGTCTCTAAGACGCGATGAGATTCATTTCCACGTTCACCATTCATCAATGATTATAAAAATAATTATTACTAATCAGTATGTAATATATGAAATAATAATAATACTGGAGATATATATACATGTACTTAGATATATCTTTTTTACTTATTCTGCTCAATACAATATGAAAACAGAAACACCGTTTATGCGTACATATGGTCTACCTTCTCTATAAACGGTGTTTTCCATTACATATATCTATCAATTATAAATATTTATATTCAAAATATTTATTATATATGAATCAAGTTTTGAATTATATAAGTATTTAAATCATGATCTAAATGATACGGTCATGAATAAAAAGTTAAAATATATATGATAAAGAAAGCGATTATTACATGAAATGTTTATTTAACATGAATATAATTTTTAAATGGGTAGTATAAAGTCATAAATGAATCATGTATGATTTAATATATATTAATATGGTTCAGGTATAATCTAATATCATAAAATGGTCATTATACAAGTGGTTAAATGTACCCTCGAAAAAAGGAATGTGCAAGGTAAGGGGTTTTCAACTCACTCCTTATTCCCGTGAGATTCATGCTATATGGCCACTATTTAATTTTGTGTGGTGTATGAACTGACCATTATTGTATTATTTGTGTAATAAAAATTGATTTATGTTTATTTACATCTTCATTGTATGAAACTTATTTTATGGGGTGTATGTTTCATAAGTTACAAAATTAGTAAGGGTTAATTCCATAATCTCATTATTATTCGATATTTTTTATGTGTAAATTTTTATTGGGAAATATTTATTATAAATGTCCATGTTTCATAAAATAATTATCCAGGGATTATTTTGAAGGGTCTCTTTTACTAAAACATCATTTTAAATGTTCTAAAAGATTATTTCTTCGAAACATTTCTCATTAATGTCCATGTTTTTAAAATGGTTTTATAAATTTATTTATATGGACAAGAATTTTTTGAAATTATAATTCTTTTAAAAAGATTCAAAGTGGTATGGGACACTTAGATTCAAAAATCCCTTTTAAATGAATACCTTTATAAATTGTGAAAATTTTAAATGATTTCATTAAAAAGGTTTATTTTTTTCAAAGCATTTGAGAAGAAATTTTCATCTATGTCAACATCATTTAATGGAATTTAAACTTGTTTGAAGTTGATTTATTATGATACAAATATTCCATATTATATTGAATGTTTTTGTGATTTTTTTTACTTTGGATGTGTTATTTTTATACTATTCATGGTTTATGGATAAAGTACTGGAATTTCATATGCATGTTTTAATATGAATGTTTATGTTATATTTTAACATTTTCTTTTGAGGAATGTATTGGACTAGTATGTTCCTGGTTGGGGACTTGAAAAAGTAATACCTCCAGGTTGGGGTATGGTTATAGTAGACCCTCTAGGATGGCGTCCGGTTACAGAGGCTCTTCAGGTTGGATTCCAGTTACAGAGGCTCTCCTGGTTGGAGTTCAGTTAGAGAGGCTCTCAAGGATGGAGTCTGGTTACAAAGGCTCTCTAGGTTTGGGTCCGGTTACAGTTAGCCCATATGTCCTGGCACGAGGCCTTGACCTAGAAATTAATGTCTGGTACTATACATTCCCTCATTATGAAATTAGTTTTTACATGTTATTATTCGACTAGTTGAATATACATGTGCATGTTTATATAGTAATGTTTGATTTATTTTTTCCATATTATGTTCATGTTTATGTTTAAAAGGATGTTTTTTATTACCCATCTCTCCTTAAAATTTTATAGCTTCTGCTAAATTGTTTACCCTTACAGAACATCTGATATCACCCCTTTCTTATGTTTTATTTTCGTAGGATATGAAGAAGTAAGTTATGAGTGACTTCAATGCATAATCTAAGAGGTTTGGATGTTTCTAATGGAATAAATTACTTTTTTTTATTTTCAAGTTGTAATGCAGAATTCATGTATGTAATCTATTTTCCACGACTCCTAAATTGATTCGTCCTTTGGGACTTGATACCTTGTAATCATGCCAATGTTATGGGATAATGCATCGACTCTGGGTAACTAGGGTCAGGGGATTACAATTTATGTATCACATACCCCATGAATAGTAATTTTGTATTGTTATATTATTATTTTGACATACAATTATCATATTGTATCCTCTGATTATTTTGCATCCACTATTTTTTTCGTTATATTTCTTGATTATGTATTTGTTTCTGATTCTATCTAAAAATTGAAATTTCATATATTGTTTCGTATATATATAATGTTTCATTGTACTCTGATCTATTAGGTAATAGTCTCCACAAAAACACAGCCTAGGACCTCACTAATAGTCGGCAACATCTAGCATTCAAGGAGGCATACTTGAGGTCTTATGGACCACCGTCTCAATGAACTGTAAAGTGGAATCTAAGGACAGATGGAACAATGTAGTATTAACTATTTTTTTTAAATACTATTTGGGGTTTATAAATGAGTTTAATACATAGTAATTTGGTGATTATCAGGTTCTTTGGAGTATCTACCCATTGTATAGGGGAAACCCAAATATCCAGGGATGTTTAACTGCTATAATTTCTTGCATTGTTTCAGTTTCATGCATTTCACCATTAGGAAATGTACTTTCATTGTAATATAAATATTTTTATGTTGTTCAATTTACCATTATAATTATTATAAGAGGGAACAAATAAAATAATGCATCGTATTTTGTACTCTATGATTTAATTTTCCTTCCTTTTTATAGGCCACAATTACCTTTTAAGTGAATTACATTTATTTCATGGGATTTTTTCATTATTGATGTTTCTCATGAATTATTTTCCTTGAATGAATTTTTTTAAATTGTGTTGTGATTTATTTTACGGATTGAGACAACATAATTGGCATATAAATGATCATCTTTAACCAAATAGTGTTTTTTTCATAGTTTGGTGGAGATGCCTTAACCATCCAATTTTGGCTTATTAATCCATGGAGTATCAGTTGTATGGGTTTGGAAATGTTGTGGTTTGAGTTAAATAAACACCACCATCAAATTTATATGTTGTATTGTCCCTAAAAAATTGGAAATTTCAATTTATCTTTTTCATAAAAATAGTGATTATTTATATAAATATATAAAGTAAATGGATACAAACTATAAAATAAATTTGATACTTAATATGATAGCTTTATCTTGACTTGAACATAGTAGTGGGATGTGGGTCGTGTCACTTAGGTTATTTTTGTGACTCATTTTTATAACCATGACCTAGACCATGGAGTTATCTAGGGGTTATAGTGTGCTTATAGTTCATACTTGTATCTTCCCCTATAAATATATTTTCAAATATATTAGAAATCATGTATATAGATTGACCATGGAAATTGTAGTGTTATGAATCTTTGATGAACTCAGGTTATATGTCATGATTTTGGTAGTGATAATACCCATGAGATGGTTTGAAATGATCTACCCATGATACCTAATGTATTTCCACCAGAGCCACCTCATCATTGTCTTCTTTTGGGTTTCGATGCCAAATTCTGTGATAGATTCCTCCCATCCATGAAATCTGTTTAGGGCGCACCTTGCCCAACCCCTTTTATGGAAGAGATGACCCATGAGTTCTAACAGAAACAACTTCCCATCATATATGGGGATTGTGGAACTCAGGATACTAGGTAGTGGTAAGAAGATATTATATTTATGATTGGTTACATCAGGAAGCCTCCAATGTGTAGGTTCATTATTAAGAGATAAATTCTATGTGACTATACCAAGAATTGGTTGTATTTTCTGAATCAGGTTAGTCAACATCCCAATGTGGTATATGCATAAGTCCAGGAAGCCTTTTTCAACTATTTATTCATCGATACATTAGGAATATATCATATTCAACAAATAATTCACCATGAGAAAGGTGGAAGATTAGAAAAGGAATACTATTATTTCTCCACCAAATTGTAGTATTTTTCAATGACCATGAATAGTGATGACATGACTATTAAGTGGTGGTTTGAGGATGGTAATTTATATGAACATTTCTAACATGTGAACTTCATTAATCTGAACACTATTTAAAAGATGGATAATGATACCATAATCACTGATCATAACCTGAGGGAGTCAAGGTACAAATGATAGAGTAGTTCAACTTCCATGAAGAGAAGTTTGTCTAGTTGTAGGAAGTGACACATATATGGTACATGTGGGTGATGTACTATCCAAATGACATTCACTGATATTTTTGGGGTGTCACAATTGAGGAAGGTCAGTAATAAAAATACCTACTATAGAAGGATCCTGATCAGGTTCCATCATTATTGTATGATGGGACACATAAAATATTTTTGTTGATATTGTCAACTAGTATGTAGTGAAGGAGGATCTATACCAGCACCACCTTCAGGTGAATGAACAATGAAATCTCATTAGGAAGAAAGATAGTCTTCTATAGGTAGTTTGAGAAGATTATTTGGTTGTGGACAAGGCTGTGAGGCCTCATATATCCGACATCATTAAAGTGGACCTATCCGGACTAGTTAACCAACATCTCAAGGTTGTGGATCTTTTCATTTTTATGACATATATCCCAAAAAATAGAACAGAATATAGGGAAATATATAGTTATATATACTATTATAGTATCATATACTCTAGTATCTTCTTATTTCATATAGGTACATACCACACCGATCTATCTACTGTAAATATGAGAAGTCTATGATGAGTGATAGAGTAGTATATTAGTGTAATTAACCATGAATCATAGTTAGGAGTCCAAGCTAGGGTCATGTGCCAATTAAAGGAGTTTCACCGGGAAATTGGTGGGTAATATTTTTTTTGGAGTTTATATATACTCAAGATGACTAAAATCATATTGGTTTTTTAATATGGACATGATTGTCCCTTACTGATCCACGGGTTATTTATAATCCCAGAAATGATTCATTAAAATCACATGAGGGTGATACATAAATCCATAACGGTGAATGGAATCTATAAGTCTTTTGAGTGTGACTTAAGCATACTAGTTTGGGTGGAGCAACATCATATATGTATAGTCTATTCTTGAATGATTAGGGAATGTGGTTATTAGAGTTACCTAATGTTGTGGTTCATTTTAAGTATTTAATCCCAGAATAATTCTCTAGTTTCCTCCAAATAGTGAGACTAAATTGACTATTGATCTTGATACAAGTGCTGAACCAATGTTCATACATCCCTTTAGGATGGTACCTATAGATATCCATGAAATCAAAATTTATCTTACTGTTTTAGAGGAAAAGAGTTTAATACAACCCATCACGTCAACATGGGGTTCACCAATACACATTTCCACAATGAAAAATGGTTCCCATCGATTTTGTGTGGATTAATTCCAATTGATCCAGCAAAATTTGATGCACCAATATCCACTTACTCATATAGATGACACATTACACTATCTCCATAGATAAATAATTTTAACTATTACCAGTTTGTGGTTGTGCAGCCATTTGTTTCATATGAGGCCATAAAACAGACCACATATATTATTCTGACATAGGTACGACATGTATAAGTTTATGGTCATGTTGTTTGGTGTGAATAAAATTTTGACAGTCGTACAATATTTGAGGAATCAGGTCTTTCACCAATACCTTGATACCTTTTTGGTGGCTTTCATATATGAAATCGTAGTATATTTTCACACTAGACAAGAGAAGTATGATAAACTTGAGATCATTTTGAGTACACTGATAGAGAACCACATATATACGATGTTCATCATAAGAATCATATGGATTAAAATGGTTCACTTCATGTGTAATTTAATATCTGAGGAAGTTGTATCTATTAACCAATATAATTTTAAAGAATTGGTTTCTTGGGATTATCCCATGAATTAATTTGATTAATTCCACTTCTTAGTGATGGATGGCTATCATAGGTGATTCATCTTGGACTTATGAAGACATAAAATTCCAGTAAAGGGCATAACTAACAAGGGCTTGAAATTTTGTTAGTCAAAATCATATGAGAATTATGTTCATGAGTAAATGTGAAGACTCACTTCAACTATGATTCTAATATTTTTTGTGTTTCCGGAACCTGTACATTTTACTATGATACTTTAAGAATAGTTCTAGGAACAATTTTGATTCAAGGTCCTCACATCGTGGAATATTGGTCCCGATAGTTGAGATATCATCAGTGGAATTACCCAACACATGGCCTCGAGACAACAATTATGGTTCATTATCTACACTGCTAGAGACACTACATTTTTGTTAAGTGATTCATCATAAAAATGGATTATAAAATATTCTAATACATCCCCACTCAGTGATACTTGAATCTATGGTAGTGGAGTTGGGTGGAATACCTTAAATAATTTGAATATGATGTTCCTTTTATAGCCAGAAAGGTATATGATGTAGCTGATGACATGAGTCCAAGAAACTCAAAAAGAAGATTTCAATGGAAGATAGCAGGGAGTTGATGTTTATTTCTCTATTACTTGAGATACATCTAGTGGTTCTAGAACAAAATGAGAAAAAATATATAAAATCTTTAATGGTGACATTCTTCTTTAGAGAGTAAATCCAGATGAGGAATTCATCTGATTCCTAGGTCCTCATCATGATGGACTGTGTGGCATTTGTGAACCCACCTTCTAGATTGTCTTTCAATAGAAATGATATCATGATCTTTTCTGGACATGTATGAGTTAAATTTGTTCTACTGGATGATATGATGAAGTAATATCATGCCTCTATATGGGATTTACATCATTGTATTACCAAGATGTATATATACTTTCTTCTTTAGTATTACTTCTCGTGTATGAAGTGGAATTATATAGGCTTTATCACTCGGTTCTCCACTTGTCCCTAGGTGATAGAAGGTGAGTGGTTGCATGATGGACTTTTATAGATCACATCCTTTACTAAATTGAAATGTATTGACCTCGCCATGTATTTCATGGAAGGCCTTACAATTTCCCCATCAAGAAGTGATGCATTATGTGTGATCATTGATATGTTTAATAAGGTTGTGTTCTTCCTTATGATCTAGGAGGCCTTCTCTTCTAATTATCTAGGAAGGATTTATATATAGTAAATTGTGATATTCTTGGTTTCCCCGAATACATCATTTCATATTGAAAAAATTTCATTAAAATTTATTTATACCATCGGTGGAAAAAAGTACTATGTTCAAAGGTTCTCATACATACAACATATCGGCCACAGACTGAAGAGCAGTCTGAGAAGACCAAAATGTTGTTACAGGTTATATTACATATGACAACCCTGATCTTTCAATTCACAATTAAACATAATTTATTACATAATGTTCCTTTGATACTACATAGAAGATCAATAGGTCTAGTGTATTTGGGGATTAAGATCATTACATAACAACTTAAAACATGAAAAAAAACATCTTTATTGAAAACATCCTTTACATGACCACTTCATTCCTTCTTACTTAACATTGCATGGGATAACCTGAGGACATGCTTAAAAAATGGGTGAGATATAAATCCCAGGAAGGGATTAATCATGGAATAACATGAGGAATACAATAAATGTAAGACAATTGGCATATCAATAGATCACAAGAGAAGCATAAACATAAAGGCATGATAAATCAAGATAATCATAACATGGAAATGTGGCAACAACACTTAACATGGAATAAGAATGAGCCAAGGCTCATTGCACATGGAGCATAACTAAACCATCATTGGAAATGAAGCACGAGTAAAACTTCATTGAACTCGAATTAGCATGAGTAAACACCCATTACACATGATGTATCATGATACTATACTTTACCCAATGCATTGGATCTCTATCTGGGAACATCCTTCTTAAACAATTCATTTAAGGCATAAGTGTGCCACAAGGATCAAAAAACATTGAATCATTCAACATAATCATATATTCTATGATAAAAATATGTGTAATACATACATGAAAATCTTTTAACAATAATTAAATTTTCATAAAGGTGAATACCCTTGATAGATAAATGGGCATGGTATTCACTACACAATTACTTTGGCTTGGAAAAGGGCGGTGCAATTTGAGCAGCATAACACTGTGACATAAGAACTCATAAAAATGTTTGATGAGAGAGAAAGGGGTGTATCATCAAGTTTAAATGACATGGAATGTAAGGGGGTCATATAGATACATGTCCAAACAAATTTAATGGAATATTTATTCATGATACAAAATAATTGCATAAATGTAAATGGGGAGAGTGAAATTCCTTTAGGAATTTCAGCATAGTAATGATTGTACATGGGAGGAATTTAATAACAGAGAAAGGGGTATCCATTTATTCAAACATAAATATATCAGTATGGGGGAGGTGAGGAACCATACCCCAACCTTTATAATTGAAATTAAAAGGTCAAAACAATTTAAATAATATTCGTCAAAAATAAGAAAGGAAAAAAACCATAACATGCTTCAAAATGATTGAGAGAGGCTTGAGAGAATATTCTTGGGAGCTTGGGGCACCATGGGATGATTATTTAGAGAGGAGGGAAGATGTTGGACGAACTCCAAAGGATTTTAGTGAGAAGTAAGTGGCATCTTGGGTGGGTTTATATAGGAAAGCTGAGGGAATTATTTATTATTTAGGTTGTGACACCTCACATTAAAATAATCCAAACTACAAACCAGCCCATGAATTTTTCCCATGGTTTTTGGAAAAGGGAAGTGGAAAACAATATTTTATAAGGACAAAGTCTGAAATTCTTAAAATAATGGGGTTTCTTATGTGGAGGTGAGTCACACTCCCAAGGAAAAAAATTTAAAAATACAAAATCATTAATAAGTATTGAAGGGTCCAGTAAATCTTTTTAAAATAAATAAAACAAACCAAAAAACACATTATTTTAATGATAAAACATATAATTTCATAAATAATGTTTATAGTATTTTATTACATCATTATTGGGTCATTATGATTTCATAAAACACATTATATATTTAAACGGTATTTAATTTTTACCCAAAATTTTGACTGTTATAGAAAATTATGAAAAACTCACCATTGGATAATTTTGACATCCTTATTCCAGAAATAATATTCATTTTATCTAAATAATTTTCTAAATATGTTAATGTTAACTTTTAATATAAAAATTTACATTTACCGGAAATTCAATGGTTTTGACAAAAATGGATTTCAAACCTTAATAAAAATGACAATTGCATTCATAAAATTAAAAAATAATTTTTATTTAATAAAAATTAATTTAATAAAAAAATTATTAAAGTATTTTTTATTTCAAAAAAACATTAATTCATCAAAATATATTTCTTAGTTGAAAATTGACTAAAAATATTATTTGTGATTTAAAAACTATTTACAAGGTAACAATAATAAAATAAAATTATATTCATTATTATATACAAAAATAATATACATAACCATAGTACTAGGGTCTTTCTAAATAACCCCTTAAAACACCCGCATAAGATCTAAGGGTGAGGTGTGTGATGGTGACAGACTCTTGGGGTGGCTCGAATAACATCGCTCGGGTGGTAATATCTATCAACTTACACTTCTTCCATAGGTAGTACTGCTCAAGATTAAGGTGTTCATGTTCAGCTTGAGCTTGTCCAAGAGCGAAGTCCAATGACACTACCTCCTTTCTAAGAATAACAAATAGGCTTCATATGGGGAACGTATACTGGACGAGGCCATCACTTCTTTTATCTGAGTAAATTGGATTTGTTAAAGCCCTATATTTATATTAATCATGTGATCACTGTTCCATGACTATATTATAAATGGTCACAATTATTAACATAAAACTAAAGAACTTGACATTTTAAATAAACATCTTACATAAAGATACATTTAATTAGATCATGAGGGATTTCCATTAATGAAATTTTGTGTTGTTACCGTCTTCCCCCCTTATGAAATTTATCCCTTGAAATATCCTTTTCCCACACAAAAAACATATCGGGGTAACTCTACCACATCATTTCCTCCGATTCCCACATTGATTCTTCAAACTTGTGGTTTCGCCACAATACTTGGACAAGGGGCATTGTATTATTTCGTAGAATTTCATCTCTACGATCTATGATCTTCACTGGTTGCTCCACATAAGATATGTCATCTTATAACTATACCACCTCTGAAGAAGGTACATGTGAAGGGTCCGGTTTGTAATTACATAAGATGGATACATGAAAGACATCATGTACTTTGGCAATGGTAGGTGGAAGTGGTAGTTGATAGGTCACAACCCCGACATGATCAAGAATCTCGAAGAGGCTGATGTACCTTGTAATTATCTTCACTTTTTTTAAACCTCATGACCTTATTCCACAGAGATATGCATAGAAATACCATATCTCAAACATTAAAATCAAGGTTACATCAGCGGTTATCTGCATAACTCTTCTGTCGACTCTGTGCTACCTTGATATGCTGCTGAATGGTTTTCACCTTCTCCACCATTTCTTCGACCATTTCTAGTCCAAGCAGCTTACTCTCACCGACCACATCCCAACACGCCGGGGTTCTGTACCTTTTCTCATAAAGGGCTTCATATGGTGCCATTTGGATGATCGAGTGGAAACTATTATTATAAGAGAACTCAACCAAAGGAAGATGTTGATACCATCCTCCATTAAAGTCTATTGAGCATGCTCTCAACATGTCCTCAAGTGTTTGGATAGTCTGCTCGGATTGGCCATCAGTTTGAGGATGATAAGACATACTGAAGTTCAGTTCATAGTTCAGATCATATTGAAGACTCTTCCAATACATAGAGGTGAATCTTGGATCTCTATCTAACACAATAGATAGTGGTACTATATACATCCTTACCAATTACCTGATATATTTCAATTCCAGTTGATCCAATGATAAATCCTCCTAAATATCAATGAATTGTGAAGCCTTTGTAAGACGATCGACAACTACCCAAATTGAATTGTTTCCTTTCGATGTCTTCGTAAGTCTGGTGACAAAGTCCATGGTGATGTTCTCCCATTTCTATTCTTGTATGGGAAATGGATGAATCATCCTCTTAGAATTCTTCATCTCTTCCTTCACTTGGTGATAGACCAGACACTTTTATGTATATTCCACAATCTCCTTCTTCATATTATCCCACCAATAATGCTCTCAGAGATCTCGATACATCATTGTGTTTCCTAGGTGAATAGAGAAATTTGAACTATGTGCATCATCCAATAATTCTTTTTTCAGCTCCATACTTGATGGAACACATAGTCTTATCCCAAATCTTACAATTGCTTCTTCATTAACATTAAACTCCGAGGATTTCCATTTTCCGATAGCTTCCAATTTTTCCTGAATTCCCATATAATCCTTTTGAGAACCCCTTATCATTTACAAAAGTGATTTATGAGCAATAATTTGTTATAGGATTGATGATGTTCCCTTCTTTATGATTCCCAAGTCCATCTTCAACAATTCTAAGAAGATTGGATCCTGTTCAATTCTCATCAATGAAAAAATCGCTAGGTCCTTTATACATAGGGAATCCACCACCATGTTCGCTTTACCAGGGTGGTAATGGATTGAGTATTCACAGTCTTTGATCAGTTCTAACCATCCTCATTGGCACATGTTCATCTCTTTCTACGTGAATACATACTTGAGGCTTTTGTGGTCCGTATAAATTTCACACTTCACCCCAAAGAGATAATGCTGCCAAATTTTCAAAGCGAAGGAACCTATAGCCAACTCGAGGTCAAGTGTTGGATTGTTCTATTCATTAACGTTCAATTTCCTTGAAGTATAGGCAATGAATTTTTTATTTTGCATCAACACACATTCTAGGCCCTTCTTCGAAGAGTCACTGAATACCACCACAACTTCTCCACCTGTGGGTAATGTGATCACATGCACAGTGATAAGCCTCCTTTTCACATCCTTGAATATTTCATCGCATTCATCACTCTAAGAAAACTTTACTCCCATCCGAGTTAGCTAGGTATGTGAGTTGGAAAATCATGAGAAATTTCTCACAAATTGTTGATAATATCCAGCTAACCCAATGAAGCTACAGATATCCGTTACCGATGTTGGCCTCGGTCATCCCTCAATTGCATCTGTTTTGGAGGGATCTACAAATATCCCATTTCTTGTGATGATATGGCCCAATAATGATAACTCCTTAAACAATAACCCAATCATGCTATACATTTCATAGAGCTTCCCCTTATGCAAGGTCTCTAGTATAGTTCTTAGATACTCCTCATGATCCTCCTTGGTTTTGGAGTATATCAGAATATCATCTATAAATACTTCCAAAAAAATTCCAGGTAATCTATAATGACTCTATTCATCAATTCCATAAATATTTCTAGAGCATTAGTGAGTCTGAAAGGAATTACTATGAATTCATTGTGCCCATATATTGTACAAAAATTAGTTTTGGGGATATCTTCCTTCTTCACCCTTTCTTGATAATATCCCGACCGAAAATACACCTTGGAAAGTATTGTGCTCCACAAAACTAATCAAACGGCTCCTCAATTCATGGGAGAGGATACCTTTTCTTTATTATGATTTTTTGAGCTCATAATAATCGATGCAAAGGTGCATTGACCCATCATTCTTCTTGATGAAGAGGACTTGTGCACCCTATACTGAAGCACAAGGGCATATAAACCCTTTATCCAGATTCTTCTGATGTTGTTTCTTCAGCTCCTCCAGCTCCACAATAGCCATTCTATATGGAGTATTGGATATTGGACACGCCCCAGGTATATGTTCAATCAAGAATTGAACATCTATTTTTGGAGGAAGACCAGGTAAATCCTCAGGAAACACTTCAGCGAATTCCCTAAAAATAGGCATGTCTTCTAGGATTTTTTCCTCTTTAAACTAAATCATCTGAGCTAGATAAAAATGCTCATAGGGTAGTAATATCCACTATTGATATGATGGATCTAAAATTGATTAATCTTCCTCTTTGCACTTGTAATGAATCAGGTGTAAATTCTCCACATGGAGAGTGATTTCTCACTCCCGACAATTTATGTTGGCTTTATATGAGGAAATCCAATCCATGGTAAGAATTGCTTCAAATTACACCAGTGGGAGTATGATGAGGTTCGACAAGAAGTTAAATCCACTGATTATGATAGGAAAGGAGTTATATTCATGGGATTCAATGATTTCCCCATTTTCTGCACTCACCGACATCTTCACTTCCCTGATATGTGGTGGTTCTAAGATTGTTATACGAAACATTAATGATGTAAAAGAATGCGTAGAACATGAATAAAAAGGAATGTTCACTATTATTGAATGAATAACTAGTTTACCTATCACTACTTCATTGTCAGGGTTCACTTCGGCAGTAGTATTGTCAAAATCTCGCCCATGATTCCTTGGAAGATGTTGGTTGCCTCCAAAAAACCTTGGATTAGGGCACTTATTTGCAATATGCCCTGGTTCTTTGTAGTTGTAGCAGTGAACAACGCGTTGTGGTTTGAACAGAGTGTTCCTATATTTTATTTCAACCATGGGTTTTTTCTTGACGATAGTTAATATCAAGGTTCCCTTCTCTTCTATACCGAAATCATTTTCTCGTACCCTTTAGGAAATTTCTAGGGTGATTCTTTCCACACATTTGGAAAGTAGGGTGTTGGATCTTCATAACACCATTGGATTTATCCATCGGACAACCAGAATTGAATTCCACCTTATGCTTCTTATCCTCATGATAACCATTAGATTATTTGATCTTTATTTCAACCTTGAGGGAACATCAGAAAATTTCCTCATAGCTGTCGAATTCATGGATTTCCTGCACTTTCCGCAGGCTAGGTTTCAGCCCACTAAAAAAGCGGTCAAACATGCATTCAGGGGGTAACAACAAAGCGGGAATCATATTGTGAAAGCCTTGTAATGTTTTCCTCGTAAGCTCCAACAGATTCGTCATCTTTTTTTCTTGAGGGAAAGGATGTCCCTTTACATCTTAAGCAGGAGGGTGCACAAAAAATATTTATCGAAAAAAATATTCCGAAAATCATTCCATTCCAATGACTCAATCTTCTCCACAGGCTTCATATATTTGATCAACATCCACCACTAATCAGCTTCACCCTCCATACGATAAGCAGCCATGAGAACCTTCTCTTGTTCAAAACATTGAAGGATGGAGAAGATATTTTCAATGGAGTTGATCCAATGTTCAGTGATTGAGGAATCAGATGATCCATTAAAAGTATGAGTCCTTTGTCTCAGGATGTTCTCGATAATGACTTGTTCTTTCTTAGGGGGGGGGGGTTGAACGTTCCTCTTGACCCATGTTTCTATTCAAATCTTGAGTTGGTTGAGAGAGAAGCATGACAAAGTTTGTGATTCCCGCTCCAATTAGATTGGTCATCTCATTAGTACAATCATTATAATGATCTTCACATCGGTTGTTAGCCCAAGTCATCCTATTACCAGTCATGGGCTGGAATAAAAGTAAATATAGGGGTAACACATAAATTTTTATCCAAATAAAAACATATAAATTATAAATAACTTTTATTTCCTTAACATATGACTTATTGGATTCAATCAATGATATCCACGATCTACTTTCTATCATATATTCTTCTGGCATTTTTTGTCCCTTAATAATGGTTCATACTATGATTGTGAATTTACAAAATCATATCCCATGGGAGTGTCATAACCAAAACTGAAACAAGGCTCATTTCCATGCACCGGTTCCCATTCGAGTCTAGCTCAAAGTGGTGTTTTCAGGTTTGACCCCTAGGATACATCTGTGCCAGACCTCCCTCTACCTACTCGTATCTAGACAAAGATTCATTTTCTGGATAAACCACTTACTCAATACTCACCAAAACTGAGGGATGTTTTTATTATACTTAATCTTGTCTCTAAATCTTTATTGGGTTTAATAATATTAATCCCTAAAATAACTAAACCTATACTCTGATACCAACTATGACAACCCTGATATATTATTTAACAATTAAATATAATTTATTACATAAACATCATTTGATACCACATAGAATATCAAGTGTTATAGTGTATTTGGGGCATAGAATCATTAAATAACAACTTAAAACAAGAAAAATAATATCTTTATTGAAAACATCCTTTACATTTCCACTACATTCCCTCATACTTAACATTGTGTGGGATAACCTGAGGACATGTATAAAAAAAGGTGATCAATAAATCCTAGTAAGGAATTAATCCTGGAATATCATAAGGAATGCAATAAATGTTAGAAAATAGGAATATAAATAGATCACAATAGAATCATAAACATAAAAGAATGATAAAGCATGATAATCATAACATGGAAATGTGACAACAACAATTAACATGGAAATAGCATGAGCCAAGGCTCATTGCACATAGAGCATGATTAAACCCTCATTGCACATGAAGCATGAGTAAAACCTCGTTGCACATGAATTATCATGAGTAAAAACCCATTTAACATGACATATTAGGATAATATACTTTATCCATTCAATGGAGTGATATCAGTGCACACCCTTCTTAAACATTTCATTTCATGCATAAGTGTGCCAAATGGATCATAAAACATTGAATAATTCAACATAATCATTTATTACATGATAATATAATGTGTAATACATACATGAAACTCTTTAAACGACATGTAAATGTGCATAAAGTTGAATATCCTTTATAGAGAAGTGGTAATGGTTTTTACTACACAATGACATTGGCTAGGAAAAGCAAAGTGCAATTTCAGCAGCATAACGGCGTGACATAAGAAATCAAAAAAATGGTTGATGAGACAAAAAGGGGTGTATAATAATATTTAAAAGACATGGAAAGTAAAGTTTCATATATATATACATGTCCCAAGAAATGTAATGGAATTTAGATTCATGATACAAAATAATAGATTGAATGTAAATAAGGAGAGAGAAATTTGTTTCAGAATTTCAGCATAGTAACGTGTGTACTTGGGAGGAATTTAATGAGAGAGAAAGTGGTATCCCATCATTAAAACATTAATATGGCAGTATGGGGGAGGTGTGAAACCATACCCCAATATTTAAATTTGAAATTAAAAGGGAATAACAATTTAAAAAATATTGGACAAAAATGAGAAGCAAAGAAAAACCCGTACTTGGAAGTGTGCTACCAAAGGCTTGAGGGATGCTTGAGAGAGGCTTCTTGGGAGGATTTTAGAGAGAGGATGGAAGATTTTGGACAAAATCAAAAGTCTTTGATTGAGGAGGAAGTGGGAGATTGGGAGGGATTATACAGGTAAGGTGAGGGAAATCTTTATTATTTGGGTTTGGGACACCTAACATTAAACTAATCAAAACCACAAACTAGAAGATGGTTTTTGACCATGGTTTTTGGAAAAGGGAAGTGGAAAAAAATATTTTATATGAAAAAGTATGATATTCTTAAAATAATTGGGTTGCTTATGTGTAGGTGAGTCACACACCACAAGGAAACAAATTATAGAGACAAAATGTTTAATATGTCTTAAAGGGTCATCTAAAGCATTGTAAAATATATCAAAAAAACCCAAAATCACATTATTTTAATGGTAAAACATATATTGGCCGAAAATGTTTTTTATAGTATTTTATTATATCACTATTGCGTCATTATGGTGTCATAAAACACATAATATATTTAAACGGTATGTAAATTTTACCCAAAAATTTGGCCATCTCCGAAAATTATGAAAGATTCACTGTTTGATAATTTCGACATCCTGATTCCAGAAGTAATATTAATTTTATCTAAATAAATTTCTAAATATTTTAATTTTCACTATTAAAATAAAAATCGATACTTATCAAAAATCCATGGGTTTTGACAAAAATGGCTTTCAAACCTTAAAAAAATTACAATTGCATTCATAAAATTATACAATAATTTATATTTTATAAAAATTAATTTAATAATAATAATAATATTTTATTAAAATATTATTTCACTAAAAAATCCATTCATTCATCAAAACGTATTTCTTAGCTGAACATTTACTAAAAATACTATTTGTGCTTTAAAAACTATTTACAAGGTAGCAATAATAAAATGAAAGTATATTCATTATTATATACAAAAATAATGTACACAACCATAGTACCAGGGTCTTGTTAAATAAAACCTTAAAACACTCACATAGGACCGATGGGTGAGGTGTGCGGTGGTGACATACTATTAGGGTGGCTCGGATAACATCGCTCGAGTGGTATTCTCTTTCAACTTCCACTTCTCCCATAGGTGGTTCCACTCAAGCTTAACTTGTTCAATCTCGACTTGAGCTTGCTCAAGAGTGAAGCCCACTGGCTCTATCTCCTTTCCAAGATCTGAAAAATGGGATTTGTTTTGGGCACATCTACTAGATGAGGCCATCACATCCTTTTTCTGAGTAAATTGGATTTGTTAAAGCCCTATAGTTATACTAATCAAGTGATCACTGTTCATCGGCTATATTAGTAACGATCACAATTCTTAACATAAAACCAAATAATTGGACATTTTATATAAACATTTTACCTAAAGAGACATTTAATTAGATCTATAGGGATTTCCATTAATGATCATTTGGGTCGTTACATTACAGGAATGTATCAATGATTTTGGAGATTTTTGGGAAAAGTATATTCTTCAAGTTTAGTTTCCATACAATTAAAAATTTTAGGAAATAATCCCGATGGATCTATATGAGGCCCACTATAGTATATTTTTTGCTTCTGTTATATTATTTTGTATGATAGGCGATGAAATTTTACAAGGTCCACATTTCATTTAGGAGACATTAGAGACTGTTGAACTGATTCTGAATCATATAGATATAGATCTGTCCAGGTAGAATCCTTATACCAATCACCACTGCAAAACTCTGGTGTTCGAGGTCGGGCATAGGGTATTTTTTTACGTATCTCCTAGATAGTGTAACATATGTATTCATAGATATTTACTGTTATAGAATTGATATATGGGGCCTTTGAATATATTGCAGAGTTTCAAGTTAGTAGCCTGTTGATTTCTATTAAATGAGATTTATTATTCCATGCCAAACATCATCCTTATATATGTGATTCAACCATATCATGAGGAAATTTTTCATTTAGTTGAACATTATAATAGTGAGGTGGGGTTGTTTTTTAATTATAGAAGAATCTAATATTTATCACTAATCAGAGCATGGAAGACTTCAGTGTTAGTCCATTTCCTCTGGTTTGCGTGCCTTGGAAGCACAAATGGATACAGGATGAAACCTAGGAATTAAAAGGTGTTGTCTATGTTCTATGGATAGATAGTTTCTCATATGATGTTGTATCACCGTTCGAAGGGTATCTTAGGTAGAATTTGTCTTAAATAGAGGTGTTTGATATGTCACATATTTTTTAAAAGGAATGTACCATTTGTTTTTTTGTTATAATTCCTCTAAACAACATTTATAATGAGGCATTGTGAGGTAAAGAAGGTCTCAAATTTAACATGTGAAGATTTTTGAGTTAGTTTTTTGTATTGATTTAATGTTTTTATATTTTCAATTTTAGGAAAAATGATTATTGGTTTTTTATATAAATGAAATATGTTTGTAATGAATAATACATAACACCATGTGTTATCGAATTGTAATCCTATCAGTGAGATTAATTTAAAATTAAATTCAACCAATAATGCAATTGGAATTTACAAAAAAAGTTTTGAAATTTGAAATCATAACAATTTATATTTTATAATTTTGACAACGTAGTTTCTAAACAAAAATAATTGTGAATGAATTTATATTTAATTATAATGATTAAGAGAGAAATTAGAAAAAGAAGGGACTAAACCCCAATCATAAGAGCCATAATGTCCTAGAAACATGTTCAACAGTAGTTAGATGTTCATATATCGACCATATACATCATTTTATCTAATTGGTTTCAATATTTTATCCAAATTTCATAAAAAAAAACGTTGGTGGAATCCCATTTTAAAATAATTACAAGAATGTCACTCCATCTCCACTATAAATAGGCTCTCACCCATCTCACATATTCATACCTCTCAATACCTTTGGATCTCCCTATGGATGTTAAAATATGCTCTCAAAATATATCAATTCATCAATGAAAAATTCCTTTAGGTACAAATATTTCCAATTAAACCCTTTGGTGTAAAAAAAAGAAGAGTTGAAGTCCTTCTTGAATCTATTTTGTATTATTTTCATTATTTACAACCTCATCTATTATTATTACATAATAATATAATATCCTCAGTATAATCAATATAATAAAAAAAATTATTCTAAGGATTCTACCCACACCTACACTATCTTCCATGTACTGGGTAACAAACATACCCATCTTCTGAATGATGAACTATCGCCTCACGAAAGTATTTTTTATTTTTTTCATTTACCAAATCTTATGGATTTGTATTATGATAAACACTATGTTTTTATAGGATATTTATTCTATATATGATATATTTATTCTTCTTTAATAATCATATAATTGAAACCATAGTACTTTCCATTTTTTTCTAAATGAGATCCATTAATTTGGGAAATTGGGAACAACTGCCCGGTCGATGTGATGATATTCATTCACACATTTCATGGAATGTATTGAGGATAATTTTAGTTAATTTATATAACATATTTGATATTATTATTAAATTTAATTATTGTTGACCTCACCTATTTTGATAATCCCAATTATGTGTTCATATATTATGCTACTCTCAATTAGTGATGATTTACATTTTAATTCTTTCAAATCAGTGATCAAGTTAATAATAATGTTTAAATAATCTATGATTTATGTTAATCATGATTATCCTTGTTTATACAAGATTTGAAACAATTCTAAGTCAAATAGATGTGGTTTGCACTAAAGCCAGAGCTACCGATAGCCAGAGCTACCGATAGCCAGAGCTACCGATAGCCAGAGCTACCGATAGCCAGAGCTACCGATAGCCAGAGCTACTGATAGCCAGAGCTACCGGTGCACAAAGAGCTACCGATGCACAGAGAGCTACCGATAAGAGCTACTGATAGCCAGAGCTACCGATGCACAAAGAGCTACCGATGCACAAAGATCTATCGATGCACAAAGATCTACCTATGCACAGAGAGCTACCAATAAGAGATACCGATAAGAGCTAACGATAAGAGCCACCGATAAGAGTTTGAAGAGCTACCGATGGAAGATCCCTACACCGAGTCAACCGTACACGTCTACAAACAAACGACTACCTATAATGAACTGCGGAGTCAAATCCTATATCCTCGACCCTATTTGTTTATTATACTAACGGTTACATTTGTTACTTTTGATGCATTTAATGTTATTAAATGATTTGTGTTTCCATTTCAGGAAACCGTACCAAGTACGATCAAAAAGCATAATCATTCCTCCTCAGAAAAACAAAAAGAAGCGGCATAAAAAGGACATCGTGTATGTATCAAAAAAGAGAGAGAAACCAGACCAAAAAGGAGATCAAGCACACAGAACATACTGACGATCAAGCTCAAAACATGCCAAGAACAAATGGAGAACTTGCACTCACGATACTACTACTACCAGCCTCCAGAACATAGAGCATACATCGAGCAATCTATGCTAAAGAAGAAACACACAAAACTCATCATTCTTTGATTCTATAAGCAAGCTGAACCTGGAAGTCAAGGAAGCAGATGGTACTCTGTTTTCCAGACAAAAACCAGAAGAAGACTCAGAACGAATTATAATCAACAAAAGGAGTCGAGAGCTGCACGAATATCACTAGAGCCTTTTCTAATCTCTAAATCTTTATCTCTGTGATTTACTTTTTACATTACGAGTAGTGTGTGTTATCTGTTGTATTTTACACACACACTGTCTCCTGAACCTTAACTGGAGGATTTGAAAATCCTCACTCACTATATTTTCATTCTTTTTCCCACTGTGGATAGTGGTAGAGGTTGTGTGTGACCTGGACAGCTGGTTGCTGTTGTTTTGTTTCCCACGGATAACAGTGGCAGAGGTCTTGGACCTGGACAGTTGTAAACTGTTGAACCCCGATCCAGGGTGTAGATCATCCTTATATAAACTTTTGAGAGGACTAAGTCTCGACTTGAGACTGAACCTCTTGGTTAACTCTTCTCTGTTTTTAGTTAATGTTTATATCCATACAATACATATCTATTTCATATTCCACTGCTATTACTTTGAAATATAATTTATTTTCAAGGCTACTTTGATAGTTAAACTCGCAAGTGTTTATATTTATTGTAAAATAGTAAGTTAGTTTCAAAAGTTAAATTAATCATAAGATTAAGTTAACTGAGAACTAATCAATATTTGAGAAACTAATTGAACCTTTAAAATCTGTATAAATTCACTACAGTTTAATCTGTTTTTGAAATTGGGGGATTTTAATAGAATTTTTTTTAGCATAAATTTTAATTGGAACTCAATTCACCCCCCCTCTTGAGTTTCCACTTCGACCAACATTTGGTATCATAGGATTTATTAATACCTTCTAAATTACTCTGTTTTCAACTGTGATTTTAGTTGTATTTTAAAGTTCTTAAAATTTCTGTTATTTCTAAATTTTTATCTCTTTAAATTTTGTTTATAATGGATAATAGACTTGAGGGTGCTGCTACTAACTGGCCACATTTCTTTAATGGAAATAACTATGCTCAGTGGAAACTTAAAATGAAAATTCATCTAGAAAGCATGAGTTTTGATATTTGGTCTGCTATTGAATTTGAATATAAAGTTCCCACAACTGATAGATCTACTTGGGATGAACCTACAAAGGCTGCTTAAAATAATAATTGTAAAGCTATGAATGCTCTGTACTGTGCTCTAGGAGATGAATAATTTAATAGAATTTCTGCATGTAAAACTGCTTTTGAAATTTGGGATACCTTGGCTGTTTCTCATGAAGGAACAACCAATGTTAAAGAAATGAGATTAAACACTTATACTATTAAATATGATAATTTCAAAATGAAGCCTGATGAACCTATTTCTGACATGTATCTCAGGTTCAATGAGATAGTAAACACAATGAGCTCACTCGGAAAGATTGTTCCTGCAAAAGAACAAATTATGAGAATACTGAGATGTTTTCCAGATAGATGGAGAGGTACATCTGTTTCAATTAGATAATCCTGTGACATTAGAACACTGCCTGTCAAGGAGTTAATTGGTAAGCTGATGATGTATGAAGAAGAGCTTAAAGTAAATAAAGAAGATGATGAGGAACCCAAAAGAAAATATGTAGCGTTTAAAACTACTGCCTTTAAGAGTAAAGACAAGGATAAAATACATATGGAGACTGAGAGTTCAATGAGTGAAAATTCAGAATCTGACAGTGATGCAGAGATGGCTCAAATAGCCAGGAGATTCATGAGGTTTTATAGGAAAATGAAATTCTTTAGGAAAACGAATTACAAAGGAAAGTATGATCAATAAGGCAAATGGAAAAAGGATTGGAAGAAGGCTGACAGGACTGATGAAGTTGTCTGCTATGAATGCAAGCGAAAAGGACATATCAAAGCAGACTGTGCAAAGTTAAAATTCAAAAAGAAATATGATTACAAAGACAAGAAGTACAAGAAAGCCATGAAGGCTACCTGGAGTGCTTCAGAAGACAGCACTAGTGAAGCAGAATCTTCGGACTCTGAAAGGAATCGAGCCAACATGTGTTTCATGAAAAATACTTCTGAGGTAAAATCTGACACTCCTGTTTTAAAATCATATTATTCTGGAGATGATCCTGATTCAGAAAACATGTCAAAATCTGAACTATTTGAGTACTGTGATATGTTGGAAGAAACCTGTAATGAGAATAAAGACAAATACAAAGGTTTAAAGAAACAATATGCCATAAGTATTAAGCATAAATCTGATCTTGATATAGAAAAGGAAAAGCATGCTCAACTACTAAAGGAAAATACAGAACTGAAACTGTCAAATGAGAAACTTAGAAAGGATTTAGAAAAATTCACAAATGGAAAGGATTCTTTAACTCAAATGCTAGGAAAGCAAGTTGCACCTAGATATGCTACTGGTTTGGGATACCAACCTGGACAGATACAGTTCACTAGAACCCGATTTATTCCTAAGTCTGAAAAAAATTCTGCTAGTTCCAGTTTTGGAAATTCATATGCTTCAACAGGTTGTTCACATAGTTATAGACCAAATAAATTTTATCTTTCAAATTCTGTTGTTTCTGTTAGTTGTATGGGACCCATAAAACAAATTTGGGTACCTAAGGCCCTGATTGCTAACCTATCTGGACCCAAGAAAATCTGGGTACCAAATTCATTTCCTGTTTAAATCTGTTTTATAGGAGACCTGCTTGAAAATTTGTCACAAGAAGATATGGTATTTAGACAGTGGGTGCTCAAGACACATGACTGGAGATTATTCTTGCTTCAAGAGCTTAATAAAGGTTGATGGAGGTCATGTCACCTTTGGTGACAACTCCAAAGGAAAAATCATCGGCCTAGGCCAGATTGGTAACACTGACTCAGTATTAATTTCTAAAGTTTTATTCGTTGATGGAATTAAATATAACATGCTTAGTATATCTCAATTATGTGACGATGGTTTCAATGTCAAGTTTGAAAATGACTCGTGTGATGTTTTTAACTCCAAAAACTCTTTAGTATTTTCTTCTCTAAGGAATGAAAATGTTTATGCTGTTGATTTAAATTCTTTAGCCAAACAAAATATTTCTTGTTTGAATGCTTTTCATAAAGAATCTTGGATATGGCACAGAAGATTAGGACACTGCAACATTCACTCACTTAGAAAACTGGCTAGGAAAAACATAGTTAGAGACTTACCTAAATTAGAATTCCCAAGTGACAAAGTGTGTAATCCCTGTCAAAAGGGAAAACAACACAAAGTTTCTTTTAAATCAAAGAAATAAGTTTCAACTTCTCAACCACTTAATTTGGTTCACATGGATTTTTTTGGACCATCAAGAGTTTCTAGTTTAAATGGGAAGCATTATGTCTATGTCCTTGTAGATGACTTTTCTAGATATACTTGGGTATACTTTCTAGCTCACAAAAGTGAAGCTTTTCCTTACTTTATTAAATATTCCAAGTCTGAAGAGAACCTTAGTGGACTTAAGATTAAAACCCTAAGAAGTGATCATGGTCATGAGTTTGAAAATCATGAGTTTGAATCTTATTGCTCACACAATGGCTATAGTCACAATTTTTCTGCCCCTAGGACACCCCAACAAAATGGTGTACTAGAAAGGAGAAACCGAACCCTTCAAGAAATAGCTAGAACCATGCTCAATGAATATGAACTGCCTATTTACTTTTGGGCTGAAGCTGTTAATACATCTTGTTATGTTATCAATAGAGTCTTGATCAGACCTGTTCTTAAGAAAACCCCTTATGAGTTGTGGAACAATAGAAAGACTAAGGTTAATTACTTCAGAGTTTTTGGTTGCAAAGTCTTTATACTTAATAATAAAGATAATCTGGATAAGTTTTCTCCCAAAAGCGATGAAGGAATTTTTCTGGGTTACTCTATTTCAAGTAAAGCTTATAGAGTTTTCAATAAGAGAACCAAATGTGTGGAAGAATCTGTTCACATCAAATTCGATGAAACTGATCCACATGAGCCTAAAACCTCTCTTGAGAATCTTGAAGAAGATTTGTCTATTCTGGACCATAATGATAAATCTAAAGAACCTGTTATAAAAACATCCAGTTCTGGACTTTCTCCAGAATCTGCTTCTGTTGAACCCGAACCTATAGATGAACTAGAAGTTTCGAGTCCAACCTTTACCAAATCAACTAAGATTCTAAAGAATCATCTTTTAGATGCTGTTGTTGGTAAATTTGATAAAGGAACACAAACGAGAGCTTCTCTAAGGAACCAGGTTGAACATCAAGCTTTTCTGTCACAGCTAGAACCCAAAAATATCAATGATGCTATCAATGATGAATTCTGGGTAATAGCCATGCAAGAAGAGTTGAATCAATTTGAAAGAAACAAAGTCTGGGAATTAGTTGACAGACCCAAGGACACCTTGACAATAGGCACAAAATGGGTTTTTAGAAATAAAGTTGATGAATCAGGAAACGTAGTTAGAAACAAAGCTAGACTAGTTTCACAGGGATATAGTCAAGAAGAGGGTATAGCCTATGGAGAAACTTTTGCACCTGTAGCTTGACTGGAAGCTATTAGGATCTTACTTGCATATGCATCACATCTGAATTTAAAGTTATATCAAATGGATGTCAAAAGTGCATTTCTAAATGGTTTTATAATTGAAGATGTTTTTGTGGAACAACCACCTGGATTTACAAACCCTCATTTTCCAAATCAAGTTTTTAAACTTTCTAAAGCTTTATATGGTTTAAAACAAGCTCCAAGAGCTTGGTATGATAGACTCAGCAATTTTCTTATTTCAAAAGGTTTTACTAAAGGGATTGCTGATCCAACTCTTTTTATTAATAGAATTTCTAAAGATGTTTTAGTTGTACAAATCTATGTTGATGATATTATATTTGGATCTTCTAAACACTCTTTATGTACTGATTTTTCAAAAAGTATGCAAAATGAATTTGAAATGAGCTTAATGGGAGAGCTTAAGTATTTTCTTGGTTTTAAAATTTTTCAAACTAGAGATGGAATTATTTTAAATCAAAGTAAATATAAAAAAGATCTTTTAAAACGTTTTGGATTGGATAGAATTAAGGAAAATGATACACCTATGAGTACTACCTGTAAGTTGGATATAGATGAAGCTGAAAAACCAGTGGATCAAACCAATTACAGAGGTATGATTGGGAGCTTACTTTATCTTATTGCTAGTCAACCAGACATTATGTTCAGTGTATGTATGTGTGCTAGATTTCAAGATAATCCTAAAGAATCACACTTACTGGCTGTTAAAAGGATTTTTAAATATCTTAAGCATACTGTACATTTAGGTTTGTTTTATCCAAAAGGACAATCATTTGACCTAACTAGCTATTGAGATGCTGACTTTGCTGGATGTAAGTTAGAAAAGAAGAGCACATCTGGAACATGTCATTTACTTGGGAAATCCCTAGTGTCATGGTGTAGTAAGATACAGAACTCAGTTGCATTGTCTACTGCCGAAGCAGAGTATATAGCTGCTGGTAGTTGCTGTGCACAAATTCTGTGGATGAAACACACTTTATTGGACTATGGATTTGAGTTTAAACATGTTTCAATTAACTGTGACAACACTAGTGCAATAAACATATCTAAGAACCCTGTATCTCACTCTAGAACAAAAAAAATAGGTGTAAGACATCATTTTCTGAGAGATCATTATCAAAAAGGTGATATTACTCTTGAATTTATTGGCACTGAACATCAATTGACCGATATTTTCACTAAACCTTTAAGTTCTGATAGGTTAAGTTACATTAGGCACGAGCTGGGGATGATCAATTCTCACCGATGTTGAAATTCTCACCGATGATCAATTCTCACCAATTTTGAAATTCTCACCGATGATCAATTCTCACCGATGTTGAAATTCTCACCGATGATCAATTCTCACCGATGTTGAAATTCTCACCAATGATCAATTCTCACCGATGTTTAAATTCTCACCGATGATCAATTCTCACCGATGTTGAAATTCTCACCGATGATCAATTCTCACCGATGTTGAAATTCTCACTGATGATCAATTATCACCGATGTTGAAATTCTCACCAATGTTGAAATTCTCACCGATGATCAATTCTAACCGATGCAATGTTTTAAAACTTCTGTCTGCCGCCAAGAATATGAATCGTTTTATTTTTTTTTGTTATTTTACTTTATTCATTTATTTATGATTCCTACATGATAAAACTAAGCCTAAACCGATTCTCACTCCACCGGACCCCAAACCCTTCGCCTTTGAATCCTAGATCTCTAATCGACTGAGAACACTAAATCCGCGATGGCAAAAACCAAGATTCCTGCCAGCAGAGATGAAAGTGTAGAGACTAAAACAAAGAAGCAGAAAGTGTACCAAGAAGCTCGTGGAAGTAATGTCAGAACTAGGTCAGGAAAGCGACCAGTAAACCCTCATTTGCAAAATAGAGATATTGTGATTGAAAAGGAGCTATGCGTAGATTGGCTGCTACCAAGAAAGTCGTTGGTGCTTGAAATTCTGGAAGATCAGAGATGGGTAGATTGTTTTTCAAATAACAATGGTCCCTACTACCCAAAGTTAGTGAAAAAGTTCTACGAATTCGTATGCTTCGAAAAGTCTGAAAATGAGGATCGGGTAAGTTCTTTTTTAAATGGAAAAGAAATGTTGTTTTCTTTAGTAGAGTGGGCAGAATGTGTAAAAGTCCCACATAAAGGTGTATCCGGGTAAGTCTCAAGAGCAATTCCACCTACCAGTAACATCTTTGACTATGAGACCGCTTTAAAAGAACTAACGGGTAATGGAAGTCAAAGGCAAGTGGTTGCTACTGAATTGGATGGAGAGAACAGACTGCATTTCAAATTTGTTCAACACATTTTGATACTGAGGAGAGGAGATTTTTCTAATCTGAGATATCAAGATATTTATCTTCTACATCTGTTAAGACATGGTGTGAAAGTTAATCTGTGCAGACTGCTGTTGAGACAAATGGAAGACATGATTAGGCCGAAATCAAAGACTAATGATTTATTCTTTTCCAAAATGATCTCTGTGATGATAAAAGTGAAAGGGATAGCTGAGTCTTAGTATGAGACAGTTGTAGTTAAGAATAACTTCTGTATCACTACTACAGTTTATAAGTACATGAAAATCAATTGGAACCCGTGGAAAGGAGAATGGGTCAGTGATGACGAGAAGGTGTATGATAAATTTAATCCTGTGGATTATCCTTCAAGGCTAAAGGATAAAAGAGATCCAGGTTTAGGATCTGATGAAGAGGAACCCGAGTACAGTGATGAGTAAGAAGAATAAGAAGAAGAAGAAGAGGAAGAAACTCCTATGGATATTGGAGGAGATCCAGACTTTCCCCCAAGTCCTGTTACTGAGTTTGTATACTCAAGAAAAGGAAAAGTAAAGGAAGTGTTATCTATTCATAAGGAAGACCAGCCAGTTCCTCAGCAAGAAGGAGAAAAATAGAATGTATCTGATTCGTCTGATTCTGCTAGATTGAGTCTGAGTCCATTGATTGAAAACTCAATTGTGCCTACTGATGAAGTAGAAAAAGAAAGAGAAGAAGCTGTACCTGTTTCATAAAATCTTCTTACTGCTGCTGAGATGGAAGTTGTTGTGGAATATTCTGATGAAGAAAGACCAGCAGAGAATGTAGTTGTTGTACATAAGAATGCACCCATTGAGGGGGAGCATCTTTCCAATCTTGGAAATGTTACAGTGGATATTGAGATTGAAGACTGGGTAGAAGACCCAGGTTTTATAGTCTGTGGTTTGGATTATCCTGATTCGGATAATGAAGTATCCTTGAATAGACCAAATATCAGCGATGACATCAATTCTGAGTTATTACCTGATGATGTGGTCCGAGTACATGATTTAGATGTGCTGAAATAAAATCTCAAAGTCAGTTTTGTAGAAGAAGTAAAGACAATGGAATCTTTTTTAGTTTCCTCGATTCAATCAGTCATGAATGATTCAGTAGTCAGCTTAGCTTCTGCAAGAGTATCTACTACAGTTTCTCCTACTGATTTTGTTACAAAGTCTGATCTCGAATCCCTGAAGCATGAGCTGAAATAATCCTGCAGTGCCTCAGTTACTGAGATGAAGCACTGTTTTCATGAGGAAATGAAGTTCTTAGAACAATCTCATGAGATTTCTCCTTGTTTCAATCTGTCAACTTTTATGGGTGAGCTAATGGAAGCAGTCAAAGAGTGCTATACCCAATCTTCTAGAATAGAAGCAGATCTTGAAGCCTTAAAGAATTCTGATACTGCTTTAGATTCTTACATGACCTCAAAGCCTCAAGATGATAAGGATTTAGCCTATGTGAAAAGTGTTGTAAGCCAAACGGTCTCAGTATTTGAAGATTTCAAATCTTCTATAAAGGATCGTGTTAAAAATCAGGACTCTCAACTGCAAACACTGATTAGTGGGTTGACCAAAAGTTTCAAAGAAACTGTATCTTTCTCGGTTGGTCCTCTAGCTTCAAAACCTGCATTTGATTTGAATCAATTACGAGCTATGATGAAGGAGGAGCTTGGTTCTATTTCAACTAGTGGCTATGTGGACTCATCAGATCTAAACCGAGTAGTGCTCTCTACAAGAGATTCAGTCAGGGAAATAGTGACAATCGTCCACAACCATATGAAAGAGGCCTCTTCCTCTCAGGAGGAAATCAAGAACAAGGTGGATTATTATTTCCAAAGGATTTTTACCAAGAAACAACTCACCCATCATTTCAAGCTGATGTTGGAAAACATGAAATTACCCCTGTCACTCAAGCCTTCCGAGAACAAGTGAGCAAGCTAAGACAGCTGACTCCTGCCTTAGAAAAATTTATGGAGAACAAAGATGATTTTATATCTGCTATGGAAAGAGGGGGAAGAATCATTATGGATTTCAGAAATCCGTTGCTTCCCTTTTTTCATGTTGATGCCCGACCAGTTATTATCCCTCCTGCCTTGCCTTCCTCTGCCTCTACTGAGTCTCCAGTCCAGATGACTCCTCCTCAGGCCATCCGAAGCCTCACACCTATGATCACTCAACAAACTTCCCAATACAGTCCAGGCACTATATCAGTGGCTCAGCCTCCTGTGATTATTTCTGGGATTCCAACGCCCTCACTCACATCCTCACAACTTGCCTCTTCTTCTGATCCAAAAGGAAAATCTCATGTTGAAGATCCGGATTGCTGAAGTGGCCAGGATGTTTGATAGGCATATTTTTTTCTTCTTTTCTATTCTATTTATGTAAGTTTTGTCTGGCCTAATACAAATGCTTTTCTTTACACTATCTATGTTTCTCAGTTTTCTCTGTCTGCTTTCCCACTTTTTGATTATCACAAAGGGGGAGAACATTATAAAGGGGGGGAGAAAATATAAAGAGAAGGGGGGAAATATCAAAGGGGAGAGAAATTTTGAGCCTTTGCTACTATTCTTACCTTTCCTTCTTTGGTACCAATTCTTTCACAGATTATCTCTGATGCTATTGTATTTAATACTTCCTATGATAATTTTTGATCTATTTCATTCTATTACTATTTCCTCTATTTCTTCTGATTGCTTTCTTTGAGAAATTAGAATATAAACGTTATATTCTCTTATACTATATTCTCACTATTTTCTGGTCATATCATAAGTTGTGATTATCAAAAAGGGGGAGATTTTTGACCTCACCTGATTTGATAATCCCAATTATGTGTTCATATATAATGCTACTCTCAATTACTGATGATTTACATTTTAATTCTTTCAAATCAGTGATCAAGTTAATAATAATTTTTAAATAATCACTGATTTATGTTAATCACGATTATCCTTGTTTATACAAGCTTTGAAACAATTCTAAGTCAAATAGATGTGGTTTGCACTAAAGCCAGAGCTACCGATAGCCAGAGCTACCGATAGCCAGAGCTACCGATAGCCAGAGCTACCGATGCACAAAGAGCTACCGATGCACAAAGAGCTACCGATAAGAGCTACCGATAAGAGCTACCGATGCACAAAGAGCTACCGATGCACAAAGAGCTACCGATGCACAAAGAGCTACCGATGCACAAAGAGCTACCGATGCACAAAGAGCTACCGATAAGAGCTACCGATAAGAGCTACCGATAAGAGCCACCGATAAGAGTTTGAAGAGCAACCGATGGAAGATCCCTACACCGAGTCAACCGTACACGTCTACAAACAAACGACTACCTATAATGAACTATGGAGTCAAATCCTATATCCTCGACCCTATTTGTTTATTATACTAACGGTTACATTTGTTACTTTTGATGCATTTAATGTTATTAAATGATTTGTGTTTCCATTTCAGGAAACCGTACCAAGTACGATCAAAAAGCATAATCATTCCTCCTCAGAAAAACAAAAAGAAGCAGCATAAAAAGGACATCGTGTATGTATCAAAAAAGAGAGAGACACCAGGCCAAAAAGGAGATCAAGCACACAGAACATACTGACGATCAAGCTTAAAACGTGCCAAGAATAACTGGAGAACTTGCACTCACGATACTACTACTACCAGCCTCCAGAACATAGAGCATACATCGAGCAATCTATGCTAAAGAAGAACCACACAAAACTCATCATTCTTTGAGTCTATAAGCAAGATGAACCTGAAAGTCAAGGAAGCAGATGGTATTCTGTTTTCCAGAAAAAAACCAGAAGAAGACTCAGAACGAATTCTAATCAACAAAAGGAGTCGAGAGCTGCACGAAGATCACTAGAGCCTTTTCTAATCTCTAAATATTTATCTCTGTGATTTTCTTTTTACATTACGAGCAGTGTGTGTTATCTGTTGTATTGTACACACACACTGTCTCCTGAACCTTAACTGGAGGATTTGAAAATCCTCACTCACTATCTTTTCATTATTTTTCCCACTGTGGATAGTGGTAGAGGTTGTGTGAGACCTGGATAGCTGGTTGCTGTTGTTTTATTTCCCACGGATAACAGTGGCAGAGGTCTTGGACCTGGACAGTTGTAAACTGTTGAACCCCAATCCAGGGTGTGGATCATCCTTATATAAACTTTTGAGAGGACTAAGTCTCGACTTGAGACTAAACCTCTTGGTTAACTCTTCTCTGTTTTTAGTTAAAGTTTATATCCATACAATACATATCTATTTCATATTCCGCTGCTATTACTTTGAAATATAATTTATTTTCAAGGCTACTTTGATAGTTAAACTTGCAAGTGTTTATATTTATTGTAAACCAGTAAGTTAGTTTCAAAAGTTAAATTAATCATAAGATTAAGTTAACTGAGAACTAATCAATCATTGAGAAACTAATTGAACCTTTATAATCTGTATAAATTCACTACAGTTTAATCTGTTTTTGAAATTGGGGGATTTTAATAGAAATTGTTTTTAGCAGAAATTTTAATTGGAACTCAATTCACCCCCCTCTTGAGTGTACACTTCGACCAACAATTATTATAAATATTTACATATATTTAATTTAATTTATTTCTTTCAACTCACCAATTATATTCAACATTCTTGCGTACGTACAACATACAGTCTCTTTGAATGTTGTATTCCATTTCTAAATTCTATCTTTTATATATTTTTATAAATATTTATATTATGAATATATTTGATACATATATAAATTTTTATATTATTTAAATATTAAAATCATTATCTAACTAAGAGTATAAAGAATATCAAGTCAAAACATTTATGAAAGACAATAAATATTTTACCTAAAACGTAATGTTAACAGGGAATTCAAAATAAACGTGTAAATTAATTTCATAACAAAATAATTTTTGGTATTAGATATATTAATAAAGTTCATTAGTATATTTATAATGAACATATATTTATTATATAATAGGTAATAAAATTTTTTAATGTACTTCAAGACATAAGTTAATGGAATTTTATCTCACTTTTTTCATCCACGAGATTCCTGTCATATTAACCACTGACTACTACAAAATTTCCCATTAGCGACCACCAAAAGCGGTCGCTAATGGCCTTTAGAGACCGCCTTGAGACCACCAATGGCGGTCTCTATAGATTCTCCACAACATGCCACATTGGAAGTGGTAGGGAGGAGCAGTAGCGACTACCTAGATCGGTCGATATTGCTTCAAAAAAATGATACCATTAGCAACCGCCTAAGGAGTTCTCTAACCTGGGCAATTTTCTAAAAAAAATCGGCAATTTTATAGAATCCAAATAATAAAAAAAACCTTCAAACATTAAAAAAGACTCCTGTAAACATTAAAAAAGAAACAATCCATATTGGAGGCCCAATTCAGATTCTAGAAGGGTCCAGGAAACATATGCATGTTTTTGGGCATGCTTTCAGAACCTATTTGAGCAGGGAGTTTCAAAGGAGGTCCAAACAGATGTATTCCCCAAAGCACACAAGCAGTGTGTACATCCCAACAACATGTTTACATATTCCCTTTTCTATTTCATTTGTCATTATTTTTCTTCAAAATTATTCCATCGTATCAAACAGTCTTAAATATATGATTTACATTTATTTTATTTTACTTGATACGCAGTCCCGTGAGTTCATGAATGTGTGGAAAATGAGTGGAAAAATTTCTAAATATTACAATATGTGTACGTATAAACTATTGATACTAATAATAAAATGGAAATTTTTTGAATCAGAGGTATTTCAAAAGATCGTATGTGTATAAATGTTTCCATCAAATAAGATAGTATATAATTTTTCATAGAATACATGTTTGTGATTGTAAAAAAGTATGACATGATGCATCATGACATTCAATATTATTCCATATATCCTTAAAATCATCATTTAAAATGCACAATGAACAAATATATTTAAAAATAGGAAGATTCAAAGATTAACGTACCCAGAGAAGTAAAAAAGGGAGGCATCAAGAGGCTGATGAATGAAACAGTTCACCATATCTGGTTCTAAACATTCTTTTCCTTTTGTGGAAGGATGGCCGAATTAAGAAGCATGTCAACAAGTAGCTCATAAGGTCTTGGGGACCTTCCTTTCAATAATTCCCAAACTGCCAATCCCTTCCAATAAAAGGTCTGGCTACTAGCACATACAGACCCCCTGAAGTGAAAACAACCACGCCCCACTCATCACAAGGAATTTGAATAAAAAAACAACACATTTTTTCCTGCAAATATCAAACCATGCTTGTCGACTGATCGATAAAACAACATCATCATTTTTTATTTAGCCACTCTCTGGAGTCCGTACCAAACAAATTCCCTATCCTTCTGCATAATCTTCCGCGACATAGCCACCTAAAATTAAACACATGATCTAAATAGCACCAAAGATCAAAAAACTAAAAATTTAAAGTAGACGTGATTTGGCCATACTTTCGAAAACAAATCATATGAAGGTCGTGGAATTCGGGCAAGGTCGTTAGCACGATTGACTGTCGCAAGCCCAAATTTGGGGCCGTACCCATTGTCCCATTCCCATTTATCAGAGATTGTCCAGAACAAATAACGAAGCACCAGAATTCCATGAAAAACACAATAGTGAGGAACAAAATAAAAGAAAGAAAATAGTATGTTCAGGTCAGCAACATGATAGTAATAGAACCTACCTGTAATAGTTTATTCTTATTAAATCCAGCTTGCCTGAGATACTATCAACATACAGAAAAAGGGTCAAGTCATTGGCAAAATAAGCAGCAGCATCAAAAATACCGTATGGCAGCATAAATGACTTGTGATGTGCCACTCCATCCATTAATTTTAATAAGGACTTGCTGGGAATAAAACCAAAGGAAATGAATAATTTATTTATCGAGTATTTTTTATTTATCAAAAAAATGCTAAAGACTACAAAGCACAAAAGTTCGGATATCCCCCACAAAAAATAAAAAGTTATTTGTAGTGTTTTCATCGAGATCATTCGATAAATAAGTCAAATAAATAAGATATAAAATAAATGAAACCAGTTACCAAACACACTTGTTTTTAAGGTGGAATGGTTCATGACCAAAATATTCTTAAAAATTCAAAACATTACTTTAATAATTGCATTTAACTTAAGAATAACTAGAAGGTACCTCCTGCAAGTGAATGATTGGACTTATAGAAATAGTTTCTTGATAATGGAAGACTTCTTGGGTTAGGATAGTCCCATCTCTAATCAAAAATTACTTCAACGTGAAATTTCAACAGCCACCTAAAATATCCTATCACAATGATGAAGTTAACCCAAAGGAAAGGGAATTAAAAATATATTAATATAAATATCCTTGAAGTGACTCTTAACACTTTCTATGTCACTTGTCTATTCAATGTAGGTCTGTTAAATCTCCAAAATGGTATAAAGTAGATGCCCTCTTTGAGGCCACCACCTACAAGACTAAATCAATCCTCTTAAAGCCCAGATCATAGAAACAAAATACACAACATAATTAACAATAGAATTATTAAATACCTTTTCCTATATCACTACTTCAATCAATGTAAGAAAGATCACCATGTCTCTTCCTCATATGATACAACCTAAAACTATAAAGAGAAAACCCTCTTAACAGGAATCATACCCAAGTCCATGAACTTTGAATTTGCAAGAATATGATTATTTCCTAATGTTTATTGTATTTTATAATGAAAAACTTATCCCCATAATTTATATCAGGGAATGGATATATAAAATTGATATTGAATAAACACAATAAATCATACCCAGGGATGAGAAAAAACCTCAACCACAATTCTAGTTAATTGTGATGGTGACTTTCCCAGATCTGTAAAGAATGATTCATTTCTCCTCTTCCACATAACTAGAATGATACAAAAAAAATTGATGGTAGGAATTATGAAAGTAATATAGTTAAACATTATAAATAAGGAAACATCATTAAATAAGGCAACATGATTTGACAATCACTCTTTATAAAACATTTCATGATTTGACAATCAGTCTTTATGAAACATATCAATCAGTGAAATATAGCCATTAGACTTGCCTTTACAAATTGGAATGATAAAAGAGGTCCAAACTTTTTTTATCCTAGTAGTGAAACAATACAAAAGAGTGTATAATAATATTACTCCAAAAGAGGTCCAATTTTTTTTATTATCCAGTAACACATTTTTGAGATGTGAATTCAATGAGCACTTCATTAAATTCATATTTATCATAATTACATTCATTTTTTCTAAGTAGAAGCCTCTTAAGCTGCATTAATGAAAATCCCAAAAGGGTGTATGAAGCCACATCTAAAAAACTAATACTAAAAACATCTACCAAAACATTTATTGTTATCTATCATTACAGACTAAAAAACATAATAATAGGGAGAAACAACATTGGTAATACCTAAGGTTGTAATTGTGAAACACATTCAGTCATAGTTAAAACAAAAATAAATGTCAAAAAATTTAGAATTATAAAACATTTAGAAAATTGACTATGCATACAAGTTTAATTTTCATGGTGCCTATTTTCAGAGTCATCTAGTAGGCTCCAAGTAACTAAAGAAGATAAAATTTGAAACAATTAAAAATCACAATTGAACCAATAATAAATTACAGGGATCTGATGGAATCAATGAAGAAAATAACTATATGTTTTATGGGATGCTAACTCATTAAACCCTATGATGAATCATATATGAGATGAATAAGTGACATAAAAGGTGGGAAGATTGATAGAGTGGCTAACCTTGGATTTCTCCGGTGGTCGGTGGGGGATGAAACCTAATTGTGGTTCCAGGTAGGGAAGATGTAATTTGAGGAATAGATCGAGAGGGATACGCACACAATTGAAGAAAGGGGAGTCAAGGAGGGAGAGTCATCCGTAGACAAAGGTAGAGGCGTAGGTGGACAGGGGTGTCGAAGAGGCGGAGGATGGGTGCGTCCATGTTAGTTAAACTTGAGAGTCCTCTCAGACTCGTTCGAGGTCAGTAAACTCAACTCGTAGACACGTAAGAGTCTACATCAACCCGATCAAGCACCACCAACAAAAAACTCACTTAATCATACTGCAAAAACATTCATGAAACCACTTAATAGTAAACAAATTATATACCATCACACTCCAGCCGGTTCAACATTTCAAAAATTAAAAAAGGAAAAAAACCAAAAAAATTATACCAATTCACATCACACCATCAAATCACACCATTAATTAATATCACACCAATAACACTAAAAATCGAAAAATTTAAATGATTCAGACCAACAATTCACATGATTCCAGACACAAACCATGAATAAAAATTAAAATCATCATCACCAAATAAAAAATTCATACAACAAATAAAAAATCCAAACATCACATAAAAAATTCATACATCAGATTGCATTAAATAAATTCATAAATTAGATCAAATTAAATAAACCAGACACAGAAATAGATAATAAAGATTTCAAGTAACACTCACCTTATGGCGAAGAAGTGGCGAAGCACAGGCGAAGCATAAGAATCACATGTGAAGCAGGATAATCAAAGGCGATGTAGAACTCAATGATAAATTCATAAATAATATCACATTAAATAAACAGGAAAAAGAAATAGAGAATTAAAAACTCACATTGAGGTGAAGCAGTGGCGAAAAAACAGTGATTAGGCTCAGGAATGGGAAGAAACAGTGATTCGGCTCAGGAATGGGAAGCAACCGTGATTCGATGGTTTTCTCTTTCTGGCGATGATAGGTCAAAGAGAGAGGCTATAGGTTTGGTTGTGGTTGGTTTGTAAAATGATAGGCACCATTGGAGGAGTATAGGAGAAGAACAGAGGTGAGTGTGTGGTAGGCGGCACGGAGAGGGGATGAAATGGAATTTCCATACCCTAAGAAGCAAGTCGATCCGCTCGATTTATCCCGAGTTTACTTTTTTGTAGATAATTTTGCCCAAAATTGAATCCACATGCGAGTTGAAATGGATGGAATGATTGAATCCTTAAAATCATGCCATTCTTCATGTTGGATCGCATGTTTTAACTACCTTGACTACTGCGAGGGAGAGGATGGGATGCGGCAGCGGCGGTGGAAGAGGTAGTTGGGGTAGGGTTTGCACAAGGCGGCGAGGGCCCGGAGAGGAAGTCGGGGCTGGAGGTGGACATGGGTACCAGAGAGGGAGAGGACAAGTGCGGTGAGGGAGAGGAAGGGCGGTGGAAGTGGCGGCTGCGTTGGAGGTGGTCGGGGTCGGGTTTGCACGAGGCGGTGAGGAAAGATAGGGGAAAGGATGCTCGTGAGGGGGAGGGGGTGGGGCGCGATTGGCAGAGGTGTTTACGGTTCAGAAGTAGTGACCGCAATTAGCAGCCTCTGTTGACAATCAATAGCGACCTCCTCAGGCGGTCACCCGTTTCAAAGGGGCTCAATAGCCTCTTTTTCTAGTAGTGACTCTTTTATTTTGAGTGGTGTAAATACTTTGCTAGGTTATGTTATATAAATAATTTCATTTTTTAAATTTTATATAAGGTATTAATTTATTTTATTATTTCAGGTGGATAATGATTCACAATCTATTCATATAGTAAATTTTTCTTCATCAAAATTTTATAAATGTTAGAAATATGCCTTATTATCCATTCATTTCTTTTTTGAGGTGTATATAATACCCATGGATTTATTATTTGTTTACTGTAATTTAATTTATGTGCATTTACATATCCATTTTTCAATATATGTTTTAAGGGGTTTACAGTTCATATGTAACAAGATCGGTAATATAATTTGTCTCAATTTTACTTCATGGAGATAGATACCATGTTATGAACATATTTTATTCTTTGATGTATATATAATTCCATATAAAATGTGATACCATGAATAGAATAATTTTTATGTTATTTTGGGATTCAATTTAATGTTATTATTTCTATATTATTATGATTCAACATTACCATAGATGTAATTACTAATTTTTACAATCTCATAATTTATTAAGATTATATATAATTATTATTCCATTGATGAAGTCATATAATCCATATCTCATGAAAATTAAGGAATTTTATATTAATTTGGTTACAAATTATATCTTCCATTATTACCACAATATTTACACTATTTGGTACATATGATAATTTATAATGTTTTTAATGGAAATCCATCTTTATTTTTGCATTTCGTCAGATATATGCTTTCTTTCAAAATTATGTTTTCTAAAAATGTTTTAAAAAATTTTATACATTCATCCCATGGTGTTCAAAGGAAATTTATACTCATGATTTCCATTTTAATAAAATTATTTTTATAGGAATATTATTTTTATTTTATGATCAAGTCTCTTTTATAATCATGTTGTGGTGTTAATGGAATGTTTGACATGTATGGACTTACCAACCATAAAAAAATATAATTTTAATAAATATTATTTTACATGTATACACGTTTATTTTTATAGATAATTGTTTTGTAATATTCTAGAAATTGGTTAAATTTAAAGCAGTTTCTAATGAAAAATAATTTCAGAAATGATTTATGATTAAATAGTGTTTCAAATTATTTTAAACAATCACTTTATATGTTATAAAAAGGGATATATTAAATGAAAATGATTTCAATTATTATATATTTTCTTTGTGAAATTAAAAAACCATTTTCTAGAAAAAGGATTCAAAATTTATTTAAATTTATATATTTTTTCTTTTTCATGGTATTTTAATATAATTATATTTTGAAATAAATTATGTTTTAAAAATGTGTTTTTCAAATAAGAAAAAATATAATTTCATCAAGGATATTTTTAACTAAAATTATATAGACTTTTTTACTGTAAATTGATTTTTGAAATCAGTTTATTTAAAGTATTTTCAACAAATGGTTGTTTTCTTTTATAACTAATCTATTTTATATTTCAAAATCTTTTTCTATTTAAGATGACAAAAATTGAAATAGTTTATGAACACCATTAATATTATTTCATGAATGGTTAATGTTTTGGTGGAATGATGTTTATAATACTTGTTTCTATTTAACATGTTCTATGCTTTTCAAACCCACTTCATTTCACCAGTTACGATTTTATGTTGTGATTTTGAATTCTATCTTATTTTCATAGGTTATGATGTGCTGAAATCTTAATGATACCCATTTCATTTAATGGACTATGATATGATGAATGTATTATTATATTTTAGAAGATTCATGTATAATTTAATTATATATCGATTTGGACATATATCTCTCTCCAATTCACATGGTAATGTTTGATTTATAATTAGTATATGTGTTATGATTGAACCAAATTATATGTTCAAAAAGATATGCGTGAACCTAATTACATTTATAAAACGATATTAATGGATCTAGTTGCTTGTCCATAATATTAGGTGTGAAACTAATTATATGTTTATAAGTTCACGAGTGGACCTTATTACATATTCACAATGTTATTCTTGAACAGGATGACATGAACAAATGCTATGGATGTACCTAGTTTCATGTCCATTAGTTTATGAGTGAATCTGATTACATGTTCACCATGTTATTAAGGAACCTCATTTCATGGTAACTAAATTAGGCATGGGCCACACATCATGACCATAAATTGATGTGAGGGATTGATTTCTTGTCCTTAATATAGTTTGTTAAATTCTTTCTAGTTACAATTGTTGATAATGTTATTTGATGCTATATAATACTAAATTTTTATCTTGTTCTGGTATTATTCAAGCATGTATTATGTTCCTGACAATCTTATGATTATTGTAATAAAATAAAATACTCATTATGTTATAATTAATGTTTACAATCATTGATATATAGAGTATCATCTTATAATTATATGATCGTGTTCTCATTCCCTTCTGATCATTTAAATTTACATATCTCCCTTTTTAACCATTACTGAGCATTCGAGCTCATGACTTTCTTATTTTTATTTTACAAAACTTATGATGATTGGTTTTTGTGTATGAAAATTAATGGGTAATATCCTTACTGAAGACATTGAATATCATTCACCAGATTAGAATATTGTGTTCCATGATTCCAAATACACTAAACTATTACGATCCTAAAACATATACTTTTGTAATATGTTGAATATTCACCATAAGTGACGTACAATCCATGTATGTTAATCCTGGGTCACTATAGTTGTTATAAAATGAAATGTTTAGTAATAATTTATAAAATATGATGATAAAACATTATTTATATCACTATGTATAAACCAGAGGCTAGGTCAAGGTATTTATCTTAGGATGAGTCTAAGGATGAAAAATGTTTATGAAATAATATTTGAATATTAGTAAAGGATAGAGTGGGTGGTTTCACAGAAATTAATACATATATGGATACTAAAAGTGGATATGGATCTAGAATGGATTAACCAGGGGCTAAAAACTCTAAAAATCTATGTCAGACCTATGTCGAGCGTATCCGTTAGCATGATAATAGGATTTTATACACACCATGGATGACACTCCAAGGGGATTTTCATTAGGATTTCAAAAACATTGTACGAATCATCATGAAGTATTTGAATAGATGATGACAATGAATAACCTAGGATAAATATATGGTATCATATGTTAAATAAGTTGGTCTCATGATGTAGACATCCTATATGATATTTTTATGGATTTTTTTTGTTTTATATTATGATATGTGTTGCTCACGCTATGTTTTCTGATGTTTGTCAATTTCTATGACTAGAAGGAACTAGGTTAACATTAAATCATTTTGTTGTTTAATGTATGGTAACTTGGTAAATTTATCACATAGAATGGGATCCCAAGAAAAAAATCAGGAATGTGGTAAGAATATTGGTTATACTTCATTAGATAAAACAACTAAAAATTACATGTGAACAGTATGGGATGTCCTAATAATATTTTTTACCTTAAATATAAGAAGCATAGTAAGATTGATGTTTGGGGACCATAACAAACGATTCATATTTCATATTCATGGAAAAGGGTTATTAAACAAAATGATTATGAAACTTGAGTAATAGTTTTTAAATAATTTTAAATGATTGAAGTATAAATGTTTTTAATTAAAATTATTTTATATGAATTATCAAATATATAAGTATATTATGAATATTTTTTACATTATAGATAGAATATGATATATTGAATATTGAGGAAGGCATAAAAAAGTGATATTTTCAAATAAGGGAAGGTAAACCAATATGTGTTCAATATATTGAGGCAGTTTTGTTTTGATTTGATAAATATATGATTTATGTGGATTGGATAGTACTTATGACATAAAACTGGCGAAGGATTCATTAAAAAATATTATATGTTATCATGGATGTTGTTTATGACATCTTAGAGTTAAAAAATATATCTAGTGATCTTTATAATAAGGGTACATGCATGTTATCTATGATGATTTTTGTAAATTTAAGTTATTTTCATGTTTCAATAGAATACATTATGATTGAATTCAAATGTTTTTCATGTGACAACAATGATCTACTTTGTGATATATGGGGGGATCAATTTTATGATGATTGTGTAACCTTAAAGTTTTTATCTAATTTTCATATTTCATAATGTTTAAAAGATTGACCGTTTATGGAATGTTTAATGTTAAACATCAAATGTGGATTTAATGATTAAATTATTACCTTGCTATATATGAATTTCATGATATTAGAAAACATGTGGTTAAAATTTATGTGATAAAAACATATGGAATCAAATATAATTATATATATGGATCTCATGATATGTAATTTCATAGGGAATGTCATATTCACCATCATTTTTTGCATTAAAAAATAATTTTAAATTGATCAAGAAAAAAAAGGGTACTATTTTCCAAAATTGATGTATGTAAATATTTTCCTAAAAATTCCTCACATTTACGAAAAATGATCATGAAACAATTAATGGTAAACTGGTACATTTTTTCCATTGAATCAAATATCCCATTAGATAATTTTGGATTTATGGATTTGTTATTTTTATACTTCTAAAAAAAATGTTTTCTATCACCCTCCATGAAAAAATGATAGTTATATTTCTCTTCAATTTACATGTTTTCACATTACACATATGTTCTCCTATGTGGAAACCATGTTATGTTCAAATTTTGGTTACCATTATGTTTCCAACATTCCATTTGTAAAGGAAGTTTTATTATTTATTTTTACAATTTGGGTTTCAAGGAAATGAACATTCAAGTATCATACATTTAGTAACCCAATTGAATTTCGTGGGATAAATTCATTTTAAGGGTGGTAGAATGCTACACCATGATATTTTGTGAATTGTTATTTTTTGAGTTAATTTAATCATTTTGTATTTTTCATTACAGAAAACACTTAATTATATATTTTGTTACAATAATTCACTATTTTTGTCTTGATGTATACAAAAAACCATGCTTATCGTGAAATCCTTGAAATATAATAATTAGCTTTCTCTACATAGAACATCAGTTCTACCTTACATTACATGCAAGACTTACATTCTTCGATGGCTAGCGAAACACACAATACCATGTTTTACCAAATAATTATATTTTATTAAAAATATTATTATTTAGTATAATAAAATAGAATGTAGTAATTAATATGGTGGTTATGAATTAGATTGTTTCTTTTTTTTAAATAAAAAGTTTAATTCGTTGGTTATATATTAATTATAAACTAATATACTAACCAATTTAATATAATTTTAATGTTTATATAAAAATAAATTTTATGCATACAAACACATTTTATCATAATAAATTAAATTAATTACACTTGGAGAATGATATTAATAAAATATATATATTTTATATAATCATTTTTTATATTATATTTTATAATCATCATATTCTAACTAATCCAATATTACACCTAAAAAGTATATTTTTATAAAAGTAGTTTTACCTCCTTTTAATGGCAATCCTATTTAAAATCAAAATTATGGAACATTTGGATAATTTATATGTAAAAATAAACATCACTTTTGAAATATAAACATAAAAATTATATTAATACGAAATTTTGGTATATTAATGTGATGATTCACTTTTGATGAATAATGAAAAAAATGAATTTTAATTCAAAACACCTTTCTCAACTCATTTACTTATTAGTATAAATAATATTTTTAATGGGGTTAAAGACTAATTATATAAATTATACATTAATTAGTCTTATTTACGTATTTTTAATCAATTTCTTTTTGAAATTAGCTTTAAAAATCATTGAACATTTCTACATTCAATCCTGCATTATCATCCCTTATGCGAGATTAATATTAAATTAATTTAGGCAACATCTAAGAATCATGTATTGAAAAATATATTCCATATTTTTAATAAGAATATATTATAATATTTAATAAGTTAAAATTACATTATAATAAATTTTTAATGAATTTAATTATATTTATTTATTACAATTAAGAGGAAAATTAGCATAACAATTGACTAAGTCATAATCTTATAGGATAAAAATGGGAAATATAGTTTCCAAAATGTAAATGTATTTTCATATTTTACACTATCCATCCTTTTTTTAAATTGGGATAATTAATATAGACAATTTTCATAGGAAAAATGTGTTTGGAATTCCATTTTCATAAATCACCACGAATGCATCTCCTCCTCCACTATAAAAATGCACTCATCGCTACCACTTATTCACCCCTATAAAAGCATTTACCCCACAAAAAAATAATAAAATAAAAATCATTTTCATAAATCTAGAATAATAAATTGGGGAATAAATCCATCCATGGAATCTCTTTTGTGAAAACCGAAATGCCTTACCCAACGAAGAGGAAATATCCTTCCTCAAATTCATTGATTTTATACTCATTCTCCATGATATAAAATATTATTATCCCATGACAATATAATAACATAATTATTCTCAATATATTTATATTTCTTATTATAAGGGTTATACTTACACATAGATACACTTCCATCTAATGGTTAACAAACTTGCTGTTCTGGTGTACAATGAACTACTGCCATACAAAATTATGTTTTTTGTTTTTCCTTTCCTAGCTGTCATGCTTTGAAATTTTGCTGTACACTATATTTTAATATTATATATATTATATCAATGATATATTTATTATTATGTAATAATTATATATCAAAAAACATTTAGTCATTCATGTTTTTTGTAAGTACAAAAAATTCTCTTGGGTAAATGTGAACTACCGCCTCCTCAACATGATGTGATTCAATCACATATTACAAGGAATGTAGTAAAGATGGGTATAGTGAAAATTTAATAAATATATAAAATAATATTGATAATTTAATTATGTATTTTTTATATATACTTATATTTTATTTACATTCTTTCTTTCAAAAGAATAATAAAACAAAAATATCATTTATGCGTACATACGGTCTACCATCTCGATGAATGATTTATTCCATTTAAAAATTAAATATTTAATATATTACAATAAATATTTAAATAATTAATATATATGATAGTTATATAATTTTTTAATTTATTAATATATGGGAATCATGATCTATGTAACCATATCGTCAATATCAAGTCAAACATATACGCAAAACAATGCAGATATTACCTGAAACATAACTTTAACATCGAATTGTTAAATCATATATAATATAATATAATAATGAAATAATTTATGGTATTATATGTAATAATGTGCCTTCTTTTTATATTTATAAAAATATTATAATTATTTTATTATATTTTTGAAATTCTTCAATGAATGTGAAGACTTAGGGTAATGGAATATCAAATCACTTCTTACTTCTCTGAGATTTATTTCAAATTCACTATTTTAGTGTGTGTGGTATATAATAAAATATGATATTTTATATCATTATTTTCCTTAATATAATTATAATTAATGTTTTAATTTATTTTATTCATTCATGGGGGTTAGGATTCAAAATTTACACATGTAGTAAGTGTTTTCTCGACTTAGTTTTAATTCATTGAGACATATGACCTTTTCACCACTCATTTAATTTTTTTATATTTTTATACTTACCATGAATATATTATATGTTTATTTTAATTAAATTTATTTTTATTTACAAATTCAATTGATGATATTTCATTTGTGGTGTGTGTGGCACAAATGTAACTGAATCACTAAATAAATTTGTCGTTGTTTTCTGTCTTTGAGAAACAAACCATGTTATACAAATATATTATTCTATAAGGTATATATATATTTAACATTGGCATGTAATATCATGAATATAGTTATTTTCATGATATTTTTATCTTCATGTTCTTTTATTATTCTGATAATATTTTCATTCAATGTTACCACAGTTGTAATGGTTTGTTGCCAATATCTCGTTATTTATCAAGATTTTTTTTTATTCTTCTATTGAAGAAATATTATGATAAATATCACATGAAAAATAATAACATCTCTTATACTATGGTTATGAATGATATATTCATGTATTACCACCATTTTCACACTCTTTGGAACATCATATATTTAAAAAAATGTTCTGATGAACATTCCACATTAATTCTATATTATGTAATAATTCCATGTACATTAAAAACATTATTATATATATGTTGTAATAAATGATTTAATATTATCTGATGATTCATAAAGGATATTTTTACACATGTTTATTATTTTTATAAAATTATTCAAAAACTAACATTCGTGTAATTTTCTTATTAATTAACTTTTCAAAACTATTTATGGTGGAAAATGAATTTTCGGAATGTAAAAACATACCTTCCATCATTAACATTATATCTTGGAAGCTTCCTTTGTATGATTAGAATATTGTTTTTAATTTTTTTAATTTCTATAAATATTTTGATTTTAATTTGAATTTTAATGAGGGGGATTTCGAAAATGTTTTATGTTTAGAAAGTGTTCAAAATTATTTTTAATAATCCATTTATGAGTTTTCAAAATGATTATTTTTCATGAAAATGATTTCAATGATTTAATATATTTTTTATATTATATCAAATAAAAATTCAAGAAATGTTTTTCCCAAATTATTTCAATACTTTGGTTATGTTATCATGTTATTTTAAATGAAAAATGTTTTCAAAATTCATTATGTTATGAAATGTAATTTTTCAAAGTTGAAATGATATTTTCTTAAAGGAATGATTTAACTTAAATTTGAGATAATTATTTATTAGAAATGGTTATTTCAAATCATTTTATGAATATTATTTAAATGAAATTAAATGTTCCTGAAGAAATTTTCCATGTGATCCTTCCAAATTCATGTCTATATATGATGACATACTTTGTGATAGTTTTTTAACACCATTAAAATTAATTCTTGAATGGTTTATGTTTTTATAGAATAATTTTTATGATACATGTTCCTCTTGAATATGTTACATGCTAGTGAATTATAGTTCTTTTCACAGGTTATGCTTTTGTTGAAATTATTTTGAAACCTATCCCTTTCTTATAGGTTATGAAATGATTAAACTCTAAATATACTAATTTATTTTTATGGGTAATGATATGAGGACTGTTTTTGTTATCTTATGGAAGATGAATTTATGATTTAATTATGAGACGATTTTGAACTGTATCTACTTATAATGAATTGGGAAATGATGTAAGACTCTAGAGTATATGGGTTATATTTGAACCAAATATTTTGTTCATAATTTTATACGTGAATCTAATTTCATATTCACAATTTCATGTATGGACCTGGTTTCATGTCCATATGTTTTTACATGAAGTTGATTACATGTTCACAATTTCATGAGAGAACCTTATTACGTGTTCACATATTTATGCATGAAATTGATTATATATTGACAATGTTATGCATAAAAGTGGTTCCATTTCCATAATTTTATTCTTGAAACTAATTACATGTTTTCATTGTTAAGAATTAAACTGATTACATGTTCAGAAAATTTGGTTTTGATAGAGTTTCATTTCAATAAGTTCATGTGAGGTACTGATTTATTTCCCTAAACATAATTAGTGAGTTTGTTTCTACTTATACATGTTAACAATCTTATATTTTGATGTGTATGAAACAATTCCATGTCTAATTCATATGTTACACTTTTATAGATTATGTTCACTATTTTCTTATGATTCATCTCTTATAACAATTAAATATTTATTCTATGATTCATGTTTATGATCTAGGATATGTAGGTTGTGATATTTTATAGATATTATCATGTTATAATTTTATTATTATCATGTTTTGTTTTCATTTCACAATTTTATACCCTTACCAATCATTCATGATCACCAAATTCTTATGATTCCTTTACCCATGTCACGAATAATGGTATTTATGTTGGATTAATGAATAGGAAAATCTTTTTTGGAGACATTGATGATCATTCAATATATTAGAAGATTTTTTTCCATGATTCCAATGACACTAAAAAATTATAATCTATAGGTATTAATTTTTAGAAAATGATGAATATACATCCAAAATTACTTCATATACATTTATGTTAGGACTATGTAACAATATCAGGTGTTTTTGGGGCTCATTTAGATCCTAAATCCCTAAAATGGGTAGATTCAAAATGTATGAATGGTTAGAAAAAACCATGCTCCCCAATCACACGATTTCCCTAAACTGTAAAATTTCCATTAGTGTGAACTTAGGGGCATCAAAGATCATCCAAAACCATTCTACTTGTGAAAATGACCTTCTGAACTATATTAAATTTTTTACAGAGTGGGTTTTCACAGTTTAAAAAGGGTTTGAAAAAATGCAATAAACCATTCATACACAACATTGAAACAACAACTAGCACAAAACTAGCTCAATGAGTAGCCAAATATGTGGCCAAACTGTGCACAATTGTGTTTGAGGATGAATTAGTTATTTATCATCTTTTTAATGATTTATCATAATTTCATTTCCTCCCCCACATTCTTTTCCATTGTATAATGATTATCATCCCTTGTTTGAGCCTCCTCCATCCTTAAACCTAGGGATCAATCTAACACATCCATTCATCAGCTAATTAACTCACCATCAGACACATTTGAATGATAATTGAGATTTCATTAATCTTCTATAATTTTTTTCATGAGTTTCATTCCATTTGTTGTGTTATCTCGTAGAAATCGTATATTCACCATTTTAGGGTATTTGACGGTCTGGTTTCTTTCTTACTTCCTAGCTCAAATAAAAGGTTGAGACTATATGTAAAAATAATAATGAGGATACATTAGGTCATAAATGTTCATTCCCATCAATTTATCACACCCTATTAAATGATCCATTATACCATGTGCTAGACGAATCTAGTTTCACCTAAAATTTGTCAAATTAAATCAAATTTAATTCCTTTTTGTTCCCTTTCCCACATGAGAATGTGGTTAATCAACCCCATGGGATGTTCACATGGAATATTATACTAATAAATTGGTGTTATTTAACTTAAAAACAACTTTTCATTTACTTATGGATCTTATTCACCCCATTGAGGTATATTTTATAGAAATTAACACCATTAATTTGTTCATTTAGCTTGAATAAAACAATTTGGAAAATTTATTAATTCCTTACAGCTCATTCCATAATGGAATAAGCTAATATTCTAGTCCATGAGAATTATAAAATATTATATACCATATATTTCCAATGGGTTTCTATGACCAACATTCCTATTATGTTTCTAATTCATGAATAAAATGAAATTACATGTCTGATAGAATTTTTATAAATGAATTTCTTGTTTTATGGACTAAAATTTGTTTTGTAGGTGATAAAAGGGGTTTCAACTTAAGGATCCATTGAATGAACTCCATTTACATTCTTTATTTAAATTTTTATTCCATTTAAACATGCCTACGGAATCATTAGTAATTTATAGGATGGGACCCCTATGATTTTGTCTATTTTACATCCATACGAGTGATAATGGTAACCTAGGGGACATCCATGGTTGGGCTCGAAGGCACAATGTTTTATTCTATGGCTTGGGATTAAATCGGGACCCAATGTGTGATACCATGTAAAGATATATAGTTTAGTACATGAATTTAAACACTAATTAAGAAGTTACATGTGGGATATCATTCTTAGGTGACCATGTACAGAATCCTTGGAATTGGTCATATTAGTATCCCTTCATGTAACACTTTGAATGTTGTAACAGGCCAGAAATATATCCTACTAAAATGATCTCCGTTCCATGTTATCCATAGGTCCTCAAGAACATATCCCCACAATCCATAGGCTTCTGACTAGAATAGAGGGCTGAGTAGTGTATTTTGGAGACTATGACCTCTTACCATTATGTAACATATCATAATTATTAATATACAAGTATGGAATGTAGTATAATAGCCATAAAAAAATAAAACATCATAAAAATGATATATAAGCCATTATAGAAACCACATAATATAATAAATGATGATAAATATTATATTTCTCTAGTAAACCATCTAAAACATGACTAAAAGGAAGATATACAACACATATAACAAAAGAAAAAAAATCAACGAAATCTATCTATGTAGCATCATGACCCACATCTCATCCACTTTCCCCTACATCCAAGAAAACATCAAGATAATTTTGTATGGTGATTTACCATATCAATTACTACAATCATATATTCTATATCATTACCCAATGGTGGCGAAAAGAATGATTGGTATATAATCCCAGATGAAAAAAACACAGGGTATTATCCCCCTAGTCACTAAATTTATATAACAATAGTGTGAATGAAAAATATACAAGTATAAGAAGTATTGAAAATGAAACATCCAATAATCTCGTGTTCTCACTTTAAAACTAATTAATTTTAAGATTTTCATTTATGAAAATTGTATCTTATTTAATATTCTATACAATGTGATTAATAATTACCCTCAATTTCTGAATTCATTATCATGTAAATATTATGTATTGAGACCTGGTGCATAGATCAACATCCCCAATGATAATGTGATAAAATATTATTTAATAGGCCATCCATAATGTTAAAGGTAAGAAAAAATACAACATTTTTCTTTGGCTTGGAATATGCATTACAACAACCATTTCATTTAGTTTTCAATTTATAACATGATATCATCCTTGGAAACCCTATTTTGGAATCCAAGTGTCATTGCTGGTGTAATGTAAACGAACACCCTAGGAGTCCATCCTTGGGGAACCACTTGAGAACATAAATAAAACTCTTGGTGTGTTATAAAATATCTTCAATTCGATTATGTCCTTGATGTTCTACTATGGGATACCAAGTATCACTCAATGTAAAACGATAAAATGACTTGTTTGAGTCTATCCATGGAATTTTAATTAAAATAAAAGTATCACTTAGCATATAATTCAAGCCTCATTACATGTCCATGTCAGTCCACTAATAGAGCCCATGAATCATTCAGGAATAAGAAAGGTTCAAGATAATTGAATTCATCCATGGAATTCAATCAATGAATCCTTGTGTCGCCTGAGGGATATTAATTATAAATATCATTCTATACCATTTAATCAATTAAATGTAAAAATGTCAAAGTGAACATGATGATCATTTTAATTCAACAAACCTTAATAGGATATTCAATAATTTGACCAGCATATAAGAATATCCATTAAAATTATCAAATATGAAATTATTTATAAAAAAGATCATATTATTAATAACCAATAACTAAGAATTGACTCTATTTAACTCACATGGGCATTTCAATAATAATAAAATAACATGCTCTGTAAAGAAATTTTAGAACAAGTGCCATCGGAGAAGGTCATACATCACATTATAAATAGAAAAATAATTCACAATTGATATAAAATTAAATTTAAAATTATGAGTAAAATATATACATCCCCTTAAAATGAATTGAAAGGAGCACCAAGGGATGTCTAAGTTTAATCCACCATTGGGGAACTATTTTTTATAATCATAACAATAATGGTCTAGTTCTACTTAAATAGTAATAAAAATAAAACATACATAAAAATCCTCTATAATTACAAAGTAAATTCCTATAAATATAAGAATTAAATTACATTTCAATGATACTCATAGATATTAGGAACATACCCAAAAAAATATATAAAACATTCAATATTAAATGAAATGAATGAGACCTCCTAACCTAGGTATGCAGTTGATATAAAATCCAATACCGACTCATGATTTAGATCAGATCGGTATTAAATTGATGAATATATGGATAATATAATAATTGGGCATATAATACTTCACCAAAATAGTTCATCTAATAACTATATGAATTAATATCAGCTAAAAAGTAATAGGGAACTCATTGTTGCAAATCCAATGAGATGAGAAACACTTGAATCAGAGTCTATACATAGTTTATATTTTTATTCTAGGAATATTCCCCAAATATTTAGCTCTCAAGGGGGATTTTTGTATGAGGAATTGTAAAAATTGAAAAGGATTTATGAATTAAAAATGGGAAAAATTTCCATTTTACCGAGATGATCTAGGTCATACACTTTGGGAACATAGTTTTTCATAAAATTTCAAAACGTGTTCACGATATGCTGTAGGGAAGGGTCACCACATTATTTCTTTACATCGTTTAACTAACCCTAAAAAATATTCCAAAAACCCTATAAAATATGTATAACTTGGCTCAGTTCCATTCATTAAAACATGAATGGTTTACTCTAGCTATGCGCCATGCCATTTTAACCCCAAACATGGTTTGTGGTCTCTGAACGAGCCTCAAACCCCCTCATTAGCTCTATGAACTCAATGGGAATTCGTATTATTCCTTATTCATATTGTTAAAATGATAATTGATGTAGTTAAAAGTATGCATAGATAAAATAAGAAATTCATTCCTACAAATTCCCCCTTAGTGAAATTCATCCCTGAATATTTTTCTCAATGGTTTTCAATCATGTCTGATATTAGATCCTGTCATAATAATAATACATTCGCTTCCCTCACCCAGGTGAAGTCTAATACTAACCAATTATTTCATATCCATCTATAAAATCATAATGGAATGTCCTTGGGGAACAATTGTGATACAATCCACAACAAATTGTGGATGCTCGTCAAAGGACACATAAACATGTAACTCATCCTCCTCATGTTAAAAGGAATGATATGTGGATTAATAGTAAGATCTAATGTGAGAAACAATGAAATAATCATAAAATTCCTAATACATAAAAGGTAACTACAACAGATAGGCTACAGGTCTGACTCTCCCCAGAATCATGAATTCCTTGCCGTATCTTGGTGGCAGTTTACCTTCTCATCTTATCGTATAGTGTCCCAGCCTCGATAAGACACACAAGAAAACCAAATACCTAACCTCAATATATATAATTAATATGTGGTGATTGATATATGATTCCTAAAAACACTTCTCAGTATCCATACAACTCAGAATAAACTGAAATTGCTCTGTGGTCTCCTAAACCAATATAAGTCTAAGAATACCTTCCCATCCCACCTCTATCCAACATTGTTGTAATCAGCATGGCCTAACATATGATGTATTATTTGGTGCAATATGAATAGTGTCTTAAATAATAATTTTTTAATATAATTCAACATAGGTTATATTCCTCTCCCAAGATGCTTTGAAATCCACGATGCATGCTCACAACATATCCTCAAGACTGTAAATCCTCTTTACTGACTGACCATCTATCTATGGGTGGTATGTTGTGGTCAATTTCACTTGTTTACTTAATACCATCAATATCCCATTCTAAAAACCTTATGTAAACTGAGTTTCCCTATCTAAAAGGATTTTTTATTTCACCCCATGAAGTCATACTATTGTATGGATATAAAACCATATATGATAATCTACAATGAAAGATTTCTTGATCAGTATGAAATTGTAGCCTTAATGAACCAATCAACGAAAACCACTAAGACATTAATAACTCAAGGATAACTCGACAACCCAATCACAAAATCCATCATGACATAATTTCCTTTTGAGATGGGAATAGGTAGATGTTGTAATATTTCATCTGGTCCCCGATGTTCCATATTCACCCATTGACACGATGAATATTTCATGAAAAAACAATCTACATCACTTTTAACACTTATACTCTAGTACTATAGATGTAAATATTGAAACATCATGGTGACATCCACATGTACATCCCATGATGACAAATGAAAATCCCACATTAACCTATAGTACATCTCTCCAAAATCCCATAAATTACAACTAACTCATAGAATCTTATCCTTGCATAGAGTCCAACAGGGAGGGGAATTTTAACCTTCCACACTCTCCTGTATGACTAGGATATCATAGTCCACGATATTTATCACACATACTATATCCAAATGTGTGATGATAAATGCTATAAAAGATATAAAAGTCTATTCTCTCCATCATGCACCTCCTAGTGAATCTCAACAGACAAATCCATAAGTTTCCATTCTCTACTAGCCTACATCACTACATGAATGTATTTCCTCTTACAAAATTAATTTATCTATGAATTTCCTTTACATGTAATGAATGAATACTCGAATGTGAATGACTGCATAAACTGAAACCACCTATACGGGCTAAGATTTAGATCACACAATTTAAATATGTACTTGAGGATTTTGTGGTCTGTGTACACCACAAAAAAATCTCTCAGTAAGTAATGTCTCCAATAGCCTAATGCATGAAACCTTGTATCTAATTAGAGATCACGCATAAGGTGACTTCTATCAAGTTTCCTTATCAAGTGAGACCCATATCAAAAAATCCATAAACATACATATTAACCACTACTATTTTGTTACATGATTTTTCATAGTAAACAATGTATCCCTTTCCTTACTATGAAAAAATCTTTGTCTATGATAAAGTAAATCTCCATTTCTATTCGTCAAAGGATTTCTCATAGGAATATACCCATAATTATATGACACAACTATTAGTTAAGACTGAAAAAGCTTTTATAGGCATGATATGTCTATAATGAAATGATTTTACAATCTAGTTGACCATAAGAATATATGTACCTCACGATGTACATGGATTTATCCCATGAAATTATAGCTCTTACCATTTCTATTCCAACTAATACTCATGTATCTATAATGATGTTACCATGGAAGTGAATCTATTCCATCCATTAGTGGCTCTTTTTGGGAAAATATTTTAAATAAATCTCTACAATGTATTAAACATGGTCTCAACATGTTTAGAAAGTTCATGTTGATTGTGAAAATGCAACAAAATGTCATCCATAAAAACCACAATAGATAAACAATATAAGTATAGATCACTCAGTTCATGAATTCTACAAAGAATACTAGATCATTCATCAGGCTGAAAAACATTACCAAATACTTTTATATAATGAACCTATTATGAATGGTTGTGAGGCATATGTCTCAAGGTCTAACCTGAACCAGATGATTACATAATATCAAATCGTTCATTGAGAAGTACCAATCTCTTTGATTCTAGTAATATTGTTCATTTATATGTGGTAGAGGAAGTTAGTTTTTAACAATCATCTAGTTCAATTTCTAGTAATCCACACATAGATTGAGTGTTCCATCTTCATTTTTCAAAACAATGACCGATGAACCCAACATAGACGTAATGTGTTAAATTAAACCATTTTCTTCTAAATCCATGGTCTAAATCTTGTATAATTTAATCTCAATATTATCAATTCTATATGGATGAATGATTAAAGGTGAAACTATTGTTAGTAGCTCATCAGAGAACTCTATATCTCTCACTAGAGGTGACCATGAAAATTAATTCTAGAAGACATCCATAAAATGATCAACTAATAGCATCAAATTAGCATGAAATGTTCCATAATCATCCATATAAAAATGTCCAATCTTGGTAGTCATATGTACCAACCCACGATGCTCTGGTATATCTTGGATTTTCTGGACACCCAATTCACTCCTTTTAATAAACTCAATTCCATCTGGTGATGTGATGGTCAACCTTATGTGATTTAAATAAATGATAAAATTAATGGGAACCAAATATTACATCACTAAAATTGTAACACACCTTATGATCAGGAGGATAAATAGGTCCCATATGGATTGATACCCAACAATATCATGGGGTACTCTCTACACCAACATACACTCACCATTAAAATTCCCAATGGAGTTTTAAACATTATTACACAATAAGATGATTTGGAACTGAACCCAAGATATACCAGAGTGATAAAAGGCCATAACTATGTCCCTATGATAATTCATGGCCAAACTATGTTGATCTACTCAACTATTAATGTAAAACTAGGGTCTTACTCCCATGAACTGACCACCACCTCGGTCTGATTGGCATGTTTTACTCCATCTCCCTACCTGATGAGAATCTATTGACCATACATCAGAACATGGAGTTGGTGTCGACTATCTCTCACTAGCTTATATAGAAAATGTTCTATTGAAACACATTAGATGTTCCAAATTTCCACATGATTGGTACTGGAATAGATCCCTCAAAAATTGTGGCCCCTTATGTCATGGCCTATAATACTTGTAACACCTCACCTAACTTCCTGATTATGTTATCTATATTATAGAATAACCATGTGAAATCTCTAGACTATGATTTATACTACTGATAGATGTAGTGCCAGATCAAGATGCAAAAATATCATGGATCACACTTACCACATCTCTAGGGATACGCTATGTGACAAGTGGCTGATTAACTATTCAAAATGGTACTACACCATGAAACATCAACCATAAAATAGATGAAAAACCTGAGACCATCCTTGAATATCATAGATTTATATAACTCATCATGTTTCAATATAGGTGCAAAACATTAGTTCTCAGTAAAATGAGGATATTAATCCATAACTTCTAATGTGCCCTACTCCAGGTATAAGAACACTCTGGCTCTATCGGCCCTTAATGTCCTAGGATAGAAGTAATAATATAATGCTATATGAAAATCATTCTAGCCCATATCATGATGGTAATCTATATTATTAACGATATAAAACAATATCTTCGATAAATCATGTAGCTTATACATAGTGAGATTTACTCACCTATTAGAGGGAATTTCATGATACTCGAATATAGACATCATGGCAAGTAATTATGGCTTAGAAGCTTTTGGAATTCCATTACCCGAAAACATTGGTAAATGTTGTCATCGAAACAGACGTGTCATCTATTCAATAGTCCTAGATTTTTGTAGTGCACTCTGAATGGTCGACATGAACTATAGACATCGTTCCCAGAACTGTGCATCACCACATGTTCCAAGTAGATCTACTACTGCCATAGCTTGCACTACTAGGGGACCCACATGTATCCAATGTCCCACCACATCTAGTGAGGATTTAACCACTCTTCTAGAATATACCAGGAGGGCATCACCATTGAATACATATTAAAATTTAAAGCACATATTTTTTTTCAATATTCTTATCATATTATGTCACTAAAAATTACAGATATTAAAATTGGATAGGTACAATCTATCATATATAAGAACTCAACCTTCTTCCTACTCCATGAGTTTGGTTTTGATGTTATACATATCATGTATAAGGGAGAGTAACTACAAATATTCCAACACTACGGTCTGGTTCGGTCTTGTTATCAACAATACTCAACCCATGTTTCTAATTAATTTCATTCACATTCAATTTCACTTCATCAAAAGTAATTTTCATTTTAAAATTTCATCATTGTAAATTTTTTCACAATTTATATTATAAATTTAAACCAATAGCCCACCCAATTTTTATCCATGAGGGTCCATAATCCTTCGGAACCAACGTATGGAATCCTATAGATTAACACAACAACAAAAATCAAAACACCAATCACACCAATAGGTATATATTTCACAATAGTTATCATAATATCATGAAATAATAATTTCATAATAAATGGAATGTTATAATGCATGAAATGTGAAATATTGTAGTATTCTATGATGATTCATGAACTGGAATACCCGCATCTCATCAAGTTGAACATAACAGAAACCAATTTCATATAAATAATATCATCATAAATCAAATGAATCATCCAATGGTGGAATCGAATCAGTTATAAAATTAAAAATCCTATAAAAAAATATCATTCAAGGTAATTTGTAGATATCCAATATGATGGTTAGCTACAATAGGGCATAGATTATTACCAAATAATTATTTCAGCCTATCAGTCTCTTTTTTCACATTATAGTAGAGAAAAATAGAGAAAAAATTCACTAATGAAACATTATAACATCCTGGAACCAGATGCCACTAAATGGTTTCCCAAGACCAGTTAACCACATGACATCAAGAACATCTCCCAAAAATCTCTAGATTTCTGACTAGTAGTGAGAGTCTAGGTTGAGACTGTGGGTAGAATATCCCTCTCACTAGAGTGTATCACATTAGAATAAATAATATCAATGATGTGGAAGTACTATAATTACCATTAAATAAGTAAAAAAGTAGAATAAGGATATACAAGTATTTCTAAAAACCCCCTCATATACAAAATAATGATACAAGTCATATGTCAATACTAAATCATCCAAAACATGTTTATAAGTAAGATAAAAAATACATGTATGAAACGAAAAAAGGGAAAAATATATCCATATAGAATTATAAGACCCAACTCAGTCCCATGATCCAACTCTAAATCCATCCTCAAGAACCCACAGTAGGTCTCTTACCATTATTGATGCCTTCAATCATATAGTCTTTTTAGGTACCAAATAGTATCTCAAATATTTTGTGATATTAAATATCAGTATAAAACAACTAATGTTTTATTATCTCATGATAGTTAATATGTATTACAATAATGTGTCAAAAAATAACATTAGTAATGGAAGTTCTCAAATGTACAAATCCTATAATACTTGGTTCTCATTTTGTAACCAATTAATTTTATCATTTTCATTTAAAATAGAAGTATCTGTTTTAAAAGTCTATACCATGTAATTTATTATAACACATAATTAAACATCAATTATTATATAGATATTATGTCTTGAGACCCTTCACATATCTCAATTTCTAGAAAGAAAACTTGACCAATGATTCCAAAACATGGAATCCATAATTTATAAAATAATAATGAAACCAATCATCTATTTTGTATTGGTTGACATGTCAAAGTAACTATAATAACCTCATATGTAGGGAATTTTTCTTCTTATTTGAATGAATTATGTTTCATTGATTAATTTCATTTCACTAGGTAAAATATTTCATTCCCATGGAAATGACTTGGCATACGCTATATTCAACACAGATTTGGAAAGTGTTATATGAAACACTAAGTTTCTATGAAACATCCTTTTATTTATATTGTTGGGTAAATGATATAATTTTAAACAAGATGTTATGAATAATAATTTTAATTATAATAAGAAATTTTATTATATATTTTATAATGGTTTAACATAAATAATACATATTGATAATTAAATTTATAATTTTTGGTAAAGTCATTATTTAAATTAAAATAATGTCTTCTTACAGAAATTATTTTTCTGTACTTCTATGAAAAGTAGTAAAATAAATTTTAGACACTAATAGAAATCATTGTTTTTAAAATTAACATAATTTTATAATTTAAAATATTGAAATTAGGTTTGGTTGATGTTTCGGGATTTTTCAAAGAAACTTCATTTTTGTGAATTGTAAAATTAAATTAATTTAGTTAATAACATCAATTTCGTTTAAAAACGATTACTATTATATTATATTATATGTTTTAAAATAAAAAATCGATAAATTATGAAAATATTAATCCAATTTTGTGCATTGGAGTAATATTTACATTTAAATTAGATAAAAAAACTTATTGAAATTTGGAATGTTTTTACTGGAAAACCAGCTTTCTCGACATGATAGTGGGATGAACATTAAATTTAATTTTCATACTTATGTGAATTAAATTTTAAAAAACACAAATAAAAGTTTGTAATGATTATTATTTTTTATTACACTAAAATTAACATTATTTTTGACCAAAAATATTATAGAAAGTGATTATAATTAGTCACATTAATTAAGGTATGATTTTATTTAATAAAGGACTAAACCGTAATCTTATTGACAAAAATAACAAAGAATCATATGCAGAACACATATTGCACCAATAATTTTACCATAAAGCCTCTTTTTTCAAATTTTATGGTTTATTGGGATATTATTAAATTTATGATCCATATATAAAATGTTGTGTACAAAAAAATGAAAAAGGGGAACTTTCCATAACATTAACATTTATAAAACATTTTGATATGTGAAAAATAATCATGTTTTCAGCTATATAGGTCGTTTGTAATGATAAATGGTATATTTTAATCATTATAATTTATCTATAATTTTATAAAATTATTTATTTACTGAAAATGAACAAAAAATACAAATGTATTGATTATTTAATAACTAATTAACTAAAATAAATGATATTATAAATGTTAAAAGTGATGTGAATTTATTTAAGTAATGTATTCATTTACATTTGAATATTAATATATCATTTACCAAAAATTTAAAATTTAAATATTTTAATTAAAATATTATTATGATATTTTAAAAATATAATTAAATAAATAATGTCAAAATTTATATTTTTATTATATTATAATAAATGATATTTTATTAAATAATATAAAATAAACAAAAATAATACATTTTTTCAAGTGATTTTAAGGGTTACTTTTCTAAAATATGGTTTATTAATGGAGAAATGGTAATTTTATAATTAATATACTGACTCATAGATAGTAAAAACATTGTAAGAAATGTCTAGGTTTAAGTAGTGTTATGCTCATCACATGAGCTTGTTTGAAAAACAATTTTACAAAACAAATGTTATTTTTATTTTGAATTTTATTAGTAATATTTATAATTATTTTTCTCTCTATTATAAAATAAATATCAATTAATTTTATTCAGAAATGTTAAAATAATAATGATAGAAAAGTTTATGCTTTAATAAAAACCTATATAATAAAATTGGGGAATCATAGAAGTGAAGGAACCAAATTATTAAAATGATTTTTTGGGCAGTGTTGATTCAGTTCAATCCTAATTTATAGTTACTCCATTATTTTACATTTTTTGGAATATTTGGTAAATGAGATTTCCCATTATTGAAATCCTCTTTCTATTTAGAAGAGTTCCACACTCCTTCCACTATAAAAGGGAAATTATTCTCGATCATTTTTACACATATCAAATGACTTAGAAATGGGAAAAATCTATCCAATACAATTCCAAAAATCCATGACACCCTTCTTCAATCCACCCTTTATTCACAAATCATCTGATATAGGCCTTTTGGCACAAACCAAAATGAGTTACCTGATTAATATGGAATGACTTTTCTTAGGATCCTTTTTTTTCTTTACCCACCCCTCCACTATCATTACTCAAGGATTTTATATAAATACCAATATCGAAAATATAATTTGGTTTTTTAGGATAATGTTTCAAAATAAACTTATACACACTTCCATCTAATGGCTAATGAACATATTGTTTATGTGTACAGTCAACTACCTCCTCACTAAATGATGATTGATCATTTTTCCTATTCTGCGCCTCATGGTGGTGAATAAGATGTAAAATATGATTATATATGTCATATATTTTATTTATTATATATTAAATTTAATTTATTCTTTTTAAACCATAAATCTTTTTTAAATTACATTTTTTCAAATAAGGCAATTTTATTCATGAAATTGTGCACTACCACCCCCTCAAAGTGAAGTGCTTCATTCTTACCCTACGTGGAATGTAATAAATATGGGTTTATTTAAAATATATATTATATATATGATATAATAAAACTAATTTAATAATCATATATATACATATATTTCAATAACTTAATTTCTATCTGCATGAAAATGAAATGTAAATAGAAATCATGCGTACATAGGACCTATCACCTCTATGAATGGTGTATTTTTTTCATAATTTTATATTAATTAGATTCATATAATAATATATATACCGAATATAAATTATATTTATATAATTTTCTATATTTTTGAATCATTATATTAGTATAATGAAGAAATATACAGTAGATTAAGACACATGTGGTGAATGAAGTCGATATTACCCAAAGTGAAACCCTAAAATATGGTTGTCAACAAGATGGTAATATAATGAAATTATAGAACCATATATGGTATTATATATATGAAAATGGTTATCTAAAACATGTAAAATAATTTTATATTTATTATAATGTTTGTTTAGATCAGTACGATGAGATTCAAGACCCAAGTTAATGGAATATCATTTCACTTTTTATTTCCGTGAGTGACATAGTTTATTCACAAACCATTACTTTTATGCAGTGTGTATAAATCACAAAGATAAATAAAATTATTTATATAAATAAATTTATGAGTATATAAATATCCATTTTATGATACTTTTATGGTGGTCTATATGATTTATAATTTACCAAATCAGTAAAATAGCTTTGTCTCAATTTTCCTTATTTGAGACTCATGTTTTGTTATGCACTGAAATTGTTTTTCAAGGTATATAATTACATTTTACATTTTATATCATGAATATAATTATTTTCATCATATTTTAAGCCTAATTTTATTTCCTTTTCTTACATGTTGACTAAGATCACATGTATCCCAGTGGTATGATTTTGTTGAAACAATCCCATCACTTTTTACAATTGTAAATCATTATGCATCTTTGTATAAATCTTATGATCAATATCTCAAGAAAAACCACTAGTTCACTTATAAAATTATTATTCATGATATATCAATGTATTAGAAACATTTTTCCACTGATTGGTAATTAATTCAATTATGAAAATGTTTTTATAAAAATATGACCATATTTCTCTCTTTGGTAAAAGAGATGTTTAATTTCAAAAAACTTTTTTTTATTTATTTATTAAAAATGTTATAATTTTTTATTCAAATGATACATGAAGATAATTTCCAATGATAAAGGATTTTATAATTGTTTTATTTCTTTTAATGATTCCATTATATGTTATCAAATCTATTTTCAAAGAAAAATATATTCAAAAGGTTTTGTGTTTTAAAATGTATATTACATGCAAAAATGTTTTTTTCCTATAGGAACATTTTAACAAAATCATTAAAACTTATTTCCCGTATAAGATAACATCCATTGGTGTTACTCATTACTTTTTGGATAAATTATTCAATGTTTCTATTAATATTCTTTATTTTAATGGATTATGTGTTGATAACATGATGTTGATGAAACTCATTTCTATTTCACAGGTTATATGCTTTTGAAACCCACTTCTTTTCATTGGAGTTTTTATGATGAAATCATTATGAAAAATACATTTTCCCACATTTTTTATTTGATTACATTTTTATGAAACCCATTTCATTTTTTGGGTAATGTGTGATTATTTATGATATTGTTGAACATGTATGTATGATTACATTATTTGATGTGTGAGACTTATAAGTACCTAAAATTTTGTTGGTAATGATATATATCTCATGAGATAAAATAATATAGTATTAGGAATAAAAATTGAATACTAATATGGCCATTAGAGTGTATCATGACTACCAAGGAAGTATGAGGTTTGAACTCATGCAACCAATATGGCCAATTGTGTGAACTAGTACTACTAAAATGGTCTAGGTATGGAAAACATACTAAAATGAATACATGGGAAGTAATACCATGGATATTATGGAAATCATATTATATTATTATGTTTCTTCCATAATATTTTTTCTTATTCTTATATTATGATTTTAGGGTAATGTTATTTATTTCCTGAGGAGATATGTCTTAGGAACAACCATGCTTTATTTCATGATTAATTTAAATGATCATTGATTTTTAGGGTATAATATTCTATTTTATAGATCTTGTTATCGTACCCTTAGTCTCATTAATATGCTTACATATCTCCTTGATTACCATTATTATGCATTTGACCGCACGATTTTATATGTTTACTTCCCCAAGCTATGAATATATGTACTATGTTGGAAGAGGTTTTTAAGGGTACTAGTCAGAAGAATATATTGGGAGATAATATAAATAACATTTATATAAATGTTTATTTTTCTATGTCTATGAAGGTACTAGTCTAGTACGGTCTTTGAGAATCTCGTTATGTAATGTTTTATGTTTTCAAGAAAAGTTATGTGATGTTTATGTATGTAAATGTGAGTATTTTATAGATGGTATCAGAGAAACGTTGTAAATATACCTTTAAATATATGATGAGATAACCTTTGTGATAAGCCTAACGAAATTTATAGTGATCAGTAAAAGGTTAATAAAAAGTATTTGGAAATTCCCTTGAATTTTTGTAAAGGAGAGAGTTAGTGATTTCAGAGAAATACCTCCATGTCTGGATATTATATGTGGTAGTGGGTCTGGAATATATGTACCAAGGGTTAACAACTTTGACAATATGTTTTACTCATGACATGAGGTAATCTGGTATACAACAATTGGCTTAGCTGGACAAATATTTTTACACTCCCAGAGGATATGCTTTGGTAATTCACAAACTCTTTACAGACCATCATGAAGAATTTAAATAGATTAATCTTATGATTTCCCTATGATAACTTAAGGTTTAATAGATTAGAGAATTATGATGCATGATCAAGGAACCGTAAAATTTATTTTTCCTGATTATATGTTAGACTAATATGATTCATGTTTCTCACACTATGACTTCGGGTTTTATTCAATAGAGATAAATCAAAGGAACATGGTTAAAATTTTGGTTTTTAGATGTGGAAATTATGGGAATTATGTGAATCTATTTCCCTATTAGATATATCATAATGAGTCTATGGATGTTAGTATGATTATTAACTATACTTATGAAAGTAATGAGACCAAAAACAACATTTAAAAGGTGTGTGATGTTAATTTAGTATTGTTTACATTAAACATAAGAATGAAGAATATATTTAGGATGAGTAATCCAAATACATGTTTCATATTTCGTATTCCATAAAAGAGTAATTAAGGAATAAATTTATGAATCCATATTAATGGTTTAGGATTAAAATTTTCTGAATTAAGCATTAATGTTTTTGAATTAAATGATTATGTTATAATTATAATTAAATATATAATTATTTTAAATATATATTTTTCATTATGGATTGAAAATTTCATTTTTAATGGTGGTGAAGATGTAGAAAAATTATTTCATGGAAAGGATATATTTTGATGTAGGGAAGGTAACCCATAATTAATTCCTGATGGTGATATAGAGATACTTGGACAAGAATTTGATGGATATTAATACATATATTTGACTGTATGGATTACCGTGGAATTAATTATTATCAATGTATTTTACTTCATCAAGGATGAAGTTTACAGCTTATTTGATTTAAAAGAATATATCAATTAATCAATGGAATAAAAAATCTTTCATGATTTGCAAATGGATTTATTGTGATTCAGGTTGTTACTTGTTTTCAAGGGATTCAACAATAAAGGTATTGAAAATTTTTGGAATGGGAAAACCATGTAGTACATGGTGATATATTGTCTATCAATGTAGTGATGATTTTGTGACATTCTTTCTAATGTATTATATTTTCAAATATTGAAAGTGTTATATGGTTTACCAGTTATGGAAAAATTATGATAATCATTAGATGAAGTCATTATGATTAATGTGTTATATCTTCATTAGAAGATTTAAGAATATTGGATAGTGTGTTCAAAATACATTGATTTGATGATAACAAATGGAAGGGAAAATCATGGGTTTAATGTTATGTTATTAGGATAGGAATAAAAAATCCAATTTCAATTTTAGAGAAAGAGGTGAATTGGATTAAGGAACAAAAAATGGTGAAATTTTCCTAAAATCATTCAAGTGTATATTTTCATTGAAATTATTAAACATTAGGAAAAGGGATATTAAACCAAGAAAATTTGTCCTAGTACCTTCATTTTTGATATATTATATTGCCCCATAGGTTATTTCAGGTTTATGGATTTGTGATCGTTAACTTTCTCCTAACCATTTTCTCTATGACTCTCTGATAAAACAGGATGGTATGATTTATCTTCCAAGTCCATGTTTTCACATTATGCCAATGATCTCCTATATGGAAACCCATCTATGTGTAACTCTGGGTAACCTTTATGGATTACAATATCAATTTTAAGGGATGTTTTGGTATTCATTCTTACAATGTGTGTTTCTATGAATTTATCTTTCATGTATTAAGCCATTGATATACAAGGAGAATTTCAAGGATGAGATTAATTTTAAGGGGGTAGAATGTGACACCTCAAAATTCAGTGAAATCATTTTTATTATTTTTTAAATTAATTTTAAATCATGTATTTCATATCACTAATTCCAATATTCTCTTTACATGGAACATACTTGTACGATTCCATATAAAACACCGACATGGAATGCATTAATTACAACAAATAGTTTTTATGAAACCTTATTCAATTGATATAATTATTTAAATGACGTAATTATATCCATGAAATTATAAATATTAACATTGATAGTAATAAATTCTTTTCATATATTATTTATAATTGATTCACATAAATAAAATATATTGATAAATAAATATATAATATTTAGTAAAGACTTTACATGTTTTAATATAATATTTTCTTTAGGAAACAAATTTTTACGTAATTTTATGAAAAATATTAAAATTATTTTTTAAAACTAGTTGAAATGTTATTTAATAAAATGAACACAATTTTTGTATTTATAATGTTAAAAATTACATTGGGTGTTTATTTTTATGAGAAAGCACATTTTTTTGGTGAATAATAAAAATTACTCCTATTTAGTTCAAAATAGCCTTTTAGTTTAAATAATTACTAGTGTTATATTATATAATAATTTTATTTTTAAATGCATAATTTCTAAATTATTTATATAGTAATCCAATTTAGTTCAATGTAGTATTTTTTTATTTTTTAATTAGATATAAAAACTTATTGAACTTTATAATGATTTAGCATTAATAACCCAGTTTCCTGCTATGTGTGCATGATTAGAATAACCATAATTTTTCCACATCTAAGATTTTAATTTTATAAAATTTACATAAATTTTTTTAATCATTAGGATTATTTAATTCAAATTAATGTAACCTCAATTTTCAATGAAAATATTAGTGAAAGTGATAAAAATTAATCACAATGATTGTGTTAAGATTAAGAAAAGTTAAGGACTAAACCATAATCTTAAGGAAAAATATCCATAAAAAATGTCAAAAATCTATTCTAATCCATTAATTAAACCATATACCCTCTTAGGATAAATTTTATTAGTGATTGGGCTATTAATTAATTGAATTTACCTGTATAAATTTTTAGTAATGGAAATTGATAAAAGGGAAACTTCCCTTTAACTGTAGCAATTATAAAACAAATAGATATGTAAAAAACCATAATATTTTTGGTTGTAGATATCATTTATAATGATAAAAAAATTATTGATATCATTATAATTTATTAATAATTTTTTAGATATTATTTAGTTACTTTTATTTCTTATGAAATTTCAACATTGCGATTTTTTTGTTAATATTTATCTTATATAAATTATAATATAAATGTTAAAAGTGAAGGAAATTAATTGAATTTTTATCATTAATATTATATTGATATTATTTTATCATTTGAAACATATTTAAAAATATATATTTAATTCCAATATTATTTTGTTATTTTAAAACTATAATGAACAAAATAATATCAAAATTTTCATTAATGCTGTTTTATAAGAAATGATATATTATTTACTGATTTGATATTAATATAAATAATATATGTTTAAAAGTGATATTAAGGGTTAATAATATTAAATTAGGTCTATTAATGGGAAAATTTATTTTTTTAAAACACATTATATATTTAATTTTTAAATTAGGTATCATATTTATAATTTAATGGCACTATAATATATAATAAATTTTAATTTATTTAGTCTTAATGGTTATACTAATAATGTTAGAAAACTAGATTCTTTAATAAAAACAAAAATGATAAAATTAGGGAATCCAATATATTATGAGACCAAACTATTCAGTTGAAAATATTTCTGTGTGTAAATTTTTTTTCGACCATATATTATAATTAATACATTATTTGTACATTTTTAGGCATATTAGGTAAATTAGATCTCCTATTATTGAATAAATTTTGATATTTAAAAGTATTCATCTCCCTTCCACTACAAAAGGGAATGCAATCTCACTAATACCCACACATGTAAAACCCCATATTCTAATCCATGATCAACCCAATACACGTAACAACATTCCTTATTTACTCCTTGAATATTCCATTTTGGAGTAATGAAATCCCTGAAATTCATTTAGAACAAACCAAAAGGAGTTACCCAATTAAGAGGTAATGTCTTCTCTCAAGCTCCATTATTTTATTTTCTTTTTCCACAAATCCACTATCTTTATAACATGATTGTATAACGAAACTAATATATCCAATATACTAGGATGTTATTATGATATGGTTCAAACATACACATACAGACACTTCCATATAATTGGTATCAAACATACAATTTTTTTGTACGATGAACTACCTCCTCACTAAATAATGATCGTTCATTTTTCATTTTCCACCTCTTATGGTTGAAATTATAATGGGAAATAAGTTTATATATATATCATATATTATATATATTATATATTTATGTTTCATTATTCCTTTTATGACACATATATTATCAATTTTAATTTTCGGTAATTATGATAATTATATTTGAGGAAGTGTGTACTACTGTCCCCTCAAAACTATGTGATTTGTTCATTCACTACATTGAATGTATTAAGGTTGCGTTTATTGAAAATATATGATATATATTATATATTAAAAATAAAATAATAAATATATATATATATATATATCTTTTACTTTCATAAAACAAGACAATTAAATGAAAATTACATTCATCCGTACGTACAGACTATTATATCCTTGAAAAACATATTCTTATTTACTTATTATATATTATATAGTTTATTTTAATACAGATATACATAATAAAAGTGATACTTATATAATGTATTATATTCTGGAATCATGATATTAGTGTAAGGAATAATGATATTATAGATACAGACACTTGCAAAGAACAAAGAAAATATTACTCGAAGTGAAACCTTAAAACATGATTGTTTAGAAGAGGGTAATATAAATTAATGATCAAATAATATATGGAAATATATATAGTAATATGTTTCTATAACATATTTATAATAAATTTATATTATTTAAAAAAATGGTTTGAATGATTATGATGAGAGTCATGACCGAAGGTAAGGGGATTTCATCACACTTTTTATTTCATGAGATAAAAGTTTTATTTACCACCCATTCCATTTGTGTTGTTTTTATACATCACATGGAATTATTAAATGATTAATAAAATTAAAATTATTGGAGCTTACATATCTATTTTATGATCTTCTTTTTATGTGGATTAATTTTCAAATATTACCTACCCGATAAAATAGTTTTGTCTCAATTTTCATTATTTGCGACTCATGTTTTGATATACACATAAATTATCTTCTAAGGTGTCTATAATTTCTTTTCAAAACTTATATAATTAATATTATTATATTCATTATTATAAGATTCATGTAGTTTCCTTTTCTTAAATGGAGAGTCTGATCCCATGTAACCATGTGATATGAGATTATTAAAACAATCTCAACAATTTTTGAGATTGTTAATGATTCTGAATATTTGATGAAATATTAAGGTGTATCTATCAAGAAATCTTATGAGTTTCCTTCTTGTATATTTATTCAAAATATATAAATGTATCTGCACCATTTTACACTCATTCATACTTATGATAATATGGAAAATGGTATTAAGAAAATCTAACAATATTTCTCTCTTATGTTGGAAATTTGTTTTATTTCAAAAACCATATTTTCAAAAATGGTATCATGATTGATTTAAAATGATCCATGAATATAATTTTAAAGGGAAAAAAATTTTAAAAATGGTTTCAAATTATTTTATTCTTTAAGAATTATTTTTAATAAGGAAATGATATTTTCGGAAATGTTTTCTTAAAAGATCCTAAAAAATTATTATCCATCAAATATAAAATCCATTTTTGTGATTCATGCCTTTATAGGGAAATTATTCAATGATTATAATTATATTATATCTATGAATGGATTACGATTTTATGATAGTTTTTTGATGTAATCCTTTTCTATTTCATGGGTTTTATGATTTTGATCCCTATATCTTTTTACAGGTCATGTTTATAATGAAAGAAATATTAAACATATATTTTTATATAGGTTAATATATGATTAAATTTTATTTAAAACCATTTACATTCAAGGATTATGAAATGAGTATTTCTGATCTGGTGGCACATGTGTATATGATTTAATTATGAGATGGGTGAGACTAATATCCCCCTATAATTCACAAGGTAATTATTTCTATCACATGAGAGAAACTAAGAGGGTATTGGTGATTAAAACTAACTACTAATATGGAAATGGGTGTGAAACATGACTACAAAGATGGTATGAGGAGTGAAATCATGCTACTAATACAACCATAAGAGTGAACCATGACTACCAAGATGGTATAAAAAGTGAACATGCACTACTAAGATGGTCTTGGATGAAATAAAATGGATACAATATAAATCATATTATATTCTTATGTGACTTCCACAATTCTATCTTGAATTACATTATTATGATTTATTGGCATATAAATGTTATTTTATATGAGTAATGTCTTATTGACTGCCATGCATTATTCCATGATTCATGTATGTGATCTTAGATATTTTAGGTATGATGTATTAATTTGTGATCATGTTCCCATACACTTATTCTCATGATAATTATTACATATTTTCCATGTTTTACCTTACTGAGAATTTAATCTCACCCCTTTTCTGTTTCCTTACCCAAGTTATGAAGATATGTATGATGTTTTATGTTTCTAATAAGGGTTATAGTTATGAAAAAACTAGTGGGGGGAAATGCATATCACTTATTTATCGGTGACTATATTTCCATATTTCCACAGGCACTAGAATAATACAGTATTTGGGAGTCTATTCGTATATTTTTCTAAGTATTCTGAAAATTCTATTTATTGTCAATGTACGTCCATGTGAGAGTTGTAATAATAACCCTTTCATTATTTATTCAATATACAATCTGAACCCATCAATATCTTCCCTGTGTTGTAATCCATGTTTCACTCAAGTTATAATATAAACCAATAACCAATGAGACAATATACGGAGAACCACTCAAGATCCCTGTAATCTCTATATCTATGGAATAACATCATGAACATTCGATTTTGTACATTGATGTGCACTAAATTATACCAACTATACCCAAGGAAAATGACCAATTTACCTTTTTACCTTTTCATGGAATTATCATAAGAATCCATGTATTACTCTTTTTATAAGTAATTTCATAGTCTACATCCACTACAGTCCACTATGGGAGCCCATTAATCACTTAGTAATAATCAATATTCAAGAAAATATAAACCATAAATGAAATTCTAAATTTGAATTCATGTGTTTCCCATCGAATTCTAACATTTAGTGTCACTCAATTCTATTTAATTTAATTAATTTAATTTGTAATGGTCAACCCTAATAATATTTCATTTCAAATCATCTTGAAAGGAGATTCAACCATCTTAAAATCATATATGGATTCTCATTCAATAACTCACACGGTAAATTAATCATCTTGAGATTAAAACTCTACCGACATTAATTGAATCTATTTAACTCACATGGGAATTTCAATGAAATATAAAAACAAGAAAAATAAAAAAATTACATAAATAGGTCCATTGACTAAGGTCTTTCATCCTTTACTCAATAATAAAATCAGTTAGTAGTTGATATATAATATAATTTACTATTGTCAAATTAATTTATGCATCCCATGATAGTGGGGGGAAAGGATCATGCAAGGATGTCAATGGTCAAGAAAGCCTTGGTGTACCTTTTAATATATTCAACAAACCCATTCAGTGGTTTTGTGTCAATGGTCTTAAAAATTTAACATACATCAAAAGACTATTTAATTACATAGTTTATTCTACTATATTTATGAATAAAATTTCAATTGATGTAAAGGAATCGAAATTCAACTCATGGTCTAATGACATATATAAACCACTCAACATTAAACAAAATGCATAAGACCACCTACTGTAGGACTGTAGTTGATATATTGTTTAATATACACCCCTAATTTTGTTTCATATCAGTATAAAATTTTTGAATATATGATTAAACTTATAATATATCATATTATAATTCCCCTAAATAGAAAAATTGATATCCAAAAGAATGTAAAATGACAAAAAAGGAGTTCATAAATCATTATTGTGTATCCAAAAAGATGAGGGATGGTTGAATTAGAGACTAGATATATATGATCTCTTGATTTATAGAATATTAAAAAACAATAGATATATAAAGGGAGTTTTATTTGTGACGAGAGTGAAAAATTGAATTGGTTTTAATAATTATCTAAGGGAAAATGGTTATTTTTCCAAAAAAATATACGGGTCACATTATATAGCAAAATGTTTTGTTATTACTATGTGAAAACCATGATCAATATGTATTGTGGATGGGGTACCACAATGTTTTTCTACCTAGTCAAATGAACCTTGCACAAATCGTTCAAAAACCCATAGAGAAAATTGCAGACCATGGAACACGACCAAGGATCCTAACTCACACAGTTCTCTATAATCGCGTGCTATGATATTTTACCCAAAAACATGGTTTCCAAGATCCAAACTAGCCCTAGACACCCATTTTACCTATATAAACTTACTAGGAATTCATATTATGACATATATAAACAATTAATCAGATAATTGATAGAGTGTAAAGGATATGTACCTCAATGAAGTGCCGGGTTCTGGCATATGTCTTTCCAGACTACTGTGGATGGTCTCGTGGTGTCTCAATATACCATATAAAGTGGATTTAAAAATCTATTATATTAATGGAAAATTATGTGTTTCAAAACTATTATTGATCCTTGATTTTTAAATTTTTTGGGATTTTCCCCAAACCCAATAAAATGATTGAGAATCATCCTATGAAACTCTGCCTCACCCATTTTCCAATTTTATGATCTCTTGGTTCAAACTCACCATCATATTCCAATATAGTAAATTGTTCATTTATCCATGTATAATTTTAAGGACCCATCCTTAAAAATTAAAAAATCATGAATTAAGTTAATAATTAACATTGAGGATATTATTAGTTTTAGAGATTTAGATATTTTGGTTGTAACTTATAAATAACAACCTCAATATTTCAAGTAGACACTTCTACTCACTATCAATTATTTTTTGAATAAAAAACACTTAAAACGTCACGTTTAGTTATTTGATTTACATAACATGACTTTTCCATGATCACATCCTTTACCATATTCATCTATTTTCCATTGAAAATGATTTCAAATCTTGGATGAGTATAAAAAGCTTAGTAAGGGATACATAAATAAAGAAAAATTGTTATTTTTTCAAAAAAAAGTAAACCATAAATAATTTATCTTAATGTAATATCTTTCACCTTTAGGAAGTAGAAAAAACACTTTACAGAATATATTTTCATTTCTTACCCTTTTTGTAACCAAAAGAATACAATAATTCCTATAAAAAGCAATAAATAACATATGATGGTAACTTGGGACTTAAACATACTTAAATTAAATTAAAATACGGTATACATCCACACATATAACTAAATGGAATAGACTTGCCGAATTCCATACCCAATTACTTGGAGGTTATATTGTAACCACCTTTCTCTGGTTTGTCACAGAACCACCTACCATTTGGTTTATTACATTACATCCCATCATAGGTTTGTCACGAAACCATACGTCAAATGTCCTTGTACCATTATATAATCATAACACATACAATATATATAATATAAACATTTCACTAATAGAATTTCATTTGAAATTACATGAAATCATTTCTTGATATAAAAATACTCAATACATTTCAACAAGAATTATATTCCAAAATATGTAAAGAAGGTATTTGGAATTTATTTTCCTTTTAAAAACATTACAACTTGTTAAGGAAGAAAAATATCAAATAACAATTATGGTGGGGGAGAGGTCATTTTCACCACATACTTTAAAAAAATTTCTTTTGTTGTTTAGTAAAACGATTTGTAAATAAAATATTCTATTTTAATGAATTAAATGTCAAAGGGGTTTATCATACTTTGTGTAAAAGAAAGAGTTGTATATTATCAAAACATTCCTCAATGAAAGAAGATTGAGACGTTGTCTCTTACAAAGATCATGTCATTTGATTAAGGATAAATTAATGAAATAAATATGTATTAAAAATATAAATACCCCCAATATATGTCTATTTTCAGTGTGAAATAATAATATTTCTTTCAAACATATTATTGGAAAATGAAAAAAAATATTGATATTTAATTCAATGAATGAAGAATGAGTTGTGATTTCCCTTACCACTTAAGAATAACTTGAATCAAAATCATTAAGGAATAATGTTAAAAAGAACATTAAATATCATATGAATATAATAATTCATGATATAAATAGTCAAAAGTGTTTTATACACACAATATAGGATAATTTATGTGCATTTCAATAAAATATGCCTCAATAAAAGGAGATTGAGATGAAAACTCTTAAATTGAGTCTGAATCACCACGTATATTCCTTGTTCATCCTAAATAATAAAAAAAAGAAAATTTATACTTTCCTTATATCCTTTTTCATGTTTATTATTCCTTTTATTTCACATATTAAATTTATATAACAGTTATAATATTATTCATGTTCGTATCGGTCTTTTTGTCGATGTTTGGGTATTTGAGTAAAAAATGAATTTGTTATAATTAAAAAATTTCCATGTGGTCAAAAGTATATTATCTCTAGAATGATATTGAAGATTTAGATATCATATATATATATATCTTATATATAAAATATATATGTATTTATAATTTTCCATATAATTTTGATATATGAAATTAAATGCACTGTACATTTAGATGGTAAGCCGTACGTACGCATGAACGCTACTTTCATTTAGTTTACATATTTAATTGAATGAAAAATAAATGATAAATATGTTTATTATAATTATAGTAAAATATCTATTACATATATGTTACATAAGTTAATTAATTCAATCCTTTATATGTTCCATGTATAACATGAACAAGTTATATATCTTTGAGGGGGGAAGTAGTCCACTTTTCCTCAAGTGAAATTGACATATTTATACAACATAAAAAGAATAAAGTTATGTTATAAATGATAATTAAATAATCATAGAGATAAAATAAATATCATAAATATCATATATAATTTCATTTCCATCATAATCTGCACCATGATAGGTGGTAAGGGATAATCGAACAATCATCGTTTTGTGAGGCAGTTGTTCTCCGTACACAAAAAAAATAAGTTTTTATCCATTAGATGGAGGTGTGTATAAGTGTAGTTAGAATACATCACATAAAAACAAACTAGTTTTTTATTTATATTGGTGTTGTTATGTAAAAAATGAATATCAAGTGAATATGGAGTGGATAATGAAAAATAATTTAAAGGAACTTGAGATAAGGCATTACCTCAAATCAGGTAACTTCTTTTGATTTGAGCTAAAATACTCTCTTGATCTTTTCTTATGCCTATGAGAAGGCATCTTAGAGGAATGGATGAATGTTGGGAGATTAATATATTAGATATTTTACTAACCAAGGGGAATTATGGGGGTGTGTAATGGGTTAGAGGTGGCATTGTTTTATAAGAGGGAGGATGGGCACTTTAAGAATGTTTTGAAATATTATATTATTATTAATTGATTTTCTAATTCTAAAAAAAATGTGATATACGTAGAATATCAGAGAATGATATGTCTAAATCCCATATTCCTATGGGTTTTAGACAATTTTAGGCCTTAAAAGTAACCATATATTTTTTTCTTTAACCCTTAGTTAAATAAATTAACACTTACCGTGTCTTCTTTATTTTCCAAATATATGGTTACTAAATTTACATTAAAATGCCAAGAGACCCAACATAGATCATTAATGAAATTTGTAACATAATATATGTTATTATTCCAAATCATATATTTTTTTGGACAACTATATCATTTAATAAAATATTAATTGAGGTACAAACTCATTTTGGTCTGTTATTATACCATTCATATCATGAATTTTTAAAAATCCATAACAACTAGATTAAGTCGAAAAATCATCCTTAATTAAAATTTTAAAAGTCATTTTCATCCATAAAATCCATGGATAGATCAACAAGTGTCAAAGTAAATTTATTTTAATATTTATAATCTCATTTATTTAAATCATTAAATTATAAATCAATCACTACATCACTATTGGGTCATAAGTAAATTTTTTTATTTAATGTCTAAAAATTATAAATAAAATATGATGATGTCATAAATCACATTTTATTTCATATGAATATTTATAGTAGAATAAAACACATATATTTCTAAATATAAATATTTTTATTAAAAGATACATGTTTAGGTTATATTTTCCTTAACTTTAAATAAAAAATAATTAAATGTCATTTTCCTACAGAAGATGCTCCATGGGGTCCTAAGATCAACCAAAAGACGACCTTGGTCAGAAATTTCTAATCCAATATAGTTAGGACATGTGTTTGGGTTATTTAATATTATTAAAATATTATTTTTACCCATATTTACAAGATTTTTCCTTTAATCATGGTAAATAAAATATTTACGGATGTTACTATTTGTAATGTCTAAAAATAAAAGATACCTATCTATACAATTTATACCTCATTATTCCAAATATGTATCCATTTATCAAATTAATAATACAGAATATGTAGAAATAAATTTAATATCAATTCCCATTATCGTAACCAAAAAGTGTGTTTTTAAAAATTATAAACTACCAAAAGATTGGTATGTTTTTATATCCAATTTCAAATTAAAATTACATAAAATGACCATAATTGAATTAAATTATAAAAAAATTATCTAATTATAATTTAAAACCATTTAAAAGTGTAATCTACTCATATAAATAAATTATATGAAAATACATGTTTGACATAAAATGGAGTATTTTTCATTTTTCATTAAAAAAGGAACGTTCTTAAAAAAATATATACAATTTACTCAAAGTAAATTTTGATGTCTTGATTTTAAAGAAGAAGTTTATTTTTTCAAATGGAAAATATAAAAGTGACACAAACAAGATTTAAAGAGGGTTCTCCATCAAAAGGCTGTAAAACTACATTCTAAAAAAATAATAGAGTATTTGTGCTTAAAATTGTATTCATTCACATATTAAGAATCTAAATTTTATTAGATAAATATAATAAAAATTTAAAAAACATGTTTAATCATCACATTATTAGTTCTATTAATTTTTTCCAATACAACAGTGAGGTGCTAACTACCAAAATAATATTATATTATTATTTTTCATTATATCTCAATTTGTGCATAATGTAAGATTTCAAATAAACCCCTTGTTACATGCATAATACTCTATTAGAAAGGCATCCTCTTTAACATAAAATTAATATTATATACCTATTTTTTAAAAAAATTAATAACTATTAGTCTATAAATACATGGGTCATTATAGTAACTGAGTCCAATGTGATAAATTAATTAATTCTGTTTTCATTTATAATTTTAAGGCACATTTCATGATTTATATTATAAGGAATGGAATTGATTAGACACCAAGCGTGCTTTCCTACTAGGCCTGTATCTCATAACCTTCTAAAAAAGTATTGACTTTCATTACATGGATGGAGTTCGATGTAGATGATAGAGCGTATACTCTAAATACTAGTTGTAGTAGTTTTTGGATTTGTGGTACACTTTTTTATATTGTGGTATATTCATTTATCCCATATTAATTGCATTCTCAATTCTCAGTCAACATACTGTTACATAAAATTATCATATCATATAATGTGATAATTTTTCTTCAACTAGTTTATTTATTTTTGTTTCATGATTGTTTATTTATTTTCGCTAGTATTAGAATGTCGATATTTTTTATTTTGTTTATATATATATATAATATTTTTTTGAACTCTGATATATGAGGGAATAGTCTCCCCAAATAAAAAACTAGTCCCTCACTACTTGTCGCCATCTAGTATAGTTGGGGAGGTTTTCTTGAGTTCTTGTGGTCCACCGTCTCAATTTTCCATTAAGTGGCACCCAAGGTGGGTGTTACATTTTTTACAGGGGAGCTAATATTTCATTTCGATTTGTGGTCAAGTTAAGAATTGGTAGTTTATTTTTTAAAAATTAGGGACACGATTTCATTGTATCCACCAATTAATATTGATGATTTTATAGATACCTCAATGTTATTTCATATTATTGGAGGTTCATGTTCAACTTCAGTTTGGTGATGACCCTATTCAATGAATTAACAAATGATGAAACATTTTTTATAGTATGATCATTGTTGTGTTTATTTTGAATACCTAGAATATAAAATGGTCAGTGATCCTAATTTTTGTATTCTAGTGGTGGGGTTGATGTTATAGGGTTTCTTCGACCCAAACCAACATTGTCTGTGTTGTGATTTAATGTAGTGGAGGGATGCAACTTTATTAGGGACCAGGAAGGTAAATTCCCACCCGGATACATTCGTCACCCTTGATCATGATTTGGGGGTCTGGGTTTTCACTTTATATCAGGAGAATTTACCTTTTTAATGATTGAATTGTAGTGATCATATAACCCAATAGTCATAGGAATATGTTTTTTCTCTAGGATTTGATTCTCCAAAAAAATAGCTGAATGATATTCTCCATGACTATGACATTACAATCCACTAAACACTTGGTTGGGGAACAGTTTTATAATTCATCGAATAATATATAATAGGGATATGTTTATTCTGAGTAATGATATATATATAGAGTTAGGTAGGACCATTAATTGATTCATCTTGAAATATTAGAGTTTGGTGATAATGGTTTACTGATTTATATAGTCTTGTATTATTCTTTCGTGTAGTAGTTATTATTGTCTTACTAGGGATACATAGAGGTAGAGGTGATGAAATATCATGCAATATATTATCATTCTCTGATATATTATTTTATGATGATTGGTATTGGATGATATATTGGGGAAGGATGATTTTTATGTTGGTGATGCAAAAGGATGTTCTCAAGGAGTTCCATTTTAAACTAGTATTAGTGTATCATAAAATTTCCATTATGTATCCTTAATTAAATATTTGTATTTGGTTTCCAATGTTGATTTTCATAGCAAGATGTTCATATAACTATTTTTGGAATATTTGTAGGTGAGTGTGGATCATAATATTCTAGTATGATATTATTCCAATATTGTACATTTTCATGTAGCTATAGGGTATATTCATTAACAAACCTACTCTTTATTCCCCATTAATAATTTTTTTATTACATAATACAAAAATTAGTACATCATGGATTAATGATAGGTATGGTTTCATTGGGAATTAGGAACATTAAATAACAATATAAAACATGGTATACAATATCATTATTTAAAACATCCTTAACATTCTCAAAACAATCCATCAAACATAAAACTACAAGGGATAACATGGGGACATATTTATGGAATGGGTGACCAATAATGATTTTTCTGGGAATAATAATGGAATAACATGAAGTATATAATACATTTTTGACACAAGGAATATAAATTGGTGATAAAAATAAAATAAATCATTAACATGAGCAATGAGACCAGATATAGAATGACAATTAAAAAATACAACATATAAAATGTGAGTACAACTTAAAAAATTGAATCACATACAAAGGCCTAGAAAAAAATTCCAAAACATCACGGTGTAAAAAATACCAAAATGTAATCAATATAACTCCATAGACCTATGTTACATATCATGATGTAAAACATTAACAAATTTATAAGAGCATTATCTCATACATTTTTTCCCATGCATAAGTTTTCCACATATATCATACTACATAGATTCATTAATCATCCAAATTTATTCCCTGATTATGGTGTGTGGAATAAATATATGTACCCCCAAATAAAATTATATGTTCATAATTTTAATACCCTTAATATAAATTGGTTATGGTATTTAGTACACAATCAATTTGGTATGCAAAACCACGGTGAAATTTCAGCAGCATAACGGTATCACATAATGATTCAAAAAATTTTGTTTATGAGAAGGAATGGGGTCTCTCAGAACATAAAAATAAAATTTAAAGTAAAAGTGAAATGGAAAATCATATAAATAAAATATAAATTTTCAAATAAATGGCATAAGGTAATGATATAACCTTAATCGAGAAAAGAAGAATTAGTATATTTTAGCATGGTAATGGGTGTACATATAGGATAATGGGAGGATTGATGATAGGGAAAGCGGCTATAATAATTCATAAATTAAATTGAAAATAAGGGTAATATGGAAGATCATATTGCATCACATGAAAATGAAATTTAAGAGGCATAATATAAAAGAATTTCTTGAATGGAAATTATATGAGACAAATCTCATTCAATTTTTTTTCACATAGTAACAGCTTCGGTAAAGGGGAAATGAGATATTATAAATGGTCACTCATTCATACAAAAATAACATGATAGCAGTGGAATGATAATAAATGAATTAAAATATAAAAATTGAAATCAATTATAGTAATTTCAAAAACTGTTCTTGAATAAAGAAACAAAGGAATGTGAGGAACACTTACATGAGTGTGTGACTCAAACAATGTCAGAGGGGATTCTATAGAGCTTAGAGGTTCTGTTGGAGGAATCAATAGAATACAGATAACAATATTTACATTCAATAAAGGATTTTTAGTGATGATAAATGGGATAATATGTGGGTTTATATAGGAAATAAGGGGTATTTCATTATTATTTTAGTTTTGGACACTATATTATATAATATCTGAAACTAAAATCAATTCCATCATTTTTCCATGGTTTTGGAAAAATTGGAGTCGATTACATAATCTTATAAAGGAATGGTTCGGACATAAGAAAATATTGAATTTTCATTTTTGGGATGTGAGTTATATACATAAAATAATGATTTTAAACCTGTAAAATATATTACAAGTTTTAGAGGACTCAAAATGGATTTATAAAACAAGGTAAATAAACAGAAAATATATGTTTTAATGGAAAATATATATTTGGTCCTTGATACAATTTATTTTATTTTTTACATCATTTTAGGTCATTATGTTTTCATAATAGACTAATTATATTTATATAATTTTTTAGTTTTACCAAAAAAAATCGATTTTCTCAGAAAATTTTGAAAAATATACCATTAGATAATTTCTAATTTTTAATCAAAAAATAATAATTTTTTTTCCACAAATAATTATTATATATATATATCACCATTAATATAATTAAAGACATTAATTTCATAATAATGGGGTTTTAACAATAAGTTTTTTCAATATTTATAAAAATTACATTTGAATTCATAAATAGTATATAATCATTTATATTTGATAAAAATGATTCAATAATAATATTTTATTTAAATATTATTTAATTAAATTATTCATTAACACTAAGTAATAAATTCATTAATTGAATTCATATATTATCCAAAAATATAATTTGTGTTTTATTATATCGAAATCCAATTTTTCACAAACTCATTACTTAATTATTTATTAATTAATAAGAATAATGAAAAAATAAAATAATTATTTAAATGAAACTGAAAAATAAACATTCATAACATTTGGGTTACTTTTTTTAGTATTTTTAAAATTCTTTTTACACTTAATCAACATAATTTCACATCATAGTTTAAATAAATAATTAATAAGGTAACTATCCAGATTGATCAGAAATTAAGTACATATTGTTAACTAATATTAATTATAATGATTACTAATTTCTAATATATTTTTAAAAATAAACATTCAACGTTTTTTGAATTTTACTTAATATAAATCCCTCAATCATGATGGAATGTGGTTTTCCAAAAATTAATTTTTAAGGAAAAAAAGGTCTTACAATTCACAATATAATACGAAATTATTATTATATTAATTTGAATTCATAAATAAATATAAATATACTTATATAATATAAAAATTCAATTAAGAAAATTTTCCATTAGGGGATATTGTAATTAATTATAATAGAGTGATACTATGCATTTTAAAATAGTTTTACGAAAATTCATTTTCAATCCCAAAAACAATTTTATAAGAAAATCCTTGAAAAAGATGATTTTAATGTAATTATTTTAATATAAAAATGTAATTTTAATTCTAAAATGAAATCAAATAATAATAATAATTATAAATTTATGTTAATTTTAATATTAATTAAATCCAACTATTACACGAAAACAATATTTTAAACTATTCACAGTTAAAATATATATTTCCCAAAATACCAAAATTTAACTATATGATAAGATTGATATGAAAATATAAAAAATTGGGTTCATTTTATCATTGTAACATATTAATTATTCTATAAAATAATGACAATATGCTTTAAAAAAATAAGAATTTTTTTTTTAATGAAATCATAATTTGACGAGAAAAATGTCATTAACCATATTTCATGGATAATTACTAATAAGTTTTAGATATATATAATAAATATAAAGATATATATATATATTTCATAAAAAAATTTATATTACGTATATAAAATAAATTAATTCATGGTTACAATGGTCATGATCAAATGAAAATATCTTTTTATTTTAAAAACACATACTGTTACATTATTCCCCCTTTAATAAATTGCATCATTGCGATTTAAACCTAAACTTGGTATTAAAATTATTTACCCATGAATATATCCTAATTGAAAATCCACATCATAAAATTATTAAAAAACAACCTCTTGAATAGTGTGAAATGTTTTATTATTGGGAATCACATAATTAGGTTTCCACGTATGAGAACTTTTGTGGGAAGTGAATACATGGACATCAAATAGAAAACTAACACAAAAAATATTGTTGAGTGTGATAGAAAACATACATAGGGGGAGGTGAATAACCATAATACCATTAACCTGTTATGTATAAAATCACTATCAAATCAACAGAAATAACCACAATATAAATGCAATTTTTTAATTCATGATAGTTTTACTAGAGGTGGGTAATTGCACAATCATCTAGACTATTAATATAAGGAAATATAAATTCATTAAAAATTATAACTAATTTACATTACAATATAACTTTTTTCACTAAAATATTATAACTAAAGTTTATATTTCCCTTGTAACAATATAATCTTTTCACATATCACATAATTCACCAAAGTAGAAAATTTTATTCACCGTGTATTTTACTAAATTCATGATGGTTTGTGTAATGTATGATAATACCTTGATATATAAATATCTAAAATTTATAATATATTCCAAAAAGATTAATATCGATCAGTACTTATGTAAATAACCATATATCACACTAATATCCTCAAAATCATAGAGTGTTTTAACACAAAATCTGGTCTCATACCCTTCATTTAAGACCTCAAGAATCATAAGATCATTCCTCTTAGATAATCCAAATATATATATATATATACTTTAACGAAATCAGAATTATCTTGAATTATAACTAGTTACCTCACAATAAAAAAGACTTGATCCTGTAATATCTCCCACAAAAACATATAATACAAAACATTCATCATATAAATCATTAAAAATTTATCAATTCTTTTAAACATAATAATAACCTTCAATATATCTTCCAAACACTCATTAGGTTTTTAATAAAATCAATCACCTATTAGGGGTTATGAGTCAACCAATCATGTTTTTTTCTAAAATATCACTTTATCACTATATAACTTTTATACGTTATTATATCCATTTAATGTTCACTTGATTTCCACAAATAAAAACAAAAAATATTCAATAATCCTTATATTTTTCATGATTATCATATCTATAATGTCATTGATTTACCAATTCAATAACTTAACACCCAAAAACCCATATATATGAAGATAAATATTTACACTTTAACAATTTATATAGATTTTAACTTTTCATCATCACAAAAATTTATGATAGATAATGATTCTTATAGTCAAATAATCTCCATACTAAAGAAGATTCATTCTCCTCGTTCATTTATAGAATCAAATGGTGATTCGTGGAACATTGGGTGAACTCATTCTCCTAGAAATTTAAATTTTCTTTATAAAAGGGAAATCATTATATAACTAGGATAAAATCCAATTACACTGAAGGATGACTGAAAATACATTCAAGAAGAATATTTCCCTCCAAATAAACATGATATACCAAAACTATGATTTTTTTTTCAAATCATTTCAGGTGGTGACTTAATGTTCTTAAAAAATAAAAAATAATACCACTAGGTAATGAATTGAATTTGAACATGACATACACTACATGTACATTATTCATCATTATCCATATCAGTATAATAATTTTATATTCCCTCTATCATAGAGATTTTTTCTTCTTCTCATGATTCTCAACCCTTGAAATTTAGCAGTGTATTGGGTAATTCCCAGTATACCCACATTTGTGACATAGAACTGTATATGGTATAATAGATTGAAATATATTTCCATCCATCATATTATATATTTTTTTATTGGAAGTTGGATACTTTATTACTTATCTTTCCACACATAATACATATCAGGTTTCTTTTTTGGTATTTCTTATGGTGCCTATTTCCACACTTGTTTCAAAATGTAAATTCGGTCATCGTTCCATTATCACCATTACCAGATAAACTACCAGGAGATATCATCTTCTGAATATTTTATGTCTTTTTGATTTAAAACATGTACATGTTGTTAACTATTATTTTTGATGGGTAGTTTGGAAAAATTACAAGAAATCCTAAATGATCCCCACCATGTTAGAAATCTCATTTGGGTAGTAAACAGACTTACAATCACATATGTTGTTTACCTGATTAATCATATATCCCACCATTATCTATAATAAAGGAAAATATTATGTATTAGTAATTCTAATCTATTAAAAACATATATGGTAAAGTTATAACACAAAAGGAATTCTAATAATGGTAATTCATTCCATTTATTATGAATATATAATATATAATATATGTTATTTGTTGTCTAATTTTCATCATATACACATATGGGAATTTTTTCTTTATAATAATTGTTTTCAATGAGTGTATGAATTAAACAAATCATACCCCCTAGGAGGGTCAAACTAGGCGCGTAGTAAAAACCATTACCTTGTACTAGGTTAGCCCATGTCAGGCATAGAACACAATGTCAAAGTTATTACTCCTATGTAAATCTATTCCAAAACCACAACCACTTGTAGTATCCAAACAATGATTAATTTTAATGATGAATAATTTTTTCTATGCTAATCAAAATTTAATAATGTTTTCGTATTCATAGTATTATCCCCAAAGATTTCATTACATTATTGTGTTCCTAATCACAAATATATCTTAAAATTTCCTTTTAGACCTTCTATAACAACATTACTCATTATTTATCATTAATACTTGTTTTTTTACACAAGAATACATTTAATAAAACCTGGATTATTAAGAGGTCTATTGTTTTTGGAATTTTTGTAAATTACATAATTAAATATGATATGAAACACAACATCTTTATTGAAAACCCTTTAACAAACTCAAACTAATCCATTGAAAAAAAATTTATTGGATAACCTATGGACATACATAAGAAATAGGTGAGCTAAAAATCCTAGTAAGGGAATAAACATGTAATAACATGAAGTCGATAATAAATTTAAGACAATAGATATATCAAGGTGGAATAAAAATAGTATGATTCACGAACATTAAAAATGATACATGATAAAGAATGATAATCATAATGGAATCATAGAAAATATGGAATTAACTTAAAATAGTGAATCATAAAAATAGTTCAAGGCTAAAAATCTTATATAATATCAGTAATTTAAACTATTCACTGAAAAATTTTATATTTTCTGAAAAAACCAAAAATTTCACTATAGAATAATAATTGTGTGTGGATATGAAAAATGTTTAAAAATTTATAAAAAAAATTTCATAAATGTTCTAGAAAAGAATGATAATAGTGTTTTTATAAACATAATAAAGAATCATTTTTGAAGAAATCACATTTTGAAGAACAAAAAGAAATTACTAAAACAGGTTGATTAATTACTAATACTGTATCGATAAATTTTGGAAATATATATATATATATATATCATAAATAATATAATAAAAAATATATAAATAATATAATTGAATTTTAAAATATTCATATTCAAATGAAAATTGTTTTCTCTTTTAAAAAGGTGGGGTGTTGCAGTGATGATATAATTCTTCAATGCTTAACAATTTTATTATGGTGGATGTGATGTTATTTGTATTATTTTTGATTAATTTATTATTTAATACCAATTTTATGGCATTATATAGTATGGTATTATGGAGGTTCTAGAGGGGTGGTATATAGATGAAGTGGTGGGGCTTATTAGGTGACAATGATTTGAATTTTTGATTAGGATCCTTATTATACAATATGAGTCTATATGGTATTTATGTTTTAATTTTTTCCAAATTAGAACCCAACCATTATTTATATCCTTATAATAACAAGCTGATTATGAAAAACATATTTTCTCTGGAAGATATTGTTTCGGATTTTATTGTGGTTTTTGATGAATCGTGAGGAATTTAACTTCCCTTATTTATAATTTATTATAATAAATAAGTCAATATTCCATTAGAAAGACTCTATTTGAGAATTTTTTTTGCTGGATTTATTGATCTATGAGTATTTTGAATGCATTTTAAGATTTGATATTCCTTGGAACTGATGTTTTGATGATCACAATAGATATTATTCAAATGATTAATGTTTTAATTAATATTTAAACAATCCATCAAAATACATATGATAATTTAGGTAGGAGGATTACAGAGTATGGGATTATTTATCATGTGTTCTTCAGGTGTTTTCATCATCATGGGATGTAGACATTTTCTCTGGGCACTTCTATTTATTCCCAACTCATTGGTTCCTTTTTAGTACTTAATGTTATTTGATAACCAGTGTTTCTATTTTAGCATCCATAGTAGATGGATTAGAATAATTAGAACATTCACAGACAATGTTACATATTTGTAATGATTCAAATTTTATAAATTTGGATGATAAAGGTGTAGTGCTTCATATAATGTTCCTTGAGCTGCTGAATGATATCCAGGACCATTAATAGATGGTGTATTGATAATGAGATATTAACTTGGTTCAACATATACTAATTTATGGATTTGTGGAGGATACTACATATGAACATGAGGCATATAAACTATATTTGTCTCCAAATATGTTTATATCTAATTTTTCACTGTAATATTAATTATTTAATTGATAATGGTTTTATTAAATTTCTTATTTAGTCTATTGTTATACATTTTAAACCATTTCTTCATAGAATTTAGGATACACATAGAGTTATTGAATTATCCCACATGATGTATTTTTCTAGGTACGGAGGTTATTATATTGTATTAAAACAATTTTATAGGTATCTAATGTAAGAAACAGGAAAATATCAAAATGTTACATTGTGTGTTCATGGTGTTGTAGAATTCAGAAGGTGAATTGAAGAATGAAAAGTGGCTTAAAGCTACATTTTGAAATGGATTTCGATTTTTTGTGTTAGGTGTAACATTATGAAGGGTAGATGTATATATTATTTCATTGAAGTTGTCTGGTTTATGGAATAGAGCCTATATATGTGGTATTTATGTGTACATCCACTTTAAAGGATCCAGTATTGTGGCCCCTTGGATATATAATGGAATTATTCTAGAGATTATTAAGATGGAAAATGGTTTTCATGTTTTTGGAACATTTTTTAATACAATTTCATGGGTTATATGATGTATAATTTTTTTAAATTTTTGAATTTTTGGTGTCGTTATTCCATTTTTATCATTCTTTTTCATGGTTTGGTTGGGGAGTTTGGATCATAAAACCTGTTGATGAAAGTTACATCATTGATAAAATTCAAATATATAGAATCTTTTGGTATATTGAGTTTTGAATAGAGATTAAATAATATGATTTTTGAATAATCACATGACCTAGAAATATTTTTATGTGGATAGTTATATTAGATAATGTTCTGTGATAATCATAAACATTATGATATTTCTTATAATCATCCATAATGGTTTGAAATTTATAATCATCGGTATAAATTTGTAATCCCCTCCAACATCCATTCCATTTAAATTCATTCTCTCGAATCTTGTATGATCTTTGATCATTTTGGAGAGGCTTGTTAAGAAAAAATTTTAATTGTTTTTATGATTGGATGTAGGGATCAATCGTTAGTTATCTAAGGTGAATTTATTTCTTGCACTCAATTTTTATCATCTCGTTCATCCCCAAGGGATAATAGCTAGTTTATCAATATGTATTTGATACATTTTGGTTTTGGGTTTTTGATGAGTTGTTATTTTGGTTTATGTTGACAGAGTGTCCCCTTGTGTGGGTTTTGTATTTCAATCATCTCATACTTTTACCCCAATAAAGTGGATTATAAAGACCTTTTTTCTATATATTTATAGAGAAATATATTTTATATAATGTATTATAAATATTTTTCATAACTCTTTTCATTGATTGGATTATTGTAAAGACCTGCAAATTTAAAGGTAATTTTTTTCTTAAATTCATTGAAATTTTACGAGATCGCGGTTTTTGACGGCACTTGATTCTGAGGCCCAGTGTGCCCGGAATAAATTTCTGAAGTTGTGTTAGGGTACGTTCAGTATATGTACGTGTGGGTTTTTCTATCTTATGAACTAGTCCTCAGAATTGAAATATGAGGGAACCGATTAACTTGTAGCACCGGTATTCGCTTAAGGGGACCATTACCGCAATTCCATTTGGTCGAGAGTAGAAGTTTTATTTTGGGGATTCGTAACAAATTTAAATAAAATTGTAGTCTTACATTAAGTGTAAACAATTTTATTTAATTTATTAAGTGGTGGTTATTTCCTACATAGGGAAGTTAGATGTAGGGACCACACCCACATAACCTCCCATGTGAGGATAATGTGTGGTGGGGCCCACACGAGAGCCTAACCCCTCAACTCCCCCTTAAACTCCCATGAAACCCCACTTATTAACTCTTAAAACTCACCACCTTCCCTCTTTGAATTTTAAAAATTTCACCTCCATTATCTCTTAATTATATCAACCCATCTAATTAATATCTCCATTAATTAATTGGCACCTCTTATTTGAATCAATTGGAATTGCATGAAAATTCTATTAAAATAGGGGGGCCTTATTATAATATTTTCCTTGAAGAATATTTCGGTGGGAACCTCTAGAGAATTAGGAGAAAGTTGTTCCTCTCTCGATGAAGAACAACATTCTTCAGCGAAGAACATCTCTGACGAAGAACCCTAAGAACTTCTTAGAATGACACTTCCCCCTCAGACGCACCCCGACGTCAAGGAATCTACGTTGTCTTCAGATTCACTTTCGGCGTCATGACAATGACTCTCCTTCCAACATTCATGGGACGACATCGTTTTACGAGACACTCATCTTCCACCGCTCGATGACGTGCGACGTCAATTAAGAGATATGGGGTTTTTATAATTTAATATGATGAAATTGTACCTTCATTCTTGTTGAATGTAAGTAATCATCTATGGACATTGTTTACCGCCTTACACGGAGGGCGCATGCCAAACGAACACGGCCCGACGAACCTCTGTTGTTTCTTGTTTTTCTTTGCGATGGAGATGGTATAGGAATAGGTGGTGGAGAACGGAGTTGGCGGCGATCATGGGCAGTGACAACCGAAGGTGAAGGCGGCAACAAAGGCCGCGCGCCGGCTCGAAGAGGACCGCAGCACCGGGTGCTGCGCGAAAGGGAGACAGCGGCCCTCAACTGCGTGCCGCTCGGCCGAAGAAGAACCGGCCGGCTAAAGGCGGCCCGGCTGGAAGAACCACGGTGCCTCTCGGTGTCGCGTTGTGGAGGAACCACAGCCCGCACTCCGTGGGACCCTTCGGCGAGAGAACCGGTTGGCCGCCTGCCGGCTGGGTTGAAGAACTCGCGACACCTGAAGGTGCTGCGTAGGAGGACATAGGCTCACTGTGCTGGCCGCTCGCGCCGATGATGACTGGCCGACTTTGGCCAGACGGGCAGTCGGGATGGCGCCGCTCAGCGCCATCCTTTCAGAAATCTGGGGGACCGCGCCCCTGCACTGCTCGGCCTGCTGCGGGCCGAGCCGCCCATGCGCGGGCCGGGCCTCCTGAGTCGGGCCGGGCTGCACCCCGCTGGTCAGGGCCGTGCCCCGCTGAGCTGGGCTGCCGCCACCAGAACGGGTCGCGCCCTACTGGGCCAGACCCCGGACCCGGGTCGGGCGACCCGGTTTGGGGCGACCCAGGGCGGGTTGGGTCGGATCGGACAGGACCCAAACCCCACCTTCGGACCAATTTCAGTATTTCACCCATAAAATGAGACACAGACCTCTAATCGACGTACCTTCCGTTGTGTAGGATTCCTTGGATCTAGACAGTCGTTTAGATATATTACACTCAAGGTTTTGGTGAATTTTAGTTATGGCCGGGTTGGTTCGAACTCGAAACCAACCGGGCCCTCGGAGCGGAAACGCTTATAACTTAAGGACCGGACATCAGATTGATGTGTTGTCAACTATGTTCGTTTAAATTTGATGAGACGGTACTTTTGGCATACTCCACACGGGATTCAGATGAGATTAGAGTATGTCCGGGTTGGATTTTACCTGAAATTCAACCGGGCCCCTTGAACGGAAAAGCTAATAACTCTTAGACCGGGTGTCTGATTAAAGCGTCGTCTATTGTGTTGGGTTCCTTATGATGAGACAGAATATAGGGATACATCAATTCCGGACTTCATGATTGTTGATGTATCGACCCCTTTGCTCTAGGAGCGGCCCCTCCCGGATTCGAGCGTGCTGTGTGTGGGAACCCTAGAGCGGGCTGCGACTGCGACGACTACCATACTGGGATCCTCCATGGGTTCAATAAAGACATCAACCATACTGGCATCCTCCGTGGGATAGATGACGACATCTACCATACTGGAATCCTATGTGGGTTCAACGACGACGATTACCGTACTAGGATCCCCTGTGGGTACGACGTCGATGACTTCCGTACTAGGATCCTCTGTGGGTTCAACGACGACGACTACCATACTAGGATCCTCCATTGGTTCGACGATGACATCTTATGTACTAGGATACTCACTGTGTTCGATGACGACGAATATCGTACTAGGATCCTTCGTGCATTCGACGAGAACATCTACCGTACTGTAATCCTCCGTGGTTTTGACGATGATGACTTCTGTACTGGGATCCTCTGTGGGTTTGACAGTTATGAATTCTGTACTTGTATCATGAGTGGGTCCGATAGAGTAGCTAGCCTTGTATCCTTAGTGGGTCCGACATCTTACCTGGTCTAGTATCCTATGTGGGTCTGACAGCTTAGACGAATCAGTAAATACATCTGATCATCACTATCGTTATAAGAAAGATGTATACCTGTGTGAACTGAGTCTTGAATTACAATCATTATCATTGATGAGGTTGACTTACATCCCTATGTAGACTGGGTTGTTTTTGGGCTCGAGATTTGGAGCCAAACTGTGGTTTATAACTTAGGTATATGTATGGGCATATACCTAAGTATGGTTGGTTGATACTTCGTGATTGTATCTCTATTATGTGATTTATCCGTTGTGGATTCTGGGAGACCTTCGGGGGTCTTGGGGTCCCTAATGGGTATCGTATACTCACCCTTTCATGGGCTATGCCCGCACTAAGTTGTGTTGGATGTAGATTATAGACAACACCGATTGAGGTAGAGGATTGTAGAACTGAATGGTACCCGGTGGTGGACCCCTTGGTGAGATGTACACGGAGCAGTCAGACGGACCCGACATGCTGAGGAGGCCATCTGTACCAACCCTTCAGGTGGGATTCCCGGAGGATGACTCAGCGGTTGTGGTTTTACATTACTGCAGTTGTATTAGCTTTGTACTGTACTTACTGTTGGGCTTGTATTTCTGGACCCTTTCCTTTCAGAACATACTTTTGTATTCAGTATTACTTAGTGCTTACTTTTTTTGCGTACTATATTGTGTATGATTACTTTTATAAAGACAATCACTTCCCTTTTTATCGGGATTTACGCCTTTGGTGCTAGCCGCCAGCCCCTGGCCTATGGAAGGCGGGCTTGAGGTAGTCACAAAACAGGACCTGAGGATGAGTCGTGAAAAATTGGTATCAAAGGAGTCGGTTCTACCGTAGAACTCAAGACTATGATCATTCTTTTCTGTGAAGAAATTGTGTTAAGAGTATTGAGTGTGGTTTTCAGTCCAGGGAGTCCAGTATTGGTGCGGCGGCAAACATATCCATACTCCAGGACCCTGATCTCTGAATTTAGACTTAGTGCACGAAAACACTAATTGCGTGTGTGTTTCCTTTAAAAACGTTTTCTTCATGATTACTTTGTGTCATCTCACAAGGTATAATATTTAAACCGTGGCGCACCTGTTCATTTTCAGGATGGCCCCACAAAGGCAGCCATATAGGGTTTCGATTTATGTTTGAGATGGTAGCCCACCGAGAAATGAGGCCTTGGTGCAGGGCCCCATCACAGCGGAGGCACCAGTAGTACCACTACCCACTGGGCCACCGATACCACCATCCCCAGCAGCAGAGAGTGAATGCCGCCTAAGTGTTTTGCACGAGTTCCAATGATAGAGGCCAGCTAGTTTCTAGGGAGAGACGGAACCCCAGGCAGTTGAGGATTGGCTGGAGGCTATCATCAGAGTTTTCATATTGGTAGTGACACCATCCGACCTCATGGAGATCCTTGACACAAGTCTCTTGCATGCAGCAGAAGGCAGATGGTGGCGGCTGATGCTCTAGGCGCATGACGAGTCATCACTACTCTGGACAGACTTTGAGAGCATGTTCCGGGTAGAGTTTGTACCATCCACCCATCGTGCGGTGCGGATTCAGGAATTACTTCATCTACAGTAGGGAGGCATGCCAGTATCTCAGTACTCAGTGAGGTTCACTGACCTCTCACACTACTCCACAGATATGGTACTAGACCCGTTATTCAGGTCTCGGACCTTCGAGCAGGAACTCAGGCATGAGATCAGGGCTTCGATGATCTCCCTCAATATCCCGACATAGGTGGCGGTGCTGGAGAGAGCCCTTCTAGTGGAGAGTTTTCACACTGAGCAGTCACCAGTGGCGAGACCCTCCTCAAGACGACACATATGGGAGTCTTCTACAGCCGGTAGCAGACAGTTGACATAGAGGTCCAAGAAGACCAGACCATCAGGTGAGCGACCTCAGGATTTAGGTTCGGTTGTGTGGGGCACACGAAACATAGCTAGCCATATGAGGAGCAGGTAGTGCTCTGCATGCGGCGGGCTAGGTCACATGGATCGAGACTGCCCGACCCACCCTACAGATGAGCTGCAGGCAGTAGAGGGACCTCCCGGGTAGAGGTTCGACCGTGGTGGTCCACAAGGAGCAGGCGGACATGGCAGAGGAGATGGCTGAGCAGTACGTGGTGGATGATGTTTTGAGGCCCTACCACCACCACCACCAGGGGGTCCACCATGATTGTATGCAACATATGGATAGGGTATAGCTCAGCTTCAGGGAGCTAAGGCCTACGACCATAGTGCTCCGGGAGCAGGTGGACAGGAGCGGGACTGGCTCTAGGCACAGAGAATTTTGTTCATAATGGTTCTAGCTTTGTTTATGTAATTGTTTGTGGTTTCTTTTTGTCTTTGTACTTTTATATGCTGTAATAAAAGACAATTTTCCATGTGATGTTTGCTTTCCTACCTTTTTTTATGGTTGATATTTAGAGGTTCCTGTTAAAACCGTTGACTTGAACCTCACATTGGTGATTCCTGCTGGAGGAGACCTAGTGACGACACACTGCTACCGACAGTGTGACTCGACCCTTGGAGGTGAGAGTAATGGTCATATCTTTTGGTAGTAGCGTCGAGGCCTTACGACGTCATCCAAAGCATAAAATTGTACCATTCAAGTCTTGATTGACATTATTAGGCAAAGAACGTGGTTAATCCAGGGGATGAGACTGGATTTCTCTTTTCATCAAAGGAGAAATATTAGTAGCTCTTGTAGGATGTAAGAGAAAAGGGTGTAGTAGAGTTCGTTACAAATGGATAGTCTCACCCATAGCTCGTTGAGCAAACAATTTAATGTTTAATCTAATCTCAAAAGTCTCAAGTGTATCTTCTCGTAGAAGGACCTAGACTGGAGACGGTGATGTTGGCTTGAGTTCCTACGAGACTATGACTTAGAGATAGTCTATACTCCTGGAGAGGGGATCATTGTAACAGATGCTCTCAGTAGGAGATCAGGCATTCAGCTGCTAGGAGAGGTGACAGAGCAGCTGGCCGCATTGCAAATATCCTTTGTGGATAGGGATGTAGCCACCTTTCTGCAGTCACTCCTCCACTACTTCATCGAGTTAGAGATGGTGCAGGCTACGACAGAGAAGGTGCAGATCATCCAGGAGCAGATGAAGACTGCATAGAGAAGAAATAAGTCCTACGCTGATATGAGACAGAGACCACTAGAGTTCGAGGATGGCGACCATGTCTTCTTATGGGTCTCACCATGACGAGGTCTACAGAGATTTGGTAGTGGCGGCAAGTTATCTCTATGCTTTATCGGTCCATTACAGGTCCTCAGTAGAGTAGGCGGCGTGGCTTAATGCCTAGACCATCAACCTCAGTTGCACCGGGTGCACGACGACATTCACGTCTCTCAGTGGAAGAGATATGTGCACAACCCATCACACATCATCGACCACGGGGAGCTGGAAATTGATGATGGGGAAACACTAAGAGATGTCCCGGTGGAGATCAAGGATCGACAGGAGTTGGTACTACGTGGACAGTCAATTCCTCTGGTGTGCATTCGCTGGCAGCATGGGAACCTCCATGAGAGCACATGGGAGCGGGAGGCTCACATGCGTGCTCAGTACCCCCTTTTTTTTCCTTAGTGTGTGTTATAACTTTACGGGGATGTAAATCCTTGAGGTGGGGGTAATTTAAAGACCCATAAATTTCAAGGAAATGTTTTTCTTAAATTCTTTGAATTTTTACGAGTCTGTTGTTTCTGACGGCACTTGATTCTGAGGCCCGGTGTGCCTGTAATCAATTTCTAATGTTTTGTTCAGCTATGTTTAGAAAAAGTACATGTGGGTTTTTCTATATTTTGAACCGGTGATCAGAATTAAAATATGAGGGCACCGATGAACTCGCAACACCGATATTGGCTTAAGGGGACCTTTACCGTAGTTGAGTTTGGTCGAGAGTAGAAGTTTCAATTTGGGGACTCGTAACAAATTAAAATAAAATTGTGGTGTTACATTAAGTGTACACAATATTATTTAATTTATTAAGTGGTGGTTATTTCTTACATGGGGAATTTATAGTGGGGACCACACCCACATATCATTCAATGTGAGGATAATGTGTGGTGGGGCCCACACGAGAGCTTAACCCCTCAACTCCCACTTAAACTCCCATTAAACCCCCCCTTATTAACTGTTTAAACTCTCCACCTCCTCTCTTTGAATTTTAAACTTTTCAACTCCCTTCTCTCTTAATTATGCCAAACCATCTAATTAATATCCCCATTAATTAATTGGAACCTATTATTTGAATCAATTGGAATTGCATGGAAATTCTATTAAAATTGGGGAGCCTTATTATAATATTTTCCTCGGAAAATATTTCGGTGGGGAAACCTATGGAGAATTAGAAGAGAGGTGTTCCTCTCTCGACGAAGAACACCGTTCTTCAGCGAAGAACATCTTCGACGAAGAACGCAAGGATCTTCTTCGAATGACACTTCATCATTGGATGCACCCCGATGTCAAGGAATCTACGTCGTCTTCGGATTCACTTTCTGCGTCACGACAACGACTCTTCTTCCAACGTTGACGGGACAACACCGTTTTCCGCGACACTCATATTTCGCAGCTCGATGATGTGCGATATCAATTACGAGGTAGGGGTTTTTTAATTTAAATTTACTGAATTTTACCATAGTTCTTGTTGGATGCAAGTAATAATATATGGCCATTTGTTACTGCTTTATGCGGAGAGCACGGGCCGAACGAACACAGCTCGACGACCCTCTGTTGTTTGTAGTTTTTATTTGCGATGGAGACGGTATCAGAAGAGGTGGCAGTGATTGGAGTTGGCAGTGATCGAGGGTGGAAACGACAAAAAGGCAGCGGCGGAAACGACGACTTCACGCCGGCCCGAAGAGGACTATGGCACTGGGTGCTACACGGAAGGGAGATCGTGGCCTTCAATCGTGGGCCGCTCAGCAGAAGAAGAACTGGTCGACTAAATCCGGTTGGGCTGGAAGAACCGCGGCGCCTCTCAGCGCCGTGTTGCAGAGGAACCGCATCCCACGCTCTATGAGCCACTTCGGTGGGAGAACTGGCCCACCGCCTTCCGGCCAGGTTGAAGAAGCCATGGCACTCGAAGGCGCCGCGTGGGAGGACAGCGGCCCACTGTGCGGGCCGCTCGCGACGGAGAAGACCGGTCGGGCAGGGGGGGGGGGGGCGGCTCCGCTCGGCGCCGCCATTTCAGAAAGCTTGGGGGGCCATGTCCCCACGCCCTCGTCCAGTCGTGGGCCGGGCCGCCTGAGCCAGGCCGGGCCGCCGCCGCAGGGCTCGACCACCTGAGCCGGGCCGGGCCGCCGCCGCCGGGCCGGGCCGACGCCGCCGAGCCGAGCCGCCGCTGCCGGGCCGGGCCACCGCCGCTTGGCCGGGCTATGCCGGACTGGGCCAGACCCGGACATGGGTCGGGTCGACCATGTTCAGTCTGACCCAGGGCGGGTTGGGCCGGGTCCGACGAGACCCATGTTGTACCTCTCGATCCCCTCGTGGTTTAATTTTCATGATCACAATCACTCTATTTTTTATCTAATCTTGTTTTAAGTGTTTTTGTAGATAGGCAAAAGGTTGCCAATGAATTGGGCCAAGAAAAGCCAAAGTGGACTGATTTCAGTTCCACCGGCGAGCCGATGGAGGCCCGGACAGAAGGCATTCCTCTGTCCAGACCACCGGCCAACCGGTGTCCCACCACCGGCCAGCCGGTGGAACCCAGACAGAACAGTGTTTGTTACTGCCTCATCACCGGCCAACCGGTGGCCTCCTCACCGGCCAGCTGGTGGTGCCTGAGCCCGAGCCCCTTCCCTTTTTCAAAGCACCGGCCAACCGGTGGCCGAGCACCGGTCAGCCGGTGGAGCCAGTCAAACTAGCCATTGGGCTTTGACCAGGCTTGTCCACTTGACTCCCAACGGCTCCGAAGGCCTCTCAAATGGCTCTGAAGCCTCCCAAAGGCCATTTGAGGGTTCCCCCTCTATAAATAAAGGACTAGGAAGCCCCAGAACAATAACTATGGCATACGGAAGCCCACGAACATATTTTTGATCATTTGGAGAACCTCCGGCGCATTCCCTCAAGGAACCCTCACTTGCTCCAACACATTTCCACATCCAAGGAGCACCACCAAAGAAGCTTGGGAGCTCCCTTCATCAACTCCAATCAATCCTTTGGCTCCCAAGGCTTCCCCCATTATGGTTTTTCTTGTTTTATCATTTTGAGTTTTATTTTGGGTTTGTGCCTACAAACCCCTCTTTCTCTCATCTCCCTTTCATTTGGGTTTTCACACCACCTTCAAGGTGTGAAGAGGTTAGTCAAGCCTTCCCTTTTAAAAGGCTTGAATCAAAGGTGATCTAGCCTTCACCTATAAGAAGGCTAGTGGGTACTTGCTCAACCATTGAAAGCAAGTGGGTTCTTGCTCAACCAATAAAAGCAAGCTGTAATAGGTTCTAGACTAACCTTAAAGTCTAGTGGGTTTCTTGCTAAAACCATTAAAAATCAAGCGGTAGTAAATCTCTCAACGGTTGAGTTGGGAGCAGAGACGTAGGCTTGGGTTTAAGCCGAACTTCGTTATCAATTTTGTGTCTTGCCTCTTTTATTTCCGCTGCATCTTTTAACTTTGTTTTTAAATTGTTAATTATTTTTTTAAAAGGCAATTCACCACCCCTCTTGCCATCACTTTCCTTCTTATCCGCCCAACAATTGGTATCAGAGGGAAAATTTGAGTAATACCTTCACCAGTTTCAAATTCAAGATCCATTGTGATGGCTTCAACCTCTTTCGCCCCCGAAGGCTATTCTTTGGGTCGTGCTCCATTTTTTGATGGAACCGACTATAATTATTGGAAAACCCGCATGACCACTTTTCTTAGAAGCATAGGTTATCCTATTTATAAAATTGTCATGCATGGTTACACTCTCTCTTCTCCCGATGAATCCAAATGGACCCAAGCCGATATTAAAAATTTCGGGCTTGATAGCAAAGCCATGAACGCTCCACATTGCGGCCTTGATCGTAATGAATTCAATCGAGTTTCCACATGCACCTCATCACAGGAAATCTGGAAACTATTGGAGGTTACCCATGAGGGGACCAACAAAGTCAAGGATACTCGATTGGATATGTACCGTCAAGATTTTGAGTCTTTTAATATGCACCCACATGAAAATATTACTGAAATGTTTACTCGCTTTACTGACGTTCGCAATGGAAGAAAATCTCTTGGAGATGATGTGTCTGCAGAAACGATGGTCAAAAAGATCCTTTGGATCTTACCAAGCACATGGGCACCAAAAGTCACGGCAATCCAAGAAGCAAAAGACATCAAAAACATGCCGGTCGAAGAGCTCATCGGATCCCTCATGACCTACGAGATCACCATGAGGAGGCAAGATGAAAAGGAAGGCAAACCAATCAAAGTTCCAAAGAACATCGCCTTCAAGGTTCAAAAAGAAGAAAGCTCCTCCTCCTCATCTTCTTCCTCTTCAAGCGGCGATTCCGAAATGGAGAATCTTGCCCGAAAAATGCACAACTTCATGAAGAAGCACAAGAAGAAGAAATCCCGCAAGGCTCAACCCAACGAAAAATCCGAGCCCAAGGTAACATGTTACGGGTGCGGCGAGAAAGGCCATTACAAGCCCGATTGTCCACTCAACAAGAAAAAGGCCACGCAAAAGGAGATGAAGAAGGCATTCAAGGCCACATGGAGTGATAGCTCCACATCCTCCTCCTCCTCCTCCTCAAGTGACAACGGTAACAAATGCCTAATGGCATTTCATGAGGTAACATCTTCCGACTCCTCATCCTCTAGTTCTTCTAATTCATTTAATCATTTATCTTATGAGGATCTCCAACATGCTAGAGATCAATTGGAGGAAGGTTTTCACGAACTTTCTTCCAAATTTGTTGCTTTAAAAAAGAATTTCAAAAAACTCTCTTCCGAAAAGGAACAACTTCTCAAAGAAAAGGAGGAGTTGTCCCTCAAATTCCAAAACCTTCCCGATGTTGATTCTATGGAATCAACAATCAAGGATTTAAAGGAATCCCTTGCCAAGTTCACCCAAGGTGAACAAAATTTGACCAAATTGCGAGGTTCCCAACTTGTATCTAGGACCACCCAAGGGCTTGGCTATTCCAAGCAGGCTTCCTCTTCCCATGCTCCAACTATTTTTGTAAGGGGGAGCTCCCAATTTAAATTTTGTAACTATTGCAAAAAACCCGGGCACTTTATTTATGAATGTGATTGAAAAAATGCCCGGTATGGAAGGCCCAAAACCATTTCCTTTAATGATGAATTTTATAGAAGATGACCCTCCACTAGTCAAGTATGGATTGAAAAATCCCTTTTAGCGTGTCTCACCGGACCAAAATTTGTCTCGGTTTCAAAAACCACTCCCCGGTGATTTGTTGTTTTTATTTAGGGGGAGTTAGGATCGTTTAAGCCTTTTTTATCTCAATTTCAAAACTTTCATTTCAAATTTTCGATTCAAAACGTTCAATTCAAAACTTTCGATTCAAAACTTTCAATTCAAATTTCAAAAATTTTAATTGATTTAAAATCTCTATCTCGTTTTTCAACGTATCCCTCAATCAAGTTTTATGCCCCGTGCTATTTTGATAATCACAAAGGGGGAGAAATTCTTGGTTGATTGGGGGAGAAATATTTCTTTCATGATTTGATTTACTTTCCCATTTATCCTTTAAAGCATGCCTCTCATTTCATTTTTACATTGTTTGTTTTGGTGATTGTGATCATCAAAATAGGGGGAGATTGTTGTACCTCTCGATCCCCTCGTGGTTTAATTTTCATGATCACAATCACTCTTTTTTATCTAATCTTGTTTTAAGTGTTTTTGTTGACAGGCAAAAGGTTGCCAAGGAATTGGGCCAAGAAAAGCCAAAGTGGACTGATTTCAGTTCCACCGGCCAATCGGTGGAAGACCACCGGCCAGCCGATGGAGGCCTGGACAGAAGGCATTCCTCTGTCCAGACCACCGGCCAACCGGTGTCCCACCACCGGCCAGCCGGTGGAACCCAGACAGAACAGTGTTTGCTACTGCCTCATCACCGGCCAACCGGTGGCCTCCTCACCGGCCAGCCGGTGGTGCCTGAGCCCGAGCCCCTTCCCTTTTTCAAAGCACCGGCCAACCGGTGGCCAAGCACCGGTCAGCCGGTGGAGCCAGTCAAACTAGCCGTTGGGCTTTGACCAGGCTTGTCCACTTGACTCCCAACGGCTCCGAAGGCCTCTCAAACGGCTCCAAAGCCTCCCAAAGGCCATTTGAGGGTTCCCCCTCTATAAATAAAGGACTAGGAAGCCTCGGAACAATAACTAAGGCATACGGAAGCCCACAGACATATTTTTGATCATTTGGCGAACCTCCGGCACATTCCCTCAAGGAACCCTCACTTGCTCCAACACATTTCCACATCCAAGGAGCACCACCAAAGAAGCTTGGGAGCGCCCTTCATCAACTCCAATCAATCCTTTGGCGCCCAAGGCTTCCCCCATTACGGTTTTTCTTGTTTTATCATTTTGAGCTTTATTTTGGGTTTGTGCCTATACACCCCTCTTTCTCTCATCTCCCTTTCATTTGGGTTTTCAAACCACCTTCATGGTGTGAAGAGGTTAGTCAAGCCTTCCCTTTTAAAAGGCTTGAATCAAAGGTGAGCTATCCTTCACCTGTGAGAAGGCTAGTGGGTTCTTGCTCAACCATTGAAAGCAAGTGGGTTCTTTCTCAACCAATAAAAGCAAGCTGTAATAGGTTCTAGACTAACCTTAAAGTCTAGTGGGTTTCTTGCTAAAACCATTAAAAAGCAAGCGGTAGTAAATCTCTCAACGGTTGAGTTGGGAGCGGAGACGTAGGCTTGGGTTTAAGCCGAACTCCGTTATCAATTTTGTGTCTTGCCTCTTTTATTTCCGCTGCATCTTTTAACTTTGTTTTTAAATTGTTAATTATTTTTTTAAAAGGCAATTCACCCCCCCTCTTGCCATCACTTTCCTTCTTCTCCGCCCAACAACCCAAACCCCCCTCTTCGGATCCATTTTAGTATTTCTCCCATAACTTGAGCTACAGACCTCCGATAAACACACCATTAGTTGAGTAGGATTCCTTGGATCGAGACTGTCATTTCGGTATATTACACTCAAGGTTTTGTTAAAGTTTGGGTGTGGTCAGGTTGGTTCAAACTTGAAACCAACTGGGCCCTTAGAGCAGAAACACTTATATCTTAAGGACTGGATGTTCGATTGATGTGTTGTCAACTACGTTGGTATACTTTTGACGAGATGGTCCATTTGGAATACACCACAAAAGATTAGAATGATATTAGAGTATGGAAGGGTTGTATTGTACCCGAAATCCAACCTGGACCCTAGAACATAAAATCTAATAACTCTCAGACCGGGCGTCCGATTGACGCGCCGTCTATCGCTTTGGGTTTTTTATGATGAGAAGGAACTTTGGGATACATCAACTCAGGACTTCTTTATAGTTGTGTATCGACCCCTTTGCTCGTGGAGCGGACCCTCTCGGATTCAAGCGTGATGTGTGCAGGAACCCTAGAGCTGGCTGCGACTGCGACGACTACTGTACTGGGATCCTCCATGGGTTCGATGACGTCGTCTACAGTATTGGAATCTTTCGTGGGTTCGATGACAACATCTACCAAACTGGAATCTTCCTTTGGTTCAACGATGATGACTACCTTACTAGGATCCTCTGTGGGTTCGACGTCGATGAATTCTGTACTAGGATCCTCCTGGGTTCAATGATGACGACTACCGTACTAGGATCCTCCATGGGTTCGACGAAGACATCTTCTGTACTAGGATCCTCCGTGGGTTCGATGACGATGACTACCGTTCTAGGATCCTCCAAGGGTTCGACGACGATGTCTACCATACTAGCATCCTTCGTGGGTTCGACGACAATTACTTTTGTGCTGGGATCCTCCATGGGTTCGACAGTGATGACTTCTGTACTTGTATCCTGAGTGGGTCTAACATAGTTGATGGTATTGTATCATGAGTGGGTCCGACAACTTAGCTGGTCTAGTATCTTATGTGGTTCTGATAGCTTAGATGAATTAGTGACTACATCTGATCATCTCTATCATTATAAGAAATATGTATACCTATGTTAGTTAAGTATTGACTTACAATCATTATCATCGACGTGGTTAACTTACTTTCCTGTGTAGACTGGGTTGTGCTTGGGATCGAGAGTTAGAGCCGAACTTTGGTTGATAACTTAGGTATATCTAGGCATATACCTAAGTAGGGTTTGTTGATACTTCGTGATTGTATCATTCTTTTTTGGTTTATCCTTCATTGATTCTGGGAGACCTTCGGGGGTCTCGGGTTCCCTACTGAGTATCATATACTCACCCCTGCATTGGATATGCCCGCACTACGTCGTTTTGGATGAAGATGACGGACATCACTGATCTAGGTATATACTTGTAGAGCTGGAAGGCAATCAGAGGTGGACCACTTGGTGAGATGTACACAGAGCAGTCAGACGGACCGGAGGTGCTGAGGAGGCCATCTGTACCCACCCTTCAGGTTGGGTTCCCTGAGGATGACTCAGTGGTTGATGGTTTACTTTACTTCAGTTATACTAGCTTTTTACTGTACTTACTGTTGGGATGGTATTTCTGGCCCATTTCCTTTCAGCACTTACTTTTGTATTCCGTATTACTTAGTGCTTACTTATGTTGCGTACTCCGTTCTGTTTTATTACTTTTATAAAGGCAATGCCTTCCCTTTTAATCGGGATTTCTGCCATTGGTGCTTATCACCAGCCCCTGGCCTATGGTAGGTAGGCTTGGGGTAGTCATGGCATGGGCCCCGAGGACGGGTCGTGACAATTTTAAAAATTTCCGCAACTTGGGTAATCGATATGGAATAAATTACATTTCCGGAATGGGATTTACTATATAATATTTATTATTTTCAAGACATTTCTCTTATGTTTTATTTTTATTTTCTAATAATTATTAAATTTATCCATGTTCTGGTGATTTTTGGGTCATCCTGATTATTTATATATTGGTATATCCATTTATAAAATTATATATACATAATAATACCATTCTAACTTATTTCCTAAAATTTTTTATTTGGAGTTATTAATGATGAAATTTTCTAATATATATTTATTGTTATTACGTGAAGTTCTTTTCTTGGTTAGTAAAATATTGAAAAAAATTTCTAAGGATTGTTAGCTTGATTTGGGATGTTGGTTTTATGAGAAATGGAATAGATTATTTTGTGTGGAATTGTGGATGAGGGTTGTGTCTCAGAGATGTCAGTTTCATTACACATTAGAATGTAGGATTGTCGATGTTGTTGGGATGTGATGGAATCAATGTCTGTTAAATTGTTATTTGATAATTTTTTAATATTAAAAATACAAAATAGTAAATGATGAAATTGAAATATCTATTGAAGGAAATGATTTATTCTATGAATTTTACAGAATAATGTTTATTGAAATGTTATTTTAGTGGATAATTTCATGAATTATTTTCATGAAATATATAATTGAATAACATATTTAACATAATATTGATGAAACTATTAAGTCTACAAATTTTTAATAAGTTGTGATTTTATGGGATATTTTACATGTTATGGTGGATATTTTTTATAGGATGTGGTGTTGGGATGTGGTACAATATTACGAAGTGGTCGAAGATTTCTATTGTGGTAGAGAGGTGAATGATACATATTATGATCGAGTTGTTTTGGGCATAAAAATGATTTTTTGGGCTTGGGTGTTTCAATTAAATATTTTGTAACTTTTTTAATTTTTCAGAGACCCCTGTCATGTTTTATATCATTACTAAACCCCAATTAGGGTTTTCATAATTTTCCCTGAACATCATGTTTTCCATAGGAATAAATGTATATTTACTCCTTCTAACAAACTCCCCCTTCTATATTTAGGAAGGGTTATGATGGATCATTGTTGCTATGATAATACTCTAAAAATATACGGTGTCCCAGTTTACATAATCGGGTACTAATGTGAATAATGGTATGATTCTATGACTTTTTTATTGAATACATTAGAATTAAATTACATTGTATCGATGAGCTGATATATATTTGGAAATATGAATTATAGGAGGAGTGCATGAGGCTGAAGAACGACAATTTCAATTTATAATAGCATAATAGATAAACAATTGATTTATTATATGTGATATTGAGATTTAGGGTAAGTTATGTTGTGGTTCATATAAGTGATGGGGTAGATATGGAAAAACAAATTTGTGAAATAGTTTTTATTTGATATATCATATTTTATATAAACTAAAGAAGGGACTTGGAACATATTATGATTTCCATTTGGTCTTGAATGTAGTGAACTTAGAGTTTGGGATCATAATTCATTTATGGATTTTTATTTCTTTGGGTGGGATTTATATGTATAACCAATGATCCTATATATAATATTTGTGTTTTGGAATACCAAAATTGTGTATTTTAAATTTTTTTGATACATAATAGATTTCATAAGAGTTTGTGTGGATATTAGATAATGTTCAGGATAGACAAAGATGAAATTATAAAGTGAAAATCTATTCACAGATTAAACCTTGATTCATTCTTAGAATGATACTAGTGAATGAGTTCATTCATACAATCAATAAATTTCATGAACGAAACCATCATTAATACTATCAAGGGGGTTTGGGTGAGTGATTTCCCTTTGGCCACAGGATATTGATGTTTTGAATGACCTCAGGGGAATGTATTCATTACCGGAACGATATTATTATTTTCATTAATTGTGTCTAGGTAGGGTTTTAAATTAGTGGATGATAATAAATTTATTTATCATTTTCTCTTCAGTTTATTATATACTATATGTTTCAAACTAGCCATTTGGTAGGTTCCTCACACTAACTTCATCTCAGAAGGTTATAAATTAATATAGGATGATTCTAGTTATATCATAGTGATTATCTAACAATAGATCGATTTATCTATTTTTTAGGGTTACCCCATTGGTAGTTTTAGATTTGGATCGATTTTGTATAGGGGCTTGCAACTGATCACAAAATATCAATGTAGAATCCAAAAAAAAATTGATTAGGACATCATGGTTGGTGGCTAGAGGACTACCCAAAAGTTTTGATAATATTTTTATCATTATTCAATTAACGGTATGTAACGCACATAAATTATAATCTGTATTCTATTCGATTTAATGAAAATTGATGTTCAATCAAGAGTGATTGTTATTGTTTCTTATGCCTCAGGTTTGGGTACATGTCAAAACATTATGAACCTTTTTTATCATGGTTTTAGTCCATGGATAATGGTTTTTATTCTTTTGAGGAATATGATTATTTATATTATTTTTTATAATTAATTAAAATATTCTTTCATTATTTACTTCTGAATTTTTACATGATATAGATTGTTTGGAATCAAAGAGGATTCTCAGTGGGCTTAGACGAGGATTGATAGATAATTATGAGTGTTTATGTTCATGAAACAAGTAGGTGATTCCTAGAATACAATTTCATTTGGGAGTCAATTTATAATAATGTATTCATTCAAAATTGTCTGGTATGGGTATATGGGATAATTATTATTGGACTTCTCATATGAGTTATATTGGCCAAATTATGCCCATAAACTCTGAATAAGTTCACTTTAATAAAGCATTTATAAATTATGATCACTTGGAGATTATTTATTCACAGGGAAAATGATCCCTTACGGATAACATGGGAACATTGTAATGTTTGAGGTTATGAATAAGAATGTAGGATTTCATAGGACGAGTTCCTAGGGATTAAGTGAATGATATTGAGTCATGAGTACATATAAGGATTGAAAATATGTTAATATCTCTACTTAGTGGCTATGAATTGAATCCTAATGTCCTATGAGAATCTTGGTGAGAAATGGGAGCTGGATAAGTCTTACAAGACATGAAATAAATGAAAAAATGTGGATTACTATAAGATATTAGCTGATAGGTTTTTGAATTACAATGTTGATTTTGGAAGAAATATATCCATTCAAATGATTCAAGGGTCATGATGAGCCTACATGTTGTGATGTCATCAAGTGGTGATGATAATGTGATTCTATCAATGTGTAAAGGTAGATACAAGACTTTCAAACCGTAGTTGACACACTATTTTGATGGTAAGGATGTGGATATGAACTGGAGATAGTGGTTTTTGGTATAGTACTTTTCTGACACTTTTAGGATACAGAGGATTGTGTGATGGTGTGGACGACATGTTTTATTGATGTGATTATGTGTTTTTTGTTGTTGTTGCATTCAGGTCGTAGAGATGGTCTGAATGGATTTCCTGTTCACATATTGGTTGGAATGGGTGGGACTACTATGAGAAGATATTATTATGTTTTTTATATTCTTTTTTATCTATGATTGTGGACATTATATTTTTGTTATGGGAAAATGATCAGTGAGACGGTTGTACCCAAGGTGATGAATATTATCCTACCATGTTTGAGATGGAGTTTGATTCTAAATGTGATGTAACATCTAATTATGAGATTTCAATAATTATAATGGGGTCCATTATGTATTGTGTGGTTAATTTGGATCCATGAACCATTAAAAGTGTGGAAATTTAGTGGTAGACTATTTTACATTGCACTACCTTGAGTGATAAGACGATTGAACATCATATAAACATAACCATACCCTACCATTCATGTAGTTGCCAATATATAGATGTATGAAAACACTGATCCCAATTATATGAAATAGTTCAGCTGAATGATTGTATAAGGAAACTATATTTAGGAATTTTTTTGATTCTGGTACTGTTCTACGTCATGGTGTCCATGATAGAACACAATAACCAAATGTCTGTGAATAACTTGCAGAGTTTGATGGTTGCCTAGTTAACACCTTCCAAATCTGTGATAGTTTTTATATAATTTATTTTAATTTTATATAGTGATATATATAATGATTTATATTAGTTTAAATTAAAAAGGACATACTAATTTATATAATCACACACTTCAAGGGAATCATAGTGTGAATATAAACTCGATGTTTTCATTTTTCATTCGGAGACCATGTTGTGTGGTGTATTAGGATGCTAAAGTTCAATATATATATAGTTTTCTATAGTTTATATGATGATATGGTATGAAAGTAGAAACAATTATATTTTAGTTTTCTTTATATTTTTATACGTGATCATCCTAGTGTGCAACAAGTGGTATTGTTCTATCCCCATATAGGTATATAATTAGAAGATTTTATTTTTTAGGAAAACAGTATTGTGGATTTCATTGGTTAGTTATCATTATTAATCATTGTGATATTAATTGAATAGTATATCAAATCCAAATTTCCATATTTAGTCGCATGTTAGAATCCTCTAATATATGGGGAGCCTTTTTTGAGGACATATAGAACCCTAGATATTATGGGAATTTAATGACTTTGTGTAATAACGTGTTTTCAACTTTTATTTATATGGGGAAATTGTAAAAATATTATCTAATAATGTTTCAGAGAGTTAGGTTTAAAGGAAATTACTATCTTGAATAGTGTCTCTAGTAATAAATATGGGTTATCTGGGGCATGGGATTGTGATTATTTTATTCAATGTTATGGTTAAATGGATTCCCCTTGTGGGAAGCACATGGATTTTTAAAAAATAATGGTTTTTTATAGTTTTTGGACCTTGGATCATAAATGAAATATATTTTATATGTATATAATGTTCATCTTGTAGGATTCATATGAAATAATTTTTCTAGGATGTGGTTGTTTTATAATGGGAGGTATAATTAATTATTGTTTCAAAAAATATATTTTATTTTCTTATATAACTAATTTATTGCATTCTACCCGACTAATCCATGAAATATTTTTCCTAATATATTTCTATGTTGATCTTTTGGTGAGTTGCTTTAAAATAATGAGAATATAGTCCAATAACCAATTGATGAATAGAGATCCATTAGGGGTATATTCCCTCCTCGATTACACATTAATGACTATATGATGGAAATTTATATGTCAGGGGTGATCTATGAATGCAAACATGTTTCCTTAAGGATATAATTTTAGTTTATTCTCTTTTAAACGACTAAATATATTGTTATTTCCAAAACATATTTTTAGTGGAACTCTAGAAAACTGATTAATAAATTAAGGAAATATAGGTAAATTCATTAAGATTGGCTGGTCATCACAATATGTTTTTTTGGTATCTAGGTTATGTTTTAGATGAAAGAAATTTTGGATGCACTAACTATAATATTTTGGATGTTTATATTGTCGTGTAGTGTGAGAACAAATAAGAGTTCATGATTTTTAGATTTTTTCCATTTCACTGGTGATCTTGTAGTTATTCTAGGAATAAGCGAAAATATTTAATCTATAATCCTTGAAAAAAATTAGAATATATTGGTTGGTTGGTGACACATTTGATCCTTAGTTTATCCGGACATTCCAATTTGGATCATTGATCTGGTTGTTTTTTTGAGGATTCATGGTAGTTTACAACCATTAGGATCAGTAAAGACCATGTAGGATCATGGGTGAAAATAGCTGGGGTTTCACGGTGGATCAGAAATTAATTCTTATATTAGAGTGATTTTTTGTATGACTATTCATCAAATAAAGACGTATTATTGGAAAGGATCATACTAGGTTTACATGGTCCCCATTGGGTTTTGGATTTCTAAATTAGTCATATGTTATCTATTATGATTTTCTTTGATTTGTATATACTCGATCATTGTCATTGTAATAGGATGGTAATTAAGAAAGTTCTAGAATTGATGAATAAAGATTTGTGGTATGGGTGATTTCCTTTTCTAGATGTCGGTAGAATCAATGAATGATTGATGCACTATGGTATGGTAAAAAAAATTGGTATCCATGTCCTTAATTTTAATGGAGGCCTATTGTTGGTGCTAATTTTTGTGGATGATTGAGGATTAATGTAACTGTATCAATATGTTGGGGAGTGCACTATTGGTGGTTATGTTATGTAATTCTTGGAAATCCAATAATGATTAGCTTTATGATTGATTTTGGATCATGGGTATGAGATATAGAATCACCTCAAATCATTACTTTATTACTGGATGGAACATGGATCATGGAGATATCTTTGTTTGTGTAGTGAACTGAAAATAAGTATTTCATATGAGGGATAATATAATATACATTTTGGAGTTCAAACAATCATATTGATTGGACCATGGATATGGTGTCAGTAGTTGATGTACGAGTGTAATTGAACTAGGAGACTTGTCACGTCCCGTCCCCCATAGCCAGTGTTGGGACAACCCCAAGTCATCCTTCCATAGGCCATAGGTTAGTGGCTAGCGAAGGCGTTGCCTTTAAAGATGCACACAAAAAGATAGGGAATATAGCATAATGAAACCAAATAGGAATGAAATTGGTACAACCAACAAAAAGTATCACTACGATGATTATAGTGTGTAAAATAAATGTAATGGCGCCAGAATACATGCGCAAATGAACTGAATGTACAAAAAAAGAAATATAAGATATGATGGTCATCAGCTAAGGATCCTACCGAAAGGGTTGGTTCATGTTGGACTCCTCGTGTTTTAATCATGTTTTAATGATCAAAAATCTTATTACTGTTAATTAATCTCGATCTTCATTGCGCATCTTGCTAATGCTCTTCAATCTCAATAATAACTACTCATAATGGTTTAATGATAACAAATCTTATGGATGTTAATTACTCTCTTTATTATTTACAAGTCTAATGCATGATCACCAATCTCTGATATATTATCAAGCCTTTATGTTTATGATTCAAGTTCTCTTAATCTCTAATGATTAAGCTTAATCCATATTCTGCATATTCTGTCTAAGTCCAAATATAGATATTTGTCGAAGTATGGACTCACCGTGAAGGACTCACTGTGACCCAGACACTGTGAAGGACTCATCATGACCCAGACACCGTGAAGGGCTCACCGTGACCCATACATCGTGAAGGACACACCGTGACCCAGACACCGTGAAGTACTCACCGTGACACAGACACCGTGAAGGACTCACCGTGACCCAGACACTATGAAGGACTCACCGTGACCCAGACACCGTGATGGGCACACCGTGAGCTAGACACCGTGACATGAACATATCGTGAATATTGTACTATGAAGCTCATACCGTGAAGCTCAAACCATGAACCTCATACCATGAAGAAGACACCATTTACATAATCATTGTGACACTGTTCCTTAACTTTTTGTCAATATTATTTAAATAATACTAACGGTCATATTGGATGTTTTTAATGCAATTAATGTTATTTAATGATAGTTGTTGGCATATCAAGAAACTATATCTCGTACCTATGAAAAGGGAATCATTCCTACTTCCAGAACATGTGGAATATAAGGAAGATTAAGATGCAGTACACGATACAAAAGGGAAGCGGTGCGCAAGTGTGAATATACAACGAGAAGAACTTACATACACCAAGAGCACTACAAGAAGAACAATCCTGATCAAGAAAGAGATTTCCAGACCTTCGGTGAATTCTCACGAATGAAATCCAACACCACTGAAGAACACATGATGAATCAATAGTTCTTTTTCATGTCTATAAAAGACAAGCTGACTACGACACTCTGTTTTTCAAACAGAAAAACCAGAGAAGGACTCAGAAGCATTCCTACTGAATCCAACGAGTCTAGAGCTTCATTAATAATCACTAGAGATTTCTAAAATCTTATCTCCTCTCTCTATGTGATTTATTTATTAACTTTAGAGCAGTGTGGTGTACTATGTATTTATTATACACACACTCTCTCCTGCACTGAACTGGAGGATATCAAAATCCTCAAACCACAATTGTTTACTCTTGTTTACCCACATCAATTGTGGAAGAGTTCCTTGTGTGGCCTAATCTATTTGTTTCCCACGAAGAACAGTGGTAGAGGTCCCTGCCTGGCCTGGACAGTTTTGTAAACTATTGTTAACCCCGATCTAGGGTGTGGATCAAATTTAAATAAATTTGAGAGGACTAAGTCTCAGCTTAAGACTGATCCTCTTGTTATATCTTCTGTGCATCTTTAGTTTAAGCTTATAGTATACTACATATATCTTATTTATTCTGATGCTATTACTTTGAAATAAAAAACTATTTTAAAGTTACTTTGATAGTTAAATTAGCAAGTGTTTACACTTATTGTAAATCCGTAGGTTAGTTTCAAAAGTTAGTTTAATCTTGTGGTTAAATTAAGTGAGACCTAATCAATATTTTAGAAGCTAAGTGAACATTTACAATCTGTATAAATTCACTACAGTTCAACTTGTTTTATAAATTGGGGGATTTTAAATAGACAATATTTTACCAGAAATTTTAATTGGAACTCAATTCACCCTCCACTTGAGTATCCACTCTGACCAACATTTGGTATCAGAGGAATTGTTTTTGTTTAAGGATTTTTGAAATACTCTGTTTTTCAACTGTGAATTTAGTTGCATCTTTAAAGATCTAAAATTCCTGTTATTTCTAAATTCTATCTCTCTAAATTATCATTCTAAAATCTAGCTATGGACAATAGACTAGAGGGTGATGCTACTAACATGCCACCTTTCTTCAATGGTACAAACTATGCTCAGTAGAAACTTAAAATAAAAATTCATTTAGAAAGCATGGGTTTTTTTATTTGGACTGCTATAGAATCTCAATATAAAATTCTAGAAACTGAATGAATAACTTGGGATGGACCTACAAAGAGTTCCTACAATAATAATTATAAAGCTATGAATGCACTGTACTGTGCTATAGGAGATGAGGAGTTTAACATGATTTCTGCTTGCAAAATTGCTTTTTAAATTTGGGATACTTTTGGTGTTTCTCATTAGTGAACAACCAATGTTAAAGAAATGTGATTAAAAAATTATACTATTAAATATGATAATATTAAAATGAAGACTGATGAACCTATTTCTGATATGTATCTCAGGTTTAATGAGATAGTCAATACTATGAATTCACTTGGAAAGGTTGTTCCAGCAAAGGAACAAATTATGAGAATCTTGAGATGTTTACCAGACCAATGGAGAGGCACATCTGTTTCAATCATAGAGTCATGTGACATTGCTACTCTACCTGTCAAAGAACTCATCGGTAAGCTTATGATGTATGAGGAATAACTAAAGGTGAATAAAGAGGAAGATGATGAACCTAAGAGAAAATCTATGGCTTCCAAGACTATGACTTCAAAGAGTAAGGATAATGATAAAGCACAAATACAAACCGACAGTTCACCCAGCGAAGATTCTGATTATGATAGTGATGCTGAAATGGCTCAGATAGCCAGATGGTTTAAGAAATTATATAGCAAGAATAAATTTTCCAGAAAATCAAATTAAAAAGGAATTTATGATAATAAGGGACACTGGAAAAAGGATTGGAAGAAATATGACAAATCTTATGAAGTTGTCTGCTATGAGTGAAAAAGAAAAGGACATATAAAAGCAGACTGTCCAAAGATGAAATAAATGAAGAAATATGAGTATAAGGATAATAAGTATTAGAAAGACATAAAGGCTACGTGGAATTCTTCTGAAGATAGCACAATTGAATCTGAAATGTCTGATTCTAAAAGAAAACATGCCAACAAGTGTTTCATGAAAAACACTTCTGAGGTAACATCTGAAACTCCTACTTAAAATTCTTATTATTCTGGAGATGATTCTGATTCTGACAATATGTCAAAATCTCAACTGTTTGAATACTGTGATATATTCGAGGAAACCTGTAATGAGCTGAAAGAAAAATAAGAAGGTTTAAAGAAACATTATGCTTTAACTATTAAAAAAAATCTGATCTTGACATAGAAATGGAAAAAAAATGCTTGGTTTCATAAAGAAAACACTGAACTAAAATTATCAAAAGAGAAACTTAGGAAGAATTTAGTAAATTTAACAAATGCCAAAGAAACTCTTACTCAAATGCGAGGAAAGAATGTTACACCAAAATATATTACTGGTATAGGATACCAACATGGACAAAGATAGATTACCAATAATAGATTTATTCCTAAACCTGGACAGAATACTGCAAGTTCTAGTTCTGGACATTTATATGATTCAACCAGTTATTCACTTAGTTATAAATCTAATAGAGTTTATCTTTCAAAATATTTTGATTCTGTAATTTTTATGAGACCCATAAGACAATTTTGGGTACCTAAAGTTTTATTGGCTAACCTGTCTAAACCCAAGAAGATATGGGTACCAAAATCATTTCCTATTTAAATCTGTTTTGTAGGTAACCTGCTTGAAGAGTTCCCACAAGAAGACATGGTATCTGGACAGTGGATGTTCAAGACATATGTCTAGGGATTACTTGTGTTTCAAAAGTTTAATAAAGGTTGATGGAGGACATGTCGCCTTTGGTGATAATTCTAAAGGAAAGATCATCGGCCTAGGTCAAATTGGTAACACTGATTCACTTTTAATTTCCAATGTTTTATTTGTTGATGGACTGAAATATAATCTGTTAAGTATTTATCTATTATGTGATGATGGTTTTAATGTCAAATTTGAAAATGATTCTTTTAATGTTTTTAATTCTAAAAACGTCTTAGTCTTTTCTGCTCTAAGAAATGAAAATGTTTATACTATTGATTTAAATTCTTTAGTTAAGAAAAATGTTACCTGCCTAAATGCCTTTCATAAAGAGTCCTGGTTATGGCATAGAAGATTAGGACACTACAAAATCTACTCACATAGACAACATACTAGGAATAACTTGGTTAGATACCTACCTAAACTTGATTTTCCAAATGACAAAGTTTGTAATCCCTATCAAAAGGGAAAGAAACATAAAGTTTCTTTTAAATCAAAGAAAGAAGTTTCAGCTTCTCAACCTCTCGAGTTGGTTCACATGGATTTGTTTGGGAACATATAGATTTTCTAGCTTAAATGGGATGCCCTATGTCTATGTCCTAGTAGATGACTTTTCTAGATATACTTGGGAATACTTCTTAGCTCACAAAAGTGAAGCTTCTTCTTACTTTGTTAAATACTCCAAATCTGTAGAAAATCTTAGTGGACTTAAGATTAAAACCCTAAGAAGTGATCATGGTCGTGAGTTTGAGAATCATGAATTTGAATCCTATTGCTCACACAATGGCTATAGTCAAAACTTTCTTGCTCATAGGACACCTCATCAGAATGGTGTAGTAGAAAGAAGAAATAGAACCCTGCAAGAAATTGATAGAACTATGCTTAATGAATATGACCTGCCTATTTAATTTTGGGTTGAATCTGTCAATACATCTTTTTATATCATCAATAGAGTCTTTATTAGTCATGTTCTTAAGAAGACCCCTTATGAGTTGTGGAACAATAGAAAACCTAAAATTAGTTACTTTAGAGTTTTTGGCTGTAAAGTTTTTATTCTTAATACAAAGGATAGTCTTGATAAGTTTTCATCTAAATGCGATGAAGGAATTTTTCTGGGATATTCTTTAACTAGAATAGCCTATAGAGTCTTTAATAATAGAACCAAATGTGTGGAATAATCTATTCACACCAAGCTTGATGAAACTGATCCACATGAGCCTAAAACTTCTCTTGAAAATCATGAAGAAGATTTATCTGTTCTGGACCGTAATGAAAAATCTAATGAACCTGCTATAAAGATAACCAGTTCTGGACTTATTCCAGACTCTATTCATAATGATCCTGAACCCAGAGTATAACCTGAAATTTCTAGTCTTACCTTTACTATATCAACTAGAATTCTAAAGAATCATCCTTTAGATTTTGTTGTAGGAAATCTTGATAGAGGGACACATATTAGAGCTTCTCTTAGAAATCAGGTTGAACATCAAGAATTCTTGTCGCAGCATGACCTAAAAACATTGATGATGCTATTAATGATGGATTTTGGGTAATTTCTATGCAAGAAGAACTCAATCAATTTGAAAGAAATAAAGTTTTGAATCATGTTGAATGGCCTAAGGACACTTTCACAACAGGCACTAAATGGGTGTTCAAAAATTCAGTAGATGAATCTGGAAACGTAGTTAGAAATAAAGCTAGGCTAGTTGCACAAGGATATAGTCAAGAAGAAGGTATTGACTATGAGGATACTTTTTCTCAAGTACCCAGATTAGAAGCTATTAGGATTTTCCTTGCTTATGTTTCTCATCTAAATTTCAAACTATATCAAATGGATGTCAAGAGTGCATTCTTGAATGGATATATTACTGAGGATGTTTTTTTTGAACAACCACCTAGATTTTCAGACCCTCATTTTCCAAATCATATTTTCTAATTATCAAAAGAATTATATGGTTTAAAGCAAGCTCCAAGAGCTTGGTATGAATGATTAAGTATTTTTCTAATTTCTAAAGGTTTTACAAAAGGAATAGATAATCCTACTCTATTTATAAAATGAATTTCTAAAGATGATTTAGATGTAAAAATTTATGTAGATGATATTATTTTTGGATCTTCAAAAACTACAATATGTACTGATTTTTCTAAAATGATGCAAAATGAATTTGAAATGAGTTTAATGGGTGAACTTAAATTCTTTCATGGATTTCAAATCTTTCAAAATGATAATGGAATTATTTAAACTCAAAGTAAATATACTAGAGATCTTTTAAAGCGTTTTGGATTGGATAGCACAAAAAGTAGTGACACTCCCAAGAGTACCACCTGTAAGATGGATCTTGATGAAGATGGTAAATCTGTTGATCAAACCACTTATAGATGAATGATTGGAAGTCTACTCTACCTGACTGATAGTCGTCCTGATATTATGTTTAGTGTGTGTATGTGTTCTCGTTTTCAAGCATACCCTAAAGTGTCACATTTCAATGCTGTAAAGAGAATTTTCAAATACCTCAAGCTTACTCCCAATTTAGGACTATTCTATCCCAAAGGAAAATCATTTGAATTAGTTAGTTATTCTGATGCTGATTTTGCTAGATGTAAGTTAGATATAAAAAGATCCTCTGGAACATGTCACCTTTTAGGTAAGTAACTAGTATCATGGTGTAGTAAGAAACAAAATTCTGTTGCATTATCTACTGAAAAAGCTTAATACATAGCCGCAGGCAGTTGTTGTGCACAAATTTTGTTGATGAAAAACACATTACTAGACTATGGATATCAATTCAGACATGTCCCAATAAATTGTGACAACACAAGTGCTATTAACATTTCTAAGAATCCTGTTTCTCATTCTAGGACAAAACATATTGATGTAAGACATCACTTTTTGAGGGATCATTATCAAAAAGGTGATATCACTTTGGAATTCGTTGGTACTGAATATCAATTTGCTGATATATTCACTAAATCAGTAAATTCTGAAATATTAGACTACATCATACATGATCTTGGTATGATTAATCATAAGTAAATATCCTACTGATCTTAATGTGTAATATTTTACTATATTTTACTTTACGGTTTCATGGTCACTGTTTCTAAGTTACAGTTTTATGTTCACGGTCTCACCGTCAAGACTTTATGCTCACGGTCTATCAACTCACTGTCTCACGGTGACTGCACAGAATGGTCACTGTCTCACCGTGATGACTACCAACTGTGTCACCGTGATGACTAATTTTTATCACACCGTAATGCCTACTCATGGTCTCACTGTGAAGATTATTGTTATTTTTATTTTAAACCGTATCATGTAATTTTTATTTTACCGCTATTTGATTTCCCGCGTTTTTGTTTTTACGTTGTTTGACATTCCAAACTAATAAAACTTAAGGGTTTCATTCGATTCCTTACCCAAACTCTTTCTTTAACCTTCTCTTCTCTCTCGCCTGAAAGTTCAGTGGATGCCAAGTATGAAGTGTCTAACTTCACCCTCATCTGAGAAGCGCCGCTCTTAGAAACAGAAGAGAATACCGAGGATAGCTCCCGAAGGACCTCTAAACCCAAACCTGGTAAGCCGTACAGTTGGACCTGAAAAAGAGGTTTGCCTAGAGTGGTTGTTGTCTAGCAGATCTTTAGTTTTGAATGTTTTAAGAGAACAAGGATGGCTTGGATGGTTCACTGGACAGAATAGACCGATCTACCTGAGATAGGTATCTCAATTTTATCAGTATGTGAAGTTTTCATTTGAGTTTGGAGAAAGCTTTATGGTTACAAGCTGGACAAATGGTCAAAAGTGCTCTTTATCTTCGAGGCTGTGGGCTTTATGCCTAGGGATTCCCCATGAAGGAGTTTGCGTGTATTACCAGAGAGACCCTTCTCCAACAACTGACATCCTTGACCTGGAAATTTCTTTGGAACACCTGACTAGAAATGGCACCAAGCGAAGGGCCATAGCTGCTGAATTAGATGGGGAGACTAGACTTATGTTCAAGTTTGTTCAAAATTTGATTAGTCCAAGAAAAGGAGATTTTTCTGTGATGAAGTATCAGGATGTGTACCTGATTAATCTTTTGAAAAATGGCCATAAGATCAACCTATGCAAGTATGTTATCAATCATATCTGTGAGGTGATCAATGTCACTTCCAAATCCACCTCCATGTTTTACTCAAGGATTATTTCAACTATGTTAGTTGTCAAAGGGATGGTTGGATCGAATGAAGAAAAGTTAGAGGGCCTTGATTTCTGCCTATCCATGCCTATCATCAGAAGGATGAAGATTAGCTGGAACCCCTGGAAGAAGCAGTGGGTTGAGGATAATGATCAAATTTATAAGAAGTTTAATCCTGTTGACTATCCAAGAAGGCCAAAAATCTATCTGATCCTGTTTTGGAACCAGATGAAGTGGGTGAGTTTTCAGAAGAAGAAGAATAAGAGGAAATAACAGCTGAAATATCTCCAAGAGAAGAAGCTGAAAGACCTCAAATGGAAACAACTCCTATTGAAAAAGAAAGGACTATTGTCCCTACTATTATCCCTGTTGAAATACCTCAAGAAGAGGAAGTTGGTGTTAGTTTGAGAGAAGATGAAGCTCCTGTTCCTAGTGTGGATGTAGTCCAGAAGCTCATCCTAATACTACAAGGATGTTCTGTTTTCCTGATTCAGAACAGCAAGTAACCTTAGAGGCAGATCCTTTTGAAGAGGATCTTTCTATTGAAAAAGAAGCAAGTTTGGATGTTCAACCAGTGGAACAATTGGTTCCTGAAATTATTCCCTCTGCTGAAGAGAGGATGTAAGTTTCCTTTTAGTTGGTAAGGAAAGAGTTTGATGAAGAGATCAGGGATGATCATGTAGATCTTGTTCATGTTCCTGAGCCTCAAGAATCTGAAAGGGAAGCACAATTTGAGGGGGAGGAACCTCAAAACTATGAGATTACAGAAGCTGGATCTGCTGAAGCTTCTCAACCAGCTGTCTCATACTCTGTGCACAACCGTTTTTTTTCCCAAGCTATTATGATGTGAATGAGTCAGAGCAAGTGTCTACAACTAGAATGGATATTTCTTCTCTGTTTCAACTGAAGTCTATCGCTCATATAGAACCAGAACCAGAGCCCCAACCTCAATCCGAATCAGAATATGAGTCTGAAGATGACTCTGAACCTCAACCAGAATTTGAACCATTACTTTTACCTACACCCTTACCTAAGCATCACTCCTTTGTGACCAAAGATGATCTGAAGGTCTTTGGAGAAACATTGTTAGCTGGAGTTGATAAAATTGTCTCCACTCAACCTCGTCCAGTAACTCAGTTAAGTCAAGAAGATGCATCAATTCTCTTGGAAAATATTATCTTTCATATTCAACCAAAGATGATCCGAGAAATTCAAGAAGTCAGAGTAGAGAATATGCTTCTGAGCGCTGATGTTGAACATATGAAAAATATGATAGCAAGTTTGCAGAATGGGTTATCCTTGAGATCAGAACCTGCTCTTGTTTCTACTCCTGCACCTGTTGCTACTTTTCCTGAGCCATCTGATTCCCTCCTTTCTAGGGAAATTGTGTCTAAAGTTCATCCATACCTCCTTTCTTTTGATGAAAAGATTGTAAAAAGAAACACCAAGATGCTGGAACACATGACAGAGCTTGTGGAAAATCTGAATAAGCTTACATATGAATACACTGGATGCCTGCAAAAAGTGTTGAAACAGATCAACGTTCTAACCGAAGCTGTCAAGGCTTCACCTTCATCTGGTCAAACCTCCACATCTTCTTTGGATGATTCTATACTGAGATCCACAATCAAGGAAGAACTTCCGAGTTCCTTCAGTGGCTTTGATCTATATTCTTTGTCAGAAGTGGTTAAGAATAGTGATAGGGCATTGGACTTGGTTAGGATTCACTCTAAGATAGCCAATGATACTCAACTAGAGATCACCAAGAAAATAGATCATTATCTATCCCTAATTTTCTATGAAAGTGATATGACAGATAACTTTATATATCTTGTTGAAAATATGAGAATCCCTCTGGTGACTCAAGATTTTAGAGAACAAGTTCAGAAACATAGAGAATTCACCAGATTGTTGGACAAGTTTATGGAGAATAAGGATGATTTTGAAAAGGCTATGCAATATGGTGGTGAAATAAGTACTGATTTCATCAATATTTTGAAGTCGTATCTTCATGTGCAAAGTACTGCTATAGTTGCTCCAGCTGTTGCACCCCTTAGACCTAGTCTACCTGCCTTAGCCACAACATCCATGTTAGTCATCCAAGCTCTTTCCCAGATCCAGCCAGTCATTCTTGATCAACCTAAGCCTAGATCTTATACTACTCCCACTTTGGATCCATTTGTTTTTGAATTTCTACCCTTACCCTCTTTGTCTACTGCATTTATTCCTTCTTCTACTTCAGCACCAGCTCCTGCTGATGATAAAGGAATGGAAAAGATGGATCCCTAAAGAGTCTGGAGACTGTTTCATTTTGGATGGGATGTCATTTTTTGTTTACAGTTTTTACTTCTCCTGTACATTGTATTCTGAACCCTTTGTTTATGACAACTGCCGAGTTTCATTTCATTTTCTCTACTTTTTTATAATCCCAAAAGGGGGAAAAAACCATAAAAGTATAAATGGGGGAGAAAAACTACAAGTGTCAGTTCTATAATGTTTTTTGATATGCTAGTTTCTTTAATGTTACATGTCATTTATATTCTGCCTATATCTAATTTTTTATCATAAAAAAGGGGGAGATTGTTGGACTCATCATTTGTTAATCATGTTTTAATGATCACAAATCTTATTACTGTTAATTTGTCTCGATCTTCATTGCGCATCTTTTTAATGCTCTTCAATCTCAATAATAACTACTCATCATGGTTTAATGATAACAAATCTTATGGATGTTAATTACTCTCTTTATTATTTACAAGTCTTATGCATGATCACAAATCTCTCATATACTATCAAGCCTTTATGTTTATAATTCAAGTTCTCTTACTCTCTAACGATAATGCTTAATCCATATTCTGCATATTATGTCTAAGTCCGAATACAGATATTTGTCTAAGTATGGACTCACTGTGAAGGGCTCACCGTGACCCAGACAACGTGAAGGACTCACAGTGACCCAGACACCGTGAAGGACTCACGGTGACCCAGACACCGTGAAGGAATCACCGTGACCCATACACCGTGAAGGACTCACCGTGACACAGACACCGTGAAGGACTCACTGTGACCCAGACACCGTGAAGGACTCACCGTGACCCAGACACCGTGAAGGTCTCACCGTGAGCTAGACACCGTGACATGAACACACCGTGAAGCTCGTACCGTGAAGCTTATACTATGAAGCTCAAACCGTGAACCTCATACCGTGAAGAAGACACCGTTTACATAATCACTATTACACCGTTCCTTAACTTTTTGTCAATATTATTTAAATAATACTAACGGTCATCTTGGATGTTTATAATGCAATTAATGTTATTTAATGATAGTTGTTGGAATGTCAGGAAACCGTATCTCATACCTATGAAATGAGAATCATTCCTACCGCCAGAACGTGTGGAATATAAGGAAGATTAAGATGCAGTACACGATACAGAAGGGAAGCGGTGCGCAAGTGTGAATATACAACGAGAACAACTTACATACACCGAGATCACTATAAGAAGAACAATCCTGATCAAGAAAGATATTTACAGACCTTCTAAGAATTATCATGAATGCAATCCAACACCACTGAATAACACACGACGAATCAAGAGATAGTTTTCATATCTATAAAAGACAAGCTGACTACGACACTCTGGTTTTCAAACAGAAAAACCAGAGAAGGCCTCAGAAGCATTCCTTCTGAATCCAACGAGTCCAGAGCTTCATTAATAATCACTAGATCTTTCTAAACTCTTATCTCCTATCTCTAAGGGATTTATTTATTAACATTCAAGCAGTGTGGTGTACTCTGTATTTCTTATACACACACTATCTCCTGCACTGAACTGGAGGATATCAAAATCCTCAACCATAATTGTTTACTCTTATTTACCCATGTCAACTGTGGAAGAGGTCCTTGTATAGCATTATCTATTTGTTTCCCACGAAGAACAGTGGTAGAGGTCCATGCGTGGCCTTGACAGTTTTGTAAACTATTGTTAACCCCGATCTAGGGTGTGGACTAAATTTATATAAATTTGAGAGGACTAAGTCTCGGCTTGAGACTGAACCTCTTGTTATATCTTCTGTGCATATTTAGTTTAAGCTTATAGTATACTACATATATCTTATTAATTCCGCTGTTATTACTTTGAAATACAAAACTATTTTAAATCTACTTTGATAGTTAAATTAGCAAGTGTTTACACTTATTGTAAATAAGTAGGTTAGTTTCAAAAGATAGTTTAATCTTGTGGTTAAATTAACTAAGACCTAATCAATATTTGAGAAGCTAAGCGAACATTTACAATCTGTATAAATTCACTACAGTTTAACGTGTTTTATAAATTGGTGGATTTTAAATTGATAATATTTTAACAGAAATTTTAATTGGAACTCAATTCAACACCCACTTGAGTATCCACTCCGACCAGCAGTTCATATATCTACCGGGCATCAATGAAGCACACCACATCTATTGAACCACCTATATGTATCATCTAGTCCTGGATCCCCAATCTCTTAATCAACATTATAGGTCGTCTGCACAAGTCACAATATGTGTGTGCAAAGCCCATGAAGGGGGGAGTATAACAATATTCAGTAGGGACCCCAAAACCCCAGATGGAATCTTAGTAGCCCATTAAATAAAAACACCACAAAGGAAATACCATAAAGGTGATACCCCCATGAAATATCTACAACACATATAATAAAGTAAAATACTCATCTCACACCATGTATACTACAAGTGCAAAAGTATAAGTGATTAGTTGTAAACCCAGCTCATTTTATTTTATCGAGAGGTACTAATACTAATACAAATAGGGGTTCTATGTTCTGACTCACACAAGATCACAAGATGATGACCCACACAAGGTCGCTAGGTGCTGACCCACACTACATTTCTTGTTGCTAACCCCACATGATAACTATTAATTCTTCACATCACATCCAACCATTGGATTCCTACACTTAGCACAAAAGAGTTTCCAATGTTATGTTCCTTAAGAAATTGTTCATGTATCAATGGTCCCTATGTCTCACTTATTAGTAACCCAATGGACCATCATCTCATAGGGGTTCAAATGCAATAGACGGTGTCTCGGTCGGACACCCAGTCGGTAAGTTATGGGATTTTTAGTAAAAATGGGCTAGTTAGATTCGAGTCCGATCCAACCCAGCCATACTCAAAATTATGGAAAAAACCCATTTAGATTATATTAAACGTAATTCCCCAATTCTAGGGTCCCAAAGACACTTCTGAAACATTAAATGAACATACGGTTTGCAAGATACATGTGGTTTAGTAATCACTAGGCTGGTTGTGTCTGGGCCATGTCTGACCCGGTTGGACATACCCGACCAACTCGACCCGGGGGTCCACACACTCCAGTTCAATTTGAAAAACTAGAACTAAATCAGATCAGTTCTAGTTTGGTCTAGTCAGGCATAGCTAGTGGGCCATGCCTTATGGGTCTCACTAAACACGTCCTGGTTTGCCCGAGGGTCCAACCCCACGGGTCGCCCGGTGACACGGTCTCGTTTGTCCCATCCCAAAATACCTTGGTTTGTGATTCCAAAAAGGGTCCGACACACTGGGCCATAGGTCTGGCACGCTAGGGGAGGATCAGCATGCTAGCCTGAGGCCCAGCTGCGAGGGTGGTCGGTGGTGGGTCATCATGTTTGGACACGGCGGCCACACCACTTCTGACACCCACTGTCCCCATAGATGCGGGGCCTCCCCCAGACACGAATGATGAACCATGGATCCCCAGCCACCCAGATGACCTGGACATGGGCCATCACTCCACGCAGTGCCTGAGGCTGTGTCTCTTCACCGCCGAGACTGCCCAGCTGGAGCTTCTTTTCATCGCGACACAATGACAGGCACACTGCCACCCTCTGTTGGCAGCCACCACCATCCGCTGATGTTTCTACGGTGGTCCATTTTATGATCTGTCTACACCTATGGTATCTGTAGGTCACCACCATCACAGAGAAGCCTTCAAATTCACCTTTTAAAAAAGTTGGCCGGTTGACATTGAAGAACGCACAATGAAAGACTATGGATGTGGGACTGGGCCTTATTCGGGTTGGCCCGCACACTCCACCTTAGAGATTAATCATGGGGATAAACATGATGATAACCATACATATTCAAAAACTCCAAATCAAAATCTCACACAATATCCATTCTCATGAACAAGTGATTCGGCGATCAACCCGTTGGTCTGTTGGTCTGCATTCATCATTAATTTTCATGAATGAGGAAAAAAATCAAAAAATACATAGAACAAAAAACCACTACCTCTTTGACATTTTATTCCACAATGTTCATCCTTGAGGATTCAATATTCTGATGTTTATTCCATCTCCTTTCATTGAGGAACATCGAAGATTGTGAAGTCTCGCTGGTTTTCGACATTTAATGTTAGGGAGGAAGTTTATTAGAGGATCATCAGAGGATCCTCACCAATTAATTGTCATGCAACCTACACATCATGAAATTACAAGGAAAACAACATATATAATTTTAGTTATGCTATGAAATCACGTCATTATTCTATTTCATTTATAATACAACATTGTTGTTACAATTCATTTGTTGCATCATTACATTGTGTGATACATGCCGTTAATGAGAATCATTGATGCACCTCGTTGCCACCTTGTCGCTACAACATAGAGTCGTCGTCCGCCACTCAACGGTGAGAAAATAATTAAAATAATTCCTTTAAATTATTTTATAATTTTTTCACAAAATGTAAAAAAATTGAATTTTTTGTTTGGCCCTTTCAAGCTGAATTTACATCATTTCTAGGGGAATCCTAGCACTATGAGTTCAACAGTGCCCTCCGATTTTCTATCTAAGAACCAGTTCAAATTTTAAAATACCCCGCTCACATGTTTATTGAATGTACCTTATAAAAAGTTCAAAATTCCATTATAGGCTCACCTAGCATCGGAATCACGTGTCGTTAGAGCGTGTGGTATCAAAATAATTTGATTTAATATAAAACATTACACAAACATTCTGAGCCATTACATTCCCCCACCTATGGTCTTTATGTCCCTAAAATCACAAACATAACTAATCAAACTCATGGGGGTACTGAGCACGTATATGAGCCTCCCACTCCCATGTGCTATCTTAGAGATTCCTATTCTTCCAATGAAATAGCACCAAATAAATCGATTTCCCCTGTAGGAACTTCTATTATCAATCCTCTATCTCCACCAATAACTCCGAAAATGTTTCCCCACAAATAATTTTCAGCTCACCCCTATCAAGGATTTGTGATGGATCTTTCACATATCTCCTTAGCTACAATATTTGGAAAAAATTATGCACCTAGTGCATCTTTGGGAAACGAGCTAGGTGGTACGCCTCCTCGCCAACTCTGCTTAGGATCTAAAAAGGACCAATGAACCTCAGATATAACTTTCCACCCTAAAACAATCTCCACAATCCTCATCGTGGTGAGACCCAAATGAATACATGATCGCCCTCCTCAATCTCAGAGAATCTATAACTCTAGTCAACATAAGACTTTTTCATACTCTTTGAAGTATTCATTCACTCCTATATGATTTACACCATCACAGTTATAGCTGATACCAACTCTAGACATATGATTTCCGACTCCACAAGGTCTTTCTAGCATAGGGGTGTTATTCAAGGTTGCCCGTACATGGCCTCAAATGGTTACATTGAAATGTTTGAATGATAGTTGTTATTTTATTAAAACTCCACTAGTGTTAGGTGTTCCCCAAAACTACCACCAAATTCTAGGAAGCATGCACATAGAATGTCCTCCAAGGACTGTATGTTATACTTCATCTCACCATCAGTTTGGGGGGGGGGTGAAAATATGTAGTCAAGCACAACTTTTTCCTAAACACCTACTACAACCCCTTACATAGCCAAGATGTAAATGTGCATAATGTTCTAAGATGATCATTGAAGGAACCCTGTGGAGTCTCATTATCTCGTGGACATAGAGGCCTCCCAATCCCTTTACCAAATCCTTCTCTTGGATGGATAGGATGTGATCTGACTAAGTGAGTCAGTCAATGATCACCCAGATGGAATCATGGAACTTGGATGTTTGTGGTAATCCTGTCACAAATTCCATTAATACACCATTCAATTTCTACACTGGTACCACGAGTGCCTGTTCCATGCATGTTGGAACCTAATACATGGCCTACACTTGTTTTGACGTGTGGCATCACAAAATGTACTTGGCCACTTCTTTCTTCATCCCTAGCCACCAGTAGAAACGTCCGTGGTCTAGGTGCATCTTTGCCACTCTAGGATTACAAAAAAAGGATTGTATGGAACTCCATCAACACCTCCTCCTACAACGACATTGATTCTACAATGATCCCTATGAAAATTATGAGGTTCTCCCCACCGATTGAAAATCCATTAGGGGCACATCATAAGGATATCTATGAATGTTGGGCCTCGTAGTCAACATCCACAAGGTATGCCTCCATTACTCGCTGTAAGAGTGGGGGAGTGACAGTCATAGACTGAAGGTATGTTGATCCATCACTATCCCCAAAAGATATCTACATCGCAGTTAGCTACTCTTTCGCCTCACTCACTAGCTTCAACCCGGACCTCCTGCTGAGTGCGTCTACCACCACATTCACCTTCCTAGAAATATAGACTATCTCAAACTCATAGTCCTAGAGGAACCCCATCCATCACCACCATATCATGTTCAGGTCCTTCTGAGAGAAGATATACCTGAGACTCATGTAGTCGGAGTAGACAATAAATCATTCACCCATCAAGGAGTGCCACCAAATCATCATGGAAATGACCACTACTAAAAACTCCATGTCAGTTGTCGCATAGTTATTCTCATGTTGCATCATCTTGTATGAGTCGTATGTGATCCCTAGCCTCTCCATCATCAAGACACAACCCATTCCAGTCCATAATTCATCATATTAGAAATCATACCCAACAACCTCTTTTGGCATTCTCAAGATGTGGTCACACATCTGTATCCTCCTCACCCACTAGAAACTCTGATAGCACCTCTCCGTCCATACAAAGGGTTTCCTATTCTTTTCCAAAGATGAAAAAGGTGATTCTACACTTGGAAAGTAGGGTAATAATATCTGGTAGTACCTAGCCAATCATAGCAAACTCCGCACCTCGGCATGCTCCGGGGTGGCTCCCATGAACGAATAGCCATTATCATCACCAAATCCACTACAACTCCAGCCTCTGAGATTATATGTCCCAGAAAGTGGACCACTAGAATCAATAACTGGAATTTCGAGAGAGTACCATGATGATGGTGATCTCAGAGTGTGTCTAGTATATTTACAGGTTTGTAGTGTGCTCCTCCAATGACATCGAGTAAAAAAGTATTTCATCAAAGAAGACTAAAAACACTGGACAAGGTAATGTGGTAAGATCATGTTCCTGAGTCCCACGAACACTGCTGGGGTATTGGTCATGCTGAAAGGAATCACTAGGAACTTGTTTTGGCCATATCGTCACATAGATTCTATCTTCATTACATCCTCATCTCGTACCCTATGCTAGTGATAGCTCGATCTGATTTATATTTTTTAGAACTTCCGCGCTCCCTTCATCTATTCGAAGAGGCCATTGATCCATAATAGTGGATGCATGTTCTTCACAGTTGCCTTGTTCAGGCATTGGAAGTCCACCACAAAATCAATATCTAATCTTCCTTCTTGGAAAAAAAAGCATCGGGGATACCCATGGTGAAATGTTGGTCCATAAAAACCCCTTTCTTCTCTAATTCCTCTAGTTGTAACCTCAAATCATGAAGATCCAAGGGATCCATCTAATAGGTAGGTGTAGTTATCAGAGTCTTCCATGAGCATAAGTCACTGCAGAAGTCTACCTCTCCACAAGGAGGTAGTTCTGGGACATTTTCTAGACAGACATTCTCATAGTCATCCACCACTACAGGAAAGCATGGACTGGCCTCATTCACCATACTGTGGGTGAGGCTATCCAAATGGTGAGTGATCGTCAATACCCTCCTCTGAAAAATTACATCAAATTTTGCAAAGGATTCCTTCTCGATGGTGAAGGAAAACCTGGACCCATCATCATGGACACACAACACATTATGCCTAAAATAACTAATATGAGAATGGACTACAGATAACTACTCCATACCCAAGATGAAATCGTAAGGCCTCGTCACTACTATTATGAGATCTTAGCCGATGCTCTCACCTTCTAGGGGAACCTCACACTACTGACACTAGTGTGTAATCATCGAATCCCCTAATGTAGGAGTCTCTAATCATAAAAATCGATCCAACAGCTTCCCTAGAATATTCACCCTCGAACAAGGTCAATGGAAATGAATAAGTGACCAGAACATGTGTTTATGAGAAATTCATATAATATGGAATAGAAATAGATCACACCTCTAATCATCTCTAGAGTGTTGTTGTCATAGGCATCCATCACTGAATGCTGGACCCACCCATGTCCACCTTCTCCCAAAGCTCGAGGCGGACCTCATGGGGTTGGTGGTGGTAGTACCTCGAACCATCTTCCCCTTCCTACCACATAGACTGCTCCCCTAGCACGTCTGATGCCCTGTGGACCTTATAGAATCCCGTCTTTTTATCACATAAACTTTCATTACATTTTACAAAACCGAGGATCTTTAAGGTTTAGTGTCTTGGAAACCAGGAACATAAAACATGAAAAGAACAAAAACAATCTTCTTGAACACTTGAAAGGCTTCTCCTTAAGTTCATCCTAGGTTCATTACTGCATCTCATAACCTGGGGACATACATCAAAAGAAAGGGTGAGCAGAAATCCCAGTAAGGGAAACAAGAGAAACATTTTACATGTGAACTTGAGATACTTCAATAAGGACCTGAAAAGAAATATAAGGCATGAGAAAGAAATAATGAGATACATCATAAAAAATAACATTTTTCATAACTTGAAGATGTGGATACATCATTTAACATAGACAATCAGGAACATATCACCAAGGTCCATCCCCAAGGTGTCATTTGAAAATTACCAAGGTTATTCACCAAGGTATCGTGAAAATTGTAATCTCTAGTGGTTACATCATTACCCAATGCATTGGAGCGCTATTAGGGAGCACCCTTAAATTTGACTTTATTATCATGTGATCCACATATATCATCATCAAACATTTTATAAATAACCCGTATAACATAAAATAAATGGGTTTCATTTCATAATCACAACTTTTTAAAAACTGCTTTAAAGACATGATCTTTACGTCACTTTAAAACCCACAGAAAAGGAAGGTGGGTCTCAGGAATGTAAATCCCAGAATTTAAAATAGAACATTTTGGTATATATGTGAATACCACTTTATAAGAAAGAGCTTTGAGTATTCACTTAATAATATAAAAGAACTTTATAAAAAGAGAGATACATTTTGAGACGGAAATTCTGCAGCATAACGGCTATGTTACTAGGTTTTAGAAGACATTAAAAGGAGAGGGAAAATGGGTCAAACATTCATAAATGACCCATAAAACAGTAGATGGACAGAATAAGAAGGATACATGATCATGGTAATGAAATTTCAAGGACATACCATTTGAAATGAAAAACATGGAAGGAAGACAAAAATTAGATTTCTCTTATGAAAGTTCGGTAGCCCAACGACGTTACATAAACTTCAACAAAAATGATTTGAAAAGATCAAATAGGGTCTCTCATCATGTGAACATAAGAGTTCAGTATGATAAATATAGAGAAAATGCCCCAACATAATTAAAAAGGAGCTTTAAAGACTTGACATGAGAGTATAACTTTGAAAATAATGAGAAGGGTGAAAGAATCCCCTAAAAATTCGGCAGCCTAACGACGCCACTTAAAACATCAAAATACTGAATTGAAGAGATAAAATGGGGTATCTCATCATATGAACATAAGAGTCCAGTATGATAGATATAGATATCATACCCCAACATAAAAAAAGGAACTTGAAGGAATTGACATGAAAGTATAACTTCAAAACGAGAAGGGTGAAGAACCACTTAAAAATTCGGCAGCCTAACGGCGCCACTTAAAACATCAAAATACTGAATTGAAGAGATCAAATGGGGTCTCTCATCATATGATCATAAAAGGTCAGTATGATAGATATAGAGATCATACCCCAACATAACAAAAAGTAATTTGAAAGAATTGACATGCAAGTAGAACTTCAAAACGAGAAGGGTGAAGAACCACTTAAAAATTCGGCAGCCTAACGGCGCCACTTAAAACATCAAAATACTGAATTGAAGAGATCAAATGGGGTCTCTCATCATATGATCATAAAAGATCAGTATGATAGATATAGAGATCATACCCCAACATAACAAAAAGGAACTTGAAATACTTTACATGAAAATAGATCTTGAAAAATGAGAAGGGAGAAAGAATCCGTTACAAAAATTTCAGCAGCCTAACGACGCCACTTAAAACTTCATAAAACGAAATAATGAGAGTAAGAAGGGGACACTCATTATATTAACATGAAAAGGGAAGTAAAAGGAGTATAAAAGAACATCCTCTAACATAAGAACATGGATCATAAAATAAATTACATAAAAGAGATCACTTGAAAAGAAAGAGAAAGATCGGATCCCTTACCTTAAAATGTAACTCTTAAACCTCAAAGGTTGGGACCTTGAGGGCTTGGGGGCACCTTGGGAGGGCTCCTTGGTAGGTAATGAGACCATAAATTCGTTGGGAATGAGTGGGGAGTCGAATGGATGAGAGGAGGGCTTGGTATTTATAGGGAAAGTGAGGGGACAAGGCATTAATGGCCAAAGGACACCCCACATGTGCTTTTCTCAAACCCATGTTCTCTCCCTTGGCATTTATCATGGAGTTAGGACACATGGGGCCCCCAAAACAATAATTCATCACCCTCAGACGACCAACCCTTAAAATAACTCATGACATCATCATGACATAGCTATGATGTCATTAAACATACCGAAACCCTAAAACTGCATTTTTACTATTCACCGAAAATTCAACTTTCTCAGAAAGATCCCAAAATTTCACCATAATCAAATATCAACGCTCTAATTACAAATATGAACTCCATTTTAAAAATAATTTTCTAAATATTGTTAATTTAATTTTTAAATAAAAACACTATTCACTTAAAATCCGTTTTTTCAGAAAAAACCCCAAAAATTACCATAGCATAATATCGGTGCTCTGAGTTCAAAAATGAAATATGTTTTATAAAAATAATTTTCTAAATAATTTTAATAAAATTTTTAATTAAAAAACACTATTCACCCGAAAAAACTAATACTTGAATAATAATTTATGAAACCATTATTTAACCATTTTATTGAATCACATTACTTAATCAAGGTGCCTAGATTATTTTAAAACTTTCTTTAAGTTAGATTACTAATCCATTTGGTCATATTACTAATCCTAATCATAAAATCACTATTCATAATTTACTGTTCATCAAAAATCATGTTGATCTTATTAGACTCCAAATTTTGTACTGAACATAATTGTAGAAGACCATTTTTTTGAAAATCATTACACATTTTTAATTATTTAAGGTTTACAAAACCATTTTTAAAATATCATTTTTTCTAAAATTCATCAAAAATATGCATACTATATTTATCCGGTCATTTCAAAATTCATAAACTTCATCATAAGAAGAAATCCCGATTTTTATTTAAAACAAGGATTACACAAGGCAGTTACGGTCTCGTTACATAGCCCCTTATAATACCAGCATAGGACCTAAGAGTAAGGTGTGCTAGGGTGATAGAATCTTGGGGCGGCTCGGTCAACATTGCCCGAGTAGTAATTTATATCAGTTTGAACTTCTCGCGAAGGAGATTCCATTCTAGCTTCACATGATGAAGTTCGGCTTGGATTTGATCCAGAGAAAAGCCCAATGGTGCTACCTCCTTCCCAAGCTCTGTTAGATGGGCTTCGATCGGTCCAAGACTACAAGGTGAGGCCATCGAATCTTCTTTCTATAATAATTAACCAAGATTACTTGTATTTAGAGACAATAATCAAAACATTTTGTTCACAGTGGTCATATTGACCGATGGTCATATAACAATCAAAACCCAATGGTATCATTTTAATTATAATCATGTTTATCAAATAAAACATTTTTGTTGAGTATAAAAATAAAATAAAATAACACATGAAATTAGGAAACAAGATTTATTCAAAATTTCGGGCCGTTACAATATTCCCCCCTTAAGAAATTGCGTCCTCGCAATTTTTTAAAATTGGGTTTTGAAATTTCATTGAAAGTCTCACATCGTAAAAAGAGTCAGTAACACTATTACTTTAAAAGAAATAAAAGGGAGTACAAAGGCCACCTGAGTTTACTCATACTAGGATTCCATGTAGGAAACATGGACATGGAGGAGAAAACAAAGGGTCACGTTCTGAGGGAGAGTGATAGAGAACATGATTAGGAGAAAGTTAACCATAAGAAAATCCCAAACTTATGATGTGTGTAAGCGGTCTTTGATTAACTTGTTGGAAACGTAAACCAACAACGTTTTTGTTTTACGTTCCTTTTAATAATTTTGAGGAATTCATTTACAACATAGAACAAAAACATAAGGAAATATATCTACCTTCATGTAGAGTTTCATACTTTAATAAGTTTCTACCAAAACTAATCTTTTCTCCAAATGATGAGCATTCAAAACTACTTGGTCTCATCAAAACACAAGAATCATCTTATAGAGAATCTCATAATCCACAAAAGATCAACTATCTATTTGTTCTATCTTTAAACATTATCCCAAAAACCGAAAGGGTAAGGTAAAACAACTCTTCAAAAAGAAAGAATCCCATTGGAATGGAAACTACTTTTAAATCTTCAAAGTTCCATGGTACTACCCAAAGTTCATCATAGTCCATTCCATAAATAACGGTCCTTAAAATTCCCCAAACTAAGATTGAAACCCAAATACAAGAAATATTTGATAATATAGTCTTCCAAAATAAACTTCATTGTTCATCTCTAAACAACATCAACCACTCTTAACATCTTATAACAAAAGTATCTAATCTAAACATATTTAACCCAAGATAGGTTAATCATTCCCAAAAGTAACCTAAATTACTATAAATCCACCTTAAATTCATCGATTCTTCAAATATAAATCAACCTTACTCCTCAATGAAAATACCGTTGTAATCTATTTACCTCGATCATATAGGGTCCCTAAAATAGTGAATGTATTCCAAAATAAAAAAACATATTTTAATCCCCTAATCATCTCTGTCATATTAATACGACAATCGTAGCATTTCCTATCACATTGGTTGTTGAGACATGTTCTCCCATTTCCCGCCATTAACTAAGAAAAGAAACTATAATTAGGGGCTTAAATACTTAGCCAATAATCATGAAAAGAAACTTAAAGCATCTAAGGATAACATGTAGAAGTAAAGTATACCCTAACTTATGATCCCCTAGGTTCCCTTATAGGTTATCCATGATCATATATTCTTATGTGAATCTTTATTTTATTTTATCTTTGTTCCTTTAACAATGTTTCATACTAAGCTTATGGATTTACCAAAGCATATCCCCCGGGAGTGTCGTAACCAAGAGTGCAGCAAGGCCCGTTGTCGTGTACCAGTTCCCGTTCGAGTCTAGCTCAAAGCGGTGTTTTCGGGGTTTACCCCTATGTACATCTGTGCCAGAGCCACCTCTACCTGCCCGTATCCAGACATGGATGTATTTTCTTGGAAACCCCTTACTCAATACTCACCAAAATACCAGGAATATTTCCTATATTTAAACTTTTCTATAGGGTTCTTCCTAGTGTTTTCATATCCTAATTTCCACAAATAACTAAACCATCCTTTGATACCAACTATAGCATCCCGTCTTTTTATCACATAAACATTCATTACATTTTATAAAACTGAGGATCTTTAAGGTTTAGTGTCTTGGAAACCAGGAACATAAAACATGAAAAGAACAAAAAAATCTTCTTAAACACTTGAAAGTCTTCTCCTTAAGTTCATCCTAGGTTCATTACTGCATCTCATAACCTGGGGACATACATCAAAAGAAAGGGTGAGCAGAAAGCCCAGTAAGGGAAACAAGAGAAACATTTTACATGTGAACTTGAGATACTTCAATAAGGACATGAAAAGAAATTTAAGGCATGAGAAAGAAATAATGAGATACATCATAAAAAAAATAACATTTTTCATAACTTGAAGATGCGGCTACATAATTTAACATAGAAAATCATGAACATATCACCAAGGTCCATCCCCAAGGTGTCATTTGAAAATTACCAAGGTTATTCACCAAGGTATCGTGAAAATTGGAATCTCTAGTGGTTACATCATTACCCAATGCATTGGAGCGCTATCAGGGTGCACCCTTAAATTTGGCTTTATTATCATGTGAGCCACATATATCATCATCAAACATTTCATAAATAACCCATATAACATAAAATAAATGGGTTTCATTTCATAATCATAACGTTTTAAAAACTTCTTTAAAGACATGATCTTTACGTCACTTTAAAACCCACAGAAAAGAAAGGTGGGTCTCATGAATGTAAATCCCAGAATTTAAAATAGAACATTTTGGTATATATGTTAATACCACTTTATAAGAAAGTGCTTTGAGTATTCACTTAATAATATAAAAGAACTTTAGAAAAATAGAGAGACATTTTGAGACGGAAATTCTGCAGCATAACGGCTATGTTACTAGGTTTTAGAAGACATTAAAAGGAGAGGGAAAATGGGTCAAACATTCATAAATGACCCATAAAACAGTAGATGGACAGAATAAGAAGGATACATGATCATGGTAATGAAATTTCAAGGACATACCATTTGAACTGAAAAACATGGAAGGAAGACAAAAATTAGATTTCTCATATGAAAGTTCGGCAGCCCAACGACATTACTTAAACTTCAACAAAAATGATTTGAAAAGATCAAATAGGGTATCTCATCATTTGAAAAAAAGAGTTAAGTATGATAAATATAGAGACAATGCCCCAACATAATTAAAAAGGAGCTTGAAAGACTTGACATGAAAGTAGAACTTTGAAAAGAATGAGAAGGGTGAAAGAATCCCCTAAAAATTCGGCAGCTTAACGGCGCCACATAAAACATCAAAATACTGAATTGAAGAGATCAAATGGTGTCTCTCATCATATGAACATAAGAGTCCAGTATGATAGATATAGAGATCATACCCCAACATAAAAAAAGGAACTTTAAGGAATTGACATGAAAGTATAACTTCAAAACGAGAAGGGTGAAGAACCACTTAAAAATTCGGCAGCCTAACGGCGCCACTTAAAACATCAAAATACTGAATTGAAGAGATCAAATGGGGTCTCTCATCATATGATCAAAAAAGGTCAGTATGATAGATATAGATATACAACCCCAACATAACAAAAAGGAACTTGAAATAATTGACATGCAAGTAGAACTTCAAAACGAGAAGGGTGAAGAACCACTTAAAAATTCGGCAGCCTAACGGCGCCACTTAAAACATCAAAATACTGAATTGAAGAGATCAAATGGGGTCTCTCATCATATGATAATAAAAGATCAGTATGATAGATATAGATATCATACCCCAACATAACAAAAAGGAACTTGAAATACATTACATGAAAATAGATCTTGAAAAATGAGAAGGGAGAAAGAATCCGTTACAAAAATTTCAGCAGCCTAACGGCGCCACTTAAAACATCATAAAATGAAATAATGAGAGTAAGAAGGGGACTCTCATTATATGAACATGAAAAGGGAAGTAAGAGGAGTATAAAAGAACATCCTCTAACATAAGAACATGGAGCATAAAATAAATGACATAAAAGAGATCACTTGAAAAGAAAGAGAAAGATCAGATCCCTTACCTTAAAATGTAACTCTTAAACCTCAAAGGTTGGGACCTTGAGGGCTTGGGGGAACCTTGGGAGGGCTCCTTGGGAGGTAATGAGACCGTAAATTCGTTGGGAATGAGTGGGGAGTCGAATGGATGAGAGGAGGGCTTGGTATTTATAGGGAAAGTGAGGGGACAAGGCATTAATGGCCAAAGGACACCTCACATGTGCTTTTCTCAAACCCATGTGCTCTCCCTTGGAATTTATCATGGAGTTAGGCCACTTGGGGACCCCAAAACAATAATTCATCACCCTTGGCCGGCCAAACCTTAAAATAACTCATGACATCATCATGACACAGCTATGATGTCATTAAACATACCGAAACCCTAAAACTGCATTTTTACTATTCACTGAAAATTCAACTTTCTCAGAAAGATCCCAAAATTTCACCATAATCAAATATCAACGCTCTGATTACAAATATGAACTCCATTTTAAAAATAATTTTCTAAATATTTTTAATTTAATTTTTAAATAAAAACACTATTCACTGAAAATCCGTTTTTTCAGAAAAAACCCCAAAAATTACCATAGCATAATATCGGTGCTCTGAGTTCAAAAATGAAATCTGTTTTATAAAAATAATTTTCTAAATAATTTTAATTAAATTTTTAATTAAAAAACACTATTCACCCGAAAAAACTAATACTTGAATAATAATTTATGAAACCATTATTTAACCATTTTATTGAATCACATTACTTAATCAAGGTGCCTAGATTATTTTAAAACTTTCCTTATGTTAGATTACTAATCCATTTGGTCATATTACTAATCCTAATCATAAAATCACTATTCATAATTTACTATTCATCAAAAATCAAGTTGATCTTATTAGACTCCAAATTTCGTACTAAACATAATTGTAGAAGACCATTTTTTTGAAAATCATTACACATTTTTAATTATTTAAGGTTTACACAACCATTTTTAAAATATCATTTTTTCTAAAATTCATCAAAAATATGCATACTATATTTATCCGGTCATTTCAAAATTCATAAACTTCATCATAAGAATAAATCCCAATTTTTATTTAAAACAAGGATTACACAAGGCAGTTACGGTCTCGTTACATAGCCCCTTATAATACCAGCATAGGACCTAAGAGTAAGGTGTGCTAGGGTGATAGAATCTTGGGGCGGCTCGGTCAAAATTGCCCGAGTAGTAATTTCTATCAGTTTGAACTTCTCGCGAAGGCGATTCTGTTCTAGCTTCACATGATGAAGTTCGGCTTGGATTTGATCCAGAGCAAATCCCAATGGTGCTACCTCCTTCCCAAGCTCTATTAGATGGGCTTCGATCGGTCCAAGACTACTAGGTGAGGCCATCGAATCTTCTTTCTATAATAATTAACCAAGATTACTTGTATTTAGAGACAATAATCAAAACATTTTGTTCACAGTGGTCATATTGACCGATGGTCATATAACAATCAAAACCCAATGGTCTCATTTTAATTATAATCATGTTTATCAAATAAAACATTTTTGTTGAGTATAAAAATAAAATAAAATAACACATGAAATTAGGAAACAAGATTTATTCAAAATTTCAGGCCGTTACAGACCTCATCACTCGATCCTCTGTAATTATCTCGGTTGTCCCTCATCTGCCTACTTTTCAATAGTGCGGGGAGTTGTACGGTCATAATAAATGTTCCCCTTTCCACCACAAGAGTAACAAAATCTAGTCCCCAGATGGACTCTTCTACTTCGTGAGCTCCACACCTCTAACCACATATCATGAGGCCATCCTCTAGATGGCCAGGCTAGTTTCAGCCTCTACATCATCTGCCTACTATCTAGTGAAGATGACTCATCCAACTATTTTGTGGTGGTGGCCCTTACTGTCGGTTCTTGGTCGGCTAGGAAGCTCTCCACCAGTAGGGCTCTCTCTAGAAGTCCAACCTGCATCGGGATACAGAGAGAAATCATTGATGACCTGATATCTCATCGAAGTACCATTTTAATGGTTTGGTCCCTGAAGAAAGGGTCATGTACCATGTCAGTGGTGTAATGGGATAGGTTGGTAGACCTCACTAGGAACTCGTCCATAGTTAGGATTCCATGTTGTTGGTGTAGTAACTCATGAATAATCACTGAGCATAGTGTAACTAGTATGAACTCCACACTAAATAGGCTCTTGATGTTCGACTAGAGAAGGGTTTATACCTCCTATTTCTAGAGTGTAAATCTCCACCACCTCAATGTCGTTCCCTAAAAAAGGCTAGTAGGTAGAACTATCATTTGTTTTGTCAGTGTCTCTACTATGTGAAAACCTTGAGTAACTACCTCCTACCAATCTACAACTTCCGGAGGATCTATCATTCTTCAAAATCTCGAATGCCATATCTATGGAACTCATAAAGAGTTCTCATTAGTCATGCACTATCCACTGGTGGAGCAGGTATCAACTGCTTCTCTCTGGGTGGCGGTGATGCATGTACACCACCCAATGGTTCTATCATTGTAAGTGGTCCCGGTACAGATGCATCATCACTCAGTGAACCATCATCATTATATCTCACCATAATCCTGGGTAGATGTCTTCATGGAGGCATCCTGTAGCAGAAAAAATTTCTGAAAGTATATAATTTATACCTGGTGAGATGACTCAAAAGATATCTAGTGAAAAACATTCCCAAAAAACATAAAACTGATGTCTTCATGTACTGAGTTAGTAAACTGAATCCATGGTGCTGGTGTATGGATATGTCAGCAACTGCACTAACACTCAACTCCCCGGACTCAATTCTATACTCATGGAATTTATCCCAATTTCCCCTATTGAAAATACAAACTCTTAGCGCTTCTGGTAGATCTGAGCACACTCTGATACCACATTGTCACAAACCATCCCTTGAGCCTAGTTCCATGATTACCCCAATCCCTCATTATATATGATAGGGGAAAGTGACTAGGAATAGAAATACATATCCTAAAAGTGGAAGGCATTTCCTTTAAACCTGTACACACAAAGATAGGGCATACCGCACAAAGAAAACCACAAATAAATAAAGTAGTACAACCCCAACATTGTATCACTACTAAGAGTAAAGTGTGTAAACTAAAAGTTATTGGGAAAAAATACAATACCTACAGAAAGGAATGTATAAAAAAAGAAATACAAGATCTGAAGGTCATCCACCGATGACCATACCTGAATGGTAGGTACATCACTTTGTTGGATGTCACTATAGCACAACATGTCTATCGATCCACCTCCACGCACCATCTATTCCAAGATCCCCAATCTCCCATTCAATGTTTTTTATCATCTTCCCAAGAGACAACAGGTGTGGGAAAATCTGGTGCATATGTGAGTGTAAAAATACTCAGTAGGTACCCCGAGACCCTCGAAGGTCTCTCAATAGCCCACGCAGGAAAACACCATAAAGGAAATACAACCGAGGTAATATCACCAAGAATGTTATCAAACAAATAGCACAATGTAAAAGACATAGATCAGACTATCTGTAACATAAGTATAAAACTAATGATGATTACCTGTAAAACTAGACCATTTTATTATATCGAGATTCTCTACTGCTGATGCGCACAGGGTTGTTAGGTGCTGAGACACACATGATCCCTAGGTGCTGACCCACACATGATCGCTAGGTGCTCACTCACCCTCGATCGCTAGGTGCTGACAAACACATGATCGCATGGTTCTGATTCTCACCGGATATCTAGTTGTTGACCCACACATTATTTCTATTAATTACTCACATCACAACCATCCACTGGATTCTCAAACATAGCATTACTGAATCCAAATTATCTGATCCCCATACCATCCATAATATCGCAAACACCTTGAAGCCCCATTTATAGGTCTCCTAAGGGACTGTATTTTCATAAGGGTTCCAATGCAATAGATTATGTGTCGATCGGATGCTCAGTCTATATGTTATAGACTTATTTGTAATAAGGGATCAGTTGGATTTGAGTCCGATCCAACCAGTCCAGACTCCAACTACTAAATAAACTCAAGTGAATTATGAATTTATAAACTCTCTATCTCAAGAATCATAACTCCATTGACATCATGTCAATCAGACGCGCAGTTTACAATATACAAGTGTTTTAGTATATACGGTACCAGTTGTGTCTGGGACCATAACGACCCAGTCGGACCGACCAGACCATCCCATCCCCAGGCCCCATACACCCCAATTCAATTTTAAGGACTCAACCTAAATCGGTTTAGTTCGAGGTCAGTCTCGTCTTTCCTGGTTAGTGGATTAGGCCTAATGGTCCTCGTTGGACCTACGCATTTTGGCCGAGGGTCAAACCCGCTGGGTCCCTCGGTGACCCATTATAATTCGTCCTGGTCCGAATAGGGTGGTTCCATCTTGTTAGGTGTGGGTCTGGAGAGTTGGCATACGTCTTACCCCCTGGGCACGGGATAGGCCCACTGGTACGCAAGTCTGGCCCGCATGTGCTACACCGGCCCGTAGGCTAGGGGAGCGGCCAGCCAGCCCGAGGCCAAACCCTAAGGGTGCCTAGTGTTGCGCCATCCATCCGGGGCGCGACATCCATGGCGTGTCTGTCCCACACTAACCTCACAGATGAAAAGCCTCCTCCAACTACGATTGATGGACCGCGGATCACCAACAGCACAGGAAGCCCGGACGCGGGTCATCCCTCCACACAATGCCTGACAATACCACCCTCCACCTACGCCCACTACATAGGGCCACTAGAGTCACTCCGCTGGGTCTGTTTTTTCGAACCAGATTGCCGTACGGACTATGTAGGGTTCCACCATCATTACAAAGCCTTTGAATTCACCTGGTTGAAAAGATTACCAGTCGAATTTGAAAAATGAAAAATGAATGATCATGGGGAAGGGACATAGCATTGTTCGGGTCTACCCACACCCTTTGTATTATAGTTTATTCATTTGGATAAACATGATAATAACCAAACTACATGATAAACCCCAAATCATAACCACACATAATATCCATCAACAAGAATGAGTGATTCGTGAGTCAACCCATTGGCAAGTTGGTCCACGTTTGTCCTTAATTTTCAAGAATGAGGAAGAAATCATCAAATACTTAGAATTCGTAAACCCCTAACTAATTGACATTTGATGCGAAAATGTTCATCCTAGAGATTTCAAGATGTCGAGGGAATTTCCGACTCAATTATTTGTGGCACATTGAAGATGATGTTGTCTCATCGGCATTCTTCATTCTTCCATGGGGGGAATGTTTGTTACAGGTTCATCATAGGAACTTGACTGATTAATCATTTTTCAACCATCACATCAAACAAGAAAATGGAAAACACATCACCGAGTTTCAGTTACGTTGTGACACCACGTTGTTACAAAGTTTCATTTAGGAAACAACACCATTGATATGCTCCTTCTATTAAATCATTACGCTACATGATATGCTCCATTAATGAGCTCATTAATGCACCTATTTACCGACTCATCACTTTACTGCAACACTTCCGTTTGCCACGCATCATTGAGAATAGTCATAAAATAATTGCTTAAAATTGTTTTATTATTTTTCAAGAAAATTATGAAAATTAAATTTTCCGTTCGGCCTTTGACAGTCATATTTAATCCATTTCTTGGAAAATCCTAACATTCAATGTTCTACGATGCCCTCATATTTTTGATTCGAGCACCGGTTCCAATGTATGAAAACCACACTAGCTTGTTTACTGAACGTACCTTAAAAATATTTCAAAATTCTTTTTTGAGTCAGTAGAAATCAAAATCACATGTTTTCGGATCATTTGTTCTTAGAATAATTCCATATAAAAAATTTACAAAAAAATTTCAAGACATTACAAGATAAGTAAGTAGAATTATTAGTATATATATACATCCTTTAGTAATAACTAATATGATGGATGAATTATTTTTTGGGTGGAGTTAATTTAATAGTATAGGGATCATGGATGCTTTTGTATGATCCAATGATCATTCAAATCAAAATCATAACAATGATCTGGGAAATATAATGGCAACCATTGATGATTTCCATGAAAAAATAACTGAAATTCCCATAGTGTTGGGTTTGGATTTTTTTGTGCATCAGATAATGGTGTGATTTCTTAATGAATTATTTTATCATCATCAGGTGGTTTGGTTATTGATCATTAGAAAAAAGTATATGTTCATTGAAAATTTCATTCATATTAGTTTTGAATATTACTTTATCCTAGTGTTCGACAAATTATATTGTAAACCACACTAGGACCATTATTATGTACATGGTTAAGGTGGTTCATGGGTTGGTACTTGTGTTTTACTAGATAATCCCTTGGATCTATAACTTGTGGTTAGATAAGAAGAATAGATGTTCAATGGGTGTTTGGGAGAATTAAATTGTGATATCTTAGTTAATTTATGATATTGGATGGCCATGAGTCTTGGTTTGAGGAACTCCTCAAGAATGAGAAGAATTATGGTGGGATGTTTTCAATTATCCATATAATTTTTTTCAAAATATTGAGATATTTTTTAAATTTTTGGTTTGGATGGGTTGTTTATATTGATTATTGGGAATCAAATTATAATTATGAGGGTTATTGAATATGTAAATCATGGTTTTGAATGTTTCATGGGACTCGGTATATGTATTAGGTTGTCATGTGGATAATAGTGTGGTTTGGGTTTAATGGGGTATAATCATCTCTATCTTGTGAATTTTCACATCATGAACCATTGTTAAATATATTAATATTAAAATCACAAAGGTAAAGTCATCTACCCAGAGGATTTCATAGTGTGAACCATTATTCAGTCCATCCATGATGTTTGGTCAAAGAAGGTCCCATCATCCATCATATATTTATGCCTTGAATAAACATGGTGAATCTGATTCATGAATTCAGGTATTATTTTTATAATTTCAATATTATACAATCTGGTTTTTATGAATGGAATAATTTTTAATTAATCATTAATCACTCTTAGTTTTTTTTATTTTTTACAATTCATGGTAGGGGAAACTTTGGAAGAGCCTCCCCCACATGGTTTCACCTTATGTACATCATTGAGAGGTTATTTGATTCAAATATAACTGTGTTTTGGGCTAGGATTTTAGGTTTCCATAACTAATTGGTTCATGTTTTTATATGCCAATTATTTTATACTATTATATATTATTTTTATTTCTAATGCCATTAAATAATGTTGGTGTTATGATAATTGATGGAAATTTTGTTTTTGGGGGTCATAGGACGAAATGTGATTATTTATGCAATATATTTCATGTCTTTCCATTGAAGGAATCTAACTAAGTGAATTTATTTAGGGGTGTTTATAAAATTTTATGAAAATCACCACTGAATTTGATGTTATAGTTGGGGATTTATCATGTATTATGTTTATGGGATTATCCAAATTGGTCTACACCCCATTTACCAAGTTTTTAGAAATTGGATAATTCAAAGATAGGTCTTAGTGGATTATAACAAAATTAATTAATTTTAAAAATTAATTAAAATATATTATAATTAATAATGGGTACCCTTTCTATTAAATAGGTTTATGGGAGTTGGGAAGAGGTGAGACCGAGTTTATTGAGGGACTTACTATATGAATTAGTTTTGTGAAACCATGATATAATTTCATATACATGTATATTTATTATAATTCAATCATAAATAAGATCATGGGTACAGGAATGGGGGATACAGACTGATATTATTCTCAAATTTTTATATGAGGTAGTTTTAATGAACTAGATTTAGAATATGTTCTCAATAGAATGTTGGTAAATTTGGATCATCAGAGAACATATTCCTATAAGTGATATTTGTTTACAATAAGTTGATGTGGGTATTTGGGAATGTATCATAGCATGACTAGGGATGTTTTGTAGACCAGTATATTTTCCTTGGGATATAAATATGTCTTTATGTTATTTTGGTTGATTGATGACAATCCATATGGCCATACATCTCTCGAGGGTTATGGAACACCCTCCTCAGGTCAATAGATGGTCTTGATGACTTTTAATCGATGTATGAGTCTCTTAAGGCATGATGTGTGTGATGGTTAGAGGTTTTATTTAGGTTATGGTTTTAGATTTCCACATTAATACACATTATATTAGACCTGGGTGTGGGTTATGTGATGTTCATAATGGCATGACATTAGTAGTGCAAGGGAAAATATGATGAAATTGGTCCATGACTAATAATTAAGAATTAGGCATGACCCTCTTTGAATTAAATAGTATAATGGGTGGTTAGTGTGTGGTGGTATCAATGATTAGGGACCAAGATGGATCTTGAGGACTACATTTGACACCATACATTGAGGGTGGAGATATGGCTGGGATGGGGGTATTGGAATATTAGGATAGATCCCTCCTAATGAAATTGTTATGTTGTAGGATATTTCATTTTATGTAGAGTCTTTTTTTCTTGTAGTGATTGTTCTTTTGTAAGGTGAAAATATTTGGTGTGTGAAAGGGTCCTAAGAAAATGAATTGCCATGAGTGGGATGTAATTTTTTGAACTACCATGATGTGGTGTCATGTTAATTTGTGAACTTTTGGTCATCCTTGAGTGAGATGGTTTTATTGATCATAATGATTCATTCACAAGTGAGACAGTTGGGCTTAAGGTGATTACACTAAAAATGCATGAGTTATTCAGAATCAGGTATTTAATGTTATGATAGAACAAATGATGGTATCACTCGGATTGAGATATTGCATGTTTTGTCTTTTGATTCTTATTTATGTTGATAGACTATACATTGAAGGTGAAAATAGTGGTGGAATATTGAATATTAGATCAACCTAAGATAGAAACATCATTCAGTCCATAGAAATAAGACACAACTCCACCCATTTGGATTTTAGTTGAGTCTCTGATGACATCCTACAATGATTACATAGCAATAGGATAGGACATTTGTATGATTTCATGGTGAGACATGGTTTTAGAAAAGATTAGAAGTGTGTATAGATGAGTATTGTGGTGGCCTAGTTAGCAAATGATGACCCAATTGGTGTGTATAAATCATCATGTGATGTAGTTTCATTATAAAAGAAATATGGAATGATATTTATATTTATATATGCATTTTAATTTCATTATTCCTACACTCACCTATGATATTGTTTATTAAGAATGAATGATGTGACCAAGCTATGTTATACACTCACACCATATATAATAATCTCAGTTCTCACGTAGATAACAGTTTTAAATTTTAAGATAAGAAAACAAAATTTATAACGAGTGGATATCTTGAAACATGATAAATATTATATATTTTTAATTATTAGAGGTTCAAGGATAATTTTACATTCTATCGTTTTATGTTTAGTTTTATTTATCCAATAATCATAGTGGGAAATCGATGTAAGGTTTTTTATGATTACATTATGCATGTTATTTGACTTGTTACCTTATTATGGATTCTCGAATGAAACAATTTTTAAGTTGCTTATCCTTTTTTTGATCATGATATCATGATAATATCCTCCCAAATTCATTTTTTAGATCCTCACCACTAGGAACCAACCACTGACATGTGATGAGGTGTTATTGAGTCCATATGAAAACCCGTCTCTAAGAATTGTTCTAGGAAAGAGAATTATATTAAGATCGAATAACCAATTGGAAGTTTATAAAAGGTTCCCATTATGAGGTATTTGTGATATTTTTTAATTACTCAGGGATGTATAATTATGTTTGGGGTCTTATTGAATCAGTTTATTTTTTGACTTGATACTTATTTAATGGGTTAATTTTTTTTTGCATGACTCATTTGTATGATTCAATTACATTTTTAGGAGAGATATTAAGTATAATAATATTGAGAATACATTTAATTATCATCCACACACACACACACACATATATATATATATATTTAAGTCTGTATACTATTATCATGTTTCTACGTTTAATTTAGAGATCATCATATGAAATAATATATTCAATAATTGAGCTGTGGTTGATGCCACACAATGGAATTTTATTTAGGAGAAAATATTTATTAGATAGAAACTGCATAGTTAATAATATTGCATTCATCTAGATTTTTTTTTAAATTTATGTATTTTAATTTTTTTTATTTGATATATTAGATTAATTTTTCCCATTGCATGTTATAAACCATAAACACTAATAATAAAAAATATTCTTATTGGGGGAGGACCTCAATGTTTAATATCATCCTCTCTATATGAATATGAAGGGTTCCTGTGGGGGTGGGGAATGAAATGTTAAATTTATTGGAAAATTATTATAAAATAATTTAATTAATTATTGATAAAGAGAGATAATACATTCACCTATAGATAAAAATTTACTAAAATAAAGTCATGTCTCATATGTGATTCTCATAAAAGTTCCTATATAATCAAATTCAATGTTATAATTACATACTAAATATACACATAAATGTTTACTTTTTTTATTCTTGTTCACTATATTTTTGTTATTTTTCATTGGATTCTTATATACTATGCGGGTCACAAGAATATTTTCATTCGTTGTTTCTAATGAATCTGTACAATCATATACTAGTTTTTTCTTTAAAAAATATATAATAAAATATTATAGATAAATATTAGAATGTAAATAAAATTTAATAAGATAACATATTTTAAATTTAATGCCATTATAATCATAATTTCCTCGCATAATCAAATTTTTATATAAAAATATTTTTAAGTAATGTGTTCACCAAATTAAAAAAAAAACAATATAATTTGAAAAAATAGGTATATAATCCATAATTATTTATTCCCAAACAATTATGTATAATTGAAATTAATTCACACCTCATGATTATAATTCAATCATAAATATCATGCTCACTCCCATATGGATGAAATTTCATCTGTCATGGTCATTGTGTCATCCATTAACTCCTTTTTAATCTTTTAGATCAAGATTATGTTATTATACATCCCTTAACTAGATTAATTATCCATATAATTGAAATAGTTCATAAGATATAAATTCTCATGTTATATATATGTGGGAATAGACATATCGTCTATCACATTATCAAATATAAATTAAATCACAGCGAAATATTATTGTGTATTCTTTCACTGATTTAAATAATATTTATCCAATAACCCACAAATAATCTTTTTTATTATCTCTGAAAATGACATCAAAAAAAGAATCAGGTATAAAATTAGTAACACCATCCATGGAACAGGAATGAAAAATTGACTAGTTTAAGAATTATTTTTTACAATTTTTTGGGACAAATATGTTGATAAGTTGTTTAATCCCACCAATGATGAATATGAATATTAAATATTAAAATAAACCTATATTTCAAAAAACCTTTTTAAATTAAAATAATATTTGTTACCTTCAATTGATTTGTTTTATTTATAATTATTCTTTCATGGATTATTTTTTGACAAAATATCATGTTCAACTATGGACGTTTCATTAACATTCTTATTTATAACACATACTTCTTAATTTTGTACTAATGGACTCAGTAATATGTGATTTTTCTATATCTGGAACAATCTACATTTTAAGAAACATTTTTCTATCATGAATCCAAGCAATTTACTTCAATGTCAAATATAAAACTAAAAACAATATGAAATGGAATTTGTTCCACATAATTCAATAATATTTAATAAAATTATAATTGAAAATCCCTTCTAATTCATCTTCCAAATAAATACATTAATTATTATAACCATTATTAGTTCCAAATATTTTCTTATATTAATCAACAAATACAACATCACCCTTAATATAAGAACAAACATCTTCATCGGGTTATACAGAAGTTGAAAGGGTTAGAAAAAATAATAGACTGTATTCATTTTTATAGGAAATAAATGAATCTAAACATAATAAATATAATTTTTATAATTATTATAAGAAGAAATGTGAAGGGAAAGTGAAAATCATGAGATCCCAAGGAACATTCAACAACACTGCAAGGTGAATAAGATGAGCATAAGAAGAAGATGGTGATGGCGACTCGCGGCTGCCCGCTTTGTTGGTGATGGCGAATTGCAGCGCTGGAACCCTAGATGACACTCAGGGATGACTTCCCTCCCCTTCCAGGAGGTGGGAGGGGGTGGAGGAATATGCACAACCTCCAATCCCATGGAAACCGTTCACCCCTTTCTCATACCCTAGATCTCTCCCAAAATTCCCAACGATTTTTTATGCCAGAAAGTTCCTAATCTTCATCAGGGTGATCCTCAGTTATCGATCTCGTCATTGGAGTTTTTTGAAGCATCGAACCATTTGGATCTAACGTTGGTGGAACATTTCAATCAGCGAAGGCCCTCAGTTGATGACTTCGATCTCTTCATCCTTGATAAGTGGGATTTTCAAGACCGCACAGTTGTTGGGCTTCTCGACAAATGAAAATTCATGATTTAGTTTTCCTCATAAGATGGTTTGATCTGAGCCTAGTCCAGTGCCCCTCATAGATACAACGAATTCCATTTCTTTATCTTTCTCTGGTTGTTTGATCTATGCATGATTCACGATCTATCAACCATTGCGGCATGGGTTAGTCTCTCTCAGCTCCCTCTTCCTTTCAAAAAATCCTGAAATAATTCGCATGATTGGTAATATGGTGGGGCGATATCTCTACTCCAATGTCTGAAAATCCACTATAAGTCATCTGGTCAATCCACGTCTCTGTGTGGAGGTGGATGTTGCAAGGCCATAAATCAATTGGATATGGATTACCGTTAGAGAAGATTTATTGATGGAGGTAGCATGTGGTCTTTGAAACATGAGTAGAATACTGCAATACCTATTGCAAAATGGGGAATATGGCTTCGAACTTTCACATTGAGGTGATGAACAGAAGAACATTTAAATCCAAGGAGAGGGTAGGAAAGTCTCACGGTCTGAGGTTGATATCTGCTGGAGGGGTGGTTTCTAGAATTGATGATGGTGTGGAGAACCGGTCTGTAGTGCCTTCGAGGAACTATTTAGAGGCACCCCCAAATCCAAATGTTTCTGCAGTGTTTTTTAGGCTTCTCTATGATCTGTAGTTGGGTGATGGGGTGATACAAGCTAGCGCAAAGGAAGCTTCTGGTACTGGTGAAATGGGTTGTCCAATAAGAGTTAATGAAGTTGCGAAGGATTTACAACATGAGGCGCGTGTGACATTATCTATTAAAAATGGTGAGAATTGGTCTAAGGGAGCAGCGAATGTGGTTTAAGGAATGTTGGATGATTTTGGCAATGATAGTGGTCCTTTAGAGGTGTTGGATGTTGCCGATGGGGCGCAAGGGAGGGATGTGAATGATAAGGGTGCGGGATTCACAGTTGCTACCAGAAATTTTTTATAGAAGTTGAAGCAAAAGAATGTGGAGGAGGACATCCCAATGACTGAAATTTAGCATGGGTCTCCATCACAGAAGGGTGGAAATAGATCAAAATTTTTGCAACAGGGGACTTTGGTTAATTACGATTCTATGGAACAACCAAGGTACCTCGCTGTGGTTGACACCAATGGCCAATTCAAGAAGGGTAGTGGATGGGAAGATAAATTTAAGAAGGTGATAATCCATGGGAAATAAGAGATTTCCTTGAGAGTGACAAAGAGAACTATGACTGTTTGATCAAGACTTAATTTAGTGATGTGGTCCAAGGTGGGAGGACGAAGATGAATGAGACTCAAGAAGTAGGGACTTCCCCTCTGTGACACAGGTCATGGAAGGACTACACCTACCTTCCAAAGTCGTTGGCCACTAAGACTTCTGGTGGAAACATTGAGCTCTTATCCTTGGAACGGATGAATATGCGAAGGAGATATGCTATGGTTCTAAAGTATTATGAAATATCAAAATGGGAATCAGCTACTGTGGAGGAATCTTTCTACCAGGGATGTGGAGATGGGTATGGTTGTTATGACATGTAACATTCTCTTTTGAATTGTGGTGCTTGACTACTGTCCTTTTCTTTTATTCTAATAAACGGACAGGGGGTTATTGTAACATCCCAAGTAAATGAAGAATACGAAATTTTCATACTTATTAACATTTGTGAATTAAATATTAATTTTACTTTAAAGGGGATGCTATGTTTGATAGCGTATCTGATACGCAACAATGTGTTTCTTTGAATTCTTACATTGCACACTAATAATATAATATTATTTTTTTAAATGATAGTTATCTCATAGATGTTTTATTGGTGAGAATGAATGAAACTAACTACAATATGATTATACATTATTTTTAAATGTATTTACATTATCCAATAAAAAATTAGAGTCTTAAAATATGAATGAATCTAATTATAAGCATAATTTAAATTAAAAGGACAATTTACCGCCTTTTATTGGAGAACCGTATTTAAATATAGTTTTGGTTACTTTAATACATTCTATATGAACAAATAGAATCCTTCGTTATAATGGGGACATCAAAATTTACTTTGTGCAAATTTTTGTAATTTTTCCGATAAAGTTCATTGTTTAATGAATAGTGAAAAATATTGTATTTTAATTAAAAAGTGCCTTTAATTTAATTTATTTATAATGTTAGATTATCTTTATAATTGGTTTTAATGTTAAATTAGAATATATTTTTACCATTTAATCAAATTTTGGTCATTGGAATTAATTTCACTTTGAAATTGGACATAAACAAGTATCAATATTTTGATAGTTATTGTTTCTAAAAAAACACGCTATCTTTATTGATAACAGGAATTAATTAATTCCACTTCTATGATTTTAATTTGTAAATATAGACATCATTTTTGAATTCGGAATATCAAATATAGCTTAGGCTTAATTTTTGCTATTTTTTTGAAAAACGTCAATTTTGATGAATAGTGAAACCACTTTGTTGTAGTTAAAAACTGAATTTTTCATTTAAATGAAACTTTATTACTTCTGTGAATTGAATTTTGAAAATCCAACATACATGGTTGTTATCAAGAAGTAAAATATGGTTCAATAAGACGAAAATAATTTTGGTGAATAGTAATGGTTGACTTTTATTTACCGCAGTTAAAGGTAAATAAGGTAATTCAAGGTTAATAGAATATTATAATAATTCAAAATTACCATAAACGTGTTCTAACCGTATTGGTTGTGTCATTTACGAACATGGACATCTTTGGGTCGATTTTGGGACCCCATTGAGCCTCTTGGGAGTGATTATTACAATTTAGATTAATTAATTTAATGTGAAGACAAAATTGACATTAACAAAACTCTTTTAGTAATCAATTACAATATGGTGTTATATAAGTCCTATTTTCAACTAAAAATATTATTTGGAAACCTAAATTATTTCATACATCATGGTAGTTTTTTAAAAAAAATTATACATCAAATATATAAATTATTTATGACACAAAAATGATGCAGTATTTACCTCATTAATGAATGATTTAAATAAATAAGACTATAATGATTAAATTATTATCCAAAACATGTCCAATTCTGATTGAATGATTTTATTTCGAATATGAGTAATCTTATCTTAGACCTTATTGATTTTTGGACCATTAGAAACCAAATATCATTATATTATAAAATAATATTTTCACACTTTCCTAAAGAGCCCCTCCTCTCCCTTATAAAAGGAGACCACTTCTAAATAATTCCACACACCTCTCAAGCCATTTGGATCGTCCAAAATCTACCCAATTAAGCTCCCTACATCTGTCTCCTCCTCTTAGAAGCCTTACCTTAGGGAGAAGGCACTTCAAGAAGTCCTTTGGTTCGAACCAAAGGGAGTTACACAAATTAAAAGAGATTAATGAATGATCGAGTGAAGTCGGATGCGAGGTAAGGGACTTCATCTCAATCTCCTTTCATTGAAGAATATATTGTTTTAATAAAAAAACATTCTTTTATACTCTGTATAAACACCATTGTTTTTTCAAAGGGAGCCTTTTTCTACGAATCGTTTTACTAAACGACAAAAAAGTATGTTCTTTTTAACGTAAGCGGTGATAATGACCTTTTCCGCCACCACGAGTATTATTTTATCTTTGGATTCCTCAAAAATATGTAATGTTTTTAAAATAAAATAAATACCTTATACTCTTTTATGTATTTTGGTATTGATAATGGATTTTTAATGTCAATATATTTAAGTGATATATTGTGATTGAAATGTGGAAATTTTTTCTATCCTTTATAATTGTTTTATGTGTTAGGATTTTATAATGGTACTTGGACATTTGATGGGTGGTTATGTGATAAACTAAATTACGGGTGGTCCCGTGAATACTAGGAAGGGTGGTTACGTTATAACCTCCAATGCATTGGGTATGGAAGTCGGTCGTATGGCTATTCCATTTAGTGATATGTGTGGAAGTCGACCGTATGGTTATTCCATTTAAGTATGTTTGTGTCCCAAGTTACCTTTATAAGTTATGTATTCTTTATATGGGTTTTATGGTAATATTTTGGTTACAAAAGGTTAAGTAATGATCTTTTATCCAGTGGAGAGTATTTATTACTTCATAAAGGTGAAAAGTATTACTTATGTTAATGTATTCATATTTTTCTTGTTGTTTTGAAAAAATAACATTTTTACTTCTTTGTGTACCCCTTACTGAGTTTTGTATGCTCATCTCATGTTTTTGAAATGTTTTTTACAGGAAATAATGTGGAATAGGGTTAAGTATGAGATCAATGAAAATTCATGTTGTCTTAAACATGGAACCTGACATGACCCCTTTTTTTCAAGAGTTGATGTTTTTTTAAAAAAAATGGATACTAGGTAGAAGTATCTACTTTGTAAATAATTTGAGATGTAGTAGTAATGTCCTAACTCTCTAAAACTCTAAACCTAAAAAGATCCCCAATGTGAATTATTCATTTAATTCAATATAATGTAATGTCTAAGGCCATGTCCTCACAGTTGGTATCAGAGGTCGGTTAAGATAACTTTAGGAGTCAGGGTATTGATAAATTAATATCCATAAATTAATTTATGTTAATACTGATATCATATAGAATTTATTGATTACCATGTTGCTTCACCTAAGATATTTCTTGTGTTCAGAATGGTTTTCCGCAGAGGAAACATGGCAGCTATGTTGTGACGACATCAGGTGGAAGACAACCTTTCAAATAACAACCTGAGATGGTCGGAATCGGAAATGAATAGCTTGTTGCTATGATGGAACAGTTGACTCAGGTGATAAATAGTGGTGGAATCCATGCACAAGATCAGCCAGATCATCCACAGAGGAACATGCTGGTAGTGGAACATTTCATGAGGCAACATCCCCCATCATTCAGAGGATCATCTGATCTGATGCTAGCTGAAGGGTGGATTAAATCACTGGAGAATATTTTTGATTTCATGGGTTGTTCAGAACATCAAAGGGTTAGTCTCGTGTTTACCTTTTTAAAGGTTAAGCTGATCAGTGGTGGTCGATGGTGAAAAATATCAGGGATAATGTGGATATTTATGCTCTTGATTGAGATGATTTCAAAGGTATGTTTCTTGAAAAATATTTTCCTATGGTGGTTCATCTTAGGATGTAAAAACAATTCCTTGAATTAAGGAAGGAGGATGACTCAGTGGTTTCTTGTAAAGTCTCGTAAAATTCAAGGGAAATTTTTTTTCTTAATTTTCTTTGGGATTTTACAAGAACGCGGTTTCTGACGGCACCTAATTTTGAGGCCTGCTGTGATCAGAATCATTTTTCAATGTTTAGCTCGGGTACATTCAGGGAACGGACGAGTGGGTTTTCCTAACTTTTGAACCGGTCCTCGGAATTGAATTCCGATGGCACCGATGGAATCACAGCACCGATAATTGCTTAGAAACACTTTTTCTGGAGTTGTGTTTGATTGGGGGTGGTTTTTAAATTTTTGGGTTAAGTAAAGGAATCAAATAAAAGTGGTGCAACCAATTTTATTTTATTTGGTTTAACTTGAACTAAGTGGATGAAGTGGGACCCACAATATCCTACCCAATAGGTAGGATATTTGTGAGGTGGGGCCCACACGAGCTCCACCATTTCTTTTCTTCCTAAACCCACTCCTTTAATAAGGTAACACACCCGCACCCCTATTAAGTGGAAGTCAACCCTTGCGTTTTTCTGTTTATGAAACACCTCCATTAATTTGGGCAGTTTAAGCATTGAAATTAATTATTTTAACTGATTTTTTCGAATATGAATTTTAAAACGCATGGATTGAGAAATAAAATAAGACAAACTCTTATTTTATTAGAGTTGTTGGGTTGTGAGAGGCTTGGGAGAATTTTCTCAAGTTCATGAAGTTCTTCATCCTCAACGAAGAACGCGAAGAACGTGAAGAATGCCAACCTTCGACAAAGGTCGACAAGAACACCGGATCTTCGAAGATCGACGACGCGACACCGACGAATATTTTCTCCGTGATGCAACGATCCTCTTTCCGAAACGCGCTCTTTCGTGACACCCCTTTCTGCGACAACCTCATTCGATGGCTACGCTCGAGGTAGGGGGATTATTGTTGTATTTTTTCCTGATAATTTCATCGTTGACTTATCATCTTATTTGGGCCGTCTGTTATCGCAATAATGGGAGGAGTTCGGACCGCACGAACATGGACGACCCTCCTCTCCCCTTTGGTTGTTTGATATTATTTGTGGCACGAGCAAGGCAAAGCGATGCCGAAGCACCCCGCGGGAAATGTTAAAGAAAGGGGGAGAAGCGCAGCTCTGTCGTGCCGCGCCGTTGAAGAATAACCAAAGACGCGGAGCCGTCGCGCCGCGCCAGAGAAACGCAAAGGCACCGTGGCCAGAGCGGGGCCGCGACGAAGGGGGTGCGGCGCCGTTGCGCCCCTCCGGACGGATCAAGGCCGCGACCATATGTCGTGGCGGAGCAGGGACCGGCGGCCGGTTCCGGGCTGCCGGCATCGGAGCAGGGGGACTGGCCATGCCAGTCCCAGGGCGGCAGCAGCCGACCGGCCGTAGCGGGCCAGGCGGTCGAGGGAGGATCCGGGGGTTCGTAACCCCCGGCTGGCCAGTAGGTGCGGCCCCCCGCATGGGGGCAGCTGTTTCACTATGCGGGGGGCAGCCCCCCCCCCTCTTGGCTCGGCCATTACGGCCGAGCCGCCGGGCTGCCAGGCCGGGCCGCGCCCAAGCGGACCGGACCCAGACTCGGGGACGGGTCAACCTGGTTCGGGCCGACCTGGGGGTATCGGGCCGGGTCGGACGGGGCTCGAACCCTCTACTCGCAGACATCTTTCAGTCTTTTTCCCATAACATGGGTTGCGGACCTTCGATCGACCCACCGTCAGCTGCGGTGCGATCCTCGGATCGAGATGGTCGTTTTGGTATATCACACTCATGGTTTTGTAATAATTTGGGTTGGGCCGGGTTGGTTCGTACACGAAACCAACCGGGCCCTCGGAGCGGAAACGCTTATAACATGAGCTTCAGATGTCTGATTGACGTGCCGTCAACTTTGATGGATCCCTCCTAGTGAGACGGACCGTTTGGATTACCCCGCTCGAGGTTTGGACGCAGTTGGAGTACAGTCGGGTTTGTTTTGACTTAAAAACCAACCGGGCCCCTGGGACGAAAAAGCCAATAACTCTCAGACAGGGCGTCTGATTGACGCGCTGTCTGTGACGTTGAGTTCCTGTTGAAGATATGGAACTTTTGGATACATCAACTCTGGACTATGTTTCAGTTGATGTATCAGCCCCTCGGCTCTTGGAGAGGACCATCCCGAATGAGCTTGCTGTGTGCGGGAACCCTAGAGCTGGCTGCGACTGCAACAACGATGACAACTGTGCAGAAATCCTCCGTGGATTCGACGACGATGACTACAACACTCAGCGATCGTACGTGGATCAGGGCTACCGATCCTGTGTGGGTCAGCGCTCAGCAGTCCTGTGTGGGCCAGGGCCTACAGATCCTGTGTGGGTCTGATCCTGTGTGGGTCATTGCGGGGGTTAGTTACCTATCGATCCTTTTTGGGTCATTGCAGGGGTTAGTTACCTATCGATCCTTTGTGGGTCATTGTGGGGGTTAGATACCTATCGATCCGTTGTGGGTCATTCTTGGAGTTAGTTACCTATCAATCCTTTGTGGGTCATTGCGGGGGTTAGTACCTATCGATCCTGTGTGGGTCCGACGGCTTAGATGAATCAGTGGTTACATTTGATCATCTCTATCATCGTACGAAGAAGTATACCTGTGTGAGCTGAATCTTGACTTTCAATCGTTATCTTCGATATTATTGACTTGCTTTCCTGTGTGGATTTTGTTGTGCTATCCTGTGTGGACTTGATCGAACTTGGGCTCGGATGTTGGAGCCGAACTGGAATTGATGACTAGGTATATGTATGGGCATATACCTAAGTAGTGTCGGATGTTACTTCGTGATTGTATCTTTCCTTTGTGGATTATCTTTTGTGGATTCTGGGAGACCTTCGGGGGTCTCGGGGTACCTACTGAGTAGCTTATACTCACCCCTGCACGGGCTATGCCCGAACTACATATTTTTGGTTGCAGATGACGGACAACGCTGATCGTGGTTGAGGCACGAGGACCAGGTCGGTACCCGGAGGTGGACAACTGGGCGGGGCGTACTCAGAGCGTATGGCTGGACCCGAGGAGCTGTAGAGGCTATCTGTACCCACCCTTTAGGTGGGACTTCCAATGGACGGCTCGAGGTTACGGCTTTACTTTTCAGTTCCTGTACTCTCTTTTCTTGTTGTACTTTACTTTCAGTTTGAGTTTGTATTCTGGCCCACTTACTTTTCCGCAATTCTGTTGTACCTAGTTTTTACTTAGTGTTTACTTCTGCTTGCTTGCTCTGTGTTGTTTGTTTACTTTACAAAGGCAATTCCTTCCCTTTTTACCAGGAATTATGCCTTGGTGCTAGTCGCCAGCCCCTGGCCTATGGAAGGTGGGCTTGGGGTAGTCACGACACGGGCCCCGAGGAAGGGTCGTGACAAATTGGTATCACAGGAGTTCGGTTCTACCACATAACTCAGGAATTTGATGTTTTTCTTCGTGAAACAATAGTGTTAAGAGTATTGAGTGTGGTTATCAGTCCAGGGAGTCCAGTGTTGGTGCGGCGGCCGACGTATCCGTACACCAGGACCCTGACTTCGGATTTCCGACATAGTGCACGAAAACATTGATTACATGTGTGTTTCATGTTTTCTTTGTGATTACTTTGTGTCAGCTCACCAGGAATACTATTTTGACCATGGCGCACCTGTCTCTTTTCAGGATGGCCCCACGATGGCAGCTAGAAAGGGTTCCGAGTGATGTGTGTGACGACAGCCCACCGAGTGACGAGGCCTCGGTAAAGGTCCCTTTGACAGCAGAGGCACCGGTGGTACCTCTATCCACCGAGCCACTGATGCTAACAGCCCCAGCTACTGACGGTGCACGTCGCCTTATTGCACTACACGAGTTTCAGCGTCAGCAACCACCCAGGTTCCGCGGGGAGATGGACCGTCAGGAAGCCGAGGATTGGATGGAGGCAGTTGTATGAGTTTTCAGGTTAGCGAGGACACCAGCAGACCTCATGGTGATCCTCGTAGCGAGCCTCCTACATGCGGCAACAGGCAGATGGTGGAGCTTGATGCTCCATGTGCACGATGAGGCATCTCTCCTCTGGATGTACTTTGAGATCCTCTTCCACTCGGAGTTCATCCCAGCCACCCTCTATGCAGTGCTCATCCAGGAGCTTCTACAGCTGCGGCAGGGCAGCTTGACGGTCGCCCAGTACTCGGTGAGATTTACCGATCTCTCGCGCTATTCGACGGACATGGAACAGGACCAATTCTTCCGAGACTGGACCTTTGAGCAGGGATTGAGGCAAGAGATCAGGGCATCACTGATCTCCCTCAGCATTCCGACACAGGGAGGGGTACTAGAGTGATCCCTTCTCATCGAGATATTCCTTGTTGAGCCTACATCAGCAGCGAGACCTACCACAGGGCGGCACGTAGCAGATTCCTCTGCAGGAGGCAATCGACGGATGACACATGGGTCTCGGCGGACCAGACCCTCAGGCGGACCACCTCGGGACACTGGCTCAGTGGTGCAGGGAACACAGCGCGGAGCCAGTCTTTCGAGAGGCAAACAGTGCTACGCATGTGGCGGGCAGGGCCACATGTCTCGTGACTACCCGACCCACAATGCTGAGGAGCAGCAGATAGTTGAGGGAGCACCTAGGCAGAGGAAGAGGGTCGACTGTGGCGGTCCGCAGGGAGTAGGCAGACGAGGCAGAGGAGCTGTCCGAGCAGCAGGTGGTGGGCGACGATTCGAGGCTCTACCACCACCACCACTAGGAGGTCCACCCCGACCACTGGGAGCTGGCGGGAAGAGACCGGAACATCTTCAGGAAGCAGAGGCCTACGACCACGACATGACTAAGATGATTTGAGGTACTATCTGTGTCTATTCCACTCTTGTTTCAGTTCTTATAGACACATGAGCGAGTCATTCTTTCATAGCTGCTACCCTTGTTCGGAGGTCGGAGATTTCGGCAGAGCCGTTGGCTCGATCCATATGGCTAGAGACTCATATGGGGGCAGACTCAACGATTACGAACTGGTGCAGGCAGTGTGAGCTTACTCTAGTAGGTGAGAGATTCGGCTAGTGTATTCTTGTAGCGACGTCGAGGCCTTACGACGTCATCTTGGGCATGGATTGATTATCTATAGTCCATGCTCAGATTGACTGTATTAGGCTCATGGTGCGGTGTGTACACACCAACTAGAGCAGGTTTACCTTCACCGGAGATAAAGGATCCTTCGAAGCACATGACCGACTCTCGCAGAGGAGAGGACAACCCATCACTCCTCAGTTGTCTAGCCTCATCCTAGGAGCAGTTGACGTGTAGTGTCAGGGTTTTTCTGCCGTGGTGGATCAGTATGCAGACGTTTTCCACGATGACGTTCCAGGACTACCTCCTCATAGAGAGGTAGACTTTTATATTAACCTGTACCCCGTGACAACCCCGATATCTATCCCAACATATCGGATGGATCCCACAGATCTTCGAGAGCTACGGGTACAATTGGAGGACTTGTAGGGAAAGGGATTCATCTGACCCAGTGTTTCACCCTGGGCTTCCCCGATATTGTTCGCCAAGAAGGAGGACGGGAGCTTGAGACATTGTGTCAAATATCGTCTCCTTAAACAGGTGATAGTGAGGAACAAGTATCCTCTAACGAGGATTGAAGATCTCTTCGATCAGCTCAAGGGAGCACGGTGGTTCTCAAAGATAGACCTTAGATCAGGCTATCATCAGCTTAGAGTTCGAGATGAGGACGTGCAGAAGATGACCTTCAGATGTCGGTATGGCCACTATGAGTTCTTGTTTATGCCATTTGGCATAACCAATGCTCCAGAAGTGTTCATGGGCCTCATGAAGAGGATATTTCAGCCATACCTCGATCGATTTGTTGTGGTCTTCATCGACGACATTTTGATATACTCGAAGACTGAGGAGGAGCACGCCTACCACTTGCGGGTTGTACTGGACACACTCCGAGAGCACCAGCTTTATAGTAAGCTCTTGAAGTGTTAGTCCTAGATACGTGAGGTCCACTTCTTGAGGCATGTCATCTCTGAGGTGGGAGTTGTGGTGGATCTTGCGAAGATCGAGGCATTGCTAGCTTGGGAGCCACCCAAGAGCGTGATAGAGGTGCGGAGTTTCATGGGACTACCTGGGTACTAACGAAGATTCGTGCCAGACTTCTCCAGAGTTGTGGAACCACTCTCAGATTTGACGAAGAAGGGGAAACCCTTTGTGTGGTCAGAAAGATGTCAGCAGAGCTTCCAGGAGCTGAGACAGAGATTGACCAGCGTGCCTATCTTGAGGCTACCAGAGGAGGGAGTTGGGTACGTAGTTTACTGCGATGCATCAGGGACCAGAATCGGATGTGTATTGATGTAGTAGTGGGCCGTGATCGCCAATGTATCATGTCAGTTGAGGCAGGCATGAGAAAAAATACGCAACCCATGACCTAGAGTTAGCAGCAGTGGTATTCGCTCTGAAGATGTGGCGACACTATCTGATGGGCGAGCGCTTTACAGTCTATTCTGACCATCAGTGTCTCAGGTTAATCTTCTCATAGATGGACCTGAACCTAAGACAGCGGTGATGGCTCGAGTTCCTCCAGGACTATGACTTTTAGATAGTCTATACTCCTAGGAAGGGGGAACGTAGTAGCCAATTCTCTCATTAAGAGGACGGGCATCCTGTTACTTGGGGAGGCGACAGAGAAGATAGCCGCATTGCAGATATCCTTCGTGGATAGAGATGGAGAATCCTTTCTTCAGTCACTCATAGTCACTCCTCCACTACTACAGCGGGTCAGAGATTCACAACGTGGTGACGATGACTGTGAGATGTGGCGTGCACAGATTTACTCCGGACAGGCACCTGATGGTGTATCTTTAGAAGGAGTGCAGGACGTCCTTTTCAGAGGATGTACCTTGGTACTGGTTTCCTTATGGGAGGAGGTGCTGAGAGAGTTTCACACTTCCCCCTTTGGTGGTATATCCTGGAGTGGCGAAGATGTACCAGGATCTCAGAGGACAGCACTGGTGGCCAGGCATGAAGAAGGTTGTGGCAGAGTTTTGTTTATCGATGCCTCACATTCCAGCAGGTGAAGGCAGAGCACCAGGTACCAGCAGGCTTGGTACAGCCCTTGGAGGTCCCGGAGTGTAAGTGGGACGACATATATATGGGCTTCGTGACTGTACACACACACTTCTAGAGGTCATGACTCCATTTGGGTGATTGTCGACCGACTCACCAAGTCGGCTCACATCTTACCCATCAGAGAGCCAGGCTCAGTGGAGAACATGGGATGCCTCTACGTTCAGGATATTGTATGGATTCATGGTGTTCCATCATCTATCGTCTCCGATCGAGATGCTGGCTTTACTTCCCGGCTCTGGAAGGGGTTGCAGGAGGTGTTCGGGACACAGCTACTTCTGAGCACCACCATTCACCCTTATACGTATGGTCAGACGGAGAGGACCATTCAGACTCTCGAGGAAATGCTCCGTGAATGTGTCTTCTACTTTGGTCGCAGCTGGGAGGACCACCTACCCTTGGTGGAGTTCGCGTACAACAAAAACTACCACTCCACCATAGAGATGGCACCATACGAGACGTTGTACGACCATCCTTGCAGATCACCTCTGTGCTGGGCAGACCCAGGGGTGTCAGCACTTGTGTGACCAGAGATGGTCCAGGCCACGACAGAGAAGGTCCAGGTCATCTAGGAGCAGATGAGGATAGCTCAGAGCCGGCAGAAGTCTTATGCTGACAGGAGGCGGAGGCCACTGGAGTTCGAGGATGGAGACCATGTCTTCTTGCGGGTCTCACCTCGACGTGGTTTACGGAGATTTGGGCAGAGGGCAACAAGTTGTCTCCATGATTCATCAGACCATTCCAGGTCCTCAACAGGATAGGCGAGGTGGCTTATCACCTGGCTTTACCACCTTAGTTGCACTGGGTGCACGACGTCTTCCACGTATCTCAGCTAAGGAGATATGTGCACGACCCGATGCATATCATTGACCATGGGGAGATGGACATCGATGATGGGGAGACTTTTGCGGAGGTCCCGGTGGAGATTGAGGATTGACAGGATTGGGTCCTACATGGATGGTCGATTCCTCTAGTGTGTGTGCATCAGATGGCAGCACGGGAACCTCAAGGAGAGCACTTGGGAGCGGGAGGCTCAGATACGTGCTCAGTACCCACGTTTGTTTTCCCTAGTTTTTGATGTATCTTTATGGGGACGTAAAGCCTTGAGGTGGGAGTAATGTAAAGACCTGTAATATTCAAGGGAAATTGTTTTTCATAATTTTATTTGGGATTTTACAAGAACACAGTTTCTAACGGCACCTGATTCCGAGGCCCGGTGTGCCCAGAATCATTTTCCAATGCATAGCTCGGGTACGTTCAGTGAACGAACGAGCGAGTTTTCCTAACTTTTGAACAGGCGCTCAGAATCGAATTCTGAGGGCACTGATGGAATCACAACGCGGTAATTTCTTAGAAACACCTCTTCCAGAGTTGCGTGTGCTCGGGGGTGGTTTTCAAATTTTTTGGTTATGTAAAGGAATAAAATAAAAGTGGTGGAGCCAATTTTATTTTATTTTTGTTTCACCTAAATTAAGTGGATGATGTGGGACCCACAATATTCTACCCACTAGGTAGGATATTTGTGAGGTGGGCCCACACGAGCTCTACCATTTCTTTTCTTCCTAAACCCCCTCCTTTAATAAGGTAACGCACCTGCACCCCTATTAAGTGGAAGTCAACCCTTGCGTTTTTCTGTTATGAAACGCCTTTATTAATTTGGGCAGTTTAAACGTTGCAATTAATTCTTTTAACTGATTGTTTCGTTTTTTGAATTTTAATACGCATGGCTTTGAGAGATAAAATAAGGACAAACTCTTATTTTATTAGAGTTTTTTGGGTTGTAAGAGGCTTGGGAGAATTTTCTCAAGATCTTGAAGTTCTTCCTCCTCGACGAAGAACGCGAAGAACGCGAAGAATGCGATGAACGCCGACCTCCGACGACGGTCGACAAGAACGCCGGATCCTCGAAGACCGACGACGCGATGACAACAAATCTTTTCTCCCCGAAGAGACGATCCTCCTTCCGCGACGCCTTCTTCCGCGATGTACCTTTCTGCGAAAAACCTCGTTCGACGACTACGCTCAAGGTAGGGGGATTATTATTTCATTTGTTCCTGATTACTTTCATCATTGACTTATCGTATTATTTGGGCCGCCTGTTATCACAATAACTGGAGGAGGTCGGACCGCATGAACACGGTCGACCTTCCTCTCCCCTTTGGTTGTTTGATATTATTTACTACATGAGCAAGGGAACGTGGTGTCGAAGCACCGCGCGAGAAATATTAAAGAAAGGGGGAGAAGTGCAGCATCGGTGCAGCCGCGCCGGAGAACCAAAAAAGGCATTGCGGACGGATCGGGGCCGCGGTGGAGGGGGGCGCGGCGCCATTGCGCCGCGCTGGACGGATCAAGGCCGCAGCGGAGCATGGAGCGGCGGACGGGTCCGTGCCACCGGCGCGGAGCTGGGGGACCGTCCGTGCCGGTCCCGTGGCGGCACCCGCCGGCCGACCGGAGCGGGCCGGCCGGTCAAGGGAGGAGCCGGGGGTTCGTAACCCCCGGCTGGCCAGCAGGTGCGGCCCCACGCATGGGGGCATCGATTTCACTACGCGGGGGGCAGCGCCCCCCCCCCCCCCCCCCCCCCCCCACACCCCCCCCCCTCATCGCTCGGCTTACGGCCGAGCCGCCGGGCCGCGCCCAAGCAGGCGAGACCCAGACACGTGATGGGTCGACCCGGTTCGGGCTGTCCCAGGGGGTATCGGGCCGGGTCGGACTGGGCCCGAACCCTCTACTCCCGGACATCTTTCGGTCTTTTACCCATAACATGGGCTGCGGACCTCCGATCGACGCACCGTCAGCTGCGATACTATCCTTGGATCGAGACGGTCGTTTAAGTATATCACAGTCAAGGTTTCAGAAAACATTGTGTTCGGGCGGGTTGGTTCGTACACGAAACCAACCGGGCCCTCGGAGCGGAAACACTTATAACATGAGCTCCGGGCGTCTGATTGACGTGTCATCGACTTTGATGGATCCCTCTTATTGAGACAGACCATTCGGATTACTCTGCTCGAGGTTTGGATGTCGTTCGAGTACGGTCGGGTTGGTTTTGACTTAAAAACCAACCGGGCCCCTGGGACGAAAAAGCCAATAACTCTCAGACCGGGCGTCTGATTGACGCGCCGTCTTTGATGTTGAGTTCATGTTGACGATACAGAACTTTTGGATACATCAACTACGGACTATGTGTCAGTTGATGTATCAGCCTCTCGGCATGTGGAGCGGACCCTCCCAAACGAGCTTGCTATGTGCGGGAAACCTAGAGCTAGCTGTGACTGCGACGATGATAACGACTGTGCAGAAATCCTCCGTGGATTCGACAGTGATGACTACAGCACTCAGCGATCCTACGTGGATCAGTGCTACAGATCCTGTGTGGGTCAGCGCACAGTGATCCTGTGTGGGCCAGCGCCTACAGATCCTGTGTGGGGCCGATCCTGTGTGGGTCATTGTGGGGGTTAGTTACCTATCGATCCTTTGTGGGTTACTGTGGGGGTTAGTTATCTATCGATCCTTTGTGGGTCATTGCGGGGGTTAGTTACCTATCGATCCTTTGTGGGTCATTGCGGGGGTTAGTTACCTATCAATCCTTTGTGGGTCATTCCGGGGGTTAGTACCTATCGATCCTATGTGGGTCTGATGGCTTAGATAAATCAGTGGCTACATCTGATCATCTCTATCGTCTTACCAATAATTATACCTGTGTGAGATGAATCATGAATTTCAATCTTTATCTTCGATATGATTGACTTGCTTTCCTATGTGGATTGTGTTGTGCTATCCTATGTGGATGTGATCGAACTTGGGCTCGGATGTTGGAGCTGAACTGGAATTGATGACTACGTATATGTATGGGCATATACCTAAGTAGTGTCAGATGTTACATTGTGATTTTATCGTTCCTTTGTGGATTATCCTTTGTGAATTTTGTGAGACCTTCGGGGGTCTTGGGGTCCCAACTGAGTAGCTTATACTCACCCCTGCATGGGCTATGCCCGCACTACGTTGTGTTTGTTGTAGACGACGGACAATGCTGATCATGGTTGTGGCACGAGGAGCAGGTCGGAACCCGGAGGTGGACCACTGGGAGGGGCATACTCAGAGCAGACGGCTGGACCCGAGGAGCTGTGGAGGCTATCTATACCCACCATTTAGGTGGGACTTCCTATGGAATGCTCATGGGTGTGGATTTACTTTTCATTTTTTGTACTCCCTTTTCCAGTTGTACTTTACTTTCAGTTTAGGTTTGTATTCTAGCCCACTTACTTTTCCGCACTTCTGTTGTACCCAGTTTTTACATAGTGTTTACTTCTGCTTGCTTGCTCTGTGGTGTTTGTTTACTTTAAAAAGGCAATGCCTTCCCTTTTTAATGGGAATTACTCCTTGGTTCTAGTCTCCAGGCCCTGGCCTATGGAAGGCGGGCTTGGGGTAGTCACGACACGGGCCTCGAGGACGGGTCGTGACACTGTTTATGAAGAAAAGTTCACTCGACTGGCAATGTATGCACCAAATTTCATCCAAGATCATGATAGTAAGATAAATCTATTTTACTCAGGACTGAAGCCATGATATCGAAGGGTGTTAGACTCTCGTGAGTTCAAAAGTTATGAAAAACTTATTCGATGTGTGTAGAAGGTGGAAATGGAGTTTGTTGATGATCAAGTGTTCTTTGAAAAAACAACAGAATAAGAGGTCCAGTTGGCAGGCATAAGAGAATAATTCATCAAATAAGCTTGGAGGTAAGAAAACTAAATATCCAACTTGTGAGAAGTGTTGTAAAAAATCATGCTGGATAATGTTCATCAAATACTAGAAAGTGCTTCAGGTGTGGTAAGTCTGGTCATATTGCTTGTAACTGTAAGGAAGATGAACAAGAAGGAAATGAAAAGCCATTGGAAAGATTTTTTAAGTGTAACGAAATGGGTTATTATGCAAATGAGTGTCCAACGAAGAACTCAACTGAGGGAAAGCATTCTAACTACAAGCAGAAAGGGGTGGTGAAATACTTCACAACTACTTCAGCAGATGTTGGACCATCAAATGAAGTAGTATCAAGTACACTTTTTGTTTGTTCAAATTATGACAATGTGTTGTTTGATTCAGGTTTTACACACTCTTTCATTTCTGATAATTTTTCTAGTAAATAGGGAATTCCATCTCATGTTATGAATACTGAACTTACTGTAAAAACACATGGAAAAAATGTTGAGACAAAAAAGAAAACATAAGAACATTCATATCCTTGTGTGCGGAATGAATCTACCTGCAAACCTTATTGGTTTTCCTCTAATAGAGTTTAATGTTATTTTGGGCATAGATTGGCATTCTGTTTATCATGTTAAGATTGACTGTAGAGATAATGAGTTTTATTTCCAGAAAGATTTTATGTTTGTGTATAATAATGAAACCTTTTTTTATAACAAATTAAGAATCTGAGAAACTAGTAAAAAATGGAATTGAATGTTACCTGGCATATATTGTTGAAAATAAGGGAACTGTTCAGATTAATGATGTGGCAGTGGTAAATGGGTACCTTGATGTTTTTCTTGATGAGTTTCCTGGTATTATACCTGATCGGGAAGTTGAATTTACTGTTGACTTAGTTCCTGATGCTAAGACAATTTTGAAACCCCCTTATGGAATGGATCAAATTGAAATTTTAGAGTTAAAGAAGAAATTTCAGGAGTTATTAGATAAAGGTTTTATTAAACCTATCACATCACCATGGGGTGCTCCTATATTTATTATTAAAAAGAAATATGGTTCAAGGAGACTTTGCATTGATTATAGAGCATTGAATAACATCACTGTTAATAATAAGTATCCTTGGCCTCATATCGATTATTTGTTTGATCAGCTCTTTGGAGTTCAATATTTTCCAAAGATTAACTTGAGGATGGGGTACCATCAATTGAAAGTAAAAGAATAAGACATTCTGAAAACCACATTTGGTACTAGATATGGCCATTATGAATTTTTAGTTATGCCTTTTTTTAACCAATTCACCTACTGTATTCATGGATCTTATGAATTGAAATTTCAGTGATTTCGTGGATAAGTTTGTGGTTGTGTTCATTGATGATATTTTGGTTTATTCAAAAAGTAAAGAGGAGCATGAAGGTCATTTAAGGGTCATCTTTCAAATCGTAAAAGAAAAGAAACTTTATGGGGAATTCAATAAGTGTGAGTTTTGGTTACAACAAATTTCATTCCTTGGTCACATTGTTTAAAAAAATTTCATAACTGTTGATCCTACTCAAATAAAAGTTGTTGAAGAAGGGCCAAGACCTACAAATATAAATGAGATTTGTATTTTTCTTTGTTTGGGAGGTTATTACGGGAGGTTTGTTGAAAATTTTGCATGGTTATCTAGTACAATGACTAAGTTAACTTGAAAAGGTGTTAATTTAACTTGGAAAAAAGAGTGTGATGATTGTTATTCAGAATTGAAAAGAAGAATGGTGAATGATCCAGTTTTGGCATTGCCATATAGAAATGGTGAGTTTGTTATCTACAGTTATGCTTTGTTGAAAGGACTGGGGTGTGTCCTAATTCATAATGAACAGGTAATTTCTTATGCTTCATGTTAGTTGAAACCACGTGAGTTAAATTACCCTACACATGATTTGGAATTATTTGTTGTTGTTTTTGCTTTAAAAATTTGGAGGCATCATTTGTATAGAGTAAAATGTGAAATATATATTGATCACAAAATTTTAAAGAATATATTCACTCAAACAGAATTGAACATGAGACAGAGGAGATGGCTATACTTAATCAAGGATTATGATTGCACGATCCATTACCATCTGGAAAAAGCTAATAAAGTGGATGATTCTTTGAGTCAAAAAATAGTATATCATTAGCCATGCTACATTTGGAACAAGATCCTTTTGTTTTTTATTTGATGAAATTTTTCATAGATGTTGTTAGTGCATGAAATTATTCTGTTTTGTTTAAGGTGTCGGTGAGATCATCTCTATCAAACAGAATAAAGGAAGCGCAGAAGGAAGACAGTGAGTTGCAGAAAATGGTAGAGTTGGTTCAGAAGGATTTGTTTCCAGAATTTAACATTGATAATGATTGTGTTTTTAGATTTGGAAAAAGATTATGCGTGCCTTGTGATTCACAGTTGAAGAATGAGTTGTTATGTGAAACTCATAGTTCTCTGTTTTCAGTTCATCCTCGAAGTACTAAGATGTACAGAGATCTTCGGGTGTATTACTGGTGGGATGGAATGAAAAGAGATATTTCTGATTTTTCAATGAAGTGTTTGACTTGTCACCATGTTAAAGCAGAGTGATAGTTACTGAAAGGAATACTTCAGCCTTTATCGATGCCCGAGTAGAAATGGGAAAATATATCCATGGACTTCATTGTGGGATTACCAAAGACATCTTCAGGTAATAATGAAATCTTTGTTATAATTGATCGATTGGATAAATCTACTAATTTTCATACTATTCAAGATACTTTGTCTCAAGATCAACTTGCTCAGTTCTATGTTAAAGAGATAGTCAGGTTTCATGGTGTTCCCCTCTCCATTGTATCTGATCGTGATCCCAGGTTTACTTTAAACTTTTTTAAAGGCCTTCAAAAGTTGTTGGGTACTAAATTAAATTTTATTACACCATTTTACCGTCAATAAGATGGGAATTCAGAACGAAAATTTCATACATTGGAGGATATGTTACGTGCTTGCTCGAGGGATTGTCAGGGAAGTTGGGACCAACATCATTCATTGGTTGAATTTTCATATAATAACAGTTTTCATTCTAGTATATAGATGGGTCCATTTGAGGCATTATATGGAAAGCATTGTCGAACTCCAGATTTTTGGGGTGAAGTAGGTGAAAGGAAGCTGATGGGACTAGAATTGGTAGAAGAGATGGCAGAAAAAGTTCAGTTGATTCAGAAGCACATGGGAACAACTCAGAGCAGACAGAAAAGTTATGGAGATAATCGGAGGAAGGATCTTTCTTTTGAGGTTGGTGATCATGTCTTTCTCAAAGTTTCTCCATGGAAAAGTGTGATGCATTTTGGTAATAATGGAAAGTTGAGTCTGAGGTTCATTGGAACCTATAAAATCCTGGATAAAGTTGGATCAGTTTCATACTGAGTAGCTTTACCTCCATGTTTATCTCAGGTACACAATGTTTTTCATGTTTCGATGTTGAGAATGTATATACCAGATCCATCTCATGTTTTGAGCCCAGAGGTACTTTAGTTGGAGGAGAATCTCTCTTATGAAGAACAACCAGTCCAGATTCTTGACCATAGAGAGAAAGTGTTGTAGAATAAGGTTATTCACCAGGTAACGGTTTTGTGGAAAAACCTTATGTTTGAAGAGGCAACATGGGAATCTTAAAATTCTATGAGGGATAAATACCGCTGTTGGTGCCAAAATATTTCACGAAAGGAAGGGAAGAAAAAGAAGGCTGGCACGCTACATCACAAAGCACCATCGCGAAGAACCGACGTGAAGGACCGACAGGAAGGGCCTCGATCATCGCGACCTCGCGAAGCTCCAGAGGCAGTAATCCTCCACGAACGCATTTGACGTTCGCGAGCCCGCCACGAAGCTCCAAAGGCGGTAACCCTCCGCGAACGCATTTGACGTTCGTGAGCCCGCCGCGAAGCTCTAGAGGCGGTAAACCTCCGCGAACGCATATGACGTTCGTGAGCCGCCACGAAGCTCCAGAGGCGGTACCCTCCGCGGACGATGTTAACGTTCGCGAGTGCGCCGCGAAGCACCGGAGGCGGCGCGCGAGTTCTGCTTCGCTGCGCCCCTTGCCTATAAATACTGGACTCCCCCTGAGTTACGGAGATGGACAATCCGACCTCTCGGCTTATCCTCTCCCGAATCGCGAAGCACACTTTGCCCCGGGAATCATTAGCTCCGCAAGGTACTTCTACTTCGCGAGACGCCTCTGCATTGTCTCGGTTTGAGCCCCTCTTCCGAGAGGGATGCCCTTCACGAAGCTCAAGGACATTCGCGAAGGAAGGGGATTCCCAAGGGAACCCAGGCAGCCGCGGAGCGTTTATGCTTCGCGAAACACCCAACCCATGCTAGTGATCCCTATGCTAAGGCAGGATCGCTACACATCGCAAAGCACACTGCTTCATAGGACCCTGCTTCGCGAGTCCCCTCTTCTTCGTGAGGAAGTGCTCCGCGAACACTGTTCCACTTCACGAAGCACCTTCCCCTCACACCTATGCCCCATGCTAAGGCCAAGGCACTCCACTTCGTGAAGCACAATCCTTTTCTTAGCGATTCCTCTTTCTGTGTGACCCTCCAGGTTTACACGATGTGATTTCAATGTCCCATGGACAATACCACCCGTAGCGTTGCTTCGCCTAATGCTTTTTCGCATAGGCCTGATAACGGCTATTGCTTCTTCGCATAGCCACGCTAATGTGGACCCCTCGATGGTTCGTTCCACAACCCCCCTTAACCATGGCCTTACTGGTACCTTACCTTCCCCAAGGACCAGAGGGTACCGGTTATGTAAGTCCTAGTGGTGTGGAGTGAACCCACCTCATCTGAGCTGCAGGACGTTAAACTGCCAAGCACCACGTCCTCAACACATGACGTCAAACTGTGACCCGACCTCGTGCCCCTTACGAAGGGTCCCCCCAGCTCGAACATTCTTTACACCACTCGTCTCCACAAGAGTGGAATCACCCATCCACAAGGGATGATATCCTCCTTATTGGAGTGGAGTATGTTCATGGGAGAAGGGAGACCCTAGTCCCCCAACGAATGTCTGCACCTCTGCATCTCCGTACTTCCCCACTACCAAGGTCAGTGGAGGGCGTGATAGGGAATGAGGCACCTCCCATCATTGCACCAAGGTCCATCTTTACCGCACTTTGTCACACCATGGGCCTCCATCCTGGAGTATGTCCTGACACCATGGGCCGCCTAACGCGTAAGCCCCTCTTCGCTTCTCACGGACGCACCCTTCGCGACGTGATCGTCAGGTCCTTGCAACCTCTTGTTTCTCACACCGAGCATGACTCACGTGAGCTTAGAGTGAGCACCGACCCTGACCAACACCCATAGCGAACTATGAGGACTTTGATCCATGTCAAGGCATGGTACGTAGGAAGCCTCCATGAGGTTCAAGCCACATTGCTCGGTCATTCATTCACGTCGAGTTTCGCCCGCGTCCAGTATGACATTAAACTTTATGCCCCTCCCTTTGTCCTACATGACATTAAACTTCACACCCATTCCCACCTGAACTACGAGGTCTTTGATCCATGTCAAGGCATGGTACATAATAAGCCTTCCAAAGGTTCAAGCCCACCACCCATTGGACCAAGGTCCACTTTCACGTCGGTTCGCCGACAAAACCCAACCCGAACTACGAGGTCTTTGATCCATGTCAAGGCATGGTACGTAGGAAGCCTTCCAGAGGTTCAAGCCCACCACTCATTGGACCAAGGTCCACTTTCACGTCGGTTAGCCGAAAAATCCCCATTTGAACTACGAGGTCTTTGATCCATGTCATGTCGTGGTACGTAGGAAGCCTCCATGAGGTTCAAGCCCACCCATCGTCCAATTCACGTCGTGTTCCACCTACGTCCAGCATGATGTTAAACTGCAATTCCAGTCCGACGGCAAGCCGTTGTGACTAACCCGAACTACGAGGTCTTTGATCCATGTCAAGGCATGGTACGTAGGAAGCCTTCCAGAGGTTCAAGCCCACCACTCATTGGACCAAGGTCCACTTTCACGTCGGTCCGCCGACAAATCCCCATTTGAACTACGAGGTATTAGATCCATGTCAAGGCATGGTACGTAGGATGCCTCCATGAGGTTCAAGCCCACCCATCGTCCAGTTCACATCGTGTTCCACCTACGTCCAACATGACGTTAAACTGCAATTCCAGTCCGACGGAAAGCCGTTGTGACTAACCCGAACTACAAGGCCTTTGATCCATGTCAAGGCATGGTACGTAGGAAGCCTCTACGAGGTTCAAATCCACCATCTGTTCATTCCGGCCTCATTCACGTCGGTTCACCCCCGTCCCGCATGACGTTAAACTGCATTCCCCAATCCGAACTACGAGGACTTTGATCCGTGTCAAGGCATGGTACGTAGGAAGCCTCCCTGAGGTTCAAGCCCAACAATCATTGGACCAAACCGTCTCCTTGTCGGTGTGCCAGGCCCCTATTTCCAAGCCCATCTCCCATCGGACCAAGGTCCCTCATTTACGTCGGCTCACCGACACCCACTGCCCGTCATATATTCACGTCAGGGTTCACTACCGTCCCACATGACGTTAAACTGTATTCCATCAATCCTTTGAACTACGAGGACGTTGATCCATGTCAAGGCATGGTACATAGGAAACCTTCCCAAGGTTCAAGCCCACCATTAGTGGACCCGCGGGCCTACTTTCACGTCAGTTCACCGATGAAACCCTTTGAACTACGAGGTCTTTGATCCATGTCAAGGCATGGTACGTAGGAAGCCTTCTAGAGGCTCAAGCCCACCACTCATTGGACCAAGGTCCACCCTCACGTCGGTACACTGACGATGCCCATCGGACCAAGGTACATCTTCACGTTGGTTCGCCGGCGACATTCATCGGGCCAAGGCCCAAATTCACGTCGATTTACCGGCACCACCCCAAACTACGCAGACTTTGATTCCCTGCCACGGGGATACGTAGGAAGCATATTCAAGGTTCAAGCCCAACTTCACTGTCTCCCCTACGATGGTCCCATTTCATTCCCCCTCTACTTCATTCATCCACCTACAACCCATCCTGATTCTCGCCCGGGCCGTCATATCCCGGTGAGACCATGTCGGTACGCTCTTCTTCACAGCCGCCCATAGGGTGGCCCCGGTATCGACATCCCTTCATGGAGGATCCCTCAATCCGATCTATCCTAGATAATGCTCTGGTTGGGTTGATCCGTCTCCGCTAGATGTTAAACTCGCGGCATACCCTATTTTAAACATGGGAAGTTGATGAAAACCTCAGATATGTGTCTATGACATATAATTCCTCACGCTCGATGTGGGATTCCTCGGGCTTCCACGCCCTCGAGAAGCCTTGTGACCAGGGATAATAGACAGACATTCTAGGTTCCCCAGCATCCAGACACGCTACTGATGCCTCAACGTGACTACTCCCCCGACTGAAGGTTGCTGCCCTGACTGGACCCTTTGGAATGTCCCGACAGAAGCAGTGTAATTAACCAGCGTCCATGGAAACATGGAACTGGGAAGAGTTTCACGAACTATGTGTTAAATCTATGAGGGAGACCTGGACTAGGTGGCGAGTTCCGAGGAGGAATCCACAGGAGGAAGAACCGACATCCCATAATCCCGTTTCTATCAAAGAGCTGAGGTCCATGAATAAGGAATGAATGCTGCCTGCCTTTGGAAAGCGGGAATGAAGGGCAACACAGCGCCGCGCGTCTTCCTCCTCGGAAGGAACGGATGCACGCGCGCGCGCCTCGGCAAAAGCGTCGGAAACAGAAATGGTGAATCCGACGTGAAATTTTTCTCCTCAATATGAAGATTAGTAGCGTTCGAGACACCAGTATATTGACATGTCACCGGATCCAGATATCTGGCGCCTGGTCCCGCAAAGCAAATAGCGGGCCTGTCGTGAAACTCACTGGAAGTCGGGGCAGTAGAATGTGGGGCACTCCATTCTGCAGCATGTTGGCGTGGATCCTTCTTACAGACCTGGAGAATGGAAGGACGCTGGGGCACTGGCTGTCAATCCTTTTCCTCTCAGTACTGATGAGTTGATCCCTTTGTTTCTCAGGAACCAAGTTACTATTACAGAGACGCGATCACCATCTGCTCCTCGCCAACGCAGGGGTAGGGGCAACACCGCCACGACCACCCCACGTAGTGCTGCTACCGCCACGACGGCCGCCACATCACAGAATATGGGGCGCCCACGTCCCCTTTCCTCATCAGAGGTCATCCAGCGAAGGGTAATCAACATCCTCGTGCGCAGGTACGAGGAAGAAGGGGTCTTCCCAACTCGGGATATGGCCCGCCTGGACCTGGAGGCCTCCAGGCCCCGCCGTCAATGCCGCCCTAACAGGCTGCCCAGGGAGCCCCTGCTCCCCACCCCAATGTTCAACCGTTTCGGGAGCCTGTCTCTGGAACGCCTTGACGACTCCTCGCCTTACGCTGAAGAGGCGGGTGCCGTCCGGCTCAGCCCGCTCAGGGTCCCGACCCATGGGATCCAGGCAAGAGCTCCCGCCCGGCCGCGTCAGCGCCGCCGTCCGGCCCCGCAGGAAGAGCAGGCAGGCTATGTCCCTGCACCACCTGCACCAGCTCGCCTGACCCGACGTCAGCGTCGGGCCCGGGCTGAGGACGCTCGCCCAGGCACGTCAACGTCGACAGCTACAGTGGCCCGAGACACCGCCGATGTGCATCGTGAAGCCCCTGCATACACTGAGCAGGGGCACTCCTTCACCCAACCAGGATCGAGACCCCAACCGTCCCCCGGGCAGGCTGGGTTGACTCTCCGGGTTGCAGGCCCAAGTGGTGATCGCCGCGAACTAACCCGCGATGATGTCACCACGTACAGAGGTCCTCCCCATGCCACTACTTCACAGGGCGTGGGCCTTCCTCGCTCCAATGTTCTTCATGGATTCATTACTCGTGCTACCCTCATCCTGAAGGAAGACCTGCCCCGCGGCAGTGACGCCCAGCGCGGAAACCTTTCCCGCGCCCACTATACAGGGTATGGAGTCCATCCTCCTGCCCCGACCTCCAACCTGAAGGCACCGTCCATCCGGTCCTTCTCCAACGTGGGGGCCCTCCCTACGTCCTCTCTGCAACCGGCGAAGGTCCTCCTCGCCCCAGCAACTCGAGGAGTGAAGGTCAGCCTCGCTCCACTCGCATCGACCATGGAGGTCCTCCCCATGCTCCTGCAGGTTCCAACAGGGGCTCTGCCTATATGGGTGTTGTTCATGGAGGTCCTCCCCATGCTCCTGCAGGTTCCAACAGGGGCTCTGCCTATATGGGTGTTGTTCATGGAGGTCCTCCCCATGTACCCTTCGACATTTTCACCGGTGCCCCTCGCACCCTGGATATCTCGAGTGGGGGTCCTCTCCGCCACAGCGCCAGCGCCACCCTGAGGCTTCCTGATAGGGGTCAACCCTGTCCCGAAGAGCCACCCCGGGGCAGGAGAGCAGGTTGTCACCACCTCAAGAAGAACCCTGCGAAGGCCCAGGTGGAGATCAAACATGCCCGCTTATCCGACTCAGAAGCGGAATGCGATTCAGCGATGCAACCTTCTCCCCGCTCCTCCGTATCAAGGACTAGGACAGGAACCAGACGCGTTATCCTCATTCTCCCGGAATTTGAGGTCCACCAGATTCCCATCCTCCTCCGCAGGTACATCCAAGAGGAAGAAATATTGGTAATTCCGCAGGTCTCGACCGCGCAATCACCACCTTTGTCACCAGAAGTGCCCTTTACCTCTACCAGAGATCACAGAGAGTTATTTTGGGGGCCAACGACGGTAGAGAGACGACACGACCTGTCGCCGGTAGCCACGGCTCCTACTCCAGATGTTGCGGTTATCAGCCCGTCGTATCGCGACATCGTGTCCAGGTCACCTCACTCTTCGGAGGATGGCCCGGAATTCGACGTCCAGTCAGCTCGTTCGCCGTATTCTCCACCGCCGAGCTTACTATCCCAGAGGTCCGCCTCGGTACTGCTATCGGTCCCTCAGCCGCCCTCGGTTGACGAGTGGGGCAACACAGGGCCAGACCCTGAGTCCGAGCCCAGGAGCTTCTGGAGTATTCTCACAGCGGATTACTTCCCAGAAATGTTCTGGCTGACGACAGCGCTGAATTATCGTGTACCGAAGCCTCTTACCCCTGAAGAAGTGGGGTGATTTTGTTGAACCCTATGGGAGACACACTTACGCCTTCGTTACGAATGGGTGGTGTACCCCATAAGTGGAGAGCACTTCGAATAAATCGGCAAGTAGTGCCGCCTAGTCGATGCGGCCGCACTCCTTGTGGCCCAGCACCCAGAGTCGCCAGGCCACCAGAGCACCCTTCAACGAAAATGCGTTCAGAGTTTTAAATAACTCCACAGAATCGTCAAGGAAGCCACCCCCCATGTGCAAGTCTATGGTTGGGGACACTATGATGCTCTCCTCTTCGACCCTATCCGACGGCAGCCCGATTCGCTTTGCGACATCGAGGACATTCCCTCGAGAGGGGTCGCGGTCCACATGGCTGACGTCGTGGACAAGGAAGATGAGCTTGAATTCCTTGATGGAGACTTACCCCCTGAGGGCGTACCGCCACTGCTGGACCCATCAGGGAGAGTTACCCGTCAGCAGAGGAACCTGCTAGGCCTCCCCGTACCCACCGAGTCGCTGGTACTCGGTCGAAACACCGGAAAGGGTAAGGAGCACGTCGGGACAGTCAAGCGCTACGACTCGTCCGCCTCTATGCAGAAAATGGACGAATATCCCGAGAAGGCCACGATACGATAGTTGCTTGCTGAGCAGAAGAGGCTGGTTGACGAACTCTTGGCTGAGCGCGCCGCAGAGCGGCGACCCGACTATGGTAATCCCGGGCCTGGGCAGTAGGGGTAGGAACAATTTCCCCCCGGTGAGATGCCTCCAGGAAACCTTGATCATGCTACTGCTGCAGACATGGAAGAAGAAGAAACGTATGGCAAGAGGGTGCGATACGTCTCGCCAAATACCCCCGAGCGACGAGGCAACCTGAATAATCCAGTCCGGGTTCCCCCAGTCGCCCCGCGGGTCATCCAGCTAGTTGACCCACGAGCGGCCGAATCCATCTACCGTGTTGAAGAACCTGACAATGCAGTTGTGGATAGGGATCCCCGTCAAGACAGGGACCCCCACCCGGATGATCTTATCGCGACACTCACAGCCCGCCTCGAAGCGTTGGAAACGCGGCATGTGGCGGTCCCACCGGATGGCAAGCCTTATCCCGCGTGGGTGGATGATATGCCCAAACCTCCGGGTTTTGGGAACCCCACTTTCTTTCCTTATAATGGGACAGGGGACCCGCCGTTGCACTTGGCTCATTTTTCTTCCAGGTGTGGCCCCATGCTGGGGACTCCGGCTCAGCAAGAAGCCTCCAAGCTCCGATGTTTCGTACAAACATTGGAAGGTACGATATTCGTCTGGTACAGACAGCTCCCTATCGGATCGGTGACCGGTTGGGAGGACCTTCGCCGGTAGTTCTTATACCAGTTCAGCTCCACCACGCGGAAGACCAGCATTGCAGACCTCTTCAAGTGCAAGCAAAGGCCTGATGAGCGGGTTGCAGATTTCATCTCCCGGTGGAAGGGACTTACGTATTCCCTCGATATGCCACTGACTCAGGAGCAATTACTGACGATGTGTGTGGGGAACGTCAAGACAGAGCTGGTACCCTCCCTAATTACCCAGAACTACCCTGGAGGGTTCAGATATTTCTTAGATAAGGCTCAACGCCTTGAGGAAGCCCTGCAACAGGCCAGTCTGGCACGTTTGTTTCCCCCTATGATCCCGCCCAGGAGGACCGCCAGGGCTGAACCCGCTGCGGTGGCCCAAATAGAATCCCCGAGGAAGCTAGAGTTACTGCCGGTGGCATCACCCCCGCGACCCCGCAGAGGTCCTCCACCTCAAACACAGGCTCCTGCCCAGCAGGGACCGCCTCAGAACCGACAGGTTCCCCCGCGCAATGTGCCACCGCCACCTAGGCGAGACAATCAGGCGCCGCCTCCTCGGAAGGCCCCTCGTCAGGGCCAGGCCCCCAGGCCCCCCTATCCGTAAATAAGGTACCAAACATATTCGTTCAATGAAAATCAGGTCCCTGGCTACTTCCGAAGTGCTCTAGAGCAAGGGATTGTGCGTCTGCCTGAGTGAAGAAGGCCGGAAGAGGCGAATCTCACCGATCACCCTAACTACTGCCCTTATCATCGGATCCTGGGGCACACCCTCATGAAATGCTATGTGTTTAAAGACTGGCTTCAAGACCAGGTCAACAAGAACATAGTCAAGTTGGGCCCAGCACCAGCGCAAGTGGCAGGTGTCTTTGCAGGATCAGAGATCGGCAGCGATAGTGAAGGCGAGTGGCAGCAGGTCCCCAGCCGCGGATCCCAGAAATACGATGACTGGATGGCTCGAAAAACTGTCGTTCGTGCCCATGGTATCATCCGGCCACGCCTGAAGCAGTCAGAACCTTCAGAAGAAGTAGCTGGTGCCTCCGCATCATCTTCACAGTCGGCCTCTTCCCAAAAGGGCAAGTAGCGGCGAGACAAGAAGAAGCAACGCGCAGCGCCGGTGTCGTCGTCATCCCGCACTCTCGGTGACTTTATGCCCCCTGAAATGGGGATTCCTCCCAGGATCCGCCCATTGGTGGATGACTCCTTGAGCGACAGCCAGGGGTACGCTTTGGTTAACACCGTGGAGCTGGTAAAGCCCTATATGACCCCCGACGAGGGGGAATGCCAGACAGATCTCCCCAACGTTTCCAGCTGACGTCAATGTCAGTGGAATCGCAACTGCGCCAGTATCCATCATTTTATAAAACTCATGGATTATTTCTTCCCATTAAAATTTACAATATAAACATTTTCCTTTGTGAGTTAACATTTATGTTGGATTTAATCGTTTGGAAAATTTTCACAAAAAATGTTTATAGTATCCGACTAACTCAAGGAATCTAAGGATCTCTCCCACCATTATTTTAATCATACAAATATCAATAACCTATATCATTGATAGATCCCCATATATAAAATCAGATATATTATTCAACCCAATCACCAGTAATCCTATATCAAGATTTCTCACTAGATAAATATGTAATAAAACTTATCCTTTAGCCTGTGTTTTCACATAATGTCAATTAGCCTTCATTATATTCCATGATTTTAGAATATATAAGAATATCAGGTATAGATGTAATTAAAAATTGATCATGGTCATTTATAAATACTATAGTCATGAAATCCTTTAATATAGTAGTATCATAATCCAAATGGGATCAATATAATTTCATAATTTTCATACCATGGTTAGAGGTATTTTTTGTTATATCATCGTTTATAAGCTATAGATAATAATTTAAAAATCATCAATCAATCATGAAAAAATATTTGTATCCCCATAATTTATAAATCAAAAAATCCCTATGGGTTAGTTTAATGTTGTTCTTTATAAAGAACTTATTATAATCCATGTAATTAATGAAATTACACATTGAAATAAGATATTTCCTATAAAAATGAAATGGTGCACATGATGGTGTTGTACAATGAAATTTGAATGTATAATCTATATTACCTTAGTTCTTCTTCTTCAATTCCTCAACTGAATTTGTGAAATTGTATATTACTTCATTTCATTTGGTGTCATATAAGGATAGTTTAAAAAATAAATATAGGTTTCTTTTTTGGAATACTAAGATTGTATTCATAAAAAACAATGGAATATTTATGAAAAATAGGAATACATTAAGTGGTGAGTTTCATCTCCGCAATTTCAGATAGACTATCCTCATGTACATATATTTTAACAAAACAATATATACATAATTACCCTTATAATTTTATATTTATCTATAAAATGATTGATGATGAAATGGTGATTTCAAATATCTAAAGTTAATTTCCTTCATTATAAATTTATATGGTCTCAATTTAATTTCAACTAATCCATGCCGAAAATAATTTCATATTTACCATGATGTTGAGTAACTATGATTTATGGAATAAAATTAATAAATATTTACATCATGAGAAAGAGATATATACATAAAAGTTTATCAACCTCGATTATGTATTTTTTACCTATAGTTCAATACCTAATCATTTGACTATTTATTTAATGCAATTATAAAATTATCCAGTTATAATTGAATGGATTGAGATTGAATATGATATGTAATTTGTAGTTCTATAATGGATTGTAAATGTACCTTTAACCACATCATTTATGACAACCCTGATCTTTTATTAGACAGTTATTACATAAAAATCACTTGATAAAACATTGAAGATCTAGAGTTCTAGTGTATTTGGGGATTAAGATCGGTACATAACAACTTAAAAACTTAAATACAACATCTTTATTGAAAACATCCTTTACATGACCACTATATTCCCTCGTACATAGCATTAATGGGATATCCTGAGGACATGCATAAGAAAAAGGTGATCTATAAATCCCAATAAGGGAATAATCATGAAATAACATGAGGAATACAATACATGTTCTACAATAGGAATATAAATAGATCACAAGAGAAGACTAAAAATAAAGGCATGATAATGTATGATAATCATAACATGGAAATGTTACAACAAAACTTAACATGCATTTAGCATGACCCAACGCTCATTGCACATGGAGCATGAGTAAACCCTCATTGAAAATTGAGAATGAGTAAACCCTCATTTAAATTGAATTATAATGAGTAAACAACCATTTTCCATGACATATCATGATACAATACTTTACCCCATGCATTGGAGCACTATATGGGCACACCCTTCTTAAACATTGCATTTCATGCATAAGTGTGCCACATGGATCATAAAACATTGAATCATTCAACATAATATTTTATTCCATGATAAAAAAATGCGTAATACATACATGAAACTATTTAAACAATAAGTAAATGTGTATAAGGGTGAATACCCTTGATATAGAAATTGGCATGGTATACACTATACAATTACTTTGGCTTTGAAAAGCGCAGTGCAATTTCTGCAGCATAACAGCGTGACATAAGAAATCATAAGAATGGTTAATATGAGATAAAGGGGTGTCTCATCATATTTAAATGACACGGAAATTAATGGGGTCATATAGATACATGTCCCAACAATTGTAATGGAATTTATATTCATGATACCAAAGAATCACTTGAATGTAAATGAGGAGAGAGAAATTCCTTTTGAAATTTCGGCATAGAAACAGGTGTACATTGGAGGAATTTAATGAAAGAGAAGGGGGTATCCCATAATTAAAAAATATAGAGGGATGTATGGGGGAGGTTTTGAACCATTCTCCAACATTTATAAATGAAATTAAACGGGAATAACAATTTAAAGAATATTGGACAAAAATGAGAAATGATGAAAAACCCTTACTTGGACGTGTTCTTCCAAAGGCTTGAGAGAGGCTTGAGAGAGGCTTATTGAAAGCTTGGGGAAGCTTTGGAGGATTCTAGAGAGAGTAATGTCGATGTTTTTTGACTTCCAAATTCTTTTAGTGGGGAGGAAGTGGGAGCTTGGGTGGGTATATATTGGAATAATAAGGGAATTATTTATTATTTAGGTTTCAGACACCTCATGTTAAACTAATCCAAACCACAAACCCACCCATGGTTTTTTCACATGGATTTTGGAAAAGGGAGGTGAAAAAATATATTTTATAATGCCAAAGTCCGAACATCTTAAAATAACGGGGTTTCTTATGTGGAGGCGAGTCACACTCCTAAGGAAAAAAATTTAAGAAGACAAAATGTTTAGTAAGTCTTAAAGGGTCCGATAATGCATTGTAAAATAAATCAAACAATTCCAAAATCACATTATTTAAATGTTAAAACATATATTGTCTGAAATAAGGTTTATAGTATTTTATTACATCACTATTGGGTCATTATGATTTCATAAAACACATTATATATTTAAACGATATTAAAATTTTACCGAAAAACGTGACTGTCACAGAAAATTATGAAAAATTCACTATTGGATAATTTTGAAGTCCTGATTCTAGAAATAATATTAATTTTATCGAAATAATTTTCTAAATATGTTAATTTTCACTTTTAAAATAAAAACTGTCACTTATCGAGAATTAATTGGTTTTGACAAAAATAGCTATCAAACCTTAATAAAAATTACATTTTCATTCATAAAATTATATGATCATTAATATTTAATAGAAAATTATATTAATAATAATAATAATAATAATAATTTATTAAATAATTATTTAATTAAAAAATCCATGAATTTATCAAAATATATTTCTTAGTTGAACTTTAACTAAAAATGCAAATTAAGATTTAAAACTACATACAATGGAACAATAATAAAATCAAGGTATATTCATTATTACATACAAATATAATGTACATAACCATAGTTCTGTGGTCTTGTTACAAAACCCCTTATAACATCCCCCTAAGACTGAAGAGTAAGGTGTGCGATGGTGACAAACTCCTGGGTTCACTCGGAAAACATTGTTTGGGTGGTAATATCTATCATATTCCACTTATCTTGTATGCGGTCCCGCTCGAGCTTAACATATTCAAGATCGGATAGGGTTTTGTCAAGGGTGAAGCCCAATGATGACAAATCATTTCTGAGCAATGAAAAACGGGCTGTGTATGGGGAATGTCTAATGGATGAGGCCATCGCTTCCTTTGTCTGAGTAAATTGGATTTGTTAAAGCCTTATATTTATACTAATCATGTGATAACTGTTCAATAACTATATTAGAAATAGTCACAATTTGTTACATAAAACCAATGAAGTTTACATTTTATATAAACATTTTACAAATAGAGACATTTAATTAGATCACGTGGGATTTCGATTAAAGAATGTTTGGGTCGTTACAATCTTCCCCACTTATAAAATTTTACCTTCAAAATTTCCTTTTTCCACACTAAAATTGATTTTGTAACTCTTCTTAATCATTTCCTATGATTGCCACGTCGCATTTTCAAACTTTTGGTTTCACCACAACACCTTGATGAGGGGCATCACCTTATTTCATAGAGCATTTTCTCTACCATCTATGATCTTCACTATTTTCGCATCATAATAAATATCATCCTATAACTGTACGACCTCTGAAGAGAGTACATGTGAAGGGTCCAGTACGTACTTTTTTTAGAAGGATACATGAAATAAATCATGTAATTTGGCCATGCTAGGTGGAAGTGCTAGTCAATAGGAAACTACCCCAACACGATCAAGAATCTCGAAGGGGCCGATGTACCTTGGAATTAACTTCCCTTTCTTTCAAAACCTCTTGACATTCTTCCATAGAGATATGGGTAGAAATACCATGTCTTCTACTTTTAACTCAAGGTCTCATAGTATGGTTATATGCATAACTCATCTATCGACTCTGGGCTACCTTGATATGATGATTAAAGTTTTTCACCTTCTCCACCATTAATTCAACTATTATTGGTCCAAGCTACTTACTCTCACCGACATCATCCCGACACGCCGGTGTTCTGAGCCTTTTACTATAAAGGGTTTTATATGGTTCCATTTGGTTGCTCGAGTGGAAACAGTTATTATAAGAGAACTCAACTAGTGGAAAATGTTGTTCCCATCCTCCTTTAAAGTCCATTGATCACGCTCTAAACATGTCCCCATGTGTTTAGACAGTTCACTTGGATTGGTCCTCAGTTTGAGGATAATAAGCCGTACTGAAGTTCATCTCAGTATATTGAGCATGTTGAAGAGTCTTCCAAAACATAGAGGTGAATCTTGGATCTCGATCCGACACAATGGATAGTGGTACCCCATGCATCCTTACCACTTCCCTAATATATATCTATTCGAGTTGATCCAATAATAAATCATCCCGAATAGCGATGAAGTGTGTAGCCTTTGTAAGACGATCCACAACAACCCAGATTGCATTGTTGCCTTTGGATGTCCTTGGAAGACCAATGACAAATTCCATGGTGATTTTATCTGATTTCCATTCTGGTATGGGAAATGGTTGCATCATCCCTTAGACTTCTTCCTCTCTACCTTCACTTGCTAACACACCAGATACATTGATCTATATTCAACGATCTCCTTCTTCATATTATCCCACTAAGAATTATATTGGATATCTCAATACATCTTTGTCTTTCTGGGGTGAATAGATAAATTTGAAATATGTGCATTATCTCATACTTCATTCTTCCACTCCAGACATGATGGAACACATAGTCTTTTCCCAAATGTCACAATTCCATCTTCATTACCATTAAACTATGAGAATTTCCATTTTCCGATAGATTCCACTTTTTACTAAATTCCCAAATCATTTTTTTGAGAATCATTTATCATTTCCAAAAGTGAAGGTTGAGAAATAATTTGTGAAAGGATTGATTCTGTTACCTTCATTATGATTCTCATGTCCATCTTCATCAAATCTAAAAATATTGGATCCTTTTCAATTATCATCAATGATAAAATAGTTGGGTTCTTTCTACTTAGGGCATCCGCCACCTTGTTCCCTTTTCCAGGGTGGTAATGGATTGAGTAGTAATATTCTTTGATCAGCTCTAACCATCATTGTTGGTGCATGTTCAACTAATTCTATGTGAATATATACTTGAGGCTTTTATGGTCTGTATATATTTTACACTTCTCCCCAAAGAGATAATGCCACCAAATTTTCAAATAAAAGATCATTGTAGCCAACTTGAGGTCATGTGTTGGATGGTTCTATTCATGAACATTCAGTTGCCTCGAATCATAGGTAATCACATTGTCATTTTTCATTAACACACATCCTAGACCATTCTTCGAAGCCTCACTGAATACCACAAAAATGTCTCCACTTGTGGGTAAAGTGAGCACGAGCGTAGTGATAATCCTCCTTTTCAACTCCTTGATGCTTTCATCGCATTAATCACTCCAACACAACTTTACTTTCTTCCAAGTAATCTTGGTATTAGGGTTGGACAATCGTGAGAAATTTCTTAGAAATCGTCGATAATATCCATCTAATCTGAAGAAGCTACTGTTATCCATTACCAATGTTGGCCTTAACCATCCCTCAATTGTATCTGTTTTGGAGGGATCCATAGATATCCCATTGCTTTTGATGATATGTCCCATGAATGAGACCTACTTCAACTAGAACTCAAACTTTCTATACAATGCATAGAGCTTCCCTCTCTACAAGGTCTCTAGTACAATTCTTAGATTCTCCTCATAATCCTCCTTGGTTTTGGAGTATATCAGAATATCATCTATAAAGACTACCACTAATTTGTTGAGGTAATCTCTAAAGAATCTATTCATCATGTCCATGAAGATTTATGGAGCAATAGTGAATTTGAAAGGCATTACTATTAATTCATAGTTCCCGTATCTTTTAAGAAAATTAGTCATGGGGATATCTTCCTTCATCAGCCTTACATGATAATATCCCAACCGCAAATCCACCCTGGAGAAGTATTGTGATCCACGCAACTGATCGAACAAGTCATAAATTCATGGGAGAGGATACTTGTTCTTTACTGTGATTTTTTTGAGCTCACAATAATCGATGAAAAGGTGCATTGACCCATCCTTCTTCATGACAAGGAGGACTGGTGCACCCCATGGTGAAGCACTTGGGAGTATAAACCCGTTATCCAGATTCTCCATTTGTTCTTTCTTCAGCTCCTCAAGCTACACAATATCCATTCTATAAGGAGTCTTGGATATTGGTAATACCCCAGGTATAAGATCAATTTAGAATTCAACATCTCTTCTAGGAAGAAGACCAACCAGTTCTTCGGGAAACACTTCAGCGAATTCCCTCACAATAGGCATGTCATCTAGGATGGTTGCCTCCTTAGACTCAATCAACTGATCTAGATACCCATTCTCATCGGGTAGTAATATCCAGGCTTGAGATGATGGAGCTATAGAAGATTCATCTTCCTACATTCACTTGTAATGAATCGTGGGTGGATTCTCTACATAGAGAGTGATTTACCTCTCACGACTATTTATGTTGGCTCCATATAAGGAAAGACATTACATGCGATGAATTGCTTCAAATTTTCCCATATGGAGTATGAAAAGGTTCTCTGGGAAGTTCAATCCACATATTATGACAGGGGAGGTGTTATATTCAGGGGATGCAAGGATTTCCACATTTTCCGCACTCACCGACATCTTCACTTCAAGGATTTGTGGTGGTGCTGGGATTGTTCTACTAAACTTTCTAGATATAAAAGAATGCGTAGAACCTGAATCAAAAAGTACTTTTGTTATTATTGAATGAATAACTAGCGTACATGTCACCACTTCGTTGTCGGTGTTCACTTCGGCTGTAGTGATGGAAAAAGCTCACCCTTGCATCCATGTAGGTTGTTGGTTGACTCCAAAAAGGCTTTTCTTAGGGCACTAATTTTCAAGATCCCCTGGTTCTTTTCAGTTGTAGCAATGAACCACGTGTTGAGGTTTGAACGGAGTGTTCCTAACCTCTGTTGCAGCCCCGGGTTTTTCATGTCGGTAGTTAATAGCTAGGTGCCCATCTCTTCCACACCTAAATAATTTCCTCATCCCCTTCAGGAAATTTCCAGGGAGCTTATTTCCGCACCATTGGTAAGTGGGGTGCTAGATCTTCATAGCACGGTTGGATTTATTCATTAGACCGCCAGCATTGAATTCCACTTTATGATTCTTATCCCAATGATACCCCTAAGATTCTCTAGTCTCTATTTTGACCTTGGGGGCACATCAAACAATTTCCTCATAGCTATCGAAGTCACAGATTTCCAGCGCTTTCTGCAGGATAGGTTTCAGCCCACCAATGAAGTAGTCAACCTTGCATTCAAGGGTAATGAAAAAGTTGGAATCATATCATGAAAGCCTTTTGAAGTTTTCCTTGTACGCTCCAACAGATTTGTCTTATTTTTGCTTGACGGCAAGGAAGTCCCTTTCTATCATAAGCTGGAGGGTGCATGGAAAATATTTATTAAAAAAAATCTTCTAGAAATCAATTCATTCCAACGCCTTGATCTCCTGCTTATGATTCATATTTTTGATCAACATCCACCATTGATCAGCTTCACCTTCCATACGATAAGAATCTAGGAGAACCTTCTCTTGTTCATAACATTAAATGGTACAGAAGATCATTCAATGGAGTTGATCCATTGTTCAGCTATTGAGGGATCATATGTTACATTAAAAGTAGGAGGCATTTATCTCATGAACCTCTCGATAGAGGCTTGTTCATTCATAGGGGGGGTTAACATTTCTTCATGACCCCATGTTTCTATTATAATATTGATTTAGTTGAAAGAGAAGCATGAAAAATTTCACGATTCCCACTCCCATTGGATTGGGATTCTCATTAGTACAATCATCACATTGATCTTCACATTAGTTGTTAGCCCGAGTCCTCCTATTACTGGCCATTGGCTGGAAGAAAAGGAAATTTAGGAGTAACACATAATGGGTAATACTAGGACAAAACGAATGACTTATAAATAACTTTTATTTATTCAACATATGAATCTATTTGAATTAGTCAATTTTATCCTTGATCTACTTTCTAACATATATTCTTAGGGAATTTTATTAGTCACTTAATAATGGTTCATACTAAGCTACTGAATTTACCAAAGCATATCCCTTGGGAGTGTCATAAAAAAGAGTGCAACAAGGCCTGTTGTCATGCACCAGTTCCCATTCGAGTTTATCTCAAAGTGTTGTTTTTGGGTTTTCCCCCTTGGAAACATATGTACCAGAGCCGCCTATACCTTCTCATATCCAGAAAAGGATGTATTTTATTGATAAAAAACTTACTCCATACTCACAAAAACATAGGTATGTTTTTATTATACTTAGTCTTGCCTCTAAGGCATTACTATGGTTTTAGAATCCTAATCCCAATAAATAACTAAACCTATCCTCTCATACTAACTACAACAACCCTGATCTTTTATTACACAATTATTACATAAGATTCACTTGAGAAAACATAAAAGATCGAGTTGTCTAGTGTATTTGGTGCTTAGGATCATTTAATAACAATTAAAAACATGAAATACAACATCTTTATTGAAAAATATCTTTACATGACAACTGCAGTCCCTCGTACATAGCATTTCATGGGATAACCAGAGGATATGCATAAGAAAAGGGTGATCTATAAATACCACTAAGGTAATAATCATGGAATAACACGAGGAATACAATTCATATTAGAAAATAGGCATATCAATAGATAACTAGAGAAAAATAAACATAAAGGCATGATATAAAATGATAATCATAAGAAACAACACTTAACGTGGAATTATCATGAGCCATGTCTCATTGCACATGGAGAATGAGTAAACCCACTTTGCACATGGAACACGAGTAAACCCTCATTTCACATTAATTATCCTGATTAAAAAACCATTACACATGATGTATCATGATTCTATACCTTACCCAATACATTAGAGAGCTATAAGGGACTCCCTTCTTAATCATTTCATTTCATTCATAAGTGTGCCACATGAATCATAAAACACTGAATCATTAAACATAATATATTATTACACAATAAAAGAATGTGGAATGAATAAATGAAACTAATTAAACAATAATTAAATTTTAATAAAGGTGAATACCCTGGATAGAGAAATGGGTTTTTATTAACTACACAATGACTTTGGCTTGGAAGTGTGCGGTGCAATTTCGGCAGCATAACCGCATGTCATAAGAACTCATAAAAATAGTTGATGAGAGATAAATGGTTGTATCATAATATTTAAATGACTTGGACAGTATGGGAGTCATATAGATACATCTCTGAACAAATGTAATAGAATTTAGATTCATGATACTAACGAATTGCTGGAATTTAAATGAGGAGAGAGAAATTCAATTCGGAATTTCGGTATAGTAACGGGTGTACATAGGAGGCATTTAATTAGAGAGAAAGGTGTCTCCCATCATTAAGAAATAAAGAGGGAAGTATGGGGAGGTGAAAAACCATACCCCAATATTTATAATAGAAATTAAAAGGGAATAACAATTTAAATAATATTGGAAAAAAATGAGAAAGAAGAAAAACCCATACATTGAAGTGTGCTTCCAAAGGCTTGAGAGAGGCTTGAGAGAAGCTTCTTGGGAGCTTGGGAAAACTTGGGAGGATTATAGAGAGAGGAGGGAAGAGTTTTTAAGAACTCTAAAGGCTTTGAGTGATGAGGAAATGGGATCTTGGATGGGTGTATATTTGAATGGTGAGGGAATTCGTTATTATTTAGGTTTGGGACACCTCACATTAAAATAACCCAAAACACAAACCATCCAATGGTTTTTTCACATGGGTTTTTGGAAACGGGAAGTGGGAAATAATATTTTATAAGGAAAAAGTCCTAACTTCTTAAAATAATGGGGTTTTGTATGTGGAAGAGAGTCACACTCCCAAGGAAAACAATTTAAAAAGACAAAATGTTTAATAAGTCTTGAAGGGTCAACTAAAGCATTGTAAGATATATCAAAAAAACCCAAAATCCCAGTATTTTAATGGTAAAACATATATTTTCCGAACATAAGGTTTATAGTATTTTATTACATCACAATTGGGTCATTATGATGTCATAAAATACATTATATATTTAAACGGTATTAAATTTTTAACCAAAAATTTGATTGTCTCAGCAAATTATGAAAAATTCACTATTAGATAATTTCGACGTCCGGATTCCAGAAATATTATTAATTTTATCTAAATAATTTAGAAATATGTTAATTTTCAATTTTAACATAAATACCTACACTTATTGGAAATTCATTGGTTTTGACAAAAAATGGCTTTCAAACCTTAATAAAAATTACAATTGCATTCATAATATTATACGATCATTTATATTTAATAAAAATTAATTTAATAATAATAATAATAATATTTTATTAAAATATTATTTAATTTAAAAATCCATTCATTCATCAGAATATATTTCTTAGTTAAACATTAACTAAAAATACTATTTGAGCTTTAAAAACAATGTACAAGGTAACAATAATAAAATTAAAGTATATTCAATATTATATACAAAAATAATGTAAATAACTATAGAGTTATGTTAATGTTATATAACACCTTATAACACCCACATATGACTGAATTGTAAGGTGAGTGAAGGTGACAAACTCTTGGGGTGGCTCAGATAATATTGCTCGGGTGGTAATCTCTATCAAATTCTACTTCTCTTGTATGCAGTCCCACTTGAGCTTAACATATTCAAGCATGGCTTGGGATTGGACAAGAGAAATGACCAATGATTCCATCTACTTTCTGAGCTCTGAAAAATGGGATTTTTTTGGGGCATGTCTTATGGATTAGGCCATCTCGTCCATTTTCTGAGTAAATTAGATTTGTTAAAGCCTTATATTTATAGTAATCATGTGATCACCGTTCAACAACTATATTAGCCACGGTCACAATTATTAACATAAAACCAAAGAAGTAGACAATTTATATAAACATTTTACATATATATACATTTAATTAGATCATGTTGGATTTCCATTAATGAACGTTTGGGTCGTTACATCGGCCATTTGACCCACACCAATAGTTTTAATCATATATGATTTCTATTTTTCTCTAAGGATAAGAGGTTGATTGTAGTGATTATTGTCCTAAGTCCTTTCAATTGTGAAATAATTGGAATAATTTACATACTCTTATTAATTATAAAATTTTAATGTGCATGGAATATTAAAGTGATCTTTCTCAACATTAATTTAATTTATAGAAAAGTTGACATTACTATGAAATTATTTAGTTCAAGGACCTTATCTTTCACACATAATACATTTTCCGGATCCCATAATAGAATTTTGACATTATTATTTTAACACTTCATGCATTTAGAAAGACTAATGATCCTTTATCCATTTTTAGTATAATTATTATTGACTCAAGTTTTCATCATTAACTTCTTTTCAACCAATACCATGAGAAAATATAGTTCCTTGAGTTTATATTTTTTATCTTCATATGATATCTACGGATTTATTAATTACTTTCAAGGCCTCCAAAAAAAATTAACATTTTTAAACATGGCCATAATCCAAAAATAATCAATAAACATTTCAACAACTTTTATGATTTAAATCAAATTGTACCATTTGTGTTTTGTGAATTTCTCATGGAATGTAATAAAAAAATCACCCATCATCAATTTATGTTCATGTAATCCCCTCTCCTAATTTATATAATGAAGTGAAGGAAAATACTTCTTGAAAATAAATTCTTAAACCCATCCCATGGATTTGATGAAATTTACTCCTCTTTCATAGTTTTCTTTATAAGTGTTTTAAAATGATGAGTTTTAATTTTTGAATGGTACATAACTGAAACAATAATATCATGGTATATGCACTGGTGAATTTTCATGAACCACCCCAGTTACCCTGTTAACCAGACAACCGATCTGGCCATGACATAGCCCAATGGGAATTCTCAATCCCCATGGGTCGACGACTAGCACATGGCATCATACAAGATGAATATGGGAATGAATTTTTCAGAAAACCTTGCAGATTAAAAAAAATAATGTCAATATGAATACAATTGAATCACCAATGGGAGTAATGTACCAGATGTCAATAAGGAATTAATTCCCAAAGTACTACTACCCAAGTACCAAAATACAAATAAACACTATAATTCTCTATAGGCATAACTCACTTTTTCCTATGATCAAAAGGTTGATCCACCATCAATATATCCAATACCATTGCTCTAACCTGGAAGGATATAATATAAAATCATTCAATGGAAAAAGTAGGGTGTGAGATAAAAATACATATAGGGTCTAAAAAAAGACTATATAACAGACGCCCAGAATAGATCAACCAAATAAATGTCATCAACTATTAAAAAAATGCTTAGGATTTTTTAAATCATATTAAAACAAATCATGCTATGCACTTAAAATGAAGGAAAAATATTATAAGAACAAGATCGACATGTGATGTAATATTTCTAAAATAATGGATGAAATAAAAAATTTATATAAAACATTTTAAATAAAATAATAAGGCACGTAAATTAGTTTTACATTAGTGGTATACATTTATATATAAAATATAAAATATATGATAAATAAGGTCATGTTCCAAATAGTTATTAATGTTTTAGGATATAGGAATCCACACTCTCTAAGTGGTTTCACTAATATGTGTATACACGTGTCCCCCTAACACTGGTTAATGGTGACTTATCTCTATCCCATTGAGGATGTGACCTGAGAAATGTATGTTTTGTAATGTCATGATGGAGTAGACTATTCGTCAAAATAACTCACAAACTAACACAACAATGTGATCTTACACAATCACTTATGGGGAACATATTTTTAGACATCTTAAATTAAAATTAACTAAAATTATTTAATTTCAATGAAATGTTACCATTTAAAAAAACATGTTATGATAAGATAACGCCTCCTTAAAAAGATAAAACCAATGGGTTTCAAAAAAAAATTAATCCATTTTCACAAGTTCAAAACCAATTCAATCTACTTCAAAATTATTTTCCCCAATCAAATAGAAATTTTTAAATGAAATATTTTTAATAAAATCCATATTTTTTTATTAAACAATTTAAATAATCCAATTTCCACAAAAACACCACAATTCAATGGAGTTAGGGGGGTTTCCCAATTTTCTATCCAAAACCATTTCAATTTTCCCAATTTACTAGAATATTGAATTATCTAATAAACTGAATGAGAATTTGAGTAATTGAAAATAAATAAATAGTTTGTGTAAATATAGATAATTAAAAGGTAATCAATTTGGCTAAAATGGGATTGAATACCCTACCTCTTCCCAAATCCCAACTCTCACAATAAAACATATTAGTTAGAATGGAGTTGTAGAAGACCTTGAAACACAAAATATATATGAGATCTAACATCCTGGAGAATAAATATATCAATCTTAGGATGATATGTGTAAATCCAAAATCTGGAGAATGATACAATGGGGGAGAATGAGGGAGATATTTTACTCAGGAATCACACAACAAGTTCATTGATGATTGAATGCTAAACAAGAGGATGTGGATGGCTCGGAATGCTTCAAGACTACCTAAAGAAGGATTTGTCTTGAGAAAATTAATATAGAGAGGACGATAAAATAAATTTTAGTTATTCTTCCCATTTAAAAAATGTAATCAGGGTATTACCCGACATGTAATCCAACAACACGTGAAATATTTAAGTTTCATAACAGCCAAACAACATGTAGCTTTAAATTGAAATCCATTCATTAAATAACTCATGATTTGTAATGGTTAATTATGAAATATAACATTTCACAGTGTGAATCGCCTCACAACATGAAACTTCTTATGTTATGCACCTAGTGACCATTATATTTCCTTTAACCATGATACATAGTGTGAAACCCTATGTAAGCCAGTATAAATGTTCGTTTAATGTTGAGAGTCTAACAAATCTCCAAAATCACCATTATAGGTATCCTACAAATTCATTTTAAACCCTACTTAGTATGTGAAATGGAAAATACGTGACATGGATAAATTATTCCATTTCATTTTGATAAAGAGATGTTAAAACATCCACAACAAAAAAACATTATGTCCCCAAAAATCCTATAAACAAGTTTCCATTCCAAAAAGATAAGGCCACTTCATATTCATCAGTGTCATTCATTCCCACTTCCCATGGTTATCAGAACCGTGATTCTATAGCACAATAATGAATGGTATCTTCCTCCCATGAAGTACCTTTGTCTCTAAATCAACTATCCTGACTTTCCACTCAGTAATAGATAAAAAAGGTTCAATCTCAACATCACTCCAGCTAAAAAATTAATATATATAAGATAAAAACTTTTTCAACTGTGTTACATGGAATATGGTATCTATCAACATCATATATGTTGGATGGGATAAATAGTATGAATCATTCCACACATTATAAACAACATAAAATGGTCCAACGAAATAAGGAGAAAGCTTCACTTGTATCCCAATCAAATGATGACCCAACCGAGAAGAAACATTCAAGAACCATTGGTCACCAACTAAAAACTCAAATAGTCTATATCAATGATCATCATAAGACTTATATCAGCACCATTATATCAACATTATCTGATGATTCATCTAAATCATCATTATCATATATTTCAGAAATCTTGGCCCATCCAAGGAACAATCCCCAATCCCCAACCTTGAAAATAGATATTTACATGGCTACCTATACAATACCATAAATGGTTATATTTGTATCATGTAATGATAATTAATGTTAAATTCATATTCAACCATACCCATGTGGTCATTGTAACATCCCATGTTATTTATAGATCTTTTTTCGAATAAACATAAATTTTCATTTCTATCTTCAAATACACTATGTAGTGGATTATTTTTTCACGAAACACCTTTTTGGTGTACATTACATGCAATACTATGTGGCGGTATGATACAAAAATGATGAGTTTCTACAAAACATCTCTTTTTATTGTTTAATTTTTCAATTAATATATCTAAAACCTAGACCTTAAACATAGATATATGAATAGTACTAACTAAATTATAAATATTTTCTAAAATTGTTTTACAAAAATACAAAATATTGATAATAAAAGATATTTTTTAGAAATGCCTATTTTATGTTTAAAAAAATTAATTCCTCGAATTAAATTGTTATAATAATGAATGTAATGTTTGAAAAATATTGAAATTAAATTTCATAAAATAAACATCATTTCTAAATTTATAATTTATAAATTAGATTATAGAAAATTTTTATTATTTTTCTGAGAAACATCTTTTTTGAATGAATAATGAAAAATACATATTTATAATTCAAAACATATCTTTAATTTAATTAATTTTCCAGGATATATTTTAATTTAAAATGATATAAAAGTTAAATTATATAATATAATTGTCAATTAATCAAAATTTGGTCATTGGAACCATGTCCACAGTCATATTGGACAAAAAGACTTAACAAACATTTGGTCATTATTATTGTAAAAATCCACAATGTCATCCCGACAAAGGGATTAATTTTTAATTAATTTATACTACATATATATTTAGAATTTGAATAAATTGATTCCAAGTTTTCAATCTGAATAATTTATAATATCTAATTTGTTCAAATGTTTTGTTGAAAAAAATAATTAGTGAAGATGATTACAATTAATCACATCAGTTAAGAGAAAAATTAGGATACTAAAGTACTAATCAATTAACATAAGACCCAAAAAGAACAAAAAGCATGTCCAAAACCCATTTTATGTCAATATTTCGGCCATAATCCTTTAATTTTTTAATTTTTTCTTTTTTTTTTACTTTTTTCAAGTAATAACATGTACACAAGTAACTTTTTTCAAAAAATTCATGTTAATCCTATTCCTCACCTATAAAAGGCCACATAGTATACCCATTCATCAACCCTATAAAACCATTTATGTTTAGAAAAGATAAAACCATGAAGCCTCCAAAAGATCATGCCCCATCATTTTGAGTCCTCCCTTTTGGAATAATGCTTCTCAAGGAATCCTTTCTTCACATTCCGAATAGAGTTACCCAATTTTGAGGTAGAATCTTCACTCAAGATCCTTCCATTTATTTTCATTATTCACCCCTCATCATTATTTATTCCATACTGTTGTTACAAAAAACTATCCTCCATATACAAGGATGTTGTTATGAAATTGTTATATCTGACACTTACACAATCCTCCATCTAATGTATGTAAAACATACTGTTTCTATGTACTGTGAACTACTACCACCCGAAACGATGACTGTTTATTTCTCCTTTACCACCAATCATGGTAGCCATTTTCATGGAAAACCATATTATATATATAATATACTGTATTTACTATGTCTTTATGATTCATTATACATTTTACAACACATATCATTTTACCAATTATTTGGTGATAAAATTAAAATCTTGTTTGAGGAAGCGTGGAATACCTCCCCCATAAAGTGATGTGAATCGTTCACACAACACACAAGAATGTATTAAAAAATGGATTAGAGAAATTATATGATATATATAATATATTCATGCATATCAGATAATATATATATATATATATCATTTAAAAACAATATTTTAATACAAGAATACAAACATTAAACAACATTCATGCATACGTACGAGTTGCCTTCTCCATAAACGGTGTATTCCATTACGTATATAATTATACTATATATTATTATAATATAGATCATGTGGATATAACGTATATTTATATCATGTTCTACATTCTATAATCATGATATATGTATAAGGATAAACAATATAACAAATTAAAACACATGTGAATAACATAGCGAATATTACATGAAGTTAATCCTTTAGATAAGATCATTTACAAGAGGGTAATATAAGGTCATAATAAACAAATATTTGGAAATATATATTTTAATATACATTTTTAACGTCTTTACTATAAAATTACATTTATTATATAAGATCCGTGTACTACTATGGAGAGTCTCAAGACACAACGTAAGGGGTTTTCATCTCATTTTTAATTTATGTGAGATATAATCTACGTTTTCCACTCATTACTTTTGTGTGGTGTATGTACATCCCATGACTGTATTCTATTTATATTGTAACTATATTTATAGATATTCACATATCCATTCTATGATCCATCGTTCAATGTGTTTAGATTTCAAATGTTACCAAATTTGTAAAATAGTTTTGTCTCAATTTCACTTCGTTGAGATTCATATTATGTTATACATTTAAAAACATATTCGATGATTATATACATCCATTTTACATGATATATCATTAATCTACTTATTTTAATGTTTTATTATGCTTTGTGTAATTTTCTTTTCTTACATGTAGAGTATTATCCCAATTCACCATGTTGTAATTGTTTCTTGAGACAATCTCTTCGTGTTTTTTAGATTTTATATTTTTATGCATAAATTAATTAAATATAAGGATACATCATTCAATAATTTTTATGAGTTTCCTTGTATTATATTTATTCAATATATCCACAATTTTAGTACCATTTTTCAACTCTTAGGTAATTAAGATAATGTTTTTAGTTCAATTTGACCACCCCTCTATTTGGTCCGAAATCAATTGTATTCAAAAACAATTTTAGGAAAAAAAAATTCAATGATCCTTGAAGATAATACTCTAAGAATAATTAATATTTAATACTATTTATTATTTTAAAATATTCTACAATATGTTATCAATATAATTTTTAAAGAAAATTGTTTTCAATACGATTTATTTAAAAATAAATAAATTTTCGAAGTGGAAAGGATATTGTAACACCCCAAGCTTCCACGGTACGTTTCTCTTTGAAAAATGAAATGACGAGCATTGTACGCAACATCAAGATTCTAACACACCACAACCAATAAAACTAGCTGTTATGAATAGTAATACATACTTTTTAAAATTTTAGAAATTTTATCTCCCAAAATGGGCTTCATTTTATGATTTGGAGTATCGAATTTTGCCTAAGGTGAAATTTTGGTACTTTTTGGATAACTTTAATATTTTGATGAATAGTGAAAATTACTAAATTTTAATTAAAAACAACTTTTTTAATCAATATAATTAATAGTGATAAATTATGAATTTGAGTGGTTTTAAAATATAATTAGAATATATTTTTACCTTTTTATCCAATGGTGGTCATTAAAATTAATTTCACTTTGAAATTGGACATAAACAATTGTCAATCTTTTGATATATATTGTTTCTTAAAAACACGCTATTTGTTGTGACAACGGGAATCAATTATAAAATTAATTAATGAAACTTATATGTTTTTAATTTTTTAAAATATACATCATTTTTGAATTCAGAATATCAATTATAGATTAGGGTGAAATTTTGGTTTTGTTCTGAAAAACATCAATTTTTGATGAATAGTGAAACCACTAAGTGGTAGTTAAAAAACTAAATTTTTCATAAAAATTAATTTTACTGCTTCTGTGAGTGGAATTTCAGAAATCCGAGAGACACGGTTAATATCAAGGAGTAAAATGTGGTTCAATGAGATGAAACTAATTTTTGGTGAATTGTAACTTTGTACTTTTATTTACCACGATTAGAAGTAAATAGGGTAATTAAGGGTAAAAATGATATTAATGTTACCCTAACACATGTCATAATTCTATTGGAAAAGTTTAACTCGACCAAAAACAACCTTATAAATAAAATATTATCATTTAGGTACACTTGGATTAGATTAGGACATTTATTATTATTTAATTCAAAGAAGAGTTAAAAGAGTTAAAATCAAAGTTTATTTACTAAAACATTTTTAATATAGAGTTACACATAAGATAAATTCGATTATAAATATTCATTAGAAACCTAAAAATCTTTCCTACATGATGATAATTTATTTATAATTTTTAGGCATTATATAAGTTAATATATTTATGAAACAATGATGATGCAGTAATTACAATAATAGTGAAAAATAAAAATAATTGATATTATAAATACCCAAATAAATATAATTGGAGACTTTTATTGAATTAAACTAATTTTCTAGGTTAATATGACATATTATAATTTATGTAATTGACTTTGTTCGAAGTAATCATTCTGATATGAGTTTCACAAAAATCAATTATTGAATATTGTCAAAATTGACATAAAAGAGTTTTTAAAAAATATATTATATTATTAATTGATATTAAATTCCTAAAAATCTAAGGTTCGGCCAAGAAACTTATATCATGATATTTGTATCATTAATGGACCACTTGGGGGTCTATTGGATTTATATAGTACGTTTATTAACCATATAATATAAAAATACAAAGAGACATTGTAAAAGTGAAACTAATTAACTAAGAGTTAATACTTACAGGTATGGTTAATATAATGACCTAAGCCTGTATAAATTCTATTGGTTGAGTGTTTTTCGACCAATCCTCATCTTAACCTTTTAATAATCCACTTTGGAGCCATTAGAAACCGAATATGAATTTATTATAAAATAATATTTCTAGCTTTTCCAAAGGTGCCCTCACACCACATATAAAAGGGCACTCCTCCTTCTCATTACTTCACACCTTAAAAGCATTTTGGATCGCCCAAACTCTGTCCAAATACTCTCTCATCTTCCCTCACTTCATCTTAGAGGCCTTCCTTTAGTCAGAAAGCCAACTTAAGGAGCCCTTTTGATCAAATCAAAAGGAAGAACCGGAAGAAGAGGTAATGTTTTCACCACCCTTTTTCAAGTTCCTTTCTTCTTCCACTTCTTATTTCTTTGTTATTACCATTCTAAAATAATAACTCCAGTATCCTATATATACTATGATGTTATTATAAATATGGTACAATCATATTCAGTATTCTATCCATCCTTTGAATAACATGTCACCATACGTGCGTATGTACGGCTTACCGTCTCCACGTCGTGCTGTAATTGTTATTCAATAAAACATTATTTTGATGGGTATAATAATGATGTGTAATTCATTTAAATAATAAATATAACATGATAATTATTCTTTATATATGATATACCATCCAATTATATATTATATAAAAATAAAATGAATGATATTGTCGCTCGTGTGTACGTACGGACTACCGTCTCCACGAACATGATGAGATTCATTCTCCATCGTATCCATTCAAGTATAATTATCATTTGATGATTAAAAATAATGTTTAAGGACTTGATATAATTCTGGATATGAATAATGTACAACCTATCCCTAACAGACACGACTTACGTAACAAATAATATAATGGAAAATGAGTAAGTTAACACCAAAAATGACGATAATATTAAGATATTATTAAATAATCAATGTTAAAAGATCATAAATGATATCATGTTAATGTAAATGATTCTTGTATAATTCAATAACAATTATTTAACCATTATACAGTAGGTCAACCTACTATCTACCAATGAAAAAGTACAAAGTAAGGGGTTTCTTATCTCACTTTTAATTCCGTGAGAATTCCATTGTTCACCACTTATTTATTGCATGTGGTGTGTGTACTTTCCATGATTGTATTAATTGTGTAATATAATTTTATTAATGGATATTTACATCATAATGTTATGATCCTTCTTTCATGGGTGTATGTTTCATAAGTTACCAAATCAAAAAGGGAATTTGAAATTTCAATTTTCACTCATTTGGCTTTACGCGTATTTCATTGATTATATTACACCAAGATTATGTGTGGAATCACTATTAATTTTATTATGTAATAATTTCTACTACCCTTTCTGTGTATATACTTTTGATACACATAATCACTCCATTGATAAATTCTCAAGTCATCGGTATGAACTTGATAAGAGTAATTTTAACACAATCTTCCTTTGTTGAGTTAAATATCCAAATTCATTGGTATTCTTTTTACAAGAATATGTGTGAATGTAATCTGATTGATTTACACTAAATATCCAATCATATTGAGTGTATTTATATTTTTCACACATAATTATGTCGTTGATTTATCCTTAACCTAAGGATATAGTCTTTATAAGAGAATTCATCTCAATTTACATTCCATTGATACTTCTTTGTTGTTATACACCAAATCACTTTTATATGGTGTATATAATGTACTTTGAAAAAGTATATCATGAATACCTTTATTATCATGATATTATAAAGTTTTTATTACATCAATTATTTTTATTCAAGTGTCTCTCTTTTGGTTAGAAACTCTAACTAAAATACATTTTTAAGTGTTTTGAAGATTTATTCTTCTAAATATTTCTCATTAATGTCCATGTTTTAAAAATGGTTTTAAGAATTTTTTTATATGGACCATAAAGTTTTAAAATTAAAATTACTTTTATAAGTTTCAATGTGGTATGGAACACTTTGATTCAAAAATATATTTTTAAATAGCTTCTTGACAAATAGTGTGACTTTTAAATGTTTTCAAGAAAAAGAGGGATATTTCTCTCAATAGTTTGATGATTATTTTAATGTAAATATCCTTCATTATTATTGATTGAGGTTAATGTGATACAATAAAATCATCCATATTGTATCAAATGAGTTATCTTTGACAGTGGATGTGCTATTTTTATACCATTCATGGTTTGTGGTTAAAGTATTGACATTTTGTATGCTAGTTTTAATAAGAATGTTTATGTTATGTTTAAACATGTTCATATGAGGAATGCATTGGGATTAGTAAGTGATGGGTGGAGCCCTCTATAGCTCCTTGATGCATGGGTTGGTCTCATGAGACAAACTAGTGTCTTGGCACAGGGCCTTGACAAAATCTTATTTGTAGTCCTGGCACGAGGCCTTGGCTATGTGTTTATGATAGTCTGGAATTATGCATTCCATCTTTTTGAAAGTGGTTATTGATATTTCATGTTATTATTCGACTAGTAGAATATCCATGTAATTAAGTAAATGGCATAATTTCTTTTTATCTTTGCCATTTTATGTTGAAGTTCAAGTTTAAAGGGCTTTTGTTTTAGTTATAAATTGCCTTAAGTGTTTATGCATATCTATGAAAGCTTCTGCTATATTATTATCCTTACTGAGCATCTGAGCTCACCCCATTCAATGTTTTATTTTCCCCAGGATTGTGAAGAAGTAAATTATGAATGACCTGCAGGGATAGTATGAGTGTGGACTATGGAGACTATGTTGTTTTTGTTTTCAGTTTATGATGAAATGTAAACTTTATTAATGTATCTAGTTATTCCAAGGATACTATACTAATCGGTCTTTCGAGACTTGATCTTTCTTGGGATCATGCCAATGTTATGTAATAATGCACCGACTCTGTGTAACAGGGGTCGGGGCGTTATAGATATTCTCCTCAAGAAGTGTTTTTATTATATCTTTTAAAATTATTTTCCATATAAGAAAACATTATCTATTGTTACTCATGACAATATGAATAAATTATTCAATGTTTCCATTCATATTAATTCTCATTATGGAATATGGTTTGATGGAATGATGATTACGAAACCCATTTCTTATTCAGGGGTTATATGCTTTTGAAACCTACTTGAATTCAAAGGTAATGTGTATGGACAAATGTTTATGAAACATATCTCTTTCCATAGGTTATGATATTTTTATGTATCTATGATTCAGATTTCATTTCATGGCTTTTGATATGTTTATTTATGATCTTATTTAACAAATATGTATGATTTAATTATGATATGGGTGGGACCTAAATATCCCTTTGATGAATTGGTTAAAGATTTATATCTCAATATATTGATAGGGATGGAACGAGAGATCACCTTTTTCAATAAAAAGGGATGGATCAAGGGTTTACGTGGATCAATAATACATGGCTATAATAGGGGTTCACCCATGTTAGTAAAGGATATTGTCCACAAAGATGGTATTGGTAGTGGTGGCTTTTCTTCTATGGAAATCACTATATGCATATGTGTTTCAACAATTCCATGTATTGTTCCTATGTTATTCATTAATGAAACATGATCATTATTTCATTCTGATTCACATATTATGGACTACCAATCATTATTCCATTATCATTGAAATGTTGGGTATGATATTATATTTCTATTATCATGTTCTCATACCATTATCTTCATGTTTATGCATTCATGTCTCAATAATTTACCCTTACTGAGAATTTGGGCTTATTATTTTTTATGTTTCCTCCCAAGGTTTTCTAAGATATGTATTTTGTTTTTGGTGTCTAGGTAGGGTGATATTCAATAAGAACATATTTGGGGATAATTTAGATCATTTATGTATTAGTTTTTATGTATTCCATGTTTCTAAAGGCACTAGACTAGTATGTTCTTCTTGTGTCTATTTTTATAATCATTTTGTGTTACAAAAAAGTTATGTAACGATATGATTGTAATGATCGGGACACTATAGTTGGTATCAAAGGATAATATTAAATAATATGTTGAGACTAGGATGAGAAATCGATTGCGAGTACCACAATGACATGTATAAGGATAAGTATATGGATGAGTCAAAGAATAGGAAAATGTCCTGGAATTTTGGTAAAGGATAGAGTTAGTGTTTTTCTAGAAAAAAAATCCTTTTCTAGATACTAATAGTGGTTGTGGATCTGGGACATATGTACCTAGTGGTAACCAGTCAGACACCACTATTCAAGCATGAAACAGGGACATCTAGTACATGATAAAGTTCCTTGATGCACTCTTAGTTTGACACACTTAGGGGATATTGATGGAGAACTGACAAACTCTTAAAGAACCATTATAAAGGATTTCAATATAGGTTGGTAATGAATAACCTAGGATAATCAAAAGTTATTATAGATAATGGATGGAACTATATGTTAGACATCATATAAAATATTTTTCATGATTGTGGGGTTCATCATTATGATAAATACTTCTTACTCTCAGATTTTTTCAATAGTCAATGGATGAAACCGGAAGGAACTAAGTTAATAGTTATTTCAATGTAAAATGAAAAGATATTCCTTAGGAGAAAAAATAAGTCTATGGGAGTTGGATTGAATAATTATTTTGATATACTCAAATAGATTTACCAACCTATGAATCATGGTGGACTTCAAAATGAGAAAAGGATGGAACAATATTCAGTTGAGTGTTTCATGAGGCAACATCCTTCTTCTTTCATAGGTTTTCTTGATCCACTATTTTTTGATAAATGGATTAGTAAGAGTGAAAAAATATTCTATGTTCCTTAGTTTATGGAGGATGTGAATGTCATAATGGTTTTTTATTGGTTATAAGGAAAAGAAAATTAGTGGTTGACCCGAATGAAGTATATGAGGCAACATATGAGATTGAATCCACGGTTTTGGATGATTTCATGAATTTATTTTTCCAATAATAAATTACCAGGAGTTCATAATACAATGAAAAAAAGACATACATGAGTTTAAGTTAATGGATGATGATCATGTTGGTACCTACGAGGCTAATTTCAAGATTCATGTGTGGTACGATTCAGGAATCATCATTCAACTGGAATGTAATGTTGATAGGATCATAGTTGGATTAAAGCCATGTTTTTGAAGGGAGTTGTCCATAAGATACATTATTAGAAATAATGAGATTGAAAATTGTTCAATCAAGGTTGAAATGGAAGCAGGAGACATGTATCAATCTCATGGAATTGACAAAAAGAGGAAGATTGAGATCAAATGAAACTAAAGGAACTATAGAGAAGAGAATATGAAATTTATGTTATGATTTATATGTGTGTAGAAGAATGAAGAAAATTACCATATGAGGTATAATAAATGAATATATGTGGAAGGTAAGGTCATTATGTAATTGATTTCAAAGGTAACGAGAAGTAGTTTTCTGAAAATGCTAATCGAGAAAAGGTCACATAGAATTTACCCTGCACGGTTTAGTGTTACAAGTGTAATTAGAAGGGAAATTAAGCTAACCACTACCTAAAAACCCAAGGGGTTTTTATGATGGTTGATATCATCAACCTATTAAGCTGAGGGATATGGGTAAATCTCACACAATCACTATTTCTAATGAGGGTTGTGATAATGACATCATTAAAGGTTAACATACAACCCACATTAGAATTGCTAACAACATATTTAATTCTAGGTCCACACACTCTTTCATATCTAAAACTTTTCTAGGGGTGTTAAGATTCATCCAAAAACTTAGAGGTGGAATTAGTAGTGAAAACCCCTAATGTAATGATTATTGAATCTCAAGTCGATGATTCCTCATTAGTAGATGTATTTTGGAATGTTATTCCTAAAAATATTGTCATTCTTCTGTAAGTTGAATTTGATGTTATTGTAGGAATGGTTGGCTTTATCTAAATTAATCCAAAATAAATTGTCATGTAAGGGAAGTTTCATTTTTATATTTCAAAACCTATTACGATCATCCATCAATGTGATGATATTATTGAACTTACTTTAGAGATTAAATCTAGTGATTGAGTCTTAATTCCCACTCAAAAGGGTTGTTTAACTCAAATGGATGGGGAGAAGATAAAAATCGATGATATTACTTTTTGATCAAGATTTTTTGAATGCTTTTCTGGAAGAGTTTCCTAGTATTCCACTAAAATGTGGAGTTGATTTTCAATAAAACATATTCATGATTATACACTGATTTCGAAGAATCTTTACAGAATGGACCTGATCAGGTTATAAGAAATGAAGAATAAACTCCATGAAAACTTTAATAAGGGATTAATTCATTCATTTGTGTAACTTTGGGGTGCACTCGTTCTTTTTGTGAAGAATAAAGATGGATCAATGCAACGATGAATTTATTATCAGGAGTTGAACATGGTCAAAATCAAGAACAATTAACCTCTGTCCCATATTGATGACTTGTTTGAACAACTGTGCGGAGATCAATAATTTGAAATATTTACCTTCATTTGGGATATCATTAATTAAAGGTTAAGGAGGATATACCAAATACAGCACTCCGTACAAGGTATGGTCCAAATAAATATATAGTGATTCATTTTTTCTCACTAATTCCACTTATATCACCGTGGATTAAATGAATTTAGTATTTAGATATTTCCACAACCAGTTTTTGGAAGTCATTATAGATGATATTCTTATCTATTAAAAGAGTAAGGATGATCATGAAGATCACTTTATAAAATTAATGAAGTCCCTATATAAGTATATGTTTTATGAAAAATATAAAAATTGTGAATTATGGATAAAAAATATTTCATTTTTTGTTCATATAATCTCATGAGATGGTATAGTAGTAGATACATCCAAGATAGAGGGTATTGAAAGCTGGACTATACCAAACACAATGATTGAGATCCATCAACTTATTGGTTTAGCTGTATATGATTAATGTTTTGTGGTGAATTGTTCATGACTGTCTAATCCTCTGGCCAAGTTAACTCAGAAATGTGTCCTGTTATTTGGATAGTAAAATTTGAGGAAAATTTGAAGGAACTGAAATGAAGGTTTCATAGTAAACCAGTGCATAAAAAACCCTATTGTAGAGAAGGGGTTTCAATCTAAAGTGACTCATATAAGAAGTGATTTGGATGTGTTCCTATGAAAATTAATATAGTTATAGCCTATTCCTCACAGTAGTTGACGAGTCAATAGAAAAATTAACCGACTCTTGATTTGGAGTTTGCAATAGTTTACATTGCATTTAATATATGGAGGAATTTTATTTATAGGGATAATTATGATATATATACCATTCATAATAGTATATAATATATATTCACACATAAGGAGTTTAACATGTACCTGATATGCTGTTATAGTTGATAGATGATTATAATTTATCAATACATTACCACCCTATGAAATTGATCAAGGTATCTGATACATTGAGTTGAAAATATCAAGCTATGTTATTAATATTGAGGATCACACAAGATCCTATATTTCTACATTTTCAATGGATAGATATTGAAATCATTAAAGAAGTGGAAAAATATCATATTTCTCAGTTTATTTTTCTACCATCTATCCATGTGATGATTAAGGGGACATAAAAAGAAGATGAAGAGTTGGAAAATAAGGCCCGATATTTTTTTAAATCTAACCTTGATCATGATGGAATCAATTGTTTCATGAACTATGTGTGTGTTCCTTTCATAAAAAATTTAATGAAAGAGATGTTCAAATGATCTAATAGTTCTTCTATATTTATTCATCATATATGCACAAAGATGTATAGGGGCTTGAATGAATAATTCTGGTATGATGAAATGTTGAGATATATCAAAGAGTTTGTATCTCAGTGTTTGGTATGCGAGTAAGTTGCGACAACAATAAAAAAACTCCTAAGGGATGTTTCTTTAAAAAATTTCAATTAATAGGGAATTTATATGGAACCATATGAATCCATCTATGGGGGGAAATATAGATATCCAACATGTTGGGATGAGGTTAGAGACTGAAATCTATTCGCACCTAAGATCAATGATGAAATGGTCAAGATGTTTAGAATGATTCAACTCTATAGGATGACATCTAAAACACAGTAGAAAATTTATGATGATAACTGTTGGTGTGATCTAGATATTGAAATAGTTGGAAAGGTGTTTCTACATATCTCACCTTGGAAAAATGTTATGATATTTGGGAGGAATTGGAAACTAATACTTAGCTATATGACCCCCTTTAAAATTATTGATCGTATCCGGATGGTAGACTATTTCTTGAAACATCCACTAAGTAATTCTATATTCCATTATGTGTTTCATGTATTTCCCCTAAAGAAGTAAATTCTTGAAACTTAACATCTACTAATCTCATTTTTCATACCATTGGATGAGGATCATTCTTATGAGGAATAAACTATTGAAATTCTGGTCTGATCTAAGAAATATCTATGAATGAAGACCACTCACCTACACATTTTTTTTGGTTAAACCACACATTAGAGGAAGATACATGGGAACATGAGGATATGATGATGCAAAAGTATCCCCATTTTTTAGCTTAATGACAAATTTCATGGGTAAAATTCATTTTAATGGTGGTAGAATTTAACACCCCTAGTTTCTTATAGACATATTTTTTTGAATAAATTTAAATTTTCATTTATATCATTCAATGAGATAATTCAATGATCTAATTTTCACACAACACTAACTTGGTGTAAATTACTTTCAACATTGACTTGGTGCATGATACATGGAACAATATGTTTCTATGAAACATCTTTTTTTTTCTTTTTTATTTTTAAATTATATAATTATATCCTAATAATTAAATATAGTTATAAGAATAATAGTAAATACTTTTCAAATATTTTCTACAATTGTTTTATATAAATAAAAAATGTTGATAAGGAAATATATGATTTTTGATAAAGTCCATTTAATGTTTAAAAACAATTTTTTTTCGAATGAACTGATTTTAATAATGGAATTAATTTCAGACACATTTAGAAATTGAATTTGGTAAAATAATATTCATTTTCAAATTTATAATTTCAAAATTTTCTAACGGTGAATTATTTGGATTTTTTTAGGAAAACAAAATTTATTAGATTAATAGTGAAAAATAATGGTTTTTAAATAAAAAATGGGTTTTAATTAAATTTATTTATAATGTTAAAATATATTTTACATTGATTTAAACATTTAATTAGATAATATTTTTATCATGTAATTCAATGTTAATCATTAGAACCAATTCTACATTTAAATTGGACATAAATACTAAACAATCTGTTGATGCTTTTTACTATAAAAACTAGATGTGTCATCCTGAGAGATGGATTATTTTAAAATTAATTTAATCCACTTATATGATTTTAATTTTTAAAATTAATTCCATATTTTGAAATATTTTTTAATTTCTAAAAAGGACAATTTTTTTCAAAAAAATTAATGATGATAATTGAAAGTAATTACATCAGTTAAGATAAAAATTAGGTTAATAACATATTAATCCTAAAATATAACACACATTGGATGTCCATATTTCGTCCATAAAACTTCCAATTTTGATTTTGGTCGGTCTGTGATGAATTTTGATAGGTATGAACATTTCTACACCAATCTTCCTTCTAAAAATTCCATGTGAGCCCTTTTTCATCCCTATAAAATGCCACCAACTATACCCATTATCATACCTCTCAAATCCTTTAAGGTTAACCATGATAATCCCATGTAGCCTCCACAAAATAATCCATCTACAATTAATCCTCCCTTTAGTTAGAACGCTTCCCAATAAATCTTTTTGGCAGAAACCAAAAGCTGTTACCAGATTTAGATTTAACGTATTCTCTCAAGATCCTTCCATTTTTTTCATTATTCACCCCTCCATTGACATTATTACATTAATGTGTGAAAACCCCTATATTATATATTCTATAGGATGTTTTTATGAAAATTTTATGACCTTCACTAACACACAACTCTATCTAATGTAATTTGAACATACTATTTGTTTTTATGGTGAACTACACGCCCACGAAACAATGATTTCCCATTTATCCTTTACCAGCTGTCATGGTTTCCATTATGATGGAAAATATATTAATATATATATTTTATATTATATTTTTTTTCTATTTTTTATTCTTTTAAATACGCATATTTATTTACATTATATTTGTTGTTATTACGATAATCTCATTTGAGAAACTCTGCAATAACACCCCTCAAATCATTGTGATTCATTCACAGACCACATACAATGTATTAAAGATGGGTATAGTTAAATTAAATGATATATATAATATAGTTATTCTAATGGAATGATATACACACACACACAAAGACATATATATATTTCGTTTACGTTATTTCATTAAATAAAGCAATAAAAATGGAAAACAAGGTTCATACGTACGTACGGCTTACCGTCTCCATGAACCGTGTATTCGACTATATACTAAATTATTCTATATATTTTTATAATATAAATATAGTTTATATAACTAATATTTATATCATGATCTACATTCTATAATCTGGATATAATTATAATGATCAATGATAGGACAAATTAAGACACATGTGGAGAACAAAGTGAATATTACCCGAAGTGAAACCATTAATTATTATCATTAAAAATAAAGAAATATATGTTCATAATAAATAGATATATGGTAATAGGTATAAGAATCTTATTTTGTAAAATATGTATAATAAAATTTTATTTATTATATAATAATCATTTTCAATTATGGAGAGATTCAAGACACAATGTTAGGGGATTTAATCTAACTTTTAATTCCTAGGAGTTACAATATTTGTTCTCCAATATTTACATTTGTGTGGTGTATGTGAATTGAATGATTTTATTCAATTTATCTTGTACATAAATTTATTGGTATTCACATATCCCATATATGATCCTTCATTCATGGGTTTTTGCTTTCAAAAGCTACCATGTTGGTAAAAAAATTGTCCCAATTTTATTTCATCGAGATTCATGTTTTGTTATAATATTAATGTCCTTTTATAGGTGTGTAGAATTCCATTTTACATTATATATCATGATTCCATTTCTTCTTATGATAAATTAATCTTAATAAAATTTCCTTTTATTACATAGATATTATGATCCCAATTCACCATGATATAAGAGTTTATTAAGACAACCTCTTAGTTTTTATCGAGATTTTTTATGTTTATTCTAACATTTAAAAAATATTATGATCAATAATCCTATATTATTAATGAGTTTCATCCTACTATGTTTATTCAATATATCCACATTTTTTAGTAACATTTTCCACTCTTTGATAATTAAGATAGTGTTTTTATTAAAATCTGACCATCTCTCTCTTTGGTCGGAAATCTTTTATATTGAAAACCCATGTTCTCAAAGATGTATTCAAAAGATACATGAAGATAATATTCAAGGAAAATTTTAAATTCAAAATGTTTTATTTTTTTAAAATCATGCATTTTAATTTATCAATTGTAATTTCAAAGAAACAGGTTTTCAAAAGGAGTTATGTAATAAAAATAATTTTTCATAGAATAAAGGATGTTTTCATCAATAACTATTTTTAAAAGATTATTCAAAATTATTTCAACTATATGAAAACATCCATTGGTGTTACCCATTCCTTTATATGGAAAATATTCAATGGTTACATTAATATTATTTATTTGAATTGATTATGTTTTGATGGCATGATGTTTAAGAAAGTAGTTTCTCATTCACTGGTTATATGCTTTTAATAATTGCTTATTTTAAAAGTATATGTTTATTATTTAATGATTATAAAACCTATCACATTCAATAGTTTATGATATGTTTACATGCTTATGATACCAAATTCATTTCATGGGTTATGATATGTTTATTTATGATATTGTGGAACATGTATGTATGATTTTAATATGAGATGTGTGGGAACTATATCTCCCTCTAATGTATTGGGTAATGATAAATATTTCATGAGATAAATATGGTTTGAATGAGGGTTAACTTGTTTTAGTAATACTAGTATGGAACTAGTGTTTACTCTGTTCAGTAATATAGGGCTGGAATGGAGTTTTACCTGGTTTAGTAATACAGGGCTAGAATGGGGGTTCACTCCATTTAGTAAAGGAGTTTTTCCACTAATATAGTCTAGGCAGTGATGACTTGGCCACAATGGAAATCATTATATGCATATGTGTTTCCTCGATGTCATATATTATTCCTATGTTATTCTTTATGGAATATGCTCATTATTTTATTATTATTCATGTATTATGAACAACTATTATTGATACCATTATCTTTGATATGTAGGTTATGATCTTCTATTTTCTTGATCTCATTCTCAAACAATTATTCTTATCTTTAGGAATACATGTCTCCATATTTACCCATAATGAGCATTTTAGATCACCCATTTTTATGTTTCTTCCCCAAGTTGTGAAGATATGTATTATATTTTATTTTTTTAAGAAGGGTTCAAGTCATGGAAAACCTAATGGGATATAATGTGGCTAACTTATGTGTCAAGGCTTATGTATTTCATGTTTCTAAAGACACTAGACTAGTATGGTGTTATTATGTATATTTTTATAAATTTTAGTTTTTTTAATAAATGTTATGTAATGTTAGTGTTGGTAAGGAGCATGTCACAATATTTATCTCGGGCCCCACTAAAGTTTCTAAGACAAGTGCAGAGAATATCATATAGAATCTGTATAGGTATCTTTATATGGCCATCAGACAACCTATGAAAAACCGTGGGTAAATAGACATGATAACCCAATGCCTCCTAAATACCCCTCTAAAAGTGAGAGGTTAACAAGGATTACAATAATAGAATATGGGATATGTAACTCTATGAAAATGAACAATCTCTTTCACATAAATATTTCACAACACCTAAAACATGTTTGTATCCCGAATGGGTATGAAGTGACCCAACATGGTCAACCTATCAATCAAAACCCATATCAAATTATTATTTATCTAGGTATGAGTCAACCAAACCAAAAATTCCATATATATTTCATCCTAAATTCATGTAGGAATAGAATGAAAATGAAGAAATCCGGAAGGTTTCTAATTCTTGGTAATCACTTGCTGGCACATATATCAACCTAAGACAAACACAACAATCCCAGGTCTCATCCCTGGACACTATAACTACCCCCAGATGTCATAGAACATCATAGTGGTTCTTGGGTATACAATTCAATTTGAATTATAATAATCCCCCCTTATTCCATCAATTTTGACTAATGGTACAATAATTTGATTCAGATATCATAGAACATCCTAATTGAATAATAACCACATGAAAACTACCTCACACTATAAATAGAGTCACTAATGATATATAGAATTCATCATCAAGATATTTATCCTAATGAATAATCTTGAGTAGAATGGAATTTAAATGAATTATGGATAATTAATCTTCATTCTGTTTATACTAAACAATAAAATTCAATGGTATAATGTGCCATAAAATTTCATGTGTTCGAAAATTAACTCACAGTCTAGGTTGGATGTTTACTGATCTATGTATCTATAATGAAATCCTATCTTCCTTAGGTGTATGTGATATCTAATTAGAAAAATTTCAGGTACTCCACCGAACTCCACAAAAGGAGAATCAAATATTTTTTAACCAATATGTAACTGATGATTTTGTGGTATGAATACTCCATGAACCATTCTCTGAATAAGTTGTTACAAAAACTATTCTATGTGTGCCTAACATAATCATTTTCAAGGTCATGGGTAGGATATTTAATCTCATGTGGCCTAATATGATGATATCTATAAAAAACTACATGATCAACCTATATAAGAATGCATCCAATGCCGAAACATGATGCATCAAAAAAGACCACATAGCCCTATATAGAATCTAGAATAGTCAGCACCAGAGTATTTTTCAAAATGAATTTTTCTTAACAATTGAAATAAAATACTTATCATTAAAAAAAATTCCACCACATTCTGAGTTAGAGCAGTCATCGTAGATGTCAACTATGAGAATCCATTCACAAACTATTGATAATATCCAGTTAATCTTGAGAAGCTTCTAATATCAAATACATTTCATGGTTCCTCACAAGTTATAATTTCTTTTACCTTATTAGTATCAACTAATATACCACACCTAGACACTATGTTTCCCATGAATTTCACTTCATGAATCCTGAAAACAAAATCTGAAGATTCAGTGTAAAGTAATTTATTTTTCAAGAAATCCAAAACTATTTTTGGATAATGCATACGATCATCCTCAGATTTATAGTAAATGATGATTGCATACACAAAGACTCTGACAATATTATCAAGATTCTCATTAAAAATCATTTTCATTATATCACTAAAAAATAAAAGAGCATTTATTTTACCAAAGAGAATAATAAGTACTCCTAATGGTCATACATTATCCAAAGTCAGTTTTTTAAATTTCAAATTTTCTTATCCTTAAATGATGAAAACTATATCAAAGGATAATCATTGAAAACCAAAAAGACCCATTCAACTGATAAAAAGGATCATATGTTCACGGAAATAAATACTTTTTAATCACCATATCTCAATTGAGATTTCGGTAATCCACACATAATTGAAGAGAACCATCATCTTTCTTAGAAAAGAGAATTGCACCACAAAAGGTGATACACTAGGTGGTATAATTCCCTTATCAAGAAGATCATTGATATAATTTCTTATCACTTTAATTTCAACAGTAGCCATTGGTTAGAGGAAATTGAAACTTGTTTAGTGTTAGATTGCTAGTCAATGGAAAACTCAACATCCCTTAATAGTAAAAAACTAGATAATTTAGAAGGAAAATGTCGATAAAATAGATGACACCTAGGGGGAACATATATCAAATATTCTCGCACTATATCAAAAGAAAATTGTAATATTATAATCCCCAACTCTTGATAAGTTGGTTAGGACATGCTCTACCTTGGGACCTTTTCTCCTTGAAATACAAGAGTCGCACCACTGAGTGTAGTATGGTAGACCCATTGAAGATAATATTCAATCTGTAAATTACTGGAAATGATCAAATCCATTCAAAAAATGACATCAATATGTTTCATGTTGAGGACCTAAAAACTCCACGTGAGCATGGTATCTAATAGAGGGATGACATACGGAGGAATACAAAGACTCATATCTATATTTATTCCAAGGGGTGTATTAATATCCATACCATATAATAAAAGAAGAATAGAATGAATTAAAAGATTAAAGTTTCATGGTGAAATAATTGAGTGAGATAAAATAGTATGAAATAGATCTTCCACTAATTACGATTTAATAGTAATGGAACCTTTTACAATAGCAGGACTCTTGTATACTTCCTCTAGAAACTTATCCACTATACGAAGTAGCTTCATTCTATATTTTTAGGTAAGGAACACTTTTATATGTGAACAATGTGATTGATCTAAGATTAAAGATGTTATGATGATCTTGTTCTACTATGTGTTGTAGAGAATTTATTTAAGAGTCTCTGTAAGTCCCCAAAACGTCTGTAGGATACACAGCTCTTGGTTTTCTTAGGGAAAACCTCTTAGAATGTCTTGATGTTCTATACTGATGGAAAACTAAAGGTAATCCTCCATGTGAAGTAGGTCTTCTAACATAACCCAGTTTTCAAGACCTCCCACAAGAATTATCACTCTTTTTTCCCTTGAAGGAACTCATACTAGAAATGGAAGAGAAATAAAAACCTGATAACCATGAATTTCCAGCAAGTTTCATCACGATTATCATCACTCTATCCTAACTATCAATATACGTGAGAATCATTAGAAATAAAAACTAAGAAAAGATATTTGAACGATGTCCGATATATAATAGTAGATCCCTTATCCTCTCAGCAGATAAAAACTTAGTTGAAAATTACAGCAGATCCGCAATGAGAATTGAATACTAAGACAAGTTTCTTCCATTCTTATCAATATTGAAAAACACCATATCCTTGCCCAAAACCATGGACTATGACTTGAATTGTTTGGTGAAAATATCGATGAAGACTTCCCATAGTAAACCCTTATGTTTTTTCCATCACCATCTAGTCACACCATCTCTTTCTCTGTCCTTTATGCATATCAGTTTCACAAATCACCTTATTCTCATAAAGTCTCTACAATATCTCAAACAGATATTCTATTCTACCCAACCATTCCTCATCATGATGATGATCAATGAATCCTTTGTAAAGATGAGGTTTCTGGGGAAGGATCTCTTGGGAACAATTTACAAGAACATTCCCTAGAGGATCATCATCTTGAGCCGGAGTGGGAACTGGAGGTAGTGTCTTTCTAAGAGATACAACAATACGAACAGTCACCTCAACTAGATTTAGTTCCACTGGATGATTATTTCAATGTGTTTCAGAAAAATATTCGACCTATATCAAATTTATAGGTCCTCTTAGAGGAATGATGCTACATAAAATCATCAGAGAAAAAATAAAGATAATATACTAACACTCAAGCTAAAAAAGGTAAATTACTTCCAACAAATGGAACAACAAGATTTTGATTTCACTCCATCCAAATAAAAATAAGGGGAAAGGAAATAAATAATCCAATAGATAGCCTTTCATAATCAACCCTAGTGACCTAAGGATCATTTTGGTGAGATCTGGCAACGAACTCAATCACAACTACCTACTATGTCTCAACAATATTTTAAGTACATAATGATATTAAAACAAAATGTCAACAGTATCCTCTTATAGAATTTTGTTACAAATCATCCCAGGAAAGCCGGTAACTCAATAATTGATCCAACCATGATATAGCCTGAAGGGTTTTCCAAATCCCCCTTGGTAATCAACTAGAAGCTCGCATCATACAACATGCATGTGGGAAGAAATTTTTTAGAAAACATAGAAAAATACAGACAAGAAATTAAATATGCACACAAAATAAACTCAACTTGGAGTAATGTACTTGAAGTATATAAGACATAAATGTTCACAGTACTGCATCAAAAGTAACCAAATAATAGAAAACACCCCTTTCCCTAAGGAGACAACTCACCACATCTTAGGTTCAACATCTAGATCCACCTCCATGAGATCCATTCCTCTTTGCCGAACCTAGAAAGATATAATGTACAAACATCTGAAGACACATGTTGGGTGTGATCCAAAAATTCTATTAGGGTCACACTAAGGATTCAATTACGGATACCAATAATATATTAAATAGTGAAATTCTTTCAAATTTTAAAATAAATATCTATGACATTTTCAATGAATATTTAATCAAATCGCGCCATGTAGTTCAAATGATAGAAAATACTATCAGAAAATTAATTACTTGTTATGGAATATTTCTAAAAATTGGATTAAATAAAAAATTTCAATAAATTAGTTTAAATAAATATAGAAAGCATTTAATAAATTTTTACATCTATGGAATAATTTAATATATCAAATATAATAAAAGAACCCAAAATGGTCAAATGCTAATTAGGTATGAAAATTTCTAGATATGGGTACCAAAACACTATAATTGATCTCAACAAAATTTTATACACACATCACCCTTATACTGTCTAATGGGGACTCATCACCATCCCATTAGGGATGGGACCCACTTCATAATTTATTTAAAATATTGAAATGGAATATAGTGTGATCATATAACTTACTAGGTACCTAACCCTTATAGCTGCTCTTATAAAATCAATGATGGGTAAATTATTTTATGACAACATAAAATAAAATTAAATCAAATTCTCCCATTTCAATGCCAATTTTCCATTTAAAACCAAAATTTATTTTTATCAAAATCATATATCTTTACTATGATCAAACCACTGGGTTTCTATCAAAAATATTAATCCATTATCACACGTTCAAAAACACATCCATCAATTTCAAAATTAATTTAGATAATTAAATTCCACAATTTAAATGAAATAGTTTTCATAAAATATACAATTTAAATCAAACAATTTCAATAATGAAATTAAAATTAAATGGGGTTGGGGGTTTTCCAAATTTTCATGCCAAGACCATTAAATATATCCCAATTAACTGGAATTGGATTTTATCAAATAAATTGAATTCATGTCTGAGAAAGAGAATTTAATTCAATGTATGTAGTAAATAAATAAAATTATATGTTAATCAATTGGGATCAGTGGGGAGAAATCTATAACCATTTACTAAATTATAACAGTCACAGTGACACCCATAAATGATAAAAAATATGTAGAATACCTCAAAAAATATATTATAGATGAGATCCAACATTATAAATTGTAAATCCATCAATTTCATGACGATCTATTGAAATATCAAAATGAGGGGAAAGAGATAATGTTGAATAAAAATTGAGAAATATTCCATATGAATCACAATTCAAGCACACCTATGATGAAATGAAAACTAAGAAGACTTAAATGGGATGGAAATATTTAAGACTACATACAAAAGGTTTTATGTTGAGAGAAATGAACCTGGATCGGAGTGGAAAACTTATCTCAACTATGATGCCTACTTAAAAACCTATAGTCATGGTAATAAACGACAAATAATCCAACTACACGCCATGAAAATTTTATGTTTCAAAACTAAAAAATAACACTTTACATTAAATTGAAAACAGTTAATTAAATTAATCATTATGTGTATAGGGTAGTCATGTTGTGTAACCTTTCATAGTGTAAATATTACTATGAAATAAACATTCTCATGGTATGCACCGAGTGGCCCTTAGACATCATGAAACCTAGTAACATGTAGTGTAACAATATGGATGCCTGCAAAAAAGGCCAATAAAATTTGATAGTTAAAAAAATATCAGAAATCTCCAATATAGGTATCCTCCCAATTAATTATCATGACTAAATAGTCAAATAAAAAGGAATTACATGACAATGTTAAAGGAATACCTATTATATTAGTATGAGATGTTAAAAGAATACTGAATTTCATTTAGATAGCATTGATCCGTATATAATTAATAATTGGATCAAAATAACTAATATAGTATTGTATATATTATCATATAATAGAACCAATGGTGTATTTTTCATCATTTAGAAATCTTAAAGATTAGTATAATTTATAATACAATTAATATATTGCAAAAAATATTTGGGAATAAAAAAAATATTTCATAACCAAGGCCCAATTTTAGTTTCATGATCATGGGTGTGGTCATTATAAGATGTTTATATTTATTTATTCATGATTTATAATGTTTTAATACATTTTCAAAAACCAAAAATATCTATGAATGTAAAAAAAATCAATAATCATAGTAAGAATTTATATTGTTATGAACATAATTCTACTGTTGTCCAAAATTATGAAACCTTAACTCATCCAAAGTCACATTAATTACATATAATATAACTATGGATAATCACAGGTTTCATAAAATAGAACCTCTATAAAATATAAATGGTTCAAAAAAATATGAATTAACCAAATAATTTCACCCAGAAATGTCAATCAAGGTGTGATGTTATACCCCCTTTTATTCATTAGGAGAAGATAGATTTGATACCCAAAAATAATTTATGGTTTATTACCTATAGTTGCATATAGTATAGATCATATAATTAATTTTTTATACACATAATGTGATTTCATTTATAATAAACCAAATACTACATGGCATATAAAACATTTAGAATGTTTTCTTATAAAAAGTACTTTCATTCGATATTTGTCAATGTTTTTTAATAAAAAAACTTCAAGAACAAATAAACATTTGGATTATAATAACTCATGTTAACCAATAATTACATACATAAATATTACAATTTTTTTTTGAATATTCAATTCATCTCATAATTATATAAACTATAGAACTATCAGGACTAGTGTATATGGATTTTTAGAGACTCAATTATTAACTTGAAAGAAATTTAATTTATTAACACATATATTTCCAAATCTAGGTGTTGAGATAAAATGAAATTCCAAGGACCGATCTTCCATGAATTAATTTTATGAAAATATTAAATATATTTTCCATTTCTCATATTAATTTTCATAAATGAAATGTGAAAATTCAAAAAAGAATGTTCATTTAAAATATGCTAGACCATGGTTGAGTCTGGAATGCAGTTTTTCCCTTATGTGTGGCCTAAAATAGGTTGGAAAAAGGTATTTAGATATGTCGATTGTTGGTTATACCTTTGGTTGGATAATTATTTAAATTAATTTATTTAAATGATTATTTTAACCTAACTGAATTTTTGATAAAATACTTCCTTGTATAATTTCCTAGGGTTAGTCTCATAATCATGGGATCATTGAGATCTTTTCATTACTCCATCCATTAGATTATAAAATCAGATTAATATCAAACTCTAGATCATAGTATATTGGGAAATTTCCAAAGAAGTTAATTATTTCAATAATTTGAGAGAATGTTTATTGAGGAAGAATAATATAGGATACGATAAAGACTCCATAATTTGTTGTTTATACCCTTTTTTATTAAATTGGTTCAGCGGATAAATCCCATTAATCAATTTTTTGCAACTATTAACTGATCTTTCACACCTGTATTGAAATTTTAATAGGATAATAAATATTTATTATATGAAATATTTCAATTCATAACCATTGGCCATGAATACATTTCCAACGACATTGGAAATGTTTTTCTGGTTCCATTCCCCAATAATTGGTTTGAATTTTTTATTAGTTAAACACAACAGTCTCTTTTTTATGTTTCCCTATAGTTCTGATTCTAATTAGAATTCCAGAGTCATGGAGAAAACAAATAAAAGTGCATATATATTTATTATTGATAGATCAAGATTATTTTCAGGTTATGTGAGATCGATTTAATGATCAGTTGATGAATCATTAACATTGGAAGGATTGGGGGTATTTATGGTGTGAGATGAAGATCAGATGAACAACATAATCCTATTTTCTGAAAATTATGGTTTGAAAAAACAATACATGACCATATCCTTTAATCTTGTTTAAAAAAAGATATGATATCAAATGAGGAAATTCCAAAATCAAAATATTGAATGAGAACCTATATTTCTATGAAAATCCTGAATTTATTCTATATAATATATTCAACACACGATGTGTATACCCTTGGCTTTGACTATTAGATTTTTGTGATTCCATAATGATTTTATTCCCTATAGACTCCATTCGTACCCCATTTACCCTATGTATATATTGAAGAGAAATGTGAAGGAGCACCTGGGTGGGGATATTACAATTTCCTGAGTACACATGAATAGATAGAGACACCGATGGTATGACATGTGAAACAAAATGCCTTTTTCCAAAGTATATGGACACAACTCTAGTACACAGACAAGAACAAAAGTACACTACATAGACCCAGGTAGTTTAGAAATGTTGTGGATTCGTACATCATGGAATGTAATTATACATGGTATGTAAGCCTTGTGATGGATATGTACATGGACATGCTATGTAAGAGGACCACATGTATTTTAGGTAACTTCACACAATGTGTACCCCCTTTTTTACATTGATGATTCTTCAATTATTTGTATTTTCTTCATATTAATGTGGATATTTTCACATGATTAGTGTATGTAGTGTGTTTCAAGACATAAAACATTATGGTTAATAATGTTTGGGTTTTCATATATGATGAGAAATGTTCTAGGATTGAAAAAATATGAGGTCATTTCCAACAATTGATGAGATCATGTCAGACCAAAATATGAAATCATTATAGTGGAACCCACCATAAACACCATCATGGTTCCACTATATTCCTAGTGTAACCCCTTATATGATAGGATGTCGTTCCTCTGTGAAAAAATTGAAAACCCTTATCACATAAGGGAGTAAATGATTGACCAATATAGTGTAATACCCATCAATTATGGCACAAAAAGTCTACCTAATGAGTGGAACCACCAATCATATAGGGTGGGAGTCCATGTGACACTATATTGATACCCCATAATCTTGGGTTAATTTCTTATACCGATTCACATAGAGTGAAACACCATGATGCACTAGTGAATAGTCCTCTAATACGAGTTTATGACCCCGTAAGTTGTGCGATATTATGGTGAGGAATGTTCCTTGACATGGTTACTTATGGGATGACACACAAGATGTTGGGAAAAATTGTTGTTTTTTTGGAATAGTGGTTGACAATTAATCTTAGATTTAAATAGGACATTTGGATCCCCTTACTTTCTAATTTGGGCTTATTTTTACTGGGTATATATATTTTTTTTTGTATCCAAGCCATTGTATTTGTTTATTATCCTTATACTAGATATGAATACACATGGGGTTTTTCAAATTCATTGCATGTTTTTTATCTCATGGTTGGATGAGAATATTATCCATTTACTGGTGGAAGTGACAAGACAAGTTAATCATCTACATACCCTATTGAGATCCTTGTCTTTGGATGAGATCACTCTCTATGATAGATTAGATTTACTTTTTTTCTTTCAATTTATTTTGCATCATGTTTGTTAAATACTCTCTTCCAATTTCTTTTTTGTCTCTTAATACGCCCCCTTTATCCTTCATGGAGTGCTATTTTTTATTTATATACTCAATATTACAGGAGATATTCTGGCATGTGGATAACTTATGTCTATGATATAGAGGTCGGTGGTGACTATAATGTGTCTTAGTGATACCTATTACATTTTTAATGTATGGTGGTTTCAATATAGGGATCGAGAGTCAAGCTCTATTAGGGTTTTAAATTTCCATTATGTGATGTTTTGAAAAAATTATAGTTGGGAGTGTATATTTCCCATTTTTTTATTTTACACATCCAGTCATTATATTATCTAGATATTTTGAATTCACGGTTATTCCATAGTGTTTTTAATCTTTTAGTACTTCCCCAATACACATTGGCCTTAATATATCTATCTAAGTGTACAAGTACATAGTCAAAGGCCACCCAATGTTATTCATTCCTTCGACCCTAGTCTTCGTCTATTGTCCTATGGATGGTGGCATGGGGTAGTAGAGGTTCAAACCCTAAATATGGTCCTGTAATGTTAGATTGGTATCAATGGTGGTTCAATCATCTTGATTTTGTTTGGAGTAGTCCCCTAATGTGGATTTGGTTGGAAATTTTGAAATTTTGTCAATGTGTTTCGAGTGAAGCTCTCAGGTTGGGGAATCTAGTAATAGTATGTACTGACATTATGACTAATCACATGGACCATTAATACTTTATTATTGACCTTAAAAACTGATGCATTAGTTATAGTAATGATTGGTACATTAACCAAATATGGCTAGATTTTGACTATTATTCTTGAGTTATAGCCTTATTTATTATATATATATATATATATATATGATATTGTTTTATGTTAAACCCTCATTATAAATAAAGGGAAAACCCCTTTTGGAAATTGGGAAAATAGGGAACCCCTTATATGGAAGAAGAATTGATAACATAATGAAACGTGATAGAAGTAGTCTGTGGATGTGCTCAGGCTCAGTTGACTACCTTTGTTTCAGTGACATAGGCTGGTGAGGATACACGGTGAGACAGATCATCATGTAGCTATGGATTGTCCATAGTTTGTGTTTCTTGTATTCGACATCATCCGAAAATAGACAGATTTGGAGGATTAATTGGCATATAGCCTTTTCAATGTAGTATCTTAACATTGTTTGAGTCTTTTCACCAAGATGCATGACAAGTCTAAATTTTCATGCCCCAATATCAATAGCTATTATATGAGCTGTACTACATCTCTATGTTGAACTCAATTAAGATTCAAGATATTTTAAAGCTACATCAAGAAGGTATGATAGTGTTTGAGTATCAATCAAGGTTCACTAACAACACATAGTGCACCACTGATATGATCTTACATGGATAATTCTATTAATGGATGTTTGAGAAGATAATTTGAAGATAAATTTGATTTAATTACGTACCCTTGTGCATCTCTACATATTTAGGTGTATTGGAGTATGAACTGGTAATAGAGATCATCATGTAAGTGTGATTCCTAGAAAATACAGTTGGTAGTGGGCATCATTGGATGTGTAATCTACAATAGCTATATAGTTCTAGATAAATTTATCTCATCACGTGATACCAATATGTGATCAGAATCAAGAACATGGTTAGAAAGAAAACAGAGGTCTATGTTAGCTGAGAGAGGGCAATTTCCCTTCTAGTGATTGGAATATTCATGTATCATGAGACCGCCTGACCAGATCTTCCAAGGAATGTAGAAATAAAGTAGACAAACTATAGTAAAAAAATGTATCACCAGGATTAGGGGACTCCGAAAGGACAGCAGTGTGGCCCCTATGTAGGTGGAGCTAAAAGATAAGGATGATATTTAAAGGGTCAAAGATTCTATGATATCCTTTAACCACTACAACCTAGTATCCCACATCAGGATAAAACATATAGTGAATGGGGTCGTGGATTGTTCTATGCATTGGAATATTATAGACAATCAATCCCTGAAATTATTAATAGAATGATCTATAATTATTCTACTTATTCTATAGTAGTAGTGGAAACATGTTTTTACTATTCCATGATCACTATAATCCTAGTGAATGAGAAAAATCTCATAATTAAGGAGCTATCCAATCATCTTATTATTGAGGTTCCTATATAGAACTCTTCTTCTATATCTATTATCATATGATAGTACAATATAGCTCATGGCAGGGAGAGATTTTTTGGGGATATTTTGGTCATGAATATAGAACCTAATGATGAAATTTTTTATATGGATCGGTTATCTATTTTCCAATGCTATATTACCTGTTACCATAAACGAGTCAAATATTATTTCACAGTTTGAATGAAATTCACATTATGGTTGAGATAGATATCATGATAGGTAGAATGGATCATGTTAGAAGAAGGATATATCTCTATCCAATAATTTAGGTTGTGTATCCCTTGGTTTAGAAGGATTTAATGGCATATTTATTCCTTTTGATGTGGATGAATTATTTTTACATCTTCCCCCAAGATGTCATGTGTCTACCTTTGATAATATAGATGAATTTCTTTATGAACAGGTAGACCTAGACTTCTCTGATATCTTACATTGAATATCATATGGATTTTATTAAGCTTTGAGATCTATAGATCTTACTGGATGAACTTCAAGTGATGGTTTTTAATAAAACTAGTGTGTCCCCCTTGACAATTACATTACTTCTTTTTAAAATAACCAAACCTATGTTTGGTGATTTTTATGGATTATTATCTTCTGACTTGGCTAATTTAAAGTACAAGTACTAGTTTTTGAGTATTTATGACCTTTTTTTCTATTTTTAAGGCACATGATTATTCTTAATGAATGATATATTATTCTTCTACCACCAGTAGAGGGTTTATGAGGAAAATATTAATATTCTGAAAATTATATGTTTCTATAGACACTATGTTTTCATGGTGATTCCTTTCAGTCTGATGAATCCCCCACATTTTTTATAGAATTTAAGAACTAGTTTTTCCAGGAGTACTTTGAATAGTTCAATGATGTCTTCATTGAAGACATAATCATCAGATTAATATTATAGGAGGATCATGTAGGGCACATTAGAATGGTTGTAGATATGTTTTTAGGGAACCAATATTGTGGGAAACTCTCAATGTGTTAGTTCTGGATTAATGGGGATCACTTTCTATGACATGTCATTTATGATCATTGTTTAGTAGTAGACCTTAAGAATATTTATTTTGTAAAATCATGGGTCCATCTAAAGTGTCTGACATAGGTGTAGATATTTATTTTCTCCATGGGGTAATAAATTTGGTTTGTGGAAAACATCTCCAGAGGTTTATCCCCATTGACTTTCTTATCCTAGAAAGGGCTACAATTTTCCTAGGAAGAGACGTGTAAGAGGGCCTTCAAGGAGTTCATTCATAGGCTGAAGATTTCTCCAAGGTCGAGACTACTAGAGGATGGAAATTTGTACATAGTGTATTGTGATTATTTAAAATCTAGGATCCATTTCATGTTGATACAATGGAATTTTTTTATCACATTCTAGGTGAGGAAACTGAGAAAGTAAAAGTATAACTATAAGACTCGTGACCTATATATGGTAGTGGTAGTCTTACCTTTTAGGGTGTGGAGGCATTATATTATGGGGGAGAGATTTGTGGTCTAATAATACCACGAGAGCCTAAGGTGCATCTTCACATAGAGAGAATTGAATGTATGACATCGACTCCGGTTAGGATTTCTAGAAAACTATGAAATTGAGATAGTCTATACTCCAGGGGAGGCACAATAGTAGAAAATTACCATAGTAGGAGGCCATAGTCTTGTTTGGTGTTGTCGGTTTTGGAAACATTTAATCTATATAGTGGAACACATTGGAGAAGGAGGATATAAATTTTCTTCCCTTGATGTTGTTGGATAATTTTCTTCTCAAATGTGTAACAGTGTCCCATGAGGGATATATCGAATGTGAGGTATTCTGTTACAAGATATCCATTGGAGGTTCACCCAATGGAAATTTTGAATGAGGTAATCAAATAATAATTTTATAGGGATGGATGGTTGTCCATGTCATGATACGATATGAGGTTATGTGATACTTTCACACTTATCCCTTTTCTATTCATCCCGATGTGGGGAAGATGAAAAAATACATTTACTAGTAGTTTTGGTAGACCAACAAGACATAATTCAGAGAAGAGTTCAAAACATAGTGCCTCTCTTATAAAATGGTGAAGTTTGATCACCATATTTTGGAATGTTTCTTCACCCCATGAGATCCTAAAGTAGATGTTGGTTGGTATATGAAATTACATTTTTATTCGGATTCCACAAAAAATGATGATTCGTGATTCCATCTATTTGATAGATGATGGTCTCACTATTCTATCAAACTTCCCTAATATCTGGGATCAGAGTTTGGTGGATATTTTGGGGAATATTTAAATATGGGATATCATTCCACTAAATGTGCTACACTTAATGATTATATAAGATTATGACACATGGTTTAAATCCCGATTTTGGAGATGATATATAGTGGAATTCATGACCCAAATGAAGATGAGTACATCCTATCACCCACATAATACTAGGATGACTGAGTGCTCTGTCTAGGTATTGGAAGACATGCTGAGGAAATTCATGTGAGACATTGGTCAGAGCTGAGAGGATAACCATAAATTGTTTAGTTTTCATACAATATAAATTGAAACATTCTTATCAGAATTAAACCTTTTGAGGCCATGAATTGAATATATTAAATTTCACCATTTCTCTATATGTAGTTTGGTGAGACATATATGGTGGGTATATTTATGGGTCGTGAAATGATCAAGAAGGCCTAGGTCACCCTTGAGATGATGAGGATGGCATGGAGCATACAAAAAACTTTTACACATCATCATTTTATGACATTGGTGTTTGAGCAGGGTGAGGATTTTTCACTAATTTTCTCTCCATGATGAGGATTTTGGAGATTTATCTAGGGTGCAATCAACCTGTGAGTTTCATTGAGTTTTTCATGATCATGAAGAGGATACGTTCGTTATTGTACCACATCTACCAACCCACATTACAAGATAGGGTTCATGACATATTCCAAAAATTGCATCTATTGAGAGATGTTCTTTAACCCATTCACTTCATGGTCATGGAAAAAATTGACATCAAGGATGGGGAAAATTTTTCAGAACACCTGGTAGAGAATAATGATTGTTTGAATAAAACGATATTCATACAGACCACCCATAAGGATCACATGTGGTTGAATCATGTTAATGTGAAGAAGAGATCCTTGGAGGGAGATAGTAATATGTGGGCTCAATATCACATGATTTTTTAGACATTACTTTTGGGGTTGAAAATAATGATGGAGGGAATTATGAAGAGTCCCTATTTTCTTCTTACCACAGATTAAGATATTTTTGAATATATTTCAAGAGACAAGAACTAAGGAAACTATATCTTCTAAGGCCTAATGTTCCCATAATAATATTTAAAAATAAATCAATTATATTATAAAATTTTCACACATAGTCCGTTAAAGAAATTTCCATCCCCCTTTTGCAGAAGATGAAAATATATTTCTAAGACCATGGTTGATTTTAGAACGAATTCACCCTATGATTGAACTCATAGAGGATTGTGTGGGGAATTTGGATATCTCTCCCATTGTAAGTACATCCTGTTGGTCAATTAATATTTTTAGGAGTAATTTATTTACTATTTTAAGATAATTATAATTACAATTACAAAAATTACAGGGAGAATCATGCACATTTGCCCTCAAAATCATGGGATGTCAAGAGATTCTCATTCCTCCATCTATTGGTGGATCATAATTGGACAATTCAGAAACATTGAATTAGATCATACCATAATGATACAATAAACATTCATCAATCATTATAATGTGAATTATCCAACGAAAAAATATAAAACACAATGTAGGACTCTAAAATTTGTGTTTCAGGATTTTTTGGAATAAAAGGATCAACTGTATAAATTCCCTTCTATAACATGATCCAGTTGTGGCCGGTTGTTTTTCATATGTATTGAAATTTTTATTATTTATTCAAACTCTTCTGAACATAAATCCAAATTATTTATCATTGTCTATAATTTTTTGGATGAATGTGGTTAGACATTTATTCTTATAGTGTTCCCCTAAAACTGGTAATCATTATTCAGTAGTTGGATCCAATATTCCTAGTTGGACATTTTTGGGAGTTGTGAAGCCTAATCATACCCCAAACTCATTATGAAATAACGTATGAGGGATTAATCGACGAGTAAGGCAGAAATATAAATCCATTTCAGGTTATAGGAGATTTTTTCACTGATCAGTATTCAAATCATCAATGGAAGAAGGTTCTTCGGTGTGTTGGACATGAGATGATCATATAATCAATGACATAATCAGATTTCAGAAATACAAGAGCATTAAATGACAATCCATGGATAGATCAACTAATAATGGGTGGAAAAAAGGTAATATCTTAGGGGGAATGGATATATTCAATGTGTGGAGTGTGGATCTGGATTTCAATGAAAATACCTATTACAAACCATATACATTGATGAGAACTCAACATGTAGAAATATGGCAATGGCCTGTGGGGTTTTCACATTTTAAGGATGGAATAATGTGTAGACTCGATATATAACATGTATCCATTCCGAACATAGAAGTGTCTTGTGATGAAGCACACAGACAATGATAAGACATGCTATCGATTTACTTTGATTAGAATGAGACAGTTTTCTTTGGAATTGGGGACGACCTCATTGATTTAAGGTTCAAACATTCCAAGCGGGTTATATGGGTTTGTTCATAGAACCAGATACATTTAATGATTCCATATCCATTTGGACCTAGTTTCCAAAGGTAAGTGCTCATTAGTTGTGAACTGATTAGGCTTAAGAATTTTCATTGGTTTAGTGGATGGGAGGTCGGACTCAACAAACCTTTTTTTAGGAGAATTATTGTCTACTCCGGGACTCTCTTTATAGATTTAAGTTATGGTCATGAATCCTTATTAAATTACCAAGTATGAAAATGAGCTTCCCTCTAAATCTGACAATCAATGATTAATATGTAGGAGATTTATAGAATCTTTTATATGTATTCAAGTTCCTTCATTGATAGAGGATCATATGTATTTTTTTAGAGATTATTAGTCAAAGATATCCTTCGACACATTATATAGAAATATCTTAGTCATTATGATAACCATACTGGTTTTCAAAACCACTCAGCGGGGCACTTGAAGTTTATTGTCATTCATAAGGAAATAGATTATTTCAGAGTTTGGATCGTACCCGCAGATGGTCTACCAACGTATCCTTTGTTTTGGAAAAGTAATCATAACCCACGTAGTTCGAGTAAAGAAGCATGCGGTTTATGCATGATTGATGGCTCAAATAATGATGTCATAATTACTTTTACACTCTAAGCTCACGTGAGTCATGCTCGGTGTGAGAAAAAAGAGGTATTGGTAAAACCTTACAATTGTGTCATGAAAGATGCAATTATAAGAAATGATTTGGGGATTATGTATATATGACTGCCTAGATATATGAAGATTAGGATTTACTTCAAGGAAGAAATCCGTGAACAAGGTCCATAAAGGTATACGTGCTTTTTGGAGATTTGGATACTTAACTTAGGACTTAATCTTGAGAAGGATGCCCAAATTAGAGGGGTCTTATGATTTGGGTTTTATTCCTAAGAAGGAAGTCCAAATCAAAAGTAAATTAAGACTAGTTAAGAGAAATTATTAATGGGGATTATTCCTAAGAAGAAGACCCCGGTTAATAGATTTGAGAACTGGGGATTACTCTTAAGGAGGAGGCCCAGGTTAAAGGTAATTATGACTTGTGATTACTCCTAAGGATGAGGCTCATGTTAAATAGAATTATGACTGGGGATTATCCCTAAAGAGGAGGCCCATGTTAAAGTGAATTATGACTGGGGATTATTCCTAAGGAGGAGGCCTAGGTTAAAGTGATTTATGACTTGGGATTATTCCTAAAGAGGAAGCCCAGGTTAAAGAGAATTATGTCTGGGTCTTACTCCTAAGGAGGAGGCCCATGTTAAAGGGAATTATGACTGGGGATTACTCCTAAGGAGGACGCCAAGGTTAAGGGATTTGATAACTGGGGCTTCTTTTTGAGAAGGAGGCCCATATATTGGAATTTGAAGACTGGGTCTTACTCTTGAAAAAGAGGCCTAGGTTAAAAGAACTTGGACTGGGGCTTACTCCTAAAATGGAGGCCCAGGTTAAGGATCCTATCATCTTAATGGATGAGGATGAAATGAATGAAATTTCTAACCTTAGTGACATAAAGATATGTAAATCACTTGGTTTTAGAATATTTTCCACACAATTCCTTTCAGACATGGCAGCCAACAAGGGAACCATGCCAAAGTGTCTTTGAAAAGGGTTTTGAAGGATGAATCTTGAATAAGAGAGGTGGATAGGAAAGAGGAGCACCCAATAAGAATTTGGCGTGCATGTCCTGCATGGGAACGCAGGTCCAGGTCACGCAGTTATTCATCCATGACACAGAGTACATACACGACGGTCAACCCATAGGATAATACCTGGGTGAGTCTTGGCTCATTCCATTAGTATTATCCCTAGGGGATTCCAAAAGAGAGGCGCGCAGGTTCTGGTGAAGGGATTAGGTGGCACACATGTGTGTCTACTTCTACTAAGGGTTTAAACACATAGGCGCATAGGTGTTGATGAATTTCAACACATAGGCCTTTTTCCCCCTATTTAGATCTTCCATTCTAGGTAAAAAATTATCTTAGAAGTGTTCAGAAGACTTCCAGAAGAGACTAGGGCGTCGGGAGCTCGAATATAAATTTTGCAATTTTTCCGTCCTCGAAATGGGGGGCCCACAAGGGGTATTTATAGGCTGCTAAAGGCCTTGGACGAAAATTCAATAGGGCGCGCAAGTCACCTGCGTGCCCAAAATGTGGCACGCAGGTATACATGCACAACCCTGATAAAACATGTGCGGCCCATGATCAAATAAATCCTTGTTCATGCCTTTGTCGATTTTTTATGTTTCTTCAAACAATGGATCACTTTGGACTAATTTATTTCCCTTTTTTAATAGTTAGACTATGTGATGGAAATGAGTTTCAACAAAAGTCCCCCCTCAGAGTTGGATCTGAAAGAATAAGGATGAGTCTCCGAGGACAAATGAGAAAACCAAGGAACTACGGCGCGCAAGTGTGGAGCGTGCAGATGGCGTCGTGCAGTTGTTGAGCGCACTGGCTTTATGCATGCATGGTTGCGGCCTGGACTATATATATGTGGCCATTCTTGCACAAAGCACCCGGATTTCAAACTTTTGATCTCTCGCCATGCAAGTTTCCTTCATCGCGCAAGTTACTAGTTTTCCGGTGATTCTTTGTGTCGCGCATCTATAGAGGTATTTGGACTTGCACGGTGATACATGCGCGCCCAAAAATTATGCGACACAACTATACTTGCACGCAGAAATTGGACTTGTGTGCCTTAATTCCTTAGCCATTTTTCACTATTCATCAAAAAAATTTATGAAAAATAAACTCACATAAGACTTAATTATTCTACCTTTGTGCAGATTCAATGGCTCCTTGAAGAATTGGAACTGCTGATGAACTGGCCAGCAAGTGAATTGATGATATGATGAACATCGTAGGCCATGATTACTATGATATATGTGACAACACTCTTCCATATTTGGCCAAGTTCTTGAAGAAGTATCATTGTAATTTTCCACAGAGCATTTACTTTCCTTTGTATGGGCATGGTCATCTGCAAGATGTCAATATTCCAGATGCACAGAATTATATGCCCGAGATGTAGCCGCACTACTACTCCTCTTTTTTGATTATGCTATGTATTAAGAAAAACAACAATGGTGTGATCTTTCAAATTTTTTCTTCATGCCATTTCCTTGAAGATATGAAAATGGAAAACAATGGGATGATATGTTTTCTGATGCCAGTTGATGGAGAGAAGGATATCATGAAATTAGAAACTATATCTGAAAAGAGTTTTATCTACAAATGGGTCTTTACTTCCAATTATCCATTCTGAAATCCATGTATCCATCTTCCAATTTTCTTGGATAGAAACAGAGTCACTGTTTGATCAGCAGAAAAGTTTCTCAAACCACACTCAGGAAAATTCTTTTATTTATATTTTATGATAAGTCTTGTAGATTATTAATTATATGGATTATAAAATACATTAGTAAAGATTTAAACATGCACTATATAGGTTGGGGGTAATTTCTAATAATCTCCTATATGCATCAATAGTATTATGAGATGAAATGAGTTGGAGAAACATTCATTTAGTTTTTTTTCTAAGAACGATTAGATGAGTTTCTACCCACAGACATAAATACTCATGATGATAGATCAGGACGATATAGTGGTTCATGTTCTACATACATGATATCTGATAGTTAAGCCTTGGCTTCATTTCAGTTGTTATTATCGATGATATTTTCACTATGAAAATATATATTAATGCATTTCATTATTAGTTTATTAAAAAATAACATGTGTGTTTAGTTATTTATGATTCTATATAAAATATTTATTATTTAGGTATTTAAATAGAATTAGTTTTTATTTAATTACGTTGCCATATTTTTACAGCTTCCCTCTTATGGATTACATGTAATTTGAGTTCATATATTTAACTTTAAATATTTATTAATCTCATTCATTTAGTATTGTATTTATTATAATTAACCCTTACCAACAACTTTATCTCACTCTCTTTTTTTCCATTCGTTATAAATCCATGAAGCGTATGGAGATATATATATATATAATGATATTCAAAATCGATTAATGTTGTCATTGAAAAAATATTCTGTTGTACTATGAGTTTTCCAAATTTAATGTAAGACTGATGTACCTATATAGTTTATCAAGGCTAATAAATAGATCAGTCCTTCATGATTTGATTCGATGTAATCATGAAAAATGTAATGGTATTAGAAAAAAACTCCAATATTACTAGGTTTGGTTCACTAAAGTTAGTAGAAAAGGATGTTTTGTAACAACCTTGGAAATTAGATTTAGGAGAACATTGATTGGGGAATACAACCCTATGATAGATTTTTAATATCAAAATTTAATCATTTATGACATAATTAAAATAAGTTTTATGAATATAATCATAGTATTATTATATTTGGGTTGATTATATTTTCTATGTCTTAAACCGTTCTTTTAGATTTTATACGATGCAAAACAAACAATATTATGTAAATTTTGATGAATTTTATTATAATAATTTATTTTAGGTGAATTTTTATTTTAATAATAATCCCATTAAATTTTAGACATGTTATTTTAAAGGTATTGAAAACATTTATGGTTAATATAATTATTAATGTCTTTGTAGTAATAGTCAAATAATATTATTAGACCTTAAAAAAATGGTTTCATTGACAACCATAGTAAAAAGGATTATTTAATGACTTATTTAATTTCAAGGATGTTCGTCACATATATTTTTATGTACATTATAAAACATGTATTATAATAGGTTGAACAAATGAAAAACATCATGTGAGGTGAGAAAAAATTGTGTCTAGTAAGGAAATTGGTCTTGAACCCATGACTAATGGAAGATAAGAGTTTCACACATACCATTGGCATATGTGATATCCTTGTTGACATGGAATATTTAGGAAATTGATTTCATGAATAAATATTAATAATTATTTAGAGTTATTTCATTAGTTTCTTATGGATTAATGTGTTTTCAATATATGTTTTTTAAAATAGTTAGAGACTAATGGAAATACTAGTTTTATTGATCATATAATCTGTAAAAATAATATTTTAGTTCCTTAGTAATAGAAATTCATTTTTGGATATTCATTTGTTAATGTAAGATATGAATTGAAAATTTATTCAGGCATAACTAAAGGATGAGATTTTATGGATTTCCAATTATACTTATGTAATAAATGAATTACTCAACATTATTAAAATGATCTAGAAATAAAATTTTATTAAAAAATAATATATTTTTTATTCCATTAATCACTTTTATCATTACAGATTTATAGAATTAATGTCCACATGAATGCATTTATAATTGACATATTTATGGGCAATGACCTCAATAACACTATATAATTATTTACTATTTTACTCAAATTTAATATTTTCACATTCCTCCAATGATATCCTATGTAGAAATGTAGTTTTTTGTTATTTTATATGACCTATATAAATCATATTCATTTTTATTATTGGTTAATTTATTAATAATTTTCCGGTGATGAGATTTCAAAATAATTAATTTGAAAGTATTTAATATTTTACTAAGAGGATTGAGTTTTAATTTTGAGGATGGAATTTATTGAAGGTGTGGAGAATGTAACACCTTAAAAATTCAAAAAGGGTAACTATTATTCAATTTCATGTATGATACCCAACACCATGAATGCACAAGAATATATTATCTAGAATACATACAATATATTCACTGTTTTAAATATATTTTAACTATAACATATCTTTCAATACAAAAACACATACACAATTTTTGTTACATGTAAAAATGACCTTCTTCAATGATATATGTTAAATGGAAGACCGCATTTCATCAAATATTGTTAAAATTATAATTTTTCAATGAAACATTTACTATAGAAATTAATATATATGATATTAATATGATACAATATCTTCTTTAAATCTAAATTTAATTTACTTGTTCCCGTTTAATTGGAAATGAAAATAAAAACCAATCGATTATAAATAAAATCACTTTATAAATATATATTTTCAAGATCCCAAAATAATTATATATTAATAAATGAAATTAATTATTTTTTATGGAATTATTTTGATGAAATATTAAAATTACATATTCAATAAAATATTTATCACATTCATCCAATAGATGTTATAGGCATAATTTAAGTACAACCTCAATTTTACTCATAAAAAGATATATTTTATTAATGTTGTTTTCCACCCATTAAAGAAGCACTGATTTTATAAAAATAATTGGATGTTTTAAAAATCATATATTGTATGTTTTAAAAATAATTGGATGTTTTAAAAATTTTCTTATGGATATTTTTTTTATTTTTACGAGAAAATTCATTTCTTAATGAATATTCAAATCTAATGAATTTTAATGAAGACAAATTTTTCATATATATAATTTAATATGTTAGATTATACACTAATATTTTTAAAAGTAAAATTATTTATTTTGTAAATTAATTATTTAATATTTTGTAATATCAATCAATCATAAATTGGTATTATTTATAAAAACATAAAAAAATTGAACATTTTTACTCTAAAAACTAATTTTTCTCCCGTATGTGGGTTTAGTTTTAAATTAATTTCCTCCACAAATATAATATGAATTTTAATAAAAATCAATAATTTAGTTAGTATAAATTAAACTATCTAATAATTTCATTATAATGTTTCACAAAAAATATTAGTGAAAAAAACATGCCATAATAAACACATAGATTGAAACACTTGGTGGAAATTCATACATAAAATCATATTATCATTAAAAATAACTTCAAGGATTTGAAAATAAGTATATCCTCTGTGAAACCATGTTTATGAATTTGGTATTATTTATTCAGAACATTATCAATTAATGTTATATGTTTCACAATTTATTATATTATACATTATATTTAATATTTTTATGATAAAATCATGTGTATGAAAATGTTTAGAAATGATATTAATTTATGTAATTGAAAATCTATAAATTTATGTACCCATTTAGGAATTTCACACCAGTAATGATATTGAATCTAGAGTTATAGATAGATATGGATCTAATAAAACTCTTACCATATTTTGGAAGATAACATAGGAAATGAGTAACAAACATTACCACATGGAGAATAGTTATGATATACCATGTGATGTTATGATGCTATACCTCCTCAAGGATCATCAAAATCTATCATTAAATGGGACTAAATATATATATTTATCTAAGTAATGGATGTGGTCCAACTAGAAGATATTTCTCTCCCTAAGAGTTAATGGAATGTGGATAGTTGTAATCATGGTTTATCATCTCTCTAGATGTGTGGATCAACCGAGTCCATTAATTAAAAAAATATATAGATGTGGATAAAATATAAAAAGATAGTGGAAGGATTTTTATGGTACTTATTAGGGTGAAATATTTTATTTGTTATTGATTAGAATTATGGACAAATTGTTCTTGAGTCTAAGACCAATAGAGAGTAAATTATGGATATTTATATATGCATAATTATAATTTTATAATGAAAAATTTTCATTCCATTTAAATAATACATAGAGAACTATTGGCCATTTCATTTATGGGCTTATGAATATCCACCAATGTGCACAACAATCCCAACCATTTTTGTTAAATGATGATACAATATCACATGATATAAAGATAGAGAAATAATTCTCCATGTCATATGACTTCAATGGTATGAAAGAGAATAATATATAGTAGAGAAATGTTTCGATAAAAGGAATAATTTAACAAGTTATTTTTCATCATTAGATACATTTTTATAGAATCACCTTGTTACACGGTTAAAAGTAAAAACAGTTTCCTAATTATGTGGAAAACAATCAAACCATGATATTGAATTTAATAGAATGAATGAATCTTCCAATATTAAATTCATCCACTATATGTAGAAATATAACTATTAAAATGAATTCCCTATGATTTATTGGAATATTCTCCAACATCAACAAGGTGATCACGGTCATTATTTTTCTCTTACTAAAAATAAAGTGTAATGATTAATTTACATGTTTTTATTCAACAATTATGTAAGATGAGTATTTTAATCAATGATATATGAGTTAAAAAAATTATGAAATTTATAAGAATTGTATTTTACTACTATTTTATTATGGATTATATTAAATATATTACATTTCATCATAAGTACAAAATGTGATTTAGTTGAACATTGATTTTCATTGGAATAACTTTCTTGAGATAGGATAGATCATAATATCTTCCAATTAATGATATAATAACGATAACGAGTTTATTTATAAGGTATATGTATCCTTTAAATTTTATCAAATCATTTATGTTTAAATAATTATAGGGTTTAATAATTTGTAATCATTATAGGAATTATGATAATATGGTTTTAGAAAATAGTTGACCTGAATAAAATTTGACATCCTTTAACACCTAATAAGGTCATGAGGCTAGAACCCATAACTGGAGAATGATAGGGGCTATGTGCCTACAGTAGACCTATATATTTTACAACATAATATTTCACTATTTTAGTGAAATGGGTTGATGTATAAATATTAATATGGGGTCAGTGGTGTTATTCTTGTGGTTTATTGAATAAATTATTATATTAGACAACTTATGATAATTTTTTTTCTTTGAATGATACATAAATACACGCAAAAATATTTTTTACTCTATTAAATATATACTGATAAGTTTTTTGTCACTTTTAGTGCATCAAGATAAAAAAATAATCATAGATTTTCATTTTATTTGGAATAAAAAGAATTTGAAAATGGTCAATGCACAACCAATAGTTGAAAGTCTGGTTATGCAATGAAAAATATCATGTATGGAAATTTTCAAATATTATCATTCAACATGGTAAAGGTATTAAAAAATTATTAATAATGGATATATATATATAAATTATAAACAAATCATTTATGTTTACCAATTTATCTATTAAATAATCACTTATTTATGGTTTTGTGCTCATTGAACACCTATAGGGAACCCACTATCTAATGATCAATGATCTCAAAAAATATCTCTTAAATAGTTACTCTTTATGCGAATTTTTTTATATTCACATACCTTATAAGTTATCATAAATGGAAACATAGATATGTATATATTTCAAATGATGTTGATACTTCTTATTCACTAATATCAAGAGGATGTTTTATTAACCATACTCATGATATGGGATTTCAAAAAAATATTTTCTCAAATGCCAAGCCCTTCATTATTAAGATCTTGATTAATTTTTAGGAATTGAATTTATTTATTTTGGTAAAAATAAACAACCCAATAAAATAATATATAATACTTTTTAAATATACATAATATCATTTATCAGTTTAATTTCATAAAACACATGGTTAAATAAAAAAAATATACTCTATTAAAATATTAATTTTCAAACATAAAAAATATTACCAAAAATTAAGTTGTAATATGTGAATAGTAAAAATAAAAAAATTGAAATTATATGTATCAAACATTTATATAATCAATTAAATGTTTATCAATTTATTATAAATAAAATAATATTACTTTTAAAGTTAAAGCAATGTTTTATAAAAAAATATTATTTTTATAATAGTAAGATTAGTCCCTATTTGTGTAAATAATTTATCAATAAAATTTACCAAAGTTATAAAATAGATTTCAAAAAAAATTATGAATTTGAAATATCATAAATTTATTTGGATTCTTTTTTGAGATATTTTTAGAAGGTTATATTTTTCATTGAATAATGTGAACTACTTGGTTTTACTAAGAATTATAATTTCATTTCAATAATTTAAAAACGTTATTATTTTTCATAATTATAAAACTAATATTTGTTCCATAATATATCAACTAATCTATAATTTTTATTAATAATTATTTTAAAATTGAATTTTTATTTTATAACATTAAATATTTTTAACAATTCTATTTCAAACCATATTTTCTCAACACACCCGTGAAATATATTTTGATCCTATATCTTCATGGATCATTAATAGAACATTTTTTAGCCATTTAAATTTGAAAAACGTGGCTATTTTAATTTATTGTCACAATTTACATGTGTGACACTCACCAAACATATGAGACGACACCCCGTATACTAAACTCTTAATTCTTCCATAACCTATTGGATATGAAATTACTGACCCAAATCATGTGCATAGTTCCATTATATTGTACTAAAGTCCTGATTTGGTTCATAAATACATCCTATGATTCCTTTTTGATCAAATAAATTATATTTTCCAAAGACATTGTAACATCCCAAACTGATAATATTATTTTTTTTCACCACCTCAATTAATTCATCATATAACATTCTGATATAGTAACCAAAGCATATTTCATATACCAATATATTATTATGATATAGAATATCATTAATCCTAATAAAAATCTAGAAAATGTATTATGAAAATATCATTGATATTTATAGTAAACTTCCACCTTACGAATCAATGTCATTCATTTTGCATCAGTACTATTAGTATATGGATGTAATGCATGATTTATCAAACACTAATAACACACACACACACACACACATATATATATATATATATGATATTTAGAGTATTATTATACTTATTCCAGTATAATGTAACATATACCATCATACATTCCATTATATGATGGATATGATGACATCACTCATGTGTAAGGAGAAATACCGCCCTACAAAGTGATAAGATTTTTTTCCATACAAAATATACATGGAAGGTTGTAAGGATAACTATTAATGAATATATTTTATTTTTATGGTATAACCATAAAAATGGAATTATAATAACAAATTGGACATCTTAGTAAATAATCCATTGGCTAATTATAAAGTATCTTTTTTGTTCTTCTGGACAACCGTATCCCATAGTGATCTGATGTTTTTTTATATTATTTTTATGAGGATGATAATAATGATTTATTTTATTAATTTTAATAATATATATAACATAATAATTATTATAAAATAGAGAAATTATATTTATTTTCATTTCCTTCAATCCACTTATAAAAAATGAAACATTGTTCATGCATACATATGTGTTACCATCTCTATGAAAGGGGTAACACATTTTCTATCCCTAACATTTATTGATTAATGTAAAATGAAATATAAATTATATAGATGATATTTATTACTTGGTTATAATTTTGGATATGATTTTTCTTGATATAACCTTTATGGAGGTGATCTAGTATCTAGTAATCATCATCAAAATTAACTCAAATGATTTAATATAGGTTTTTAAATAATCATCTACGAAGACCAACCATGCACATGTGTTCTTATTGAAACATCAATTGTTTGTTCAATACCAACAATTGTATTCATTGATATGTGATGGTAATGATTCTGGAGGAAGGGAAAAATGTTATGGTTCAATGTTATTCCAACTAAAATTAAATATCTAATGTGGATAGTGAGGCATTACCCAATTAATACTATCAATAATGTTAAATTATGATTATTTACATTAGATTATAGAGGATGTAAGTATTATATTCTGAGATTGGAATTTTCCTGGCATCATTTTTTTAAGAGATAATTGGTGATGGTGTTATACCAATATATGGAAATTTGGATGGGGAACTCAGTGCTTGCAGAATCTGTGGTGGATTTCATCAGTTTCTAGTTTCATGGGATAAATCAAATATTTTCAACCATTAATGCCTCTATCATGGGTTTAGGGTGATTTTTTTGTATTTGATGGATTCTTGGAACATAGAAAAAAAGGGACCCCATTATTCTCATATTAGAAATATGGTTTGTGATAATGTGTATATGCTACAACTAAATGCAATTTTTATGGGAGGATGGGTAGGGCATATTTTTGTGGGGTTCTTCTTAATAGTTAATAACATACATGGTATGATCATTATGAGGTATTTGATCAAGAAAAAATATACAATATGAGGATTTAAAATAAAAATTAATAGATCATGTGTTTGGGATAAGAAGTAATGATCAGGTTTGGTTTTTTATGGGAAGGGATCCATACTTTTAGGCTTCAGTCACTTTTATTATTCAGGAAATTAAATGGTTGCCATGATCTTGGATCTTCATAATGTTGGATAATTATGAATTTAATATGACATAATTATTTCATTTATGGAATCTTATTCAAGCGTTTTTGTTTGTTCAATTGAATAAAATATATTAATTTTGTGGGACATGAATTACATACTTTGGATGTGAAATATACCCATTGTTCAATGGATGGAGGTCGAACATATTTGGAGGGAAGTTAACCCCACAACTTATATTCTCGCTCACATGGGAATTGAACCAGAGAGTAATATTAATTAGAATATTATTGTTTCTAACCCCTATGATTTCATGTCTTTATTTTGTGGTCATTAACATATATTTCATCATTAATAACCTTCAAGAACACATGTTTTAGTAATAAAAATTTTTATAAATAATTATATAGGTGGCTTTGACACATATTAAAGAAGTTGAGCAAGTTGTTATGGTTTCTCATCTCATTTTTACTACCATGTAACATAACCCATATTCACTCAATATTTCTTTATGCGGTTTATGTAATTCATCATTTAAAATTTTGTATCATGAATCGATTTTACTTTTTTATATTTAAATTTTCATTTTATATAATTTCATTCATGTTTTGTGTGGTCAAAATTATTCTAAAGTGCTAGGGGTTTATTTCACAACCTCGTCATTATTAATGAATATTTTTTTATAACTCCCTTGAGAATTTTAATTGATATTTCTATGATATACTATATATATATTTTATTCTCTTTTAGTAATTCATAAATATTTTGTTGTACTAGTAATTTCTTTCATCTCTTTGAAAATTATAATTTTTTTTAAAATGTTTGTCTGAAAATCAGACATTATATTTCAATTTGGAGGAAAACCATTTTTATTCTCAATCCATGTTCTCAAATATATTATTAGTTTTTTAATGATAATCCCAATGATTTATTGGAAGAATTGATACAAGTTTTTTTACTTTTTAAAGATTCATTTGAATGGAATATTAAATTCATATTCCAAACTAAGAGATTTTATATCCTTTTAGATGTGAAAAATTAATGTTCATTTTAACTTATATTACATATACAAAATTACATACATTCTAGAAAACAATTTCTATAATGATTCATTTTAATGTTTACATAATTCATATTAACAAATTTTTAATATTCCATAATTATTTTTTAAGTGATTATAAAAGAATTTTTTTTAATAGAATATTATGTATTTTATAGATTTAAAATAGAATGGGTGATTTAAATTAAAATGTTATTTTCCTCAAGAAATATTTAAATGGATCTTTCAAAATTACATTAAATCTATAATGTTTCCGCATGAAGAAAATTATTTTCTAATGCTAATAAACTCAAATGATACCATCCTTTTTATTTATCCTGATAATTTATGATCATTCTTACAACATATATAAGATGTTAATAACATTGATTTAACATTGGATGGTTTATTATTATATTTATTTATTGGGTAATGTATTTAAATTTTATATTGTAGTTTAAATGATAATGTTTATGTGAATAATGTGTCACACATTTTGTATGAGTCATGAATTAGACATAAAATGTGATAGGTGGGGCTGCTATTACCTATCAATGTGTCTAACAGCCTCATAAGTGAAACTAGATCGGTTTTTGTATGAGGTCTTTACCATTTGATATATGTCTTAGAATAAGGAATATATATTTTGTTTTGAAAATCTAGAATCATTTATTCCATCATTATGAATTCTGTTATAGATATTCCATGTGATTGTTCGATTAGTTATATTAAATGTGGTTATGTTTTCAATACTGTTTGATTATTTATGTGGAATTATTTTATCATAATTTATTCATTCCATATTATTCCCATGTTATTGAATAATTTAATGTGATTCATTTATTTTCCTTTTTATATTGAATAGTCATTTTTATTCAAAGAACTCAATGTATTCTTACACTTACATAACATCATAGATCGACATAGTTTAATGTTTTATTTTTCCATGTATTTGTTTATGTTTCTACTAATATTTAGGGCTATGAATTGAGGAATCATACGGATCTCAGAAAAAAAATTATTTATTTTAGGATATCAACTGTAATAAAAATATTGTTTACATATCTATATTTCTATGTATATTAAAATATTTGGTTTTTCTAGTTGAAAATACATAAATATAATATAAATGTAAAAGTTAGTCACTAGATCTTGGCTACTGGGGCTCGTGTCACTAAAGAAAACTCATATCATAGGATAGTATGAAATTAAAATCCCAACAACCAACATTATACCCTTGTATAAATTTAAGTAAATCTATAATAATTTTTCAGTAAAATATAGAATTATAGGAATAAAGGAGAAATTAGAATATTTTATTGAATAAACAGTCATTGGGTATGAATGGAATATATTTTAAAATCATGTGACAAATTTTTTAATTATTGTAAATTTTCATTGATGGTCTGAGGTAGGTTTGTGGACATATTTGTCATTTTTATAATATATAAAAAATTATATTATATTTGTGCATTTATTTATATAATAATTTAGATTATTGATCATAAAAATAGTAATTATGGATTTTGGAGGTCCTCAAGTCATCTTTTGTGAAATGTCATATTATATGATAGACTTAAAATTTGTTAATTATTAATGTATTAGAAATTTTTAATTTATATGGACAACCTTTTTAAGGTTAGATGGAGTGAGCATAGTTGTCTTAGATAAATAATATGAGTTATTAAGGGTGCATAATGAAATGAAAAATGTTATAAGAAATAATATTTCTTATTTAACTATTTTATTTTGATATATTGTATTTTAAAATATTTATTAATGTATAAATTTATGTGTTTCTTAGAATTATTGTATTTTGAAAAATTCCTATAAGTGTTTTTCATTTCCACCATATTAAATAAATATATTAATATTTTATAAAATTTTACTTTTAAATTATAGTTGAATATTTCCAAATAGAAAATGTATTTTAAAAAATAGATTCTATGAAATTATTTAGATCATTATACTCATGGAAATGATTTTAAATTTTTAGTTTTATAATGTATTCTGACTTGGGTTATATTTAAAATGATATAAATTGATGTGAATTAACCATGTGTAAGGTGGTTGATATTTTAATATCATAAAAATATAAAATATATTAGAAATTATTTTTATATAAACCTAATTTTAAAAGAGGATAAATGAATTTAAATAAAAACACTCTTAAATCATGTGGATAGTGTTAAAAAAAATTCGATTTGGGTTCTATAAAATTATATAAGACCTGTATATACCATAATGGTTACATTATAGGGTGGTTCTATTGGAGTTATTGTAAATTAATTGGATATAATGAGTCATGTTTATAACGACCCATACTTTACATACATTGTTATTACATCAGAATTGAAGCATACTTATTACAACACAAAACAAAACCACGAATGGACCGTATAGGTATAGTGTCTTTAGAAACTGGTAAACATAAACAACTGGTTTATAAAGCATCTACATTTTCACCCATTTATTTCATCATATCTATAGTCCCATTTGGTATATCTTACTTAATAAACTTCTTCCTGACCTGGGGGAAAGAAAACATACAAAAGGATTAGCTCAAATGCTCACTAAGGGTAAACAAAACAAAAATCAATCACATCATATTCATAAGAACATAACATTTTGGAAATCCTAACCTGCAAAAGAAATCATAATTTCATAACATGGGATAAATCATGGGAGTGAAATGTAATCACAATAATCATAACATAAAACATGAAACTTTTTGGCATACACACATAATCATATAGAATAATTTCTTATTAGTCCAGACTCATTGCCAAGACTATCTTAGTGGACAAAATCCATTTCTGAACCGAGTTCACTCCTCGTTTCAATCCTGTTTTACTGAACAGGTATAACCTACCGTTCTAGCCATGTCTATCTCATGAGATATAAAATCTCTGCCCAATGCATTGGAGGGAGATATAGGTCCGACCCATCTCATAATGATACCATTCTTATGTGTGCCACAAAATCATAAATCATACATCATTGCATAACCCATGTAATAAAAATGGGAATATTAAACATCGTGACATCATCAAACAATTCAAATAAGATAAATGAATTCATAAAAATAATTCCATTAAAACATAATGAAATCAATGTAATAATAGGGATAAAAACATAACCCTATATTATCTTAGATGGAAAATAATTTTGATAAAACACTTGAACTCCATTCTTGAGGAAAATATCCTTTCGACTTCAAATTTTTTTTTTCCTTTCTTAACATGTCATACAATTTTAAACTAAAAGAAGTTGATTAAAAATAAACTTGAAAACATGTAAAGGAAGATTCTTGGAAATTTTGTTTTAAAAATCCATTCATGCTGTATAATTTAAGAAAAATATTCTTCTCTTATTTTTGTCGGAAATGTCAAAAAGTACCTCGTACGAAAAACGACAAAATATTCCTTTCATATCTTTTACTAAAAACCCACCGAAGGGTAAAATTGGATTTAAACAATTGTAGGTGGATGGAACAATATTACATATTGAGGAAACATGGATGTGGATGATAAAATACACCCCAGTAAATACCAAAGTATAAACAATCTCGGATAAAATGAAATTGGGATATTTTCCTTACCTTAGGTCCAATTTGCTTCGTATGTGTCCGAAACTCCTGTATAATGATTTAAATAATGTTATTGACTTATTCCAGAATCATGATTATTTTTATGATATCATATATGGTCATATTCTTAGCTTCTTATTAGTAATATTTCATTACTACTTGTTATTCCGGTGTCTATTACTTTTTGTTTTTATGCATGTTTATCAAATAAATTCTTATTCTTTTCTTTAGCATATAGATACCTCATTTTTAGAATGGTATTAGTGTAATATATATCATATTCATTCATTAAATTCATTTATATAATCATTATTCAATGAATATCATGTAGAACGAATCACATCACATCGTGGAGACGGTATTCCGTACGTACGCACGAGCGATGATATCGTTCCCATGATCGTGGAATTGTATTGGAGTGTATGTATACTATTTCAGAATCAATACCACTTTACAATAATCATATATATTAATTAGTTTTACCCTTATACCCATCCAAGTAAGCTTGTGGTGGAAAATAGATTACACCACGACGTGGAGACGGTATTCCGTACGTACGCACGCGCGGTGATTTCGTTTTCCGTAGGATGGAGAAGAGGTGAAATACTGTTTTTTCATATTTATAATAACATATCAGTATATAAGTGATACTGATGTTATTACCTCATAATTAAACAACTAAAGAAGAGGTATTAGAAGAAGAATGGAACTTGAAGAAAACGGTAGAAGGTATTACCTCTTTCTCGAAGTGCCTCCTTTAAACTTTCTCTTAAGGCACTAGAGTTGGTCTTTTGATAAGACCAGTACCTCTAGTAGGTTTATAAGGAAGTGGGGAAGTGAAATGGGCAGGGGTTGGCCGAGCTTGAAGGCTCAAATTGGTGTGAGGAAGAGAGGGAAGAGGTTCCCTTTTATAAGGGAGGAGAGGGGCACCTTTGGAAATATAAGAAATATTAGTTTATATTAAATCCCAACCCCACTTAAAAACTTCCAAAATGGCTCATATCCAAAGAATAGATTATATAGGGTTGTAATCTAATCAACCAATAAAATTTAGACATGTTAGGAATTTATTTTAAATATTATCAACTTGATTTATCCTTATTTATCAATTTAATTTTATTTTGGTAATAATATTATAAATTTTGAATTATTATAAATAATTACATATGTGTTGTGAATTTTCCATAATTTGACACTTTATGACATTTTCGACCATATAATGTCTAATTTATAATTTTTAATTATTTTTGTGATTTTTAAACAATTTTATAATATGTTATTTTTATAAAATAGCAATAGTGTCAATTTTGACACTATTCATTTATTTGAATATAAATAAAATATATACAGAAGATATGTTCAAACTAAAAGTTTTAATAGATTCATAAAATGACATATGTATCTAGAAAATTAGTGTAGCACATTAAATAGTTCATATAATATTTATTTTAATATTTTTAAAACAATTTATTTGATATTTTAATTAATAAAATTATTTCATCATCACTATTGTGTCATAATTAATGATAATTATTTAATCCCTAAAAATTCTAAATAAATTCCTATGATGTATAAAATTGTATTAGATTTATGGAGACTATTCATGTTTGAAGTTTCATTAAGTTTGTCACCAAATTATAATTATTATACGTATAAGATTTAAGAAAGTGACACGTTGTCACATTCTTTGGTTTTAATAATAATTAAATTATTTTCATGGACAAAAGTCCATTAAAAGAATTTAATCCGACCCTTAGGTGATATTGGTCAAATTTTAGTCATCCAATAGGATTTTGGCAGGTGTCAGGGTAATTTTATAATCTTATATTTACCCTTAATTACCTTATTTACCTTTAACTATGGTAAATAAAATTTATCGTTGTTACTATTCATAATTCCCAAAAATAAAAAGTAATATATTAACATGATTTGGACCCACTGATTCTTAATATGGAATCCATTTTTCAAAATTCAAAACATATAAGTTGCAGTAATTAATTTAAAATAAATTTCGTTGTTAAGAAAACGGGTTTTAGAAGTTAAAACATTGCCAAAGATTGAAATGTTTTTACCTATGAATTCAATATGAAATTAATGCTAATGAAATACATTATATTAAATGGTAAAATATATTCTATTTATACATTAAAACCATTCAATATTATAATTTATCCATATAAATTATCTCAATGAAAAAAGTTGTTTTGAATTAAAAATTAGCGTATTTTTACTATTCGTCAAAATATGAAAGTTATCAGAAAAATATCAAAAATTTATCCAAAGTAAATTTTTATACCCTGATTCTAAAAAATTATTTTATTTTGTAAAATTGATCTTATAAACATGTCAAAAACTAGATTTAATGTGGGTGTGCCATCAAAAGGCGGCAAAATTATATTTTTTGAAAAATATTTCTTTTATCCAAAAAAACTAATTTTTCTTTTATACCTCATTCTAGAAAATGTATAAGTTGAATTAAAATGTTATAAAATTCAAAATTCAGTTAGTAATATTCATAAAGGCTAGTTTTAATAATATTTTAATATCATGTCGTTGTTTAGTGAAACTCAGTATTGCGTACGACCCAAGCTATCGAGGAAGGCCGCGGTTGCGTGTAAAGCAAGCCAAGCTAGTGTTGTGTGTAGTGAAAGATTTCTTTGATGATTTATATAAAATAAAAACAAAATATTTCTCATAAAAGTCTCGGGTGTTACATTCTACCCCCCTTAAAATGAATGTCTCCCTCGAAATTCATCACTTTGTAACAAACAGATGAGGATACCTCTCCCTCATCATATCCTCAAGCTCCCATGTAGCTTAATCTAATTGGTGGTTCTGCCATAAAACTTTCACCAAGCGAGTGGTCTTGTTTCGTAGGACTTTTTCACTACGATCAAGAATCACTATCGGTTGTTCTTCATAAGAAAGATCTTGCTCCAGCGGTACAACTTCTGACCTGAGTACATGTGAAGGATCAGGTATGTACTTTCTCAGGAGATATACATGGAACACATCGTGCACTTGAGAGAGATTCAGTGGAAGCGCCAAATAGTAATCTACCTTCCCGACACGATCCAGTATTTCGAAAGAACCGATATATCTAGGGCTCAACTTCCCCTTCTTTCCAAATCTCATGACCCTCTTCCAGGGAGATATTCTTAAGAACACGTTATCACCCACTTCAAACTCTAGGTCTTTTCTTCGGTTGTCGGCGTAACTTTTCTATCGACTCTGAGCTGCTCTTATGTGTTGTTGAATAGATCGGACCTTTTATGCCATTTCATCAATGAGATCAGGTCCTAATAGTTTTCTTTCCCCAACTTCATCCCATCAAGTTGGAGTCCTGCATTTCTTTCCATAGAGAGCTTCATAAGGATCCATCTGAATACTGGAGTGAAAGATATTATTATAAGAAAATTCCACCAAATGTAGGTGTTGATCCCAACCACCTTTGAAATCCATAGAGCAAGCTCTCAACATATTTTCTAGAGTTTGAATTGTTCTCTCTGACTGACCATCTGTCTGAGGATGTTAAGCAGTGCTGAAACTCAACTCTTTGTCCAGAGTATGCTGATGACTTCGCCAGAACTTCGAGGTAAATCTCAGATCCCGGTCAAATATAATAGAAAGTGATACTCCATGAAATCTTACCAATTCCTTTACATATATCCTGTCAAGCTGATCCAGAGAGAAATACTCTCTAATGGCAATGAAGTGTGCAGACTTTGTATGATGATCAACTATGACCCAAATAGCATTATTGCCTTTGGATGTTTTAGGAAGTCCTATGACAAAGTCCATAGTGATGTTTTCCCATTTCCATTCGGGTATGGGTAATGGTTGTAACATCCCCTTAGAATTCTATCTCTCAGCTTTAACTTGCTGAAAAACCAAGCATCGAGAGACATATTCAGCAACATATCTTTTCATGCCATCCCACCAGAAGTACTCTTTCAGGTCCATATACATCTTCGTGCTTCCAGGATGAATAGAGAATTAAGAACTATGAGCCTCATCCAGAAGCTCCGTCTTTAATTCGGGGATGGGAGGAACACAAACCCGATCCGTAAACATTATTATCCCATCACAATCAAGGTTGAATTAAAGAACATTTCTCACCTTCTTTTGTAACTATACATCTTCTTTCTGTGCCTCTTTAATCTTCACATGTATAGATGGTTGAACATTCATTTGAGAAAGATATGATTTTACTCCTTCCATTATAATTCCAAGATCCCTCCTTTGTAAATCCATAAATATTGTAACTTTTTTGATCCTCATCATGGATAAACAGGCATGGTCTTGTCGACTTAATGCATCTGCCACCTTGTTTGCTTTCCCAGGGTGGTAATGAATTGAGCAGTCGTAATCTTTAATCAGCTCCAACCATCTTCTTTGGCGCATATTCAGCTACTTTTGTCTGAAAATATACTTTAAACTTTTATGATCAGTATAAATGTCACACCTTTCTCCATAAAGATAATGCCTCCAAATCTTTAATGCAATGATTAATGTAGCTAACTCCAAATCATGTGTTGGATAATTTTTCTCATGGATTTTCAACTGTCGTGAGGCATAAGCTATCACCATATCATTTTGCATAAGAACACACCCCAGCCCCATCTTAGATGCATCACTGTAGATCACAAACCTTTCTCCACTATAAGGCAGTGTGAGCACAGTTGCACTGGATAACCTTCTTTTCAACTCCTTGAAATTCTCTTCACATTCCTCCGTCCAAACAAACTTAACTCCTTTCCGAGTCAACCTGGTGAGTGGATTAGATAATCGTGAAAAATCATTCACAAAATGTCGATAATATCCAGCCAAACCAAGAAATCTTCGGATCTCAGTTACTGTTGTTGGTCTTGACCATATTTCAATAACCTCTGTTTTTGCTGGATCCAAAGATATCCCATATTTTGAGATTATGTGACCCAAAAATGAAACTTTTTGAATCGAAAATTCAGACTTGGTAAATTTGGCATAAAGCTTCTCCTTTCTCAAGGGCTTCAATATAATTCTAAAGTGATCTTCATGTTCTTCCTTGCTCTTTGAATATACAAGAATATCGTCTATAAAGACTACCACAAATTGATGAAGGTAGTCTCTAAAGACTCTATTCATCAGATCCATGAAGATAGTAGGGGCATTAGTAAGACCAAATGGCATCACTATAAATTCATAGTGTCCATACCTTGTATGAAAATCCGTCTTTGGTATATCCTCTCTTTTGACCCTTAATTGATGAAACCCTGAAAGAAGATCAATCTTGGAAAAGTATTGAGAACCGCATAGTTGGTCAAATAAGTCATCAATGTGTGGGAGAGGATATTTGTTCTTGATAGTGATCTTGTTAAGTTCTCAATAATCAATGCAGAGTATCATTGATCCATATTTCTTCTTAACAAATAGAACATGTGCTCCCCAATGTGATGCACTAGGGCGTATGAATCCCTTATCAAGATTCTCTTGGAGTTGCTTCTTCAATTCCTGCAACTCAATTGAGGCCATTCTATAAGGTGTCTTTGAAATAGGCAAAGCACCTGGTATGAGTTCTATTGAAAACTCAACTTCTCAATTTGGTGGAAGACCTGGAAATTCCTCCGGAAAGACATCATCAAACTCCCGTACAATGGGCATATTCTTAATTGTGAGTTTATCACCAAACATTTGAGATAAATAACCCTAATTTAGTGGAATCAAGACCCATAAGATGGATGAAATTTCCACTGGAAGGTTATGTTCATCCTTGCATCGATAGATGATCATAGATTGATCTGGAATATGAAATGTGACTTCACTTATTTGGAAATTGATACGAGCTCCATATAAAGAAAGCCAATCCATGCCATGAATCACATCAAATTCCACTATAGGAAGGATCACAAGATTCACAGGAAGCATATTCCCACAAACTTCAATCGGGGAAGAATTATGAACTTTTGATGCGACTGTTGTGCCATTAGGTGTTGTCACAGCTAACTCAACATCTAATTATTGAGGTAATATGGTGATACCCTTAGAAAGATATTCAGAAATAAAAGAGTGGGTGGATCCAGAATCAAATAAAACATTTTCTACTTTAGAGTGGATGGTAAGTGTACCTTTCACCACATCGTTATCGTACTCCACATCGCTGATAGAAATTGCATGTGACTTTCCGTTGTCTTTAGGCTTAATATTTTGTTGATGTCGATCATCATCAACAACCCTTGGATTAGGGAATTTATTGGAATAATGCCCCATCTTCTTGAACTTGAAACATTGAAGTGTAGTAGGTTCATTCTGTGTGTCCCTTCCTTTGTTTACATCTTTAGACATCTTCTTCCCATCATTGTGGAATTCAAATGCCCGATGACCTTCCTTTACACATTTGAAACATTTACTTGTCCCTTTATGACAACTCCCTCCATGTTTCTTTCCACACTTTGAGCATAAGGGAAATCTCATCTTGTTTTCAGTGTGCTCTTTAGATTTTCCCTTGAATTCCATTTTCCTCTTCTTATCAAACCCATATGACTGATGGGTTACTCAGATCTCCATCTCGACTTTGAGAGCACATCGAACGATTTCCTCGTAGCTGTTGAAGTACCTTATGGCTAACCCCTTTCGAAGACTTGGTTTTAATCCACTAAAGAATCGATCGATCTTACTCTCAGGTTGGATAATAATACCAGAAGCGTACCTTGCAAGTCTTGTAAAATTTTCTTCATAGGTACCAACAGATTCATCATCCTTTTGCTTCAGTTCAAGAAACTCTTTCTCCATTTTTTTTCAGAGAATATAAGGGAAGTACTTATTGAAAAATAAGTTCTTGAACTCGTCCCATACCATGGACTCAATTTCATCCCTTTGCCTCGTATTATTAATAAGATTTCATCATTGATCAGCATCTCCTTCCAAACGACACACTGCTAGGATGAATTTATCATGTTCAGAACATTGAATAACTGAAAATATCTTTTTTGTGGTACTAATCTATTTTTCAGCAACTAATGGATCAGTAGACCCGCTGAAAGAAGGTGGACACTACCTCATAAAGGATTCAACAGAATGTTGCTCCTTCCTTTTCTCGTTTGGAAGTCCTACACGATTCATAGCTTGCGAATGTTGTGTGAGCATGGCTACAAGATTTTGCATTCCATCTCCCATAACATTTGGTTGCTCAGGGGGACAATCATTGCATTGCCCATTGCATTCCACATTAACACGTTTCCTTCGGGTTCCAGCCATTGACTAAATCCAAGAAGAATAGTGTGAGCAGCACTAATTTTAATAGGAAAACCACACAATCAAGAATAAAATTTCACACTTAAGGTCTTATCCTAGGTTATTCATGGTCATTTATAAAACACTAAGATTGTTTTCTATGCTTAGACATATCCTTAGGATTCTTACTAAGGATTTCAAATCCTATTTTCCAAAGGATGACTATACCTTTCCTCTGATACCAACTATAACGACCCATACTTTACATACATTGTTATTAAATCAGAATTGAAGCATACTTATTACAACACATAACAAAACCACGAAAGGACCATATAGGTATAATGTCTTTAGAAACTTGGAAACATAAACAACTGGTTCATAAAGCATCTACATTGTCTCCTTTTTATTTCATCATATCTATAGTCCCTTTTGGCATATCTTACTTAATAACCTTCTTCCTGACCTAGGGGAAAGAAAACATACAAAAGGGTGAGCTCAAATGCTCAGAAATGGTAAACAAAAAAAATCAATAACATCATATTCATAAGAACATAACATTTTGGAAATCTTAACCTGGAAAAGAAATCATAATTTCATAACATGGGATAAATCATGGCAGTGAAATGTAATCACAATAATCATAACGTAAAACATGAAACTTTGTGGAATACACACATAATCATAGAGAATAATTTCTTATTAGTCAAGACTCATTGCCAAGACAATCTTAGTGGACAAAGTCCATTTCTGAACCGAGTTCACTCCTCGTTTCAATCCTGTTTTACTGAACCGGTATAACCTACCATTCCAGCCATGTCTATCTCATGAGATATATAATCTTTTCCGAATGCATTAGAGGGAGATATAGGTCCCACCCATCTCATAATTATACCATTCTTATGTGTGCCACAAAATCATAAATCATACATCATTGCATAACCCATGTAATAAAAATGGGAATCTTAAACATCGTGACATCATCAAGCAATTCATATAAGATAAAGGAATTCATAAAAATAATTACATTACAACATAATCAAATCAATGTAATAATAGGGATAAAAACATAACCCTATATTATCTTAGATGGAAAATAATTTTGATAAAACACTTGAACTCCATTCTTGAGGAAAATATCCTTTCGACTTCAAAATCATTTTTCCTTTCTTAACATGTCATTCAATTTTAAACTAAAAGAAGTTGATTAAAAATAAACTTGAAAAATTTTAAAGGAAGATTCATGGAAATTTTGTGTTAAAAATCCATTCATGCCGTATAATTTAAAAAAACATTCTTCTCGTACTTTTGTCAGAAAAGTCAAAAAGTACCTCGTACGAAAAATGACAAAAGATTCCTTTCATATCGTTTACTAAAAACTCACCAAAGGGTAAAATTGGATTTAAAAAATTGTAGGTGGATGGAACAATATTACATATTGAGTAAACAAGGATGTGGATGATTAAATACACCCCAGTAAATACGAAAGTATAAAAAATTTCGGATAAAATGAAATTGTGATAATTTCCTTACCTTAGGTCCAATTTGCTTCGTATGTGTCTGAACCACCTGTATAATGATTTAATTAATGTTATTGACTTATTCCAGAATCATACTTATTTTTATGATATCATATATGGTCATATTCTTAGCTTCTTATTAGTAATATTTCATTAATACTTGTTATTCGGGTGTTTATTACTTTTTGTTTTTATGCGTGTTTGTCGAATAAATTCTTATTCTTCTCTTTAGGTTATAGATACCTCATTTCCAGAATGGTATTAGTTTAATATATATCATATTCATTCATTCAATTCATTTATATAATCATTATGCAATGAAGATCATGTAGAACGAATCACATCACATCGTGGAGACGGTATTCCGTACGTACGCACGAGCGATGATATCGTTCCCATGATCGTGGAATTGTATTTGAGTGTATGTATACTATTTCAGAATCAATACCACTTTACAATAATCATATATATTCATTAATTTCACCCTTATACCCATCCAAGTAAGGTGGTGGTGGAAAATAGATTACACCACGACGTGGAGACGTTATTCTGTACGTACGCACGCGTGGTGATTTCGTGAAATAGGGTTGTTTCATATTTATAATAACATATCAATATATAGGTGATACTGATGTTATTACCTCATAATGAAACAACTAAATAAGAGGTAGTAGAAGATGCATGGAACTTGAAGAAAACGGTAGAAGGTATTACCTCTTTCTCGAAGTGCCTCCTTTAAACTTTCTCTTAAGGCACAAGAGTTCTTCTTTTGATAAGACCAGTACCTCTAGTAGGTTTCCAAGGAAGTGGGGATGTGAAATGGGTAGGGGTTGGCCGATCTTGAAGGATAAAATTGGTGTGAGGAAGAGAGGGAGGAGGTGCCCTTTTATAAGGGAGGAGAGGGGCACCTTTGGAAATATAAGAAATATTAGTTTATATTAAATCCCAACCCCACTTAAAAACCTCCAAAATGACTCATATCCGAAGATTAGATTAGATATGGTTGTAATCTCATCATCCATTAAAATTTAGACATGTTAGGAATTTATTTTAAACATTATCAACTTGATTTATCCTTATTTATCAATTTAATTTTATTTCTGGTAATAATATTCTAAATTTTAAATCATTATAAATAATTACATATGTGTTGTGAATTTTACATAATTTGACACTTTATGACATTTTAGACCATATAAATTTTAATTTATAATTTTTAAATATTTTTGTGATTTTCTAAACAATTTTATAATATGTTATTTTTATAAAATAGCAATAGTGTCAATTTTGACACTATTCATTTATTTGAATTTAAATAAAATATATACAGAATATATGTTCGAACTAAAAGTTTTAATATATTCATAAAATGTCATATGTATCTATAAAATTAGTTTAGAACATTAAATAGTTCATATAATATTTAGTTTAATATTTTTAAAACAATTTATTTGATATTTTAATTAATAAAATAATTTCAACATCACTATTGTGTCAAAATTATTGATAATTATTTAATCCCTAAAAATACTAAATAAATTCCTATGATGTAGAAAATTGTATTATCTTTCTGGAGACTATTCATGTTCGAAGTTTCATTAAGTTTATCACCAAATTAAAATTATGATACTTATAAGCTTTAAGAAAGTGACATGTTGTCACATTATTTGGTTTTAATAATAATTAAATTATTTTCATGGACAAAAGTCCATTAAATGAATCACTACTGGAAATCGGATCTTTCCCAACACTTATATATACCCTTTCCCAACGGTTCTCCCAAACCGTTGGGAAAGGGGGGTCTTTCCCAACGGTTTGGGAGAACCGTTGGGAAAGGGTCCTCAAAACCCACCTTTCCCAACGGTTCTCTCAAACCGTTGGGAAGGGGGGGGGTCTTTCCCAACGGTTTGGGAGAACCGTTGGGAAAGGGTCCTCAAAACCCACCTTTCCCAACGGTTCTCCCAAACCGTTGGGAAAGACCCCCCCTTTCCCAACGGTTTGAGAGAAATCGTTGGGAAAGGTGGGTTTTGAGGACCCTTTCCCAACGGTTCTCCCAAACCGTTGGGAAAGACCCCCCCTTTCCCAACGGTTTGAGAGAACCGTTGGGAAAGCTCACCCCCAAAACCAACCTTCACACTCCAGGAAATTTCCACCCGTTGGGATAGGTCTATCCCAACGGTTTTGAGAACCGTTGGGATAGATTCTTTCATTTCTTCCAGGTCTGCTACCCGAGAACATTATATAAATCTAAATTTTAAATAATTATGATAATACATATATATATTTATGAAATTATGTTTACAAAAGTGATGTTAGCTTAGTGGTTAAGTCGTTCGATTATAAACAAGGGGTCGTGGGATCAAATCCCAGCACATGTTTTTTTTTTGAAATACATTTACCAACGGTTTTATATCCGTTGGAATAGATTTTCATATTACTTATACCAACGGTTTTGTAAACCGTTGGGATAGGTCTATACCAACGGTTTTGGGAAAACCGTTGGTATAGACCTATCCCAACGGCTTACTTCGCAACGGTTCTCCAAACCGTTGGTATAGGCTATACCAACGGTTTGGAGGCCTATACCAACGGTTCCAAACCGTTGGTATAGGTTAGTATTCTACTAGTGAATCTAATTCGACCCTTAGGTGATATGGGTCGACTTTTAGTCATCAAATAGGATTTTTCTAGGTGTTAGGGTAATTTTATAATCTTATATTTACCCTTGATTACCCGATTTACCTTTAACTATGGTAAATAAAATTTACCGTAGTTACTATTCATAATGCCCAAAAATAAAAAGTAGTCTATTAAAATAATTTGGACCCACTGATTCTGAATATGGAATCCATTTTTCAAAATTAAAAACATATAAGTTTCTGTAATTAATTTAAAATAAATTCCGTTGTTAAGAAAACAAGTTTTAGAAGTTAAAACATTGCCAAAGATTGAAATGTTTTTACCTATGAATTCAATGTGAAATTAATGCTAATGACATAAATTATATTAAATGGTAAAAATATATTCTATTTATACTTTAAAACCATTCAATATTATAATTTATCCATATAAAGTATCTCAATGAAAAAGGATGTTTTTAATAAAAAATTAGCGTATTTTTACTATTCATCAAAATATGAAAGTTATCAGAAAAATATCAGAAAATTATCCAAAGTATATTTTTATACCCTGATTCAAAAAAAGAATTTTATTTTTTCAAATTGAACTTATAAACATGTCAAAAACTAGATTTAATGTGAGTGTGCCATCAAAAGATGGCAAAACTGTATTTTTTGACAAATATTTCTTTTATCCAAAAAATTTGATTTTGCTTTTATACCTCATTCTAGAAAATGTATAAGTTGAATTAAAATGTTATAAAATTCAAAATTCAGTTAGTACTATTCATAACGGCTAGTTTTAATAATATTTTAATAGCATATCATTGTTTAGTGAAACTCGGTATTGTGTACGACGCAAGCTATTGAGGAAGGCCAAGGTTGTGTGTAAAGCAAGCCAAGCTAGTGTTGTGTGTAATGAAGGAATCCTTTGATGATTTATATAACATAAAAACGAAATATTTCTCATAAAGGTCTCGGGTGTTACAGTAACACCCCGAGATTTTATGAAAAATATAATTTTTAATTTCATTAATGTCTTGTGTTATACGCTACACCAAAAGGAGAATTCACAACACACATCTCTGACCTGGCTTGAATTACACGCAATCGCGACCTTCCACGATAGCGTGGGTTGTACGCAACACAAAGTTTCGCTAAACAACGATATGCTATTAAGATATTATTAAAACTAGCCATTATGAATAGTAATAACCACTTTTTGAAATTTGGTAAATTTTATTTTTTTTAAATGGACTACATTTTTGGATTCGGAATATCGAAAATAGATTAGGGTGAAATTTTGGTACTTTTCGGATAACTTTAATATTCTGATGAATTGTGAAAATTACTAAATTATAATTAAAAACAACTTTTTTAATCAAAATAATTAATAGTGATAAATTTTTAATTTGAGTGGTTTTAAAGTATATTTAAAATATATTTTTACAATTTAATACAATGTTGGTCATTGGATTTAATTTCACATTCAAACCAGTTATAAACAAGTGTCAATCTTTTGATAGTTATTATCTCTTAAAAATAAGTTAATTGTTTTGACGACGGGAATTAATTTTTAAATTAATTAATGCAACTGATATGTTTTGAATTTGATTTAATAGACATCATTTTTGAGTTCATAATATCAAATATAGATTAGGCCTAATTTTTGGTATTTTTCTGAAAATTTTCAATTTTTGATGAATAGTGAAACCACTAAGTGGTAGTTAAAAAAACTGAATTGTTCATAAAACTTAATTTTACCGCTTCTGTGAGTGGAATTTCAAAAATTAGAGAGACATGGTTGATGTCAGTACGTAAAATGTGGTTCAATGAGATGAAAATAATTTTTGGTGAATAGTAACTTTTTACTTTTTTTTACCACGGTTAAAAGTAAAAAGGGTAATTAAGGGTAAAAATGATATTATTATTACCATAAAACATGTCCAAATTCTATTGGGTAAGTGTAATTCGACCAAAAACAAGCTTAGGAATAAAATATGACCATTTAGGCCCACTTGGATTAGATTAGGACATTTATTATTATTTAATTCAAAGAAGAGTTAAAAGAGGTAAAATCAATGTTTATTTACTAAAACATTTTTAATATAGGGTTATACATAAGATAAATTCGATTTTAAATATTAATTATAAATCTAAAAAGATTTCCTACATAATGGTATTTTATTTGTAATTTTTAGACATCAAATAATTTAATTTATTTATGACACAAAGATGATGCAGTAATTATATTATTAATGAAATATTGAAATAATTGATGTTATAAATACCCAAATAAATCTAATTTGAGACTTTTTATGAATTACACTAATTTTCTAGGTTAATATTACATGTTAGTATTGATTTAATTAACTGTGTTCGAACTTATCATTTTGTTATGATTTTCACAAAAATCAATTACAAAATAGTGTCAAAAATGACATAAAATAGTTTTTAAAACAAATATTATATTATTAATTGTTATTTTATTCCTAAAAATCTAAGGATCGGCCAAATGACTTATATAAGGTTATATATATTAATAATAAACAATTTGGGGTTCTTTTGGCTTTTTATAGTAAGTTTATTAACATTATAGTGTAAGAACACAAGAAGACACGGTAAAAGTAAAATTATTTAACTTAGTGTTAAATCTAAATGATAAGGTTAAAATAGGAACCTAAACTTGTCTAAATTCTATTGGATGAGAGGATTTCGACCCATCCCCACCTTAGCCTCGAAATAATTCAATTTGGAGCTATTTAAAACCGAACATGACTTTATAATAAAATAATATTTTTAGTTATTCCAAAGGTGCCCCTCTCCTCCATTATAAAAGGGCACCTCCTCCCTATCTTCCTCACACAACATTGAGCCTTCATGCTCGGACAAACCCTACCAAATTCTCTTCTCCACTTCCCTAGCAACATCCTAGAGTTTCTGGTCTTCCTCAAAGACCGATTTTAGTGCTCTAAGAGGAGGTCTCAAAAAGGCGCTTCAAAGAAGAGGTAATTTCCGTTACCGATTCTTTCACCTTTATTTCTTCTTCCACTTCTTCTTCTTAGGTTGTTTCATTATTAAGTAATAAAATCACTATCACTAATATACTGATATGTTATTGTAAGTATGAAACAATCCTATTTCACCATCTATCCATCCTACGGAAAACGAAATCACCACGCGTGCGTACAAACAGAATACCGTCTCCACGCCGTGGTGAAATCTATTTTCCACCACCACCTTACATGGATGGGTATAATGGTGTAAATAAAAACTATATATTATTATTTTAAAGTAATATTGATTCTGAAATAGTATACATACACTCCAATACAGTCCCACGATCATGAGAACGATATCATCGCTCGTGCGTACGTACGGACTACCGTCTCCACGACGCGATGAGATTCATTCTCCACTTTAACAATTCATGAATGATTATAAAGTATATATAATAAGTAATCATGAAATATATGAAATAATAATAATATTGGATTTATGTGTATATATATGAATGTCATCTACTTAATTCCGTTCAACTCAATAAGGAAACGAAAACAGCGTTCATGCGTACGTACGGCCTACCGTCTCCATGAACGGTGTATTTCATTACATTTACTGATTTATTATATATATGTATATTCTGAATATATATATATATATATAAATCATGTTTTATATTCTAGAATTAAGTAATCATGATCTAAGTAATCATATGAATAATTAAAAGTCAAAACATGAACGACAAATGAAACAATTTTACCCAAAACGCTCTTAAACATGGAATTTACAAAAGAATGGGTAATATAAAGTCATAAGTGAACCATATATGATATCATAACAATGAATATGATTCTGTAATAAGTCAATGACATTATTTAAATCATTATACAGGAGGTTCAGACACTTACGAAGCAAATCGGACCTAAGGTAAGGGAAATATCACAATCTCATTCTCATCCGAGATTGTTTACACTTTAGTATTTACTGGAGTGTATTTTATCATCCACATCCATGTTTCCTAAATTTGTAATATTATTTCCATTCACCTATAATTTTTTAAATCCCATTTTACCCTTCGGTGAGTTTTTAGTAAAATATATGAAAGGAATCTTTTGTCGTTTTTCATACGAGGTACTTTTTTGACTTTTTCGACAAAAGTACGAGAAGAATGATTTTTTTTAACTTATACAGGATGAATGGATTTTTAAAACATTATTTCCAAGAAGAGTCCTTCACAAGTTTTCAAGTTTATTATTAATCATCTTCTTTTAGTTTAAAGTTGTATGACATTTTAAGAAAGTAAAAATGTTTTTGAAGAACAAAGGATATTTTCCTCAAGAATGGAGTTTAAGTGTTTTATCAAAATTATTTTCCATCTAAGATAATAAAGGGTTATGTTTTTATCCCTATTATTACATTGATTTGATTATGTTGTGATAGAATTATTTTTATGAATTCCTTTGTCTTATATGAATTGTTTTATGATGTCATGATGTTTAAGATTCCCATTTGTATTACATGGGTTATGCAATGATGTATGATTTATGATTTTGTGGCACACATAAGAATGGTATCATTATGAGATGGGTGGGACCTATATCTCCCTCCAATGAATTGGGTAATGTTTTTATATCTCATGAGATAGACATGGTTGGAATGGTAGGTTATACCGGTTCAGTGAAACAGGACTGAAACGAGGGTGACTCGGTTCAGAAAGGGACTTTGTCCACTAAGATAGTCTTGGAAATGAGTCTTGACTAACAAGAAATGATTCTCTATGAGTATGTGTGTAAGCCACAAATTTTCATGTTTTAATTTATGATTTTTGGGATTTCATTTCACTACTATGATTTATCCCATGTTATGAAATTATGCTCTCTTTTGCAGGTTATGATTTCCAAAATGTTATGTTCTTATGAAAATGATGTGATTGATATTTCTTTTGTTTACCCTTACTGAGCATTTTAGCTCACCCTTTTATGTTTTCTTTTCCCCGGGATATAAGGAAAGGTTTTAGGTATAAAAAAAGGAAGATCTTTATGGGAGACATTGAAGATCTTTCACCAGGATTAGAAGATTATATTCCGAGTTTCCAAAGACACTAAACTATTACGATCCTTGTGTGTGTGTTTTTGTTATGTACTAAGTATTCCGCAAATGTAATGTAATTTCAATGTACGTCAAGCTTCGGGTCTCTACAGTTGGTATCAGAGGAAAGGTTTAGTCAACCTTTGGAAACTAGGATGCGAAAGCGTTAGTGAGATCCCTAGAGATATTTCTAAGGAATGTCTAGGGATGTCCCTAAGGATAAGTATAAGTATAAGATACAGTCCTAGAACTATGGTAACGATCATAGAATTTAACCTAAGAAGTTAGATATTGAGGATACTCCCCCTTTATAATGTTGTTTTCCCTAGCATGATTTTTGCCTCTCACACTATTCTTTTTGGGTTTTAGACGATGGCTGGAACCCGAAGGAACCGTGTTGATCAATGCAATGGACAATGCAATGATTGTCCTCCTGAACAAACAAATGTTATGGTAGATGGAGTGGAAAATCTTATTGCTATACTTACACAAGCTATGAATCATTCTGGACTTCCAAATGAGTAGATAAGGGAACAATATTCTATTGAGTCTTTCATGAGGCAATGTCCACCTTCTTTCAGTGGGACATCCGATCCACTTGCTGCTGAACAATGGATCAGTACCACTGAAAAGATATTTTCAATTCTTCAATGTTCTGAACATGATAAAGTCATCTTAGTAGTATATCGTTTGGAAGGTGAAGTTGATCAATGGTGGAATCTTATCAAGAATACAAGGCCAAGAGATGAAATTGAGTCCATGGAATGGGACGAGTTCAAGAACTTGTTTTTCAGTAAGTACTTCCCTCGTATTCTTTGAACAAATATGGAAAAGGAGTTTCTTGAGCTGAAGCAGAAGGATGATGAATCTGTTGGTATATACGAAGCGAATTTTACAAGACTTGCAAGGTATGAATCTGGCATTATCATCCAACCTGAGAGTAAAGTTGATCGATTTTTCAGTGGCTTAAAACCAAGTCTTCGAAGGGAATTAGCTATAAGAGACTTCAGTAGCTATGAAGAAATTGTGCGTTGTGCTATCAAGGTAGAAATGGAAGTTGGTGTTACATATCCATCTCATGGTTTTGACAAGAAACGAAAGATGGAGTTCAAGGAGAAATCTCAGAATAATGGTGAAAAGAAGATGAATGTTTCCTTATGAACAAAGTGTGGAAAGAAGCATGGTGGAGATTGTCTTAAAGGGACTAGAAAATGTTTTAAGTGTGGAAAATAAGGTCATCGAGCAGCTAAGTGTCCAAGTAATGGAAAAAGGGTTTCTAATCATGTGAATAAAGAAAACACTGCAGAGAACGCACCACCAACACTTCAATGCTTCAAGTGCAAGGAAATGGGGCATTATGCTAATAAATGCCCAAATCCAAGGGTTAGTGATGATCGACCTGAGCAACCGCTTAAGGCAAAGGACAAAGGGAAGTCACATGCGATCACTATTGGCGATGTTGAATATGACAACGATGTGGTGGAATGATTAAGTGTTTATGTAATGGGATTCCAAAATAATGTTGTATCATGGAGTATTGAAATATTTATGTATTGGTCTAATGTGGTATTCAAAGTGATTGAGATATTTTTGGAAATAAGATGATATGCGCATAATGAAGGGAAAACGAGAAAATGAAATGTTTAACAGTATTCATGAGCTCATGATTGATATAAGGACTAAGTGATATCATGGTTTGAGTATATAAAAGTTTGAGGATTTTGGTATATGGAAAGTGTTAACTTTTAACTGCATTCATGTTTTCACTATGGTTCAATGTGTATTCAAGAGAGTACAAGATTAAGGCCTTTGAATGTTTGGAATGTGACCAACAAGATATATCTTATGATATATGGGGATCAATGATGGTATTAAATCTCTGAGAGTGGATGACAATATTATGGATAAGCCTAAAGATTGGAATGGATTATGTTGGATATAAGTTAGTCTTATTGATGGGATGTTATAGTAATATAACTTTAGAAAAAGGACAACCTTCAGGACGGGCGACCACCCATCGCGTCGGACAAGGCTGTGGGAATCGAACCCACAACCGAAGTGCGACTGGCCTTTATCGCCTACCACTGGCCTACAAGAAGTCCCTGTTTAGTAGAAACTAGTTTAATTATATTATGCAGTATGATATATGAAGTATAAGTCCATTTTAGGAGCCATATATGATTAATCTCACTAAAGAATTACTTATGTATATTTAATAACTTTTGCTAACCTTTTGTTTGAGACAGATGGAATGACATGTCATACTATCACTTCACGAATAACAAATTCAACTTCATTTATTTAAGAGATGAAGTGGAAATTGTTCAAGGCATGAACAACAGTGAGATTGTACCAAAATAATGTAAGTATTTATTCTAATTCAAATTCTTCAACTTTAGGGAAACGATCTTGAAAACCAAAAATGTTGTCCTAGTGCTCTTATATTTGATTAATCAGATGGTACCTCAGATCATCACAAATTTATGGATTTGTGATTGCTAGCTTTTCCATAGCCATGTTCTCTACCACTCTCCATCATAACATGATGGTTAGATTTCTCCTCCATATCCATATTTTCACCTATGTGGAAACATAATGATTAGTTTATTTGGGTAACCGTTACGTTTCATACTTTTGTTTTTAAATATTGGTTTTGGTATTCGTTTTTACGATGTGGGATTCGATTAAAGAAACTTTTGAATAGTAAACCATTTATAACCCCGACGAATTTCGAGGGCGAAATTCATTTTAAGGGGGGTAGAATGTAACACCCCGAGATTTTATGAAAAATATTCTTTTTAATTTCATTAATGTCTTGTTTTATACGCTACACGAAAAGGAGCTTTTACAACACACATCTCTGACCTGGCTTGAATTACACGCAATCGCGACCTTCCACGATAGTGTGTGTTGTACGCAACACCAAGTTTCTCTAAACAACGATATGCTATTAAGATATTATTAAAACTAGCCGTTATGAATAGTAATAACCACTTTTTGAAATTTTGTAAATTTTATTTTTTTTAAATGAACTTCATTTTTGGATTCGGAATATCGAAATTAGCTTAGGGTGAAATTTTGGTATTTTTCAGATAACTTTCATATTCTGATGAATAGTGAAAATTACTAAATTATAATTAAAAACAAATTTTTTAATTGAAATAATTAATAGTGATAAATTTTTAATTTGAGGGGTTTTAAAGTATATTTAGAATATATTTTTAGAATTTAATACAATGTTGGTCATTGGATGTAATTTCACATTCAAACCAGTTATAAACAAGTGTCAATCTTTGGATAATTATTATCTCTTAAAAACACGCTAATTATTCTGACGACGGGAATTAATTTTTAAATTAATTAATTCAACTGATATGTTTTTAATTTCGTAAAATAGACATCATTTTTGAGTTCATAATATCAAATATAGCTTAGACCTAATTTTTGGTAATTTTCTGAAAACTTTCAATTTTTGATTAATAGTGAAACCACTGAGTGGTAGTTAAAAAAACTGAATTGTTCATAAAACTTAATTTTACCGCTTCTATGAGTGGAATTTCAAAAATCCGAGAGACATGGTTGATGTCAGTAAGTAAAATGTGGTTCAATGAGATGAAAATAATTTTTGGTGAATAGTAACTTTTTACTTTTTTTCCCACGGTTAAAAGTAAATAGGGTAATTAAGGGTAAAAATGATATTATTATTACCCTAACACATGTCCAAATTCTATTGGATAAGTGTAATTCGACCAAAAACAATCTTAGGAATAAAATATGACCATTTAGGCCCACTTGGATTAGATTAGGACATTTATTATTATTTAATTCAAAGAAGAGTTAAAAGAGTTAAAATCAAAGTTTATTTACTAAAACATTTTTAATATAGGGATATACATAAGATAAATTCGATTGTAAATATTAATTAGAAAGCTAAAAAGATTTCATACATAATGGTAGTTTATTTGTAATTTTTAGACATCAAATAATTTAATTTATTTATGACACAAAGATGATGCAATAATTATCTTATTAATGAAATATTGAAATAATTGATGTTATAAATACCCAAATAGATCTAATTTGAGACTTTTTATGAATTAAATTAATTTTCTAGGTTAATATGACATGTTAGTATTGATTTAATTAACTTTTTTTGAACTTATCATTCTGTTATGATTTTCACAAAAATCAATTAGTAAATAGTGTCAAAGTTGACATAAAATAGTTTTTAAAACAAATATTATATTATTAATTGTTATTTTATTCCTAAAAATATAAGGTTCGAAAAAATGACTTAGATAAGGTTATATATATTAATAATAAAAAATTTGGGGTTCGTTTTGCTTATTATAGTATGTTTATTAACCTTATAGTGTAAGAACACAAGAAGACACGGTAAAAGTAAAATTATTTAACTTAATGTTAAATCTAAATGACAAGGTTAAAATAGGAAACTAAACTTTTCTAAATTCTATTGGATGAGAGGATTTCGACCCATCCCCACCTGAGCTTCGAAATAAATCAATTTGGATCTATTTAAAACCGAACTTGACTTTATAATAAAATAATATTTTTAGTTATTCCAAATGTGCCCCTCTCCTCCCTTATAAAAGGGCACCTCCTCCCTCTCTTCCTCACACAACGTTGAGCCTTCACGCTCGGCCAAACCATGCCAAATTCTCTTCTCCACTTCCCTAGAAACATCCTAGAGGTTCTGGTCTTCCTCAAAGACCAATTTTAGTGCCCTAAGAGGAGGTCTCAAAAAGGCGCTTCAAAGAAGAGGTAATTTCCGTTACCGATTCATTCACCTTTATTTCTTCTTCCACTTCTTCTTCTTAGGTTGTTTCATTATGAAGTAATAACATCAGTATCACTCATATACTGATATGTTATTATAAGTTTGAAACAATCCTATTTCACCATCTATCCATCCTACGGAAAACGAAATCACCGCGCGTGCGTACGTACAGTATACCGTCTCCACGCCGTGGTGAAATCTATTTTCCACCACCACCTTGGATGGGTATAATGGTGTAAATAATAACTATATATTATTATTTTAACGTAATATTGATTCTGAAATAGTATACATACACTCCAATACAGTTCCACGATCATGGGAACGATATCATCGCTCGTGCGTACGTACGGACTACCGTCTCCACAACGCGATGAGATTCATTCTCCACTTTAACAATTCATGAATGATTATAAAGTATATATAATAAGTAATCATGAAATATATGAAATAATAATAATACTGGATTTATGTGTATATATATGAATGTCATCTACTTAATTCCGTTCAACTCAATAAGGAAACGAAAACAGCGTTCATGCGTACGTACGACCTACCGTCTCCATGAACGGTGTATTTCATTCCATTTACTGATTTATTATATATATGTATATTCTGAATATATATATATATTTAAATCATGTTTTATATTCTGGAATTAATTAATCATGATCTAAGTAATCATAGGAATAATTACAAGTCAAAACACGGACGACAAATGAAACAATTTTACCCAAAACGCTCTTAAACATGGAATTTACAAAAGAACGGGTAATATAAAGTCATAAGTGAACCATATATGATATCATAACAATGAATATGATTCTGTAATAAGTCAATGACATTATTTAAATCATTATACAGGAGGTTCGGACACTTACGAAGAAAATCGGACCTATGGTAAGGGAAATATCACAATCTCATTTTTATCCGAGATTGTTTATACTTTAGTATTTACTGGGGTGTATTTTATCATCCACATCCATGTTTCCTAAATATGTAATATTATTTCCATTCACCTACAATTTTTTAAATCCCATTTTACCCTTAGGTAAGTTTTTAGTAAAATATATGAAAGGAATCTTTTGTCTTTTTTCGTACGAGGTACTTTTTTGAATTTTTCGACAAATGTACGAGAAGAATGTTTTTTTAACTTATACGGGATGAATGGATTTTTAAAACATTATTTCCATGAAGCGTCCTTCACAAGTTTTCAAGTCTATTTTTAATCATCTTCTTTTAGTTTAAAGTTTTATGACATTTTAAGAAAGGAAAAATGTTTTTGAAGAAGAAAGGATATTTTCCTCAAGAATGGAGTTCAAGTGTTTTATCAAAATTATTTTCCGTCTAAGATAATAAAGGGTTCTGTTTTTATCCCTATTATTACATTGATTTGATTATGTTGTGATGGAATTATTTTTATGAATTCCTTTATCTTATATGAATTGTTTTATGATGTCATGATGTTTAAGATTCCCATTTGTATTACATGGGTTATGCATGATGTATGATTTATGATTTTGTGGCACACATAAGAATGATATCATTATGAGATGGGTGGGACCTATATCTCCCTCAAATTCATTGGGTAAAGTTTTTATATCTCATGAGATAGACATGGCTGGAATGGTATATTATACCAGTTCAGTGAAACAGGACTGAAACGAGGGTGACTCGGTTCAGAAAGGGACTTTGTCCACTAAAATAGTATTGGCAATGAGTCTTGACTAACAAGAAATGATTCTCTATGATTATGTGTGTATGCCACAAAGTTTCATGTTTTAAGTTATGATTATTGGGATTTCATTTCACTACTATGATTTATCCCATGTTATGAAATTATGATCTCTTTTGCAGGTTATGATTTCCAAAATGTTATGTTCTTATGAAAATGATGTGATTGATATTTCTTTTGTTTACCCTTACTGAGCATTTGAGCTCACCCTTTTATGTTTTCTTTTCCCCAGGATATAAGGAAATATTTTAGGTATAAAAAACGAAGAACTTTATGGGAGATATTGAAGATCTTTCACCAGGATTAGAAGATTATATTCCGAGTTTCCAAAGACACTAAACTTTTACAATCCTTGTGTGTGTGTTTTTGTTATGTACTAAGTATTCCACAAATGTAATGTAATGTCAATGTACGTCAAGCTTCGGGTCTCTACAGCTATAATGTTCGATCATGTATAAGATGAATGATTGAATTTTCTTAATCTATAGACTATTTTGGTACCCATGACTATTATGTTCATATGTGAATAAACATTAATTGAGAACTACAACATGTGTTTCTTCCATGGTTGCCATGTTCTATTTTTCTATTAAGGTTTTCTCTTAGGAACAATGTAAATGATTTAGAATATAATATACCCAACCAAGTGGTTGGAAACACTGTAATGTTGACAATAATAGGATACTGATTATGTTAATGAACATGAAAAACAATTTTTTGTTTGAATAATTTCCATGTTGTACCCAACAACCATTCATCTAGAAAATGAAATGTTGAATGTATTATTGACAAAATTTCCAAATTTAGATTCAATTATAGTGTATTTCATGATTTTGATATTGATACATAACATTTTATGATTATATCCAAGGGTTTATATTAGTATATATCATTATCCCTCAATTCTTAGTACATGATTATTAGAATAAATGATATATGTGATTTTAATAGTATCGTGACATATATATATAAATAGTTAATGTTTTTAGTTAGTTTTTAGTCATTTTTTATATATAAATATATCAAAATTGGGATTTAGAATAATATCTGTCTGAATTTGTGTTCTAACATGATTGATGATTCCATTGTGAATTTTTAAAATATATTGAATATTATGTTTTAATAAGGTGTTATAAAAATTGAAAAATACACTAAAAAGAAAAAATAATGATAGTAATTACTTAATTTATTCTTGGTCATTGGGAGTACATAATACACAACACCATTATAAGAAAATTTATTTATTGAAACATGCATTTTACACCCCATATTCATTTTGAACCCCAAATATTAATTATTAGGGAATTTATAATTGTATATTAAATTAATCCTATCACTATAAAATTGTATATACCTTATAAAGTGAATAAGATTGAAATTAAAAAAAAACATATCCAATGATATATATTAGATATTATATTCTATATCAGAGTAATAGACAAATAGATAACTACTTCATCAAAAGAGAATATTAATGGTTTTGGATTATCCATTTACTAATGTTGTAGTAACTATAGAATAAAACATCTGTGGGTCGTAAATTGATGAATCAAAATGTAAAAATTTTAAGTTATTTAACATGTTTTTTGGTTAATTATTGTTATTTTTCCTTTCATATAACTAAAAAATAAATGAATATAATAGACAAAACATTTTCATATTATTCACTCAAACTAATATACAAAAAAGATTATATAATGGTTATTTTTTTATTTTAAAAATTTACAAAAGTTTACATATTATTATATATTCGTGAGGAGTTTTTATTCCTAATTTGTTAAAAACTCAACCCTTTTTAACTCTCACCGCCCTCTTTCTGGATATATGAAATTTTATCAATCAATTGAATGAACTAATTATTATAAATGAAAACATATATATTACAAAACATTATTTATATAAATTTATATTACTTTAAAATGAATTTTATTAATTATAAACTATAATAAATCAATTATATGACCATATATGTATAGTGTATTTAGTAACTAGGAATCATAAAACACTGGTTCATAAGACATCACCATTTTCTCCCTCTAATTTCATCATAACTGGAACACTTTTATGAAATGCCTTACTTAATACACATCTTCATGACCTGGGGAAAAGAGTCATATGAATTGGTGAAATCAGATGCTCAGTATGGGTAAATAGGGTAGATATAAATTATATTAAAATCATAATATATAATAAGATAATATTTGAATATCTTATCCTATATATGAATAGTCATGATGTCATTACATGGGATAAATCATAAAATATCATAATAATAAATGAACGTAATCTCAAAAGTTAAAACATAATACATGATTATTTTTCATACACATATGAAAGGAAAATAATTTCATATTAATCAAGTCTTATTTCCAAGTCCCTCATAGAGGAAAAATTTCATTAAAGAACCGAGTTCAATCCGCATTCCAACCATGTATAACTGAACTAATATAATTTCCCATTCTAGTTGTACCTATTTCATGAGATATAAATATTTACCTAATGAATCAGATGGAGATATTGTTCCTACTCATAACATAATGAAATCATTCTTATATGTGACACAACAACAGAAATCATTTTCCAGAAGTCAAATAATAAAATGGGTTTCATTAAACACCATAACATAATCCATGTAAAACAAATTGGATTTCATAAAAATAATTACATCATAAAGAAAATAAAAAGGTTGTAAAAATAAGGATATTATACTAGAAACATAACCTTTATAACTAATTCCAAATTTAGAAGAAAAATAATTCTTATATACCACTTGAAATTATTTGTTGATGAAAATATCATTTATTATAAAAAATGTTTTCATCTCTCAAAATTGTTTGAATTTTCAAAATAATTAAATTATTTGAATCTAAACAAGAAATATTGAAAATTAATATTTATGGAAATAATGTGTTATGAAAATATAAAAACCAATTCATGTCATATAAGTTAAAAAAACATTCTCCTCATACATTTTTCAGAAAAGTCAAGAAGTTACTCGCATCGATAAAAAAAAAGACTCATTTCATACCATTAAATAAAAATTAACCAATTGATAAAATTAATACTAAAATACTTTAGAAAAAAAAAGAAAGAATATTTTGGAATACAAAATTTAGAATCATTGATATAGATGATAAATATATCCTACTAAAGAATGACGAATATAAACGTTCTGTTAATAATGAGATTGTGAAATCATCTATTACATTAGGTCTAATTTCAATTGTATGTATCTAAAGAAAATTCAAAAATAATTTAAATAATTTCATTGACATATTTTAGATTCATTTTCATTTTCATGATTTTATATTTGTTCATATTATCATCCCGATTTTTGTAACATCATTACTCATCCATTGGTTGTTTTATTTTCCTACGCATGTTATTTGGAGAAGTTCTTATTCTTTTTCATAGGTTATAGTTATTTCATTTACATAATAATATTTTTATAATATATATCATATCTATCAATTCAATTTTTTATATAATCATTCACTAATTAATATCATGTATAATGAATCACATTGCATCGTGAAGATAGTAGGTCGTACATACGTAGGAGTACTGATATCAATCCCATAATTATTGACTGATATTGATGTGAATTTTGTATAATATTTAATAATAAATATCATATTATAATAATCATAAATAATTATTTTTCCATCATTATAACCATGTCTGTGAGTTGGTGGTGAAAGCAAATTACACCATGACATGGTGACGGTAAGTCAAACCTAAGCATGTGGGGTGATTTTGTTTTTCATGGGATGGATATAAGATGGAATATGGTTGTTTATAAATCATAATAACATCTATGTTTATAATTTATACTAGATTTATTACATTATTGTTATACAACCCTTGAAGTGGAAGTTGATGAAGAAATAAATTTGACTGAATCGGTAGAGGAGATTACATCTTCTTCGATGTTCTGTATGTAAATCACATCTTAAATCAATAGAGTTGGTATTTGGAGAATACCAGAACATATATAATGTTAATAGGAATGTTAAGAAATGAAATGGGTTGTGAATAGTTTATATTGTAGACTCAATGTGATGTGAAGAGGTGAGGTAAGAGGTTCCCTTTTATAATTGAAGTGAGAGGCACTTTTGTGGTCTCCCAAAATTGTAATTTAATATAAAATAAAACTCAATCCAAAAACACAAAATATTCTTCTATTTCAAATATGAGATAAAATAGTTTTGAAAAATCATAATCCAATAAATTTTAAACATGTTTTTCTATAAATTTAAATATTATCAATTTAATTATCATGTAGTTATTCTATTTAATTTTGAACTATGGTAACAAATAATTCAATTCTAAAAAGGTGAAATATTTAATTATTTTTTATAAATTAGATAAACAAATACCCCAAAAAATTTTAGACCATATAATAATTATAATATATTTCAAAAAAGTATAATAGTTTTTAGATAATTTGATAAAACATTATTTTTATAAACAATCATTACTGTAAATTTTGACACTATTCAATTCATTGATTTTTAAAAATATTAAAATTACAAGTTAACTAAGAAAAAATTATTTTATTATATTACTATGTGGTCTAGGTAATCTATTCAATTCATTGGTGATATTAATTATCAAAAATTATATTTTTTTAATGTTTTTGATATTAATAATTTGATATTTCCAATAATAAATGAGTTACTATAAGAGTTTTATGAAATTATTTATTATTTTTATTATTGGAATAAAAATTAAAAGAAAAATACTCTGACAAAAATAAATACTCTAATTTCAGATGAATTATTATAATAGAAAATATATTCTGTAGAATCCATCATAAAAAATGATATACTTTTTAAAACATGAATATGATAAGTTTATCATCATTTTACTTAAAAAATATAATAGTCTTAATATCTTATATAAGATAAAAAATGGTTAACAACTGGACTGATGGATGGTTACGATAGAGATATACTCATCCAAAAAAACTTCTTCATGTTTTTGGAAATTTTAACATTTATTATCTAAATAATAATAATTATATTATTTTTTCACATTTATTAAATATTTTCTTCATAATTGAAGTATGTGTTTTTAAAATAAATAATTTTTTCCTACAAATAAAAAATAAATAATCATGATAAATAAAATGATTTTATCTCTAAATTGAGTTTTTATAATATAATTTACCTTATGTATAACCTTATATTAAAAATGATATAGTTATTAACATTTTAGTAACACTTATTTAGCTTCTATTTAAATAAAATAAATTAAATGTCCTAATCTCATTAAAGTTCCTTCCAAAGGACACCAATTATATCCAAATGTTATTTAGGTTGAATCACAATGATCTAGTGATATTAGGACAAGTGTTATGGTAATTTCATAATATTATTTTTACCCTTAATTACTTGATTTACCATATTTCGTAATAATAAAAATTATAGATGATATTATTCATAATGAAGAAAAATTAATGCAATATATTTACATAATAAGGACTTAATGATTCCAGATATTGAATATATTTATCAATATTTAAATAATAGATGTTATAGGGATTAATTGAAAATTAATCTTATTGTCAAGAAGAAATAATTTTTTTCAAAAGATAAAAAATTTAAAAGATTGAAATGTTTTTCTATCTGAATTCAATATAAAATTAACTAAAATGGCATAAATTATATTTAATGGTAAGAATATATCCTATTTATACATTAAAACCATTAAATATTATAATTTAACCATGTAAGATCTCACCCTTTTAAGAAGTCACATCGTGTACGATTTTAGGTACTTTTATGTTTTTACTTAAGTACCATTTTTTGGAGTTAATGTCTTGGGTTTTGTTTGGGTGATGTAAAATAATTTTTTGGATAATAATGGTTATGAAGAGTAGGAACATGGTTTCAACAAGATTTTTGACTTCTTATGAGAAATCATATGTACCCAGGTCTATTGAGGAAGTAGCTTCCGCGTAGTTAATGTATGGTTTTAGAGGTCATATGAGTTGTCCATGTGAACATCCCCTTAGGTCAGTGGCTAAAAAAAGGTAAGCACATGGGCTATCAAACTATGTGACTAAACCATGCGAGTGCTGACAGTGAGATCATAAAATTGGGGATCTCACTCGTTTTCACCATTTAATGTCTTTTTTCACTGGTTATGATGAAATAACTTAGGATTTTACATTCCTAAATCTAAATGATGGTTCTCCAATTGACCCAGTTGAATTATATGGTATTAAAAACACTGTTCATCAATATTAAAATACTAAATTGATGATCTTATCTACACCTAGTAGGTAGGTTTCATCCTGATGCCTCTCATATTCATTCTTCCATATTTCCTTGATCTTTTCATTAAGGATATCATCTGTTTCCATAGATCTAAACCTATGTGTTAAGATCTAGATATAGGATTGTGGATATAGATTTAGATTTTTGATATCATGATATATTTGATCCTGATTTTGGTTTAGGGATTTAGACCTATAAATTTTATCAATTTTGTCTCATGATATAGATTTTTGGGACTTTAATATCCATCAATGATCCAAGGTAGGTAGTCTAAATCTAATTTCCATTCTCTTGGATGTTATATATATATTAAAAATTATAGAATTTGTGTAACCCTTTATAAATTTATTTTCTTCAATAGGGTTTATTATATTGACCAATTGATTTATCGAATTTTTGTTGAAGTAGGTGCTTAATTGGGGAATTAATCATGATATTAAGGGGCTTACCAAGAAGTTAATTAATTTGGGGATCTTTTTTATAAGAGTTATGAGTTGTAATACATATAATTAATCAGGGGACTAATTACGTGAAATTTAAAGGGCTAAGTTGAGATAATTAATTTTTGATTAATTGTATTCCTTTCATAATATTGCCTAGATAATTAATTGTGTGATAAATTATCTACAGTCAAAATTAGATATTAAAAATTAATTCTCAAAAAAATTTATTACGAAATATGAATTGTGATATTGATTAATTAATTGATATGTTAATTAATGTTTCAATAATTTAGTTAATTCTTGAGTTACCTAAAGGAATGGATGTGTTTAACTAATTATTGAATTAGTAATGGGATTGTGCTGGATTATTTAGTTGTAAATTAATTATTTGATAAAGAATGGTAATATGGTCAGTCTAAACTGAGATGTAGAAATGGTAACATGGTCATAATACTTATGAGAAAAGTGAATGTGAATATGGAAAATATAAATTGAGAAGTATACATGGTAACATGGTAGTTATAATTGTGATTAAAGAGAATCAGATAATATTCATTCTATTGAGTGGTAAGCATGGTAACATGGTCATCTTATTTAAGATTGTGACATTGGTATCTTTTTCAATGTGTTTTATAAATGTGAAATTAAGGAATGAAAATAATGTTACTCTGAGTTGTGGCCTCACATAAGAATATTCGAGCTCTAGCCTGATTCGAATAAGGTACTGAGATATCATTGCTCTTTAAATATTTCAAGCCTTGGAAATAAGAAGGTCATATATGATATTACCTAGGGGTCACTTTGGGATCTTATATGAGATGATGTTAGTATTAAGGTTCATGTATCCCTGGGAACCCTAGAGTTAATATACTCATATTAGAATAAATAAAATGTGTAAAACTATTTATTATTTCATTTGTAATTATTTCAGTATAGAAGTGCATGAGAAATAATTAGACTGGACAGGTTTTCCATATCGTTGGTGGTGGCCAACTACGTTGTACTCACACCCTTTTAAGGATGCCTAATTAGTACCCAAATAGTTTATATTGTTACTGGATTGGATAAGGGGAAGTACTGTAGGATATGTTGGTGATTGGGGTTGGAGATTGGTTGATGATACCTGTCATGGTTATGATCCCACATGAGGTGTCATAGTGTCATCATTTTCAGTTTCATTATAGACACTTGACCCTTATATTTTAATTTCAAGTTTTCCCTTTCAGTTTAGTATTGTCTTTCTTTTTTATTAAAAGGTGACAAGCTTATTTTTATGGTTAGATTATATTTTTATATTTTTATTTTCGTCGGAATGTGTTTTACTCTGATAGAATAGGGTATAGTGTCCCCATGAATTATATAACAGACCCTCATTACTAGTTAGAAGCCTCAAGATTACAGGAAGGTTCACTTAAGGTCATGTGTTGAACCAGCTCGGTGAAATATTGTGTGGAACCAAGGACGAGATGTTACAAATTGTTACCAAATATCCATTTTTTATTCTTCGTCTATTATCTAACTAGTTTGGGAATGCTAGACAAGAGACTAGGAAGAGTCGAAGCATGGTAATGTGCTCATGCTTGGGAGTTTCAAACGCATGTATATGGGGAAAACCCAAATACTCAAGGAGTGATTATAGAGATTTATTCTTGATGTACATAAAAAATATATTTCTTTTGTGGAGTACATAATAAAAGACACAAATAGACTCTCAAAGACAATATTAGTTTAGTGTCTTTGGAAACTCGGAACCCAATTTTCTATCTCAGTGAATGATCTTCAACATCTCCTATAATGTTTTTTGCATTTTAGATTCCTACATAATACAATTATTTATATCCTGGGGAAAATGAAATTATAAAAAGGGTGAGCTGAAATGCTTATTAAAGGTAAACAAGGAGAACATAAAACAAACCATAAACATTTGAACATAAAAACATTAACATAATGTTTAAACATCAAAAATCTTGATCAATGAAAAAAATTTTGGCAGTATGTAAGCCATGGTTTATAATGTATAATTAACCATGATAGAATATAATTGGCATAAAACATGTAATTGGGTGAAAATAATAAGCACATATTATGATTATGATAGTAGCCAAGGCATTTCTTCCAGACCATTATTGAGAACGATGTCCATTACTGAACCAGTTTTATATGTCATTCCAACCCTATATTAATAAACAAGATTTACTTGTCATTATAGTAATGTCTATCTCATGAGATGTAAATCATTACCCAATGCACTGGATGTAGATATTGGTCCCAACCATCTTATAAGGAAGCCATTCTTAAGTGTGCCATAGTAACATAAAAACATTCACAATAGCCCAACCTAGTAAATAAAAAGGGATTCTTATACATCATGTCATCATAACATAATCCATATAAGATAAATGGAATTCATTAAAAATAATCCCCTCATAAAAAAAAGTAATAATAGTGATAGAAACATAACCCTATGTCATCTTATATAGAAAATAATTTTGATAAAATACTTTAACTTAGTTCCTGAGGAAAATAACATTTCTTCTCAAAAAACCTTTTCGATTCTTAAAATTCCACACAATTTTAATAGAAAGGAATTTAGTTGAGAATAAACATGATATAATGTAGAGGAATCTTCTTGGAAATAAGGTGTCATGAAAACGTAAAAATCAATCAATGTCGTATAAGATAAAAAAACATTCTCCTCATACTTTTGATGGAAATGTCAAAAAGTACCTTGTATGGTAAACAAAAGAAAGATTCCATTAAATCCATTTAATAAAAGTAAAAATGCATAAAAATGACATTAAAAATATATTGAAGAATATTAAAAGTTATATGAGAATATTTTTTTTCATAAAACATTGACATGAATGATAAATACATCCCTAGTAAATACTTACAAATAATCACTCTCAGATAAAATGAGATTGGAAATGTTATCCCTCACCTTAGGTCTGATTTTTTCCATATGAATCTGAATCTACGGTATAGTAGGTATAAACATATTATTTACTTGTAGAAAAACAATAATAATATTTATGATATCATATATGATTCACATAAAACATTATATTACCCATTCATTTGACAATTCTTTGTTAAAGCAACGTTCTGGGTAACAATCGTTTCATTTATCATATGTGTTTTGACTTGTTATTATTCATATGATTACATAGATAATGATTTAATTACATAAAGAAGGTAAATATTGATTTATATATATCTTATATATTCAGTATATATATATTAGATAGATAAATGAAATTGAAAACACCGTTCATGGATACGGTAGGTCGTACGTACGCATGAAAATTGTTTTCCATTCCTTATTGAATTTGATAGATGTTAGTAAATGAATTATATATATCTACAATTATACAATATCATTATTATGTCATATATCTTATTACTATTTATTTATAATATATACTTTGTTGTCATTAATTAATGGTTAACTTGGAGAATGAATCACATCGCATCGATGAGAGGGTTAGTCGTACGTACATATGAGCGATGATATCATTCACGTAATTGTTGAATGATAATTATTTTGATGGTGTTTAATATCTACGAATTTTTACCATGTTATAATAATCATATATAGTTATTATTTCCATCATTATATCTAACCATGTAATATGGTGGTGAAAAACAGATTACACAATAGCGTGGAGACGATAATCGGTACGTATGCACACATGGTGATTTTGTTTTTCATAGGATGGATAGACAGTGAAATAGGTTTTTTTTTCATATTTATAATTAAATATTAGTATAGCAGTGATACTGATGATATTAAATAATAATGAAACAACTAATAAAAAGGATGTAGAAGAAGAACAAAATTTAAAAGAATCGGTAGAAGAGATTATCTCTTCCTTGATGTGCCTCCAATAAATTTCCTCTTAGGGAACTAGATATTGTCTTTTGAGAAGACCAGAAACTATAGATTATAACAAGGGTAGTTTATAAGAGAAATGGGAAGGGTTTTTTCGAGCTTTAAGGCTATAAATGGTGTGAAGAGGAGAGTGAGGAGGTTCCCTTTTATTAGAGAGGTGAGGTGCACTTTAGGAAAGTTCAAAAATATTAATTTATTATAAATGCTATTATGATTTAAAATGGTCAAAAAAAATTTAATTCTAAGATGAGATGATTTGGGTTCTAATACCAATCATATAATAATTTTTTCACAAGTGTTTATTTTTTTTATCCTTATTTTTTTGGTTTTACCCATATTTGACCCTTTTTTATCTTACCGTGATATCATGTTATTTGCACTTGGAGGGTTACTATAACTAACATATCATGTCAAAGGACCCAAAAAATGTTATTTATGATATATTTGGAGATATATTAACCATTTTTCTAAATCATAGATTTTTAATAATTTAATATCATTTAATAAAATATTTTATGTTTTAGTTATGAATTGTGTCAATTTTGGCCAGTATTCAAACATCTGTTTTAAAAAAAATATTAAAACGTTTTTAGATCAGAAAAGAATAAATAAATTATACTTAATATGTCAATGTCATCGTAAAAACTCTTATATGGTATAAAACTATTTAAATTAAATTTATATTAAAATTTTTAAATTCATTTTATTGGATCATTCATTAATCAATAAATAACTACATCATAATTGTGTCATAGATAAATATATTTATCTAATGAATAAATATTATAAATTAACTTCCATGATATAGGAAATAGTTTTATTTTTCTAATTTCTGTTTATATCTATTTATAATATTTATATAACACTCTATTAATATCTATTTAGTAAAAGAAATATGTTTAGGTTACAAATACCTATAGATTAAATTAATTCTTATAAATAGTCATTTTCACATCCATATGAATCCATGGGGTCCCAAAATCGACACGAGGATGCCCACAGTCAGATATATCAAATCCAATAGGAATTGTTCATGAGTTAAGGTAGTTTAATATTATTAAAATATTATTTTTTACCAATATTTACTAGACTAGCCATTTAACTATGGTAAATAAAATAATTACTGAAGTTACAATTCATAATGTCGAAAAATAAAAAGTACATATTTAAAAAATTAAAAACTTCATATTCCAAATATTGGATTCAATTTTCAAAATTCAAAACATATAATTTGTAGTAATTAATTTAAAATTAATCACATTGTCAAAAAATATGGGTTTTTGTTTAAAACATTGCAAAATAATGAAATGTTATTACAAATGAGTTCAATTTAAAACTAATGAAATTGATTAAAATTGTCTTAAACAATAAAAATATATTCTATTTATACTTTAAAAGAATTAAATAATATATTTTAACCATATAAATTATTTCGATGAAAAAATATATTTTCAATGAAAATATAGTGTATTTTAACTTTTTATCAAAGTATGAAAGTTATCAGAAAAATATCAAAAATTTATCCAATCTAATATTTTATGTCCTACTTCCAAAGAAGAGGTATATTGATTCATATATATCTTATAAATTTGTCAAAAACTAGACTTAAAATGGTTTCTCCATCAAAAGAAGCTAAAACTGCATTTTTTTAAGACTACTTCTTTTATTCAAAAAATTGATATCGTTCTCATATAATGTGTAAGATTAACTCTAATGTTAAATAAAAGTCATAATGTTGTAAGAACTATTCATAATTTCTAGTTTATATCCTTTGAGATAATATTATTTTAATAATATATAGTTGTTTAGTGAAACTAGTTATCTCGTAAAACACAAGCTATCGAGGAAGGTCACTCTTGCGTGTAACGCAAGCCAATTCAGTGTTGCGTGTAGTGAAAGATTCCTTGGGTGTTGTGTATAAGATAATCAAAACTTAATTCATTTATAATTTAAAAAAATCTATACTCAGTGTTTCATGAAATTAATTATGTCAAAAGAATTTGAAATTTTATGCAATACAATCCAAGAACAGTTTAGTATATACTGCAAGCTAATATGGTGTTACATTTAGCGCAAATTAATATTATTACAGAATTTTAAAAATACACTAATGAAATTAAAAATAATCTATATCATAAATTATTTTAGTGTAACATTCTACCACCCTTAAAATGAATTTCACCCTCGAAATTCGTCAGGGTTATAAATTGTTTTCTACATGAATATTTATTTCATGGAAACCAGCATCGTAAAAAATACTAAAACAGCATTTTAAAAAGGAATTTCAAAAACATAATAGTTATCCAATATTCCATATCACTTGGATTCCACATAGATTAACATAGGTGGGAAGTGAAAACATGGATATGGAAGAGAAATATAACCATCGTGTTCTGATGGATAGTGATATAGAATAAGGTGTGGTTAAAGTTAAAAACCAGAAATCCCTAAATCTATGATGATTTGAGGGACAATATGATCCATCAAAAAATAAGGTACTAGGATATCATTTTTAGTTTTCATGATCATTTCTCTATAGTTGATGAATTTTGTATGATAATAAATACTTACATGATTTTGGTAAAATTTTACTATTCTTTGCGGCTTGAATAATTTCCACATCATCTCTTATTTAATGAAAGCAAGTTGAAATTTTAATTCTTGAAGTGTTAGAAAATCATTCGATAGAATGATAGGTCATTACATCTGTATCTATCAGAAAAAATTATGATCTATATAATGATTTAGATGCTAAATTTACAATATGGGTGAATTGTAAGTATAAAAAAAATTCATTTTTAACCTTAAGGAAAACTACTTTTAACAATTTTAAACAATGTAAATTCACTAGAACTATTTCTTTCTATTAATAAAAATTTCTTGTTTATAGAAATATGGTTATGAAAATGTGACATTATAATTTCTTAATATAAAATTATTTTACCTTAATGTGTATTACATCTTACTTATCAGAGTATACAAAAGCACAAGAAAGTATAAGAAAGTTATAATTTATTTATATATAAAAAACACTACAGAAATAGACTTCATACAAAAACTAATAACAAGTATGAAATCATTTAACCCAAAGGGAAGTTCATACAACATCCTTGGATGAGGGTCCCTTGATTAATACTTTCAAGTATGTTTGTCTTACCAACATAGCGTAAGCCCTTAATATGAATATCGAAATCTATCTTTCTATCCCTGAAAGGCCTCAATCATTATGGTAATCAGAATCTCTGTCTCCCTATCCCTGGAAGTCCTTAAACATTAAAGCAGTTAGTTCCTATGTCTTCCAATTCTCAGAAGCCCTCAATTATACATAGTAACAATCAGATTCACAGAGAGCAATCCGAACAAAAGTTTCATAACCACATAATGCATGATTGTATCACTCTCTAGAAATCTTTTCAGAAGCATTTAATCTCTAGAGTGATGGAACATTTTTTTTCAGTTATGAGCTTGTTCAAATGATATCCTATTTATAGGCAATTATCCAATGGTTAGATCCCTCCTCAAATGGTTATATTTTACCTTTAATCTTGTAGGGAACTATACACCTGTCACTCAAACAATGGTTTGTTTGAAACAGATTGTACAAAATCATTTCATAAAATGTATGAGGAAAATGAATAAGCTTAACCAAATATATTTTTCGTAGTTTAAATAAAAATAATATTCAAATTCTAGTCAAATAAACATTAAAAAACTATAAATATGGATATTCATATTCTATTTTCCAAGGAATTCTTAACCATAATTCTATTGAATTCAGATTCTGAATTCAAATAAATTCAAAATATGAATTATAAAGAATTCTGTGGCATAATTCAAAGTAATATAGAGTTTGAATTCTAAATAATTTTGATTATAAATTCTGAAGAATTCTAAGTCTGGATTATAAGGAATTCTGATTTTGAATTAGGATTTTGAATTCTACGGAATTTGGAGTCTAAATTCTTGAGGAATTCAGAGTCTTAATTTCAGAGAATTCAGAACCTAGATTTCAATGAATTCAGAACCGAAATTTTAGTGAATTCATAACCTGAATTTAAATGAATTTGGAACCAAAAACGTATATATCTAAGTATTTATAGGATTATTATTTTTATAAGTGAAATCAAATTCATCATTAGTAATAAAATTATTTATATTTAGGAAGGTTTAAAAGTGAACAATGAAAACAAAGGTAAGAATAAAAAAATAATTATAGAATGAATATTTTCCTTTGAGAATAGAAATTTTCTATATGAATTTAATCATTAGAGAAAATAAAATTTGCCTAAAATAATGAGTGTGTGATGTTCAAAATATAGAGGAATGGACAATTCATAAGAAAACCTTATTGACTCAATAATCTCCCCCTTTTGGAAAGCACATACATCATTACGAAAAAGAAGATAAGGACTAATATTTTTTCTTTATTAAATTAATAGAAAACTTATATCCCATTACTTATGAATCATGTTGAATATGACTAACTCGCCCTTTGGTTTTGAAACTCTTAAATATCATATTTGATACATCCTTAAAGAGATTTTAATTTTTCTTTCACAAGAAAATATTAATTGATTAAAATCCCCCTTTAATAGGGTCCCCCTTACTTTGGGAATTCAATTCATTACTTGGTATTCTTTATATCATTCCTTTATCTCCCTTTTTAATTTTCAAAATGGAATAAATGGAATGTAAAAAAATATGGTACATGAAATACTAGTACTATACAACAAAATATATGAAGGAAAACCAAAATTTCATTACCATTGAAATGGTTTGTACAATGAAGGAAATAAAAAAAAATCTGATTGAAAAAAAATCATCCTTCATTCCCCTTCAGCATTATAATACTCATAATGGTTTTTAGCTTCTTAAAATCCCTATTATCTTCTTAAAAGCGCTTGAGTATCTGATCTTGATCATTATTTTTCTTCTCTAAAGCATTGATTTTTTCTTCCTAAGCCTTAATAATTACTTCTTGAGTCTTTAAAAATCTATTCTTACTTTATAAGATTTTCATCAAACTTAATTGTTAGATATATTTCCCTTTTTAAATTTAAAGTGACTTAGTTATGCTTCCCATTAAAATCATTGACTTCCTACTTCATGGTTGTTTTTTGAGACTGAGATTCTCAACAAAACATGTAGTGAGATCTTTCATCTTTTTGTCTTCAGTGTCAAATGAATCGGGCACTTTATCATGAAATTCATTAAAGACTCTCAGTTATACAATTGTATTTATGGACTACATTGTAATTTCAATACATGAACTCTTGTGAGCTACATACCAAATTAAGAAATATTTGAAATCGGCTTCAAGCATGATAAACTTATCCATAAACATGGAAACTGAATCCAATTTTGGTTAAATGAGTGTTGAAGAATTTCTCACATCGATTCTATACTAGAAAAAGGTATTGAATCAACCAACTTATTCAATTATAGTTAAAAAATGTCATTTCCTAGAGGGGTTGATTCTCAAATAGATTCATTGGTTGGTGAAGATTATTTCTCTATCTATTCATCTTTTCTCTTTGATGAACCACCAATGTCTTTATTTTCCACCACAACTTTCCTTGTTGTATCAACCAACTTTTTTTTCTCTTATCTACTAATAGAATGAACTCAACTACTTTTGGATACTCATGTTCACTGTCTGATAGTTTAACTATTTATCTTAATTATCATTTTCATTCTAAACATCTACCACTAGATCCTATGGTTGAAAAAAATGAAGACTGATGCTTTCATCACCAGATGGTTTATTCATTTCTTCCTTCTCCTCATCCTAAATTCCTGGTGAATGAAATTTAGTAGATTCAGACTAAGCGGTTCAGATAGAAAATGTTTCAGAATGACTATATTCCTCATTATATTCTTCAACTTGTCTTATCATCTCATATGTATCATTACTTCCTTCCTCTTATTCTCCTCCCACTTCCTCTTCTTGCACAATTTGACCTTCGTGATCAGGTTCTGGAATCACCATCTTCTTTCTCATAGTCACTAAAATTGATTCTTGCAGAAACGATTCTGGTACCTGGACTTGTTCAGTGGCTTTCTCAGTATCCTTCAGAAGAGAGTGAAATATCTCAGCTTCAGACATATTTTTCTTGTTATCCTTCTCTATTTTCTTGCTTCTCAAATTCCTATGCAACCTTAATCTTCAAGGCTTTATCATCAGAATGATCCAAGCCAAAACTATGCTCCCCCTCCATCCTATTCTTATTTCCTTCTATCTACTTGGAAGCCACTTCATCTGGATAAGTCTTTTTATTCATAGGTTTTGGTGGTCCGGATTGGATTTTCTAAAGACCATGTGTTTTTTCATTCAATTCTGGTTCCTTCACCTTTCTCTAATTTCCACCTTTCTTGGATGTATCAAAAATATCTTGTTTCATTGACAATGCTTTAATTTAAAATTAAGACAAATCATATAATTCGATAGATTCACTAGAGAAATAAACTTTCATTCTTCAAAAGGTATCATCACTCAACAATATAACATTGAAATTCCAGGGCATAGAACTATAAGGTATTTTGAATGATTTTACACAAAAGACTATGATATTAGAATGAATAATTGGATACATAATAATTTTTGATTTGAGTGTCCCATTCTTGATATTCATGATTGTAATAAAGACATAATTTATCGTATTAATCTATCTGAGGTTCACTAGAAATTCCAAAATATAAATATCACACTTCTTTAAAGAGTCCTTTTCTTATTTTCTTGGAATGAGAAAACCCTGAACCCATAACTCAAGAATACAGAAATTTTGTAGATAGATAAAAAATCTTTAGAGACTATACTTCTTTCAAATCGAGGCACTCAAAAGCCTTATCCTTATCTAAATAACCTGATACATCCTGTAGCTTCTTGGTAAAGAACTCAGCCTCACCGTCATACAAAATTCCCATTATGTTTGCAGCTTTATTGTCCGAAATAGATTAGGTTTTACCGTAACTCTTAAAATAAAACATTTCTATCACTACATCATTAAATAAAATTTGGGACTCATTGAATTATTCCAGAAAATTGGGATAAATAAGATATTGTGCCTTCCTTTTGAGGTGACAGTTCATATTCCCAAAAATATCCAACAGTTGTAATAACCTCAATCTGATCTAAATATTGTGATGAAATCCAAAGAAGGATTTTGGTAGGTTCCGATATTTTGGGGTTTTATGGTAAAATATTGGTATTTAAAGAATGTTAATCCAAAAAATATTTCTTAAAACAATAGGAAAATACAAACTAGTAATGAAATTTATTACGAAAATTTATGTAAGGAAACATACCTTTCATATTTCTAGGAAAATTATCAGAAATAGAGAAAATTTCTCTTGAAGAATATAATATTTTATAATATATTATTAAATAAGGGAAAAGAATTTATAATTAAGAAAATTTAGCAAAAAATAAAAATAGATTCTTAAATTTATGTTTCAATAAAATTGGATTAAAAACAAAAATATATAAAAAATGCTAAAGAAATATTTTGATTACGAAAAAAAGTGATTACAAAAAATTTTTACTAACAAGAAAATGTTCCCCCCTATGAAAAAGAGTTTCATACATTAAGGATATATGATTCAACATAAAGTTAATATGGAAGATTACCTTACATTTATCATCCCAAAATTTTCATTAATGTTTTCAAATCTATCAGGGGTAATGATTTTTTGAAAATATCAGCTAGTTTATCTTGCGTTTCAATAAACTGAAGAATGATATCTTCTTTTTTGTGTGTTATCCCTAAGAAATATATGCCTAATATCTATGTTTTTTCATGAGAGTGGTGTAGAGGTTTTTTTATAGAGAAATAAAACTAGTATTATCACACAATATTTGTTTTTTTGTAAACATCATACCATATTATGTGAGTGATTGATGCATCCACAAAACTTGGGAACAACCACATGCACCAGCTACATATTTTGTATCAATAGTGGAAAGTGCTACCGAGTGATGATTTTTTACAAAACCATGAAACTATTGAATCTCTTAATAAATGAAAAGTTCCAGATGTACATTTTCTATCCATTCTTCTTCCACCAAAATCAGCATCAGAAAAACATTTTAAAAGAAAATCATTTCTAGATGTATAAATGAGTCCTAAATACATGGTTCACTTTAAATAAAAAAACTATTTTCACTACCTTTAAATGCGATTCATTAGGATTGCATTGATATCTTGCATAGAAGAATACTAAAAATATAAATTCTATATGAAAATATTTAAAGTATTGTAAACATCTTATCATGCTTCTAAATGATGTTTGATCTACTAGTTTTCCATATTCATCAATATAAAAAGAACTTGAGGCACCAATGGGTGTACTTATACTCCTAGTGGTGTCATATCCATAATTTTTAAGATGTTCTTTAATATAATTATGTGAGTTATATAAGATATTTCTGGTGTTTGAGAAATTTGAAATCCTAAGAAAAATGTAAACTAACCAATCATACTCATTTGAAACTCATATTTCACTAGGTTTACAAATGAATCGTTTAAAGATTTCTGAGTTTAAGAAAATATAATGTCATCATCATAAATTTGAACAATCAAAACATTTTTCTTATCTTTCATTATAAAAAGGGTTGGATTAGTAGTTCCCTTAACATAATTGTTTTTAACAAAAATCTTGTAAGTTTATTATACAAGGATCTAGGTGCTTTTATAAGTACATATAAATATTTGGTATGTTTGAAAACATGTTCAAGATGTTTTGTGTCTTCAAAACTAGGAGGTTGTTCAACAATGACATCCTATTGAACATTTCATTTAAGGAGAGCACAATTTACTTCCATTTAAGAAATATTGAAATTGATGAATACTACAAAGGCATGTAAAATAAGAACATATTCAAGTATAGATATTGAAGCATAGGTTTCCTTGTAGTCTATTCCTTGTTGATTATATTCATTGGAAACTAATAGAGCCTTATTTTTTAAAATTATTCCATTTTCGTCACATTTATTTTTGAAGACCCATTTTACTCTAATAACAGTAATTTCCTTATGTCTTTCAACCATGGACCAGATATTAATCCTTTATAATTCATTTATCTCATCATTTATGGATTTAGTCCAATCTTCGTCACTTAAAGCTTCATCATCACCTTTTTGTAATAATTGGGAATGGAATTCTAGATGTTCTATATCATTTATAATGGAAGGCCTACTCCCCAGGGGTTGATTTACAGCACCAATGATACTATCACTGGGATGATTCTTACGAAACAAATGATTTGTGTTTTCTAAAACAATTTCATCAACATATGGTATGGCATATTCTTGGGTAAATGTTTCAAAAATATTTTCTTGAACATTTTCCATATTAGAAGTATATTCTATGAAGGGTTGATAATTAGTTATATAAAACACATTTTAGGATGACGTTCGAAGTTGTTTAAATATAAAAGAATCAATTTCATCAAATTTAACATGTATTATTTCTTCAACAGTACATGTATTTTTATTAAAAACTCTATAACAATTAGATGTTGTGGAGTAGATTAGAAATATTCCTTCATCAAATTCGGTGGATTTTATGTAGATTATCTTTAAAATTATGAATGAATAATTTATAACTAAATACCTTAAATTAGGAAAGTCCAGGATTTCTATCATTCAATAAATCATATGGGGTTTTAATATGAAAATTCATAACCAAAACTAGATTTATTGTATATCAATAAGAACATATAGATTCAGCCCAAAAGTGATTAACAATAGAATATTCAATCAACATGGTTCTTGTTATCTCTTAAAAAAATTATTTCTTCATTCAACGAAAACATTTTTTTGATGATTTCTTGCAGATGAGAAATTATGAGTAATTCCATTTTTACTACAAAAAGATTCAATATTAGAATTTTGAAATTCTCCTCTATAATCATTATAAACAGTTATCAATGGATGGTTATTCTCAATTTTAGCATGGGATCTAATAATTTAGAAATAAGATAAATCATCAAATTTCCTTACTAAAAAATTTACCCCTTTAAATCTAGTGTAATCATCAACTTGGAAAACTACAAAATATTTTACTTCTATACTTCTAGTTTTTGTTGGTCCAGAAAGATCGTTATGAAATAACTATAAGGCATTATAAGTTCAGACTTCACAGATTGATTTAAAACATGATTTATGTTTCTTTCCAAATTTACTAGGATCGTATAATTTTGAATAATAAAATCTATAATCCATTAGATACTTATCAAGTCTTTTAATAGGGATTTTACATAGGTTCCAAAGGTTATAGTGTCATAACCTTCTATTACATAAACAAGATTGACCTTCCATGGAACTGAGTCAAGTTAGATATTGGCTCCTATGGTCTTCTATGTTTTGCATGTATACATTCTCTTGCATATGGGAAGAAAGAAGAAACTATTACTTGGAAATTTTTACTAAGAAAATATCATTCCTAAACTTCATAGGTTAACATTCATCACAAAATTGGGTTATGCTAATGAATGTGTGCTTAAGACCATTAACACTTAATACATTTGAAATCAAGGTTTTTCTTAGAAGAACAATGGTACATATACCAATAATTTCTCACTAAGTATTATCTCTAAAATTTACTTTTCATTCCTTCTTATTGATAATATATTCAAAGATCTTTTTATTAATAGTCATATGCTGTGAAAACCCTCAATCCATGTACCATTTATTGTTGATGGTACATTTGTTTTTCTGAAAATAATAGAGTGTTAGACTTTCAGAATCCAAAAATTCTTGGATTCAAAAATTTTAGAAAGAAATATTTTTGGTAGTGACATTTTCTTAAAAAAATAACCTTTATGAAAATCTAAATATTGAGTTTTAATTAAAGAAAAATTTTTCCCCCACTGTACACCACACTAACATTCAGTGCATAATGAAGCACTTTAAGGAACAAAATTGTTATTATTGAAAACTAGTTTTGAATGGGTATAACCAAAACAAGAATGATTCCTTATTGGTCTAATTTGGGAATAAATATTCACAATGTTTTCCTTACTAAATTTGAAGTATAAAAAACACTTCCTCAAAGAAAAAAAATTCTAACATTATTTTTATAACCAAATTGTTATCATCAAAAATAATATTTTTATAACTTGAGATATTCGCTAAAATATTTTACTTAAAAGTTACATTTTCAAGATCCTTAAAATGTTTATCCTTCTCATAATTAACTTTATCAAGGATTTTTTAGATAAATTTAAAATCAGATATTTTCTTATAAATATTTTTAGAATGATCTGATACTTCTTTGGTAAAAATAGAAATTCTAGAATTTTCCTTATCATGTTTTTTCTTCAATTTAGAATTTTCATTATCAAGGAGTTCAGCAAACCTAGACACTTCCTCATAAGAAGGTAATTTATTATCTTCATCAGAAGAAGATTCGTTATCTAAAGACATATAGTATTTATTATCAGAATAATTTTCATTCAAACTTATATTAGTGATAGTTTCCTAATAATGTACATTGTCCGTTAAACAATGATTTTCAATGGGTAATCTAGCTAGTAGACCATGATTTTTCTGACTAGAAGATTCATACTCAATGGATTCATCAGAATTGTCACCACCACTGGAACTCCATGTGTCATTATATTTTAGAATATTTTTCGAGTTAGAATTTTACTACTTCATTCAATTTATCTCAGAATGCTTTTCCGGTCTATCATTTTTCTTAACAATAGATTAATCTGGTCGGATATGACATGCTCTTTTGAATTTATAACAAGTAAATTTTCTTTCCCTCTTTCCTTTTCATTCATTCTTCTTATATATTAAATGAATTTCACTCTTTCCAACTATCTTGTTCATCCATCTTGTTCATCCATCGAACAAGATTACCTATCTCATTAGTATCCAACTCATTAGTCATGATATCAATATTATTGTCCACAAGAGCATCATCATTTAACCTTCCTCACCCATATATTGTAAACTCTTTACAAAAGACATAATTATTTGTTTCACCTTGGAAGCTGGTTCTCCATAAGGAAATAGAAATCCATGATATTCTACTATATGCATATCTATTCTAGTTTCAATCACATTAGATGTACAAAATTGAGTAACCTCAAGATTCTTCCAGATGCAATTTATGGTTTCAAAAGAATAAATTTGACAATATATATTCCTGGTCATAGAATATAACATGTATTACATAACTTGTAGTTTAGTTGATATTATGTAGTTTCATGGTTTGTAAATGTTTTGAATTCCTTATCAGGAATTTTGTAATCTCCAGTAAGCATGAAAATGATTTCCACTCCAGTATAAATAATGAATGTATTCATACATATCTCCAATACTCATAATCATTCCCAAGAAAATATAGGTTGTCTAGTAGGATTTATATTTTCTATCAATACAAAATTTATTCCTTCTATTATATAAAAATGATATCTTTCCACAAAAACATATTTATATTAATGATTGTAAAAAAAGTTAAAACCCATAAGAAAGGAAAAAATTTAGAACAATGAAAACATGAGAAATAAAAATTACATTTGAATATAATTGTTTCATAGTGCTCCTCTGATACCAATTTTAGGATTGAATTAATGATGTATATTCTCAATATAATATAAGGGGTGGGGTGAATTTTATGCTTAAAAAATTTTATTTTTATCCTTAAGGAAAACTATGTTTAAAAATTTTAAAAAAAGTTAATTCACAAGACCTGTTTTAGTTTTATTAAACAAACATTCTAGGGTCGGGAAATATGGTTCTGGAAATAAAATATAAGAATATATTACAAGGAAAATATTCTACCGTAATGTGTATATAATATTATGTATTAGAGTATACAAAACTACCAAATTGTATAAGAATGTTATACTTTTTCCATTATTAAAAACATACTAGAAAAAGACTTGAAAAAAAAACAAAGAACAAGTATTAAATATATTAACCCAAAGAGTAGGGTATCCAAAAACCATGGATAATGGTACCTTGATTTATACATCCATGTATGTCTGTCTTACCCACAAAAGGTAATACCTTGATAGAAATAACAGAATATCTCTTCCTATCCATGCCAGAACATGATCATTAATGTAGTCAGAACCTCTGTCTTCATATCCAGGGAATTCCTCGAACATTAAGGTAGTTGGCACCTCTATCTTCTAGACCGTGGAATCTCTCGATTGTGAACAACCACAATCATAGTTCAACAAACCAACCTAAACTATATTTTCATTAATTCATAATGCATGAGATTTTCTCTCTATAGAAATCACATATGTAATATGTAATCACTAGAGTGATGGAACATGTTTTTTCATTTATGAGCTCATTCAAATGAGATCCTATTTATAGAAACTTATCTTATGGTCTTCGCCCTCATCCAATGGTCATATTTTTCCTTGAATCTTGGAGTGACCTATTCACTAGTCACTCAAGCAATGGTTTGTTAAAAATAGATTGTACAGAATAGTTTCATAACAAGTGCATGTAAAATGAGTAAGCTTGTCCAAATCTTTTTTTTGGAGTCTAAGAAAAAATAATGTCTGGAACCCAATCGAAAAAATATTTAGAGAATATAAATCATGGATATTTGGATTCTGTTTTCAAATGAATTCGGAAGATGAATTGTCTTGTTTTCGGAGACTAAATTCAAATGAATTCTAAATATGAATAATGAATAATTTGGTACATGAATTATATGGAATTCGGAGTTTGAATTCGGGGGGAATCGAGAGTTTGAATTCTATGAAATTTAGAGTCTGAATTATGAGGAATTTAGAGTCTGAATTCTAAGCAATTCAGATTCATAATTCTAAGGAATTCGGATTCCAAATTCCGAGGAATTTGGTTTCTGAATATTAGTGAATTTGGAACCTGACTTTCGGGAAATTCGAAACCTGAATTTCAGAAAATTTAGAACCTAAATTTCAAAAAATTCAGAACTTGAATTTCATATAATTCATAACCTCAATTTAAAAGAATGCGGAACCTAAAAATAGAATAATCAATATCAATGTATTTCTAGGATTTTTAGGTTTTAGATGTTAATTTTTTTCCATAGTAATAAAATGAGTTAGATTTAGAAAGGATAAAAAGAAAACAATAAAATCAAATATATGAATAAAAAATTAACTAGATAATCCAAATTTTTCTTAGAGAATGGAAATTTTCCTTATAAAAATAATCCTTACGGAAAATATAATTTTCCTTAAAATAAAGTGTTTGTGATTTTCAAAACATGGATGAATGGAAAAATCATAAGGAAACCTTATTGACTCAACAAAAAACGATATCACAAGATAATAAATATACATAAGTCCATCTATGGTGAGATTAATCGTATATGGTTCTATAAATGGATTTATACCTTATCTATCATATAGCTTAAAATAATAAAACTAATTTTTACTAACTAGGGACTTCCTATAGACCAGTGGTAGGTGATAATGTCATGGAGCACATCAGTTGTGGGTTCAATTCCTATAGCCTTTTTTGACATGATGGGTTGTCACCCGTCCTGTTGGTAGTCCTTTTTATAAAACTACATTATTATAATAATCCATAAATAATATAAAAAACTTATTAGCCTTAAACAATAGTATCTTATGTCCAAATTTATCCATTCCAACCATTAGTCTTATCCAAAATACTTTTGTCCAATCACAATGTAAAAATAAAACAATTTTGAGATAGTTCATCGAACAAGAATATGAATACCATCATTTATCCTGCATATATCGTAAGATATATGTGGTTGGGCACATTAAAAACATGTGAATACCTTGATTATTTAGTCTCTTGAAACATGAATTTCCAAAGAATCATTGTGATAACATGAATGAATTCAAAAGCTATCTCATTCCGCATACCAAAATCCAAAAAATTCTATATTCTCAAAACATTATATCACGTCGTCTTTATATCTTTCATGAGATCCTTAATACTATAAAACATATCCTTATCTCTTTATCCATTCATTATGCACATATCATGTACCATCCAAAAATATCTCAATAATTTTTCTTGGTTACCATTAACATTCAATATATACTTTCATATACTTATAGAAAAACAACAGTGTAACAATCCTTAGATATTCTATTATTCCTGAGTACCATTAAATTAAATTTATAACATTAATCTTGATAAAAATTAAATCATTCCACTACATTCTTTAACCATGGACTAAGCTTCATTGATTTGTCCCACAACACTTCTTTTATCTCACATATCCCTGGTAGTCTCTTCATCACCATCATCATAAATACCACGTATATGAACATGCAGATTATCATCATGAGATATTCCCTTAGGGAATTGATATTCATAATACCTATTCATTCCTGATTTGAAATATTTAACCTTTGTTGATGTCTTAGTAATACCAATATCCTTTTCGGTTATGTTAACATAGCCTTTTCCATTTCAATTACTAGGTTTGTGTCCTTCTTTTCCCCACCCAAAACATCATCTAGTTCCATTGTAACATTCTCCTTGATGTTTATTCCCGCATGATTTACATATGGAAAATTGAACTTTCATCTCATTATTATCATCATGAAACTCCATATTTATCTTATCACCTCATTTAGGAAATTGACCAATGTTGAGATTATTGATCGTATTATGAGATTACTAATTATGAATAATAATGATGTTTCTCCATCCTATTCAAATTTAATATGGTTACTCATGAAGAATATAATTTCATTGTCCATCACATTCTCCATTAACATGAATCCTCCTATATCCGAAAATATTTCAAAACCCCAAAACGAATAGTGTGAGAGGAAAAATTCAGACTTGGAAAATAACATAATTAATGTGGAGTCCATTCAATCTTTAAAATCATTGTTTTATTCCTAGGTTATTAATGATCGTTATCATAATTCAAGGATAGTTACCTATACTTATAGTTAACCATAGGGACATCCCTTGGCATACCATAGAAATATCTCTAGGGATTTCACTAAATTTTTCACATCCTATTTTCTTATGGTTAACTAAACCTCTACTCAGATACCAATTATAGAGACCTAATCTTGACGTACAAGGCCATTAAATTTCTTTTTTGGATTACTTAATACATGATAGAAACATACTCCCAAATACCGTATTAGTTTAGTGTTTTTGGAAACACAGAACATAATCCTCTAACTTGGGGAATAATATTCAACATCTCCTAAAATGATCTTCCCCTATTGTTTTCCTACCTTAAACCCTTATTTATATCCTTGGGAAAAGAAAACATAAAAATGGTGAGCTCAAATGCTCAGTAAGGTTAAACCGGGAGAAAATAAAACATACCATAATCATTTGAATTTAAAAACATGAACATAAAGTTTAACCATCAAAATCTTGTGCAATGACATAAATATTGGAAGTACATAAGGCAGGGATCATAATGGAATATTATCCATGATAGAAAATTATTTGAATAAAACATTTAGTTGTTGAAAAATAATAATCACATATTATGATTTCTTTAGTATCCAAGTCATTGCTTCCAAGAAAATCATAGTGGATTGAGTCCATTACTGAACCCGGTTTACATGTCATTCCAATCCTATATTACTGAACTGGATTTACTTATCATTCCATCCATGTCAATATAATGATATATAAATATTTACCCAAAAAAATTTTAGGGGTATATAGGTCCCACGAATCTCATATTGAAATCATTCTTACGTGTACCACAAAAAAATAAATACATTCACCATAGCATAACCCATGAAATAAAAAAGGGATTCTTAAAAATCTTATCATCCTAACATAATCCATATAAGACAAATGGACTTCAAAGAAATAATTTCATCATAAAAACAATAAAATAAATGTAATAATAGGGATATAAACATAAAAATATGCCATCTTAGATGTAAAATGATTTTGATAAAACACATGAACACTATTCTAGAGTAAATTATCCTTTCTTCTCCAAAACTTGTTCTTTTCTCAAAATTATACGCAATTTCAACAAAAAATAAATATGTTGAAAACAAAAATTCAATAATGTAGCGTAATATTCATGCAAATAAGTCTTCATGAAAATTATAAAATTCATTCATGCTGTATAAATTAAAAAACATTCTCCACGTACTTTTTCCGGAGCAGTCAAAAAGTACCTCGTATGGTGAACAAATTAAATATTCCTTCCAAAGTATTTAATAAAAGTAAAAATGGGTAAATATTACATTAAAAATACATAAAATAATAGTACTCATTATATGAGAATAATATTTTATAAAACATGGAGACAGATGATAAATATATCCCCAGAAGATACTTATGAATAATCATTACTCGATAAAACGAGATTTGAAAATTTTTCTTTTACCATAGGTCTGATTTCTATTGTATGTGTCTGAAACTAAATTATAGTGGGTTTAAACATATTATTAACATGTAACTGAACCTTAATAATATTTATTATATCACATATATTTCACTTACGACTTTATATTACCCATTCATTTGACAATTACAAGTTAAATCAACGTTTTGGTTAATAAAATTTTCAATTATTGTATGTGTTTGGACTTGTTATTTTTCATATGTTCACATAGATAATTATTTAATTAGTTATAGAATATAAAAAATTATTTATATATATATATTATGTTTTCATTATTTAAATATATATATATATATATATAATAGATTGACAAATGAAATGGAAGACACCGTTCATGGAGACGGTAGGCCGTACATACGCATGAATGTTGCTTTTGTTTCATTATTGAATTGGATATACGTAAGTAAATCACATATATATAAATCCAGTAGAATTATAATGTCATATATTTAATGATTTTTTATTTATTGTATATACTTTATTATCATTCTTGTATGGTTAATGTGGAGAAGGAATCTCATCGCATCGTGGAGATGGAAGGTCTTACGTACAGCAGAGTGATGATATCATTCCCATATTTGTTGAATGGTATTAAAGTGGATGGTCTATAATATATCAGTATTAGTATCATGTTATAATAATCATATTTATTTATTATTACCATCATTATACCCACACATGTATGGTGGTGGTGAAAAACAGATTACACCACAGCGTGGAGACGGTAATCTGTATGTACGCACATGCAATGATTTTATTTTTCATAGGATGGATAGTAGGGGAAATAGGGTTATTTCATATTTAAAATAGTATATCATTATATTATTTATATTGATGTTATTCCATTATAATAAAACAACTAAAAAAGAAAAAGTGGAAGAAGAAAGAAATCGGAAAGAATCGGTTGAAGTGATTATCTCTTCCTTGACGTGGCTCCTTTAAATTTCCACTTAGGGAACTAGAGTTGGAATTTTGGGAAGACAAGAAACCCTAAGATGTAACCAAGAATGCTGATAAGAGAGATTTTCTGGGTTTTTTGGAACTTTATAGCTCAAAAAGAAGGGAAAGAGGTGAGGGCGGAGGTTCCCTTTTATATGAGAAGAGACATGTAATTTAGAAATATTCAAATTATTAATTTATTATAAATTCAATTTCAATTTAAAATGATCCAAAACACATTTAATTATAATATATTATTATTTAGGTTCAAATACCCATCATAAAATTATTTTTTATATGTTTGGAATATTTTCTAATCTTTATATTTTTTTGTTTTACTCTTATTTATCCTTTTTAATCTTACTGTTATATCATGTTCTTTACAATTTGTGGGTAAATGTAATTACCATATCTTGTAAAATGTCATAGAAAAAGTTATTTATGACATATTTGGAAATTTATTTACCATTTTTTATAATCTTAGATTTTTAGGAATTTAATATCATTTAATAAATTATTTTATGTTTTAAGATATTAATTGTGTCAATTTTGGACACTATTCTTTTGTATTTTTAAAAATAATGATAGAAATTTTATTACTGCAAAAAAATGCATTAATATATCTCTAATATGTCAATTTCATCTTGAAAATTCATTGAGGAATCGAAATATTCAAATTAAATTTATTTTAATATATTTAATTAATTTGTTTGAATAATTCAATAACGGGGAAATTTCTACATAATAATTGTGTCATAAATAAATATATTTATCTAAGGTTTAAAAATTATAAATAAAATACCATGATATATAATTTTATTATATTTCTAATTTCTATTAATATACATAAAAATATTTTATATAACCTCCTATTAAAATCGATTTATTAAATGATATATGTTTAGGATATAATTTTCTTTACATTAAATTAATTCTTATAAATTGTCATTTTCACATCCATGTGAATCCATGAGGTCCTAAAATCAACCCATGGATGGCCATGGTCGGACATATCTCATTAAATAGGAATATGGAATGTGTTAGAGTATTTTAATTCTAATAAAATATTATTAATTTACCCTTATTTACCAGATTTACCCATTAACCATGGTAAATAAAATAATTACTGAAGTTACTATTCAAAATTTTCAAAAATTAAAAATTACTATTTAAAAAATTTTAACATTATGATTCAAAATACTGAATCCATTTTTCAAAATAAATAATCACTAACTTTTAGTAATTAATTTAAATTTTATCTCGTGGTCGAAAAAATGGGTGTCTGTTTAAAATATTGGAAAAGATTTAAATTTTTTGACATATGGATTCAATGTAAAATTAATGAGATTGAAATTTTTTTTCATAAAATATAAAAATATATTATATTTATAATTTAAAACCAATTAATAATATATTTTAACCATATAAATTATTTTGAGGGAAAATGTTGATTTCAATTAAAATTTAGTGTATTTTTACTATTCATCAAAATATGAATGTTCCCAGAAAAATATAATTTTTTTTTCAAAAGTACAATTTTATGTACTACTTCTATATAATATTTTTATCTTGTCATGTATTACTTATAATTGTGTCAAAAAACATTTAATATGGGTGTTCCATCAAAATGCGATAAACTGCGTTTTTTTGGAAAAATTCTTATTTTATCCAAAAAAATTGTCATATTATGTGTAAGATGAATGATAATGTTATATAAAATTATTAATGTGGTTATTAAAATTCATAATTTCTAGTTTATATCTCATTAAATAATAATATTTTAATAACATATAGTTTTTTAGTGAAACTCGGTATCACGTACAACACAAGCTATCACTGAAGGTCGCCTTTGCATGTAACACAAGCCATCTCAGTGTTGTGTGTAGTAAATTCATCCTTTGGTGTTGTGTATAACAGAATAAAAAATTAATTAATTTATAAATAAAATATATATATATATACTAAGTGTTTCGTGAAACAAATTCTATCAAAAGAACTTGAAAATATGTGTAACCGAAGCCAAAAATAGTGTTGCATATACTAAAAGATAATATGGTGGTGTTTATAGAGCAATATTATCATGGTGTAGTGTATGACACATGATATCAATTAAATTAAAAAAATCTCATAAAATCTCGGGTTGTTAGAGGGATGGTTTTTAATATTGTTTGTTATTATAGTTGAGTATTATTTCACCTTGGGTTATTCACCTGTGGTGTGATAAGATTATTTTTTTGAGAATATTTTTATGTATTTCTTCCTAGACAATAATAAAATGAAATTTGAGCATATGTGCATCATTATAGGAACTCATGGTTACAGTGACATGCATCAATTTAGGAAAACATGGGAAAATGGGTCTTGGTTACATTATTAAACATTATCTTTTTTCCTTTTCTGTGAGATTAAAATGAAAAAACAGTGCCTAAAATGAATTTAGAATGATTATAATATGATGAAAATTGATAATAATTGGGTGTCTAAACGAGAAAAATGATTTTGATTTTGTGTTTACCCTTGATAACCAAAACTACGTTGTAGTATGGTAAAGGGTAGTGATAGTGCCTCAATTTTGTCCATGTGAAAAGGTAGGGAAAAAGGATTGTTGGGATTATTTTCCAATTACATAAATTTAATGAGGGTTTTTAATGATACATGACATGTGTGTTTGGAATTATATAGAGTATGCCTCCAAGATTCTTATTGATGGGATGACCCAAGGGCATTCCTAGGAATAACTTTCCAGTTAGGTAACAGGAGGCAGTTATTGTGGTGGATGAAATAAAGGGGAGTAGTTTCAAGAGAACATTGATCACTTCATGCGATTAATCTAATGTGATCGTGGGAGAGTTGTGAAGAGTTTGTAACACCCCGAGATTTTATGAAATATATTATATTAATTTCATTGATGTCTTCTATTATACACCACACCAAGTTTAGCTTGTACTATACGCAACACTGTATTAGCTTGCAGTATACGCAACGCTATTCTTGGATCATGTTACACACAATTTCAAGTTCGTTTGATAATAGTTATTCTACGCAACATTGAGTATATATATATATATATATATATATATATATATATATATTCAGTGTATAAATAAAATATGGTTGGATTCTGTTATACGCAACAACAAAGGAGTTGTGCACTACACGCAACCCTGACTTGGCTTGCATTACACGCAATCGCGACCTTCCTCGATAGCGTGTGTCATACGCAATACCGGGTTTTAATAAAAAATGATATATAATTATAATATTTTCATGAACTAGCCGTTATGAATAGTATTAACTAAAATTTGAATTTTATAACATTATTATTCATCTTACACATTTTCTAGAACATGGTATAAGAACAAAATAAATTTTTCGGGTAAAATAAGTATTTTTCAAAAAATGCAGTTTTGCCGCCTTTTGATGGCGCACCCACATTAAATCTAGTTTTTGACATGTTTATAAGTTCAATTTGAAAAAATAAAATTCTTCTTTTGAATCAGGATATAAAAATTTACATTAGATAAAGTTTTGATATTTTTCCGATAACATTTATATTTTAATGAATAGTAAAAACACGCTATATTTTAATGAAAAACAACTTTTTCATCATAAAATCTTATGTGGTTAAATTATAATATTGAATTGTTTTAAAGTATAAAAAGAATATATTTTTACCATTTAATATAATTTATTTCATTAGCATTGATTTTACTTTTAATTCGTAGGTTAAATCAATTCAATCTTTTGCAATGTTTTAAAGAAAAACCCATTTTCTTTCGACAACGTGATTAATTTTAATTTAATTTCTGCATATTTTGTGTATTGAATTTGGAAAAATTGATTCCATATTTGGAATCAGTGAGTCCAAATTATGTTGATAAGCTACTTTTTTATTTTTGGTCATTGTGAATAGTAACTACGGTAAATTTTATTTACTATAGTTAAAGGTAAATCAGGTAATTAAGGGTAAATATAAGATTATAAAATTACCCTAACACTTGTAAAAATCCTATTGGATGGCTTAAAGTAGAACCATATAACCTAAGGATCAGATGAGATTCATTTTATGGACTTTTGTCCATGAAAATAATTTAATTATTATTAAAACCAAAGAATGTGACAACATGTCACTTTCTTAAATATTATAAGTATAATAATTTTAATCTAGTGATAAACTTCATGAAACTTCGAACATGAATACTATCCAGATGGCTAATACAATTATCTAAATCATAGGAATATATTTAGAATTTTTAGGGATTAAATAATCATCATTTATTATGACACAAAGATGATAGAGTAATTGTCTTATTAATGAAATATTGACATAATTGATGTTATAAATTCCCAAATAATTGTAATTTGAGACTTTTTATGACTTAAAAAAATTTTATAGTTTAATATGACATGTTATAGTTGATTTAAGTAACTTGTTTTGAACTTATCATTATTTTATGAATTTCATAAAAATCATGTACCAAATAGTGTCAAAATTGACATAAATTTGTTTTTAAAAAACATATTATATTATTAATTGTTATTTTATTCCTAAAAATATAAGGCTCGGCCAAATGACATAGATAAGGATATATATATTAATAATAAACAACTTGGGGTTCGTTTGGCTTGTTATGTTAAGTTTATTAACCATATAGTGTAAGAAAACAAAAAGACACGGTAAAAGTTAAATTATTTAACTTAGAGTTAAATCTAATTGATAAGGTTAAAATAATAACCTAAACATCTCTAAATCCTGTTGAATGAGAGGATGTGGACCCATCCCCACATTATCTTCTAAATAATACCCTTTGGAACCACTATAAACCGAATTTTACATTAATATAAAATAATATTTTGAAATTTTCTTAAGGTGCCCCTCTCCTCCCTTATAAAAGGGAACCTCCTCCCTCTCTTCCTCACACAACTTTGAGCCTTCAATCTCGGCCATAACCTGCAAAAATCTCTTCTCCACTTCCCTAGTATCATCCTAGAGGTCCTGGTCTTCTTTAAATACCATCCTTAGTTTTTTAAGTGGAGGTTAAGTGAAGGCGCGTCAAAAAGAGGTAATATCCATTACCGATCTTTTTCAATTTCTTTCTTCTTCAAATTCTTCTTATTTAGTTTTTTCATGATAAATTAATAACAAAAGTATTTCTTATATACTGATATGTCATTATAAATATTAAACAACTCTAATTAACCTTCTATCCATCCTACGGAAAAAGGAAATCACCGCGCGTGCATACGTACGGAATACCTTCGCCACGCCGTGGTGTAATCTATTTTCCGCCACCACCTTAATTGGATGGGTATAATGGTGTAATGAGTAACTATATATTATTATTATAAAGTTATATTGATACTGAAATAGTATACATACACTTCAACACAATTTCCCGATCATGAAAACGATATCATCGCTCGTGCGTACGTACGGACTACCGTCTCCACGACGCGATGAGATTCATTCTCCACATTCACCATTCATGAATGATTATAATGTATATATAATGAATAATAATGAAATATATGACAAGTTAAATCTATTGGATTTATGTATATATATATATATATATGTATGTCATCTACTTACTTCCATTCAAGACAATAAGGAAAGGAAAACAACGTTCATGCGTACGTACGGACTACCGTCTCCATGAACGATGTGTTTAATTTCATTTATCTATCTATTATATATATATATATATACTGAATATATATGATATATAAATCATATTTTATATTCTGGAAGTAAGTAAATCATGATATAAGTAATAATAATGTCAAAAACAACATGTCCAAACACCTACGATAAATGAAATGATTTTACCCAAAACGCTTCTTTAACATGGAATTTACAAAAGAACGGGTAATATAAAGTCATAAGTGAACCATATATGATATCATAACAATGAATATGATTCTGTAATAAGTTAATGACATTATTTAAATCATCATACAGGAGGTTCGGATACGTACAAAGCATATCAGACATAAGGTAAGGGAAAATATCACAATCTCATTTTTATCCGAGTTTGTTTATACTTTGGCATTTATTGGGGTGTATTTTATCATCCAAATCCATGTTTCCTCAATATGTATTATTATTTCCATCCACATACAATTGTTTAAATCAAATTTTACCCTTCGGTGAGTTTTTAGTAAAGGATAAGAAAGGAATCTTTTTTTGTTTTTCGTACGAGGTACTTTTTGACTTTTCCAACAAAAGTACGAGAAGAATGTTTTCTTTTAAATTATACGACATGAATGGATTTTTAAAAAATTATTTCCAAAAATATTCCTTTACAAGTTTTTATGTTTATTTTTAATCAACTTCTTTTAGTTTAAAATTGTATGACATGTTAAGAAAGGAAAAGTGTTTTTGAAGTAGAAAGGATATTTTCCTCAAGAATGAAGTTCAAGTGTTTTATCAAAATTATTTTCCATCTAAGATAATAAAGGGTTATGTTTTTATCCCTATTATTAAATTGATTTGATTATGTTGTGATAGATTTATTTTTATCATATATGAATTTCTTTATGATGTCATGATGTTTAAGATTCCCATTTTTATTACATGGGTTATGCAATGATGTATGGTTTATTATTTTGTGGCACACATAAGAATGGTATCATTATGACATGGGTGGGACCTATATCTCCCTCCAATTAATTGGGTAAAAATTTTATATCTCATGAGATAGACATGGCTGGAACGGTAGGTTATACCGGTTCAGTGAAAAAGGACTGAAACGAGGAGTGAACTCGGTTCAGAAGGGGACTTTGTCCACTAAGATAGTCTTGGAAATGAGTCTTGACTAACAAGAAATGATTCTCTATGATTATGTGTGTATGCCACAAAGTTTCATGTTTTAAGTTATTATTATTGGGATTTCATTTCACTTCTATGATTTATCCCATGTTATGAAATTATGCTCTCTTTTGCAGGTTAAGATTTCCAAAATGTTATGTTCTTATGAATATGATGTGATTGATATTTCTTTTGTTTACCCTTACTGGGCATTTGAGCTCACCCTTTTATGTTTTCTTTTCCCCATGATATAACGAAAGGTTTTAGGTATAAAAAAAGGAAGATCTTTATGGGAGATGTTGAAGATCTTTCACCACGATTAGAACATTATATTCTGAGTTTCCAAGGACACTAAACTATTACGATCCTTGTGTGTGTTTTTGTTATATACTAAGTATTCCGCAAAAGTAATGTAATGTCCATGTACGTCAAGCTTCGGATCTCTACAGTTGGTATCAGAGGAAAGGTTTAGTCAACCTTTGGAAACTAGGATGCGTGAACGTTAGTGAGATCCCTAGAGATAATTCTAAGGTATGTCTAGGGATTCCCCTGAGGTTAAGTATACGTATAGGATATAGTCCTAGAACTATGGTAACGATATTAGATTAAACCAAAGATGTTAGATATTGAAGTTACTCCCCCTTTGTTATGATTTTTCCTCTCACACTATTCTTTTTGGGTTTTAGAAAATGGCTGGAAATAAGATGATTCACGATAATGGAGGATATGATGGACAATGAAATGATATTCTTCATGAGAAACCAAATGAAATGGGATTTGGAAGTCCAAACATCATTATTATGAAGAATCAGCAATCTCATAATATGATCAATAAAGTAAAATTTGGTAAGTTTCCTGACTCAGCTAATAAGAGAAAGATGGAGTTTCATGATGATCATAGAGGAAAGAAAGATCAATTTACCCTATGCAAATCATGTGGGAAGAGGCATCAAGGAGAATGTTTCAAAGGAACTAGAAGATACTTTGGGTGTGGAAAAGAAGGACACAAAGCCAGTAAGTGAAAAGGAAAAGGATCAGTTAACACCAGGGATGAGGATAATGGTATTGCTATGACATAAACAATGGATAAATGTTTTAAATGTGGAATGTACGTGCATTATGCAAACCAATGCCCTAAGGGAAAGTCTCCTAAAGAGAATCAGTATGGTCATATGCGTAGTATTTATGTTGATGATGATGAAGAGACTGCAAATGATATGTGAGATGAAAGAATTATTGAAGCTCGATCAATGGTTTAAGAATTTAGTGGAATGATTACATGTTTATCATGTGTAATGTTGTATAAGTAATCTCATGGTACTATGGAATAAAGAGACATCTAAGGATTGTTACACTGTTGTCTTTCCTTGACTTTTGGAAGTGTATGATTAATGGTAGCAGTATCCATAAAAGGTTATTCAGATATTTTTGGAATGTAGATGATATGCGCATAATGAAGGGATAAGGAGAAAATTAAATGTTTGATAGTATTCATGAGCTCATGACTGATATAAGGAGAAGGTTATATCATGGTTTGAGTATATAGAATTTTTAGATTTTGGTATGTGGAAAGAGTTAACTTTTGACTGCATTTATGTTTTCACTAAGGTTTAATGGGTATTCATTCTTCAAGAGAATACATGATTAAGGTATTCACATGTTTGTAATTTGACCAACAAGATATATCTTATGATATATGGGGGATAAATGATGGCATTCACGTGATTGTTATGTGACATTTCAAGTAATCATTTTTATACTATGAGCATGGACCGAAGTATTTTGGATAAGCCTAAAGATTGGGATAGATTGTGTTGGACATAAGTTAGTATTGTTTAAGGATAGAAGTTTTTTTGATATTATTTATGGGATGTTATAGTAATATAGCTTTAGAAAAAGGACAACCTGCAGGACGGGCGACAGCCTATCGCGTCGGAAAAGGCTGTGGGAATCGAACCCACAACTGAAGTGCGACTGGCCTTTATCGCCTACCACTGGCCTACAGGAAGTCCCTGGTTAGTATAAACTAGTTTTGTTTTATTATGCGATAGGATATATGAAGTATAAGTCCATTTTAGGAACCATATATGATTAATCTCACTATAGATCGACTTACGTATATTTAATAACTTTTTCTAACCTTTTGTTTGAGACAGATGGAATGACCCGTCATTCTATCACATGATCTGCTAACACTTCACGAATAACAAAGTCAACTTCATTTCTTTAATAGATGAAGTGGAAATTGTTCAAGGAACGAACAGCAGTGAGATTGTAACAAAATCAAGTAAGTATTTCTTCTAATTCAAAATTTTCAACTTTAGGGAAATGATATTGAAAACCAAAAATGTTGTCCTAGTGATCTTATATCTGATGAATAAGATGGTACCCTAGATCATCACAAATTTACGGCTTTGCGATTGTTCGCTTTTTCATAGCGATGTTCTCTACCACTCTCCATCAGAACATGATGGTTAGATTTCTCTTCCATATCCATATTTTCACCTATGTTCTCCTATGTGGAAACCCAGTGATTAGTTAATTTGGGTAACCGTTACGTTTCATACATTAGTTTTTAAAGTCATGTTTTTGTATTCCTTTTTACGATGCGGGTTTCTATTAAAGAAATTTTCAAGTAGCAAACCATTTATAACCCCAACGAATTTCGAGGGCAAAATTCATATTAAGGGGGGTAGAATGTAACACCCCGAGATTTTATGAAAAATATTCTTTTAATTTCATTGATGTCTTTTATTATACACCACACCAAGTTTATTCTGTACTATACGCAACACCGTATTACCTTGCAGTATACGCAACGCTATTCTTGGATTGTGTTACACACAATTTCAAGTTCATTTGATAATAGTTATTCTACGTAACATTGAGTATATATATATATTCAATGAATAAATAAAATATGGTTGGATTCTGTTATATGCAACAACAAAGGAGTTGTGCACTACACGCAACCCTGACTTAGCTTGCATTACACACAATCGCGACCTTCCTCGATAGCGTGTGTTGTACGCAATACCGGGTTTTAATAAACAATGATATATTATTATAATATTGTCATAAACTAGCCTTTATTAATAGTATTAACTAATTTTTGAATTTTATAATATTATTATTCATCTTACACATTTTCTTGAACATGGTATAAGAACAAAATAAATTTTTCCGGTAAATTAAGTATTTTTAAAAAAATGCAGTTTTTCCACCTTTTGATCGCGCACCCACATTAAATCTAGTTTTTGACATGTTTATAAGTTCAATTTGAAAAAATAAAATTCTTCTTTTGAATAAGGATATAAAAATTTACATTAGATAATGTTTTGATATTTTTCTGATAACTTTTATATTTTAATGAATAGTAAAAACACGCTATATTTTAATTAAAAACAAATTTTTTCATCGTAATATCTTATGTGGTTAAATTATAATATTGAATGGTTTTAAAGTATAAATAGAATTTATTTTTACCATTTAATATAATGTATGTCATTAGCATTGATTTTACCTTTAATTCGTAGGTTAAATCAATTCAATCTTTTGCAATGTTTTAAAGAAATACCTGTTTTCTTTCGACAATGAGATTAATTTTAATTTAATTTCTGAATCATTTGTGTAATGAATTTGGAAAAATGGATTCCATATTTGGAATCAGTGGGTACAAATTATGTTAATAAGCTACTTTTTATTTTTGGGCATTGTGAATAGTAACTACGGTAAATTTTATTTACTATAGTTAAAGGTAAATCGTGTAATTAAGGGTAAATATAAGATTATAAAATTACCCTAACACTTGTAAAAATCCTATTGGATGTCTAAAAGTAGACTAATATAACCTAAGGATCGGATTATATTCATTTTATGGACTTTTGTCCATGAAAATAATTTAATTATTATTAAAACCAAAGAATGTGACAACATGTCACTTTCTTAAATCTTATAAGTATAATAATTTTAATATAGTGATAAACTTCATGAAACTTCAAACATGAATAGTCTCCAGAAGTCTAATACAATTATCTACATCATAGGAATTTATTTAGAATTTTTAGGGATTAAATAATTATCATTTATTATGACACAAAGATGATGCAGCAATTGAATTATTAATGAAATATTGACATAATTGATGTTATAAATGCCCAAATAAATGTAATTTGAGACTTTTTATGACTTAAAATTATTTTCTAGGTTAATATGACATGTTATTGTTGATTTAAGTAACTTTTTTCGAACTTATCATTATGTTATGAATTTCATAAAAATCATGTACCAAATAGTGTCAAAATTGACATAAATTTGTTTTTAAAACAAATATTATATTATTAATTGTTATTTTATTCCTAAAAATCTATGGTTTGGCCAAATGACATAGATAAGGATATATATATTAATAATAAACAACTTGGGGTTCGTTTGGCTTGTTATGGTATGTTTATTAACCATATAGTGTAAGAAAACAAAAAGACACGGTAAAAGTTAAATTATTTAACTTAGAGTTAAATCTAATTGACAAGGTTAAAATAATAACCTAAAATTGTCTAAATCCTATTGTATGAGAGGATTTAGACCCATCCCCACATTATCTTCTAAATAAGACCCTTTGGAACCATTATAAATCGAATTTGACCCTAATATAAAATAATATTTTGAGATTTTCCTAAGGTTCCCCTCTCCTCCCATATAAAAGGGAACCTCCTCCCTCTCTTCCTCACACAACTTTGAGCCTTCATGCTCTGCCAGCCCATGAAAAAATCTCTTCTCCACTTCCCTAGTATCATCCTAGAGGTCCTGGTCTTCTTAAAATACCATCCTTAGTTCTTTAAGTGGAGGTTAAGTGAAGGCGCGTCAAAAAGAGGTAATATCCATTACCGATCTTTTTCAATTTCTTTCTTCTTCAACTTTTTCTTATTTAGTTATTTCATGATAAAGTAATAAAATAATTATTTCTTATATACTGATATGTTATTATAAATATGAAACAAATCTAATTAACCTTCTATCCATCCTACGAAAAAAGGAAATCACCGCGTGTGCGTACGTACGGAATACCGTCTCCCAGTCGTGGTGTAATCTATTTTCCGCCACCACCTTAATTGGATGGATATAATGGTGTAATGAGTAAATATATATGATTATTATAAATTGATATTGATACTGAAATAGTATACATACACTTCAACACACTTTCATGATCATGAGAATGATATCATCGCTCGTGCGTACGTACGGACTACCGTCTCCACGACGCGATGAGATTCATTCTCCACATTAACCATTCATGAATGATTATAAAGTTTATATAATGAATAATAATGTAATATATGACATGTTAAATCTTATTTATTTATGTATATATATATATGTATGTAATCTACTTACTTCCATTCAAGACAATAAGGAAAGGAAAACAACGTTCATGCGTACGTACGGACTACCGTCTCCATAAACGGTGTGTTTCATTTCATTTATCTATCTATTATATATATCTATACTGAATATATATGATATATAAATCATATTTTATATTCTGGAAGTATGTAAATCATGATATATGTAATAATAATGTCAAGAACAACAAGTCCAAACACCTACGATAAATGAAACGATTTTACCCAAAACACTTCTTTAACATGGAATTTACAAAAGAACGGGTAATATAAAGTCATAAGTGAACCATATATGATATCATAACAATGAATATGATTCATTAATAAGTCAACGACATTATTTAAATCATTATACAGGAGGTTCGGATACGTATAAAGCATATCGGACATAAGGTAAGGGAAAATATCACAATCTCATTTTTATCCAAGATTGTTTATACTTTGGCATTTACTGGGGTGTATTTTATCATCCAAATCCAAGTTTCCTCAATATTTAATATTATTTCCATCCACCTACAATTGTTTAAATACAATTTTACCCTTCGGTGAGTTTTTATTAAAGGATATTAAAGTAATCTTTTGTTGTTTTTCGTACGAGGTACTTTTTGACTTTTCCAACAAAAGTACGAGAAGAATGTTTTCTTTTAACTTATACGACATGAATGGATTTTTAAAACATTATTTCCAAAAAGAATCCTTTACAATTTTTCAAGTTTATTTTTAATCATCTTCTTTTAGTTTAAAATTGTATGACATGTTAAGAAAGGAAAATTGTTTTTTAAGTAGAAAGGATATTTTCCTCAAGAATAAAGTTGAAGTGTTTTATGAAAATTATTTTCCATATAAGATAATAAAGGGTTATTTTTTTATCCCTATTATTAAATTGATTTGATTATGTTTTGATGGAATTATTTTTATCGTATATGAATTGTTTTATGATGTCATGATGTTTAAGATTCCCATTTTTATTACATGGGTTATGCAATGATGTATGGTTTATGATTTTGTGGCACACATAAGAATGGTATCATTATGACATGGGTGGGACCTATATCTCCATCCAATGCATTGGGTAAAGATTTTATATTTCATGAGATAGACATGGCTGGAACGATAGGTTATACCGGTTCAGTGAAACAGGACTGAAACGAGGAGTGAACTCGGTTCAGAAAGGGACTTTGTCCACTAATATTGTCTTGGAAATGAGTCTTGACTAACAAGAAATGATTCTATATGATTATGTGTGTATGACAAAAAGTTTCATGTTTTATGTTATGATTATTGGGATTTCATTTCACTACTATAATTTATCCCATGTTATGAAATTATGCTCTCTTTTGCAGGTTAAGATTTCCAAAAGGTTATGTTATTATGAATATGATGTGATTGATATTTATTTTGTTTACCCTTACTGAGCATTTGAGCTCACCCTTTTATGTTTTCTTTTCCCCAGGATATAAAGAAAGGTTTTAGGTAAAAAAAAGGAAGATCTTTATGGGAGATGTTAAAGATATTTCACCACGATTAGAAGATTATATTCCAAGTTTACAAAGACACTAAACTATTATGATCCTTGTGTGTGTTTTTTTATGTACTAAGTATTCCACAAAAGTAATGTAATGTCTATGTACGTCAATCTTCAGGTCTCTACAGAATTTTTCTGGGTTGACTAGGGAGTTTCAATTTCACCACCCTCTAAATTTTACTATAGAGGGTAGACCTGAAGAAGGTGAATTATGGATTGATTCCATAGAGACAATAATTTCCCATTTGGATACTCTTCCATAGATGAGATACATTTTGGACTCTTATATGCTATGGGGATCAAAAAAGTGCTAGTGGTACATTCAAGGATGTACTGGATAGACTGAAGATGTTTTTTGGAATAACTTCTTGGAGAGGTTTTTGGAACAATTTTTTCTAGAGACACTGAGACAATAGAAAGATGTTGAGTTCATTCATCAGACATAAGTTATAATGCTAGTAATGGACTATGTTTTACTCTACATATATCTACAATGCATTTCTATAATGTTAGAAGGAGATGAGGTAGCTCAGAGGAAAGGCGTTCATGATGGAATTATGTTTGATATTAAGTCACATGTGAATAGATTCAGGATGAAGAAGTTCAGAGAAGTGATGGACCAACCTAAAAAAGTTAAAGTGAACCTAAGGAAAAATTCTATAGAAAGACAGGTAGTTGTTACTGGATGATAATGAGGTGTGACTTTAAATATCAAGAAGCATCATTAAGACATATTTAACAAAGGAAGTGGGATGTAGAGTACACAGAAAGGAGGTTGGATTGTACAAACTCATAATGTGGTGATCTTTCAATAGCGTGGTATAATGCTATTCGATGATCAAAACTATTCTCGAAAAACAATAGTGTGTTGATCGTGTAGCAAGATGGGACATCAATAGAAGTTCTAATGTTCACAGCATTAGACAAGAACTGAAGGAGAAGCTGGGGAGAGTCAGAGAATGAGAAGATGATCTTCTACACCAATCCACGATGTATGTTGGAGTTCCACTAGATGAGTAGGTATAGGTAGTGGACTTGGTTCTTCTAGACTAAAGACACGACATTAGTAGAGTGGTTCTTCTCAGGGGAGTCAGAATACATCACAAGGAATAAGGGAAGCATAGTTACATGAAATATACCCAACTCTTTTGGATAAAAATTCTAGACCATAAATAATATTATTCTTTATTATATTATCTTCTTATTTTAGATACTTAATAATTTTATACTATTCCACCTTATTCCATTATATCTAAAAAACATGTTAATTATTTAATCTGGGCAGTGGATTTTGTGAGTGGGGTTACAACTACAGATACACCATTGTGAGTATGTTCTAGAGAAATCTATCTCTGCAAACGATTATCTTAATAGATTTGGTAATATTGTTTCTTGTTTGATATCTATGTTCTTAATATGAACATCTTCAACCTAATTATGGGTTTGGACTGACAGGTCACATACATTTCCAAATCGATTGTTACCATAAGAGAGTGGAATTTTTGTCTCCAAAAGTTGACCAATATATTCATTACGGGGAGTGGGATATATAGGAAGGGAGAGAAGGTCAAATTACTTAGAAACTCATAGAACTCACAGCCCATGTTTCTAGTAAAATTTTGGATTTCATGGTTGTCATGAAAGATTTCCATGCACCACTAGTGGAACTATTTTGGTATTTTCTTATAGAATATTTTATAAGGCTATTGCCTAAGATAGGTGTTGAATTCACTATTTTTCTCTCATTGGGAGATGATCATGCATATATTTTACCATACATAATGGAACAAATAGAGCTTCATGAAATTATGAATCAATTGTAGGTTTCGGAGGATAATGAGTTTATCTTTCCAAGTAAATCGCCTTTGGGATCACCTATATTGTTCAGAAAGAAGGATGACATGAGTTTAATATTTTGGGTCATTTAGAAAAAGTTTATCAAAATTAATGTGAAGAACCAATATCCTCTTCCACATATGGACTATATGTTTGACTAATTAATGTGATTTCATTTTTTCTTAATGATTTTATTAAAATCGGGGTATCATCATGTGGGAGTTCAGAATTCTGAAATACCGAGGACTGCTTTAATAAGTTGTCATGGCCTTTAATAATTTTTCGTAATGACCTTTGGGTTAAAAAATGACCCAAAATTTTTTATGGATTTTATGAATGAGATCATTCATCCGTATTTGGATGAGTTCGTGGTGTTGTTTTCTGTATGAAATAACTAAGTAATCCATGACTCCCGACTATCCTTCCCAACATCTTGACATCATCTCGAGAATATTAATAGAGAATCAGCTATACGCCAAGCTATCAAAGTGTATGTTTGGGATTTACTAGGAACACATCATGGAACTCATTATCTCAGAGGAAAGTGTGTCAGTGGACATGGAGAAGGATCAGGCAGTGGCTTCTTGGGAGCTTCCCATGAATAATTTTAATATCCAATGCTTCTGGGGATTATATGGAAATAACATGAGATCCATCCATGAATTTTCCCTTTTTACAATGCTTCTTTCGGGATAAACCATAAAGGGAGTTATGTTTGAATGGTCGGAGTCTTATGAGAGAACATTTTATAACATGAAGAATAATTTTACATTACTATGAATATTGATCCTACCAGAGATATTTAAGGTGTATAGAGTTTATTATCAATCTTTTGGGATCATACATAGAACTTTGATGATGTATGGAGATCAAGTTGTGGAGTATGGGTGCAAAAATTTGATGTGTCATTAATGGAATTAACCTATGAATGAAGAAAAGTTGAATGATGTTTTTTATTCTCTTATGTTCTGGTGAAAGGTTCTTTTAGGATAAAATTTTATAGTCTATATAGATCATAAGAGATTGAGGTATATATATTCACATAGTGATTTTAATATTTGTGAGTAGTGATGGGTTGAGTATATGCATTTATTCAATTTTGAAGTTCCATTTGTGACAAGGATGTTAAATAGTGTGGCTGATGGCTAGAGTTGGAAACTTAGACTCAGATGGTTCAAGAGTTGAGGGAAGAGTGAAAAATGATGACCTAGTTGGTTGAAATGCACGTGTTGGTTGAAATGATCTAGGAGAAGATGACCCATGTTTCAATATTAGTGGAGTCTATGGTATTGATATGGATCAAGGATAGATAGTATGGGGATCTAGATTTCTTATCCTTGAGGTAAATTCATGATTTTGGGGATACATCATTAGACTAGTTGATTGATTAGGATGAGATAATATATGTGAGAAAAACATTTTTTGTGCCTAAAAGCTTTCTAGAGGAGTTAATTAAGGGAAATCATGCATCAAAATGGGTGATGAATCTTAGTGATACCAAAATATATTGTGACTTAAGATTACAATTCTCAGGTCCAGGCATAAAAAAGTTGAATTTAGGGTTTGTGACAAGATGATTCACATGTTACCATGTGAAGGAGAAGCATGAATGACCTGGTGGATTGCTACAATTGATTTCTATTATAGGATAAAAGTAGGAAAATGTGACCCTGTAATTTATGGTGGGTCTCCCAAATATGCTTAGGAAGAATGACACTATTTGGGTCATTATGGATTTACTAAAAAATGTATCTCATTTCCTTCCTGTATGGGAATATTTTTCAGTAGAAGAGTTGGGACAATTGTACATTCAAGAGATAGTTTATCGTCATGGAGTACCATCAGCTCTAGTTTTAGATCATGACTAACACATTACATTATTCTTCTGGTAGGGCTTGTAGAAATTATATGGAATATAGATATTATTGAGTAAATCCTTCCACTAACAGATAGATGAGAAGTTAAAACGTACTATATAGGTGCTTGACGATATAATATGAATATGTGTTCTTTACATTGGCGGATTAGGGGAAACTCAGTTTTCTTTGGTAGTGTTTTCCTATAATAATACTAATATAGAACCTATACAGGCTGAACCATAGGATTCACATTATGGTAGATCATGTAGATCACTAACATGTTGTATGGAGGCTGGTGAGTAAGAGTGGTTGTGACTGAGTATCATGTAGGAGATATCTAAGCAGGTATAGGTGATTTGAAAACCTACTGATATGGACCAGAGTATGAATAAGTCATACTATGGTAGATAGAGATGACCCATAGAGTTTTCATAGGGTGATCATGTATTCTTTATGGTGACACCGAAGTTGTGTCACCATAAGATATGGAGTCAGGTCAAGTTGGAACCCTGGGTTGTGGGGCACTTAGAGATAGTAGAGAGAGTCTTGTCGGTGGAATACGGATTGGCTCCTCCATTGTGATAAAGATATATAAATGATGATTAAGGCTAATACAATCATAGTCAATATCACCTAGAACCTTCTCATGTTATCTATGTGGATGATGTTGACCTTGAGATAGATGTTTCCTTTGGGGAGCATCTGATACATGTGTTGGAACAAAGTTATAAGGTGTTGGGGGGAAAGACTTTGCATATATTTAATGGGTTATGGAAACATGGGCTTATGTAAGAGGAAACAAGGGAAAGAGAAGCTTATGTGAGGGCTCAATGGAAAGATATTTTTGTTTCCGAATTTTATAATGTCTTGGAATTGTATCTCAAGGAAGAGATGTTATTAGATGGGTAGATTCTAAGACCCCAACATTTTATAAAGTCATTTCGAGTGAAATTTCATGTAATTATTGTTTTTACATATGTACATTTTATTGGAGTAATGGCATGGCGTGTGATTGGGTGATGTGTAAGAACATTTTGGAGAGAAGACAAAGTGCATGGTTGGCTCACAGTTTGTTCAAACTGTGTGGCTACCTAAGAGAAATTTTTCACCATATATTCTTTGGAGGAAATAGCTTCGATATGGATACAATACATTTTGAGAGGTTGTGTGGTGTGGATGTGGGACTTCCCCCATTGAAGTAGTGTCTAATGGACTGTTAGAACATTGTTTTTTTAACTAGGGGACTAAACCAAGAAAGGGAAGACAGTAAGATCCTAAAATTGTGGATCTCACTCCTTTTCAAACTATAATGACTTTTTCACCTCCTACTTAGCCCTAAATCGTGATTTTACATTCCGAATGGTAAAGTAAGGTTCGTCCATTTATCAAGAGGTATTTAAAGTCATTACGATCATTATTTTTTGATATCGAAATCTTGAATTAAAGATCTTATCTTCTCAATGTTTTTGGAATTCATCCGGATGATTCTTATGTTCTTTCTTCTATCACTTTATGACATTTTCATAGAAGATATCCTATATTTCCTGGGATATAAACCTATGTGGTGAGTTATAGGTCTAGTATTATGTATCTAGATCTATATTTATGATATCCTGATTCCTTTGATCTTTATTTTGGTTTAAGGATTTAGATCTGTGACTTTTATCAATGTTATTTTTATGCCAATTTTGGGGATTTGTATTGGGAAATCACATGTCACCAAAAATAAGTTGGTAATCTAAATCCCATTCCCCTAGTCATTGATTATATTAGTATATGAGAAATTTTATAATTTATAGCACCATTTAGAAATTGATTTCCTTGAATTGGTTTAATTACATTGACTAATTGATTTATCGAATCATTGTTCAAATAGGTGACTAATTGGGAAATTAATCATGGGACTAAGCAGATTCCCTATTAGATAATTAATTTGGGGAAATTGACAATATGTGGTAGGGTTGTAATGTGGATAATTAATTATCGGATCAATTCTAAGATGTTGACATGGCTATGTTGAGATAATTAATTGTATATTAATAATGTTCCTTTGTTAAATTGATGTACATAATTAATTTTCGGATTAATAATGGAATGTTAAAATTAGAATGTAATAATAAATTTGGAAAAATAAATTATGCAGTATGAATTGTGATATAGATTATTTAATTGACGAATTAATTAATGGTTGAGGAATTTAATTAAGTATTGAGTTAACTAATTGTGTGTATGTGTTTACCTAATTGTTGAATTTGTAATGGTATTGGGGTGGAAAATTAGTTTGAAAATTAATTTTGTAATAAATAATTGGAACATGGTCATTCTTAATCGAGAAGTACAAATGGTAACATGTTCATCATTCTTATGAGTAAATATAATTGGAACATGGTCATTCTAAATTGACAAGTATACATGGTAACATTGTAATTATACTTATGAGTAAAGAGAATTAGAACATGATCATTCTATTGTTGGGTAATCACAAAAACATGGTAATTCTAATTATGTTTTTGATATTGGTATCTTTTGAAATGTGGCTTCTAAATGTAAACTTAATGAATTAAAATAGTGGAACTTCAAAATATGGATGGAGAAAATAATATTAGAACTCATATATGAGTTCAATCAGGTATTGAGATATCATATCAACTTGAATACTTTGTGTTTCACTAAAAATAAGGTATTAAGATATGATATTACCTATGGAACACATTAGGTTTTAGTATGAGATGATGATATCATTGAGGTATAGGTATCCTTTGGAACCCTGGAGATAATGTAGTTAGATAAGAAAAAATTATAATGTGATAAAATAATTATTATTAAACAATACATATTTCTTTATCGAGCTACATGCACTTTCTTTTGACATGACTGTTTTTAAACACTGTTGGTGGTGGCCCACTTAGTGGTACTCTCACCCTATATTGGATTCTTTATTGGTACCCAAAAAGATTATATTTTTTTAGGATTGGATATGGGAAAAGGCCCTAGGATATGTTGGTGATTGGGGATGGATCTTGGATGAGGGGACCATATGTGTTTTAAAAACCTCTTCGGTAGTCACATTGTCTTTATTTTTAGTTTCATTATAGACACTTTTATATTATACAGGAATAGATTATTTTCACTTTGATTTGAGTATTGTTTTAATTGTTTGGTTATCTTATGAAATGAGTATATTTTTGGTAATATAAGCTTCCACGATTTTTTTTATTTACACCCACTACTGTTTTTACTTTGATAAAAGATGGTATAGTCTCCCCATGATTGACTTATCAAACCCTCACTACTAGTTGGCAGCCTCTAGCATATGTGAAGGTGAGCATTAGGTTATGTGGAAAATGAGATCATGGAACTATTTCATTGCACCCCCCGAGTTGGGATGTTACAAACCATACAAATTAATTTGATGAATTTTTTTCCAATTGAAATTTAGTGCTTTTAGACTATTCATCAATACTTAAACGTTATTAGAAAAATATCAGAAAGCCATCAAAAGTAAAATTTTATATCCAAAATCCCAAAAACATTTTAATGTTTTCATATATAACTTATTATTGTTAAAAAATTATTTTTAAAGGTGTTCACCATTAAATGGATGGAAATTAACCTTTTCAAAAATATGTGTTTTTACACATTAAATAGGGTTTATTCATGAAACATGAAAAAAATATATATTGGATGAATATCAAAAATATTTTATTAAATATATAACAAATAAATATCATTAATTTCATTTACTAATTGAAAATTAGTAACAAAAACTAAAAATATATAATTGATTTTATTTTTTTCATTCATAATACATTTTCATAAGTACGTTATATTTATTTTCTCTAACTTTGCATCTGGGTTATAATGGTCATTTTATACTCAGAGCATCACACTATTCATTTAAACAAAAAAATTTCATGCAGTGAATGTTATTGAAGAAAACATATATAAAGAATATATTTCATAAAATCATCTAGGTGTAACATTATACCCCCATATTACATAATTTATCCCTCAAAATTATTCACATGGATACAAACAGATGAGGATACATATGCCTCATCACTTCCTCATGTTCCCATATAGCTTCCTCAAATTGGTGGTTCAACCATAAAGTATTATCCAAATAAGGGATATTGACTTGTAGAACATTTTCTATGTGATATATAATTGTATTAGTTTTTCTTCAAAAGAATGATCTTTCTCCTGCAGTATGACCTATTATATTATTACATGTTAAGGACCGAGTATTTGTTGTCTTGAGAGAGATACACGGAATATATAATGAACATGATATAAATTCTGTGGAAGTCACAATGGGTAATCTTCATTCCCAATAAAATACAGACTTTCAGAAGGACTGATATACATAGGGATCAACCTTCCCTTCATTCCCAATCACATTACCTTATTCAAGGTAGATATTCATAGAAACACCTTTCCACCCACATCAATTTAAAAATCTTTTCATCAGTTCTCGTCATATCAATTTGTCTACTCTAAGATCCTCTTATGGGTTGTAGAATAGATCAGAAATTTTATTCCATTTAATCCACAAGAAATGATCCTAACAGTTTTATTTTCCCATCTTCATCCCTGATGAATGTATTAATACACCTCATTCCATAGAGGGATTCATAAGATCCATCATAATGATGGAGTGAAATCTCCTATGTATGAAAATTCCACCAAATGTAGGTTGTGATCCAAAACTCCTTTGAAATCCATAGAGCAATATTTCAACATGTACTGTACAGTTTGAATTGTCCAATCAAATTCACTATCAATATGAGGATAATATGATGTGTTGAAATGTAACTATATATCTAGACACTACTAAAGAGTTGACCAGAAATTCATGGTAATCCTTTTATCCTGGTCCGATATGATGGAAAGTGGTACTCCATGCAATATTACCACGTCCTTTACATATATCATGTAATGATGATCAAGATAGAAATCATATCTAATAGAAATTAAGTGTTTTGACTTCATATGGTGATCAACTATAGCTCATATAGCATTATGTCCTTCATATCTTTTGGGATGTTTAATGAATGAGTCCATAGTGATGTTCTTCAATTTTAATAATGGTATAGGAAACTCTTGTACCCTTCCATTAGACTTAAATCTCTCATCCTTAACTTCATGAAAAACCATGAACCAATATACATATATTGGACACTGACTCTTTTCATTCCAACCCATCCGAAATACTCGTTTAGGTCCTTATACATCATGGTGCTTCAAAGATAAATAGAGAATGAAGAACAATGAGACTCATCCAAAAGCTCCTTTAATTCAACAATGGTAGGAATACAAACTTGGTTCATGAATCTTATTATTCAATTATTATTAATGTTGAATTCAGGGAAATCTGTCACCTTTTTTTCTACCTCTACATCATCTTTTTGTGCCTCCTTAGTCATCACATGTATAGATGGTTTAATATTCATTTTAGAAAGATAGTATTTATCTTATTATGTTAAAATTTCAATATAAATCATATTTAAATCCATTTATTTTGGACCTTTTGAGATCCCCATCATGGATAGGCTAGTGTGTTCTTTCTAACACAAAGTATATGAAACCTTGTTCTCTTTCCAAAGGTGGAAATTTATTGAGTATTTGTAAATTTTAATTATCTCTAACCATCTTATTGGAAACATATTCATATCCTTTTGTGTGAAAATATACTTTAATTATTTTATTATCTGTATAAATATCTCATCATTCACTATAAGGATAATTCCTCCATATCATTAGTGCAATGATTTCCAAAACTAAAACTAAATCATGAATTGGTTTATTTATTTCATGAATTTTCAATTTTCAAGAGTCATAAGATATCACCATATAATTTTTCATGAGAAACCAACCCAAACCATTCTTGGATTCATAACAATAGATTAAAAACCATTCTCCACTATAAGGATGTGTGAGCATAACTGCACTGGCTAACCTTGTTTTTAGTTCATATAAATTTTCTTCACATTATTCTATACACTGAATCTAAACTACATTCTGAGACCACATTTTTAGTGGATAAGATAATCATGAAAAGTATTTCAAAAAACACCAATAATATCAATCCAATATAGGAAATCTTCATATATCAATTACCTTTGTCGGACTGGGCCCAATTTTGATAACTTCTTTTTTTCAAGATCTACATATAACCCCTCTATTGAGATTATGTGACCCAAAAATGAAAATTTTTTAATCCCAAATTTATTCTTTATACATTTTTTATTAATCTTCTCCTTTCTAAAGGTATTCACATACACTCTAAATTTTAATTTATTAACTAATTTTCTCATTGAATAGACAATAATATCGTCTATAAGGGATACCAAAAACTATTCAATATAGTCTCTAAATACTCTATTCATTAGATTTGTGATGATATATGGGGAATTTGTAAGACCAAAAGGATTCACTATAAATTCATAGATTTCATAACTTGTACATAATACCATCTTTGGTATTTCCACCATAATGAAAATTAATTGATGATATCCTAAACAAACATCAATATTGGAAACATATTGAGCTATGGGTAGTTGGTAAAATAAGTTATCAATATAGGGAAGATGATATTTTTTCTTAATAGTGATATTGTTATGTTCTCAATAATCAATGTATTATCTCATTGATCCATATTCCTAATTAATAAATAGAACATGGTCCCCCCCAAGGTGATGCACTCGAGCATATGAATCCCTTACCATGATTCTCTTGGAGTGGCTTCTACAATTTCTCCAATTCAATAAGGTCCATTTTGTAAGGTGTCTTTGAAATAAGAATATTACACAGTATGACTTCAATTGAAAACTAAACTTCATGATTTGGTGGAAGACCTGGTAAATAGTCTCAAAAGAAGTCACCATATTCCCTTACAATTGAATAATTCTTAATTTTCAATTTCTCCCCAAACATTTGAGATTGATAAATGTCATTTATAAGGATAAACGCCCATAGTATGGAAGAAATCTATACTAAAAGGTTATATTCTGTTGTGCCCAAGTGAAGTAATTGCATTTGTTGTCAATAACTTGTCATGGTGTGCCATCTGATGAAGTACATCTTGAAGATTGATGATTATAGAAGCATAAAATCTGACGATTGTTGAGCTGTTCTTAAAGTCCCAAGAACTTGTATCAACTGGATACAAAGTCACAACACTTTTTGAAGACCATGCATTGTCTTCACAATGCATGAGGAGTTGAAGAAGCAAGATGATCCATTCACTACTTCTAAGTGGATGAAGTGGTTTAATGAAGTCCATGCACTATCACTTAGTGCGTGTGAACATGAAGATGATCCAATTGATCTCTTATTAGATCAATAAAGAACATTGAAGATTATAAGTGATTCAGGAGTTCGATTGATGAAGATGAACCTTTTGAATTCCATATCCTAAGTGAAGATCATGTGAGAAGAAGAAATGGAGGAATTCTTAAGATGAAGAAGAGAAGATAAGAAGAACAGAGGAGGAGGAATTTGGCATTTTGAATTGGTATTTTTCATGGAGGACTTTGTTTTTGACAAAGTCTTATTTGTTACTTTGCCAAAAAAATTGGCCAGCCAAGGCACCTTGGGGGTTCAACCCCAAGGCATGGGCACTAGGGCACCACGCCCGGGGGATCCCGTGGGGCGAGCCAGGACGGCAGGGCGCACACCCAAGACACCGCATGGGTGCCTGGGGCACGCCCGGAGGAGCGCGGCAGGGACGCATGAGCGCACCCGTGAGTGTCAGGAGATGTATAGTGGGCGCTAGGAGCGCACCCGCAGGAGCAGAGTGGGCGCAGAGCGCGCCCGCAGGGAGAACACGGTGCGGGGCGGCACCGTGGAGGGAGAGAATTCAACTGAACCGGTTGGGGGAGTGCTTATTTGATATACCGCGGAAATTCCGCGAGAGACTTCGATGTGGGACGCGCATTTTTCACCCGGGACAGATCTGAGCCGTCCGTCTCATCGCGTGCTTGATCTGTGCCGCACGATCCATCCGAGGCGCCGCGATCTAATCCACGCCGTTGAAGATCTGATCCGACGGCCCCGGCTTCGTCCTCAACCTCGAGCCATGCCGAAGCCTCCCCGCGAGCCTCCGTCGAACCAGGAGCAACCCGACGACGGTTTTTGAGCTCCCGGCCACCTCTGAGTAAACCGAAGCCACCCTCGTGCTCGTCTGGCCATAACGAACAGGATCATGCCTAAAAATTACCATGCATGCAATGTTTGGAGGATTTCGAGTTCGGCCGAGGCAATCAAAGCTGCCGAGGCCACGTGGTTGGTGTTTTTGCATGGGATGAGCCTAAACCGAAGGCTGTGCATGCGTTATGAGTCGCATGCACGTAGAGGAGAAAAACATAAATGGATCCCGCGTGAAACTGAGAATAAAAACGGGATTTGCGGATCGTTTAAAGATTTAAAAGATCCGAAATCTTCGGGATTGAAGTTATCCCACGCGGAAGATTTGAGGCGTTTCTCTGCCTATAAAAAGAGAGGCCGAGGCTCTCATTAAGCTTGCTAATGCGCTGAATTTTTGAAGTCCCGTGAGCGCATCTCTCTGCCTCACGAAGGTTTGAATCCCCGCGCAAAGAACTTGCGCAGCTGAAGGTTCCGGAGCCACCCGAGGCTTCGAAGGTCCCCTGCGCGCTAATCTTTGCGCGGAAGGAAGTACCCAGGGCCGCAGCATCCTTGCGCGCCCGTGGTTGTCACCCTCTCTGCTCGTGAATTTGCGCGACAGGAGGAAGCGCCCCGCGGTGCTCATACGCCTTGCGCGCCTTGAACTGCTTGCACCCGTGGCTTGCGCGGCCCTTGTGGCTTGAGCCTTGCGCGGCAGTGTTGAGGAGGAGGCCGCACCTTGCATCCCTTCATTTGGTTGGTGTTCGGGTGTGTGCAAGTGGAGGCCGAGACTACACATTGTGTGTGTTTAAGAATTGGAGAAGGCCGCAACCAAGTGTGTGTGCAAGACAAGTGAAAAAGAAGCCGAGGCCTTTGTGTTTGTATGCCAAGTGAAGAGGAGTATACGGGTAGAGTGTGTGCACAAAGATGAGAAGGTCGAGGACCTTTGTGCTTTGGGTGCAAAAGGAAGACCACACTTTGTGTTTATAAATTGAAGAAGAAGGACAAGTCAAGTGTGTGCACTAAAAGAATGAGTAGTGTATGTGTGCACATGTGAAGAAGATCAACTTTCAGAAGAAGAGGAGTACACACTTATGTGTATGGATACAAAAGAACTGATCATTCTAAGTGATTGGGTTTTTTGGTGAGCAAGACCAATGAGATCTTTTGAAGACTGTTGAAGCTACTTGAAGTTTTGAACAACACCTTTGAAGAAGTGAAGTGGAGCCATGATGAAGATGATGCTGTGGAGTTGGGGGGGTTTAACCAACTTGTAATTGGGGGGGGGCAACCAATTACGGTGTAATCATCTTTTGGCATAGTGAAGAATCCGTGTTGGGGGGTGTAACCAACACGGCAAGGAGTAGGTCTTTGTACCGAACCTTGTAAATCTCTGTGTTCTGTGCTCTCATTATTACTGCACCACTAAAAGAGTAGATCTAGGCTTTAACCAGCTGCAGAGGTTGAATTGATAATCCAAAGGGAACAATTCATAAAAAGAAAAAGTTATCACTGATTCACCCCTCCCCTCTCAGTGATCACAACCGATCCAGGCATTTCAAGTGGTATCAGAGCCAGGTTGCCTCTGTAAGGATCTACTTCTGAGAAGATGGACAATCTGAATTCTGTTAATAGTAGAGGTGTTCCTACATTCGATGGAAAGAATTACCACAGCTGGAAAAATCAGATGTTGCCTTACCTTCTATCTCTCGGCCTTGATGTTAGAAATGCAGCCTTATTTGGATTCCCTCCTCTTGCTAATGAAGCTGCTATGACACTCGATGAGAAAAGAAATATGGAAGTTGATGGTAAAGCTCAAAATGCCATTCTTATGTCACTCTCAGAAAAGGTATACACAAAAGTCATGGGACTCAAGAATGCTAAAGAAATTTGGGACAAATTGGAAAGTAGTTATGAAGGCAACATGAAAGTCAAGGAAGCCAAATTACAAATTTGGAGAAGCAAGTTTGAAGATGTCAAGATGGGAGAAGAAGAAAATATTGATGATTATTTCACAAGAGTCAATGAAATTGTCAGTAACATTCGGGGCTTTGGAGAAAAGTTGGAGGACTCCACTATTGTTAAAAAGCTAATGAGAAATTTTCCTGACAGGTTTGACCCCAAAGTCTCAGCATTAGAAGACAGAGATGATCTCTCTCTTGATGAACTACACAACATTCTCATTGCATATGAAATGAGGAAGATCCCAGTATTCAAGAAGAAGATCAAGGATGAGATGGCTTTTGAGGCCATGAGACAACTCAAGATAAAAGATGACGAAGTCCTAGAATCAAGTGATACTGAAAATGAAGAAAAGGATGAAGATCTCAACACGATTATTTCTCTTTTTTCTAAAAGGTTTGGAAAAAACTAAATTCAGGGGAAAAGGGAAATCACCATCGAGATGTTTCAATTGCAATAACATCGGACACTTTGCTGTAAACTGCCCCAAGAAGAGATATAGTGCTCCAGAAGTTGAAGATGAGAAGTCACAAAAGAAGAAATGGAGTAGATACCCAAGAGAAGGAAACAAATCAGGTGTAAGAAAGAAAAGGTTCGTTCCAGGTGAAAGAAGAAGCTATGTAAGCAAAGAGGAAGAATCAGACTCTACTTCAGCCAGTCAATCAGAAGAAGAAACGAATTTTATGGCTCATGTAGAAAAAGGGTTTGATACCTGCAGCAGTGAAGATGATGAAAGTGAACGAACAGAGCTTGAATACAGATTGAAATATGAATTAGTGGCTTGCCTTGAACAGAACACTGGACTCAAGAAAGAGAAGAGATTGTTACAAAAGGAAACCAGAAGGATGACTGAGGAGTTGGAAGAATGTATGAAGAAAGAGACAATGTACATTGATGAAATCAAGAGACACAAACTGAAGGTAGCTGAGCTGGAAAAGATAGCAAAAGATCTTGAGGAGAAACTTCACCTCAAAGAAGAAGAGCAATCACTGACACATTCCAAGTGGATTGAAGCACAGAATAGCTTGACAAAGATGAGAGAAGACTTCAACAAGGCTGTTGAGGTCATGGCAGAATCATCTTATGCTGGTGCTCAGAGGCAGGTCAATTTACCACTAAGTAAATCTCAAAATACATTTGTTATTTCTAACAATGCAGGTTCAAAGATAAAATTGAGACAAACATGGCATGAACCAATCTGTGTAAAATCATCTTCAATGGAAGAAAGGAAATCCTCAGGAAGGACTACTCAAATCTTGGACAGAAAATTACAACATGACTCTTATCAACAAAGAAGGTCAAGGTTCAGAGGCTACTGCTGGTGTTGTGGTGTGTTTGGACATAAGGCCTATGCATGCTGGTATAACATGTCTCGTCCAAACATGAGGCATGAGTCAAGGGGGAGACATCCTGAAACCCAGAGTGTTTTGCAGAAAGCATCAAAACCACCAACTCAGAACACATTTGACTGCCTGAGTGAAGCTTGTGGAAGATGTGACCAACAAGGTCATAGAGCTGATAAATGTATGACAACTCTTCCTAAACAAAAAGTCAAAGACATGAAAGGGAAAGGCATTCAAGAAACCAATGATGAAATCACATGCTTTGCTGAAGTGGCTCTAAAAGCCAGCAGTAAAACCAAGTCATGGATTCTTGATAGTGGATGCTCATCCCACATGACTGGTGATACAAAAATTCTAAGCAACCTTGAAAGTCATGAGGGAGGAACCGTGGTGTTTGGAAATGATCGTTCTCTGAAAATCAAGGGAGTTGGAAAGGCTATGATTGCAACAAAAAATCTAAAATCCAATGATGTGTTGTTTGTTGAAGGATTAAAGCACAACCTACTGAGTGTTAGTCAATTATGTGATGATGGACATAAGGTGTTGTTCCAGAAGGACTCATGCATCATCAAGAGCTCAAAGGATGGAAAAATCATCACTCAAGGAAGAAGAACCACTGGAAATCTATTTCAAATTGGTGATCCCATCAATTCTTGTTTTCTTAGCTCTAAAGATGAAAACAACCTCTGGCATAGAAGACTTGGCCATCTTGGTCAAAGGAGTATGAGTAAAATTCTGAAGTACAATGTTGTACGAGATCTACCCAAATTAAAGAGAGAAAGAGATGAAGTCTGCGACACATGTCAGAAGGGAAAACTGACCCATAGGTCACACAAAGGAGTTGATATCATATCTACTAGACCTCTTGAACTCATCCATACAGACATATGTGGACCAATGAGACAGAAGTCTACAAGAGGAGATTTCTATTTTATAACCTTCATTGATGATTACACTCGGATGACCAATGTCATGTTCATGAAACACAAGTCAGAGGCAATCACGATGTTCAAGACTTTCAGAAGGCAGGCTGAGAAGGAACTGGAGCTCTGTATCAAGAAAGTAAGATCAGACAACGGAAAAGAATATACCGGTGATGTCTTTGAAAGCTATCTGGTCAAGCATGGAATCAAACATCAATATAGTACACCATATACTCCACAACAGAATGGAGTGGCTGAACGAAAGAATCGAAGCATAGTTGAAATGGGGAGGACTATGTTACCTGAGCATGATATCACTAAGTTTTTCTGGAGAGAAGCAGTATGCACTGCTATACACATACAGAACAGATGTCTCCTGAGACCAGAAACACAAACGACAGCCTATGAAATGTGGTTTAACAGAAAACCAACTGTTAAATATTTCAAAGTCTTTGGCAGTCCCTGCATCATCAAGATTAAAAACATCAATCTGGGAAAGTTTGAAGAAAAAGGTGAAGAAGGAATCTTTATGGGTTACCTACCTAATGGAAGAGGCTACAGATGCTGGAATAATAGGTTGAATAAAATGATTTACTGCAGTGATGTCATAATAATTGAAAAAAACACCAAACCATACACTGTGGATGATGATGACTCAAAGAATGACACAGCCTTGGAACAGAAGAATGCAGAATTACCTGAGCCAACACCAACTGCTGGTGAGATCAACTCTGAATATACCAGTGATGAAGATGAAGGTAATGAAAATGGAAGAAGAAGATACAACAAATTGAAGAAGCATGTTGACACAGAAAATGTCCTTGGAGACCTACAATCCTCAGTAAGAACTAGAAGAAGATTGAGATTGGAAGATCAGACTGCACTGGTTTCTCAAGTTGAACCTCACACAGTGGCTGAAGCAGTTGTACATGAGGAATGGATACAAGCTATGCATGAGGAACTCAATCAAATTGAAAAGAACTCCACTTGGGATCTTGTGCCAAGGCCCAAAAATAAAAATGTTATTGGGACAAAGTGGGTGTTTAGAAACAAACTCAATGAAAAGGGAGAAGTTTCCAGAAACAAGGCCAGACTTGTATGCAAAGGATATTCACAAATGGAAGGAATCGACTTTGAGGAAACCTTTGCACCAGTTGCAAGACTGGAAACTATCAGAATGTTCTTAGCAGTTGCAGCACACAAGCAGTACAAGGTCTATCAGATGGATGTGAAATCTGCATTTCTGAATGGAGATCTTGAAGAAGAGGTGTATATTGAACAACCAGAGGGATTTTTGCTGGACAAAGATGGTAGTATGGTGTGCAGATTGAGAAAAGCCTTGTATGGATTGATGCAGGCCCCTAGAGCCTGGTACTCAAAATTGGATGGTTGTCTTAAAGACATGAAATTTGTCAAAGGAACAGTTGACAGTAACCTCTATGTCAGAGAAATGGCCAATGGTACCCTCATAGTAATTATCTATGTGGATGATATCATTTTTGCTGGTAACAAGGAAGGACTATGTGAAGAATTTGCTGAGCAGATGAAAAGAACTTTTGAAATGTCAATGCTTGGTCAAATGACATATTTTCTAGGATTTCAGGTGGAACAAAGACAAAACTCCATATATCTTTCACAAGAAAAGTACGCAAGGGACTTAGTGAAAAGGTTTGGAATGGAAAGTTCAAAGGAAGTCTCCACACCCATTTCTGTCGGAACCAAGCTATGCAAGGATGAAGAAGGCAACAATGTTGATCAGAAAGAGTTCAGAAGAATTATTGGCAGTCTACTTTATCTCACGACTTCAAGGCCAGATATAGCATATGCAGTGACTTTGTGTGCCAGATTCCAAAGTGATCCAAAAGAATCTCATTTAACTGCAGTCAAAAGAATCCTGAGATATGTTAAAGGAACCCTCAACTATGGACTCTTATACAAACACAGTGCAAACATACAGTTGTTGGGATTCACAGATGCTGATTGGGCTGGTGATTGCACTGATAGAAGATCCACATATGGTGGAACCTTCTTTCTGGGAGAAGGATGTGTTAGCTGGTACAACAAGAAACAAAATTCTGTAACATTGAGCACAGCTGAAGCAGAGTATGTGGCCGCTACACATGCATGTACTCAAATGATTTGGATGCAGGTGCATCTAGCAGATTTGAGGATTAAAGCTGAAAAACCATTGAGGATCTTATGTGATAATCAAAGTGCAATTGGGTTGTCTAAGAATCCTATCCAACACTCCAGATCCAAGAACATTGATATAAAATATCATTTCATCAAAGAAAGGGTCGCCAGTGGAGACATCAAGCTATACTACATTCCTACTCAAGATCAGGTGGCAGCCATTTTCACCAAAGCTATGCCTACGGAAAGATTTGTTGAATTGAGGCTGAAACTTCATGTTCAGCCTTCTACTCTCACTTGAGGAAGAAGAAGGTCCCTCCTTATTCCCTAAATTTTTGTATTCTTGTAATTACATGCAGGGAATTGAAGGAGATGAGTGCATCCCCTGAGGGGGAGCATTGGTACTTGAAGATGTGCAGATTCCAGAAGCTCTATACTCTGAGTATGGCTTTCATTCATCCCTTTGCATTTGTTGGCCAATAAGGGGGAGAAATCATCAGGCACACACGACATTCTCTCAGTGTGCTTCGGAGTATTGACAACCAAATACAAAGGGGGAGATTGTTGTGACCAAGTGAAGTAATTGCATTTGTTGTCAATAACTTGTCATGGTGTGCCATCTGATGAAGTACATCTTGAAGATTGATGATTATAGAAGAATAAAATCTGACGATTGTTGAGCTGTTCTTAAAGTCCCAAGAACTTGTATCAACTGGATACAAAGTCACAACACTTTTTGAAGACCATGCATTGTCTTCACAATGCATGAGGAGTTGAAGAAGCAAGATGATCCATTCACTACTTCTAAGTGGATGAAGTGGTTTAATGAAGTCCATGCACTATCACTTAGTGCGTGTGAATATGAAGATGATCCAATTGATCTCTGATTAGATCAATAAAGAACATTGAAGATTATAAGTGATTCAGGAGTTCGATTGATGAAGATGAACCTTTTGAATTCCATATCCTAAGTGAAGATCATGTGAGAAGAAGAAATGGAGGAATTCTTAAGATGAAGAAGAGAAGATAAGAATAATAGAGGAGGATGAATTTGGCATTTTGAATTGGTATTTTTCATGGAGGAATTTGTTTTTGACAAAGTCTTATTTGTTACTTTGCCAAAAAAAATTGGCCAGCAAAGGAACCTTGGGGGTTCAACCCCAAGGCATGGGCACTAGGGCACCACGCCTGGGGGAACTCGTGGGGCGAGCCAGGACGGCAGGGCGCACACCCAAGACACCGCATGGGTGCCTGGGGCACACCCGGAGGAGCGCGGCAGGGACGCATGAGCGCACCCGCGAGTGTCAGGAGATGCATAGTGGGCGCTAGGAGCGCGCCCGCAGGAGCAGAGTGGGCACAGAGCGCGCCCGCAGGGAGAACATGGTGCGGGGCGGCACCGTGGAGGGAGATAATTCAACTGAGTCGGTTGGGGGAGCGCTTATTTTATATACCGCGGAAATTCCGCGAGAGACTTCGATGTGGGACGCTCATTTTTCACCCGGGACAGATCTGAGCCGTCCGTCTCATCGCGCGCTTGATCTGCGCCGCACGATCCATCCGAGGCGCCGCGATCTAATCCACGCCGTTGAAGATCTGATCCGACGGCCCCGGCTTCGTCCTCAACCTCGAGCCATGCCGAAGCCTCCCCGCGAGCCTCCGTCGAACCAGGAGCAACCCGACGACGGTTTTTGAGCTCCCGACCACCTCTGAGTAAACCGAAGCCACCCTCGTGCTCGTCTGGCCATAACGAACAGGATCATGCCTAAAAATGACCATGCATGCAATGTTTGGAGGATTTCGAGTTCGGCCGAGGCAAGCAAACCTGCCGAGGCCACGTGGTTGGTGTTTTTGCATGGGATGAGCCTAAACCGAAGGCCGTGCATGCGTTATGAGTTGCATGCACGTAGAGGAGAAAAACATAAATGGATCCCGCGTGAAACAGAGAATAAAAACGGGATTTGCGGATCGTTTAAAGATTTAAAAGATCCGAAATCTTCGGGATTGAAGTTATCCCACGCGGAAGATTTGAGGCGTTTCTCTGCCTATAAAAAGAGAGGCCGAGGCTCTCATTAAGCTTGCTGATGCACTGAATTTTTGAAGTCCCGTGAGCGCATCTCTCTGCCTCGCGAAGGTTTGAAGCCCCGCGCAAAGAACTTGCGCGGCTGAAGGTTCCGGAGCCACCCGAGGCTTCGAAGGTCCCCTGCGCGCTAATCTTTGCACGGCAGGAAGTACCCAGGGCCGCAGCATCCGTGCGCGCCCGTGGTTGTCACCCTCTCTGTTCGTGAATTTGCGCGACAGGAGGAAGCGCCCCGCGGTGCTCATACGCCTTGCGCTCCTTGAACTGCTTGCACCCGTGGCTTGCGCGGCCCTTGTGTCTTGAGCCTTGCGCGGCAGTGTTGAGGAGGAGGCCGCACCTTGCATCCCTTCATTTGGTTGGTGTTCGGGTGTGTGCAAGTGGAGGCCGAGACTACACATTGTGTGTGTTTAAGAATTGGAGAAGGCCGCAACCAAGTGTGTGTGCAAGACAAGTGAACAAGAAGCCGAGGCCTTTGTGTTTGTATGCCAAGTGAAGAGGAGTATACGGGTAGAGTGTGTGCACAAAGAGGAGAAGGCCGAGGACCTTTGTGCTTTGGGTGCAAAAGGAAGACCACACTTTGTGTTTATAAATTGAAGAAGAAGGACAAGTCAAGTGTGTGCACTAAAAGAATGAGTAGTGTATGTGTGCACATGTGAAGAAGATCAACTTTGAGAAGAAGAGGAGTACACACTTATGTGTATGGATACAATAGAACTGATCATTCTAAGTGATTGGGTTTTTTGGTGAGCAAGACCAACGAGATCTTTTGAAGACTGTTGAAGCTACTTGAAGTTTTGAACAACACCTTTGAAGAAGTGAAGTGGAGCCATGATGAAGATGATGCTGTGGAGTTGGGGGGGTTTAACCAACTTGTAATTGGGGGGGGGGCAACCAATTACGGTGTAATCATCTTTTGGCATAGTGAAGAATCCGTGTTGGGGGGTGTAACCAACACGGCAAGGAGTAGGTCTTTGTACCGAACCTTGTAAATCTCTGTGTTCTGTGCTCTCATTATTACTGCACCACTAAAAGAGTAGATCTAGGCTTTAACCAGCTGCAGAGGTTGAATTGATAATCCAAAGGGAACAATTCATAAAAAGAAAAAGTTATCACTGATTCACCCCTCCCCTCTCAGTGATCACAACCGATCCAGGCATTTCATATTCATACTTATATATATAGATGATCATAGACTGATATAGAATAGGAAATGTGAACTCCATTCCTTAAATATTTATATAATCTATGTGTGTAGAAATCTAGTCCATGACAAGAATCACATAAAATTCCACTATATGAAGGATTATAGGATTTACAACAAGAACTTTCTAGAAAAACTCAACCACACAAACATTAAAAACTTTTGACAATACCGTTGTGCCATTTTAGAGGACACATCTAAATAAGAATCTAATTATAGAGGTAATACTATTCTACACTTAGAAGATTATTCATAATAAAATTGTTGGGTGTATCAAAAATAAAATATAACATTTTATTATTTAGATTTTATTGTATGTGTACCATTCACTACATCATTATTGTACTCCCCGTCACTAGAAGTGATAGCATGTGATATTCCATTGTCTTTATCCATAAGAATTTACTTACATCCATCATTATCGACAACCCTTATATTAGGTCTTTGATTCTCAGAATTATCCATATCATTTCATTAGTATCACTGATGTGTAGAAGGTAAATTCTTTGAATCCTTTACTCTATTCCCATCATTAGACAAATTTTTTCCATCACATCAGTATTAAACTTCCCAATGAATTTATTTTCTATACATAAAAAATTTTATAACCCCATAAATATAATTTAATCCATATTTTTTTCCAAAATTTTAGAATAAGGTAAAACTAATATTTTTTCATTGCGGTCATTATATTTTCTCTTGATTTCAATTTTATTTTTCTTAAGAAAACCATTGTACAGATTGGTTAATCTAATATCTATCTCAACTATGAGATAAATTCAAACAACTTTACTATTTGTTTAGACAATAATTCACGAAGTATACCTTGTAAGTATTCTAAAATTTTATTCATAGGTACCCCAGGATTGATCATCCTTTTGACTATGTTCACGAAAGTCCTTATTCATATTTGTTCGAAAAATATGAGGAATGTACTTATTAATAAAAAAAGTTCATGAACTCATCATATTCCATGGTTTCAATTTCATTTCATTGCCTCACATTTGTGATAATCTTTCAACAACGATCAGGTTTACCATCAAAATAATTTACTATTAGGATAACCTTTTCATGTTAGGAAGTATAGAGAACTGAAAATATATTTTCAATGGTACTAATCCACTGTTCATCCAATCATGTATAATAAGACTCGCTTAATAATGTTTGACGCAACCTCATAATGTACTTGATATAATATTGTTCCTTATACTACTCATTTGGATATCTGACATGATTTGTATCATGAAAAATCTATGTTATCATAGTTACAAGATATTTTTAAGATGATTCCTTGGCCAAAAACAACCAAAGTACAATTATTATAAAAATATAGTTTACAGGAGTGTAAAATACGAGATCATATTTTAAAAGTTTTCATGTAAGGAAATAAGATCAGTGGGGTGGTCTTCGAAATAGGTGGTGAACTAATTTACTCCCATGTTGTCCAGGCCATCTGTAATCATGTTTACTTATTGATGAACATGTGTGATAATATAATTGATAAAGATAAGTGAATGGGTGTATTCAATCCATAGGGTAGTAGGAATCCAAGAAATTTGTGTTATTCCATTCCAAGTCACTTACATGATTTACATAAATTCACATTAAATCATTATGTATTTCTAACCAATGAGTTCGGAGATGGTAATAGCATGTATTAAACTCATGATCTCAGCTTCAAGTAAGGTGGAATTGAATCATCTTCCTATGAAACATCCAAGGATCTGGCCGAGGTGATTCCTAAAGATTGAAGCACATCTCATAGGTCCAATATTGACTGTAGAGGTTACATAATTATTAATTTTGATCTATATAGGAAGAGGAGATATCTATAATACCTCTAGAGTGTGATGAGGTTGATAGATATTGCTTCTAATCCACAGAAATTGATTGATTCCTAATCCATGCATAGTGTGGGAAATGAAATCGTAATGGGAAAACCAATTAATCAAGAATAAAATTCAATTTAGGACACTTTTGGTTTTATACAAGGTTATTAAGGATCATTTCTAAGACACGATGATTGTGACCTATATTTCGTCATATCCTTTGGGTCCTTACTATTGTTTTCTCATCCTAAATTCAAAAATACAACAATACCTTTTTCAGATACCAATTATAAAGACCCATAATTTATATATATTGATAATACTTTAATGTTGAAGAATATTTATTAGAAAATATAACAAATTCATGACCGGACTGTATAGGTATTATGTCTTTATAAACTGGGAAACAAAAACTATTGGTTCATAAAAATTCTTTATTAACTCTCACTTATCGCATCATAAATAGACCAAAATTTGACATATCTTACTTATTCACCTTCTTCATAACCTAGGGAAAATAATCTTATGAACGGGTGATCTCATATCATTAGTTTGTTAAAAAAATGGAGATATCAATAAAATTATAATCATAAGAGATAATAATATAACATTTGAAATTAATATCCTGCATATGAAATATTGTTATATCATGCCATGGGATAAATCACCCATTTTCTTAAAAATCAATGAAAATAATCCATAATTTCATAAAATAAGACATCAAATTTTGGTGGCATATAAAAAATTATAGAAAATAATTTCATATTTGTTAAAGATCTTTCAGAAGACCATCAAAATGGACAAAATCCATTATTGGACTAAGTTCACTCCTTGTTATATCCCGGCAGTACTAAAAAAATATTATTTCCCATTCCATCCTTGTCAATATGATGAGATATTAATCATCACCCAATGCATTATAGAGAGATATATATAACACTAATTCAATAATGAAATCGTTCTTATGTTTTCCACAATAACATAAATCATTCATCTTAACTCAATGAATAAATGGGTTTCTGTAAACACCATAATATAATCCATGTAAAACAAACAGATTTCATAAATATAATTATATAAAAAACCTATTAAAACCCTAATAACAACAGTGTTATTAAATATGAAAATAAACTTATTAAATAATTATTTCTATGATATAAAACGATTTTACGTTAACACTTGAAATTAATTCCTATGGAAAATATCCTTTCTTATTCCAAAAAAATTCTTTTCTCAAAATAATGATTTTTTTTAAAGAAAATATTTTATTTGAAAATAAACATGAAATCATGTAAAGGATTATTCATGTGAAAAAAGGAATTATTAAAACCTAAAAATACATTTAAACCAAAAAAATTAGAGAAACAATCTCCTTGTACCATTTCAAGAAATTTCAAAAATTACCTCGTATAGAAACCATCAAAAGATTCCATTCATACCATTTAAAAAAAATTAACCAATGAGTAAAATTACCTCTAAAAACATATAAAGAATATAAAAAATATTTTGTAATATATATTTAGGATGCATAGATATGGATGATAAATATATCCAGCAAATACATACATATAATAAATCTCAGATAATAATGATATTGGGAAATCATCGCTTACCTTAGACCTGGTATAATTTTTTTTGTTAGTAAAAATATTATTTTCGGATGTAAATAAATTATGTTTTATATTTCATAATCCTATTAATTTTTATTATATATTATATTACCATATCATCATTCCTTTATTAGTAACCTTATTACATGTTCATCGTGTGTTTTATTTTCTTAAGAATATTTTGTCAGATATATTCTTATTCTTATTCTTAGATTATAGTTATATGATTTAATGAATGATATTATTATATTATAGATCGTATTTTTTAATTATATTCATTATAATAATCAAGATTTAAATAATATCATGTCGAATAAATCACATCGAATAGTGGAGATGGTAGATCGTACGTACACTTTAGTGATGATATCATTCCCATAATTGATTAATGATATTTGAAAATATGGTGTATAATATTTAAGAATCTATATAATGTTACAATAATAATAATAATATATAGTTGTTATTTCCATTATTATACGCATCCATGTATGGTGGTTGTGAAAAAAAAACATTACACCGTAGTGTGGATATGGGGATCCATACATACGCACGCATGGTGATTTTGTTTTTCATAGGTTGGATAGAATATAGAAAATGGTTGCTTCATAATAATTATAACATCTTAGTATATAAGTGTCACATGAGTTATTACATCATAATGAAACCACTCCTGAAGAGGAAGTTTAAGAAGAATGAATTTTGAAAAAATCAATAGAGGGGATTGCCTCTTCTTCAACATGATTCCTCTAAATCTCATAATAAAGCACTAGAGCTGGTAATTAAGGAATAACATAAGCTATATAATATAACTAAGTTAATAAATTAAATTGGTAGAGGATGATAGCACATTAAGTCTCAATGTGATTTTAAGAGTTTAGGGATGATGTTCCTTTTTATAATTGAGTTTAGGGGCCCTTTTGGGATCTCCAAAAATATTAATTTAATATAAAATCAAACTCCATAAAAAAAGAAATTATCCCAATTAAAAATTTTAAATGATATGTGGTAGTAATATATCCAAACAATAAATTTTTAACTTGTTTTTCTGTCAATTGTATCATTATCATTTTCATTATCAATTACTTATTATATTTAATTTTTAACTCTGTTAACAAATATTTAAATATTAACAGGGGAAAATATTAACTTATTTGACATCAATTAGAAAATAAATAAATAAAATAAATATAAAAGACTATATCCTGACTATTTTATATTTTTTAAATTGTTTTATTATTTTTAAATAATTTTATAAAACATTAATTTTCTATAAAATCAATAATGTCAATTTTGATGCTATTAAAATCATTTTTAAAAAAAATATTAAGATAACAAGATGACATATAAAAAATTATTTTATAATCTTACTAAGAGGACCATGTATACTAGAAATGTCTTTTTACATATTAATTCTCCCAAATTAGATATAGTTTAATATTTTTAATAATATTTATTTGATATTTCCCTTCATAAAATAATTACTACATGTGTTTTGTGTAATTATTTAATATTGTTATTTATTAGTATAAATTAAAAATAAAATACAAATAAAAATATAATTCCTATATATTTGAGATTAATTCTAATAATAAAATATGTATTCTATATAATCCAACATTAAAATTTTATAATAATTTAAACATGAATGTCACAAGTTTGTCATCATATTAAAAAAATATCAGTTTCTTAAAATCTTATATAAAGTCTAAATGGCCAATAACTATAAACATGGATGGTTGTGGTCGATATATACTTTAAAAATATTATTTGGTCACGTTTTTGGGTCTTTTAATTATTATTATCACTTTAATAATAATTATATAATTTATTTCTCATCAATTAAATAATTTTTACATCAATAAAGTATAAGTCTTTATTGTAATTATTTTGTTATTAAAATTAGAAATAAATTATCATGATAATTAAAAACATATTATATTTAAAATGGTTATTTATAATCAAATTTATCTTCTGTATAATGTTATATTAAAAATAATATACTTATTAAAATCTGAGTAAGACAATATTATGTTTTCATTAGATAAAATAAATTAAATGTATTAATATCATTGTAGTTGACTCAAAAAGATATCATTTCTAAAAAAGAATGATTTAGGTAGAAACACACTCATCCAATGATATTATACATGTTTTAGGGAAATTTAACAATCGTATTTTTTCCCTAAGATACATGATTAAACATCCTTTCCATATTAAAAAAAATTACTAATGTTACTATTCATAATGTGCTAAAAATAAAAGTAAGTTATTTACATAATTTGGACATACTAATTTCTCTTATGGAATTCATTTTTAATAAGATAAAAAAATATTTTTCAGTAATTCATATTAAATTATCACTATTATCGGAATAAGATAAAGTGGAATAAATGTTAAAGAATTATTAAATATTGAAACGTTTTTATATCTTTCTTCAATGTAAAATTAATGTTAATGAAAAAAATTATATTGAATGGAAAAAATATGTTTTATTTATATATTCAAACTGTTAAATATTATAATTTACACATATAATTTTTTTTGATGAAAATAGATGTTTCAATTAATAGTTGGTTTTTTAGCTATTAATCATAAAATGAATGTTATTAGAAAAATTTCCAAAATTAATCCAATGAAAATTTTTATATCTATATTCCAAATAACTGGTTTATTTTTTCATATAGAAAAAATTATTGTGTCAAAAGCTTAATTTAAAATGGGTTATCCAATAAAATGGAAAAAATTACCCTTCTGAAAAATATAGTTTTATATACATAAAATATGGTATATTCATGGCCCATGAAAAAACTATCTTTTGAATGAATATAAAAAATATTTTATTTAATATATAAGAAATACATTCCATTAATTTAATTTACTAATAGTAAACAACTAATCAAAAATAAAAATATATAATTGATTTTATATTTTTCATCCACAATACATTTTAATAAGTTAGTTATATTTATTTCTTCTACCCGAATGGCTATGTTATAATTGTCATTCTATACTAAGGGAGTCTTGCAGTCCATTTTTACTCTTTATTTAATGCAATGCAAGATATTGAATATACATTATTCAAATAAAAAATTTAATAAATACATCTGAGTGTTACAATATATATATATGTTTTGTACAAAATTTTTCAATGAAAGAGAGAAAATAAATTTTATTGTTTCAAATTCCATTTCCTTTTAATTGTGTGAAAACAAAAATTTGACCTTTTAAATAGGCCACTAAATATTTCCATGGGATTTATTTTATCTCAAAAAAATTGTTTATCCTTAATATAAAATATTGAGAGATTAATAGATATCAATACTTTTTTAGGATATTATTATATATAAAATAGAATTATTATTTTTAAAAACATGCAATGATTATGTTCTATAATATGAGTTCCTATATTAACCATTCATTACAATATTAGTGCTCAATATGGTTGTTTCTGTGGGGGTGGTGTCCCAGATGATTTTTAGCTTTTCTTCACAAGCATCAAACTGATTTAATTAAAGTTGTATTTTTCATAATATAAGATGATATAATTTTCTTCTATACTATCATGTTTAAAAAAATTGGTTTATCCACCACCATAAATGGTGAAATATTAAGGAAGATTAAACATCGGGGATATCAATATTTTATGATCTTATGAACATCGTTGTGAAATGATGATAGTAAAATATAAAACATATATATATAATTTTTTATATTTTACCATTGAGTGTATAACGTAAATATATTTTTATACCACATTTTTCATTGTAAATAAATTTTTTAAAGGAATTATTCTCTTTTAATTAATTATTATGGTGATGTTTAATTGATTATTATTATTAGTTTGATTCATTTTTATTCTCTGATGAACAATGAAAAATTTGTGGATGGTCAAATATAATCCTCTAATTTCCTATAACTTACAATGTAATGTTTTATCTTGTTATATAAGGATTAGTGATTCATTATATCTTTTATCATTGAGAGTTTTTGGTTTATGGGGTTCATTGAAGAAAATATAAATTTCAAGATAATGATGGTAGAATATGTGGGACACGATAATGCTAGTATGATGACGTGGGGCCCAGAAAATTGTTTGGATTCATTTAAAAGTGGGGTAAAATGGCCGATGGGAATTTGATAAAGAGAGAATGATGGATTGGGTATAATTAAGGTGGAATCGATGAAGAATGATGGTGCAGTTAATAATCCTCATGAATTATATTGAGAAAAGTTAGGGTTAAAAAATTAGAGGATGAATACATATTTACATACTATGTCTTACTATAGAAGAATAATTTATCACATGGAATATTGTATTCATGGAAAAATTGCATATCATTTCATCCTATATCTAGGGTCTTTAAAAACCATTTATGATCACATGTTTTTTTATTATTTAGGAACACAATGAGTTTCAAATTGGTATAAGCTACATTTTATGCATTATTGTAATATATTACAAGAAATATACCAAGATTCGGAAACATTGTGTATGATAAGTAACATTATGAAGAATTATGTGATGAAGGCACCTACCCACCTCATCTATTATTTATCAATTTTATACAATTGTATGCAACAATTCAAATTCATGATATGATGCAGGTCCTGAGTACATGTTAATATAATATACATGATACAAACATCATGATTTATATGGGAAATCTCATGTATGGGTAGATAAATTAAAATTTTATGTCTTTAATAAGTGAGGTACCACAGATGGATCAAAGTATATTTATAATAATTTTTACGTCATGAAATTTTTATTTATTGGAATTTTTAACATTTTCTCACTTGGTAAAATAAATAGATAAATTAATATACTATAATGTAAACTTACTTATATAAAATTAAATAATCAATTCCCCATTATCATTTGATTATATTGTCATGGTTTTTTTCAAATAATTGGGATCTCATCCCTATAGATATTAAAATAAATTCCTTGTGAGGCATTTAGAGAATACATTGGTTTTTTGTAATCCATCGTGGTATCATCATGCAATAACATGGACCCCCATATGACTAATGATGTTTATGTTATTCAGGTTGGTGGAGGGAATGGTTCTCCATCCATTGGGTTTATATAGTCCCTCAATTAAAACATTCCCCTTCATCAGTAACTATCAAATAATATATTTAAAATATTGGTACAATGGGAGTTATAGAAGCTACTTATATAATGTTTAGTTAATACCGAATGTGATGGTGTCTGGTCCTATCTCTATGAGGTTTTGTACTAGAATGATTAATATAGATTTTCACCAATATGTATAGTCCCCCAATGTATTATAAATTGATGAATATAGCTTATAAATATGGTATAGTTTTTTATGAATGTTGGTTTTATATCTTTTGATGTTATGGAATTTTTTGTTTTATTTTTTTCATGATATATAATTGGTTTTTGAGAGGGATTAGGTGCTTCAATATGACTATCGGTTAATGAAGCCTTGTTGATGATCGAGGGTGGATTTCCCCCCTTCATAGTGGTTGGAGATGGAGGTTGATTTGGCTCCACCACCTCCGGCATCGTGGGTATTGTTTTTACACTTCCCTAATCCTTGTAATCTTCTTGAATTCTCATCGATTTCTCTAAGCCCTAAAGTTCCAGATCATCAACATGGGGACCCTCGACTCTCAATTACATTATCAGAATTCTCTAATGCCTTATGCTTCCAAGATTTGACCTTGGTGGATTGCTTTATTCATTAAAGTCCTTTGGTGATGAGTTTGGTCACTTTGTGTTTAGTAACTGGTATTTGAAAGACTGTGTGATTATGGGTGTGATTGATAATCATCACCTGATGGTACGATTTTATTTGGAAGAAGAATTAATTTTTGCATGGTCCAGATCTCCCCGCAGATGCAACCGATAAAAAAATTTCCTTCTCTAATGGTCGTTTGACCTTTTTTTGAATCTACACCTTCCTTCCGTAGTGACTTGGGTAAGCCTGCCTCATCTTCCTCTGACTTTTCAAAATCCATCGACAATTCATATGTTAGAGAACCTAGTCGGTATATTTCTCTACTGTGAAGCTCGCACCTCTTATGTAAGGCACCCGGTTAATACGAATTTTTATGTCTGGTGGATATTTCGAAGCCACGGGTAGATTGGATTTGGATTATAGTTGGCGATCATTTACGATGTAGGAAATATGTTGATATTGAAGATTGGGTTGACAACTGCTCGATTTTTTGTCTCCTGGGTCATATGGCTAGTAACTGGCATCGTAGTCGCAACAATAGATAGTCGTCTACTCTGATGAAGTGTCCTGGTTGGGTCTATAGTTAGGGACACATTCTCAGTGATGCTGATAAGCAAGGCACTGTCACTGGATTGGGTGGTTCACCTTTGGGAAAATAGGCGTGGGAACCATCTAACCTGACTGTTACTATGGTGTTTTACACGTTGATGAAATATCTTCTCCTAAGTTCTGGTGTGAATCATGTTGATATGGACGAAGCTTGTCCGGGTAATGGATTTGGAGGTAGTTCAGGAGTGAGTGGTCCTTTAGGGGTTGCAATGCATCATGGAAAAATGGATTTGATCATTGTGTTGTATGCAAGGAAGATAGTGGGTTGATCAAGGATGGTGATGCTAGGTAAAAGGAGGGAGAAATGCCACTGTGATTAGAAATTGATGGGCATGTCAATGGTGAAATTTCTCTTTGTCCAACTGTTATGGAGCCTAACTTGAAGTTTCATTCTAATGGTGGTTTTCAGATCACAATTGACACTTCTAACCGATTGCACTAATTGGAACATGATGAATTAAAGGTGAGTTATCAAATGAAGAAAGGTAACAAAATGAATCTAGTCATAGAGGATTAAATGAAGAAGGAGGTGGATTATAGTTTTATGGAGCATCTATATTGTTTGGCTGTGATTGAATCTAAAAAATTATAAGAGCTGGACCAGAAAGTGATTGATTCTTTCCAAGCTATGCTCATCATTGGAAAATGGGGGGATGTCTTGGAGAGTGACAAGAAAAATCATAGTGATTTTTTTAGTAATTCCTATAGTGATGTTTTCAATGATGGGAATAATATGTCTAGATATGAGGGGCCTCTCCCAGAAAAAATAAGTCTGAGGAAGGATTATTATGATCTTCCAAAGAAGGTGTAAACTAGGTCTTCTTTCAAGAAATCTTCTAAATAGTTTATATCTTTGGAGAAATTGAATCTTTGAAGGAAGTATACTAAGGTCGTGAAGCACTACTAAAGCTCAGATTTGGAGTCAACTTCTATGGAGGAAGTCATCTATCATGCATGTGGTGATGGGTATGCAATTTATGATATGTAAATTTATATTCTATTTTTTTATTCATGTTGGCTATAATTTTCTGTTCTTAATAAATAGTAAGAGGATTTCCTCTGACTAAGATTCTCTAGTATAATTGTTTTGTAAGACATTGTCTCCAATATAATATTGGATTTATAATAATTGTCACCTATATTGGTTTATTATTTATATTAAATGTTTCTTGATATATATTACTCTTTGAGGAAATTTAATTTTTTACCTTTTTTGGGTGTCCTAATAGTTATTTTAACAGTCACCATCACAACAGCCATTGTAACCACACATGTTTTGATTGTGTATGTGGAAAGAAGTATATAAAAGAAATATATGGTTATGGATATTTTAGATCATATGGATTCCAAACATTGTGGTGCATAATGATATTTTGTTGTGATGGATTATATTATACCTCAAACAATGAGTCATTTAAATGAAGAGATTTTCCCCATATCATAATACCATAAAACTCTAAGTCATTAAGAAATAAATTTTATAATTTATTATATGATTATTAAATTATTGTATGATTATATATATGCTATTACATATGGCTTCCAATTTGTTTAGATTAGTTTAGTATGATATTAATCTTTTTTCATTATAGTACTTTAGGGATTGCAGTTTGTTGTATGTATTTTTTGGATATGGTTTATAATTTATAATATAAATTATTTGACAAGATCCGTAGACCAAGTATTATATGAAATGAGCATGGGGTGACATACCAATCAAAATATTTGGATGATGTGGTTTCCTAGTGGGCAAAAATAAATATAGTGGCATTGAAGTGTGGTTGACCCTGAGACGATCTTCTGATAAATGAGTTTAGTGGGGTTTTCTTTTAAAAAATCAAAAAATGATGTTTGGGGTTAATTTATTTTATTTATAATAATAGTAACCAATGTAAGTATTCCATATGATGTATCATCTAACTATGACTTGTATATTATTCACGTAAATTAAAAATTCTAGGAAATGATTTATATGGAATAAATAAGTTATTTAATGTATCATGTAGTAGGTTAGTTATGTTTTGTCTAGAACCTTATTGGGAAAATTTCTATTAGATATGACATAGTATTTATTGTTTCATAATTTCAATAATATATTTCCACCCTATAGGTAGTTATATGGCTTTAGATGAGTGGTATTGAAGAGCATGTTTCAGTGATTGAACCACTTTTCACAAATTCCTTGATAAAGGATTTTGGGATCTAAACAAGAAGTATATTCATATTGTGAGTATAAAGTAGGAACTATAACCATTTTTAGATATAATACCATCCAAATTTTATGTATTTTATAGTTATCAGTTAATAAAATATGATTGTTCATATGATGAGTGTCCAACAATTGTTCTACTGATATATTGGTGAGATTAAACATCTTGATGTGGAAAAAGGGATAGAGTTACTGATTTTTTTATCTATATTAGAATGTAAATTCCTATATATATCAATAAATTGAATATTTATTTATAGAATGATGATATAAAAAGTAAACATTTACCTACATTGGAATATGATATTTACATTATATACTTGTAAATTTTTTAGTACATCTTTTGTAGGAAGTATTGGCCTTGTAATGTAACAATGGAATTTACATAACAATTTTTTGGAATTTGATATGGTATAATTAAAATTTAATAAGTAAACCCTCTACATAGTGTATGATATATTTCTTATGGAATCAATAGTTCTTGTTGAGTCCTTAAAAATATATTCCCAATTGTTTTTTAAATTGATGCATCCCTATATGTGCCACGGTTTGGGAAGGGAATCTAGTGACATAAACATTTTTTAGTGTGGAAGAGGAATGGTCAATCTGTATCCTCTTCCACCACCATTACATGGCCATTATCTTGATAACATTTATATATAATAGAGCCATAAATAGATTAATTTTATTGAGGCATTTGATGTAGACAATCTTGACATGGTATAATGTGTATTTTTTTTACTTTTCCATGTTTAAATAAATACATTTTGTTATTATATTTTATAATCCCTAATATTTTCAGGTATATTTGATTTAATTAATCCATCAATAAATATATTTCTCCACACATATCGTCAATCAAAATAAAGTTACCTTATATCAGATGAGAATTATTAAGAACATATGAAATCTATAAAAACTAAAATAAATCGAAATCTAAGAATAAAACAAAATTTATTACATTCAAAGGACAAATAATTAAAATTATTCAACATTAAAAATGAATATTCATTCTCAAATAATTTTTTGTATGGATAATATTTTAAATCAACCAGTTTTAGTGATTGTTGTTATCACATATGATTTTACAAATTATAAAAAAATATTATAGAGATATTTAAATTATAAATTTATAATAAATAAAATTTATATTACATTATGTTTTAATTTGGTATTTTTCAACAAATTTATTTTCAAATTATATATTTTTACTTCCTAAAATACCAAAATTTATATTTATAAAATTTTAAATATTTTTAAATTGAAATACTTTTTTAAATTATTTATATTTATAATATAATTATATATAATTATAAATTTATCAAAAATAAATGAATTTTTAGTCAATGTCTAGAAATTACTATTTAAAAATTGAATTTGTTTTATTATTATAAAAATATGAAGGTTTAACATAAAACAATAACATACATTATGATTATTTATGTTTAAAAAATGTAATTTTGGATTTATAAAATCCATGTGTAGCTTTCTATTAACAGTAGTGATATTTTAATGCAAACGAATATTGGTTTGAAATAATCATGTAATTATTTATTTTAATGTTAAATTTGGTATTATTGACTAAAATATAAGAAAAATAATTTAATATGTTTTATAATAAAGAATTTTCTATCAGAAAAATTGTTAACTTTGATAATACAATCATATATATAAATTTTAATCACTAAGTTACACTTTTAATAAAATCACTTTTTATATTTCATGAAGAGATGTAAAAAATATATTTTTATTGACATTGAAATATTGTCTAATAGTGACTTTATTAAATTTTTATGTAGTATGTAAAAAACATTTCATAAGATACAATTTTTTTAGGTATTAATTTTAAATTACATATGTCAAAATTAATAATCACTATATGAAAAATGGTAATCATTAATATTCTAGGTGTAATGGTCATAAAAACATGTTTACGAATTTTTTGTTCAATGAATTTGTATAGGAATTGTTTAACATGTCATAGCAATAATTTTTTTAAAATTTGAATATACTATACATTTAAAATACTTCTCTCATTATAAGGTGATGAAATATTTTAACATATGAAAATCTCCATAATTTTAAATGAAACATCTCACAAATACATAAATACTAGCCAATGAATTCGGTTTCCTCTTAATAAATAATAATTTAATATTTTCCCTAGAACTAATTTAAATTTCTAAAATCCACTTATCATAGTAGATTTTATTAATTGAACTACTTTAGAAGTTTTATTCATAGTAAATCCAATTTCATTGATAAGAGAATTTTTTTTCTTATCTACATTCATTTTTAAAAAATTTTGACAAATCTACATTAATATTTTCTTAAAGGTGTTTTATTGGTCGACGAAAAAACATTAATTTTATTGAAACAAATATACAGAAAAAATTACACGACTCTGAAAGACTTGATTTTTTTGTATACCAAATGATAAAGAGATATTAAGTCAAATGGAAGATCATTCCTCTAGATAATTTCGTGGTTGAATCCCATATTAGTGAGGCCATCTACTTCTCTATTTAATAAATAGTAAAATCAGTTTTATAGAAATAATAATATTATTCTTGGGTAATAAATATTCAATATCATTCACATTTTCTATTGAAAATATAAAAATGAAATTCATGTGTTGTATGGATTATCTCCACCTCAAAGAGAGAACTTGATTATTTTAATAAGAAATTATCAAGTTGTTTTATTCCATTCAAATTAAATAAATACTACTCATAAATTATACAACTACATTTATTAAAAAATTAAATTATGATTCTTATCTTTACCGATCATTATCGAAGAAATAAATATGTTAACTGTGCATTGGGTAGACTACAATATCTATAACATTACACATATTTTTTCATCTAGGAATACATTTATTTAACAATAATTGATAAAATATAATTGAACAAAATAAATTATGAACATATTATCATTTTTATTATTTGGTATTGATATTATTCCAAATTCAAAAACTTTAAACAAACATTCATTAATTATGACATGTTTATTTTTGGGTATTTCTAACACCATACATGAACAATGATATAAAATAATGTCATATATGAATATGAGAACTTAATTATAGATAACATATTATATAAATGATTGAATAAATTTTTTTTACACTTGATATTTATAGGGTACCTCCATGAAATTATTATGAAATAGATTTTTAACTATTAATATAATTTGATTTCATTGATTTTATTCACTACACACATTAAAGACTTAGTCTTTGTCACATGAAACACTATGTTTTTATGAAATTTTTTTATTATTGTAATTATTTAAACACAAAAATTATATTCATTAAATTATAATTGAATTTATGAACCTTATTAAATGAATTATGAAATTATGGTTTACCCATGTAATAAACTTTTGAAAATTAAAGGAAATTTTTTTATGAAATTTTTTTCAAATACACACTAGTGTGTCTTATACATATAAAATATAAAATAACTCTGTTAATAATATATTAATAATATATATATATAATAAATTAAATCTAATATTTAATATCCATCATATGGGTTTTATATAAATAATATAAAAATAAATCTAATCTTTTTGATAAAAAAATTTATTGTTATAAAAAAAATTATAGCCTTCTAATAAAGTACCTGTATTAAACCCAATTTGTTAGATTTTATATATTATATTTGATATAAATAATCATCTTTTTTATGGTTAATATCAAAAAAAATATAGTTTTGATTTTTTGTATTTTTCTAAGAAGATTCTTTGTTTTATGAATAATGAAAAAAACTAGATATTCATCAAAAAATACATTTCTTTATAAATAATATATATTGTTGTATAATATTTTTTATTGGTGTTAAAGTCTGAATAGTTAAAATATTCATTTATAAATTTAATTTCTATCATTATACAATTTTTAATATATATGTAATATATAAAAATAATAATATTTTGAAAATTTTCACTTTAAAAACTCATTTTCAATACCGTCTCTGTGTTTTAGTTGAGATTAACAATATAAACATATTATTATTTATATTATTAAAGAATATTATATATATTTTAAGTAATAATTTAAAAATTTATTAAATAGTTCACTTTAATATTTTCCCTATATGAATAGTTACAATTGTAATTTATTTTTCCATAGTAATGGGTAAATTTGGTAATTTAGGAATTAAAATAAAGTGAAAAGGTCTATAAAATGAAGCTAAAACATTCCTAAATTTTATTTTATGAGGTTAATTTTACAATTAACTACTCTTTTTATAAATATAATTATTTAATGGAGATATTCAAATGAAAATTAATTAGATATGATTGAAACCAAAGGAACGGACAAAATATCACACTCTTACTTTTAATAAGTATAATATTTTCAATTTTGGATGATTAAAATATATAATAAATTGTAAATATTCACCAGAAATATTAATGCTTTAAATACGTTATCATTTTTTATTTTTGATTTTTAGTGATGAAATAATTATCATACAAAATTTCACAATAATGATGCATTGATTATTCAATGAATGAAAAAATAAATCAAGTGGTATGAAAACTATTAAAATAAATATAATATCAATTAATTTAGTATATCCATGAATAATAGGGAATTATGACACATTGTCATTGTATTATATAAATTTATCAGAATTTATCTCATACAAATGATTTTATAAATTTAAAGGTAATGAATCGTGTCAAAATTTACAGTAATTATATTTTATAAAAATTATATTTTATAAAATAATTAAAAATAATAAAATTAACAAATAATGGGAAATGAGATTAATTAGTATTGAAAAATATTTACTTTGTTATTTATTGTTAAATTGGCTCCTTTTAATTAAAAAACTCAACCTTTTAATATTGTAAAAAATATCACCCTACATAAAATTGAAATAAGATATCTAAGGGTTAATCTAAATGATAAGGATTACTATTACAACAAATTAGCCTATAATATATTGGTTAATTAGATTAACACCCTATCTAAAACTATATTGGAATACCTTAATATATTATTTATTTGGGGTATATTTAGTTTATTACAAATTAATCTTTTGAGAAAATCAAAAAACGTGTCTATCACATTCATTAAAAAAGGATATCCCACCCTCATCTATTTTCACCACATTGACTCCTATAGCTGAAAAAACGAGTAAAAAATTTCTCATCCACTTCTCTAGAAAATATTTTAGATTTTATGGTCTTCTAAAAGACCAAATCTATAGCGTTTTTTAAAAGTTGTAGAAAATCATTTCAAAGAAGAGATAATCACTTTAATTGATCACTCTCTTGATCAAATTTTACAAAACTATTATAAATATATGATATATATCATAAATTAATAAATTAAAAATAATAAATATTCATAAATTTTATTATTATATTTAACACATCATTATACATCTCCTTTCTTATCAAACGTGAAGTGAAAGTGTCCCTCATTCATAAGTCTGACGTATTATCCCATGATAATGATACAATTCAACATTCATCGTCGAAATTTATAAATGGAATATATCAGGGTTATATTATTTTTATATGATATTAATTACATATATGTAATTTTCTAATTATAATATCACATATTCTATTTTACCGCTTTACTTTTTTGGAAAAGATAACATCGACTGTTTGGATGTATAACTCACCATCTCCAAAATGCGTAGAGAATTTTTTTCATCTATATTTCACATATTTGGTAATAAGGATTAATGTTTTGAATATATTATATATATAAGATAATACTTATTTTTTAAATTATGTTTCCATGATCATTGTATATGTACCAGGACTTCTGAACTAAAACATGCTTCGAAAACGAAGTAGATATCACCTAAATAGTGATTTTAAATTTTAAAAAATAGGTGATAAGGTGTTATAAACATATCATTAATTATATTTTGGTTATATAGTTATAAAATAAATTAATAATAAATATATATTTATTATATGAGGGGTTTGAATGCGAACTAGTAAAGGAGATGCTAGAGGTAAGTGATATTTGTCCAACATTTATTTTTGAGGGATACATTCCTTATACACTACATTAATATTTTCTAGGTTTTATATACTACTTTTTATGAACATTATGTAATTTAATTATCCATATAATTTTATTAGATTCAAGAGAAATACAATTCAATTAATTACAATTTGGTAAGTGTTAATTTCACAGTCTCATTATTATTCATGATTTTATATGTAAGAATCTTCTGGGGAATAATTCTATTCCCTGTCCATATTACCAAAATATTTTTTCAAAAATGATTTTATTTTTCTTGAAAAAAATAAATTCACGTTTAACCAACATTTAATTTTCTACATAATGGTTTGAATGGAATATTTTTTTCTAATTATGGAAGATTGTTAATTTTTTTAAAAAATAAAAAATGAATGTTTTTAATATTATATATAATGAAGGTAATTTTACATGTTCAACATTATTTAATGTAATTATTCTTCAATTAAAAGTTTAGAATTATATATTTGATGATTTTTTTCCCATCCGATTATATGACTATAAAAAATTATATATATAAGTAATGTATATATCCTGAATAATTATATCAAATATTCTTTCAAAATTATATTCGGTCATAGGAACTTTCATTTGATGTTAATTTTTCTTTATAATTGATATGCTCCAGTTATATCAATATTATTCATTATCTAAATAGTTTATGATTTTGGTGGATTTAAATTTGTGAATTCTATTTATTTTCTATTAGTTATGATGAAATGTATTTTTAACCAATTTATTTTATGGGTTATAATATGATGAATGATTTATTGTCATGTGGATGACATGTGTTTGGTTTTAATTATATTATTTGTTAGGCCTATATGTCCATCCAATTCATTGGGTAATGAATACTAATTAATGATATAATTAGGGGAATGATACGGATCCGGTTGATCTGGTATGGGATACAGGATGATATGATTGATACATTATGTGAAACAAGTTGGTGTGCTTGATCTATTATGTGAATTACGTGATAAGGGGTGATCTAAGAGTCTTGGTAGTTAACATTGACACATGAAATGGATCTCTATAATTAGGAATATTCTTGAAACATTTAGGATATGAAGTCATGCTTTATGATTGAGTTATGTTGATTTTTCATTCTTATAATTCGTGTATTTTGGAATGAAAATGTTTTATTCCATGAACCATGGTAATGATCTATGATAGGTTGTGTGTGAGCATTGAATGTTATGCTCATGATCACCTACCCATCATCTTATATTATGATTACATAATATCCTAAATTAATATCATCTATGATAACTCTTATTGAGCATCTGAGCTTACCATTTTCTTATGATCCCATTCCTCATGATAAAATCTATTGGTTTTATGTATGGGTACTAAAGGGAATGATCTTTGCTGTAAAGGTCACATTCCATGCGAGGTCACCATCCGACCCACCACCCAACCCATTCAGCCGCAAGTCTAGAAAGTGTTCATGATCCACTTAGGCTCAAACAAGTTCCCAGGTACAAAATAATCATTTGGGAATGATTTACCTAGATAATTAGTGATGAAGAAAATATCAATTTACATAAGGGAAAACTGATACTACACAACCAAACAAACCTTTGAAAAAATTTATATTAAACAGTTTACAAACATTAGGAAAACCCCAAAAAGTACTGTGACTGTAAGGAGACTAAATTCTATACTAAACCACCATGCAATGAGAGAAACAACATCATCTAGCCATCCATATCAAGATCCAAAATTAAAGAAACTAGAAACTCAAACTGCTATCACTAATTGCTTTACTTTAGCTAAAAAAATGATAAAAAAATATACACACACCCAAGGGTGTATGTATGTTGTTAGCTAATCCTTAGTTGGATGTCAACCCGGAGTACAAATTCCATTCCAAAATATTTTCAAGATAATCTACTATGATCATTTAAATTAATTCATTGAAATCATTTTGAGGAAGTCACTGGTGGGTAAAAAATTTAATGAAAACAAACCACTTACAAATAAAACCAATACATCCATTTAATTAAAATAAAAAAGGATTATAAATGTTCACACATACACACAAATCCACACATGAGAGGTCCATAGTATTCCAACAGTTGGAACCTCATCATATATGGAATAGAATTGTTGAAAAATTACAACGGTCAAACTACCTCAAGTGGGATTCTAGGAACCTCTCATCTCAATGAAAATGTTGTTTATAAGCCACAACATCCCATCTTTGATTCCTGATCCACTACTAGGGGACATCCCCACAAACCTAGTTCTCTCCAATCATCATCCATGTTTAGATATTATTGTAATTGTCAATACTGATATGTGAAACCTAGTAATAGCCACTTCTAAATCCATATAAATCTAGACCTAGTTCTTTTACCTCGTTACCCAAAATTCACTTGTGTTCATTTATGTTCCACAAATAACATTGTACATAATCATTACACTTCTTAGTCCAAATATGGTGACACTCAACATACACCACCACTTGGCCTACCAAAAACCTTTATTGTATCGAGATGAACACCAAAGCTACCACAAAACATGATCTTCACCACTTGTACAATTTAATAATGAAGATTTATAATGTAGATCACACTTATGACATTTAACATAAAACCTTAATCTTGGAAATCAACCAATTTATTTTTAGAAAAAATATTTTTATTCTATAAACATAACAAAACAATTTCAAAAGGGGTCTCACCCAACCCACACATTTTATAAAATAGAATCAGCGCATAAAAAATATAGGTGGATGTGCAGCACACAAGGAATATGTCCCATTTTCTCAAAGAATCCAATTTTCAATGCCAAAACAGGTTAAATAATTTTCAAACTAAACTTTCACCATACAAAAAACCCATAAGGCCCTTTTTTGTAAAACACTGCATTAAAACACATGCACACAACATAGCCATTTTCTATTACAAAATTTAAACCCAACATAAAAGCATGCCAAAGCCTTTAAAAATATATTTCACATTACTCAAAAAAATTAACAAACCCTTTACACAAACAAATTTCTATTCCAAAATGGGTTCTTTATTATTTAATAATTTCAAAACTAATAAAAAAGTACACAATAATCCAAACCTAGAATGACAACCCACATTCCATTATAAAACCTTTTTCAGCACACATGCTACTCAATTTCACATGAAATCATTTTTCCTTACCTAAAACAATACATTAAACAATCCCATGAATTTCCAAAACTAAATACATATAAATGGAATGAATATTTTCTTTAGGAAAACCAACTTCATCAAAAATATATTCCAAAACATTCTAAAACATAGGTCACACTACAAAATTAAAGAATAGAACATTTTAAAATCATCTAAACAAATAAGTTAATTTATCTAAAAATGCTATGGAATTTAACCACCTACATAGGATGAGGAACATATCAAAACAATGGTGTGGAGTATATCCTCACCTCAACCGCACAACAAGGGAGCCAAAACGAACCATAAATATGAGATATTTACCAAAAACAGAAATATAAAACCATTAACACTAATCGAACCCCATGAAATTTAAGGAAACCACCAGAGATCAAGGGATAGGTTTACCTGGATGAGAGATGCATGCGCGGAAGGAGAGTGGGGTGTTAGAATGAGTCACTCCTATTAATGTGGCAATAACCAGTAGGGGCCTGTGGGCAGTGGTGGTGCCAGTTGGGAAGAATGAGGCCCACTAGTGGATGGTGTGCCGAAGACATGATGCACTAGAGGAGAGTTGTCCATGGGAATTAAGGCCACTAAAAATATATATCTAGTGGGGGGAGTGCTATGAATTTACAAGGAAGAGAGGGATGGGTAACGTGCAAAACATGGAGTATCCAGGATGGGGAGTCAGAGAAAAGACACTCCCAAAGGGGGTCTAGCAAAGGGAGGTCATTCAGGGGTCATAGGAGGACATAAGAGGAATGGTCGGTGTGCTATATAGGTTGGAGGAAGATAAGGTGGAGCGATGCGGTGAATGGGGAGAGGGGTGAGACGTGATTAGAGAGGTGGTTGAGATAAAAAATCCTAATAAAAAAGAAAACAAAAACTGTGATAAACAAATAATAAAAATAATAATAATAATTATAACAGTTATAATCATAATAATTTACTTAATATTCAATCACTAATAATAATAACAATAATAATAATTTAATACTAATTTCAACAATAAATAATAATAATATTATTATTATTAGTAATAATAATATCATTATAATTATTTTTAAAAGAATTTTTAAACATAAATTTATTTTTATTATTTTACATTACTCTCATATTATTATTAATTTCATATTATTTATTTATATTAAAAATTGAGAAGGCCACACAGTTATCTGGGTTAAGTTGTTTGGTTTTCCACACCATTCTCTACTCGTGCGCCTGATTCCACTATTCACAAAACATGCATTTTTCAATAAGAACAAAGAAATTTAAACCATAATTCAACCCAAACCTCAACAAGGATATACAGTGCTAGGAAAATTAATAAAATAAATTTTTTTAGAAGGGTTGGGTGTGAAAATTCTTCCAACCATAATGCTCTACACCCCCTGAAAGACACTACAAGGATTAACCCCAATATGAAAAACAATACCTCTTAATATTCCAAGGGGATTCCCAATAAATAATAAACAAGAGAAGGCCAGATCACTATCAAAACCACAAGAGGATTACAAAAAAAACATATGATATTCAAAATGCACTCCACGTTCAGTGACACCTGACCACATAGTGAAAACACCTCAAATTTATCAATCAAAGGAAAAGTGCATCCCCCAACCCACAATCCTACCTCTTAAGTAAAACACCCTATACATCATTGAAAGAGATATACACTGCATCCCTGAAACAACAACAATAATCAAATCATAACTTATTAACACTATAATAATCATAATTTTTTAAAACCATTTGAAATGTTCCAACCCCATCATTCACTCCAAAGTAGATCTTGATGTTAGAAGGCATCGAACGAGACCAAATACCACCTAACCAATCACCTAGAATATAACTGAATTACTGATATGGAGTTATCATAGTGGACTCCCCCCATAAGAATCATCATAACACCTAAGGCCGAATAAATACATCAATAGAGTGAGGCCCTGAATGGAAATTCCATCATAATTCATACACTAGAATCAATTCACTCGAGAGGAATTCCAGCATGACCCAGATATGTATGTCCACCTTTATAAAGGACTTATCTACCTAAAATGTGGAGGCCAACATGGGATTCTGGTTAGGGCATACTTGAGAACATATTGAAAAAAAAATCTCTCACCACAAGGGACCCTATTAATGAAACTCCAATGTAACCATAAGACACTATACAATTCACCACCCCCACGACACTACCATTTGTGGATGAGAAGCAAATAAAAACCAAAAACAAACTGAACTGTAATGCTGATCATACAAAATAATGACATGAAATGTTGTTTCCACAAAGGTACATGCATAGAGTTTTGAGAGAACGAGACGAATACACCACTTCCTATCCACGAGGAATCCTTCCACCCACATAGTTCATGATCATGAGATGAAGTATACATGTTTCTATTTAGTAAATAAAACCATTAAAATAGACTTTCTAGAGAAAATGTCAAACTATAACCACCTCCCACACTATAGACAGAAGTTAAAACAGGATCCTTTACACTCAAGGGGTTTCCTTACTATGTTCTAGCTTCACTCAGGAACCTATGGCTGGAGTTCTATTGGATAAAGCATCCCCTTCCTCATAGTAATGCACTATAAACCTATGAATGGAACATAACCTTTTGGTTCCACAAGAAACCATGCCTCAATCTAAATGAAACCACTAAATACAACACATCCTGCCACCAATTATATCTCAACATAGAATATCACCGTGATAAGGATATTGAATATGTCCATGCATGATTCCATTCAACTCATCTAAGGATAAAATTAAACAAGAACACAAGAAAAACATTTCTATCTAAATGGGGAAAAATTTAGAATTCCTATAATATATCATGATTATATTAAAATAGATGTTCAAATAATATTTTCACAATAGCCACCCTTGCAGATGAATTAAAACACAACATTAAAAACATCAGTGAATGTGAAAATCTTAAAATAAAAGTATTTATAAGGAAAAGGAGTTTAAACATAGTCATTAACAACACATGAGTCCTATAAATGGCCATAATGTCCTCTTACGACCTGATTTTCCACATTAGTGCCCTAAAATGAACATTTTCATAGATGAAAATAGAAAAAATACCCAAATATCTTTTCAAGAACGCACCTAACACCAACATCCCAAACCTCTTTTCGTTTTCCCCTGGATTTCCCTTCACTGATTTGAGGTGGGTTCTTCAGACATATATGATTAAAATGTCACATTTGACCATCAAGTGACGCATGGAAACCTAAAAAACCTTAAATGCTTCCCACATCCACTCCCCCGCTATAAGAGGATTCATAAATTTGATGAATAAGAGGAGTATAATAAATTATAAATCACAATAAGGAAGAACATGCTTTGATCAACTCTAGGATATACAAATGGTGAATCACCTGTTCCCCCACATCAATCACCCATTAACTCTTTATGGGGGAATACACTATTAAGAATGGAAAAATACCATGGACCCAAATAAAACTAGTCCATTTAACAAAACATACCATGAACAATCAGTGAACGAATTAGGTGAACCACTAAAAAGGCTTAACGAAAAACTACTCAATATAAAACACATATAATACTTCAAAACAATTTACCTTTGAAAAGATAACCTAAAATATCATTCTAATACGAAGTATTTTGGATCTCAAAACACCTAAAAACATCATTCCAAAAATTATGAAAGACACACCACATAATCACCAGTTAACTAAACATCAAATTTTCCTTAAAAAGATTTTGTGAAATTAAACAATGTTGGTGGGTGGAACATTCACCAATGGTACACCATAGGCCTCACACATTCATGTTATCATCCCAACCGGGCACATATTTCACCTCCCACATATAAACCATGCATACGTTCCCCCAATATATTACGAAAGGTTAGAACACAAATCATTTCAATTTTTAAAAACATTAATTCAATACACATCCTCAACTTTCCAATTTCAAATTTAACAGAAGCACTTCAAAACTCATCCAGTTTCACAAAACCATGTTTGACTAATAACATTTTAATTAAAACTCACATGATCTCATTGAAAGAATTTTTCCAAGACCATTTTGAACATGAATATCCTTTTCCCCAAAAAAACAATTTTTTCCAATAAACCTCAATCATTTTTTATGCAAAGTCAATATCCTTGGAATAATTATCATTTTTACCCAAAATCCATTTCATAAAAGACTATCCTTTTTAAAACTCATTCAAACAATTCTAAAAACACCATAGGTGTAATGATGATGTATGGTGTGATATATAGGACATAATTGAGCACATGGGAATCCCATGTATCTAGGTTGATGGACTAGGACTAGCATGCTAGTTATTAAGAAGTGGATACAACCCAATTTGGCATAGAAGGACGTGCGATTACACAACTAACTAAATTGGGATGATGATCCACAACCATTTTTCAATATAATAAACAATATTCATAATTTAGAAAACAATTTTGAAATTAGCCACATGATTTTAAACTATCCAATAACCCTAGAAATTTCTTAGTAAAACCCTTTTTAATCCATAAACAAAAAAAATTCATGAGGGGTTATCTACCACACAAATATTTTATCAAAATTATTCATGGAATAAAACAGAAAGGCACATCTATAAAACATCAAGAATATAACCCATTTTCTCAAATAATCCATTTTTAAACACCAAATACCTTTATATCTACTCCAAAATTAACCCACACTTTATGAATAAAACATAAGACCCTTTTTAAGAAAGACCACATTAAAACACAATCACATAACATTACCATTTTATGTAACAAGATCCAAACCCAACACATAATCATGATAAACCATTAAGAAATATATATTTTCATCACTCACAAAATATCATAGACCATTTACATAAATCAACTTCATATCTAAAATAAGTTCATCATTATTTGAATAATTTATAATTTGTAAAAAATGCTCACAACAAGCCAAACATGAAAAGACAACCCAATTTCAATTATAAATGATTTTTCAGCACACATTCACCACTATTTCCCATTAAAACATGTTTTTTATAACTCAAACCAATAATTAAACACTTCCAACAATTTCGACATCAACAAATATATAAATAACAAGAATATATTATTTTGGAAATCAAATATTATCAAACATTTATGTCGAAGCTTTCTATAAAATTGTTCAACCAACACAATAATAACAGAGAATATTTTAAAATTATATAAAAAGAATTAAAATATCAAAAAATTCTAGTGAATGGAAATAGCTACCATAGGTGGAGAACATACCATAAAAATGTTTTGTAGTGTATCCATACCTTAACCTCACCACAAGAGAGCAATGATTAACCCTAAACAAGGAAAATTTTCCAATAACAACAATATAAAATCACTAACCCTAACCAAACCCCATTAAAATTAATTAAAAAAACCTAGAACAAGGGAGGGTTTGTCATAGGATACATTCATGTGTTAAAGGAGGGTGGGGTACTGGCGGGAGTCGTGGTAACTAGAGAGGGGTCTTCTAAAAGTGGTTCGCATGCTAGGGAGGCAACAGTTAAGAAGAAGGAGTTTGGTCGGTGGTGCTTTTGCTGGGTAAAAGCTATGCCGGAGGTGATCCATCTATGGGATGGGTGGACACATGAAATCCATGCCCTGTAGGGGTAGTGTGAGGCATGGAAGAGGAGGACAGGGCCTAGTGGCATGTTCCGTAGGGAGCATCATGTTGGAGAGCATCGTATAGAAAACCCACGCCGATATTGGGTTATGCCTAGGGAGGTCGACACAGGGTCACTGAGGTAGGTAGGTGGAATGGAATGTCGGCCATGTTGGTGGGAGGAAGTTAAAGTTGTGTGAAACTGGTAAGGGGTAGAGGGTTGAGACATAATTTTAGAGGTGGGGGAGAGAGAAACCCTTAATAAAAAATTAAATAAAAAATGATAAACTAATAATAATAATAATAATAATAATAATAACAGTTATAAAAATTATAATCATAATAATCTTATTAATATGCTATAAATAGTAATAATAATAATAATTTAATATTAATGACAAATATCATTAATAATAATAATAATAATATTCTAAATAATATTATTTGTAATTATAATATTATCATTATTGTAATTATTAATATAATTTTTTAAATATCAATTTATTTTTGTTATTTTATTTTACTTTCATTTCATTTATTTATTTTGAATATCGGGCAAGGAACATGGTGACCAGGTCAAAGTCGTGCGATTTGCCAAACCATGCTTTGTCTGTGGGCCTGAAGGTGCCATGCCCATAACACACATTTATTAATAAAAACTCAAAAATATAAACAACCTTCAACATGAAACTCAAAAATGATACCTGGAGCTAAGATAATTAAAAAAATTAATATATTTTTAAAGGGTCAGGTGTGATAATAAAAAATAAAAAACTATCACTATACGTACTATTTTTGTTCCATGTTTCTAGGGGCACAAAACAATTATCTTCCCATGGAATATTTTTTTGTAATGTAAATAATATTCCTAAAAAAAGTAAATGTAGTTTTTCTATTTTTTTTGATTATTATAGTTTCTATCATAGAAAATGTTTTTTAAACAATTAAAATAAGGATGAAAAAACCATATTAATATCACTAAGGATATGATTAAGTATGTTATTAAATATTAAAATTTTGATATTGATATTTAATAACATATGATTAAACCTATGGTATCATAGAATTATATTTTATATGGAATTTTCCTTCATATTTTAGTTATATCACTATGATTATTTTTTCATACTCAATTTATTATAGTTTTACTCAATGGTTTTACCCTAATAGAACCACATTAATGATACATGTGTTGTAATAAATAGTGATTGTCTTCATGGGAAACCAAATGTGTTCTGAGTAGGAATGAAATATATTATTGACATGCTCACACAAAATTCCCAACAAATAATCATGATTGATTTACATTCATGAAATAAGGTAACAAAATTATATTGAGTCCCTTATGAGGAAACATACACCTTTTTCCAGCTGTTCTTGTGATCTAATAGAGGCTAAATAGTGGATTAGTACCACTAAAAAGATATTTTTAATTCACCAATGTTCGGAATAATGGAAAGTCATTTTTATGTCTATTTTTTAATGGTTGGTGCCTAAGCTTAATTTATGATTAATGAAAAGAAAAAACTCTTTAATTGGGTATATTGAGACCCATTACAGAGCCCGAAGGCCCAGTGGGAATTTATCTCATTACATGGCCCATAGCACCAGAAACACACCATTTATCAAGAAAAAATACCCAGTACAAGATTTTAATGAAATTAAATTTACAAAAAAACCATAAATACTATATTATAAACATTTCTATCATTGGTTTATACATGTACATAAATACAAATTATTACATTAATTAAAAAACATCAATGTTCCCTTATCTTTTAATCTTGGCCAAGCTCATGCTATGTCCAATCAAGTCGCCCCTCCTCGACCAAAATAATTCACATGTATAATAAAAAAATTTATATGTTAGTAAAAATATATGAATAATTATTGACATAAATTGTTAATTTTAATTAAATAGATGTCAATTTTATAAACAAATACATGCTTAGAGTCATACCGATTACACCGTGAAAACGATTGAGGTTCAGCTGATTCCAACACATCTCTAATTACTAGTGGATAATTATCCTATGGTATCAACAAAATATAAATTTTTTTCATAGTTTTGAGTAACCACGATGACTTTTTTACTGAAATGTCATTTTAAAATTAAAACATGCACTTTGGCACATATCTGACACATCATGTATCAGATTCAGGGGAGGATGATTACTATACCTCACAAATTACTTATGAATTATTATCTTAAAGTGTCAAAAAATGAAAATGTTTTATCATAGTTTTGAGTAGCTCAATTATCATTTTAAAAAAAATCTATGATAGTTAAAAATAAATAGGCGCACATAGAGTCATACTAGTCACACCATTCATCAGATTGATGTTTGAATTATTATTACACGTCATAAATTAATTATGGATAATGTTAAAAAAGTATAGAAAAATAGGAATTTTTATAGATGGTTTTGATTTTCTCACTCCTATTTTTAACTAAAATGTCATTTTAAAATTGATAAATGCACATTGACTCATACTGATCTCACTATGTATCATATTGTTGTGATACTAATGCATTAAAATCACAAATAACAAATGGATCATTTTATCGAGTATTTTTAAAAAGTTGAATGTGTTTCCTCATTTGTGAGTAGGTCATTATGTATTTTTAATAAAATTGATGTCAATTATAAATAATAACATGCTCTTTGAGTCATATTGGTCACATTGTGCATCATATTGAAGTGTGGTTGATTCATTCACATCTCAAATAGCTTAGGGATCACATTAATAATGTATCAAAACAATATGAATGTGTTATTTTTTATATTGAGGTGTCACTAGTTCTTGCAATGGATTGACACATGGATTTATTGTATTCACATTGTGTACCGAATTGGGGTGTGGCTAATTTCTACACACCTCAAATGACATATGGATCCTCTCCATATGTGTGAACGAATTACACGCGACTATAAATTTTTTTTTCAAATAATTCAAAAAACAATACTTTTTAATAAATAAACTAATGATATCTAACTGAAAAATGACCCACACACAAGGCACATGTAGTTATTTCCCAAAAAATAGATATCTCCACACATGTATGATAATGAGAGTGGAACAAATTTAGGAATGTATAACCATTCCAAGGATCACATTAAGAAAAAACAAAACCATTTTAACTATTAATGGATGATTTTAATAGAATTTTATTATCACATCCATGATAAATTTTTCAGGTATTTTCATATTTTATTTTAGTCTATCTTTATTCATGGGATTTACTTTAATTGTTTTTGATGAAAATCACAAAAAATGGGTGGGTATGCCCTTGCGCACAGATAGTAGTAAATGTGCCCAATCCCAAGAAACAATGTAGTAGGGGACATTACCTATGACATGACTTTTATATGGTCATGCTCTATGACCAGGTAACCGTACAGATGTTTCTGTTCAAACAGAATGGTCAGCGCGATTACACCACATTTTTTCAAACTGAGTAGACTAACCATACGGACCTGCTAGCACATTAAACATATCCCTCATTTTCTATCTCTAATCAAGATTAACCCCTTTTCCCCCCATTTTGGAACCCCACTCAAGATCCCACACCCTAGGCCCACCTCTCCCTTATTCTACCACCTTGGGACTCATTTATTATTTTGGATTTGGTATGAATCTCCCTCCAAACGTCAACTGTCTCCTTCCCTCATTTCCACATCTAATATAGGTTATATTCCGTTCCTTTTGGGTGTTTCTTCATCCCCATCCCAAGGGTTGTGATTTTAGGGTTCTTCCTTGACATTTTTTGGTCTACCTATTGATTTAGGGTTTGATCATGAACCAACATGTAGTGATTAATGTGTGTCAATTGTTTCACACTAGATTTAGGGGGTTCTACATAAACGGCAGGTGGATCAATTATTAAACATTTCTTGATGAATTTATTTGGCTTTCATGAGATAATTTTGACATTTTAAAAGTTATAATTGTAGTGACAACGTGTTTTTAAAAATTTTGGTTCTATAATTGATTTTTAAATGGGTTTTATATGCTTAATTTTTAAATCAAATAAGTATGGAATTTTGGGTGCATTTGAATTTATTTATATATTGAGTATATGTTTCATAAATTTTTTTAGGGGGATAGAACTAAATTTTCAAAAGGAATTAGTATTCATTGATTTTTGAAAGATGAATTTTTTGTGAAATAGTTTCTTTGGTGTGTGTTGGGTTCAATTTGGATTGTGAAATATAAATGTGGTTATATGAGTTTTTTATGGAACATTTATGACCACCCATTTGAAAGCCTGGGTAGCTAGGAGGGTGGTGTAGGACTAGCATGGTAGTGTTTTAATGTGTAAATGACTTGTTTTAACTTAGTAGGATTTACATTGACAAAACTAACAAAACATATTTATAAATGTAGACAACAATAATGTTGGAAGGATCTCTTCTCTAGTTGAACGTGCACAAGAATGGGGATTGTTGTGGTTATTATTTTACCAAACACTAGACAAGAGGTTCTAGGGTCCCTATTTTCATCTAACCCATAGGGCCTCTCCCATGTTAGGTGATCCATGATTATAACGTGCTCATCACTATATTATGGTGGGGAATTTGGGTTACTCCAAAGGTAAGGTGTTTTTATCTCAAAACTACACCAAATTAAAATATATTTAATTAAAATTGTTTCCATTAAAATTTATATTTTTCTCTTATTCCGTTTACTATGCTTGAAAATTAATTATTCATTTCATCATTTAGAGCATGGAATCAGTTTTGGGTGGCAACATGTTGGGAAATGGATCACACCCTACGTACAACATGGGGTGTATGCACACTTGGTCATGTTTGATGTAGGTAAGGGAAAAGTCTTTGGTGATGGTGGATCATGATACTAATGAAATTCATGGGTGGTGTTTCTGAGATAGCTTGAAAGAGATACTCCCTAAGCTGGTGGTAGTTTTTGTTTCTTTTCCTTTTATTCTTTTTGTAGTATCTCTATTTTTGGATTCATTTAAACATTTAAACATAAATTTGAAACCAAGTCAAGGATTTAGGGGTTATTTTTTCCAAATTTTTTTTATTATTTTTATATTATTATTTTTGTTCTATTTCTAAATTTTATTGAAATTTTTTCCCCATGCTTGTATTTATACTTAGGAAATTTTTCTAGTATATGGGGATTGAGAAATATCTTTGGGCCTTTCCACTGTCCGAGTTGACCGCTCAGTCAGATGGTGACCTTGATTGGTTGGTTGAAAATTTTCATCAGATAATGTTTTATCTCATAGGGTCATTCGATTTAGGATTAGTGTGGATATATAAGAGATAGGAATTTCTAGGATCTATGTTCTTGTTGTGATTGTGGTGGCTGGCCAGTACACCTTTGGATGGACCTCGAGTCTGCATGGGTTGTTGGGATGCTTGTTTGGCTTGTCTGCTAAGTTGTACATGTAGACTGTAGACTCCATATTGAAATAAGATGGGGGTTATGTAGTTTGGTCATTTTGTCTCCATGGTCTATTTGATTTATTGTTCTATGATTTTGATTTAATTTTATATATTTTTAAATATTTATGATTTCATATGTTACTATTATTTGTTTTTGTGGAATGCCTTTATAAAATGTTCCCCGACAACCGTGGGAACGAGCCAGAGAGGGTTATCCTTCATCACTTGATCAGAGGTTGGTAGAAGTGGTAGTTTGAGTTATTTAGGAACTGTGAAAAGGAGTGGGACCATATCTTTCTCTATTTAGGGAAGCTAAGCCTTTATTGAAAAAGGATAAATGCCATTAATTATTGAAGAATGACCCTACTAAATTTCGAGGTAGCTCATAACCTCATGAAGTGGGGGAATGAATCAAGAATATCGAATGAATGTTCAGGTGTTTATATAACCCTAAAAAGGATATCGTCATGTGTACATCCTTTCTATTGGAGGGACCCTATCGAAGGTGGTGGGACTCAGTGGTTCACGATGGGAAGAACAAGAAAATAACATAGGAGGAATTGAGGGGTTCTTTAGTGATCAATACATCACTGAGATCCTGATATATTCAAGGTCTCAAGAGTTTATGGAACTTGTCCTGGGGGACATGATAATGATAGATAATGACAAATATTTCACATAGCGGGTATAATATGTTCCTGATGAATATAATAATGATAAAATAAAGCATCAATGTTTTGAGAATGGCTTATGTTCAGTGTTCTATTCTCAGGTCCTCCTGTTTAAATTTAATACTTATGAAAAAGTGGTTGACCAGGCATGAATGGTGGAGATCGAATGCAAAAGGATTAATGTTGCATTGGTGATATATTTGATTTAGGAAGTGGTAGTTCTTCATAAATTAAATGGAACCATGGGGTGAAAGGGAGGATGGGATGTGTCATCTAAGGCCAACTTTTCAGGAAGCCAAACTTTATGGGTTTTGATTTTGTATCTATTGTATTCCAGTAGTGTGGTAATTTGGGACACAATTAACCTAATTTTGTGGCTCCTTCCAAAACTTATCATTAGTGTTTAATGTTGGAGAACCTACCGCAATTATGTAGAGTTTCATGCTCGTATCAAGGAGGTGTAGGGTCAGTGGCTTCAGGGGGCATGACTTCTTAGTCAGATCCAACCAAAATGGTGGGATATTGATTAGGAGGTTGAAGAAACATGACCGAAACTTCTTCAAGTCAGAGTCATCTTAGCGACGATCTGCAAAATAGTGGTCCTATTAAGGTCCATACTAATTCCATGAACCTTCATTCTATAGACTAGGCCCAATTGGGACTCGAAGAATGTCCCTCAACAATTCGACGTACCATTTTTATTTAATCCTCTATATCTATATTTATTTTAGATAATTATGTGTCTTATTTCTTTGAATATACTTTTTTTATCCTATTGAACATTCTAGCTAATGTCTTATCGTTTTCAATATATTTGGTGACATCTTTGGGTAAGTGGAAAGAGCAATGCCTCAGGTTTCAATTGTGAGTGATTTTCATATTGGGGGTGGAAATGGTGTGGGATTTTCTTGGTCTTGAATGTGGACTTGTTTGACATGATTCATGGAATATAGAAGATGTTTCACTTCTAAGAACACATTTATTGTTATCGGAAATGAGGTAATTTCATGGAAAATGAAGGAAATGTTTACGTTTTTCTTTGTCAATGGGATCCTTGGTCGGGTCGAGCAAGATATCAACTATAATAGTTGATTAGTATTTCTAAAAACTTATCATCGTGCGTGCTAGAGGATGGTAAAAATTCACTTGGGTCTGGGTTTCCTCATGTAGTGGATGAATTCCTAGAGGTATTATTGAATGACTTTTCATCCTTGCCCCTAAGGAAGAATGTGGAGTTCATTATCAATTTGGCGTCAATAAAACATATGATTTCTCTTCCCTCTTATCCAATGGCCCCCACTGAATTGTGGGAATTTAAAATAAAACTAAATTATTTGGAATCCCTTGCATTCATTTGACTGATCATCTCTCCTTTGGCCACTTCAGTTTTTTTTTCAAAGATGATTGACAGATCAATGAGGATATGTTTTTAAAATTTGTTCAACCAGTTTCAAGTGGAATATTGTTTTGTCAAGATCAATTTACAGTTGGGATACCACCAAGTCAGGGTGAATGTGGAAGATATCCCAATGAATAATTTTCAAATTAGTTATGGACACTTCGATTACTTTCTCATTCCCTTCGGGTTTACAAAATCTCCAGCGGTTGTTATGATACTCATGAATAAGGTGATCAACCGGTACCTCGACTCATTCATAGTGGTATTTTTGGATGAAATACTAGTATATTGTAGATATGAGGAGTTAAATAAGAATCATATTTGTATTGTTCTTGTCACCCCGTGGTATTACCATCATTATGATAAGATCTCCAAGATCACTTTCTAGATAAAGGAAGTGACATTTCTGGGACTTTTCATATTAGATAAAGGGGTATTAGCATACCCTGAGATTTTCATAGCGGTAATGTCATAGGAAAAAAAGAACATATTTGATATCAGGATATTTCTCAACTTTTCATCGTTTTACAGGCGATTAATTAACAATTTATCACATATATCGTCTTCTATGACAACAATCACCTTGAAGGGGATGGCGTTTGCATAATGTTCAAAATGTTATGTGTCTTTTTCAGAGCTAAAGTGGAGGTTTACCACCACAACCCTGTCTATCCTTCCAAAGTCAGGAAAAGAGTATGCGGTTTAATATGATGATTCAGGTTTGTGTATCAAGTGTGTGCTTATATAGGATGATCACTTGTTGGAACATGGATAACTCCAAGTTCGACCACATTATAAGAATTACAAAAATCATTAAATTGAGCTAAAAGTAGTTACTAATTTCTCAAATACAAGGATTCAAAAAATATTTGGGGAGATGTTGGGGGGGATCATTATGATAATAAGTTCATGTCCTACATCTTCCATCATAAGGATATCAATATGAGGTATTGTTTCTAGATCAAAAACCAGTAGAAGTTTGAATTTGATGTAGTATATTCCTCGAGATAGGGAAATTTGGTAGCTAATGCCTTTAGTAAGATGGTTCAATGTCATGCATTGAGAATGTACACCAATGAGTGGAATATGATGGGAATTTTTGTCCAGATTCATGTGAATAATAAGGATCACATTGGGGGTACCTTACTGGAATGTGTTCAAATGTATTTGTCTCTATAAGAGCTTATTCATCAAGAATAACATGGTGATGAGATATGATAGTGATCCACGGTGCTTCTCCATAGTGGGTACACATCCTATGATTACTCATTGTATCCTGAGGTAATTATGTGTTTTCATATTCAATTCATGGTGCAATTAGATCTATAGAAGGTGGGGATTCAAGATTTCCACCATCCTTAGTGGGAAATTCATCATAGTACTACCAAGATGTTTTCTATTCAGTATTGGCTATCCTGGTGGCTAGGAATGAGACAAGACATAGCTAACTTCGTATCCAGGTGATATACTTGTTAGAAAGTGAATGCATAACATCAAAGGAACATTGGTTTTCTCCATCCTTAACCCATTGCTACCGAGAAGTGAGATGAGGTCCCCATGGATTTCACTTGGGGCATGCCTCGTACACCTCGAAGGAAGAATTCTATTTGGGTATAGAATAAATTGTTGACTAAATTATCTCACAATATCCCAACCAGGGATTCTATTAAAATCAATGAGCTGGGTTAGTTGTATATTCAGGATGTGGTCAGGCTACCTTATGTGTCATCTCCTATCATTTATGTCAGAGACCTCCATTTTACATATCAATTCGGGGAGTGTATTTATAAGGCATTGGGGTTATAGGTAGAACTGATCATGGAATACTATCCTTAAACGGATGGCCAAACAGAGTGAGGAAATCAGTTTTTGGAATACCTATTTTGTTATTGTGTGTTAGACATCAGATGTTTTTTCAATTTCCCTTTAGGATGAGTTGAAATTTCATACATCAACAGATACCAATCCTCTATTCAAATTACTACCTTTGAGGAACATTATTGTCAGCCATGATGGTATTTGTAATGGTGGGATGGGGTAGGTGATACCTCACTTCTAAGATCGAGCATTCTGTAAGAGACATTTGAGATGGCCAACTGATCAGGGTGTGGTTTTTGACAGCTTGAAGTCTCCACAAGTCATATACCAACCAGAGGCATCAGGCTCTAGAGTTTTCTATGGGTGATACATTGTTCTAGAAGGTGGCACATTGCATGGGTAATCATCGACTGGGAAAGAAGGGTATGATAATGTCGAGTATTTTTGAACCCATATAAGTCATCGAATAGATTGGAATAGTGGAATACATGTTTGATTTACTATCCTAGTTTATGTAGATTCATGACATGTTCCATGTCTTGCAACTAAATAAGTACAACCTATACCTGTCTTACGTGTTGAATTGGGAAGAGTTGGAGTTCAGCACAACATATCTATGATTGAATGGCATGTGCGGATAGTGGACTCCCTAGAGAATGTGCTTCATGGGGAATAAATTCGATTTTCATGTGTTATTTGGAAGCATAGAAATGATACACATTAGACTAGCTAGTGAAATACATGGGTCAAGCAAGAGTACCCATTTTGGTTTTTGGTTGAAGTTACCAACCGAATTTCTATGAGAGGGATGTTTCCATGGTGGGGAGAATTGTCACATCTGTGATCGCCATTTTAGGTATTTTATTTCTATATTTTTCATTAGGGTTTCATGATAAATATTGGAATAATATTGAAAAATTTGGGATGACAGGCCCATTTACAGGGTTTACACAGAGTTTGTAATAACCATGCACAACTATAAAAAATCATGTGGTAAGAGATTTTACCTACCACATGGATTTTACACAGCTATTCTATATGCCCTAAGTAACTGTGAAGTAGTTTTTGTTTGAAAAAAATTGTCTGTAAGGTTGACACACATTTTTCCAAATAATGTGGACCTAATTTCAAAGTAAAAATTTCCATATTTTTATCTATGATTTCAGGTTTATCTCATTTTCTTCAATTTGGCACCCCCTTGAGATCCCTCAGCCTAGGTTCCCCTATACCTTCCTCCACTTCACTTGGGAATCATTTTTCTTTTTTTGATTTTGTGCGAATATCTCTCTTAACTTCAATTAATTGTCCCTTTCTTTTGTTTCCCCATCTAATCTAGGGTTTCTTCTTTTTTTGGGGGGTTTCTTCTTACCTAACCCTATGGTTATGATTTTACAGTTCATGCATGACATTGTTTGGTCAAAATCTTGATTTAGGGTTTGATAATGAACCCTCTTGGTTAGATTAATGTGCAGCGAGTGTGTCGCACCATATTTTTGGTGTTTCTCCAAAAATGGTAGGTGGTTTCATGCATAAATGTTTCTTAATGAATGTATTTTTCTTTATTGGGTTTCTTAGCATGTTTTATAAGTAATAATTGTATTGTGAATGTGGATTTTAATGGTTATGGTTGTGAAATTTATTTTCAAATGGGTTTTATATGCTAAATTGGTTAACCCTTGATGTGTTGATTTTTTGGGTGAATTTGAATTGATTTATACATTTAGTAAGTGTTTTAACAAATTTTTTATGAGGTTAAAAGTGCATTTATGAAAGGTTTTACTGCCTATTTTATTGTGAAAGTGTAATTTTATGGGAAATGGTGGCTTCGGTGTGTGTTGGGCCTTGTTTTCATTGTGGGATATAAATGTGGTAATATGTGTTTTTCGTGAAATGAGTTTGATCACTCAACATGAAGCCTGGGTAACTAAAAGGGCATACTAGGACTAGATGGATAGTGTTTTGGATGTTCCTATAACCCAATTTCAGTAATCAGGATTGACATTGACATCACTAACTAGATATATTGGTGAATAGAGACCTCTAAAATATTGCATTCATATCCTCTCTAGTAGAATGTGTACTAGAACGTGAGTTTTTTTTGTTCATATTACATCTTCCAATAAGATGTGAGGTTATAGGGTCCCTATATCAAGATAACACATAGATCATCTCCAACATTAGGTTCTCATTGATTATCATGTGCACATCAGTAGCTTACAGTTGGGCATTTGAGTTACTCCAAATGTAAGGTGTTTGTATCTCAAAACTGAATCCATTTAAAAGTTGATTCAATAAAACATTTTCCATTTAAACTACATTTGTTTTCCTTTTGTATGATTTAATATTCATGTAAACTAATTTCTCATTTTAAAGGTTAGTCAATGGAATCTCTTTTGGGTGGAAACCTGCTAAGAAAAGTCTCACATCCTACTAACACTTTACGGTGTATGAAGACATGGTCATGTATGATATAGGTATGGGAAAATAATTTGGTGAAGGTGGATTAGGATGCTAGTGAGTTTATTGGGTGGTGTAATGGAGAAATCATGAGGGATATACTCCTCATGTTATTGGTGGTTTTTGGCTCATGGTCTTTTGTTCATTTTAGGAAACCAACTTTTTGGATTTTGTTTAAAACTCATAAACAATGATTTGAAACCATGTATGGGATATTTGGTTTATTTTTTCTAGATTTTTTTATTCATTTTTTATTGTTGGTGGTGTTGGGTTTGGGTCATCGATTGAAATCATTCCCAAATTATTATATCGATAGAAAGGATCTTGTTATAGCCCTTGGGGATTGGTCATTCCATTCTAGCATTATCACATATAGGGTCGGGCATCGATTCAGATAGTGACATGGTTTGGTTCTTGATATTTATAATGAAATATAAACCAAAAAACCACAACAAATGAGGGAAGTCCAAACATCTTCACCCCAACATGGGTGAAAATTACCATGACAATGTGGGGTATTCTTCTATCCAAAAAAACTCTTCAAAAATTGATTCCTCCACAATCTTACCAAAATTGATATCCATGGAGAGGAGGACACACTCCATGATCCTTGGATGAAGACCTTCAATTAAAATAGAATCCATTAAAATATCATGAAACACCCACTCTAAAGAAAAGGATACTAGATCTTTCAGGTGTTTTACATAAGTTATCACCCTCTGCTGACCATGATGGAAACTCTTTCACTCTTCCATTTTCATCATCTTCATATCCTCAGGTATAAACTAATAGAAAAAGATATACATAAAAACATCCCACTGCATCCTAAAATGCATCATTTGATGGGAATACAACTCAAATTTCCTGATGGATGTCCCCTCATGTAGACCTCAAACAATATGAACTCTAATGGAATTTGTAGTTTAGAACACTCTGAAGACATGCTAAACATCCACATGCCACTTCACGGCCTAAAATAAACCTCTATTGTCATAAATGATGGGACACAACTGAGGATAACTTGATATAGGGTGAGACCAACTAGAAACATCGTGGTCCTTTTTTGATGATGTAATCTAAATAGAATTAAAATCATTAAATCAGGTTTAGAATCAATTTTTCATATACCCATGCATATTCAAATGCTCATAAGGAATATTGAGGGTCCCACTTACAACATTATATCCAAAACCAATAATTTAATAAATTTTCAATCAAAAAAATTACATTTAAAACTCATTTTTTCCAATCAGATCCCAATTTAAAGAAATCATTTTAATTTTAAATATCAATTTCATTTTAAAAACAAACTCACAGAAACTGAGACAAAAAAGGCATTATTCACACTAAACAACTTGAATGAAGAACTAGTAGTCATGCTTAACCCAGTTATATGGTAGTGGGAAATAGTTTTCTTAGTATATGAATTTAGTATGATTAAAAAGATAAAAAAATCCCCATCACTAGTCAAATATCAAATGTACCACCATATGCATAATACTAGGACACTAGGATATTGGTTGTGTTAACAGAGTCCATACTTACACTATCCTATAAATAGGTACCTATATCCATTTCATCGGGTACTCGGTGCCAACCACATACGGGTACCTATATCTTTTCACCACTCTCTCATATTAAATACTCTTACCCCTCCTTTAACTCCCCTTCAACAAAAAGTTAACTCAAAATGAGACTAATATTCAAAAATTAAAAGGTATTTCATGATTAGATCATACAAGGAACTTAAAACCTCCACATACTAATGAATTTAATACACAATAATATTGAACCATATTGATGGGGGAATATACTCTTCCTTTGGGATTTCATATTTGTGAGGCTTCATGTAAAGAAATTTACTAAACATTTCCATGAATTTTAAAAGGTTTCAAGTATTTCAAGGATAATTTAATATTTTTTAAAATTTATTAGGGAACAAATACCAAGGGAACATAAGTAAAACCATGACCTGTAACATTAAATTATAAAGGTCACATATAATGGTTACTATAGGACATTAGTTTGCATTGAGTATTTTCAAAATTTATTTGAATTAAAATCATCTGGTCTATTATTTCATAGAAAAAACTAGGGCTATTTAGAAGAGATTCTTATATATTATCAAATATAAAGGAGAGTGAAAATTTATTTAATATAATTCATTATATGGTTCCATATGGATAGGTTATTGATAGATTATTTTATAAGTGAATTCCACTGAGGTATGTTAATACATCTAGGAGTCACTAAAGTCATGAATTAAGGCTCAAAGAATATCCTCTAAGATTATGATAGTATGAATATATGACAGTTAGTATATGGAATAATGGAAGTATATATTTTCACCCATATCCTCATTGAATATTAATCCACATATTGTAACCAAGTTAAAAACATCATATCCCAATCAGATATACCACGTGAAGGACACCAGGAAGCATTATTACCTATTTGAAGTAAAATTAATCAACTTTATCAGCTAATAAATTCTCTTAAATATGTAATATGTTTTTCATATTAATTATGTGATTCACTAAAACCCACAGTACGTATTTTTATTTATTTGATCTTGATGAACTTATAATGAAATCTGTCATTATTTCATCTTATTTCATAATTATAAAATTATGTCTTGAAAGAGTTCTTCGTTATTTTAGGTATTTTTTCTTTCACCAGGATTATTGGTAAACTATTTAGGAAGGAATACTATGATCCATTTCATTATTATAGGCCAGAAAAACTAGATGATAATATCAAGGAATGTCTTTATGTTCATTAAATGAACATAAAAGAGTCACATAGGACGTGGTGAGGAGATGATATGCAGGGTTCATCATGATTAAGAATAGAGGAAAACCCAAAACCCAAAATGAAGAACCCCAAATAGTATACAATGATAGGTGAGAAGTTGAAAATATAATATATTGGATTCATTCCTTGATTTTTTCGAGGGAACCTAGAGGTTTCGTTTCGGCAGTAGTGGACTTCCACAAGATTATGAGAATCATGACTGACAGAATATCGGTTAGGGTTCTTTTAAATTGATAGGGAACACGTTTTAAAGGCCTTTCAGAAAAACAATGATAAATATACCTTTTACCATAATTAAATTGATAACCAATGTTAAAAGGGATATTTATAGTGTTAAAAAAGCATATATTTTTTATTTTTTAAAATAAATTTTTTATTATTTTATAAATATTAAAAATATATAATTGTATATTTTTAATAATACAAATAATTTTTTAAATAATTATTATAATTTTTTATAATAATTATAAATGTAAAAATTTACAAATATTGTAAATATACATTAATAAATATAAATAATTACAAATATTTAGTTATAAAAATATTTTTAACATAACTAGCGGATACATAATCTTAAATATAAGCATTTTAAAAATTATTGGAATATAACAATTAAAATTGAGTACACATTAAAAATATTTAAAAAATAAATATGTTTTATTCATTAATTATTAATGATTAATATAATATGGATTTATATATTGAAGTAAGATTAATTCATAGTGAAAATACCAAAATAGTGTAAATAAATATATATAAATGAATAATAGAAAATGGTCATATTCATAAATAAAATAAAAAATAAAAAACTTTAAAAATGAATGCCCAAAATATAATTTTTTTTCAAAAAAATAAAATGATTAAAAAGATAATATATTAAATCTTTCATGTAAAATTGATATTCTAAAGTATACCTAAATTTGAATAAATTATATAAATATAAGGTCTATCTATTTCTACATATTTCTTAAATATATTTCAGTGTGCGTTTTTATATAAATGTACATTGTATGATCCCAAACATTTCTGCAGTTATCATAGGAGCGTTTTCAGGTACTTTTGAGGATTTTAAGTAAATTTGTTTCGGAGTAATGGCTTGGGATGTGTTTCGGTGATGTTTAAATAAAAGCTAACAGACAATGGGTTGCGCCCGGTTTGCACACGATTTGACAAAATGTGCAACTAAAATGTGCCAGGAATGAAAATAATTTAAATGTTTTCATGGCTTGTGTTGGGTTGAAAACCCATGTCTCCAAATAGTGCCAACCGTGAAAATCTAGACAGAGTGGTATTCACGGTTTTCACATGGTTTTCCATAACCATGCACCCCTAACTAGGAAACCGTGCATGTAGAATTAATTATATCAAAATAATTTTTAATCCCACCCTAAACCCCCCTAAGAATCCTATATTTTGTCCTTGGCTCAGGCTTGAAAAATTATAGGTGATCCAAAGGCCTACCAGAGGGATTCCATGGTGATTTGAACACCATTCATTGAGATCAAAATCCTGGATTGAAGATCCTCTCTCCTAACAATAAGTAGAATTCTTCCTGTTGCTTCTCCCATTCATTCCTCTATCATTCACCGATCTTTTCATGGAAGATCTCTACTATTTCCACGGATATAAACCTATTATTTGATATCTAGATCAAGAATTATGGATCTAGGTCTATATTTTCAATACCATGTTTCCTTTGATCATAATTTTGGTTTAGGTATTTAGATCCTAATCTTAATAAATGACGTTGTGGAGCATATATTTTGGGGTTTTTCATTGGACTAACTTCTATGAATAAACCAAAGTATGTGTTCTAAATCAAACTCCCATAGTCGAAAATTCGATATGGGAATGTGAGTCATTGAATTTTGAAAATTCATGTGATGATTGATTTCCTAAATTGTATTAATTAGGAATATAGAATTAACTTTTGATTCCCTTGTGGATTATTTGATAATTTAATCACAAAACATAAGAAGGGGATTGAAGAAATAGAAATATTTTAATAGATTTGTTATGGTTTCAAATATGGTAATTGAGTTGTCAAATTTTTTGTGTTAAGACAATTAATTGGGAAAAAATTATTTTTAAATGATGTTTTTCTATGAAAGAAAATAAATAGTGAGAATTAAATACATGCTCTAATGTTGATAAAAGATAATTAATTATGATAAATAATTATTAAAAGTTGAGATTTAATATGGATAATTAATTTCAAAGAATTAATTATGGAATGAGAATCATGTTGATTAATTAAATAATTAATTAATTTTTTAACGTTTTTTGTGCTTACTTAATTTTAGAGTGAACTAATGGCCTTTTAAATGGTCAAATAATTGTTGGATTAGTAATTTAATAATGTGGATAATTTTTTAGAATTAATGAATAATTAAATGGATTTCATTTTTGTGGTTCTAGAAATAGAATTCTAGACCAATTAGAAGTTGGGACTTGGACATGGTGTTCCTCCCCAATAGTTATCCAAACTTAATATTATGGGGTCTAAGGAATGATGACCTAAACCTAATGATATATTTAGTGTTAGGAATGTCGAATTATAGTGAATGGGATTTGGGGTTCTTGACATGACGTTCAACACCAAATTAATGATTAACGATAATGAATCATGATTCAAATGGAAAAAATGAATTAAAACTAGTCCTAACGTGATGATAAATGATTAAATGATAATGTGATAACTATTTAATTAAGAATTGTAATTATTTCTTCATAAAATATAATTCAATATATTTTTATTGGACTTATATAGACACAATTGGTGGTGGCTTACATTTTAGTACACACACCCTATTCACATCACCTGACCATCACCCGAGTATTACTTGTTGTTGTAGGATTTGATAAGGGAACATCCCTGGGAAATAATGATGTATCATATTGTTGCATTGGAGAAGGAAATGGATGTTGTTTAGTACATGATTGGGTGTTGTTGGGCATTTTCTTTTAGTTTCATTGTAAACACTTGACACTCACAATGTCATAACATGTTTTACCTTCCAGATGAGTATTGTATTTTCCTGTCTGACTATCATAGGAAGTGGTTTTATTTGGGGTATTTATAATATTCCACATTGGGTTGTTTCTGTTTTCTATCATTGGTGATTTGATCTCGATAAAAGAGAATATATTATCCCCCAAATAGACATTCCAGACCCTCACTACTAGTTGGCAGCTGCTGGTGTATGGGGAGGCACACTTAAGAGAATGTTGCCAATCAGCTCGGTGCATCGTTTAGTGGAACCTGGAATAGGATGTCACAAATTGGTATCATTGGAATTTTCATTTTATTCTACTGATTTTATCATACTATTTTGGGAAAGGTATAAACGAGACTTGGAAAATTCGAGGCTTGGTAATGAGATCATGCATGGGAGATTGAAAACCATGTACGAGGGAAAATCTCAGTACTCAGGGTGGGATTATTGTGATAGTTGTTTGTTGTTATAGTTGGATATTATTTCACCTTGGGTGATGCACAAGTGGTGTGGTGTGATATTTGTTTTTAATGTTGTTGAATTTTGAATCATGGCCTAATGTGGTACGATACATGAGTCTACATGCATCATTCTCGGAACCCAGGGTTGTTGTGACATGCACCATTCAAGGCACTCTTGAGATAATGAGTTATGGGTATGTTTTTGAACTTGAACTATTATTCCATTATGAGCTTCAACTAATGATGAAAATAAGAATAAATGGGTGTCTAATGAGATCCTTGATTGATTAAATGAGTATGATTAATTAATTACTCATTGAATTAATTATTTCAACCTAATGTGATTAATTATTGAGAATGTATGAACCTTTTTATCCAAGACCTAGGTGTAAGCTAGATAAGGGTAGTGATAAGGTGTCAGTGTTGACCATGTTTAATGAAAAAGGGGGAAATACATGGTGATAATTTTTGTGTTAGTTTCACCCCATACATAAATGTTATAAAGATGCATTATGATACCTATGGCATGTGTTTGGATTTGTATTGATATGTATCCAAGAAGCTTTTTGAGGGATAGACCGAGGGGTAAGGCCCAGAACTAATTTCCAATCATGGAATTTGAGGCACCATTGGTGAAAGATGAGGAGGAAGGGGAATAGTTCCAACAGAACTTTTCACGTTTCATGAAGTTCAAGGAGAGACTCCCAAGGTGGATTTTGAAAATAATTTATGTGTTGATAAGGGAGTTTCAGCTACAACACCCTACTACTTTGGCTGGAGAGGGTAGACCAGAGAAAGATCAATTCTGGATTGAATCAATAAAGATGATAATTGATCATTTGGACACTCTAGCTATGTGGAGGGTAATGTAATCTGCATATATGATATGAGGTTTAGTAAAGAACTTGTGGAACATTCAGGTATGATCTATACAGACTGATGATATGTCATAGAAGGAATTGTTGGAGAAGTTCTAGGAGAAATTTGATCTAGACACACTATAAAAGGAGAAGGCTTCATAATTTATGCACATGTCCTATGTAATCATTTACATAATTAATTACACTGAACATTTCAAAAATTTAGAGTGTTTTTCTTAAACATTGGTGGATGATGAGGCTTCTTCAATGAGTCAATTTCAAGAAGGAAATTGTTGTGAAATTATGTCCCAGAGGAATATCGCTCAGAAGAAGAAATTCTCAGATGTGGTTAATGAGGCTTTCATTTCAGAGGATAACCTAATGGGGGATTTCAACATTTGACATGTAGCTGTCGTTGGATGATCATGGAGTGTGACTTATGAGACCATGAATAGATTTAATGAGAACCTTTGTTGATACAATGGGATGAAATGTGGACATTCAGGAAAAACAGTTACAGCAGATATTACTCATGTACTTTTCCACCCTTGTGGTACGTAGGGGCACTATCATACACATTTTCCTAAAAAACTAGCGGAGTTCTGGTTTTGTGGATAAATGGGGGAACCAATAGATGTTATGCATGGAAAAGTGACAAGATGGTGCTGAGGGAGCTGATTCTAAGAGTCGGTGTTTGGGAAGGGTGTATTCTGCACCATATAGGTCAAGCAGATGAAGTTCTACTGTAATAAAATATAGAGGGAGTTGACGTGGTGATTCTATGAATCAGCACCCATATCCGAAAATCGGTGATACTCAAGGGAGTCATACGACACCACATGGAAGAGGGGTAGGTTAGTTACATGTAGTGAAACATACACCTGATGATAGAGAAAGGTTAGTCTATATATTTTGAGAGGTATTATTCTAGTTCTTCAACATTAGCTACATCCTAGTTTCACACAAGTTCCTCTCATTCCATTACATCTTCAAATCAAGTTAATGGTTTTAGTGTGGAGGCAAAGTAATTAAGAAGGGTGATTAATATCGATACACCATCGAAAACATGGTATTTGGGTATTTTTTGTGAAAAAATGTTCCCTAGAAATAGGAGAGCATCATTTTCATTAGGATATCAATGTATATTATATAATGAGATTCGAATAGATTAGGGGTAGCAACATGCTAGTCACATACCGCCCACAATGATTATTACCACAGGAGAGTGGCCTTTGTATCTCCTAAGGGGGATAAGAATGTTCATCATGGGGAATTGAATTTATATGCAGGAAAAGCATGGAAAATTATTCAGAAACTATGAGAACTCACAACCTATGATTCTAGTCATTTTTTAGATGATGGGAGTGGTAAGAAAGATGCCCTTCCTAAAATATTAGAAATGCTTTAGGATGTCTTTCCTGAAGAATTTTCTGGGTTTCCAGCTAAGACAAATTTGTAATTCACTATTGAGATCATACAAGGGATTAGCCAGTATCAAATCCACCATAAAAAATGGCACTAACAAATCTTCAAGAGCACAAAATACTATATGAAGAGTTGTAGGATAGAGGGTTTATCCATCCAAGTACATCTCTTTGGGGGTCACCTTTTCTTTACAAAGAAGGTTGTTATGAGTTTATGCTTGTGTGACAATTATTGAATGTTGAAGAATATGATCGTGAAGATCTGATATAATCTTCCACACATCGATGATCTATTTGAATAGCTGAATGAGGATTGTGTGTTCTAAAAGATCTATATAAGATCAGGGTATTATCTGGTGAGAGTTTGGAAATGTGATATACCATGAACTACTTTTAGAAGTAGGTATAAATATTATGAGTTTTTTTAATGATGTTTGGGTTGAAAAATGCTTCATGAATATTCATGAAATTGATGAACATGGTCATTAATCATCACATAGATTAGTTTGCGGTGGTTTTTGTTGAGGAAATAATGTTTCATTCTAAGACTCATGATGATCACACCCAAAATCATTGCATCATCTTTGGTACACCATGAAAATGTCGACAATATTCCAAGGCATCTAAAAGTTGATTTTTAGATTTTCATGGTACACATTTTGAGGCACATCATCTGAGAAGACTATTTGGTAGTGGACCCAAAAAAATTATTGACGGTAATTTTTTGGGTGCATCCCAATAATGATTTTGATATCTGATGATTTTTGGGATTAGATGGATATTATAAGAGGTTCTTCCTAGAAGTTTCCCAGTTGACTGCACTACTTTATAGTTCGAATAATAAAGGGATAATTTTTTATTTGGCAGAATAATGTGATAATTCATTCCAAGAGTTGAAGATGATATTTACATTGATACCAATTTTGATGTCACATGAGTCAGGTGTGGATTACACGGTGTTTTGTGATGCTTCTATGATCAAACTCGGAGATGTGTTGATGCAAGGTGATCAATTGGTTTCTTATTATTCATAGTAACTGTGGAAACATGATTATAATTACCTTAAGAAATCCCTTGAGTTGGTATTATTGGTTTATTCTCGTAAGGGTTTGTGAAACTATATTTTTAGTGAAAACATTATAGTTTTTACAGATAAAAAAATGTTGATGTATATATTTTCACAGTGCGACTTGAATATTTTCCAACGAAGATATGTATAGTATATGCATTCCTTTGATTTTTAACCGGAATATTCACCGGGAAAGGGGAATAGTGTGGATGATACCCTGAGTAGGAAATCTCAGACAATGCTGGTATATGAGCCGAGTGTAGTGTGGAAGATAATGACCTTATTAGTATAATATCATAGGGTAGTTGCGGAGATTCATGAGAGGATAACTTTGGTTTCTATAGCAGTTGAGTCTACACTCATGAGAGGGATCATGGATGGGAAGTATGAAGATCCTGAGTGTTTTTCCTTAAGGGAAAGCCATGAAGGTTTGGAGACACCTTCAGACTATATAATATATGAGGAAGATATCATCTATGGGAAAAATCAGATTTTTGTGCTAACGAGTATATGAGAGGAGCTCATGTGATAATTTCATGCCTCAAATTGTGTAGTACATCATTGAGGGAAAATAATGTGTCATTTCCAACGACAATAGTTTTGGCGGAAATCCATGAAAAATAATATTAAAGGTTTAATGAAAATATGTTTCACCTATCTGCAGGATAAGGTAGAGCATCAACAACCTAGAAGGTTCTCATGGAAAAACCATCCCCTTGGTTCATGTGTTATGGAGGCATGGTGGCCTTGAGGAGTGTACATGGGAACAAGATGCACGTATGCATTCCTAGAACCTAGAGATATTTTTAGTTTCCTCTATTTTGTTTTGTAATTATTTTAGATGATGTTCATGACCTTGTTAACTATGATATGGTATGTTTTCAGTATTCTCAGGTTTTTTGTGAAGAGTCCTAGATTTGGGGAGGGAAGGACTAGATCCATAATCGAGACGCATTGACGTGGATGAGATTAAACTCGTGTGGGTGAGTCAGTGCCTCCCATAGAGGATAGTGTCTTGACATGGGGGAAAGGGGGTCCCGAATCAATCCATCTATACTATGACACCTTTATATATTAGTGTGATTACTTGAAAGCGAGGTGTTCTTAGATGCCGATAAAGTTTACTCTTGAGAGGTATCTTCGAGGTGGTTGTTCAAGAACCCTCTCTTGTATTTTGGTTTATCCTTGAATTCCCTACGATGAGAATAGTTTGATAGGTATCTGATGTAATGGAATGGTCCCTCCTCGTCTAGTACATTTCCAAAATCTTGGTCCAATTAAATGGTTCCACTATAATAGTGGTAACGTGATGGTGCCACTGGTCATGACGGCCCCGTGACGGTGGCACCATCACGGTCAATCAATGAAACAGTGGCACCGTGATGGTGGCACTGTGAGGGTGGCACCGTGATGGGGGAACCGTGAGGGTGGCAATGTGATCGTGGCACTGTTAGTGTGTATCACCAAATGGTGACCCACCCTTCTTCTTTTTATAGTTTCCAACTTTTCCACTCCCACAACGTATCATTGGACATAAAAGTGTTTTTATAACCCATTAAAATCCATTAAAATCTTGTAAAGGATATCTATATCCCCCATGATTTGGTAAACCCTTAACTTACCAAAACAAGTGGCTTTTTCCTCAGTGCCTCACCCTTTTACCGTACTTGTAGTTCCTCCCCTATTACACATTTTCCTCATTAAAAAAATACTTTAACTCACTGTCATTATGGCCACCACTCTAATGAGAATTGTAAACTAACAATTCATTCCATCATGTGTAACCATCCAACAGCCTGGTGAAACCACGATCCGACTTTAAATCAATTCAAGATTTCATATCCACAACTCTTGGATATCACCTTTTATCTCACGAGATTCCTTCTTCTTATTAGCTAGTCTCCTTTCTATTTCTTGGTGCTTCTGGAGTCCCCCTTCCCGATGCTAGTTGTGCACCTGTGTTGGAGCCTTTATTGCTCATTCATGGATCCCTCAGAGTTCTTCCTCAGCATTTCGCACATCTCATGTTCTTGGAACATGGAGAAAAACATTTATCATTGAACATCTAGGTAGGATTCTCCTTCATCTCTCTTTACTGTGTATAATACGGGGTTGGTATAATAATTTTCCTTCATAGAAGGATGAAACCAAACCGTAACAAAAATAATGAATGGTTGTTTAGGAAGAGGGTTTGTGTTGATGATGTTGTTGTACACTTTTATCCTTTCTTATATGTTGGGAATTGTATGGGCTTATGTCCACTAAAAATTGTGGTCGTTGGTGGTCCTTTCTTACGCACTAATGAACCTATGTTTTTTGGGATAATTCTGTGACTAAATGGCTATAACATGGAAACTGGTTAATCACGTAAACTCAGTTCATTAAATGGATTTCAGATGAATAAGAATTCTTTTTTTGGTCCCCCTAGTTAACCAATCAGTGAGAAAAAACTAAAGGAATAGTGTGGTTGAAACTGAAAACATCTTTTCTCTGTTCTGGTGATGTGTATGGTTGTTCTGCCAAATTCTTTTGTGCTGGCGTGGATGGGGATGGGATCCCCTATTGTGCAGTTATTGGTTTTCTGATATGAGGCCATGTGGGGTCATATATTGGGGCTTCTATTTGTTCCAGTACTTTGAGGGATCTCATAGATCCCTTTTTCATTGTCACATTACAAGAGAATTGGGTGTGATTTCTTAAATTGATGCTTGGTTATTTTTCCTTCCATGGATTGTGTCTATGCTTATTAGTTTCCCAGTATTGAAGAATTATTTAAATATAATCACTTGAATAGGAAAAATTGATGGGTTCAATGTGGAATTGTTTTCCGAGAATTATTTGTGACTTGGTTATGGCTATTGTGATTCTTATGAATTAATAGTAATGATGGTGTTTGTGTGTGGTCTGGTTCTATAACCCCTTGGTTGGGATGAGTTCTGGTTTACCTATATGTATAATGAAGTTATAATGTTTCTTATTTGTGCCCCAACCATATTGATAACTTCATGTCAAACACCCCCATTTCATGGGGGAGACTCTTTTCCCAACACTCCTATGAGTGGCTGGTTATCAACTCATTTTCTTCTCCCTTTCTCAAGTATCCAAAGACACTTCAGGAAAACTATGATGGCCTGATATTCATTATAGACCAATATTCTTCGGGTAGGGAAGTTGCGGGGGATAGCCCTAGTGTGTGCAGCAAGGTCGTTTCCCAAGTGTCATCGGGATGAGGCCAATGTCTCTTCGGTCATGGATATAGTTGGTGTGGCCCTGTTGTCTTTGGGAATGGAGATATTTGTTCTGGACTAGGTGTATGTGGGCATGGTTATGTGTGGTTGTTGTGGCCAATGTGTTTGTGGGCAGGATGTGTGGTTCTGGAAGCCCAGATGTGTGCGGGCTAGGTATGGATGTGGGACTGTGGTGAGAATTTATGGGGAGGTCTGACGTGTAGGATTTCTTCAATAACTAGTGGGAAAGTGGTGTGGGGTTCCCAAAAATTGATGTGATATTACAAATACATTACTTCACTTGCATTATTTGGGGAGTGTGCCTTGGTGAGGTTTTGTGGACTGTTTCCTTTAATGGTACTTTGGTTATCACTTTTTCTCAAAGTGAATAAGAATGCTTCACCACTTGTGCACGAGAGATTTTGGTTTTCCCTACTGAGTATTCATGTATACTCACCCTATGTATATTAAATTTCTTTTAGGTTTCTAGGAGGATTTCGAGGACCATGCCCGACCCTATTAGTTTGGACGCCCAGACTGTTGATGTTGTTTCTACTTCTCTTTTCTTTTCATACTTTTCTTTGGATTTTTTTTGTACTTGTAGCACATTATTATTAGAACATGCATATGGGAATGGATTTTTTTGGATTTACTTTTACTTACTAATAATTTTTGTGTTGTTTGTATTTACTCTCTTATCTCCTGATCCTGCTAAATAAAAAGGGAAATGCTATCCATTTTTCATGTGATTCTTTACCCTTGGTGCTAATCTCCACTCTGGGCCTATTGAGGGTGGGCCTCTAGGGTCGTTATCTCTCCATTAACATGATGAAGGAAGTGTCTAGCAATCTTTTGTCCCATCCCTCATCTTTGTGAAGGCAGGTCATGAAAAACAAAACTAATTTTATTCCATGATTATATAAAAATCATAATCATATATATAACACAATTTTTGATGCTATGTTTTATTCTTACACTCACACAAAATTCCATCTAATGGTTAACAAACATCCTGTTTATGTGTTCAGTTTACTGTCGACTCATGAAATGATTATTATTCATTTACAATTTTCCACATTTCTACATTTGGTATTATGATGGAAATAATGTCATTGTATGTTATATATGATATTTTTTATGTCTTCATGTTTTTATAAATCTTTTATAACATATATCCTTATACTTTCAATTTCATTTAATTATGATTACATTGTTTGTGGAAGTGTGGACTACAGCCTTCTCAAAGAGATATGATTCGTTCAACCTAAACATGGAACATATAAAGGGGGTATTTATTAAAAACATGTAACATAAAATACATGTATATTTTATTGTAGAAATAATTACATTTTTTGAATATAATATTTGATTTTCATTATTAACATTTTCACATAATGAAAAGTGATAACGAAAGTCATATACCAAAAGACTATCACCGCCTCAACAAACTGTGATTCCTTTAAAATAAAAAGAATACTACTTATATTTCTATAAAATTGAATAAAATGGTATTTATTATATAACAATAGTTTAAAAATGGTAATGAAACTCATTTTTATGTACGACCTATAATTTTCGTGATTGTAACTTCGGTTAGTTTTTCCTAATCCTCATTCATGATTTGTAGTAAAAACACAAATGATTTAGAAATAAAATAATTATGTCACAAATATTAGTCTAGTTATATTTATATGGATACCACATAGACCATTTTTTAGCTACAAAATTATGTTTTGACACATAAACCAAAGACATTCAGAAGACACGATGTAGACTTAATAATTTAATTATCTATTTAAAACATTGAAATTAGTGTACAAAAAGTGGTAATATACATAAAAAATGTTATCATTAAATTAAATAAATAGAATATGATTATTTTTCACCCATATAATTTAACATTTGATAATTCATACTGATGGCAAGGTATTTTTATCTCAATTTAAATTCAATTGAGATATACTTATTGTTATGCATAAATTCATATTTATATGGTGTGTATCGTAAAATTTATAATGATATATTATGAATATAATTAATCTCATGATATAATAAGTTTCATGTATTGTTATTAATTGTCATGTCGTACAATTTAAAATGTTTCATTTTTATGTGAGAAACTTTGGAATATTTGATGATTATTTGCTTCAAGAACAATGATATGCCAATGGTATTCCCATTCATCAACATCAACATCCCTTATTATTAACTATCCCCCACTAATGAATTATTTTTAATAAAATATTAGTTATTCAACACTATTTTTTTTATTAGAATATAATTTATTTTCATTAATCGATATGATGAATGATTTGTACTTGAAATTACAGGTGGGACCCAATCATTATATTTCCCCTCGATGCATCAACGAGTTATCATGATAAAAATAAGTTGGACATGTTAAATGGGATTCTATCCATAGTTTCGATCCATCATGGGAACAATTTTGATGATACTTCTTTCATGTTATATAGACAGGACATTAAATAATTAATCATTTACTTCATTTTAATTGAGTTATTACATATCCAAGATATTTTATGTTGAAATATCTATGGATTCATTTTATTCAATGTATAATTATTAAATGGAATGTGTAATAGTTTATAACTATTCCATATTGTTTTTCCTTATATATAAATTTTAATGCAATCAACTTTCAGTTATTTACCTTTACATTTTTATTTATTATCATGGATTCATTATTGATTCCTCCTTACAAACAGTTACTAATCATTTGATCTCCCCATTTTAGGTTTCCTTTCCCTATGATATGTTGAAGAAAACATTGAATAAGTTTACAAGGATTCTATTTATTTAATTTTATTATGTATCATTTTTTTATTTTGTATTTTCTAATGTTTTATAGTTATCATGTATGTAAACTATATTTGAAAAGTAGCTAAATTGATTGGTCCTTCTAGATTTTGTTCCTTGTAATCATGACAATGAAATAATAGTAGACACTGCCTACTGACATTCTGGGGTTAGGGATATACAATTGGTAACGAGTAATGTTTAGAAGAAATATTAGAAGGAAGATTTAGAAAACATAGAAAAAGGAACATAACCGTAATATATCTTTTGACGATAACTATATAAGAACATCCTAGAACTATCAATACATCTATGTACAGATACTAAAAGTGGACATGGTTATGGCAGAAATCCTCCTACGAGTACTTACTAAAACTAGGTGTGTCAAGCTAAACATGGAATAACATGGTACATGATGATAGGCCTTATTGTGCACCTAGTTTGACACAATTGGGGGATACATATATGATAAATCACATTTTTATTTAAAAATAACCATGAATAATTTATGTCGAATATGATAATTAATAACCTAGGATAAACCTAATGTGTCATTTATTAAAGAAGTATGTTCCATAATTTATGCATCCTATAAGTAAATTTTCAGGATAATGTGTTTTTCTATTTTGATAATTGATTTTGACAGTATGATTCCAAGATTTAGTCAATAGCTAGAACCATAAGGAATAGGGTTAAAAATGAATTTGAAAAAAACATTTATGATGAGAAGTAAAATGGAATGATCACTAGATTTAAGTGAATTGTGATCATGCCTAATAAGTTCTCATAGAACATGATTTTCAATGTGTAACTTAACCAAATCTTGGACTAAACAAGGAAGACAAGGAAGGAGTTCAATGAGAGTTCACGTAGTGGAGACCATGGGGGCATGAATATTCAATTTCCTCTATTTCATGAATGTTGAATGAATCACCCATGTAATGTATTTTAGGGATGAAAAGATTATTAGTCTATAGAAAATAAGGACATAAATCATATAAATTAAATTTAAAAATAAAGAGTTGTTTTGATGTTGGTATTGAAATTTATTCTTCTCTAAGGAAACAACAATGGTAAAATGCGTAATGTGTGGAATTAATGGTTGTTATGAAATTAAACATTCTATGTGGAATGATCATGAAGAGAACTAGAAAGGTAGTATGAGTAATGGATATAAAGCTTATTATGACGATAATATTGATGAAATGTGAATTTAAATATGAATTATGAAATATAATGATATATCCTTGTTAATGGATAAGGATCAATTGTAATAATCAATGTGTTTATGTATTTTGATTCTATAATTATTTCATTTCAATATTTCATCAATTTTGTATTGGTTATAATAAATATGGAATATATGAGGATTCTAATGAAGTAAATTTTAGTTTATGATTTGAGATCATATGTAGACTTTTACCAAGAAATGTTATTTAGTATAAAGTAAATAATTTATGATAAAAAGCTTTTGAGGGAATGATAACCCTTAATAAATTCCTAGTGTTAATATAGTGATGTTTTTATAAATAAATTATTGAATCAGATGACGTATATCAGATAAGTGTTAATTGACTTGAAATTGTTAAATGATTTATACCATAACAGAGATAGTCTACATTATTTTTTGATTTAATTAATATATCAAATCACATTTTTTTAGATACTGAATAATGAATAATTCATATTTCTAATAATGATTTATGGTTATTCTAGTTATTACTACAACTTAGTATAATACATGATGATGTCATTCACATGTTCAGAATGTATTGATCAAGGAGACACATGATGTTTTTTAAAGGATATTGATATGTTCATTTTTAACATTCCTTATAATGTGTCATATCACAATATTTCGAATAATTATACCATTTATGAGATATATTATGTTTATCATTGGATATGGTTTTAGATGTTAATATATTACATCACCATATGATGAATCTTCTGATATGAATGTAAGGAAAAATATTTCAAGGAATGAATGAATAATAATATTTTTCTAATAGAAACATACCATTTATTTATATTTACATATATTTTTAGAGATTGAAAGTATTTCTCATCTTAATGAATAATGATATTGAACCAAAAAATGTTATTCTAGTACATTTGTTTATTATGAATCACATGTACTATTATATGTTAATAGATTTAGTGTTTTGTTGTTTTTAAAATTTTCCTAACCTTATTATCTTCCACTATACATCAAAACACGATTCATAGATTTTTCATTCTTTTCCATGATTTCATTTCCCTCATATGTATGCATAATTTTCAACATAGTTTCTGGACCATTGTAATTTCTATTATCTATTATTAAGATGATGTTATATTTACACTGTTTAGGATGATGGGTTTTCAAAAAAATATTTTTTCAAATATCAATCCCTTCATTAACATGATCATGTTGATATTAAAAGGGAAAAATTTAATTATGGTTTGGTCAATTTAACAAATATACATTCTAATGTAATACCATTTTATTTGATATCATGTACAACATGAAACCCCTATCATGTAAGTGATTATAATGTACCAATAAATTATAATATAATTACTATTTTAAATAAATTAAATATATTCTATTGAACTAAATGAATAAAAAAAATATGTTATCTATCCTTACACACATGAACAACTTTGTTCGATAGATTTTATTATATGAAAGAAATTTTTTTAACTAAACAACAATATGTTATTCAAATGAATTTATTTAAAATAATAATACATAACATAGAAATTAAATTTGCATTTATGAACAGTATTGTCTAATTTATGGAAATATATATTTTACTAAAATATGAAATGAATTCATTAGTTACTAAATTACTAGAAATGAATATATGAAGAAATTAAATATAATGGAAGTTTTTTCATAAAAACATATTTTTATGCACTGAAATGTTTAAGAACCTGGACCTTCTTTTTAGGTATGTTTTTCTTTTTTCTGGAGTTTTTGAGAAAACATGAGTTTCTGGAAATTTTCAATGTACAAGTTTTGTACTTTTTGAGTACATGTCGTGTACATCGATACCGCTGGAGGCAGTGTGTGGGCCATGTCATGGCCACAGACACAACCATGTAGGGGTGACAAGGAGGACGCCTAAAGAAGAGTACAGAAAAGGCAAGTACATGCCGTGTACTCTAAAAGTACACACTGTGCACCTTCCTTTTTTTCATTAAACGCACCGGGGTCGCGTCTAATCGCCAGAATCGAATTCTTTTAGGTCCTATTCAACCGAGAGCACCGAGAAGTCATGGATCTTCGACGAGCCCCTGAGCCTCTGTCTATCCTCTGATTCGAACACAGGTGAGTTCGTTGGAATCGCAGTGGTGATTTCTATATTCTCCTAGAGCAATGTTTCTCATTTCCTTCCATTTTCCATGTTATTATGGGTTGAATAGTTAATACGTTTTTTTAGATCTACAACGTTATAAAGAGATTCAAGCCTCATGGTTCATGTATATAGATCTCATAACCCCGAGGTAGGTTGTTTGCGCCTTTATTTAGAATGTCTTTGAGTATTATGTGAAAAACTCCGCCAATACACTTGAACGGGGTATTGCGTGTTTACTGTTTTTCCCATGTTGTCTACCTGCTTTTCTTGTATTCCTAATTAGTGGTTATTGTTTATGAATAGGGTAATTTTCTGTTCTTTGGATGTATCTCCCATACATGTTTCTCCTGTTTATGACTCTTTGGTCTAATTTTTCATGTTAGGCTATTTCCAATTTCCATGCCTAGTATTGTAGGATGAAGTGTTCTTTTTCTGACATGTAGTTATGCTTTAGACTTATAACCAAGTAGTTCTTGAGGATCTCTTGGGCCGTTATGCGATGTGATACTTGCTGACTTTACATAAGGTTGTGAGAACCTAGTGTAGTAGACCATAGGGAGAATGGACATAAGGGATTCTCCAGAGTGTCTTATTAATTTATGATGTGTGCCCACAGGAGGGAATTGATGTTGAGTGATTTATCAGAGTGTTTTTATTTCCTCGACATGGGCCACATGGGGAATGAGACGTTGAGTGCTTCCCCAGAGCACTGTTAGTACGATACGAGACTATAGGGGGAATTGACAGTGAGTTCTTCCCCAGAGAGTCTATTCTTTAAGTGAACTAGAGGGGTGAGACTGTGTGTGCCTCCGAGAGGGTTTCTAGTTCTTTTTGGTTGAACCATAGGGGTTATTCTGTGAGAACTACCCAGAGGGTTACCTATTTTTTCTACTTGCTTGAGTGGCTACTTACTTGTTTGTAAATTAAATGCTCAAAACTGTAGATTTTTTTGCTACTGAGTACTTTCCTATTTACTAATTTTTGTACTTTTACATTTCATATATTCACTGACTATTAGGCACAAATATTCTGGTGGTTTTCTACTGGGAATAGTCTCACACCCTGTTTGGATCATGCTTTGGGGCCCAAATAGCTTATATTGTTTCAGGTATAGACAGGGGCAAGCGCCCTTTGACTTCAGGTACTTGATTGCATTGGACCTAAAGAGAATGGGACCAAGTCAAGGATTTTTATTCCGAGGAGTTGCTCATCTATTTTCCTTTTGTACTTTGGTTTAGCACTGTATTCATCATTGTGACTTTTATGGCTGTTTTCCTAGACATATATGTATCATGCATCATTTTTATATATTTTTCTCCAATTGTTTCTTTACCAGTCTTTCGTTGTTTACTATTGTTGGATATTTACTGCTTTCGTTATTGTATAATTTTTTATCTTCCATTGTGTTACTCTGTCGATGAGGTCATAGTTTCTCAACCATCACACCCAAGGCCCTCACTACTAGTCCGTAGCCTCTAGAGTTTTGGTAAATGCGCTTGAGGCAATGTGACCAACCGATTACGGGGTGCCTCAGGGCAGATTTTGGAACCGGGATGTTACAAAGTTGTATCAATGGCTGGTTCCTTTCTCTTGATTTACTGTTTGGAGCCTTTAGTCAGGGATAGGAAGGAATAGGCACTTCGTATTAAGTTTTGCATGGGAGTAGCTATCCTGTGTACAGGGAAAAGCCAATCTACCTCGTTATTGCAATTTGTATGGTTTTCAATTTTACAGTTGATTTTATTTCACTGTTTAGTGATTCACATGTTTTGTGTGGTTACCATCAATGTTATTGAGGTTCTATTTCTATCGCATCCCAATGATTTGAGGGTATTCCATCTCATGCATTATATAGGAACTTTCTAGAAATCACATGTCATTCATTCTTTCCCGGTCATCTAGGATGCATTAGCAATTGCATGATGTTGTGATAGATTTTGTGTATAATATGCATGTTGTTGTGATATATGTATTGATAAAAATATCTACTTCTTGTTAGATCATTGATTGTGTATGGTTTTGTTTGAATGAATTCCAAACATTAGTTCTTGAGGTGTTATGGGTCCTCATGGACTGGAATTCAGTGGATCATTGACCTTTTTATCTTGTTTATAACTTTTTTGAGATGCCAAATTTTTTTCCGCAGGGATTATGGTCCCTCACGAATCGGAATCTGGCACTTTCAGTGTTCTTTTCATTGTTTTTTGGGCTCTGGAGTAGTTTATGAGGCTTACTATCTAGAAAAACCAAGAATACATGCTGTGTAGTTTTGACTAAATGCCATTTTTTCGTCTGTTCGGGAAGAAATTTTTTTATACGTACACGTAGTGTACCTTTTGTACAGGCTGTGTATTCTCTAATCATGTCACAGGTCAGGTGGGTAGAGACACGGGATTGGGAAAATCTCGTGGGAACACGCCGTGTACGGATTGGGAATGCCATGTATGGTAATCCTAGGAATTTGGCTATGTAGTTAACAACACGGTCGGTGGAGGCTCTTATTATACACGTTGTTTCTACCTTGAACACACCATGTAGTCTGACCCAGGTACCCGACCATGTCACGAAGAACATGGGTCAGTGTTATCCTTTCTCGTACACACCCTGTCTGCTGAGAACACGCAGTGTAGTCTTGTCTTGGGGGAGCCATGTAGAAGGACTCGGGAAAGGGAAGAGGGTTCAGGTACACGCTGTGTGTTCGGATAACACGCCGTGAGTTTGGGGTGTTTCATGACCAGTATAAACTGAAGTACATGCCCATGTGAATGACGTAAGAGAACATGTCATGTAGTAAAAGTACACATTGTGTAGTCATGTTTTATAAAACATTAATTCTTTCTTTATTCTATTCCTTTCTGTCCTTTCTGCTTTTAGTCATTGATAATCTTGAATCTAAGGTATGCATTTTACCATGCAGATTCATGCCACCGAGACATCCCCCTGTTGTCCTCTAGTTTTAGGGAAGTGATCAGAAGCCAGATGTGGCTGATCAGGGGCTTCCATAGATCCTCCTGTTTTGCCTACCATGGAACCTGCAGTGATACAGGTTACGTGCACCAATGCGTAGTTTAGGTAAGGCTTTCTGGGGATGATGCAGAACTTCCAAGGAGCACTTCCTCATGCATTGACTATGGCAGACTTGACGTGTGTTTTCCAGCAGCTGTTTCCTCCCACCTTCTCAGGGGAAGGATGACCGTAGGCTATAAATTCATTGTTAAAAGCCATGTTGATGATCATTGAGCATCTAGAGATGCCTCCAGAACGGCAGGTCAAGCTCTATACCTACATACTACGAGACTCCGCCAAGAGGTGGTGGGACGTGATCTCATAGGCGGGTCATCAACATTTTATGGGATGGGAGGAGCTTCAGCGCATCTTTTATGACTAATTCTATCCGGAGACCTTGAGGGCCGATCGGGCCTAAGAGTTAATGAGCCTAGAGTAGGGTACTCTTTTTTTCATGGTTTATTCCTCTAGTTTCACTGAGCTTTAGCGTTTCACACCCATCCAGGGTGGAGATGGGTTGTTCCTGGTAATGATGTTTGAGTATGGTCTCATATGGAAGATACGCTCATAGATGAATATCTTCAGGCTGACATCCATCACTTCTATCATCAACCAGGAACTAATTGCAGAGCACAATATGATATATTTCAAAGTTAAGAGACAGGGCGGTTCCGCTTCTAGTGTTAGTGCTTTTCTGGATGACACTAGAAAATGTCGTAGGGATTCAACACGTGTTGATCTGAGGCAGCGAGACACCTCTTCAGCTTTCAAGGTGGTATGATAACTATGACGAAGGGCTGGACATACGAGTATGTAGTGCCAAATAGACCCAATGGAGTGCCGATATTGTGGCAGGATAGGTCACCTTCAGCACTTCTGTCAGGTTTTCTCACTAGCAGCTAGTGACAGGGGTTCATCCATGACTCCTCATTTAAGAGAATCACCACTAGTTTCTTACCTGTCTGGGAACTAAAGTTCTTTCGGCCGTTCAGGCCCAAGTGGAGGTTGATGCCGTAGCGGTTAGTTATCGGTCTTTCAGCGATAGTAGGGTGGATCAGCTTATAGCAGTCATGCAGGGTCTGAGGGTTGTGGTACAGGTCAGGCTTCTGTAGTGGAGTAGATCTAGCCATAGTAGGATCTCATACCCTAAATATTTCTAGGAATGATCTTAGTAGCCTCAGTTTTATCATCTTCTTTTTTCGATATAGGGGATTCCCATATCTTTATCTCTGTTTCTGTTGTGGAGATCCTTGGGCTCTGTATCTTTTCCTCTCCCAATACATTGACTCTAGACACATCGTTGGGGACTAGGACGACTAGTGTACATCAGTGCAAGGATTTCCCTATAGAGGTGGATGGGTATCACTTTCTATGGGGCCTCAATGTCCTAGAGATGACTGGCTATGATGTCATTTTCAGGACGGACTGGTTAGTTCCCTTCTAGCCAGTCATCGACTATTATCATCCCAGGGCGAGCTTCATATAACCAAAGGGTGAATATTTTCTTCATCGAGGCGAGTGTGATGTCTAGGAGATTAGACCAGGACCCGAGCATCATAGGCTAGGTGTAGTTACATCTCAGATTGGAAGTCTGTATCTGGATGACCAGGGGACTTGGTAGTTAGAATTTCCTCCAGAGGTGGATCGTTTCAAGTATTTATTTACAGAGGACTTTTTAGGTTTGCCTATGGAGTATGAGGTAGACTTTTTTATTGAGCTCATGCCAAGAGTAGCACTGGTGTCCATTCCTCCTTATAAGAGGGATACACCTGAGTTGCAGGTGCTCATGAAGCAGTTGGAGGAGTTGCAGGAAAAGCGTTTCATCTGTCCCAGTTCTTCTCCTTAGGGTTTGCATGTCCTGTTTGAGAAAAAGGCAGACAGCACACTTAGACATTATGTGGATTATCGTAAGATGAACCATTTGACTGTCAAGAACCGATATCCCTTGTCAAGGATTGATGATATCTTTAATCAGCTTCGGGGAGCCTGAGTTTTGTCAAAGATAGGATTGAGGTACATTTATCATCATTTTCATGTTAGACCATATGATATACCTCTCACAGCCTTCTAGAGTAGGTATGGTCTATACGAGCCCATGGTTATGCCGTTCGGCCTCACGAACGCACTGACAGTTTTCATGGCACTGATGAGCTGAGTGTTCTATCCATACTGGGATTCATTCATGGTGGTCTTCATGGATGATATCTTGGTGTAATATCACACTCGACATGACCATTCTACCCATCTTGATATCGTTTTGAGTACACTGAAAGAGCATCAGTTATATGATAATCTCTCAAAATGACACTTTTGGATGGATTAGATTCACTTCATGGTTTATGTTATCTTAGAGACATAAGTATCAGTAGACCAAGAGAATGTGAGACCAGTAGTTTCCTGGGAGCAGCCGAAGAACATCTTTTAGGTGCTGAGTTTTCTAGGGCTGGCTGGATACTACAGACGCTCCATATAGTACATTTCACGCTTAGAAGCACCACTGACGGGTCTTAACATGATTGGTGCAAAGTTATTATGGTCATATTATTGTGAGTCATCCTTTCAGGAGCTGAAAGGAAGGATGAATTTAGCAGCAATACAAGTCTTGATAGAGCCAGGCAAGAGATACACTTTTTATTGTGATGCGTCAGGTATCATGAAGGGAGCTGTGCTTATGCCGGGAGATAGAGTCGTTGTATACGGGTATCAGTGGTTGAGACCACATGAGAGGAACTACTCGATGCACGATCTCGAGCTGGGGGCAGCTGTTCATGACTTATGATATTGGAGACATTATCTTCTGGGAGAGAACATTGTGGTTTTCACCAACCACAAGAGTGTCAAGTACATCTTCACTCAGCATGATCCGAATTTGAGACAACAAAGGTTGGTTGAGTACCATCAGTATTTTGAATTTGAGCTTTCCTACACGCTAGGGAAGTTCAACGCAGTGGCTGAAGCATTGAGTAAGAGGACTCAAATGTAGGCAGTTCAAGAGGCCTGTTGTGAGTGGAAGCTTATGGCCCTGTTCTGGGAGATGCATTTGGATGTGTATGAAAGACATGGGAAAACTTTTTTATCTTCAGTAGCTATTAAATATACACTTATTGATCGGGTATGGATGAGACAACTATCAGATTCTGAAGGCCTATTCCTAAGGGAGAGTGTGTCAGGATAGGAACATATTCCAGGGTGGACCATAGGTGAGGATGAGATCTTGTGGTTCCAGGGAATCATATGGGTTCCTGTAGATATACGTGAGGAGTCGATGTAGGATTTTCATTCCACAGTTTGGGAAGTTCATCCTGGTTTCACCAAGATGAATCGAGACCTACACCGTCAGTATTAGTGGCCAAGTATGAAGAGGGATGTTGCTGGTTTTTTCATGAGGTGTTCTACTTGTCAGAAGGTGAAAGAGGAGTATCAGCAACTAGCATGTCTTTTACAGCAGTTACCCATTCCCGAGTGGAAGTGGAATGACGTTACGATAGATTTCATGATGGGGTTGTCGAGGTCTCCTTGAGAGAATGATGCAGTTTGGGTTGTCATTGACATGCTTACGAAGTTCGATCAGTTCTTGTAAATTAATGAGACCTTCTGTGTTAACGAGCCGGGCCGGTTGTACATCTGTGAGATTGTACGTTCTCATGGAGTTCCACACTCCATCATTTCATACGGGGATGCATGTTTTATTTCTCGAGTTTGGAAGGGGATTCATAAATATTTGGGTACATTGGTGCTTTTGAGTATAGCTTACCATCCTCATACAGATGGCATGTCTGATCGTACGATTTAGGTGGTTGTGGACATGCTCCGAGCATGCATTCTGGATTTTGGAGGTTCTTGAGAGAATCATATGCCTCTTGTTGATTTTTCCTAAATCAATAGTTTTTAAGCCATGATTTATATAGCACCTTATGGGGCTTTGTACGACAGTCCATGCCAGTCACCCTTATATTGGCTGGAGGCAGGAGAGGTAGCTTTGCTCGAACCTCATCATTTGTAGGAAACCACAGAGCAGATAGAGTTGATTCGGAAGAGGATGACTACTACTCAGTCTCGATAAAAGTCTTGTACTAATCAGTGGAGATGACCTCTGGAGTTCATTTTAGGTATTAGGTTTTTCTACGTGTCACACTGAGGTTGGGACACAAGAAGATCAAGAGACAGTGTATGCTTTCTCCGAGGTACATCGGGCCATTTGAGGTGTTGGAGATAATTAGACTGGTGGCCTATTGGATATAGTTACCTCTGTGGTACTAGGCCATACATAATGTCTTGAATGCTTCTCATCTCTGATGCTACTTTTCAGACCCGTCTCATACTTTCCAACCCAATTTATATGAGTTGGAGGTGGATGCACCTTTCGAGAATAATCCTATCCGGATCGTCGATCACAGTAAAAAGGTTCTCTCTGGTCGGTCTATTCCTCTGGTATGGGTACAATGGAATCACGGGCGAGTACAGGACGTGACATGGGAGAGGGAGGCCAATGTACGATCGTAGTGGCTGAAGTTGTTTGGGGTTTCTTCTTCTACGCCACGCCAGGGAAATTTGGGGGAAAATTTCTTTAAAGGGTGAAGTTTGTAAGAACCCCGACCTTTTTTCAGGTATGTATTTCCTTTTTTGGAGTTTTTTAGAAAAGAGGTGTTTTTGGAAATTTTCAAAGTACACGCTGTGTACGTCGATGCCGCTGCAGGCCGTGTGTGGGCAATGTCATGGACACACACACGACCATGTAGGGGTGACATGGAGGCCTCCTAAAGCGCAATATGGAAAAGGAGATTACATGGAATATACTCTAAAAGTATACATTGTGTACTTTATTTTTTTCATTAAACACAACGAGGTCTTATATAATCGCCAGAATAGACTTCTTTTAGGCCATCTTCATCCAAGAGCATCAAGCAACCGCAAATCTTCTACAAGCCCCCAAACCTATGTACGTCCTCTGATTCGAACACTGGTGAGTGCATTGGTATCACAGCGGTGAGTTCTCTCTTCTCCTAGAGCAGTGTTTCCCAATTACTTCACTTTTCATTGTTATCATGGGTTGAAAGTTTTATTTGTTTTCATAGATCTATTGCGTTCTAAAAAGATTCAAGCCTTTTGGTTTAGGTATATTGATCTCCCAACCCCGGGGTAGGTGATTTGGCCTTTATGTATAAATTCTTTTAGTATTATGTTGAAAATTCCACCAATACCCCTGAACGGGGTATTGTGAGTTTACTTTTTTGACCTTGTTGTCTGTATGCTTTTATTGTATTTCTGATTAAATGTTATGGTTTTTGAATAGGGAAACTTGTTGTGATTTAAATGTATTTACCATGCATCTTTTTCCTGTTTATGACTGTTTGGTCTAGTTATGCCTGTTAGTATATTGTGAGTTTCCATGACAAGTATTGAAGGATGGAGTTTTCCTTTTCTGACATGATGTTATGATATAGAATACTAGACAAGTTGTTCTTGACGTTCACTTTGGATGATACACGATGCGATACTTGTTGAATTTACACAGGGCTGTGAGAACCTAGAGTAGTAGAAAATAGGGAGAATGGATGTTAGGGTTTCTCCAGAGTGTCTTAATAATTTACGAGGTGAGACAACAGGGGGAATTGATGTTGAGTGCTTACTCAGAGTGTCTGTAGTTCTTCTACGCAGTCCACATAGGGAATGAGACATTGAGTGCTTACCCAAAGCGCCATTAGTATGATACAATACTATTAGGAGAATTAACGGTGAGTTCTTCCTTAGAGAGTTTATTATTTAGCTGAAAAAGAGGGGTGAGACTGTGTGTTCCTCCCATAGGGTTGTTAGTAATTCTTGGATGAACCATAGGGGTTGGGAATTACCTGTTTGTTCTACTTTCTTGAGTGGCTTCTAACTTGTTTTTAAATTAAATGATAGAAAATTTGGATTGTTGGTTGTTGAGTACTTTCTTGTTTACTGCTTTCTGTACTTTTACCTGCCATATATTCACTGACTGTTAGGCAGATATCATCGTGGGTTTTCTACTAGGATTAGTCTAACACCCTGTTTGGGTCTTGCTTTTGGGCCAAAATAGACTATATTGCTGTAGGTATAGATAAGGGCACGCGCCCTTCGAATTCTGGTACTTGATTGTGTTTGCGCTAGAGAGCATGAGACCAAGATGAGGCTTGTGATGCTGAGGAGTTGCTCATCTTTTATCCTTTTGTACTTTTTTATAGTACTATATTCATAATTGTGACTTGTTTGGCTGTTTTCATATAGATATACGTATCATGCATCATTTATATATATTTTTCTCTAGTTGTTTCTTTACCAGTCTTCCAATGTTTACTATTTTGGGATATTTACTGCTTCCGTTATTGAATAATTGTTTATCTTCTGTTGTGTTACTCTACTAGAGAGGGCATAGTTTCCCCACCATCACAACCAACGCCCTTGCTGCTAGTCAGTAGCCTCTGGCATTTGGAGAAATGTGATTGAGGCCATGCGACCAACCAGGTACAGGGTGCCTTAGGGCGGCTTTCGGAACCAGGATGCTACAAAATGAGTGTTACATTAATATATTAAAATAATTAATATTAGTGGATGATTTTAATGAAATATATAAATAACATAACCAATAATTTATTTTTTATATTTATCCAATTTGGTTGAAATAAAAATATTATCAACCCCATTTTGTGAAAAAATACTATATTTATATTTTGATTCATTGATTTACATTTAAAGAAGAACCTATTTTAAATCATATTATTTTAAATTTTATAAATATTATAAGTTAAAATACAATTAATCTTTGAAATAAAAAATAAAAAATTGGTTTGGCTGAATTTTTGGTATTTTTCTATAATGATTCACCTTTTAATAAATATTGAAAATACAGAATTATAAATCAAATATCCTTTTTTATATATTTATTAATAGGCATAAAATATAATAATAAATGGTTTTAAATTATAATTAAATTGAATTGTAATTAAGTAATAGAATTTAAGCATTCAATTCATTTTCAAATAGAAACTAACTATAAATCATAGAAAACATTTTGATATCTTTACTTTAAAACCTCGCTTTTCCTTCCCATCCGTTGAATTGATTTTAAATTAGTTTATGTCACTTATTTTATTTTATTTTGGAATTATGTATTCCATATTTTGAATCAGAAAAATTTATAATGATTTATATGTTCAACAAAAGTTTTCACCAAAAAATATTAATGAGTCTAGTTAAAATTAATTTCAACAATTTATGTTAAATTTAACTTGAATAGGAACTAAAAAAAATCTTAACAACCCAGATGACCTTGAAACTTTTACAAATACCATTTTAGAGAAATATTTATACCCTATCTTGCCTTGGATCTAATTTTAGACCATTATTGGATCAAATTTCGAATATAAAACTTGTATGGAATTCCCTTTCTGATAATTTACAAGATTTCTACTCCTCCTCTTCTATAAAAGGCATCCCATCCTCCAACATACTAATACTTATCAAGTAACATTTTCATGACCATTAAACAAACTAGTAGTTCTATAAAATATCTCCCCTCATCCATGAATCGTCCACATATTCCTAAATACATCCACAGAATCCCTTTTTATGGAAAAAAGTTGTTACTCAAATAAAAGGTAACATCATAATTTCAGATCTTTAGTTCCATTCCAAATATCCACCCCAAAAACAATACGTCTTCTATTATTATATAATTAAATAAATATAAGAAACATAATAATATGTTTTTATGTTACGATTATGGCCAACATTAATTGAAAATTCCATATAATGGGTAATGATCCTATTATTTATGTGTACGAAAAGCAACCACCTCATGAAACAATGATAGTTCATTTTTCTATAAGGACATTTTAATGATGGAAATTATTATATATAATCAATTCATATATTTTCTATATAATATTTATAAATTATTATTTTAACTTTAATTATTTTATAATTCTTAATCATATACTTATCATTTTATGTAAATATGATTATATGTCTTCTAAATGTGTGGACTACCTCCTCCTCAAAGAGATGTGATTCATTTACACAATAAATGGAATGTATAAAATATGATTTTAGTTAAAAATAAACTATATAAATGATATCTATTTTATATTTCTATCATAATTACCTTTGTGAAATTATTATATATAATTTTCTTTATTAGCCTTTTTAGAAAATAAAATATGACTACATTGGTCGTGGATTTGTGGACTACATCCTCCTCAACACAATGTGATTCCTTTTATAGGAATAGAATTATATATATATGTGTATATATGATAAAATTATTGTATTTATAATATGAGAAACATTGAAAAATGGGAATGTTACTCATGCAAATTTATGACCTATAATATCAATGATTGTATAGTTGGTTTATTTTTCATAATCATCATTAATGATTGGTTTTAAAAGTATAATTGACTTATAAAATTATAATTAAATAATTATTTTTATTTTATATATGTTTATATAATTTTCCATTTGACAATAGTCTACCTTAAAACATTGGTTTTGACACATATCATAAATATGGTCAAAAGAAACGATGTATACATAATTGTTTATATAGTGGTTTTAAACATTGAAATAAGTGAACTAAAGTTAATAATTCAATTAAAAAAGGTTCCCAAGAATTTAAATAAATAACTAAATATTATTATTCAGGTAAATAAATCAACATATTAAAATTCATACCAAGGTAATATATTTTCATCTTTATTTAAATTCCATTAATATTAATTTTTTATTATCCTCCCATTCAATTTTATATTGTGTATATAATACCGATTAACATATTATTTCATTTACATACTTACTCTCATGATATTATATTTTTTATTTCATATTATTCCTTCATGAGGATTATGATTTAAAATATTTCAAGTTATTATGGATTGTTTTGGAACGTTTAATGATTATTTTCCTCAATTATATTTTAATTATATCTCAATGGTATTTTTTAATAAACATCAACAGACCATTATATTAATTTTACTCCATCACGGAATTAATGTTGACAACACATTATTTATTCAATATAGATATTTTATAAGCCATTTTTTTATTTCTATTATTCTAAATGAGGATTGTTTTAGATTGGAAATGATGGGTGCATTCCAAACATTACACAAACCCTTGATGAATTGATGGTTTATCATGAGGAAAATAAGTTTTCCTATTTAAATGGTATTATGTCCATATTTTTTAAGGGTATTATGAATGGTATTTAATGTATAGGTTATCATGTGATTTATAAAAAATGTCTAATAATTAATCATTTTGGTTATTATGATTGAATTATTATTATCCATTAATGTTTTCATTGATATATCTATATATGCATTACTTTTCCAATATATTTATTAAATGGAGTGTGTATCAGTTTCTTTCCATTCCATATTGGTTTTTCTTTATCTAGTTATTTGAATAGCATGTTTTAGTAGTTATTTACCCTTGAATGTTAGTTTATTATAAATGATTCATTATTCCTTCCACTTTACATACCATTATTGAGTATTTGAGCCTAACATTGTAATTTTTTCATCCCCTAGGTATATAGAAGATAACATCAAATAAAATTAAAATGATTATGTATGATTCATTTTTTTATTTATCATATTTATATTTTCTATTTGATAATGTATTATCGTAGTAATTTTGGTAATATTTCATTCCAAAACTACTAAATGGATCTGTCCTTATTGATTTGATTCCTTATTATCATGGTAATGTAACGGTGTTAGAAACTTGCTCCATGAATTTTTGTGTCAGGGCTCTTCATAACAAAAGATGATCCATTACAAGAATATCATTATATACTACTATAGGATGTATTAAAATAATCATGTAAATAATGATTTTATTGATTACAACTATACAAAAAGTCAAACAATAGGTTTTCATTGATCGCACAACTAGGTGTTTGTATGTCCACATTTTAATCAAGGTAACATTTTTTTTATTAAACTATTCTAAATATCATTAATGATTTAATGAATCTGTATAATAAAAATCCATGAAATGTTTTTCTATTAGGTAGTGAATTATAATTTTACACTACAATAATTTTTTTTATCCACATCATTTATATTGATGGAAAAATAATATCCTTTCTCATTAAATTATTTTTATTACTATTGATGACTACCATTTATGACATGTGTTTTAGTAAATGTTCATGTATAATGACCTTTCTAAATAAATATTATTCATTGAACCAATGATGGTTGATTAGAAACTTATTTCCATTACCCATAGTGTTTCCTAATATCATTGAGTCTTTTAGAAATTCATGAGTTTGTAGTCATTCTCTCCAAAACATAATGCATTTAATATTCAAAATGAGGAAATTTACTTGATGTTTCTTCCAAATATTTTGATATGATGGTAGTTTTATATTATATTCACTATTTTCATTATATTAACTACATTAAATTTCCATAAATATCTTCTATCACCATGTTTATTAGACTATTTTCTACACAACATCTATATTTTGAGATCACATTGAATAACTTCATCATTACAACTGGATTCTAAAATAGATATAGCCTTTTATAGTGTGGTTTCGAACCACTAATGAACCTATATATTTTTAAATAATTATTTATTAAAAACACATGATGCATATCATTTAACCCTTCTCAATGGTTCCTAACATTTCACCACAGATTCACACTCATTTTTCTTAAAAACTAGGAATTATATCATCATGTTATCTAAAATCTATCTATTGAAGTACTTTTTAACTAATATATTTTTAATTCCACTACACCCCAATTATTTTGTATAAAATTTTATATTTTTATTCTTTATGAGTATAAACTATTATTATATGTTATAGTTTACTAGATTATGATTCTCCATCTCATAAATAAATAGAACATTGAAGACCATTTACAATGAGTTAAGACACTATTTCGTGGCATGTTTATTTCGAATACCAACTAAACATCATAGGTTATTTACACAGAATGGAAATTATAGCCACATTCACAATATTAGTCAAAGGTGATCATTCCACATCATTTGGATTATTTTTCGTACTTTCAGAGAGTTTGGAAATAATATGTATAAGGTTATATACATTATCAACCATTTTTGGTGAATATAATTCTAAATATCATGAAACCGTAACACATGTGGTTTATGGTTTGGATTATCCTAATACAAACCATTATATAAAATAGAAATTTTTTTAACATAAAATAACTAAATTAAAAATGAGGAATTGTTTATGCATATTTTTATTAAAAATTCAAATATTATGGGATCCCTATGATAATATTTTTTATGATATGACGATTACAGTATTGTGTAAAAAAATCCAATTATATAATTTATATAAATAATTAATTTATTTTTATATCCATCATAATTATACATATAGTTTTATTATAAACTGATGTATGTCACTTGAGAGTATCAAACTATGTGTGTAACAAGGCATATTTTCTATATACCATTAGATGATTTCTTTAATATGTAATTTTCCATTTTTTCTATTCTATGTCAAGGAGAAAATATTTTATAAATATTCTACTTATGTTATCTATATTTGTATTTTGTTATTCATTTTACAGTTTTATGCATTAACAAAAAACATAGTGTTTATCTATATATTGTAATATCCGTAAGCTTCCCATTATCAATTTCTAGTACAGGTTCCCATATTAACTAAACATTAATATGACACATACTATTTTAGCCAATCATTTTCATACATGTCTATTATATGTGGATGGATAACATATATTAAATAAGATATAGGAATAAATTGTATATAAGTGATCTTAATCATCCTAACAATATAATTGGTATAAAAACATAACGAAATGAACTAAGGAAATCAATTAAAAATAAAAGGGAATTTGGAATCTCCATAATAATTGAACATAAAAACATATAGGTCAAATATGTTACGTATTGTTGGATAAGTAATCTATCATTTTCATTTATATCATAAGGGACGAATTCAAAACATCATAATTGTGACCAATGATAGCATTAGTTATAGGCATAATACCTATAATCTCATCATATATATAACATTACCCAATTCATTAGGTTGTTATATAAATATTTTCCCACTCTTCATATCATAATATACTCATAATCATGAATGAAACAATGAAAGATAAAATATATCATTCATCATCAGGAAATAAGACTTTGTAAATAAATTATTTCCATAAACATGTTATAATGAATAATTTCATGAATTGAATTTTTGTTCACCAAATCATTTATTGCAATACACTATTTGCATAAAAAATCATTATTCATGAGTGGATAATAAATGGCTCATGGGGAGTGAATTATGTGTTCCAAATAATAATTTTTCATACAAAAAGATATTTTATTTTGCATACAAATAATTTAAATATGGTTAAAATATTAATATTACAATAGAGTATAGGTATGTAATATTTTATGGTTATTTTAATTTCATTAAAAGAACATACATGTTGAAAATAAAGTGAAAGGGGTGATAACCCAAAATGATAGAGTTGGGTTTGAGGATTCAGTTACCATAAATCTAACTTATTTTTATCAAATTTCCACATCATGAATAATCAAAATGTGTTCATTAGAAATTGGAATCCGATGTGAATTTTTATAATTTATATATCTAATTAACCTATATATGTATTTGGTAATATTTTAAAAATCCCCATGTCAATGTTAATTATGATGATTTCATATTATCATTAAATAATTTGTTTTTATTTATATTTCACTATTTTTGTTTATGTTTATGTATAAATAGGTAAGAGTTTTTTCTTGTGTCAAATAATACATGAATTTACATATTTATATATTATTTTAAATTCATGTTCTTATACCATGAACATATTGATAAATAGGGACTTAGAAATTTCCTTATAGGAGGTCAATAGACTGTTGACATGAAATTAACGAAATAGGGGGATTGAGAAGAAAAGCATAAAAATATTTCATATATATAATAAATAATGGAGGATAACAACATTTATGTAATGATTTCAAGATCCTGAATTGTTATTATATAAGTTTAGTTTAAATAGGATAGATAAAAAGATTAATTCTAAAAGAACATGATAGAAATAGTTATTGAAATCTTATCACCATCTAGGTGTTGTTTCTTTTCTAGGGGACAAAAGTCAATGAATGAATGGTGTTTATTAACACTACATAATCCACATGTATTATAAATGGATTTATATTGGGTATTTTTATGATTAATTCCATTTGATGAGTGGATGTTATCTCGTTTTCCATTGGATGGGGGAGATGTTCTTTATACTTTGGGAGAGGGGTGTTTTTATCATTCAACATTGAATAAAATATAATTTTCATGATAGACATTGTAAATGTGATGCTAATGAAATTTCATGATATATATGAATAAAAAAACTATACTAGGTCACTTATACGTTTACAAAACTGAATTCTTTGTTTTCCTAAAATTGAATGAGGAAAAATGAAAAATTGTTATTTCAATAGTTCATTTTTTACTTTGGAATTTAGTAAATAATTTTAGGTTTTGAAATTATTATTATTTATTTAAATGAATAATTTTGAATAGTATATATAATTTTTACTTATATAATATTTATATAATATTTATTTATTTATTTAATCTTTAATGATTTTATTTAGAACATGTTATTCATAAAAAAATAGTTTATCTATTGATAATTTTTATCAAATTTTATAAAAAAAATTACCCTCAATGAATTTTCATAGGAAGATTTACAAATGATGTTATTTTTATGTAAATAATTTTAAATCCTGTTAAATTTTATTTTTTGATGGAAAATTAATGAATGTAACGAAATTCATAACAATACAAAATATTTAAAATGAGTTTAATTTTTTTCGATTTTTTAATAAATATATTTATTTAATGTAATTTTAATATTTATATTTTCATAAAGTAATCATGATAAATATAATTTATAATAATTTTTCCATTTTTGTGAAAAAATTATTATAATGGCTAGGTTACTATTTTAAAATATCTAGTTATAATTACATATGGTCATTTTTCTATTCATAATGGCCTGGTTACTATTTTAATTTCTAAATTACTTTCAAAATTATATATTAAATCCTATACATTATTCTAAATTCCTTCAATTAATAGTCCATAAAAATAATACAATGAATAAATATTTATATATTCTAAGGTAACAATTAGATTCCAAACTATTTATTTCTTTTATACTGTAATGTTCATAGGGGGGATGAGCCTAAAAGATTAGAATGATCCAAATAAACCCATTCAACATTTCTAATTTCCTATTTTTAATCCAATTAAAATATTTGGAATTTTCATGGTTTTATTTGCAAAAAAAAATGTAACGATATCCATAAATTGTTTTGGTTTCTATAATGTTTTTTATGATTATTAAATTATTCAATATTATATAAAACACACTTTTTCAAGAACCAAACATCCCTTTCAAATCAGGGATGTTACATAGTACCACAATAATGGTTTATCATTATAGATTCTTAACATTTAGATACCATTATTTATTGTAAATAGATGCTGGAATACTAAATTTCACTGGAATAATTACATTAGGGGGGATGTAACACCTCAATATATTAAAATTCATTTCATTAAGTAAATTATCTTTTCAACAGCATACATCACACATAAAACCAAAAAAAAACATGTAATAATTTATTTTACTAAAATGATAAAAAATTATAAAATGAATAAAACCTACATATGAAAAATATATTGTCCAATTAAAAATTTATATGTTATGATATAGGTAGTAAATATAATTAAATATTTAAAAAATATTTTTTTTTACAAATACATGTTTATATTTTTAATAATTTTAAGAAGAAACGATTAACTGATTATTATTATATATTATATTAAAATATATTAAATAATATATTAATATTAATTAAATTAAATGTTACTATGAAAAAATATTATGGATACAAAATGTCTTAAATTCAAACTTTCAACAAAATTGATTTTTCATTATATATTTTTCTTACATTTTAAAGTTAAACTAATAGATTTTATTGAAGATTTTTTAATATAGTTAATTGTTATGTAGAAATATCAAAATTATCATTAGATGATCTTTTTTGAATTTTATAATAGTAAGTATTTATTACTGAATACAACGATATAGAGTTATTACTAGAATTGAAGATTTTATGATGATTTAATGTAATATTTATATCATAAAAAAATAATTTTTTGGATAAAATATTAATTTAATAATTACATTTCAACATAAAATTATGAAATGTCGAAAATTTGTTTAAAATTTTATAAAATTAATTAATATTTTCAAATAAAATAATACTATTAGATCATTTCTATTAAATAAATATTATTTGAAAAACAATTTTTTTAGGATTTCATTAATATAAACATAAAGAATATTCTTTATATAATTAAAAAATTTTATCATTAAAATATTGTAAAATGTAATTTTATTTTAATATATAATCTTTATGATTAAAAATATATTTTTTTATAAAAATAATTTTTTTCCCATTACATGAATTAATTTTAATATTATTTTCCATTCACGCATAAATATACTCCTATAATATTTATTTCATATTTGGAATATCTATTCTTTATTTATATATTATGGGATAAAATTTTATTGCATTAATATTTCATTTAATTTGTAAAAATATGTTGTAATGGTAAATCAATTGAATGGTAAATGATAAAATTATTAATATGAAAGACATGGATAATTGCCAAAAACAATTATTTAAATGAATGATCAATTTATTCCTGATCAGATTTGTACTAGAAATCTAATATATTCCATTATTTGACTTATTGTTTTAATCATGTTCCATGTTTTTTCCATTAAATTATTTTAAAAAATACATTCATACGACTTAAAAAGGATATTCACACCACCCCTTCAAGAAAACTTAGTTAATTATCCTTTTTTAATTATTAACTTTATTTGAACAATATATTTCTCTTACTTTTAATTACCCTAGAGTCACATGATATTTTATTAAGACAAAAATTTCAATGTACAATTAAAATGGAAATCACATCTTCTCAATGTCGGTACTTTTGATCCAAACATCTTTCTTTCCCATTATATAATCCTAAATGTTATATTATAACTCATAAAAAATTAATTATTTACTATGTGTTTAATAGATTTTATTATTGTAGTATAGTAAATATTAATCATTTTTTTCTTATTATATAATGAAAAACATTACCTTCATTTGTGTGTTGTGTGGACTACCACCTAAACAAAGTGAAGACTCGGGTTTATTACAACATAGTCTCTTTAGTTGTTATAAGTATGAAATTTAAGTGTAAATATGAAATATATTATATAATATTATTTGAAATATAAAAATTATAATCCACCACCTTTCCCCTTCCATCATCAAGAAATAAAAATGATAACCATGCATTGTGTCGACTACAACTTCCATGATAAAAAATATCTTGTTTATAAGTATGATTAATATTTATTCATTAAAATATATTTAAATTTTATTCAAAAACTTAAAATAATATTAAATATTTTATATAGTTTTATATTCAATATATTAATTGAAAATAATCTACTTCCACAAACAAAAAAACCCCTTAATTATGGTATGTTCATGCTTCAGTCATTTATCTGCCCGCATGAACTGTGATTTAAATTAATATCACTATTGAATATGACAACATATTCCATAAAAATATATCATATCAGTAAATAAATAAATAATTATTTTATTTAGAGTTAACGATATTATTAAATTCATTAAAAAATTACATTTTTCATTCCTTAAAAATAAAATAAATAGAGTCATCACCTATTTTCTCATTGATTATCTTAACCAACACTCATAGATAACTATATTATAAAATAATAAATAATTGGAAAACATAAATTCCTATTAATTTTAATATATATATATATATTATGAACATTTGGATAAGAATAAATAATAACACCATGATTACAGAAGTAGTTTACAATATTAATGATTACTCACTCACAATATTGATAATTAATAAGAAATAACTACTACCATATAAATAATAATTATAAATGTTTTTATATGAGGATATAGATATATATATAAATAATGTTATGGAATTTATGATTATGGTATTTTTTCTTTATAATGTATGTTTAAGAACTTCATTCGAAATAAAAATATGGAATTGGATTTGATTATAAAGACTTATTCATTTCATTTATATGATTTAATCTTGGATTTCATTCCCTTATGTGAAATAAATAATTTACTTTAAATAATTTTTTCTATTATATATCTGGATATAAATTTTAGTTAATTCATATTAACATCATCTCATTTTTTTTCATTGACAATTTATAATAAAAAAATAATATTACTATATAATATACTTATAACATCGAATTTTACATTGATTGTAAAGAAATATATTTCATGAAATATATTTTTTTTACTATATTTTCATTTTCAAATCTATATTAAAATGATTTATATATTGTAATTTTATTATTCAATTCATCCATATATCATTAGTTTATTTTGTAATTATTTTTGGAGATCGATTTTTTAGGGTTAACATATTTAATTAATAGTGTTATTTTATAAAATTTAAAAATATGAAAAACATTAATGTCATGAGAAATGTGAATCAAAATATTCCCAAGAAGAATTCTAAGCATGATTCCAATAATGTCGTCTCAACAAAAAAGAAGCCTCTACTGAAGAAAGAAAGGCCATACCATAGATCACAGAAAACAATCCTTGGAAATAAATGGAAGAAATATAAAACTAAAATGATAATAAATCCAAAAGAATATGGGTTTTACTGAAGACATTTTTGAAAATAATAATACTCTTATGATAGGTAACCTATTGAAAATGTAGAATCCATGTGGAAGCTCAAATTCAAAAAATGATATGAAGGAGGGTTTAGTTATCTGGCCTAATCAATTTCAAATTTCTATAGAACTAGAAAGAGCTGAAGATGAAGTACTAGATAAATCATAAGAAAAGGGGAAACAAGTCATTCCATAATAAGGAAAAACCAAATTTCATGAGAGTTTGTCAGCACCTGATAACCCAAGTGTCTCACAACTATTATATGGAACATGCAAGAATGGTGGAAATCATTAAAAATTGTGGTTAATTATTTTACCAGCCCAAATAGAGAAAATTAGACAACATGGACCATTAAAATATACTTCACTACTTACAGAAGTAATTGAAAACAATCCATGCAAGTTGAATGTAAATAGAAGTAAAGGTTCCATGTTTAAAAATAAAGATAAAAATGTCCAATGGAGAGGAAACACCATCATGAAGACTATTACACACATTGGAGCCCCAAGGAAAGGATTTTTTGTGTTGAGAGAATGTTCTCAGCCCAAGTGCATCTATTAAGAAAATAAAAAGTTCTCCAACTTATTCCCTTATATTTTGTTTTATATGTGTGCCAAAATTGCTAGGAATTGAAGGTGAAGGACATTCTCAAAATGATAAATGAATGAACAATGTGGATAACTACAAGATGAACTCATTATTAATGATTTTATAATTACATGAAGTGTTCCATAGTAGAAGATTATCAATATGAATATATGGAAAGTCATATGATGATTATTTTCCACCAAGGAAAATCCAAGGGAGTGCACCCCTTGAGGGGGATCAAACATAAAAGAGATGATATCAAGGATTATCTCATGAGAAACATAGAAATCTGTATCATCTTAAGAAGATGAAACAAGAGGTATTTCAATCACACTTTCATCTCTTGTTCTTAATTGTATTTATCCTGTCAATTATGGGGGAGTGTTTGATTGGTGACAAGATGCGATGAAAGGGGAAGATATATCATGCACTTGAACGTTATAATATGTTTTTTGAAGTATGTGCATGACTTTAAATTTCATTGATAAAGTATATTATTTATAATCTCGTGGTCATGAATTGAACCATTTTGATCATGATATCACATGTATTGTTCTTTACAGACAACACTGAAAAATGTGGTCACATCTCTCTTGTTTTCTACACTAGGTAAGGTGAAGTAGACATAAAGTTGATTAACTAAAGGCTCTTTTTAACTGAAGTGTGTTACATCATCCCTCTCTCAGAAAAATTCCAAAATATGTTATTCAAATTGAGAAGGACATGTTTTTAAAGAGACCCCACTAACACCATTGCATTTGGTTTCAAATAAGGGGGAGAATAGGTTGGCACATATATTGACCCATTTAAAGTGTGCTTATGTGATATTGACAACAAAATAAAAAGGGGGAGATTGAAGTGAATAAGAGTTTCATTTGTTTCCAATATGGATTGAAGTGCATAAGAGTTGCATTTACTGTCAATAATAAGTCAATATGTGAATGAAAGGTATTTATGAATAATTTGGTGAAGCCTTGGAGAATTGTTGTTGATTCAAAGAATTCAATACTACACTTGACCAATTATCCAAGAGAAATCAAATATGATATTTTTTGAACTCATCTTAATTATCCAAGACTTGTATAAATGACACACATTGTTACAAAACTTGAAGAAGTCCATAAAATACTCAATTTCATTAGAATATATGAAAATATCCATCCATTAAATCTAAATGGATGATGTTTACAATATCAGATGATTATTTGATCTAGTCCTCAATGTCCATGATATGTGTTAATGTAGAAGACATCCCTCACAACAAGGAGATTCAATGCATTATTTGATAAAGCATGAGGAATGAAGAAATGATCCAAGCATCATCCATGATTTCATCAACCACATATGGAAGAACATTTGGATTCATGATCAATGAAGAAAAGTAAGATGATGTTTTGGAGAATATCTTTGGAATTCTCATTCCAAACATAATCGAAGAATAAGAAATAAGGAATTGTGGTTTGGCATTTTATATTTGTGAATAATTAGTTTATACTAAGTTGTTATTGTGTTCTGCCTTTATACCAAAAAATTTGGACAACCATGGACGCCATCCAAGGTCATAAATGAAGGTTTCGGGCGCAGCAGAAGCGCATGGGTGGATGTTCCCACATGGCTTTTTGTCATTAGAATTGATCAATCCGGGATCAATACGACGATAAACTCCAGTCTCCAAGGATCAAATCACAGAAAAAGACAAAGAATATGGGTTTTCTGGGAACCACAAACAAGGATCATTATAGGTTGATTATAATTAATTTAATTACTTATAAATAAATACCTTTAGGGTGTTCTTTCTTCCTCGATGTTCTTGATCACGTTGTCAATGTGATCCGTCGTTGCGTCACAGAATCCAACTGAAGACTCCCTCTAGCGGTGATCCACACGTGTACCTTGTATCTCTGGATGTCGCCAAAGGATTCTCTAGGTGCTAGCGTGGAGAAGCCTTTTCTTGCGGTGTCCACCTTAGATCATCTTGATCCGATGGAAGAGGATCTCTCTCGGTCTTGAGAGCGTTCTTGTAGGAAGAGGTTCTTTTGGCCTTGAAAGAATTCTCTAGATATGTTGTGCACGATGATTCTCTTGTGTAGGAAAACAGTTGGGGTTGTGAGGATATTTATAATCGAGTTTGTGGTTGTAGAGTTATGAAAGTAAATAAATGAGTTGCGCATTTCATTTATTTCATTAACTCTTATTGAAAACCCCATGTCGAATAATTAATTCCTTGACATGTGCTCACGCTGATTATAATAATTATCATTTAATAAAATGATATTATATCCTCAAAATCTTGACTGGATAAACTACATAGGGTGTAATAATAAATACACGGCGTGTACTTGTTTTTCATTGAAAACTACACGGCGTGTACATTAATTGTACACGACATGTATATCTTGTTTTTATTTATTCATTTCCTTTCCAAAATAAAACTACACAGCGTGTAAATTTAATAATACATGGTGTGTACTTTTTTTATTTTATTTTTCCTCCATCATTTAAAACAACATAGGCTTCCTTGAATAATTATTAAACCAGGTACGGGAATAATCTTTATTCAACTTTAGATACTTGGATACACTTAGTGTGTGACCCTCTAGGCCTCTTTCTCGTTGGCATTAGCCGGGCTTGCCTAAAGTCCAAGATTACTGTATAGAAACGAGTCAAGGCACCCAAGAGAAATAAGTTGACGATGCATTGACGTATCACCTCATACGAACGCTTACTGTGTAATTTAATCCCTTTGTCTCAATATCACATCAAGCAGGTTTCATGGAAGTGTCATAAACCTATATGTTTGATTCATCGTTAGTTGACTACCTGAAATAAACTCATCGTTTACACCATGGACATTGAATTTAATGTGATGGTTATATTTCAATCAAATGACCGAGATATCAAATTCCATAAATGGAAGGGACAAATCCTTCATCGACTTATCCATTAACAACATGTCACTCGTGACGCACCCAACATACCCTACTTTCCGCCAACTATCTACGTGATGGTTTTTGTCAGTAAATCTAAGTGCGCGAGTCATGACATGAGTTAATGATAATCTTCCAGTCTAAGGACGATTACACATGCTCGCAGATAGCAATATCTGATGACACCAAGACATGCAGAATTACTACTGGTGGGTTTGTTCTCATAATCTCCCATCTTAAAGATTACCAAGTGAAAACTCCATGAGAGAGAGTATCATCTTCTTACGAGTACTCACATATGAAGGTCTGTATACTATGTGTCCTATCATAGTATGTCATCCAACCACAGAACATTATTTAAGAATATTGTTATAGAATTTCAAGGTTCTCATCATAGCGGGGATCTTCCATGACCTTATCAATGCAACAAATATTCCAGGACATTATTATATTGTAGTCATGCAGAACAATGAACAATATATAATAAGTGAACATTCATGTAATTAAAGTAAATAATAGTTGGTTCTGAGGACACCAACCCTTACAATAACCTCAAGAACATGTGGGGCTCGTGGGTCAACCATGCTCAATAGAAGCCCTCAAGTCCAAGAAACGCATGAGGCCAGGTGTTGTGTAGGTCGTGTATAAGCCAGCAGGTGCTGCATGGTGATGAACCTGTGTAGCATGAGTGCTAGGTTTGTGCCCATGGAGGAGAGTGGGAACTAAGAGTGTACCTGTATGGTGAACATGGTACATGGTGGTACCATGGAGGGAAATGGGTTAATTATGATGATTTTCTACTGTGACAAGTTATTTAATGAAGCCTAAAACATCATGGCGTTTCGATGTGTGGTAGGTTATTGAAACCACAGAAATAATCTTGACCGTTGATCCCTCGGTGACAGGTGATCTACCATCCGATCAATCCGGATATTTATCTCTCACATCCAAGCCATCCAACCGATCATCGCGATGAGGGTTTAATCGAGGGTTTTCTGATCTCTCCATCAAGGTTTTCTTTATCTTCTAGATAACCAACCTCCACCCGCAAACCATTATTCAAGTCGACCACTGATCTCATCACTATGGCCACTGTTGAAACTCAAAATTATTTCATGGTGATCATCTGGAAGAACCGAAATCATGCTTGCATTAAAAGTTTCAAGCTTGCATCGAGATAGGGAATTCGAATGCGGCTGATGAAAACATAGTTGTGAGGCCATTTTAGCATGATCGACACATTCAAGAGATTATTTTCATGCACTCAAAAATTCAGGAATGGGCGGATAATACTCACCAAGAAAGAATGATCCCCCATTGGAAAAAAATGAAACCACCGAGATTTGTAGGATATCTTATCCGTCTTTGAATATATTTAAATCCAATGAAGATATATATTGAAATAATTGTATCCCACGATATCTCCTGATGATTTGAACACTGTTCGTCACCTATAAAGATAGAGACCTTGATCGAGGGTGATGAATTTAAAATATTGAGAAGGCTCTCATTCGTGAGATAAAAGAGTACTATGGAGAGACAATTTCTACGCAGCTTTACTACACGATGTAAATTCGTGCATCTCTTGCGTGAAAAAATCTTGTTCATATCTAGAGAAAAGGATTCCCATGCATTCCTTGCATGGAGGAGTTGAGAAAACCCCTTGGTTCACGAATGAATTTGCACACCATTTTTGGTTCATGAAGATTATGATCGCCTAACATCCTAGTTTGTGAAGGGAATTCGTATACACCCCTTACATGACAATAAGCCAAAGATAGTGTATATATACACTACACTAATAGATGAAGAATGGTCCCAAGGCACATTGTGGAGTATTTGAAGTGCATGCATGATTATCATGCATGCATGTGAATGATTTGAGAGACCCAAACAAACGATAGGGTGGATCACACCCATTCATGTTTTTTGAGAAAGAAGAACTAAAGGGAGGGTGTATACATGCTTGGGTTCTTGAGCATGTAAGTAAAACCAAAGAAAAAATTGTGTGTACACATGTGAAGAAGTATGATGAAATAAAAATAAAACACAACCTTTGATCATGAAATTATATGACCCAAAACATGAACAAATAAAAAGAAAGGGAAGAGATTATGTGTGTGCTCATAGTGTTTTAACCATTGAGGGTTTCACAAAAGAAAGAAGAAAATAATTGTGCTTTCATTAACATGAACACATGAATACACTTAAAAGAAGATTACAGATTGTTAGTGCATGTGGGTAAACAAGAAGAAGCAATTCCATGCACCTCATTCATAAAGAATAATCAATTTAGATGATGAAAGTGAGTTCATCCTTAGTATTTAAATAATCACATAAGTGTATGTGATTCTTACCAAGAAAAATGAGAGGCCATATTGCATTTAGTTGTTTCACTAAATAATAATGAATTGAGATATTCAAATACAAGAGGTATTGCATCCCATGCAATCCATGCATGATGTAGATGATTTTTGAGACTAAAGACATACATATTTAAGTAGATTTTCAATCTGAGATTATAGTGTTTGAGAATCCAAGAAGGCATACAGAGCTGTAACATTATAGGATTATTTTTTTATTCTTGAAGTAGTTTTGTGCATCACATTCACACATATTAATTAGGGAACATCTTAATTAGAAGAAGAATGAATTTATTGAGAATTGTTGAGCTGAAGACTGATCAACTGAATTGGTCAGATTTATTGAGAAAGTACAAAAGACATTACCGAAGGCTATTGAATATTCTTCAAGAGATTCATAGGAATGTATGATTCAGAAATACTATGTTGAGAGAGCATAATATCATATTTAGTGAATCAAGAATGAACTTAAAGAAGGAAGCTGCTCGTGTGAATTGAGAGCTAGAAGACCCCTATGGGATTCAGGGTGGATAAGATGCATTTAGTGGGACTCTGAAGCAGGACAGTGGGACTCTAGTAACATTGTGGGAAGTAGTATATAGAACCTAATATTGGAATTAGGAGTGATACAACATGACTCTATATCGACCATAATAATTGCTAATAGAATTATAGTGTAGAATCTGTGTTGGGGCAAATAACCTATACAGAAAAGAGTAGGTCATTGAACCGAATGTTATAAATCCTTGGGTTTAGTGTCTTTATATTTACCGCATCATTCTAGGTAAGGCTGAGAGACACAATATGAGTGGATCAAGGCACTGACCATCCAGAGAGGTTTGATTTAAAATAACAAACTAGTAAAAAGATTTAAATGGATCACCGATTCACACCTCCGCCTTTCAGTGATTCACACCAATTTGGGCACTTCAATTTGTATCAAGGGGAGGTTACCTCTAAAAAATCCGAGGGAGTATTTATGAATTACATATTTGATGAGATGGGTGAACAACCAAAAATGTATATATCTTCCAAGACTAAATAGAACAGAAATAATAAACATTCACGGAAGATGAAGAATAAGCATACTACTAATGGGGAGTGACCTTTAACTGAAGGTAATCTAAAAGGTACAACATGTGATAATTCCTTTTATTATTATGACTCTCCTAATGAATCATACTCATGCTGTGATGCTGATAGATCAATTAATGATCTTCAGACTACTCTCAAAGATCATCTGATGAATGTCCCTAGAAAACTGGAAAGACACATTGCTGTAAGAATTTGTACTCCTAAATATAAGAAATTACAGATGGAAGATGAAGCTAATTAAATGGAAGCAGCACTAGATAAAATGTTATGAATATCCACCAATCTCAAAAAAACTAGTGCAAGAAAAGGAAGAAACAATTTCTCTTTTCAATGAAAGTCATGTTCTTGTTACGGAAGAATTTCATGGAAGTATTTGTGAGAAAGAATTCATTAATAATGTATTTGTAGAATATTTCCATGCATTTGAAATCTTTAACAAAGTTTATTTGTTTTTAAAAGATGATCAACTAGAAAAAAAATCCAAAAATATAAAGTATCATGAAAACTCTTTGAAAAAAATATTTAATGTGCATGAAGAAAAAAATAAAAATTTTGAAGGAGAATTTGGAAAGCAAGATGAGATCATTTGACGATGAGATGAACTTCCCCAACATGTTGTTTTTAGAGCTGGTGTTGAAATTGAAGAATCAACATTCAATACAAGATGGAAAGTCCCAAGCAGCTAAAAGAAGAGATTATTACACTCAAGTTTTCACTGAGGTATATTCTTCCAAGAGAAATATCAAATAATCCTCTAATATAATGGAAACATCCTCCAATATGAAGATATCCCATAACCCAGTTATTTTTGTTTCTACAAATACAGTTTCATCTGCAAGTACAGGTTCAATGATAAAATCTATGAAGATATACATTGATAAAAATGTTGATAAATCCATAAAAGATTCAAGGATGGATGTTGGGATGATTAAAAAACAACTCCCAAATTGATGCACCAATGGAAGAAAGACAATTTTAGAAACAATAATTCACTAAATATAGTCAGACTAATGCTACATGTATATATTGAGATTTGTAGGCTATTTTTGGTATTGATGGAAGTTTGGGCATCAGGACAATGATTGTTGGAATAAAATGCTATCATATGAAAATTATGTAAGGCCTACATTAAGGGAAAGTAGATGTGAAGAAATGAATCATCTTACAAAGAAAAGGAAGAAAACACAGATGAAAAAGTATCTGCCAATCATGAATAGATTTGAATATATTGAAGACTTCAATTAGAATTGAAACATAGGTGGTAAGAGTTATGATGATGTCTAGTTTAGTCCTACCATGCCTTAGACAGTTCATAAGAAGCATATACCACAACAATGATAGGATAAAGGAAAATGAGTTGAAAATTCAGATATTGGGAATAGGAAAAACACTAAATTCAAGAAAACTGTAAAACAAACTATTCCTAAGAAGAAGTCTAAACTTGATTCCAAGAATTCCATCCCAACAATGAAAAGATGCATCTACTATGGAATTAAAGGACATACCATGGATAACTAGAAAAAATCCATGGAAATAAATGGAAGAAAACTAAAACTAAAAGGAGAATAAATCAAGAAGAATATGGGATTGACTAAATAAATTCATGAAGATAATAATTTTCCTAATATAGGTAATTTGAAGACAATGAAGAAGACGTATTGATTCCAAAATTCAGAAAATGATATGAAAGAGTGTTTAGTTTTCTATCCTAATAAATCGTAAATTGCTAGAGAACTCCAAACTGTTGAAGTTGAAGTACTAGCTAAAGCACGTGAAAAGAGGAACCATTTAATTCCACATGGAGGAAAATACGAATTTCATCAGCTGTTTTCAGTACATGATAACCCATGTGTCTCTCAACTACTGTGTAGAAGTTATAAGATGGATGGAAATCATGAAAACATGTTTCTAACTTTTTTACCATCCCAAATGGATAAAAGTGAACAACTTGCACCATTAAAAGAAACATCACTAATGACAGAATTAAAGACAAACAATCCACAATAGTTGATGTTGAATGGATGTTAAGGGTCCATGCTGAAAAAGAAAGATAAAAATTTTAAATGGAGATTAAACACCAGTATGAAGAGTACCAGACACATTAGAGATGAAAGTAAATGGGTTCTTTGGTTGAGGGAAAGTTCTCAGCCCCATTGCTTCTATTAAGAATATCACAAGTGTTCCTTCTTATTCACTTATATTTTTTTGTATATGTGTGCTTACATTGTAGGGAATTGAAGATGCAGTTAATTCTCAAAATGAGAATTGAATAAAACCAGTGGAAAACTAAAAGTTAGACTAATTATTCTTCATTTAATAATAATTTGAAGTGTTCCAAAGTGGATGATTATCAATATGAATATCTTTAAGGTGATCTGATGAGTATTTTACACTTATGAAAATCAAAGGGATTGCACCCCTTGACAAGGAGAAAACATGAAGGAGATGATATCATGGATTATGTCAGGAAAAAAAATGAAATTCATATCATCTCATGAAGTTGAAACTTGAGGAATTCCAATCACACTTTCATCCATTTATCATAATTGTATTTATCATGTAAATTAAGGGGGAGTGCTTGATTAATGATAATATGGAATGAAATGAGAGCTTTATATTGATTATGAAAATTTTAATATGTTTCATGAAGTGTGTTAATGATTTAGTATTTCATTGATAAATTAGATTATCTCCAACCCTTTATCAAGAATTGGACAATTCTGAGCATAAAATCACATGTATGGTTGTGTATGGATAGTACTGAAAACCTTGTTCATATCTGTCTTTTTCTCTACAATAGGTTATCCCATATTGACTTAGAGTTGATTAACTAAAGGCTCTTTTCGTAGTGAACCATGTGACATCATCCCTCTATAAAAAACATTCAAAAAAATAGTATTCAAAGGTAAGAGGACATGTTTTTGAAGAAACCCCACTAACACCTTTTCATTTGGTTTCCAATATGGGGGAGAATAACTTGGCAGACATATTTACCCATTGGAAGTGTTCATAATTGATATTGACCAAACAATACAACTGGGGATATTGAAGTGCATATGAATTTCATGTGTTGACAATATGGATTGATGTGCATAAGAGTTCCATTTATTGTCAATGAGAAGTCAATATGTGAATGAAATGTATTAATGAAGAATTTGGTGAAGCATTAGAGAATTTTTGTTATTTCAAATCATTGAAAATTACACTAGATCAATTTTCCAAGAGGATAAAAATATTATTGTTGTTGAACTGGTCATAGAGTTCCAAGACATGTATCAATGTGATACATTGTTACAGCACATCAATAAGTCCATGAAATACTCAATTTCATGAGGAGAGAAGTACAGATCCATCTAATAAATCTTAATGGAGGATGTTTACAATAACAGATGATTGTTTGAGCTAGTTCTAATAATCCATGATCTGTGTTAATGGAGAACGCATCCCTCACATCTTAGAGATTCCATGAAATATGCCTTAATTCATGAGGAATTAAGAAATGATTCATGAATCATCCATGATTGGATCATCCACATTTGGATGCTCTTTTGGATTCATGATCTAAGAAGAAATGTAAGATGATTTTTTGGAGAATATCATTGGAATTTTCATTCCATAGACAATAGAATAAGAGGAAATGTAGAATTGTGGTTTGGAATATTCTATTTGTGAATACATAGTTTATAAATATAAGTAATTGTGTTATGACTTTAGACCAAAACATTTGGCCAACCAAGGATACCAGCTGTTGTCCTCACCTCAAGAACATGCATGACCTATGGGTCAACCAAACTTGAGGGAATCTTTCTGGGCCATGCCCCGCATGAGGCAGAGTGTTTCACTGGCGATGAATAATCCAACATGTGTCACACAGTGATGAACCGGTGTAGCATGGGCTCTTGGTGTGCGCCCGAGGAGAAGAGTGGATACTAAGAGTGCACCCTCCGGGTGAACACGGTACCAAGCAGTACTGTGGAGGGAGAGGGTGAATTTCGACGATGTAATGTCACTGACTGTTATTTAAAGTAGCCGAAATCATCACAGCGTTAAGACGTGGGAATTTTTTTTAAACTGCAGGACTAATCTCTAGAGTTGATCCCTCCACGAATTTCCATATACCTTTTGATCAATATCGATATTGATCCCATGCATCAAGTATATCCAACAGATCATTGTGGTTCGGGTATAAAAAAGTGTCGTCCAATCTCTCCATTAAGGATTTCTTCAACCTAGAGACACTGGAGCTCCACCTGTGAACCAGTATTCGAGCTGAGAACAAATATCATCACTTTGGCCACAGTTGAAGCACAAAATTAGTGCATGGTTATCATATAGAAGAACTAAACTCATGCATGAATTAAAATTTCCATGCATGCATTGAGATAGATAATTCAAATGCGACCGAAGATAATGGATTTTTAAGGCCACGTCAGGGTTATCGATGCATTCGGAAGATTATTTTCATTTGTTCAAAAATGCATGCAAGTAAGGATAATACACACAGAGAAAGAAGGGGCTTGTAGTTAAAAAACAAAAATTAAATGACTAAGATTTATAGGATATCTCATCGGCATTGTAAAATATTTCAATATGATGATCTGGTATATTGAATGGTTTGAGTTTCGTGGCATTGCATGCTGATTTGAATGATGTCCCTCACCATTAAAGAGAGATCCCTAACCCTAGGGTCAAGAGTTGAAAATATTAAGAAATCTCTAATTATAAAGAGAACATAGCACTGTGGAGAGGCAGTTTCTACATAGCCCTGCTATGCATAGGTAATGCATGCATCTATTCTGACATGGAGTCCTATGAATCTCTTTCACGAAGGATTCTCATGCATACCTTCTACAGAGAATAATAATGAACCCCTTGGTTTGAGAAAGAATCATCACACTATTTATGGTTCGTGAAGATAAATATCATAAACCATCAAGGATCACGAAGGGAAAACATGTACACCATTTTCGTGAGAATAAGAAAAATGACTGTTTATACATACTCTACCCTAAGAGAAGTAGAAGAGATAAGAGACACATTTTTGGATGAATGAATGTTTATGCATGATGATCATGAATGCATGTGCATGATTTGAGATACCTGAACAATCCAAAGGGTGGATCACATCCATTTGGGTTTTGTGAGGATGAAGAAGAAAAGGGAGTGTTTATTGGCGGTTGGATTCGTGTGCATCCAATGAAAAAAAAGAAAAATATGTCTGTGAACATGTGAATAAGGAGGAAGAAATTAAAAGAAAACACACTATAAGGCCCCAGCCTTAAACTTTACTTAATCTTGAGTTATTTCAAGATTACACATTGAGGATCTTTTTGGGTTTAGAGTTTTAGAGAATTAGATCATAAAACTTGCATTACATTCCACATATAAACAAAGTGGTTACATAAAGATAGTATTCTTCATTCCCATCAATGGAAACACATTTAAAATAAAACATGGATTATTTCTTGACACATCCTTGACTCTATCATCTTATCTTGTACCTTTCCCTTGACCTGTGAAAACCATATCAAAAAACTTGGGATGAGCATAAAAACTCAGTATGGGTTATAAAAAAAACATAGAAAGGAAACATGAGTTAATATATACATAAGAATGAAATCATACTTTACCCATAAAACATAGGCACTTTAACATACCTCATAAAATCATGAATAAATCATAGAATTCATAAGACATAAAGGTAACTTGAGGCATTCATAACATTCATACGTAGGGAGTAGCCCTCTTGGTTACGTTTGGAATACCCATCAAAGTATATTCTCTAAAATATCTTCGGAGAAACCTTAACGTTTCACTCCTTCGCGTTACCCAATGCATTGGAGATCTATATCGGGCTCACCCGCCCTTAGTTTATCACGGAACCAACCGTCTTCATAATAATGCCCAAGAACCATAACATAATCGTATCACATAAAACATGCATAAAGGAAACATAACATTTCCACCTTTCAATTACAAGATATCAATACAACACATTGAGATAAAAACATAATGAAAACCATTTTCAATACCCAAATAAAAGAAAAGTAAAACATGGTATTTATTTTTCTTTTAAAAAGAATGTATGGCTTGTAGAGGAAGCCAAAACTCAAATAACGGTTACGACGGCAGAGAAGTCGTTGTCGCCGCATACGTACGACAAAAACATTCCCTTTTTTCGTTTAGTAAAAGCTTCATATAAAAAATATTCCTTTTGAATAAACGTAAAAGTCAATGGTGTTTATACACCGTATAAAAGAAAGTTGTGTATAAAATAAAATATGCCTCAATGAAAGAAGATTGAGACGAAGTCCCATACCTCGTATCCGACTTGACTCGACCGTTCTTTAATCTACTGAATAATAAACTTGAGTTAATCTCTACTTGCTTATGAACCTTTTTCAAGTTCATTATTCCTTTTATACCATGTTATGAACATCATGTAATCATTTAAGTTAATAGTGTTCATTTTGTCGGTATTTGGTTCTTAAGTCAAAAATAGACTTCTTACACTTACATGTTGTTAATTTGGTCAATGGTTCGTTATATACAGAATGATATTAATTATTTGGATAACATATATATCATATATTCATCATATACATGTATTTATAATATTACATCGCATTTAGAGGTAAGAAATGAAATGCACCGTTCATGGAGACGGTAAGTCGTACGTATGCATGAACGCTACTTCCATTTCTATTTCGTATTTTCTGGAATGGATTCATAATGATATAAGAGTATATTATAATTCCAGTATAATAAAATATATAACATCATTAACTTTATCCTATACACATCCCACATATGGTATTAACGAATCAAATCACTTTCGGGGGCGGTAGTCCGCACTTCCTAAAATGAAGATATCATGTTTACCCATAATGGAAACCATAAAGGTATGCCCAAAATGAAAAAAACAGAAGCTTAAGGAAAAAATAAACATATTATATATCATATATAAAAATAGTGACATCATAATGGCCACCTTTGAAGGTGTTAAATGAGTATTGAGCAATCATCTTTTCGGGAGGCAGAATTTCGCCATCCACGGAAACCGTATGTTCTTTAACCATTTGATGTAGTTGTGTGAGAGTGTAGGTCAAATAAATCTTATAACAACATCCTAGTATATTTAAGATACTGGTGTTGTTATAAAAGAAGTAAATAAAAAGAGTTTAGGGGGTTGGAGAAGCAAAATAAAACAAATGAGCATGAGAGAATTAATTACCTTTAAAAGTGTAACTCCTTTTGATTTGAGCCTAAAGGATTCCTTTAAAAGGATTCTTCCCAAATATAATCCTCTAGGATTAGTAGAGGGACGTGGAGAGAGTAAATGGGCAGGGGTTGGCCGAGCCAAAGGCTTGATGAGTGTGTGAAATGAGGTAGAGGTGGGGGCCTTTTATAAGAGGATAGGGGGCACTTTTGGAAAGTAAAGATAAGTTACTTTATTTTAAAAAGAGTTTTGGATTTAAAAGGTCCCACATTACTATAATTCGAGGATAAGGTGATAAGTCTTCGAAATCCACTCATCCAATTGGTTTTGGCCATGTGTAGGTTTTAGATTTTTCATTATCTTTACATTTTATTTAAATCTTTAAATAATGAGGTCATCGCTGCATCATCATGATGTCATAAATAATTTAATATATATAAAGTCTTAAAATTATAAAAAAAATACTATGATGTATGAAATCTTTTTATATTTCCAATTATTATTTACAATAAAAAATCTGATCTTTATAACCCCATGTAAAAATTGTTTTCGTAAAACATATTATGTTTGTGTCATTTTTACTTTTACATTAAATAAAAAGTTATTTATGTCATTTCCCAACCAAAGTGTCTCCATGGGGTCCCCAAGTTGACCCATGGCTTTTCGTGGTCGGCCATGACACAACCAATAAGGTTGGGACATGTGTCTAGGTCATTTTATATTATTAAATCATTATTTATACCTTAAACTACCCTAATTACCACTAATCGCGACTAAAAACTTAATAAGTTATTATTCACCAAAAAATTATTATAATCTCATTGAACCACATTTTACTTCCTAATGACAACCATGTTTGTCGGATTTTTGAAATTCATAACACAATGATGGAAAATTTTCATTTAAACGGAAAAATCAGTTTTTATAAGTATCACTTAGTGGTTTAACAACCCATCAAAAATTGAATTTTTTCAGAAAATTACCAAAAATTCACCCTAAGCTATATTTGATATTAAAAATTCAAAAATGAAGTCTATTTTAAAAAATTCAAAACATATAAGTCACATTAATTAATTTAATAATTAATTCCCGCTGTCATAGCAAATAGCGTGTTTTTATAAAACAATAAGTATCAAAAGATTGACACCAATTTAAGTCTAATTTCAAAGTGAAATTGATTTCAATGACCACCATTAGATTAAATGGTAAAAATATATTCTAATTTCACTTCAAAAACAATTCAAAACATAATCCAATTATATAAATAAATTAGATTAAAAAGCAGTTTTGAATTAAAATGCAGTATTATTCACTATTCATTAAAAAATGATCATTGTCAGAAAAATACCAAAAATTCACACAAAGTAAATTTTGATGTCCCAATCATAAATAATAAGTTTATTTTGACAAACATAGTTTATAAAATTTTCAAAAGATAGATTTAAAAAAGGGTTTTCCATCATAAGGCAGTAAAACAATCTTTTAAGAATATTAGTGTATTCCATGCTTAAGATTGGATTTATTTTCATTTTAATCCTCTAAAACACTATCTTAATAATTAATAGACATAGATAAAAATATCTATTATTCATTACTTACTTGGGATGTTACATCCATCCCCCTTTAGAAAATTGCGTCCCCGCAATTTATTTGCTTATCAAATAAATGGGGGTACTTATCCCTCATTGCATTTTCAGATTCCCATGTTGCCTCTTCAATCATGGGGTTTTCCCACAAAACCTTTACCTGGTGAATCACCTTATTCCGTAACACTTGCTCCATGTGGTCAAGAATCTGGACAGGTTGTTCCTCATAAGACAGGTTCTCTTCCAGCTGAACTACCTCTGGACTCAAAACATCAGATGGATTTGGCATATACTTTCTCAACATCGAAACGTGAAAAACATTGTGTACCTGAGATAAACTCGGAGGTAAAGCCACCCGATATGCAACTGATCCAACTCTCTCCAGAATTTTGTATGGTCCAATGAACCTTGGACTTAGCTTTCCTTTCTTACCAAATCTCATCACACTTTTCCAAGGAGAAACCTTGAGAAAAACATGATCACCTACCTCAAAAGAGAGATCCTTCCTCCGGTTATCCGCATAACTCTTCTGCCTGCTCTGAGCTGTTCTCATGTGCTTCTGAATCAGCTGAACTTTTTCTGCCATCTCTTCTACCAATTCTCGTCCCATCAACTTCCTTTCACCCACTTCATCCCAGAAAGCTGGAGTTCGACACCGCTTCCCATATAATGCCTGAAATGGTGCCATCTGTATACTAGAATGAAAACTGTTATTATATGAAAATTAAACCAAAGAAATATGTTGGTCCCAAATTCCCTGATAATCCATCGAACAAGCTCGTAGCATATCCTCCAAGGTCTGAATTGTTCGTTCTGACTGCCCATCTGATTGAGGATGAAAAGCTGTACTAAAATTTAATTCAGTACCCAACGACTTCTGAAGGCCTTTCCAAAAGTTAGAAGTAAACCTGGGATCATGATCTGATACAATGGAGAGAGGAACTCCATGTAACCTGACTATCTCTTTAAGATACAAACGAGAAAGTTGATCAAGAGAGAAAGTATCTCGTATAACAAGGAAATGAGCAGATTTGGTGAAGCGATCAACAATAACCCAGATTTCATTATTACCTCGAGATGTCTTCGGTAATCCAACAACAAAGTCCATGGATATATTATCCCATTTCCACTCTGTCACTGGTTAAGGCTGAAGAATCCCTTTCGGTAACTACCGCTCTACTTTAACCTGTTGACATGTCAAACACTTCACAGTAAAATCAGCAATATCTCTTTTCATTCCATCCCACCAGTAATACTCCCGAAAATCTCTGTACATCTTTGTACTACCAGGATGAACTGAAAACGGAGAACTATGAGCTTCACATAACAACTCTCTCTTCAACTGTGAATCAAAAGGAACACAAAATCTCTTCCCAAATCTCAAAACGCAATCATTATCAATGTTGAATTCAGGCAACTTACCTTTCTGAACCAGCTCTACCTTTTTCTGCAACTCACTGTCTTACTTCTGTGCTTGCTTGATTCTATCTGATAGAGATGATCTCACTGATACCTAAAACAAAACAGAAGAACTTCCTGCACCAACAACTTCTATGCCAAATCTCATCAAATCCTTAACCAAAGGATCATGTTCCAAACGCAACATTGCTAATGAAGCATTACTTTTTCGACTCAAAGCATCAGCCACTTTATTTTATTTTCCCGGGTGGTAATGAATTGTACAATAATAATCCTTGATTAATTCTATCCATCTCCTTTGTCACATGTTCAATTCTTTCTGAGTGAATATATACCTTAAACTTTTGTGATCGGTATATATTTCACACTTTACTCCATACAAATGATGCCTCCAAATTTTTAAAGCAAAAACAACAGTAGCTAATTCCAAATCATGTGTAGGGTAATTTACCTCACGGGTTTTCAACTGTCGTAAAGCATAAGCAATTACCTGATCATTCTGCATTAGGACGCAACCAAGTCCTTTCAATGAAGCATCACTGTAGATAACAAACTCACCATTCTTGGAAGGTAGTGCCAAAACTGGAGCATTCACCAATTTTCTTTTCAATTCCTGAAAACAATCATCACATTATTTTGTCTAGATAAACATAACACCCTTCTGAGTTAGCTTAGTTATTGGACTAGATAACCGTGAAAAATTTCTAACAAACCTTCGGTAATATCCTGACAAACCAAGGAAGCTACAAATCTCAGTTACATTTGTGGGTCTTGGCCATTCTTCTACAACTTTTGTTTTTGCAGGATCAACAATTATTCCATCTTTAGAAACAATATGACCAAGGAAAGAAATTTGTTGCAACCAAAACTCACACTTGCTGAATTTTCCATACAGTTTATTTTCTTTTAAGGTTTGCAAGATAACCCTTAAATGTCTTTCATGCTCCTCTTTACTTTTAGAAAACACCAAAATATCATCAATGAAAATCACCACAAACTTATCCAAGAACTCATGGAAAATTCTATTCATTAAGTCCATGAATACAACAGGTGCATTGGTTAGCCCAAAAATCATTACTAAAAATTCATAATGGTCATATCTCGTACGAAATGCGGTCTTCGGAATATCTTCCTCCTTTACCTTCAGCTGATGGTACCCCGATCTCAAGTCAATATTTGAAAAAAACTGAGCTCCCTGGAGCTGATCAAACAAATCATCGATATGAGGCAACAGATATTTGTTCTTAACGGTGATATTATTCAAGGCCCTATAATCAATGGAAAGTCTCATAGAACCGTCTTTCTTTTTAACAAATAAAACAGGAGCACCCCATGGTGATGTGCTAGGTCGAATGAAACCTTTCTCTAATAAATCTTGCAATTGCTCCTTCAACTCTAAAAGTTCAATTTGAGCCATTCGATAAGGGGGTTTTGAAAATGGCTTAGCATTATGAACTAAGTCAACAGTAAACTCAACTTCCCGATCTGGTATTATTCCAGGAAACTCATCAGGAAAAACATCAGGATACTCATTTACCACTGGCACATCATTAATTTGAACAGTTCCTTTATTTTCAACGATGTGTGCAAGGTAACATTCATTTCCATCTTTTACAAGTTTCTTGGCCTCTTGAAAAGTTATCAACAGTAAGGGTTCATTCTTTTACACAAACTAAAAGTCTTTCTGAAAAGAAACATCTTTAGCTCTACAGTCAATCTTAGAATGGTAAATAGAGAGCCAATCCATACCCAGGATAACATCAAACTCTACTCCAGGTAGAACAATAAGGTTTCCAAGTAGGTTCCCTCCACAGATAAGGATAGGAAGATTCTTATAAATTCTTTTTGCCTCAACATTTCCCCCAGGTGTCTTTACCACAAGTTCAGGAGTTATTTCTTGAGATGGTATTCCCATTTTACTAGAAAAAGGTTTCAGATATGAAATAATGTGTAGACCCCGAATCAAACAACACACTGGCATAATCTGAAAAAACAAACAAAGTACCTAATACAACTTCATTTGAGGGCCCGACATCTGCTGAAGTAGTTGCAAAGGATTTCACCACCCCTTTCTACTTGTAGTCTAACTGCTTCCCATCACTCAAGCTCTTTGTCGGACACTCGTTTGCATAGTGACACATCTCATTGCACTTATAACACTTCACTAACTGTAAATCAAATTTGTTCTTACCTTCACCTTGATCCTTTTCAGTGCAATCACGAGCCTTATGTCCCATCTTCCCACATCGGTAGCACTTTCCAGAATTCAGAAGACATTCCCCAGCATGCCTTTTTCCACATTTATCACAAACTTGAAACTTAGTTCTCTTACCATCAGACTTTTTTGAATAATTCTTACCTTTCTCCTGCCACCTCGGTCTCTTCTTCTGCTGGTTGTTATAGAACACTTGGTCATCGGAAAACTCCATTTCCACCTTCTCAGCACATCGAACAAGCTTTTCATAACTTTTAAACTCACGAGAAACTAATTCCCTTCGATATTTTGGCTTTAATCCTGAGTAAAAACGATTGATTTTACTATCAAGGTCTCGGATAAAATTTGGAGCATAACTTGCCAATCGAGTGAACCTTTCTTCACAGGAAGCCACTGAGTCTTCCTCTTGCCTCAATTCCAAGAATTGTTTTTCCATCCTAAGTCGAACAGCCTTAGGAAAATACTTTTCAAGAAACATACCTTTGAATTCATCCCAGTCAAGAGCATCAATCTCCTCGGGGTCCCTCATATTTTTAACCATAGACCACCACTGATCCGCTTCACCCTCCAAACGGTAAATAGCAAGACTAACCTTTTGATTGTCTGAACACCCCATGACATCAAAAATCTTCTCCAGTGCTTTAATCCACCCTTCAGCTAGCATAGGGTCAGATGATCCTCTGAATGATGGTGGATATTGCCTCATGAAATGTTCCACCACTGACTTGTTTCTCTGCGGTTATTCTGGCTGATCTCGTGCATGGATACCACCACCATTTATCGCTTGAGTCAACTGCACCATTACTGCAAAAAACTGTTCAGTTCCAATTCCGACCATTTCCGGATGCTGATTCGGAAGGTTATTTCCTTCTGTATGCCTTCCTAGCACTGTTTCACTGTTTCCTCTACGGAAAGCCATTCTGAACAAACATGTCTTAGATGAAGCAACATGGTAATCTTCAAATTCTATATCACTTCAATTTGACCATAAAGAAAATATTTTTGGATAATCATTTAATAAAATTCTAACTCCTAATGTTATCTAAACCGACCTTTGATACCAACTATAAGGCCCCATCCTTAAACCTTACTTAATCTTGAGTTATTACACGATTACACATTGAGGATCTTTTCGGGTTTATAGTTTTAGATAATTAGATCATAAAACTTGCATTGCATTCCACATATAAACAAAGTGGTTACATAAATATAGTATACTTCATTCCCATCAATGGAAACACATTTAAAATAAAACATGGATTATTTCTTGACACATCCTTGACTCTATCATCTTATCATGTACCTTTCCCTTGACCTGTGAAAACCATTTCAAAAAACATGGGATGAGCATAAAAACTCAGTATGGGTTATAAAAAAACATGGAAAGGAAACATGAGTTAATATATACATAAGAATGAAATCATACTTTACCCATAAAACATAGGCACTTTAACATACCTCATAAAATCATGAATAAATCATAGAATTCATAAGACATAAAGGTAACTTGAGGAATTCATAACATTCTTACGTAGGGAGTAACCCTATTGGTTACGTTTGGAATACCCATCACAGTATATTCCCTAAAATCTCTTCGGAGAAACCTTAACGTTTCACTCCTTCACGTTACCCAATGCATTGAAGAGCTATATCGGGCTCACCCACCCTTAGTTTATCACGGAACCACCCGTCTTCATAATAATGCCCAAGAACCATAACATAATCGTATCACATAAAACATGCATAAAGGAAACATAACATTTCCACCTTTCAATCACAAGATATCAATAAAACACATTGATATAAAAACATTATGAAAACCATTTTCAATACCCGAATAAAATAAAAGTAGAACATGGTATTTATTTTTCTTTTAAAAAGAAGGTATGTCTTGTAGAGGAAGCCGAAACTCAAATAACGGTTACAACGGCGGAGAATTCATTGTCGTCGCATACGTACGACAAAAACATTCCCTTTTGTCTTTTAGTAAACGCTTCGTATAAAAAAGATTCCATTTGAATAAATTTAAAAGTCAAAGGGGTTTATACACCGTATAAAAGAAAGTTGTGTGTAAAATAAAATATGCCTCAATGAAAGAAGATTGAGACGAAGTCCCATACCTCGTATCCGACATGACTCGACCGTTATTTAATCTCCTGAATAATAAACTTGAGTTAATCTCTACTTTCTTATGAACCTTTTTCAAGTTCATTATTCCTTTTATACCATGTTATGAACATCATGTAATCATTTAAGTTAATAGTGTTCATTTTGTCGGTATTTGGTTCTTAAGTCAAAAATAGACTTCTTACACTTACATGTTGTTAATTTGGTCAAAGGTTCGTTATATCCAGAATGATATTAATGATTTGGATAACATATATATAATATATTCAGAATATACATGTATTTATAATATTACATCTCATTTAGAGGTAAGAAATGAAATGCACCGTTCATGGAGACGGTAAGTCGTACGTACGCATGAATGCTACTTCCATTTCTATTTCGTATTTTCTGGAATGGATTCATAGTGATATAAGATTATATTATAATTCCAGTATAATAACATATATAATATCATTAACTTTATCCTTTACACATCCCACATATGGTATTAACGAATCAAATCACATTCAGGGGGCGGTAGTCCGCACTTCCTAAAATGAAGATATCGTGTTTACCCATAATGGAAACCATAAAGGTATTCCCAAAATGAAAAAAAAAACAAAAGCGTAAGGAAAACATAAACATATTATATATCATATATAAAAATAGTGACATCCTAATGGCCACCTTTGAAGGTGTTAAATGAGTATTGAACAATCATCGTTTCGGGAGGCAGAATTTCGCCATCCACGAAAACCGTATGTTCTTTAACCATTTGATGTAGTTGTGTGAGAGTGTGGCTCAAATAAATCTTATAACAACATCCTAGTATATTGAAGATACTGGTTTTGTTACAAAATAAGTAAATAAAAATATTTTAGGGGGTTGGATAAGCAAAATAAAACAAATGAACATGAGAGAATGAATTACATTTAAAAGTGTAACTCCTTTTGATTTGAGCCTAAAGGCTTCCTTTGAAAGGATTCTGCCCAAAGGGAATCCTCTAGGATGAGGAGAGGGGTGTGGAGAGTGTAAATGGGCAGGGGTTGGCCGATCCAAAGGCTTGATGAGTGTGTGAAATGAGGTAGAGATGGGGGCCTTTTATAAGAGGAGAGGGGGGAACTTTTGGAAAGTAAAGATAAGTTATATTATTTTAAAAAGAGTTTCAGATTCCAAAGCTCCCACATTGCTATAATTCGAGGATAAGGTGATAAGGCTACGAAATCCACTCATCCAATTGGTTTTTGCCATATGTAGGTTTTAGATTTTTCATTATCTTTCCATTTTATTTAAATCGTTAAATAATGAGGTCATCGCTGCATCATCATGATGTCATAAATAATTTAATATATATAAAGTATAAAAATTATAAAAAAACTACTATGATGTAGGAAATCTTTTTATATTTCCAATGACATTTTATAATCAAAAATCTGATCTTTATAACCCCATGTAAAAATTGTTTTCGTAAAACATATTATGTTTGTGTCATTTTTACTTTTACATTAAATAAAAAGTTATTTATGTCATTTCCCAACCAAAGTGTCTCCATGGGGTCCCCAAGTTGACCCATAGCTTGTCTTGGTCGGCCATGACACAACCAATAAGGTTGGGAAATGTGTCTAAGTAATTTCATATTATTAAAGCATTATTTATACCTTAAACTACCCTAATTACCAGTAATCGCGATTAAAAACTTAATAAGTTACTATTCACCAAAAAATTATTATAATCTCATTGAACCACATTTTACTTCTTAATGACAACCATGTATTTCGGATTTTTGAAATTAAAAATACAATGATTGCAAATTTTCATTTAAACAGAAAAATCAGTTTTTATAAGTACCACTTAGTGGTTTCACTATTCATCAAAAATTGAAGTTTTTCAGAAAATTACCAAAAATTCACCCTAAGATATATTTGATATTACAAATTCAAAAATGAAGTCTATTTTAAAAAATTAAAAACATATAAGTCACCTTAATTAATTTAATAATTAATTCCCGCTGTCATAGCAAATAGCGTGTTTTTATAAAACAATAAGTATCAAAAGATTAACACCAGTTTAAGTCTAATTTCAAAGTGAAATTGATTCAAATGACCACCATTGGATTAAATGGTAAAAATATATTCTAATTTCACTTCAAAACCAATTCAAAACATAATCTAATTATATAAATAAATTAGATTTAAAATCAGTTTTGAATTAAAATGCAGTATTTTTCACTATTCATTAAAAAATGAACATTGTCAGAAAAATACCAAAAATTCACACAAAGTAAATTTTGATGTCCCAATCATAAAGAATAAGTTTATTTTGACAAACATAGTTTATAAAATTGTCAAAAGATAGATTTAATAAGGGTTTTCCATCATAAGGTAGTAAAACAATCTTTTAAGAATATTAGTGTATTCCATGCTTAAGATTGGATTTATTTTCATTTTAAGCCTCTAAAACACTATCTTAATCATTAATAGACATAGGTAAAAATATCTATTATTAATTACTTACATGGGATGGTACACACACCCTTTGAACCCTATGTTCTATGACCCAAAAGAAGATGAAAATAATGAAATGGAATATATTGTGTGTGTTCCCAATGTGTGTTACCCATAGATTTTTTTACAATAGAAATAAGAAATTAATTTTGCATGAATGCACATGAACAATTCAAGACACTTAAAAAAGAAGAATGAAGATTTTTAGTGCACGTGTGTAAACTGGAAGAACCAATTCCATGCACCTCCTGCATGAAGCATAATATATTCAGATGACGCCATGTGAGCTGACACTCAGTTTTTGAATAACTATATAATTGTATGTGATTACTACCATGAAAAGAAATAGAAGTCTTATATCATTTGGTTATTACAATAAAGAAGAATAAATTGATATATCCAAATAAAAGAGCTATTGGATCCCATGAAATCCATGCATTAATTATATGAGTTTTGAGACTGAAGCCATACAGATTTAAAGAAGAACTTCCATATGAGATTACAATGTTTGAGAATACATGAATGCAGTTAGAGCTGATATTGTTCTGGATTATTTTTGTATTCATGTAGAGTATGTGTGCACCACTTCCACACATATAAGTGAGTCCATGTATTCATCAGAATAAGAGACAATTTCTTGAGGATTGTTGAGATGAGGACTGATCAACTGAAGTTATTAGATTTATTGAGAACGTCCAAAAGACCATACCAAAGGCTATTAAATTTTCATGAAGAGATTTACATGAAAGTGTTATTCAGAAAGCCTATGTGGAGAGAGAATAATATCATCTACAATGAATCAAGAATGTACTTAATGAAGGAAGCTGCTTATGTGAATCTAGAGATAGAAAACCCATGTGATATTTAGGGAGGATAAGAAGTCTTCGGTGGGACTCTGAAGCAGGTGAGTGGGACTCTGGTAACACTGTGGGAAGCAGTATAAGGAACCTCCTATGGTAATCAGGAGCGATACAGTGGGACTCTGTATAGACCATTGTAATTAATAACCAAATTATAGTGGAGAATCTGTGTTGGGGAGAATATCGAAGACAACAAGGAGTAAATATTTGAACTGAACCTTGTTAATCATTCAGTTTAGTGCCTTTATATTTACAACATCATTCGAAATCAGGATGAGAGACACAATAAGATTGGATCAAGGTTTTAACCAGCCGTAGAGGTTTAATTGAAATGAATTAATTTGTAAAAATATTTTAAGGGATCACTGATTCACCCACTCTCCCTCTCAGTGATTCAGACATATCTGGGAACATCAGATGGTGTTGATCCTAAATGTAATGTTTTCTTTGTGAAGGTGCTTGGGAAACATTTGAATGACATCATCCATTTTCATCTTATAATATTATGATTCAAGGATTATGTGAAATGTATCTATTTCATGTTATTTTAATTATGTTTTTATGTAGAATGTTCTTATCATTATGTTCTTATGGAACTCCCTTTATTCTCACTCTTGTGTTATTATTATCACTCGTGATGGTATTATATTCCACTTATTCTTTATTTAATAATATTATAAACTCATCGAAGATTAAATTTTTATTCAGCCCATAAAATGAATTTTAGATCACCACTTTTTTATATTTTCATTCACCATTTTATAAGGATGAGTAATGCAAATGATACGTTTAGAAGATGATATAATATTGTTAACATAAGTGTAAATGATTAGAGTCATTGTAATATTTTTTCTAATATATATAATAATTAGATAAACTAAACATTTTATCATATGGGTTGTGTAACTATTTGAGAAATTGAATTTTTATTCATTTTATGTAATCATATAAACGTGTATGTTTATCTTAGGTCTCTATAATATCATCCTTTGATTTTTTATCGCATTGTTCGTTATAGAGTTAGGGATTACAATTGATCCTATTGTGTAAAATTTTATGATGAATACTCCAATTAGAGGTGACTATAAAATTACTCAAAACCATATATTACTAAAATTATACACTTATTAGTTATGTTTCCTTGATATGTAACCAGGTATGTGATCAAACCATATAACAACAGCCTTGGTATTCCATAATATAAGAAAATATAGGATATTGTATATTATTAGTTTTTTACTATTTTTTTAGGATGATAGGGTCAAGGATCACTATCACTGTGGATTTTGACCATTCTTTAATATAATTTTCGATAATATAAAGAATGTTTTGGTTGATTACCCACTAGTTAGAAGGGATGTATTTCCATGTTCTGGATGTTTTAGGTGATTAAATTTCCAATATTATTTTTGAATGAAATGATTTTTCAATGGAGATACTATTATTATTACCATACATCTATATATAGACTATTTCATTGACATATATCCTAGGTTGTCACATCATAGACCCATGATTGTGAATCCTATGGCCATCATGCAATCAAATATTTTCATCAAGAAAATTCTACTATTTGTAGAGGATAGAAACTTGTGTCATGAGACTAAGAAAATATGTGGTGGTTAGTTTTTATTCAATGAAAAACAATTAATATAATCCATAAATTTATATATTATTTTAATTAATACCCCATGTTTATAAATATATTGTGATGAAAATCTTCCAAATAATTTACAATGAAAAAAATATGTCATGATGCATTATGAAAACATAGAAGATTATTTCAAATTGTAATGAATGATATAACACCGCATTAATTATTTTCCACCACATCAATGTACACTATAAATAAAATTTCCTACAAACCATTATCTAGGATAATGTAACTCATTACTATTCCCAGATCACAATTGAAGAAATATAATTGAGCATTAAGATATTTGGGTCTTGGTGAGTAAAAATAACAAAGAGTACATGCCCAAATAAATATCATTAAATTTTGTGAAGAGAAATTTCTAACCATATAAATAAATATGTTGAATGCAGGTAATTTAATAATAAATTTAAATTTAAGTTACTTTCATATAAATCAAATGCATTAGATTAAATAGTATATTATATCAATTCACTATCAAGGTAATGCTTCATTACTTCTCCCTAATATACATGTGAAAAAATTTCAATATTACTGAATTTTTTTATGAAATAAATACGAACATTTTCAAATTTGGTACCTATGGTGAGAACATTCCCCCGAAAAATTCCATCACCATATTGAGTGGTTCTATGATTTCATGTTCAATCTCATCTATATCGCACAAAATTGGATAACTTCTGATCCATAACTTTTACTCAGGACATACAATACTATCTAAAACCTATTTTTCATTTATCATAACAAAAAAAGTAATTTTACCATAGATGTTTTACCTCCCCAAAATAGTATTATCAAATAAACCATTATAACCAATTATTAAATCATGTAAATTTATGACGCCTAAAATGAATTTTAAAATCCACTTAAAAAATGTCATTATTTATGTCCCAAACCCACATTAATAAAAATATAAAGGATTAATGAAAAAATAAAAAAAATTATCCATAAATCATTAGTTGTTTTGTCAATATAAATATTTACTAAATAATTACAATAAATGTAATATGATCTATAATATTAACAATGATAATTTTTGTATCATAATAACATTATGAATAAATGATATCAACGTAAATGAGATTATTATAATAATATGTTAATAAAATTATGGATCCAATGTCAACTAAGATAATTAAATCCTCAAAAACCTTATAATATGAGAATTGGATGGTGAATATTAAATAAATAATATCAATCTCAGAGTTAATGTCATATATCTAATCATAATAGATAGACCAATATAGATATATGAATTATAAAGAGATACAAACAAATAAATTTAATAATAAGAAAATTAATAAAGAATAAATGTTATATGAAATTTCAATATAATAGATCATAGGAATTAAAATATCCTCTAATGATGGTTAATCCCTAATTAATTCTATATGGAACCCTTGATTTATATTAATATGAGTTTGGGTGTTTAGTGTGGCTTAAGATAGGAAAATATAGTTTTCGTAAAAAAATAATAATTAAAACCACAGTAAAAGGTCAATATGCAAGTCTAGTTAGAAAATTTTGATTAGAATATTGGTGACCCCCACTACCAAATAAGATCAAAACAATCTATGAGAATAGTCACTTACTGTTAAATCGTTATACCCATAACTCCCATATAATTTTCTATCAAGTGTGGCCACTGAAGACTATTCACTAACCATGAATATACCTCTTTGTAACCTAAGTGACATGCACATTCAATATTAATGGTACATATGACAATGAACCCCAACAATCCATTATTCATTCCACTCCAAAAAACATTAATAAATTTCTAAAAATAATTAGTATGGGAGTATCAATAAATCCTTTTTTATCACATAAATTCACATTGATTTCATTAATAACTTATTATATTTCTCAAAATGGTCTTAGTGATTTGATGTAATCCCTCACATAAAAATTAGAGAATATGTTTTATCCGGATTTTGTAACCATGAGGATGACACAATTTTTAGTATTTAGGATGGTTGTTTCGAGGCTGAGGCACAATATTTTCTAATTAATAATATATGATGGGGTAATCATAAAAAATTCACACTTATGGGGATTACTATATATATTATCTTTTGAATGGATAGAGGTTGTTCTCCTTGATTAACTATAAATTAACATATTATTATCTATGTTTTTACAATGTTAATATATTGAATTTATTAAAATAAAATTTCTATGGGTATTATGATTTCATAGTAATTAATATTTCAAAGGAAAATACCATTATGATTTCAAGTAAAAGTAATAGGATCTTCAATCATTGGGAAGACCAAGTTGTATTTATCATTGAATTGATTATCTATAATAAATAATTGTTGGAAAATTAAATGAATGATATCATTTTTCAAAACATTATTTGATAAAAAATATTATCTGATAAACTATAAATATATAAATTCTATATTTTTATGTTTATTTCATTTTTAATTTCCTCGTAGAGAATAGATTTGTAGTTGAACTGAGTAATGTTAAAGATTTGATGGCTTGGATTCCACCCACGAATGTGTTCATGAAGTGTATCATTCACAATTAAATTTGATTTCCCTATATATATATATATTTTTGGATTTCAATATTATTAGAACACCCAAGGCATCACTTAAACAAGGGTGGACTATTATATAATTCCTCAAGAATAAATTATGCTTAAATAATCCTTGGTGAAGGTTTACTAGTGTTTTGGTTTTATGTTTCTAGGAGACATTGTGCATACGGCATTCTATGATACCTCTAGTGTTGGAGTTTTTGTGTGTGTTGATATAGAGGATAGAAGTGTTTTCATATCCCTTTTGGTTTCTAAGGCCTCTAGATAATTACAATTCATCCCACATCTTAAATCATATAGAACATGTTTTTATTTGAATATTATGTTTTAATGATTTCATAATGCGTGAAACATAATAAACATGGATTACATGAATATTATGTATGTTTCTCCCAAAATTGATTCCCTCATGAGGCTATGGAAATGGAAAAAGTTCTAAAAATATTAATATTTGATTTAATATATGATTTAGGAAAATGTAACATGGTTTTTATGTTTTTATATGTTATTATGTTAATAATGGAAATCAGAATAAGCATTTGATTTATTTATTTTTCATATTGATCATTTGGTTATTTATCATTTTACATTGGAAAACATATCCATAGATAGGGAGAGATTTTTAATAGGAAAGTATCTATGTCAAAAAAATAAGGACCAACAGGGTTTTTTGTTTTATTTGTTTGGTTTTGGTGTCATGAATTCTAATAGGTTTTGCAATATAAATTAAAGATTATGTACGAATGTAATTTCTTTGGATCATGATTTTTGACATATGATTTTTATAAAATGGGTTTCCAATGCACTAATGTGTAGTTTCATATCAGATTTATAATAATGTGTAATATTATTATTTTCTTGTACAGAACATTAACAAATGAGTGATACCGAGCTAAATAAGTCATCTTATAATTTGGATGATATTTAATATGGATTCATGAATATAGGTATTTTTTCTAATTACACAGTTTTGAGAAAAGTGGTATATGTGTTTTATTGACACCCCTATACTATAAGATAACGACATAAATATATATATATATATACATATATATATATTTCATGGAGATGATGAGAATTATTTACACATCTCTAGAGTTTTATTAAATTTATCTACATTGATGTGGTGTAGTTTCATCATAGATACACCTAAAGTTACATATTGATTTGGGAATATTATCACCATCAAACGGTTTTCCAGGCCAGTAATATAAAAGGATGGAAAGGTGATGACCTATAATTAAGGATCCCTTAGAAATGAAATATTTCAATGTTGGTCTTAGTGGATTATAAATAAATCTATTACTATAAAGATAACTAAATTTTTTATTGGAAATTAATATCAATAGAATCACATGGAATTATTATAATAATACATCTACAAAAAAGTATAATGATTTCACTATATGATGATATTGAGATAAGAAAAAACCATATTGTAATAAAAATACAAAATAATTTAGTAGGTATAAGATGTAATTTATTCATTTAATTGTGACTCACAACCACCAATATTTCAATCCAAACATGGATAAAGAGTGTGAAAAATAGTATATCATCCATTCAAAAAATGTTGGTTTGTGGGACACATAATATAGAAAACTGATAGTTTTCATTATTAGGATGAAAATTCATATAATGTGTATGACTTTGTGGAATAATTTGTTTCTTGAAAAAAAATTATTCATGATTTTGAGAATCATTATCCTTTTAGATAATTCTAATTGAAAATTATCACAATAATATGTTTCTAAAAACAATTATAAAGAAAATGTTGATATGAAGACATAATATTTACACTTAGTCTAACAGTTCCTATCATTCTATATCAAACAAGGTTTTTTTTGGATATTTAATATTAATTAAATAAATATATTTTTATCCATTAAAAGATTAATTAATATAACTTATGTAAAATTTTAAATGGATATTTATACAAATGTTTTTTCCCTGAATAGAGGAATTAACCTTGGATATGTATACTTATATTTTTAGGTCAATGTTCCCAAACTGAATATATTTCATATATTTTTATTTAAATACAAATTTATTTGAATCTCACTACAAAATATTTCAATTTTTCCAACAGGGGTGTGTCTATTGGTAAAATTCAATTTTATGATGGTAAAAAAATTTACCAACATATATTTCACTTTCACTACACTGTTGGTAAAAACTCTATCGCTAAATATTATTGTGATAGATTGGATAGTTCAGTTAAAATTATAATAATACAACTAGATAATATATATGTTGGTTAAAATGGTTAGCAACAGAATCTAATGACAAATCTTTTCGTTGGTAATAATATTTCCAACATATAATATTTTTCTTTTATAAATTACATTTAATTAAAAATAATAAATTATTATTTCTAGTAAAATTTCATATTATATTTATTAATTTATCATATATAATTTATAATTATTAAACAGAAGACTGATTTCAAACTTGTTAAAAATTATTAAAAAATTAATTATATTTATAATGAAATTTATGACAAAAATCCAGGATCCATCACAACACCCCATACAATGACCCATAAAGTGACCCAAATAATGACCCATACAACGACCCATTCCTAACTCCATCCATGCTAGCGACAACACCCTCCCATTTCTATGATATCACCAGCAATGCCAGCGACAACCCCAGTCCATGCCAACTCATGCACCAGTCATGTCAGCTCCAACACCAGACCATCTATGCCAACAAGCTAGCTCTATCACCAAGGATGAGTGAGAACCAATGACTCATGCCAGTGACTCATGCCAGCGAGTCATCTCCAGCACTATCCCATCCATGCTTGCGAGATGGGACTCATGATCTATCTCAAACTCCATCAATAAACCACAATTCCTTGTCATACCAAAACCTTCAACTTCAATATATCCACCACACACAGCCCAAGAGCATACCCAAAAACAAGCTAGCTACAGTACCAGTATGAAACAAATCAATCTAGTTTTAGTACCAATGAGAAACCACAAGTAACCATTATTCCACACTCATCTGCTCTAATATCTATATCATGAAAAACCAAAGAGGAAACCCACAAATCAGTGTAAAATATCTATATTAATTGAAACCAAATTATAAATAAATAAGTATAAAAAATGATTTGCATAGTAATCATTTTTCATCATCCCTGTTGACATCTCCAGAATCCGTAGTCTAAATGACTCAAATATAGGCATTATTTGACTAATTGAAATACATCATAAAAACGGACTAGAGATTTTTTACTTATAACAAGCATTTTGAAAAAAAATTCAGTGGTGTTTCTTCTATTTAAATTTTAATAGTGGTGAATTCTTATTAAAACCGAGAGGGCCTAGGTTATTTTTGGGTAACTGTGTTATTTTTGGGCCGATTTTCATTGTGTGAGTTCACCAGAAATGTATGGAATTCACGGCTCATGTCGATGTGTGAGTTTTTCTATATGGTCTAGGTAATTCAATGCTCTTTTCCTCATCCTGCATGCCAAGATTACCACCAGAATTGAAGTATTCATTCGATGATGAATCAGTTATCTCACATGCACAACACATCATTCGTAAAATGCTGAAACACTAGAACCCACTCACAAAACTAGTTAAAAAATCGGGGAAAAATCATCCCAAACATTTCAGGGGTGGTGGATTGAAATCCCGCTCCTTCATCTTCTATCATGCTATGATTCCCACCGGAAGTTATGTATTCATTCAATGATGAATCATTGATCTCACATACACAACACATATTTCCTAAAATACTAGAAAACTAGACACACTCATAGAACACGTTAAAAAATCTGGGGTAAATCGGCCCAAACATTGCATGGGTAGTGGATTGAAAACCCACCCCTTCCTCTTCTTGAATCCGAAGATGCCCATTATAAGTGAAGTAATCAATCAATGATGAATCTATTCTCTCACCTGTAAATCACATCATTCATAAAATTCTGAAAAACTGACAACCGCCCACAGTTCCAGTTAAAAAATAAGGGGGAAATTTGCCCAAACATTGTAGGGTAGGTGGATTGAAACACCACTAGATATAGATTAATAGCTTGATCCACTCCAAATTATTTACACTTTCACTGACTGGATGTTCTGATACTACCACAAACATTCTAAACCTTTGTAATTATAAGATATTTTTCAAAATCATTGAATTATGACTAAAAGGGAACAAAAAATGCTTAACAACTAGTTTGGATTTGATGATGTTCCTTTCTTTTGCGAACAAAAATTCATCAATATCTTACAAGAAAGAGATCAAAATTTGTTATACCTTTTAGATAATATAAAAAAATATTATAGAGAACAATTTTATGCCCTACTAAATCTAAATATCTTTGAGCTCTGACAAAGTTTTTGATATGAATTGTAATACTTGTTTTCCAAAAAGTACAATAATGATAAATGCACTATGACCGGTTACTAAAAATTACACTCTACATCTGGAGAAACATGATACACAATATCTGTAATGTAAATTATATAATTAATTAAAAAAATTGTAATGGATATATATATATCTGTGTGTGTAATGAGAAAAAATATTACAAATCCATACCTTGAAATGATCGATGGAATGAAAGAAACCAATCCATGCCAATGAATCATATCCCACACCAGACACTAGTGAGTACCACAAACAAACCATCCATGACATGAAAGCAAGAAATCCATGCCAACGAATCATATCCAGTACCAGTCAATCCATATCTCTAGAACCATCTCATCCATGCTGGCGAGCACTAGCAACCCATCCATGCTGGAATGTTAGAGCTCCCGAAGAATTCTATCCACACCAGAGCCATGTAATGAGTTATAGAAAGAAACCCATAATAGGGGAAGCCTTCATCTATGTGTTAAGTATGAATAAAACATTGGTGAATAGAAAAAAAATTAATAAATTATTCCATTTTAAATAAACATGTGTTAAGTGATGAATAAAGTTACCTCAATCAAGATCTCTGTAAGGCTGCCAAATGTAGGAGTAAAATGAATAAGCATCCATTTCATCACATGATGGAATGCTAAAATGAGTAGTAACATTTTACAATTTGAAGAGATCTATAATAACATATGAAAATCATATGATGTGAATACACTACAAAAAAAATCATTAATTATTTTAGAGAAAGTGGCAACATGATTTGGATTCCCAATTCAAGACCTAAAGGCACTTATTAAAAGAAAATATAATAGTACATACACGAGGTGCAAAGAGATTGAACTAGCTGGGAAAAATATGGGGGGAAAAAATCCGGAATCATACTGACCACACAAACCTGGAACACTGACTAAGAGAAGAAGCAACGTCACCTTCAATGTTGTTGGGCATTCCATCCAATTCAACCCTTTAAATATAGAACTAGAAATAGATGAAATCCTAAGAGAGCTTGAAAAAAATTTCAATGCATGAACATCAACAAGAGGCATCATTATCTTCATCTTGTAACTGATAAAACAAACCAAAATAGCTTCAAATAATTCCAACAAAGCAGCAATGTGAACAATGCACAAGAGAATAAGATTATACTATCCATGTAATAGAGGAAGAACATGCTCAAAGTCAGGATTAAAAATCAGCTCCAAACCAGTTGTAAGTAGACAATGCAGTAAAGTAGACATGCCAAAATTAGAAATCAGAAAACAACATCCCATATGTAGCAGCAACTCCAGAAGAAGACAAAAACATAGCAAAAAGAAGCCAACAGTAGGAGATATCCCAGATTCTAGAATCAAAAAAACTTTCATACGAGAGAAAACATTAAAAATAGTGGAAAAATAAGCAGAAACAAACACTTCAGAAGATGTAGTAACCTTGGAATGAAAAGCATCATATCATATAAGATATTCAGAAGAAACTAATACAGAAATAATGAGAAGCAAGTCACCAATAAATAACTATGGATTATGGAGTTTTTTTGGAACTCTTTCTTTATTCTGTCATTGAAAATTTTCTTTCTTAACATCTAATAAGAAGTCACTCAACAAATTATATAAATGGCGTTTTCCATGGTTTTTTTAACAATACAGAAATATTTTGCCACAACTAATTTTAAATGAATCAAAACACAAAAAATTAACTTGTAAGGATGGTGTTTTCTATCATTCATTTTAGCAACCTCAACCTAAATAAAAACCCAATGTATCAATAATATGTTAACATGAAAACAACTTGGCTTTAAATGAAAACATGTAAGAATAATCCAATTTCACTCAAGATAGGTCCTAACAAAGTGTTGTGAGTATAAAAAGCATTGAAATTATTCAATAAAACAACAAAATTCATAATAATGGAAGAATGTGAGGTTGAGTCTAATCTCACTAATAAGTTATTCAAATGTCACCTCCATCCCAGATAGCTTCATGCAAATCCCAAAAAACATCTCTAGCTTGTACCCTCTCATTCAGAGACTTGGGATCCAAAAAAAAACCTTACCAGTTCAATCAATAGCTTTACATCAGATTCCATAACATGCAAATTCATGAAAACTAAATAGACTATAGAATATCACCCTTCATTTACCTTTTTTAACTTTTACCCATAAATCCAATAATTTATGAAAAATAAATAGAGAATGACTGGAATTCAATGTCACTACCTGAGTTATCATACAGATCCAAGTATACCACAGTAGTAAGGTTTGAGTTGTGGATTCCCCATGGAGACAAATATTGTAACTGTGAGAGCTTGGTAGAGACCATTCATTAGATACATTACTTTTGACTAATGTGGAGGTGGACATTATTGTGTCTTTCAAAAATGGTATTACCTGCACAATAGGGAAATAAACATTCAAAGTTAGCCTTTAATTTATAAAAAAATTGGACTTGGCATTTGGTTTGAAATAATAAATAGTATAAAGTACCCATTATATAAAATTCTTCTATTCAATGGGCTTAACAGTATCAATAGCATTATTTATAGCAATCTTCTCCATGAAAATTAAACCAAATATGTACCATCTTACTTAGTAGGTAACCACCCAACCCATGCATACTCAAAATATAAATATAGATAGGTCCCCGTCACCATTGTAGAAACTTTGTTTTTATCCCAAGTTGGAAATATATATAAAATACTAAAATCAAAGAGATTTGGATTGAATTCATCATCAAGAAATATGTTCAATGCATTGAAATCAAGGTATATTACTTGTGAGTAAATCAGTTAAAGTAAAATTAGAAGATCAGCACTATGAAACATGGGTGAGAGTATAATTGTAGACTGGGATTTAACACACAGCCTATACAGGACATGACTTAAACGAATATGTTTAGAATTGTATATAATTGTACAGTCCATGTATTCAATCCACGAGTTCTTGAACACTTGTCCTGTACAGAATCAGACACATGGTCATGAGTAATGTTAAATGATGTACATTCCTATAAGGAACCTATGACATCCCATGTTGTATAGTTTTATACAGGCCATGTCTTAGTGTAAATCCATGTTTCACAAGTAATATACCATGATGTACATATCTTTATAGACTATGTGTTCAATTAATGAAGAATTAAACACATGGATTGTACATAAGAGGCAGTGGATAGAGATCAAGGTCTATTGTTGATGATGGTTCTTCTGAAAAGATAAAATTTTATGATCTAAGAACCTAAATTATGCAAAGGGAGTGTAGTGTAGAAGATGGAAGGGATATAAAATGGTGGTAGAAATTTTCAGTCTCTTGAGAGAGGATCTGTTTGTTCCCATGAATTTATTGTAAGATCATTCAGTGCCTGTGAATGATGAGGAATTGTTGGCAGTTGGTGGTTTGGATCCTCATAACACACTTGACGGTCCTCAGATAGGGGAGGCACAATCCGATAGTGGTAATAAACCTACATTGGATTAAGTAAGAGTTAATGATGGAGGTCTCAAGTCTCTTATGACTACATCATATGATGATTCAGTATGTTTAGGGAACAATACTAGTGGTAGAGGTTAGAAAGCTACATCTAATACACCAAGGGAGGGTGACATTTCATGTGGAAAAGATTTGGATCATTTCATGGGGTGATTACTTGATTAGGACCAGCCTAATATTATTGGTAGTAATTATTGATCTTTTCAATAAATTTGAGGGATTGGTGAATGATGATCTGGCTTAGAAGAACGAACCAGCTCAGATTGTGCCTTCCACGGATGAGTTGGAGGTCTTCATGAATGAGTCCAGTGAGGAGTTCTCATATCATTTTTCATGTGATAGTACAGATGATTTACAAAGTAGCATGCTTACCAGTCTTAGGAGGATGAAAATACAAGTGGTAAATATAAAATGGAGAAATGAATACTCATTTTTTCTCTACTCGTGGAATCATGATCTACCATGAAATTGAAAGACAATATGCTAGATAGTGATTCTAAGGATCCTAAAATTTCTGATTCGGATGAGACTATGGATCATGGGGTTGTATTCCCCAAGGGTGTTTCATCTGGTCAGCATTTGATGTCAGGTGATGCACATGAAAAATATCTCAAATTCTATTTCACTTGGAAGAATAAATGGTTGAAGCTTTTCTAGTGATTTGTTCATCTAAAAAAGATGCCAACATGAATATGGGAATGTGGTTATGGGTAAATCCCAACGAATAACAGAGAACATGGATAGAAAATAAAGATCTAATATTGACATGGGTATTCAATTATGGGATGATCAGCCTTGATGAGTAGATGAAGTCCTGGGAAAAGATGATGTATCAATTTTAAAGATATTTAAAGGGCGGTCGAGAGACTCTGTTAAACACTCTCACTTTAAAACCAAAAAAAATTAGGATCAATGAGAAATTTTGGTCACCCAACTAATACCTCTAAAACTTTATTAAATAAAAAAAATTCAATGAATACACATTTTTTAAAGAGGTTACATGAAATTAAAATTGAAAATTGTTTCAAAAAGTCCAAAAGTAGCAAAGGAAAATGAATCACCTCATCTCCAAAGAAATAAATCATACATTATATATAGATCCATGCATTGATAGTTTATATATAATGTAATATTTTAATGTATAACAAGTTCCACATATAAACAGACCGCTCAAATCAGAGGTTACCATCATATGAAGGTGTACACTAGAATTGGATTTCAATCTTGCATTATTCATTATGCCGCTATCCATGCAATATTGATATTCCATTATAGAATTGGATACACACTTTGACCAAATGGACTTCAATACCAGAAGAAATAAATCTTGTATGATTTCATCAATACAAGAACATCAAGATAAGAAGATACTTATTCTGCAGAGTCCTGAAATCATAAAATGATCATAATGGATGAAGCATACACCACTAAGTGAATGTAAAATGGATCAATTCATCCTCAAAGAAATAATCCTTATACCTTTAGAGATCCAAGAAATGACTGTTAGGAAAAATCAGATGCCATTTCCAAAGGCATGTCCATTTGATCATGAAATTTGATGATCTAGGTAGATCATAACTATGTTTACCCAGGTACAGCGATATTTTAAACATGTTTTCACCCTGAAAACTGAATCTAGAAGAAGTAGAAATTTTAAATCTAAATAGTCCCAAAAATAATATACTATCAAACCATATTCAAACTGCTTCGTCATACACAAAATCAGTTAACATTACATTTAATTTAGTGTAATTCCATTCCATTTATAGAATTACTATATGAAGTAGGAAAATCAAACATGAAATACAACAAAAATAAGACCCCCAGAAAGACCAAAAATGGGGTATGGAAGATCAATCCAACCACCAAAACTAAAGATCCAAAACAATTTTTTGAGCCCTCTATGGCTCAGAAATTCCAAACAGCACATAAAACATCAACAAATTCACTTTTAAAACTAATGAATACCTCAGCAGCATTTGTTGATGTTCCTTGATCTAAAGTTTTGCATAAATATCAAAACATGCAATCTAAATTTATATACTAGTGAGTTCCATTAGAATAAAGTTTTCAAATAAAGATAAATCACATAAAACATCTAGAATATTATGATCTTGATAGTACTAAAATCTAATACATTTTTAACCATTAGAAATAATTCTCCTATTCTTCAAATCCATCAAGAAATCCGTATGCAGTCATCAAAAAATAAGATAAGCATAGTCATTACCATGGAATGCCTCTATATTTAAAATTAGGATTTCAATTAAATTATCTCACCATTTAAGAAAGCATTAATTCTATGGTTTGATGATACAATTCTATAGTGACTTCACCATCATTATATTTTTGTAAATCTAGTCCATGTCTTTCAATGAAACAAGAAACCAAACAAGTGGAATCTCATTACTAAATGTAAAACACAAAACTCACCTTTTTCCCACAATTAAACACATCAACTACTGAAAATTCACATCTCTTGAAAGACATCAATAATGGACTTTATGCTCATCGGCTCTAGAGGGGTGAAGGTGATGCCAAAACTTCTAGATTTCTCTTTGTGTATAGGGTAAAAAGGATTATTGTCTATACACCTTTGAGGAGTGGGATGAAAGCTAATAAACATCATAATGCATGTATGGTTAATATTTTTGATGAATAGGTAATATTTGAATAAGTAAATATTCTATGACTCTAATGTCAACAGGTCCTAGATGGTTTTATATGATCTTTTAATGTAGATGAATGGAAGACAGTAAAAAAAATCTGATTAAATCAATTCTCTATTTCTTTCATGGTGGGAATATAACCATTGTTATAAAAGTAAAATCTCTTTTCATTATTCCCAATAATAGCCAACAATTTATTTTTACAGTTTATCATTATAATAATATTTTTAATGTCACATATAAAATAATTAATGGACTTTATAATGATAAAATAGTTTATCTTCATCAAATGATTATCTCAGAGGAAAAATATATTATTCTTAACAGTATAAGTATTCGTGGGATGGTAGTTTTATCATAAGAGACATTGATAAAACAAAATGTTGTTCATTAATGTGTAAGTCAAACAAAATAGGAATTACTATATCAATTTTTTCATATCCATGTACTATGGTGACTAAACCATGGTCGTCCAGATGCCATGTAATGTGTTTCTAGGCATCTAAGATGGATTTTAACTATAAACTATAAAACCATAAATATAAAAATGATAGAACAAATTAGATAACAACATCTTAAAATATGTATATTGATGTATTGAACATGACTCACATTCGGAAAAATATAGGCATTCTGGCATGAAGTGCACATTGGTACCCTTATTCTAAATAAAAATTTATAGACCCATGTAATATAATTTTCTTTGTTGTACTACTTTCTTCCCTTGAGGAAGAATATTATCAATGGGATTTAATTCTTTTATCTTTAAATTAGTTAGGACAATTATAAGAACTCATCAATTGGCAATAAAATGAAGAGTGTAGGATTAGTCAAATAAAAAATATAGATTATCATGTTATAAACTATGTTTTCTTATTAATAATGTGTACCTATTTTTATTGTTTTGAAAGGCTCATTCATCATAGCATCAACAGCTCGATCAAAAAACTTCATGAGGAATGGATTAAAAAATGTAAGGGGTTTCGTTTTCTGAAGTCAATAGTCATTTCGACATCAATATTCTGTTTTTGAATGGCAGGAATCCACATATCACATGGCTTCACTAAACATAAAAGGAAAGGTAACAACTAATCGATAAATGGAGTAAATCAAAAAAATAAATTATATATAGGGGAGGGATATTGAGGAAGGTAAATATGAAATTTGAGAGCAATACATATATAGAGAGTTATGAAATTTATAAGAAGCATAGATATTTAATAACAGTTATAGTATATATGTAACAATAGATAGATGAAAATTTTTCATTTGTTCATTGAAGAAATAAATCTCGAATTAGGGCCAATACCCAAAAGTTATACCCACTATTATTTAACGAATATACCCACTCCATTTTGGGATTCTATTAACTGCTTCACTTTTGTTTTTCCTATTATTAAACCTTGGACAATTTCATCTAATGCCTCTAGTTACCTTTCTACTAATTTTTATGAATAAATACGTGTTTATTTGTATAGAAAATGTGGTAATGGGGGATATGATTTTACAAATAATTATAATAGAAAAGTGGAAAACGTATCAACTCAACATAAAACCAACTGCATATATCTGATAGAATTTACCCTCACTCCCATCTTGATTAAACATGGAATTAATATATGCTAGATTTTAGCTTCCCCGGCTATCATATTTCCATCATCCTATGAGAACATTAACCACCTGCACATACATCTAATTAGCTCCAGCATAGAATCCTCCTAGTCATATTTCTTGTCCACAATCTTCATTCAATTTCAACTATAATTTTGTTAAGAAATCCATGGAAAATTTACCTCATAAACAAAATACCAATTAAAAATAATACAAATATAGCATTAACAACATGAGAAACCTTATAAAATCTTTAAATAGTGATGGCATTTACAACATGAGAAACTCTTTGATGGATTCATACTAGAAGTAATTTTAAAATCATTTAATAGTGATCTATTACCTTGAAATAGATGTGGAACAAACTCCTTCAAATGTGACAAAGAATTTATTCATGCTATGGTTTTGGTAATCTCTAATGAAGCTCAAAGTTAAGAAAAAATATGGGACTCTATGGGGAACGTGTTGGTGCACTTATCATTCTGTGTAAGACTGGTGATGTGGAAATTAGAGTTGAGATTCATCTTAAACTTTTCTTCAGGCCCATGTAATCAGGCCCACCCATTCATGGAGAATCCATTGGATACTGCATGAGATAAATATGATGAAAATCACTAGGATTACACAAACATATTTTTACACATTTTACAGACAGATTATGAATTCACAAACTGATGTTTACACAATTTATATAATGAGTTTATAGATTAAGAAGCTAGAGTTCAAGAATTATTCAATGAAACATCCTAACCACACCTTTCCATGATCACCAGAAATACAATGGTGTCAAATGCACAGGCCCTTCCCTCCACCTTTCCATGATCTCTTGGAATGTAGTGGTTTCAATTGCTTAGATATCAATGAAGAACAAATTAGAGGACATGAAGAGAACTACAAGCATTTTAGTCCTAATGTTTTAGATCTGAAAACTTCAAAAAATTCTCATTATCAAGAGATCCAAACAGAAACATTTCATCCTAATGGAGTTCCTAACAACCACCAATCAAATAATATCCAGCGTTATAAAAATCAAGTCCAGATATTGAAAAATTGAGAGAACCAGAATGAAAAGACCCAAAGAATTCCAGAAAGCCATGAAAAATCCAAAATCTAGTAGCAAGAATACCAATAGTAGGATAAGTAATGATAGAAAAAAATATAATGAAGAAATCCAATGTGACTTAAAATGAGGTGGGGGAGGGAAAACTATCAGATTTGTCAAAAAAATGTATGTAAAGAAAAACTAAATAGACTATTTATCGTCATTTTCTATGTGACAACCATAAGAGTTGTCAACTACACAATTAATTTTTTTATCACTTAGTAAGAGTCGACTCGGAGATCCTGCCTACAAAAAATACAATGTGAAAAATTACATTCCTCTACAAGAGTGTGATAACCACATTTGTCCAAGGTTGGGTCAAACCCACATGACTAGAAAAAAAATTTAAAAAAAACATATTCCAAGAAAAAATAAATACACAAGCTCGAATACTTAGTGTGTTATAAGAACTTCTACTAAATCTGACAAATGTGATATTTGTCCAACAACTTCATCAAGTTATTTCTCAATTTTCTCAATATTTTCCTCACTCTTAATCCTTCTAGTCATCACTACCTTTAATTCACATATCTTTTCAAGAGAACTTGGATACTTAGCACCCAAACCAAATGTTTTTAAATAGCCATTTTTATCCTCTCCAACATTTTTTTGAAAATATCATTTTTTTCAATAGTAGATGTGTTCTCTATATGAGAAGCTAATGAACTCTCAATTGATTTCTGTAAAAAAACATTAATCCATGTTGAAAAAAATCCAATATAAAAAATCCATAATATTTTGTAAGGTGGTAACAGAAGCCAAAAATTACCTTAACAAAGGTAGAAGGGTCATCACGTTTTGAACCTTTTTTAGGTTCGTGGGTTTTGATCCATATTTGAATATTATATGCCTATTTACGTTGTTTTTTCTAAACCCAAAATATTTGATATAATCAAAAAATATATAAAAGGAAACAATATCAAAGAGTGGATATAAAAGTAATACTTTAATTTCAGCATGTATACGTGAAAAACTCATTGTCCTTGCATAATGCGACATTTTCAAATATGAATGATTTTCTGCACCCCTCTTAGTTCTTGCCTACAAAAAAATTAAATTATATTGGGAGGAAACATATTTTTTAATCTTAAGTAATGATTAATCAAGAACTGAAATATATATTAGTAATTGAAAATGTATTAAATACATAAATAATGGAAAAAATATTACTTTTCCAACTAATGATTACCAAAACTCCACCAAATTCTTCCATGTCTCTTCATGAATGTGTTTTGGCCTTTTTTCTGTAACCTCATTGTGCGTTCGACTATCAAAATAAGTTACCTTTAACTCAGATTTGTAAGATCTCAATGCATCACCCATTTTTTATATTCCCCAATGATATGGTTCATGCCCTTCTAGAAAGTAATATGATAACTAAAACATAAAAAATGACATCATGTTTATAAAAAATATATTATTAAAATAACAATAATAATGACGAAATATTTACATTAGTTTCATCCCAGATATTGTCCTTTTTTAATATCTATTAACCTCCAATCATGACATTCTAATGGTAATCACCCAGGGTCACGAGCCAAACCACCAATGAGTGAAGATAATTTTCTTGCTGAATTGCCAACTGGTTGAAGCAAGATGTGGACGTCTACAAAAACATGCTCTGAAAAAATTTATGTCTTGGTCAATCCACGAACCTTTTCATTTCTTACATGACATGCCTAAGATCTCCTTCTGTTAATAGTAAAATAATGAGTAAGACTTGATTGTTTCATCAATTCAACCGATATTTGTTTAGCATTCAAAATTGATGACTGAATTATGAAAGCCTTTTCATTATTTCCAAAATGATGAGATTGTAACCCTTCAAATGAAATGGAAATCTTAAAATATGTTTAAACACATTTAAACCAGTATAATAAAATATATAATTTGAATAAATAATGGAAAAAAAATTACCGACAATCTGATTTCCTTCTCTTCAATAGTCCACTATATAAAGAAAAACATTTTTTGTATATTTAAATTAATAATAAAATAAATAAGGCCATAAATTTCATTAACTTAGACATTCTTGTAAATAACATGCACCACATATTCAAGGATATCTCTTCAATTTTGTTATGTTTTATCCTTTCATGCACTATTTAAAACAAATACGAGAAATAAAAAATTATAATTTATATAAAGATAGCATAAAACAATTTCCTATTCTGCTTACTAGTAAATTACATGAAACTTACAATTTGGATCATTCATTTCATCTTCAACAATCAATGACTTTAAATGTGTTTTTTTAGAGGCATTGGAAGGGTTTTCTCTCGAAAATAAAGAATGTTTCAATCGTTTATTTGACGTCGCATGTCCCATTTTGCTAACACGTGAGGCTATAAATTTTTACAAAGAAACAAGAAAAGGTTTTCAATATAAAACAACAAAAAATGGAAGCAAAGGAGAAGGTGTAATTTTAAATAAAACTCATAAATTAATACCATTAATTGATCTCTTGAAACCATATTTCACTTGATTGAAGAGTTCTCGATGAATGCCATCTCAAAGCTATATGTGAAATACAATAACTAAAATTCCAAATAAGAATATAAAAGTGTCAAATATAAAGTAAAATTTGATAACCAAAATCAGATAATAATATTTAAACCCCAAAATTAAATATATTATTAAGTGTCAATAGAAAATGTAATTATCATAATCATGAAACATGTCATTATTATAATCATAGTCACAAACATCATGTTTCTGGAATTTCATTATCAATATACTCATTTCTTCATGTCATCCTTCAATGAAATGAAGTGAATAATCATCAATTAAAACTGCTTCCTCGTCTTAAATGTCATAATTTTCCACATCAATATCAGTTGACAACCTTGGTTGTAAGCCATACACTTCGGGTATGAAATATTACTCCATTTCAAAAAATTGCTTTGGTTTAGTGATGGTTGCAACATGCCAAATTTTCTTATTAGATTTTCCCATATAAAACACTTGTAAGGCTTGAGATGCAAGTACAAAGGGAGAATCGGTTTTAATAATCCTCTTAAGGTTGAAAAGCGAGAATCCAAAATTATCTTCTTTGACGTCTCCAATGGGATTTCCCAATGACAATGAAATAGAATAACACTCCTTCCAACTGGATAAGATAACTCAATAATTTATTTCAAAAAACCTTAATATGATACATTGCCCATATTTGTTGTTACACTCAGAAGAACCCCACAATTTTGGGACACACTCCTCTTATCAATAGATTTCACGGGCCACCGATAAACATTTCAAGTGACATTGGTCGTTGTTTTAATCCACGTATTAGGAAACTGACTTAATTTTGTCAAATCAGTTGCTATAAAAGTTTCCTTGGGTAGAATAGTCATAACCTGAATAATTAATTAAAACTAGAAATGTTAGAATCTAAGAGTAATATAAAATTTTAAGTTTGTTGGATGATATAAAACGCACATTATCATTAAAAAATTTATAAAACTCAGTTTTTATGGATGTTATCAATTATTTCTGGTCTGTGATGATATTTTCTACGGAGAATTTCATAGTTCACCCTTCATATAAATAATAAGGTAATAATTTTAAAAATAATACAAATATAACAAAATTTATGGGTATTTATCTTACCGTACATATACTTGAACTTTGTCACATTTTCCAAAAACATAATTATGTGCTTGAAATATCATTGAAATGTCTAGAAGAATGTCTTTCTTTTTGGACATTTCATGACATTTTAAAGAGAATATAGAAGGACTTTTACGTGTTTCATCACCTTTACCAACATTATTTCTTGTAGACCTATTTTATCTGTGTTGAATGTCATGAAAATATCTTGAACAAAATGTCATACACTCTTCAACAATGTATCCTTCAGTAATTGATCCTTTTGGGAAACTTTTTTTATGAACATACATTTCCAATCTTCACAAAAATATTTAATCAATCAACATAAATAATTTAATCAAATGTATAAAAAAGTGAAAAGATGAAAATGATGTTTGCGTACCTCTCCATTGGATACATCCAACGATAATAAACAGGTCTTGAAATCATGGCTTCATGTGCTAAATGAATTACTAAGTGTACCATGATGTTAAAAAATGATGGTGCGAAGATGCACTCCAGATGACAAAGCATGGCAGTAGAATGATGTTGTAACCTCTAAAAATCTTCAGTTGTTTCCACCTTTAAACATAAATATTTAAAAAAGTTACTCAGATCATTCAACACACCGATTACCTTTTTATTTTTCATTTTCCTGGGAGCCATTGGTAACAGATGTTGCATTAAAACATGGTGGTCATGATATTTCAAACCAACAAATTTTCCATCAATAATTTTCCTCTTATTGTTTGATGAATACCCATCAGGAACTTTGATAGAGGCTAGTACACTTATCATTTCAGCATTTTCTTGATCCTTCAATGTAAAGTATGTTACAGGTAGATATGTTCGACCATGATCCTCATATGGGTGATGATCAAATCATACATTTAAATATACCAAGTCAAGTTGATATTGGAATGTATCTTTAGTTTTCCCCTAAATGTCAAAAAGTGTGCCAATCAAACTTTCAGAGATATTTTTTTCTACATGCATAACATCCAAATTGTGGTGTATAAGAAGATTCTATCAATATGGGCATTAAAAGAAAATACTATTCATTTTTGAAGGTACATAAACATCACTATTCTATTTATTATGTCTTTGAGTCTCCATATTTTTTCCATATATGATATCCAATCCTTTCATATGATCTAACAATTCAAATCCATTTTGATATTTAGGTGGTATCCTTGTTTCTATTTCCCCATTAAATGCCTCTTTATTTCAACAAAATTTTTGAATTCGATCCAAGAAGCGTCGATGGCCCATGTAAAACATCTTCTTACTTTTTCTCAAGTAAAATGAACATATTTCAACATTGCAGCATGCACATGAATTTTTACCCTTGCTCTCCCAACCTGATAGATTACAATATATAGGAAAGTCATTAATTGTACACATTAATTATCCTTTTAATACAAATAACTTATTATTTGATGCATCGAATGTTTCAATACCAAAATCCCATAACACATTCAGCTCGTCAATTAAAGGTTCTAAAAATACATTGATATCATTGCTAGGTGATTTAGGGCCCGAAATCAATAATGAAATGATAAAATATGATGGATTTATACATAACTATGGAGGAAAATTATAAATCATCAAGACAACATGCCATATTCTATATTGATTAGACATCATTCAAAATGAATTAAACACATCACTTTCCAAGATTAGCATAACATTTCTTGGATCACTTGAAAACTCAAAATTTTAACAATAAAATATTTCTAACCAAATGAATATCCCAGGTGCCTTAACTTGCCATCTTTAACTCGCCCATGATCACGCCATGTCATGAGATGGGTCGTTTTAGATGACATGAATATCCTTTTACGCCTAAGTATCAAAGGGAAGTGACACAAAACCTTCATTGGAACTTTTTTACCTTTTTTTAATTTCATAATTCATCGATCATCAGCATTTTTCTACCTCAAACCACCACAATTTGGGTAATTATCATCAAAATGTTTTTCCTTATGAAACAACACACAATCATTCGGGCATGCATCAATCTTATTATAATCAAGCCCAAGTTTCACGATAATCCATTTTACCTTCATAAATCAATCAGTAAATGTTGAATCATTGGGAATATCTCTCTTAAACCGTTTTATACAGGCATCAATTTCCACATTATTGATCCCATGTAAACATTTTAGATGAAACATTTCAACTATAAAAGATAATTTTAGTAAATTCTTCACATCTGAGGTTTAATGGTTTCCCAGCATCTTCAACCAATTTAAAAAACTTTTCACCTCATTAGAATGACATGATGAGGTGTTTCCTAGTTTTTCAAATTCGAAGGCATCCCCCAGCATGTCAAGAATATGATCTTCATAAGAAATATCATGTTCAACACTAAAAATATTATTATCACCATTGAATGTAAACTCCCTATGAAAATTAAAAATACATTTTTGATTATTGGTGTCCATTTCATTGATAATGAGATGAGATTTCACAACATCTTGATGAAAATAATTTCGATTAGCACAACTTCGACATGGACACACAATCATGTTAACCCTTTACGATGTTGAAAAAGAAATATCAAGGAATAAATCTACACCATTTAAATAATCTTGATATGTTCTCTTTAACTTCACACAACTCTTATCACTGAATAAATTCATTATGAATATTCCTGCATATTATTCAATTTTCAAGCAATTAACAACAATAAACAAACAATTTTTAGCTAAATCATATTTCAATTTAATATAGATTATAAAATTGATTTACATGAAATCAAAAAACAATAATCCTTGAACAATAAAAGACAATAAAATAAGATTTAATATTGATTTTTCATTTTCTTCAACAGTATTTTTATGGAAATGGAAGAAACTAATCTCTCAAATAAAATTCACCAATTTTGCAGAAGAATATGGACAAGAGGGGGCAGTAGAGGTATATATACACAAATTAATTGGACACTATTAAATGAATCAAAGACTCAATAAATCGTACGCGATGGGCAACCCATTCCTATAAACAGAAATCAGAGATTAAGGTATTTCATGGTACCTTATATGTTTCCAAACTGGATTGTTGGGTGGGAACATCCACCCAGAAGATTGGGGAAATATGCGTGCATGGGGGGGATTTGGCAGGTGAAGATTTCCCAGGAAACCTGAAGGTCCCGCGTAGAAGAATTAAGGGGAGATAACCACGGGTTGAGGGAGTGGCGGGGGCGGTGTCTGCTGGGACGAGGGTAGCAGGTGCAGCATCTTCCAAGAGCTAGGGTGGAGAGTGTGGCATCGAGGGAGGTGGCTGCGGATGTAGGTGCAGGTGCAGGTGCAGGGGGGGGCCTCGGGTTATCGTGGGGGGGGGGGGGGGTAACATAGGGTTATTTTTTATATTTACATAAAACATATTTATATATATAAAAATATTATGTATATATAAATATTTTTAATTTTGTAATATTAAATAAATATAATATATAATCATGTATTATATAAAAATTCAATCTCTAAATACCCATTACTTAATTACTTAATTTTTTATTATATAATGAATATAAAAAATAATAAAAGTTATTATTTTTCCATTAGTATATAAAATATATACATTACTTAATTACGTAAATTATTGTTATATAATTAATATAAAAAAAATAAAATTTAATATTTTTTTTCATTATGATATAAAAATTTCAATATGTGAATATCAATTATTAGTTACTTATATTTCAATTATGTTTATTATTTATTTATCCATCACCGAGTTTTTATTTTTTAAGTTTATTTAAATAAAATATTATAATGATTTAACTTTTATTTGAAAAGAATTCAAATGTTTATTATAATGAAAACATTGGAAAATATAAGGATTGTATATATTCATATAAATGAGATGTTTTTAATAAAAACATTAAAAGTGAATATTGACTTTGGCCATAAAAATAATAATATATATAAAAATTGATTTCTCATTGTTATTATCAATGAATGGTTTATTGTAACAGATTTTATTGATGATAAAATATTTGTTGGTAATTATTATTATTATTAATAGATACAAGTTTTGGAAAAAACGTTGGTATTACTATGATAAAGCAATAGATTTTACTGTTGGAAAAAGATCTGTTGGTGTTAAATGATCAATAAGTGAAGAAATATTTATTGGTAAAAACTAGTGTTGGTACTTAAAATTAATAAAGATAAAATTTAATATCTGTTGGAATAGCTAATTTTTACCAACAGATATATTGTCTGTCAATAAATTTCTAATGGTATAAGTCAATTTTTTGTAGTTTCTCCACTATAAATTCTTGTTTACATGTATGTTTATTGATGTCCACCAACACTAATGATGAGACAAAATGATAAATTACAGGTTGAGGATATCACTCATTATTGAGATCAAAATGACCTTATAAAAAATAGTGACTTCAATGGAAAATTAAAAAAATAATGACACTGTGTTTTTTCATGTATGTATGTATATTATTAATTTTACCTCCTTAATGTTCATTCAATACTGAATTCAAATTTTCATTGTGAATTATTTAGATTGAAATTATTATAAAAATGACTTTTATATTTACATTATTATTTTTAATGACATCTATTATGAAATTAATGATGAATAGTTGATGGTCTTTCTCCAAATTTATTTTCTCTTTTTTTCTCCTTCGGATTTTTCACAATTGGAAATTTAAATGGTGTATTTTTTGGTGATTTCAGTTTGGGATGATGTACCATATTATGGAAAAAATTGGTGGTGCATATGTTTTGAAAAAATGGTAGGAGAATTCTATGATTATATTGAATAAGTTCGTATTCATTTAGTATTAAGAGACAACTATTTATGAATCAATAAGGGAATTCATTGTATATGTAATGATAATTATAAAAAGATGTTATGATGTAACCAAAATTGGGTTGGGAGAATCATGTTTGACTAAATTTTATAATATCTTAAAAACTAAAAAATTTACTATTTTATAATAGATTATATATTACCCAGCATTCCACAATCACATATAAACAAAAATATAAATTAAAAATGAAGAACATAATTTTTTATAAGGTTCAACCATAATGTGGGGAACGTACTACATTATATTATTGGGGTATCTAAATAACATATTCACATATAATAATATTAATATAAATAATAAATTGTATGTGTAGATATTATCCTTAACTGATGGTTCATTCCATACTTACATTACATCCAATTATGTCATATATATTCATAGTGGAATTAAAACATCCCATTTATTTATAAAAGATCCCTTGAACATTTTTTTGAAGAAATTTATTCTACATAATTATTCCCATAGAAATTATAAACAAATCATATAAACAAACAATATGAGTGCACCCAAAATTATACATAGCATTGACTGATATGATGCCAATATATAAATATATAATGCTAATTACTGAAACTAGTGCATTTTTAATGATTACAGACACTTGGGAATTGGTTCCACCCAATATATTAAATAAAAAAAGTAAGTGGACATAATAAATAATCCAACATAACCTATCATCATGAATACATTACTGAGTATAAAATTATAATTATACAAATGTAATCATGATATTAACAAAAAAATAATCCAATATGATATATAATCATTATAAATGGATATTCTCATTCTAATATTGATCACTAAAAAATGCACATCACTATAACAACATCAAACATTGATTATAATTATATATTTTGAAGAACTATATTATATAATATTCATCTTTCTTAATTGGCCGACACAATAACAACAAAATAAAAATCAATCCTACAAATCATTAATAAATTATCTATGAGGAAAATTTCCAACCACAACAAATAAATTCCATATAAGTTCCAAAACATCCACACAAAACAAAATCCATCACTAATAATTTGATGTAAAATTAGAGAAATACAAAATTATTGAATCCTGTGGACATATATGTACTCTGAGAAATAAACCTACTATGTGATATTTGACAAATAAATCTAACTATTTTCATTAAAAAAAATCATAAATAAAGTTTTAAATGAAAATTATAAAATATTAGTTTTCTTTTCACTTGAGAAATCATTAGAGAAACAACAATCATAAATCACTATGATTTCTTTCCAATCAAAATGTATATTAACTTCACCAAAAAATATCCTCATATAGACATAAACATTAGTCACGATCATAAAATATAAACATAAATTATTTTTAATCTATTTAGAATAATGAAGATTTGAAATTTTAATTCATGAATGCAGCAAAATCCTTTTTTTCCAACTTTTAAAAATATTCAAAATACACCTTTCAATACAAAAATATATTTTCCATTTAAATCCAAGCATTCCAATCTATATTAAAAACTAGTTTGAATTTAATCTAAAATTAAAACCGCTATAGTAGATATTTATAATCCAAAATTGTTATATCCAATTATAGTAATGAATGCTGGGAATATTTCTCATTAACAGTACTATGTAATTTGTGATTATTTGGAGGCTCACAAATACCCTTAGACATTTTCTAATGAAGTTTTGTTGAGGAAGTGTACAAGATACTATATTTTATATTAAATATTTTAGAATTATAATAATGATTCTAGAAACAATGTATCCATCCCTACATTACATTAGATGGAAAACATTTATACATGGTAGAAATATTACATTACGTTAAAATATTTGTGCTTGGATTGACACAGGTATGAAATAGAAAACCTACATTAGAGTATGGGTTTACTGAACATATCCTACGTTCGGGTTATTTGAATGTATGGTTAGTGAATACTACATTCTAGATATTATGATTATAAGGACATCTGTTTGGATAATCATCTATATGTTAAAAAAATGTTCAATATCCTATGTGTTCAACCCTACGCTATTTGTTTTACCCTACAATATTTGATAATTCCTTTGTTGTGTTCTTAATGGTGAGTTTTCTCAATGTCGTGTCATCAATTATTGATTGATTCAATAATCAATTAAAATTTAAAGACTGATTGAAGTATCATTTTTCTCTTTTCAATGAACCTAGTTTTAAGTAGATTATCACTCCAATAATTATGGAATGATACAACTCTCCTAGAAAATTCAATTTTTAATTTTCATGAGAATTCTGTCTATTTCATTGGATCTGATATATCAAAGCAAGTCATTGGCTATATATATCATCAGAGATTATTTTCAAAAATAGAAAAAATATATATATTTTTTATCTCTATAAATATTATTTAGAATTGTTTTCATATGCTAAAAAAATGAGTAAACATGATAAAGAGTGATACACTTTTTGTGACATACATATTCATTGTTCTACTATAAGATAACTGTTATTGTTTTGTTGCTATTTACAATCAAAGATAATTATCTAATTTGGATCACTTAATACTAATCTCTCTATTGAAAATTTTCCTTCCTAAAGAAGAAGATCCCTCAACGGTCCATTAGGTGCTATTGAAATTGTGATGTACAACCTATTTCATTAAATCAATCTCTATATGATTTTATTTAGTCTCAAATACTCGTTCTCGGTAGTGGTGGAGTATTTCCTTCTCCTTTGAAGCTATGGACAATGGGTTCTCAATTATAAAACAAAAAGTATTTTGTAATTATTCATTTAATGGTTTCAATTTCCCAAACTCAGTTGTGAACACATGGCCTTGTGATAAGAGGACCAATCAATTAAAATTTACCAAGATTGTAGAGAGATTTTTTGGTAGTGTGTAATATGGGATCATTGAGCCATCATCCACTATAGAAATATTTCTTCTTTCATTTTTTAGCCAATAACCAGACTTTCATATAGTTGATAAACACTTCAAATCATCATTATTTACAGAGGGATCCTAAAAATAGATTTGTGAAATATTTTCAAAAGAACACAATATACACCCCTTTTATGTGTTACATTTTATATTCATAACTAACAATTGGTATCAAATGGTCGTTTTTTTATAAATATATAGTGAGCTATAAGAATAAAGGTCTATACAATGATGAAAATGGTTGATCCTAAAGAAAAAATTTCTATGGTATGTGCTCCTCATTTCAATAGTGAAAATCATTGATGTTGGAAATCAAGGATGAGAATCTATCTAAAACATATGGGATGTAATAATAATTCAATAATCATTACCCCATGAAAGATTCCTGAGAAACCAGAAACATTGGGGGATGCAAGAAATGATGTATATGATATAAACTCAAAAGCTATGAATGCAGTTATTTGTGGTCATAGAGAAGATTAATTCAATAGTGTCTCATAATGTCCAACTACTTATCAAATGTAGAAAAATATTGTAGTTTCCTATGAGGGAACATATAATGTATGACAGATGTGATATGCAATACAAATATTGAACGTTGACACTACCATAATGTTTGTTGGAGAAATAATTACTCAAATGAATGGAAGGAATACAAAAATAGTAATAAATATTACATATTTTGGTGATCTTATTAGTAAATGAGGTCATTCATTGAAAGTAATGAGAGTAGTAACTTTTAAATGTAATTGGATATCTGAAACTATTAATCAATTATCACAAATCAAATATCTTACCCTAAAAGAACTATATGGGAGTTTGATGTTGTATGAAGCTAAAATGAGAGCCAAAGATAAAGATCAAAAAATTACATCTTGAAAAAGGATAACACATCTATAAAACTAATAACTAAAAAATATAGTCAAATAATAAATAAATTTGATAGAAATGAAAATAATGTTGATTATTATGATTTTGAAACGGAACTGGCTTAGTTAGCCAATATTTTACAAAAAATTATGAGAAAAAAATATGAATGAAAATTACCTTTAAAATGGATGAGAATGACTCAAGAGAATTCAAGAGATGTGAATGCAATTAATTTGCATATATAAGACCTAATTCTCTTTATCCAAAATCTTAATAATGAAATATAGAATACAAATATTAGAAAAATGATGATTATGCACATAATGATAGAAGAGAAATGAAAGCAACTTGGAGTGTTTCTGATGATTCAAGATGATCATCAAAATCTGATTCAGAAAATGATGAATCATGTCTGAAAGAAAATATGTACTTCATGAATGATGAAGATTAGGTAAAAACGTATAATTCCTCTAATTCAGATTTTGATTCTAGTGGTTAAAATGTCAAATTGGCTGCATGTTACAGAATTCTAGAAGCGAAATATGACCCCTTATTAAAAAACCTCAAACCATAACATAATATTCATAATGTTGTTTTTGGAAAAAGAGATACCATACTTAAACAAAATCATATTTAATAAAAAAAATAAACTCATGTACCACAAACGGGGCTGATTATGGAAAAAGGATTAAAGCATTACAAGAACAGGTAAACATATAAAATCTCGACTCTTTTCCTTAAAGAAAAAGGTAATATTATGACTTCAATTCATTTTATAAATGTAATTGAGAAGGAGATATTTTTTATAGGTTGAACGGTTGAAAAATCATAAATTTATAAGAATTATTTTGTTCATAATTAAAAAATATTACTTGTTATTTTTGTTGAATAAATGGTCTTGTAACAAATATTTTCACTCCAAAAATACTCAAATATGTGTAATTAAACTAGACTCTATTTATAAGAACATAGTTGAATGTAATGATACTAATTGTTGAAAAACAAAGTAAAACTATATTTCCAGATCATTACAGACTAACTCTACTAAACCCAAGAATGTGTGGGAACCAAAACAAACATTTGTTTAGATAATTTTGTAGGAAAAATCCGCATTAAATGAAATATCATTTGGTATATGGTAACTGTTTTATTATGGCATGTGAGAGAAGATCCATCAAATTTTTATACATTGAATCGATTAGATAGAGGTGAATTTACTATTGGTGATAGTACAAAAGGAACAATAATTGGAATTAGAACAGTTGGAGATCGATGATCATATCTATTAAAAAATTACATTATGTAAAAGAATTGAATCAAAACCTAATTAGTATTGCTCAACATTGGGAAGATGGTTTCTATGTTGAATATTCAAAAAAAATTACAATTTTTAGAGATGAACTGCTTATGTTCAGAGGACATATAACTGACAATGTTTATCCATTGGATATACATTCGATGTGAAAATAAAAATTGAATTGTTTATCTACTAAGACAAATAAATCTTGTATTTGGCATATATGTCATTGAAATGGTAATACATATGCCTAATATAAATTTTATTAGAAACAATTGGATTCTAAATTATATAGTCTTAAATTTGATAATAACAGATTATATTAATCAAGTCATATTGGTAGTCAATAGAAATCATCTTTAAAATATATTATAATATTTCGACATCTAAACCTTTATAACATATACATATTTTTTTTGAAAAATACAATGTGGCATGTTTGGATAGAAAATCATATATTTATGTTATAGATGATGATTATTCCACAATTTATTTGGTTTATTTTCTTAAACATAACAGTGAAATCTTTTCTCTATTTATGAGTTTTTGTTTTCTTATTCAAAATGAAAATGGATCTAAAATAATTTCATTAAGAAGTGTTCATGGTGGGAATTTTTATATTTTTTCATAAATCTAGGAAGTAAACATACATACTCTGTACCAAGAACACCTCAAAAAAGGGAAACTGTGAATGATGAAATCCAATAATTCATGGAATTGATAGGACTATGATGAATGAATATAGTATACCTACATATTTTTGGGCTGAATCTTTAATAACAACCTTCAATATAATGAATAGTGTTTTAATTCTTTTTATTTTCTTAATGACTACTTATTAATGTTAAAACAATATAAATAATACATAATTTAATTAACTTTATTTGATGCAAGATGTATATCATTACCAGAAAGGTGAATCTTGCTAAATTCGATCCAAAATCTGATGATGGAATATTTTTGGGATATTCTGGTACATATAAGGCTTATAGAGTTTTTAATTAAAACTCTATGATTATTTATGAATCAATTCATGGGAATTTGAATGAAATTGACCATTTCATTAATCAGAAAGATCAAACATATGAATCTAATGATTCTATTGATAACAAGAGACTTGAAACCCTTTAAAATGATTTTGATTCTGATTTATATAAATTTTACTCGAGTTCAGAAGGACACGAAGACAATGAACCTAAAATTGTTCTGTCTAAATATTCTTGAACCATACTGATCCTTCATTTAGAAATTATTATTAGATACCTAGATTAAAAAATATGAACTATAAGAAATCTATAAAATCAGGAGGAAATCTCTTCCTTTATATCTCAGTTAGAACCAAAGACTATAGAATAGGCCTTAGAAGATGAGAGATAGATGTTATAAATACAAGAGTAGTTAAACTAGATTAAGAGGAATATATAGTGGGAAATTTTGAGAAACCAGCAAACTATCCAATAATAGGGTCCAAGTATGTTTTTATAAATACACATGATGATAAAGGTATAATCACTATGAAAAAATCTAGATTAGTAACCAAAGATATTCCTCAGGTAGAATGGATATATTATGATGAAACCTTTTCCCATGTATCTAGAATAAGATCCATTATTATTGATTTAGACTATTCATATTATATGAATTTTAAATTATATCTGATGGATGTTAAATTTTCCATTTTAAATTGATATCAATTGGAAGAATTTTATGTTGAACAACCTCCTGGTTTTGAAAATAGTCAAAATCTAGATTCAATATTTTAACATACTAAATCTCTCTATTCAAATAAAAAAGAACCTAGAGATTGGTACAAAATATTAAGTTGTCTTAATTTCATAAATGGTTTTACTATTTTTTTGGAAATCCTACAATCTGTTCGAAATTTTTTTCTTCATATTTTAGTAGTAAAATTAATGTTGATGATGTTCATTTTGGTTCTTCTATTAAAAATAATTGTCATGATTTTCCCAAAAATGAAAATATAATTTGAAATTAGTGTGATGGGAGAAATGAATTTTTTATGATTTCAAAACTATCAAAATTGTTTTGGAAATGATTAAATTTAACACAAATACATTATTGATTAACTGAAAAAGTTTAGACATGAAAATAGAAAGACCTATGAAATGCCTCCTTGAACCAATATAAAATAATATTTGGATGAAGTTGGAAACCGGTGGCCAACAAGTTATATAGAGGTATGATTGGTAGATTATTATAACTTACCATTACTAGGCCATAAATTATGTATTCATTCTGTATTTATCCTACATTTCAAAAAAATATAAAAGATTCCCATATAACTACTATTAAAAATATATATATATATATTTAAAAGGAACTATTTTTCAATATATTGTTTACCCAAAAACATTTGATATTAATTTATTTTCAAATTCATATTTGGAATTTGGATGTTGTAGATTATATAGAATAAATACATTAGGGACCTGTCACTTTCTAAAAAAATCATTATTTTCTTGGTCGAGTATGAAGCATCACTCAGTTTCCCTGTCAACTAATGATGTAGAATATTTATATGATAGTTGTTGTTGTGCACAATTATTGTAGATGAAAATCACTCTATTTTACATTGGACTAATTTTAAATAGTATTCCTATTATATGTGATAATACTTGTGCTGTTAATATCTCTAAAAATTCAATAAGTCATTTTAAGATTGCGCACATTAATATAAGACATCATTTTCTATGACATCAAGTTCTTAAAAATGATATATCAGAAGGAATGTTAAATATAAATATAAATTAGCTGATATTATTATTAAACCACATCACAATTCTAGTTTTAATTTTATTAAGAGGGAGTTAGGTTTGTTTTTTTAGGTTAATTTTTTTAGTCCCTATGTTTTTATCTTCGTAAATTCTATGTAATTAGTTTTTTTTATTCAAATATGTTTTTAAAATGTAACTCATTTATTTTATTTTAATTTTGTTTTCATATTTAAATATTTGTTGAGTTCATTCCTCAATTTTCATGAGAATCTATTTTCGTTCTCTGACTTGCCTTCCTCAGTCATACACATCCATTCAAACATTCATAGCCTATCCCCCTATATATTTAAACTCCAGATCACCGAAAAACATAAATATTCCAACACATCCCATTCTCATTATTCAGGGATGGAATCCTTGCAGAGATCCATATATTTGTTCTAGAAAATAGTATGTATGCTTTTGGAAAATCTCATAGTGTCTTTCATGGAACGGTAAGTGATTTTGGATATTTATTTCCCTCAAATTTAATGATTAAAGATGAAATAAATTTTCAAGGCCTGGTTAATGCATTAATGAAAGACAATATGCCAATTACGAATGCGATATATGAAATAGAGTTCTATATAAATGCCATGATTATTTATAAATTTGAAGAGAACTTTATTATTAAAAATAGTGATAATAAAATATTTTTTAATATATTTAGTTGGGATGGCTGAGATACTTCTCCATTCCTATGAGGGGGAGTTTTGGTTTGACATGAGAAATATTATAGATAGATGTTATAATTCGGATGAAATTAGGTTTTTGTATTTGGAAGAATGGTTTCCCATAAAGTGTTTACAAAGGTTCTAAAACCGGATCACCATGTTTTGTTGAATTTTATCCAGTCAGAGATTTTGGTGATGACGGATGAATAGAGAAGTTTCTCTATCTGTACTTGTTCATCTTGATTTTGTTTCTTCAAAACAACATGTTAAATTATAGTCCGTTTATGATTCTGTATCTCAGTCATTGTTTTCGTTCAAATGCCAAGATGTGTTATTATACTCATGGAAGGATTATTTATATTAGGTTCAGGAGGAATGGTAAAATTGTAAATATGTTTTATGGAAACAACTTCCACCAAAATAAAACGCAAAATTCTAAAACCATTAAAAAATTAGATTTATATGGAGTTTCTAATGAAACATTTTTCTTCTAACTGGGGATGAGGAATAACAGAAGTTATTGGCCAATTCTTAATATGAGTAAAGGGTGATCCTCTTAGGTTCTTATGTTCATGAAATTCTTGATGATGAAGGAAAATTTAGGCTTTGGGACACTATTATCCCTAAAATAAAAATAGTTTATGTAAATTTTATAGAGATTATAGTTGAATCAATTATTGGTGATGTGAATTTTTCTCCACATGGTGAACTTGGTGGATTTGGGCATGAGTCATCGGTGGTCGAGTAATATGAGTAGGATTCTCAAATTCAATATCATCATATGGAAGATATATATGATTCTTAATCTCATATTCTTTTTGATTATGATATTGTTTGAGGATTTTCATTGAGGAGAAGATTAGTAGGGGATGGTGAGACGAGTTTGGATATTTATGGGCTCAATCAAGGATGTGTTGGTTCTACTAAACCTTCTAACTCTGAGGATGATTCCTAGACCATAATGATTAAAATACTAGAAGCCCAAAATTTTCTGATTAGAGAGAAACTGGAAGTAGAAAATAAGAATTTTACTGAGTTTAAGGTGGTTTCTATTTCAATGATTGTGTATGAAGCTCAGATGCTTCATTTGGGGGACTTCAAAGAAAATACCATCTCTATTGAATATTTTAATGAGTTGATGGCCAAAATTATAATGGAATTTTTATCCTTAAATGGTGAGTTTTTCTAGAAGATAGATTTTTTTAATTTCAAGTTTATGACTCGAAGAAAATTTCAATATCTCAGGGAATGTTCCAATTCTTCTTCTAAAAATACCACCACCAAAATTTTGAGTGAAATTTTTCAGAATTACTAATTTTTCGGAAGAGTTAAATGATAGGGTACTCACACTTCAGTGCGATCGAATTCCCTTGGATATCTTTTTGGAAAACCAAAATACATCCAGATAGTCAGGTGACTTCCAATGAATGCTGGTTGGGACCAGTGATTAATCAGATTAGAGAAAAGTTAACTTCTTACTTTCAGTTTGAGGAAGGAGTGAATTATTTTATAAAGATTAATTTAGTTTATATCTAGAATGTTTGGATTAACTCAAATAAGATATATCATATTTGGAAATATGTTTTCAATAATCAATACCAATGTTTGTTGCTGATGTTTCTGGATATTATCATTTCATTACAATCCATTCCTCATCCACTAGAGCCCTCTATTGCAGATGAAACCGATATTTATGCCCACTCTTTTTGAAGACACTAACTAATTTTTTATTGTTCTTTAATCCTTTTATAAAATTTGAATGTCTGTTTTAATTTAATTTAGTTTATTTTTTCAATTATTTATCTATACATTATTCTAATAATTTACTTCCAAACATATTTTTTTTCTAGTAATTTTAACATTTTACTTAGTAAAATACAATATTAACTATCATTTATATCATTTATTATATTCCATCATATTTTTTATTTCAAAATAATTATATAATGGGGAGAATAGGGAGAGTGGGGATAAAGTATTTGTCCTTGGATAATACTTTTCAACTGTGACATATTATATGAAAAGTTTCATTATAGATATAATTCACTGAAATTAAATTTTTTTATATCTACATTTACATTTATGTTTGGAAAATAGTATAATTTCTTTAACAGTAGTTACAAATTATAAAGTGATTTGTTGTGATTAAAAAGGGGGAGATTATTTGGAATGTTTTCCCTAACAATACTGTATAATTTATAATTATTTTGATTCTCAAAAATAAATTTTTTTGTTTTCTAAAGAAATTTTGTTGAGTAAGCATATATGATTTTATATTCTATTATAAAGAGTTTATCATTTCAGGAATTATTCTGGAAACATTGTCTCCATTCATAAATTAGTTTAGAAGGAATGAATTTACATTAGGTGTGAACCTTACGTTATGTTAAAATATTTGTGTTTGGATCGGCAAAGGTATGGATCAGCAACCCTGTGTTGGAGTCTAGATTTACTGTTTTTATACTACGTTAGGGATATTTGAACGTATGGTCCGTCAATACTACATTCATGATATTATTACTAAAAGGATATATTTACCTATAATCATCCATATGTTACAAAAATGTTCCCTATGCTATATGTTCATCCCCACACTACGCATTCAACCCTACACGAAATGATCAACCCATCATTGTGTTCTTAACGGTGAGATTGTTAGAAGTCGTGCCTTTAATTATTCATTGTTGTAATGGTCAAGTCTAATTTAAATACTGATTCAAAGATAATTTTGATCTTTCCAATAAGCTATGTTTATCAATTATTATCAATCCTACTATTATGGTATGTTACAACTCTCCTTGAAAATTCAGTTTTGAATTTTCGAGATAATTCAATCTATTTCTTTGGATATGAAATATAAATGAAAATCGTTGTATAAAACCATCTTCACATAATTACATTGAAAAAATAAAGAAATACTATATTTTTGTTACGATGATGTATTACTAAGAGTATTCTTTGTGTTATGTGAAGAACAATCAACCTTAATAAATAGTGTTGTGCTTTTGTGACATACTTTTTCGTTGTTCTACTAATAGATCATTATTGATGTTCGGTTTCTATTTACAAAAGAGGAAAATTTTAAAAAAGGATCACTTTAGTATATTCTATGTCATGGTGTTTTTCTTTTCGGAATGATATGATCTAAAAACTTTCAATTGTATGTTGCTTCAATTGTGAAGTAGATCGTGATTAATAAAATCAATGTCTATTTTATTTTGATGACTCTCAAATTGTCATAGACAATTGTGGTAGAGTATCAGCTTCTCATTATATGTTGTTGTTAATTGGTTCTATATTGTAAAACTAGATTTATTTTGTAATTATTCATGTACATGTGTCAACTGCCGTCACTCAGCTGTGGAAACATGGTCTTATAATAAGAGGACCAATCTATGGAAATTTACCAAGCTCGTATAGATATTTTTCGGTAGAGTGTACAAGGGGATCTTTGTTCCCTGAACAACTATAAAAAGTTTGGTTCTTTTTTTCTATTAATCTGATTATAATAATTTCATATAGAAGATAAACACTATAAATATTAATTATTTTTAGAGCGTTCCTAAAATTAGAATTCTGAAAGATTTTTTAATAGACACAATTCACCACCCACATCTATGTTACATTGTATAGTTCGACCTAACAAATAATACATCTACCAAATGTTTATTCATCGATACATAACTAAGAGGATATAAAAATCTTAAAGAAAAACCATGTCCCTAGAATTATCATCAAAACAGACAATGTATAATAGGATACTCCCAAAAAACATTTAACATGAAACTTGACAAACAAATAAACAACCAAAGTTTATCCTAAAATAATAATTTTAAAATATAAATTTTTTATTGCACTAGCTAAGACAAATAATTTTTAATGGGAGAGATCCATTTCCAAGATCCATAATCGTTGAGGGAGTGTCAAAATAAAATTTCCAAAATTTATTCTCTAGAGAATAATAAAAATAGAATGCTATACAATTCACAGTATAATAAGTGTTTTAATTATCTAATTCATATAGTAATTTTACATGATTATAATGGAATCAATAAAAGTGGAGATGATAAAACATTCAAGTCTGAGATTATCACATAAATTTAGAATAAATTATTTGAAATAAATATCATTTCATCTCGACCACCATCCCAAGAAAAAATTATATTTCAATTCTAGAAAATCACCACCTAATATGACTCTTCCATGGCACAAACTCACATATATGTCATAATAAAAATAAATCTGATCAACGTTTATGGGTAATTAAATTTTAAATAGAAATATTTCAAAAAATGATGAAACATAAATTAAAATATATCCTGGGACTCCGATAAAAATTATTAAACTTCAATAATGTTGCATAAAAAATCAATCAAATTAATTCTTATTAAAAAATCACATTAAAACTATCACATATATTTCAAGTATTAAATAAAATTTTACTTGTATAGATCATACTAAATTTATAATGGACCCTTCGAACAGAAAAATTCTATTTGGAAAATGAAGTCAATGTGAGAATAAATAGAAAATCACCGATGATTATTTATATAAACATTTGGAATATTTATATTGAGAACATCCCACTAATAATCAGTCAATATTAATAGTAAAACATGATATCGATAAATACCAATTAATGTCGAATCCATTGATAACCTATACTCAAACCTAGACATGTAGCACATATAAACTTTATATGGAAGGAATTTTTTCAACATTCAATTATCTCATTTGATATATTATGAATAAATAGAAACAAACATATTCATCTTCTTATTTGAAATAATTTTAATCACAATTACTTCAATGTAAAACAACCATCTGTGATAGAAGATACCCTTTACCACCCCAAAATGATGAAATCCACATCAATAGATACTCAAAAACAGTTCATTCATGTCCTATAATCTATATGATCAATCTGAGGATAATTCCTATTGGAAAAAAGTATGGGATGTAAATAAATTATCATGGTAATCAATGTGAAATAATTAACTAAAAATTAAAAATCATAGATAATGGATGGTTAAAAATCCATTTTTTTCATCCATTTTTTGACAAATATGTAGATAATAATGAAGGATAAATGAATAAAACTCGATTAGGATAGGTGTTTATCAAAACCAATGATTCCATATATTTTGTAATATTATATTTAGATATAACCTTAAAATATATATATATATATATATAACTTTAATAATGTTATGTTTTTTAAATAATTTCAATTTAATTTTTTGGTCCATTGAAAATTTGTAATTATAAAATTTTTATTGCATTACTGTATTGTTATCATAAAATGTCATGTGTAATGAATTTTTCATAGAATGTTTTTGGACATATTATAAACATAATTATTTAAATTTTAAATTTATTCCTTGTTAGATGGTTATATAACCGATAGGTTGAATAATTAAATGAATTCAATTAAGATCTTGATTAGACAAATTGAAACATATTTTAATTTTATGAACATAACATATAAAACGAGTAGTGTATTGGGGTGATATTTTTCAATTCATTAGATGTATCAATTTAATTAGTTTCAAAAAAGAGAATAAATTTTTTGGTCACATGTTATCATTATAAAAATAAACTTCCAAATTGATTCATTGTAACATATCAAATCTATTATACTGGAAATATTATTATCATATTTTCAACCATAGTTCCCTCAAAAAACTTTTTTAGTGTAACAATTTTATTTGGTGGACATGAAAGACAATGGGAATAATTTTCACATAATAAAAAATACTAATATAGTACTATAATTGTATTTAATTATTTTTAGAATTTTATTATTGATTATGGATAAAAAATCAGGGTAGAAATATTTTCATCAATATTTTGGTTGTAACCTTTTTATTATATTAACAATGGGGATGAGAATTTTTCTTAAACACTTATGAGATATATTTCAATATTTCTAGATGAAAAAATTTCCTATTTCCATAATTTAATTTTAAAAATAATAATAATTTATTATGTTATAATTAAAGAAAATACATTCTAGTTCCATTACCTATAAATTAGAAATTCCTCTTTCATCCCAAGGATAAAATTTTAGTTGGAAATTTAATTGGACCATGGTGTATTTATAAAATTTTCAGTTAGATATTTAATATATATTATTTATTATTTCTACTACTCTTTTCTTTTATTTCATTTTTTTGCATAATGCTTTTTGGTCACCATAAAAATAAGGTACCACTTTAAATGATACTTTAAGAAAATAAGTGGTAGATGATTGAGTTTTTTGAATATTAATATTTCAATTTATTGAAATATATTAATTTAAATTTCTGATATACATGTTTTGGTAATTTGATCACCCTTATTTATCATCCATCATTTCTTTCTACTCATTCACATTTATTAATCTATATCTTTATCACAATGTTCCATATATATTTATGGTGTAGATTCTTGGGGGTGATGTGAGTGGTATTATATATAATTTTAGGGCACAATGTGGGGGAATTGCAATTATAAATGGATGGTGTTGACTGAAAATGACGATCTCTTAATTGAATAGAATACTGTTAAATAATTATTAGAATAATGACACTATTATAGTGAAATCGTAAAAAAGAAAATTACTTATCAATAAAATTCTTTTTTGTTTGGATTTTTAAATTGAGAAATTTTTATATCACATATATATGTAAATAATTTATTTCAAAAACAACCACCATCATTATATAATTTTATTATTTAGTACTATATAAGTTATTATATATATAGTGATATTGTAAAAGTTGATTGTGTGAGTAGAATATATAAGATATCAGCCCTGGGTGTGCACTATATTACATTTTTGGTAAATTTGACCATTTTGATGGTGGATTCATGAAATATTACATATTTAATTTTTCTTTTGAAAAATTAAATCTTATTTATTGTACAAATAGTATTCATAAAATTTAAAATGAATCATAAATTAATTATATTAAAAAAAATTCATTAATTTTGATCCCATAATATAATTAATATAAATAGTTTAATTCATATAAAAACATGTTGGGGGTATTCTAGAAGTAAAATACTATGCATGATTTGGTTTAGGATTAAATTGGGGAACTTAAATAATACATAAATTAACCAATTTTTTATCATTTTTTATCTAGTTCCAATAATTTTTAAATTATTTTATTTAAATCGATAACGTGGCGGAGGGGGCATAAAAATAGTTCATCCTTGAAATATATTTATATTAAATAAGATTTGAGGAAACAAAATTTACAATCCACTTTCTACCAAATAATTCTACCATTATCAATGAGGAATTTCAGGTGAACAAACACATGAATATGATTACTCAATGGGATTGGACAGAACACAACATCCTCTTGTTTTTTATTTTCCATTTTTATCAAAGACTACTCACTACCAAAAGTATTATTTTAAATAAAAAGAACATATTCATCAGATCGATGTTCATGGACATAAAGATTCCTCTACATATACTGAGTTCACAATTAATTTTCGAAAGATATAGTTTATCATTCTGCATTACATAAACCGTAATATTATAATAATTTTTCTTATTTGTTGAATTAGATTAAATTTGAAATACTCTATATTTTCCCCCATCATTTTATTTTTAATTAAAAAATTATATTGTATAACCTAGTTTATGAAGTGGCTATATAAGTGGTGTATGGATTGAAAGATGATGAGTTATTAATTATCACACACCCACCATGAATGCTACACATCATTTATATGGATAATAAAAAACAATTCATTATTATTGTAATGCATAAAAAGAAACATAATTTACAAAAATTTGAATGACTATAATGTAGTGGATATTGTCATAAAAGTTACACTCACTATCTGATATTGGGGAGAATCTATAATTTCTATTTGGGTAAATGTAAAAATATACCACCCTATTCAGGTTCTATACCATGTTTTTATCTTTTTTCATCATTCTAATATTCATTATAATTTTATTAAAATTAATATATTTTTTCTATTGTTGGTATTGTTGGAAGTTTGGGAATCAGGACAATGATTTCTAGCATAATATATCAGCATATAAAAATTGTGAAAGGCCTACATTAAAGTAAAGTAGATGTGATGAAATCAAGTATCCTAAAAAGAAAATAAAGATAACATAGATAAAAAATCATCTGTCAATCATGAACAGATTTGAATATCTTGAAGACTTCTGTGATAATTGCAAAAAAGGTGGTCAGAGTAATGAAGAGTGGAGGTTTAGTCCCACCATGCCTCAGGAAGTTCATAAAAAGAGTAAACCACAACAAAGGCAGGAGAAAGGAAAAACAGTTGAAAAGTCAGATTTTGGGAAAATAAAAAACACTAAATTCAAGAAAAATGTGAAAGAAACTATTCCCAAGAAGAAGTCTAAGATGGATTCCAAGAACTTCAACTCAACCAAGAAAATATTCCACTACTATGGAATTAAAGGACATACAATGGATAACTGCAAACAAGCCATGGAAATGAATTGAAGCAAGCTGAAACTAAAAGAAGAATCCTTCTATATGAATATGGTATTAACTAAATAAATTCCTCAAGATAATATGTTTCCTAAGATAGGTAATTTTAAGACAATAAAGAAGCCATATATAAGCTCTAATTAAGAAAATGATATGAATGAGTGTTTAGTTATCTTGCCTAATAAATTTTCAATGGAAAGAGAACTGAAAATTGATGAATTTGAAGTACTAGCTAAAGCATAGGAAAAGGGGAAACATGCCATTCCACATGAATGAAAATATAAATTTCATGGGAGGTTGTCAGTACATGATAAATCAATTGTATCACAACTATTGTGTGGATGTTACAAGAAGTGTGAACATCATGAAAACAAGTTTTTAACTATTTTACCCACCTAAATGGATAAAATTGAACAACTTGAACTTGTAAAATCTATTTCACAACTGACAGATGTAAAGACAAACAATCCACACAAGTTGATGTTGAATCGATGCTAAGGGTCCATGCTGACAACGTAAGAACAAAATGTCAAACAGAAATGAAAAATCAGCGCGAATAGTACCAGACACATTAGAGATGCAAGGAAAGGGGTTCTTGGGATGAGGGAATGTTCTTAGATCTAGTTCTTTTATTAAGAATCTCACAAGTGTTCCGTAATATTACAGTATATTTTATTGTATATTTGTGTTTACATTTTAGGTAATTGAAGTTGAAGGTAATTCACAAAATGAGAATTTAATAAACAAATTGGAGAACTACCAATGGGATTAATTATTCTTGTTTTAATAATTACATGAAGTCTTCCAAAGTGAAATATTATCAATATGAATATCTCAAAGTCCATCTGATGATTTATTTTCACTTTGGAAATTCAAAGGGATTTCACCCCTTGATGGAGAGAAAACATGAAGGAGATGATATCAAGGATTATGTCATGAAAAACCTTGATATCCATATCATCTGAAGAAGTTAAAACTTGGGGATTTCCAATTTCACTTTCATCCATTGTTCTTAATTGTATTTATAATTTAAATTAAGGGGGACTTCTTGATATATGACATTATGGGATGATAGGGGGAGATTTATATTGAACGTGAACATTTTAATATGTTTGGGGAATTTTGTTCATGATTTAGTATTTAATTTATAAATCATATTATCCTTGATCCATTGGTTAAGAATTGAACCATTCCGAGCACGAAATCAGATGTATGGTTGTTTATGGACAGCACTGAAAACATTGGTCATATCTATATTTTTCTCTACACTAGATTAGCCCATGTATACTTACAGTTGATTCATGGAGGGATCTTTTCTAAGTGAACCATGTGACATCATTCCTCTCTCATAAACATTTCAAAAGATATTATTCAAAGGTTGGAGGATATGTTTTTGATGAAACCACAGTAACACCATTTAATTTGGTTTCCAAAATGTAAGAGAAAGGTTTGGCACACATATTAACCCATTGAAAGTGTTCTTAATTGTTGTTGAAAAAAAATATAATGGGGAGATTGAAGTGCATAAGAATTTAATTTTTTGTCAATATGGGTTAATGTGCATAAGTGTTTCATTTGTTGTCAATGGTAATTCAATATGTGAATAAAAGTAATTAATGATGATGTTAGTGAAGCCTTGGAGAATTGATGTTTATTCAAATCACTGAATACTACAGATTATCAATTCTCTAAGAGGATAAAAATATTACAATTGTTGAACTCGTCTTAATGTTCCAAGACTTGTATCAATGTGATACCTCGTTACAGTACTGGAATAATTTCATGCCATACTCAATTTCATGAAGAGAGAAGTAAAGATCCATGCATTTAATCATAATTGATGAAGTTTACAATATCAGATGATTGTTTGAGCTAGTTATAAAATAACATGATATGTGTTAATGGAGAACACATCCCTTGAATCATGGAGATTCCATGCATTATACCATAATTCTTGAGGAATGAAGAAATTATCCATGCATCGTCCAAGATTCGATCAACCAAATATGGAAGCTCTTTTTGATTCATGATCTATGAAGAAATGTAAGATGATGTTTTGGAGAATAACATTAGAATTCTCATTCCATAGATAATAGATGAAAAATAAATGTGCAATTGTAGTTTGGAATTTTCAATTTGTGAGTAATTAATTAATACTATGTAGTTTTTGTTTTATTCCTTTATACGAAAAAATAGGCCCACCACAGATGGCAGTTGATGTCCTCACCTCCAGAACACGCATGAACCATGGGTCAACCAGGCTCGAGGGAAGCTCTCAAGGTCATGCCCAACATGAGGTAGGGTGTCTCACGAGCCATGAATAAGCCCGCAAGTGCCACATGGTGTTGGGCATTTCTATTTTGGGTGCTAGGTGCGTGATCGATGAGCAGAGTGGGTGATAAGGGCACACAAGAAGGGTGAACATGGTACAAGGCAGTACCATGGATGGAGAGGGGAGAATTCGTACAATGTTATGTCATATATTGTTATTTAAAGATGCCAAAAACATTATGGAATTAATATTTGGGAATTGTTTTTAAAACTGAATAACTAATCTCGAGTGTTGATCCCTCAGAAAAATGTGTTATACCTTTTGAACAATCTCATGTTTGATCCCATGCATCCAATCATCCAACTGATCATCGTGGTTCGAGTTTAAAATTGTCGTCTAATCTCTCCATTGAGGTTTTCTTCAACCTACAGACACCCGAGCTCCACCTGTGAACCAGTATTTGAGCCGATCACCGATATGATCACTCCATCTACCATTGAATCTCAAAATTAGTACATGTTTATTATCTAGAAGAACCAAACTCATGCATGAATTAAAATTTTCATGCATTCATCGATATAGATAATTCGAATGCAACCCAATATAATAGAGTTGTGAGGCCATTTCAGGATACCTAATGAATTCGAAAGATGATTTGAATACATTCAAAAATGCATGCATGTGAGGATAATAATTACCGAGAAAGAATAAACCAGCAATTGAAAAAGAAAAATGAACAACTACGATTTTTAAGATATCTTATCTGCGTTTGAAAATATTCAAAGCTGAAGATCTCGGATATTGAATGCATTGAATGCTATGGAATATCATGCTGATTTGAACGATTTTTCTCCCCATTAAAGAGAGAGACATCGATTGAGGGTCAAGTGTTGAAAATATTGAGAAAGCTCTCGTTCTGAAGAGAACATAGCACTGTGTGTAGATAGTTTCTGCACAACCCTGCTATGCGTCGGTAATGTGTGCATCTCTTGTACAATAGAGTCCTGCACATCTCTTTCAGGAAGGAGCCCCATGAATCCCTTGTGTGGGAAGAATAGCACACCCCTTGGTTCGCAAAATAATATTCACACCATTTATGGTTCTTGAAGAGAAGTTTCATGAACCATCATGGATCGCGAAGGGAATACATGCACTCCATTTGTGTGAGAACAAGAAAAGGATAGTGTATACCAACTCTACCCTAGGGGAATTTTAAGGGACAAGAGACACTTTGTGGATGAATGAATATTCATGAATGATTCTCATGAAAGCATGTTCATGATTTGAGATACTTGAACTATCCAATGGGTGGATCACACCCATTTGGGTTTTGTGTGAATAACGAAGAAAATGCAATGTATATGCATGGTTTGGTTCATGTGAATGAAATGCAAAAAAGTACAATGTGTGTGTGAACATTTGAATAAGGAGTAAGAAATTAAATGAAAACACACCCATTGAACCCAATTCTTATGACCCAAAAGCAGAAGAAAAAAAGGAATTGAAGAGATTATGTGTGTCCTATATGTGTGTTACTTATAGAGGTTTTGACAATATAAATAAGAAAAGAACTGTGAGTTCATGCACATGCAGACTGTAACACCCCAGGTAAATAAAGAATATGACATTTTCATATTTATCCATATTTGTGAATAAAATATTAATATGACTTTAAAGGGGACGCTATGCTCGATGGTGTACCCAACATGCAACAACGAGTTTCTTGGAAATCTTACGTTTCACTCTAATAATAAAATAATATTATTTTAAATGGTAGTTAAAATGTAGCCTTTGTATTGGCGGGAATGGATATAAATAACTAAAATATGATTATATATGTTTTTAAATGTTTTTAAATTTATCCAATAAAAGATAAAGGCATAAAATACGGAAATAATTCAATTTTAGGCGTATATGCCCTAGTTTTCACTAAAGGTTCACTTATTGCATTTTGATGGAGAACTGTCATTAACTATAGTTTTTTCACTCTTATAAATCCTTTTGGACCAAATAAAACTCTTCTTAAGAATCGGGATATCAAAATTTACTTTGTGTAAATTTTTGGTATCTTTTTGATAAAGTTCATTTTTTAATGAATAGTGTAAAATGTTGTATTTTAATTCAAAACCTCTTTTTAATCTAATTTATTTATATGAATAGATTATCTTTTGATTTGGGTTTAAAGTAAAATTAGAATATATTTTTACCATTAAATCCAATAGTGGTCGTTGGAATTAATTTCACTTTGAAAACAGACTTAAACTAGTGTCAATCTTTTGATACTTATTGTTTCATAAAAACACTCTATTTTCTCTGACAGCGGGAATTAATTATTAAATTAATTAATGTGACTTATATGTTTTTAATTTTGTAAAATATACTTCAGTTTTGAATTTGGAATATCAAATATAGCTTAGGGTGAATTTTTGGGATTTTTCTGAAAAACTTCATTTTTTGATGAATAGTGGAACCACTAAGTGGTACTTATAAAAACTGATTTTTCCGTTTAAATGAAAATTTTCCATATTTGTGTTTTGAATTTCAAAAAATCCGACATACATGGTTGTCATTAAGAAGTAAAATGTGGTTCAATGGGATAAAAATAATTTTTTGGTGAATAGTAACTTATTAAGTTTTTAATCGTGATTAGAGGTAATTAGTGTAGTTTAAGGTAAAAATAATGTTTTAATAATATGAAATGAACTTTACACATATCATAACCTCATTTTATGTGTCATGGCCGACCAATAAAACCCATGGGTCAACCTGGGGACCCCATGAAGCCACTTTGGTTGGAAAATGACATTAATATCTTTTTATTTAAAGTTAAAGTAAAAATGAGACAAACATGAAATTTTTTACTAAAACAATTTTTACATGGGGTTATCAAAATCGGATTTTTGACTATAAATATTCATTAGAAAGCTAAAACGATTTAATAAATCATATTAGTTTTTTTATAATTTTTAGACATTAAATAAATTAAATTATTTATGACATCATGATGATGCAACGATGACCTCATTATTTAACGATTTAAATAAAATGGAAAGATAATGTAATATCTAAGACCTACACATGTCCAAAACCTGTTGTATGAGTGGATTTGGAACCCTTATCACCTTATCCTCTAAAAACATCAATGTGGGACCTCTTAAATCTGAATACCATTTTAAAATAAAGTGACTTTTCTTTACCTTCCAAGAGTGCCCCACCTCTCCTCTTATAAAAGGCCCCCACCTCTACCTCCTTACCCACACTCACAAAGCCTTTGGCTCGGCCAAACTCTGCCCATTTTTTCTCTCCACTTCCCTATCTTACTCCTTGAAGCCTCACCTTGGGAAGAAGTCTTCCCAAGGAAGCCTTTAATTTCAAACCAAAGGGAGTTACCCGATTTTAAGGTAATGTCTTCGCTTGAGTCCTTTTATTTTATGTTGCTTCTCCAACCCTCTAAACTCTTTTTATTCATTTATTTTGTAAAAACTCAAGTATCATAAATATACTAGGATGTTGTTATAATAAGTATTCTAGCTACACTTTCACACACCTACATCTAATGGTTAAATAACATATTGTTTCCATGGATGGCGAATTTCGGCCTCCCGAAATGATGATTGTTCAACATTCATTTAACACATTCAAAGGTGTCCATTAAGATGAAACTATATTTATATATAATATATAATATGTTTATGTTTTCCTTAATCTTCTGTATTTTTCATTTTGGGCATACCTTTATGGTTTCCATTATCGGTAAACGTGATATCTTCATTTAAGGAAGTGCAAACTACCGCCCCCTCCAAGTGATGTGATTCGTTAATTCCATATGTGGGACGTATAAAGGATGGATTTAAAGTTATTATATATGATGTTATACTGGAATTATAATATACCTCTATATAATTATTATTCCATTCCATAAAAATATGATATAGAAATGAAAGTAGCGTTCATGCGTACGTACGGCTTACCGTCTCTATGAACGGTGCATTTCATTTCTTATCCCCAAATGTAATAGACTATTATAAGTACATGAGTATAATGGATATATATGATGAATAATACATCTAAATTATGAATATAATTCTGGAATTAAAATATACATACCTCTCATTTAGTTTTAATTCCATTAATATGACATAGAAATGAAAGTAGCGTTCATGCGTACGTACGGCTTACCGTCTCCATGAACGGTGCATTTCATTTCTTACCTCTAAATGATTATGTAATATTATAAAAACATTTATATTCTGGATATATATGATATATATGATATCAAAATCATGAATATAATTCTGGATATAATGAACATTTGGCCACAAGAACAATATGTAATTGTAAGAAGTCCACTTTCGACTTAAGAACCAAATATCGACAAAACAAATATTATTAACGTAAATGATTACATAATGTTTATAAAATGGAAATAAGAGATCTAAAAGGAGTAATGAACTATAAAATGGTTCTTAATAAAGTGGAAATTAACTCAAGTTTATTATTCAGGACTTTAAAGAACGATCGAGTCAAGTCGGACCCGAGGTAAGGGATCCTACTCCTCTCTTTCTTTTTAAGTACACTCTTTAATGTCATTACTTATAAGCCCATATTTCTTGTTATTTGGATGTTCTTTTATATTACTATTACTGTAATTTTTAAGTTCATATTAGTATAGACCCTATTCTCTCTCATCAATCCATTTTGGATGTTTTGAGTGGCGCCGTTAGGCTGCTTAATTTTCGTAAGAGATCTGACCTCTCTCTTTCTTTTTAAGTACTCTCCTTTATGTCACTTATTTTTATGATCCTCTTTGTTATGTTGGGGGATGTTATTTTATATTACCCTTTATGTAAACTTTATTTTGATGTTATGAAAGACCCTATTTCCTCTCATCAATCCATTTTGGAAGTTTTATGTGGCGTCGTTAGGCTGCCGAGTTTTCGTAAGAGATTTTTCATCTCACTTTTATTCCCTTGAGATTTATGCTACATTTGCCAAAATTTCCTTTGAGTGGTGTATGTACTTCCCATTATTATACTCTTTGTGTAATATAATTTCATTTATGAGTATTTACATCAATGATTTATTGTCATTCTTTCATGGGGTGTATGTTTTGAATGATAACCAAGTCGGTAAGGAAACCTTTCACCCTCCTCTGTTTTAAAAGACTTCTTTTGTTGGGTCTTTTAATTTACATACTGTTATGTTGGGATATGTTCTCATATATCCTTATTGATGTAAATTGTATGTCCAAGTGATGAGATACACTTTTTATCTCTCATCAACTCATATTTATGTGACGCCGTTAGGATGTCAAGGAAGCTTCATAACCCAATTTCGATTTCTTTGGGTTCAACATGTAGTTATTGAATATGTCATCCTTTGAATATGTGTGAATGACCATTGATTATTTTACACTTAATATCCACTTATATTTTGTGTATTAGTTTGTCACACATAATTATGTAATTTATTTATCCTTAAACCAAGGATACCGTCTTTGTAAGGGACTTCGTCTCAATCTCCATTCAATGAGGCATATTTTGTTTTATACACAACCTTTTTTTATACGGTGTATAAACCCCTTTGAATTTTACATTTATCCAAAAAGGAATCTTTTTTATACGAAGCGTTTTACTAAACGACAAAAGGGAATGTTTTTGTCGTACGTATGCGGTGACAATGACTTCTCCGCTTCCGTGACCATTATTTGAGTTTCGGCTTCTTCTACAAGCCATACCTTATTTTTAAAAGAAAAATAAATACCATGTTTTACTTTTCATTTATTTTGGTATTGAAATTGGTTTTCATAATGTTTTTGTATAAATGTGGTGTATTGATATCTTGTTATTGAAAGATGGAAATGTTATGTTTCCTTTATGCATGTTTTATGTCATAAGATTATGTTATGGTTCTTGGGAATTGTTATGAATACGGGTGGTTTCGTGATAAAATAAGGGCGGGTGAGCCCGATATATCTCTCCAATGCATTGGGTAATGCGAAGGAGTGAAATGTTAAGGCTTCTCGGAAGAGATTTAGGGAATATACTATGATGGGTATTCCAAACGTAACCAAGAGGGTTACTCCCTACGTAAGAATGTTATGAATGCCTCAAGTTACCTTTATGTATTATGATTTCTATGATTTATTCATGGTTTGATGAGGTATGTTAAAGTGCCTATGTTTTATGGGTAATGTATGATTTCATTCTTATGTATATATGAACTCGTGTTTCCTTTCCATATTTTTGATAACCCTTACTGAGCTTTTTATGCTCATCCCAAGTTTTTGAAATGTTTTTCACAGGTCAAGGGAAAGGTACAAGATGTGATGATAGTGTCAAGGATGTGTCAAAAAAGAATCCATGTTTTATTTTCAATATGTTTCCGTTGACGGGAAGAATGAATACTGTCTTTTATGTAACCACTTTGTTTAAATGTGGAATGTAATGCAAGTTTCATGATCTAATTCTATAAAACTCTAAACCTGAAAAGATCATAAATGTGTAATCTTGTAATAACTCAAGATTAAGTAAGGTTTAAGTCTGGGGCCTTATAGTTGGTATTAAAGGTCGGTTTAGATAACTTTAGAGGATAGGGTATTCTCTAAGCACAAGTGACATTACCATAATGGTTAGGATTTCAGAAAGAGTCCTAGTTTTAGATAAACTGAATGAGTAATTATATCTTAGTGTTTATCTTCCTCATTAGTACATGATGGTTATGTTGATATACTCACACTGACCTTTTTGGTTTTATAAAATGGATGGATCTAGCAGGCACCAAAGTGACAATGGGTTTGAAGGAAACTGTGGTGGTTCTCTGATTAAGAGACTGGATGAGATGGGGGATTCAATGAGGAATCTCATGGTTGTTCTAAACCAACTATCAAGGAGTCATGATCAACCACTTGAACCTTGGTATGTTCTGTAATGCATCATGTATGAGATGACCAATCTATGTGGAAGTTCAGGTAATAATTATAAAGGTAACCATTAGAGTTTATATGATCCTTACTTTTGAGGTAATTATGGGTTATTATATGACATGCTGGAAAATGAAAGGCATGACATAAACTTGAGGTTAAAATATGTTATGATTATTTTTGATGATTTTATCTCGTTTTGGGAAATGTTTTGAGAATTATATAGTTTTGGAAAAAGGACAACACGCAAACCGTGTGACAACCCGTCGCGTCGGACAATGCTGCGGGAATCGAACCCACAACCAAAGTGCGACTGGTATTTATCACCTACCACTGGACTACGTAATGTCCCTGGTTAGTTTGACCGATTCTTTTTAGTTAGATGATTTTATGAATTAAGAGAAAGTTGATTTTTGGTTATTTATGAAAATGATTAACCTATCATGGAGGATATTTGATAAGGTTAATTACTTTTCAATACGAGACATTAGGAGAAACTGATATTGTTTGGAGATAAATGATATGATTTAACTTGGAAGACTATGTGACTAAATCCTTCAAATATTTGGGTTTCAATCTTATATTGGTTTACATTGAAGAATTTTATGGACAAATTGTTTATCGGATGGTCCTCGTTGAACTTTGGGTTTTGTTGGACAAATTTTGGAGATTAAGCATAGATTTTCTTTTTAAAGGGTTATCCTTTTTTGGATTATCTGACCTTGTACTAACCTTTCTGGTTTTGGTTTTGGTTAAAGCCTAAAGACATGGGATGTATATAGTTTTCTTTTGTGGATTAGGTGATTCTCTAGAAGTTGATTATAGTACTCTTAATGCGAACAAGTCTCCCTAAATACTCATCTTTTGGAAAAAATATGAGTTTGATTAAGGAATCTAGTAAAAGTTGAAAGTCAACATGATAAGTGATTATGTTTCCTTATGAATAAATTCCTCAATAAAAAGTAACTTAAAACAAAAATGTTTTCTATTAACCTTTCCTACTGGGGAACCCAACACCGTTTAACCCATCACAAATTTGTGATTTTCTTGTGGTTAATTTTCTCCTAAACTTGTTTTCTATCACTCTCCATCAGAACATGACCCTATTTTTTCTCCTCCATGTCCATGTTTTTCTACATGGAATCATAGTATGGGTTAACTCGGGTGACCTTTGTACTTATCTTCCTTTATTTTAAAGTGATTGTTTTACCGACTCTTGTTTCGATGTGGGACGTTCAAGGATGTTTCCAAGCTCAATTTTAAAAATTGCGAGGACGCAATTCCAAAAAGGGGGGAAGGATGTAACACCCCAGGTAAATAAAGAATATGACATTTTCATATTTATCCATATTTGTGAATAAAATATTAATATGACTTTAAATGGGACGCTATGCTCGATGGCGTACCCAACACGCAACAACGAGTTTCTTGGGAATCTTATGTTGCACTCTAATAATAAAATAATATTATTTTAAATGGTAGTTAACATGTAGCCGTTGTATTGGCGGGAATGGACAGAAATATCTAAAATATGATTATATATGTTTTTAAATGTTTTTACATTTATCCAATAAAAGATAAAGGCATAAAATACGGAAATAATTCAATTTTAGGCGTATATGCCCTGGTTTTCACTAAAGGTTCACTTATCGCCTTTTGATGGAAAACCATCATTAAATATAGTTTTGTTCAATCTTATACATCCTTTTGGACCAAATAAAACTCTTCTTATGAATTGGGAATTCAAAATTTACTTTGTGTAAATTTTTGGTATCTTTCTGATAAAGTTCATTTTTTAATGAATAGTGTAAAAAGTTTTATTTTAATTCAAAACCTCTTTTTAATCTAATTTATTTATATGATTATATTATATTTTTAATTGGGTTTAAAGTGAAATTAGAATATATTATTACCATTAAATCTAATAGTGGTCGTTGGAATTAATTTCACTTTTAAAACAGGCTTAAACTAGTGTCAATCTTTTGATACTTATTGTTTCATAAAAACATGTTATTTGCTCTGACAGCGGGAATTAATTTTTAAATTAATTATTGTGACTTATATGTTTTGAATTTTGTAAAATAGACTTCAGTTCTGAATTCGGAATATCAAATATATCTTAGGGTGAATTTTTGGGATTTTTCTGAAAAACATCAATTTTTGATGAATAGTGAAACCACTAAGTGGTACTTATAAAAACTGATTTTTCCGTTTAAATGAAATTTTTTCATCTTTGTGTTTTTAATTTCAAAAATCCGACATACATGGTTGTCATTAAGAAGTAAAATGTGGTTCAATGGGATAAAAATAATTTTTTGGTGAATAGTAGCTTATTAAGTTTTTAATCGCGATTAGAGGTAATTAGTGTAGATTAAGGTAAAAATAATGTTTTAATAATATGAAATGAACTTGAAACATGTCCTAACCTCATTGTATGTGTCATGGACGACCAAGACAACCCATGGGTCAACTTGGTGACCCCATGAAGCCACTTTGGTTAGAAAATGACATTAATATCTTTTTATTTAAAGTTAAAGTAAAAATGAGACAAAATGAAATGTTTTACTAAAACAATTTTTACATGGGGTTATAAAAATTATATTTTTGAATATAAATATTCATTGGAATGAGAAAAAGATTTCATACATCGTAGTAGTTTTTTATAATTTTTAGACATTAAATAAATTAAATTATTTATGACATCATTATGATGCAACGATGACCTCATTATTTAACGATTTAAATAAAATGGAAGGATAATGTAATATCTAAGATCTAAACATGTCCAAAACCTGTTGGATGAGTGTATTTAGAACCCTTATCACCTTATCCTCGAAACACATCAATGTGGGACCTCTTAAATCCGAATACCATTTTAAAATAAAGTGACTTTTCTTTACCTTCCAAGAGTGCCCCTCCTCTCCTCTTATAAAAGGCCCCCGCCTCTACCTCCTCACCCAAACTCCCAAAGCCTTTGGCTCAGCCAACCTATGCCCATTTTGTCTCTGAAATTCCCTCTATTACTCCTTGAAGCCTCAATTTGTGCAGAAGCCTTCCCAAGGTAGCCTTTGAGCTCAAACCAAAGGGAGTTACCCGATTTTAAGGTAATGTCTTCACTTGAGTCCTTTTGTTTTATTTTGCTTCTCCAACCCCCTAAACTCTTTTTATTCATTTCTTTTGTAAAAACTCCAGTATCACCAATATACTAGGATTTTGTTATAAGAAGGATTCGATCTAACCTTTCACACACCTACATCTAATGGTTAAAGAACATATTGTTTTCGTGGATTGCGAATTTCGGCCTCCCGAAATGATGATTGTTCAACATTCATTTAACACATTAAAATGTGTCCAATAAGATGACACTATATTTATATTTGATATATAATATGTTTATGTTTTCCTTAAGCTTATGTATCTTTCATTTTGGGCATACCATTATGGTTTCCATTATGGGTAAACACGATATCTTCATTTAAGGAAGTGCGGTCTACCGCCCCCTCAAAGTGATGTGATTCGTTAATGCCATATGTGGGACGTATAAAGGATGGATTTAAATTTATTATATATGATGTTATACTGTAATTATAATATACCTCTATATCATTATTATTCCATTTCATAAAAATATAAAAAAGAAATGAAAGCAGTGTTCATGCATACGTACGGCTTACCGTCTCCATGAACGGTGCATTTCATTTCTTATCCCCAAATGTAATAGACTATTATAAGTAGATGTATATAATGGATATATATGATGAATGATAATCTAAATGATGAATATAATTCTGGAATTAAAATATACATACCTCTCATTTAGTTTTAATTCCATTAATATGACATAGAAATGAAAGTAGTGTTCTTGCGTACGTACGGCTTACCGTCTCCCTGAACGGTGCATTTCATTTCTTACCTCTAAATGATTATGTAATATTATAAATACATGTATATTCTAGATATATATGATATATATGATATCCAAATCATGAATATAATTCTGGATATAATGAACATTTGGCCACATGAACAACATGTAATTGTAAGAAGTCCACTTTCGACTTAAGAACCAAATATCGACAAAACAAACATTATTAACTTAAATTATTAAATAATGTTTATAAAATGGAAATAAGTGATCTAAAAAGAGTAATGAACTATAAAAAGGTTCTTAATAAAGTGTAAATTAACTCAATTTTATTATTCAGGACGCTAAAGAACGATCGAGTCAAGTCGGACCCGAGGTAAGGGATCCTACTCTTCTCATTCTTTTTAAGTACACTGTTTAATGTCATAACTTCTAAGCCCATCTTACTTGTTATTGGGATGTTCTTTTATTTTAATATTATTGTAATTTTTATGTTCATATGATGAGAGACCCTATTCTCTCTCATCAATCCATTTTGGAAGTTTTGAGTGGCGTCGTTAGGCTGCCGAATTTTCATAAGAGATCTAACCTCTCTCTTTATTTTTAAGTACTCTCCTTTATGTAACTTATTTTTATGCTCCTATTTGTTATGTTGGGGGATGTTCTTTTATATTCCCCTTTCTGTAAACTTTATGTTGATGTTATGAGATACCCTATTTCCGCTCATCAATCCATTTTGGAAGTTTTAAGTGGCGCTGTTAAGCTGCCGAGTTTTCGTAAGAGATTTTTCATCTCACTTTTATTCCCGTGAGATTTATGCTACATTTTCCACAATTTCCTTTGAGTGGTGTATGTACTTCCCATTATTCTACTCTTTGTGTAATATAATTTCTTTTATGAGTATTTACATCAATGATTTATTGTCCTTCTTTCATGGGGTGTATGTTTTGAAAGATACCCAAGTCAGTAAGGGAACCTTTCACCCTCCTATTTTTTAAAAGACTTAATTTTTTGGGTCTTTTAATTTCCATACTGTTATGTTGGGATATGTTCTCATATATCCTTATTGATGTAAATTTTATGTCCAAGTGATGAGATACACTTTTTATCTCTCATCAACTCATTTTGATGTGACGTCGTTAGGCTCTCAAGGGCACTTCTTAACCCAATTTCGATTTCTTTGGGTTCAACATGTAGTTATTGAATATGCCATCCTTTGAATATGTGTGAATGACCTTTGATTATTTTACACTTAATATCCACTTATATTTGGTGTATTCGTTTGTCACACATAATTATGTAATTGATTTATCCTTAATCCAAGGATACCATCTTTGTAAGGGACTTCGTCTCAATCTCCATTCATTGAGACATATTTTGTTTTATACACAACCTTCTTTTATACGGTGTATAAACCCCTTTGAATTTTAGGTTTATCCAAAAAGGAATATTTTTTATACGATGTGTTTTACTAATGACAAAAGGGAATGTTTTTGTCGTACGTATGCGGTGACAATGACCTCTCCGTATCCGTGACCATTATTTGAGTTTCATCTTCTTCTACAAGCCATAACATCTTTTTAAAAGAAAAATAAATACCATGTTTTACTTTTCTTTTATTTTGGTATTGAAAATGGTTTTCATAATGTTTTTGTATCAATGTGTTGTATTGATATCTTGTTATTGAAATATGGAAATGTTATGTTTCCTTTATGCATGTTTTATGTGATAAGATTATGTTATGGTTCGTGGGCATTGTTATAAAGACGGGTGGTTCCGTGATAATATAAGGGCGGGTGAGCCCGATATAGCTCTCCAATGCATTGGGTAATGCGAAGGAGTGAAACGTTAAGGTTTCTCCGAAGAGATTTAGGGAATATACTGTGATGGGTATTCCAAACGTAACCAAGAGGGTTACTCCCTATGTAAGAATGTTATGAATGCCTCAAGTTACCATTATGTCTTATGATTTCTATGATTTATTCATGGTTTGATGAGGTACATTAAAGTGCCTATGTTTTATGGGTAAAGTATGATTTCATTCTTATGTATATATGAACTCATGTTTCCTTTCCATATTTTTTATAACCCTTACTGAGCTTTTTATGCTCATCCCAAGTTTTTGAAATGTTTTTCACAGGTCAAGGGAAAGGTACAAGACGTGATGATAGTGTCAAGGATGTGTCAAGAAAGAATCAGTTTTTTATTTTCAATATGTTTCCGTTGATGGGAAGAATGAATACTGTCTTTTATGTAACCAATTTGTTTAAATGTGGAATGTAATGCAATTTTCATGATCTAATTCTCTAAAACTCTAAACCTAAAAAAATCCTCAATGTGTAATCTTGTAATAACTCAAGATTAAGTAAGGTTTAAGGCTCGGGCCTTATACAAACATCAATACACTTAAACAATTATAATCAATATTGTTAGTGCACGAGTGTAAAAAAGAAGAAGCAATTCCATACCCCACTTGCATGAATTATAATCATTTCAAATGATTCCAAATGAGCCGATACTCAGTGTTTAAATAACTAAATTATCGTATGTTATTATTACAAAGAAAATAAAGATAAGTCTTAGTTCATTTAATTATTATACTAAATAATAATAAATTGATATATCCAAATACATGTGGTATTGGATCCCATGAAATCCATGCATGAAGTATATTAGTTTTGAGACTAACACCAGACAGAGTTAAATAAGATCTTCCATCCATGTTTACAGTGTTTGATAATACATAAATGCAGACAGAGGTGATATTGTTCATTATTATTCATGAATTCATGAAGAGGTTATTGGCACCACATGAAATCATATAAGTGAGGCCATGTATTCCTCAGAAGAAGAAATAATTTCTTGAGAATTGTTGAGCTGATGACTAATCATCTCAAGTGAACATATTTTTTGGGAAAGGCCAAAAGTCCTTACTAAAGGCTGTTAAATATTCTTGGAGAGATTCAGAGGATAGTGTGATTCTTAAAGACTATGTAGAGAGAGAATAATATCATCTACATTGAATCAAGAAATAACTTAAATAAGTAATCTTCTCGTGTGAATCGAGAGATAGAAAACCCCTGTGAGATTTAGGGAGGAGAGGAAGTCATCAGTGGGACTCTGAAGCTGGGCAGTGGGACTCTGGTAACATTGTAGGAAGCAGTATGAAGAACCTCTTATGGGAATTAGGAGTGATACATGGGGGCTCTGCATAGACCATTGTAATTACTAACCAAATTATGGTGTAGAATCTGTGTTGGGGAGAATAAACAAGACAATAAGGAAAATGAATTTGAATAGAACCTTGTAAATCATTTGGTTTAGTGCCTTTATATTTTTAGAATCATATGAGGCCAGGATGTGTGAATCAATAAAATTGGATCATGGATTTAACCATCCATAGAAGTTTAATTGAAAATAATAAAATCTTACAAATATTTAAGGGGATCGTTGATTTACCCCTCCCCCTCTCAGTGATTTTCATTGATCTGGGAACTTTAGATGGTGTTGATCCAAAATGTAATGTTTTCTTTGTGACTTTGTTTGGGAAACATTTGAATATATTGATTTATTTTGATCTTATAATCTTATGATTCATGTATTATGTGAAATTTATCTATTCTGTGTTATTTTTATTATGTTTTTATGTAAAAAGTTTTTTTCATTATGTTCTTATACAACACCCTTTATTGTCACTTATCTGTTATTATTATCACTCATTTTGGTATCATATTCCACTTATTATTTTTTTAATATTATTATAAACTCATCTATGATGAAATTTTTATTCATCCCTTAAAATGAATTTTAGATCACCCATGTTTTATTTTCTTCATTCCCAATTTTATAAGGATGAGTAATAAAATTGATACATTTATAAGGTGATATAATATTGTTAACATATGTAGAAATGATTAGATTAACTTTAATGTTTTTTCTAATATATATAATACATTAATACACAAAAAAATTGATCCTATGGGTTGTGTAACAAATTGAGAAATTGAATTTTTATTCTTTTTATGTAATAATATAAAGGTGTATGTTTATCTTAGATCTATAAAATATTATCCTTTTATTTTTTATCTCATTGTTCATTATGGAGATATGCATTAAAATATATCCTATTGTGTAAAATATTATGATGAAAACTGCAATTTGAGGTGTCTATTCAATCACTCAAACCATATATTACTTAAATTAATTACTTATTAGATATGATTCCTTGATTTGTAATCATGTATGTGATCAAACCGTATAACATCAGCCTTCGAATGCCCTAATATTATTAAATATAAGATTTTGTATATTATTATAATTTTACTGTGTTTTAAATGATGATTGGTTGAAGGATCACTATCACTATGGATTTTAACCATTCTTTAATATGATTAGCAATAATCCAAGGAATGTTTTGGTTGATTAACCACTATTTAGAAGGGATGTATTTCCATGTTTGGGATGTTTTATGTGATTAAATTTTTAATATTATAGTTGATTGAAATGATTGTTCAATGGAGATACTATTATTGTTACCATAACTCTATATATAGACTATTTCCTCGATATAAATCCTAGGATGTCACATCATAGACCCATGATTATGAAACTTAGGACCATCATGCAATCGAATATTTTCATCAGGAAAATTCTACAGTTTGTAGAGGATAGAAACATGCATCATGAGACTGAAAAATTATATGGTGGTTAGTTTGTATTCAATGAAAAACCAATAATATATTTGATAAATATATATATTATTTTAATTACTACACCATGTTCAAAATTTTCTTTTGATTAAATTCATCCTAATTATTTTACCATGAAAAAACTAAAAAATATATGTAATGATGCATTATGAAAACATAGAAGATTGTTTAAAATTGAAATTAATGGTATACCACCACATTTAATTTTTTTCCACCACATCAGCGTACACTATAAATTACACATCCTACAAACCATAATCTAAGATAATGTAATTAATTTCCAGTCCTACAACTCAATAGTGTAAATATAATTGAACACTAAGATATTTGGGTCTTGGTGAGTATATATAACAAAGAGTACATCCCCAAATAAATCTCATTAAATTTTGTGAAGAGAAATTTCTAACCAAGTAAATAACTATGGTGAATTGAGGTTATTGAATAAAAAAAATTAATTTTAAATTACTTTCAAATAAAACCAATGTTTTAGATTAAATAGTACATTATATTAATTAACCATCAGTGTAATGCTTTGTAGTTTCTCCCTAATATATATCAGATAAAATTTCAATATTACCAAAAATATTTTTATGAAATAAATACGAACATTATCAAATTTATTACCTATAGTGAGAAAATTACTCCACAAAATTCCATCTCTATATTGAGTGGTTCTATGATTTCATGTTCCATCTCAACTATATGACACAAAATTGGGTAAATTCTTATCAATAACTATTAATCAAGACTTATAATAGTATCTAAAACCTCTTTTTCATTTATCATTAAAAAATGTAATTTAACCACACATGTTTTACCTCCCAAAAATAGTATTATCAATTAAACCACTATAACCAGTTATTAAATAAAGTTAATTTATGAAGCCAAAAATGAATTTTAAAATCCACTTAAAAACCAAATATCATAATTTATGTCCAAAATCCACTCTAATAAAAATCTAAAGGATTAATAAAAAACTACAAAATAATTCATATCCCTAAATAATTAGTTATTTATTCAATTTAAATATTTATTTAAGAATTAAAATAATTATAAAATGATCTATAATATTACTAAAGCTAAATTTTGGATTCATATGAAAATAATGAGTAAATGATATCAGCGTAACTGAAATTATTATAATTGTATGTTAATAAAATCATAGATCCAATCAACTAAGATAATTAAATCCTAAAAACCCTTGTAATATGGGAATTGGATCGTGGATATTATATTAATGATTTCATATCATAATTAACATCATATATCTAATCATAATAGATATACCAATGTAGATTATATGAATTATAAATAGAGATAAACAAATATATTTAATAATAGGAAATGTAATAAGGATTAAATGTTATATCAAATTTAAATATAATAGATCAATGGAATTAAAATAACCTCTAATGATGGTTAATCCCTAATTAATCCCATATGGAACCCTTGACCCATCTTAAGACGAGTTTGGGTGTTTAGTGTGGCTTATGATTGGAAAATATAGTTTTCAAAAATAAATCAAATAATAAAAACCACACAAAAAGTTCGATATGTGTGTCTAGTTTAGAAATTATGATTTCAATATTGGTGACCACCACTAAAAAATTAGAGCAACATAGTATCTGAGAATAGACACTTTCCATTATATCATTTATACCCATAACTCCCAAAACAAATTTGTCATGTGTGGCCACCATTGACTATTCACTAACCATGAATATACCTCTTTATAACCTAAGTGACATGCACATTAAATATTAATGGTACATATGACAATGAATTCCAACTATCAATTATTCATTCCACACCAAAAAAACATTTAAAAATTTCTAAAAATAGTTATTATGGGATAATCAATCAATCCATGTTTATAACATAAAGCCACATTGATTTCAAGTAGAACTTATTATACTGCCAAAAATGATATTAGTGATTTTTTAATCCATTATATAATATTTAGACAATTAGTTTTATCAGGATTTCATAACCATGAGGATAACACAATTTTTAGTCTCTATGAAAGATGTTTTGAGGCCGAGCAACAATATTTTTTTATTACTCTTATATCATGTGATAATCACAAAAATGACACACTTATGAGGATTACTAAAAATATTAACTTTTGAAAGGATAGAGGCTTTTATCCTCGACTAACTATAAAGTTAGATAATATCATCTTTGTGTTCACAATAGGGATGTATTGAATATGTAAATATAAAATTTCTATAGGTATTATGATTTCATAGTAATTATGTAATCAAGGGAAATCACCATTATTTTCCCATGTAAAAGTAATATGATCATAAATCATTGAGAAGGCCAGGTCGTACTTATCATTGGATTGTTTATCTACGTTGAAGAAAAGTACAAAAATTATATGATTGATATCATTTTTTTGAACATTATTTTATAGAAATATGTATTTGATAAACTATAAATATATAAATTCCATATTTTTTTGTTTATTTCATTTTTAATTTCATCATAGAGAATAGATTATTATTTTAACTGAATAATAATAAGGATTTTATGGCTTGGATGCCTCCCACGAATGTGTTCATGGTGTGTATCATTCACAATTTAGTGGGACTTCCCTATATATATATATATATATTTGTTTTCGATAACAGTTTTATTAGAACACCGAATACATCAATTAAAAAGGGTAAACTATTATATAATTCCACAAGAAGAAAAGAAACTTAAATAATCCATGGTGAAAGTTTACTAGTGTTTTTGTTTTATATTTCTAAGAGAGGTTGTGTATACGGTGTTCTACGATGCCTCTAGAGTTGTGGATATTGTGTCTGTTAATATAGAGGAAAGAAGTGATTTATTATCCCTCTTGGTTTCCAAGGATTTTAGATAATTCCAATGAAACCAACATTTAAAATATTATAGAACATGTTTTTCTTTGAATACAATTTCATTATGATTTCATAATGTGTGAAACATAGTGAACATGGATTACATGAATCTTATGTATGTTTCCCCCAAAAGAAATTCGCTCATGAGACTGTGAAAATAGAAAAAGCTCTAAAAAGATTAATTTTGATTTAATCTATGATTTAGGAAAAGGTGATGTGGTTTTTTTGTCTTTTATATGTTATTATGTTAGTAATGGGAATCTGAATAAGCATTTGAATTATATATTTTTCATATTGATCTTGTGGTTTTTTATCATTTTACATTGGAAAACATATCCCTAGATAGAGAGATATTTTTAATAGGAGATTAACTATGTCAAAAAAATAAGGTCCAATGGGGTTTTTGTTTTATTGGTTGGGTTTTGGTGTCATGAATTTTAATTGGTTTTGTAATATAAATTTTAGCCCAAGTATCAATGTCAGTTAGAAGAATCAAGACTATCAACATCTGATTTTTATATAATGGGTTACCAATCCACTAATGTGTAGTCTCATATCAATTTTATAATATTTGGTATTTTTTTCTTTTATACAACATTCACAAATGAGTGATGTCGAGCTAAATAAGTCATCTTTTGATTTGGATGATATTTAATATGGATTCATGAATATAGGTTTTTCTTTCTAATAACATAGTTTGGAGAAAATTGGTATATGTGCTTTAAGGACACCCATATACTATAATATGATAATATTAATATATTTATATTTCATGGAGATGATGATAATGAGTTACATATCTCTAGATTGTTATTCAATTTATCTCCATTGATGTGGCGTAGTTTCATCATAGAGACACCTAAAGTTACATATTTATTTGGGATTATTATCACCATCAAAAGGTTCTCCATGCCAGTAATATAAATGTTTGGTAATGTGATGACCTATAAAAAAGGATCACTTAGTAATCAAATATTTAAATGTTGGTGTTAATAGATTATAAAAAATCTAATTCTATAAAGGTGACTAAATTTTTCATTGGAAATTCATTTCGGTAGAATCACTTTTTATTATTATAATAATAAATCAGCAATAATGTATAATGATATTACCATATGATGATATTAAGATAAAAAAAACTGTAGTGTTAGAAAAATACAAATGCATTTTGTTAGTATAAGATGTGATATATTCGTTTAATTGTGACTCACAACCAACAATATTTCAATCAACCATGGATAAAGAGTGTGAAAAATAGTATATCATCCATTCAAAAAATGATGGTTTATTGGACACATACTATAGAAATATGATATATTTATTTATTATGAAGAAAATTCTAATAATGTGTAGAACTTGGTGAAATAATGTTTTTCTTGAAAAATAAAATAATCATTCAGGATTGTGAGAATCATTATCCATTTAAATAAGTCAAATAGAAAATTATCACAATAATATGTTTCTAAAAAATATTCTAAGGAACACGTTGATATGAAGACATAATTTATACCCCTAATTTAATAGTTCACTTCATTCTATGTCAACCATGATTTTTGTAGATATTTAATATTTAATAAATAAATATATTTTTATCCATTAAATGATAAAATTTATATAACTTATCTAAATATTGAAATTGAAATTTATAAAAACTGATCGTATAATATTGGATTTATCCATAGAGATTTATAATTATATATTTATTTCAATGAACCCAAACTGAATCTATTTCATATATTTTTATTTTAATACAAATTTACATGAATCTCCTTATAAAGTCAAGTTTACATATGTGTTTATTGTTTTCTCCCAACACTAATGATGAAACAAAAAGATAAATAAGTGGTTGAGGATCTCATTCATTATTGATATCAAGATGACATATTTTTTAAATAGTTTCATCAATGGAAAATGAAAATAATAATGATATTGTGTTTTCATTTTATGTGTGTATTTTATTAATTTTACCTCCTTATTGTTCATGATAAACTGAATACAAATATTCATTATGAATAATTCAGATTGAAATTATTATTAAAATAAAATTTATATTAACAATATTATTTTTAATGACATCTGTGATGAAATGAATGATGAAGAGTGGATGGTCTTTTTCCAAAATTATTTTCAATTATTTTCTCAGGACGATTTTTCGCTCTTGAAAATTTAAATGGTGTATTTTTTTGGTGATTTTAGTTTGTGATGATGTACCGTATTATAGAAATAATTGGTGGTGCATATGTGTTGATAAAATGGTAGGCGGGTGTTTTGATTATATTGAATAAGTTCATATTCATTTAATAATAAGAGACAACTAGTTAGGAATCAATAAAGGAATTTATTGGATATGTGATGATAATTATAAAATGATGTTATGATGTAACCAAAATTGGATAGGGTGAATCATGTAAAACTAAATTATATAATATATTAACAACTAAAACATTTACTATTTTACAATATTTTATATATTACCAAACATTCCAAAAATATATATAAACAAAAATATAATCTAAAAAAGAAGGGAACAATTTTTTATAAGGTTCAACCACAAATTGGGGAGCATACTACTTTCTATTATTGGGGTATCTGAATAACGTAATCACATATAATAATATTAATATAAATAATAAGTGGTATGTGTAGATATTAACCTTAACCCATGTTGCATTCCACATATTCATTACATCCAACTATGTCATATAGATTCATAGTGGAATTGAAACCTCCCTTTTATTTATTAAACATCACATGAACATTTTTTTGAAGAAATTTATTCTACATAATTTTTCTCTATGAAATTATGAACAAATAATGTTACCAAAAAATATGAGTGCACCCAAAAATATATATATCATTGACTGACCTGAATATCATATATAACTATATAATTCCAATTACTAGAACTAGTGCATCGGCCTTGATTACAGACACCTTGAAATATTTTTACCCAATATATATAATAAAAAAATAACTAGACCTAAAAAATAATCAAACATAACCAATCAATATGAATAAATTCTTGAACATACAATTATAGATATAAAAAATATAATCATGAAATTAATAAATAATAATCCAATATGATATATAATCATTATAAAAGGATATTCTCATTCTTAGATTGATCTCTAAAAAAGGCACACCACCATACAACATCAAAAATTGATTATAATTGTAGATATTGAAAAGGTAGATTATATAATATATATTTATTCATTGGAAAACACAATAACAAATAAATAAAATAAAATAAATCCTACAAATCTTTAATAAATGATCTATGATACAAATTTCCAACCCCAATAACCAAATTCCATTTATGTTCCAAAACAACCACACAAAACAAAATCCATCACTAATAATTTTATATAAAATTGAAGCAATACAAAAATAGATAAACATGTGGAAATATATGTACATTGAGATATAATCCTATTATCTGATATTTGACCAATGAATATAACTATTTTCATTCATAAATAAATTCATATATAAATTATTAAAAGTAAAGTATAAAATATTAATTTCATTTTCACTTGAGAAATCATTAGAGAAAAAATAATCATACATCACCATGATTTCATTCCAATAACAATGTATAGTAATTTACAAAAACAATTTATCCTCATATAGAATTAAACATCAGTCACAATCCTAAAAGATAGACATAAATGATTTTTTATACAATTTAGAATGATGAAGAGATGAAAGTTTAATTAATGAATGTAGCCAAATACTTTAATTCCTACAATTAAAAAAAATTCAAATTACACTTTTCAATACTAAAATATATTTCCCAATTTGATCCAAAAATTAAATTCAATATTAAAAACTAGTTTGAATTTAATCAAAAATTAAAACCACTATAGTGGATATTTATAATCATGAATAATTATCTCCAATTATAGTAATGAATGATGGGAAAATTTTCCATAAAAATACTGCATAATTTTTTATTATTTGGATGCTCAAAAATACTCGGTTGTTTTCTAATGAAGTTTTGTTCAGTTACAATAATGCATAATTTGTGATTATTTGAATTTTCATAATATTTCGGTCTATTTCATTGGATCTGATATATCAATGAAAGTCGTTGGCAATATATATCATCAGATATTATTTTCAAAAAACAATAAAAAATAATATATTTTTGATCTAATACAATATTATTGAGAATATTTTTCATGTGCTAACAAAATGAGCAAACAATATAAAGAATGTTATACATTTTTTGACATACATATTCATTGTTCTACTACAAGATCATTGTTATTATTTTGTTTCTACTTACAAATGAAGATCATTATGTAATTTCGATCACATCATACTAATCTATCTCTTGAAATTTTTCTTTCCTGAATAAGAATATCCATCAGTGGTCAATTGGGTGCTACCGAAATTTTGATTTATAACCTATTTCATCAAATCAATATTTATTTGATTATTTCTAGTCTCACCTACTCATACTCAGTTGTGGTGGAGTATTAGCTTCTCCTTCTATGTTATGGATAATATGTTCCTAATTATAAAATAGGAAGTCTTTGGTAATTACACATATAACTGTTTCAACTACCCAAACTCAGTTGTGAGCACATGGTCTTGTGATAAGAGGACCAATCTAGTTAAATTTACCAAAATAATAGAGAGAGTTTTTGGTAATGTGTAATATGGGTTCATTGAGACCCAAACCACTATAGAAATATTTTTTTCTTATTGTTAATCCAATAGTCATACTTTCAAATAGTAGATGAACACCTCAAATCATCATTATTTACAGAGGGTTCCTAAAATCAGATTTTCCAAATATTTTCAAAAGGACTCAATACACACCCCTATTGTTTATTACGTTTTATATTCACAACTAACAATTCTTATTAAATGGTAGTTTTTTATAAATCTATTGTAATCAAGAAGATTAAAGGTCTATACAATCATGAGAATGTATGATCCTAGATAAGGAATGTCTATATTATGTGCTTCTCATTTCAATGGTAAAAATTATGGATATTGGAAATCAAGGATGACCATCTTCTAAAACATCAGGTATACAATGTTCATTCAATAATCATTACCCCCTATAATATTTTTGAGAATCCAGAAACATGGGATGAAGTAAGAAAAGATGTATATGATATGAACTCTGAAGCTATGAATGCAGTTATCTATGTTCATGGACCATATGAATTCAATCATGTCACGCAATATCCTACTACTTATTAAATGTGGAAAAATATTGTAGTTGTCTATGAAGGAAATTATAAATATTGATAGATGTAATATGAAATAGCAAGGTTGGATGTTGAAAGTTTCATATGGTTTTTTGGAGAAATCACTACTCAAATGAATGGAAGTCTTACAAAAATAGTTGACAATATTACATTTTTAGGTGATCCTATTTGTCAATTAGGTCATTTTTTGAAGGTAATGAAAGTAGTAACTTTTAAATGAACTGGTGCATCTGATGCTATTAAAAAATTATCAACAATCAAATATCTGACCCTAAAAGCACTAAATGAATCTTTGATGATGTATGAAGCTAAAATGAAAGCTGAAGCTGAAGATCATAAAATTATCATGAAAAAGGATATTACATCTATAAAAATGAAATATCAAAAATTAAGTCAAATAATAAAAAAATTGGACATAAAAGAAATGAATATTGATTAATATCATTTTGAAATGGAACTTCCAAAGTAAGATAATATTTTTAGAAAATTCGATTAGAAATAAAATATGATTTAAAATTCCCTTTAAAATGGATGAGAATGACACAAGATAAGTAAGATTCTATGAATTCATGGAATTTTAATATAAGACCTGATTTTCCTCATATAAAAGCCTATAAAGGAAATATAGAAAAAATATATCAAAAAAATGATGATTATGAACATACATGTTGAAGAGAAATGAAAGCAACTTGGTCTGTTTCTGAAGACTCTATATGATCATCAATATCTGATTTAGAAAATGATGAATCATGACTGAAATAAAATATGTGCTTCATAGATATTGAAGATAAGGTAAAACGTATTATTCCTGTAATTAGGATTTTTATTCTAGTTATTAAAATGTTAAATTGGCTGCATGTTGCACAATTCTAGAAGAGAAATATGACTCCTTATAAAAAAACAAAAAATCATTCAATAATATTCATAATATTTTTTTCGAAGAAAGAGATATCACACTTAAACAACATCATGAGTTAATCAAGAAAATAAACTCATGTACCACAGACTGTGATGATCATGAAAAAACAATTAAAGCATAACAATATGAATTAACCATATAAAAGTTTAGAAACATTCCCTTAAAGAAAGGGAAAATATTATGACTTAAATTCATTGTATGAATTTAATTGAAAAGAAAATATTCGGAATAGGTAGAACGATTGAAAAATATAAAATATATAAGATTTTATTTCGTTCTTAATTAAAAAATATTACTTGCAATTTTTTTTGAATAAATGGTCATATAACAAATAATTTTCAATCAAAAAATACAGCAATATGTGGAATTTAACTGGACTTTATTTCTTAGAATTTAGTTAAAGATAATGATACTACTTATCAAAAAACAATGTAATACTAGATTTCTAGATCATTGCTAGATAACACTGCGAGACCCAAGAATGTGTGGGAACCAAAACAAACATTTTTTTAAATAATTATGTAGGAAAAAATACACTAGAAATGAAATATCATTTGGTATATGTTCTGTGTCTTCTCAAGGAATATGAGTGGAGATCCATCAAAATTTTAAACATTGAATCAAATAAGTGGAGGTCAATTTACATCTGGTGATAGTACAAAAGGAAAAATAACAGGAATTGGAATAGTTGGAGATCCATGATCATATATACTTGAAAATTACATTATGTACAAGGATTGATGAAGAACCTAATTAGTATTTATCAACTTTGTGATGATGGTTTTTATGTTGAATATTCTAAAAATTCCTGTACAATTTTTAGAGATAAACTACTGATGTTTAGAGAACCTTGAACTGACAATGTTTATAATTTTGACATACATTCAATGTGAAAACAAAAAGTAGATTGTTTATATGATAAGAAAAATAAATCTTGTTTTTTTCATAGATGTCATGGAAACTGTATTACTGATGACTTATAAAAATTCTATTAGGAAAAATTAGTTTCTGAATTACATAGTCTTAAACATTATAATGACAGATTATATGAATCTGGTTTTATTGGTAGTCAACACAAATGTTCTTTAAAATAAATTTAAAAATTGTGAGATATAAACTTTTATAACATATACATATGAATTTTTTTGAACAATACTATGTGGAATGTTTGGATAGTAAATCATATATTTATGTTTTAGATGATGATTATTCCATATATTATTGGGTTTATTTTCTTAAACATAAGCATGAAATTGTTTTTCTATTTAAGAGTTTTTGTTTTCTTGTTCCAAATGAAAATGGACCTAAAATAATTTAATTAAGTGTTCATAGTGGGGAATTTTATAATTTTGAACAAATATAGGAATTAAACACACATTATCTACAACAATAACACCTCATAAAAAGAACAGTTGGTTTAAGAAATCAAAATATTCAGAAAATGGATAGGACTATGATGACTGAATATAGTATACCTACATATTATTGGGGGGAATCTTTATTCACAACCTTCTATATAATAAATAGAGTTTTTATTCTACTTATTTTCATAATGAAACTTTATGAATGTTCGAACTATATGAATACTAAAGTAATGTTCCTTAAATATTCTGGATGCAAGTTGTATATCATTAACACGAAAGAGAATCTTGGTAAATTTGATCCAAAATATGATGATGAAATATTTTTGGGATATTATTGTACTTCTAAAGCATATAAAGGGTTTAATTAAAACTCAAGTAATATTTAAGAATTAGTTCATATGAATTTTGATGAAACTGATCCTTTCATTAAAGAGAATGATCAATCATATGAAGCTAATGAATCTTTTGATAACCTAATACATGAAACCTATTAAAATGATTTTGATTCTGATTTTAAACAAATTTAGTCCAGTTCATAAGAACATGAAACTAATAAACCTAAAATTTTTCTATCTTGATATTATAGAACCATAATTATCCATCATTTAGAAATTATTATCTGATACCTAGAAACAGAAATAAGAAATTTAAGAAATTTTAGAAATCTTGTTGAATTCTCTTCTTTTCTATCTCAGTTAGAAACTAGGTCTATAGAATAAGCCTGATAATATGGGAGATGAATATTAGAAATGATGGAGTAGTTAAACCAGTTTAAGAGGAATAATGTATGGGATGTTTTTAAGAGACCACCTAAATATCTAGTAATAGGATCCATGTAGGATTTTATAAATACACAGTACGATAAAGGTATAATCACATGGATAAAATATAGATTAGTAACCAAATATTTTAATCATAAGGAATGAATATATTATGATGAGACCTTTTCCCCTATATCTAGAATAATATCCTTTATAATTATTTTATAATATTCATCTAATATGAATTTTAAATTATATTAGATAGATGTTAAATTTTCCTTTTTAAATGGTTTTTAGTAGAGGAATTTTATACAGAACAACATCCCAGTTTTGAAAATCATCAAAATATGGATTCAAATTTTAATCATACTAAATCTATCTATGGACATAAAAAAGAACATAAGGATTGGTATGAAATATTAAGTTTTTTTCATTTGATAAATTGTTTTACTATTGGTTTATAAAAACAACACTTTTTTTGAAATGATGCTTTCTAATATTTTATTAATAAAATCTAAGTGAATGATGTTATTTTTGAGTCTTCGATTCAAAATCATTTCCATTATTTTACAAAACATATGAAAATATAATTTGAAATGAGTATGATAGGAGAACTAATTTTTTATTATTTCAAAACTATAAGAAATGTTTTGTAAATTTTTAAAATCAACATAAATACATTATTGAATAACTGAAAAAGATTGGACTTGAAAATAGTAACACATATGAATCTCCTATGTGTACCAATATAAAATATTATTTTGATGAAGCTAGAAACTAGTGGTCAACAAGTTATATAGATGTATGATTGGAATAATATTATAACTAACTATTACTAGGTCATACATCATGTATTCATTTTGTTTTTGTGCTACATTTCAAACAAATCTAAAAGATTCTCATTTAACTACTATTAAAAGAATTTTTATATCTTTAAAAGGAACTATTTTTAATCTATTTTTTACCCCAAAAATATGATATAAATTTATTTTCATATTCAAATGTTGATTTAGGAGGTTATAGATTAGATAGATAAAATATATTAGGGACATGTCACTTTTTCAAAAAATTATTATTTTCTTGGTCGAGTAAGAAGCATCACTCAGTTTCTCTATCAACCATTGATGCCGAATATGTATCTACTAGTCATTGTTGTACACAATTATTGAGGATGAAAATCACTCTGTTTTACATTGGACAAATTTTTAATAGTATTCCAATTTTATGTGATAATACTAGTGCTATTAATATCATTCTAAGTCATTTTAAGTCTAAGAAACTTAATACATGACATCATTTTCTAAGATATCAGGTTCTTAAAAAGATTATATCTGTAGAAATTTTAAATATTATTATCAATTGAATGATATTTTTATTAAACTACATCCTAGTGCACGTTTATATTTTATTAATAGGGAGTTAGGAATGTTTTATTTTAATATAAAATTTTATTTTTGTCCCTATGTTTTTATCTTCGTAAATTCTATGTAATTTATTTTATTCATTTAAATATGATTTTAATAAGTAATTCATTTCATTTTTTTCATTCTTATAAATTTATTGAGTACATTCCTCAATTTTAATGAGAAGCTATTTTATTTCTTTGACTTATCTTCCTCACTCATACACATCCCATAAACAATACATAGCCTCTCTCTTTATTTCGAATCCAAATCACTGAAAAACTAGATTATTCCAACACATCCATTTCTAATCATTCAGGGATGGAAGCTTGTTAGAGATCCATTTTTTGAGCTAGAAAACAATATGTATGCTTCTGGAAAATCTCATAGATTCTTTCAATGAAAGTTCATTGATTTTTGATATTTATATTCCCCAAATTTACTACTTAAGAAAGAAATGATTTTTCAAGGCCTAGTTTATGAATTAATGGAAGACAATATGCCAAACTTTAATGAGATATATGTATAGGAGTTCTGAAGAAATTCTATGATTATTTATGGTTTTGAAGAGGACTCTATTATTCCAAAAAGTGATAATAAATATTTTTCAATATCTTCTGTTGGGATGGCTGAGTTACTTCTCCATTCCCAGGAAAGGGAGTTTTGATTCGACATAAGAAGCATTATATACGGATGTTATAATTATGAGGATATCAGGTTTTGGTATTTGGCACAAGGTTTTTCCAGAAAGTGTTTACAAAGGTGCTAAAACCTGATCACCATGTATTGATGAATATTATCCAGTCAATGATTTTTCTAGGACGGCTAAGCTAGAGCAGTATCTCTATCTGGAAATGTTCATCTTGGTTTTTTAAAACAACATGTTTAATTTTAGTTCATTTATGATTCTGTATCTTGGTAATTGTTGTCCTTCTAATGGCAAGATGGTTTTGATACTCATGGAAGGATTATTTATTTTATGCTGAGGAGGAATGGTAAAATTGTAAATATGTTTTATAAAAAGAACAGCCACCAAAATAATACGCTAAATTTTGGAATAGTGAAATAATACGATATATTTGGAGCAACTCATGAAATAGTTTTCTTCAAACTGGGGATGAGGAACAACAGAAGTTATTGTACAATTATTAGGAGGAGTAGAGGGTGATCCCCTCAATTTGTTCTTTTCATGAAAATCACGATGATGAACATTTATTTAGGCTATGGGAAACTATTATTCCTAAAATAAAAAGAGTTTATGTTTATTTTACAGAGATTATAGTGGATGCAATTATTGGTGTTGTGAATTTCACTCCATATAGTAAACCAGAAGGGTCTAGGAATGACACCCCAGTGGTTGTGAAATAGGAGAAGGGGCTCAAATTAAAAATCATCATAGAGAAGATATCCTTGATTCTTAAACTCATAAGGTTTTTGTTTTTTGAAAATGTTTGAGGATATTATTTTAAGAGGAGATTAGAAGTGGATGGTGAGACATGTTTGGCTGTTGTTTAGCTCAAAGAAAGAGGTGTTGGATCTCCTGAACCTTCTAACTCTGAGGTTAATGCATAGACCATAATGATTCAAATACTAGAAAATAAAAATTAACTCAGAAGAGAGAAACTAGAAGGATAAATGATGAATTTTATAGAGATTAAGGTGGTTTCTATTTCAATTATAGTGTATGAAGATCATATGCTTCATTTGGTATACATTAAAGAAGATTCATTCTCTATTGGATATATTAAGGAGTTGATGGCCAAAATAATAATGTAATTTTTTATCCTTAAAGGAAGAGAATGTCGATAAGATAGATTTTAGTGATTTTAGTCTTGTGACTGGGAGAGAATTTCAATCTATCTTGGAATGTTCCAGTTATTCTTCTCAATAGATCCCACCAGAATTTCAAGGGAAATTTGAAACAATTACAACTATTTTGGATGGGTTAAATGATAGGGTACTCACACGTCAGTGTGATATAATTTCCATGGATATCCTATTGAAAAAAACATATAGATAGTCAGTTGACTTCCAATGAATCCGGGTTGGGACAAGTGATTAATCAGATTAGAGACAAGATAACTTCTTTCATTCACTTTGAGGAAAGGGTGAATTCTTTTGTAAAGATCCTTTTATTTTTTATCATTAATGTTGGGGTTGACTCAAAGAAGATACATCATAATTGGAAATATTTTTCCAACAATTATTTCTAATGATTATTTCTTATTTATATGGATCTTATCATTTCATTACATGTCATTCCTCGTCCAGCAGAGCCCTTTGTTCTGGATGAAACTGATATTTATTCCCACTCATTTTGAAGACTCAAACTAACTCTGGATTTTTCTTTAATACTTTTAAAACATTTGAATGTATGTATTAATTTACATTAGTTTGTTACTTCTATTATTTATCTTTACATTAGTTTAATAATTTACTTCCAAACATAGGTTTTTTTCTAGTAATTATAACATTTTACATATATAAATACAATATTACCTATCATTTATATCATTTATTATATATCATAATATTTTTTATTTCAAAATATGGATATAATAGGGAGAATGGGGAGTGTGGGGAGAATATATTTATCGTTGGAGAATACTTTCCAACTATGACATATTATATCAAAAGTTTCATTATAGAAACAATTCACTAAAATTAAAATCATTTTATATATCTGTATTTAGCTTTATGGTTGGAAAATATTATAATTTCTAAAACAGAAGTTATTAATTATAATGTGTTTTTTGGAACTAAAAAAATAGGAGATTATTTGGAATTATTTTCTCTAACAATACTGTATAATCTATAATGATTTTTATTCTCACAAATAAACTTTTTTGTTTTCTAAAGAAGTTTTGTTGAGTAAGCTTATATGATTTTAAATACTATTATAAAGAGTTTATCATTTTGGTAATGATTTTAAAAACATTGTCTCCATTCATGCATTATACTAGAAGGAAAACATTTACATATTCTATGAACCCTATGTTATGTTAAAATATTTGTGTTTGGATCGGCACATGTATGGATCAGCAACCCTATATTGGAGTCTGGACTTACTGTTTTTATCCTACGTTGGGGATATTTGAACGTATGGTTCATCAATACTATTTCCATGATATTATTACGAAAAGGATATATTTATGTATAATCATCCATATTTTACAAAAATGTTCCCTATGCAACATGTTCATCCCTACGCTATGCGTTCAACCCCACGGAACATGATCAACCCATCATTGTGTTCTTAAGGGTGAGATTTCTCGAAGGTGTGTCTTCAATTTGTGATTGATGTAATGGTAAAGTCAAATTTAAAGTCTAATTCAAAGATAATTTTTACCTTTTCAATGAATTTTGATTATCAATGATTATCACTCATATTATTAATTGATGTTAGAACTCTCCTAGAAAACTCAGTTTTGAATTTTCGAGATAATTCAAGCTATTTCTTTGGATATGAAATATAAATGAAAATCATTGGCTAAAATCATCTTCACATAATTTCATTAGAAATAGTAAAAAATAATATACTTTTGATATGATGAAGTATTATTGAGAGTATTTTTCACGTAATGTGATGAACTATCAACCTTAATAAATAGTGTTATACTTTTTTGACAAACATTTTAACTATTCTACTATAATATAAATGTTTTTCATTGGTTTCTATTTACAATAGGAGAACATTATTCCAAAAGGATCGCTTCAGACTATTCTTTGTCTTGGTGTCTTTCTTTTCAGAAGAATATGTTCTATCAACTGTCAATTATTTGCTGCTACAATTTTAAAGTTGAATTTGTTTAATCAAATCAATGTCTATTTGATTTTATTGAGTCTCAACTTGTCATACTCAATTTTTTTGGAGTGTCATATTCTCATTATATGTTGTGGTTAATAAGTTCTCTTTGTAAAATGTGACAGTTTTTTTAATTATTCCTGTAAATATGTCAACTTCCCATACTCAGTTGTGAAAACATGGTCTTGTAATAAGAGGACTAATATATTGAAATTTACCAAGCTCGCATAGAGTGTATTTGGTAGAGTGTACTAGAAGAACTTTTTTCCCCAAAAAACAATAATATGTGTTTTACTTTCTTTCTATTAATCTAATTATCATAATTTCATATAGTAGAAAAACACTATAAATATGTATTATTTATAGAGGGTTCCTAAAATCAAAATTCTGAAAGATTTTTTAAAAGACACAATTCAATGCCCACATTTGTGTTACATTGTCTATTTTGACCTAACAAAGAAAACATCTACCGAATTCTTAAATTCATCAATACATAACTTAGATGATATAAAAATGTTAAAGAAAAACCAGGTCCCTTGAATAATCATCAATATGGATAGTGTATAATGGGATACTCCCAAAAAAATCATTTAAAATTTTACTAAAATAAAAATAAAAAACCCAAACATGTTCTAAAATAATAATTCAAAAATATCATTTTTTATTGGACTAGCTAAGACAAATAATCCTCTATGGGAGATATCTATTTTCAGGATCCATAATCCTTTGTGGGAGTGTAAAAATAAATTTTCCAAAAATTATTTTCTAGAGAATAATAAAAATAGAAGGCTAGAAAATTCACTCTGTAATAATTGTTTTAAATATCTAATCCATATAGTAATTTCATAGGATTATAATGGAATCAATAAAAGTAGATATGATAAAATATTCATGTCTAAGACTATCACATAAATTTCGAATAAATTATTTGAAATAAAAATCATCTCATCTTGACCACCCACCCAAGAAAAAAGAATATTTCAATTCTATAAAATCGCCACATAATTGGACTCCCCAAGGGAAAAAATCACATATATTTCATAATAAAAATAAATGGAAACAAGGTTTTTGGTTAATAAAATTTCAAATAACACTATTTCATAAAATTATGAATAAAACAAATATTACTTGGGATTCAATAAATATTATTAAACATCAAAAGTATTGCATAAAAATTCCTTCAAAATAATTCTTATTAATTACTCACATTAAAACTATCACTTTTCTATCATGTATTAAATAAAAGATTACTTTTTTAGATAAAATTTAATTTATAAGAGCCCCATCTGTCACACAAATTCCATTTGAAAAAAGAATTCAATGTGAGAATAAAAAATCACCAATGACTGTTTATAAAAACATTTGGAATTTTTATATTGAGAATATTCCACTAATAATCAATAAATATTAATAGTAAAAAATGATATCCATAAATCCCCCTTGATTTGGATTCTATTGATAACCAATACTCAAACCCTCACAAGTAGCACATATAAACATTATATGGAAGGAATATTTTTCCACATTCTATTATCTCCTTGGATATATTATGAAAAAATATAAAAAAATCTATATATATTCTTATTATAAATAACATTAATCACATTTACATCAATTTAAAACATCCAATAATGATATAAGATACCCTTTACAACCAAAAAATGACAAAATCCATATCACTAGACACTCAAAAATAGTACATTCATGTCCCGAAATCAATAGGATCAATTAGAGGGTAAATAATATAGGAAAATATAGAATGGGAGGTAAATAAATTATCATGGGGATAAATGTGAAATAATTAAATAAACACTAAAAATCGTAGATAATGGATGGCTAAAAATCCCTTTTTTCATACATAGTTTGACAAATATTTAGATAATAATGAGGGATTAATGAATAAAACTCAATTAGGGTAGGGGTTTACTAGAACCAATAATTCCATATAATTTGTACTACTATTTATAGATATAACCCTTCAATTTTAATATATATATATATGGGTATCTTTAATACTATTATGTTATTTAAATAATTTTTTTTAATTATTTGGTCCATTGAAACTTTTTTTAAACATTTTATTTCATTATTTTTATTTTATCATAAAATATTTTGTGTGATGACTTTTTCATAGAATATTTTTGGAAATATTTTAAATTTAATTATTTACATTTTAAATTTACACCATGTTAGATGGTTATATAAATTATAGGGTGAATAATTACATGAATTCAATGATGATGTCGATTAGACAACTTTAAATATACATTAATTTTATGAACATAACATATAAAACTATTAGTGTTTTTGGGTGATATTTTTCAATTCATTTGATGATTCAATTTAATTACTTTTAAATTTTTATTTAAAATTCCATGTCACTTATTATTATAATAAAAAAAAGTTCCAAATTGATTCATGGTAACACATCAAAACTATTATACTTAAAATATTATTATCGATTTTTAAACCATAGTTCCCTCAAAAAACTTTTGTAGAGGCATAATGTTATTTTATGGGCATGAAAGACAATGGGAATAATTTTCACATAATAACAATTTCTAATATAGTACAATTAATGTATTAAAATTTTTTTCTATAATTTGTGCATTGTATATGGAAAGGATATCAGGATAGAAATATTTTCTTCAATATTTTTGTTGTAACCTTTTAAATATTTTAACAGTAGAGATGAGAATTTTTCTTCAACACATATGAGATATATTTCCATATTTCTGGATGAAATAATTTACTATTTCCACAAAGTAATTTTAAAAATAATAATAATTTATTATGTTATAATTGAAGAAAATTTTTTCTAGTTCCATTCCCCATAAATTATCAATTCCTCTTTCATCCCAATGATGAAATTTTAGTGGGACATTTAATTGTATTGATGTGTTTTTTATGAAATTATCAATGAGATATTTAATATATATTATTTACTTTTTCATCCACTCTTTTCCTTTGTTTAATTTTTTTACATAATTCATTTTGGTCACCCTGAAAATGGGCTACCATTTTCAATGATAATTTATGAAAATAAGTTGTGGATTATTGTGATTTATGAGTATATATATTTCATTTTATTGAAATCTATTAATTTAAATTCTTGGTATACAATTTTTGGTAATATGATCACCCTTCATTATCTTCCATCATTTCCTTCTTCACATTCACATTTATTACACTATATATCTATCATAATGATTCATATATATGGTTGGTGTTTATTCTTGGTGACTATGTGAGGGGTATTATATATAATCTTGGGGCTTAATGTGGAGAAATTACAATTAAAATGGATATTTTAGAGTGAAAATGATGATCTATTAATTGAATAGAATATTGTTAAATAATTATTAGAATAATGACAATATTATTGTGAACTCAAAAAAAATGAAAATAACTTCCCAATAACATCCTTTTTTGTTTGGATTTCTATATTTATAAATATTTATATCACATATATATGTAAATAATTTATTTCAAAATCGCCCACCATTACTATATTATTTTATTATTTAGTACTATATAAAATATTATATATATATAGTGATATTATAAAATTTATGGTGTGAGTGGAATATATATAATATTAGCCCTAGGTGTGCACTATATTACATTTTCGGTACATTTGACCTTTTTTTACGGTGGATTCATGAAACATTACATATATAATTTTTTATGACAATTGAATCTTATTTCTTGCACAAATAGTTTTCATAAAATGTAAAATAATTCATAAATTAATTATATTAAAGTAAAATCATTAATTTTTTTCCCATAATATTATTAATGAAAATATATGAATTCATATAAAAACAAGTAGGGGTCTTCTAGAAGTAAAATACTATGCATTATTTGGTTTTTAATTAAATTGGGGACATTAAATAATACATAAATTAAACAATTTTGAATAATTTGTTATGTATTTCCAATAATTCTCAAATTATGTTATATAAATCGATAATGTGGTGGAGGAGGCATAAAAATAGATCATCCTTCAAAAAGAATAAGATTAAATAGTATTTGAGGAAATAAACCTTACAAACCACATTCTATCAAAGAATTCAACCATTATCAATGAGGAAATTCATGTGAACAAACACATGAATATGATTAGTCAATGGGATTTGACTTAACACAACATTCTCCTATTTTTTATTTTCCATGTTTATCAAAGACTACTCACTAACAAAAGTATTATTTTAAATAAAAAGAACATACTCATCAGATCGATGTTAATGGCCATAGAGATTCCTCTACATAGACTGAGTTCACAATAGATTTTAGAAAGATATAGTGTATCATTCTACATTACATAAACCCTAATATTAAAATATTGATTCTTATTTTTTTAATTAGTTTAAATTTGAAATAGTCCATATCTTCCCCCATCATCATATTTTTAATTAGAAAATTATATTGTATAACATAGTTTATGAAGAGGCTATATAAGTGGTGGATGTATTAAAATATGATGAGTTATTCATTTTCACACACCCACCATCCATGCTACATTTCATTTATATGGATAATAACAATAAAATATTTACTCTGGTAATCCCTAAAAAACAACCTAGTTTACTATAAATTTGAATGACTATAATTTAGTGGATCAAGTCAAAAATGATACACCCACTATCTGATTTAAGATGGAATCTATAACTTCAATTTCGAGTAATGTAAAAATATAGCACCCTATTGGGGTTATAGACTATGTTTTTATCATTTTTTATCATTGAAATATTTATTATACATTTATTAAATTTAATTCAAATAGTAATCATATATTTTTTCAACTTATTGTTTCATAGTTATATGTGGTTCTAAATATGCGCATCATCCTGCATCCATATGGTTGAAAAACATAAGAAGTATCATGGGATACCCACGGTGATTGGCCTATCCAAAAAAGAAATCTTCACATCTCTAGTGGACAGGATCGAGAAAAACATTCTAGGCTGGTACCCAGAAATAATTTCTAAAGCTGGTAAAGAGACCCTCATCAAAGCTTCCATCCAGTCTATCTCCAGCTACTTTATATCCCTATTTAGGCTCCTAGCAATCATCATCGACCATATCCACACACGCATTTTCAATTTCTGGTGGGTGAAGAATGATGGAAGGAATCAACTCCAATGGATGTCCTAGGAGAAACTCTTCAAACCAAAATCAAAGGGAGGGATGGGACTTCAGAATCTTATTCTCTTCAATGACGCACAGTTGGCCAAGAAAGGATGGTTCCTTATTAACCATCCATCATCTCTACGTGCACGAGTTCTCTGAGCTATGTACATTCCCCACACGGACTACTAGGCTTCCTCTCTTGGTCCCCATCCTAGATTCCTCTAAAGAAGCATTTGGGGGGCTCAAAAGCTCCTGAAAAAAGGACTGAGCTTGAGGGTTGGGTCTGGATCATTTGTCAATATATGGACTGATCCTTGGCTGGTCGATATGGAAGGTATGCGGGCTACGTCCCCCGTCTAACTGGGTCTTGAAGATTCCACTGTCAGCTACCTCTTTTCTGATCAGGGATAGGGGTGGTGTTTGGAAAAGTTCCTTGAATGGTTTAACGAAAGGGGTAAATGAATTATCCTAAGAATTCCCCAGGTCCCTGATGTAGGCACATACCATATTTTTTGGATCAAAGAAATCTTAGGAGAATACATGGTGATATCTGGCTACAGACATTCTCTTGGAAACCACTAAGTTATCTGGGATGAGGGAACATGGAAATCGATTTGGACACTCAATGCTCCCCCTAAAATACGCCGAATTATGGTGGGAGGTTTGCACGAGTTCATTCCAACCATGAGCCTTCTCTCTTACCGACATCTGGCCAGTAACTCTTTTTTCCCTTTCATCCTAAACATTCCAGAAACTCCTTTTCACGCCAATATTCACTGCCCATGAGCTAAGGAAATTTGGAATAAATTGGGATCGACCTCTGCCACTTCACTGGCTTTGGCCTCTAACCTTCCCGATCTTCTGATGTGTTGGTGCTCCTCTCAATCCTCGGATTTTTAAGGTCCATTTATCACTTTGGCCTAGATTATTTGTATTCGCTATAACGATGCTGTTTTTCATCAAGATCACAAACCCTCAGAATTATGGATTGTATAGGCCATGTCTTGGATTGGGGGCTAGAAAGACCACAATGGAAATTATATTCCAGGTGATACCCCCTCCAATCACTCTCATTGGAATCCCCAAACATAAGGGATTCTTAAGATTAATGTGGATGCGTCTCTTCCAAAGGATGGGCTTGTTGCCCTCAGCCTTCTGGCCCAAAATCATTTGGGGAAAATCTTTGCTTCAAAATATGAACCACATCAGGCATTCTGCGAACCATAAGTTACTGAGGCCACAGCCATCCTTGCAGGTATGATTCTAGCCTTGGAATGTGGATGGGGTGATATCATTATTGGGTCTAACTGCCTTATCGTAATCGATGATATTAACCACAACGATGGAATGCTCCTTTTATTTGGCATCATCATCAGGATAATTCTCTCACTTTGCCAATGATTCTCATTATGCACCTTATCCTTTACAAAAATGGAAGGAAACAACGTGGTACATCAGCTTGCTGCCTTAGGCCCATTCAATACCAATAATCTCTAGTTGGACAATTTCCCTTCATGGATTTGAACATATACTTCTGCTAATCTTCATCATTAATTATTTCTCTTCCTAATAAAAAAATGATAATTATTTCTCTAAAACAAATTAGTTTTGTCTCTCCATTTCTTGGGAATTGTTTCACATATATGTTTATTATAATTTAGCTAAAATTAAATGGTATATTTATAATAATATGAGGGTGATGTCAACCCACATGTAGGTATTTTTTTGAATCACATTTGATTATATAATTTTATATTATTTTATGTTTTGTTGTGATAATATATCTCTTGATCATAATTTAATATATTAGGAAATTGCAACCATTAAATTATTTGTAAATCATAGTTTGATTTTAGAATTTTATTATTTAAATAAATTATTAAATTGGTTTTATTTATTTATTTTTATTTATATGACGTGGGTATTTTTTATTGAATGTGAATCTCATGTGCCCTAGTAATGTACAAAATAAATATTTTTTCTAATATAAGAGGTTTTTAAACAATTTTAAAAACCTTTTACCATAAATATTTTTAAATGAGGCTTGATTTTAATTTTGTGATATATTTTTTATAAATTAATTAAATGGAGTTCATGATATGTTTTAAATGTGATTGAATCATATTTTTTGAATGAATATGATTTTCATTATTACTACCCTTCATTTCTATTCTTATTATCCATTTTTATCCATGAATTTACTTTTTGGATTTTTCCACATAACAATCTATTTTTTAACTACAATAACTCATTATCGTTTTCAAGGATATTTCTTAATAGATTGTGGGGAATGAATATTTGTTTTTTTCCTTGGTACGAAATTCATTATTGGTAGTATGGGGAGGTTTTTAATGCTGATTAATGTTAGGAGGGTGGATTGGGGTTGACTAAATGTTCAATTTCATTCATTTTTATCAACATAATTTCAAAAATAATTAAAAATAAATAAATAATATTAATATATAATTAGATAATGGAGATGATATTGAATAATTAATTAATATTACATGATATTCCATTCAATGAATTTACCTACCATCTAATCAATCATGAAAAAAGTTAAAAAAAAGTTAAAAAGACAGAATTTTTATGTCATTAATCATTATTTTTTTTATTCATGATCCATGTGGTTCAAATAAATGGGGTTTGTATTTTTTTATTTTATTTGGTGAATTGAGTAAGGAGAATATTTATTGATGAATATCAATACAATGTGTTTTTGAGTTCCATGATATCATTCCATCCTTTGAATATTTAAATGATATTACCCACCATCCCATTTTACATATTAAATAGTATATGACACTTCATGATGGAATAATTTTTAAATATAATAGAGTGGATGAATGATAATTTCGAAATCCTATGTATATCAAACATATTCGAAGGAATGAGAAAATTAATATGTAAAAAAATATAGTGATAGAGAAATAAATTACTAAATAAGAATGTATAACATATACATGGGGACTACAATTTAAAAGAATTTATGTTCATGTATATTATTAGAATTAACGAATTTGACTCAAATTTTGAGGAAAGATATTTTCCTTAAATGTGAAAAATGTGTTTTTTTTCCATTATTCCTTAATATATTATTTTTTCCTTGTTGTAGAATATTTAATGGGAGTGAAATGTTCATGTTTGGTTGTATGATGACTAACATATCATTTTATATTTTATTCATGAATTTTTTTTATACCACTAATTTTATAATTTTTTGATAATTTTTTTATATTTATGTTTTTATAATAAATTTATTTGAATATATTATTTTATTGAAAATTTATTACATTACATTTTTAAACATAATATATTTTTTTAATATAAAACATTATATCTGTTTAATATTTATTCAAAAAAATTATGTGAATTATAAAATTATTTGTTTATATTTATAATTTATCTCATAATATCTAGATAAGTAGTTTATATGGAGAACTTGATCCCTAATTTGAATATTGGACATCACTATATATTGTGGGCCTTACTCCACCACATTGACGATAAAATAAAAATCCACCATTTGGATTGGGATAAAATATTTCTCGAAATTATAATAAAAAATATGAAGAGCTTCATCCAATTGTAGAAACTACTGATTCTTATTTCATCATGGGAAAATGTGAATTGGTTTAGTTAAAATTAAATGATTCGTTTAGTATTTAAATGTTATAAAAACTTATTGAACATAAATACAGATATAAAAATTTATTGACAAATAAATTCATTCTTGGTGAAGAAAAATTCATTTAGGAACATGTACTCAAAATAACACATTACAAAATTCTTCCATTACAGTTACAAAAATGCATGGAAATTTGGTGTTTTTATTCATTATAGTTTATATAGTAGAAAATAGTTTCATTAATCATAAATCTATATATTTTTTTAAAAAAATATTTTGGTATGTATATTTTTCAGGTGAATGTGCATGAGATACAAAATTTCTTTATAAAATAAAAACAATCCAAAATATATCATTTATTGGTACAAAAAATTTATATTATTGTAATGGAAAAAATTTAATCACAATTATTCTAACTCCAATTCCAGTAAATATATACATCCTCCCCTATTAATATATTGGATTTTAGTTTTTTGTTTCATGGAACAATTTTGTAATTTCTTTCATTAATATTCTTTACTTGTTTAATAGATGGTTTTATTTTGTTCATCCATTATTTCAAAATGTGTTTTGTTTTTTTATAATTTTTTTCCTCCACTGTGATTTCCTATCTCCATGAGAATTAATAAATAACATTGATACTAGTTTAAAGTAATGTAGTGATTGATGATTGAGTTCACTTCCCATAATGTTTCTCATTATTCTATTATAAATTATTATTCATTGTTTATATTTTTTGTTAAGGTACCACTTGGTTTTATATACAGTTGTGTTTATATTTCAATTAAAATTTATTCTTAATTAATTTTATAATATTTTCTCATTTATAGTGTTAGAAAAGAGTTATTGTGTTTAATTGAGGCTGATTATCCATCATTAGTATGGTATTTGGGTGATAATTAAAATTATAATGGGAGAGTGTATATTAATAGGTTTGATATCGAAAATGATTTGAATATTGGTATATATATTCTCAAATATAAATTGTTCTCAATTTTGTGACATCATAAGAATAAAATAATCATCTAAATAAAATCATTTATTTTTATTTATTTTTATTTACTGATACTTTTTAAATAATTTTTATATATTTATATCATTCATTTAACAAACCCCAAATAATTATAATATATTATTATTTTTTATTTTATATGTAATTTTAAAAATAGGGAATATATAATATCATTATGTGTGAGAGGATACCTTGGGAGATCAACCATACTTATGAACACTATTCAATACTTAGTAAATAAGAATTTATTTATTATAGTGAAAGTACTCTCACAATAGCGTAAAATGAGAAATTAATTTTACATATAAATTTGTATCATGTAGAGTTTCTCTATATAGGTAGAAAAACCATCCATATATTACATAGATTAAACTGAATGAATCACCCCACACATTGAATGAATTGTATGATTTGTAATTTTTTTATAAACTAGTTCCTAAATTGAAATCTATTGTTTAAAAAAAATTGAACCATTGTCCATGGTTACTACCCCCAAAGTCCACATAATGTGAAATTGTATTTTTTCAAATGAAATTACAAATAAGAATCCCATGAGTTTCAATTTATTTCACCTAGTTCAAAGAAAAATATATATATATCATGTATACTAACCATGAACTATTAAGAAGAACTAAAATACAACTATGCAATAATTATTGTGTTGTTTACCTTAAAATTATTTTACTAATCAAGGAAATCTATAAATAATTTATTAATATTTAAACGGGTAAATGGAAATAATTAAAAATTTATATTCCCCCAAAAATTATAAAATAAAACACCATAGTTACATTTATTGTGTATCAATTTTACAAAACATGAAAATTTATACCTCAATAATTTCACTCAAGAGTGTAAATATAATGATTCCTAAACAATTACATCCATAATGAATGTATTGGGAAACGTTTAGGAATTTTTTTTTTTGAAAAATCATAAATATACTAAAACCCTAAACACTCTTTACCCCACAAAAATAGACATAACTATTGTAAATGACATTAAAAATTATTAAGAAATATTAAAACATCAACCATTCAATAAGACAATTTAGCGAAATAATGGAGCGATATTAGTATCCTCATCATTTGGTATGCATAAAAATGGTGGAATGACCAGTGACATGAAATCAATAACAATGATTATAAAATTAAAAAATTGAAACGTTAAATACCATCAATCAAATATCAACAGTAAAAAGCTATATAAAATTAAAAAAAATTATAGAATACTATTAAATGTAACATCCAATGCCATAATTACAATGTCACTAACTCCATAAATTCAAAAAAAAACTACTAAATAAAATAATAAATAGATTCATTTCCCTATATTAAACATCATTGTTTTGTCTTTATGTAAAAACAATTTTAGAGGGTAACATGTTTTATGATTTAAAAAACAACTTGTATGTATCAAGACATAAATCCCATCCCAGTAACTCCCATAGTCTAACCAGAAACAATAACACATTCATGTATCCCTAGAATATAATATAGGATTCCCCCTTGTTTAATCTATCAATCCAAATTATATTCATATCTCTTAGCACAAATATACAATCTTAATCAATCTATGTTGATATCAATAATAAAATATAACATATACTGTAACATCCCATGTAAATAAAGAATATAACATTTTAATATATATTAATATTAGTGAATTAAATATTTATTTTACATTAAAGGTGATCCTATGTTCGATGGCGTACCATACACACAACAACGAGTTTCTCAATAATATCATGTTTCAAAAAATGGTGAGTCATACTGAAAAAAATATAAAAATATAATACTATTTTAAATGATAGTAAACACCTAGCAATTTTATTAGAATGAATGAACAGAACTAATTATAATATTGTTATACCTTTTTGTTTTGTGTTCTCTATTTATTTAATAAATGTTATAGGCTTAAAATGTGAATGAATCCAATTTTAAGCATAAATACTCTAATATTTTTTAAAAGGTCGATTTACCACCTTTTGTTGAAAACCCTTTTTTAAATCTAGTTTTTGTCACTTTTATTGATCTATTTGAAAAAATAATATTCTTCTATAGAATTGGGACATCAAAATTTACTTTGGATGGTATTTTGTTATTTTTATGATAAAGTTCATTTTTAATGATTAGTGAAAAATACAGCATTTTAATTCAAAATCGCATTTTAATATAATTTATTTATATGATTAGATTACATTTTAAATGTTATTTATGTGTAATTAGATTATATTTTTTCCACTTATTCCAATTTCAGTCATTATAAGTAATTTGACTTTTAAATTGAACATAATCAAGTGTCGATATTTAGATAGTTATTACTTCTTCAAAACATGATTTTTGGTTTTGAAAATGGGAATTAATTTTAATTTAATTTGAAAAAATATGTATTTCAAATTTAAAAAAATGGGTTCCATATTTGGAATCAGGAGGTATAAATTTTGTAAATAAGAAAAAATTTATTTTATAAATTTTGAATTGTAACTTCAGTAAATATTTTATTTAACATGGTTAAAAGTTAAATCTGGTAAATAAGGTTACAAAAGTATTATTATAATAATTCTAAATTACCCTAACGTGTGTCTTGACCATATTTTCTGATACATGTCTACCCATGTGCATCATTAGATCAATTTGGGGACCCCATGAAGCCAAATGTAAGTGAATATGATACTTTATAAATATTAATTTTAAGTTAATGAAAATGTAACATAAATATATATCTCTTAGTAATTTTTTTATAATTGGTTATTTAAGTGAACTTTTTGACTATAAATAGTCCTTAGAAAGGTAAAAATATTTCCTACATAATGGAAATTTATTTATAATTTCCAGACATCATATAATAAATTTAGTTATGACACAATGATGATGTAATGATTCCTCACTAAGAAATGTTTTAAATAAATGAGATTATTAATATTCAAATAAATTTATTTTAAAACATTTTATGTCTTCCAATAATTTTATGGATTAGTATAAATTGATTAATTTTAATTAATGTAGGGATTTGGAAAGAATAATTTTGTTTTGATTTTTAAAAGTCTTGATATGAATAGGTTATAAATTGACATAAATGAATTTTTAAAATGAATACTATTTTATTTAATGATAAAATAATCATAAAAATTTATGATTCATCCAACTGACATATATAATGTTACAAATGTTATTAATGATTTATTTTGGGTTTCATAGTATTTTATAGTAAATATATTAACCATATAGTATTATTATCGAAGAAGACATGATAAAAGTAAAATAATATTAAAAAGGGATAAATAAAAAGAATAAGGATTAAAAAAGATACCAAACCAATACAATTATTGTTGAATGAATTTTTTTGGACTTATATTTTTCTTAAATTCAAATTTAAGGAGTTTTGGACCTTTTAAAACTAAAAACCATTTTATAATAAAATAATATTTTTAATCTTTCCTAAAGATCCCCTCCTCCCTCATATAAAATGACACAACATCTAATCCATTACTCACACCATTCAAACCCCCATGGATCATCCAACATATGACTAAATGATCTCCCAACATCCCTCTATAACACCTTGATGTCTAAACGTGTTTATAAGCCACTTCAAAAAAGCCTTTTGTTTCAAACCAAAGGGAGTTACCCGATTTAAAGGTAACATCTTCTCACCAGTTATTTACTTTTATTTTCCTTATCCAACCCCCTAAACTCTCTTTATTCAAATAATTTATAACAAAACCATTATCCTCAATATATTAGCGTGTCATTATAAGAGTTATTATAACTAAAATTACACACACCTTCATCTAATAGATTTAGAACCTACTGTTTCCTTGGGTGACGATCTACTGACTCGTGAAATGATGATTGATCAATTATCTCCCACTGCCTCTCATGATGGTCATTATGATAGAAAGATATTTATATGTGATATAACTGTATTCATATTCTCTCTATTATTCTGTATTTTTCATTCATATCATACCTTTATGGGTTCCGTAATGGGTAAATATGATCATTTCATTTGAGGATGTGTGGAACACTTCCCCCTCAAAGTGATATGACTAGTTCGTTCCATTCATAGAACTTATAAAGGATGGTATTAATGAACCTATGTAACATAAATAGAATATGATATTATACTAGAATAATAATATTTATGGGTTATTATGTTTTCATTCCATTCAATATGAAATAGAAATGAAAGTATTTTTCATGCATACGTATGCCTTACCGTCTCCATGAATGGTGGTTTTCATTTCTAATCACTAAATGTTATATACTAATATGAATTCATATATATACTATATATATTATATATATATGATATCTAACTCATGAATATCATCCATGAGAGGCTGTAATTTTTACCACCTGGACAACTTTTAATTATAAGATGTTCATTTTTTACTCAATTACCATATATCGAAAAAATGATAGTTATTAATTGAAAAGATTATGTAATGTTTATGAAATGGTATAAAGTTAAATAAAAAGAATAATAAATTTCAAAAAAATTATTATGAAATTATAAATTAACTTTTGTTTATTATTCGGGTGATTAAAGAACAAACAATTCATGACATACATAAGGTAAGGGACTTCGTCTCAATCTTCTTTCATTGAGGAATATATTTATTTATAAATGAAATTCTTTTATACCATGTAAAAACAACTTTTAATTTTCATATCTGTCAAAGGGAATATTTTTCTACAAAGAGTTTTACTAAATGAAAAAAAGTAATTTTTATTTTTAATGTATTCGGAGACAATGACATTTCCACCACCGCGATTATTATTTGATCTTTGGCTTCCATAAAAAGTCATAGAGTATTTTTAAAAGTAAAATAAATACAATACAATCTTTTAAGTACTTTGGTATTGAAAAGTGTTTTCATAATGGATTGATTATGTCAATATATTGAAGTGATATATTATGACTGAAATGTGGAAATCTTATCTTTCCTTTAAGTATGTTTTATGTGTTATGAATATGTTTGGGTTCTTGGGAATTTTTTATGTATATGGGTGGTTCCATGATAAACCTAAGGTGGGTGAGCCCAAGATATATCTCCAATACATTGGGTAACGTGACAGAGGTAAATGTTGGTGTTTCTCCTAATAGATTTTGGGAATAGACAGTGATGGGTATTCCAAACGTAACTCCCTACGTAGCTCTGAAAGAAAAAATGTATGTATGTTATGGATGACCCGAGTAATATTTATGATTTATGAATTACATGTTTTATTCATAAAACATATAATTTTGTGCGGTATGTTAAATATTGAAAATAATTATTTTATTGATTTCTATGTATTTATGGTCTAATGTTTTCATTCCTAGTTTTATAATCATTACTGAGATTTTTAAGTTCATCGCATGTTTTTGAAATGTTTTTCACAGGGTATAAGGAAGGGCAAGAGAGAGGAATAATTCAAAAAGATTTATATCAATAATAAACTAATTTTTTTATTTAAGGTGTTTTATTATTGTGAAAAATATTTGATAGAGTAGAAGTATCTACCTGTAATATTCATGTCATTATATTTATGTTATTACCTAATTCTATAAAGCCCTAAATGTGAAAATATACTCAATGTAAATTCCTGACTGAACTCATGATTATGTAATATTTAAGGCCGAGTACATATAGTTGGTATCAATGTCATGTTAGACAACTTTTGGGGTTAAGATTTTTTGTTAGACAGATGGTTAGTCTCTTTGTCTACTCCTAAAGTTAAATCCTTATATTCTAACTTTTTCATATCCAGGAATGTCTGTTACAAATGGAAGGAGGAGGATCTCAAATTACATTCATATCTCTTCCTGATGACATTCTAGCAATAATTATTTCTAAGTCATGTTCAGACGATTATAAAACATATTCTAACATACAAATCACTTGCATGCAATTGTTTGAGATATCAAACACTTCTATTATACCGTGATACCATCATGGATCGTGGGTTGTATTTAACCAAATACAAATTTCTCAATATTATTATTTTTTCAAGAAAGGTAAATATTATCAAAGAATTTCCAAATATTTTACCTAATCACAAGATTTTGATGCATATTATGAATTTGAAAAGGGTGATGAAGAAAGAGACCCTTGAGCAACAAATTTATATTTTATTTTAAATTATAGTCTTTCATCACATACTTATTGTATTTTAAAAGGACCATTGATTTAATGTTTCAACTGGAACTTGGTCTGATTGTTTTAAAGAAATAAAATTTTATTAGATGTTTTGAAATTATATGTCATACATAAATATTTACCGAAATTATTTTTCTGTGAACAATTATATGACCCATGTTGTACGAGGTGTATATTGATAAATTATGAAGATGATTTTTAAGGATCTCTAAATCATTTTTACAATGCATGGACCATCTATATATGTGAATAAGAAAATGATGAAACCAAGTGGATACCATGATCAAGGTGTGATTTTCTTTCTTTTGGAATAGTTTTATTTTATGGAGGTATAAAACATAAATATATATAAGTCTTCCTGAATTAATATATTGAGGACAATATGAGTTGGGATGAAAATGAGAGTTATAAGACAACCATTGAGATTAAATCATGTTAGGGTTATTTTTGAGTTTTATAAAATTGGATAATATGCAAGATGGGTGAAAACTCGTTGTAACACCCTAAGATTTTATGAGAAATAAAATTTTTAATTTCTTTGATTCTCATGTTCTATTCAACACCAAGACATGCTTGTACTATACGCAACACCGTATTAGCTTGTAGTAGAGGCAACACTATTCTTTGGCTTGTGATGCACAGAATTTCATTTACTTTCGAATAAAATTCATTTGACACAACACCAAGTATAGAATTTGATAAATGTATAACTGAACTATATTTATATTATATTATACGCAACACCAAAGGATTTTTTCCCTACACACAACCATGACTTGGCTTTCCTTACACGCAAGGGCGACCTTCCTCAATAGGGTTTATTGTACGCAATACCGAGTTTTACTAAACTATGATATATTGTTATAATAATATTTTAACCTAGATTTTATGAATAGTATTAACTTAATTCTTAATTTTATAACATTATAATTCCTCTTACACATTTTCTAGAATGACATATGAAAACAAAATCAATTTTTTTATAAAAGAAGTATTTTTCAAAAAATACAGTTTTACCTCCTTTTGATGGAGGACCCATTTTAATCTAATTTTTGAAAAGTTTATAAGTTAAATTTTACAAAATAAACTTTTTCTTTTGAATCAGGATATAAAAATTTACATTGGATAAATTTTTGATACTTTTCTGATAACTTTCATATTTTGATGAATAGTAAAAATACTGTATATTTTAATTAAAAACAACTTATTTCATCAAGATAATTTATTTTGTTAAATTATAATATTTAATAGTTTTAATGTTTAAATAGAATATATTTTTACCATTTAATATAATGCAGGTCATTATCACTAATTTTATATTGAATTTATAGGTAAAATCATTTTAGTCTTTGACAATGTTTTTACTTTTAAAAACCCATTTTCTCAACAACGGGATTAATTTTTAATTATTTACTACAACTTTTGTGTTTTAAATTTTGAATAATGGATTCCATATTTGGATTCATTGGGACAAAAAATATGTTAATAGGTTACTTTTATTTTTTGACATTATGAATAGTAAATATAGTAATGTTTATTTACTACAGTTAAAATTAAATTTGGTAATTAGGGTAACAATAAGATTATAAAATTACCCTAATACCTTCCAAAATTCTATTGAATTAATAAAAGTCGACCCATATCACATAAGGGCTGGAATAGATTCATTTCATGGACTTTTGACTATGAAAATGATAGAATTATTATTAAAACCAAAGAAAGTGACCACATGTCACTGTCGTATTTCATATAAGTGTACTAATTTTAATTTAGTGATAAACCTCATAAAACAAAGAATATAAATAGTCTCCAGAAATATAATAAAATTATCTACATCATTAGAATTTATTTAGAATATTTAGGGATTAAATAATAATCATTAATGATGACACAATAATTTTATTGACTGAAATATCAAATAAATGATTTTAAAAATATTAAAATAAATATTATATGAACTAATTAATGTTCTCTAAAAATTCTATCGGTTAATATGACATTTTATTATTTTATTAAATATTTTTTTGGAATATATCCTCTATGTGGATTTTATTTAAATTCAAATAAATGAATAGTGTAAAAATTGACACTATTGTTATTTTATAAAAATAACATATTATAAAAAGGTTTAAAAATCACAAAAATATTTAAAAATTATATATTGTAATTTATATGGTATAAAATTTCATAAAATATCCAATTATAGACAATTCAAAAAACATAAATAATTATTTATAATAATATAAAATTTAGAATATTATTACAACAAATTATATTAAATAGATTAAATAAAGATAAATCAAGATGATAAGGGTTAAAATAAATTACCAACATGTATAAATCAAATTTTATGATGATATTACAACCATATATCATCTATTAATTGGATTTGAGTAATTTTTGGTGGTTTTTAAGTGGGGTTTGAGTTTATTATAAATAAATATTTTAGAGGTTTCCAAAAGTGCCCCCTATCCTCTCTTATAAAAAGGAACCTCCTCTTTCTCCTCCTCACACCATTTTGCGCCTTCAAACATGGCCAAACCCTGCCAATTTCTCTTCTCCACTTCCCTAGAAACATACTAGAGGTCCTGGACTTCTTCAAAGACCAACTTTAGTGCCCTAAGTGGATGTTTAGAAGAGGTGCATCGAAGAAGAGATAATATCCTTTACGGATTCTTTCAAATTTATTTCTTCTTCTACTTCCCCTTCATTATTTTTTTCATTATAAAGTAATAACATCAGGATCACTAATATACTGATATGTAATTATAAATATGAAACAACCCTATTTCACCTTCTATCCATCCTACGGAAAACAAAATCACCGCGCGTGCGTACATACGGAATACCGTCTCCACGCCGTGGTGTAATCAGTTTTCCACCAACACCTTAATTGGATTAGTATAATGGTAGAAACAATAACTATATATGATTATTATAAAATAATACTGATTATGATTAATTATACTATCCACTTCAATTCCATTCAATAATTATGGAAATGATATCATCGCTCGTGTGTACGTACGGATTACCGTCTCCACGACGCGATGAGATTCATTCTCCATGATTAACCATTCAAGTATGATTATAAAGTATATATAATAAATAATCATTAAATATATGACATAATAATGATACTGGATTTATGTACATATATGTTTCATTTACTTAATTCCATTCCACTCAATAAAGAAACAAAAACAGCGTTCATGTGTACGTACGGCCAACCATCTCCATCAACGGTGTATTTCATTCCATTTATTGATTTATCATATATAATTATATGCTGAATATATATTATATATAAATCATGTTATAAATTCTGTAATTAAGTAAATTAGGATATAAGTAATCATATCAAGAACAAAAAGTCAAAACATGTATGATAAATGAAACGATTTTACCCAAAACACTGCTTAAACATGGAATTGACAAAAGAATGGGTAATATAATTTCCTAAGGGAATCAGATATTATATAATAAATATTATTATGGTTCGTTTACAAGTTAATAATATGTTTAAACCCACTATACAGGTGTTTCAGACACGTATGGATGAAATTGGACCTAATGTAGGGGATAATTATTCCAATCTCATTTGGATCCAAATTTATTTATTCGTAAGTATTTACTGGGGTTATGTTTATCATCCATGGACATGTTTTCTAAAAATGATTTCATAAAAAGTTTATTATTCTTCCATGTATGTTAAAATTCATGTTTACCCTTTTTTTACTTTTACTACATGGTATATAGGTAATCTTTCTTTTGTTTACCATACGAGTTACTTTTTGACTTTTTCAGTAAAAGTACGGGGAGAATGTTTTCATTAACTTTTACGGCATGAATGTATTTTTATTATTTCATAACACCTTTTCTTCATGAAGCTTACTCTACAATATTTCATGATTATTTTCAATAAAATACTTTTTTTAAAATTGTGTGTCATTTTGTGAAAAGAAAATGACTTTGAAAAAGAAAGGATATTTTCTTCAAGAATTCATTTCAAGTGTTTTATCAAAACTATTTTCCATCTAAGATGAAATTATTTAGCATGTTTATGTTTCAAGTATAATGTATATATTATTTACATTGTTTTATTTTTATTATGATGATATGATATCCATTTGTTTTATATGGATTATTTCACTAGGGGATGATGTTTATGAAACCCATTTTATTCTTTGGGTTGTGATGAATGATTTATGATTGTTTTGTGGCACACGTAAGAGTGATTTCAATATGAGATTTGTGGGAAATATATATACCTCCAATTCATTTGGTATAGATTTATATCTCATGATATAGACATGTTTGGAACAGAAAGTAAAATCTGGTTCAGTAATACAGGGCTGGAACGGTAAGTAACCCCGGTTTAGTAACGGACATTGTCCACAATGATGGTCTGGGCAGCAATGCCTTGGCTACTATGGAAATCATAACATGTGATTAATGGTTTTACACAATTACATGTTTTATTTCCCATTATATTTTATAATTATTAATGTTCCTTTATGATCTATGCCTTCTGTACTGCCAAAATTTATTTCACAACTAATGAATTTGATGTTTAAAATTTATGTTCATGTTTTTAAGTTCAAATGTATATGGTTTGTTTTATTTTATCCATTCTTGCCTTACTGAGAATTTGAGCTCACCCTTTATATGTTTTATTTTCCCCAGGATATAAATAATGATTTTATGTAAGAAAACTAAACGGTAATATCTTTATGGGAGATGTTGAAGATCTTTCCCAATGATTAGAATATTATGTTCCGAGTTTCCAAAGACATTACACTAATATGGTCTTTCGGCGTCTATTTTTGTCTTGTATTAAGTATTCCAAAAAAGTAATTTAATTTTTATATATGTCAAGATCCGGGTCTCTACACTCGTCCGGGCCGGTAATACTGCAAGAATCAAACCCACAACCGAAGGCTGACAAGGGCGCATCACCTGCCTCTCGAATACATGAACTCCCTGGTAAGTATGAATTATTCTTTTTATTTAAATAAATTAATGGATCAAGAATAAGATGATTTTGGGAACTTATGTTTTATCAAATTTATATCCCTAGTATAAAAAAATAATTTCGTGATTAAGTGATAATGTTTTTTAAGGAAGATGTTTTCTCTTTTGGGAACACTACATGTCTATGGGAAATATAATACTTTGGAATTTCAACTAATATGTAATAATGGAATATTATTTTGGGAGAATATATTTATTTATTATGTAAATATAGATATTTGGGATATTTAGAGAAATGATTAACCTATCAAAGATAATATGAGAATAGGTTAATTACTTTTCAGTATTAGACTTCCAAAGTAACTTATGTTATTTAATGATAAATTTGGAGATTATTTTGGAAGATCATGTGATCAAATCCTACTGAATTATTGGTTTCAGACATAGATTGGATTATTTTGAATAATTTTAATAAGAATTTTGTATTTAATGGTGGTAATAGAGATTTGTGTATTGTTTATTAATTTTTGGAGATTATGAGTAGAATTTCTTTTTTAATAAAAGTTTATCCGTTTGGGGATTATATGATCTTGTACTAGTCATTATTGTTTTGGTTAATGTATAAAGATAAGGTAAATATATGTTTCATCTTTTTTGTTTTATGTTATTCCCTAGAAGATTATTATAATGCTTCAGGTGAGACTATTCTGATTGAATACTCATCATTTGGTGAAAAGATATGTTTTTAATTAGAAACATATTAAAAGATGAAACTCTACTTGAAAAGTAAGTATATTACCTCGTGTTTTTATTCAACCTCATAAATAAATTATCTAAATTTATTAACATTAACATAAAACAAAAATGTTTCAATTTACTTTTCTTAATAAAAAATAAATTATTATTTAACCGATCACATGTTTTTGTTTTGTGATGGTTAACATTTTTCTGATCATGTTTTCTATCACTGTCCATCAGAACATGAGACATAGTTTCCCTTCTACATCAATTTTTTCCTACATGGAACCCTATTATGTGTTATCTCAGGTGACCTTTATAGTTCTCCAAATTTTATTCAAAGTTATAGTTTTATAGAATCTTTTTCCAATAAGGGACTTTCAATGATGTTTCTAATCCCAATTTTAAAATTCTGAAGACATATTTTCCAAAAGGGAGGAAGGATGTAACATCCCAGGTAAATAAAGAATATAAAAGTTTCATATTTATTAAATTTTTTGACATAAATATTATTCTTACATTAATGGGGATGCTATGTTTGATGGCATACTCTACAAAAAAACACTTGATTTCTCCAAAATCTCTTGTTGTGCACAATGGTGAGTCATACTGAATAAAATATAATAGTATACTATTATATGAAATGATTGTAAATGCATAGTTGTTGTATTGGAAGTAATGAACAGAACTAACTAATATATTATTATACAATTTTTATAATTTTTTTTCAGTTATCCAAAAAATTGTTATAGGATTAAAATGTGAATGAATCCCATTTTAAACATAAATACTCTAATACTCTTTAAAAGGGTTATTTACTTCCCTTCGATGGAGAACCCTTTTCAAATATTTTTTTGTCAATTTTATATGATCTATTTGACAAAATTAAATTCTTCTTTATAATTGGGACACCAAAATTTACTTTTAATTAAATTTTTTTATTTTTCTAAAAAAGTTCATTTTTTAATTAATAGTGAAAAATACTGCGTTTTAATTCAAACATCCTTTTAATATAATTTATTTTAATGGATATATTATATTTTTAAATGGTTTTAATGTTTAATTTTATTAAATATTTACCATTTGATCCAACTTTGTTCAGTGGATGAAATTTCAGTTTTAAATTGAACGTAAACAAGCTTCGTTCTTTAGATAGTTGTTAATTCTTAAAAACAGACTTTTTGATTTGTCAACGGGAATTAATTTTAAATTAATTTCTGCAACATAAATATTTTGAATCTAGAAAAATGGATTCCATATTTGGAATCAGGAGGTACAAATTGTGTAAAAAATTAACTTTATTTTTAGACATTATGAATAGTAAATACAGAAAATATTTTATTTACCCTGGATAAAAGATAAATATGGTAAATAAGGGTAAAAAAATTATTAAAATACTATTAATTTCCCATAACACATTCTCTAACTCTATTTTCTGATACACGTTCAAGAATGGTCATCCTTGGGTCAATTTTGGGACACCATGGAGCCCCTTGTATGTGCAAATTACTCTTTATAAAAATTATTTTAAAGGAAAATGTAACATTAAAATATATCTCAGAGTAAAAAAAAATTTAATAATGGATTATTTGAGTGCTATTTTCAACAATAAAGTTTCATTATAAATAAAAAATTATTTCCTACATCTTGGTATTATATTTGTAAATTTTAGACATCATATAAAAAAATTTATTTATGACACAATGATGACGTAATGATTACCTCATTAGTGAATGTTTTAAATTAATAAGATTATAAATATTAAAATAAATTTATTTTGAAACATTTTTGTCCATCCGCGAATTTTATGGATGATTATATCGCATTATCTTTGAATTAATGAGGTTTTTATAATTAATCACATTGTCATTGATTTTTTAAATGTCTTGATATGAATAGTTTATAAATTGTCATAAATGAGTTTTTAAAAAGAATAAAATTTATTAAAAGGTAAGACAATCCAGTAAATCTATGATTCATCCCAATAACATATATGATGTTAAAATTTTCATTAATGATCTATTTTTGTCTCTTTTAATTTTATTTAAAATATATTTACCATATAATATTAATATACAAGTAGACATGGTAAAAGTAAATAAGTTTATAAAGGGTTAAACAAAAATGATAAAGATTAAAAAAGATCCAAAACCTGCCCAATTCTTTTTGGATGAATGTATTTCGACTTATATTCCTATTATAATCTAATTTAATAAGTTTTGGAACTTTTGAAACCTATAACCAATTTATAATAAATTAATACTTTCAAACATTCCTAAAGAGCCCCTACTCCCTCTTATAAAAGGACACCACCACTAATCCATTACTCACACCTCTCAATCCCCATTGGCTCATCTAAACTAGGCCAAAATAACTTCCCAACCTCCCTCTATTAATCATATATGCCTTAAAATAGGTAGAATGCAATTCAATAAAGCCATTTGGTTAAACTAAAGGGAGTTACCTGATTTGAAGGTAACACATTTTATCATGTTTTTTTTGTTTATTTTCCTCCTCCAAATACAAGAACTATATTTATTCCAAACTTTTATAACAACATAAATATCCTCAATATACTAGGATGTTTTTATGATAAGGATTCTAACTACACTTACACACACATCCTTCTAACAGATTTAGAACATACTCTATTTGTGGACGGTGAACTACTGCCTCTTAAAACGATGACTTTTCAATTATCTCCAACCACATCTAATGGTGGAAAATATGATGGAACATTATTTATATGTGATATGTATTATATTTATATTTTCTTTATACTTCATTATGTTTCATTTATAAAAAACCATTATGGTTTCAATAATGGGTAAATACAATAATTTTATTTGAGGAAGTGTAGGCAACCACCCCCTTGAACTGATATGACTCTTTCATTCCATATTGGAACATGTAGAGGATGGTTTTAATGAACTTATGTAACATATATAGATTATTATAATGAAATTTAATAATAATATACCTATGTATAATTATTTTCGTATTCCATTAAATATGAAATAGAAAATAATGTAGCATTCATGCTACGTACGACTTACCATCTCCATGAGTGGTGCCTTCCATTTCTTTTCTCCAAATGTTATGTACATCTATAAATACATATATGTATATATATATATATGTTCTATATATATATGTGTGTGTGTGTGTGTGATATATATATATGTTATATATGATATATTAATCACGAATATCGTTCTATAGATAATGTAATTTTTACCACATTGACAACTTGTAATTACAAGAAGGTCATTACTGACCCAAGTACCAAATATTGACAAAACAACAATTATTAAATCAAATGATTAAGTAATTTTTATAAAGTGGTAATAAGTGATATAAAACTAGTAATAAACAGGAATATGGTTATGAAGAAATTAGTAATTAAATTTATTTTTTTATTCAGGATATTAAAGAACGAACATGTCAAGTCTGACACTATGTAATGGACTTGGTCTCAATTTTCTTCATTAAGGTATATTTTATTTATACAAGACCTTTTTGAAAGGTTTATAAACAAATTTTACTTTTCATTTCATTCAAAAGAAAATATTGTTTTATGAAATTTTTTACTAAATGATAAAAATGACTATTTTTTTAACATATTTAGTGACAACAACCTTTCTGATGCCACAAGTATTATTTGATATTTGGATTCCATAACAAGCCATAGTGACTTTTTAAAAGTAAAATAAATAATATAAAATCTTTTACGTAATTTGGTATTGAAAATGGTTTTTATAATGGATTTATTATGTCAATATATTGAAATGATATATTGTGATTGAAATGTAGAAATATATTATTTACTTTATTTTTTTATGTGATATGAATATGTTATGGTTTTTGGGCATTTTTTATGTATACGGTTGGTTCCATAATATACATAGGGTTCCTAAGCCCAAGATAGATATCCAATGCATTGGGTAACATGACAGAGGTAAACATTGATGTTTCACTTTTTAGATTTATGGAATATACCATGATGGTTATTTCAAATGTAACTCCCTATGTAGCTGTGAAAGTAAAAATATATGTATGTTATAGATGCCACAGGTTACCTTTATGATTTATGATTTCCATCTGTTATTCATAAAACATATGATTTTTTGAGGTATGATAAATATTGAAATGTGTTATTTCATTTATTTTTATGTATTGATGGACTAATGGTTTCTTTCTTAATTTTATAACCCTTATTGAGCATTATATGATCATCCCAAGTTTTGGAAATATTTTTCAAAAGGTATAAAGAATGGTTATAGAAAGTAAGAATTCAAGAAGATTTATATAAAGAAAATAAATCTTGTATAATTTAAGGAGTTTTATTCTTGTGGAAAAAAATGGTTAGAATAGAAGTGTCTACTTTGAAATTTTTGAATTGTAATGTAATAGTTTCAGCCTAATTCTCTAAAACACTAAACCTGAAAAGATACTCAATGTTAATTATTAACTTAATTCAAGATTATGTAATTATTAAGGCTGGGTCCTTATATTTAAATCCCAAAAAATAACATTTAATTAAATGATAATCGGGAGTGAAACCTAAGCCACTCACCATACTAAAGAAATGTTTTAAAAATGTTCTCTATAATCAATGATATAAAATGCAAAAGTGTTTCCACATCAAAACTAACTTCAAAATAAAAATTTAAATAATAATGGACGTCACTCATCAAAAAATCCATCTACGGATCATTTTCAATGACAATCAACATAACCAAAACTGTTTACAAATAAACACACTAGGAAACAACTATCCTTTATAATTATTGGTTTCCCAAATACAATACTGGTAAAGAAAATAAATATCCAATCAATTCATTTTTTTGGAAGATCCATTAAGATGAAATGATACCACACCTAATGAAAGAATATAACATTTAAGATACCCATTCTTGGAATAATACATTAAATAGCACAAAAAATGAACATAATATTATCTATTCTCCAAATCCACTTCAACAGGAAAAATAATATCAATCAATTTCCTATCAAAATGGAAAAATTATTAAAATAAGGAATATTATTTCGATAAATTTATCCTGACCCAATTACCCCTTATAATGTAGAAGTAAAAATATATTTAATGGGAAAATATATTTAAAATATAATTAAAATCATTAACTATTCGACCATATTTGGAGAACCAAAATTGTGTATTTTAAAAAATATCATTTGATTAACATCAATATTTTATCAATTTAAAATATTCAAAACCCATAATATATTATTATATAGTAGTGACTAAAAAAGTAAAAACACCATATAATGGTGTTAAATCTTAGAGTGTTATTGGTAATGTGAATTATAACTGAGCCTTTTATTGTTCTCCCCTTTAAATAAATTTAAAAATAACCCTAATATTCATTTTGAAAGTGAAACTTTATTATAATATTCTTTAACAAACAAAATATTCATGAAAAATAAAACATCAACTATTTTATAAAAAAACACATTCAATAAATCATGATTAAATAATATATTCCATATAAATATGTCATTAATAATCCATAAATTAAATTGAAAATTTATAAGGATCCCTTTCAAAAAAAAATTCACGAAATACACTTCATAAAGAAAATTCAAATCCCTCAATTCTGAAAAATGAAAATTCAGACCAAATATATCAATATATTTTTTTGTTTAATAGTTACATATAAGTGGGCCAAAATTATTATTGATGTTGATTTTTGGTCTACTGGGACATACACAGATCATGAAAATGTTTCTGAATAATTTTAAAAATATTATTATTTTTCAATGAATGTATTTTTTACCTTTATCATCCCAATTGTTTGTGAATTTTTTTTTCAAGTAAATTTGTTCTTTTTCCTATTTTTTATTTCTTGTAACATGAAAAATATATTATTTTATATTAAATAAATATTTTAGGAATTAATTATATACAAAATCATGTTAATCATGCATTATTCAGAAAATAAATTTCATCTTTCCCTATAAGAAACACAGATATATGATTTTTACATGTTGTACATTAGACGCAACAAAGACATAGAGTTCAAAACACACAACACTGACTTTAAATAAAACATTATTTTATTATTATAATTATGTAAATTACATATTTATTATCTAGATAGTAAAAGTATTAATTTTAATACTTATACCTTCATTACATTTATTTTTTATATTAATAATACATATTAATAATTAATGACATAATTTTTTGTAATGTCCAAACGTGGTAAAAATTTATATATTCTCATGAATATATTTATTATATCCTTCTATGGAAAGAAATATAATTAAATTTAAACACATTAACAAATTAAATTTTATAAAATAGACATCATTTTTTGAATTTATTATGTCGAAATTAGCTTTCAAATATTTTGTTGGATTTTTATGAGAAACGCCTTTTTGGATGAATAGTGAAAAAATACTGTATTTTAATTCAATAATACATTTTCATATAATATATTTATAAGGTTTTTTATATTTTCAAATGTTTTACAATTTTAATTAGGTCAAATTTTTATGAATTTCTCAAATTTTGGACATTAGACCAAATTTCACTATGAAATTGTAATGGCCCGGACCCTCCTGGCCCATTACTTTGCCAAAGTAAGGTTCCACCAAAACGGTGGTACCGTGAGGGTGACACAATGACGGTGGAACCGTGACGGTGGCACCATGACGGTGGCACCGTGATGGTGACACCGTGTCCCATCGCGAGCCTTTCGTTCATTTTCGAGTACCTGACTTTTCCGCTCCCGAAATGTAAGTTTCAATGTAAATTAATTCTTTTACTCTTTTAAAACCATTTAAATCCCATAATTAATTCCTAAAAATCCCGAGAGACCTCCGTGTGTAACTGCCCAACCACATGGTCAACCCACGGCCCCCGCTCCTTACTCGGTTTCGCGTTCTCACCTCAACCGTCCGTGACTCATATAAACTAAGGGTTAGTCGTGGTTTCTTCTTTTCTCGATAGTGGCTTTTAACGAATAGCTTCTACTGCATTGGGCGAGCAGCATCGTTATGCATAGAGTTACGCGCCCGACCTAAGCATTAAAAGATGAAGATATTTTCATTTAGGCGAGTCGCATTGCTATCTGTGAACTTCCTCCCCCAGGCCTCAGCAAAGATCGTCGATCCAACAAGTAGAAATTTTATCCTTCGTCTCTCTCTTTTGTGTATCATGCGGGGTGGGAGTGCTTTTGTTTTCGTATAATTAGATAAACCAGACCTAATAAATATAATGAACTGATTCTATAATTAAAGATTGGGGTGCTGTGATTGTTGATGTTGATTAAAATATGATCAACTTTCTGATTTGTGCCGGCTTGCGCCTTTTGAAAATTGAGGTCGTTGGTGGTCGTTGTCTGTGCACTAATGAACCCCTCATGGTGTTTTAAATGGCTTATTCCTAATTGTAAACTCCTTCTATGAAAAGTAAATTGGTTAATCACGTATACCCGGCTGAATAAATTGAAAGCACCAGGATCAATCCCTTTTGTGCTAACCCCGGTAAAAACCCGGAATTTAAATCAGGGAGTGTGTTAAATCTTATAAATATAAAAATACAGGCATGACCCTTCTTAGTGTTGGCGACAGTGATTTGGTTGTTTTCTTTCACAGGCCGATTGGTGGAAATGCGGGAGGGGATGGGATCCCTTGTTTTTTTATATGCTCTCGGTGGTTGTGTGAAATTGGGGATGGGATCCCCTGTTGGTATGGATTTGGTGGTTGTGAGTTTTATGATCAGGTGGGTACTTTTTTATATCATGAATTGGATTGGGATCCTCTGTTGATGAGAAACCATTTCGGGGGACAAGAGGTAGTGTCTCGGGGTTGTCTTTGGTTCCATTACTTTGGGGGATCTCACTTATTCCTTTTTGTTGTAACATTATAATAGAACAGGGTGTGAATGATTAAATTGAGGATTGACTGGATTCTTTTCTATGGTTATTCTTATGGTGTTAGTTGCCCAGTAGTGCATAAACTTATTTGAAAATTATTAATGAACATGAAAACAAGAATGGGACAAATGAGTTTTGTTGGTGAGAGTTGTGACTCGGACTTCAGTGTTGTTGTGATCTGTAGGCTGTCTGAAGAAAAACCTAGCTTGGGTGAGTTCTTGTTACCTATATATATACTTGTATCTTTGTGTTTCTTATTCGCGCCCCACCTAAGTTGAGAACATAGTGCCGAACACCCCCATTTCACGGGGGAGGGTGTTTTTTCCAACACTATTCTTAGTGGATGGTTATTATCTCCTTTTCTCCTCCCTTTCCCAGATATCCCAAGTATCTTCGGGCAGGCTGTGATGGCCTGAGGTCCATTATTAGTGAAAGAACCTTCAGGCGGGGTAGTGTGATAGTTGGCCAGGTGTGTGCAGAAGGTGGTTTCCCAAGTGTCTTCGGGATGAGGCCCAAGTGTGTTCGGGTGTGGCAGTGGATCTTCTAGCCCACGTGTCTTCAGGCGTGGTGGTAGTTGTTCTGGCCTAGGTGTTTGCAGGCATCGTTACGTGTGATAGTTGGGGACCAGGTGTTTGCAGGAAGGATTCGGTAGTGGGACTACGTGCAGTTGTGGCCCAGGTGTGTGAGGGCGGGTGTGGCAGTGGGACTGCGTTGAGAATGGCAGGATTGGTTCGATGCATATGATGTCTCAATAACCAGTGGGAAAGTGGCGTGGGGTACCCAAACATCGATGTGCTCTTATTATATATATTACCTGACTTGCGTTATTTGGGGAGTGTGCCTTGGTGAGGCTTGGGTGGATTGTTTACCTTGAAAGGTGTTTGGTTTACTCTTTTTTCTCATGGGACTTTAGTACATTCCCCCACTTATGCACGAGAGTCTTCGGTTTTCCCTACTGAGTGTACTTGTATGCTCACCCTACGAATATAAAACTGCTTTCAGGTTTCCAGGAGGACTTCGGGGATCGCGCGGGACCATACTAGCTCGGACCTTTGGGGCAGTTGTAGTTGCTGTTTTTCCTTCTTTGGTACTTACCTTTGAATTCACCTTTTGTACTTTATGGCTTTTACTTTTGAAACATGCATGTGGGAATGATTTACTTTTGGGTTTACTTTCTTTTAGTTTTGGAGTTGTTGGGTTCCATCATCTTATCCCCCGATCTTGTAAAACCGAAAAGGGTAATGCCTTCCATTTAGTGTGTGATTATATACTCTTGGTGCTAGTCTCCTCTCTGAGACCTATTGAAGGTGGGTTTCGGAGGTCATTATCTGTACTTCAACTTAAAGAAGGAAGGGTCTAGCAGTCTTCTGACCCTTCCCTCCTTTTGGTGAAGGCGGGTCATGACATAATGGTATTAGAGGTGATGTTTGAAAGATAGGATGGAGTCTGGAGTTAGGCACAGTGAGGATTTCATGGGATGGTAAGGAAATAGTGTTGGGTGACCTTGGTGTGTGAATTAGGCCAGGGAAGACCGGCTAGGACACGGGATTTTAGGGCCCCCCGTGATCCGATGCAAGGACTCTGGACCTACCGAACGACCAAGTGAGGCCATGCTGATTGAAGGGTAGAGACCATAGGAAAGGTAAATTCATCATAATGACTTGTGTTCTCTTGTTTCTGGGATGTCTTGGGAATTAATAATAAATTAAAATTTTAAGAAGTTTTATGAACAATATTCTGCTCTACTTGGGCTTAGGCATCCCTTTTTTACCTTGCAGGTATGGCACCTGGAAGGCGACCACGTGTGGTACGGGAGATCGAGGCCCCAGAGACTACTTTGACCGATTGGCAGAGAGCTGATCGAGAGGAAGAGGACGACCAGTGGAAGAAGACTCTTCGGGCCTTCCAGCAACAGACCCTCAAGAAGTATGATGGCAGCACCTCTAACATGAAGACGAAAGGCTGGCTAGAGGAGCTAGTTAAAGCTTTCGGCCTGATTTGGGCCCCGACCGAGTACTGGGTCTCTCTGGCCGTCAGCCAGATGCGGGGAGTGGCGCGTCAATGGTGGACGCTTTACGCGGGGGAGAGGAGAGCGGCTGAGGTGGCATGGGATGATTTTGAGAGGGCGTTCCGGGCGGAATTCCTCTCCTCGACGATAAAGGCAGAAAATAGACAGGAGCTAATCTCCCTCCAACAGGGGAGTATGTCCGTGAGGGAGCTAGGGATCACGTTCAAGGACCTCCTACGTTTTTCTCCGGACCTCTTTCCCGAAGAAGAGTCTCGGGTAATACGTTTGGAGGAGGCACTACGACCCTCCCTCCAGTATGATGTTACCCCCTTTATCCTGACGACGTACTTGGAAGTCCAAAAGAAATCCGAAGTGGTGGAGATGATTCACGCTCTAGGAGTTGTGTCATGAGAGGGGATCCAGCTGGGACCATCGAAGGGGAAGGCCTTCAGCACCAGGCCTCCAGTGTCAGGACCCTCCACGTTCCGACCAGCAGGGAGCAGACCGCATTAGTTTCAGTTTTGATCCCCTGGTCCTCGCCCTTTTCCTTCTAGCTCGGGACCGCAGTGCTTCGTTTGTGGAAGCCCTGGACATCTCCGGAGTCAGTGCCAAGACTGGGTGCAGTACGGCGGTGGCGGACAGCACCAACACCCACCCCAGAAGCAGCTTCCATCCAGACCTTTCTAGCAACAGCAGCAGGGACAGTGAGCTCCCGCTCCTCTGAGGACAAACGTGGGAGGAGGGGGCCGACCTCAGGTCACTCCTCAGGGACCCCGACCAGGGCATGGTCAGGGAGGTGTCCAATAGCCAAGGGCAGAAGAGCCAGGCGTGGACATCTACACGTCGCGGAGACAGCAGTTCCAGTAGGGCCGGAGGTTGTTCGAGGTACGATCAGTTTGTTTAGCACTCTTTCTTATGTCTTGTTCGATACCGGAGCTTCGCACTCCTTTTTTTCACCCATTATAGATCGTGCCTTGGGCCTAGATACCGAGAGACTTCCTATGCCCCTGGTGTTGAGAACACTAGTCGGAGGTCAGACCTACTTGTTGTTTGTTTGTCGAGGATGTAGACTGATTATGGGGCCACATCAGTCTGTTAGGGATATTCTTCTGCTACAGGCATCAACTGGCTATTCTCTGTGTGCGCCGTCATCGACTGTTTCTGAAGAAGGGTCGTGTTCATGGACTTGGGCGGCCGGCGTGTTACCTTCACCGGCGAGCGGAGCGGTCAAAAGGGCAGCAGGCGAGAGGAACCCCTCATCTCCTTATTAGCCGAGCTGTTAGTAGAGTCAGTAGATGCTGAGATGGTGGGGGTGCCAGAGGTTTTCTGTGAGTTTATGGACATCATTCCTGAGGAGGTGACGACTCTACCCCCTCAACGTGATATCGAGTTCGGGATAGACCTGCAGCCTGACGCTTGTCTGATCTCGATGGATCCATACCGGATGGCACCTTCAGAGATACGGGAGTTGCAGATTCAGATTGACGATGTGATGAAGAGGGGCTATGTTCGGCCGAGTGTGTCACCATGGGGTGCTCCAGTCTTGTTTGCAAAGAAGGAAGATGGTGGTCTCAGGTTGTGCATAGACTACAGGAGGCTGAATCAGCTGACGATCAAGAATCGCTACCCTCTTCCGAGGATAGACGATCTTTTCGACCAGCTGAAAGGGGCAGGATGGTTCTCAAAAATCGATCTTCGGTCTGGGTACCACCAGTTCAGATTGAAGGAGAGTGACATCCTAAAGACGGACTTTAGGTGCAGATATGGACAATTCTAGTTCGTAGTCATTCCCTTCGGTGTTACGAACGCCTCGACTGTGTTCATGGGGCTTATGAACTCCATCTTCCGGGAGTACTTGGATTGGTTCGTGGTTGTGTTCATCGACGATATCCTGATCTATTCGAGGTCGGAAGAGGACCATGAAGAGCACCTGACGACAGTTTTGGAGGTCCTCCGACATCCTCATCTCTATGGGAAGTTGTTGAAATGCATGTTCTGGACACGAGAAATACACTACCTCGGGAACGTGGTGTCCGAGCAAGGGGTAGAGGTGGACCCATCAAACGTTGAGGTAGTTGTTTCTTGGGCAGCACCCAAGAATGTGGCCGAGGTCCGTAGTTTCCTTGGGCTAGCAGGTTACTATCGGAGGGTCATACCCAACTTCATTCGAGTAGAAGTCCCTTTGACAGCCCTTACCAAGAAGGATCAGGTTTTCAGCTGGAGTGAGCAGTGCAAGTCAGCCTTCAGCTATCTGAAAGAGATGTTGGTTAGTGCCCTAGTACTGAGATTACCAGAAGAAGGGGAAGCATATGCGGTGTTTTGAGATTCTTCAGGACAGGGCCTAGTATGTGTGTTGATGCAGTGACAAGGGGTGATCTCTTACAGGTATAGGCAGCTATTCCCCCATGAGCATAATTACACCACCCATGACCTAGAGCTTGTAGCGGTCGTTTTTTCACTAAAGTTATGGCGGCACTACATCATCGGAGAATGATTTGTGGTCCTCACGGATCACAAAAGCTTGAGGTATATCTTCTCCTAGAGGGACCTAAACTTGCGATAGCAGAGATGGGTGGATTCATCTAGGATTACGACTTCGAGATCTCTTATACTGAGGGCAAGGGAAATGTAGTGGCCGATGCCTTGAGTAGGAGGACGCAGAAGGATGTGGTCCGAGAGTCGGTGTACGCCTGGAAGGCGATGGAGGAGTTGGCTGCTTTACACCTGGATGCGAGGATGGATAGTAGTAGAGGCTGCCTATATCAGATGGTAGTGCAGTCATCTCTCTTTCGGAAAGTGGGGGAGTCTTAGTGGGGAGACCTGGAGTGCGAAGTGATGCGTGACCGATTTGACCAGGGCAATGCTCTGGAAGGATGGGCAAAGGATGTTCAGAACCGGATGCTTTTCCAGAAAAGGTTGTTTGTTCCGGGAGTTATGTGTGGCATGGTTCTCAGGGATTTCCACAACTCACCCCGGGCGGTACACCCCAGGAGTTTCCAAGATGTACCAGGGACTGAAGGGACAGTTTTGGTGTCCCGGAGTGAAGTGAGCAGTGTCAGAGTTTGTGTCCAATTTCTTAGTGTGTCAGCAAGTGAAGGCTGAACACCGAGTTCTAGGTGGCCTACTGCAGTCTCTATATGTCCCCGAGTGGAAGTGGGACAACATCTTAATGGATTTCGTCACAGGACAACCCAAGGTCCAAGGGGGATACGACGCCATCTGGGTGGTAGTGGACAGGTTGACGAAATCGGCTCACTTTCTGGCGATCAGGGAGTTGAGTGCAGTGGATACCTTAGCACGAAGGTATGTGGATGAGGTGGTGCGGTTTCATGGAGTTCTGAGGACTATAGTCATGGATAGGGATGCACGGTTTACATCGTGAGTCTGCAAAGGATTACAGCATGCTTTTGGAACCCATTTACGCCTTAGCACTACTTTCTAGCCCCAGACAGATGGACAAACAGAGTGCACCATCCATAACTTGGAGGATATGCACCGGGAATGTGTTCTGGACTCAGGAGGATCATGGGTGCGACACTTACCCCTGGTAGAGTTCGCCTACAACAATAGCTATCACTCTACCAACGGTATTTCCCTATTCAAAGCCTTGTACGGGAGGCCCTTTCGTTCACCTATGTGATGGGCCGAAGTAGGAGAGGCCGACATCCTTGGCTCAGAGGTGGTGCAGAACACGACAAAGAAGGTTCAGCTCATACGGGAAAAGATGATGGTGTCCCAGGACCGAGAGAAGTCGTATGCTGATACCAGGAGGAGGCCCTTGGAGTTTGAGGTTGGAGACCACGTGTTCTTGAAGGTCTCCCCTCGGCGTGGGCAGCAGAGGTTCAGCAAGGGGAGTAAGCTTTCTCCTAGGTTCATCAGACCCTTCGAAGTGTTGCGGCGGGTCGGCGAAGTGGATTATCAGCTAGCGTTACCACTACTGCTACTAAGGGTACATGATGTCTTTCATGTGTCTCAGCTCCGTCGATATCTGCACGACGATTCACACATCCTTGATTGGGGTGAGATGGACATCAAGGATGACGTGACCTTTGTGGAGAGACCAGTGATGATCGAGGATCACAAGGAGAAGGTGCTTCATGGGGAACCATTCCATTGGTTCATGTGTTGTGGAAACATGGTGGGCTTCAAGAGAGTACGTGGGAGAGGTAAGCACAGATGTGTACCCAGTACCCAGAGTTGTTTTATGTTTTTTTCCTTGTTGTACCTTTTGTGGTAGAACGTTTTGTCTTTTGGCTATGAAATGTGTTGGTTTTCTTTCCTCTGATTGTGTGTGAAAAGCCCTGGCTATGGGGGAGGAGAGAACCCGACCCCTAATCAAGACGCATTAAGGTCGCTGTGATTAAACCCGTGCGAGCGAGTCAGTGTCGCCCAAAGCGGATAATATCTTGACATGGGGGAGGAGACTCACCAACCCACATGCCCGGGCAGTTTGGCATGGTATATTGATTGGTTATTGATAGGGAAGTTTTTTTGGTTAGCATGGGTTCACTTCTAAGAGGTATCTTTCGAGTTGGTTGTTCGGACCCTCTCTTTCTTTCCTGGGTTGTTTTTATTCTCGAGGGCGAGAATTGTTTAAGAGGTATCTAATGTAATGTTCCAGACCCTCCTGGCACATTACATTGCCAAAGTGAGGTTCCACCAAAATGGTGGCACCGTGAGGGTGGCACCGTGAGGATGACACCGTGACGGTGGCACCGTGAGGGTGACACCGTGAAGGTGGAACCGTGACGGTGGAACCGTGAGGGTGGCACCGTGTCGCCTCGCGAGCCATTCGTTATTTTTCCAGTACCCTACTTTTCTGCTCCTGCAATGTAAGTTTCGACGTAAATTAATTCTTGTACTCTTTTAAAACCATTTAAAGCCCATAATCAATTCCTAAAAATCCCGAGAGACCTCCGTGTGTAACTTCCCAACTTTGTGGTCAACCCATGACCCCCGCTCCTTACGTAGTTTCGCATTCCCACCTCAACCGTCTGAAGATCTTATAATCTAAGGGTTAGTTGTGGTTTATTCTGTTCTTGATCATGGCTTTTCACGAACAGCTTCTGGTGCATCGGGCGAGTCGCATCGTTATGCGTAGAGTTCTGTGTCTGGCCTAAGCTTTGATAGAAGAAGCGATTTTCATTCAGGCGAGCCGCATCGCTATCCGTGAACTTCCACCCCCGGCCTCAGCGTAGATCGTTGATCCAACAAGTATGGAATTTCTCCTTCATCCCTCTCTTTTGTGTATCATTTTGGGTGGGTGTGATTTTGTTTCTGTATAATTGGATAAACCATACATAATAAAGATAATGAACAGATTCTATTAATAAAGAAGGGGGGGCTGTGATCGTTGATGTTGTTTAAATTATGATCATCTTTCTGATTTGTTCCGGCTTGCACCTTCTGAAAATTGAGGCCGTTGGTGGTCGTTATCTGTGCACTAATGAACCGCTCGTGGTGTTTTAAATGGATTGTTCCTAATTGTAAACTCCTACTATGAAAATTAAATTGGTTAATCACCTATACCCGCCTGAATAAATTGAAAGCACCGGGATCAATCTATTCTGTGCTAACCCCAGTCAAAACACGGAATTAAAATGATGGAGTGTGTTAAATATTATAAATCTGAAAATACAGGCATGACCATGCTTAGTGTTGGTGATAGTGATTTGGTTGTTTTATTTCATGGTCCAACTGGTGGAAATGAGGGAGGGGATGGGATCCCCTATTTTTTTTAAATGCTCTCGGTGGTTGTGTGAAATTGGGGATGGGATCCCTTGTTGGTATGGATTCAGTGGTTGTGAGTTGTAAGAATAGGTGGGTACTTGTTTATATCACAAATTGGGTTGGGATCCTCTGTTGATGAGAAACCATTTCGGGGGACATGGGTCAGTGTCTTGGGGTTTTCTTTGGTTCCAGTACTTCGGGGGATCTCACATATTCCTTTTTGTTATAACATTACAAGAGAACCGGGTGTGAATGTTTAAATTGAAGATTGACTAGATTATTTTTCCATGGTTATTCTTATGGTGTTAGTTGCCCAGTAGTGCATAAACTTATTTGAACATTATTACTGAACATGAAAACAAGAATGGGACAAATGGGTTTTGTTGGCGAGAGTTGTGACTCGGAATTGAGTATTGTTGTGATCTGTAGGCTGTCTGAAGAAAAACCTAACTTGGGTGAGTGATTTTTACCTATATATATACTTAGATCTTTGTGTTTCTTATTCTCACCCCACCCATGTTGAGAACTTAGTTCCGAACACCCCCATTTCATGGGGGAGGGTGTTTTACCAACACTATTCTTAGTGGCTGGTTATTAGCTCCATTTCTTCTCCCTTTCCCGGATAGCCCAAGTATTTTTGGGCAGGCTGTGATGGCCTGAGGTCCATTATTAGCCCAAGAACCTTCGGGCGGGGTAGTGTGATGGTTGGCCAGGTGTGTGCAGCAGGTGGTTTCCCAAGTGTGTTTGGGATGAGGCTCAGGTGTCTTCGGGCGTGGCAGTGGATCTTCTAGCCCAGGTGTCTTCGGGAATGGTGGTAGTTGTTTCGGACTAGGTGTTTGCAGTCGTGGTTACGTGTGACAGTTGTGGCCTAGGTGTTTGCGGGCGGGATTCGGTAGTGGGACTGTGTGCAGTTGTGGCCCAGGTGTGTGCGGGCGGGTGTGGCAGTGGGACTGTGGTGAGAATGGCTGGATTGGTTCGATGCATAGGATGTCTCAATAACCAGTGGGAAAGTGGTGCGGGGTACCCAAACATCGATGTGATCTTATTATATATATTACTTGACTTTTTTTATTTGGGGAGTGTGCCTTAGGGAGGTTTGGGTGGATAGTTTACCTTGAACAGTGTTTGGTTTACTCATTTTTCTCACGGGACTTCAGTACGTTCCCCCACTTGTGCATGGGTGTCTTTGGTTTTCCATACTGAGTGTACTTGTATGCTCACCCTACATATATAAAACTGCTTTCAGGTTTCCAGGAGGACTTCGGGGATCGCGCAGGACCATAATAGTCGGACCTTTGGGGTAGTTTCAGTTTCTATTTTTCCTTCTTTGGTACTTACCTTTGTAGTCGCCTTTTGTACTTTTTGGATTTTACTTTTGAAACATGCATGTGGGAATGATTTACTTTTGGATTTACTTTCTTTTAGTTTTGTAGTTTTTGGGTTCCATCATCTTATCTCTTGATCTTGTAAAACAGAAAAAGGTTAATGCCTTCCATTTAGTGTGTGATTCTATAACCTTGGTGCTAGTCGCCACTCCAGGACCTATTGAAGGCGGGTTTTAGGGGTCATTATCTCTCCTTCAACTTAAAGAAGGAAGGTTCTGGCAGTCTGCTGACCCTTCCCTCCTTTTGGTGAAGGCGGGTCGTGACAGAAATTGTGTATAAAAACATAACAAAAATTTGGACATTATACATTAAAAACAATAATATCATCTCGTTAGTGGGACTTTTTTAAAATTAATTTTGGACACTTTTGTGATTAGAATTTGTAAAAATGGATTCAATATTTGGATTCAAAAAAATTATAATGTCTAATATTGTAAACGTTTTTTTCCAATATGACTATGGAAATTGATTAATATTGTTAACCACTCATAAGAGAAAATTTTGGTTAATAAAGTACTAAACCATAATTTTAGGACCCAAAAATACCTATAAACTATTCCAAGAATCATGGATGGTAAATTCCTAGGCCATTAGTCATTAAATATTGATTTTGGTTGGGTTGAAATGACATTTTTCAAGTAAAAACAAGGGAACACCTAACTTATTTTCCAAAATGCAATGTGTGTCTTTCCCTTCTGTATAAAAGACCACCACCTCCCCATATTATTCACAACTCTCAAACAACATAGATTCAACCATGATATTCCAAATTTAGATCCCAAAATCCATCCATACATATGATAATTCTCCCATTTGGAATAAATCTATCTAATTATTCCATTTGAAGGAAACCAAAATGTGTTACGCGATTAAGAGGTAATGACTTCTCTCAAGCTCCATTCATTTATTTTCATTATCCACACACTGTACTTTAATTATTCCAAGATATTATAAAAACCAATTAACTTTAATATATTATTTTTTTATGCCATGTTATTTACCTACACATACATGCACCTCCAACTAATTGGTGACGAACATGTCTTTTATATATGTGGTGATCTACTGCATCATTAAATGAGGATTGTTCAATTTTCAATTAGTGGCTATCATGGTGTATATTATAATGGAAAATATGATTATATATTTCATATAATATATTTAATATTTATTTAACCTTTTGTATTCCTTTTACAACACATATCATTTTTACATTCTTTTTGGTGTATACAAGAATTTAATTTGAGAAAATGTCGACTACCACATCTTAAAGAGATGTGATTCATTCAAGAACTAAATGAAATGTATTAAGTAAGTGTATAGTGAAAATATATGATATATATTATATAATCATGAAAATATAATATTTTAATATATATATATATATACATATATTTCATTTTCATTCAATCTTTTAATACGATAATAAAAACAGAAAGAGCATTCATGCATTCATATGGCCTACTGTCTACAAGAATGGTGTATTCAATTTCATACATTTATATTATATATATTATTATAATATAAATATACTGAATATAAATGGTATTTATATAATTGTTTACTTTTTGGAAATCCTATTATTTGTATAAGGATCCAAGATATAACATATTAAGACACATGCCAAGTGGATATTACCCGTAGTGAAACCTTAACATAAAATTGATAACAAGAGCATAATAAAAATTAATAATAAAAAAATTTATGGAAATATATGTAAGAAAATGATTCTATAATATAATTATAATATAATTATATTTATTATATATGAGGCTTGTATGTGTACAATGAGAGTTGAGACACAAGTTAAATTAATTTCAACTATCTTTTTATTCTGATTAGATCCATGTTTTATTCACCACCCATTTATTTTATGGATTGTGTATACTAATAATGGATTTATTATATTATTATTAAAAAAAAGTTATTGGAATTTACATTTCCATTTTATGAAATTTCTCTGAGGGGTTTTCGGTTTCAAAAATCACCTGAATAGTAAAGTAATTTCGTCAAAAATTTCCTTCCTTTAGACACATCCCTATTTATGAACCTATATTTTTTCATGAGGAAAATATACTTCAATTGAAATGTAATATAATGAATATTATTATATTAATGAAATTTTTAGCTTCATGTAAATTAATATTCTTGAATCGGTATTAGGATTCATTGTTACCAAGTGGTGAGATTTTATTGAAACAATATTATTACATTTTGAGATTATTTATGTTTATGCTTCTATTGACGAAATATTATAATACATATCTCAATAAAACTCAGTAATTTTCATCAATTATATTTATTAGTTATATATTCATGAACTGGTACAATTTACACTATCATGGGTACATAATATAGTTAATACTATGATTTTATGATAGCTCTAAATTACCCACTCTTCCATCCAAAATATGTTCTATTTCAAAATATTGTTTTCGAAAAAGGGTTACCAAGAATTTTATAATATTATATTAAAATATTTAAAATAAATTTTTACAATTTTTTTATTATAATAATGTTTTCAGATGAATCTTCTAGTCACCTTATGAATTATTCTATTTATAATGATTTTACCATGAAAAAAAATTATTTTTTCCTCGTATGAAATGTATGGTCTTATCAACCATAAATCCAAGTAATATTTATTTTCATTTCTAAAAGGATAATATTAATGAAATTTATTTCAGAATATATTTTAAAATAAATTTGTTTTCAAAATTCTTTATGTTTTAAATATCAATTTTCAATGATGAAATTATATTTACTTCAAAAAATATTTTCAAAAAATATTACCATGTTAAATTCCATTTAAATTATCATTCGATTTTGATAATCTTGACCTAGTAAGAAATTACCCAAATGATCCAATCATATTATTCCTTAAATAATTTTCTCTAGGGAATGGTGTTTATGACACCCATATCACTTGCACAATTTTTATTCTTTGGAAACACACTTTTTTCACTCATTAAATTTTCATGAAGTGATTATGGACCCTATAAATATTCATAGGTTATGATGTGATTAAATGATAATGATAACCATTTCATTCCATGGGTTGTTATTGGGTGTTTATGAAACCTATATCTATTTATGGGTAATGATATAATGAATGTTTTGTTATATTTGTATACATGTTTGACTTGTTTAATTATGATATGGGTGGGACCTATATCTCTTACCAAAGAATTGGGTACTGATATGATTTATATTATATTATAGGGTACATGAGTTTTATCCCAAGCCCAAAAAAGATGCATGGGTTATATCCCATGTATAAATGAAAACATGTGACTGGGTTGTAACCCATGCCTGAAAACAATAATGTATATGGGTTGTATCCCAATAATAAAAGTAAGATGGTAAAGGAGTTGGTAGAAATATCTTGATGTAGGGACAAGGTTTTTATACTATGCCTAATAGGTTATAGAGGTTTTTAATGTAACCTTCACATTTGTTATGTACCATTGACCTAGAATTTTAAATATGTATTTGTATTCCAAAAATACTATGTTATATTCATCCTTTATTATTTCATGGATCATGGTTTTTATTTCTTTATGATTAATGTCTTGTCAACTGATATGATTTATCTTGTTAGTCATTTTTATGATCATTGATGTGTAGGTAATGATCTTATAATGTTATTATAACATAATCATACCCCTATTTTCATGTTTATACATACATGTCTCCCTTGTTTACCATTTCTGAGCATCTCAGCTCACCACATGTTATGTTTAAATCCTCAGGATATGAAGTTATATTTCATGTATGATATGTCTAAGAGATTCAAGCGATGATGCTTTGGTGGTGTTTAATACAGCTTGTAGTGGTGGATGATGGTGTCGAGACAATAGTGAGTTGATGTTTATGATCACGATGATGTGTTAAGGACATGACTCTCTCTTTGTAGCTGATGCCCCTCAGTCAACTCATGGGTTGTGCACAATTTTTGGTGATATCAGTATATTTGAAATTTTGAAACAGGTTGTATGATACGACCTTGGAGGGGTGAATGGTTATTTTGAAATTTAAATTTAGTAATAGGTGTTTTGTGAGGTTCTAACATGATGTTGGATGTTTCTTGTTGTTTCCCACTTACCCTAAAAGTGACTCTTTAATAAAATAATAAAATAATTGATTGGGGAGAGATGTTTCTAAAGGTTCAAAAATAATATAGTTTTTGGGAGTTCAAATGTAATATGTGTTTAAGTACTCCAAAAATATTTTTTAATTTATATGTATGAGAAGATACAGTCAATATAGGTTGTATCATAAAAAATGTTTAGTTATCCTTTGTAATAAATGATTATAAAACCATAGAGAGAACCCTAATTCCATGTCAGTTGATAATTCTACAGATCAAGAAATGTTTTGGAAAATGTATTTGAATTTTTGTAAAGGGTAGAATGAGTGGGTTCCTTGGAATACATCCATGCCTGGAAAATACATGTGGATGTGGCTATATCACAGATGTAAATAGAGATAACAACTCTGAGAAGATGATTTTAGCATGCCTTAGGGAAATATGGTACTTGACAACGAGCCCCACTACACACTAGGTTTGACCATCCCAGTGATATTTTTTATGAATTCACAAACTCTTTACAAACCATCATGAATTATTTATATAGTTTTGGACATTAATAACCTAGTATAAACATATTATTTCATAGATTAAGGAATGAGTGAAAATTTTTAAATCCTATAAGAGTGTTTTAATGATTATTTGGTTCCTCTCTATGATAATGTTTTCTCACTCAATGTTTTATGGATTTAGCCAATGGGTGGAATTAGAAGGAACCACATTTGCAGTGATTCTGAGGTGCAATGCAATGATTGTTCTCCTAAGGATCAGAAATATTTTGGAGATGGAATGAAAAACACCATTTCTATACTCACACATATTTCTCAACATGAGAATCATGATGAAATTACATATGATCATAATTGGGAACAATGTTCTATTCAGTCCTTCATGAGGTAACATACATCTTCTTTCAAAATGTCTTCTAACCTACTTGTTTCTAAAAAATCGATCACCAAATATGAAAATATACAATTTTTTCTCCAATGTTTGGTTCATGATAATTTCATTCAAGATGTTTATTAGTTATAAGGTGAAGTGAACTAGTGGTAGACTCAAATCAAGAATATGAGGAAGGCAGATTAAATTTAATCCTTGGACTAGGATGAGATGGAAAACATATTATTAAATAAGTACTTTATTTGGGATCTTCATATGAATATTGTAATGCAGTTCCATGAGTTAAAGAAAAAGTATTATGAATTTTTTTGGTTTCAATGAGGCTAATTTCTTAGGACATGTGAGGTATTCTTTTGGAATTATAATATAACTAAAATATATGGTTGAATGTTTCTTCATTTCCTAAAAGACAATCCTCAAAAGGGAGTTGCACATAAGATACTTCGGTAGCTATTAGGATAGTGTGAATTATGAAATCAAGGTTGAAATGGTGGTTATAGTTATATATCAATCTCATGGACTTAAAAATATGATTAATATGGAGTTAAAAGGACAATCCATAAACAATGGAAATAAGTATTTGATCATTCATTAGTTCTCAATGTCTGTAATGAAAATGTTGTAAATTATCTCAATGGGATTAGTTAATTTTTTATGAGTTCAGAGGAAGGATATCGAGTGGATGAATTCCAACTGATTAGAAAAAAGGTATATAATAGTATAAATAAAGAGGAAACTACAGATGATACAACTCTTAAACTGTTGTATTTCAATTTTTGGGAGTGTTGAAATTTCTAAAAAAAGTTATAAAATATAAGGGTCTATAATGGTGATCAGAACAAACATCCTATAAAGGATAATGAGGAAGGTAAATAATATGAAATCAAAAAATATGATGTGAGCCAGGATTAATGGGAAACTCCATGGTGTGGAATTTCATGATGTATTTTGTAAAAATAAGATATATGAAAAAATTTGATAATCTTTTAGTGGAACTTGTAATTAGTATAAGAATTGATTACCTTTCTCTGCATTCATTTAAGATTAATTACATCATATAAATTTTCTAAATTTACGAGGATGGACTGAAGGTTTCACCCTCCTCATTTTGTCAAAGAATTATTTTATGTTTTATATTTTAATATCCATTTTATAATGTTGTGATATGTTATTATAGATAATAGTTACTATAAACTTTATGTAAATGTTTTGAGAGACCATTTTCTCTCCTATCAATATATTTTTCGAATTTGTAAGTGATGTTGTTTGGTTGTCGAATTTTTGTAGGGGAATTTTCCTCAATCTCCTTTCATTGAGGCATATGTTGATATTGTGCACCATTATTATACTATAAGTTGTATATACTATAATTTTAAATTTTTTTATAATTAATCTTCTTATTCTCATGATATTATATGTTTTTTTATGTTATTCTTTAATTATTTTTATTTTAGTGTTTTTCAAGTGTTGTGAGACTCTTTGACTAAAAAATCATTTTAAAATAATTAAAGATTTATTTATATAAATATTTATCATTAATTTACGTTATTTAAAAACGGATTTAAAGATTTATTTGTATAGAAATTAATTTCTTAAAATGATAATTCCATTAATAATTTCAATGTGATATGGGACACATTGATTCAAAAATATTCTTTTTAAATGTTTTAAATGGTTTTGGAAATGGATTAAATATTTCAATGCACTAAATTTATTTCAAGTGATTGTTAAGATAAATTTTGATAATTGGATTATTTTACGTGTTATAATAATGTTAGGGTACTAGGACATTTGATATATGGTTACGTGATAAACCAAATATGGGTGGTTCTGTGATAAACCTAGGGTGGATGAGCCTAAGATATATCTCCAATGCATTGGGTAACATGACAGAGGTAAATGGTAATGTTTCATATGATATATTTATGGAATATACTTTGATGGGTATTCCAAACGTATCTCCCTACATAGCTGTGAATTCTACAATTTATTTATGTTATGGATTCCACAAGTTACCATCATGATTTATGATTTCAATGTGTTATTAATAAATTTTATTATTTCATGAGGAACTTTAAAGAACATATGTTTCTCGATTGAAAAGTATGATTTCTTTGATTTGTATTTATTAATTGAATATGGATTTATTTCATTATTTTATATCCCTTACTTAGGTTTTTATGCTCAACCCATGTTATTGAAATGTTTTTTATGGGGTATAAGGAATGGTTAGAGAAAGGAAGAATTTAGGAATATTTTTTTCAAGAAAAGAATTATTATTTTAATCAAGGATTTTTATTGTTGTGACAATTATTGGTTAGTGTAGAATTTTTAACTTTGTAATATTTTACATGTAATTTAATAGTTATGGTCTAATTTTATAAAACTCTAAACTTGAAAAATCATCAATGTGAATTCTTGACATAACTCAATATTATTTAACGTTTAATGTAGGTTCCTTATATTTTGTATCATAGGTTGGTTTAGATATCATTAGAGTTTATGGTGTTAACTGGCTGTAGGTAGAGGATCCCATATAACCAACAGGGTTATTATCAAATGGAATCATTTGAAGGTTTATCGTAAATTAGGATGTTTGGATAGAAAATAAAAAATATAGATATAAGGTGGTTGATGGATTAGATTTATATAAAAGTTTTTATATTATATTTTACATATTGAGAATAATTTTTTTAATTATTATATTTTTTTCAGGCTTAAATGTTGATTATTTTCAGCAGAATAAGGATCATTTTTCAGGATGGAATGAAAGAGATCTTGAACAACCTTCTTATCCCTCCTTTATGATTTGATCATCATTGTTATGGAAAAATCATGTTCTAATGAATTTGATAGCTTCTTGAGTATTCAAATCACCTGAAAAAAATTGTTTGAGTTATCTAACTCTTACTCATTTCTATAAAATATTATGAGTCATGGTATATTTTTTATATGATTTAAAGATCTCAACTTTTCCAATTCTATGGAAAAGTGAAATTACCTAATTGGAAAGAATATTTACTTCTAGAACGTATGTGAAGTTGATGAAAGGGGAAATGGAACATCATGAAGATCATGACACCAGGATTCAAGGTATGATTTATTTTCTTACCCACAAATAATAAAGATTCATTCAATTGATATTTTTAATGATAAATATATTCGATCTTCATGACTTATGTATGAATAAATAAGGTGAAAATACCTTGTTAATGGATAATGTAGAGTTCGGAATAAACAATAAGCCTACATATAATTGATTCAAGATTTATGGTAGGTTTTAGGATGATAAAATGTTTAAAAATATTAATTCTCTTTTGATGATGATATTACATTTGGAATATTTTTTCTAATATGTGTAACCCTGATGTTTGATAGTTGATAATGATATTCAAGAAAGAATTACCTTTTCTTATGTGGACATAATGGATAACCATAGGGGTTCATATGATATTTTGTTTTGATGTTATTAATTGTTATTTCATTTTGGGATGAAAAATGAATGGCATTATATAACCTTTGAGTATAAAGTAGGTTATTGATATTTTTGATGAAATTATAATATATTTTAGAATGTTATAATAATTATATGGGTTTAAAAATATGAAGACCCGTAGGATGGGCAACCACCTGTCGCATCTGGAAAGGCTGCAGGAATCGAACCCACAACTAAAGGGAGACAAGGGCACATCCCCTACCACTGGCCTATGTGAAGTCCCTAATTATTATGATTTATTCTATTTAGATAAATTATTTTATAAATTAATAATAAGTGTATTTTGGAACTTTTTTTATATAAAATTTATATCCTTATTGTTGGAAAATTAATTGGTGATTAAGTGATAAATGTCCTTTTGTAGGATGTTCTCTGTTTTGGGAACACTATAGGCATATGGAAAATACAATACTATAGGATTTATTTTGTGGAGTAATGGTTAAAATATTTTTTTGGAATAATCTATGTTTTGTTGTAGAAATATGACTATTTGGGTTATTTATGTAAATGATTAACCTATCATAAGGAATATATATTTTGGATAATTTATTTTGAGTGTGAGACATTAAGAGTAGTCTATGTTTTTTGGTATAATTGTTAAGATTTATCATGGATGAATATCTGATCAAATCCTTCTGAATTTTGTGTTTCAATCATAGTTTGTATTATTTTGAAGAATTTTATGGACAATTTTTTATTGAATAGTCTTTGTTGAACATTAGGAATTGGTTGTCAAATTTTGGAGATTAAGAGTGGCATTTGTTTTAATAAAGGATTATCCATTTGGGTATTATCTTATCTTGTACATACCATATTGGTTTTGGTTATTATAAAATGATATTGAAAATATAAAGTTATTATTTTTTTCATTATTTTATTCCCTAGATGTTGATTCTAGAGCTTCAGGTGTTACCCAATCATCTGGAATACTCATCATTTTAGACAATATGAGTTTGTGGTAGAAATTCCTTAAAAGATGAAACTCAAATTGGAAATTATGTATATTTCCTTATGTTATTTCTCAATCTCAGAAATAAAATTTTCATCATTATGAAAATTAAAATAGAACATAAACGTTGTCTGTTCAATTTTCTTATGGAGTATCAATGACCATTTAACCCATCACAAGTTTATGGTATTCTGGTAGTTAACATTATCCTGATCATGTTTTCTATCACTCTACATCAGACCTTGATGGTATGTTTCTCTTCCATATCCATGTTTATATATATAGTATCCTAGTTTGTATTATCTTAGGCGACTTTTTAACTTCTCTTTATTTATTTTATCGTTATAATTTTATTAACCCTTTTTCAGATGTAGGTATTTCAATGTAGTTTTCGAGACCAATATTTAAATTGTGAGTATGTAATTTCCAAAAGGGGGGACAGATATAATGACCCTTTTATTTATAGAATAATACATTTTCATATATATTTATATTTATAAATAATATATTTATTTTATTTTAAAGGGTGGACATTGTCTGATATCATACTCAACAAGTAAAAGATGGTTTCTTTGAAATCTAGCGTTGCACTCAACATTGAGTTATACAGAAAAATATATAATAATATTATAATTTTAAATGGTAGTTAATGCAGAGCTATTTTATTTCTAGTAATGAACATAACTAAAATATTATAAATAAAAATTTTCTTTCAATATTTTTTCATTTATACAATAAATTTAACATGCTTAAAATAAGAATGAATCGATTTTTAAGCATTAAATACTGTAATATTAATTAAAATGTCAATTGACTCTCTTTATATGGGGAAGCCGAATTAAATATTGTTTTTGTCAATTTTATATTTTCCATTTTAAAAAATAAAATTTTTATTTAGAATTAAAATATCAATATTTAAATTTGATAAATGTTTTGTATTTTTCAGAAAATGTTCAATATTTAATGTATAGTGAAAAATACTACATTTTATTTCTATACTACCTTTTAATATAACATATTTATGTATTTACATTGTAAATTAATTGGTTTTAAAGTGTAATAGCATTATATTTTTATGATTTAATTCAATGATGGTTGTTGGATGTAATTTCACTTTTAAATTAGACATAAACACAAGTCAATCTTTTCATAGTTTTTACTTCATAAAAACACATTTTTGGATTTTGTCAACTGAATTTAATTTTCAATTAATTACTGAATCTTATATGTTTTGAATTTTAAAAATTGGATTCCATATTTGGAATCAGGAGACCTAACTATGAAAATAGGTTCATTTTATGTTTTCACATAATGAATTGTAACATGAGTAATTAATTTATTTTCCATTCTTAAAGGGTAAAAAATAAATTTATAATAACATAAAACTAAAATAAAACGTTCCCTAACCCTATTGGATTATATATTTCTTACCATTTGTATCATTGGGTAGATTTTATGCCCCATGGAGCCACGTGGATGTGAAAATTCCATTTGGTAAGAATTAATTTAATGTAAAGAAAAATCTATCATAAACATGTTTCTTTTACCAAAATAATTTTTAAATGGAGTTATATAACTGATATATTCTACTATAAATAGTAATTATAAATCTAAAAATATTTCCTAAATCATGGCAGTTTATTAATAATTTTTTCACATCATATAAATAAATATATTAATGACACGATGATGATGTAGTGATTACCTTATTAATAAATTATTTATATAAATAAAATTATAAATAATAAAAAACGTTTTTTAAAATTTTTTATTATATACACTAATTTTAAAGATTATTATGACTAGTTATCTTTGAATTAATGATGTTTTTTCAGAATAATCATGTTTTTTGGATTTTTAAAAAGACATGACATTAATTATATACAAATATACATAATTTAGTTTTCAAAGAAAATAATAATTTTATTAAATGCTATAATAGTCCTCAAAATATAATATCTGTAAAACTGACTTAAATAATTTTTAACAATACAATAATGGACCATGGGAGGTTCTATCTTAATTTTATAGGATCTATATTAATGATATAGTATAAATACACAAGAAGACATGGTAAGAGATCAATTAGTTAACTAAGTGATAGAGCTGAAGGATAAGGTTATATTTGATACCAAAACGTGTCTAAACCCTATTTGTTGAAAGTATCATGAAAATTACTCACCTTATATTCGAATTAATTGGGTTTGGGACTTTTATAATTCAATATTAAATGTATAATAAAATTATATTTCATGACATTCCAAAAGTACCTCTCCTTCCTCTTATAAAAGGGAATCACATATAACCCTTACATAAACCATTAAATATCCCTTGAAACACCCCAAATATACCCAAATATTCTCTAAACATCATTAAATTCCTCCTAGAATTCTCACCTTGGGAAGAAGGATATTCAAGGAATCCTTTTATCTTTAATCAAAAGGAGTTACCCGATTTGATGTAATGTCTTCTCTGAAGCTTCTGTCATTTATTTTCATTCTAACAACCCATAAAATATATTTATTGCATTATTTTATAACAACATTTGTATCCTAAATATATTAGGTTGTTTTTATTAGGCTTATTTAGACTACACTTACACACACCTCCATCGATTGGATATGAACTGACGGTGTCTGTGGACGGCGAACTACTACCTCACGAAACGATGATTGATCAATTATATTCTACCACCTCTAATGGTCTCCATTATGATGGAATTGTATTTATATATGTTATATAATATACTTATATTGTATATATTCTTCGGTATTTTTCATTTATTTCATACCATTATGCTTTCCAAAACATGTCAATACGCTAATTTCATTTGAGGATGTGCGGACTACCACCCCCTCAAAATGATATGACTCATTCATTTTATACATAGAATGTCTAAATGATGAAATTAATGAAAATATTTAACAAATATAACATATATTTTATACTAGAATTATAATAACCTTATGTATCATTTATTTTTAAGTCCTTCAAATATGAAAAAGAAATGAATGTAGTGTTCATGTGTACGTATGGCTTACTATCCCCATAGACGATGCATTTTGTTTATTATAACCAATTTTTTTGGAATATTGTAAATACATATATAATTTATATAAATATATATATATAATGCATATATAGTATATTTAAATCAAGGATACAATTTTGGAGATAATGGACTTTTGACCATATGGACAATTTTGTAATTATACCAAGATCATTTTTTACTCAAGTACCCAATATCGAAAAAATGAATGATATTAACATAAATAATTATGTGAACTTCATAATGTGTTATTTAGTGATATATAAGGAATAGAAAATTTTAAAATGGTTCTTATGAACATAGAAATTAACTTATGTATATTATTCTGGAAAAACAAGGAATATACGTGATGAATCGGACTCAAGGTAATGGAACCTTCCACCGCCACTTTTTGTCAAATACTTCATTTATGTTATGTATTTTAATTTAAATTTTAATTTGTTTGGATATGTTCTTATATATATTTATTACTGTAAATTTTATTTCCATGTGATGAGAGACCCTTTTCTCTCTCATCAATTCATTTTTTGAATTTTTAACTGACGTCGTTAGGTTGGCGAATTTTCCCAAGGGACTAAGTCTCAATCTCTATTAATTTATGAATATAATGATATTTTGAACATTTATTATCTAATTAGATGTATATACATCCCTTAGAAATATTATATCATGAATCTCTTTATTGTTATGAAATTATATGTTTTGTTGGATGTTATTCTTCAATTATTTTTAGTCAATTGTTTCTCAAGTGTTATGAGATTATTTAACTAAAAAATCATTTTAAAAGCTTTAAAGATTTATTCTTATAAATATTTCTCATTAATTTCCATGAATTAAAAATGGATTTATGGATTTATTTATATGAAAAATATTGTCTTAAAATGTTTATTCTATTAAAAATTTTAAAGTGGTACGGGATACTTGGATTCAAAATTCATCTTTTTAAATGTATTAAATTGTTTTAGAAGTGGATTAAATATTAAAATATATTGAATTGATTTATTGTAGATTATAAGATAAATTTTGATAATTTCAATATTTTATGTTTTGTTATTACATAATGGTACTTGCACTTTTTACGGGTCAATGGGTGATAAACCAAATATGGGTGGTTTCGTGATAAACCCATGGAAAGTGATCCCGAGATATCTCTCCAATGCATTGGGTAAAACGAAGGAGGTAAAAAACAATGCTTCTCCAAATATATTTAGAAAATATATTGTGATGGTTATTCCAAATATTACTCCTTATGTAGGTGTGAAAGAAATAATGTAAGTATGTTGTGGATCCCACAAGATACCGTTATTATCTATGATTTAAATGTGTTATTCATAAATCATATGATTGCATAAGGTATGTAAAAGATATTATGATTTATTAGTGGAAAGTACGATTTCATTTATTTGTATGTATTAATGGACTAATGTTTTCTTTCCTTAATTTATATCACGTTCTATTCTTTTTATGCACACCCCATGATTTTAAAAAAAAAATCATCGGGTATAAGAAATGTTCAAAGAAATGAAGATTTCGGGAATATGTTTATTAAGAAAATAATTCTTTTTTTAATCATGGAGTTTTGTTGTTGTTAAAAAATTGGTTCTTATAGAAGTGTGTAATTTGTAATATTTTAGATGTAATATAATAGTTATTGACTAATTCTCAAAAACTCTAAACATAAAATTGTCATTAATGTGAATTCTTGACATAACTCACAATTATATAATGTTAAAGCTTGGGTCCCTATACTACACCTATAATGGTCCAAACTTGGAAAATTACGTGACTCAAGCATTCTTGTTGGGAGTCCATAGTGTATTTCAAGGGTTACACAACGTGTCCAGATATCCCTAGTCCTTCACTTGTGGATGATCCTTACCCAACATGTTATCTACATCAAAATGACATGTAGAATGATTTTTATATCCAGTAGAGACACACAGTTTCCTACTCATGTAACCCTTCCAGGTTTGTGTACTAAAGTCATGTCTGTGTACCAGTCTATGTTTTCCACACCATGTCCAAGTGGGAGTACACATAGTTTCTCTGCCCATGTACTCTGACATGTGTACATGCACTTCTAATGTGAATATAAAGTCATGAAAGGATGGTCACACACTCTTTGATAGCTATCACAAGTCGTGTGATCCTTAACTTCGTCCAAACCGTAGAGCTGTATCTGAAGGATCACACGACATGTGATATATATTTGGATACAGCTCAATCTCTGTTGTCACACATACTTCATCCCATACTGATATGAGATTGACGATTTCAAATCATTGAACTATGAAATGAGTGGGTAACGTTTTATTGAACAAGAATAGTAAATTCAATGGCCAAAATGAATACTTCTCTTGATGAATGATGAATTGGTGTAGAAAATCACAATAAAATTGAGATGAATCATCCCCAATAAATATTCATGAAAATATTGATTCATTTCCATAAGATAATTAATAAAGAGATTTAATGTAATTCTCCCAAATCACCCAATAATAAACTCATTCTCTATGGAAATCAATCCAAAACCAATATATTCTTTAATTGATTTTTGATGAATGGAGACACTAAAAACTGGTAAATTTATCAATTGAAACAAACACCCTACTTGGATTTTGGATCAATCATTGACGAGGAACGGTATCATTTCAACCATTAAAAATATCATTTTACTCCTCTTACACCACGAACTATGATATGATTCTGAACCACTGTCTTCCACCAAGAATTAAATTATCTAATTGCATCAAGATCTCTATGTATTATTCCCCATCTCAAAGACAATTTCCCTACCCATAAACTTATAGAGGAAGTAGGTCACTACCCTAAAGAAAGAAAAAATATTTTTTTCATTTAATTTATATATCTCTTTCACGGGCTCGACATATTTTCCCTAGTTGACCCACATTGAACAATGTTGGATTTCTCCAATTGTAAGGTTGTTATTTTAAATACCATGTTGACCTCATATTTTTTGATTTGGGCACACTTTTAGGATCTATTCCACTTTTTCATGAAAACATAGTGTTTGGGATATTAATTATTTAGATATTTTTCAATCATTTTTTTCAGGTACATTGGGCCTTAGAATTTCATGTCGTATTAGTTACTCATCTTTAAAATAATCCATATGATATTTCAAAATAATACATGAAAGATATCAGGTGTTAAATTCTCCCAAAAATTGGGATTTACATCCCTAAATTCCAATGAAAATGCTACCCAAAATGATGAGGGTATCGAGCATGAATCTGAGACTCCAACTCCCATGTGATCTCCTAGAGATTCCAATTCTACAACCAGACAAGCACTAAAGGAATCAATCATGAAAAAAGTATCCTCTTCTACTAATCCTTGAGATCCAACAGGTACTCAATAAAATTCACTCCATCCTTGGTTTCCAGCTCACCCATGTCCATGGCATGCAATGGGACATCCATGTAGCTCATCAGCTATAACATGTAGAAACCGTCGTGTAACCTTTCTAACTATGGAGGATATCTAAGATCTAGGTCACCTTAAAAACTCTGAATAGTATTTAGAAATTTCTAGTAAACCTTAGAGATAGTGTTCCACCCCAAACAAACTGATGTAATCCATGTCTATGTGAAATCCGAAAGAACGCATTGTATCCTTCGTCACACTCAAAAGGCCTCCATCGCCTATCAACAGAAGACTTCTGATTGATCTGTGAAGTCTTTGTTTACTCTTGGATGATATAAACTTTCTATTTACTATTTTACACCAAAATTGGTCCCATTAGTGATGAATATCCATGGTCAGTCCAAAAAAGAGTTTACCTACAATGTCATACATACAAATCCTCGAATGGTTCCATACCAATGGTGGAATGGTAGCAGTTGTTGTATGAAAAAAACATCAGTGGGAGGTGATCATATCGAATACGAAAAAACTATAACATGAATTCCTACATTATATCCCCTCTAACCTGAATGTTTTTCTTCATATAGTCATTCGTTTTGTGTGAAATTCTATGATTAAGAGAAAGTCCCTCCCAATCACCTCCTACATTCCCATCCACAAATGGGATGTAATGAAATAATTACAATCAAAAATAATCATTTATGGAACTCTATGGAGTTGAACTATCTCACGAATATAGAGTAATACCAATATATCTATATCAGATAGCTAGGGCATGGGATGACTTATTGAGTCAGTCAATGATCAACCAGATGTTATCATGCACCCTACACGTACCTTGTAATCCAATCAAAATGTTCATTGATATCCCACCCCACTTCCATTCTAGAACAAAAGGGGTTGGGTTAAACCTATTGGAACATGGATCTCATAAATTAAAAGATTATCAGTAATGAATCAAGAAAAAAACTCTTACACTACTCCAATCATCGATGGACACAAAAACTGTAGTTGGAGGTCTTGGTACATCTTTTCCACACCATGTTATACTGCTAAAGGGGGTGTATGAAAATCCATCTGAACCTCCCCTTCTGACACCAATAGTAATACTTTGCATTATCAAAAGAGAATACCATGCATCGCACCTTATTAATACTCATAAGAAGCACACCTTGTGAACATATATGAACATAGGTTCTTTCATTCAGTATCCCCAAATTAAGCCTTCATGTCTCATTGTAAGGGTGGAGGGGAGACAACAATCAACCTAAGGTAAATTTCTCCATCTCCATCCACAATGGATTACTAAAATGAAGAAAACTATTCCAAATCATCCTTTATAATATAAAAACTATATATATTTATGAGAGAATATTCCACCATGTTATTTTTCCTATGAGTTTAGACAAACAAAAATCGTAGTCCTGGAAGAATTATATCCATCATATCTATCTCATGTTCAGAACCATCTGCGAGAATATATACATGATACTCAAGTGGTATGAGTAGATGATAAGCATGTATCTTATATTGTAGTGTCACCTCATATTAAAAGAACACACTACCGCTACAAACACAAGATCATGGTTCACATAATTCTGCTCAAGTGGTCACAACTAGCGTGGTCCATAAGAATTCACCAATTTCTTTTTCAATAAGACAAATTCAATCCCAATTCCTAAAAAATTAAAAAAATATCATGTTCTTGATGACTTTCGTTAGTAACCTCAAAATGGGTGTGCTCATCAACCATTTCCTTAGGTTATGAAATCACTACTCACACATTTCCTTCAACACAAAAGGTTGTGTTTTTTCTGTCAAAGTAATCAAGGGTGGTCCCATTCTAGAGATGTTGAGTACAAAAATATGATAATACCATTTCAATACCAGGAGAATCCAAAGATTAGTAACATTCTTAATTGGATACCAAGAAATAAATGCCACAACCATCACCAGATCCAATGTAACACCACCCTCGGAGTTGTCATTTCCTAGAAAATGGACTTATCAAAACCAAACATGAATATTGAGAGATTCTTGTAAAGTTGGTTCTCTAAATGTGTCCACATGAATATCCTTATGTTTTCTGATGGATCCTCCTCAGATTCCCAATACATTAGGTTTTTATTGAAGAAGAATACAATAAGACTCTCTAAGAATGGTTTAATGATCTAGTTTATTAGTCCCATGAACAATTATGGGGAGTTTGTCATGCCAAATTGCATCACCATGTAATCATTTGCGAATGTAGTGACAAATGAGTTCCATATTTAATATATCATCATCCCATATAGAATATTGTGATATCTTCATATGAGTCCAACCATCAAGAACCATTTTACCCATTTAACTGATCACATAAGTTCAGTTATCCTCAACAGTGGATACATGTTACTCACAGTCAGAAAGCTGAAGCACCGGTAATCCATAAATAACCTCAAGATCAAATATACCTTCTAGGAAATCCAAAATGGGGCCACCCAGGGTGAAACATTGGGTCTCACAAATCCATTTCTATATTTCCTAGATTTAAATATCACTTGGAAAAGAAAACAATGTTCCATCACTATGGACACACAACTCTCTTATGTTAAAACAATCAATCTAATTATGAACATTGGATAACCAATCCATACAAAGAATGAATATGCAAGTCCTCGAAGATGCTTCCATTAGATCCCATGATAATATCTCACCTCCATTATTCACTTCACACTATCGGAACTAGTATTTTATCATTGTTTATCCTCCAGTTGGATTCTCTATGCATAAGGGTTGAGTTAATGATTCATCCCGGATGTCTCAGTCTCTAACATGATTAATGAAAATAATGACTATAACATGTTTCCTTAAATACTGAAACTAAATTAGAAAAGTCACATATCATACCTCATTTCCTCCCTAGACCCTTAGGGTCACATAACTTCATAGCCTCTAGGTAGAATTTTCCCTTCCCACCAACTCCCTCATCCATGTGTGGACCACTAGGGAGTGGTGGTAATTGGTCAAACCTCAAACCACCTCTTGCATCCTTAAATGCCCTAATTTGATGTTTGGTGCCCTGCATACCACCCTGATACTATCCCATTTTCTATCTTAGTGGTTCCTCGACCATCTCTTCATCAGCTATGTGATTGTATAATAACACTAAGGACATATGTCCATGACTGTGATAAGAGAAGAATCGATTGTCCCGTGGATGATTTGAGCCACCCTTAGATCCTTTCACTGATGTACTGGAATCCCAGTAACACCGCCTACAGTTCCTGGACTACATTGATCCCTATTAAAATCATTACCAACCTACTCCCAAGGTATAAAATATAGGGTGACAACTATTAGATCCAACTACTAGTGTCTACTCTTCCTAAAAATATTCCACTAACTGGGCTTACTCAAATACCACATATTAATGAGAAATTCGAAGATATACCACTAATGACCTATTGTCTAAGTGAAAGCCTTATTAGAATGTCTAAGACCAAATTAATTGGTCTCATACTATATCTAATGAGTAGCATGATATATAATTAAAGAATGTTGAATAATCTGACGTGGTCATACTAACATGCTGGAGAAAAAGGAGCACATGTATGCATACTGATTTCAATGTTGCCATATAGAAATCCTCTATTAAATGATAGTAGATGTTTTTATAGGATATATATCTCTCATCTTGTGAACTATTCCCCAAAATCCACTATAACCTCACATATCACTGAATAAAACTCAATTTAAGGGCATCCTTCTGATCGGAAGTCTTCCTCAGATGATGAAAAACAAGGATGACTACCTCTATCCAACCCTCTTCCATCTCGGTGTCTGTCTCACGGTAAAACATGGGAGGTCCCTTCCTCTAAAACTCAATCAATGAAATCAACCTGTATTTTTACTCAGCTAGTAGTGTTGTTAAAAGCTTCTCCTCGATGGGTGGTGGTATAGTAGGAAAAAAACCTAGAGGTGCAATCACTACTATATGACCACATACTGATGCCTCGTCACTCGGATAATAATCCTAATGATAACATGATAGAATCATGTATTATTGTCTATGGGGATGCATCATAAAATATAAAAATATACCACATTAAATAGACTTTATATCGGGAGATTACTCAATATAATCATCGAAAACAAAACAACTACAGTAGGATGAATATACAATTGATTTACATTAATGTATTGTTCCATTATATTGAGTCGCAGATTAGGTGATCAGAGTCAAGGTGTATGGATACATTAGTCATTGTCTAAAAAATGAAGTCCCAATCCTAATATCTGAACTCTAAATACCTAATATTACTCTCCAAAAAAATCTAATAGAATACATGTCCTAAAGTACAATAAACCCCCACTAATATCACTCTTTCATGAACCGCCCCACTAGGGTCTGACCTGTGACAACCCCAAGATTCTCTCCAATAGGCATGGGCTGGCAACCATCATCGAGTAGGAATATCCCACAAACAAGAGGAATTATCCTAATGTAGACATTCACACACACACACACACACACACACACACATATATATATATATATATCTGAGCCAAACTATACTGAAATTTAAACCAACTGCAATAATGTATAATATAACTAATATACCAAAACTAAAGTATTAGAATATGTAATGGAAATGTAAACATGAACAAATAAAATCTCCCCATAAAATGGGTATGTACAAAATCCCAACTAAATCATCAAAGAGTCCAATATTTTCTAACTGTGAGGACTATGTCAAAGGTATGATACTAGTAAGAACCTCTATCTATGAATGTCCAACTATGCTTCAATTTCTTCTGGTCCTCCTAGAAAATCATTGAAAGGTCCACCATCTTCACAGGGCAAGACAATTACAAGAAAACCTTGTGCGTTGGAGAGTATAATAATACAATGTAAGAAATAAAAAACACTACACATGAATCACCATGTATAAATAGTTCCATAAAAGATGAAATATTGTCTTCATGATATAATAATCACAAAAAACTAGATATACACAGGTATGACACCATCCATCAGGCATTCATAACCAATTGCCAGCGAAACGATTATATTCAAACCAACGCTTGTTACCGAATATCCCACTGCATGGGCCATGCTATCATTGGAGACACTTGACATAGAAGAATATATCTTGTGTCCCCCTACCAATTAGAAAAAATTGGTAAATAAATCCTATAATAAATATAGATGGGGTCCTGGCCAGAACTAATTTCATACACCACAAACCCAATTAGGATTAACCTTAATAGCTATATAGTGGGTCGTTCCCAAAACTATTCTTGGACACCACAAAACTAAACTGGATTGACCCATTGCTTAGATGATTACATTCCAATTATTCCTCAAACCATATAGATACAACCCAGAAGATATATGATCAACACCCTACTTATAGATGTTATCTAAACCATAAAATCTACTATAGATGATAGAAGATCAATCCCCAGTCTTACAAAGGGACACCAAAACTATATCTAATAATCATCCCCCAGAAGATATTATAATCCAGTGATGTGGATGTAATCCTTCACTATACCCTTGAGTAAAAGTATAAGGTAACACAATTTACCTATACCAGTATAAACTAGGAAAATGAAGAGCCTCATGAACTCTTGTTTGGAGTATATGGAGTTTCTTAGGGGATACAAAACATGTCAAGATATCCAATGTTCTTACCTTGTGGATGATCCTCACACCCCTTATAGTCTCCATATAAACGGTGTGTGGAATAATGTACACCATGTGTAGTGAGAAATTTTTCCCTACCTGTCTTGCATGTTCATGTCTGTTTACCAAAGACATGTATGTGTACTGTTCTATGTATTCCATGTCCTGTCCATGTGGGAGTACACAACTTGTTCGTGCCTATGTACTCCGAACCATGTCCACGTACATTTGAAGTACACACCGAGTCATCTAGGAAGTTTTATATGACATGTGATAGGGGTAACAAGTTGTGTGATCCATAACATCATCCAAACCCTAATGTGATAGCCAGGGTCCCCCACACTCCAAATGATCTTGGATTACATGTCATGTTCTACTAGGTTTTCTATAATCCCATATTTTTCATACACTCATCCTGGTCGGTGATCTTTCTTTGATCAGGGGATCGATTATCCAAAAACATTTACATCCAAATACATCCATGCATGTCATCACCGATGAATGCATCTCGACATCAAATCGAAACAAAAAAATGGATCAAATTTTCTTTTCTACACCGTACACCTAAGAACATTATTTCAGGAATCATTTATCTCTAATTATCTATGACTCCCTCATCATTCCTATGTTGTGTAATGTCGGTCACATATGTATGATATCATATCACTTGGCCAGAAAAAGGGTGTGAATGTATTAGTTGATTGGGAATAGTCGATCCATAAACAAGATGATGAATGTCAATGATGAACGATGATTCAGTGGAGAAAAAACTAAAAAAATGATTACTGAAACTCAATCAATGTTCATGTAAATCTAGATATGTTTATGTAAGATAATAACAAAAAAATATAATGTAATTATCCCAAGTCACCCTATAATAATCCTATCATACAAGGTGTTTTATCCTAAAACCAATACGTTCTTCCATTGATTTTAGATCATTAGAGAAATTAAGGAAAGTGAAATTTAAAAATTGAAACACACTAGACACCTATATTTTGGATAAATCATTTACGTGGAATGGTTGTGTGTACACCATTGATGAGATAATATATATCTTCTTGTGTGACTATCCACAATCTGATCTTAATATTTTTTCATCAGCCGATAAAATTATCCTCCAGTGGTGTTTATATCTCTAGGTTTTAGCGACCAACCCGGAGATAATTTCCTAAATCATAAAATTATTTTAGAAGAAAGTCATTTCAAGGAAAAAAAATAAAATAAATTTTCCTTTTAATTTATTTTACCTATTTCACGGCCCTGAAAACATTTTCCCAAATGAACATCACTCGCCAATGTTTGGTTACACCTAAGGTAAATCCATTATTTTGTATTAAATGATTCAACTGATTTCTTATCTGAGTATTCTTTTAGGATATATTCTACTTTTCCTAGAAAGAGACTTCTGTGTGATATAAAATATTTTTATATTTCTCAAAAAAATTGTTCTAGGAACAACAGACCCTAGAATGACATGTAATCTCAATGCCTAGTCTTGAAAATAATCCATATAATATTTAAAAATAATATATGGAAAATTGGAGATATTATAATAATATTTTCTTGTATGTAATCTATTTTTTATGATTAGACACAAACATGCAACTATCTAGTTGAATATCCATTTTAAGGATGTGGTTATATATGTTTTTAGTTCCTTTCAAAATTCCCACAATTATTTAAATATGATTTTAAGGAACATTATTGTTTCTGATATCAATTCAATAACCACACCAATAAAATTCTTACATACATTTAATAGTTTTTTAGAATCCATAATATTCTATAGAGAATGTCCTTGGATCAATAATTCATTGATTTAAAATTAAATTAACCTTATTAGATTAAAAATATCAATTAAATATTCAATAATTTTCCCCACGTTGTCTTCTTCCATTGTTTATAAACTATATGTTTATCAAGATTTTTCTTCATTAGAGCTTCAACATCAAGAACTATTTTCATTCTTAAATTATTAATGTTAAAAATTAATTAATTTCTTATTCTAGTAGGAATCAAAATTTTATAGAAATATATTATTAATTAATACAGGATTATAATACCAACATTACTATCATGGGTTTTATCTTTAATTTATTTTTTTATATTTCATTTTTGGTAAGACATAGGAATGCACAAATTATGATTATGTTTTGCCTATGTTAGGATTGGTGAGTTCCTTATAACCCTCCAATGCATTTTGTAATGTTAATGTCTACTGATATTCCACTTTTTTTGCAACAGATATACAAATAAAACTATTTTTGGTTCATGGATGATTAACATTTTCATATATTTTTATGATGGTAATTAGCAAGGTCATATAATGATTATGATGGAAATTTCAATATATAATTAGTTCAATATATATAAGATTGATGTACACATAAAATTTCATACTTTATGATGTTCTTTTAACTCTTAAGATTTTATGATCTTATAATTTAGTTCAAATTTTATATATTAATTTTTTTTCACAACACCCTTGGATATTATGAAATGTTTTCTTTAAATAATAAATAATTTCATTCAAATATTTTGATGCACACATTCCCGAGTATAAATGAATAACATTATAGTATATAGTTATAACCAATCCCATAAAATTGAATAGTGAATAGAGAAGTACATATTTTTAAAATTAAAATTAAATTTTTATGAAATGGAAAATATATTGTTAAATTATTAATCAATTTTTATGAATGTATTAAAAATCATAAATAATAATGTTTTCATCCAAAATATTTTTATGTTGATTTTTATAACAACTAAATATAAATAATTACAGTCTAAATTTTAAAATTTTATTTCAAAAACTACCATTTTTTAAATCGTCAAATAAATATTTGCATAGAGTTTTTTTAGAATTTTTTCAAATGATTTATTTTTCAACAAATAATGAATTTTATTGGTTTTTAGTAAAAAAATATTTTCATTTCAAGAACACAAAAATATACATTTCATTTAATTTTATTAATTGTATAGATTTTTCATTTAAATAGTGAATATTATAATTACGGTTATTTGAAATGATTTTATGTTTTTTTAGTATAAAAACAATCCATGCATCTTAAAATAGTTATTGGAAAATGGTTTTTTGTCTCATTATATAAGTTAAAATGTAAATTAAAATCATTCTCTTATATAAATTGAATAAATAAAAATGAATAATGTATTTTGAATCATGAGGTACATAATTTCATAATAGGACTCTATTATTTATTATTATTAGGAATAATGACCATGGTTTGTATTTATCAATATGGTAAGTGTAAACAGTGTTTTATAGATTAAGAACCAAGAGTTAAGGTCCCCAAATTTACCCAAAACATTCAATTATTTTAATTTTTTGGATAAAATTATCCATATAAACTGAATACTATAATTTATTGATATTTGGTTAAATTGTTTTAATTTTGATTTTTATATTATTTTATGTTATGAAAAAACTAAAATTTCATCATCCTAAATTTAATTTATCTAATTATTTTAATAAATAAAAAAAGTGAATAAGTATGGTAATAATGGTTTATATAAAATACAAATAAATTTTTTAATCATGTTTTTTCATTTTTATTGTGGTGAAATAAATTTCTTCAAATCTTACTCAGCGGCAATACAATGCTTGTGAAAACTATAGAAAATTCACATAACTGATTTTCATAGCTCTATAATTTAATTTTTATTGTGAGTTATAATTACCCAGTAATGTTATTTAATAATATATCATATTTTCTATGTTTTAATTTTTTATATTCAAATTTCATTACTATAATGATGTATTTAATTAGAATTTAATTGAATTTTATAAAAATGACATAACATAAAATTTATGTTAAATAATATTATATTTAATTATTCAGAAATAAAAAAATTGCAATAACTATATTTGGATTAAATATTTAAAAAAATTATCCCTTAGACATTGCATTTCTAATCGTTCAAATTAAAGTAAATTATTTACCATTAATATTGTAAATTTTATGACAACATTTAAGATTAAAATCGAGTAAGGAAGTGGATAAACCAAATGATATAGTTTAAAAAACACCAAAACCATTCTAAAATTCATTAATTTATTATTTATTGACTATGAGCTTATTTTACTTTAATTAATAAAATTTTTTAATCGTTATTCATTATACATACATTATTTATAATTCAAAGATTTATGTAATTCCATGTGGGTAATTTCCTTCCATTATCAAAGGGAACCACATTTCTCATTTATTATCACATAATTATTAATTATATCTCAACCAAATCCCTCAAAATTATATTATAATTTTCCCTATAAATTAATTATAGGTATTGGTATTCATGGAAGTCAATTATTGGATTCCTTAAGTTGTAATATAAAGGAGGCCTTTAGAAGAATAAATTATCATCCTACCTTACCTATCTCAACATATTTCATTATCATAATCCCCTAAATATATGTTGAAGGGAAAAAATAATAAATTAAGAATTATAAATATAATTACTTTTATAATGAATATTAAACATCCATTGTCCACCCCCATTTACATTAAATGGGAATTGAAATTATTCTACATGTATACATGTGGACTATCACCTCTAAATAGAGAATCAAATTATTTTTAGTTGCCATTATTCATTGATTGTAATTATTATGGGAATAAATGGGTTTTTATTGTTTTTACATATTTATTCATCAATAATTTCAATATCATATCTACCTTCCTAACATATTATTTACTAGAAGACGAAAATATAACTCTAGTTTGTATGGACTACCACCTATTTAATGCATTGTGATTTAATATTAATTTACTAATAACATGGATGAAAATAATTATGGATATAACCAATATATATAATAAATATGAAGTAATAATTATACAATATACATTAATTATTTTCTACCTTTTTTATTCCATCCATTGAAAAGTGAATATTTGTATATAAGAATACCCCTGAAAATAGTCTCCATGAATGGGGTATTTAATTTTTGTATATATATCATTTATTAGTGACTCAAAAATATATAAAATATATAATATATAGTTATTATAAATAAACATTTTAGATAATGGAGGCTTCATAATTGAATAATGATAATAACTATCAAACAAATGTTCTCATGGAGAATAAGTAAAATTATCTTTGGAAATGACAATTTTAGTTTTGAATTATTAAAAAATATTGGATAAATGTTATTTTTAAATCACATGTTATATTATAAGAATGAAAATTATTCTAGAATATAATTATAAATAATTTTAATTTATACTATAAGGGGTTTAAGCACTATAAAAACAAGACAACTCGAGGTAATTGATTAATGATTAATTTTAATATTAATAAGTGTTGTTTATGACTTAATTTTAACTGATGTAAAATATACAATCCATTTGTAACAAAAAAAATATTTTAAACATCTCTATTTATAGATAGAGATTTAATTTTTTTCCTTCTATTTTCCATACATTATTCAAAAAAGATACTGGATAAATGTTTTTAATGTATAACCCACATTAATTATATTTTTAGTTAATAATAACTTTTCATCCTTGTCTATGTTTTTTTAAAATATAAAAAATATTTTACTAATTTCCAATATATTTAAAAAATCATTTTCCCCATTATTTAATTTTTTTTATCTTTTTCAGATAAATCTGCCAGTTATTTTTTAAGAGTAACTTGTACTCTTTAAAAAAAATGTGAAGGGATTTTTTATTTTACAACACATGGAATGAATAGTATTTCTCATAATCATGAACGTTAAATTAATTCATTATTCACTTACATGTGTTCTGGGTTATTATAAAGGAAAATATTTTCATCAATATTTTGGAAGTACTTGGATTTTAGTAATTTGATTTAAAAGATAAATCATTTTTTTGTTATGAAATATTATCAGGATATTGTAATATGATTTAAATTATATAATAACATAATTTTATGTTTAATATTCTTTACTAGGGATATGATACAATTATATGATCAATAATCTTTATGAATATGGTTTATAGTTATCATGTTGAATTACGAATGAAACCCATTTCACATACAAGGGTTATGTTATGGTAATATTTTTACCATTTTTTCATATACATATAAACAAGTAATTTATTATGTGACATGTCTTCCTAGATAATTTATATATGTGTATAATATTTTCTAATAATTAATGATATACATTCTCTAAGGGTTCAGATGAGGTAATATATAATTAAACATGTGGTATATTAGTGGTTTTCTCAAACTCAAATGAGTTCACATAGGATGTTATCAAAATCATGAAATAGGTGCCTGAATGAATTTACCCTGAAACAAATTATATAAATGACAATGTATGTGAAACTAAAATAATATTTCAGTGATTATGATTGTTACACACTTACTGACCTCATTTCTGACATGATCTTATAGAAATTGTATGTTACCATGGACCATTTTCAGTTAGACATATTTTACTCATGTCTTATAAACTTCCTTGATCAATGACATGAATCATGATTATGATCTATAAATTGATGGGAATAAGTTTTAATGGATGATCCCTTGTTTTCACACTCTTTAATCTCAGGTAACATTTAAATTATCATTGATATATCCCTTGCATACACATATTATGAATTTGATCAAACCCTTTATTATGTTTAATTTTTTCGATTATGATAATGAAACATTATTTTCCAATACATGTATTGGAAGAATTCTATTTCAGTGGAAATATGTGGGAGATGATAGAGATATATTTTGAAAAAAAAAATTATATATATATATATTTTAAATTATCCAATGACACTAAACTATTACATTGCAATTATAGATCTCAAGGTTCTAAATAATCATATAATAATATATGCAAAATGTTTTTTGAATATTATGGATCTATATTATTTCTATCATATAAATATTCATGTAAAATTATAATTTTGGCTGATGAAAACAAATTTCTAACCCTTAGGATAATCCAATGTATAGTAGAACAACCTATGTTATGGTGAATAATGGAGTTAGGATTTACTAGGAAAAACTATCTATCTATATACTAAAAGGGAGAATGGTATTGGAATAGGTGAGTGTGTAGGTAATAACACTAAAAAGTTGTGACAAAGTATATCATATCCATAATTATAGTACAATGTTAGTGTCACCTTACAGTACACATAGTTGTAATCTCGTAGGGGATACACTTGAATTAATTCACATTTCTTTTTTAAAACAACATGATTGACATCAATTGGTTCTTATTATGGTTGAAGTAGGATAATCCTCAGTTCTCATAAATTAAATAAATGTGTCTTGATATGGATATCCATGAAAATATTCTCCATGATTATGTGGTTTCCAACTATTATTACTGTTTCCCCCACCATGGTTTTCAGTATTATCCAATCAATTAATCTTAAAAGATCAATGTTAATGATGAATTCAGTGTACAATTAAAATATTTTACTTATGAGGAAACATATATTATGGGGGAATAATTAGTACTCTTATTTATATAATTACAAATCAATATAAATCTATGAGTCATGTTGTGTGTCTAAATGGTGGATTTATAGAACAATGTTTTGTTCAGTCTTTCATATATAATGGTCCACGTTCATTTTGTGAGTTTTATAATCAATGAGTTTATTATAAATAGATCACTACAATCGAGATGATATTTTCCATTCACTAATTTTTATATCATGAAATGTATATTTTATCTATCTATAATTTAGAAATAAAATAAGTTCGTTGGTGGACTCCCATTAAAAACATTACTTAACATTAGTAAATTGAAACTATTGAGTATGAATATCTTGTAATATTACTTTTCAAAAAATTATTTCCTCTTATTATTTACATGAAAATGGATAATGATATCAGTGGGATAATAAATAATTATGTTGAATAAATTTTTAAATATTTATAGAATTCTATATAACATTCTTGGCACACTAATAGAATTATCATGGATCAAGATAGTAATATGGGATCAAATATTTACTGGATTAAAACCTTGTATCTAGAAAGAATCAATAATAAGGGTCATAATAGTTAAGATTAAATTTATTAATTTGATACCTAGTGAGAAATTGATATTTGATATACCCATTAATATCCTATAATTTTTGAGAAAATATTTTTATTCCAAAATAAATAATTAAAATAAAATACATTGAGGGACGAAGATGAGCCTTTTAATACAATGTTTTTGTAGAGGGATACATTAAGGAAATTTCAAAAATATGACTGTGAAATGATTTTTTTTCAAAAAGAATGTCATTTGGACAATTCAATATTGATGTGTTTCAATGAAACTATCATATGGTGGAGAAAACGTCCAATACAATGAACCAAAAACACTCTTATTTTGTAATAAATTTGGTATGAGGATCATACTAACTAGTACACAAAAATATGGTGTTAAATGATTACTATCATCATTAAAAATCTATTAACACTAGTGAAAAAAAATGAAATTTTAGTTGATCTCTACTACTAGAGTGGAGTCTGATTATGAATTAAGGAAATGTATAGTTACCTTCTACTCTACAAAATATTATGTTTTTTTTATTTTTTATTTCGATATTATTTTATATTCAAAAAAATTTATAATGTTTTGAAGGATTAGACCAAATTATTAGATGTTCAATTAATCATGAAAACTCATAAATGTATTTTCATCACATCATAAGTCTATGATTTTTATCTGATTGAAGATTATGAGAATATGGTTCATGAAAATCTCATTATAATCCCTCTTGTATAATTTTATTTTTTATAAAGAATGAATTTAAATTCATTACATAAATATAACAACAAATTCTAAGGAAGGGAATCCAAATTGGGTATGATGAACCATCGTATGGTAATCTAAAATATGGGCTATAAATATGAAGATCCACTAGAAAATTCAACCATCAAAGGTGTATTTATTCCAAATGTAATGGTTTGTTAATATTATATTTCTAGGTTTGAATAAAACATAAAAAATATCCCCATTATACATTATTTCATTCACATTTTACTAAAAATATTGCCTAATAATCCATTGAATTATGAGTTCATGTTGTCAAATATTACTCATACATTGTGCTACAATAATTTTTATGTCTCCATATTGAATAGAACTATTTGAGTTATTATAATTTTGGATGATACACTAGGAGATTCAAGAAAATGGATTCATTCAATTGTGTTATACACATTACAGTGAACCTTAACTTTTTTAAATAGTAATGATGGATAAATGTTATTTTTATTGATTATTAAGAACAATTAAATTTCACAATCATTAATAAGTATCCTCTTCCATGTACATAATATTGGTAAAATTAGTTTTGTAGAAAGAAATATTTGTCAATGATTTATCAGCATACTTCATTATATCAGTTGAGTGTCACTGCTAAATAAATAACCATGAAAACATTCTATATGATGTATAAACACATTATGTTTTTTATGATCCCTATTAGTTTTAAAAATTCCCCGACTCTCTCCATGGATTTAAAAAATAAATCTTAATAAAAATAACTTTATAATTTTTTGGGTAATCAATATAAAAGGAATTGTTATATATTCCATGAGTAAGGAAAAACATGAAGATAAATCAAGTAAATTATTTAATACATAAATGAAGGATTAGATGTAATAAAAATTTACAAAGACTGAATTTAGTATACAAAAAGTTTCATTTTCGGGTATATAATAATAAAAGATTTTATATTAGTGGGTCTATCCAATGCATGATTTAATTAAAATTAACTCAGACCAACTAATATATATAAGATATGTATTTTAACCATATTGATATCTATTATTGACACAAATAAGATAGTTTATGAAGCATGAAAAACCCACTCAATATGTTGACCAAGACGGTATCCAAGTACTCTTTAAGTGGTTAATGTAATGAAAATTTAATGGAAATAAATATATTTTGTTAGTTCAAATCTTCTTTCAATACCCTATTAAATACTTGTTTTTCTATTCCCTATTGATTAATTTATGATGAGACTAGTATTCATCATTATATAGAATGATGTTGGAATTGTTTTTAGATCATTAAATTGTATGGTTCATGGGAAAATTTACCCATCTCGTGATGTGGATATAGCTATTATATTTTTATTAAATAAAAAATGAATATTCATTATAGTTAAATGTTGGGAATATATTTATTTCACAATTTTTTTAGGTCAAATATCAATATGAATAAATTTAATAGTCGTTAAAGATGATTTTTGGAGTTAATTAAATATTATGATTTCCTAATAAATTTATACCATGTGAATTTAGGAATCGTCTTTGTTGTTTTTTGTCAAAAGGTTTATATTATGTTTTATATGATTAAGATCACAACATATTTGATATTTTATTATTCCCAATCGATAGATATATTAGTATATAATTAATATTATAAATCACATATTTCTAATATGAATTTTATACCATATATCCATGTTAGGATTAAAAGGATATAGAAGGAAGTAAAAGTTTTTTGAAAGAAGTAATGGAATGCTACAAATTATATACATCATTTGGGGGAAAGATAAGGTTTAAAAACTATATATATATCCCATAAATACCCGACCTAATGAGAGAGTTTAATGATAAATCTCATTGTTCATAATTCACTATTTATACTATAAGAACAATGATGTATAGAGAACTAAAGGATTATTTCAAGATGGGAACCTTGATTGGAGAAATTGTAGAGTTTTCATATCATTTTCTGTATTAATACAATTTATGTATAAGTGACATAATTCTTAGTGGATGTAATAATAATATATTATATCATAGTAAGAATGGGAATTCATCAACATGGATTTTCTCATTGGACTCCCTAAAACATCTGTTGGCCATAATTTAATTTGTGTTGTAGTGGATCACCTTATAATATCATAAAAATTAAATATTTTAAGAGATGATTTATCTATTGAACATATTTCAGGAATAAATAATAAATATGTGCTATGGATTCAATGAGTTCTATAATCTATCATATCTGATCTAGATTTGAGGTTTACCTTGATGTTTTGGAAAATTTATCAATATAATACAATGTTGAGTTTTAGTACAACATATCATCCTCAACATAATGGTTTCTCTATTATATCCATTTAAATAATATAGGATATTTTTTATATAATGTTATATTGATTTAAATGTTGTTTGGGACTAACAACATACACTAGTAAATGTTTCCTAGAATGATTTATTTCACTCATAAATTCTGATAGATCCTTATAAATCAAATTATGGAAATATGTTTTGAATTATAATGTTATTAGATAATTTTGGATAAATAAATCTATTTTTACTTGTTCTAGTTAGATAAATGTATGAGTAATTCATTTCCATTGAGTGTAATATTAATGTAACTCAGAGTCCACATATAAATTATGATGCTATTTATTATTGAGAAAAATACTTTTAAATTTATGATATAATATTTTTGAATTTTTTCATCGTAGAGGGTTTTGAGATTAAATTTTAAGTAAATATAAGGACCATGGTATATTATTCTCTTTGAGATTCTATATCAAGAAGTTATGGTAGCTTATCACTTTTTACATCCCTTGATTCTCTCCTGATGTCCCAATGTGTTCCATGTATATATCTTGATGATATACAAACATGCATAATCATATGTACTAAAATAAATTCATATTCCACTACACCATAATCATTATAATGAATACAAAAAATTTGAAATATGGGATCAATAATATAATTTTCTATAGAAAAGGAAAATTTATATTGATAAAGTTCATTATATGATTCAAAAATTTGATGAAGTAATATGGGAAAATGGGTATATGATGAAATTGATATATCATAATTTATTTTAGAATGAGATTAAATTTTTAGTTTTAAAATCATTTAATATGGGGTTCAATGTAACACCACAAAAATTTATACTATATTTATATTTTAAAATTATTTATTTATTTTCATTATCATGTGATACATGCACACCCATCTCTAAAATAACTATAACATATTATATTGTTATACTATTACCATTAAATTTATAGAATAAATAATAAAAAAAATTTAAACTATAATGATTAAATGTAATAGATTAATAAAATATATTGATATATTTAGAAAAAAATTTATTAAATAATTATTATTATTATTAATCATCTTCCCATAGAGATGGTTACTTATTTTGTTCGGTGAAAAAATAATATAATTAATTTATGCCAAATTTGAAAAATTAATTTTTTTGAAATTTTTTTTAATATCAACATATAGTATTCATAATAGTGTTAATTTATTATATTTTTTTCAAATTGTTTCAATTTAAATGAGTAGTGACAATTAATGTTTTTAAAAAATATTTTCTTTTTATGATTTTAAAAAGGAATGAGAATTTAATATATTTTATAAATGTATATACAGTTCATTTAAATTATTAATAATTTAATTATCGTCATTGTAATTGATTTTATATAGTCTTATAGTATAAAAACATTTTAAACATTTGAAATAATTTTTCTAGTACAATGATTCTCATAATGTTTTATTTTTTTATTTTAAAATAAATTATCCCTAATCTAAAAACGGAATATTTAAAAACATACAATATATTTTCAATATGTGGGTATAAATTTATTAAATATGATCATCTTATTTCTGGTTATTAAGAATAGTACACATAGAAAAAATATGTCATCTCAATAGTTGTAAAATGGATAAAAATAAGTAAAAACCATGAAATATGTTCTCAAAATCGACCAAAAACATTATTTATTTCATTATAAATGATAAACTATCTCATATCCATATAAAATTAGAATATATTAAAATTTTCATCCATTTTCCCTTGATTATTATTTTCATATATTTTTATGTAAATAATATTCCAAAATACCACTCTCTCGAATTTAATAACAATAATTTTTCTAAATAAATATAAAAATAGGATAATTTAAATTCTAAATTTTTATGAAATTTAAAAAATAGTTTTTTAAAATTTCTTTGTAGAGATGAAAAAATCACATTAAATGCTTACTCAACACCGACACAATGCTTTTACAAGCTATATAAATATTATTGAAATAATTTTGAAAACAATAAAAATATTATTTATTTTGGATTATAATACAAATGATTATTTTATAGATGAATGAAAAATATTAGATAATTTTTTAATTTTATATTATTTATTGACATATATCTTTATGTCATCATTGTTAAATTAAGGGAATTCTTTCTAAAATGAAATTAAAAATAATTTCTGTGGAATAATATTTTTTAAAATATTATTGGAATATTAAAAACAATAAAAGAGTACCAGTAAGATTATAATTTATGTAAAATGTAATCCAATTTCTCATCATGAGAAAATTGATATATTTCATTAATATTATAAATCATAAATTTTGAAAACGTTTTTTTTTTCTATGTAAATTTAAAATCTGTTTACAATGGGGTCACACAAAATCATGGTGTTTAAAATAAATCTGAAACCCATATTAATTTTATTTTTTAATGATTTTATAATAATATATTTTTTCAAATAATTCAAGGATATTTGAATGTATTAATATTTATAAATGCATTATTTATTTTTAAATATTTTTTATGGTCCTAATTTTATCTTTTCCCTCCCTTATAAAAGGTCACACATTATCTACATTCATTAGATGAAAATGTGACACTTTTATTAACAAAATACTAAAAAATTAAGTTCCCATAATCCCATTACATGATGTATATATGTTTTTATTCTTTATATAGTATTACAAGGGCCCTAAAAATGTTAGATAAACAATGAAAAATAAGGAAATCATAATCATCTTACCTAACCTCTTAAATTTTATATATTTTTGTAACTCCTATAGGTCTATAAAATTGAAAATAAAAAAATATCATCATTATCCTAAATATAATAAAATGTTTTTATGATTATATGACTACTATATTCCACCCTCTATTCTATCAAATTGATACTTAATGTTTTACTATTGTGTACATGTAAAATATTTCCTTAATATGATGAAACAATTTATTTTCCATTATAATGATTCATGGAAAGAAAATATGGTGGGTTTAATCGGTTTATATTATATTTTTGAAATAATTATTAATTATTAATTATAATATCACATTTATATTCTTATTATCCCATCCTTTGAAAAAAAACAATAACATATCTTTTGCGTATGTAGAGACAACATCCTCTATAAAATGATGTGTTTAATTTATCTTTTATTTCTTCTATGGACATTATAAAAAGTTAATTTTGATGAGTATATATTATTTATATCAAATTATAATTTTTCTTATAAATTGAGTTATTATTTCAATTTCATTTCCATCATCAATGATAAGTGAAAAAAACATTCATTCATATATACATCCCACCATCATTAGGAACCCTATAATTAATTTTTCTATATATATCATATATGAATTACTATATTTATATTGATTTTATATATGATATTAATAAATTAATTCGTATTATGGATAATATAGAGAAATGAAAAATATAGATGGACCATAACTAAAAAATTTAAAATCACAAAAAAAATCAACATAAGTAAAATGTGATTTTGGTAAGGAATTTGTAATAAAATGGCATTGACGAATTTTTAGTGGAAAATATTAGATACATTATGTATGTACATGATTCCAGTATATAATTATTAAAAAAATTAAATTTACTAAACCTGAGCATATACCTTTTGACCCATGTTAAACTCAAGGTTTGATGTTTTTGTTTCTTTCTCGTATTAATTTGTTTTATTTAATTTTTCATGTCCATTATTATATGATATATTATCCTATTCATATAAACACCATTTATATTCTTCTACTATATACATCTATATATTATATATTTCTTCATTTTATTTTTTTTATGTTATGTACTCAAGAGACTTAATTGATATTTTTAATGAAAAGTGACATTAATTATATCCTTGGTTAGAAATCCATTACATACGATATGAATCCTTGATCACCCTTTTTTAAGACTTTTCTATAGGTTATGAAGAAAATTTTTATGTATGATATATCAATGAAGTTTACTTGTTGGGATGAACTATATGGGAGATTATATTCATATTTTATAATCAATATGTTTTTTATATCTAGGTTTCGAAATACAATAAAGTTTTGTGTTTTGGAATGGGCCATGTTGATATGAACATCAATATAGTGTGATATAATATTTTTTTAATGAAATATATGGCACTCAATAGGTGTCAAAAATGCAAATTAATGATATATTCTGTAAAATAAAATAATATTAATGAATTTCAGAATAAAAAAATAGAATATTGAATTTCAAAATATAAATGGACATAAATAGAATCCCCTTACCATTTATGATAAAAAATTTAACATATAATTGCAATATTAAATCTTTAATATAGAAAATTACATTATTATATTGATATAATTTTTCAATTACTAATGGGTTTAAAACAAATGACATGCTTTAAAATGAAATAAAAAAAATTTCTATACATCATTGGATGTTCGTATTGAGACCATATTATATTTTTCTTGTATTTGATTTCAATTATTATTCATTATTTCTGTTAGTGTCAATATTTTTAATTAAATAATTCATGTAAATCAATGCGTTTCATTCACGCTCTTATAAAAGAAAACCCCATATTTTTTTTCTTTACACCAAATTGAGCCATCCATATTGACAACCTAAACAAAATTATCTTCTAATGGTAAATAATAGTGAATTATATGATATAATGTTATTTACAGAAATTTTTAAGCATACATAAAAAGGTATATAAATATTGAAGAACCAAATATGTTTTAATCATCTTTTCTAGCCTATTTCAATTTTTTTAATCATTTTTCTTCCACTAAAATAGAGTTATTCTACCAAAAGTAATAAATTTACTATAATTATTATATTAAAATATTATTTTAATTATGGAACAACAATTATACAATGTGTTTTTCTTAAAATGGATTGGGAAAGTATCTCTCATGTGTTGGTGTTGACTACATTCTCTACATAGAGATTTAAATAATATACTATTAACATATATCATGGATTGTAATTTTGATCGATTTATATTTTTTTATGATAGTTATGATATAATTTAAGAGAATGATTTATAATACTATATATAACTTCTTACCTTGATATCGATTGGAAATTAACAACATCATTTATCTATATGTGTAGATCACCACCACTACAGTGTGGATGGATTCTTTTTCAATCCATCCTTACAGAAATTGTAATAATGAAATATATAATGAATATTTACAATTTATATGATATAAAATGGATTTATTATAGGTGAATTATGATTCATATTTCTTTTATTCCATGATTGGAAATGTGAAAAAAAAATTTCTTGTGTATGTAGGATCAATCATGTAAGTGTATGGTACAATTAATTTTTATATCTGTATACTTTATTACTGCATATAAATATTTCTATAAGGTATTTATATGAAATTTAAATAAAAATAATAATTTAAGATATAATAGAACCATGATAAATGTATATGGACATGGTCTACTAAACTATTCTAGAAAGATAAAATGAGACATCTAATAATAAGAAATGACGATTTTAATAAGAATTTATCAATAATTTTTTATATAAATGTAATAAATCAATTTAGTATTAAATAATATTTATCTAAATTATTCTTTTATGTTGTTAAAAAAAATTAAATTTATTATACATTAAATTATAACACACTCTAAGAATTTCCCACTCGGTGTATGAGATTGATGTTTAAATATTATTTTAATAGAGATTATCTATTCTTGAATTTCAATTCTATTATATGACAAGATCATTTTCTATTTAAACCATCTCATTTTCTAATCCTCTTCTTATAAGTGGAAAATACATGATTTCATTCATTTTCATAAATTTATGTAATCCGGATTCCAAAATAATATTTTTAAGGGTATTAACATTAATATTCTCATTGATCAAAAATAATTTTTCATTAATAACCATGTTTTATAAAATGTTTTCAACAATTTTATTTTTAATTTTAAATTATTTATTAATGTAGTTTTTACAAATTATTGTAAATTTATAATAATGTATAAAATAACATATCTATTAAAAAAATAATGTAATTCATATTTTGTAGCATAAAATGTGAATGGAATGTTGATCTTAACATATAAGGGGAAAATATAATTTCTACTTGTCGTGACAATTATTTTAAGTAAATACTCTGTAATAGGTTACCATGGTTCATTGGAATGAATGTTTAATAGTTAATATTTTTTAATTTTAAATATTCTAAATATGATATTTAAAAATGAAATGATATTTTCCTTTATGATGTATTCTAATGATATTTTTATGAAAATTTTCATTAATGATAACATCTTTTCATGTAAAATATTATTTAATGGGGTTACGTTTCATTGATACAGTCATTATTGTTTTTTATGGATGGTTTATTTTTATTATGATAATGTACTGATTAGACTTGTTTCCTTTCCACATGTTAACTTATTGTTTTTTTATCTTGTAGAATGCAGATGAATTTATTTATTATTAGGTCATCGTTGTTTACAAGGTCATATATCCATAAAATAAATTGGTTAAATGTTATTATCCAATATTCCAAGTGAGAGGATAATACATTATCCTATTACTAAAATTGGGTACACTAGAAGTCATCGCACATTTGAAAGAGGGTACATGATAGCTTATCGTTACCTCAAAAAAGTACACTGGATGATAGTCCCAAAATAACATGTTACTAATTTATAGGTGTGTTTCTTTGAAATAATATTTATATGATTTTGTTTATTTCATATAAAATTACACATTTCCATGAAATGATCTTATTGAAATATTATGTTCTCATTACATAAGTTCTTTGATATATTTTTTATTCATCTTTAATGTAAAATTGAAATTTGATACATGACCAATGTTTTTTATATATAAATTCTTTGTTGTGATTGTAAAAAATAATTGTTTGGGTTCCAAAAATATTTATTCTAATTTTATCATAAAATAATAATAGATATATCACTTTTTTACCCCAATAAGGAAACTAAGCTCTCTTGTTATTTTTTTTTCTATTAAAAACAATTTTTTTAAAATAAAAAATTTTAATGGTGTCTCGATGAATGATGAAATTATTGCTGAACTAAGAGGAAGACTATGTAGATATTTTATGAAATTGTTTTTTATATATGTATGTTTTAGATTTAATTAAACCCTTAGGGTTCTCATGTGTATCATAATGTTATGTCTATTCACATAATATGTTGTGATATTGTTGTCTGAAAAATATTGGTCACATTATATATTATCATTTTTATTAGGATATATTTTTATTACAATTAATTATTTTTAATTATTTATTTATATGTCTATTACCTTACTTGGTTTTTTATCAAATTTTTTTTCAATTTTTTTTGAAGGCTATCCTATACAGTTTAAGATTAATTTTTGATGTTAGGATTACTTTATAATTTTTTGAATTTTTTTTAAAAACTTATATGATGATGTATTTAAGCTACTAATCATGAAATGAAATTAAACCCCCATTTTAATTGAATTTTTTATTATTTAGAATGTATGTTATTAAAATGGAATTTTATATTAATGTTGGTATGGGTCTCTATACATGGCATCCAATAATTTTATAGTTATTTTTGATATTATGATAATAGGGATATAGATTAAACTATAAGGATATTTCGAGGAAATTTTTCGATGTATGTTATAACATAATAATGGATAAGTAATATTTTCATTATATGGTTTTCCTATAAACACCACTATAATCTAGAAAATAAAATTGGATGTGGTCTAGAATATATTCAATTGGGTATAATATCCTTGAAATTAGTAAGTCATATATATCATGAATACCATTAAATTTCGTAGTGAACAAGATCTAAGAACACACCATGTTTGAATATCTTGTGGTCTATTCATTAGTTAATCAAATGATCTTTTATGAATCAGAGTGGAAAAATTTCTATGTCACAATTAAGTACTATGTTTCAATATCTGAGATACCACAACATAATGAATCCTTGGTGAGACAAAATTTTATATTGGTTTGTATAATTGAAATTTGAGCTACCCTAATGATGATAAATATAAAAAGTTTTTAGGATGAATCACTATTATATTATTGGTCATGAAAATATTCGGATGATGTCAAATATTTTCACTCATGTTTACCCTTTAGGTATTAGTGATGTAATTAATTAGATAAAACATTGTTAATGATGGGTTCTCAATGACATTCCATGTAAATTATTTATTTTTCACTTATTTTAATAATTCATTACTGAATTTCAATGTTCATATGTTTCCTATTTGATTAACTATTTTACAATGAAACTATTTTCTAAGGTCTTCATTGAACATTGGAGTTATTTTTTATTTGATTTGAATCTTACTTTCTATGAAGGGATAATTTTGGATTTCTTGAGTTTGATGTTTGATATAGTATTAATGAAACATTATCATAATTTTTATAGTCATGGTTATCTATGGTAGAATATATTTGGGACTATTTTAGAGTTAGTCACATTGTGTGACTTGGATTTAATGATTCCATATGTATTTAATGAATAGGTTTCTCACATTGGTCTATCTAGATGAATTTTTTGGAACCTAAGATTCCCTTAAATAAAAACATTGTATTTTTTGATATTTCATTGGTTGGTATATTTTGTACATTTAAATGGATGATATCAATGCAATTAAGTGAAATATGGGAATCCAGAATTCGAAGTATATGTTTCAAATTTTTTGTAATTTCTAGAAGTTGATTTTTAAATCCACAATGCTTTTGGATAGTCAATGAGAGAAATGTGTTTGTATTTTCATTAGGTTAATTCAATTGATAGAATATAGTTGAAAATATTCCAGGTCTTTTTAGTTTTAGATAGATTATGATGTGTATTATCTAGAATAGTTTTTTGGGAGAGGTCGGCGGCAATGAGACTTCATGATTTTTCGATCAAATTAGATACTTTCTCCCCATAATCTACAAATAATCAAATGTAAAGTGATTTGGAATAGTGAAATAAATTCCCAATCCCTTGACTACCAAGGGTAATCGGAATCAATAACCACGTAAACAAAGGAATAAAACTTATGCAGATCATAGATCCTAAATGTTTTTGAGAAATAATAAAAATCACAAACCAATTCAGAAGTTTGCATATTTTAATAAATTTTAGACAAGAAATTGTATCTAAGATGTTTCCTATTAATATTAAATCATGAAATAATGGTTTGGCTGTGAGATAAAGTTTCTTATTATTTAAGTGTTGAATCATAATTAAATTTCTATAAAAAATTTATTCATAAAATCATATTGTTCTTTAAATAAATATAATTGATGATAACTGGGAAATAAAATTTTTCCATCAATGAGAGTAAGAATTTATTGGAATATCAACATTAGTTTATATAAAAGTCAATGATATTCTATGTTAGGATAATAATAAAAACCTCATGAATGAAATTATATATTGTGGTTAATGAATACAAATAATGATATAATCATTCCACATGTTGTTCAGAAAATGATTAATAATTTTTTAAGCCTATTTTGATAATATAAGGATATATAGATTATTGTAAAAATTATATATCTATATAAATTATAATATAACTTATATATATCTTATATATAATATTATATTAATTAACTAATAAGTAATAAATAAAATATCAAAGATGAAATTTAATTATTGGAGGCTTATATAACAACCCATAATTTTAATACATTTATTCCTCTAATTATGTTGAATATGGTTTACACAATTCGCCAATAATTACAACTAACAAAAATGAATCCATGATTTGATTTTTAGAGAAATACCTTTAATTTATATTGTAGGTATTAATATATGTAATGGATTTATGAAATATATAAATATTTAACATTATATAAGGGTTATTTTAAAAAAAATTACATAATTCATTAATGTTTTTAAGAATTTATATTTTTATGCGCTATACATTTTAATAAATAAAACTATGTAACTTATTCATAGATGTTTATTTTAATAAATTATAACACATTTTTTATAATGGTATATGTGTTCATATTTTACAAAAATTATGAATAATAAATAACAGATATTTGAAAATTCATTTTGCAATATTAAAATGTTTTCAATATATTTTATGTTTTCAATTAAAAAAATATATTTTAAAATTTTATAAATTTATATTGAAAAAATTAATATTTCTAATTAAAATATTATCATAATTTTTTTTATTCATAAAAAATTAAATTTTTGTTTAATAATAAAAAAAATATAAAAAATTAAATCTAATGAAATTTTTATATAAGAAAATCATGAATGTTTTTAAAACACATTTTTCTATATAAAATATATTGTCTGAAGTTAAATAATGTATCCTTAAATATTATTTTGTATTATGAAACTAATTATTTGCATATTAGAAAAAATAAGTAATATTTTTATATAAAACTATTTTTTATTTGTTAATTTCTATAAAACATTCAGATGGTTGGAATATTTTTTTATTTTTTCATGTTAAGCTACACATATTTTTTTTAATAATAATAATCATGTAAACTAAAAAGTAATCAATTACATTGATTTTTTCCCCAAATATAAATATGATTCATCAAAAACAATTTATCTAAAAATGGGTTGTTGACATTATATACACTATAAATAAATTGAATTTATTAAAACACAAAGAAATTTAATTATATTAAATTATTTAATTTTGTAGATGTAGTCTATTAAAAGTTATTGAATAATTTATAATTGAATTTTTTTTCAATTAAATTTAGTTACCACGAGTGAAATTTGAGCTTCCATGATAATGGTACATTATAAAAAAATGGTTTATATCTTGTAAAAGAGGATTGAACATGTTAAAAAATATATAATATTGAATAGCGAAGGGAATATGTGATTTATTTATATCCCCATACTATTATTGACTATTTTTAGTCTTTTTTCCTTTTAATATTGAGTGATATCATTAATAAATAATGAGTTTTTCAAAGAAATGTTTTCTTAAATAAAATAATACAACTACCCTCTCCCCATTTATCTGCCCATTCCAAAGACATAAATCCATACAAAAATATAACCTAGTTTCCCCATAACAATATGCCTTTATTTCTAAGCTCGTGGTATAAAAATTTATATAAGGTGTTACCAAAGGGGGTCACACAATTTAAATTTTGTTAAGATATAATTTACAATTTTTCCCCCAAATGTAATGGTTTTCTTATGAATTTGTCTTCAATGAGAAATATATTAATTTCATGATCAAATTTTGTATTTCAATGGAAGATTTAATACCTATTAATGTATTTTAGTATACACAATTACAGAATTAATTGTATGTATAATTCCCTATGATTTCCAATATTCCAATGAATCTTAATAAAAATAACACAATTAGTATGGGTCATTTAAAAATCAATATGATTAGATTTTTTATAATGATTATACTTGATTTTAACATTTTATTTTATGTGGTATAACCAAATTCTCTCATGGAAAATGACTTTTTTATTTTTTTTCATGCATCAACATAGATTTTAATATCATTTAAAGATCCATTCACTATCCTTTTTAATGTTTTCATTTAGTCGTGTTAGAGTACCGAAATTTTTTATTGGTGTTTTGGTGGTTTCTGGGGATTTTTCATTGCCTGGAACCATGTTTTGGGATAAAAAGGAATGGAACGTGACTATTGAAAATAATAGGGGGTAGGTCACACAGTTTTATTAGACCGTGTGAGAATATATATAGTGGTTCTCTAGGTTTGGCGGTTATGAAAACACGTAAAGACTGGGACATACATACATGTAGGTATGTCTGTAATTTTTTCATCTATTGATAGAGTCTTAGCACACGGTTTTCTAACGATTAGTGAAACCGGGTGAGGAAACCTTAGGGCACCCGTTTTCCAAAAAAAAACAAGAAGGTAAACTATGCATCCCCATTATTTTGGTTTTTTTAAAAAATATTGTCTAAAAATAAATATTTAAAAAAAATTAATTACGCATTCACTTCTACAAATAAAATAGGAGAATCAGGAATGATCTCCTTATGTGGATAATTTACGATTTTATCCTTGTTCCTTGTTTGATATATAATTTTATCATGGTTTTTATCCTTTGATCTGTAATGGTACAATCTAAATTAATTTTTATTCTTTATTTATTATTCTATATTTTGATTACACTATTTGGTTTTAGGATTATATGCCTTAATTTCTCATTCTTCGTCCATTATTCAAATTTTGGTGTGACCAAGATTTTAAACAAGTTAGATATAATGGATGCAATCAGGCCTATTAGGGATTCCCATGGGATCTGTTGTGATGCATTATTACCCATCACTCAAACCAAGACAACCCTTTGGTTGAAACTTCTAGAAATGTCATATTTATTCCATGTTAGACCACCTAAGGAGAATTTTTTGCATTTACCTTATTAGAGGAGTCTAGTTATAAGTATAATGGGTTGAATGGTACGATTTGTTGATGTTTTCCTCTATTTATTAGATTTATTATATTGAACGTGAATTGGATAATTGTTTAATTGATCAAATGAGTTATGTTAAAAATGTATTGTTAAATTGGGGAAATGGATTCAATTGAATGGGTAAGTATTCCATGGGATATGATGAATGATGAATTGTGGTAAATGGGTGGGTATAGCCATGTGACATGTGCAATTGAAATTGATGATAAATGGGTGGGAAAACCCAAGTGACATGATAAAATTGAAATAGAATACATGAGTTTTTATACTCATTTTTTTATATGGAATGTTATAATTGAGTGGGTATTCTCATAATATGGAATTGAATGAATGTGATTATATGAGTTTTACACTAACATAGAATTGAATTGTGAATGGTATGAATGAATATATGTTTGAATAGATTACATTTATGGATCTCCCAGGATATTTAACGTGATAGTGGACACATTGGGTAGATAACACCTCTTTATTATTGATTAAGTGGGATGCCTACGACGTTTCTAACCCATAGATATGGCTTTCTTAGACATGTGTAGAATTTTTCTAGCATGAAATTATCCTAGAGATCCAACCAATGCATATTTCTAGTTTCAATCATGATTATCCATGGAATCAATGAGGATGACTTATTTATTGACACAAGGTATATAGTCCAAGTGTAGAATTATACATTTGTTAATACATCAAGGCCATGGGAATGTGATTCACTCCAAGTATATGGAAAGTTCTTGGTTACATGATATATATTATAGTTTAGGAGGCTGTTTTTTTCAAATTTCTTATATTTTCCCTGTTAGGATATGACCCTTATGAAAAGGATCCCTGAGGGGATGTTTGTAATTACTTATTTTCAGTTTCCATATTCCCTAGCCATTCACCCGAAAATTACTTCTTACTTACACGTGTTTAGAATATTCCTTATGCTGCATAGAAATTTATAGAATTATTGGTAATTACCTACTAGGATGTTATCTCATACCTTGTTTCTGTCTCTATAGGGACCCAGATAGATTATATGGTTACATGTGTTAATAGGTTCAAGCTCCCTAATACTGGTTTTTGACTGTTGCATTAGAGAAAGAGAGCATGAGACCATGCTATGTCCTCCATTGATGGGACACTTTTTGGGATTTTTACATTTTATATACTTGTATTGTACTTTATTTCCTTGTACCTATATTGGATGTTTTCTAGATATATGTATCATATACATCATTTATTATGAGCCATATTTTTAGAATTTTATATGTTCCTACAATGTATCTATTTTATTCTTATGTTACTTCTTCGTTTATCTTTTTTTTATTGATATATTATATGATATAATCTGGTAATGATGGAATAGTCTACAAACTAATACATATAGGTCCTCATTGCTAGTAAAAAAGACTCTTTTATTTTGGGAATGCACTTGAGCCCATGTAGGCAACTGGGCTCAGGGCACTATGGTGTTGAATCCATGTCTGGGACGTTATAAAAGGTTATCAGAGTTTTTAGTTTTGGGTTTGACTTAATATTTTTTGATAGTGGATATGGATAGGAAGGAAATTGAATTTGGTAATATGTTTTTCTTGGGTGTATCTACCTCATGTAAATGGAAAGAATAAATTTCCTGGAATGGAATTTTTATTTTCATGAATATGACTGTTCATGTTGATTTGATCTAACCATTGGGTGACACACATGATTAATGATATTATTATTGATGAAATTGTGGATTCAATATCTTTTTTAACCTAATGAATGAGGGTATTTCATCTCATGTATCATATATTCACCTGTTAGAAATATCATGCAATTAATTATTCTGTACCATTTAGGATGCATTACATATAGAGAAATCAAGATTGGTGTTTTGGTATCTATATCTAATGTTGTGACAATTTTTTTAGTTGATATAGGAGTGATGAAATCATTTAATTATTATAGTATATGTGCCCCTATGGCCTGTGAAATGACGCACTAATGAAAATTAAATTGTTTATGTGATTTTCAGACGTATGGGTTGAATGGGAAACACATTTTTGATTCATGAGGAGTTATGAGTCCTCATGGATTTGGAATTTGTAAAATAGTGCTTAAAACCCTGGAATAATTGATTTTTTGAAATGAAATGTAAAATTAATAAAGATTCATGTGTAAAGGAATTGGAAATATGAAGTGATGAATATAAAATTGACCTAGACCAAACTTTTCAGTGGGAAAGAATAAGAGTATATATTTTTGTTTTGACTGCTTATTTTTACATTCCTAGATTTAGGATCAATTTGGGGTATGACTTGTTTAGGAGTGTTTTGACCTATACTGTGCATTTTACTTGTATGATTTGAACTCATTCCTTTCCAAGTCATGTGTTTGGAATTTCAAATGCATGACACCATGATGACATAAATTCAGACACTAGGTGGGAGGCAGATATCACACTATGGAGGTGGTGGTCCTTGGGATATAGAAAGATACTTCTTTAGTTATATCTGTGTCACCGGCATCTCTTCCGGACACAAGTGTTCAAGAATAGTTATGTGAGGGTTTCATTCACTATTTGTAGAATTTCCATAGAGAATTGCAGCCTAACATGTTCATGAATGGGCTAAAGGATGTGTTGCAATACAAACAGACTCCCACATTTTTGGGAGAAGGTGGTCGACATGATGCTGAGAAATGGATAGAGATGATGTTGTCGATATTCGAGCATCGTGAGATGAATCATAAGAGGGGGTAAAATTTCATGACATATATGATTTATGGAGAAACAAATCACTTGTGTAATGTACGTAACTAGGATGAAAAGCTATGAGATATGTGTTGGACTGATTTTGAAACCTACCTTTATGACTAATTTTTCCTCAGGACTCATAGTCCAATTGGAACCATCGTATAGGATGCCCCAAAACAGAACTTCATACCAGAAGAAGTAGTTTAACCATGACCTATTCATGTACCGAGCTTGTGGAATGGTGGGGGAAAAGAACCGTTTTTTTATAGGAGGTTCCCTCAAGACGTGAGTTGTAGGGGATGCGCTCTGACACCAGGTTTAAGAACATGTTCCTCATCTCCCCTTTAAGTAGTGATATGGAGTTGTGTTTGCTGATATGGATGAGGTAGTTGTGGTCATGTTAGAGGCATCCATACATAAATTACATCGATACATTAGAGTGGGCATATTCTAGGTAACAAGGTTATATCATAGGTCAATGGGGAATGTGTTTTGATTCTGTATAGAATACCCCTAAGGATTAGGGGTCTAGAATTTATACAGTTAGAGGATCGATCCAAGTAGCCTCTACTATTGACTTTTCTATTTTTGATACAGGTGCATCACATAGTTTTATATCCGTACCAATGGAAAAATCCATAGTGTTTTTGTCTATAGATAAAGATATTATTATGAACTCATAATTTAGAAATATAGTTAAATATGTTCACTAGTGTAAGGATATCCCTTTTAAAGTTGGTGGGATTCACATTATCTAGAGTTTGTGTGTAATTTATATGATAGGGTTTGACGTCATAGTCGAGATGGACTAGCTAGTATATTATTAATCTTGCATTTATTTCTATCACCAGTTGTTCAATTTTAAATCACCAATTGTTTCATTGTATACTCACTAGGATGAATGGGATTTCCAAGAGAGTCAAGATAGACCCAAGAATTATGGGATAGGTGTAATGACAGAATAGTTAACTAGTTCTTATCTGGATGATCATGGGGTGAGCCAAGAAGACTATCATCCATTGGTTGAGTGCTTCAAGGATGATCTTCCTTATGAATTATCTAGTATACCTCCTGAGTGAGAGAGGTGGATTTAAACATTCATATATTGTTAGGAGACGTACTGGTATCCATTTCTCCATAAAAGATGGCTAAAATAGAGTTTCAAGAGATCATGTTGCAGTAATAGGGTTTGGAGGCAAAGGGGATTATTTGACCTATTACTTCTATTTTAGGTTTTCTGGTCATTTTTTCAAAAAAGGAGGATACCTTTAGAAAATACATTAATTATTAGAAATTGAACTAGTTAATGGTGAGAAGCTGATATCCCTTACCATAGATAGATGACCTATTTTATCATCTTCAAGGAGCCCGAGTGTTCCCAAAAATTATTTTGAGATTAGATTATCACAGGTTGCATGTTTAACCTGAAGAAAAACCTAATATAGTCTTTTGTAGATGTTAAGGTCCATAAAATTATCTTTTTAGTTGTTCCAACTCACGAATGTGCCAGTGGTGTTAATGTTCTTGATGAATTGAGTGTTCTATAAATACATGGAATCTGTTGTAGATGTTTTAATGGATGATATCTTAATGTATACTCTTAATCAAAATGACCATTCCAACCATCGTGAGATTGTTTTTATTACATTGAGAGATATTCAGTTATATAATGAGTTCAAAATGATCCAGTTTTGGATGTATTAAATTCATTTCCTATGCCACATAATCTCATTGACATGAGTTTCAGTGGACTAGAGAATTTGAGAGCTATAATTTCTTTCGGAAATCTCATGAATTGTTTTGAAATACAGAAATTTTAAGGAAATATGGACACTACATGCATCTTATATGGTATTTATCATGCCTAATAGTTCAATTGATGGTATTGACTACTATGTCTTTGATTTTTGTATAATCTAATTCTAGTGAGACAGCCTCCTAGCTACTGAAAAAGAGGATGACATCAGCACCACTACTGATACTTCCAAAGCAGGGTAGAAGATAAAATGTGGATTAAAATGTGTCATGTATTGGGTTGGGAATAATGATGATGTAGGGAGATAGATTTTTGGTGTGCGGGTATCGGTAGTTGACGACACATGATAATAACTATGTAACACATGATGTCAAGTTGTCTTCAGTTGTTTATCTTTTCACTATTGAAGACATTACTTAATTGGACAGAATTTTGTGGTATACATGAAAAAATATATTCTCAAGTATTTATTTACAAAGTGTGACCTAAACTAGAGGAAATGGTGGTGGTTTGAAAACCTTTAGTCATATTACATTGATCTTTACTACCCGCCTGGTAAATCCAATGCAGCGGTCGATGCAATGACCAAGAGAAAAAGTATTCAATAACTGAAATAGTCCAGTAGCAAGTTGTAGATCATGAATTTGTTCTATGAGATTCAATTGTAGGTGAAATCTATTTAGGGGAAGACTTATCAAATACCTTAGCTGTAACTACCACCCAAGTGGACAGAGTAAGAATGAGGTAGTTATCGGATTCCAACTGCATAGTCCTATGAGAGATTGTGGAATATATGGATTCAATTAAATGGGTATGTATAACCACGGGATATGATGAACAATAAGTGGTGATAAATGGGTGGGTATACCCATGTGGGATGTCTAAATGAAATTAATTATTAATTGCTGGGAATACTCATGTGACTTTATTAAATGGAAATGGAAAACATTAGTGTGTAAACTAATGTGATGTTTTTGTATGGAATCTAATAAAGTAATGGATATACAAATTTTATATAGTTGAATGAATGAGATTATAAGTGTTGGTATACTCATAAAATATTTAATTGTTATTAAAAAATGAATGTATGGTTGTATATATTAAATTTATGGATACCCACAAGTCTAGAACATAGTAGTGGACACCTTCGGTAGAGTATTAAACTTGGGTCTCAATTTCTTGGGTTGCCTGAGGAATTCCTAACCCTTAGAAATGGATTGATTTGACATTTATTGGTATTTTTTTGTGTAACATTCTCATAGTACTCCAACCAACAAATACACCATGATACCATCAAGATTCACCTTTGACTCGATGAGGATTCATGGGATATTTCCCTTATATGAAATGGAACATTAGTTTATATGTTATAGACATTGGAATGTGATTCACTCGTAGTATACGACAAGGTCATTGTATGTTGAAACATATGAAAGTATGGAGTGTCCATGTTTTTGTTGATATTTCTTATAGCTACCTTGACAGGAGCTGACAGTTGTTGTAGGGATCCCTGAGAGTCTATTTTTTAAAAAATAGTTATATGACTTAGTCATTCACACTAACGGTGTTTCATAGTACAGTTTTTCGGAATATTTGATATCTTTCATAAATCTATATAGAAATCATGGTTGTTACTTACAAGGATGTAATCTCACACCCCGTTTGGGCCTCCATGGGAACCAAATATAATATATGGTTTTAGGTGATAATAGGGGAAAGCGCCCAAATTAAGAAGAATTAACACGTACCTATTTGTCCAATTTTCTAAATACATGTATCATCTGCATCATTTTATCAGATCCAACATTTAATATTGTTATTTGTTCTTAATATGTATCTATTGTATCCTTTTTTATTAGATTACTCTAACTATATTTTATTGACCCTCGTTGTGATATACTATGGTAATGAGGGAATAGTCTCCCAACTGTCACACCTAGGCCCATGCTGCTAGTTGGTAGCCTATATCATTTGGGAAGATGCGCTTTAGTCCATGTAACAAACCAGTCTTGGGGCTATTAAGTGGAATCCTTGTTGGGGACATTACATGTCATCCTTATTAATGAAATATAATGATTTTTTGAAATTTTAAATGTGTTAATAATAATTGTAATCTATAAAATTAATGGATCCTATTTCACAGTTTCCCTACACAACATTATTAATCATTATATTTTAGAACAGAATTATGTGGTAAATGATAATAACTTCATATTTACCATTTAAAATATCGAAAATATTTTGTTATTAGATAGTGTTTTGATTAGTTTTTATAATTAGTATATCTTAAAAAATCAAATTACATCATCTATACCGCCTTCATGAATATATAGTTACAAATTTCCTTACATTTTCTGCATTTTTATTTAGTATTATTCTAATGTTCCGTTTCTATTTTTTCCATATATATAAATGTATTTGTAACTCATTTTCACTAATGGGGTTATAATATTTTTAGTTTCTTTCATTTTTCCAACTTTTAAGAAAGATAGATATAAGATATATTTTTTTTATAAAATAATATGAATAATCACTATATATATATTTTTATACCATGATATTCTTATAGAATAAAAATAATATAATAGATAACACTATTGGTTTAATTATAGAATTATATAAATTTATATGGTCTTTTAAACATTTATGTTTTTAGGGAACTCAATTTTTAGAACCTAAGTACCTTTTTCAATTATTTTCTATTTAAAATTATTTTATTATATCTTTTTTTAATATATTGTATATAACCTCCTATTATGCCTTATTAAAAAAAGTAATTCCACATTCTAAAATGGGTTTTATCATTTTAATGATTTTTTTTTCAAAATAAATTTTAGTGAAACACATAATTTTGAACCCAATATTATAGTATTTATCATATAAAATGATTGTTGGGTTTATTATACCCCTCAAATTCATTAGTTGTTGATAATTATTGATGATATTTAATATAATAGGCATGATATCTATGTATATGAACATTATATAAGGTGAAAAGGTGTTTATCTTAATGACATTTTATACAGTGATTGGGTTGTAAACGTATGCATTATATGATATAATGGAAGATTGAAAAATAAGATGATGATTATGATCTCATTTGTGCCATATTATATTTTTGTATAATTTATCCTTACCATATGAATATGATATCATGATTTACTCTATTTTAACATGTTTATAATTCCATGATCTTAGTATTTCATAATCATCGTCCATGTTTCCATGCATATGACCATTATCATTATTTTATCATCTTATGCGACATTGATCAATGGTTGTACTTTATTTACAAGTTTATTTCCATATTGGGAATAATAAATGACACTTTAAGTTATGTATTTTCCTTTAGGTATAATATTTACTTGTGGAATATTTTATGATGCTAAGAGATTTCCTCTATCAAACTAGAGGAAGAATTCTATAGAATAACACCATCACATCTCATAAAATTCTATGAAAGTCTATGAAAGGATAATAATAAAAACCTATCAAAAAAATATATATTGTGGGACATGATACCACATAATGATATAAACACGCCTCAATGTTTTTTGGAAAAATGATAAGTATATATCTAAAGCCTATTTTGATAAGATATTGATGTTTTGATGATTATAAGGATGGTATATCTCTAAAAAATATACTATAATAAATATTTACCATATTGATAAAATTATATAAATTCATTAGTAATTAATAAATAAACTATCATAAATAAAATTTAATTATTGGGGATAATGTAATGACCAATAGTGTTAATATATATATTCCACTAATTATGTCTAATACGTTTAATTAAATTCCCAACAAATAATAACAACATTAAATAAAACCACTGTTTGATATGTTGATGAATACTAGTAGTTTAAATAGTAAGTTGTAATAAGAGTATTGTATTTATCAAAATATATTAATATGTATTTTTAGAGAATGGTTATTTTGAACAATTTTCTATATTTTATTAATGAGTTTAAGAATTTATTTCTTTTATGTGCTATACGTATTAATTAATAAAATAATGTAACTTTTTCCTAGATGAAAATGTTAATAAATAATAACATTTATTTAATCATTATATCATTATTCAACTTTAATAAAAATTATCAATAAGAAAAACTAGATATCTAAAAATTCATTTTTCTATATAAATATATTTTCACTATATTTTTTGTATTAAATTAAGAAATTGAATTTATAAATTTTAGAATTTTATATTGAAATTTTTTTTCATTATTGTCAAATTTACAATGATAAAATTATAGAACAGTTTTTTTTGGATTTTTCCAAAATATTTTAATTTGGATATGAATAAAAATAATAATTTTATAAAAATAGAAACATTAATGACAATATTATATTATAATATCATGAATGTTTTGGAATCCCATTTATATATATATATATATTATATTTTATAATGTTTAATTATGTTTCCTAAAATATAATTTTGATATATAATCCTCATGCATAGAATCTTAGTAAATATAGGTAATACTTTAATATAAAAATATTTTTCATATTTTAATTTATTTAAAATTATCACATGGTCGAAATATATTTTTAATTTTCATTTAATGTTATAGATATTTTAAAATAATATTAATAAAATTTTAAAATGATAAATAATAAATTACAGTGATTTAGTTTCTAAACATAAAAAATATTCTTCATGTCAACATTTATCTAAAAATAGGTTGTTCATGTTATGTATGCTTTTACTAAAATTAATTTATTAAAAATAATAAAAATGATCATTTATAAAAGTATTAAAATTTCAATAATTATATTTTTTTTAATAATTATATAACTATTATTCTAATTTGATCAAATAAAATTAGTTTACATTGGTGAAATATGAGCTTCCATGGTAGTGGTATGTTATCAAAAATGGTTTATATCTATTACAAGAGGTTAGAACAAGAAAAAACATTTTTAATATTTAATGTTGATTTAAAGATGTGATTTATCTATAACCCCACACTGTTATTGTGTATTATTTTAGCCTTTTCCCTTAAATGTGAAGTTATGTAATTGAGAAATAAATATTAATTCAAAGATACAATTTCCTCACTAATAAAATGGAACTAACCTCTCCCCATTTCTTAACCCATTCCAAAGACACGAATCCCCAAAAAATTCTATCATACTTTCCCCATAACACCATACCTGTGATGCTAGTTCCTTGGTATAAAAAATTGTTATTAAGGAATTACCAAAGGGGTAACATCCAATGGAAATAATGTTATGTTAATGTTTAGAATACTTTCCCACGTATGTAATGGTTTCCTTCTTAATATCTCTTCTATGAAATTTATTTTAATATTATGATCAAATTATGTATATATATGAATGATACACAACCCATTAATGTATTTTGGTATAAACCATTACATAATTCATATTATTTTTCGGTTCTTGTAATTTCCATGATGATAACGAATCCTAAAAAACAACTACTAAATATAAAACTGTCATTAAAAAACAAATATGATTTCTTGTTTAATAATGATTATCCATGAATTTGATATTTTATTTAACATGGTATAGCCAACCATAATGAGAAATAAATTTTTTATTCCTATCATCTAAGAACATTGGTTTTTGTATAAAGTACAAAACATATCTTTTTCAGTTTTAATTTTTAAATATGGCCTTGTGTGAGTACCCAACATGTTCACTGGTGTTTTGGAGGTGTTTAGGGATTCTCAAATCCCATATCCATGTTTTTGGGTGAAAATATCCTGGAGTATGATTAGTGCAAACTGTGCAGAATATTTCATATGGTTTAACTAAAGCATGCATTGATGGACAAAGAGATGTTATATGTCAATGAATTAGGACTAACTGTTTGGTATTTGATGTACGACTGTGTGCCCATGTTTTCATTTTTTATATACTTTTATAGAGGCTTATCTAGCATTTTTCTAGACAATTAGTGAAACCAAGGGTGGAAACTATGAGGGTACCCATTGGCTTATAGGAAACCATTTTGGTAAACTGTGCATCCCCTGTGTTTTGTTTTTTTATAAATTTATCTTTAAAAATAAATATTCTCAAACACATAAATTGTGTTTTGACTTCTATGCATAGAAAGATATATTCTTGATATATATCATCAAGTGGATAAACATGGATTTGATCCTCATTCTTTTTCCGATCTCCAATTAGAGCACAGGTTTTCTCTATAGATACGAAATTGTAAGATCTGAATTCCTATTTATTCTTTCTCACTTATTGTGGATATTGATTACACTATTTGGTTTTATGATTATTTTCCCAAATATATCATTATTCTTATATTATTCACATTTTTCCTAAACCAATTGGAATCCGGACTTGATTTTTAGAAAAACACACAACTACTGAGATTCCATAGTTGGTATGTACATTCCTTTTGGATTTTTATTCTTTTTAGAGTTATCGACTGTTACAACATTCACCATACAATCCAGTGTTGCCCTGATTTTGAATGTGTTACCTATAATGAATGTAATCTGACCTATTATGGATTCCTATAGGATCTGTTGTGATGTTTTGATACCCATTTCCCTTACCAAGGTAACCCTTGTGGTTAACCTGACGACTTTTTCATGTTTATCCCATGTAAGACCTCTCAAGGGGTGTGTTTTTTGTATTAGTTATTATATGTAGAAAATTATAATTATAATGGGTTGAATGGTATGATTAAAAAAAATTACTCATGTTATTGGATTTATTATATTGAACATGAATTGGTTTACAATTCAATTTATCGATTGTGTTATTATAAACATGTTATGTTAAATGGAATAAATTATTTCAATTTAATAGTTGAGTATACTCAAAGTAAATGATGAATGATGACCGATTATAAATGGGTGGGTATATCCATGAGACATGACTTATTGAAATTAATGAAAATGTGTGTGTAAACCCAGGTGACATGATTAAGTGGAGATATAATACATGAGTGGGTATAACCATCTGATAGTTTTAGTATTGAATTCAACAAATGAGTGGGTATAATCATTATTTAGAATTAAAATAACATGATTATAATATTTGGTAGACAATTATGGAACTGAATTGATAATGTTATGAATTAATATATATTTGATTAGAATCCATGGATGTATTGATATGGATATTGAACATGATAGTGGAAAATTTTGGTAGAGTTTTTTCATTGGGTATTGATTTAGTCGGATGCCTTAAGATATTCTAACCCTTGGATATGGATTTCATAGACTTGAATATGATTTTTCTAGAAGGAAAAACTCATAGGGAACCAATCAGTTCATATTCCTAGTCTCCATCATGATGATCTTAGGACTCGATGAGGATGCCTTAGTCTTTGAAAATTGGGATCCGAACATTGTGTGTTATGATATGTCTGTGGATATGGAATAGTATTGGGAATGAAATTCACCCAAATTATATGGAATGGTTGTGGTGACATGATACATATTAGAGTATGGTGGGGAATTTTTGCTAGTTGATATTTCATGTCGATCCCTTATAAGGAGCTGGCAGTATTTTTAGGGAGCCATGAACGGATGTGTGGTATTACATGTTTATAGTTGTTATATGTCTGAGACATTCACACTAAAATTTCTTCATACTTACACGTTTTCATCCTATTTACTATGTTGATTATAACTTTATAGACTTATGGTTCTTTAACAACTAGGATATTATCTCTCACATTATTCGGGCATCCTTGGGGACCAAAACATAATATATGGTTAGACATGATAATTTTCCCAAATGCCCTAATAATGGATGGGGACCATTTCATTGGTGTAGGGGAGCATGCGACAAAGAAGAGGCTTGAGCTGCTGGGACATTTTTCTTCTTTTTTTATTTTGTATACTTGAATGGAACTGTATTTATATGTTCCTATTTTGGATATTTTCTAGACACATGTATCATGTGTATCATTGTACATGTTCCATATTTTGTGATTGTCATCTATTCAAGATATGTATCTATTGTCATATGGTTTTAATTATTCTACTATCTAGATTTCATTGACATTATGTGTGAGATTTTATAGTAATGCGGGATTAGTCTCCACACTTACGCACCTAGTCCCCCATTACAATTCGTAGGCCTTTGGTGTTTTGGGAGATGTTCTTGAGGCCATGTATCCAAACAGTATCATGGAAATATTGAATGTAATCTAGGTTCAAGACTTTATAAAGTGTTATCGAAGGATTTGTTTTCTCATCTGACATACTATTTATTAACAATATATAAGGACATGATGGAAATAGAAATTGGTAATAATTTGTGCTATAGAGTAGCTACCTCAAGAATAGGGAAAATTCAAATTGTCTCAAATGGAATTGTTATTTTAATGATTTTGACTATTCTTGTTGATTTGATTTATCTTTTTGGCTACAAATATGATTTATGATATTACAATTGATGTAATTTTGGGTTATATTTCCTTTTCAACCTGAGGGGATGAGGGTATTCCATCACTTTCGTCAAATAGGACATTGATAGAAATAACATGACATGCGTTATTCCATTCTATTATGGATTCAATACTTATTTCATGCTATTGTGATAGGTTCTATGCCATTTCTAACTACGATTTAGATAGTTTTTATACATTGGGTAGAAGATTTACACCATCATTCAGTTGGTATGGTGTTTGGGACCTTAGGGACTGAAAATTTATGCACTAGTGAAAATTCTATTATTTAAGATGTTTTGATATGTATGGATTTAATCAGAACCATGTTTTGGATTTAAGATGTATTATGGTCCCTTAGGATTTGGAATTGGTAAAAAAGTGGTCATACCACATGAAAAAATGAATTGTGGAAATGAAATGTAAAATGAATGGTGATTCAATTTAAAATGAATAGGATTCTCGAAGTTATGAATAATGAATTTACCTAGACATGAATTTTCACTGGGAAATAGTATGTTTTCCAATTTCTATTTTGAGTATCTCTTTTTATGTTCATATTTTCAGCATTATGTTATGAGGTATGACTTGTTTTTGGAGAACATTGACATGTCTTTTTCTTTATAACATTGGGATTTCAACTCATTCTGTTATAATTCACATGTTTGGAATTTCAATGGAATTAAACCATGAAGGCCTTAATTTGTACACCAGGTGGGAGTAAAAGTCTACACTTTGATGTTAGTGGACCATGGCCAACTGGAAGATCCTCCTTTAGTGCCAACTATGGAACCATCTTATGTTACAGATATAGGTGTTGAGGAATAGTTATATGCGTTTTGATTCACAATATACAGACATTTGAGGGAGAACTACAATATTCCTTATCTATGGATGAGCTAATTCATGTTTTCTAGTAGTAGTGTCCTCCCATATTATAAGTATACAGTGGTCCACATAATGATGAGGTATGTCTAGAGATGAAATTTTCGATATTCAAGCATCTTGATAAACCTCATGAGATAACAGTAAACCTCAGGAAATATATGCCTCATGGAGTAGTAAATTGTCGGTGGGAAATACTGAACAAGGAATACAAGAGGCGAGATATGTTAGTCAATATAAGGAAAATAATATAATCCTATTGAAAAAAAATTATATATTGTGGGTCATGCTAGAAAATAATTACATAATAATGGCTCAAATTGTGGTGAATTTGATAAATATTGGTTTTAATCTTATTTTGATAAGATAGATATGTTTATATGATTGTAATGATGTTATATCTCTATAATTTATTCTATAATGTTAATTTATCTTATAGATAACTTTATATTAATTCATTAATAAGTAATAAATAAAATATCAATGATAAAATTTATTTATTGGGGGATAACATAACGAACCATAATCTTAATATATTTATTCCTCTAATTATGTTGAATATAATTAATTGAATTCTTCAAAAAAACAATAAAATATGAAACCATTATTTTATTTAATTTGTAATTATAATAATTTATAAAGTAAGTAATAATATAAGTAACAGATTTATGAAATAATTTCATATTTATTTTTTAAATGGTTATTTTGAAATATTTGAAAGAATTTATTAATGTTTTTAAGAATTTATCTCTTTTTTTATTATACACTTTACGAAATAAATATATGTATCTTATAAGTAGATGAATATTTTAATAATGAATGACTTTCGGTAATTAATTATATATTTATTCATCTTTTTTAAAAATTGTGAATAATAAAAATTGGATATTTAAAAATTAATTTTTCTATATAAATATCTTATCACTATATTTTATGTTTTAAATTAAAAAAGATGAATTTAAAACGTTATGAATTTTTTATTGTAAAAATTGTCTTCATAGAAAAAATTATAATTAAAAAATTATCAAAAGTTTATTTTTACATTAAATTATATGATAGTCTATGTAAGGATAATAATAATATCTTTTTGACAAAAATTATATATCATGGTAAATGATACAAAATAATGATATAATCATTCCTCCAATAGTTGAAAAACTGATAAATATTTGTTCTAAGGCTATTTTGAAAAGATAGAGATGTAAATCTGATTCTAAAGATGATATATATCAATAAATTATATTAAAATTTATATTTATTGTATATAATAATTTATATTAATTCATTAATAAGTAATAAATTAAATATCACAAATGAAATTTAATTTTTGGGGGATTACGTAAAGACACATATTTTTAATATATGTATTCTTCTAATTATGTCTAATATGTTTAATTGAATAATCCAAAAAATAGTAAAAAATGTATGCATGATTTGATTTGATGAGGAATAAAATTCATTCAAAAATATGGTATTGATATGGGAAATGGATTTATGAAATATATTCATTTGTATTTTTACAGACTGGTTATTTTGAACAATTTTTGAGAATTCATTAATGTATTTATAAATTTATCTCATTATGTGTATACTTTTGGATAATAAAATATATGTATATTATTGTTAGATGTATATTTTAAAAAATTATAACATCTATTTATTAATTATCCCATTTATTCATCTTTTATATAAATTTTGAGTAATAAAAAAAATATATTTAAAAACACATTTTCCTTTAAAAATATCAGTTCACTATAGTTTGGGTTTTAAATTAAAAGAAATGAATTTATAAATTTTAGTAATTTATAATGAAAAAATGTCATCTTAGTAATATTTATAATGAAAAAAATATCAGAACATTATTTTTTAGATTATTTATAATTAATTAATTTTTATGTGAATATGGAAAAATAATAATTTCACAAAATTTTACTCTTTAATATTATAAAATAATATCATTATTTTTTGAAAAAAAATTCTATATAAAATATATTTTCTAATGTTATATTATGTATTCTAAAATAAAATTTTGATATACATAAATCCCATTTTAGTAACTTAGAACACATAGTTAATACATTAATAGAAACTAATTTTTCGTTTGATAATATTTATAAAATTTTCACTTGGTTGAATTTTTTTCATTTAATGTTACTAATATTTTTATTTAATAAAAACACACATATAAAATAAAATATAATCAGTTATATTTCTTTTTTTTTTCTTAAAAATAAATTTGATACTTTAAATAAACATTTATCGTTTTACTAGTGAGCATGTTATATATGTTATTTCCAAAATGAATTTCATTAAACAAATAGAAATTTATATTTATAAACATTTTTATATTTATAGATTTAGTTTTTTATAAATAATTAAATATTTTTTGTTCTAATTTATTCAATTAAAATTAGTTTCCATGAGTGATATTTGAGCTCCCATTTTATTTAATTGTTGTCAAAAATGTTTTATATCCTGTTCATGAGGCTAGAACATGTAATAAACATTTGAAATTTTGAAAATTTAATGGAAAATGTGAATTTTCTCTATCTATACACAATTATTGACTACTTATGGATTTTTTCCCATTAAATATGGAGTGATATCATTGAGAAATATTTTTATTTTCAAACAAACATTTTATTCACTAAAACAAATGCTTCCCTCTCCCTATTTTTCAACCCATTACAAATATATGAATCCCCAAAAAGTCAATCCTAGTTTCCCTTTAACACCCTCTATATGATTCTAATTACATGGTATTGAAACTTTTTTATAAGTAGTTACCAATGGGGGAACATCTAGTAGAAATGATTTTATGTTATTGTTTAAAATTCCTTCCCACTAATATAATGGTTTTTTTCTAAATTTATCTTCAAAGAGAAACATTTTAATTTTATTATCAAATTTCATATTTCTATAAAAGTTATATTACCCAGCACATTGTTTTCATATAAAACATTAGTTTATTCAAGGTACTTATAAGTCCATATGATTTTAATGATGATAATAAATATTGAAAAAAAATTACTAAATATGTAAGGGTCATTTAAAAGTCAATATGATTTCATGTGATATAATGATTATCCATGAATTCAATGTTTTACTTAATATTATATAACAAATTTATACCAGGTTAAATTACTCATTTATTTATATAATATAAGATCTATGGTTTTTATATCAGGTACATATACCTTTTTTATGTTTAAATATGTCCTTGTGTGATTACCAAATTTGTTCATAGGTGTATTAGAGGTGTTCGAGGCTTGTATAGAGCCCTAAACTAGGTTTTGGGATTAAACATGCCTTCTGCATGATTTGTGAGAACTATGAGGATTAGGTCGCATGGATTGGCTAAACCACATGAGTTTATATAAAGGGGTGGTGTAGGTATGATGTTTTGGAAAAACCATATGGAAAGGGCCGCAAGACTATGCATCTTTGTCTAAATTTTTCCATACTTTAAAAGAGGCTTAACGGATTATTTTCAGGCGATTAGTGAAATAGTGTGAGGACCCCGCACAGGTACCAATTGGAATATAGAAAACCAAGTTGGTAAACCATTCATCCAATGTTTTTTGTTTTTTTATAATATTGTGTTTAACAATAAATACTTTACAAAACCTAAATTCGGGTTTCACTTCTATTGACAGAAAAATGTATGACTGAGAGGTCACTATAAGTTGATAAACTAGAGTTTTATCCTCAATCATTTTCATATTTAAAATTCTGGAACATGTTTTATCCTTGGATCTAGAATGGTATGATCTAAATTTCTTTTTTATTCAATATTTGTTTTTCTATGTATTGATTGCGTTATTGGTTTTAGAATCATATGACCTAATTACTCATTCTTCATATGTTCCTTATATTTTTTCTAAACATAATCTAATAAATAATTGATTATGAAATAACACTCCACTACCGAGCAGTAGTAGATGGTATATACATACCTTTCAAATTTTGATGTTTTCTAAAGCTATCAACTGTAAATCCACACGCCAGATGTTCAAGTGCGAACTTGATTTTGAACTTGTTTTCTATAATGGATATAATCAGACCTATTATAAAATCTTATATAATCTATTGTAATGTGTTTATATCTTTTTCCTAATCCAATGTCACCTATTGTGTAAAACATAGGAAACTTTCATGTCTATGCCATGTTAGACCTCCCAAGGGGTGTTTTTTGGGTTTTTATTGGTATAAGTAGTCAATTATAAGTATAATGGGTTGAATTGTATGATTAGTAATAGTTTCCCCCTTTTATTAAATATAATATATTGTAATTGAATTTGTAAATTTTTGAATTGATAAAATGAGTTATGGTAAACATGATGTGTCAAATAGAATGAATTGATTCAATTGAATGGGGGATTATACCCAAGGGATATGAAGAATAGTGAATGGTGATAAATGGGTGGAAATATTGAAGTTTCATGTCTAATTTAAATTTATGATAAATGTGTGTGTAATCCCATGTTACATGATTAAATGGAAATAAAATATATGATTGGGTATATTCATGTGTTGTTTTTGCTATGGAATGTAATAATTGTGTGTGTGTACTCATTAAGGGGAATTGAATGACTATGATTGTTTGAGTGGGTAGACTAATAAATAATTTAAATATTAATGGTATGAATGAATATGTTTTTGAGTTAATGACAAATATGGATATCCATTGATATGGAACACGCAAGTGGGCACCGTGGGTAGAGTACGCCCATTGGGTATTGATTTAGTGGGATTCCTTGGGATTTTCTAATTCTTGGATCTAGATTTCTTGGACGTGCGATGTTTTTTATTGGAATGTAATTCTCATATGGATACAAATAGTGCATATTATGAGTTACCATTGAGATGATCCTAGGAATTGATGATGATTCCTTAGATCTTGACACCTTGGATCCAACACGTGTGTGGTGTAATAATTTTGTTGACAAGGAATGGTTGTAGGGATGTGATTACTCAGCGTATATGGCAAGGTTTTGTTGAATTGATTCATATTATAGTATCGTGGGTCCTTGTTTATTGATATTTCTTATATTTTACTTTTTAGGATCTTAAACATGATTCAAGGATAAATGAGAGGATGTTCAGTATTACATGTTTTTTGTATTTATATACAATGGGAATTCAAAATCACATCACTTATTACTTACACAAGTTTATTATATTACTTATTCTTCATAGAACATTATATATTTCTGGTTCATTACTTATTGGGATTTTATTTGACTCTTTGATTGGGCCTCTAGGGTTACCCAAACAGATTATATGGTTGCATGTGATAATAGGGTCATGGGCCCTACAACAGGTTGTTGATTTTTTCTTTGGAGCATGGGAGCATGGGAAAAAGCTAAGGCCTATGATTCTGGGACACTATTTGTAATTTTTATCTTTTTTACTCATTTATTTTACCCTATGTACATATAAAAATAATAGTTTTTTCAAGATAGAGGAATCATATGATTCATTTTATATGATCCATATTTTAAAAAAAATTATTCCTTCTATGTGTCTATTGTTTGTTTATGTTACTTTTGGAGCTATCAGTATGTTATTGAGTTCCAATATGGTATACTATGGTAATGATAGAATATTCTCCCCACTAACACACCTAAGACCTCAATTCATGATAGAAGCATCTATTGTTTTGATAGATGTGCTTGAGGTCATGTGTCCAACTTGTATCGGGGCACTCTTGAATAGAATCCAAGTCCAGGACATTACATATTGTTATCAGAGGATTTTTCTTGTGGTTTTATTTACTACTTGGAGTAAAAATACCGGGATAATAAGGAAATGGAATTTTTTATAAGATGTGTCGTGGAGTAGCTACCCATTTTATAGAAAAAAGAAATGTTTCCCCAAATGGAAATCTTATTTTCCGGATTTTGACCATTCATGTTAATTCAATTTAGCCATTTGGTTTAAAAAATGTTTAATGATATTACTAATGATGTAATTTTGGGTTTTATTTCATTTGTAATACTGATGAGATGAGGGTTTTCCATCTAATTCATCATATATACTATTGATATAAATCACATTCCATGCATTATACCATTCTATAATTTATTCATTACATATTATATGCTATTTTGATAGGTGATGTTATAGTTATATATACTATTCTGATAGTTTTTTTATAATGGATAGAATTGTGATGTAGTCTTTCATTTATTAATGTGCATGGAATCTTATAGACTGGGAAATAATGCATGAGTTAAAATTCAATTTTTTGCGTGATTTTGATATTTATGGATTTAATGGGGACCATGTTTTTGATTCATGCAGTGTTATGGGTCCGTATTGATTTGGAATTTATAAACTAGTGGTTAAAACCCCTGAAAAATTGAATTATGGAAAATATAAATTGAATATGGACCCATGTGAAAATAAACATGAAACAAGAAGTGATGAAAAAAGGATTATCCTAGAACTACCTTTTGGGTGATCAATATGAGGTGTTTCAATTTCTGTTGGGGATGATTTTTTACAGAACTTAATTTAGGATGAGGATGTGGGGTATGACTTTTTTAATAGGATTTTGACCTATCATCAGCTTCTAACCAATGATATTTTAACTCATTTCTTTCTATTTCAGGTATTTGGCATTTCATATGTATCAACAAACGAGAACCCCATGTCATACAAAATGTGTAAGGTGGTGACCACAATCCATAGGTGGTGTTCCAAGGGATATAAGAGGATCCACTATTTGTTACATCTATAACACTAGATTCTTTTATAGACACATGTGTGGAGGAATTGTTTTGTAAGGTTTTTATTCATCATATATAGACTTTCTAGGGATCACTATTTACTACCTTTCCCTGGATGAGTTGTTGCTGTTTTCCCACCAACAGCATCCTCCCATGTTTTCTGGATATGGTGGTCCACAAGTTTTAGAGATATGGATGGAGAAAATGTTTCTAATATTCAAGAATCTTGAGATTTATCCTTATAGGATGGTCAATATCATGATATATATTCTTCTTGGAGATAAAAAACACTGATGGGATGTTCTCAACTTGGATGAAAAGCTGCAAGATATAATAGTATATGTCAGGATAATAATAAAAACCTATTGAAAAATATTATATATTGTTGGAAATCAACCAAATAATTATATAATCTTGTCTCACATTGTTTAAAAAAATGATTAATATTTGTTTTATGCATATTTTTATAAGATAGATATAGTTTGATGGTTGTAAAGATTATATATCTCTATTAATTAAAATTTAATATCTATTTATCATATAGATAACATTATATTGAGTCAATAATAAGTGTTAATTAAAATTTCTATGATGATATCTAATTATTGGGGTATAACCTAATGTACCATAGTTTTAATATATCTATTTCTCTAGTTATGTATAAAACCTTTAATTGAATTCACTACAAATAAGAACAACAAATAATAAAATTGTGATTTTATTTATTGACGGAAGCAAGTAATTTAAATAGTAGTTATTAAAATGAGTAATAGTTTTAAGAAATTTATTAAAATATATTTTTATGAAATGGTTATTTTGAACATTTTTACAAAAAATAAAAATGTGTTTATGAATTTATCTATTTATGTAAAATAATTTTTAAAAATGAAAACTATGTGACATATTTTTAGATGAAAATGATAATAATGTATAACATTTAATTATTAATGATATATTTATTTAACTTTATAGAATATATGAATAAAAAACCCGAATATTTGAGAATAAATTTTTCTATTTAAATATCTTTTAACTGTATTTGTATATTAAATTTATTTAAACTAATTTATAAATATTAGAATTTTATATTGAAAAATTTATCCTCAAATTATGATTTATAATTAAAAAATAATCATAATGTTATTTTTAAATTAAATTATAGGATATTATATGTAAGGATAATAATTAAAACTTCCTGAAGCAGATAATATAGTCAGGGACATGATACCAAGTAATGATATAATCATGCCTTTAATTGTTGAAAAAATGATAAATATTTGGTGTAAGCTTATTTTTATTAGATAGAGATGATTAAATGATTGTAAAGACGATATATGTATATAAATTATACTATAACTTATATTTATCATATTTATAACATTGTATTTTATCATTAATAAGTAATAAATAAAATATCCAAGATGAGATTTAATTATGGTGGGATAACTTAATGACCCATATCGTTAATATATGTATTCCTATCATAATAAAAAATATGATTAATTGTATTCTCCATAAATAACAACATACAGAAATTAATCCTTGAATTGATTTTTAGAGTAATCCGAGAAATTTAAATATTATGTATTAATATGAGTAATGGATTAATCAAATTTTTTAGTATGCATTTTTATAGAATTTTTAATTTGAACAATTATAAATAATTGATTAATGTGTTTAAGAATTTAACTATTTTAGGTGCTATAATTTTTAATAATGAACTATTTAGCTTATTGTTATAATAATATTTTCATAAATTATAATATTTATTTATTAATAAGAACTTTTTTCATCTTTTAAAAAAATTTAGAACAAAAAATAGTATATTTAAAAAATTCATTTTCATCTATATATATATATATATCATTTTAGTATATTTTAGGATTTGAATTAAAAAATGAATTTATAAATATTAGAAATTTATATTGAAAAAAATTATCATCATGGTATGATTTATACCTAAAAAATTATCATATGGTTATTTTTTTTGATTAATCATTATTATTTAATTTTAATGTGAATAACAAAAAATATTAATTTTACAAAAATTGACTCATTAGTGAAATTATATTATAAGAATATCATGAATGTCTTTAAAAAACATTTTTATATATGAAATATATTTTCTGAAGTTATATTGTGTATTCTAAAATAAAATTTTGATATATAAAACTCATTCATAGAATCTCAGAAAACATAACTAAAACATTAATATAATAATAATTTTCATCTATTAATTTTAATAATATTTTCACATGTTTGAAATAATTTTTTATTTTCATTTAATGTTTCATGTATATTTTTTTAATAATAATAAACATGTAATATAAAAAATATTCAATTACATTGATTTCTGTTTCCTAATCATAAATATGATTCTTCAAACACACATTTATCTAAAAATGGGTTGGACATGTTATATACACTATTAATAAATTTATTTTCTTTAAAAACAATGAAATTAGATTTTATAATATTATTTAAATATCTATATTTATTATGTTTTTAGAAAATAAAATGATTTAATTCTATTTTTTTAATTAAAATTAGTTCTTTTTAGTGAAATTTGAGCTTCCATAGTAATGGTATGTTATTGAAAATGGTTTATATCCTTTAAAAGGGGATAAAAAATGAAAAACAATGTATAATTTGAATGTTGAAGGGAAGATGTGATTTATTAATATCGTTACACCATTATAAAATATTTTTTAGAGTCTTTTTCCTTTAAATATGGAGTGATATTGTTGTGAAAAAATTGGTTTCTCAAAAATACATTTAATACACTAATAAAATTGAACTACCCTCTCCATGTTTCTCCACCTATTCCAAATACATAAATCCCCAAATAATTTAACCTAGTTTCCCCATAATAGCCTCCCTATGATTCTAATTCCATGGTATAAAAGAGTTACCCAATGGGTAACATCCAAGGGAAACAATCTTAAGATAATGTTTATAATTTTTTCCCACATATGTAATGGGTTTCTTCTTAATTTCTCTTCAATGGTCAGTATTTTAATTTTAGGATCAATATTCATATTTCTAGGGATGATATACTACCCAATAATTTATTTTGGTATACACCATTACATAATTCATGGTATTTATAATTCCCTGTGATTTTTTATGAATCATGATTATAAATATTAAATATGTATGCATCATTAGAAACTGAATATCATTTTATGTGTCATAATTATTATACATGAATTTAATATACTATTTATTATGTTTTAACCAATTTCTATCAAGGTAAATAACTTTTTTAGTATTGTCATGTAAGAACCCATGTTTCCGTATTAGGTACATATCATGTCTTTCTTAGTTTTAATGATTAAATATTTCCTTCTGTGTGTACCCAACTTGTTACAGGTATTTTGGTGGTGATTACGGATTTTTAGAGGCCAAGACTAGGGTTGGGGCCGAATAATTCCAATCTCATGATTAGTTAATATTATGCGGGGTGGGCCGCTTGGCTACACTATACCTTTTAAGTCTATAAGAGTGGTGCTATAGGTTGAATGGTAAGGAAAAACTCTGAGGAATGGGATGCATGACCATATGACTATATATGAAAATTTTTTCATACTCTAAAAGAGGCGTAGGACATGGTTTTTAGATGATCATTGAAACCATGAGAGGAATCCAATTGGGTTCCCCTTAGCCTAATGTAAACCATGCGGGTAAAATATGCATCCATTGTTGTTTGGGTTTTTATTATTTTATGATTAAAAATAAATATATTATAAAAACTTAATCAGGTTTTCACTTATACGCACAGAGAAAGAGAATCATGAAAGATATTCATAAGTGGATAAACTAAAAATTGAGATTTGTTATTTTCCCAATATCTAATTTTATCAAAAGTTGTTTCCTTGGATCTAAAATGGTATGATCAAAATTCATTTTTATTCATTCTCACTTATTCTCACTATTGGTCACACTATTTTTTTCAGGTTCATATGCCCTAATTTCTCATTCATTATCAAATATATTGATTTTTCTTTAAAAAATTCAAATACGCACTTGATTATAGAAAATAATCCACTTACAATATTTATTAGATGGAATATACAATACCTTTTTCATTTTATGAATATTAGAGTTTTCAACTATTACTCCACCAACCAGACATTCCATCACGTCCCCGATTTTGAATGGGTTTCCTGTAATGGATTTAATTAGAACTATTATGGATAAGCATTAAATCTATTGTAATTTGTTGATTCCTATTGTCCAAACCAAGTTCACCAAAGGGGTAAACCTAATAAAAATGTCATTTTATACCTTGTTAAAGCCACACAAGATCTTTGTTTTGGGTTTTCCTTCTTATTGGGATACAATTATAAGTATAATGTGTTGAATTTTATGATTAGTATATATTTCCCCCTTTTATTAGATTTATTATATTGGATATGAATTGGTTAATTTTTTAGTTGATCAAATGAGTTATGCTAACCATGATTTTTTGGAAAGTAATAAGTGGATTCAATTGAATGGGTTAGTATATTTATGGGTCATGATGAAAAATGAATGGTGATAAATTGGATGAAATACACATGTGACATGTTTAATTGAAATTAATGATAAATTGTTGGGTAAACATATGTTACTTAATTAAATGGAAATACAATACATTAGTGGGAATACTAAGGTGATTTTTTTTTGGGTTGGAATGTAATAAATTAGTGGGAATACTCATTATATAGAATTGAATGAATGTGATTATATGGGTGGGTACACTAATATAGAATTGAATATTTAATGTTATGAATGGATATATGTTTGAATATATGACTTAGAAGGCTCTAAGTAGATATGGAACATGATAGTAGACACCGTGGGTAGTGTACAACCATTGGGTATTGATTTCGTGGGATAACTCAGGCTTTTCTAACCCTTAGATCTGGCATGGATGGAAATGCATAGGATTATTATAGAATAACATGATCTTGTGGCCATAACTAGTCTGTTTACTGAGTTTCCATCAAGATTCTCCTTGGTCTCGATGAGGGTGCCTTAGTTATTAGCACTTGAGATCCTACCCGTGTGAGGTCTAATGCTCTTGTTGATATAAAATTGCCATGTGAATGTGATTCACTCAGAGTACACATAAAGGATGTGGTGACATGATAAGTATTGGATTATGGATTGGTCATGTTTTTTTTATATTTTATATAGTTTCATTGTTTGGAGATGAAACTTTTCACATCGATCCTTGATAGGATGTTTCATATTACTTGTTTGTAGTAGTTATATACCCAGGTAATTCACATTGACATTACTTAGTTCATACACATTTTCTATATATTCCTTGGGATACTTATAAAATTATATACATATGGGTTATTAACTATTTCAATGTTATCTAACACCCTGTTTGGACCACCTTGGGGACCCAAACTGATTATATGTCTGCATGTTATAATAGGGTCAAACGCCATAATACAGGTTGTTGACTATTTCTTTAGATCAGGGGGCATGAGACCAGGATGAGGCCTGTGATTCTTGGGAAGTTTTTTGAATTTTCTTCTTTTATTGACTTGTGTTGTACTATATTTCCATGTTTATATGTTGCTTTTTTTCTTGAAATTTTTTTAATTTTCATCATTGTATATGAGCCATGTTTTGTGAATATAATCTCTTTTTCATTTGTATCTATTATTTCATATTTTAATTCTTCTGCTATCTATATATTATTGGCATCATCTAGTATATACTCTAGTAATTAGGGAACAAACTCCCCACTAAAACATCGAGTCACTCACTAGATGTCGAAAGCCACTGGTGTTCTGTGAGATGCGCTTGTGGCTATGTATCCAACCGGGATCGGGGTACTGTTGAGTGGAATGCAGGTTCAAAATGTAATAATGTGTTATCAGCAGATTTATTTTCTGGTTTGACAAACTATTTGGGGAAAATATATAGGTATAGGAAATAAATAGAATTTTCTAATTAGCTGTGCCATGGAGTTTCTACCTCGTGTATAAGGAAAATAAAAATTTCCTATAATTGACTTGTTAATTTCATGATTTTGTCTATTCATGTTGATTTGACTTAACCGTTAGGTGACACCCATGATTTTTTATATTAATATTAATTCAAATGTGGGTTATATTTCTTTTAAAACAAAATGATTTGATGGTATTCCATCTCATACATCACATAGAAACTAGTTAGAAATCACCAGCCATACATTTTTCCATGTCATTTAGGATGAATTATTCATTTCATTCTATTTAGAAAGGCGGTGTGGTAAAAATATAAATTTTTGTGATTTTTTTTGCAGTGGATAAAAATGAAACACCATATTTTAGTTTATATGGTGTATGGGCTGTTATGGAGTAAAAAATGACACATCGATAAAAATTCAATTATTTAAGTGATTTTGATATGTACAGATTGAATTGGAACTATGTTTTCTATTCATTATGGGATATAAAACATAATGGATATGGAATTTGTAATCCAGTGGTTAAAAACCTTGAACAATTTAATTATGGAAATGGAATGTAATATTAATGTGGATTCACATGAAAATGAATTAGAAATTTGAAGTGATTAAAAAAATTAACAAGGCATGACTTTTGATTAGGAAAGAGGAAGTGTTTCTATTTTTGTTGTGACTATTTCTTTTTATAGTCATAGACATAAGAGAAGGCTATGGGTTATGAATTATTATAGTAGGGTTTTGACTTACCGTTTGGTTTTGACATGTGATATTTGAACACATTCCTTTCTAAGTCATGATTTTTTCATTTCAATGAAATAAAATCATGATGACTTCAAGTTGAATGACATGTGGGTGGAGGAGAACACACTATGGAGGTGGTTTGCCATGTGTTACCAAAGTATCCACCTTTAGTGACAACTATGTCACCATATTCTCTTCCAGGCACATGTTTTGATGAATAGTTCTACGAGGGTTTATTTCTCTATATGAATTTATTCCAAGGAAAATTCTAGACTATAGTGTCAATTGTTGATATGACATAGGTGTTCTAGAAGCATCATCCTTCCATTTTTTCGGGATATGGTGGTCTAGAGGCTACTATGTAATCGATAGAGATAACATTGTCAATATTTTTGAATCGTGAGATTCCTCCTAATAAGAGAGTGAAGCTCACGAAATATATGCTTCATGGAGAAACAAAAAGAAGGTGTGAAGTACTAAATCAGGATAAAAAGCTGAAATAAGTGGGGTAGGAATATTTCTAAACCCTTTACTCGGAATAAATTTACCCTAATAATATGAGGGAAGAGAGGTATATTGTGTTCATGTGTCTGGAAAAGTTCACGATGATTGATATGGAATTCATGAGTCACTTCACATAGTTTTAGTGTTTTATTTCGATATATCATACAGAAAAGCTATCTATAGGGTGACTATTTGTAGAAGGTCTCTGACATGATATCAATTCTCAGGTCAACATGTTTTGATCGACCTCTATTAATTACATTGTGAATCATGAACTAATTAAACAGTATAACTTAATGAAATCTGGGGTTGTATAGAAGGTTAGTTATGTCTCTAAATCTAATGGTAATATTTCATTATGAAGGATGCACTATTTTAAGGCTCTATATGAGATCAATGCCATGTGTGATGTAATTAATGGTATCTCAGTGTTAAGATATCAGTTTGATAGGATATTTCATGAAAAAAAATGGTTGATCAGGCTGAGGTAGTGGTGGTCAAGGAAGAAGAAGCCATACACCAGTTACACTAAGGCATCAGAGAGGGTATTCGCCAGGTACTGAGGCTGTGTCACATGGCCATGGTTAATGCTAGATTTATTTTGTAAAACCAACCACAAAAGAGAAGGTTTCTAGAATCTGTACAGTGACAGGTAAAATCTTAGTAGCTTATACTATTACATATTCTCTTTTAGATACAGATTCATCAATTAGTTTTATATATAAACTAGTGGTAAAAAACACATGCTTATTGTTTTTTATTTTGATGGGATTATGATTATATAAATACCATGGAAAATATAATGGAATATCTTCACTAGTGTATGGAGTTACCCATTGAATTTGGTTAGTTTCACTTCATCTGAAGTCTCTTTGTACTCCAGATGATAGGGTTTGACGTCATACTCTATATGGAGTAGATAGTATCTTCCAGAGGATATGTTGACTACTATCTCAAATGGGTGAATTTTAAACCACTAATGGTTGTTGTGTATACACAATAGGGTTAATGGGGATTCCAAGTGGGCTAATATGTACCTGATCACTATGGGATGGGTGGAATAAATGTCTAGAAAGCTAGTTTTTATCATGATTATTATGGAGTGATCTTGGAATACTATCTTCCAATTGTTGAGTGCTTCATGGATTCCCATATTGAGTACTACATTGGATTTCCTTCTTAAAGAGAGGTGGATTGATCCATTGATCTAGTGTCTAGAGCTACACCGGTATACATTCCTCATCACAAGATGGATACGATGTAGTTTCAAGACCTCAAGAGGCGTCAATTGGATTTGGAGGTGAAAGGGATTATTCATCCCAATACTTATCTTTGGGGTTCACCATTCCTTTTTTCAAAAAAATATGGATGGTACCCTTAGGTAATGCATGTGTTATAAGAAGTTGAACTACCTAACAGTTGAGACCCGATATCCCTTTCCATATATAGATTATATGTATGCTTATCTTTGAGGATCCCAATTGTTCTAAAAAATTATTTTGATGATATCATATAACATGATGTATTTTAAACATACAATCATACCTTATATAGATAGTAGTAATTTCTATAGTCTATAAGATTATTTGGTTATGAAATTTTATCTCCCAAACTCTCTAGTAGTGTGCATAGACTTGGTGGAATGAGTGCTTCGTCATTACATGGATATATTTGTAGTAGTTTTCATGGATGATATCTTACTGTATTCACATAATAAAAATGACCATGCCAACCATATTGAGATTGTTTTGAATACACTTTGATAGCACTAGTTATATACTAAAATCAATAGTTCAACATTTGGATGTAATAAATTCACTTTCTATGTCTCATACTCTTAGAAATAAGAGTGTCTACGGACCCAGATATGGCGATAGATGTAGTTTCCCAGGGATAGCCCATGAATGTTTTTTACATATAGAGTATTTAGGGATATATAGATATAATAATAATTTAATATGGGTGTTTTCTTACATTGAAGCATCAACTAAGGGCTTGATTAAGAAGTGTGTGATGTTTTTATAGAAATATTATTAAGAGAAAATTTCTCAGGCGAATAAAGGGAGGTCGAAATTATAACCAGTCCTGAAACTTCCATAGTAGGGTAGATCATAATTTTTTTTGTATTATGTTAGGTAATGGGATGGGATCAATGATGTTTCAAAGAGATATATTTGTGGTGTATATGTCATGGTAGCCGAGGCCCCATGAGCGGAACTACCTGATGCATGATCTTGGGTTGTAATTAGTTGTTTTGAGTTGCACCAATGGAGACATAATAAAAAGGATATGATTTTTCAGTATACACAAACCACAAGAGCCTCAAGTATATATTTACACAACACGATAGGAACCTGATGTAGTTAAGATTCATCATATACCTTTATTATTTTGAGTTTGAGAATACCTATACACTGGTAAAGACAATGTACTGGATGATGAATTAATTAGGAGGATAGAGATACAGGTAGTGCAGTAGGCCAATAGCGAGTGGAAACATATGAATTTTTTCTCTAATATGAAATTGGTGGATAATAAATGTTATGGGATGAATTATATATTCTCCTTATCTGTGACCTCTACTATACTATATATAGTAAATATGATACAGCTATCAGATTTCGAAGGAAATGTCTTATGGGAGACTATTGGCTGTGGGGTTCAACCTTCTTATTGGACTATAATATAGGATATGATACTACATATCCATGAATTTTCATGGTTTATTGTGGGAATAAATGAAGAGATAATGTGGTAATTTCATGATTTAGCTTTGGCAACGAATCCCAGAGACACTAAGATGTACCTTGACATGAGATGTTTGTACTTGTGTTTGGGTATCAAGTGTGAGGTAGCTGGTTTTGTTATGATGTGTTCCTCCTATCATATGATGAAGGCAGAACATCACCGACTAGTCAAGATTTTATAACAGTTACCTATTCTGAAGTGTAAATGGAATGATTTCACAATGTGTATTGTGACAATATTATAGAGTCTTTCTAAATGTTTTGATTTTTGGTGGGTTTTTATTGACCTTATCATGAAGGGTTCTCATTTTTCTTTCCGAATAAGTTGATATTCAGTGTTTATAATTTTGTAATGTTGTACGTTCCCAATATAGTAATACTTCATGGGGTCCATGAAACTATCATTTTGGATAGGGATGCTACTAATCATTTATTTTCATGTAGATATTTCAGAGGGAAATGGTACAAATTTGGATCTGAGCAAAACATACCACCCTCGGACTGATGGTCAGTCATAGAATGTGATACCATAGCGTGAGGATATGGTGTGAGCATGTGTTGTGGATTTTGGGGGCTCATGGGAGAGATATGTTATCATGGTAGATTTTTATAACAATAATAGTTACCAAAAGACTAAACAGATGTAACATTGTTTGGATTTTATACGGTAGGCCATTCCGATCTCCCATGTCATAGTTATAAGACGGAGGGGAAACATTACATGGACTGTGTCACTTGTTGGAGACTTCTGAACATGTCTAGATGACTCAGAAATTGATGTATACTACATAGTCTTGATTTAACTCATACCCTGATCACCATATAAGACATTTGGAATTCAATTTTTTTGATACAGTTGTCTTATGTGTTTCACTAATACTGGATGCATGAGATTTAGGGGACAATGTAATCATTAACCGCAATATGTCGAGCCATTCAACATTATAGAGAGAGTCGGCTAGGCTTCCTATCAGTTATAGTTACATGATATGTATCATTCCATGGACAAAACATTCGATGTATCATATCTAGGTCACTATTATTTGAACTCATCTCACACATTTCAGCCTAAGGAGTTTGAGCTTCAGGTTGATGTGTTCTTTGAGAAGCATCTGAATCGTATACTTTATGGGATCATAATGGTTCTCGGATTCCTATAAGTTCCTCTAATATGGGTTCTATATAAACATAGACGGTTACATAATTAGACATGGGATAGGGAGGTCGATCTATATTCTTAGCATCAAGATTTCCTCTCAAAAGAATCTTGACAACCATATAGAGAAATAATTAGGGGGAGGAATTGCTATAAAGTGGGAATACTCTAAGAGAAAGGATTTTCATATTAGTTGTATCTACATTATTATTCATTTAAAATATTTAATTGTTGTCTTACATGAGTAACTTACTTCGTTATGAGGGTTTTGTAGGTTTTTGGGTCTTATTTGGATATTTGGACAAGTTTTCGTTCTGAAAATGTTCCGACTCATGGTTAGTGAGATCCATTTGGGGAAGGCCACATTAGTTGAATTAATCATTTCTGTAAGGAAATAGAGGTGGTATAGGCCACACTGTTAGGAAAAAACATACAGAATAGGTTTCACTATTGTGTGTCCATGTCTGTAGTTTGTTCGGACACTGATAGAGGCCTAGTGTGTGGTTTTCAAATAGTTAGATAATCGTTTTTGGGAAACCATGCAGGTGACCCTTCACCTACAATAAACCATGTAGATAGAAAATGAATCCCATTTATTTTGGTATATTTATAATTATATGTTTATAAATAAATCTTTTATAAATCATAAATTATGTTTCCTGTTTTATTCACAATAGTGGAAAAGCATGAGATGTTTCCTTATGTGGATAAACTAGGATTTGGTCATGGTTCATCATCTGATCTCTAATTTTAATTTCGTTTGTATCCATTGAACTAAAACTATACGATATAAAAGTGAATTTAGCATTTTTTTATACTTTTGGCTATTAATTACACTATTTGGTTTAAGGCTCATATACCCAATTTTCTCATTCTTCATCTATTCATCATATTTTTTCTAAAATGAGTAGAATTTGTACTTGATATTGGATGACAACACCCCTACCAAGCTATGCTAGGTTGTATATAATTCCATTTCTGCTTTTGGTTCTTTTTAAAGCTATCATCCATTACACTGCCCACCGGACATTCTGATACAGCCCCTATTTTGAGAAATTTAACAATAATGGAGGTAATCATTCCTATTAGGGATGCCTGAAAGATCTATTGTGTTGTGTTGATAAAAGTTTCCCTAACCAAGGACACCCATGGGGCGAACCTTATAAACATTCAATGTTTATTCCATGTTACACCATTGAAGGGTTGTGTTTTGGAGTTTCATTATTATTAGAAACCAATTATATGTAGAATGGATTAAGTGGGGTGATTAAGAGAAGGTTTTCCTATATTAACAAGATTTATTAGTTTGAACAATATTGTTTTAATTATTTAACTGATCAAATGATTTTTGTTAAAAATGATATGTTAAATCGAATTAATAGTTTCAATTGATAGTGTGGGTATTCTGATGGGATATGATGAATGGTGAATGGTGATAAATAGGTGTGTATACCCATTTGAAATTTATAATTGAAATTGATGATAAATCAGTGGGTATACCCATGTGACTTGATTAAATGGATGTTGAATACATGAGTGGGTACACGCATGTGTTGTTTTGGGTATGGAATGTTTTAAATCAAATTTTATACTAATTATATAGAATTTAATGAATATGATTATATGTGTTGGTAGACTCAAATATAATTTCATTTCTAATGGAATGAATGTATGCATGAACGTATATTTTCCATGGATGGTTCTTCCTGGATCTAGAACATGGTAATGGATACCTTAGGTAGAGTATTCCCTATGGTTCATGATTATGTGGGATGATTTAGTATTTTCCAACACTTGGATATGACATTAATTGACTTGTATTGGAATTTTTGTGAATTTCATTCTCCTAGGACTCCAACTGATCCCTATACTGTGTTTCCATCAAGATGCTACTACGACTCTATGAGGATTCCATACTTATTTAAACATTGTATCCATCCATTTTTTGGCCCAAGACAATAGTTAATATGTAAAGGCCATGGGAATGTAATTGAAATTTAGTATATGAAAATTCCTTCATGACTTAATAGGAAAGGAAGTATTGTGGGGAAATGTTGTTTGTTGATATTCCTTATAGAAACCTTTTAAGGAGCTAACACTTGTAGTAGGGTTCCTTGACATGTTGTTTGATATTAATTTTATACAATTGTTTTATGACCTGGGCATTCGCAATTACATTATTTCATACTTACACTTGTTTACCATAATCCCTATCTCGTATAGAACATTATAGATTTCTTGGTTGTTACCGACTGGGATGTTATCTCACAACCTATTTGGGCATCCTTAGGACCCAAATAGAATAAATATATTTAGGTTATAATAGGGGAATGAACCCTAATATTGGTTATTTAATTTTTCTTTGGAGTAGGGGAGTATGAGACTATGTTGAAGCTCGCGATGATGGGGAATGTTTTTGCCTATTTTCCTTTTGTATACTTGTACTATATTGTATTTTCATGTGCCCATTTTGGTTATTTTCTGGATATAAGTATCATATGAATCATTGTATATCAGCCTCCATTTTATATTGTAATATATCATTTCTATGTATCTATTTTATCCATTTTCCCTTGAGTGTGTTATATAATAGTTTTACTAATTCATAATCAATAGCATTGACATCCAACTCTAACTATAATTTTATATTTTTTCATTTCATTAAAAATATTAATAATTTTTGTAGACACCCCTCTATAGAAAATTTATAAATAATCCATACTACAAATATAGAATAAAAATGTGATTCATTAAGAAAATATTCCTTATATATTTGAATTTATCAAGCATCATAATCCGTATCTTTTGATATATATAAAATATCCCAAATAGGTATGGGTAATAAATGTTAAATGTGAGGGTCTTATAAATATTATTCAATTCAACATGTCAAATTTTTCATGTTAAAAGAACTGGGTCTTAAAATAAATCTAATAATATAAAACGATATAAATTGATTCCATTTGGGAATCCATTGAGGATTGTTTTCATTCAACAGATATGTTGTGGGGGGTCAATGTCATGGGATATAATTATTCCAAATCATAACCATTTTAAAAGACTAATTTTAATATTGAATCCTCTATTTAATGTTATTATATAAATAAATATATTTATCTCTTATCCAAAATGATCTTGACACATTAAATGATTAAAAAGATATTAAAAGTAAAATAGAATATTTTTCAAGGATCGTATCTAAGGTTTGAATATGACATCTTCTTTTGACTATGGAATTCATGTGAAAAATGAGAAACTATTAATATTATTTTTATTTACAAGTTGTGAATGTGGTTATTACACTAAACATATAGGGAATCTAAAATTATATATTATAAAACCTAAAAAACCAGAATAAATTTGGATTTATAGCCTCTATTTAATATTCAAAACCTCCTATTATCATCTTGAAATTAATATTCTATCGTCATACTTTGTAAATAAATAAATTAAAAATTAATACTACCTAAAAATGCCTTCAAATTCCTATATAACATCATTTATACATTAATCAACTTGGAATCGTTATATAACTATATGTCATATCAATTTAAAAATCTCAATGGAGGTGTCAATAGAACATAATCCTCTATGAAATTTAATAATTCATCGGATCATCAATGTGATTGGTTTGACTCACATGATTTATACAATCAATCCATTTCAGTATCTCCCCCAAAATTAATCATCCTTCCTAATATAATTCTATATAACCTATATATTAAAGGATAATTTTAGAAACATGATTCCAATTTGAATTATATTCTTATCCTCGTTAAATGACAAGATGGATTTTATAAATATATTCTATTTGGATATTTAAATCTTCAATAATTAGAATTGTATTCTTCTCTATAACTATATTAGGTTCTATTAATATATAATTACAAGTTATATATTAAGATATTTTATTCTCTCCCTTATACTAAATATTTATATTTTAGTTTATAAAAATATATTTTCAATATAGTTTATATATATATTCCATTTCATACTCATAAGGTGATTCTCTAGCTCATTTTTCTAAAAGAAATCATATAGCTATGCTCCCATTCTGTTGCATATTTCATTATAAATAATTTATTTCCACCATTTCAATTAAATAAATTAAAAAATTTATTTTGTATATACTCATAAAAATATTATTAAATGATCTTTTAAGTTCATCAAATAGACTTGAGAATTATTATCTCAACATATCCAAAAAATGTTATCTATTTAACAATCACCCTTACTATAAAAAATTATACAACAATAATATGTTGCAGCATGGATAAATTATTTTTGAAAACTGTAAATCTAAAATTCATGTATATGACTCAAATTCAATATATAATTCTTAAACTAAATCTCAATTTTTTTCTCCTTCACAAACATTATGATAATGAAATCATTCAATATTCTTTAATTAATGAATCATTATTACTAATGGCATATAAATACAATTGTTTCTGAATAATTATATTTACTTCCCCAAAATTACAACCTACTTTCTCACTAATTATAATATCTAAAAATCAATACAGAAAAATACAATGTAAATTAAAATTATTTTCTCCATATTAAATTCTAAAATAATAATTTTTTAATTAATTTTTGAAGGATGGATTGTTAATAGATCCCGTTATTTTTTATTTTGAGTAACATTTATATTTTCATCTAATATATTTATTCAAATTATTTATTTTGTAAATTTAATTATTTCCTTCATCAATGAACATATATAATTTTTCAATGGGAATAAATCTAAAAATTTTCCCTATATTCTAATAATTGCATTCCATATTGATTTTTCTACTGTTACTTTTATTTAAATTTCATTATATATTTTTATTTTATTGATATATACATGATGTGAAATAAACCATATGGGTATCTCTAAAAACATTAGGTACTCTAAAATGACACTTATGTAGATCTTAATTACCCTTATGGTACTCATATGATGCTTATATAAATAACATGATCCTTAAATATAAAATTTATTATCCCAAAACTTAATATTTCTTTTTCTAATTTCAATATTACTCATAGAGAGTCAAAGAAGACTGAACAATATTTAATCTTTTTTAAATTTTCAACTCCAAATCTAAAATAGAAAATATTTATTTTCAATTATCCTTATAGAGTTAATTAAATGTTGACACTTTTCCAATTTTAATCTATCTATAGAGTCTAAATAATTCATATAAAATAATCAATATCTATACATTTAAATACTGAAAACATATTTAATAAGTATTTAAATGAGTTAAAAGTAACTATAATTCTTGTTATGGACTTCCCTAGAAATTCAAAACAAACCAATTTTTTGAAAATAATAGAATATTTGTAATTTTTATAAGTGAAATTAAAAATTCCTCTATTAACTAATGGTCACCTTTTAGAGTAATTAAATAAACCATATTTAACTTCTAACTTCCATCATTACATCATCATTTTCAAAATCAAATAATGTTATATATTAAAGTGAAAAATTAGAAACCATTCTTACAAAATCCTTATATGGTGTTTTCCTACATATTCATAGTTTTCATAAATTTAAATACATATAAAAATGATATAATGTATACAAAATTTAATCTTAGAGATAATTAATTCAATTAAATGATCTATCATTCAAAAATAATAGTTAGGGATTTCAATTAATATCATCTCATCTATCATCATATGCAAGTATTTCTCACCATGTTTCTTTTATCTCCATTACCAATAAATGTATACATATAATCTTCATTCTAAATAATTGAAACTTTTTCGATCAAAAATTATAATAAAAAATAAAATTTCTATCATACTACTATTTTATCCAAAAATTTCAATATCTGGTCCATTAAAAATTTATAGTTCATCTAGAGAAAACAAAGGAAGAATAGATGATTGTTGGAGGTGATCTGGTCCTAAAAGGTTCTATTGGGAATTAAATTTTCTTTGTAAAATGATATGAATCATTGAAGATAAGTAAAACCCTATGAAAAAGGATTCCTTTGATACAATATATGATAACATGGAAGGTATTTTTATTTTATAGAATATGAATAATATTAAAATATGCATATGGTGGTAAGAAGACCATAATTAATAGATGGTACATAACCTTTGGGAATGTGTCATTTTTCAGATTATTTGGGACAAGGGTATAGGTGGTAGAGATGAATATCCACCAATTTGTTTTTATATATGGACATGATCTATGTGTTAAGACACATGACATTTGGTATAATGAATAACATAATCAGGAACCCATATGTTTCATATGCAGAATAATTGGGTTCTATCTACATTCCATGGAAGTAGTTGAAATCCACACATTATGTTACAATGAAGGGTATTCCATGTATGAAGACATGACATGATTTGGTAATATAAGTATATAGTGATATAAATTATAAATATCACATGTTATGACTAATAATGATAAAGTGGTTTGTTTTCAATCGATGGATGTTTCTCATATATTCCCACCTAGGTGTAAGAAATAGGTGAAAAATGATTATTGTATCATGATTTATATTATAATTAAAAAATTATAATTATCTTAGTTATAGAAGTAAATTTTTTAAAAGAATATGAATCATTGTGAGGATGTTATCACTAAAGAGTTTAAAATGTGGTCTAGAAAATATCTGAATATAATGAATGGTGCTTCAGTACATACAAAGTGGAAAAATTATTTAAAATATATCCCCCCATTTTAGAGATATAGTTTAGATTCAAAACCATGTGATGTTGCAAGTCCATACATAATTATCTTTGTAAAACTCCCTCAATAGATATATTTTATCTTGACATGGATATGTCTTCCACTATATTTCCATTGATGTTTCACCCGAATTATTATAACTGAGTATATGGGGTTCAGCTACTCCTCCATTTGATAAGGATTTTTCCTACATCAATGTTTTTTGGTACTCCAATTATTTTTATATAATATCTATAATAAGGAATAACCTGGACAGTATTTTGAATGGTTGAATTGGGGTTATGAATATTTTCAGTCCGATCCATTTTGATGTTTTGAGTATTTCAATGTTAAGAAATATATGATATATTTTCTGTTATGAATTAAAACTGATCTATCATCTTTGGATATTTTTATTTTATTATTTATATAGACATATCATTGTTAAAATTAGGGATTATATTTTTATCTCTCTATCATGGTTTTTTATTTTATTTTTTCTCTAAAATTCTATTAAATTTTTCAAGGATGATTCAATCTACAATTTTTACATGATGGGAATTTATTTTCTCCCATATCATTCTTTGATGCTCTGAATTTTTCACAGTTATTATCTGACATCATCTTATCTTGAAACATCCTGAACATATAAGATATATTAAATTTTTTCTCCAATTTTATCGAATATAATGCAGTGTATTTATACAAATAAAATATTTTATAATCCAATTTCCATCAGAGTCATATTTAAATAAAATAAAATTAGTGGTCAATATTACATTCCATATTGTGTATTTAATTTTTATTATATCTAGTTATACTTTTAAAGGTAGATTCATTCTATGAAACACTTCCTTATTCATTTTACATTAATATATGGAATATTATATTCATATCAATTCATTAATTGACCACTTTGTCATGGAATGTCAATTTGATGGTGATTTAATGAATATTTTGTAGTCTAGGGCATACCCTAGGTCATCTCTCAAGGATATTTGATCAGTTTTGAGTGTGTATTTTTAATAATATGAAAACGGGGGTGGTTGTGAAAATACTTTCAAGAAAGTGAATTAATTTAAATAGTTGTAGAGTTGAAAGACCATGTGAATTATGAAAAAGATGAGATAAATAAGTGATCATTGCTAATTTACTACATCACTTGAATAGTTCCTCACTATTAATTGATTATTAATTTTTACTGTAATCCTTTGGTAGTGGGTTAACCATGATCGTGGGTACCAACAAGCTTATTAAAATGATGCGATTTGAACTAAATCATGATAAAAAATTGTATAGTCAAGTACCAACCCCATAGAATGCTTTAAGATTTGTAAAATGAAATTAAAATCTCAAATTTTTGTGAAATAAGAGGCTTCTTATGTTTATCAATTGGAACAACACAAGACACACACTTTAAATCTCGCACCAATCGGTTATGAAATAAAAAGTGTTTCAATTCAGTGAATCAGAAAAACATAAGATACATATGAATCAAAAATTAAAACCACAATATACACCAAACTAGAAGATAATTATTCCTTGAAACTCCTTCTTCGTGAGTTTAGATCCCTCGCAATGATCACTAACCTCTTAGCTCAACATCGGAAGAAGGGGGACGCTCGGGTTGTACTCCTTCTTAATTATTGACCCACCATATGAGGATATGGGCTTCTATAACTTCTAGGATGAGTAGGAGACTCTAATAGGACTCCAAAATGTTAGATATTTTCTTTTTGTCTGAACTTACAAATGATCTGACAATGGTGCCTTTTTACAGCCAAAATGGTACATGGTTTTGAGAACCATATTTTTCATATACCACTTGTCTCTCGGTTTTGGAATAGTATAAGGATATATCATGAAATGACAAAAAAATAAGAGTTTTTGGCCAGCCTATTTGTTGTCTCTAAGTAGAATGTGGCATCCATTAAACAACATGATTGGTGTATAAGGTCAAAAGACCAAAACAAACTTTTAAATTTGTGCATATTTTGTCCCCTAGATAGAATATTTCTAATGAGTCGCCATATGGTCAAATTGTGTTTCAGTTCCTTTCTAAGAGTTGTATACCATGATGTTTTGGATTAGACCACAATGTTTCAGCACATTTGGATGAATGGAATTAACATACTGCTCAGAATAGTGGACAGATGTCAATGGGATGCCATGCAGTTTGGCCCATTATTCTTCTGGATAGCCTTCTGGTCATCAAATCACCTCCACCATCAATGAAAATATCAAAAAAAGAATAATTTCCCTTTTTAATAGTGATAAACATTAATTCATTAAATAAAAATTAAGTACAATTAATTATTATATTTTTAATATCCATTAAAAAACATGTTTAAAACTATAGTGTAAGAGTGGAATTGAATAGTAAATCGCTATGTGATCACAACCCAACAACTAAATATTTTCACTCCTAATAAAATTCACATATTCAAAAAATATTGATGCATGTATATATTCTTAGCATCATGAAGATATAACATTTGAGGAAGTTTTAATTCATTAAATTAATGTGATAAAACCTAGAACTACACCAATGAGTTTTTCATAGTGAAAATGGAAAATGATGTGTCAAAATATCTTCACAATAAAATTCAAAAAGATTCATGACACAGAATTGAGAAAGGAATTAAAAGGTCAACCATTACACTAACTCTCCTTGTGTGTGGGTGTGAAAGCCATTGCATGCTCTTATTTCCACTTATTATCCAATAAATATAGATTATTGTAACATTATTTAGCTTTAAATAAATTTTTTCAACCGAACCATCCCTAAAACCTTCGACATAATATTTCAAGACCCAATCACTAAAGAATTACCAGAATTCAAACCATATGCTACTGACCTTGATATCCCCATATGTTGCAAATTTCATCGCTCCCCTCTTTTATTTATTTTTTTAGAAGATTCATTTAGAACATATATCACACTCATATATCAACCAATGATTTATCTCCTCACGACACTAGTTGTAATAGTTATAACAAGATAAAAGGATAAGAGGGAGTGGTTTGTGACCTGCCCAATACACAACCAAATTTTTTTAGGGTGTACAATAGAGTGACATTAGGTACACATGCATAGGTCAATCTGGTACAATAATGAAACATATCGGATATGGAACGAATGTATGGAAATAACATTTAAAGCTGAAAAATATTAACCTAACAAATATTTACATTATATTAAGTGACAAAAATTCACACAATATTTTGTGAAATTTTTTTGGAGATATTAGTGACACAGTTTTCCCAAAAACTAATCACACAAGGGTAATCAATCATCTCCAAGGTTTCACAATGATAATACCATTTATATCATTAACAGAAAGCCAATTCACTAGAAATCACTCCCTAATGATAAATTCTTATAAACATTCAATCCATAACAAAGACAGGTTTTTCATCAAATGTTAAATCAACATGGAATAAAAAATCTCATCATGAATTTTTAGTAAGATCTATAATATGGTGACCATAAGGGGGAGAGTCAAAATACTATAATGAAAGTGATAAAGGTAAGAATGAAGAAAGAAAATTAAAATCATAATGATCCCAAAAAGATGTGTGAAAGTGAAAATACTATAATGAATGTGAAAATGAGAAGAAATAAGAAATATACTTAAAATCCTAATGAACCTAGAAATGTATGCACCCCCAACACCAAGAATGTACGGTGTACTCACTATAATAATTGATAATGTCAAAAGGAAAGATAAAACATGATGTGTTTCACAAGTATATTTCTTCTTGAACATGGGGTTCCTTTATCTGAAACTCCGGAAGGGCTTCGTGGAAGTGCTACAGCCACTTCCCATTGACAGTGAAGGGTTCCTTGTTTTATTAATTTTTTATAAGAAAAACACCAAATAGAGATACATTGGTGACATTATATGGGCCAAACCAGTAGCAACAAAGCATACCTAGATGAAAATTCTACCTTGAATTATAAAGAAGAACCTTCATCCCAAAGTCGAACTGGCGATGAAGGATAAGACGGTCATGGGAAGACTTGGATTGCTCCTTATAAATCCTTATGTTTTCAAATGCATCTCTTCTCATTTCACCCAACTCATGAATCGGCAATATCCTCTTAGCACCTTCACTAGATGGAATAGAATTGACTTGTTCGATTGCCGAGTAGGCCCGATGCTCAATATCAACAGGCAGGTGACAACTATTTCCAAACAGAGGCTGATAGGGTGACATTATAATTTGTGTTTTGAATGTAGTATGGTTTGCCCATAATGAATCATAAAGATAATGACTACAATATTTTCTATTGGATTGAACTATTTTTTCAAGAATCTTTTTACCTCTATTTTACACCTCGTCTTGACCATTGGCTTGTGGGTGATATGCAGTAGACACTCTCTGACCGACCCCATACCGACGCAAAAGTGATTTCACCTTTTTCATAAATGAGAACCCTAGTCACTAATGATGAAACTAGGTAATCCAAACCAATAAAAGAACTGATTTCACAAAATTTCCACAATTATTTTGGAATCATCTGTCCTTGTGGCTCGGTCATATACCCATTTTGACACAAAATCAACCTCTAGAATAATGTACATGTTACCGATGTAATTGGGAAATGTACCCATAAATTTAATGCCCCAAACTTAAAATATTTCATAAAAGAGAAATGGTTTTTGTTTCATTCCATTTATATTAGAGACATTTCCCATTCTTTGACAATGAGGACAAGATTTTAAAAAATCATTTTCATTACAAAAAAGTGTTGGAAAAATAGAATATAATAAAGGACCTTATGGGTGGTCCATTGGGACTAAATTCGGCCCCACAAGCAAGAGTGTGTCAGGATCTATGGCTAGAATGAAACTCGTTATCGTGAACAAAACGTCTAAACACATGATCACTAAATAAGCGCCAGAGGTAGGGGTAATCCCAAATGAACCAACGAGACTCATGTTTTATATGACTAGCATGGTTTTTGTTGAAATTATTAGTAATGAAATATTCTATAAAAAATATACAATTTTAGCATACCATGGAATAACATCTTGCACTCGATATAGTTTCTCATCGAGAAACAAATCATTTAAAGGAATATAGGGGAATGATTCATTGTCTGGGGATGGGAGAATCCTGATGATATGGTCATCCACCACATTCATGGATCCTTTTTTATCTCTAATTTATAAATTTAATTCTTAGAGGAGGAGCATCCTGCGAATGAGATGTGGTCTGGATTCCAGTTTCCTAAGGAGATAATAAAGGGTTGCATGGTCTGAGAACACAAGGACTATTGTCCCCAAAAGTTATGACCTGAATTTTACAAGGAAAAAACAATGGAAATGAATTATTTTTTAGTTGTGTTGTACTTTTCTTGGGTAGGGTCCAATGTGTGTGAGGCATAGGCAATGAAATGTGTATCTCGGTCGACCTTTTGTGATATGACTACCCCAATTTCACAGTTATAGGCATCACATGTGATCTGAAATGGTAACTCCCATCATGGTGGGTGGATTACTGGGGGTGACCTGAGACTACATTTTAACATATTAAAATCTTCTTTAGATTCATTATCGAAAACAAATACTTTTTCTTTTTGAAGTAATCGGGAGAGGTGGAGTGCAATTATACTAATGTCCCAAATGAAATGACAGTAAAATCAAGCATAACCAATGAAATACCACAAATCCCGTATATTTTTGGGGAATGATAAGGAATAAATGACAACCCATTTTGATTTATCTACTTGTATACCTTCCCTATAAATGAAATTCGCTATAACTATACATTGGGTCACCCTGAAATGAAATTTTTAATAATTTAATACAATATTATTATCAATACAGCAATGTAGGACTAAAGTAAGATTACTTAAACATTCATCAAAATAGGATCCATAAACTGTGAAATCATACATAAAAACTTTCATGAAATTATCCAGTTAATCCAAAATAATACTAAACATGAGTCTTCATAAAGTAACTAGAGCATTGCATAGACCAAATGACATCCTCCTATATAAAAATGTGCCAAAGTGGAAACTGAAGGTTGTCTTTTCATGGTCCTTGGGGTCAATATGGATCTAAAGGTATGCAGAATACCCATTATGTAAATAGTAGTGGGACTTACCTGCTAGCCTATATAGAATTTATTCAATTAATGGAAAAACTAAATCGTCCTTTTTAGTGTGTTGGTTTGGTCAGCAATAGTCTATACAGACACACCAACTACTCTGCACAAATGTTGGAAGCAATTCATTGTTTTCATTTTTGATTACTATAAATTCATTTTTTTAGGAACTATTTGAATAGGAGAGACCCATTGGCTGTCAGATATGGGGTAATTGATTCCAACATCCAATAATTTTGTTACCTCCTTTTTCACACCTTCATGAAGGATTTGGTTCAGTCAACGTTGTGCATACCTAACTAGTTTAGCCTCATCATATAAAAAAATATGATTTGTGAAAATTGATGGGATAATACTAGGAATATCATAAATTTCCCATCCCAATGTTTTTTAATACTCCCTCAAATGATGAAGCAATCAAAATTCAGGATTAGGAGGCACTGAACAATAAATGATGATGAGCAACGTGTTTCTATTCTGAAGATATGAATATTTTAAATTTTTAGGCAGTTGTTACAGTTACAATTTTGGTGGTTTTTGATTTATGGGACTATATGTGAATGTGATAGGTCACTAATCTCTTCTAACTAATCAATAGTATCATCCTTATATGAGGAATTTTCTTTTACAAGTTTAGTAGTATCATCGATGGTCAGTAGATCCTCAATGTTCAAGAAATCATCACTCAACAAAGATGCATTACATTTCTCAAGACCAATACAAAAATTAATGCATTAATCATTTCCTAGAATTTCTATCAATGAATAAAACTCAAAAATAGGATCAAAGGGATTAAATGAAGGTTTTTCAAGGGGAGGGAGTACATCTAGATAATTAATAGAGATGGTGAAATGTTTTTTTAAGGGGTGATTCATTGCATCAAGGATATAGAAGTTCACAGTGTCAACACCAAACTCAATAGATAATGTACCATTGTGAACATTAATTATGTGTATGGTAGTCTTCATGAAGGTTTTCCTCAATATAATTGAGGCATGTCCATTCTTCCTATCATCCTCTATTTTAATCACATAAAAATCGTCAAGAAACAATTAAATTTTGAACCGTCAAAAGAACATCCTCTAACACACAAGAGGGGTGTGCAGTACTCTAGTTAGCTAGATGAAGAATAATTCCAGTGGGATTAAACTCCCCAACTTGAAATATAGAGTAACTAGACTAAGGCATCACCTTTATAGAAGCACCTAAATCAAGCTTAGCATTAAAAAAAATAATACTCCCCTACAGTTCACGAAATCGAGAATGTTCCAAGATCATTGCACTTGGTGGGAAGTGATTGATATGTCAATGTTGAAACATTCATACCCAAGATCACCTTATCATCACCTCAATGTCACCTTTGGTGTGTACACATCTCCTTTAGAAACATCGCATATCGGGGAATTTTCTTCACGACATCAATTAAGGGGACGTTAACCTGCACTTTTTTAAAGTCTCCAAAATAACTTAATAAAGATCAGTTTTCTTTTGTTTTCTATGTTATGTTTCCATTTGGGGAAGTGGAAAAGGAATGGTTGGGATATAAAACTCCCCAAAAGACACACTCTTTCCTTTGGAAGGGATTTTCTCAGTACTAGGATTTTCAACATTTGTAACATTTTTAATGGTTGGGATGGAAGTTTCCTCAAGAGAGGATTACTCTAATAGAGGATCCATTTATTTTCTACTCCTAAGGTTAATGGAACTAACATTTCCATTATCTATATGGGTGACTACTAGTTGATACGGTAGTTTACCCAACCTATGACCTTTAATTTCACCCACTTAGTTAGTTAGTTGGTCTAATATGGTGTTTAGGTCTTCTATGGATGTATTGGGAGGTTTTTTGGAATTGGAGATTGTTGGCAGCCATCCATTTCTCATATCTTATAGGCTAGGATCGGGTTTTGTAGGGGGCGGTTGGAATGGTCTTTGGGGAGGTTGAGGATTTTTGGGAGGTGGTGGCAGATGGCTACTCTTCCCTTGTTGGTTCCACGATTGATGAAGCTAGTTTGAATACCCCCTTGCCTATAATCTTGGATTTCTTTCCACCCAGAGTTAGATTGATAGTATAGTTTTTATTATAAATGGTTGGTTATAGGGGTGTCCTGAGAATATTGACGCACAACTCTTAGAATTTTCTATCAATATGGGGTATTGGTCAGAATAATGGCTGTGAGAATCACATATTCCACAATGTTTGGGAGGAGGAGATTGAGATTTCCCTTGAGAGAGAGCGAGTTGTTGTAAAGGATTACTTACCTCTTCAAACCATGTTTCCTCCTTCTAAAATGCAGTAATTTTCACCTCATTGACACCTCAAATGGGTACACTGGACCTTATACCCAATTTTGTAGTGTTTTGTGACATGTTATAAATATAGGTTCTTGTAGAAATTAGGGTATTATCTACTAGTGCACCTCCTACAACAACATCAATCATGTTATAGTCAATTGTAATTAAACCTTCATAAAAATATTGTATTAAAATTTGATCACTAAATTGGTGGTGTGGACAACTTAAATGTAATATTTTAAATATTTTCCAATATTCAAGAAGGGTTTCCCCTTGATATTTTCTTATACCACAAATTTCTTTCCTTATTTTTTATGTTCGAGAGGTGGGGAAATATTTTTCCAGAAAAAGTAGTTTCACGTCCACCCATCCTCTTATTGTGGAATTATCATTATAATGCCAATATTTTTTGGTATCATATAAAGAAAATGGGAATTATCTAAACTTTATTTGTTCATCATCCACATTAAATAGTTTTAATATTAATAAAATAGTGTGAAATTATTTTATATTCTTATGTGGATCCTCTCTAGGAAGTCCATGTAATCTTGTTTATATATGATTGTAAAAAGAATTTAGTTCCAAATTGGATGCATCACCTTATAATTGAATGTGTGTGGATTGGTTATCGACATAAGGTGAGGTTATATCTTTCAGTGTTATATTGTTTTCAGAAATGTTATAAAATTTTATTTCAGTTTTGATGTTGGTTCCAAATGTAGAAGTTTAATGATCAAGAAGAGTGTTTTGTCTCGTGTTTCCTTCTTCAAAGTGTTCTCTTGTGCGTCTTGGGGTCACCAATGTAAGATTCACTCTGATTTGGGTTCAAAAGGTGGTAAATCTCATGGATTTAAATGTGTTGTGCACAAATCATACATAATAAATAAATCTAAAAACATTAATATATGGAAAAGTAGAATATAAAACAAAAGAAATATTTGCAAAATTTAAAAAAAAACATATAAAAAACACACACTAAAACTCAAAGCACTCCCCAGAAATGGTGCCCAATTTTGACCATGTTTTCATGAAACATAAAATTGATAGTGCATTGAAGAATATTTTGTAGTCTAGGGTATACCTTATACCATCACACAAGGATAATTGATATATTTTGAGTGTTTGTATTTAATAAGAAGAAAAAAGTGGCTGGTTGTCAAAACAGTTTCCTAAAAGTAACTAAATTTAATGAGTTATAAAGTTGAAAGACCAAATGGATTATGAAAAATATGAGATAAATAAGTGGTCATTTCTATGTTACTACATCACTTGAAGAGTACAACATTTTTAATTTATTATAAGGATTTACTGTAATCCTTTGTTGTAAGGTTAACCAAGATCTTGCGTACCCACAAGCCTCTTAAAATAATGTGATTAGAACTAAATATTGACATAAAAATTGTATAGTCATGTTCCATCCCCATAGAATGATTTATTTTTTGTAAAGTAAAAATTAAATCTCAAATTTTTGGGAAATAAAATGTTTCTTATATTGACCAATCGGAACAACAGAGGATACAGACCTAAAATCACAGACCAATAAGTAATGAAATAAAATGTGTTTCAATTAAGAGCATCAAAAAAAGTTAAGATACATATGAAATAAAAATTAAAACTATAATATAAACCAAACCAATAAATAATTATGCATCGGAACTCCCTCTTCAAGTGTGTATCTATTTCTCAATGATCACCAACTTTTTAGCTCGACATCGGGAGGAGAAGGAAGCTCAAGTGGAACATCGTCTTCATTATTGATATCCCCATAAATATTGGGGCCTCCATGACTTCTAGGATGAGGAGGATAATCTTATAGGACTCCAAAATGGAAGAGAATTTCTTTTTGGACGAACATACAAATGATCTTCCCATGGTACCTTTTTTAGCAAAATTGGACTTGTTTTTGAGAACCTTTTTTGAGATATCACTTGTGTCTCAGTTCTGGAATAGTAGATAGCTATATAACAACTTAAAGATAAGAGTAGATTTATTGGAAAACCTATTTTATGTATTCAATTATAATTTTGAGGCCATTATACAACTGTATTGGGAGATATGCTCAAAATACCATAACAAACTTTTGATTTCGGGCAGATTCTGTATCCTAGAGAGAATGGATCGGATGGGCCAACAGATGGCTGAATTACGTTTTGGTTCCTTGATAAGAGTTGTATCCCATGGGGAATTTGATACAACTACAATGTTTTATCTGATTTATATCAATGTAATTCTCTAACATCTCAAAAAATTAGATAGATGTCCATGGGAGGACATGAATTTTGGCCCATTTTTCATCAGGATGCTCTATGGTCCTTCAAATCACCTCCATCTTCCATGAAAATATCAGAACGAGTATAATTTCCATTTTTAACAGTGATAAAAATTAATTAATTGAATAAAAATGTAGTTCAATTTATTATAATATTTGGAATTTTCATTACTAAACTAGTTTAAAAAAGCGGTGTAAGGGTATAATTGAATAGTGAATCGTTATGCGATCATTAATCAAAAGGGAAATATTTATCGAAACATGTTTTTTTTAATCTTCATTGAATGTGTTCTATTTATTCTTCAAGAGTATTATTATGGATCACTTACCTCCAATGATTAATATCTCTTTTGAGAGAATATAATTCCCAAACATTATATTCCACTTCGTTGAATCCTAATCCTAGAAATATATTTTAATATAACATGATCCATTTGTAGTTTACTTATATATTTTTTTATCAAAATAAAATATGGGGATTATTCTATATCAATTTTTCCGATATAGGTTTATCTTATTATCAAAAAATCCTGTTTCTCCAATCAAGAATTATTATTCATTATATTCTTAATAATGCATCCTTATATGGGCATGATTATATCGAATCCAATACAAAATGTGAGTATTTCATTATGGGGAAATATTTACATTGTTTATGGGTATTGATTCTAATCATTCCACTTGGAACCATTATTACATAATGTCACAGACTGAGTTAGCTCATAATATCTTGAGTAATGAGCCATAAAATAAGAATTTATCTACACATAAATGTATTTTAAATACTATAAAAATTATAACAATATTCATTTTATCTATGTTTATTAGAATCTAGTTCCAATGGTTTCTACAAAACATTCTTAGATACCATCTATTACAACCCCAAATTATCTATTCTCATAATCAGTTGTTAAATTATTAGTTTTACATAGATATAATGGATCACATTATAAAGGATAGATCATTGTATGTTTCATGATTAACATGATACTTATATGGTCCCCTTAACACATTTATAATTAAACATAGAAAATAACAATGTAAATTTATCTACATCATTGAAACTCATTCAATTATTTAATATCCATTACCTAGATAGTTGAAATAAATTAATGGGTGAGATCAAATTATTAGTAAGGGTTACATGCATTGGAATTTACCATTTATTAATACAATGTGATGCATATTATATAAGGAATAACCAAAAAATAATAATAAATATATAATTCTAATTAACTTACCATACATTTCAATGAATCAATAACTTGAGAAAAAAATTAGTTTAGATATAATATCACTATGAAATCCTTATAGATATTAATAAAATAACAATATGGAAATTCATAATCATTGGATATCATTTTTCAAGAAAATCATACCTCTATCATGAAGACTTTTCACAAGATAGATTAAAATTATAGGAACATTCCAATTAATTTTTTCGAACTAATTTCTCTCATGAGACATATCAATTTGTCAATTTTCTATATAATACAGGGCCCCACCATTCACTATATGTTCAAATCCTTCCTCAAATATGAATAGGATATAAAATTAATGAATTAACATGACTCATCATCAAATGACAATACTGAGTAAAGGAATCAAGTAATTATATCTTTATGTAGTAGATAATCGAATATTTTAGAAATCCCCATCTGAAAATTGTATAAATTTAATGAAATACTAATAACCATTATATAAAAAATATACATATTTAATAGGAATAAAATTTCAAATATATAATGATAAACCACAAGAGAAAATTGAACATGTTGAAAATATATAATAAGTATTTATTATGTGGACATTGAGAAATATTCCTGTCACTAACATTTTAAATTAGTTGGACATGATTTAATATCCTATATAATTTTTAAAAAAAATTAATTAATTTATCATAGAAACAAATTCATATTTACGACATCACATATAACCCTATTTATAAGGTCCTAACCCTGAAACAGTGATTCATCCCTTACAAATGGTGTGTGAGTTTTTTAAAAGAAAATTGATTAAATACAAAGCGTTAAATACAATAGAGGACCTTTTCTGGTCTGGGTTCTGTAAAATTAAATTTATAAATAACATTACAACAAAAATATAGAAATTGGAAACAATGATTCTTCAGCCTGTAGCTTCCACAACAGAGTTTTAATGCAATAAGTATGCCAATCCAGAAAAGTGTTAATAATTCATAGGGTGAGCATAAAATGCCCAGTAAGGGGTTTCCAAACAACCAATAAATTTCTAAAATCATTCCTTGAAATAAAAATAAATATTTAAAACATATTTTCACAAATACAAGAATATATGTTGGAAAACGGTATTTCAAAAAAAAATTATTTTTTAAAGCGGATGGAAATTCTCCTTTGAAATTATTTTGTTTTTGTGGGTCGTTAATAATTCCGGGTATACCATTATTAAAATCCTTACATATAGCCACTAGTCTTAACTATGAATTATGGGTTCACTCCCCATAATGTCATGAAACCCAATAGTTCAAATTTTGAAAGCATTTTCCCAAGGACCTGCCTTTATTATTTCTTACCCAAAATCATTTACAAAATAACTATATAATATTATTTTCTTCAAATGAGAAAAATCTTCCTCATGTCATCACAATTTCCTCAAAATGGTTTTAAATCATTTTTGGGAGAATCCCATACTTTTAAAAGCACGCTTTTATTTGAAACCCATAATTTCATGAAACATGGTTTTAAGTGCGTACAAGATTACATAATTCTTGAAATTCCTTACATGAGCTAGGGGATGGTCATACCTATTCATAAAAGACATGCTAAGAGATACAGATGTGAGTTCACACATTAAATAATAACATGACCCATAACTACACATAAAATAATAATCATCATCACATGCAATTATGTAAACAAAGTGAATATAAGAAATTATTCATACATAAATATTTAAACACTAGTTTCTTAGATGATAAATACCATTTATATCTTCTGTGTAAACGAGAAAGAATAACTCCACTTAATGTGTTCATAATTTTTTCATGTATATGTGTATATATATATATACATATACATAAACACATGTTTTTATGTAGTTTCAAAATATGTAACCCTTGAAACCATAATATTTGAGGGGAAAATTCTTTAAAACAAGCAGACTTATCATATATGAAATTCGGACTAAGAAGATATAGTTTTACAAAAAAAATATACATATATATATATATATATATATTATATACATAAATTATTTAAATAACAATGTAAAATAATAAAATTCCATTACTTGATTCAGATTTTGAGAGGGTTGTGGGTTTCTGGAACCGAGACAGAGAGTTAGACATTGAGAAATTTGGGCGTTATCGGATGCACAAAGAGTGTTATAAATCAGATAATATGCATATTATTTTTTTAATTAAAACATTGTCGATATGGGACAAGGTGGAGAAAACTATGATGAAGCAGGTAGACCCGGTAGTGAGCATTTGCAAGTTCTGCGTAACTGTTTAGTAGAGATGACCACCTTTTTTATCATTTCAGTTTTATTTTTTTTAATTTTTATATTGATTCCGTATCTCTCTTTTAAACCCACGAGATTCATTCTTATCTTAATTTTGACAAAAGTTAATAATTATATTATATTATATTATCATGTTGATATTTACATTTTCCCTCAATACTGATTCCTTCTTGGTTATGTCTCCCACTAATTATTTTCATTTTTTAAAATTGTTTTATTCTTTTTCGACTCATTTAGCACTTTTTTTACTAACAAAAAAACACATGATTTTTTATATATACATCATGTTATCCTTTTATATATATAATAGTATATATAATTTTTATCCTTAATATAAATAATTATATTTTTTGTTTGAAACCTAAAAATGAATTTCGTTTATATATATTTAAATTCTTCTTTTTTTATTTTAAATATATATAAAATATCAAAAAAATGTCACAAAACAATTTCATATTATTATATTTTATTTTATTTTTAATCATTATATGCCACATTATTGGTTAAACAATACACACGATTATATATTATTATATTTTTTTGTTCACACATTACCTATAATTTTTTATTATCTCATTTATTGTCAAAGTTATCTATACTTTCATTATTATATATTATAATATATTTTTTATTTTTTTTATCCTATCAATTTTTAAATGCCAACATTTGAATTAACTCATTCAAATCGTCAATCAGTTCACTTTTTTCATATCATTAGTATTTATATAATAATATATTATTATATGTGATTTAACATTTTTACATTGTATGACATATTAAAATAATATTTTTTTAAAAAGTGTGACATTATAAATATATATATATATATATTCATTTTTTATTAACCAAATCTAAAATATTTTCTTTTAAAAAAACATATATATATATATATAAGGGTTATTTGTAGAAAAATAATTATGTATATTTATAATTTATAAATATATGAGGTAATTAATCATAATTTATAAATATATGTAATATATAAGAGTTATTTGTGAAAAAATAATTATTTATATTTATAATTTATAAATATAATAAAACAATAATATAAATTGTTTTGATAAAATTTATAATATTAACTAATTAATAAAAATAATCTAATCATAATTAATAGTCCCAAAAAATAATTATATTTCAATATATATATTTAAATATATCATTTTTTTAAATAGAAATTTATAAAAACAAATTATTAATATTTGTATATAAAGATTATATTATTAATCTTAAACAAATTTTATAAACACTTAGTTTATTAAATATAAAAAAAATCATTCATTAAATGATTATTTAATTTTTTAAAATTTTCGGGATGTTACATTCTTCCCCCTTAAAAAGAATTGTGTCCTCAAAATTGATTCATTAAAATCTAGAAAATTATAATTTTTTTATCATCAAAATTAAAAAAACTAAAACTGATAAATTTATATACTATACTGATGACATCTAATCTCCAAAATTTTCTACATCGTTCCTCTGATACCAATTATAAGGTCCCAAATCCAAAACTAGGTTTCAGCCCTTACAAATGTTGTGTAATTTTTTTAAAAAAAACATGATTAATTACAAAACGTTAAATACAACAGATAACCTTTTCTGGTCTATGTTCTGGAAAATTAGATACATAAATAACACTACAACATACATATAAAAATTTAAAACAATGATTCTTCACCTTGTTGCTTCCACAATAGAGTTTCAATAAAGCAAGTATGCTAAACCTGAAAAGTGCTTATAATCCGTAGGGTGAGCATAAAATTCCCTGTAAGGGGTTTCAAAAAAACCGAAAACTTTATTAAAGAATCCATTGAAATAAATATAAATATTTAAGATAGAATTTTACAAATACTTGAATATATATAGGAAAGCGGTATTTTACCAAACAATTATGTTTGAAAGAATATGAGAAATATTCATTGAAAATATTATGTTTTAATGGGTCATTAATAATACATGGATGGCCATTATTAATATCCTTACATACAGCCACTAGTCTTCACTAAGACTTATGGGTTCACTCCCCATAACATCACAAAACCCACTAGTGCCAATTTTGAAAACATTTTTCGATGGACCTACCAATCTTTTTTCTTACCCAAAATCAATCAAAAAATACCTACATAATAATATTTTGTTAGAATGAAAATAGTCATCCTCATTTCATCACCATTTCCTAAAAATATTTCAAAATCATTTTATGGAGAATCCCATTCTTGGAAAAAACCCACTTTTATTTGAAAACTGTAATTTCAAGAAACATAGCTTTAAGTGGGTGAAAGTTTGCTTAATGCTTCAAATGCCTCACATGAGCTAGATGATGGCTATACCTAATCATGCATGACATGCTAAGAGACACATATGCGAGTTCACACAAGAAATAATAACCTAACCTATAGCTACACATAAAATATTTACAATTATCACATGCAATTAGGTAAACAAGGTGTATATAAGAAATTATTCAAACAAAATTCATTAAACACTATTTTGGTTGTTGGTAAAACCCATTTATATCTTAAAAGTATACGAAAAAGAACAAATCCACATAATGTGTTCATATTTGTATTCATGTACATGTGTACATATATATGTATATATATATACATATACATACACACATGTATCTATGTATTTTGAAAACATGAAACCCTTATAACCATATGATTTGATGGGAAGATTATTTAGAACAAGATGACTTATCATATGTGTAATTCATACAAGGAATATATAGTTTTACAAAAATATATACATATATATATAGCTTATATATACATAAATGATTTAAAAAAACAGAAATAATAAAATTCTTTTACATAATTCAGATCAGGAGAGGGCTGTGGTTTTCTGGAATCGAGAGAGAGAGCTTGACATTGATAAATTTTTGTGTTAATGGATTCACCAAGAGGGTTATAAATAGAATAATATGCATATTGTTTTTTAATTAAAACATTGTCTATGTGGGACAAGGTGGCGAAATCTATGACGAAGTAGGTAGACCTGGGGGTGAGCATATTTAGGTCATGCGCGACCGTTTAGCAGAGAAGACAACCTTTATTATCATTTTTCTTTTTTTTTTTGTTTTTATATTGATTTAATATCACTCTTTTAAACCCACGTGATTTTTTCTTAACTTGATTTGGTCAAAAGTTAATCATTATATTATATTATATTATCATGTAGATATTTAATTTTTCTCTAAATCACGATTTCCTCTTGGTTAGTCCTCCCACAAATTATTATAATTTATAAAAATTGTTTTATTCTTTTTTTGACACATTTTACACTTTTTTTTACTAAAAAAACGCATCATTTTTTATAGAGTCATCATGTTATCATTTTATATATATTTAAATATATTTTTTTTTATCCTAAATATAAATAACTATATTTTGATTGTTTAAAAAATAAACATGAATTTCGTTTTTATATATATAAATTCATTTTTTGTTTTATTATTATATTTAAAATATCAAACAAAATCATAAACCAATTTCATATTATTATATTATATTTTTTATTATTCATTATATGCCACATTATTAGTTAAACAATACACAATATTATATATTATTTTATTTTTCTGTTGAAATGTTACCTATAATTATGTATTTGATAATTTATTGCCAAATTTATCTCCAGATTAATTATTATTATATATTAATATATTTAATTTATTACTTTTTTTATCATATCAATTTTTATATTCCAACATTTCCATTACCTCTATTATGTCAACATGTTAATCATTTCACTTTTTTCATGTCATTAGTATTTTTATAATAATATATTATTATATATGATTTAACATTTTTACATTGTTTAACATATGAAAATAATCATTTTTTAAGTGTAACCTTATAAATATATATATACATATGTTCATTTTTTTATTAACCAAATAAAATAATTTTTCTTTAAAAAAACATATATATATATATATATATATATTTGTTTTATTTATAAAATAATAATTATATATATTTATAATATATAAATATATAAATATATGTGTTAATTAATTATAATTTATAAATATATTCTATATATATATATATATTATTTGTAAAAAAAATATATCTATTTATAACATATAAATTTTATAAAAAAAATCATATAAATTATTTTTATAAAATTTATCATAGTAACAAATTAATAAAAATAATATAATCATAATTAATAATCCAAAACTAAAAATTATATTTTAATATAATTATTTAAATATATCATATTTTTTAAAATAAAATTTTTTAAAAACAAGTTATTTATATTTGTATATAAAATTTATATTATTATTCATATTCAAATTTTATAAACACTTAGTTTATTTAATTTACATAAAAATCATTCATTAACTGATTATTTAATATTTTAAAATTTTTGGGATGTTACATTCTTCCCCCCTTAAAAATAATTGTGCCCTCGCATTTCATTCATCGAACTCTATAAAATTCTAATTTTTTATCATCACAATTTGATGAACTAAAACTAAGAAAGGTATATACTATACCAACCACATTTTATCCCCCTTGTTGTCTAGACTGTTCCTCTGATACCAATTATAAGATCTCACTCCCAAAACCATGTTTCAGACATTACAAATGATGTGTAATGTTTTTTTAAAAAAGAAACATGATTAAATACACAACGTTAAATACAACAGATGAATTTTATTATCTAGGTTCTACAAAATTAGATTCATAAATTATATTAAAACAAAAATATACAAATTAAAAACTATGATTCTTCAGCATGTTATTTCCAAAAAAATGTTTCAATGCAACAAGTATGTTAAACCTGAAAGTGTATTTAATTTTTATGGTGATCATAAAATGCTGAGTAAGGGGTTTCAAAACAACCGATAAATTTCATAATGAATTCCTTGAAATAAATATAAATATTTAAAATAGATTTTCACAAATACTTTAATATATATAACAAAGAATTATTTCACAAAATAATTATGTTTTAAAGATGTCGATAATAATCCTTTGAAATTATTATATTTATAAGGGTAGTTAATAATACATGGCAGACCATTATTAAAATCCTTATATAAGGCCACTAGATTTCACTATGAATTATGGGTTCACTCCCCATAATGTCATGAAACCCACTAGTGCCAATTTTGAAAACATTTTCCCATGGACCTACCTTTCATATTTCTTACCTGAAATCATTTCCAAAATACCTACATATTATTATTTTCTTCAAAAGAAAAAAATCTCTCTTATGTCATCACCATTTCCTCAAAAGGATTTAAAATAATTTTAGGGAGAATCCCATACATGGAGAAAAAAAAACTTTTATTTGAAAACCATAATTTCATGAAACATTTGTTTAAGTGCATGAAAGATTGAATAATACTTGAAATGCCTCACATGAGCTAGATGATGGCCATAACTATTCATGCAGGACATGATAAGAGTTGAAGATGTGAGTTCACACATGAAATTAAAACTTGAACCACAACTACACATAAAATAATAACAATTTTCACATGTAATTATGTAAACAAGGTTAATATAGGAAATTATTCATACATAAATCTTTTAACACTAGTTTTATAGTTGATAAATACCATTTATATCTTCTATGTAGATGAAAAAGAACAACTCCACTTAATATGTTCATATTTGTATGCATGTATATGTGTACATATATATGTATATATATATATATATACACATACATACACACATGTATGTATGTAGTTTAATAACATGAAACCCTTCCAACAATAAGATTTTAGGGGAAAATTATTTAAAACAATCAGACTTATCGTATATGTAATTCGGATTAGGAAGATGTAGTTTTACACCAATATATACATATTTATATATATTTATATCCTGTATATATAAAAATGTTTTAAAAAACAAATGAAAATAATAATCTTCTCCACATAGATTCAGATAAGGATAGGGTGGTGGGTTTCCCAAACCGAGAGAGATAGCATGACATTGAGAAATTTGGCTATTATTCTATACATAAAGAGGGTTATAAATAGAATAATATGCATATTGTTTTTTTGGTTAAAAAATTGTTGATGTAGGCCATATTAGAGAAAATTATAACGAAGTAGGTAGACCTGATGGTGAGAATTTACAGGTTCTATGTGATCGTTTAGCAGAGAACACAACCTTTATTATCATTTTAGTTTTATTATTTTTTTTTTAATTCCTATATTGAATTCCCATATCTCTTTTAAGCCCACGAGATTCATTCTTATCTTTATTTCATCAAAAGATAAAAATTATATTATATTATATTATAATGTTGATATTTACCTTTTCTCTCAATCACAATTCTTTATTGGTTATGCCTCCCAGCAATTATTATCATTTTTTAAATTGATTTATTCTTTTTATGACTCATTTCACACTTTTTTATTAAAAAATGCATCAATTTTTATATTGACATCATGTTATCATTTAATATATTTATAAATATATGTAATTGTTTTTCTTTAATATAAATATTTATATTTATTTTGTTTATAACATAAACATGAATTTCATTTATATATATAAAAATTTGTTTTTTGTTATATTATAGATATTTAAATTATCAAAAAATATCATAAAACAATTTTATATTATTATATTATATTTTTTTTAATCATTATATGCCACATTATTGGTTAAACAATACAGATAATTATATATTTTTATATTTTTTTGTGAACACGTAACCTATAATTTTTTATTATCTCATTTAATGTCAAAGTTTTCTCTACTTTTATTATTATATATTATTATATTTCTTTTATTTCTTTTTTTATCCTATTATTTTTTATATGCCAACATTTCCATTACCTCTATTAAGTTAACACGTTAATCAATTCACTTTTGTCATGTCATTAGTATTATTATAATAATATATTATTATATATGATTTAACGTTTTTAAAAATAATTTTTTTTATAAAAAAGTATAACTTTATAAATATATATATATATTCTTTTTTTATTCACAAAATTAAACAATTTTTCTTTAAAAACATATATATATAAGTGTTATGTATAAAAATTAATTATATATATTTATAATTTTTAAATATATCCATTAATTAATTATAATTTTTAAATATATGTTATATATATATATGTGTGTTATTTGTAAAAAAATTATTATATATATTAATAATTTATAAATTTTATAAAACAATAAGATAAATTATTTTTAGAAAATTTATCATAGAAACTAATTAATAAAAATAATCTATTCATAATTATTAATCCAAAACTAATATCTATATTTCAATATATATATTTAAATATATCAAATTTTTGAAAATTAAAATTTATAAAAAAAATTAATTATGTTTGTATATAAATTTTAGATTATTAATCATAATCAAATTTTATAAACAGTTATTTTATTTTATTTACAAACAAATTAGTCATTAAATGATTATTTAATGTTTTAAAATTTTCAAGATGTTACACTATTATATTATATTATCAATATTTTGATAATAATACTTTATTACTAACCATTATTCTTGTGTTAACAACATCAATTTTCAAGCTTGTTCTTTTCATATATCTTCTAGTTATTATAGATTGGATTTAAAAAACACCTCCAGAATGACATTATTTGTATATATATATATCATATTTATTCAATATAAATAATATATGAATTATTATTGAAATATGGAAATAAGAAATCAATACCATCAAATCATTGTGATGGTATATCGTACGTATGTAGAAGTGATGATATAATCTATAAATTGAATAATATGTAATGAATTCAAAGATGTTTTAAAAAATAAAGAAATAAATTTTTATAATTATCACATATATCCATTATTTACATAAATATATCCAACCATTTATTATGGTTATCCTAAAACATTACACCATAATACGGAGATTTTAAACCATACATACGCATAGTGTGTGCATCACTTTTTTAGAGAGTGGATAAAAATGTGAAATATTTTTTCCCATTATATAATAACAACACATTATATAATTGATATTAGAGGAATTATTTGATGTGGGTAAACAACATGTCAATATGATGTATAATAAAAAATAAATTTGAAAGAGTTGATAAAAACTATTACCTCATATATTAGTATAAATTGTATAGATGTTCTATTATGGGTTCTAGGGTGAGTCTTTTCTATAGACAAGAATGTTGAGAATAAAATATTTCTTGATTATTTATAGCTAGATTGATCAATATCGTATTAACATGTGAAAGTGGTTATTCCCTTCTATAATTGGGTTGATCGACACTTTTAGAGTGTCTATAAATATTGAATTATCATTAATTAATTTTCATTTCTAAATGAAACCAAAACTCATTTATTACTATTATAGGATGAGTAGTGGTTGAAATTTTTACATCTATTAATTGTTTACACAACATTATGTCATTTTTCATCACATACTATTTTGTTTTATCCTTTATTTAACCAGTTTAACTCTTACATTGACCACATGGCTTGTTACTCTTTAAGGGTCAATATTGTAACAGTAAAATACCCAAAAACACATTAATAGTAAATTTCAATGATCTTTAACTATATCATATTCCTTAGGATTAATATATTGTTTTTTATTATTATATCATTAAATATATTATATTTATTTAAAAATATTTTAATTTTTTTGTTGACACTATTCATGACATTGAGTTTTAAAAAATATCAATATATAGGATAACATATAACCAAAGATTTTTTATAAATCCCTAAAATTTCATGGGAATATTGAAAGATCATCCGTGACATTTATTATCTGAAATTATATTTATTTTAATATTTTCAATATTAGTTATTTAATTTTTCCATTAATTACAAAATTACTAGATCAACATTGTCTAAGAATTTTTGGTAATTAAAAATCTATCACTACATTTTTAATTCCGTTATATTTAAAAATAATATTTATAATAGATTACATCTTTAGGATAACACTATATTAACAATGTTATTTCTATTGAAATAATGAATGTGACATCTTTTTCATTTCTTTAAATAAACTATTATGAGGATCATAATCACTTTCTAATAAGAATAAATAATCATATATCACATCATTTAATACTTTTGGATTAATTAATCTCATATAATAATGATTGAGAAAGATTTAGGGTCATTTTCTAGTCCTTCGTATTTTATTTGTATCCTATTTTATAAAATTTACCATTTACCATAGTAATAAAAATTATTAATGTTAGAATCCATTTTAGACCAAAATAAAAGGGACATATTTACTAAATATTTTACTCTATATTAAAAATATATAATTCATTTAAAAATTCCAATACCTACAATTTAATAAAATTAGTTTTTATATAAGTCCTCAAAACATGATAAATATTTCGTTTTTTAACATTTTGGTTTAAAACATGATTTATTCTTATCCAATGGATATTAAAAATGTTATATTAATCTAAAATAATTGTATTTAATATATAAAATAAATATTCTATTTTAATCAATGACCAATTGTGACTAATTAATTTTAAAATGATAACAATAAATATCATGCACAAAAAAAATATTTTTAGTAAAAAAATTATTTTATGATTTATTTATTTATTTCATGAAATTGGTAAACAAGAAATATTATTATATAAATTTATAAATTAAAATTTGAAAAAATATTTATTTCAATTTATTTATTATATTTTAACAATCACACAATTATTGGTTATTGTATTTTTAATGATAGAATTATGTGTAACACAATCTATTTGATGTGATTAAATGCTTTAAATGAAATATAGTAATAATTTGAAATATTTAGTTGTAATAGTTTTTCAAAATTAAAATAATATTTTATTGTCACAAATGTATGAAACATAGTAACTAAACATATTGTATTCTCTCATGGATGGAATTTAGAGGATTGAGAATTGCTATTTTCACTAATTATTTTAATATTTTATTAAAATTATTTTTAAAAAGAATAATAATTCTTGGTATTATTATAAAGTAGAAATACAATGAAAATTAAAATATAATCAATGATAAATTAATGTGATCCTAAAATGGATTTCATGATTTTTTAAATCATTATTCTACCTAATATATATATATATATATATATTATTAAATATCACTCTATGATCCAAATAAATATCAACACAATGATTCACCCCTCATGGATTCATTTATATTTGTAATAATACATTATAATTTTGTGTAAACAATCACATATATCCATCATTGTAAATTGGTAGGATTTATCTACTATAGCAAAGTTAAGGAGGAAATTTCTATAAAACCCAATGGAATAGAACGTAATGGGAAAGAATCATGAGAATTTAAATGAGTTAATCGTTGGTTATATAGTTGATGAAGATAAATTATAATTTTTTTATTTTTTAATGCTTAAATTTATTATTATGAATGTAATTATTTATTGGGATTTTTTATTATCAAAAATGGATAGAATATTGATAGTAATTCTTAAAATTCCACCTTCCAGACAATCAATTTTTATTCCATAATTTATAATCATAGAAACATTTCTATGGGGGTTATTTATTTTAATAAAAATATAAATGTTTCTCACTAAAAAAAATAAGTAATCCATAACATAAGATGTTCTAAAATAATAATATTATAATAGAGAATAGAAGTAGAAGAATATAAAATACAATAATTTCACTCAAAACTGTCCCAAATAAAATAAATAAATCATTTTAGAAATATAATATAAAAAATAAATGGTGTTTCAGAAGACCATATGGAAACTAATATAAAATATGTTAAAAATTAAATACACAGATCCTGGGAATAGACACGTCTTTTTTTCAATGTAGTATAAGGATCAGTACTCGGATCCATGGGATACTAGTTTTAATACCTGGAAACTAAAATGATCAAGATGGGAAGAATGTGTAGGTACTGTAATGATATTACATTTGTATATGTTGTAATAATAATTCTATAACCTCTGTATCCTCTAGAATTATCATGATTTTTATCATATCATACCCCATGGCATCATTGAAAATAATGATTGGAAGTAAGAATTAATAACTAAGAAATATAATGGATCACAAAGGAATGCCTGAAATTTATTAACACTAAAAAACATAATGTCTTTATAATAAAAAATATCCTTTACTGAATATCTATAAATATAATAGAATTAAATATAGATGGAAGGTATGGATTCTATAATATTGTGTGTTTCTTTCAAAGCATCGCTTCTATAATTTCCAGTATCTGAATACCTTCCATTCCTTGGTTCCTAAGTATCTGTTCATTCATATTATCATAAAAAATTCTATATTTGTATCCATTGAGATATTCATGTATTAGTATCAACAGAAACACAAGTATAATCCAAATACTATATTCCTATAAAATGATTTGATGATATTATTGTGTTTTAGAACATACATAATTCAAAATTTACATAGTTGAACATATAATTTGGGAATTAATATAAATACTATAAAAAACTAAAAAAAAAATAATGTAAAAATATTGTCTTGTGAAACATAATAATAATGGTTCTTGAAGACTTAATTTTATGATAACTATTGAGAATAATATGAATGTAATTGAATTAAAATTAAAAAATATCTCTAACTAGATAGTCATAGGATCTGCATAATAATTTACTTGGTTAGTAATTCAAAATGTAATTCACCCATATCTACCCATGTCCATAATATATTAAATATTCTTTGAAGTTTTTATGTCATATAATACATGGAGGAAGAAGGTTTTAATAATATTAATAGAATATTATCCATTAAAGATATGTTTACCACTCACATTGAAATACTCATATTAACAATAATTTCAAAATTAATACTAAAATAATCTGTAAAAATAAATGTCTTATTATTGTGGAGACCCAATCTAGAATCACCTAGATATAGTGTATAAAATATCAAATTGGTATAAGATGAAAATGTTTTGTTATAGAATAAATGTTCAATATAATAGTCTTAAAGAACAAAATAGTTATCTAATTCAAATATTAAATTGTAAATATTAAATACATAGAATAAAATTATTATTTTATAAATCATATTTTTTATAATATATTTCTTTGTATATAGGTAATGGAAAAAATTTAATAGTTATCTTAAATACTTAATAAGAGTAATTTACTACAAAATTTATCATGTGTAAATAAGGAATCATATATTTGGAGTGGTAAATTATTGAAACATATTTGATTAATTTAATAAGATGATGTTTAATTTCATAAATTTATAAAATACATATAGTAATGTCATGGATAATAATAATTAAAATCTCAATGAATGATATACATAATATTTGATGTCATGATTTCAAATATCCTAATATCTATAGAGTCAATGACTTACACAAAGACGGTTTAATTGATCTGTGTATTTACACATCTAACCAATTTAATTTGGATGACTAATTTTTTACATGAGATCTATTGATTGATAAATTAGATATATATCTTTGGGTATCACAAATCACATCATGCCTATTGGATTCATCAAATATTGAATGATAATTTTAACACACACAAAAATTTATTTAAAAAATTTGTATTATGTTAGGGATATAAAATATCAATATTTTCCAATTCAATAAATTATCATACAATGTAAATCACTATAAGGATAAATATAAAACTATTTGTAGAGTAAGAATAGATATGATATAGAATATATTTATATACAAGTAAAATTTATTATCTAATGGTATATGATCACAATAATGATATTTTTTCCAGATAATGTTTACAGAAAAATTTTTATGAGATGAAAGATAACTTTTTATTCAACCAAATTATTGGTTTTTTAATTTATTCATATATTTTAGACTATAAAAGGAAATTTTATAAAAAAAATTCTATAAATTTTTATATTTCAAAAACCATTAAAAATATGTCTAATAAGACCATTATCATAAAATAGTTATAAATGTGGTAAATTTTCATCATTATAAAATAATTTAAAATAGATATTAATTTTAAATATAGTAATTAATTCCATAAACTATCCTATATAAAAATAGTTTAATGATTATTTTCATTATTTTTAAAAGTCAAGGATAAATATAATATCCCCAATAAATAAATTACATACATAAAAAATTATTCTATAAAATAATTTTCAAACATAAGAACATAAATGGAATATATTAACAATAAATAATATAAATTATATTTTCTTTTATTTTGAAAATTTTATTTCTTTATTAAATTTATAAAAAACTGAAAATTTCAAAGAATCTATGGAGACAAATTTGAAATTTAAAATTGATTAAAAAAATTCATAATCATGAATAAATTTATATTCATGTTAAATTTTATAATTTGGGATTATACATTCAAAATGAAATTAAATAGTTGCATAATTCAAAATATTCCTCGATGGATAGAAAGTTGATATGAAATCAATTTCAAATATGATATCTCTGAAGTGATAATTAAATAATTAAGTTATTATCTGTAAAAATGTAAATTAAAAAAATACATTTGGATATAAGGGATCATATAATAATTGGCGATTTCAAACATAATTATCACAAAACATAGTAATCGAAGTAGAGCACATGAGCATCAACCCAATTGCTGAGGACTCGCTAGGTGCATCCAAGAGACACGAGATCAACTCCGGATAGAGGCATATTTCGGGGTACTGTAGCAGTACTGTAGAAGGAACTATTCAGCATTGTAGAAGCTGGAACTATTCATCCATCTAGGCCTTTGGGCCACCGGTTTGGTCCTTAGGTCCTACAAGGCTTTCGGGCCACCCAAGACCTTCGGGCCAGTTGATTATCAAGGTCGTCGGGCCACCTTATGGCCTTAGGGCCACCACAAGGCCTTAGGGCCACATGAATGTCGGCCCTAGACACACTATAAAAAAGGAGCATCCCCAGAAGAGGATTCAGAGCAGGTCCACTCACCAGAGCAGAGCCAAACATATTGTCAAAATGAGAGGGTATGGCTATTCCATCTGTACCAGCCTGTGCTTGCATAGGAAGCCTATCCAGATGTTCATGTAAAGCTTGAGATCTACTATCGGGATGTAGATGCTGGGGATGGGCAGTTCTTTGTAGATAATCTGGTTGAATTCCCTAAGACCTTCGGGTCATGTAATCTCCTAAGCCTACAGGCCATGTAATATCTGAACCTACAGGCCTTGTAAGGGTTCCCCATCATCCCTCGAAAGGGGGGTTATCAAAAATCAATAAAAATGAAGGTCTACAGGCCATTCAGGCATAGTAATTGAAATAGACGAAAAACCCAATGATTTGAAACTATGATAAGAAAAAAATTAACTCATGTTCAACATTCCCTATAAGTTATTTTTTCCAAAAACATAATAAATATAGAATTATATAAAAACATAAAAACCATATGCATATATATAATATCATATATGTTCTATTTATAAAATCATATCACACATTTGTTAAAAACCTAATTTTATTATCAGTATTTCAGGTAAAATATGAATTATTATCCACTATTGATTTGATTTAGTATTATATTATCTTGAATAATTATCATAGATTAATCATATACATAATTTTAGGTGATATATTAATATCATATATATATATATACATAATAATTCAAAAAATATATAGAAATAAAAATGAATTTCATCATTCACTGAGATGATAAGAAGTGCGTACACATGAAAAGTTTTTAAAATTTTTGGTAGATGCAATGAAATAAATAAAATTATGAATTATATTTTGGATGTTTATTATTATATAATATAATAATTATTTATTCATTAATTATATCCTCATTACCATCTATGTAATGTATACTTGAAAAATGAATCACATATAATTGTGGTGGTGGTAGTTCACAATAACCCATGAGTAATGTCATCATTTCAAATGTATTTGGATGAAATAAGGTAGATAATAAATTATAACTTCATAAAAATAATTAATTAAATATATTTCATTTATATTAATTTTTATTATCATTATAAAAATTCAAGTTATTTGGTGATGAAATAAAAATAACACTCATATGTGGATCGGGTAATCCCAACGTATGAACAATTAATGATTTCAATTTTTGGGGGAAGGAAAAGAGATGGAAATTATATTAATATAATAGTAATAAAATCTATATATATTTATTATACTATGATTATTATTATTTTTTGTTTTTGTTTTATGAGGAAGTATATTAAGAAATAAACATGAATTAATCGATAAAAATTATGAACTCTTCTTCGATGGACTTAATTTAGACAAATAATTACTTGAAAGAAGATCTGTATTTTGGTAAAACAAAAAGAGATAGACCTTCTATAAGGATGATTAGAAGGTAAATGGTCAAGGTTTTTTGAGATATTTTTTCAATGAATTTTTAATGAATAGAATGGGTAGGTTTATTTTTATATATGAGGGGGAATTTAATGCATTTATAAATCTAATAAAACACCATAAATTAATACTAATTATGAAGTGTAACCGAAATAAATTAATTCAAAAATTAAATGGCCAGTTCTCTAAATATTATTATATAATAATGTTTTAAAAATTTTGGTTATATTTTAATCCTCAACATTTATTTTTATCCCAACATTAACCTTATTTTTAAACTTTTGTAACAATACTATTTCTACCCATTAAGAGTAAATAATTTGACGACAAAATGAAAAAAAAATCCAAGGTTTATTATTTAAACCATATTCCATTTTTTCAATATAAAATAGTTTTTATTACTTTCATATCATATAATAAAATATTACAGTCATTAAATATCGTTTAATTCATGATTGAAACACTTCAATTAATTTTTATTTAAATACCCAATGAAAAATATGTAAAGAGAAAATAACTCTTTAACTCATCACTCATATATTATATGTATCTATTAAATTATTTTAACATAAAGAATCATCAAATTTATTTTACTTTAAATATTTATGAAATCCTCTTTATAATAAACTAATAGAAATAAATAAATTGTTAGAGAAACGGTAAGGCATTCACAGAGTAGTCATTAACCTTAATAATAAAAATTAAAATTCAAAGACTTGATAATAATTACCATTTTTACTACTCATAATGACAAAATGTAAACATAAAACTATTTTACAGAAAATTTCCACATAATTAAATATTTTCAATCCGTTATTTCAAATTCAATTAATATATGTGGAGAAAATTAAATTTAAAACCATCCAACAAATTTTGTTGAAATTTTTTTAATGAAATATATATTTTTCAATAATAATTAAACTTATAAATAAATTTTTAATTATAAATTTAAAATTATATTATTTATATTATTTTTAACTAAAGTTGTATTAGATTAATTTAGGATTCAATGAATGGCATTTTGTGGCCTCAGTTAAATGAATGGATTGTTATAAGAAAATTGGTATTCCTCATTATTCAATCAAAAAATAAATCATTCCAAAACAATCAAAACATCCCAAACTACTGTAGTATTAATATGACGAAAAAAAATTATAACAAAATGATATTTCATTTTTCCGTTGTTATTTGATATTTTTTGTTGAGTTGAATGAAATATATTACTAAAATTCATTTAATGGAAAATATATAATAAAATATATGAGTGTTCCATCCTACCCCACATATAAGTAATCGTCTTAATAAATTTCATTACTATGATATAGAAAAATGAGGATACTTATCCCTCATCACATCCTCAGTTTCCCACATAAAGTCATGAAAATATATAATTCCTCCTCAAAATAATGACAATATCAGTTTTATTATTTCAACAAAAATTTTGTCTATAGTCCACAATTTCTACAGGTTATTCCACATAAGATATATTACTATAATGTTTTATGAGTATGTATATAATTTAATATTTTGTACTAGGTATTCATTTTCGCAGAAGAGAAACATGGAACAATTCAATAACTTTTCATGGAATCAAGGAAATCACTAAACAATATTCAATTATATAGGTATGATGGGACTGATATATATAGAGTTTAACATTCCATTAATTTTAAATATCATATATTTAATGCAAGGATATATTAATAAGAAAAATATTTAATCAAATTTTAATAGTATATCAATATGTTTTTTATATTTTTTTTGCAAACATTGATATTCCCTTATATGTTGTGGAATAGATCAAGTAATATTTTCAATTTCCTCATCTTTATAAGGTCCCAATATCATACATTCACAAACATCATCCCAAAACATTTTAGTTACACACATCTATATATTTAGTCCTTTACAGTTATCTATATGAGTGATCTAGTGAGTTATATTGGTATAATAAATTTACCCCAAAGGAAGGTGTTGATCTGAACAAAACATTTAATTCAAAAAAAGATCGGAACATGCCTTCTTGACATTGAATGGTCCAATCTTACTTACCATCAATCTGAGGATAATATGTGTCATTGAAACACATATTTGAGACAAAATCATAATGAAGACTACTCGATAACAAATTTGGGGAGTGAGATGAATACTTCAGTAATTATGATTTCAAATTTATATTATAGTACTGTTAACAGTGGTAATATATCTCAAACCATGTGTCACTCAAACATAACATTCTTAAAAAAATAGAAAACTTGATTCCTAAAATATAGTTTCACTTTTTATGATATACCACATAAATATTATTTAATATATCAATAAATATTTATACTTATATGATGAATAGTTAATGATGAACTATGAACCTCATGGAAGAGTGCCTTCTTCTAATCATGTAATGATGAAACAAAAGAATAATTTCTTGAATCTTATTTTTCAAGCTTAAATATTGTTATAAGTAGGAATATTCCCCCCATCATTTGTAATTTCACATTTTTATTCTAATTCGTCTTAATAATATTGTTGAATGATCATTTACCAGTATTTATTGAAAGTTAATATTTTTCCTCATTCCCATTTATTTCAAGAACCATCTTTTACAAATCCATAAATACCAGACCGAATTTGGTCATCTTCATATTAATAATAGAAATATAATTCATACTCATAGTATAATCCACCTTCATTTCCATCACATGGTGAAAATATAGTGAGAATTTTTATTATTTGACAAAGTCAAGACATATTTTCTTTATCATAATGTTCTATTTGAAATTAAATATAGGAATTTAACATTTTATATTATTATATTTATCACAACATTCATTGTAGTAACAATATCTCAATATCCTCAATTATAAAATTAATGATACTATATCGAAAAAATGATTCCATTAATTGTTCTTTATAATTTTCAAGTGATGGGATGCATAGTATCTCACTGTATCATAATACATGAGGACGCCTCCTAGTCTCATTTTAGATGTGTCTCTATTAATTAAAAACCCTTCCCCACTCTAGATTAGTATAAACATATTCAATGTGACCAACTTTCTCTCCAATTATTTTATTAACTTATCAAATTAATCTACCAATAATAATTTTTCCCCATTCCAACACTACTGGATAATTTTATTTCATATTCATCTTAAGTATCCAAAAAATAATCATTAGTATCCATCTAGTCTAAGAAAATTATAGATCTCTTTTACTGCATTGTCTCTAGTGCATTTATTAATAACATCATTCTTTGAATTTTCTAATAATATACCCTATATTCATATTATATTATCAATGAATTTTCCTTTATATCTCAAAATTTCATAGTTTCTTAATTTTTAACATATCTTTTTATTACCTAGGGTCTTTAGCACAATATGAAAATATTCTTTGAGATCATTCAATATCTTATATTATATAATAAAATTATATATAAAGACTACCAAAAAGTGATTAATCAAATATCCAAATACTATATTCATTAAATACACAATCATATATATGGAAATGGTAATTCCAAATCAAATTATAATAAATTATTTATTACCACACAGAATACAGAGGGATATCATGGGTATATCTTAATTTATTATACTTATATGATTATTTTAATATTATATATCAATATTCAAAAAATTATAGTGGTCACCCTAATTTATTAAGAAAAAATAATTTTTTTTGGTTTAGATAATCCATATTTTTTTGGTAAAATATTTATGTTTCTGATAATAAATTTGAATTGACATTGAAAAATATTTTTTAAAAAGGGAAATAAAATGTGTTCCTCAAAGTGATGCTCTAGTGGAAATTAATAACTTATCAAGACTATACTATAGTTTCTTCATTAACTGCTCAAACTATATCAAAACCATTATATTATGTATTATCTGACATATATATAATAAAAGGTTTTATTAGGATAGAAAAATCGACATTTGGAATTGTTGGAAGACTATTAAAATATGTTGGAAATATTATAATAAATTTTGATACAGTAACCATATAATGAATGATGATTTTATGCATAAAAATATGAGATAAATATTTCTCTGGAATATGTAGTAAAAACCATATTAGGAAATTGAATTTCATAAGGAGATAATGTTTTTGTTACCCTAAGATACTATATTTGTAATGACCTAGGTATTTAAATAATAATAAATTTTCATCTCTATTAATATTTATGAATATGATATTAATTTTATGTTAAAGAGAAAACTTTTTCTAATAGCGTACTCATCAAATGACTGTGGGTTTCTTTGATATCATACGTTGGACACAACATTCAGTTATACTGAAAATTAATATAGTAATAATATTATTTTAAATGGTAGTCAATGAATACTGGTTGTATTTTTAGGAATGAAAAAAGAAAATTAAATTATTACGAAAAATTTGTGTTAAATTTTTTCAAATTTATCCAATCAATTTTAGAAACATAAAATAAGAATGACTCTGATTTTAAGCATGAAAATACTAATTTTTTAAGGGTGTTTTACCGCCTTTTTATGGAGAACCATTTTAAAATATAGTTTTTGTCCCTTTTATATTTTCTATTTAAGAAAATAAAATTTATATTTATAATCAGGACATCAAAAATTTACTTTTGGTGAAATATTGGTTTTTTGGATAATGATCATTTTTAATTAATAGTGAAAAATACAACATTTTAATTCAAAACCACATTTTAATATAATTAATTTATATAGTTACATTTTCCTTTTTATTATTTTTAAAGTACAATTGGATTATATTTTTATCATTTAATCCCATGATGGTCATTGGATGTAATTTCACATTTTTATTGGACAGAAACACATGTCAATCCTTCGATAGTTATTACTTCTTAAAAAAAATATGTTTTGACAACTAGAATTCATTTTAAATTAATTAATGAAAATTTTATGATTTTAATTTAGAAAAATTGGTTCTATATTTGGAACCAAGAGGTCGAAATTTTGTAACTACGTACCTTTTATTTTTAGACAATATGAAAAGTAACCTCAGTAAATATTTTATTTACAATGGTAAAAGGGTTAATCTGGTAAATAATGGTAAAAAATAAAATAATATTAATATTAAGCTACCATAACACATGTATTAATCCTATTGGATATGATATGTCTGACCATGGGAATATTTTATTGATTTTAGGACGCCATGGAGCCACTTGTGTGTGAAAACGACATTTAATAACTTTTAATTTAATGTTAAGGAAAATATTCAGAAAACATGTATCTTTTACTAAAACCATTTTTATATGAGGGTATATAAGTGTTATCTTAGACTATAAATAGTAATTAGAAAACTAAAAATAATTCCTACATCATATTATTTTTTTTATAAATTTTATACATCAAATATATAAATATATTTATGACATAATTATGATGTATTTATTAACTTATTAATGAATGATTTAAATAAATGAGATTATTAAAATTAAAAAAAATTGAAATTTTTTTATTCAATCCATGAATTTTAGGGTTTATTATTACTTGTTATCTTTGAATTAATGAAATTTTATAAATAATCAATTTACGGGTTTTAAAAAATTCAATATATGAATAGTTTAAAATTGAAATATATAAGTTTTTTATACAAATACTATATTATTTAATTATATAATAGTCCAAAAAATATAATATTAGACAAAATGACACATATAATGTATAAAATGTAAATAATTAACCACTTGGGGTTCTATTTTTATTTTATAGTAAATATATTATCCATATAGTATGATTGTACAAGAAAACATTTTAAGAGTAAAATTAGTTAACTGATGGTTAAATCTAAAATATAAAGAAACCTTTTTGACCTAAACTTGTATAAAATTTATTGGATGAGAGGCTTTAGACCCAAAAAAATCTTATCTTTGAAATAAATGTCTTCGGGACCTTTCTTAATGGAAAATCAATTTATAATAAAAAAAATTCTATCAGACATTTCTAAAGTGCCCCTCCTCCCTCTTATAAAAAGGAATCACTTATAACCCTTAATCTCTCCTCTAATACCCCCTTGTATAGTCCAAAATCTAACTATATAATCTCCCAACATACATGTATACATTCTTGAAGCCTTACCTTGGACCGAAGCCAATTCAATAATGCTTTTAAGCTCAAATCAAATGGAGTTACCCGATTTGAAGTATTGTCTTCTTTCAAGCTTCTTTCAATTATTTTCTCTTCTTCAAACCACTAAACTCTGTTTATACAACTATTTTAGTAAAAAATATTATCTAAAATATTATACGATGCTTTTATTCCAAATATTCAACCAACACTCACACACACCTCAATCTAATGGATTTAGAACATACTGCTTCTTTGGATAGTGAACTACTACCTCGCGAAACGATAATTGTTCAATTCTCTCATATGGCCTCTCATAGTAGACATTATTGGATGTCCAGGGAAAAGTGGAAGCTCTTGGGTGGATGTTCCCACTTGACTTTTGGTCATTATAAATGATCAATCCAGGATCAATACGATGATAAATTCCAGACTCCATGGATCGATTCACATAAATAGACAAAGATGAAGAATAGTCCCAGAACCACAAAATAGATCATCACAGGTTGATTGTAATTAATTTAATTAATTGACAAGAAGTAAAATTAATGGAATTATTTCTTAGTTGATATTTCTTATCATGTTCCAATGTGATTTATCATTTTTTCACCGAAGCCAAGTGTAGACTTCATCTAGTGGTGATCCACACGTGCACTACGCATCTCTGGATGTCGGCAAAAGAATCTCTAGGTGCTAGTGTGGAGAATCCTTTTCATGCATTGTCTGCCTTAGATCGTCTTTATCTGATGGAAGAGGATCTCTCTCGGTCTTAAGAGCGTTCTTTGAGGAAGGAGTTTTTTCGGCCTTGAGAGAATTATCCAATATTGTTGTGCACAATGATTAGGGAAAAGTGTTAGGGTTGTGAGGATATTTATAATCAGGTTTATGGTTATAGAGTTATAAAAAAAATAAATGTGTTACATGTTTTATTTATTTCATTATCTCTTATTTAAAACCCCATGTCAAATCATTAATTCGTTAACATGCACCCACACTGATTATAATAAATATCATTTAATAGAACAATATTATTTCCTTAAAATCCTGACTCGAAAAACTACGAGGTGTGTAATCATTAATACAAGGCGTACACTCTTTTTTCATTTCCTTTACAAAATGAAAACTACATGGCATGTAATCATTAATACATGGAGTATACTCATTTTTCAATTCCTTTCAAAAATGAAAACTACACGGTGTGTGCATTCAATGTTCACGACATGTTTTTCTTGTTTTCATTTTATTATTCCTCCAACTTTAAAATGATTTAAGTTTCCTTGAATAATTATTAAAGCACATATGAGAATAATCTTTATTCTACTTGAGATACATAGATACACATAGTGTGTGACCCTCTAGGCCTCTTTCTCGTTGTCATTAGGTGAGCTTACCTAAAGTCCAAGATTACTCTCTATCAACAGGTCAAGGAACCCAAGAGAAAGAAGTTGGCGTTGCATTGACATGTCACCTCATACGAATTCTTACCGTGTAATTTAATCCCTTTGTCTTAATATCTCATAAAGCAGGTTTCATGGCACTGTCATAAACCGGTATGCTTGATCCATATTTCATTGACTTCTAGAAATAAACTCGTCGTGACACCATGGTAATGGAATTTGGGTAAAAGTTCTATTTCAATCAAAGGTCCTGAGATATCTACTTCCATAAATATGGAAGGCACAAATCCTTCCTTGACTTATCCATTAACCACATGTCATTCGTGATGCACCCAACGTATCCTACATCCCGCCAACTATCTCCGTGACGGTTTTCGTCAGCAAATATAAGTGTGTGAGTCATGACATGAGTTAATGTTAATTTTCCATTTTAAGGACCATTACAGATGCTCGTAGATAGAAATTTATGATGACACCAAGACATGCAAAATTACTTCTAGCGGGTATGTTCTCATAATATCCCATCTTGGATATTACCAAGTGCGAACTCCATGATACGGAGTCTCATCTTCTTATGAGTACTCACACATGAAAGTCTGTATACTATGTGCGCTATCCTAGAATTTCATCCAATGATATATCTTTATTTAAGAATATTGTTATAGAATTTCAAGGTTATCATAATAGTGGGGATCTTCCATGACCTTATTAATGAAAAAAATATTCTAAGAAATTATAATATTATAGTCATGCAGAACAAAGAACAATATATAATAAGTGTACATTCATTTAATCAATGTATCAATAGTTGGTTCTCATGAAATCAACTCTAAAAAGCTCCTACATGGACTAGAGCCAACTGCCTACGATCCTTAGTCCACTAGACCTCACATGATCATCTTGTTTCTGATGAGTTAATACATTAGTCAAGGGGTCTTCCATGTTGGCTTATGTGGAAATACTGCTCACTGCATCTTCACCACTCAGAGAAAAGTCCCTCAAGAGATGACACTACCTATCTATGTGCTTTGTCTGCTGATGTGACCTTGACACTTTGCAAGTTCCACCACTACATTATTATCACAGTAGAGTGTGATAGGATCTTTACTACTAGGTACGACATCTAACTATGGGATGAAGCTTCTCATCCATGCTGCTTCTTTAGCTACCTCAGATGCTATGATATACAATAACTCTGCTATAGAATCTACAACCACACCTTGCTTTGATCTCTCCCAGCTCACTCCACCTCCATTCAAACTGAATATGTATCTAGTCTGTGACTTCATGTCATATTGATCATTATGGAAACTAGAATATACATGTCCTCTGATGACTAGTTCCTCATCTCCTCCATAAACAAGGAACATATCCTTAGTATTCCTCAGATACTTAAGGATAGTCTTGACTGCCATCCAATGGCGGTCTCCCAGATCAATTTGATATCTACCTACTGGACTTAATGTGTAAGAAACAACTATCCTTGTACATATCATAGCATACATGACTAACCCAATCATGGATTTGTAAGGGATAATTGCCATTTTCTTTCTTTTCTCATGTGTCTGATGACACATTTTCTTGGAAAATGAAAGCCTTTTGACACTAGAAACAATCCCCTCTTAGACTATTTCATACTAAATCTCTTCAGTATCTTGTCAATGCATGTACTTTGACTCAGGACCAGCATTCTCTGGGATATATCATGATGAATCTTGATCCCAATAATATATGCTTCCATGCCCACGTATTTCATAGAGATGAATTTATCCAACTAAGCCTTAGCTGAGTGTCAAATAGGTACTTCATTTCCAATCAGTAATATGTCATCGACATATACTATTAGGAAAACAATTGCACTTCCTATAAACCTATTTTTGACACAAAGCTCAGATTCTTTCTTAACAAAGAAAAATTTTGTTGCAGCTTCATCAAAATGAATGTTCCATGAACTTGATGCATTCTTAAATCCATAAATTGATTTTTGAAACTTGCATACCTTGTTGGCATCCTTTGGATTCAAACCCCCTTCAGGTTATGCCTTGTAGACATCTTCTTGAAGGTTCCCATTAAGGAATTATGTTTTGACATCCATTTTCCAAATTTTATAGTCAGGGTAACCAGCAATGGCCAATACGATTCTGATGAATTTCAACATCGCAATCGGTGAAAGGTTTCATCATAGTCAATTCCTTGACACTATCTAAAACCTATTGTAACCAGTCGTGCCTTGTAGGTGATAACTTGTCCCTCCTATTCCAGTTTCTTCATGAATGCCCATTTATTACCAACATCCATTACATTAACTGGTGGATCTACATAAATCTAGACTTGGTTTTGGTACATGGAATCCATTTCAGAATTAATTGGTTCTTGCCAATTGACAATGTCTATTACTTCAACTGCTTCCTTGTAAGTAAGAGGATCATCATTGTCATCAAATAATGAGTCAACATCCTTGGTGACAAGAAAACCATATCATTATAGTTATCCAACCTCTGTCGTGCTCCTATGAAATTCTTGTGTCTCTGCAATGGGTTGTTCTTCTGTGGGGATTTGTGGAATCTGTTCTTGTACCAACTACTGTGTATCTTGAGCCTCGACTTCATCGAAGTCTATCTCACTCCCACTACCTATTTTGGAGGTGTTCTCCCTCTAAATGTATATAGAGTGTCTTGCCACTATAACCTTTTAATCTGAAGAGTTGTATAGGTAATATAACCTTTTTTCTTTGGGATATCCAATAAAGGTACACTTTGTGCCACAGGGTGCAAGTTTGTTACGTGAAGATGCCATAACAAATGCTTCACTACGCCACACATGTAAATTTGATAACATGTCTTTGCGTCCACTCCATAACTCGTATGGAATAGCATTTATTGATTTATTTTGTACATGGTTTAGTATGTGTGATAGTGTTTGTAATTCATATCCCTAAAAGGATAATGGAAGACTCGCATGACTCGTCATTGACCTCACCATGTCCAGTAGGGTGAAAATATTCCTTTCACTTACACCATTCCATTGATGAGTGTAAGGAGCAGTGAGTTGATATAGAATCCCAAACTCCCATAAGAAATCAATGAAGCCCTAATTAAGATATTCTCCTCCTCTGTCTGATCGGAGTTTCTTAATCTTCTTAAAAATTTGGTTCTCAACTTCATTATTTTATTCATTGAAAAAATAAAAAAATTATGACTTATACCTCAATATGTAAATATATCCATATCTACTAAAATCATCAGTAAAAGTTATGAAGTACAAGAACCCACCCATTTCTTAAACTGGAAATGGTCCACACACATCTGTGTGAACTAATTCTAAAATATCTTTAGTCCTTTCCCCTTTCCCACTAAATGGGGCTTTGGTCATTTTCCCTTATAGTCATACATGACATACAACAAGTGGTTTTAGTTAAAAAGAGTCTAAATACCCATATTGATGTAATTTTGTCAAACGTTTCTCATTAACAAGACCTAGTTGGTGATTCCAAAGTTGGGTGTAGTATAAGTCATGTCAATTAACATTGTCATCAATTTCCATAACATGGTTTTTGTATTCTAACACATATAGGCCATTATATAAATGTTCCCTAACAAAACAAATGCTATATTTATAAAAGTACCATTATTCATCTCCAAACATGAAGATGAATCCATTAGTATCTAATATGGATACTGAAATAATTTTTTTGGTTCTAGAGGGTACATAATAACATTATTTTAATGCCAAGACCATCCTAGTAGGAAATGTGAGGTGGTAGTCTCCGACAGCTATAGCAGCGTGTCTGGCTCTGTTGGCTACTCGCAGATCCACCTCACCTCGGTCAATATTTTTTAATCTACTTGGTTTCTATATTTGGATACAAATGTGATAACCATAAGCAGTGTCTAATGCCCAATTGGTAGAAATAAATAGATTGTATTCGATAAAAAATGCACTTGAAGCTTCCCCTTTCTTCCTTGGTAGGGTGAAATTTTTCTTCTAGTGGCCCTTATTACCACATACAAAACAAATAGCCTCTTGTTATCTTGTCTCCCCTTTGATCTCCCTTTTCATGGAAGGCCTTGAAGAAGATTTGGGATTAAATATATTTGCCTTCACTTTTCTTTTATTCACCATAAGGACAGAAGGATTTTAAAGATTCATATCATTGTGCACATGGAGAATGAGGATAATAAGATCAGATATAGACATCTCAATGTTGTTCATGTTAAAATTCACAACAATTTTAGATAAGCTCTAGGGGAGTGATGCAATAATGAGATCGGTACCCAGTTCTTTGGGGAGTTTAAACCCTAGAACCTCCATGTGGTCAATCTAGCCAATGAGCATGACTACATAAGGCCATGTTCGGACCACCTCTCTAATCTTTCTCTGAAATAGAGACTTGGAGATCTCAAACCTTTTCAGTATTTCTCTCTCCAGGTATAGACAACAAAGGTGCTCGAGAATTCTATAGGAATCCATGTCTTCAAGAGACTTCATGATATCATGAGAAATTTATGATAGCATCAAACATTAAACATCGAGTGAATCATTCAAATTTTGATCATATACTATGAAATCTCCATCACTCGCCCATTGCGCAGGCAAATCAGGATTTGAGGACTCTAGCACGTAAAAAATTCGTTCACGGCGTAGGATAAACCGAAAGAACCTAATCCTTTCGTGAATGTTATTGCAGGGGAGGATATTATCTTTATCCATAATTGATCGCAGAGAAAATGTGGTTGACGAGTTTTTCATATTGATTCAACAAATTAAAATAGCATATTTATCAGTGCCTTTTGATTATATTTTATCAAAAATAAAAAATAAAATTTTTATTTCTCCCACTATTTTATCATGTCCCAACGGCCCCCACCATTAATCTTATAATTCCTAGTTTCTATGACATTCTAGTGGAAAGGATCCATATTCCCCTTAGCATAACCCCAACAAGGGTTGTTCAAGCTATTTCAAGTTATTTAGGTAGGAATGTCTTTTCCAACTCTGAGCTTAATGTTCCTTGATTTGTTGAGTGGACGCCCCAATCCTAAAATCTGGAATTTGATTTCCTCAACACTTGCATCCATTTTACAAAAATTCTAGCAAGGGATACTCCTCTTGTTGTAAAATATTTATGTTAACCTGAAACTTTCATAAGACCTTCCTTTATAAAAGTTAGTGTCCCAACAAGGGTTGGTCAAACACATAGTATTATTGAGTCTTTACCATAATCAAGTGCTAGGAGTCTTGGTCTGACTTAATATGATGTTTTATGGATTTTTATGGGTAGTTTCACATTATCACATGCTTCTTAATATTAAGTGATGTTTGCTTATGTGATTAACCATGTTTTGATAATGTTTACGCAGTCTGATTTTTATTTTATTTCATCTTTTCATTCTTGTTTTTTCATTAACTACATGATCTTGACAACAAATACATAATAAATAAACCATGCAATCAGACAGAAATAAAATAAGATGGCATGATCATGATTTCTATCGGTTAGTTCATCTAGCAGTTTTGATAAGCTAACCATGACCTAGGGAAAAACACCTTGAACCCGATGGTTCGTGTTTTGTAGCTCCCACATGTCCACCTCTGTATCTTCTCGGGTTTCCTTCGCATCAACTTCAGATTTTGAACCATCTACATTAGCTTGAGAGATCCTCTATTACATGGGGTTTACATTAAAGAAACCATGGGCACGCAGGCCCTACATTTTATTAGATGAAAGCTCGGAGGCCAATGAATTTAAATTAAATAAATATATATGAAACCATACACGCACAAAGGGTATTTGGTCTAATTCATGATCATATATAGCATGCAACGACATTTATGACTTTTCATTAAAGGTAGTGTTCTGGTCAAAGACCAAAACACAAAAATTATGGATCATGTTGTATTGCTACCTCCCTAGAAGCTGAGATGCTCACCGTCATTCATGTGATCTCGTTTTCCAAGCTACACAACCGGAAAAACATATGGATTGAAAGCAACTCCTATACTATAATCCAGGAAATTTGAAAGGGTACCATCCACCTGGCCTGGAAACTCACTTCCCACTGGATTGAATGTCTGCACTCTCTCGCTTCCCTCAACTTCATTGTTATGCATGCTTACCAGGAAGCAAACAGAGTTTCTGAAGCCCGTTCCAACATGAGCGTTGATAAGGACCCTACCTTGAGAGATGATCTTCCCCCTAAGAAATGACATTTATGCATATTTAGTATTCAAATTCTTTTAACCATTATTTTAATCCAGATAAGTCGTGCATGAATTCAATTAATTATTATCTTATAATTAATCAATTATTTATCTTAAATTCTTTTCTGAATTTCCTTGAGATTCTTCTCATCCATATTCCTTGTACGAGACTTTGTAATTTTGAGTAAACCTAGTGAAATTTCATTTCTGGAATGTAAATTGCAATTAGGATATATTACACAGCATGTATTTGTTTTCACACTTTATCCAAAGTACACGCCTGGGGCTTTGGCATGTTTTTTTACTTTGTAAATTTTAGAGTACATGGTATGTAGATTAATCTAACATGGCATGTACATCCTTGTTATGCGAATACCATCATGGAAATCTCGTGTACGCCATTACACAACTTCTCCTTGTACATAGTTTCACCGGGGCCAGATTGGACTACACGACGTGTTGATTTAACATACACATCATGTATTTTGTTTTCCACGTGACGTTCAGTTCTGGTCAACAATGTTTATTAAAAACATAGGTATGCTAAATTCACACGACGTGGTTTGGAATACCAGTACCAGTTCGTTAAACCTAAGTACACGATGGGTATATTTCACTACACACTGTGTATTCTAGTGTTATACAGACAGAATGAGTGGATCCTCCTTATGAGTTCTTCATTTCTATTCTAATAAAAATTAATATTAAAAGGTCATTTCTATGATGTAAATCGAGAAATGAAGGAAGAAGAACAGATCAAGTTAATTCAGTTTTAGAGAATGATTTATCATGAATTGAATGAAATGTAAATTTGTAAATTATTAACAAAAATTAAATAACCATAATCAACATTGTAACCCCTCTGATACCACTTGAATTTCCCAGGCACTGCAGAATCTCGTGGGTGGATGTGCCCACTTGACTTTTTTTCATTAACAATGACCAATCCGAGATCAATATGAAGATAAATTCCAGACTCCATAGATCAAATCACAGAAATTGACAAAGAAGAAGAATAGTCCTGGAACCAAAAGTAAGGATCATCATAGGTTGATTATAATTAATTTAATTAATTAACGAGAAGTACCTTTTATGGCATTCTTTCTTCGATGATATTTCTGATTACGTTCCGATGTGATTCATCATTGCTTCATAGAATCCAAGTTTAGACTTCCTCTAGTGGTGATCCACACATGTACCACTTATCTCTGGACATTCCTAATGGAATCACATGGTGCTAGCATGGAGAATCCTTTTCTTTTGTTGTCCGTCGTAGATCACCTTGAACCGATGGAGGAGTATCTCTCTCAAACATGAGAGCGTTCTTGGAGGAAGGAGTTCGTTCAGCCTTGAGAAAATACTCCAGAATTGTTGGGCACAACGATTAGGAAAAATTGTTGGGGTTGTGAGGATATTTATAATCGGGTTTAATGTTATATAGTTATGACAATAAATAAATGTGCTATGCATTTTATTTATTTAATTAACTCTTATTGAAATCCCCCATGTCAAATCATTAATTCCTTGAAAAGCGCCCACGCTGACTATAAAAAATATCATTTAATAAAACAATATTATTTCCTAAAAATCCCAAATGGAAAAACTACATGGCGTGTAATCCTTAATACATGGCGTGTACTCGTTTTTCATTTCCTTTCCCAAATGAAAACTATACAGTGTGTACATTCAATGTACATGGCGTGTATATCTTTTTTTCATTTTTTCTTCCTCCAACATTAAAATGATTTAGGCTTCCTTGAATAATTATTAAACCACATACGGGAAAATATTTATTCTACTTAAGATACTTGGATACACTTAGTTTGTGACTCTCTAGGCCTCTTTCTTGTTGGCATTAGGCGGGATTTCTTATAGTCCAATATTATTGTCTAGCAACGAGTCAAGGCACCGAAGAGAAAGAAGTTGATTCCACCTTGATGTGTCACCTCATACCAATGATTACCATGTAATTTAATCATTTTTTCTCAATTTCTCATCAAATAGGTTTTAATAAAGTGTCATAAACCTATATGCTTGATCCGTCATTCTTTGGCTTCCTGAAACAAACTCGTCGTGACACCATGGCCATAGAATTTGAGCAAAAATTATATTTCAATCAAAGGTCTAGAGATATATACTTCCATAAATATAGAAGGGAAAAATCCTTACTTGACTTATCCATTAAAAGACATATCATCCATGACGCACCCAACGTACCCTACTTCCTGCCAACTATCTGCGTTACGGTTTTCGTCACCCAATCTAAGTGCGTGAGGCATGACATTAGTTAATGATAACCTTTGAGTCTAAGGACCATTACCCACCCTCGTAGAAAGAAATATCCAATGACAATAAGAAATGCGGAATTAAATCTAGTAGGTCTATTCTCATAATCCCCCATATTAGAGATTACCAAGTGCGAACTCCATGAGATAGATTCTCATCTTCTTACAAGTACTCGCACATGATGGTATGTAAAGTATGTGTCCTATCCTAGTATGTCATCCAACCATAGAACGTTATTCAAGAATATTTTTATAGAATTTCAAGGTTCTCATAATAGTGGGGATCTTCCATGAACTTATTAATGAAAAAAATATTTCAGGACATTATTATATTATAGTCACGCAGAATAATGAACAATATATGATATGTGTACATTCATGTAATCAATTTATAAAAAGTTGGTTTTCAGGAAACCAACTCTAAAAATTATGATGTAACTATATCTATATGTGATAAATAATATATTTATATTGTCTCTATACTTCTGTATTTTTCAATTACATCAGACCTTTATACTTTCCATATCGCGTAAATACGATTATTTATTTTGAGGAAGTGTAGACTACCGCCCTCTCAAATTAATATGACTCGTTCATGCAATATAAGAATCATATGAAAGATGCAATTAAAAAATTATGTATTATTAATAATATAGATATTACACTATAATTATAATATAAATATGGATAATTTAATTTTCGTGTGAAAAAGAAATTATATAAGCATTCATGCGTACGTACGGCTTACTATCTCCATAAACGGTGCATTTCATTTTTATATCAAAATGTTATAGAATATTTTAAATTATTATATACTGTATAAAAGTAAATATATACTATATATAATATATATTAAAATCATTAATAATATTATGGTGATAATGGACATTTGACAACATGAACAACTTTTAATTATAACAAGTTAATTTTTGACACAAGTTCCAAAAATCAACAAAACGATCGATATAAACTTGAATAATTATATGATTGTTATAGAAATTTAATAATTGAATAAAAGGAATAATAAATATGAAAATGGTTTTGAATCTAATATAAATTAACTAAATTTTATTATTCATGGAGGTAAAGAATGAAAAAATCTAGTCAGACACAAGGCAAGGGAACCTTTCACCGTTCTCTTTTTGTCAATGAATTATTTTATGTTTTTTATTTTAATTTTTATTTAATTATGTTGGGATATGTTCTTATATATTATTTTTTTGTAAAATATATCTATGATTGATGAGATACACTTTTCCTTGTCATCAACTCATTTTATAAATTTTTATGTGACATCTTTTTGCTTCCAAATTTGCGTAAGGGAATTTATAAACTCAATATCATCTAATTGGGTTTTACGCATACATCGTTGATTATATCATCCATGATTATGGGTGGAATAATTTTTTATTCATTAATGTTATAATTTCTACTTCCCTTTTTTTGGAAATACTTTTTCAACAAATAATCACCCCATTGAAAAATTCTTATGTCATTTATACAATCATTTTATGGGAAATCTAATCTCAGTCTCATTTTATTTGAGTTAAATATCCATGTCATTAGTTTTGTTTTTTCAAGAATATGTGGTAATATCCTATGATTTTTTTACACTTATTATACATCTATATTTGTTGTATTTATATTTTTCACAATTAACAATGTAATTTGTTAATTTTTTATCTATTGATATGATCTTTTTGGGGATTTCATCACAATTTAAATTCCTTCAATAATAATTTTTTTTGGAACCAATTCACTTTTAGGGTGTATATATTACAATTTTACATATTATAACATGAATTTCCATATTCTCATGATATAATAGTTTTTTTTAATGTTATATATTAATTATTTTTGTTAATGTTTATTTCAAGTGGTAATAAGCCCCTTAACTAAAAAACATTTTAAATGTTTTAATGATTTATTTTCCTAAATCATTTTCATTAATGTCAATGATTTCCAAATGGTTTTAAAGATTTATTTGTATGGAAATTAATGTTTTCAAATGATATTGCATTAAATGTTTCAAAGTGGTATGGTACATATTGATTCAAACATATTATTTTTTATTTTTTTAAATGTTTTTTGGGATGAATTGATTATGTAAATATCATGTACTGATATCCTAAGATTTCAATGTGGAAATTTTATCCTTACATTATACATGTTTTATGTGTTTTTATTATGTAATGGTACTAGGAAATTTGATGGGTGGTTATGTGATAAACCGAATAAAGGTGGTTTCATGATAAACCCATGGTGGGTGAGCTTAAGATAACTTTACAATGCATTGGGTAACGTGACAGAGGTAAACGTTAATGTTTCACCTAAAATATTTAAGGAATATACTGTGATGTTTATTCCAAATGTAACTCCCTATGTAGCAACAAAATCTAAAATGTATATATGTTATATATTCCACAATATACCCTTATGATTTATGGTTTCTATTTGTTAATCATAAATCTTATGATTTCATGAGGTTTGTTAAAGATATTATATTATATAAGTGAATAACATGATTTCATTGATTTGTATGAATTGATGGACTAATGTTTTATTTAATTATTTTATAACCATTACTGGGAATTTTATGCATATACAATGTTTTTTAAATGTTTTTCATATTCTATAAGAAATAGTAAGAGAAAGGATGAATTCATGAATATTTATATCACGAAAAAAATTCATGTTTTATTTAAAGAGTTTTAAAGTTGTGAAAAAAATTGTTAGAGTAGAAGTGTCTACTTTGTAATATTTGAGATTTAATGTAATATTTATGGCCTAATTATCTAAAAATATAAACCTAAAAGATCCCCAATGTGAATTCAAGTTGTAACTCAAGATTAATTAAATATTTTAAGGATGGGGCCTTACAGTTGGTATCATAGGTTGGTTTAGATAACACTAGAGGTTAGTGTGGTATCTGGGTGTAGGAAAAGGATCCCATATAATAATGATGATTATTATCTAACAAAAAAATTTGGAGGGTTGTGGTAAATTTGGTTGTTTGGATAAAAAACTAAACAATGGAGATAAAAGGTGGTTGACTGATTAGAGTAATATAATAGTTATTATGTTATCATTAACCTATAGAGTGTTAATTTTTTAATTATAATATTTCATTACTGGTTTCAGTGTTAATTCTTTTCAGCACATAATGGATCATTTGTCACGATGGGAGGAATTAGATCCTCCACATCCTTGTTATCCCTCCCCGATGATTTGATCGTCACTATTATAGAAAAAGCATGTTTGAATTATTTTGACAGCATCTTGAGTATTCAAATCACCTGTAAGAATTTTTTTGAGCTATCCAAGACCTAATCATTTCTAAAATAATTTTATGGGTCATGGAATATTTTTCACATTATTTCAAGAACTCAAGTTTTCCTATTCTATCGAATAGTGAAATTAAAGAAGTTGAGAGAATGATTATTATTTAATTGTATGAAAACTTGCCAAAAGTGAAAGGGAACATCCTAAAGATCATGATATATGGATTCATGGAAGGATTTATTTTCTTATATATTAATAATGAAACATCTTTGTATTGATATTTATAAAAAATGAGGATATTCGATCTATACGAATGGTATATTAAGAAATTAGGTAGAAATGCATAGTGAATGGATTATGTAGACAGATGAATGAGTATGATTTCTACATATAAAAGACTACAATGGTATGGTTGGATTTAGGATGATGAAATGTTTAAAAGTATTAATGCTCTTTTGATTATAGGATTACATTGGGAAGACATTTTCTTGTAAGTGTAACCCTAATGTCTGATATGTGAAAATGTTATTCAAGGAATAATTACCTTTTCTTGTGTGGACATAATGGAAAATATTAGGGGTTTATATGATCTTTTTTTTAGGATTTTAATGGTTCTTACATGTTTGGATACATAATAAATGTTATTATATAACCTTTTAGGATAAATCTGGATATGGTAATCTTTTACGAAATTATCTTATTTTTGAGAATGTTATAAGAATGATATGGTTTTAGAAAAAGTTCAACATGTAGGATGGGTGAAAACCCATCGCATCTGGAAAGGTCGTAGGAATTGAACACAAAACCGTAGGGCAACAAGGATGTATTTCCTATATTGGCCTACATGATTTCCCTTGTTATTATAACATATTATGTCTGTTGAATTATTTTATGAATCAAGAATAAGTTGATTTTGGAACATATGTTTTATCAAATTGATATCTATAGTATAGGATAATGATTTTGTGATTAAGTGATAAATTTTATTTTTTAGGACATTCTCTTTATTGGGAATACTATATGCTAAAGGAAAATAGAATACCATGGGATTAAATTTGAGGAGTAATGGTTGGAATATTATTTTTGGAATAATCCATGTTTTATTGTGGACATATAGCTATTTGATTTATTAGTGGAAATGATTAACCTACCATAGAGAATATGTGATTTGGTTAATTACTTTTCAATATGATACTTTAAGAGTAGTTTATGTTATTTGGAGATAAATGTTATGATTTATCATAGAAGACTATGTGATCAAATTCTACTGAATTTTGGGTTTTAATAATAATTGGATTAATTTGAATAATTTTGAGGACAATTGCATATTGAATGGTCTTTGTTGAACACTGTGAATTGTTTTTTCAATTTTGGAGATTAATAGTAGTATTTAATTTTATAATGGATTATAATTTTTGTGGGTTTTCTAATCTCGTACTAACCATTTTGGTATTTTTTAACATCTAAATATAGGGGAAATATAGAGTTCACCTTTGTGGATAATGTAATTCTCATGAAGTTTATTCTAGTGATTCATGTGTGACCAGGTCATCTTGAATAATCATTTTTTAGAGAAAAGACGAGTTTTTCATCAAATTTTATTAAAGAATGAATATCTACATGAAAATTATATATATTTCTTTATATTCCTAATCAATCTAATAAATACATTATAAAACATTATGAAAAAAAAATTAACAAAAAAAATTGTCTGTTTACTTTTCCTTTCGGAAAAGCAAAGACCATTTATCCTATCACATATTTGTGATTTTCTAGCAGTTAACATTATCTTGATCATGTTTTCTACCACACTCCATTAGAACATAACGGTTAGTTTCTCTTCCATATGTATGTTTTCTTATATGGTATCCTAATATGGGTTATCTCAAGTGACCTGTGTAATTATATTTATTTTATTTAAAGTGAAATTTTTATAGACTTTTTTTGTTGTACAGCTTTCAATGATGTTTCTGAACCTAATTTTTAAATTATGAGCAGGCAATAACCAATATGGGGAAATGTGTAATGAATCGGGTATTTATAGAATAATAAATTTTATAATATATTAATTTTTATGTATATGATAATAATTTTTTGTTAAAGAGGACAATTTTTCTGTTAGCGTACTCAACAGGAAACCACATGTTTCATTGAAATCATACATTGCACAAAACTTTGATTTATACCAAAAAATAATTTAATATTATTAATATTTTAAATGGTAGTTAACGCATAGCTATTGTATTTAAATGAATGAACATAACTAACAACATTATGATTAGAAATTTTTGTTAAATGTTTTTATATTTTTCTAATAAATTTTAGAGGTTTAAAATAATAATGAATCTGATGTTAAGAATGAAAAACTATATATTTTTTAAAGTCATTTTACCACTTTTTGATGGTAAGCCCTTTTTAAATATAGTTCTTTTTACTTTTATATTTTAAATTTGAAAAAATAATATCATAATTTAGAATCAGGACATCAATATTTTCTTCGGATGAAATTTTGAATTTTTCGGATAAAGTTTACTTTTTAATGAATAATGAAAAATATTGCATTTTAATTTAAAACTTCATTTTCATCTAATTTATTTATATAGTTAGATTGTAATTTTTATTCGTTTTAAAGTATAATTGGATTATATTTTATCATTAAATCAAATTATATTCATTGGTAGCAATTTTACATTTTAATTTGACATAAACACTTGTCAATATTTTGATAGTTATTACTACTTAAAAACCCACTTTTTATTTGGGAAAAGGGTAATTAATTTTAAATTAATTAATGAAATGTCTCTATTTTTAATATGGAAAAAATTATTCTAAAATTTTAATTTGTAGGTCCAAATTTGGAAAATAGGTACCATTTAATTTTAGACATTATGAATAGTATCTTTAGTAAATATTTTATTTACCATGGTTGAAGGGTAAATCTAGCTAATAAGGGTATAAAATAATATTATAATAATATTAAACTATACTAAAACATTTACGAACCCAATTTGATGAGATATCTCCGACCATGGGCATCCTTGGGTCGATTTTGGGACCGCATGGATCCACATGTGTGTGAAAATGATATTTAATTACTTTTAATTTAATTTAATGTAAAATATGCCCTGAACATGTTTCGTTTAATAAAATAAGATTTATATGGGGTTATATAAGTTATATATTTTACTATTAATAGTAATTAGAAATATAAAAATATTTCCTACATAAAGGTATTTTATTTATAATTTTAGACATCAAATAAATTAATATATTTATGACACAATGATGATGTAGTGATTACCTTATTAATGAATGATATAAATAAATGAGATTATAAAAATTAATATAAATTTATTTTGAAACTTTTTATTCCATCCACAAATTTGAGGGATGATTATTACTTGTTATCTTTAAATTAATGAATTTTATTATAAATAATAATGTTATAATTAATTTTTAAAAAGTTATGATATGAATAGTATAAAATAAACATAAATGAGTTTTTAAATCAAATACTTTTTTATTAAATGATATAATAGTCCAAAAAATAAAACATTACTCCAAATGACATATATAAAGTTTTATATATCCTTAATGAAAAACATGGGGTTAGAATGTCATTTTATAGTAAATATATTATTCATATAGTACGAATACAAAATAAGACATGGTAAGAGATAATTAGTTAACATATGGTTCAATCTAAATGATATAGATAAATTTGTGACTTAGGCTTTTATAAAACATATTTTTTGAGATTTTATATACCAAAAACATATTATATTTGAAATAAATTAATTTTGGCTTTTTTTATATCAAAAATCATTTCATAAAAAAATAATTCTTTTAGACTTTTTTAAAGTGCCCCTCCTACCTCTTATAAAAGGGAATCAAATCTATCCCTTACTTATACCTATCAATCACCCCTTTCTCTTCTAACCTATAACCAAATAATCTCTCAATAACCCTATATTCCCTCTAGAATCCATACTATGGGTATAAAGAAATTTCAAAAAGGTTTTTTAGTTTAAATCAAAAGGTGTTACCTGATTTGAGGTAATATCATCTCCCAAACTTCTTTCATTTATTTTCCCTTCTAAAATACACTAACCTCTATTTATTTAATTCCTTCATAAAAATTTATATCATAAATATACTAGGAATTTTTTATTACATGTATTCAACTTGAACTTACACACCTCCATCTAATGGATTTAGAACATACTGTTTCTGTGGATGACGAACTATTATCTCACAAAATGATTATTGTTCAATTATCTCCTACTTCCTTTCATGGTGGAAATTATGATGGAAATATATTTATATATTCTATATATTCTATTTATATTTTCTCTATTCTTTTTTATTTTCCATTAACATAAAACCCTTATTCTTTTCATATTTTGTAGATATGATAATTTTATTTGAGGAAGTGTGGTCTACCACCCTCTTTAAGTGATATGACTCATTCATGCTATACATGGAATGTATAAAAAATGGAATTAAGGAAATTATGTAACATATATAACATATATTTTATACTAGAATTGTAATATACCTATGTATCATTTAATTTTTATATAAAAAATAAATTAATGTAACGTTAATGCGTACGTATGGCTTATCATCTCCACAAACGGTGAATTTCATTTCATAGATCCAAATGTTATAGACAATTATAAATACATATATACTGATATAAATAAATATATACAGGATATATAAGATATTTAAATAATTAATACAATTTTGGAGACAATTGACTTTTGACCACATGGATAATTTGTAATTATAACAAGTTCCTTTTTGACACAAGTACCGAACATCGACAAAATGGTCGATATGAACTTGAATAATTATATGATTGATATATCAAGGTCATAAGTGATATACAGGTATAATAAACATGAAAAAGGTTTTTAATCAAGTATAAATTTACTTTGGTTTATTACTTTCTGTGGTATAGAAAAACAAGACAATTCAGACACTATATAGGGGAACCATTCACCATTCTATTTTAGTCAAAGTCCTCTATTATGTTTTATATTATAATTTAAATTTTATTATTTTGGGATATTTTATTCTATATCCAAATCTCTTTAAATATTTTTTCCATGATATGAGACAACCTTTTTTCTCTCCTGAACTCATTTTTTGAATTTTCACGTGACATAGTTAGGATGCCAACTTTTCATAATGGAATTTCTAAACTCTTTCTCTTCTCATTGGGTTTTACACATATATCATTGATTATATCATGCCAATATTATGAGTGAAATAATTTTTTATTTATTACTTCTAAAATTTACACTTCCCTTTGTGTGGATATACTTATTCCACACATAATCACCCATTGATAAAATATTACATCATTTATACAAACTTGGTAAGGGAAATCATAACACAATCTAATTTTGTTTGAGTAAAATATCCATGTCCTTGGTTTTGTTTTTCCAAAAATATGTTTGAATATCATCAGATTGTTTTACACTTAATATCCATTTATATTGGGTATATTTTTATTTCTAACAAATAAATATGTCATTTATTTATCCTTTATTTTAGGATACAATCTTTTAAGGGATTTTTTCTCAATTTACATTCCATGGAGACTTATTTTTTATTTTGAATCAATTCACTTTTATAGTGTATATATTTCTATTTGACATATTTTATCATGAATATCCTTATTCTTATGATATAATAAGTCTTGTTTAATTTTATCCCATAATTATTTTTATTAATGTGTTTCTCAAGTGGTAAGAGAATCTTTAACTAAAACAGTATTTTTATTATCTTAAATATTTATTTTTCTATATCAACCTCAGTAATGTCAAGGTTTTCAAAATGATTTTATGGATTTATTTATATGGAAATTAATATTTTAAAATGATATTCCTTTATAATTTTCAAAGTGGTATCGGACACCTTGATTCAAAAATCATCTTTTTTAATGTTTTATATGTGTTTTATTGATGGAATTGATTATTTAAATATCTTGACCTAATATATTTTGATTTAAATATGGAAATTCTATCTTTCCTTTATGCATGTTTTATGTGTTATGATTATGTAATGGTATATAGAAATTTGATGGGTTATTATGTGATAAAACAAATATGAGTGGTTTCGTGATAACCCTAGGGTGGGTGAGCCCAAGATAGCTCTCTAATGAATTTGGTAGCATGCCAGAGGTAAAAATTAATGTTTCTCCTATGAGATTTATGGAATATACTATAATTTGTATTCCAAATGCAACTCCCTATGTATCTGTGAAAGCTAAAATATAATTATGTCATAGATGCCACAAGTTACCTTTATGATTTATGATTTATGCGTGTTATTCCTAAATCAGATGATTTCATGATTTATTTTAATGATAATATATTATATTATTAAAACCATGATTTCATTGGATTGTAATAATTTAAGAACTATTATTTTTTTTTCTTTATTTTATAATCTTTACTGAGTTATTTACGCGCATCCCATGTTTTTGATATGTTTTTCACAGATTATATTGAAACTAAAGAGAAAGGAAGAATTCAAAACAATTTATATCATGAAAATAATTATTTTTTTATTTAAGGAGATTTATTTTTGTTAAAAAAATTAGATTGATTAGATGTGACTAGTTTGTAATATTTGAGATGTAATGTAATAGTTATTGCATAATTCTCTAAAACTCTACACCTGAAAAGATCCTCAATGTGAATTCATTTTCTAACTCAAGATTATGTATTATGTAAAGGTTGGGGACTTGTAATATTTGACATATTTGAATGATTAATTAGTAATTTATCAAATCCAAGAATATATTTTTTATGAACTCAATCCACTATTGAATTAAAAAATTATTAGTATTTCAATTATTATAATATGATGTGATCTAAAATATCTAAATAAATATTTTGAAAATAGGTTTATCTAAACTATCAGGGATATTCACTGTAACCTATGTTATTGAACATAATATGGCCATAATATTCTCAGTTGAATTTCCATCTATATTAGATTACTCAACTGATGAAACCCTACATTGATAATAAGTGTTTATTCCCTTTAGTTAATTCTACTTCATCACTAATTAAGGTAAAACGTAGTGTTATCTCATTATCATTATTAATATTAATCCACTAAATAAAAACAATAAATATTTAATGGTTCTCAAATAATTTAAGGAATTTTTATTATTATCATGTTATTGTTCACCATTTAAAATCATGTTCACACGTATTATACTTAAATTCATTTAATTATGATCTTAAAAAAACTATATCCATTAACCTATAGTCATTTTTCTCTTTATTTCATTATTAAAAGATATAATTTATCTATTCTCAAATTACTGATCAATTTTATAGTCTTCAGGTACTCTAATTTTTACAGAATTCCATTAATTCATATGATTATATATATAGAATTTTTTCACTCTGGATTCATTGATATTATTCATAATATCATTATGTATATAATGGGGTGTGTAAAATTACAAAATGGTTGAGCTCATGTTCTAATTAAGAGGTATGTAAAACATAATCTATCACATGTAACTAAGGAATAATATATATGGATGGTTAAATTACGAATGTGCATGTTATTTAATCAATAACATTACAATGAAATATATTTATAGATAATATACATGTATAAGTCAATATTGTAATTACAACCAAATTCCTAATATATTAAATGCATAATATTGGGCATTAATATTTCAAAAAATGAGAATTTTTATCAATAAAATCTTTTTTTGGGGAAATTTAAGAGATTTTTAGTTACACATTGTTAAACCATTTTTATTAGACAACATAATTGTCTCACAAGACATAATGATGCATCAAGGGGAAATATAATTACGAGCTCCATCCATCACTACCTGAAAAATTATATATTCATATATTTAATGATAAATGTATTTATTAAATAATTTTACTTATAAAAAATATCAACATTGGGTAAATGATACAAAACATATCATTTTATAGTATCAATAAAATAAATTTCATAGTAAAGAACCATATGGTAAAGTCTTATAAGTTTAAGAAATATGCATATCCATGATAAAAAGGATATCAATAGTGATTAATTATGTAAATTCAATTTAATAATTATCATTAATATATAAATTATTCTAGATAACTCTAATTACCATAATATTAATAGAGAAACATTCAATTTGAATTCTCAAGAAATATATGTTTTTAATTAATTTATGACTTTTGTAGAATAAAATAAAATTGATGAAAAAAATTTCAATAAATTCACATTAAAAAATATATATCATTAAAGTGTTACAAAATTTAAATTAAGTTAATCATTTTAGACTATATATGGTGGAATTAATGTCCACTAGCGATTTATATTATAAAAAGTTATGATCCTTTGTAATTTTTCATTAAAGGATGAAAATGAACCATTTAATAAATACTAGAAAGACACCAATAAATAATTTTTAAATGTCAAGTATAATATTAAATGTAATAAATTAATAATTTCATTATATAAAAACAACTTTTTTTTAATTATTTTGTAAATTTATTAACCTAAAAAAATTCTAATCAGAATGATAAATAAGATCATTATTTCTCTTAGAAATTTCATTGATTGATTCATGTGGAAAATTCAAATAGCTGAAATAATATACAAAAACTCTTTAAATGTGTAAACACAACTGGAAACATGAATCATCATTAATTAGAAGATAAAAAAATTTATTTTATCAATTCCAAAATATATATACAACATACAAGTAAAAAAATATTAAAAATCAAAATAAGCCTCAATGAATGGGGAATTGAGATAAAATCCATTACAATGATCAGTCATTTCAATGATAATTTATCAATTATGTGATTATTCTAAACATGTGTAAATATAAAACAATCAAGTTATATTATGGATAATACAATCATAGGTTATTTTACCTATAATCGTGCATCACATGGTTAATAAAATAGAATATTAATTGCATGTATGGAAATTGTGTTTAAAACCCCCTTACCACAAATTCAACCATTCTCATAAGTGATTTGTAATGCCTCTGGAATTAATTTATATTTATCATAATTTACAAAAATGAAAATATATAGTATATCATATGGTATATTTTTATAACATATTTTAACCAATTTGTTAATAATGTTTTTTTATTATAATTATTTCACGTGCTAACTGCATTATTTTTCTTGTATGTTTTCATTTTTGGTCTTAGTACATATATCATGATATAGGTTTTTCATCTTGTAAATGTCATAAAAATATTTTAATATATTATATACCTAATAAATATATATTAATAAACAACTATAAATGATATATATAGAAAATTGAATTACACTGTTTATGAAGACATTATGTCACCAGTACACATAAATATTATTTTAACATTTCATTTGACAAAAAAATGAAAGATAAATAATAATTAATATTTATGTAATTTTTATTAAATCATAAATATATAATGAAAAAATTAAATATATATTAATTACCATTCATTGGAATATAAAATGATAAATTAATAATAGTTGTTTGTGGTGGGGGTTTCCCACTTGTACGCATGATAGATTTTGTTGTTATCTAATTGTGGGAAAGTAAGAAGGTAGAAATGATATTATGAAACCATAATATTAATTATTTTATTAATATAAAATATATTAATTAATTTCATCATTATAACTATCCATGTAATGTGGTGATGAAAAAAATACACAACTACATAGAGGCATTAAACCATAACTTCCCTTGAGTGGTGTTGATGTTATCCAAAATATTTGAAGGTGATATGGTATATATGATTTTAAACATTTATATATGCAATTATTTTATAGATATAACATACATAAAATATTTCATCTTTAGAATTATTCATTTAATGTTAGTGATGTAAAATAATTACACTACTACATGTAGATGGTAAACCATACATATGCATGAGAAATGTCATTCATTATCATCAGATAAAAAAGTTATAGAAATTTGATTTACCATAATCATAATGACATATCCATAAATTTATTATAATAATTATATATTTTTATGATTGGTAAAACACATTAATATTACGTAGATGAACAAATAATATTGAATGAATCGGCACACATGACTACATTGTTTTCTGTTATCATCCATTAAATGTATTAGTATAGTACTTTAGATTTATATATCGAGAAAAAAAGAAACCTACAACATGGAAAATGATACTTATAATATAATTTTGTAGGGTTTTATCAAGTTATTATTCTCAATTCAGTTTTAATATTGTATATTTTTTCATCTATATGTTGAAGGAAAGGAATAAATGAAATTTCATAATTTATTAAATTAATATTAAATAATATTAACATAAAATTGGATCCAAATTGATATAATTAAAATATAATATCAGTACGATTCTATTTCCTAAGAAAAAATAAAATTTGGAACTCATATGGTTATTTTTTCATCCTTATGTTTTAGTTTTTACCAATGTTAGTACTTGGACTTTTTCTGAAATATGAAAGATATATAGACATAATGTCCCATGAATGTATCCATCAATGGAATTATGATCCATAAAAAGAAAAATATTTTTTATTTAAAATAAATAGCATATATTTGGATGATGATTATATTTTTATAAATTTTAAATCAATTAATAATAAGATATTATCATAAAATATTATTAATGACATTTATAAAAGTATTCAATTAAATTATCATTAACTACATCATGAATTTTTTTTAATTTTAACATAATCATCTAAAGAATTTTTATCATATAATATGTGACTATAAAATTAGTTGAAAATCATAATTCATTCAATTTATATTACATTTAATATATATAATATTATTTAATATATATTTATATTAATTGAAATAATGGTCCATTGATGTGTAATCATTTATGGTAAATATAAAATAAATAAATACTAAAAAATTATAAGAATAATTCAATTAATTTATATTTTCAATTAGTAATTAAATACAAATATGAAAATAGTTTTCATTAATGGGTAATATTTGAGTTATTAAATTGAAGAGTGTGACATTTTTTTCAATTTATAACATAATATAGAAATAATAACTAATTAAATGGGAACCAAGATTTGATATTTTTTATAATTAGTTGGAAAATGATATAATAAATTTCTCTAATAGGATAAAATATTGTTTTTATAGAATTATACATTCTTATAAAATAATTTTTTACAGTAATTACTTTAGTTACACATCATTAAGGAGTTTAATTTTACCAATGTTAATATTTATAGTGGGAAAAAATAAAAGACAAATATCTACCAGATTTGTTCCTCATGATTAAAAATATTTATTTCATTTTCAAAAATTTAATTCAGAGAACTGAATGAAGTTAAATTAAAAATATTCCAAAAAATATTCCTTTTGAAAAAATCATAAAATATTTACCTATGATAAAACATACATGGTTGTAATTTATCAATAATTACTAGTCCATTACATTTTGGAATATCTAGTGTGTGAGTTGTCCTGGTTAGTCCGGGTGAGTCTTTTCAACACATTTCAAAATACCTATTTTCCATATTTTCCCACATCGCCTCATACCAATGGTGTCTTACATGGGTGGTGTCACCCTAGAGACGTCTCCCCATGTGGGTGTCACCCTACTAGTAGCTCACTCTGGTGGTGTCACCATAGTGGTTTTATCCTAGTGGTAGATCACCCTGGTCGTAGCTCACAATAGTGGTATCTCGCTGGTTATGGATTATTTTAGGTGTCTCATGAACTGTGTTCCATGTTCTTCTAGTTTTCCTTTTGGATGACTTTTTCTGATGTAAAATTAGCTTAAGGAAAAAATTAATGGGGTTTAATTTTGATTCAAGGACATAAATTCTATCTTTTTTTTCCTAAGGGTATAGAGTGTTTTATTTGTTCATTAAACATAGTATCAATTAGATATTCCTTAATTGGATAATCAAACATTAATCTAATCTCGTGACACTGTTTATATTTTCCTGATTCCTAGATATGTTTCCCCTTGTTTCTCTATCTTGGTTCCTCTTTCTACTGGATGCCTTGAATCCTTCTAATCGTAGGAGTTGAGTAAACTATTGCAGTAGTTGTCTTCTTCTTTCCATGATATTTTTCCTATCGCATGGGTGCACCTATTTTTTTGTGCAACTTGGAAGGATGAATCATTCTTCTTATAAGTAGGTTTTTCTTCCTTTATTAATTTTGAATATTGTAGTGTGGGTATATAGATGTCTTCCCTTTTTAAAATAGTTATTTCAATATTAATAAATATACTAAAATTGTTTAATGAATGAATATGTTGGAGGCTCGAAAATTGATGCATGGTCTGGAGATATTATTATTATTATTGGTATTGTAATTTTCAGGTGCCACCAACCCAAAGAAATTGTTGCTATTTGGGGTCCTTGTTTTTATATAGAGTTTCTTATATCATGCACGTTTTTTATTGGGTTGGGAATTTTTATATTAATGATTTTTAAAGACATATATTTAGATAATAAATTAATTCCCCAAGATCATAATTTGTATATGATAAATCCAAAATTTACAAGTGGAATTAAATATGGGATGAATTATTAAAGATCAAAACATTTTTTATGGTTTGTGGGGTGATGTGATGTGTGAATTCTATGTGGTTTTCTTGTATTGTGAAAGTAGATGACATGTCATTGTGTGGTGGTGATTTGATAGGGGTTGTGTGATTGTACAACAGGGTTGTGATATTCTGTTCTACATTTTCATGTTGATTGATGTGGTTTTGAGTAAGGAGTTGGTTCTATTAATATAGTGGTTTGGGAAGGATTCCTTGAAAAATGATATTAGTGATTATTATATGTTCTTAACAATTAATAACATGAGGAATGTGTAACCTTGTATTTAGAGTTCATGGTATGATATATCTTTAATCCGAATCTTCAATAATTTATTACTGATCTTCACATTTTTAAATGAATATTAAAGTTGTAGATTAAATATTTTAGAGGTGGCAGTATTGGTGATAGTATTTTGAGTTTGTTGTTTGTTTGAGAATCCACTGGTTGGGATGGTGTGTTCGATATTGTATATGACAATCGTGATTTTTATTACAACATAAACATGATTAATTACATAAAACATAACTTGATACAACAAAGAAGATCGAGAGGTTTAGTGTCTTTGGGGCTTAGGATCATTACATAAAAACTTAAAACATTAAATACAACATCTTTATTTAAAACTTCCTTTTCTTGACCAATACATTCCTTCATACTTAGAATTTCATGGGATAACCTGAGGACATGCATAAGAAAAGGGTGAGCTATAAAGCCCAGTAAGGGAGTACACATGGAATAACATGAGGATTAAAATACATGTTAGACAATAGGAATATCAATATATCATAAGAAAAACATGAACATACAGGCATGATAATGCATGGTAATCATAACATGGAAATGTGTCAACAACACTTAACATGGAATTAGCTTGAGCCAAGGCTCATTGAACATGGAGCATGAGTAAATCATCATTGCACATAAAGCATGATTAAACCCTCATTAAACTTAAATTATCATGAGTCAACACTAATTTCACATGACGTATCATGATACTATACTTTACCCAATGCATTGGAGCGTTATAAGGGTGCACCCTTCTTAAACATTTCATTTAATGCATAAGTGTGCCACATGGATCATAAAACATGGATTCATAAAACATAATCATTTATTCCATGATGAAGTAATGTGTAATTCATACAGGAAAATTTATAATCCATATTTAAAATGTCCATAAAGGTGAATACCCTTGATGGAGAAATGGGCGTGGAATTCACTACACAATGGCATTGGCTTAGAAAATCGGTGCGATTTCAGCAACGTAACGGTGTGACATAAGGATTCATAAAAAAGGTTGATGAGAGAGAAAAAGGGTTAATAATCATATATACATGTAATGGACAGTAAGTTGGTCATATAGATACATTTCCCAACAATTGTAATGGAATTTAGATTCATGATACAAAAGTATTTCTTGAATGTAAAAGAGGAGAGAGAAGTTCCTTTCGGAATTTTGATATAGTAACAGGTGTACATGGGAGGCATTTAATGAGAGATAAAGGGGTCTCCCATCATTAAAACATAAATAGGGAAGTATGAGGGAGGAGATAAACCATACCCCAACAATAATAATTGAAATTAAAAGTGCAAAACAACTTAAATAAAATTGGACAAAAATGAGAAAGGAAGAAAAAACCCTTACTTGGAAGTGTGCTTCCAAAGGCTAGAGAGAGGCTTGTGAGAGGCTTCTTGGGAGCTTGGGGAACCTTGGGAGGATTATAGAGAGATTAGGGCAGAGGTTGGACGAACTCCAAAGGTTTTTAGTGAGGAGGAAGTGGGAGCTTGGGTGGGTTTCTTTAGGAAATGTGAGAGAATTCTTTATTATTTAGGTTTGGGACCCCTTTTATTAAATTAATCCAAACCAAAAACCATCCCATGGTTTTTTCCCATGGTTTTTGGCAAAGAGAAGAGGAGAAAAATATTTTATAAGTCCAAATTCCGAAATTCTTAAAATATTATGGTTGCATATGTGGAGGTGAGTCACACTCCCATGGAAATTAATTTAAAAAGGCAAGGTGTTGAATAAGTCTTGAGGGGTCCATTAATGCTTTGAAAAGCAAGTCAAACAAACCCAAAATCACATTATTTTAATGGTAAAACATATATTGGCTGAACATAAAGATAATATTATTTTATTACATCACTATTGGGTCATTATGATGTCATAAAACACATTATATATTTAAACGGTATTTAATTTTTACCCAAAAATTTGACTGTCTCATAAAATTATGAAAAATTTACTGTTGGATAATTTCGATGTCCTGATTCAAGAAATAACATTTATTTTATCTAAATAATTTTCCAAATAGGTGAATTTTCACTTTTAAAATAAAAACCGACATTTATCGAAAATTCACGGGTTTTGACAGAAATGGATTTCCAAACTTAATAAAAAATTTAATTGCATTCATAAAATTATAAGATCATTATATTTAATAAAAATTAATTTAATAATAATATTATTATTTTATTAAAATATTGTTTAATTCAAAAATCCCTTAATTTAATAAAATATATTTCTTAATTAAATAATAACTAAAAACACCATTTGTACTTTAAAAACTATTTACAATGGATCAAAAATGATTATAAATTATATTCATTATTATATACAAAAATAATGTACATGAACATAGTAATACTTATTTGTTACATAACCCCTTAAAACAGCCACATAAGACCTAAGGGTAAGGTGTGTGATGGTGACAGACTCTTGGGGTGGCTCGGATAACATTGCTCGAGTGGTAATTTCAATCAACTTCAACTTTTCCTGTAGACGGTCACGTTTGATCTTGAAAAGATAAAGCTCATCTTGGGCTTGGTCAAGGGCAAATTCTAAAGATGCCACCTCTTTTCTGATCTCTAACAAATGGGCTTTGTATGGGGCAATTCTACTGGATGAGTCTATCTCTTCCTTTGTCTGAGTAAATTGGATTTGTTAAAGTCCTATATTTATACTAGTCATGTGATCACTGTTCAACGGATATATTAAAAACGGTAAAAATTCTTAACATAAAACCAAATAAGCTGACATCTTATAAAAATATTTTTCATAAAGAGAAATTTAACTAAATCAAGAGGGATTTTCCATTAATGAAACTTTGGGTCGTTACAATATTCCCCCCTTAAGAAATTTCACCCTCAAAATTTTCCTTTTCCCAGACTAAAATAGATGTGGGTAACTCAACTTCATCTTTTCCTCCGATTCACAAGTTTCTTCTTCAATCTTTTGGTTTCTCCACAACACCTTGACGAGGGGTATTGTCTTATTTCGTAGAACTTTTTCTCTATGATCTACGATCTTCACTGGTTTCTCCTCATAAGAAATATCATCTTCCAATTGTACCACCTCAGAAGAGAGTACATGTGAAGGGTCTGGTATGTACTTTCTTAAGAGGTATACATGAGACACAATATGTACTTTGTCCATAGTAGGTGGAAGTGTTAGTCGATAGGCCACAACCCCGACGCGATCAAGAATCTCGAAGGGGCTGATGTACCTTGGACTTAACTTCCCATTCTTTCCAAACCTTATGACCATCTTCCACAGTGATATGCATAGAAAAACCATGTCTCCATCTTTAAACTCAAGGTCTCGTCGATGATTATCTGCATAACTCTTCTGTCAACTCTAAGCTTCCTTGATATGATGATGAATGGTTTTTACCTTCTCCACCATTTACTCGACCATTTCTTGTCCAAGTAGCTTACCTTCACCGAACTCATCCCAACATGCCAGTGTTCTGCACATTTTCCCATACAGGGCTTCATATGGTGCCATTTGGATGCTTGAGTGGAAACTATTGTTATAAGAGAACTCAACCAGAGGAAGATGTTGATCCAATCCCCCTTTAAAGTCCATTGAGCGTTCTCTCAACATATCCTCAAGTGTTTGGATAGTCCGCTCGGATTTGCCATCAGTTTGAGGATGATAGGTCGTACTAAAGTCCAGTTCAGTATTCAGAGCATGTTGAAGACTCTTCAAAAACATAGAGGTGAATCTTGGATCTCGGTCAGACACAATAGATAGTGGTACTCCATGCAACCTTACTACTTCCCTGATATATATCTGTGCCAGTTGATCCAATGAAAAATCCTCCCAAATAGCAATGAAGTGTGCAGTCTTTGTAAGACTATCCAAAACAACCCAGATTGCATTGTTTCCTTTGGATGTCCCCGGATGTCCGGTGACAAATTCCATGGTGATTTTCTCCCATTTCCATTCTGGTATAGGAAATGGTTGCATCATCCCCTTATACTTCTGCCTCTCTGCCTTCACTTGCTGACACACCAGGCACTTTCATGTATATTCAGAAATCTCTTTCTTCATATTATCCAACCAAAAGTTTTCTCAGAGATCTCGATACATCTTTTTTCTCCCTGGGTGAATAGAGAAATTTTAACTATGTGCGTCATCCAAAATTTCCTTCTTCATCTCCGGACTTGATGGAACACATAGTCTTTTCCCAAACTGCACAATACCTTCTTCATTAACATTAAACTCTGAGGATTTCCCCTTTTTGATAGGTTCCACTTTTTCCAGAATTCCCACATCATCTGTTTGAGCATCCATTAACCTTTCCAAAAGAGATGGTTGAGTAATCATTTGTGAAAGGATTGATGATGTTCCCTTCTCTATGATTCCCATGTCCATCTTCATCAAGTCTAATAAGATTGGATCCTTATCAATTCTCATCATTGATAGAATCGCTGGATCCTTTCTACTTAGGGCATCTGCCACCTTGTTCGCTTTCCCAGGGTGGTAATGTATTGAACAGTCATAATCCTTGATGAGCTCTATCCATCTTCGCTGGCGCATATTAAGCTCTTTCTGTGTGAATATATATTTAAGACTCTTGTGGTCAGTATATATCTCACATTTATCTCCATAGAGATAATGCCGCCAGATTTTCAAGGCAAATATCACCGCCGCCAACTCCATATCATGCGTTGGATAGTTTCACTCATGGATTTTCAACTGCCTTGAGGCATACAATACCACTTTATCATTCTGCATCAGCACACAGCCTAAGCCCTTCTTTGAATGATCACTGAATACCACAAAAACATCCCCACTTGTGGGTAAAGGGAGCACGGGCACAGTGATAAGCCTCCTTTTCAACTCCTTCAAGATTTCTTCGCATTCATCACCTCATTAAAACTTTACTCCCTTTCAAGTTATCTTGGTAAGAGGGTTGGAGATTCGTGAGAAATTTCTCACAAATCTTCGATAATATACAGCTAACCCCAAGAAGCTATGGATATCAGTTACCGATGTTGGCCTCGGCCATCCCTCAATTGCATATTGTTTGGAGGGGTCCACATATATCCCATTTCTTGTGATGATATGGCCCATGAATGAAACCTCCTTCAACCAGAACTCACACTTTCTGTACTTTTCATAGAGCTTCTCCTTGCGCAAAGTCTCTAGTACAGTTTTTAAATGCTCCTCATGATCCTCCTTAGTTTCGGAGTATATTAGAATATCATCTATAAAGACTACCACAAATTTGTCAAGGAAATCTCTAAAGACTATATTCATCAAGTCCATGAATATTGATGGAGCATTGGTGAGTCTGAAATGCATTACTATGAATTCATAGTGCCCATACCATGTATGAAAAGCAGTCTTGGGGACATCTTCCTTCTTCACCCTTACTTGATAATATCCCGACCGCAAATCCACCTTGGAGAAGTATTGTGATCCACGCAGCTGATCAAAAAATTCATCGATTCTTGGGAGAGGATACTTGTTCTTTATCATGATTTTCTTAAGTTCATGATAATCGATGCAAAGCCTCATTGACCCATCCTTCTTCTTGACGAAGAGGACGGGTGCACCCCTTGGTGAAGCACTTGGGCGTATAAACCCTTTATCCAGATTCTCCTGTAGTTGTTTCTTCAGCTCTTCAAGCTCTACAACAGCCATTATATATAGAGTCTTGGATATCGGTTGCACCCCAGGTATAAGTTCAATTGAGAACTCCACATCTCTTCTTGTAGGAAGATCAAGCAGTTCCTCAGGAAACACTTCAGCGAATTCCCTCACAATAGGCATTTCTTCAAGGATGGTTTCTTCCTTGGACTCAATCATCTGAGCCAGATACTCGTGCTCATAAGGCAGTAATATCCATTCTTGAGATGATGGAGCTAAACGAGATTCATCTTCCTCCTAACACTTGTAAAGAATCGGGGGTCGATTCTCTATATAGAGTGTGATTTCCCTCTCCTGAAAATTTATGTTGGCTCTATATAGGGAAAGCCAATCCATGCCAAGAATTGCATCAAATTCCACCAGACGGAGTATGAGGAGGTTCGCCGAGAAATTCAATCCACATATTATAATAGGGGAGGACTTATACTCATGGGATGCAATGATTGTCCCATTTTCCGTACTCACCGACATCTTCATTTCCATGATTTTTGGTGGTGCTGGTATTGTTCTACTAAACTTTCGAGATATAAAAGAATGCATAGAACCTGAATCAAAAAGTATGTTCACTATTCTTTAATGAATAACTAGTGTACCTATCACCACTTCGTTTTCGGGGTTCACTTCAGAAGAAGTGATGGCAAAAGCTCTTCCTTGCTACGTTGGAGGTTGTTGGTTATCTCTGAAAATCCTTGGATTAGGGCACTAATTTGTAAAATGACCCAGTTCTTTGCATTTGTATCATTGAACAACGCGTTGAGGTTCAAACGGAGCATTCCTCTCCTCTGTCGCAGCCGTGGGTCTTTCTTGCCAACAGTTAACAGCTAGGTTCCCTTCTCTTCCACACCTCAATCATTTTCTCATCCACTTAAGGCAATTTCCAGGGTGCTTCTTTCTGCACTTTTGGCAAGTGGGGTGCTGGATCTTCTTAGCACCATTGGATTTATCCATCGGACCACCAGCATTGAATTCCACCTTACTCTTCTTGTCCCCATGATACCCCTGTGATTCCTCGATCTCCATTTTGACCTTGAGGGCACATCGGACAATTTCCTCATAGGTGTCGAAGTTACGGATCGCTAATGCTTTCCGCAATCTAGGCTTCATCCCACCAAAGAAGTGGTCAACATTGCATTCGGGGGTAACAACAAAGCCTGAATCATATCATGAAAGCCTTGTGAAGTTTTCCTCGTACGCTCCAACAGATTATTCATCTTTTTTCTTGAGGGAAAGTATGGCCCTTTCCATCTTAAGCCAGAGGGTGCCCAGAAAATATTTATCGAAAAACATCTTCCGAAAATTCTTCCATTCCAATGCCTCGATCTCCTCCTCAGGCATCGTATTATTTATCAATGTCCACCATTGATCAGCTTCACCCTCAATATGATAAGCCACCAGGAGAACCTTCTCTTGTTCAGAACATTGGAGGATGGAAAATATCTTCTCAATAGAGTTGATTCATTGCTCAGCGATCGTGGGATCGGATGGTCCACTAAAAGTAGGAGGCCTTTGTCTCATGAAGCTCTCGATAGCAACTTGTTCTTTCTTAGGGGGGGTTGAAAGTTCCTCTTGACCCGTGTTTCTATTCAAAACTTGAGTTAGATGAGATAGAAGTGTGACAAAGTTTGCGATACCCACTCCCATTGGATTGGGCATTTCATTAGTACAATCATCACACTGATCTTCACAACGGTTGTTAGCCCGAGTCCACCTATTACCGGCCATTGGCTGGAATAAAAGGAAAGTTAGGGGTAACACATAAAGGGTAATCCAAATACAAAAGTTGATGACTTATAAATAAACTTTTATTTCCTTACTCAAGAGTCTATTGGACTCAATCTATGCTTTTCATGATCTACTTTCAAAAATATATTCGTAGGGGAATTTTTTTTAGTTCTCTTAATAAGGCTTCATACTAAGCTTGTGAATTTATCAAAACATATCCTCCGGGAGTGTCATAACCAAGAGTGCATCAAGGCCCGTTGTCGTGCACCAGTTCCCGTTCGAGTCTAGCTCAAAGCAGTGTTTTCGGGTTTTACCCCTAGGATACATCTGTTCCAGAGCCGCCTCTACCTGCTCGTATCCAGACAGGGATGTATTTGTTTGATAAAACACTTACTCAGTACTTACCAAAAAATAGGGATTTTTTTATTATACTTAGTCTTTTATCTAAGGCTTTAATAGGGTTTCCTAATCCCAAAAATAACTAAACCTCTCCTCTGATACCAACTACGACAACCCTTCTTTTTATTACAACTTAAACATAATTTATTACATAAAACATCACTTGATACAACAAAGAAGATCGAGAGGTTTAGTGTCTTTGGGGCTTAGGATAATTACATAAAAACTTAAAACATGAAATACAACATCTTTATTTAAAACATCCTTTTCTTGACCACTACATTCCTTCGTACTTAGCATTGCATGGGATAACCTTAGGACATGCATAGGAAAAGGGTGAGCTATAAATCCCAGTAAGGGAGTACAAATGGAATAACATGAGGATTACAATACATGTTAGACAATAGGCATATAAATAGTGAATAAGAAAAACATGAACATAAAGGCATGATAAAGCATGATAATCATAACATGGAAATGTGGCAACAACACTTAACATGGAATTAGCATGAGCCAATGCTCATTTCACATGGAGCATGAGTAAATCCTCATTGCACATAAAGCACGAGTAAACCATAATTTCACTTAAATTAGAATGATTCAACACTCATTGCACATGAAATATCATGATACTATAATTTACCCAATGCATTGGAGCTCTATAAGGGCGCACCCTTCTTAAACATTTCATTTCTTGCATAAGTGTGCCACATGGAACATAAAACATGGATTCATAAAACATAATAATTTATTCCATGATGAAGGAATGTGGAATTCATACATGAAACTTTATAATCCATAAGTAAAACGTGCATAAAGTTGAATACTCTTGATAGAGAAATGGGCGTGGTAGTCACTACACAATGGCTTTGGCTTAGAAAATCGGTGTGATTTCGACAGCGTAACAGCGTGACATAAGAATTAATAAAAAAAAGATTATGAGAGAGAAAGGGGTTCCTCATCATATATACATGTAATGGACAGTAAGTTGGTCATAGAGATACATGTCCCAACAATTTTAATGGAATTTAGATTCATGATACAAAATTATTTCTTGAATGTAAAAGAGGAGAGAGAAGTTCCTTTAGGAATTTCGGCATAGTAACGGGTGTACATGAGAGGCATTTAATGAGAGATAAAGGGGTCTCCCATCATTCAAAAATAAAGAGTTCAGTATGAGGGAGGTGCGAAACCATACCCCAACAATAATAATTGAAATTAAAATGTAAAAACTACTTAATGAATATTGGACAAATATGAGAAAGGAAGAAAAAACCCTTACTTGGATGTGTGCTTCCAAAGGCTAGAGAGAGGCTTATGAGGGGCTTCTTGGGAGATTGGGGCACCTTGGGTGTATTCTAGAGAGAGTATTGCAGTGTTTTTATGAACTCAAAAGGTTTTGAGTGAGGAGGAAGTTGGATCTTGGGTGGGTTTATATAGGAATGGTGATAGAATTCTTTATTATTTAGGTTTGGGACCCCTTATATTAAATTAATCCAAACCACAAACCATCCCATGTTTTTTTCCAATGGTTTTTGGAAAAGGGAAGAGGAAAAAAATATTTTATAAGGCCAAAGTCCGGACTTCTTAAAATATTAGGGTTGCGTATGTGGAGGTGAGTCACACTCCCATGGAAATTAATTTAAAAAGGCAAGGTGTTGAATAAGTCTTGAGGGGTCCATTAATGCTTTGAAAAGCAAGTCAAACAAACCCAAAATCACATTATTTTAATGTTAAAACATATATTGGCCGAACATAAAGATCATAGTATTTTATTACATCACTTTTGGGTCATTATGATGTCATAAAACACATTATATATTTAAACGGTATCTAATTTTTACCCAAAAATTTTACTATCTCAGAAAATTATAAAAAATTCACCATTGGATAATTTCGACATCCTGATTACAGAAATAACATTTATTTTATCTAAATAATTTTCTAAATATGTGAATTTTCACTTTTAAAATAAAAACCGACATTTATCAAAAATTCATGGGTTTTGACAGAAATGGCTTTCAAACCTTAATAAAAATTTTAATTGCATTCATAAAATTTTAAGATCATTATATTTAATAAAAATTAATTTAATAATATTATTATTATTTTATTAAAATATTATTTAATTAAAAAATCCCTTAATTTAATAAAATATATTTCTTAATTAAATAGTAACTAAAAACACCATTTGTACTTTAAAAACTATTTACAATGGATCAAAAATGACTAGAAATTATATTCATTATTATAAAAAAAATAATGTACATGAACATAATACTACATATTTGTTACATAACCCCTTAAAATAGCCACATAAGACCTCAGGGTAAGGTGGGTGATGGTTAAAGACTCTTGGGGTGGCTCGGATAACATCGCTCGAGTGGTAATTTCAATCAACATCCACTTTTCTTGTAGACGGTCACGTTTGAGCTTGACAAGATGAAGCTCAGCTTGGGCTTGGTCAAGGGTGAAGCCCAAAGATGCCACCTCTTTTCTGAGCTCTGACAAATGGTCTTCATATGGGGCAATTCTATGGGATGAGGCTATCGATTCCTTTGTCTGAGTAAATTGGATTTGTTAAAGTCCTATATTTATACTAATCATGTGATCACTGTTCAACGGCTATATTAACAACGGTCAAAATTCTTAACATAAAACCAAAGAATTTGACATCTTATATAAATATTTTGCATAAAGAGACATTTAACTAGATCAGGAGGGATTTTCCATTTAATGAAACTTTCGGTCGTTACATTGTACATATACTTCTATGTTATCAGGATATCTATACACACCTCACCCACGTTAAGACTATGTGATTAACACAAACATTGTCACATGTGGGTGTTTTTCCAACATTCGGTATGTAGTATAGATGACAATGTACCTTTTATTTTCTACTTTCCCTTCAAGGTGATATAGGACTATCACATGTTGTGATGGTCAGAGGTCTGTCATTTCTTTATATAGTTTTTGTAATGGTCGAGGTGTCTTTGGGAGGGATGTTCCCACCCAGGTGTTCATGGGTGAGGTGGTTTGTTCTTTCCCATGTGCCTTTGGGATGATAAGTGATATACATTCCCAAGTGTCTTCGATATGAGATATGATGTGATGTGTTGTGAGGCCCAGTCATGTGTGAGAGGGATGTGTTGTGAGGCCAAGGTGTATGGGGAGTTCTATTTTGGGATACCCGGGTTTTTGCGTGCGGGATGTGTTATGTGGACAAAGTGTGTGTTGGTGGGATATGATGTGGTATACAGGTGGAGTGGGAGAACCAGGATGTATGAAAATGGGAGGGAGTGGAATACCACTGTGAAGGTGGTGTTGGTTATACTATCCTAAATGTAATTTAAAACATATTACGTTACTTTACTTTAATTACATGGTTAATGTTCCATAGTGAGGATTTGATGGTAGGTATTCCTATTTGGTTGTTGTTCGGTTCTGCAGTTTTCTCACAAGAGAATTAGTATTCTTAATTCAAAATATCATGAGGGATTTGTTTTTCCAACTGAGTATACATATATGGTTACCATTCATGTAAGAAATGGTTTTCATGTTTCTAGTAGGATTTCACAAACCCTGATTTACCTTACTATCTCATATATTTAAAAGTTGATGGTTTGAAACTTTAGCTTTGTTTTGGGTTTTTACATTGGAGACATTCATATTTATATTAGTTCTATTTTACACATTCATGTGGGATGGTTTTAGATTTTATTATTTTATACATCTTAATTTTTCAGTATGATTCAATATATCTCCCAACCATGATTTTCTTATAATTTAAATCCATCTTTTTTTGATATTTTTACACCCTTGGTGATAGTTAACAACTCGTGGCCAAGTGGAGCTGGGACATGGGGGTCATTATCTATATCCACTCAATGTAGCATCATTGGATGAAGGAAGTCATCATAAAATTGTATCAGAGGTGATATCCTAGTGATATGATGGGTATAGGAATTAGGAATAGTGACGATTAAATGGGGTGGTTTGGAAAAATTTATAGTTTTCATGGTTGATTGATATAGGATAAGGATACCTTCACAGAAAAAATATTTTAGGGAAACACATGATCCAGTGTGTGGGCCTTGATCTTATTTAATGGCTATGTGAGTTTGATCTTCTTATAAGGTAGATACCTAGGAATTCACAAGGCATCATAATGACTTTTTCTCTTGGTTGAATTCGGTTGTTTTGGGAAGGATAAATAAATAAAATGAATTGAAATAAAACATAATGAAAAAATTCCATTCTATTTTGGATTATGAAATCCCAATTTTTCTTTCAGCATTGGATCATGTTCATATTACAGAGGTGGATCATGAAGTTATAGTTTCGAAACCTAATCATGATGGTCACCATAAGGTTGATATTTCCGAGGAAGATGATTAGTCGTAGAGGTCGTTTCATGCTTTACAATAGCATTCTTTGGGAATGGATAAAAGAAATGTTTTAGATGTGGAGACCGAGAGATTTATAGAGGAGCACGAGATCTCTTTTAGTTTGATTAGGGCCCTGATTGGGCACTGGGTCCCATTAGTAGTCAATAAGATGTACAGAGATGTGGATTAGTGGTGTTAAATTCATATCGAGAAGCGAAAAGAGGTCAATAATTTTTTGGTTGATTCCCATAAGGAGTTTTTGGATGATTTCCTTTCATCAGCCATGATTTCTAAGAAGATGAAAGATATATTCTCCAATCATTACGTTTGTATATTAGTGTAGGAGTTGCGGATCATGTTCATGGTCCTTCTGCACATTACACTAGATGTTTTTCTGGATAAGGAGTCTCGTGAGAGATGCCTCGAGGAAGCACTCCACCATTCTATATAGAATGTGATTACTCCATTTTCGATGAGGATGTTTTCAGAGGTTCATAAGAAGGTGGTGTTGATATAGTGGATACAATCATGGGTAGGTATACCAAGAGAGGGGATCCGTTAGATTTCTTCTAGATCCATACACGTTATGAACAGATATCAGGAACAATTACAATATAGGTTTCGACTAGTAAGGATTCGACATCATCAACTTCATTTCATGCTTTTCAGTTCTAGTGGTTTTTTTAATTTCCAAAATGATTTTTTCCATTCTATTTTGTTTTCATGGTTATTATTCCATGAAAGTTTCGGTCAATATTAGATCCATGATCTCAATTTGGTTGAGGTAAACATGTTAAGATATATCCTCAATAGTAGTTGTAAGTCAGACTTTATCAATAGTAGAGGTAATTGGTTTTCTCTCTACTGAAGGAAGATGATGTCGGTAGAGGCTAACCATTGGATGTTCCTTGTGTTCAGGGGCCTCAACCAATGTTTGGCCATAATGACGGCCATCAATAGAGAGGTATATGAGCTTGGAATTGTCAGTTTCACATAGTGGGGTAACCATTCAAGATAGGTCATAGATCATTAGTGGTACAATTATTATATTTTGTACCCTTTTTTCATTTTTTTTATTCAATAGGTTTACACTCCCTTTTTTCACCCACTATATACCATGCTCTTGTATTAGATATGGAAAGGATTCTTGTTCCTTGGTTTTACATACACTAGTTGGAGGCCATACCAGCTAGTTTGATATATGATGTGGGCTTAGATTGATTATGGGACTAGATCAGTACCATGTGGATCCCTTCTTTCTAAAGACGTATCCATATGATTTCATTCATTGCCTTGAATGGTTGTATTCCATATATGATTTTATATACTATTTCTGGTGGAGATTCTTGATTTCAGATGTGGATGTCTAGCATGTGGTTTCCTATAGTGAGAGGATTTTTCATGTGGGTAGTCTTCATGTGGAGCCACTTATTTCTTTATTGGATGACTTTTCAATTGAATTACTAGATACTGGTATGATATAGGTTCACAGTGTCATTGGAGAGTTCCTGTATGTTTTTTCCATAGAGGTTGTGATGATACCACCTTGACGTGATGTTGAGTTCGAGATAAACATAGTTCCCAGTTCTTCAATTATTTAAATGGTTCCTTAATGGATGGGACCTTCTGAATTGTAGGATTTTAGGATTATAAAAGATTTATCATTGAAGAATGTTTTTATCCTGCCTTGTGTGCCATTGTGGGTTGTCCCATTTTTTTGAAAAAGATAGAGGATAGTGGTCTAAGGTAGTTTATTGACTACCGGATGATGAATCCGGTAAAAGTCAAACACGGTTTCCACTTCCAAGAATATAGGATCTCTTCGACCACCTGCGAGGGGTTTGTTTGTATTCTATGATCCATCTAAAGTATGGATGTCACCAGTTAAGTGGGTATAAGGGTGATATCTTGAATACATCTTTCAGATATAGGTATGGGCACTTCATGTTTATTTTCATCCCATTCAAGGTTATAAATATACAAACTTTGTTCATAAAGCCCATGAATTCTATATTTCTAGAGTTTTTAGATCAGTTCATCTTCATATTCATCAATGATATATTACTCTACTCAAATTTATAGTAGGATCATGCTTATAATATCAAAATTGTATTTCAGGTTTTTCAAGACCACCAACTCTATGGCATGTTTCGAAAGACTATGTTATAGAGAGAATAGGTTCATTTCCTTGAGCTTTTTGTGTGTCAATAGGGTATGTCAGTAGACCCGTTGATTGTTAATGTATTTTTTTTTGGTTTCACCTAAGAGCATGGAACAGGAAACCAGTTTACATGGTCTCATATGATACTATCAGATGTTGTTAGTTGACTTCTCTTGATTAGTATCTACATTTACTGCTTTGACAAAAAGGGTCCAATGTTTGGAATATTGTGACTACTTCCTGGAAGCATTAAGTTACTTAAATGGGAAATTTGTTCAAGGCCCTAGTTCTGTAGTTTCATGAGTAAAGGGTCATGTTTGAGGTGTTTTGTGATTCTTCATGTCTGGGTTTGTGATTATTGAAGAGGTTGAAGTAACTAAGGATCTATTATGGGTTAATGAAGTTATGTCACCACGAGCGTAACTTCTCTATCCATTATCTTGGTCTAGAAATGATTTGTTTTTAGATATATTTTTATTTGTATTAGATCATTCTATATTTCATTGTGGTCATCATAGATCACAAGAGATAGAGTTATATCATATCCCTGTGTGACCTCGGTCTACAACATCAGTGGTGGATGGAGTTTTTTAGGATTATTATTTTGAGATATCCTACACATAAGGAATGTGAAATTTCAGAGAAATTTTATTTTTAGGAATTCACAAATTGAGGTTCTTCGGTAATCTACAGATGCTTGGAGAGTAATGGAGGACTTGACAGCCTTGAACTGTGCTAAAAGAGTGGATGGTGGTAATAGATTTTTGTTTCATATGATGATGTAATCTTATCTGGTGTATCATGTGGAGGAGTCTCATTGGGTAGAGTCATAGGACGATGTGATGTGTGGTCATTTTGACCACGGTGATGCTCTAAAGGGATGGATAGATTATGGTGAAGAACAAATATTTTCTCATGCAATGTTTTTTATTTTGGTGTAAATTCATAAGGCACTCCTTCATGAGGTTCATGACTAACATTTAGTGGTACACCTAGGTTTTTTCAAGATTTACTATTGCTTGAGTCTTCATTTTTGATGTCCAGGTATGAAAAATTTAGTGGAATTGTTTTTTTGAAGAGCGCTGGATTCCAATAGGTAAAGGTTTAACATCATATTCTGGGTGATTTATTGAATCCCTTGGATGTACCCAAGTGGTTATGATAATAAATATAGATGGAATTCATCACATGGTTACCCAGATCTCATGGATGTTGTGATGTTATCTAGGTGAATGTGGATTGGTTGAAAAAATCAGGTCACATATTAGCCATCAATGATTTGGGACTTTTTGATACCATGTCTTAGAGGTACGTGGATGAAGTAGGTCAGATGCATGGAGTTATATGGTCCATTTTCTCTTATTGATATGCATGGATTCCATCATTAGTATAAAGGGGGTCTTAGTATTCTTTTAGATATCAATTATTCCTCAGCACTACTTTACTTCCTCGTACATATGGTAAAATAGAATCGAATATGCAAACATTAGAGGATATGTTTTGAGCGTGTGTCTTGGAATTTGGTGTATCTTAGTAAACACACATGACCTTGGTGGATTTTTCATTTTTTAATTGTTATCACTCTTCAATTGGAAAGGCCCCATTTATGTATTTTTAGGGGATGTGATGTCATTCTACATTTTTCTAGATAGAGGATCGGGATATATCATTTCTTGGTCCCAGTGTTGTGCATAGCATGGTAGAGAATGTTCATCATTTTCATCAGAGGATGAGAGTAGCATAAGACTATACCAAGTGTTATTTTGATCAAGGGAGGATTTCCTTGAAGTTCAATGATGGGGTCATGTGCTCATTAATAATTCCCCTCAACGTGGATATAACTGGTTTGGAATAGAGATTAATCTTTCTCCCAGTATTTTTGGGTCCACTGAGGTCTTGGGGTGAGTTGGAATGTTGGAATATGGGTTGGTGTTTCCATCACAGTTGGAGAGGATCCACAACATATTTCACATCCTTAAGCATCGTCATTATCTTCAGGATGAACCCCATTTTATTAAAATGTGATAGTTATATATCTAGTATGATGCAATGATCATAGAAAATATGTTAGATATCCATGATCATTGAGAAAAATTGATGTGTGGATGGACCATTCATTTGGTTCATGTGTTGTGGAGGAATGGTGTCTAGGAGGAAAATACATTGAAAGAGAGACATAGATGTGTTCCCCATATATAGGGTTTTATTAACATTTTATTTCCCCTTTTTCTCTTGGTAATGTGATGTTTGAACCCTATTTTATATGAGATGGCCTATTTTCCCTTTGTTTGGGACGTGTGATAAATTCATAGTATATGGAAAGGGCAGGACTAGATTCCTAATTGAGACAAATTAACAGCGATGTGCTAAAACCCATGCGGGCGAGTCAGTGTCATCCAGAGTAGATAATATCTTTAAATTGATGATGGAATTTCCTTATTCATGTTTCTGGTATGGTGATAATTTTTTGTATACGTTCAAAGTACTTTGTTCTCGTTTGGGTTGATCTGTTAATAACTATGTTGATAATGCCTAATTGGTAGATGTTGGAAGAGGATTTATTGGGTTTAGAGGTTACCACTCTAGATTTCGAACATCATAAGGTGGTTTATTATGGAATTGTAATTTTTTTAGTTGATAGTCATTTTTAATGTGTAATGGGATCCTTGAGAGGTATCTCATGGAATTATTTTTAGAACCCTTACTCTCGTTCCCTTTAGGTTGGTTTTGAATTTTTCATGGTGATAATTGTTTGGGTGGTAAATGATGTAATGGATCAGACCATTCTAGTCCATTATTTTTTGAGAAATATAGAGTTTGTAATGTCCTGAGAAATGAAGATGACTTTTTTCAACACATTTCAAAACTTCCCATTTTCAATGTCTTCTAACGTAAATTCTTTTCAATAGTGTCTTACCCTAGCGGTGTCACCTTGGTAGTCTCTCACCCTGTTGGTATCACCCAAGTTGTGTCAACTTGGTAGTGTCTCACATTGGTGGTGTCATCCTAGTGGAAGTTCAACCTAGCACTGTCACCTAGGTAGAATCACACCATAGGGTTATCTAACCATGGTGGTGGATCGTTGGTGGTGTTTTAGGAATAGTGTTCCCACTTTTTGATATAATTCACTTGTAATGTCATTACATTACATAAAATGAGTTTTAGGAAACATTTAAAAGGATTTAAGACTACTTAAATGGAAATAAATTGAATCATTATTTCTCTAAGGGGCCGGATTCTTTAATTTTCTCAAAATACAAGGTCCTGACCAGATCCTCCTTTATTAGAAAAAAGAACATTATCTAATAACGTGACTCTATTTGGTTTTTCCTAAAGCCGATATATCATTTCAATTATTCTTCCTTATTACTTCTTAATGTTACGGGATTCCTCAAATCCTTCTTCCATTTATATTAAAGTAAAATTCTATAGTATTTTGTTCCTATTTTCATATCTACATTCTTAATTCTTGCACACCGATGTTTTTTGTGCAACCAAGATCTGTGGATCGTTCATCTCCTAGTTAAGATTTCATTTATCTTTCATACATGGGAATCATGGGGGATGGGTATATTAATTTTTTCCCTTATTAAAATAGTTCATTCCCAATTAATAAAGATAATAAAATCAGTTTAACATTAAAAATATAGGGCAATGAAAAAGTGTCTCATAATATTTTTGTATGATTATTATTATTGATATTGTGATTTGTATAGGCTTACTACCCACTAAAAAACGTGGTCTGTAGGGGTCCATATTTTCAAATAAAATTTTTTATATCATTCATAATGTTTGGTTGTTTTTTCAAATAAATATAAATGTTGGTTAACCATATATATTAGGGTAATAATTGGATTCCCCTAGATCATATTGTTTGTGTGATAATCCCAAAATTTAGAAGTGGAATTAAATAAGGTATGCCTTATTATAACAAAAAATGTGCTCTTATTTATATGTGAAGAGATCTGATGTGTTATATTCTTACGGTTTGTGTGTGGGAGTGGATAACATGTGGCTATATAGTGGTTTCATGATTGTGTGTTGTGACTACACAATAGGTCTATAGTTTCAGGTTTTCATTTCATGTGTTTCTGGATGTGGTTGTGTGTTTGTGCTTAGTTATATTAATATAGTTATTGGTGCAAGATGACTTAAAAAGGAAGTATTGAATGGTATTGTGGCTTCAAAATTAATAACACGTCATTTTCTTCACCTCATATTTAGTGGTCGTGGTACAATTTGTCTTTAATGTAAAGCCACATAATTTATCCAAGTTCTTTACCTTATGAAATCATTATTTAAACTATTAATAAATGAATTTAGAGGTTAAAGAAACGGTTATATTATTGTGAGTTCGGTTTTTATTTGAGAATACATAGGTAATTCTATATAGTTTTATATTATATGTAAACTTTTATTCGCTTGTGATTTCTACGTACACCCTACCAACATTGAGAAGAGTGTGCTGAACACCAGAATTTCATGTGGGGGTTTTTTACCAACATATAATAAGGGGTAAATATGGATGTTACCCACTATTTTTTGTTCTATCTTTTCCAATGTGATTGTGGAGGAGGTTTTTTATGCTTTATAAGGTGTCTTCCGGATGATATGTGATGCACTATCCCCGGTGTCTTCAGAATGATAAATGATGTGATTTTATGTGTTTCCCAGGTGTGTACTAGTGGTATTTGTTGTGAGGACCATGTTTGTGCCTGCAGGATGTTATTTGGTATAAATAATTGATGGGAGCACCAGAACAGATGATGTTGGGAGAGAGCATCATTCTATTAAGACAGTTTCTTGGGGTACCATATCATTGATGTGATCTTTATCAAATTATATTACATGACATTTGTTACTCTGTGAGTGTTCCTTGGTGTTGTTGGGATTCTTAGTATACCTGTTTAGGTGTGGTTTCGTTTGGAAATTTTCTCCTAAGAGCATTATTATTATTCATTCACATGTGCATGAGAGACATTGGTTTTTGTACTGAGTATACATGAATGATCACCCTACATATATAAAACCATTTTGTGGATTTTAAGAGTAATTTTTAGACCGTTCTAGATAATACTAGCATGAATCATTGATTGTTTTTGGGTCGTTGCTTTAGATTTAAATTGGTAATTTTATATAATGACTTTTATATTGGTATTAGTTCAGTAGTACACATTCATATTAGATTATTTTTAATTAATTTATAGTATGAACTGATGTTATTGTGTATGATTAATTCTATCTCATGATCCTATTTTTCTTATAAGTTGTAATGCCTCTAATATTGTGAGATTTGTACACCCTTGTTGATAGTCGCCTGCTAGGGGCCAACTGGAGGGTGGACTCGTGGGGACATTACCCTTATCCCCATTACAATACATTTGATGAATGGATAATATAAAATTGATAAAACATTAGCATAATTATTTACAATGTATCATTGCATTATTTTAAATTACTATGTTCAATAGAAATGAAGCTACCAAAAAAATTTATTTAAATAGAAATATAAAATAACATCATATAATCTTAAAGTTAAAACCCATTAGTTGAACAATGATTATGAATGTTCAATTGAATTAGGATATATAGAGGATGAAAATATAAAATCATAATGAAATTTAAAATGATAACAAACTTTTTTTATAAATCTAGGATCTGGTGTAGTGTAATATTATTTCACATAGGCCCATTCTCATGTTATAAGTTCAAGAACCCTCATTGTGCCATTATATGAATCTATGTAGAATAAAAGAGAATTGATGATTATTCCACATATGTTGGTAATGATTATTTAAAGGGTAATAATGTAATGATCACATTGAATTCATCATCCATGATAACTATTAAATCCTAGAATTTGAATCCTTTTCATTTTTTAATTTTTTACTATATTACCTAATATTGGATTGAATTATCCCATGGTATATTATTATATATTTAGGTAGATTCTTGTCTTAAATAGTGAATTATTTCTTCATTAATATTTATTTATTCAATATTAAAATGATATTACCCTTTCATATAAATTTATTAGGATTATTTATAATGAGATGATGGATCACACATGTGAATATGATGAGATGATTATTTTTGATGAATTTTCTCCATTTTAACCAGTTAATAAATTTTAATTTCTATATACAGTTATGGTGTTGGATACACCTAAAAATCATGGATATATATCTATAATTTTCTATTATATGTGTTTTTTTTCTTTCTTTTTTCATGATATTATGTTATCTCTATATTCGATAGGTTCATAGTGAACAATATGGAATGTCATAGTTAGGGAAATGAAGTTTAATTTTAGTTTCAATTACAAAAAATATCATATCATGTCACTAATGGAGATACCATAAGATATTAAGTAGACTATCCCCATAAACAATTCTCAATTAGTCTAAATGTTGTAGATTTTGGATTCATGTATGTTACATATTACTTGACCCTTCTAAAAATATTATTGTTATTGGGTAGATATATGATGAAATTATATGTGTCAAAATGTACATATGAATGGATATTCAAATATCATAGATGATAATACGTCAATTTATTTTTATCATTTTTCAAAACATATGACATATTTGAAGCATAAGTACAATATTTAATCATTAAATGTGATAAGAGGGTATCTTATAAACATTTATATTCATGGGTTTCAAAAATATTATATATGTTAGGACCATGTTCCTGAATGTGTTTATGATGTTATTATATTTAATAGTTTTTTAGAACAATTGTATTTTTTTTCTCAAATAAAATTAGATGTTATCGATAATGTATCCCAAACATTTTATTAAAAATAGTTGGAATATAATATATAAGATTAGAAAAAAAATCAACCATATAAATCAGGAATAATAAAACATATATTCATTTAGTTTTTTAACATCATCACATAAAATTTTTATGAAATATGATGTGTTTTTAAAAATTAATTCTAGTTGAATGTATTTATAGTAAAATTTAATCATCATATAGATTGGGAATACAGGGTTCAAGAAATTAAAATACAAGGATTATATTCTACTATAATGACTGAAAAATCATTACTTACAATGACCTCAAATCCATGTGTTTAGAATAAATATAGGGAAGCATGTTTTTTGTGCAATGTTCCTTATAATTATGATTTGTGGAGTTCATTGAAATTAAAAAAACTAGAAAATATTTTATGTGAGTCATATAAATGATATATTTCCATCTATCAAAAGGGAGATTAATTTTATTGAGAATAGTTTTCTAATCCAATTTTTTAAATAATTATTAATATATATGTTAATATGGGGATATTCTGAAGTAATGACATCAAATATACAAAACCCACTAAAAATATTTCTTAACTCCAACAGGAACTATTAAAAAATAAATAGATATTTCATCTAAATTTGTTTCATGTGCACCAAATTATATTTTTATATGACATAATAGATATAAAAATTATACCATGTTTTAGAAAATAATTTATAATTTATAATTTTATAAAAGGGGGTATTATAAATAATATAATTGGATAAATATTAGGATGACATCCTCTAGACAAATTATTTGAACAATTACCATCATAAAAAATATAACATGTTATGAATTTGAAGATGATACTTGGTGATTTGATGAACATTAATAATGATAATAATCCAAAAATATATTGGTAGAAATGTACATTAAATGAATTTATAAGAAGGTATGATGAAATGTTGTTGATTTCTAAATGATATGTTACTGATGATTAATCATCAAGAAAATATCCAAAAAAAATAAAAAATCACATTATCCATATGAATAATTAATTAAAAATAATGTTTCTAGGAAAATACCTATATATCGTTCTTCTAGTTTATTTTGGTTCATCATATTGACTCTCTACAACAACCTAGACTTTAATAAATGATATTATATTGGTGATTTAATTAAAATACTGAATATGTAATGTGGATATAGAAAACACTTGCATTAGATTAATTATTTCTATCCATAATAAGTTATATACATTTATATTTGAATGATCATTAAGCATCATGATTTTTATAATATATTTTTTCTATTTGATCATATGATTTCTATATATTAAGGTTTTTGATAAATTTCAATTGATACAGAGAAAAGAATCAATGACCTCAACCAGTAGGATCATACCCTATGAAACCCATTTATAAGTTCTTCCAATGGGAATAACATCACTATAATTTTACCATGATCATGAACTAGACAAGAATAAATTACAAAATTATGAGAAAAACCATTTTAGTTTCATGTTCACACTCATTAATATTAAAACCCCAAGCATGGAAATAAATCCACCACAAGAAAATTGGACCATCTCCCATATTTCTTATATGGAAATAACTAAGGTAAAAATAATAAATTATTTTAGAACCAATAAGTATAAATTCATAAAATTTTATTATATAATGTTTAAATTTATCCACTATTATATTTACTTTTAAAATTAGTATATAATGAGTTTGAAATAATATATATTTCGAAATAATGAAACAAAAATTTCATTTTATTAAAATTCAATGTTGAATAAGAACATTAATTTTTATGAATTTAACTTTTTAAAACAAAATATACTTATAAAGAGAATTATTTATAAATAAATCATATAAAAAATAAATAAAAATACAATTTTATGATATCAGAAATAAGTTTTAAAAGGGTAATAAAATTTTTCTCTTAAAAACCGAATATATTTTAAAAAATGGATACTTTGATTTAATGTTGTAAAATTAAATTTTATATAATTAAATTTATAATTTAATAATATTATAGAACTATTCAATTTGAATTTATTCAATGGTGATATTTTTCATAATATTCTATGATATTCAAATATTCTGGTTAAAAATAAATATATTATTATTATACCTAATGAATTAATAAATAACCATTAAAAAAAGTGATGTAATATATTCTATAAAATATATTAACAAATTAATATATTTAGAATTTAAAATAAATTTGTTTTAGGTAATTTTATTATTATATAATACCATAAAGAATCCTCTTATCCTATATTATATTTTGATGTTTAAAAGTCCAGTCATTGTAAACATGACAAATAACTAGATCCCCAAAGGTATTATTTAAATGTCATATTGAAATAATATTATAAAATAATGAAAAACAAATTTTTTGAATCAACTGTCAAAGGAATGGGAAGTATTGAGGTTTTTATTCAATATTATATAGAGTCCACACCCAATGTTTTTTGAAATTAACAAATAATTATCCACTTTTTTATATAAAAACCCACAAAACCTAACATTACATTTCAAAAAAGAGAAATGAGAAATGTATTACACTTCCATAAACTAAATAAATTCCTTAAAAAGTACCATACATCCTTATTTATAACCCTCCAACTCATTACAAAGGAATATCTCAACGTAAAGGATCCGTCATTCTCTTCTTATTTATGAAAATACATTAAATTATTTCTCTTATTTTCTAATTTTTCTCATTGATATATGATTTTTTATATCCATCACACCTCAATTATTTTTTCTAAATAATGAGATACATAATTCATTCTCATTAAGTCATTCTATCAAACATTATGTAGAACTATTGTTCTATTAAAATATCTCTCTGATTTATCATTCCAAATAATTATGTAGTGAATATCAATACCTCTCATTAATGAATATTATTCATCTATATGATTATATTAGTCATTTATTATGTATTCCAATTATATAACCCACACTCTTTATTCATGGGAATAAATGTGATGAAATGGTATATTTTTCGGAATTCTCGAGGTGGCATAAATAAGAATGTACATATTATGATGGGTGAGCCTTGATAGTGCACCTATACATTGGAGAATGTTTTAGTCTCCTAAGATATATTGTATATTATTAAGGATTAAAACTCATAAATTATGTAACTATATCCACTATTTCATTTTTTTAGTTATCCTTGAATTTTTTACATGACATGATTTATGATCAATACATGACATGTTTTATGTCGTATCCATGTTACCATGTTAAATTTATGTTATCTTGAAATATAATTCATAATGATATCAATTTAATATTATCGTACAACTTATAATACCTTGAAATAAAAATCGGATAACACTTACTGATTTAACATATGTTGTACTTTTTTTACTATAATAATGAGCTTATTACTTCCCCCTTTCTTGATAACATCTCTGGTTTATCCTTTGTAGTTTTTGAAGAACATTGTAATTTTATGACCTTTTCAAGGATGTATTTTATATTATTTTGGAATCAATATTTTGATTTTGTAATTGTATGTATCTAGACTTGCAATGTCTCAAAGATTCATTCTATTGTGGTATTTGTTTATGTGTATTATTATATAATAATACATGAAATGTAGTGTATCCAAACTATGGTTGTCAATGTTTGTATCAGATTAATTCCATGTTATTTTATGGATTTGTATTCTAAAAATCTATTAAAATTTATAGGGTTATGACTAAACATATAAAAATATCTGTATATTTTTTGTAATTTGGGGTGTTGGTATCCAATAAAATTATTTCATGTCTAGATACTCTAAGGGGATATGGGTCTAACACATTGGTACCAATGAGTAATAAATAAGAAAATAAAAAATTTAGTTCTACATAATCATGAACTATTTGAAGATAATGGTCTATGTTGCACACCTAGATTGACACTACAACCATATATGCTTAGTAAATTTTGTAGATCCTTACGAAAAACTATTAATATAAAAAAATACCAAAACAATTATGTTATAAAAAAGGTAATTGAAAATATTGATTTTAAAATGAAAATTCATAGGTTAATGAATTTTTATTTTTTATGGTATTACTATAATTGTTAACAATTTAATTTTTATGAATTTAATAATTTGAAATCTCTTATCTATAAGTCAATTTTATATTAAGTAAACAATTTTAAAAAATATCAAGCATTGAAAGGTATTATTTTAATCCCTTCATAAACATCAGATTTCCTTTGTGTATATGGTTCTACACATTCACTTTTATCTAGCTAGTCAATTATTAATATCCATATTCCACCACAAATCATAGAAATATATCTATTAGTGAAAAAGAATAATTTGGAAATTATTTTTTCCTATGTATAGAAGTCATTGAAAATAAGGAATTGTGGGTTGAACTTCCTATAGACCATTATTTAGTATATTTCAATTTAATTCTAGGAATATATTGGTAATGTTTCTACAGATCCATCATAATTAAGTGGGATAATGAAATCACCATCTCTATCATGAATCACCATATAATTCGATACATGCTCAATGAGTTTAATGAATATTATTAATTACCAACATCACAATCATTTACATAATGTCCTTCTAATTAAGTGTATCTAACTTAAAATATTTATACTTATGAAGGTAGGATGCATGAAGATGTAACCATTATGAGGAAATATGATGATTTCTTTCTTGAAGAAATTATATTTTTTATTCTCAGTGACTATCCACAAATTCAATTGATCTTATAAAGGGAGATTTAAAATAATTTAAGACTGAATATATATTGTATTTTATTAATATTTGGTGTTGGAGGAGGAACTACTATAAAATCTTGATAAAAGGTTTAGACACCCATGTACACCACCTTGGGGTCCAGCAATCTACTTTTAAAATAAGGACGGTACAATGCACATCTTTATATTCTTTTTGTAATATCAACAAGACAACGATAATGAAAATGATCCATATTCTATGCGTTGATGACTTATTTGATCAGCTATGTAGAGCACAATATTTCAATTAGGTGGTTTTCCAACATGTATATTATCATTTAAATTGGAAAGAGGATGCCACCCTATATTTGTTTCATATATTGTAGGGACACTACATTTCGTAGTGATTTTATTTGGACTCACTCATTATCTATAAATATTAATAGAAATTATGATTTTGTATTTATAGATTAAATCATTATTTTCATGGTATTCTTAATATATGATATTCTCATCTTCTCAAAAATCGAGGACTATCAAGAATATAATTTTTTTATTTGTATAAGACTTTGTGCATGTGTATTATATTTGTAAATTATCGTGTGTGTGAGTTCGGGATGGAGAATATAACTATATTGTTTCATGTTTTCACTTTTAAATGGATATGTATGGATCATTGAGAAACAACAGAATTTAAAGGATTTCAAAGACCAAATTATGGTGGAAATAAAATGATCTATATAATAATATGTTTAATATCATTGATTTATGGAGATATTATCATGATAGTAAATCCCACTAAAGAAGCTACAAAAAAGAGAAGCAATTTTTTTTACTAGTGAATGGGTTGAATGTTTTAAAGAGGCGAAAAATAGGATAATCATTTTAATTATGCTCATAATATACTCTATTATGGAAGTATTTTATATCTATATTGATGCATCAAAATAGGAAATGGGACATATACTCATTCATTATAAAAAATTTATATCATATTCCTTCATAAAACTGCTGATCTATAACACCCTGCTATTTTGTGATTTTTTTCTAATTAATTAAAATGTTATGATATTTTTCATTTCACGCAACACTGAATATAGTTCTTTACACAAATAGACTATGTTTAGTTATGTAATATGAAACAACGTGTTAATGTTTCATTAAAAACACTTATACCAACTTGAGGTACAAGAAACAAACTATTTGGACCATATTACCCACTATATAGAGACCCCTTGATTGATTTCATTATATAAAAGGCTTAGTTTTACTAAACTGCAATATTCTATTAATATTGTTATTAAAATATCAATATAGTTACCACCTTTCCATTTGAATGGATGTTATAAATAAGGGTAACTAAATTGTGAAAATATTATTTAAACTTATATATAAAAAGAATCATTTGGATATTAAATGGTTAAAAATTATTATAAAAACTATTTGAAAATAATGAAATCACTTTTATAAGAAATATATTTTTCTATGAAAAATCAATTTTTCATTGGTTAATTAAAAAACCAAAATTTATGAATTTTTTACAAAAAACAAATATGTCATAAATTATACAAGTATTTTTAATTCACATACATTAGATTTTATAGGTATAATATAGTAATAAATCCAAATTTATGAATAAAAAAATGTATTATTATAAATAGTAATTTTACTTCTTTTTAATGGATAACCCATTTGAAATTAAAATTTTGAAACATTTATAATTTTTATATGATAATATAAAAAAAATGAAATTGGAAAATAAAATATATTGGTTGATGTTTTTTTTCATATATTGTTTATTTTTTTATAAATAGTGAAAAATAATAAAATTTAATTCAATGTTTATTTTTCATATAATATATTTTTATTTTGAAATTATTGATTAATTTTATGAAAACTGTAATAAGATAAATTATAAATCAATTAATAAAATAGTGGTTATTGAAAACAATTCCACATTTAAATTAGATATTGAACATTTTAAAAAAATGGATTCTTTCTTTTTTAAAACCTGCGTTTGTTAAATATATGTGGGATTAATTTTAAATTAATTTCTATATCATATGTGTATTGAATTTGGATAAATGGATTCCATATTGAGAATCATAATTATTTATATTATCTTAGTTAGGTCAACTTAGCTTTTAACCAAGACTATTAGTGATTGTATTAAATATTAATTACTGTAATTTTTCTAAAAAGTAGTTTACTTATTGGCTAAACATTAACTTAAGTAGTCAAATACCTAATTATAATGTTCAAAAGTATTTTTATGGTTGAATTTATATGATATCATACTTAGGATAAAATTTTTAAAATTATTGGCATCGCATTATCCAAGGAGACCTCTTGATAGAATTTACCTTTTAATATTTAATAAAATGACACTTCTTATCTACTATAAAATGGAAATCACCCATGCTCACATCCGCACAATTCTCAAGTCACATTGACTAATATTAAGCAATACCAAATTATCTCACACATTCCATCATGTCTATATATAATAATTTTAACTAATTGATGAAAACTAAGATAAATTACCCAAAGAAGAGGTAGCATCTCTCTACAAGATATGTTGTTTTATTTTGATTATCCACCCCTCTGTTATTATTATTAAATTTTTATATAATAACATAAGTATCAAAAATAATATAAAGATTTTTTATTCAAATAGTTGTTCCTAGTCATACACAAACATCAATGAAATGTGTAATGAATATTTCATTCATGTTTCCAATGGACTACTAGCTCACGAAATAATGTCAATCATTTTTCCTTTACAATCTATCAAGGGTGGGATTATTATGAACAAATTGTTTTTATATGACAGATATGATATTTATAATTTATTTAATCTTTTTTTTTTGTTATTTCATAAATAATACTTTTATCATTTCTATTTTGTATAAATATAATACCTTTTTTGTAGAAGTGTCAACCACCACCTTCTCAATGCAGTGTGATTCATTCACACATTAATTATAATTTATTAAGTATGGATTATGTAAAATTATATGATATATATTTGAAATAAGTGTCCTATAATAATGATAATATATATATATTTCAGTCACATTATTTCTATCAATAAAAAAATAAAATGAAAACCACATTCTTACGTATATATTACCTACAGTTTTCTTGAAAGGTATATTCTAGTTAATATATATATATATACTTTTAGATTATTATATATATTTATATAATTAATATATATGAAATTAAAATAATATATTACTTATCGTAAATTATTAAAAAAATGTTCTAATTAAGAGCATCAATAATAAAAAGTCAAAACATATCCAAAATAAATGGATATACAAAAAACGTTACATAAACATGAAATTGTTAACAAAAGAATAATATAAAGACATAATAAACTAATATATGGTTTAATATATGATAATACTATTATATTTTTTTATTTATATTAATATTATACTTATTATATAATAATTTTGAAAATGTATGAAGAACGTTTATACTTAAGATAAGGGATTTTCTCATCTCACTTTTATTTCTTTGAGACTTATATATTATTCACCTCTAATTTATTTTGTGTGTTATATATACTTCTCATGATTGTATGATTTATTATTTTACCTAAATGTTTTGGAATTTACATATCCATTTGATTATATATCTTTCATGGTGTTTATGGTTCAAAAGTTACAAAATCAATAATATAATTTTCTCTAAATTTTCATTCATTGAGTATCATGTCTTGTTATTGGCCTATATTTTTATATGAGATTTATATAATACCGAATGTAATGTTATATCACAAATATAATTATTTTAATTAAATTTAATCTTAATGTAATGTTATTATTTTTATATAATTAAGGATTTAGTGTAACCAATGTGGTAATGGTTTATTTCTATAATATAATCCCTTATCAAGATGGTTTATGATTATGCTTCAACTGATTAAATAGTATGATAAATGTCCTAATAAATATATATATGTTTATTATACACTATTAATACATAAAAATACATATGTTATATACATTTTCCCATAATTTAGAAATTATGATTATTAAGAAAGCATTTATAAGAAAATTTTACTTTATTTATCTCCCCAGTCTGAGTCTTGTTTTATTCCCAAATTATAATATTCAAGAAAATGAATTTAAAAATTATTTACTATGATGTGTAATTAAAATTTTAGCCCATTTTTTATTTTTCATAAAAATGGTTTATAATTTAATCTTTTTCTCTTTTTCCAATAAAGAATGTTTCCTAAACATTTTAGGGAGAAAAGGAATGTCTACGAAGTGCAGACACACCCACTAGAATTTCCATAAATCATTAATTATTTGTTAAAAATGTAATATTTGAAATAAATGTTTTCCATAATATACTATAAATTCATTTTTTAAATTTTATTTTCAATGAAATAATTATTAAAAAATGTTTTCTATTTTAAAAATTGTTTTTAATGGGTCTAAAATCATTATTTTTACATATTGAAAGACAATTTATAATAAAAATTCTTTAAAAATATTTTTGTTTTGAAAGTGTTATTTCAATGATGAAACTATATTTTTCTAAATAAAATTTTTAAGTGATTTATCCAGATTCTAATATTTATTTCCAAATTGGATTCAATGAAATAAATTTTGAAAAAGATATATGTTTTAAAAAGTGATATAAAAAATATAGCCCACGTGATCATTAAAAATTTATCTCTATCTAATATTATATACTATGATATAGTGTGGATTTATTTGAGTTAGGATTATACTACACCAATATTATTCTTTTTTTAAATGGTTTATGATTTCTATGACATGTTTTTTATCAAACCCGTTTGTCTTCCACATATTATACCATGATAAAACTCTTATAAAAATAAATTCCATTCATGTGTTTCTATATGAATAAATGAGTACGAAACATATATATTTTCCATAGGATATGAGATGATAAAATTACTATGATTTCAATTTCTTATCATGGGTTCGGAATGGATGTTTATAAAAACCATATCTTTTTATTGGTCAGGAAATGATGATTTTTGTATTGTCTTGATTAACACATATGCATGATTATATTATATAATGGGTGTGACCTATATTTATCTCTAGTTAATTGGAAAAATATTCTTACCTATAATGATATAGATGGGGCTGGAAGGATGAATATCAACTTAGTAATATTGGGCCGTATCGGGAGGTGAAACTAGATCATTAATACAGTTCTTGGATAATGAGAGAACCCAGTACAATAATACAATGTTGGAATAAGGAGTGAACTTGATTTAGTAATACTGTAGTGGAATGAGTTCTGAGACAAATTCGGTAATATAGGTCAAGATGTGGATACTCTGTTTTGGCACTTGCTTCAGTTGACGGGGTGGAGACCTCAAAGGTACTGGAGTGTCCAGTCCATATTTCTACACTTTCAATTAATGATGTTTAGGATCATAAGACTGTCTAAGAGGCTCATCAGGACATGCATGAAGAGTTTTCTATAGATTTTGACCATCAAGATAGCAATAACTCCATGGAAGTCGGGCTACATAGGGAAGCTTCACCTGTTGAATTTCTCAATATTGAGGTTTTGCCGGTGGAGGAAGAAGCTTGAATGAAAGGGGGCTAGGGCGTCATCCTTCCAATCATGGAGGGTCCAGGGGTCGAGGTCGACCTATAAAAAGGTAATGTTTGGATGTTCTTTAGTTTTCATTCTTGATGTGGTCTGCTGCATGGTAGCATTTCCTCCTGTATCTTGCACATTTTAACCCTTTTTCTTTAATAAATTTTGGGTTCGTGGGTATCTGAACCCATGACTGAGCCTTTTCTAGTATATAGGTCTATATATGGAGTGAACATAGTTATATAATACATGGATGGAATTAGATGTGAACATGGTTCAATAATACAGGGCTGGAATGAGGTGTGAACTCAGTTGAGTAATAAAGTGTTGGAGTTGGAGGAGAACTTAGTTTAATAATATACGTCTGGATTATGGACTGAAACCTTTTCAATAATGTACTTTTTCCACTATGATGGCCTTGGGAGTGATCCTTTACATCATAGAAACATTCGATAGGGAACTCATGACACTAATATGACATTGGCTTTATTCCATGACTACTTTAAAAAGTATGTAATATGTTTATGTGTCATCCATAATCACATTTACAATGCATATGTTATGATATCGTATATTATACTCTTTATTACGATATGATTCATTTATTATGAACTATATATATTTTTACTATTACGCTTTATTATGATATTGAATATATAGGCTATGATATTTAAATTTTAAGATCATATTCTCGTACACATATAACCATGTAATCCTTACATATCTCTATTTTCTACCCTTACTGAAGATATAAGACAACCACATTCATATTATTATATTCCCATGGTATTAAATAAATATTTTATGTATAAATACTAAAGGGGGTGTTATTTGTGGGAAAAATTGATGATCATTCACCAAGAAAGAAGATTATGATTCCATGTCACAAAAGACATTTTACTATTATTGTCCTCAGAGTTGTAATTTTTTTGGAGGTGATGAATATTCCTCTAAAATGAGGTAATATAATTGTATATTAAACCTAGGTCATTATAGTTGGTATCAGAGGAAAGGTTTTTTCATCCTTTGGAAACTATAATCAGAAAAACAATTCCTAGGGATAATTCTAAGGATATTTGTAGGGATTTATCTATGGAAAAGCCTAAGGGGTCCTAGATTTAAATGTATGTGTCATTAATTAAGAATCTTATTAGTAATGTTTCTTTATAATTTGTTTTATGTTATGATATTTCTTTCTAACCCTTTTGTTTCTAGTTTATTCAATGTTTTTGTCTAGAATAAATTAGCTTACATTGAAATTTTTGAGTGTGGATTGTATTTTCATTAAGAGAATAGATTTCCTAAGTGGAAGTATCATAATGAGAATTTGTATGGTGGTATGAGTACTAGTTATACTACTGAAGATAAAGGGACCCAAAATAACATTTCAATGGTACGCAATGTTTTATTTTTATTAAATAAACATAAGAAGCATTATTAGATTGAAGATGGGGTACTTTATGACTTGATTTATATTCCATATTTTAGGAAAGGGGTATTAGGGAAAATGATGATGGATCATATGTAATGGTTTTAGAATAAAGTAGGATTATTTAAGTGTATATGTTTTTTAATTCAAAGACTATACGAATAATGAAATGTATAATTATTTTTAGTATATTTTATTCTTTTAGGATTGAAATGGATATGTATAATGGTGATAAATACATATAAAAGTGATTTAATATAAACGTGATTTTCATGGAGATTACATTATTTATAAAAACATTACACTTAAAATGTTCCTTATGTAATGATAATGATGTTTCCAGAATGATACGTTGGATATGAATAAGTATGCGAGATGGTATTAATTGTAGTGGATCAATTTTAGGATTTATTGAAAATTGACATATTCTATGATTGATTATGTTTAAAAAAATGATTAATGGAATATGTCTAATAAACATTAGAATAATGAAATAACAATCTTTTTAATAAGGATTTTTTGTAATTTAGGTTATTAAAAAGTATTCATATAATACAAGATTAAGGTATTCACATGTTTCATAAATGAAAAAAAAAAATCAAACATTATGATATTATAGGGATCTATGATAAGATATTTTTAGGAAACATAGTGAACTTATTTCTAATTTTTTGGACTTCCAACTACCCTAAGTGTTATAAATTTCACAATTTACAGAATTATTTTTGTTAAAAATCAAATTAGGTGTTAGATATTAAATTATTATCTAGACATATGAGGAATTATTCATATTGGATAACAATTTGGAACCTTTTTGATAACTAAAGACATATGGAATAACCTATAATTATATTTATATGTCTCATGATCTTTTAGGTCATTATGAATGAAAAATTCAACATCATTTCATGAAATAGAAGATGATGTATAAATTGATTAAGCCACCAAAATGGTGTCCTAGTTCAGAAATCATGAATATATAAATTATAGTGATAAATAATAATCATTGGAAAAAATGGGTCAGTAAATAAAATTATTTCCTATTATCATAATTTTTTATGTTACCAATGCCATATTTTATAAATCTTTAGTTGAGGGTTTTGTGTTTGTGATTTTTTTCATGATCACACACTTTTTATGTTCTATGATCTTAAACATTATCTCTTGTTGTTTTTTTACATGACTATGTTTTCAAATTCCAAAAATGTTATCATATCTGTAAACCTAGTAATGAGTTACTATGGGTAACCAATATGTTTCTAATATTCTATTATTAAATAATGTTTTTGTTTTCATTTTTAGAATGTTAGTTTCAATTAAACAAACATTAGATTATTAAACCATTGATATAAAAGAATAATTTCCCAGGAGAAATTCATTTTAAGGGGATATAATGTAACACCAATAGAATATTTGAAATTTTATTCATGTCAATTTATTCTTTTTGATCTTTTTCATTTCACACAACATTGAAAACTAACTTTTGGAATTTGAAAGCACTGAGTTTGGATTGATTTAGACGCTAAACCATGTTAAACATTCACTACCTAAAAAACATATATTAGATTACAATATAAGAAACAAAATGTTTATCAGGTGTGACTCAAAATAATTATTCCATACAAATTCTAACATTTCATGAAAGGCAATTATTTTCAGGACTATAATTTGATATTATAATTATTATTAGAATATTATTATATTTACCACATATCCATTGGAAAATATGTTATGAATAATAGTATCTAAATTTTTAAAATAGGATTTAATCATGAATATGAAATATTTTATAGGTTATCTACTAGTTACAACTGAATGAACGAACTATTTGAAAATTAAACAAAACATGTTTCTAATAAAACTACATTTTAATGTATAAAATCAATTTTATATCATATAATTAAAAAACCCATTTGATAATTGTTTTAAATAAAATATTATATATTATATATTTTATCCATGTTTTTTAAACTCATCCAATATATTTGATAATAAAAAGATAAGAATAAATCTTATTTTATAAATATAACGATGTAATCTAATAATAGGTAGTTTGACTACCTTTTAATAGAGATACTATGTAAAATATAAATATAAAAACTTTTATAATTTAAATTTGAAAAATAAACTTAATTTATAAAATTATAATATCAAAATTTAGTTTTGGTTAATTTATTCATTTTTTTCTGAGAAATATCATTTTTTAAAGAATAGTGAAAATATATTAAAATTTAATTCAAAATTTTTTTCCATCTAATTTATTTATAACGATAAATTATATTTCAATTTTTCTAAATATTATTAGATAAAATATAATAAAATTAATTCATTTTATGTAATCCAAATTAATTTAAAATTCTAATTAGATAAAAAATTGTCAATATTTTAGGCTTTTTTGCATTAAAACATTTCTTTCGCGACACAGATGAGAGATTAAATTTAATTTAATTTTCTCCATATATTTGATTAAAATATAAAAAAATTGATTTAATATTTTATAATTTTCCAAATTTAAAATATCTATTAAGGTCAACATGGTTTTTTTAAGAAAATCAATAGATAAAAATTTAAATTTTGGTACTGTGATTAAGGTAAAAATGAGTATACATAGTGGTTAAACATGCACTTTAAGGAGAAAATAACGAATAAAAATGCCCAAAAGGCATTGGATGGAAATAGTTCCAACATATAATCTCATGTATATATTATGGAAAATTATTTGAGGATCATTATATTAGGGAGACAACACAATAGTGTTTATCTTTTAAAATTTTCACGAATTTCACTCCTCCATTATAAAAGTTCACTCAACCTCAACCATATCTGATACATCTCATGAAACATTTGATGTCCAAAGCCCTTAAAAAATATGATTTAAAATTCCATACAATGAACTGATAATGATCACTTTGGGTATAAAGGAAATCATGTAATACTTTTTGTGTAACCTAAAGGAAATACCCAAAGAAGTTGTAACATTCTTCAATAAGAAAAATGGATTGATTTTTATTAGACACCCCAAAATTATTATTACTAAATTATTATGTAATTAAATCAGTATAATAAATATTCTGAGTTGTTTTTATTACATGATTTTTACCTAATCCAACAAATAAATCCATCATATGTGTAATGAACTTACAATTCATGTGTTCAGTGGACTACCGCCGAGTGGAACGATGTTGTTAGTTTTTCCTATACCACCATAAAAGGTTAATAATTTTGAGGGATATAATGTTTTTATAATATATATATATATATGATATTTATTTTTTATTTTTTAAATTTTTAATTATTATATAAAACAAACCATCATTCATTGATTACATGTAAGTTTGATCGCATAATTTGTGGATGTGTGGACTCCCACCACATCAAAGTGATATGATTTGTTCAGACCATACATGCAATGTATTAAGTATGGGTCTAGTGAATGATTATGATATATATATATGAAATATAAATTAAACATTAATTATAATATAATTATATTTCATATAATTCATTTACATTATTTATATCAGTACGTCAATAACATAGAAACAATGGTTAGGAATATGTATGGCCTAGTGTCTCCATGAGATGGAAACTCCATTTCATATTCCTATATTATATTTATTATTATAAATATTTATATACTAAATATATTTTATATAAAAATAATGTGTTAAATTATTTTTATATGTAAATAATGATTTATATAATAAGATTTATAGTAACATATCACATCATATATGAAAAACATAGAGGATATTACCCAAAACGTATCATAAAGGTGAAATTATTCATAAAAAGGTAATATAAATTCATTATTAAATAATATATGGTATTATATATGGTTGTATGGTTATTTTGTTGAATATAAGAAAATTATACATTTTATACATGAGGTTTAAACTAGTATGAATAAATTCAATACATAGGGTAAGGGTTTTTGTTTTCTCATAATAATTAGTTAGAATTTTTCTTTATTCGTCTATCATATCATTTGTGTGGATTATATACATCACATGATTGTATTACATTATTCATATACATTATGTTATAGATTCTAACATATCCCTTTGATTATATTTCATTCATGGGATTTATAGTTCAAAAGATACCAAATTTTTAATGCAATTTAGTCTCAATTTTCTCTCTTTATGATTAATGTGAGGTTATACCCCTATATTTTGATATGAGGAGTATATAATATCAGATTAAATTTTATAAATTGAATATAATTACTTTTTTATCTATCATAATTGAAGAATTTTTATTATTTACATCATAATATGATTCTATGTTACTGAAGTGTTAAATTTGTATTCTTACCATCTCATAATTTATCGATATTGTTTATGATTATGCTTCCATATATGAAATAATATTATCCACATATAATGAATTGACATTTATCTTCTTATCCCTTATTTATGCATTGTGTATCCACATATTATTACAAATTTCTTCCTTTTTTTACTTAACATAAATATTATTTTTTTTAGATAATCACACATTATATGTCTCTTTCGTCAGATATTTTTTATTTAATAAATCATGTTTTATAAAAATGTTTTCAAAATGGTTTATAATGATTTTTATAATATATTTATAATAATTTCATTACTTATTTATTATATATTTTTTAAAAATAATTATCATAATCTATTTTAAATCATAAAACTATTCTAAAATATTCACAGTGAAAAAGGAATGTTCGAATTGTACTAATTTTCCAATAATAATTTCTAAGAAACATACCATCAAATTGAACAAGGTTATTTTTAAAATAAAATGCTTTTACTAATAAACAATAAATTCATTAGTTTTAATTAGTTTTCAAATATATGGTTTTGATTTTTTATTATTTTAAATAGACTTTAAAATGGGATTGAAAGATTATTTTTTTTCATTTTAATCATATTTTCAATGGAAACATTTTAAAAATATTATGTTTTAAAAATGATTTTTCCCAAATGGAAATGATATGTTCTTCATTAATTATTTTCATGTATTTTTTCTAATTATTATGTATTTTTTCCAAATTGTATTTAATGAATTGTACTTTCGAAATGTAATATATTTTAAGTGGTGATTGTTATAGAAAAGGTATATTTTAAGTGATGTTTCAAAATCCTTATCCATATTAGATTATAAATTTTGATATAATTTATTCTCAACTAGGGTTTTGATACTAGGAATCCATTATTTTTATTTCATTTAATGGTTTATAAATTAGATAAAAAGTTTTTTATTAAACATATTTCACTTCCATGGGTAGTAATGTGATGAAATGATTACAAAACCATCTTATATTAATAAATAATTATATGATGAAATTATTATAAAACATGTATCTTAAATAGATTTTGAGATGAAAAAATCATTAGGATACCCATTTTATTTCAGGGGTTATGAAAAGATGTTAATAAAACCAATTTTTTTTATAAGACATGATATGATTACTATTTTAATATCTTGGTCCAATTGTGTATATGGTTTCATTATATAATGGGTGGGGCCTATATGTCCCTAAAATTAATTATTTAGTGATTTAAATATATAATGATATAAAAGTGATATAATTAGGAGTGAAAATGATAATATTACAAGGCTTGAAAGGGCGTTGAACCTAGTTTAGTAATATAGAGCTGGAATGAAGATTGAACTCTATTCAGTAATACTTGACTGGAATGAGGAGTGAACTTGGTTCATTAATATAGTTGTGAATCAAGGGGTAAAATCTATTTAGAAATACTTTTATTTAATGAGGTGTGAACTTCATTCAGTAATACAACGCTATAACGGGAGGTGAAGATTGTTCAGTAATAGATTGCTAGAATAATGAGTGAATGCGATTTAGTAATACTATGAATGGATGGTAGGTGAACCCAACCCAGTAATACATGGATAGAATGGGAATTGAACCCATTTATGTAATGTAATTTAACACATAATATGTTATTCATAATGATCCTTCACTAATAAGATTGTATGGAGACTAAACACATTCCACTAAGATGACCTTGGCAGTAAGACTTGACTGCTATAGAACTCCATTTATATGTTTTAGTGTCTACTACAATCCCATTTCATATGATTACATTATGATCTCAGGAAATGTTCTCTTTATCTAATTATTATTAATGTCTTATTGACAACCAATATTTATTACATGATTTTTTATTATGTTCTTCGATATAAATGGAATAATATTCGGATGATAAGATCATATTAAAATACACTTACTCTCAAGTAATTCATATATATATCCATTTATTACACTTTATAATAATATGATCTCGCCAATTTTTATTATTCCATTCCACATGTTATGGAGACTGATTTTAAGTAGGAGTATTAAAGGGTAATATATTTAAGGGAGATATTAAAGAACTATCACTATGTTATAGGATTATGATTCCATGTTTCCAATGAAATTAAACTATTATAGTCCTTGGGAACACATCTTTATAATGTGCAGAATATTTATTTAAATTGATGTAATATCCATTCATGTTGATCCTAAGTCACTATAAGATCCATGACCAGAATAACCCAAATCACGATCTATATTTTATTATGTATATATTGACATTAATGATATGGAGGAACTATATCTAAGAGGATAATTTACACATATACTTGTAGAATATAATCCTCAATTATATATTCATATAAAAGGAGATAATTATGAACAAACCAAGGTGGTTATATCTGATCAAGTATTGTTATTTTTTTATCTAATAACATCCTTCGAATGAAATCAATGTAGATGATTCTATAATTAGAATAGATTATGGTAGAATCATAAGGAAAATTAATATAAGGGATTAAATCATCATTAAAATGGAACAAAAGGACCTGATAATACTAAAAATATCTCCATCATAACTCAAAATATTTACTTCTGAACCATCTATTATTTAGAGGATTAAGGGGGCCCAAAATTATGATATTCTCTTATAGAAAAATTAACTGAATATTATGGAGTTTGAAATTTTTGAATATAGTATAATAAGGATTTCAAACTAGATATGTGCATTATCAATTGTAAAACTGAATTGTATATTCTGGAAAACATTTCAAAGATCATACATCTCTATGAGTATATGAAACACTATTATTTAAGGAGATATGAAGAAAAATTTATAGTTGAAAAAAAACATGTTTATTTTAACGATAGTATCTACATGAATGGAATTCCTAAAATTCATCATTGAGCATTTTAAGTAAACAGTTATGATGAAAACATTTACCATAATATAATATAAATTGTGGAATATAAGGTTTGATTTCATCATATGACAACCCAAGGAATATAAAGGAAATAATTCCATGTTTCTTGTAGTTAATAACCTTACAAAGTAATCTCTATTCAATTATATCAAGTAATCTTTCTTCCTCGAATAAATCTACATAACATATATAAATAAATTTGTAAGGATACATGGGGTTCCACTATCTATTTAATATATTCTTGAATAGAGTATTACCTAATGTTTTTATAGAATACATATAAAATAATTTAATATATAAATCAACTTTTTCAAAAACATATATCCTTATGAGTGATTTAATATATGAATAAATAATTTAAAATCAATAGAATGTGAAAATATCATATTAAATGGATTGACATGGATGTTTTGACAAACACCTTCACCCATTGGAGTTCTCATATATCAAAATTTTACATTCTAGAATTTAATGCACCTAATGAGGCTCTTTATAGAAAGAGGTTATAGACTCTAATATTTTTGGATAAGGTTGGAGAGTTGAAGCTATTAGGACATTATCTAATCCAAGAAATTATTAATAAGGTTCAAACCACACAACATCACTTGAAATGTGTACAATGTTGATTAAATATATATATATATAATTATTTTTTTGATTTCTAGTTTGTGGTCATATATAAATTGTTTCTTCATAGATCACCATGGATGAAAGTCACAAGGTATGGGAAGAAGGGAAATCATTGTCCATTTACATCATATTAATTAAGATCCTTGATCACCTCAATGTGGGGAAATATCATCTATATATCCCAAATAATCTATTTCAAGTAAATGACATATTACATGTATATCGATTAATGAAATACATCCAAACCCCACCCATATACTAATTCCATATGTTTCAACACTGTGTAATGATAATTTAAATGAGGAGCATCTAGTGAAGATAGTATATTGTAGAGAAACAATACTATGAAACAAGATAACTCCCCTGTTTATATGTTATCGTAGAAAAACATGTTTTTTGGAAGTGACTTGAGAACTAGAAGAGGTGATGAAAAAACTACTATACTTTGTATTAGTGTGTGAAATGAAAATTTGTAGGGTAAAATTAAAAAGGGGGTTATAATATAGTGACTAAAATAGTGATAAATGATATTGTTTTTTATTAAATTGTTTTACATATTTTCCGATATGCATAAATAATATATATGAACTACTTTGGTAATTTTTGTCCATTATATGTTATATCTGAACATATTTAAAATACCATTAATCATCATAATAAATGATAATATAGTCATTATATAGTAATCATGTGGTTAATATATAATATTTTTGTGATAAGTTCCAATTGATCTATATGAATGAATCGATGGCCTCGTATAGCAGGTTCAAAAATTATAATGACCTTGTATCAAAGTATATAAGGGAGGGATTAATACAATAATTTTTCTATGATAAATCCAAATCCAATATTTAATAACAAAATCTTGAATTAAACTAATTATGGAAGAAGTTTTGGGTCATCAAGATCGTGATCCAAACCATGTATGACTGACTGCCTCAGCAAAATATAACCATTGAACATCCAACCTATAAGGCATTAAAATTTTGTGATAAATAGAAATGAGTTATTAAACTAAAATTATGAATTTTTTTACCATTAATAAATTTTTATTATATTTTTTACTTTATAATATTCATTATTATGCTATAATATAATGAGATAGATAAATAATTTTAATATGATATGATGAAACACAATTTTTATTTTTAGAAAATATATTTAAATAAAAATATATATTTTTTAGAATTAAATATAATTTATATGAATAATATATAAATAAAATAAAAATATTAAATAATATTTATTAAATATAAATTATAAAATAATTTTATGAAGATAATTTTTTATCAGAGTTAGAAAATTTATATTGTAAAAAAACATAGTATTTCCTAATAAGTTGGTATTTTTATTTAAATATTTAAAATATAATATTAAAATAATTATTTTGATATAGTATTATTCTAGAAAACAATAGATCAATATTTTTTAATGGTGATTTATTCATTATTTTTATATACAGTTGATTTTTTTTGTTAAAAATAAATACGGTATATATATAAGATATGTACTATAAATTCATAAGGACCCAACACTGATGTGATATATTCAATATAAGGTATCCATCACCATATATATATCAAATCTAAATTACTATTTATATTTTATTATATTTTTTATGGATCATTAAATATTCATCCAAGAAAAATATTATATTTTATTGATTTAAAAAACAATTATTTATAATTTTAAACACTCCAACATCCACAAGAGTTTTATTTTAATGATAACAATCCATAAAATTGATAAATTAAGAAAAATACTCTTATTTGGTAGATTTAATTGGAATAACCATTGGATTTTTTTTATATTTTTATTAATATATCATATTGTGTCAAAATCTATGTTTAAATACATATGGAAAATTATCGATTATTTTTTTATAAAATCACAAAAACCTTAATTTCATCTTTAATAAAAAAACTTTCATTAATTAATTAATCATCCTTTTCATATGTAGAGTCCTCTAATTATTTCCTTAAGCTCTTAGTAATCCCCTCATAGGCATTATAATGTAAACCCATAAGGTAAGAGAAACTCTCTATATGTTATTTATTTAAGAAACTCTGTTAAAGTGCACATCTCATTTTCAAAATCAACATGTTGGAATTTTATTTTATTAATATATTTTAATATCCACATCATTTCTAGGTGAATAGAGGACCGTATCACTTTCAATAATACCTTAAATAACACATTAATTGTCGAAATTATGTTTTATAATTTACCTTCAATCTTTCATGAAATCCATTTTTGTAGTGAACACACTTCCCCATTTATACACAATGGTTATCACCTATATGTGACTATACATCATTTATGGGGGTCCTTCATGAATATATCCCACACTCAAAAATCATGTGATTAAATATTTTCTTTTTTTTGTATGATCTATGTGCAATAATAGAGCCTACACATATTATGAGGTGTAAAACCACATTGCACTCCAATGTATTGGGTAGTTTTTTAGTCATATAAGAAGTCATGTATATGATCAGGGAGTAAATATAATCCCATATAGGATTATTTCCACCATTTCATGTTTTCTTTGATGTTATTTTCACTTATGTTCTTGAAATGATTTATATTGTCCCCATGTTCCAATGTTTCCATTATGATATCAGGTTATAGCATGCCTCATTTGTTCAAGAATATGATCCCACCCCACAAATGTAACATTGATATTACTATTGATTAAAATGTACTTCTTTAAATAATTTTATTATATATTCCAGTATATATCTTATTTTCCCACCACTTTCTTGTGTATGTTCCCAGGTTATCCCTTCCAGTTATAGAAGAATGATGTAATCATAGGTTCAACACAAGGATGATTTAAATAATTTTATTGTATCCATGTATCAATATGAGGTTATATTTAACTAATATCCTAAATAAAATAAGTTACAGGATCACCATGGATTTATTTATATTTAACATTATGTAATAAATTTTTAGATAACATGTATTAAAATATTGATCTTTATTTTATCACCAGATCAATAGCCTATAAAGATATTATATGATAACATTTTTTTGACAATGGATTTATTTGGGAATATATATTTGAAATGTTTCATACAGATAATAGAACTGATTATGTTGATCTATTATTTGAATTTTCTATATATCATTGTGTAAAATCATGATACTAACGTAGTTATAATGAAATTTGATGAATTATGGTGTCAATGAGGATGCTCGAATATGATCAAGAACAATTTACTATTTTTTAGAAGATTTAATTCAATTGGATTGAATGGATTTCAATATTTCATATTAATATTTTGTGTGAAACTAAATTAATTTTTATTCTATTCTCTATAAAATTTTATTATATAAATGGTGTTTGTAGAAAATTATTATTCACTATTAATTCATGAGAAAAAAGATTGGTTTCGTAGATTTTTTTTCATATAACCACTTGATGAAAAAATTTATTATGATTCATTATTTGGGATGTTTCAAACAAATGGAATCTCTTATTTGAATAACAAGGAGTTGATGAATTTTCTAACAAATAATGATGATGACATCTAGAACGATTATAAAAACTACATATAAAATCTTATCGTATATGGTATTATCAGATGAACGAGTAATAATAATGTTGTAGTTGTATTTATAACATATAATATTATAATTATTAATAACATTACCCATTATAAATTATGGGAAAACCAATCATACATATTGTAAATTAATTGAATATGATTAGTACTATTACTGGGTAAGAAGGTAACGAAAAGTTGTGTCACAAGAATAAAAATATCAAAAATTGTTCATGTATAATTGTGACAATGATTAGAGACTATTCATGAATGTTTATAATATTTTTTTGAAATATATTTTATATCTTTGTTTTTATTGAAATAACATTAATTATATTTTTTTAATAGTTCGAAACATGTATACGGGTATTACCTTCTTTTTGTAGGAGAAAAATTATTTTTCACTGGTGGAATTTGTTGTATATTATTGTTTCCAAATCATTTAAATTTCTAGTTACTCATGTTTAGAAGTGATAATTATAAATACATGTGTGTATAAGGTCTTCATTGTGAAATTTATGTTCTAAAAAATTATAGCAGTTTAAAAAGATAAGATTATTTTTTAAATTTATTAAAAAAATTAATGGGAAATAAATCAACGATTCACCCACTCTCACGCTAAGTTATCACATAGATCCAATATGGTACTTTTAGTTGGTATCAAAGGGATTTATCCATTGTTTACATAATTATTGAAGTTGAAAAATCTAGGTTTCTGTGGATGTTATGAATTATGTGAGCATTATTAGGATTTTCTTTTTTTTGTAAATAACTACTATATCATGAGGGAAAAATTGTTTATGTTTCTTGTATATTATGTTCATGATTCTACAAAAAAAATTGTTTTCCGCCTCATCCTATAAATTTTTTCTCTAAATATTACTGATAACAAAATCATAGATAATGATGTGAGTGTTAGAATCGTTATTTTTTCATTAATATTTTAATGTGATTTTCTTTGTGTTAAATATAATAAAACTACATAGTCATTTGAGATATATTTAATAACATAAGTTTATAAAATAATAATGTTAAAAAAGATACGTTATATTTAATTTGACTAATGTATTGTGGTATCATAATTAGTGTTAATGAATCTTTTTGTGATTTATTTAAAACGGTGAATTACATTTTATGCATCGTAAGTCGTATTTGGGAGATGTTGTAAGATTCAACCAATGTTGATGTGAAAATAAAGATTATTAATGATATGTTTAATATTATGGATTCATATTTATAATATAGGTATCCATAAAAACAATTTTTGGATGTTTAAAATAGAACATCCATTAAATACAAAATAAGAAGAGAAACTTTTACAAGGATAAAAGAGAAGTTCAATCTAGAAATTTACATCAAAAACGTTATGCATGGAAATTATAAGAACATTCAAAAAAAATTAAATTATATAATTAATATATTTAAATAGTATTTTTGTAATTTATGTCACATTTTTTCTAAAAATATGAAAAGGGTCAAAAGAAAATTACAAATAGATATTTTTGCTCATTTTTTGTCGTAGCATTATTAGTAATTTTAATATAAATTTTCTGTACTGAATGGAAAAAGAAGAAAGGGGTAAATATTACAAAATTAAATGAATATATTTTATGAAAAATTAATAAAAAACAATATATTTTTTAATGTGAAAATATAAAATGATCACTAGATCCAAAAAGATTATATTTTTTCTAATAGTGTTGAAAATGATAATAGTAATGAATAATTTTATTACATTCATGATGATACTTTTAAAGGAAAATATTCTTTCTTAATTTAATTATTACAAATTTAAATTGTATAAATAAATAATTATTAAAATTATGAAAATTTCCAAAATTGCGTACTGAAAATAGAGTTGAAATAATTTATTCATTTTATGGTGTAAATTTAATGGGAGATTATTATGTTAAATTAGTAAAATCATTTACCAAAAACATTGGAATAATTTCATGTGTAAGATATTAATTTTTAAAAGAGATTTGTATTATAAAGATGAGTCTTGATATACATAAGAATTTCAATATTAATATTTAATAGATGAGAATGTATAATAGGATGAATTTGATGAAGTTCTATAATTTTTCTCTAAAACTAAGAAAGAATTTACATGCTTCAAAAAATAATTTATACAATATAGTGAATGTTTAATGATATAGGAAAAAATAAATAAAAAATTTCCCCTCATATGATAATAATTATTATGAATCTATTAAAAATAATATTAATAACTAGAATAAAATATATATTTCCAAAATTATCAATGTTGAAAAATCTGTAGGTTCCATCATATTGATGTCTGAATAAAAAGTAGATACTGTTGGTGATTCTGTTGAGTATGTTAATATTTTTTATATATTTAATAAAACTATATTATATAACATAAATTTATATGTATAACATTTTTTTAATGTGGGGTGAATAAATATTGAGGAAAATAATGTTTTCAATAGTATACAATAAAGAAATACTAAGAGAAAATATTATGTCTCTGGTTACTATTGGTATTATGATGTATTTTTTCATACAACAATTCACTATGGTTTTAATCAAAAACATTACAATAATCCTTGAAAAACTTTAAAAAATAATAAATAGGTGTTTTATCAAGCTCTAAGGAGACCTAAAAAATAATCTATGAAAATTTAAATTAATTTCAAAATACTGTGAAATATTTTATCGAAAATGTGAATATACCTGAAAAATATTAAAAGGATGCAATAATATTTTATAAATGTGGTGATTTTTTAAAAAAAACATTACACAAATATATTTTTAAGTAATTATAATGGAATAAATAAAATCTATTTTTGGTCAAACTATAATCAAGGACACAAAAACTGATTGACCCTATATTAGGGATACTCGATGATCTTTATATATCATATATTATTGGATTATATTAATTTATATAAGTTATTTTAATGAATGTAACAAGGTGATTGGAAATAATGAGTCATATGGAATCAATTTTTTGGATCAACTATCATTGGGGAAGAAAATAGGAAACCCAAAATAACTTTGTTTGTTGAAGGGATAAAACATAATGACTGTATGTTTCAAAAAAATTTCATGTAGTAAATAATATTCCATTCATAAAAAAGGATTTTTTAAAAAGATTAAAATATGGAATAGTTGATATGACATTCCCATGAAAAATGGGAAACATGATTCAAGATGTTTCTGCATATATTTGATGTTATATGAGATTTATGGGAGAAAATTAGTCCTTCCATCAAGGTCTGGAATGTATTTCTCAGATGCATTTGAAAAAACTAACAAAAAGTGGTAGAATTTTTATATTCATTACATTATAAGTAGTATTGATTAGCATTGATCCATTTTATAGAAATGAAATATTTAAAACTCATTATATATTAACGTTTTAATTCAATAATAATTCCCTAATTAGATGAAACATAATGATATTTTCTGTTTTAGGAGTATACAATAAACATATTGATATTTTTACATTATTTTTTTCATTTTTATCATTACACAAGTTTCAAGAAATATGTTTTTATACCATAATTCAGATTATATTAAAATATTTAGGAATTTTATAATTACTGTATGGAAATGATGTTTATATTCAATTAATATGTTCTCATTATATAGTTGTGATAAATATAAAAAATAATGAATTAATATATTATCATCAAAAAAATGTAATCATTTATGATTTTATTGCACCATACAAACCACACAAAAAATATATTTCTAAAAGAAGAAAATGTTGTTCAATGTAAATGAAATAAAAAAAAATTTCAAAGATGATAATTCCCAATATTTTTAGAGGCATGATACATTAAAAAAAACTTCATAATCATTTTTTCTATTGGATAGACACTCATATGAATCCTTAAGAAATATAATTCTATATATATATATACTAAACAATTATGTTTTTCAGAAGTCACTTATTTTTCAAATTCAGGTGTAGAGGTTGTGTAAAATTGGATTGAATGTAGAGTTGGTGAAATATCTCATGGCCATCCTTCCTAGCATCAGAGGAAATAGTTTCTATAATAATGAATCATGAATAATGGACGACTTTATTGATGTTAAATTTCTTTAAACATATAATAAAAAATATTTAAAATTAGATAAATATATTTAATATAAGAATGGTAAAATGGTTAAGATTAGAAATTTTATATCGTTGTTCAAAATGAAGCTTTTGTATCATCTATTTTCAATGACGTAAAAAACATGGTAGATCTCACAGAAAGAATGCAATATATATAGATGTATGAAACATCATTATTGATCCTCATGAATTTCTTCAACCCATAAGAACATCAAATTTAGTATCACATACTTCATTATACTCAAATATTGATCCAAAATATGTAAAAAAATATTTCAAACATTTATATTTGATTAATTATATGAATTAATTAAATATAAAAATTTTGAAAATTGTTACTTATGAACTGTTACCCAATGAAAATTAAAAAAAATATTATTATAATGTGAGAGTGTAAGAATAAGTGGAATTAGGATATTCAAGTCATAAAAAATAAAGAATAACTTATTTTTAATGGATACTCAGAAATTAATGTAATGGGTTTTCATTAAATTTTTATAATAGAAAAATATTATAAAATGTAAGATTATTTTTTAATATCACTACACAATAATGATATGAAATATTTCATATGGATATAATATAAAATCTTCTTAATAGAGAACAATATAAAAAAATTATATATTGGACAACCACTTGTATTCATGATTTGGAAATATTACTGTTATGTTTGTTTTTTAATTACAGATTTGTATAGGGTGAATAAATCATTATGATATTGTAATTAAAAATTTGATACCTTCTAGAAGAAAATTATATTAGAGTAAATAAGAGTTTATAGAATTATTTATAACTAATAATATTAATAAATCTGTATCATGATGAATGATTATGCTGGGTGTATTATATATTATTGGAATTATGAGGAGACATGTAAAATGTTTACTAAGTAATGGGGATGTTTTATGAAATTTAAATTCATAAATAATATAATATTATCATAGGATATAAAATTCAAAAATAAAAATATATATTTTACTATTTTAACAAATCAATTCTAAAGAAATATAAGTATTTTTGGAATACTAGATTCAAAAACAAGAAACCACAAAATTTTCAATTTAAACAATATTTTTCCAAATATGCAGAAGGTAAGAAAGTTGATAATAGGTAATTTAGGATATTGGTATATTTTTTTCATTATCAGGTGACTTCAAGGACACATATTGAATATTTTATTACTTTTTTTGAAATATTTAATTTTTTCCAAAATAATAACATATATTAGTGGAAAATTACATGAAAACAATACCATAGGCAAACTCAATATTGGTATTAAATAAGATATATTATTAAATAATGATTGGTTTCATTATAGAAATTCTAAATTAGAGGATAATGTTGTGGAAATAAGATCTATATATGGCCATTTTTTATTTTTTGGGGAATGATTTTTGTATTTCAGTATATATAATCGAAATTATGTAACACTCATTATAGATGATATTGACTATATTTAAATCAAACAAGCTACCACACAAATTCTATGGATTAAAACATAGTTGGAAGATTTTATTCAGGATTTTTAGTTACCCTAATCCTAGATTCTAAAAGTAAATGTCTTATAAATATCACATAAAATATAGTGGAACATTTTCATTCAAATAATATTGATATAAAATATCACATAATCAAATTTCAGATGGATTAGATTGAATTTATACTAGAATTTGTTTTTATAAAATATGATTTTGTTGTAATATTCACAAAACCATTTCCAATGGAAAAAATTTCTAAATTACAGTTGACCATGTTCTTACCACCACAATCTCTCCATATATATCTTATGTTCATTCATCGCATCTCTCCTTTTTCCCAGGGATACTGTCGACTTGGGAGAAAAAAATAATTTCAAATAAATATATCGAGTTTGGTTATCATAATATTATGAGTTATTAAAAGGGGAGTGAATATATTTCAGCATGTGTGAGAAATTTTAACAGTTTTTTGATGTTTATATATGAAACATTTTATCATTGATGAAAAAATTAAATTGTTTTAATTTTTTAAATTTATAATAAAATTATTCCATGGATGTGTGATAGAATGAGTTTTTATAGTCACTTATTCTAGAAAACAATGTTACAATATTAAATTAATGTTTTTTTCAACATAATTTTCTTCTATTTCTTCATTAGAAATTGTCACAAACCAGATTTATTCGCCACCATTAATGGCACCAAACCCAGCCCATGGCAAGGATCGAAAGGTATTCCTTATCCCCATGAGCTGGAACAAGTGTCCGAGTATCAAAAAATCTGGTGTGGGAATGATTTACCCGAGTATGAAAGCATAAAAGATAAAAAAAATCAACAATTAGAATCTGAAATTTTCATGCTAAACAATTATTAACAAAACCAGATCTGAATACATTTGTTTAAATACACTACAAGTGTTCTAAATATAATTAATGACAACATAAATACATCCCCATGGACTCCACACGACAAGTGGGTCATCACCCGCAAGCCTTCTCTACAACTCCGCCCCAGCGATGGGGACTAACACACTGAACCGCCATAACCTTTAGCCTTCCCTTTACCTGAGTCAAGCATAAGAAGGTCTAAATACACCCAAGGGGTGTAAGTAGGGTTTGAGCCTTATCCCAATAGGATACCACCAGATGATTCCAAAGAGCATGCAATACAATGTGAACAATACAAGCAATTTTAATACACAAGGTGAAACATTGTTAAAATTCCAAGAAATGCAACTTTTAAATGAAAACAGTTTTCAATCCTAGAATTTCAGAATGTTAAAACATTATAATAAAAATTTTAGCTACTGTAATGTACTTCCAAACACACCCTATTATATGGGTAAATACCACATTTCAAATGAGCAACAAAATCGAGAACACCCCTAGGCACTAGGTTGTCTCGGGCCCTATGTACCTCGTACCTTGGTGTAAAGTAACCATATAAAAATCAGTTCTTGTGATCGAGTTAGTAGTAGGGAACATACCCATAACCTAGGGGTCCCCAATAATCATCCACATAGTTTAGTTAGAGTTGTCTTTATCCAAATTCTATGTGAAACAGCGACAAAACCCATCAAGTCCACTGGTTGTACTAGTACAAATCTTCCCCACCTAGGTACCCGGGCTTCCCCTTTTGTGCTCAATAAATTTATTCATGCAACATAAATATATTTTCATATAACACACCACTACTGGTCACACAAAAATCACACAATATCTATCACAATTTAAACCACTTAAAACACACAACAAAACACTTATATTTTTAATAAAACAATTCCTCCAAATCCCATAATGTTTCACACACCAAAATCCTTAAGAACCAAACTTGCACACAATGTGTGCACCATAAAGCTACCAAAATAGAAACTTCATACCAATACATTTCTATTAAAACAACAAATCATTTTTAGGGCAGCCCCTTGTGAACCAAGAAATGATAACTTTGATAATCCTCTATTTTTACACAAACATGGGACTTAAAGTTCACATGTTCCACAAACACTATTAAAACCCATTTTCATAGAAACAAAATAAGGGGATAAAATTCAGAACATTATTGGAATCCCAATTATAGTTCAATAAAATCAGTTATGTATTAATAATTAATTCTCAAATAAACCAATAAAACATTCCCATGAAAACCCCCCAAATTTCACATGAAATTTTCATTTAAAAATTTATTTTCAAAAAAAACACCAATAAAACTAATTTTTTCAGCAATAATAAACTGAGATAAACCTGAATGTATGATAAATACAGAATTCTAAGACACAAGGATTGCATAAACATGGAATCACCTACAAAAAGAGTCAAGAACCGCAAATCCTAGTGCGGAACTTCAACTGCACGACCATCGCACAAAAAGGGAGTGAGATCAAACCTAAAACCAGAGGATTGTACCAAGAAACTAAAAATGAAACCCTTAGGTACTAATCCATAGCTTCTGGACATTTTTGTATTCAAGAAACAAAGGAGAAAGATTAAGTAAAAGGAAGGAATTTAGAAGGATAGTCACTTGAGAAATCTGGACGATTTTAGAAACCTGAGAAGTTCGGCCCTAATGCCCGGCTGATACGATCTCCAAAGAGGAAGAAAACAATCTAGGGATTCGGTAAGGTAGAGTGGGTTCAGGTGAGAGGTGTAATCACCAAAAAAAATAAAAAATGAATATTTTATGAAATAATTAAAAACAATTTTTAAAACTGGAAATGGGCTTTCGGGTTGGCCTAATACCTAATTTGATCACCCAAATCCAAGATGCTAATGAATTTTTAAGGGGCCAAAATTTATTTTGAGGTTTTAATAGTTAAATTAATGTCATTTTTGAAGTTAAATGGGTGAAAAAGGTTGAAAAACGAAGGATTTTTTAGAGAAACAAAATATACTTTCAAAACTGGAAATGAGCTCTCGGGTTGGCCCAAATTTTGGAAACCCATCATTTCCTTAAAAAATCATGGAAAACCCCCAAAAAATCAAGGATGTAAATTAAATGAAATATACTTTTAAAATATTTCATTTATGTGACAATTCTCCCCACTATGATGGACTTTTGGCCCCTGAAAGTCAACATGAAGCTTGATTGGAAAACAAGAACGGGTACTCTAGCTCGACCCATGACTTTCGCTCCCATGTCTCATGTGTATCATTCCCTTCCTACCATAGAACCCAGACTAATGGAATAGACTTCCCTCGAAGTATCTTCGCTTGGGAGTCCACTATTTTCACCGGCCTCTCAACAACAGACACGTCAGGCTCTATCTCTAGTTCTTCCCAACTCAACACATGGGACGAATCCGGGTTGTATTTCTTCAACTGAGAGACGTGGAAGAAATCATGGATGGAAATCAACTGAGAAGGTAGGTCTAACCTATAAGCCACCTTTCCAATATGCTCGGTGATCTCAAAGGGCCTGACATACCGCAGCATCAGCTTACCTTGCTTCCCCAATCGACGATGGCCCAGACGAGGGGCCACTTTCAAGAATACCATGTCACCTGCAGAAAACTCTAGGTCTCGACGCCTCTGGTCAGCATAAGATTTATGATGACTCTGAGCTGTTAATAAGCGCTTCTTCATCAAATTGACCTTCTCAGAAGTCTCCTGCACAAGGCTCAGCCCCAATAGTGAAGTTTCATCTACCTCAGCCCAATATAGGGGGGCCGACAAGGCCGACCATAGAGCGCCTCAAAAGTGACCATTCGAATCGAGGATTGGTAACTGTTATTATATGAAAACTCAACCAATCCCAAATGGCTATCCCAAGAACCTCCCAAGTCCAGGACACATGTACGAAGCATGTCCTCTAAAATTTGATTCGCCTGCTCTGTCTGACCATTCTTCTGAGGGTGGTATGTCGTGATCATCTTAATATGAGACCCCAAGACCTTGTGAAGTCCTTCCCAAAATCTAAAAGTGAAGTGGGGGTCTCTATCTGAGACAACTGCTGATGGTACACCATGGAGTCTCACCACTTCCTGAAGATACAAATGTCCCAAATCATCTACTTTATTTGTATCTTTTTTCAGAATGAAATGGGTTGATTTGGTCAGACGATCAATCACCACCGAAATGGAATTCTTACCTCGAGGTGAATGGGGTAATCCAACAATGAAGTCCATGGCGACCTCATCCCACTTCCAGGTAGGAATGGGTAGTGGTTGGAGCAAACCAGAAGGAATTGGATGCTCTGCTTTGACTTGTTGGCATGTATAGCATCTCTAAACAAAGTCCATTATGTATCGTATCATACTGGGCCACCAAAAATGCCGACGGACATCATAATACATCTTAGTGGCACCCGGATGGATATCCCATTGAGACTGTTGGATATCCAGCATCACCACCTTCCGAAGAGATAATGGCACTACTGAACGGCCCCTGAAGCACAAGATGCCCTCGGGAGACGACGACCAATCAGAGGATGTCTCCCCGCCATGAAGAAACTGCTTCAACTGCTGACAAAGCTCATCATTGGGTTGTTCCCGCAGAATCAACTCCAATAGAGAAGGAGTCAACTAGACGCTCGCCAAGAATACCCATACACTGTGTTCCCTGGTCTCCACATGCATCTGAGAAAAGATCCCCATCAATGCCCACTCATCACCGGACTTCTTCAAAGCCTGCACAGGAACCCTTCTTCTCAAGGCGTCGTCCACTACATTACACTTTCCTGGGGTATAGAAAATGTCAAATTCAAACCCCTGCAAGTACTCTATCCAACGACGCTGCCTCAAGTTGAGGTCCTTCTGCGAAAAGATATAATCCATGCTTTTTTGATCAGAGTATACCAAAAACGTCTCCCCTAAGAGGTAGTGATGCCATGTCTTTAAAGCATGCATCACCGCTGCCAACTCCAATTCATTGGTTGGGTAGTTCTTTTAATGTGGTCGAAGTTGGAGAGAGCCATATGCGACCACAAGATCATCATGCATAAGCACGCACCCAAGACCCATACCTGAAGCATCATAATAGACCTCATATCCCTTTCTAGCCTCTGGAAAAATCAGCACAGGGGTGGTAGTCACCCGCCTCTTCTGCTCCTTGAACGACACCTGGAATTCTTGACCCTATACAAACTTCACCCCTTTCCAGGTGAGGGAAGTCATCGGTGAAGCAAGCCGAAACAAATCCTGAACGTATCGTCTGTAATAACCAGCCAAGCCAAGAAAACTCTTGATCTCTAACACATTTTTCGGTTTCTCCCATGACATGACCGCACTAATTTTCATAGGGTCCACTAAAACTCTGTGCTCTAATATCACATGCCCCAGAAATCTCACCTCTCTGATCCATAAAGTTCACTTTGACAACTTTGCATAGAGGCGGTGATCCCGTAATGTACCCAAAATGATCCTCAAGTGATGTTCGTGTTCCTCCTCAGAGAAAGAGTATACCAGAATTTCATCAACGAACACCACAACAAAGGAATAGAGATACTGATGAAACACCCTATTCATGAGTTCCATAAATACCGCTAGAGCATTGGTCAATCCGAAGGGCATTACCAAATACTCAAAGTGGTTGTACCTACTTTGAAAGGATGTCTTTTGGATATCTGACTCTTTCACCAAAGGTGATGATACCCCGAACACAGGTCTATCTTTGAGAACCAATTTTCCCCCTTCAATCGACCAAACAAATCATCTATTCTGGGAAAAGGGTATTTATTCTTAATTGTTACCTTATTCAACTTCCGGTAGTCAATGAACAACCGGAGGGATCCATCATCCTTTTTCTCGAACAACACAAGAGCAGCCCAAGGAGAGATGCTCGGGCGAATGAATCCTTTGGATTCTAAGTATTCTATCTGTATCTTTAATTCCCTCAGCTCTGTGGGGGACATGCGATAAGAGGGAAGAGATATCGGCTTTGTTCTCGGTGCCATACCAATAGAAAACACCACATCCTGCTCCGGGGGAAAACCTGAAAAATAACCCGGGAACACCTCCAAAAACCCATTCACTGCATGAGGTAGTGAAACTTTCGGGGAAATAACATCCTCTAGAAAGATAAATATAACTAGAAGATAACACTTACCAACTCTGGGAGTGGAGGCCCTGCGCAACCTGACCGAGGATCCCATTCTCCATGAAAAACATGATGACTCCCATCCGGTGTCGTGAAACTCAGACGCCGTCTGTAGCAATCGATGTGTGCATGGAAGTGTACTAGCCAATCCATCCCAAGTATGACATAAAAAAGTTCCATATATAATACCAAGAGGTCCCACTCCATCTCGACCCCTGACCCAGAAAGAGCACACGACGGGCACCTGAGACCCTGCTCCTTCTTCTTTCCTAGCGGTGTCACCAACTCTATCGCGAAAGACATCAAATCAGTTGAAAAATTCAGCATGTCCACAAAATGGGCATAAATGAATGAAACAGAGGCACCAGTATTAAAAAGTGCAGTATCTATAGAAGATGCGATTAGAACGGTACCTCGAACTGTCGACTGTCCCGCCTTTGATCCTGTTAGAGCCTTATCCACTGCATGGAGATGTCCAGTATCTTTTTGAGGATGACCGCTAGTTTGTGGTTGTGACCTGAACTGGCTCTGCACATAAGATGACCCAGCCCTACCACCATGGATTCCAATCGAGATCCCCCAGTCCTCAAAGGCTCAGACTATGATGGCACTCCTCTTGAAGCCACTGACCCAACCTCACTAGGATGTGGACGTGCCACACCCCAGAAACGCTGAAAATAGCCCATACCTCCACACTGGTAACAAGGCTTCAGAGTAAGTGGACATGTTGGTCGGATGTGCCCGGGCTTCCCACACTGGTGGAACACGACCGATCTCACATCAGAGGCCGCAGAAGAAAACTACCTGGAAGAGTGGCCTGAACTTCCACCTCTTTTCTTCACAAGATCATCCCACTTACTTTTCTTCTATGAGGAGCTGCCACTTCCCACTGCTGATACTGAACCATTGAAACCAGCCCGGCCTTTCTTATCAATATTCACTATGCACGCCTGATCAACATCCTCAGAATAGGTCCTCAGCTTAAACAAGAACACCTGGGAGTATATCTCTGGTCGTAAGCCTTTCTCAAACCTCTGGGCCTTCTCTTGGTCATTAGAGAAAATTTCTGGAGCATATCGAACCAACTCAGCAAAACGGTTGGCATACTTCATAGATTGGGATATAAAGTTTTAGTGATTTATGTATCATGAATGAAATCAAAATAAAATATTGAGGATTTTAGGGACAATTTTGTTTTATGGGGGTCATTAATTTTCATGATGTCAATTTTTTATTTAATGAATTATATTTTATTTTCATTGATAAAATATCCTCACACTGATAATGTTTCAAATAATAATGACCCAATAGAGTTGGAATAAGAATGTAGGATTGGATTATTCCATGATAACAATGTCCATGAGATATACTGAAATATATATAGATTTATTTTTGAAAATCTCATTGGATGAATTATTGACTTAATATTATGTTTATATTATGATAATCAATATTCAATGTATTTTACAGGATTATTTTTTTAATAATGTTTTGAAAAACTATGGTTGGAGAATCATAATCTAGTGATTATTTAATGTTATAATAGCTTTCAACACCAACAGTTTCAATGATCTCTTGATCTAAGAAATTTTTTCAAAGTGGGAGTAATTTTCTTTTGGTTTACAATTTTCATTATAATTAATTTCAATGTGGTTCACTAGATAGTCAGAATTAGAAAATGTGATAATTTAATAATAAATAATTAGACTCTTAGAAACCATAAGTGGGGGAGAAACATAGTTCTGAAATTTTATTTATTATAAACTTATTTCAAATTAATAATGATTGTTGAGGTGTATTTGGGTAGATACGAAACTCATAACAACATATATATAAAATAATAAAATGAAAAAAAAATCATAGTATAAATTTGATCAGTAAATGAAAAAAAATGAAATGCTTTTTTGAATTCTCTTCTAAATTGAATTATAAGAATGTTTATGTATGAAATATTTAGATGAAAAAATAATTTTAAATAATTTAAAATGTTGAATTTTTCTAAACTGACTAATTGGGAGAATATGATTAATTACATTATAAAAGGTCTAAGGATAATTTCAATTTGACAAACTCTTTTAAAACTGCCAATCAGGAATACATGTTTGAAGTTTTGATGTCAATGTTACTAGTAAATTGTCAGGATAAATTTTAGAATAAATCTCCTCTAGAAAAAATTGTATACATTAGTCTATCAGACTGATATGTAAAAATCATTAAATAAATTATTTCTATCATCAAATTTAGAGTTACATAATTTTATTCATCAAAAAAATTCCTTATGGTTTAATTTCATTATATTTATGATTTCATCATTAAAATAATTTATATGAGATAAGCCATCCAATTTTTACATAAATTGTTTATTTGATACTATAACAATCTAACATCGAGTGAATAAACTGTTTTGGGGTACAGAAAAAACATTTTTAGGCAATGTTTTTCAAGATGTAATCTATAGTGATATTTATAAATATATTGAATTTTTTGTTATTGGATTAGTATTTAAATGTTTTATATATCATGGAAGAATATAATAATACCTATATATATTGATGAAGACTTATTGAAGTCTGAAGTAACTGAATATTCTCAAATACATTAGATAAAAATCAACAATTATTGATAAGAAATTTATGAACTGGATTGAGTGTGATTTTTTTTATTGAGATACTATTATGAAGGAACTTAAATATGTTTTCCAACCAATTGTCCCATAAATTTTACTATATAAAGGTTTAACTATAAACTATGAATGAAATTTTCATATGTTTGTAAATGTTGGACTATGGAATCAGTTTTCATATAAATACATTAGTTGAATATTTTTTAATCATATTATAGAGTATATATTTTTAAAAAAATGCAATTTTAGTTTAAATAAAAATAAAAACATAAAAAATAGAGAAGATGTTAATGTGAACCACATGTTCATCTAGCCAAATATTATTTCTTGATCCAACATAATCAGGTAAACTGGTCATAAAAATAATATAATATTTATCAGAGGGAAATAAACTAACATTACTAACAATGTTAAAATATCGAAATTATAGAAAACCTAGAAATACAGATGGAAAAATAATAATTGAATATCATACATGTTGTTTCTATGAAACTAAAGAAGATGTATTATTAATCCATTCAAAAAGGTATGTCATCTAGTAAAATAGTGATAATTTTATAACCATATTGCTGAAAATTTATTATAGTTTTTATGGAATAATTTTTATATAATCATTTATGAATAATGAAGTAAATCTCTAGTTAATATAATATTGAACTAAAAGTGTAAACATATTACCTACTTGATATAACAACATAAAAGGATTTTTTTTCAAGTGTGTTCTTAGGTATTTATATATATCCAAAGCAATCTAAGGAGTAGTTAATATTTTTTATTAGAGATCCATGTAAATACTTAGGTTTTATGGTGGCTATTGTGCGTTTTTTCATTATAAAAGTAATAACATTGAATTATGATACACATGTTGTTTTACCAAAATGTTTTGGAGAAATCCCTTTAATAAAATGAAAATGAAAGAAAAATACCCTTTTGAACTCAGTAATGAAATAAAAATTACATGAACATAGGGATAGAGACACATATCCTTAAAATATGGTTGCATGAGAACCCATGGGGACAAAGCCCATTTATAGGCAAACAACCAAAAAATTAAATGGTTAAAAAGACCAATGGAACAAAGTCGATTAATAGTGAACACCACCACTATAATAGACCAAACACAAGCTGAAGGCGCAGTAGACCAAGTCCAACAATAGAAATCCCAATGCCCCTAAACACTGCATCCCGCACATCAGGATGACTCTAAAAGCCAATCATATTATTCCACTAACCAGCGAACCCACCAGATCTGCCGCCTTGCCTGACCTCCCCTATTCAGACCTCCTTAATTCACTATCTATCTTGGAAGTGGCCTCACCGCATCGATCAACAACTCCAATACTGCTTTCTTCTAATTACCTCGTTGCACCCCAAGTGCACAAAGATCATGCTTGACCTCCCGAATCAACATCCTTGTGACAATGTTCATCCACCATTCAACGGCTCCATAGTCAGAGCACAAAAACACTTTCCATACATCCCTTCACATACTTTTGAAAATCCATCATCACGAAATTTTATTCTAACTAGTTCTGGTATTAAATTAGATGTAGAACATATTTGGAACAATCAAGGCCAACCACCACTATCCTTGTTTCATTACAAAGACACTAACAAGGTCTGACACCATCCAAAGCTCACATGACTAATACAATCTGATTTCTACGTCGTATCTTGAAGACCCGCAACAACTCCTCACCACCGAAGCAGACACCTAATTCCATCGTCTCAGACGGAACCCTACTAGAAGTAGCTAGAAATCCATAGAAAACCCTTAGTGGATGAAACCATGAATGTGGGGATCTCTCAACCAAAGTCGAGAGCTCTCAAAAAAGGAAACCCTAATTCACATATGTTGTTTTATAATTTCTAAAACATAAAATAAAATGATGTCACAAATTCACCCACTCCCCCCTCGGTGGTCACATATATCATGTTTAGTACATTTAATTTTAATCTATGTTGTAAATACTATCATAAAGCATAGAAAATTTCAAGGGATAGAATATCATATGTCTCCACATATAAAATGATATTTACCATGTATCTGGGCTCAGTAGAGTGTCATTTGAGTTTCATAATTACTACATGGTGCTTATAAATTGTGATTTCATTCATATATTGATAGTGTAAATTCAACTCTCTAGTATTTAACCTATTTTATAAATCACGAAGACTCGTAATTCGTAGTTTAAATTTTCAATTTTATTACCAAAAAAGATAAAAAAATATAAAAAAAATATTGATATTTTGTAATTTTTAACTCATGAATTTTGATTCATTTAAAATGTTCTAAATTACCACTTAGAATTACCACCATAATGTTTTTATATTATATAATGAAATTATATGAACATTATAAAAACAATGATACATTATTATCTATTATTACATACACCAAAAACTATGTACTATGAACATAATAACATTTATAAAAAAATCCTTGGATATAAACCATAATACTAATGTTGTATTTTTCTATTAAATTCTATTTTTTTCATGTTAATCTAGAAAGAATAAATGTGATTTAGGGAAAAATAATGCAACCTAAAATTATATCAATTAAATAAAAAATCATAAACACTACATGTTTCATAGGATCAAATGAATGCACTAAATCAATAAAACAGCAAGCTTTTTGTTGGATTAGAATTGAAACCCAATATAATTACTAATTTAAATAAACATCTCATAGAATGATTAATTATATCATAACTGAGGCACCATGGAAATAATTTTACCATCACCAACTAGTTCTCCATGTATATTAAATCACCCCTACGTATCTAGATTCACTCATTTATCATTTTTGTACGGGCCTCCCACTCATTATTCTTTGAAATCACTTATTTTGTTCAATATAGTCCATCTTAATTCACTCAATGTATGTTATCATTCCATGATAATCTAGGTTACTTGTTAATGTTATAGTTCCTCAGTAACTGATTGATAAGATATTTTATATTGTCCATTATAGGGTCATTGAATTCCAAACTCACTTAGTATCTTATAGAATGACAACCCCAAATTGATGTGAATAAGACATATCAATATTCCCCTATATTATAAAATGTTATATGAATAATCATAAAATGTTAGTAAAAGGAAATAATTAAAATTTTATTCCAATCCGACACCCACACATATATGTTTAAATCAATTGAAATTATTCATAATGAATGTATGAAAATTTAGATACCCAATTCATGTTCTATTCATTAATTTAATATAAAAACACTTTTAATTCATATTTATTCACTTACATATAATTATTGATATATATATTAAAAAACTGTTATAACATTTTTTCATTAAAAAGTATTAATAAAATGTATTTTTTATATTTAAACTTATATAAACAATCATGTTTGTGATACTTTCATCACTAACTGTATGATTTTTCATTTTTATTTTCCTCTCAAGATCTTTTTTGTCTCATCATTATCTTATTGTTTCCCTTTTAAAACCACTCATATAATTGATAGTGTTGTAAATATTTATGGTAGCCCAATGGGTGGAGTTTAATTGAAACTATTTAAATTAAAGATTCACATATAAAATAGAACTTTTAAAATAATATTAATGATTAAAAATTCCCACATTTTATTGTTTCTGTATCATTACCCTTATAAATGATTCACACTTATTAACAATTACCTTATCATGTTTTAGGATCAGACTTATTGATTATAATAACTTAATTTATTTATTCTGACATTTTAATTTTATTCTAATTAATATATAACAATTTAATATACATTATTTTATTTTATATTTTTTTATGTAGTGGTGGACTATTGTTATTATGTGTAATATTTGTATTAAATCTCATATGAAAAAACTATAACACACTGAACCATCCCCTAGAATTTTTTTATCTCCAATAATACAAATAAATGAGTTAACAACATACAAGTTTACAATTAAGAGAATTAAATTTCAAAGGAATATGTTAGATGATTATATTCACTTTTATAGTCGATACATATATGGATTCAAATTGATTTTTGGAGATAGAAAATAGATTTACTAATTTTAAATGTTTTTTTAATGTTGTTTCAACTGAGGGGATCTTAAAAGTATATCTCTAATTATTTATTAACATATCCTAAAATACAAAATAAATAAAATAGTGTATTATAAAATTTTAATTAATAAAAAATGGTTCAAGAGACTAAGCAATGATTGAATTTTAAGAATGTTTTAAAATTATAATATTTATATATAGACTAGTAAAATTAGTATTATACTATATTTATACATTGGGAGTTCATATATGGTGGATTTTATATAAATAATGAAAAATTAAATCAGAAAAATTAAAAAAATACACATTTATTTATGTTTATGGATTTCCAATATGAATCATTCTACCTTAAATATCAAAATTACTCTAATTTTGTTGTTAAATAATATGATCTCATCATTTTGATTTTATTATCTTATTTTTTATAAAATAAATAAATAATGGAAAAACATTATAGTCATGGTAAACAATCCCACACCACTTTGGATATAAGTAGCACTCATTGATATAATTTATTTCTATTCAATGAATAAAATATGGAAAAAATTGAACAATAGTCAAACCATTATTAGTGTGGGATAAATCCAGCTACATTTTTTAAAATGGTTTTCAGAATGTGTTATTCACCTTTTATAGTTCAAATGTTGTTTAATGGACTGCATATGTGGTTTACCTTATCAAATTATCTAAGATAAAATAATTCTAATTTCAAACCTACTAAAATAAAAATGGATAATATACATATAACTGATAGAAATATGGGATTACATATTATGAGGTTTTTCATTTTCATTTTTTACATGTATATAGTTGCAGGGTTGAAACATAAATACATGATGATTATAATAATCTTGTTTTATAAAAAATACTTTTATTTGATCATTGTCCATCATATTAAATGTATTCTTATAGATACCCATATACCCAATGTATTATTTCATGAAACCTTTTGTAAATATGTTCAAATATTTTATGAGTGATGGGTAAATTTAGAATGTCTCCATATAAATTAAATCAATTTGAATAACCATGTTATCCAATGGTAGTTAACTTCCACTGCTATGTATTGGTTGTTATATAGTTCAAATTGATAAATGGATTGAAAATTTTAAGGAAACATGATATTATCATCATCTTTCATCAAATTGGCTAAAATATAAGCTCTCATATACAATCACTCAATCCAGCAACAAACTCTTTGGAATAATATTTATCCACATATGAACAAATAATAATTGATACAATATCCCAAATATCAATAAGAGTATAGTCTGATTTTATTTTAATTAATAAGAAAATTAAATACTGTGATATTATATATGCATTTTTGTCTTTTAAATTTTTAGTTGAATGCACATATTAATCATTTGTTTCATATGGAATATATCATAAAGGGAATGGTAGTGTATATTATTTTGATGTTTCCTAAAAAAAATTATGTGTTCATTGTATATTAATGGATTATTTTCATTATATTTTCATAGAAAAATACTTTTCTATTCATATATAAAATTATAGAAAATTTATATATTTTTCAATAACATCCTCTAATAATTATTTACATATTCTTTATTCAATAATTTTATGGAATTAATCACTAAATACTATAAATGATTCTCCTCAAAATGAGACCACTAAAACAATATTAATTTTGTATATTTAATCACCACGTTTTATATTGATGTGGAGTGTCATAGAAAAGTAAAAGAATCCAATTTTTTATGAATATTATTTATTATAAAAATATATAAAGTAGAATAATGAAATGAATGAATCAATTATTGGGTTTTTAATTGTGGTTTTAAAATGAGTGAATTAATTTTAGTTCCTCATATAGGAAAAGAATATTGATAGAGAGGACATCATTAAAGGATCTACATGTTAATAAAATATATTTAGAAACGCTATATTTACATTAAATAAGATAACCGTAGATAAATCACTCGTGGTGTAGTTTGAAATCACTCTACATTCCAATTAGTAATTATAGTTTATAGAATTCATTGAAAATAATTTTAATTAAAGAGAGGAAATTTTTTTGGTGAATTATTAAAATCAAATTAATATATAAAATAAAAAAATTAAAATCATTTTGTGTGATCCTTAGGTGAGATATTTGGTTTGTTCAATAACTGTTATTTGAAACTCATAATCAATCTTTCATGTCACTATAATACAATACTCAATATCGTTACATTATTTATATATTAAATTTTCACTCAACATAAATAGTGTATTGTGTGAGAGATATTAAATTATCCCTTTATCATTATTTTTTATGTTATTGGATTCTCCCATAATGGAGTGAAATTTTTATTATATATGTTTGTTAACCATCTAAATAGAAGAGTTTCACTGAACATTGGGTTTCCCATGTTTATGAAACAACTCACACATATTTTCCTTAATTAATCATATACTGGATAATTATGTATTGGAATCATTATGATAAATGGGAGATAGATGTATAATATTGTGATGAAACGAATAAAATTCAAAAATAAGATAAAATAATAACCACTCACTAAAAAAATCATATAAATGAGTAAAATGAATAAATATAAACAATCATGAACTTTTGCAATTAATATTAGTTTCTCCTTGATTAGTTGAAAATTGAAGGTCAATTATCCATTGATTAATCTTAAATAAGAGAAGAAAACATTAAAAAAGATATTAGGATAATGGAAATTAAAATACTAGAAAATAAAACCTACAATAATATTTGATTTAAGAAATAAAAATATTTTTTCCATTTTAATGTTCTCATTTTATAATAATACTTGTTATTCATGCACTTGGGATCACGAATTGGTGCATGGAATTTCTTGGTTGATTCTTTAATGTAGGTTATTGAATTTACATGAGTTCCAATTATACAAGTTATGATTTGGGTAACATGGAATTTATTGTCCATGATCATAGTTTTATTCTATATCCATGATCTGTCATAATGTGTTATGTTTTTTAATGAATATTTAATTATGGATATTACAATTTGTATTCAATGTTTTCATTTCATTATGAGTATATTAATTTCATTCATGTTAAAATTATTTTTCATTAATTAAAATTGCTTTACCTATGATATAAAAATACTCCATTATTTATAATAAAAATAATAAAACCTTACGACATGATTAACCATTAATGAGTTTATAAGGGATTAAATTTGATTAATATGGAGTTTTGAGTTTTTATTGTATGAATTTATCGTAATATTTATTCAGATTGATGATTCTCATTTGGGATGGACTTTATTGACAATATAGACAAATATTAAGTCATCATATATACTTTTCATGAATTTTTATCACTGATATGATATTTTTTAAAAATAATTTGAATTTATATAATGACACGAAATGTTATATATGGATACATAAAGTTATTATTCACTAGAACACAAATGTCCAATCTAGATAGAATAACTAGGTTTAAATCATAAAATATTAATTGAATTTTCCTAATAACACTGGAACTAACATCATCAATAATATAAGATAAAATTGAATAAATGTAGAAAGTTATTCAAAACCACTAAAATATATAATCCTAGTTTGGTAGTGATATCTTAAATTAATATAGATTAATATCAACATATTTTCCTATAAGTAAGTCTGTTTTGTTTACATATATCCTTATTTAAAATATAGTTGATTTATAATAAGTGAAATTTATCAAAATTTCAGAATATATGAATCAAATATGCTGATAATATGTCTCTCACTAACAATATAATATCACCTAATATGAAATTCATTCTCTTTTGGATTAGTAAATTTAATATTCTACTATACCATATGTCGCCTCTTATGAAATAAATTTTAGATATATAGCCTTGTTTCAATTTCATGAGGGTTCTTTTATAGTTTAATAATACACGTATTTTATAACAACATTCATATGTTTATATTGAATCTTTTTATTCATTCAAATTTGACCTCATCACAAACAACATGAAATATCATTTTTTAATATATAGTTCAAATTTCATATTAAATAATTTGTCAACCAATTATGTATTTTTATTATTCGATTCCTCATATAAACCAAATAATAATAATTTATATGAAACATTATTAACCCAGTTTTGATTTGAAAATTATAAGGATATATATAAAGGATTTCTTAGGATAAAAATAAAACATATAATTTCCATAAAAAAGAATACCCCACATTTAGAACACATATTTGTAGTTAATATTGATATTAATAACTCAAAAATAAAATTATTAAAAGAAAATCCATGTTATGTTCCCCTTACTAATTAGTACCACATATATAATTTTATATTAAATTATGTCATATTATTAATTTGAATGAAAAAATTATATTATAATCAAAAATAAATGAGAAAAAGTATTTGGATTGGATGACCAACTACAAACCTTCATATTGGATGGATATTTGGAACTCTGTTATTAAATATTTCTTTATAAAACATAAATTTGGTTGTTCTTATATTATAATATCGATAAATTTTTATTAAGGAGTAATATATTCATAAATAAACACACTACGATACACTTTATCAACAATAAAGTGACACATTGATTATATTTTATTTTTTCATGAAATATATAATATATATTTTCGTAAAAAAATGAATCTTCTGTAATATTATTTTATTTTAATCAAATAAAATAACTTTTCCAAATTATATTTAGGTTAATCATCCATTTTAAAAATCATTTATAATATGAAGTATATTATTTATAATCACCTTTCAATGTACAATTTTAGATGAAATATTATATATTATTCAATGAATAAATAAACAATCCTATAATATATCATATATCACAAGAAATAAACATTACATCATCTACTAAACCTAACCAATAACTATCTGTAAATACTAATAACTCATTATACTCTAATCCATTATAAAAAAATCAAATTTCCCCATGGATTTAATGTATAAAAGAAAATATCACATTGAACATGGGTATTCCGTTGGGATGGAATTGATATCACAACACATAAAATATGGATAAAATAATGGCGGGTTTTAAAAATATATTGTATAATAATGAATTTATGATTAACCCATAATATATGGAATTAGACATATGACCAAATTAATTTATCAACTAATTTATCAATGAAGAAACTGGAGGTCTCTTGGTGGAGTTATACTCCATTCTAATCATTTCATTCAAATAATTTTATAATGATTATATTGAAATAAATTTTTGATGACTTCATTATGTTATTTATAATTAAATGAAGAAATTTTATTCCAAAATTAAAGAAAAATCTATAATCCTCTTATATAAATTTTTCTAATCCATTAATTTATCTTCAATTTATCATTTAAAAATGGTAAAACATAAATTATTATACATTATTTGAAAAAATAAAAGTATATACATAACGATCAAACCATGTTATAATATTTATTTATGATAAACATAATTTATTTTTCAATAGATTAGTCATCCATGTGTAGTTAAATTAGAAAACATATCATTTAATTCATTTTAGAATACCATTAATCATCTTTCGAATATAATAGACTAGAATTATGGAATTATTATGATAATTACAATGGATAAAACATCTCATCTACATAAATGAAAATTATTATGGAGTAGTAATGAAAAATAATTAAATATTATTATTATAAACATAATATTAAATTTATGTAGTTTACTTGGGAATAAAAATTTAGTTTCTAAAACATACAATTAGTCACTCCTTAAAAAATATTCTATGAATAATTTTCTACATGTTTTCATATCTACTCGTATTTGAATATATCCCAACTGACATCTTCATTATCCAATTTTAAATCATTTAACTCAATGAGATATAAAATAATAATATGATATAGATATATCATCCATAATTTATTCACTAGAGTAGTTTTTTTCTCCAATATTACTCTCATCTACCGAAACTATACACCTAAATTATCGGTAAGATATTTACTTTTAATCAATTACATCATCGTTTGTGTATACTTATTGATCAACAACTTCATTTTGTTCACACCATGAATGCATCACTTGAACAGTGAATTAATCATGAATTTCCAAAAAATATATTGAAAAGTCTTCAAATATTCAACTATAGATACACCATTACTTCTATTTTTATTCCTAGGATTTAATTTGTTGAATTTATATACTTTTTTTTGAATAAATTTGAAAAATACCTATATCCACATATGATATGAAATTTAATTTGTTTACATTTTTTATTAGAATCTAAATTGTATTTTTAGTTAATATATTTTATATTTATATTGGTTTCTTTGTTTGAAAATTTTCTTTTCGAATATTAAATTCATGAATAAATAACATGATTAAATTAATTATATATACCATTATCTATATATATTAAATCATAAATTGTTCTATGAAATTTTATCTAATAATCATCATCTGATCATTTTTTGTTTATTTTTAAATTCCATATTTTGAAAAAAAATTATGTTTTGGATTTTGTAAGATATAATATTAGATTTCTATCCTGATATTTTCCAGATAATAATTCATGTATCTAGTCATTAAAATTACTACATTTTCATTAATATTTTCCTGATTTTCCACAAAATATCTTATTGGACTACCAATGAGAACATGTAATGTACTTAAAAAACTTAAATATATGGTTTATCACTATAATCCAAAATATTTTGTTGAAATCACAATTCTAGTTCCTATTGTACCTTCTCCATTAATAACTCATATTATAACATCTCTGATTTGATTCAGATCCCCCATCTACAAAATTTCATTCTACATACCTTATGTAAACCTCCATATATGTCTTAGGATTTTGACTAGTGATGATGGTCAGTAAAAAACTATTGAGGGGACTATTCCTCAGATATAGTTATGCGCAATGTCAACACTATGTAAATATATCACATGGACAATTCATGTTTGTTACTAGACCAAAAGTGAACCAACCAGTATTCGATAGACTAATGAGTAGTTATAAAGTAGTAGAGAACCTATTGGTGAGACTATACCCCTAATATGGAGTAGAAATATGAAACAAAAAAAGAAAATATCATTTTAATGTAACTAAAAGAAATAATAAACCATAAAATTGGAATGTAAAGGATGATCCATCTAATAATAATAATAATAATCTAATTAATTCATATATAAAATGAATATAAATGACATTCTGGAATTTATATAGATAATTACCTTACTGACACCAATTAATTTAAAATTCTATGTAAAAGAATCCTTGGTCACATTTATATCTCGGCATCAACCCATTCAACATGAAAAAATCAACGATAAGGTCTCATTCCATTATCCAAACCTACATCTATTTAATCAACTCAGGTAATAATTGGTGTCCCAAATATTACGTGAGTAAAACATACTATGTCAATACGACTATTTCTAAGCAAAAATAGTTTGAAAAAGGTTATTAAATAAAGTGAAAATGTATTATTGATTAAAAAACAATACAATATAATAATTTACATGATTCGTAACCATATTAGAATGACACTAATCATGTGGAATCACCATGAAAACTATAAACACACATCCATGGAATAATCTAATAACCTGAAAAACCATTCTATATAAGAATTTCAGAAACCAAGAGAATGACTATTTGAATAATAATATTAAAAGGTTTTCCCTATATACATTATTTCATTATAGGTTCATGACCACCTTATAATAATTTTATCATAACAGGTACAATCCCTCTATATATTCATTTCACCAAAACTTAACCAATCACTCTATATAATCATTTAATCATAATAAATAAATCCATCTATTTTGATATTTCACAATAACTCGGTGAAGACCTATATATATTAATTATAGAATAATAAAAATTACCATTAATATTGGAACGAAAAAATTAAACATACATCATAAGCTGCAATGCTCAATTATTCCAATTAAATTTTATCATTAAATATCCCATCATGCATCATTTTATGTCATAAATCACTTACATTCTTGTAGAAGAAACCATATCATGTAAAAGTGTCCCATGTAATTTCTATAATCAATAATTATATTTTACATAGTGAATATGTCTTCATAAATCTCTTAAGGTCTCATGTCATGATAATTCATGTTTTATGAAAAATAAAAAATCATTTTTGTTGAAGTGTAGGATCTCCCTATGTGTATCCACTAGTTAGTTGACACTACTAATGGATCTTATGGGATCCCCTAAATAATCTCAAAAAATGATTATTTTCACCAATTAATACATTAATTATCAAGCATGTTGTGTCAGTGAAAAACATATTACTCCACATGTAAAAATAGAAATCGAACATTGTGATTTTTTATAGGCCATATAAATTTTTCAAATGGTAAATATAACAATAAATATAGAATGATGATGAAGAAAAAATATGAAGGATGTCTCATAGAAAACATAGATCACATAATCATCAATTCTAATACTTGATCTAATATTAGTCAAGATACCACACTGTAAAAATGTATAAATGTATAATAAAGGGGAAAATAAATCAATTAACTAAGTAGGGATTAAAATCTATACTATGATTTAAATAATGGAACAAATCACTCAATATTTTTCTGGAGCTTCTATAGAGGTTTAGTTTTTGGGATTTACAGTGGTTGAAAATAAAATCATATGCATTATACATTTTAAAACTATTGTTCATGAGATATTATCTAAAAGAAAACCTTTGATGAGATTTGTTTCTAAATTTTAAAAATATGCATTAAATATAATCTACTTGGGTTAAAATAACCATAGTTGACCATTTCACAATGTGAATCAGTTTCACTACAGATAATCATTTCACACTAAGAACAATTTCATAACCTCTTCTTGATTAGTGGTTTATGATATATATCATATTAATGATGTAAAATTGTCCAATAAATAGATTGTCATCCGTATTTTTTAGGGAATTTCTGGACAAAATCTTAATCCTTAAAAAATAATCAAGAATACATGGATTCATTTTAAATTTTTTACCCAGATTAAAATTTTTCAAAAAATAATACACTCTAAAAACCATTATCATCCTCTTTAAAAAATTTCTCCAAAACTATGGAAAAATTCTCCACCACCTTGGTTTAATGAGAAACTATCTCATAATCAATGGTTTTCAACTAAAATTTAATATAATAATACATATAAAGGAATAAAAAATTACAACCTACCATAATTAAAACATTTCATCCTTAAGCTTCTTCAAGAATCAAATATGATTCTTCTTGAACTTTCATACCAATATGATCAAATATCATATTCCCTCACCAATGTATCCTATTCAACATGTCCATGCTACCACTGTACTCCAACTAGTTGAGTGGTCTTTCCATAGAGATACTTCTCACTAAATACCAAATTCCAAATCAAATTCTTCTCAATAAATTCATCTAAATCATGATTGATGTAATCAACGAAAACCACATTATATGTTATATGAGGATATATCTAATTCTCTATATAATATTTCTACATGATTTTATATTTAGTAATTTCCACCTAATCAATTGATCCACCTCATATATATATTTCACATGAATAAGTTCAATGATTTATCACATGAATACATCAACCCATCAAGATTTGAATTACAATAACTGTTTTAAATATCATTGGAAGGTTCAAAATTAATGGGTATAAAATATATTTATGTAAGAGATACATTTTATTGGGATTAGAGAAAATATATATATGTATTTCATAAACTTTTTTTATCACACTTAGCTCATCACAATACACCTCTATTGCCTCATTCTTGGTCTTCTATCTCCTGGTATTTTGAATGATATTTTCCATTCAATATGAATATGATACCTTGAATCTGAATGACATAAGATACATGACACAACTCCTATGAAAATGGTTCACTTATTTTTTGGATATATTTTCTTAAGGATCAGGTGGTCTGTGTACACCAAAAAACTGAAAACCAATTTATAGTATCTTTGGAATCATAGAGAATTTACCACCACAACAAAATCTTGATTTTGAGTATGGTACATCCTCTTATGTGATGTCAATTGTCTAAAACCATAGGAAACCACTCAGTACTCCTATATCATATCATCTATGAGTCTAACAATGGGTGTCACATTGTACAAAGTTAATGACATACCTAGAACATGTATGTTGTCGTTTATTTCTATGTTCGCCCTACATTTATGTTCCTAAAAATATCTCCCTCCCTAATCTAACCAAAAATATATCACTCATAACATTTCTATCCTATTAATTGATGTTTTCCTATTTGACAATTCCAAGATAAAATTATGATAATAACCTTATAATCCCAGAAGTCTTATAATCTCAATGACAATGTTGGTCTACTCCCGTTATATGAAGGATGGGCCTTTTTATGAGTACATCGGGACTCCAACCTCTGAGATGACATGACCTAGTAATTTAACATTATGAATCTAGAAAATGATTTTCTATAGTTGATAATAATTCATATTCTCTATCAATGTAATATCGATGATTTTAGGATGTTGGGTATCATTGTCCACTAACTGAGAGAACACTAAGATCTAATCAATGAATACCAAAACAATGATCCCTAAACGGATGACTAGTCTAATTCATCATGTCCATGAATACAAGTATTGTTCTATATAAATCTATGTAAGTCACAAAGTACTCCTAAAATAAATTCCTTATAGAAAATTATGTTCTATGTATATATGAATTCCTCACTCACATGTTATTATAACCTAATCTAAACTCAATATTAGAGAAGATATTGTAACCTAAGAGTATATTAAATATATTAGTGATGTGTGGAAAGGTGTATATTTTATTTATAGTTATCTAGTTCACTCAATGATACTCTACAATAAATTATAATATTACATCTGAAATATTGATTAAAAGAATGGTAGAATCCAAAGGGATCATTCTAAGTCATATAAAACACTTAGATTACAGATCGTAAAAATTAAATTTCAATGACTGAAGCTCAAATGGTTCAATGTTGTGCGGTTTGAGAGAATCTATAACTTTTCAAAGCACTAACTTGATCTTTAACTCATTCTCCCACTAAGGTTATAAAAAATTTAACTCATATAGAATGTCATACTAAAAAAGATCACACTATGGAGGAAAATCTCCATACTATATTCTACTATCATCTATAGAAGGACATCCTTATATAGTTTTAATAAATTATAGTATTTACTAATTATATCCATCATTGATGTCATGATAATAACACTAACCTTGGTAAAAATAGTTTTCTTCCTCTGGAGATAGAATGGTAGATTTACCCTAGTATAATTTTCTATGAACTATGTATATAACTAACCAATATATACCCATAATAAAATCAAAACATAGAATTTATAGAATAGAAGAAATTCAAATGTGATTATAACAAAAAAAAATTAGAAAACATGACTTTAAAATTTAGTAATTATATTACCTCGGTCATCAAGGTGTATCGAAGGTCGAGACACCATCCATGATTTCCATGAAAAATACCCAACCAAAGTCATAGTAGAATATATATATATATATGAATTTTATTCTATGTTACCCAATGAAACACAAAAAATTTTATATTATCATACAATATTACCAATTGATTTAGAATTTCATGCTTCCAAAATGAATGTGGCGGACTGTATAGAATGTTGAAAACATTCCCCACTAAGTCAGGATCTAGTATGAATCCCCTAACCTAGACCCTCGTGATAGTACTTTCACTCATACTCTAGACCACTATGTCCCCTTACTCATCTTTAATGATAAGTTTAGCTCTAACTACCACTCTGTTGTGGGATTTCTGAGGCCTTCCCAAATTCATATATGTAACCTAACTTTCTTCCACTACTCTATAAATATATTTCCTAAGAAAACATTATAGTTTTATTAGCTTACAATAATAATTTTACTCTAATTAAGGGTAAGAGAAATGACACTTATTATGACCATAGCTTACACCATGATAATACTACAATATAACATTCTTTTATTATGGTTAACCACCTCCCTAAAATATCCTCCCACCATTTCTATAGTGATATGTAATGCATCAGATCTTCATGGCACTATAATAATATAACCTTGTTATACCCTCTCTCATAATCCCTTATATAATGAGATCTTGTTTAATCATGATCAGAATGCTACTAAAGTGAAAACATTTCAACCATGACCTGATCTCATGGGGAATCATTTCCTTGAAATTCCTCACCCTATAATTACTTTATCTAATAATTATAGTACAAATCATTATATGGTATTAAATTTCCCAGCATACTCCGTACCTAAAACGCTATCCTACACTAAGTTCATGAAATCATGATCCCCCACATTCCTTAATGTTTGAGGACTGATGTGACTCATTAACATTTCATCTATGTCTTTCAAGGTAAAATTAAATTATTTCAAAACATTATACAGAAATTCATGCTAATTATTTCCATTTCCACATAGCATGTAAACATCATGATTCACCCTCTTATATGGTGGTGAATTTAGGGGAATTAAAATTATAAGGTCTAACTCGATCAAAACATGTATTCCAAGGGTACTTCCTCCCTAGTGAATGTAAATGAAATTTGTAGCTGAATCTATCCTGTCAGGAAAGTCATAAATTGTATATTCTATATAATATCTCTTTCCAAGGATTACATGACCATCAAAAAGGTATCACAAATATGAACAATAATAGGATTTAAGGATATATAGGAATAACTAGAAAATTATTTTATGAGCTAATAGATTGCCTTTATCCTGAATCTATTTTCAAATAAGACATATATATATTTTTCTTTAAGGCAAAAAAACTCCTAAGCATAATAGATAAAATCATGGTCAATGTTAACAGGTGAAAAAATATAGCACCACTCGATCATGTTCTCTCTAAAAATGGATTAACAATTTAATTGGAACAAAATAACACATATATTATTTCATATATTGTATATAATAGTAATCACATATCCAAATTCATAGTGGAATATAATAAAATTAAATACAAATAATTTCCCTATAATGAAAAATTACTTCCAATATGTATCCCTCTATGCATATCATGATGCATTCGTACTAATGTACCACTATACTAGCCCATGATTATATATCCCAAGGAACAATATCTTCACAAAAAAATTAAATTTTACCATGTTGAATTAATATCCAACATAAAAAATATGGAAAAACATATCATTATTGTTCACTCAAATTATCCAACTTAAACAGGTTAACAACATCCATGTACCAATTCATAACATTTTCCCAAAACATAAAAGAAAAATTTTGACATTTCACAAATATTATTGATATATAAAATTATAACATGATCTTGTGATACAAAAATATAATATCCCATGATATGACACTCTCTCATAACAACAAATCAGGTTTTTACTATAAATCAAGCACACTTACTCCTACCCTTGAGGTTGATGAGTGTCTATGGGAATATAGAGAAAATAGTTGGAATAATATTCCCTAATAAGTTATTATCAATGTAGTGGAGTTAATATAATATTCTAGTAATGAAAATATAGGAAGAATTATATTAAACAACTATACGATTCATAATGATCCAATTAATGTAAATAATAATGAACCATATAAAATCGGGCCTAAATGCAACTATATCAAATACTAGAAGTCACAATGAAAAAAAACTATGGAAAATATACTAAAAATCCAATGCCTTGAATCCATTTTCATTCCAATATCCATTCTCCAACCCAACCATCATGAAGTAGTAAACAATAATGTCCTTTGATATTCTCCAAAATTGTCCCCACATAATCTACACTAATAACATATGGTGGCTTGAAAATGATCTAATTAATAATCAGTAGGTTGGAATCACCATGTTAAAAAACTAATCTTATAATATATGAAATCAATATCCTAATAAACAGTATTAGTAAATAAAAAATTAACACAATATAACAATAATCTTACTTTAGCACCATCCGAGAATAACAATTCACATGTAACATAACTATACCAACAATAAATATATGGCAAGGATAGTATAAAAACCTATCAAAACCAATCAATATAAGAATTTCACAATTTTCCAGTCATGACCTATAACCATTTCAATATAACAAGGACACTTACTATTATCATTTCATAAAAACTATTTCAAGATCTCTATTAAGCATTAATGTATAACAAGTCCAGGATCTCTTTATAAAAAATTTTATATTACCAAACCAAGTCATATATATAATAATTTTATCATAACATAGATATTCCCACAACATAATCATTTCAGCATAACTAGATCAAGACCTCTATATAGTAATATCAACATAAGCTACAATACAAGTGAAAATGGGATGAAATAACAAGACATTCATCATCATCTTCAATTGAAATTTAATATATTTCCATTTATATTTCAATCCCCATTAATTAATCGTGTTATATAGTAAACCATTAAAATACGTGTCTTTGAAACTATATCATATCAATGTATTAAACTAATTACTATTAAAAAATAATACAATTTTCCTGTGATCAATTCATATGAAAACACATATGGTCTCATGTCATGATAATTAATTATTTAACCCAAAATCACATTCATTACTATTAATTGGTAGTCTCGCTAAGGGGTATCCTCAATATTGGATTCAACACTAATAGATCAAAAAAGATCCCAAGAGTGGTCCCAACATATACTTATTGTCACCAATTAATCCATTACATAATGTAAATATTTTTTTTCATAATGAAATAATATTTCACAATCTTAATCAAATAGAAAGAGACAATAGTGATTTGTTATAGATCTGCATCCATTATTTGGTGATCAATGTAACGCTCTTAATAGGGATGGTAGAAAAATATTTATAGAGAATTAGGTGACAAAGGAAAAATCTATCACACAAATATAAAATCACAAACTAAGTCAATGGAATTCAAGGGATCATACTATGAAAAATGTAATAAAGTGGAAAACCAATGTAAATGAAATCACCAATGATTATGTTCTTTAAAATGTTTTATAGAATGGTAGTAATCGATATGAAATCACATAGAGTCTCCAAAATATTTTAGAGATGGATTTATTAGGTGGATGAAAAAAAATATGTATGCACTTCATCTTTTAAAATTACTAGTGTTTTGATATTCATGAAATTAAACTCCTTCACAACATAAATTTAACAACTTATATGATTAAAATAAATTCATCACCACTACAAAATTAAAATATTTTTCCAACATGGGTATATTTTTTGGTAATTGTTTATTTTATGTTAGTAATTTGTTTTACCAACAATTATTGTCCTATCACAAAACTATATTTAAAAACATTATTGCTAAATGTTATTGTGACAGATAAAATAGTTCTTTTATAATTATAATAATACCAAAATATATTATATATGTTGGTCAAAATGTTTAACAATAGATTCATATGACAAATATTTCTGTTGATAATAATATTAGGAGCATATAATATCTATTTATAAATTATATTTAAATAAAAACTATAAATTTTTATTTGCTAGAAAATTTTCATATTATATTTATTGATATATCATATATATAATACACATGTTTTAATTATCGAATAGAAGATGATTATAAAAAAATCAAAATTTTAAAAAATATAAATTATATAAATAATGGAATTTAATACAAAATGAATCTTACATGGTTGACATTGCTTGACACCTAAAAAAACACATAAAACTCAAAAATCTAGGATCCATATATGCACCCCCCACCCCCACCCAAATTAAAAAAGGGCATGTCATCTCAATACTCCAGCACACATCATGATAGAAGAGTGGTTCCGCTAATGATCTTTCATCCTCCACCAAATAGTTCATAAGAATAAACAAACCAAGCCAACTTAGAGGAACCACAAATCCCTATTATGTCACACCCTTCAGCTCCAAGATCCATGTAAGAACCCGGATCTTCCTTTCAGGTATGTTTTTCCTTTCTGGTCATTTTTGAAGAAAAGAGGAATTTCTAGAATTTTTTTAAGTACACGATGTGTACTTTATGAGTACATGTCGTGTACTTTCATCCCGTAGCAGGCCAGGTGCTGGTCGGGTATTAGCCACATACACGGCTATGTGGGAGTCACTTGGAGGCCACTTAAAGTGGAGTATAGAAAAGGAGAGGACACGCCGTGTACTCTAAAAGTTCCCGCTGTGTATTTTTTGTTTTTTATTAAACATACCAGGGTCGCATCTGATGGACAGAATGACCTTCTTCTAGGTCGTCTTCATCTGAGAGAACTCGTATGCCCACGACTTCTCTCCGAGCCCCCGAGCCATCATCCGACCTCTGATTCGAGCACCGTTTATTGCGTTAGAATCACATTGGTGATTTCTCTCTTCTGTTTGAGCCTTGTTTTCTAATTCATCTTCCTTTCCAAGTTATCATGGGTTGAACCTTTTGAATGTTTTCTTAGATCTACGACGTTTCAAGGAGAATCAATCTTTGAGGTTCAAGTATATTGATCTCCTAACACCAAATTAGGTGGTTTGTTGCTTTCCATTCTAATTCCTTGAGTTTTATGTGCAAATTCCACCAATACCCTTGAACTTTGTATTGTGTATTTACCATTTTACCCTGTTACTTTCCTTATATTCTTGTATTCTAGTGTATAGGTAATTTGGATATGAATTTGGTTGATTTCCATGCTTTTGGATGTGTTCTGCCCTTGCATGATCTGTTTATGACTCTTTGGTTCTGTTGAGTCTTTTGCTGCTTTACCTGTTTTCCATGCCAGTTGTTGTAGGATGGAGAGTTGTATTCTGACATGCTTGTTAAACTGTAGAATAATTACCCAAGTAGTTCTGTAGGTTTACTTGGGCCTTATAGCATTACTATGTGTTGACTTACATGGGTCCGTGATAACCTGGTGTAGTATAATAAAAGGGTATAGACCAATTGAGCTTCCTTAGACAGTCTTTGGGCATTATAGACAATAAGGGAATAGACCGAGTGAGCTTCCTCAAAGAGTCGTTGAGCATTATACACTATAAGGTAATAGACTGAGTGAGCTTCCTCTGAGATTCTTCATGATTTATATACTATAAGGGGATAGCCCGAGTGAGCTTCCTCAGATAGTCCTTGATTTATTTAGACTAAAAGGGGAGAGACTTAATGAGCTTCCTCAGAGAGTCTGTTTTTCACTTGAACGACTTGGGATATAAGGGGAATTGACCGAGTGAGCTTCCTAAATGAGTCCTAGAACATGGGGCTATAAGAATAATTGACATGTGAGCTTCCTCAAAGAGTCCCTGACTACCCTAGACTATGCGGGTAATGGACTGTGTGAGCTTCCTCAAAGATTCTTGCCTTACTTTTGACTATAAGGGGATAGACCACGAGTGCTTCCTCAGAGAGTCCTTACTATATTCCAATGCAGAACCGGAGGGGTTAGACCGAGTGCGCTGCCTAGAGGGTTGTCTGTACTTATTAGGTAGAACCAGATGAGATGGCTGTGAGTAATTTCTAGATGGTTACATGTTTGTGATTAGCTGATTGCCTCAGTGTTTTGTGTTTGAACTGTGGATTGTTAACTTCTGAGTACTTCTTTGTTTATTGTTTAATGTTTACTGTTACTTTACTTTTACCTTCTATATACTCACTGACTTTTAGGCACATATCTTCGGGTGGTTTCCTACTGGGATTTAGTCTCACACCCTGTTTAGGTCATGCTTTTGGGCCCAAACCGACTATGTTGTTATAGGTATAGACAAGGTCAAGCACCCTTCTATATCAAGTACTTGATTGTGTTTGAGGTAGAGAGCATGGGACCAAGCTGATGCTTGAGATGTTGAGGAGTTGTTTATCTATTTTCCTTTTGTACTTGGGTTTAGTACTATATTCAGCATTGTGACTTGTTTGGCTTCTTTCCTAGACATATATGTATTATTCATCATTTATATATATGTATGCTCCAGTTATTTATTTATCTTTGTCTTCCAGTGTTTATTGTTGTTCGATGTTTACTACTTCCGCTATTGTATGTATTTGTTTACTGCCACTTTGTACTCTGCCAATGAGGGCATAGATTCCCCATTATCACAGCCAAGTCCCTCACTGCTAGTCGACAGCCTCTGGCATTCGGGGAAATACTCTTGAGGCCATGTGACCAACTGGGTACGGGGCGCCTCTGGGTGGCTTCCAGAACCGGGATGTTACAAAGTGGTATCAAAGGATTTATTTTCTCTTGATTTACTTTTTGGGGCCTTTAGCCGGGGATAAGAAGGAATAGGAACTTGTTAATAAGTTGTGCCCAGGGGTAGCTAACCTGTTTACAGGGAAAATCCAATCTACATCGTTTATTGAAATTTTCAGGTTTTTCAATTTTACAGTTGATTTGATTTCATCATTGGGTGATTCACATGTTTTTTGTTATTACTGTTGACGCTATTGAGGTTCTATTTCTGTCGCAACCTGATGAGATGAGGGTATTCCATCTCATTCACCATATAGGCACTTGTTAAAAATCACAAGCCATGCATTCTTTCCATGCCATTTAGTGTGAATTATCAATTTCATGTTGTTGTGATAGATGTTTTGTAGAATATTAATGTTGTTGTGATAGATGCCTTGATAGAATACTGTTGTTGATAAGTATGTCTTTGTGTAAGGCCTTGTTAGGATGAACGCCAAATTTTTGTTCTTGAGGTTTTATGGGCCCTCAGGAATTGGAATTATATGGGTCATTAGCTTGACTTTTCTTGTTTATAACATGTATAAGATTCCAAGCTTTATTTTTGTGGGGAGTATGGGCCCCCATGGATCGGAATTTGGCACCTTAACGCTTGTTTTCTATGTTTTCTGGGCTCTAGAGCAGTTTCTGAGGATATTGTCCATAAAAACCCAGAATACACGGCATTTACTTTAGTAATATATGTGGTGTAGTCTATAACTATGTCACTGACTATGTGGGAAGGGGAACAGGGTTGTGAAAACCTTGCAAGAGCACACCGTGTATAGCATGTACACGCCATGTTGTAGTGAATGTGTTTCTATCCGTGTGACTAACGACATGGATGAGGGAAACTTGAGACATACACACCGTGTCAGGATTGAACACCCAGTGTCATATAACCTCAGTACTCGGTCGTGTAATGAACAACACAGATGGATAAACCTTAAGCCTACACATGTCGTGTCGACTTTAAAGAGGTCGTGTAGTCTAACTTAGGTACCTGGCCATGTCACAAACAACACGGGTCAATGTTATCCTTTCTTTAACATGTTGTGTCCACTTGAAGCATGATTTGTAGAGTGAACCATGAATCTGGCCGTGTAGCTAACAACACGGGTCAATGAAACTTGTCTAGTACATGTCATGTCTGTCATGAACACGCCGTGTAGTATAAGATTAAGAGGACTGTGTGGGCTAGACGTGTGGGGAGACTCAGGTAGGGTAATAGATTTCAAGTACACTCCATGTGTAGGGACAACACGTAGTGTGGTTGGGGAGTTACATGACATGTTTTGGTGGAAGTACACTCCCATGTGAATGGATTAACAGAACACGATGTTTAGTGTTTATAAATGTCATGTAGTCATGTTTTGTAAAACTTAATGTTTTCTTTCTCTTGTTCCCTTCTTGTACTCTTATATTTTCAGTCCATGATAATCTTGATCTAAGGTGTGCTTTTGACCTTTCAGAATTATTCCACTGAGATGTCCTCTAGTTGTACACCAGTAGCCAGACGGTGATCAGACACCTTACCTAGCTGATCAAGGACTACCTACAGATCCTCCCATTGTTCCAGCCTTGGCACCAGCCGTTGTACCTGACATGGGTGTTGATGCATAGTTCAGGGAGGGGTTTCTATGGATGATGCAGAATATTCAGGGAGTGTCGTCTCCTGCCCCGTCAATGGAAGAATTGACACGGGTCTTTCAATAGCATCATCCTCTTACTTTTTTAGGGGATGGAGGACCCGAGGCTGTAGAGTCATGGCTTGAGTCCACGCTGATGATTTTCAAGAATCTTGAGATACCTCTAGAGGGGATGGTAAATCTTGCTACCTACATGCTCTGAGACTCCACCAAGAGATGGTGGGATGTGGTATCATAGGCGGTACGCCAGTAGAATATGGCTTGGGATGAGATTCGGTGCATCTTCTACGATTACTTTTATCTGGAGACTTTGACGGCCGATCGTGCCCAAAATTTTATGAGTCTGGAGTAGGGTACTCTTTCTGTTATGGAGTATTCCTCTTGCATCACAGAGATGTTGTGTTTCATGCCTATCCAAGGAGTTTATGAGTTGTTCCTTGCACAGAATTTTGGGGATGGTCTGAGGTATGACATCTGGTTGTAGGTGAACATCATCAGGTTGACTTCAATATCTTCTATACTCAACCAAGCGCTGATTATAGAGCGCAATCTGAAAAATTCTAGAGTTGTGACCTAGGGTAGTTCGGCCTCCAGAGTTAGTGCTCCGCCATTTGATAGCAAGAAGCATCATAGAGAGGCTCTATGAGGAGATCAGAGCAGCTGAGATGCATCTTCCGGTAGCCAGGTGGTATGCTACCAATGTGGGAGAAGTGGGAATACGAGGCCACATTTCCTGAGATACCCAGTGGAGTGCCAATCTTGCGGCATGATAGGTCACCTTCATCTCTTCTGTTAGTTCTTCTCACCAGCAACTGGTGATAGGGGTTCTTCTTTGAATCCTCATTCAGAAGAACCACCACCAGTTTCTCCCCAGTCTGGGAACTATAGTTCTTCCAGTCATTCGGTCTAAGGTGGAGGTCGTGGTCATGGCAGCCAGTCGCCAGGGTTTCAACGACATCAAGGTGGAATAGCTCAGAGTGGTCAGGTAGGGTCACAGGGCCACGGTACAGGCCAGACCATTGCAGTTGCGCAGACCCAGCAGGAGTAGGATACCAGAACTTCTACCGTTCGAGGTATGATTTTAGTAAACTTTGTCTTATTTTCATCTCTTTTCAATACTGGTGCTATGCATATCTTTATCTCTGTTTCGGTCGTGGAGAGACTTATGCTCTTCATCTTTTCTTATGCTGATATTTTGATGCTAGACACTTCGTTGGGGGTTAGAACGACTAGTGTAAATCAGTGCATAGAGTGCCCCCTACATTTTTGTGGGTGTCAATTTTCATGTGACCTCTATTCCATGGAGATGACAAGTTATGATGTCATTATCGGGATGGACTGGTTAGTTCCATTCCAAGCAGTCGTCGACTTTTATCACTGCAGGGTGAGTTTCATATCACCAGAGGGTGGATCTTTTCTTCACAAGGGAAAGTGGGATGTCCATCCAAGAAGAGAAATTCTATAGCATCATGGGTTGGGAGGAGTTACAGCCCATATTTCAAGTCTCTACCTAGATTACCAGGGAACTTCATAGTTAGACTTTCCTCCAGTGGTGGATCTTTTTAGAGATGTCTGTCCAGATGACTTTTCATGTTTCCCCCTGGATTTTTAGGTAGACTTTTCTATTGAGCTTATGCCAGGGGAAGCACCGGTGTCCATTCTTCCACATAGGATGGTTACACCAGAGATACAGGAGCTCAAGAAATAGTTGGAGGAGTTACAGGAAAAGGGTTTCATCCAACCCAGTACTTCTCCTTGGGGTTCTCCTGTCCTATTTTAAATAAGGGAGATGGTACCCTTAGGCTTTCTGTGGATTATCGGAAGCTGAACCAATTGACGGTCAAGAACTGATATCCCTTTCCTAGGATTGATGATCACTTTTATCATCTCCACGGAGCCCGGGTGTTCCCAAAGATTGACTTGAGGTCTGGTTATTATCAGTTGTGCATTATACCATCTAGTATACCTCTCACAGACTTCCGATGTAGTTATGGTCTATACAAGTATATGGTTATGTTGTTAGGTCTCATGACCACGCCTGTAGTTTTCATGGAACTGATGAACCAAGTGTTCTATACTTACACAGATTCCTTCGTGGTTGTTTTCGTGGATGATATCTTGGTGTGCTCTCACACTCGACACGACCATGCTACCCTTCTTGAGATCTTTTTGAGTACATTGACCCAGCATCGGCTTTATGCTAAGCTCTCGAAATTCCACTTTTGGATGGATCAGATTCACTTTTTGGGTCATGTTATCTCAGAGACAGGAGTATCAGTAGACCCAGATAAAGTGAGAGCAGTAGTTTCCTTGGAGAATCTAAAGAGCGTCTTTAAGTTGCGTAGTTTTCTATGGCTGGATGGATACTACAAACACTTAATATGGGACTTTTCATGCTTAGAATCACCGCTGAAGGGTCTGACTAAGAAGGGTGTGAAGTTATTATGGTCAGATTATTTTGAGTAATCCTTTCAGGAGCTGAAAGGGAGGTTGAATTCAGCACCGGTACTAGTCTTTCCAGAGCCAGGAAAGAGCTACACAGTTTATTGTGTTGCCCTGGGTATCAGGCTGGGAGATGTGCTTATACAGGGAGACAGAGTTGTTGTGTACGGGTCTCAGCAGTTGATGCCACATGAGAGGAATTACCCGACGCACTATTTGGAGTTGTCAGATATTGTTCATGCCTTTCTCTATTAGAGACATTATCTTTTGGGTGGGCATTTTGATGTTTTCACCGACCACAAAAGTCTCAAGTACATCTTCACTCAGTGTGATATGAATTTGAGATATCGAAGGTGGGTTGAGTACCTATAGTCGTTTGATTTTGAGCTTGAATATACGCCGGGAAAGGGCAATGCAGTGGTTGGTGCGTTGAGCAAGAGGACTCAGATACAGGCAGTTCAGGAGGCCAGCAGTGAGTGGAACCTTATGGATCTGTTCTCTGAGATGCATTTGGAGGTGCATGACAGATAGGGACATAATTTCTTATCTTCTGTAGTGGTTACCTCTATGCTTCTTGAATGAGTTCGAATGAGGCAGTTATCTGATGCTGAAGGCCTAGTCCTATGGAAGAGTGTGTCAGTAGAGGACCCTATTCCAGGAATGACCATAGGCGAAGATGAGATCTTGCATTTCTAGGGATGCGTATGGGTTCCAGCAGATATACACGAGGATCTAATGCGTGAATTTCATTCCTCAATTTTGGCAGTTCATCCTAGAGTCACCAAGATGTATCAAGATCTACACCGTCAGTATTGGTGGCCAGGTACAAAGAGGGATGTTGTCAGGTTTGTCATGAGGTGTTTCACTTGTCAGCAGGTGAAGGTGGAGCATCAGCGACCAATAGGGCTTCAACAATAGTTACCCATTCATGAGTGGAAATGGAATGACATCACGATGGATTTAGTGACTAGTTTACCGAGGTCGCCTCAAGGGAATGATGCGGTTTGGGTTGTCATTGGCATACTCATGAAGATTTCTCACTTCTTTCCAATAAAGGAAACCTTCGGTGTTGATGAGATAGGATGGTTTTACATCCGAGATATTGTACATATATATGGAGTTCCACACTCCACTGTTTTATTCAGGGATGCACATTTCACATCTCAGTTCTGGAAGGGGCTTCAGAAGGCTTTGGGTGCACAGGTACTTTGGAGTATAGCTTAACATCCCCAGACAGATGACCAGTCTGAGCGTACGATTCAGGTGCTTGAGGAAATGCTCTGAGCATGCATTATGGGTTTTCGAGGTTCTTGGGAGAAGCATATACCTCTTGTGGAGTTTGGATACTACAATAGTTTTCAAGCAACTATTCATATAGAACCTTATGAGGCTTTGTACGGTCGGCCATGTTGATCACCCTTATGTTGGTTGGAGGTAGGAGAGGCAGCTATGTTGGGACATCATCTTGTTCAGGAGACCACATGGCATATAGAGTTGATTCAGAAGAGGATGGCTACTACGTAGTCTCGTCAGAAGTCTTATGATGATCAACAGAGATGAACTCTGGAGATCGAGGGCGGGGATTAGGTTTTCCTACGAGTCGCACTGAGGTTGGGACACAAGATGATTAAGAGAAACGGAAACCTTTCATTGAGATACGTCGGACCATTTGAGGTGTTGGAGAGAGTTGGGTCAATTGCTTATCGGTTGCAGTTACCTCAGAGGTAGTGGGATGTACACGATGTCTTCTACCTTTATCAGCTTCGACATTACTTTTCAGACCCATCTCATGTCTTTCAACCCGTGGAGGTTGAGCTCGAAGTGGGTGCATCATTTGAGGATCATCCTATCCGGATCGTGGATCATAGTACAAAGGTTCTCCGTGGTCAGTCTGTTTCTCTGGTACGAGTGTTATGGAAGCACAAGTGAGTAAAGGACATGACTTGGGAGAGGGAGACCGATGTACGAGCACAGTGGCTCGAGTTATTCATGGTTTCTTCTTCTACGCCGCGCTAGGGAAATTTGGGGACGAATTTTTTTAAGGGGGGAAGTATGTAAGAACCTGGATCTTCTTTTCAAGTATGTTTTTTCTTTTCTGGTCATTTTTTGAGAAAAGAGGAATTTATGGAATTTTTCTAAGTACACGTCGTGTACATTATGAGTACATGTCGTGTACTTTATGAGAAAATTTCGTGTACCTTCTTGCCATAGTAGGCCAGGTGCTAGCTGTATAGTAGCCTCTTACACAGCTGTGTGGGAGTGACTTAGAGGCTGCTTAAATCGGATTAAGGAAAAGGTGAGTACACGCATTGTACTCTAAAATTACATGTCGTGTATTTTGTTTTTTTTCATTAAACAGACCGGGGTCACGTCTGACAGACAGAACAACCTTCTTCTAGGTCCTCTTCGTCCGAGAGAACTTGTACAGCTGCAACTTCTCTATGAGCCCCCGAGCCTCCATCTGACCTCTGATTCGTGCACCGTTGATTGCGTTGGAAGCGCATTTTTGAGCTCTCTCTTATGATTGAGCCTTGTTTTCCAATTCCTCTTCCTTTTCATTTTATCATGGGTTGAAAATTTTGGATGTTTTCTTAGATCTATGACGTTTGAAGGAGAATCAAGCTTCTAGATTCATTTATATTGATCTTTTAACCCTGAGGTAGGTGTTTTTTGATATTCTGTTCGATGTCATTGAGTTTTTTGTGAAAATTCCACCCATACCATTGAATGGGGTATTGTGTGTTTACTGTTTGACCCTGTTTTTTTTCATCCATTCTTGTATTCCTGTGTAGAGGTAATGAGGATATGAATTTTGTTGATTTCCATGCTTTGGATGTGTTATTACCTTGCATGATCTATTTATGACCGTTTGGTCATGTTGAGTCTTTGGCTGCTTTACCTTTTTTCCATGCCTGTTGTTGTAGGATAGAGAGTTGTATTCTGACATGCTTGTTATGCTGTAGAATGACATGGCAAGTAGTTATGTAGGTTTACTTTGGCCATATAGCATTACTATGTGTTTACATACATGGGTCTATGAGAACATGTTGAAGTAGACTAAAAGGATATAGACTGAGTGAGCTTCCATAAAGAGTCTTTGGACATTATTGACTATAGGGGAATAGACTGAGTGAGCTTCCTCAGAGAGTCTTCGATCTTTATATCCTATAGGGGAATAGACCGAGTGATCATCCTCATGGAGTATTCAAGATTTATATACTATAAGGGGATAAACCTAGTGAGATTCCTCATAGAGTCCTTGATTTCTTTACACAAAAAGGGGAGAGACTGTGTGAGCCTCCTCAGATAGTTTGTTTTTGACTTGAACGTCTTGGTCTATAAGGGGAATTGACCGAGTGAGCTTCCTCAGAGAGTCCTAGACCTTGGGGATATAAGAGGAATTTACATGTGAGCTTCCTCAGAGAGTCCTTGACTACCCTAGACTATGTGGGTAATGGACTGTGTGAGCTTCCTCAGAGAGTCTTTCCTTCCTTTTGACTATAAGGGGATAGACCGCGACTGTTTCCTCATAGAGTATTTACTGAATTACTATATAGAACCAGAGGGGTTAGACTGAGTGTGCTGATCAGAGGGTTGTATATACTTCTTAGGTAGGACTAGAGGGGAAGGCTGTGAGTACTTCCCAGAGGGTTACCTATTTTTGATTAGTTGATTTCCTCACTTTTTCTTGTATGAACTGTGGATTTTTTACTATTGAGTACTTCCCTATTTATTGTTTACTATTACTGTACTTTTACCTGCCATATACTCACTAACTATTAGGCATAGATCTTCAAGTGGTTTCCTACAAGGATTTAGTCCCACACCCTATTTGGGTCATGCTTTTGGGCCCAAACGGACTATGCTGTTACAGGTATTGACAAGGGAAATTTCCCTTCTACTTCAGGTACTTGATTGCATTGGAGATGGAGAGCATGGGACTAAGCTGAGGCATGTGGTGATGAGTAGTTGTTTATCTATTTTCCTTTTGTACTTGGGTTTAGTATTGTATTTAGCATTGTGACTTTTTTGGGTAGTTTTTTAGACATATAAGTATCATGAATCATTTATATATATGTATTCTCTAGTTGTTTCTTTATCTCAGTCTTCTGTTGTTTACTATTGTTGGATTTTTACCTCTTCTGTTATTATATTTATTTGTTTACTTCCATTGTGTACTCTACCAATGAGGGCATAGTTTCCCCACTATCACAGCCAAGGCCCTCGCTACTAGTCAGCAGCCTCTGGCGTTCGGGGAAAGCCGCATGAGGCCATGTGACCAACCGGGTACGGGGCACCTCTAGGTGGCTTCCGGAACTAGGACGTTACAATGTACACCACACACAACCAAAAAAACATACATGCAAATCAGTGAAAAATATATGCATGAATTGAAACAAAAAAAATAAAGTATAAAAATTTATCTATATAGAATGAGCTTTTCCATTAATCATCCTTATTGACATCTCAACAAGTCAACTCATTTGTGGTTCCAATGAAGAACCTCAAGTCTTTGTTATTCTACACCCTTTGTCTCTATGATATATACCACACACAACAAAAGAGGATATCTACAAATTAGGGGAAAATATCAACCTGAATTGAAACTAATATAGATATAAATGAAAATAAAAAAAATATACATATAGTGATCATTTTTCATTCATCATCTCTATTGTCATCTCAACAAAGAATATCATGTGGTGGATTCAAATCGGGTGTTAAATATAACAAATTGACGTATCATACACCATATTATAAAACCATAGAAACATATATATTGGTAGCAATCCAAGTCATTCATTTATGTTACATTAGGGTCAATATGATTAATCCATGAGCTTCATTAATATGTTCAAAAAGTGTTGTAACCACAAAGACATACAATTCGCCCAAAATAAAATTAATATTTCTAAAGATCATTAATTTTAAAACTTCATTATACTAGCACCAATGATAATCAAGGGCATATAATAAAATATGCATCTATTTTCATATAACACAAATACTTAAAATTTTCTACATTGATATACTTCTAGACTATCAAAAATAGTTTGAGAAATTTTCAAATCAAATTTTCATCATCTTCCTTGGAAAATTGGCAACAATAACATGATCTCAACATGAAACAAGAGATAACTAAATGAAACAATATCGATATCCAACATAAGGCATATTTCAATCATACAAGCCAAACCACCAAAATAAGATATTCATCTTGATAATTTCTATTAATATTAAGATGTTCTCCTGAAGTTAAGGTATTTTTCTTGATAATTTAAGTTAGTTTTCATGTTGTGTAAACTAAGGGTAATCTAATTGAGTGTAATTTTTGCGTCCACAATATTATTCAATTTTAAATGAAAACATTTTTCTATAATTTCACTTTAAAAAGATAATCATAATAATTGAATGCAAATTAAATATAAATTTTTAGCAGATAAAGCATTTTTTCAATGGAATGGGTAATATGTTGTATAAAAACCCATTATGAAAAACATTATTCTTGTTTTTTATGATATATAAGTATAAAAAAAATGAAAAATACTTTTAAATATATATTTTACATAATTAAATCAGTGATATATTGTTGGAGATTTTTATATCCACTCAAGAGTACATTAAAAGTGTTTATATGCATGGGCCATAAATCTTTCAAACATATATAGAGATTTTAAAAAATTAATACCTGATTATTGGAAGATAAAGTTTGTTGACCTATATTATATCGTTTAGTTCGAATCTCATATAGGAAACATGCCCATAACACCCATATCTCACCCTTTATAATCCTCATATATTAATAAGTAACCTATAGAAAATAAAATAATTAATAAATAGGAATAAAAACATTATGTTAAGCCAATTTTTTGAAACACATAATATAAAACAATAAATAATTATTTAGAATAAAATAATTATTATGAGAATGTGAGGAATCCATTTTTATCAAAAAAACATTTAAAAACATCATTAAAAACATTGTGCGTCTCTATCTATAACTCTTTAAACAATAGGTCTATACATTTCTAGGAATTTTGAAAAAAAATATAAAACCAATATTGTTTGTTATATTTATCCAAAAACAATTACAATTAAAATATAGATTAAATATACTATAAGTGGGTGACAACCAATATATCAACATAAAGATAAGAAATAATGGTTGAGAAATAGTTGTCTAGTCAAGAAACAGAACTGTATGACATGATATATCCATAATAGCATGTAGCGGTTACAAGTTCTTATAAAGTATTAAGAACATGTTACAGAAACTGACATTAGTATAAAATGGAAAGATAAATAATTAAAGACTATTAATTATCTGTAAGACTATAAAAATTCATAATGATAGTAGAGACCTCAAGACATATATTGATCTCAAATATGGTTTTTTTGTTAGGAAATATTTTTATAGTTGAATATGAAGTCACAAATGATGGTGATGTTGGAATGATAAGTTTGGAAGATGACTGAGGTGTTGACCTAAAAGAGGAAATCGTGAATAAAAATATATATGATTAATTTCTACGAATAGTTTATACAAAATATTATGCAGTGCACTTGAAACTATGGAATATGAATAATCAATTATATGAGCATTGGATATTAATATTGTATACAAGTAGTTTACACATAACAAATCATCAGGATTTGAATGTCTTCATAAATTAAATGTTAGGATAGAACCATAGTTTTAATTTGAGAAATATGTAGGCAAAAATTTAACATGACAAAAAATGATTTCAACTTTAAATATATCATTATGTTTAAGATTATTTAAATAAATGTAAATACATAAATACTTGTAAAAACAAAACTATACATGGTGTCCTGATTGATTTGAACTTATTAAATAGATTTTTGACCAATTGAATTCTATGTTTTAAGAAATCAATGACCAAAAGTTAATAATTATATTTGATAAGGAATAAAATTAATATTTAAAAACCTTGAAATATAAGAAATCAAGGCTCATTTATTAATAAGGAATTGTAATGAGAAATATAAGATGATGTTGGTGATGCTACATTTGAAATGGTTGGAGAAATATTGATCAAAATATGTACCTTTTCTGCTTCTTCTCTAATCAATTTTGAAGAGTTCTAGGTATTTCAACCAAATTAGCTTTAGTTTCTCCATAATCTGGAAACAGAACAATGCCCCCTTCCCTTAAACTAATAAAAATATAATTTACATCACTTTCATGATTCTCAAAACTAACTAAAACAACTCTTTTAGGATTCAGCATAGGATATTTATTTGGAATCAAAATTACAACATGGGTCTTAGAAGTTGGAAGAATCATCTTAATGTGATCACAATTCAATGTTGGGATAAAAAACTTGTCCACACGATTTGAGAAATGATGAATGTTTATTTCATCTGGAATGTCTCCGAAGAAGTTTGTAATTAGAATCCCCAAGTAAAAAAACCAAATTACATGAAATTTTGTCAACCAGAATCAAAAATTATGTTTAATAACTTCTTAACATAGATTTACAACACTAGACAATCAATCCCACATAGAAAATACAAAATTCCTCAATATCAAAATCAAATATTAGAATATTTAATGCCCAGATCCATCATTAAATTCAGAATGAGAATAATGAACTCTCTATCGTGTAGAACTGGTCCTCGGCTTTCGTGCACATTTGTTGATGAAGATGACGGTGTGTCATTGTACATCAAGAGGGGAGGGTTGGAGCCATTGATGAACTAGATAAGGTCAAACCAGGAGATCCATGTCATAATTGTAGCACCAAAAACTTGGGAGTACCATATAAAATACCTCTTTATATTGAACCTCCACTAATCTCACATGGTCACTGGTCGGGTATCGAAAGCTCTTAAGGGATAGTGTAGCATTTCTTTTGGGCATTTGAATTGATTTTAACCTTATGGACACATAAATTGTGGTCAACCTTGGTAGGGTTGATTGAATATCTTGAGTAAGGATATAGGGAAAAGGTAGGTACCTTCTTAGAGGAATGTATGGCCGTCCCAAAATGCATCAGCTAAGGCCACTCCAATACAACAAATTATTCACATTTGCTTCTCTTTCAGAAAAAAAATGGTTTTTGGAAGATTAAATGACTAAATAACAAAGTGATATAAGAATAGTAGGGAGTTAAATCCTATGTCAATGTGACCCTCACAAGGAACGGTACGAGATAGATGTTACATGATTCCCCAAAATGGTCACCCATGATCTGATCGGGATTAGCATCCCAAAATCACCCAAAAAACAAGAACATAAATTCTCATTTAATCTGAATTTAGATGAAACCCTAACTTTCATTCAATTGTATTCAAACAATATATGCCCATGATTTTATGGGCTATAATATTCAAGAGAGAAAGTACATCAAGTCTGTGGGTGAGGGGTGTGATGAACCGGGAGTTTGAGCACAGTTGGGGATTGACACAGTGTGGGCAGCGAGGGATGATGATTGGGTGGACATCGCATTGGGTAGGGGTGCTCTGAGAAGAGGTGAGGGAATGCATATGTTTTATTTTTTACATTATTTTTTCTTTTTCTAAATGATTGATTCCAATATGTTTGTATTTTTTTATTATAGTAATATTTTTTTTTATTAAACCATTACTAATAAAAAAATATTGTTAAATGATTTTTTTGTAGTGAATAAGTTATAGATTTATATGTTGAAATTAAAATGATGGAAATAATAACTAAATAAAATGGTTTCAATTGTTAGAAAAAAATGCCAGTAATAATGTGATAAAGTATAGAATCTAATTGTTATTAATTTATATTTTGGTATTGAACAATTAATTACAAAAAATATATTTTCTGGTAAAAATAAATGTTGGTACTTGAATTTAATACCAATAAAATATAATATCTTTTGTATTTACTCATTTATACCCACAGATATATAATTTGAACCTAATTTTATGTTGGTAAAAATAATTTTTATTATAGTGAACATATGGTTTATAGTTCTATATTGACCATTCATGAGATGAAATATTTTCACTATCCATAAAAAAAAATTAACTTAAGAGACGGTTTATGGATTATTCTAATCAATATGTTCACATCGTGTAACATATTCACGGACTGAAATGGTCTACTAGACATATCATAGACCAATTTCTAGAGAAAAATCCCAAACCATATCTAATGCATTAAAAACTGATGGATAATCCTTGTATTCAACTGAATCATTTATACCAAGATTACACGTATTAAAAAAATACACAACCTCAATCTTCTGGTAATTTCCCAAAAAAAAATATCTCCACTTAAAAAGAAAAATACCCAACATGCAATGATTAAAAAAGAAAATAAAACAAAAATAAAAGGTTAAAAAACTCAATAGGGTATTACCCAAAACATTACATGTTCATAGAGTTATGTATCAAAACCTATAATAGGAAATATAAATAAATAATCATAAAAATTAAACAATAGTATAAAAATAGACATAATGGTTATATTATAGACAAATATAAATATCAACTCTCATGATACAAAAACATGTGGTATTATATATGTCATATTATTGATAAAACATGAAAACAATCTCTTATTAGTAGATTATATACCATTATTTCCAAAAACAAAAAAAATGATACAAGCAACAAACTAAAAATGGTCTTCATTCGTGGAATAGTCATATATCCAAAAACATAATTATATCACACATAACCATGAAATATTTAAGGTCCCATTCCATTACATTTTTCATTAATGACAATTTCTTCTCTTGTGACATGGTTTCTAAGAAGTGTGTTACTACGTCTCATTAGACCACTTGAAATGGTTACCATAAAAAACTCTATGAAATACACATTCTAATTCATTATTCAGTTATACCGATGAATATAAATAAGTTACATGTCACCTATCTTAATGACTAAAAGATAAAAATTGTGTGACAACAGAATCTTATACCAGTGATACAATCTGGTTTTATAATAAGATTATAAACACAAATTGAATTTGAATGTTTTATTACTCAATTTATAATTAATGTGGTGAATTATAAATATCTATTAAGAATACAGGGTTAAATATTTATAACATTCACTATGTATATAAAATAATTATCTATATATAATCCAACATTGATGGTGGATGAAAAATAACTTGTTGATTATACCATCCCTAATTCTAGGTAAAAAATGTTCTTATACTTTTCATACACCTGTGGATTAAATACTGTCAGTACCATTAGTGGGTGGATGATATACCACATGTTCAAAAAACCATCGGTGGAATGTGTAAAATGAAAATTATTTTTATATGTGGGAGATATATCAATACTATCAAACTCATGGTATATTATACAACACTCTAACTAAATAATAGATATATGATATATGAGTAACATTAATACACATCTTTATGATGTGAAACTGATACAAATTTCTATGTAGATAAGGAACCACCATTTAAAATATCATAGTAGAATACATACAAATATTTACTAATATTATGGTAGATAGTGTCTAATAAAACTACTCTCATTGGTAAACAATATGTAAAAACTAAAAATACATATATTAATGGTTTACTACAATCTTGGTAACAACATTATATGTGGTACAATTGTTAAATTAGACAAAATTAAAATGATATATAATGAAAATAGTATAGTTGGGTGAGAAATTTTTAAAAAATTATAGGTGAATGATTTACCACCATTATGAAATTAGATAAAAATAGTATTTAGTGTAATGGCATGTGTTTTAATAGAGTGGAAATTTGAATAAAAAGTTGGCTTTTCTCTCAAATGATTGTATTGTGTAAAATGGTGTGTTTACAATATAATATGATGTTGGATTATTTTTTTGACCACTATTTTTTTCCCGGAATATGGACTATACCCTAAGAATGGAGTTTGCTGGAATTTTGAACAGTTTTAAATTTTTATGTATAATTACATTAAAATTTTTAATCAATTTAATATTAATTTATATGATGAAGTTAATTCTGGTATATATTTTGAACGATGAATCATAATGAAAACTCATCTTCCTCATGTAGATAGAAATATGGTTTTTTCCTAGGTGTGGCATAAACTATGATCGGGCTTCAGGGCTAGGCCCATGCACATTATTATTATTTTAATATTTTCTATATATTTATTTAATTTATTTTAACTTCCATCCATAGTTTCCCATTAAATCCCATGTGGTATACCTTCTTCATGATACTAGGAAATAATATGTACTGGGAGAGAGTGATAAATATATATGTATGTGAATATAAGTACATCTATGTAGCACAGAATGAGCTAGATCAATGTCTAACAACCGTGGATCAGTAAATAAAGTGGAGCTTCTAATATTTCTTCAAAAATGTATGCATTTTTTTCAAAATCAATGAATATATTATTTTTTATATATTTAATTTTATATTATTATTTCTCACAACCCTTATGATTTTTTGAAAATTGGGTTTTTTTGGGGATTTGAGTGTTTTCCCATTTGAAAATCTGGATCACATAGTGTGTAGTTCATGAAAAAACATATTGTGTCATTTATTCATAGGGGATACGATTATGTGGAAGTAAAAAACTCATATATGATATACACTACATGCACTAGGACTATCCTATGTAGTATAGTACCTATACATACAACATGTGTAGGGGAACATGGCTTTGTAGGATAAACATTTATGCCCTGTGTGGGTGTCGTACTGTTTATATCATCCCTTCCACACTTTATATAAGGTCATTCCATGTAAGGTATAGTAAAAGGTAACCTATGTAGGGTATACACTGGTTATATGTATTGAATTCAATGTTCATGGAAATTTAAACTCTATGTCGAGCTGGAGCAAACACCTAGGAGGGGAATTGGGATTACATGTCATCTATTTAGTATACATGATGTGTACTGCACCAAGGGTACCCATTAATGGTTTTTCCTTACATCACACCCTAGATTTATAATTTCAATCTTGGGTCGAATATTTTTAGTATCTTAATGATTACATCATTATGGTACCACCCTTTATGTTATTTGCGGACTCCTAAGAGGAATTAACACTTCTTACTAAATAGATATGTTCTTCTCCGATAATTAAATACCTCGATATCCTAAGAGTTAGACCCCCCAGATCTAATATAGCTTATCAACTATCTCCAATGAATTAATTTTCAATATATATTCATTTAAGACAACCCCCTTGTGATATGTTCTATTCTATCATTGGGCCCATGAGGTAGGTTGTTTCATATGATCCCCTATAAGATTCTTATTCCTAATTACACTATTATTTAGGGTCCCATGTAGAATCCTTTTCCTACATATCATTCACTGGATCTTATACATAATTCTAATTTTTTAAATATTTTCATGGATCCCATGTAGGATTATTACTTTTAAAATCATAATTGAGTATCCTATGTAGGATTTATTTGTGTATTTCTAGAAATTGAGGAATTCAAATACAATACATCCATTACTATTTTACTTGAGGGACCTTGTGGGTGTGTATTTATTGACTGAAATTATGCTAGAATGTTGGAATTTAGTAGATATAGAAGTGTGTTTCTCTGTAGAAACCATACCAAACATGTATGTCGTGAGGCTGATATAGTAGTGGTGGGTTTAGGTTCTCTCCCACACTCTGTATTTTTATTTTAAATTAATATGATTACTCATTGTGAGATATTATTTTAAGAGGTGATTCCTTGTTCTTAGTTGATGGGAGTGAGACAACATGATCATATTAGGATTCATAGATGAACATCCTGTTATCCAACTCTTGATAAATTTTATTTTATAGGACTATTATTCGAAATAGTATAGGTATACCATAGAATACTATTTATTTCAATGTGAGTGATTATTTGGTACCTTTTTATTTAATTCCTACAATAGCCTCATAGTTCAGGTGAATTATTTCTTCCTTGAGTTTTTTATATACTCATTGGGTGATACATGGATTCACAACTATGAATTCCTTTTATGAACACATTTGGTGATTTTAGTATATGTGACTTTAGTATGGGTGAACCAGTGTGAGGACATGAATCCCCTTATAGTATTATAGCTTGAAAATATTAATTTATATAATATGTAAAATATGGTATTGTTGATCTGTATTATGGAACTAAATGTCAAATAAATTTTACATGGCTTGGTTGGTACTAAATCTATCTCAATTACATTTTCTGAGATTGTCCAGGAAATCGAGATAATGGACCTATGTTTCCTATGATATTGTTTTGTAGTACTTATTCTAGATTACTCCTATATATGAATATTCATGTATATTTATATTCTTGGTAATATATATATTTATATATATACATAGAAATAAATTATTATATAAATTAAGCAACTGTTCTGAGTTTACAAGGATTATGTAGTTAGAATCAACTATAGTTTCATGTTTATTTTTAAATTTTCATTAAATTTGTGCATTATATAGGGTACGTATATTTTATGAGCATGAAATTATTATAGAATATTTATATATTTATCATGGGGTGTCTTTTATAGATTATTTATCATCACAATATGTGAAATGTGTAGTGCTTGAAGACATCATATCTAAATTTTAGGTGGATCATAGATACATGATGGATATGGATAAGGCCCATAATTCCATGATCTATCATAGATTTTATTGTCGATTTTTATGATTGGGCTGAAGAAACACAAATGTTCCTTAGAGAGATTTTATATGGTCTATCTCTGAGTTAGTAATATGGAATTGTAATTTTATTTTCATTTATTTTGTGTTTCATGCATGTATTTTATAAACATTTAGTAACAAAAGTTTTATGTATGACATTTATATTTGAAATTTTACAGCCTTTCATTTATTATTAAAGCATGATTCCATTTTAGTTATTTACTACTTCTTCCCTATTTTTATTATTTTTATTGATGATATCTATTTCTTTCTTCTATTAGTACTGTGATAGGTATGTATTGCCTCCAAACTATACCACCTTTACACCCTCATTTCTAGTTAGAAGCCTCTGCAATAATGGAATGAGCTCTTTATGCTTTGTGGTGAACAATCTATGGGCACTAATCTAGTGGAATCCCTGATGGGTCTTTAAAAATTAGTATCATACGTTTTCTATTCTTTTTTATATTTTATATGGGATATGTTATATAAGACAATCAGGAATTTATCAGGGCCTATGATGGATATCATATTTTTTGATAAGAACACATTTTCTGGGGAGAAATCCTAGTTTTATGATTATGTTATTGATGTTCATGATATGCAATGTTACAATTTTATGTTATTATTTCATTCACAAATACACATATTTTTTTGGATGTTATTATTTTATATTGATTTATGGCTCTTTATCTATTGGAAATAGGGAAATAATTTATTTTAACTTTTCGTTGTAAATTTTAAAAGGCATATCATGCATAAAATATTCCACTTAGGATTCACATGTTATAGGAATACTAGTGTATCAATTTATCGATGATAGTGGAAAACTATTTATTGTGTAAAAATTAACATATCTTATGTTTACCAAAATAGTTGTTTGGTGGAATTATACTCAATAAGACTAATATGATTATATAGTTCATTCTTTTGGAAGGTGATGTAGATCTATGTTTAGATGTTTTATGGTGAGGATGATTACTAAATCATTGTGCATGGAACGAGTAGTGAACAAATTTTGACAATATGAAACTTTATTATAATATGTTAAACCATATAATTGTTTCGTTAAATGGGTTCTATTAGTTTAATTTCTTATAACACCCTATACATTTGTTTGTTTTATATCCTGGGATCAAATTATACATAACCTACATAAATTTGTGGTTTGGTGGTTATTTTAATGAGTACAATGTCGATATAAACATGAATATTCCTTGTAGACTAAATCACATGGGGTTATTACAATATACTTAAGCCTAGTTAGTTTCGGTTAAACATATCTTAAATTATCTTCTCATGACCTCTCGGGTGAAATACATTATGAGGAAGCTCAGACATGATTGGCTCCTTATAGGCCATGTTGGCAGTCTTGAAACTCTAAATATGTTGTTAACATTAAATCACATGAAATAGTTTGATCTATTGGGATATATGGTTAGAACATGTTACCCAGTTCTAATACATGATTAATAGGGTTAGGTGGCTACCATTAAGGGCCTTAGGTTTGACTCAAACCCTTGTAGGCCTAGGTTCATTGTTATAATAGTTAAACAGATAATAGGTTATTACTTGGTTTATGGATTCCTTTCCTTGTATTGAACATTTATTTATTCTTATTTGAGACCAATTCAGGGTTTATGATTAGGTTTTGTGATATAATAATTATAATACTTCTATATTTTGATGAAGCACATATGGTTATTTGGTATCAAGAATAGCTTTAATTCGAAACACTACTCCAGTTCCTAAACCAGTCGATTAGTAGTTAGGGTGTCGGTAGAATATCATTATTGGAATGATGTTGGGTGACATGCGGTAATGTATTATATCATGTCACCTATGAAGTGATTGGTTTTTTACAGGAGTTACAATGGTGATTCGTGTTTTTTTTCATTGACATAACATCCAACATGGTCAACCTAACATCACAGTTTATGAATCACTATAGTTTGAGTGAGGTGATAATGTTACACATCATTTGTGAATGGTAAAATTTAAATTTTAAATCAGCGAGTGTCCATATGCAATAAAAGTGCCAATAGACTCAAATATAACCTTTATATGGACATAGTTACCCGATTATTGTGGTTAAATGAATTATTTCCATCCTGGTTAGAGGAGAAATCAGAATGTATTGAGATCCATAATAAGGTTGAAATGTGGCTGGACCTAGATAGACATTATCAAGACCCATGGTGTCAATTGTATTTTAAAGTAATGTATAGTGATATTTTATGTTTGTGTTCCTTAAAAAGAGATGTATATAAATTTTTTTGGAATATTAGTGTACTCCTTTCTAAATATGACCACATTCTATCATGGTATCGTCTTGTGTATATTGAGAGAGTTTTGTCTCTTGGACATCCCTCTTTCAATTATATATCATTAAAACTTTGGTAAATATACATCTTGTGGTAGCGCGTGAGGAGGTGTTTACTGAAAGAATAATTGTGGGGAGTGAATAATTTTCCATTCATGTTTGTTGAAACTAATTTTCATTTGAAATTCAACATCTTATGTGATTTGTTGAGAATTATGTTTTGTTTTGATATGATGGTAACTGTATTCTTGCAGTGATTCATAATATATCTATCACACTTTAAAAAAATCCTTGATAGCGGAGTCGTGGATTCCATAAGCCTAGTCTATGGATGAAAGATATATCATAGTTTAAAGAAAATTAATAACCAGTTTTTTCCTGTGCTCGAAATTGGAGAAGAAATTGAAATTTTTCTCTAGAATTCTTATACAGGGTAAAATTTTGTTATTAATCTAGAATATGAACCCAACTAATTTCTATTCCCCATCAATTATACTCATAATTTATATTTTTCTTTATTAATAGAGTATGTTGAAATTCATAACTATTTGAATTTTCATGCAATAATTAATTATTAAATATTAAATTATTCACATGTGTTCATTAAACTATATCTTCTGAATGGATCATGAGATTGTTATTTTATCTCCAATTTTTATTAATGGTGATTTAATTTTAATTTTTAGTGGATATACATTGGTTGGGAAGAAGGGATGGATCAAACCACCATTGGATTTTTATTTTTACTTCATTATTTTCTTTATTTTATTTTTAAAATTCCCTTAATTCTTGGGAACACACTAGTGAGATTATTCATTAAAATTATAGAGGGTTAAGAGGTATAGGGATTGAGAGATAGATAAAATGAGTTTTGGGAATATATAAACTATTGTGGATATTGGGTGGAGTTGGATTATCTTTTGGATGTCATGGATCAAAAAAAAAGTGATTCTTTGGAGGATTATTCCCAATGGTGGCCCAATTTATGATTATTTGTAAATACCTTTATATTTAACTTTTTCATGTTCTAATTTATTATAATGAATTATTATGATTCCTTGTGAGTCTACCTATGCACATCTAGGATAAAATGTGTGTTTTGGGAGATTTTAGGGGTGTCCTAATCAGAAAACCAAATTAGACTCTTTGTAGTTCAAGAACATACATCAAGTGTTCTTCATATTTTTGGCTGATAATATTTTGGAAGTACATGTCATGAATAGTAATGCAGGACATGTTGTCACGACCCGCCTTCACCAAATGGAGGGAAGGGTCCGCAAATTTTTAGGCTCTTCCTTCTTTATGTTGAAGGAGAGATAATGACCCCTGAAACCTGCCCTCAATAGGTCCCGGAGTGGCGACAAGAACCAAGGGTATAGAAACACACGCTAAATGGAAGGCATTACCCTTTTTGTTTTACAGGATCGGGAGATAAGATGGTAAATCCCAACAACACCAAAATCAAAAAGTAAAGTAAATCCAAAAGTAAACCATTCCGAATGAATATTACAAAAGTAAAAACCACAAAGTACAAAGTGACTACAACGGTAAAGTACTAAAGAATGAAAAACAGCAACTGAAACTACCCCAAAGGTCCGAGCTAGTATGGTCCCGCGCGATCCCCGAAGTCCTCCTGGAATCCTGAAAGTAGTTTTATATACATAGGGTGATCATACAAGTATACTCAGTAGGTAAAACCAAAGACTCTCGTGCACAATTGGGGAACATACAAAATTCTCGTGAGAAAAGGGAGTAAACCAAACACTTAACAAGGTAAACTATCCACCCAAGCCTCACCAAGGCACACTCCCCAAATAATGCAAGTCAAGTAATGTATAGTAATAGTACATCAATGTTTGGGTACCCCGCATCACTTTCCCACTGGTTATTGAAGAAATCCTATGCATTAAACCAATCCCTCCATTCTCACCGTAGTCCCACTGCCACCCCCCCCCCCCCCCCCGCACACACCTGGGCCACAACCTCACGCAGTCCCACTGCCAAACCCCGCCCGCACACACCTGGGCCACAACTATCACACGTAACCACGCCTGCAAACACCTAGGCGAGAACAACCACTTCCATGCCCGAAGACACCTGGGCTAGATGATCCACTAACATGCCCGAAGACACATGGGCCTCATCCCGAAGATACTTGGGAAACTACCTTCCCGCACACACCTAGGCCATTACCACCACACTACCCCACCAAAAGATTCTTGGGCTAATAATGGATCTCAGGCCATCATAGCATGCCTGAAGATACTTGGGCTATCTGGGAAAGAGAGCAGAAAAGGAGATAATAACCAGCCACTAATAATAGTGTTGGGAAAAACACCCTCCCCCATGAAATGGGGGTGTTCGGCACTAAGTGCTCAACTTGGGTGGGGCGCGAATAAGGAACACAAAAACACAAGTATATATATAGGTAACAAGCACTCTCCCATGTTTAGGTTTTTCTTCATCCAGCCTAAAGAACACAAACAGCACTCAAGTCTGAGTCACAACTCTCGCCAACAAAACCCATTTGTTTTCATGTTCATTAATGATGTTTAAATAAATTCTACACCTACTTGGGCAACTAGCAAGCATAGGCACAAGTCCAGGAATGAAAATAGTCAATCATTAACTACAACATCCACACCTGGTTCTCTGGTAAAACCACAACAATCAAAGAAAACCCCAAGATACAGCCCCATGTCCAACATCCAGGAGTCAAAAGGGTTTCTCAACAATAGAGGATCCCACCCCAATTAATGATATAAACAATGTAACCATTGGGTCTTAAAGTCACAACCACTGGAAGCATAACACAGGGAATACCATCCCCAATTTTACAACCACCAAGAGTATAATAATAGGGAATCCCATCCCCTCCCACATCACCCAGCAACCGACCTGTGAAAGAAGAACAATCAAACCACTACCACCAAGAAAAGCAAGCCCATGTAGGTATTTTTGAATTTAAAATATTTTACACACTCCATGATTTCAATTCCTCTATACTCTAACTGGGGTTATCACAGAAAAATGGGTTAAAACTGGTGCTTTCAATTTATTTAGCCGAATGTACGTAATTAACCAATTTCCTTTTTACGGCAGGAATTCACAACTACAAATCAATCCATTTAAAACATCACCAGGGTTTCATTAGTGCACAGAGAAAGACCACCAATGGCCACGATTTTCAGAAGGCGTATCCCGCACAATTCAGGAAAGAAGATCATAAAACAAAGCAGCATCATCAATCACAGCCCCCCCCCCCCTCGTTCTTTATAGAAACCATTAATTATATTTATTTAGGTTTTTTTCATCCAATTATATAGAATCAAAAGCATTCCCACCCCGCATGATAAACAAAAGTGAGAGACGAGGAGAAATTCCCTCCTTGTTGATCAAAGATTAACGTTAAGGTCGGGCGTGGAACTTCACGGATAGCGAAGCGGGTCGTCTGAATGAAAAGCGGCTCGTAACGAAGGGTACTCCTCGTAGGGTGGTCGAGAAAAGAAACCTAGAGAGAAACCTTTAGGTTATAACATCACGCCCTGGTCCATTAAGATATTGATAAAAAGAACTTGAAACCGCGTAAGGCACGGGGTCGTGGGTTACCACGCGGTTGAGACACCCCACACGTCATTAGTGGGTCCCTGCGGTTTAAACTGACGCAGACCAGGTTAATTCATTAAATATTTTATTAAGCGTCATGTATGGGCGTTACTGGGCATTAAAACATGTTTAAAGGGTCAAAATAGGGTTTTAAAACCTAATTTGTGCAAAAAGGGAGCTATACTAGAAGAAAACCCTGTGGGGGTAGGCAAGAGCCACCGGTAGCTAAGAGCTACCGGTAGATAGAGCTACCGGTAGGCTGCGGCTACCGGTAGACCGAGCTACCGGTTGGCCTGCTTTATGTAGGCTAAGGCTTTCGGTAGGCCTACTATTAGGACAATCTTCACTGAGATTCCCATACCAGAAAACCCAACATGAGATTTTCACAAAGTAATGGACCCCAAAAACCTGGGCCATTACACATGTTATGTGAATCATCTCTATACCCATGTACACATCCTGAGTTCCTTTGTAGGAGCACATGGTCACGTACGATATATAGCTGGATCCAGTGTGGGTTGCATTTTGTGTAGAAGAGCACGGAAATGATATATACATGGACAAATCTTATGAGGTATACGACCTGATACACAACTGAGGATGACACCATGTACAATTCATTCAAAATATTTATAATGTCTTTTTACACTCCATGTCTAGATGAATTAAATGCATTGATAAGGCATTGGTAGTATACGATGTGTACTATGTATACATGTTGGGCATTTCCCCTTGGTAACAAATATTTTTTTTTGTATCATCAAGTCCTAGATGTATATTTAGACATCCGAGAAGTTCATTTTAAGTATATTTCTACATTTATCATTATGTTACTACCCTTGAGGTAGTTGAAGGATTCTTTATAGGAGTTTCAGGATTCATTAAATATGAAAAGGTTCTTCCTCATGTAATAAAATCCAATTATATTTTGAATGTGGGCACCAAATATAATAAAGATAATGAAATATATCTCTTTAGTTTTCATTTAGTAGCTTTTCCATTTATAGAATATTCTTTCTTAGATGTTAACTTCTTTCCTGGGAGGCTCTGAGATTATACGATTATGAGTCTCCACTGTAGGAAGCCTCTACTTATGTTTCAACTTAGAGGATCCCATATAGGATTCTTCCATATTCTTACAGTAATGAATGTACATTATAGGATTCATCTTTCTATATTAAATATTATTAATGATCATATTTATGATGCATTTTCATATGTACCATTATAAGGATCCTATATAGGACTCCACTTTTTATTTATCGAGAATGATATTATGTTTTATTCCTCATTCTAACTTCATATTCAATGATACATAGTAGGATTCATTCACATATGTTTAGTATTCTAACATCCCATGTATGAAACCTCAAGTATGTTTTTACTATAGGGATATATTGTGTTCCTTTAATTTTATTGACCTTCTAATAGTATGCATCTTTTGGGTAGATATGGTTTTTGTTGTTACCTTAGATCCACAAAAAAACTTGTATTCCTTGAGGATGGGGTAGTAATGGTGGGGTTTAAAGTTCAAACCCCCCCCCACTTGTTTTATTATACATTAAATAGTCTACTCATGGTGTAAAATTGATTTCCAGAGGTAATTCTTGGTTCTCGGTCGATGGGAATGACATGAAATTTTTTTATTGGGATGTTTGAAAGTAATTCTATGGATTTGGGTACTGAGAATTTTTATATGATTATAATATTATATGAAATTCTGGATGTACTTCCTAGAATTTATTTCAATAAAAATTTATTCCTAATTTGATTCCACTTTACCGAACCCATTAGATAGGATCAAAGTTATTATTAATTGTTTTATTCATGGGTTGTTTATATACACCATCAGTGATACTTGGATACCATTTTAAGAATTTCATAGACATGATAATAAGTAGAATTTTTTATATAATCCTTCAGTGAAACATTTATTCTAATATAGGAATTTCATGAATTGAATAATATCTCAAATGGATTATATAAACCATGGGTGAAACCTGATTTTATATAGGAATTCCATTGATGGACTCAAATGGTATGTTTTTTATATATTTGATGAATTAAATATGGATTTCCATGTAGAAATTCCTTTGAAGAACTAACTTGTTAAATGAATTAATATATTCATTGAGTGACACATCAATTACCATGTAGTAATTACATGGAGAGACACATAGGTTTGATGTTTTTTTGTACATTCATTGAGTGGTAAACTCATTCCCATTAAAGAATTACTTGGATGGAATCAGAGGTTTAGTGAATTCATATAACACTTTAGTGATACTTGGATTCCAGCCTTGAAATTATGTGGAAGAAAACATTTGGAAAACAAAATTAGTATAATTATTTCATATCATAATGCATGGATTAAATAGTAGTATACCATGGGACCTCATTTAATTTATATAAGTTTAATGTACCATATTTAAATGATATCTAGATATTAAATGGAATCCTTTATTATAGTTATTGGAGGAGAGTATGTGAGATCCTAGGTTTAAGAAACATATCCCACTACGGTGTCCTTTCTTAGTCAGAGATATTTCAGGTGTATTGTGTAGTAGGAAATTTTTATCAAGATTGCAGACAAAAAGGTTAAATTAATTATACACATATTATTTTTTATGACATCCATCTCATTTACCTTTTCACAGGAGGTCAAAAAAACATGGATTATGGACACCATGATCAAATTTTGTTGTTGTTTTTTATTTATTTATGCTTAATCATATATTCACATATTTATGGCTATAAATATATATATTATGGAACCTTTCCAAGTCAGCCATGATATTGGACTGAGGAATCAGTTGTGGTTTCATGTTTATTTGTTTTATATATAATTTCAATTATTTCTCACCAATAATATGCATATTTAATGGGAAATCACATATTAATGATGATTTTATGTATCATATTTGTGGTGTCATGAAGAGATTATATCTCGCCCTAATATGTTCACCTTGATGTGAGTTCAACCCATATGTCAGCTTTTCAGGATTAGAACAGATACATGACATATAGAGATGGGGCCCAAGGTTACATGATTTAGTAGTATCATCTTTTGATTATTCATATGATCATACTTTATATTCTTAGAGGTATCTTGGAGACCAGTTACTTGGTATGGATCAGAGATAGTATTAGAGAATTGGATATTTATTTTAGTTCCTTTTATGTACCCCTGAATATATGTGAATCCAAGTGGGTCACCATTGTTATATGTTTGACATATCTATTTAGGATTTTATTTAATTTAATTTATTATTACATCATGGATACATTCAATTAATTTAAATTTTATTTAATATGTTTACTATTACTATGGAACGTGTGTTCTTATTTTTGATGTTATTACTCTAACTTGACATTTTAGTCTCCCATATAGTACATCCATTATATCCTCAATGATTTTTGGATACCTTTGGTGTATGGGGATGAGTGCTTGAGGCCTTTTGGAAATATATATCAAAGAAGCAGTTTATTAGATTCTGTATCATGACATCACATTGAGAGCCAATAAATACAACTCAAAATTTATTTAATAATTTCAGCCTCAATATCTAAATCCAAAACCCCCTCATCCCATTATGATATACTTGTTGAGAACATGTCATACATGTTCTCATATCGTTCCTTATTATAGGGTAGTGTAAGACACCAAACATTACATATAGTGTTAGTTGTCATGTAGTGTGCATACCTCCCCTTCCAATAGTAAAGGTTCTATAGTAAAAACCACATATAAATATGACATTGGGGGATAATATTTTCATGTACACCATGTAATGGGTGGATCATATATACAATCGATTCCCCTAATATCATAGGAAATGAAAATTATAATTTAATTCAATTTATTTTCACTATAAAAAAACAATTTAATATACTTCAATTTATGTACCCCGTGAAAGATGTTTAAATTTAAATTAAACCGTAAAGATACTATGATCCTAGGTTTAGTAGGGTTCAGATAATTGATAATTTATTGTTTACTATGGCTTAAAAACACCTTGAAACATTATTTATCAATTAATGATACATGGAATGATCATGAATAAAATAGTAAAACTGGGGGAAACATGTTAATGACACACATTATAATACTAACCAAGGATAGAAAACTAAAATACAACCATACCCAAAGTAGGTCATCGAATTTGATGTTTTGAATGAGATGGAATACTAAATGGAAATTTTACTTAATCTATTTGAATAAAAAGAGAAGGAATTAGCGTTTTAATATAATTTTCAAATTATTTATCTATAATTATATCTTCAAAAAATCAAAATATGTTCTACTAGGTACCCAATAATGTTGTACTAGGTAACCAATACCTCACATTTTACATTATACAGTGTCATATGCCCTGTGATTCCCTACTTAAGGATTATGCCTCCACTTCCACCTCCCATGTATAACCAGTAAAAACCTACCATATATGAGATGGAATTAATTAAATCAATCATATCCCCTAACCAAGCTTATTTATTCAAAATGACCAATGAACCACTTAGAATCCCTCTAAAATCCATTATTCATAAAATTACATATGTAAAGGTAAAATTCATATCAAAAAATAAAAAAAATAAATTTTGACATTTTAAAAACACAAAACTATAATTATTTTTTCATTAAAAAGAACATTTAGTCTAATATGTAAAAGAGAATGGCCATTTCACCCATAAATTACACCTCATCTACCACATATCCTAAATGAAACATATATGATAACAATGCATGTATAATATCAATATAACCATGAAATTATGTGATTTATAAATCTATTAGATGATATAAAAATTCATTTTATGAAATATGAATCCATGTAATGCAATACATTGAAAACAATGATCACATGAGAATTCTCAAGAAAGTTCCTCTAACCCTAAAATACATATATCACATTATCCATACCACCATTTAATTTAAAAAGTTATAACGGATAATTTGTGGTGATAATTATCCAAATAATTATTAATATCACTCACAGACATAGTAAATTTCATATTCATACCTCGAATATTAAAGTGCATTGAACAGGGTGACAGTTATAACAAGACCTTCTCGAACACCTAAATCTATATAAAATTGATTTTTCAAATAATATTAATGAACATCCTTACTGAGAAGTATTAAAAAATTTCTTATCTACAGAAATATCATTTGATTATTCCATCATCTGAAAAAACCAAATATCCACTATCTACCATACCATTAGTCAATATAGAACAAACTAATATTTTACACCAAATATATGTAGAAATAGTACCATATAAATTATTAGTTATAATGTTTTATATTTGTTATTAACATAATCACAATATTGTGATCCTATAAAATATTTAAATCATGGAAACATTATTTTGACATGTCCTCAAAATCATATATAGTACACTAAGATATCAGATCAATAAGAGGAATGTAGGTAGTTTTTAATAGAATCTACGTGTCACATACATTATTTAGTCTTTTTAAAAACCACTATGTATAATGGGCCTCCTGATGAAAAACAATTCTATTAATAACCCAAATAGATGAACTATCTCTTAAACATATATTATATGCATATCATCAATGGAATATGTCTCCATGATCTATATGAAATTTTATATATTTATCATCTATTATAAGATAACTAATTCTAAACCACTAAAACATGATAACCTCAACAATACTATTACAATGTTGATGGACACAAAAACACACTTACACTAATAAATTTGTAACTAAAAAAGAGGATGTGAAAATAAAGATATTATGATAAATATACAATAAAAACATCATGCCCAACAGTATTTAAATCCATTAAAATAGCTCATTCAATACTAATGCTAACTATAGGTGATGTTATATGTATTCATCCCATGCAGTCTTAGATTTATGTAGCCAAATGAGACTAATATTTTATCATGTATCCAGTAATATCAATGAATGAATAATAATATGTCATAATATTATGATAAATCTAAAATGGATATACTAATGTCATGATTATGATATAAATAAACATTACCTTTAGTGACGGAATATGTTTTTCACAACTGTCTAATAACATGAAATTCATACCCAGCATAGTTAGTATTTTAATCGTCCCTTCCAAATATGATTAGTCTAAGATCAACCTGCTATCATAACTATAAAATTTAAGGAAAAATGTTTCAAAATGAAATCATTAGTCCTGTCTGACCAAACCACCAACAAATCAGTCATAGTTATTATTAGTATTCTGGTGCTAGATATGTCATACGACGGGAAGCACACCATAAATATCATGAGATAGAATTCCTAGAGTTAGGAATATTTTTGAAATCACATTTTATGATCACAAAAATATCTATGTGGTGAATCTGACTAAATTTTATTTGGGAGTATACCAAAAAATCAATGAAAATGTTGACCAAAAATAAATCAAAATAATTATGGAATTCCAGATTCATTTGGTCCATAATAATTATTGGTGAAATATTAAAATTTAATAGCCAATATTAAACTCATAAAATCAATATATTTTCCCTAAATAGTTACATATAATATTATAATACCCCATTCACAATATTATATGTGGTAATCTAATTCCAATCATGGAGTCCCAGTAGGATCACACAAACTAATCAACCATTTCCATAATAAATGGATGAAGATATTGATTCTTAACCACCAAATGGTTTAATTTTATGTAATACATATATAAATGTATTTATTTTTCTTCCTTCTTCATGAAAAAATCATATCACCCCAAGGGTATATAATGAGGTGAATAGATCCATTTTCCTTTAAATCACCTATTTGAGGAAATATCTCTATTACCACTAAATGAAGAATATTATATGATTGAATTTATAAGTTCATTGTGTCTTAGTGAATCTTGAACTCAAAATAAACCTCATTCTTGTCTGGAAATCATTTTAAATCCATTGGAAAAATATCAGTAATCTAATAATTCATAAGATGAATTATATACTATTGTAAATATTTATATTCAAACACTATACTAGCCAAAAAAGTAATTATCTTATATAAATGTTATATTCTAGGTCATGAATAAAAATCCATAATATTAAATTCCTTAACATATGTATTAGAACCACCCTTTAGAGACATGAATGATAGTTTCCAATTATATCATTCATTGTGTTCTCGATAACATTCCAACCAATCAATTCCAGGTAACATGTCAATAATACCCATCTCCAACGTGATGAAACTTTATAGAATACTGAATCGACTTATCAATATGATACACATTACATATCTTCATAATCCCTTCAATAGACTTGTGTGTATCAACATATATATCCCATTGTTGGTACTATATAACAATCATTATATCACTATCAAATTGAGAGAATATAATGAAAATTAATACATCCATGTCTAATTTAAGAAATGATAAGGTTTATAAAACACGAATCATACCACAAAGATTACAGTTATCCCCAAACTAAATGATAATATTCTTATTGGTAGTGAGATATTTTCTATAATACTATCACTAGCCTCATGCCACCAAATTTTATTAAGGGAAAACAACCTTTTGTTGTTTCTAAATCTACCTATAGGCATTATAATATCATCCATGACCTAATGACATCAGAATCCTAGACTGTGAAATATTTTCATCAATCATTCCTTAATTATGATCCATATGTTAGAGTATAAATGTTTCCTTTACCCAAACATAATATAATACCAAAATAGAATTATAGATGCATCAAATCACTATTGGAATTAAACTACTTCATATATCTATCACCTTTGGGATGTGAGTTACCATGATTCCCAGTTGGTAGTACTCGAAATCAGATATTCCAATACATGTATGGAATAAACACTTTCTTTGATTATACTACATGTATCTTTCTAGGATAGACTCGTCATTTATCAACATATTAATCCATGATCACGCAGAACTCACATAGAGTGAGAATCAATATTTTTGGAGGGATTTACCCTTACATTGTATATGACTTTTAATTAATGTGTGGATCATGATGTCAGGGAAGGATATCAATTGGATGATATCCAAATATAATCAAACAGAATTAAATTTTTCATTCTCAAAATTCATGACCCAAACATTCTCATCACTTGTCTCTGTAGGTGAAAACTATAGCATACCGGTATATAATATGATATATTTCCTTGATAATATGTCCTCTATAAAATATAGACAAACTCTTTCATTCTTTTAGAACCTATGGTTTTTGAGAATTATTTTCATGAAATCAAAACATAAAGTAATACTATATTAGATAATTAAGATAGTATTCCCAAACTAGAACATACAACTAGTGATTCGTTATCCTTTTATGAATGTTGGATAAGATATGAACAAACATAATTGATTGTATCTAATGATGATTAATGATTATATACATGGATTATCTCTCATATTAAACTACTATCTATCCACCCACACCTAGAAATTTGTCAAAAATACTTATATAATAAATATGTAATTTATATTGTGGTAGTATAACATATCAATAACATTTTCCTAATATATTCTGAAACATTAATAAGACTCTATATGAGGTATCTATAAATTATAATAAAATATAAAAATAAGTGGTTTCAGCAACACATACAAAGGTGAATTATTTTCCCCACCATCTAAAAACTAAATGGTTAGAGGTTAAGGTAAATTTTCTCTAAAATTCCAACAAAATGAAACATAATACATATATATCACATTCCAATATATATAAATTTATGGTAACTCATAATTGGAACACAATACTCTACTATAGACACACACCCAATGATATAAGGGTTCTGTGAATCATAGCATCAATCCATCCCAACCGACCCTATCTTAGGTCAAGTGTTTACCTAACATTATTTTATAATAAGGTCACAGTATACCAAAATTATAGAAAGTAATAATAATTCTATCAATTATTGTTCCATATAGACGTTATATTATAAGACACAATATATGTTGTTGTTGAAACATTAACTAATTATACCCTCCATTATATATATAATAATTATTAGTATTATCAATCAAAAAATATATAATTAATTTTATCAAAATGTAATGAAAATAGTGAAAAAACAGATGACATACCATCTTTATAGTCCAACATAAAGATCAAATAAATGATAAATCACATACATCATTATATAAAAAAAATATAATTTATTCAAGGAATTAAAAAATATAATCTATGAAATCATAGATATCGGTCATATATTGGTTATTTATTCATAAGATCAATATACATAACAATTTCTGATAACATCTTATTTCTTGTCTATAATACCCCAAATTTATTTCAAATAGAAAATGATCTAATGGAACTTTGTAACATCATAAATTAGGTTCCCCACCATAGTAATATAACTGATATACTCCATACCTCAAATGTCCATTCTAATTTTTATAATGTTTGTGATTATTACTAATGGTAAGAAAATAGGTTTATAGAAGGTAACATATGGTATAGATCACCATAAAAATATTGTCAGTGAAATTTTTAGAAGAAGTAATCATAATGTATCAAGAATGTAATAATATACTTATACCTGAATTCTATATAATAATAAATATTAAAAATACATATATTTAAAAATATGATCTTGTACATTCCATTCGATTCAAATATAAAAATAAGGTATCCCTAAGGAAAAAATATTCAAATTTGGGATGATAATTAAAACTAATTGAAGGATATGTCCAATATATTAGTAACCCATAGAGTTCCAATCATATCTTTCAATTTTTACATTGTATCCCAACTCAATTGTTCCATGCATCATGCCCTTATACCATACCATAGTAATGAAACATGAGTTCTGTCTATTTATAAATAAATTTAACTAAGGTGTGAGTTAAAATTAGTGAGTCCCAACCAATGATTTTCCCGTGAACATCCACGAATGATAGACTCTTGATCAATATGAAATTCTATTAATGAAATATAATAACTAAATTTTCACCCAATAGAGTGATCAATAACTAAACCACATGAGGCCACAAGTGATTTGATCATTAAAGGAAAGTCATGGCATGTCAATGATTTGATCATATCTCAAATATGAAGGAAATATCATACCTTATAAAACAACAATTATAGATAGTATATCACTATATAAAACAAAAGGTGAATGATGTTTCATCATAATCATCCGAACATATTAAAGATATATAGAAAATATATTATTGGTTGAAAAGAATACTAATTAAATTGAATGAGGAATCATACGTTGTGGGGAATAGTGTACCACTACTACATATAATAATGTGTGAATTATAACACTAAAACCCATAATAGGTGAATGGTGTACTACCATATCAATACACCATGTATGGATAATGCATCACATTTACTAATAACTTGAGTTGAAAATATACCACTATTATCCAAATATATGTGGATGATATTCCACTATCAGGATCCATTATGTTCATAATTTACATAAAGGAGGCACATAAAATATATTATTTCTTATAATTTTATGTCTTTTAATAAAATATTATTTATAAAAAAATATAAAAAATTTAATTTAACGAATTTTTCATTATTTTGATATTAATAATATCAATATAACATATAATATTAAAAAAATTATTTTGATACATCCTTGATATGTCAAGGTCATCTATTTATGTTTTTTTGTTACATTAATTATGTAAATATATATTACATTTAATATTTTTATTTCAATTTATTTAATTTTTTGATAAATAGAGTAAAAACATGATCAGTAATTAGTAAGAATTTATGTTAATTATTTCCTCAATCAAAATTAAAAATTAATTTCCATGATAAAGATAAATATTTTTCATTAAAATGAGTATTTATAGATCATTATACCCTCAATATAAATGTATTTTAAAATTTTTAAAATTTATCCATAAAAATAGTGGGAAATGTTTCACTTTTCTTGAAATATATTATTTTAATGGTTAGAATATTATTTAAATGGATACGATTCCATATAACTAAAAATGGGATGATTATAGAAGAAATTGAATAATCATATACGTTTTATGAAACTATTAGGGTCATTATTTAGTCATTTTATTTTATTTTTTTTTACCTAAATTAGCTAATTTACCCTAACTATAGAAATATTATTACTATAGATACTTTTTATTACAAAAAAAGGGAACAATTTACAAAATTTAAAACAACTGTTTCCAAATATGGAATCCATTTCTCTAGATTCAAATCACTGAATTGAAATAATTTAATATTAAATTATTCCTGCAAAACTCAATGAAAAATAGTTCTTTAGAAAGATGATTTTTTAAAAGAAAATAGTTTGTATACCAAATTATGTTATAAGGATGATTAAAATGTAATTGAATTTATTATATCTAACTAAATAGTAATTAATATAATTTGATAAAAATAAATTAAAATAAAATGGAATTTTAAATATACATAAATTGGTTGTTTTATAAAAATCTGTAATTTTCTTTATTCCTTCATAAAATTATATTTTATGAAAATTTTCAAACAAACCACTTTAGGATAACCTTATAGTGATAAATTCATTTTTAAAATTCATTTTTTTGTCTGAATTTTTTATATTTTCATTAATGTAATTGTAATATTATATTGTAAAAAAAATGAAATTCCTATTTTAAAGAAAATATAACATTGTAGTATATATTAAATTTATTTTAAATAAATTTCTTAATTATAAAGAATTATAAATGAGAATGATCATTATTTGTTTAATAATGTGATCAATACTACACATTTAGGAATATTTCACATATATGCTATACCAATCACATTTAATTTATAATGTTTCATTGGTTTTTTAAGCAAGGATAGGTGTATCATTTATGCTATCAAACATAAAATTAATTTTTTAAAATTATAGGATTTTACATTCTCCCAATTTAAGAAATTTACCCCTTGAAATTATATCTTGGGGTAGATATATTTTTCCGTTTTTTATATATCTTTCTTGAAATCCCTTTCTATGAAAGAGATTGGTAAACATACTCTTCATAATAAAAAATAAAATTGTAAAAATGTCTTATGGAATTACACATAGTAGGTTTCTTGGTAGTAAAAAATGGATATAGAATAATAAAAAATAAAACCCAAGGGCTGATGTGGATTGATTGATAACAATATTATATGATACTTAACCCTTACAAAACAATAAATATTTCATGGGTAAAAAGGCTATTGATTTCTCATTATGAAAAATAAATAGAGAACATATATTATTCAAAATACTCATTCTAAAATTTTGGATATATATTATAATCTATAAAACAAAAAAGGAAATATTCTTACCTAACATGAATAATTTAATCCTATATTAAATTTCTAGTTTAATATAATATATTTATCAAAATTATTACTATTAAGCATGTATTTTAATTTCCAATGTACTACAATAAAATTTTATTATATCACACAGTTCCCAAAAAGGAATGATTTCTTTTCCTCCTTTCTTTAAACGTTACCCAGATAAAATATGTTTTGTACAAGATAAGATGATTCAAAAAATGAAAAACCCTTCAAACGAAGAAAAAAAATAAGCTACAAAATTCAATTGTAAATCTTATGTATAACATATATTATTAAATAAAAAACAATACTTAAATTTCATAAATAATGTTGAATGGTATTTAATCTATATTAATCCAATAATGGTCCCTAAAATTATAGTGATTATTTTTTGAAATAAAATTAATTGCATACTCAATTTTTAATTCTATGATAATATATATGATAAAACATACTTTTTTCATTACTATCATGATCATCCATAAAAATAACATTGATATATTCAAAAATAATAATTAACCTCAATGGTTATCTCATATGTTTTAGCATACAATAATAATGGGTAGTAACCCATAATTACATAATAATAAAAGAATATATACTTCCTTATGTCAATTTATACCATTTAGAAATTGTACACTATAAGAAAAGGCCATTATTCCTCAAATAATTTTTTCAAAAGATAAACCCAAGGGTTACATATCCCTAAAACATCTATCAAAATTAATTCAATATATATCAATATAATCACATCATCAAATAGAATATATTCTTTTATTCTTAAAAACATCATTAAATAAAACATCGTATCACAACTACTGAATCGTTTATATTTAGATATATTAATTAATAATAATTATTCCACATCCATTTTCAATTATTTTTTTTTTATTACATTATTTATTCATTCCAAGAATTTAATATTTTAATTATATACTTATTATTCATCAATATCACCCAAAACATGTTGCACAAATATAGAATAAAAAAATATACCATAAATCTAGATTTCAAGATTTCAATCATATCCCCTTTATGGTATGACATGATTCCAAAATTTTATAGTTTAATTGGTAATTTACATTGTGATATTGAAATTTCCAAATGATTTTGATGTTTTAAATTTTTTTAAAAAAAATTATGATTCCACGACCCAAAAAAATATTTTGCAACTGAAATATTATTATATAATTGAAATAGTTTCATACTTTGGATTTTAATACTTATAATTCTATAAAAAAGATTTAAACAATACTTTTCTTTAATAATGATAATATAATCATATGGATGGGATAAATAGGTTGGTAATGAATAATTTAATAAAATACTAATAAATGATGATTAAAATGTTTAAAAGAACATCATTAAAGAATCAAATGAATTATTTAATGTTCAAATGGAAACTATCCATTAATTTAAATTACCCTCATAAACCCCATAATATTCTAATCATTGAATATACATGTGTCACTTAATTGTCATTCTAAATCCAATAAACAAAAAATAACAATTAATCCCCTAAAAATTCATCAATTAAAACCTCAAAAGGTGTGTATATAAATTTAAAAATATAATAAATCTCAAATTTTTATACCCTTGATGGTATTTGTGACACCCAAATAAATTAAAATATCTTTCATTGAGAATAAATATAATTTTTTTATAATGTTTTTTATATGAAACACTGAGTTGGCTTGTGTTACCCACAATACTGAGTACATTAAATAGCATATAAGGCACGGAAGACCAATAATTGAAGTTTTTAATACACCATGAGAATTTATGATAAATTTATTTTCATATCAAATATTCAAGGGAGTTTTTTCATTCATTCATTAGATTTTATAGAAATATTATAACAATATATTTAGTTTTACGCATTAAAACTATATTTTTATAAAGGCATTTTTGTCAACATTTAATGGAAAAAATATTTTAAAAATAAATCATGATTATTTTATAAAAATTATTATTGAAAATAAACTTCATTTTTTAAATCATAATTTAAAAATTATCTTATAATGATATTTTATTATTTTTTTGAGAAGTCTGGGTTTTGATGAATAGCCGAACATTCTGCATTTTAATGGAAAGCTGTCATTTTTTATATAATTATTAATTTGAAATTGAATTAGAATTTTTTTACTGAAAAAATAGATAAATTATACATATATTAATCTAATTAAGGTCATTTAAATAAATTTTCTACTGAAAGTAGATATAAAAAACATAATGAATGTTTGAACACATTTATTTTAAAAACTTACTTTCTCACCACGTCTACTAGATTAACTTTATATGTAATTTTTCCACATCTACGTGTTGAATTTGGAAAATTTTAATTTTTTTAGTTAGAATTATCATATTATTATTTGTCTCATAAGATCACTACTGGAAAATAGGTCTATACCCACGGTTTTGCCAAAACCTGTGGGTATAGGGTACCCCTCTACCCATGGTCTTCCAAAACCCTAGGTATAGGGATAGTATGTGAACCTATACCCACGGTTTTCCAAAACCGTGGGTATAAACCACCTGTACCCATGGTTGTGCCAAAAATCGTGGGTATAGTTTTGTTTTAAGACCTATACCGACATTTTTGGAGAAAATCGTGGGTATAGAGTATTTTCCGAAGATCTATACCGACGGTTCTTGAAAACCGTAAGTATTGTGTTTTTTTTAAGACCTATACCCATGGTTCTCCAGAACTGTGGGTATAGCTTTCCCGCATTATGGCGGGGGAAGAAAATTTGGCGGGACTTGAAAAAAATTTGGCGGGAAGACATTTATTAAATATTTAGATTAATATATTTACGTGAATATAAAAAATTAACTTAAAAATTTCATAGCTCGGTTGGTGCAGTGCGACGTACAGTGCATGGTGCCGGGTTCGAAACTCTCCAGGCTTGGTTTTTTGAAAAAAATAAAAACCCCACGGTTCGAAAACCGTGGGGGTTGTTGTGTGCCACGTTGTTGAAACGTGTGCCACATTTGACCGATCTATACCCACGGTTTGGAGGAAACCGTGGGTATAGGTTGAGACCCCTATACCGACGCCATTCCAGCCCACAGTTCCCAAAACCGTGGGTATAGGCTATACTCACGGTTTTGGGGGCTATACCCACAGTTTTGAACTGTGGGTATAGATTGTTTTTCCAATATTGGATAAACCTAGTTTTTAAAATAAAATATTAGTGAAGGTAATTAAATTTATAAATTTAATTAAGTTCAAAATTAGTTTACTTAGTGGTTAAACATAAATCTTAATATGAACCATTACATATAAATGAGTCCAAAATCTTTTAATGCTCATATATTGACCGTATACCCTATTTTTTATAATATTCTGAGTTATTGTGATACTATTTCATGAAATTTACCTATATTATATGTTAAATAAATAAATAAATGAAAAAAAGAACTTTCCTAACATTTAATATGTATATGTCCTTATGATATGGAAAACCATCACATTTTTAGGTACACATGTCCTTTTAAATGATAAAGGGGTTATTTTTTTCAAAATTATTTATAATTTTATTTTAGTGATGATTTAGTTACATAAAATTCTTAAGAGACACCAACACATTTATTATATACATAATAATAAAATAAAATAAATGATACCAAAAATACTAAAAGTTAATAAAATTGAATTAATTATTATATTCGGATATTTTATATATTAATATGTCATTTTTTGTATAATTAAACACAATATATTTAAAATACCACATTTTCTTGTAATTTTAAAATTTAAATTAATTTTATAATGTCAAAATTGACATTACTGTTATTTAAATAAATGATATTTTATTTAATGAGTGGATATTTTATAAAAATAATTACTTCAACCAATTTATTTTTAAATGTTAATAAATATAATGTATGGTATATTCATGGACCACTTTTTATTTAATTATGAACATATTCACCCCTAAATAAGAAAAAATATTGTTACCATATTTCCGGTTAATGTGATTTTTATGACCCCCTCCCTCCATAGATGACCCTCATGAGCTAGCAATGATGAAAGTGAGATTGTGACCCCGAGCCCAACCTCCAGAAGGCACCGGGGTGGCAATTATCACCAAGGGTACGAGGATCTCTCAATATGGGTGGAATTACCCTTTATAAGAAAACAATATTAGGGGAAAAGATTTATCAACCTTAAAACATCTCCAAGACATATATAAAGTAACACCAAAATCCATCCCACATCCATGTTTATAAATAAAATTTAAAAAATGTGTCAAATCTCTAAGGTCCACACCAAAAGAAATGATATGCTGCGACACAAAAAACTATCCCAAAGTCCGAGAAAGTAATGCCTAGCATGTTCCACGTTGTCCTATTGGAAACCTGAAAATAGATTTATGTATGTAGGGTGGAAAAAGGTATATGTAGTAGAAAAAAAGGAAATCATGTATAATTGAGCGAAGCATATTGTTTCTCCCATAAGAAAACATTGTAACCAACAACATTTAACAAGGAATACTAACCATCTCCAACTCACCAAGGTATGGTCCCAAAAAATTCCAATCATGTAATGAAATATAGTAATCATATCAATGATAGGTAACCCCACAACATTATCCCATTGATTAGTCTCTCTCCCACCCTAATGGAAAATGTCCAGGTGATCAAACCTCTTCTGAAAGTAATACATCATAACTCACCCACACACAACTGGGCCACATATCTAGTCCTATCTCTCAGGAAAACAAAGCTCATCACATCTTTCCAGCACACAAATGGGCCACATATCACATCACATCCTCCCATTGAAACATAGTCCTCATACAACATGACCTAAAAAAACTTTTGAAGCACAATACATCTCATCTTGAAGACTCATGGGGAAACCAAACTCAACCGCACACTCATTGGCCCCACAAACCACAAAATTCCAAATGAATCTTGTGATGTCACTAAATAGAAGAGGGATAAGTGAGGAGTAGGTGGACCTCCATCCATCCTTCCACTAATACGATTTAGAAAGACACCCTCCACCCTAAAAATGGTGGTGTTTAGAATATGGGGCATAACATGGGTGTGGTGCACATAGAAATCACAATAAAATACAAATTATGTATAATTATTGTATTAAGAAATCAATCCCCACCTATGGGATTCACAACTACTGCAAACACAATTATTATCTGCAACAGTCACATCAGATGTTGAGAAATCAATAGAGCTTAACAAATTTCTTGTACTCAAGATCAATTCAATTAATTCTTTAGATTTAACCATATAAACAGGTGTAAAAATCATATAACTTTCCATTGAAAAACTCCATCCAATTTAAAAACCAACTCATGCTATCTCAACATTATTGAGTATTTATTTTCTCCAACACTATTTGGACAACTACAATGTATAGAACATAATAAGGCACACAGAAAAAGTCACATAGGGGAAGAATAACCATGTTAAATTAACCAAAAACATATTCCTGCTCTATTTAACACCCATTAATGTCATAAATAACTGATCCCAATACATGGGGTAAAGCTATGGCCATGATACTCACAAACAAAATCCCCGATAATTACCCATACAAACCACTTCTATCATCATTTTTCAAAGTCAATAGGACCAATCCATACTCTCAATAGACTAAACCCGAAACTCACAGCCACACCCAGCAATCTATCACTTTACAATTACAGCACACCCATCACAACCATTCATGGAAGGCTTGTTGCATAACCACAAAACACCCATTACACCCAGCAACACAACATAACACAACTTGACCTCAGCCCTGTAACATAACACTGCATATCCATCCCAAAATCAAATAATCTCTAAAATTGAGATTCAATTACACCACCCGAACCATCCACACACATTGTCATGATCCAAACCAGAGAACCATTAAAACCACACTAGGAAAAATTTCAAGATTTAATAAGGAATACCTTATTTAATACCATCAATTAATTCTGGGGTTATCACATAAGAAAGTTAAATCCTAGGGTATCCATTTATTTAACCGAATATATGTGTTTAATAAATTTCATATAACACAACTGTTCAACAGAAGACCAAAAATTACAATTCAAAATCCTTTACATGTGTTCAAATATGTACCACTAATAGGCATGATATTTAATAGGGAGTTTAGACATTAAAATTAATAGCATCTTCCAAAAATAAAATAAAAAGAAGATTATACATCACTTTTTATGCCTTGTATATTTATATAAAATAGATTAATTTATCTTTATAAATATGGTATTATGATATCCTCTCAAAGGAGACATCCATACGCAAAACCAGATGATAAATAAATAAAAGAGAGATGAAGTGATCCCTTCTTTGATGAATAGGTGACCAGAAAATCCTGGTTGCACCATATAAGGGGGAATTCATGTTGTAGGAAGAAGCTCCAGGAACATATATCAAAGGATAAAACACAAACATATGACTCATTGAATAATAATTAATGTTCTAGGGGATTCTGATATCAATATAAAGGATAAAAACACAAGGAATAAAATATCTTGGATTTAGAAATCCCAAATCCAAAATCAACAGGATAAACAGGTTTCAAAATCCACTTATAGCATATATCGACCAACACTAAAAGGCTTGGTAGTCACGGGATGTGTGGTGTTTTTAAAAGATAGGTACAATTCGAAATAGATCAAAAATAAATATATATGATATTAAATTCATTTTGCATCAAATAAAATGTAAAATGGGACAAAGTGGAAAAATAGTAGAAAATGGAATTTTGAAAAACAGACAAAAAATACCCACCATTAGGTGAGTACTTCTAGGATTCACCTGTGCGAGTATAAAATGTGACTCAACATTAGAAAATATTAAGATGGATGAGTTGGCATTGGTGGCTCGCCATTGGCTAAGTCAACATTTAATGAGTCTCCATTGGGTGAATCACTATGGGATGAGTCACCATTGTATGATTCATCGTCAGATGACTCATTATTGGGAAATTTTACCATCATATGACTCCCCAATGGCGATCTCCATCATGACCTACCATTGTGACCAACCGTTATTGACTCACCATTGAGAGTTATCATTGTGAGTCTCCTTTATGACTCATAGGACCTAACTCACTAGTCCTAACTCACCATCCTGATTCATCATTGCGACCTACCATTAGAAATATTGTTGTATAAGAAAAATGTTGAAAAGATCCATTTTGACATCCCAAAAAATATCTAACACTATATTTTCACAATGAATTGGACCTGAGTGGTATGGGGTATTACATCATATACCACTCCAACTATTCATTCCCTTGAGAATTAAAAACCAACCCTATGAGGAAAAGGGATCCGATCAACCACACTATAATATACGTCTCAATGAACTCAATAAAATTGGATAACCACTAACAAAAAAACACATCAAAGATCAATGATATCCCTCCTTTTGTGTCACAAAATCTATAGTTAGAATTCAACATCCATGAACACATCCTCCAACATCTACTAACCAAATCTAAAATAAGGAACCCCACACAAGAACAACAACTACAGTTTCTAAACACGTGAACTGTGGAATTCCATCCTCTATTTGAATATACTATATGATTTGGGCATCCCAGACATGACCACATGGGTTTAATCACTTCTCAATTAATGCACACTAATTATTAATCAAGTCCTCCATTTTACCACATGTCAGGATATCATCAGATATTATGGAACATGGAAACCACTCAACTCTTCATAAACAATGTTATATCATAAAATTTTAAAGTAAAATATACCACATGAATACTCAAAACAAATCTGGGTATTGGGCCCTCATATGTTCTTACCACACCCAAGTACTCTCCACCAAACCACCACTCCTTAAAAGAATGTGACCAAAAGGAATTATCCATCCATACTCCACCTTCTATTGATGATCTTGTATCTATATTATCCAATCAACGTATGTTGCATCATCTTAGATGTCCAACTCTCCCCAGTCAATTATATGGTAGTCATCATGATGATACAGATGATGTTGGGAAATTTGGAAGAGGTCATGAATCCTACTAAACTACAGTGGGAATTAAAACTAGTATTCCACCTTGCCAACATGTCCAAACACCTCTAAGGGTTCAATTAACCAGGGAGAAAGCATTCTCCCTCATCAAACCCTTTATTTCCCTTGTCGATGGTAAACCTTAAAGAACATGTGGTCCCCAACCTAAAACTCCAAGGGCCTTCTCCTGCAATCAAATAGGACTTCTATCGGTATTATCCCATTCTAATCCTGTCATGAACAAGATGACACTTCTTCAATATGTGCTACAAAACCTCGAGGACAAAAGCTATTGTCTCTATATCCTCTGTCCAACCCAAATGTTAACTACACATTATTCTATAAAAGTATTTGAATATATCCATTCCAATGGTAGAGTGATAACTGTTATTGTAAGAAAACTATACAAATGGAAAGTTCCCTACACATGATCTTCCAATATTGAATATTCGTTCCTGAGAAAATTATTTTAGCATATGATAGTATATTTTGTCTTTCCATCTGTCTGAGGGAGGAAGGAGGTGTTGAACTATAACTGAGAGCTAGATGATTTTTTTATTCCCCTCTAGACTTCTGAGATAAACCTTGTATCCCAATCCAAGATAATGGATCTTGGAACTATGTGAAACTAAAACACCTCATCCATATACATCCTTGCCAAGGCATCCACATCTTCCAACTCCTTTATCACTAAGAAGTGATCTGATTTCTTCTGTGAATCCACTACATCCCAGATAGCATGATAGCATCCCTGCGCCCTGGGTAACCCAATGAGAAAATCCATCAAGATGTCATCAAACTTATACTTGAGGACATCTAAAGGATGGAAAGGACCACCAGGAAGATGATGTATAACCATCACCTGCTATCACAGTAAACACTTCTATAAAAAATCATCTATTGAAACTTTTATCCAAGGCCAGAAATACTGCTAATACAGACCACTGTAAAACTTGGAAACTCCTCAATGCACCACTAAAGGTGTGTTGTGAAACTCACGATGGACTCAATCATGCATTTCAAATGGAATACACAACCTCCCATGGAATATCAAATGATTATGACCATCCCCCAACATTCCCTATAGAGCTTCACCATGGTCAATGTGATCACACGTCACCAATGCCTTTGAGCCTCCACACTGAGAATCTTACAAGAGAAGCATCAGAGAAGACTGTCCATCATTTAAAACCAAGTGCCTCTCCCATCATCCATTAATGTATTGAAGTGAAATAAATCCAACTCCTCCATCACCTTCCAACCATCCATTGACCCTCGAACTACCTCCTTCTACTACTTCTCGATCAAGGAATCGACAATGAAATTACCCTTCCCCGAGGTGTAGGAGATCTCAAAATCATTATCATGAAGAAAAATCATCCACCTCTAATTCAACATGTTTATATCATGATAGGAAGAGATATACCTCAAAAACTTGTGATTTGTTAAGTCAAAAAAGAGCTCCAAAACAAGGTGATTCCACCACATCTTCATCAGAAACACAACAACATCCAAATCCATATAATGGGTCGAAAAGATATGTTTGTTGGGATGTAAAAGCCTATACCCATATAAAATAACTCCCTTATAATCTATAAATAGGAATCCCACAAAAAATTGGAATGAATAAATAAAATCAAACATCAGCCCTTTTTCTAGAAACCAGAGTAGTGGAGCATTGACCAACTTCTCCTTCAAATGGTCAATTTTTTGGCACTACTCACTCCACAACAATGCATGGTGATTTCTAGTAAAATCTATCAAATGAGGTGAAAATCAAGATATATCTAGTAAAAATATATTATTATTGCCTACCAGTCCAAAAAAATGTGAACATATACAATATTATTAGGAGATTCTGTAGAATGGCCCCTAGGAACTGCTTTAAAAATGTCTAAAGACTCCATAGAAGAAACACTTCATCCCCAAACTCGTATGAGGGGCACAAGAACTGCTGTAACCAAAAGGCCAGAAGGGAAACTACTGAGATTGCATCCAATATATTAGAACCCATGAAGGTCGTAGCATTTGAGAACTTCCACTGATGGCCCTTCCACTTGAAGAAATCCACAGGCTCCCCTCTCACTATAGAACTCCTCATGAGTGCATCAGCTCGATTACCTCCACCATATTCTGGTCTCCAAGTATGTCAAAAACGTAAAGTGGGATACCTCATACTATATAAAATGATGAAGTGATTCCACTTGGAATCTCTCATGAGACTCCTCAAATGGAAAGAGATCTGATGGAAAAAAGCATATGCTTGTACATAATCCCTATCTCCCATACCGACATAATACCCTATTGGAGGGAGAGTAACTTCTGCCTATTCTCATGATTCATAGGAAATTAAAATAATTATACATAGAACTCCTTAAAATTAACCCAAATAACATATACCTCTTTCATATCCCCATGTACAACATCTACCACTAATGAGAATCATCATGCTTTTGGCTCACTGCCAATGGAACACATTACTCTATCGGGACCAGGATCAAGATGAATGTGAACCGAAGATCCTTGAGCCATAACTCTCTCTCCGAGCTTGAAACACTTCATTTTTACTTTTCCATGTTCTTCCTCTTGAAATCATGTAATTTACCCTTCTAGTGGTCTTCCTCCTCCACTGGAACACCCCTCCACCAATCAACTGGGTCGGCGTACTGAGCCTCAACTACCCAATCCGTATGTGAATTATGACCATGTTCTATAGCATAAAAAGGTAAACAATGAATTCCTATGACTGGGTAGTGTATAATTTTATTTAATATCCACTTCCAATCATTTAACTCATTCCATTCTCTATTTAAAATTCCCAAAAACAACCTAATTCACTCAAGAACACTTGTCATTATGGTGCATGTCCCATTCCTTGAGTCTCTTCCCTTCAAATGGTGTAGCCTCATCTAGTCGTTTGGTAGACTCAGAGTCCTAGAATTTGGGTCACTGGGGGCCCTAAAATTCCAATTCCTATCTAGTCTTCCCTAGTCTAGGTTACACACCAAGATCACTCAACACTGTCTCCCAAACAACCCATGCAATACTCAATGTTCCTCACCCAAAAATTTAACCAATATCTTAACCAACGCCTATAATATGATTCTTTCATGACCCTGTCCCTTCAAAGATTCCCCTCATGAGCTGGAAATGATTAAAGTGAGATAATAACCCTCGAGTCTCGCCTTCAGTAGGCCCTGAGGAGGCGACTAGAACCAACTGTACAGAGATATCACAATGTGGGAGGCATTATCCTTTACATGAAAATATGATCAGGTTATAATATGTATCGTCTTAAAAAAACCAATAAATATATAAATGAAATTTGAAATCCATCCCACATGAATGTGTAGAAATAAAACTATTAAAAAAGAAACAAAAATCCAATGTATGTACCAAAAGAAAAACTCACCAAAAACATAGAAATAGAACTAAAGTATGAGATACTAATTCCAAACATGCTCCATGTTGCCCTGATGGAAACCTAAAAATATATTTATATATGTAGGGTGAGAAAACATATATACTTATTAGAAAAAATCAATGACTCTCATGTACTCGTGTGATAAGCATACTAATTATCCTATGAAAAAAAGTAGAACCAAAACACTAAACAAGGCCTATTAAACATACCCACCTCACTAATTTAGTGTCACCAAATAACTCAAGTACTATAAAGAAATATAGTAAGAACATCGACGATAGTATACCCACACCCATTTCCCACTAATTCTTTTCTCTCACACCATAACAAAAAAAACATCATGGAGTTCCCACCACTTCTAAAAAAACCATTTCACCACCTTCAGTCACATACATGGGCCTCATGGATAGTCTCAACACATAAAATCCACACACACATAGGCCACATATCACATCACATGAAACACACACACACCTATGCCTCAAAACATCTCACATCTAGAGAATAGAAAGAAAATCACAACACATCTCTTCCTAAAGACACGTCGGAAAAATTAACTCGCCTGCACAGACCTATGCTACATATTCCACAACATACTTGAAGAGACTTTGGGTATAATCACTTAGAAATGGGATAAATGAATATTGGGTGTCCATCCATCCATGCTTCCACTGGGTTGTTTAAGAAATACACCCTTCCCCAATTATAATGTTTTTGATTGACACATGGTTCTCAAAGAAGGTGGGGTGCACATAGAAATCACAATAACATAAATTATAAATATAGTATCTAGAAATCAATCCCATCTGATGGGATTCACAATAACTGTAGCCACAATTTGGATTATAAATGGTTACATCAAAAGTTGATAAATTAAATCAGATTCAAAAAGCACTTTCACTCAATACCCATTCATTTCATTATTTAGCTTTGATGATAGATAACCATGGAACCAATCATTTATCTTTTCATTGAAAAAATACTTCCCCTTTTTTCAAACCAACTAATTTCATCTAAAAAATATTAAATATTTATTTAATCCATAACTATTTGGGATACTAAAATGTAAAGAACACATCATGGAATATAGAATAAGTCACATAGGGGAAGAAGAACAAACATAAATTAACCCACGTGATATTTTCACTCAGTTTAACCTGTGTTCATGTCCTAAAAACCGATATAGATACATGGAGTGCATATTTGGGAAATATACTCAAGGATAAACTCTAGGTTAATTACCCATACTGACCACTACAATCATCATTATTCAAATTCAATTCTCCCAATACATCCTTTCAAGAGAATCCCCCAAAATTCTAGACACCCCCAGTGACACATCTTATTACAACTACTACCCACCCATCACTACCATTCTTGGTGGCCCTAATGCATTACCACACTATACCCATCACACCCAATAACAAAAATTAATAGAACCCGATAGCAGCCCCTCTCTATAATACTGGTCATCCATCAGAAAATCAGGCAATCTTTCCACATGATATTCCATCACATCACCCGAACCACCCACACACATATCTATGATCCCAAATGAAGCACCATAAAAAACCACACAAAGAAAATTTTATAGATTTATTAAGACACCCCTTATTTATTTAAACTATTTAATATAGCAGTTATCACAGAAAAAGTTCAGTTATGGGGAATCTTTTTGTTTATCTGAATATAAGTGGTTAATCATCTTCATATATATAAAGCCTTTTAATAGAATAACAAAAATAATCACTAACAATCCCTCACATGTGTGCAAACAAGGACCACCAACGACCATGTTTTTCAATGGGGAGTTTAGCCTTCAAAATTCACAAAAAAAACCAATAACATAATAATAATAAGATCATCCATCACTACCCTCTATCCTTTCATACTTATCATAAATAGATTAATTTATCTATATTAATACGGTATTATGATATCCTCACAAATGAGATATCCATACACCTACCCCGCATAATATATTAATAAAAGATGGAATTTGTTATCCCTAACTTAAATAATAGACAATCATCACTTCCTAGTTGACACCAAATAAGGGGAATCCATTCAGTAAGAAGAGCCTACATGATCACGGTCTGAATGCTACAACAAAAAATGTACGACTCATCAGGGAGGAAAAAATGTTCTATGGGAGTTCATTAACAAGAAAGAGGAAAACCACACAAGGAATATAAGATCTCATCATTTGAAATTCTAGATCCTAAATCAATGGGAGAAACGTGTTTCAAAAGCCATTAAAGGATGATATTGACCTAGATGACTCTGTTTGGGAGTCATGGGTAGCATCAGGAATTTATAATATAAGTATCATTCGAAATGGATCCAAAACCAATTAAATGTGGTATTAAATTCATTTTATGTTAAATAAAATGTAAGATGGGAGAAATTGGAAAAACTGAAGAAAATAGGAATTTTTAAAAAACTCTCAGAAATGACTCACTATTAAGGTAATTCAATGCTGGGAGTCACAACTGGGAGTCACCTATGTGACTCATCATTGGAAAAAAACATTTGATGAGTCACTATTGGGAGGCTCATCAATGGACTAGTCACTATTGGACAACTAACCATTGGTTGACTCATAATTTGATGAGTAACCATTGGATGAGTCACCATCGAATGATACACTATTGGGTGAGTTTCCATTACAAAACACATGACTGGAAACCAACAATTTCCAACTACCATCAATGACTCACCATCATGAACTACCATCGTGAACTACAATCATGACCCACCATCATGACCCACCGGTCATGAATCACTATCATGAGTCACTGTTGCAACATATTATTTCCACCTACAATTGGAATAATTTAAAAACTAGAAAACTATTGAAAAAAGACACCATGACCTCCCATAAGAACTCAAATAGTGTATTTTCACAATGTAATGGACTGAAGGGGTCTGAGCCATTACAATACTATTTTTATGCATTATACACAATTGTTTTAAAATTAATTTATAACACACATTGTATTATTATATAATAAATTATATATCATATTATAATTTATTGGGAATAAATTTAATAATCGTTTTCATGTTAATTTATTATTAATGGATGAATAAAATTGGTTAGAAAACTATTTACTTAAATGAAATACCAAAATGGGATAAAATGAATCATAATGAAAATGTGAAAATAAGAAAAAACGGTTTAAAACTTGTGATATGTGTGTGTATCAACCATAAATCCCCATCACTACATTAGTTTTCCATTTTGGAAGAACATTAGTTATGTGTGACCATCCAGTAATATTTACCTTTTTGTATTTACAATAATTTCACTTATCTCCACTATAAATAATCATTAACTTTTCCCCTTCCTCACACCTCTCATGATATTTTGGCCTACCAAACCCTTCAAAAATAATCTCCCAACATCCCTACCATTATCCTAAAAGCTTAAATTATAGAAAAAAACTGAAATTTTATTTTGGTATAATCCAATAGTAGTTACCTGAATAATTTGTAGCATTTATCATCAAGATCATTTATTATTTTAGTTTAAACCACATAAATTATAATTACATATTTATTATAATATATATATATATATATATAATTATTATTTGTTATCTTATGATTATGACCTAAACATTCACACACATTTATCATATGGGATACCGAATCATAATTCTTGTATACAAAAAACTACCACCTCTCTGATCAAAGTCATTTGTTATTAAATTGAAACCATTAAGGTTTGGAAATATTGATGGATTTATAGTTTATATGTGATACATATGATTTTAATAATTTATTAATTAATATGGAATAATTAAATAACACATAAACTGATGCATTCTATATTGTTGAAATATGATAAAAATATCTAACTTATATGAGAAAATATAATAATATAAATAAAAAATAGATAATTATGATTTAAATTTAATTTTAGTAAAACTATATGAAAATTGAATCAGCATTCATGCATGCATACAATATACTGTCTCCGTGAATGGTGCATATCATTTCATACCTCAAAATATTATGGACTACTATAAATACATATATACTAAATATATTTAATATTTACATCGGGGTTTAATATTATGTATATTATTAAATAAGGATCTAATTAATAGTAATGAAAGAAAACAAATCGGTACATTCATAGAAAAACGGAAATTAACACCCCAAATAATAGAAATACAAAATAACTATTAAAAAACATGTAATAATATGTTATAAGGGGATCATGTATGATATTAACAATTTTAATATGTTTTGGTTTTAATTTAATAACATCATTATAAATATTATAACTAATGTTAGATATCTATAAAAAAATAGAGTGTATATTAAAGGTTTTTCATCTCACTTTTTATATATTTGATATAAATTTCCAATTCATCGGTTACTAATTTATTATAGTGTAAGAAATACCCATTTTTTATATTATTTAATGAATTATTTTGTCCTTATGTTGTTTAAAATTTTTACATAAAATTATCTCTTCCAAGAGGATTTAACTTGAAAATTAACTTGTGGTAAAAGATAATTTAAAATGTTGCTTTATTTTGCGATTTATAACATTATTTTGAAACAATAAATTTTTTGAAATAAATTTCCAATGTACATGAAATTTATATTAAATATTCATGTTCTAATATGATGGATATGATTATTTCCTAAATATTATTCCCTTATATACAATTCTTACATTTAATGTTACTGAATTTACTTGGGAATTATTGAAAAAATCATATTATTTATCAAATATGGAAATTTAACGATTAGGAAAATTGTTTATTAATTTAATATTTATTCAATAAGGAAATATTTTGACTGGTGGGACACAGGTGGGGCCCTATTATAGAAATCCAATCAGTTTATCAATATGATCTCATGAAAATAATTAGTTGGCCAAATCAGAGTTGTTTAAAATGTCTTGAAAATATATATTAATGATAAGGATATCTTCTACCTAGGAAACATAGTTTCGAGTAATCAATATTTTCCTTCATTTAGATTTAACTATTATCTTACAATAATATTCTTTCTTTGATATTATATATGGATGAATTTCATTCTCAGTTTATTAACTAAATCTTATGTTTTTTTGTCATTTACACTTCCACATTGATTATTACATATCCAGTTCGTTATGTGGAAAGTGTTATTATTTATTTACCTTTAAATATTTATTATTCTCATTTATTAATGATTTCTTCCACTTCAAAAATAACCTCAACGAAAATTTCATATCACCTTTATTTTGTTACTTTTCCCTAAGATTTGTAGATAAATTATTAGAATGATTTTAAAGGATTCAGTTTATTTTTCATTGTTATGTATTAAGACTAATTTTATTTCACGAATGAATAAGGGTTATAAAATATTTAGTCGAGTTTTACAAAACTATTAAAATGTCCATTCTAATGATATTTTATTAATTGTAACCATTCTATCATAAAACTTCAATTAATGTACTACGTGCTACTGTGGTGAGGGTGTTACATATGGTATCAAATTGAGGATTATTAGAATCATTGGAAATAATATTTATGAAATCATGGATTAGAGAACATGATCCAATGATAGAATTTGGATATATATATATATATATATATATATAATTTATTCCCATAGAACCCGTGATAATGATTATCTGATTACGTATATATTGATCTTCCAATTTAGGTAATGAATTGTACTATTATTGTAATTACACATGAAATAATCTAATCATGTCTATATCATCATTATGTAATGTCACATACAAGATGGAATGTGAGCCACTCTAATCCACATGATCTAATGAGTAATAATGTTCAATTTTATTATGTTTTAATACAATCATTCTAATAGAACTAGTGACCCATGAATTCTCTTCATATGTAGACATAGTATAATTTCTTAATAATACAAATAAATTATTCTTTGTGTATTATGGATTAAGAGTGAAGCATGAGAACCAGAGGACATCACATAAAATTATGTTTAATCAGAATCATTGAATGAAGTATTTTCCCTCATGTAATCATTGGGGATAATAATCACCCTTGTACTTGGATAAAATGAATGAGTTTTTTCTACAAATATGGATATAAAAGTCACTATTCTTATGATTCAAAGGATAATGAAAAAGGCTTCTAGTGTAAAATTATTCATCTACAAATAGATGAGACACTACAAAAAAATGTATCATGTGTTAAGTGAATATTTAGAAAAATAGTCTATTAGATAATGGTTAATTTTTTATAATACCATATATGAATAATAATGATTGATATTCTTCTATATGAACTCAATTATTATTTAATTTTATTATTTTATCTTCAAGGTACATTTAATTAAGATTATTACATATAATTTTATTGTACTATACCACTTATTATTATTTATTTTCATTGTTTATGTTGAATGGTAACATAAAAATTGGTTTAGTAGAAACATGAAATTTTTGTGAAAAACATTATTTATGGAATGATAAGACATAATATGTTCCTATTATAGAAGCTTTGTTTTTTGGATAAAGATATGATTGATTCTAGTAATGTTATTTGGATAAGTTTAGAATTCCTTAGAACAAATTTATGATCTTTAGAAATAGTGGTTTTTCTATCATTAATGGAGTTTAAAATACATTTGGATTTTAGAAACACATTCAACAATATTTTTTTTAAATAAACAATAAGCAAAAATGACTTTTTCCAATAATTTTTTATTGTAATTCAGGATGTTACCATGTTCTAAGAATATACATGATGATGTTATTCTCATGTTTGGAATTTGATTATAAATCTCTCCTTCATGTTAATTAAAATCCAATGATATGTTTATTTTTGAAATTTACTTAACATCATTATAATCTTATTGATCATAATCTTTTGGAAAAGTTAACCCTTAAATAGATGGTTTATGATTACCAGCTGATGTGGTTTTAGAGATTGATATATTAAATCACACTATGATTCAAATTGGTCTTATAAATGAATTATAAAAAGTTCAATGAACAATGTATATGATTTTGGTTATAAAATATACACATATATTTACATATATATTTAGTGGCCAAAATAATTCTAAAACTCTATTAAAAACTATATTAAATTTTTTTCATATTATAATCAATTTTTATGATATCAGTAAACTTTTTAGCGCCTTTAGTCTATTGATTTTCGGTCAATAACTTTATCATGATAATGTTCTCAATAACTCTCAACCAAAACATGATAGTTATATATCTCTTCCATATACATGTTTTTAACTAATGTTATCCTATTAGATAGATTTTTTCTTCTAACCTTCATATTTCAATTTACCTCTTATTAAAAATATTTCTTATTAACCCTATTTACAATGTGGTTTCCTCAACAATAGTGTATTTACGAAAATCTTATCCTTGATTACGGAGATCTAGTTTTAATTTAGATGACATAGTTTATTTAGGGTGAGGAGAAAGTAAAACCAAAATACCTTAAAATAATTTCTTTTAGAATAAATATATTTTTGTTTTTAGATTTCTTTATATTCAACATTATGTTGGAGTATGTTACCCACAATATCAAGATCATTCAATAGTGTATAAGAAAAATAATTACATAAATATATATTTGGATAACATCTTGAGAAATTTTGATAAATTAATTTTTTTTTGTTATATATTCTGTTTTTTGACATTTATACAATAGATTTTATAGATACATGATAAGAAAAAATTGAGTTTTACAAATAAAAATATACGAATTTTTAAAGGTAGTCTTGCAGTTATTTAATAGTTCACCAACTTTAAGACTATATTATGAGACATTTATAAATATTACATGTAAAAATAAAAATAATTTTTTAATTCATTATTTCAAAATTATATTAGTTTAATTTTATTGTATTTTTATGGGAAGATTCATTTTTTAAGAATAATGAATAATACATCATTTTAGATGAAAATAAACATTTCAATTATATAATTATTAATGATAAATTATATTATTAATTATTTTCAATGTAAAATAAGATTAGTTAAAAATATATTAATTCAATTCATGTCATTTGAATCATTTTTTTCTAAATTCACAAATAAAAAATTAGGTAAATTTAAAAAAATTCTCTTTAAACCCCAACTTTCTTTCCTCGTTTGTGGGATTTGATTTAAATTTCATTTTTTTCATCCACCTTTAATTGAATTTGGAAAACATTGAAATACATAGTTTGAATCATCATAATATTTATATTCTCATAAAATAGTCTTAGTTTTTTACAAAAAAAATTAATGAAATTCAAAATAATTGAAATGATTAGGGTAAAAAATAGTTTAATTTGTAATTTTGATTTTTAATAAGAGTAAAATGAAATAAAAACTTGTAAAATTTCCATTATATTATGACAACCCTACTTTTTATTACACAATTAAACATAATTTATTACATAAATATCACTTCATACAACATAGAAGATCAGGAGGTCTAGTGTCTTTGGGCTTAAGATAATTACATAACAGATAAAAACATGAAATACAACATCTTTATTGAAAACTTCTTTTACATGACCACTACATTCCCTCATACTTAGCATTTCATGGGATAACCTGAGGACATGCATTAGAAAAGGGTGAGCTATAAAGCCCAGTAAGGGAATAATCATGGCATAACATGAGAAATACAATACATGTTAGAAAATAGGCATATCAATAGATTACAAGAGAAGAATAAACATAAATTCATGATAAGGCATGATAATCATAACATCGAAATGTCGCAACACCACTTAACATGGAATTAGCATGAGCCAAGGCTCATTGCACATGGAGCATGAGTGAACCCTCATTCCACATGAAGCATGATTCAACCCTCATTTCACTTGAATTATCATGAGTAAACAACCATTCCACATGATGTATCATGATAATATACTTTACCCAATGCATTGGAGCGCTATCAGGGTTCACCCTTCTTAAAAATTTCATTTCATGCATAAGTGTGCCACATGGATAATAAAACATTGAATCATTCAACATAATCATTAATTTCCAAGATAAATGAATTTTGAATAAATACATGAAACTCTTTAAAACATAGATAAATGTGTATAAAGTTGAATAACCTTGATAGAGAAATGGGCATGGTATTCACTACACAATGACTTTGGCTTGGAAAAACGCAGTGCAATTTCGGCAGCAAAACGGTGTTACATAAGAACTCTAAAAAAATGGTTGATGAGAGAGAAAGGGGTGTATAATCATATTTACATGAAATGGAAAGTAAGGGGGTCATATAGATACATTTCCAAACAAATTTAATGGAATTTATATTCTTGATACAAAAGAATTGCTTGAATGTAAATGAGGAGAGAGAAATTCCTTTTGGAATTTCAGTATCGTAACGGGTGTACATGGGTGGCATTTAATGAGAAAGAAAGGGGTATCCCATAATTAAAACATAAATAGGTAAGTATGGGGGATGTGCAAAACCATACCCCAACATTTATTATTTAAATTAAAAGGGCATAACAACTTAAAGAATATTGGAAAAAAATGAGAAAGGAAGAAAAACCCTTACATGGAAGTGTGATCCCGAAGTCTTGGGAGAGGCTTGAGAGAGGCTTCATGGGAGCTTGGACACCTTGGGAGGATTTTAGAGAGAGGAGGGTAGAGCTTGGACGAACTCTAAAGGGTTTTATTGAGGAGGAAGTGGGAACTTGGGAGGGTTTATATAGGAAAGGAGAGGGAATTGTTTATTATTTAGGTTTGTGACACCTCACATTAAAATAATAAAAACCACAAACCATACCATGGTTTTTGCCCATGGTTTTTTCCAAAGGGGAGTGGAAAACAATATTTTATAATACCAAAGTCTTAAATTCTTAAAATAATGGGGTTACTTATGTAAAGGTGAGTCACACTCCCAAGGAAAACAATTTAAAAAAATGTTTATTAAGTCTTGAAGGGTCCACTAAAGCTTTGTAAAATAAATCAAACAAACCCAAAATTACATTATTTTAATGGTAAAACATATATTGGCCGAGAATAATGTTTTTATTATTTTATCACATCACTATTGGGTCATTATGATATCATAAAACACATCATATATTTAAACGGTATTTAATTTTTACCCAAAAATTTGATTGTCTCAGAAAATTATAAAAAATTCACCGTTGGATAATTTCGAAATCCTGATTCTAGAAATAATATTTATTTTCTATAAATAATTTTCTAAATATGTTAATTTTCACTTTTAAAATAAAAACCGACATTTATCGAAATTTCATGGGTTTTGAAAAAAATGGCTTTCAACCCTTAATAAAAATTACAATTGCATTCATAAAATTATACGGTCATCTATTTAAAAAAATTAATTTAAAAAATAATAATAATATTTTATTAAAATATTATTTAATTCAAAAATCCATTAATTCATCAAAATATATTTCTTAGTTGAACATTAAATAAAAATAATATTTCTACTTTAAAAACTATTTACACGGTAACAATAATAAAATGAAATTATATTCATTATTATATAAATAATAATGTGAATAACCATAGTGCTAGGGTCTTGCTATATAATCTCTTATAACACCTTCATAAGACCGAAGAGTAAGGTTTGCAATGGTGACAGACTCTTGGGGTGGCTTGGATAACATTGCTCGGGTGGTAATCTCTATCAACTTCCACTTCTCTCGTAGGTGGTCTTCCTCGAGCCTAATACATTCAAGATTTGCTTGGGATTGGTCAAGAGTGAAGCCCACAGATGCAACCTCCTTTCTGATCTTTGAAAAATGTTCTTCGTAGGGGGAACATCTACTGGATGTGGTCATCACTTCCTTTGTCTAAGTAAATTGGATTTGTTAAAACGCTATATTTGTACTAATCGTGTTATCACTGTTCAATGGCTATATTAGAAATGGTCACAATTCATAACAGTATTTTAACATCCAAAAACATGAAACCAAAGATGTGGAAATTTTATAAAAACATTTTACATAAAGATACATTTAATTAGATCAAGAGGTATTTCCATTAATGAAAGTTCGGGTCGTTACAATCTTCACCCCTTAAGAAATTCCACCCTCAAAATTTCCTTTTTCTACACTAAAACGTATTTGGGTAACTTTACTTCATCATTTCCTCTGATTCCCACGTCACTTCTACAAAATTCTGGTTTCTCCATAACACATTGACAAGGGGAATTGTCTTATTTCATAGAACTTTTTCTCTATGATATAAGAACTTCACTGGTTTCTCCTCATAAGAAAGATCATCCTCTAACTATACCACCTCTAAAAAGAGTACATGTGAAGGGTCTGGTATGCACTTCCTTAAAAGGTATACATGAATGAAATCATGTGCATTGTCCATGGTAGGTGGTAGTTCTATTCGATAGGCCACATCCCCGACACGATCAAGAATCTCTAAGGGGCCGATGTACCTTGGACATAACTTCCCATTATTTCCAAAACATATGACCCTATTCCACAGAGATATGCATAGAAATACCATGTCTCCAACTTTAAACTCAAGGTCTCGTCAACGGTTATCTACATAACTCTTCTGTCGACTCTAGGATGCCTTGATATGCTGCTGAATGCATTTCACCTTCTCCACCATTTCTTCGACCATTTATGGTCCAAATAGCTTACGCTCACTAACCTCATCCCAACACGCTGGTGTTTGACACCTTTTCCCATAAAGGGATTTATATTGTGCCATTTGGATACTCGATTGGAAATTGTTTTTATAAGAGAACTCAACCAGAGGAAGATGTTGATCCTATTCTCCTTTAATGTCCATTGAGCATGCTCTAAACACGTCCTCAAGTGTTTGGATGGTCTGATTAGATTTTAAATCATTTTTAGGATGATAGGCCGTACCGAAGTTCAGTTCAGTGTTTAGAGAAAGTTGATGACTCTTCCAAAACATAGAGGTGAATCTTGGATCTCAATCGGACACAATTGATATTGGTACTCCAAGCATCCTTACAACTTCCTTGATATATATATGTGTTATTTGATCCAATGAGAAATCCTCCCAAATAACAATGAAGTGTGAGGCCTTTGTAAGACGATCCACAACAACTCAGATTGCATTGTTTTCTTTGGATGACTTCAGAAGTCCAGTGACAAAGTCCATGGGGATGTTATCCCATTTCCATTCTGGTATGGGAAATGGTTTCATCATCCCCTTAGACTTCTTCCTCTCTGCCTTAACTTGCAGACACACCAGGCACTTTCATGTATATTCAGCGATCTCCCTCTTCATATTATCCCTCCAATAATTCTCTAGGAGATCTCGATACATCATTGTGTTTCCTGGGTGAATAGAGAAATTTGAACTATGTGCATCATCCAAAATTTCCTTCTTCAACTCTGGACATGATGGACCAAATAGTCTTTTCCCAAATCTCACAATTCCTTCTCCATTAACATTAAACTCTGAGGATTTACCTTTTCTGATAGCTTCCACTTTTTCCTAAATTAACACATCATCTTTTTGAGCGTCCTTTAACCTTCCCAAAAGTGACGGTTGAGTAATAATTTTTTAATAAGATTGGATCTTTTTCAATTCTCATCAATGATAGAATTGTTGGGTCCTTTCAACTTAGGGCATCTTCCACCTTGTTCACTTTCCCAGGGTAGTAATGGATTGAGCAGTCATAGTCTTTGATCAGCTCTAACCATCTTTGTTGGTGCATGTTCAACTCTTTCTGTGTGAATATATACTTGAGGATTTTGTGGTACGTATATATTTCACACTTCTCCCCAAAGAGATAATGCCGCCAAATTTTCAAAGCGAAGATCACTGCAGCAAACTCGAGGTCAAGTGTTGGATAGTTCTGTTCATGAACATTGAATTTACTTGAAGCATAGGCGGTGACTTTTTCATTTTCATCAACACACATCTTGGGCCCTTATTTGAAGCATCCCTGAATACCACAAAAGTCCTCCACTTGTGGGTAAAGTGATCACGTGCATAGTGATAAGACTCCTTTTTAACTCCTTAAATATTTCTTTGCATTCATCACTCTAAGAAAAATTTACTCCCTTCCCAGTTATCTTGGTATGAGGGTTGTAAAAGCTTGATAAATTTCTCAAAAATCGTCGATAATATCCAGCAAACCCCAAGAAGCGATGGATATTAATTACCGATGTTGGCCTCAGTCATCCCTCAATTGAATCTTTTTTGGAGAGATCCATAGATATCTCATTACTTGTGATGATATGGCCCATAAATGAGACCTCCTTCAACCATAACTCACACTTTATGTACTTAGAATAGAGCTTCTCCTTCCACAGGGTGTCTAGTACAGTTCTTAGATCCTTCTCATGATCCTCCTTGGTTTTGGAGTATATCAGAATATCATCTATAAAGACTACCAAAAATTTGTCGAGGTAATCTCTAAAGACACTATTCATCAAGTCCATGATGATCTCTAGAGCATTAGAGAGTCCGACAGGAATTACTGTGAATTCATTTTGCTCGTATCTTGTATGAAAAGCAGTCTTGGGGAAATCTTCCTTTTTCACCCTTACTTGATAATATCCTGACCGCAAATCCACCTTGGAGAAATATTGTGCTCTATGTAGCTGATCAAATAAGTCATAAATTTGTGGGAGAGGATACTTGTTCTTTATCCTGATTTTGTTGAGCTCACAATAATTGATGCAAATGTGAATTGACCTATCCTTGTTCTTGATGAAGAGGACTGGTGGACCCCATGGTGAAGCACTTGGGCATACAAACCTTTTATCCAGATTCCCATGTAGTTTTTTCTTCATCTCCTCAAGCTCCACAATAGACATTCTATATAGAATATTGGAAATTGGAAATTCCCCAGGTATAATATCAATTGAGAATTCATCATCTGTTATAAGAGGAAGACTAGGATATTCCTCAAGAAACACTTCAGCAAATTCCCTCACAATAGAAATGTCTTCTCAGATGTTTGCCTCCTTAGACACAATCATCTGAGCCAGATACGCGTGGTTATAGGTGAGTAATATCCACGCATGAGATGATGGGGATAATGAAGATTCATCTTCCTCTTTGCACTTTTATAGAATCGGGGGGTCGATTCTCAACATGGAGATTGATATTCCTTTCAAGGCAATTTATGTTTTCTCAATATAAGGAAAGCCAATTCGTGCCAAGAATTGCATAAAATTTTACCATAGGGAGTATAACGAGGTTTTCTAGGAAAGTCAATCCATAGATTATGACAAGGGAGGAGTTATATTCATGGGATGCAATAATTTCTCCATTTTCCGTACTCACCGATATCCTTACTTCCATGATTTGTGGTGGTGCTGGGATTATTCTACTAATCTTTTGTGATATAAAAGAATGCATAGAACCTGAATCAAAAGTTATGTTCACTATACATGAATGAATGACTAGCATACCTATCACCACTTCATTGTCGGGGTTCACTTCAGCAGTAGTGATGGAAAAATCTTTCACTTGTTTCCTTGGATGTTGTTGGTTGCCTCCAAAAATGCTTGGCTTAGGGCATTGATTTTCAAGATGCACGGGTTCTTTGCAGTTGTATAAATGATCAATGCATTGAGGTTCGAATGGATTTTTCCTCTCCTCTATTGCAGCCACGGTTTTTTATTGTCGGTACTTAATAGTTAGGTTCCCTTCTCTTCCACACCTAATGCATTTCCTCATCCCATTCAGGCAATTTCTAGGGTGATTATTTCCACACTTTTGGTAAGTGAGGTACTGGATCTTCTTAGCACTGTTGGATTTATCCATCAAACCACTAGAATTGAAGTACACCTTACGCTTCTTTCCCCATGATACCACTGAGATTATTGGATCTCCATTTTGACCTTGAAATCACATCATAACATTTCCTAATAGCTTTCGAAGTCACGGATCACCAGCGCTTTCCATAGGCTAGGTTTCAGCCCACAAAAGAAGTGGTCAACCTTGCATTAGGGGGTGACAACAATGCTGTGGATGTATCATGAAAGCATTATGAGTTTTTCCTCATACGCTCTGATAGATTCATCGTCTTTTTTCTTGAGGTAAAGTAATTCCCTTTCCATCTTAAGATAGAGGGTGCGTGGAAAATATTTATCGAAAAACATCTTCCAGAAATCCTTCCATTCCAACACATCGATCTCCCCCTCAGGCTTTTTATTTTTTATTAATGTCAACCATTGAGCAGCTTCACCATCCATATGATAAGTATCTAGGAGAACCATCTCATGTTCAAAACATTAAAGGACTGAGAAGATTTTTTCAAAGGAGTTGATCTATTTTTTCAGCGATTGAGGGATCAAATGATCCATTAAAAGTAGGAGGCCTTTGTCTCATGAAGCTCTCAATAGAAACTTTTTCTTTCAAAGGGGGGGTTAAAATTTCCTCTTTACCCATGTTTCTATTAAAATATTGAGTTATCTGAGAGTGAAATGTGAAAATATTCACGATTCTCACTCTCATCGGATTGGGCATCTCATTAGCAAAGTTATCACATTGATCTTCACATCGGTTGTTAGCCTGAGTCCTCATATTACCTGCCATTAGCTGGAATAAAATGAAATATAAGGGTAACGCATAAAGGGTAATACAAGGAAAAAATTGAAGGCTTATAAATAACATTTATTTCCATAACTTATGAATCCATGGGCTTTAATCTATTTTATTCATGATCTACTTTATAATATATATTCTTAGGGGAATTTTTTTAATTCCCTTAATAAGAATTCATACTAAGCTTGTGAATATACCAAAGCATATCCCCCAGAAGTATCATAACCAAGAGTGCAGCAAAGACCATTTTTGTGCACCAGTTCCCGTTCAATTCTATCTCAAATCGGGGTTTTCATGTTTTACCCCTAGGATATATTTGTGCTCGAGCCGCCTTTACCTGCTTGTATCCAGACAGGGATGTATTTTTTTGATAAAACACTTACTCAATACTCACCAAAACATAAGGATGATTTTATTATACTTAGTCTTTTCTCTAAGTATTTACAATGGTTTTCTAATTATAATCCCAAAAATAACTAAACCTATCCTCGAATACCAACTATGACAACCTTTCTTTTTATTACACAATTAAACGTAATTTATTACAAAAATATCACTTGATACAATATAGAAGATCAAGAGGTCTAGTTTATTTGGGGCTTACGATCATTAAATAACAACTTAAAACATGAAATAAAACATATTTATTGAAAACTTCTTTTATGTGACCACTACATTCCCTCATACTTAGCATTGCATGGGATAACCTGAAAACATGCAAAAGAAAATGGTGATCTATAAAGCCCAGTAAAGGAATAATCATGGAATAACATGGGGAATACAATACATGTTCGACAATATTCATATCAATAGAGAACAAGAGAATCATAAACAAAATGGTATGATAAATCATGATAATCAAAACATGGAAATGTGGCAACAACACTTAACATGGAATTAGCATAAGCCAAAGCTCATTGCACATGGAGGATGAGTAAACCCTCATTGCACATGAAGTACGAGTAAACCCTCATTACACTTGAATTAGCATTATTAAACACCCACTGCACATGAATTATCATGATACTATACTTTATCCAATGCATTGGAGCGCTATCTGGGTGCACCCTTCTTAAACATTTCATTTAATGCATAAGTGTAACACATGGATCAAAAAACATTGAATCATTCAACATAATCATTTATTACAAGATTAAATAATGTGGAATAAATACATGAAACTCTTTAAATAATAAGAAAATGTGAATAAAGGTGAAAACTCTTGATAGATAAATGGGCATGGTATTCACTATACAATGACTTTGTCTTGGAAAAATGCAGGGCACTTTCGGCAGCATAACACCGTAACATATGGACTCATAAAAGTGGTTAATTAGAGATAAAGAATTGTCTCATCATATTTACATGACATGGAAAGTAAGGGGTAATATACATACATGTCCCAACAAATGTAATGGAACTTATATTCATGAATCAAAACAATTTCTTGAATGTAAATGAGGAGAGAGAAATTTCTTTTGGAATTTCAGCATAGTAACGGGTGTACATGGGAGGAATTTAATGAGAGAGAAAGGGGTATCCCATAATTAAAACATAAAGAGGAAAGTATGGGTGAGGTTTGAAAACATACCCCAATATTTATAATTGAAATTAAAAGGGCATAACAACTTAAATAATATTGGAAAAAATTGAGAATGAAAGAAAAACCCTTACTTGGGAGTGTGATCCCAAAGGCTTGGGAGAGGCTTGAGAGAGGCTACTTGGGAGCTTGGGGAACCTTGGGAGGATTCTAGAGAGAGAAGGGAAAAGTTTGGATTAACTCAAAAGTCTTTCAGTGAGGAGGAAGTGGGATCTTTGGTGGGTTTATATAGGAAATGATAGGGAATTGTTTATTATTTAGGTTTGGGACACCTCACATTATACTAATCAAAACCACAAACCATACCATGGTTTTTTCCCATGGTTTCTTCCAAAAGGGAGTGGAAAAAAATATTTTATATGGCCAATGTCTGAACTTCTTAAAATAATTAGGTTGCTTATGTGGAGGTGAGTCACACTCCCAATGAAAACAATTTAAAAAGACAAAATGTTTAATAGGTCTTAAGGGGTCCACTAAAGCTTTGTAAAATAAATCAAACAAACCCAAAATCACATTATATTAATGGTAAAACATATATTGGCCGAAAATAAATTATATAGTATTTTATTACCTCACTATTGGGTCATTATGATGTCATAAAACACATTATATATTTAAACAGTATTTAATTTTTACCCAAACATTTGACTGTCTTAGAAAATTAGGAAAAATTAACCATTAGATAATTTTGACATCATGATTCCAGAAATAATATTCATTTTATCTAAATAATTTTCTATATATGTTAATTTTCACTTTTAAATTAAAAACTGTCATTTAATGAAAATTCATGGGTTTTGACAAAAATGGGTATCAAACCTTAATAAAAATTACAATTGCATTCATAAAATTATACGATCATTTATATTTAATAAAAAATAATTTAATAACAAGAATAATATTTTATTAATATATTATTTAATTTAAAATTCTATTAATCCATCAAAATTTATTTCCTAGTTGAACATTAACTAAAAATACTATTTGTGCTTTAAAATATATTTACAAGGTAACAATAATAAAATGAAAGTATATTTATTATTATATACAAAAATAATGTACATAACCATGTTGCTAAAGTATTGTAACATAACCCCTTATAACACCCACATAAAACCAAAGATTAAGGTGTGTGATGGTGACAGACTCTTGGGTTGGCTCAGATAACATTGCTCAGGTAGTAATCTCTATCAAATTCCACATCCTTTGTAGGTGGTCCAGCTCGATCTTATCATATTCAAGATCGGTTTGGGCTTGGTCAAGAACGAATCTCGAAGATGAAAACTCCTTTACAAGCTCTGAAAAATGGTCTTCGTATGGGGCACATCAACTAGACGAGGCCATTGCTTCCTTTGTCTGAGTAAATTGGATTTGTTAAAACACATTATTTATACTAATCATGTTATCATTGTTCAATGGCTATATTAGAAAAGGACACAATTCATAAAAATATTTTAAAATCCAAAATCATAAAACCAAAGAAGTTGACATTTTATATTAACATTTTACATAAAGAGACATTTAATTTGATCAAGGGGTATTTCCATTAATGAAAGTTTGTGTCATTACATATACACCTAAAAATAGATCATATACCATATTTGTACCAATTTTATAAGTTATTGGGATAGTATTCTTTGAAAATTTCCTACATTATAATATATATATGGAATAATGGAAAAAGTAACTTTTGTTTCCATTAAATTTTATAAATACATGACATTTGGAAAAATATTTATTTTCTGTTTTAAATGCCTTTTTTGAAGAAAAAAAATTGTGATATTTATATCACTAATATTTATAATTTTTTATAGACGAATTAATTTCATAAAATTGTTATGAAATTTCAACCGAATGATTATTTAGTTTATTGATAAATAATTTAAATGACACTTAAAATATAAAAACTGATGAAAATTGAATGAATTATTTTGTTAAATTATATTTTAGGATTAATATTTCATTTTAAAAAGAATTTAAGTTTATATATTCCAATTCTATAATTATCATGATATTTATAAAATTTAAATTAAGTAAATAATGTTAAAAATTTACATTAATGATACTATATAAAAAAGACATTTCATGTAATGATTTAATACTTACTAAAAATACTATCATCATCCAGTTTATTTGTAAATTTAAATAAATTTACAACATATTATATTAGAGGAAGAATTTATCTTTTTAATGAGCATATTTTCTCCTAATTATTAATAACAATTATAGCTTGTTTTGGGTTAAAGAAATGTTTTAGTGGTATACATGTGTTTGTTTTATAATTAATATTCAAATCACATGATATTTTAATTTTGAAAATTATATATCATATTTATAATTTATGGGTTTTAAATTTTATCATAACTCTAACTATAAATTAATTTTAAATGATTAATTACCAATGTTATAAAACTAGTAAAATAAATGGTGAAAATAAGGAAACTCGTAGACTAAGGTACCAAATGAAAATAATTCTTTTCTTTTTGAGTACTGTTACTATGGATAGCCCGAATAAAACTATAATAAATAATATATCCATTTTTTGTTGACTTTAGGTACGGTAAATCTTAAAAGAGTGTTTTTATTTTGGGATTTTACAAGAATGACAGTGCACCACCACCATAAAAAGGCATTTACTCTTCCCTTTCCTCACACGTATCAAGCCACATTGGCTCACACAAACTCGTTACAACAATGTTCCCAAAATACCTACCCTAAACCGAGATATCTCATTTTGGTAAGAAATACATCAATGTAATTCCATTGTTATAAACCAAAAGGGGTTACCCGAAGTAGAGGTATCATTAATCAAGGAGAACTTTTATTTTTTTTCTTTCCCTACCACCTAAATTATTATTATATATTTCTAAAATAATAAACACAGTATCCTAAATATAAATATTTTAGTTATATTATTGGTTATTCCTGCACTATGACACACTTCCATCAATTGGGATGCACAATCAGCATTCTGGTGTATGACGGACTAACCCTTGTGTAATAATGTCGTTCGTTCCTACATTACAAATATTAAAGGATGGAAATAATGGTGGATTTATAGTTTTTCTATGATATTTATGAAATTTATAATTTATTAATGTTTTTGAAATTATTATATAAAACTTTCCTACATGTTTTAATTTTTTGGAAATACTATAACATTATTTCTGGAGTTGTGGACTACCTCTGCCTCAAAGAGATGTGATGTGTCCATTATTTACATGGATTGTATTAAGGATTTATTAATTAAAAATATGTCATATACATGAAATATATATTATAATAAAATTATAAAATGCAAAAATTTCATTTCCTTTTAATTCATTCAATATGATAAGATGATGGAATATGTGTTTATGCTTACATAAAATCCACCGTGTCCAAGAATTATGTATTTCATTTCCTATACCAAAACATCATGAATAAAAAATATATAGTGAATATATATAAAATTTATATATTGGAATAAATTATGGAGAATATTAAATCATTATCCCTGAAATATTAATGAAAATTAACTAATTAGGACATTCATAGAAATAAGGTAATTAACGACATAAAACAATGAAAATAACAAAAAACTATTACAAAAAGGGTAATAATATGATATAGGGATACCATGTATGATATCATAAATATTAATATTGTAAAAATATAAGTTAATAACATTATTAAAACCAATATACCTGGGTTTAATAATCTTTAATCCAAACTATATTGTAAGGTATGGGTTATTCTTCTCACTTTTTACATATGTGAGATTGATGTCATGTTCACCACTTACAACTCTTGTGTGGTGTAATACTGACTATTTTGATATATTATGTCATAAAACCATATATATTAATGTTATTCATAGTTTTAATTTTAATTATATCATCCAAGGTGTTATAATTTGATAAATAATATGTTTTAAAAGTAATTTTTAAATCTCAATTTTTTGTGATTGATAGCTCTATATTGAAACAATCACATTACTGTAATATTTTTTATAATAAATTACATTTATACTAAAAATACGTATTATTTTATGATTAATATGAATATTTCCTAAACTATATCATATTTTCAGATGAGGTATTTACTTTTGAAATTATTTGATTAACGTGGGAATTATTGATAAACCAATATTATTTATTCATTGCAGATATGTTATAATAAGGTAAATTGTTTATTAATTAAATTGATTATTCGATAATTTAAAATTTTAATCAAATATTATAACATTTGTTTGAAATAATTATATATATCTCCTTATTTCATCGATATGTTCTCATTTGATGATTCAGTTGGAAAAATCATAGTAATTTAAACTGTATTGATTTTAGATATTGACAGTGAAGGTATCATATTCCTAAGAAATATAGAGACCAATAATAATGTATTTACATAATTAAAATTCTGTTATTATTAATCCATGATACTTTTTCGTTAACATTTTCTATAGATTAATTATATTCATAGTTTATTTTTTAAATTTCATGCGTTTTAAATGTTTAACATTCCATATTGATTATACCTTATCATGTTGTTTAATTGTAACATGTGTTAAGTTATTTACCTTCCCATATTAATTATTGTTATTAATAAATGATTTCTTACATTATACACTTACCTTTCATATGAATTTAATCACACCATTTTTTTAAATTTCTCTGGTATATGAAGATGAACTCACGGAATGAGTTTCAAGGATGAAGTTTAATTTTTTATGAATTTTATTTTCTTTTATTTTCCCAATGTATTATGTGCATCAGGTATATAATATGTTTTCCTAAAAAATGATAAAATAATCATTCCTTCATAATTTAGTTCCCTGTAATCATGATAATTTAATAATATAAGGAACTAACTTTGGGTTTCTGTTTTATGGGTTTTATAGTATTCACAACAACTAAGATTAATACCCTTGAAATCATCATAATCTAAAAAGGTACATAACCCATAACTGACACCAACTATAAAGATATGTTCTTGAATATTTCTTTGTATATATATATAAACATGATTTATATTTTTTATTAAATATTATTTATATTCTATGACATATAAAAGTACATAATAATTATTATATAATAAACCCATTAATTACAAGATGACATTTCTACCTAGCATCAATTTTTCCCGAAAATAAAATATATTTAATATAAAAAAATAATTACTTTCATGAAAATCCATAAAAATTGTTATATTAATGTCATACATTTCAATAGTTATCCATGAAATCCAATGAAAATATTTTTAAAAAAAATAACATATAACACGTAAAAAAATTTATGTAATACATATCTTTAGATAATTTTAATTCGTCAATAGAATGTGTTTCATGGAACAATGAGATTATATGAACCAAGAGACACTATTAGTATAAAATGACCATTATAACCTAGTCATTAAACTTTTTAGAATGAATATAAATAACTATCACATGAAATATAATTCCCCAACTAAATATTAATTTATTTGTATGTTCCTGGAAAATAATCATACATTTTTAGTAAAATCACATTATACATCATTTTAAAATATTATTTTATCTTGATTTAGAAAATAAATTTTACAAAAGGAAGTTATAATTTGAATTCATAATGATTAAATTTTTTTAATGTTATTTTATATGAATACATTTATTTTTTACAGAATAGTTAAATGATGTTTTTAATGAAATTTCACTTCATTTAATGACGTTACAAGGTCAAATTAAATTTTTGATTAGTTTTAAATTTTAAATTTTTCAATTTTATAGAAAATAAAAAAAAGATTTTATGAAAAAGATTTTATGCATTAACTTTCTAAAAAAATATGTTTTATAAGAAAATTTTTCGGAAAGAATAGTTTTTCATCTAAATTTAAATGATTTATTTTAAATTAATATCTAAAACTTCTATATTATGAAATTTAGAAAATGGGTGTCAAATTTGGATTTATCATGTCAGAATTTAGTACGTATGACCCAGTAATTTTTTGGCTAATATGAATAGTAAACATGGTAAATATTATCACCACAGAAAAGGGTAAATTATGTAATTTAGGTTAAAAAAATTATAAAGACTATCAAATGACCCTAAAAATGAAAAAAAAAATTATTTAAATTATAACTTTAACACATATGTTTCTCCATTATGTAATTTAATGGACACTTGTCACAGATAATGAAATATTTAATATTTAAATCAATTATAAACGCAAAGTGTCATTTTTTTTCTTTAATATCTATTTTGTGTCCACATAGGGGAAAATTGATGTTATAAATGAATTTAAATTTCAATTTATAACTATATATATATTCATGATATTATTTTATTTTTGATGATTTGAGCCACTCGAATGAAATTATGATATTTATAATATTTTACATAATAAATATATAAAGATATCATATTCGTGTTTTAAATAGTATAATGGTTTTTATATAGGGTTAAACAACTTAAATGTTATACCATCAATATTTTATTGAAATATATAATTTTCATCTTCAAAATAGTATTTTTTTTATAAATTTTTATGAAAATAAAATTATATTAAATAATTACACAACACAAAATTAGTGATTATTTAAATAGTGGAGATATTAAATAGATGCTACTAAAAATATAAAAATAAATAATATTAAAGATAATTCATGTTTTAGGATAATTTAATTGACTAAACAAACCTCTTAGAGACATAATAAAATATTTTTCTCATGTACAACTTATTATTAGAATATTTTTAAAAACCCAGGAATGAAATAATCTCAAAATTGGCACTATTTATATGTTATCAAAAAAATGTTTTCTTAAATTATTTAAAATTCCTAAAACATATTTAAAATAATAAAATAGTTATATTATGTTCTATAGTTTTCTCATATGTTCAATTATTGTCTAATTTAATTCCAATAAATTAATAATTACATCCTTTTTGTATTGAATGAGTTGTTACTATAGTTCAAATTAATATTGTTTTGGTAAGGGCTATTGAAAATTATAGGGTTTAAAACAACACCAAAACATATCCATAATCGATTTTGTGATGAAAATACTAAATTATATCATCTTATATTCTAATACATATACTTGTTGTGGATTTTCATTAATATTTAATTTAATATAAATTAATACTTTAATAAATTCCCCATGTGCTTCTCACCTCGAATAAAAAAAAGAACATCCTCCGTCATTTCATCACAGAAAAACATTCCTTAAATCTCAACCATTGCCTCGAAATTTATCGTATAAAATGTAATATTAAAATTCTAGAGGTGATATATTTATCACAAGTGCAACAGTAGTGTCCCTAATAGGAGATCTTGAAGGAGCTCGTTGAAGAAGGGGTAATCTCTTTTACAAACTCATTCAAGGTTATTTCTTTATCTACTTCCACTTCATGATTTAATTCCATTATAATGTAATAAATTTCGTAAATAAAATATATTCATAGATTTAATTATTATTTTTAAACAACCAAATTCCACATTTTATAAATCTTAATAAAAACGAATGCACCACGCATTGGTACATACGACATATTGTCTCCACATCATGGAGTAATATGTTTTTCATCAGCACATAATTTGGATGAGCATAATAATGTAAATTATATATATATAACTATAATTAATTGATATTTATTTGGTAACATCATATATACCATACAAATCCATACCTTTAAACTATTAAGGGACCGATGTCATCAATCCTCTTGTCTACCATCTCCATAACTCTATGTGATTAATTTTACATATTAAACCCTCAACAATGATTATATAAACAATTAAAATAAATAAATATCATATATATATATATATATTACATTAATACCATTCTGAAAATGATAAACCTATATGATATGAATAATAATTGGGACTTATACGACAAAACATTTATAATATAATAAAACAAGTATCATGTAAAATAAGGATAAATATGGAATATTATTAACAAACATGTAATCATATAATCATATAAGATATTATTAATATAAATAATGGTTTTGAATAAGTTAATTTCATTTTTTAATCCTTTATATAGGATTTTTCAATACATATGATGGAAATCAGACATAAGGTAAGGATTAATCTCTCAATCTCATTATTTTATGGTACTATTTATATATAAGTATTTACTATAGATAATTTTCATCATTTATGTGTTCTTTAAAATGGTTTTCTATAATAGTTTTACTATTCTCATAAAATATTTTAATGTTTTTTACCCATGTATGAGTGTTTACTAAACGGTATGACATGAATCCTAATTTCATATCCCAGATGATGAACATTGTGAAATTTCTTCGCTAATTAAAGAGGATAATGTTTTATTTTATCTTATACAACATGATTGAAATTTTATAATTACATAATTCATTTATTTCTTGAATCATCCATTATAATATTATGAGGTTATTTTCAATGAAAATGTTTTATTTTAAAATTATGCTGAATTTTAAGAAAACATAAACATTTCCAAACAAAAAAGATATATTCCTCATGAATTATTTTAATGTTCTCTCGCAAAAATATTTTCTATCTATAATATAATTATTTTATGTTATATATACATTATTGTGGATATTTTTCAAAGGATATTATCCCTATTATTTCTATGGTTTTTTATGTTTATGATGGAATAATATGTATGAACCCCATTTCCTTTCTGTGGGTTCTATTATGATTAAACAATTTTTTTGAAACACATTTCATTATATATGTTATGATATGATAAATGATGTATGTTTGTGTGGATGAAATATTTATGGGTTTTATTATGTAACATGATCAACCTATATCTCCCTTAAATACATTTGGCAAATATTAATATCACATGAGATAGACAAGACTGGAATGGGAATGATCTTGGTTCAGTAATACATGGTTGGAGTAGGAAGAAGACTAGGTTCAGTAACACAGGGATGGAACGGTGGGTAATCTCAGTTCAATAAATTAATTTTCCCCTTATTAGTCCAAGAAAGGATCATTAACTAATATGTAATTTAGATTTTATTCTTGGGTGTTTGCCACAATTTTATGTGTTTTGTTATGATGTAAGGAAATTTATTCTTTTTGAAGTTCTATAATTTTTCTCATGACTTGACATAAAGATTTATGATTAGTAATATATAATTTTGATATTTCTTTTATTATGTTATTATAACCCATTATAATGACATTATTGTTAACTCGTTGTTTTAACCTTACTGAGTATCTGAGATCACAAGTTTCTTATTTTTTTCTCAATTATATAAAGAAGGGTATTATACAAGATGTTTCAAAAAGGGGTTTTAGATATGAAGGAATAATTGTGGGACAATGTATATGGTTTTTGAACTAATGGATTATGTTTACCATTTTCTAAAGACACTAAAAATATACAAACATATAGTTCATTCTTTATGTTATATAATGAATATTATTCTAGTTGGAAGTAATATTTGTGTGTAACAATTATGGGTTGTTATAGTTGGTATCATAGAAATGTTTAGATATATATTAGAAACTAAGAGGATGAATCATTATTATGATCCCAAAGTATAATACATTGTACACAGTACAATACAAGAGTCTTGATGAAGGTCATAAAATTTTTTGATAATAACTAAGGTGTTTGCAATGGAATATTTTTAACTAATTACCATTATTTATGTTGATTTACCATTATGATTAGTGTTTCTAAGACATTAATTATTGGTATTAGTTAATTTCTAGATCTTTAAGGAGTCACGTTAATGATGAATGTAATGAGAGAAAATATTATTTTCCTCGAGAGAAATATAATGTTATTGGGGGTCAAATATAAGTTATTGTTTTTATTCATCAAAACATTCTCAATATAATAATAGTGTAGTAATTCCAAATGTGAAATGAGGGAACAAAATTATTTTGGGTCATTCATGAGGAAGAATCCATATTCCTTCAGGGGTTATTTTGATCCCCAAGTGGGTGAAAAAAATTTATCGTACATAAAATATATTTTTCATTATAAAATTTTTATAACATATGAATGTCAAAATGGTAATCTATACTCGGGAAGGTAATGTTGATTAATGGTTTAATAATTTCACGAATATGACGAATTTAGATAAAATAGACTCTATGGAAAAAGAAGTGTTAGTGTAAATATTATTTATTAAGCACTTTAAACATATTCTTCATAAGAATTTGGAGAAGTGGTTTATTGTTATTAAGAAAAAATGTGATGAATTGATTGGTGAATATGAATAAATTTTAACGGAATTGTAAGGTATGCTTCTAGAATTATCATTCAACCTAAGAGTATGGTTGATCTATTACATAGTTTTTTTACCAAGTCACTAAATATAATTATACATATGGGACATAAATATCTATGTCTAAAAATTTCAATGTGATGTCATGGTTGGGATGGAGATTGGAGTCATCCATCAACATTATGGGCTGGATCAGAAGATAAAAATAGAATTCGTGGGAAAATACCAAAACCATAGTGAAATAAATATGATAATTCCATTATGATCTATGTGTGGAATGAAACCTACATGATACTGTCTTCTGTGGACTATTAAATTTTTTATGTCTGGGAATTATGTTCATCATGAAATTTACATCAAAAGTGATTGAAGAAACATAGTTAACAATAAAAATATAGAAAAGGATATATTGAATGCTCCTCCAACACTTCAATGTTAAAAGTGAATTGAAATTGGTAATTTTGATAAATCGTTCCATAATCAAAGGGTTGTTGATGAGGCTCTATGTACAAAATATATTTGGGCCATATGAAAAGGAATACTGCTTGTGATCACTATTGATGATATGGAATACAATATTGAAGAGGTGGAAGGTACACATACCATCCAGTCTAATGTATATTATGTTTTATTATATTATGTGACCATCAACTATTTTATTTATAGACAAATTTCTAAATATATCATTTAATTACCTTAATAATTATATTTTGAGTTATCTTTGAAAACACTTAATGGAACACTATTTTCTTCACATGTTTATAATTCATCTCTAGTTTATTTTTTTTAGGAATGTCCTTCCTAAAAATATTATAATCATTCCTTCATTTGAATTTTATGGGATTATTTTCATGGATTAGCTTACTCTATATGTAGTTATAATCTATGTTGAGGAATAGGTTTAACCTTTCATATTTTAAATTAATCTTTGATCATCCATTAGTGTGAGGATAAATTTGATCTTCTAGTGGGAATTAATTCCATATTATGGGTATTAATTATTATGATATAATGTAATCTATCTTAGATGGATAGATAGAAAATCACCATTAAGGATACACCTGTTCTATTGGAGTTTTTTCAATGTCTTTCAAGATGAATTGATAGGTCTTACACAAAATATTTTTGTTTAGTTTTCAATATAACTCATATGGAGTGATATGCCTATTTCATATAATCCCTTTAGAATGGACCCAGTTAATTTCCTGTAATTGAAGAATAAAATCCTTGATATTATATACAAGGGATTAATTTTCCCTAATGTGTGATCGTGGGGTGAACCTATTATTTATTTTGAAGAAATATGGATAAATTTGACTCTTTTTTAATTATCAAGAATATAAAAAGATGAATATCAAGATCAAATATCCCATTCCTTGAATTTGTGACTCATATTACCAAAAATAAATATCTCAATACTTAATAACCTGGATATTAAATATAGATATCATTAATCGTTATTCATGAAGAAGGATTAACCCAGGATGAAATTCCATAGAAGTTTTGGGTAATATTAATTTATGGTGATGCCTTTTGGTCATACTAATTCCCCCAATATCATGATGGATTTCATGAATAGAGTCTATAGACACTACCATGATCAGTTCATGTTAGTTTTTATAAATGATATTCATGTATATTTGAAGATAAATAAAGATCATAAATATCATTTAAGGATTTTAATACAAACCTTGATAAAGGAGAAACTTTTTTAAGGATTTACCAAATAACGATTTTGGATTTATAAATATTCATTTATGGGTCACAAAATCTAATGATTGGGAATATCATTCTATCAAACAATAAAAAAAGTTATTGAATGTTAGACTAGACCAAAAATGGTAACATAAATATTAATATTTTTTGTATTTAATAGATATTATTTATTTTTTCAAAGATTTATCATAATTATCCAATCCACTAACCATGTTGACTTGGAATGGATTTATATTCATATGTACAAAATAATATAATGAGAATATTTGGGATCTGAAAAGATGTTTAGAAATGACACCTATTGTCACTCTACCATATTGTGAAGGATGTATTTTCATATATAGTGATGCATATAAGAAGGGGGTGAGATGTTTTCCAATGAAAATGATATGGTGATAGTATTTTCCTCACAATAATTGATACCCCATTATAAAAATTACCCAACACATGATTTGGAGTTATCTATGGAAATTGTTTCATTAAAGATATTGAAACATAATTTGTTTTGAAAAAGCTACAGCATATATAATGATCATAAATGTTCGAATTATATTTTCACTCAAAAGGAGATGAATATACACCAAATAAGATGACTGGAGTTGATTATAGAGTACGAATTCAAAATACATTGCCACAATGGGACAAATAACAAGGTGAGAGATTCTTTGATTTAAAAGTTCCATACCATCCTATCTATAATAAGGATCATAAAGAGACTATTATTTATTTATTTTCAAAGGATGGATCTTGAAATCAAAAATCTAGTAGAGAAATATTATCTTTCTTAATAGAATTGTCAACAATCTATTCAAGTGATGGTTAAGGATTCCCAAATGGAAGTTGATGAGATATAAAATATTGTGATAAATATATCTAATTTCATCATATTTTTTAAAGAAAAACAAAGTTCAAGAACCATGTTTAAAATCCTCCCATACAATAATAAAATAAGGAGTTATTGTGGTATAATCGTAGTTCATAATTCTATAAATATCGTATATGTAAACTGATGTATAAATACCTAAAAGAGTTTTTATTATGGGATTTAATGAATAATTATATTCCATAATATGTTTCTCAGGGGTTGGTTTTTCATAACGTTAATTCTATGAAGAAAATGTACAAGGGGGTTTTATAACCATTACCCATACAAAATTTGAAATGTGAAAAAAAAATTTGGAAATTTTCATCATAGTTCCAAAAACATTAAAAGGACATAATTCAATATGGGTTATATTTGATTACTTTTGAAATTAGAACAATTTAATACTATCAAAAAATCCTTCTCTCCTGATAATATTTATATTATGTAAATGCATATATATAAGAAGTGGTAATATTTCATGATATACGACTTTCAATTATATTTGATCTAGATCTAGGGTTAACAACAACATTCTAGAGAATTCATTAGTAAGATCATTATATAGAGTTATTATTTAAAACTACTTATAATTCTGAGACTAATGGTTCATTTGAGAGGAAAATTAAATCTCTAGAAGACATGTTGAGAGCTTTCTCGGTGGATTTGAATGGTGATTGGGATCAATAGTTTCCAATATTAAAATTTTCATAAAAAAATAATTTTCACTATAGTGTCCCTAGGTATCCATAAAAATCCATATATGGTAAGAAAAATATGACTCCAACATGTTGGAATGACCCTAGATAAATTATGATTTCGGGGATTGATCTTGTTAAGGAAATGACAGAGAAGGTGGGGTATATTCAACATCACGGAAGAACATCTCTGTGTGGAAAAAAGCTTCTTTTTATAATTGATGAAAATATCTACATTTCAAAGTGGATTACATGGTACTTGTATAAATATCTCCCTAGAAGATATTAATGATATTTGTAATGAACATAAAGCTAATCCCTAGGTGTGTTAATCCTTCTGAAATTATAGATCATATTAAGAAGGTATATTATCAATTATTGTTTCCATCGAATATCCCTCAAGTTAAAGATGTGTTCCATGTATCTCACCTAATAAATTACACACTTGACCCTTACAATATATTAAAATAATAATTTTTACCACTGAAGAAAGATCATTCTTATAATGAATAACTGATAAAAAAAATTAGATCATAGAGATAATTTTATACGAAACAGGACCACTCACTTGGTTAATTTTTTATAAAGGAACCACCAATTTTAGGAAGTTTTGTGGTAATGTGAGGATGTGATGGGTTTTAGGTATCCTCGTCTAGTTATATTCAAGTGAAAAATTTATAGGGATAAAATCATTTTATATTTGTTTTAATGTAACACATGAATAATTTTATGAAATATTTGTCTTTAAGTATTTATAATTATTTAAAATCTTTCCTTCCATGAAACCATGATTTTAAATTAATTGTGATAATTTATTACTATAAAATTGATATTATATCCTAACCATTAAATTTTTTGGAATAAATAATAATAACAAACATATTAAATATAATTTTGTAACTCAATATTAAATTATTTGTAACTACATAGAAAATAATCAAAAAAAATTAGTAAAATTACATAATAGAACATATTCAGAAATTAGTTATTTTTTATTCAAGAAAATTCACACATGATATGGAATTTAATTTTTTAGTTCATCATATTAAAATTATTTTAAAAAAAATCTTTATCAAAACATTTATTTTTTATGGAATAGTGAAAAAATTGTTTTTATTGAAAACTATATTTTTTATAAATACATTACAAGCTCAAATAATATTTTTCACTTATTTAAATTTTTTATTAGTTCATTTTAATTTAAAATAGAACAATTATTTCCCATTAGAATTATTTTATACACCATTATATGATTAAAACATTTTATTTATTAAAATGAAATTTTCCAAAAATCAGTTTTTATACAAATTTGAAAGATTTATATTAAATTAAAATCTATAGCATCTATGTTTTTTATTTTTTTTTAAAAGAAGTTAAATTTTATTTAATAATGTATAAATTTATTATGGGGAACCATTTTAAATTTTGGAAAATAATAATATTAACCATTGTAAATTTTGTTACAATAGAAAAGAGTAAATTATGTAATTTATATCAATAAGAAAATTATAAAGGTGATAAATTAACCCAAAAATAATTCATTATTTTAGTGGATTAATGATATTATACCCTTATAACATCATGATAGTAATTATGTATTTTAATGAACACTTTTACATGAAAATGAATTATATAACATTTAAATCATTGAATGAAATAAAATGTCATTTTCTTTGCCTTTAATATCTCTGATTTTTTCCCATAGGAAAGAATTAATTTCATCAATGGATATCAATGTAAATTTTTTAATTAATAAATATAACTTCATAATATATTTTATTTATAATTTTGAGGAAATTGGATGAATTATGATATTTATAATATTTTTTAATAATGTTTAAAGATGTCACATTTATCATTTAAATCATATATAATTATTTATATGTGGCCAAATAATAGATATAATAAAATATAAATATTACACACATACAAATATGATTTATATTCATCAAGGTATTTTATTTATAATTTCTAGTGAATCTATATTTATATTCAATAATTACACAATATTGATTTTTTAATTGTTTTTTAATGGAAATATCAAATAAATATTAATAAAAAAATGTGTCACTCCCCTTCCTCTGGGGCCCATGTCGTAACTACCCCAAGCCCGTCTTCCATATGCCATGGGGTGGCGACTAGCACCAAAGGCGTAATTCCCTAAAACTGGGAAGACATTTCCTTTATAACCTGTAACAAACATAGAAAGATACAAACACGAGTAAACTATATAACCAAATGAGTGTTGAAAGTAAAAATGGTCGGAATACAAGCCAAACAGTAAAGGCACAAGTACAACTGAAAAAAATTCAACTGTAGAAAAAAAGAAAGAAAAGCACCTACTAGGTCATCCTCTAGAATTCCTACCTGAAGGGTAGGTACAGATAGCCTCCTCAGCACTCTGCATACGTCAGTCTCCTCCACGTACCGACACGCCATATGGTCCACCTCAAGACACTGTCCAGTCCTGGTAATCTAAACATTAATCAATGTTATCCATCGTCTGCAACTAACACAACAAGGTGTGGGCATAGCCTATGCAGGGGTGAGTATAAAGATACTCAGTAGGGACCCCGAGACCCTCAAGGTCTCACAGTATCTAACAAGCATAAACCACAAAGTATAAAATCAACATATAACCTTACTTAGTTATATGCCTATACATATACATAAGTTATCAAGTGATTTTTCTCAATCATGAGGAAAAAACAGAAAAACTCACTCAACTCAAACAAGGATTTTATTCTAGGTGTTGTATCAAGTAACATCTCCATACACATTTTCAAAACCTCAGCTACTGGAGAACTCCCCTCTGTCGAGTACAATGGGCCTCCCACGACACCAAGTTTTCTTCCCACTAACCTTAGACTACTAAGGTACTCCTCCTTCCGAATATCTTGGATCTGCTACATCACCAAGCACGCTCCCCCCCCCCCCGTGGGTCTTTCACGTCACCAAGAATGCTCCCCCTCACTCGTCATTGATGATCACTTAAAAATGAGAGGCCAACTTGTCCCAAACATATAATAACTCCTCTAATGTAATCATCCTTTCATTGAAGCCTCTTGTCACAACCATATAACATTTATGTAATAGGAAATAATCACAACATGACTTGTTCCCTACCTCACGACATAGTCAAAACTGAGGTGTTATTAGCACCCTTAACTATCCTACACTAAGTTTTGGGTTAATAAGGGAAAACACACTATCATAATAATATTTCTCATTTAGACACCCAATTATTCACATTTTGCATCATTTTAAAATCTTTTTCAATCATGTTAGGCAGCAATTTTCATTTTAGTCGCACAGACACATAAACTAGTTCATGTTTTACAATTAATCCATGACATGTTTTCCTGTGTGCCCCTAAAACAATGTATGTCACAATAACCATAAAATTATAGAATGATTCATGAAGACCCAACTCTCGGTCCATTCTGATGCACAAATAAATACACAAAATTATCAAAAAAAATAATCATATAACATCAAAATTGTGTGTCCTAAGGTGAAATAGTATTAAAATGTAACTGAAAACAACAATAACAACCACTCCACCCAATGTACTCTCGTTTTCCCCCCGTAAATGGGTATGAAATTCCAATGCATGAGCTCATTTCCAATCCCTGATTCTTTCTTGTATTCTATATACGATTCCCAAAACAGTGAGACAAATGAAGAAAAATAAAAACTGGACCACTAATACCACATTGTAACATCCTGACCTAGGTACCACACAATGGTTCATTGAGCGAGTTCACCACATGACCTCAGGTTCTCCTCAATGTATGATATAGGATTATGACTTGCAACAAGGGTTTTTAATTAATTCATGTGAATAATATACCCTCTTTTATCAGAGTAAACCACCAGCATAATTTAATAAACAAACGTGGAAGAATATATATCTAAAACAATACTCATGACACAAGATAATGAAACTAAAAATAAAGACACTACCACTTATCATGGTGCTATGATAACTCACTACCCTATTTGAATCATTCTAGAGTTTGGATATTCTCATGTGAGAACATGAATCTGAGTTCCATTATTTCCATTCTATAATTTCACATTTATAATCCACCTTGAAAAAGTTAGCAATATCAAAAACATAAGTAAGATGGTCATGTTAACATGATTACTTCTCAATAGAATGACCATGTTCCCATTCCCTTTACTCATATATATGATGACCATCATAACATGTATACTTGTCACTTTAGAGTGTCTAGGTTCCCATTCTCATTACTCATAATTATAATGACCATGTTGCCATTTCTACTTGTCAATTTATAATGACCGTGTTCCCATTTTTTGTCACATAATTAATTTATGTATTAATTACCTAGCCCAATCCCATTACTAATTCAATAATTTGTTAAACAATTTTATTCCATTAGTTAAGGAAACAATCACCTAAATACATCAACCATGAATTAATTATCCAATTAATTAATAAATATCACTATTTTTATTATAAAATTAATTTTCTGTAATTAATTATCACATTCTAATTAATTATCACATTCTAATCTCAACATTCCATAATTAATCCCATAATTAATTATCTTGATCTTATAATTAATGGTGGAAAATTTTTCTAAAAAAAGTTGTCTCAACCTAACAATATTAATATCTAATAATTAATCCCCCTGTTAACTATCTATATTACAACCTCAACCTCTTATAATCAATTTCCAAAAATTAATTATCTAACAGGTAATACCTTAAATCTTATGATTAATTACCTAGTTATTCGCCTATTTCAACAATGCTTTGATAAATTAATAAGTCAACCTCGTTAACCCAATTCAATAAAATTAATTACTTAAGGATTATAGAAATTCCAAAATTTATCATGTATATATCAAATACAAAAATATGGAAATTATATTTATACAAACTACATCAGTTCATTGATGAATTTTTTTCGAAAATAAATCCCCAAAATCCAAGCAACACATCTAGGTTGATAAATGATTCAGATCTAAATCACTAAACCAAAATCAAAATCATTGACATAAAGATCTCATAAATATAGATCTAGATCCCCAATCCATGATCTATATTTGACCACATAGTTTTATATACAAGTAAAAATAGGATATATTTAATTAAAATATCAAGGAAGGATAGAAGAAAGAAAAGATAAGCATCAGGATGAAATCCACTTACCGAGAGAAGAGAAGATCTTAAATTATGGCTTTTGATATCAAAGAATGGTGTTCGTAAGGTCTTGTAATCCCACAGACTTGGTGGAAGAATATTCCTTTACCCTCTTGAAAGAAAAATCTTGAGATATGGTTATATAAGAGGTGAAAATGTCCATTAAAAGTAAATAACAATTGATATCCACAATTTTAGGATCTCACTATCATCCCTCCCATAGTTTAGTCATATGGTTAGACAAATTGGGTGCCGACCATGAATTAGACACTACTTCAAGGGGAAATTCACATGGCCACATCACATAGCCACTCAAAAAGTGCACTAACCATACTAAATCTACTACCTCAAAAGACCATAGGGTGCATAGGTTCCTCTATGTAGCTACATGGTTTGTACAAACCGTGCAGAAACCATGCACAACCACATTTCTCTGAAATATTTTTAGACTTCGTCCAAATTCACCCAAATACTTAACTCCATTAAATGGTACTTATGTAAAAACAAAAAGTACCTAAATTATTTCCTGAGATAACTTCACAAAAGGTCAAGATCATACAAAAATGTTACAATCTATTATACTTACATATGTTCATATGTTAATGCTTGAATAATTTTCATTCATTATATTCCATACCTTTGTTAGATAATAGAAAAAACATTCCATTATGAAATTCTCTAAGTAGTAAGATGATTATGGATCAAAATTTTAATTTTATGAAGAGGCATTTAAAAAAATATAATCATTTTATGTATTTTTGTATTATGAAAAATAATATTAAAACACTGTAAACCTATGAATCTAGGATGTGTTTTATTATGTGTGTTTTTATGATATGTTATGTCATATTATAATATTTTATGTATGGGTAATAATATTTTGTATCAATGAATGATTTAGTTAATTTTCATAATATGTTATATATTAAAATAAAACATAGGTTTGATTAAAGGAGTCCATATGTTAGTTAGTGTAGAATGATGAACTCAATTATATTTTGAGTATATATGGATTATAAATATATATTTTCTTTAAATCCATTTCTACTTTAGAAAATGATATATACTAGGCTAAATTGATCTTAAAATAAATATAATGTATAATGTAATGATTAAATAAGAAATATTTATAGTTCCACGTACTGTGGAATTGAATACATCATGTTTTTGTATAATAGTTGGTTCTAGGTTATGAATAATAACAAGAAACATGTGAGAAATCTAAAAAAATGAAGATTGATAAATTATTCATTGATTATATCATATAATAATAAATACCTTAATTTTTTGGATCATCCAATATAGTAATTATATAATACTTTTTATTCAAAATATTAAAGTTATATCCATGCTTAATCTTTATCAAAAATAGTATATTACTATCAATATCTACCATTTCATTATAAAACCATATTAATGGTGTTCATTGATTGAAAATAAAAGCTGTAAGTATAATATTGAACAATTTTTGTAAGAAAATTACAATGAAATATTTATGATGGTGTTTTTTAGTACTCAACATAGAAAAACATAGAGATAACTATAAGATATAAAATAAATGAACAAATAATTTTTTGTAACTACTGATTTGACATTCAAAATATACAGTTGGTAAACCCCTTGTTTCGTTATAAATATTGGAATATTCAATAGTCTATAAAAAGATCAATGAAAAATTTAGCTATATTTTACATTAATAGTTATAAAGAATTTATTTGATGGTTCTCCAAAATTGGATATGTGGATTACATAATTTATTCACAATCATAGAGATAATAATCATTAGATAATGTTTCATACCATATAGTAAAAATATATTTGAAAATGTAATCAAAATAACCCACCTTCAACTTAATGAAAATATGGAAATATTATATTATCAAACTACCATAAAAAACTAGAATATTATTCAAGGGATGAAATAGGATGGAATCAAGAATAGGATTTATAACAGTCAATGAAGTGTAATCTTCATACAGTGTATGAAAGTAATGATCCACATATTGCACCACATTATGAAAAATTCATAAAAAATAATTAATTTAGTTATTATGTGAGAAATTTCACAAAACCAAAGGAATTTATAAGGAATTAAGACTAATTACTGAGGATTCCCATAGTTCTTTATCTTTGGACAATGAAGGATGAATATATCATTGATATTGGCGACTTTCATATTTAATATATGTAGGAAATCATATTTTCAGGTTCTCAGTAATTTTGATTGTATATGTTATTGTGTGTGTGGATATATATCATGGATGAGGGTTCAATAATATGAGATAGTGTTTATATGGATATATGGAAGTCATATGAAGCGGTTTGGATTATTTTTAGTGAAATGTAATATTTTTGAAATTCAAAATAAAATTTTTATTTTATTGGAATTCCATTTATCCAAATCTATCACAAAGTAGGATCAAATATCAAAATATTATATATATATATATATATATATATATATATATAGTTAGGTTTCTATGTATGTGATTCATTAAATGTAGGGAAATCAGGTAGTCGAACCAATTACATATGAGGATTAAAAGATATATAAAAAAGCATTCTTGTATCCATTTCAATGACATAGTGTCGCTCTTGTAGATCTGTTTTGATACCTAGGGTAAAAAATGATTTAATGTCTAGAAATACATCATATAGTAAGATTGAATAATATATCCTTTTTAGGGATATAGTTGAATTAATACTTGTTTCCATTTACATTATTAATGTTTGAATTTATAAACCAGAAATACAGAGTTGTTTTATATAATCAGAGTGAATGTCAGAATAAAAAATTTAAAGAATGGATTTTCCATCTATTAGATATGCTAGAATCCATTAAATTTAAAATCATAAATATTTTAATAAGTTATATTTTAAGAACATTTAGATGAGTTATAAATAAATTATATTTTATAAATGTTGATGATTGGAGAATTAGAATAATATTGTAAGAAAGAAGACTTTTGAACATAGGAAATTTAACTGTTCATATTTTTTCATAGATATATATATCTAACTTTCTATATATATATATATATCATAATAAATTTTAATTTTCACTATTTATGAGTTTTTAATAATGAATATTTTATCAGGATTTATTTTTTCAAAAAAATAAGGTTGATTTTTTGATATACTCTGTGGCTATTATGTATACTTTTTATACTGCATAAAAATGAATGAATGATTAAGTTTATATAGATTACCATAATTAGATACTACACTATGGGTTATTTGATTTTTCTTATTTTTTTTAGTATCCTGGAATCCAATATTTATTATTTGTTTTCATAGAATCCTTAAATTTTTATTGATATTCATTCCATTGTATTCATATTATTTTAACTGTAGAGGCATAATATGATTCTACGTGTCATTCTTGATGTTTCTATTTATTTCCAAGAGAATTCCCGAAATTTAATCTCACATGTGTTTATGGTGTTGTGAATCAGTTGTTGTAGATCATAACCTTCGACAATAGTGCGTATGATTCCACATTAGACAAGAAATTTATAAAAATTATGTCTTCTTGGGTTTTTTATTTTCTACATGACCATTTAATGCATTTATATTTATTATATGAGTGCATAAGATTATTTCTGAATATGTAGGTTTATTTTATTTCAAAATAATGTGTAAAACCTACCTTCCAATGATTTAACCCCTATCACAGTGGAGTAATTTAGTCATATCATTCACATATATTTGTATAACATGAGGTATCCTAAATATTATCCAACATGTTAACTAATGATTATGAATAACAATAAATCAATAAATTAAATTGGATTGAAAAAATATTTTTGAAAATATTATCATAGTTAGTTGAATATAATTTTTCTAGGACTTTTTTCTCCATGATAGGAATTTTATGAAACAACAAAAATTGTCTTCTCGATCATTCTAAATAATTGTAAAATGGTGTTTTATATTAGTTGGAATGTTTACGTGTAAGAATATGGTCAAATTAATTTCCCATTTCATTGTTTAAGAAATTATATTGAAATGGTATTTGATTAAAATAGTAAATGAAATCCAGGAAAATGTGGAGTTCAGTTATGATAGAAATTATAATATCAAATAATAAATTATATGGATCAACAAAGGAAATTAGTAGTATATAAAAATTAAATAATGTAAATTATTTAAGATTTATTTACTCATGTAAAAAAAATTATGTAATATTAGATGATTTTTTGTGAAACCTTAAGATTAATAAATTTTTATTATGTTGAAGAGAAAATTTCTAGATATGTATGATCACAAAAATTAAATCTTGATGATAGATGTGATATCTCATGTGATTTTTTACAAAATAATTCAATTCATTACAATATGAGAGGTATTGTAGATTTCAAAAAAAATTGAATTACCTAAAGGATTTTTTATCCATTATGAATATGACTATTTTAGGGATGAATATTGTTCTAACTCTTGTGATTATGACAATGATGTTGAATGTGAAAGGTTTGTTTTCTATATATAGAAAATATTTCATAATGTTAAAGGAATTTCAAAGGTTTGTTGTCTTTTCATTGTTACAAATTTAATGAACATGTAATCTATGCATATAATATCCTATTGAAAAAAGAGTTGATTAAAAATATCAAAATGGGAAAACATTCATCTAAAGAAATAGTGAAAACACTCTAATAAATAATAAATGATAGTTATAATAAAGAAGAAACATCAATGAAATAATTATGAGATTTGATAAAAATATTAATAGGAAACAAACCCTATATCATTATTTTTTTATTATAAAGAACATAATAATATTTGAAGTATTATAGAATAAGTTAAGAAAACTATTTACTCCCCAAAAAGCGATGGAGATAATTCAAAACTATCATATCATGATTACATCCATTAATATGGAAAATAGTATTTTATAGAGATTAATTAAGGACTATAAAAGTAAAAAAGTGGTTGGTAATGTTTAATTAGAATCAGATTGATAAAAAATGGAAACATGTTAAAATATTCACATATCTTGTAGAAGAAAATGAAATACTTTATTTGAAATCTAATGAAATGGGATGAACTTAAAATATTAGAGAGAAAATTTTATTTTATGGATAAATAATTATCAATGACACAATAATGTTTTATTGAATATTGGAATAAATAGAAAAAAGATCATGAATCACATCAAAATCTATATTAATGTCATGGGAGAATCATTGAATGATGCTAAGAAAATAAAATGAAAATATTCATCTAAAAATATGATTCCAAAATTATTAGAATGTATAATATTAGATTAAATAATAATTTTTTTGACATTGGGCCCATGAGATATCGATGTATATGTATATAATGAATTAAAAACTAATGAATTTCGAATATTGAAAGAAAATTAATTTTAAAATTTTAGACGAATTCATTTAAAATAATCAAGAATTTCTCAAATTATAAATCTAAAATTTCAAGATAAAACATTATTGTTTCAAAAAAATCATATTTCACTACTATTTATTTTGTTTTTCTATTTTTGATCATTAATTTTATGTATGTTTTCAAACAATTCATTATAATTTATAAGGAATGATGGTTTGAGATAATTTTAAATGAAATGGATGTAGACTCTAGATGAACTGATATAGAGATGGAAACTATAATCTTTTTGACAATAAAAAACAAATTTCATTATTATGAGGAGATATGTGGGAGTTGTGATCCATATGGTTATAGAGATTAGAAATGTATGACATGATTACTCTGTGAGTTACCTCTCAAAGATAAAGTTCAATATGTTCAGGTCCTTAATGATTTAAATTAATTCATGGAAAAATCTTATTTTAAATAGAGAGAAAAATATAATGGAATGGTTACATCATAACGTTTGTACCTTCCAATTTTCTAGTTATGAAATAAATATGAGGAACCCTGATAATAATAATATAAGTGTAGAATTTTTTTGTAACAAATCATCTTTGAATATAAATGATACTTATATTGATTATATTTCAAATGATAATATGAAATTAGATGGTGTTATTTATGAAAAATTCTTAAAACAACTTGTAATGTCTTAAAAACATTGAGATAATGAGAATGGTGTAACATTCCATAGAAAAATTGAGAATACTAGTTTCAAATCATATAATTATTTTTATAATTAAGGTATAAAAATAATATTTTTTGTGGTCACTAACATAGAGGTAATTTGGTTGAAACATCACTCAAGAAAAATGAATACATCATTAAACCATGGTATTGATGGATCAACAGTCTCTCACAGATGCTGAAAAAATAGAAATTTATTATCGATTAATGATACTAAAAATACTTTTTACCAGAATATGACTGATGATATAATGTTACATTATTTGTCTTATTTTCCAAAAAATATAAATAAATATTTTAATATATAATTATTTAATATATTAATTGATGGTAGAAAAATATAAAGATGTAGTCTATGGAATGTGTATGAAAGGAAAGATAACTCAGAATACATAAAAAGGTAATATTTTCTACCATAAGGCAATTGTAAGTTTTCATAAAAATATATGTGGGAAAATTAAATTATATATAAACCATGTGATATTTATTTCATTACATTTTTATATTAATTCCATCAGATGGACATTGTTTATTTCATATGAAAAAGGGTGATGTTGTTAGAAATTTTAAAATAAAAATATAAGGTGATATAAATGTGCATGTATTATGTATCAAAAAAATAATATATGAAAATCATAAAAATAAAATAATGATACCAGATAAATATATATTTTTTAAAATATATAAATATTAATCATGAATAGGAAAACTTATACACCACGATAGAATGGTGATGTAGAGAGGAAAAATATAAGCATTGGGGAAATGTGTAGAAAAATTATGGATAGGAATAATGATTCAAAATTATTCTAGAGATCATAATTTTCTATTATGGTAAATATTTAAAAAAGTTGTATATTGAGACAAGAAGTAGTAGAGGCACCCTAAGAGATATTGCACCAAAATTGGACTATAGTGAAATATTCCATGGTGTTTTTATGTCTTTGTAAAATTAAAATATAATGAAGTGAAATGGGAATGTTTAATGAAAAATCCAATAATAGTGTCTTTATAAGTTATTTATGTAATGGTAAAGAATTAGAATAATTTATTAATCTATTTTATAAAACTCTTAAGCATTTATAAGTTATAATTAAAGAAAATATAGGTAAATAATATAATAATAATCAATAATATTTTTAGAAGACTATAGAAATAAGTTTGCAAAAATTTGAAAAATGGATTAAAATTTTACCAAAATCGGACTAGTACATAGATACGCTAATTAAAATTTTCTAGTGATGAGGATTATGGTTATTGGTTATAATGTAAAAATTATCAATTGTTAAATAAATATATAGAAACTAATAGAAACGTTGGGAGTGAGAATAGACCCATTCAGACAAGAATGATTCTAAGAGTATAGAACAAAACCTATCATGTATCATTGGTCAGATGTGTCTAGTAGTTATGGATATTAAACATGATCAATGGATAGAGACTATAATTTATGAACCCAAATAAATTTAGAATAAAAATATATTTGAATATATGCCAATAAAGAAAAAATGTGACTATTTTGAAATGGGTTTTCATGAACATATTAAATATGAATGTTGAGGCACCACAATATAAGGATATAATTCATTGTAAAGGATAACATCAACTGGAATTTCTGGACATTAAAGATACATTTTATTCACACAAAATTTTTTACAAAATTTTAATTTTAATTTTCGAGAATGGTTATAATAATTATAGATTTTTTGAAATAGATGAAATATCACTCTTTCAGAATGGTGACCTTGAAAAGGAAGACTTTTTAAATCAACCAGAAGGTTTAATTCATAAAAATTGTGGAATAATGGTCTATATATTAGTGAAATATTTGTATGAATTAAAATATTTTCCATAGGCTTGGTATTATAAATTTTATTACTGATAGAGAATAATTGGTTTTCCGAAAGGCACGCCTAATAGCATGTTTTACATGATAAAGTATTTCGCATAAAATGTTGGGGATTTTATGTGTGGATGAAATAATTTTTCTATTATTAATTTGTTCTGATGTTTTTAAATTAAAAAATAATACCCCAAAGAAATTTGAGGTGTCTATTATGGGTTAGCTATACTATTTCTTATGGTTAAATATTTAGAAGATTTCAGAGTATCAGTTTATTTCACTGGATAATTATTCACAAAAAATATTTGGACGGTATGGAATGAATTTTTTTAAAAAAAATAAATTACATGAACACTAATTGGAATTCGTTTAGATATTATTTAAATAAAATAAAGTTTTTTCTTAATAAATTCATATGAATTATTGGTAACGCTTTTATCTCACAACAACTAAAAAATTCAGAACCTAAGTAGTTACTCTATGTTCGTGGTATTAAGGTGACATAAAGTTTTCAAAAATTCATGAAATTAATATAATTATATTATATGTTAGAGGCACGTTGAATAATTAATTTCATTGTATATATGTAGTTCAGATATATGAATTATTTTTTACACTAATATAGATTGTGTATGTGACTGTATTGATCATATATCCACATCTAGAAGATCATTTCTTATAGGTTATAGTTCTGTTTGCTAGTATTGTAAGATGAATATTTTAGTTACTCCGAGTATAGATTAATAGGATTATGTGTTTTCGACTACTAAAGATAAATTATCTTTATGCAATCTTGTTAAGGCAGGTGATGTTTGGGATGATGTTTATAGACTATTAAAGAATCATTATGAATGTCATTGTACTATTTATAATTCAGCACAACTAGTTCGACAATATCTATTTCTAAATATTTCAATTCAATATTGTTTTACCAATGATAATGTGGATAAATATGAAATCAATATTTGATTTATTAGATCATAGAGGAAACTGTATAAATAATTACATATTCATTTCTACAATAGATATTTTCAAACATATGGTAGGAATTTCATATTCATCCTCATCTAATAACATTAGTTTTTATGTGCTCGATACCCACAGTAATATTTATTCATATTTTTATACCAAAGGGTGAGAGATGTCTCTATTAAAGGGGTAGTGTATGTTTCTGGATGAGTTTTATATTCATAATAATTTAAGTCCCTTGAAATAATAAACCTTATAATTGAGGGATGGAAATAAATCTTCAATACTACCTTATATGGGAGTGTGGTTTCATGATATAACTCTTTAATATTATCTATGATTTAATGATTTTCTGGAGTCATGGAATATCATGTAGTTTTAGATTATTATGGAAAAATCCAATTGGGAGATGGATTAATCCTATGGATTTATTGATTTTTTTAGGAATATTGATGATCACTTGGTTGTTTGTTACCATGTACTATTTTTTATTAACAACCAACTTTTCAAGTGCGTAATAATTATGTGGATACATGACATGGTTTTTATGGATATATTTTATTGTATAGATTTTTATGTTTGTAGAATATTTTTTGGGTATGGTAGAAATCCGGTTAAGAGGTTCTATGCGTTTTTTAGTAGAATATTAATTTTAATAGATTCACCTAATAATTTTCAGTACATAAGAATTATATTAGAAAAGATTTATCTTTTTGTCGAATAAAATATCTAAATTATATATTTAGGAATTTTACTCTAATAGAAATTTGATCTATGAATTAAAATAATCTAGCAGATCCAATGTTGTAAAAATGTGGTGATGTAGTGAAATGGATTCACAAATCCATTATAGGGGTATAGAGAAAATCATATTGGAAAATTCATCTACAAAAAAATAATATACGATTAATGGTATTTTAATTATTCATGTAGCCGACTTCAGAAATGTATCAATTTTCTATGATATGTATGAGGTAATAAAAGCGTCCACATATGAGATTCACATAGGCATTTTAGAACCATGTTAGGAATTATATCCTTACATATTATGTTAGTGTTATTGAATATTAAATTTTCAGAATGGAATCTCTATGTCATAGAGATGTATGTCTCCTTTAAAATGGAAATCATCGAATCTTTTTAATATTTTATTTTTTGTAACCTTTTATAAGGTTTTCAAAAAGAGTAGATATTATGTATATTGAGGATTGTGGTATTTAAGTATCCTATATAGATAAAATATAAGATTCCATAATGAATTTAAATGATCTATTGAGTATGTAGTGATATATATATATATATCACTTTTCTGAAACTTTTTTCCCCCTCTTAATGATTTTTGAATATTGGAGATTTAATTAGGAGTTTATATGTTCAATTAAAATAAAATAATTGTTGTTCATCACAAAGTTGATATTTTTTTTAGTATTTTACAGTGAGACTAATTAAGACCAAGAAGAGTGATATTACTAATATAATTATTGTATTGATTTTTGGTAATTCTATCTAAATTTTTATTATGAGTCGTATAACTGTATCCCTATATTTTATTTCTAAGGACTCATAATTAATATGGGGATGTTTTTCATCTTTTATTCATCCTACTAGTATTGTACCATCGACAAGTGTTATTTGGTGTGACTCCAAACATGTTCTATGTGATTCTACCAAAATTACTTTAATTGGAACACACATGTGATTCTAGTGACAAAACATTAGGGTTTGCGATGATAACCATCCATAAAAATTAGTAGTGTTCCACATTTTTTTGAAACTTGTTAAAATCCCATGTTCCTTTTAGTTTTTATGTCATGAATGGTCCTATGTAGATAAAATATTTCGCATTCATGTGGATTAATATTGAACCAGTACCATATGATTATTTATTTATCAATGAAATATGAATGATTTTCATCTACCAATTCATTTTCCCCTAATTGGAGGTAACATATCCGTCCAGGTACATCCATATTATACAAATCCATTAGAGAGAGGAATTTATTATGAAATCAACATGGGTGGGGTGATGACTAATATAATGTTTTGAATTGTATACATAATATTAAATAATGAAATGTTGAACTATAACTTGATTATAGATTTAGGAATTCATTCGTATGTTACATGTTAAACATGAGTATTAAATCAACACTATAATTCCTTGATGAGTTTATTCCATCTAGAGCATCTCTGGGTGAAACCAGTCCATACCAAGTGTATGAATCTTCCTCAACTATGGTTCTTATGATGATACCTTTTTATGTATCAATTTCCATCCATTTGTGGAATATAAATCCATACTGATAATGAATTGTTCCTCTTATGTAGAGTTCTATTTTTATTCCTATAAACTAAAATGTTACTCCATATAAATAAATGAAATGATTTTTAATAAAATTATGTTTATTGATATCTTAATGAAAATTATTATATGGTTTGGGAATTGATACATAATGAATATTTATACAATACATAAATGACTGGTAATAGAAAATTTTTCTCCAAGAAGACTTCATTAGAGAATTCAAAATATACTCATACTATGAAAATTGCCCTTTATAATGCATTGTATGGGAACATATGAAATGTCAATTATACATTAATAATGTTGGTGAATGAGATATTTTTGGACTAAGTCAAATCTTTGTAATAATAAAATCCTTCAATCCATTCAACATCAAGTAAATAATATATAGAATCTACCGTATAACTGTGATGATAATTGTCGAATAGACCTTGTATATGATGTTTAAGAAAAAACGATCCTCTATATATATATATAAAGAAGATAACTACTCTTTTTTCAAAGAAGGTAAATCTCAATACTAGTTACATTTTCCCTATAAATATTATTGTTTAAATATATTTTATGGAATATTTACTTGAATATCCAAATAAATAGTTCATGTCAATAATGTGGTATATGTGTCCCTTATGTTGATGTAAATTCTAAATCACTTATGTTAACTAAATATGGAGGCGCTCCAATGGGATCCCAAAACCTCTTATTATTATAAATCAATATATTACATTGATTTTTGAGATGGTGTCTTATGAAACAAGATATCATACCATTTCAATGTTATTTTTCAAATTTTATACCCATCTATTTTCAATTTAGCATGTGAATCAAATTTTCATGGTTATAAATTATAGACACTGATAAAATGACCTCACCAAATATTTAATAATAAATTTTTATTCATAATATATATTAATGTTATGACATAATGTAAGTTATAGTATGACTAAATCACCAACACCATCTCATGAAAATATCATTATATTATTTATTAAAAGATAATATATAAAGGGTAAAAAGATATAATCAAATTATTAATATACAAAAAACTTATTATAAATTAGTAAAAAATATGACCAAAATTTAAAAAACAGTAGTTTCATGGTCACCAATAATACCCATAATAGTGAACAATACCAAAATAAGAATGAAAATGATTATAAATAATGATGGAATTATATAATTTAAATATAGAGAAAAAAGATAAAAAATAAATGAATTAAATTAATAAATTTAAGGGATATATATAGGGTTTTAAAAAAATTAACATTATAAATATTGGATTTAATGTAATATCTTTTTTATTAAAATAATAACATGGCCATTGAAATGTTAATATAACTATTTTTATAAAACAAAAATTATTATTAATATAAAAATACATTAAAATTAAAATACATTAAAATTAAAATACAAATAAAAATTAATTAGGAAAATAAAACATTATAATTCATTTAATTTAAATAATTCAATTTTTTTATAAATATACATTATCAATTGTAATAAATCCAATGTACTATAAATTAATTAAATATATTGAATTTAATAAAAGTATAATTTCAATTTTTTAATATCTAATGAAAATTTGCAATGAACATAGTCATATAAAAGAAAAAATAATTGTTGGTACTTTTCTAAAATGATAAAATATTTTATGGAATATAAAATTAATTAATTTTTATATTTTAAATAATATATTATATAAAATTATAATTTTTGTGTTAAATAACATATTTTGAAAAGAAATTATTTATTTCAATCAATTTCTATGAAATATAGTGTGTCTATAGTAAAATTAATTAGATTATAAAATGCTTTCTATAATAAAAATATGAATTTTAACAAATTAATAAATTTTTTAAAATGATTTTCTCATTATCACAATATTATTTTTATAAAATAAATTCAATAATTAGAATACGGATGAAAAAAACGTTAATGGTAAAGTATTATTTTATTTCCTATATAATTTATTAAATTAATAAATTAATGCTTAAATGTAATGAATAATAATTTAATGATAATATTATCCTGAAAACCCCTCAACTTTGATTTCATTAGTACATAGTTATTTAAAAAATTGCATTCAATACAATTATCCATCATATCATGTCCCATACATGTAGAAATTGTTTATTCAATAATCAAACTGAAAATGCCCATCCATTTCATGTTTGAATACAATCTATTACCAATGTTTAATGTTAAATGATATTAGTGATATTATTCTATTAGATTACATTAGTAAACTCATATAAATATAGGCATATATAATATCCATATCCCTTCTAAATTCACCTGTACATTATATTTGCTACATCATTCAATAATTGGATGATAATTTTTCAACCACATTCATAGTTGGTTAGTGTTTCTTATATACTATATAAATAGACCACATAAAATATTTTGGTAATGGAACAAATGGATTTCCAAAAAATAGATATTTTTAAATGAATAATAGAATAATATGAATAAACAATTCATTATGTCCTACTATTTTTAACAAATCTAATCAAAAAAATCTCAACGATAAAATTAATAAAAATTATTTTCTTATAAAATATATTTGATAAAATGTGTATGAACATGATTTTTCACTCAGTTGTGGATACATTAATATTTATTATAGTTAATTATTTTGGACCTAATATGGTTTCCTAAGGAGTTATCATAGGCCTCACGGGTTTTAGTGGCATGTTTGATGCCCAGATCTCGTCTTTTTGGGAGAACGTGGTATGGCACATGGTTTGTATTAAACCATGTGGGGAGGCTACACTTTGAGAAAAACCATGAAGGTGGATTTTTTTTTATTATAGATCCTTACAATATAGTTGATATAAAATTTACCTAACCATGTGACCTTACCATGAAGTACGCCCCTATTCTCTAGGTATTTTTGCATGGTTTGAACATGGTTTGGAAGATCATGTAGACAAACAATGCACTTGATAATTTTTCGGTAAATTTATATTTTTTCGCTTATTGATATAATTAGTCCCCTCCTTATTCTCTAATATGATCCCTAGTATAATTAAACTCCACTTTCCTAACTTTTTATATTTTTAATGGAAAACCTAGGGATCAAAATATCTATTTTATCCAGGATCCATTCGAGATTTTTTTCATCATGTTGGATGTGCACTGGTAAGTACTTGAGTCTGTTTGAGCCATTCTTTGTCTCTCTTAATCTCATCCTATTTATCAAGGTGTGATATTTATTACTCTTTTCTAAAATATACTCTATTTAATTATAAATTAGAGGATAATAATAGATGGTGAAATTTCTACAAGCCTATGTTGGGTGTTTTATAACTCATCCCTCATTTTTATTTCTTTTGGAATTTACATGTGGGCCCTGCCAATTCCATCTGTTGTCATTTATTGAACTTATATCCCATGATTATAATCATTATAAATATTTGGTTATTCTCCCTAAAAATATGTTTTATTATTATAATGGTTTCTCCTAAAACTCCATCGATCTCATATATGATGTTTTTCTATATTTTCATTTTAGAGTTTTGACATGTTTGAGCTGTCGTTCAGGTGTGACTTGGATTAACCTTCATATGTGTATGATTATTTATATTAAATGTCTTAATTTTAACTTTTTATTACATAATGGAATGCACCATATATGATCCTCACTTTAACCACCTAAGGTATGTGTTTCAATATGATAATTAAATGTGAAATAGAAATTTGAAAGTATAATAAGTACGTGACTTGGCAATATGAAATGAAATTGAATAATATGTTTTGCGTATGTAGAACCCATTATAATGTTTTTGTAACATATTATTAGATATTCCTTAAATAGAATAAATGAAATGGTTTCTATCTCAATTATCATTTTATAACTAATGAAATGCAATGCTTGAACCAATTGAATTTATTGATTAATTAAGAATTTATTTATTGGGTGCATGATCAATTAGCATAGTCAAACTAATTACAGGTAATGGATTTATCCTTATGAAATATATATGAAATTATTATATATATATAGGAGTGGCATGACTTGATATCACCTTGTATTCCCAAGGGAATGCCTTGAGCACTTGTGGACCCCATTCCAAATTCAAGGATATGACTTTATTAGGTTAACACCCACCTAGAATATTATCTTTGTCTAACATTGGATGTTTTGTATGACATTGTAGAATCCCTCATGTTGTAATATAGGGTACCTTGGATATATTCCTTGGATCCAGCAATAAAAAGTTAGCTTCTATGGTTAATGACTATCTGGCCCAGCCATTTTTTAGCCTCATTCTACCTTGGATGAACTCCTTGGACTCAGTAAGAATATTGTTTTTGAATTCCTTAGAAATTTCTCATTCGAAAACACTCTTACCCTTATCTAGGATACATTCTTTACTGATTTGGATAGCCTTTATGTCTTTTTACATTGATTATTACCATGTAAAATCATTATTAAATATCATTACCAGTTTCTTAGTTATATTTTGTCACCTTCACTATTAGTAACATGTTTTTTATATATAAACATGTAATATTCAAATAATGACCTTGTTACATGTTTAGACACCAGTTGAGGGATGAAATAAATACTTGGTTATTTAGTTACATTGTGCTTATATATATTATATATGAATTCTTGCACATTGATAAATTCACATTACACTGGACAAATTTTTTGACACTATTGGTGGTGGCCCAATGATATTTTTCTCACACCATCTTCGGTGGCCATTTGGTACACATGGAAGATTACAAGTATATTGGTGTTGATAAAGGGATGTGTAATTATTATAAAACTTTATTTCTTTCTATTATAGGATAGAGCTGGTATATGGTGATTGAGTTAAGGATCAGGGTGCTTAGTATAGTTTATATGTTTCCTTTTTCTACATTCAATTTTTCAAGTATGCTAACAAATTTATATCCATGTTTTCCTTCTTACAATATACATGACATATCCTTATCGTTTTTTTATGTAATTCTAAGTATATTAGTTTTTTTAATCCTTGTCACCTTCCACTATGAATTTTATTTCGCTATATTGGTTCCACAATTTACATATTTTATATTTATCTATTATGCTACACGGTATTAATGAGGGAATAGTCTCCAATAGATGCACCCTAGTCCCCTATGATATTCAATAGCCTCTAAGATTTGGGGAGATGTGCTTGAGTCCATTCTCCCACCTGGCTCGGGGAACATATTATGTGGAATCTAGTTTCGAGATGTTAAAAGGTTGTATCAAAGGAGTTCATGTATTTATTTACTATTTTAGAAAAAATATTTGAGACAATTAACATTATTATACTTAGTTATAAGTCATGCTTGGGGGTCATGAACCCAGGGTAAGTTTAAAATCCAATTTATCGGAAATATAATTACTTTCTATTATTCCTAATACAATTGAAAATATTTTTTCATGGGGTGATGCACATAATGTGTTTTGGTTATTATTATTTATCTAATTGAGGATTTCTCCCATCCTTATTTAGATGATATATGTGCATGGAGTATAGTTCATCCAATATTATAAGAGCCTAAAAGTATCCTAACATGAATATTTGAATTCCATATAGGTTCATTTTAATTCTATAATTTGATTATATAACTGTGTTTTTTGAGTGATGATATGATAGTTAACCTATTCTTATTATATTCCATGGTTATGATCCAATGATTTATTTTCTCAATTCATAAGGTGTTTGGGCCCTCATGGGTTGGGATGAATTATTTACTAAATCAGGCCATTATGGTATAAAAAATGTGTTTCCTTTTCAATGATAATGTGTATGGGAACTAATTCACTAGTAATGGATATCAATTATAAATTAAAAAAACATGATGTCTAAAAATAAATTTTTTCATGTCTTTATCCCACCGTGTCGTGTTTATTAAAGATAAATGAGTAAACCTATTAATTAAATGTAAAATTAAATAAAACTTATAGATAAGAACATAACAACATCGGTCCATTTGGGTAAGTAGTTTGGGTAGTATATATTTGTTAGTGGTCATTTCTTTTTTTATCTTCTATAAGTGTTTATATCTATCTATTTTATTTGATATAGTTCCTTGATTTTTTTATCTTTGTATCTATCTTGGAATGTCTCAGACTGGTGAAAAAATATTACTATGGTGTAATGAACCTATATATGTTTTTAAGAGTGAGGTATAATGACATATATAATGTAGGGAATATACCCTTGAGGTTATTAGTTACCCATACTCGTGAAACCTCTTCATTATCTTGATGATGATCTTCAATGTCATTCTTGGGATGGATTGGTTGGTTCAGTATCACACATTGGTAGAATGATATCATTAAAAGGTATAATTTACATCACCATAGTGAAATATTTATCTACATAAGGGTGACTATGATTTCCATGATGGTAGATGTAATGGATCGGACCCTCTTGGTTCATTACATTGCCAAATTTCTTGTGTTTGGGGTATCCTGAGGACCATCAGTGACTCGTTAAGGATTTTTCCAAAAACACGATTCCACCAAACGGTTCCACCGAAATAGTGGCACCACTTATAGTGGAACCCTGAAGGTTTTACTGTAGCAGTAGCACCATCACAGTCACACACCGAAAAGGTGGCACTGTGAAAGTGGCACCGTATTGGTCTCACTGTTACGATCGCACCCCAAAATAGTGGCACCTCTTACAGTGTTCCACTGAACTGATAACATAGTTAATGTGGCACCGTGATGATGGCACTATTACGGTGTCTCACTAAACGGTGTCCCACCCTTTGTTTTTTTCAAGATTCTGAATTTCATCCAATTATTATCCCGCAACGTATCTTTTGACTTAAGTGTTTTAATATTCCTTTAAAATCCATTTTTTCCCCATAAATGATATCCAAAATCCCCCAAGAAATGATAGACCCTTGACATACCAATCTATGTGGATTTTACCTTAGTGTCACAAATTTTTCCCATACTTTACTGTTCCTCCCTTGTTATGCATTTCCCTCAGTTTAAAGGAAACACTTTAACTCACATCTATTATTGCCACCACTCTGAGGAGAACTATTAAATGAAAATTAAATACATCATGTTTAACCACCCAATCACGTGGAGAAACCATGATCTGCCTTTAAATTTGTTCAATATTTCTATGCATGTAACTCCAGGATCTTACCTTTTATCACAAGGAGTTTATTTCTTCCTCTTGGATAGACTCTTTTCATTTACTTAGTGCATTTAGAGTCCCTCTTCCCAAGCCTATTTGTGTTCCCATGATAGAGCATTTCATATCCACTCTTGGTGTCCTTGGAGTTTATCCCCTGTAATTCAGTCATGCCCAGTTCTTGGCGTGATAAAGAAAACAACTAGGGTTGATCATCCAAGTAGGGTTTTCCTTCGTCTCCCTTTACTGTGTAACATTTGGGGTGGGTACGATAATTTCCCTTCTGGGGTGGATGAAACCAAACCATAATTAAGATAATAAATGGTTTTTAATAAATAAATTAGTGTGTTTGATAATGATGTTGTACTCTTTTATCATTCCTTATATGTTGTGAATTATATGGTATTATGTCCACTAGAAAATGTGGCTATTGGTGGTCCTTCCTTGTGCACTAATGAACCTCTATTTTCAGGATAATACTATTATTAAATTGTTGTAAAATTAAAAATGGTTAATCAAGTAAACTCGATTGATTAAATGGATGCCTAGTGAAAAATAATCCTCATGTGATCACTCCGGTTAACCAGACAGAAATAAGGAACATAATGAATGGTGTGGTTAAATATTAGAACTCCCTTACTCTATTATGGTGATGTGTATGGTTGTTCTGTTTGACTCATTGTGGAGTGACGTGGATGGGAATGGGATCCTCGGTTTTTGATTTTTCAGTTGTTGACCTGAGGCCATGAGGGGATATACGAGGAGGCTTGGTTTGGTTCTAGTACTTCGATGGATCTCACATAACCCATTTGTTGTTGTTTCTTTATAAGATAACCATATGTGAATTCTTAAATTACTTCTTCGCTATTTTTCATTTAATGTCTTGAGGCTATGCCTATTAGTTTCTATGTAGTGAATATTTATATATATGTAATCTCTTGAATAGGATAACAATAATGGGTTCAATGGAGAATTTCTTTCTAGGAATGAGTTGTGCTCTGGTTGTGGCGTTTGTGATTTTGTATGAATGAATAGTAACTAGGGTGTTTGTGTATGGGATATTATTGGAACCCATAGGTTGGGATGAGTTATTGTTTACCTATATGTATAATTTAGTTTGAATTTTCTTATTCTCACCCCACCCATGTTCAGCACTTTGTGCCAGAAACCCCCATTTCATGGGGGAGGGTCTTTTCCCAACATCTTCTTGGGTGGAAGATTATTATCTGCATTCTGATCTCTCTCCTGAGTAGCTCAAGACACATTGGGCAGTTTGTGATGGAATGAGGCCCATTATAGGCCATGATTCTTTGTGTGGTGTGGTTGTGGTGGTATTCCCAGGTTTGTGCGAGCGGTTTTGTTTCCCAAGTGTCTTTGGGATGAGTATTAGGTGTCTTCCGTTGTGGAAGTGGTTGTTCTGACCCAGGTGTCTGCGGTCATGGTTATATATGGTTTTGGTTTCCCAGGTGTCTGTGAGAGGGATGTATGGTTGTGGTGGACTAGGTGTTTGCGGGTAGGATGCATAGTTGTGGTGGCCCTGGTGTCTGCGGTAGGATAAGTGTTTGTGGTGGCCCATAAGGCTGTTGTTGGGGAGGTTGTGGGGATGCAATGAAAATATAAGGGGAGGTATGATGCATGTATGTCTTCAATAACTATTGGGTAAGTGGTGCGGGGTACCCAAACATCGATGTGATATTACTATTTTACCTGACTTGCGTTATTTGGGGAGTTTTCATTAGTGGGGTTGGGTGGATAGTTTTCTTGCTATGTGCCTTTGGTTATCTCCTTTTTCTCCCGGGGCATTATAATGAATCCCCACTTGTGAATGAGAGATTTTGGATTTCCATAATGAGTATACTTGTATACTCAACCTATATATATAAAACTACTTTCAAGTTTCTAAGAGGACTTTGGGGACCGTGCGGGACTTTACTAGCTCGGATGTTGGGACAGTTTCTGTTGATGTTTTATTTCATTTAGTACTTTCCCTTTAGAGTTTTTTTGTACTTGTATGGGTTTACCTTTGAACATGCATATGGTAATGGGTTTTGGCATTAAATTTACATTTAGTTTTTTGAGTTTTTGGGTTTTTTCCATTGTATCTCCAGATCCTACTAAATAAAAAGTGTAATGCCTTCAATATAATGTGTGATTATATATACTTGGTGCTAGTCTCCACTCCGAGGCCTATTGAAGGCCGGACTTAGGGGTTAAATATATCTACATCAAATTTAGGAATGAAGGTTCCTACAGTTTTATTTCCCTTTCCTCATCTTGGTGAAGGCTGGTCAAGATAGAATGATGTCATAGGTGACGGTTGAAAGGTAGGATGGAGATGGGGGTAAGGCACAGTAAGAATTTTATGGGATGATAGGGAAACAGTGTTATGAAATCTTGGTGTGTGAAATAGGCTAGGGAAGACTGTCTTGAACACTAGGTTTTATGGGCCCTCGTGATCCAATGCAAGGACTCTGGACCTACCAAACGACCAAGTGAGGCTACACTTGTTGCAGGGTAGAGACCCTAGGAAAGGTATATGCATCTTAATAACATGTGTTCTGGTTTTTTATGGGTGTTCTGATAATTTCAATAAATAATAATTTTAATTAAAATTTAAAATAAATATTCTACACTGCTTCTTTATAAGCATTCCAAATTTACCTTGCAGCTATGGCCCACAAACAACGACCACGAGTAATGAAGGCAATTAGGGCCTAGAAGGCCGATCTGGCTGATCAGTGGAGGATGGATTAAGTGGAAGAGGAGGAATAGTGGAAGAATATTATTCCTGTATTTCAGAGGAAGGCCCTCGGGATGTACAAGGGAATTTTCTCTAACATGGAGACTAAAATCTAGCTCAATGAGTTGGTGATAGCTTTCAGCATAATCCAGTCTCCAGCTGAGTACTGGGTTCTATTGGTAGTCAGTCAAATGAGGGGATTAGTGTGTCAGTGGTGGAAACTATACCTCAAAGAGAGGATGCAGAGTGAGATTTTGCGTGTTTACATAGAGAAGGCGTTCTCAGAAAAATACCTTTTTTCTACATTGAAGCCTGAGAAGAGGTATGAGCTAATCTTTCTTCAGTATGGAAGTATTTTAGTGAGGGAGTTGGGATGATGTTCAATTATCTCCTTTATTTTTATCCAGATAGTTTTCTGGATGAGGAGTGTTGGGAGAGACGTTTATAAGTGGCACTCCAAACTTCTCCTCAGTATGCTATTACTCCCTTCACCCTACTGATGTACATGAAGGTCCAGATGAAGGCTCAAGTGGTGGATAGGATGAACACACTGGGAGGAGGCCCCAGAATATCTAGTTTCGATCTCCCAGGCTTTTCCCTTTCTTTTCGGGCCCTGGACAGAGATTCTTAATCTGTGGTTCTCATGGTAATATTTGGAATTAGTGCCTGAACTGAGTGCAATATTGTGGGGGTGGGAAGGTTCATAGCCCACCTCAATAGTAGTAATTTTCATCCTGGAACGTTTAGAAGCTGCAGTAGGGACATCGAGCTCTTTCTCCTCTGAGAGTAGACGTTGCAGGAGGAGACGGACCTCAAGGAGCTCCTCAGGGGCCTCGACCAGGGTTTGGTCGGGGAGGCAGCCGACAGCCGAGGGGAAGAGGATCTGGGCATTGGTAGTGGAACACCATAGTGGCAGTAGTTCAAGTAGGTGCAGAAGTTATTTAGGGTACAATTATCATGGTTTAGAAATCTTTCTTATCCATATTTTTATTCAAGAGCTTCTCACTCCTTTGTTGCACACAGTCTAGCTCATACTCTGGGTCTAGATGCAGAAAAACTTTCTATGACCCTAGTTTTAACTATGCTAGTAAGAGGTTATACCATCTTGTCTTATATTTTATGAGTATGTAGACTATTGTTGGGGCCACATCAGTCCAGTGGGGACCTTCTTTTTTTTCAGATGTAGCCATATGTTGTCATTTTAATCATTGACTGGTTGTTATCTGTGTGTGTCGTTATATACTGCTTCAAAATAAGGGTTGTGTTTTCAGATATGGGTGGACAACATGTGACTTTCATTGGCATGTGGGTTTTCTGGGAGGTCATCTGAGGAGTGGAGCCCCTTATTTCCTTGTTATCTGAGTTGTTAGTGGAGTCGATATATATGGAGATGGTGGAAGTCCAGGGGATCGTCATTGAGTTCCTAGACGTCTTCCCAAGAGAGGTGGTGACTCTCCCCCTTGACGTAATGTTGAGTTTGGGATATATATGAAACCTGATGCCTAAATAATTTTGATGGCTGCCTATCAGATGGTTCCTTCTGAGTTATAGGAGTTACAGATTCAGATTGATGATCTGATGAAGAAGAGTTTTGTCCGATCAAGCATGTCACCATGGGGTGCTCCAGTCTTGTTCGCAATAATAGAATATGGTGGTCTCATGTTGTGAATATACTCTAGAAGTCTAAACCAGGTGACAATAAAGAATAATTACCTCATACTGAGGATATACGACATTTTAGATCAGTTTAAGGGGGTACAATGGTTCACCAAGATCGACCTATGGTCCGGATATCACAAGTTGAGGATGGAGAAAGGTGACATCTCAAAGAATGACTTAGGGTGTAGATATGGGAACTTTGAGTTCTTGGTCATGTCTTTCAGTATTACAAACACACCAGTCATGTTAATGGGGCTCATGAAATCTGTCTTCTAGGAATATCTGGACCGGTTCATATTCGTGTTTATTGATGAAATCCTAATCTACTCAATATCATAGGAGGATCATGTCGACCATTTGAGGATGGTTTTAGAGTTCATCTAACAACACCATCTCTAAATGAATTTTTCCAAGTGCATGTTTTGGAAATGAGAGGTGCACTTCCTTGGACACGTATTGTTCGATCAGGGAATAGCAGTGGAACTATTGAAGGTCAAAGTGGTCATTTATTTGGCGACACCCAAGAACGTGGCAGATTATTATGGTTTATGGGGTCCAGAAAGTTACTACCGGAGATTCATGCCCAACTTCTCATATGTCTCTGCACCTTTGAAAGCCTTGATCAAAGAAGAATAGGCCTTTGTATGGAGCAATCAGTGTGAGGCAGCCTTAAGTTTCCTGAAGGGGAAGTTGGTCAATGCCCAATTTCTGAGGTTTCCAGAAGAAGGGTTGGCATTTGAGGTTTTGTGTGATTATTCGGGCCAATGTATGGGGTGTGTTCTAATATAATAGAAATGGGTGATATCTTATGGTTCTAGGTAGTTACATCCCCTTGATCGTAACGATTCCACCCACAATTTGGAGATTGCAGCGGTCATGTTTTCACTATTATTGTGGTAAAATTACCTCATTGGGGAATGCTTCGTGGTCTTTATGAATCACAAGAGATTGAGGTATATCTTCTCCTAGAAAGACCTGAACATTTGGCAGTAGAGGTGGATGGAGATTCTTCAAGACTACAACTTCGAGTTTTCCAATACCTCATGAAAGGGGAATGTGGTGGTCGTTGCCTTGAGGAGAAAGTCGTAGAATGACATGGATCAAGAATCGGCATATTCTTGGAAAGAAATGGAAGAGTTGGCTTCCCAACACCTAGATTCAAGGGTGGAGGATGGAAGAGGATATATGTTCTAGATGATAGTATATTCCTCCCTATTGTAGTAGGTGGAGGAGTCTCAGTGGGAGGACATAGAGGCTGAATAAATGCGTGATCATGTAAGCTAAGGCAATGCTCCATAAGGATGTTGAGAAGAAGGATAGAATTAGATGTTGTTTCATGGAAATTTTTTCCTCTCGGTGGATATGTGTGAGAGTGTTCTTGATGAGTTCCACAACTCACCGTATGAGGTACTCCCAGGAGTTTCCAAATTAACCAAGCCTTGAGGAGTAAGTTTTGGTGGCCCAGGGAGAAACTAGCAGTGGTCGGGTTTGTGGAAATGTACCTCATGGGTCCGGAAGTGAAGGATGAGCAACGTGTTCTGGGCATTCTGTTGCATACATTAGATGTGATTGAGTGAATGTGGGATGATATCATGATGGATTTCATCATGGGACTACCCAAGGTTCAAGGAGGCTGTGATGTTATCTGCGTAGTGGTGGACCAGTATAAGAAATCATCTCACTTCCTGGAAATCAAGGTGTCGAGTGTGGTGGATGTCTTAGGACAGAGGTACATGGACAAGGTGGTGCAGTTTTTTGGAGTATCTAGGTCCATAGTCACATATCCGGATACACAATTTACCTCATGGGTCTGGAAAGGATAGAAACATTCTTTTGTCACCCATCTAGGCCTTAACACTGCTTTCCACCCCCAGACAGATGGTTAAGCAGAGTGAATCATGCAGATGTTAGAGGATATGATACGAGCATGTGTTTTAGACTAAGGGAGATCATGGGTGAGACAATTGCCTCTGGTAGATTTTTCCTACAATAATTTCTATCACTATACCATTAGCATGGCTCCATTTGAAGCCCTGTATGGGATATTGTGTCTCTCAGTCGTGTGTTGGATAGAGGTTAGGGAAGAAGGTGTTCTTGGCCCAGAGGTAGTGCAGAGGATGATAGAGAAGGTTCAGGTTATATGGGAGAGGATGAAGGTGGATCCTGACTGGTGGAAGTCATATTCCGGTCATAGGAGGAGACCCTTGAAGTTCGAGGTCGGGGACCACGTGTTCTTGAAGGTCTCTCCTCGATGTGGGCAACAGAAGATTGGAAGTGGTGGTAAGCTTTCTCCCAGGTTCATCGGACACTTTGAGGTGTTGTGGCGGGTCAGCGAAGTGGCTTATCAGCTAGCGCTACCACTACTTCTACTGAGGAAGCACAACATCTTCCATGGGTCTCAGCTCCATCATTATATCCATGATAATTCAAAAGTCCTCGACTGGGGGAAGCTAGGTATCGAGGACAACACAATGTTCATAGATAGACCAGGGAGGATCAAGGACCATTATAAAAAGTTGCTTTGTGTGAAAACCATTACCTTGGTTCATGTTTTATGGAGGCATAGTGTCTTTGACGAGAGTACATGGGAATAGGAGGCACAGTTGAACACCCAGTACCCAGAGTTGATTTGAGTTTTGTTCTATTTTTTCATGTTCTTTACTGTGATGTAATGATTGACCTTATCAACTATGAGTTGGGTTGTTTCCATTTTTTCTGAATTTTTTTGAAGAGTTGTGATTATGTGGAGGGGAGGACCTGATCCCTAAACGAGATGCATTATTTTGGATATGATTAAACCCATGCGGGCTAGTTAGTGTCGCCTAAAAGTGAATATATTTTGACATAGAGAAAGGGAATCCTTGATCCATATGATTGGATGGTATGACCTTTACATGTTTTTGTGGAAGCTTATGGGAGGGGAGCAGTAGTTGTTCTATAGTTGATCAGTATCATGGAGATGTGTTCCTATATGTCTAGGAGGTTTACTCATGAGAGGTATTTTTCAAGGGGTCATTCGGGCCCCCTCTCTTTTCAACAGGTTTACTTATGGATTCTGTAGGACAATAATAGTTTGAGGGGTATCTAATATAACGGACAGGACCATCATGGTCCATTACTTTTCCAAATTTTTGGTGTTTGGGGTATCTCGGGGACCATTTATAGCTCGTTAAGAAGTTTTAAAAAAACATGGTCCCACTAAACGGTTCCACCAAAATGGTAGAACTGGTCACGGTGGCACCGTGATGGTGGCACCGTAGCGGTCACACTATCATGGCCACACACAGAAACTATGGCTCTGTGGCAGTGGATCCATGATGGTGGGACCATAGTCATCGTACCGTCATGGTCTCTCACCGAAATGGTGGCACTGCATACAGTGTTCCACTAAACCGGTGGCACCGTTATGATGGAACCGTGAAGGTGACACCGTAAAAGTGGCACTATTAGGGTGTCCCTCCAAACAGTATCCCACCCTTTGATTTTTTCCCAGTTTCCATGTTTTTCCAGTTCTACTCCCACAACGTATATTTTTACATAAAAGTGTTTTAATACCCCCTTTAAATGTCATTTACATCCCATAAATGATATCTAAAATCTCCCAAGATCTATGATAACCTTGACTTACCAAAAAATGTGGTAGTTTCCTAAATTTTACCACTTTTTCCCATACTTACCAGTTCTTCCCCTGTTACGTGTTTCCCTCCGTTTAAAGTAAACCCTTTAACTCAAAGTTGTTATCGGCACCTCTCCCATGAGAATTATTAAATAAAAATTAATTCTATATTGTGTGACCACCCAAACCATGTGGAGACACCAAAATCCTCCTTTAAAGTCATTCAAGATTTTATATCTTATAATTCCAGGATCCTGCATTTTATAGCTTAGATCTTATTTATTCTTCTTGACTAGTCTCTTTTCCTTTCATTTGTGCATTTGGAGTCCTTCTTCCTGAGGCTAGTCGTGCACCCATGTTGGAGCATTTTTTACCCTCTATTGGAGTCCTTAGAGTTCCTCCCCTGCAAGTCACATATCCCCAGTTCATGGCGTGGGGAAGAAAACAATGAAGGTTGATCATCCAAGTATGGTTCTACTTCGTCTATCTTTACTGTGTAACATGAGGGGTGGGTACGATAATGTCCCTTCAAGGATGGATGAAAACAAACCATAAATAAGACAATAATCAGATTTTAAATAATGAAGGGGTGTGTTTGATGATGCTTCAATACTCTTTTATCTTTTCTTATATGTGGTATATTATACAGGCTTATGTCCACTAAAAATCATGGTCATTGGTGGTCCTTCCTTGTGCACTAGTGAACCTCTATTTTCTAGATAATCATGTGATTGTTTATATTTAACATGGAATATGGTTAATCACATAAACTCAGTTGATTAAATAGATTCCCAATGAACAATAATCCTCATGTGTTAACTCCAGTTAACCAAATGAAAAGACAAAACTTAATGAATGGTGTGATTAAATTTGAGAACTACCTTGCTTTGTTCTGGTGATGTGTATGGTTTTTTTGTTTGTCACCTTGTGGAGTGACTTGGATGAGTATGGTATCCCCTATTTTTGAGTTGTTTTTTGTGGATCTAAGGCCAAGTGGGGCTGTACGATGGGTCTGGTTTTGGTTCCAGTACTTCTAGGGATCTCACAGATCCCTTTTTTAGTTGTGACATTATAGAGAATTGGGCGTGAATGATTAAATTTCTACATGACTATTTTTCCTTCCATGTCTTATGGCTATTTAGGTTATTTGCCCAGTAGTGAATATTTATTTAAATGTAATCACTTGAATATGATAACAAGAATCAGTTCAATGGGGAATTTTTTTCTAGGAATGAGTAGTTCTTTGGTTGTGGTTGTAGTGCTTTTGTATGAATGAATAGTAGAGAGGGTGTTTTTGTATGGGATGGTTTTGGAACCCTTAAGTTGGGATGAGTGCTTGTTTAACTAAACAAATAAATTTAGTTTTGTGTTTCCTATTTTTACCCAACCCAAGTTGATCACATCGTGTCGAACACCCCCATTTCATGGGGGAGGGTGTTTTTACCAACATCCTATTGGGTGACTGGTTATTAGTTCCTTTATGATTCCTCTGCAAAAGTATCCCAAGACTCATCGGGCTATATGTGATGTCCTAAGGTGCATTATAGCCCATAATTATTCGTGAGGGTGGTTGTAGTGGTTGGCCCAGGTGTGTACAAGCGGGGATGTTTCCCAAGTGTCTTCATGTTGTGCCCCAGATGTCTTAGGGCATGGTAGTGGTTGTTATGGCCCAGGTTTCTACGGTCATGGTAACAAATTATTGTGGTGTCCCAGGTGTCTGCATGTAGGATGTATGGTTGTGGTGGCCCCGGTGTTTGCGGGTAGGATGCATGGTTGTGGTGGCCCATGTGCATGTGGGTAGTATATGTGGTTATGGTGGCCCATAAGGTTTTTGTAGGGGTGGAAGTGGGACTACAATTAAAATGGTAGGGGAGGTCTAATGCATAGGATGTCTTCAAAAACCAGTGATAATGTTCTGTGGGGTACCCAAACATCGATATGCAATTACTATTTAACCTAACTTTGATTTTTTGGAGTGATCCTTGGTGAGTTTGGTGGATATTTTCCTTGCAAGGTTCTTTGGTTATCTCCTTTTATCTCACAGGGAATTAAAATGCCTCCCCAATTCTACACAAGATCTTTTGGTTTTTCCTACTGAGTATACCTATATACTCACCCTATGTATATAATAATGCATTCAAGTTTCAAGGAGGACTTTGGGGATCATGAGGGACCGTACTATCTCGGATGTCGGGATAGTTGTCATTTCTTTTTTCTTTGATTTGATACTTTCTCATTTGATTTTTCTTGTTCTTATATGGTTTTATCTTTGAAAATGAATATAGGAATGGGTTTTTTCATTACTTTTACCTACAGTTTTGGAGTTATTGTGTTTCTAGCATCGTATCTTCTGTTCTTATTAAACAAAAAGGGTAATGTATTCTATATTATGTGTGATTATATACCCTTTGTGCTAGTCACCACTCTGAGGCATATTGAAGGTGGGACATAGGGAAGATTATCTCTCCTTTAACGTGAGGAAGGAATGGTCCAGCAGTTTTCTATCCCTTTCCTCGTCTTGGTGAAGGTGGGTAGTGATAGTAGATTAGGACAAGAGAATCAATTGATTAGGGGAGTGACCACCCAGATTAAATATATCTTAACGGAGGAATAAGTTTTATATCAAACTAATCTCCCTATAATTTTATATCATTCCAGGGATTTTTTTCTAGATGGTTGTTATTGCTGACCTCTTGATAGGGAGGTAGAATTTATGATTTCATTTTTTGGGAGTAACTCAAATTTTCATTCCTCCATATAGGATGGCGGCTACTAAGCTCTAGGAATTGAAGCGGCATTTAGAGGATTTAGATTCCAAATGTTTAATATGACCCATTACATACACTTTGGAAACACCCTTTCCTTATTCAAGAGGCAAGATGAAATATTAAGTCTATGTGTGGATTACTAAGGTTTCATCTATCTTATAATCAATAATTTACATCCACTACATTGAATAGATGACCTCTTCAACCAACTCTAAGGAGGTAGGGTCTTCTCTAAGATTAGTGTGGGGTTGTGATTTCACCAATTTAGAGTAATGACATAATAAATACCTACTATAAACATCCATAGTGGTTATGGCCTATATGATTACCGTGTTATGTCTTTCATTCTTACAAATATTCCAAATATTTTCATGGATCTAATGTATTATGACTTCTACCCCTATAAGGATTTATTTGTCATAGTCTTTGTTGAATACATCCTGGTGTATTCTCAAAGTCATAGATACCATAGAAATCACCATAATATTGTTATGTGTATAGTGATATAGAATCATAATTTTGAAAATCACGAAAAGTGACACTTCTAGAATGAAAAAAATCACTTCATGGGTTATATCATATTGGAATCAGGAGGATATTTTGACAAAGAAAAGGAAAGTGATGTAATTTCCTAGGCCCAAGGACATGTTTGATATGGGGTGCTTTGTCTGGATATATGGATATTATAGGAATTTTATGTAGGAATTATCATTCATTTCTTAACGTCTCACTAGCCTTAAAAAAGTTTGTTAAGTTCCTTTGGTGACAAGTGTGCGAGAAGTCCATTCAGAATTAGAAAGGGAGGGTACTCTCGGAAAAAATTCTGATCATTCTATATCTTGTTAGAGGTTATTTAATCTTATGGTATGAATCAGGAATCATCCTATAAGTATTTTTTATGTAGTGTGGAATATTATTCATCTAAATATCTCGGTAGTTGAGGGCTCTTGAGAGAAATTACATGACACGAGACCTTGAGAAAGCAGCAGTAGTTCATGCCATGTGTTACTGGATGCATTATCTATTAATTCAGTGCATTGTATTGTAGACAGACCATAGGGGCCATAAATATATCATTAAATAGTGTGAATTGAACCTCAGATAGTAAATATGGGTCAAATATCTATAGTCCCTCAATTTTGAGCTTTCTTTCCTTCCTAGGAAGGCCAATGTAGTCACTGATGACATGAGTTAGGAATCTCAAGAACATGTTGTATGGAAAACTAGTGATGAATGGAAATTAATTCCCCCTTTTATGATATGCATCTAGTGTTCCATGATAGTCATGAGTGGGCATACCTCTCATTCTTGATATTTACTTCTTCCCTCTTTGAGAAGGTGAAGAGTGGACAATTTTTAGATCCTAATGACATTGTTCACCAAGAGAGTATCTCAGGAGATAACTCGATTATAAATTTATCCGTATATAGATATGAAATCATGAATATTCTTGGCCTAGTATGGGTTACTACATATATGATAGAAGAGTTGATGAAAGATTCCCAATCGTCTCAGTGGGATTTTCATCCTGGAATCTCCAAGTAGTATTGAGATATGTGACCTTAATATTGGGGTCCTTGGATGGAACATCTGATAATAGGCTATAATACTAGGTTTTCCACCCATTAGTTGTTGAAGGTCGAGAACAACATACTTATATCCTTGTTACAATTGCTTCCAGTCCTGGAATGGTATTGTGATGGTGTGTCCCTAGAATTTTTAGTCGGGTTTCTTAGGTCATTGGGGGGTTTTGACGTTGTATGTGTTTTTTTAAAAGACAAATTAAAGTAAACTAATTAATTCCTATTCACGAGATATTCAGTTGATGAGATCATAAGAATATATGTCTGTGATATCTTATAACTACACAGGGTCCTCCATACATTCATTTTACACAGGGATGCTTGTTTCATGTCATGGATCTGGTAGGGTTTGAAAAAATATATTAGTATACAAGTGATCTAAGAATGTTTTCTCACTATTATAATGATGGAAAATTAGAATATAAAATATTGGTTTTAGAGGACATTGTATGAGCATGTGTCCTTCATTTTGGCGGCTCATTGGAGAAGCATATCCCTCTCATTGAGTTTTCTTATAATTAATGCTTTCAGGAAAAAATTCAGATGGATCCTATTGAGGCCTTATATGGTGGCCCTTTTCATTCACCCATGTTCTATCTAAATTATTGTTAGGTAACCCTACATAGTCCTCATATCATATAGGATGCATTAGAGTAGGTTCAGATAATCATGATGTTTAAGAGTATTGCGTAGTCTAGAAAATAATATTATGTCAAACACACCTATAGAGTTTGAGGCTATGTATCTTTATTTCCTTTGGTTATCACCCTAGCTTGGGAATAGATGGTTACATGTGTAAGGGATATTTTCACCTCAATACGTAGGACCTTTTGGGATTCTTGAGAGATTTTTCCTGGTATCCTATCAATTGCTACTACATCATAGGTATCATGAAATGCATGATGTAGTCCATGATTTATAGCATTTCCAATATGATGTTGAATCGTCTTATACAATTGATAATGAGGATGTTGAGTTAGATATTGATTCTACCTTTATGGAGTATCCAGTACGGATTATTGACCAGAGCATGAAGGTTCTCCAAGGATGGTCTATCTCTCTAGTATCGATGACATGGTAACACAACTACTTGCAAGATGAGATATTGGATCAGGAGGCTGATTTACATGACTAATGGCAATATTTTATCTCAGATTGTGTTTCACCATCCTAGGAAGGTGAATATGAGTATGTAATATTTTAAAGTGGGATGACTATAAGAACCTGTTTTTTCACTCTGGTATAGATCCTTTATATTTTGGTCTAATTAATTACTTTTGACCTAATATGGATGCCTAATGACATTGAAAATTACTCAAGGTTATCTAGGTGATGTTCATAGCATGAAATCCATCTTTTGGGAGAACTATGCATGGGGAAATATTTTTAGTAAACATTGTAGAGAGGTCACATGGTTAGAGAAAACTGTGTGGATGGCATGATTTTTCAAACAGAGCCTTACCGAATGTTTAGTGAACAGTTTCCCTAATATTTGACTGAACCATGAGATATGTACATATTCACTAGGTACCCATTCATGGTTTACAAACAATTTATAAAGCCTTGTAGAGAAAAAGTGAACAGAATAAATTTTGGGTAATTTTTTATTTTTTCAATTAATGGTATTATAAAGACCATATTTCATCTCTAATCTAATATCTAGTGGTATTAACCTCAATATCTATTGTATTGAACCTTTTTTAAATCCTATACTGGTGATCAAAATGTCTTATTCATCTTGGATTCATTAGGTCATATGTTCTTCATGTTTGATTCACAACAGAACGTAATCGAGTTATGTTGAGTCGTTATTTGTCTATCTTGTTGTCGAATAAATTAGTAAGGTGTGAGAAATTTTATATTTTCTATATATATACTCCATTACAAGATGAATTAGAGTAAAATAATGTATTTTAAGGTTTATATAAGTCTAATGATGGTTTTCAATAACTCATCCCTCTAGTTCATCTTTTTCAAAATTATGTGTGTGGCATGATGAGTACATCAGTTGTAGTTTATTGAATTTATATTAAATGATTATAATTTTTAGAAACATATGGTTATTATCATTCTAAATATGTTATCATTTGTTAGTGTATAAGGTAGAAACTCATTCCATCTAATGTATATATTTTTTCCATTATTTTCATTTTAGTGTATTGATACGCTTGAGATGTCGTTCAAGTGTGCCTTAGCATGAAATTTATTTGGGTAATAATTTCTATATTAAATGGATTGATTTAATTTTTTAATTTTATAATGTCAAGAAAAATTTATGCTCAAAAATTGAATCATCTAAGGAAAGTGATTCAGTTTTATAATTAAATGTGAAATGGGGATTTGAATTTATAATAAGTATATGACATGGCCTTATTAATAGAAATTAATAATATGTTTCATGTCTGTAGAAACCCATACCATGTTAATGGAAGGTAGAATAATGAACCATGATTATTGAAAATTCAATTAATAGAGTAAACATTATGGTTCCAGGATCAATTATCCTTGTCACACTAATGAAAGGAAAGGCTTGAACATAATGGATGTACTAATTAATTATGACTTGATTAAGTTGTTTCATTACCAATTATCCTTGACATTGTAATGAAAGTTAATGGAATGAACCAGATTATTAAAATATGAATTTTTTTATCAAGAATGTATTTTTCAGACTCAAGATCACCATGGATTACCCAGGGATTTCCTTTTTTTCCTTTAGGTTCCCATTCCAAATTCAAGTATACGACTTCCATAGTTTTTGACCCATATAGATCCTGATATTTGTCTAACTTTTGATGCATGATATGACACCATAGGATCCATCATGTAGTAATACATGATTCCTTGAATACATATCTTTGATCCACCATGAAAATCAGGCTCTATTGTTAAAGGCCATCTGCCATAGTAATTCCTTACCATGTTTTACCTTGGATGAGCTCCATAGACTCACTATGAGTATTATTGTGGAACTAATTGGAATATTATCCTTGAATTACACTCTTACCCTTATCTAGAAGAATCTCATTATTGAGTTGGTGACCCTTGAGCTCTACATTCCCTTGATTAATACATTTTAAAATCATTATTAAATATCATTACTAGTTTCGTAGTTATATGTTTGAACGATCATTACTTATAATATATGATTTATTTATAATCTAGTAAAAATCAAATAATGAACTCATTACATGTCCAGAAACTAGATAAGGGTGGATGCCGGTATATGGGTATTAAGATACACTATATAGATTTACATTATATAAGCTTGCTTTCACAATATTAAATTTCCATTATATGGGTAGATGTTATAGATAACATTTTTGTTAGCCTACAAAGATTTAAATCAAACCCTATCCAGGCATCGTTTGGTACCTTGGGAAGATTACATGTATGAAGATGTTGATAATGGGAAGATTAATGCTTTAGACACATGATTGATTGTTGTGCTAAATGGATCTAGTTGTAGATGACCGAGCTGAGGATTGGGGTTCTTGGAATAGTTTATGTATTTACATTTTCTACAATGGTTTTTTAATGTATTCTTGATACATTGTATCAATATTTTCATGATTACTTTATATGTGACATATCATAACCAGTAATTTTATGTTATATGAGTTATTTTAGTTACTTTTATCCTCGAATATTATTTATGTACACCCTATTTACATATATTTATTCAAATTTTTACCTTTGATTATATTATCATCTATGATAAACTATAGTAATTTGGCCACAATCTCCACATAGACACAGCCTAGGCACTCGCTACGAGTCAACAATCATTAGTGTTTGATGAGATCTACTTGAGGCCATGTGGCCCACTAGGCTCATGGAAGATGTTAACATGAATCCGGGTTTTGGACATCACATAATGTTTTAATGATGATAATTTACTTGTACTTGATGATTACGATGTCAATATAAAATAATTGATATTGGAAGGGGTTTTTATTAATGCTTTCATACCTTTAGGATTTATTTAACTATTTTAAAACATTTATATTTTACGACGTATATTAATTCTAATAAATTTTGTCTATATTTTTTCCATTTATATATTAATTCATTAAAGAATATTTCTTATTTATAAGCTGGACATTTTACAAAAATTTCTTTTTTATTACCTACAAATATTTTGTTTATATCATGTTTTGAAATCATTGTAAATCATTTCCATCACAAAAATTATATTATTTTAATATTTATATTTTTTTATATTTTTATTCATTTATCCTATTTATTAATTGGATTTATACGGAAATTGAATTTAATGAATTTATAATGAAGAAATATTCATTATTCCCATTTAACTTCAACCCATTTCAATTAGATTTTTCAATACTTGATTTTTGGTATTTCTCTACCATATGATTCTAAATTAATTTATGTCCAAATTAAATTTTTTATAAGTTCTCTATATATATATAATTTAATATAAACCTCTATTTATAATTATTACTTAATTAAAGATAATTTATCATGTTATTAGATGTTATTATGAAGTTGGATTCAATTTTAATCTTCATTTATCCATGATATGAATAATGATTAATTCTTGACTATTCAATCATTGGAATTATATATTCCTCATATATTTTTTAAAATATTATGATGTTGTATTTTAGAATAGAATTATGAACCAAAATAATGTATTCAATGATGAAATATTCCTCATTATTTTACTATGTAAGGAGATGATACAAAATATTTTTTTATCCATTATCCTTTACAAGGGCATGCTACTATTGTAATTTTTTCATCAGGTTATGATTTCCTGGAAATAATCCATGTAATGTGATTATAATATTTTATTATATTTCAATTTATATATTCATTTTGTTCATTATTTTATTACCTTATACATATTATTATATTTTTATGATGTGATAGGGACTACAATGAAAAAACATGTACTTTTGTAGTTTTATACCTCTATTTCCCTCATATCATTCATCCTGTTATGAGGTTATTTGTTCAATATCTCATTGATATATGTACCATGGTAAAAACATGTTTTGGGGAAATTATGATGTTTTATACAAAAACTATGATGACATCATTAAATAATATTAATAGTTTACTGCATTGCTGATTTATGTAACAAATTTTCTGATACAATAATCAAATAATCATGTATTTTTGTGTTATTATGTATGTTATATTTATAATTATGTAATGAATATATATTTTATTTTTGGGTAAATATTCATATTAATTGAATTATTTTAAATTTCCTTTAATTAGTATCAATCTGTTGACAAATATATATACTCATGTAATCATAAAAAATTATTTTCACTTGTTGATTCATGAAATTATCAAAGGCATAAACTATAGTGATTATAAACAAGAAATGTTAGTATCTTAATTATTAACATGTATTTTATTATGATTATAGACTAAAAATACACTACTATTTAAAAATTCATCATTTCCTAATAACATAAATGTTTCCTACAACAAATATTTTCTTCTAGGTATTCTTGTTTTATATCATATCTGAACTACACTCACTATAATGAATCTAAAACCCATATTTTTTACTTCCTAAATGTAATATTTCTTCTACTCTAAAATTATCAAAACATTTTTTGTCCTGAACCAGCAATGATTCCTTGGTACTTGGAAACATGAGACATATCTAAAAATTACTAAATGGAATTTAAGAACCCAATGGGTTGGTGATTATAATCTACAATCATACATGATAAAAGAGGGAACAATTTTTCAACAAAATGTGAAATTATAATATAAATATATATGTATGCTCAAAACATCAAAGGGAGATAGTACTCAAAATTTAAAAGGAATTTCAAAAAACCAAATTTGAAATTATCAGTGTAATAAAAAATTTGAATGATAAATCCATAATAAAAAAGGAAGCATCCATGTATTTCCAAAAGACCAAAAATTTCCACTTCCTCAAAGTGGAGATTTCCTATTACACAGACCCGGGATAAATAAACCTACAAACTATTAAATGGTGATGTAGGGATTACGCTTATAATACCAGTAGGTTCTCACCCAAATTTCCATAAAACTATTCCATAATAATAAATGATAAGTTCTTTAAATATAAATAATTCAGTGAATGGAAATACATTTTCATATTTAAAACAAAACTTTCATTCATTTCAAAATGATATAGAACATTTCATAAATTGATCAAATATTCAAATTATATAAAAAATTTATATAAGTCACCTAACATCAAAAAATATTTTATCAATCTATCATATATATATATATATATAATAAAACAATTGGGGTCATCTTCTATGCAATATGATAGTTCAACATTATTGGATCAAAAATATCTTGTAATAGTATTCTGATCATATGTGTACACACACCCCTAAGGATCATGCCGAATATGACTCATCAACATCCCATTAATGATGTGATATTAAAATATAGTTTTATTTCATAGTTTTAATCATCAATCCATTTATAAATAATTACCATCATATTGTGTTTGTCCCGAATAACCCACTTATATCCTATGATCATATATTCTCAATAAACTAATTGAAAATATAAATAACACTTTCTTTTAAATTCAAAATCATCATTAACAATTCAATTTACCACCTTTCCTTTTAAAATTACAATTCAATTTCTTAAAAATGAATGTTTTTCATTTATTCATACTATTTAAATATAAAACCAAAAAATTGGTTTTTATCAATTCATTTTCAGAAATTTTCTAAAATCAATTCTTAAGACAATTTAAAAATTCTTTCACTTTCCAAAATATGCACCAAATTAAAATTCTATTGGATTATAGGGATTTATATAAAACCCATACCAATTCAATTTCTAATTTCAAATTCAAATAAAATTGAGTTTTCATAAATATATTTAGTCAAATTTTAATAAAATAATGGAAATAAATGTTTAATTATATTGATATAATCAGATATATAAACAAAAATTTAATCATAGAAATCAACTCTCACAACAAGACATACCAATAAGATATGGAGGCATGTAAGATCTAGTAACATAACCTATAATAAATATTAAATACACTAAGTTACATCCATCAATCTTAATTGGACCTATCAAAATCCAAGGAGTAAAGAAAAATTTAATGTAAGGGAAAGGAATACAACTTTCCAATAGAGACACACCAAAAAGAACATGATGATCAATCATCGAAAATATGATACATAGGGATTATGGATCTACAAAATCACTAAGGCAATGATCTAGGTCAAGAGGGACATTATTCATGTAAAATAAAAAATAAATCATCTATGACACCTAGTTTAAAGGGTTGGGTCAAGGGAATATATTATGCATAGTCCTTTCTTGTTGTGTAATCCCATAAAAATGAAATTACATATAAATATACATTTATTTTACAAAAATACTGATTATTACTTTTCACTATGTCAAAAAATGCATGGAATGTAAAACATTTACACCAGGAACCATATTCATGAATTTAGCAATGATAAAATTACACGATGTGTAACCACATACACCATGAGTAAATTCCAATTTGATATTCCATCACCCAGTTTCCTACAGAAATGTCCCAAATGAAAATAAAGGAAGAAAAAAGAAGGACTTGACATACTTTAGAATGTAAAATTTTGTACCACCTCCCCACCATAAAAACTCATTATCCCTGTAATTCTTGTTAAGAATCATCTATTTGAAAAATTAGAAGCCAATACTCTTTCATCTGGGCGTCGCAATCCCACATATCATAAGTAACTGAACCATGTTTCCATACGACATAGACCAACGGTATCATCCTCCCAGGATGGAGTCTTTTCTCATAAAATACTATAATTAATGGATGTTCACTCATAAATATATCAGGCTCAACATCATGATCCACCTAAATCAATAACTGAGATTGGATAAAATGATATATCGAAAGTAATGGTGTGTGAAAAAAATTGTGTATATAATTCCAATATGGATGATATACATAATGGTAAGAATAATTACCCACCCATTTCAAAACATCAAAAGGTCCCACAAAATAAGGAGCATGGTCCCCTTTCCACCCATGAAATCGATCACATAAATGAGGTGAAACACTAAGGAAATACCATTCACAAACAAATAACACAAATAAAATATGAATAAGATTATCAAAAATATAATTGTATATGTGATATCAAAATTCTATGATGAATGATCTAAATCATTATTGTGGAATCAATGATTTAGCTAGGTCTAACCAAAGATATTCTATAATCTGTGACCAGCATAGTCGATATTTTGACTTCCTTCCATACAATGGACTCAAAAGGAGTCATCTGAATCATGGACACCTAACTATTGTTATATGAATAATAAACTATTCCAAAATGATCATCCCAATATTTATGAAAATTTAGGACACATTCACAAATAATATCCTTACTAATATGTATAGCTCTCTATTTCTGGACATCTGTCTACAGATTAGATACTGTACTCAAAAAAAAATTAGGTCCTATATTATCATAATGGAAAATACAATATAGGTAAGTAAAATGGTGATATATATATATATATATTATAAAATATATCTTATGGGACATTTTGAAAATGATAAATATATTTCCAATTTTTATTTCCCCACAACTAAATTTTTCTGTATTATAAATGGATTTTAGGTGAGCCAATTTTGTTAGCATATCAATAAAAACCATATTGATTATTCTATATCTAAGTAAAAATCCACCTAATAAAAAAGTCTATCGAAATAATATCCCACTTTCATGTAGGAATTATATGTTACTATTGAAAACTTAATGGGGTTTTTTTCTCATCCCTAACCTATTGGAAAGGAAAGAAGCACAAAAAAAATTCGTTTATGTATCACATGAAACATGGCCCCCAAAATCATTACAATATGCCATAAAACATATTTTTGGTTACTAGGTGGATAACAAAATCATAATTATTGAAATACTCAAACACATAATCCCTCACAGATAGAAACTCGTATAACTGATTGCATAAAAATGTCATACATTTTATGGAGAATGAACACTCACAAACGACCTCTCTCTTTAACATAGTATATTATTCCCCAAAAATAATCATCATGATACTGTTTTGAATTTATCATCTTGATTATAGTGGATGTAAATAGAACAAATTCAAATAAAACTGCTTATTTTTTTCCAAACTCCATATTGAAAATGTGAAAAAGATAAATTGTGTTCTATTAATATGATGATTTTTTCTCACCCTTGTCTGTAAGATTTCTTCTAAAAGAATCTACAATAAAATTACCATTCCATGGGATATTGGTGATGTTAAATTCATGCGATTGAAGTTAATCCACCCATCACCTCTAGTAAGGACTCAAATAATTTGGATAAAATTTCAAATTCACGATCATATGGTTCGAAAACATGATAAACCATTTTCTAAAAAGTTAATGCATCCAACTCTTAATATCATTCATTATGGAAATAAGATCAAGGTAATGGGTCATATAATATATTATCATGAGGACGATGTTTCTCAGATCCATATATAATAACATGATCACCCTACATAGGAACATTGACCAAACTCGAACCTGATGTGTCACAGAAGACCACATAGCCCTAATAATCCTCTGGAATATTCATCATAGTAGGAGAAGTCAATTGGTGTTTTAGCTCAACAAAATAAATTTTATATTTCTCATCAAAAAAATTATTCACTCCCTTGTGAGTGAGTGTGTTTATCTAAGAACCTGACATCAATAAAAAATCACAATCAAGGGATAATACCAAGATGAACCCATTAAATTAATAATCTAGAACACATTATGTTGTTGTTCCAATATAATAGAAGCTTTCACCTTCTAAGGATCAACTAATATTCAATGTTTCAAGACCATGTGTTCCAACAAAAATACTTCCTGAATCCAAAAGTCACATTTTTATATCTTAGAATTATACTGATATTCCCTCAACTCTTCTCACATATCTCTCAGATGAAAAATTAAATCCTCCTTGAATATAGAGTAAACGAGGATGTCATCCAAAAATACCACAATTATGCTATCAGGATTATCGTAGAAGATATTCTTTATCAAATCTGTAAATACTATAAGAGAAACACTTAAACCAAATAGAATGAAAAGGTACTAATATTTTCTATTTTTTATCTATAATATCATTTTATAGATGGGAAATCCATATATTCTAAAAAGGTGATGACTAGACCAAATATCTATAATCGAGTTCCACATAACCCCTTTCAACAGTTCAAACTTAACTTCTATCCAGCATAATGGATACATTTTCATTGTGATATATCTCATTGTAGTTTCTTTTAGTAAATTTATAGGTTATGTGTCTCATCATATTTCAAATAAAAAATAATATTCATTATAAAAGGAGACTCGCCAGGTATATATAAATATACATTCTCTAAGTTATCTTCTAATTTACTCTTAAAATCATTGATTTTTTCTGGTTATAAATTGTATGATTGTATAGACACTTCCTGAGTACAATTAACAAAATCAATATGAATAATCTCCATATATTTTAGGTCGAAAAACAGAGAAGGCAGAAGGAACAAGTTTAATAAACATGAAAATGAATGCAGGGATATCATCAGCAAAATATTTATTTTCTAGAGCAAATGATATAACTTATATTAGTTTCTACAACTTTGGATAATAAGGTCCATCTCATATCAACATCATATCCCATTATTCCTTAATGATATAGTATACCCTATTATTAATAGTAAATAATACCCATCGAAGATGAAAATAAATTCACTGTTTATTATCAATTAATCAATCTAATATAAATGAAACATCAAGATGTTTCGTGTCTAGAATAGTAAAATCCTATAAACTATCAATCTATAACAAATATAATATACAGTATTGGAAATGGATACCCTACCCTCTCTTCCTTTAGGGGTGTATACATATCTAACACATAAGAATAAATTTCATTATGAAAATTTAGTAGGGTTAAAATACGGATCTATATAAATGAATGTGATTAAGAATTATCATACAATGTTGTCACTAAAGATGAATCTATACTAATAGAAACTATCATAGTCTCCCAAACAACATCTTCTTTCCATGGGGACTCTTCCACTATGTAGAGAAGCTTCGTTAAGGATGTCATTGGCAGAAAACCCTTAGATCATTATGAATCTAATTTTACATCATTATTTTATAGAAATCATGATATAATTACCCTATCTATAGTAGATACGACATAAAATAATTTATTTAAGTGAGTAGTGCGATTAAATGAACCACATATGTTGGGTGCCTTAGTGAAACACCAATTCTAATACCAATGTTGGCCACAAAAGAAGCAAGTCAAAGGGTATCTTTATATAACTATATGAGGTTTGTAAGAATCATTCTATCAATGACAACTAATATAACCATCACTTTTTCTATTTCATTTAACTGAATTCATAGAATTTCCACTAGGATAGGCGTGTACTCCACTCATCCCATACATAAAATCCAATTCAAGCTCGCCATCGACTACATTTCTAGAACATCAGCATAATAAGTGATCTTCATAAAGAAACCCTATGAATTAATATCATATATATGTCCCATATTGAAACATAGATTCATCAAAATAACATCCAATACAACTTCAGTGAAAACTACACAATCTTGTAAAAATAATTCACATTTTCTATTATAGTCATATGAGCCATTTGGTGTCTGAAAACCACATACCCTTAGCTATCACCTTGTACTATAGATACAAGTAGTCATTAAAATAAAATTTCATTTCATTTTAATCTAAAACTAAATTATTCTTCATCATCACCATTGAGTATGACCATATTCTGCATAGTAAATATAGCTAAGTGGTGTCACAATTCACCTTAACAAAATAAAGTTTCTCAATGAACTAAAAAAATTATATCATCAACCAATCCTTAAAATGTAAAGGATTATTTATCCCTTTAAACTCTGTTGGTTTTTCACCAAGTAACTCCAGAACATAATTCTAGATCTAATTCTTATGATTTTGCACAACATGATCCTCAATGAGAATGGGTTCAGGTTCTTATCCAAGATAATTTATGGAACACATGACAATATCAAAAAACGTATAGTTCAAATGATGATTATCTCATTTTGGTTCATTCTCAGCCTCTTGTTGAAGAATATTCACCCATCTTCTCAAAGGGATAATTCTTGGAAACATTAAAAAACATTGAATATGTTATATGATTACCTAGGCCAACAACTTATGATGAGAAAAAAAAAAAGAAATTAATCTCCTAAATAATTATTACAAGAATTAGAATTCATCCTATATTAAACAATAGCTGGGAATGTACTAGAATTATTCCTCAAGATGAATTTCACAAACCACTCCTGGTGAAATAATTCTCTTTGAGATAAGATATTTTATAAAACCAGTAATAACTACATTCAATGTCTTTATACGATCTCATAACTACATACATACTTAAATTAATGTTATTAAACCTGAACCATTGACACCACTTTTTTGGGAATTATCTTGGATGTCATAGTACCCTGATATATAATCCCTCATTGACATGGCATAATGGTGTTATAAATACCCATGGGATTTATTTTGTCACATATGATAATACAATATAAATTCTGGAATATTATTTACACTTAAAAATGAAATATAATATATACATATCAATATGCTGAATAATCCAAAGGAAGACCGTACTAGAAAGTAAAATTCAGTTCCAAAACCCAATTGTTCATTATCGAAGTACTCAACTACTACAAATAGAAGCCCTCCATATCAAAGAATCATCACTCCATGGAACTATGATCACAAACTTAATCCACCACCATATAGTTCTTTCCCTTTACCCAGTCCCGGTAGATAGAAATCTAAAAAAACCTAAAGGAAATTCAGGAGGGTGAGCTGTAAATCCTAGTAGGGTCTCACCGAGTATTTCTAAAAGGATTTACTGAAAATAAATTACATAATTATTTCAATCAAATTAAATCAGTGAATGGAAATAAATATAATTATTTGAAACAAAACATTATTTCATTTAACATTTATAGATAACATTTCATACATGGATCAAATATTTATTCTATATAAAACAATTTATTTAAATAAAATGGAATGAATAAATGAGTTTCAAAATCAATGGAATACATATGAATGTAATCACAATGGGAATCATGAAAATATTATCTACATTATAATGGTTTCCAGAATGTATATTTACACACTCTTATAACATTCATCAAGAAATATGTGTACAGATATCCCTTAGGCTGAGGCCAAATATAACTAACCATCATCCCATCTGGTGTATGATATTCCTATCTACATTTTATTGAATTGTAATTAGAAAGACATTTCGAGGGAACTATCATCCTAGAATTATTATCTCAACAATACCACTACCTAACATTTACTTTATATTCTCAATAATTAAATTAAAAAATGTGTAAGTCATTTCATTTCAAATTCAGGACCATCATTCACAATCCAATTTTCCACATATCTTTTTCAAATGAAAATTATCATTAAAAAAACACATGTTTATTAACAACCCAATCATTTTAAAAACATATGTTCATAAGTTTTTATCAATTCAATTTGATAAATTTTATAAATTAAATTATAAAATTAAATTATAAATTTATCTAATTTCTAAAATATAGATAAAATTCAAACTCTACTAGAATTGGTTATTTTACAAAACATTTATAAAAAATAAATTTCCAAAATATAATTATTATCTAATTGGGTTTTCAAATTTTCATTGAATTCAATTTAATCTAATTTTGAAACTAAATGATTAATTATGTGGAAAAACTAAATTAGAACCACCAACCTTCAATCATATAATTCAAAATCCATAATAAGTCTCATCAACGAGAGATGAAATCAATAGAAATCTAGGGACCCGACATAGAATCATGATTCAAAACACAGTGTTTAGATAAATAAATCCAAAGATGACCTATCATACTGTATAGATGAAATAAATAGAGAACATACAAGATTGTAACATTTGTTACCCAATGAGATACACCACAACCAACACGACTATCAACCATTGAATGGATGATTTGGAGGGATTCTAGATCTCAAAAATCATTTAAGGATAACTCTAGATTGATAGGGGAGACTGAAGTTTGAAAAAAGTAAATCATCCAATATAACTATTTTAATGTGATGGGTATGGGGGAAAATAATGAATATTAATTTCATTTAATTTAATCCCATCAATGAAAATGATACCAAAAAACACATATCCTTATTTTAAAAATAATGTTTTAATGTTTTCACACAATAAACCAATTCAACAACGTGTTAAAATTTTACACCCTAAAATAAATTCATTACTTTTTCCCTGAAACAATTATAGGATGTGTAACCACATTACATTATGTGTAAATTTTCATCATACATTATATCACTGCTTTTCCATAACAAAAGTCTCAATCAAGAAGAAAGGAATCCAAAACAAATTTTAAAGTGGAATTTCAAAAGTAACATGTTGTGAATTTATTAATATATATTCTATTTAAATTCCTCAATTTTTGGTTGATATTCACTATTAGTTTTTAAATATGAGTTATTTTCGTTTTTATACAATAAATAAAATAAATTTTCAATATTTAGCTTCCTTGATCTCCCATCGATGATATTAAGCACCATTATTTTACTCTATTTGAACTCTAATTTTATTCAATGCTGAAACATAGATGGATTTAATGTTTAATAATTCACAATAAAAATAATATTTATCGCATATACTATAAGGATATTTGATATTTATCTTATGTAAAAATTTAATTTTTTCCTTGAAAATATTATGTTATAGATTCAATATAATTGAAATCATTATTATAAATTTGTATAACCTAATATGAGTTTTATTTTTTATATATTAATTAATTTAATTTAAAAAAATATGTCTCATAGGTGGTAAACATATTCCATGGTTTATTTTATTTATTGATGGCATTGATGGCTTGGGAGCTTCTCCGTTATGGAATCTTCCCTGGTCTGTGAGCTTTGGTCTAGGTTTTTCCCATTTTATTCATTTTACTCACATTGATGGTAGTGAGACTTCTTAAAAAACTCTTCAACAGGCATATGATGCCACCATCAACACTTCGAGGTGATCTGATGTGGATTTGGGTGTTGTGTGATCCCATTGGGATTTTCCTTTTCTTTTTGTGGGTGATAGATGTGATTTTATGATGATCATTTCCAGGATTGAAAGATCACGTGGATCGGTGTAAGAAGACCCTCCTCTAGTTGTTGGTAATGCAGTAATCCCTGAGTTCGAGGCTATGGGTTATATGCAATATGGTAATGATTATAATATATTTGTTACAGATGACCGATGATGGTCTACGGTGGTCAGTGCTGGACTTGACGGATTCCATGGATCTGCACGTGGTAACCATAACATGGTTGATGGGTATCGGTCTGATTGAATGGTTGATTATGTGCAGCCAAGAGGAGGGATGAAAAACACTATAGTTGATATTAATAGATCTATTTTTTTTGTGGCGGATGTTGATGGTAGGCATGGATCCACAGTTGCAGGGGATGAGAGGACTCGATCTGCAATAGAGAGCAGAGACACCAACGGAAGACACTTTGCACATATTAAGTATGTTATTCTAGATCGGATTTTAAATAAGAGAGATACTGCACATTTTATTTACAACAAATAGGTTATTAGTTACATGTTTTAGATTTTCATGTTCTCCATCATTGGTAGCATGGTGATCCCGGTTGGTGTTAAACTTTAGAAAATTGATGAAATTGTTCCAAAGTTGGCATCTTCATGGAATTTTTTAGATTGAAAATGTGTACCCATGGGAAGATTCTTCTTCCACATTTTCATTACATCATAGGAACTATTGCGTAGTGTATGGAGGATCAGATCAATTGAATTTAGGCCATTTATGATATTCTTTGATGATTGAGATTTTTTGTTTAACCCATTTTTCTTAAAACATATTTACACCCAAGTATAGTTTAAAATCATTGGTCTTAACTTGATTTTTTGGCATCCTAAGATTATTTTTGATATTACTTATATTGTCGGTATTCTAGTCAAAATAAACCGAGCCATTGAGGTTGCAATGTATGGAATATTTACTAGGTAGCTGTTAGTGGTTGATTTGATCATGTGTTTTATTAACCATATAGTGTTGTTAGCGTTTGATGAAGAAATCCCTCTTAATATTGAATATGAAAAAATTCATCATTTTTATGTGGATTTTCAATAAATTGGGCTTGCTAAATAAAAATGTCATAAAAATGTTATTTCCTACTATTTCACTCTAAAAATGAAGCATGAGACTTCTTGAAGGAAGAATGAGAAACTTCAGGATTTGATGGATCATGGTGGTTCAATAGGACATGGCCTAAAGGTTACTGTTGGTACGGGGACTCAAAATAGGGCTTGTATGGAAGGAATTTCACATCATGTGTTGGGCGTGAATGTTCTGGTGGATGCACATATGCTTGAACTAGGTGGTGATGGTATGAAATAGGTTATGAAAACTACTGATAATATCCAAACTCCTTTGGATGATTCACATGATATCTCTACGTAGTTTCATTTGGAGAAAGGATGCATGCAGCTAGTGGCTAATAATCCCCCAACCTTGTAGGATGGTTCTTTCAATAAAATAGATACTCAACAACAAGTTTTTTATCAAAGTGGAGAAATATCTCTTCTGATGAAGGTCTTATTAGTACCCCCTAGTGGTGTAAGGAAGGTATGGTCACACCACTTATATAGATTAATTTTTATATGGAAAGAAAAAAAGTGATTAATAGAGAGGGTTTCCTTGTACCCCATTGATGCGAAGACCACGGAAGGATTATTCTAACCTACCATGAATCATGTATACCTGATCATATTCTATGGTGTCCATGATAGGTAATACAAATATCCTCATGATCTTTAGGCAATGTAAATCAAAATCTGAGTGGGAAACTGCCGATTGTTCTAATTATGGGAATCACATGTTGTATTATGATCTTTTACTTTTTTCATTCTATTTTTATGAGGGAATATCTCTCTGAGTGCCTCATTCGCCTCTTCCCTATAGAATTTACATTATTTAATAAATTTTCATAATCCTTCCTTTTGGATGGACTTGTTTGGTATTATATTTATTCCTTTCATCAAATTAATTGAACAATTTTTTTGATTTAGGTTTAAAATAATCATTTTTATCCTGATTAAAAATATTATTCATTTATAAAATCATTTAAATTATCTATCCAATAAATGTCCCTTCCATTACCATTTTTAACATAATGTGTGATCCAACTTTATGATCTCACTACAGGATTTTTTATTTTTTTCTTGGTCATCAATATACAATGATATGTTATTTTATTCCACTTAGATCTACCCATATTTTATAATTTTAAAATTATTTATCTGTAATAAAATTAATGAATAAGGATAAATGATTTACATTAAAATGATAAAATCAACATACATTATTTCCTATGTATTTAAAATTTTTCCTCTCAATATTAACCATTTAGTACTGCTTTTCTCTTCATATTTTATATATAGAACTTAATGTATTGAACCATTTATTTTCCGTTCTTAATCATAAATTCCCAAACCTAGATATACTTATCATTACCCTTCAGTTCTTCTTTGAGGTCCACAAAACCCTGAACATCAACATAATCACTTTTATTATCATTATAAAAAATCAATGAAATCAATGCACATATAAATGAAAGTTTCTTCAAAATTTTGATTTATAAGATTATTTTATAATTTAAAAATATGTCTATATGATTTAATGACTTCCTTATAAGAGATATTTGATTCTATAATAAAATATGAGAGGTTTATAATAAAAATTAAATATTTATATTAAACCAAAAGGTAAAACCCTTAGTGAATAGAACCAAAGATGTGGATAAATTATTTATTTCTACTTTAATCGAAATCATTATAAGAAATTTTGTTTGATAAATTAGTATATACAATTCGATATTATTTTTATTTAATGAAATAAAATAAATATTTGAGAAATAAAATTTATTGGTTTACTAGCATACTTATACTTAATGTATTTTAAAATAATGAGGTGTTATTATAAATTAATATCTTAAATGGACTTTTTAATACATGGTTAGTGTGGATAAAATTTACATCATGGTTTAGATCCTCACACATTTATTACATTTTTTCATTTATGAGTACTTGTATATTTCAATCTATGGAATGAAAATATATTCATAATTTAAAATGATGAAGGATCAAAAAATTATTTGTATGGAAATTATCTCATACAATTCTATGTAAATTATCTTCATTGTCTCATACCTTATTTCAAATTATATTTAAATTAATTTCATCCCACTCTCTCCCCCTATATATGATTTCCTCTATTTAGATATATTCCATTTATCCCACAATTAATACACATGTTCAATTATCATTTAAACTCTCATTATAATTTTTTTGGGGTTATATAGATGTGATAAAATTATAATACCTAACTATAATGTATAAATATCATCTCATTTGGAAGCCTATAATTATGAGATAATCGATAGTTAATTATACCCCAGTAATTCAAAAAAAAATATATTATCTCATGTTCATAAAAATTAATTTAAATTTAATTATTATGGGAATAAAAATATCCCATGAATTTGGAATAGATTATTTCAAAAATTTCATTTTACTCCCTTAATAAAATGAATCCTAGAATCATAAAAAAATTTAAAACATATCCCAAAAATCACATAATAGGAAAAAATGAAAATTGTATTAGTAAAATCCACTATAATGTGTTGAATATAACATATATTTCATATATTTCATTTTTTAAAATATCTACATGTGTAAATACTAGTTTTATATATCTATGTTAAGTCATCCCCAATACATTAGTTAGTAAATCCTGAACAAATATTACCAAAAATATTTTTTTTATATTTACCCCCATCAATTTTTTCCAAATACATCTTCTGAAAGTCTTCCTCCTATAAAAATCAATCACAAAACATGATTTATTTAAGAATCATTCCATATAGTGATGTATAAATAAATACCATAAATTTATTTGATTTTAATACATTGATATAAAATAACTTTACTATCCAAATGTTCATACAATTAATTTTAGATGTGTTCTTATTTTGGGATATATATTCAATTATAATTATATACAACCCAAAAAAATGTTATATTTTGTTTTTATAACACCCCTAAAAATATGCATGATATATATTTTAGAATCATTGAAAAATCAATAAATTATATTTAAAATAAAAATGGTAGTCACATATATCATTACACATTAATTAAAATTAATTTTTATATAGTCGAAAATGATAATGACCCTAAAAAATTAAAAAAAATGAACAATATTTTCCAAATAAAATATAATATACTTGGACACATTATAACATTAACCCGGTCAAAATTGAGGTAGTCATATATAATACACTTACACTTGGTTGTAATGAATTCCCTAATCATATGATCTTAGTTATAATCATCATGATAAAAAATCAAGTTAATTTTTTTACAATACTAAAATACTAAAAAATCTAAAATCAAAGAATATTACATTCCATAGAGTTCTATTATAGATAAAATTAAAGGAATTGTCATTAAAACTATATAATATACTACTAAGAAGACTAAATAACAAAGAATGGATACAATACATTTAAAATTACACTCTAAACTCATATCTCTGTCTTCATAAAGAAAAAAACAATCTTTCTGGTACCCATTCCAACATGGTATATGTGGAATGTTTCAGACATAGTTAAAATAACCATGATTATCTTCTTTAAACTCATATATTACACATTTCATATAAGGATATTGTAACAAAAATGAGAAATTATCTTATCATATAGCCACTTTTAATAATTTATAACTATATTCCATCATTTCTTTATTGACAAAATATAGTTTATATGAAATTTTATGAACCCATAATGTTTTTTATGGAATATTTGATTTGTGTTAATAAATATTTTATAACCACTTGAATGAAGTTAAATATTTTTTTGATTTAAATACATGTGGATAAATATCATTGTTGATGTATTTTGAATGTTGGATATGTGTTATGGGCGATTGGGCTTCTTAATTTGATTTAATTGATAATTTCTATAGAAAAATATGATTCACCAAAAATGTACACAAGATATTTACAAATAATTCATATGACATCTTAGAGTTAATCATGAATTCCAAATGGTATTTAAGAGAAATATTAAAGTCGTGTAATAAGAATGGTGAATATACATATGAATAAGATGTAGTTCTCAAGGTTAATAATAAAATATTAATATCAATATTAATTGATACATGGACATACGTATATTTTTTTTACATAATATAGCAATATAAAAGAGTAACTCATATGAGAAAAAATCCAAAAAATAGAACAATATTTTCAACAAGATATATTTCATTACATACCATGTTTTGTTTTTGAATTATTTGATCAATATTTTTGTTGGATAATTAAATGATATAAATTAGTGATGCGGATGAGGGATTTTTGAAATATATAATATGAGTTTAAAAATAAATATTTATATTTTCAAGTTTTGGTTTTGCATCATTTTCTTAAAATGTTTTTTCAGTAGAAATACAAAAATAATAATGTTTTTTAAAAAATTAAACCATAAAACTATACACCTAATTACTATTATCAATTTAAAATACATAAAAAAATTCAATGGACCAGTGGGTGTGATAGTAAAACATGATTTGATTTTAGAATGCTATATATTTTTTAGACATTATGTTTTATGAATGTGTGAAATAATGAAAATGAATTACTGATTTCATTTAGTAATTAAATTCTATAACATTAATATATATATTGAATATAGTGCATGAAATCATTTTGAGTAGTCTAATGGATTAAATTAATGATATTTATATAGGTGTTGTATAATCCTAGTGGCTAAGAATGGTCATTTTCTTTTTTTTTAAATTGAATTATAATCATGATAGATCTGGTGTGAAAAAAAATTAATATTCTATTTGGGAATAACTATCTAGATTTAAGATATTTCATTCCAATCATGTTTTTTATTTATAAAAGTATTTGAAAACCACTATCATAGAATGTACATAATAATATTATGGAATACCTATCCCATATTAGTTTTGATCCTTATAAAAATACAATAATTCATTATGTTTAAGATTATTTACAATAGAAAATATGATACTATGAATTTAATATATCAGTGTATTATTACTTCAACCAGTCACAATGTTTAAAAATATGAATGAAATTTTAAAAATGTAACACTGATCGAAACCCAAATTCTATGATATAAAATCAATTACTTGGGAACATCATGTGGTATCATAGCATATCGGGTTTCCTAATAAGGGTCCATTGAAGAATAATAAAGAAATAATGAATCAATGTTATATCAACAATATAGTTATTCCCATATACAATGGCATAAAAAATTATATTTGTTAAAATAAAATGACTCTTTATATATAATCTCATTAACTAAAATATTTTTATGCAACAATTATTTCTATTAATATCTTTGAGGGTGAGACACTAATTATTATTGATGATAAGAGATATCATCAGTATGATGTAATGGAATAAAGTACCATCATCATGTCCCTTTCTGTAATTGTCTACAAAATACAAATGTGAATCAAAACATACTATGAAATTTAGTGTAGTTGATGAAAATATAAAATGGAATAAATACATTATCTAAATTTATAGATCCATATTTCAAGATATGAGGATGGATGATGATGAGATAATTTGTAAATTTTTCACGGTGGTGGAATAATTTCTAAGAGTATAAAAATATTTTGGGAGACAATAAAGGATTTAACTTTTGTGAATTTTTTAAAGGATTCATTGGAGTATATTTTGTTATAATGTGTCCCCACGTGAATATAGTAATGGAAATACATTACATATTGGTAATAAAAATCAAATAATTAATTTATATTATATGATAAATGTATCATCTATCAAAAATACTTTAAAGGGGAGTATGAAATGAGAGTCCAATCCATGAAAAACCATAGAATCAATGAATATAATAATGAAATAATTTTAAATTACAAAGATTCTATATTGATGATGATACATGAAACTTCAATGAATTTCCATAACTAAATTAATTTATAATGGATTTGGTTTAGTTGTTTTTAACGTATTTAGATAGGATTCAGAAGTTAGATATATTAAAAGTGGTGGTTTCTATTGTACACTAATGAACTCACCCAGGTGGTTTGTTTTCTGGTTTGCCTATAAAGATAATATAGTGATATTTTTAGAATATTTTATTATTTAAATAATACTGAAATTGAAATTGTATATTTTTTTAACTAACAAGATAATTGATTATATATTTTTTAAAATAAATATATTTTATATTGCTCTTTAATTAGGGCTCAATGTGGATATACAATGGCCGATTACACTATTAAAATTTTTGCGGGGGAAAGATTTTTATACATGAAATGAATTTAAAAAATGTTGATGTACCCATCAGAATATGAATTTTTTTTATATTTGTTGTATATAATTTGTGATTTCACTACCATGGGTGAGTTAATAGTCAATAAACTGAATTTAATATTTAAAATAAAAAATTTACAATATCATGGAATATAATTATAGTTAAGATATATTTTTATTTTATTGTATATTATGATAATTCATATTTATTCTTGTACAACATGATATTTCCTTCGTGACATAGAATTCATGAATTTAGGGTATGTCAACAACGAATTGATAATAAAAATTTAGAATGTGTTTTTATTATCAATATATAATTTTGAAAACATATTGTTAAATATAAAATGTAATATTTTAAGAAATTACATGATGGGAATTTTTGAAAAGAAACTACGACTATATATCGTAAACAAGTATAAGAATGATTTTATATAAATTAATTTCCAATCATATACTGAACAATAATCATATATTATTAAATATGTATTAAAGGAAATAAATAAATGAAAATACATATACTATTGATAATTTAAATTCTTCTCATATAGATAGAGATGAGAAAACATTACAGAATATTTAGTGGTATGGTTTAAGATCAGTAAAAAATTGAAATTATCTTTCATCGAATATTAAGTGATTCAACACTGGATTGAATAATGATCACAAAATCTAATGTTAAAAAAATTTTGTATAGATTTCATTGAAAAATATAGTTTAAATGTGAGAAAATTATATGAAAATATAAATTAAAGCATTTTAATATAATACTTTTCATCATAAAAAATAAAACAAAATAAATGGGTTATCCCTTAGGGGAAAAGAGCTTGTACTAATATATTTCCTTTAAAAACTCAAATAGGATGATTCTATATCATTATAGAGGATAAGAATATTATCCTAATAAATTTATTCATAATTTTTTTAATTATTTTTTATAAATATATATTTATATGAATCATTAATATTATTTATACTCATAATAATGATTTAAAAATATTTTATGAGACCTATTAATAGGTTATAATGATTTGATCAAGCCATAAGATAGTGCATATGCAATCTACATGGCCACCAGAATTGATTTATTCTAATAATTATGCAATAATTTAACATAATTAAATATATGATTATCATTATTTCATTACATTATTTAAAAAATATATTTTGAAAACAAATGTAATGATAAAGAAATAAAATATAATGTTTTGGATAAGTTTTAAATTGTAAAAATATTTTATTTGAATGTACAATGAATGTTTATTAAAGATGTAAAAAATAATAATGGGAAAAATGAATAATGAATTTATTATAAAATATATCATTTTTAATATATTTTAAAATATGAGTGTAATGTTGTATATAGAACCTAAAAATTGGTGTTGTAGTGATAATGAATTGAATCCCATTTTAAATTAGAAGAACGATTTTGGATGAACATGAACACTAAATAATCATTCATAGATTATAGTTTTTGATATATATATATATATACATATATCCAAAATAGATTTTTATCGAGTTTAAGCATCAATATGATTTCGTATGAGTTTTTTAGTAGAAAAAAATTATAACGTACATTAATATAGATAATGGCCCTTGGTTTATAATGACTAAAATTTTAGATATGGTAATGTTTTATGAAATTGATAATGAAGTAATTTTTATAGGTTAATAATGAAATGACTAAAGATAGATAAGATGGAATAATAAAAAAATAGTAATGATGACTGAAAATATGTAGTGATCATATCCAAAACTAAGTTTCAGTGAGATTCATGATAAATTTATGTAAAATTATGATGAGGACAAAAATAAATTTTTAAAAAAAATATTGAATATGAAATTTGATATGAATAAAAATAATCTCAAAATATTATAATTATACCATTTATGATGAATTTGTAATTAAAAAAATTAAGTATTATAATAATAGTATAAGAATTATTATTAAATATGAAAATATTATTGAATATTTTGAGTTAATGTGTATCAAATAAGATGTTATATAATAGATAAAAAATATATGTGTTCACAAGTAGAGACACATTATACATCAGAATATGATTAAAAAATAGAGGGTAAATAAACTTAATAGGGATCTTTATTACGTTGAAAATTTTAAAACTATGATCACTTTGTATCACTAAAATGAAGCAACATCATCGGATCTAGTTTTTTTAGAAAAACACCAATAAAAATACAAGGTTATAAAAAGGATTTCAAATGAACATTATTGAATTGATATATTTTGTATGAAGTCTCTATTTAGAATCTAAAAATATTGTACCATGGGAAATATTAAAAAATATAATTTTAGGTCTAAGAAATATCCATTTATTATTTAAAAGGAATCTAGGTCATGATATTATAATTTATATGTATTTATATATTAAAAGAAATTCACCAAGGGGAAGAATGGACACAACCTATATATAATGTATATTAACAAAGGTTTTGTCAATTTATTAAGATTTCAAAATATTTTGGTTCGTGTAGTATCCATTTTCAATAGTTTTTTGAAAATTTATAATTAATATTAATTTTTATATTTATCGAAAAATGAAGTTTTTTCTATAATAAAATTATATGTAAAAATAGAAATATATATTTATTAAAATAGATGAAATAAACAATTTAATTGTTAATAGTGATTAGAATTTAATAATCTATATAATTTTTCACAGATATGAAATTTGGTGTGAATATGAGTAATGATGTTGTATAGAAATATGAAATTAATAATTACATAAACTATTTTGGGAGCATATTATATCTCAAAGTATGATTACTATAAATTCACATTGAATTTACCATCTATGAATGATTTCAATGTGGTCTAAAATAATAAAACATGAATACTTTGAAGATGATATTAAGATATATAATGAGAATATTTAGTCATGGATTAATTTATAAAATATTAATAGAGTTGAATTTATATAGGTACATTGAAGCCTATTGTCACAAAATCATAGATTATAGAATGTTTTATGTTTTTTGAACATTAATTTTGGGGAAAAAGTTCTATAAGTTAACATTCCATGTAGAAAACATTTTGTGACTTTGTATACTACATTAAAAAAACATTGTAGTAGTTATATACACAAGGTCATAAATGATCTAGATGATAGAATAATTAGATGAAACAAAACCGATTTTATAAAATCAACAATTATTTGGTTGTTTTTTATATGTGTTATAAATCATCCAAATAATTAAATTATATACAATATAAATAATTTTTTTCATGAAATATTAGTTCACCAATGAGAAATCATATAATGGAGACATAATCCATTAACACATTTCAAATATATATCTAATTAAAAATATCATATGTAAGGTAGAAATGCGGTATATATGAATAGTTATGGAAGAAAATGCATTTTTTCCTTCTATAAAGAATGATGAATATTGTAAATTCATTAAATATAAATTTATTTTAATCAATTGAATAGAAAGGAAAAATACACAATTCAAACATGTTTTGAGGAATCCAAAACTTTTTTTGTGTATTAATACTAAAAAATTTAATAAAAATATTAATTGAGAGAATATTATGTTAAATATCCATAATTTATTTTCATCAATATATGGAAATTTCCAAAAAAATATTTACCAATTAATATTATTATAGGATGTTTCAGTTTGATAATTTTTTTTGATCTAATGTGTGTTTGGGAGTTGAAAATAAATCCAACATTAGGATATTATAACATAATAAAGTTTTGATTGATTGTTTAATTAGTTTTCAAAAGTTATTGAGTTGAATTTTTAAGTGGATTAAAATATTATTTGAGTAGATGTATGTTTTCTAATGTTGTTTATAGGTTATTTTAGAATTCTATATGTTGGTTTCATGTGTCCATGTTTCTTTGTATTAGTAAACTCTAAACACAACTAGATACATAATACTAATATGGAATATGAAAATTATATGGACGAATAATATATAATCTATATAAATGTAAAATAGGAATTTTAAAGGTTGCATAATAATTTACTAAATATAAAATAAAAATATTCTTTAGAATATGTAATTCTATATTATTTTTGTTAAATCCCACATTAAAATATTTTATTCTTCTGTATGCATAACATGACTATAGGTATGGATAAATATGAGACTCGTGATTCTAAATAAATATAGAAAAAGATGATTCCAAAACCACATTGAATAATAAAATTCAATATGATATATTTCATGTGAATGACTTTGATATTATTATATTATTCAATGGATGTTTTTTAGTTAATTGAAATAAATTAATTAATTTTGTATTATGAGAGAACAATGAATTTGATCTGTGGATTTGTAAATTTAATTACAAATTTCACAAATTCATGACTTGTGATATATTTTTTTCAATGATATTTTGAGAGAACAATTTGATCAATAAATTTGGTTTTATTTTTATTTTAATGGTTAATATATCATTATTATTATTACCCATGATTTAAAACACACTATTAGTCGATGTATTAGTGTGTTTTATTGAAATATGTGTTCATTTCGAATAAAATTTTTTAACTGTGAATTTATTTCAAAGTGATAAATTTAAGTGATAAGGATTTTCATAATTTAATATAGAAAATATCATTCAAAATTTAAATGTATATAACGATGAAGTAATATGAAGTAATGTTTATTCTTTTAAAGAATCAATAGGAAAATCATTCAATGGGTGAAGAAGTATCACAGATCCAAATAAAGAAATTTCATTTTCTTAATCACTATTATATACTTAGGGATCTGGTATAAACAATGATTTATATTGTTTTTTATTTCAAAACTATATTTATTTTTTATGTATGATATAATAACACTATGTATTATCATTTTCAAATTTGGGTAGAATCTATCTCTGAAAAGTGACCCTAATATTAGAAAATGTAGTAAACTATCATGTAAAAAAATAGTGTCCCGTTATTGAGATATTTATTTATGATGAAAATAGATAAGATTATATGTGAAAATTTGAGAGAACCCCAACATTTACTAGTCATATTGGTTATTAGTGTCAATGAATATTTTAAAAGCAAAAAATGATTCCATCCCCCACCTTAATGGTACACAATTGATCACCACAGAATTTCAAAAAAAATTATATGATACATTCTCATTATTTTATTTGATTTTGACATTAATTGTTACTAATTAATAGAATTAAAAACATATGAACCTATAACTAATATATTAGTAAATTTAAATAATTTACGAGGTAGTGAATGATGGAATTTACTGGTAATGATCTATTTTAATATTTCATTGGATGAATAATTTGGTGTTTTAGGGAGGTTGATTCCAGAATTAAATTAACAAAATTATTCACAACGTGTTTCAAAATGTAAGAAAACATTATTATGTTATAATTTATTAATATTGAATATGTGAAAGAATAACAAAAAATTCACCCAATATTATAATTATTATTCCATTAATAATCATTTGATTATAATGATATGCTCTTATTATTAGATTTAACATCATTGAATAATTGTTTAAAATTTCATTTAATGATGTAATAAATAAACATTAATGAATTTCATAATAAAATATATTGTTAAAATATAAAATATCATATCTTTGAGAATGATGGAATATTAATATTTTGGGATGCCTCACATTGGAAATAATATTTGGTATCACCTCTGAATGTTTTTATTGAGATAACACCAAATATTAATTATTAAATAATAATTATATTTATTCTAATTTGTCTAACATGTGGCTATGATTAAATAAATAAAACAAAATATATATTAAATTATTTCATTTCAAATCTCTCACCTATGATTACTTTTTAAGTATTTTTCAGGTATCCACCAATTCATCTATAAAAATTTCTTGTAAAAATAAAATATTCATTAATATTATTATAATATGTTGAAACTAATTAAAAAAATCAACTAATAATGAATTAATGTTTATAAATAATTAAAAATTAAAATAAAATCATTTTAAGTAAATTTGAAACGTTGTATATTCATATATATTTGATAACAAGATAAAAAAACAAGGAATAAAAAAAATTAATTGAAGATTTCACATAGTCACTAATGACATGTCAATTTCCTTTATTTTCATTTATTTTTAAATCCATCAAAATATTATAGCACATGTTTGTAGATGAATCTATATCTCCAATCACCCTTATAATCCCTGAAAACCTATCATAGATGAAATGTTACCCATCATGAAGTTGAAAAAATATATTTAATAAACACAATTTTGGTTCATTTTTATTATTTATGTCACATTTCATATTTTTCATAATTAATTAATTTTAAAATTATGTGGATGAGGTAAAATATTTTGTATAATTATTTATGGATAGATGGATTGATTTAGTAGAGCTAAGATTGTTTCATGACTGAGTTTATATTTTTAAAATAATTGGAGGTAGACATAGAAGAATAACAAGGGGATGATTTCTCAATGGTGGAATAAGATATATACAAAAATTGGGATTTTATTATATAGTTATATTTTAAAATGATGTTCAAAAAATTACAATTATTTTTTATGAGGATACTTTCAAATTTTTAGATACTATATGTTCTTCTTATTCAGATATTGAATGGATATATGGGATAGTGTTTAATGGTTACATAGTTGGTGGTGGTTCTTATGTCGGGATATTTCCTTTGGAGGTGTAGTAGGAGGTAAAAAGGGAATTATTTTTTTGTAGTGGAGTTAAATCATACATATCTGGTGATGAGTGATAAAACATTATGTACTAAGGTTGGATTGACATTTCAGGGGCACTCATTTTGTTATGGTAGTTGATTCTATTAAATATATATTGAAGGACACTCTAGTAGTATCTATTATTATAGGAAGATACATGATGTAGAGATACAATATAGTGACATAACATTTATCATTCCATAACAGTTATATATATATGGTGAACAAAAAAATATAGATACAATATCGGTTCAAATGGTTTATTATCATTGGTAAATTTTTCTGAAACTTATCTTTTAAATATTAAAAATGAATCATTATTTAATTAATTCTTCCATATTGTCATAGTGGAACTCATATTCTCTGTACTACTAGTAATCACCTAAGGATATATATCAATGAAAGGGGTGAGATAAAATACCCTCAAGATGATGGATTAGGGAAATGAATTAATATAGAAAGGGTGAGAATAATCACCACAACCCTATAATATGAATAAGTTCATCATCATAAAGAATACAGAATTTTTTTTAAAATTAATGGAATTTGAAATTTCATAAATTGAAATTATTATTACATATTTCTCAAATACCACACATAATTGTGAACAAAACTAACATAACAGTCACATATAAAAAATATTTATAAATGAAAACATCATAATTGTCAAAATATCTACCATAATGTTTACATGTACATCTCAAAATATAATTATATAAATCCAAATACTCAATAAATTAGTGGGCTATATAACTCATGTTCCACCCATCACATCATAAATGATCATAATCATCAAAACCAAATAGAAAAAATAATAGTTATATTTAGAAAAATAACCAAATTAATGGAATGGGATTCAAAAGTATTTCATACAATATAAATTAGTGAAAAACCCTTTTGGATCCCAAATGGATATGAGAAATAATTATACATCATTATTATTTAGTATAAAATAAGATTTGTATTAGGTGGAAAATATGATGTTTTAGAAATTGAAGTAACTTTAAAAAAATTATTTTATGAGAAAAAATTTTGACATGGTATAGAAATGTATATCTCTAAATGAAATGGAAAATGTAATTTTAAGTATATAATTTGAACATTAAAATTGAGTAAGTGTGGATAATTGAAATAATAGAATTGGTTATGAGATTCCCCTTTCCTAAAATCTAATATAATTTTTTCGATTCTTTACATACAGTATAATAAAAATATAATTATTATAAAATAGAATCAAAATTTAATTGTATTCATTTGTTCCCATATTTATCCATTATAATTATTTTATTATATTTTATAACACTCGTTATTAAATATGAATTGTTTTAATATATAGTTTTCATAAGATTATCTGATTTTTGTTTCTATTTTACTATTTTCATTCACAATATTTTATACATAAGTAAAATTTTCTATACAATCATAGAATACATTTAATTGAATATTTATAAATTATTAATAATTAATACTATTAATCCCTGACTGTGGTTATATGAATTTACTTGTAAATGTATCTATAGGTGGTTAACTTACCATCAAATGGAATTTATCAAAAGAGTTGGATTGATAATTTTTATATTTATATATATTTAAAATATGATACTTATTGTAGGTCAAAATCATAAATATTTAATTAAAATATAACCTAATTAATTTAAAATAGTTAATATTTGAATAGGGTGGATAAAAAAGGACATTAATAATAAGAAAATAGAATAATTAATCAAAACATAAATAATCCTCAGTATAGATTCTCTTAGATGACACAAAATCACAATGGATAATAGGAGAAGTATTAATCCATAATGTAAATAAGTATTCAAATGGGATTTAGAAGAAGGAATTTGGATGGGAATATGTTTTTTGTTGGTTTGAGTGGTTTTTCAAGAGAATGGAGTGGCGATATTTATACTTGAGGTGGGTTATAATTTTACAATAAAATAATATATCAAGGAAAAAGAATGTATTAGTGAATTTATAAAAATATAAATCATATATAAATATATTATATTGTTTTTAATCCATTTAACTTTTATTTCGTTTGAATGACATGGCTTATTAATAAGTAATGTGGAATAAGTGAAAAATTATTACTTCAAGGGATCAATTTTTCATTTAGGTTCTAAAACTGAATTTTAAGTGGGAATTTATGTTTTTAAAATTTTAATTACTCATTTTTGAAATTAATATTATCATGGATGAACCTATGGTTCTTAAAATTATTAAGTCATTTTTATATCACAAATGATGTAATATATAATACCCTGTTTATCACGGATTTAAATATACCATTATGAGCTCTGTATTTTGGTAGGAAGAACCACGATCTTGAGAATAAAACGACCATTGATATACTAATGTATTCATAATGATGGGATCTATGACTTTCATATCATTACTAATTATGTATATGAGAAGGTTTCTCATTTTTTTTCTATAACTCACTTTTTTGGTGTTTAATAATGGAGGATATTATAATTTTTTAGGAAAGAACATGGTGAGTTGATCATGAATAGATGACATGGAAATTTTATGTTTGATGATTAACATAACACTGAGTTTTATTATAGACTGACAGTTTTGCGGTTGGAGATTATAAAGGCTAGGGTCTCTACAAACAGTGAATATTAGGGGATGTGGATGTTTTTATTGTGTCGGGTTCATTTAATGAATTATTTACTTTATCAAAATTTATAGAGATGAATAATTGATGGAATTTTTTTGTTATGTATCACATCCCAAAATGTGTCTCCAGTGTTACAATTATCCTTGAGGTCCTTGATGTAATGATAAAACGATTTTACAAAAGTTCATGGTATATGACACATATTTTTATAAAAACTATGAGGATTCCCATATATATGGATTATTGAATTCATTTTTGTAATACATTGTCAACATATATATTCATATGATATTTTAGGGAAAATTGTGTGGATTTTAGAGATAACAACCTAATATTATGTTGGATTTTATTTGGGTGGATGGTTACTAAAATACATTTTATAATATACAACATTGGTTAAATATGGGTTTGTAGTATGGTCAACATATTTGGAAAATAATGAGTTAATAATATATAAATGTTTCAGAAGATGATAGTATCTATAACAAATATAAAAAACAGTTTAGAAATCTAAATTTTCGAACAATGAATATTCTTTATTTTATTAAATTTATAGATTACTATTTTTATCCTATGAGTTTTTGACAACTCATATCCTCTCCTTCATCCATCTAACACACATGTAAAAGGGGGTCTCATTTCCCTTCATATTAGATACCCTCTTTATTGTTGAGAGATATCATGGTTATTACTTAACAAGTTGTGGTTATACCTTTTCATATTAACTATATTCTTATTCGACTTAACTATATTTAAATTTGGATTGAATAGTGAGAAATTTGAGTGATGATTCCACAAAGAAATTGTTGAATCATGATTATAAGATAATTCTTCTCTTATTATTTATAGAGGATGCCCCAATATGATATATTGATGATGATACATGTAACATCAATGAATTTACATAACTAAATTATTTTTTAATGTATTTTTTTTAATATTCTATTCATTTATTTAAATAGGATTCGAACATTAGAGACATTACAAGGGATGGTTTATTCTGCCCAATATTAAACTCCCCAAAGTGTTTTTTTCTTGTTGTCCTAAAATTACAACATAGTGAGATTTGATGAAATTTTTACTATTTAAGTAAAATTGAAATTGAAATTTTATATTCTATATTTTTTATCTAATAATATTATTGATGATATATTATTTTAAATAAATAAATTTTATTTTGATGCATGATTTAGGGCTTAATGTTGATATACAATGGCCGATTAGACTACTAAAATTTTGGAATGATGAAGATATTTTAGTACATGAAAAGAAATTAAAATATGTTGATATTCCCTTTAGAATATGAATTTTTTAAACCTTTTATATATTGTATGTGATTTGTGATGTCACCACCATGGGTGAGTGACTATTTAATATACTGAATTTATTATTTAAAATAAAATGGTTTTGTTTTCACACATGGTTCAAGGTATAATACAAACTATAGTAAACCATGAACTAAACAAATATTATTATATTTTTCTAAATATATATTTCTAACAATTAAATGCCTTGGATGAAGAGTTATTATGTGTTTAGATGATTAGACACATGTATATAACAATAAAAAAATATAATCATCATAATTATTTAAAACTCCACATAGTATTAAAAACTACCACATATCATTTTAAACTACATAGAATTCCTAGGGGTAAAGAAAACATTAATATGGTATGATTTTAATCATAGAATGAGAATAAAAATTGAAATCATGAATAATATGATAGTAAATATAAATAAGATGATATCATATAGATAATGATAAATCGTATAAAAATAGAAAAGGGAGTATAAATCAAAATGTTGTGGAATTAATAAATAATATGGCACAACATTTGATGTGATATCATTACTCTATGTCATGGGAAAATCGTAAGGAATTAATCATAAATATGAAAATTCCCCATTATGGATTGGGTTCATTTCCATTCCCATAAACATAGTGGGAAATGTCATACGATGGATTTGGTTCACTTTATAATCCCATAAATAAAAATTCATGTTTTATATGGAATAACCCAATTCATTCGAGATATATATTATTTTTTGATGACCTTTCTCATAACGATGTGTTATTAGGATAAACGTGATTGGTCTATAAATGGTATGTCACAAGTGGGAAACAGAAACCTGTTTTGTATATGGTTGTATAATTTTATTCAAATCCATAAAATTAATCAATAACATAATGTTTTCCAACATTATAAAAATAAAACATATATAAATAATAACCATAGAAAATAATTGGGAAGGAAGTGAGTTTTGTAATTGTGAGTGAATGAATAGAACATGGCTTAATCCTATGCATTCCTAATAAAATATGGAATAAAATTATTATAAACATTCATAATTAAAACATTTACATAGGTATTGATCATGGAGTTAAATATATGAAAATTATTTAGAATATTTTGAATAATAAGTTACCCAAATGAACTAATTGAATATATAATTATTATATAAAAATGATTGTTTTATTTAAGGGTATAACTGACTGATTTACATAAATAAAAAATTGATCCAAGTTGGTTAAAAGTAAATAGGTTTTATCTACTAATAAATGTTTGAATACATTTCAAGGGAGTGATTATTGACATGAGACATAAAATATAAATGTTCCCTTAATTCGGTTTTATTAAACTATGTGAATTTCAATTTGAACTAAAAACTCATATAACCCGTTTAATGAACTATATATTTTAATATATATATATATATGTGAAATTCAAATAAATTAAAAAAATAAAGTTTCTAATGAGATTAATGTTGTGTAAAAGGGAAAAATTGAAAGATAATGCATAATATGATGTTTAATTATATGTTCTCGCAAACAATCATCAAAAGAATAAAATTTTGAAATTATTTTATTTAAATCCATCATTGAAATTGTGATCACGAAAAATTACGTTAAATGAAAATAGTAGAATTATGTAGGTTAACATAGATTTTAAAGACCAAAACATAGACAAAAGATATTCTAGTGACTTTTCACATTATTTTACATTTAAATAATCGAAAAGATCATTTTTGTTAATAGTTTTAGATAGTTAGTTCATAACACATTTATAAAAAACCCATATATATATAAATTTTTCACTTCTAATTAGTGTCCATTTTTTTAATAATATAAAATTAATTATATTGATCTTGTTTTCATTTCATGAAAAATGTTCTTGAATTTCAATTTTACTTCTTATGGGACAAAATCCATCTATAAACCTAATGGTGATCATTATAAAACATGGGATAAAAAAGATGTTTTTAATTGTATATAAAAATAAATAAATAAACAGTTCATTTAGGAATAAATTAGAATATTTTCATTTCCAAAAATATATTTTGGAGTCATGATAAACATTGTCTTATGAAATAACTCAAATTATCTTACAAAGTAACTTAATTATAAATTTAAAAATAAATATTAAATAGGATTTAAAAACACATCGGGTTTCTTTTATATCTTGAAACAATCATAATAATATTACTGTATTGGTATAATTTTAATCCATATGATGATGTAGATTGTTTACATTACAACATGAAATAATAATATTCCCATAAAATCCCACTGAAATCATATGTAAATCATATATTTAAGACTTGGATATAATTTCATATCATGATGAAAATGGGATAACCATCATGGTTACATATGTATAAACTATTATGGTATCACATAAAATATTCTTAATAATTATAATTTTAATAATCATCCAAGTATATCCTCATAAGATGTTATGATATGCCTAATCTGTTAACCCCCTCAATTTACCAAATTAATTGAAGAGATATATATATCCCAACCACCGTCAATTATAATATATCCTCCATTTAAAAAAATACAAATAACCATAGAACAATGCAAAAAATATTGAATCGTAAAAATATCATTTAAATAATAAGAAATCATTTTTATATATTGATATGTGATCTCTATTTTAAAAACCTTATTGAAAATTAACAGAATATAGGAAAGTAATTTTTTTTAATTTAAGAAAAAAAGATTGTTTGTAAAGAAACACAAAAATCTAATTGTTATTACAATGGAGGGAATGGTTATTTTCTCTATATATGTGAATATATGGTAGTCGTTTTGTCATTTTTCAAATAACCACAAATGATTCTGAAATAATATTCATTTTCAAAATCATTTAATCAATTAAAATGGGAAATGAAAAATTATTTATAATTCCAATAATTGCAGGGAAATTTACCTATAATAATATTTTCATAATATTTATATTGATGAATTATAGTTTTTTATGGGAAACATTAAAAGACAATTTCTTAAATGAAATTCATGTGCCTTGAATCTAATACATCATGAAAATTCCTTATCTTCATAATTAATATTCATATTTTAATTATTTAGTTCTTGTAGAAACATTTCTTGATTATTTTTCAATTAACATCAATCACTATGAAGTTTTATAATATTAATTAATCATTTAAGTTCATGTTAAATATTATGGTGATATTCTCTTTACATATAAGGAATTGATTCAATGGGTTAAATATAAAAAAATTTGTCATTTTCTATAATATCAATAATATTAATAATGAAATAATTATATATTTTATATATAAATTATACTTTAAAAACCAATCATAAAATTTTCTTACGTAAAAAGAAATATTTTACACATAGGAGAAGCTAGCTCAGACGTACGCATGAGTAACTTATCAATTTTTCAAGGCTCATTATGGAATTGATGTAATTATTTTTATAAACATATAATATTATATTAATATGATACATATCATATTTTTTTATTTAAATTAACAAATATATTTCAACTAATTAATGTGGTTATTAAAACCTAATTTCATCTATTTATAAATGTGATAGTAAAACAATACACATGAATGATGTTTTCATTTATCATTGAATGGATAGTTTGGAATGTAAATTATATATTATGTTTTAATAATTATAAATATGAAAATATATATATATATAAATCTAAACCAACATTATAATTAGTCCAGAGATACAGTGACTGAAAACAAATTAAATCAGTCAACTCATAGGTTGTCCTCCAAACACACGAAATATGGATTTCTTTAACATTTGATATGGTTTAAATGTGGATATATGTTATTAAATTTACATTATAATATGTTATAATATTTTACGATGTAATGATATTATCTCATCATAGTTGATTTATATTTTATTTATGTGTAATAAGAAGTAATAAAAATGCACAGTAAAGAAAAATAATACTTTTTTAGCCAACCACAAATGGTTAAAAAAAATTTATGTTATTTTTCTAATAAAAAATAATATATGACATGGGTAGGGAATTATGGAATTTTTTTATATATGTATTGAGAAACCCATATGGTTTTTGATGATTTTTAATTAATGTGAATATGTTCTTTTTTTACAAAAGAGGAAAGGGGAACTATTCGAATTAATTATAATGTTAAATTAATTTGAATTTATTTTTAAATATAAATGCATATAAAATTATAACATTATAATTTATTATTATAGTGTACAAGTATACTCTCATATAATAAAAGTTTGACATCTATGGATTACATTTTTCCATTATTTCTTTAGACTTTGTTAGGCCTTTTAACGGTTATCATAATATTAACATTTTCATTCAATTAAGGGATATAAATGATACTATAAGATAAAAAAATACCAATAAATGTATCATGGATTATTTAATTAACCAAGTTACATTAGTTTTCCTAAATATATAATTTTAATTAATTTTTAAATCATTTAAAAAAATTAGTTATTATAATACATATTTAATGTGAAATTTCAAACAATTATTTTTCATTTTTAATAATGTCAAGATAAAAATATTAAAATCTAATGAATCCACAAAATTATAATATTTTTTTAGATAGAAAATTAATTAATTATAATAATTCAAAAATATAATAAAACATCTAATATAATTATGAAAAAAAAAATTTTATCCAATAATTGAATAATTATTGCCTTAGTATTGTATAAATATTTAATAAAATTATTTCATCGCAAAAAATTTAAAATAAGATAACATAATAAATATTAATTCCAAAAATTTCCAAATACTGTTTATAACCGAACATATCCTTTAATTAATCCCATGAGAAAATTATTTAAAATATTATTCTATAGTGTGACATTTTTTCATTAATTATGATATTATAATGGAAATATTCAAATCCCAATGGAAAAAAGAATATTAAAAATTTAATATGATTATCGGTCTAATTGAATCATAAAATAATAGTAATTCATTTGTTTCTGTCATTATCTAGTCAAATCCATGATATTTCTAAAAATTAATTACCTTATTTATACATTATAATAGTTACAAAATTTATTATTTTTTCAATTAATATTTTCTATATATAAAATTCATGACATTAAAAAAAATTAACCAACATAATTTATAAAATAGATAATATTTTTCATGATTTAAAACCTATAAGATGAATAATTCAATTTAAAATTAAATTGGTGAAAATATATACAAAATATATTTTATGAAAAAATCCATTTATAAATTTATATTTTTTATACTATATTCATGTATAAAAATCATTTTGGAACCATTATTCACTTATAATAAATAAAATTTAACTAATAAAAAATTAATGATAATAAAAAATTGATTTCTTCATTTAAGAAAAATAACCTAATTTACAGTTTTCAATAAAAACTATATATTCTCTATTAAATAGAAAAGAATACTTGTTATAAGAATTAATTTTTTTACCATATCCTAGTTGTTATATACTAAATTATATATATATATATATAATGAAATATCTGATTTTTTTCAAATTAATTTCATCTTTTTCTCAAAAATGGAAATCAATTCATTTTTTATGAAAAAAATATATTTTGTTAATAAAATAGATGTAATAAAAATTGAGTCATTTTTTTAAGATCCAAAATCTATTTATTTTTATTTTTAACTATCACTTTTATTGGCTATGTGTGAACCCTAATAACATCACCTAGTGAAAACCATTAAAATGAATGACAACCAAGACAAACGCTACATGAAACACCCCTCAACATTAATTAAATCATTATGTCAGGCATCCACCATCACATAACCACTCTACTAGTTGTCCCATCTAGGGTTACAAGGGACAGGTACTGATGGAAAAATCCATAACCAATTGTTCTTTCATATTCGAATGGCAATGCAATTGTGGATGCTTTTTTATCTAGATCATCTTATGGTGTAGATCCTTGTTTCTTATCTATAAGCATTCACATTTCATAATCACAAAAACAATAAAGACAAAAGTAGATGATGAAAACCATGAATAAACATTCATGGGCATGCTTAAGATAAAAAATTCTAATTTAGATGACATCCATTTTCATCATCAAATGCAACAACCTCATCCAAATCTTCCTGTCATCGGAGAACATCACTGATAGACAACAGAGATAGATATACCACAAGATGATAGATACCTCTTTACCTCACTATTAAATAAATTTTATTAATAAAAAATTAAATATAAATTTATATATATTTGTTTTTATAAGTATTCATACCCACTAATATAATGTCTTTGTTATAAGAGTGGTATTTAAATAATAATATTTAATTGATCAATTATTGTTATTGTATCATATTTTTTATTCTATTGAAAAATTTTCTTATTTTTAAATCATGGGATATTACATTCCTCCATCATATATAAAATTTAATCTCAATAAATACTATCTAATTATTACTAATCAAATATTCAAATTTAGAAAACATTTTTTTTTGAAATCCCGCATCTCAAAAAGTGTTAAAAACATTCAATATGATAATTGGGATTAATAAATATGAATATCATATCAAATAATAAATTACCATATTTATATGTAGTGAATAATTGATGGAGAGTGATAATATAAACAAATAAAACTAATTCCAAATGGATGATATGGAGTGAATGATAACATGGACTGGATAAAGTAATCAAGAAAAATATCATAAATCATTGATGGTTGAAGAAATAATTGATTTAACTAAAATTAAGTTGCTATGATAATAATTTTTTAATATGTCTTTCCTATAGATTATTAATTCCATTAACATTTAAAAAAAGTCATAATGAAAAATACACACTTGATCTGCATAATTATATCCTATAATTAATTTCAACAAAACTCTCTTCTTCTTCCCTAAACTATGAGTATTGAAGATGATTTTTTATTCCGCAAACACTAAAATGAAATTTTATTATATCATATAAAACAAAAATTTGATAAAAAATATACTTGTTATCTTTATACATTAAATAAATCTAAGTTGTTTAGAAAAAGTTATGATAATTCCTCAAAAGAATAAACTACCATATGAAGAAATACAACATTAATCTCAAAATCCTAAACAAAAACACACAATGTTCTAGTTATATAATTCAATAATTACCAATCATTATAATTATTCAAATTATTACAAATTGAGGCTAAAACAAAAAACATATATGTATTTGATTATATTTTTTTCACTAATAAATTTAATATTTTTTGAATAAATAGAAGTCATGTAAATAAAAATTTATATAAAATAACCATGTAATATCTAAAAAATTATAATCATTTCCATAAATAACCATAATTTATATAAATCCACATAAAAATCATATATAAATCCAAAATATAAATTAATAAAATACATTAATAAACTATATTTCTAAATCGAAGATGATTTAAAAAATAGTGAATATCTTCTAAAATAACATTAATAACTTAATCACTAAACAAATTTTCAATCCTATGATTATATCAGGACTTCACATATTCCAATTGTAGGCATTCTTCCCTTATATCCTATCTGTGGTGGGTTCTTTATTTAAGTCCTTTCTATATGCAACAAGTCGTTTCCCAACTCATAGTGTCCTTTTTAAAATACTCTGCTTAAATAATTCCAAAAATGTTAAAAAATAATATGTTTAAAATCCTCAAAAAATATATAATAATTATTAATGATATAAAAAATAAAATATATCTATACCTATAAACATATGTCTAAAAAAATTAAATATTATTATTCTCTAAATTTCAATTTCATATGTTAAACATAAGGGTTATATATAGCTAAAACATCTTCCAAACCCCAATAAATGTATCCCCAAATATTCCTATCACATATATACTCAAATGTGGTGTTTAAGACTTTGAATTGATTTAAAAACTTAAATATAACATTATACCATAACTCTTCAATCCATATATATAAAACCTATAATAATTAAACTTTATTATTAACCATGATTTTCCATCTTATTCTATAATTCATCCATCATTCATAAAAAATATGAATCATATATTACAATTGAAAAATATTAAAACATTATCCATTATATATTAAATTTTTAGTTCTATATTCTATAATATTCATGGAAATATGCAGTAGTAAACAGTCATCTATATAGATTGGTTGATCCCATTCTTTAGAATTACCACTAGGACATCTATTTTGATAATTCACTAACTCCTCACATTTAAAACATTCAACAGAAGCAATGTGATGAAAATAAATTACTCTTCATGGTGTTACTAAATGATTCAATTTTACATGATAAATAATTACTATATTCAGTCCTTTACAATATACAAAAAAACATCCCTTCCATTTGAGAAATTTCATGGGTGTTTCATCGATCATTCATCAAACATAATTCATTGATTCTTTAACATTTATAATCATTATTACAAGAACCTAAAGATACATTTACACATATTTTATATTATTAGATAATAAACCAACATATTATCATGTTTTTAATTATATCATGTGAATGATCATTAATAGAAACCAAAATATTTTTCAATATAGCACTCATTTATTTCAGTTTCTCATTCATGAAATAACCACATTTTCTTTTACATCAATTTATACTTTTCTTCCTATTGGATCATCCTTTTTTTAAAAAATTATTATTCTAATAATATCAATAAAATGACAATAAAAACTCACATGAGTGTGATAAAGTGTAAAATATCCTTATACATTATATCATTAACTATTTATATTTATCAAAATCATTAATAATTCTCAAAAACATACTATCATTTTTGTTAATATATGACTTCTAACTTATGGTCAAATAAATCCTAACAAAAACTTTATTATAATGCCTTTATTGATATATACTATAAAGAAAAAAACTATGTATTAAATATATAAGTTTTTTTATACTACAACGTACTTTTATAAATTAAAAAATATATTTTTTGAGTGGATTATTAGAGATTCTGGTTAAAGAACTTACATAAAAATAATTAAAGAAACCCTTAGTTCATGATTAATTATAATAATATTCAATTTCAAAATAATCATTCGGGTTAGAATAAAAATTTACATAACCAAGAAATCTATTTATATGAGAAAATGTCATTAAACATTTTATAAGAAATGAAATAGTAAAAATTGGACTTCTAATGTTTCATTGTAATCTGGGAATACTCATAACAACATTTCATTAATGTGATACTTTTCAGCCTTATGAAGTATAATATACATTCATTATATTATGAAATAAAAATATTTCCATAAAAACTAAATGAAATAATAGATAAATCATATTGGTTCTATTTGGTAAAATGATCACATAACTCAAAAAAACAGGATAAATTTCATGGTTATGAATTGAATAATAGTCATTGTTACATAGAAAATAACCATCATAATTACAATTGAAATATTAACAGATGTAAATACCCAGATTATCATATGAGAAACCGAATTGGTTAATATAATCCCATTAAAAATGAATTTGATATACACAATGTTCTCAAACACCTTCACATTAATGTGGAGTCATTCTTCTTCATAAACAATTACCATTAACCATAATAAAATTCATATAATTTTTCATTGTAAAATAATTTATCTATCCCATAACAAAACATTTTTTGGATACTGAAATATACATTATATTCTAAACCAAATCTTAAGAAATAACAATATCATAATGATAAAGAGGTTTTTATTTTTATAAAATATGATATCTTATAAACGATGAAGAAAAATAAAATATAATTATGGTTGTGGGAAAGTTTTTCATCAATATTTATGCTAAAATTGAATTGTCCATGTTTTTTTTAAATGATAAATCATTCATTAAAAATATCCAATTTTAAAACCAACATGTTAAATTCAAAATAATAATAAATTTTCCTTTATAATTTGATCATATCTATATAAATACATCTAAAATTAATTTTCAAAATATTTATATGGAACAAAATGAGTGTTTTATAAGAAATAATTATCGATGATTTTTAAGAAGAAATCCCCTTATCTTGACTCTAAAACATCACATACGATTCTTATCATCATGAACAATATTTTTATGATAATTATATAATTTATTTACAACTATTTTAATGTTTATTATTCAATTTATTTCCATTATTATAATTCCCTATGAAAATACATAACCATTTAATTGCATGTTTTATGTTTTGGTGATATATAGTTCATGAATCCAGTATTTCTTATGATGTTTTTCTGTGGTGAAAGAGGTAATTATTAAATCATATATAGAATAATAATTTTTAAATAATAATAATTAATATACAGAAATTATACATTTAAACATAATCATAAATTATGTTTATATAAAATGAACTATATTATAATCATGGAGACCACATGTTGATTGTAAAGATGACAATGTTTCTATTTTTAAAAGATCAGTACGGAAAGTATGTGTGTATTATAATATCATTCCAAAATTATAATAAAATAATAAATATCATATTATCTCTTAAAATATAATAATTTACATCATCCATGTGATGTAATCAATAAAAATGAATCCCATCACTTCACTGAGGTAGAAGTCAACACTTACACATGAACGTCGATACCATTATTAATGATTGGAATTGTATGAAAAGAAATTAATTAATAAATATTAAAAATTATAAATATTTCATCAATATAATATATAAAAATTAATTCCATATATATTATTATCCATGGCTGATAATGAATGAAAATTAATTACATTATTCAATGATCTGTGATTCCATCATGCACAAAAATGATTGATATCTTTCCCATTTGATGGAGGATAGTGATGTATATATGTTATTACATTAAAATAATAAAATATCAATATATTTTAGATAATATTTATTTTATATAATCTTTGGTTAATTATAATTGTAGGTAGTGGGGGAAGAAAAAAAATAAAAACTCATTTAAGTATTATTCCTCATCTTCATAAAACCCCTTATGGTTTAAACCAAAATCATTTCTATAAAGGTTTTATGATACATAAAATCCCTCTATCATGAAATAGTGGAATTATATTATGTATCATGTTAGTTATTGGTTGACCAAAATGGTTCTTTATGTGTGTCATAAAGAGAATAATATATTCTATTTTATAATAGAGAGGAGGGGCACTCTTGAAATTTCATTTAATATTAAAATATTATAAATTAAATTCAATGTCAAACTCTCTCAAAAAGTATAATGTGTGATGGTAAATAGATGGTATTTTAGAATATCTCATCAAATAATATTCTGAATTGTTTGGATAAAATTTGTACCTTTATTATTTTTGACGTATCATTAATACATTTTAAAATTTCTATTATATTAATAATTAATAAACTTTATTTGTTAATAGTATTACTATAAAATTAGCAATTTAATGAAAATGTATCATGGTTGTTGTCATTAACAATATTACTTATATATTTTAAAATCTTTTTTTATTAATTCAATTAATTAAAAAAACATATTATAAAATAAAATAAATGTCAATTTTATAACTATTCATTTACTTTATCTTTAATAATACCAATACTATAATTTATTTTGAAAAAATGAATCCCAATCTCTATAATATTTATTTTTCTCTCTAAAATTATCATGTGATATTAATTATTTTATATTATAATACTTTTAATTATTTTAATTCTATTTATTTTATTTGTCAAAAAATACAATAATTAATACAAATAGTATTGTAATATTTTGGGTAATAATTTATAAATTAAAAATTAAAAATAAATTATGCAATAATGGTAAATATATTATATTTGAAAATAATATTCACAAGTGAACATATTATATGGTTATACTCTTGAAACTATTATTATAGTTATAATATATAAGACTGTTCTATATTTAAAGTTTCATTACATAATATTTTATAATGTTCATAATCAAATAAAAATAGTTAAAAAATCTATATATCCAAATAATGGATTATTATATGTTAAATTTCATCAAAAACTAAAATATTGGAAACTTTTAGTGTCATTTACTAGTATTAATCAAATTATTTTTAACCCATAGTTACCTTGTTTACCTTTTACTCTGGTAATGAAATTGATTATGGTTCATAATCATTTTTACAAAAAATAAAATTTAATTACCAACAAAATTTTTGTCGAATAATTTTCAATATTTAATCCATTATTCATGATTCAAATCTTAAGTGTTTAATAATTTAATTTAAAATTAATCTGACAATATATATTGAAATTGAGTATTTAGGAAAAGATCACTTTAAATGTCAATTTTTTTATGCAATATTCACCTATAAAAGTATTTATAAACCCATAATTGTAATATAACTAATAAATATGATCTTATTAAATTTTAACACTTATATAAAATATATTTTTTGTTTGAAAATACTTTAAATGAAAATAGACTTTTCAAAAATTTAAATTTTGTTCACTATTCAATAAAAAACAAGACTAATCTAAAATATTTTAAACAATTATCATATTTTGAATTTTTTATTTAAAATTTAAAATTGATATTTATTTTATAAATTATATATTCTAAAAGTAAAAAAAATTATCTTGTCATGAACCATCCCGGGTCGACCCTGAACCAGTCACCCGAGCCAGTCTGTGACATGGACCGAAGGGCATTCCTGATTCCCATGGGCTGGAAACTAATTCTAGACATAAAAATAAACTATTTGGGAATTATTTGGTCCATAATAAAGATAAATAATCATAAACCAAACAAGCATTTAAATAAAGAAAAAATAAATTGAACAACTTGGCAGCAGAAAAAGGAATCAATGAAACAACGTGACATACCTGAGGTGACCCCGTGGGTCACCACAGAACTTAAATTACACTCGCTCCCAAAAAAGATCCAAGACTAAATCCTGTAACTGAAAAGTAAAGTAGGCATGAGCACTGAGATGCTCAGTTGGAATGACAAAATATAACCACGCCATATGCCCCTGCTTTTAGTAAGAATTACAATCATGCCATTTTGAAAATAAGATATAATAAAATAATTTTTTTCCTTCTTTTCAAATCCAAGTAACGGGTTTTCATTTTCATGTAAAGCATTTCACTCCCACTACATTTTCAAAATTAGTTCCAAGCATGCATTTACGTTTAAAAATGAAAAGAAAACAGTTTTGATTAAAATATGGTTTTCACAAATAAGACATCAAATATGAACACACTGAACTGAAAATTACATCACATGCAGCATGTCACAAATGAGAACCATGGGAAATCCCAATAGGTGAATAGAATAAGTGGGACCCTAGAGACCTCGTACCTCAGTGTAACGTCGCATAGAAACCACGGCCTTTAGAAAATGTGGTTTAGATGACCATGACCCTCAGAAAACATGGCTTAGAAGAGCACAACCCTCAGAAATACATATTTTTAGTTAGTGCTGTTACACCAATCCTTATAGAAGAACCGGGACAAACCCCTGCCATTTCATCTAGCATACTAGTCCTGGTCACCCACCTAGATACCCAGGTTTCCCATTGTCCTCTATTTCATGTGGTGGTGAGTTTTCTTTATCAAGCAAACATATATGTAAAACACTTTCATTTTCTAAAACTCATTCAACCTCTCACCACCGTTCTCCCTCCTTAAGTGCATCCCCCCTCTTCCACATGACACAATGCATAAGCATTAAATTAGGCACATAATAACACATTAAACCTAAAAACCATATTTTAAAAAACCAAAAGGGGCCAGCTTCAAGAGAGGTTTTTATTTTTCATAATGCATTTTTAAGATTCAAAATGGGATTCATTATATAAAGGGAAAACTTTTACAATTAACTATCCAAAAGGCCAAACACCTTTGGAAATACACATTACCAATTCAAAATCCCTTAGAAAATCAATTTTCAAGAAAAGGTTACTTAAGACCGATAGCATTAGAAATACATTTTAATTCCCCAAAAAAAATTCATAATCATTTCAAGAAAACACAAGAAAATTTCATAGCATGTGTATATAGCATAAATGTAAAACATGTTTTTAAAAAAAGAAATAAATTATGAAATTCTAATTAAATGAATAGGCATAGGGGACCTACCTCAAACTTGTCACCATTTGTCGATGACCACTCGAATCGACACATGGCGCAAACATGCACATGCATTTATACATATATATACATAAACCCCTAGCTACATTGCACATATTCCCCACACCATAAGGGAATATGTACAAAGAGGGAATATATATATGCCTTACCCTATGCATGTACATGTACGATACCTTAACACCTGCAGCCCAAACCATCATAGCAAAGTCCACGCACTACACAAATAATTTAACAAAATAATTAAACACTTAAAAAATTTATAAAAATATTTAAAATAACACATCAAGGAGTTTCACCAATGACACACCACTTACATAACCCATAAAACTCATTGAAAATATTAAAATAAAATATCATAATCAATTAAACCATTTCTAAATTCCATTTCAAATTTTCATATAAACCAGAACCAATTCGAAAACATGAATTCCATTCTTTAAACCATTTAAAATATACATTTTGAAATGCACTACATCTCAAACATGAAAATTTTGCATTTCCCTTTAAAAACCTACACCCAAACTGATTTACATACTCAAACCCAACATTGAAGACATAGGAACACTAGAACTATATCTAAACGTGTTTCACACTCTTTATAAGATTTAATAAAGCACTTAATTATTTTATAAAACAACCCCAAGTTGTATCACAAGACTTTGAATACAAACGCCCAATCAAAAACATATTTTAAGGCCAAACACACACTAATTACATGATAAAACAGAATTCATAGCCCTTGCGCGACATAATAAACCAACATCAAAGTTTATAAAAAACTAAAAAAGGTTCATCATGGGTTTTCACAAAATCAAAACTTCCATATCATATAAAAATTCTATTAAACACATCGAAATCATATTAAACCTCATTTAAAACTATATTAGCACCAATAAAACTAATAACTGAGTATGCTAAATTAATTAAATAAGAAAATTAATTCATCAGACAAAAATTATATGCGGAAACACTTACCTTCAGTGTCGAAGCATTGCAAATGACGTCCGTAAACTCTATCGCACATCAATTGCACTGCAAGGGACCTAAAACAAAAAAATAGAATAAAAAATTGGAAATAATTAACACTAAGTCTAACATCCTACCAGCTCAAAACCAAAAACTCCAAATAAAAATGAACCAACCCCTAGGGAAGGAGGGAGAGGGGCTAACCGGGGAAGAAGGGGGTCCAACCGGAGGAAGGTCGCTAATCAGAGGGAGATGGAGGCACATCGAAGCTTCTTCTGGTCGGTCGATTCGTGTGAATAGGGGGGAAGCTTGACCGCACGAGGGAGGAGGCTCAGCCATGCATGAGGGGAGCATTCACCAGAGGAAGGGAGGTGCGCCGGAGGGCCCTCGGCTGGTGGGGTGGAGCGTGAGAGAGATAGAGAGGGGTTGTCCGTCGGCGGCTTTGTATGGAGGGGGAGAAGAGAAGAGAATCGAGGGGTTGTGCGCCGGTAGCTTCGGCTAGAGTGGGAGAAGAAGAGCGGGTCGATGGGGGAGGAAAAAAATGTAGGTAGGGAAAGGGGGGTCATGACGGGATGGAGGAGGTAACAAATAATAATAATAATAATAATAATAATAACAATGATAATAATACTAATAATAATAAAAATAAATAAATAAAATAAAATAAAATAAAAATAATAATAAAAATAATAAGATAAAAATAATTGTAAATAAATTAGAAAGAACAATATTAATATTATTAAAAATAATCATAATAAAAAAGTTATAATAAACATAATATAATATTAATAAACCTAATATACTTAACAAAATTAATAGAATGTTAATAATAATAACCTATTAATAGTAACCCTATATTAATAAATGTTATGAACATAATAATAATAATAATAATTTCCATTATTATAATTATTAAAATACATCATTAAAACTCATTTTATTTATTTTTCTTGAACATGAGGCAGATTGAACGGTGACCCAGGAAAAGTCGCGCAGCCTTGAATATGCCCTGACCATGCACCAGACACTATCAAAGGAAAAACATTCATTCATCCACAAAATACAAAAATTTCAAATAGGCTTGGCCCACATCTTGATAGAAAGTTTCAATGTATAATAATATAATAAAATAATATTATTTCGAAAGTTCGGGAGTGACAATTATCCCCACCATAAAATCTTTTTCCCCCAACAAGTCACCCATACAAACAAGGAATCAAACTCAAGATAGAAACTGAATGAGGCCATCAAAATAACAATCTCGGTGTGACTTTTCACTCCACCTGTCCCACCAGACCAACTCTAAGGGAAACTGCAAAGAGAAGAGCCATCTGGAAATGAGGACGATTCTCCCCACCACAAGACCCAACTAGCACAAACAATGTTGAGACCCCCAGCATGGGCTAACTCTAGAACTGCTAACTTGAACCAAATAGAAAATTTCCAACAAGGACCAAGACTTCTAAACAAACCAACTCTCGAAGAAGGGACGACAAGATTCATAGTGGGTCTTCCCACCTTCTAAGAACTAACCAGCTTAAGCCAATTAGAACTGACCGATACGGGCCCAACATAACCGGACCCACAAACTCTTCGCACAAACCAAACCCCCGCCACATGGGGTCCTCGACGAATTACCCCAAACCGAAAGGTGGATCAAACCCCTACTCATTTTTTCCATGACGCATATGTCTCCCGAAATGAGAATGTAATATAACAAGAGCGATTCACCAACGGAATTAGCCATACAAGAGACAATCATTTCGTGGCTCACAATCCATAAATATACAACCTTTAAGGCTCACATTTTAGTGGGCGCAACTATCTAAATTAAAATAATACGATATTACTACACCTTCTTACAACCAAGGTGGGGTATTAAAATAATAAAGGACACAACGAGGAAACGATGCCTCTATGACCCTTAGAGAAAAATAGAACCTTCAATGATGAGGGAGATACAACAGAGAAATTTGAATCATCTATATTTTAGTAGTGGAGAAAAAAGCTAGACCAAGGTGTCCCACACCCAACGATTCTTGACTGCGTGAAAGGCTTCACTCCGAGACCTATGGCTAGAGCTCTGATGTCTTGAAGCATCTATTGCCCTGCAGTCAGGAGCTGACATCTACTGGTTTAGACTCCTTCTGATGACGCTGCTAGTGGAACCTCTCCAAGTTTCCCAAATGTCCACACCAACAACAAGCCTTCAGAGGATGATAACAAGGTGAGATAAAGTACCCAAACCGGCCACACTCGAACCAAACAAGAGGGTGGCCCGATGAATAGAAGATGGAATTGATAAGAAGACTTGTATTAGAATGGTTCCTCTGGTTCTATCTCATCACCGGATAGGGAACCATCAAGAATTCCAAAAAGAATCAGTCCAGGATCCATGGAAAAAGACCCCACAGAAGAGAAACTTTAAATGATTTCATGACGCAACCTACAGAGAAAAGGGAATCAACCCCTTGAAATCACCAATGTAATCCTTCACTATATGTTGGCCTTGTTAGACCCTCCTGAGCTCTACCACTTTCCCCTCATTCACCTCCTTTGGTACAATCCATTAGACAGAAGTGGTCTTAAACACCTTCCAATACATCCCATCAAGTAATGATGCAAGGAATTTCTCCCACACCAATCCAAAGTTTATCCCTCAAATGAACTTGAACTAGCACAGACTCTCATAGATTTGGGATTTTCCAATAACTTGAAAACACCTATTTTTCACCAAGCCAGTCTGCTACCATCGATAGATCATGATCATCACAAACAATGGACAACAATTGAAAAGAATTCAATTCCACCACTCAGTTAAGAGTCTGGGTAGAAACAACAACTAGAAATGACTAATGAAACCTCTAGGTCTCTTCTGAAAATCATACTAAAAAACAAGAGGCACAAATCTGAATCAAAATTCATCATAAATCAAAATTACACACCTCAATCACAAAATAAATCTCAAACTCAAATCACTATTCCATCCATAATTAAATATGTCAAATCCAAGAGCCCACGACAAGGAATTCCAAACATGAGAATAGAACACTAAACAATTTCTTACCTTTCAAAACATTTAAATTACCTTTTTGAAAACCATTTTTCAAAAGAAAAAAATACAACATATGTACCTACCATTGGTATCCCATGAATTCTCACATATACATATACCATTGTGCTAGTTCATACACCCATCCTCACATACCACCAATTATCCTTGCGCCAAATTTTCACCTCTATATTTGTGATCCCCCATAAGAATACCCAGGGTAAATTCAAGACACTTCTCATTTTCAAAACAGATCATTCTGCGTAAGGCATAAATTCCCAACCAATCTGAAAAAGTCACTTATCATTAATGTAATACATTTCCAAATTCCAAAATATTTTCCAATTCACAATCCAAAAAGTGTTACTGAGATCCCTAAACAACTTACAAAATACCTCCCATTTGTTTTTCTTTGAAACCACACATTCCATTAAAGAAGACAATTTCCATTTCAAAACCACTTTCCCATTTTGAAAAAACCTTTTCATATGAACCATTTTCCTTTTTGAAATCAACTCAAGTTATTAAAAACTAATCCCAAACATAACTCACATTAAATATTCCAAAAATAAGGGACTAGTGGATATGCTAATTTGGTAACATGGCATAACAGACCACGCTCTGAGCGAGCATCCACCATAGAGAGTATCTTGAAACCTATGTGCGGGCTGTATATGGGTCGCTACTCCATGAAAGTCCACCGCGTAACACTGTATCACTTCCTTAGTCATCCCTCATCCACACAAACCAAGTCAAACAAGAAAATTCAAATCCTGAACTACCCTTGGGAACTCGAGTCTCGTGATGGGAAATGGTTCTTGATGTTCTTCCTAAAAATACTTCTCGAGTCCTGACACACCTAATCACCAAGATACCAGATACCCCAAATAAAAAAGGGTCTCCTTTGATACTTTTTTTTCACCAACCAACCCAGGTCGAACCTAAACTGGTCACTAGAGTAGGTCTACGACATGGCCCAAAGGGCGTTCCCGATCCCCACAGGCTGGTAACTAGTACTGGGAATCAAAATAAACTAGTTGGGAATGATTTGGAACATAAAAAAGATAAATAATTATAAACTGAACAAGAAGATAAATAAAGGAAAAATAAATCGAACAACTTGGCAGTGGAAATGGAATTGATGAAGCAATGTGACATACCTCAAGTGACCACATGGCTCACCATGGAACATAATATACACTCATTCCCAAAAGTGATCCAATACTGAATCCTGCAACTGAAAAGTAAAGTAGGAATGAGCATTGAGATGCTCAGTAGGAATGTCCAAATATAACCACGCCATTGCCCTGCCTTTAGTAAGAAATCCAATCATGCCAGTTTGAAAATAAGATATAATAAAATAATTTTTTTCCTTCTTTTCAAATCCAAGTAATGAGTTTTCATTTTCATGTAAAGCATTTCACTCCAACTACATTTTCAAAATAGTTTCCAAGCATGCATTTTAATTTCAAAATGAAAAGAAACTAGTTTGGATTAAAATATGGTTTTCAAAAATAAGACATCAAATATGAGCACACTAAAATGAAAATTACATAAAAAATAGCATGTCACAAATGAGCACCATGAAAAATCCTTATAGGTAATTAGCACATGTTGGACAATAGAGACCTCATACCTTGGTGAAATGTGGCTTAGAAACCACGACCCTCAGAAAATGTTTCTTAGAAGACCACGACCCTCAGAAAACGTGAATTAGAAGACCACGACCCTCAGAAATACATATGTTTAGTTACTGTTGTTGTGTCAATCCTCCTAGAAGAACTGGGACGAACCCCTACCATGTCATCTATCATACTAGTCCTCGTCACCCACTTAGATACCCAGGTTTCCCATTGTTCTCTAATTCAAGTGGTGGTGTCTTTTCATTATCTATCAAACATATATGTACAACACTTTATTTTTCTAAAACTCATTAAACCTCTCACCACTATTCTTCCTCCTTAAGCGCATTACCCCTCTTCCACGTCACACAATTCATAAGCATTAAATTAGGCACAAAATAATACATTAAAATTAAAAATCATTTTTTTAAACAAAGGGGGCATGCTTCAAGAGAAATTTTTCTTTTTCATAAAGCATTATTAAGATTCCAAATAGGATTAATTACATAAAGGGAACACTTTTAAAATTAACTAGAAAAAATTCCAAACACATTAAGAAATAAACATTACCAATTCAAACCCCCTTAGAAAATCAATTTTTAAGAAAATGTCACTTAATACTGATAGTAGTGGAAATAAATTTCAATTCCCCCAAAAAAGTGCATAATCATTTCAAGAAACCACAACCAAATTTCATATCATGTGTATATTGAATAAATGTAAAACATGATTTTAAAACAAGCAAGAAGTTATGAAATTCAAATTAAAGGAATAGGCATAGGGGACCCACCTCAAACTTGTCGTTATTTGTCGATGACCACTAGAACTAACACTTGGCGCATACATGCACATGAATTTATACATATATATATATATATATACACACCCCTAGCTACATTTCTCATATTCCCTATGCCACGATCGGATATGTACAAAGAGGGAATATATATATATGCCCTACCCTATGCATGTACATGTAGGATACCTCGACACCCACAGCTGAAACCATCATTGCAAGGTCTACAAACTACACAAATAATTTCACAAAACAATTAAACACTTAAACAGTCTATAAAACATATTAAAATAACATATCAAGGAGTTTCACCAATGAAACACCACTTACATAACTCATAAAACCCATTGAAAATATTAAAAGAAAATCACATAATCAATTTAACCATTACGAAAGGCCATTTCAAAGCGTCAAATAAACCAGAACCAATTCCAAAACAATAATTCCATTGTTTAAACCATTTAAAATTTACATTTACAAATATACAATAACTCAAACATGAAAAATTAAGCATTTTTCATTAAAAACCTACTCTCAAACCCATTTACATACTCAAACCCACCATTAAAGACATAAGCACACCAAAACAATATCCAAACGTGTTTTACACTCTTTATAAGATTTAATAAACCACTTAAAAATTTTATAAAACAACCCCAAGTGGTATCACAAGACTTTGAAAACAAATGCCCAATCAAAAACATATTCTAAGGCCAAACTCATGCCAATAACATGATAAAACAGAATTTTCAGCCCTTGCATGACATAATAAACGAACATCAAAGTTTATAAAACACTACAAAATGTTCCACATGGGTTTCCACAAAATCAAAACATTCATCTCAAATAAAAACACTCCTAAACACATCGAAAACATATTAAACCTCAAGTAAAACTACATTCAAACTAAAAAAACAAATCACTGGGTAGGCTAAATTAATAAATAAGAAAATTAATTCATCAAAAAAACTTATATATGGAAACACTTACCTTCAGTTTTGAAACATCGCAAATGCAATGCGCAAACTCTGCCGCACGTCAATTTCCCTGTAAGGGACCTAAAAAAACAACAGAATCCAAATTTATCAAGAATAATCCCTAAGTCTAACATCCTACCCAGTCAAAACCAAAACACTCCAAATAAAAATGAACCAAACCCTAGGGAAGGAGGGAGAGGGGCTTACTAGGGAAGAAGGGGGTCCAGCCAGAGGAAGGTCACTCGTCGGATGGAGAGGGAGGCGTCCTAGAGCCTCTCCTGGTCGGCTTGGTCGTGCGAACATGGGGAAAGCTTGGCCGCGTTATGGAGGAGGCTCGGCCACGTATGAGGGGAGCTATCGTCGGAGGAAGGGAGGTGCACCGGAGGGCCCTCGGCTGGTGGGGTGTAGCGTGAGTGGTATAGGGAGGGGGTGTGTGGTAGCGGCTTCAGCTGGATGGGGAGAAGAGAAGCAGGTCGAGGGGGTGTGCGCTGGCGGCTTCGGCTAGAGGGGGAGAAGAGGAGCGGGTCGAGGGGGGGAGGGAAAAAACGCAGGTAGGGAAAGGGGGGGTCGCGACAGGATGGAGGAGGTAAAAAAATAATAAGAAGAAAATAATAATAATAATAATAAATTAATTAATTAATTAATAATCTATTATAAAATTAAATTAAATTAAATTAAATAATAATAATAGGATAAAAAATTTGTAAATAAATTATAAAGAACAATATTAATATTATTACTAATAATAATATTAAAAAAATTATAATAAACTGAATATGATATTAATAAACCTAATATACTTAACAAAATTTTTAGACTGTTAGTAATAATAACTTAAATATAATAACCCGATATTAATAAACGTGTCGAATATAATAATAATAATAATAATAATAATAATTTCCATTATTATAATAATTAAAATACATCAATAAAACACATTTTATTAATTTGTCTTGAACATGAGGTAGACCACACGGTGACCCGGGCCAAGCCATGCAGCTTTGAATACACCCTGCCCATGCACTGAACACTGTTTAGGGCAAAGAATTCATTCATCAACCAAATGCAAAAATTTCGAACAGGATTGCCTCACAACTCGATAGAAAGTTTCAATGTCTGGTAAAATAATAAAATAATATTATTTGAAAAGTTCGGGTGTGACATATCTTATCGCTTTTTCACTAAAAGAAATAAATAATATTTTTCATGTGAACATATCATTGAAGAATAAAATTGATTTATGAAATATTGATAACATATTTTATAAGAAATAATTAAAAAATTATTTATTATAGACTTTATATATATATAGATATTTAATTATTATTATTTAGTCCTTCCAATTTAATGGCTAGGTAATAATTGTCATTTTTAATATATACCATTTTGTGGTATCATTATGTTCAGTGTAATGTATTTTATATTCTAGATATTATATTGATAAACAATAATTAGGACTATAATTTAAATGTATAAAATTGGAAGGAATGGATATTATGGAAAATGAGGGGAAACTATATTAAATGGATAAATTTATGATTGTTAGTGTAAAAGACACTCATAAAAAATATTAAAAGATATTTTAACACACATATACAAAAGAAATTACTCTTTATTATAATATTAAATTACTTTAATATATTTTTATATAGGAAATCATGATATTTCTATTTTTAATAGCGAATAAGACAAACAACATAGATTTTAAACGAAATGAGAAATATTATTAAAACATTATTATTTAATATATTAGTTATCATTGGTTGTTGGAATTGATGTTATGAATAGTAATAAATATAATTTTAAAATTATTGAAAACTAATTATTATAAAAAAACATTATTCATTTAAATAAACAAATGTATTTTGAAGAAATTGTATTTTTCAAATCTATAGTTTAATCACTTAGTTCACTAATAATTTGAAATTAATTTTTATCACTTTTATAAAAATTATTTTAAAAAATGATCATCATTTAATGAATTAAAAATTAAAAATTCTCATATCGTGGTATTTTTGGTTTTTTGAGAATATTTATTTTTTTGATGAATAGTTACAAATACTAAATTTTAATTGAAATAATATTTTTTTGAAAACATTAATATTGAGATATTAATTTTTGATTTAGTTTTAATAAAAAAATAGATCAATTATATATAAATTAATCTAATATAAGTAAATTAAATCATTAAAAAATGGATTTTTATATAAAAAATTGTAAAACATTGATCATTTTCTCTTTACATTCTGTTTTCTCATCGCATCGTTTGGAATAAATTTTAGTTTAATTTTCAACTTTTTTTAGTTCAATTTGTGTAAATGGACTATATATTTGGAATAAAAATTGATTATATTATTTAATAATTTCTTATTAATTATTTAACATATTTATTAATAAAAACTATAAAATATAATTATTCCAAGTAAGGATGAAACACAATTTTTCCCATTACACTTTTTTTAATTAAAATTAATATTACCCACATGTAGTATTTTTATTTAATAAATTTGATTTTATATTTTGAATTAGTAGTTATGAATTATCTAATAGAGATCACTTTATTTTTAGTCTTAAATTATTAATTACACATGTCAATAAAAAGATAGAAGTTATAGTGAAAACAAAACTCAAAGGGTAAAATTATGTAATCTCGTTGACTATTGAATAACATGAAGAAATTTTTTTCAATTTTTTAGTGGAATTATGTCTCAAAAACATAAACCCTACACTAAATAATTTTTAAATTTTTTAGGAAATTATTTAAGTGATACCTCCCTACAGTGAATAAATTTGTCATTTAAAAAAATGCCACAACACATCCATTAGAAATGGTTATTCACTCTCCTCACATCATCACACCTCTCACACTATCTATTAAAATGAAAAAATTACATTAAAAATTCCACAATCCCAATATTTAAGCCATAATTTTTGGATAAATATTATATATGAATTCTTTTGGTGGAATCCTACAGAGGATATTAGGATAAGATTTAACATTCATCAGGGTGCTTTTTTATTTTATTTCATTCTCTACCCATGAAATTCTCCATAAACCATGATTATATAATAGCCATAGAATAATAAATATAATCATATGTTATTATTTTAATGTAATAACATATATAATTTCTTTTTCCATTCAAATGGGTTGTAAAATCATCATTTTTATGTATAGGGGACTACTTTCTCATTAACAGATATAATTCATTTTTCCATTTCCACCTCTCACGGTTGGGTATAACGATAGAGATATATGCATATATATATATATTATTATATTATATTAAAAACACAATTATACATTTTTAAGAATTATAACACATATAATTTTTTTTAATTTCTATTCCGTAATAGATACGATAACATCACATGTATGTATGGAGGATTACCACCTCATGAAGCAATGTGATTCGTTTTTAACTAACATGTTACATAGAAGGTAATAAGGGGAATGATAATGAATATATGTGATATAAATAAAATATTTATGATATTAATTAAATATTTATCATTTTTTAAATATAATATAATATTTTATTTCTAACCTTTTATACTCACTAAGAAATTCAAAGGACAATTATAGATTTGTGGACAACTACCTCTCCATAGTGATGTGATTCCTTTTTTCATCACCACATAGAATATAATGATATAAATAAGTATATATAATTAATTAATATGGTATTTATGATACTATTAACATTCTATAAGGGTAAAATATTACATAACACAATTTAACAATGATCATTAAAAAATTGAAACATCACTCATGCTTAAATACAACCTTATGTTTCAATGACTGTAACATTTTTTCATCTTTAAAAATAGTTATTCATGAATGATTTTTAAAGTATAATTGATATATATTTTTTCTAATTATTTCATTATAATTTTTATGTTTTTATTTAGATAATGATTATTTTACTATTTTCATCCTACCACAGTCAATTTTGACAAATAACCAAATATATTCAAAACATTCGATGAAACATAATAGGTTATATTAGTGTATAAAAATTTATAATTTTTCAAATATAAGAAATAAATATAATTAAAAGGTTTATAAAGATTATAAATAATAAAAATACTGTTATTATTAAGGAATATAGATATACACATGATGAATTAGACTCAGTTTAATGGAATTGGTCTCAATTCCCTTTCATTGTGGAAGATTTTTATGTTATACAACTATATCCATTAAAAAAGATTATATAAAAACACATAGATAATAAATATCAGTAATTTCCCTATTTTTAAGTTATTTATATTTTTTTCAATGTTATTCTTTTTTGGGACTTATGATTCAAATATTTTCAAATTTATAAGGGATATTACTATTGAAAAATTTATTTTGATGTTTTCCTACCAAATCCTTATTTCTGGGTCTATGTGTTTAAAATTAATTCATGGGTGTTTTTATATTTTAAAAATGACAGATAATGTAAATTTTATTTCACTTTTTAAATTATATTTCAATGGTTTTCTTTTGGAATTTTTTTACTTGTTTGGTATAGAATGTTTTGACAATGAAAAAAAAAATTCATTATTACCATAAATGGAATGAACTTATTTCAGTCCATCATGTCCATTTTTTTATTTATAGATTAAAATTAATAGAAACCCACTTGTCTATTTTTATTATTTTTTTATTGAAACATATTTATCAAAATTAAATTAAATAATTTTTATTTAAAGCGTGTTTTTAAATGAAATGGGCATTTTTAGAGGAAATTATTTTTTATGTGTTTGAATGATTTTTTAAAAGGGGTTTTTAAGTAATTTGACTTTTTTTTATACGTTTCTAGAGAATTATATGAAAAGGGTGATTTTTATATAGCTTATAATGTTGGTTGATCCCCATTATAGATCAAAAATGTTCTCGATGTAGCTAAATGATGGGTTGAACCACATTATTGCTCATAAGAAATTAGATTTCCCAATATATATGATATGAAGGGTTAACCCAATTTGAACTCTTTAAATCATTTTGTAATCATTATATTTGAAGTAAAAAATATGGGTATTTCAATTAAAAGGGTTTCAATTTTTATTATAATGTGATTATATTTGTCACATAAATAGAGTTTTAATTACAAGATATGTGTTTCAAAGAATTTATTTGAGTAAAATATATATTCATTTATTTTAAAAAATCATTATTTATTTCACTACATGAAAATTTATGAAACGTTAAATTTTTTATGATTTTTTATTTTTTTTACTGAACTAACATGTTTTTTCAATTTATGTCCCATACTGAGTTTTTCTGCTCATCCCATATTTGTAAAAAAAAATCACAAGTTATATGTATGGGTAAAGGAAACCAAGAAGTTAAGTTGAATATCAAAGATATTTTATTTGAAAAGTAATCCTTCTTTATTTTATAATTTTTATATTTTCGAAAAAATTTATATAATATATTAGGTCTATATTGTTTTTTATGGTTTCATTATGCATGAATTATGGCCTAATTTTATAAAATTATCTACCAAAAAAATCCTCAATGTGAACTTTAGTAAATTATTTTACAAAACTAAATAAAATGTAATGTTTATGTTTAGTTCCATATAAAAACTACCATTTAATATATTTTTAATAAGTCTATAAGTTTATCAGTTTCATTATTTAAATAAACTAATCAATAAGGCCAATTAGAGTTAAAATTAATTTTTTATATATATAAATATTCAATAAATTACTAAATGGATGAAAAAATTTGATGAAAAAAATTATATACCATGAATTAGGATTATGTTATGCATGTTAATGAATTTTTATAAAATATATCAATCAAATCCTATAGAATGTAAGGGCATGAATGTAAATGATGTTTCAATATTCAGAAATAATATATTATATTATAATTTAATGGGTTGTAGTTACCCTAAAAAATTAATATTTTTTCATTAAATAAAATGATGTCTCATTGAATTATGATTGACATAGAAATAGTTGCAATATAAGAAACATTATAACAAAATCCACTTCAATAGACAGATACCATGAAGTTTATGTTTAATTACCACAATTAATGACAATACAATTTATTGAATTTCTATTTGATTGTTTTTGTACAAGTTAAATGAAATTGTATGTATATAATAAATATATCTCAATAAATGAAATTTCTTTTGAAAACATTGCCTTGTTTATGATTAGTTTTTGTGTATATACCTATGGTTTTTGTAGAATTGGTTTTCTATTAATGATAATCTTGGAAAAAATGACTTGAAATAACATATATATACTAGGGGATTGTTGATTAATAATTTAATTCTATGAGATTTTTTTAGGTATAAGACCAAGGGGAATTATAATGGTAACTCTAAAATGGAGAGGTGTAAGTGTTCCACTTATAAAACTGAGGAAAAGAAATATTTTGGAAATAAACTATCATTTCCAGGATATCATTAAAATATTTCATTGTCAATGATTATAATAGTTCATAATAATGGATTCTGGGGTGTTCTTTAGTCTTGAAATTATCTATAAATACATTCACCACATGTTTTGAAATGTTTTTAATTCCCTTCACATAAGCTTTTACATTTAAAAATTTGGATTTTCTCCATCATAAATGTTTTTTAACTGTGAAATTTGTATTGAATTTAAAAATACAGGGTAACACCTTTTGTTAAATTTATATACATTAAACATAAATTTATTCTCTATTAAGTATAATATTATTTCATATATGAGAAAATATTTTTTAAATAAATCTTTTTAAAATTCAATATAACATTTTCTGTAAACAAATAATGTCAAATAATTATTAGTTATTAATATTATTTATAATTTATAACCAATTCACTCTTGGTAAGAAAAATTAAATATTTTTCTAACCATCATTTTAGAATCACAATAATAAATTTTCAATTTTATTGATAAGATATAAATAAAATTATTTTAAAAAATTAAATTCTTAAAAAATGTTTCACCATTATCATGGTCATACATTTATCATTAATAATATTTCATTTATTCCAAAACATTAATTTAATGTTATAAATTAATATATTAATTTCTATCTAAAATAGCAAATATACGTTTTTTCTATTTAATTTTTAGAAATGACTATGTATTATTTTTATATAAGCATGTAAAAAAAATTCTTCTTGGAGTATTAATTTATTTTTAAACATGTTAAAAATGTGGGTTATAAATTCAAAAAATATTTTTTACATGTTTTTATTAATTATTATATACATAATACAAAAAAATCAATATTTTATTTATGATTATTTTTGGAAAAACATTATTTTCATTATCCGCCTAAAAAGATAAAAAATTTCGAATTATCATTGGAATTTGTAATAAGATAATATTGGTATACTAAATCAAAAAAATGGAATTTAATTTTATCAAATTGAAATTATAAATATATTATAAATGTTGGATTTCAAAATGTAGTTATAGATATATCATCATTCAATATTTACAGTTATAATGGTCATCTGAAATAATTTAATATTACCAATATTTTAATTTTTATTGATATGTATTGAAAATAATATTAGATTCTCCAAAAAATATTTATCTAATGAAAAATAATAACAAATTTTATAGGTCACTAAATATTCCACGTTAAATAAATTGTTTCCTTAAAAGATTAACTACTGATTTATAATGATAATACTTATGTTTCTTGTGTAAATAGAAACAAATCATGATAATATTTATAGAGTTTCATAAAATATGAAAAAATGGAAAATTATATTTTTTTAAAGATAATTATATATATATATTGAATTTTTGCATACCATATTATCCAAGAGTCTACCATTAGTTTTTATTGTGATTCACATTTTATAATTTCATTATATTTGGTTTCCATAATCATTATTCAATATAATAATATTAGTTAACATGAAATGTCACCTCTTTATACTGAATAATTTTTTCACTAAGGGGAGAGAACCTATTCATTTCCATAATCAAATATCTATTATCATGGAATGATAGTATGATTTTAATATTCACTTTAAAATAAACATAATAATGAGATTATAAAATCATAACACTAGGATTTTTTATTTTCAGTTTGAAATATAGTCAATGATTTTATGATTTTATGTTATTATGAAACAATCTAGGAATAAAGGAGTGAGTTGGGTAGTATTAAAATATATTAATCAAACATATAGAGTTGATGATTGGATTTCTTCAATCCATATATTTATTGAAAATAACTTATCTAGACGTGATTTCATAGAAAAGAACAAGTTCCCTTGACCATTATAGTTATCGATTACAATCAACCTTTATTGAATTTTGATTTGGGATTTTTCTTAGATGATTCCATTTTTTCACACCTAAGTTATTAGATCATTATATGTTATTTTTATTAGTAATTTGAAATAACATTAAATTAACTGGAAAATTCATTTTCATATAGATGTTTAATTCTGAGTGACCCTTAATAAAAATGTAAATAATCCTATAATACCCTCTAGGTAATTAATATATTGTTTTCCCAATGTTTTTAAATAAAGCTAATTATGTATTAATTCCATCATCTTCATCGTAATCTGAACAGTCATTGGATTTCATCCATCACTTCTTTAGTGTCCTAATGATTTATAATATGGTTACATTTTCCATCATGTTTCTCAGTAGTGGGTTCATATTAATCACTATATTTCATATTATATCTCTATTATTAATGTAATTATCATTATGGTAGTCATCATGTTGCCCATTTCACCCAGGTTTAACTCTATTCTATTAGCTTTCACCCATCAATAAAACTATATTTTTTTACCTTAGTAAAAAACATTAAAATTCATATGTTTGTATTCATAGTCCTTAATATAAAAATGAGTAATCATTAAAACTTTTTACGATTTTTACATAATAAATTTATCTTATAAGTAACATAGTTAAAAATATAAAAATATTAGGTTATTCTATTTTACATTAAGTTGGGTTATCCTATACATACCATCCAACTCTATAGATGTATCTACAAAATCAATCATGTTTATTGATTGTAAATGATTATACAGATATCCTTGGAAAATTATCATGTAGTGGCTAGCCACACATGTAGTCATAAGCCCACTAGAAAATTAAGAAATCATTACTCAATTAATTTATCATGAATTGATTTAAGGGTGGTTATTCATATGTACATCAATGTAAAATCATCATCTACATGCATATATCGAAAAAATGGTAATTTCTAGTAATCCCAAATTCTCTATAATTCTCCAAAATTTATGGATGTTATCTAATACATAGACTCATCTATACAGTTTTCACTATGCTTCTGTTACCCTAATCCCAAAAAATAACCATATCATCCTCTAATAAGAATTAAAAACAACCCAATACCAATAACTCATTATACAATTTATCAAAACAAACTTTTCAAACAATTAAAATCCAAGGATCAACAGGTTTAATGGCATTGGATTATTAGAAAATTAAATACATCATTGTAAATGTTGAATGGTCATATTTTTTTAATACTCCAAATTGATATTATAATTCATATAATTCCTCAGAAACTACATAATGTACATTAGAGAATACATAAGAAAAGGGTAGGCCAAATATCCTAGTATGGGGACAAAATGGAAATAAATCAATACATGTGAGAAAATAGGCAATACATTACATAATTGAGAGAATACGAATACTCATGGAAATGTTGAATAATGAAATTATGCCAAAAGATAATGGAATCATGGAATATGTGGATACAATATTAGATATTAAATAAAAAATATATGTCAAGGGAACCTTTAAAGACCATTATCATAAAGAAGACGGTTTCCTATAGTTGATTGGATTTACTCATCATTTCAATAAATATAGTTCCATATTTAAAATTTTAGATAAATTTATATCCTTATTGTTTCATAATATATATATATATCTACTTATCCACAGAATTCATTAGATTTATATATAATTCCAATCAAAAACAACACATAATATCTTATGGTTAGGTTAACCTTCCCTACACCATATATGGTATTTCATGTGATGTAAACATTACCCATTTATTTTTCAGGTATATATAATTAACTTCCCACCCATCATATAAAATAATAATGAATCATATTCATTCCACATAAGGAAAATTAACTATACATAAACTGTAAGCATGATCAACCCTATAAGAAGACAGTGTGTTTCATAATTTAGATTCACTATATAAATGAAGGAAAATTAATATATATTACCAAGAGATGAATGAATTAAAAAATATGATGGATTATAATTGAAAAATGGAAATTGATAAGGAATATAGTTACAAATTATACAAAAATAATTATATTTATCCTATGAAGTAAAAAATTAACTACTTAGGTAGATCATTGTGAAAATAAAAAAGGATCATTTTAATGTAAGTCTAATGTTATTACATTTAATAAAACCAAAATTTCCCCAAGACAGTTCTCTATAAAATAATGAACATTTTTACAAACTATTAATCGATTAATAACATTTCTAGAGGTGATACATGGTGTTGGAAATAAATAGGAATTTCCCTTGGAAAAATTATTTCATAAAAGTGGTAATTAATTAGACAAATAAAAATATGAATAATCCTAATAATAGATATAATATTTAAGTAGGTATATATGTGATGGACATATATAAAAATTATAATAGAATTTTTTTCAAGAAAATTACATAAGAGGGAAAAAATTATAAGAGTATATAACTTGATGGGGGTTTGAAAGAAAAAATTGATCATGGAAGGAAAACCATGTCAAAATACTTTTTTTTAAATACCACATCATATAACGGTTGAATAAATATTAATTTGATATTTCGATAATATAATTATTAAGGATCTATGAGATAAACATTAATTTTTTTTCAAATTTTAACGGATTACATTATGTAGATGTGAAATTATGGGAAATGGTGGGAAATCATCATTTAAGAATATATGAATTATTCATAACATTTTTTTCATTTTTATGAGTGAATGGAAACCATAAATAATGATTATTAGAGTCATAAATTATTATTAACATATATAAATAGGGTATATCATATTAAATAAATGATTAAATTCTATAATAAACATTATAACTCAATAATGAAAATTGAGTTATGAAAACATTTATATTTTAGGGGAGATATCAATCGATGACCAAAAAAATGACGATGAATGGAAGTGATGATTAAAATTTAAAGAATTAATATTATTAATATAATTAATAGGTATGTGATTATAAAATGAAAATGAAGATCAGTACAGAATATTATTTAAAGTCTTGGGTAATTTTGATTGAGGGAGAAACCCTTACTACAAAAGAAAAATTCTAATTAAATCCCCTTGAATGATAGAGAGCTCAAAATTGATGTTTTAATTAAATGGATAATGATAATAGATGATATTAAATATATAATTGAATTTATAAATACCATATAAATGAAATTAATTTTAAAAAAAATGTTTCTCCGAGCTATATATTTTGAGATGAAACCCTTAAATTATTCCAAATTTATTTATTTGCATGCACCTATCATCGTTGGAGATTTGATAATCTCTTCAAGTTATTTTTATAAAATAGATAATTCATTTAGATTGTAGATAATTTGGAATTATGATTTATTAATGGACTTATAATAGAGGTATGTTTTAATTTATTTGATGGGAAATGTAAATTGAATGTGTATATATAGTGGGGTGAAATTGATCCAAGATAATAACTTAATAAAATAAAAATTTAAGAAATACCCCAATAAAATTCCTTGATATCATTACGTTATTACATGATTAATGAATAAAAAATTTCATAATAATGGAGTTTTTGGAAATCGATAATTTATATAACATCATCAAACGCATTTCTCATATGTTTTAAAAAAATTAAAAATCATTTAAAATGGATTTCTATATTTTAAAATTCTGATTTTTTACTATGGTATTTTATTTTTATCTAAATAATTGATATTATATATTAAAATATAATGTAACGCATATTAGAAAAATTTAATATTGTAAGCCTAAATTTAAATTCCCTTAGGTATAATTTAATTTATGAATATTATAAAATAAACTTTTAATTTAGATATATAATATATAATTAGATATATTTTCTTAAAAAATAAATTTAATCAATATGTGTTATTATTCTTATTTAGAATTTAATAAAAAGTGAGAGAGTCATAATATAAAAATATATATTTATATATGAACATAAAATTCGAATAAATATTTAAATTAGATAAATTTGATAATTTATATAAAAATTATATGATATTAATAAATAACTTCTTTTAAAAATAAGGTGGCACTATTATCTTTGTTATTATCATTATTAAAAATAATAATATCTTTATTATTAAAAGTATAATTCAACTTTTTAACTAATAATTACATATTGAAGTAAAATGGGAAATATATTTTTTATATTTTATTTATAAAATTTATAAACTCAATTTTTTATGTAAGCACAGAAAAATATTTCATATTATGAAATAGTACACAAGTTTCAAAAAATGACATTCAAATGTTAATAAATTATACATAAAATTATTAAATGATTTATATTAATTATTAAATTTTTTTATCTTAAAAATGATTTTTTAAAAATTATATCAAAACATATATAATTTCCACATAATCAATATTTTCCAAATTTTCCTAATAATAATTAATTTCCAGCAAAAAAATTATATTAAGATAATATTGAAAAAATATATATGTGATGTTAATTTTATCATATAAAAGATCTAATGGTATTGTAAACATATTAATTCAAAATGAAGTTACCACTATCTATTCTTATTAATTTAATGGTTCAAAATTTCACCGTTAAAATTTTAATTTTATTAATATTTACTAATTTTTCGTTTAGTTGTGTATTGAAAATCACATTAGATACTAACCAAAAATTTATTAAGGTGATAAAAATCATTAATATGATTAGTTTCTATAGATTCCATAGATATCTAGTTTAATTTATTAGTTATTAATGGTCGATCAATTGATTATAGATATTTTCCATTACATACATGGACCCATGATGTGTACTAGTGGAATGAGAATGATATAATAGACCATTATATTGGTTCCCTTAACTCCCCTGAGAAATGAGTTGTGATAGAAAAATATGAAAAAACTCATATGGATCCATATAGCAAAATAGTATTTCATGGTGACATTAAGGTTCCTTAGATCCATATGATAATTTATTAAATTGTTAATTTAGTGATTAACCCCCTATAAAATTTGTATACTGGGGGTGGGTTTCCTAATAATACATTTTGTTTTGATTTTTTAGAGGACCGGCCTATGAGATTGGATATATGATATGAATTATGACATATTTTTATGATTAAATTTAGAGGTGAATATATTATGAGGTTGGTAATATGCAATGTGATGTTGATGTAAAATAGTTTCAATATACCCTATGAATGGATAGCTTCTCCTGAGAGTTAAAATTCAGATAGTGGAACTCTTATAGGGTGATTTTACTATGATGTGACATTGGGGATCCTTTTGTATTAACAAAAATTATGATCACCCATGTGAGGCTTTTGTGGGAATATTTATTGATTATTTTAGGTGTAATATTAGAAAAATAAGTTAATGTTAGAATATACTAATGATTTAGTGATATGGATAGGTCTTTCACACTAGATACTAGGCTTGGTTTTGTGTTACATGTTGAAAATATTTACATCCCATGATATTAGTGATAATATGCATCCATGTTGCTTTTGTCCCACATTTTTATGAGATAATTTTTTGTTTATATTGGAAACAATAGTACTGAGGTACATTGGATGGATTACCGACCACATTTTAATAAGATATTTTCCAATGGATGTTGTCCCTTGTAGGAAATGACATGTATTAGGAGGATAATAGATCATATTTTTGTTTTATACATTGTGATAGATGGTATAATATATTATTATATATCAGTTTTGGGTGTATATTATCCCTCAATGATATGTGATACTATCAGGTTCATTCATTCTCTAATATTATCTGATACTTTCAGGTGGATTTTAGCCCCCATATTTATTTGAAATATAAGAATGATTGTTTCTTCCATGGTTCTTTGATATAAACAGGAGGACACTAACACATATACTTATGATATATTAGTAGGTGGATGATATCCAGTAGTTCATATTCCATCATATGTTATTGGTGGGTCAAATTTTCCTCGAGTGATTAATTATGTTTAATAAATTTCATTTTAGGAAATGTATTTTCCTAACCATATGTCATATTCTCAAAGACACATTATCATTATTCAATTAATGTATATTCAATCACAGGTGACATGTTTGATCCCTTAGATATATTTTGATTATTTTAATTTGATCTATAATTTTTCTATTTATTTTGTAGATCATATCATTTGTGTGTGCAATGTGTATATTGGTTATGTTAGGGTCCATGTTGGTGGTTCCCTACTAATTTATAGAATGACCATGGTTCATGGATACCCTAATTAGTGGTGAACTTCTCCGGTGTCCATGGAACATGTTTACCTAGTTATAATAAATTATTTATAGTTTCTAGAAGGCAAGAGGAACATTTTTTAATGATTTAAAAACATATATGACAATTTTTTTATGATTCAATGCCTCTTTGATTCATATTATTAAATAATTGTTCTCTAAGGGTTTCATATAATTTTATTATTATTATTGATGATGTTTTTTTTTCTCAACTATTTAATATAATATAATTGAATAGTCTATCCATAATACACATTATTCGTTCATTTCTATTTAGAAGCCTCTGTAATATGGGAAAGAAGGCCAACGACAACATTATTCCATTTAATGATAAAAAAATCATGGGTCTCGGATTGATGAATGTAACAATGTGTTATCTATAAATTTTTTTATTTTCAAACTAATTTGGATATATTATAAAATGAATATGAAATTTCTAGATCTTTTATGGTACCTTATACAAGACATTAATGAACACCATTCCTGATGGAATATATGGTCACTAGGGATGTGATATTTCTATTCTTGGTTTTTAGTTTTATGGTTGTATAATTTTATTTAATGTGATTGTCTTGGGATATGGATTTATGTACTTTTTTATATCTTATTCTATTTGAATTTTTAATTTGTCAAAAAATCATATAATTCAAGTACGATTTACATAATATTCATGTTACACTAATGGATTTATGTTAGTGATGAAAAATGGTTAATGTATTTAAATTATGAAAAAAAATATACAATTTTTTCAAATATAATATTTTAGATATATTTTACCTAGTTAGACCACATTATATTTTTTTGTGAGAGGTCATGAAAATCATATAAGTTAATTCACCTTCATGAAGAATATAATTTCCAAAAATATAAGGGATGTATAATAAACCATGATGGTTCTGTATATTATTTTCATACCCTGATCGTAATTATGATAGTGGTTTATGAAAATAATATTAGTTCGGTAACATAATGTGAAAAAAAACCTATGTGGTTTTTTCTAATATTTCATCCTAGAGTTATTATCTCCAACTTAACCATGGGAAAATGTAAGACTCGACATAGATCATCATAGGAAGAATATATATTGTAAAACATTATGATATCCTTTTCTTTGAGTGTGTAGTCTCATATACATAATCCAAATGAGGATTATAAACCTAGAGTGGGTGGTTAGTCTACCATGTGATGTATTGAGACCTAGTCTTAACATAAATGGATATTAAATCGTTTTAGATGAACATTTGGTACATTGAAAAAATATGTTCCTGATGATAGTAATAGTTTATTGTCTTTGGAAATATGAAAATGAAATCTTCTATCCTGGTGAAATATCTCCAATATATCCCATAAAGATCTATAGCATTAGAACGTCTTCCTAAACCATTCTTCATAGCCTGGAGAAAGGAAACAACATAAATAGGTACACTCATATGCTCAGTAATGGTAATCAAGGGATACATATAAGCACAAACATGAACACAGTAGTATGATAATGTGATCATAACATTATAAGATCATACCCTGCATATCAAAGGTCACAAACACATGTTATGGGATAATGCATTGTAGTTCATAAGACATGAATCATAATGAAATAAACATCATGATCCCTAATATCAAAAATAAGGAATAAGACATACGATTTTTTTCATACATATACTAATATAAAATTTTAAGTCAGGGCTACTTACCAAGACCTTTATAACATGCTAGGCTTGGGCTATGACATGTGTACCTACATCGTGCTTCGTCAAGAAACACATAATCTCTACATTCATTTAGGCTTCGGCTAAAACCCATATAACTTCTTATTTTGTTCTTGGTCTATAACCCATGTACCCTTTTTCTTTTAGGTTCGGGATATAACCCTTTTACCTTCTTGTTTTTGGGATTGGAATACCACCCAAGTACACTCTTTCATTTTGGATTGGGCTACAAGATGAACACCCTATTTCTTTTCAGTCATAGGATACAACCCATACACCCTCTATTATTACAATAATGTGATAAATCATGAGTAACCTTTGATATCATATCAAACATATCATTAACTAATTAATTGAAGTGAGATATTGGTCCCATCAATCTCATAGTACAATAATTCACACTTGTTCCACACGATAATAAATTATTCATCATATCATGACCCATAAATGATATAGGTATTATAAATATCAAATAATAACACATAAATTGAAATATATATCATTAACATTTAATCATATAAAAAATGGAAATGTTATAGGTTTTTTAACCATTTCACTGAATCATTTCCACTTAAAAATAAATATATTTCACAAACATATAACCCATTAATGAGAAATAATTTTCCAAAAAATCACGACATTAAGTGTGACACATTCATAGAAAGGACATAAATGAAACATTTAGAGAATTTACAAAATGTGCATGATTAAAATCAATGGATTTCATCTTATATGGAAAACAGTTTTGAAATATCCTTTAAAAACGTTTCTTGAGGAAAATATCCTTTCCTATTTGAAAATGTATTGTTAATACATAAAACAATTATAAATCATTTTCTTATAAAATACCTTGAAAACATATAAAGAAGACTCGAAACTATTTTTTAACCATATTCCTTGAATATTAATTTTATATAAATTTCATAAACATTATCCCTTTAAAAATGAAATGTAATCTTCAATGGAATGATGGTGTGTAAATCTGTACAAGTCATACAAAGTAAGAAAAGGACATTAATTTTGAATAGTAAAAAGGTTAGAAGGAAGGATTTGTTCAGAAATAGACAAGAAGATCCCCTTGAATATATTGGGAAAAGAAAAAATGGTAAAAATATTTTTAAAAACATGTTGGATAATGGTATAATATTCATGGAAACCATATTTAGAAAACATATATTTCCCACCAAAGAAATAGTAAAGTAGGGCTCTCCTAAAAATAGTTTCTTAACTATCTTATGTACCAAATTGTTTAATATTTTACTAATACATTAGAATATCATGATATAATAAAGCATAAGGAAACTAATGCATATTTTTTGGAGATGTATCATTTTATTTCATCAAGGGAATCAATAACATAAGAAATCTCAGAATGCGATGTCATTGTCTAAAAAACACTTATTTCTTGGTAACTTGGGATTATACTCTCCATGTAAAAAAAGAAATTAAATTAAGGTTATTATATCATGAAAATATATATTCTTTATATAATAAGTAAAATTGAAGTATATACACCGTGAAGAAGAGTTTAGGTTCATAAAAAACGTGACTCTCAAAGAAGAAAAATTGAGACAAAACTGTTTATCTGATTTGGTAAACATTGAAAGCTAGACCCCATGGAATAAGTATCATTAAATTTAAATGGGGATACCCAGGATTTTATGTACAATATACATATAATACATTAATGGGAAGTACATACAACAGACAAAATGAGTTAGTGGAAAACATAGCTTGTATCTAATAGAAATTAGATGTGAGATGAAATCCCCATACCTATTGTCTTGACTCTATCTATACTCATAAAAGGTTACTATATAATAAACATAATCTTATAATAAATAATTTAAGGATAATATTCTTTTACATATTACCAAACATGGTTTTATTAATACCTTTTATTACCCTATAGTTAACAATCCAATCTTAAGGTTTCACTTCGGGTAAAATTCATTTTGTTCCTTGCATGTATCTTAATTTTTGTATCTATGTTCCATAAATGTATATCATGATTATATAATTTGAAAAATTATATAAATATAAGTAATATACAATATATTTTATTATAATAATATATATAATATGTTATTATTAAATGGAACACACTATCCATAGAGATGGTAATCCGTACATACGCATGAATGTAGTTTCCATCAATATTGTCATATTGAAAGCATGTATGTAAATGACATATCTATATATAGTTATATATATATTACATTAGAATTAATATATCATATATATCATATATTTTCAACAAATCCATCCTTAATACATCCCATATAGTGTGTGAACAAATCACATCGCTTTGAGGGGGAGGTAATCCACACTTCCTAAAACAAGATTATCATATTAACACCAAGTGGAAAGTAAAAAGATGGTTGTTGTAAAATTAATATAGAAGATTAAATACATATTAAATATAATATATGAGATTTATAAAGAGATTTTCCCTCATTGAGGATACTATTATTTGTGGTAAAGGTGAAATGAGCAATCATTATTCGTTGAGGAAATAGTTCACTGTACAAAGCAAAAGTATGTTCAACATCCACTAGATGGAGGTGTGTGTAAGTTTATGTCAGACCCTATTCCTAAAAACATCCTATTATATGGATGATACAAGTTTTTTCACACAATAATGGAATAAATATAGTTGGATTGTTGAAGAATTGAAATAAATGAAAGGAGCTTGAGAGAAGGCGTTACCCCTAAATATGGTACCTCCGTTTGGTTTGTGGAAAAATGGTTCCATGAGAATATTTATACTCAAATTAAGGCTCCAATGTATAATGGGGGATTTTTTTAGGCTAATTATTTAGATCATGTACAATATTAAATGGTTTTAGAGGTGTTAGGAAGGGGTAGATGTGTTGTCCATATAATGGGAAAGAAAAGGACTCGCATGAAATGTTTAGAAACAAGCTAGAAGTTCATGTGTTAATACCTAATTTTTTAAAAAAAATAATGGATTCTATGTGGATGAAATACAGACAACTAATGGTTGTTGGAGATGTTGATTGGTCATTTTTCCCCTTACTTGTATGGTTTAGTCTCAAATGAAACTTAATTTGGTCTTAACCACTATGATTAATTTTATTGACTTTTAATAACCATTTTGGTCAAAAATTAACATGGTATTATTAGGATATAAATATTAGATTGAATACAATGGTTTATATAATATTATTTAAATTTACTTCACATAAGTGTAAAAAATAAGATTACTACTATTCCTACAGACGACATGAAATAAAATGGTTTTGAAGTATGAAAAAGTTGAAAAGATTGTTATGATTTTATATTCAGTTTCATAGTAAAATTTATTACATTATATTAAGAGATGTAATATTTATCTAATTTGACCATAAAAATTATTTATAATATCATTTAAAATTAATAATTATTTAGACAAAAACTCAATTTTTAACTAAAAAGCATTATTTTTCACAATTCATAAAAAATGAAGGTTCTTAGAAAAATTAAAAAAAAATCATCCTAGGCTAATTTTGATGATATGAATTAAAAAATTATGTTTATATTATTATTATTATTTTTATATTTGTATAAAACTACTTTAATTATTATAATCTGTTCATTTTAGAAAATAATGTTTTTAAACATAGAAGGACATGATTAAAAAAATTCCATTATCAATGTGTTTTATTAATATAAAAAATTATAAAAATATTTTGAAAGTTGATATTTGAATTCCTATAATTATATTTAATGATTATGTTATAATTATATCATTCAATTAATTATATATATATATATAATTATAGATATATTTCATAGAAACTCAGTGTTGTGTCCATCGTACACCAAGTTGGTGTTTCATGTAGTGTAGGCCATGTTGGTATTTCTTATAGCACAATACATGTTGGTATTGCATGTAGAAAAAGATAAGTCGGTATTTCATGTGGATGAAATTTTTGAATTATATTTTTAATATATTTATATAAATATATATATAAAGAACTATTTATAGTGTCACTTGAAATGAAAAAAATATCGAAAAGAAAAATAAATTTGACAAAAAAATCAAACACTCTCGAGGTGTTACATTTTACCCTACTTAATATGAATTTTACCATTGAAATTTGTCTGTTTTATAAAAGGTTAAATACATGAATGTTTCATCCATAGTAACTCACATAAAAAATGGATACTAAAACATTCCATAAAAATTGTATTTTTGAACCTTACCAGTTACCCAAAATAACAGATAACGATGGTTCCACATTGGACAACATATGTGGTAAGTGAAAACATTTATATTGAAGAAAAATCTAACCATCCTATTCTGATAGAGAGTAGTAGAGGACAAGATGAAGATAAAGTTAACAATCATAATTACATAAATATTTTAGGATTTAAGGGACCATCTGATTCACAGGAAGCTATGGTACTAGAACAACATTTTTTTCATAATGATATTTTTCAAAATGTTAAATAAATTTCATGAAAGGACTTGGAAGATTTCAGGAAATTATCACTCTTTTTTTCATTTATCCATTTCGTATATTTATCTATAAAATAAGGTGAATTTTTATCATTATTAAAGTACTACTATATCATGAAATCCATTATATGCTATCCCATTTTTTATAAGATACCATCAACAAACTGTAGTTTGAACATGCTATCAAATATGAATAAATCCTTATATGGGAGAAACCATATTAATCATACTGGCTTAATATGATGTTTAACATAAACCTCTCATAAATGGTTAAAATTCAACCACTATTACTTTGATATGCTCTTATCCTTAACAAAAATAATTTATATTAGAAACTTGGGTCCGTATTTATAGTGATAAAATGTCAAATGTGATTTTATTATTTCACAATCCATGTTGGGAAAGATAATAACATGAAATAAAACCAAAGAATGAATAATAATAAATTAATTGGTATTATTCATACAAAAGAAAACATAAAATTCTCAACTATGGAAGGATATGAAATTCTTAATTATCTAGGATCACATCATCCATTAGAATCACATATTTTTTCCTTTTTACTCTCTATTCAGGGGTTGTTTGTGCTGATCATCATTATTAGCCTTTGGATTTGGGCACTTTCTACTAAAATACCCAATATCCCTAAAATTGAAGCACTAAAGTTTAAAAGATGAATCTTGAGGAGTTATCTCATTATTTTCATCATTATAAAACTTTTTTCAATCATATTGGAATTAAACCTCTAGATGACCTTACTTTAAACAAATAAAAAATTTACTAGTCCTATTAAGAAAATTCCCACCATTACTTTTTCCACATGTAGAGCACGATTTAAGGCCCATCCTCTTGTATCCATAGTTTTTTTATTGTACTTGAATCTCCATCTTCATATTCTTTTTAAAACCATGATATTGATACATAACTTAAACCTCTATTCCAACTTCGATTGTGAAACACACAATCTATTCATTGCGACCAAAGTCTCTTATGGCCAATTCCCTTCTGAGACTTAGATTTAATCCATTGAAGAACCTATCAACCTTGCATTCTAGTTGGATGAAAATTTCAAATGCATATCTGGCATGTCTTGTGAAATTATCCTTGTATATACCGAAAAATTTAACATCCTTTTTCTTCAACTAAAGGAATTATTTTTCCATCATTGTATTAAGGACATAATGAATTTAATTATTGAAGAATAAGATTTTGAACTCATCTCAATCCATGGATTCATTTTTATCATGAATAATTGTATTCTTTATTAGAGTCTACCACTAGTCTGCTTCAACTTCTAAAGAATAAATTTTCAAAATGACTTTCTCTTGATTAGAACTCTTGATAATGGAAAATATATTTTTAGTTGTATCGACCTAGTTCTTAGAAACTAGTGGATCAGATAACTCGCTGAAAGAAGGTGGACATTACCTCATAAAGGACTCAATGGAACATTTCTCCCTCCTTTTCTCTTTTTGAAACTTAGTATGATTCATATATTGGGAATTTTGTGAGAGTATGGTAATGCGGTTTTTTATTCTATCCCCCTTAGCATTCCAATCTTAAAGAGGTCATTCATTCAAATTTACGTAATAATCATTATTAACGCGTTTCCTTTGGGTCCATCCATTGATAAAACTAAAATTATAGAGTAAGAAATAGTTGTCCTAATTATGAACCACATAACCATGAAGAGTCGCTTATAGTATGTCTAAAGTATGAATCCTCCCTGAATATATGATTCCTTAGGTTTATAATAGGTTATTAATAGAAAATACATAATTAAATCATTCAAGATGGTTCATGAAGAGTTTTTGAATTCCTAAATCATATCCCCCAAGAGTGTCAAACCAGTTGTACAGCAAGGCCTATTGTCATGTACTAGGTTACCCCAATTCAACAATGAAATAACTTATCAATGTTGTTTCCCCTAGGTGAATCTTTTCTAGAGTCACATCCAATTTTAATATTATGACTCTGATGTATTTCTAGGAAACAAATTACTCTATCCTTCAGAAAAAATCAAGGAAATTTTCCTAATGATTAACTCACCCTTATACTTATCCATATGGACCTCCCTAGACATATCAATAGAAATAAACCTAGGGATATCAGTATGGTTTTCTCATCCTAGTTTACAAATTATGACTAAACCATTCATTTGATACCATCTATAATGACCCAATCCTAACATACATGGATATTACAAAACATTATATGAATATTTACTATGTTTCAATAATACAAACTCAAGGACCATAATAGTTTAGTGTCTTCTAAAACATGGAAACAAAATCTTCTATCTAGGTGAAAGATCTTTAACAACTCTTATAATGATCTACACCAGAAGAACTTATACCTAAAACCTTTCTTTATAAACCTTAGAATGGAAACATAAGAATCGGGTGGTCTCAGATGATCAGTAATGGTAAACAAGAGATACGTGTAATCATAAACATGAAAATTGTATAATCATAATTCAATCATAACATTAGGAGATAATACCCTGCATATCAACGGTTACTAACATGAGTTATGGTATAAATTGTGGAAGTTCATAAGACATGAATCATAAAGAAATAAAAATTAAGATAATTGAAATCAAAACCAAGGAATAAATCATAGAGTTTTTGAAATAAATATAAGATTAATAACTTTTAGGTTAGGGATACCTATCAAGACCTTTGAAACATGTTAGTCTTGGGCTATGACCTATGTACCTACTTTTGGACTGGGCTAGAAACCTGTCTAGCAACATTATTTTAGTCTTGGTCTACAACCCATGTACCTTCATATTTCAGGCTTAGGAAAAATCCAATGTACCCTATTTCATATAATCATGGGATAAAACCCATGTACATTCTTCTTTCAGGACTTGGGATACTACTTTTGTACCCTATTTAATTTCGTCTTTGGATAAAACCCATACACTCTCTTTCAATTCAGGCTTGTGCTAAAAACCACACACCCACTCTCTTTTCGGGCTTGGGCTAGAACCCATGAAACCATTCATCTCATATAAAAAATATCAATAACCAATGACTTGAAGGGTATATAGGTCCCACCCATATCATTGTAAAATCATTCACTCATATGACACAAGATAATAAAACATTGATCATATCATGACCCATAAAAAGATATAGGTCTTATAAAAATCAAATCAAAACCCATAAAATGAAATAGGTATCATTAAAATTTAATCACATCATAACCTATGGAAACAAGATAGGTTTCATAACAATTTCATCAAATCATAAAATGTGAAAGAGATATGGATTTCATAATCCTATAACCCATGAAAGATAAACAGGTATCAAAAATACAATGACATTAAGAATGTCCCATTCAAAGAAAGGATATGATTGGAACCTTTATATAATTTTCAAAAATAGAACCCATAACATCAAAAACTGTCTTCTTAGAAGGGAAATTGTTTTGAAATATCAATAAAAAAAATTTGTTCAGGAATATATCCTTTAATATTTTAAAATGTATTGTTTAAACATTAAAACATTTAAAATTATTTGTTTTTTCAGAAAATACCTTAAAACGTATAAATAATACTTTAATAAATTTTGAAAACCTTTTTCCATAGAAACTATTTTTAAATAATTCTCATAATTAATTACTTTTTAAAAATGAAATTGAATCTTCAAAAGCATAACAGTGGGTAAATCCATATATATCATACAAATTAAAAAAATAACATTCCTTTTCCATAGTAAAAAGGTTAGAATGAATAAATTTTTTGAAAATAAATATAATATTTCCTTGAAATGAATTGAAAAATAAAAAATGGTAAAATATAATTTAAAATCTTATAGGGTAATGGTATAATATTCATTGTAACCCTTTTTAGAAAAAAGTATATTTTAAACCGAATATAGGGTAATGTAGGGCATTCCTAAAAACACTTCCTTAACTATCTTATATACTGAATATTAGAATATGTCACTAATACATGATTATATCATGAAATAACATAGGATAAAAAACCTCATGAATACACTTGAGAGATTTATCAAAATATTTTATCAAGGGAATTAATAACATAAACACTCTTAGAAAGCGATGAGATTTTCTCAATAAACACTTATAACACAGTAACATGGGATCATACTCTCCATGTAAAATAGAAAATTAAATTAAGTTTATGATATAATGAACATAATTCAATTAATTATATTATAAGTAAAATTTAATTAAATACACCTTGATGAAGATTTCAGTTTCATAACAAAACATGACTATCAGTGAAAGAAAATTGCGACAAAATTATTTTACCGATTTGTAAACATTTGAAGGATAAAACACAAGGAAGAAAGATCATAAAATTGGAATGTGAATACCCAAAACTTAATCTACATATTACATATTATAAAATTTTGGGTAGTATATACACCCTATAAAAAATAAATAGTGGAAAACATAGCTTTTATCTCATAGAAATTTGGAGTGAAATGAAATACCTTTACCTTGTGCCTTGACTCTCTCCATATGTATCAAATCATCCTATATAATAAATATATGTTTATTATACATCTTTTATAGAAGAATAGTTTTAGGCATAATTACATATATGGTTTTATTATGACCGTATATTACCCGCTTGTTAAGGATCGTATGTTAATGTTTCTCTTTGCGTAAAATTCATTTGTCTCTTCACATGTGTATTAACTTGTTATAGCATTCATCCTTATAATTATATCATGATTGTAGAATGTAAAAAATAAAAAAAACAGGTATATAAATTACATGTTTATTGTAAAAATATCTAGAATATTGCATTATTAAATGGAATACATCATGCATGGAGACAATGAGTTGTACATACGCATAAACAATATTTCTGTCTTTATCATCGTATTGAAAGAATGTATATAAAAAAATGTGTATGTATATATATATATATATTCCCATAATCATTAATATATCATAAATATATCATATGAGTTCACTAAACTCATCCTTAATACATTTCATTTGGTGTGTGAATGAATCGCAACACATTCAGGGGGGAGGTAGTTCCCACATCCTCAATTGAGATTATCGAATTAAAACCAAATTGAAAGTAAGGAGATGTGTATATTAAAATTAATATAGAATCAAAAATAAATAGTAAATATAATATTTTAAATATATAAATATAGTGTCAATCATAATGGCCACCATGATTAGTGATAAAGAAGAAATTAACAATCATCCTTTTATGAGGCAGTAGATCATCATACATAGGAATATTATGTTCAACATCAATTAGATGGAGTTGTGTGTATGGTTAGGATAGAAAAATTGTATAAAACCATCCTAGTATATGTATTATACTGTTTTTGTAACATAATAATTAAATAATAACAGTTGTAGGGGTGGAGAATGGAAATAATGGAAAGGAGGTTATGAGAATACATTACTGCAAAATTGGGTAACTCTGTTTAGTTTGTGCTAAAAGGCTTCCATCAAGAAGAATTATTCTATATGGCAGCCAAAAAGGTCAAATGACATATTTTTTAGAGACTAATTTGGATTATCATAGATGAATTTATAAGCTTTTATATGTGTTAGGAATGGGTAATGGTGGTGTCCTTTTATTGGGGAGTAAAACTACTCACTTGGAATATTTAGAAACAAGTTAGGTGTCTAATGTTCATACCTAAAATATGTCAAAAAAATAACTAATCACATGAATAGAGGGTTAATGGATGAACTGTGGACATCCAATGGGTTTTGGAAAAGTTTTGTGGTCATTTGGGCCCTCAATATTAATATATAGTCCCTAAATAAGTTTAATTTCTCCTTAATAGCTGTGAATAATTTTAATCACTTTTACTAATCATATTGGTAAAAAATTAACATTTTCTAATTAGGCTATAAATATTATACTGAATATTATTGTGTATGTTTGAGTTCTGAAATTCACATCCAATAAGTGGAAAAATTACAATTATTGATAATCCAGCAGATGGGATGAAATTACAGGGTTTTAAAGTTGAAAAACGTTTGACGGTTTGTTAAGATTTTATATTTAGATTCAAAGAGAAATAGATTAAATTGTATTAATAGGTTTAATATTTATCTATTGTTATCTTAAAACATATTTATATTTACATTTATCATAAATAATTAATTATACAAAAAATCAATTTTTTAATAAAAAAGCAGTATTGTTAACTATTCATCAAAAAAATAACGTTACTCAAATTAATCCAAAAAAAATCACCCTAGGATAATATCAATGTTCTGAATTAACAATTTATGTTTATTTTATAAAATTAAATTTATAAATGTGTCTAAGATTACATTCATTATTAGACTTGTTTAATTTGATAAAACTATGTTTTTAAACATAGAATGACTTTACCAAAATTCATATCATTCATTATCAGTGTGATTTATTTAAACAAAAAAAGTATAACCAACATTTGAAAAACATTTATTATTATTTTTATAACTATGACTAATTTTTATGTTATAATTATCTCATTTAATTATATATATGTGTGTGTGTGTGTGTGTGTTTCATTGAAATTCATTGTTCTATGCATCATACACTAAGTTGGTGTTGCGTGTAGTACAGGTGAAGTTGGTATTGCATGTAGCATAAGCCAAAATGGTAATGCATGTAGCGTAAGTCAATTTTGTATTGTTTAAGGAAGAAATAATTTACTTAGAGTTTTAATATATGTATATATATATAATTATCACTAGTGTCACCTGAAATGTAACAAAAATGAAAAATGAAAAATTATTTTGATAAAAATTTCCCAAAATCTCAGGGTGTTTCGTGATGCATATAATATTTGTACATGAGAAAATAAGATTTCATGTATGTTCTTTTGTAATTGTAGTATATATGGGAGAATGTATGAGCCCCATAACTATTTTCTTATTTGATAAATGATTTATTCATTATTACAGAGATCCTAATGTCTAGATCTATGGATTATGATATTAGTGAGCACTAAGATATGTACTATTTTGACCTGATGGAGTATATTATACATAGAATTTTAGTACCCATATTTATGGGAATAATTTTCAGATTCATTTTTATTTCAGATAGAAGTATAAATTTTTCTTTTATATATTTTTTTATCGAAATTTATTTTTCCGATGATAATACAATGTAATGCACTAGGTGTTTTTGCTGATTCTGAGATGGGTTTTATGGTAATGACCTATTATATACCATTCCGTGGTTTTCTTGTGTGTGGGTCTAGATTAAAAAATATACCTTGTTCCATGATGGTAAGATATTTGATTGTTATGGAGTGGGTAATATATCTATTTTTAATGATGCCTCATTGGGGAGTGGACATGTTGTATACCATAGAATGAGAGAAATGAATGGTTTTTAAATATATGTTTCAATTATAATTATCAATGTATAATATGGAATATATAATGTTTATATTATATTGTTTATACGCGTGAGGCTTTTATTAATAGTGTGTGACTCATGGGAGAAAGAGTTGGATTATATTAGATTGCTCTATTGAAGCATAAAATAATTGACTTTTGATTAATATAAGGATGTATGAAATAGATTTATGTGGTTTCATCGTGATTTCAATCTATAATTATCCATTTTTAGTATAGGATTCATGCTTTTGAATATATTATTATAGGAATTATTTTCTATGAGTTTTAATGAAATGGGGTAAATCCCAATGTGGTGAGAGGTGAAATTAGTGATTGATTGGGGTATCATTGTGTGGACAACCAAATAGTGAGAATTGATACATATACATGAAAAGGATTATTATTTTATCCTTTTGACTCTAGGATCGATGAGAAATGTAAAAGGGATGAACGATGATGAGAAGTGAAATTTATACTATTATATATTGAGAAACCCATTATGGTGGGGAGTTAAATTATTATATATGATGGTTTTCCAAATTATTATAGATTGGGTATATATTGGTGAATATTTTTCAAATATTTTTATTAGATAGATGGAAGTATAAATTCATCACATGAAAAAATGGATTGAAATGGGTTTATAGATATCATTATTTTAATTATTTAGATAGATAATAAGAAATCATATATATAGTGGATCCTCTTATTGGTATCAGTTTCAAGTCCCCCAACCCTATTGGTTTAGTAATGGATGTAGACAGACCTGTCATTGTATAGTAAAGGTGGTATTTTGGCATTGTTGTGTATTTAAATTTGATATGATCTAGTTCCTTTGTGAATTTGAATTTTCATGATTAAATGATGAAAGACCTCGGAACACCCTAGGAAGGGAGGAGTGAATCAGGGTGTCAACCTTCTCTTTTAAAATGTTGGATCTTAGTCCCTTGTGGGTAGGAACATATTAAAGATACCTAATGAGAATGTGCAAAAAACCAACAATCACATACAATGTAAGGAAACATCAATTTTATTTGGTTCACAGTAAAGGGCTATATCCAAAGAGCATATGCTGATAGGTTGTCAGTCATTCAAAATTACACTAATCTTCACCAGTTATGGAATAAAAAATATATAGCACAATCACTCTATGTTAGGTACGCTGCCTTTACAATGTATTAGGTATATCACACTATATCCCTTAGATCACATCTATTGACTCCCCCTTGCTCACTAGGTTTGAATGATTTGGAACTAAGTTTATCGACTTGAAAGGTCGCGTCAATGTATTGGAATTAAATCATTCATCATCAACTATAGATGGATTCTGTGTTGTAGTTCTGTTTTTACCCACATATGAAGTTCACTTTTCCAGGTATGGATAGTTCACAAAATTCTCTTCTGTGAACTGACATTCTTCCTCTATTTAATGCACTCCTTCCCCTATATATTTTCCTATACTACATACTGCCCCACTCTAATACATACTAACCTACTCAATAGTCTACCCTACTTTGGGAACTGTGAATGCTTCCTTCACAAACCACGTTGCTCTGCCGACTATCTCTTCTTCCTCCCTGTGTACTACAAGAACACTGTAGACAAATTTCTTCCTCCATATACTAGATTCCGTGAAATTTTATGGACTTCTCCAAATTCCATTTATATTTTTAATTAATATATTTTTAGGGATTTATTCCCATGAACTACTTCTATATTTCTTCGAATTACTACCATATATCTAACCTCAGAGCCACACACTAATTAAGAGATTTTTAATCCATACAAATGTAAATAGATCAAAATTATCCACTAAACCAAGATTTACCAAATATACATTGCAGTAACACCTTCACTTCATAACACACATCTCCCATGAACCATTTTCTTTGCGTGGTATGCATACCACCATTCTCTCTACTCGGTGAGACAAATCACATCCTCATTTATGAAAACAACACCCTTTTCTATTTCTCAAAAATCCACCATTATATTGTGAATGACATTCCTTCCTGTGAAACATCATGCCTTTTGCGTATAACAAGACTTCCTGAGAACCACATATATTCACCTTGAACCTCAATCGTAAGACCTTATTCCTTTCAAAAACCATGATCAACCCAATGTGGATTGATAAAAAACACAAACCATAATCTATTTTTAGTAAATAACAACCAGGGATCCAACATATGTTACATAAGATATAGTCTACTCATTAGAATGAGGATCAGAATGTATTTTGTATGTGGTCTATGGGTGACTCAGAGAATAGATGATTGATATTAGTGTTCCTAATCCACATGAGTAAGAGACTACCACCAAGACATTAACAATAACCACATAGAGATATTTCATCAAAACTAAAGCAGATGACATGACATATATAAACACAATTGGATGAAATTGTAGAATAGTCAATTGAAAATAAATTTCGTTAAATAAATGAAATAGAAGAAGAAATATAAATTAAAATTCGCTAAAAAATGAAAAATTTACAATAGAAATAGAAAAGTAAAATCAAAATATTTACTCTATGTGACTTAATAGGCATCATTCAAAAAATAGTTTAATTATAGTATTTGACATTTGTGGGAACCTATTTTGGGGTTTATATAATCTAATGAATCTTTAAGGATTTATGGAAACATCATCATGTGGTGTGATAACACATTATTAGGCATGACATGTAATTTCTATGGTGGAAAAAATAATGGTTAACTTACTAATTGTTTGTTATAAATTGTGAATTATGAATTAGAATCTATAAAAGTTGTTTCATTAGACGATTGATAATTATTTTTTAATCGATGATACCAATTTTTTTAGGCATCTTGGAAGAGAATAAATCCTTATAAGAATATTTATTTTGTGAGTAACACCATGATAAGTAGAAATAATTAAACAATGAATCTTTCGTTCCCTTGGATAGTTAAGAATCATTATAACCTTCCAAAAATTAGTAAAGGTGAAAATCATGCTACTCATTCTTTGATTGATTGTTCACTTTATGTTTTCAGTTTCATAATGGGGACACATGATGGGTTTAGGGAAAGGACTTCATTGGTTTATCAATAATTTATTACTATGGGTTTTCTTGAATAATGGTTAAGAGAACATATGGGCGTATTTGGTATGATATGTGTTATTGCATAGTTTTTGTAATGATATACATCTATATGAGTGGTCAAATTACTGGGACGTTTGATTTTTTCTTTTGGATGTGGGGAAAGAATTAATTTTTTGATTTTAAATCTAGTTTATGGATCATCATAAGGTTTTTTTATATAGATCAAGGTTTTAGAGGTTCCTCGAGTTCTAAAGTTACTATCTAGATAATTAGGGTATTTTTTTAATATTTTCACCTAGTGCTTGTTATGGGTTTAATGATTAATGGAAAACTATAAAAATTCTTTTCATTTATTTTTTTTTCATTGATTATTTTAACTCATTGTTATCTACAATTAGTAGTGTATAAATTACTTAAAAACATGATGATTTTATTGCAAATTAAGTGGGATTTATTTTCTTTATGCTCAGTTAATGGTTATAAAAAAATGTAAAATCCACAAAATTGGTTAAAGATGGGTATATATAGCTAGATTAATTTTTGATAACCCATGGTATTTGTATGGAATGAGATAGTTCAAACATAGTGGTTAGTTCACAATTCTTGAAATCATTTTGGAAAAATTTCAAGGGTCCTATATTTTGATAAAATATTTTAAAATACCCTTTTTACACTATAGGTTTTCATCACTCACCACATATCTATCTCCCTATTTCATGTATTGACTATGGGGTCTCCCACCCCTTCATATTCTTTGGTCTGGAAATATGTTTGGGTGATTTCATTAATCTTTTATGGTTATATGATCTAAAAATTTTCAAATTATATTCACACATCTATTCCTTGATTTTATTCTAAATTGTTCTATATATTTGACAAATGATTCCACTGAAAAAAAATGTAATCATCCATATATGATGTGTTGTTTTTCTCATAATGGATATATTACACCCTAATGTGATGTCTATATGTATTTCATGACACTTCTAAAAATATTTTCATCCTTATTAGTTTGTTAGTATTTTTATAAAATTAAGTTAAATATCATATTAAATTAAAATTAAAAAATACGTTATTTACTCGAGTGTTTTGAGTGTACTAAATGGATATCCTTTGGTGGTTGGTTATTTTATTATTGTTACACAATTAATATTTTCATCATCATTTATTTATATGTTTTTAAAATTATTTAAGAAATTATTTATATATTACTATATTAAATTGAATAATAAATTAAATGTTATTATAAATAATTATATGTGATATTGAGACTCAATTTAGGAAATCATTTTGATTGATGGATTCCAATTTGATAGGAAATGTTCATGTGGTATCATTGATTTTCTAAATTGAAATGGAATCATATGAAGTATGAGCTCCCCTAACTATAACCATTTTCTTTAATATTTTTAAATGTATCTAGTGATATGTTTTCTATATATCATGGTTAACAATAATTTATTATAAATAATTTGTTTACATAATTTAAAACCCATGTATATGGACAGAAGAGTTAAGGGATACAATAATCCATTGACAACATTTGAAGGATATAGTCTTGGTTTGAATTGTGTTCCATGATATACATAGAACCATGAGGTGTAACATATAAAAGATTATATAGGAATTATCTCCCCTAAGTAAGGTTATGTGGTGTACTAGATATGGAAAACCTATGGTGACACCATATACTAAGGTGGCATGTTGTGAAGGACATGATATGTCATATAGGATTGGGTTAGATGTATGTGGTGTGGGATGATTGATTCCTTGAAAACTAGTATATGAATGCCCATGTTGGATAAGTCATTGGAATGACTATTTAGTGATCTAGGGATGTGAGTAATCTCTAGTTGTGAAGGGAACTAGCCCATAAACTGATGTGTGTGCTCTAATGGGGGCATGAGTTCTGGATTCTTGTTGAAATAGTAAAAATTGATATTATTGATGACTATCCTAGAGTCCCCCGTTACATGTAGGTGGGGAACGTCAATCATGAGGGCTAGGTTGAATCCAATGATGAAGGAATGATACTCTGAATATTTGTTGGTGAAACCTTATGTTAATAAGAACAAATAGGGAATGGCAGTTTGAGTAAGATTGATTAAGGCGATGCTCAGTCCTACTTTGTTGATCTTGGGATCATTGATTCTCCTACCAGTAAAACTCCCGGAGGCACCATTGAATTGAATCATCCAACATCACATGACCTAATCCAATGAATGAATGGCCTCATCTAGAATTTCATTATTCATACACTACTCTGTGGGGGATGGATGGGTGGATGGATAATTTATATGTGTCGGACCCTTAACAGCTTTCTGTGGGATGAACATGATGTTGAACTATTGAAGGATCACTACCCATCAAGATGGAAAATATATCAACATTGGGAGGATCATATTATAATATAGAGGATCCATGTAGGACACCAGCTATATCTCATGATGTTGTAGGTAATGTCACAACTTCTTCACAATGAAAACCAGATAGAGGAAACTCTTCTCAATAGGGAAATATCTAGTCTCGGTTTCGAGGAGCATAGGGTTGATATAGTAAAATCTATTCCCCGTCACTTCATTGTTCTTATGAGTGAGAAGAGAATTGGGGGATCGTTACAGGGCGGTTACGTAATGGACTAGAGGCTTTCTAGAGATGAGTGGCATTATAATTAGAAGAAAGAGTAGAAACATCTTGATTTCCCCAATATTGGATTGGAACTCTTTATTTAAATGATAGAAGATGCGTTTATTCTTTATTTGAGATATGGTCTTAGAGTTTCCATCGAGATTCATGATAAATATATGTTTTTAAGATAACTGGCCTTGAAAGCCTCAAAGCTCCAGATATTTTCATGGATGTGTAATCTAACAGATAGCCTTGACCTTCCCTGGTTTGATTTCAATGCCTCTAAATCTGATAAGGATGTCAATAGACATTATAAAGGTAACAAAAAAGTCACACTTCAAGGTCTTCATCATTAGATGGACCAAATGTTGGAAGACAAAAATTCAATGATGATCTATGTGATGGTTCTAATGATGGCAGGACATGACCACTGAATCATCCACTTAGCATTCCACTAATGTTCTAAGGTTCAGTTTGAATATGTGTTTCATAGAACACTGATGTGTGAATCTATCATTATTTGTATGGAAAGGAATTACCTGATAAAATAAGGTAACTTGAAATGCTCTAAATATAGTAGACTTTTAACCCATGGGGTATATCTATATTTGATTATATATGGATTATACATCAATAAAGGATAGGGCTTAAAATCCAACATTGACCTGAATCGAAAACTTTAACATAAAAAGAGGAAAATCATCCGTATTATAGTGACATTTGAGATCTCAGAAGACGATATAGACTCAAATTTTCATATTCTTCTTCCTAACGGGGATGATATTAGCCAACCATATGGGGTAATAGACATCCTTGATGAAGTTAGATTTGATGATCATATTGACATTGGCCTCAACCATGGACTGGTGAGAAAGATGTATCTTCCTTTGAGGTTTATTGAACATGTGAAGGCTTACTGGGAGACCAATATAGTGGATGGTGACCTCAAGATCTAATCTTGGAATATAATCATAACACTATGAAAATAAATCAAGACATTACTTTAGAAAATTCATATACTATTTCTATTCTGAAGCGGGAATAGTTATGTTGATTGGTGTGGGCATTGGATCTGTCTCAGTTTCAAGATTCATCTATACTAACTTATTGACTGTAGTGGAAACACACCCTTATAATACATGAAGGGAATCCTCTAAATCCTCTTCATCATCTAAGGTAAGAGAATCATTAAAAAATTGTAATTATTATGAGTTAAATGGACCTAGAGGAATGATGATACCTGCCAATGTGGTATTGTAATCTTCATCAGGATACTCCTACACTGTTGATACCATGGTGATGAAAGCTTTCGACCCAATCCCATCAGGCCCTTGATCGAGCAGCCCACGCTTGAAAAAATCAATGAAGTGGCGGTGCATCTGTCTGTGATGACTCAACCTATTTCAATGGAACATGCAAGTATGACATATCGCTGTATCCTTAAATAAAATTTCTTGATACCTTATAATGGTAGGGGATATAGAATCACATGATCCATATTCATATAATAATAAAAAGTGATCTTCTGGTGTTCCTTTTATCTTGATATGTGTTTCCCCCTTTTATCAAAAACAACAAAGTAGTTTCCCATGTATGGGGTTGTGGTCTCCATCCTATGTATCATGAGGTTAAAGTCATTCTCTCAATGTTCCAAATAGTCAAATACATCATTATTTTTCTCAATGTCATTTTTTTGAACATGTTTTTCCTTGCTATTATATTATTTGGAATCCAAATAGTGGGCTTCACAAGAGGAAAAGGGAGATACATTACCTAGATTACTCCCACATGTCTCTTAAGGGAGCACGTTAGGAATTGTTTATAGGCAGAGGAAACTACTTCATGTAGATATATCCATGGCCTACCCATCGACAAATTGTAGGCAGTGTCATTTGAGATGACCATAAAAATAGTTTTGTAAATTACACCGCCAAACTAGGTCTTCATGTTTGCCTTTCTACATGGCCTTTTATTTTTTCATTCATAACCATCAATTTTTTGGTCATAGGGACTTAGATCTACTTCAAAAAACCCTATATTATGTAACACCTAGGTTGGGATATGAAAAATACAAAAACGAGTCTCAATAAGATAACATTGGACTACCACACCATTAAACTAGCTAGTGATGTACATCGGATGAATGTGGTCACGTACAGGATAAAATTAAACATCTCATAAGAATCAGTTGATGGATTCCCATTCATCCAGCTCAACCACCTCAACAAGAAATGCATTTGCATCTACTACATCGGTATCGAACTGGAGGGGGATTTTCAAAGCCTATGTGATGGATTAACACATATCTTCTTAGAGGAAGAGAGCATCAACGATTAAGAACATTTTAGGAATTATGGAATGCTACTTAAACATGCCATACATTCGTTCTACAAACACATTACTTATGGTGGGTATTTTCTCTATGAAAAATGCTATGATGGGTGCTACTAGTCGAACAAATAGATTCTAATTGGTGTTGGGGATATACTTCATCATACTAGCTAAATCCAGAAAAATAAATACTAGATGACTGTTAGATGATAGTCTTCTAGCCATGTCTAGATGTATTCATTCATGATGCAATCCTAACTGCTTTGCCTGATCATATAGCACAGATAGGGGTGAGAGAGACCCAATAAGACATGATAACTCGGTCACAAAAGATGAGTTTTACATTGATGATTATGTCTGGCCTCAGTGGTGTGCATGAAACATCTGTAAGTACTAGCCTAAAAATTCTTATGGTTCACATAACCTTGGATATATCAATAATGGAACAAACTAGGGATATTATGAGGGAAATCCCAACGCTCATCATCATCAAAAACCATGTAAGGGTTCACTAGTTCAACAGTATCTACAAAGGTATTCTTCTAATAATCAATGAAAGAATCCTCATTTTTTTGGGTGACCCTATGATAAGTCTCAATATATGGATTCATAAAGTATCCATGAGTTTGGGATGGCTTCAACACTAATGGGGGTTTTTCTTTCCCATGTGCTGACAGATCATTCACTTCTAGGAAGACTAAGGTTGAGGTGCAGATGAGTAAGAGGTAGTGGGATGAACCACGACAACTACAGAAGGATCAGGCTTATTCTAATGGTAATAGATGATTCTGTAGGTGCAAGATGCTACCCTATGGGCCAACCAGTTTTCATAATTTTGATACTAGTGACTGGATACCATCTAAAATTCACCATCATTATTGTTTTCCAACTCGTGCAAGATACATTCAACCTAGGTCAGGTCTAAACCCAACCAAACTATGTTATTTTTTACCCAATCCTAGTGCAAGTCATTTAACCCATAGAACTATTTCATAGTACGACCATGGAATTAGTGATAGGGTTAATAGATGGGTTTATCAGTAAGATTATCCTCTTAGTGTCTTTTGAAGACTGGAAAACAAAAAATCCCTTGATCTAGGGTGCTCCAAAAATAACTATGGACATTAGGTTCATCAAGCAAGTAGGTCTTATTTCTATTATTTTTGAAATGGACCTTCGGAGCTTGGCCTTGATGAAGTGTTAGAGATTGTTGAGGAGGTAGAACATGTTTATCTCAACTCTTCGGTGGTGGTAAATTTCATAGTGGTTCCAAAAGATTCATCAGTGGTTGATGTAGAGTCTATGGGAGGGCTGGAGGTTGCTTCCTATGCCTGAGAGGTTGTGAATTCACCTCTACAGAACTCTAGTATCATGTGGGATCCAATTGGGAAACGAAAACTATCTGGGCTTTGGATTCTCCTTTATCTATGGGAGGAAATGAATTTACCTGTTTAGATTCCTACAAGGATTTCTTTATGCACTATGTCGTGACAAAAAGATCCAAGAATCCTCTGTGTAATTTCTAAGTGATGATGGATGGGATGAGTTCATCCATAACATTCCCTATAAACACCGTCAGTAGTTGTTATTGAGTTTGAGGCATATATTGATATTACATGAGGCCATTCCACATAGTGATCAAGTATATTACTTGCTCATATGGATCATTTTTACATTTTATGAGGTCGGTATGACTGGTCTTCCAAGTGGTAAAGATGAAATGATAATGAAATTATCTGTGAAGATACTCCCAACCAAATATTGACCTGATGGGTAACTGGTTGTACCAGATGAACATGTTCCCATATAGTGGCTATATAAAACACTAGATCATGGTGGCTTCCTTATACGCCAGAGTTCCTAGCATGTTTCCACATTTTGAGATGAAGTGGACTAGATACACCACCAAGTCACTCATCCCATTAAAGTGGAAAAATTTAGGATTCCCAAAAACTAGGGGGTGGGTGGGTGCTGACATATCATTTACCCACACCTAATATGGATTTACAACATGTGGGATCAACCCCTACTTATTTTCAAGGACATCGAGTTGGGAATTGAAATCAATCATTAGATAATCCATGTGGGTGTTCCTATCATGTCAAGTATCCCTAACAACCAATGTGTAGTTGGGTTCTTCAAAACAATAGGCAAGACCAATGTCTCACAGTGTGGCTAGAGATACTGGTGGAATCAAGAGAGGAATAACTTGTGGAACTACTATAGGAACTACTGGTGGAGTGGCTAGGGGAACATCCTAAAGAATGAAATTCAAATTTTCATTAGTAATGACTTGTAGAGTTGGGTATCAGATAAGATTCTTTCACAGCTCGAGTGGATTTGGTGATATGTAACATGGCCATTTGATGTAAAAAATGGACTCTGACATATCGGTTTGTGTCGGGTTGTCGGGATCAATGAAAGGATGTTCACATAGATTAACTGGTGGTAACCTCTGCTACCCCATTAGAGATTGGATGGGTTCATGCTGAGGATCACCATAATCTTGGTGTTGTTCTGAATGAATTTGATTAAGGATATCCTCAATAATTTTATTCTATTTTGTGAGCTATTTAAGTAGTGTGGACTTCTCAGAGTCATCTTCTTTATTTTTCATAGAGCCAGATCGGTCAGATGTCTTAAAGATCTCAATGTTCCCTTTTCGGTTTCTAGGGTACTGAATGAGAGGAAATGATTTGGTAGGTTCATCTATTCCAAGAATGTTCATTTTCTAGCTAGTGAAAATGGCATGGGGTTCCAACATATGTTGTGATATTCCAAAGGAACGGTCTCTTTAACAATCCCTATCTGAGTATTCTTCTCCCTAATCAGAATGAGGAAATCTATGTTTACTGTGACTACACTGGATTGAATATCCTCAATATTACTCGACAAGTCAGGTTGGCGTAGGAGAAGACTAAAATGGGACGTTTCATATTGTCTCTTACCATGGAACCATACATCTGGGGATACCTAAAAAATAAATCTATGTAGAATATTAATGGTTTGAATGGATATTTTCTAGATGGTATGATGTTAACTGGGCGATGTAGGGTGCTGAGTGACATGATGTGTAGTCAGTTCAACCATGAGGTGCTACTGGTTGATGTCGTCATAATGTTTATAACTCTTCAATTAAACCCACTAGTGATGAAAGAGACAAAAATGCATCATCCAGAGAGTCTATTGGAAACAAATGACTTTATACTGGGTGAGGGACTCTGGGATGTCAATGTTTGGAGTTGGAATCAGAAATATCATCTCGGGGAAGTGGTCTTCTGTGAAAATGTCCCTCAAGATTATCCATTGTGAATCATAATAGGATTTATGGTCTCCCCATTCTATTATTGAGGATGGTTGGTGGACTAGAAACTTCTCTAATGTAGAGAATTTTGGAAGTGGAATGGCCTGTGGAGGGAATATTGCATGAGCTGACAGGTCGCTAAATAATGGGGAGTCTCTTGGATATGGTATTGATTACATCATCTCATTCTTGTATGATGGAGTGTTGACCACCACTTCCTGTACGAAGGATAAGATCATTGATGGTGGATCAAGATTGGTTTCACCATACACAAATCCCCAAAATAACTATCTGTAATCTCATATTGAGGTAGAGGTTGATCTTGGTGATGAGAGAGAGGATTGTATTGATTGAACATGGTACGTAGCCAAATATTCCTACTCCTAACAATACATGTGGAGGTATTTGGTAATCTGCTGCATTTCAATTTCCAAAATGATGAGTCATACTAGTCACATTCCTTCCCTAGACCCTAATGTAGGGGATTGGGGTGAAGGATCCATCAACAAGTCAAACTCAAATTTAGAATCCAAATATCGGAAGAGGTTGACTACGACATAGATCTTATAGATATTCATCAATTATCGGCATTGGTTCACCCTCCTACCCCAGGATAGTTCTTCACGGTATGTTTGATATGCGACATTGGGGGAACCTCGGTCCGGGTTGGTTCTGGAGAGTGGAGGACCTCTGATTAGGTTGTTCATGACGTAAGGAAGACAGTTTCGTCTATTTTCATTAATGTGGGGAGTGCCTCCTATTTGGTGAGATGGGGTGTGAGGAGCACCTGGGAATATGTCAAATGGAATAGGTGGAGGACCACCATTTCTATTTACTAACACTTGGGGAGGACCACCATGGTAGGGAGTTATGGAGCAGGGATGGCCTCCACTGGAGCTGGTAAGAATATAAGGAGGACCTCCTGGCTGGATGGTGATACAGTGAGGAGGACCTTTCCTTAGTCAATGATTCTGAGAGGAGGACCTCCTTTAGAGCTAGTTATGTTATAGGGATGGCCTTCATGTCGATTACCTAATATATGGGGAAAATTTTCATACCTTGGATCATGGTCTTGGGGTGAACTTCAATGTTTTGTGTAAAAAATATGGGGAGGACCTCTTCTATGGACAATGATGGTTCAAGGGGGAACCCTATACTGAATTTGATCATCAAGAGTAGGCTCGTGATGGATTCTACTTGTGTTGGCAACTAGAAGTGTCTTCCCAGGATTCCTATGGGGTGGATGGGGTCTCAATCCCGATCGAACGAAGGAGTGACCCTACTATATAATTGCAGACAAGTAATAATATGTTTCAGTGGGGGCATGGTCCACTAAAGCTATAAACGATGATGCACCCTAGCATGAATCTTCCTGATCTTGTACCCGATGTTGATGTCATTTCAACTAGATTGGGGCCGGCAGAACATGGTCATATACTAACTGATCCTTGGTGAGAAGGGCCAGTAATTGGAGGTACTGACTAGGTCTGGTGGGATCCCTCCTTGGTTCTTTCAGGGCTATAGTCAACAGTTGAATAATATTGTTGATCACCCTTCTATGGTTATATTATGAGGGTCAGATGGGGAATGGACGCCGAATATCCATGGTGTTGAATGATATCAAGGTGGAGGTGAATCCATATGGGATTAATGCATTGTCATTGCCCCTACCCATTTTTCAGTGAGTGGGACAAGACTAGTTTCCTATAGCATGGGTCATGCATAGCCAATTTATTAAGATATAAATACAGATAGTAGGAAATTAGTACCTCATTCCCTAGCACTGCTCAATCTTCCATGAATGTACATATATATCCATGATAACGATGTCACAGTTTGGAATCCCAAATGATTTACTACCCCAAAATCTAGTGAGTTCCATGAGATTCCCACTGTTTTCATGGCATTATTTGGTGTAAGATAGAATGATTTGGTGACAAGCTTATCTTTTTATGTCTTAAACACTACTAATATGCATGGTTTTTAGGGAAAATATTCACGTTAGGTTAACCATTTTATATTTCCATCACTTTCCACTAGGGTGTACCACCACACAATTTTCTTTGGTGACGGTCACATTATACCTCGTATTCCTACTTTCCAATGGATGGCATAATTCATCACTTCTTATGAAATGTTTGATCCTTTATAGAAACGAGATGATGGGATATAGGTTCCTCCTTCCACATATTCCACCTTGGAATTTTTCACCTACTTTGGGCCTTGCTTAGAGATTAAGACATTGTTCTTGAAACTCTCCCTAGTGTCTTCTCTTTGTGGATTCTGGTTCATTAGGATTTGTTGGTTATGAAATTCCAAGGGGTCTATCATGGTAGAAAAATTTAGTTATCACAGTAGTCATTTTGGGAATCACTAAAATGTCTAGACACTAGAAAAATGGTAAACATGAATTCCACCTTATTATAGGGATTCTCTAGGGTGAATAAGTCTCAGGAATACCATGTTGATTGTAGGGGTATCCTATGCTGGAGGTATGTCTCTATGTTTTTCCTCAGCATACCATATTTTTCCAGAGGTATGTTGTGTGTTTAACATCTATTGGATACAGATCATACTAATCGGAACATTAAATAGAGTGTATTATATTGGTGCATCCCTAGGAGGGACCCCAGGAGGGATTACTGCATATATTGATCAAAATTTCAAACATTTTCAGACCCATGATGGTGTTTCCAAAACAGGGTAGGTTTCACAATGTAATGGTTGATATGTACATCGTAAAAGATGAATTAGGGAACTAAACACCAAAATGTAAGACCCTTTGGTTTACTATTGATGAGGATTGACCCTAAGGGAGGATTCCTATATAAATGATTTAGAAGGCATGGATCAAAACCCATGCAGTTCAAATGTGTGGTTTGGAGATTACACATGGTTTGATGCCCTTAAGAAGAGGTGGGAACTTGGTTGAACAGATATGATGTGCGGGGTTATGAATAGTTAGTTGCCTAAGTGGATGGAATAGTCTCATTCGTATGTGGAATCCCAGGTAACAATTAGTACGTAAAATAGATGATTCAAGTTAAGTGGTTGGAATGAATAATGTGGAACTGACACAAATGTGATTGTGGGGAGATTAAACATCAGGGAGGCTTCCTACACATCCTAGTGGCTAGGAATCAAATTATACGTAGATTGGTGTGGTTATGGGACACATAAAGCGGAATCCCATGAGAATGGAGTGAATTTGTAAGGACTCGAAGGATGTTGAAACTCTTGGTTGTGGCATGATCTTGTAGATACACAAATCATCAAATGAGAGATCATGATGGTTAATGGGTGATAGTCTTGAACCGCGTGGTGGATTCCTACATATCCCATTATTTGGGAATAAAAATACACATAGTTCATGATGGGAAAATAGAATCAGGTTTTACACAAAGATCAGTGATCTAGAGACACTCTAGGGGCGTATGCGTGGTTAGAGGCCCATCTCAAGAGGGGCACTCTTGGTTGGACGAGTATGGTAATTTGTGGGGAATATTCACGGTTAGTTTCCCATGTGGATCCAATCACCTAAAAGGATAGATCTAATAGATGTATCCCAAGAAGAGAATATGTCACATCAAGAGGGTACCTCCCTCGAAGGGATCACCAGGGTTTACCGTTGGTTGGGATTGATCCTCAATGAGGCATCCTACATACCAAAAAGATATCAAAACCTGTGTAGTTTGAAGGATTTAGTTTAACATAAAACATGATGAGTGAACTGACCAAAAATAATTGGGACAAATGGATTGTGTTGAGTGATAGGTTGAACCCCAAGGAGGCTTTCTATATACCCTTCTTAAAAGGTAGGAATCAAATTCCATGTATTTAAGGACGGGGAATGGGGCTTATGCATGGCTATCATCCCAGGGTCGGGATGTGGCTTACACTTGGTTAACATTCCAAAGATAATTTCAGGTTCACTACATACACTAAGTCTAAAAGATCCATACTTGATGTGGGAAAAAAGAAATAATAGTGAACTTGATTATCATGTCGCGATGCGGGAGTCCACGAGGGTTGGTGTGGGGATTATGTATGGTTAGAAGACCAGAGAGATGTAGAATTTAACATACACTAGGAGGGAATCCTGAGATGGATGTTCCGGGATTACATGGAGAATTCCTGAGGCGAACATGGAGAAAAATCCCAAATTGATCTAGAGAGTATATTAATAAGTGGGATTTAAATGGTTTGTGGTCCCATTCCCTCTATGATGTTCTCAAACATTCCACGCATGCAAAAAAACAATTTAACATTATGTTTATAGGATAGGGGGTTATTTTATGTTTAATGTATTGCATCTCGGATGATGAATACACACTCCTCATCCCTTGGACTTATATTGCTTATAGGAACATACTCTTGGGGAAGGGAAGGCACAAGAAATGATTGAAAGGATTGAGGTGGTGGAGTGGTCAATCAAGGGGTCCACATTAGAATAGATATGATAATAAGTAATAGATATTACATTACCAATGAAATGAAAGATAATTTAGGGTAACACGACATGAAATACCACTTGATGGGCCACAAAATCACATTGCAAAATCATGTTGGGTTATGAGAGAAAGGGGTTAATGATGTCGGGGGACTCAGATAGAGGATATTCATGAATGGTAGGAGATTCAAAATTGAAGGGTGATCTATGAAGGAAGTTTTATTCAAAATGGAAGGACTTCATAATTGAAAAGCTTCACCTTATCAAAGAGCTCATTACTAGTAGAGTTCTCCTCAAAGGCTTAATTCTTCCCAGATCCTCGAGCATCCCAAAATGGATCCCTCTTTCATGAAGGATGAAGGCCTTCCCAAATGGAAAAACAGTATTTAGGGTCCACGAAGAATGTAGAAAATCATGGTTCGTAATGCACTAGTACCTTGGTTGATCCATATTTCTCTCATGTTCTAAATTCTTGGTTTCTTCACAAAATGGGATGTTGGAAGAAGAAAAATCTAGGTAACAATGGTTATGGGGGGTGAGCGTACTATTTATAAAAAATTTTGGTGTGTGGTTCTTGTGGGGATCTCTGAGAAAAAAATAGGGCTCCACAAATAAGATGTGGCACCGTGAACAAGAAGGAAACTGTTATATTTTCTTGGACTCATGAAGTAACTATCACAATGGTGATCACATGGTGGTCCATGTAGAACAAGGACATCATGAAGGGGTCACACTCTGTCACACTCGGTCAGACTTCTAAAGACACCATCATTCTTATTCATGGTCGTGAAGGTAAGGATATATTCATATTATCTTCTCAAAAAACAATCTTTCAATGATTTGGATGGATTATGAGGCCATTTCGGGAATATATTATCAATGAACTGGTCGTGGATTTTTTTATTCCTTGAACAACACAATTTTTGATGCCAAAATTATTTTCATATCATGAATATGAGAATGAACATATACCACCATAAAACTAAAATCAATATTTAATTAACACGCTGTTTTGGGTAACTCCTCTTGGACATTGATATATATCATTAAATTATATGATCACGTCATATTTTTCAACAAACATTTCTTATCCCTTTCATGATTTTATCATTTCAATGTGTATTTTTAGAATATCTATAATTATCCTTTTCATTCCTCTTCAATTACTATGTTAATAAAAATCATAATAGAACATACACCTTAAACACTCTCCCATCATGTATAAATAATCAATTCAATGTATGTCTAGAATGATCAACATGATCTCTATAAACAATATTAATTCATCATTGTTTACTATAGAAGCATTAAATATCTCATATATGACCAATATATATGTGGTTCATACAAACTTTTTTTTTAACAAAATTCATGATTTTAAAAAATCATTACTTTCCAAGTTTCCTTCATGTTTTCGTAACAAATCATCATCATATCTCTATAGCGACTAAAGATTAACTAAAACAACCAATTTAAAATTGGTTACTTATTTAATCATTATTATAATATAATAATACCTAGTGACATGACCGTATCATTATGTATAATATATGAGTCTCTGATGGATTTATTGTTACTTTACATAATCATACCATAGGATAAGTGATGTTGTCATCTATGTTATGTTTATATCCAGTGTGTGATTCTAATATATTCCATGCAATTAGATGAATAATATCATCAATATCTAATTATCAATGATTTTTAATAGACATTATAATATAGTAAATTTATTTAACCTCATATTACATCATAAATCTATGTGTTTTAACCAATGATAAGTTAAAAAATATATAATATATCCATGACCAATGATATACTAGGTAATCTTCCATTAGATTCCCTAACCATCTATTAATATTTGATCATATCTGAATGATATCTTCATACCATTGTCCAAAATCCTCTCATCACATAGAATTTATATTTAACTACATGTTCATATTTTTCACCTATTATTATTTGATTCCATATAAATACTTTAGACACTTAATCATACTCATTATGCACTTTTATTTCAACATGTTAATACGATGTTTCTATATTCAGCAACCCATTGAAAACACATTATATTTAATTGATCGAAAATGTGATATTTTTCTATTGAATACATCACCAAAAATATATATTTAAATATAAAAGTTTTTCTTTACATCTTTCAATTTTGACTATAGCTGAGAAACTAACAGTTCACATTTGAAATACTTTTTTTATAAAGAATTTGCATATATCCCTTACAATATACTCAACCCAACAAATATAATTAATATGAATTAAGGAATAATTATGAATTTATTAAATAAAGATAATGGTGTTTTTATATGATATCAAATAATAGAATTTACCTCCAGTAAAAGTTTCTCCACATATCATAACTTTGGATTTTTTTTACGTAATATTTCGTTGTTCTCTATTGTTCATGGTGATTCCTCTTATCTAAATATGAGTGATTAATCTTGGTATATGATTTAAATTTATAAAATAAATTGATATCGTCATACTGTAATAACCATAAATTATAAAATAAGAAAAAAAGTTGAAAAATTTTGTGACATCGAACACTGAGAATCAACCAATCAATGATTTTTTTAATTTAGGCTCTTTAATGGCATACAGAACAGACATCCCCAAGACTAAATCAATAGTAATATGTTATACCATTTGGAGAAAGGAATTAATTTGGTGGTTATGAATAGTGATAACTATAAAATAAAAATTATATGATTTTCATATGTAAAAAACTCATTATTTATTTATTTATTATAAATAAAATAAAAATAACAGAAAATAAAAAAAATTAATTCTAAAAAATGTGTTCTTTCTATAAGATGGATAATATGCATTTTTTTATAATTAATTTAAATTTATTTTTAAAAAATTCAGAAAATTTATTAAATAATAATATTCATTTATAAATCAGGATACAAAAATTATCTTAGAGTGATTTTTTGTAACATTTCAGAAAATAATCATTTCTTGATGAATAGTGAAAATTGCTAATTTTTATATGAAAAACAAATATTCATTTAAATAATTTTTAATATTAAATTTTTTTTTGAATTTTTGTTAAACTAAAATTAGATTAATTATATATCTATTAATAAAATTTTATTCAATTGGATAAGTTTCATTTCTAAATATTTTATAAAACCATTGGAAATATGAAATCACTTTTTCTTTAAAACCAAATTTCTCATCATATTAGGGAGATTTAATTTAAATTAATATTTTCCACTTATGATTTTAGTATTTGAAAAAAAAAATTGTTATGTATTTGGAATAATAATATTTTATTTTATCTAATGTGGTCTACTTAATCTTTTTATAAAATATGATATTGTGATAGATGAATAAATCTTTTAATACAGTTATGGTAAAAATGAGTTTACAATGGAAATAATCATTGAAAATAATGATTAAAATTACATACTAATATGCCAATATATTATTTTATAACCCTATTTGAAATTTATTATACCATTTACAAAATATAGGTTATTTTTAATAAATTTTAATTTTAAATACATTATCATTTTTAATTCCGTTCAAAAATTTGTAATTATTTTTCCAAAGTGGTCCCCATTCCCCACTTTTAAAAGGGAGTTCCCTCCCATGGCATATTCTCACCTACTATTTACTTTTTCTGAAAAAAAAAACCATTCTCAATTATATCCAAAACATATTTAGATAAATTCTAGATCTTTTGGTCATCCCAAAATACCATCCCTAAGATCCCTAAGAGGAGATCCTATGGATATTTCTTAGTGATGATGTGATTATCTTATCAAATATCAATCATTTTCTATCTTCTCATTTCACATTATATTCTGTATTAATAATTAAAATAATATCACATCAAAATCACAAATATATGATTTATTAATGATTATGGAATAATAATTATCCATCTGCACATCCATAAAATGGTAAACGGAACCATCAATGTTGTGTACGACGAACCACTACCTCGTTAGCTGATAAAGTTCTTTTTCCATCAATTCAATTAAATGATAGGTATAATAATGTATTTTCCACTTTAATATGATATTTATGATATTATTATATTATAATAATTTTAATATCACAAATACTATTTTTTAGTTCCATTCAATTTCAAATACAATGACATTGCATGTGTGTTTGACAAACTTCTATTTCACGAAGTGATGCGATTCATTTTTCACATATTACATAAATGAATTGTTATATGGATAAAATTAATAAATATATTTAATATATATGATATTATTTTAATTATATGAAATTAACATATCAAAGAGTTCCTTACTCATTTACTTGTTAGGGGAATGATATTGTCGGTGTTACTAACTCATGGTTTACAATCTCAATGAACCGATGCAACTCATTTTCAATGTTTTTCAACAAATAATGATAATATAAAAATACCTAATGAATAAATATTATATTTAAATTATTATTAAAATTATATATATGATTCTTTATTTTAAATATAAATGATCTAGAACATTAATTATAAAACAATCATTAGAAAACAAGGCAATTAGCACCTGAAATAATGAAAATAATGAAAGGTTAAGGTTATTAGCAATCTACTGATAAGATGTTTTAAAGGGATCATATATGATATTATAATTGTGATTATGATTCTAAAATAGCTTAATAAACTCTTTTAAATTACTATAAATGTTTATAATACACTTTCAAAAAAAATAATCTTAAAATGATGGACTTCATCTCAATTTCACTTCATTGAGATATATTGTAATGTTATACACATAATTTCATTTTTATAGTTTATTTAGAAAACCATTTACATATAATATTAGTAATCCATAAAATTTAATTATGTATTATATTTCAATTTGAATTATTTCATGCAATGTGTTTTGATAAAAATGATAATAATTGGTAAACAGTTTCAAAACTCAATTTTATTTTAATGGAATATAATAATCATTTATGGTATTTCATATTAAAATATTATGTATGTAATGAATTTTTACTATAAATTATTCTATATAAACATGTTTAATTTCTATTTAATTTTCATACACATAATCTATTCATTGTTTAATTCTTATATCATCACTATAAACATTTCAAGAGGTTATTTCAAAATCTATATTTAATTTGTATTATATTTACATGAATTTACATAGATGTAATTTGTTTTGATAATTTTCTAATAAAACTATAGAAAAATATCCTATTATGGTTCTTTATTATATATTTATGTAATAATACCATTTTTCCAAAATTTGGTATATACAATTATTAATGAAATTTTCTAAATAAAATATGACATCAATTCAATAATTAGACGAATATATCCTTCTTTAAGAATAATAATTTTAAAAACATTATAAAAATGTCTCCGCTTATTCTATTTTTTTTATTAAATAAATTTTTTCAAAATTTTACATTTTACAAGTTTTTTTAAATTTACTCTTCATATTAATTTCAAATTATTTAAATTTCGGATTTTATAGAAAAAGTAAAGGGAATCATTGTTTTAACATATAGGAAATGAATAGAATTTATAGAAATTACAACCACTCAATTGTTATATGGATTATTTAATAACTTGTCAGCATTTATTTTCAATGAAAATAATTTTACAATTTTGTGAGACTATTTAGTATTAACGGTGATTTTAAATATTAATATTACATTTACCTCATGATTTTTTTAAAAAAAATTTGTTTATGGTATTTCTAATTATCAATGACTCACATTCATTTTTTGACATGTTGGTTTCTATTTGGGTTTTTTTTGAACCGAAAACAACCAATGGATCTCATATACATGATGACTCATGGACTTATATTCAAAAGGGAAGAATTTTTTGGGAAATTTTTAAAACATAAATTTCAAACTGACATTGGTCAAGAGGATGGGAGGTCATGCTCATCACACCCATTTGTGGGGACTATTCCCCACTCCTATACTCTCATATATATTTGATTTAAGACATGTTCATTATTCCGATATAAAATCCAAAATAAGAAATGAAAGTTCAACCTAATGTTAATAATAGATCATAAGTATATATTGAATTTAAAATAATCTATTTGTATCCAAGGTTATACATTAATGAAACTATTTGTATGACGATTATATATTCACGTGATGCCATTTTTTAGCCACATAAAATGGATATTTGTAATTTTATGACATCTAGGATGATATGAATTGTTTGGATATTGGGACCGGGACCCATAAAATTTATTTCTATGTATCACTGTGGAAGTAATCAGAAACCACAATGTTTTGTGAAAGATAATAGGACACATCCTACCTTTATGGTCATGTGGTGAGAAAAATACCATGTAGTTTAATGTCATGCACCATGGATGTCTTAGAGGAAGGTTCATATAAAAGGATTGAATGGGACATAAACTGATGTTTCCTAGAGTACATTGAAGGGAAATGTCCTCCCTAATAGGTACATGCTATTAATGTGAATATAGCCTAATAATCACATTGATAAGGGTTTCATGGAATGAATATAGTCCTCTGAGATGGTTACAACCCACTAGGGGATAAATCCAAGATAATATTATGGTGCATTTAGGGTATTTTTTTAGACTATAGAAAGGTATCCTATGTATCCTAGTTGGTCAAGAATAAAATTCCACATTGTTAAAAAAGGTTGATTACAAACACTTATAGGTGTCCTATGATGTCTTTTTAAATAGGGAACATGTCCCTTTTAGAGGATGGTAACATGGTTCTAGGACTTTCACAGAATTGGAGGCCCTATTGAGAATGTATGTGAGAGGATTATAATAATATGATTAATTTTTTTATTATTTATTGGGAATATATCCCATTAATGTTTCTTCTTACAGGAGACATGGACCTTTGCAATGGATACTTGGCTTTGAGGACCCACACACATGGAGTCCCCCTAATGGAATTTGAATGGAAGATATGGAAAAGTATTACTATTAAGGAGTGTATATGTTCATGTGGATGTAATTATAATCACTATCCTCTATGCATATGTGTGTCTAGTTTGGTGTGAGAAAATCTAAGAAGTTGATGATCCTACACATTAACCAATTTTAATCACACAGTGGTGGATGAGGATAGTGTTACGAGAGAGGGAAAGATGACTAACGTTCCTATATCTTCTTTGCATTCATAAACTCATGGGGATGAATTTCAAGAGGGGTATAAAATCCCACATGAATGTAAAGTAAATTTGATCACCTCAATATCTGAAATGGTGATATTTTGGGAACAACCTCAAAGGATTAGACCATTTTTGGAAATGGGATCTAAATTAAATAACATTCTAAGGATCCCCATGTTAATTAGTTTATCAATAGGTACATTTTTATAATGGGAATGTATGATGGACAAGGCATACTATTGTATCCTTTTACTTGATCATACATATCTAGTGGTTTTAGGAGGGGCCTTCTCCAGATTCATCACAAGGGGCCCATAAAGAGCATATTTCCTCACAAAAAATTGGTTAACAGTGAATTCCATTAATACATTATGAATCGGGTCCATGGTGAGGCCAAACTCTACCCAAGTTGAATGTAATGGAATAAAGAAATACTAATAACCTATGATTCCCCATTTTACATACCATTTCCCTATGGGATGGGGTTCCCTAAGTGTATCATTTTTCTGCACCTGTTAGGGCTCTATACACCAAGATATTTTCTATGTGATTCAGAGTTACCTCTATGTATTATTTTTTTACATGGGCTCATGATAAATACATATATATATTTTCTATGTGGGTTCTAGTTTCCTTCACATATAAATTGGATATGTAGGTTTATGGATGATAGGGAGTTCATATGAATATCGTTTATGGAATGATGTTCATAATAAAATTTATATATTCACATGGTTGGGTTATTTCCATTTATATCTTAGTGTTGTGAGATCAATTTTTACAAGTTGATAATAAATTAATTCAAATCCACATCTCACAATTTATATCCCCTAATCCCCCATGTGTCCCCCTATCTAGGTTTTATTAAGGCGTGAATTATAACATCCTTCTAGGAAAACAAGATGTCTTCGGGATAATAGGGATTCATTGTTCATGGGACCCCAGAAATGATGTCACATGCCCGCAATTGATTCTTAATTTTTAGGATTTGGAAAAATACATCATTTCCCCACACCCACAGCTCCCAAATTGATATCATCTTCTGCATTTTAAATGTAATACACAACCTTCCAAAACAATTATGAGACACCACACAGAGCGATAAGTTGTATATAGATATACAATCTAGAAATAATCCCTTTAAGATAGTGATCTTCTCTATGGAATTGATTACTATTTATAAGTTACTTAACTTTAAAAATATAATACAATCTTGTTGAATTTTAATCCCCTTTCCAAATTTAACATATCATTTTCACATTTTAGGAATAGTAATCGTGACACATAAAATCCCTTTTCTAGAATTGGATCATATCAGGATGAAGATAATATGATTATGATATAGAATATGTTCATATATGAATCACATTTTGGTACATGTGTTGACCCTTAATAGTGGACACTTCTATAAATAGGGGTATTTAATGCCTTAATTTTGTGATTTTCAAAACCAAAGCTTGATGTGGAAAAAGTATATATAGATTGGCCACATAGCAGTTTTAAAAATATGTTTCCAAAATAATGTTATCTTGATCTTATAGATATATGTGATTTCTCTCATATGAAAAAATTTTCCTTTAGTTTATAGGGCCATTTTGTGTAAGACTCGTGAAAATTCACACTCGTGTGTTTCAATACAGATTAAAGAAATGTATTCCTCAAGAATCTGACATAGTATTACAAATAGATGGCCCAAATATTATGGAGAATAATATTTCCCCAAGAATAGAGATATTATTTTGGATGGAATGTGTATGAACATGGAAGGATCATTTCATAAAATATTTAATAAAGATTTGTGAGATTTGTTTTCATAAAAAGGTTTGGTACATACTCATGAATGTGATATTTTTTATATTTTTTTGGGACAATGTCACAGGATATGGGCATGAAAATGTATCTCACCAAATAAAGAATAAATCATCATATTGTTCTAGGTGGATTCCCCACAATGATTGAATTCTTGTGTAGAGTAGGGTTTTTTTTAAATGATATCATGAAAAATGTGATATACAATATTGAACCCTCTTAATGTCATTTGACTCTTACATAGGATGGTGGATGAATTATTTTTAAATTGTGGATGGACCATGATGTAATATTTGGTTTTTACTACGTATCTCATCAAAGTAATATTCCGTCCATTGGTATTTTTATGAAATAATGATATATAATTTCAATGAAAAAGGCTTCTCATGTTTTTCGTTCATAAAAATAGGAAAATATGACATTAAAACTAAAAGTTATAAAATAATTACCAAGCCACGATGTAACCATGTGACACATACATGGAGACCGAGATCGTAAAACATGATCTAGGGGAGTCCTTTGGTCTCAATAAATAATTGGTAAAAATAATAAAGGACTAATGGAAAATATTTATTGAATTTTGGTTTCTAGATTGATGTTCATAGGGCTTACGATGATAGAATAGGTCTCTCCTTAGGAGGATTTCTCCTCTAGTTGACATGTACTTTTAACATGAAGGAATATATAAAGAAAACTAGGGTTTATCAATGCATTTTCATGAAGTGGTGTCCTAATAAATCTATCATTCCTTTACCAATTTTAGATGAATGATTACAGAGATCTGAAATTACCCAATACAATATTTATAACAAAAGGATAAAATGTTCCAGGTCAGACAATATGCATTCGGCCTACAATTAGCTATATAGTGTGAAGTTTCCTACATTAATATGGATTATATGTAGTGAAGTGGAAATTTATTTCTTAAATTTTGGATGGTATATGATAATGGATATAGGCATTAGTATATTCCAATTCAAAGAGAAAAACATGAAAAACATATTTATATGAGGATGACCCGGTAGAATACTGATATGATAAATAATCTTTTACTCTATGGAGAAGACATTGAGGAATCTAACGACTATCGTGAGGCACCACATATTTATGGGATGAAGTAAAACATTTATTTATCATTATTTTCTATAGAAATTTTCATTTTTTTCCTCTCATTAATGTTCGTATGAGGCATCCTGGGTTTTTTGGGGGTAATAGTGTAATTTTTCATCACATGGTGTCGACCATGATGGGGTGAAAGTGGAAAAAATTTGAATATTTGGATACAAATATGTAATAAAATAACCTGAAAGGATGTTGTGGTACCCATTTCCACAAAAATTGTAATTTAAAATTTTACTGAGGCCACTGTAATGATGTCTAACATAATGGACATCATGATGAGCTCATGATGAGGCTAGACCCATGACAAAAGACCCCAGCATCACTACACATTCCATGATGATTGAAATCCATTCATATGTAGTATTAGTGTTAAGATCCCTATATAGGATTTATCCATACATTAATAGGGGTGACATCATTACATTTCTACTGGACGTAGGATCAAATCATTGGGTATCACTATATATCCTGTGAGAGTAGGAATCAAGACAAATGTACATCTTTAAAAGGGGTATGTGGGATTCCAACACTAAGAATTGTTGTTTTTTTATGTATGGGTTTAGAATGTTAAAACGTTATATGCCATGTAACAATGGAATGAACCTTCATGTTGTACATGATATAGCCAAATCATTTTATATAGTTTATTATCATTTTACATGGAATTTAGGTCACCCAATGTAAGAACACGGACCGTCTTTTCGGGTATGTTTCTCTTTTTTGATCGTTGTTCAGAAAAAGTGGAATTTTAGGAAGAAATCTAATAATGTTGTAGAGGTTGTGCAGGGGTGCAGGGTTTGTTCAAACCATGCGGCTAGCCCAGGAAATCATGCACCCTTGACAGTGGGCTCCGCACGGGAGGCGCACGGTTTGTCAAACCATGCGGGAAAACCATGTGAAGTTCCTGGAGGAGACAGGGGGTTCTGCACGGGCAGCGCACGGTTTGTCAAACTGTGCGGGCAGGGCGTGAAAATTCCCTAGGAGAGACAGTGGCAACCGCACGGTTGGCACATGGTTGGTGCACGGTTTTCCAAACCGTGTGGGGAAACCATACGGCCACATAAAATTAGTGTTTAAAGCCTCGGGCCACTTGGGATTCCTCATTTCTTCTCCAAACTCTCTCCCACTCGAGCCTCACTCGGGTTTTTGGGTTCTCAAAGTTGTAAGGAGCTCTCCCACTCGTTTTGGAGGTAAATCGAATGGGTTTCTTGGCGGATCGAAGCCGCTTCTTCTCGGGTAAGTCTCTCCTCTTGTATCCTTTGAGTTTCCCTCTAGATCTACATCTCTCTTTACCCTGGTTTTCAAGATCTACACCCATTGTGTGTAGATCTAGGGATGTGGTTGCCTCGGGTGTTTATTTCAAGACTTTTGGTTATTAGGGAAGGAGGTTTAGACCGTTTCCGGTGGGGAATTCGCCATTTTTGAGGAGGTGGAATAGAGTTTGGATTGTTTTCATCGGAACCCTAAAGGTAGGTGGTTTGTGCCTTTCGATTTAAGGTCTTTGAATATTATGTGAAATTGTACCCAATACCCTTGAACGGGGTATTGTGTAATTTACTATTTTAGTCCTATTGATTTCCTGCTTTGCTTGTATACTAGAGTAGGGGATTTTGAATGAGTTTGGGAAAATTTTTATTCTTTGGATGTGGTTTCCCATGCTTATATTGTTCATGACCGTTTTTTCTAGTTTTTCCTATTAGGCTATGACCAGTTTTCCCATGCCTAGTATTGTAGGATGGTGTGATTATCTATACTATCATGCTGAGATACTCTAGACTTCTATACAAGTAGTTCTTGAGGTTTACCTTGGCTATTACACGTTTCCATGCTTGTTTGACTTACACAGGGCTGTGAGAACCTTTTGTAGTAGACCATAGAGATAATGGATGTAAGGGATTCTCTAGAGTGTCTTTTTAATATGATGCGAGACCACAGGGGGAATTGGCGTTGAGTGCTTCCCCAGAGTGTTTGTAGTTCCTCGACGTGGGCCACAAGGGGAATGAGATGTTGAGTGCTTCCCCAGAGCACCTTTAGTATGATACGAGACTATAGGTGGAATTGACGGTGAGTGCTTCCCCATAAAATCTATTTTTTAGATGAACCAGAGGGGTGATATTATGTGTGTCTCCCATAGGGTTGATAGTATGTGTTGGTTGAACTAGAGGGGTTAGGCTGTGAGAACTACCCATAGGGTTACCTGATTGTTCTTCTTGATGTGTAGCTGATTACCTGTTGTGGATTAGATGCTTGAAACTGTGGATTGTTTACTGTTTAGTACTTTTCGGTTTACTACTTCTATACTTTTACCTGCCATATATTCAATGACTGTTAGGTACAGATCTTATGGTGTTTTCCTACTGGGATTCATCTCACACCCTGTTTGGGCCATGCTTTTGTCCCAAACTGACTATGTTGTTGCAGGTATATATAAGGTCAAGCTCCCTTCTACTTCAGGTACTTGACTGCATTGGAGTTGGAGAGCATGGGACCAAGCTATGGCTTGTGATGCTAAAGAGTTTATCTGCTTTCTTTTGTGATTTGGTTTAGCACTGTTGTATTCCAACATTGTGACTTGTTTGTATGTTTTCCTATATATATCTATACCATACATCACTTTATATATATGTGCTTCTTCTGTTTATCATGTTTAGTCTTCCGTTGTTCACTTGTGTATGGATTGTTACTATTTCCACTATTGTTTATTGTTTCTCCTCCGCCGTGTACTCTGCCAGTGAGGGAATAGTTTCCTGACTATCACACCCAAGGCCCACACTACTAGTCAACAGCCTCTGGCATTTGGGTAAATGCACTTGAGGCCATGTGACCAACCGTGTATGGGGCGCCTCTCGGTGGCTTCCAGAACCGGGATGTTACAAAGTGGTATCAGAGGATTTCTTTTCTCCTGCTTGCTGTTTGGAGCCTATATCCAGGGATAGGATGGAATATGTACTTGGTAATAAGTTATGCCCAGGAGTAGCTAACCCATGTACAAGGAAAATCCATACTACCTTGTTTATTGCAATTTTACTGGTTTGCAATTTTACGATTGATTTGACTTCACCGTTGGGTGATTCACATGTTTTGTGAGGTTATCGTTGTTCTTATTGCGGTTCTATTTCTATCACAACCTGATGAGATGAGGGTATTCCATCTCATACATCATATAGGTACTTGTTATAAATCACATGTCAGGCATTCTTGCCATGCCATCTAGGATGATTTAGTATTTTTCATGTTGTTGTGATAGATGTTGTGTAAAATATGCATGTTGTTGTGATAGATGTCATGATATAATATTTGCTACAGTTATAGCTTTGTGTATAATGTTTTGTGTGAATGAACACAAAATTTTTGTTCCTGAGGTGTTATGGGCCCTCAGGGACCGGAAATTGGTGGATCATTGCTTTGTCTGCTTTGCTATGACATGTGTAAGATTCCAAGATTTGATTCTTGGGGAGTATGGGCCCTCACGGATCGTAATTTGGCACTTTCAATGTTAGTTTTAGTGTTTCTATGGCTTCCAGAGTAGTTTCTGAGGCTTACTATCTGGAAAAACCAAGAATGCACATTGTGTAGTCTCTGTACACGCCGTGTACTCCTATGTTTAGGTCCCTATTAATCTTGATCTAAGGGTTTAATTTGACCTCATAGAGTCATGCCACTAAGACGTCCTCCAGTTGCTCACCAGTTGTAGGGTGATGATCAAACACTGAACATGGCTAATCAGGGACTTCCGGCAGTTCCTCCGGCTATACCAGTCTTGGCACCAGCAGTTATACCAGATGCAGGTGTTGATGCATAGTACAGTGGAGGCTTCATGAGGATAATGCAGACCTTCCAGGGAGCACTGCCTCCTGCCTCAACTATGGTATACTTGATGTGGGTTTTCTAACATCCTCCCACCTTCTCAGAGGAAGGAGGACCTCAGGATGCAAAGTCATGGCTAGAATCCATGATGATGATCTTCAAGCATCTGTAGACACCTCCAGATAGGTGGGTCAGGCTCTCTACCGACATGCTACGTGACTCCACCAAGAGGTGGTGGAACGTGATCTCATAGGTGGGTAATCAGTAGGTTATGGTGTGAGAGGACTTTCAGCGCATCTTTTATGACTAATTCTATCCAGAGACCCTGAGGGCTGACCGAGCCCCGAAGTTCATGAGCCTGGAGTAGGGTACTCTTTCTGTCATGGAGTACTCCTCTCGTTTCACCGAGCTTCAGTGTTTCACACCCCTCTAGGGAAAAGATGGATTGTTCATGGCAAGGAAGTTTGAAGATGGTCTCAGACGGGAGATCCTCTCATAGGTGAATATCTTCATGATGACTTCCATCGCTTCCATCGTAAACTAGGCACTAATTGCGGAGCGCAATTTGAGATATTCTAGAGCCGAGAGCCAGGGCGGTTCAGCTTCCAAGGTTAGTGCTTCACCAGCTGACAGCAAGAAGCGCTGTAGGTAGTCTACGCGTGGTGATCTGAGGCAGTGAGACACACTTTCAGGTAGCCAGGTGGTATACTACTAGTGTGGAAGAGCTGGGTATACGAGGCTTCAGTGCCAGAGGGACCCATTGGAGTGCCGATATTGCGGCAAGATGGGTCACTGTTAGCGCTTATGTCAGGTTTTCTCACTAGAAGTTGGGGACAGGGGTTCTTCCATGACTCCTCATTCATGAGTAGCACCGCCAGTTTCTCACCAGTCTGAGAACTGGAGTTTTTACGGCTGTTCAATCCAAGGTGGAGGTCGTGGCTATGGTGGTTAGTCACCAGGATACTAGCGACAGCAGGGTGGATCTTCTCCGAGTAGTAAGGCAGGGTCACAGGGCTGTGGAGCTGGCCAGACTTTTGCAGTGGAGTAGATCCACCAAGAGAAGGATTCTAGCCCATCTACGGTTCATGGTATGATCCTAGTATCCTCATCTTTATCTTCAACTCTATTCGATACTGGTGATACGCATCGCTTTATATTTGTTGCTATCGTGGAGATCCTTGGGCTCTGTATCCTTTCTTTTGTTGATGTCTTGACGCTTGACACTCCGTTGGGGACTAGAACGGCTAGTGTACGTCAGTTCAAGGAGTGCCCTCTCGAGGTTGGTGGGTGTCACTTCCTTTGGGATATTTATGTTTCGGAGATGACCGGCTATGATGTCATTCTCGAAATGGACTAGTTAGTTTCCTTCCAGGCATTCGTCGACTCCTACCGCCTAAGGGTGAGTTTTATATCACCAGAGGGTGGATCATTTCTTCATAAGGGTGAGTGGGATGTCCAGGAAAGCATAGTGGGACCAAAGCATCATGGGTTAATAGCAGTTACAGCCCCTATTTCTAGTCTTTATCTGGATGACCAGGGAACTTCACAGTTAGAATTTCCTCTAGTAGTGGATCGTTTTAGGGATGTCTTTCCAGAGGACTTTTCAGGTTTTCCTCTGGAGCATGAGGTAGACTTCTCTATTGGGCTCATGCCAGGGGCGGCACAGGTGTCCATTACTCCTTATAGGATGGCTACACCTAAGTTGCAGGAGCTCAAGAAGCAGTTAGAGGAGTTGCAGGCAAAGGGTTTCATCCAACCCAGTACTTCTTCTTGGGGTTCGCTTGTCCTTTTTTTAAAGAAGGCAGATGGCACCCTTAGGCTTTGTGTGGATTATTGGAATTCGAACTAGTTGAAGGTCAAGAACTGATATCCCTTTCCTAGGATTGATGACCTCTTTGATAAGCTTCGAGGAGCTCGGGTGTTCTCAAAGATCGACTTGAGGTCCGGTTACCATCAGTTGTGTGTTAGACCATCTGATATACCTCTCGCAGCTTTTAGGAGCAGGTATAGTCTATATGAGTATACGGTTATGTCGTTCGGTCTCACAAACGTGCCTTCAGTTTTCATGGAACTGATGAACCGAGTGTTCCATCCATACTTGGATTCCTTCATGGTGGTTTTCATGGAAGATATCTTGGTGTACTCTCACACTCGACATGACCATGCTACCCATCTTGAGATCGTTTTGAGTACACTGAGAGAGAAATAGTTATATGCTAAGCACTCAAAATGTAACTTTTTGATGGACCAGATTCACTTCTTGGGTCATGTTATCTCAGAGACAGGAGTATCAGTAGACCCAGAAAATGTGAGAAATGTAGTTTCCTAAGAGCAACCGAAGAATTATTTTGAGGTACGAAGTTTCTTGGGGCTAGTTGGACACTACAGACATGTCATACAGGACTTTTCACGCCTAGAATAACCACTGATAGGTCTGAAAAAGAATGGGGAAAAGTTCTTATAGTCAGATTCTTATGAGTCAGCATTTTAAGAGATGAAAGGTAGGTTGACTTCAGCACCGATACTAGTCTTTCCAGAGCCGGGAAAGAGCTACACTATCTACTGTGATGCCTCAAGTATCAAGCTGGGATCTGTGCTTATGTAGGGAGACAGAGTCGTTGCGTACGGGTCTCATCAATTAAGTCCACATGAGAGGAATTACCCGATGCACGATCTGGATTTGGCATCTATTGTTCATTCCTTACGCTATTGCAGACATTATCTGTTGGGAGATCACATTGTGGTTTTCACCAACCACAAGAGTATCAAGTACATCTTCACTCAGTGTGATCTGAATTTGAGATAGCATAGGTGGGTTGAGTACCTACAATCCATTGACATTAAGCTTTCCTATACGCCTGGGAAGGGAAACACAGTGGCCGATGCATTGAGTATGAGAACTCGGATATAGGTAGTTTAAGAGGCTAGAAGTGAGTGGCAGGTTATGTCTCTGTTCTATGAGATGCATTTGGAGGTGCACGACAGAAAAGGGAAGACTTTTATATCTTCTGTAGTTGTTACCTTTACACTTCTTGATCGGGTAAAAATGATGCAGCTATTGGATTCTGAAGGCCTATTCCTACAGGAAAGCGTGTCAGGAGAGGACCCTATTCCTAGACGGATAGTGGGAGAGGATGAGATCTTGTGTTTCCAGGGACACTTATGGGTTCCAGCAGACATACACGAGGAGCTGATGCAGGATTTTTATTCCTCAGTTTGGGCGGTTCATCCTAGCATCACCAAGATGTATCGTGATCTACACCGCCATTATTGGTGGCCAGGTATGAAGAGAGATTTTGTAGGTTTTGTCATGAGGTGCTCCACTTTTCAGTAGGTGAAAGCGGAGCATCAGCAACTAGTAGGTCTTTTACAGCATCTACCCATTCCAGAGTGGAAGTGGAATGATGTCGCGATGGAATTTGTAACCGGTTTGCTGAGATCACCTTGAGGGAATGATGTTGTTTGGGTTGTCATCGATAGGCTTATGAAGGTTGCTCATTTCTTTCCGATCAAGGAGACCTTCAGTTTTGATGAGTTGGGATCGTTGTACATCCATGAGATTGTACGTCTTTATGGAGTTCCACACTCCATTATTTCAGAAAGGGATGCGTGTTTTACTTCTAGGGTCTGGAAAGGGCTTCATAAGGATTTGGGTACATAGGTACTTTTGAGTACATCATACCATCCTCAAACAGATGGCCAATCCGAGCGTACGATTCAGGTTCTTGAGGATATGCTTCGAGCATGCATCCTGTATTTTGAAGGTTCTTGGGAGAAACATATACCTCTTGTGGAGTTTTCCTACAATAATAGTTTTCAAGCAACTATTCAGATAGTACCATATAATGATTTGTACGGTAGGTCATGCCGATCAACCTTATGTTGGCTAGAGGCAGGAGAGGCAGCTTTGCTGGGACCTCATCTTGTTCAGGAGACCACAGAGAAGATAGAGTTGATTCGGAAGAGGATGGCTACTACACAGTCTTGTCAAAATCCTTATGCTGATCAGCGGAGACAACCTCGGGAGTTTGAGGTCGGGGATCAGGTCTTCCAGCATGTCACACCGAGTTTGGGGCACAAGAGTATTAGGAGACAGGATAATCATTTGCCAAGGGACGTTGGGTCATTTGAGGTGTTGGAGAGAGTTGGGTTGGTTGCCTATCGGTTGTAGTTACCTCATAGGCATCAGGCTATTCATGACGTCTTCCACATCTCTCAACTTCGATGTTACATTTCAGACCCATCTCATGTCTTTCAACCTGAGGAGGTTGAGCTCGAAGAGGATACGTTGTTCGAGGAGCATCCTATCCGGATTTTCGATCGTAGTACAAAGGTTCTCAGTGGCCGGTCTGTTCCTCTAGTACGAGTGATATGGAAGCATGGGCGAGTACAAGATGAGACTTGGGAGAGGGAGGCCGATGTATGAGCTCAGTGGCCAGAACTGTTCGGGGTTTCTTCTTCTACACCGTGCTAGGGAAATTTGGGGACGCATTTTTTAAGGGGGGAAGTTTGTAAGAACCCGGACCTTCTTTTCAGGTGTGTTTCTCTTTTATGTTCATTTTTGAAAAAAAGAGGAATTTTGGGAAGAGAACTTTTAAAGTTGTAGAGGCTATGTAAGGGCACACAGTTGGCGCACGGTTTTTTCAAACCGTGCGGCCAGCCTAGGAAACACTGCACCCTTGACAGTGGGCTCCATACGGGAGGCGCACGGTTTGTCAAACCATGCAGGAAAACCATTTGAATTTCCTGGAGGAGACAGTGGGTTCCGTATGGGCGGCGCACAGTTTTTCAAACCGTATGGGCAGGCCGTGCGAAGTCCCTGAGAGAGACAGTGGCAACTGCATGGTTGGCGCATGGTTTATCAAACCATTCGGCCACTTAAAATTAGGGTTTAAAGCCCTGGGCCACTCGGGATTCCTCATTTCTTTTCCAAACTCTCTCCCACTCAAGCCTCACTCGGGTTTTTGGGTACTCAAAGGTTGAAGGATCTCTCCCACTCATTTTGGAGGAAAATTGAAGGGGTTTCTTGGCAGATCGAAGCCGCTTCTTCTCGGGTAAGTCTCTTCTCTTGGTTCCTTTGAGTTTCCCTCTAGATCTAAATCTCGCTTTCCCCCGGTTTTCTAGATCTAAACCCGTTGTGTATAGATCTAGGGTATTGGTTCCTCGGGTGTTGATTTCAAGACTTGTGGATGTTAGGGAAGTAGGTTTAGACCATTTCTGGTGGTGCGTTCACCAGTTTTGAGGAGGTGGAATATCTTTTGGATCGTTTTCGTCGGAACCCTAAAGGTAGGTGGTTTGTGACTTTCTGTGTAAGGTCTTTGAATATTATGTGCAATTGTACCCAATACCCTTGAATGGGGTATTGCGTAATTTACTGTTTTAGTCCTATTGATTGCCTGCTTTTCTTGTATGCTAGAGTAGAGGATTTTGAATGTGTTTGGGAAAATTGTTATGCTTCGGATGTGGTTTCCCATGCTTATATTGTTCATGACCGTTTGGTCTAGTTTTTCCTGTTAGGATATGACCAGTTTTCTCATTCCTAGTATTATAGGATGGTGTGATTATCTATACTGGAATGTTGAGATAATGTAGACTTCTATCCAAGTATTTCTTGACATTTACCTTGGTCGTTGCGTGTTTCCATGCTTGTTTGACTTACACAGGGTCGTGAGAACTTTTTGTAGTAGACCATAGGGAGAATGGATTTAAGGGCTTCTCCAGAGTGTCTTTTTAATATGATGTGAGACCACGGGGGGAATTGACATTTAGTGCTTCCCCAGAGTGTCTGTAGTTCCTCGAAGCAGGCCACTGGGGGAATGATACATTGAGTGCTTCCCCAGAGTGCCTTTAGTATGATACGAGACTATAGGGGGAATTGACGGTGAGTGATTCCCCAGAGAGTCTATTCTTTAGCTGAACCAGAGGGTTGAGACTGTGTGTGTCTCCCATAGGGTTTCTAGTACGTGTTGGTTGAACCAGAGGGGTTAGGCTATGATAACTACCCATATGGTTACCTGATTGTTCTTCTTGATGTGTAGATGATTACCTGTTGTGGATTAGATGCTTGAAAATGTGGATTGTTTACTTTTTAGTACTTTCCTTTTTACTACTTCTGTACTTTTACCTAACATATATTCACTGACTATTAGGCAGAGATCTTGTGTTGGTTGCTTACTGAGATTCATCTCACACCCTATTTGGGCCATTATTTTGGCCCAAACAGACTATATTGTTGCAGGTATAGATAAGGGAAAGCGCCCTTCTACATCAGGTACTTTACTTCCTTGTAGATGGAGATCATGGGACTAAGCTATGGCTTGCGATGCTAAGGAGTTTATCTGATTCCTTTTGAACTTTGGTTTAGTGCTGTTGTATTCCAACATTGTGACTTGTTTGTCTATTTTCCTAGACATATTTGTACAATGCATCACTTTATATATATGTGATTCTGCTGTTTATCATGTTTAGTCTTCCGTTGTTCACTTGTGTATGGATTGTTACTGAATCTGCAATTGTTTATTGTTTCTCTTCCATTGTGTACTCTGCCAATTATGGCATAGTTTCCCCACTATCACACCCAAGGCCCTCGCTGCTAGTCAGCAGCCTCTGGAATTTGGGGAAATGCGCTTGAGGCCATGTGACCAACCGGGTATGTGGTGCCTCTGGGTGGCTTCTAGAATCGGGACGTTACATCCAATTTAAATGAAAAAGGATGAAATTATTTTAATCATATAACTGAGTTTAGATAATAATCTAATGAGATGAATCTCGTAGCTATGACACGATGTTTCCTAATCTAGTTTCGTACGGAATATTATTCTTATAACACAATGTAACAATAAACCTTAAAATTATGTGATAAAGTTGTTATTGTTCCTTTTAGAGTTATGCAACAATGAACTATTTTTTGAATTTCACATCATTTGATAGTAATGATATTCAACATTGTTTAAAGTCATAATCCCTAGAAAAAATTTTCTGATAACATGAACTATTTATTTAGAAACATTTCATTGATAGGGGTTGTAATAAGTTCTACATCCATTGAGATCATGGAATAATATCAATTAGAGGAAACATTGTTTATGGAATAAGGTCCCTCCAACATCATGTTTACTAATGGATGTTTTTTTATAAGTATCATCAGATCAGAATGGACCATACCAGTTGTACATGGTGTAATTAGGAGAGACAAAACTTCTTTTTAGAATCCCAAACTATCATATTCTCAATTAATTCCCTATCATGCTTATTATCTAATTTTTTCTCTACATGTATCACTAATTCAGCTAGTAATTTTTGTGACTGTTCGTCTATAGAAAACTAATCGCATATGGAAATAGGAAGCATGAAATATTTAAAAACCAATGGGTAGGACTTCCTATATCTCATATTAGAATGAGTATTGGATCTATTTTTTGGAATTTCATGTTATAGTATAGTGATTCCATAAGTAATGCATGGACTTGTTCAACCAATAATTTTTTCCCTTATCTAATATATTTGGAATATATTTTATAAGGTATTATTGATGGCCTCTATCTATACATTGTAAACTATATGATAATGGGATTTTTTGGATTTTATATTTTACTCATAATACTACTATTCTACCATATCGAAAAAATGTTGGTTCCATTATCTTTTAGAATCATATGATGGATGCCAGATCTAGTAATATTATTAGCTTTCTAAATGATGGTAATGTTATGTACATTGAATTACATAAGTGGAAATGATTCTTCCTAGAAGGAAAATAAGTATGTTTAACTTATAATGTTATATAAATTCATGGATTTCGAAGGTTCGTATGGTCCCATGATATCCATTCCCCATGTTGAAAATGGCTAGGTGTATTTTTCAGGGTGGAATAACTCTAGGGGTTTATTATTTAAGCGGGTGTATACCTAGTAGGAACGTCACTTTTTTGTTAATTTCATGTATTCATGCATCATTAAGGGATATTATAACCCATGACTATGGAATTTATGAGAATTACTAAACACAAATGGGTGGAATTGCAGGCTCTTTGTGCACTTATTTTATGACAGGAGCAGTATCTTCCATATCAACTATCCTTAGAAAGACCCTGTCAAAGGCCCCAAATATAGAGGGCCTTTTAGTGATTAGTTCCATAATCAAAAAATGTTAATTTATCTTCCTCACATTTTATCTATCCTTGCTTTTTCTTTTGGTGGTACTCCATTTTAAAGGTTTTCCATAATGACTATAATCGAAATGGCTGCATCACCTGCCGATTCAAGGAAGGGATTGACCACATTGATCAACTGCATGTTGTTGTTACCAAAAGCTACCACTATTCAATGATTTCTAATTATTATGACAATTTCATACTATTTTGGATCTTCAAAAAATATATTTACATCTTATGAGGAATATTCATTGTAATTTTTTGAGAATAGGATGTGATCCAATATATTCTCTAAATGTAATTCATCCGTCAATACTATAACACAACGAAGCGGGGGGATTAACTCTTCATTTCTAATATCAAAATCACCAGTGACCTACAAGATGAACAATTTTAAATCACCCAATATTTTCAAGTGATATTTGAGTACATGATGATCGAGTTCTATCCCTATAATGAGAGACTGATATTAGGTTTCATTTCACATTCACCCTTTTGATTGTTGGATAGAGTAAGGTATCACTACCTTTACTAGGGAAATGAGCATGACGCCCAACCCATATTTTTTGATCTTAAGTATTTTAATCTTATTCCCTATTATGATTCTATATGAACCATAAAAATAAATTCCCCATATATGATGGTCGTCTAAAATAGATAAAATATCTTCACTGGGTAATTACGTTTCCAATAACATTATTTATTTCGGTGGATGTTCTGAAAGGATTTCTTCTAATAACTAACAAGTTAACTTTTGATGAGTCATGATCTAAATATAAAATTCCTATAATATGGTCACCCATCATGATATAAATCAAGAGAATATAGGATTTATTTGAATGTATTAGAGTTATTCAATATGAGTAACCAAACATACATCATGATACTATAGGAAATGCCTTAGTTTTTATGATATTATGATTAAAAGTAGAATAATATTCTATATATCTAAATAAGGATTCTTACTAAAGATCATGATTTGGATGAGGTATTAGTGTAATGTTTCACCCACGATGACATTTTTTGTCTAATAAATGTTCATAGTGACTTCCATAGGGCTATCACATACAAAATGGGTGGCCTTCCATCAAAATATTTTATCATCACTAGTTAGTTCAATGAATATTTCATGAGGATATTGAATTCTTCCTCACAATCATGGGTCTATTTAAATGTGATCCAATTTTTCATTAGACCAGTGAAGGTAAATCATTTCGAAGCATGGTTGTCTATAAATTACTAAATGGAGACCAATTGTACATAAATTAGTCTCAAATAAATGATGGTTTGAATAGATTTATGTTAATTGAGGTTTTGATTCCAAGATAGTGTACCGCAAAATTAAGAAATTTTATCAATGTCTATTCCAAAATTACCTTTTAAGGAATTTATTTTCAGGGTGTGTTGTTTCAATATACCGAGGATGGTTTCATGATTAGCACAGTGGTTTGGGAATTGTTGAGATTTAACTACCATATCATCAATGAAAAATTCAAAAAAATTCCTCAAAATGTTTTGAAGATGTGATGTATTGAATATTGGTATCTAGATCCAACATTCTACTAAAATGGTAATCACTCAATAGAAATACACTTTTTGAGGTGGTATAAAAGTGGTATTATCCTCCTCTATTGGGGCCATATGAATTTGGATGTATCTTGACTGGCTATCAATAATCGAAAGGGATATATACCCTTCCATAACATCACTCATATCCTATATAATCTAAAAATGGAAGATATATTTAAAAAAATTATTAAGATCTCAAAATGTGATGAAATCTATAAATGTCCCATTTTCCTTATTGACATGTACTATATTGGTTAGCTCTATTGGATATTGTACCTCTCAAATGGATTTTTCCCTAATGATCTTATATTCATCAGCATTGATTTTTTTTGCATGAATTCGATGTTTACTTCTAACTACCTGCTTATAGCCCTGGTGGTTCTCTGTAAATCTCTGGAGGTGAGTGGACACCTTGGGATTGCAGCCCAGTATTTATTTTTAATTTCATGTGAACACATACTAATGTTGATTAAGAAAGGTTCTATATGTCTCTTGTTATCGAGAGCTATAGACACACTAATAAATGTTGGTCATGGGATCATTTATGAACCATGTATTATTTTCCTTATCTAGAAAATGGTTTTAAATATTCTATCCCAAAATTTGGAGTGGAATCATTGAGGTCCAACTCATATTCCTATATAGGTTACGACTCTTATTCTACCACTTATCCAATACACTTCAAGGATGTAGTTAATAATTTATCTCTCTATATTTAAGAGATGATCCAGATTTTATTCATCTGGATAGTTTTGTAACATCCTATAAACTATTTGAAAATGTCAGGTCTCTATAAAACTATTCATGGAATCGAATGATTAATGTGGAAGGATTTTATTAATCATCTCTTGAAAAAAATAATCTCATTTCTGAATCAACTTATGAAGAAGTGATTTTTTAAATCATAAGGAATGGAATGGGGGAAATTTCATTAATGTAATTACCATTGTATAGATATTCACTATACTTTTCAACGCACTGGGGTTTATATTCAATGTTTGGTGTTATTATGTTTTTATAATATGTACATGAATTTTGAATCATTTACTCGACCACATTCATGGGTAAAAAATACATTTCATTGTGATTCTTGAAAGAATTGGTTGGTGGTTATTTCTACACCATTCAAGGAAGTGACCCAAGAGAACCCATCAACTGTGGTAAATTTACCCTCCTGTTGATATAATTCAGTTTCAAAATAATGTGAATCATAGGATTTTAATGGGGCCATATCAGTAAGAAATGTAACACATTTTCCATTAATCCATTATACGAGGAATTGCTGGTATAATGAGGGGATTTTCATATGTTTTTCAAACTAAGTAAAATCTACTAAAATAGTGATTTTGTTACTTCCTAAAAAACATGAAATTATAAGTTTGATAATGGGTCATCAAAATGAACCTTGGTCTAGATTGATACAAGGGAATATTTCTCGTTTTTTTCATAACCATGTAGCATCATAGGGGACACTTGTACCTTCAATGATCAATATTATAGAATGATTAGTTTACTTAATATTCGGTATATGTATTGTGATTTCATAACTCATGATGGACTCTCTAAAGGGCTCATATTTTTGTTTTTGTAATACTATATTTCTAGATAGGATATGGTTTGAATTTTGGTTTTTTCGTGACTATGCCTCACTTGTACCCTCAGATCCTCATACCTTTAATACGAGATCCCCATTTAGCTATGGTGACATATTTTCATATCCATACTCATAATCACAGAATGAATCCATTATATAAATTATTGTAATTGAGGAGAGGATTAAATTTTCATTTGATGAGGATTATGTGTAGTAATAAAATTCTTGTGGTAAAATTTAGTAGGGAAACACTTGTTGATTCTAAAATTGATGAATAATTTAAATGAGACTAAAATTCAGATTTTGATTTGGTACAATTTCATCTTCCACAATTCTTTTCCTTCCCTTCAGGACATGTCATTTTTTGGAACACTGATTTTGGGATGACTATGATGTTGATTGAGTTGATTGTGTCATAGAAAATGTTGTTGGGGGAATAGTTGTTTGTTTTTAAAATATTCATAAAATATCATGAGTTTTTTTTATCATCATTCTAGTCAAAAAATCAAAAAACATCTTCACATCATAGTAATAAATTTATTTCTAATCACCTCCATTATCATGATAAATAGAGGATACATATGTTATTTTTTATGGTTGTTTTATTATCAATATATATTACATGATTCTATACATTTTTACAAGGTTTCATTAAAAATTAATCATTCCTAAATAGTTTTCCCCAATATCTAATAAACCTGGAAATAATTTGGATAATCATCTAGGCCAACATATTCAGGCCACATTTTCTTTGGAAATAAGACAAAATCATTATCCACAGCTTATATAATGTAGTTGTGGACATTCATGTCTCGGAATGAATAAAAATTATTCTTTCTCCCATAAAATTCAATTCTACTTGATATCTACTTCTTGTCCTAATATGGTGGGATCTGCTATTGACACTCATGGGGTGTTTCTTGATATGGTGCATGCTTTGGAGATGGACCTAGTGTAAGGGTTTCCTTTTGTGTGATTGCTACAAGCTTAACCTTTCACGTTCTCTTCCACAGGGATGACATAATCATTCACAACTTGATTTTGTATAACTATATGTAATCTTCCATTCATTTAGTGAATATGGTGAGATATTAAAAACTAAAAGTGTATCTAACTTGGATGACTGTTCGTCTCAACTCTTCTCATAGTTTCACTATATATAAAGAAATAAAATAATATTGGGAATGTTATAGGATTAGGGATTAAAAAAACCCTTCAACAGGAAAATTAAACTTATAAACCAATAATTATACAATTTCATTATATTCAAGAGATTATAGATCATTTAATTTTTTGATCATTAATATAAATTGAAATAGAAACTATCAATTGAGATATTCCCATCCAACAATTGACAATATTGGAAAACTGGTGTACATACAAATATTTTTCCTCATATGGTATACAGGAAGAATATGTGTTTCACTACATCTTATTTCCAAATGATTACCATCATTAGATCAAAAAATACTCTAAAATTTTATATTCTACTAAAGGGATCCAAATCCATTGAATACAGCAAATATTGGTCTTCCAAAACATGACATGGGAGGGATCTCGATCACCCATTCATTGTAAGGGATATGTTTCAACAGTACTAGTGGTCATCATTCCTCCACATCTTCCAATAATGATTGAAATGATTCAACAGTGTTGGAAAGTAATTTTTTCATTAGTGGATGAACATGAGATTGAACATGATCCACAATATAAAGCCTATGATGTGCTTCTAATCCAATATAATTGGATGAAATTTTTAAGGGGAATAATTTTTAGGTTTCTCCTAAATAAGTTCTTGTTTTTTCAATAATAGTGGTAATTAATGTTATCCTTAAATATTTTGGTATAGGTAAACTAGTTTCATAGAAATATAGTTGTGCATATGTTCTTGTTGAACACTCATTAGTATCATGAGTACCTCTAGTTGAGGGGTATTTTATTTAAGGTGTGATATGAGCTTCTTCCTTAAGGATATACACCTAGGAATATTTACTCTGAGTAGTTATACATTTTCCTTCCTCAACTCCATAATTTTTACCTCATAGTGGGAAATATTTTTTCTAATGTGGATGATTGAACTCCCACAAAAAAATATGGGATACGACCAAGACCTTACCATTTTATTTGGAAGAAACTCATCGAGGGGGTTGTGGTGGAACATTATCTAGACCCCCATGTTTTTTATAAACTTATAATTTCTATTTTGAGGTAATTATATATTTAATTCATTATGGACAATGTTCAAAATAAGAATAGCATATCATTGCACCTATATAATGGAATCATCATTGTTGTTGTCTACATTAGTGATGCCCATGTTTTTCACTGAAACATAATGAATTATACATGTTATATTGAATGTTAAATGATAAGAGGGTTGTTTATTACCTTCAATGGACCCCATACCTCTTTACCAAGATAATTTTCGAGCTTCTTGGTGAGGAGAGACTCGTAGGGAACAACCCTACAATATTGGTTTATCTATTCCTTTTTATTGAATCATGTACTGGGATGGTAAAAAAAATGAGACCATATTACCTATTCCATCACCCCCATATAGGAATATAATTATTCAGGTGAGTGATACTTTGTAGTAAAAATAAACCCATATTTATGTGGTGTTGTTTTTCATGTTCATCCATCGTTATGCCTCACGAGTAATTTTTCACACTTGAAGGATAACTTTGGGTTAAAAATTACCCCATATTTTTTGTATGTGGTTAATCATGAACTATGGTGGTTTCCACTATGTACACCTCTCTCTTAATATTGTGCATCCTCATTTGAGAATGATCCGCGTGTAATTCATGATTTTCATCAGAACTTCCTACTTTTTGGGGAATGATTAGTGCCTAATTATTTTAATCTTATAAGTGATAAGCCTGATTAACTTCCAATGATTATGAATTAAATAATTTTTTGAATCCCTATTGTAACTGAGAATAATGATTTTTAGAGTAATTCATCTATTAATCCTACTTAGTTTAGTATCTTCCCTAAACTAGGTTGTTTTTGGATAACTCCACTAGATAAATGAAATTATAGGATGTCACCTATGGTGGATTTTTTACACCATGACATGAGGTGAAATGAAAATCTATTTGTTTTCAAATCCTCATATAATATCACCATGTGGGGAACCTATGATTAGACACCATAATTAATTCAATGCATAGTGTAATTTCAAGTTAAGATATGTCCACTTATTCCCTTATTGTAGTCTTTATGCAACTAGAAGGGATTTTATGTTGATTTGATGATGAATTTATTCAAAAAAATTAACATGGTTTACACATCCATCATAATCGAAGAACATTACTTTTAGGCAGTAAAGAGTTTCCTAATGGGTCCTTTTCATGTTATGTTTTAACACATTTGATAATTCCTCTGGAATGTTGAAATGAGAACTAGATGGGGGAAAAATCATGATGGGTATATTATCCCTAACCAATTGTCTTTTAATAAGTAACATATTTGTTTATTCAACCATAGAATTCACAGCATGATCATCCTAAAATGGGAATGACATAGATATTTTATCATGAAATACAGATATTATAGGTATCATTGGAATGGAAATAATCTTATGGTTGTTCAGAGGATGATTGTTTACAGGAAACTAATTTTGGTTGAGAAAGAATGCCATCATTTATTGATAGGGTGCCAGGCATGACTCTCCAAATCGTTCCAAGATCCTCAGAATATTAGTCATTTATCATATTTAATCTGTTTTGTGGTGTACCTTCCTGATTATTATTTTTTACTTCCATTAGGAGGTATTATGTAATCTTCCTCAGTATATGAACTCCCATGATCTATGAGATTGTGCCCACAAGGGAAGACTACACAATAATCATTCTGGGTATGATAACAAATACTAATTGTTATAATGATACAAGGAAGAAACATTTGACTACTAATTCCAATTTAATAATTTTTTAATAGATTGGATGGATCATGGGATACGAATTATTTATGATGGATGGATATACAAAATCCATACATTAAGAGAGTTTGGTCCTCAGTCTTCTCAGAATTAATTTACATCCCGATATGAGATTTATTTTTCTATTTTCTCCCCTAGAAATATATAAAGTCATGTTCTGATTACTTATACCCATGCATAAGAGTGGTTTATGGTGAATCCCATGTTGTTCTAAAATCATTTTAAAGAGTTTATAGAATTTCATATGGGAGACATTCCTTCCCTACAGTAGCCACTGAAATGGGCTAGTGACCCCTAGTTGGAATGTGGTTTTACCCCAATCCGGTTGTCCATTTATAAAGTAATGTATCTTATGAATATCTTGGATGAGGATAGGGATGTATATAAACTCATACTCATGTCTCCCAATTTGTAGGTGAGTTTTCCAACATGATGAGGCGTGGACATTCCCTTGACTTATATCTATTTTTTTATGTGATTGTGTCTGGGAATGTTCGTAATATATTGTATGAAATTGAATAATGGCCTTCCATAATTTCTAGAATGTGAAATTTATAATCCTCTGTTATAATAAGGATATATTCACATTCCGGTATTGGTTCGAGAATATGAGTTAGCCCTCTGTTTATATCTGAGTTGCACCTAATAGGTCATCCAATTACCATTGTATTTTACTGTAGATATTGATATGATTGAGAATATATTTACATATGATTGATATATGAATAAATGTTTGATTAGAGTACATGATATCCTCAGACAACTCATTTATCATTTTTAATGTAACTGGTTCCCTTCCTCCAGAGTGCATTAATCTTGTGAAAGCTGATTCTCTTGGGCTTCATTATTTTAGATCCCCCATGATGTATTTGGTATTTTCCCTTTTTTAATAAACATTCATAATATTGGATGGATGTATGATAATGGATTAGTATCTCCCTATTTTATGAAAATACATATTACAAGATGAAATGATATAAAAGAGAAGTAATATTCATAATCTTTTAAATGGAAATTTTATTTGACTTCAAAGATTGATATACTTGAGAATGGATTTTCATATTCTTATTGATTGAGGATTTATTTGACTTGTAGGAATGATATTCATGATCATATATTTTCATCAACTCATTATTTTCCATCATATTTGTCTTGAGGTCTTGATATATAAGAGCATGGGTTTGAATCTATTCATTGATTTCCACTATATTTGACTTGAGGGCTTGATAATCATGAGAATGGATTTGAATATTATAATTATTTTAAACTGTATTTCAATGGGGTAATGATATAAATGAGTATGTATTTTCATCTTATCATTTTCAATAACCGTATTTGACATGTGGGATATAAATGCAAGATCAATGATTTACATCTTCCAATTTTTTTAGCTATATTTGACAAGAATTCTCAATATGCATGACAATGAATTTTCATTTTTTCATAGATTTCACATAAAATTTAATAAGGGGACTTATTTTAATGGATGTTGATTCAAATATACCCATTGAATGTCATCATATTTTACAGGAAGGATTTATATGAATGATTAGGGATTTGAATCATATCATTGATTTGCCTTTTAGTTGAGGGGAAGACAGAATATGTATGTGTTGGGACTTGCATGTAATTTTTAATTTCAATCAAACATGAATAGAGGTATTTATATTTTTGAGAAGTGTTTTGTTTATAATAATATAATACAATACTAAATTATTCAATGTCATAATATTCAAGAGTATCTATTTTCATATTCTAATTGTTTTTAATCATATATGTTGGTCGATCATGATATTTATGAGAAGATATTTGAATATACTCATTGGCAGGGAGCATATTTGTAATGAGGGGTTCTTTAGAAAGAACATCAATGTTGGAATATCCTAGGATGTTTGAATTTCTCTCTCGGTATGTTAGTCCGGGGGCCCAGATAAAAATTATGTTGGTCGGATCCCATGGGGCGGTGTCCTCTCCATGCCGAAGATATTAGACTAAGCTATGTTTTCATTAGTGATAGATGGGAAGAGCACTCAGGTGGAAAACCTATCTTTCTAGGATGAAATTATTGAATAAGCCTTGATAAAACTCTCTATGTTATGGGATGAACCCATTATCATGTTACCCATATAGGCTCTTGATGTTGGCTGATATATCTACTAGTACCACCAAACATTGTTCCACCAATCACCCCATATCCAATAATTGAAGGGGATTCATGGAATACATTGCCTATTGTGAAAACTCCTATGTTTGGAGTCAACCATTAAGGTGGTACTTCAGAATCATCATACTTGAAATATTTCTTCATGGGATATTGAAAGGTAATAACATTCTTTGAATATATTAATATCTATCATTCACAACAGTCAAATAATATATCTTCTAGAACTTATGGGATGAAGTTTTTATATAAGGGAGTTCTATTCATAATTAATCTTGTTTATACGACAATAAACCCCATGAAAACCTCATCAATGTTGCATCTTATTGAATTAATACATGCATAATTGAGAGATTTAGATCATCACTTTCTCTCTTTCATTATATAATAGTGAAAAAGGTTCCTGATAATATTGTGATGTTATCATCTATGATAAGAATTAACATTGTGTTCACCATTTTTTTCTCTTGATCCATTTTCGGATGGGTGGGTTTTTAGGAATATTTGTTCATGGAGCATAAAACACCATATGCTCCCATACCAGTGATGACTCCAAGAGATTCATTCAAAAGTTATTTATTTTTTTGGGAACATGGATAATGAAACTTAAGAAATTTTAAGATCCCAACCGGTTTTTATATATTTTCAATTCTCATTTAGAGGTACTATTTTTCCTTGTTTTGAGTATAATTTTTTTCAGTCTTAATTTGTTTGAGTTTGGTATAATATTGGATAATTTAATAAGGAACTGGGTAAGTCCATGGTTGGCACATGGTTTTCCCAAACCATTCTCCCAATCCCAGCTAACTGTGTGAACCTTGGAAGAGGGGATTAACCCAAATGGTTAATGGTTTAGAAAACCATTCATCCAAATTGGAAAAAATTATGACCCTCCCCCCTCCACCACTCGAAGAGGAGCACGTCAAAGTAGTATGGTTACATGTATTTGAGCATGATTTTAAAAGACACTCGGTTTCTAATTTTAAAATCCCATAAAACCAAAAAACTCACCCATTTCCACCCAAATTTTACCATAGGAGGTCTTTCATGATTTTAGAGATCCCCATATGATTTTCAAGACATTATATTCTCCGTTCATCTTGATTCAATGCCCAGATCAAACATCTACACCTCTAATGTTAAGTGAATCATATCCCGTTTCATTTATCATTCTCCTCATATTATTGATGCTTTATTTGATAGAATTTATTATGTGTTATGTTAGATGTAATTTTTTATGGTGATATCCTGATCAAATATTTTAGATATAGATCATGATTTACAAGATAATTAATTATTTAATCATTATTTAGGTTTTTATGATCTAGAACTCGTTCAACGTTGTTGGTTTTCTCCATTTTTTTTAGGATTTCTCTTTAGTGATTTTTCATCGGTGAACTCAGTTAAGTGGAATATAATTAATGTCCCAAAGTAATAATTTCAATTATTTGTATGGAACTGTAGAATTTTTATTAGATGGTTATAAATTTCATTCTTGAACGAATTAATTAATTTAGAGAATTAATTAAGTATGGGAAATATTCAAGTTGAGGTTATTAGGATTGTATATTATGAATAAATAATTTTTGAATTAATTATGAGGGTATTGAGGTTGTTGAATTGGGTTAATTAATATTTTAATTTAATTATTAGAATATTAAATTTATGGTGATAGAACAATTAATTGAGGAATTAATTGGGAATATTCAATTAATTGATATATAATAATTATTTTATTAATTAATTAGCGTTATAGAATTGTTTTAGTTGGAATAATTAATTGATGAAATAATTATCATTATATTTAATTGATTTATATGTAATAATTAATTATTTATTTAATTATGGGTATATTTTTATTCATTATTTGATTAATTAATTGATACATTAATCAATGGAAGTACTTTGATTATTTATGTGATGAATTAAATTATCGAATTGATGTGTTAATTAAATGATGAATTAATTAATATGAGTAATGTGATTATTTAATGGTTCAATTAAATAATGGTATTTATAAGATTAATTAATTGATGAATTAATTAATGTAACTATTGGGGATTATTATGTTAATGAAAATGAATGGGATAGATTAATTAACTGCTGAAATAATTATCGGGGATTGTTTTTTTAATGAATGTGAATGGGTTAATTTAATTAATTTTCAAATTAAGTAATAGAGGTTTTATTTTTAATCAAATTAAATGAATGAAATTAATTATTTCCTGAATTAAATAATTTGGATTGTTTCGGTAATGAGATTATTGAAATGAGATAACTAATTGATGAATTTAAAATTATATGTTGGGATTTGACATTTAAGATAATGAATTGTAGATTTAATTATGAAATATTGATATAGTAAATAAGATGATGAATTTGGGAAATAATTATGGGATTTTGAGATGTGCATATGGATTAATTAATTGAAGAATTATTAATGAGATTGATGTGCTTAATTAATTACGAAATTAATTAAGGGTATTTATGTATTAAACTAATTGTTGATATATTAATGATATTGGTGTGAATAGTTAACTGTTAAATTTTCTAATAGAATTATTGTAATTAATTAATTTTATAATTAATTAATATATTTGAATAGATTTCTTAATTTTTGAATTAATTAATATTATTGATTTGATAAGTTAATTGTTGAATTAACAAGAGGAATTTATGTGATTAGTTAATTTTTTAATTAACTATAGTAATTGATGTGATTAGTTAATTTTTGAAATAATTAATATTATTAATGTTATTTGATAATTTTTGAATTAATTTATAATATTATTGTGATTAGTTAATTGTTTAATTAACTAGAGTAAATTTTTTGATTGATTAATTGATAAATTAATTATTATTAATGATTTAGTTATGTAACTATTGAATTAACTAGATGAATTGATGTGAATATTTAATTTTTGAATTAACTATTGAAAATAATGTGATTAATTAATTTTTGTGTAAATTAATGTTATTGATGTTATTAGTTAACTGATATCGATTGGATTAGTTAATTTTTCAATTAACATGAAGAATGGAAATTATTAATTAATTTTTGAATTAATTAATGTAGATGATGTGATTAAAATTTTATTGAATAATTTAATGTTGTTGATGGAATTACTTAATTTTCGAATTGAAAAGAGAAATTGATGCGATTAATAAATTTTTGAATTTATTAATTTTATAGATGATATTATTTAACTGTAGAGTTAATTAATGTAATTGTTTTTTCAAACTTATTTTTTAATGAGTAATGGAATTGGTGTCAATAATTAATTATTGAATTAATTATTTATTTATGGATGGTAACATGGTAATTTTATTTGGAGTCCTAAATGGTAACATGGTCATTTATTTTTGAAATAAAGAATGGCTACTTGGTCATTCTAATTTTTGTTAAGAATAGAGACATGTCTATTCTAATTTGAGTTAAGAATGGTAACATGATATTTATAAAGTGTGTATAGAATAGAAACATGGTAATTATATTTTGGGTTATCAATTGTTACATGTTCATTCTATTTTGTAATGTATGAATGATAACATGTGAATTCAAGTATGAATTAATGAATCGTAGTAATGGAATTCTGAGATATGGCCTCACTTGGGAATACATTGGCCTCCGACATGAGCTAGTGTAGGTATTGAGATTTGATACCACCTATGAATACTTTAGGCCACACCATGATCCAAAGTAGGTACAAGATATTATAAAACCCGTGAATAATTCAGGCTCCAGCATGGTCTAACGTAGGTATAGATGGATGTGTGTCTATAGTAACAGATAGGGTTTTCGTTTAAATAAATATTAATTTTATAATGTGGTAACTATGTACATATGAATTATATGTATCCCTATATAAATATATATATACTTGTAATCATTTGGATATTGTTTTAGAAGTCGTTGGTGGTCGCCTACTTAGTTTTACTCACACCCAACTTGGGCTGCCTAGTCGGTAGCCAAATAGGCATTGTGTTTTTTGGGGAAAAAGGGAAAAGGCTATATGTTATATAGTTTTATTGGGGATGTAACTTGGATGAAGGAATGAGACATGTTTCAATACCCTCATTGGAGTTTCTAATATATTTAATGTTGAATTTCATTTTAACACTTGTCATGTACATTATCATGGAGTTTGTACTGTTCAGTTTGGATATTGTATATCTAGTTTTATTATTATAATCTTGGTAGTATTTTCTTTGTTATATGTTTTTTTAGTGATTCCCATGAACAATAATCCTAGGTAATTATTTATATAATGATGTTACAAGAGTCGGAAGTACGAGATCTTATTACAATCATTTTGATAAAAGAATCTCACAACAACCGGTAATTCCTTAGACCAAGTGAGAGACACTCCAACACCCATGTTAGAAAGTCCATCAACAACCATATTATCCACCCAAAAGACATTTTTGTCAATGAATTTTTGGACAGTAAGTGTGTCCCTGTACATAGTCCATTTTTTTAATCCTCCATTAGATATTCAAAACATCATTCCTAATATTCTTCACAAGAGTATAAAAATCACTTTCCAACCAAAGGTTATTCCAACCATTCAATTTATCAAAAGATACATCGATAAATTTCCATAGAAATATATAATTCAAAGGAGGAAGTCACACCATAGGATATAAAAAAAACATCCCAGGACAACATCCCTATGATCTCGAAAAATAGCACCCCACACCATAGTTCTAGTATTCCCTTTAGAAGATCTTTCTATGGGAACATTAATCCAATTAGTAAATAAAAGAAACTATAACACCTATAAAGTACCCATTACAGGATTAAAATTCTAGGGAACCTTCATATTTCTCATAATGGTGAACTCTTGGATAGAATTATCACATAAGACCATTCTAACCATGCTGAACTCCCTAATTGCAACAAAAATCTACTACATAATCAGCCTGAAGTGGACCGACCTCCCCTAAAATATTGCAACATTATAGAATCTCCAGAAAGTATATAGTAATTTAGGGATGGAAACACATAATATAGAACATAAAATAGTAGAAAAAGGAATGTCCGAGCAGCATTGAAGCTTGTCCTGCAGACCTGCAGCCTGAAGACCATGCAGACTGAAGGAATCCATAACCTCATCATATATAGAGGATGTAGTTGCATAGATAAGAAATATATGTTCTTCATCCTCCTAGTACTGATGAACGATGGCACACTTATAGTAAAGGGAGCAGCCAAATTTCTAGAGAATATCATCATTGGGAACTCTATTATTAACAATAATCAAGATAAGAGTTAACTGATAGGGTCTGATCCATTTTTTATTATAATAAGATATACAATTGAAATCAAGATTTGGGGTCTTAGAAACATGATTATTAAAAATATTACTACTAAGACCACCATTTCTGGCTGGCTATATGACCATAATATCATAGAATGGAACAAAATCATAGTTTTCATTAATGTTATTAATCTCTTCATTCAAATTATTCTGAATGCAATAAAAAAATACATGATAATTATCTGAGCTTCTTCATTAGAAATAGGGGGAGGAAATATATTCGAGAGGGAAGAATCATACCAATTACCAAGAAAACATATAATCATAGAACACTTCTCCACAAGAAATTGTGATCATTTCATTATATTCTTAAAAGATGATCTAATAGAAGGAAACATATAAGAGTATAGATAGATAACTCTACCTTGTTTCAACTTATCATTGAAGCACGCTTTGAGAAAACCCAAGGATTAATAGTTATTATTCATGATATTCTAGGTGAGTATATCTTGATGAAATTCATTGAATAACCCAATATTCCATTATCCATAACACCTTTGTTAAATTCTTAAAAAAATCAGTCCAATCGATAGTAAAAATAATCCTATCATGTGACCAACCATCTTAGGGAATCACTATGTGGAACTCAGACTAGGGTTTTAGGAAGTGATATCTGAGGATTTTTATTTTTTATAATATTTTAATATTATTTGGGAGTGGTATATTAATTACTAGGATGGGTGTGTCCTTGGTTATGATCTCAGGAATGGGAGTATCAAACCCATGTGTGGGGGAAAACCCAAGTATATATTGTGGTATTTTTTTATTACCATTTGCTGTTAATTATCAATATTATTTCACCATGGGTGACAAAAATTTAGTGTGATGTGATTATTAATGTTGATATTTTTTGAGATTTGACTTGTGGCCTGACATGGAATAATATATGAGTTTCATGCATTAATCTAGACACTTAAGGTTATTGTGACATGCTCAATTTTAAGAACGTATGTGAAAATAGGTTTTGGGTATGTTATCAAAATTCAATTGTTTTTAATTACTCCTGAAATGAAAATTAAAAAGGTTAAAAACATAAAATTGAGAAAGATTTTAAAATAAATTAATATTATAATTAATCGGTTTCTAAGTGAGAACCATGAATAATTTGAATGTGTATACCACTTTAACCATGACATGGATGTATTGTGATTATGAGTAGAGATAGTGCATTAGTTTTGACTGTGTGGTTGGAAAAACGGGAAACGAATTGTTATGGTTATGTGTAAACACATCTTGTTAACGATTGTAATGTTTTAAATTTAGAATATTTTTTATTAATTTTTACCTTGATGTGCGTGGTTTGGGTAGTGATAATTTCTTATTTTTAGAACTCAGTTGAAGGTTTTATGAGGGACTATCTAGCTAATGATAGTATGGTGAAATGTTTTGTATAGGGATACATAAGAATATCAACAAGATAAGACGTTTATATAGTGGGAGGTAACATCTATATTGGTGGAATTGTGATGGTCTTCACTAACAATGTCTTAGCATACTTTTTGTTACTGACTATATTATCCCTTACCTTGACATCATCCTAGGTATTTTGAGAAATAATTGGCTTTGCACTGAGCTACCTAAATGTATTTTGTTTTGATATGGGTCCCCATGGAGGTTGATATTATGAAGTACTATATGTGGTGTTGGATCGTGGTTGGTATTCCATAAAAAGTTTATATATGAGTTTCTTAGGATGGACCAATTTTTTATAAATACAATAGAGGTAAAGTTTTATCAGAAAGAGGTGTTAATTAAGAACCAATTTTAGTTAGAGATGAGTTAGAAGTCTGTGTGTAGAGAAAAAATATGGTTTGGAAGGGGTGTCATTATAATGACAATGGGGAACCTATAAGAACCATGATTAAATTACTAGGAATAAGGCTAGGTGGGACACAGAGTTGGTGGATGTATGTACCTTCTAGGATGCATTTTATGGGATGGTTAAGATAAAATGTTGAATTAGGAAATTCAATGGTCATGTTGATGATGTTGAGATTTAGTTGGATGCATCCTTTGAGGATCATTTGATACATGTTCTGGATCATAATAAGAATGTTTTACAGGGAATGAGAGTACTGATAGTTCATGCATTTTGGAATCTTAGATGATCTCTGGAGGAATCATGGGATTGATAAAAAGAATAATAGGGAATACTGGCCTGATATATTTGACTCAGAATATTAGAAAAGCTTGGGAGTATAGCATTAGGATGAGTTATTATAAGGTAAAAAAATTATAAGATCCTAACCTTTTTTGGATATCTCTCGCTCTTATTTATATGTATTTTTTCAATATTTTGTGTATAACTAGTTTGGGTATTAATTTTGGTGTGTTTAGAAGAAAATTAGAGAATTTAGGAATGTAATGGGAAGGTTCATGGTTGGTGAAATGTTTACTCAAACAGTTCACCCATGTCCTGGTAACCATAAAAACCCAGCCACACGAGATTTGCGCTATTGGTGCACAGTTTGAAAAATTATGCTACCAAATTGGATAAATTGTGTATTCACTAAAATAGGAAAACATTTCTGCCACATGATTAGGAGAAATTGTGCACCTCTTCTCAAAAAAACATGCCCTATTTTAAAAGTGACCATTTTCTAATTTTAAAATCACCCAAACCATAAAAACACACACATTTCAACCCCATTTAACTATATGAGGTCTTTAGTGATTTGGAATCTCTCTGGATGGATTACATGCCTTCCTGACCACTATTCATCCTAAATCGAACATCAAATCGATGATCCACACATCTTATGGTATATGAATCCAATTCAAGTACTTTTCTCATTCTTCTCTCATTCTTCCCACATTGTTTAAAAATGTAGTACTCTTTTTGGGTAGATATAAATCTATATGATAAGATCTAGATCTATGGTTGTAGATCTAGATCTAGATTTATGGGATCTATAATTCATTAATATTGATTTAGTGTTATAATATTCAGATCTTAATTTAGTGAAATTATTCATTGGTGAATTGAGGGAGGTGGTCTAAAATTCAATTATAAATGACTTTAATTGAAATTATCTATATGTAATTGTTTAATTTCTATTAAATTTTTTACATTTGCAGTATTGATCAAATAATAAATTTGGTGAATTAATTAATTAAGGGAAATATTCCTATTTGGGATATTGGGATTATAGATTGTGAATAATTAATTATTTATTTAATTACAAGGGTATTGAGGTTAATAATTAGGGATAAATAATTCATGAGATTAATTATCAGAATATAGAATTGATAGAGTCTGAACTATTAAATGAGAAATTATTTTGTGATATTGAATTTATTATTATGGAATAGTTGTATTCATTGAGTTTCTTGTGTTGGAACAATTGATTAATGAATTAATTATGGTGTTATTAAACTAACTACATTGAAATAATTAGTTGATGAGTTAATTTGGGGATTTTTTATGATTGTTTATTTAATTAATTAGTTGATAAATTAATTAATCAATGTTATGCTTTTATTTAATTATTGACATGAATAATGGAATTGATAGACTATTTAATTGACAATTAATTAGTATGATTAATGTGTTTATTTAATAGTTTAATTAAATAATGAGATTAATGGGGTTTATTAATTGATGAAATAATTAATGTATGTATTGTGATCAATTAACTTTGAATTATTTGATGATATTGATATGATCAATTGATTGGTGAATTAATTGAAAGGATTTAATGTTGTTAATTAACTATTGAAATATTTATTGGAAATGAGTGGGCTTAATTAAATGGAAATTTTGTTAATGTGGATTGTTTTGTTAATTAAAATTAATGGGAAAAATTAATTAATTAATTTGGATTTTTGTGTTAATGGAATTGAATAGGTTAAATTAATAAATTACAGAATTAATTAATTAGGGTAGTTTGTTTAATGAAATTTAATTAACTGTATTAATTTATTTGTGATTTAATTTTTTTTTGTTATTATATTGAGATATTTAGTTGACTTATTAATTATGATATGTATGGATTTAAGAATTGAGATTAAAAATTTTGTAATAAATTAAGAAGTATTGATATATTTAATTAGAAAATTAATTATGGGTGTAATTATGAGATTTTTATATGTATATAATAAGTAATTGTATCATTAATTAACAAACGATATTGGAATACTTAATTAGTTGGGGGAATAATTAATAGAATTTAAGTTATAAACTAATTTTTTAATTACTAATGAGATTAGTATGATTAGTTAATTGATAAATTGTCTAATATAACTGAAGTAGTTAATTAATTTTATAATTAATTAATATAAGTTTTGTGCATAATTAATTGTTGAATTTATTAATATTATTTACTAAATAGTTAATTGTTAAATTAATTAGATGAAATTATGTGATTAGTGAACTCTTGAACTAATTTATATTGTTGATTTGGTTAGTTAATCATTAAATTAACTAGAGTAATTAATGTGATTAATTAATTATCAAATTAAATGATAATATTGATTTGATAATTTAATTATTTAATTAAATATTGTAATTGATGTGATTAGTTAATTATTGAATTAATTTAAATTATTATTAGTTAATTGGTTAATTAAAAATAGTAATTGATTATTATAAATTTATTGTTGAATTAATTAATAACATTTATTTGATTGGTAAATTGTTTAATTAACTAAAATAATTAATTTGAATTTCTAATTGTTGAATTAACTAGCTAAATTTATGAAATAAATTAATTTTCAAATTAATTAATATTTTTTATGTGAAAAATTATTTTTTGAATTAACTGGAATAATTTATGTTATTAATTAAATTTATAATTAATTAATGTTATTGATGGGAATCTAAAATTGTTGAATTAACTAGAGGAATAGAATAAATTAATTGTTATTTTTAATTATTTAATTTATTTGATGTTATTAATTAATTGTGGAATTAATTAATATTATTGATGGGATTAGCTAATTATAGATATAACTACCAAAATTTATGTGATTAATTAATAGTTCAGCTAGTTTAAGTTATTGATGTGATTATTTATTTATATAGTCATCTAATTGAAATGTTCTATTTAACTAATTGTTAAATAAGTAATAGAATTAGTGTGGATAATTAGTTTTTGAATTAATTATGTATTTATGAATGGTAACATGGTCATTTAGTTGTGAAATAATGAATGCTAACTTGGTCATTCATATGTGAATTAAGAATGTTAACTTGGTTATTCTAATGTGTGTTAGGATTGGTAACATGGTCATTATTATATGTCTTAATAATGGTATCATGGGAGTTCTATTCTATAATGTGTGAATGATATCATGGGAATTCAAGTATGAAATAAAGAATGGTAAAAATGGAATTATGACATATGACCTCACATAGGAATTCATTGGTGTTCGTTAAGAATTGATGTAGTTATTGAGAATTGATATCCCCTCTGTATACATTGTTCTATGATATGTTCCAATGTAGTTATGATACATGATATAACCAAGGAATGCTTTGGGCACCAGCATGAGCCAGAGAAGGTATTGAGGTATTAGTGTTTATGAGAATCTGAAAGTTTACATGGTTAAATAAGGATTAATTAATAATCTATAATGATTAAATTTTTCATATCATTTATTTATTTATACAACTATATATACTTTTTTGAATGTATATTGTTTTATATGCAATTGGTTGTGTCCAATTTAGTTACACTCACACCCTACTCGGGCTTCCTGATTGATACTTCAATATGATTTGTGTTTATGGAAAGGAAAAGCGGAAAATTTCCCATGATAGATAGATGTTTTGGGGATGAGGCATTAATTGGGGAACCAAATGTGGTTTGGGGGTCTCTTTAGAGTTGTTAGTGTCTTTACTTTTGAGTTGTGTTTTGACACATGGCATGTAAATTATCATAGAAGTTCATGCTGGCGGTGCGGAAACCTTGGATCAGGGTAGATGGGTCTGTTGGCGCCCCCCTGACGTTGGCCTCAAGCTGAACTCGGACGGGTCCTGCATCTGGGGTGACACGCGGGGAGGAGGCCTGGTTCGGGATGCCGGGGGCAGTGTCTTCCTAGCCTTTACTGCATTTTTTGGCAGCGGAACTCCTTTACAGGCAGAGGCGAAGGCACTCCTCACCGGCCTGACCCTCTGTAAACAGAGAGATCTGGCTCTCACGCAGGTTGAAACTGACTCCAAGGCCCTTCATGACTCCTTGATTGGCACTCGACCCACCCCCTGGACGATTGAATACACCGTGAGGAGATGCAAAGTTTTTCTCAACCATAATATTCGTGTGTCGCATACCTGGCGGGAGGGTAACATGGCCGCAGACTACTTGGCATCAATGGCAGAGCAAGGATCCAGTACCAGATGTCTCCCTAATAGCAGCGCCCTCAAACCGGAAGGGGTCAACTTGATCCGCAGTGACGCCCTAGGTCTTCACTATTTTAGGCCTCCTTAGAGAGGGGGATACACCTCATATCCTTCTTCTCTCCCCCCCCCCCCCCCTTTTCTTTTCCCTTTCCTTGTACTTTGAACCCGAAATAAATTTAATGATGATGATGATGATGATAACCAATTCATTCCTAATATGAAATATAATTCAACCATAGAAACAATTACAAGATCTTGAGGAAGCGCATTCACACATACGTCAACTGGAGAGGAATCATAGACATAGGATGCGATCATAATACCATTAGTGGTTTTCACAGCTAGTTACACATCTAATCATTTTGGTAGAATCTTAACACACTTAAAAAATTATTTAGATATGAAATAGTTGGTACATACAAAACAAATAATCCCTTAAGAGTTCTAGAATGGATGTTATGTAAACCTTTTAATGCATCTTTATGACACCCCTTATCAAAAATAGATATTTGATGAGATTTATTCTCTCCTAGATCTAAATATGTTAGTTATTTCATTAATCCTCACAAGACCATAGGATTTGGTTGGTGTCAGGATAATTCACATTCTCATTAAACTTGTAGCACTGAATAGGGGGAGGTTTATTTGGTGCTGCATTTTCTCCATTCTCACTATTAGCTAACTTCTTCACATTACATCAGAAATCAAATTCTTGATGGCCTTCCCATCAACACATACAATATTTATTATACCCCTTAAGGAAATATTATATGTGCTTCTTCCCACAAATAGAGAATAATGGATAGATCATATTCTTCTATTTATGTGTTTTATATTTTCATTTAATATCCATATTCATTTTCTTGAGGAAACCATGAGACTCATACGTGACTCTAAACTCTATTTCAACCATGAATGTACAATTACAAATCTATGCATAAGTGTTATAGTATCGTATGGTAAATTTCATTCTCAATCATGGATTTAATCCATTGAATGTCCTATCAAATTTACATCCATTTTTATGATAGTTCTGGAAGTGTACCTCACTTGCCTTATGAAATAATCCTTGTGGGTACCAACAAATTCATCATCCCATTTCTTTAACTCATTGAACTATTTCATCACCTTGGAATAAATAATCCATGGAATGTACTTATTGAAAAATATTTTCATGAACTCATCCCAATACATTGATTCAATCACATCTAGTTTCCTTGTATTCTTGATTAGAATCCACCACTAGTCAGGTTCACTTTCTAACCAATAAACATCAAGAATTTCATTCTCATGATCTAAAAATTGTAGAATGAATAATATCATATTAGTAGTATTGGTTAGTTTTTCATCAACTTGTGGACTAGAATACCCGCTAATAGATGTTTGGTGTTTCCTCGTGAATGATGCAACATAATGGTGTTCCCTCTATTTCACATTTGAAAGACCAACCTGATTTATAGATTGAGATATTTGGGCGAGCATAAAAAATAGATTTTATATTCCTTATACCATAGAATTTTTTTCATCATGAGGACAATCATTGCATTGTATATTGAAATCACCATTAATGTAGTTCCTTCATGTTTCATCCATTTATGAAAACCAAAATCCACTACTGGAAAAATGATTTTTCCCAACGCTTCTATACCAACGGTTTGTCAAACCGTTGGTATAGGTACCCTTTCCCAACGGTTTGGCCAAACCGTTGGGAAATCCCATATTTTTTCCACATTTCCTCAACGGTTTGGGAAAACCGTTGGGAAAGGTTGAATTTTGGAGGCCCTTTGCCAACGGTTTTGGCAAACCATTGGGATAGGCTACCCTTTCCCAACGGTTTTCCAAAACCGTTGGCAAAGGGCCTCCAAAATTCAACCCTTTGCAAAAAAACTCTAGACTTTTCCCAACGGTTCTCAAAACCGTTTGGAAAGGCCTTTCCCAATGGTTTTGAGAACCGTTGGGAAAAGTCTAGTGTTTTTTTTTGGAATAATCCTACGGAGAACATTATATATATCAAAATTTAAAATAATTAGAACAATACATATATATTTTTATGGAATTATCTAAACAAAAGTCATGTTAGGTTAGTGGTTAAGTCTTCTAGTTATAAACTAGAGGTCCTGGGATCAAATCCCACTGGGTGTTTTATTTTTGGAATTTATATACCAATGGTTCCATTACCGTTGATATAGATTTCATATTAACTATACCAACGGTTTCCAAAACCATTGGTATAGACCTATCCCAACGTCTTACTTGTCTACGGTTCTCCAAACCGTTGGTATAGGCTATACCAATGGTTTGGAGGCCTATACCAACGGTTCCAAACCGTTGGTAAATGTTAGTTTTCTAGTAGTGATCATAGAGTAAGAATCATTTATAATAATGAGGAACCACATAATCTAGAAAAGTCACTTATATGATATCAAAATTATGCCACCATCCTTAATCTATGACACATTTTGATTATCCAAGGTTATTCATAGCCAGTACTTATTTAAATCTATAAGGATAGTTCATCATGATATTGTGAATTCTGATAGAATATCCCTAAGGAGTGTCAAATTGGGTGTGCATCAAGGCTCATTCAGGTGTAGTATGTTACAAATAAGTAATCCTTGACACACATTATCATAGTTTTTACTCATAGATACATATGATCAAAAGACACATTGAATTTTAGTATCTATAATGGAATGTATTTATTGGAAACAACTTTCTCTATCCATTATCAAAATTCTAGGACAATTTCAAATTCTTTTCCTTGACCTTTTACTTATTCTTAGAAAATACCTCAGGGTATTAAGTATAGTTTTATCATCCTATCGTCCAAAGGTTAGCTAAGTCTTTATTTGATACCAAAAATAGTGACCCTATCATTTCACACATTAATATTACATTTATTTTTAAGGAATACATAAAGTATTATAAAAATAAGCACCCAAAGACTATACTAGTCTAGTCCCTTTAGAAACATGTAATCATAAACAATGCTACATAAGAGAACTATATTACTCCCAATAGGTTCTTTAGGACTAGAAACCTTTTTATACACATCATACATAATGAATATATTCATAACCTCTAAATGGAATCATAAAATTTGATGATAATTATTTCCCATAAAGGATAAAAAAATCTATAAATATAATAATAAACACGAGGATTGGGGTATGAGCCTATGAACATAAAATTTGAATATCGTAACCAACATATAATCAGATTATAAAAATTAATCATGGTATAAAGCTTGGTATTTCATTATATAGTAATCATAAATAAATAAATAACATAAGACATGAAATAATAACATAGAAATAAAACATGGAATTGTGGCAGACACATTTGTATATAAGAATGTTTTCCATAGTGGTAGAGTCATCATTTCCAACACCATCTTGGTATTATGGGTTCACTCCCAATACCATCATGGTAGTCTGGGTTCAATCCCACTTCAATATTTATAGTATGGTTTCACTCCCCATACCATCTTTTTTTCTTGATTCACTCCCATTTCTATCATAGTTTTAATGTTTCACTCCCAATAACATCTTAGTTTATATTGTGAGATATAAATCTTTACCAAATTCATTGGAGGATGATATAGGTCTCAAAAATCTCATAATTAAATAAAATATTAATGTCCCATAAAATCATAAATAATAATTTTATAACCCATGAAATTAAATAGCTACCACAAATATGTAATTATATCATAACCTATAGAAAAATATATAGGTTTTGAAATCATTATATCAAAAGAATAACCTGTGAAATGATGCGGCTTTAGATGTGGTATAACATTTGAATGAGAAAAATAGTTTCACAAACATAATTCCATCAAAATATAAACCATTAATAGAAATAATATGATGGTAAAATTGGATCATGATGATAGAATTGAATAAGTAATACCAATGGATTTTATCTTATATGTGAAATAATTTTGAAATATATTTTTAAAACATTTCTGGAATAAAATATCCTTTCATAATTGAAAAAATATTATTAAAAGAAAAGACAATCTTGAATATCTTTTTTCATGGAAAACTAATTTGAAAACATTTAGTGGAAGCTTTGGAATCCATAAAATATTTTTATAAACTTCTTCCTTGGAATATTTATTTTTTTAAATGTGGTTTTTAAATAAAACAAATTTCCAACCGAAGATAGAGATACATTCAAATTTAATTTAATTTAATTTTAATTAAAAAAATAACAAATAGTGGGGTAAGGGTACTAATAAATTGATATATATTGAATAAAAATAAGATAATAAAACTCATTAGTGTTCTTGATAAATTAATTATAATATTTAATCAATGATAACATAGTCATAAATAGTCTTGATAAACGATGGGATTGTTTCAATAAAATCTTACCACATGGTAACATAGAATCATACATGCCATGTTATAAAATAAAATAAAATTAATCTTAAAATTTCATGATATAAATTTTATAATTGAATTATAAACTTCTCAAAAATCAACATATATGTATAACAAAACATGAGTCTCAAAGAAGGTAAATTGAGACAAAACTGTCTTACCGAATTGGTAACTCATGAATAATAAACACCATAAAATAAATTTAATATAATGAATATATAAACACCAATAAATATAAAAATAATTGTTATAGAATATATTAATGGGTAGTATATAAAATATTCAAAAGATAATATTGGTAAAATGGAATGTATCTCACGGATATATGAAGTGAGATGTAATTTGCATACCATTTGTTTTGAATCATGTCGTAATCATACAAACATCCTTCATAATAAATATATATTTATTATAAATAAAAAACTTCCATATTCTTATATTTAATACCATATATGTTTTGATTATTAATTTATATTAACCTCTTCTTAAAAACTCTACATTAATGTTTCACTTTGAGTAATATCTACTTTTTCCATCGCATGTGTCTTAATTTGTTATATCTTTGGTCATTATACATATATCATGATTTTTAGAATGTAAACCATGAAATAAATTTCATTTATATTCATTAAATTTTTATTATAATAATCTATTGAATATATATGTCTGAAATAGAATACACCGTTCATGGAGAATTTATGTCGTATATACACATGAACGCTATTTCCATTTCTATTATCGTATTGAAAGAAAGAAAAAAATTAATATATATGAATATAAGTATATAAATTACTTTTATTATCATTATCATGTTTTATATATATATATATATCTTATATGTTTTCTAAATCCATCCTTAATACATTCCATGTAGTGTGGGAATGAATCACATTATATTGAGGGGGTGGTAGTCCACACTTCCTCAAATGAAATTATCTTAATTTCACAAAATGTAAAGTATAAGGATATATATTTTGAAATAGTAAAATAAATATAAATATATTATAAATATAAGTAATATTATATATAAATAGATCTTCTATCTTAATTCCTACTATTAGAGGCGCTAATGGAAGACCCAACAATCATTTCTTCGTGAGGAGGTAGTTCTCTGTAAAAATAACCATTATGATCCTTACCCATTAGATGGATGTGTGTGTTTGTGTATTCTGAAACATTAGTAAAAATATCTTATTATATTTAGTATATGGTTTTTCTTTTATAATGATGGAGTAATTATTGTTGAGGGGGTGGAGAATGAAAATAATATACAAGAGCTTGGGGAAGGAGGCTAGCTATTCTTTAGGTGTATCTATTTGGATTACAACAATGGGTTTTTTTGGATAGATATAATCCAAAGGTCAGGATTATTTTATTATGGGAGTTGTATTTATGAGATATTTTCTAATATATTGGTCGATCCATAGTGTCATGATTGGTGTGATGAAGTGGGAGGATAGGATGCCTTTTATATTACCGGAGGAGTGGCATTGTTGTAAATTTTGGTAAATGGAATTCTACCCATGATTTTACCATGTCATGTGGATCTAATAACAAAAAAACTTATATCTAAGGAGTTAAAGGGTCAGAATATTTTAATAAAATGACCCTTGGACCACTTTCTAGGTCGTTTTTTGTATTAAATTTTGGGTATAGTACTTTGTTAACCAGTTTTTCTCTAAAATGTTCTAATTAATTATAATCACTTTCACAAAAAAAATTCAACAAATAATTTTGAAATAATAAACATTATAAACTATTATTATTTCATATATGGAATCCATTTTTCTAAATTCAAGTCATAGAAAGTGCATAAATAAATTTTAATTGAATATCAGGATTGGGTTAACAATCCATGTTTTTAAAATATAAACATCCAATTGTTTTCTATTTTTTATACACAATTTCAATGTGAACATGATTCCAATGACCCCAATTATATTAAAAGATAAAAATATGATCTAACTTAACTTTTAATCCATTTATATTATCTTTTAACTATATATATTACTTAAATAAAATATTATTTTCAATTAAAATTATGTAATTTTAAATATTCATCAAAAAATTGTGTTTTACTAAAAAAATACCATAAATTATCCCTAATATTATTTATAAATTATAAATTCAATAAGATAATTTTATTTTATCAAATAAACTTTCTTAATGTGTGTAAAATTAATTTTATTTTTTTCCACAGAAGGACATGAAAAGTAGTTCATTTGAGAAAGTAGTATTTTTAAACATATATAAATTTTATCAAAATTATATCATTAATTCTAAATAGGTTTTATTTAAATAAAAAAATTATAAAAAATATATGAAAATTAGTTATTACAACTCATATTACTATGTTTTATATCTGGGATATAATTATCTCCTTCATATAATTATAAAAAATATGTTTCATAGAAACATAGTGTTGAATGTAACATATGTCAAGTCGGTGATGCATGTAATGTACAATAAATAGGTGTTATGTGTAATGTACCACAATTCAGTGTTTCATGAAATTTACTTTAATTTAGTTACATGTGAAAGGAATGACTGAGTCATTAGTATTGTATATGTCGATTAAAATTAAATTTATTCGATGAAAAAATGATCCACAAAAACATAGGGTGTTACATTATAAAACTACATTACAAAAAGTTTCATTAATTTTCTATGAATTATAAAGTAAATTCAATGATTAAAATTGGATAAATTTAAAAATGTTTTTTATAATGGTAAATTTAGATAATAACTAAATATTTTCCCAAGGCCACAGAAATATAAGAATAATTTAAATAATGAATAATGGTCACTCTCGAGTGTATCCAATAGAACGTAAATGGAATTTTAATTAAAATGGTTAGTTTCTATATATATATATATATGGGTAATGTATAAATATATATATATATATATATATAATGTAGTATCAAACTCATTATATATCTAAATCTATCATTTGATCTTATTAAAATATTTTTATAGTATTGTAATCAAAATGAAAGATAATAGTGAATCCTGTATATTAATATTCATGAAAAATAATTCAAATTAATGAATAAATATATTTATGATGGCGATATTATTAAATGAAAAAAAAATATGGGACATTTTCAATACTTCATGCTTCTTAGAAGAAAAATAGATGTACATCATGAATATGATTATCATGTAATGAAGATGTCTCAAGAAGAAATAAATATTAAGCTTATTGTATTACATTAGATGAAACAAGAAAATGGTTCTTGATGATGATTATGTATCAATAGATCCTGACACCATAATTTAATTATAGGTAAATTATACAGAGTTACTAAATAATAATGAGGATTTTTATATATATTTTAATGGAGATTCTATGTCCTAAATATGAAGTTATTTACAAATGTGAGGATTCACCTATAAATTGAAATTAATAGTGGAACAATGATTATGAAATTATATTATATAGAAATGTTTGTTATTTTTATCAGAAGTGGATTAAATATAAATATTCACACAATAAAAAGACTACAATTAATTCTATGCTAACATCGAAAATTAAAAGTACTCAATTATATCATGGTTATTTTTAGAAAGATTATCATTAGTCTATTAGGATATTAAATTAAGTGAAATTTTATTTGCGGTAAGTTAGAATTAAATTTGATATAAAATATATAAAAACTTGTATATTTATATATATAAATATTATATAATAATTAATTATACAAGAGTTGAGAATAACAAATGTTTGGACACTTCAGATTAACTTTTTTTATCAAATGTGAAACATATTGAATTGAAACATTACATATTCAACTTATTCTAAGTTTTATATAATTTTAGATATTAAATACATTATTGAATTTAATTATTCATGTTCATTTTTTATGGTTAATATTAGGAATACAGCAACCATTGATTATTCTTTCCACTATTCTCGATTAATATGAGGATTTAAGAATCTAAGATGTGATATTATTATATCATAATGTATAAATAAAATGATAATCCTATATTGTTTGTTCCCAATATTACAATAATTTGAATATAGGTATATACTTTGATTGCAAAACTATATCATCTCAGTACAAATATAAAAGTCTTCAATAGGGTTACACACCGTCTAACTAGGTTTCAATATGTGTAATGGCCTCTAGGGGCATGTCGTAAGAATATTCATGTTCTGAGAAGATTCAAACTATGAAATGATACACATTGTGGCTATTCTTTACACTTCATTCATTTATCTCAACCCAAAACCTTCCCTAGGTGGTCTTAATGTACTCCCACCCTTCTAGGTCCTCTCATATAGTTTTCGAACAACGTTTCACTTGTGGGGTGATTACAGGGTAATCTTTCTCCCTTATACTTCAAATTTATGTCTTTATAATCCTTTAGTATTTCATAATAACGTCCAAAAAACGATGGATCTATTCTCAGTTATGTTAGATGTCATCTCTAGGATGTTTTATAAGTCCTTATACACCTTCGTTCTCATTGATGGTTTTCGTTATGAGTGTTGATTTTCTATAAAAGTTATTTGGTTAAATCCTTTTTCGAAAAATTTATTATCCTTTAATTACTTGATTAATTTGAATTTTTTATTTTAATTCAGTTTCTCAAAATTACATTCAATTCATTTGATAAAACACAATTCTAGTGAATTGGGATATTTGAAATGGTTTTTGGCGTAAAAATTGGGAAAACCCCCAACTCAAATGAATTGGGTTGTGTGTATAAAAATTAGATGATTTAAACTTTTCATTTAAATGGTATATTTTTTTGAAAATATTAAAATTAAATTATTGAATTTATTTGAGGAAATTAATTTGTAAATTGATGTATTTTTTGAACTTTTGAAAATGTCATAAAAAGATTTTATTGTAACCTAGTGGTTTTATTTATTTAAATAAAACATTTTTATTAGATCATATTTTGGTTTTAAATTGAAAATTGTTATTAAAATTAAAGAATGTAATTTTATTTTATTTTATAGAGAAATAAATTAAATTTTCCATAATTTATTATGTAAGAACACATGCATGGGATAGGTTGTTGGTGAGTTATTTAGAGACACTCTAAACCATTACAATGTTTTAAAACAAACATTTAGTAGGTCACGTCCCCAATGGGCAGGTAAAAAGGCTATTTTGGCTAGCGTCAAGGGGATGTGTGTATACACATATTGTTGAGATCACTTAGAGATTGTGGAGTCCTATGGCCTGAAAATTTTATACCTATTTGGAATATGACATTGTTTCTCAATTATTTTATAATTTAGAAATTAATTTATTACAATTTTACAAAAAAATATTTACATTCCTACTTTACTTATATAAACTATTTTTTATGACTATTTATTTTGATCCATGGTTTTAAAAATACTCTGCCACTTGTAAATTCTTTGTTTATTGTATTTTACCATCATTTATACTTTATAGAATGATTTGATTACATATGAATTTGAAATGAGAAAACTATTTATTTTAAAAGTTGAATAAATTTAATTGGTTAACATATTATTGGCATCTGATATGGAATACTTGGTGATACCTTGAAATAATTTTTAACCCACGCCATAATTGTTCCTTTTGGTGTTTTTAAATTATATCCTTTTAGGTTTGAGTTTGGGGGAAAATATCTTATAGGTGGATCTTGTTATTGATCCCTTGATATGGAGAGTTGTGTCTTTAAGTACTTGGGGTATTTTCATATTTTTAATTAAATGGGATGTAGTATACTGTGATTTGGTTCCACATTGACTAATGGAACATTAATCCCAAGGGAGTATCTTTTGTATGAATGTTGAATTTCTTATCGTTCTTCTGCATAGTTTTTAGAAAATTCATTACCACTTGCATGTTGTAAGACACTAGGTGTTGTTGGAAACCTTTGGGGATTTGAAATTCCCTTCAAGATATGTGTGGTCTGGATCAGTTATCAGGTTACTAGGGTACCATAGGTGGTTTGTGACAAAGTTATATTATATGAAGCTATTGATCTTTTTTCTTCAAGCCAGTTTGATATTGAAAAAATGTAGGGAAATAGTAGGTAGTTGTGATTAAGTATATGGATATATCTCATGATAATGAATATTAATAAATAAGGGGATATTATGGAAGTATGTATTGTGTATTAGTTCTATTATTTTCCCTATTGTAATTCAGATGCAGTGAAATCCAAATCTATTCGTTCCATCAGTTGGAAATAATTTTCCTTGTTGCTCATTTTGACTGTCAGTATCATTTATTCAATGATGTATTTGGATGTTGTGTAGAATCATTCCTCATAGAGGATACTCAATTCGGATCTAAGATAAAGAAGGTTCTAAACCATAACAATAAAATTCTTTCAGTGGTTCCAAATATAGTTGAGGTGATTGTGAGCACTATCGAACCTATGGGATTGTCACCAACTCCAGTCCCTAATCTAAAAGCATTTTTTAATCATCATGGTGATGATTTTTGAAATAATTTTTATGGGTTACTTCAACATAAGACAAAAGTTTTCAATGGATCCATTGATCCTCAACGTTATGATGAAGGGTTGGGTAGGATAGAAATTTTATTTTTGTTCTTAGAGATGCCAGATGAGATATAGAAGAATTATGCCACCTTTTTGTTGGAAGGAATTTTTAGGATATAGTTATCATGATGGTGATAGAAATAAAACATTACTTAAAAGACTAGAATAGCATAAAGTATCTTTTCATTTAATAGATCTATCCTAATTAAATGTTGTTGGAAAAGGCTGTGGAGATTTTTAAGCTTGAGAAGGCTGAAAAAAACCATGGGTGAGTATTCAAATTTATTTTTTGAGTTACTACAGTTTAGAAAAGAATTTGTATATAATTATTGGATTATGGATCAATGTTTCAATTTAATATTTAAATCAGATGTCCCATCTCGGGTTTTCATACAAAATCTACCGACTTCTGTTGATGTACTAGATAGTGAGTTGATGGTTGATATGGACTTGGATATAAAGTCAGGGTAATCAAAATTTTCTTTCTTCCATAGTGGTAGTGTGAGTTCCTACAAAGAAAAATGAAATAAATTTTATTCTCACAATAGTTATTGAGAGTACAGTCATTCTAGACCTCATACAGTTTTAAGATTAATTCCTTTGATTTTCAATCAGTGTGGAAATCCAGGACATTCAAATAGGGTTTTCACTGATGCACCCAGAAACTATAGCTCCGATGGATGATCTGGACACTAACATAGATTTTTCTCGAATTATTCTACTTTGTCTAGTGTAACGGGGACATCATCTCCAATTAATACTGTGGGAAAATCAGATTCATCATGTATAAAATGTTTCTAGACATAGGCATCTGGAAAAAATCTTCTTCACTCTAGTGAAGAATATCTAGAGAAAGCAGGCACAAGTCAATCCATTATGAGATATACCGTTATTATAGATTCATTATTAGTGACTACCCTATTTTACACTAGTTCATCTCACTCGTTTATTTAAACCTATATTGTTACATTTCCTAATCATATTATGGAGATTCTATCCTATGAATGGATATTAATACACACCTTGGAACAATGAGAGTGTAGGGTCTTCGTAGTCCTGCTTGTGTCTTCTCTCTAAATGATATTAAGATGCCTTAGAGATTTCTAGTCTTTGACAAGAAATCTATTGATGTCATATTTGGAATAGGTTGTCTCATTAAAAATATATCCCAGATGGATTGTTATCATCAATGAGTCTACATTACTACACCTAGTGTTGTGTCTCTTTTATTTCATGGAGAATGGGACCCAAGGTCGAGAATACTCATACCTTCTTATCCAGAGCTAGGGAAAGTAATATCAGTGTTTTCTTTAGTTCTGGAGTGGTAATATTTGATCGGTGATCTCCCTATTTTTTTCGAGTTTCCCAATATATTTTCTTCTGATTAATCTAGTTTTATACCAGTAAGGGGATTCAAAATTTCCAATGACATAGTTTTTGAAATTCAAATACATTTAATTCCCTCTTACTGAATTTCTCTTGTTAAAATGATATTGATAAATTCATTTTTGGAAGATATTTTTAAAAAAGTATTTATATACTGTATTGTGTCACCTTGGATGGCACTGATTCTCTTCTCATTGAATGATAATGGTTTTCTTCACTTATGTGTGGATTACTAAATGCCCAATTGAGTGATAGTTAAGAAAAATTATATGTTTCCATGAATTGAAAATATATTTGATCAATTAAATGGGTAAATGTGGATATCATAGATCTAAATCCAATTTGGATACCATAATTTGAGGTTAAAATAATTATACTTTCATAAAACCATTGTTTGTATAAGTTGAACGTTGGAGTTGACAAGAAAAGGGGATGAAGTTTCATTATACATCGTTTATATGACATCCTCTATTCTGGAGATGATTCTCTAGGATAACGATCTTGATGATGAATTCCATAGCATTAGAAAATATCTTATTGGTGGGGAGATAGTTTCCATATGGTCATTCTCTAAATAGGGAATTCTATTCAATTTGATTCATTTCATTGTGACATTAACAACAAGAGATGATGTGATGAGGTATTTTCATAATTCCCATCGGACTATTCACATAGGAACTACTAAAATATTCTATGAAATGTGGTGGTAGTTCTAGTGGAAAGGGATGAGACATGACATTAATGAGTTTTCATTTTATTACTAAACATTCCAGCATGTGAAGATTGAGAATAAGAATCCTTCGGGTTTACTTAATCCACTTTATGTCCCTACATGAAAGTCTGATGAAATATATATGGACATTGTGGTTGGGATTCCTCATACAGAGAGAAATAAGAATGTGATATTGACTGTGATCAATATGATGAACATATCAGCTCAATTCATACCCATTCGAGATAAAACCGAGTTTGAGGAGTTTGGAAATAACTATATAGAGAATATTAATCATTTTCTGGGAATTTCGTCATCTATAATCATTGATAGGGATCCATGTTTCACTTCATTCTTTTGGAGAGGCCTTCTATAGAAACTAAGAACTCATATCAATTTAAGAATGACCTATTATCCATATTTGGATGGTGAGAGAATGAGATATATATAGATTCTAGAGGATATTCTTCATGATTGTGTTCTAGACATCAGTGTGGATTGGGATGATCACCTAGGGCTGGTTGTGTTTTCTTATAACAATAGTTATCTGAACCCCATCAGAATGGAAGATTGTGAGGACTTGTATGGAAATCCTTATAAATATTCATTTTGTTGTCAGATATTGGTAAAATCTACATGGTTGGACCAAACATGGTGCAAGAGATGAAAATGATGATTTAGATAATTCAACTGAGGATATTGAATGCACAGAGCTAGTATAACTCTTATGTTGATCGTCACTATAAAACTTTTTAGTTCTCATTTTGTGACCATGTATTCTTGAATGTTACTCCCCAGATGGGTCATCAATTGCTTGGATGGAAAGGAATGATTTCTTTTCATTTCGAGGTACAGTTATAGGATAGTTAACATGTGGGTCAAGTTGAATACCATTTATCACATCCACCACATCTGATGTTGATACAAACCATATTCTATGTATGAAAACTGAGAATGTGTTATCTGATCCATCTAATGTTTTCTAGCTGGACTGATCTTGATATTGATATAGATTTATTTCTGAATGATCAGATTTCTAGGGTAGTTGATTCCAAGAAAAATTTACTTTGTGAGAGGAAGATATCTTTGGTTTTTGTTCTATGACAACAAGGTTCTAAGAATCATGAGATGTGGGAATATGAGTAACTGATGAAAGAGTATTGGCCTTATCTTTTTGGAATAGAAGCTTTTTCATAAGATTTATAGAGAGATGAAATTATTTATAATGGGGAGGTTGTAGCATCCCATTTCAAATCTTACTGAATTCTAAAGGGGTTACATTCCATGTAAGTAAGTTACATGACGTTTCATTGTAGCTGGGAGCATACTGTGAGAAGATTCATGTCGATTCAGACCATAAAAGGTAACACATTGTTACTATCCTTTTATATTTCATTCGTTTCTATTGAACTAAATCCTTCACCAAGTGGGATTGAAGTTTTCAACCCTTCCAGATCCTCTCTTTTGGCATTCGATCATCGTGGTGCTTCAACTATGATTCTTGAGAAATCATTCACCCTTATTCATTATCTTTCTCTCTTTCTCCTCATTTGGGATTTTAATAGATCATCATGAAATTGAATTATCTATCCTCAGTGATTTTGGATAACATCTGTAGGTTATATTTGTTGTTCTTTTACACCATCTTTCTTGTTGACATTTGTCTTCGCAATTGTTGGGTTTTTTTGGAAAAGGTATGATGTTCTATCTTGTTTAGAAAAATTGATTAATTTTGAACTGATTGATTTATTTCAATTGCTGATTTAAATTCGTTTTATCAATCATTAATTCAATCGATTTGATAAAAACCAATTCTAGTGAATTTTAAGATTTGATATGATTTTTGGAAATAATATTTTGAAGCCCCCCAACGCCATTGAATATTTGTGTGTTAATGGAATTGGTTGAATTAAAATTTTTATTTTAATTTATGATTTTTTGGATACTATTTAAATTGAATAGTAGAATTAAATTGTGTAATTGAATTTTGAAATTAATGGAATTGGTTTTGGACTTTTGATTTTGGGTTTTTTTATTGAAATAAGTAGATATAAATTGCTAAAAATGTTTTGATTGAATCCCATGGGTTTTATTTTATTAAATATGTGTGTTTTTTTATTAATATTTGTTTTTGTTGTAAAAGGAAAATCAGAATTGAAATAGAATAATTTTATTATATTTTATTTTAATAACTCATAAAATAAATATCCCATCATTTTTTTGTATGGTCACATTCAATCCTTGGGTAGTTGTTGATTTATTTGGATGAACATTATTCCATTATCATGTTCTAAAACAAACAAGAAGAAGGTCACATAACATATGGGATGGTGACATGTTGCATTTGTATAGTGTCAGTGGGTGTGTATATACATATTACTGAGTTCACATAGAGAGTCTGGAGTCTTATAGCCTAAAAATTTCATTATTATTTAGTATATGACCATGTAGCTCTCTTGTTTTACATTTGATATATAAATGTTTTCCAATGTTGTAAAACTATTTAACATTCCTCATGAATTTATATAAACTATTTTATATAACCATTTTATTTAAGCCTTTATTTGAGAAATATTTCATCACTTGTAAATCCTTTTCTTAAAGTGTTTTTCCATCACATGAAATATATAGAATGATTTATGTAAATATTAATTGAAAATTCCAAAATGGTTTATTTTAAAATATGAAAGAATTTATTAGGTTAATCTATTATTGGAGTCTGATGTGGAATCCATGGTGAGACCCTATTGTGATTTTCATCTTACTCCCTACTTGTGCCTCAGGTTTTTTTGACTATCTCTTTCTAGATTTGAGAATGAGGAAAGGATATCTTGGATGTTGATATAGCTGCTGAAAATAATACACAGTGAGTTGTGTCCTTAGGGACTATGAGTGTTTTATTCTATTTTGGTACATGGGTTGTAATACATTGGGATTTGATTCCTTACTGATTTATGGTATATTACTATAACTAGAGTTTCTTTTCTATAAATGATGACTTGATTATTGTTATTCTCCTATGTTTTGTGGAAAATTAATTCGCACATCCATGTTGTATGGTGTTAGGTGCTAATCACAAACTAGTAGGGATAAAAAATTCCCTTCAGGCTATTTGAGGGATAGCTCAGTTATCTAGTTACTAGGGTACCCAGTATGGCTCATGAAAAACATAATTTCGAAAATGAGATGATCCATTATGTCTTAGAAAGATAAAAAAACTCCATTTTTATATACATATAGGTGGTACATGCTGAATTTTTTATTCTATATGAATTTATATTTTTGTATTAGAGTATGATATCATTATTTTATTTCATTCTTTATACATTTTGGTGCTATGAGAACGTGTTCTTAGATATAAGATTTATCATGTTCTTATTATAGAATAATAGTGGAGGTGATTTCTAGTGGGATAACAAATAGTATAAACTGTGATTATAAACACCTTTTTTAGAGGCCGATCATGATACAAAAAATTATTTTCCTTTTTGTTTCCATTTTATGATTTAAATATATCGAATATAACTAAATTAAAAAAATTATGAGATATAAATTCACTACATAGTTAAATAGTTAATGAATATTAAACATTAAAATTGACCTTTTTTCATCAATAATAATTCATCCACTATCTAAATGATTCCCATATATGAATTTTTCAAAACATTTTACAATTTAATTTTTTTAAATAGGGAAAAAAATTACTCTTATATCATCAACCCCAACTAGAATCCCCGTTGGAAATATTAATCCCAATCTATTTTGACACATGTGGAGGAATTTCAATATCCATCTAATTCTTCCCCTCCATTTCCCCTCAATACTAAGGTATCCAATGAAGATTAGTTCTCTATAACTAATATATGAAATCTTTTCATCAACTATTCAACTTTATTCTTATATTATATTTTCTTTTATATGGTTTTCTTTTGGTATTTATGATTTTTATTTTTCCAAATCATGGTGACATATTATCAGGGCTTGGGGATTCTTTGTTTTGTGCCAAAATGACGATTATATGAGTTGGGGGATTATTAAATGGTATTTTTTTATGAATGTATCTTGGTATAATATTATATGGATTTTTTATATTATTATTAAATTGTTATGTTGTTAGGGTTGAGTAGTTAGTCATATAGTTTTTTCAATTATTTAGAGTCCTTGAGTTGTCAATGGGTGTTTATTAAGATTATTAGATTTATTTATTATTGAATTGATTCATTAGTATGAATTCATTTAGGATTATTCTTCTAAAACTATTAAGGTTTTAAATATATACTATTTTATAATGATAAAATGAGTTGTTGGTTGTTTTCTCTAGTTTCATTGCTCGGGGAATTTCTTCATGTAATTCTTGTTTTCTGAATGTCATTATATTTCAAATTTTTAAAAAATATTGATGGATGATTATTTATAATATGTTTTAATAATTATATTTATATTTGAAAATTATTAATGGTCAAATAGGTTTTTTATTCTTTGTTTTGTAATTATATTGCAAGTTTATTTATAGAGATCCATTGAACTATGATTCAATAATAAATTAATTTGGTTATGAATATGTTAATACATAAAATTTAAATTCATTTATTTACCATAACATAAATACAATTTGAGATAATCATGAAATTTATTATATTAGAACAATTGTAATGATTTGAGTCATTATTGATTTTGAACTAATGTTCATTCATTCAATTAAATAAAATTCCATGTGACAAATGTTTTTTTTTTTTGAGTTCTCATTCATGATAAAGAAGTTTAGTTATTTCATTTTATGTCTTACTTAAATAAATCATAATTAAAAAAACACAATATTTTTATGAGGTTGCATCAGTGTGGAGGTGATGGATCTGTTTAAAAAATATAAAAGTGGTGATTTATCATCTTAATATTAAACAGACTTCATTGGTGTATAAATTTTTTCAAAGGGAATTTTTTTATCAAGTCTATTTCAATCATAAAACACATATAAGTTCTTTTCTAATGAGTATATCTTTATTTCTATTGTAATAAACTGTTGATACATAATATTTTGGATTTTTTTTTATTATCCTCGTAAATTTCATTGAACATGATATAAGTTTTACTATAAAGATAATTCCCTTTTCACATACTTTCATTCTATATTAATCTCTTCAGTACTTTATCATATATTTTAAACTTATTAAATGCATTTTTTACGTTATTCAATGAATATAAATCTTCTATGGTCATTTTTTATTATCTTCATTTATATAATTTTGATTCCATAGGGTACCTTGTCAGTGCTTGAATTTTAGAATATGATTATTTTCAATAATTTTTTATGAAGATAAATTAATTATATATATTTGAGAAAATGAATAAGATTCTACACCTTATCACAAAAATATAATAGAGTAACAACAATTTGTTAAAACACCTTAATCATGTTCCCTTTCATTCTATATTAGGATCCCTTTTAAATGGGTACATGTACTACCATGCAACACCGTGTCATTCACCCAGCATATCCCATGAAAAACACCCTACTATCCACATTCCATATTCCATTCTTACACATTCAATGAGGACTATGAGTAGTGGAAGATGGTTCCCAAGATGGATATAAATGGTTATATAGGTGCCTATCTCCCATTTCATCGCAATGGACTAACCATCATCACATCATATAGTGGAGAAATAATAACCACATATGAGTATGTAAATAATTCAAAATGTCAATATAGGATTTCTCATTATGTGATTTTTAGATCTAAATAAAGGTTATATGGATTAAAATTTATGGTATTTTTTTTTAAGATTATAAAAAGTTTATGATACTACATTGTATAGGTTTTTTACAAGACTATAGAAAATTCCTTCCTATATTTTCACTCTAATAAAATCTTGGTAGGAAATCACATTACCCAATTAGTTTTGAAAAATCCCATATGGAAACTACATCATGTAAAACCACAAGAATGAGGATCTAGATAATACCAAAGAAATCACGTAGTAGAGGCCCTATTACATAGAGAATAAGAATCTAGATGTTCAGTTATCTTTAATTTCAGTATCAAAAATTAGTATACATCACATATAAATCACATTATAATGAAAACTTTTATTCGGACATGAAAAAGGAATATAATAATGGAAATGATAATATATTCATTTGAAATATTGAAATTCAGGCAAAACAAAAAATATTTTCATGCATCAAAAAATAAATCTTATGATATTTAGAAAAAATATATTACTATAATTAATTTTAATAGAAGTGACATAGGATTAAAAATAAATTTATGAGTATATGTAATATTAAAAAACATCTAAACAACCTATAATAAATTCACCACTTATTCATTACCCCGTATTATTATATTTTTTTCATAAAACATAGAATTATATTTCCACAAGAATATATATTATATCTCATCCAATTAATATGGGAATCATATTTCCTTAAAACTTCCTACAACATAACATGACTAAAACAAAATGGATACCAACCTAGTGGTACATATCCCTTACCAACCATCCTTATTTTCAGCGACACATCAATGTTACATCAGAAGAAGAAAAATTATAATGGTCCTTATACCCCTATAAATTTAATTCTAATATAATTCTCATATCATATCTAGAAATAATATGAGTCGTGAACTCATAATAAAACTTTTTTGAGAAATTAACTATTGTTGAACAAAAACTAAAATAAACCACTAAATAATCTTCACATGATTTAATTTTTCAGGGAATATTTGAAAATATTAAAAAATTAAAGGAATAAACTATGTCCTTCAAAACCAGAAGTGTTCGCCATTAATTATCAAATATACACGAGAGTTATGATACTAACTCATGTTATATTAATATGTTATCCTTATAAACATAGACCCTAGTTATTTTCATTATTTTATTTTCAAAATCTAAAAAAACTATCAAATATAATTTTTATGATATATTACCTGAGGGAATTTTTTTAATAGAACATTGATTTTTTATCCATGTTTATTTTACATAGTATGAAAGTGACGATAACTCCCCTTTCCCAACATTTTAGAAGATAAATTAGAATCCAATAAACCAAAAAACATTTTCCAGGACATCGGATATAGCTACATATAGTAAATAAGTTTTTCATTGAGTAAAAATCCACTATAATGGAAAAATTAATCTTTTTATGATCCTAATATATAAATTTGTTCCCTAAATTTTCTTTTGAATATGAAAATCACCAGTGAATTTGAATTCAAAATATCATGGTTGGGGGTATTGTGTTCAGAAAAAATTAATTTCATTCCTTTTATATAAAAATGAATATATTTTACAGCCACCTTGCGCTCTATTCATGGATTTGAAATAAATATACATAAATCGACCACTAAATAGGGAATGTGTAACTATGATTATGTCACTTAATAAATTATTCACACAATCATAGATTCATATGGAGCATTATTAATGAACACATTCTCGTTTTTATATTTCTAGATTTAGTATGTTAGACCACACAACCTCTATTATGACATGAATTTTGATTAGATTGCATTTAATCATTCCAAATAATTTTATTCACTTCTAAATGTATTCTATATAATATAAACAAAATGTTATATCCCTATTTTCACATTTTATCACCTTCACCAAGTCGTTTTATGCATTTCCCAGATCCTATATCACATATATTTCATAGGAGTTAATTTTAAAATCATCAATTTGTTAAATTGATAGACTGAATTAGAGTATTTAATCAACAAAGATATTCTGATATATTTTCCATCATTCCACTTAAAACATTGATATTAATTGTATATATTTCAATTGATGAAAAAATATTCATATATAAATGAAATAAATTTATTATTTAATTCCCCTCGAGCTTTAATCATAATAAAAATTCATTTCCTGATCTTATAAACCCAATAAAATTTCTTCATATATTTAAAACCTAATGAATTATTTATAAATATTTACTCATACAACTCAATATGAATAATGGAATTCTTTCGATAAATATAATCATGTTGTTGATATAAAAATTATAAAATGTTCCAAATAATTGTTTTTGTTTTTTACTATTCATGAGAATATATTTGTTAAATAAACTTGATATGATTTATGATATATGATTTCCACCAAAAAATATTTGATACCGATATTACCTAAAGCCACCAATATCAAATAGAAGTTCATATTGTTTTATAATTCCATCTTATCATAAAATAATTTTCTTTATTCCATGTTTTTTATGGTTATCAACAATATTATTTCATCATCCATAATAGACTTATACTTTTAGAAATCATTAAGTGAAACCTATTATTAAAGGATATCTAATTCTCCATTATCCAATATAATAAATATGTTCAAATCATCCATAAACCTCTAAACTAGATTATCATCTCTAACTGATCTACTATAATGAATTGGCTATTCCAATATAATTATCCTAACATTGAAATATGGTACTTGAACTTTTGGTCCTCCCACATGAGTTAAAACTTCCCTAGAACATTTTTTGAACATCACTGAATGTACTATACTGTTGATTCCAAATTCATCTATCTACATTCTCAATATTTATCTCCCTTCTAGTGTTATTATTTAGATAAACATAGTAATAAATAGTTTATTTATTTAAATAAAATTCATTTACAATATGTTTTTATCATTTTTGAGTTCTCATTCATTCAATAAAACATCTTTTATCATTATAAAATTTCACATTTTAAATTCCCATACCTAATACCTGATGTTCACATTTCTAAATCCATCAAAACAAAATATATATACATAGACCCAAGTATGCCACTATAAAAAAATAATATCTTCTCCCATGAATCCAAATAAACATATGATACTATCATATGGTATATTACTAGATTTTGGATTCTCCATAATTTCATAAAGAATCACTGATGATGATATTTTTTTATGAGATATTATACAATATTGAGTAGATCCACCCAGATCCCCCTTGGAATTCCTATGTGAAACCTCATTATCTGAGTCTTCTCTATGTACTGTTGATTGATTGTTTATTAAATTATATTACTTTGTGGAGTTTTAGAAACAATATATTAATACTTTATAAATTTATAGTTAGAAAAATTAATGTTTTTAATCAATTATATTAACAACTATAGTCCAAACATAAACTTTTAACTCCATAAAATTAATATCATTTCAAAATGGATTACCATTGAATAAAATATACGAAATATTAAAACATATACTTAAAAAATTAAATAATAATATTTTTTTAGAATCATTAATAAATATTATAATGTAATGATAAACTCTAAGTGGATAAATTATTATGTGTTCATAGTAATTAGTGTAAACTAATTAATACTTATGGGGACTAGGGTTTTCATTGAAAAAATTAAATAGAGGGCACCTGTATTTCACCATTACATAAATTTTATATATTTTAAAATATGTTTGATAATAATTTATTATTCAAATAGACTCAATAAATATCATATTATTCACATTGAGATGGTTTTTCATATAATTCCAAGTTTGGGTCATTGAATTATAAACATAAATCTAATTCAATAGCATCCATAATTGATAAAAAAATACAGAGCCCAATTTTCTACTCATTTTCATGAAACCATGGATCCCTAAGTAACAATTAATAATCAATTTGAAATGCTAGTCCCATATCTTAGAATATCATTGTATCTAATATAAATTAATTAATTCTCTTCATCTTGAGTTTTTATAAATTATTTTATCATAAATACATATCTCTTTATATCTTTATAATCACATATCATATTCCAATTAATTCTAAATACTTATCATTTTCCACATACACAATAATAAATTTTCATGACATATACATCTTCGTTCATGTTTTATCTCTAGTTGTATTAATAAATACACCTGAATCAACCATCCATGACTCCCCTAGAATGATGGAAATTCCAGATAATTCACTACCTCATTTCATCTTAAAATTGGAATTAGAGCTTCCATGTGTTTTCATTATTCTAGAGTATTCATTTTGACCCATAAAATCCTTCATAATGTTTCATTTATTTAACAAATTATTTAATTTAAACTTGACCAAGATTACTGGCATTGAATTATCTTTGTACCATTAATTTATGATGAATTTTTTATGTATACTATATTTTGAGGTGATCATCCATGTTCATTCATTACAAGATCACTATCAGATGAGGAATTCAAATAATACCAATGAATTTATTCATTATGAACTAAATTAAAAATATCATTTCATACAAAAAGTATTTTTTAGTTAATGTCACTTATTATGATCACTATTACAAAGTATCTCTCTGGTTTGGATGTTAATAGTAAGAGTTCCAAAACATCATCCATGAACATAACATCAATAAATTTATGCTACCCTCAAATCATAATGATATTAATCACATGATTTTCTATTGAGGTTACATCTGATATAGCTATGTATAATAACTATCTAATGAGGACCACTTTTTTATATCCCATATGTTTCTCAAAACCTTCCAACAGTTTCATCATTACATTATTCATTGTCAAAAATTTATTATTGTCAGTGTAAAAAATTCCATTATAAAGACATAGACATCAGTATCAATGTAATCATAATCATATATTCCCATTAACCATATTGTATCATCCCTAGATAGTCTCTAAATATTGAATCAATGGGGTCTTATGTAATTAGTATATTCTAAATTTTCATTCCTTATAATAAATAATTTATTCGATAAAAAATATATACCCTAACTGTTCAATCAGCTAATACTATATATTATTATGACATTAAATCATAATAAAATCGATATATAATGAAGAAAATATAGAACCATATTTTATTAAATCTTATATTTAAAAAAATTGTTGATAAAATCCCCAATCAAAAAATCTTTCATTAAAACAACTAGAATGATTATCATTATACCACTAGAACACTTTATGCAAGATGTTTTTTGAAGTATAGATGATGCCTCTAGATTATCAAATCGACTAATTTTTTTTACTAAAATGATGTATACTATTCACCCAAATCACAAAAAAAATAACAGTTATGAGAAATCAATTAAAAATTAAAGTCAATGGAAATAAATTCAATTGAAATAACGATTGTATGAAAGAAAAGCGGAGATTTTCATGCTTCAAATAATGATTCCTACATTCAGACTGTAAATATTAATTCTTTAATTATATTTTGAATATGGTATATTAAATTATTATATGAATTTTAGTGCATGAAAATTCCACAATTTTTTAGAATAAACATAATAGATGTGTATCTCAATAATAAAACTATAATATCATCTTCATTTAATCCTAAATAGTAGTTATATCATAGAAAAATATATAATAAATACCATCTGATCATCATGGTAAAACTACTCCCGTGAAAATATTTAATATTTAGGAAGAATTATTCTTCTTGGAAATAGACCTGGTGACCTATCATCTTTAACAAACATAAATAATTTAAGTGGAATATCACAACTAAATTATATGATTCAATCATTTTATGGTCATACTAAAATCTGGATTGGTCATTCTTCCACACACTACATACTACATCAAAATACTAAATGCGTTATGAAATTAATGTGAACTTAAAATAAATTTATGGACATATGGTGAACTGAAACTAGATATCACTTACAAAAATTGTACAATTATAGTGGTAGTTAGTCAAGTTATAATTAAAGGATCCATTTTGAGTTAGTTTTGGATGTACACTAAAATGAATTAGCATGAAATGAATGTAAACATGAATATGATTCTTGATGGATATTTATATATAATATTATGTGATTATTTATATGAAGTACTGTAAAAATTTTAAAATAATTCTTTTATTATTCCTGAATGTGACGCATTAAAAAATACATATACATACATATATATTTATATGATATATATTATTGATCTTATTTTGATGTTGAATTTTTTAGATATATGTTTGAATGTATTTTCATTAATTCATTGAAATCATTAAATGAAATATACCACAACATTCATAAAAACATATGATGTACTGAAGTACCATTGGATATAATATTATTAAATGGATATAATACTTTTGTCAGGTTGTGACTATAGTAGTTGTGATGTAATTGAATAATATCTATTCATCCAAAAGAACTATTAATCATACATGAGAAGAAAGTAACATATAATATTTTTCATGGGTATACTCCTCATATGATCATTAACCATTTGGATGGTATAATATCTCATTAAAATGTTTCTTATGTTCACTACTCCCCATTATCATCCTATAAATTTCTACTCCAAAGGATGAAGGTGGCCACTAAAAAAAAAATTATCTACCATGTTTTTAAATTTATATTCATATTATTATTTTTTGAAATAAACCTTATTTCTTCAGGGTTGTCTTCCTCTTTATATGGTAATTAGATGATCATATAAAATCAATGTGGGGTATCAAAGGGAGATTCTGCACAATTTTATAATTTTTTATTCCCTAGATTAAAATAAAAATGGAAAATATAATTTCTGAAATGCATATGTAGATTTATAAACCCATATGTGAGATATTTATGGGTAATTTTTATATAAGCTTACACATGATATGTTTTTAAGGTTCATACCATAATAAAAATGGTATATATAATGGAAATCATATTATTAACATTATAAAGGTAGGGTATGTTATGGTATTAACCATATGACATAGTGTGGAATTAAATCCATTAATGTTCATAAAATTTATTACTTTGATATAATACACTTATATAGGTATGTTGCGTAATTGTTATACGCTTACGTGATCTGTTTTCTTATAGGATTTACCCTTACCTGATGCAATTACATAGTGTGTCTGTGTAACTGTAACAATAATGAAAACTTTAAAAAAATGTGTTTTTTCTGGGTAACAAAATTAAAAATAATGTATTGAATAATATTTAATGACCTTTTATACAAACTCATAAATGATTAAAATTCACTGCCAAAATCTTGCAGATGTTTACCTTTATAAATCATATGAAACCTATAGATTACCCTTACAAAAAGGAGTTGTGTAATGTTAATGCCTTTACGTGAGTGAGTTATATAGAATTAACCATTTCATTTCCTTAACTCTATACCTAACAACCATAACTAACTTTAATAAATTCATTAGTAATATTTTAATAATCGTTTATTGTTACACAGATTATCATTGTTATGTTAGGGTAAGTATGAAAATTCTTTATAAAATGTGTGTTTACATATAAAATAGTATTTTTCAACTTTATATTGTTTATAAATCATAATAAACATTATTTTCATAAAATTATATTTATAAAGGGTTTATAAATTAATTAATTAACTATAAATCATTTATAACAAAATAAATAATTTTTTATAAAATTTTTACATCCAAAATATTATATGTTATTTTTTGAAATATATTTGAAAAATATATATGGAAAATAATTTGAAAATAAATTAAAAAACATATTTTGAAATCATAAGAAATAATTTATAAAAGGTTATAAATTATGAAATAAAATAAAAATATAAACAGTTTATTTTAAATTTTGAAACATTCATAATTAATTAATTTTGAACTTTTCAAACTCAAAAAAGGGACTAATTTGGATTTTGTTTAAGGAACATAAAACTTATTTTTATTATTGATACGATTAAGGATTTATTAATTTTTAGACATGTAACAATTGATTATATAAAATATTGATATAAAAAATGAATTATAAATTTTTAATAATTCATAAAATATTTATATATATTTATATATTTAAATTAAATATAGTGAATAATGTGTAAGATGATTATATTATGAATTAATATAATATATTTATATGAAAAAATTATTCTACATCCATATCGGTAAATATGAAAATTTTAAAGGTGTATACATTTAACATTTATTTATGAGTTGTTCAATAATATTTATATATTTTTTAATTATTCCAATTAATAATTTTACTAAATTTTATTTCCTGATATTCTTAGTAATATATTTTCATTATGATAAATGATATATGTTTTTGTTTAAAATGTTAAAATGATTCTAGGGCAGTGTCATTCATTACATTTTAGGTTTTACAACATTTTGAATATTTTTTATTTGCCTTAAAATCTTATTATATGCACCCGGCCTTATAACATTACATAATCTTAGATTAAATGAATAATTCACATTGAGGATCTTTTCAGGTTTAGAGTTTTAGAGAATTAGGACATAACTATTACATCTCAATGATAACAAAGTAGGCACATCTACACAGTTTCCATTTTTTTCACAAAATAAAAACTCTTGAACAAAAGAGTCATGTATAGTTCCATGTTTTAGACAGCACGACATTTCCTTGATCCCATCCTTGACCCTATTTCACTTTATGTCCTATGAAAAACATTTCAAAAACATGGGATGAGCATAAAAAGTTCAGTAAGGGATATAAAAATACGAAAAAAACATTAGTCCATGTATACATAAGAATCGATGAAATCATATTTTACTCATAAAACATAAGAACTTTAACATACCTCATGAAATAATATTATTTTTGAATAACTCATAGAAATCGTAATACATAAAGGTAACTTGAGGTATTTATAACATTCTTACGTAGGGAGTAACCCTCATGGTTACGTTTAGAATACCCATCACAGTATATTCCCTAAATCTCTTCAGAGAAACCATAGAATTTAACTCCTTCATGTTACCCAATGCAATGGATAGCTATCTCGGGCTTACCCACCCTTAGTTTATCATGGAACCACCCGACTTCATAAACAATTCCCAAGAACCATAACTTAATCGTATCACATAAAACATGCATAAAGGAAACATAATATTTCCACATTTCAATCACAAGATATCAATACAACACATTGATATAATCAAAACATTATCAAAACCTTTTTCAATACCAAAATAAAATAAAATTAAAACATGGTATTTATTTTTCATATAAAAAAATTATGGCTTGTAGAGGAAGCTGAAACTCAAATAATGGTCACAGCGGCGGAGAAGTCATTGTTGCCGCATACGTAAAACAAAAACATTCCTTTTGTTTTTTATTAAAAATATTTGTGTAAAAAGATTCCTTTTGAATTAAATTAAAATTTAAAAGGGTTTTATACACCATATAAAATAAAGTCGTGTAGAAATCAAAAGATGCCTCAATGAAAAGAGATTGAGATAAAGTCCCATACAAAGACGGTATCCTTAGATTAAGGATAAATCAATTACATAAATATGTGTGAAAAATATAAATACACTCAATATTAGTGTATATTAATTGTAAAACAATCATAGGTCATCCACACATATTCAATGTATGACATAATTAAGAAGTATAGGTTTAACCAAAAGAATTGAAATTGTGTTAAGAAGTTCCCTTACAGAAATTTGACAGCCTAACGGCGTCACTTTAAAATTCAGAAAATGAGTTGATGATAGATAAAAAGGGTATCTCATCACTTGGACATAAAATTTAAACCAATAAGGAAATATAATAACATATCTCAAAATAATAATATGTAAATTAAAAGACCTACAAATATAAGTCTTTTAGAAAAACGAGGGTGAAAGGTTCCCCTACCGATTTGGGTAGCTTTTGAAATGTACACCCCATGAAAGAAGGACTATAAAATGCTGATGCAAATACCCATAAACAAAAGTATATTACCGAAATAGTTGAATAATGGGAAGTAAATACACCACTCAAAGGAGATAGTGACAAATATAGAATTAATCTCACAGGAATAAATAGTGAGATAAAAACCCTTACCTCGTTGTAATAAATCAAGTCATATGACCAAAAGATAATAATAACCAAATGAATCACATAATACCATGAATATAAACATAATAATGATAATATATATAAAATTTAAGTACACAATACACCACATGCAATAAATAATTGGGGAACAATGGAAATCTCACAGAATTAAAAGTGAGATAAGAAATCCCCTTACCTCGTGTCCGACTTGACTCGCTTGTATGTTCCTTGTTCTTCCTAAATGATAAACTTAAATTAATTTATAAATTATTAGGAATATTTTTAAAGTTTATTATTCCTTTTATATCACTTATTACCTTTCTATAACAATTATTTAATTGTTTGAGTTCATAATGGACATTTTGTCGATGTTCGGAACTTGAGTCAAAAAATGGACTTCTTATAATTACATGATGTTTATGTGGTCCAAAGTTCATTAAGTACCGAATTATATTCATCATTTATATGTAATATATATCATATATATCCATTACATATATGTATTTATAATATTACATAACATTTGGAGATAAGAAATTAAATGCACCGTTCATGGAGACGGTAAGTCGTACGTACGCATGAATGCTACTTTCATTTCTATTTCATACTTTAATGAATTGAAAACATAATGATACATAGGTATATTATAATTAAAGTATAATATATATGTTATATATGTTACATAAGTTCATAAATTACATTCTTTATAAATTCCATGGTTGGCATGAACGAGTCACATCACTTGACGGGGTGGTTGTCCGCACTTCCTCATATGAAATTATCGCATCTGCACAACATGAAATGCATAAAGGTATGTTTTAAATATAAAATACACAAGCATTGAGAGGTCATAAATATAATATATATCATATATAAATATATTTACATCTTAATGGCCACCATGAATGGTGTTAAAATAATATTGAACAATCATCGTTTCGTGAGGCAGTAATTCGCCACCCACAGAAACAGTATGTTCTTTAACCATTAGACGGAGGTGTGTGTAATTGTAGGTATAATCATTATCATAAAAACATCCTAGTATATTAAGGATAATTTTTTTATTATGGGATCAAATAATAAGTAGATAGTGGTGAGTGAATAAGGAAAATAAAAGAAAGAAACTCGAGAGAAGACATTAGGTAACTCTTCTTGATTTGAGACAAAAGATTCATTGGGAAGACTTCTGACCAAAGTGATGATTCTAGGAGTGATAGAGGGATGTGTAGGGATAATATGAGCAGATTTTGGACGATCCAATGTCTTGATAGGTGTGGGTAATGGGGTAGAGGTTGGGGCCTTTTATAAGAGGGAGGAGGGTCACTTTTGGAAAGTCTTGAAATGTTACTTTATTATAAAATGGTTTTCAAATTTTAAAGGTCCCACAATGATATATTTCTAGGATAAGGTGATAAGGGTTCTAAATCCACACTTCCAATAGTTTTTCAATAAGTTTAAGTCTTATATTCGACCTTATCTTTTCATTTTATTTAAATCGTTTATTAATGTGGTAATCACTACATCATAATGGTGTCATAAATAAATTTATTTTGTTAATGTATAAAAATTATAAAAAAATACCATGATGTAGGAAATATTTTTAGATTTAAAATGACTATTTATAGTCTAAGATATAATTTATTTAAAAAAAATTAAAAAAAATTACTTAGGTGTAACATAGTTTGGTTATATTTTCCTTTCTTTAAAAATAATATGATGAAAGGTCACTATCACAAAAAAGTGATTCCATGGGGTCCCTAAGTTGGCACAAGGCATACCATGGTTTTCCATGACACAACCAATAGGATTTGGACACATTTTTTGGTTATTTTATATTATTATGATATTATTTTATTACCCTTAACTACCCGATTACTAATTAATCATGATAATTAATCATAATTGTCGTCGTTACTATTCATAATGTCCAAAAACAAAAGAGTATTAATTACATAATTTGGACCTTATGATTCCAACTATGGAATCCATTTTACCAAATTCCAAACACAGAAATTTCAGAAATTAATTTAAAAATAATTCTCATTGTCACAACCCAAGACGGGTTTAAAGAAGTAAAATTTATCAAAAGATTGAATTGTTTTTACATCCAATTGAACAGTGAAATTACTTCCAATGAAAAATATTGTATTAAGTGATAAAAATTTAATTCAATTACACTTTAAAACCTATTAAAACGAAAATCTAACTATATAATTAAATTATATGAAAGAGCAGTTTTGAAGTGAAATACATTATTTTTCATTGTTCATTAAAAATAAACATTTGTCAGAAAAATACCAAAAATTTATCCAAAGTAAATTTGATATTCCAAATTCAAAAATGATTTCCATTTTACCAAATTAAAAACATAGAAGTTGAATTAATTAATTTTATAATTAATTCCCGTTGTCAAGACAAATAGCGTGTTTTTAAGAAACAATATATATCAAAAGATTTACACTTATTTATATCTAATTTCAAAGTAAGATTAATTCCAATGACCACCATTGGATTGAATGGTAAAAATATATTTTAAATACACTTTAAACCCAATTAAAAAGATAATCTATCCATATAAAGAAATTATATTAAAAGAAGGTTTTGAATTAAAATACAGCATTTTCACTATTCATTAAAAAATGAACTTTATCAGAAAAATAACAAAAATTTACACAAAGTAAATTTTGATGTCCCGGTTCTAAATAAGGATTTTGTTTTGTCAAATATAACATATAAAATTGACAAAAATTTGTTTTAAAAAGGGTTCCCCATCAAAAGGTGGTTAATCGACCTTTTAAATAATATTAGAATATTTATGCTTAAAATTGGATTTATTCACATTTTAAGCCTCTATCATTTATTGGGTAATTGTTAAAATATTTAACAAACATATATAATCATTTTTTAGTTAGTTCTATTCTTTCCTACTATTACAACGGCTAGGTGTTAACTACCATTTAAAATAATATTATTATATTATTAGTGTGCGACGTAAGATTTCAAAGAAATTCGTTGTTGCGTATTGGGTACGCCATCGAACATAGCATTTCCTTTAAAGTAATATTAACATTTTATTCACAAATATTAATGAATATGAAAATGTCATATTCTTTATTTACCTGGGATGTTACATCCTTCCCCCCTTTTGGGAATTGCGTCCTTACAATTTTAAAATTGGGCTTAGAAACATTATTGAAAGCACCACATCGGAAAAGAAGTCAATTAAACTATCACTTTAAAGGAAAGAAAGAAACGTAAAATGGTCACCCGAGACAACAGATACAAGGATTCCATGAAAACATGGATATGGATGAGAAAAACAACCATTAGGTTCTGATGGAGAGTGATAGAAAATATTTCTAATAAAAAGTTAACTACCTGAAAATCACAAAATTGTGATGGGTTAAACGGTATTTGATTCCACAATAGGAAAATTTAACAGACAATATTTTTGTTTTAAGTTACTTTTTATTGAGTAATTTATTTATGAGATTAACTAAATCATAAGGAAACATACTTACTTGTCATGTATACTTTCATCTCTTACTATATTTCTTACACAAACTCATATTTTCTCCAAAAGATGAGTATTTAGGATGACTTGTTCACATTAAGAGCGCTATAATCAACTTCTTGAGAATCACCTAATCCACAAAAGATGAACTATATATTTCCCATGTCTTTAGACCTTAACCAAAACCAAAATTGTTAGTACAATATTAGATAATACCCAAAAGGATAATCCTTTATAAAAAATGAAATACTACTCTTAATCTCCAAAATTCAACAAAAATAACCCAAGTTTCAAGAAAGACCATTAAATAAACAGTTATCCATAAAATTCTTCAAAGTAATCCAAACTAAGATTGAAACTGTAACGACCCGATTCTGGAGCCCCTCCACTGGTGCCCCATACCTGGTTCACCACATGACCTCAAGTGCATTTCCCCAAACGTCAGAGGATTCCGACTAGCAGCGAGGGCCTTAGTGGGTTGGTGGGGAAACTATGCCCTCATTCGGTAAGGTATACAAGGTAAGAAAACAACAATAAACAGTGGAAGCAGTAAACAACATGCATAACAACAGAAACCAAACAGCGGAAGCAATGTAGATATATAACTATGATGACCATGATGCAGTAGGTACAAGTGTCTAAGGAAAGTAGCAAACAAAACAACGTGATGAATACAACTGAAACTAAGTGAAAAAGAAAAACAAAGTAATCTCCTCAGCATCGTGAGCCACGGCTCGGTCCCATGCTCCCCATCTCCTAATGCAGTCAAGATCCTGAAGTAGAAGGGCACTTGACCTTATCTATACCTACAGCAACATAGTATGCTTGGGCCCAAAAGCATGGACCAAACAGGGTGTTAGATACAATCCCAGTAGGAAATCACCCAAAGATTTGGGCCTAACAGTCAAATGAATACATGGCAGTAAATATACAAGAAGCAGTAAACAGGAAAGTACAAGCAGCCACAATCCACATTTATAACAAGTAAAGCACACAAGTAAGAAGTGAGCCACAAAAAGAAAACAGGTAACCCTCTAGGTAGCTCTCACAGCCTAGCCCCTATGGTTCAACCTATAGTACTAGCAACCCTCTGGGAGGCACAAATAGTCTCACCCCTCTGGTTCAGCTACGTAATTAAGCAGAATCTCTGGGGAATCACTCACTGTCAATTCCCCCTATAGTCTCATATCGTGCTAAAGGCTCTCTGGGGAAGCACTCAACGTAAATTCCCCCTTGTGGACCATGTCGTAATTAAAAGACACTCTGGATAAGCCCTTCCGTAAATTCTCCCTTTGGTCTTGTATAGTGATTAAAAGACACTCTGGAGAATCCCTTCCGTCAATTCTCCCTTTGGTATACTACTCTAGGTTCTCACAGTCCTGAGTATAACTAAACATGCTCAGAACACGTGTATATCGTCCAAGTAAACCTCAAGAACTACTTGGCTATCATATAAGGCTCAATAGTATAACAAGGTATTAGTTACACTATCATATGACTAAGCATGGGAACTGGAAAAATGCTAAACAGGCAAAACAAGCATGGAAAAGCAATCTGATCACAAACAAATTACTCTAATCACAAGCAATAACCTCTACTAAAGCAATCAATCAAAGCAGGAAAACAACAAGGGAAAAACAAGAAATACGCAATACCCTGTTCAAGGGTATTGGTGGAATTTTCACATAATATTCATCAACATTATAAGGAAAGGCACAAACCACCTACCTCGATCCTAGGAGATTGATATATGTGAACCACGACGACAGATTCCACTTAGAACAACATAGATCTAAGAAAACACACAAAACGTTCATCCCATGAAAACTTGGAAACGAGGAGGAATCAAGAAACAAGGCTCAAACAGAAAGAAGAAATCACCGCTATGATTCCAACGCAATCGACCGTGCTCGAATCGGAGAACGGACGACGAGGTGGGAGCCCGTCAAAGATCCGGTCTTATGGTCACTCTCGGACGGACGAAAACTGAAGAAGAAGACGTATTTGGGGGTTAGGCGTGACCCTGGTCCATTTAATGAAAAAAAAAGTACACAGCGTGTACTTCTTGAGTACACGGCGTGTACTTCAATTTTCTGTACTCCGAATTAACTGGCCTCCACCTCAGCCTTATACATCGTGTGTGTGTGGCCCGGACATGGCCAGCACATGGATTCGAGCCGGAGAAGAGTACACGGCGTGTACTCAGAAAGTACACGGCGTGTACTTATGAAATTTCTAGAAAATTTATTTTCCTTAAAAACTCCAGAAAAAGGGAAAACATACCTGAAAAGAAGGTCCGGGTTCTTACAAACTTCCCCCCTTATAGAAATTTGTCCCCGAATTTCCCTAACGAGATGGAGAAGAAGAAACCCTGAACATCTCTGGCCATTGCGATCGTACATCGGCCTCCCTCTCCCAGGTCTCGTCTTGTACTCGCCCGTGCTTCCATAGCACCCGTACCAGAGGAACAGACCGCCCGCGGAGAACCTTCATACTGCGATCGAAAATCTGAATAAGATGCTCCTCGAACGATGAATCCGCTTCAAACTCGACTTCCTTGGGCTGAAAGATGTGAGATGGGTCTAAAAAGTGACGTCGGAGCTGAGATATGTGGAAGACGTCGTGCATGGCCCGATACCTCTGAGGTAGCTGCAACCGATAGGCGACCGGCCCAACTCTCTCCAAGACCTCAAACGGTCTGACGTACCGTGGTGAAAGATTACCCTGTCTCCGAATCCTTTTGTGCCCCAACCTCAGTGCGACACGTAGGTAAACCTGATCACCGACCTCGAACTCCAGAGGTCGTCTCCGCTGATCAGCATAAGACTTCTGTCGAGACTATGCTATAGCCATCCTCTTCCGAATCAGCCCTATCAGCTCTGAAGTCTCCTGAACAAGACGAGGTCCCAGCAAAGCTGCCTCTCCTACCTCCAGCCAGCATAAGGGTGATCGGAATGGCCTACCGTACAAATCCTCATATGGATCCCTCTAAATGGTCTCCTAGAAACTTTTGTTGTAGGCGAATTCCACCAGATGAATATGCTTCTCCCAAGAACTGCCAAAGTCAAGGATGCAAGCTTGGAGCATATCCTCAAGCACCTGGATTGTACGCTCGGACTGGCCATCAGTCTGGGGATGGTATGTTGTACTCAAAAGTACCTGTGTACCCAAGTCCTTCTGAAGTCCCTGCCAGAACCGAGAGGTAAAGCGCGTATCTCTATCTAAAACAATAGAGCGTGGAACTCCATGCAGACGAACGATCTCTCTGATGTAAAGTCGTCTCAGATCATCGACACTGAAGGTCTCCTTGATCAGCAAGAAGTGAGAAACCTTCATAAGTATGTCGACGACAACCCAAACAGCATCGTTCCCTCGAGGTGATCTCGGCAACCCAGTCATGAAGTCCATCGCAACATCGTTCCACTTCCACTCCGAAATGGGTAACTGCTGTAAGAGCCCCGTTGGTCGCTGATGCTCTGCTTTCACCTGCTGACAAGTAGAACATCTCATGACAAAACCAGAAACATCCTTCTTCATACCTGGCCACCAGTACTGGCGATGAAGATCCTGATACACCTTGGTGACGCCAGGATGAACTGCCCAAACAGAGGAATGGAAATCCCGCATCAGCTCCTCACATATGTCTGCCGGCACCCATACGCGTCCCTAGAAACGCAATATCTCATCCTCGCCCACTTTCCATCTTGGAATAGGGTCCTCTCCTGACACACTCTCCCGCAGGACTAAGCCTTCTGAGTCTGATAGCTACCTCAACCGTACCCGATCAAGTAGCGTGGAGGTAACAGCTACAGAAGATAGAAAAGTCGGTCCCCGTCTATCGTTCACCTCCAGATGAATCTCATAGAACAGAGCTATCAGCTGCCACTCACTACTAGCCTCCTGAACTGCTTGAATCTGAGTTCTCCTGCTCAACGCATCTGCCACGGCATTGCCCTTTCCCGGTGTATAGGCAAGATCGAAGTCAAAAGACTGTAGATACTCAACCCACCTGCGCTGACTCAGATTCAGATCACGCTGAGTGAAGATATACTTGAGACTCTTGTGGTCAGTGAAGACCACAAAGTGCTCTCCCATAAGATAGTGTCTCCGAAAGCGCAAGGCATAAACAACAGCTTCCAGCTCCAGATCGTGTGTAGTGTAGTTCCTCTCATGTGGCCTTAGCTACCGAGACCCATATGCAACGACTCCATCTCCCTACAGAAGCACAGATCCCATACCTATACCCGAAGCATCACATTAAACAGTGTAGCTCTTGCCTGGCTCTGGAAAGACTAGTATCGGTGCTGATTTCAACCTCCCTTTCATCTCTTGAATGGATGACTCACAAGAATCTGACCATAAGAACTTCACCCCCTTCTTAGTCAGACCTTACAAAGGTGCTTTTAGACGACAAAATTTCTGAATGAAGCGTCTATAGTATCCATCCAGCCCTAGGAATCTTCGTACCTCAAAAACGTTCTTCGGCTGCTCCCAGGAAACTACAACTCTCACTTTCTCTGGGTCCACAGATACTCCTTCCTTTGAGATGATGTGACCCAATAAGTGAATTTTATCCATCCAGAAATGGCACTTCGAGAGTTTAGCATAAAGTCGATGCTCTCTCAGTGTACTTAAAACGATCTCAAGATGGGTGGAATGGTCGTGTAGAGTGTGAGAGTACACCAAGATATCGCCCACGAAGACCACGATGAAGGAGTCCAAGTAGGGATGGAACACTTGGTTCATCAGTTCCATAAAAACTGCAGGTGCATTCGTGATTCCGAAAGGCATGAGTGTATACTCATAAAGACCGTACCTACTCCTGAAGGCTGTCAGAGGTACATCTGATGGTCTAACGCGCAACTGATGATAACCAGACCTCAAGTCGATCTTTGAGAACACCTGGGCTCCTCAAAGCTGATTGAAAAGGTCAAAAATCCGCGTCAATGGATATCTGTTCTTGACCGTCAACTGGTTCAGCTTCCGATAATCCACCCAAAGCCGAAGGGTACCGCCTTCCTTCTTCACAAACAGAATAGGAGAACCCCAAGGAGAAGTACTGGGTTGGATGAAACCCTTAGCTTATAGCTCCTCCAACTGCTTCTTGAGCTCTTGCAACTCAGTTGTGGCCATCCTATAGGGAGTAATGGACACCGATGCCGCTCGTGGCACGATCTCAATAGAAAATGCTACCTCATGCTCCGGAGGCAAACCTAAAAAGTCCTCTGGAAAGACATCCTTGAAGGGATCCACCACCGGATGAAATTCCAACTATGGAGTCCCCTGATCATCCAGGTAAATGTTAGCAATCTAGGCCGTCACTCCTCCTAGCCCAAAATGCTTGAGTCCCTCTCGACTCGCTCGGACATCCCATTCGCCTCTATGAAGGAAAGATTCACCCTCTGGTGAAATGAAACTGACCCTGTGGCGATAACAGTCAACGAATGCCTGGAAGAGAATCAACCAGTCCATGCTGAGAATGACATCATAGCCTGTCATCTCTAGGAAATAGAGATCCCATAAGAAGTGATACCATGCAACCTCGAGAGGGAACTCTCTACACTGGCGTACACTAGATGTCCTCATTCCCAAAGGTGTGTCTAGTGTCAACGAGTCGGCAGAAGAAAAGATGCAGAGTCCAAGGCTCTCCACAACGGCAAAAGAGATAAATCTAAGCGTAGCACCAGTATCGAAAAGGGCTGAAGATAAAACTGAGGCTACTAAAATTGTACCTCGAACAGTAGATGGGTCGGGATCCTGCTCATGATAAGTCTACTCCACGGCGAAATATTGGCCTTCACCGCGGCCCTACGCCCCTGACTGACCACTCTGAGCTGAACCTCCCTACTGGTGATGAGGGACTGGTGGCTGACCACCATGGCCTCGACCTCCACCTTGGCCCGAACGGCCAAAAGAACTCCAGTTCCCTGACTGGTGGGAGACTGGTGGGGCTGCTTCTGAACGAGGAGTCATGGAAGAACCCCGGTCACCTGCTGTTGGTGAGAACACCTAGAAGAAAAGCTGAAGGTGACCCATCTTACCACAAGATCGGCACTCCACGGGGTCTCTCTGGCACTGTGGCCTCGTGTGCCCTATCTGGCCACACTGGTAGCATGTCACCTGGCTGCCTGATGATGCGTCACGCTTCCACGAATCACCGCGTGTAGGCTCCCTATGGCGCTTCTTGCTGTCATTTGGAGGAAGGATAACTCTGGAAGCAGAACCGCCCTGAATCGCAGCTCTAGAGTCTCTCAGATTTCGCTCCGCAATCAGTGCCTAATTGACGATGGAAGTAATGGAAGTCAGCTGGAAGATGTTCACCTGCGAGCAGATCTCCCGCCTAAGTCCATCCTCAAAATTCCTCGCCAAGAGCACCCCACTCCCATCCAGAAGGGGTGTAAAATGCTTCAGATCAGTGAAACAGGAGGAATAATCCATGATAGATAGAGTACCATGCTCTAAGCTCATGAACTCCCGAGCTCGATCAGCCCTCAGAGTCTCTGGGTAGAAGTAGCCATAGAACACGCCCTAGAACTCCTCCCAAGTCATAGCTTGTTGTTGACCCGCCTGTGAGATCATGTCCCACTACCCTTTGGCGGAGTCTCGGAGCATGTAGGTGGCGAGCTTGACCTGCCTCTCTGGAGGCGTCTCTAGATGCTCAAATATAGTCAGTATGGCTTTCAGGCATGACTCTGCAGCCTGAGGTCCTCCCTCCCCCGAGAACGTGGGAGGATGCTGCTGCTGAAAGACCCGCGTCAAGTCTGTCATAGACGAGGCAGGAGGCGGTGCTCCCTGGAAGGTTTGCATCATCCTCATGAAACCTTCCCTGAACTGTGCATCAGCGCCCATGACTGGTACAACAACTGGTGCCAAGGCTGGCTCGGCTGGAGGATCGACAGGAAGTCCTTGATCAGCCCTGTCTGGAGTCTGATCACTGCCTGACGATAGACGTATGACCGGAGGACATCTCGGAGGTGTAGCTCTGAAAGATCAAAATCACACCTTAGATCAGTAAAACAAGGACAGAGAACACAAGAGCACAAAACGGGAATAGGGGAAGAAAAACACACAAGATTGAAAAACACGAATACATGGCGTGTATAAAACTACACGACGTGTCTTCTTAAACCACTGACATGGGCGTGTACTCTCACCCTAAAAGTCATGTATGCTTCAAACTACACGGCGTGTTGACCCCCACACATGGAGTGTACTTGAAAATTATTCCCCTTCCTGAGTATCCTTACACGGATAACCCACACGGTCCGACTCAACCCGAGACTACACGGCGTGCACTAGACAAGGCTTCGACGGTCCGTGTTGTTGAGTACACAGCTGTCTAAATGGCTGGACCTTACACGGCGTGCTCCGAACAAGCACGGCATGCATAGGAGAAGGCGACACCATCTCGTGTTGTTCGTGACACGGCCGGGTACCTAGGAAAGACTATACGGCATGTTCCGAACAAACACGGCATGCGGAAAGGAAGGTAACGCCGGCCCGTGTTGTTCGTGACACGTCCGGGTACCTGGACAAGACTACACGGCGTGTTCCCAATGGACATGGCATTTTCTACCCGAGCTCCCCCGGCCCGTGTTGTTAGTGACACGGCCGGGTACACGGCTCCGAACTCACATGGTGTGTACCAATGGTACATGGCGTGTGCCCGAAGTTACTCCCACGACACCGTGTTCTGCTCACACGGTCAGCGACACGGCCTGAAAACTACACGATGTGTATCTAAAAGTACACGCCGTGTATTCTGGGTTTTTCTGGGCAGTAGCTCAGAAACTGCGCAGAATTCTAGAAATGCTAAAAACAAGGGAAAATATACCAAATTCCGATCTGGGAGGGCCCATAACACCTCAAGAACCAAAATTTGGCGTTCATTTTAAGCAAGGAACAAAACAACAGTTTTCTAACACAACAGCAGAGAATCTACCAAGCATCTATCACAACAGCATTCATAATCTACACAGAGCCTATCACAACAGCATGCAATCGCTAATGCACCCTAGATGGCATGGCAAGAATGCATGACATGTTATTTCTACAAGTGCCTATATGATGCATGAGATAGAATACCCTCATCTCATTGGGTTGTGACAGAAATAGAACCGAAATATCAAAACAATAACAGCACAAGTTCATACGAATCACTCTAGGTGAAAACATACCAACCATAAAATCTCAAAACCAGAAAACTGCAATTAACTAGGGAGTATGTATTTTCCCTGTACACGGGTTAGCTACTCCTGGGCATAGCTTAATACCAAGTACAGAATCCTTCCTATCCCTGTCTAAAGTCTCCAAACAGTAAGGCAAGAGAAAAGAACTCCTCTGATACCACTTTGTAATGACCCGAGTCCAGAGCCCCTCCACTGGTGCCCCATACACGGTTCACCACATGACCTCAAGCGTGTTTCCCCGAATTCCAGAGGCTTACAACTAGCAGAAAGGTCCTTGGTGGGTCGGTGGGGAAACTATGACCTCATTCGGTATGGTATACAAGGTAAGAAAACAACAATAATCAGTGAAAGTAGTAAACAACATGCATAACAACAGAAACCATACAGCGGAAGCAATGTAGATATATAACTATGATGACCATGATGCAGCAGGTACAAGTATCTAAGGAAAACACAAAACACAGCAATGTGTTGAATACAACTGAAACCAGGTGCAAAATAAAAACAAAGTAAGCTCCTCAGCATCGCGAGCCACGGCTCGGTCCCATGTTCCCCAGTTCCTGATGCAGTCAAGATCTTGAAGTACAAGGGCGCTTGCCCTTATCTATACCTGCAGCAACATAGTCTTCTTGGGCCCAAAATCATGGCCCAAACAGGGTGTGAGATACAATCCCAGTAGGAAATCACCCAATGATTTGTGCCTAACAGTCAAATTAATACATGGAAGTAAATAAACAAGAAGCAGTAAATAGGAAAGCACAAGCAGTTACAATCCACAGTTCTAACAAGTAAAGCAAACAAGTAAGCAGTCAGCAACAAAAATAAAACATGTAACCCTCTAGGTAGCTCTCATAGCCTAACCCCTATGGTTCAACCTATAGTACTAGAAACCCTCTGGTAGGCACACACAGTCTCACCCCTCTGGTTCAGCTACGTAATTAAGCAGACTCTCGGGGGAATCACTCTCTGTCAATTCCCCCTATAGTCTCGTATCGTGTTAAAGGCTCTTTGGGGAAGCACTCAATGTCAATTCCCCCTGTGGCCCACATCGTAATTAAAAGACACTCTGGAGAAGACCTTCCATCAATTCTCCATTTGGTCTCGCATTGTGATTAAAAGACACTCTGGAGAATCCCTTCTGTCAATTTTCCCTTTGGTCTACTACTCTAGGTTCTCACAGTCCTGAGTATAACTAAACATGCTCTGCGTACATGTATATCATCCAAGTAAACCTCAAGAAATACTTGGCTATCAACTAAGGCTCAACAGTATAACAAGGTAGTAGTTCCACTGTCCTATGACTAAGCATGGCAACTGGAAAAACGCCAAACAGGCATAACAAGAATGGAAAAGCAATCTGAGCACAAACAAATTACTCTAATCACAAGCAATAACCTCTACTAAAGCAATCAAGAAAAGTAGGAAAACAACAAGGGAAAAACAGGAAACACGCAATACCCTGTTCAAGGGTGTTGGTGGAATTTGCACATAATATTCACCAACTTTCTATGGAAAGGCGCAAACCACCTACCTCGATCCTAGGAGATCGATATATGTGAACCACGATAACAGATTCCTCTTAGAACAATTTAGATCTGAGAAAACGTACAAAATATTCATCCCATGATAACTTGGAAATGAGGAGGAATCAAGAAACAAGGCTCAATAAGAAGGAATAACTCACCGCTGCGATTCCAACGCAATCGACCGTGCTCGAATCGGATAACAGACGGCGAGGCGGGATCCCGTCAAAGATCTGTCCGTACGGTCACTCTCGGATGGATGAAAACTAAAGAAGAAGACGTATTTGGCGGTTAGGCGTGACCCCGGTCTATTTAATGAAAAAAAAAGTACATGGCGTGTACTTCTTGAGTACAGTGTGTGTACTTAAATTTTCAGTACTCCAAATTAACCGGCCACCACCTCAGACTTACACACCGTGTGTGTGTGGCCCAGACACGGCCAGCACACGGCTTCGAGCTGGAGAAGAGTACACGGCGTGTACTTCTGAAATTTCCAGAAAATTTTGTTTCCTTAAAAACTCCAGAAAAAGGGAAAACATACCTGAAAGGAAGATCCAAGTTCTTACAGAAACCCAAATCTCTGAAAGATTTAATCACATCGACTTCCAAGGTAAATCTTAACATTTATCTCCAAATAACATCAGCTACTCTTAAAGTCTCATACTGAAAAGTAATTAACCTAATCACATATCCTCCATGACAGGATAATCATTTCCCAAAAAGAGATAAATTCATCAAAAATAAGCATAACATATTTTAACCACAAAGGTTATCTAATAACTTTCGTTTTGCATCCCAAAATGTATTAACCGGTAATTACCTCAAATTAAAGGAACATATAAACCAAAATGGTTCTTTATAACTATATCCACAGAAGAAAAGATAATTATTCCTTTAATAAAATTTTCATATATCAAACATCAGGGTTACACATACTATAAAAAGTCTTCTAATGTAATCCCATCATCAAAAGAGCCTTAATAATTTTAAGAATTTCACCATCCTAAAATCTACCATAACTCTTGAATCCCTTATATGTTGACTTCTTACTCATTCAACATTTTTCATGATCCATAAACCATTCCTTTCCAACATATTCTGAAATAATTCTTTCGTACAAACAAAATCATGAATCGTATCCTAATATTCAATAATAGGAAAGCATATGTTATGAAATAATACATACCTTTCATTGGTCATTGTCAGTTTTTTCATCCTCAATCGGAATGGAATTAGGTATTGGTAAATGAATATTTGTATGATACTGGTGATCCCATTCCCAAAACTTCTTCGTATGACATGTGTTTGCCTAATGACCATGCACACCACATTTAAAACATTCAATTGATCCTTCAGAAAGAACTGATTTCCCTTTCCTAGAGTCAACTAGATGATTCCTTTTTTAATGGAAGGTTCTTGCATTATGACCTTCATTTCCACGTCTATAGCATCTTTCTGTCCCTTTGAAACATTTTTCTATATTTTTCTTTCCACATCTTTGACACATAGGTTTTTGAAAATACATACCTTTATGATTATTACCTGAACTTCTGTAGGGATTTGTTTCTCGCATATATGATGCCTTATTAAAATCAATAAGGTTCAGGTGGTCAATCATGACTCCAGATAGCTGGTTTAGAATAACCAAAAAAGTTCTCATTGCAGCTCCCATATCATTCAGTTGCTCGTTCAGAAAACCGTCACAGTTTTCTTCACATTCACTGTTACTTTGGTGCCTGCTAGATCCAGCCATATACTAAAACCAAAAACGTCAGTGTGAGTATATCAGTAAAATAATCATATAATATCTTCAGAGGAGGGTAAATATTAAGATATACTTATTCATGTTATCTTAAACTCATTCACTTTATAAAAATAACTATGACTCTTTCTAAAATCCTAACCATTTTGGTAATGTCACTTGTGCTTAAAGAATACCCTAACCTCTAAAGTTATCTAAACCAACCTTTGATACCAACTATAAGGACCCAGCCTTATAAAATTATATAATCTTGAATTAAATGAATAATTCACTTTGAGTATCTTTTCAGGTTTAGAGTTTTAGAGAATTAAAACATAACTGTTACATCTCAATGATAACAAAGTAGACACATCTACTCGGTTACCATTTTTTCACAAAATAAAAACTCTTGAAAAAAAGAGTCATGTCTAGTTCCATGTTTTAGACAGCATGAAATTTCTTGGATCCCATCCTTGACCATATTCCACTTTATGTCCTGTGGAAAACATTTCAAAAACCTGGGATGAGCATAAAAAGCTCAGTAAAAGATATAAAAATACGGAAAGAAAACATTAGTCCATGTTACATAAGAATCAATGAAATCATACTTTACTCATAAAATATAAGCACTTTAACATACCTCATGAAATCATAAGATTTATGAATAACTCATAGAAATCATAAGACATAAAGTTATCTTAAGGCATTTATAACATTCTTACATAGGGAGTAACCCTCGTGGTTATGTTTGGAATACCCATCGCAGTATATTCCCTAAATCTCTTCAGAGAAACCTTAGCGTTTAACTCCTTCACATTACCCAATGCATTGGAGAGCTATCTTGGGCTCACCCACCCTTAGTTTATCACAGAACCACCCGACTTCATAAATAATTCCCAAGAACCATAACATAATCGTATCACATAAAACATGCATAAAGGAAACATAACATTTCAACATTTCAATCACAAGATATCAATACAACAAATTGATATAATCAAAACATTATCAGAACCATTTTAAAATCCAAAATAAAAGAAAAGTAAAACATGGTATTTATTTTTCATTTAAAAAAGTTATGGATTGTAGAGGAAGATGAAACTCAAATAATGGTCACGGAGGCGGAGAAGTCATTGCCGCCGCATTAATAAGACAAAAACATTCCTTTTTCATTTAGTAAAACTCTTCGTGTAAAAAGATTCTTTTTTAATGAAACTAAAATTAAAAATGGTTTTATACACCGTATAAAATAAATTTGTGTAGAAATCAAAAGATGCCTCAATGAAAGGTGATTGAGACGAAGTCCGGTACAAAGACGGTATCCTTAGATTAAGGATAAATCAATTAAATAATTATGTGTGACAAATATAAGTACACTCAATATAAGTGTATATTAAGTGTAAAACAATCATAGGTCATCTACACATATTCATAGTACGAAATAATCAATAAGTGGAGGTTTAACCCAAAGAATTGAAATTGTGTTAAGAAGTTCCCTTACAGAAATTCGACAGCCTAACAACGTCACTTTAAAATTCATAAAATGAGTTGATGAGAGATAAAAAGGGTATCTTATCACTTGGACATAAAATTTATATCAATAAGGATATATAATAACATATCCCAACATAAGAGGATATAAATTAAAATACCTAACAAAAATAAGTCTTTTAGAAAGAGGAGGGAGAAAGGTTCCCTTACCGATTTGGGTAGATTTTGAAACGTACACCCCATGAAATAAGGACTATACAATGTTGATTTAAATACCCATAAATGAAATTATATTACACAAAGAGTAGAATAATGGTCAGTACCTACACAACTCAAAGGAGATAGTGAAAAATATAGCATGAATCTCACGGGAATAAATAGTGAGATAAAAACCCTTTTACCTCGTTGTAATAAATTGAGTCATATGACCAAAAGATAATAAGAACCAAATTAATCACATAATACCATGAATATAAATATAATAGTGATAGTATATATCAAATGTAAGTACACAATACACCACATGCAATAAATAATTGGTCAACAATGGAAATCTCACAGAATTAAAAGTGGGATAAGAAATCCCCTTACCTCGTGTCCTACTTGACTCGCTTGTATGTTCCTTGTTCTTCCTGAATGATAAACTTAAATTAATTTCTACTTGCTTAATAATATTTTTCAAGTTTATTAGTTCTTCTATATCACTTATTACCTTTCTATAACAATTATTTAATTGTTTGATTTCATAATGGACATTTTTTCGATGTTCAGAACTTGAGTCAAAAAATGGACTTCTTATAATTACATGATGTTCATGTGGTCCAAAGTTCATTAATTACAGAATTATATTCATAATTTATATTTAATATATATAATATATATCCATTATATACATGTACTTATAATAGTACATAACATTTTGAGATAATAAATGAAATGCACCGTTCATGGAGACGGTAAGCCGTACTTACCCATGAATGCTACTTTCATTTCTATTTCATACTTTAATGGATTGGAAACATAATGATACGTAGGTATATTATAAATAAATTATAAAATATATTTTATATATGTTACATAATTTTATAAATTACATTCTTTATAAATTCCAGGTTTGGCATGAACGAGTCACATCACTTGAGGGGGTGGTTGTCCACACTTCCTCATATGAAATTATCGCATTTTCACCACATGAAAATCATAAAGTTGTGTTTTAAATATAAAATAAAGAATAATTTATAGGACATAAATATAATATGTATCATATATAAATATTTTGACATCTTAATGTCCACCATGAAAGGTGTTAAAAGAATATTGAACAATCATCGTTTCGTGAGGTAGTAATTTGTCACCCACAGAAACAGTATGTTCTTTAACCATTAGATGGAGGTGTGTGTATGTGTAGGTATAAAAATCATCATAAAACCATCCTAGTATATTAAGGATACTTTTTTTATTAAGGGATTAAATAATAAGAAGATAGTGGTGATTGAAGAAGGAAAATAAAAGAAAGAAACTCGAGAGAAGACATTACCTCTAAATCGGGTAACTCTTTTTGATTTGAGCCAAAGGCTTCCTTGGAAAGACTTATGCCCAAAGTGAGGCTTCTAGGAGTGATAGAGGGATGTGGAGAGATAATATGAGCAGATTTTGGATGAGCCAAGGGCTTGATAGGTGTGGGTAAGGGGGTAGAGGTGGCGGCCTTTTATAAAAGGGAGGAGGGTCACTTTTGGAAAGTCTTGAAATGTTACTTTATTATAAAATGTTTTTAGGATTTTAAAGGTACCAAAATGATATATTTCTAAGATAAGGTGTTAAGGCTTAGAAATACACCCATCCAATAGGTTTTAGACAAGATTAAGTGTTATATTTTACCTTATCTTTTCATTTTATTTAAATCGTTCATTAATGAGGTAATCACTGCATCATCATGGTGTCATAAATAAATTTATTTATTTAATGTCTAAAAATTTTAAAAAAATACCATGATGTAGGAAATATTTTTAGATTTAAAATTAATATTTATAGTCTAATAGATAATTTATTCAAACAAAATTAAAATTGTTTTACTTAGGTGTTACATAGTTTGGTTATATTTTCCTTTCTTTAAAAAAAATATGATAAAAGGTCACTATCACACAAAAGTGATTACATGGGGTCCCTAAGTTGGAAAAAGGAATCCAATGGTCGGACATAACACAACCAAGAGGATTTAGACACATGTTAGGGTCATTTTATATTATTATGATATTATTTTATTACCCTTAACTACCCGTTTACTAATTAATCATGATATTAAAGATAATTGTCGTCATTACTATTCATAATGTCCAAAAAAAGAGTCTTAATTAAATAATTTGGACCATATGATTCAAAATATGGAATCCATTTTACCAAATTCCAAACACAGAAATTTCAGTAATTAATTTAAAAATAATTCTCGTTGTCACGACCAAAGACGGGTTTTTAAGAAGTAAAATTTATCAAAACATTGAATTGTTTTTACATCAAATTGAAAAGTGAAATTACTTCCAATGAATAAAATTGTATTAAGTGATAAAACTATAATCCAATTACACTTTAAAACCAATTAAAATTACAATCTAACTATATAATTAAATTATATGAAAGAGCAGTTTTGAAGTAAAATGCAGTATTTTTCACTATTCGTTAAAAATGAACATTTATCAGAAAAATACCAAATATTTATCCAAAGTAAATTTGATATTACAAATTCAAAAATGATTTCCATTTTATCAAATTAAAAACATATAAGTTTAATTAATTAATTTTATAATTAATTCCCGCTGTCAAGACAAATAGCGTGTTTTTAAGAAACAATATCTATCAAAAGATTGACACTTGTTTATGTCCAAATTCAAAGTAAGATTAATTACAATGACCACCATTGGATTGAATGGTAAAAATATATTTTAAATACACTTTAAACCCAATTAAAAAGATAATTTATCTATATAAATAAATTAGATTAAAATAAGTTTTTGAATTAAAATACAGCATTTTCACTATTCAAAAAAATGAACTTTATCGGAAAAATAACAAAAAATTACACAAAGTAAATTGTGATGTCCCAATTCTAAAAGAGGATTTTATTTTGTCAAATATAACATATAAAATTTAAAAATAGTAGTTTTAAAAAGGGTTCACCATCAAAAGGCAGTTAATCAACCTTTTAAAGAATATTAGAATATTTATGCTTAAAATTGGATTTATTCGCATTTTAAGCCTCTATCATATATTGGGTAATTGTTAAAATATTTAACAAACATATATATTCATTTTGTAGTTAGTTCTGTTCATTTATTCCATTACAATGGCTAGGCGTTAACTACCATTCAAAATAATATTATTGTATTATTTGTGTGTAACGTAAGATTTCAAAGAAACCCGTTGTTGCGTATTGGGTAAGCCATCGAACATAGCGTTCCATTTAAAGTAATATTAACAATTTATTCAAAAATATTAATAAATATGAAAATGTCATATTCTTTATTTACCTGGGATGTTACATCCTTCCCCCCTTTTGGGAATTGCATCCTCGCAATTTTAAAATTGGGCTCGGAAACTTTATTGAAAGCTCCATATCGGAAAAGGAGTCAATTAAACTATCACTTTAAAAGAAAGAAATAAAAGTACAAAGGTCACCCGAGACAACAGATACAAGGATTCCATGAAAACATGGATTTGGAGGAGAAAACTAACCATCAGGTTCTGATGGAGAGTGATAGAAAATATGTATAGGAGAAACCTAACCACCAGAAAATTAAAAACTTGTGATGGGTTAAACGGTATTTGAATCCCCTTTAGGAAAAGTTAACAGACAAAGTTTTTGTTTTAAGTTACTTTTCATTGAAGAATTAATTTATAAGCTTAACTAAATCATACGGAAATATACTTACTTGTCATGTATACTTTCATCTCTTACTAGATTTCTTACACAAACTCATATTTTCTCCAAAAGATGAGTATTTAGGATGACTTGTTTTAATTAAGAGCACTATAATCATCTTCTTGAGAATCACCTAATCACCAAAAGATGAACTATATTTTTCCCATGTCTTTAGACCTTAACCAAAACCAAAATTGTTAGTACAATATTAGATATCCCCCAAAAGGATAATCCTTTATAAAAAATGAAATACTACTCTTAATCTCCAAAATTCAACAAAAAGAATCCCCATGGTTCAAGAAAGACCACTAAATAAACAGTTATCCATAAATTCTTCAAAGTAATCCAGACTAAGATTGAAATCCAAATCTTTGAAGTATTTAATCACATCGTCTTCCAAGGTAAATCTTAACATTTATCTCCAAATAACATCAGTTAATCTTAAAGTCTCTTACTAAAAAGTAATTAACCTAATCACATGTCCTCCATGATAGGTTAATCATTTCTCAAAAAGAGATAAACTCATCAAAAATAACCATAACATATTTTGACCACAAAGGTTATCTAATAACTTTCGTTTTGCATCCCAGAATGTATTAACCGGTAATTACCTCAAATTCAAGAATCATATAATCCAAAATGGTTATTTATAACTATATCCACAAAAGAAAAGATAATTATTCCTTGAATAAACTTTTCATATGTCAAACATCAGGGTTACACATACTATAAAAAGTCTTCTAATGTAATCCCATCATCAAAAGATCCTTAATACTTTTAAGAATTTCACCATCCTAAAATCTACCATAACTCTTGAATCACTTATATGTTGACTTCTTACTCAATAAACATTCTTCATGATCCATTAACCATTCCTTTCCAACTTATTCTGAAATACTTCTTTCCTACAAAAAAAATCATGAATCATATCCTAAGATTAAATAATAGGAAAACATATGTTATGAAATAATCCATACCTTTCATTGGTCATTGGCAGTTTCTTCATCCTCAATCGGAATGGAATTAGGTATTGGTTAATGAATATTTGTACGATCCTGGTGATCCCATTCTCGAAACTTCTTCGTAGGACATGTGTTTTCATAATGACCATGCACACCACATTTAAAACATTCAATTGATCCTTCAGAAAGAACTTCTTTCCCTTTCCTAGAGTTAACTAGATGCTTCTGTTTTCCATGGCATGTTCTTGATTTATGACCTTCATTTCCATATATATAGCATCTTTATGTCCCTTTGAAACATTTTCCTATGTGTTTCTTTCCACATCTTTGACACATATGTTTTTTAAAATACTTACCTTTATGATTATTACCTGAACTTACGTAGGGATTTTGTTCTCACATATATGATGCCTTATAAAAATCACTAAGGTTCAGGTGGTCAATAATGACTCCATATAGTTGGTTGAGAATAACCACAAGAGTTCTCATTGCAGCTCCCATATCATTCAGTTTCTCGTTCAGAAATCCGTCATAGTTTTCTTCACATCCACTGTTACTTTGGTGTCTGCTAGATCCATCCATATACTAAAACAAAAAAGGTCAGTGTGATTATATTGATAAAATCATCATATAATATCTTATGATGAGGGTAGATATTAATATATAATTATACATGTTATCTTAAACTCATTCACTTTATAAAAATAATTATGCCTCTTTCTAAAATCCTAACCATTTTGGTAATGTCACTTATGCTTAAATAATACCCTAACCTCTAAAGTTATCTAAATCGACCATTGATACCAACTATAAGGACTCAACCTTATAACATTACATAATCTTGAATTAAATGAATAATTCACATTGTCGATCTTTTTAGGTTTATATTTTTAGAGAATTAGGACATAACTATTACATCTCAGTGATAACAAAGTAGACACATCTACTCAGTTTCCATTTTTTTACAAAATAAAAACTCTTGAACAAAAGATTCATGTATAGTTCCATGTTTTAGACATCATGAAATTTCTTGGATCCCATACTTGACCCTATTCCACTTTATGTCATGTGAAAAATATTTCAAAAACTTGGGATGAGCATAAAAAGCTCAGTAAGGGATATAAAAATACGGAAAGAAAACATTAGTCCATGTATACATAAGAATCAATGAAATCATACTTTACTCATAAAACATAATCACTTTAAAATACCTCATTAAATCATAATATTTATGAATAAATCATAGAAATCATAAGACATAAAGGTAACTTAAGTCATTCATAACATTCTTACGTAGGGAGTAACACTCATGGTTACATTTGGAATACTCATCACAGTATATTCCCTAAATCTCTTCATAGAAACCTTAGAGTTTAACTCCTTCATGTTACCCAATGCATTGGAGAGCTATCTCGGGCTCACACACCCTTAGTTTATCATAGAACCACCCAACTTCATAAACAATGCCCAAGAACCATAACATAATCGTATCACATAAAACATACATAAATGAAACATAACATTTCCATATTTCAATCACAAGATATCAATAAGACACATTGGTATAATCAAAACATTATCAGGACCATTTTCAATACCCAAATAAAAGAAAATTAAAACTTGGTATTTATTTTTCATTTAAAAAATTTATGGTTTTTAGAGGAAGTTGAAACTCAAATAATGGTCTCGGCGATAGAGAAGTCGTTGTCGCCACATACATAAGGAAAAAACATTCCTTTTGTCGTTTAGTAAAAGGATTCGTGTAAAAATATTCCTTTTGAATGAAATTAAAATTCCAATGGTTTTTATACACATTATAAAATAAAGTCGTGTACAAATCAAAATATTCCTCAATGAAAGGAGATTGAGACGAAGTCCCATACAAAGATGGTATCCTTAGATTAAGGATAAATAAATTACATAATTATGTGTTACAAATATAAATAAACTCAATATAAGTGGATATTAAGTGTAAAAAAATCAGAGGTAATCCACACATGTTCATAGTATGACATAATCAAGAAGTAGAGGTTTAACCCAAATAATTGAAATTGTGTTAAGAAGTTCCCTTACAGAAATTCGACAGCCTAACGGCGTCACTTTAAAATTCAGAAAATGAGTTGATGAGAGATAAAAAGGGTATCTCATTACTTCAATATAAAATTTACATCAATAACGATATATAAGAACATATCCCAATATAAGAAGATGTAAATTAAAAGACCTAACAAAAATAAGTCTTTTAGAAAGAGGAGGGTGAAAGGTTCCCTTACCGATTTGGGTAGCTTTTGAAACATACACCCCATGAAAGAAGGATTATACAATGTAGATGTAAATACCCATAAACGAAAGTATATTACACAAATAGTAGAATAATTGGTAGTACATACACCACTCAAAGGAGATAGTGACAAATATATCATGAATCTCACGGGAATAAATAGTGAGATAAAAACCCCATACCTCGTTGTAATAAATCGAGGCATATGACCAAAAGATAATAAGAAAAAAATGAATAACATAATACCATGAATATAAATATAATCGTGATAATATATATCAAATGTAAGTACACGATACACCACATGCAATATATAATTGGTGAACAATGGAAATCTCACGGAATTAAAAGTGAGATAAGAAATCCCCTTACCTCGTGTCCGACTTGACTCGCTTATATGTTCCTTGTGCTTCCTGAATGATAAACTTAAATTAATTTATACTTGAATAAGAATATTTTTAAAGTTTATTATTCCTTTTATATCACTTATTACCTTTCTATAACAATTATTTAATTGTTTGAGTTCATAATGGACATTTTGTTGATGTTCAGAACTTGAGTCAAAAAATGGACTTCTTATAATTACATGATGTTTGTGTGGTGCAAAGTTCATTAAATCCAGATTTATATTAATAATTTATATGTAATACATATCATATATATCCATTATATATATGTACTTATAATAGTACATAACATTTGGAGATAAGAAATGAAATGCACCGTTCATGGAGACGGTAAGCCGTACGTACGCATGAACGCTACTTTCATTTCTTTTTCATAATTTAATGGATTAAAAACATAATGATACATAGGTATATTATAATTATAGTATAATATAAATGTTATATATGTTACATAAGTTTATAAATTACATTCTTTATAAATTCTATGTTGGCATGAACGAGTCAAATCACTTGAGGGGGTGGTTGTCCCCACTTCCTCATATGAAATTATCACATTTTCACAACGTGAAAAGCATAAAGGTATGTTTTAAATATAAAATAAAGAAGAATTGAGAGGAAATAAATATAATATATATCATATATAAATATAGTTACATCTTAATGGCCGCCATGAAATGTTTTAAAATAAGATTGAACAATCATCATTTTGTGTGGCAGTAATTCACCACCCACAGAAACAGTATGTTCTTTAACCATTAGACGGAGGTGTGTGTAAGTTTAGGTAGAATAATTATCATAAAAAATCCTAGTATATTAAGGATACTGGTGTTATTATGGTATTAAATAATAATAAGATAGTGGTGAGTGAAGAAGGAAAATAAAAGAAAGAAACTCGAGAGAAGACATTACCTCTAAATCGGGTAACTCTTTTTGATTTGATCCAAAGGCTTCCTTGGAAATACTTATACCCAAAGTGAGGATTATATGAGTGAGGTGGGGATGTGGAGAGATAATATTAGCAAATTCTGGATGAGTCAAGGGCTTGAGAGGTGTGGGTAAGGGGGTAGAGGTGGGGGCCTTTTATAAGAGGGAGGAGGGTCACTTTTGGAAAGTCTTGAAATGTTGCATTATTATAAACAAAATTAGGATTTTAAAGGTCCCAAAATAATATATTTCTAAGATAAGGTGATAAGAGTTAGTAATAAACCCATAAAAAAGGTTTTAGACAAGTGTAAGTTTTATAATTTACCTTATCTTTTCATTCTATTTAAATCGTTCATTAATGAGGTAATCACTCCATCATCATGGTGTCATAAATAAATTTATTTATCTAATGTCTAAAAATTATAAAAAAATACCATGATGTAAGAAATCTTTTTAGATTTAAAATGACTATTTATAGACTAAGAGATAATTTATGTAAACAAAATTAAAATTGTTTTACTTAGGTGTTACATAGTTTGGTTATATTTTCCTTTCTTTAAAAATAATATGACAAAAGGTCACTATCACACAAAAGTGATTTCATGGGGTCCCTAAGTTGGAACAAGGAATCCCATGGTCGTCCATATCACAACCAAGGGGATTGGGACACATGTTGGGGTCATTTTATATTATTATGATATTATTTTATTACCCTTAACTACCCGATTACTAATTAATCATGATAATTAAAGATAATTGTCGTCATTACTATTCATAATGTCCAAAAAACAATAGAGTCTTAACTACATAATTTGGACTTTCTGATTCCAAATATGGAATCCGTTTTACCAAATTTCAAACACAGAAATTTCAGTAATTAATTTAAAAAAAATTCTCGTTGTCACAACCAAAGAAGGGTTTTTAAGAGGTAAAATTTATCAAAAGATTGAATTGTTTTTACATCCAATTGAAAAGTGAAATTACTTCCAATGAACAAAATTGTATTAATAGATAAAAATATAATACAATTAAACTTTAAAACCAATTAAAAGTAAAATATAACTATATAATTAAATTAGATGAAAGAGCAGTTTTGAAGTAAAATGCAGTGTTTTTCACTATTCATTAAAAATGAACATTTGTCAAAAAAATACCAAAAATTTATCCAAAGTAAATTTGATATTACAAATTCAAAAATGATTTCCATTTTACCAAATTCAAAACATATAAGTTTAATTAATTAATTTTATTATTAATTCCCGCTATCAAGACAAATAGCGTGTTTTTAAGAAACAATATTTATCAAAAGATTGACACTTGTTTATGTCCAATTTCAAAGTAAGATTAATTCCAGTGACCACTATTGGATTGAATGGTAAAAATAAATTTTAAATACACTTTAAACCCAATTAAAAATATAATTTATCCATATAAATAAATTATATTAAAAGAAGTTTTTGAATTAAAATACAGCATTATCACTATTCAAAAAAATGAACTTTATCATAAAAATAACAAATAATTACACAAAGTAAATTGTGATGTCCCAATTCTAAAGAAGGATTTTATTTTGTCAAATATAACATATAAAATTGACAAAAAGTAGTATTAAAAATGGTTCACCATCAAAAGGAGGTTAATCGAGCTTTTAAAGAATATTAGAATATTTAAGTTTAAAATTGGATTTATTCGCATTTTAAGCCCCTATGATTTATTGGGTAATTGTTAAAATATTTAACAAACATATATAATCATTTTGTAGTTAGTTCTATTCATTCCTGCCATTACAACGGCTCGACGTTAACTACCATTTAAAATAATATTATTATATTATTAGTGTGCAACGTAAGATTTCAAAGAAACTCGTTGTTGCGTATTGGGTACTCCATCGAACATAGTATTACCTTTAAAGTAATATTAACATTTTATTTACAAATATTAATAAATATGAAACTGTCATATTCTTTATTTACCTGGGATGTTACATCCTTCCCCCCTTTTGGGAATTGCATCCTCGCAATTTTAAAATTGGGCTCGGAAAATTTATTGAAAGCACCACATCGGAAAAGGAGTCAATTAAACTATCACTCTAAAAGAAAGAAAGAAAAGTACAAAGGTCACCCGAGACAATAGATACAAGGATTACATGAAAACATGGATATGTAGGAGAAAACTAACCATCAGGTTCTGATGGAGAGTGATAGAAAATATGTATAAGAGAAAGTTAACTACCAGAAAACACAAACTTGTGATGGGTTAAACGGTATTTGAATTCCTAGTAGGAAAAGTTAACAGATATCATTTTTGTTTTAAGTTACTTTTCATTGAAGAATTTATTTATGAGCTTAACTAAATCATAAGGAAACATACTTACTTTTCATGTAGACTTTCATCTCTTACTATATTTCTTACACAAACTCATATTTTCTCCAAAAGATGATTATTTAGGATGACTTGTTCACATTAAGTGCGCTATAATCATCTTCTTGAGAATCACCTAATCACCAAAAGATTAACTATATATTTCCCATTTCTTTAGACCTTAACCAAAACCAAAATTATTAGTACAAGATTAGATATTCCCCAAAAGGATTATCCTGTATAAAGAACGAAATACTACTCTTAATCTCCAAAATTCAATAAAAAGAACCCCCAGGGTTCAAGAAAGACCACTAAATAAACAGTTATCCATAAAATTATTCAAAATAATCCAAACTAAGATTGAAATCCAAATCTCTGAAGGATTTGATCACATCTTCTTCCAAGGTAAATCTTAACATTTATCTTCAAATAACATCAGTTACTCTTAAATTATCATACTGAAAAGTAATTAACCTAATCACATATCCTCCATGATAGGTTAATCATTTCCCAAAAAGAGATAAATTCATCAAAAATAATCATAACATATTTTAACCACAAAGGTTATCTAATAACATTCGTTTTGCATCCCAGAATGAATTAACCGATAATTACGTGAAATTCAAGGATCATATAAACCAAAATGGTTTGTTATAACTATATCCACAAAAGAAAAGATAATTATTCCTTGAATAAAATTTTCATATATCAAACATCAGGGTTACACAAACTATAAAAAGTCTTCTAATGTAATCCCATCATCAAAAGATCCTTAATAATTTTAAGAATTTCACCATCCTAAAATCTACCATAACTCTTTAATCCCTTATATGTTGACTTCTTACTCAATCATCATTATTCATGATCCATTAACCATTCCTTTCCAACATATTCTGAAATAATTCTTTCCTACAAACAAAATCATGAATCATATCCTAATATTAAATAATAGGAAAACATATGTTAAGAAATAATCCATACCTTTCATTGGTCATTGTCAGTTTCTTCGTCCTCAATCGGAATGGCATTAGGTATTGGTTAATAAATATTTGTATGATCCTGGTGATCCCATTCCCGAAACTTCTTCGTAGGACATGTGTTTTCATAATGACCATGCACACCACATTTAAAACATTCAATTGATCCTTCCGAAAGAACTGTTTTCCCTTTCCTTGAGTTAACTACATGCTTCCTTTTTCCATGGCTGGTTTTTCTTTATGAAATTTATTTCCACATCTATAGCATCTTTTTGTACCTTTGAAACATTTTCCTATGTGTTTCTTTCCACATCTTTGACACATAGGTTTTTGAAAATACTTACCTTTATGATTATTACCTGAACTTCCGTAGGGATTTGTTTCTCGCATATATGATGCCTTATAAAAATCACTAAGGTTAAGGTGGTCAATAATGAATCTAGATAGTTGGTTTACATTAACGACAATAGTTCTCATTGCATCTCCCATATCATTCAGTTGCTCATTCAGAAAACCGTCACAGTTTTTTTCACATCCACTGTTACTTTGGTGCCTGCTAGATCCAGCCATATACTAAAACAAAAAAGGTCAGTGTGAGTATATTAGTAAAATCATCATATAATATCTTATTAGGAGGGAAAATATTAAGATATACTTATACATGTTATCTTAAACTCATTCACTTTATAAAAATAAATATGCCTCTTTCTAAAATCCTAACCATTTTGGTAATGTCACTTGTGCTTAAAGAATACCCTGACCTCTAAAGTTATCTAAATCGACCTTTGATACCAACTATAAGGACTCAACCTTATAACATTACATAATCTTGAATTAAATGAATAATTCACATTGAGGATCTTTTCAGATTTAGAGTTTTAGAGAATGAGGACATAACTATTACATCTTAATGATAACAAAGTAGACAAATCTACTCAGTTTCCATTTTTTTACAAAATAAAAACTCATGAACAAAAGATTCATGACTAGTTCCATGTTTTAAACAGCATGAAATTTCCTGGATCCCATCCTTGATCATATTCCACTTTATGTCCTGTGAAAAAAATTTCAAAAACTTGGGATGAGCATAAAAATCTCAGTAAGGGATATAAAAATACGGAAAGAAAACATTAGTCCATGTATACATACGAATCAATGAAATCATACTTTACTCATAAAACTTAAGCACTTTAACATACCTCATTAAATCATAAGATTTATGAATAACTCATATAAATCATAAGACATAAAGGTAACTTAAGTCATTCATAACATTGTTACATAGGGAGTAACCCTCATGGTTACATTTGGAATACCCATCGCAGTATATTCCCTAAATCTCTTCATAGAAACCCTAGTGTTTAACTCTTTCGTGTTACCCAATGCATTGGAGAGATATCTCAGGCTAACACGCCCTTAGTTTATCACAGAACCACCCGACTTCATGAACAATTCCCATGAACCATAACACAATCATATCACATAAAACATGCATAAAGGAAACATAACATTTCCACATTTCAATCACAAGATATCAATACGACACATTGATATAATCAAAAAATTATCAGAACCATTTTCAATACCAAAATAAAAGAAATGTAAAACATGGTATTTATTTTTCATTTAAAAAAGTTATGGTTTTTAGAGGAAGCTGAAACTCAAATAATGGTCACAGCGGCAGAGAAGTCGTTGTCGCCGCATACATAAGGAAAAAACATTCCTTTTGTCATTTATTAAAACGCTTCATGTAAAAAGATTCCTTTTGAATGAAATTAAAAGTCAAAAGGTTTTTATACACCGTATAAAATAAAGTTGTGTAGAAATCAAAAGATGACATAATGAAAGGAGATTGAGATGAAGTCTCGTACAAAGATGGTATCCTTAGATTAAGGATCAATCAATTACGTATTTATGTGTGACAAATAAAAATACACTCAATATAAGTGGATATTAAGTGTAAAACAATAATAGTTCATCCACACATATTCATAGTACGACATAATCAAGAAGTAGAGGTTTAACCCAAATAATTTAAATTGTTTTAAGAAGTTCCCTTACAGAAATTCGACAGCCTAACGGCGTCACTTTAAAATTCAGAAAATGAGTTGATGAGAGATAAAAAGGGTATCTCGTCACTTGGATATAAAATTTACAGCAATAAGGATATATAATAACATATCCCAACATAATAAGATGTAAATTAAAGACCTAACAAAAATAAGTCTTTTATAAAGAGGAGGGTGAAAGGTTCCCTTACCGATTTGGGTAGCTTTTGAAACGTACACCCCATAACAGAAGGACTATACAATGTTGATGTAAATACCCATAAATAAAATTATATTACACAAATAGTAGAATAATTGGTATTACATACACCACTCAAAGGAGATAGTGACAAATATATCATGAATCTCACAGGAATAAATAGTGAGATAAAAACCCCTTACCTCTTTGTAATAAATCGAGTCATATGACCAAAAGATAATAAGAACCAAATGAATCACATAATACCATGAATATAAATAGAATCATGATAATATATATCAAATGGAAGTACACAATACACCACATGCAATAAATAATTGGCGAACAATGGAAATCTCACGGAATTAAAAATGAGATAAGAAATCCCCTTACCTCGTGTCCGACTTGGCTCGCTTGTATGTTTCTTGTTCTTCCTGAATGATAAACTTAAATTAATTTCTACTTGCTTAAGAATATTATTCAAGTTTATTATTCCTTTTATATCACTTATTACCTTTTTATAACAATTATTTAATTGTTTGAGTTCATAATGGACATTTTGTCGACATTCGGAACTTGAGTCAAAAATTGGACTTCTTATAATTACATAATGTTCATGTGCTCAAAATTTCATTAGATACATAATTATATTCCTAATTTATATGTAATATATATAATATATATCCATTATATATATGTACTTATAATAGTACATAACATTTGGAGATAAGAAATGAAATGCACCGTTCATGGAGACGGTAAGGCGTACATATGCATGAACGCTACTTTCATTTCTATTTCATACTTTAATGGATTGAAAACATAATGATACATAGGTATATTATAATTATATTATAATATATATGTTATATATGTTACATAAGTTTATAAATTACATTCTTTATAAATTCCATGTTTGGCATGAACGATTCACATCACTTGAGGGGGTGGTTGTCCACACTTCCTCATATTAAAATTATCGCATTTTCACAACATGAAAAGCATAGAGGTATGTTTAAAATATAAAATAAAGAAGCATTGAGAGGGAATAAATATAATATATATAATATATAAATATATTGAAATCTTAGTGGCCACCCTTAAAGGTGTTAAAATAAGATTGAACAATCATCATTTCGTGAGGCAGTAATTCACCACCCACAGAAACAGTATGTTCTTTAACTATTAGACGGAGGTGTGTGTAAGTGTAGGTCGAATAATTATCATAACAACATCCTAGTATATTTATGATACTGGTGTTATTATGGGAGTAAATAATAAGAAGATAGTGGTGAGTGAAGAAGGAAAATAAAAGAAAGAAACTCGAGAGAAGACATTACCTCTAAATCGGGTAACTCTTTTTGATTTGAGCCAAAGGCTTCCTTGGAAAGACTTATGACAAAAGTGAGGCTTCTAGGATTGATAGAGGTATGTGGAGAGATAATAGGAGTAGTGTTTGGATGATCCAAGGGATTGATAGGTGTTGGTAAGGTGGTAGAGGTTGGGGCCTTTTATAAGAGGGTGGAGGGTAACTTTTGGAAAGTCTTGAAATGTTACTTTATTATAAAATGCTTTTCAGAATTTAGAGGTCCCAAAATGATACATTTCGAAGATAAGGTGATAAGGGTTCTAAATACACCCATCCAATAAATTTTAGACATGTTTAAGTCTTAGATTTTACCTTATCTTTTCATTTTATTTAAATCGTTCATTAATGAGGTAATTACTGCATCATCATGGTGTCATAAATAAATTTATTTATTTAATGTCTAAAAAGTATAAAAAAATACCATTATGTAGTAAATATTTTTAGCTTTCAAATTAATATTTATAGTCTAAGATATTATTTATTTAAACTAAATTAAAGTTGTTTAACTTAGGTGTTACATAGTTTGGTTATATTTTCCTTTCTTTAAAAATAATATGATAAAAGGTCACTATCACACAAAAGTGATTCCATGGGGTCCCTAAGTTGGCACAAGGAATAAAAAGGTCGTCCATAACACAACCAAGAGGAGTTTTACACATGTTTAGGTCATTTTATATTATTATGATATTATTTTATTACCCTTAACTACCTGATTACTAATTAATCATGATAATTAAAGATAATTGTCGTCATTACTATTCATAATGTCCAAAAACAAAAGAGTATTAATTACATAATTTGGACCTTCTGATTCCAAATATGGAATCCATTTTACCAAATTTCAAACACATAAATTGCAGTAATTAATTTAGAAATAATTCTCATTGTCAGAACTAAAGACGGGTTTTTAAGAAGTAAAATTGATCAAAAGATTTAATTGTTTTTACATCCAATTGAAAAGTGAAATTACTTCCAATGAACAAAATTGTAGTAGTTTCTAAAAATATAATTCAATTACACTTTAAAACTAATTAAAATAACAATATAACTATATGATTAAATTATATGAAAGAGCAGTTTTGAAGTAAAATACAGTATTTTCACTATTCATTAAAAATGAACATTTTTCAGAAAAATACCAAAAATTTATCCAAAGTAAATTTGATATTCAAAATTAAAAAATGATGTCCATTTTACCAAATTCAAAACATATAATTTTCATTAATTAATTTTATAATTAATTCCTATTGTCAAGAAAAATAGTGTGTTTTTAAGAAACAATATCTATCAAAAGATTGACACTTGTTTATGTCCAATTTCAAAGTGAAATTAATTCCAATGACCACCATTTTATTGAATGTTAAAAATATATTTTAAATACACTTTAAACCCAATTAAAAAGATAATCTAATAATATAAATAAATTTGATTAAAATGAGGTTTTGAATTAAAATAAAGTATTTTTACTATTCATTAAAAATGAACTTTATCGGAAAAATAACCAAAATTTACACAAAGTAAATTTTGATGTCCCGGTTATAAAGAAAGATTTTATTTTTTCAAATATAACATATAAAATTAACAAAATGTAGTTTTAAAAAGGGTTCTCCCTCAAAAGGCGGTTAATCGACCTTTTAAAGAATATTAGAATATTTATGCTTAAAATTGAATTTATTCGCATTTTAAGCCTCTATCATTTATTGGGTAATTGTTAAAATATTTAACAAACATATATAATCATTTTTTAGTTAGTTATATTCATTCCTGCCATTACAACGGCTAGGCGTTAACTACCATTTAAAATAATATAATTATATTATTAGTGTGCAATGTAAAATTTCAAAGAAACTCGTTGTTGCGTATTAGGTACGCCATCGAACATAGCATTCCCTTTAAAGTAATATTAACATTTTATTCACAAATATTTATAAATATGAAAATTACATATTCTTTATTTACCTGGGATGTTACAATTATTGTAAATGATGTTATGAACATGAATTTAGTTGTTAAATATAGTGTTTTCATATTTAGTTTTACTGCGATAATGTATTTAATTCCCTTTTGGGTAATATATCCTATAGTAATGTGACCTGGGGTAGGACTACCTACATACTTGGAGACTCATGTATTGTGCAGTATAGGTAATGGGGTTTTATGTAATTCACTGTTAGAATAATCATGTGGATAACTATATGAATTTACATGATGTGTCAGTTTACCTAAATCATATAAGTCATCATGATATGTATGAAAATGTTTCAATATAATTTTTATGTATGTAACAAAATAATTTTTATTATATAAATTGTTAGACATCGACATGGTTTTGAGAAACTGATTTTGTGGAGGGAATATTATTATATATGTAATTAGTAGAAACATTTTTATAAAAATTAATACCATATGATAATATAGTGAAATTGAAATATTTTTCAATTAAATATTGCGAGATTCATCTAAAAATAAAACCCGTCAAGACATTGATCATCCACCTAGGTATGTTATGAAAAAGTTGTGTTCCCCAAGGATATATTTTGTGTGACATTAATGTAATGATTGATTCTTTATTATTCAGATGGGTGGCATTTGATATGTCGAGGTGCCCCATTATTATCCCTTTTAGGTTTTTAGTACATTTTTTGTTACTGTAGTTGGGATAAGCTATTATTATTCTACTATGATGGAATACATTCAATTGAATACATATGATATATTTTGATAAATACAAATCCTATAAGATATATATGGGTTTCCACTATTGTGATAGAAAAGATTGCATACCAAAATAATATTATGTTGATAGAAATTATTATGAGGAACAATTTCATAGTACAACATGGGTATGGGTTCACTAAAAGGGTATTACGTTTGAGGAAATCATTTTTTGTTAGTGAAATTCCCTTAAAACTCATTATAATACATGATAATCATTAGACTAAAAATTTTATTATATATAAATGTATTGTCATTGTCAGAATATATATTGTTTAAATCCATAAAATGATATTCTCAATGAATGAAACTCTATGACTATTTTCATTAGAAAATTTCTTCAGAAAGATAAATATTCTAGGAGATAAGAAATTACCTTCATGAGTAACCAACTTTTAATGTTTTTTAACTAGTAAATCAAAATTATTATAGAAGCATAGAATGAATAATTTAGGGCTTCAAATGATTTAGATTATAATTATCATATTGACTTATATTCTTATATTAGAAATTTTATTTTTTCATATCAATGATTTTAAATATTATTTAATATGATTGGATTGACTGGACAATACCAGTAAGGCATAATATTGTTGAGGAAATAATTCGTTTTTCACCAATGAATCTTTTTAGAATGATTATTTAATTGTTAGAATGATTACCCAATATTATCAATGCATTGAAAAAATAGGGAATTGGAATAATATGTAAATAATATGGTACTATATATATAATACAAGGAGGTTAAATCTGGAAAAATAAATTTTGAAAAATTTCAACAATAATTCATCAATATTCAAGTTATGGATATTTGAAACATATTGGTTTTATATGGAATGAGTATAGATTCCATAACATGGTATTATATTGAATATAAGTAGGGGTTTCAGAGCTCTTTTTATTTTTTATGTCACATATAAATGATATAGAAATTGAAAATTAAATTTTGAATGGTACGTGATAACGATTGTATGTTTATTTTGTAAATATTAAAGTGGTAAAAATCAATGTATTAATTGATGGATTCTATAATTTTCATTCCTGTGATATTGTAATTTGTTACAATATCTAAAATTTTAATGTAACAAATTGTGTCCAAGATCATATGAATTTATTAATGGATTTATATTTTTATCATGTATTACATATATTATAAGTGGTTTTAACAATATTTTTTTATGAACTTGTATGAGATGATTATTTTTAAATCCATGGTTTATGAATTCATTGATTTCTATAACATGTTTTTAGGAGTTTATATGATTACAATTGTTTTATCCCTAAAAAGTGTTTAAATATATATATTTTTAAATATATGGGAATATGTTCCCATAACAAACATGTGGTATATTTTAATTAATTGTTTTTAAATATAAAATATTCTAAACATATGGAATATTATTTATAAATAAATAATAGTCTATTTTATTTATTATTCTTACTAAAATTAATCAAATTTTTATTCATATCAAAAAAGTTATTTTGTTTTTTACAATGACATTCTGAAGATGATATAATGTATAAAAAAGATAGTGGGAGTATTTTTTGGACATAGTGATATTAAAATCTAAAAAGTGTATAATTATTTAATTCTATGATTATATATATTGTTCACTGAATATCATTTATATGTTTAGGTTATGTGGTGGAAATTAAAAATATAATTATTTTCAATTAGTTACAATAAAAATTGGGCATCAATATTCCATGAAGGATTGTACCAACCAATACACAGTTAGTATCACTTGATATACGAAAAGTGATTTAATTATGATGATGAAGATAAATATAATGACATACATAAGTTACCATAACGATGTTGATAAAATTTTATTACAAAAGAGATAAGATATGATTCTAAAAAAATAATATAAATATTAACAATATATATAAATTATATCAAGTAAAACTATCTATGGATAATATAATAAGAATTATTTACATATAATGAGTTCTATATAGAAAAATGAAAATAATATATGACATTTTATTTTATGATGTTATGGAGTTTGAATATATATTCAAAGAGTAAAAAGTATGGAATATGATTCTGAGGTCCAAACATTATTCATTAATTCATTAAATACAATGGTAACTCAGTAAGAGGAACGTGAGAATATTTTATCAAATGATCACATTGGGAGACGATAGAAATTACATATTGCGATAATTCTCAAAAAAACCATTTATGAAGAAACATCATGAAATTTTTATATAATCACATAAAAGATAGGTTTTTAATTGTTATAAACATCTAATATATTTATATTAATGGAACTATGAATTCATCAATCACTCATGTGTGATGTAATTTAATTGACATGAATGGTTGAATGATAAATATCACCTCAAAGTAAATTTTTTGAATTGATTTTAATGTATGATCAACAAGGAGTATAATGGATTTTGATGATATCTAAATATTATATTGAATTTATTATTTTATTATTTACTTATGTTTTTAAAAGAAATATAATGATATAATAATTACTTAGTAATGATAGGCTTATAATGTGGATTGATTTGTGAAGTTTTATCTAATGTAATTTTATAGGATTACAGATACACTTCAGGATATATTCATATTATAAATCAATTTTACATGTGGTTGGATAAATTCTTAGTATTTGAACCATCATAATTTAATAACATAATTACCTATTTTCATATATGAACATAGTTAATCAGGGTTTTTTTTTGGTATGTTGTTGAATAAGTCATTGGATGGACTGTAACCAAGATAAAATATCTCCATTTTTATGAAGAATATGTCATGAACCAACCCCAGGTTGACCCTAAATAGGTATCCCAAGATGCTCTGTGGAAAGGCCCGAGAGGCATTCCCAATCCTCTCGGGATTGTGACAATCACAACTGGCATAATTAGAGTGAAATAGGGAACAATTTCAACCAATAAAATTAAAAAAACATCCAAATAAGAGAGGAACAACTAAAAAAACATGGCTAGAAACATTTTTACAACATAAAAATCCATATGAAATGATACACAATGACTAAACAAAATCCCTACATAGAGAAACCCAAATGGAACCTGACAACTATGACGTCTCCATGTGACCCTGAGGGTCACTCTCAAAACTGATACCAACATTTCCCAAGACGATTATACCCAAGACAAACCTGCAAAAGGAACTAAAAATATGAAAACACTATGGATGCAAAGACCCATATTTTTCCTTGTAAATATTTTTTTAAAATATATGGAATTGTTATGAGTCTGAAAAATTTGACGGTGCATGATTCTGTGGCCCGGTGTGTCTAGAATTAATTTCTGATCTTTTTTAAGATACGTTCAGTAAACATGTGGGTGATGTTTTCTATTTTTTGAATCAGTTCTTGGATTAAAAATCTGATGGCATCATTGAATCTGTAGCGTCGAGATTCGATTATGGGAGGATTCACTTTGACCATAGATGGTCAGGAGAAAATGATAGTTTTTGGACATTTAAGAGAATAATAAAATAACAAAATTATTTTATTTTTCTTTCTCCTTTCCTCCAAAGGACGAGTAGCAGTGGCGGGACCAACGACATGTCATTACATTAAATGGATTAACTCCATTTTATTCCTTTAACTGCACCATTATAATTAGGAAGGATCCTTAATTAAATGAACCTCATTCATTCAATTTGCGTTACTCACCCTCCACCTCTCTTATTTATATGGAGCTCGGGGTAGAGTGTTGGAATGGCTTCACCAAGCGATGAAGCTATGGCAATGTACCACGATGCCAACCACTTTGAGGGAAAGGTCGGTTCGAGTGAGTGGTGACGAGCGCCACCAAATCATGAACCGATGACAATGACGAAGGGGGGGTTCCATCAATCATCTTTAATGAACGTCTCTTCCAGGCAGGGGGTTTATTTTGAATTTTCCTTTGATGAATTAAATTTCTCTCCTACTTGATATCAAGTAACTTGAGGGAACGAGCCAAACGAACAAGGCCCAGACCCTTCGCTGCTTCGTTCATGATGTGAACTTTGGGAAACAATTTCCAACTTTACGGTAACAAGAAATAGCTGGTCATTCTATGACGGTGTCAATGCGGGGGAGCCGTAGGCGCAGATTACACCAAGAAGAGACACCAGAGCATGCCCAGTGACCCATGGAAGAAACCACGGGCGCACCATGTCGGTGGCGGCCAAAGAAGACCCACAAAAACTAGCCGCGGGTGGTGGAAGACGGTGCACGATGGTTCACCATGGTGTCCGAAGGCGGCTGGCACGAGCAGGCCTCACAGGACACGTGCGGCGCCCACAAGCACCCCCAGTGGAAGCGGCCACGGCCCACAGGCCGCGGCAGGAAATGTGGCGTAGCCCGCGCCGCGCTGCTTTGGGAAACACCAGTCAGCCAAACAGTCAACCATTAATTGCATTGGGGTAGTTCCCCACAGGCTAGAGAACGGACCTGCAATCTCGGGGCTAGCGGGATGCAATTTTCCCCCTCCGGGCAAATCGAGCCAGCGCGGGTCGGACCCGCGGCCCAATAGGCCATCGTGGGTGGGCTGAGCCCCACCTGGCAGCCTGGGCCAACCATGGCCTGAGCCCGTGAACCAAACAGGACTGTCCTCGATGGGCCAAACCTAGAGAACTGGGTCGACCCATTACAGGTTGGACCCAGGTGGGGTCAGGTAGACCCCGATACCTGTTGCGTCAGGCCGTTCTGACCGAGTCGGACCAGGCCGAGACCCAAACAGTCCCTGAATAAATAAACTCCAGTAACTGAAAAACCTGGTATTCGATTAATACATTGTCAGTGGCATTGGGACCCCTTTTAGGAAGCAGTCCCTTTGGCGTATTCTTGCGGGCTCGACCGAGCCGGGCTGGACCGAGGTGGGATCACCCCCATTTCACGGAATGGGATGCAACTAACAGACCGGGCATCTGGTTAACGAGATTTCTATTGTGTTAGAACCCTTAGGACGAGGTGGTCCTTTTGAAATACTCCATGAGAGTTTTGAAGAATGATGGAGTAAAATCGGGTTTTATCAACTCTAAATCTAATTGGGAACTCGACATTAAAATTCCAATAACATAAATACTGGGTGTCCGGTTGACGCGTCATCTTTTGCATTGGGACCCTTATGATGTGATGGATCACCCAGTTACATTTCATGGGAGTTTTTCTCGGTTGAAATATGAATTATCACTTGAGGAGTGGTTCTCACAGAATCAAGTGTTCTATGTGTGGGAGTTAAGTGGCTGGTAGTGAGACGAAGTTAGGAGACATATCATACAGAGGATAGTACCAAATGATATTTTTGTGTCAGCACATAGAAATCTGGTGTGGATCATAACCTAGTGACCCTGTGGGATTCATAACCTCGCAACCCAATGAGGACTATCCTTATAGTGACCCATCATGGATCAGTGACATACCAATCTTGTGTGGGTCAACGATCAGTGATCCTGTGTGGGTCAGCACAGACCGATCCTATGTGGGTCAGATCCTATGTGGGTCATTGCAGGTGTTATTAACTATAGTTCCTATGGGGCCCAAAATTCATATGGTTAGCATCAGTGCCTCTTGATATAATAAGATGATCTATCTTCATGACTAATCATCTGTATTTCATTACTTCACTAATACCTAGTTTGAGCTGAGACATTGTTTAAGCGGTGTCTATTGCTTTGTGCTTTGTGATTGAGAACATTCTTTGTGGTTTTCCTTTTTGGAATTTTGTGTGATCTTAAGGGGTCTCGGAGTACCCACTGAGTATTTTTATACTGACCCCTCCATGAGCTTTACCCGCACCTTATTGTGTCTTGTGCAGAGGATGAGCAGCTCGGCTGAGACTTGAGGGAGCCAGGACTAGGTGGTATACGAAGGATACGGGATAACATGGAGTGTTTTTGAGATGATATGAACCTACCCTTAAGGTAGGATCCTCGGTGGCTTATCTAGGATTTGTGTCCACTTTTCATTTTTACTTGTACTTTTCTGTTGGGCTTCTATTCCGAGCCCTTTACTTTCAGTACACTTTTTACTACAGCAGTTTACTTCTTGGTTTCTTCATGTTGTGTTCTTGGTTGTGTGTTTGTATAGGTTTAAATACAATTCCTACCCATTATTGGGATATTCCTTTTCGGTGTTAGTAACCATCCCCTGGCCTATGGAAGGCGGGCTTGGGGTAGTCACGGCATGGGCCCCGTGGGATGGGTCATGAAAAATTTGTATCTGAGTAGTCAGTTCTACTGAAGGACTAGAACTCTGATCTTTTTTTAATGGATAAATAGTGTTATGTGGTCTGAGTGTGGTTTTCAATTCGGGGAATCCAGTTATGGTGCGGCGGACGACATATCCATACACCAGGACCCTAAATTCTGATTTTCGACTCGGTGCACGAAAAAACTGATTGCATGTGTTTTGGAAGTGTTTTTACTCTTGATCTCTTTGAATCAGCTCACCAGGTATAAATTTTGACAGTGGTGCACCTATTTTCTTCAGGGTGTATTCATGTATATAGCCAACTAGTAGTCCCAAGAGAATACATGATAAAGGCCCACCAAGCGATTAAGCCTCGTTGCAGGGCCCTCATACGGCGTCAGCACCTTCAGGTGGTGTACTAGCTGCACCACTACCCATTGGTCAACCATTGCCACCAGCCCTACTAGTATAGGGTGAACACTGACTGACTATGTTACACGAGTTTCAATAGCAGAGGCCTCTGAGGTTCTGAGGCGAGACAGATCTGACGGTTGCTGACGACCAACTGGAAGTTGTGTCCAGAGTTTTTCGCCTACTCGGGACACCAGCCGACCTGATGGTGATCCTAGTTGCCAGTCTTTTCCAGAGAGCAGTAGAGAGATGGTGGAGCCTAACGCTTCATATGCACAATGAGGAGACCATCACATGGGCATATTTTGAGGACCGCTTCAGGGCAAAGTTGGTCCCAGCCACTCTATGCTCTTTGCATATTCATGAGCTCATACACTTACAGTAGGGTAGCCTGACCATGGCCTCGTACTCGACGAGGTTCACCGACCTCTCACGCTACTCTACCGACATGGTAAGAGACCCTTTCTTTAGGGCCTAGACCATTGATTAGGGACTCCAACGGAAGATCGGAGCTTCGATGATATCTCTTAGCATCCCGACGCATGTTGGAGTGATAGAGAGAGCACTCTTGGAGGAGATTTTCCTTGTTGAGCATACACCGACAGTGAGACCCACCATTGGGTGACACGTAGTAGAGTAATCTGCAACTAGTAGATGGTAGATGACACAGAGGTACAAGAAGACCATACCTTTTGGTGGAAAACCCAGGGATGTAGGTTCGGAGGTGCGGAGCTCCCAAGGTAGAGGAGGTCAGTTGGGAGGCAGGGTGTGCTTCACGTGTAGCAGGCAGGGCTACATGGCCCGTGACTGGTCGACCCACCGTACTGAAGATCATTAGAAGGTCGATGGACTGCCGAGGCAGAGGCATAGATTTGAGCGAGGAGGTCCTCAAGGTGGCAGACGTGGCAGAGGAGCGGGTCATGCTTTAGGCGGTGGGCGGCGATTTGATGTTCTACTGCCACCACCACTATGTGGTCCACCCCAACCATAGGGAATGGTGGAACGGGGTGACCACATCTAGAGGCATCAAAGTCCTACAACCATGGCGCTACATAGATGATTAGAGGTATGATCTGTGTCAATTTCACCCTAGTTTTAGTACTTATAGACCCAGGTTCTAGTCACTCTTTCATTTCCATGACACTCGTGCGGAGCTCAAAAATTCTAGTGGAGTCGTTGGCTCAATCCTTACCATTAAAGACTCTGACGGGAAAAGATTATAAGATTACACATTGGTGCCATCAGTGTGAGCTTACTCTAAGAGGTGAGATCTTCGGCTCGGATCTTCTATTAGCGGCATCGAGGCATTACGATGTCGTCTTAGGTATGGACTGGTTATCCACAGTTCTTTCTCAAACTGACTGTATTAAGCGTAAAGTGTGGTGTGTCCGTGTGGATGGGACTAGGTTTTCTTTCACCAGCGATAAGGGAACCTTTGCAGTATAGGATGAACTTACCCAGAGGAGGGTGCAGCCGATCACACATTAGTTGGCTAGCCTTACCCTCATAAAATTTGATGTTGAGAGTCTGAGTTATCCTGTAGTAGTAGACCAGTATGACGATGTCTTCCCTAATGATGTTCTGGGACTACCTCCTCGTAGAGAGTTGGACTTCTACATCAACCTGTACCCCAGGATGAAACCGATATCTACACTAGCATATCGGATGGCTCTCATGGAGCTTTGTGAGTTACGAGTACAGTTGGAGGGAATGTAGATGAAGGGGTTCATAAGGCCCAGTGATTCTCCATGGGGATCCTCGATTTTGTTTACCAAGAAGAAAGATGGGATTCTGAGGCTCTATGAGGATTATCGGAGCTGGAACCAGGTGGCCATGAAGAACAAGTATCCACTTCTGAGGATAGATAATTTTTTTGATCAGCTGAAAGGAGCATGTTGGTTTTCAAAGATAGACCTCATATCAGGCTATCATCATCCCATGGTACGAGATGAGGATGTACAGAAGAAGACCTTCAGATGTCGGTATGTCCACTATGTTTTCCTGGTCATTCCATTCGGCATGACCAACACCCCTTTAGTGTTAATGGGACTTTTGAATAGGATTATCCATGTAACACCCCGAGCTTCCACGATACGCTTCTCATTCAATAATGCAATAGCTTGCATTGTACGCGACTTCGAGTTCTAAAACACCGCGACTAATCAAAGTAGCCGTTATGAATAGTAATAACCACTTTTTAAAATTATAGAAATTTTATATTTCAAAATGGACTTCATTTTTGTATTCGTAATATCGAAATTATCCAAAGTTGAATTTTTTGTAATTTTCTGAGAACTTCCAATTTTTTTTATGAATAGTGAAAATTACTTAAAAACAACTTTTTTAATCAGAATAATTTATAGTGATAAATTATACTATTTAGTGGTTTTAAAGTATAATTATAATATATTTTTACAATTTCATCCAATGGTGGTCATTATAATTAATTTAACATTGAAATTGGACAAAAACAATTGCCAATCTTTTGATATAAATTGTTTCTTAAAAACACGCTATTTGTTGTGACAGCGGGAATTAATTATAAAATTAATTAATGCAACTTATATGTTTGGAATTTTGTAAAATAGACATCATTTTTGAATTCGGAATATCAATTATAGCTTAGGGTGAAATTTTGGCATTGTTCTGAAAAACTTCAATTTTTGATGAATAGTGAAACCACTAAGTGGTAGTTAAATAACTGATTTTTCGTTTAAATGAAATATTACCACTTCTGTGATTTGATTTTCAAAAATCCGACATACATGGTTTTCATTAAGAAGTAAAATGTGGTTCAATGAGATTAAAATAATTTTTTGGTGAATAGTAACTTTTAAGTTCTTAATCGCGATTAGAGGTAATTAGTGTAGTTTAAGGTACAAATAATGTTTTAATAATATAAGATGAGCATGACACTTGTCCTACTCATATTGTATGAGTCATGGCCGACCAAGACAACCCATGGGTCAACTTGGGGACCCCATGGAGCCACTTTAGTTGGAAAATGACATTAATATATATTTATTTAATGTTAAAATTAAATTGACACAAACATGAGTTATTTTACTAAAACAGTTTTTAAGTGGGGTTACACAAGTCCAAATTTTGACTATAAATATTCATTAGAAAGATAAAAAGATTTAATACATCATAGTATTTTTTTTATAATTTTTAGACATTAAATAAATTAAATTATTTATGACATCATTATGATGCAGCGATGACCTCATTATTTAACGATTTAAATAAAATGAGAAGATAATGAAAAATCCAAGGCTTACACTTGTCCAAAGCCTATTGGATGAGTAGATTTCGAACCCTTATCATCTTATCCTCGAATTATATAAGTGTGGGACCTCTAAAATCCGAAACTCATTTTATAATAAAGTGAATTTTCTTTACTTTCCAAGAGTGCCCCTCCTCTCCACTTATAAAAGGCCCCCACCTCTCCCACCTTATTCACACCTTCAAGCCATTTGGCTCGGCCAACCTCTGCCCAAATACTCTCCCAACTTCCCCCTCTTACTCCTAGAAGCCTCACTTTGGGCAGAACTCTTCTCAAGGAAGCCTTTGGCTCAAATCAAAAAAAGAGTTACCCGATTATGAGGTAATGTCTTCTCTAATGTTGTTTTGTTTTATTTTTCTTCTCAAACCCCCTAAACTCTTTTTATTCATTTCTTTTGTAACAACACCAGTATCCTAAATATACTAGGATGTTTTTATAAGAAGTATTCGAGCTAAATATACACACACCTACATCTAATGGTTAAAGAACATACGGTTTCTGTGGATGGAGAATTTCTGCCTCACGAAACGATGATTGTTCAACACTCATATAACACCTTCAAAGGTGGCCATTAAGATGTCACTATTTTTATATATGATATATAATATGTTTATGTTTTACTTATGCTTCTGTATTTCTCATTTATGGCATACTTTATGATTTCCATTATGGGTAAAACGCGATAATTTCATTTTAGGAAGTGCGGACTACCGCCCCCTCAAAGTGATTTGAATCGTTAATGTCATATGTGGGATGTATAAAGGATGGAGTAAATGGTATTATACACTATATTATACTGTAATTATATTATACATTTATATCATTATGATTTCTTTCCATTAAATATGAAATTGAAATGAAATTAGCGTTCATGCGTACGTACGGCTTACCGTCTCCATGAACGGTGCATTTCATTTCTTACCTCTAAATGTTACGTAATATTATAAATGAATGTATATACTGGATATATAAGATATATATGACATCTAAATCATGAATATAATTCTGGAGATAATGGATATTCTACCACATAAACAACTTGTAATTATAAGAAGTTTATTGTTGACTCAAGTACCAAAGATTGACAAAACGACCGTTATTAACTTAAATAATTACATAATGTTAATATCATTGTAATAAGTGATATAATAAGGATAATGAAATTGAAAATGGTTCTTAATAAGGTATATATTAACTCTAGTTTATTATTCAGGAGGTTAAAGAACGGTTGAGTCAAGTCAGACACGAGGTAAGGGAACTTCTTAACCCAATTTCCATTCTTTGGGTTAATCTCCTACTTTCAAATTATGTCATGATATTATTATGTCCTGTCTTGTATTTATACTTTCTTTATGTGTAAATATAGTGAATACACATAATAGATCTATTTTATTTTAAAAATGGTCTTTTTAAGTACTTCGTCTCAATCTCCTTTCATTGATGTATATTTGGTTTTATACACAACTTTCTTTTATACGGTGTATAAACCCCTTTGACTTTTAAGTTTATTCAAAAGGAATCTTTTTACACGAAGCGTTTTTCTAAACGACAAAAGGGAATGTTTTTCTTTCCGTACTTATGTGGTGACAACGACTTCTCCGCTGCCGTTACCATTATTTGAGTTTCGGCTTCCTCTACAAGCCATATTTTTTTTAATGAAAAATAAATACAAAGTTTTAACTTTCTTTAATTTTGGTATTGAAAATGGTTTTGAAAGCGTTTTTATTATATCAATGTGTTGTATTGATATCTTGTGATTGAAATGTGGAAATGTTTTGTTTCCTTTATGCATGTTTTATGTGATACGATTATGTTATGGTTTATGATATGTTTAAACCTATTCATATGAGGAATGTATTGGACTTAATAAGTGATGGGTGGAGCCCGCTATAGCTCCTCGATGCATCGGTAGGTCTCATGAGACAACTAGACGTGGAATTGGCCGAGGCCCTTTCCCAATTTGATTTATGGTTTTGGCCAAGGCCTTAATCATTTTAGACGTCTTGGCCGAGGCCTTGACAAAATGTTTCAGAATGTCCGGCATTATACATTCCCTCATTATGAAAGTGGTTACTGATATTGCATGTGATTATTCGACCAGTAGAATATCCATGTGAAGAAGTGAATGACATTATATCATTTTACTTTTGCCATATTATGTTGATGTTCAAGTTTAAAAGTCTTTTGTTTTAGTTATACATTGCCTTACATGTTTATGTTTATTTATGAAAGCTTCCGCAATATTGTTATCCTTACTGAGCATCTGAGCTCACCCCTTTCAATGTTTTAACATTTTCCAGGATGTGAAGAAGTATTTTATGGATGACCTGCAAGGATAGTCAGAAGAGGATATTAGTTTGGACTATTAAGACTTTGTTATTGTAGTTTTTCACTTTATGATGTAATGTAACATTTACGAATGTATCTAGTGTTTCCAAGGCTATTAAACTAATCGGTCTTTCGAGACTTGATCTTTTGTGATCATGCTAATGTTACGAAGTAATGCACCGACTCTGGGTAGATGGGGTCGGGGCGTTACAGTTGGTATCAGAGGCAGTTTAGTACAAACCTTGGAAGCTAGATTTAGATAAACTCTAATTAGAGCACGTAGACCTAAGATGGACTTTGAGGATTAGTATAGAAGAACTTCCTAGAATTTTGCTATTGTAGAGATTTTGTGAGTTTTTCGAGAAATACATCCCTGTCTGGATACGAGCAGGTAGAGGCGGCTCTGGCACAGATGTACCTAGGGGTAAAACCCGAAAACACCGCTTTGAGCTAGACTCGAACGGGAACTGGTGCACGACAACGGGCCTTGCTGTACTCTTGGTTACGACACTCCCGGGGGATATGCTTAGGATAATTCTCATTTTATTTACAAACCACTATGAAGGGTTATGAGTATATACTTCCTCAAAGAAAACATTTCTTTTTATGATTATGGATTATATCCATAAATAGTTCAATTTATGTAAAGTGTTTAACAAGTATGGAATTATGTATTTTGATTCATAAACTAATCTAGTTTATGCCATTGTTTAGAAATGGCGCCTAGTGGAAGGAATGGAAACCGTATCAATGCACGAACTCCGTGTAGGGATTTCCCTCCTGCTCAAGATAATTATTGTGGATCTGGAGATACAACTGGTGCTGATAAACTTATTACCATACTGGGACAACTCACTCAGTTTTGAATAATAACCTTACTCGTATGGAGCACCCTGATCTGCAACGTGGAGGATCAATGCTAGACCGTTTCATGAGGCAACAACCACCAACCTTCAATGGGAGTACAAATCCGATAGTAGCTGAGCAATGGATAAATTCCTTAGAGAAAATATTCCATGCCTTGGGGAGTAGTGAAAGGGAGAAGGTTGTCATGGCAGTTTACCGCCTCACTGGAGATTCCGATCAATGGTGGTCATTGATTCAAAATACAAAGGAAGATGAAGAATTATCAAGTATGGAATGGAGAAAGTTCAAAGATCTTTTCTTAGAAAAATACTTTCCTCGTGACCATCGAGCAGATATGGAAAGACAATTTCTGAGTCTGAGGCAGAAGGAGGATGAGAATGTCTCAAAGTATGAGGCTAACTTTACAAGGTTAGCGAGGCATGCTGCCGATTATATACGTAACCCAAGGAGTAAGATTGATCATTTCTTTGATGGGTTAAAACCATTTCTCCGTCGAGCTTTAGTATCACAATCCTTCTCATCATACGAAGATATTGTCTCGTGTGCTATCAAGACAGAAAAGGAATTCTCTAAGTCTTATGACAACAATGTAAAGCAAGAGAAGAAGAGAACGGTGGAACAAGAGACAGATAAAGGGAAAAAGGGAAAGAAGGATTTTCCATTATGTGATAATTGTGGGAAGAATCACCCTGGTACTTGCCTAAAAGGAATGGGAGTTTGTTATAAATGTGGAGAAAAGGGTCACCAGGCTTGTGATTGCAAGGGAAAGAAAGAGGCTGTCAAAGTTGAATGCTACAATTGTAGGGAAACAGGGCATTATGCAAATGAATGTCCTAAGCGTCAGGGAATCTTACCTCAGAAAAGGCCAAGGGATCAAGGCCAATCTTATGCGGTGACTACAGTTGAAGCGGAATAATTAATGTATTGGTACTTTTGGACTCAAGGATTATATTCTGGTTATAAGAATAATGTGATATATATATATGGATTGTACTGCAGTACTTGTTGATTTCAGTAAGGTTTTAATATGATTAAGGTAATCATATTTTTAGTATGTGACAATAAGAGAAACTTTTCTTTGTTTGGGGAATCTGATGTTACAATTGATTTTGGAATTTAGAGACCTTTTAGAGAAAGTCTGGACGGAGGTCTTTTGGATAACTATTAAGGTTGGAATGGATTAAGTTGAACCATGGATAGTATTGTTTAAGGTTAAAGAATTTCTAAAGATTATTTTTGGAATATTATAATACTATAGTTTTAGGAAAAGGAAAACCTGCAGGGTGGGGAATAACCCGTCGCGTCGGACAAAGCTGCAGGAATCGAACCCACAACCATAGTGCGACAAGCCTTTATTTCCTACCACTAGCCTACAGGAAGTCCCTGGTTATTACAAAATAGTTTTACTAATCTAAATGGTATGTGTTAACATTTTTAACCTTATACAATTAGGATAAATAGAATATTTTTGAGTTCCGTTACCATTTGGAGTAAAAGTTGGGTTTGTGGTAAAAATTTATTAACGAATGAAAGTATACATAACAAGTATGTATATTCCCTTACGTTCTTAGTAAATCTCCTAAATAAATTCCTCAACATTATAAAAGGTAACTTAAAACAAAAATGTTGTCGGTTAACTTTTCCAACTGGGGATTCAATGACCGTTTAACCAATCACAAGTTTGTGATTTTCTTGTGGTTAAACTTTCTCCTAATCCTATTTTCTATAACTCTCCATCAGACCTTGATGGTTTGTTTCTCCTCCATATCCATATTTTCATATAATCCTATAATGGGCTATATCGGGTGACCTTTGTACTTATCCTGCTTTCTTTTAATGTTATATATTTATTAACCTTATTTCCGATGTGGGTTTTCCTCAAAGGTATTTTCTCTTTTCAACCTTTTATTTTCAAAGAAAAATTTCAAATTGCGAGGACGCAATTTATTGGAGGAGGGGATAATGTAACACCCCGAGCTTCCACGATACGCTTCTCATTCAATAATGCAATAGCTTGCATTGTACGCGACTTCGAGTTCTAAAACACCGCGACTAATCAAAGTAGCCGTTATGAATAGTAATAACCACTTTTTAAAATTATAGAAATTTTATATTTCAAAATGGACTTCATTTTTGTATTTGTAATATCGAAATTATCCAAAGTTGAATTTTTTGTAATTTTCTGAGAACTTCCAATTTTTTTTATGAATAGTGAAAATTACTTAAAAACAACTTTTTTAATCAAAATAATTTATAGTGATAAATTATACTATTTAGTGGTTTTAAAGTATAATTATAATATATTTTTACAATTTTATCCAATGGTGGTCATTAGAATTAATTTAACATTGAAATTGGACATAAACAATTGCCAATCTTTTGATATAAATTGTTTCTTAAAAACACGCTATTTGTTGTGACAGCGGGAATTAATTATAAAATTAATTAATGCAACTTATATGTTTGGAATTTTTTAAAATAGACATCATTTTTGAATTTGTAATATCAATTATAGCTTAGTGTGAAATTTTGGCATTGTTCTGAAAAACTTCAATTTTTGATGAATAGTGAAACCACTAAGTGGTAGTTAAATAACTGATTTTTCATTTAAATGAAATATTACCACTTCTGTGATTTGATTTTCAAAAATCTGACATACATGGTTGTCATTAAGAAGTAAAATTTGGTTCAATGAGATTAAAATTATTTTTTGGTGAATAGTAACTTTTAAGTTCTTAATCGCGATTAGAGGTAATTAGTGTAGTTTAAGGTACAAATAATGTTTTAATAATATAAGATGAGCATGACACTTGTCCTACTCCTATTGGATGAGTCATGGCCGACCAAGACAACCCATGGGTCAACTTGGGGACCCCATGGAGCCACTTTAGTTGGAAAATGACATTAATATATATTTATTTAATGTTAAAATTAAATTGACACAAACATGAGTTATTTTACTAAAACAGTTTTTAAGTGGGGTTACACAAGTCCACATTTTGACTATAAATATTAATTAGAAATCTATAAAGATTCCCTACATCATAGTATTTTTTTTATAATTTTTAGACATTAAATAAATTAAATTATTTATGACATCATTATGATGCAGCGATGACCTCATTATTTAACGATTTAAATAAAATGAGAAGATAATGCAAAATCAAAGGCTTACACTTGTCCAAAGCCTATTGGATGAGTATATTTAGAACCCTTATCATCTTATCCTCAAATTATATAAGTGTGGGACCTCTAAAATCTGAAACTCATTTTATAATAAAGTGACTTTTCTTTACTTTCCAAGAGTGCCCCTCCTCTCCACTTATAAAAGGCCCCCACCTCTCCCACCTTATTCACACCTTCAAGCCATTTGGCTCGGCCAACCTCTACCCAAATACTCTCCCAACTTCCCCCTCTTACTCCTAGAAGCCTCACTTTGGGCAGAACTCTTCTCAAGGAAGCCTTTGTCTCAAATCAAAAAAAGAGTTACCCGATTATGAGGTAATGTCTTTTCTAATGTTGTTTTGTTTTATTTTTCTTCTCAAACCCCCTAAACTCTTTTTATTCATTTCTTTTGTAACAACACCAGTATCCTCAATATAATAGGATGTTGTTATAATAAGGATTCGAGCTAAATATACACACACCTACATCTAATGGTTAAAGAACATACGGTTTCTGTGGATGGCGAATTTCTGCCTCACGAAACGATGATTGTTCAACACTCATAAAACACCTTCAAAGGTGGCCATTAAGATGTCACTATTTTTATATATGATATATAATATTTTTATGTTTTACTTATGCTTCTGTATTTCTCATTTATGGCATACTTTATGATTTCCATTATGGGTAAAACGCGATAATTTCATTTTAGGAAGTGCGGACTACCGCCCCCTCAAAGTGATTTGAATCGTTAATACCACATGTGGGATGTATAAAGGATGGAGTAAATGGTATTATACACTATATTATACTGTAATTATATTATACATTTATATCATTATGATTTCTTTCCATTAAATATGAAATTTAAATGAAAGTAGCGTTCATGCGTACGTACGGCTTACCGTCTCCATGAACGGTGCATTTCATTTCATACCTCTAAATGTTACGTAATATTATAAATGAATGTATATACTGGATATATAAGATATATATGACATATAAATCATGAATATAATTCTGGAGATAATGGATATTCTACCACATAAACAACTTGTAATTATAAGAAGTTTATTGTTGACTCAAGTACCAAAGATCGACAAAACGACCGTTATTAACTTAAATAATTACATAATGTTCATATCATTGTAATAAGTGATATAATAAGGATAATGAAATTGAAAATGGTTCTTAATAAGGTATATATTAACTCTAGTTTATTATTCAGGAGGTTAAAGAACGGTTGAGTCAAGTCAGACACGAGGTAAGGGAACTTCTTAACCCAATTTCCATTCTTTGGGTTAATCTCCTACTTTCAAATTATGTCATGATATTATTATGTCCTGTCTTGTATTTATACTTTCTTTATGTGTAAATATAGTGAATACACATAATAGATCTATTTTATTTTAAAAATGGTCTTTTTAAGGACTTCGTCTCAATCTCCTTTCATTGAGGCATATTTGGTTTTATACACAACTTTCTTTTATACGGTGTATAAACCCCTTTGACTTTTAAGTTTATTCAAAAGGAATCTTTTTCAACAAAGCGTTTTTCTAAACAACAAAAGGGAATGTTTTTCTTTCCGTACTTATGCGGCGACAACGACTTCTCCGCTGCCATGACCATTATTTGAGTTTCGGCTTCCTCTACAAGCCATATTTTTTTTAATGAAAAATAAATACAAAGTTTTAACTTTCTTTAATTTTGTTATTGAAAATGGTTTTGAAAGCGTTTTTATTATATCAATGTGTTGTATTGATATCTTGTGATTGAAATGTGGAAATGTTGTATTTCCTTTATGCATGTTTTATGTGATACGATTATGTTATGGTTTATGATATGTTTAAACCTATTCATATGAGGAATGTATTGGACTTAATAAGTGACGGGTGGAGCCCGCTATAGCTCCTCGATGCGTCGGTAGGTCTCATGAGACAACTAGACGTGGAATTGGCCGAGGCCCTTTCCCAATTTGATTTATGGTTTTGGCCAAGGCCTTAATCATTTTAGACGTCTTGGCCGAGGCCTTGACAAAATGTTTCAGAATGTACGGCATTATACATTCCCTCATTATGAAAGTGGTTATTGATATTGCATGTGATTATTCGACCAGTAGAATATCCATGCGAAGAAGTGAATGGCATTATATCATTTTACTTTTTCCATATTATGTTGATGTTCAAGTTTAAAAGTCTTTTGTTTTAGTTATACATTGCCTTACATGTTTATGTTTATTTATGAAAGCTTCCGCAATATTGTTATCCTTACTGAGCATCTGAGCTCACCCCTTTCAATGTTTTAACATTTTCCAGGATGTGAAGAAGTATTTTATGGATGACCTGCAGGGATAGTCAGAAGAGGATATTAGTGTGGACTATGAAGACTTTGTTATTTTAGTTTTTCACTTTATGATGCAATGTAACGTTTACGAATGTATCTAGTGTTTCCAAGGCTACTAAACTAATCGGTATTTCGAGACTTGATCTTTTGTGATCATGCCAATGTGACGAAGTAATGCACCGACTCTGGGTAGCTGGGGTCGGGGCGTTACAATCCAGCTATGCCTCGACCGCTTTATGGTGATCTTCATCAACGACATCTTGGTGTATTCAGTGACGAAGTAGGAGCATGTCTACCATCTGAAGATAGTACAAGATACACTCTGAGATCACCAGATTTATGGTAAACTCTCAAAGTCCCAGTTCTGGATATGGGAGGTCCACTATCTAGGACATGTTATCTCAGAGGCAGGAGTTGCAGTGGATCCGGTGAAGATAGAGGTAGTGATTTCTTGGAAGCCACCAATGAGTGTGACTGAGGTGAAGAGTTTTCTGGGGTTGGATAGGTACTACTGGAGATTCGTAGATGACTATTCGAGAGTTGTTGCATGATTTTCAGCATTGACGAAGTAGGGAAAACCCTTCGTATGGACAGAGATATTCCATCATATTTTTCAGGATCTGAGGCAGAGACTGATGAGTGCCCCCATCTTGTGGCTTCCAGAAGAGGGAATTGGGTATGTTGTCCAATGTGACGTGTCAGGGACCGGACTGGTATGTGTCCTGATGATGGAGCGAGTAGTGATCACTTATGGTTCACGACATGTGAGACAACATGAGTAGAACTATGCTACCCATGACCTGGAGTTAGCAGCAGTGGTCTTTGCCTTGAATATGCGGTGACACTACTTGATGGGAGAATTTTTTATAGTCTACTATGATCACAAGAGTCTTAGGTATATTTTCTCATAGAAGGATATGAACATAATACATTTATTATGGATATAGTTCCTCCAAGACTATGACTTTGAGATATTCTATACTCCTGGTAAGGCGAACGTAGTAGCAGACGCACTCAGCAGGAGTTCTTGTCTACAGTTGTTGAGTGAGTCGACATAGAAGCTAGTCATGTTATGGATATCATTAGTGGATAGAGATGGAGAAGATTATCTTTAGTATTTTATTGTCACTCACCCACTCCTTCAGTGAGTTTGGGAGGCCCAACATGGGTAAATTGATTGTGAGGCTTGACATGATCAGATATCCACAGGACAAGACCTGATGGATTTTCTGAAAGTAGGGAGCATTTCATCCTCTTTAGAGGATGCACTGTGGTCCCAATGGCTCTACGGGTGGAGGTGTTGATGGAGTTCCATACATCCCCTCTGGTAGTACATCCTAGTGTGGCGAAGATGTACTAGGACCTCTAGCATTAACACTGGTTGTCAGGGATGAAGAAGGTAGTGGCAAAGTTTGTTTCACAATGCCTCACTTGTCAGCAAGTGAAGGCCGAGCATCAGGTTCCACAGGCATAGCACATCCACTAAAGGTACCATAGTGGATGTGGGTTGGTAACTCCATGGACATTGAGACAGGGCTACCACAGACATCTAAGGGACATGATTCCATCTAGGTGATCATTGACCAACTCACCAAGTCGGACCACTTCCTACCCATCTGAGTGTAGGGATCAGTAGAGGGAATGGGTTGCCTCTATATACCGGAGATTATACGGAATCATGGGGTGACATAAATGATAGTATCTGACCGTGACACACATTTTACATCCCATTTGTGGGGAGGCATTCAGAACTCAACTACGTTTGGGCACCACCTTTCATCCATAGACTGATGGTCTGATGGAGCGGACCATTCAGACACTGATGGACATGCTTCGTTCTTGCATCCTAGATTTTGGATGTAGTTGGTAAGATCAATTTCCCTTGGTGGATTTCACATTCAACAACAGAAATCACTCCACCATTGGTATGACACGGTTTGAGGCCTTGTACAGTCGACCCTGTAGATCAGCTCTATGCTGGACAACCCCAGGGGAATCAGCACTTATGGGTCCAAAGTTGGTATGGGCTACCACTGAGAAGGTTCAGATCATCCAGGACCAGATGAAGACTACATAGAGTAGATAAAAGTCTTATGCTGACAGGAGACCAAGACCTTTGGAGTTCAAGGAGGGAGACCATGTCTTCCTATGGGTCTCAACTCGATGAGGTTTGTGGAGATTTGGCCGAGGAAGCAAGCTATCTCAGAGGTTCGTCAGACGCTTTCAGGTTCTTAGTAGAGTTGGCGAGGTGGTGTATCACTTATCTCTTCCACCACAGATGCATCTGGTGCATGAATTTTTCCACGTGTTGCAGTTGAAGAAGTACGTGCATGATCTATTATACGTTATTGACCGGGGTGATCTTGATATTGATGATAGGGAGACTTTTATGGAGGATCCACTGGAGATTGAGGATCGACAGGAGTGGGTACTTCTTGGATGATTGATACCTTTGGTGCGCGTTCTATAGTAGCACGAGGACCTCCATGAAAGCACATGGGAGAAGGAGACTCAGATTCATACACAGTACCCCCATTTGTTTCCTTCGTCTATGTTGTGGATTTTGGGGACGAAAACCCCAAGGTGGAAGGAATGTAAAGATTCGGATTTTTTCATGTAATTTTTTTAAATATATTGAATTATTACAAGTATGTGAAATATGACGGCGCGTGATTCCGGGGCTCGGTGTGCCTAGAATGAATTTCGGAGATTTTTTTAAGGTACGTTCAGTAAATGCATGGGCGGTGTTTTATATTTTTTTAATGGTATACTGATTAAAAATAAAAGGGAACCATTGAATACGCAACTTGGGTATTCTCTTAAGGGAGGATTCACATCGACAGTAGAAGGTTAGAAAAAAAGATGGTTTTTGGAAATTTAATAGAATAATAAAATAACAAAATTACTTTATCTTTCTTTCTCCTTTCCTCCATCGGACGAGTATCGGTGGGCGGACCAACGACATGTCAAGCCATTAAATGGATTGACTCCTTTCTATTCTTGTAACCGCACTGTTGGAATTAAGAAGGTTCCTTAATTAAATGAACCCGATTAATTCCACATCTGATGCTCACCCGCCCCCTCTCCTATTTATATGGAGCTCGGGGTAGGGTGTTGGCCCGACTTCACCAAGACATAAAGCTCTGGAAAAGTACCACGACGCCAACCACATGGAGGATGATACTGGTTATGATGAGCGATGAAAAGCGCCACCGAATCAGGAACCGACGACAACGATGAGGGGGTATGTTGATCATCAGTAGTGAACGTCTCTTCCAGATAGGGGGTTTATTTTGAAGTTGTCTTTGATCAATTAAATTTCTCTTCTGCTTGATATCATGTATGTGGAGGGCACGGGCCAAACAAACAATGCTTCGACCCTCTTCCGCTTCATTATTGTTGTGAACTTCAGGGAACAATTTCCAACTCAACGACGACACGAAATAGTGGTTCATGCTATGACGACGACATTGTGGCTGAGCCGTAGGCCAAGACGGAACTAAGAAGGGACATCAGAGCATGCCCGGTGACCTGTGGAAGAAACTGTCGGTGCGCCATGTCAGTGGCGGTCGACGGTGGTCAAAGAAGACCCATGAAAAACAGTCGCGTGTGATGGAAGGCGGCGCGCCGCAGTGGCCGAAGGCGGCCGGCCCGAGCCGACCGCACGAGACTCGGGAGGTGCCCGCATGCGCCGCCGGTGGAAGCGGTTGGGGCCAGTAGGTCGCGTCAGGAAGGTGCGGCACGGCCCGCACCACACCGCGTTGGCGAAACCCCAATCGGCCAAACGACCGTCGATTAATGGTGGTGGGGCGGTGCCCCACCAGCTAGCGAACGAGCCAGCAAGCATGGGGCCAGCGAGATGAAACGGTCTGCCTCCGGGGGAAACGAGCCAGCGCGGGCTGGCCAACCGGATTGGACCTGCAGCCCAGCGGGCCAGCGTGGGTGGGCCGAGCCCCACCCGGCAGGACGGGCCAACCGCGGTCCGTGCCCGCAAACCTAACCGGGCTAACCCGACAGGCCGGACCCCATGTACAGGGCCTACCCTTTACGGGCCGGACCCGAGCATGGTAAGGTATACCCCTGGACCCGTTGCGTCGGACCGGTCTGACCGAGTCGGACCGGGCTGAGACCCAACCGGTCCCCAAATAAATAAAATCTCATGACTAACGAAATAGGTGTCTGAGTGACACGCCGTTAGTAGCGTTGTGACCCATTTTGGGAAGTGGTCCCTTTGGCATATTCCGACAGGCCCAACCTAGTCGTTTCTGACCAAGGTGTGATCTCCCCCGTTTCACTGAAAGGGTTGCAACTAACAGACCAGTCGTCCGGTTGATGCGCTGTCTGTTGTGTTGGATCCTTTAGGACGAGTCGGCCCTTTTGAAATACTCTACGATATTTTTGGAAAATATTGGTGTATGGCTGGGTAAGATTGACTCCAAATCCAACTTGGCCCTCAACACTAAAATTCCAATAACTTAAAGACCGGGCTTCCAGTCGACACGCCCTTATGACGTGACATATCAGTGGGTTACTTCTTCACAAGACCTCATGCTGGTTGAAATACGATCGATGGCTTGAGGATCGGTTCTCCCATAATCAAACATGCTATGTGAGGGAATCCAGTGGCTGGATGTGAGGTGGATGTGGGAGACAGATCATACAGAGGTTAGTACTGAGCGATCATGTCTGGGTCAGCACATAGCAATCCTGTGTGGCTCAGCACCTAGAGACTAGGTGTGGTTCAGCACCTCACAACCAGACGAGGATCAACCTTAGAGCAGCCTGTCATGGTTCAACTACATACCGATCATGTGTGAGTCAGATCCTGTGTGGGTCAGCACTCAACGATCATGTGTGGGTCAGCGTATACCGATCATGTGTGGGTCAGATCCTCTGTGGGTCATTGCGGGGGTTATTATCTATTGATTCTGTGTGGGTCAGACTTTGTATGGTCAGCATAAGTGCCTCTTGACAGAATAAGATGATATAGCTTCACGACTAATCATATGTCCTCCTATTCTTCACTAATACCTAGTTTGAGCTGAGACTATGTTTGAGTTGTGTCTATTGCTTTGTGCTTTTTTATTGAGATCATGCTTTGTGGTTTTCCTTTTTAGAATTTTGTGAGACCTTTAGGGGTCTTGGGGTCGCTACTGAGTATTGTTATACTCACCTCTATAGGGGCTTCGCCCGCACCTTGTTGTGTCTTGTGCAGATGATGAGCAGCTGGGCTGAGACTTGAGGGAGCTAGGACCAGGCAGCACACGGAAGAGACGGGCTGACGTGGAGAGTTGTGGAGACGATCTGTACCTACCCTTCAGGTAGGATCCTCGGTGGATGATCCAGGAGTTGTTTCCTCTTTTCAGTTGTACTTGTATTTTTCAATTAGGCTTGTATCCCAGCCCCTTTACTTTCAGTACACTTATTACTACAGCAGTTTACTTCATGGTTGCTTCTTGTCATGTTCTTGGATGTGTGTTTGTAGATGTTTAAAGGCAATGTCTTCCCGTTATATGGATACACCTTTTCAGTGCTAGTCGCCAACCTCTAGCCTATGGAATGAGGGTTTGGGGTAGTCACTGCACGGGCCTCAGGGGACGAGTCGTGACAATAGACATAAGTATTAAAACTCAAAATGTAGGCCCGACAAATTATATTTCAAGTGTACATCCTTTAGATAAAGAATCATTGATTTCAGGTTTGAAATAGAATCTATAAATATAGATTTTTTTTACACTTTTCACTTTAAGTAAGAAAATCACAATTCACAAACCACTTCTCTCAGGATTTTAAAATAAGATTCAAGGGGAGAAGGGTAAGGGGGTCAAAGTAAGGGATACTGATTTTTCTTAATAGGTGATAATTAAATGGAATAGTTATTATTCATTCAAAATATTTTTCTTGAAAACCACCATAGGAAACCACACATTAAAAATATTACAAGAAAACACTAATTCTTAGTACAAGGGATGTCAGTCTACATTGAAAGAGAAACCAAATTAATGGTACTAGTAATGCGGGACACATGCAAATTCCTAAGAACTCAGAGGAGAACTGAAAAATACAAACACAAGTGACTCATCATGATGGCATACCCTACATGATGATGTCATAACACCCTAACGCCCAACCTAGCCCGACCGAGTGGCCCAATCCCATAGAAATAAACCCATGTATCCAATTACAATGATCCACTAGATAGTATAATAACCAGTCTAGTGCAATAAATGTTCTCATAATTCCTATTCGCTATGCTAGGTTCCCATGCTACATTCGTAAGGGAGTGTTCCAAACAATGCAAGCAACAAGTTACACATATGTCATCACACATTCAAAAAAATGACACCACCCCAACCACCTCATGGATCATCCTCATTCCTTAAATTATTATTAACCATGTGGAGTCCCAAATTGAGTAGATTCCCCCCACTTAATTCATCATAAGTCAATAGATACCCCATGAGGGGTTTTCCAAAATAATCCACTTAAAAGCGCCAATCAGACCTCACTTAATTTTCACCAAATACTATTTTTCTTAAAAACGACCATACGAAACAACTTTTCAGAATAAAACTCACCTTTTAAAACGAATTTAGTAAATGAAAACCCCCAATATAATTCTAAAACAATTTTATAATGGCCAAAGAGGCCTCGCTTCGAGCACTTTGAGTAATGAAACCCATTTAAACACACCTATAATAGTTTTTGGAATATCATTTACACTTATAAAAATAAAAACATGATTCTAAAAATAATAATCCATATGCAACATCCAACTAGGTTTCTTAACCAACCCATGGTGTGCAAGACCCAAATAAAACACCCACACGTTAAAAACCCGTTTTAATGTCATGCGCACCCCAAAAACTCTCCAAACTTGTTTCACACCTCATTAATAATTTAACAAACCATAAAAACACATTATAAAATAATTTTAAATAACACCCCAATGCTTTTATATCAAGAACACAATAAAAAACATCATAAAAAAACAAACGCACACCAATTCCATTACTAAACAATATTTGCAGCCTATACATAATTTAATAAATCAAATTCATGATCTATAAACTAATTCCAGGTGACACATCAATGGTTAATAAAAAAACATCCAATTTTACAGAAAATACTACTTTATAATCAAACACACATTTAATTTTATGATAAACTATTTTCGCACCACATGTAAGAATCAAATTATTTGCTAGGTCAATCAAACAAGCAAGACAATTTTTCAAAACAACATTCACACATAAAACTACCCTAATTGTCAAAAAAAAATAATTCATAGAATGAAAAAATACAATTTAAAAATTAAAGGAGGTGAAAAACCCATGAAATCAATGAGAACCGTACACAAAGGGAAAAAACAAAAGGAGAGTATGAGAGGGGACGGAGGGAGACCGCCTCCGGAGAGGAGGAAAATCCAGCAAGGGGATAGACGGAGTCGGGGGTCACGAATGGAGAAAGAGAGCGTGCTGGAGGGGGGTTCGTGTGGCTGGGTGGTGTGCGCCAGAGGAGGGGGCCACAGCTTGGAAGGGGTGCGGCGACCGGGAGGGCGACGCCGGTGAAGTTGGTTGGAGGGGTGCGCTGACCGGGAGGGGTGCAGGGGGGGGGGGGGGATTCGTGGAACCCTAAAAAAACGAAAAAAAAAATAACCTTATAAAAATACAACAAATAACAATATCGTAATAATAATAGTTATCAAATTCTAGGTAATAATAATAATAACACCGATAAAAATAAAAAGACTAATAATAATTTTAAAAAACATAATAATATCAATCATAATAATATAATAATAACTTTCACAGTGATAATAATAACAATAATAATAAAAAATTAATAGTAATAACCATTCTTAATAATAATAATAATATATGTGATAAATATAATGATAATATAATTATCACCGTTTAGACGCTGCCTTTTTTTATAATAATATAAAAAATAATAATATTAATAATTATAATAATAAAAATCCCAATAATAATAATAATAATAATAATAATGACAACTTAATAATATCCATAATAATAACAACAATAATATTATCATGATGATTATTATTAATACATTAATTTTGATTTTAATTAATTGTTTCTTATTTTATATTTAACTATTTATTTAACTCCATTTTATTATTCATTTAACTTTTTAGTTCATCCAGAATATCAGGCAGGCCGCGTGGTGGCCAGGGCGTAGCGACACAGTCTCCCAACTGTGCTCTCCCTGTGCGCTAGACACCGCCAAACCCAAAACCCCCATTTTTCTTAATAAAACTTTAAAATTTAATATTGGTCTCACCCGAACCTCGGTAAAGTTATCCAATGACAAGTAAATTATAAAATAAATATTTTACAAAAGTCGGGGTGTGACAATTCGCCCCAACATAACGCATTCCGGCCCCAGAAAGCTACAACAAAAGTCGAACCCCAAAATACAAACTGATACTCTTTTATAGTTGTAGGAGTTTCCCAAAGAGAGAGACGCGAAGAGGTCACAAAACCCAACCAAAGAGAGAAAGACTACCATGAAGGACTCAAGAGACCAAGACAGACTCCCACTAAGTGACACCCTCCCCTAGAAGATTAAACACACTCACTTGATTGGTCCAAAATACATAGACCACTCACTATGTGCAGGAAATCCTTGAAATACATACACCTTGAACATCACCAAACAAAATCCAACCCTTCACAAAAACACAAATGGACGAAATTCAAACCCGGGTTGACCCTGAATTGGTCAGCCGACCTGATCCGTAGAAAGGCCCAAAAGACGTTCTCGATCCTCCCAGGCTGGCAATAAGCACCAAGGCCATCATTAGAGTTATATAGGGAATGCTTTCACCCAATAAAAAAAACTAAAATGGTCGAACAATAGAGGTAAAACTAAAATAAACCTAGATGGTAATATTTTTACACCATATATATCCAAAAGAAAATAAAGACAATGAATGAAAAAACACTACTTGTAGAAACTCAAACAGAACATGACAACCATTTTATCTCTATGAGACCTTGATGGTCACTCTCTATTCAGATACAAACATCGCATAAGATGATCGAACTCGAGCCAAACCTGCAATAAGAACTAAAAACCAGAGACACTATTTGTGTGAGCAGGACCGGCCCGCAAAACCCTGAGAAATTGTGTTGCCCAAGACTAGGAGCCGAAATGTTGCCCCTTCCAAGGTGCTACAGTGGATGTACAATGAAAATCTCCTTGGTTGCCCTAGCCTAGGGGCTTGCTGGGCTTACCCTAGGGTCGGCTCTGTGTGTGAGTATTAAAACATTGTAGGTAGGGATGCCTAATTCTATTCCAAGAGCACATCCATCAAATGAAGAATCATTGATTTCAGGTTTGAAAAAAAAAATCTAAATATAGAATTTTCTACTATTTTCATTTTAATGTAAGCAAATCACAAATCACAAACCACTACCCTCAATATTTTAATAAAAGATTCATTGGGAGAATGGTAAGGGGAACCAAGTAAGGGATACTCATTTTTCATATAGGTTAAAATAGAAATTTAAAGTTCTTATTCCTTCAAAACTTTCTTCTTGAAGACCTCTTTATCAAACCACACATTTATAATTTTACATGAAAACACCAAACCAAAATACAAGGGATATCACTCCACATAACAATATCAACTACACTAATGGTATAAGTATTGGGGGAAACATATGAACACCTAGGAACTAAAAGGAGAACTAGAATATTATAATACATGTGACTCATCCCGAAGTCATCCCCTACCCAATGACTTCGTAATGCCATAATGCATGATCATCGCCCTACCTGGTCTGAACGAGGGTCCCAATCCCATAGAAATAAATCCATATATTGACCAATTATGGGCCACTAGCTAGTATAATAAGCTAGACTAGCACAAAAATGTTCTCTAAATTCCTATTTTCTATTATAGTTTTCCAAGCTATGTTCGTAATGGGGTGTGCCAAACAATTCATGCAACAAGTCACACATATGTCATCACATATTCACACAACAGGCACAACCCAAACCACCTCATGGATCAACCCATTGCCTTAAACAATTATTGCCCAAGTGGAGTCTCAAATCGAGGAAATCCCAACCACTTAATCCATCACAAGTATAGAGACTCTCCTGGAGGGGACTTCCAAAATAAACCACTTAAAAGTGCCATTCAGGCCTCAATTATTTCTTTGTCAACCCTGGACCGATAGCCTGAGCCGATCCGCAACAAATCCTGAAAGGCATTCCCTATCTTCCTAGGATAGCAAAAAACACCAAGGGCATAATTAGAGTGATAAAGGGAACAATTTCACCCAATAAAATAAAAAACAGTAATATACAACAATTTATCTGAAAAAACACTCATTTGAAAAGACATTTAACAAATGAGAACCACCACACTAATTCTAAATCATTTTTACAAAGGTCAAAGAGGCATTGCATTGAGTATTTAGCATGAAAAAACCCATTCGAAACCATCAATCATTATTTTTTGTATCTCAAACACAATTATGAAAAACTAGAAATGAATCTAAAAATTTTAAATAGTATTCAAGATCCAACTAGGAATCTTAACCAACTATTGGTGCAAAAAATCCAACACAAACACACCACACGTTCAATATCAATTTAAAAACATGCAGACCCTAAAACACTATCCAAACATGTTTTTCAACTCATTTATAATTTAATGAACTACTAAAAAAGTTTATAATATAATTAAAAAAACACCCAAGGGATTTTATATCAAAAACACCCCCAAAATAATCCTTAAAAACCAAACTCACACCAACTCCATATCAAAACATAATTTATAACCTGTACATTATTAAAAAAACAATTTCATGATCTATAAAATAATTCCATATGACACATCAAGGGTTGATACATGAAAAACATCTTATTTTACATAAAAATACCACTTTACAATCAAACACACATTTAATTTTAGGATAAACCATTTACACGCCATATGAAATAATCAAAAAACATGCTAAGTCAATAAAGCGGTCAATATAATTTTGAAAAACAGATTTTACTCTTAAGAAAACCCTAATTCTCAAAAAACAATTATTCTATGAATGAAATATTACTAAAAAATAAGTAAAAGAGGTGAAAAAATAATGCAATCAATTAAATATTCACATTAAAGGATATTTGAAAAGGGTTCCTACCTCAATTGACGAAGGACTTCCTGGAACCGGTGCGAAACCCCAATCACAACTCAACCGCACACTCTAGATGCTAAATCCAACCAAATGTAAGATGACTGAACCTAAAATTTTATGTTTTTACCTGAAAAATAAAATCCAAACCACTAGTGTTTATCCAAAAGAAGGATTCCACCATGAGAACCTTAAAATGAGAGAGAAAGAACAAGAGAGTACTGATGGGGAATGAGGGAGACCACCACCAGAGAGGACATGTCTGTAAGGGGATGAAAGGAGAAATGGGTCGTGGTTAGAAAAGGGATGCACACCAGAGGGGTTCGTGTGGCTGGTTGGTGCGTGTAAGAGAAAGGTTTTGTGACCAGGAAGGGGTGTGGGATAGGGATGGTGGCGCCGGTGAAACTGCTGTATGGTCACACCGACAGGGAGAGGAGGGGCCGATGGAGCTCGTTTGGATAGGGGGACTACACATGGGGTAGGTTGCGGGTCACATAGGAGAGGAGTGTCACGACCCCCTAACAACCAAAGATGCCCCTCCTGAGCTGGCAATGGTGAAAGGGAGATAATGACCCCCGAGTCCCGCCTCCAGAAGGCCCCGGGGTGGCGACTAGCACCAAGGGTATGAGTTTTTCACAAATATGGGAGGTATTACCCTTTTTATTTTTAAAGATCAGGAAATATGACAAGTCAACCACCAAAAAAGAAAAGAACCAGTGTATATAAATAAACCCAAACCAAGACCACATGCATATTTAAATAATTTTTATAACAAGGTACAAGTACAAGAAAGCTCAAAGTACAATACCAAAAGAAAACAAAGGTACAACAATAGCAACAACTCCAACTGTCCTACTAGTAGGGTCTCGCACGACCCTGGTAGTCCTCCTGGAAACCTAAAAGTAAACGTAGGGTGAGCATACAAGTATACTCATTAGGGAAACCTAAAGCTCTCGTGCATAAGTGGGGAGACATCATAATGTCCTGTGAGAACAACAGAAGAAACCTAGCAAAGAATTCTATCCACCCAACCTCACCAGCCACACTCACCAAAAACACAAGCACAACAGGTAGTAGTATATAAGAAACAAGAGTATTGGGTACCCTGCACCATTTCCCTTTAGTTAGCTGCTCTTCCTAATGACGAACGTCCTGACGCTGCCACACTCTCCCCACCCGCACACACCTGGGCCTCACAACCACGCATCCCGACCGCACACACCTGGGCCTCACAACCACACATCTCACCCGCACACACCTGGGCCTCACAACCACGCATCCCGCCCGCACACACCTGGGCCTCATAACCACGTATCCCGCCCGCACACACCTGGGCCTCATCCCGAAGATTCTTGGGAAACAGTAGAACCTGCCCGAAGAGTCTTGGGCTAAAACCACCCCAATCAAAACCTACCCGAAGAGTCTTAGGTGTAAGGTCGCCTCAAGCCATCACAGCCTAGGGGAGAAGGAGAAGTAAGGAGCTAGTAACTAAGGGAAAACACCCTCTCCCATAAAATGGGAGTGTTTGGCACTAAGTTCTCAACATGGGTGGGGTGCGATAAAACACAAAAGATACAGATATATATATATACCAAACACACAGCCCAACCTATGGCTACTAAATAGAGAAACTGAGCACGTGCCTCAACACTGCTACCACGAAGCATGCATACAACAACAACCCCCACCCCATTTAGGTTTTCACGTTTCAGCAGAATTAATTTATTTGTTCCTTAACTACTGGGAAACTATCCACAACCAACCACATCCATCGTTCGTAAAACATATCACTGCCATCCACAAAACAAGTTAGGAAAAACATAAGCAGCACAACAAAGTCCCTCTTATCAACCAGCCAACCCCATTGATTATTATTTCCGTTTCATTTCCATGCCTTACGATTCATTAACTCTTCGACTTTAATTTATTATTCACAACCCGCTATTCATTCACAAACTAGCCCATCCCTGTAGCCCTGCTGCCAACCACCATAACCACAACCACACCAAAGCCACACATCCTTATCCCTTTAATACCATTTATCGCAGCCCCACTTCCCATCACCATCATAACATTCACACCAACCCAAAACCAAGTCAACCGCAGCCCCGCTGCTCTCCCTATCCACAAAAACCCAAAAAAACACCCCCATCACATGCCTCGTAACCAAGCCAACACCGACATGTTCATTATTCCATTTTGTTTAACCGAGGTGATCACACAAGGGTTCCAGATTTTAACAGCCAACTCTACGTGATTAACCAATTTCCACATTCCACAAAGTTTCCATCCATAATAAAATCTATAAGAAGAGGGAAACATTTAATTGCGTAAGTAAAGGCCCCCAACGACCATGATTTTCAGTAGGTAGAAGCTCATTCAATTCACAACATAATATCACAGGATATAAAGTAACAACAAACACAACTTCCCATCCCCATTATATAAGCCAGTTATTATCTTCATTAAACTGTTTCAAAAGTGTTTCACATAAACAAGAGAACACTCACCCCACATGATGCACAAATTATAGAGACGGAGGTAAAATACCTACCTCAAGAGGTTCTTGATCACAACGCTCCCCCGGATCAACCTAAGAAGATGTCCGTCGGCGTCCGTCACTTCTGTCGGGTCCCGACAAAACCTCCTCGGGTGGAAGTCAGAAAGGAAAGGCCAAAGGAAATACAACGGACCCGGGCTTGGAAGTTCTGCCTCGTCGTTACGATCTCGTGGCCGCTGACGGATCATAAATCGGAGCTCGGACGAAGAAGTTATGGTAGGAAGAGCCTTAGAGTCTCTTGGGAGAGCTCTGCTCAGAGGAGAGGGGAGGATAGGTGTGAGTTGAAAGGAGGAGGGGACCCCTCCTTTTATAGGCGTGAAAATCAAAATTACACGGCGTGTACTTTATGGTATACGGCGTGTACTCGGTTCTTTCACACGGTCTCCACGCGGCTTCCAACACGGCTCCGCGGCCGTTGACTGGTCAACACACGGTTTGAGGGTAACGCATATGCGGGGAAGGACTACACGGCGTGTAGTTTGGACACATGGCGTGTACTCATTCATTGCACACGGCAAGGACACGACTCCTACACGGTACACGGCCGTTGACTGGTAACGCGTACGCGGGGAAGGACTACACGGCATGTAGAACTGGACACACGGCGTGCACCCATTATTCCACACAGCAAGGACACGGTCTACAACACGGGGTATACCCAGGAAGGGGGTACACGACGTGTACTCAAACTACACGGCGTGTAGTTTCAAAATTCTGGAATGTGTGGAAAAATTCCATTTTACCCTCCAGAACACTTCTTGACCTTCTTTTTGACAAAGGAATGGGCCGGAGAGGTCCGGGCCATTACAGGAGGGTGAGCTTCAGAGGGCCTGCGAGGAATCCTAACAGAAAAAATGAAAAAAAACATAATAAAAACACTACAAATAATAATAGCTTAATAATAATATTAATAAAATTCTAGGTAATAATAATAACACCAATAAAAATAACAACACTAATAATAATTTTAATAAACATTATTAAATTAATGGTATTAAAATAATAATAACATTCATAATGATAATAATAACTATAATAATAATAATAGAAATAATAGTAATAACCATTTTTAATAATAATAATAATATATATGATACTAATAATAATAATAATATTATTATGATTTAGATGATACCTTTGTTTTATAATAATAATAATAATAATAATCCAAATAATAATAATAATAATTACTTAATAATATCCTTAATAATAACAATAATAATATAATTATAATCAATGTTATTGAAACAATACTTTTGAATTTATATTACATTTTCTTATTTTATTTTTAACATTTTATTTTACTATATTTTTTTATTCATTTATGTTTTTAATTTATCCCGAATATCGGGAATGCCGCATGGTGTCTTGGGAATAGATTCATTGTCTCTCAAGGGTGGTCTGCCCATGTGACAGACACCGCCAAACCCAAATCACGCATTTTTCTCAATACAACTCAAAAATTTAAATAGGGACTCACCCAAACCCCGGAAAAGTTATCCAAACACAGTTAAATTTGAAATAAATAATTTGAAAATGTCGAGGTGGGACAATAAAAGACACACAAACCATGGTATAATTAAACTAAATAAATGTATGAAAATTCTAGGTTTAAACATAAGTGGTCCATTTTAATAAAATGAAAATGGACATGTAATATACTCATCTTTTAGATGAATGGAATTTTATTTCATAATTAACATGGTCACTATATTTTTTAGAATAAAGAATTGACGAGAGAACGATATTATATTGACATGTTCTATGTCTAGTGGTCACTCGATGACATAGAAAAAGAGATTATCTTGGCTAAATACAATGTTTGAGAAACATGTTGTTGTGTAAAAGTTCATATACAGATATGAGTATGTTTAATGGATATCACACTGGATCCATTAGTATCATGAGTAGTATTGATTCTATTTAAGCGGCCTCTTTATGATTGAATCTATGGAATTTGTAGTTCATAGTTTTTTACAACACATATACGGACCATTTGGTCACATAGTTTTACCCTTAGACAAGGATAAACAATTCTTTTCATAATTAGTGATGTTTCATGATAAACCATATCTAAAAGTCATTGGATGGATTCACAAATGGTTGTGAAATTCTTAATAATGTACTAATTTGATTTTATGACATGTGGGAGATTGTTATATTTGAAGTAAAATTTACATAAATATAATGAATTTAGACATTCATATGATGCATCAGAAATATTTATATATAACATATATTTAATAATGTATATGGTGAAAATTTAATATATTAGTCTGATCAATATATTACATAGGAATATGATGAATGGGATAGTATATATATATATATATATATATGATATCTATAATTTTGTTCTCCAGATAGATTATTCATCAGTTACATAGTCTAAAGGATTTACATCATTACATTGAAACTATTCAATTAATTATAACAAAACATAAAAATTAATATGATGCATTCGAGGACCCCCAATCTAAGGTTTTATAAAATGATGTGATCCTCATGTTTGGTTGTTTTTGAAATATTTGTGATTATTATTCTCAAAATCTCCTCATCCTGAATAATATTTTATCACAACCTATAAGTTTTCATCATCATTTTTTAAATTTGGTATACATTTTATATATTCATTTAATCATTGGACAATTTACTCCCCTAGAGGCATGGTTTTATGCCCACTAATCATTACGATCATCCTCAATCATTCTCTATTAAAGGATGAAGTTGGATGTTTCAACTTCTGTATTCCTAGTAAAAAAAATTTATGTACAAGTTAATATTCTTCAATATTGATATCTTGTGTATTCTGGTTCCATTATAGTAAATATGGTCATTAAATGATTAAATAAAACCCCACAGTTATAATTAATCACCCAAGTTAGCACATATTCACTCAATTCCCTAATATTGGGTGATATCAAACCCATTAGAACATATACATAACATATCATTTTTTAAAATTTATAGTGGTACCATGTTACATAAATCAGTGAACATTTTCAAAATATACATGATCAGGAAATCATACACCCAATTCACCTAACTCGATCTCTATTTTCCCTAGACCCTTACTTTTGATCATGTACAGAACGTAGTATTCCTCCAGAATAAATCCCACATGGGTGACTCATTCTTATAAGATGTATAAATCATGAAATCAATTTTAATATATTGGAAATTTGTTTATCCTATGTAAATCAATTAAACCCTCTATTTAAATAATTAATGATAGTTTACAAAATTTTTTTCAATATCTAATTCTTATCCCCCAAGAGTTTCAAACTAGTAATGAAATAATTCCCATTGTCTTTCACCAATTATTAATGGTTTGATTCTCAATATTATATTTTCTATGTCGTTAAACTGGATACATTTGGTATAGATCCACAACCACTTATATTATCTAGAAACCTCGGAAACTTCATGGATATCACTCATCCTACCACATAAAAAAATAAATGATGTTTCACACAACATTTACTCATCCTTATAATTATCCAAAAAGACATCCCTGGATATATCCTTATAAATATCCATAGGGATATCAGAAAAGTATTATCATACTAGTTTCTTATGGTTTAACAATTCTTTCCTCTGATACCAACTATAGAGGTCCAGGATTCTCATACATGGTTATTACGACTTTTGATATGAATACTCATTACATTAAAAAGACACACAATTGAGGACTATAATAGTTTAGTGCCTTTTAAACATAGAAACAAATATCCTTTCTTTATGAAATATCTTCAATGTATCCCATAATGATCTTCCCCTTCATTAAACATAATTACAATCAATTTTTTATAACTTTTTAAAAAAATAAAAGAAAGGGTGAGTATAGATTCTCAGTTAGGGTAAAAAAGGGAGATTCATAATAAAAACATGAGTATTAGTATATGATGTCATTTTAATAACATCTAAATACCATTCCATATATATGAATGATCACAGTTATGAATCATGTGAAAATTATTTTTAGTTAATATGAAATGCATCAAAAGACAATAAAAGAACACAAACAATGATAGCATAACATTGGAATAAAACCTAGATTTTGTGAAATAAATAAAAGAATATAAAATCATTTCAATAATAGTAAAGGATCACTACTAAGGCTATCATATTTTAATTGGTTCACTCCAAAAAAATCCTTTTAGTCAAGGATCACTTTTATGACCATCATAGTATACAAAGTCTCTTACTAAATTGGGTACACAACTCATTCCATCCATGTCTTACTAAACCAGGATCACACCCAAATCATATCCAATATTATAGAATTTGGAGCACACTATATTATAGTCATTTATCTCTTATGAAATATTAATCTCTACCCAAAATATTACAGAGACATAGGTCTGACAGAAATTTGGTCATAACGTTACAACCATCCTTTGTAATAATATAACCACCATCCTTGTTTATAATGTAACCACCGTCACATAATGAATATCATACCTATATGTTCCTTGAGATTATAAAATTTTAATGAAATGATAACCACTTAAAAATTGGATTTCAAAAAAACTTCATCAATTCAAAACCAATGGAAAGAAGAATGTTTTTCTTAATTACTTTATTATATAATAAAGAACAAAAATAGTCGTATTTCACAATAATTTCATCCTAGTATAAACCATGGAATAGAAATATGATTAAAAAAACTAATATCATCCTAAAATAATTCTGAAAAATCATATTAATATTATCATTAGTTAATATCCAATGTAATGAATAGATGATGTCATATATTGCCAACTCAGACGAACAAGGATTTTTAAAGATCACATGGAACATTTTGTAAGGATTTTTTTTAAAAAAATATTTTTTTTAAAAATAGAAAAATGGAATAGTTTCCTATGAAAATAATATTATTTCACATAAATAAATCAATTAAATATATATTTTTTATTGTGATTGGATGTTTTTTTTCCACATATATAAAAAATATTTAATTCACATTTTAATTTTCATCAAAAAGGGAATTTTTTATGAAAATGATCTGATGGTTCATTTTTAAAAAATGTAAAAAAGTCCATATATGGGTAAAAAATTATTTTAAAACCCATTAAAACATTTTATTAATATAATTTCATTAAATAATATTTTAGTATAATAAATATTTCCGATCGAAGTGTGAAATATTGTAGTATTTTCACAAAATCATTTTGTAAATTATTTTATGTACCAAATAGTAGAAGCATGGTACTATTACATGATGATATCAAGAATAAATAAGGTGAATAAAAAACCTAAGAATTATTGAGAGGTAGATCATGAGATTTAAAAATAAATATTTAATCAAAAAAAATTCCAATAAGTTATGATATTGGAATATAAAATCTGTACTACATTGGCAGCATAAAATCATAATTCACATGAAAGAATAATATAAAATAAAACATCATATATATTTATTGTGAATAAATTTATAATATTTAATTTCAAGGGGTTGTGTACACACCGTATGAAAGAATATAGATTTATAACATAATATACGTATCAAATATGTAAAATTGAGGCAAAAATCCCTTACTTATTTATAAACATTTGAACTGTAATCTCCATGAAAGAGAGATCAGAAATTTTTTCTAGAAACCCTAATATATTTTAGTATATACATCATAAAATATATTAATTGGAAATATATAGACAAAATTAATGAAATAGGTAGTTAATAGGATATGTTCCTTACAAAATAAAAAAATACATACAGAAATCACTTATTATATGATTGATATTATTCACACTCATTTGGACGTCTCGTATAATATGTTAAAGTGTGACACTCCAATACTTGGTGAAATACTTTTTTGAATTATTGTAATATTTTTAATATTTTTCATTTCAGGCAACACTAAATATAACATGTGTAAAATGAAAGAACTATGTTTATATTTTGTTTCATGAAACACTAAGTTAATATTTCACTACACACAACACATACATTATATTGAAGTATATAAAAAACTATGTTTGGATTATGTTACACTCAATATCAAGTTCATTACATAGCTTTTGTTACATGGATGACCGAGTATACTGAACTAAAATATACTATTAATGTTTTTATTAAAATTTTATTAAAGTTAACACCTATCCATTAGACTGTAAGTCACAAATAATATTAACTAATTTTTTAAAATATGATATACACATATATATATAATCAATAAATTCGTGATCTATTAAATTTAAATGAAATTAGAAATAAATTAGAATTAATCACATTCCTTTTCTATGAAAACATGTTTTCTATACAGAATGAAAATATTTTCTCAATAAATAAAAAAAATAATTTGTGATTAAATTTCATAAAAAAATTTATATATTATATATTTGATCCAAAAATGTTACATTCATTGAATTTATTTGGGAGGTATAAGATAATAATAAATCCATAATTATGAATAAGAATATGTATTTTTTAGAAAGGTAATTTCATTTCCTTTTAATGGAAAAACTTATTTTGAAAATAATTTTTCCATATTAATAATTTTTATCTAAAAAATAGTCATATTTTTCATACTTTAAAATCATTCTTTACTTCTAGTGATTTCCTAACATTTTTCAAAGATGATTAATTTTTTGATAAATAGTAGAAAACACTGAATTTTAATTGAAAATTTTAATTTTATCTGATTCATTTAAATAGATAAATTATATATTAAATTATTTTTCTTGTATTTTTTAGATAAATAATCAATATATTAATATAATATTGGTCATTTTAATCAATTTATCATTGAAATTATATATAAAAATATGTTAATCTTTTGAACAATTTTACTAAAAAACTTGTTGTTTCATCCTATCTACGAGGGAAATTTTAAATTAGTTTCTACCACTTCTGTGTTTAGAATTTAGAAAAAGTGTTAAATATTTTGAATCGGAATAATTTATAATTTTTATTAAGTTCATCATTGTATTTGAAAAAAATTATTTGTGAATGTAATTAATACTAATTATAGAGATTAATGTAAAAATTATTTTACATAGTTGAATAACAATATCTAAACTGAAAAAATAACCTATAAACATCTTTAAAAAATATTTATGGACATATTTCAAACATATCATCTCTTTTACCAATAATGGACCATTAGTGGGGGAACATTATTTAAGGGTTACCTCTCCATAGTGTGGACCAATATTTGTTTATATGAATTCCACTACTCCACTATAAAAATGGAACTCAACCCCTCACTTATTCATTCCTATAAATAACATAGTTTTCCAAAAAAACTACCAATATAATATCCCAAAATACTAATAAATTCATAGATTCATTAATTTGGAAATAAATAAATCCATGTTAGTCCTTTGTTTTAAACCAAATGGAATTACTCACAAAAGATGTAACATATATCAACAAAGATATTTGTTTTATTTCTTTCTCAACTGCCTAAATTTTTATTGTTCCATTCGTATATAATAAAATAATTATTATATATATAATTATAATTTTTCATGACATGGTTTATACTTAAACTCAAATAGATATCTGTCAAATGGTATATGCAATCATTGTATATGTGTACAACAAAGTACCATGTCATGAACAGATATCGTTCATTCTTCCATTTCCAAATTTCAAGGATAGAAATAATGATAGAATTACTATTTTTTTTTATATTTATGAAATTAATTATTTATTTATGCTTCTATATGTATTATATAATGTGTAACTTTATGATTTTGATAATTTCGGGAATACGATAACTTTGTTTGTGGATGTGCGCACTATCACCTCCTCATGCGATGTGATTCATTCACACATTACATGGAATGTATTAAGGATGGGTATAGTAAAATTATATGATATATATGAAATAATAGTGCTGCTATAATGAAAATATATATTCATATATACATGTATTTTATTTAATATCATTCTTACAAAATAATAAAAAAAAATGAATACCGTTCATGTGTACGTATGACCTACCGTCTCCATGAACATTGTATTCAATTTCATATTTCTATGTTTTGTAGATTGATATAAATAATTATGAAATTAATATATTTGAAATTTAAATCTAATTTTTATTCTTTAAATAATTTACTCATGAACTATTTAAAATGATCAATAATGACAAGTGAAAAAATATATAAAAAACAAAGCACTTATTACCCAAAACATAACTTTATCAAGAATTTGTTAATAAAAAGATATTATACTGTCATAAAAAAATTATATATGGTATTATATAATTAAAAATATTTTTTTTATATGAATAAAAAAATTATAAATTTTATATTAGAGGTTTTAACATGTATTTATAAAATGAAGTCTTATGGTAACATGTTTTTTATCTCACAACATTTTCTGTGAGACTTATGGAATATTCACAACTCTTTTCTTTTCTATGGTGTATATAGTTAAAAATGATGTATTATATGATTATTATTCTTTAAATTTATATGTATTTAAATATACATTTTATGATCTATCTTTCATTGGGTTTATGGTTCAAATATTACCAAATTGGTATGGTAATTTTGTCTCAGTTTACATTATTTGAGACACATATTATGTTATGAAACTATAAAATTTTATAAGTTTTATATACTTCTCTATGAAATATTTTATCTTTAATATATTTATTATAATGAAATTTTATGCTTCATGTCATTTAATTATATCATGAGGATTATGATTCAATATTACCAATGTGGTAACAAATTATTGCCACAATCTCATTGATTATTGGGATAGTTTATTATTATGCCTCAATTGATGAAATATTATCATCAATATATCAAGATAAAAGATGTAATTTATTCATATCGAGTTATACATGATATATTATTATAATGGTATAAATTTTACAATATTTGGTACTTAATATTTTAATAAATCTTTTTTATAAAATACAACCTTTTTTATCTCTCCTGTCAGATATCTATTTCAATTCAAAAATATATTTTATATAATTTTTTTTCAAAAATATGATACTATTATCCAATGATTTTCAAATGAAAATTTTACCCATAATTTACCAATATAAAAAGAATTCTTGAAATTAAACTTCTTTTCACTCTATGATCAAGTCACATTTTTTAACATTGTATGATGAAACATAAATGTTCAGTATTTACAAATTTACACACCCTCATGACAATCATTTCATTGAAGCTTCATTTTCAATTTTATAGGTTTATTTTCAGAGAATTTTTATTTTCAGTATTTTATAAACTCTCTTTTTTGTACTTGTTTCCAAATAAAATGTTTTTCAAAATGTTTTCAAATATTAGTTAATATTTTTTCAATTATATTTTCAATTAAAAGGTAATGAAGATGATTTAAAACATTATATATAGGTTTTCAAAGTTATATTAAAAGAATTTGTTTTTAAAGTGTTTCTAATTTAATTTTTTTTTTCAAAGTGGTAATAATATCTTTCTCATAACATTTTTGGGAGAAAATTGTAAGCATACATAATATTTATTATTTTAGGTTTTAAAATAAAATGAATTTTAAAAAAAAATTATGTTATAAAAAATGATTTTTAAATAATGGTTATTTTTTATGAAATTTCAGAAGTGATATTAGAATATCATTATCCATATTATATGATATCAATTGAAATAGATTTTTATTTTGAATGGATATGTTTAAAGGATACCATTATTATTATTTATTTGAAAGGTTTATCATTGAGTAGATAAGTCATTTACAAAACCCAATTTTCATCCACAAGATATACCATAATTAAATTATTATGATAAAAACATAATTTCTTTTTCTATTCTATAATTAAGAGGTTATAAAACATTTCTCATATCCGCAGGTAATTATACAAAAAATAATTTATGATTTCTAGTTCATGGAGTTATTTAGTTATGTTTTTTATGATACCCATCTCTTATTATTATTTTTGATATGATGAATGTAATATTATATTTTGGAACACATATGTATGATTTCATTATGTGATAAGAGGGACTTATACATTCCTAAAATAAATTGGGTAATGGTTTTTTTATCAGGATAAATACATGATAAGAATAGGTAGTAAACTCAGTTCAGTAAAGTACTTTTATTCTAAGATATATTTTGATATAACCTTGACTACTAATATAGTCTTGGTAGTCATCCATGACTACTAAGATGGTTTGATGAGTAAACCCACTACACTAAAAGATAAATGATGTGACTGGGGATAACAGTGTGTCAATTTCAATAGGATTATCAGCCATGAATTTCACTGATAGGTTTTTGAGATAAGATGATATTTATAAGGAATTATTTTATATGCTTATGTAGATGTCATATATTCAATGTCTTATTCCTATGTTATTTTATTATAAAACATTTTCTTGATTAAATTATGCTTTATGTATCATGAACTACCAATATTTGTTTCACGACTCATGAATATGATCCTTGATATGAATTATATTCTTTTTAAATGTTATTATCTAGTCCCCATACACTTATTCTCATGATTATTGTTACATATTTTTTAGTTTACCCTTAATGAGAGTATAATCTAACATAATTACTATGTTTTCATTCATAGACTATAAATAAAGGTTTTAATTGGAGTATTAAAGGGGAATATCATTATGAATGATGTTTAATATCTTTTATAAAAGTAAATTATTTTTTACAAAGTATCAAAATACAATAAACTACTATTGTCATTGGGTATATAAATTTGTAATGTAATGAATATTCATCTAAAATAATTTAATATCCATGTATTTTAACCCTTGGTCGCTAAATATGGTATTAAATATATGGTTTAGTCAACCTTTTTCCAACCAAATGATAAAACATTATTGATATCCCTTGGGATATTTTAAAGAAATATCTACGTATTTATCTAATGATAATCCTAAGGTGTCCAAGATTTAAGAGGAGTCGTGATTAAGACAACCTAAAATTAATTTTTCAAGATTATATGGTTTTCTACAACGATATGTGTATCTCAAATATTTACATTTCATTTAATTTCAATGTATAAAACCAGAAGAAATTGGGTTAAGGATGAATGCGACAAAAAATTTTCTGATGATATGTTAAATGAGATGACCACTAGAGTGAAGGATGTTATAATAATGTCTCATCAGTTTTCAAAAAACATGATTAACAATGTGTAACTTAATGAACACTCAGACAAACCAAATAATATAATGAAATAGTTATATAAGAATTAAGATAATAGAGATGAAAGTGGAAATAATATTTTGTATCCATTGTTTCAATAATGTCGGAAGAAACATGCAATAGAATGTCATAGAGGAACATGGTGATGCATTGACTATATATAACAATGAAATAATGAATGTAAAATTACAAGGAAAAGGAAAATTTTAGTTAACATAATAGATGGAAATGTTTTCCTCCCTATGAATGTATCAATAATTTAATGTTTTATTAGTTGAAATTATGGGCATTATGAAAATCAATGTATTAAAGGGAAAATCTCATAATTTTACTCAACATGGTTGTATGATAAATGTTTTTTCTATTTATAATTAAGAGACTATGAACTACATATGAAATATATGTTTTTTTCAAATAGTATTATATATAATCATGATTAAATTGAGATTCGTGAATATTAATATATGATTCACATTTCATATTTTAGGAATGTGGTATAACTTAATAAGATGTTGAATCATTCTCAATGTCTTAAGGATAGAATGGAATAATTAAAATTTTTATGTGTTTGGATTATGTAATTATGTTTTATAAAGTTTTAAAGGTATATGGATTTTTCAATTTATTTTTATTCAAAGAATTTATATTAATATGTTGAATGATTCTGGTGGAATAAAAAAAATTATTTAATATAATAGTGATATTCATGAGAAACCCATTATCAATGGATAAATGACTCTTAATATGTTCCACATGTTGAGATAACGATGTATGGTTAAATGATACGTTGGATGTGAATAGGTAAATTTAATGGAACTAATTATGAAATTTTTGGGAAAGTGTTTAATTTTATCATGTATATAGTTGATAGAATTATTGGATTTTATAAATGTATCCAAAAAATCGAAATAAAAATAAATTTGTTTCTTCATTGTTGATTTATAGAAATTACAATACATCAAGATAATACATGATTATGGTATTCATGTGTTTTTTATGAGATAAACTATAGGTAATTTATTATATATATGAGATCAATTATAGGGTGATTTTATGAAATTTATATAACTTATTTTGATGGTTTTGGATTTCACCTTTTAGAATTATTATAGCGACAAGTATTGCTGGAATGATTATGTTAATATTCAGATGAAGTTTGTGATATTAAATTACTATATTACCACATTAGGACTTATTCATATTGTATAACATGTTCTAACCATTTTTTTATGATAATTAATGATATATATAATGAAAAATCATTCTATCTATGCATATCATGATATGCTAATGCTTTAGGGATGAGAAATTCACCTTTATTTCATCAGAGAAGAGATAAAGTGAAAATTGTCCAAGACAAAAAATGGATATTGATCTGAAACCATGTAACTATATCATATCATTAAAATTCTTAAACATTGGTAAAAGGGTTATGAAATAGACCTTTATCTTATTATCATCATTTTTATCATATTAATATCATTATTCAAGAATCTTTGGATTATGGATATGTGATCGTTAATGTTCTTCATACCATGTTCTCAATCAATATCAATCCAACCTTGATAGTTATATTTTTCATCAGTTTCCATATTTTCACTTGACACTAATGTCCTTTAATATAGAAACAATGTTATGGGTCATTTTGTCTAATTGTTATGTTTTCATCATTACTTTTTAATGGAAGATTTTGTATTCATTTTTATGATGTGGGTTTAAATGAATAGAACATTCATGTGTAAAATATTTGACAACCAAAGTGAATCTAGAAGTATAAATTTATTTTTAAGGGTCATTGAATATAAAACCCTTGGGATTTGTGGCATATTATTTCTCAAATTATTTTAATCTTTTCAATTTTTTGCATTTCATGTAACACTAAATATAAATTCTTTATATGAAATAACAATGTTTAGATTTTTTTGTTGAAACATCATGTTTAAACCACAACACATAGAATGTATATATTAAATTGCGGTATATGGAGAACTATGTCTCTACTGTGTTATACGTAATGATATGATACTTTGATAGCTTGTGTTACACTCAAGGCACTGGTTTGCTGAACAAAAAGATAAAATTAATATTACTATTAAAATATTATTATAGTTACCCCAAAATCATTAGAATGGAAGTTTCAAAGAAGTTTAAATAAATTGTGAAAATATTATTTACACATGTATATAAAATTAATCCTTATTTTTTGAATTAGATAGAAATAAATGTATAAACTATTTAAAAATAATTAAATCACTTTTCTATGAAAACTAATTTTCTATGTACCAACACTATTTTTCTTAATAAAATAATCAGACCACTTTTGATGAATTTTTAAATATAATATTTATATTTTATATTCATTGAAAAAATTTAAACTCATCCAATATATTTAATATGTATAATATAGGATTAAATCTAAATTTATGAATAAAAATATGTATTTATAAATGGTAATTTTATTGCCTTTTTATGGAAAAAATAAATCTATTTTTTTTAAAACTTCATAACTTATATTTTAAAAAACAAAATTCATTTTTTAAATAATAATATCAAAATTTTCTTCAGGTTAACTTTTGGTACTTTTCTGAGAAGTTTCAGTTTTTATGAATATTAAAAAATAATGAATTCTAATTGAATACCACATTTTTAGTCTAATTTATTTTTATAAATAAATTAAATTTAATATTCGATTTTATGAATATTTAGACCAATTTTAAATATATAAATAATATTTAGTCCCTTTTAAAAAACATCACATTGATCTTTTATATAAAAACATTTCAATGATTTAAACATTTTAACTCTTAATCTAATTGTTTCATCCAGTCGGTGAGATCAATTTTAAATTAATTTCTTTCACTTATTTGTAAATAATTTATAAATATGGATTAAATATTAAGAATACTCATAATTTATATTTACTATTATGTTAATCTTAATTTTTGAACAAAAATAATGGTGAATGTAATTTAAATTATTTAGAAAGAATAAGGTAAAAATGAGTTTACATAGTGGTTAAATATTAACATAAGTGAGAATATATAATTCAAGAATTTACAAAATCATTTTTATAGAAATATTTAGAACATATCCTCCCTTTTATAGAATCATTTCCAATATTGGAGTAATGTGATAGAATGAAGACCTCTCAAAAGGGTTTACCTTTTTCTATTTACGTGAATGCCAATCATCCTCTACTATAATAAAAGAACTCACCCATTTTCATATTAAGACCTCTCAATCCATTTAAATAGTAAAAATCCTATAGAAAAAATCTATAAACATTACTCATATAATTCTATAATCCTAGGGTTGGGAATAAATCCAACGAAGTTAGTCCTTTGGTGCAAACCAAAATGAATTATTGTGATAAGAGGTAACATCCTTCAACAAGAACATCAGTTTTATTTTCTTATCCTCACCCATTTGATTATATAACGAAATAAGTATTCTAAATATATGGATATGATATTATGTTATTCTTTGTACATAATCTCACCCAAACATCTATCTTATGGGATATACAATAAGAAAAAATAAATCATATATGAAAAACAAGGCAGTTATTATATAAAATGTAAGGTTGACTTGATATTGTTAGTAAATGTGTAATAATATTTCATAAGAAAATCATATATGGTATTATATATTTTAATATGTTTCTAGGGTAGATCTATAATAAACTTATACATATTTACAGGAGTGTTGAAAATGTACAAATAATGTCAAGACTTAATGTAATTGTTTTCTAATCATACTTTTATTTCTACAAGACGTATGCAATATTCACAGATCATTTATTTTGTGTGGAGTATATATTTTCAATGAATGTATTTTATTATTATTATCCTCAAATGTAATAATATTTAAATACCCCATTTATTATATATATTTCATGGGGTTTTGGTGTGAATGTTAAAAAATTAGTAGGGTAATTTTTTATAAATTTCTCTTCTTTCAAAACCATGTATTGTTATACACATATATACTTTTATAAGGTGTGTATACATCCATATGAAAGATTTTACCATTAATATACTTCTTCCATGATATTTTAATATTAATATAATGGTATTATCTCATTAATATTTTGATTCAATGTTACCAAAGTGGTGATAGTTTGTTTCGAAAATATCATCACGTACCTGTATAGTTTATGATTATGATTCCATTGATGAAATATTATGATCCATATTATAATTAATATAATGAATTTTATTCTCCTACTTCAATTCATGATCTATTAATTTAATTTTAATTCATTATTTTTTTCGTACAAAAAAACTAATAATCTATTTTTATGAAAATTGGGATTTACTATTCTCTTGGGTTGGAAATTGTTTTTCCTTAAAAACCATGTTTTCATAAAATGTTTTTTATGAATATTATAATATTATCAAATGAATTTTAAATGAAATTTTAACCCTGGTTTTATCTTTGGAATAATTTTTTAATAGGAATCCATTTTTCTTTTTCTGTTCCTGGTACTTTTCTAAACATTTTATGGCCTAAAAAGAATGATAGGCATGTACCAATTTACTCACCATACCGATATTCATTTTATTTAACCTTAATTTTCATATTGATAAGGTTATATTTAAAGAAATTATGTTTTCAATTCTTATTGAAATTTATTGTTTTAAATTGATTTTCAAATATTTTTTTAAATGTTTTCAAAGATTATACTATTTTTTCAAATATATTTCCATAGAAATTGTTTTCAAAGGTTTTTGAAGCGTCCTTTATATGATTTCATGGCTATAATCATAGATTTTTTTTCAAAATGTTTTTTGTTTTAAAAAAATAAAATTTCAATGGATATTTTTCATAAGAAATGTCATTAATTTATTTTAAATATGATTTCAAAAAATTTCTACATGATTTTTAAAGAAAATGAATTTGAAAATGTTTTATGTTATTATAAAATTATTTTAAAATATTTTGTAATTTTATTAATAAATACTCCAAGTTATTTTACAAAATAATTCTCTATATAACAATATATCCCTTGATATGGTTTATTATTTACAAGGGATATGATCCAAGGATTATATTATAAATATTTAATTCAATGGTTTTTAATTAAGATGACATGTTTTTTATGAAACCTTTTTCTCTTCAATGATTTAGATCATGATTATAAAATGACCTTACTTTAATAGGTTATTCGACGATAAAATATGTATGAAACCTATCTATTTTTCACAGGTTCACATATGATAGAAATTTTATGATACTAATGTTATATCATGGGTTATGATATTATGTCTATGAAACCCATCTCTTTTATGGGTTATGATATCCTAAATGTTTAAATATCTTATGAAACATGTATGTAGGATATCAGTATGTGATGGTGGGAAATATTTCTCTCTCCAATTAATTGGGTAAAGATTTATATCTCATGAGATATAAATTTCTGTAATTGGGAGTGAAATTGATTCAATAAATGAATTTTTATAATAGGAAGGTATTTTTAGTAAACATTGACACTAAGATTATCTTAGGAGTGAACCATGACTACTAAGATGGGTTTGGGAGTGAATCCCCTCCACTATAAGGAATGCGATGTGTATGGGGATGTTGTAGGATTAAAATAATGAATGTAGAAGCTCAATATACAAGAGGGAGTGAATTGTATCCTCTAAAAAATTCCTTTGGAACTTTTAAAGTTGATATAAAACTTTCTATGTTTAATAATGTTAAACAAGATAAATTCACAAGACCTTTTAGTTCTACAAACATGCTATATTATGGAAATATAGTTCCGGAAATGAAAATTAATAAAAGTATATAAAGATAAAGATTCTACCTTAAAGCATATAGAATGTTAATAATATATAAATATAAGTGAAAGAAGGTATAAGATAGTTATACTTTCCTTATTATTCAAAATGAAGTGGAAAATAAACATGAAACAATACAAGTAACAAGTATGAAATATTTTAATCCAAAGAGTAGGGTATCCAACAACCATGGATAAAGGTCCATTGATTTATACTTTAAAGAATGTCTATATTACCCACACCAGGGTAAGCCCTCCATATGAATATCAGAGTCTCTCTTGCTATCCCCGCAATCCATCAAACTTCAAGGTTGTCAGCACCTATGTCTTCTTTATCAAGGAAGTCCTCGAATTTTAAGGTAGTCGAAACCTCTGTCTTCCTATCCCCAGAATCCCGCAATTGTACACAATAACAATCAGAGTTGCACAAAGCATGATGAATAAGATGTTTAGTACGCACATGGCATACAAGTATATCTCTCTAGAAATCACTTCAACAACATGTGGTCTCTAGAGTGAACAGTTGTCTCAGTTGTTTTTAGTTGTTATAAAAGTTGTGAACTCGTTCAAATGAGCTCCTATTTATAGGCACTTATCCAATGGTCGGCTCCCTCCTCCAACAGTAATATTTTTACTTAAATTTCGGAGGGATTTTTACCCATGTCACTCAAACAACGGTTAATTAGAAACAGAATACATGACATCGTTTCATAATTAAAACAAGAGTATGAAAATATGGTTGCTTAACCAAATCCATTTTTTGGAGTCTAGGAAAAAAAATAAAGTTTGGAGTCTAAGTAAATAAAAATTTGGAGTCTATATTACATGGATATTCGGATTCTGTTTTTCAGGGAATTTAGAACCTGAATTATTTAGATTTTAGAGTCTGAATTCTAATGAATTCAGAACCCGAATTCTAAGGAATTCGGAACCTAAATTCTGAGGAATTAGGAACCTGAATTTTGGAGAATTTGGAACCTGAATTCTAAAAAAATCAAAGTCATAATTTTAAAGAATTTGGAATCAGAATTTCAATATATTCATATTCTGAATTCTAAGGAATTCAGAATCATAATTCTATGGAATTCAGAATTAGAATCATGAGGAAATAGGAGTCTGAATTTCAGAGAATTTGGAGTCTGAATTTCAGAGAATTCAGAGTCTAAATTATGAGGAATTTGGAAACATAATTCTAAGGAATTAAAAATATTAATTTAAGGAATTAGAAATCAGAATTTCAAGGAATTAAAAATTATAATTTTGGGGTATTCATAATCTGAATTCCGATAATTCGGGATTTGAATTCCGAGAATTCGGAACCTGAATTCGGAAACTGAAAATAGAATACTCTATATCCAAGTATTTATATGATTCTGAGGTTTTAGATATGAAACCAAAATTAACTCTTAGAAATAAAATGAGTTAGCTTTAGAGAAACTATAACATGAACAATGAAAACAATGGTAGGGAGAAGATTTTCATGGAAAGGAAAATTTTCCTTAATAAGATAAATCTTATGGGAAATAAAATTTTCCTTGAAATAGAGTGTTTGTGATTTTAAAAACATAATGGAATGGAAAAGTCATAAGGAATCCTTATTGACTCAATAATCACCCCCTTTTTGGAAAGCACAAACATCCTTACTAAAAATAATATAATGATGTAGAATTATTATGAATTGAAAATAAAAAGTTATCTCCCTTTACTTATGGATCAAAAAAAATATGACTAACTCCCCATTAGGCTTTGGAATCACTAAGGATTGTATTATTGATTTAATGAAAGAGTTTTTTCATTATCTTGCACATGAAAATCATCATTGATAAGAACTTTCCCTTAGATAAACTCCCGCTTTCTTAGAGAAATAACTTTTTTACTTTGAATTATTTTTAACATTCATTTCTCCCCCTTTGTGATTTTTTTAAAAAAAATAAAGGGAATGGAAAAAATTGGTACCTGAAACATTAGTACTAAACAACAAAATATATGGAGAACATGAAAAATTTCATTAATATTGAAAGTATTTGTACAATGAGGAAAATAAAACAAAATATTGGAATGGAAAGAAATTATCCTTCTTTCTCCTTCAGCTTTAGCTTATTCACAATGGTTTTTAGCTTCTAGAGCTCCTTGTGATCTTCATCTGCACGCTTAAGCAACTGATCCTGATCTTCACCTTTCTTCTCTAAGGCTCGAAATTTCTTTTCCTGATCCTTAAGAGATTCTTCTTGAACTTTCAACATTTCTTCTTGATTAACAAGCGTCTCTTCAATCAAAATTATGAGATCCATTTCCCTTTTCCAATTCATGGTCACATAGTTAAGCTTTCCATTCAGATCCTTAACTTCCTACTTCCGAGTAGTCTATTCTTGGATTAACTTTTATTCAAAACTATATGTAAGATCTTTGATCTTTACTTCTTCAGTATCAAATGCATCCTTGACATTATCATGAAATTCATCTAAGATTCTCATTTCTTCAAATATCTTGTTGGACTAGATTTTAATCTTCTTGAAAGATCTTCTATGAGCCTCATAACCATTGAAGAAAGTCTTGAAATCTGCCTCTAGTGCATCACATTTTCCCATCACCAAGGAAATTGAATCAGATTTTTTAATTTATTGTATGCTGAAGCATCTAGCATTTTGAGTCTATTCTTGGGAATAAAGGAATAGTACCAACCATCTTTTTCAAAAACTAAACCACAAAATCATATCTAAGGGAAGATGATTCTGAATCTGAGTGTTTGATTGGTGAGGATTATCTTTCTATAACCTCATCTTTCTACATTGATGAAACACGGACATCTTTCTTCTTTACCAACAATTTACTAGGTGTATCTACTACCACCTGCTTTCCCTTATCATCTCTTGAAATGATGTCTTGTGCTTTGGGAGATTCGTGTTCACTATCTGATATATGAACAATATAATCTTCCTCAACATCATCTTTTTATTCATTATCCACTTGATCTTCTAGATGAATGAAGTCGTGATTTCTACTTTCATCGTCTGTTGTCTTATTCACTTCTTCTTCCCCTTTATCATCTTTTCCTAGTGTATCAGTTTTTGAGGATTCGCCTTGAGAAGTCTATATCGATAATTTTATAGAGGGGCTTCCCTTATCATGATAATATTTAACTTGATTTATGATATCATCAGTTTCATTTACTTCTTCTTATACATCTTCCCAATATTCTATTTCTTCTTCCTCTTCCTGAGCAATTTCTTCTACTTGATGCAATTTCGAAACCACCACTTTCTTTCTTGGAGTCTCTGGTAATGGTTCTATAAAAAATTATTTTGGTACTGGAATTTGAATAGAGGAATTTTTAGCAGCCTTAAGAAGAGATTGGATGATTTCAGCTTCCAAAAATTTCTTCCTTTGTTCATTTTCTTTCTCTTCCTTTTTAATATTCTCAACATCCTTCTCCTTCAAATCTTTTGCCTTAGTAGGGTCCAAACCAATATTAGGCTCCCCTTCCTTCCTATTTTTCTTATCCTCTCTCCAATTAGCCACTACTTTATTAGGGTTGGATTTTTTCTTCTTTAGATTTGGTGGTGCTGACTAACTTTCCATAGCAACTTGAGTTTTTCCTTTTCCTTCCATCTCTTTGGCCTTTCTCTTCCTTCCACCTTTCTTATAGGTTTCAGCCACTTATGGCTTCTTGGTCAAAGCTTCAACTTCTTCTTCAGAAGATTATAAAATTCTCTAGATTGACTATTAAATCCAATATTCATCCTCCTTAGAGTATCATCACTCAACAACATCACCTTGTAATTTCTCTCCTTGGAACATCATGGAATTTTGAAAGATTATAGACAAAGAAAAATAATCTTTGAAAGCATTTTTGGATACATGATAATCTGAGACTTCAGATTTCCATTCTTAATGTTCTCAATCCTCACCAAGATATACTTAACCATATTTATCTTCCTGAGGTTCACTATGAAATACAATATATATATATATATATATCACTCTTCTTCAGAGTATCATTATCCCCTTTCCTTGTAATTATAAAACCATGAACCCACAATTCAAGAATCCGAAAATTCATAGAGAGATGAATGATCTTCAAAGTCTTCACTCCTTTCAAGACAAGACACTCTATTTCCTTCTTCTTATCAAAATATCTAGATTCATCAGGTAATTTGTCAGTATAAAACTCTGCTTCACCTTCATAAGGAATTCTAATAAGACTTGATACCTTTCTGTATGAATGAGAGTAAGTTTTTCCATTACACTTGAAATAAAATTTATCATTCCCTCCTTCATTGAAAAAGATAATTGTTTCATAAAACTATACCATCAACCCCAGATACACTGGATCTTGTGCTCTTGGTTTTGATACACATACACTCTCCCAACCATACAACTTGACATTATTAGATATTATAGTGTCATACTTATCATAAAACTTTGGATCAACCAAACTTTCTCTGTATATCTACCACTTGGATATTTCGATAACAGTTTACATTTCTTTCTAACGAGAGGCTTCAACAGTCATCTGGAACTGAGGAAACTTTGAAGATCTAGAACAGACTTAAAATATAGTGGTAGAGTTTCTACACGCAAGAGCATGAAAAACCGATGTGGGACAACCATCAGGGAGGCATTAAATAGGCGATTTAACCAAAAGTTCAACTTCCATGGTTGATCCAATAGTTGAAAAACATATGATCAAATATGATGGTTGAGATGATAACTAAAGAAGGATTTTTATAGGTTCTGATCTTTTGATGTATTTAATAAAAACATTCGGATTTAAAGAAAAAGTGAATCCAAAAAAATGAAAACAAAATGAAAATACCGACATGTAAAAAGATAATTACAAAAAATTAAAAAAGGAAATATACCATTTGAAATTCTAGGAAGATTATTCGTAATGAGGAAAAATTCTTCTTGAATAACTTTAGATTCCAAAAATTTTGATTATGAAAATTTTAGACTATGAAAATTTTAGACTATGAAAAATTTGACTACAAAAAATTTGACTACAAAAAATTTTCATTACGAAAAAATATTGATTACGAAAGATTTTGACTACGAAAATTTTTGACTAACAAGAAAATGTACTCCACCTATGAAAAGAAGTTTCTTACTATTAAGAGATTTTTTAATGTACTCAAATCTATTGGAGAGAAAGGATTTTGTGAAAATATCAGCAAGTTGATTGTGTGTTCCGATAAATTGATGAATGATATCTCTTTATTTGTGTGTGATCCCTAAGAAAGTGATGCCTAATAACTATATGTTTTTCATGAGAGTGATGTTCATGGTTTTTATATAAGGAAATGGCACTAGTATTATCACACAAAATTTGTGGTTTGGTAAAACTCATACCATAGTCGGTGAGTGTGTGTTGCATCCACAAAACTTGAGTACAACAACTTCCAGCTATACATATTCAGCTTCAGTAGTGGAAAGTGCTACTGAGTGTTGTTTTTTAAATGACCAAGAAACTGATGAATCTCTTAAGAAATGACAAGTTCTGGATGTACTTGTCTTATCCATTCTACACCCACAAAAGTCTGTATCCAAAAAACTTTTTTTTAAAAATAATTTCCAGAAGTATAAAAGAGTCCTAAATCCATAGTTCCCTTTAAGTGTCAAAAAATCATTTTCACTGCCTTTAAATGAGATTCCTTAGGATTGGATAGATATCTTTCACATAAGAATACTGAAAACATTAAGTTTAGATGACTAGCTATCAATTAAAGTAGACTTTCTATCATACCTCTAAATGATGTTTAATCTACTGGTTTCCCAGCTTCATCATGGTCAGGTGAATTTTAGGTACCAATGGGAGTACTTATATTATTAGTGTTGTCATATCCATACTTTTTAAGAAGATATTTAACATACTTATGTTGGGATATATAAATTCTTTCTGGTTTCCGAGAAATTTGAAAACGAAGGAGAAATGTTAACTCACACATCATACTCATTTCAAACTTAGATTTCATTACATTCATAAAAGAATCTGTTAAATATTTCTGAGTTCAACCAAATATAATGTCATAAACATAAATTTGAATAATAAAAAAATTTTCCTTATATTTATTTATAAAAAGGGTTGGATCAACATTTCCCTTAATGTAATTTTTTTGAAGAAAAAACCCTGTAAGTCTATCATACCAAGCTCTAGGGGCTTGTTTAAGTCCATTCAAAGATTTGGTAAGTTTCAAAACATGTTCAGGATGTTTTGTATCTTCATAACAAGGAGGTTGTTCATCAAAAACATCCTCTTGAACATAACCATTAAGAAAATCACATTTAACATCCATTTGAAAAATTTTTAAGTTTAAGAATGCTGTAAAGGCATGTAAAATACAAATAGATTCAAGTATTGATACTACAGCATAGGTTTCTTCATAGTCTATTCCTTCTTGTTGATTATATCCTTTAACAACTAATCTAGCTTTATTTCTTACTAAGATTCCATTTTAATCACACTTATTTATGAAAACCCATTTTACTCCAATAACAGAAGTTTCCTTAGGTATTTCAACCATGGTCCAGACTTTATTCATTTCCAATTCATTTAGCTCATCTTGCATGGATTTTATCCAATCATCATCACCTAAAGCTTCATCAGCGCTTTTTGTTTCTAATTGGGAAAGGAATGCCAGATGTTATAATTCATTTCTTAAGGAACTGCTAGTCTTCACAGGTTGATTTACATCACCAATTATGCTATCACTATGACGATTCTTAAGAAAAAACTGATTTGGGTTTTCTAAAACCTGTTCATCAACATATGGTAGGAAATATTCTAGGGTAAATTTCTCAGAAACATTTTCTTGAACATTTTCCTTATTCAAAGGGTTTTATATCAAGGGTTGATAATTAGTTTTTGAAAACACATCTGAATATGTAGGTTGAGGTTGTTTAAAAACAAAAGGATCAGTTTCATCAAATTTAACATGTACTCTTTCTTCAAAAGTACAAGTATTTTTATTGAAAACTCTACAAGCCTTAGAAGTTGTAGAGTAGCCTAAGAAAATCCCTTTATCATATTTTGGTGTGAATTTATGTAGATTATATTAGTATTCATATTGCATACATTGAAACCAAATACCTTGAAGTAGGAAAGTCTTGGTTTTCTACCATTCCATAACTCATAAGGGGGTTTTTAAGAAAAGGTCTAATAAAAACTCGATTTATAGTAAAACAAGAAGTACTTACAGCTTAAGCCCAAAAATGTTTGGCTACTGAATATTCACTAAACATGGTTCTTGTTACAGCTTGAAGAATTCAGTTTCTTCTTTCAACAACACCATTTTTTTGAGGTGTTCTTGGTGCTAAGAAGTTATGAGTAATGCCTTTTCTTATACAAAATGTTTCAAAATCCAAATTTTGAAATTCTCCTCCATGATCACTATGAATAGTTATCAAAGGATGATTTTTCTCATTTTTAATTTGGGCTCTAAAAATTTTAAATTAGGAAAAAGCTTCATATTTTGTTACTGGAAAATAGACACATGTAAATCTAGTGTAATCATCATCTAGAAAAATACATAATATTTACCCCCAATGCTTCCAGTTTGTGTTAGAAAAAAAAGATCCATATTCACCAACTATAATGCATTAGTAGTTGATACTTCTATGACTGATTTAAAACATTATTTATGTTTCTTTCCATATTTACAAGGATCACAAACATTTGAATAATCAAATCTAAGCTCCGATAGATCCTTAAATAGTCTTTTCTTAGAGAGTTTTCATATGTTCCTAATGTTACAGTGTCCTAACATTCTATGCCATAACCATGAATGATCTTCCATTGCACTAAGGCAAGGTAGTTCTTGGCTCCTAAGGTCTTTTAAGTTTAGTGTGTATACATTCTCTTGCATATGGGCAGAAAGAATAAACTCTTCCTTAGAATTGTGTACTAAGAACTTGTCATTCCTAAAATTCACAAGGTAACCTTCATCACATAATTGAATTATGCTAATGAGGATGTGCTTAAGACTCTTAAACAAAAAAAAAAAACATTTGAAATCAAAGTTTTTCCAAGAAGAACAATGTTACCTATACCAATAATTTCTCCCTAAGCATTATCTCTGAAAGTTACTTTTCCTCCTTTCATCTTGATAATCTTTTCAAAGAAGTTTTTGTTACCAGACATGTTATGAGAACATACATGTATTGATGTTGGTACTTTCTTTACTTCTTGAAAATAAGAGTGTTATACTTTTAGAATCCAAACTTTCTTGGATCTGGAATCTTCATAAACCAAAATTTTAGGAATACACATTTTCTTAGAAAAATAAGCCTTATGAAAACCTAATGATTGTGTTTTTATTAAGGAAATTTTTTTCTCCAATGCCCACTACACTGACACTTAGTAAAAAATGGAGCACATTGAGGAAAAAAATAATTATTACTAAAAATCAGTTTTGAATTATTATAACCCAATCCAAAATTATTCCTTAGAGGTCAAATTTGGGAATATATCTTATCAAAGTTTTTCTTACCAAAGGTAAAGTTTGAAAAAAACTTCCTCAAGGAAAATATTTCTGACATTAGTCTAATAACTAAGTTTTTACTCTAAAAAATATTAGTTTTAGCACTGGAGTTAGTCTCTAAAACATTTTTCTTAGAAATTACTTTTTTTAGATCCTTATAAATTTTAGCCTTCTCAGAATTAACTTCCTCAAGGTTTTTTGAAATACTTTCAAAATCTGAAATTTTTTTATCATGATATTTAGAATGATCTGATACTTCTTTTGAAAGAATAGAAATTATAGAATTTTCCTTATCAAGATTTTTATTGACATTATAATTTTCACTCTCAAGGAGCTTAGAAAAACAAGAAACTTCTTCATAGGTAGCTAATGTATTATCTTCATTAGAAGAAGATTATTCTTCTGAGTATTCATAATATTTATTATCACTATAATTATAATTCAAGGATACATTGGTTATAGATTCATCATTGTGTACCTTATCCATTAGACAATGATTTTCAATGGGTAATATGGCTATTAAACCAGGATTATTCTGACCAGAAGATTCATAATCTGAGAATTCATCAGAAGATTCTCCACCACTGGTACTACAGGTGTCATTAGCTTTCAAAACATTCTTAGCTTTATATTTGTAGTAATTATTTCTATTTCTCTCAAAATTATTTTCCATTATATTCGTTCTCTTATGAATTGGAAAATCTGGCCTTATATCCCCTGCTCTTTTGCATTCATAACAAGTGAATTCAAAGTCTTTCATGTATTTTATTTATTTCTTCTTGTATCTATACTGAAATACTATCTTCCCAACAATATTTTTCATCCTTCAAGCAAGATTAGCTATTTCATTCTCAGAATGTTCACTTCCACTTGATTCAGATAAAACAATGAATTTCTTCACCTTGGATCTTGTAACCCTTTAATGAGTCTTGGAATTCGTAGTAGTAAAGGCTACAATTCCATTACCATTCTTCTTTTTATTCAAATCAGCATATCTTTTCATTCTTGTATCTTGTTGAATAAGAGTTCAAAAAATCTCATCAAAAGTAATATGTGATACTTTCCTATTCTCATCAATAGCTGTTCTCTTAGATTACCACTCATTAGGCATGATATCTATAATCTTGTACACAAGTGCCTAATCATCTAAACCTTTCCCACCCATGGATTGTAAACTATTAACAATAGTCATAAACCTTTGTTATACCTTTCACACTGGTTCTCTATAAGGAAATAGAAATCCATGATATTCTTCTCTAAGCATAGCTCTTATAGTTTCTATAAACTTGGATGTACCAAAATGAGTAACCTCCAATTTCTTAAAAATACAATTTGTAGCTTCACAAGAAGAAATTTTTCTATATATATTCCTGGTCATGGAACACAATAAAGAATTGTGTACCTTTTAGTTTAGTTGATATTCTAAATTTTCTTGATTAGTAAATTTTCTGACTTCCTTATCAAGAATCTTGTAATCTCTAGTAATCATAACAAAGTTTTCCAATCCAGTATTAATAAAAAAAGTCTTCATATGATCTCTCCAATATTAATAATCATTCCCATAAAAAATAGGTGGTCTAATAGGATTTAGATTTTCAATCGAACCAACATTCATTTATACCATCTAAAAGAAAATATCATTCCATAGAAACTTGTTAATTTTAAAAGTTTGTAAACAAGGATAAAAATCCCAACCAAGGAAAATATTGAATAGTGAAAACTGAGGAAGAAAACTTATATGTGAATATAATTATTTCAAACACCTTCCCTGATACCAATTGCAGGATCGAAATAATGAATATAGATTCTCAATATACAAGAGGGGGGGGGGGGTGAATTTTATCTTTTAAAAAATTCCTTTGGAAATTTTAAAGTTGATATAAAACATTCTCTGTTTAAAAAAGTTATACAAGATAAATTCTCAAGACCGCTTAGTTCTACAAACCTGCTAGATTCTGGAAATATGGTTCCAGAAATGAAACATAAGAAAATTTCACAAGGACAAAGACTCTACCTTAAAGTGTATAGAATCTTACTAATCAAAGTATACAAGTACAAGAAAGTATAAGATAGTTATACCTTCCTTATTAGTCAAAATATAGCAGAAAATAAACTTGAAAAAAATACATGTAACAATTATGAAATCTTTTAACCCAAAGAGTAGGGTATCCAAAAACCTTGGATAAAGGTCCCTTGATTTATACTTTCAAGAAATTCTGTCATACCCACACTAGGGTAAGCCCTCTATAAGAATATTGGAGTCTGTCTTTCTATCCCTACAAGCCCTAGAACTTTAAGGTTGTCGGCACCTCTGTCTTCCTTATTAAGGAAGTATTCAAACTTTAAGGTTGTCGGCACCTCTGTCTTCCTATCCCCGGATGCCCTTGATTGTAGCCAGAAACAATAAGAGTCACACGAAGCAAGCTGAACAAGATGTTTAGTATGCACAAGGTATGAGAGTATCTCTCTCTAGAAATCACTTCAACAACATGTGGTCTCTAAAGTGAATAGTTGTCTTAGTTGTTTTTAGCTGTTCTAAAAGTTGTGAGCTCGTTCAAATGAGCTCCTATTTATAAGCACTTCTTCAACGGTCGGCTCCATCATCCAACGATCATATATTTCCTTGAATCTCGGAGGGACCTGTACACATGTCACTCAAACAATGGATATTTAGAAATAAAATACACAACATCATTTCATAATTAAAACTAGAGTAAGAAAAATATGGTCGCTTAACCAAATCCATTTTTCGAGTCTAGGAAAAAAAATAAAGTTCAGAGTCTATGTAAATAAAAATTTGGATTATATATTATATGGATATTCATATTCTATTTTTCAAGGAATTCAGATCCTAAATTCTATAGATTTCAGTGTTTGAATTCCAATGAACCCAGAATCTGAATTGAAAGAAATTTGGAACCTGAATTCTGAAGAATTCAGAACCTGAATTCTAAGGAATTTAGAACCTAAATTATGTGGAATTCAGAGTCATAATTTTGAATAATTTAGAATCAGAATTTCAATAAATTTGGAGTCTGAATTATGAGGAATATGGAATCAGAATTCTGAGGAATTCAGAATTAGAATTATGAGGAATTCGAAGTCTGAATTCTAAGGAATTTAGAATCAGAATTCTAAGGAATTCGGAATCATAATCCTGAGGAATTTGGAATCAACATTCAGAGAATTTGGAATCAAAATTCAGATAATTTGGAACCTGAATTTAGAACCTAAAAACATAATACCCTATATCTAAGTATTTTTAGGATTCCAAGGTTTTAGATATGAAACCAAAATTAACACATAGAAATAATATGAGTTATATTTAGAGAAACTATAACATGAACAATGAAAACAATGGAAGGGAGAAAATTTCCTTGGGAAGGAAAATTTTCCTTAATAAGATAAATCTTATGGGAAATAAAATTTTCCTTAAAATGGAGTGTTTGTGATTTTCAAAACATAAAGGAATGAAAAAGTCTTAAGAAAACCTTATTGACTCAATATATTTTGGTGAGTCTCACCCAATAGGTATATCCCCCATGATGTTACTTTATTGGTTATTCCAATCTTCCATAAAAAAAAGCGAATGATATTATATTCTTACATGTATTCCAAAAATTTTATATCTCATTCCTATGTTATTATCTTATGGATTATTCTGTTATTCTATTTTGATTCATGCCTTTTAAAAATCCAATATTTTTATTGTGACTAATTTATGTGATCCTTGATATGAAGGGTAATATCCTAAAATGTTATTTTAATTTTCTCAAACATATATACTCATGATTATGTTTACATATATCCTTGTTTACCCTTACATAGAATCAGAACTCACCCCTTTCTTGTGATTCATTTCACAAGTTTATAAAGATTTGTTTTAAGTAGAAGTACTAAAGGATAAAATATTTTGGGAATATATATAATATCACTAACCAAATTATAAGAGTGTGATTAATGGTTCTAAAGACACTAAGCTATTATGGTCCTCTGATTCGTACTTCTGTAATCTGCTAAATATTCATCTAAAATGATGTAATGTCCATTTATGTTAATACTAGGTCTCTATAATATGTTTATTATAATTTTTTTTGCATAAACATAATTATATATATCATATAATATAACATTTAATTAAGAAAATTAATTACTCGTTTATTAACAATTCTATGTTAAAGTAAGGGATCAGGTAACAACCACTTATTTTCTTATATGGTTTGATTTTTTATTTTTAGTCCACCTACATTTATCATGGTTCAATAAATTCCATATTAATAATAATAACCTAATTATAATATTTATTCATAAAATATAAATTATATACCAATCATGACAGATGGTTTTGAAAAATTAAGCATGTCACGATCAATGAGACGGTCGGTCGTACATACAGATGAGTATCATGTCAATTTTTAATGATAATTATGGGATATATATAAAAAAATAATAACATTAAAAATGATAATAATATATAAAAATATATCACTTATTTAAATATATTATTACATATCTTACATGTGGTGTGGTGATGAAAATAGAGTAACATCACATCATGAATGGACTTATTCCACACATACACGAGCGGTGTTATCATCATTCACTCAGTGAAAATGTAATAAAGAAACTGATAACTATTTTATTTTAATAATTATAAATATTTCCTAAATAAAATAACTTGTTCATGTATGTCATATATAATAAATATAATTACCCTTATCAACTTCCATGTAAATATTAATGAAATACATTGGTTCGTGATGCGTTAATCTGATGTACAGACGAGCAACATTGTCATATTCCAAAAAATTAGAAATTATTAATGGATTTGTGATTAAAATCTTATAGAATAATAATAATATCATAAATATCAAATATTAATAATAAATACATCATTGTGTCCATCCTTTATATGCGGTAAAGGAAAAACTAATTACCGCAGTTCAAAATGTGGCAGTCTTCCATATACACAAATAATAATTTCATAAATGATTCGATAGTTGTGGATATGGTTTTAGTTCATTACCATGTTATAAAAATATCCATGTATTTGTATGATACAACTAATATTATATAATAATGTATGAAAAATAATTTATTTATTTGGAAACATAACTAAAATAAAGATGTTTGTTGTAGAACAGAACCTCTTCATAAGGTATCCTAGTTATGTTTTCACGAAAGCCTTCCTACGTTGCCTTTTAGTCTAAAATAAAGGGTTATAGGATGATAGGAGGGAATTTTTAACTTTATTTTTACATTTATTTTCTGGACCAAATAGTTTTTTAGGTGAGAATATGATTAGAGAGGATGTGGATTTTTATAAGTGGAGGATATGATACACTTGGTATTTCTGAAATGAAATATGTTGTCCCATGTTTTTAGAAAGATACAACTATACAAATTAGGCAATTATTGAATAATAATGTTTACAGTTACAAGTATGTTTATTAAATTATTTTATATAAGTGTATATATCATTTTTACCCTTACATTTTAGTTCAACCCCTTGTAAGCCAATTTTTCCTTAGCCACGTTAATTAATTTTTAATACATTCAATATTTACTTTAATAAAAAATTAAAGGGAATTTAGTAGTAATTATAAATTATCCAAATTCCAAATATGGAATCCATTTTTAACAAATTTCAACGAATGATGTGTAAAATTTTAATTTAAATTTACTTCCGCTGACCTAATGAGAAAGCTGGGTTCTACATAAAAAATGTTCAAAATTTTGAAATGTGTTCTTTTTAAAATTCAATATGGATTTGATAATAATGACATAAATTAAGTTAAAAGATATAAAATTGTATATCTTTTATTTAAATATAATTTAAAATATAATTTATCATAAAAAATAAATTAATTTTAAAAAATCAATTTCTTATTAAATTTCACTATTTTTAACTATTCATCATGAAACTAAACATTTCATAAAATCACAAATAAATAACCCTAATACAATTTTGAAATAATGATATAAAAAATTAATCTTATTTTTTCATTTTATTCTTTGAAATGTTTCAAAAATGTATTTTATTATAAGATCACATTAAAGCGACAATATTTTTTTTATAAAAGTAATATTTTTATGTTTAAAATTACATTTAATCTTATTTCATTACTAGAAAATAAATAATATGAATATTAATGATATTTTTGAATTTTTAATATATATTTTTTTATTAAAACTAATATCCAAATATTTTTATTAATATATTTATATAAAACACACTTCTTCACATAAAAATATATTTCTAGTGAAAGGGTGACACTTATTTACAAAAGGTTTTTATATTCATGTCTCATTATTTTTTCTCCAGATGATTAATTTAATATACATCTATAACCCATATTTTTATAATTTTGTTAATATTATTTATAATTTCCATTATAATGGCTAGGTGAAAAATACCATAATAATATTTTAAAAAACTATCATGTCACATTTAAACACATTTTTAATTTTGGTGTTTCATGTAACTCAAGATAAACATATTATTCGATGTAAATAAAAATATACAAATTAATAAGTTTATTTTAATTGAAAATATTCCATTAAATCACTGGGACTTGCAGATAATCTGTTAGAGAATACAAAATTTGATTTAAATAATAAATATGTCACATATTAAAATAATTTATTTAATAATTTATATTTTCATAATATTTAACAAATTGGTTCATTATTTTTTTACTCTTTGGGATATATATTAAATCAAAATAGCATCAACACTAAATATATTGGGAAACACCCAATTTAATGACACCGTAGAATCATACAACTAAGATCAGACCTAAAAAGACATTATTTTAATATTCATATTGAAACCATGTGATATTATGAAAGATAAACTTATAAGCAATAAAACATATTGATCATTAAATCTCATAATGTCAAAAAATTTAAAAAAAATTGAAGGTTTACTATCATCGAGGATCATGAACAAAGTTATCTAATTTGATGATACATCAAAATATTTCTCCAAATTCAAACATCACTAGATCATCTTAAAGAAATAAAATATTATATTATCATCAATATAACTAAGGGAATGGAATCTTAATTAAGGGGTGAGCTCAAATTCTCTATAAAGTAAAATTTTCAATGAATCAATAGTAATAGATTATAAGCTAGTGAGATGACATAGAGAAATAGTGGAATATGTGAAAAAATGATAACTTGAGAAAAATACCTTGTTAAGGTAATAAATGATAAATAAAAATAATATCTTATCAAGAGTCATATAAAATTAATTTGGTCTAATGGAAATATGTAAATCATTTTAAATATTATGGAAAAATAAAACATTTGTAAGTAATTAAAATAACATAGAGGAGTAGGCATCAAAACATGATTCATATGTCATAATGGGGTTGGGCTATTTAGTATTCTTCTATTACTCGCATACAACTTTAGGATTGGAAAAAAATATATCATTAGTCATGGGAAATAACCAACGTACCAATTTATGCTTGTTCAATAATTTGAGTACCTATTTAGTCATGGTATACAACCTATGTAGCCCTATGATCTCATGAGATATTACTCATTTAATAATTCATTCAATGGTTATATATGACTCCAACAATCATCATCATAAATTTTTTTATCAATAATATATAGATCATTATTCATATCAAAAGAACTAAACAATAGAAAGTTATTTTCATAACAATCAAAAATATAATAAAATCAAATTATTTCAATATTTTTTGGATGATATAAAAAATTGAATAAATGAATTACTAGATGATTGATTTTAGATGGAGATTCAGAAAAAACCACATTATAGAAATTTAGTCATATGTTAATGTCAAAAATGGAATCAATGTATAAAATGTTTCATTTAAAACACAATATTTATCAATTAATAATAAAATGATGTTTCTGGTTATTATCAAAAGGGGGAACTAATAAATTGGAAATTATACTTTAAAAATATTCCCTTATAACAGAGGATTATAGAAGATAAAAATAATTTATTGTGAATTCTGTATGGAAGATACAATATTTGATGAAATATGGTAACAATCAATTAGATATTTTAGATGTATATTTATTGAAACACACATCATAATAATAGTAATAAAAAAATACACTGAAATATCATAAAGGGAAATGTGATAGTGAAAACTGAAAATATATAATATAGTTTTAATATAAAATAGGAGAACAATTTCAGATCATTTAAACATCTATATCAAGGAGTAATAAAATCATAAGGATGGTGATAATAATTCAAAATATACTATGATTTTTATAGATAATTCATTTATGGAAAGTGATTTATATAAAATGAATTAGTTTTATATTCAATATATAATATAGTATATCATATTTATTGATAAATTGAAGAACATAGTGAGAATATAAGAATCATTTTTAAGAATATATCTTATAACTCCTAGAATGAATTTTTAGTTATAGAAAATACTTTATGGGAAACATAGTTCACGATGTGAGACACTATTGAACTTTGGTTGATGTGGTATAAATACACATCCATAAAAATAAATAGTGAAAAAAATGATTCATTTATTGGGTATAATGTAAATAAATTATAATAAATATGACTACCAAGTAAAATCATTACTTAATGAAGTGGAATTATGCTAACAAAAACTCATTCAACATGGGGAATATTTAAAAAATACTTTTGTAATAGAGTTCCCTAAATTAAAAATTATATTAATAATTAATATATTTTTAATTATTTAATATCTCATATTAGGTTTATGCACACCATATAAATTGAATTAGTTCCCTAATTAAAATCATATATTAAAGAGAGGATGTTAGGATAAAAATCCTTTTCTCAGTAGATATTCTTTATGAACATAATCCAAAAATCCTGAATAATTAATTAAGATTCTTAAATACATACCCATGAATAATATTCACAACTATATCCATTTATCCAACTTATTTATAATAATTCTACTAAAATATATATTATCTATTATTCACCTATTTTCAATATCTAGTTTTAGTAATAATGATTGTTTAAAACTATATTTATAGAATAATTATGGATATTCAGTAATCTAATTATGTTCATAATTCAATTACCATTAACAATACTGGAATTTATATTCCATGATTTTTTTTGAATTCTATGAAACTTCCAGTTACAATATTTGAATATAAAGTCGAGGACCAGCTAGTTTAGATGATTTTTAACAACGGAATGGCAGGTCCTCAATAATTTATTATAATATTAATGATATAATTTTATAAAAAAAAATAAATCATACACACTTTATTTATATCATATTATTTCAATATTTATGCTCCCATTGTAATCAATTATATAATTTCATTGAATTGTTCAAGTAAGATATTAATCCTACCCAAACATAAATAATTCCTGATTAATGGATGATTATATTGTGTTTTATTAGTTGTATACTTATACAAGGGGAATAATTATATTATTGGTGGTTCTTTAATGAGATATATCAAATTTAGAATGATTAATATGAAGAATATAATTCATATAATTATTTTTTAATGAATTAAGTGAATGTTTTTCCCAAGTCTTCTCATTTAAGACAATTAATTCAATAATGATCATTTATTTATCCTATAATATATATTTTGTCCTATTTTACATAAAATAATTTTCATTATTTTATGAATATCATATTTATCTCTAATACACAATGTTAAAACAATAAAAAACATGATGTAAGGAAAAATTTAATACATTGACCCATCATGGTTGTAGTCCACAAATATAATTGATGGTGATTTCATTATCAATTAATGGATGATAGGAGGAATATAGTTTATCATTTAAAAATACGTTATAAATATAATATATGGACATTACATTCAATTTTTGACTATATTTATTATGTTTTGAAGGAGACAAAAAATGTATATCATTTAGGAAGTTCTCTATGAAATGGATGAATCTCAATATAGTTTTTCCTAATTGAAAGGGGAATGAAGGTAAATTCTTACACGATGATATTAATTAATTAATCATTGTAAAAACTCTATTATAATGATTTGGTCTAAGCTAGAGTGAAACACGATCATATGCTTGCATCCCCATATACTATAGGCTGCATACTATAAATGAGGGTCGATGGTGGAACATGTGGAATACTATACCCTTAATTAGTATATGAAATAACAGTAAATAACAAACCATGTAAAAATTGAAAATATTTTTTTTGGGAAAACCCAATTACATTCCATTAATAAGTGCGATTATAGAAACATCAAACAGAATGACTCAACTAGAATCATGTCCTTGATCTCCCAATAGGGCCAATAAAATATATGGTAGAAAGTAAAAAATTTAAAAAGGCTGGAACATAAAAAAATTCAACTCATCACAGTCTCTATAGTAGTAGTTATATCCCCTCTAGAATATCAAACTAGTGTTTCCAAAACATTATCTGAAACATGTGAGGGATTCCTAGGAAACCATGTTCCCTGGCTGCCTAAGGAGGGTGTTAGTACCACAAGGTTGGATTGAAACAATGTAGTCTAGTACCCAACTAGTAATATACAGTGTTCAAGAATGTGATATAATCATAATAACTTAAACATCTAATATATAGATGTGTAAAATTAGGAAATACATAAATAATATTAAAATGATAACTACATATTGGGTATTCGTTCAATTACCAATATTTTTTGAACCCCTGATTATACCTACTTCCATGTTATGTTTTTTGGATATATATGTTTAAATTAATCATTTTAAACCAAATTTAATGTGATATGTCCCAAAAAATTGTGTTGGTTGTCACTAAAATCTGGTTATTCCAAATTCTTCTTTAACAAAACACTACATGACCCACCCAGATTGTGGTAATTATATATATTACATTATTCCCCACCCAAATGGTGGTTGTTTTTATGAACAATAAATGACTAACCATTATTGTAGTAATAATATAGGACTCTACATGCCCAAACTGATTGTTGGTCATTATCCTTAGATTACATTATGTCCCACCTGATGTAATGGCCTAGACCTCTCTGGTTCATTCCTTCACCAAAAGCAGGTGTATGAGGTGATTCGAGAGGTCAAGGTGACTTATCCTCAACACTTTTCCCAATTTTCCACTTTTGTGAACAGTTCCAACGGTATACCGTTGTGAACAGTGCATCGGTAACCTTAGTCGAATAGTTCTAGTGGTAGACTTTTGTGAACAGTGCAACAGTGAACTTCTATGGATAGTTCCCATGGTAAAACGTTGTGAACAGTGCATCGGTAACCTTAGGTGAACAGTTCCAATGGTATACCATTGTGAACAGTGAAATAGTGACTTACTGTGAACAGTTCCAACCGTAGACTATGGTGAACAGTGCATCGGTCAATATAGGTGAATAGTCTCAATGGTAAACCATTGTGAATAGTGCAATAGTGACCTTCTGTGAACAGTTCCAATGGTAGACCGTTATGAACAGTGCAATGGTGACCTTATGTGAACAGTTCCAATGGTAGACCGTTGTGAACAGTGCAACGGTAAACTTAGGTGAACAGTTCCAACAGTAAACCATTATGAACAATGTCAAAATTATCCTTCTATGAATAGTTCCAATGATAGACCTTTGTGAACAGTGCAACGGTAACCTTATATGAACAATGTTTCTAGAACAGTGAGGTTCCAATGGTGAGGTTCATGAACAGTGTTTACAGATTGGTGAGGTTCTAACGGTGAGGTTCATGAATAGTGTTTCTAGAACAGTGAGGTTCCAACGGTGAGGTTCATGAACAATGTTTCTAGAACAGTGAGGTTCTAATGGTGAGGTTCAAGAACAGTGTTTCGAGAATAGTGAAGTTTCAACTGTGAGGTTTCAACGGTGAGGTTAATCAACAGTGTTTCCAGAACAGTGAGGTTCCAATGGTGAGTTTCATGAACAATGTTTCCAGAATAGTGAGTTTCCCACGGTGAGGTTCATAAACAGTGTTTCCAGAATGGTGAGGTTCCAACGGTGAGGTTCTAATGGTGAGGTTCACAAACAGTGTTTCCCGAACAGCGAGGTTCCAATGGTGAGGTTTATGAACAGTGTTTCCAGAACGGTGAGGTTCCAATGGAGAGGTTAATTAAAAGTGTTTCTAGAACGTTGTGGTTCTAATGGTGTGGTTTATGAACAGTGTTTCCAGAATGATGAGGTTCCAATGGTGAACAGTTCTTCCAACTTCTTACCGTTTCACCCCTTTGACATTTCCTTTGACGTAAAATGCATTTAAAGCCTCATTTTAATGACTCTAAGGATGATTCAAAGGCCATTTATCCTATATTAATTATCCCTAAGGATCGAGATGTGTTTACTTGGTCAAACCACATGGTTTAATGTGATCTTCTTTTAATGATAAATTAAGCGTATCTTAAACCATTGCACTGATAAATATTCTAAAGGGATGGGATATCTTTCTCCCTAATACTTTCTCCTTGTTCTCAGGTGTGAGATGCTCGAACATCCCATTCCTTCTCATAGGAGTTGCATAATCAAACTTTCTTCCTCGGATTGGTTCCACTCTATTTTGATGCAACAAAGCTGTATCGATCAATCTTCGATATAAGGTATGTTTTATCTCCATTATTTTGGGGTTCATCATCTTCTTTTTCTCCTTTCCATATTATAGCCTATGATCTCCATGCTTCTAATGGAGTTTTCTTGGGTTCGGTTGGTGTGGCTGTACCGTGGCATCATCAGATGGATGTATTTGTCACGAGAGGAGGATCGTGACCCGTTGTGTGGATTTTTCTCATATAAAGAACATCAAAGAGCATTTGAGGTAGGGGATTCATTGCTTCTCTCTTCTTTTATGTGTAATTGTATTGTTATCATGTTTTATCCCACTGGATCATAATGGAATTTACCTAATAAATATTTGAACCGGATAAAAAAATTGATATCGGTTGTATGTTATTGCCTCTTGTTTTTCAAGATAGTGTGATATCAATGCTTTCTATGTTTAGCATTTCGTTCATGATGAAAATTGATAATGAATGTAAACAGAAATTAATTGATAATGGTTTAGATAATGATAAAGAGGCATATAAATGAATCAGGTTCTTCTTGTTTTAATTTGATGTTAATCAAATTGGCGCAGTAAGAATGTTTAATTATTTTTTATAACTTACTGATTAGGTTTCCTGAATTTGGAACCTATGAATAATAAATCAGTCAATTAAAGATGGATTAAAGAACTGATTGTTTGATAATTACTTAAAGGGTACTATGTTACCCTCTTGATTGTTAAAGGGCCAAGAAACCAATTGTAAAGATGTTTGTATTACTAATCCTTGTGTTGTGATGTGAGCATCGATAGAAGTGGTGATATGTGGGGGCATGGAGACCATTGGTTGTTGAAGGAGATGAAACCTAGAGTGAAGAGATGCATCAGTTCATGCATATGGGTGTCGGGGAGGGCACTAGGGATGATGGAACCAGATGGATGTGATTTTTGTATGCATTCTCATTCTTATTGGTTGATTATCTGATTTAATTTTACCAACTTCTCAAGGCAACTAGTCTTGCTTACCTTTCTTTCGAAAGAGGAGAAGGCGCGCGGGGTATGCCATGTGATTTCCGTGTTTAGCTTCTCAAGGGAGGATGGGTCCACGCTATTTCTATAGGTGGTAAAGACTCGACAGTTAGTACATCTACTCACCGTGTTGATCCCCCTTGTGTTTAGTAGCATATAATGTTGTTATAGAATGCCTGGGAATATGGGAAAGTAATTCTGTAATGAATAATTGAATAAATGATGTTAACCATTGTGGTTGGAGTTAATGGAACAAAATGATGAGGTTGTAATTCTAAAGGGACATCGGACTTTGGGTGTGATGCTGACGAAGTTTAATGTGGAATTATAAATGATTAATTAATGTTTAAATAATTAATTAACATAAAGTGGAACTGATAAAAGGGAATGAAGTAATCTATTAAATATCTTTAAATAGTTGTGTGCTTATAGGATACCTAGTCATAAAAGTAGCATCCCAGAGTCCGAGAGACGTTAGCTACAGTTGAGTCTAAGACTAGGTTATTCCAATATTGTTGTTGTGAGAAATAGTATATCCTGCACTTTTTGTGTTTCTATACGCTACTCCACCCTGTCAGTAAAGGAAACTGACACCCCGGGGATTCTGAGCCCTGGGGGGGGGGGTGTTTTCCCCAACATTCCGGTGGGAGGATGAATGGATGACTACCCCCTTTGGCCCTGCACTCTTATCTTGGTAGTTAATTGTGATGGTAGGAACAACAGTTAGTTTTCCCCATATATATGTGTGTAGAGGGATGTAATGGTTTGTGGTTATTCACACACATATATTCTAGATATAGTTTCCCATGGAATACTATAGGTGTAACATGTATAGGCTGTGATGGCTTATGGTTCCTTACTCGGTGTGTGGGATGTAATGGCTTGAGGTATAATACCCGATGTATGATACACATTATACAGGCTAAGGTGGCTGCCAAAAACTACCTGGTTACTTTGCTTACCTGGATGTGGTGGTTTTGTTGCATGAGGTGCATGTTGTGGTGCTTCGCTCTGGTGTCTGTGGGTAAGCCTTTTTGGAGAGAGATGATTAGGACGCACGACGTAAGGGAAAAGTGGAAAACCAGTAGGGAAGTAGTAGAAGGGTACCCTTGATATTCTTTAATATATGATATATTCTTGTATGCATTACTTGGTGAGAGCATCCATGGTGAGGTTGGAAACCTAGTATACCTGCTTAGGTGACGAGTTAGTTTCACTTGTTGTTCACTGTGATTTAGCATTCTTTCTTTACTTTTGAACGAGGGGATTCAGGGAGGATCCTACTGAGCATACTGTTATACTCACCGAATGTATATATAAACTACTTTTCAAGTCACTTGGAGCTGGTTGGAGATCAGGCTGGTGTTAACTAGCTTGGGGTTGCAGGAGCTGTCCGGGCTTGTGGTTGTTGTTGTTTTTATTTCTTTTGGGTACTTGCAATTTTTTCCCCTTTCAGTTGTAGTAGTTTTTCATGACATTTCATATGTGTACTTAGTATTTCTTTCATCTTACTATTTGAGTTAGAGTTGGTTGGTGTCTATCTTATCTCTCTCTTCTGCATGTGTTCTCTTAGAGGGTAATGCCTACCATTTGTGTGTTTTCTATACCCTCAGTGCTAGTCGCCTACCCGGGGCCTACTGGAGGCGGGACCCGGGGGTCATTATCTCCCTTATCACATTGCTGGATCAAGAGGGGCACACTTTTTTGGGAGGGGGTTGTGAAAGAGTGGTATCAGAGGCTCTGGTTGAGGGATAGGATGGAGATTGGTGTTAGGCCCAAGCAAGGTTTCATGGGTTGGTAGGGAAACAGTGTCATTCATGTTTAAAAAGTGATGTAAACATTGGAGACTAGCTTAGACATAGGCATTTAGGGCCCCATATGATCTGCTTTACGAACCTTTAAGTTTACAATGGCTACTAAACAAGGTGATACTAGTTGCAGGGTAGAGACCTTGGAAAGGATCATGCATCATTCTTCTTTGTGCCTGTGGTTGAATGGGTAGAACTTGGGATAGTTTAACCTAAAATCAATGACACAAAACAATTAATTAATTAATGTTGAGTCTTCTATATTCTAGGGTTATGAGCTCTAATGGTTTTTTATTTTACAAGTATGGATCTAGGTCGACGTCCTCGTCAGGTTTTCACAAAAGTTGTCCCACAGGTTGTTCTAGAAGATCACCGTAGGGTAGAGGTTGACGATGAAGACACTTGGAGGAAGACACTCCGAGAGTTTCAGCGTTAGAGTCTGTAGAAGTACGAGGGCTTCGTTTTAGATACAGTCACAGAGGACTGGTTTGAGGAGATTGAGATAGGCTTCAGTTTGATCCATTCTTGGAAGGGGCATTAGGTGACCTTGGTTGTGACGATGCTACATGGAGCAGCGAGGAAGTGGTGGTTCTTGTTTCTCAGGGACCGTGAGGAGTCAGCGATCTCTTGGGAGAAGTTTCAAGTCCAGTTTATAGTTGAGTTTATTTCTTCTACCTCGAAGGAATCCAGTCACCAGGATCTTCTTACACATCGACAGGGGAGCTCTAGTGTTTGAGAGTTTGGAATCCATTTCAGGAACCTTTTAAGATATTCTTTGGACCTACTTCCAGATGAGGAGGCCAGGGCGAGGCATTTCGAGGAGGATTTGCATCCAGAGATCCAGTTCCAAGTCACCCCATTTATGATAAAAACCCATCTCGAGGTGATGGCGAGGGAAGAGGTTATTGAGAGGACTTTGGACAGGACGAGATCATCACGAGAGGGGAATCGTCATTATTCCTCACGAAGCAGAGTTGTGGTCCGGGGTTATCTGTTTTTTTGGAAGAATAGTTTTCTTTTAGATGGGGGTAGGTCCCAGCACTTCACATCTCATTTATCTAGAGCAAAAAAATCTCGGTCCTATGCCAAGGGATCATGTGATTGTTTTTTTATGGCATTCATGGTCATTAGCAGTGGGAGTTACCGACCATTCAGAGAAGTCATCGTACACCAGGTTCTATGCTCCAGGATGCACCATTGAGGCAGTTCCAACTGAGGCAGCAGTAGCAGGTTGCACCAGCTTTAGATTATCAGAGGTTAGATGGGTTAGCCAGAGGATAGCCCCATGACACTCCCCATCCTTAGTGGGCAGAGCGTGACCATGGTGGTGGTCGACATCAAGGTCAGAGAGGCTGTGGAAGAGGTCGTGGTTAGCTTCATGCTCCAGCGTTTCCAGCTCCATGTGAGCTAGATGTCATTTAAGTTACCCTTTTTTTGCTTTCTACCTTGGTGTATTCCTTGTTTGATTTAGGAGAGACATAATTCTTCATATCTCCTACCTTTGTCTATGCTTTGGAACTTGAGGTAGACAGGCTTCCAATGCCCTTGGCATTGACTACGCCAGTTGAAGGTCAAGCTGACTTGTTTGAAGTATTTAGAGAATATGAGCTAGTGTTGGGGAAACACCACTCTTGGAAATATTTCCTATGTTTACGAATACAACCATATGATTTCATCCTCAACATGGATTGGTTGTATTCATTATAGGCTATCGTGGATTGCTTCAGGAATAAGGACATTTTCATGGTTGCAGATGGAGAGCCGGTGGTGTTCGTTGGTGAGCAAGGTCCTCAGATGGGTCATAGGTGCGTTCCATCATTATCATCCATGATGTTTAATATGATGATGAGTTCTTCATAGGTTCAACAGTTGGAGTTTCCTAGGGTCATAGAAGAGTACCCTGATGTCTTTCCGGAAGAGGTTATAGCATTGCCCCCTCGATGAGAGATTGAGTTTGAGATTGAGCTACAACCAGGAGCTTCTCCTATCTCTATGTCCCCATATAGGATGAACCCTTCCGAGTTATGAGAGCTACATATATAGCTTGATGGTCTGTTATAGTGTGGTTTTGTTCAGCCAAGTGTGTCACCGTGGGGTGCACTAGTTTTGTTCATGAAGAAAGCTGATGGAAGTTTGCGGTTGTGTGTCGATTATCATCACTTAAGCAAAGTGAAAATAAAGAATCGATATCCTCTTCTGTGGATTGGTGATTTATTCAATCAACTGAAGGGTGAAATTCGGTTCTCAAAGATCGACTTGGATTCAGGATATCATCATATGCGTGTGAAGGATGAGGATATCCCGAAGACTGCTTTCTGTTGTCATCATGGGCATTATGAGTTCATCGTAATGCCATTCGGCATGACGAATGCTCTAGATGTGTTCATGGGATTAGTGAATGCTGTGTTCCGTGAGTTCTTGGATAAGTTCATGGTGGTTTTCATTGATGACATCCTTGTGTACTCCACATCTAAGGAAGAGCATGCAGATCATATACATGCCTTTTTGAGAGTTCTTCGTCAACATCATCTATTTGGGAAGTTGTTGAAGTGTGAGTTTTTGGCTTGAGAAGTCCGTTTCTTGGGGCATGTTGTGTCCCAGTAGGGTGTAGCTGTGGATCCATTGAAGATATAAGTAGTTGTGTCTTGGGCAGCCCCAAAGACAGTGTCAGAGGTGTGAAGTTTCCTTGGTCTCACAAGCTACTATAGGAGGTTCATAGCCAATTTATTATGACTTGAGACTCCTCTAATAGCTTCGACAAGGAATGATCAGGCATTCATATGGACTGATTAGTGTCATCCAACTTTCGAGTATCTAATGGAGAAGTTAGTAAGTAATACAGTTCTTTGTCTTCCAGCTGAGGGAGTTCAATTTGATGTTTTTTGCGACACTTTGCATATGGGGTTAGGCTATGTTCTGATGTAGCAGAGATCAGTTGTTTCTTATGGGTCTTGGTAGTTGCATCCCCATGAATGTAACTATGCCACCCATGATCTTGAGTTGGCATCCATGGTGTTTGCTCTGATTTTGTGGAGACATTACCTCGTTGGTGAGCGTTTTGGGGTTTTCATCGATCATAAGAGTTTGAGGTATGTTTTCTCCCAGAGTTACTTGAACTTATGATAGCATCAGTGGATGGATTTATTACAGGAATATGACTTCGAGATATCATATACACCTAGAAGCTGGAATGTTTTAGCTGATGCACTGAGTCGAAATTCGCATAGTGATGCTGTGCGTAAATCCAGTGATTCCTAGAGAGTAATGGAAGATCTGTCAACATTACATCTTGATATGGGAGAATTTGGGGGTAGAGGTTTTCTTTTTCAGATAAAGGTACAATCATCCCTGATGCAGAAGGTGGAAGAGTCCCAGTTGGGGGATCTAGAGGTCGAGGTCTGGAGAGACCGAGTTGTTTGTGGCGAGGCCCCTGATGGTTGGTCAGAGGATGAACAACACCAAGTGTTGTATCACAGAAGGGTTTTTGTTCATTTGATAATGTAAGATATGGTTCTTAGAGAGTTTCATAGTTCGCATTTTGTGGTGCATCCTGGTGTGACAAAGATGTACCAAGCCTTGAGGAGCCGGTTTTGGTCGCCGGGGCTGAAGCGTGCGGTTGTGGAGTTTGTGTCTCAATGTTTGATCTTCCAGAAGGTGAAGTCCGAACACTGTGTTCCTGGTGGTCTTCTCCAGCCATTAGAGATTCCTCAGTGGAAGTGGGGAGACATCTCAATGAAATTTGTTACTGGTTTACCTCGATCTCTGGGAGGAAATGATGCTATTTGGGTGGTAGTGGATAATTTAACAAAATCGTCCCACTTCATAGCGATCAAGGAGTCGAGCTCAGTGGAAGTTCTATCGAGGAAGTTTCTAGAGGAGGTGGTGAGACTTCATGGAGTCCCAAGGACAATCATTTCTGATCGAGATTCTCATTTTACCTCTAGGGTGTGGAGAGGTCTCCAACATGCTTTCGGTTCTCAACTATGCCTTATCACTTCTTTTCATCCTCAAACGGATGGTCAGACAGAGCTAACCATACAGACTCTTGAAGACATGTTAGGCTCTTTGTTCTTGATTTTGGAGGTTCATGGATAAGGCACTTTACCTTAGTGGAGTTAACTTAAAATAATAATTTTCACTCCACCATCGGTATGGCGCCATTTGAAGCCTTGTATGGCCAACCTTTCCGTTCTCCATTATGAAGGACTGGGGTCAGAGAGTTAGTAATTCTCGGACCGGAACTAGTGAAGAATACAACAGAGATGGTTCAGGTGATTTGTGAGAGGATGAAGATAGCACAAGATCATCAGAAATCATATGCTGATCAAAGTAGGAGACCCTTAGAGTTTAATGTTAGGGATCACATGTTTCTGAAGTTGACTCCCCATCGTGGGAAGTGAAGGTTTGGTCGTGAGAGTAAGCTTTATCCCCAGTTTGTTGGGCCTTTCGAGGTGTTAGCTCGTGTTGGAGCTGTGGCATATCGAGTAGCACTTCCCCCGCAGATGAGTCAGATACATGATGTTTTCCATGTGTCACAGCTCCATCGTTATCTTCATGATGACTCTCACATCATCTATTGGGGAGAGATCGATGTTGATGATGACACAAACTTTGAGGAGCAACCTATGGAGATGTAAGACCGCAAGGATAAGGTGTTGCACAGGCGTTCTATCCCCTTGGTTCATGTCTTGTGGCGACACGACGACATGGAAGAGAGCACCTGGGAACTTGAGTCAGAGATACATTCTCAGTACCCAGAGTTGTTTGATGTTTAACTCTTTTCATGTAACGATTCCCCCTTTGTGGTTAGACCTTTCATGTTTATAATATGAATATTATTTTATTTCTTCATATGGATTTCTATTTTTGGAGTGGTATCTCGATAAGTGGTTGTTGGGAACCCCTTTCGTTTTCCCTTTAGGTGGGTTTTGAATTCTAGAGGACGAGAATGTTTTGAGAGGTATCTGATGTAATGGCACAGACCTCTCTAGTCCATTCCTTTGCAAAAATCGGGTGTATGAGGTGATTCGGGAGGTCAAGGTGACCTATCCCCAACACTTTTCCAATTTTCCACTCCTGTGAATTGTTCCAATGGTAGACCATTGTGAATAGTGAATCGGTATCCTTAGGTGAACAGTTCCAATGATAGACTATTGTGAACAGTTCTTCAGTGACCTTCTGTGGACAGTTCCAATAGTAGAACGTTTTGAACAGTGCATCTGTGACCTTAGGTGAATAGTTCCAACAGTAGACCGTTTTTAATATTACAACAGTGACCTTCTATGAAACATTCCAACAGTAGACTATTGTGAACAGTGCGTCGGTCAACTTAGGTGAATAGTTCCAACGGTAGACCGTTGTGAACAGTGCAACGGTGACCTTCTATAAACAGTTCCAACGGTAGACTGCTGTGAATAGTGCAACGCCAACCTTCTGTAAACAGTTCCAATGGTAGACCATTTTGAATAGTGCAATGGTGACCTTCTGTGAACAGTTCCAATGGTAGACCGTTATGAACACTGCAACGGTATCCTTAAATGAACAGTTCCAATGGTAGACCATTGTGAACAGTGTCAACATTATCCTTCTGTGAATAGTTCCAACAGTAGACCGTTGTGAACAGTGCAATGGTACCCTTATATGAACAGTGATTCCAGAACAGCGAGGTTCCAATGGTGAGGTTCATTAACAATGTTTCTAGAATGGTGAGGTTCCAATGGTGAGGTTCATGAATAGTGTTTCTAGAACAGTGAGGTTATAATGGTGAGGTTCATGAAAGTGTTTCCAGAACGGTGAGGTTCCAACAGTGAGGTTTCAATGGCGAGGTTAATGAACAGTGTTACAAAACAGTGAGGTTCCAATGGTGATGTTCATGAACAGTGTTTCCAGAATGGTGAGGTTCCAACGGTGAAGTTCATGAATAGTGTTTCCAGAACGGTGAGGTTCCAACGGCGAGGTTCCAACGGAGAAGTTCATGAACAGTGTTTCCAGAAAGGTGAGGTTCCAACAGTGAGGTTTCAATGGTGAGGTTAATGAATACTGTTTTCAAAATGGTGAGGTTCCAACGGTGAGGTTCATGAACAATTTTTCTAGAATAGTGATCTTCCAAAGGTGAACAAGGTTTCTAGCTTCCTACTGTTTCACTCCTTTGACATTTCTGTTGACGTAAAATGTATTTAAAGCCTCATTTTAAGGAATCTAAGTCCAATTCAAAGGCCATAACTCTTATTTTAATTATCCCTAAGGCTCGGTATGTTTTTACATGGTCAAAATGCGTGGTTTAATGCGATCCGCTTTTAATGGGAAATTAAGCGTATCTTAAACCATTGCTCTAATAAATCTTCTAAATGGATGGGATATATTCCTCCCTAATTATTTCTCCTTTTTCTCGGGTGTGAGATGCTCTAACATCCCATTCCTTCTCACATGAGTTGCACAATCAAACTTTCTTCCTTGGATTGGTTCTGCTCTGTTTTGATGCAACCAAGCTGTATTGATCAATCTTTGATATAAGGTATGTTCTATCATCATTATTTTGGGGTTTATCTTCTCCTATTTCTCCTTTCAATATTATATCCCATTATCTCAATGCTTATAATTGAGTTTTCTTGGGTTTGGTTGGTGCGGTCATACCATGGCATCCTCGGATGGATGCAGTTGTCCCGAGATGAGGATCTTGACCCGTTGTGTGGACTATTCTCATATAAAGAATGTCAAGAACCGTTTGAGGTAGGGGATTCATTGCTTCTCTCTTCTTTTACATGAAACTATATTGTTAGAATGTTTTATCCCACTAGATCACAATGTAATTGACCTAATAAATATTTGAACCTGATAAAAAAATTGATATCAGTCATATGTTATTGCCTCTTGTTTTGATAGATAGTGTGATATCAACGCTTCCTATGTTTAGAATTTCATTCTTGATGGAAATTGGTAATGAACTTAAAAAACAATTAATTTATAATGTTTTGGATAAAGATAAAGAGGCATATAAATGAATCTGGTTCTTCTTGTTGTAATTTTATGTTAATCAAATTGGTGCAGTAAGAATGATTAATTATTTTTGATAGCTTACTGATTAAGTTTATCGAATTTGGAACCTATGAATAATAAATTGGTCAATTCAATATGGATTAAAGAACTTATTTTTTGATAATTCCTTGAAGGGTTCTGAGTTACCCTATTGATTGTTAAAGGTACAAGAGCCCAATTGTTAAGATATTTGTTTTACTACTTCTTGTGTTGTGATGTGAGCCTCGATGGCTGTGGTGATATGTGGGGGCATGGATACCTTTGGTTGTGGCAGTATATGACGCCTAGAGTGGTGAGATGCATCAGTTTATGTATATGGGTGTCGGGGAGGACACCATGGATGATGGAACATGATGGATGTGGTCGTGGGATGCTTGATCATTCTTATTAGTTGATTATCTGCTTTACTTTTCCCCACTACTCAAGGCAGCTGGTCTTTCTTACCCTTATTTTGAAAGAGGCAAAGACGCATGGGGTATTCCATGTGATTTCCATGTTTAGCTTCTCAAGGGAGGATGGATCTACGCACTTTCTATAGGCGGAAAATACTCGACAGGTAGTACATCTACTCATCGTGTTGAGCCCCCTTGTGTTTAGTAGAATAAAATGTTTTTTTAGAATGCCTGGGAATATGGGAAAGTAATTATTTAATGAATTATTGAATAAATGATGTTAACCCTTGGGGATGGAGTTACTGGAACAAAATGATGGGGTTGTAATTCTAAAGGTACAGTGGACTTTGGGAGTGATTCTAATGAAGTTTAATGTGGAATTGTAAATGATTAATTAATGTTTAAAGAATTAATTAACATAAAGTGGAATTGATAAAAAGGGAATAAAGTAATCTATTAAATCTCTTTAAATGGTTGTGTACTTATGGGATACCTAGTCTTAGAAGTAGCAACCCAGAGTCCGAGAGACATTAGCTTCAGTTGAGTCTAATACTAGGTTATGCCCATAGGGTGGTTATGATATATAGTATATCCTGTACTTTCTGTGTTTCTATATGATACTCCACTCTGTTAGTAAGAAAAACTGACACCCTAGGGATTCTGAGCCCTGGGGGTGGGGGTGTTTTCCCCAACATTGTAGTGGGAGGATGAATGGATGACTACCCCCGTTGGCCCCACACTCTTCTCTTTGTATTTACTTGTGATGGTAGTCACAACTGTTAGTTTTACCCATATATGTGTGTAGAGGGGTGTAATGGCTTTTGGTTATTCACACACACATATTATGGATATAGTTTCCCATGGACTACTATAGGTGTAACATGTATAGGATGTGATGGCATAAGGATCCTTACTCGGTGTATGGGCTGTAATGAGTTGAGCTATAATACCCGATCTATGATACACGTTATTTGGGATGTGGTGGCTCCCAGAAACTACCTGGTTACTTTTCCTACATGGAAGTGGTGGTTTTGTTGCACGGGGTGCATGTTGTGGTGCTTCTCTTAGGTGTCTACAGGAAGCCTTTTTGAAGAGAGATGCTTAAGACAGGTGACGTTGGGGCAAAGAGACAAACCAGTGGGGAAGTAGTAGAGGGGTACCATTGATATTCCTTATTATATGATATATTCTTGTATTTATTACTTGGTGAGAGCAGCCATGGTGCAGTTGGGAACCCATTATACCTGCTTAAGTGACGAGTTAGTTTCACTTTTTGTTCACTGTACTTTAGCATGCTTTCTTTACTTTTGCACGAGAGGCTTCGAGGAGGATCCTATTGAGTTTACTGTTATACTCACCCTGTGTATATATAAACTGCTTTTTAGGTCACTTAGAGCAGGTTGGAGATCAATATGTTGTTTACTAGCTTGGGGTTGCTGGAGCTGTTCAAGCTTGTGGTTGCTGCTGTTTTTCTTTCTTCTGGGTACTCGCAGTTTTTCCCCTTTCAGTTGTAGTAGTTTTGCATGACATTTCATATGTGTACTTGGGATTTATTTCATATTACTGGTTGAGTTGGAGTTGGTTGGTGTCTATCTTATCTCCCTCTTCCGCATGTGTTCTCTTAGAGGGTAATGCCTCCTATTTGTGTGTTTGCTATACCCTCGGTGCTCTTCACCAACCCGGGGCCTACTGGAGGCGCGACTCAGGGGTAATTATCTCCCTTCTCACATTTCCGGTCCAGGAGGGGTACACTTTGTGGGGAGGGGGCCGTGACACCTAATATTTTTGACATAAATTGATTAATAAAACATCATGTTCATGGTATTATTAAAATATTTCCATTGATGATACGTTTACATTCCTTGTATGATCAAAACCTATTTCAAAACATGTTCATGATTCAACCAAAATAATAAAACAAACCATATTTTGTATAAATTACCATGACATAATGATCCCCTTACAAGGGGATGTATATCTATAGATGAACAACTAGATCATTATGATATATAAAATAAGGTTAAAAAATTATAATGCCATAAGAAACACATGTTATATAATGTAAAGGTATGGAATATCAACAATAGTTTTTATGATTCTACGTACACACACATGTGACTATACTAAAGAATGGTCAAACATATTATTCCACTATAATATCACATCATGATAACACTAGTTATGATATGAGAATAGAATATAATATCATCATTGGAATAATATCAATAACCATGAACATGTGATCTACATATAACAGGTAAAAAAGATATATAAACATAATCATGGTAAAATGAATCTTAAAGGGCCTCTTATATAACTTCCTCAAATCACAATTGTCCACATTATCTAAGGAAAAGTGTAGTGATAAACCCTTGTTCATTGGTGGAAAACATGATGATAGTGTATGAGGGGCCATCACTGACCCTATTATATTTTTCACATATATTAGGTGTGTTTTCTTTAGATAATTAAGACATAAGTTTTTTTAATTAATTAATAGTTACTTTTATTCATAACACATTATGAATTAGCTATCATTATTCCAACATTGCTGATATCATATCTCATTTACACCATTTTATATAATACTAAAGGGTGGAGTATAATTGGCCAGCTACCTCAAACATAGAAAACAGTCTTCTAAAATAATTCAATAATTTTTTTAGAGATATTAATTTCCATTTTTCCTCCATATATCCCCATGAGTTTGTAATTAATTTCAATGAATCCAATTAATTTATATATCTAAATTTTATGTAATTATAATATTAACTAGAATATCACGATTAACAGAAAAAGTAGTAAATTATGAATGAATTATCTGGTATCACCCCCTCAAATAAACAGTGCCAACAATCCCTAGAGGACCATAACATGATCCTGATGTCATTCATGTAAAAATACCTAGCATGTGGTAATACTATAATGAACAATTTAATTTAATGAAATTTAAATCCAATTATGAATTAATTAAAATGATGTAACATCAATGAAAAAACCATCAGAATAACACATTAATCAGAACATGGAATCATCTCTCCATATTGATAAATATTCTTATCATCCATGGTCAATTCATTTAAGTTCCAATGGTATTTATATCGGATTTATGTAATAAAAAAACTCATAATTAATAAGAATTAAAATCATAAAAATGAATCATGGGATATCAAAGGAAAACATAAATTTATATGAATCCATTAAAATAATGAAACATAAATAAATTATTTATAGATATGATAGGAGTAGTAGGAGGTACGACCCATTAATTCATTTCCAAATTCACATAACAGGTTCAAGGGAAATAAAATGTAGGGTTATCTATGGATCTTGTCCCATGAAAACATATGTAAAACACAACACGAGTAGTTCATAATCTGAAAATATATTTCACATATGGTAAATTGAATAAATTACTTCAAAGGTATATGCACATGATGGTTTAAGTTTGACACAATGTATCACAGAGTGAATCCATCATGGAACACACTGTTTCTATAATAACCCATTATGATACACCTGAAGACACCCCACCCCACAAAAATATCAATAAATGGATTAAAAAATACCGTATATCTATAGAGACCACAGATTATAGACCTGATCACATAGTTAAAGAATATTATTTTCCACGAAATAGAATATTATAATTTTACTAGGAAATTTATAAACATAATAATTCAGGCCATTATAATCTCCCCAAAATAGTTATTCTCACCTTTGGTATGTTTCAATTTTAATAGAACCATTACATCTGATCATCTAAAATCATCAATTGAAATAATTTTTTTTTGTGTTGCATCATCGAAAAATAACTCACAACCCTAAAGGTTGTGCTCAATCCAGAATTTTCTTGATGTAATCACTTCACAACTCTTTTGTTGAACTGCATTATTTGATCCAAAATCCCATTTCTATTCATAGAAGTCTCAGCCTGAATCACACCACACACAACTCTATAAGTATTCATGTTTTAAAAAACCCTAACTTCATATGTAATATGGTTAAGACATTATAAATCTATTTCTACTAATTATAATTCCAAAAAAATTATCATCATCATATAAATCGCCTAGTGATAACACAAAAAATGAGGCCCAATGACCCGCAAACAATTTTCCACTCCACATTCATGACATCATCACTTGATAAATTGTCCAAAATATTTCATGAATTCCAACAGAAACTCATCCATACAATATTTTCATAAATTAATGGTCACACCAATGATGATTCCTTAAAATATACACATACCTCCGATATGGAATGTACAATAATGTCACCACATGTTGGGTTTATATTTTTACATGCTCAAAATAAATTATCCCACACATTCCATTAATAATTATATCCAATAGAACCATCGTTTATTTTTACTAATAGTTTCACCCCCATTACCTTGTGATCAATTATGGTTTTATCCCGTGAAGCATGTCAACAAAAATTCACTTCATTTTGAAAATAAAACAGGTCTATCTAAACATGTGTTTAAAGTATATATCTAAACCACATTATTAATCAAAAAATTTAAACAAAGTCCTACAAAACAAATAATGTGAAGTAATCGAACCATGCCCAAATTTACATGGATGATTAAACTACCAAATTCATTTATAAAACGACAAGTCATATACAGTTCCAACCCACAATATTTTGGTTCATGCTAATCACCATTTTGAATAAACCTAACTATATAATTATAACTTTTCATGGCATAAACAACTAATTTTCCATGAATCCATTGATCATTATCCCTTAATCATTACATGAATTATTAAATTGATCAGTTTACTATAGTGTGGTACAATCCAAATTTGATGAAATATACCCAGTTTGTTCAACAACCATATAAACCATCCTACCTAATCATATCAATGAATCCTTGCATCTATGATCTGACTCATACATGTATAATTTTTTTATTCCTAAGTAAAAAACCCTTATATGGTTCCCACCCAACACTACAACTAAATAAAAAATAAAAAATTCTATTTTGAACCAGCCACTCTCAAGTATGCTACACTTAATTATTTTAGAGATTCAAAATTATTAAACAAACAGTATTATATATGTCCACAACCCATACCATAAGAGGTATAAATTCACATATCATTCATTGATTATCCCAACTATAAGATTATACTAATTATCACCAAAATTTATCACATCACTCATCTTGGTCAACAAATGGTCTTTACCATATATGATGTCTCAATATGACCATTAATTCAATCGATTTCCATGTATGCTCCAAACACTTCAAAATCCATAACAATTTATAATGTATAAAATATTATTCAACATTACATTATCAATGGAAATAATTTTTTCCATTATCCTATACAATGGTTAAGAAATCTATTTATTTTGGACTCACCCCCCATGAAAGTTTCTACATTAAACTAAGACAAATTTACCCTAATAAAACTTAGGATGAATACACAAATGAATGTTGATCCATTATTGATATCTTGTGCATCCTATGATATGTATCCATTAACAATAATTCAAATTCAAACAAGCCCTATGGGATTCATTCAAATATAATTATTACTATTATAAAGGATTTCCCTAACTAGATAACCACAATTCTTCCCCACTAATAACATATCTGAGCTCAATTGCTTAATATGAATCATTTGTCATAGTTAACTCATACCTCTCTTCATTGATTCAACTTACTCTGCAGGTGACCATTTCATGAATATTCATGAATATATACATTTTTATAAGGCATTAAAACACCAATATTTACCCCACTAGCATTATTTTGTATAAAGTAAAAGACCTCTTAACAATACTAACACGTCTTTCATTTTCCAAAGTGAAAGGATCATTTTTATGAATCAAGTGACCACATGGTTCTTGTATTTAAGAATTACATCATTTCAATAATGAGATTATAAAATCACCACCCAACACCCAAGTGTCACCTCAAGAAATTGAGAATCCATCAATGATCTATCTTTCCGGAGTCCTAACACATAATATTTTAGTCGATAACCTATGAGATATTCCTTATGAACATATAGGGAAGACAACCCCTAGTACCCCGTTGATGGAAAAAGTGTCCAAGCACTCTCTATGCCAACACTGTGTCATGAATAAGTATAATCAATGTTCTCTGTCATATATTTTTCAATGAAACTCACATGACCATCCATTAATTCCCAAAATGTTTACTCACATTATTCAAAAATTTATATCCATGAATATAATGGCTTGATATTAACAGTAATTATTCTTTTTTAAGAAATATTTTCACTCACATTACATCCAACTAGTAATAGAAACTATTTTTCAATTATATATATTCAAATTATTAGGTACATATGTTCTTCCCAAAAATAACATAGTGATTCACAAGGGTTCATAAACCATGAATTTCATCTAGCCATATATTCATGGACTTTCACTGATCGATCCCCTTGTAGTGAAGCAACATCAAGAATCAATAAATTCTATTTCATTTAAAAAATATGAAAGTTGTTGATATATGAAAAAATATGCATTGAAAATGTTGGTACATTAATAAAATAGACATATCAATAGGAAAATTTAACTAGGTTTATACTAATCCAATTAATACCAGAAATTGGATAACAAACTAGAAAATCAATTATATTCATTTAGGGTCCACATAAATTTTATCATCATCATGAAAATTGTCATTGTCACCTATATTAACAACAACATTGCTTCAAATGAACTGCTATCATAAGTGGAAATGAAAATAGGTTCATTGGAATAGAACATCTCGGTGGACTCATATGGGAAAAAATTGTTGAAGTTGTAATAATAAGATGTTGAATGATTTTTTGTCATTACATTCACACACTAGTTCTATATATTTCATGAGAAACATATATGGTGAATATAAATCATGTGATTCATCATCCTAATATGAAAAAGTTTGAAATACATATGAAATCAAAACCTTATCATTTATGTATATTAATTTAGGTGACATATATAAAAAATAAAGAAATAAAGAACATTAGTCCCATGATATGATATCCTTGAGATCCATTAGAAAATTTATAAATTATGAACCCTTCCATGTTTCAATACAATAACTAATACACTACTATTTACTAATTCTACCGACTCCTAAAACAAGAAAGAAAATAAAGTATGCATTCTGATACAATTTTCTAACATCAAATCCTAAATCCCTATGTCTGATCTATAATTCCACATTAGCTCAACGATGCCCCTATAATCCATTAAAAACCGATGATATGTGAGGGTCCATAGTTTAGTCATGGGAAGACTATAAAATAAATTAGATTAAGAAATAATAAAAATATCCAGAATTGATAATAATTTTAAATTATAGAATGATTTATGACCACTGAATCATTATATGTATATTATTACATGATTATTAATCATAAATAACTATAAATACAACATAATCATTAAAAATACCTTGTGTTTTTAGAATTATATTCTCATAATAAATAAATCAAGAAATACTTTTTTTTATTTTCCATAGAATGATCCTTGAATTCTTCTGAGCTCCTAAATATTCACATGATATCCTACATAATACAAATAGAAGGGGGTTAACTAAAATGAATTCTATGAGAATGAAAATGATAATGAAAAATAATGTGCGATTCAGTGATATAACAAAATAAAATAATAGAGGAGTCACATGGGTAATAAAATTTAAGACTAACATAATGAACATGGTATCTTAAGATAATGGTAGTATTGCAATTTGGGTAGATTCATATAACATTACATAATAATAATTCAATGATTACATACAAAAAAATATCAAATATAGGGTAAAATACCTATATTTAAATAGGGTTACTCCCATATACCATACAATATTCATCAGGAGACTAAGTCTTTACCTAATTCCATGGATCAATAACTGGTTTCACCCATTATAACATGTTAATAATTTATTTGTTCTGTATACTGGAAATAAATCATAAGGCACAACATAATAATTCCCCATTGAAATATGTTTTATAGAATAATATTATTACCATATTAAATACAATTTTTTTCATAATTACGAAAGTTGATAAATGAACATGAATCATGCATTACCATATCTACAAAATTTATAATAAATATATTTTTTTAAAAGAAATTACCAATAAATTAGAAGTAAAAAAAAATTTCTTCGTTTTTTATCAATGAATAAAACCATTATTCTTAAAAATTATTTGAGAAAATAAAATTTTAACATTGAAAATCATAAAAGGTTGATATCACATAAGGATAATCATTTTAGAAGATCAAATTAAACAGTTCTTGAGAAAAATATCCATTACATTTTCCTAAAAATTATTTAAAATTTAAAACATTATAAAAAATTTAATAAAACATGATTTTAATATATCATTTGGAATTTTAAAACAAAATTCCTATAAATAAATTAGTATAAATTATGGAAGAACAGTTTGATTCATGCCAAATACATTTGAGAAAAAATAATCCTTTAAACCTTTTATAATATTATTAAAAAATTGTTTTTTTTGGAAAAAAACCAAAATATTAATTTTAAAACATATATTAAAAACCCAATTAAATTAAAAATGACATTAAAAAGTCACTATAAATTATTTTTTATTCACTTTTAAAAAAATGTATATGAAAGAAGAAGGATTTTCAACCATAAATATTAATGATGGAAGAAATTAAAAAATATATTAATTTTTATTAATTATAAAATAAAGTAAAATGGTAATGTTACTTGAAAATGATAATTAAAAATTAGTGGACAATAGAATGAATGTTTTTTATTAGAAAAATATCAAAATTTTCCATCAATCAAAATTAGAGCATAAGAAATTCTAATTCAAATGAGTTTGAATATTTAACCATTATCCCTTTAATAAATTATTAATAATAACATCCCATGATATATTTAGATGAATGGAAACATAAAATAACTTATTTTTTGAAATAATAATGATTTTTAGTTTAATGAAATTATATATTCCATTCAAAATAAATTAAGTGAAAAAACATTTATATCAAATAAGGATGTTTGATATGAAACACATTGAAGGATTGTATCATTGAGGATTGAATTAATCAATGGGGTGATAATATTTATGAGTGTAAATACAAAAACAAACTAAAGAAAATAATAAATATTCTAATAAAAAGTTATTTCAAAAAAGTTACTATATAATGTTATTAAAAATGTAGTTTTGTAACCAAATGAATCGAAATTGAGTTAAAATACCCCTTTAATCAGACATCCCTTTAGTATAGTTGTTTATGAACTCATGTATATTGATTTTAAAATTTTTATGACATTATACAACAAAAAAAATTATTTTTTATAATTTCATATATGATCCTTACATTCCATATTATTATTCATTCATAAATAATCATTCATTTTCACTATTTCTTAGGGTGTTAATTGGATTGTTTTCTTACGAAAGTTTCATAAATAATTTATTAGATCATTAACATAGTTCATATTCCCATTATCTAAAAATTATTTTATTATTATATTTAAAAATTTATTCATTATATACTTATTTAGAATCATTTTTTAATTATTTACAATGATAATGAATCAGATTTCTTCATGGAGACTGGCGGTTGTACATATAAAAATATGAAGCTATCATATTACCTTATAGGAGAATGGGTATGAAAGAATATTGTTTATTAATTTTTTAGATTCAATATCATTTCATATATATCACATATATTCATTAAATTATTCCATTTTATCTTCTATGTAATTCTTAAGTGGAAAATGAATCTCATCACTTTGTGAAGAGGTTGTCTACCACACACCCTAATGGAGTTATCATTTTTTAATAAATTATAAGGTAAGAAATAATATGATATTTTAATTTTTCCAAAATTAATAATATTTATATATAATTATATATAAACATAAAATTCATCCTTATTACCTTCCATATAATGGATATGTGAGAAAGAAGTAACATCTCTTGGTGATGTGGTAATCCACCATAAAAAAATGAAGAAATCAAATTCACTACAGAATGAAAAGTAATAAAGTATATATGATATTAAAATTATAGAGGTATACTTATATCACTTATATAAAATATAATAATAATATATATCATTTTATTCATCAGCGGGATGAAGTGATAGAAAATGAATTATATCGGTTTGTGAGAAGGTTACCCTAGATTCATATGCACAATGATATAAATTCTTAGTTGAGGTAAGAAGATATTGTTTAAGGTAATTAAGTTTATATAAAAATATATAATTATATAAAATATATTTAGGTTATTATTTCATTAATGTTTATAATTTTTTTCTGGAGGTAGTGAAGGAAATATATTAAAATACTCGGTTAAAGTTATTTCCCCTTCGTTAGATTTTTTTGGTATTAACCGAAAGACTTACATGAATGTATTCATGAAAATATATATCATTTGATTAGGGGATGGATTAAAGGAATTAATTTTGGATGGTATTGGAGAAGCAATTTTTTTTTGGAATTGTTATGTTTAAATGAGAGGTGGTGACCATTTATATGTAAGGGAGGGGAAACACAATAAATTTGTGAAATAAATGAATTCAATCGATGTTTGTCTCAAGAAAAGTTTTAAAAAATGTGACCATTTTGAAATATAAGAATATATAATGTCAAAATATGAACATAAATAATGAATTATATAGGATCTTATCAATTTTAATCCTTTTAATTATAGTTTAATCCCCTATAAACCTGTTTTTTACTTTTGCATCAATAAATAATTATTAATATATTCACTATTAATTATGGTAAAAATATTATTTTCACCATATTAGATATTAAAAATTATTATTATTCCATATATGGAATACTGTTTTCAAAATTCCACTCAGATATTTGTTAGAATTTTATAAATGATTAAACCCATATATGTCTCAAACAATACTTTTCAATATATAAATTTATAAAGAAAAGATGATATTGTATAATTTTTTTAAATTAAAACCTATTAAATGAATTGAAATAAATAACTATATAAATATATCATATAAATTTCATAAAAATAATTCATCATTATGGGTTAATTTAATTAAAAAAATGGAGAAACATTGTAAACATTAAAAATTTTCTCCCCACCATGATAAATCAACCAACATGGCCAATATTGAAATCCAAACATAGTAGCTCCGACATAGGTATATAAACACAAATTAACATTAACTTTTCCTTATAAGTTAACATTAACGAATAATGTAACTAAAACTAGGAACACAGGACATCCCACACATCCTAAAAACCCCCAATGGAATGGGAAAACCTCATGGAAGGAACTCTAACTAAAGAATGAATCCAAACAGAAGCTAAAAACAACTTTTCTCACCAGCACAGATATATAAAAACATATACAACTGAAAAATAAAACATATTTATCATAGGTTGACTATTAAAATCTTCACATATAAGGCAAAAACTGTATTATAAAAAATTAAAAACATCAATTCCATTATGTGGATATGAAATCAACGATCAAAATAACTAAAATAAAAAACATAAATAATTTCCACTTTGACATTGGTGAAAAAATTGGTCCATGGTTCCCCGCACCCCCCACGATTTTTGACTATGCATAAACATATCTGAAAGGACTATTGTTAGAGAGTTTGTGTCTGAAGCATCTAATTCCTTAAACACATAAGATGAAATCCTTCGGTCAAGAATTCATTTTCAAGAATCGCATCCTCCAAAACATATCCAAATGACCCAAACACCCACACAGGAAATAATTATTCAAAGGATTATAATAATATGACTTTTAATGACCAAACTGACCACATTGAAAAGACACAAGAGAGGAATCTGATGAAATTTATTATTAAACTAATGAATGATGCTCTTAAAAGACTGGTTCCTCCAGAATGATATCTTTTCTAGATGGGTAACTACCATGGGAAATAAGAGATGATGGATTTAAAACTTTTTATCTAGAAACCAACTGAACTAGGAATGCTTCATCCAAAAATTACTTGAAACATCAATCATTGGAGGAGTTTTCTATCTCTATGATCTATGGAAAATGTCCCAAGATTAAAAAATAAACATTCAACAATTCATGTGATTTTATCATTAAAGAGAAAAAATCATCTTATTGAAGTGGTCAAAATATGATTTTAATACTCATCGGCCTTACTAAATACTCAAGAGATCTTATACTTTAATCACCTTCACCTCACATAGTATAAACCATTAGAAAAAATAGACATAATAACTTCCCATGCCATCCTATATTGTATCGATGAGGGAGAAAACATCTTTAATTGATCTAAAGATAGACCCCCCTAAACATGCCATGAAATGAAGGAACCTTCATCGATTAGAGAGTTCACAATGACTTGAATACACTCTCTATATTTCCAATCTATTATTTCGCCACTAACATACCTCAATCACCATGAAAAACATACAATGACTACTAAGAATCAGAAACTAGGAAAACCCAATTAGAAATTTTGGGGACAATTTTAGGTGGCATATTCTGGAAAAAATAAAAACACACATCCAAAATCAAAATAAACATGAAAAGTAATTTAAGAAGGGTACAAAAAACCAAATCCACATTCTCACAATCCAAAAAAATACAAAAAAACCCACTTTTCAAAAACCATTATTTTATTTTGATTTCAAAACTGCCTTCTCCTAAGTCTACTTTTTAGTTCTAGAAGTCACATTTCACAAACTAAAACACACATTTTAATGTAAATATAGTTTCTAAAATCATTTTCAATTCAAATAGAATTTTATGATAAAATCATCCAAACCATCAATTCCTAAATCATTCCCAAGGAATCATATGAACCCTATCATATGATTCCATATTATTTCTACTTATATCATCCATGAATGCATTCCAATATGAACATTCAATACATACCCATACTTATGTGAGAATCCATGATGAATAAAAAGGGTCACCAATTACACTTCATTATCATATCTGAGCATTGAACATATTTTCAATCCCTGACACTTTTCCACCAGAATTTTTTGAAACCTTTAAAAATTTCTAGATCACATTATAATTATTAAAAATCAAAATTTTTCATTTCAATTTCTATTTCAAAAATAGTTTTCATTTTAAAAGCTTAATAAAAAAATAGAGACTATAAGAAAACATAAATCATGCCATAATATGATAGTGTGGAAGTAGTTTCCACACCTTACTTGGTTAAATGGTTTGTAATTCATCCCCCATGTTGGAATTAACAATTAAGAGTAACACCAAGCATTCAATAGGACTCTATATGGGTGACTACTCTATATGAGATGGATACATTACAGAATATCACCTCCATTATCATTCCCCAAACCCAAATAAAGACAAAATACTCAAATCCTGGACTACCCTTCCCAACATGAAGATCAGAACAAGAAAGGGATCATGATGTAAGTCTTGTACCAATATCCAGAGTCCCAAAATTCTAAATGATTAATCTAAAATATTTCACAAATTAAAAGGTACTATGCTGATACCATTTTTTTTGCAAACCAAGCTGGGATTTCATCCAACACGACCCCCAACCTGGTCCAAGACATGGTACATAGGGAGTTCCCCAATCCCATGGGATGGAAACTAGTACTGAGCATAAAAATAATCTATTCGGAATGATTTAGACAAATAGAAACATTGATTAAATGAACAAAAAACTATCAGAAGAATAAAATAACAATAAATGAATCTAAAAAAATATACAAAAAATATGAATACCAAACCTATAAACATGAAAAAAACTATATACAACACTGAGAACAAACTAAATAAACATGGTATCTACATGTCTTCTAGGTAACCACAAAGTATAAGACCAAAAATCTCTAAGTGTAACTGAACCAAAACCCAACACCTTAAAAACAGATCGGGTCTACAAATTATGAGTGGAAAAACATTAGTGGGAGGGAAAATGCCTGAGTAAGCAATCACCATATAGAATATTCACTTTCTTTTCTGAAATAGTTCACATAAACTATATATAAATACATTCATATATAGGCTTTTAAAATTTTAAACAACTAAATAATACTTCCACAAATTATCTTTTTATAATAACACATTCAGTTTCCTGTTTACAAAGAGATCTCACATTCCATGACCCAATTCAATACCAAAACACATATACAAACCAAATGAGATAATAATAAAGGGCAGTGTATAAGGTAAATGTAACTAAAAAACAAGAACAACTAAAAAAATTAATATTCAATCATGTAGTAAAAATAAAAAACACTTATAAATACATAATCTGGGGAATTTCCTAAACATAACTATAATGATCCTTGTAAATACTCAGATTGGACTCACCTATCAACATATGGTGTAGCTCTTCCATCAATAACTAATTGACCGCTCAAAACTAGCCAATTTAGTTGAACTTTATAGCAGCCCTATCAAGTCACGGGAGGTATTAACCTATCTAATTGTGGTCAATATGTAAGTATCACTCAGCCCACATTACTATTCCTTGTAATTTCATGATAATGAGATTCATAGAAAGGATGAGGCCCTTGTAAATATGAATTTCCTTACTTACTACCACCGCACTTGCCTACCCCAAACACTAACACAACCAATGTGATACCCCTATCTTTGGGAATCCTCTAAGGTGGTTACCATCTCACAAAAATACATTTATATATTCCCAATGGTCTTTCAAATAATTTTAGTTTCAAAGTGTTTTCCCAAACATCATAAAATACCAACATGTCCTTCACATCAATTGACATCAAAACCCACATTTCCTAAACATCACAGTGTTCCAAATGGGCCAATAAACATTTCCAATCTAGTATATTTACAAAACCATTTCAAATATAGGGTAAAACATGAAACAACATAAAATTATCCAAATGGTCCTTTATTCCAAAAATTGAATAAAACATATATGAATATTCCAAATGGGACAATCTTCAAAGAACACCTTTTAAGTCACATTTATGATCACTTGAATCACCAATACACCATTTAGTAATAATGATTTCATTTTCGAAAAAGAAAGGGGAGTGGGGAGAGGAATCAATTGGAAACCCATGGTTGATGGATGAACCAAGTTTATCAATATTCCAAATAGGCCTCATGAAACTATTATAAAAACATTCATTTCCAAATGATTCATACAAAACATTACACGCAATTACAACCTCAGTAATATGAATTTAAGGACCAAGAGAACCATTAAAAAAATTATTATCATAAATAATTATTCTATGAAGAATCATCTAGACCACACATAATAAAAAATTAGTCATTTCAACCAATAAACCAAAATAAAAACAACATGAAATGTGACCACAAGTGGTAAATTTCATTTTTATAAAACAAGATACATTTCATGAAACAACTTATGTGCATATATATAGTATAGTTTAACAAAATCCTTTAAATCCCATTTCTAACCATATTTTCATAATGAAAATTCCATAAGAATTCATACTCACATATAAAAAGTAATAGAATCACATTTGGAAAGAATTAAAGGGGTAATCAAGCATCAATTGAATGGTACATAAAAGAAATGGACTAAAATACAAACCTCAACGTAGTACAGAAATGAGAGCAAGTCAAGGGATGAAAGAATACGCATAAGGAACAATCTGCACACCCCAACCCAAAGAAACACAAGCCGATACATCTACCCTTGCTTTCTGGGTTCTTCCAAACAATAAAACACCCTAGAAACACAATGAAACATTGATGGGAGAAGAGGAAATGGAGAAAAGATACCAAAACCCCTACGATACTCACCTTAGAACCATGGAGGATCATCCATAAAGGGAGGAAGCCCAAAGAAAAGGGGGGGTTTGAGACCCTTCATCCAAATAAATGAACAAGAGGTAGGGACATGATTTTCTGTAAAAATAGTGGATGGTAGAATTGGAATTTATAGATTTAAATTTTATGGGAAACTCACATTTTTAGACCATATGGTTTTCCCATATATGCGGCTAACACTTTCTAGATAGAGATAACCACTCAAAAAATTTACATACATATTCTAAAACAATGCATAATCCATATTCCTTACCCATGGACCCAAAACAACCCACATAGTTACTTGGGAAAGGGCGCACAATTTACCTTAATTGTTAACCACCAAATACAAATCTCAAGAACTCCAAATTTCAACAAAAACACAATAATTTAGACTAAGATTCAACTCAAACCTCAACCAAAGTAATAAATAAAAAATAAGAATAAAATAAAAGGATTTACAAGGTTCGTATGTGACAATTAGTGGTACTCATAATGCTTCCTAGTTGACTGTTAATCATGTTCTCACGGGTTTGAGTTACGAGGGAGGGTAATTAAAAAACCCATATGTAGCGGATAATTATTGAAATGTTTAATCTATGATAGAATGTGGTGGGATCCTGAGGGTATTCTATCTATCGATGTTGGTCTTGGGAATGGATGGTCTTGTATTGCAGGCTACTCCAAATAAGGGATCATTAGATATGAATGTGACTTTTATATTCCATTAATAGATTTTCCCACATTCGTGACTCCTTAATGACTTGAATATCCATTTACAATATTATAAAGATCTTATTAAATAAAAATTTATCCTTTTTAATTTCATGGATATAATGTTTTTTCCAGAATGGAAAATATATTTTCCTCATTAGTTAATTCATGTAGTATATCAAAATCAGTTTAAAAATAAATAAAAATATTTGATATTATTTATGTTTTAATATGTATATGATCAAATTATACCATTATTATTCATTCTATTAATTTTCTATGTTTGTTATGGGTTGACGTTTATGAATTAGAATTCATTTTCTAGACTTATGAAGAAAATTTTATGAAACTCATTTATTTTTATGGTTTGTAACATGATGAATGATTTGTGTTATAATGGAATGCATATAAAGGGTTTTTATTATGTGATATGTTGGAACTATATTTTCCTTAAATTAATTTGGTAATGAATTGTTTCTATTGATATTTTTAAGGGAATGAAGTCTATGTGATTGAACTATGATGGGAGACAAGATGATGTGTTTGATCTGTTATGTGAAACAAATGATAAATCCTAATATGTGTGTCTTGACATTAAAATGAACAATATGATATAGGTTTTCATAGTTATTATGATGATAAAAACATTTATGATATTAAATTATGTTTAGTGAATGTGTTATGATGATTTTTTATTTTTACGATTCAAGCCTATTGAAAATTTAATGTTTTATTCTAGGACTAATGATTTTGATCTATGAAATCTTGGGTATTAACTTCATAATAATGAATCTTTTCTCAACATTTTCTTCTCTTTTCCATGCAAAGGATATGAAGAAATTTTTTATATAGGGGTACTAAAGGGTAATATCTTTGTGCTAAACATTGATGATCATTAACCATAATAGAAGGTTTTTTTCAAAATTAAAAATTCAATAAACTATTACTATCCATAGAAACATGTTGCTGTAATTTAATGAATATTGAAGTAATAAAGGTTTTGATATCAATTTATGAAATCTCTATGTTTTTATAGTTTGTATCAAATCAAAGGTTTAAACATCCTTCTGAAACAAGGATGATAAAACCATGGTAACATCCATAATGATAAGTCTATATATAAGTTAAAATCACTGTGTTTTGGTAATGATGATGAATTGACTATGGTTAATCCTAAGGAATCATTTATTGAGATTTGATAATAAATATCCCATGATTATGTGGTTCTACCTTTCTGACTAATGGTTGTCACACTATGATTTATGGTTTTGGTCAATAGTCGTACCCTGAAAAAACTAACTTAGTGATGAATGTGATATGAAATGTAATAATTATATACATGACCAATTGAATTTAATGGGAGTAGGAAAAAAATAACATGTATATATTCTCATAAATCATTCTCAATATATGAATCACGCTAAACATCCATTTGAGAAAAGGATGGACGAACATTATGTTGAGTCTTTCCTGAGGAATCACCCACCTTATATTTGTGGGACTTTAGATCAACAAGAGGTTGATATCAAAATTTTATTTTATTTTAGATTTTATCCATTTTTTCATTTAGAAAATTATATTTTCCTAGAAGTTGATAAATAGATTAATAACACTAAAATAATTTTTTCAGTTCCCCAATATTTTGAATGTGATAATGTAATTTTTTATATATTTCATTGGGAATGTGAAGTAGATCAATGGTGTAATCTTATAAATAATATGAGGCAATTGGATGATATTGACACCAAGGAATGGGTTAAGTTCTAGATTTTTTTTTCAATAAGAACATTCATGATATTATTAATATGAAAAAGGATAAATAGTTCCTTGATGAAAACATTAAGGATGAAGAATATGTTGGTACTTATGAGAAATGTTTTACAAAACATGCAGTGTATAATTCTGGTATTACCATCCAACATAAAAGTATGGTTAAATGATTCTATAGTTACATAAAACAAACTATCCAATGATAATTGGTTATAAGATACTTTAATAGTTATGAAGAATTTTTTTATTTTCCCTCAATGATGAAATGAAAATTGTAGATACTCATCGTTATAATGGTTTTGATAGAAAAATTAAGATATATTATAATGTAAACTCGAATAAATCACATATTGGAAAGAGTTTTCTTCTCTATACATTGCATAATGGTGGAAGGAAACAGAATGAAAAGTGATTTAATGGAAATTTTAGGTTCTTTATATGTATAAGGGATGGATATAAATATCATGAATGTAAAATTATGATGAATAGGTGACCGAATTATTTGGAGGAAAATAAGATGCCAACTAATTAACCACATACACATCAGTGCTTCATGTGTAAATAAAATTTGGATTATGGTATCTAGTTCAAAATTCCAAGGTATAATGATTTTTATTAAGGTAAAAACATCTTAAATACAATGAAAATGGAAAATAAAGAGATATAACTATTATTGAAATGGATAAGCCAAATGAATGGTAGAATAATTTACTGTTTATTTCATGGAATTCAATAATAATGTTTTAGATATATTTTTATGGTATTGTGTATCAATGGATCATTTAATTATTTGTACACTATATTTATTCCATTTAGGATTTAAAATAATATAATGAATGGAGCTGGTATCCATGAAATGTGATTGAGGTGGTACAATGATATCTTTTAGAACATGTGATTAATGGATTGATAACTCGCAATATGTTCATTATGAGATAAAGATATGTTTGTTTGAGGTAAAATAAATAAGGTATTATTGATGAAATGAGAAATGTTTAGTCATATAATTACAATCTAGTTTATGATATCATAAATTTATATTATATAATTCCTGGATATATGGTTTGTTGAAAGAATTGAATTTTGAAAGAATCTAATTTTTCACTAAGATTTTATTCTAATTTGGGTTATTACCATATTTTAGTAAAATACATTATAATGGTTTTAAAATGTTTGGTATGTAAAATTTGATACCAATATCATGATTTTTCAGGGATAAATGAGATGTCTTTTTTTAAATATAGTGACATTCTTTTGAGAGTCTTGGATTTTAATCTTTTTGAAGGTTCTTATGGGTTACCATTTATGAAATTTTTTATGTTGAAATTTGGATGTGGTTTTAGAGATTAATTTTCTATAATAAAAATATTTATACATATTTGATAAAATATTTTATCCATTTTATTTTGATGAAAACTAGAGAATTAATGAATGGATTATCATCCCATTATGGATCTTATAACTCACTTGTTCTTCATGCAATAAAATTTCAACTTCATTTCTTTAAGTAAGAGAGGAAGCATATAATTGATCAAGGCACAAAAAATCAATGATATTGTCCATAAAAATGAACTAAATTAATTATGTATTCTTATAAAAATTATTCAATAATAGTAAATGATTCTTTAAAAAATTATCATGGTACCTTCATTATTAATGAATCAAATGGATACTTATATCACCAAAGATTTATGGATTTGCGATGGTTAAATTTAAGATGACCATATTCTCCATAACTATCCATGTAACATGATAATTAGTTCCTTATTATATTTCAATGTTATCAGCTACCACATATTCAATCTTACGTATAAACCTAGTTATGAGTTACTGTGGGTATCCTTTATGTTTCCAAGTTTCCTTTTTTTAATAGATGTTTATGTATTCATTTTTACGATGTGGGTTTCTATGACTGTATCATTCATGTATTAAAAAATTAATGAACCTAATGAATTTCGAGTTTTAAATTCATTTAAATTTGGGAAGAATTTAACACCAAGATATTTTTATGAAATATATTTTATAATTTTAAATAATTTTATGTATTTAATGTATATTCTTAAACACAACATTAGGTTAACTTTATTTACAAACACAATTGAGTTGATATGAAACAAAATTTTGTTATTGTAAAATTTTAAAGAATAAAATTACAACATATCCATTAAAATGGTTGGTATGAATAATGTTAAATTAATTTTGGATTTTGGGTTCACACATGTAAAACCCTTAGGAAAATAAAAGGAAATATTTTTTTTTTCAGAAAAACATTTAATAGTATAGAATTGGGTATTATAAAAAAACACAAAAAATATCTATTATTGGATTAAATTAATGAAATATTTACATATAATATATTCAATATAATTATTATTATTCATACTATGTGTTTTCTATGCAATATATAAAAATTATTCAATTTTTATACTAAAAAATATTATTTTTCTTAGAAAGCTGTTTTATTTCCTTTTAATGGTGAACATGTTTTAAAAATAAATTTTGAAACTATAATAATTTTTTTTGATAATTAAAAAATTTATTTCCAATGTGGGATATCATAATTAGAATTTGGTGATTTTTGTTTCTGAGAGGATTCATTTTTTGTTGAATACTGAAAAATAAAATATTTTATTTAAAGACTATGTTTTTAAATACATAATATATAATGTTAAATTATAAATTGAATTTTTTTAAAATTAAAATAGGTTACACATCCATCTATTATACCAATTATTGTAATGTTATTAATTTTCATATTGAATTTAGATATAAAAAAATTTCAAACTTTTGAACATTTTGACATAAAAACCCAATTTCTCACATTATATATGAGATTAATTTTATATTAGATTTATCCAATTTAGTATTTTGAATTAAAAAAAATGGATTTCATATATATAATCCTAATTTCAAAATTTATTAAATAGTTCCATTTTATTTTTTGAAAACATAGATAGTAACAATAGTAATTTTTGTTAAGATTGTAATAGGTAAATTTGGAAATTTTTGTTAAAAATAAAGGGATAAAGGCTAGAAAATGGCCTTTAAAATTTCCCAAATTTTATTGGAGAATACTTTTATGAAATTCCTAAACATGTTTCCAATTATAATTATTTAATTTAAACATGTCTATGAATATGACATAGATATTAATAAAATCAAAGAGACTGAAAAAATTTAACTCTTTCTTTTAATTAGTATTATTTTTTCAATATGATGTTAAATAAAATTACTAATCATCTATACATATTATTGTTAAATTTAAAATCATGTTATACATATTGGTATTGTATATTATGTTTTTATTGAGGAAAGAATTATTATAATTAATTATTCAATTAATAAAGAAATCAAGTATGTGAAATTAAAAATAATAAAAGAATTATAATTTTTATTTTAAAATGTTAACGAGGAATTTTATAGCTATATAGGAAATATTTGGAGTAAGTTGAATGAATTTTTTCGATTTTATCTTAATTTATTGATTTTTGTAATGTCAATGTAATGAATATTATCAAAATTGATAGTAATGATATTTTATAAAAAATAATATTTTATTAAATTATTTAAAAATGATTAATATCCTAAATATGGAATATTGGGGGAAAAGATGGTTTAAAATATACAATATTTTCCTTTTATGGTTCAACTGACAAAATATATGTAAAAAACATAGCCTTTTAATATTGAAAAATTTAATACTATAGTTAAAATTTAAATATTATAACTAAAGGACAATCAAAATGATAATGATTAAAAATAATGAAAACCCTATATAAAATATATTTATTGATTTTAATACCACCTTATACCAAATTATATTCAAATAATATTCCGTTTAAGGTATTTAGTTTAGATTTATTTTAATATAAATTAATCTTTTGAGAAATTAAGAAAGTTCCCCTCAACATTATTATCAACGGACTCCTCATACATCATCTCATTTCAACAAAATGAATTTTATAAATAGTCAAAAATCTTCCAAATTATCTTATAAACTTCCTTGTACATATTATAGTGGATCTTTTCTTCCCAAATGACCAACTCTTGATTCTTTTAAAGAATATTTAAATATCCATTTTGAATAAGAGGTTATATCTTTAACTGATCACTCTCACATTATAAAAATCTATAAATCTTATATGATGATGATATATATCATAAAATAATAACTTCTTAATCCAAAAATATTTATATTTTTTATGAAATTTAGCACGAGATTATATATCCCTTTTCCCATCAAATAAGAAGTGGAATTATCCATCATCCATACATATAGATTACAATATCCACATAGTGATGCAATTAATTTTCCATCACCATATTTTATTAGTTAGAATTATGATGGGTTTAATTTTTTTGATATTATCATTATGAAATAATAATTATTCTTTAATGAAAGTATCATGTCTTTATTTTTACCACCTTATATTTTAGGAAATGGTTACATCACTCATTCGTATGTATGGATTACTAACTTCACAATATGATATGATTAGTTTATCATGTATATATAAAATTGATGATAATGTGGATGAATTATAAGAATATATATTTTTAGAAATATGGTTACATTATTAGGACTATGACTACTAAACTACTTGGAAAACGAAGTAGATATCACCTATAATAGTGATTTAATTTTTTTAATAAATGGGTGATAATATGTTATAAAAAGATAATACATTTTATGATTGATATATTTTTATTGAAAATATTTATAAAAAGTCAATATTTATTTTACATTATGTTTTAAAAAGAATAGGGAAATGTGATACTTGTGGAAAGGCATTGTTTATCACATTTATTAAATTGAGACACATGACTTAAAAAATTATTGTTTCTTTTGTGTGGTGCATATAAAGACCACTAAGTATTTTAGGATACTTATCTTTTAAATTACTCTATTTCACAATCTATATAATTTTAGATATTTCATGGTGCATTCGATTCGATAGATTACATTTTGGTAAGAGCTAATTTCAAAATATTATTATTATTGGACATTCTATTTGTAAATATATTTAGGGGAATATATCACATCCATATCCAATGAAAAGACCTGACCCATGTTTCCCAGAGTTGGTGCCTTATTTCATTACATTTTTATGATTTCAATAAAGTCGTATCCCAAATTATGGAATTAGTTTATTAGTTTTTGAAAACTGTATACATACATAATTTCAACATTACAACTTGAAATGAAAAAAATATATAAATTACTTTTAAAACATCCATAACTCCTAGGTTACCCTTACAGGTCATTCACAATTTACTGCTTCACAAATTGGAAAAAATAAAACATGTGAAAGGGGTGAGATCAAATACTTAGTAAGGGTAAATAATACATTAGATGAAAATAAAAACATAAACATTATGGATATTTAATAACTAAAAACACATGACTTTAAAAATTATACTTGAACATAATATGTCAGCAATAAGTGCTGAAAAAATAATACCATAATAAAACATAATCATGGGTTTCTTACTAGTCTAATAACCTCATGGACTATCAATTTTCATAATGTTGGAAATTAATAATGTCATATATTCTGAAATATAACATCAATACCTTGTCCAAGACATCTAAAAATGATCATGGCCTTGACCAAAACCATATCTGAAAATGGCCTAGGCCTCGTCTAAGTCCATATATGTTTTGTCTCTTAAGACATACCGATGCATTGACGTGCTATAGAAAGCCCCACCCATCATGTACTAATTCTAATTCATTACCCATATGAATGGGGATAAACATAAAAAACATATAAAATCATTTTTAAACAAACATATTAAATGTAAATAACTTTCCCCAAACATAAACACTATCCTTTCAGAATAATATATTTAATGGGTTTAAGATGGAACATCGATAGACAAACTAAAAATTTAACATTTAATATGGTACATGAGATAATAAATTATTATTCCACATTAAAAAAATATTAACAAGAGTGATGAAACAAATGAAAATTCTCTAATAAAATTATTGAGTAATTCTTGAAAAAAAATCTCATTTACTTTGAAAATAAGAGCTCTTTTGGAAATATCATTGTATAAAACCAGAAGATCAATAATATAGTTTTTTCATAACAAAATTATAGATTTTATAAAAATAATTATGGCTAAAAACAAATTATATAATGCATTTTATCATAGGAAAGAATTATATAATTTCCCTTGAATCGGGCTTGTATTTTAGAAAGAATTTTTTGTATGATCCTTTTAAAACTTGTAACTCCCCACAAATTAAAGAATGATTCAGGATGGTACGGACACACACACACACACACACACACACACACATATATATATATATATCATTAACACAAAATTTATGAGGATTACATAATAATTAATAAGAAATTCATAGTGCTAATTGTAGAATAAGAGTAACCCGAATGAAAATGGAGGTTTGAGTTGAAAATCATTACGTTATGTCTGAATGTATTCTGCACATGAAATTTTTGTCCTAGATAAACAAATTAAATCAATTAAATAAATAATATAAAACCTTATATACATTTATTTTATTCATTATAGTTTTTTTAAACTCATTTATGTTCTTATTGATAAGTTATAAGATTGAATTCCGTTGTTCTGAAGTGTTCATTTCCTTCACTTTATGATTAGTTCGCTTGATTATAAGTAATGGAGTTCATGTGGAATGGATGAAATTCTCCCTAACTGAACATATATAACATTAGTGAACATCCATATATGGAAATGGTTTTATATATCATTTTATTACATGTTATGAGGATGAATTATTATATATATCATTAGTGATAACCATTTATATTATTCTGGTGATATTTCGATTGTTACAAACTATTTTGTCGTATAAATTAGTATTATGTATATATAATTGTTCAAAAACATCGATTAAGATAAAATATATATATTATGATCTATTTAAACTGTAAAATGGTTTAATTAACATTAATTAATACATTAATATAAATTGAAAACCTGTCGTCCTTGAATGCGATAAATTAACACACCTCCAACGGTGTTTTTATATTATCTATAAAAGGAGCAGAAATGAGAGATGATGAAAAATTATTATATTAAATTATAAAAATTCCATTATAATAACGTTATTTTTGTTATCATACCTTTTTTATGAGGGGATTTGATTATAGAAAATGAAAAGGAAGGAACTAGAAAGAAAAGGGAATTTGAGAAGACCTTTATGACAATTCGAGAGCCTAACGACATCACAGAAAAATTCATAAAATATTTTGATGAGAGAAAAAATATCATCCAATAATTTTGTCACAATATGTATAGTATGGTTTATATGTAATTATATATACTAACACAAGATTATGGAAATTAAAAAGTGATAACATACAAGGAAATCTTGAAAAAGAGAAGGGTGGTAGATTCTTGAACTTTGTAGAGTAACTCCTAAAACATGATGGTTAGAACCGTGGGGGATTGATGAATCCTTGGGAGGTAAAACTACCAGAGTTTCATGGATGATGAATTTGGAATGAATGTAATGAATGGAATGTAATAAATATGAGGGTATTTATAGCTAATGTAATGAAATTGTTTTATTAATATTTGAGGACACCTCAGTAGAGGTATCTATAACACAATGGGATTGCCCATAGTATTTTCCCATGGTATTGTACACATGGGAAACCTCATATCATATATTAATTTATAGAATTTGACATGAATTTTATTTTAATTATTAAATCATATTATTTCATTAAATATACCTAACACTCAAAACTATATTTTCCCTTTTCACGAAAAACTATTGTATTTTATAAAATTATCATAAATTCACCATAACCTAATATTGATGTTCTGAATTCAAAAATTACATTTATTTTATCATATTAATTCTCTAAATTTTAAAATTTAATCTTTTATCAAATAAAATACTTATTTATTAAATATAATAGCGGAAAAAAATGAATAGTAAAATGAATTTTAAAATATTCGACACATAAAAAAATAAAATTATTTTATCATTTATAATTAAAGAATAGTGTTTTAATAATACAATTTCATTATAATATACATTATTGAAACCTTATTTTGATATAATAATTTAAATGTCTCTAATATCTACATTTTTTACTAAAAAAATAAATTTATCAAATTCATAAAATTTTTATGAAGAAAAACTCAAAACATAAATGACTGAACAAAAAATTTATTTATAATTTCTTCTGAGAGATTACAATACCATTGGTCATATTATGATTCATAATGATATTTTACTATTCATAATGGTATTTTATTATACACCAAAAATGTATGTTGATCCTCTCAGACTCTAAATATCATACTGAGCACAATAATTTATGTCAATTTTTAGAAATTAAAATCACATAAGAAAAATTATATCTAATGTCATGGTTATAAAAACATCCTATAATATCAATGTGTTTGTTTCAAAAAAGGCCAATTTTTTAATTCATTCTATAACAAATTTATTTGTAAAATTTTTTGTTGTTACATTCTCCCCTACCAAAATCCATCCTAGAAATTATCAACATGTTACCTCATTAAAAGATTTGGGTAGGTCTTCATCATAAGATTATTAGGATCCACATAACCTCTTTAATTTTATGATTTTTCCAAAGTACCTTTACCACCTGAGTCATATGATTCCTCAATACCTATTCATTAGTGTATAGAATCCTGATAGTCTATTCATAGTATATAAGTCATGTTCCAATTCAATACCTTTAGAAGTGAGGACATGCATTGGGTTTAGTATACACTTTCTCATAAATGAGTCATGGAACACATTGTGTACCTTATAAAGGCTTGGTGGTATTTCCAAATGTTATGCCATATCTCCAATTTTCGCAAGAATTTTAAAATACAATGTACATGGGGCTTAGTTTCCTTTTTGTTCAAAATATTATAACTCCCTTACAATAAGATACTTCTAAGAATACGTGATCTCACTCTCAAAATTCCAAATCCTTCCATCGATTATCATAATAGATATTTTTCCCACTTTGATTTGCTTTGATATGGGTTAGAATAGTTTTTAACTTTTCTTTGGTTTCCTTCCCAAGCTATGGGCCCACGATATTCTTTTCACCAACTTCATCCCAACATGTTGGGGTATGACATCTCTTTTCATTCAATGCTTTATATCATGCCATTTGAATAATGGAATGGACACTATTATTTTAGTTAAACCCCAACATGGGTAAATACTAATCCCACGTACCTTGAAAGTTGAGAGAGCATGATCTCAACATGTCTTCTAACATTTGGATCATACATTATGACTACCCATATTTTTGGGGGTGGTAAGCAGTACTCAAACAAATATTAGTGTCCTGAACATTCTGAAGACTTTTTCCATAATTTGGATGTAAATCAAGGATCATGATCAGTCACTTTTTAAATTGGTTCCCCATAATGTCTTACAACATCATTGATATGGAGTCATATTAGGCACTCTAGTGGAAAATCTTACCTTATAGTGTGGAAATGTTCATATTTCGTATGTCAGTTATCAATTACACATATTGTTTCATTCTCTATGGGAGTTTTGGGTAGTCTAGTGAAAAAAATTCATAGAGATGTCATCCCATTTCTATGTATGATTTGTTAGTGGTTTCATGAATCTAGTAGGATGTTTTTATTTATCCTTCACCAGTTAAAAGACTAAACATGTTGATACATAATCAGAAATTTCCCCCTTCATGTTATCCCTCTATAAATGTTCCTTAAAATATATATATATCTTAGTGCTACTAGGATGTATTAGGAAATTATAACTATGTGCATGATCCAATAACTCCCTTTTTAGCTCAGATATACCAGGAAAACAAATCCCCTTATGAAACATTAGAATTATATCTTCATATATGAATTCTTCCAACTTCTCATCAGTTATAAAATTAATTTTCCTTTAGGACAATCTTCACCTAGATGATAACTTTTAATCCTTTCTAATAAAGATGGTTGGGAAACCAATTGAAAATTTAATGATTGTTCACCTTCTTTGATGATTCTCATATCCATCCTCGCTAGATACATGTACATAGGATCCTTTCCAGTTCTCATTTTGTATATAACTCCATTATCATTACATCTCATTGCATCAACTACTATTTTTTCCATTCCTAGGTGGTAGTGTATGTAATAGCCATAATCATTGAGCATCTTGATCCATCTCTTTTACCTCAAGTTGATTTCTTTTTGTGAGAAGATGTATTTATAGCTATTTTGACAGTAATTGTCTCACATATGTCACCATAGAGATAAATCCACCATTTCTTCAAAGAAAATATTACAAATACTAACTGAATATTATTAGTTGGATAGTTATGTTCAGTAATTGTTAATTAATTTTATGAATAGTAAATAACCCTATCATTCTTCATTAGGACACGACCACTTCATTTATTTGATACATCACCATAGATCAAAATTCTACTATTACCCGATGGTAGAGTGAGGATCAGAGCATTCAGTAATGTCACATTAAATTATTGAAAACATTCTGTACATTCTTTTTTCTATACGAATTTAATCCCTTTTCAAGTAATCCAAGTTAAGGGGTTTTCTAATCAGGTGATGTTCTGAACTAAACACTAATAATAACCTACTAAACCAAAAAAAACTATGTTCTTTGATTATGTTCATTAGAGGAGGCAATTCCTGAAATGCCTTTATCTTCGAAGAGTCATATATGATTCAATCCTTAGAGAAAATATGTCCATGAAATGAAAATCTTGGAAGCCATAATTCACACATTCTAAACATCCCATATAACACATTTCTTCTAAGAGTCTTCACAATAATTTTCAAGTGATTCTCATGATCTTCAATTCATTTTGAGTATACCAACATATCATTAATAAATACAAAAAAAATCCATCATGATATTCTTTGAAAACACTATTAAATACATCCATGAAAATAGAGGGTGCATTAGCTATTCCAAATTACAATACTATAAACATGTAATGCCTATACATCATTCCAAATGTTTTCATTAGAATAACATCATACCTCACATGCAATTGAGGATATCACGATCGAAGGTCACGCTTCGAAAAATATTGGGCTCTGTGAAGTTGATCAAATAAATCTTCACTGTGAGGTAGGGGATACTTGTTCTTTATTGTAATAAAATGATATCCCTATAGTCAATACAAAAGCACTTATAATCATTAATCTTCTTAACAAAAATAATAGGGGCTCCCCATGGAGAAAAACTAGGACAAATAGATCCTTTATTGGTCAATTTCTCTAGTTTTTTCTTCAAATATACTAATTCCACAATGGCCATCCAAAATGGAATATTTGATAGAGGCTTTGAACAAGGAATTAAATCAATAAGAAATACACTTTTTGATCTAGAGGTTTTCAAGTTAAATCCTCTTGAAAAACAAAAATATATTCTTACACAATAGGTACATCATAAATTTGAATATTTCCTTCCTCACCCAATGATATTGTGTTTTCGTCTACTTTATGAATTTCATTAAGTAAAGCTACTGGGGGGATCTTGATAATAATTAAATGATGAAATTATTAAAATAAATATAATGGATTCTATTCCTTCCTCCGAAATAATTATTTCCTTATTCTTACAATAGGCTTTCATATCATTTTTTGAAATACAGTACAAGACATGGAATATGTCAAAGTAAAAAATAGGTATGATAATAAAATCAAAAGATAAAGCATATTTATATTCCATAATGGGTACTACCTAACACATCTTTGTTGAAATGAGAAAACCCTTATGGGTTTTGACTGACAACTCCTCTATTAAGGGGAATTGGATATATTTAATTTTTAGTAGAAATTTGGATGATATAAAGGAATGAAATGATCCAGAATAAAATAATGCATGGGATATTTTTGAGGAAATGATTATAGTACCTGACACCACATCATTAGAAAATTCAACTTCAGTAGTTGTGATCACATAATATTGACATTTCTCCCATGGAATTATCTAAGGAACAATTCCTTGATGCTTTAGACAATCATTAGAATAGTGTCATATCTACCTAAAATTATTGAATTGAACATTAATAGCTTCCTTATATCCCTTGAAATCACAAGAATGATGGATTTTATGTCCACACTTGTATCAAAATCATTTTCCTTTTATGTATACACTAGGGTGATTCCTTCCAAAAGGGTAGAATGTTGGAAAATTCCACTTTTTATTCTTCTTGTTATCTATTATATCCATTATCACCATCTTATTCCTTTTTCCTTAAATTCATAATACTTATATAACTATTTATATATCTTGATAGCACATGGGACAATATCTTCATATGATGATAAACTTTGGGAGGCTATTTCCCTTAAGAGGGATGGTTTTAAAACATTAATGAATCGAAAAATATTTCTCCTTGGACTATGAATGTAGTCCACAATAAGCCTCCCTAACCTTGATATGTTAGCATCATAATTTAAAACATTATATTCCACTTTTTGCCACAAACTCATAAAAATTGTTTCCATATCTTCTCATTATTCTTAGGGAATGTACTTTTCTAAGAATATTTCCTTAAAGTACCTCCATTACATTTCATTTATCTCTTCATCCTACCCTTTTTGAATAAATGACCAACATTGACCTTTAACTGCCGATATAAAATAAACCACCATGACAACCTTCTCCCTCTCATTACATCCCAAAGTGAGAAATATCTTCTCAAGGGAACATATCCACTTCTCAACTACAAATGGAGTTGTAGTCCCGTTGAATGATGGAGATTGTTGTCTCATAAAGCGGTATAATATTTCACCCCCACATTGTGGTTCATAATTATCTATACGGGTAATGTCATTGTTCATAACCTGATTCAGCTGTCCAAGTACAGTAATAAACTGCTCAACACCAGTCGTAGCTCTAATTCCAATGTCATTATGTTTCATAGGAGGAAAATACCAATATGGGGTATGTGCATTCATGTAGTTTCCATTACTTCCACGATGTTACATTTCTAAATAATGGCATAAACTATATTTCGTTATGAATTATAATGTGAAATATCAAATTATAGAAATACGTATCAAAAATTGAAATCCTATTCATATCTTATCTCATAGTCATGAAAATGGTTTCATTGAACAATGATTTACATTTAATTTTTTACTAATGGATTTAAAAGAAAATTTAAATTATCCTAAGAATATCCCCCAAGTGTGTAAAACATGGTCCGTAGTAAGGTTCATTGTCGGGTACCAAGATACCCCATGACAGGCCTAGAACTCATTGTTAGAGTTGTTACTATAAAGTACATCTTTCTAGAACAATTTCCACTTGTTGTATCCAGATATGGATGTATTGGATAGAAATAACCACATAATATATTCCTTACCAAAATTATAGGATGTTATTTCATGTTTATATTTAATTCCTATCATAGGGTTTTGTTCCCTAATATAATATTTTGAAATACATTTCCATGTTTTCTACTAACTGTCATCACATACAAACTATAAAGACCCGAACCAAGTGTCCCAGAGCAGGTGCCTTCATCATTACATGGGAATGATTACAAGAAAGTCATATCAGAAAGGAATGAATTAGTTTAGTAGTTTTGAAAAACTATATACATACAGAAGATCAACATTACAACATTAAATGAAATACAAAATGAAAATTCCTTTCAATACATCCATAACTCCTATGATACCCCTCTAGGTCATTCATCATTTACTTCATCACAACCTGGGGAAAATAAAACATGTTAAAGTGTTGATATCAAATACTAAGTAAGGGTAAATAATACAACAGATGATAATATAAACATTAACCATAGGCATGGTGAAAAAATAAAATCACATTCCTTTAAAAATTATACTTTAACATAATATAGGTGGAATACAGGAAGAATAAATAATATCATAATAATGTTTAATCACGGGTATTACATAAGTATAATAACCTCATGGACTATCACTTTTCATATTGAGGGAAATGTATAATGTTGGAAAATATGAAATATATTTTCAAGGCCTCGACCAAGACATCTAAAGATGATTAAGGCTTCAACGAAAAATATATATGAAAATAGGTAAGGCCTTATCCAAGTCTATATCTATTTTGTCTCATGAGAACTACTGATGCATCAATGAGCTATATATGGGCCCCATCCAAAACAAAGTATTTCCAATTAATTCCTTATATGAATTGGAATAAACATAAATAACCTATACATTCATATTGAAACCACATATGAAATGTAAATAACTTTCCCAAAACATAAACAATAACCATTCAGATTAATATAGTGAATGGTTTGATGATGGAACATCAACAGTCAAAATAATCATAAACCATTCAACATGGTTGATTATATCATAAAATATTAGTGTCAATTATACATAATAATCAACAATAGTGTTGAAACAAGTGAAAATACTCTTATAAAATAATCGAGTAATTCTTGAAATAAATACTCTTTTACTTTGAAAAGTATATCTATTTTGGGAAAATCATTATATAAAACCAAAATTGAAATAATATAATTGTTTCATTACATAATTATTTATTTTATAAAAATAATGGTGTATAATAAAATATTATAGAGTTTACTAGAACAAAGGTAAGAATTGAAGAAGATCCATGGAATCCTTCTTGTATTTCAGGACAAGTTTTTGGATGATCCTTCTAAAACATGTAACTATCCCTAAAATAAAGAAGGATTCTGGTTGGTACATGTATATAGTGAATTCAAACAGAATTTATGAGAAGTTAATATTAATAAATATGAACTTCATTGAGGTTAGTAGAGAATAAGAGTAACCTGAATGAAAATTGAGTTTTGGGTAGAACATCCTTACCTTATGTCCGAATATATTCCTCACTTGACCATAATTTCTTTGATATTAAAATTAAATCCATTAATTAAATAATTCAAAACTTTATATACATATATTTTAGTCATTATACTTTTATTAGATTAATTTTTGTCATTATTGTTATGTTAAAAAACTGATTTTTTTGTTCTAGAGTGTTCGTTTCCTTGATTTCACGATCAGTTTTCTTGATTATAAGTAATGGAGTTCATCTAGAATGAATTTAATTAGATATAATTGAACTTATATATCATTAATTAACATAAATTGTTTTAAATGGTTATAAATATCATTTTTACATGTAATAAGGATGATTTATTAGATATAATATTAGTGACAAGAATTTAGATTATTTTGGAAATATTTGGATTGATACAAAATAATTTGTTGTATGAATTAGTATTATGTATTTATAAATATTATAGAACAATGAATAAGATAAAATACATATATTATTATCTGGTTCAATTGTAATTTTTTTTTTCATGAAAATTTATGAAGGCGTTAATAGAAATTGAAAACAAGTCGTCCTTGAATGCGCTAAATTAACACATCTATAATGGTGTTTTCATTTTTTGTATAAGAAGAGGTGAAATGAGTTATGATGATGAATTGTTACATTAGAATAAAAAAATACCAGTATATTTAAGGTACTTGAGTTATCATACCTTTTTTGAGGGGATATGATAAGAGAAATTGAAAATAAAGAAACTTGAATGAAAAAGATATGTTGAGAAATCCCATACGAAAATTCGAAAACCTAACAACATCATGTAAAAATTTATAAAATATGTTTATGATAGAAAAATGGGACTCTAAAAAGTTTATATAATATGGAATGTAAGGGGGATATGTACATAAATATCCTAACATAATCCAATGTAAATTAAAATGAATTACATACAATGAATGCTTGAAAAAGATAAGGGTTATAGATTCTATTACCTTGTAGAGTAAATCCAAAATCCTGAATGTTGGGACCTTTTGAGTTTGAGGACACCTTGGGAGTACTACATGGTGGGTAAAAATACCTGATCTTCGAAAGTGATTAATTTAGAATGAATGGAATGTAATAAATGGGTTAAAATTTATTTCGAAACTGAGAGATTTTTTTAATAATTTCCGAGGACACCTCAACAGTGGTATTTTGAAAACCATGGTCTCTCCCATGGTATTTTCCCACGAAATTAACATCCTAGGACACATAATATCATAATATAATGTAAACAAGTCGACCCGAATTTGATATTAATTATTATATCATTATGATTTCATTAAACATAACGAAGGCTCAAAACCCTATTTTTATTACTCCTGAAAAACTAAAGTATTGTATTTAATTCACATAAATCCAGTGTAACATAATATTGACATTATAAATTCAGAAATGAAATTTATTTTATCATAATAATTCTCTAAATATTAATATTTTATCATTTATCTATGAAAATACATATTTATTGAAAATAATAGTGGACCTAAAATTCATAGTAAATTTTTTGACACCTTAAAAACAATTATTTTACCATTTTTAATTATATAATAGTGTTTTGATAATACTATTTCATTATAATAAACATTAATAAAACCGTTTTCTAATATAATATTTTAAATCTCTCTAAAAAATATATTTTTTACCCAAAAAATAAATTTATAAAATTCGTCATATTTTTATGAAAAAACTAAACTAAAAAAACGATTGAACAACAATTTTTTAACATTCAAAGGTGATGTTACTATTCCATTGGTCATATTACTATTAATAAGGTTATGTTACTATTCATAAAGGTATGTTACTATTCACAAAAAATTTAATTTGATCTGGTCAGACTCTAAATATCATACCAATCACAATAGTGTATGCCAGTTGTTTGAAATTTAAATCACATATGTGAAAAAATTATATCTAATATCCAGGTTATAAAATTATCATATAAAAATAGAAGTGTTTGTTTCACATAGAATCATTATTGAATTAATTCTATAATAAATTTATTATAAAACCTTGGGGTTTTATATCCACATTTCCTGATAAAATTCTCAATTTTTTATACAATTGTTATACAATTATTAATGACATTTTTACTGATATGTGAATTTTTACAAAATGGTTTGAATGGATTAATTTATTGTTTTCTAAGTAGGGAACTTTTTGAATTTCTTGACACATTAAAAAGAAATGTTTTTAGATTATATGGAATAAATATAAAACTCTTATTTCATGAGTCCTTAATGTCCTGAATAATCATATACAACCTTACAATGTTATTCTCAACAATTTTTTTTGCCTTTGTAATTTTGAAACTATAAAAATATTTTTTTTCAAAATGTAAAATATATTTTTCTCATGAATAATTTCATGTGATATTTAATAATAATGAGCCATTTAAAGAAAAATTATTTTTCTATACATTTTTTCTGAGGATATGATCATATAATACCATTCACATTCTTTCTCTTAATGTTTTATGTTTATTAATTAATTGTTTTTATAAATTATATTCATTTTCCTTGAGTTTCAATAAAATGTTTATAAACCATTTATTTTAATGGGTTCTGATATGATGAATGATTTATGATCATATAGAACCCATATGTATGGTTTTATTATGTGATGTGTGGGACCAATACCTCCTTCCAATTCTTTGGGCATTGAGTCAGATCTCAGTAGATATATAGGGGGTCAAGTCTTTATGCTTGATCTGTGATGGGAATCAAGATTAATTGGTTGATCTGTGATGGGAATAAGGTTTATTTACTTTATAATATATTTAAAACAGATAACAAGGACTAATTATAGAGTATTTTTAGTTAAAAGTTTCATATGGAATGACTTCTGTACTTATGATGAAACCACAAACATTTAAGATGTGAAATAATTTGTGATCTAGATTGATAATTAATTATTATTATTATGAGACATGTATTTTGAAATGAAAATGTATTACACCATGACTCATTATTGAAATATATTATTGGTTGGGTATGAAATTTGTTTCTTATGGTCACAATCACATACCCATGTTCTTATATAATGTATAAATAAGTTTAAAAATTGATATCCTCAATTTTTACTCTTACTGCTCATCCAGGCTCAAAAATTTCTTATGTTTCCTTTCCATGGTATATGAAGATAGGTTTTATATTGGTCTAATAAAAGAGAATAACATTATGGGAAATATTTTAGTTCTATCATAGGAATGATATTTGTTTTCAATGTTTCAAAAGTAAAAAATCTATTATTGTCCTCGTGAATGGGGTTGTTTAATGTAAATAATATTGATCTAAAAAATATGTAATATCCATGTATGACTAAACGAGGCCAATATATTGAAATGAGGTTAATGAATATTAATATTTACCAAATGTAATTCGTCATCCTACACTTTCTCTATAGTTGAAATGGAAAAATATTTCCATGGATTTTATTCTAGGATTACAAAAGACATCTCACGGTAATGATGTGATTTGGGTTATTGTTTAATGATTAAACAAATCTACACATTTCATTCCCATTTGAGATAAAATGACATTATATCATCATTATTAACTGAATTTAAATGATATTGTTAGGTTGTATAGAATTAATCTAACCATTATATTAGAACCTGATCACAGGTTCACATTATATTCTTTGAAAGTGCATCAATATTTTTTCGGTATTAAATTAAATTTAAGTGTATATATATATCATCATTATGTAGGATAGAAAAGGATAAATATTATAACATTGATAATATTAATCACTCATGATCAATTTATTACTATGTATTTTTAAATCAACATCATTCATTGGAATATTCTTTTTATAACAATATTTTTCAATCCAGTATACATATTGAATCGTTCGACCAATTCTTTAGAAAGAGGAATCCTAATCCACATTTTAAAGATGATGTTAAAGAAGATAGTATTAGTGGACTATAGTTATTTTATAAAACTGATAATAATGTGCAATTTATTCATAAACATATTTGGACATCTTAGATCACATAGATAAGTTATGATTAATACCCAAGGAAATATCATATTTATGTAGGTCTTCATGTATTTGTCTAAGATGCTTTGTGGAAAAGTGTTATGTGTTTTGGTAAAATTGTAAATATAAGTCCAGAGTTCATTAGACTGTATAAAATCCTAGATAAATTTGGATTCTATTCTAATTGAGTAGCATTTCCTCTGATAATATCACATATACAGAATATATTTAATTATTTGATGTCAATAGAAAATGCATCACATTCATATACATTTTTGAGAATGAATGTTTTTTAGTGGGAGTAGAAACATTATCATGAGGAACATCGTATTCATATTCTTCTCTATATAAAATATTTTTTTGGATTAACATGATTCAATAGGTAATGATCATTTTGAAAACTAATGAGGTTGATGAGGAAACATCGAAATCTAAAAAATTATATTATGGAATGTTATAAAAACTTGATTAATAGGGGAATAAAATTGTGAGGATGAAATTTAAAAAAGGTGGAACAATGTATCAATATAGTTAATTATATAATAAATAATTTCATATATATTAATAGGAATCACATATGTATATTCATTATTTAAATATTTTTTTAATTAAAAGGATATAATTTTAATTCATTTATTACAATGATATTTTTTAAATTTATAATTTAAATAAAATTAATGTTAATTTGAAAATATTAAATAATTTTTGATTTTATAACATAAAAATTTTCTCTGGGGTTTATTTGATATTTTCCAAAAAATATGTATTCTTCATTGTATATGGAATTTTTTTTGTTTTTCAAGAAAATGTCTTTTATATTTAATAAATTATTTAAAATAACAATCATAATATGTACTGAATAATATTTAAGGTATCATATGTATTATTTATTTCTATTTAATATAGTAAATTACTTTTAATCTTATTTATATTGGTATATTTATATTCATTATTTTGATTAAAAAATTTTTTCCTTACATCCTATGTTAAAATGCATAATTATCATCAATTTTAATAAAATAAAATAATAATTGATCAAGAATATTCAAAATGAAATTTAGAAATCATATAAAGAAAAATATATTTTTGGTTTCTTGAAATTAGGATTATTATTCATTGATTTATTATAGAATAATTTTTCCCAAAACAAAACACTACCATAGAAAAAACAATTTCATAGCTTCTACAAGTTTTGTTTAAAATTGAGTTTTTATTGTTCTATAAAATTTATTAGGTAAAATGGATTCCATATTTTGAATAAGAAAAAATTAAATTTTCATATATGGTGTAGTTATTGTTTTACCAACCTGAATACTGAGAATTTTAAAAATTATTGACTGATGTGAATGTAAAAATGAATTTACTGGGGTTAAAATTAAACTATAAGGGTCAATATGACTTAAAAACATGTACATAATATATTTAATGGATATATATCTACCTTAAACCATATATAATTTAAAATTTTCCATTATTATATCCTTTATACATGAAAATAATGTGGTTGGAATTCAATCTTTTCTAATACTATAAGTGTGCCACTCCCCATATTTATAAAAGCCCACCCAGTCCTCTATTAACTCTTTCAAAACACATTGGTTCAATAAGGACCTAGGAATGTTACATCTATACATCCATAATCAAAACCTATAAGTATTATTTTTGGAATAAAGACATCCATGAAAGGCCTTTTTTTCAAACCAAAATCAATTACTTGAAGAGTATCTAACTTTCCTAAGTGATAGTTTTTCATTTATTTCTTAATACAACATAATTAATTCACTTTAAAAAATTATTTTTATAATAAAATAATTATAATAAATTTATTAACATGTTATAATTATTGTTTAATTACCTAAACAATTATCTTCTTTCATCAAATGGGTTATAAAATCATCATTTGTGCGTATGGATGAGTACCACCTCATCAAGAGATGAAATTAATTTTTCTAGTATTTAATCTCATTGTTGTATATGATGATAGATATAAAGAATAAACATGCCTTTTATAACATAATTTTACATATAAAATCATTAAATAATATATAATGTTTTTAATTTCCATTTTATAGAGGATACAACATTGTCTCTTGGGTGTATGGTGGACTACCGCCTCATGAAACGATGCGATTTGTTTTTCAATAACATTTTAAATAGAATGTATCAAGGATAATTATAATGGAAATACATGATGTAAAAATAATAATTAAGATTTTATTGAAATATTTATAATTCTTATAATATAATATATATTTTTTATTTTATAACATTTCTCTCACTTAGAAATGATAAAATAATTCATGAACTTGTGGACTACCGCCTTCATGAATCCATGTGACTCTATTTTCATCTACACACCCCATGTTTGATATATAATATTACATTTATTAGAATAATATTCTATATATTATATTCTTATCATTCATCAATTATAAAATATTACTTACTTCATTAACATAATATTGATGGAAAATGAAAATGATACTCATGCTTATGTATGGCTTGTAGAATTCCAGTTGGTAATATACTTCACTTATAAAAACCATCTATCATGATTAGTCATAAAATTATAATTGATTTAGAAATATTATAAATATTTAATGTCTTTTATTATAGGGATTTTAATATAATGACTCTTTAACTATAGTCACCTACAAAAGTCATTTTTTACCCAGAAGCTTCAAATGTTAAAAACATACAACATAAGAATAATTGATGATATAATTGTATATAACAGTGTAATTAGTGAAATAAAATGAATATTAAACATAAAAATTTCTCAAGAATGTCAATAATTATCATTAGTTAATTATTCAGGATGATAAAGATAGACATGGTACGTCCTACTCAATGTAATGTACTTTGTCTCAATATTCTTTCATTGAGGAATATTATTCTTTTATGAACCAATATTCATTGATATGGTGTATATATTTTCCCATAAACATTATTTATCATGAATTTAATATCTCATGATATATAATGTTATGGATACTATTATTCTTTCATTGGTCTTATGATTCATATTTTTTCTAAGGGATCATGTACTTTTCTTTTATAAAAATATACATTTAATTAATTTTCTTTTAAACTATTCTATTAAAAATAATTTTTATAAAATTATTTGATAAACGTATAATTTTTTTTAAAAGTAAATTTTATGTAACATTTAAAATATTTTAACTATTTTTAAGGTAAATAATTTAACATGTTTCATGTGAAATATTTTGATAAAATACTAATATAATGTTTTATTTCAAAATTTATGGAGTCAATTAAATTTTTTCTTCCATGATAAATACATAATTTCTATATTCTATTTGAATATTTCATTTGTTCTTAAAAGAATAACCCTTATATTTTTTTGGTATTATTATATTAAACATGGGTTTTTAATGAAATATTGTATTTTGTTATCAAAAATTTATTTTTAGAAGAGTTTAAATGTAATTTTCAATTATTTTATTATGGAAAAGGGAAATAAAAAAATCATTCATTCATGATATCGTATTTAAATGAACTCAGCATTACACATTACAAATTTTGTTAATTCAACTAGAAAACAATATTAACATTCCCAAATATTTTTTGTATTTTTATTTTGAAAATAATATAACATTAATCATACATATCAACTCATAATCATACAAAGTAGGTATTACTAAAATATTGTCCATTTCTTCCATAATAATATTTTTTTTTCAGACATGAATTATTCAGAAAATTTAGCTTTTCTTCTTCTTTTATTTTATCCATCATTAATAGATATTAGTTTTTTTAAAACATTGCATGGGAATAAAAAGGTCATTATGTTATTTAAAATGAATGAAATAAAACTTCAGTCCATAAATATTTATACACATATGAAAACATAGTCACATGATAAACTTCTCACCCATAAAGTATCATATAATTACTTAGTAAAAATAATTGTTTCACATATAAAAAGTAAAAAATAAATTAAAGGTAACATATGGAATTGATAACTTATGATATTATCCATAATTGCTACCATATGATTTGTAACCCTCACATATACCATACAATATAACCCTTACTATAACCTTTTTGGAGTAACCATCACAGTTACACTTGGAGTAACCATACAGTCAATGTCCCGAACCAAATTTGGTCACTGTCAAAAATGGCACCTGACCCAGTCTGTGGATAGTCTTGAGGGGTATTATTTATCCCCATGGGATGGAATAAAGTCCCGAGTATCTTAAATATTGGTTTGGGAACGATTTAGCTGAGTTTAGAATCATTTAACAACCAATGATAATTAACAAACCAAATTTGAAAATTTATGCCAAACACTGGTTAAATATATCCAAAAATGAACGCATAGTTTTAAACATGAAAAAATTGGTCCATGTATAAATAATAGTAGAAGAAAAATATCCCAAAGGACACCATATGAAAATGGGTTATCCCCCATAATTCGTACCCACAACACCGCACTAAGGGGAGAAATGAGCGACCTGAACTGCCATCATCCAAGGCCATGCCTTTACCTGCATCAAACATGAAAAAATATATTTACACCCATGGGGTGTATGTAGAGTGTAAGAATATTATTGTTAGGATTCCACCCAGTTTATTATATATAGTAAGTAATGCTAGATTAAAATCATGTATGTTTTTGATAAACAAGAAATGGTGGCAATAAAATCTAATGAATGAAACTTTTAAAGGTAAAATATTATCAAAGGGATATTTAAAAGAGTGTACACATTTATTTAAAACATGTAATATACTGAATTTTCAATACAAACACATCGTAATCCAATGATAAATATGAAAGTGTAAATGAGCACTAATTTTGGGAAGATCCCTAGGCAGTAGTTAGTTTTGGGCCTCATGTACCACGTATCTCGGTGTAAAGTAACCATAACAATATCTATTCTCATGCATGAACCACTAGTAGGAAATATAACCATTACCTAATTGTACCCAAGAATCATCAATATTGTTTTGTTAGTGTTTTCAATTTCCAACATGCTAAGTGAAAAAGGGACAAAACCACTTCGGATCACTAGTGTACTAGTACACGTCCACCCTCCTAGTTACTCGGGTTTCCCACTTTTGTGCTCAATGAATATACAAATGTTACAAAATTAAATTTTCATATATAAAAACCATTTATAGTCATACACACTCTTTAATTTAGCTAAACATTAATAGTACTATTTATATAACCCAATAAGCCATTTAGAATTTCAATAAAACATTTTCAAGGAATATAATCAAACTTTTAACTTATAATCCATCTAAAATACTTCTTTGCAAACAAATTCACCCCAATAAAACACCAAATCCAGAATTGTAAGTACAATTTTTTTTAATAAAACCCTTCCATGAATTAAAAAATAGCTCTAAGTGGTACAACATGGAACACACATGTAAAACACCAATTTTCACACAAAAATTGCATTCAAAATTAATTGTTTAACAAATTCTGCCAAACACAACTTTAACAGCAAGAAAAATGAAGTTGGATTATGGTAAAAATAGAAATCAAGAAATTATAACTAATCTTTTAGTGATTACTCGTGGAATCATAAACCAAGTGTGTCGAAAACACAAAATCCTTGTGCAGAACGTCAACTGCACCACTAATGCACTACAAGGGAGTGAACACAAACCTAAAACCACATGATTGGTATAAGAAACTAAAAAACAGACCCTAGGTATGAATCCCTAACTGTAATACATTTGGGGATTCATGAAAAGTGGAAGAAACACTAAGTATATGGGGGAGAAGGGAAGGAAACCCACATACTTGAAATATCTTGACAAAATCTACCAAAATACACAAATATTTGAATCTCCAGACAACCATAACTGAAAATAAGGATCTAATGAGGCTGAGGAGGTGAAGTGGGGATTGAAATGGTTAAAAGAGAGTGAAAATTGAATGATTTATGGAGGAAAAAAAATTAAATTCTCAAAATTGGACGATTTGAGAAACCCTGAGATATTTCGCACTAATTCACATTGAAAATGACCTCCAATGTGGAAAAATCGATAATGGCTGTGATCATGTAGTATTTTTCTTCGACTGGGAGGTAGAATAACAAAGAAAAACAATAAAATTTGAACATTATATTAATAAATTAAAATTTTTAAAGCAGGAAATGGGTACATGGGTTTCCCCAATACCAAACTAAATCCCCCAAATCCAAAATGACAATGAGTTATTAATGGGTCAAAATAGACATAGTGGTTTTAATAGGTCAGAATAGGCCATGTGGGAAGTTTAATTGGTGAAAAATGTTGAAAAAGGAGGATTTATAAAAGAAAAAAAATATTTTTATATCTGGAAATGGGCTTACAGTTTAGCCCAAATCCTGAAAACCCACTCTTTCCTCCAAAACTCTAAAGGAAAACCCCACCACAAAGTAATATTGGATATTAAATTAATAATACCTTTAAAATAAATCATGTATGTGAAACTTCTCCCCACTATAAATGAATTTATGCCCCAAAAGGAAACCTAAAGCTGATTGGAAACAAGAATGAATACTATTTCTCAGCCCATTACTTCTAATCTAATGTTTTGTGGACATAATTCACATCCTTCCAAAGGACCCAAAATAGTGGAATAGACTTTATAGAAATCAACTTCTCTTAGGAAACTACTATTCTCATTTGTCGCTCAAAAACAGACAAATCAAGCTCTATATCCAACTCCTCCCAATTCAGCACATAGAACAGATCCGGGTTGTACTTTTTCAACATGGATATGTGGAAGATGTCATGAATGGATGACAACTGAGAAGGAATGGAAAACAATTATTCCACCATGATATTATTCTCAGTGATCTCAAATGGATTAACATACTATGGCCCCAGATTCACTTATTTTCCCAATCAACGATGTCCCAGATGAGCAACCATTTTTATGAATACCCTGTCACTCACCAAAACATTTTTTGTTGATAACTCTAGTCAGCATATGATTTATGATGACTCTGAGCTATCGAGAAGTGTCTCATGATCAACTTGATATTCTGAGATGTCTCCTGTACAAGGCTTGGCCCCAACAATGATGTCTCACCTACCTCAGCCCAACATCGGGGGGACCAACAAGGCCGACCATAGTACACCTCAAAAGGATCCATTATAATAGAGGGTTGGTAATTATTATTATAGTAAAATCAAACCAATTCTATGTGGCTATCACTTGAACCTCTAATGTCTAAAACACATGGACGTAGCATGTCCTCTAGGATCTTTTTTTCTCACCATGTCTAACCATCTATTTGAGGAAGGTATGCTATGATCATCTTAATCTGGGACCCCAAGGCCTTCTGAAATATTTTCCAAAACCAACTAGTGATACTGAGGTCTCAACATGAGACAATTTCTAACAGAACACCATGAATCATTACCACCTCTTGGAGAAAAAAATGGCCCAACTAATCCACTTAAGTTGTATATTTAATCTGAATTATGTGGGTGGATTTGGTCAGATGATCAATCCACAAAAAAAATAGTATTCATACCCTGAGGTGTACATGGTAATCCATCAGTGAAGTACATGGAAAACACGTCCCACTTCTAGGTAGGAATGTATAATAGATGAAGCAAACCAGGGGGCCTCTGGTGTTCCACATTCACCTGCTTACATGTGTACCATATCAATACGAAGTCAGTTATTTCTCGTCTCATACTTGGACACCATAACTATCACCTCACATCACAATACATGATGGTGGAACCCAGATGAACAGCCCACCAAGACTCATGGCTATCCTTCTCCACCACCATCTATAGAGATGATGGAACTACTGAACATACCTTGAAGCACAAGATTCAATTAGGATATTATGACCAATTAGAAGAAATTTCCCCACCATGAATAAACTGCCTCGACCAATAACAAATCTTATCACTGTGTGGTTCTCTCTGAATCAACTCTATGAGAGAAGGAGTCAACTGAATTCACTCCAAGAACATGCCTCCACTGTGCTCCTTAGTCTTCACAAGCATCTGAGTAAAGAACCCCATCATATTCCACTCATAACTAGATATCCTCAAGGATTTACCTGGTACTTTTCTACTCCAAGAATTTCCCACCACATTACCTTTTTCCAGGGTATAGACAATGTCAAAGTCGAACCCTTGTAAGTACTCCATCCAATGACATTGCCTTAGATTTTGGTCCTTCTATGAGAAGATATATGCTTAGATTTTGCGATTAGAATAGAATATAAACTTATCCCGAAAGGTGTTGTGACTCCAAGTCGTCAAATAATGCATCATAGCTGCTAAATCCATGTCGTGAGTTAGATAATTCCTTTCATGTGGTCGGAGTTGGAAAGAACCATATTCCACCATGTGAACACAACCAAAACCCATACATGAAGCATAAAAATACACCACATACCCCTTCCTATCCTCTAAAGAAATCATCACAGGGGTGGTATTCAACCACTGCTTCAGCTCCTCGAAGGATGCCTAACACTTTGGGCATTGTACAAACTTCACCCGTTTTCCGGGTGAGGTAAGTCATTGGCAAATAAAGCCATGAGAAATCCTGAAAAATTGCCTGTAGTTACCAGCCAAGCCAAAGAAACTTCTAATCTAGAACATGTTCTTAGGATGCTCCCATGACATAACCACACTAATCTTCTCGGGGTCCACTGAAACCCCCTCCTCTGAGATCACATTCCCCCAGAAACATCACCTCCCCAATCTAGAAAGCGCACTTGGAAAACTCTACATAGAGGCAGGGATCTCATAAAGTGACCAACATGATCTTTAGATGATGCTCGTGTTCCTCCTCAGATCCAGAGTAAACAAGGATGTCTTCCATGAACACCACAATGAAGGAATCGAGATATCGGTGGAACACACTATTAATGAGTTCCATAAAGACCGATGGATCATTGGTTAATCTGAATGGCATGACCAAATACTCAAAGTGGATATACCTTCTATGGAAGGTTTTCTGTAAGATATCTTCAAATTTTACCCTGAATTGATGGTTACTAGAACACAAGTATATTTTTGAGAACCACTTTTCCCCCTGCAAATGGTAAAAAGTCATCTATTTGAGGCAAATGATATTTATTCTTGATAGTTACCTTATTCATCTTCTTATAATCAATACGAAACTATAGAGATATTTCTTCATACTTCACAAAAAGAACAATAGTGTACTAAAGAGATATGTTCGGGAAAATGAATCCATTGGATTCTAAGTCTTCTAGTTTTATCTTTAATTCCCTCAGCTCTGTGGGTGCCATACGTTATGAGGGAATAGATATCAGTTGTGTTCCCGTCACCAAATCGATCGAGAACTCCTCATTACTCTAAATAGGAACACCTAAAAATTCATATTTGAATACCTCAAGAAAATCCTCAAATACTTAATGTAGTCCACCTTCTGGAGCAGGACCTACATCATCTAGCACGAGTGATGAAAACTACAAGATAAGATTCACCAATTCTAGGAGAGTATGTTCTGCACGACCTGGCTGAGGATCCAATTCCCCAAGAGAAACCCAATAAATCCCATTAGGTGTTGTGAAAATCACCCATTCCTTATAGTAATAGATGTGTGCTTGAAAGTGAAATAGCCAATTTATTCCATGTAACATGTCACAAATATCAAAATATAAGACAAGGATGTTCCAATCCATCTCAACCCCTGACATGGAAAGCACACACGATGTGTATCTGATACCCTATTCATTTTACATTACTAGTGGCATCACCAACTCCATCGCAAAGGAAAATAGCTCAGTTGGAAAATTAAAAATTTTAACAGTACAGTTAGATATGAATGAAATAGAAGCACATGTATATAAAAGAGTATCATCTATAGGAGGGGAAATCAGAATGGTACCTCACATAGTCCAAGGTCCCACCACTGATCCCTCATGTGCATGATCTAACACATGAAGATTCCTAGTCTCTTCCTGAGAATGGTCCCTTGCATGTGGTTCTGCCCTAAACTGGCTCTGCCAAGATGATGAACTGGCCCTACCGCCATGACCACCAAACCATGATCCCCTTGTCCTTGACAGCTCTAACAGAGTTGTCACTCCCTTTTATGCTACTAATCTTACATCACATTTGAGTGGATGTTACATCCTTCAATATCAATAAAACTTTCCCATACCACTACATTGATAACAAGGATTAGGAGGAAAAGTCTATGTTGGTCGAATGTGTCCTATCCTCCCACTCTGGTGGAAACAACGGACCTCACATCAGAATCCACTGATGAAAACTACCTGGATGGTTGGCCTGAGCTTCCACCCCCTTCTTTCCTTGCTCATCCCACTTCCTTTTCATCTCATGTGAGCTACTAATACCTAGACCTAATATTGTCCCAGAAAAACCAGCCCTCCCCTTGAGGTTGATCACCACCACACACACATTGTCAACCAACTATGCATAGGTTTTCCGCACGAACATGAAGACCTGAGAATAGTCCTCTGGGAGTAGACCCCTACCGAACATCTGGGCCTTCATTTGTTAATTAGAGACCATTTCAGGAGCATACCAGACCAGCTCAGAAAAATGGTTGGAGTACTCCATCACAGAAGGATCCACCTTAACATGCTCCATTAACTCTCAAAATTAAGCATATGCCAAAAGGTCTGGGAAGTATTGGTCCTTAGAGGTAACCTTGATGTCCTTCCATCTCATCTGCTCATGCTTTCCAGTTTGAAGAACTAATTCCCACCACCTGCGTCTTGGAAATTCTAACTGAAAATAAGCACACATAAACCTAACATTCTCAGGTGTGTCTATTAACTCAATCATTCCCTCTATCTTTTCAATACACTCCTCCACTCCCTAGGGTTCTTTGCTTCCTTAGAAATTAGGAGGCTTCTTTTTTAGAAACACTTGGGATTTGTCCTTCCTAGAACCAGTATCATCTTCCCTAACTAGATATAGAATATGATATGTTCCCAGTCCTAGAGCTAGGATAGGCCGAACCATAGCCTTTACTAGTCTCTGATCAAGTGGTGAGGGATAACTCTCTCTGGATTCCTCTCGTGGATGCATGGGATCATTCTGGAGAGGCTTGTTCCTACAAAAGGAAACATTTCCAAGAGAAAAATCAGAATTACAGTTTTGAAATATTTCATAAATAACATCAAATACAAATACTCAAAACGAATTACAATAATAAAATAAAAAACTACTTCACCCCCTCCCGATGTCCACGTGGAGTCTGCATCCCACACATCTCACTTGGACGTGTAGTAAAACAAACAATTCCAATGTCCCATAGTGAAAAGAGGTTTGTAACATGTGTTGTGGGCCTAGAACCCTTATCATGACCAAAAATAAAATCCTCGATAGTCCTATTTATTTTCTATCCCAACTCATTTTAAAATAATAATATAACCCAAAAACATTAACCTCATCTAATACCATTTTTTCACGAACAGAAACTAGACTCCATCAACACCGGCACTCAACCCGGTCCGTGGAAATTAATGAAGGGTATTATCTATCCCCAAGGGCTGGTATAAGTTCCCAGGCTTCATAAATATTGGTTTGAGAATTATTTACTTGTGTTTAGAATCATTTAACAACCAAAGACAATCAATAAACCAAATCTGAAAATTTATGCCAAACATGCCTTAAATAAAATCCATAGCTGAAAACATAGTTCAAAAAATGACACAAGGGATCCAAAGTTACATTAAATTATAAGGAAAATAGACCATGGGACTCTACATGACAATAAGTTATCTCCCACATGCCTTCTCCACAACACCACACCAAGTGAAGAAACTAGCAACCTAAACCGCCATCACCCAAGGCCTTGCATCTACCTACATCAAACATGATGAGGTCTAATTACACCCAATGGGTGTATGTAGGGTGTGAGACTAATCTTAGTATGATTCCACCCAGAAGGATTCCATATATTAAGAAATAAAAGATGAAAATCATACATGTTGTTGATAAACAAGAAATGGTGGAAATACATTTTAAATAATGAAACTTTTAAAGGTAAACGATTCTAAAAGGGAAATTTAAAAGAGTGAACACATTTAATTAAAACATGTAATCTAATTAATTTTCCAGAAAAAAACAACATAGTCCAATGATAAATATTGATGAGTCAACGAGCACTAATCTTGGGAACATCCCTAGGTACTAGTTAGTTTCGGTCCCCATGTACCACATATCTCAGAGTAAATTAACCATAACCATATCCGTTATTGTGAAAAATTCTCTAGTATGGAACATAAACAAAACCTAATCATCCGAAATCATCATTAGTATAGTTTTTTAGTGTTTTGAATGTCCAACATGCTATGTGAAACCAGGACAAAACCACTCCGGATCACTAGCGTACTAGTACACGTCCGCTAGCCTAGTTACCCAAGTTTCCCCCTTTTGTGCTAAATGAATTTCCACATGTTACTAAATTTCATTTTCATATAAAATAACCATTTCCGGTCATAATAAATTAAAACACTATCTAAACACGCTTTTCACCATTTATATAACTCAATAAACCATTAAAATTTTCAATAATTTTTTTTTCAGGTAATATAACCAAACATTGAACATAAAATCCCTCTAAAAGCCCTATATGAAAAACAAATGAAATCCAATAATACCCCAAAAATGAATTTGCAGCATGAAACATTTTAAAAAACCCCTTACATGAATTATAAAATATCCCTAAGTGGTACAACATGGAACACACATGGAAAACACCCATTTTCACACAAAAAATGCATTTAAAAATCAATTGTTTATCACATGCCACCAAAAATAATTTTTGAAGAAAGAATAATGAAGTAGTAGTATGATAAAAATAGAATTCAAGCAATTATAACTTATCTAGTAGTTCTTACACATGAAGTCATGTACCATGTGTGTCAAAAACACCAAATCCTTGTGCCGAACTTCACCACACCACTACGGCACCACAAGGTAGTGAACACCAACCTAAAACCACATGATTGGACCAAAAACACAAAAATAGACCCTAGGTATGAGGCCCTAAATTTTGGACATTTGGGGATTCAAGAAAAGTTGACAAAACCATAATAAAATTAGAGGAGGAATGGAGGAAATTTAATTACATGATATATCATCAATACATCTTCCCAAATCCAACAAAATTTGAATCTCCAAGCAACCAAAATAGATAGGGAGGCTCTAATGAGACTGAGGATGTCATATGGGGACTAAAATGCATTAAAAAGAGTGAAAAGTGAATTATTTATCAATGAAATAGACTACATTATCAAATATGGATGACTTGAGAAACCCTATGATATTTCCTCCCAATCCACAACTCAAATGAGATCCAAAGTCGAAAAATACATAATGGGTGAGCCTAGGGGTTTTTTCTTCGATTAGAAGGTGGAATCACCACAACAAATTAAATAAATTATGATATGTTAAAGAATTAATTTTTTTAAAGTGGGAAAAGGGATCACAGGTTGGCAAATGCCTAACTAAATCACCTAAATCCAAAATGATAATGATTTTCTAAGGGGTCCAAATGGACATGGTGGTTTCGTATAGTTCAAGAGAGGCCAAGTGGGAACTTGAATGGTTGAAAAGTTTTGGAAAATAGAGGACTTAAAAAGGAATAAATAATTATTTTTAAATATTTTTATGGGATCACAGTGTGGTCCAAATCTTAAAAATCCACCCTTTCCTCCAAATATACATGGGAAACCCCCACACAAAGCAATAAAAGAAATTACAAGAAAAATTCATTTAAAATAAGTCATGTATGTGATAGTAAACCACAAACATAAACATAACCAGTTTATTGGAGGGAGATATAGGTCTTAACCTTAATCATAAACAATTACCAAGAACTAAAACATAATCATTAAACAATAATACTTACATCATATAAATCATTTCCTTTAAAAAAAGAAATTAAAAGAGGATTTCAAGGATATGTTCTCTTAAAATATCATATATATGAAGGGAGAATTTATAATAAAATTTCAATATGTGTAAAAAATATAAAGAAACATATTATAAAGTAATATAATCAAAATTAACTTCAATAATAATATTTTTACCACATAATAAATAATGTCTATGGTTAATCCAACAAATCAAAATTTGGTTAAGAATTCCCTTACCTTACAATTGCCTTACATGAAATTTGTTCCAACATCTTATATAATTTGTTAAAGAGATTTATTAATATATTAATGAAATATATAAATATTTATAATTAAATTTATTATATTATTATAACATATTTCCACAAATTTATTAATAATATTTTGTTATTTTCATTGTTTATGGGGTATTTCTTTCAGGGTTTCCATCCATGGTTCATTATGGGATTTATTGTAGAATGAAAGAAAAACTCCAGATTTCGAATGCAATGGTGTAAATATGTTTATAGACTTTTAAATAATACCAAATAACATGTTTTTTCTGATATTAAGAGGATTCATTAAATGAAAGTTTAAGGGGAATGAATTTGTTTATTTTAGCAGTTTTTACGACCATCACAAAAATAAATCATTTTATTTAATATCATGTATATATAATGGTTCTAGAACATTAAATAACTTAAAATATGTATGATAAAATATTATTTAACCATTTTAATGGTTTTGTGACCAGATTTGATGCTGGTAATAGAAATTGAAAACACATCGTCCAAAATGTCAATAAATTGACACATCACAACAGATGTTTTTTATTTTTAGAAAAAAGGGAGAGGATGAGTTTTATTAAGAATTTTTCCATAATCATGTTAAAATTATAGTATATATAAGATACTAGAGTTTTCATGACACTTGGATAAAGGTAGGTTAATAGCATATAGTAAATTAAAAATAATTTAAATGAAATTAAAATAAAATGAAAGTGGATTTTACCTCTTGAATTATAATCCATGAGAAGCCCCTTAAGGCCCTTGGTTTTGGTGTTTTGGTGACAATAGAAGGTCTTGACGTGGGTTAGATTATTGGTATGTAAATCATGTAGAAATTAAACATGATAGAATGCTTTTAGGTGTGAGTAGAAGTGATAGTTAGGGGTGTTACATATAGTGGAGGAGAGTGGTATTTTCTCAGTATTATTTTCAATAGTTTATTATTTTAGATGAATACTATTAATTGATTTATAATTATAAGTAATTATACTAAAATAATGAATGATACTTTGAGAATTATGGCTTATATAATCATTACATTGTCTATGACACGCTGAATCATGTATTTGTTAGATAGCGTAAATTATCATATTTTACTATTCACTAAAAATTAAAGTATTTCAGAAAAATCCAAAAAAATCACACAAACTGTTTTCATGAAAATTATATTTCAAAATGTTAATCCATTTTATGAAAATAATTTTTTAAATATTTGAACTTTAAATTTTAAGTAAAATCATCATTTATTTGAAAATACTGATTTTTAAAATGTAATTAATTTTATGAAACCATGAAAAATGAATCAAGGTCTCATAAATTTATCTTATAATCACAAAATAAAATAATATTAATTTATTAATATGTATTATGAAAAAATATTTTCTGTTAAACCATTAAAATAATTATAATATTGAAATTAAATATTTATGACTCCCAAAAAACAACAAGAATTAATTATTAATTATGATAAACTTATTTACTTATTCAATGATAGAAATATACCATATTTTCACATATATTATGGATAAATATTATTTATAACATTTTAGGTAATTTTACTATTCTATTGACTAGATTACTATTCTTAAAGGTCATGTAACTATTACTAAGGTCAAGTTATTATTACTTCTATTTTAAGTCCATAATTTGTTTAAATTCCACTTTTTTCATAATACATTTATTATGAATTTAACTATTTAATTCCAAATTGAAAAAAATATTATAAAATAACTTGGTTTATTATATTATCCACACCTTCTCGAAATTTCTTCCTCACAATTTTAATTTTCTTATTTAACAAGTTAGGGTAGAATTTCCTCATAGATTTTTTGGATTCACATGATTCATCTTCATGTATGTGGTTTATACAAAAAACATTAACCTAGTTAATTACCTTATTAAACGTCACATTCTCTCTATGACCAATAATATAAATAAGGTTCTCTTCATAAGGAAGGTTCTCTTCTAGCTAATCTACTTCTGGAATCATAACATGATATGAATATGGAACATACTTTCTCAACATTAAATCATGAAAGACACTATTCACCTAAGATAAACATGGAGGAAACTCTACATAGTAGGAGACCGGTCCAACATTCTCAAGGATTTCATAATATCCATTTATCTTTGGATGTTGCATTAATTTCTTACCAAAACACATAACACTATACCAAGGTGAGATTTTAATAAAAACATGATTACCTTCCTCGAAAGAAAAGTATTCTCTGTTGTTATCTGGATAAATTTTACACCTTCTTTGGGATATCCTAAAGTGATTTTGAATAATCATAATTTTTAATCCAATTTCACTATTAATTCTAGTCCCATTTGAATGGCCCAGCCTAGTTTGTCTCGGGAGAATGCACCTCACCTGCCATCTCATTTTCAAATTAGATCGACCATTACTTCTACTTTGGCATGTGCTGCACCGCCACCTATTTATCTTATAGAATTTGATCCTGGATCTCATGTGGGTTCTCTTCTCATGTTGTGGACACCATCTGATCCCAGCTCCTCAAGTGGTGCCCCCTCCAGTGGCCCTTCCTTCAGAGAAGTTATCTATGATCTGGCCCACAGATCTCCTTTTTCCTCTTTTTCGGAAGTTGTTTCCCCTTAGTCGATAGTATCGAGAGAGTGACATCGACAATTTGTGGAGGTCCCGAGTGATGCATTTGTGGAATCATAGGCCCATATCAGGTGGACACTGGTGGCATTGTTTGGATCAGTGTAACCTCAGATCTCAACCTTTCCTCTCCTTTTTGGGTCATGGGGTCTGATATCTCTTGTGTGAATCTCTCCAATTAATCATAATTCCTTCTGTATTTTCCTTGGATCAGAAGTAGACTTTTTTAGGCCTAGTGTAGGGATCATAATTCATTCAATAAGTGGCTCTTCAACCTATTTTGATGGTTGCTAGATATTGAAAAGGGGAAAGAAATATCCTCAGTTGTGGTTTGGGTCAGTATTCTAGGAATTCCCCTTCCCTTCAATAACGTCGGTCTCCTAAAGGTAATCAGAGATGATTTAGGAGATATTCTTTACATGGATGATCAAACCGAGAGTTGTTTAGATGCCTCGGTAGCCTGTATCTATGTGGAAATGGATATCTCATGTCCTCCCCATGACAATATCTCCCTGTGCATGAAGGATTCCTTTATTTGGTTGCAACCCATCTTCTATCTGGTGTACTGAATCTATTTCTCTTCTTACTGTCTCTAGGGTCACTCTGTGCAAGTCTATAGGAAGCATTACTGGGGAGGCTGTCAGGGCTTCCAAAAGGAGGATCCAGCTAGTGTCTCGTAGAAATGTCACTGTGCTGATCTGGAAGGTCCCCAGGTCCTGAGTTCGAATAGGGAGCATGTCTCTGATCAATAGGCATCACCTTCATCTTTCCAAGGTGATACCACATTTTCTCCCTCGCATTCCATATCAAGTGAAGACAAGGCCCTTGTTCATGTTTACCATTCTAGGTTTATCATCTCAGAATATTCTTGTTCTTCCCTTCTCATGAAACTGAAGAGGTTCCTCGTGTCTAGGCCCTTTCTCGGATCTCGTACATCTCATTGGCTTCCTCCTCATATTCTCTAATCCCTTCCCATGAGCTTACCCATGCCAGAAAAAGGTCCCCTCCTTCAACCACCCCGACCTACCTTCCCTTCCTCCCCCATGTACCCCTCCTTCATCTCCCCTTATTCTGATTCTTGAGTCACCACCTCTGGATGAAGATTGGCTTAAACCTCCTCCTCAGACCCCCAAAGCATGTACGAGGCTTAAGGTCTCCCTGCTCCCTAAAAACCTTTCCTCCTCCCCTCCTTCCTTCTTCTTCTAGCGTGGGGAGGAACACACGAGCGCAAACTAATATGATGAGATAAATTTATTCATCATTCTCTCTAAAGGCCAAGAGTTCTAGGGAATTATTTGAGACACAATTTGTTCAATTATTACTATCATCATATGGAACACCCGAGGGCTCGAAGCTCAGGGATCAGGTGAAAATGGACTTCCTAGATTTAGCTGCTCAGAAACATAAGGCCAGTATCATGGGTGTTATTGAAAAAAAAATTGATCTATAATTGCAGATTTATCTATATGGCTCACTATGCATGAGAGAATGCATGTGAAGCCATCAAACTAGAGTATATGGATATTATGGCATCAGAGTATCTCAATTGATCTTGTCCGGTCGATTGATCAACATATTACCATGAAGTTATCTCATGATAAAGATGTTTTAAATATCAATTTAATTAATGGTAGTTGCGACTCCCAGCACTGAGAGGTTTTATGGTAGGAACTTCTACTTTTTGATCCTGGAAGTTTCCCATTGTTTCTTGGTGGAGACTTTAACAACATTACAGACCCATAGGAAAAGAAGGGAAGAGGTACCTTCCTCAAGAACACTAGTATATCTTTTTCTATTTCATGGAATGGGCTATTGGATCTCATATTTTCTATGGATTATTATACGTGGTGTAATAATCAATGCATCCCCCACCACTCGTGGAGCCGCCTCGATCATTTCTTGGAAAACATGCAGGCCATATTAATGTATCCCAATATCAGAGTTAACAACTTATTGTGTGTTATTTATGACCACTCCCCGATTCTCCTCAATATCTTAGTGGGGTAGGCTATACTAGACTTCTTTAGATACCTCTAGTATTGGGATAGCCTACCTAGCATTCATGAATTTGTTAAGGGGGTGTGGAATGCACCCACTCAGGGGAGGAGTTTGATTTCCATTTCAACAAACTGAGAATGATTAAATGAAATCTACAGAATTGGGTTGATATGGAACCTCATAGTGGAGAAAACATGGACATGACCATGCAGGAAATTCATCATCTTGATGTCACCCTTGAGGGAGACTGGGATGATCAGAACTTTGATTATCTTGGTTTAAAGAAAAATATTTTCTCGGATATGACTCTGTGGTAGGAGAGAATGGCGAGGGAGAATGTGAGGATTAGGTGGCTGGAGGAAGGGGACATAAATACATCTTTCTTTGATGCTTGTATCAAGGAAAGGAAAAGATTAGTTAAACCCAAACATGTGATGGAGGATGGGTCATTTTCAAATGAAATGGAGGAGGTGGGGAGGCTTGTCTATTCTCATTTCCAAGATATCTTGGAGGGACCGAATCCATGCATGCTTGATGGTTACCTGGGGTTGAAGTGGAGTTTATGGAGGCCATTACTGCCCATGTTTCTTCTCAAGACAATGATCTGATGGTGTCCATCCTGGAGGAAACAAAAATTCATGACACTATTTGATGCCTCATAGGTGACAGTGCCCCAGGCCCTGATAGATTCTTAGGTTCCTTTTATAGGGATTCCTGGGGGGTGGTGAAAGCCGACCTCATTGAGGCCATCCAATATTTTTTCCAGGGTGGTAACCTTCCAAGAGTTTCATTCACTACTGCCTTGGTGCTTCTTCCTAAAATTAAGAACCTATCCTCTATCCTCCACCACCACCCATTTAGCCTATGTAATTTCCTATATAATAACCTTGAAAAAAATCCTTAATTCCATATTAACAACTCATCTTCCCTGATGGATATCAATGTAGAAGAATGGTTTCGTTAGGGGTCGCTCAATCTATGGAGAAATCACATTGGCATAAGAGATGATTCGTGATATTAATACTTAGTGGCATAACTAAAACATAGTGATTAAGCTTGATATGAGCATGGACTACGATCGTGTGGAGTGGGGATTTATCAATAAGGTCCTCTCAGGTGTTGGATTCAATCCAATGGTAGCTGATCTTTTATTTTGTAGATTTAGTTCTTCTGGGATGTTTGTTCATTTTATGGGTAAATATCATGGGGTTTTCAAGTCAATCCATGGTCCAGGGAAGGGGGACCCTATCTCTCTGAGTCTTTTTAATCATTACTCATAGATTCTTAGCTGCCTTATACATAAAAGTATATTATTTGGAAAAATACTACAGTATAGAAGGAAGGGAAGAGTCCCCTCAAATTCTAATCTCATGTTTTTTGATGATACTCTTATTTTCATGAATGATTACAAGAGATATATTTGTGAGAATATCTATGTTTTGGAAGAGTATTGTCATTGGAGTGGGAAATTTATCAACAAAATCAAGAGTAACTTATTCATCTCAAGGGAATGCACCCCCAATCAGAAAGACTCAATATGCATCCTTCTAGAGATTTACCAGGGAAACTGTCAAATAATGTATTTGGGTGATCCTTTTTCTTTAGGAAAAATCAGAATTCAAGACTTTGATTATATTATTTTCAAGATCACTAAGAGAGCCCACAACTAGAAAAACAAATACTTGTCATTTGAGGGACAAATCGCCTTGGTCAACAGTGTTTTCCTTAGTAATCTTTTTCATGAACGTTATAATGTTAAAGTTACTAAAGGAGTTATTTTGAAGATTTACAAGGTTCTTGGTAACTTTATTTGGGATGCCTGGGTGGATTGAAATCAGGTTTAGGCGTCTTGGGGGAGAATGTTAGGGACTATTCTAGAAGGAGGTATTAATGTTCATAGCCTCGCTGTTACACTCATTTGTTTACATGACCAAGTTTCCTGGGAGCTTCATGAATGTAGAACATTTTGGGGGAATACCATGGGCAACTCCTCGGTGGATTTTGCATTGATGGAGGGAAGAATTGTGTCTCCTTTCTTTTCCACGCTTCTTCACCACCATTCTTCCATCCATCCCCATTTTTGGTGGGTCACTGGTTAAGGTAAAGTCTTCTTCTAGAATAACAACTGGGAAGGAGATATCCTTTGTTTTCTAGGCATCCCTGTATAAAAAATCTCTTACAAAGAGGCTAGAAGATTTCTAGCCTTCATAGAGGCTATTCTGAACAAGGAACAACTAGATACTCTACACCTCATTGATACCATAGATGAACCTGATAAATGTATTTTTTCCCCATCAAGCTCCGAATGTTTCTCACATAAGGTTTTTCATCACGACCTGATGCCTCAATCACAAGAGAATCAACTGAATAAACTCCTTTGGACTTATGGGATTCTGTTGAAGTATAACTTCCTCACTTGGAGGATTAGAAATGATGCAGCTCCTACGGATGTGAATGTCAAGAAATGTGGAATTTTGAAACATTCAAGTTTCACGTGTTGTGTTGACCGCATGGAGGAAAGCATCGAGCATCTATTCCTAGAGGGAGAGTGGGCTCGTGGGGTCTGGTATGCCTTTGGTGGCTTCACCACTACTATCCATCCTTCTATTGATCCATCCTTCTTCATTATCCAGTTTCATGGATCAGGGGATATGGGAGTGGAAATAATAGCAAGATCAATTATTTTTCATGCTTGGGCATGGTGTATCTAGAAAGCATGGAACAAAGCTAGATTTGAGGTAATTGATTTATCTTGGAAAGACATCATCACTAGTACTTGTATCCTGCTACTCGACTTGACCTAGCATCTTGATAACAGGAGGGGATCCATCTCTCTAGGTTCTGCTTCTGGCTATTTAGACCAGTTTTACTATTATCCCTTACAGCCATTGGGTCTATTGGAAACCTCCTCCATCGGGGTTGAAACTGAATACCAATGGTTCATGTATTGTAGGCATTATAATGGGATGAGGAGTGGTTCATGACCTCCTAGGATTCATCATGTTCTATCTCATAGTCTTCTCGAGAATAGGTTCATCTCTTCAGGAAAAAGCTCTCCCTTTTATTTCAGTCCTTTCCCTCTACAAGCATGGGGGTATTTGCATCAAGGAAGCAGAAACATACTCTCTAGTTATTCTAAAATCACTGTAATCCACTGGTAATATCCCCAGGTCCATCTCCCACCCCATCGGGAAGTGTAGAGATATCATCCCTAACAACGTTCGATTGAGACACACCTGGTGAGAGCGTAAATAGTTGGCTGATCATCTAGAGAAGCTTGCATCTCATAGATCAGATACAAAATGTTTCTACAACCCAAATCATTTGACACATGAGAGAGTTAATATGGTTAGAGGGGATTCCCTTGGACTTCATTATTTCAGGCACCCTAGATCTTTCCTTTCATTTTGATCCGTATTTATTTCATACTTTTTAAATAAAGAATGATGATGATGATGATTCTAGTGCCATTAACATCATTTCATATACATTATCCCAATGATATTGAGTTTGATACCGATTTCCATATAATTCCTCAAAAGGTTCCATCAGTATATTGGAAGGAAATATATTATTATAAGAATACTCAACTAAAGTATTTTGTTGATCCCAACATCCCTGGTAGTCCACTGAATAATCATGGTGAATATCCTCCAACATATGAATTTTTCCCTCTTTCTATCCTTCATATTGAGTATGAAAAGCAATTTTGATTTTTAATTATATGCCCATCAACTTCTGATAGCCTTTCTAAAAGTTATAAGTGAACATGAGATCAAGGTAAGATACAATGGAGTGAGTAACATCATAGAGTTTGACATTATATTAAAGGTATAGATGAGAAATCTGATCCAAATACATAGTATCTCAAATTAGAATAGAATATTCCCATCTAGTGAGTATATAAACATTAACCCTAATCACATTGTTACCTCAAGAATGTTTTGATAGACCCACCACGATGTCCATTGATATATTTTCTCATTTAAACTCTAGAACTGTAAATGGATAAAGCATCCCATTTGGTAATTTTTTTCACTTCTATATCCTTTTGAAATGTCCAACATTACATTGTAAAATATGAAATATGTTTATTTATCCCATCCCGGATTTAATATTACTGAAGGTCTCTGTATATCAATTTTCAATAAGGATGAACTGGAAAAAATGAACTATGAGCTTCAAAATTTTTTTTTACATCATTTGGGAATTACAAGGCACACATAGTGTCTTCCAAAATAATAAAACACAATATTTATCCATATTAAATTCTAGAAGCTTACCCATTTAAACAATTCATTCTTTTCCTATAACTCAAAATATTTATTTTGTGCTTGCTAAATTATGTATGATATATATGACTAAACTATCAACTGAAACAAAAAAGAATAATTTACTTCACCAAAAAAATCAAAGAAAAAAAATCATGAAATAATTAATCAAGGTTTCATGGTCAAATGTAACATGATTAATAATGTATTATGCATTCAAATCAAGGAATCCACCAATTTGTATATTTTTTCAAGATTTTAATTTATCATTCAATAATAATAAATTATCAATTCATGAATCTCACTACCTCATGTTTAATTCCTTCTAAGTGAATTTATACTTTATAATTTTATGGTTAATATATATATCACATTGGTCTCCGTATAAATGATGCCTCAAGTTTTTCAAATAAGAAACCATGTATTCTATTTCCAAATAATGTGTAGGATAATTTTACTCAAAAAGTTTCAAGTTTATTATAGAAAAATAAATTACCTGATCATTGTGCCTTAGAAAAAAACCAATTATATTCACTTAATAATTAATATAGATAGAAAATTCACCTTTTTTTGGAAAGAATTGACAAAAATAGATATTCCACCAATCTCTTCTTCAGTTCCTGAAAAAAATAACATACTTACTTCTAAATAAATTTAACCCATTTTTGTGTTAACTTAGATTACAGGATATATAACAATTCAAATTTTCTAATAAACCATTGGTAATAACCTAATAATATATGAAAACAATGAATCAATATTAAATTTGAAGGTCTTGAAAATTTACCAGTAACATTTTTTGAAAAGATCAACTATTATTACATCCTTATTTATAATTTTACCAATAAAGTAAATTTGTTGCAACAAAAAAGCACATTTTCTAAATTTCATGTATAACTCATTTTTCATTGTGAGTTTTCATGATAATCCATAAATGTTTATGATTCCCAAAATAATGTTTTTAAAGTACAAAAATACCAAAAATTAAAATAAAAAACATATCCAAATATTCATGAAATATTATATTCATAAGATCCATGAATACATAAGCATATTTTTCAACCCCAATGGAATAATAGCAAACTCATAACGCCCATATCTATTAGGGAACACTGTATTCGGTATTTTATCCTCCTTCACCTTTAGTTGTCGGTACTCAGGGCTCAATTCAACCATAGAAAAATACAGATCTCCATAGAGAGGATCAAACAAGTTATTGATATGAAAAAAATGATACTTATTTTTAATATTAATTTCATTCAGTTTACTATAATAAATGAAAAGTCTCATGAAACCATATTTCTTTTAAATGAAAAAAATAGTATAACTCCATTATGTTGTGTTAGGATGGATAGAGACTTTATCAAGAAACTCTTGAAATTAAATTTTCAACTATAAATGATCCACATGATCTATTCAATTTGGGATTTATGATATTGGATTAGAAATAAGATCTAATTCAATATTAAATTCAAATTCTGAATTAGGTATTACAACAGGAAAGTTATAAAGAAAAACATAAATGTGTTATTTTAATACTGCAACATCATTTATCAAAGGAGTTACATTTTTTTGAACAATATGATCAAGATATCTTAAATTTCTATCTTTTAATAATTTCACTCCTTCATATTATTTTATCACTAGTATGGGGTCATTATGGTATAAAATATGAGGAAATTTATGATAAAAAAATTCTTTAGATATATAATCAACCATGGCATGATAAATTAAAAACCAACCCATACCCATAATAACATAAATCTCAATTAAGGACAATCCAAAAATTCTTGTAGTTAATTCATTTCAACAGAAAAAACATAAATATTTTTATATTTTTTTTATTATGTAATTTTTCAACCTGGTGTTTTAACCATAAGTTCCAGACTCATTTTATTATGTGAAAATTTTAATTTAATTGAAAAATTCTAAGAAAAAATGAAACATCTTGGCCTTATCTCCAAAAATTCATTAGAAAATTATAGGTAGACAAACAAATTACATGATACAAATTCATAATATGGCTTGACATCTGTTGACGTATTTGAAAAGGATGTCACTTAATCTTTGTGCTTATAATTTGACTTCATTCCATCATTAGAACCATTCATTGATCTTTTATATTAATAATGACCCATATCACCACATTTAATAACTTTATAGTTTTATTATCACAATTAATATAAAAATCAATTTAATTAAAATCATAGTCCATTTGTCAAAACTTATCACATTGAAAAAAAATCCCAGGGTTTTAAGGAATTCCCCAAGGTTTTTTTAACCAAATCCTCATAAAATTTAAAATATAATTCCTTACCTTTATATTTCATTAATTTATAACTTCCCATCATTTTCCATGAAGACCTATTCATCTTGTTGTTTTCAAAGAAAAAGTGATCATCAGCAAAATCCAATTCTATCCTCTTAGAACAATGAAAATGTTTCCAAAAACATCTTAATTAAAGGGAGTCCAATCCCTTTAATATATTGGCTTCAATAATAATTAAAAATTATTTATTTTTCTATAATTATCTTGAATATTCTTTGCAAAGTAATTTTCCAATCGTGTGATGTATGATTCATACACGGAAACTAAATCCTCTTCTTCTTTTTTTCAATTCAAGAACATTAATTTCCATCCTATGTGGAACCACTTTAGGAAAATATTTTCCAAGGAACATATTTTTACATTAATCTATTTCCATTTAATCAATCTCCGCACTACCGTTGATATTCATGACCATTGACAACCATTGGTCAGCTTCACCATCGAAATGATAAATTGAATTATTAGCCTTTTATTATCTGAAAACCCCAAGTCATCAAATATTTTTTCATGGTTTTTAATCCACCCTTCTAGAACCACTGGGTTATATGATATTCTAAAATCTTGAGGGTGTTTCCTCAAACAATATTCAACTATCCTCATGATACTTTTTGGTATTTATTGTTTTTAATTTCCATGGATTCCAACAGCATTTGTAGTATTCCCCAAAATATCCATTACTGTTAAAAACTATTTGGTTCTAATTCCCACCATTCCAATTTGTTGATTTGGAATGATATCTTACTCTTGGTGAATTATTACATCGTCTTTCCAATTGTATCATCATAATATCATTCTGAATAAACATATCTTAGATGACGAAACTTGGTAATCTTTAAATGAAATATAATTTAAGTATACTCATAAGGTAAACATAATTTATGGTATTTTGTTTACATCATAAAATCCCTTAATTTTATCTAAACTATGCCTTTATTCCAACTATAAGGACATGTCCTTCAATATTACATAATCTAGAAAACTTTACTAGAAAACTCTTTTTACATTCCCAAATATCATTTATGTTTAGAGTTTAAAAATATTAGGACATTATTTATACATATCAAACCAAAATAAAAAAAATTGGGCAGTACTAAAATAGTGTCCATTTCTTACATATTTCATATTTCAAAAACAAGAATTATTGATAGAATATATAATTTCTTATTCTTTTTTCTCACCCATTCTTAATCCCTGTGTAAAACATTTTACAAAAATACAGTATGATCATAATGAAAAACATCCCACCTAATAAGTATCATATAGTTACTTTTTAAAAACAAGATATTTCTATAAAACATAGAAAACATAAAAAATAACATAAAGGTAAAATGGAGAATTACATACATAAAATTGAAACCATCATGGATACCATATGATTTTTATCCCTCATGGATACCTTACCATGTAAACATGATGGCTACCATGTGGTGTAACCATAAATGTCACATTTGGAGTAGCCATATGGTCAACCTCCAACATAAACATACCCAATGCATTAGATGGAGATATAGGACTCACCCTTCATCATTAATAATTTCCAGGGACCATAACATTATCCTAAAAACAAAATAATAACATTACATAATGTTATAATGAATGTTATCAATATATTATAGAACCTTATAAATATTTATAATTAATTATCTTATATTATTATACCATATTTCAACCAATTTTATAATTATATTTTAGTTTTTTAATTGTACTAGGTGAATTTATTTCAAGGTTTCTAGGGTTAATTCATTCTGGATTTTCATGTTGAATATAATAAAAACTCCAAAAGTTGTATGAAATGTGGTAAAAAAGTTTCCAACATTATAAATTAAAACATAAATTAGTTTTTTATGATATGAGGATGAATCATTATATAAAACAATAATGATAATGTTTTTTATTTATTTTGGCAGAATTTACAGCCATCACGAATGTAAGTCTTTTTATTTAATATATTGTTTATATAATTATTCTTGAACATTAAATAACTTATAATATATATAATAAAATAATATTTAACCATATTAATAGTTTTATTACTATGTTAAAAAGAGGTAATGGAAATTGAAAACACATCATCCATGATGTCGGTAAATCGATACATCATAGATGATGTTTTTATTTTTAGAATAAAATTGAGAGGATAAGGAGTGCAATGATGAGTTTTTTCAACAATAAGATAAAATTATAGTATGTATAAGATAATGTTGTTTTTATTCAACTTGGATAAGATGATTTGAATAGTTAATATGAAAAGTAAAGGAGTTGAAAAGAAAATAATGGAAAATGAAGGAGGATTTTACCTCTTGAATTCTTCTCATTGAGAACCTCGTTAAGGCCCTTGGTTTTCACCTATTGGTGAGACCATAAGGTCATTGTCATACAATGATTATTATTAATGGAATTTGGAATAAATTAAAAAATTATTAATGCTTTGATGTGTGAGGATAAATGGTTATGAGTGGTGGTACTGATAATGGGGGAGAGGGGTATTTTCTAATTATTATATTCATCAGTTTCTTATTTTGACTCAAGACTACTAATAATTTGATCATAATAACTCAGTATAATAATATAATGATGGGTAATTCTATAATTTGGGATTTAGTCATCCTTACATCATCTTGGACTCAATAAATCATTTATTAATGAAATACTGTGAATTATAGTATTTTATTATTCACCAAACATTCAAATATTTTAGAAAAATCCCAAAAAATGAAAAAAACAATTTTAAGACTTTTATAATTAAAAAATAAACTCCATTTTATGAAAATAATTTTCTAAATATGAGAAATTTAATATTTTAATAAAAATAATCACTTATTTGAAAACTAAAAAATTTAAAACTTTATCTGATTTTATAACAACATGAAAACCTAATCAATGTCTCATAAATTTATATTAAATTAATAAAAAATATAATATTACAGACTTAATGTATTTTATGTACATATATTTTATATTAAATAATAATAATAATTATAAAATTTTGACTAATTAATTTTGACTAACAAAAAAACCAACACTTAATTTAGAAATTTCAAAAAAATATTCACTTATTTATTGATATAAATATATCATATATTAACTAATAATATGGATAAATATTATTTTTAAATTATTATGTGAGTATACTATTGTATTAGTGATATTACTATTCCTTATATTGAAGTTACTATTTCAATGGTCAAGTTACAATTGGATTAGTTTAAATTCTATAATTATTATAAATTCCAATTATTTCATTATACAATTATTATGAATTTAAATATTTAATTAAAAAATGAGAATAAGTTATTATATAATTACCAGGTAAATTATAGTATATTATCATTTTATAGTAGATACTAGTTCACTAATAGTGTCTTGGTTGATCCAGTTTTATTTTATATGATGGGCGTACAGAGATAGTGTCGGGTGTGCCCATTGTATCTTAAAAGATTCGTGTTCCCATATAGCACTCCAATTAATTTTTACATGATAAATTTCATAAATGGATATATGTATGGTTATGTAGATATATTTCTCCTTTAAATTTAATTTTAATCCAATTACATATGACATGCATTTAAAATGGGTTATGAATGTGATTCTCTAAGTTATGAAAATGTGTTTTAAATTTATTTCATTGAGGTTTTAATGGATTCCTTTGAAAACTATTTTTTTTCATGTAAAAATATTTTATTTCTTATTCCCAAAGAACATTTAAGATATATGTATTAATTATATGATCTATGATGTTTCCACTAGTCTAAATTTTTTCATTTTTTATATAGATTGAAGTGATTTTCTGTGCCAATACCCCATTATAAAATGTTATTTTTAAGATTTAAGAAAGGTTACATGAAAGGAATAAGTCAAGTTGAATGACTAAAATATTTTTTTGGGAAATTAAATCATTTATTATTTTAAACATTTTAAATTATGGGGAAATTGGATATAAATCACAAATTTCCACATTTTATTATATGGTTTTTCATGTAAAAGTTATTACCAAATTTTATAAAATCAAGGCCTAAAAATAAAATCAATGATAATAAATGAATATTCATGGCTAAAACTCAATTTTATGTATCTTTTATAGATTTTTATTTAAATATGAGGTGATAGTTCAGTATGGATGTGTTTTTGGGTCAAATAGGTGATGAATGTTTATTTCATTATTTTGGGGTGGTGAGGTGATGGTCGGTTTGGATGTTTCCATGGGGTGATGAGGAAATGGATCTATGGGAATGATGATGTTATTTTTATATTTCTTTTCTTATACTATATTCTAGGGTAATTAGGGAATAAATGTTTAATAATTTTTGAAATGTATTAGTTTTGTTTTTTTAATGGGATGTAATGTATTATAAAAATATATATAATGTAAAATAATTTAAAATGTGGTCAATTATTAATTTTTAATGAATGGTCTTCATAATATAATTGGCGTGTAGTGTGATATGTGGCTTGTAGTTCATTTCGTGTTATGAATTTAGTGGTGGTAGAGAATGTGGTAGTGTTTTGAGTTGGTTAGTGCCCTTTTTATCCCATAGGATGGGTGGGGGGGGGGGGGGGGGTGGGGGAACTATACATATATATTGTATATTCCATGGGATTTTTATATTCACCCCATATCTGTCAATATCTCGGTTTGGACACCCATATTTTTACATGGGGGTGTTTTCCCCAATATCCCGGTTATGAGGTTGGACGGATGGGTACATTATCCATCCCTTACTCTCTATGATGTGAATAAATATACACACGATGTGGTGGAAGGAGGTCACATAGTTCACTAGGTGATGTCATAGATGATGTTAGGTGAAGTAAGACATGTTTGAGTTATGGGTTAGTGGCCTAGGTTCTTTCAGGTGATATATGAAATTTCCATTCTCTATGGTGTCTTTTTATGGGGGTGTGTATGTTAGGAGGAGGGAACATGGTTGATTTACTACATATTCATGATAACCTACAACTATTATTATTGAAGTGTTTATAATGTGATGGCCCTAGATTGTTCGTGCAATATTTGATGTGACTGTGCTTATAGAGAAGTGTCCTAGGTATCTGTTGTCATGATAGGATATGAATTTTCTTGTGTGGAGGTGGGACAAGTAATGATGATGATATAGGAGAGTTATGTCATATAATGTATGTGTATGAGAGTGTAACATTAGCGGGGAAGCGGTGTAGGGTACACATTATCGATATAATTCTTATTATGTTGTTATATATAGCTTGTGTTATTTGGTAAGAATACTTCAGTGAGTTTGGGATGGATAGTTGACCTTCTAAGGTGTTGATGAATTTGTTTTTTTTCTCCTAGGTTTATTAGTTTTCTTTGTTAACATGTGAAAAAGATAAATTGATTTTCCTATTAATTATACTTGTATTCCTACCCTATATATATAACGTAATAATTAATTTTCAAGGAGGAAAATTTGGACCATGTTAGACTTCACCATCACTGATCATTAGATAGTTGACGTGTAAGTATTTTATATTTTAATTTTTGTGTTTACATTCAAAGACTATTTTCTATATCAATTTTAATTATAAATGCATTTTTGGTATTTTTTTGGTTTCTTTTAATTTTATTTTATGGATTTATTAATGGATGATTCAACTTATCTCCCAATCATATAATATTATTGAGAGAAATTTGTCTAATTTCATGAGATTTTTAAACTCTCTAAATGACTCACCAACCAAGGGTCTACTAGATGTAATAAACATGGGTTGGTATATCTATCACCTCATCATGGTTTCATAGAAGGTAGGGGTTCATAAAGATAACTTTGTGTTTTTTGAGCTCATAGAATACTAATATGCTCATTTTTTGTTTACCAAGTCTACAATCTTAGGTTCATGTTGGATAATTGTAATGAAATTGGAGTTTTGAATAGATAATAACCTCTAGTAGTAAAGGATAAAATGATCAGGTGGGTCAGTGTTTAGTTTTTTTGTATCAATATCATTTTCTACATGTATTAGTTTTTTCATTTAGTTATATTTTTTAGTGTACACACTATATCTGTTGAAGAAGAAGTAGGATATGGGTTCATTTTGTGTGCGGATGTTGGATGGTGAGACAATTAATTTACTATTCATCTCATATATTTACATAAATTTTAATATTATTTTTATTTTTTATTTTCTTATAATGTGTTTGATTATATTCCAAAACTAGGAATGAATAATTCAATAATTTCAGTAAAACTACACTAATATTTAAATATTTTATATCCATTAGAAATAATACACATCTATTAAATGTTATGCCTATAAATCCTGTCGACAACCCGATGTGATTAGTGATACCCATCATGTTATTGGATGTCCATTATTATTTACAGTTTAGTTCAAATACAATTTTTATTCAATATATATTACTAAATAAAATGTCTTTTGATGAAATTTTCAATCAATTTAGTATGAGTTGTTATAATTACATCATATAACAACATATATGTTTGATTTTGTAGTGTGATCTTGAATTAAGAAATATATCAAATGAGGAGGTTCAAAAGAAATGAATTAATTTTAAATATAACAAAAAAATTTATTCTATCTCTTCTAAATATTAGTCATAAGGATGTGATACAGAATAGAAAATCCATAAGACTGAATTCTTTTATAACACATTTAAAAATGATATGTTGTTTATTACATGGATTTCAACTAATTATTGAAATGGAAGAAGTAATGGTAATTCTATAAGCGTAATGTTTTTTAGTTATATAATGGCATGATATTAGGAAAAAAGACATATTTTAATAGTATGCCAACAAAATAATAATTCTAGAAAATATAATAACTACATAAAAATGATATGTTATCCTTTTTTGGTTTATGGCCCTACAATGAAGATTTTGAATAATGTAGTTAATCTATAAGTGAAATAAGATTTTGATAACAATTCTTCAATAGCTATTTATTCCAATGTAACTGATTTAATGATTGAATAATTTTTTAAACATATAAATTATATTAATAATTAAAATATGTTAGATAAAATAAAACTAATTATTTTTATATATCTAAATATAATTGAAATTTTGAATTACCTAATTCTAAAATTATTTATGAGCTAAATTTTTCATTAAGTAAAGAAAAATGATGAATTTATGAGTTATATAAATAATTAAAATGAAAATAAATTTCAATACTCAATAGAAAATATAATATGATTTATGGAAAAATAATTTAAAAAAATTTTATTTAAAAAAAATTATATTTGAAAAGTGGAGTAGATTCTAAATTAAAAAAAACTAGTATTATATAATGGGAATCATAAATACGATAATGATAGAAATAAATACATTCAGCCAATGAATAATGAATGTGAAAAATGTAAATTCCACAAAATGATGGATTACATCACTCAAATGAAAATGTTTTGTATTAATTATAAGATTAAATGTAAAATGATAATAATTATATCATCAAAAACAAATTGAAATTTCTATAATTATTTATAATCACATCAAAAATTAAATGATGAATTATAAGTTGATACAATTTCTCAAAATTAAATTTTATCAACTATTTCTCCCGTTGATTGAATTAATAATAAATTGATGACATTGTAGAAACCAAAATAAAGTTAACATATTTTTTTTATAAAATTAAAAATTTTAAGTTAAATGGTAGAGTATTTTTTTAAAGGAAAAATGGATCTTTTTTTAGTTTACAAGATTTATGTTTATAATGTATGGGGATTGTCACAATAAAATCAAAATATTTTTAACACATCATGTAATCCCCCAACCCCAGCTACCCAGATTTGGTGCATTATTACAAAACATTGGCATGATACAAGGAATCATGTCCCAAAAGAGTGATCAATTTAGTAGACATGGAAGTACTAGATATATACATAGGTTTTATATTACATCATGAAATATAAAAAAACTATATTGTGTCCCCTCCGAACAGACTTATATACCTTAGCCTATTCCTGCATATTAATCGTAATATATTTCTTCACATCTTGGAAAAAATAAAACATAAGAAAGGTGTGATCTCATATGCTTAGTAAGTATAACAATATAGAAGAAACTATCATAAATAATCATAAAAAATTAAGTCAATGTATAAAACTAAAACACAATCCTTTCAAACATAAACTTCCACATAATGTGGCAGAGATAAATCAAATAATTCCATTTATTTATTCGCATGGATATTCTACTTGTCGAATAATCAAATTTAATATCAATAGCTAATTTCATAATGATGGAATTCATAATGTCAGACATCATAACCACATAGTCAAGGCCTCTTCCCAAGACTAAAAATAATTTTTTTTCAAGGCCTTGTGACAAGACACTAATTTTTCTTATGAGACCTACTGATGCATCAAGGAGCTATAGCGGGCTCCACCCGTCACTTACTATGTACAATTAATTCCTCTTATGGAAAGGTTGATATGTAACATAAAAATTCCTATTAAAACTAGCATACGAAATGGTAAAACATTAACTGAAAATAGTGAATGGTATAAAAATAGCACATCCACAATCAAACATATCATAACTCATTTAATACAATATGGAAGATTTAATTATAATTAATCAACCTCAATCAATAATAGTATCTAGTAAAAGACGATGACATAGTTGAAAATGATCAGTAAATCTCTTTGAGAGAAATATACCTTTTTTATGAAATCATTAAAAGTCACAAAATTTAGAAAGGAAGAAATTTAAAAGTCATTTTGGAATCAAATTTTTTCCTACCACTTTGAAACTTTTGAAAGGAATTAACATTTTTAAACATTATTGTCTATATAAATAAATCCTTAAAACTATTTTGAAAACATGGAAATTAAAGAGAATGATTTATAAAAATAAATATGTAAAACATTCAAAATGATGTTTTAGTTAAAGTTTATCTTAAAATAATCCTTGTGATATTTTTTATGAAACATGGACTTTCATAATATATATGTCCCAGTAAATACTTACACATGAAAAATCTCAGATAATAATGAGATTGAGGAATTAACCCGTACCTTTTAATTTCCATTGGTCAAGAGCAAGTTTAACCTCCAATATAATGACCATAGTTTGCTATTAAATTATAACATAACCATATTCATATTTAAGAGATCACACTTAATTCATTTATGTCTTTATACTTCGCATTTAATAATCATTTCTATGATAATATAAAATTTTAGGTAATAATCACTTTCTTTATCATACGTGTTTTAAATTTTTATTCTTGATCGAATAACTTATATCATGATTTAATTGATTCCAGAATATAAATAATTATTTTTTTATCATATATATTCAGAATATATTTATGTATAATAGATAGATATATGAAATGGAAAACACTGTTTATAGAGATGGTAGGTCGTACGTATGCATAAACGCCGTTTCTGTTTTCATATCGTATTGAAAGGAAGTTAGTGGATGATGTATATGTAAACACACACACACACACACATATATATATATTTCCAATAGAGTTATTATTTCATATATTACATAATTATTAATAATATATATATTTATAATCATCATTGAATGGTGAACGTAGAAATTAATCTCAGTGCGTCGTGGAGACGGTTAGTCGTACGTATGCATGAGCGATGATATCATTATATTCATGGTGAAATAGTATGTAATTGGATGATATATTACATATATAGAATCATTAACATGTTATATTTATTATTTACATAAATTATACTCATTATTATACTCATAAAAATAATGAAGTGTTGAATAACAAACTACACCATGACGTGGAGATGATAAGCCGTACGTACGCACGTATGCTGACTTTGTCATTCATAGGATGGATAGAATAATGATTATGGTTGAAACATATTTATAATAACATAAAAGTATGTAGAATGTTTTGAAGTTATTATTTTGGTATGGAAATATCCAAGAAAGAGGAAGTGGAAGAAGAAAATAACATTGAAAGAGGTGATAAAATAATTACCTCTTCTTTGGGTGTTTTTTAAAGATTTGATCAAAAGGAATCCTTAGTTTGGGTTTCTAGACAAAGTAAGGCCTCTAGGATGAAGTTACGGTATTTGGGAGGATATTTTATTTGGGATTGGCCGAGCCAAATGGGTTTTAGGTGTGATTTTGAGACAAGGGGAAGAACCCTTTTATAAGAAAGGTGAGGGTCAATTTAGGAAAAGCTTGAAATATTAATTTATTAGACAAACATATGTGGTTTATTATGCCCCCAAAAGAATATATTTCATGGATATGGTGGGGATGGGTCAAAAACCTCTCAACAAATAGGTTTTATATAGGTTTAGGCCACCATATTAACCATATCTTTTAGATTTAACTCTTAGTTAAATATTTTAACTTTTACCATGTATTCTTGTATTAATATAATATATTTTTAATAAACATACTATAAAAATCTACAAGAACCCCAGGTGGTTCATTATTGACATATCTAACCTTATCTATGTCCTTTGACCAAACATTATATTTTTAGGAATATTATATCAATTAATAATATACTATTTTCTTTAAAAACTCATTTATGTCAATTTTGGCACTATTTAGTATTTGGTTTTTGAGAAAGTCAAAAAAACTAGAATACTTCGAAAATAATAAATTAAATAAATCATAACATGTCATATTAACCTATAAAATTAGTGTAATTCATCAAAAGTCTCAATTTACATTTATTTGGTTATTTATAATATCAATTATTTTTATCATTAATTAATAAGGTAATTAATGAATAATCATTATATCATAAATAAATTAAATTATTTAATGTATAAATTTATAATTAAATTAAAATTTTGTATGAAATATATTTATCTTTCTAATGAATATTTATTGTTGAATTTATCTTATGTATATCCTTATATTAAAAATGTTTTAGTTATGAAAATTTAAATTTAACATGTCTAACTCTTCTTTAAATAAAATAATAATAAATGTCATATTCTAATCCAAGTGGATCAAATAGGATCATATATTATTCCTAAGGTTGATTTTGGTCGAGAAAATCCTATCCCATATAATTAGGACATGTGTTAGGGTTATTATAATATAATTTCTACCTTTAATTACCCTATTTTAACTGTGGTAAATACAATTCAAAAGTTACTATTCACAAAAATTATTTTCATCCTATTGAAACAAATTGTACTTACTAATAACAATAGTGTCTCTCAGAATTTTGAACTTCAATTCCCAGAAGTTTCAAAATTACATTTTATGCAAATTTGGAAAAGTTCCTAGAAGGTGTTTAAAAGACGTTAAAAAGTTCAATAAAATTTTATACATATAAATTTATTATAAAATGAATCCAATGAATTATATTGAACTTATATTGGTATTATTTATCTATTTTGACCTAAAATAAATTTAAATAAAGTCAATAATTATTTAACTAAAATGTTTGTTTTAAACAATAACACAATGTTTATCACTATTCATCAAAAATCAAATGTTTTCAAAAAAAAATACAAACCATTCACCCAAAGATAATTTTGATCTTCCAAATTCAAAAATTATGTATATTTACATAGAGGTTTCATTAATTAATCAAAAATTAATTTCCGTTTTCAAAATAAGAAAGCGGGTTTTTGAGAGGAAAAAACTATCAAAAGATTGATATGTTTTTATGTCCAATTTAAATCTAAAATTAATTCCAATGACCTATATTATATTAAATGATAAAAATAAAATATAATGATACTTTAAAACCACTCAAATGTATTATTTTAAACTATAATTGGTTACAATTAAATAAGTTTTTTTAATTAAAATTTAGTATTTTAACTATTCATCAATATATGAAAGTTATCAAAAAGTACCCAAAATTTAACCTAACTAAATTTCTATGTCCTGTTTCTAAAGAATAATTTTATTTTGTCAAATTGAATATATAAAAGTTTAAATATTGGATTTAAAAAGGGTTTTCCATTAAAGGGTGGTAAAATTGTATTTTTAGAAAGACACTTCTTTTTTCGAAAAAAATTGATTTTTTTGGTATATTATGTCTAAGAAACACAATAGATAAATTATAAAATTATATTGGATATATATAAAATTCAAAATATGGTTAATACTATTCATAACCACTTTTTTAAATGGATAATTTGATAGGTCTTTATGCGCTGTAACTCGGTGTTGCATGTAGCACAAGCTGTTGAATTACTTTAAAGAGATAATGTACTATGAAATCCTACGGCGTTACATTCTACCCTACTTAAATAAATTGCATCCTCATAATTTGAAATTGTTCATTGAAAATAAAAGGTTTAAAATAGAAAATACCTTTGTGGATAACCCACATCGGAAATAGGGTTACTAAAATTTGGTCTTAATAATAGGGAAAGGGAAATGAAAAGGTCACCAAAAAATTAGGGTTTAGAATAGAAGAACATTGGTGGAAATTATAGACACATAATTGCAGGAAAACAAAAATATTTATAGGGAGTGATTGAGTTCATCACTCACAAAAAAGTGAACAATGAATTGAAAATTGAGGGCCTCAAAGCCATAAAAATATAATCAGTTACATGAAACCTAAGGTATTAGAATAACAAAATTTTGATTTTGAGATCATTTACCAAATTTTTATGAATTAATTTCTTCATAAAATAAGAAATAAAAGAATACATGACAAGTATAGTTCCATCCCTCAACTAATTTCTACCAAAAACTCATCTTTATCTCCAAAAGATAATGAAATTCATAAATATTCTATTAAACCTAATTGTATAGGGTTTTAAAAAGAAGAAATTTATAATTAATGTATCACAAATTTTTTAAAAAAACTACATTATACAAACCAGGACATCACATAGGCTAGTGGTAGGGGTGGTACCCTTGTCTCCCTTTGGTTTCGGGTTCAAGTCTCGCGGCCTTTCTGAATGCGATGGGTTGTCACCCGACCTTCGGGTTTTCCTTTTTATAAAATATAAAAAAATAATCTTAAGAAATGTTTTAACATTTTTCACACCCATACTTTTTATATTATTTATTATATTATTTTTATTGGGCATCAGATAGTTTGGGTCGAGGCCTGGCATAAAATTTATGAGCTCTTATTTAGAAACAAATGTTTCGCCCTTGGTTGTGTCCAGCGCACTGCGGTCGAAGTTGCACGGGCTCACCTGGGTCACCGCGTGACCTCACCCATCTCGCCGCACGTCATGACCAATGGTCAAATAATTAAATAAGATGAATTAAGAAGGGTTTTTATAATAATGATAATATTAATGTCACTTGAGAATATTATTATTTTCTTGGATAATAATTTAATTGAGAGTGTTATTTTTATTAATACCATTTTATTAAGTTGATCATTGTATAGTTTATTATTTATGTTATTAGGTATGTTATTATCTTATTATGATTATTATTATTATTATTATTATTATTATTATTATTATTATTATGAGTGTTTTGGGATTTACGTCACCGGACGTATGGGCATGACACAGTTCTGAGACTGCGTGGTCTGCCTGGATTTCAGAAATGAGTTAAAACATAAAGGAATAAAAAATGACGATGAGTAATGAAACTGAAATAAATGAAAATAATAAATTTAATAAAATTTAATAATTTTTTTAATGATAATATTAATAATATTGTTTAAGAATATTATTATTATTAAATAAGAATATAAAATTTATTAAGTTATTAATAAGGTAATACTTATTATTATTGTAAATATTATGTTAGGTTGTTACCAATTTTATTAATATCATAAATGTCATTATTATTATTATTATCACCTTACATTATTATTTTTATCGCCATTAATTATTATCATTAAGATTGTTGAGATTTTAATTAATGTTATCATTCTAAGGATAAAACTTTATTTACAAAATTATTGACATTATCATTCTTATTTTTATTTTTAAGGTTTTAGTTTATAAATACTATTATTATTAATATTAATATTTTTATTAGTTTTTTATCTTTTAGTTTTATTTTTATTTTATCTTTTATTCATTTCATTCTTTTTTTAGGGTTTCACCCTCTTTTTTTCGGTGCCTTTCTACCTAGCCCATTGATCCCCTTCTCTTCATCCCCCTTTTTTTCTTTCACGCTGAAGCACCTCCCACTTGGACTTCTTGTCGTGCCATACCTTGGGCCAGTCGCTGACCCTCCCTCTTCCCTCCCAGCAGAGCCCCTGTCGGCACACCCCTTGTTCCGATGCGTCCCCTGCCGACACACCCTCACCTGCCCGCTCACCCCTCATCCTCACCTTCAGTTGCGCCATGCCCTTTCTCCCTGCTAGCAGCCATACCATCCCTTTAGGCCTGACTTCCCCCATTCACGCTATCGCCCCAACCCACCCTCAGCAGGCTGCTCACACCGCTGCCTGACCTCCTGGCCAGCTCGCGTCCGTGCTGTTTTTCCGCCTCACACCACACCGGTCGCGCCTCTGCTCCCCTGCTCGACCTGCGCAACCCTCTTTTGTGGATGAATCCCATCTCGGTAAGGTCCTCCTCTCCTTTTTTAGTGTTTGGTTCTTGTTTTTGGGGTTTTAGGATTTCAAAAGGACGTGTGTCTGATTTTAGGTTTAATTCATGATGGTTTTTTGCCTGATTGTTCATTTTAGGGTCTAATTTGGGTCACTCATGGTGTGACTAGGGTGCGATTGAAGAATTCACACCAATTTTGGGAAATTATTTACCCGAGGTAGGTGGTTCCTTATTTAAGTTATTATTTGATGAATTTATTTTCAAGATTAATTTTTTTAACATGTTATTTAATTATTTTGTGTATTGAAAAGTGGGTTTTCATTGAAGTTTTATTCGTGTTGAAAAGGTTTAGTACCAAGTTTATGTTATGTGTGTTTTTTCTATTGTGAACATTTATCTACTAAGTTTTTGGTGTTTTTTTATTATGAATTTAGCTTATTAATTGGTGCAAGAGGTGAAAATTGTGTTTTTGACATGACATCAGGTGTGTTTAGTGGTAAAATATGGGTTTGTGTGGGTTTAGTGGTTAATGCCAAGAAGTTTATTCTAAATTTTTTTATAAGAATTTATTTCTAGCTCATTAAAATATGTGTTTTATGCAATTGTGTTTTTCATATATTGTAAAGTTTTCCATCAAATTATTTGGGCGGTTTAGGTCACACTTTAAAATTTTATTTTAGTGTGTGTGATGTGTGAATGTGTTTGATTTTATAAATGGTTACTTTAGTTTGTGCAAAGCCATGTGACACCCTTTTTCTATTGATATATATATATATATATATATATATATTTTATGGTTTAGTTAGTTAAGACAATGGTGTGAAACGTGTTTGAAAAATGTTTTAGTGTGCGCCTTATTTCAAAATGGTTTTTATGTGTGTAAGTGGTGGTTCATTTAGTGGCGAGTGTCTTTTAAATTTTCCATATGGTTTAGTTGAGTATATAACCTATACAGATTATGTTTTGAAAATATTTTGGCGTGTGTATGGTTTTAAAAGCAGGTTTGGGTGTGGAATTGTGATTTTGCGTGTGTAAGTATCCTGTTTGGTTTTTATACATTAGTGTTACATGTGACATGAACTTGAAACATGTTCGAGCACAAACTGGGAAGCCTAGGTATCTAGAAGGGTGGACTAGACTAGTGGGCTAGTGTTCCGGAGGTGACTCGAGCCAGTTTCATTGGAAGGGCTGACGATTGCAACACTAACTAAACATATGATTTTCTGAGGGTCGTGTCCTTCTAAGCCACATTTTCTAAGGGTTGTGGCCTTCTAAGCCACATTTTCTGAGGGTTGTGGCTGTCTAAGCCACGTTTCCCTAAGACACGAATATATAGTGTCCCAAGCTAACTAACACCCACAAGGCCTCTCCCATTTTAGTGCTCATTGGTTACATTATTCTAATCAGTGTGACACATTGGTTATTTTAAAATTTAATGGTGTGTGTTTTTTTTAATTTAATTTAATTTAAGTTGTTCCATTTGAAACTAATTTCCTCAATCCTGTTATCTTTAAAACTTTTCAAGCATTTACTTATTTGCTTTAATTAAAATTTCAAATGTATTTTTCAATTAATAATTAAGCGTGGAACATTTTTATTGGGTGACGTCCTACTGAGATTTTTTCTCACACCCTACATACACCTTTAGGTGTATGTAGATTCTGTTTATTTTGTATTCCAGGTCGCAGTGTTGAACTCAGCTATGGGGTTTTGGTCGTTGATGGTCTTCTAGTGCAAGATGGTATTTTTGGCTTGTGGATGTCACACCTCTCTTGTTGCTTGGAAGTTTGAGTTAGGGTTCTAGTTTCTTTTGTTGTCCTTAATTTATGGATGTCGTTTCAAATTGTAGACCCTTGAATTTGATTTTTATTTAAGTTCATGTTTGGTTGTCTGTTTTTAGTTTTAGTTTATATATATTATTTATTGTTTTAATTATCTTATTTCAGGTAAACTATTCCCACATGTTACTCTTGATACCAGGGCACTTATGCCAGACCATGAGGATCAGGAACGCCCTTCAGTCCATGTCGCAGGCTGGGTCGGGTGCCGGTTCGAATGGAGACCCAGAATGGTTCGTGAAAAAATGGTATTAGAGGAGGTTTTTCCTCTTGGTTTGTGTTCATTTGGGATAGAGTCATGATAGGTTGGAGTTAAGGTTGTCGGGACTCGACGTCCTGGGTACGAGCAAGGTGCCTGGCCAACACACCTCGTGGTGGGACTTGAGTTACAAAAGTAATTTGAAGTTTGTCTGAGTCGTTAGTCCTTATGATTGTTCTTGTTTAGGGGAAATGAAAAGGGAGTAGGGGAAGTGGTCTTGGTGAGCTCTCAGGGTCTGGCAATCCATGGGGAGCCGGGGATGCTGTCCTAGATTTCCCTTTTTGGTGGTGGTGTGATTGGCGTATGGAAACCACATGCATGAATGTATGTGGAAAGATAAATGGTAAATGGCATGAGCGGATGCATTCCTAGATGAATATGAGGTGAGTGTCGGTGTGGCATGGGATCATACATGTGTGAGGCCCATGGGACACCATTGGTGTTTGTGCAACCCACCTTCATTGTTTATTTTTAAAAAGTTTCATTAAAAAAATTGGTGTTTTAATAACCGGTGATTGTGTGATGTGTCCTTGTGTTTTGGGAAGTGCAGGGTGTGAGGTGTTCCAATCCGAGAATCCTTTTTTACTAATTCGTGTCTTGAGTTTCAATTTTTATTTGTATGTTTGTGTTCAAGCACGTAGTTAGTGAATACTTCTAAAAAGTGCTTTGTGAATCCCTTGTAGTGGTTCCCCCTGCACGTTTAGTGTTCACTTGCGATATTTTTTGTCCATTGGACCAGTTTGAATGGGTTTATGGTTTTCCTTCATAACTAGTGTACGTCCCCATAAAGTGTTAACATGCGATGGAAGTGCGGCCACAGGTAATCTCCGTTGGCCAACCCTCTAGTTGATTAAAGAAATGACTCTCCCTTCTGAGTGATAGTGCCAAGTGTATTCCTTTTTCTTTTCGGTTAGGTGGATCCTCTACCAGCAAGATGATAGGTACGAGGGAAATTGAAAGGATCTTTGGTATCTTTGAGTTGTCTTAATTGTCTGGTGTGAAGTTTGACATCATTGCGTCTAATGGTACCCCCTGTAAGCGATGAAAGGAATTCCAGCTGGGAAGGGTGAAGGTGGTTCAGAATTATCAGTGTTGACCAGTGTCTTGAAGGGATTTTAAGTACATTCATTGGATGTAAGGGTCATGTTTTCTGATGTGTTACAGTGTGAGTTCTCTTTGAAGAGAAAGGGTGGATTTCGTAGGATCCTTATAGAATCCCTATTTCTATAGGAGTATGTCCTCTCAGGGAGTTCTAATTTTTCTGTTCAAAGGGGAGTGTTTGTCGTGCATCTTTCCTTCTTATGTTTCATGGTTAAGGTGAATAGGTGATGCATGTGTATTATCTAAACCTATGTTCTGTTGGATGTGCCTTGAAGGAGTAGTTGTATATCATGGGGTGTTGTGTTTTTTGGTGTTGTCTCAGTTATGGTGTGGTAGCATGTGACACCAAAAGGGAGAAGCTCCATTCGGGAGTCTTACATGCCTGACTGGGATGCAAGAGATACTTCAAACATCAGGGCTCCATCCATAGGCCTCAGAGTGAAGCTGGAGTGTGGTCAGGAACCTCGGGAGTGTATGCGACCCTGACATTATTTCTGTCATCAGTGTTAAAATTAAAGGTAGTTTAAATTGTTTTCTGTTTTTGTTCCATTCCAAATGAACCATCTGGCTACGTAAGTTTTCCGTGACTATGTGGAGGCGTGTTTGTCTTGTCACCTTAAAGTATTGGGGGTTGTGTCCCACTGGATGAAATCAATTTAGTGGTCCTTATAAGGTATATTAGGAAAATCGGTCTCAAAGTTGAATAGGGATCATCCAGAGATGTGGAGATGTTGGTTTGTCTTCAGATGTGGTTTTGATGCACTGGTAGTTGGGCCCATCCCTCCCTTCCCCTTGTGGTGAGGTGTTTGGTCACTGTTGGAAAATTATCAATGTTTTTTTATCTTTCTTCGATCCTAATGGTGGGGAGACCCACAACGGGTTTCGCTCAAAAGTTTCTAGAATTAATTGGTGCTAGCCTTTTTCATAATGGTGGGGAGTCTGCTCGGGCCTCCTCATGTTGGTTTTATAGCCTTCTATCGGGCGTTAGCAGATTTCTAATGGTGGGGAGCCCCTTCGGGCTTTCCCTTGTTGTCCTTTTTAGTTCTGTCTCTAGAGATAACTTGGATGTAGGTGATAAGAGTATTCCTTGGACGTGGTTGGTCTTGTTTGTTCGTTCTATCCAAATGGTGTGGTTTTTATTTAATAATGATTGAGGTGTTTCGGCTTGTGAAGTTGGTTTCCGTGGGTTCGAGAGTTACTTTCTTTGATCAGTCAACTGGAGGCGTTCTAGCTCATTAGGGCGGGCGACACATATTGGAAAGTCTTTATATGCATTTATTGAAGTTTTCTTCGAGTCACTTTCTCTGAACATGAATATTTTTCCTCTTTTGGCTTGTTGAATGTGGGGATCCTATTTGATCCTTAGTGGGGAATCCGTTTCTTATTTGAGTCTCAACATTAGTTGTGGCTTCCCGAGGACGAACAGATTTATGGTGGGGAGAATTTTCACACTCGTCCTTTTTATATTATTTATATTATTATTTTTATTGGGCATAAAATAGTTAGGGTCAAGACCCGACTTAAAATTTCTGAGCTCTTATTTAGAAACGAATGTCTCACCATTGGTTGCGTCTAGCGCACCGCAGTCGAAGCTGTGAGGCCTCGCCTGGGTCACCGTGCGACCTCGTCTAGCTCACCACACGTCATGCCTGATAGCCAACTAATGAAATAAGACGAATTAAGAAGGGTTTTAATAATAATGATAATATTAATGTAACTTGAGAATATTATTATTTTCTTGGATAATAATTTAATTTAGTGTATTATTTTTATTAATAGCATTTTATTAAGTTGATCATTGTATAGTTTTTATTTAGGTTATTAAGTATGTTATTATCTTATTAATAATAATAATAATAATAATAATATTATTATTATTATTATGATTATTTTGGGTTTTGTGTCACCAAACGTACGGGCATGGCACGATTCTGAGACCGCGCAGTCTGCCTGGATTTCAGAAATGAGTTAAAACATAAAGGAATAATTAAATGATGATGGGTAATGAAATTTAAATAAAGGAAAATAAGAAGTTTATTAAAATTTAAGAATTAGTTTAAATGATAATAATTATAATATTGTTTAAGAATATTATTATTATTAACTAATAATATAAAATTTATTAAGTTATTAATACTGTAATACTTATTATTATTGTTAATATTATGTTAGGTTGTTACCACTTTTACTAATATCATAAATGTAATTATTATTATTATCACCTTACATTATTATTATTATCACCATTAATTATTCTCATTAAAATTGTTGACATTTTATTTAATGCTATCATTCTGAGGATATAAATTTTTTTACACAATTATTGTTATTCTCATTATTAATTTTATAGTTAAAGTTTTAGTTTATAAATAATATTATTATTAATATTAATATTTTTATTAGTTTTGTTTCTTTTAGTTTTATTTTTATTTTATATTTTTTTCATTTCTTCCTTTTTTAGGGTTCACCACCTTTTTTTTTCAGTGCCTTTCTACCCAGCCCGTTGAGCCCCTTCTCTTCTTCCCATTTTTTTTCTTTCAGGCTATAGCACCACCCACTCGGACTCCTAGTCGTGCCACACCTTTGGATATTCACTGACCCTCCCTCTTCCCTCCTAATGGAGCCCCTGCCAGCGCACCCCTTGTTCTGATGCAGCCCCTATCGGCGCACCCTCACCAGCCCGCTCACCCCCCATCCTCACCTCCAGTCACGCCATGCCCTTGCTCCATACCAGTCGGCAGACCATCCCATCAGGCCGGCTATCCCCCATTCACGCTGTCGCCCCGACCCCCCCTCACCAGGCTGCTCACATCACTGCCAGAACTCCTGGCCAGCTTGCATCAGCGCTGTTAGTCCACCTCACATTAGACTGATCATGCCCCTGCTCCCCTTCTCGATCGGCCCAACCCTCTTCTACGGACGAATTGAATCCCAGTAAGGTCCTCCTCTCCATTACTTAGTGTTTGGTTCTTGTTTTGGGGTTTTAGGATTTCAGAAGTATGGGTGTCTGATTTTAGGGTAAATTCTTGATGTATTGTTTTGTCTGATTGTTCATTTTAGTGTCCAATTTGGGTCACTCGTGGTGTGACTAGGGTGCGATTGAATAATTCACACCAATTTTAGGGAATTATTTACCTAAGGTAGGTGGTTCCCTGTTTAAGTTATTATTTTATGAATTTATTTGCAAGCTTAATTTGTTTAACATGTTATTTAATTATATTTTATAGTGTGAAGTGGGTTTTCATTGATGTTTGATACGTGTTGAAATGGTTTAGTACCATGTTTATGTTACATGTGTGTTTTTTGTTTTGAAATTTTGTCTAGTTAGTTGTTAGTGATTTTTTATTATGTAGTTAGCTTATTAATTGGTGCAACAGGTGAAAATTGTGTTTTTGACATGACATCGGGTGCATTTAGTCGTAAAAGAGGGGTTTGTGTGGGTTTAGTGGTAAACGCCAGGTGATTTCTTATAAATTGTTTTATAATATTTTATTTATGGCCCGTTAAATTATGTGGTTTATGCAATTGTGTTTTACATATGGTGTAATTTTTTCCATCAAATTATTTGGGTGATGCAGGTCACACTTTAAAATTTTATCTGAGTGTGTGTGATGTGTGAATGTGTTTTATATTATAAATGGCTAATTTAGTTTGTTCAAATCCATGCTACACACTTTTTATATTGCTATATATATATATATTTATGGTTTACTTAGTTATGAAAATGGTGTGAAACATGTTTGAAAATGTTTTAGTGTGCGCCTTATTTAAAAATGTTGTTTACATGTGTAAGTGGTGGTTTGTTTAGTGGTGAGTGTCTGTTAAATTGCCCAGCTAGTTTAGATGATTATGTAACCTATGAAGATTATGTTTTTAAAAGATTTTGGAGTGTGTATGGTTTTAAAAGAAGGTTTGGGTGTGTAATTGTGGTTTTGCGTGTGTAAATATCCTGTTTGTCTTTTATGCATTAGCATGACATGTGACCTGAACTTGAAACTTGTTTGAGCACAAACCGGGAAGCCTAGGTAGCTAGGAGGGTGGACTAGAATAGTGGGATAATGTTTCGGAGGTGACTCGACCCGGTTTCACTGGAAGGACTGACGATTGAAACACTAACTAAGCATATTCTTTTCTGAGGGTCATGGCCTTCTAAGCCTCATTTTATGAGGGTTGTGGCCTTTTAAGCCACATTTTCTGAGGGTCGTGGCCTTTTAAGCCACGTTTCACTGAGATACGAAGATCTATCAGCCCAAGATAGCTAACACCCACGAGACCTCTCCAATTTTAGTACTCATTGGTTATATTACACTCATCAATGTGACACATTGGTTATTTTAAAAAGTAAGGGGGTGTGTTTTTTTAATTTAATTTAATTTAAGTTGTTCTATTTGACACTACATTCCTCAATCCCATTTTCTTTAAAACTATTTAAGCCTTTATTTATTTTCGTCAATTAAAATTTCAAATGTATTTTTCATTTAATAATTATGCGTTGAACCTTTTTATTGGGTGACATCCTACTGGGCTTTTGGCTAACACCCTAAATATTCCATTGGGTGTATGTAGATTCTGTTTCTTTTGTATTCCAGGTGAAGTGTTGAAAGCAATGATGGGGTTTTGGTCATTAATGGTCTTCTCATTCAAGTTGGTGTTTTTGGCTTGTGGATGTAACACCTCTCTTGTTTCTTGGTGTTTTGAGTTAGGGTTCTAGATTATTTTGTTGTCGTTACTTTTTGGATGTCGTTTCACATTGTAGACCCTTGAATTTGATTTTTGTTTAAGGTCATGTTTGGTTTCCTTTTTTAAGTTTTAGTTTATATAGCTTGTTTATTATTTTATGTATCTTATTTCAGGTAAACTATTCCCACATGTTACCCTTGATACCCGAGCACTTGTGCCTGCCCGTGGGGATCAGGAATGCCCTTCGGGCCATGTCGCAGACTGGGTCGGGTGCCGTGTTAGATGGTTACCTGACATGGTCCGTGATAACCTTAAACCATATTATCCTACGTACAACATAATTCATTTCAATCCTTAGACTGATCCAAAATACTTGTGTCCAAACTCATAGTCCAAAAATTGATAAGGAAAGTCAACATAACATAATGAAGGTCTATTTTTTCCACATAATAACATGTGAGTACCTTCAAGATGTATTCTCTTAAAATATGGTAACACCCTGAATTACCATAAAACCTTATTGATTACATTATTTCTCCCTTATTCCTTATATAATACTTGATATATTCCTTATATCCAAAAATTTTGAATACTCCAACAAAGATGGAATAAACAAAAAATTTATTTGTTCCAATGTAGTAAAAAAATATCCAATATAGATTATCCTAATCAACCATATCTTCTTTAAAAATCACTCCCTTAGTATTAATACTATATTAAGGACTATATTTCCTTTAACCACATATTTTTTTCAAAACATTTAACATGATGTTGAGTCACTTTTCGTAGTACCATATAATCTCAAATCCTCAATGGAATATCACTATAGTACAACCCTTATTTATTTTCATAATTCATATAACAAGTACATAATTGATACAACACTCAAATGAAATAATTATTTAATAACAAAATAAGATAACTAATCATTCCTCTTTATCTGTAGTAGTATCATAACTTGATTATTATTCAATTGGATCATTTGGGGTATACCCTGATGATTGGGACATTGATTCGTGTTGTGACCCGACTCCTTGCTGATGAAGCATTATACATTTGAAACCTTTTTCTTACCCTCATAATCATGAATGTGGTGTCTATTTTCTCTACACTTATAACAAAATCACATTCCCTACAAGAATTTACCAAGTTTATTCTTTCTAGAGTTATCACATATAGAAAAAATCCTTCTTTCCTTTCTTCATATTATCCATCTTTTTCTCTTCCATCCTATTCTTCTCTTGTTTCCATTAAAATACATAAAACTCATAGAATTAATTAAATATATTATTAACACATGATACTATTTCATCATATTATGAGAATATGTGGGAAACTATTTCCCTTAAAAATGTTGGCTTAAGACCATTAGAGATATGATCCTTCTGACTCTTTGGATCATGCATATTACTAGAGTTCTCATTCCTTCTACTGGGCACCATTTATAAATGATTAAAAACACTAGGTTAGATCATATTATACTGTATAATACAAAAAACTAGACAAATTCTCAATATTACTTGTATATTTTTACACATATGGTATCATAATCATAAAAATGGTTTTATTGATGGAATATTTACTCATAAATCTTTAATAATGGTTTGTAATGAAAATGTGAATTATCACAAACATATCCCCCATGAGTGTCGTAACCAAGAGTGTAGTAAAGAAAATTGTCATGTACCAGGATACCCCGGATCAAACCCAAAACTCCTTGTCAGAGTTTTCACTCCTTGGTATATTTGTGCCAATGCTTCCTCTACCTGATTATATCCAGACAGGGATGTATTGCTTAAAAATTCACAAAATCTCTACATTACCAAAATTCTAGGAAGTTCATATATACTAATCCTCAAAGTCCATCTTAGGGTAATGTTCTATAATCAGAGTTATTCTAAATCTAGTTTCCAATGATTGTACTAAAATTTCCCTAATACCAACTGTAATGCACCAACCCCAGTTACCTAGAGTCGGTGCATTATTACATAACATTGTCATTATACATGGAATCATGTCCTGAAAGACCGATCAATTAAGTAGCCTTGGAAGTAATAGATATATACATAGGTTTACCTTATATCGTGAAATATAAAAAAACAACATTATGTACCCTTCGAACACTATTATATCCCTTAGCCTATTCCTATAGGTTAATCATAATATACTTCTTCGTATCCTAGAAAAAATAAAACATAAGAAAAGGGTGAGGTCAGATGCTCAGTAAGGATAACAAAATAGCGGAAACTATCATAAATAAGCATAAACATTTAAGGTAGTGTGTAAGACTAAAACACAAGCCTTTTAAACTAAAAATTCAGCATAATGAGGAAAAGATAAATCAAATAATGTCATTTAATTATTCACATGGATATTCTACAAGTCAAATAATAACATTTAATATCAATAGATAATTTTATAATGAGGGAATGCATAATGCTGGACATCATAACCACATAGTCATGACCCCGTTCCAAGAATAAAATTAATTTTTTAAGGACTTGTTCCAAGACACTAATTTGTCTTATGAGACCTACTGATGCATCACAGAGCTATAGCGGGCTCCACCCATCAATTACTATGTCCAATGCATTCCTCATATGAAAAGGTTGAAACATAAAATAAACATTCGTATTAAAACTAGCATATGAAATGGTAATACTTTAACTATAAAACATGTATGGTATAAAAATATCACATCCATAGTAAAACATATCACAACTCATTTAATAAAATATAGAACATTTAATTATAATAAATCAACCTCAATCAATAATAGTATCCCGTAAAAGATGTTTACATAGTTGAAAATGATCAGTAAAACTCTTTAAAGGAAATATCATTTTTTCATATAATCATTTAAAAGTCACATAACATAGAAAAAAAGACATTTAAAACTCATTTTTGAATAAAAGTGTCCCATTCCACTTTGAAACATTTGAAATGAATTAGTATTTTAAAACATTCATGTATATATAAATAAATCCTTAAAACTATTTTGAAAACATGGACATTAATGAGAATGATTTAGAAGAATAATTAGTTGAAACATTTTAAGTGATGTTTTAGTTATAGTTTCCTTTAACATAATCCATTTTAAAACTATTTTATGAAACATGTAAATGGATAATAAATATGTACCATTAAATACATACACATGAACAATCTCCGATAATTATGAGATTGAAGAATTAACCCTTATATTGTACTTTCCTTTGGTCGATAGTATGTTTAACATCCTATATAATGACCATAGTATGCTATTAAATTATAATAGAACCATATTCATATTTATTATATCATACAAGATTCATTTATGTCTTTATACTACCCATTTAATAATAATTTCTATGTTAAAATAACATTTCGGTTAATAATCGCTTTCTTTATCATACGTGTTTTAACATTTTATTCTTGATTGTATAACTTATATAATGATTTAATTGATTCTTGAATATAAAAAATTATTTATATATCATATATCTTAAGAATATTATTATTTATAATAGATATATTTATGAAATGGAAAACACCATTTATGGAACGGTAGGCCATACATATGTATAAACACCGTTTCCATTTTAATATCATATTGAATGAAATTAAGTGAATGATGTAAATGTAAATACAAAAACACACACACACACATATATATTTTTAGTAGCATTATTATTTCAGATATTACATACTTATTAATAATATATATATTTATAATCATCATTTAATGAGGAACGCAGAAATGAATCTTATCGCACCGTGGAGACGGTAAGTCGTACGTACACACAAGCGATTATATCATTCCATTGATGGTGAAATAATATGTAATTGGATGGTATATTAAATATAAAGAAGTATTAATTTGTTATATTTATTATTTACATAAATTATACTCATTATTATAACCATCCAAATAATGAAGTGTTGAATAACAAACTACACCACAACGTGGAGACGGTAAGCCGTACGTATGCACATATGGTGGATTTTTCATTCATAGGATAAATAGAATAATGAATATGGTTGTACCATATTTATAATAACATCATAGTATGTAGAAGGAACTAGAGTTATTATTTTGGTATGGAAACAACAAAGAAATAGGAAGTGGAAAAAGAAAATAACTTTGAAATAGGTGATGAAATAATTACCTCTTCTTCGGGTGCGTCCTTTTGATTTGATCGAAAGAGATCTTTAGGTAGGATTTATAATCAAATTAAGGCATATAGGTTGAATTGAGGGTAGTTGGGAGGATATTTGAGTAGGTTTTGACCAAGCCAAATGTCATTGGAGGTGTGATTTTTGAGAAAAGGGGAATTGCCCTTTTATAAGAGAGGTGAGGGTCACTCTAGGGAATGCTTGAAATATTAATATGTTATACAATAATGTTCGGTTTATAATGGCTTGAAAAGGATTTATTTCGATGCTAAGGTTGGGCTGGGTCTATAACCACTTAACCAATAGGTTTTAGATAGGTCGAGGTCACCATATTAAACTTATCATTTAGATTTAACTCTTTGTTAAATAGTTTTACTTTTACCATGTATTCATGTATTATTATAATAAATGGTTAATAAAATTACTATAAAATCCAAGAGAACTCCAAGTGGTTAATTATTGGAATATATAACCTTATCTATGTCCTTTGGTAATCATTATATTTTTAAGAAATATTATATCAATTAGAAATATACTACTTGTTTTAAAAACTCGTTTATGTCAATTTTGACACTATTTAGTATTTGCCTCTTGGGAAAGTCAAAAAAACTTTATTACTTTGAAAAAAATAAATTAAATCAATCCAAATATGTCATATTAACCTAGAAAATTTGCGTAATTCATAAAAAGTCTCAATTTACCTTTACTTGGATATTTATAATATCAATTATTTTAATCATTCATTAATAAAGAAATTACTTCATCAACATTGTAAAGACCAGACCTTAATGAAATAGAGTCAGTGTATTATTACATAACATTGGTAGGATACAAGTAATCATGTCCCAAAAGACTGATTATTTTAGTAGCCTTAAAAGTACTAGATACATTCATAAGTTTTACATTACATCATGAAATAAAAACATCAACAACATTTTGTCCCTTTTTGAACACACTTATATCCTTAGCCTATCTCTACAGGTCAACAATAAAATACTTCTTCACATATTAGAAAAAATAAAACATATAAATGGTTGAGAACAGATGCTCAGTAAGGATAAAAATATAGTGGAAACATTTATAAATAAGCATAAACATTTAAGGCAATGTATAAGACTAAAACAAAAGAATTTTAAACATAAACTTCAGCATAATATGGAAATGATAAAATCAAATAATTCCATTTACTTACTCATAGGGATATTATACTAGTCGAATAATCACATGAAATATCAATAGCCACTTTCATAATGATGGAATGCATAATTCCAGACATCATAACTACATAGTCATGGCCTTGTGCCAAGAATACAAATAAGATTTTGTCAGGGCCTTAATACAAGGCACAAGTTTGTCTCATGAGACCTACCGATGCATCAAGGAGCTATAATGGGATCCACCAGCCACTTACTAAGTCTAATTCATTCATCATATGAAGAGGTTTAAATATAACATAAACATTCGTATTAAAACTAGCATACAAAATGTCAATACTTTATCGATACACCATTAATTGTGTAAAAATAACACATCCATAATCAAACATATCACAAAACCTTCAATACAATATAGAATATATGTATCATAATAAATACAATATAAACAAGCTTAAAACCCATCAATGGATGTTGACATAGATGAAATGATAACTATTTGAGAGAAATATCTCTTCCTTTTTTTGAAATCATTTAAATGTTTTATAATTATAAAATAAAACATTTATTTTGAAAATATTCTTATGAGATTTTAAGGGAAACTTTGAAGGTGTTATAATAGTGGAAAATAACCGCCCCACCGTATAAGTTAAAAAAACATTATTTTTTTAATTTTTTCAAAAAGGTCGTAAAGTACCTTTTTTGGAAAACGACGGAAAGATTATTTTATAAACATATTATAAAAAGTCAAACAGGGGTATAAATGACTTTAACCCATAGTAAAAATGTTTTGAAATACATTTTAAGGAACATGTATGGGGATAATAAAGAGGTCCCAATAGATAATTACTTATAAACAACCTTGGATAATGAAGAGATTGTAGAATTAACCCTTACCTTGTACTTATATTTGGTCGAGGGTATGTTAACCTCATGTATAATAGTTAAATCATTGTTATTAAATTATACCATAACCATATACATAAATATGATATCATATATGATCTTCTAATGATACTTTGTTAATAATATTTTAGTATTATCATCATTTCAGGTGTTAACTGATTCATTTTTATTTATATGTTTTGTTACGTAATCCGTGATTGTTATGGATAGGATGTATTGGATTAATTTCCAGAATGATATTAAGTTCTTAAACATTATTTTTAATCATAAAATTAAAATTTTTCGTGAATGATTATGAGGGGGAATGAATCTAATCACGTTCGTGGGGACGGTAATCCGTACGTATGTACGAGTGACAATATCATTAAATTGAAGTTGAAATTGTATATAATAGAATTTTATATGATATATAAAGAATCATTAACATGTTATATTTATTATTTACACAAATTATACATCATTATTAAACCCTTATAAATAATGAACTGTTTGAATAACAAACTACACAATGACGTGGAGACGGTAAGCTGTACGTATGCACGTATGGTGACTTTTTCATTAATATGATAGATAGATTAATGAATATGGTTGTACCAATTTTATAATAACATGACAATATATTGAAGATACTGAAGTTATTTTTTTATAATGTAAACAACAAATAAAGATAAAGTGGAAGAAGAAAAGAACTTGAAAGGGGCGATGAAATATTTACCACTTCTTCAGGTTCTTCATTTTGATTTGATCAAAAGGGATCCCTAGGTTGGATTTATGACCAAAGGAAAGCACCTAGGATTAAGGGAGGAAATTTGGGAGGATATTTGGGCAGGGGGTTGCTGATCCAAATGGATTTGAAGGTGTGAATTTGAAAGAAGGGTAAGTGACCTTTTATAAGAGGGGTGATGTGCATCTTAGGAAAATATTGAAATATTATTTAATAATAAAATAATTTTCTGTTTATAATGGATCCAAAATGATTTATTTCAAGTATAATGTGGTTATGGGTCACAAAACTCTCAACCAATAGGTTTTAGATAGGTTTAGGTCACCATATTAACCTTATCCTTTAGATTTAACTCTTAGTTAAATAGTTTGACATTTACCATGTCTCATTGTATTTTTATATTATATGGTTTATAAACTTACTATAACATACCAAGCAAACAAAAAGTTTTTCATTATTAATATATATAACCTTATCTATTTCCTTTGGCAGAACCATAGTTTTTTATAAATATTATATCAATTAATAATATAATATTTGTTTTTAAAACTCTTTTATGTCAATTTTGACACTATTTGGTATTTTGTTTTTTTTAAAGTCATAAAAGCATGATTACTTAAAAAACAATTCATTTAATCAACAATAACATGTCATATTAACCTAGAAAATTAGTGGAATTCATCAAAAGTTTCAAATTAGATTTATTTGGATATATATAATATCAATAATATTAATCTTTCATTAATAAGGTAATTACTGCATCATCATTGTGTCATAAATAAATTTAATTAAAAAACATCTAAAATTTATAAATAAAATATCATTATGTATTAAATTTTGTTATATTTCTAATGAATATTTATTTTCGAATTTATCTTATGTATAACCCAATATTAAAAATGGTTTAGTTATTAAACTTTAAATTTAACTCTTTTAACTCTTGTTTAAATAAAATAATAATAAATGTCTTAATCTAATCCAAGTGGAACAACGGGGATCATATTTTATTTCTAATGTTGTTTTTGGTCTAATTACACTTATCCAATTGAATTATGACATGTTTTACAGTAATTATAATATCATTTTTACCCTTAATTACCCTATTTTCTTTTAACCGTAGTAATAAAAGGCAAACGTTACTATTCACAAAAATTATTTTCTTCTTATTAAACAAAATTTTATTTACTTATATTGACCATGTCTCTCAGATTATTTAAATTCTACTCATAGATGCGGTAAAATTATGTTTTATTCAAAATTTTAAATGCTCCTAGGTGGTGGGTAAAAGACGGTAAAAAATTCCATAAAATTTTCATATATCTAAACTTGTTATAAAATGAACCAGTGAATTAAAATGAAAGTATATAAGTATTATTTATATATTTTTACCTAAAATAAATTTAAATAAAATAAATAATTATTTAAATAAAAATTCGATTTTAAACAATAACATAATGTTTTCACTATTCATCTAAAATTTAATGTTTTCAGAAAAATACAAAAAATTCACCGTAAGCTAACTTTGATATTCCTAATCCAAAAATGAAGTCCATTTTGAAAAATAAAATTTATAAAATTTCAAAAAGTGGGTATTTCTATTCATAACGGCTAGTTTCAATGGTCGTGGTGTGTTAAAAATCCAAGTTGCGTACAACGCAAACTACTGCATTATTCAAAGGGAAACATACCATGGAAGCTTAGGGTGTTACATTCTCCCCTACTTAAAATATTTTCGTTCTCTAAATTTCTATAATATTACTACATAAAAAGATTTGTGTGGTTTTCATCATAAGTTCCTCAGGTTCCCATATTGCTTCTTCCATCTTATGGTTCCTCCATGGAACTTTTACTAGACGAGTCGTCCAGTTTCTCAGCACTTGTTCTCTGGCATCAAGAATTTTGAAATGCTCTTCACAATAAGACATATTAGGTTCTAGTTCAATTTCCTCATAGGTGAGTGCATGCGTTCGGTCGGGCATGTATTTTCTCAACAGTGATACGTGAAACACATCATGAACTTTGGAGTGACATGGAGGCATTTCCAAACCATAATCTATAACTACAGTTCTTTCTAGAATTTTGAATGGTCCAATGTACCTGGGAATCAATTTACCCTTCTTACAGAATCGTATAACTCCCTTCCATGGAGATAACTTCATGAAAACATGATCTCCTACCTGAAATTCCAAATCCTTTCTTTGGTTATCGGTATAGCTCTTTTTCCTACTTTGGGCTGCTTTGATATGGGTTTGGATAACCTTCACCTTTTTCCATCGTTTACTCAACAAGTTCAGGGCCTACAAGTTTTCTTTCACCAACATCATCCCAACAAGTTGGTGTGCGACATCTCATTCCACATAATACTTCATATGGAGCCATCTGAATACTTGAATGAAAGCTGTTGTTATTGAAAAATTTTAACAGAGGTAAATATTTATCCCACATACCTTGAAAGTCAAGTGTGAAAGATCTCAATATGTCTTATATGGTTTTATTAGTCCATTCTTTTTGTCCATCAGTTTGAGGGTGGTAAGCGGTGCTCAAACGAAGTTCAGTATCCAGGGCATTCTGAAGAATTTTCTAGAACCTTCATGTAAAATGGGATCACGATCAGAAACAATCAATAGGGGTGCTCCATGAAGTCTTTGAACATCATTAATATATAGTTTTTCCAGTCGTTCAAGTGGTAAATCTTCTCTTATAGAAAGAAAATATGCTGGCTTGGTAAGGCGATCAATAGTGACCCATATTGCATCATTCCTTCTAGGAGTCTTTGGTAGCCCCATGAAAATGTCCATCATAATATTATCCCATTTCAACTCAAGTATGGGAAGAGGTTGCATGATTCCTCCAAGCTATTTCCTTCCAGCTTTCACTTGTTGACAAACCATACATCTTGACACAAAATCAGTAATATCCCTCATCATGTTGTCCCACAAAAACTGTTCCTTTAAATCTCTATATATCATGGTGATCCCAGGGTGTATAGAGAAATTGGAGCTATGTGAATCATCCAACAATTCCCTTTTTAGATCAGGTATGTTAGGAACTCAAAGTCTCTTCCCACTTATCAAAATTCCATCTTTATATACGAAGTCGATCAATCTCCCATCATTCACAGCTTTAATCTTCTTTTGAAATTCCTCATCATTTATCTAAGAACTTTTATTCCTTTCAAGTAAAGATTGTTTGGAAACCATTTGAAAAAGCATTGATGTTTCACCTTCCATGGTTATTCCCATATCCATATTTACTAGATCCATGTATATATGATCCTTTTCAACTCTCATCTTGTTCAAAACTCCTTTATACTTTCTAATCAAAGCATATTCCACCTTATTTTTCTTCCCCGAGTGGTAATGTATAGTATAATCATAATCCTTGAGTAGTTCAAGCCATCAAATTTTCCTCATTTGGATTTCTTTTTGGGAGAAAATATACTTCAAACTCTTTCAATCAGTATAAATATCACATTTTTCACAACATAGATAGTGTCTCCATATTTTCAGAGAAAATATTACAGTTGCTAACTCAAGATCATGAGTGGGATAGTTTTTTTCATGAATTTTTAGCTGTTGTGAAGCATAGTTTATAACTCTATCATTATTCATAAGGACACAACCAAGTCATTTCATTGAAGCATCACTATAAATACCAAACCCATCGTTCTCTGATGGTAGAGTCAGGATATGATCATTTACTAATATTCTCTTCATCTCTTCATAACACTATTCACACTCTTTTGTCCAAAAAAATTTAGCCACTTTACGAGTGATCATAGTTAATTGGTTTGCCAACTGGGTAAAATTCTGGACGAAACATCAATAATAACCTGCTAAACCAATAAAACTGCGTACCTCAGTTATAATCTTCGGTGATATCCATTCTTGGATTGCCTTTGTATTTTAAGGATGAACTTAGATTCCATCTTTAGATAAAATATGACTTATAAAATAAATCCATTGAAGCTAGAATTCACAATTTCTAAACTTTCCTTATAATTAATTTCTATTGAGGGTTTTCAAAATAGTGCACAAGTGATTTTAAATATCATTATTGACTTTTTAGTACACCAAGATATCATCAATAAATACCACTACAAAGTCATCAAGATATTCCTTGAAAACTATATTCACTTGATCCATGAAGACATAGGGTGCATTAGTCAATCCAAATGGCACTACTGTAAACTCGTAATGCCCATACCTGGTTCAAAATGATGTTTTCAAAATGTCTTCCTTATTTACACACAACTGATGATATCCTGATCGAAGGTCAATCATTTAAAAATATTGAGCTCTATGAACTTGATCAAATAAATCATCAATGTGAGGTAGGGGATACTTGTTCCTTTTTGTTATAGCATTTATCTCTCTGTAGTCAATGCAAAACCTCATAGATCCATCATTATTCCTAACAACAATAACAAGGTCTCCCCATGGAGAAAAACTAGGGAAAATAAACCACTTATTACTCAATTCCTATAGTTGTTTCTTTAGTTACAGTAATTCCACAGTGTCCATTCTATTACGGGTCTTTGATATGGGACTTGAACTAGGAATTAAATCAATGGAAAACTAAAATTCTCATTCTGGATGATGTCCAGGTAAATCCTTTGGAAACACGTCAACATATTCTTGCACAATAGGTACATCCTATATTCAAACATTATTTTCCTCACCAATAGTTATATCATTCTCTTCTTCCCCAATAATTGAATTTAGTAGATCTATTACAGGTGAATCTAGATAAGAATCAGGTGGTGACATTTCTTCTCCAAAGGTAAGGTACTCCTTATCATCATAAAAATTTTTAACCTCCTTCTTCTTATAATAAATTTTCTCATCATAGTCTGAAATCCAATCCATTAAGTAGATTATATCAAATTTAATCATGGGTATGAAGATGAGATCAGCAGATAAAGAACATTTATATGCTTTAATGGGAATTTATTTACAAAACATTGTTTCGATAATACTTACCTTATGTGTTTTGACTGACAACTCCTTTGTTAAGTAAAATTGAAAATATATAATTTTATTACCAAACTAGGAATATATGAAACAATGTGATGATCTAGAATAAAATAAAGCATTGTCTAAAATTGAGGAAATAAATAAATTACCTACCACCACGTCTTTCAGAGTTTCAACCTCAGCAATAGTGATTGCATAAGCTTGGAATTTCTCTGCTGGCCTTTTCTAGGGTAAGTTTTCTTGGAGATTATGACAATCATTTTCATAATGAACTTTTTCTCTACAATTATATCATTCAACATTGACAACCTATTTCATTCCATTGCAATCACGAGCTTGGTGGCCTTTTTCACCACACTTGTAATAGACTCCCATTCCCTTCAAGAAATTACCGGGGTGTATCTTATCACAGTTACCACTGGATGGATATTCAACTTTTCATTTATTCCCTTTATTTCCATTTCCAGAGTGTTCAATAGATCTCATTTTCTCTTGCTTTTATTTAATGTTGTAAGACTTAGAGAATTCCTTTTCTGTCTTGATAGCACATGAGACTATATATTTGTACGATGAGAAGAATTGCGAGACTAATGATAAATGGAGGAATGGTTTTAACCCATAAAATAATTGATCAATATTACTCCTTGGGTTACATATATAATCTACATCATGCCATGATAACCTTGTAATGTTAGCCTCATATTTTGCGACATTCTCACCCTCCTTTTTCCTCAGACTCAAAAATTGTCTTTCCATATCCACTCGATGGCCACGTGGAAAATATTTTTATAAGAAAATATCTTTAAACTACCTCCATTCCATGTTTTATACTTCTTCATCTTCCTTTGTGTTTTGGATTAATGACCACCATTGAGCTACATATCTTGTGAGGTGATAAACTTCCATGACAACTTTTTCCCTTTCGCTACTCCCCAAAGCGTGCAATATTTTATCTAAGGTACTTATCCATTACTTGGATAAAAATTGATTTATAGTACCATTGAATGTAGGTGGTTGTTTCCTCAGGAAGCGGTCTAGCATTGATCTACCATGTTTTGGATCAGGGTGCTCCGAACAGGTAAGGTTATTGTTCATAACCTGAGTGAGTTGTCCAAGTATGGTGGTAAGCTGATCAACACTTGTTGCTTCACCAGATCCACTATAATTATCTTATGTAGGAGGGAAATCCCTACATTGATTACATGCATCGATATATTTTCCATTCCGTCCACTAGACACCATTTCTAAAAAATGTCATACAATAGATTAGTTTATGGATCACAATACGTAATTCCAAACTTGTAAAACACTTTACATAAATTGACCAGTTTATGGATATAATCCATAATTATAAAAATGTTTTCTTTGAGAAAGTATATACTCATAAACCCTTCATAATGGTTTGTAATGAAAATGTGAATTATCCTAATCATATCCCCTGGGAGTTTCATAACCAAGAGTGCATCAAGGCCCGTTGTCATGCACCAGTTCTCGTTCGAGTCATGCTCAAAGAAGTGTTTTTGGGTTTTACCTCTAGGAACATCTGTTCCAGAGCGACCTCTACCTGCTCGTATCGAGACAATGATGTATTTCATGGAAAACCTACAAAATCTCTACATTTCTAAAATTCTAGGAAGTCCTTTTATAGTAATCTTCAATGTCTATCAGAGGGTAATGTTCACTAATTTGAGTTTTTCTAAATCTAGCATCCAAGGTTTGTACTAAAATTCCTATGATACCAACCATAATTCCCCAACCCCAGTTACCTAGAGTTGGTGAATTATTACAAAACATTGTCATGATACAAGGAATCACATCCCAAAAGACAGATCAATTTAGTAGCTTTGGAAGTACAAGATACATTAACAAGTTTTACCTTACATCATCAAATAAAAACATCAACAACATTTTTTCACCTTTTCAACAAACTTATATCCTTATCCTATCCCTAAATTTCAACCATAAAATACCTCTTAACATCCTGGAAAAAATAAAATATAGAAAGGGTTGAGCTCTGATGCTCAGTAAGGATAACAATATTACGTAAACTTTCATAAATAAGCATAAACATTTAAGGCCATGTATAAGACTAAAAAAAAATCCTTTTAATCATAAAATTCAGCATAATATGGTAAAGATAAAATCAAATAATTCCATTTACTTACTCACAAGGATATTCTACTAGTCTAATAATCACATGCAATATCAATAGCCACTTTCATAATGATGGAATGCATAATGACAGACTTTATAACCACATTATCAAGGCCTTGTGACAAGACTAAAAATAAGATTTTGTCAAGGCCATATGCCAAGACACTAGTTTGTCTCATGAGACCTATAGATTCATCGAGGAGCTATAGTGGGCTCCACCTGTCACTTACTAAGTACAATGCATTCCTCATATGAAAAATGTTTAAACATAACATAAACATTCGTATTAAAAACAGCATAGTAAATGTCAATACCTTATCCATAAACCATGAATGGTGTAAAAATAACACATCTATAGTCAAACATATCAAAAAACCTTCAATACAATATAGAATATTTGTATCATAATAAATCAACTTTAAACAAGTTTAAAATCAATCAAAGGATATTGACATAGATGAAATAAAATCTATTTGAGAGAAATATCTCTTTATTTCTTTTTGAAATCATTTAAAATTAATATAATTATAAAAGAAAACATTTATTTTGAAAATATTCTTATAATATTCTAAGGGAAACTTTTAAGGTGTTATAATGGTGGAAAATATCCACACCCTCCGTATAAGTTAAAAAACATTCTTTCCTTAATTTTTTCGAAAAGGTCATAAAGTACCTTGTTTGGAAAACCATGGAAATATTCCATTATAATAATCTTATAAAAAGTAAAACAAGGTTATAAATGACTTTAATCCATAGTAATAATGTTTTGAAATGTATTTTAAGAAACATGGATGTGGATGATAATGAGGCCCCAATAGATAATTACGTATAAACAACCTCAGATAATGAAGAGATTGTAGAATTAACCCTTACCTTTACTTCTCTTTGGTCGAGGGTACATTAAACTCCTATATAATATTAAAATAATTGTTATTAAATTACCAAATAACCATATACATAAATATGATATCATATATGATCTTCTAATATTACTTCGTTAATAATATTTTAGTATTAACATCGTTTCAGGTGTTAACTGATTCATTTTCCTTTTTATGTTTTTTTACCTAAGACGTGTTTTTTATGTATAGGATGTATTTTAATAATATATAGAATGATATTATGTTCTTAAAAATTATTTTTAATCATAAAATGAAAATTATTCTTGAATGATTATGATGGGGAATGAATCTCATCGCGTTCGTGGAGACAGTAATCCGTACACACACATGAGAGAAAAAATCATTCAATTGAAGGTGAAATCGTATATAACTGAATGTTATATCATATATAAAGAATCATTAACATGTTATATTTATTATTTACCTCAGTTATACATCATTATTATTTCCATCCAAATAATGAAGTGTTTTAATAACAAACTACACCACAACTTGGAGACGGTAAGCCGTACATACACATGTATAGTGAATTTTTCATTCATATGATGGATAGAATAATGAATATGGTTGTACCATTTTTATATTAACATCACAGTAGATAGAATATACTGGAGTAATTATTTTAGAATGGAAACAACAAATAAATAGGAAGTGGAAGAAGAAAAGAACTTGAATGAGGAGGTGAAATATTTACCCCTTCTTCTGGTTCTTCCTTTTGATTTGATCAAAAGGGCTCATTAGGTTGTATTTTTTTACAAAAGGAAGGCCTCTAAGATGAATGGAGGAATGTTTTGAGTATACTTGGGTAGAGTTTGGCCCAGCCAACTAGATTTGGAGTTGTGAATTTGGGAGAAAGGGATGTGCCTTTTTATAAGAGGGGTGAGGGGAACCTTAGGAAAATATTGAAATATTATTTTATAATAAAATAATTTTAGGATTATAATGGATCAAAAATGATTTAGTTTGAGGATAATGTTGGTATGGCTATAAAACAGCACAACCAAAAGGTTTTATATAGGTTTAGGTCACCATATTAACCTTATATTTTAGATTTAACTCTTAGTTAAATAGTTTGACATTTACCAGCTCTGTTTGTATTTTTATAAAATATAGTTAATAAACTTACTATAACAAGCCAAAAGAACCCCAAGTGGTTCATTATTAATATATATAACCTTATATAAGTCCTTTATCTAAACATTAAATTTTTATGAAAATTATAACAATTAATAATATAATATCTGTTTTTAAAACTCTTTTATGTCAATTTTGACACTATTTGGTATTTTCTTTTTGTTAAAGTCATAACAGAATGATCACTTCAACAAATATTAATTTAATCAACCAAAACATGTCATATTAACATAGAAAATTATTATAATTCATCAAAAGTATCAAATTAGATTTATTGGGATATTTATAATATCAATTATTTTAATCATTCATTAATAAGGTAATTACTGCATCATCATTGTGTTATAAATAAGAAAAATTATTTAATGTTTAAAAATTATTAATAAAACACAATTATGTATAAAATTTTAATATATTTCTAATGAATATTTATAGTAGAATTTTTCTTATGTATAACCCTATTTTAAAAATGGTTTAGTTATTAAACTTTGAATTTTACTCTTTTATCTCTTCTTTAAATAAAATAATAATAAATGTTTTAATCTAATCCAAGTTGGAAAAATGGGATCATATTTTATTCCTATGGTTTTTTTGTCTAATTAAACTTATCCAATATAATTAGGACATGTTTAAGGGTAATTATAAAATCATTTTTACCCTTAATTAGCGTATTTACTTTTAACTATTGTAAATAAAAGTCAAAAGATACTATTCAAAAAAAATTATTTTCATCATATTGAACCAAATTTTACTTACTGATATAAATTTTATCTCTTGGATTTTTAAAATTCAACTCAGAGAAGTGGTAAACTTATGTTTTATGCAAATTTGTAAATGCTCCTAAGAATTGGGTAAAGACGATAAAAAATTCCATATAATTTTCATATATCTAAACTTATTATAAAATGACTCTAATGAATTAAATATTTATTATATAGGTATTATGTATCTATTTTGAACTAAAATAAATTTAAATAAAATAAAAAATTATTTAAATAAAAATTCGGTTTTAAACAAAAACGTAGTGTTTTTCACTATTCATCAAAAATTGGAAGTTTTAAAAAAAATACAAAAAATTCATGATAAGCTAAGTTTGATATTATGAATCCAAAAATGAAGTCCATTTTGAAAAATAAAATTTATAAAATTTCAAAAAGTTGGTATTACAATTCATAACGGCTAGTTTCATTGGTTGTTGTGTGTTAACACCCCAAGTTGCGTACAACCCAAGCTACAACATTATTCAAAGTGAAACATACTGTGGATGATTGAGGTGTTACAATAATTGTGTCATAAATTAATTTAATTATTTAATTTTTTAAAATTATAAATAAAATAACATTATTTAAGAAATAATTTTTTGATTTAATATGAATATTTATTGTTTAATTTATCTTATGTATAATCGAATATTTAAAATGTTTTAGTTAGAAAAATTAGAATTTAACACTTTTAACCAAAACAAATTTTTATGACCTATTTCTAAAGAGGAATTTTATTTTGTCATATTGAATATATAAAATTGTCAAATATTGGATTTAAAAAGGGTTCTCCATTAAAAGGCGGTAAAATTGCATTATTTTGAAAGACATTTCTTTTATTTGAAAATTTAATTTTTTTTCATATATTTTTTCTAAGAAACACAAAAGATGAATGCTAAAATTATATAATATATATATAAAATTCAAAAAGTGATTAATACTATTCATAAACTCTTTTTTAATGGCTAGATTGATAGGTAGTTATGCACTTAAAGTCGGTGTTGCGTGTAACACTAGCTATTTAATTACTTTAAAGAGACAACGTACTATGATATCATGGGGTGTTACACATCATTTTTCTTACATGAAAAAAAATTTATTTTCTAATATTTATTTTTTAAACTTCAATAAATAAATATTTGTCGTCTTTTTGGGTTACCCATATCACTTCTACTAAACCAGTTAAACCAACACAATATGGGTCCCAAAAAAATAATCTATTTTATTAATTCTATGAATAAACCCTGAAGAGAGTTGAGAAATCATGGTATATGTACATCGAATATTGAAAACAAAATATTTTTTATATTTCAACATTTTTATATTTCAATTCATGTAATGGAGTATCTATTAATTATAATGTTAAATGTAAATATTACATAAATTTTTTATAATATTTGATTTTATAAAATTTCACTGACTTTAAACTTTCTATATTTTATGATATTTATTAAAACTTAATTATTATATCATTACACTAGGATGAAATAATTATTATCAAAATGAACTTTTAAACATTCATTATTTTAATAATATACGTATTTTATTTTATATGCATAGAATTTATGATATATTCCCATAATATATATTATCATATAAAATTTACTTTCATGTTTTTGAAAATATAGAAACAAATTAAATACATTTGACTAAGAATATTAGACCAAAAAACTATTATTTTCAAATTAAATTGTGATGTATTAAAGGGATCTAGAAATACCCAAATAGAATGTAAATAAAAGTTTTCTTATTTTTTCTTGATTGAGTGGTAAAAAAAAAATAAAAAAATTTAAATTAATAAATAACAATAAAATTTAAATACCAATTGAATTTCTATATCATTATTTACCTAACCCAATGGAAACATCTAGTTTTAGTGGATTGAAGAACATATTTCTAATTATGGATTCTTATAGTTGATTCACATGTAAATAGTTTTTAATAAATTACAGTGAAACATTAACTATGACTAGTAAATTTTTCAAAATATATCCAAATCACAAAGGTAATTTTTTTATCACTAAATTAAGTGATAGATGATGTGAGTTTTATAACAGATATTTTGGGAAATAATATAAATATAATAGATATATTATTATAATTTTTACTCTTATAACTCAACAACACAACAATTTCATAGTGTGTATCAATATTTTTTTTAAAAAATGACTTAAAGATTGATTAATATATATATATATATATAAATTTCTTATAAATTTTTTATTTTGTTTTTTAACATATATGAAAATGTTTAAAAAAAATCTAGAATTGATGCAACTTCATATAAGACTTCTTGGGAACTATTTACGGCAATAAAACTTAGGGATGGATATTTTATGTTGTTTGGATTGAAAGTATATATCATAAATACCATATATAATTTGGAAAAGCGTGATCCCAAATGATATGAAGGGATATTTCATGGATACTCTAATGTTAGTAAAAGTATGTATTTTTGAATATGTAAACATCATTTGTTGATGAATCACTATATATTATCTTTTATTACAGTAATGTTATATAGAATACAAAATTATAAAATCCTAAAGAATAATTTTGAGTGTTTGAATATGGTGAAGGTGAACCTAAAAAATATAATATATCAATTTAAGAAATGTATACATCTTCAATCCAATAATGTGTAAAAATAATAATGATCACCCTATAAAAAAGATAATTCATATGTAAAATTTGGATTCCAAAAAAAGAAAATAATTTTAAAGATTTATTTATACACTCCCATTTATACTAATATAATAACTAACAATGATTAAGAATAAAATATAAATAATAATTATATTTCTTCTACATTTGATAAATGTAACCAAATCTTAACAAATAATGTTTGAAATATAGAGAAAATTTCGAAATATAATCTTAATATTGGGACAAAATATAGTTTCAGGAATAGATTGCATAAATTTTAAAATATATTTCAGAATACATCAATAACGGTTACTCAATGGAATTTGACAGATAATGGAATTGATATTAAATAATATTATTCACCATTTTCTATGATAGAATACATTTGGGAATTTTTTAAATTTCATGCATTTAAAATTTTTAACTACTAAATGTACTGTTAAAAGTGAATTTTTAAATGGAATAATTTTTCAAAATTTATTTCTTTACAACTATTTGGACTGGAAATGATTTTTTCACAGAATTTGTTTATAAAATAAAAGATACTATATAGAATTCAACATGATCAATGTGTTTTGGTATGACAAACATTAATTTTTGTAATTCTATGTGATTTTGGTAAAGGAAATTATTATTAAAAATTGAATATAATGAAATATATAAAATATAATTTAACTATGAAAATATATATTAGTGAAATTAGGTTTAATTCCTCATATTAACTGTATAGTAATAAGTTATAAATTATTTTGGTTAAATTGGTTAATTGAAATATTTTTATACGATTCAAAATTTATCAATTTCGTGGTAAAATCATTTCAAATCAATCAATAAATTCTAATGATCAAGTTAAAAGATTTTATATTTTTCATGTTTATCTTTTAAAACACTAATGAGTTTTAATTATTAATTCGATAGAAGGAAATATATAAACATTTCAAATACATAACTATATGGAGGTGGGATAAGAATCCTACTTTATTGAATATAATTTATACCTGAAATAATGTTCAATATTTTTTTTAATCTAATATAATGAAAATTTATTTAATTTAAATTAAATTATTCCTTATACTTGTAAATGAATGTATATATATTTTTATCTTAAGTTAATAAAAACAATTTTAAATAACTTTTGATAATGAAATTGGTGATTAGACACATGATATAAAGATTACATCAGCTGTTCTTCATTTAGCTGGTAATTGAATAATTTCATGGAGTTATAAATATAAAATATCATTTATGACATATACAAAAATGGATGTCTATATTGTTTCTTCTAATTATTATGATCATTTAATATTAAATTAAATATAATAACATATTTTATTTTAATAAATATATTGAAAAAAATCCACTATACTCTAATAGAAAATTTTTAATTTCAATATCTCTAAAACCATTATAACATTTAATTAAAAAAATATATAGAATTTATATTAAATATACTATGACAATATGTTAATAAAGGAGATATTATTATAGATTTATTTCAGTTGAAATGAACATGCTAATAAAATTACCAATCTACTAGAAGTAATGATTTTTTGGAAAATATGTTTTTAATATGGAATGGGGGATGCATAGTTTGAACCATTTGGGTTTTAAAACATTTATAAATTATTTAATGTATACAATTAATCTACTATACATATGCGTCTTAAAATGTTTTTCCTAAATAGATATATTGTTTTTTCTATATGTCTAATTTCTATAAAATATTTAATATTTTATTGTGTTAATATATATTAGAATGTGGTTTCAATTTTATATAGTTTAATTGGATAGTTATTTTTAAATGTGTTGAATGTTTTTTAGTTGTATATAAGTATCAATTAACCAAGAACATTAATATTTAATTTAAGATGAAAATTGTATTTTATATTTTGTACACTGAAAAATTATGGGACAGTTTAAAATATTCCCATTTTTGAAGTCATATTTTTTCATGATTACTGTGCTTATCTATTTTACATCTGAATTTTAAACTTCTATGATTAAAAGGTATAATTTCACTATTTTTTTCATAAATTTAAAAAATTGGTTGAAAATTTTAAATACTTTTTATGTTGTGTTCTGGTTTTTAATTTCCAGAGGGGGGATGGTAAATGTTATGTATATTAATATTTTTTTGATTAGGGCATATTTTTTTTATATTTGATGTCATTGTATATATTAAATATTCCTCTCATTTTTTAAATATTCATCAAATATGTAAATGGATAATAAAAATTACTCACAACATTTTTTGATCATATTTTTCCCATTTTTATGTAGATTTATTGTTTCTAATGATTTTATAAAAATCTATAATGTTTTCGCTTTTCTTTAATATTCATGAATGATATTTTTCATATTTTTTTCCAGTTGTTACACAAACATGTTTCCTTTTAATACATAAATGATTAATGGTTTGAACACATGTGTAATGTATATAGATTATTAAATAATGTTTATTCAAATAGGTTTCATGCTTATGCATAATAGATTAAATATTACACATAAGATAATGTTTTGTAATGCAAAAGTAGAAATAATGATGATGGTAACAGATAGTATAAAATGTTGGATACATTGGTATGTAAAATTATTGTTAAATAAAAATAAATGAATATAATATAAAATTAACATTTTTAATTTAAAAGAAGTTCAATAATATATTATTATATTTTTTTTATTTTTAATTATTATATGTTTATATTATTTGTTTTAAATATCTTATAAATTTATATGATAGACATACATTCTAAAATCGTATGTGAAGTATTTATTAATTATTTAAGGAAGGATTAGAAAGATATATTTACAAAAAAGGATATATTATTTTGTTCCATGTTTATATTCCTTCAATTGTTTCTCATTTTACAATAGGAAATTATTTTGTGAAGATGATCATGGAAATTATGAATGTTACCATTCAGAATGTGATGTTAGGAATGTGATAACTCTCCCAACATATACCACTATATAGTGAGATACTATAAATGATACTCTTGTAAGGACTATGATGTGAAACATCTATCCTACTGTGACTACTATTTTAACTTCAATCATAATAAAGATTCAAAATTTGATCAATTTCTACTAAAATAATTTAACCTACATTAATAAGAATACATGAAATTTTAATGATCATTATTTTATAATGGATTTTTATACATTATCTTTCCCTATATTTTTACCTTTTTACTATTAAAAGTCAATTTATGATTTTGTTAAAAAAATAAATTCTAGTCTTGGTTATACCTTTTAGAAATAAGTTAAATCCATGGGTTATTACTCATGAACATAAATTTGTTTTTTAACATATAATGGTATTTCATATAGAATGAGGATTTACTCTATGTGAGTATAAGTTAGTTCCTAAAAAATTATTTCACTTCAGTTAAAAAGTGACTTCTTGTTCGAATGAGTTCAACTCATAATAGTAGATAGAGGGTAGTGAAGAGAGGTTGAAAGATCTCTATTATATAAACTAAGATAAAAATATGTTTTTATACATTTTATATTTATAAATAATATTATTTATAATCTCAAAAAAATTATTTCTATGATTATATATGAAATAATATTCTCCAATTAAAAATTAATTTCATTTCTTAATGGTATATCAACCTGCTTCTAATCCATTATTGACATCATAATTTCTAGGATAGGGACATGGAGAATATATACAATATAAAATTTATAGTGGACATTATAAATATTAATAGATATCAAGAAATGAAATGTTATACCTATTTTAAAAGATTTATTATCATAAATAATTATAGGAATGTTATGAAAGTTGAATAAAATTTATTGGATTTGGTGCACACTAGTGTATGATATCTAATGAATTTATATTTATCATGTAGAGAGATTTATTTAATAATTTTTTCATTATTAAAGATTAATGGATTTTATTATGTTCAAATAAAGAAATAAGGATTTCATGGTGTTAATTAATAAGTATTAATGAAGAGTCATAAAATAAATTATACACATAATAAAAATAAATATTTTAAATTGTTGGAAAATTTTCACATTTATTACTATAGAAAACTACCTTGTGACACATGATATTATAGAATAATAATATTCATTAAATGTTCCTCTATAAATTTTAGTTTTTGAGTGATGAAAAAGGTCAGTGAAAAATATAGTAAAGGCATTCCTAATAATGTGTAGTGTCTCTCCATAATATTATATATGGTTAATTCAACCAAAATTTTTAAAAACTAACTATATAGTGGCAAGCCTTTGAAATGATATGAAAAATGATGAAATTTGGATGAATGGACACCCCCACAAATATATTCTTGAGTATTTGTGAGTAAAATTAATATTTGATATTAAGAGGGAAATCGAGTGTTTATACCAGTACACCATAGAGAAGTAATATATTTTAATAAATTAATCAGTAAATCTTCATAGTAAATGTATTGGACTAATATATGTATTGGAAAAAATGTGAAAATATTATATTTCATGAATAATAATTTCATACTTTAAGAAAAATCATGATGTTGAATTATAATATGCAAAATATAATTAGAAAATCTTAGAAATAATTTTACCAGAGTATTTTTGAAATAATATTGATATAATTGTACCAATAATATTGAAATGAATGAACTAATATATTTTGTTGATTCATTTAAAACATGTAAATTATTATAATGGAAATATTAAAACATAATTATATGGTAAAATATTAAACCCAATCATTGATTTTTATCAAAATATATAAAATCACAATGGATTATCAAAAGCTATTGTATGAATATAAAATGACATTATAATAATTTAGGTTATAATTATACTTTCTTTGGGATACATAATGATGTTTTTTAGATATAGAAGGAGGTTTCTTCGAGATGGGGAACTCAGAATCATGAAATTTTGAATATGAACATATTATACACAGAAAATATTTAATTATTTATAGTTGTATATTTTCACTAATACATCTTTGTAAAAATATATAATGAATAATAAAAAAGAATAGATATAAATAATTCCAATTTTTACCACATTGGAATGTTCTAAACACCAACTACTTTGGAAAAATATTCCATATATTCAGGGAGGAATTAAATTACATCACAACACAATGTGAAAGGAGTTAAAAGATACCCACTTTTTTCAATTTTTAACAAGGACTACCATAGCACAGAAAAATGAATACATATATGGATATCATTTCAAAAATATAACTCATATCATAGAGTAAAAGTATATTGTAGATGATTTCTAGTTTTAGTGTGTCCTATAAGATGTGAAATAAAATCTGGTTGAAGATGATGACGAATCATTTGGACTAAATGGTTCAATTTGGAGATGATATACTATTATTGAGTAATGGTTGTTATGATAAAAGAATAAATTTAGAATAATTGATGAATATCATGATAAAAATTATGTATGGAATTAAAAAACAACTTTTGAGTGTTAGTAAACTTATCTACTCAACACCTAAAGTCACATTATATTGCAATGGTTTCATGATTTAATGATGGTGATAAAATCTAGTGATCTACAAAAATATACCCTAGTAATATATTTTTTGAGTGGGAAATTAAGAAAAAAAATCTCTTCAACATTTAATTAGAGGAAAATAGATTAATACATCGATATATTGGGAATATGTTACAACAATTCATGGTAAATAAATCAAAATATACACACAAATCTAATATTCCGATTTAAGAATCATAAAGGTAAAAGACATGTGATCCATGAATCTTAGTAAATATAGTGTAGACTTTAACTAAACCTATAAATAACAAATTTTTCCTTATAATACTTTGGAATATTTTTATATATAATTTCATAGTTAAATGTTGAGACGAAAAGCAATTCCAAAGCTTACTGTGTATGGAATTATTTTTTATAAATATGAAATATATTTTGTATTAAACATGAATAATTTATTAAAGAAAATTAGATAACTCATAAATGGTATAAAAGGAAAGATATTTGAGACCATGGATGAATCTAGACAATGAGATTTATGCTAGGCATGACATAAAATGGATTAAGATGGGGAGTTACATTAAAAGTGGTTGTTTGTTGGTGTGTTTAGTTAAATAAATAAATAATTTTATTTATTAATCAAAATTCATTTCAATAAATTTCATTTAAATAAACCATCATGATGATTATGTAGGTTTATCCGTATAAACCCTAATAAAATTTGTAGGTAGCTTCCACCTTTAATTAATGAATCATAATCAAATGATGAGTATAATTTTTCCCCAGAAGATCGATGTGGTGAAAATGAAATAGCACATCTTCTTCATTTACAATAGAATTATTCGATGATGAATATTCCAAAACTAGGTAGTAATCATCAATTTTCTGATTTCCACATAAATTTATTAAACAATTTGAGAAGTATTATACTATTTCCTGATTTGAATTAAATTAAAGACTTCGCATGTGCCTGAGTATTGGTTTTAACTATTTATTCAATTGCTTCTCACCATAGATGTCACTTATTACGTTCATTTCCCCTGAAGTATTATCCAAATGAGTTCACCTTTGTTTTGTAGATTTTCTACCTTATTTTTTTTGTTCTTCACCAATTCACCTAAATGATCTTCGATCAACATTTCCATGTTGAACCAAGCCTGCCCATACCGCCTTGAATTCAGGACGCATTCAAATATGTGGGGTGGATTTAGGAATCTAAGAAAAATTTAGATGATTAATGGGATATGGGTGAATCCACCATGTATTTTTTTATCTACAAGGGATGCAAAAGTGTAACGGGAGACAAACGATGGTTGTATATCGATGGATTCATATGAGTGGACATGAAATTAAATTTTTAGTCAACTAATGGCTGGAAATGATTAATCATCATCATCTAAAATGATTTTTAGTTGTTTGGTGGTTATATCTAATGTATTCAAACTCATATATAAATGCATGGGTTTAAATATATCTTTCTGAAAAAACCACGACTACATAGTGATTACATGTATGAATATATGTCATGTGATCACATGGATGTAGTGACTATGTTTTGGGAAGGAATAGTATCACATGTCCTGTGGGAGCCACATGCACCATGTGAACCTTGTGATGACAACTCGACATATTCTTTTGGATTACACATGCATGGTAATGGAAACACACATGTCTTATACTTCAATACATAAACATATACATATTTACATGAAATGGACAAGGGAACAATGTTAGAGGATCCTAAGTGGCTCATACATGTTTTGTAGTAATCCTATAAGGTGTTTAGTGCTACACGATCTGTGTTCCATTTACTGGATGAGACATGGAAATGAAGATAAGTGGGAAAACATTCCATATGGATCTCATTACATGTCATATACCTATTATTTCCTTATGATGAAAATTTAACATCATATATCTCCATAGATTGGACTCATATTTTTGTTAGTTATTAGAATATCATGAGTCTTTTTCCACATATAATGTGACGATGGAAATTATAGTGGAATTTTGATATGTTGAAAGATGTTCTTAGTGGGACTATTCTTTAGGCATTGAACGATAGTGGTAGTGATCTATGAGGATCTTTAGAGGATTCTACATTGGTACCCTCAACTAAGATATGGCATGGGTCATTAACTATATTATATTTTCACCCTCTAACTAGGATGGGAATGGGTTCTCCACCTACTATAAGATTGTAACCTTCTAACTAGGATAAAGTATTGATCCTCTACCTTTCATATAGTGGAACCCTCTTTCTAGGTTAGGCATGGGTTATATAACTTGTGTTATAATTGAACCCTCTTACTAGGATATGGAATGGTTCCTCTACATATCAACTGAGTGGAGCCCTAATGTAGAGATTGTTCATGGGTACTTGACTACTAGACTGGAACCCTCTATAATGGCTGGGAATGGGTCCTCTATTTCATAATAGAGTGGAACCCACTAGCAGGTCTGGGAAAGGTTCATCTACATTTTAATGAGTTGAACCATCCTATTGTACTATATAATGGGTCCGATACCTAGAAATTATTCCTCCTTGTTTATTCAGTAATCTAGTGAGTTGTCTCTTTAATTGGATGTCTCTTCGTATAGATAGGAAAGATGCTGGTAAACATTGATGGACTTATAGAAATGATGGAAATTATTCTGGGTATAGGTTGTGAGATAGAGATCCCATTATTCATTATTTAGGTTTCATTGTATGATTATATATATATATATATATTCATCCAATTGGATTGATTTTGTATTCTATTTATTGGGATTGATTTGTATACTATATAATACTAGAGTGTCTCTAACTTCTTCCCCTTTATAATCCATGGAATACTACTAGGTATGCATAAAATCACCCCTTGATGGTATTTCCAAAACATGTCCTGTATTATACTGTTGGCAGACAAGTCAGTGATGATTTCAATATATCTTAGGTATGTATGGTGTGTTTGGCAGTGTATGGTGGATGGGGCATGGAGATCATGAGAATATGTCTATTATCATTTTACATTATAGTTTTATTTGGACGAGACATTATTATGGTTGTGCATTTATTGTTTTACCTTTATATATCAGTTTACACTATCATAGTATTTTACACCCTATAGATTTTCATATGATCAATTATTCTATAGATTTTTCCACCTTTTGATATTATACCTCTTAATTTCAACATTGATATAATTGGGTGTGTTTGTGAAGGTACATTAGGAAAGGGAATTTCATTTAGGTTATGTATTTTGGATCTTGTAACAAACCCTAGAGTATAAAGGCGGTATTAGGGTGGTAATGGATCGAGCCACATTGGATTTGGTCATGAAATAATGTAATCATAGTAGTTCAATCATTAGGATGGTTTTTAGTGTAGCACCCTTATGAGGATTTGTGTGGGATATAGAAAAAATGTAACGAACTAACTAGGGTTTCCCTAAAACCGGGCACCCGACCTAATCCATCATATACCTGAAGGTCATTCCTGATCCCCACAAGCTGGAGACATGCACCTGGGAATTATACAACAAACCTATGGGAACGATTTTTCCCAACCAGAGAAACAGAATAGCATATATATAGAACAATGAAGAAACAAGGGAATAATAACAAATATATATTCCATAACTATAAGGGAAAACATCATTAACAAAATAACTAAAAAAGTAGATAAAAACTCTAAAAGTCATGTCCGACTATAAGGGAATCAAAAGCAAGGAGCTACTTCAATGATGGAATGGAAAAACTCCAAACATCTCACCACGAGTTACCCAACCCAGCTGAAATTAACCTCACATCCTCACAGTGGCGCCTTTCCTTTTCCTGCAGTAGAAGTCAAACAATGGCCTACACACCACCGATGTAGTTCGCTGGGTGTGAGCTAACATGATTAGTATGGTCCCACCCATGTGTTCCATAGAAATTATAAGTATAACAATTACTGTATTGTTATTTAAAATTTAAAATATGGAATGATAAGTAGTAAATTTGTTTTATAGAATGCATGGTAAAAAAATCGCTTTTCCATAGTTCTAAACAAAATCATGTATACATGTTTCAAATAATATTTTTCATAACAATTTTACCTAATCATAAACTTGCATATCAAGGCTAACTCACAACGCCATGCAATACAGAATAGAAGCACATGTATCACATATCATGGAATACTGTAGGTCTAGGTAGCTGACTACTCATACAATAAGAATCACGTTCACAAATCTGATTATAGAACAACGAGACTAGGAAGTAGGGGAATGCCCCATGAATAACCCCCCAAATGTCAATATTGGTCCCCTAGAAAATTATTCCTTAGAAATAAAGGAAATACCCAAGACAAACCTAATAGATAATAACAAAAATGGAGATGGACTCAAACTAAACCTTCCACCTAGGTACACAAGGTAACCGATGTGCTCAATTTCTCAATTTAATTTAAATGATTTGATAACCATACAAACCCATTTCACAATAAAATTATCAGAATTCAGGGAAAAACCATTTTTCTTTCAAAACATTTCTTCAATACACACAATCAATCATGTAAATTTCATAAATCAATTTTATAATGTAATAGAAATCAGGCTCATTATCATAAGCTTGAGATAGAGCCACCTACCTCAATGTTTAGGTCGCACATGCCGACAATGGAATCTAAAAGAAATTAAACCCAAAAACTCCATCAACGAAGGCCCTAGAATCAAACATGAACCTCAAAGGATTGATTCAAAATAGAATACAAGGTGGTTGGTATATAGAATAAATCCCACATACCTTAAGAATGGACATCTTATTCACTATAACTATAAAAGGAGCAACCATCGATACATGATCTCACAACGGATCTAGAAAAAGACAACAAGATACATCCAACATGGAAAAATGGATCTAATAATGTAAGGTTGTGGTGCTATCACAAAAAATTGAAAGGAATAATCTGATAGAACACTTAGTCAGAGAGACGCATCGTAGAAGCAATGTTGAACCCGAGATGATAGGATTGACACAGAAGTTGGGACGCCTCTAAAACATGAATAATAACAATTTAGGGGATAGATCCAAGAGGTTCGGGAGGAAAAAGGCTAAGTTAAAAAGAAAGACTCGTGAGTTAAACCTAAGTGTGGGTCAAGTCACAACGTATACCCCTTGGTCATGATGTGTATTCCACGCTGGATAAGACACATTGAAAACCCATATCCTTGGTTTAATAATACTCTATTTAACCCCTACACAACATGTACCTCAAGTACGCGATGTGTAACAACTCAGTACCTGCTCACACCGTGATCCCCCATTTACGACATTAAACCAGCACCAAGTACACGTCATGTAAATTTTATGCTGTCGGTAGCAAACCTAAAAAACATATCTATGGATTTTAAAAAAATATCAAATGTATAAAAATGGAAAACATACCTAATCAAGGTAACATGATGTTACAAACACCCCAGCATAAAGACTTTATGTCCCCAGGAAGTCACGTGGAAGATGTAATATCTAGAAAGAGATAAGGCCACTACTCTCACATCAGTGACTAATGCTCCAAAATCTCATGAGAATCTTATCCTTGTTTCCATATAACCTTAACCAATAGAATCAACTTCCTATGAAAGAATTTCTTTTAAGAGTTTATGATCTCAACCGGTTTCTCTAAAACAGATTCATTAGTCTCTAACACAATTTATTCACAACATAGAACATGAGCGGGATCAGGGCGATACATCCTGAGATGTGAGATGGGGAAAACATTGTGAATACCTATGATCTGAGGCAGCAATACTAACCAATAAGCATCCTTCCAAAACTGTCTAGTGACCTCAAATGGTCCATCATATCTAAGAGCCAACATTATTTATTTTCTGAGCTGATAGTTATCCAAATGAGGGTAAACATTCAATGAAACCCGATCACCATCAGAAAACATCAAAGGATGACGTTGTCGATCTGCATAAAATTTCTGTCGACTCTGGGCTGTAACAACATAGTGTCACACCTCTGGAATCTTTTCCGATGTCTCATGAAACTAACTTCATCCAAAAAACCTACTTTACCCCCCTCTTCCAAATAAAGAGTTGATCCTCACGGGTGACCATACAACACCTCAAAATAAGAAATTCAGATCGATGACTAGTATCTATTTTTGTGAACAAAATCAACCAGTCCCAGATAGCTATCCAACAAACCACCGAATTCCAAGATGCATGCATGAAGCATATTCTCTATGATAGGAATTACACACTCCTTTTGGCTATCTTTCAGTAGATGGTTAACTCTACTGAACATAAACTAAGTCCCTATTTCCTATTGAACACTCCACCATAATATTTAGGTTATCCTAGGGTATCTATCTAAATATATGATAGAAGGAATCCCATGTAACCTCTCAATGTCTTTCATATAAATATTTCCCAGATCTAAAACTATAGTTGCGTCTTTGATCAGAATAAAGTTATCATACATCGTCAAATGATCAACGAACACCCATATAGAATTTTCACTTGGGATTTCCATGGTAAACCAACAATAAAATTAATGGAAACCACATCCTACTTCCAATTTGTAACCGTGATAGGCTGAATAAAACCATAAGACTTCAAGTGTTGTGCCTTTATCATTTGGTAGGTGTAACAGTTGGACACATAATCTACAATTTCAAACTTTATACCCAGCCAACAGAAAAATATTATAATGTTATAATACATATTTGAAGTTCATGGATGAATGAACCCTGAAGATCTGTGATAATCAAACAAAACATAACTTCTAACAGATGTTGAGACAACAACTTGCCTTCTGAAGTGATGTATTCCATCTAATGAAAGAGACCAACCAGGAACAGTCTTTTCACCATAATGGTTTTCTTGAATCTTTTGAAACTCACCATCTATCTACTGAAATTGAAAAATAGACTCCAGGAGATATGTTGAAAACTAAAAACTAGTCAGAACCATCCCTGAAACATTATCCATCACCTCTATATTAGATTCATGTCATTTTGGAAAATATATTGCTCAGAATCTTATGATCAGAAAAGACTGTGAACTTCTCCCCAAAGAGATAGTGTTACCAACATTTAAGTGCATACATCACCACATTAATCTCTAAATCATGATTGGTGTAGTTATTCCCATGAGATCAAAAATGATGAGATCCATAAGCAACCACATGATCATATTAAATAACCATATATCCAAAACTATAAATATATGAATCACAGAACACCATGTACCCTTTATCGGGATCATGTAAGATCAGAACAGGTGATGATGTTAGAAGTCATTTTAGTTCAACAAAAGAACACTGACACTTCACGTCCCATGATAATTTCACTCCCATATTTGTAATAGAAGTAAAAGGTGACACCATCTTAGAGAAATCCTTGAGGACCCGTAAATAGTTTCCATCAATACCAAGGACGCTTTGTATCTCAAAGACAATATGTGGTTCCTTCTAGGAAATAAAAAACTGTTTCTTTCTCTAGATCAACTGATAATCCATGTTCATAAATTCTATTCCCCATGATCATCACTTCTGAAATCTAAAAACTGCATTTTGGAAGATTCCCATACATACAATGATTTATCATAATCTCCTTGAACAAACTCTGATACTTCTTGTGATCACACTCATACGTTGAAAAAACTAGAATATCATCCAAGAACATTACCACAAAAGTGTCAAAATAGTGGTGGATTATCTTATTCCTCAGGTCTATAAAGACTATAGGATCATTAGTTAGACTGAAAGGCATCAAAAGATACTCATAATGGTGATAACTTCTCCTGAAGTCCGTCTTTGGTTTATCGGACTACTAGACTCTAAACTGATGATAACCTGAGAAAGGATCAATAATTGAAAATCACTTTTATCCCTTCAACTAATCAAACAAATAAACCATATGGGGAAAAGATATTTTTTCTTAACTTTACCCATTTTATCTTTCAATGGTCCACACATAATAAAATTGAACTGTCCACTTTAATGGATAAGAACACAAGGGATTCCCAAGGAGAAACACTAGGGTGAATGGAACCATTATATAACTAGTCATCCAACATAATCTTAATATCTTTCAACATCGCTGGTGCCATATGATAAGAAGGCATCAATTTCATAAGTGTACCTAGCCCTAGGTCAATAGTGAACTCTATATCTATCTCTGGAGGAATATTGGATAATTCATCCTAGAGAATGTCAGGAAAGGATCATACAACAACATAAAGATCCTCAACATAATAAATTTCATTGGGATCAAACGCAATATAAACCATCGAACTTCTAATATCTGGGTGGGACAATCCTGTACGACCTGACCATGGGTCCCACACTCCCTAAAATAGAAGGGATCTCCCCTCAGTAAAATGAAATTAAACATGCCGATGATTCCAATAAACCACTGATCAAAGAGAGAAAAGTGAATCCATACCAATGATGACGTAAAACAGATCCAAAATAAGAATGAGAAAACCCCAGACCAACTCTGTGTCAACTACTGTGTACAAACAAGGACACCGGAACCCCTTCTCTTTCCTCGTGCCAAGAGTTTTCAGCAACATCATTGTAAAGGGAATATGATCCATTAGATGTTTAAACATATCAAAAAATGCGAATATATAAATTGGTGGTAGGAAAAAGTATAAAAAAGTAGTATCTAATGATGCTACCATAAATAGTGTACCTCTCGCTATTTTCATACATGCATCAACTTACATGGGACACACATCTAATACATGTAAATGCATCATTCCTGTGTCTTCTATCATGGAGGACTATAAGCATCGAATCTTCTAACTACACCATAGTAGAATTTGAAGTTGAAGAACCCTGACCATAACAAGGGATATACATATCCTGATCTAAACGTTGTAGAAGACCAACACACCCACATGTATTTCATGTCTTCATGGCCATAAGACAAGAATGTCTAGTGTGAACCCCCATGCCATACTGGTAGAAAGTCAAAGGCACACTTCTAGCTGCCAAAGATGGTGCAGAAGAGGCTCTCTACTAAGAGACCTCCACCACTCATGCGACAGTCCTACCACTTTATCTTCATCACATAGAGGCCACTAAAGCTATCACCATTTGGAAGAGAATATGTAGTAAATCCGGCCATGAATTCCATGTACATCATTTCCATCATTGATCTATCCACTGTATCTACATAGGTAGAATGCTTCAACATGAAAACATATGATCTAATCCCTGATCGCAAACCCTGTTGGTACTTTTGTGCCTTCAGCTGGTCATTCTATAACATGTACAAAGAAAAAAAGACAAGCATAGCGAAACAGTTGGTGTATATTGACACCGAATGCTCTCTATACTACAATGACCTAAAATCTATAAATTTTTTCAACAACAGAGACTCTAGAAAGAACTGATGAATGAATAGGGTTTTGATGTCCTTCTAATACCCACTTGTCATTCTTTCTAGACCATAGATTCCCACCAACGGTTTCTGGAACCATCAAGTCTAAAATCTACACACTTCAGCATGATATTCTCAAGTGTCTCCAGTTAGTAGAATATTTGATCGATCCTATCAATCCAATCCTCCACCTATTTCTGGATCAATCATTCCTTTAATGGACATTGGATTCTCATGCAAGAACTCGCACAATCGATCTCTTTCCCCTCCAGCTCCTGGCTATACCTCATCCACTATGTTATGAACTCTTGGAACATCCTTATCAATAGTAGGGACTACTCATATGATCATCTCGATGATATTATGAACCATATGTGTATTCCCTTCAGGATAATCAATTGCACCTTCCTGAGGAACCTGTGGAAGATGTCTCAGAGGCATACTACTGCACACCGAACATAAAAAAAATTATAAACCAAAAAAATCATAGTCCAAACTAGAAAACCCTTATGCAAAAACCGAGATTTTAAAATAAAATCCAGAAATAGAGACACATATACCAACATCATTGGGTTACTTGAGTCTTAGTACAATAAGAGTTAGTGAGACACAAATCGCAAGATACTTCCCACATCCCGATAGTACTATCTACATTATAAGAGATGTCCCATGAAAATAATTCATCAGGAAAGCTCCCCTTTGAAACCAAACTATATTAAACCGACCCAGGTACCCTTGAAACTCGGAACCCAACCAAATCCATCACATTCTTGAAGGGAATTCCTGATCACCAGGAAAGAACAAACCAAACAACATATATATAGAAGAATGAATAAACAACATAAGAATGTAAAATATATATGATATATCTATATGGGAAAACAATGGAAATATAAAAACTGAAAAAGTAGATAAAAACATCAAAAGAAATGTCTGACTACATGGGACACAAAATTAAATAGCTACTCCAACGATGGTATGGACGAACTCAAACTATATAACCACCTGCTACCCATCTTAGCTGACATTATCCTCATCACCTCATAGTGGAACATTGCCTTTCCCTGTATTGGAAGACAAGCAATGGTCTATGAACAACTAATACAGTACGCATAGTATGAGCTAATAGGATTAGTAGGATTCCACCCAGGTGATCTATAGAATGTTTAAGTATAAAAATTCATGTATACTTATTTATAATCTAATACATGGCATGATATGCAGTAAAGAAGTTTTATAGAAAGCATGGTAAATATTTCCATTTTTGATTGTTCTAAAGAAAATCTGGTATGATAGTTTAAAAGCATATTTTCTGTAACATACTTCCAAAATCCTAAACATGCATATAAAGGCTAACTCAGAAATCAAAGAAATACAAAAAAGAAGCACATGTATCACATACCAAGGAATACTACAAGTGTTTGCAAAATACTACTAATACCATTATAATCAATTGCACAAATCTGATCTTAGAACATTGAGACGAGGAAGAATAGGAAAACCCAATGAGTAAACCCCCCAAAATGTCAATATTGGTCCCCTAGAACAAGAGGCCTATGAAAAAAGAAGTCAGAAAGACAAACCACATTGATAATAATAACAATGGATGATGGACTCAAGATAAAACTTACACCTATGTACCCAAGGTAACCCATGCCCTCAATTTCACAATTCAATTTAAATACGTTGAAAATGATTAAAACCATTTCAAAATCAATTTATCAAAATTTAGGAAGAACCCATTTTTTAGTCTAAATGCTTTTTCAACACACACAAACAATCATGCCAATTTCATAAATGAAATTTATAAAGAAATAGGAATCATGCTCATTATCATAGGCTACAGACGAAACCACCTACCTCAATGTTTGGGTTACACACACCCAAAATAGAATCCAAAAGCAACTAAACCCAACAAAATCATCAATGAAATCCCTAGAATCAAACCTGAACCTCAAAGGATTGATTCAAAATAGATGAAAAAAGGGTTTGATGGTAGAATAAAGCCCACTTACCTCATGAATGAATGTTCAGTTCACCAAAAATATCCATGGAATGACCTTCATGATAATATATCACAACAGATCATGATGAAGAAAACAAGAAACATCCAATATGGATTAGTATATCCAATAATGCATGGATAGGGTGCTATCATGATCAATGGAAAGGAAGAATCAGGGATTAAACTTTCCCCATGAGACGTACCATAGAAGAAATGATGAACCAGAGATGATAAGATCTTTTCAGAATATGAGATTCATCTGAAAAATTTAAAGAAGTAGTTTAGGGTTGAGATCCAAGAGGATTAGGAGGAAAATGCCTAGAAGAAAAGAAAAATGTGTGAATTAAACATGGGTGTGGGGCTAGCCAAGACTTGTACCCCTTGGTCAAGACGTGTAGTCCACGCTAGATAAGTTACACCGAAAAACCCATCACCTCTGTTTAAATATCCTCTTTTGAACCACTACATGATTTGTACCCCAGATACACAATATGAACCTTCTAAGTACTTGACCACATCGTGATCCCACATTCACGACAATAAACCAACACCAAGTATATGATGTTTACTTCAGGTATATGGAGTGTACCTATTTTACAGTCTGTAGTAAACCTTAAAAACATATCTAAGAATTAAAAAATGAGAAGAGAACAAATAAAAGGGGAAAATCTACTCAATCAAGGTAACTGGTTGTTATAGAAAATGTTTCAAAGTGTCCTGACTATGGATTTCGGGCATGGGACACCAGTATTGGTGAAGCAGCTGAAGTATCCTCTAACTACAACCATTACTAGCTTATTGTTGACTCGACATACCAAGAAAATGGGTGTAGAGAGAAATGGTACATGAATCATATATGATTGAGTTTTCCACCACACTTTCTTAGTCAGTTCACCATTGTATATATGTATTCTCATCTTACCATGGTATGTCTTTGTTGAATTTTCATGATTCTTACAAGATTACATCCATCTAGGTTACCAGTTACTGATCATGATGAATATTCTATGAGTGATATTGGATCAGTTAAAGGTCAATACAATGAGATTCATCCTCCATGTAGAATGGTAGAAACATCCCTAACTATGAAGAATCATGTCATACCATCATAATTGGATAGAGAATAAAGAAAGATTATCCAAATCCTCATGTTCAAGTTTCATAGTCCATTGAGGTTACATGGTGACCCAAATGCCCATGTCATAGAGGATTTTATAGAGTCTCTGGTCTATGGTTTCTATACTATTCGGACACTAATAGACCTACTGGTCACACTAGAAGAAAGTGTTTTCCATGGAGCATGTTGTTTCTAGTGGAGTCTTGGTACATTGATACATGATGAGTCTAAAATGTAATGGTCCAACATCCATAGATGTTCTGATAAGAGTAATAAAATTCATTTTTTCATTAGTTTTATATTCAAAAGCCACTAGAGATGCATCAAGGTCGGATGAAAGTGTCTTCCTATTCCTTGAGGTTCACAACAATTATGTGGTACTCCCCGATATGATTTTGGATGGCTAATTATGAGAACATAAGTTTTACATTGGTCTCTACAGAGATATATGTTCTATAGCAGTGGACTTATGCATTATCAGATATGATGTTGTGTTAGAGTGAGTGGTGTTGATGGATAACATCATGTAATAGGGATTCAATGTGGCTGGAAATTTTAGTGGGTGTAATAAGGATTAGTCATCTATAATATATAGTAGAAACAAGTCCATTGGATATCAACATATGAGATCATACTATGATCAGACTTAGGAAAATGGTAAGGTACTACAGAGAGGACCATTGCATACCAAAGAGGGGTGGTGCTATAAATTTTATGGGGGTGGTCACATGGTGCATGGTGCCCAAAGCATACATTATAGGAAGTGTATGATGATAGTGGATAGACATCCATGACCGAGGAAACACAATGATTCTAGATCTCTATGGTTTTGGAAGTGTGTCAAATAGATAGGTGATGTTAGAATATGGGAAGGTGGATCCCAAAGGTTAGGAGCGATAACTGGTGGAAGATGCTATTAGAACCTTATCAACACCACTGGGCAACCCACTTCGTTCTTAGGGAGTTGGAGGTTGGGGCCGCAGACAGCTGTATGAATTGGGTTCTTAATACCCAAATGTGCATGATATGAATATAGGTTTGATAAGTTTTTAATTTAATCATGAATTAATATTATAATAAATTTTCAAGATTCATTACTTTACCAAATTACTACTAGTCAAGACTCTGAGATAATAGTTTAGGTCTTAGCTTATCTCCCCTTTCCTAAGGATCTTATGGGGAACAATTATACTATATCTTTTATATGACAATAGTGTGACCTATCCCTTGATATAGACTGGGTTATGTGGGGATTTTTATTCATCATTATGGAAACCTATAAAATAATTATGGGAATGGGTTGGTTATCCATGGTTCGAGCCCATACGAATTTTCACCAGAGATAATCTAGAGGACTTTAAACTGATAAAATGAGAATATCCTTAATGAGTGATAGATATCTCATGGAATAGAGAGAGAGTTTTTCTAAAAGGATGATTCCACCCACAACCCATTAGTTTTTGAGTTTAACCCTTTATGCATTATGCTCTTTAAGAATTTAAATTCCTTTAATAATGGATGGTTTTCTGTGTGTAATCCCTAAAAGCTTTCTGAGACTACCTATAAGAAGGAATATACAGTTTTCTTTCAAAATTCATCCAAGGAACAATATTTTTTTTTCTATATCAAATGGCCATTATTGATCTCTAATAAATGTTGGTCAAGTGAAAGACCATATAAATATTGGGTTTATTACAAAAAGTGTGTACCCCTTAGATTTTAAAGTGTTGTTCAGGAAAAAGGAGGATGAGAGCATGGGACTATTCCGGGATTATTTTCACCCAACAAGACCATGATAATGAGAAGGCACCCCATGCGGAGTATTTAAATCCCATTTGATTAATTATGAGTGATGAGATGACTCTCAGATATTTATCTAATTTCTTGCAATCACAAGTTGAGGTTTTGTGTTAATGATAATACAAAAATGAAATTATGATGTTTCTATAGACACTATGATATTTTTGTGATTCCCTTATTTGTGAATAATTTCCCTCATATTTTTATGGGTTTGATAAACCCTATCATCTAGACATACTTAGAGAGCTTTAGTCATGTTTTCATCGATGACTTACTCATACACTCTATGTTATAGAATTACCTAGAAGATCACATGAGGATAAACATATATTTATTTCTGAAGAACCATCATTAGGAAAATGTCAAAACATTCTAGTTAGTGATTTATGAGGTTCACTTATTTGCAAATAAAATTTATAATTATGGATTAGAAATGAATCAGTAAAGATTGATGTATTTTTAATGTGGAATAGACATAATAGAATATCTATGGTGAATAGATTACTTTATTTGTAAGGGTAGAATATATGGATTGGGGAAGTATTCTACCAGATTGTATCCCCTTTAACCTCCCTGAAATAGTTAGGGATGAAATTTTCTTGGACAAAGTAGTGTCAGATATTCTTTGAGGAGTTGAGGATAAGGCTGACATGAGATCTTGTTTGAAGAATACAATAGGAGGGAATTGAGTATGTAGTGTATTTTGATACCTTATGAGGGAGGATTAGGGATGTATTGATGAAATGATATATTTAGTTTTCACATATAGGTTGAGGTAGTTGATACCCCAGGCTATAATCTATGAGACTAATTTCCTACATTAGGTGGCGATACTCATCAATTTGAATATGTGGAGGAACAATTTTCTTGTAGAGTTCTTTGTGGTTTACTCATAACATTAAAGTCACGAGTATGTCATCTTAGATAGATATATTAACATGTGAAAAAGCTATGGGTTTGAATTATTATAATAATATGAATTTAATAATCACTATACTACAAGGAAGGTAAAGGTGTTAGATGATTAAATTAATAATAATTCATAGGCTCGTTTGGTGTATGAGGTGTAATATTAGTTTTCATTCTTGTATCTAAACCTAGATGTTCAATAGAGTACATAAATTCTATAGTAAATTGTGTTTACTACTCCACTACTCTAGTGCATGAGAGATTCCATATCAGGAGATGTTTATTCTGAGGTACTGTATGAAAAGATATCCTGAATAGATTCACCAGTTTGATTTTATAATAGATGGAATAACATCATACTTTTCAAGGGATGGATGATGGTCTAAATCACGATGTTGGATGAGGTGATGAGGGAGACTCACACATCACATTTAGTTGTAAATTTGGGTGTTAGGATTATTTATAGAGGCATTTAATGGCCGTTTTGGAGGGTAATCATGATATGGGGTCTGGTTGAATTTCTCTCCAAGTTCCTCAAATGTGAGTCGGTGAAGGTTGAATCCCAGGATCTAATACATTTGTGTAACCCCATTGCGATTCCAGAGTATAAATGGGATTTCATATCCATGGAGTTTGTGATAGGTCTTCTGTAGAAGACAAAGGGAAAAGTGGACATCCGGATGATAGTTGACCGACTCTAACAATAATCAAACTTCTTTTCTATCAGGGTGCTGATATTAGAGGATATTTTGCTATAGATGTACATATGATAGATTGGTCACCATCATGGTTTTCCAATAACTATAATCTCAAATCATAATGTGAAGTTCATTTCAGGATTATAGAGAGGCATACAAGTAGCATTCAATGCCCATATGAGGATCAGTACGACCTTCCACCCCAAGATAGCTGGGAATATCGAGCACATTATCTAGGTGTTATAGGATATGATGAGGTATTTAGTGTTAATATTAGTCCGCATATGGTAGGATTACATTCAAATTGGTATAGATTTTTTAAAATAATATAGGCCACTCTAATACTAGTATGAAACCTTTTTAGACCCTATAAAGAAACTATATAGGTCACCGTTGTTATAAGAAGTGATCTGTGAGACATCTCCCATTAGTCCAAAGATAGTGCAGGTGATAAAGGAGTATGTACAGGTCATCTGTGAGCGGATGATGATAGATCATAGGAGGATAGAATCATACAATGATTGGTGTAATATTCCTTATGAGTTCATGACAAGAGATCAATTTTTTCTAATATTATTCCCATGATGAGGATTATAGTGATTTTTCTTGGGAGCAAAGACACCCCCTGGTTCATCGAGAAATTTGTGGTCATGTAGTGGGTTTAAAAGGTTTATTTCGGCCTGAATTTTTCCCCACATTTAGAGATGGTACACAACATTTTCCCCATGTCACACCTAATTATAGATTTACATGACCCCACACATGTTATATAATGAGGAAACTATGACATTGAGGATCATGAAGCTTTTATAATGATCCCAATGTAAATTTTGGATCTTTAGGAGTGTACTATTTTTGGATGGACCATTCCACTAGTTTTTTGTGTTGCGGTAGAATGGAAACATTTAGAAGATCTCCTGCGATCAGGAGAGATAGATGAATGCACAATATAGAAATATTGTTTTAGTGTTTCTTTTTTATGTTGAAAAAATTGAGTATAGAATGATGTGTAGTCCCTATTTTTCAAATTATTCGTTTGTTATATATATATATTCAGATCTTGGTGATGAGACATAGTGTTATTCTATTGATCAGGGTATCTGTAATAAATTTTCAAAAATCTTAATTATATTTTGTATTATTAATTAACATTTTCTCAAATAAAATTGGATTAATCTTAATTGAAATAATGGATTAGAAATATGAATCCATGATTTAGTCTAGGACACAAGGATTAGAGTCTGTGTGACCAAAACATTCCTAGTATATGGCATTAATATAAAATTAGTCATGGAAGGTTGTGTTTATCTAAATAAAAAAATAATCATATTTAATTAAAGAAATTATTCTAAATAAATTTTATAAATACACTATTATTATAATTATCTATGTGTAGTCTCATAAACCATGTGATAATTGATACATTCCTTTTACCCTTCATTTTTGAACCAGAATCAGATGATGATGATACTCCATATTCAGAAAGATCAAGGCGTAACAAATGAAATGAATCCTAATATTCATTAGAGATATTTTTATTCAAATAATAATTATCCGAAAAAGATATGAAGCTCTAATTTGTGGATTTAATCAATGAGTCATTGACCAATTTGATTGAGGTCATTTTATTTCATGATCTTCATTAATTTCATGATTTTTTATGTGACTGTGTGCCAGTATAAACTATTTATTATATTTTTTATCACATTTTATATCCCCAATATTTTTTTGTTCACAATATTTAATACAACAAACATTTATCACTATTTTTTATTTTATCCCCTATAATTATTTTTGTTCTTCATTGATTGGAATATGTGATCATGATTTGGTGTTGCAGGGTGGGATCAATCCCGATTGAACAAAAATATTCACGATGGATTCACATACAAGGGATGAATTAATGAATAAGATATAAATTCAGATGATTTGAGGTATATGGGTGAATCTACCATATATTTATCTTATCTAGTGATTAAGTAGGAGTGCCATAGGTAATGACGAACAATGATGTCTATATGGATTCAATCATGTGGATTTGGAAACTAGTTTATAGCCACTAGACAACTGTATATGTTAATCGAGGGCTTCCACTTCAATTTATATTGTCTTGTGGGTCAGATTCTATGAAATATATTATATATGGATGTGTGTATAATTAACCAATGTTACCAAACATGTATATTAATTTTTTTTAGATGAATATTCATTAAAATAGAAACAAAAACACCCAAATAGTATATTAGATTAGTGAATTGGGAATCATGGAATCATTAAGAACTAATTCAATGTACATCTACATCTTCTCCCACCTATTTCTTCCTAACTAGAACCATTTTGTCATATCATAACTATTAACTTTATTCACATCATGGGGAATAAAACAAAAGAAATAGTTACTTAAGATACTCATTAAGGGTAAAAAGGTATAAACATAATAATAAATCAAATATATGTGATTGAGAATATAATCATTACATTTGAATTTTGTACCATGCATATCAAATATCATATACATGATTAATGGAATAAATATTAGTAAATCGTAAGATTTGAATTAGAAAGGAGTAAAAATAAACATCCAGAAAGGTATAATATAGAAACAAGACAAGGAATTGTGGTAGACTCATAAAAATATAATATTATTTCTTTATTATTCAAGGATCTTGGCCAATTTTATTATAGTTTAATTGGTTCACTCCCCAAGTAATATTTTTAGCAGTAGTACAATACCAAGACCATCTCAGTCACTAAGCTTCACTCCCAAGACCACCTGAGAGGAAAATGTCCTTTTGTAAACTAGGTTCACTCCCCATTTCAGCCATTTCAATATTATTATATATAAATCATTATCCATTTCATTAGAGTAATATATAGGCACCACCATTCAAATAATTAAACTCATATATATTTTTTTTCGCAATAACATTAATTATTCATCATACACATAAATTAGTCATAGAAATAATAAGGAGAGTATAATTGAATCATAACCCCAGTAATACATAATTAACAAAAATTAATTTTAACTTTGATGAAAAATTGTTTTTAAGGATCATTGGAAATAATTATTGAGGAAAATATAATTTCCATTTTTAAAATTAGAAGATTTTGAAAAAAGAATATCAACCCTCCCACAAATTCACAAGACCCAATACCTTTGGCTCACCCAAAATCTACTGAAATATGTTCCCAATTTCACTATCATCATTCTAGGGGTCCAACCTAGGTAAAAATCTATCCAAGGATTTATTTTGATATAAACAAAAATGATTTACCAGAAAAAAGACATCAGATTATTCAATGATCACTTTCTTTTTATTTCGTTATTAACCACCTAAAATACTCATATAACAAGCTTACATAATTACCTAATTAATATAAATACATTGATATGATTCTATTATAAGGGTTATACCTATACATTCACACACATCCATCTAATAGGTAATGAAAAGATAGTTCGTTTATGATGAATTATCATTTCATGAAACGATGATTGTTCGTTCCCCATTACCACTTATCATGGCCAGAATTATAATGGACATACAAATTTAAATTTTATATATTATATTTATTAACTATTTATACTTATTTAATCCTTATACTTCACATACTAGCATGTTTTCCATTTTGGTTAGATACACAAACGTCATTTGTGGAAGTGTGGACTACTGCCTATTTAGAAAGATATGACTCTTCACAGAATACGTGGAATTTATAAAGGATTGTTTTAATGAACCTATTTGAAATATGTGACAAAAACATTATACCTGATTTATAATATTAATATATATTATTTTATTTTCCTTAAAATTAAAATGGAAACAAAAATTTAGAAGCATTCATGTGTATGTATGGCCAACCATTTCGATGAACTGTTCATTTCATTTCCCATCTCAAAATTTAATTGATTATTATATATATATATAATGAATATATATTATATTTAAATTATGGTTCAAATTAATCATATGATGAAATAATTTACTATGTCCTATGAGCAATAGATAACAATTCAGGACATACTTGAGAAATTAAGAAATAAACACCTGAAACAGTGAAAATATTGAATGATTACTGAAAATAAGAAATAATATAAGATAAGAAGAACATATATGATATCATAAAAAAGAGTATGGTATCCTTTAATCTTCATAAAAAATTTAATATTATATATAAGAGTAAAAATACTACATACAAAAATGTTAGGATAAAGCACGTGATTTTCATCTAACTCTTTACATCTATTAGATAAATTCCATATTCACCACTTACTTGTTTTGTGTTTTATATATACTACCAATTTTTATATATTATATAATTAATCCTTTTATATTCAATTTATTTAATATTTATATTTGAATCCCCTCTATTCTGTTTTGAATTGAAAATTACTATGTAGTAAATATTATCCTTGAACTATGAATTTGTTTGGGATTGTTATTTTTTGTTCAAAAAATAACATCCTTATGATCATTTTATCTTAAATTTATATATTTTCATGAAATTTATGTTATTATATCTTAATTAGTATATTATTTTTAATTATGGTGCTCACTTTTACTGTTATTCAATTAACTGAAGAATTAGAGATAAATCTATAACTTTATTTAATACAGATATTTGATAAGGAACATTGTTCATGAGTTAAATCTATTAATAGATATATGAGGAATTATTTGGATATGTTATACACATGTGGGTACCAATTATAGATAGTTCTTGAGGAATCAAAAGTCTCATGAGATGAATTAGTTTTCAAAATTAGATGCATTTTTACTAAATATGTTGTAAAACATCTTGTGAATGATCATGAAGGTAAAGGTACCATGTACCTCAGAAACATGGAATAAAATAATCAAACATTTACCTTAATTAAAAGTAGTTATTTTTATCCTTGAGATCATATCATGGAAATTTTATATAGATTTAGTTTAGTCATAGTTTATTAATTAAATGACATGTGTTTTAGGTAATTACATTTCCATATTGGTTATTCCATATCCAGATATTTTAATGGTATATGTTTTTAGTTATTTACCTTTCCATGTTGATTGATTCCCATCTATACATTATTGAATCATTTTTATATACCTATACCTAGTATTTTATCTATCCCTTATTTTGTTTCCTTTCCCCATGTTATGAAGAAGAAATGCGTGAATAAGTTTTCAAGGGTGTTGTTCATTTCTTTTTATTATTATCATGTTTTATTTTATATTATACAAATGTAATATGGGTATCATTTATGGAATCTGGATTTAATTTTTTTTAAACTGATCTACCTTATGTATTTGATTCCTTGGAATCATTCTAATGAAAAAATGCACTGACTCCAGGCTTTTGGGGTAAGGGTGTTATAGTTTGTATAATAGGAGTTCTATTAGTAACTATGGAAAATAGCTTTAGAAACTATATATTATTAAAAAAATCCTATGATATACATTGAGGATATGTATAAAATGGCATTCTAGAAATTTGGTATGTTTGGAATTTTGTGGGTCTTCCTAAAAAAACATCCATGTCTAGATACTATAACTGGATGTGGATCAGGAATAAATACATGAAGGGTATCACACACTAAAAACGTTTGTCAGACCTAACTCAAGCATAACTAGGTACATGAAAATGGACCTTACTTTGCACCTGGTTTGGCATACCAAGGGGATATTCTTCAGATAACTATAATCTTCCATAAAAAAATTATTAATTATTATAATGTAAAGATATACCTAAAGAAAACTTTTTTATTATGATATTATATAAGCATAAATGTTATGATTTTTTCATGAATCTTTTTATATTTAAATTTATACAAAGTTTATTATTTTATGATATAATATAGTAAATACCATTGTTTAGAAATGGAAAATTTAATGAAAAATGGTATCAATACTCATGGAAAATTGTGTGGTTTCCCTAGAAATATATCTTGTATAGATGGTATTGGAACTGATAATGTTATATATATATTAGAATATCTTAATTATTTTATGACACATATCCTTTCCTAGATTGAGAAACATGTTACACAATCATATTCACCAATTATAGATCCCTTTATGTGACAGAGGTCATCATCATGTGATCAGACTATTGATCCAATTAAAGGTGAGTGATGGATCAAGTAATTTGAAAACATATTTATGAAATTTGGATGTGGTTAAATGGAAAATGGTACCCTTGAAATATATTTTTTAAATAGATATGTAGATCAATGATGTTCGTTGATCAAAAATAATATGGAGTAAGAAGAAATATAACTCATGGAATGCAATTCCTATAAGAACACATTCATTGAAGAGAATGTCCCATGTGGGAAATAAACTAAGATGATGATATTGTTCTATAGTTTAAATAACATTATATATGAATGTGTTATAGAGTTTGAAAACACATTTTATATGTTTAAAATGGTATTCTATGGATTTTATAAGCATCACTGATCTCAGATTGTGAATTTCATTAAAGGATATAAGAAATAACTCTTAAGAGAGATACTGCCTCAAAACTTTTCTTCATATGATGAAATATCTTTATATTCCATAAAAACATAGAAGGAATTATTTAGATCCTACATATTCAAATGGAAAAAGATAATAAGAATATGGAGGAGGAAATTACTGATAATGGCAATATGAGAAACATGTATTTTCACATGGGTGATAACAGTGTAAAGAATCAACCTTGGAAATTATTTAAAGGATTGGGAGTTTGTTATGAGATAATATTAAGAGGGTCACCAGGAAAAACAATGAAATGGAACGATGTAATACCTTTATAGTCAGTGGTACAACATCAAAGAGATGGACCACTACACAAAATTATAATCCAAGAATTAGGAGAATATGTCGTTGAAGATTACAATGTATCATGGTTAAACATATATAATTTAAACAACCATAGAAGAATGATTAATGTGATTATGTAATCAGAAATAAGAGATAATTTTTATGATATTTTATTAATTGTGTTTAATTTATATGACTTTTGAAATATATTAAGAGTGTACTATAGTAATTTTCAATTATGTATTTGAGATCATATATTAAATGGTATAAAGAAAAGTGATTCAGTGGTAAGATTATTGTTTCTGAAAACACATGGTCGAAAGATATATAAGCCTTAATATGTTTCTAATGTTAATGTATTGAAATTGGATAAATATATATTTTACATGTATAATGTAAATTGGATATTTGATCACTAACATGGAACTCATTAATGATTTTTTTGAAAAATTAATTATTCTCTAATTGTCGGTGTTTATAACACTTTGGATTTATAGAATATATCCAAAAGCATCTATTTTATTTAATGAAAATTTAAGAATGTATTTTTTCAAATAAAAAATTATGGACATTTCTGTTATTGCCATGTTTTAATAGATTTCGTGATGAAGGTATTGACATGTTTTGAATGTGACAAATAATAACTGTTTCATAAAGTGGAATCATTAGTGATATGTTCATTTTAGAAACTCAACAATAGTTTTATAAAGAATATGATCATAATCATTTGGAATGGTTTTGTTTTTTTTAAATGCTTTAAGTTGAACTTGGGAGAGTTTTTGGAGATTATAGTACTACTTCACCATATAATGGAATATGTGGTAACAAAATATGAATAAATATTTCAAGAGACAACCCAAGGATATGAGTGTGCATATAGAATCCTATAATTTGTTATATTCCTAAAGTGAAATAATTATTCAAATCTAGGAAAATGGTTTTGAAAATAAAATGATGTCCTATTATCATCATTTTTATGATATAAATGACATTTTTCCACACATCTAGTTTAGGGTATGTGGTCAAAAACATTATCATGAACTATTTTCACCATCACTTTCAACTGGAATAAGAGATTTAGATTTATTTTCCATGTCAACATTTTCATAAATATTATCTTTTTTGAATGACCATTTTTCAGGTGACATTCACATTTCATATTCCCACTTACTAAGAATATAATATATTAACCCTATTTATGATGTGGGATTTTTAACAATATTATTTTCAAATATCAATTACTCAATTATTGATATCATGTTTAAATAGAAAGACACAATTTAATTAATATATATTGAATTTAAAAACCCACAACTATAATGTAAGAATATTTTATTTTATAGTGTTTATAACACACAACACTAATCATATATGTGAATATAATATCCTAATACATTACAATATATTTTCTATTTTTAATTGATTATATCTAATTTATATATTGAAATTCCCAAAATAATTCTCTTATCTTTCATTTCAAGAAACAAATTTCTTTGATGGCTTTTGTTACACATAAGACCAAATCTTACAGAATGTTATTCATATTAGAATTAAAAATGATGATGGTCTCATAATAATTAAAACTAGGTTATTAATAGGATTAATAATCTTATGAAAATATATAGTTTAATTAATTTTTTAAATATTAGTTAAAAAATAATTTAAAAACCAAATGAATATAATGGGAAAGAATTTATAAATTTTTTCCATAAATTAGATTTATATAAATAATAAAAATTAATTACTATTAGTGAATGATATTAATAAAATATTTAAATAATACATTCAAAAAAATATTTTGATAATTCATATATTTTATTTGATATTCATAAGATAAAACAAACCCAATTTTACACAAAAAATGTCTATTTTTATTATCACACTTTCACCTCCTTTTAATGGAGAACCCAATTTAACTGTAAAATGTGATACTTTAATAATTTTAATACAACTATTGAAAGTCTATTTTTTCATATGGAGTGAAAATATTTTTGAAACATACCTAAAAAATGTTCTATCACTAAAACATCCAAATATGAATCATAGAAACTTTCCAAAATCATCCTTGGCGTGCCCACCTTCACATTAGAAGGCCCAAACAACCCCCATGAATTAAATTGAATAGAAGGTTACCCCTTTGAGGGGAACCTATGCCGATAAAATATGACCTAGGCCTAAGTGGGAATAATTCTATGACCATGGACCCATATTTTCCAATAAATAGGACTTTTTGGCTCCTCATGTTTACAATTAGATAATTGATAAACACCCCGAAACTTTGGTCACATAGCCCCTTCTCTAATGTGTCCCAATATTCCATACGTGGCTCTAAAAAACTCGAGAGAATATTATATTTAGGTAAATATGTGGGATAGAAGTAAATTTACTATCAAAACACATGACACCACCATTAGGACCCATTCTCCCCTAAGTGAAAGCCACTAATTTGGGCCCCTTTCAGGGACATGTGAGAGATACTTCCTGGGAAACTTTATGAGACCTATGGTTCCAATGTTAATTTCTTTCCAAAGGATTGTTTCCGAGGAAGTCTATCTTCCTATACACACCCAAATCACATAGACTTATATAACACGCACGATGAAATTCTAATTCTACCCAGACCCTATGTGAGGTACCCCTTCTTTCCAAGACTAGGCCTATGTGATCTCTCATTTCTTGTAATTTTCTAATAACAAAACTGTAGGATTTATCTTCTACTTGCTTCTATATATAAAAGAAAATATGTTAAACCAACAATGAAATATATGGAATTTAAAATCGGTGATAAATTGAACACAAGAATGTCTCCCATTTGGATTATTATTCTAGTAGTCTTAGATTTACCATAGTTATTATAATATATTGATACGATCCTTGATGTGAGTGTGTGTTTGTATTACCATGGAAATAATTACCCAACCCTAGGAGTGATATTAGGGATTTCATGGTGTTCGTTATGAGGGTGAGGATCATATAGAAAACATTTCATCTCTAATACTTGGATCCCCCCGTTACATGCATGGAGGGAGAGGAGAAGACATCCATTTCCTTTTTTACATGGAATGGAATCCATCTCCCTCTCTATGGAATAAATTTTAGGTAATCCCTACTCGAATATGTGACTATACATTATTTTATGTGGTTTCAATCATTGTACTCCTAACTCTATAAGCATCATGTTTGTATGGGTAGTCATATATGAATATCAAGGATATGATGGTAAGATAGGGGATGTGCACCAAATCATCTTCCATATCTCATTTCAGTATCCTCTTTCAGGGTCGCGATGTACTCTTCCACAAGTAGATATTGAGAAGTTCATGGTCTCTCTGATCTTCTGCTTTTTCTTGTTTCATACATTCAAGCATAAATCATCATGAATAAAATGGGATTATTATATATCCCATATTAAGGCACACACATGGTAAGATGCAAGTTGTGGATAAAAACATTCTATATTATATTTCTCACTCCTTCCTTTAGTGTCCCTCTCTATTCATGAGTCCTCAAGGCCATGTATCCATCCTTAGGGTAATCCATAATGTGTGGTTTTTCAGATCATTCACTTTTTATTTTTTCTCATATCGAGCCTGAATTAGGAGACCTTAGAGGAAAATTGTGATCATGACATCCACATGAATACAAAACCATGGTCCTCATTGAAAGTGTAATACCCATCCAATCAATGGAATCATCTTAAATAGTAATACCTAACCCAACATATGGGCACCCTCTTCATGTGTAATCCCCAATCATTACACCAGTCACCAAGTAATCCTTATCGTGTAATCCCTAAAATATTTATCTATGAGAATTATTATACTTACAATTAGCAGGGTAAATAGGATGCCTACAGAAGGATTGAGCTCAATGGGAATCCTCTTGATATATAAGACCAAAAAGTCCCCAAATCACTATTAGAAAATACATCCCTCATGAAACCCCATTCACAGGGAATCATCTTCAATAGTAGTCCCCCACATAATCCAATAAAAGGGAATTACTCCCATGTGAGAGAAATATTTAGAGGATATCTAATAGACATGTTTCATCATAAAAAAACTACATGGTATTTTATTCCATTACTAAGTAGAAACATGGGAAGACTCCCTGATGTCCAAAACCAACACCACAAGTCATCCCTATTCTCTCTAGGCCACATTCTTAGTGGGGCATAATTAAAATAGGGAATCCGTATCCATTACAGGTTCCCCAGGCTACTTTCTAATTATTACCATGAAATACCGTAATGGTGGAATTTCAACCGATATGTCCTAGAAACATTATGTTAAAAATCATGATTTTGTCCATATAACATAACCTTAAAATGTATGATTTGACCCATTAAGCTGAATTGAACTATGTGGATTCTGAGACATTTCTCAAGGATTTGTAAGAAGCCCATCCATGGGTCCAATCCGAACAGAAAAACAATTACTATCTCACTGGATGAAATCACACTTGAGATTCCTCAGCTGTATGGTTAGAAAAGAAGCACTGATAAAATAACTAACAAATGATCTCAAATCAATACTTAATAGAATTTCAATGAATGGGGTCCCGTAGATATATACTAATATATTAGTGGATTAATAACCTTGGATACATATATATGATCATAAACCCTATACAATCTATTAATTTTATGTTAATTCAATTGTAATCCACATTATATATGGGAATTAATGAAGGATTAAAGGACATATCATACATTTATAAGATAGCCCATGGAAAGATATTTTTTCCCAAAAAGAGTGTGAATAGCTTGACCTCTAATAATATCTACCAATTGGAGTTTTTAATAATCATTGTATCATATTCTTAAAAGTGATTACCTTTGGATTTAATGTCCATCATGGATACAAAACAACTATCTGTCTTCAGTAACATGAAAAAACCCATTGGAAACCCATCCAAAATAGTGAACCCGATTTGAATGATTTCACAAAATCCAACCAATTATAGTAAACCATTGGGCGAAGAAGATATTCCATTGAATAAAAATTGTGAACCCAATAAGAATACATAAACAAGATGATATTATCAATGAAATTTCAGAAAAAATTCACTTAATAAATGTGGAACAAGCATGAAAATCAATCCCCCATTTTTTTAAATGATTTTCTTCTTTGGAAAGGATTTATTTTTTGTGAGTATCATATACCAAGTAACTTAATTCCAAAACTCCCTTAGATCTAATGGAATATTTATTGGTTTCACCAATGAATTTCATAACTACTAATCTATCCATATATTCATACATACAAAATATTCCATCAAAATCCCATCGACATCAACACTGGTTGTCAAACTCATTTTTTTGGAGTATCATCAAAACTATTCAGTCCTCAATCTGGAGGTTACCTGACTTTCCCTCTAGCTCTTGATGCCCCAAAAGTCATTTGATTAATGAAGACTGATGGTCTTGAAGAAGATGACACCATCCTCTATCTTTATTTGATTCTAGAGACTATCCTCGTAACTCAACAACTAGTCCCTCCCTAAATTTTAGAGATTTATCAAGAGGCTTCATAAATCCTCATCAATATGACATAGGGTCCTTCTAAAGGTATCCTTATAGAAATTATCACCACCAATGCGATGTACTAGTGAGCCCTCCACATAATCAGGGTTTCATCCACAGTCATCCATCCCAGGTCACTTAAATGAAGTCATGCAAGATGGCATATTGGGGGGTAGAAACTTGTCAGTATAAATAAATGTCATATGCTTTCCCGCTCTGGAGAATCCCATCAACAAATTTTTTTGGAAACATGCGTGTGGGGAAACACACCCAACTGCTAAAATTATTCTAGACTACAAATTCTCCTAGTGGAATTTAAGGATGGAAATTATTCAAATATATAGGAAAAGTGAGAGGTGGAACATAATACTACCCTCATTGATCAATCCTACCATCAGACTCATTTGGATGATTTCAATGAATCCATTTAAACGAATATATCATCAATATGAAAGAAGGTTCACACAACCACATGTATTCAACTTTTATGGTAGTAGTTTCATCATGAATCTCCTAGAGAAGTCTATCAGAATGTAATGACAATGAATATGAGAAATAAAAAATTCTCTTCCATGCACATGAGTAAGGTCAATAACCATTAGAAATAATGGGTGTTAATGACTAAGAACATACAACTACTCCTTATATAGAATTTGAATATATCCCCATTTTGATCATTGAATCGACCATAAATATCATGATTATTGAGAAAGGGGAGGGGGAAATCACTCCCCATATCCTATAGATTTTTAGGATAACATAACACCAACAAATATAATGCATGTGGGATGGGATTCCAACTTAATTCTCACATGTGGGGTGGATTCTCTGCATGTCAACCGGGGGGATACATGTACCTATACTCCCATCCATGAGGGCCATGGGGGAAACACCACCATATTATATGAAATTAAATATTAAGAACATAAACCCACTCCTACTAGAGGTAATCTGCCTATACCAATGTCCAATCCATGGTAGACACAAAAACCATCCCATGAAAACTATGTCTCTAAAAAATTGGCCCCAATAACTTAAAGATGGAATCCAAGAATAATTCTCACCAAAGTAAAATGGAGAAATATTTAGATCTATGATCCCCCTATATTCAATGTTGAAGTAAATAAATACCTCAAACACTTATCAATGGAAGATTAATATTATAATCTCTCATTACAAAATTTTAGGGGTGGTAGTAGTAATTCCAAAGGTTCTCATCATACACATCATCATTAAGTATTTACTCATAATCCCAATTTCGCTAATATAAATAGGTTATATTATGGTGAGATCCAAGGAAGCCCTCCATGTGGATAAAAGATCATATTGGAATAGGGTCTTTTTCTTTCTATTATCCACCAATATGGTCCTCCCCATTATGTAATTTTCTATGAATTTTTTTTCTAAATGTGTTTTTAACTTCTTGAAAAGGGTCCTCCACATGAAAATGTAGTGATGAGAAATCCATCCTACAATGAGGCAGTTGATAAAACAAGTCCAGTCATGTATGATTCATTTTCATTGAAATCTAAAATTTGTTCTCATCCAGAAGAAAATCCATGGAGATGGTTAATCTTTTAGAATCCCTTCAGCCACCTAACTTCCAAAATGAGATAGGAAATCCCTACCAATAAAAAATACTATAATTAAATGGTTGGAAAATGACCACTCTAGTTGGACCTGGTATAGAAAACTATATAAAATGACAATCAAGACATGATAAACATAAGGAAACTGTTAGATAAATAAAATACAAAAATCATGTTCTTTAATTTATCAATCCCTCAATACATCTCTCCAAATGTATTTTCAAAAGATTGTGTGCATGAATATCACCACAATATTTGGAAAACTCTTCATCACATGAAAGTAAATATATTACCCTAAGAAGTGTATCAATGTCAAATCAAGGTAATTGAAGAATTGTAAAGAAAAATTGACATGGTAAATCTGTTAGAATCACAAAATCCAATGAAGGAGAAATAAGAAGGAAACCTTTAACGCATATTCCATGACACATTTATGAGATTAATATAATTGAATGGTAATTCCACATATATTTTTCATATCATTTTTGGGGTTTACAATGAGCATTAAATTTCATCGTGATCCCTAACTAGAAAAGAAAACAAATGGTTGTAGCTTGTAATGTTATATATTTATGTCAGCATAAACAAATTGAATATATTTATAACTGAAAACATGCTTAAGAAAAATAGGAAAAAAACAACACTAGCCAATTTTGAGCATGGAGAAAGAAGGATATTGATACTTTTTTTCATAATGCATATTAGAGATTGGTAAATCCTATAATTTAGTGAAAATATATCATCAGATAATGAAAATGTCTAAAATAGCACAATGGTATTTGGAAATGGAAAAATTAGGTGCATACCAAATAATTAACCCATCCCACATTTGAATGAATAGCTCTATAGAATCTAAAGGAATACATGGAAGTAACAACCATGATAGTTCAATAATAATTATAGCCTATAGGGAAAGTGTCATTTTTATCCCAAACCTTGAGGATATAAAATGACTCCCAATGGGTTGATAAAGTGGAAGAGAAATAGACCTACCTATATGGGATGAAGGATTTTTCTCCTCAATAACCCAATCAACACTGGGAATCAATTTTCTACTACTTAGGTAAAATTTCATATAATTGACCCTCCTAGCTTGTCTCATTCTTTCATATAGTACCTTCAATAGGGACATGCATGGATGATATATTTCTAGGTTCCCTTAAGATGACTATCCTTCACGAAGAACCAATAGAATAAGTAAATGATGGAGATTACCCACATAGAGGCAATTGAAAAATTAAATCTTTCAAAATACTGATAAAATGACTGAAATTCATTCTACAATATTTAACTTCATTATTTCCACCATCATAAATTCAAAAGAATAATAGTCTAATTCTGGGGATTATGAAGACAATGTTCCTGTTCATAATGTGGTCCACAACATGAAAAGAAAGAGGTGTGATTACTTGGAACTAGAGACTTGACTTAAATGTAGGCAATCCCCCAAAAAATATTTCATTACTAGCTTAAATGGAATCATACTGGGAAAATGGTAAGGGTAAAATTGTGTATCACTCACTCTTGGAGTAGATAATTCCCTTTCACTTGAGGAAATATGTTCTTATTGGGATGATAAGATTAAATTATTTTGGAGACTCAATGTAGAACTACATCAAGGAAGCCTTCATACTGAATATTTTATACAAGAAGAACCAAATATAAAAATACTATCTAGACTAAATCAACAAAGATGGTTTCCCCAACTATTAGGGAAATTCGGTACATCCAATCAATGCAGGATAAGAACCACCAATATATTTAGATCCTGATCTAGTAGATGAAGAAATAAATATGTTTGCTATGAAACTAGTGTTGGGGAAAACACACCAATATAATCCTGAACCCATAGGATAACCATAAAAAATACTATTAGTGTGACCAACAATAGCCCTACTAGCCACCACACATATTCATGCACTTTCTCAACAAGACATTACCAGGATTGTTTTAAACATTATTGAGTCATTAACAGACCGATTTGAACCATTGAAAAAATGAGATGTGCCAATAAAGAAGGAAATGAAGAATTTACCTGAATGAGTTTATCCAAATTTTACCTAGCAAAATTTTTGGACACCATCATTTCCAATTTTCAATGGCTCATGAAACCCATGGTATCCCATATGGAATTTTTTCTCTCCCTATAATCAAATGAATGGGTCCCCAAAACAACATGATGTTGTTAAACTCCAATGCTTTATACAGTAACTAAAGGGAACATATTTATTATTGTATATGAGTTTTCATGATCATCCAATTATGGGGTAGGAAAACCTTCATCCAATGTTTCTATTCCAGTCCAGCTCAATGCTATAGAACATAACAGTCCTCAATATCTGAAATTATAAGCAGTGAGAGAATAAAATTGTCTCAAATTTCATTTCTTGATGGAATGTATTTATATAATCCTTGAATCTACCTCTCACTCATGAATCATTGTTTCCCATATATGTGGAAAATCTTCATGATGAGTTTTACACACCACATATCCCAACTAAATATGAAGGTGGGTTTTGGGGACATCAGAAAAAATTCCCAAAGGGTGGATATATACATCAATGAAACCAAAAAAACCACATGTAATCCCATAAACTCATGGAATGAGATAATGTAATGTAGAGGCTACTACAGTTACACTTAAACGCATCCCTATACCCACTCATTCTTCAAAAACATCCCCATATCATGCATCTACACATCTCATGCTTTATAAACAATGCCTACCTCATCAATAATGTTGAACAGAATAAAGAAGAAAAAATATTGAGGAGATGAAAAAAGGTATATTCATTAATAAATGACCCAGCCTCTAGAAATATAATCTCTATAATGGAAAAACGTTGTCAGGTTTCTAAATCCCATGAATCCTAGAAAAGAAGGTGATGAAGAATACCCAAATTATTTCCACTCCCATAATGTATTGGGGATCCACATCCTTGATATTTTTTGTTTTAAAAAACATCCTATATATGATGATGGACTATGGGAATGTGAAGATTAAAATATCACATAATCAGGTTTTGTATTTTTTTCCACTAATCAATAGGAGGAAAATGAATGAAAATATGTTTTGAGAAAGAGTAGGAAGTAGATTAGTGACTGGATTGTCATATAAATGATTAACCAAACTCATGACAATCTTTAATCATAGTTGTAACAATCAACTATTCCTTCAACTAATTTGGAAACATACCAACCAAATTCACCGTCAACTTAGTCCTCTGAATGAATTTCTTCCATAGAGTTACATCACTAGAATAGTAATAAGAAAAAATAGAAATAAGATCATGTACCAAAGATATTTTTTTAATTAAATTTAGTGGACATCAAGCTTTAGTCCCAAAATAATGGGATCCTCCCTTCCAAATGATACAATAATATTCCACCTACTTGACAGATTCATCATCATTTGAGGATTTTATTTTCGGTTCCAATAATGGGATTGAATTAACAGATCCCATCAAATATGATAATAAAGATTGTGAGCTTATATTCCATACATTTTATTGGGAAAATATGTAATGGGGTAAACAGAGTCAAGGGTACTATGTATGTTGTTATCGTTCTAGGAGTCACTACTATAACCCCACCCCTTCTTGAACATTATATGATGCCAAAACCCATTGGAGATCTCTCTAACAATATCAATAAGATCAAAGGAATTCTCCATGTGTGAAAGGATTAGACCTAACATAATAAACATGTATGATCGATAAGAGGATATGTCATCACCTAATCAACCATAATGTGTAGGTATACCTATTCTACCCAATCCACCATGGGTAGAAGCACCTTTATCCCCTATTACATGTACCCATACAGCATTAACATGTACCTCAGATCCTAAAGAACATGAAAAAAAGTCCCCATGATGGGAATAAAAAACCTATAGACAAGAGGAAAGTTATGAAAAAACAACCCCAATTACTAGCCATCTTATCAATCTTGGATGGATTTATATTATCAAATGATCTCTGGGAAGAACTTGTCGAGGCCTTGTTAAGACCTCAGGAATTTGAAGTCGACATTACTACTGCTAACATATATTAAATAGAGAATGATCTTATAGAATTCCACATAATCATCTCTTTCATAGATCAGAATGAGGATTCTATCATAGAGGGAAACGCCAGGAAAAATTATATATCTGGAAGGATAAATTCCATTGATATCAGATGATCCTTCTTTAACAACATCTCTAGAGTCAAGAACAATCCATTATAGAAGCTTAACCGACATTATTTTAACGAATCTCAATTGACCCCCAGTACTATAATGCTACAATTATACAATAAGAACACGAAAAATATTCTTGGTGAATTCAAAATCTGAAATCCATTTGGGGATGTTGTGTTTGAATAGGAATTCATGGTTATTCAGTAGCATAATACCATAATAATTCTACTTGGAAGATCTTATGTACATCATCATGTGGTCATAACCTCATTATAAAACAAATTCCAACAATAATTTATGAATTGAATTTTTTTGACATTTAATGGTGAAAAATCCCCATTTATTTCTTGTGTGTAATAATAAATTTACAGATGATAATTAGACACAAATATAAATAGTCCATGGCTATTAATGTCTCTTGGATCAATAACCCAATTGGTGTAGATATGATTCTTACAAACCATTTCAAATATATCATTTCATTCTAGATGGTTCACATCAATGAAATAAATTGGGGGATATGATGTTCAAGAAAACATCAATTAACCTTTTTGATGTTCATTGTGACAATGATCCCAAAAACACTAAATAAGTTTTAAAATCATAGAGAAATATTGAATGAATGGATGTAAATATCTTCATTACTTTCCCCAAGTTTCATCAAATCCCTATTCTATCAGTTTTTCTTGAATTAGATGATATCAAAATGGGTGGAAATTAAGATGCCAATTCATAATCACATATCTCTACATTAGAAACCAAATATTCATGATGACATTAAAGTAGATAAAAATTGTTTCTTCACCTTTAATATTTCCAAATAATGACTCCTCTACACACTATGAGAATCATTCTTCATCACCCACGCCCCATAAATAAGTGGAAGAGGTAATTCATTTGGAAGTGGAAGAGACGTAAGCCCTCAAGAACACCCCTCCAGTATATGAGGAGGGTGTGTTCTCCATTGTGGGTAAAATCTGTGATGTAATCCTTGGTATAGATGAAGATCATAGACTAACTTTGATAATTGTGTTTATGGATTCCCATGAAAATTATAAACATACTTCATTACTAAAGATACATTGTGATGATTTTTCCAAGAATTACATAGATATATAAGGACTCGATACCAATGTGTCCACACATAACATGGATTTTCTAGAATACCATAAAGGATATAAACAGAAAGTAAGATAGACACACCAGATTCATGCCTACATTATTGGGGATGAAGTTGATATAATCACCAAGTATAAGATCACTAGGAATGTAAAATATATGAAATATATATCCAATATAATTCTAATTAATAAGAAGGAAGGGAAAATATATTTTTCATTAAAATAATATATCATTACTGGAACAATCCCAAAATGACTTCATGGTTCTAATCACAGATCTCTAGATTGGTGGAATAAGTTTCTATCAAGCCCTTTCTTTCCTAGATAACTATTTCCGATACAAAAAAATATAGATGGACTTGAATGATTTAAAATACACCTACTTCAAGGCCCCTTTGGTTTAATTTTTCTATCAGGTAATTCCCTTTTCCTTGAAAAACACAGGCCCAACATACCAATGTCATAAACATCGCATCTCCAATCCCTTTTTGGAATTTGTTTGAATCATATATTTAAGATCTTTTGGGTATGTTCCACTAATGTTCTAAACACATGGATAACCTAGAGAACATCTTCACATATCATTAACAACATATCCTAAAGGTAAACCCCTTAAAAATTTATTTCAAGGTAACCTCTATATTTTTTCTTGGAAATTATATATGTCATCAGGAAATTGATGTTAATGATGAGAAAAAAAATATCCCTATCTATTCACCACCTCAAATCCTTAATGAGTTTATATGAATTCAAGGATAGATGACTTACATCCAGTACATTACATCCATTATTTCTAAGTTGTTTTTCCCCTTCACTAAATTTATGAAGAAAGGGGTCACAAGTCAATGGAATAGTGATGTCAAGAGGAATTTTGAATCCTCAAGAAATACCTATTGAGGACACTAGTATTACTACCACCTATTGAAGAAAGTCATATCCTTCCAAATGCGGTGTCAATGAAGAGATCCCAGGGTGCCATATTCATGAAAAATAATGATATTTGGAATTATAAAACCTATTATTATATCAGTTTACCGATGATAAATGTTGATTCTCATTACTCAAATATCAAGAAGACCACCATGGAATTAATATTCACAGTTCATAAATTTATGAAATATCTACATTACAATGGGGTCTATTTGTTATCTTGAAATATCCCACTAAAATATAACCTAATACTTCTTATGTTGACATGAAATTTGGAATGGTGGGAGGTTATAATGTAGTAGATCAATTTTTAATTCGTGGATCAAAAAGTAGTGAAAGGATAGTCCTTGGATGATTTCCATGCAGAACACCCATATATTGAAACAACGTCATTATGGGTCAAATTACCAACCGAATATATATTATCTATTTATTATATCCACATACACGGGTATTGTATTTTGATGGTACTTCTTATGTTCCTAATAGAAAAGATAATGTAAAACCCGATGTTGATCAATTTCAGGTTAGGGATTGTGCATAACTCTCTATCAAATTTAGTTTTACAGTATACCATCAACTAATTAGATGGTAGAATGAAAAATAAGGTAGAATATAATTCCTTCATCATAGGTTTGGAACTAGTTCAATGAAAAATAGTCGACCACCGGTAGCTGAGAGGTGACCCTCAGTTAGTAATGAAACACATCAATGGGTAATATTCCATTTGAAAGGAAACTGTAACCCCTCCAATTTCTTTACAATCTCTAAGAGATAATGTTTGAATTCACATCAAATCCATTATTGATTCATGTCCCATAATAACAATATTCCTTGGTTGATGCATTATTAAATATATCTACAACACTAGAGGATCCTATCTAAGATGAGAAAGTCATCAATATTTCCCATTGATTTATGGATTCACCTTTTTTTCAAATTAGAATTGAATAAATTCATGATATTAGTCCCATACATGATCCATATGGCCATACCACTAGGTGAATGATTCCAATCATGGACTACATGTATGATGGAGTTCTCCCATTTGATAATTCTGGGAAATATAAAATCCAATAGAGAGTAGGTACCCTCACTCTTTATAATGGACCAAAATCATAAGAAATTAATCTGTATATAATTATTTTATGGATTCCTCATAATTTGTGTTAATTGATAAGATAATATGGATATTATGAAATAAGTACATGTGGGAGTATGTGGATCCCAGTAGTTAGGATATGAGATTGTTGATGAAATCTGAAAGATTGGATACATATTTCCTTCGATGAAATAAGTTTGGGAAAAATTCAAAATGAAATGACATTCAAACCCAGTGTATGCCAAATGCATCCTTCAAACCCCATAGTAACTAAATATTTCCAAATACTCATGTAAATTCTCTTTATGGGGAATGGGTGTTGTGGGGGAATACCCTCAATCTATGGCCACATAGTTCATGTACATCTTGATTGATACTGGTTTCTTCCCTAAATGGGACAAGGTAATACCCCTCAATGATTTTACGACCAAACTCATTGTTGGTATAATAAAAGCTACAATCAATACCATATTTTGTGTTAATAAAAAATATTTTTCATACAAAAGAACCAAATTATTTTTCACAAAGTTAGAAAATCTATTTCTTGAATACAATATCAAACCCAAACATTCACCATGCAATCAGGTTGTGGTTAATGGACAAGTAGAGTCATAAAAAACCCATGTCCAAAATACTCCATGGTGGTAAAAGATAAATATTATTGATATGACAATATGTTTCATTCCTTATGGGATTATCATACTACAACCAGTATTTCCACATGGGTGAAAATGTACTCACTGGTATACAGAACACAAGCAGCCCAACCCATTGAGGTTCTGTTTCCATCACTCTGTATTTCTATATGTGATTAGCTATCTACATATTATAAATTTTACCAATTACTCGATTAATTAGAGAAACTAGATGAAAGAAGACATCAAACCTTTCAATATTTTGATGTCTAACAAAATTTGATAGCATGATCCATTGACAAACACCTATACCTCTGTTCATTCCTCCAAGGAGAGTTGGTACTGATCCATATGACTGCAATGATAATAAGACAAAAGGCTCTAAAGCATGATAAAAAATTGAAAGACCTTACTTCATACACAATGTCTACTCCAACAAAACATATTCATTATTATTAATGGATGGACTGATCATTATGATTCTAACCAATGTGACTTTCTTAAAGTAGTATTTCATGAAACCACACGAAGATCATCTAGGATGTTAGATGTTAAACTGCATAGTGGGTATTTTTCAAATAACCATAAAACCTATGACATATTTTCCATGGTACATGATATTAAACTACATGGAATCATTGTATTTTTCAAAAGATGATAAAATGCTAAACACGTGTTCCAATTAATATCACCTAAAATAGAAGACACCACATGTCCTCACCATAAGACATTAAACTACACATTTATCATTCCTATAAATCAACTTTAAGAATCTCCCAATGTACCATGAGTTGAAAATACCTTTAGTACCTTAAATATGGGACTCCAACTCAGTTGTAAGTTGAAATCACATCCCTACAACCCCTTAGTTGGTCAAGATGACCTTGTTTCCAGACATGATTAAGAAAGGTCTGGAATCTCTCATGTATAAGACCCTCTCATATCAGTACCACAAATAGTGGCACTTGATTCCATTTTCCCACATCAATACATGTTTTATGTTGGAAACAATATTCCAAAAAATACATGTGTCAGGATTCATTGTCTATAAAGAAATGTAGTGATGCCTGAATCTCCAATCATGGTCCCATCAGGAAATAAATAAGATAAAGTAATCCTCTTGTCCCTATGTATGATTGAAACCATCACAAATAGACATTGAAAAACTACATGTTCTGTGATTAAAATTTCAATGAGATACATATTCATTACTATATATTCTATTCTATGTAAAACCCCAGTAGGAATATTTTACTCTTTCTTTTCATTATGAAGGGGTCATACATTTATAGGGAATGTTTCAAGGACTATGTGAGGCGTGATTTTAAATCTCATGAGATACATAGTTATTCTGAAACCTAATGTCCTTGGAACATATATCAATATAAATAATATCAAATCCAATATTCCCATACATAAATACATGATTAATGTGGGGATTTATTTCAATAATAATGTGTATCTTGATTCTTTCTATTGAATTATATATAGTGATGCCCATGTCAAATACCCTCGTATTGCTGATATATTAATTTACATGTTGGGAGACCGATGTCCTCATTTCCTTACATTAAACTACATGAAATTATAGACATTTCAACATATTGATTATCATTTTAATTAGATACTTAGTGATGACCATGTTTCCATCATGGTTCCCATTGAAAACATTTCCCCTTTTTTATGTCAGTTCATCTTCGTCCATAAAGAATTTTGTTAAACTACATAGACAATGTCCTCACTCAATGATTTTAAACTACATGGTAATTCCTATACTTCATATAAATTTATTATCATCCCAATGATATATTTGTTAATGATTAGATTATATCTCATTTCCATGCAACCACAAAAATTTAAATACTCATATCCTTCACTTGTGTTGTATCTGTGTCATGGAATAAAACTTTTTTAAACTCATTTATTATTATACAAAGAATATATAATGTGGGAATAAGTGTTTTGATGATTAATTCCTAAAAAAAGAAAATCATATCAATTAACATTGGGGTTTTCATGGTTGAGGCTACAATATATTAAAAGGTAACCCATATGTCATCATCACATGAAAATAAACTATAAAATGTCCACGATAACAACATATGTCTTGATTCTCATTTCAAGGAGATGCATAGTTTCATCAGTATAAAAAATCATGGTCTCAAACACAAAATAATATGTGAAATCCCTCATTCCCTAATTTATGAGTCAGATCTATATAAGAATATTCAATATGTGTTCTCACCATATGCATGATCCCATACTAAAAAAATATATTTCTCCCATCACAAAAAAATCAATATGTATTGTGGACCTTTATTATAGAACAACATGTGGATAATTGTTTTTTAAAACAATATATTAATATATTCCTAGATTATATACCTTGGTAAAACTGAAAACACATTGAGTCACACATGCCTTTACCTCAATACAATAAACTTCACATATAATTTCATTACCGCCGGACAATAAACTACATGACTTATGTCCTTACCACATGTCATTAAAATCCACAACACCTGAAAAACAATGAATATCATTAATCTAATTCTAGTGAGATATTTAGTGACACCTTGGAATTATGTTTTAGTCCCATCCATTTTTATGTAGAAATTACCCCTCTCTTACATACCAACAATGATCCATACATGATAATATAATTTGAGTCCACTATTTAGTGGGCCAAATAGGAATCAATGGAATCCCGATTCTATATATGAGTTATATTTATGATAGGGGCAATTCACTTAAAGGTAATTTTTTTGTAGAAAATATTCTTTTTTTACTCATTAGATATCTTTTCTACATATCACACTCCTAATCATTGAAACATTCAGATATTTATAACCATTTATTAGCCCCATATGGAAAAACATTTGATACTTGAGGGGACTTTTTCATGACTATGATGTGACATACCCTAGTTGGGTTTGAATACAAAGCCCAAAAACTGGGGTTTTTAGTAAATTTCTTCCACCGATTGACTATTTTCTAATACAATCTTGTAATCCTTGCATAAAATAGACCACAAAATGGGGTTTAAAAAATTCTCTAACTTAAGTCTTAGGAGAAACATCTTCTTTCATCATTAGTTTTAATGAAAATATGTCAGAACCAATGATTTGAAATAGTATATGGTTATCCCTCACATATTTGTCCCATGTACATACTCTTGATCTAATATCCCCCAAGAAAATGGTTTACAAGTAGTTACATTCCACAAAACTAGACCCAGTATCTGGGGAAATCCTAATCTCCATTAAAATACTTCATCTATAGATTATAAAATTATAGATTTCCTAGAACACCTTTATCTGTCTATATTGTTTGATTACCCAGTCGATGTTTCATATGTTTTTCATAGAACTAAATTTTCATCTAAAGGATGGAACTATTTGACGATATAAAAAGAATCCATAGATTGATTATCTTTAATTAGCCAATTAAACCTGTTTTTCAACAAGTTGTAACTTCTTCTTCAACATAGAACACATTTATTTTGATGTTCCATTTTCTAATCTCATTACTAAAAATAAAAATTAACTATAATATAGTTTACAACATTCAATTATTCATAACTAAACATGATGGTACATTCCCTGAAAGATTACTAAGGTTGGGTGAATCAATAAACATTAAAAAAAATCCCATTACCATAAATTATATACCCATTATTTTCTTAATGTATGAATTTAATTATGATATCATATTCTCTTAGTCCAAATATATTAAACTATACAAAAATGTACTTTAGATAGTATATTGAGCTGTATAGTTAATGTGATGGCCGCATGATAGTAAATTTCATGATGTTTCAGCCTCTAATAACAATTGTCCTTCCCCTTACATCAACCATTTAATAATATTTTCCATCCTTCACATGTGAAATGTTTATGTTGGGATAGTTTCTCATTTGAGGATAATGTCAATTAAAATGATCACATCATTCTAAAAACTTATCCTTGGAGAAAACACCCATATTTGTCTTCAAAAATCCAATTCTCCATAAATTCATATAATCTAGTATTAATTGAGTGTCTGAATTCCTAATAACTCATTTTCTTGACTATTATGTAACATGATCTAGTAGGATTTACATTAGTGGTTCAAAAAATGGGCATTCTTATTAACAGATTAGACTATTTGACTATGAAAAAACACAACCTAACTTGATTTTCATAATGTATCCCATAAAATAGGTATGTCTATAAGAGGTGATTTCATCATTTGGGGACAACTCATCAATTTAAAAATATCATGTTTTAGACTCAGAAACTACAAAATTGTGGCTGAATATTCCCTACCCATTATCTAATGAATGTTGAAACATTTTCAACCAACAAGACCAATTTGGGTGATCATTTCAAAACATTTGGTCAAAGATATTTGTCCTAAAAGAGAATTATCATTAGTTCGGCTTCCATAATATCAAAATTTCCACACAAAAAATACATAGTAATCACTAGATTTTGAACCGAAAAGGTAACTGTAGAAAAAACTCAAGTCTCAGCAGACTAGACCTACACTATATGGGGTTTATGAAAAAATACCAATGAATGAAAAAAGAAACAAAACATGTTATATTGAAAACCCAAAAAAGGACTACCTACGAATAAGAAAAGGATCTCATATAATTCCTTCATTATATAAAAAATATAATAATGTTAGGGAAGATACATAAATTAAAATATTATGGAGTTTCATCATATAACCATGATAATTGTTGAACTATGTTCTCTTGGCTGCATGCAATATGAAAAAATTAGAGCAGTCCACTATCTAGGTCATTATAATTATTCCACAAAACCCATAATAATGTCCCCCATTTTTTCTTATTGTACAACGAGTTCAGAATGTATGAAAATTAAAAACATGTGATTGTGAATGAAAATAATTTTCATTTAATTTTCAATATTAGAGGTAATTTTCTCATGCTAGAACCTCACTAAAACAATTTATAGTTTATCCACCACAAAAACATTTCTATATTGAACTAGAACTAAGGGAATTTTTATGTCTTTCTGAATCTTGGAAATTTGTATAGAGTTGGACTCCTCATAATTATATATGTTCTCCTCCATTGCACCAATGTTGTCACTTATTTGTTCCAAATCCCATGATAGGGATCAATGGATATCAACCAACTCTACCTTGGTTGCATTTAACTACACAATGAGGTGAATTATTTAGAGAGAATTATCTTCAATTAGATCATGGTACTCCTCCAGCATCTTTGAGTGGATGACCTCATCTTTGATTATGATTAATTTAAGTTCCTTAAATTGGCACAAGAACATTACCTTAGCTTGATGAAATATTTTCTCTTCCTCACTTTTTTGAATGATCACCCTCACAAAATATAGGATATCAATGTAATTAAATCAATCATATCCCAAAATTGAAAGATTAAATAGATGTCATATAAGTCATAATGAAATTTTTTAGGTTTCATCTAATAGATTAACATATAGGTATACCACTTTACCAAAAGGCATGTTGGTAGAAAAGCCTCACGACTCACCAAGCTAGATTCAGATCCACTCTCAGTGGGAGGGACAAAATCCTCAATTAGTGCAGTAAGTGATCCATATTGTTCTAAAAATTTCAAAACAAACTTAGATTTATCCATCTATTTTGGTGGAAATATTATGGAAACTCCCATCTCCGGTATTGTAACTGAAGATGATGGAACTGAATAACATGAGACACTGCTTATGAATATTAGAAGTTCAAAATGTTTTAGTGGAATTGAAGTGACCACAAAATATCATGACACTCACCCAGCATTCGTTCAATCATTGATTTTGATACCTCTCTAGTTTTTCCATCCTCAAATCTCATAGTGGGAACCCCCAACCAAAGAGAATGTTGTTATGTTTTCTATGTATCTGATATTAGTGTATCTTAAGAATAAATCACTTAATGAATCTTATATAATACACCATCAGCAATAGGATTAGGAAAAAAATGGATTATTATTCATGAAGTTCCTTGGATACATTCTCTGTAGAAAACACTGCACATATTAAACTTTGATGTGACACATCAAGTGAAAGAAAATTAAACTATGTATAGAAAATGAAAGAACGATTGATGTCACATCCATTCAATTCCTCTCAAGAGTTGAAAAAATCATTATAGGAAGCTAGAATAAAAATCCAAGACTAATTAGATCCATAATATCATGATATGTAGAACAAAGACTCACATCATCCTTGCAACATACAAGGTAAATAAAGAATATGAAATTTACATATTTTTTAATATTGGTGAATTAAAAACTAATTTTACTTTAATACTGATTATATTTACGATACTATACTCAACACACAATAATTGGTTTCCTTTAAATATTACGTTTCACACAAATTTGAGTTATACCAAAAAATAATATAATAATATTGTTGTTTTAAATGGTAGTTAATTCCTAGCCATTGTATTTTCGAGAATGAACATAACTAACTAAAATATGATTATTCATTTTTGTTAAATATTTTTACCTTTATCCAACATGTTTTAGCGGCTTACAATAAGAATGAATCCAATTTTAAGCATGAAAAACTCTAAAAATTTTATAAAGTCTTTTAACCGCCTTTTAATGGAGAACCCTTTTTAAATATAGATTTGGTCACTTTTATATTATAAATTAGAAAAAATAAAATTCTTGTTTAGAATCGGGACAACAAAATTTTGTTCGGGTAAAATTTTCGTATTTTTCTCATAAAGTTCATTTTTTAATAAATAGTGAAAAATAATGAATTTTAATTCAAAACATTATTTTCATCGAATTTATTTATATAGTTATATTTTCCTTTTTAATTGGTTTTAAAGTTTAATTGGATTATGTTTTTACCATTTTATCCAATTTTGTTCATTTTATGTAATTTCACTTTGAAATTGTACATAAAAATTTCAATCTTTTGATAATTATTATTTCATAAAAACATGCTTTTTGGTTTTGACATCAATAATTAATTTTAAATTAATTTTTAAAACATCTATTTTTTGAATTTAGAATAATGGATTCAATATTTGGAATATGGAGGTCTAAATTGTGTAAATATGTAAATTTTATTTTTAGACATTTTGAATTTTAACTTCAGTAAATATTTTATTTACCATGGTTAAAATGTAAATCTCATAAACAAGGTTAAAAAATATATTATAATAATTTTAAATTTCACTAAAACACGTTCTAACACAATGTTATGATACATGTCCAACCATGGTCATCCTTGGGTCTATTTTGGGACCCCATGGAGCCACTTTATAAAAATTAATTTAAAGGTAAGGAAAATGTAACATAAACTTATATATTTTAGTAAAAAAATATTTATATGGGGTTATATAAGTGATATTTTAGATTATAATTAGTATTTATGAAGATAAAAAGATTTAATACATCATTATATTTTCATTATAATTTTTTTAGATCAAATAAATAAATTTATTTATGACACAATGACGATGTAATGATTACCTCATTAATGAATGTTTTAAATAAATGAGTTTATAAATATTGAAATAAATTTATTCTGAAACATTTTATGAAATAATAGAATTTAATTAATGATTATGTCTATTTAAATTTTAATTAAATAAGGTTGGTTGAATTATTCAAGTTTTTTTGGATTATTAAAGTGATGATATGAATAGTATAAAAATTGACATAAATGAGTTTTAAAATCTATTAATATTTTATTAAATACTAAAATAGTCCTTAAAATATATGATTTGGAAAAATGACATATATGATGTTATAAATTTCATTAATTATCAATTTTATGTCTCTTGTAATATTTTACTAAATATGTTAACCATATTGTATGAATATAGAAGAAGACATGGTAAAAAATAATTAAGTGAACAAAGTGAAAAATAAAAAATGATAAGGATTACAAAAATATCCAAAACATGTCCAGTTATTATTGGATTATTTTATTTCGTCTTAAATTCATATTATATTATAATTTAATGAGTTATGGACCTTTTGAAACCTAAAATAATTTTATAATAAAATAATACTTTCAAACATTTTTAAAGATCCCATCTACATTTTATAAAAGGCCGCCACCTCTAACACATTACTCACACCTCTAATGACCTTTGGATCATCCAACCTCTGCTCAAATAATCTCCATACATCACCCTGTTAAACATATAAGACTTATTATTTTTATAAGTCTATTAAATTATGCCTTTTGTTTCAAGCCAAAGGGAGTTACCTAATTTAAATGTAACATATTCTCTCAAGTTATTTTCTTTTATTTTCCTTCTCCAACCCCATAAAATGTATTTATTACATTATTTTATAACAATAAAAGTATCTTAAATATACTAGTATGTTTTAATGTGAAATATTATAACTACAGAACCACAAACCTCCATCTAATGAATACGAACATACTGTTTCTGTGGCAGCGAACTAATGCCTCACGAAACGATGATTGTTCAATAATCATATACCGCATATCATGATGGAAATTATGATGTCACTATATTTATATGTGATATATATTATATTTATATTTTATATTGTATTTTTTATATTTCATTTATAGAATACCTTTATGGATTCTATAATGGTAAAATACGATAATTTCATTTGTGGATGTACAAAATACCGCCCCCTCAAAGTGATATGACTCATTAATCCCATACGTGGAATGTATAAAAGAATGAGTTAATGAAATTATATATGATATTATTTTGAGATTATAATATAACTATGGATCATTATGTTTTCATTCCATTAAATACTAAATAGAAAGGAAAGTAGCATTCGTGCGTACGTACGACTTACTGTCTCCATGAACGATGCATTTCATTTCTTATCCCCGAATGTTATATACTATTATAAACAAATATATATAATTGATAAATATAAAATATATGATATATAAATCATAAATAGAATTCTAGAGATAATGAAATTTTGACCACATGGACAACTTATAATTATATGATGTTCATTTTTGACTCAAGTACCAAATATGAAAAAAACGACCGTTATTAATATAAATGAGTATGTAATGTTTATAACATGGTAATAAGGGATATAAAAAATAATAAACTTGAAAAAGGTTATTAATCAAGTATAAATTAACTTTACTTTATTATTCATAAGATTAAAGAATGAACGATTCATGTTGGACCCAAGGTAAGAGAACTTCTTAACCAAATTTCCATTCTTTGGGTTAATCTTCTCTTTATTGATTATGTAGTTATATTAATATGTTTGAATTAAATCTGGTTGTTTTACACATAATATATAATTATATTGTGTTTATTTATGTTTTTCACACAAAATTAATTCATTGGTTTATCAATAATGTAATTATACGACCTTTTTAAGGGAACCTTTCACCGTACTCTTTTAGTCAAAGACTTTTATGTCATGTCTTTTAATATCAATTTTCATATGTTGGTATATGTTATTATATATCCTTATTACAGTAAATTTTATGTCCAAGTGATGAGAGACCCTTTTCTCTCCCATCAACCCATTTTCTGAATTTTATGGTGATGTTGTTAGGCTACCAAATTTTCATAAGGGATTCGTCTCAAACTCCATTCATTGAGAAATATAATGATATTGTGCAGATTTATTATCCTATAAGGTGTATATCCTACCATTTGACATGTTTTATCATGAATATCCTTATTCTCATTATATCATAGGGTTCTTTTAATTTTATTCTTTAATTATTTTTATTCAAGTATTTTCTGAAGTGGTAACGGACTCTTTAACTAAAACATTGTTTTAAATGTTTTAAATATATAATTTTCTAACTATTTCATGTTAGTGTCCATGTTTTCAAAATGTTTTAAGGATTTATTTATATGGACATTAATGTTTTAAAATTTTAATTCCTTTAATATTTTCAAAGTGGTATGGGACACTTTGATTCAAAAATATCTTTATTAAATCTTTTAAATGGTATTGAAAATGGTGTTGAGAAATCATGGATTATGTCAGTATATTGAAATTTTATATATTTATTTCAATGTAGAAATATTATCTTTACTTTATTCTTGATCATGTGTTATGATTATGTTATGGTTATTGGGTATTTTTTACGTATATGGGTGGTTCTGTGATAAACCTAGGACAAGTGAGACTGAGATATCTCTCCAATGCATTGGGTAATGTGACAGAGGTAAACTTTAATGCTTCTCCTAGAAAATTAGGGAATATACCATGATGGATATTCCAAATTTTACTCTCCAAATAGCTGTGAAAGCTAAAATGTAAGTATGTTTTGGAATCCTCAAGTTACTTTTATTATTTATGATTTATATGTGTTATTCATAAATATTATGATTTCATGAGGTATGTTGAAGAGCTTATGTTTTGTCTGTATTGATTGACTAAGGTTTTCGTTCATTTTTATATAACTCTTAATAATATTTTTATGATCATCCAATTTTTTGGAAATTTTTTTCACAGGGTATAAGGAAGGGTAAGTGAAAGGAATAATTCAAGAAGATTTATATCAAGAAAATAATTATTCTTTTCTTTTAAGTGTTTTTATTTTATGAAATAATTGATACTCGGTAGAAGTGTCTACATTTTAATATTTGAGATATGATGTAATAGTTATGAACTAATTCTATAAAACTATAAATAGGAAAAGATCCTCAAAGTGAATTATTATCTTAATTCAAGATTATGTAATGTTTTATGGCTGGCTCCTTAATGTTTGTATCAGAGGTCGGTTCAGATAACTTTAGAGGTTAGGGTTTTATTCAAGAATAAGTGAAATAACTATAATGTTTATAATATTAGATGGATTCATAGTTATTTTAGATATATTTATTATTTTTATGATATCATGAATTAGTATATCTTGGTTTTTACCCACCTGATAAGATACTATATGATGATTTTACCGATATACTCCCACTGACCTTTTTTGTTTTAGTAAATGGATTGAACTAACATGAACCAAAGTAAAAAAGGATGTGAGGAAAACTGTTATAGTTTTTCAAATAAGAAACTGAATGAAATGGATGCTTTAATGAAAACCATTACGGTTATTATCAAACAACTATATGAAGTCATGATTGACCACCTCAAAATTTGTGGTTTTTATAAGGAATCGTATGCGTGAGAAACAACTCCCATTGGGAGTTCAGGTAATAACAATACAGGTAAGTATATTAAAAAACCAATGCTTCAAGGATGTGGAATTAAACACCTCTAAAAATTCTTCAAAGGGACAGGAAGATGTTATAGATGTGGTAATGAAGGTTATAAAGCAAGAACATTCCATGAAAAAATAAGCATCCGGTTGACTCCAAGAAAGAGAACGAAGTTTTTTCCAAAGGATCAATTTAATGTAATAAATGTGGTGTTCATGGAATCTATAAAAATAGATGTCATATAAATAAGGTTCAAGAATGGGATCAGTAAGATTGTAGAAATAAATTTTTACCAATTCCTAATGCCATTCCAATTGAAAATGAGGAAACTAAGAATGACCAATGTAAGGTATGGATTATTTCTTAGCTCATGTTAAGACATTACTCAAATCATAGGACATTATGCATAATTTTGTTGTAGGAAAATTTATAAAAGAATATGATTTAAAAACATGTATAAAGGATCTGGAAGAATGTTTGATGATTAAGATGTATATATTTTAGGAATTGAAGTGTTCTATTGGATCTGTGGATAATGGTATGTTTAAATGTATTAATGATAGGACTACTTTAGAAGTATTTTTATAGAGTGTGTAAAACTGAAGTTTTATTTGTGAAAATTTTATTCAAGGATGAATTATCTTTTATTTTGTGTATATAGTTATAAAGAGCCATTTGGGATTATATGATCCTTGAATTTGAGGTAATTACAGGTTATTACTTTTTTGGATGAAAATGAGATGTATGAGGTAAAACTTGTGGTTAAAATATGTTATTGTTGTTTTTGAGGAATTTATCTCATTTTATGAATTTAATAAACATATATAATTTTTTTAAAAAGGACAAAATGCAGACCATGTGACAACCTGTCATGTCGGACAAATATGCAGGAATCGAACCCATAACCAAAGTACGATTGTGATTTATCACCTATCACAGGACTACATAAAGTACCTAGTTTGTATAGATAATTTTTTTAGTTAAAATATATTATGGATAAAGAATAAGAGGATTTGGGATATTATGTTTTATCAAATGGATATACTTATTATAGGGAAATGATTTTGTGATTAAGTGATAAAGGTTATTTTGGAAGACGTTATCTCTTTTTGTGAAACAATATATGCCTAAGGAAAGTAGAATACTATGAGATATCATTTGTGGAGAAATGGTTTAAATTTTATTTTGGAAGATTCTATGTTTTTAATGTGTACATATATAGATTAGGTTTATTTATTGAAATGAATAACCTATCATAGAGAATATTTGATTACGGTAATTACTCTTTAGTATTATACTTTAAGAGTAACTGATGTTATTTGGAGATAAATGTTAACATTTTTGTGGAAGTATTTGTGATTAAATTCTTCAATGTTTTGTGTTTCAATCATAGTTTGGATTATATTCAAGTATTTTAATGTAAATTGTTTATTTAAAGGTTTTTGTTGAACTTTAGGAATTATTTTTTCAATTTTTGATATTAAGAGTAGTATTTATTTTTATATAATAATTTTCATTATTGGAGATCATACGGTCTTGTACTAACCATTTTTCTTTTTTTAATGTCTAAAGATAGGGGAAATATTAGTTCATCTTTTTTATTATTTTATTCTCTATAATTTGATTCTAGCACTTAACGTGTGACCAATACCACTTGAATATTCATCATTTAGAGAAAAGATGAGTTTTTGGTAGAAAATTATTAAAGGATGAAAATCTAATAGAATATTAAGTATATTACCTTATGTCCATATTCAATATCATAAATAAATTCCTCATCTTTATGCCTAGGATATTAAAACAAAATCATTGTTCGTTTACTTTTCCTACTAAAAAATCAAAGACCATTTAATCCATTACAAATATGTGGTTTTCTGGTGGTTAACTTTCTCTTGATCATGTTTTCTATTACTCTCCATCAGAACTTGACAATTAATTTCTCCTCTATATATATGTTTTCATACATGGAACCCTAGTTCAAGTTATCTTGGGTGTCTTTTGTACATCTCCTTATTTATTTTAATGTTATAGTTTTATGGCCTTTTTTTACTGATGTGGGTCTTTTTATAAAGTTTTCAATCCCAATTTTAAAATTGCGAGGAAGTAATTCCCAACAGGGGGAATGATGTAAGATCCTAGGTAAATAAAGAATATTAAATTTTCATATTTATTAATATTTTTAATGAAATATTAATTATACTTTCAAGGGGATTGTATTTTCGATAGCATACTCAACACGCAATAATGGATTTCTTTGAAATCTTACGTTTCACACAACTTTGAGTGATACTGAAAAATAATATAATAATAATATTATTTTAAATGGTAGTTAACATCTATCCATTGAATTGGTAGGAATGAACATAAATAAATAAGATATTATTACACGTGTTTGTTAAATGTTCTTTATTTTATCCAATATGTTTTAGAGGCTCAAAATAAGAATGAATCCAATTTTAAGCATGAAAAACTATAATATTTTTAAAAAGTCTTTTACCGTATTTTGATGGAGAACCCTTTTTAAATCTAGTTTTGGTCACATTTTTTTTCTCCATTTGAAAAAATAAAGTTCTTATTTAGAATCTGGACATCAAGATTTACATTGGGTAAAATTTACGTATTTTTCTAGAAAAGTTAATTTTTTAATGAATAGTGAAAAATACTGGATTTTAATTCAGAACTTCTTTTTAAAATGATTTATTTATATAGTTATATTGTATTTTAAGTGAGTTTTAAGTGTTATTGGATTATATTTATACCATTTAATCTAATTTTGTTCATTGGATGTAATTGAACTTTCAAATTGGACATAAACAAATGTCAATCTTTTGATAGTTATTATTTCTTAAAAACACACTTTTTAGATTTGACAACGAGATTTAATTTTAAATTAATATCTGAAATTTCATTATTTTGAATTTGGAATAATGGATTACATATTTAAAATCATGAGGTCCCAATTTACTAAATAGGATACTTTTATTTTTAGACATTATGAATATTAACATTAGTAAATATTTTATTTAGCCTTGTTAAATGGTAAATCTGGTAAATAATGTTTAAAAATAATATTATAATAATATTAAATTAACCTAACACATCTCCTAAAACTATTTTATGATAAATATCCGGCCATGGGAATCCTTGGGTCAATTTTGGGATTCCATGGAGCCACTTTTAAGTGGAAATGACACTTTTAAAAAATTAATTTAAAGTTAAGGAAAATATAACATAAACATATATATATTTGTGTAAAAAAAATAATATGGGGTTATTTAAGTGATATTTTTTATTATCAATAATCATTAGAAAGATAAAAAGATTTCATACATCAAGATAATTTATATATAATTTTTAGACATCAAATAAATAAATATATTTATGACATAATGATGATGTAATGATTACCTCATTAATGAATGTTTTAAATAAATGGGTTAAAAATATTAAAATAATATTATTTTGAACCTTTGTATGACATACACCAATTTTTTGAATGATTATGACTTGTAATATTTTAATTAATGATGTTTTTTTAGAAATTATCCAGTTTTTATTGATTTTTGAAATGTCATTATATGAATAGTATAAAAATGGTCATAAATGAGTTTTTAAATAAATTAATAATTTATTAAATGGTAAAATAGTCCTAAAAATCTAATATTAGGACATATGAAATATATGAAGTAAAAATTTCATTAATTATCCATTATGGTTCTCTTGAAATTTTATAACAAATATATCAACCATATAGTATTAATATTCAATAAGACATGGTAAAAGTTAAATCAGTTAACAATGGGTTAAATAAAAAAGATAAGGAATAAAAAATATTCAAAACCAGTCCAATTTATATTGGATGATTTTATATTGACTTATATTTATATTATATTCTAATTTAATTAGGTATTAACTTTTTTAAACAAAAAATTATTTTATAAAAAAATAATACATTCAAACATTCTTAAAGAGCCCCTCCCACCTCTTGTAAAATGCCACCTCCTCTATCCCATTACTCAAACCTTCATGCCCCTTGACTCGTCCAAACCCTGCTCTAATAATATCCAAAAATTCCTATATTACACCAAGAATACTTACTTGGGTAGAGGGAAATTCAATTAAACCATTTGGTTCATTCCAAAGGGAGTTACCTGATTTATAGGTAACGTCTTCTCTCAAGTTCATTTCTTTTTTCCTTATCCAACCCCATAAACTCCCTTTATTCCATTATTTTATAAAAAAACAGTATCTTAAATATATCAGTATGTTTTTATTAGAATATTTCTAACTAAACATCTACACACATACATCTAATGGATACAAACATACTGTTTCTGTGGATGGTGAACTACTGGCTCACAAAGTGATGATTGTACAATTATCTCCTACCACCTATCATAGTGGAAATTATGATGGAATTTTACATATATGTGATATATATAATATTTATATTTTATCTATTCTTCTGTAATTTTCATTTACATCATACCTTTATGGTTTCCATAATAGGTAAACACAATAATTTTATTTGAGAAATGCGGACCACCGCACCCTGAAAGTTATATGACTCATTCATTCTATACGTGGAACATATAAATGATGGAGTTAATTAAATTATATATCATATTATATTGGTATTATTATATACCTATGTATAATTATGTTTTTATTCCATTAAATATGAAATATAAAATAAAGTAGCGTTTGTGTGTACGTACGCCTTACCGTCTCCTTGAATGATGCATTTCATTTATCTGTAAATTTGATATAATATTATAAATAAATATATAATGGATATATATGATATATATGATATATAAATAATGAATATAATTATGGATATAATGTACTTTTTACCACAAGGAAAACTTGTGATTATAATAAGTTCATTTTTCACTCATATACCAAATGTCGAGAAAATGATCGTTATTAACATATATGATTATTTAATGTTTATAACATGGTAATAAGTGATATAAAAGAATAATAAACTTGAAAATGGTTCTGAAAAATGTATAAATTAACTTTATCTTATTATTTAGGAGGTTAAAGAACGAACGAGTCAATTCAGACACGTGGTAAGAGAACTTCTTAACCCAATTTCCATTATTTGGGTTCATCTTATAATTCTTGATTATGTCATTCTATGAATATGTGTGAATGTACTATGATTGTTTTACACTTAATATATACTTCTATTTTGTGTCTTTATATTTTTAACACATAATTATTTCATTGGTTTATCCATAATTTAATGATGCGATCTTCTTAAGGGAACCTCTCACCATACTCTTTTAGTCAAAGAATTATTTTATGTCACATCTTTGAATTTCCATTTTCTTATGTTGCTATTTGTTCTTATATATCCTTATTGTAGTAAATTTTATGCCCATATGATGGGAGACCATTTTCTCTCCCATTAACACATTTTTTGAATTATAAAGTGACGTCGTTAGGTTGTCGAATTTTCGTAAGGGACTTCATCTCAATCTCATTTAATTGAGTCATATCTGGATATTATGAACCATTATTATCCTATAAGGTGTATATAATACCCTTTTAAATATTATATCATGAATATATTTATTCTCATTATGTTATAGGTTTCTTTTAATGTTATTCTTTAATTATTTTTATTCTAGTATTTTCTCAATTGGTAAGGGTCTCTTTAACGAAAACATTGTTTTAAATGTTTTAATGATATAATTTTCAAAATATTTCATGTTAGTGTCCATGTTTTCAATTTTTTTTAATTATTTATTTATATGGACATCAATTTTTGAAAAATTTAATTCTTTTAAAAGTTTCAAGGTGGTATGGGACACTTTTATTCAAAATTCTCTTTATTAAATGTTTTATATGGTATTGAAAATAGTTTTGAGAAATCATTGATTATATCAATATATTGAAATGTTATTTTATGATTGAAATGTGGAAATTTTGTCGTTCCATTAATCTTGATCTTTTTTTATGATTATGTTATGGTTTTTGGTCATTGTTTATGTATACCGGTGGATCCGTGATAAACCTAGGGTGGGTGAGCCCGAGATAGCTCTCCAGTGCAATGGGTAATGTGATGAAGGTAACCTTAATGTTTCTCATAATATATTTAGGGAATATATCATGATGGTTATTCCAAACTTAACTCCCTATATATATGTGAAAGATAAAATATATGTATGTTATGGATGATACAATTTACCTTTATGATTTTTGATTTCTACGTGTTATTCATAAACCTTATGATTTAATGAGGTATGTTAAAGAGATTATGTTTTGTATGTATTGATGGACTAATGTTTTCTTTCCTTATTCTATAACCCTTACTGATATTTTATTGCTCATACCGAGTTTTTGATATTTTTTTCATAGGCCATAAGGAATGGAAAGAGAAAGGAAGAATTCAAGAAGATTTATATCAAGAAAAGAATTCTTGTTTTCTTTTAAGAGTTTTTATTTTATATTAAAATTAATAATGAGTAGAAGTTTATAATTTGTAATATTTGAGATGAAATTAAATAATTATGGCCTAAATATCTAAATCTCAAAACATTAAATGATCATCAATGTGAATTATTAACTTAATTAAAGATTATGTAATGTTTTAAGGTCTGTTCATTACCATCCTCTTTGGTAAGGGAATCTATGGCGTGTTTCATGTAATCCAAATTGGAACCTCCAATGATGCACTCTACTGACTACTCTACAAGCATAGCATCTTCATCCCCTACAGAGTCAAGGTTGTCTTAAAAAACATCATTGGAATTTCTAAGATCACTTTCATCCCCATTTATAGAAAGGATGGGATCACCATTGGCCACTGAATCATACTCTAGTGTAGTCAATGGAATTTATATATCATGAGGTGAAGTGAGTGAGAAAAAACATTTTAAACCTAAGGTAGAGCATTTGACCTTTCTATAGACCTATCCCCTCTCTATAAGACTAGTGAATGATATAGTGACATACCTAGATGATTTATCCATAAAAATAATGGCTTCATCAGCATGGATATGTGACTCTTATGGAGACTCCACCTCAATCCTCGAAATAGATGTGAAAATCACCATAAGGGATAAAGTAACATATATTATTTTAAATTCAATCATGGTAAAAAAGTTATGTTGATAATGTTTTGATCTCAAATAATTGAAAATGGAATTACTATGAAACATGAGACATGAAAACATTAATTCTATCATTTATATCCTCTCTATATATGGGTAATGTACCAACCCAATCATAATAGAAACCAATACATTAGGTGACAGTCAAAGGGTTCCCTCTACCATATCCTTCATCATGATTTTCTTTAATTGGGATAATTTTGGAGACACAAGGATGTCATCCACTACCTCAATAAGAGGGAATGTGGGATTTTACTTTGGTGACTCAAGCACATCTTTTTGCTACTTCTTTTATGACCGTGTCTTATTTATTTTCTTCTCTTATGAATTTTAGAATTACATACCCTCATGGTCAATGATGGTTGATGAAATACTCAAAAATGACTAGAGGATAAATACAAATACATCTGAAGGTTTCATGTAGATGTAATATTTATCCACAAAATGAATAATTACCCCTTCAATAACACCTTAGTCATCTATGTTAGACACTACCTTTTTGGTTCAGGTATGATCATTTGATGGGTATATCAAAGCCTCCAACTTCGAAAATTCCTATTCACCTCATCCTAATCATTGTAAAGGTGGAAATTGGAGTGTGATCTAGTATATCTCACCTTTTGAATTCATATGTCATCCTAGAGAAAATCCCATCATTGAAAACATGGGTTATAATATCCCAAATATTAATATCTATGGGTTACAGAGAAATTGGATCTGGTATGGATGCAATCGAGGATGACCCAACACCCTTCTACTGGGATACCCTTTCAAGAATCTTCATTATCATGTGAGAAGAGGTGGATACAGCATGAATATCCTCCAAATTGTGAAGACCTGACCTCCTTGGTAAATGCGATGTGGTTTTTTCAACAATAACCTTCTTAGTGGTCATTGGTTGAGAATTATTTGAATGTGTCAGAATCTATGTGTCATGTTTGACTTGATCATTTTTACTAGACATACCATGAACAACAGTCATTTTAGCATTGAAATGATAAATTAATTTCATCAATTCCCCCTAAAGGTTTGAAGATATCCATTCCTTGGAATACCTGGTCCCTAGAATCATTGATGCATCCAATTGAGGTAGTGTGATCGACATTTTTGATATATTTATAATGATATGAATCTATAACTATATAGATACCATTAGATTATTTGCAAGCATTAAAAAAAATTGGGGAATTCTGATTTCCTTTTGATGAAATTTATATTAAATTGAATATTGATACGGGATATAAGACTCAAAGATTATCTTGAAGTCGGTACAAGATAAAGATATGTTATACATGAATTTTATCATGTAGAACCTATTATCGTAAGTCATTCCCATCCTATAATTAGTACATGTCTCTATTAGAGGGTTAAACTTTGTAATGATGTTAAATTCCCCCAACATATTCATTATCATTAAAAATTCATCATCCTTAATATTCATAAGTTAAAACCAATAGACATTCTAAATTATTTTGTGGAATCAACTGTCAGGTTTGATAACTCAACTTAGCTCTGCATATGAACTAATATGTACTACAATTTACCATCATTGAACATGAAAAAACCATAACATTCTAAACATATATTTCATGTTGCACGTATACATCATGAACTGAAATATTATTTAAAGGATAGGGAAATACAACCCTATATACATTTCCATTACTAATTTTCCTTGATAACTAAAGTCCATCACCTTGTATCACCATTATACTTGTGAACCAAAAGTAGAAAAACACTTACCCAAATTTAATAGAATCCATCCATATATGTATTTTAAAAAACCTTAGTGTTGGCCTTGTAACCCCAATTGGTATATTTTACATTCTCCAAAGTGGGATACAATGCTACTGAGGTTTCCCAATTCTATACAGTGGGACATACTGTTGGGAACATATAAGTGGGACCATTCCCAACTAGTTCTATAAACACATTCATCCATGTTGCATCATGTTTGTCCCCCCTTGGGAGAGTATAATTGATATGAATTTTATTCTCCATATTGAAAATATCATGTCCTAATGATGGGGTCCTTTAAGCATCAATCAATGCTTTTTTAATGGGATGAGCTCATCATACATCTCCCCTAGAACGGGGGACACAAAAATATGGAAGTCATCACATGGGCTAATTCATACTTCTCAATGCATCAGGTGGAAATAATTTTTAGGAAAAATCTATTGGATCAGTAATTCAGGGATGATATCCAGGTACATGTATACATTGGTCGACCCAACCTAAATAGACTTGTAAATATGGATTTCTTAAAAATATTTTTCAAATTATGCATAAATTTGGCACACCCAGCATTCTCATGTCTACTAAGGGCTCACAACCCCTCCACAAAGAATATCCCAATATTCCATCCAACCCAACATCTAATTATTATGTGGATCAAAATAGGTATTGTAACAAAATTAAGGGATTGATTCTTGTATATATGGACTCATATTTGAAGTGAAGCAATTAGGATTCATGATAAATACAATGGTAACTAGTCCGTTTATAATATAGACACCATTGGAAGATATGTTAGAGGTATGTATGTTTATATGATTCATGAACCATAACTCCGTGAAGAAAATATTCACATTATTTGATGAAGTAATAGATCATAAATTTATTATCATATTGGGGAAGGTAATAACTTTTTGGGTACTCTTGTTGGTATAGATCCTAATGATTCACCAGACAAGGAAGAGTATACTCAATTATGTCATAGTAATATGGCCCAATATCTCTGATTATCTCAGGAGAATGTGATAAATGATGTTCAATATATGTTATTGATGTTTCCATTGAAAACATACAAATTAGGAACAACGTTTTCCTATTAAGTTAATTTTTTGACTTAGAAAATATAATTTTTTTTGTAGAAATAAATCCAAAATTTTGTAAAAGGAATGAAGTCACACATCCCAATTGACCATGTTCCATGCACAACCCCATCGACAAGGCTCAATGCACAACACCTCAGCCAGATTCCCTTTATATTACATTCAATCAATAGGTTTTACCTTTAGAATTTTTTTGAGATACCTTAAAGAAAATTAAAGCTAGGAAATGATTAGTGGAACTATGGTGTGGCGAGAGAAAATATAATAAACTCAAAATTAGAAGAAAATGAAAAATGGGACAACATTATATATAGATGTCATTAGTCTGTGCTGTGGATCTATGCAATTTCTATTCCCTAAGGAACCATTTTAAATTACAACATTGAATCCATGCACCAAAGCGCTAGGTGGGTTTTTGAAACAAACACCATAATCATTTCCACAATTCAACTCAGGGCTTGACACTCCTATTTTGATCAGATCCAATCATGATGGGGGGATTTTTGTAATGATCCTCTTTTTCAAGTGGAGTGAAAAGATAATGAAGAGTATTTAAGGAATTGTCTTTTCCTAAATGTTCCCATGGAGAATCAAAGGATCTTTCCCAAATCTAAATAATCATGCACACCGGTGCATTAGAAGGCTAACACAACTGTCCTACATGATACTAAATGGATGGTTTCCCCTACTATTATCCCTTTTTCTGAGAACCAATTCTTGGGACCTTATTAGAAAAAAATACATCAACCATGGTATTGTATTTGAAAATAAATATTACCATATAGATCATCATGTTTAAAACTACAAAAGAGGATAATTTTCCCAATCTATGGAGGCACAACCTAGTCACTTGGTTCTCTATAAATTCCACTGGTACCTCTCTATAACCAAAGAGAATAAACAATTAAGGATGAATAAGATACAATTAAGTACCATCATGTTCAAAAATATACTAAATGTGAGTGAAGACACATTATCCCCTTATTAATGAACTATATGCATGAGAACCTTTTAGGAACCTACACAAGACCCTTCTAGGGTGACCAGATGAGAAAAATGGTGTATATGATAAATAGTTTCCCTTATATTGTTTCCCAGGATTTTCATTTTTAAGGAACACCCAAATCATACAGGAATATGTCACCTGAACAATGATCTTACATTTCCTTATATTCCCTACACAAGGCATATCATCCCTCTAATCCAAGACTGGTAGGATCCCCCCTTTGAGTCCATTTTTATTCCCACATGGAAATATTCTTATTACTATGTATCCCTTGTTTGAAAGGGGCCATGTGGAAACCTCCTCATAATCCAATATATGTATAAAACCATGGGAGAAAGAGAAATATTATTTATACAATTTGAATTTTTATTTCAATAGTTAGAGGATTCCCATAGTTATCCTATTATGTGGTTAGGATCATCAGGGTGTCTGTGGATTTGTATTCTAATAGTAACTAGGACACCGACCCTTGAAATGGTGTCACAAAATTACATGTATTTGACACTGGGGTTAGAACCTTGTCCTACCATGGTTTCCAATAACACTAATAGCCTCCAGTTGAATGATTTTAGGGAGATGATCATTCTTGTGTTTCATTTTTATAAGGAATAAAATCCTTCTCCCCTCACCAAAGATACAATTTTCAGGAATCCCTACTAATGTTATCTTGGTTTATTTATTTTAGCCGGTTTTACTATGGGTCATCCTCTCTCCATGAGAACAATATCCATATGGGTAGTTATACATGAATATTCTAGATAGTATTATCAGAGTGGGGATGTTCACTGAAGCCCCTCCTATGCATTGTTTTCCCATCCACTTCCATCATTAACCAATCCTCTTTCACCAACAGAGGAGGATATTATGTGGTTTCCTGGATCTTGCACTTCCTATTGTTTCTGAAAATCATCCACAACAATTCCTATCCCATGTTTAATTATATGGTTGCAACAATCAAGGCTCTCACATGTCCAAATGCATGTTTTAGTGAAGATACTTCATTTGTATCTTCCCTTTTCATTCATTTTATTTTATACTCTAGGGGTCATCCATCAAGTCCATATATCCCTCCTTTTATAAAATAAGATTGTTGGGTTTTAGGGGTCTTTTGCTTCCTATTGTTTCTCACGCCATGCATGGCCCACATGTACTTAGAGGTCAATAGTGATCATTCCCTCAACATGACTCCAAACCCATGTACCTAATTCCAAGTGTATCCCCACCCAATCAAGAGAATATTCCTCAGGATTAAGAACCATCACAACCAATGGGTATCCTCCTCACGAGTAAGCCTCGATCATAACACCAAAAACCATGAAAACCTTTGTTCGTATGAACAGTAATATTGAACTATGAGAACTAAGATTACTTTTATAATAAGTGTACATATGATGCCCACCTATGTACTGAACATAATGATCATCCTCCTTAGGTATAATCCCAAACAATTCTCTAAATTATCATGACTCAATACAGCCATCATGAACCATATCTAATATGGAATCCTCTTCAGAAGTACACCACAACATAATCCTCTCAAAGAGACATTATCCATTGTGAGGGAAATATTTAATGGACATCCAACATGTAGTACTAATCATAATTGAACTATACGGAATTATATTCCCTTTGAAATAGGATAAATTGGAAGCCTCCTATAGGTCCAAACCAAACACCCTAAATAAAAATTATTCTCTATAGGCCACAATCCTGATAGGGTCTAATTAATCCTTTGAATACATGTCCCTTCAAGGTTCCCTTTGATGCTTGGACATAAATCCCATACCGAAAATTAACTATGAGACTGACACATAATCATCAAAGTGACATGACATTAAACAAAATGGTTCGTTCTATATAATTTGACCATAAATTAAATGATGTACCCTATAAAGAAACTTCAAACTATGTGGGTTATGGTTCTTTTCAGCAAGATATGATGAAATCCAATCCATGGGTTCAATCCCAACATCAAAACAACTCCCATATCCAAGGATAATGAAACACTTTAGAGCTCACCACTATGTGGATAGAAAACCATCATCCTTTCAATAATGAACAAAAGACTTCTTATCATTACATAATAGAATACCATAAATGGAGATACTCAGATACATACATATATCTCAAAGGAAGAAGAACAAGAGATATATATATTTGATCATAAAATATATGAATAATAATAATTGTTTTTTTAATTCAAGTGTAATCCACTTCCTGAATGGGAATTAATGAATGATTCATGAACATATCATAAATTTATAAGAGAGTCATGGAGTAGGGAACAAGTCCCTCTAAAAGGGTGTGATGAGACCAACATACCATCCTCTCGAAAAAATTGAATTCTTAAGAATAATTGTCTAAGATCCCTAAAAAGAGAATAATTTTTAAAAGAATGTGACTCATGGATATAAAACCAATTGGGGTTTCCAATTCCATGATCAATCCCATTGGAAACATTTCAGAAATAATGGGCCGACCATGAATGATTTGGAACTTTTCTACCCCAAGTAATCATCCATCGGGTGAGCGTGACTTTATATTATAAACCATGACAATGTATAATAATTTTTTGAAAAATAAATTTTAAATGCAGGTTGGGGTTAATTTTTGAAATTTTTCTGTGAATTTTCAATTTTTGGTGTATAGTAACAAATAATGAATTTTAATTCAATACTTAGTTTTTCTATAATTTATTTATAAGTTTAAGTTACATTTATTATGTGTTTTAAATAATAATTAGATCCATTTTTCATCTATTTATCAAATTTATGTCATTTTAGTCAATTTCACATTGACATTAAGTATAATAACTATGTAAACTATTGATCATTTTTACTTTAAAACCTTGTATTATCATCCCATATGTAGGTTAAATTAGTTTTATCCACTTTTATTAATGGAATTAGGAAAAATGGGTTCGATATATTGATTCATCATACTATATAATTTATAACATGATAAAATTAGTTTATTAACATAAATATTTGTTAATTAGATAAAAATTAATTATTGAAATTAAGAAAATAATTAGTTTATGAATGGAATAAACTATAAACATAAGAGTTATAATTAGATATAAATAGGTAAAAAATAATTTTCTATCCAAATCAAGAATCTATAGTAACTTGAATTGAATTTCTTCCATTATTGGAAACAAATTACATTCAAGAACAGTGGGTGGAGTTCACTTTTCCAAAATCTAAAAGAATACCACTCCACTTACACTATAAAAAGGAACTCACCTATAAAACATATTCATAACTACCATGAAATAAGGATGACACAAAATATTGTCAAATAATATCCTTAAATCCCACCACTAATATTATAACCATTACATTGTAAAGAAATCCACCCAAATATGACTTTTTATAAACCAAAAGGAATTACCCAAAATAGAGGTAACATTCTTCAATGATCACTTTCATTTTATTTCTTAATCCACCACATCAAATATTATTATTTATTTATAATATAATAATATAAGTAACCTAAATTTACTAATATGATGTTATTATATGGTTTCTAAATACACATACACACACCTCCATTCTAATGGGTAAAAAACATACTATGTTTGTATAGTGAGCTACCGTCTTAGAAAATGTTGATTGTTTGTTCTTCCTTTACCACCTCTCATGGTGAGAATTATGATGGAAATAATAATTTAAAATTTTATATTTGAAATTTATAATGTGTTAATATTTAATTAATTCTTACATAACACAATCCTTCATGCTTCATAATTTTTAAGAGTATGATAACATCATTTGTAGGTGTGTGGACAACTGCCACCTCAAAGCGATATAATTCGTTCATTCTATACAAGGAATATATAAAGGATGGTTTTAGTAAAATTGTGTTACATATATGACATAATTGTTATAATGAAATTATAATATACATATATTTAATTTTTGTTTCATTATTTTAAGATGGAAATTAATTGAAAGTAGAATTCATGCATACATTCAGCCTAACATCTCCTTCAACGTTGCATTTCATTTCCTATATAAAAATATTATAGAATATTATAAATATATATAAATAATATATATGATATTTACATCAGGATTTAAATTATCTATACAATGTAATCATGATCAATGTAACATGAACAACAATTAATATGTCAACATGTACTCGAGAATCTAGGAAATTAATACCAAAAATATTGAAGATAATGAAAGTTTACTAAAAAAACAGGAAATAATATGTCATAGAAGATCATATACGATATCATAAATATGAATATATTCCATGTATATGTTGGTACTTGTTTTTAACCACTATAGGGGATGTAAAATATCACAGAAGAAAAATTAAGGATTAGGTAATGGGATTTTTATCTCAATTTATACATGTAGGTTCTTGGTGCAATGGATGCACGGTTGGTTCGTCACCCAACATTTATTTTAACCATGATCAGTGATTTTTCCAGGATCAATATGATGATGAACACTAGTTTCCATGAAATAGATTCAAATATTAAGATAATAATGGATGAGGACCTAATCCTTTATAGGAGATCTTTTACATCATGTTTATAATTAATTTAATTAATTTCATAAAGAAATGAATACTTGTATCTTTAGTATTTTCTTAGATTTTGTTGTTGATTGTCCAGAATGTCCCTTCCAAATTACCACATTGAGCTTGTGAGGACCCAAACTAGAATCCCTCTAGTAGGGATCCATGCGTGCTCTAATGGCCTCTGACCGACACCTGTCATTCTCTGTATGCTAGCACGACGAAATGAGTGTCTTGTGTTTGTCATTCTTGATCACTTGTTCTCCAACCTTGAATAAATTCTCTCATTCTTTGGAGCAGCGGGAAGAGGATTCAAGACAGAAATTGTTTCTCTCAACAATTCCCAATTAACCAGGTGGGAAATTTGGTACATGGAACAATAGACGTACTTTTCTATTTATTGACATGGGGATCCAGGTACAATATTTTCTTACAGGACAACAATTAAATACATTCATAACCTTTTAGAAAACCCATGATTTTAATAATAACCCAATGTCATTATTTATGGTGCGCCAACTTGTGCAAAACAAAATAAATAAAATTCCTCATAATAATAGTAGCGTTATTATTATTTTAGTTTGTGACAACTTGTTAAATAATTATTGACCATATTCCAAATAATTATTTTACTACTGGACCATCCTTGATCTTCCTAAACCCCACTTCTATTTATTGAACAAATGAATAAATAAATAAAAAATTTATTCCCTTAAATAAATAATTTATTTACAAACTAATAAATAATAATAAATTAAACGTTCAAATAAATAAATAAATATATTTTCCCACAATCTAGTGAATAGTTTTTTATCAATTATGTTAACTTGAATAAAATTATTCAACTGTCTACAGAATAATATTTAGTAATTAAAATCAAATTGAATTTTACCGAGACCACAAAAAATACTTACTGTGTGACCCTCCGGGATTCATTCTTGCTGGCATTAGTCAGGATTTCCTAAATTCCAAGAGTAATGTCTAGAAATGGGTCATAGAACCCATGAAAAATAACATAAAGTTGGAACAATGACATCCACATACATGTTCTCACTATGTAATATAATCTTTTTGTCTCAATATCTCATCAAACAGGTTTTATGATAGTGTCATCAACCTTTGTGCTTGATATTTCATTCTTTGAATACATAAAATAAACTCACCGTTACACCATGGACATGGAATTTTACATGATGGTTCTATTTCAATAAAAGGGCTAAGATATCAAATTACTTAAATGGAAGGGACAAATCCTTCCATGACTTATCAATTAATAACATGCCACTCGTAACACACCCCACATACCCTACTTCCCACAAACTGTCTTTGTGATGGTGTTCATCAGTAAATCTAAGTGTGTGAGTTATAACATGTATTAATTATAATATTAATGTATAAGGCTCACTACACATTCTCACATATAGTAATATCTAATTACACCAAAAACATGTGGAATTTATACTGGTGTGTGTGTTCTCATAATCTTCCATATTGGTGATTACCAACTATGAACTTCATGAGAGGAAGACTCATCTTCTTACAGGTACTCGCATGTGACATTTTGTATACAATGTGTCACATTATAGTATGTAATCCAACCATGTAACTATATTTAATATTATTTTTGTATCACTTCAAGGTTCTCATCATAGCAGGGAACATCAATGACCTTGTTAATGTGACAAATACTACAGGATATTATTACACTATAGTCTTGGAGAAAAATTAACAATATGTGATAAGATGTTTAATATTTAAATATATTAAATATTCACATAATCAAAGTAAAACCATTTTGTTCTAGGACACCAACTCTTACAAACTCTTACTTATACTAGAGCCAACTGCCTATGACTTTTAGTACGCTAGACCTCCCAAGATGATCATGATTCTACTGATTCAATTATTTTTTCATGGGGTCCGCCACATTTTCTTCTATGGAAATATTACTCACAACAACATCAGCTCTCTACAAAAATTACCTAAAAAGATGATACATTAAAATAATGTTCTTTTTTAGCCGATGTGACCTTGTCTCTTTTGCAAGATCCACTGTTGTAGTATTATCATATTACAATGTGATGAGATCAATACTGCTAGTTATAAAATCTAGGTCCTGGATGATTATTCGCATACAAACTACTTCTTTAGCTACCAAAGAAGTTGCGATATACTAAGACTCTTCTATAGAATCTGCGAGCACATTCTTCTTTGAGCTCTTCCAACTCATTGCACCTCCATTAAAGGTGAAGATGTATCCTATTTGCAGCTTCATTCCATCTTGATTAGTTATAATCCATCATCTACATATCCTCTAATGACTAGTTCTATATCTCCTCCACAAACCAAGAACACATACTTACTATGCCTTAGATACATTAAGATAGTTTTGACTGCCATCCAATGGCGGTCACTTAGGACATCTTGATATCTATCTAACACACTCAATGCTTAGGCAAAATCCATCCTAGTTCATTTCATGACATACATAACTTACCTAATCACTAATGCGCATGGAGTCCTTGTCATCATATTTCTTTCCTCATGTGTCTTAGGAAACATTTTCCTAGAAGGATGAATTCCATGTAACACTAGACATAGTCCCATCATGGATTGTTCTATAATGAATCTCTTTAGTATCTTATCAATGTATGTACTTGGACATAGACCCATCAATATTTTGGATCTATCATGATAGATCTATAACCCAAGAATATACACTTCCTTGCCCATGACCTTCACGGAGAAACATTGATTCAACCATTCATTAATTGACTATTAGATTGGTATCTCGTTTCCAATAAGTAATATGTCATCATCATGTACTATTAGGAAAATGACTGCACTTCCACTAAACAATTTATAGACATAAGGATCACATTCATTCTTAATAAATCCAAATTTCTTTATGGATTCATCAAAAACAAATTTGATGACATGGATGATTGCTTTATTCCATATATGTATTTATGAAACTTACAAACCTTATTGGAATCTTTTGAGTCCTTAATCCTTCAGGTTGTTTCATGTAGACATATTCTTGAAGATTCTTGCTAAGAAAGGCTATTTTGAAATCCATTTTCTAAATATCATATTCATGGTAAGTTGAAATGGAAAATAGAACTCTGATGCATTTTAGCATTGCAACAAGTGAAATGGTTTCATCACATTCAATGCCTTGACGTAGCTTGAACCCCTTTTCAATATATCATTCCTTATAAGTAGTGAATTGTCAATACTTGTCCAGTTTCTTCTTGAATGTCCATTTGAATCCAATAAGATTTACATCAACTAGAAGATCTACCATAATCTAGACTTGGATTTGGTACATGGAATCCAATTCATAATTCATGGCTTTATGCCACTTGGAAACATCTATTCCAGTTACTACGTCCTTATTTGTCAGAGGATGATTATAATCAACTAATAATGGGTCACCATATTTGGTAACTAGAAAACCATACCATTATGCTTACCCAACCATTATTGTACTCCTACGTAGTTCATGTATCTCTAGAATATTTCTTTCTTCAATGGGGCTTTATGGTATCTATTCATGTACCAACTCTTGTGTACCATGATCCACAAGTTCATCAAAGACTATCTTGATCCCACTTATTCTTTTAGAAATATGATCCCTCTCATAGAACATGGTGTGTCTTTTCACTATAAAATTTTTATTTGAGGGGTTGTGTAGGTAATATCCCTTTGTTTCCTTTGGGTATCCTATCATGGAAGACTTTGTGCCTCAGGGTGAAAGTTTGTTACCTAAAGTGTCCTTAATAAACGCATATATTCCCCATACATGTAAATTCAATAATGTGGATTTCCTTCTACTCCATAATTCATATAGAATACCTTTTATTGATTTTGATGGTACTTGGTTTAGTATTAGCACCACTGTTTTTAATGAATATCCCCAAAAGGATAATTGAATACTCATATGATTCATCACTGATCTCAGCATGTCCCATAAGGTGAGGTTCTTGCTTTCACTCACACCCTTCCACAGGGCGTGTATAAAGGAGTCAGTTGGGATAGGATCCCAAAATCCTATAAGTAATCAATGATATCACGATTAAGATATTATCCACCTCAGTCTGAGTGGATTTTATTTATCTTCTTACCAAGGTTGTTCTCAAATTCATTCATGTATTCTTTAAACTTATCAAAAGAATACTATTAATATCTGATTATGTAGATATATATATATATATACTAAAATCATTAGTAAAAATTTAGATGTATAAGTACACTCCTCTAGGTTCAATTGGAAATGGTCCACACACATCGGTATGAAACAATTCAAGAAGCTATTTATCCCTTTCTCCTTTCTTACTAAATGGTACATTGCTAATTTTTTCTTTTAAACATGCATGAAATACTCTATGTGGTTTTAGTTCGAAAGAATCTAAATATCCATCTTGATGGAACTTTGTCAAGTGTTTCTTATTTACATAACCTATCTAGTGATGCCAATATTCGATGTGGAATGAGTCATGTGAAGTATATTTGTTATCAATTTACCATTACTTTATTTTTGTAATCCAACACGTAATAACCATTGTATACATGTTACATACCGAAAACAATTCTACATTTGTAAAAGAAGAAACACTCATTTACAAACATAAAAAACCCTTCTGTATCCAATCTGGATAGAGAAATAATTTTTTTAATATATTGAACATAATAACAACCATTTATCACCAAGATCATCCTAGTTGGTGATGTGAGGTGGTATTCCCCAACAGCTACAACAACAATAATGGATTCATTGGCTACTCGTAGATCTATCTCCCCTCTTTCAATATTCATAAATATACTTGGTTCTTGTATTTGGATACATATGTGAGAACCATAAGCTATATCTAATACCCAATTTTTAGAAATAGATTGATTACATTCGATAAAAAATAGACCTGAAGCTTCCCCTTGCTTCTTCGACTGGGTGCAGTTTTTCTTCCAGTGGCCCTTCTTACCACATAAAAAACAAACATCTTCCTATTACCTTTAATCCCCTTTGATCTTCATTTTCATAGAAGGGTGCAAAGAATATTTGGTCTTAAATATTTTTGCTTTCCCTTTCCTCTTAATCACCATAACGACACAAGGATTGTCACACTACATATCCTTTTTCCACTTAGCGAATGATGATAAGAAGATCAAATCGAGACTTCTAAATGTTGTTAATAATAAAATTAACAATAAAACTAGAAAATCATAGAGAGAGTGATGTGATAATGAGATTGATTCCTAGTACTTTTGGGAGTTTAAACCCTAGAACCTCCAGGCACTCAATATAGCCAATGAGCCTGACTACATGAGGCCCAATTGGGGAACCCTCTCCAAGCTCCCTCTGAATGAATTACTTGGAGAAGTCAAACCTTTCCTATATTTCTCACACATGGAAAAGACCATGGAGGTGCTCAATCATTTTATATACATCCATGTATTAGTGATACTTCTTGAGCTCAAAAGACCTTTATGATATCATCAAACATTGAACGTCAACCTCATCATTCATAAGTTTCTCATAGACCCGGAAATCCTCATCGCTTGCCTCTTTAGCTGGGGGATTAGGTAATGTTTAATCCCACATGAAATACTTATGTTCCTGGTATATGATAACCCAAAGGAATCTAGAACATTTTTGGAAGCTACTGCCGGTGAGGATGGTGCCTTTATCTAGAATTGACCAAAGGGTTGGTGTTGGTGACAAACTTGTAATTTTTTATTCTATAATTAAATGAAAAGATCATTAGTACTTTAATGATTACATTTTATGAGAAATAATAATTTAATTTTTTTAATTCTCCCTCTATTTTATAAAGTCCCAATGACCCTTACCATTTAAATCAGAATGTCCAATTTCCATGAAATTACAGTGTCATGGATCCATATTCCCATCTACATAACCCCAAAAAGGTTTGTTCAAGATATTTTATGTTTTTTAGGTAGGCATGGATTTTCCTATTGAGAGATTTCAACTCTATGGTCAATTCAGTGGACTCCCCAATCCTGAAATCCTGACATTGGATTTCCTCAACTCTTGCCTCCAATATTACACTATGTCTTGAAATGGATACTCCTCCTGATGTAATATGGTAAATTAAAAATGAAACCACTCATAAAGTATTAATTTATAAAATTAAGTGTCCCTATAAGGGTTAGTCATATACAAAATATTATTTATTTTTTTCCTTAATCATGTAACATAAGGCTTGGACTAAATTTATATTTTATTTAAGGGATTTTATCTCTTATGTGTGAATTTTCAATTATAATTACCACATTTTTGTCAATATTAAGTGGAACTTACATAATTTATTAACAATGTATTGATATTACTTACACAAAATCATGGTTTATTTTAGATCCATCTTGCATGCTTGTTTAATTCCTTAATTATGTGACCACGACAACACATCCATAATGAGAAACCATGCAACCGACATATATAAAATCACCAAAGGGAATGATCATGAGAATTTTTAATGGTTAGTTTTTTAGAGGTTGATAAACTAACCTAGATCTAGAGGAAAAACACCTTGAACCTTTGGGGTTTGTGTTTATAACTTTCCAACTTTCCATCTCTATATATCCAGGGATTGGGTTTGTCTCTGCTCTAGCTTGATCTGTATCCACCATATTGGAAGTACCATATATTAAATATTATTTTAAACTCAAATGCATGTGAGGTATAAAAAGGGGGGTATACATAAAAGAAACCATGGCCACACATTCCATACCTATTAATGAGGAGAGATGGCTCACCGGAGAACAATTAATTCAATTAATAAATTAAAAGGAAACAAATCACATTCAAAGGTCTTAGTCTAGCTCACGATCACTCACATAAATGCAACGAGTTACGCATTTAATAAAACAAGAATTAAATTCCTTAATCATTCTTTTAAAAGATAAATAACGCTCAAATAAATTAATTATAATCATTAATTAATCAATTCTTTTTATCTTAAACCATTTTTATGAATTACCTTTAGATTCTCATCCATCATATTTTAAAAAAATAAATTCATTTAAAATTATCTTTGTATGTAACTTGTAACTTGTAGGAAACTAGTTGAATTCCTGTTCATAACTACCCAATGAGTAGGAATAAACATTATGTAGATGTTATATTAAACACACACATACACACACAGACACACAGACACACACACAAAACACCTATAACGTGTTGGGGCCAACTTTACGACTACACCATGGTACACATCTCAAGGGTATTTATAATATAATAATAAATTTTACTAAATATGCATAATTTATGTTAGTACAGGGTGTGTAGTTTCTACTACACATCGTGTACTATCATTAAATATCCATCTGAAGTACGCTCCTAAGGATTTGGTGTGTATATGTACTTCAGAAATCCTCGGAGTGCATGGTGTGTCCAGTGGTCCACACATCGTGTAGTATTTACATTACAAAGTCTCCAATCGGGAAAGCCATGTACGTGGTACATAGTACAACCCTAACTCAAAGGGACTACATGCCATGTCCAGTGGTCCACATAGAATTTAATCTGGAATCCATTTCCCACCTGTTCCTGGTCAACACACGGAGTCATTAAGACTTTGAAAAAATCTAATGACACTGCTTGGTTTGGCAGACCGGTCCCGTTGAATTGAACCTTGATATTCTGCATATGAATCAAACTACACACTGTGCATTCAATTGTTGAACATCTAGGAACCTTCAGCACCTATGGATGAGATCATCTATTTTATTTTAATCAAAATTAAAAGAAAAGATCGTTTCTGTAAGGTGAAAAATAAATGAATGACGAGGAACATATCTCGATATTCATATTTACAAAATGTTTAACATTAGTTGAAAAACTAAATTATTAAACTGTAAATCATCAATGTATTATTTAACTAATTATAAACTATAAAGTAACCCCTCTGATACCACTTGTAGGTTCCGGGTGCAGCGGAATCATAGTTGGGGCGACACCCATATTTAATTCTTATTATGATAAATTATTATTCTGAGATCTATACGATGAGGACCCCCAGTCTCCATGGAATAGAATCAAAGATTTAGATAAAGAAGGAAGTGGACCAAAACCTTTAGAGGTGATCTTTCTCATAATGTTTATAATTAATTTAATTAATTTTATAAAGAAAATAATTCATGGAAATTCAATATTTTCATTTTTGATGTTGTAGATTTTCCAGAATGACCCTTCCAGATTATCTCATTGCGTTTGTGAGGAGACAAACTAGAATCCCTCTATTGGTGATCCACACGTGTTCTAATGGCCTCCGATCAATAGATCTCATTCTCCTGGTGCTAGAATGACAAAGTGAGTGTCCGATGTTACTAATTCTCAATCACTTGTTATTTATTCTTGAAGAAATTATATCATTCATGAGAGGGGTGAAAGAGGATTCAAGAGAGAAATTGTTTATCGCAACAATTCTCAATTCACCAGGCACAAATTTCAGTATAAGGAACAATAGACGTACATGACTATTTTTTGACATGTGTCTTCAGTTACAATATTTAATTATCTAACAGCAATTAAGTACATTCATAAACTTAGAGAAAACCCATGCTTTTAATAATAATACCATATCATTATTTATGGTTTTCCAACATGTAAAAAATAGAATAAATAAAAAATATGCGTAATAATAGAAGTGTTTTTATTATTTTAATTTGTGATAACTAATTAAAAATTTATTCACCAACTTGCAAATAATTCTTAACTACCCAGCCAACCATAGTCCTCTCAATCTCCCCATGAATTTATTGAACACCTGAATAAATGGGAAAATAATTTATTCTATTAAATCAACATTTTATTTAAAAACTAGTAAATTAATATTTATTAAATATTCAATAAGATAAATAAACATATTTTACCCACAATCCAATGAAGAAAATATTTATTTAATTTATACAATAATTTTAACTAGATTAAAATTATTCCACTATCATGAGAATACTATTTATTAATTAAATCCAAATAGAATTTAATCGAGACCACCAAAAACACATAGTGTGTGACCCACTAGGATTTTTTCTCGGTGGCCTCAGGTGGGCTTCCCTAAAGTCCAAGAGTACTCTCTATCAACGGGTTAGGGAACCCAAGAGAAAGAACTAAATTTTGAAATAGTGACATCCATATACAAATGATAACTATGTAATATAATCCCTTTATCTCAATATCCCATCAAACAGGTTTAATGATTTTGTCATCAAACATTGTTCTTGATATGTCATTATTTGACTACATTAAACAATTTCATCATTACACCATGGCTATGTAATTCCATGTGACGGTTCTATTTCAATTAAAGGGTCGAGATATCAACTTCCATAACTAGAAGGGAAAAATCCTTCCTCGATAATCCATTAATAACATGCCACTCCTGAGACACCCAACGTACCCTACTTCCAACCAATTGTCTGCATGATGGTTTTTATTAGCAAATCAAAGTGTGCGAGTCATGACAAACATTAATGATAATCTTAATGTCTAAATATAATTTATCATAATGGAAGATAAGAATATATGATGAAACAAAACATGATGAATATATACTGGTGGGTCTGATATCATAATATTCTATCTTAGAGATTACAAAGTACGAACATCATGAGTTGACATCTCTTCTTCTTGTGAGTACTCTCACCCGACGACCTATATAATATGTGTCCCATTATAGCATGTCATCCAACTACATAACTATATTTAATATTATTTTCATAGAACTTCAAGGTTCTCATTATAGCGGGGAACAAATATGAACTTGTTAATGAGACAAATACTTCCGGACATTATTATAGTATAGTAATGCACAACAATGAACAATATCCAATATGATGTTTAATATTTAAATATATTAAATATTCACATAATCAATGTATAACCATTCGGTTCTATGACACCATCTCTTACAGTACATATGTGAGATAAATTCTATATTCAAAACATAGATCTTTTGTGTGGTTTATACACTTCCCCAATTATATATTATTTCATGAATCCTCTTATCTTAATTTTATTTCATGTGTTTATTTTAGTAATCTCATCCAATTATTTTTGACAGGAAAATTACCATGATTTAAAATTAATCTTTGCAATATCACAATTTTTTGTGATTGTTATAATTCTTTTCAGAAAAACATTTACTAATGAAAATTTTATCATAAATATAACTATTATAATTAAATTAATATTTTTATTTCCTAAACATTATACCATTTATTCATATGGTGTTCGCTTTCAGAGTCATTTTATTTAGTTGTGAATTATTAATAAATATATATCTTTTAGTTAGTACAGATATTTGATAATGAAACATGTTTATAAAATTAATATATTATTAGATAAATGAGTAATTACTTGGAAATGTACACAAAATATGGGACGTAGTTATAGATGTCCCCTTGATGCATCACTAGTCTCATGAGACAAAGATGTTGGCCAAATTAAATAAGTTTTTACCTGATACATTATAAACCATCTTGTGAAATGTATTGATGGAAAAGGTATTTTGTACCTAGGAAACATAGAATACAATAATTGATCATTTTTGTAATTAATTATTTTCTATATCTATCCTTAATATTATTTCTTTCACATTTTTTTCTGGATGTATTTTTGTCTCACTTTATTGATTAAATGTAATGTTTTTTAGTTAATTACCATTCAATATTGATTATTCAATATCATGTTATTTTAATAGAATTTGTTCTCAATTATTTACCTTTACATGTTTTATTATTTCAATTTATTAATTATTAATTACTTTTTACATACACTTACTTATCATTTGATCTTATCATTATTTTGTTTCATTTCCTGAGGTTTTAAAGAAGAAATATTTTAATCTGATTTCAATGTTTTTTTTCATTTAATTTTATTATATAGATAAATTTTTTATATTATCATTGTAATATGGGTTTCATATATATATTCTAGATTTTTGAAGCTGCTAAACTAGTCAGTCATTCAGGATTTGATTCACTGTAAACATGCCAATGTAATAAAATTATGCACCAATTCCAGGTTTCTTGGGTAACGATGTTATACCATAATCTAATTTTTATGTTAATATATAAATAAATATTCTTATGTTGAAAAATAATATTTATTAATGATTAAAAGTTTCATTTTAAAATAATTTTCCATCAAAAGGTGGAAAAACTAATTTTCATTGAAATACGTCTTTTTTATGATTAAAATTGTTTTTGTTCTCAACTAAAGACTATGAAACATATTGGATGAATAAAAACATTTTATTAAAATAAAAAAGTAAATTTCAATATGATGGTTCCCTAGTAGTGATTAAATTAATTAATTATGATTAAAATCTATTGAGGGAATAAAAATAGTTTATTCAAGAAAACATATTCAATATTTTCAAATGGTTTTTATCTTCATTTTATTCACTTTTTCACAAAATAATTTCATTCATAATCATGTGTAACACATATTTTAATTATTTTGTTTATCCTTTTGATTCCCTCCATTCCTACAGCTAGGTGATAAATATTATAATAAAAAGTACATTTTTTTGTGAAACTCATTCTTCTATGTAACAGAAGACATAGAAGAAACTTATTGTTGTGATTTAAACAATTCAAGCCAATTCTACTATACACCTCAAAACAATATATAAGTTATATATAGAGCACAATTAGGTTAAAATCAATATTGACTAAGTATAACACACAAAATATTTCACTAATGAATTTTCATTTATTTAAAAACAGTAATTTATAAAAACTTGAGGTGATACATTCAACCCCAATTAAAATGAATTCACACCTCAAAATTCATTAATAAAATACAAGAAAATGGGTTTACCACATCCTCAAAATATCCTAATGATTCAACTTAGCTACTTATAATTTGTTCTTTCTCTATAAAACATTAAATATGTGAGTGGGTTTGTTTCATATAACATTATATATTCAATGAAGAATTTCTACTAGTTTATCTTCAAATTAATGGTCTTTATTTGTTGGTAAGAAATCTATTTATTTTAAATTTTAAGGACTAGATATGTACTTACTCATAATACATTAATGTAACACATCAAGAAATTTAGATATAATTGGGGGTATCTCTAATAGATAATCTATTGTTTTTGTATAATAATGAATTTAAAAAGAAAATCACCTCATTTCAGTTTGCAATTGCACATCAAAAATCATAGGTGGTTGTTTGATAATTTCATTGTTGTAAAACCATAAAGTAAAAAGAGTCAAAAAAATATAATCTTATATAGATATAAAATAAAAGGAGAGGATAATTACATAACTAGGATTTTCATTAGGAGAACATTAGAGGACAATGAAAACATGGACATAAAAGAGAATTAAAACTATCAATCTCTAATTTAGAGTGATAGAGAATATAATCAATAGAATATTAATGAACACAATACCATTAAACAGATAGGTGCTAAATGGTCATTTATATCATAATAAAATAATTATTAGAGGATAAAATTAAATTTAAATTATAATTTTATAAGATATACACAATGGACTTAATTCCATTTTTTATGATCTATCTCATCCATATTTTGTTCCATAATAAATTATCATTTCATATCATAAGTTATTAATGGAGGTTGAAACATTAATTACTGAAGAACTAGTGTATCATATGATCCATATGTTAGTCTCCAGGACTCGCATCAGAAGCTGGTGGGCCGGGGATTTTAAAATTTTTTCATTAGCGGGATGACAGAACATGTCGTCCCCAACGATCCGAGCCCCGAAGGGGTCCGAGGATCTCACATAAATTATTAAGAGCACAAAATTAAAATTAAAATGTACCCATTAAAAACCTGAAGGTGTGATCGACTGCAACTATTCGATGGAGATTGTGGAATGAATGATCCAAAGAAGGATCCCTCTATATCATCCACACGTGCTCCAAAAATCTGCTGGAACATTGATCATCAAATTCCGGGTGCTATCCCTGCTATCTGATGATGATTTCGACATCCCGATGATCACCGCATCCAAAAGCCTTCGAAGCATGAGAGAGATCTTGATCCGAGCTTCTTGGATCAAGAGCTTCTATCTATAGAGAGGGGGAGGAGAGAGAGGCTCTCAACTTTCATTCCATAAACTGAATGAATAGTGATTTGAACACCCAAGAGAGAGAGCCTCCGCTCTTATTTATAGAGACGTCGATAAATACCTAGTAGGGTTCTCCGAACCCTATTTATTTCAACGTTCACTAAATAAATAATTTTGATGAACTTAACTGCGCCAATATTATTTATTATTTTTATCACATAATTGTAATATATATAATATATTACATGATAAAATCTGATCCATTTAACTTGACTTGCTGTCCCGCATAATATTAAACGAACCTTGAATATTAAAATAATATTCGTTTAGTTAATATTTTTCTTATATTTTATAAACTCATAAATAAATTAAATAAATTCAATCCCAAATATTCAAAAATTGAATATTAATGAATTTATTTAATTCTTTTGGTGATCGATAACTTGGACAATGCTCAGACACCATGGTGGGTCACACTAAGTCCATATACCTATTCAACTGAATAGGGAAGATTCTTGAATATGCTATTGTGTGTGACCCTCTAAGCCCTTATCTCGATAGTAGTGAATAAAATCCACAGGCCAAGAGAGGAGTCTACCAACCCATCATGGCCCCTAAAAAGATAAGGATAGCCCTAAAAACAACTACCATCCTACAACCACTGACTGTGTACTATAATATCATTGTTAATAAATATCTCATAAAGTAGGACGCACTCTTCTGTCATCATCCTTATCTTGCATTATTATTTTTTGATATATCCGGATGGATTTTCCTTTCTACTGCTTTGGCCAAAGACTTATGAAGGCGGCTCCATCCGGATCAACCAGGCCTGAGATATACAACTTCTTAAACTTGGAAGCGACAAATCATTTCTTGACCATTGAGCCAATGACATACCACCAACGACACACCCAACATAAACTACCTCACCAAGACATCACTACCATGGTTTTAGTCTTGCATCAATGTATGTAATCAAATGATATACATTGGTAATGGTCTCAATTCAGGAGACCAATACACATGTTCGTAGATAGGAACAACCAATGACACCCAAAACATGTGGTGTTCCTGTTGATGAGTCTGTCATCATGATCTCACTACTAGAGATCACCAAGTGCGAACTTCATGAGAAGAAGTCTCAATGCTTATGAGCCCCCAGCACCTGATAGTCAGACATCTACTATGTCCAGTCAGTACGATGTATCCAGAATATAGAAAATATATTTAAGATCAATGTCATTGTATCTTGAGGTTCTCATTATAGCCTGAGATCTACTATAACCTCTCGACACGACAATTAACCTTTGGACATTACCATTATTATAGTGGACACAGAAAAGTCTTCACTATAATAGTAAGATATCATCGTGCATATCTAATTGTACACATGATATAGTAATCAAAAGTACTACAAAGTTGGGTCTAGGGCACCCACTATTTCAACACTCCCACTTTCATTAGATCCAACTTTCTAACTAAACTTACTAGCTACTCACATGATAAATACCATGCTTCTGCTGTGTAATGAATTTAACAGCTGGGTCTTCCACGTTTTCACTGCGTGGAATATCTGTTATACGCGACATCATCGGCTTGAGTAAAACTTCTCAAGATAAGGTATCTCCGAGAATATTACTTTTTTCCATTTTCATAACTTGACAACTTGGCTAGTAATAATTTCATAATTTACATTATGATAATAATTTTCTCACTAGGTGAGAATCCATGAATTGGAACAAATCATTGTGATTTATAACTACTTATTAGCTTCCTTAGAAGCTGCAACATACTCGGTATTTATAAGTATGGATACCACTAGATTTTATGATCTTGACTCGCTCATCTCCTTTGACTAACTGCGACACTAGATCAAATTGATCTAAGGATTACTATTTTGTATCCCACCATAACTAGTATAACTTCTTCTCCATATTCTAGGTACATAACATTTGTACTTTCCAAAATACAAGATGATAGTTCTGACTACATCACTTTCAGTGCTCCTGGAAATAATTGCTATATGCATATAATAAATTATATCTTGGAAGTATCAATTATTTTATATATTATGGAATATGTGATTGATTCATCACCAAAGCATATGGTATAAATTCACAACTTTAACTTCTTCTTATGTTCCTAACATGTTAATTTGAAGAGATTAAGCCATGTAACATAGACAAAAATTCTGAACTCGAATTGTTCCAACTTTTATTTTTTAATACAATGTCACTATATGTGTGATTGACTAGGACCAAGAAACCTTTGGATCTACCTCAGTGGATCCAGTTCCCTAGAACATAGGTTGCTACTTGTAGTCAATCATTGGGGAATTTATTTTAACCTAATCTTATCTCACTATAAGATCAAGACCTATTTTCCATATGTTTCTGTACATACTTGGAAAACATTGGCGCTCCCACTAACCTTTGATAGACACAAGACAAAGATTTATTTATAATGAATGCTCTAAGATCATGTTTCTTACTTTAATCCAGAACTGGATTTCAGTAACTTGTAACCTTCATTGGAATCATATGATGTCATCATCTCCTTCTGGTTGCGTCATATAGACACCTTCCATGAAAGATGATCATGACATCCAATGACCAATAGAATGACCAATAGATGTTAGCTATGAAAAGTAAAATTCAAATAGATTTAGGAGTACTTACTTGGTATAACCAATCGAGCCTTATTTGTACCATACTTGTACCATCCATGTATCATTTAATTTGAATACCCACCACTGTATTAAATTTATAAGCCCCTTTGCAATTTGATACATGGAATCCATTATTGAATTTTAGTTGATCTTGTCAATCTTAGCTTGTTGCCTTATACTGCTTACTTGTAGGATTTATTATTCTCAATGACTAATATATCACCGACCACGGTCAATATAAAAACATCACCACAGTTTCATTCTTCTTACGCAGTATGTGTCACTGGAACATGCATATTCCACATGTACATGTGGAACTTGTTCCCTATGCCAACCATTTGTGAATATTGAGCATTGAATAAGTCCAAGTCAATTCAACTCCCACTATCTCTAATAGATATGTGCACCCTTGTATAGAAATTTAGTCTAATACTTGACTATATATTTTCTATGTTAGGAATTTTGGTAATATATTAAGCAACTATTAGGATAATTACCTTAGATGCACAACGTGTTTAACTTGATGCATGTTTGTTTAAATCCTAACAAAGACTTTGCATCTAAAAATGTCCTATGAAATAATGTATTTTCTATCATACTATGACTCGTATGATATCCATTTGTCATGTTAGTTGGCATATTGGTTATGGGTTTAAGCTATTATTTTCAAAGAACATCATGAAATATAATGGAAGTTACTGTAGGTTATAACATTGATACAACTTACATCATAACTTTGATGTATAAAATGTGCGTTTAGGAATTTCACCACACTACATTTTGTTGATCAATGTTAATATTTAAGACTCTTGATCGATCCTCCTTATGAACAGTAATACAGTGATGTAGATAAGGTAACATGCGTTTAGGAAATACTCCACGCTACATTATCATGATCGATGATTTTTTGGTCAACATATTATTCGACATGCCGATCCTAAGCAACTCATATATTCTTACCAAAATTATACTTCACTAGTACATTTCTTAATGACATAAAGGAAACTTATGAAGTATCATTACCTCTTGATTTCTTTGGAATAGTTCACGCTGTCTTGTTGAACTAACCTCAGAAAGCATTGTGGCATACCTTTATTTCTAATTTTTTCTTTGTCCAAACTAAGGATGTCAATAATACCAAAGGTGTTTAGCTTTGTTGAGCCTAAATACCACACTGTGTATATATTTGACATCCACTTCTAGTTTTACATGACAAAGAATCATATTTCCACTACTGGGTAGGTCTTACATTTTATATTCATCATGTATTTCCATTGATTCATGTAACAGTAAACTATTTGTTGAGTATGATACCACAAACAACATTCATTCCAAAACATGGAATAATGTCTCATCATGTCCACATGGGCACATGAGATAAATGTTTTTGGATATACTCCACAACTTGTTCTATTAGAGTCAATTACTTGGCAATTAGAAGTTATGTGTTTCTCACCGCTGACTTAGGAATCACCCTTCTCAACTGCTTGGAGAAGAAAATTTACTTCTAGTAATGTTTTTCCTACTTACTTGGTTATTGTATTTCAATACATATATTTTAAAATCATATTGTATTTTAATACCCAAGAAGTATTTGATATAACAATACATGATAAATATAAACTGAACAAGAAGCATGTACTTGCTTCTTGTATATCAGTTTTTAAACATCCATGAATTCATTTCATTATGTGATGAAAATAACCTCATGTTAAATAACCAACCACTTTTCATTTAAGGACATGACCAAGGTGCCTTTGGAGTAACTTTCCATAAGCCTTTTTTCCTTTTCATTCAATGTTTTCACCATAAGAAAAAAAGACAGTGTTATCTCCAATATTCTTATTACTTAGTGAATGTTACCTTAAAGGTAATGAAGCGCTTACTATATACCTTTTGTTTTTATCCTTAAACAAAACTAGAGTAATTTGGTGTAAAAGGTATATTGATGGGATGACATGAATGATTGTGAACTATCTTTCTCTTTACACAAACCGAGTTCATCCATCACTTTCAAATCTTGTTTCACTTTCTCCTCGAAAGGATCTTCGAGATGAGACTACATGTGATCATCATCTAAGTCATGATGTAGTGACCACAACTAACATCAGACGTTGATGATAGTATTATGAAATAACCATCATATTTTTGATTCACCAGTCTCCTCTAAGCAGTTTTACACCCTCGCTTATTGAGGTGGCTTAACAGGTTGGGACAAACGCAGCTTGAATTTCTATTATGGTAGTAATGTGCACAGGCGGCTATAATACTCTTTGGAAATTCATTCTTAGTTTTTAAATTAACATTGTATAATATTTTTCTCATTTTTATTATGGTATTTCCTGTCATTATCTACAAATATACATTAGAAGGTTGTACTTTCATGTGATTACCAGTTTAGACATAATTGATTAATTTAATCATTAAATATCTCCCACTAATTTTTTGAATTCTAGGAACCCTCTATATTAGAATCAAAATTCTCTTGAGTATTCTAGTGACAAGGATCCCTGAACCTCCCTCATAGTCTACAAGCTATGGCTACGCCACTACTCAGAGGGTACAAAGTAGGATTTTGGTTGGCCAACCGTATTAACTCGTGGTTCCTTGATCTGTTGAGTGAAGTCCTAGCTTCAAATATCATTTACTGATTTACTCAACACTTGCCTCTAAAATTACAACAAGATAGATAAGGTTATTTCCTTGATGCCATTTTAGTTATGTCGACCCACCACATGAATAAGAACTCCCTGGTAGTAAGAGGCACCCTCAGCTAAGGAATGACCGGCACCTCAAACACCCGGTTTTGTTAAAACATGAATGATGGAAGGCTGTTTGTGACTTAATGTTTTCTTTGAGGGTTTAATTGGTTTTATCTCTCGATGAATGTAATCCATTTCTATTAAACTTGTTCATCTATGTTGTCACGCTCAAAACTGAAATTTAATAGAAAAACACACGCCGCTTCTTTATGCATTTTATTATCTATTATTTTATGTATTTTACCACTATTCTAAAATGCATAAAATAATAAATAAATGCATAACGACAAACTATTAACTGAATGGTATTGAGCATCTAAATGACCTAAGGGCATTGTACCCAAGTCGAAGCTTGACTCAAAAAGTAGATAACCCTTTGTCTTGTATATTTTCTTCGCATCAGGAACATCGCCCTATCTTGGTGGGGTCCACGTCACGTCTTGGAGTACCACCTCATCTTGGCATGGTCCATGTGTTGACTTGAATTGTCTTGATCAATGTACACTGCCTCGTGCTGGCGGGGTCCACATCGTTCGCTGTCTTCGTCCGAAGTAAAATAATACTCTAACGCAAGTGAGGGGAACTATTGAGATAAATATACATCAGGTAAAAATAGGGTACACATGCCCTTATACATTTTAACCGAAAAATAAAGATAATGTGAATACCATTTATTTAATTAATTACAATAATCACATGCATTTAAATGATTAATTAAATAAATAATTAAATGCAGACATACAAAGATCGATGATCAAGACCAGACGATGTGTAAAATAAAGCGCGATAAAATTAAAATACAATAATTAAGTATGAGGGTTTATTTAATTTAATTAAAGGAATTAATAAATTCAAATAATTTAATTAATTATCGGTCTTCTATTTAATTTAATTTTAATGTGAAAATTAAATTAATTTAACCTAATTCAATTTAATAATTAAGTTGAATTACTTTTATCTGGGTATTAAAATTTATTTATTTTCAACCACAATTAATATATTAATTAATTTAATTTAATTTGGTAATTAAATTATTAAATTATATTAATTGAAATATGACTCGGGTCTCAAAACCTTGCTCTGACTCATCATGGGTCACGCTGAACCTGCACAAACCCGTAACGGGTCAGGCAGAGCTCGTTCTCGGCTTAACTGGGTCAGATAGGTCCGTCCAGACCCAAAAATGATCATACAGATCTGTCTTGTTCTGTTTCGAGACAAACCAAACCCTACAACAATGCGTCAGGGTTACCTTCACCCGAGGTTGATCCGCGGCGGGTGTTGCTGCATGATATGAAGAGGAGGTGGACATTGGGTGCCTTGCCACTAGTCGAATACTGCATGGTCCAGTGGTGCGATGCCTGGAGGTGTGGGGCGAGGCCGTTGCTGCCTTGCATGCCAAGGTAGATGCCAAGAGGGCTGGGAAGAGAGGCCAACACCAAGCTCTGGCAGCGAACATCGGGCTGGTTGGCATGATGCATTGTCCAATGGAAGGAGCGGGATGGCGGGCCTCAGGGCTCCACGACATGGTGTAGAGTTGAGGAGGCCAAGAGGTCATGGGGAGTGGTGCAGGGTGTCTGGGAAGCTGAGCGGCGAAGGGATAGAGCAGGTTGGTTGGACTAGGCAGGGGGATTGGCTGGGGTGCGCCGTGCGGGTCTGCTGGGAGAGGGGCAGTCTGCGGGACAAGCTGCCTGTGTGGCATGCAGAGGAGACTAGGCGGCTTCTGCAAGGAGGTTTGGTGGGAGGGCGATGTCCTGGTGCTGCAGTAGGTCACGCTGGAGGAGTACCCCATGCGGTGCTACAGTGCGCCATGCTAGGATGCATGAGGCAGGTGCTCGGGGTGTGGAGGGCAGCAACGGATGGGTTGGGCGACAGGATCCCATTGGCCTGCTCTACGGCGCAGCATGCAGCGCTGCAGTGCACCGCGCCGTAGCGCACCATGTGGGGGGAGGGGTTCAAGCGGACCCCTGCAATTCCACTCTCTTTTTTTTCATTCCTCACCCGCGGTACCCCATTTCCTTTTCTTCTTCTTTATTTTCTTGACCTGCAAAAGCCACCCTTCCCACTCTTTTTTAAAGTCGTGTCTCCTCCAATATTTAAAATCCTACTTAGGCTTTTAAATTAATAACAATAAAATTATTATATGAAAATAATAATTTATCATTATTATATTATTATAGTAATAAAATATTATAGAAATTAATTAAAATTGTGCAAATTAAATTTTTTACAATTTTAATTATATCCGATGAACTGATCTAAACTTGATCGGTTCTTCAGAATAAATGAAACTTAATACCGGTGGTTAAAAATGCAAATTCGATCCAATTCAAAAATTTAAAATGGTCATAACTTGAACGTTTGAGATCAGATCGATGTGTGGTTTGAACCAATGAGACCAGTTTTGAACCCTCTACTTATTGTTTATGAAATTTTTATTTTCTAGGCTCAGAAAATCTATGTGATCCCTCTGATACCACTATTAGTCTCTGGGGCCCACAACAAAAGCCGGTGGGCCAGGGATTTGAAAATATTTCGTCGGCGGGAAGACATAAATTGTCATCCCCGAAAATCTGATCCCCAGAGATGTCCGAGGATCTCACATAAATTATTAAGAGCACAAAATTAAAATGAAAACATACCCATTTAAAATACGAAGGCACGGTCGACTGCAACTAGTCGATGGCGATCGTCGCATGAAGGATCCAAAGAAGGATCCCTCTAGATCATCCACACGCACTCCAAAAATCTGCTGGAACGTCAATCTTCGAATTCCGGGTGCTAGGGCGGCGATCCGATGATCCTTTTGATATCCCGATGATCACCGCATCGAGAAGCCTTTGATGCATGAGAGATATATTGATCCGAGCTTCTTGTATCGAGAGATTCTCTCTCTAGAGGGCAGGAGGAGAGAGAGGCGCTCAACTTTCATTACATAAAATTAATGAATAGTGATTTTCACACCCTAGAGAGATAGCCTCCTCCATTATTTATAGAGACCTTGATAAATACCTGGTAGGGTTCCCTGACCCCCATTTATTTCAACAATCACTAAATAAATAATTTTTACGGACTTAACTGTTCCAATATTAATTATTATTTTTATCAGTTACTTGTAATATATATAATATATTATCTGATAAAATCTGAGCCATTTAACTTGACTCACTTTCCCGCTTAATATTAAACGAACTTTGAATATTAAAATAATATTCTTTTAGTTAATATATTTGTCATATTTAATAAAGTCATAAATACATTAAATAAATTCTGTCCCAAATATTCATAACTTCAATATTAATGAATTTATTTAATTTTTTGGTGATCGATAACATGGACAATGCTCGGACCCCATGGAAGGGCCCACTATGTCCATATACATATTCAACTAAATAGGTCATATTCTTGAATACTCTATTGTGTGTGTCCCTCTAGGCCCTTATCTTGATAGGAGTGAATAAAATCCACAGACCAAGAGCAGAGTCTAGAAACTCATCATGTCCCATAAAGAGATTAAAATAGTCATAGAAATGACTACCATCCCACAAACACTGACTGTATACTATAATCTCTTTGTCATTAAATATATCATAAAGCAGGACGCACTCTTGTGACATTGTCCTTATCTTGCTTTATTATTTGTTGATCTATCTGGATGGATTTACCTTTCTACTGATTTGGCGAAATACTTATGAAGGCGGAACCATATTGATCTACCAGGCCTGAGATATACAACTTCCTAAACTTGGAAGCGAAAAATCTTTTCTTGACCATTCAACCAACATCATACAACCAATGACGCACCTAACACAAACTACCTTTCCACGACATCACTACTACTGTTTTCATCTTTCATCAAAGTACATAATCAAATGGCATACATTCATAATGGTCTCAAGTCAGGAGGCCAATACACATGTCCATAGATAGAAACAACCAATGACACCCAAAACATGTGGTGTTCCAATTTACACGGTCTATCCTCATGATCTCACTTCTTGAGATCACCAAGTGAGAACTTCATGAGAAGAAGTTTCAATGATTATGAGATCCCAACACCTGATAGTCGGACATCTACTATGTCTTGTCAATATGATGTGTCTATAATGTAAAACATATATTTAAGATTAATGTCATTGTATCTCGAGGTTCTCATTATAGCCTGGGATCTCTTATAACCTATTGACATGAAAATTAACCTTTGGACATTTCCATTGTTATAGTGGATGTAGAAAAGTGTACACTATAATAGTATGATATCATCATGCATATCTAACTGTACACATGATACAGTAATCAAAATTACTACATAGTTGGGTCTAGGGAACCCACTATTTCAAATATAATTTAATAAAATCTAATTTTATAAGATATACATAGTGGACTTAATTCCATTTTTTATGATCAATCTCATCCATCTTTTTTCCTTAATAAATTATCATTTCATATCATAATTTATTAAAGGAGGTTGAAATTTTAATTACTGAAGAACTAGTGTATCATATGACCCGTAATGGGTTGAAAAGTTATTCCATATGCCTCTAGTAATCACAATACAATTTCTCTAACATGTTATCCAATACAGAAAAATATTTATATAGATATATAAAACTGTAATCTCTAAAACCTCATTCAAGGTTAATTTTTTTTTCATAAATGGTTACCCTTATGAAACTTCCTTGTTATTGAATTAAAAACATTAAAAATATATTACTAAATTTAAAAAATCACCATATCATTAATCCTACATGAAATATTATGTAGCTCTTAATTGTCACACACCAAAAACGTGAATAACATCATCATGTATTCTCTTGAAACCCGGAAATTACTTGAAATGGTAAATTAAATACAGACATGATTCGAAATCTCATATATAAAAAATTTACATATTTGAAACAATTTTCATTGGATTCTTGGGTTTATCCTTATACTAATATAATATGTGATTTAATTGTTCAAGAATCCATGTATATAATCACATAAAATTTTAGTAATGGGTGTACAATAATATTTTCATAGTGATTATACATTTAAAATAATATATGAAATTCCAAAACAAATATTTTTGTATAAGTATTACCCATTGGTCATGGTTCACATTATACATTAGTATAGAATCAGAATTTACATTTTCCAATTTCCAGAGAGGATTTTCACCATACCATCAATATTAGTCCTTAGATAAGGGAATCTGTTATCGTAATTCCCATACTCCATGAAATTGAATCCCTGAATTAAGGGAGGATAAATATTTTTAACTTTATATTTATTATAATTACTTCAGAATTCAAAATCTTGAGTACCTTCTATCCCACATATAAAAAATATACTTGTCTTGATAAAACAATTTATTCTATATTCATTTACACACTTTGATATTAATTTTAATCAAACATTATTCTCTCTATAGTTTTTAGAGTTTCCTTTTAATTTTTTCTTAATATTATTATAATAAGATTAGATTAATTGTGAACATTAATATCCTATTTTTTGTGATTTATTTAAGGGTGGAACTTACTGATAAATATGTTCTCGAACTTTTCCAAATATTTAGAGAAAATTTTACCATATTTTATCATATTCTTGATAATGGACCACTACTAATTAACATCACCTTTGAGGAGATAAGTTCGCAATATAACATTTAACGTTATGAAAAATGGAGGGACTAGAAAAACATTTAGTTGTACCGATCCATTTCTCATCAACTAGTGGATTGGTCATTCTACTAAAGTAAGTGCGTATTTCATTAAGAATGATTCAAGAATACATTGTTCCCTTGGTTAAGAATTTGGTATTTACTAATTATTCATGGATTTATAATTTTCTGTGGACCCTTTAATGAGGTTTTTCATTCCATATTCCATAAAATGGGGTTTCTCAAGAGTGATATCATTTAATGGTCCATTGCATTCCCAATTATCAGTGTTCATGTGGGTTCCATCCATTGACTAAACCCAGAAAACATATAGTGAGAAACACTAACTATAGTCATAAAAACACATAGTCAATGGATGTTTCTTATAATATTTCAATCCATGAAAACCATGGATTAATCCAAGGATTTTCTTGATATTTACCAAAAATATAGGTTTGTAACCTATACATATACTTTTCATTATGGATATTACTATGGTTTAATCTTACTAGATTCAACAATTTGACAAAACCAATTCTTTGATACGAACTATAATGAACCCATATTTTTATACATAGTTATTAAATCATTTTATATTACTTTTCATTACACTAAAAAAACACATTACATAAGATATTATTTGTTTAGTGCCTTTGGAAACATAGAAAAATGAAAAATTGGCTCATTATACTTCTCCGTATTCTCCTAGTTATTATCTCATAAATTGAACCCTTTTTGAATTATGATTATTAATCAATTTCATAGTATCATGGGAAAACAAAAGAATGGGTGATATTAGATACTATAAATAGGGTTTTAAAAATAGATACATAAGAATAACATTATTATAATGGTATGAAAACATAATCATAAAATTTTAAGATCATAACCTACAAATCATAGATCATATATGTCAGTCAAGGAATAAATATTGGTAGTTCATATGGCATGAATCCTAATGGAGTCAAAATAAAAAATCATGAATGCATAATATTTAAATAAAACATGGTATTATGGTATAATATTAACTATATAAAATGATTTCCATAGTAGTCAAGGCTCAAGTACTAACATATTCTAGTGTAATGAGTTCTCTCCAAGATCATAATTATAGTCAAGGTTCACTCCCTTTATTATCTCAGTAATCAAGGATCACTCCCATGACCATATTAGAGGAAAAATTACTTTACCTAACTAGATTAACACCCCATTTCAGTCATGCCTATCTCGTGATATATAAAACATTTGAAAATGAATTCTATGGATAAGTTGATCTCACCTATCAAATAATGAAAACCATATATTAGTGTCCTATATGAATATAAATCATTAATTTTTAAAAAATTCATCAATAATAATAATATGGATAAAATCCTTGATTCATAACCCCAGTAAAACAAAAGGAACATTAACTAATTTTATCTTAGATGGAAAATGGGTTTGATGGACCATTTATTATAATTTTTAAACAAAATATTTGTTCCATTTTTTAAAATCATATGATATTTAAACAATAACATATTTAAAAAACATTCTTCATTTAAAATATCGTTGTAAAAATATTAATGGAGATGTTAATATCATTTTTAAAACATAAAATAGAATTAAAATATTTTCCCTAACAATTCATAAATGATCAATAATGACATTTTTTATAACCATTTCTTGAAAACATTTTTTGAAAAGATGGGTTTTCATTAAAACAAATTTCTGACCAAAGGGAGAATAAATTCCATTGTTCTTGAAATATAAAGATAATAATTAGATTTTTGAATCAAAAATTTAATGTAAATTATATAAACCTCATAAAAAACTAGTGTTGAATATGGAATAATTCACGTAGATAAATGAATGAGACCATAAATCCCCTTAACACTTTGTAATAAGTCAAATCGTACGACCCATAAAACAATGATATGTATAATTATATTTAAATACAGTAATTTTTATAAGATAAAACATAAAATATATTAATGTGAATTATATAAACCACATAAATGAAATTAATAGTTTATATGGTATGTTCCCAACCAAAATAAATGTGAGAAAAATATCAATTACCTTATGTCTTGACTACCATTTTATTCTTTAAAACCTCATATATAATAAATATAAGTTTATTATATATCTAACATAGAGAAATATTAATATATATATAGACAATATATTATTTACTTATTAATTTATATTATAATATTATTTAAAATTCCATGTTGATGTTATGTTTCGGCTAATAATTACTTTGTCGTTAAATCATGTTTTTATGTGATATTCCTCAAAATCACATTAGATCATCATTAAATCGTCTCTAAAATTAGAAAAAAGATATAAAAAAGATATATATATATGTATAATATATATATATATATATTAATAGTTATTCATAAAATGTAATGAAAAACATAAAACACACCGTTCAAATAAATGGTTTGTCGGACTTATACATAAACGATACATTCATTTTATTTTTAGTTAAAAAGAAATCAATTTATATTACATATTATTGTAAAAAAATAATTTTTCATTCATATATATCACATATTATTATTAAAACCAACCTTAATACTTTCCTTCTATTAAATGGATGGATCAAATCGCTTCATAAGGCAGTAGTCTACGTACACACGAACAACATTATCATATTTCAAAAAATGGTAAGCATGATGGTATGTGTGATATAAATATTTTGTATTCATAATAACATAAAAAATGATATATATCATATATAAACTATAAAACTATCATTATTACCAACCATTAAATTTGTAAATGGAGCAAGGAAGGACATCGGTTCGCAAGGCGACAATCTATTGTACAAATGAATTATTATTGTGTATCCAATTTGATAGAAGTATGTGAAGATATATTACATAAATTTATCATAAATGAAACTAAATTTATTTAAGATACATTTTTTTATATATACATTAAATAAAAATAAATTATGGGCTTAAAGGATGAAATAATTCGAGAACATTCGTTGACGAATGTTACCTCTTCTTCTGATATCTCTTTTTTTTGTTTTCAGCAAATTTCACACATGGTTTGATTAAAACCTAATTAATTTTTCTACAATGATTTTATTGAATTTGTAATGATAGGTATATAGGGCTTGTTTAATGGCCATTTCTAGCCTACGATCAAGATATTGTTCTTTTTTTTCCATGCCCACACGTTTTTGTTTTACATTGGATCTGGCCCTCATTAATTCCACAAGATGATCCCGCATGATGGTAAATGAATCCACATAACCTTATAAAGGGTTTATTAATTCTCATCATCCTTTTATGTCATATTTCCATAATCCAACCCTATATGTTCCCAATGTCCTCATTGGCACATCAAATGGATATTGGTTATGTTCCTATTTGTAACGGCCCAATCTAGCCCAAAATAATGATTTTGTTTACCATGGGCCATGACCACTTGGTTTTTGTTTCCCTAGGCTATGAGCATTAAGAATACCCCAAGAAATGTCGTCATGATGAGATAGGTATCCACACCACCTTATAAAGAGGTTCATTATTCTCCTCCTCCTTCAATGTGGGATTGGAATAATCCACCCCCAGGAAGGGCCCAACGTACTCATTGTATAAATGAATAGACACCGGCATTGATCCCATTTTTAATGGCCAAGTCCCACCCAAAATCATGATATTTTCCTCTTTGGCCCTAGACAACAAGATGTTTTTCTTGGACTCTAGTCCATAAGAATTCCCTAGACAAAGCCCTCATGATGGGAGAGTTATCCAATCCACCTTATAAATGGGTTCTTCATTCTCCTCCTCATTAAATGTGGTATTTCAATAATTCACCCTAGAATATCCCATTATCGTCACATTCGCACCAAATAGACACTGGTTATGATACCACAGTATAATATCCCAACCTGAGTGCCACACAATAGTTCCATGAGACGGTTCTCCACTAGACCTAATGCATGCCTACTCATATGGTAGAAGATGATGACTAGTTGCGAGGGTCTGGTAAGTCATTAATTGGGATACTATAACCTCTTTTATCAGAGTGAAACACCAGCACAAGCAACTAAACAATTCACTGATGAATATATAACCAAAACAATACTCAGTCCCCAAGATAGCCAAATTAGAAATACAATACTGAACATAAATAGAAAACATTATATGCCAATATATGTGTCATGTTTCTTTAATTAAAATAAAAATAAAAACACTATTACTCCCCAAGAGGGATCTAAAACATGACTTTTCCCCTCATCCAAGCTCCATCCCCAATTGTCTTCCTATCTTATGCCCATTTACCTTGTCCAATCCTACAATAACATAACATATTCAGGTAATGATCAGGCACCAAAACATGGGTTTGAGTACAACATATTATTCCACCACCAACGATGTATAAAACACGTCCAATCAAAATATAGTACTTACAGTTCCATATGAAAATATATAAAATGAAACAATAAACATTTTATCACATTTTCATTTATTTATGTCTTACTACATTAAGTTGAGGGTTCCCAAGGATACTTATAACTTAATATTAACTTCATATATTATGGGATCCTGGAGTCTTCCATTGGTAATATAATATTTTAATAGATTATTCCTGCTAAAAATCAATGTATTCAAGGTGCTATGATATCTTAGTACCAGATTCCACTAATGAGAGAGTTCAAATATTCTCATCTGAGTCCATAACTCATAGTGCCACCATTTCCATTCTTTAATTTATCATTTAAATTCAACATTTTCATATTTACAAATTTCAAAAATTTAAGTAATATAAACATGTTACCATGCTTAATTTTAAATAGAATGAACATATTACCATTTTATTTACTCATAAATATAATTTCCATGATACCATGTATACATCTCAATTTAGAATGGCCATATTTCCATTATCCTTAATCATAAGTATGATTACCATGTTACCATTTTTACTTATCAATTTAGAATGACAATGTTCCCATTCTTATCACAAAATTAATTAACAAATTAATTATCCACCCCAACCCCAGAACTAATTCCACAATTAGTTAAACACATAAATTCCATTAGTTAACTAAAAAATTTACCAAGGGCTTAAAATCATTAATTAATTCATCCATTAATTAATAAATAAAACATTTTATATTATATAATTAATTTTACATAATTAATTATCTCATTTTAATATCAGCTTTTTTTAATTAATCCCACATTTAATTATCTAAATCACATTATCAAATGACCATAATTAATTCACAATTATTTATCTAAACTTATCAATTTCAATATCTCATAATTAATACCCCGATTAATTATCTATATTACAACCCATATATATTATAACAAATTTACCTAAATTAATTATCAAATAGGACTTCCCCTTACTCCCTTGATTAATTCCCCAAGTAATCACAAATTTCAACAGTGATTCGATAAATCAATTGGTGAATAAAATAAACCCAATTCAATAAAATAAATTTATAAAGAATGCTAGAAATTCATAAAAGTTTCTTATAAATATCAAATCCAAGACTATGGGAATTTTATTTAGACCATATATATCAGTTTGTTGATAGATTTTTTCTCAATCGAAATTCCACAAATCCAAGTAGCACAACAATGTCGATATAAGTTCCGAATCTAAATCCCTAAACCATAATCAAGATCGAAGACATCACTATATCATAAATACAAGTCTATAGATAAAATCCTCAATATAGATCTTACCATATTTGTTTATATCCAACTAAATAGAGGATATATTCTATTAAAATATTGAGTAAATATAGAAGAATGAATAAGATAAGCATTGGGATAAAATCCACATACTGGGATAATAATTGATCTTTATTGTGGGATTTCAGTCTCAAGTAACGGTGTTTATATTGCATTTGAATCACTCTATGTCATCGAGATAACCTTCCTTTTCCCTTATGAAAGTAAAATCCCATGTTAGGGTCATATTGGTGGGGAAACAGATCATTAAATGTTGATAATGAGTGAGATACACAATTTTAGTATCTCACTGAGGACCCTCGCACAGTTTATTCACATTGTTAGACATCCCATGTGCTAACCATGAATTATGACTTAATTAGTGGTACTTTTCATGGCCATATTACACGACCTCTCAAAATATGCTTTAACCATGCCAATGCAATTGACTTAAAATACCAAAGAGTGCACGATTTCTCCTAGGTAGCAACACATTTGTTTTTCAAACCAAGCTCCAACCGTGCACAAAACCCTTTCTAAAAAATATTCATAGACATCACCCAAATTTACCACAATCCACAAATACCATAAAAGGTACTTAATATCAAAAAAGATACCTAAAATAGTGCTCTAAAAAACTAAAGAAAAGTTCAAGATCTTAAAATTTCCCCACCTTATAACATCTTATCATATAACAGCACTTGAAATGCGTTATAAAATTATGAGAAAAAATGTTCAGGCCATTGATCCATCATATATTTTTCCCATTCCCATGATTCCTATTTAACACATCCATGTTTCTATTAGACATGAAATACCGACACAGTCTTTCCTCACAACACTTTGTCACCATGATCCAAAACATATATCGAATGCTCCTCAATGGATTTATCTATCCCAAGGTTAAACTCATCCACATCAATCCCATGAAATGGGTCATGGTGATACTGCTGATGTTTTGATACATTGAAAACATCATGCATAGAACTGTATCACTGTGGGTGAACCAATCAGCATTCCACTAGTCCGATTCTCTCAATTATCTCAAATAATCCATAATACCATGGAGCGAACTTGCCCTGATTTTGTATCTTGTGGTGAACCAAAAATGAAAACAACTGAAGGAATAAAAGATTGCCTTTTGTAAAAATTAGGGGTCATCTCTTCATGTCATCATATGACTTCTTCATACTCTAAGTTATATCAACTTATTTCCGAATCAACTGTACATGCTCGGATAACTGTTGCATGGGACTCGGTCCCAACAACTTTGACTCGCCAGCCTCCATCCAGTATATTATTGATTTACACACCCTAACATAATGATTATCATATGGTTCCATATTTATTTTGTTCTTATAAATTTTATAATAGTCGAATTCCACTAAAGGAATGTCCCATTCCAAGATCCTATGATGTAAATCACACATGCCCCAAGCATATCCTCAAGCACATGTATAGTACGTTCCAACCTCCTGTCTGTCTGTGGGTGGAAATAAGTAATGAATAATACTTATTTTTCAGGAAATTTATTCAATACCTGCTAGAATCATGAATTAATTCGTGAATCACGATACGAAACTATAATCAGCTCTACTCCTTCAAAACAGACTATCTCCCCAACATATAGTTCTCTTAAAATGTAATTTCTCAAGAACTTAAGAGAATAAAATATGACATATAATGTGATTTCATGTGTAAGGTAATTATGTTTGTGTTCCCTCAACTGTAGAGACCCATAAACCACAACTCAATCTCCCCATATCAGGATAGCTCCATATCTGATCCCAGAAGTGTCATAATAAACCGTATATTCATCATCTGGCTTATTTAGGATCAAAATTGGTACTGATGATAAAAATTTCTTAAACTGATGAAAATATCTATCAAAATCCTCGGACCATTCAAACATTACTCCAAATTTGGTCAATCCCAAAAGCAGTGCTACCAAAAAGGGAAAGTCTTGGATGAATCTCCATCTAATCATAGGAAGCATTGGATATGAAAACCATTAATGGGATACTCCCATGAAACCACTGCATGACCATTATCTTATTCCAATGACATGCCTTCCTCTGAGATGATGTTCCCAATAAGTTTACCAGGTCAATCAAAAATTAAAACTTAGATATGTTGGTGTATAGAAAATGGCCAATTAGTGTACCCATGATGATCTAAATATGTTGGACATGATCATCATGATTCTTAGAGTACACCATGATTTCATCCAAAAACACAACCACAAAGTAATCTAAATATGGATGAATGATCATGTTCATAAAATCCATAAACACAGCTGGTATATTTGTCAACCAAAATGACATTATGAAAAACAAATAAATGTCATTTCTTCTTTTGAATGTCGTCCTCAACACAAGATCCCTTACATTTTTAAAACATATCAATGATATGTGAAAGAGGTTATTGGTTCATCACAATAATTTTATTCAACTTTCGGTAATCAACACATAATCATTAACTCTCATCATCCTTAATTGAAAACAAAATAGGTGATCCCAAAGTAATGTACTTTGACAGATATATACCTTATCCTAAAACATATCCAATTGAGTCTTAGGCTCATGAAACTGAGTTGGATCCATTCTATATGGAGGAATAGATACTAGATCAGCTCCCATCAGCATCTCAATAGTGAATTTCATATCTCTCTCAGGTGGTATCCATGATATGTCTTCAATAAATTCATGCGGAAATAGTTCCACTAATAGTGGAAGTACAACTTTCCTAAAACCAAATCATCCAAAAAAATCTAGAAACATGGGTTGTGATATCTTCCAGTTTTTGAGTATTTCTCCCTTCTAGGACTTCCCAGATATCCCACTCTCTATGATGTATATACTAGTTAACCTTAGGATATATAAACATATCTATCCTATGGTAACAATCGATGTGGGATCAGTATGTTACTATCCATTCCATACCCATTATTATGTCGTGGACTGACAAATAAAGAATATAGAGAGCCCATAGAAAATCTTACTCCTCGATCTATAGTGAACATCCCTTGCATCGACAAGTTTCTCTAGACCTTACACCCAATGGTTTATCTATTTTCATAACCCCACTCACAAAATCCATTGAGAGGATCATATCATTAACATTTTTTTCATACATAAGGGAATTAGAGGAGCCCGTATCCAAAATTGCACTAGATAATGTAGAATCTACTAGAATAGTACCTCTCACTGTCGATGGACCAACCTTTCTATCCACAAGTATAGGTTGTATTACATTAACAGTGTTTCCCCTATTCATTATGATGTTGACTGACTCCCCTAAGTAGAACAACCCTACAGATGTGGTTTCTCCTTCATAAACAATCCACGTCTACTCCCTCTACCTCCTCATCACATAGAACTAAAATTTCCAGCCCTATTTGGTATAGAAGATCTTATTCCCATACTCTAACTCTACTTAGCTTATCATTCAGTACATTTCTATCACTGCAACCTGTAGATGTTCTATATATCATCAATATTTCTACAGGATTGACACTCTAATTGTGGTCAAGAATTGTGTTGATGATAATGTCTTGGCCTACCACAATGAGGACAGATTACCCCAGTAAGGTAATTTTCCAAATAACCCTCATTTTTTGTACTCTTCTTTCCATTTTTTTAGATAAAGTTGTAAAAAAAACACCTACAACTCTAAGATTTCATACCTCCTGATCATCTAGTAATAACTATATACCCAAAACAATAAGCCTACCTTAGGTTAACTTCATCTTTGTGATCATGATCCACCAAATTCGTAAACATCATCATCATGAAGATATTAACCCCATAATTAATCTCACACTTATGTCTATCCGATAAAAATTTCACCATAGTTGTCCAATATCCTATTAACATTATAGAATAGAATTAGAGATCTATATAATATCTAATATAGTCAAGAATGACATACTCCCCTATGTGTAATGCATGAACTCATCAACTTTCTCTTATCTCAGCATCTCTCGATAAAAGTGTTCTAATAACCTCTCCATGACTCCCTTTCAATAAAACACCATTAGTCTATCCAGTTCTTAACTTAATGTCCCATCAGTGCTTGAATAATCCTCATAGCATATAAGCAGCTAACTTGACCATCTACTCAGCCGGATTCTCCAAATGGTCAAATATTGTATCTATGGACTCAACCAAGAATTCACATCCCTTAGTTCCACCCAATCTAGTAATAGTAGAAGGTTGTTTCAACTGAAACTCTATATTCAAATCAGACATGCTTTTCACAACCCATCCTGGGTTGCTTTCCATGAATTGCCTAAATCAAGCAATGTTATCTTGGAATAGCTCCCCATCATCTTCATCTAGTGTGATTGGTTCCTCAAGTTCCCTAATCAGAAAACATTCCTAGGATTTCCGCTCAACCATCCCCTTAATAATTATCATTGATGAATACAATATAAAGTGCCAAAGACACCTATCATTTCTCATAACAAATAATTATTCCATTTACATAAGAGGAAATAATTAGAAAAATCAATTTCTCCCTCATAACCAAACGGTAAAATCCAAGGCTTAATCACTAACATGAACCATCCTATACCTAGGATTTGGTTAATATTTGTAAAAGAACTATCATTATAATATTTATCATTTAGAAACCCATTTATCCTAATTTTTCATCATTTTACAGTCATTCTCATTTCATGTATGGCAGAAATTTTTTCATTTAAATATCAGAATAAGGAAAACAGTCTGAGTTCTACAATATACCCATGACCCATTTTCCTATGCGTACCAAAAATGATTATTGTCACAATAAATACAAGTGACTAGAATGATGCTTGTAGACTCTACTCTCATTTCATTATGGTTCATAAATAAGTATAAAATAATTCTCAAATACAATAATATCTTCAAAACACATGTGTGTCACCCATGGTTAAATAATACTCAACTCTATCAATAAACAAGAATAAATTCAATCCTACCATCACGTACATAGATTTTACCCAATACATAGGTTTTCAAATCACATACATGAGCTCATTACCATGCCCCGACTCTACCTAGTCTCTATTATAACATATCCTAGTGAATTCTTGATTAACAGATCCATTGGAAAACAAAAATGTGCGAGTTGGGCCCATAGGGGACAATATCCTGATAGTGGCTAGACTAGACTATTGTAAATGGTATCAGAGCTAGTGTCCATTAGATGTGACAACAAGGATGGAGGGACCTTCTAGGAGGTAGGATTATGAAATTACAACATCAATTGAAGAGGAGCATGAATAACCAACTTATCAGGTGGTGTGGATACCATTCCCATCTCGAAGCCTTTTCCTGGGTTATGCCTAAGGGTTGGAGTCCAGGGAAAGAAAAATCATGCAGGCTTGGACTAAAGAGGTAAATATCATGATTTTTGGTTGTAATGGACCGTTAATGTTTGGATAAACATAATAGGTTTAATAGTTTCAATAAATGATAATAATTAGTTACCTTTTATAAGATTGGGGAGGGAATATTTTGAAATTTCTCAAAATATTAATTTAAATAAATTCAATTTCTATGGAAATACCTTAAAATTTTCATTCAATAAAATATAAAATATTATAAAGGTTATAATCACATAATCCTATATATTTTATACATGGTTTTGTTTTCATTTTAAACCATATCATTTTCATTAACTATTATTTAACCCATTTTAATTTTTTAGTATGGTAAAAGAAATTCAATATTAAGAGGACTGAATTTTTACTTATAATAATTCTATTAGAAACATAATGGAATATTTTAGACATTGTTATAAATAAAACATACCATTTTCTTTATTTTATGTTATTATGTTTTGAAATAATTTAATAAATTATTAATTTTATAAAACTCCATTAGTGTCAATTATGACACTATTCATTATAGTGACTTTATAAAAATTAAGAAAACCATATATACTCAAACTATTCAATTTAATACACCCTAACATATCATATTAAAATATAAAGTTCTTGTATTACATTAATTAATTCAAATTAAATATTTTTTTATTATTTATAATATCATTTACTTTATTTTTTAATTCATCGAATAATTACTGCATCATAATTTTGAAAATATTTATTTTAATTATTTTTTACTAAAAAATAAAAATAAAAATACATGTTTATGATAAATATTTTCTCATTAAAATTATTTTTTATAGTTGGAAATATTCCAAAGATAAACCCAGATTAAAAGTATTTCACTTATTTAAAACCATAGTCTGAGAAGTTTGGTATTTTTTGAGTAAAATATTATAGATATTATAATCTCATCCAAATGGCCATAAATGGTCTTATAACTGATTATTTAACTATTATGGATAATTAATATTCATCTAATATAATTGGGATTAGTGGTAGAGTCGTTTTATAATATTTCTAATATTATTTTTTACCACTAATTGCTTAATTTGTCTTTAATTGTGGTAATAAAAATTAATATGATTACAATTAATATGGTACAGATTTATAAGTTTTCAATTTAATAAAATTTTAAATTATGATTAAAAATATTGAATCCATTTTTAATAATTAAAGAAAAATATGTGGATAAATTTTTTTAAAAATAAATCATGTATTTGGGGCGAGAATGCGGGTTTATGAAGTGAAATTTCCAAATGTTTAATATGTTTTTATTGAAAATAAGTATGAAAATGATTAAAATGGCCTCCATTTGATTATTGGGTGTATTAAGGAACTATTTTGACATTCTAATCAATTTACTGTATAATTTAGCATTATATTTGTTTTAGTAAAAAATGTAGTTTTCAATTAAAATCTGGTATTTTTCAATATTTAACAAAAACATATATTCTCAAAAGAATACCAAAAAATAATTGTTTTTAGATATTTATAATTATATATCACTAAAGATTATTTTCAAATATTAAATTCAAAAAATCATATTTTTTTTAAATCATTTCTGTAATGAAAGGGAATAAAATCTACCTTTTAGAAAAATATTTGTTTTTTATGCTTTCATTTGTATTGGTTTTTTTCATATTCATTTAAAACAAATTGTATGAAATAAAAAACATTTAATTGAATATATTAAATAAAAATTTCATATAGATCATTCCCAAATAATGATTAATTTAATTTACTATGATAAAATGCCTTTGTTGTAATAAAATTAATTTTTCATAAAAACATATTCTATATTTTCAATCAAATACTAATAACATTTATAACCATTTTAACACAAAATAATTCATTTTATGAAAATATTAATCTAAATATTCATAATTTAGATGATACTATCCATTCACTCCATTCCAGCAACTATGTGATGACTACCATAATAAATAGTATATTTTTTTTGGTAATTCATAGTCTTGTGTGTGGTGATGTATATCAAAAGATGTCATTATTAGGTGTTACACAATAAAAATTTATTTCATGTGTGTAATAGAAGCTATAATCTATATTTCATGACGTGAAATCTTGTGTATAAATCACTCCTAACGTGGTGTAGAATTCGATACAAGTCATCAATGACATTTAATTTATTTATAAATAACGATTCATAAAAACATGGGGTGACACAACGTGTCACTAGATTTAAAATTTTAGAAAAATATTAACTACATGGATTTTACAAGGATTAAACCATGCCGTGTGACCTCATTCCCCTACTGGCTATGGTCTTGGTTTTTAATAATATGAAATTACTTGTGGAACACCACACGTCATGTGACTCGTGTGATGAAGACATAGAGGGTACTCCGAAAGTACATGAGAATAGGAATGACTCTCAAAATATCGATTACCAAATTACATGGAAACTATTAGATTTACATGGATTGAGTCATGGAGTACATGCATAGATTCCTGAGTGGATCTGAAATTCAATGTAGTTAACATAAATGTCGTGTAATGATACATGGGTAATGAGTAATGTACTAGAAGAGACATGTCCTAGTAGATATATGGAATCAAATTTTATGGGAATCCCATAACCACTATAAAATCCTTTTTTCAATATAAGGGAATTTATACCTCTTGTATCTCCATCATTCGAAGTAATATTTTGTCCTATGTGTAGCCTATCATAAGTTTTTTCGACATAGAATGTGATTGTGGCCTCCATTTTTGCATTGGGATATGATGAATGTTGTTCCTTTTGTGAAGCATCTTTAGGGAATGCTCAATGATGTTAGGTATTAGGCATAGTCGAAAGAGGATTCTAGAGTATCACACTCATACAGGGATGAGAAATGGATTATCTACCTATCATCATGTGTCGCCCTCCATATAGCATGTGTATGGGTCCTATAATGACAATATGAGTGGAATCCTCTTACAAGGATAGGTCATGGGTCCTATTCATAGCTTTGAGTTGATTACTCTAGATGGGAAAGGTAGGGGACCTCTATTGATTATTAGAGTTACAACATTTACTGGGAGAATTTATGGCTTCCCTACCTTCCCACTATGTGGAATGCTCTTGTGGGGACACAGAATGGGTATTAAACTACTAGATTGGAACTCTACAGCTAGGTTGAGCATGCATCCTCTTTCATTTACTGAGTGTCACCCTCCAGTTTTACTAGGGCATGGGTCCACTACCAATAGATTGTGCAACTATATTTTTCGGAATTGTGGTGAGCTATTTTTTTTACCATGATGACTCTTCGGAAAGAGTCACAATCTTTTGGGCTTTAGTGATTGGCATTTTTAAGAGATGGAAACCTTTCTTAGGCTGGGCTTTGATATAGAGATCCCATTATCTCATATTTTGGGTTTCATTGACTAAGAATATATATATATATATACCAATATCCATGGGTTTTTTAATCTCTTCCATTTGGTTTAGCTATTAGTTAGGTTTTTCTACCATAACTCTTACTTATCCCGCATTAGAATATTGGGCATCCAACTGGTTATGTATATACTCTTCCATTAATGACATCTTCCATCATGTTTCATTTCTTATGAAAATGATTGGTATGTTAAAGGTGATTATTGAGGAGCATAGGGATACAAAGTGCAATGGAAAATATATGGTTTTTAGTGTTCAAAGATCAACATACATGATATTTCAGCCTATTACATTAAATTTTTTTTAGTTTGGGAATTAATTTTTGTTTGGTGTTCATTTTTACACATTATTATTTGGTTTAAACTTATATATACTTATAAAATATAGATGTTATAATATCACTATTAGTTCACTTAAATTTTTATCTTTTTATATTTTTCCACTACACTACTATATTGTATTGGTCGTGTGTGAATGTATAGGTAAATTATGAAACGGCCTACCATTTAGTTGTTTATTTCATATCCTTCTTCCACCCTCTAGCTTGTGGAGAGTGTCTTGGGGTAGTTGTAGCTTGAGCCCTGTTGGTCTAGGTCATGAAGACACTATATTATAAAATAGCTTCATATTTTATTTATTCATTTCATTACATTGTGTGTGGACCCATAAAATAAATTAGAAAAAGGCACATGGGGTTATAAATATTTCTCATGGAAGAATTTAATTTTGAATATTGCATATTTTTCATGAATATATAGAAGGGAGAAATAAATAGCATCAAACAAAACAAGAAATGATCTAAACTTGAATCTAGCCATATGATCAATATCTTATGAACATAAAATTATGGGAGGTATAATTTAATTAAAATTATGAAATTTTATGATAAATAATGAAAACATGAGGTATTATTAGAAATTACTCTATAGTGAAATGGATTTTTTGAAAGAATAAAATTTTGAGTGAACAATATTGTAATTATATAACTCACTCTATGTGGTATCTTGTGGAAATAGTAGAAAATGGTTATGAATGTCGTTATGTACACCCAAAAAAGGTCTTTTCTAAGACCTATATATAACACATCAAAATATGTGTTTATGTATTTTATAATCGAAACACTAAAAAAATATAGTACACATAAATAATTTTCCCATCCAAAATAAATGAGACACTCATGGATTTTAGAAACATGAATTGTAAAATAGTGCATTTCATGAATTTAATAAAAATGTGTCCATATAATTATTTAAACAAAATGACCAATATGGTCATCAAATATGTTGAAATATTTGTTATTAGGTAAATTTGTAAATAAAAACGAGGAACCTATTTGTGATGAAAATTATTATGAAATTATTAATATAGAACCATAATAAAAAACAAAACCATACTATGAACTTTAATTTAATGAAAAAATTATTGTTTTTGTTGTTAAATTAAGGACTCAAATTTTATGATTACGATATGTAACTTATAGATCCAATACAAATAGAGATAAAACATATCCCTTAAAAATATAAACCATGCAGAATTTCAAGAATGATATTCTATTATTATGGGTAGAGAATCGTTGTTTAAGTATGTGTAAATGGTTGAATCAGGTATAATATTGATGAATACATAACTATATAAGAAATAAAAAATTTGGATTCAGTGGAGATTCTATGATATAATAATCTATAATTTATAAAAATTAAGTTAAAAAATAAACACAATGACCCTAAGAATTTGATATGGAACTAATAAAGGTAAGTTTACAATGATTTTTCTTAGTTATGAGACATATATATTGGAGATATAATTTTTAAAAATGACGATTCATGAATAATTTCATTATTTTTAGTGTTTTAAATTTAATTTTGATTCAAAATATATCTAATTAATATGATGATAAATTTCCAAATGGGATTAAAAATAATTTTTATATTGAGAAACCATATGGTTTTCGTCATTGTGAATATATATACATGTTAATTAATTTAAAGTAATATTTATAATGGTATAATCTATATAGATTATCTATGTATTCACATTTGGGTCTATACATGATTATCTAGATTCTAATATTAGTGGTGTTGATCACAACGTTTTTATTGAAATAAAAATTGAAATATTTTTTTAGTATACTTCTACCATTACAATATCAAAATTTTTGACTGAAAACAATAATTAGGGGATTTTGTTCACGCATGATTAAATAAAATATTCAATTTTAATTTATTTATGATGTCATTTAATTTAATAAACTTTATATAAATCAAAATTGGAAAAAAATTCTATCATGAAATAATTTCCAAAGGGTTGTTTTTGAGGTTTTATATAATATATTTGATGTGTCTTTCAACAATAATAACTATAAAAAATTTTCATGGGTAGTATACATATCAAAACAATATACTCTATAGTAATTATAAGGAATTCAGAATTTATTATTTTTTAGTAGGTTGATAGGATAGAAATTGTTTTGAAAAACAATTTTGGAAACTCAGTTTTTAATAAATATAAAAATTTAACATATTATAGTAGAAATTAATCCTGAGGTATTTGTAAGTTAAACATAAATTTGGAAAAATAAATGGTTTACGAATGGGGAATGATTTTTGGAATACTAATGTGTTAATATAGATAGATATATTATATAAAAAATATCCCTAAGTTGTTGAGTATTATTTATACCATGAATATATTATAGTTTTTTAGAATGAAAAAATAATTTACTTCACTAAATTTAACTTCAAATAATTATATCTAAATAATAATGGTGTATACAGATCATTTTTGTGTAAATTTTCTAGAGGAATATCATTAATGAAATGTGAAGATACCAATGGTAATATTTTACAATAAAAAATTCAGCTGTAGAGTAAAAAATTCTTATCAAAAATTCATGAATGATGTATATTAAAAAAATCTGAGATTTTATCAAATAATTGTTTATATACAGGGTAATTAATGTTGTTCAAACATAAATGAAGAAAAAATGGGGAATATTATGATAAAATTATTATACGTACAATAATATTAGAATCATAAAAGGAATATTATTATTCAACATTATTCTGAATTCAACAGGGATTTTATGTATCCAAAATCCCTATAATGAATTCCATCATTGCATTTTTTTCATATATATGGTAGTATTTTTATCACTTTTTATCAAACTAAAAAATGTGTTACAGAGCATACCATTCAATGCATTAACATTAAAAATTTTAGAAATTTTAATATCATGTAATGTGTGAAAATATCAATATAGGTATTGTTTTTATAAGATATAGATTAGATAAAATGCATTAAAAACATGGGTACAATAATAAAGGAGAAATTGAAACAAAATAGGCCATAGAGTTAATTATTCTTGAGAAAATAAATTTCCTTCCATGAGTTTCTTAATCCATAGTAATAACGGTTACTGTAATAATAGTGGGACATACATTATCCTTTTTGGATATTTGGATTTATAGTTAACCATAATATTTTTAATAACCAGATAATATTCATTGAAATATAGAAATTAACTAATTTATTTATTATAAATATATATGGTATATTATAAAGTTGTATTACTATAACAATAAATATTATTATTGTAAATTTTCCCTATGGAAACATCCATGTGTTTAATAACATTCTTACATGAAATGTTGATCTAAATAGAATAATAAAATTATTTAATTAAGATATAATATTCAGAAAAAAAATAATATACCCATTAAATGAAATCTTTAATAAACATAATTATAAAAGTTATTAGTTTAATATAACAATATGTTAATATAACGACTATGGGAATAAATTATCCTTCCTTATATTCTACAATAAATATCAAAAAACTGATTATAACACATGAAGGAAATAAAAATAGTTGATATACCATAGTCATCTGGAAGGATATTGAGATTAAATTTTAAGTAATTATGTTTTCTTATATATAGGACTAGAAATTGGGTAATATTATTATTATTTTAAAATTATATAAATGGTCTATATGAATATATAAGTATTAAAAATATATAACATAGAATATATATATTTATTGATATTTTGAATATACATAAGTAACCACATTATGAATTTTTTGAATAATGAAATAATATATGACATCATGTAATCGATGTATTTTATAAGAGGCTTAATTCTCTAATTATGGTAAGTAGGTTACATCATTAGGGATTCACATTATTAGGACAAATATAAACATAAAAAATTGTGTTTTAAAAGAAATATTAAATTTACAGATCCAATATTTCATATATATATATACATATTATATCTTTTTATATGATGATTCATTAAATTGAAAAAATAATCACTAGATGATCATAAGAGTGTAGTGTCTTTGGAGAAATGGAATCATAAACATACAGATTTAATTTGAAATACATAATATCCCAATAAATTATTCATATCGTGAAACTATATTATACATTTGGAACTTAATACCTTTCTTTGTAACATGGGGAATCAGAACATAAGAAAGGGCGATATCATATAAAATTAGGTTCATGAATTTAACTATAAACAAATTAAGAATCCAAAATTATGCAGTATGTTTTAAGGAGATATAATTCTTAACCATTAAATAATGAAAAGAATACATATATATCCCATAATATCATAAAAAAATCACCAAATAGAAATAAATTAAATGAAATTGGATTCATAAACATTTCATAATATCATAGCCCATGGAAAAGAAAAAAGTTTCCTAAAACACACATAATTATATTCATAAACAATTCGAATAAAGGATAATGTTTACATCATTATATCATATCACTAGTAAATAAGATATTATATCATATGATTTCATCATATATGAAAAATTATCTTGAATGATCACATGGAACATTTTGGGAGGAAAATAGCCTTTCCACATTGAAAATCACTGTTTATAAATAAATATTTTACATGAAATTAAAAATACAATTATTTTGAAATAATATTTAAAATATATAATTGTAGAAAAGAAATTTTATTGATCATAACTACTCGAAATTTCATTCATATCTGAAAATCTAACATATATACTCCTTCAAAAATTTTGGAAACCCAAAATAAATCCATGTACAAAAAAAACTTGAATATTTCATTTAAAATATTTTTTAAAAATTTTAAATAAGAGTAAAACAATTTCTTCTAAAACCAAGAGGAATATTAAAATACCTTTCAAAAAAAATTTCTAATTCATTGATGTGAATGTAAAATAATTATCGATTGAAGATATAAATAAGGCTAGTTTCGTATAAAAAAATCATTTGGAATCATCAGTTCATTTACAGTTAAAATGAATTAAAATAATGAATTATATTTATATAAATAAAGGACTATATATATCATGAAGTTATTGTAAAATACATCCTATAATTTTATTATCAAATGTTTAATGCAAAATAATCTCGATAAACAATGTCATTATAACATCAAACCCTAACCAGTTTAGTAAACATTAAAAATAATACCCATGAATGATATATCCTTATATGGATATGTATATCCCATAATGTTCATAAAAATAAACATAAAATACATTAATTGTAGGTATATTTACCACAAAAATGAAAATATTTGTGAATACAACACATCTCACCTGAATAGAAAAAATAGACTAGAAATCACATTCCACAAGTATTGAATTAATTAATTCATTTTAAAATAATAATTTAATAGATATTGGTTTATAAAAAAACTATTATTGAATAAAAATAATATATATCATAGCATATAAGATATAATTATTACCATTTTTACCAGTTTATTAATAATTATTTGGTATAATCATATTCTGGGTAATTTATATATTCTGTTATATGTTTTTTGGATTTCCTTTTTTATACCTTTATATATATTATGGATACTTAATATTGGAAATGATAACATTAATATAAGTATAATAAAATTTCTTTAATTTTTTTTAATATCAATCAAAACATGATTGAGATTTAAAATGGAATACAGCAATCATGGTGACTGGTTTCCATATATATGCATGAACATTGACTTCATTATCATGATGGATGAAATAAAATAATATATATAATATAATACCAACAAAAATAATTTTTATTTCATATATATATCTTATATTTTCATTAAGAATATACTTATTAGATTTCATGTATAGTGTTTGTTAGAAAGAATCACATCACTTAACGAGGTGGTTATTCGTAGTACATTCGAACGATGATATTACATTATCATGGAATATAAATTCAGAATTTATATGTGATATTATAATTAAATAAGAATATTTATTTCATAATTAAAACATGTCAACTCCATCATTATATCCTTCTGTGATAGGTGGTGATTGAGAATGAATTATATCAGTTCATGCTGAGGTTTTCCTCCATACACAAGATTGACTATTTCAGTTTCATTTTCATGGGAAGGGATATTTATATAAGTTATCACATCAAAATAAATAAATTTAACTATATATTATTAATATATTTTATTATTATTTAATTAATATGACATTTATGAAGGTGGTATGAGAATAATCAAAAAAGAAAAAATTCAATCAATACATTTATATTTTCAGAGATAAGCATCCTTTTGAGGTAATATTATAGGATAAATGGGTTGTGGTTTTTTGAATGAATATATATATATATATATATAATATTTTTTTGGGGATATATTTTTTCATTTTTTTGAACAAGGGATTCATATGTGTTAATAAGTGAGGGGAGGAGGTGGCCTTTTGTAATATATAAGGAGTATAATTTTTGTAATTATCAAATATTATTCATTAATATGTAGTCAAATTGAATCAAAGTATAAAAAAAAATTAAAGACAATGTGGTTAAATTATTATATTTCAATTTCACATATCTTCCAAAAAAATTAAACATATTATTATATATAATGTATGTGAACTAAATTATACTATTTTAGTTTTCATTATGGTAACTTATTTACGTTCACACACCAATGTAATTTATCGATGAAAAATAAAAATAAAAATAAAAATATTAGTTTATTTTGAAACAAATTTTATAAAGGTTAAGTAAAATTTATCAATAAATAATTATATGTTTGTGGGAAAATAATTTAACAGAAAAGTAGGCGAATCACAAAAACCCCATTTTCACCTTAATAGCAGTAATTAATTTTTATTATCATTAATATTATGTTTGAAAAAAAATAAAATATTATAATAAAATATATATTATAATGAGTAAAAATAAAAATTATGTTATACCATTTTAGAGGAAAATAATTTTATGAATTTACATTAAAAATTATCCTAAAGATGTTACAAATAAGCTATTTTTGAAGGATAGTTTTTCAAAATAATAGCATGTTTTAATATTAAAATTTCAAATTATATTAATTCCAATAAATAAAATAAGATTAATAAATCTATAAACGATCCTATTTTACTTTTAAAACAATTTAAAACAATTTATTTCTTTTTAAATGTTTTAAATGAGAAAAATGTTTTCAGTAAATATCACAATTTTTCACTATTCACCAAAAAATTAATCTATTTTGAAAATTATCAATATATAATCCAATAATAATTTTTATATTTTCAGTCCAAAAATAGATTATTTTTTTTCAAATTAATTTTCTTAAAGTGTAATATTTATTTTTAATATCTATTAACATAATAATAAATAATTTAGTTTTTAAAAAGAATTTATTTTTGAAGCATATAAAGAATTTATTAAAAATTAAGTACCTATTTATAAAAATATTTATTTTATAAAATGAATATACATAATAATAAAATTATTATTATTCATACAACAATATTTAACGACTATGTTATAACGATCATGTTTAAATTATAATATAAATAGTATATCATGATTTTACAAAATTCAGGGTTGTGTGTAAGACCAGAAATCAAATGAATTAAAGTCATTCATAAAAATTATTCCACAAAAAAACTATTTGTTACATTATAAACTTATAAAAATAATTTATTTTCTAAAATTCTGTAACTGTGATACATACATCTATGGATTCATTTTCCTCATCATATCCTCTTTTTCAATTTTAACTTATTCGAATTGGTTGTTCTTCCAAAATACATTGACCATGTGAATTGTATTATTCAACCAAACCTTATCCCTATAGTCCTATTTCAGTACCTATTATCCCCTAAATAAATATAATAACCCACTATTATGAACTATGATTTTATTATTTGTGAATGATCGGGTATGTACTTTCTCTTTGAGGGATACATAGAACACATCATGGACATGTGAAATTTTATATGGATGTACCCAGTGATAATAAGCCGACCTTAATCAGTCATTATTATCAAAAGATCAAATATACTATGGGCTTATCTTTCCATTATTCCAAAATATTATTACCATATTCCATAGAGAAATTCACAAAATCAACTTATAACCACCATTTATTTACAGATCATGAAAAATATTTTCAGCTTGAATTTTAAATCAATATTATGTACCAATTATGTTCAACCAAATGGATCTAAACCTCTATGCTATTTCGTCATCCATATCAGGTCCCAATATCATTCATTCTATTCTTTTATTTCACAATGTTGGATATTTACACCAATTTTCATAGGGAGATTCATGTGGATCTGTATGAATACTATATTCAATTTTATTTTTGTATAAATACTAAGCTATAGGATGAGGATGATGAGAAACACCATTTAAATCCATAAAAAATTTTATTATCATATCCTTTAGTTTTTTTATAATTATTATCACTAATAGGAAACCTATCATATAAAGATGTGCAGTGTAACATCTCTCCCCTCCTTATTTAAATGATAATGTGGGAGGATGTTACATTGAAAAACGTGACCACCACAATATTCTAATGGCTAGAAATAAATTCCAATAGGCTTAAAAAAATATGGGGGTTGATTTTCCCTTTGAAAATAAAAAAAACCAACCAATTACAAAATAAGAAAATAAAACTCTATATAATTTATGATAACAATGAATGAAAATTCACCATTTCTTCTATCTAAATCTATTTAAAACTGACTACCATTGTGGAAGACCATAATAGAAATGTACATAATGGATAGAAAACTAACCAAACTAAAAGTCTCCAAATAAAAATATACATACTCCAACTCTATGATTCAGAATCATGAGGTACCTCTAGAGATGTTCAATTATATTACTTTACCTATGTCCTCATAATCAACATATACAAAAAATACAACCTTATAAGTATGAGGTGAGTAAAAAAACTCTTTATATTTTCCCCTGTTACTTCCCTACTCATTACACTATGGTATAGCTGGTTAAAATTTTTTATAAAACAATTTATATAACAATATTTATATAAAACAACTTGAACCAATTTACATGACAACCAAAAGTATATCTAACAAAATATTTTTCCAAAATGAAAACGTTTTCCATTAAGAAACCTAGCATCTTTTCAAAACCATTATATATTGCCAATTTTGGAATACCCCATTACAAACCACATATCCACATATCCACACATCTACACATGCATTCTTTATTATGATAGATCGATACTCATGATTGGTTTCTCAATGATCTCCCATGTCCTGAAAAATTAGATTAATCCAATGTCCAATTACACCTTTGGCACAACACACCCAATCATATTTCTACCAATCCTAGAATTTCAGTATAAACACACACCATCAAGTATGGCCGAAAACCATTTCAATTCCAAAACTACACGAATTGAAAAACCATTTCAATAAAAAACATTTTATTGAAAAAATTAAAAAAATCAATATAACCAACCATTTATTGAAAATAATTACTCAAGAAATAAAAAAATAACAATGTTTAAGTCATCAATTTAAAACACATTAAGAAAAAATATTCCAAACTAATTATCGATTCGACAAAAATGAACCAACCAACACTAATTATGGTTTCTAAAATTGTTTTAAAACACGTTTTTTCATTAATTTAAATCAATATAATCAATTTGATACAATTCATTTGACTTATAAATGGTGGAGTCAAGAGTGAATCCACCTACCTTGAGTTTTATGAGAAAATTGAAGAATATAATGAAAAGCTAATGAAACCTTGTTGAATATCCAAAACACATCTCAAATCTATTCCCCTATCATCAAAGTCATATCTATGAATATATGGCAGTAAATATGATTGATATATCCAAAGAGGAAAATTCTATAAGAAACTGAGAGAGATATGGAATAATATATAAGAAAAACCAGCAAGAAAACCATAAAATGAACACTTACTAAGAGAATCTGACTACAATTTACAATGTGATTCATCCAAAATGAGTCAAAATTGATGGGGTGAGGTTCTAAAACACTTGAGTGGTATTAATACCCAGTTATGGATTATTTTTTTGACAAAAAGGAATAAAAACAGAAAATAAATCCTAGATCCATTTTTTGGATTCTTGTTTCTTTATCATGCCAATTTAGTCTCATAAATATAAAAAACTATGCAAAAACTATTTTCCATCCACTAACTCAATGATGACTTTCATCCAGATAGATCACATAGTTTAAAAAACCTATGCTAAATATTCCAAAATAACAATATATTACACATCATGGGTTTTCTATGTCTTACAAAATGTTTGAGAAATCTGTGTGCCACCTGTACACCTTCCACTTTACCCCTTGTTCATTGTGAAATTTCTCTTATACAAGTTGAAAGGTTTTACAAGAAACCGTGTACCAACCATGAACATATATAGAAGCCTCAAATCACTCTAAATTTTCTCCAATATAGAAAAATTGTCAAACATATACATGAAATACTTAAAAATCATAAATAGCGTATACCTTACATGAAACAGGGGGTCTAACAATATCCACACCATTGGAATTTACATATCTCTAAAGTAGAAATTCAAAATCACACTAAAAGAGTTCTCACCATTGGCCTTTCATATCCTTCTATTTTCCTAAGTATCTTTCTGAATTAGACCATTTTTCTATAAAAAAAAACTAGAATGATTATTTTTTCATGCAAGACTTTATCTTTATTATCCACAAGACACACTAGGATATGTTGCAATGAAACATCCAACTCTATTTCAACATGATCCCATCAAATCACATGGCTAGGATTAGGCTGATACTTTTTCAACTGAGGTTCATGGAACACATTATGTGCCGTACTGAAACATGGTGGTAATTCAATCATGTATTCCTCCTTACAAACCGATTTTAATATATCAAAAGGGTCTATGTATTAATGATATAACATTCCAAGCATCCCAAAAAATTGATGTCCATGACATGTATATATCATCCAGAACACATGATCACTCACTTTAAATAACAAAAACCATCAACTATGACTGTAATATGAGTTATGATGAATTTGATCTATCTATATTCATTGTTGGATCAACTAAATCATCCTGGTTGTTTCATGGATGATGCTCAACCCAACAATTGATGTTTCACCTGTTTCCTCTGAACAATGGGGATAATGACAATGATTCCTACACAATGATACAAACATAGCCATTTTAATTGAAGCATAATGACTATACTTTTAATAAAACTCAACTAATGGAACATAATCTTCGCATGAGTCAAAAAAACCATTTCATAATTCTACTACATGTATTCTAATGTTTGTATCATCCTATTGGATTGTCCACCCATTTGAGGATGATACACCATAATTATAGTCAAATGATTCACAAGGTAATTCTATAAGGATTTATAGAAACGACATGTAAACCTCATATCTCTATTAGATAGTATTTCAAAATATTTTCTATGACTCTTTACTACTTCCTAAATATATATTTTTTAGAAGCTCTCTACTATATGAGATTCATAAAATAGAATGAAATGAACCAACATTGTCATTCGATCTACTCTTAACCTTGAGGAATATTGTTTATGAACCATTATTTGAAGGCCTTTTACAATTTCTATGGAATTCTTATAAAAATTCCAAATAGGAATAAAAAAAGACTGCAACATACCTACTGGTCTTTGATTCTTAGCCTAAACATGATCTCATTTTTCACATATCATAAAAAAAACTCATCCATATTTCATTTCATTCTATTCATCCATTTTTTTTCAATGCCTTAAACAATTTCTCTATTACAATATGAACATCCTATATTGTATAGTTGTATGTATAATAGAGTTATTTTTCATATTCCCTAGATATGAGCATCATATTTATTAACTACAACACCGAATTTCCATCTATATTCCAACCCTAAATGGTCTTCACACCATTGGGTTTTGACATCATAACCTCACATTCTGAATATTATGTATGCACATCTTTAACCAACTCCAAAAAATCTTGATCAAATTAAATTAGAATGAAAACTAAATCTTCACATCTTTCATTACATTCAATGTGCATGTCTTCTAGGACATGCATCAACTCCCACAAATCTAAAACTTCTTTTCCAACTAAGCATATAAGATTATGGTTAATTTTTCATCCACCACATTTCCTTTACCTGGTGTTGACCTGAATAAATAGTAAAAAATCTATAGATACTCCATCAATAATCATTTTCCAAGATTCAAATACCATTGTGAGAAATTATTATTCATGTTATTATGATCAATAAACATAGTAAATTTATCACCAAATAGACAATGACACAATGTAATAAAATCATGGACTGCAACAACATACTCCAAATAATATTGTGGGTAGTTATTCTCATGAGCATATAACTACCCTGAGTGATTTTCAGAAATTTGATATCCCTTAAGGAGAACACATCCCAACCTGGATCCCATAGAATCACAATACAACATGTACCATTTTCATGTTTTCAATAATATCGATATTGTTGTTCATGTTAGGAAAACATTTATCTCTTGAAAGTATTTCTAGCATACCTTAACCTATTTTAATAAAAATTTCATATTGTCAAATAAATCATATGCAGATTTAGTAATGAATAGTCACAAAAAAATAATTGATAATAATCATATAGACCATGAAAACATTGTATGATGATGAAATTCATTTTTGTTTTCCACGAAGATAATAGCCTCTATATTTTATAGATCTATAGAAACACCTTCTTAAAAAATTACATGTATATTATTGTATACCTCTTGTATCTAACAAATCAAAAATTGATATTTTGGAATATAGAGGACGATTCATGATTATTTCAAGAACATTAAATATGTGTTTCTCATGCTTATAAATTTTCCATGAACACAACAATGTGTCATCTATAGAAACTTCCATGAAGGAATCTAGATATCACTAAAATATCACATTCATCAATTCTATAAATACTACTAGTTTATTCATTAGACCAAAAAGAATTTTAATATACTCAAAATAACCATATCTTATATTGAAATCTATCTATCAAATATTTTCCTTCTAAAAAAGTAATTTTTGATATACTAATCATGATTCAGTCAAAGATAACCACTGAGCTCCAATCGTTTTATCAAATAGATAATCAATGTGTTGAATTGGATACCAGTTATTTAACGTATCTTCATTATGAATATAGATGAAGAGTTTTGTCCCCTTTTTATCAAACAAGACCTATACTTCCCATGGATATGTGCTAGGAAAAATAAAAAATTTACTTTCCAAATCATTAAACTACACTTTGACCTCCCTTAGTGCGGTCGATTCGATACGATAAGACAAAAGTGAGATATGATTGGTCCTAAGGAGGAGAGAAATCATAAACTCCATTTATCTAATCGGTGGAAACCCTGAAATGTGTTCCATGCACCCTACCCTAGTACACCACTATAAATTAACGAATATGCCACATTTGGTGTCAATTATTTAATGCTCTTTTTGGTTCCATACAATATTTCATTATTTGGTTGAATGAACCACAATGGAATCATCGGGCTTTGATATTGCATTGTGGAAGAAGGTTTTCAGATTTGGAATTCCAATTTTGGTTCATTATCCATCCATGGAAATAGTTTCCGTCTTCTTATTTCTCCCAAAATTTGATTCAGCATAATTTCCCATGGGTATCAAAATACTGCATCCTCACATATATCCTGATACAAGATTTTATGTAGTTGTTTCTCTTGTAACTGTCTCTGTATAATCATTAATAATGAGCACAATATTCATTGACCAAATATAATGTCTCAAACTTGATTCAATGATTTGTTCCTTCAAGGATCCAATATAATCAACATCTAGTAAAAACAAACTAATTTCACTAACATAACTACATACTCCATGAAATAAATATTTTACTTCCTTATGCTAATGAAATCCATCATTCGTGGAATTATAAAATTATGATGGTATAATTTTTTGTTGAAAAATTATTCAAAATCCCCCCATACGATGTTGTGGTCTAATTTATCCATTGAAATAAATACCACCATAGCCCTGTATGATCTTTAGGAATATACATCATCAACTTTACATTCATCTATGATGGAATGACGATGAAATCAAAGATACTATTCATCATACTGAACCACACATATGCCTTCTCGGGTTAGGAATAACCTTGAAAGATTTGTGGATTCTTCATTAGGAACTGTATAGAATGATCTAGTTTCCTTGGATCATTCTTCTTTTTCCCTATATCCACTACTTGAAAAGGTTTGACAATACTCTGAACTAGCTGTGGGTTCGCTTATCGCTAGGTGAAACCATTCTCAGTAGCTTCCTCATGTTGGTTTCTACTATGCCTACATGGTGCCATTTTGAATTCACAAAATAAAAAACACAATTATTGAAAAATTTTAACTGAATTATTTACATTACCAATTATAATTCATCATACTATAACAATTTATCTTTCACAAATAAACCACATTTTCAAAATATTTACTTGATTTTGAAAATCAAATCATTTTCCAAACACTATAACGATTCCCTTTTTCAAAATAATCTATTTGAAAACAGGTTCAATATTTTTCTAAAATCAATAGTTTTCACAAAATTATATAACATTACTAAACATAGATCATTAAATCCTAGTGAAAAGTCATTAAACTAATGTATTCCATGTTAATCTCATTCGATAAACCCATGAAAATGATATTTAAAATATTATATGTTTCTCCAAAATAGTCATGTACCCAACTCCCTGATGACTTTATGTTCAACATAAAATGGTTATCTACATCTTTTTATTCTCTAAACTTAATGTTTTGAATATCATACTCATTTATATGATCCCATCTCAATGAAAAGACCTGAATGAATTCAACACTATTTTTGACACCCAATACCATGTCAAAGACCAACCAAGACTTATACCACTTGATATATAAAGGATGGACCAAACTGATACCACTTGTTTCAATTATATTTTTGGAATGAAAAAAGAGGATACCACTTGTACCATCCCACCCCTCCCTGTTATCTTTATAAGGAGGTATGAAATTACATGTCCAAAATAATTAACCCCAAGATAATAAAGGCTAGAATTAATTGATGAATAGATTCAATATATATACTGGTTGATGTTCTAATTGAAAATAAAACAATACCCCAAACATTCCATATCCAAATAAACCACTCTATGGAGCAGAATAAAATGAATGTTAACTCGAAAATTTCATATATTGAAATCAATCAACAACTGTGTTCCACAAAAGTAGACCACAATAATAAATTAAAAATTTTATGAAAAAACTACAAAACTCAATGTCTCAACTGATAAAGATCCAAAATCTTACTCCATACTCCATAAGCAATATGTACAACTAGGTAAGTTAAATGCTTTAACATTACATGTGTCCTGGTAAAAAATATTTGAAAAATCAAAAAAGTGTCACAACAAGGGTGAGTAATGAAAAATAATACAATTTCCCCTAATTTATTCCTTACTAAAGTCACTTGATTTCAAATTTTTACTATATTTGATAAAACATTTTATATAAAACAATTAATATAAAAGAAACTGAAAAAGTGTCACATAACAATATTGACTTGTCAATTTTTTTTTCAAGATATAGTCATTTTCCATAAACAAACCAAGGGTGTTCTCAAAACCATTATATATTTCCATTTTTGGCATACCCCATTAAAAATAAATAATCTATAAACCAACACATCTACACATGCCTATTTCCTTAATAAATTTCCATTCTTATAAGCGGTTTCCCATCGATCTACCCATTCGTCACATGGTAATTAAATCTCATATTCCATTACACCATTGGTACCAAGAAAAGGTTATATTTTAACCAAGACTAGTAATGCAATATGATCACACCCCACCATGTATTCCTAAATACAATTTCAATTCAAATACTACTTAAATTCATAAACCATTTCAATAAAATAAAAATATTTATCAAAACAATTCAAATAGACCATTTCAATAAAACTATAATTTTATTCAAAACACATTCTCATTAACTTAAAACCCAATTTTTTTTTTAAAATCATCATTTTAATAGAATTTGAAAAATAATCTTACGCAACAATTAATAATTACAAAAAAATATAGAATTAATCAGAAAACAATGCTTATACCATGATTTTCAAAAAAGTTTGAAAATTGATTTCAATAAATTTAAACAATTTAAAACTAAGAGTTCGAATTATAAATTGATGATTCAAGATCGAATCCACATTCCTGGAGTTTTATGATGAAAAAGATTAACATCAATAAATCACCCGTGAAACCGTGTTGAATCTATAAAAACCAGTCTTTGATGTCTTCCAATATGATCACCAATGAAAAATATAATAATATTTGGAATCCACTATCTTAAATCATTCCACAGTAGAGGTAGATCTATAAAACTAGAAGTGATCACGAATAATATCTTATAAAAGAACACCAAGAACAAACAAGAACAAACTCTTATCACATGAATTTGACTTCAATTTACAAAGTGAAGCCTCTATATTGCTTCAAAATCAATGGGGAGTGGATATAAAACCTTTTAGATGAAAAAGATGCTCAGTTAAAAGCATTTTAAGGGAAAATTCATTAATACATAAAGCCAACCAAGATCATCTTTTTTAGGATCCATTTTTAACCACACACAGTTTAGTCACAGAGCTAGCAAAACCATGAAAAAATAGTACACCATCTACTGCCTCAGTGATTAACCTCACATAGTTAGAAAATGATTATCAAACCAAGAACCAACCATTACAAATCCCATTGTACAAACATACCAGATATTATCATATGCTTTTACATGGTGTGAGAAAATAGTGAGACAACTTTGAGCCTTCCCTTAATCCCTAGATTCATTTTGGACAGTTTCAAGTAGGTTTTTCTTGGTTTTTCGATATTGGGTACCCATAGAAAATACCTAAAACCCACTAAAAGTTCTCCAAAATCTCACAAAATTCACACATACACATGAAATATATAAATAGAATATATTAATGGTTACATACTTGAAATTGGTGTTATTTCATATAGTGATGAGAAATAACTTCTTATCTAGCACATGTTGTAGACTTTTCCGAAAAATATTGACTCTCGATTTCATAAAATAAAATGTTCTAATCTGGGAAACTGAAAAATATCATTACATTATATTATTGAAATATAATACAGATTGAAATATTATTTTATATGGACAACATTTCATAACATTTTATGGTGATGAAATAAAAACCAACTGGAATTATGGCCTTTATATTTTTCAAGGATTGCAACAACAAAATTAATGTTTATTATTTCATATTTCGATTCAGTTATTAATAATGGTAGAATAATTCCTTTATAATTTTCTATATCATACTTAATAGACTAACCAACTATGAACTAAGATACATACTCATGAATATATCTCTTTATGTTATTATACATGAAATACACATCACATAGAATAGAGGTTGGCTATATTCCCATTTCACACAATGGTTGTCGTTTCAAGACCTGGGGACTTTCTCTATGTTATAAGTTATCTCCCAAACAATGGGATTTCAATTTTTAACAAAATTTATAAAATAATTCCCAAATCATTCAAAAAATTTCATTTACCTATAACCTCATTGAAAATAATGATAGGATAAACACAATATGTTACTAATAACATTAAACATTATTCTATAAAGTGTAATGGAACTGATTATAAATTAACATTTACACTAAAACATATAAAAATGTTTTGAAGCTCCATAAATGTCTATAAAATATCCTTAATAATGATAAACTCACATTACATATAACCTAAAAAACATATCTTTATAACATTGATAATAGTATCCTCTTTAATATAATAATCCCATGATTTTATTGATAACTATTAAGTTAATTATACATGGATACATATATGATTCTCAGAAAAACATTCAACCTTTATTTTTTTAATATTGATGTAATCTTATAAATAAACATTCATATTGCGTGATAGTATTTATAATTACACCGATTGAAAATCAAATGTTATTTAATTACTCTAGAATCCATGTATTTAGAGATAATAAATGATCATAATTCACCACAAATTTCACATAATGAGGAAAATAAATATTTTCATAGGGTTTATTTATTCAAAATCCATTATTAAATTCCCAAAATCATATTAGAATATAATTTTTCTTTAAATATTAATATTCACATAACATATTTTTATTTTATTAGTGTTCCATTTTACATTTGACTTTTGAGGTTTGTAGTCTATTAATATACTAATTAGTCCATGGATTATGAAATTTATACTCATTATTCCCAATATCCTGGAACATAGTGCACAAAAGTGTGGGAGGTTTATTATTATGAACACAATATCCATTCAATACATTGAATGGATTCTTCACACCACCTAAAAATTATTTTTATCGAAGGATGATATTTCTATACTTGAGACACCAAATCGTTCCTTCCAGTTATTCATCTACGATCCAGTTCACAAAGTTCATGATTATTTGTATTATAAAGATTTTCTTCCATACATGTGATATATCATTGGAACATCCATTGAAACCAATTTCCATTTCATATTAGTATATCCAAGAGGGATTATAGATTCTATTACCAATTTTAGTTCTCAATGAAGGAAAAATTCATCTCATCTGAAGTACATTATTGATAATTTCTTTATGAGATTTGGATTTATGCCACATAGGAATAATTCATCCATAATTTAAAGTTATATTATAATAAAAAATATTAAATCTTATGTCCTTTAAAATTTTCATTATAGGTTCAAGGAGACTCATTATCCTTTAACTAAATATCGATTAATAACATTTAATGTTTTTATGAAGAATAAGTTGAATTTAATTATTAATAAATAAACTATAAAACCCATCCCACCCAACCAAGTCAATGAATTTTAACTACAAAATATTCATAATAAATAAACAACTTTGATCTTCCTCTCCATAAAAATTATTGACAAAAATGTATTTGTTATGATTCAATCTTCTGAGTACAGAAAATATATATTTTTAGGTACTCACACATTTCTAAAAAATTAGTGGATCAATAGAACTACTAAATTATGTAATGATTTTGTACATGAAGTTATAATCATAGTGTTGATCATTATTTTTCTTTTCTGGAAAATTAATATGATTAATATCATAAGAATATTGTGTATATGATAATATTCATTTGATATCCCACAAAAAATTGTTTATCTGGAGTACAATTATTGTATTTTAGATCAAATTTTTCACCAAAATGGTTTATTTGGGTTCCATTGATTTACTAAAACCAAAAAAATTGTGTGGAATACAATGATCATAGTTTGGAAAAAACATAGTCCATAAAATTAATTTATTGCAAGTTCAAATCATTAATACTTATTTTCAATATACCACACTATAGTTTTGACCAAGGTCATACATGATCATAATTGATTCAAACTTTTCATAATGGATCATAATGAATATGATGATTAACCATGGAATATCCCCAGGGAGGGTCAAACTGGGTGTGTAGTATGTAATATTGTAATGTACAATGTAAAGCTTTAGTCAAACACAATTCTCATTTTTTGAGGTTTTACCCCAACTTACATCAATTCTAGGAGCACTCCATATATTGTATCCATAAATGGATGAATTTCAAGGAAATATACATAAACCATTGTTTAACATAACATAATGATTTTATCAAATACATAGGATTATCATATGGGTTTTCACTAATATTTTATCATCTTATATTAAAATAGCTAGATAGAAGTATCATATGTTACCAACTATAGAGACCCAGGGGTTCATACATAGATATTACATATAATTAGATGATTATTTTTTACATAATACATATAAATTTCAAAATATCATAAATGTTTTGTGTCTCTAAAAGTAAAAAAACATATCAAACTGGTTCACATATAAACTACATCATCTACAAATACATTACTCAAAATTGATAGCCTTTATAGACATATACAAATTAAAACTACTCATCATAAAAAGTGTAATTGAAACATAATAAAGAGTGAGATCATACTTTTAGTAAGTGTAAACAAGATATATATCAATATAACTTAATCATAAGGGTGTGAGAAGATGATTATAACTATTGAAAATCATACTGTTGATGTCATAGACCACAAACATTAGTCATGGAATAAATTATTTTATTTCAAAAGGCTTCAATTATAATGGAATATATTAAAATAACATATAAGGGAATATTATTGCAATAAGACATAGAATTGTTGAATACAAAAAATCATACAACATTGTGAATATTTTGAAATTCAGGCAGGTTCACTCAATAAGTTATTGGAAAAAAATAATTCACTCTCAAAATCTTATAGAAATGATACAAATTCCATTCATGATATTATGTATATGAAATAAGTTCTATAGATAACTATAGGGATATGAAATTAGTCACACACATATCTGTATAGACTTACAAGTGTGTCCATTAATTAAATTTTGATCATGAAATCAAGTTTACTCATTATATATTAAACTAATGAGGAATCCATCATTAACTAAAGTATTGGAAATTGATTTATGTCTCACTGAGAAAATAATGATAACCATACATATGAGTTCCACAAGGAAATTAAAAATATTACATATCACAATTGATGAAAAGAAATGTTTTTCATCATCATTTAGTTATATCATAACCCATAAAAATGGAATAGGATTTATAAACTTTACATCATCATAATCATAGACCATTTAAAAAAAGAATATGAATAGTATATTTTTATCATATAACTAGTATGTCAAAATTAATTTCAAAGGATGAAAAAATATAAAAAAATTAGTTTTTTAGGTTTACAATGAACATTTCTTATTGAAAATATCATTTCCAAATTTAATTTTTTTTGATACTAAAAAATTATATATATATTTGAAAATATTTTCCATTCAATATAACACTGGAATCACATTTTTTAATATTAAATATAATGATTTTTCATTATGCTGGAAATTTTTTTCATTATGAACAAGTTCAAATTGATGGTCATTTCACATTTTTAATAAAAGTCTAACATGGCTTGTTTGAAAATTAACATGAATATTCGATATAAAAATGTCTCAGAAAATAAAATCAAGTGTAAAAATGAAATCAAAAATCAAATTGGAGTAATTAAAAATTCTACAAAATTGTTATTATAAAAAATTGGTATTTAAGAAATGTTTTTTGTCCAAAAAGATAAAAAATTTCCTTTTTCATTAAATAATTTTTTTTAATTCTGAAAATATAATTTGATGAAAATGAATATAAAAATATATAATATTTAACTAACCCTTTTATAATGATTATCATTATGTTATTTAAAAATTGATCATAATATTTTATAATAGAAATCATAATCATAAAAAAACAATGATAAAAAATGAGATTGCAATATCAAAGCCGTAATGTTGTGGTATATTTTAAAAAGTAATCCCCATGAAAAATGAAAGCATATATAGATTTTAATATCCTATAATATACATGATAATAATAATAAAAATAATATGTTGTAGTATATAATCCTAAAATAATAAACAAGTGGTGAGCTTTATATATGTCTCCCAGAAATAAAGGTGGAATATGAAATCCCTTACCTTAAGTCTCAACTTCATTTGTACACATTGGATCATCATATAAAATAAATATAAGTTTATTATATATATATTTCATAGCCATAAATTTATATACTAGAATATATGATTTAATTATGTCCTTTTATTACATTGTAATTAACAATTCCTTGTTAAAATCATATTTAATCTAATAACTACATGGGTTTTCATGTATGTTTTTGAATGGGTATATCTGGTCATTTTTCATTGATCATATATCAATATTATCCATATTTTAATCCAAAGTATAAATATATTACATATTAAATATGGATATACTTATTGTATTCTATAAATGTTAGGGATGAAAAACAAAGTACACTGATAATAGAGATGGTAGGCCATAAGTATGCATGAATATTTTTTCTATTTTCTAAATGGATAAAAAGAAATAATGAAAAATAATATATTAAAATTAATAAATAATTACTATTTCATTAAAAAAATTATTTTCATTAAACCAATCCTTTTTTACATTCCATGTAATGTGCAAGTGAAGATAGAATCATATTGCTTCTGAGGTGTTACTCCGTTGTATATTTGAGTGATGTTATCATATTAAAACGGAATTGAATTTCAAAAGGTAAATGTGATATTATAATTTTAAATTATTTTTAATATTTTAATTCTCATATATATATGTTAAGCACATCATTATACCCAACCGTTATTGGTGTGATGAAAAACAAATTACATCAGTACAAGAGGAGGCAGTCTGTCAGACACATAATCAACTGTTTTGACTTTTATTTAGTATAAAAGGAGATAGATATCATTTATTCCATCAATATAATAATATATTACTATATGGTATATATATATATTTTATTATATTGGAATTTATAGAATATTACTGAGGTATATAAGAGAGAAATAATTTTTTTTTATCTTAGTGTAGACAATTACTTTGGCTTAGAAAAACATCATTATGATCACTTATTAAAGGAAAGAGGGTAGATATTATTGGAATATAGAGCATATAGAAAATGTATATGTATTTTTTGGAAAATTTCTAGGGTTTTTTTTATAATAATGGATTATTATGTGTAAATAAGTGATGTGAAATGGTTACCATTTTAATTGAGGATGAGTGAAATTGTTTTAAATACCCAAAACTATTCAATAATGGGAAGTCACTATAACCAAAAATGCCTCAAAAATTGATAAATAATTGTGGGTAGTGATGATAAGATTGATCCAAACCTCTAACCAAAAAAAATTATTTTAAACATATTATTCCTTACCCTTTAATGTTTTTTAATTTTACAATTATTATTTTCACCATGTCAAATTGTATCATTCCACTCAACTATGTTATTTATCCTCAACACTAAATGAAAAATTGACATTAATTTACAGTTTAGAACCACTATTTAAAAATATTAAGAAACATATATTAAATAAAAATTCTAGGTTCAAGGTAAATTAATTTTACCACAAGTGTTTGTAACAAATACGACCCCTTTTAACCTTAATTAAGTTAAAAAAATTTCATTATATTTCTTAATCCATATGATAAAACTTAATTTTACCTCATTATATAATATAACATTTTTTCTTCAAAATATACAACTAATTTTATATAATTCAATACACCTAAAAAGGGTGAGTATAATATTTCATTAATCTCGAAGAAGAGATGAAAAGTAAAATTTCCAAAGGGAAAGTATTCATAACTATAGAAAGCAATAATATAAAATATCAAAATGAAATTTATAATAAAAAAATTAAATGGATTAAAAAAAATATTTAATTGAATTAATAAAAATTTTGAAAAAAAATAAAAAACAGGTTACAGAATAAATTATTTAAATGAAAATATAGGTTTTAAAAAATCTTATATTTCAATTATTCATCTAAAATTTAATAATTTAATAAAATTATCAACAAATATACCAAATATAATTTCTCCCGATTGATTCCAAAAGTAATTATTTTTATAATATAAATTATAAAAATATCATTTTTTATTATTTAAATAAAATTATATTTTCGATGAATATATAGACTTTATTGAAAATTATGTTCTTATTTTTAAATATATTTTCATTATCCAAGACAATTATACAGAATTTTCAAAATAATGTTATTTATAATCATCATAAAAAACTATAATATCATTGTCATAACATTATATTGTAAATAATAAAATTTCTATTATATCATCATTCGTTAAAACTAGGTGTTTTAAGTAACAGAAGCTATCAGTGAAATTAAGATTATTCTAATTTTTTTTTTCAAAAAATTGGGTGTTACAAGCAATATGATTAATTCAATCTCATGGATATGTATATAATATATATTCTAATTGAATCACACATTAAAATGATATTAATTTTTATGTCACCATTATATATAATGTGGACGTCCTAAGGTGTCCTGTAAGAAGATTTTAATGTTCGAAATGATAATTGTTTAGAAAAATTGTAATATTGAATGATAATTTTTTTTAATGAAAATTGAAATTATATTTATTTATTTTCATATGTTTATAATATAAATTTTATTTAAATTTTTAAAAATGTTATATTAATAAATAGTAATTTAATAATCTACTACATAGTTTTTATATATAACTGTAATCTTTTTCTAAGGCATTAAATATTAGTATATAAAGGTAATTTTACATAATTTAGTATTTTATTTACATAAAATTCATTTAAAATTTGGAATCAATGTTTTCAAATTCATAAAGAGGGTGATTTAACTTTTGTTAAAAAAATTAGAATGGTAAAATTTGAGTTAGATGATAATTGGTAAATTAATATAAAAGTACAAAACCAAATGTAATGTAAAAAATATATCCAAAACTTATGAAATACTATCATGGATAAAATAATTAGATCAACCATTTTATAATTTCATGAAACATTCTATATAAAATATTGTTACATAAACAATAAATAATGGGTATTCAATACAATTCATTTTAAAATAATTTTTCAAAAAATTATCCTCTACCAAATTCATTACAGACCGATTGTTATGTTTCTTCATAAATATACTCCCAAATGATGAACACATGATGAGACTATAATAATATATAATATATATGAACATGATAGTTTCTCATGTAACTTATTTAATATAATATACTTACTAAAAGACATTTCTTTTCAATGGTGATGTTTTCTTCTCCTTAGTCATTTCCTTTATTTTCATCATCTACATCATCTAAAATTTGATTTTAATCTTGCTTATGTTAACTTTTATCCATAATTATTATATAAAGGTGATATTAATATGATAAAATAATATACTTTTTACTTCTTCATTGATTATATTATTTTCTTATTTATGTAGATTTAACCACCCACATGAAAGATGATATGTTTGTTTTATAATAGATTAATATTAAATTTTATATGTTTTCCATGATTTTTTTTGTGTTTTTATAATTATTGAATGGGACATTATAAAAATTTAATAACAATTAAATGAAATAATTTTGTTATTGAACTAAAAAAATATCGAATAGATAACTGTTCAATAACACAGACACTCATACATACCATCGAATAAAATAACATCATTAGAGATCATTATAAAAATTTTATTTAATGAAATTGAAATTTTTGAGCAGATTAACTATATTATATTGAATTATGACTGAAACTGTTTACAGAATATAACATATAATCAATATAATAATTTAAAAAAATGATCCATATTCAGTATTAATGCCTATTAAATAAATAAAAAATAAATATTTATGAATTATATAATGCGAAATAAATTAAAATAAGTTCATTTTGTGGATGAATATTTAACATTACTTTATTATATATATAGTAAGATAGTTTTCAAGCATGCAAGAATCTAATGTAATAGTATTTCTCAGCACGATCATCATTCATTGAGTTGTACTCTATCTTCTTTTACAATTTTCTTCTGATATATATATATATATATTCTCTACATTTAATTATCACATGTTTTTTATAATTATTTTCTATTGTATTTTTATTTCCTTCACAAATAATCTCACCTAATTTATTATAACCAAATACATCATGATATTGTAAGGAAAAAATATCTATTAACAATATTTGGAATTTCTATTTTATGATAATATTCATTATTTCTAAAAATATTACATATTATCACATTTAATAATAAATATTTATTTTATTCAAAACTACTCATATTTCTCTCTATATTTTTAATCTAATATTATAACACATTCAACAGTGTGGGTTTCAGTAATACATTTAATAATGTAAGAACCTATTAATTTTTATAAACATTTATATAATGTATTATCATTTAATAAAAAACTATTAAACATTTGGTTTATATCATTTAAATGTTTCATTATAATGGATTATTAATGTTCTTAATGTTACCATTTTATATAAGATTTTGAATGAAACTAATATTATTATTTATAAAAAAACATTACAAAAACATTTTAAATACTGTTATCTTAATTTATATAATACTTTACATTCATTAACTAGAATGTTCACCTTTTATGAATATTAAATATCACTAAACCCAATATTAATTAGATTATGATATTTATATTTTGATCCATTGATTTTTTTAATAACACAATCCAATTTATGATTTACATTTATATGAAACATTAAGTAAATTTTAGGAAATCCATTTCATTTCATTTGGTTATTCATGTTATAGTTTCAATGTACTTTTAATATAATTCATATATAACACATTTTTACAGTAATATAATTATGTTACATATTTAAAAGGAATTATATATCAATATTATGAAATTTGTAATGTTTATACATCATTATATTTTATTAATTGTTTATTGGGGTTATCAAATTACACTAGTAAATATATATAATTTATTTTATAATAGTCATTAATGTGAGAATTTATATATTTTACAATATTTTATACATATTAAAGTTTTATTATTTTATATTATAGAACAATGTTTCCTGAATATTGATTCCCCATGTTTATGCCATGGTAAATGATATTCTTTTATATTTATCCTTTAGAGGTTATATGTTATTATTATATGATATATATTTTTGATAGCATTATACATGAGTTTTCTTTATGATTCAATGATATACATTCTTTACAAATTTCATTTCATTAATGTTAATTTTCTCAACTATCTATGTTATAATGATAAATATTCTTTGACTTGTTCATCAGGATGTTAACCCTTATTGAGAACACGTTCTCAATTTATTATTATATTTATATTTTCCATTGATAATAAAAATAATTATATATATTATGGATCTATAATGAAATATATTATTAATAATTTAATGGAATAAATACCTAGTGAGTTATGAAATATTATTATTCTCAATAAACTCCCAATATAAATTAATCTATTGGGTTAAATGAATGAGATATATTTGTGATTAATCATTTATAAACATGTAAAATGATATAATATATATTTAGGTTATGTTTGGTTCATTTCAATGGGAATAAAAAGGTGGCATAATAATTTTTATTGCTTATGTAATTTTAAAAAGTAGGCTAAACATAATCTAGCATAGTGTAAATAGAATATATTATAGGATAATATATATTAGTTATAAATTCTCAAATTAAAATAATTAATTATAGTTATTTTAATTGATATTAATATATATTAATTAAATTAGACATTTTAGTTCCATTAGTTATCAAGATATAAAAGAAATTAATGAAAATATAATTTATGATGCACTATAGAATGATCAACCCAACAGAAAATAAAATGGGATCGGATATGGTGAGAAAAAATAGTTATTCTTAACATTGTATGTCTTGTTATGATTAGTGAAAAAAACCATGTGAATATCTTAAATTAACCAAATAAGAAGAAATATCATACTAATTCCATGATATAATAATAATTTCTATAATATAGTATATCGTATGCTAAATTATATTCAATAAAATGAATCAAAATAAATTTTAAATATTATTTTTATATCAATGAATAAAACATAAAAATGATATTTTTTTACTTTTTTATTTATAAGGGTTTGTTCATAAGAAGTAAAATTTTATTATTCAAATAATGAATTCAATGAAAATAACACTATGGAATATGAAGAATTTTATGAAATGTTTTTTGATAAAAATATTCATTGAACTATTTAAATAAAAATAGAGTTTTAATTACATGATCATAAATGAGAGGAATATATATATATTTATATTTTTTCTATGAATTTAATATTTTAGTGTTTTAATGGAATAAAAAAAATTAATGGTCATGAACATAAAATAAATCACTTAAATTGTGGGTTGAATATAAATTTTTAAAAAAGTTATCAATAATATAATTTTTAAGTAATGATGATATATATTATTTTGTTATACGAAACTTAAAATGTAAAATAGATTATCTTATTATAGTAATCTATTTATGAAGAATAATTTTAATATTGAATTGAAGGATAAAAAAATATAGATTTCACAAACAATGTAATCATTAAATACCTATAAGGTGAAACATGTGAAGAAAATATGGGAGATGACATAAAGTGAATGATAATAATGATTCATGTGTGGAAATGGAATATATCACACTCAAGATTATATAAGATATATAATTAGACTAATCAACCAATTTGATGAGATAAATATTCTATCAAATTAACAAAAAACAGTTTAGTTTTCAGACTTTTAGAAGTGTAGAATATTTTTATCCAATAAAAAACATGGGTTGATGAGTTGAATCAGTGTAATTTACCTCTAAAATAAGGGACAATAGAAGTGTTTATGTAGTCAATACAACTAAATTGGTCTCTGAAATTATATGTTGAAAGGAATAAATACTATGAAATTTGAAAATATTAATGTCTATTTGATCATTAGTCTATAAATTGAGTTATATAATATATGTTTTCAATAGCTATTTATTCACCATATTAATGATTAGATATTGTATTCATAGTAACATCACCATGTTTTTGTGATGATTGTATAACATGTTTCTAATAACTCCTAGATTAGTTTTTTAATGATAATTCAAAATAAATATTCTTTCTTAAATTCCTAAAAGCCTATTTGATTTTATCATCGAATAGATCTCATTAAAATGTTCCCATATCAATTGTTGGGATAAATAAATTCTATTTCATATCCAAAATCATCCCATTATTTTTTATTATTTATTAGATAAATATTAATTCCCAATGAAACTAGTCACCTTACTATGAATCTTAGTAACCTATAATTTGGGATATTTTTATAAAATCAATTGAAATATAATCAGCAATTATGATATTAAAACTATAGATGAACATTATGATATATTTCATAAATAGTTTATTCAACATCCCAAATATTTTATGTTGAGTTTTTAATTGAAACCTTGCATAATGAAATTACTATAAAAAATTTTATACGTAATGGAAAATTATGTATTATAATAATTTAAAATTACACTATAAAATGTTTCAGAAAAATTGTTTTACTCCCATGTAAACCTGATCCTAATATCTCATATCATGATGGAATTTTTTTCTATAAGTACTCAATCCCATTCCATGATCATATTTGGATCAAAACACATGAAACACAAAAAAATAATCATTTTAAAATGATTTATAATTATTATTTACATTATTTTTAAGGTAAAAATGTAAATATTTTATTTAAAACAAAAACTAGGCATAAAAAATATTTTCTAAATTCTAAAAAATGAGCCCTATGGGGAAAATATAGAAACGCAATGTGAAATTATAAATAAAATTTAATTTTAACCATCCCACATGGATAGTGCAACTCGTCAATCAACATATAACCCAATATTTACACATACACTAGACATGCATATCGTAAGATCCATCATCGATGTTCATAGTGCTAATCTATTACCAAAATCATGATAAAATACTAGTATTCATACATTGAGATATAAAAAATGGAGAGTATAAAAATACCATTTAATATTTATAAATTTAATTCACATGAATGACATACTCCCATATTGTTATCAAAGATATTAATTTTTTTTGGATTATTCTATTACAATGTAATTTCTCATAAAAATGATAATAATGATAATTATATAAATGTAACAAATAATATCATATAATAAAAAATTAAAATCAAATGTTTCGGAAAAATAATCCCTGAGATACGATAATATCAAATATTTAACATAAATTTCATCATATATCCATAGCATAAATAGATTGTAAATCATCACCCATTATATGTTTTGTTGATTTTATGAACTTTTACATCCATATCAAACAACACTATCATTCTCTACCACTAAATTTACATAGACCATATTTATATTCTACATATTTATGAATCATTACCCACGAAAAATATATAAGAAATTATGAAAAATATATAGACTCAAAAATAAGTTTACAAAAATTCATGTTTATTAAAAAACCACCTAATTTTTTTCAAACTATTGTTAACAGTTTGTTTTTCTATTTTTGAAAAAGATAGTATTTAATAAATTTTGATAAAAAAAATTCATTATTATTCAAACATAATAATGAAAGAAAATTTTATCTCTATGAATAGTATTCACAATCCAATTAGAAGTGTGAATGTGCTGAATAACATTATTGATGAGTACCTATATATTTTAATAAAATAAATACTCAATTAAAAGTAATGGTATAATACATATAAAAATTAATCATTACCATGATATAACTAATATTCAATTAATGATTAAACATAAATAAATTTAATTCTGTGGGTATAATTGTGTAAGAAAATTCAATAAATATAGTGAAAAACATTGGTAAAAATGAAAGATCAATTAGCCCATAAGATCATCATGCTCATTTATTATTTAGATATTGATATGATAAATTCCAAAGAGTGATGAATTTTTCATTTATGGTTATTCAATAATTAATATCCCACGAGTCATGATTTTCATATATAGAAATCACATGACATGAAATATGGTTTAATGATGACAATAAGGGTTTTAAAAAGTAAATTTTTTTAATTTTAAACTTATTTCATGGACATATGGTACGGTAATTAATAATATTCATTAGATCATGAAAACTCATCAACCCCTAATAAAAAAACACATGATCATGATTAATAGTGTCTTGGACAATCCTATGATTATTAAAACATCAATATAATATATTGGTAATATTAAAAACTATCATGCATGGTCTCTATGACAGTGCGACTAGTAATGCATCATTTATTGTGCCTTAAAACCCCAAATTTCACACTGAATGGCCCTGAAAAATATAATTGTGGACTTAATTGTAAATCAAGTAATATCTTAATAATATCCATTTTATGTTTATTTTATCTCATCCTGTCACTATTAATTTCACTCAATAAATAACCCTATTCACTTTTCCACAACTAATCCTCTCTTTACAACTTCTCTTACTAAATTATCCCAATATATAACGATACATTCACTAAAAACATACTCCAACTTCTCAATATCTTCACCATACTACTATAAATACACCTTGAAACAATCCCTAAAGGTCTTAATTGAATCTAAATATACTACATCAGAGGGATAGATGTGACATTGATATATTATTTATTTCATTTTTTCAGAAATGTGAAACACATTTTAGATTTTATTATATTAATGTGGAATTATAAAATGGAAATTTATACTTCTAATTCATTGTATAATATTGAATAAACACTCATACTAGGATATTAGTATTACTTCTATCTATATACATTTGGTTCTATGTCTCGATGTCTCTTGCAAGAAGACTCAATCAGTAGACACAATCATTAATAGTCATTATTGTTAAATTTAAGAAGGGATATGCTAAATTTGTGTTATTATTAATAATGTTTGGATTATATGAACCTGTCAAATCCTCCCTTATAAAAACATTTCCACAAATGGCATATATCTCACACTTCAACCCAAAACAAATAGATATCCTCATAGTATTTCATAAGAAATTATTATTGGAACTATCCTAATTGAATCATAAATTATACTGTTGTTGAAAAACATCACAAAAGAAATGTTATCCCACCATGATCTACCCTAAATCCATCGCAAAATCATATTTCATATCATCTATGATCTATTTGTTTTATTATAATTATATATCTATCTAAGGATAATAGGAAATTTTGATCTTCAGGTGGGTAAAAAATGCAATTAATATCCCATATATAATCACAATTAAAATCACGAATCTATTTCAATCATTAAATGTTAAGGGAATCTAAAAATCCATAAATCATCCTATATATTCATCATACATAGTTTTTTTAATAAGGATGTTTATAAATGATATATGATGTAATCCAACATTATTTCATTATCCCAATTATTAGTTATGACATACTAATTTCATGGGGATCATGGTAAACCAATAATGAAATTCATCACAATGTAGTCCAAACCACTTGTAACCATAACTAATCTCTATAAATTTATTCAAGGTTTATGCTATTCCATAATCACATGATGAAAATTAAATACCTATAAAACAAAATCTTTTAAATCCTTCTTTAACCCTACATAGAAAAACGTCCTTATGATATAATGTATAGAAAGAAATGATGTAGAGAAAAATATAGACTCTAAATATTTCAATGTAGTTAAATAGAGATTAGTATATAATTTTTCTATATGAGGAACATGGAGTGTTACTCTTTTGACCTAAAAATTTATTCGTGGTTGAGTGGTAGTTGATTTCCATACCATAAGGGGAGATAAAAAAGAAATAAAATAAATTTTATATATACATTATATATAAATGATATATTTTTCACAGTCTTTATTTGAATTTGATAATAAAATTACAATAAAAAATTATTAAAAATTATAAATAAATAAATATTTAGTTTCATATATTGAATTTAAATTTTACATTTAAATTTTTTTAAAACACTTTTTTTTAAAATAGAAAGTGTAAAAATATTTATTAATAAATATTTATAAGATTTATATTAAGAAAATTAATGAAATAAATTTTAATTAATAAATATTGAAATTTATATATATTTTTTAAAATTATATGTGATATCTAGTACCTCGTATTTATCCTCAATGCATTGAAAAATTCATAAATTTTCCCCAAAAGTTGGAAATGCACATAGAAGGGTAAGGCACACTACCCACAAAGTAAGAAGGGAAAGGATGACATATACTCACCTTTCCCATATTTTATCAGTAATATAATGATACATCCTCATTCTGATATGATGTACTACCCAATTACATATATATTATGTTCCCATAAAATCATTTTTCAGAATATTGGAAATAACTACTCAATCATATATAGTTTGTTGAGTCACCGACAAAGGATCACCATTCCATTATCTCCAACAATTTATAGAATTTAAATATTCTATATCTTACATATTTTTAGGAAGTATTTTTGAGTGGATAGTATTTATAGTATATTAAAATATTATAATTTTTTTTGTTTTTAGTTTAATTTTAGTCTAGATAGTAAAACTATACTAAATTTCAAACATTAATTGTAACATAATTGCATTTTCTTAAAAAACTGTAATTCTATAGTTTAAAATGTTTTAGTGATTTTTCATAGAGAGTATCTAATATAACAAAATTGTGTTATTTGTTGTCATAAAAAGTGAAGAAACTCAAATACTATGATTGAATAATGTATTTAATTGAAATGAGTGGTGTCACTACATAATAATAATTTAGAAATGATCCAGCTATATATGAATATTTTTTTACAATTTTTAATAATTGTTAAATCATGTATCATTGTACATATTAATATAATGGGGAGGTCGGTGGCATGTTATCCTCTATGAACAGGTAATTTGTGTCTATGATAATGAATCAAACCAGGACCAGTGCGTAAAAATATATGAAAAACTATGTGGAACTGATGACATGACAATTTCATATAACATCCTCATGTTACCATCAACATGTGAGTTATTAGATATGATTCAATGTATTCCAAGAGTATGATTCATAGATAGATATTTATATAATGTGTTCATTGTTAGTTTTTTGTATTCCTTAACACACAATATCTTTTATAGAAATCATAATAGGTCATCTATCATATATGTTGTCCATATAGAAACCAAAATGAAGGGATTCACATGAAAAATATTAATATTCTATCTTATTGGACAAAACTATAAATAAATAAATAATGTTGTATTATGATGGACTCCAATAAATAAACATTGATGTTGGATAATGGGAATATATTTAAGATGGTGAAGAGTGTCAAATTTCATAATGAGGGAAAACATTATAAAAAAGTGAATAATTTATTTAGTCCCTTTAATAAAAAATAGAAGAGGGATAATATAAAATAATACTAATGAGAATAAATTGAAAATGATGCCTCTTATTTTAGGGTTACCTTTATTCTTGATAGAAGCATTTTTTTTGTATTTTTTAACATCAATTTCATTATGTTATATATTGAAACTATTGGTAGTTATAAATAACTATACATTCTTCATCACCCATCATGGAATCTTTCATATCATGTTCATAAACACTAACAAAATTTTTATTCCTCATGGGAGTCTGTAGTGATCCCATTTACATGTAATTAATTTAATATTAATCAATTATATTCATGTGAGATATTGAATGTGTTGAGAAATGGGGACAATCAAATTTCAGAATCTCCATCCAATATCATTCTACATATACCTTATACAATGTAATATTTTACTCCCTTAATATATTTTATATAAGATTATTATGGAATTTAAATTAAATATTTATGGATGTTATACTATGGAGAAAATTATTTGGAATCTCAATACTTTAATCGGGAAGTATTCACAACTGTTACAAAAATAAAAGGACAGATTACATTGATTAAGAGATGTCAACAACATTGTTAGATTCAGAATATATATATATATATATAGAAGGAGAAAACTGATGAAAAATTTTAGATTACATGTTTAATGTACATGTATTAATAAATTAAGTCAATGAATGATCCATTTTCTAAACCATTGAATTTACAAATGTAAATATAAATATTAGTATATTTCTTATTTCATATCATTTTAATATTTTAAATAAATTTTCATGATTTCCTATATATATATATTTCCAAAAATAAAATAAAATTGAAAATTATTTAATGAACTAGGAGGGATTTGAATGGATCAATGGAGAAAACAAATGGTTGTCTTCCGAGATACATTCATAAGAAATATACACATGCCTATTTTAGTTAAAAAAATATTAGAAAATGGCCTTTTATTAAAAAAATTGTAATTTTCTCATTACCCAGGATTTTTATTCATTATTTTCATCATGTTATAAATATGAGACTTATTTCTCCATATTAAAATTATTATGTTTAATGAATTTTTATGTAATTTGTGACTAATCATCTCATATGGAAAACTGTATTATTATTATTTACCTTGTTCAGGAGAATATGAAGCAAGAATTTATTTGTGCATTTTTAAAATTAGATTATTGAGGATCATCAAATAGATATTGAATAAAAAATTCATGAATCATTGTTTATGGATCATCGAAAATTCTCACATTATTTTCTAGAGATCCATTAATATCAATATATAGAAAAAACGTATTTTTAAATAATCAATCATAAAAGCTGATGAAAAATTGAATAATCAATCTGTCACACACAATTTGAAAACCCTCATTTTTTATGATTATATACTTTTAGCTAATTAAATTAATTAATTTCACATAAACAAGAATAAAATAATTTTAATTTTACACTTATATACTAGAATTTTCACTTCCTATGTTTTCCATTCTCTTAATAGTAATTATTCAATAGACTAGAAAGTGAATCTGAAGAAAACAATACAATAATAATGGAATGTATGGTGTTAGTAATTGATTTATAATAATAATACCAAACTTTTTTCATAGGTCAGTTATACAAGATGATAAAAAATTAGTGGGTTAATGTAGATTAAAATAATTAGTATTTTAGAGTAAGGTGAATAGAACCCTTAAACTACCCCCACTAAATATAGTTACATAAAATTTAACATCCATGAAACCATAACTATATAAATTATATTAAACCACTATAATGGGGTGGTTAATATCCTTGAATAAATGTGGAAGGAGATCAGTAAAATTAAAATGTTTCTATTAACATTACAAAAATACAATAAACATTTTGAAGTTGGGATAAAAAATAATATGAATAGATATAGATCACCAAAAAAAATATTCATTTGTGGGACCAAATACCCCTTTCCCTTCCTATTTTTCATTTTACCATTCTTAGAATTTAATTCTCAAGTTTCTTTTTTATTGTTGAGTTGGTTATATATTTGTAAAGAGGATATGATTAAGTAAGATAACTAATAACAAAATCATAATTTATCCACCAAACATGCTTATATTTATGATGGTTTTTCGTTTTGGGACTCTAAATAAGTTGTTTAATTTCATATGTGTTGTAATATTGAAATTTATAGGGTTTTAAGTGAGTTTAAATTGTTATTATTTAAATAATAAAATAATATTAGTATATTTTACTCTTAACTATATATTATTTTTATGTTCTCATTTTTTTTGAAGTCGTATAATTTCTTTTTCAAAAGTTAATCAGTGAATAGAAATTTTAATTGGTTATATGTGAAAACAAATTAACATAAAAAACTATATTCAAGTGATTCAATTTTAGTGGATCACATTTCAAAACAAATTATAAAAAAATTCTAAAACTTAAATTAAATAAATTCAACTGAATAGGTGTTGTTTGTGTAGATGTTATATAAACTAAAGTCTCAATAATTTTGTCAAATTTTTTTAATTTATGTCTATTTAAAAAAATTCCAAGCCATAATGAATTAAAGATGTGTTATAAATATGAGTGGAATGAAATAATAGTGTGTGAATAAGTCACTCAATAATGATGAATGAATGTTTTTAAAACTAGTAAATAAGTTGTAAAGATTGAATAAATTGTAATTGAAATGGTAATTTCAATTAATAAATATATTTTTAAAATATTATACAATTTAAATTCATTTAAATTTGGGGTATCCATTAATGAAAAGTATTCAAATTCAATAATGTTATTTATCAAAAACCGTTGCAGAAAAACAATAATTCATATGTTATTGTATTCTTCGTCCATATTTTCTGTAATTTAATATAGTATTTTAGAAAATATGACATAATATATATATATATATATATTAGTAAAATATTAAAAATATTATATTTTTTTTGTGTTTTGTAATAGATTATTAAACTGGGGCCTGTTATTGATTTTATTTTTTAAATATTTTTATTCTATATAAAATATTGATGATGAATATATAAAATTCTTTTAAATTATTTTTTAGTGATTGAAGTTATTAATATGAAATTGTATATGGTTTTATCAGAATAAAATTAAAAGTTAACCAGTTTGGAATAAATAATACGTTTTTATGCGAATGATTGGAGATGTAATGTATAAATAAATTTACAGTAAATTGGATAAATTATATATCTCATAATATTAATACCTAATAATTTTTTTAAATTTTTAGTGCACCATGAATCTGTACAATAACGGATGAGGAATTATATAGTTGTGCATGATTTTTCATGTAGGTGAACTTCTTCATGAAATATCTTAGGGTAACATGGTCTATGGATTTTTATAGATAGAAGCGGAATTAATAAAATGTGTAATATTTTAGTGTAAGGGATATTCATTTTTTAGGGGTGGAACCAGAATATTGATTGTGTTTTGTTCTATTGAGGTGAATGTTAGGTCACAATGTGGTGAATTATGTTTTTCATAATGATGGGTGTTTGGGATATTTTTTAAATTATTATAGAATTATGTTAGGAATGAATAATATTAATTAAATCACTAATGATAATATATATATATATATATATATATATTCTCATAATATTTTACTACCAAAATATGTGAGATTGAGTTCTGAAATAATGTTACTTCAAGAGTTTGATTTATATTCGATGAATGAACTATAATGTATATAAACCTTTTTCATAGAATGACCCATTATCAGTCACATCAATTAAAAATATTTTAAAAAAATTAATATAGACATTAATGATCATGAAATTACATATTGGGATTCTCCTAATATAACCCCGTTACAGAGAAACAATATGTTATCATGTGATAATGTGTGTAATTTTCAGTAATAGTATAAATTTAAGAGCCAAAATAAATTCATCCAAATTCATTAATTTTACCAAAACCCAAAATAAACCAAATGAGAATCCACAATGATAATAGTATTTCCTTCCATTTTATTTATCTCATGCCCTCAAGTGATCAGTCAATCATGATCTGAGTTGAGCCTATAATATATTATCAGAATTGTCTATTTTTTAATTTATAAAAGGATATTATTGTTGTATAATATTGGATTGACTGATATTTTGATGATTGGTTTGTTGGTATTACTATTTTATATGTTTCCGTGGCTTTAATAATTCAAATTACATAATATAATCATATTTTACTCAAAATGTTTTTACAAATTGGTTGGAGGGATTTGATTATGGTAGGGGTTTTGATAAAATGTTGTATTTTTTTATAGCATGGGTGTTATGATATTCTTTTACTTTATATTGATGTGAATGATTTTCTTAACAAAAATAATTAATCAAACTCATTTTAAATTCAACGTAATGGGATTATCCATATGTATTTACCGAGTTAGTAAATATTTATGATGATATAGGGTCGCATGTTGTTGTTTTTGGGTCATATTGTTATTTGGGTGATATACGTGTTGTTGTTGATTATGTTATTGAAATAACCATCCAAAATGTTATCAACACATAAACATGTTAATGAAATATATTGAATAAAATCTAGAATTACGGTTTAATCATACATTATATAAGATCATTATTTAATATGAAATAATATTTTTTAAAATAGTGAATGTGGAAGATAATTTTTAATAGAATGGGAAACAATATATTGATGTAATTATTTTCATTGTATTTTTTTAGTGAGTTCATAAAAGTAGATTTTTGTGGCTTTTTTTATGTAATAATTATAGTGGTTATAAGTGCTGTTTTGTTTTTCCATTATTTTCATGTTAATGTGTGATTTTCTATATGTGAATTGTTTATGGGATGATATGTTACATGGAAGTGGTATCATGAACTAATATGTTGATAGTGTATAAGTTTTTTTTCTGATATTGTGGTTAGTTGTGATATGAATGATTATTTTATAGTATCCTGGTTTCAATGTGATATTTTTGTTACAAATTAACATGGTAATTATTGGGGAATTATATGGAATAAGATGTAATCTTTTATTATAATGTTAATAATTAAAATGAATTTGTAATATCTTATTCATGGTTTGGTGTTAATGTGTTTAATCAATTGAATTATAATAATAAAATATATGGTAAAATGGTCAAACATTAAATTTATATATTTTTTATTAATATGAAATATTCATGAGTAATTTTGTGTCTATTTTTACAGGAAGTTGGAATGGTTCTGTTATAGAGGTCAAAATAGAATATAGTGAATAATAGTGATGGTTTGGTTTCCATTCATGGTTTTTTATTTCTAATATAGTGTGAACCCATTAGGAAACACTTGTCTGATTATGTAGATTACTTTTATTTTCTCTCAAATTTTTAACGCACTCCTTTTGTGTTGGATAACATTACAAGGTACCAATTGATATGGGTTTCAATTGTTTTACACATTATACAACAATGTGATGAAATAAATGATAGACTATTAGTTCCTCTATAAAATCACCTCTAGTTGTATCATTGACTTTTATGTATCAACGAAGGTATTATTATATGGGTAATAACATCATAATGTTATAGTATGTGATATACATGATAATTCGGTAAGGTGATTAATATGAAGATATACGAGGTACTTCATGGTATGATAATATTACAAGGTTATTATAAATCATGTTCACGATTCAATACTATAACATAATTGGATCTATAGTTTTTATATAATATTTGATAGAAGATATTTGATGTGAATTATAATTTTTAATGAATATTATTCATAGTCATGATGTGATATATAAGGTGAATCATCATGTCTACTGAAGGAATTGGAAGAATAATGAATTTCATCATTTGAGAATGATATTAAAAACCATTGAGAAATTAGTTCTGTGATCCATTTTTTTGTTGGATAATAGTTTATCCACTTGGTTCTTGTAGGATGTATTATCTATTAACTAAATAATTTTTATGGTTCGTCCAAATTTTATGGAATGGTATTTAAAAGTATCTTTTTTTAGTTATACATGTATGATCCCAATATATATGAAATTTTTTACAATGTTTCTAAATTAAATTGCTTTATTTTGTGTGAAATTACTAATATAGACCACAGGTTCTATGTAAGGAATTTTAGAGTATGAATATAGATTATTTTTTCATTTGATGCCCTTTATTCTATAGAAATATCATGAATTAATTGATAGTTGTTATTATTTTAAATTATGATATTGATCTTATATACAATTATATCATCATGGAATTTGTGTGGATAATTCCATCATATTTTTTATTTATTGCCATTGTTTTAGTCGAAAACCCATTTCCTATTAGAGGTAGTCTAAGAAAGTCAATCTCATAATAATTGAATTCCCATGGAGGTTTTTGGTGTTTGTAAATAATTTATAATTATCATCAACGAATTCTGTTATAGTTAGGTTGGTGTTTTCAATTATTATTTTTTTCGATTTAGTTGGTTTGGTATGAATACAATACATGTTGATCATAGTGTGGATGTTGAAAGATATATCTGGTAGAAACCATAAAAATAGTCCCAACTATAATCTAACTGATGGAATATGATAATATTGGACTATCAATGTGATGTAATGTTTTTGCAGGGAATAAAAAAACATATGTATAAAAAAAATGATTGATTAATTTTTTTTTATGATGGAAAATTTGGGAAAATAACTAAATTATATTGAAACAATATGGATATATTTAATTTATTAGTTTAATTGATTAGTAGTTTCAATATTTTTTGGAATTCTGGATCCTTGTCATCTAATTTGTACAGTCATGATTATTATATGTAGTATGAAACACTAGTTAACCACCAGTGGGTCATCATAAATAGAGAGGGTAAATCATATATGAATATTATGTTTGTGTTATATTGTAAGAGATTTTAAATAAATTATTTGGGATACTTCTATATCATGATGTATTGGTGTATGGGGGATCATGATATTTTATTCAGTTTGATTTATGTGTGAGATGATTATATGTTATGGCTAGTTATCTGTCATGTGAGAGGGGAAGAACTCCAGTGGAGGTCATTATTCCATTGATGGAGGAAGTGGGATGATGATTCATTATATGATTTATATAGTCCATTCTAATAGAAATTTAATTAATTAATGATGATAGTGAAGAATATATTTGATTTTTTATCACTATATCTAAGGAGCCTAATCATGTTTTACAACAAGACTGTCAATAAAGAAATTATTATATTATTCCTTGATCCTTACCAAGATATAGAGGACTGAGTGATTCTATTATAAAAGGAAATATTTTCTTCAATTTGGTATATAGTAACAAAATTTACATACATTAAATTTCTAGGAGTGAAATAAAATGACTAGTTGATAGAGAGGATACATCAAAAGATAAGATCATATCAATAGAAGATTCATCAGGTCATTTTGAGGAGAAAATATGTAAATGGGGGTGATCAAATTTTCTGTTCTTTTTATGTTTCTACTAGGTGTATATTGGAAATTATAGTTATCTCATAACTTTATATAAGATTTAGGATTTCATGTTTCTATGAGTGGATTCATTATTTTGTTTCTTCTAAGGTGTTTCTTATTAATTGGTGATTCTAATGATCAACAATACATTTGAAAAATCGTTGTTTGCATGTCCAATTTCAATTTCATCCTTAATAGTAGTTTTCCTAAAAAAAATATGAATAGAATTAATAAAAGTTTTTATAATCATGTTGATATAACGATGCTTTAGGATGGTCATGTGATGTCACACATACTCTGGGATAAATGATAAAATATCATCATATAGGTGTTCATCAGTGGGGAAAGTGAGGAAGAAGATTTAGGAATAGCTAATACATGATATATATATATTATAATTCCATTTAAGACATTGGAATTCATATGTAAAATCTATCTCAAAAATACCTTGTCATCTTTTATAAAATATAGATCACCAAATACATTAATTGAATCTACATTGGGCCTCCCTGTATTGCTCATGGGATAAAGCCATCATGTTCCCATGATATTTACTATTCATGTTGGATATATATATATAGTTTTATTAATAAATTATTTAGTTATGAGGTTGTTATAATATTTCCACATTCATTGAGATATTTCACCCATCATCAGGTAGAACCATAAAATTAAAAAAACTGGTTTGATTTGTTACAAATATTCTACACTGTCATCATTTTTTCCAATGGCTATATAAGTATTCTTATAGGGGATTATAGTGTCTATTTTTTATTTTATAAAATATCAAAATAGAATTTTCTATAATCGTGTTCAATTATTGTCTCCAAGTATTTTATTATCATTAGATTCTATATTAGTGTTGGTGGTGGAGATTCTAGGACTTGTTATGTGGTTTATATATATTTTCCCCAAACAGGTTGTTTCCGAACCCTACGATGTGATATATCATTCTAAAAAATTCCATTGAAGTGGAATACTTAATGGATCTTGTTTTTATAGATCCATTGTTAAGGGTTTTGTTAACAATTTCATTTATTGGAACACAACTGATAAATGATATCCCTCTATCGATTTGTATAATTCTTATCTAGGATTGTTTTTTTCTCATGGATAGTGAAAGGACTTATAAATCAAAATGCATTGTCTTTCAATGTTTCACTTCTATAAAGTAAATGACCAAAATATCAAGACAACCTATATGTGAAAGTATAGGACATGAGGGTTCTCTAAAATTCAATATTTTCAATATCATGAAAATATTCCATAAATACATGAATGTGATAGTATTCTAGATAAAGGAATTATCATTTTCACAAATGAATGTTATGTGAGTTTGTAACTGATTTCCCCATGAAATTATATATATACATGAACATGAAAATAATAACAAAATCTGTAAACATATTATTATGTAGATATATTATATGATAATAAGTCCCAGAAATACTCCTGAATGAAATATTTTATTGTTTTATCCGTATATATTCGAAAAGAAATGCTCTCTAGTGTATCATAATTAACGTTCATGATTCAAAAAACCCAAAAAAATGCCTATTGGTCATATAATATATGTTCATAAATTGATTTCCCTATAAAATTACTTTAATGTAAAATCTTGGTAATGATATGTAATCAAAATACATCCACCAGATGAAACAAACATCATGGATACACAATAGTTTCAAATAAGTGGATGTTTCAGGACAAAAACAATTTATGGATAACATATTCCATTAGAATTCGCTCCTGACTGTCTCTTTATGGAAAGTATTTTCTTGAAATAAATGGTTCCTTTAGACCAAAACTGATCTGATCTTAAGTTATCTTTGAAATAATAATATGTGTGAATAGTATTGTCGATTCTCACCTTGATTCCACTTTCATCATTCATGGAATTTGTAGTATCAATTATGGTTTAACAAATGGAATAAAAAGGAAAAATTCATAAATTCATCCACACATTTTGGTCCCAGAAATCACATATTGAGTCCCCACATGGATCCCTATAGTTCTAAAATAACAAGTTGTTCCTCTTAATATATAAAAACAAACCATGTGTTCATTTAATATGAAAATTCACATCCCCATAATAATCCATGATCCCCTCTAGTTTATACTTATTTCTATTCCCTAATCTATATAATTAAGTTTTTATATTCATGAAACAAGTATTATTATAAAAATATTTTAATATGTAAGGAATGGTGTAGTCACAGGGCCAAAAAATTAACAACAACAACAATGCGGCCTAATACAATTCGATAAATAAGATTCTGATTTGAGGAAAAATCATAATGGCATAAATTTTTTTCAATACCATCTTCTTTTATAGAGATAGTCAAATCAATACCTTCCTTACAACCACTAAAACAACTTGAGTGTCCTCACATAACCCTAAAAGTGTTTTCCCCTAATGTGAAGAGTTTATAAGGATTATTAACCACTATATGTTTAGTTAATAACCCCCATAGGGGAATATATCATGTGGGATAATTCCACATATGATCAAATTAACTGTACAAGCTGCATAATACAGAAGAAACCCCTCAAGAATGCATTAGAGACCAAATCTTGGGTGAAGAGCCTAATATATTTTACGCGTTGAGCCTAAATAACATCATGTGATTATAATGGGATTATTCTACTGATTATCCATTGTTTAAATAGGTGTGAATCATATGTTTACTTCTATGATAACCATAAAATACTATATAACAAGCATGGTTACTCTATCTTTTAATCTTTTAAAAAATTTGTCTAAAATTTGACATTAACAATGTGATCAAAATATAAGAACTCTAGTGAAGATACACGTGTTTATTATGTTACTAGACTATGATTTATTATGTGGTGAGAAAATCATGTTTCATGTGATGAGCATGGTATATCTAATGATCCAAGCCTAGTAACACATTTGGGATGATCATAAAATTCATTATGCCATAATTTTATGAAAGAATCCTAATCTATCCTAAAAAATATATTTTCAAATTATCATTTTGACCTAAAAAATTTCCAACGTACTCATCATCACCAACCAGAATTTTTTTCCCAAACAATGTGTCCATTTTTTAAATTAACTGATGTTCACATAATGACATTACTCTAAATTTAATTAACTAAAATGTCGTAAATTTATAATTGTGTTCCAAAAATATCAATGATATCCATGGGTGGAAGTTACCATATCCAACTATAATGTTTTATTCAATGATATTATTCCATCCAAATCAATGGTTTTAAACCACTAACTATTATTGTACAAGATTGATAGATGCAGATTGTGTCCATCCACAATATGGTATGACATGGATGTCCTAGTGGAATGTGACAAGTAATTGTGTTGTTTAGTTCAAGATGTCGTTTAATCTCAGATACTTTATTATCATAAAGTGTCTATATTACATTGAATCCATTATAATATAATATTTCAAAATTTATATGTTTTACTTCCAGTAGAATAGATTCGAAGAACACAATCTGTCACTATGGGGTTCTCTAGTATGTTTAATCAATAAGGTTGATGGTAGAATGTCTTTGGTTTTAGATATAAAATGTTTTAATAATATGATTAATATGAAAAATTATTTCATATTAAATATATGTGATCTATTAAATCCATTAAAGGTATTTGGATAGTTACTAATGATTTATATGGATTCTAGTTATCATTAGATTAGTAGGAAGGATGTGTACCTATCAAAACATCATTTAAGTGTTTATGTAGACAATTTATTATCATGTTTAGGAAATTTTTTTTAATGAAATGAATAAATATTTAAATAAACTCTTGTACCCCATGTTCCAATATTTCATAGGTTATTTTTGTGAAATTTTCATCATTAATGTCCTCATATACTCAATTTCATTTTAGCACCATGAATAATATAGAATAGTTTTCTTTTAAGACCTTTAAGAAACATTTTCACTATGGTATGATTTCAAAAAAAAAATGGGTGTTTGAGGTGAATTTTATCTATAATTTAGTTCCAAATAAGGTATTGAATATTGATAATTCCATGATTATTTATTTTTTCGATTGGGAAACAGCAGGGAATGTTGCTGATTTAAGTAGTTTATTTGGTTTCAATGGCTATCATCTGACGTACATGAACAATTTATCCCATATTTCATCCATGTTTATAACTATAATATGGATTTTTTTGTATTTCATATAGATAGGTAAATTTTAGGTTTGATTAGACTATTGAAAGGAAAATGTGATCATTTATCATCTTCTTTGGTGTCTATAAGAAGAGTTAATGTTTTAGATTTTATATGAGATATTCAATAATGGTATAGGAAATGAAATTATGGAGTTGATTTATGTGATATAATATGGGTATACAATGTTACATAGCCATAAACACAACTATGAATTCCATGATCTTTAGTTCTCTATTATGGTGTTCAATCCAACAGTTTCATGGAATTAACTAACTAGGGAATTCTATGAGGACATCATTCAGCACTAGATAATTTAGTATTTATTCTCTCAACTATATTCTTATGTATGACATTGTAAGTTCATTGAGTTATTATAATTATGATAATTAATGATCACTAAAATCCATTAAAATGAATTTAAATATTGTTACGATGAGTATAAAATCAAAAGGACATTCATTTTTGGAGTATGGTGATGTTTTTGTAGTGATTAAGAAGCATGTAGTGATAAATCATGCTATGGATGATGCAAGTTATAAGGGTTTCAAAATGAAAATGGTAGTGTAATACTAATTTTTTGTAGAAAGGTTATTATTGGTGATACTATTAGATTGAGGTTATAAAAAATGTTGTATTTCCAGGCGATTCATCAATGGGTGGTCACTAAAGGATTTTTATAAGATGTTGTTATGATGGTTGTTGTTTGTTCTATTTAAGATATAGGAGGTTGTCCCTAATGAGTTTCATAACTAACCTTTTGTGGTGAATCCAAAATATTGAGGATATCCAATCATCTTATACATTAATATTACATTATTTCATCTAATGATTTATTAAATTTCATATCGAATTACACTATATAGCTTATTTTTTTAGTGCTATTAATGATTAGGTACAAAATAAACATGTATTAAAATGTATTTTTCTTATTCTAAAAATATCAAACTTATATAATACCTAATTATACATGTCATATATAGTATTCACCTTAATAATACGGGACACTGATATAGAATAATGATCATTATGATATTATCAATAATGATAAGCATGATAGAAAACGATCACATATCATATAATTGCATAATATAAATATTTGGATATGAAAACATAATAATTTTGAATGGATAAGTTATAAGAAATTCATACTCAATAATGGAAATATCATAATTTATCATTCCTTGTTTATGTATTTTGAAATAATATAAGTCATCTAATTCAATAGTGAAGATACATGATTTTATAATCATGATCCACACGAACCTAACATGTGGATAATAATGTGACAAGTATATATGAATATAAAATAATAACTAATGTCATTGAACATATTTATGGCAGTCATAATGTTGTCGATAAGGTAAATTAGTTGATTGGGTTTCCCCATTACTCTCATACAAGTCAATAGAGAAGATATAAATATAAAATGAATAAATTGGATGGGGGAATAATTTTCTGTATATCCGTCACATTGTGGGAAGAGACCCCTATGGGTTTTCCATCACTCCCCATTCAAATTAATATCATGATATAATTCAAGAACCTATGTTTTATAGGGTGATATAAATTTGGATCACCTCTCAGATAATGAAAATAATACATACAGATTCCACACAAATATGAAATCATTCTTAATTCCATATATACTTGTGTAATATTTGTGAAATAAATATTAACATGAGAGTTTTTTAAGAAATAATTGTAAGCCTTTCATAGTAAGATGGTGGTTGGTATGATTTTATCATATTCACGTTGAATTATTATAATCATTATCATAAGTTGACATGGATAAAGAATAATACATTTAAATAATAATTGAAATCTAATTTAAAAAATGAGATGAAATACCATTTACAAATTTTAAATTTCATAATTTAAATAAAAATATTTTTCAAATATTTTTTGGATATTTCATTAAAACCAAATTAAAATATAAAATAGTTTTTTTAAAAACCACAATGAATATGATGGGAAAATAATATACCGAAGGATATTCTCATTACACTATTTAAAGATGGAAATTGATGGGGGAAAATAACTACGTCAAAATATTTAAAATAGTATATCATTTTTAGAGATTAAATTTTAAATTTAAAAATATCTTATAAAATCTTATAATATGAGTAGAGTAAATCAATAAAAATATAAAATTTAGACATGGTTATGTTATATTCTCGAGGGAGATGAAGTGGTTTGATCTATTTCTCATAAAATATCTACGTTAGGAAAATTTTTAACCAATGTTGAAATTTAAATGTTAGGAGGTAATGTTAAACTAATAGACAATTAACATGGAATAAAATAGTGGGTTTCATAGTTATAAATACCATACTACATCTATAGATGGAATCATAGTGAAAAAATCATGATTTTATAGTTCTACCAGAATGGAAATTCACAATACATTGATATATTTTGAATGGAAATAACATATGGGAGTTACCATTTATGGAATAATAAATCCCTTTAATGTGACGATTTTTTATAATAACTATACGGGGTAGTAAATACACCATAAAAATGAAATTATGTTTTCAATATGACATATACTTATAAAGATTACAATTTGGATGTGAAACCCTTACCTTTATTTTTGACATCCACAATAGTTCCTTAACTTCCTATATAATATTCAAAACCATATAAATCACATATTTTATAAAATTATTCATGTATATTATCATTTATAATGATTAATTAAAATAATTCTGTAATCATATATTACTTTTTAAATTTTTATTTAATTTAATCCATAGATGTTTTTAATTGGGATCATTTCACACATGTTTGAAAATAGTAATGTCAATTCTCAATTTTTTATATCAATTTTAAAAATATTTATTAATAAATGTGGATTAATTAGTCACTTATGTGATTTATTATTTTTTATAATCCTTTGATGGAATACTTGTGTTTGATTTTTGAAAATATGATCCATGATGGGCTTATTTTTTTATTTTGTAATGTATAAAAGGTTGTATATTAATATTTTGATATATATTAATATTTTATTTTTCAATCAGAAACCAACCATTTTTTCCTTTAAATATAATATTAATTCTTAAAAAATATATTTTTCTTCATATATATAATTTGGTGATGAAAAATGAAGAATGCAGTTCATGAAGGCGATAGTCCGTACAAGACATATATGAAAATATCATTTTTCAAATGGATGTGAGGATGGTAGAAATTTGATATTAAATAATCAAAATATAATATATTTATTTTGATTAAAATTAAATATTTTTTAGTATGTGTAGAATATATTGGGTATATGTGAAAGAAGAAAAATTAAGTATATGAATTAGTTAAAAAAATTACACTTTGGTTGATATCCTCCTTTAGGGATTTTTGTGCCTTCCTAGAATGGTCTTTTGGTGAGTACAATACCACAATAAAATTACAATTTGTTTTTTAGTTGGATTTAGTTTTATATTGGATGATATAATAGGCTTTATGTATAAGGATAAAAGATGTGGTTATATGATCCTTTCATAAATGAGAGTTGAAGCATTTTCTGTAAATATTAATTTCATTATATTAATGCTCTATCATTTTAAAATGAATTAGATGAATAAATCAAAATACTAGATAGGGTACACTTCTTTCATGATGAATCCATCAACCACACAATTATATGTACGATTTAAATATATTTTGACCTTTACCCACTTAGTTTGAACATTTTTACCTAATTTTTCATTTTTCATGGAAACTCATTTTTTACATGGTGATATATTTTTAATCCTAATAAAAAAATTTATCATATAATATAATTCTTATATGATTATTTAAAATTTGATAAAAACATTCAATATTACATTACAATATGTTGTGGAAAATTTTTTTTCGTAAAAGTATTATTAACATAACAAAAACCAATTTTAAGAAGAAGACTTTTTTTGAATAAAAATACAAATTTTCAAAAGAAAATAATATAATTGATTAACATGAAACATATTTTTTTATAATTAGGCAATGTATTTTTTGACTTGATTCCTTTAGAAAAATTTGTGGAACAATTTTTGTACATAATTAATGTAAATGGAACCAATTTTTATATTACAATAAAACAAATACTTTCATCAAAAAACACATGAATATTTATAATCTCAATATATTAAATTGTATTGATTAATTTTACACATTAATGTTTTCATATCGTGAGAAAAAATTGTAATATTTTAAAATTCATATAAATTATAACTATTTAAGAAAATTAATTGTATTTATAGTATTTAAATATTTACTAATCACAAAAAAATCAATATTTTTAGAAAGAATTAATATTATTCAACCTATCATAATTTGAGAAAAAATAATAAAAATGGTTGTTGAATTTTATAAATTTATAATAATAAAAAATATAAATTGAATTTGTAAATGGATGTAAAAAATTTAATGAAGAATTAATTTTATAGGTTTTTTTTGAATATTAAAAATTTAAATTTAAATTTATATAGATTTATAAATAGTTTAATTTTGTTAAATTATCTTATTAATTTTATATTAAAATAATATTATTTTTTAATTGAAAAAATTAATTTATTAAAAAATATCATAACACTTAAAAATGTTCTATGAGAAATATTTTTGTCAAATTAAATTGATATATTCATTTCACATTTTTTATTTTTTATATGCTTATTAAATTTTAATCAATATTTAAATATTATTTCATAAAAAAGAATTATTTTTAAGGAATTATAATATATATTTATTGATATTATATAATATTATTATCTTTCAATATAATCGTATTTTCTCAATTCGTATAATTTTTTCCATGATGTTTCATATTTTATTGTATTAAGTTAACAATTATTATCTTTCACTATAATGAAATAAATTTTGATTCATTTTTTACTGTTTGGTGAATAAAAACATATAAAAAACATTGAAGATTATCATGGGGGATACATACTAAAATCATTGGTTGTTACATTCCCCCTGACAATAAACTAATTTTCCCACAAATTTTCATTTTAACAATAGAATCATATTAGGATAAATTGGCCTCATTACATCCTCAATTACCAAAAATCCCTTCCTCTAACTTATAATTCCTCCATGTAATATTAATTATTTTAGTATTGTTTATTTTAATAATTTTACATATTTGATCAGTGATTTTTACTAGTTATTCGTAAAATGAAAGATTATGATATCATGCTATAACCTCTGATTTTTTTATAAGTAAAATGTATAATATGTACTTCCACTATCGTGACACATGAAGTACATCCTGAGCTATAGAGAGGTTTTGTTATAATGTAATATGATAATCTGCATCCCACACATGATCAAGGATTTCAAAATGGAAAATGTTACTATGGATCAATATTTATTTCCTCCAAACCATGTACCAGAAGTCATTTAATGGAACACCTTTTCTATAACTACAAACACAAAAGTTGACCAACAATTATCATCATAAAATTTAAATAAAATTTTCATAGTTTTAATATTCAACTAAATATATCGAATATTCTATGTAAATTACTGAGTATGATTTGGTTTAATCATATTATTCTCTCAAAAAACTTCCATAAAAATTGGTGTTTTCACTTATTCCGGTATAGAGAATCATTGGGGTATATATATATATATATTTAAATCTAGAATTGAAAATTTTTATGATAAATATTCTAATGGAATTTTTAGATCTGAAACAACTTTTAAATATTATTAATTAGATATTAAAACATATTATAGTGTTTCAATTGTCCTCATAGTCTGATCATATGACTGAGGAAGAAATGTAATGATAAATTTCCACATAACATTCAACACATGTTAAAAAATCCTATTGAAAATCATGTTAAACCATATATAAATGTAATATATAATTGTATGTGTAACTCTATAGAGTCTTACAACTACCAAAATATATATACTATATTTTTAGTTAACTGTGAATTAGTATCTGATATTAATAAATTGCGATTAACTCATAAGCTGATAGATTATAGTAAAATTGAAATTATAAATTTTATATTTGTTATAAAATCCTATAATAAAATCCATTGTGATGATTTGACATATAAATTCTTTTATGGTTAGTGGTATCATCATACACTTTAATAAATATTATTAAAAAGTAACATATACTTACATGTTTCAACAACATACACACATCAATCACCTGCTACATTTTATCCCATCATAAATTATTCTATAGATAATTATAAATATGTTTTATTATATGATTAATATATAATGATAATATATGTGCATTATCCATTTATTCATTCCACAATAAAATTATTAGTTTAACACATATTATTTAACAAATATAATATTTCAATTATGGTAATGATTGATGTCCCGAACATTAATTCCATTAAGGTTATGTTTCATGTCATTTTTCTGAGCCATTTTAATCCCCAATTGGATAGATAATTTAGTATAAATTTGAATAAATATTGGATGTAACACCATTAATTATGATCTTATGGTATATACACTAAATATCATTGATAAAACAATATTTTATATCCCTCATCATAGAAATATATAATTATATGTTTTTCTCACAATTTCATGAACATTGTTTTTTTTGAAGGAGGATTTTTTCTGATATATCATAATCTTTGATCAACTATAACCATTTTCTATGGAACATATTTCTCTCTATCATTGTGAATAATAACTTAAAGATATTTTTCCATAAATATTTCACCTTTTTCATCATAGTGATTATGTTCCCATTTGATCGAGGGAAAATTTATAAATTCTTGAAACAAATCATGTTAATGTATTTTTCTCATGAATCATTATTTGAATAGATTCACATGTTTCTAAATATCTAATTATATATAATAAAAGACCCCAATTGTTTTTTAATGTATACCTATATGTCAAATATCCTTCTCTATGGAAAGGAAATATGATTATAGTTTTGGTAACCATACTTCTCTTAAAAGCATTGTAAATTTGTTGACATTCACCTCTATAGATAATACTGTCTCCCCTATGAGTTAAAATTTTTATATAATCAAATTGGAATGATAAATTTAGAAACAATAATCGACAATATCCATCCAATGAAATATAAACTAGAATATCGACTATAGTCAATAGTCTAGTCCATTTTTCGGAAATCAATTTCTTTGGAGGATCCACATATATATCATTTTTTGGGTTATGTGAACTCTTTATGGAAATTTATGTTTCCAAAATTAATAGTTTCAATAATTGAAATACATTTTATCCCATCATTATGTTTTCAATAGTATTCATTAATGATATACATGAACATAAATTCTTATATAATAGATGAGAATATTATTTAAAAATACATCTACAAATTGATCTTGTAAATATGCATCAATTACATTAGAAAAACCAAGAATATAGTAGGGAAATTTGTGTTAAATAAATAACTTAGTATAAATTCATAATTTTCATAACATGTACGTATGTGTTTTATTGTTATATCCTATATTTCTAACAACAATTTATGATATTCAAATCGATGGAAATTTATTGATAGGAATGAAAAAACCCAAATAATATCAAACTAGTCATCAATACAATGTTTATAAAACTAGTTTTTCATTATGATATTTTTATGTTCATGTTAAAAAATGAAAATAAACATTCAATTATCTACATTGATATGAAGATGAGTGGGGGCACCCTATGGAGAATCCCTCAAGCATATAAATACCTTATCAATAATTACATCATGTAATTTATATAATTCCTTCAACTAATTTGGAAACATTTAACAAGATCTCATTCAGATAGTCATTACACAATGTATTAGATCTATTTTAAACTCCAATTCATGATTCAATAGAATAAAATTAAAATAATTCATAAATAAAATGAAAAATAAGAGAAAACAATATCATCAATATCACACCCTTGATCCCGTTTTCACATTAATATAGGATTAATTATTTAAATTATTCATAATAAACTTTGAAGTTCAACAAAACTATTTTTCTTGTGAATTTTGTATATATTTTTACATATTATATATGGGCTACAACGACATTATTGAAAACTTCTTTAACATGATTATAACATTCATTAGATTTTAAAACTACATGGGATAACCAAAGAAATACATAAGGAAGGTGTGATCTATAATTCCCATAGATGGAATTAATATAGAACACAGTGATACATGATAGATCATAGGAATATCAATGGTAAATTAATTATGGTAGATTCATGATCATGAATAATAATTCATGATATTGATTGATAGTCATAACATGGGAAATGTGGTAACAAAATAAGAAACTGCATCATAAATATAGGTCATGGATAACAATAGAAACATCATGATATAAAAAGTCCCACCAAATAATTAGGATCCCTAATTTTCCCAACATGAAATATCATGAGGGTAATCATTACCCAATGCGTTGGAACACTATAAAATTCTAGGTTCACTTGTCACATTAATTTCATTCTCATGTTTAAGGGTTCAATAAAGACCATAAAACATGGATTCATACATCATCATGTTCTAAAACATGTAAAGGATTATAGAATGAATACATGTAAAACCCATTTCAATGGAATATATGTGTATAATAATGAAACCCCAATATAGTAAATGGGTATGTTATACACTACATAATTATCTTGGCATAGAAAATTGTGGATATATTTTACCAGCATAATACCATCACTGAAAAATTCATAAAATGGTTTAAAGAGAAAAAAATTGTTCTCTAGTGATGCATAAATTAAATGGGTATTAATATGGTTATATAAAAAAATGTTATATAAAAATTAATTTCAAATTAAAGTCACATTATAAGGAATAAACATGAAAAATGAGGTGAAAGAAAAGAAACATTACATGAGGGTATAGATCCAAATGATTGGTAGGTGCTTCTTGGGAGATTGGGGGGACTTTGGGAGAACTTAATATATGGGAGGTTATAGTAAAGATATTATCCAATGATTTTCACAGAATAAAAATGTTATATTGTGTGAGATTTTATAGGAAGTGAGTGGGGATTTCTTAATTATTACTCAAACATATGATTTGGAGTCAATATAAATAAATATTAAAATCTAGAATCCTTCACCATGTTTTTTCACATGGTTTCGACCAAATGGGATTTTTTACATTATTTTATAATTACAATGGCCTAGAAAAATAAAATTATTCCATTTATTATGTGGAGGTGTGTCATTCTATTAACAAAATGATTTTCAAACTTTAAAATATCATAATGATATCAGAGGATTCGTGAAGGATTTATAAAATTATCCAAATAAGAATAAATTTACATTATATTAATGGTATAACATATATTTAGTCACATATAATATTTATAGTAATTATTTCACTTTTTTGAGTCATTGTGAATTCAAAATACATAATGTATATTTATACGATATTTAATTTTTACCTAAAAATATTATTGTCTTAGAAAATTATGAAAAATTAATTATTTCTATATTATGATCAAAAAAATATTCTTTATTTTATCGAAATAATTTTTTAATTTTTTTATTTTTCACATTTAAAATAATAATACACATTTATTGGGAAATGATGGGTTTTGGAAAAATATATGTTGTTGAACCCTTATGAAAATTAAATTTCACTTCATAAAAATAATTTTAAAATTTATATTTTATAAAAAAATTTAATGATAATATATAATTAAAATATTATTTCACTCAAACATAAATTAATTCATCAAAATAAATTTCATTATTTAATTTGAATATTACATGAAAATACAATTTTTGATTCATCGAATTGAAATTATAAAAATTTATTAACTATAAATAATATATTGAAAACATATTAACAAGCTTATAAAATAATGTATAATGGAATTTTACATGGGTCTTGATACATATCAATTTAATAAACAAGGAAACAAAGTAATAAAAAGGTGTGATATGGTGATACGTTCATGCGGGGGTTTAATAAACATGGTTTAGGATGTGATCTGAATGACCTTGATTATATCTTGTAAATGGTTTCTCTCATTATGAAGTTGAATGATTCCATATTGTATTTGGTAAAGGTAAAATCCTATAGATTCTATCTCTCTCAGAAGCTCTGATAAATGCTAATTATAGGTTAAGATCCTACTATTTCATGTCGTCACATCCTTTGTTTGTGTCCATTGGATTTGTTAAAACACTTTATATATACTAATATGTTTTTCACTATTCAATGGATATATTATCAATGGTAATGATAAAAAATGTTCATTTATATTATAATGGATGAAACCAAAAAATTAATGTCTTATATATATTGATATTGAATAACAAGACATTAATTTAAATCACAAGGGTAATTTTATTTATAACCATTTGGGATATTACTATCTTCCCACTTTTGAAATTTAATTCACGAAATTTTATTTTCCCAAACTAAAATAGATAATTGTATCTCGGTTTCACTACCTCTTATACTTCCCATGTTTCATCATCAATCTTTTGGTTCCTCTACATCACATTAAAAATGTGAAATGTATTATTTTGAGGAACTTATTCTCTATAATCTAAGATCATCACCGACTACTCTTCAAAGGAAATGTCATTATCCAATGGTACCACCTATGTATTGAGTACATGTGAGGGATATGGTATGTACTTCATAAAGAGGAGTACATGGAGTAAATCATGTACTTAGGATATATTTTATGTGAATTCTAGGCAATATGCCACCCTTCCGATGCGATCAGTGATCTTAAATGAGATGATGTATCCTTGGATAAACCTTCCCTTCCTCCAGAATCTCATCACATTATTCCATAAAATATATTTAGATTAATACGTTTTATCCAACATCAATATCTAGGTATCATTGATGAATGGCAGTAGAAATATTTTTTCAACTCTGAACAACATTGATGTTTATTTCAATGGTCTTATCCTTTCCACCCATTTCCAAGAAAATTTTAGAAATTTTTATTTTTTGTTCTCAAAATTAATCTCTACCTGTAGTTTTTATTCACGTTTTATATTAATGTTATTCATAGTAAGTCATATCGATTCTAAAGTGGAAAAAAGTTTAAAAATAAAACTCGTATAGTTTTAAATGTTAGTCCCATCAACTTTGGAAGTCCATTGAGCATGATATCAAAATGTATAATGTTTCCTGATATACCACTCTTCATGGTCATCAGTTTTAGGGTGATAATCCATAATAATATTTATCATATAATTTAGAGCATGTTGGAGACTTTTATTGATCAATTTTTTGAAATATAGATCTATATATGATACCATTGAATGTGGTAATACATTTAACCATTCCACTTCCCTAATGTATATTCATGCATGGTTATCCAGGGTGAAATTATTTTCAATTTTCATATATTGATCTTTCTTTATAAGATAATCCCCAAAAACATTCTACCATTGATTTCTATGAATGTATTTTTATTCTTGGGAAATATTAAATGATGAGGTTGTCCATTTTCCATGTTTGTATGGGTAATTTTTTCATCATCCCCTTAGCATTTTTTCTTTCTTCGTTTACTTACTGATATACTTGGAACTTTGATTATATTATATGATATCTTTATTTATATTTTCCCACCAATAGTGTTATTTTAGATCTCGATACATCTTCATGCTTCTAGTATGTATGGAGAAGTTTTAATAATGGGAATTGTCCAATATCTCCTTCTTTAGCTCGGTATTTGATTATATACATTACTGTGACCAAAATATTATAACTCCTAGTTCATTAATGTTTATCTATGATAATTTATCTTTTCATTTTGTTTATAATTTCATCCTAATTACAAAATCATATATTTTATAGTACTTAAGCACTCCATAAGAGAATTTTGACAAATAATTTGTAAAAATAATAATGGCATTCCTTCTTTTAAAATTTCCATTTCCATCCACTCCAAATATTTGAAGATCATATCCCTCTCAAATTTCATAAATGATAATATTGATAGATCCATTTTATATAGATAATCTTACAATTTATTACCTTTTCTAGGTTAGTAATAAATCTTCTTGTTGTATTCCTTGATCAGATGTGACTATATTAATTAGTGAATATTCATCTACTTCTATTTGAATATATTCGTGAGGATTTTCTAATGGACATATTTTTCACAATTCTCCCCGAAGAGATAATATATATATCAATTAAATGTGATGATTACTACAACCAAATATAGATAATGTGTTGTGTATTTCTATTCATGAACATTAATCTATCAAGAACCATTGACTATCACTATTTTATTTTTCATTTACACAGATACCAATCCATTCATTGAAGCATCACTAAATACGTAGAAAATATCTCCCCTTGTGGGCATTGTATCATCATGTGATGTGAGAAGACATTTTTTTACCTCCATGAAGATCTCTTGACATTCACCATTAACTGAAAACATGACTCCAATTTTTGTTTACATTGTTAGAGGGTTTGAACACAAAAATAATTTTCTCATAAATTGGTGATAATACTATAAAAATACAATGAAACTACAGATATATCTATTATATGTTTGCATCTTCCATCATTAAATTACTTTTTTCATTGAAGGGACCATAGATATTCCACAAGAATGAGACTAATGTAAAAAGATAATATTTTCCATACATGTTATAGAGATTAAATTTTTTTACTACCTTGAGAACATTGTTAAGATACTCCTCATACTCCTCCAGGATTTTGGAGTATATTATAATATCACATATAAATAGTACCAATTAATTTTGGGGGGTAATATAAAAATTAATTATTCACCATTTAGATCAATATTGATGGAGTATTAGTGAGTCTTAATGACATTATTATGAAATCATTGTTCACACACACTATTAAAAATTGTATTGGGGATATGTTCCTTCTTTACCCTTACATGATAATATTATGACTGATGATTCACATTGAAGAATTATTGTGATACTCCTAGATAAATGAAAAAATCATAAATATGTGGATGGGGATAATTTTTCAATGTCATTATATTTTTGATTCCATGATAATCTATAAAAAGGTTCATTGACCCATCATTCTTCTTGACAAAGAGGACTTATTCACCCAATGGTCAATCCCTAGGGCATATGAATCCTTTAACCAAATTATCATGTAGTTGTTTCTCAAGATCAAAAAATTCAACAATATCCATTACAAATAGTGTCTATGATAATAGAATCACCCCATGTATATGATCAATTGAAACTTCAACCTCTCTGCTAGGATGAAGACAATAAAATTACTTAAGAAACAGATAAACATATTCTCTCCCAATATGAATTTCTTCAAGGATGATATTTTCCCTTATCTCAATCATTTTTTTCTATATATGCTTGTTAATAGGAAAAAATATCCATCATTGAGTTGTTAGTGATATAGAAGATTAATTATACTCATTATGGATGTACATAATCAATGGACAATTCATGATACATGGATTGAATTTCATATCATAGAGATTTATTTTTTATATACATAGGGAAACTAATCCCTAACCACAATTTCATTGAATTCCACTAAAGATATTATTACAAGGATTTATAGGATTTTAATCAAATAAAATTTTAAAGGGTAAGATTTATATATTTGGGAGGAAAAAATTTCACAATTTATTATTTTTACTTAAAAACACCACATTCAATATTTTTGGTGGTGTTTTAATTTTTCTACTAAAACATCATCATATAATGGAATGTGTCGAACCATAATCAAAAATCACATTCATGATTTAAGAGTGAATAACTAGAGTCCCCATCACCACTTTTTTTCATGGTCCATATAATATGTTGTGAGGGAAAAATATCTCCCTTGAAGCCTTAGAGGTTATTGGTTGCCTAGAAAACTCATGGATTAATGCATTGGTTTTAAAATTCACTAGTTCATTATAGTAGATGCAATGAATGATGCGATGAAGGCTAACAAGAGAATTATATTAAATTGTTGAATTAGTGGGTTTCTCATGTCACAATAATTATCTGGGTGCCCTTCCTTCCCAAACATAAATCATATCCATACCCCCCTTGGTAATTTGTTGGGAACATATTTATACACCAATCACAAATGGAATGAATAAATTTATTATCACCATTTGATTTCTTTATTGAACAACAAAAATTACACTCAACTTTTCACTTCTTATCCCAATGAATACCTTGAGATTTGTTGATCTCCTTTTTAATTTTTTGAGAACATCAACAAATTTTCACATATATATTAAAATCACATATCATCTGGGTTATTCTTAGACTTGGTTCCAACCCACTGAAGATGTGGATAACCTTTCATTTAGGTGTTATGACAATGATATAGACATTTTTATAAATTCTTTTGATGTTTGTCTCATATAACAGATAGATTCACAATCTATTTTCTATAAGGAAATGAAATCTGTTTCTATTTTAAGTCATTGTGTGATAGAAAATATTTATCACATAAAGTTTTTCAGAATTCATTCCACCTATCACTTCGATCTATTCCTCATGTACTGTATTCTTAATCAATGACTATCCTTTACTAGATTATCCCGATATACAATAAATAGGTAGTATAATTATCTACTAATCAAAACATTAATGTTTTGTGATTATCTTTTTAATGGTGTTGATCTATTATTCTGAGATATATAGATCAAATGATCAATTGAAATTCAAAGGACTATTTCACATAAAGGACTCAATTGGATCATGTCCATTCTTAGGACGATTTAGGGGCTACTATAGATCTTGTTATATATTTAGAACCTCAGTCAGTAGAGAGAGTTCAATCACAATGTTTATGAATCTCTGCACTATGAGGTCGGTCATATCCTTAGCATAGTCATCACATTCTCTGTCACATTGATTGATTAAACAATTTCTAATATAACCTACCATTGGTTAGAATAAAATAAAAATTAAAGATAGTTATTTTTAAACTATTAAACACATTAATGCAAAATCCAATGACATTAATGGGATAACATATAACAGATATTTATATTTGTAGGTTATTAATTTTTAGTCTTCAATCAATGTTATACATGATCTATCTCCTATAATATATTATAATGTGATTATTTGTATCCTTAACTGTGTTTCGTAATTAGATTATGAAAATAAAAAATAATATCCACCAAGAGTTTCAAACAAGGTGATCTGGGAGTTTTGTTGTCATGTACTAGGTTACACTGAGTCTGGCCTGATGCATCTTCTTAGAGTTGTTACCCCTCGGCACATATGTTCTAGAACCACATGCACCTAAATTATCCAAATTGAAATTTATTTTTTTTGATAAACCACACACTATATAATTAATAAATTTTAGTTATGTTTTCATATATTTATTCATATCCCTAATTGTTTTTCTAGGTATATCTAATACTAAAACCAAAATAAATATCTGTTCCTTTGATACCACATATAACAACCCTGTTGTTTATTTCACATTAACACAATATTTATTACATAGAAGTAATGATAATATAATTCAGAATATCAACAAGTATATTTTTTATGGGAATAAGGTACATTTAATAACATCTTAAACAAGGGATACAAAAATGATATTGAAAACACTATTAACATGTTTCTAAAATTCCAAGGATTTTTAAACCGCATGGGATAACTGATAGAAATACATACGAATAGGGTGTGATATTAATCCCATCAAGTGAATAAAGATGGAATATGTTAAAAAATATAGAAAATTGGAATATTAATTGGAAATAATAGGTGTGAGAATCATTAATATTAATAATAACGAATGATATATCATGATAATAATAACATTTAAAACTATAGAGACAGTGAAAAACAGTAAATCATAAACATATGTCAAGTCTAACTCCCAAGAAATCATGATAGAAAACATCCGATAAAGGAATCTGGTTCACTATCTATCCCAAAATTATATCTCATGGAACTACACATTTCTCAATTAATCAAGGAAAAATATAATTCTCGTTTCATTTTTCACATTCATTTCATGCTCACGAATAAGTGTTCCACATAGATCATAAAACATAGATTCATTCCTCATCATATTTTATTTCATGATAATGTAGTGTCGAATGAATACATTAATGTCTCAATTCAAGTGTTTATGTGTTTATAAAGGTCAAAACCCATGATAATAAATGAGTATGATATTCAGTACACAATTATTTTGGCATGGAAAATCACAGTGAAATTTTGGCAGCATAAGAGTGACACATAAAAATTCATAAAATGTGTTTGATGAGATAAAAAAGGGTATATTATAAATTTTATATAAAATATATTGTATTAGGGACATGAAAATACATATCACATAAAATTGAATTGGAAATATTAGTCACAAGATAATGAAGAATACTTGAATAAAATGGAGAGAGAAAACAATCATTAAATTACTATGTGAATTTAAATGCTTTGGATAATCATTATTAGAAAATGGGTAAATCTATAGAGAAATATTTATAGGTGTTGGAATAGTAAGGGAAATATCCATTTATTTATAGTGAAGATAAATGGGATCTTGGATTGGGTTATATAGGATATTATGTAATATTACTTTATTATTTCTCAAATGTAGGTTTTGGACTCTATAAAATAAAATAACCAAAACCAAAAACCTTTTAAAATTTGTATCATTGTTTCTAAAAAATTGGATTGGCTTTTTTTTTTCAAATTCCATGTGATGAAGATGACAAAATAAATTCATTGCTTATGTGGAGGTGAGTCATACCCTTAATGAAATGATTTTAAAACCATAAAAATATAATAATGGTTTTTTAAGATTTATATTGGAATTAAAAAATAAACCAAACAACATAAAATAAAATTATTTTAAATTAAAAATGTATATTATTTTAGTCTGATTTTTAATATATTTAGTAAATCACATTTGTGTCATTATGATGTCATATTACTCAAATTATATTAATATAAAATTTAATTTTCACCCAAAAAATTAACTACATCAGAACATTATGAAAAATTCATTGATGAATACTTTCCCTATTATGCTTAAAAAAATAAAATTCATTTAATATAAATAATTTTCTTACTATTTTTTATTTTCCCATTAGAATTAAAAATCAACATTTATTGAGAAATTCTATGTTTTTTAGAATAATAGTTTTCAAACCCTTATAAAAATTACATTTGACTTCATAAGAATTATATGATTATTTATATTTGATAGAAGTAATTTAATAATAATATTTTATTAAAAGATAATATATATCTATAGTCAATTTCTTAAAAAAATTCCTCAATTTAATTTCAATATTATCCTAAAATATAATTTAGTTTCTATTGAATAGAAATCAAAATATTATTAAATTAAAAATAATATGATAATAATATGTTAGTTATTTAATAAAATAATATGCATACACATTTTACTATGTTTTTTATACAAATCCATTTAATACACCATCACACACCTTAGGAGTAAGGTGTTCTATTGTGATACTTTATTGGGTGGTTCAGTTAGCATGGTTTAGTCAGTGATCTCAGTGAGCTTGATCTTCTTCTAAAAATAGTTTAACTCATTCATAATTTGTTGGATCTCAACATTGGTTTTTTCAAGGTAAATTCGTAATGATTATATCTCCCTCAGAAACACAGATAGGCTTTATAGGATATGATCCTCTAGGATGAAGCCATCAATTCATTTGTTTGTGTCAATTAGAATTTTTAAACCCTATATTTATACTAATAATCTTATCACTATTCAACAACTATATTGTCAACAGTAATGATACATAACATTCATTAATATTAGATAGGAAAAAACCAAATAAGTTATTGAGTTTTATATAAACTTATTATATAATAAGATATTAAATTAAATCATAAGGGGGAATTTATTTATATCATTTCAATTTGTTAACATAATTTTTTAATTTCTACCTAACCATAGGATATATATACCACTCATGCATATGGGATGAGATACATATAATAGATTTAATTTTCATTGGTAGTTTATAGTTATACTCACTCTGATAGTAGGTCAATGGATGATATTGGATATGAAATATGACATCCCTATCATCAAAATTTTTAGGGGTTTTATATATACAGATATGATACATTCCTAATATTAAATATAATTGAACAATATCTAAAATATCCACATTTTTAGAAAAAAATCACATGACCATCTATTAGATATGAGATATATAGTATGGATGAAATCATGATAGTACTTATAAACATGAAAAAATATAATGTCTAATAGTTTAGGTGGTGTTGTGATACATTAAAAAAATTATCATGATTTTAATGAGTGAGTTAACCCACAATCAAACAACACATTTATATTTCTTGAGGTGATGATAAATTTTCATTTTAATACTTATTTAATGTCACATAATTTTCATTTAGATTATATATTTATTTATATGAAATTATTTTGAGACTTCAAAAAATAGACGACACATAATTCCGAGGTCCAGAGAGCCTGGAAGGTAATTTTGATATTTTATTAAGTCATATTCAGTTAACGTACGAGCGAGATTTTCTATCTTTTGAAACATCACTCAAATAAAAAATATAAGGGCACCGTTGAATTTAGAATGCTGGTATTCGCCTAAAATGACTTAACTACGGCCATCAAGGGCCGAACAGAAAAGTTATTTTTTGGACATTTCGAGAAAAATAATAAAATAATTTTAAATAATTATTTAATTTTTTTTCTCACTTTTGAGTAGAAGACGACGATTCTAGGGGGCAGAAAAATGGCGGCAATGATACACATCAATGAGGCTCATTAATGGATTATTAAACACATAGCATAACGACCCTTTAATGGCACGTAACAGCAACACTATATCACATATGAATCACCGTAACGAAGTGACATCGCATCATAATGGAAATGTTGCAACATGATCATATTTATAGTTCGACGCATTGGGGAAATATGGATTAAAAATTTGGAGGATTCTCTGGATAACCTCTAATGGACTACCACTATAGTGAAGAACGAAGAATGATGGTAGATCTTCACCACATTCGATGCCTTTTTAAGATTGGAGCCGGGAAGCGACATCTACGTCTTAACCCCTTGAGAAATAACGTGCGACAATGAGCTTCAAAGAGGTTGAGGTTTTAAATTCATTGTTATTTCCCACCCATTTCTAAATGCTGAACATAGATTAACCCTCGAACATGTTAATCCACATACCATGTGTTCTTACAGGAGGGTGACTTCTTTGGGATTTCCTTATCCGAGATTTAACTATCTTTTTTGATAAATTTAAAACCCTTAGACCTCATTTTGTTTGTAAATTTATAACGTGGAGGTCCTTGGCAGACACAAACAAGGTCCAAGACCCTCCGCAATTGGTGTTCCTCATGTCCAATCTTTTGATTTGACGATAAGGCAGTTTGAGACCATCACAGTGGAGAGGAAGATCCCCCGAAAACATAGGCATAAGCGGCATGAAGAACGGACCATCAGTGCAGACCCAATGGTCCGCAGAAGAATCCACTGGCATTCTGGCGCAGGCGGTGGCACCGACCACTGCAAGTGGGGCTCGGTGGCAGTAGCCTCAGGTTAGAGGAGGCACGCCATAATGATGTGATGGATGAAATTCCATGACCGGATCAGGCCATGGTGCAACAGGGGGAGTCATCGGCCGAGCTAGCGGCAGTATGCGGCAAACGTGGTCATTGACCATGTCGGAGGGTAGTAGACGTGATGTTAAGCCGTGTCGCACTTGACGGGTTGTGGTCGCTTGACCGCCGTGGAGGAGGTGCCCGCAGTGACCCAGTGGGTGATGGCGGGTCACAAACGTGACACCCAGTCATTTCAATTGAGGTGGACTACATGGGGATTGAACCCCCAATGGGTCGAACCTACTATTGACCGGCCAGGCCGGTCCCACTGCCCAGCAGGTTGGACTAGGCCGGGTCACCGGGAGACTCGGTGGGCTAGACCCTTGGCCAACTAGGCTTGGTCCAGTGAGGCCTTTTCGGCCTGGACCACTGTCTAGGCCAAACCAAATTGACCCTGACCCACACCAGTGTAGGTCAGGTCTGTACGAAAGAACCGAGGTATGTGGAGCCCCTGAGAAGGGTTGGTTGGGTCGGTCTGACTGGGTTGGACTGGGACCAATCACAACCGGTCCCTGGTTACTAAAACACCTATAATTTGAAATCTTCATGTCTGATTGATGGACCATTTGTGGTGTTGTGACCCACTCGAAGAGGAAGATCTATTAGCATAATTTTCGTAACTTTCACGGATTCCAAGAAGCAAAAAATGACTTGAGAAGTGGTTTTTACAACTGCACTATGTACAGATTCCTAAAGTTGGCTGAGACCTGAAAACTGCTTGAGGATTGCCTTATGGGATACAGATCTTTGTGACCCAACATGACCACAATCGGGATTGTCATTGTGTGACATGGAAGACCCATCGTACTCGATAGAGGAGTACCCCAGTTCAGCCAAGGTGGGAAGTGGCTATGTGTGACCCGACAGACCCACAGTGGGGAGTGGATCTCTGTTACCCAACATACCCACAATACTCATCAAGTATGACTACCAAAATTGTTCAAGGTTAGTGGGAAGTATCTCTATGTGACTTGGAAGACCAACTAATCTAGATAATGGGGGAGTCCTCCAGTGGCTGAGGAGTTCAACATTTGCGACTAATGATACAACTATTACTACCCTAGAATGTACATGGTGTGAGATGTATTTTGTTTCATGCATTACATTGAAAATTGTTGTGTGATATTTCCTCTTTGTTTTGGGTTCCCTACTAAGTACTGTGTTACTCACCCCATCACTGGCTTCGCCCACATATATTTTTTCTTGTATAGAAAAGTGACGTTACGACAGGGGTGCTCAGGGAGACTTGACTGTCAGACTCTACGACAATGAACTTGTTGGCCTTGGACCAGGCATGTCCTATTAGAAAAAGGCAGAAAAGACGTACTACATCATAATCTAGTATCTTCACTACTCTCTTGATCAGGTGGGCTTTTCTATGGATGGACTAAAAAGGTACATTTTTTCACTTGCTATTTCTACTCATTGCTGGGTTTTTATTATGGCCCACTTACATTCATTTGTACTTGCACACAAATTTGTTATAGTGGTTGTTATTTCCAATTTTTCAGTATTGGGATGTGGTTGGGTGTGTGTGCATATAGGTACTCATTAAAATTCCTCCCACTTGTAGGATGATTCCTTCGAAAATAGTCTATAGCCCCTGGCCTTCGGATGGCGGGCTTGGGGTAGTCACAGAACGGGCCCTGGGGGACGAGTCATGAAAATGCGGTATCAAAGGGCGGTCTGTTCCCCCTCAATAATCATGCATCTTATGTTTCTTATGGGAAATAGTGTTATGTGTTGTGAGTTATAATATCATATTCAGGGAGTCCAGTGTTGGTGTGGCGGCCGACATATCCATACACCCAGACCTTGAATTCTATTTTTGACTCAATACCTGAAAACACTGGATGCATAAGTGTGTCTTTATTTTTGAATTAGATTCAGCTCACCCTGTATAACCTTACAATCTTGGTACATATTGATCTATATGAGGACACCTCTAGGTTGAAGATCAGTCAGGATCCCGATGCGAGGTCGTGAGTAAATCTGGCCTAACGACTAGGTGTCTTTTTAGGGACCAGTTCTAGAGATGGCCCCACCGGGTGGTGTACTAGTGCTTCCACCGCCTGATGGTCAGCATATACTACCGAAAGTTCTGGAAGAGGATGTTTATAGGCTTAGTTCCATACATGAGTATCATAGACAGAGAGCTCCCAAGTTGAGGGTAGATATTGATCCTTAGGTTGTCGAGGACTGGTTGGAGGCTGTGACACATGTCTTTTGCTTAATGAGGATACCGCCTAAACAGATGGAGATCTTTGCAACGATCCTTCTTCAGGGCTCAGAATGGAGTTGGCAGAGTTTGAAAATATAGACTCATGATGAGGCGTCCCTTGCATGGGTTGACAACGAGAGGCTTTTAATGGAGGATTTTTTTTCCCACAACCATGTTCTATGAGAATATCTGTGAGCAGCTTCACCTACATAAGGACAACATGAAGGTGGCCGATTACTCGACAAGGTTCACAGATCTTTCCTACTAATCTATAGATATGGTGCAAGACCCTTTCTTCAGGGATCTATCCTTTGTGTAGGGACTCAAGTGGGAGATCAGGGATTATGTGGTGTCTCTCAGCATCCCTACCTAGGTTGGGGTACTAGAGAGAGCCCAAATGATAGATATCTTTATAGAAGAGCAGACCCCCACAACAAGAGCTACTAGAAAACCCCAGTCGGCAGAGCCTTCGGCAGACAACATACGCATGGGACCAACCGGGAAAGGTCATTCAGAGGATGACCCCATGACTCATGGTTGGAAATTCAATGATCCTAGGACAAAGGGAGTTAGACGGGGTCCAGGCTATGCTACAAGTGCAGCGAGTGGGGACACATGGCACATGACTGTGAAAACTACCACATAAATTACTAGTAGACAATCAAGTGGTCGTCGAGGCAGTGTAAGTGGTTTGACCAAGATAGTCAATAGGGTGGAAGACATGGAAAGATAGTTGGTTGAGTGGCAGGAGGTGGGAGAAGGTTTGAGGTGTTACCAAAAACACCCCTAGGTTATCTACCCAGACCTTAGGGAGCTGGTGGATAGGGGTGATCTCATCTCCAGGAAGTAGAGGCTTAGAAACACGTCACTCCAGAGATGATTCGAGGTACAATATGTGTCTTCTCCACCCTAGTTTCATTACATATAGGCACATGTGCTAGTCAATCCTTCCTTTCCATGGCTCTCGTTTAGAGATTAGAGATTCATGTGGATTCTTTGTCTCGGTCCTTATGGCTAGAGACTTCTACGTGTGGGGATTCAACGATTAAACATGGGTGCCTATAGTGGGTGTTTACTCTAGGAGTTGAGGGATTTGGCTGGGATCTCCTAGTAGCAGCGTCGAGGCCTTACGACATCATCTTGGGTATGGACTAATTATCCATAGTCCATTCTTAGATCAACTATTTTAGGTGTAAAGTTTATTGTGCCTATGGAGATGGAACCATGTTTTCCTTCACCGACAAGAAAGAAATATTTACAGTGTATGACATACTCTCTTAGAGGAGGGTGTAGCCGATCACTCAACAGATAGCTATCCTCACCCTTAGTGTAGTGGAGGAGAGGAGTCCAAGATTACCTGTTGCTGTGGATGAGTACAAGGATGTTTTTCCAGATGAGGTTCCAGGGCCACCTCCTCGTAGAGAGGTATACTTATGTATCAACCAATACCAGGGATGACACCAGTATCCACACAGGAACATTGAATGTCTCCTTCAGAGATTCATGAGATGAGGGTACTACTGGAGAGATTTCAAAACGAGGGTATCATAAGGCCCAGCATTTCACCATGGTTAAAGCCATTGCATTTTTCCAAGACGGAATATGGGAGTTTGAGGATGTTTGTTGACTTCTGACGCCTGAACAAGGTGACTATGAAGAACAATTACCCACTACTGAGGAATGATGACCACTCCGACCAGTTAAAGAGAGAAAAGTGGTTCTCAAAGATAGATATCAAATCCCTCTATCACCAGCTTCAGGTATAGGACAAGGATGTACCAAAGAAAGCCTTAAGGTGCTGGTATGGCCACTATGAGTTCCTTGTTTTTCCTATCAGGTTGACCAATGCCCCAGTAGTGTTCGTGGGCCTCGTGAACATGATCTTCCATCCCTACCTTGACCATCTCATCATGGCCTTCATTGATGACATAATGGTGTATTTTTCAATGAAAGATTAGCATGCTACACACCTTTGGATAGTTCTATATACACTCTGAGAACACTAAATTTATAGTAAGCTCTCAAAGTGTCATTTTTAGATAAATGAGGTCCATTTTTTGGGACACGTCATTTCAGAGGCTGGAGTTGCCGAATATCTGGAAAAGATAGATGCATTTTTTTCTTGGGAGCCACCGAGTAGCATGACAGATGTACAAAGATTCTTGGGGCTGACTAGTTACTATCTAAGGTTTGTGCCTGACTTTTCTAGTGTAGAATCACCCTTATCGACATTAACAAGTAAGAGATAACCCATCATGTGGACTGAGAAATAACATAAGAGTATCCAGGAGCCGAGGCAGATACTTAAAAGTGACCCCATCTTGAGAATACTAGAGGAGGGTGTTGGGTTGGTATTTTACTACGACACATCAGTGACCGGGATCAGTTGTGTCCTAATAAATGAGGAAGTGTTGATCTCCTACGACTCATTGTTGCTGAGACAACGTTTATTTCTAGAGCCCACATGACGATGATTTTGAGATAGTACATACACATGGGAAGGATAATGTGTTGGAAAATGCCCATGCCAGTAGGACCGGGTTGCATCTGCTGAGTGAGGCGACATAATAGTTAGCCGCGATGCAGATATCCCTTATGGATTATGGTGAAAATATTTACCTCCAGTCGATAGTTATTACTCACCCTATTGTATAGTGATTATCCACTAAATGTGGAAAATTTTCATTGTTAATATATATAATATTCATGTGCTTTAATATTCATAAACCCCATTTTAGTGCATTTTACACTTTGAACATCATTTCACATTATGAATGTAATTCCTTATTAAAATGAACTATTATGTGGTACGTTTTTGAACATAATTTTAATTACCCAATGATCTTGATTTTATTTTCATATATAATTTTCAGGATTTTAATTATATTGGGAACAATTCATATTTGTGGAGTGTTTGAAGATCCACATTGGAAGACCACCAAAATGGGATTTCATGCAAACAATTCTGGAGAGGTCATATTGGACACCAGCCCACTGATTAGAATGTGGGGCCCAACATACATTCCCAATTAATCCCAAATTTAATGGAATGCTATAAGTCATGTAGAGGAACAAATAATGCTTCAGGATATAGTTCTAATTAGGCCCCCATGGTGGATATTAAGGTGACCCAATTTGAAGATAAGATTCTAGTCCAGATTCTACGGCCCAGAAAAACATCCTACCAATCTAATCATATCTCGGTATAAACAACTTTACATGGGCCACAATCTTACAGGCAGTTCCAATACATCAAGCGCTCCATTTTCTTATTCTATGGACCAATCTAATTCAGCCATCTATAAGGTCTTCCAATCACATCTTTTCGGTGGTTGCAAGATGGCTGCCATCTCGGGCCAAGAATGGAAAAGTCCAAGTTCCACAAGCTTTCCCCCACCCCAGGCCTACCATAATCAAGGGGGATGCTTTGTTCTGTAAGGGTCTATACCCAAGGCCCCCAAAATTCATATTTATGATAGTTTTTATGGAGGATTTTATCATCTTTGAGCTTTGTTTTCATCTTAATGTTATGATGCCAATTTGATGTTGTAATCACATTCCCGCAATTGTAAGTCCCTTGAATTACCTTAGCTTCTATATAAAAGTTATTAAACGTCTCCTTTTATATTATTATTATTATCACATTGATACCATTTCCACATGGTGTGAACTTGTTCATACCAGACCTTGTGATATTTTCACAAAACGGTGGAGTGATTGTTATTTCATTGTTTTTTTACTTTTCCAATTCCTCCATCATGAGTCTACTTTCCAAATCCATTGAAACCATAAGATCAATGAAGGGCTAACCCACATATGGGTTGATAAAATATAGTATCAAGGGGCTGTATTGGATGTTATTTATCACTACCTTAATCTCTAATCACTTCATTAAAATGATATTTTTATTTGATTATTTTAAAACTTCTTCATCCTTATTTAATTTTAATGCCACACACTTCAACTGTTAATACGAACCTTTACCTTAGAGTGCTCAAATATTTGATCCTTGAAGTTTATAATTGATTAGTATTAGGGTGTGTTGGCATTAAACCAGTGCGTGATGATTTTGTTTGATCCTCTTAAATGAACTCATCTCAAATATAAGAAATTGAAATAGTTGAAAAGGGAATGCATCCAATCCACCCCAAGTGAAAACGTAGGATCAACTCATACTTTAAAATTGAATTAACTTAAGTGTCTTAGAGTTCAATTAAAACCATATAAAATCAACCCAAGTTGGCCACATCATAGCCAAAAATTGTCCATAGAATATACATGTCTATATGTTTCATCTTAGGTCTCTGAGGATTAGACAACCCAAGCTGAACTACAAGGACCATTCTACCTTCATCTCTTAGGTAAATTTGAGCGTGAATAAAATTTTGGCACCATTTCAGGGTACCCATGTAAGTAATATCAACACATATTCTATTACCTCCCATTTATTCTATTCTCACCCAAGATCTCTTATCTTTTCCCTTTCTCGTTTTTTTTCTTTTGGCGCATGTCCGCCTACACTCATGATCAATCAAACCGTCTTGTTGGGGTGGATAGTCTGGAGGTTGGGGAGTCAAATACACCAAGGGAACTCTTTATATTAGATCATAATCTCTTTAATAATATAGATTCAAAAATTGAGCCTATTTCAATGGAAGGTCTTCAATGAAACCAACTCATAAACCCGGGTGGGAACTAAAATGGAAACCCAAATGAGGAAGCCACAAACATGGGGAATGCAGTTGATCAAACCATGAATGACTACCTCACACCTTCCGGGACCAATTCCCCCTAATACATTAGACACAATTACCTAGTATATTCCAACTACATCATTAAACCCCATGTCTTAAACCACCTTACCACATTCCATGGAATATAGTCTGAGATTCCGTACCTTCACATTAAGGAGTTCAATGACATTGTAGAAACCATGTGTCCCCCACATCAACTAGAATCAGATAAGATGATGATATTTACTTTTTCTTTAAAGGATCAAGCTAAAAATTGGCTAAAAAATTTGATACCATCATCCAAAAACTCTTGGGACAAACTTCAAAGATAATTCTACAAAAAATACTTTCCCCACCACAAAACAATTGCTCTTAAAAAGAGGATCCAAAACTTTTTTGAAAAAGAGGGAGTGTAATTATATGAAACATGGGAGAGGTTCAAAGACACTCTAAGCATGGTTCCACACCATAGTTTTTAAATTCTTGAACAACTGATAATTTTCTATGAAGGGTTTTGTCCGGGAAACAAACAATTCATTGACATGATGTATAATGGAACCTTTAAAGGAAAAGCCCCAAATGATGCTTATGAGTATCTAGAAAGCCTTGCTGAACAAAACCAAACATGGGGAACATCACCTTATTCTGAAAATCCACAATAACTACTAGAATTCATACACTTAGAGAAGAGTAAATCCTTTGGGTTAAAATCGCAGCACTCTCTAGGAATGTTGAAGAGATAAACCTTAGAAAAGTCCATGAAATCCAAACTGTAGACCCGGTTTTCACTATTTGTGACAAACATGACCATAATATAGAAAACTACCCAACCATTCCATCAATAAAGGATGTTCTTTTAGGAGGACCCCCTATGGATGTAAATTCTTTGAACATTAAAAATCCTTAATACGAAAACAACTTCAACCCAAAGTATAATGACCACCCAGGCTTCCACGTGAAATATAACCAACAACCTAGCCAACCACATGGAAAAAAAATCCTTATCCCCATCAGAACTACCAAACCGACAACTAGTTACAAACCCAACCTATCCAATACCAATACCCACCAGTCAATTTTCAAAAAACCATCCCACCTCCAAAATACCCCCCTGGGATAAACCAATCTTATCAAGAACCAACCAAAACTATTCCACAAAGACTACTAAAACAACTGTAAAAAAATGGTTAGGATGAACTCAGAAGTCTATTTCATAAGAAAAGAACTTCAAACCATCAAAACTAGAAATGAACCCATGCCTAGTAAGGTGGTACTATCCTTAACATCAAGGGAAGAGTCAATCCGTACTAAAAAACCTCATGAATAACTTAAGGCTGTGACTATTTTAAGAAGTGGGAAATCTATTGAGAAACCTGAACAACTAATTCAAAACCCATATGAAGATTGAAAATTGGATGAAAATTCAAAATAACCACAAGATCAAAATGAGGAAACTGATAACAATGTGAAAGAATCAACTCTTAAACAAACAACCCCACAACCTGCACCATTTCCTCAATGCATGAGGGGGGAAACCAAGCCTAAATTGAGTGAAAAATTGAGGGAAATATTCTCACAAGTCAAGTTTAACATTCCCCTTATCGATGCCATCCAAACCATACCTACCTATTCAAAGTACCTTAAAGACCTGTGTAATTTTAAAAGAAAATTTTCACATAAAAACAATGTCCTTTTGGCTGCTAATGTGAGTACCACCATTCCAGGGACCATTCCTCCTAAGTTGAAAGACCCGGGTTGCCCTTATATCAATGTTGAACTAATAGAGAGCAAAGTTGTCAAGGCCTTGTGTGACCTAGGTGCTAGTTTCAATCTCAAACCCTATGCATTGTACTGCAAGTTAGGCCTAGAAGAGATCCAACCCACATCTGTCACACTTCAACTTACTGATCATAGCATTAGGGTTCCAAAGGGGATTTTAAAAAATGTTTTGTTAAAGGATGAAAAATTAATCAATCATGATGACATCATTATCCTTGACAACCATCCAAACTTAGTAAATTAGGAACAAACCCCAATTATCCTTGGTCATTCCTTCCTTTAAACAATAAACTCTATTATCCGAGACTGAAATGGGATCATGACAATCACCTTTGGAAACATGAGTCTATACTTGAACATCTATAATGCAAGCTCAAAAATAGGGGATGATGTAGACATTCATGAAGTAAACATGATATGAAGCATTGATAATGAATCCATAGAACATCAAGGAATATTTGATGGATGTTTAAGTCAGGATGAGATTGATTTCCTTTGTTCACATGAAGGAAGTTTATCTCTATGGATCGAATCATTTACAAATTACTCTTACGATGAAGTCTTAGGTCCAACAATCAGTGAAACGTTTCAGGAAACCACATTCATGGAGACTAATCAAAATTCCTTGCCTAAATCTGATCAAACCAATATTGTAGCTAAAACTTCTACATGTGGGGAATCAATCCTATCTAAAAATCTAGGAAATAAAATTTATCTTGATATAATGTCCCAATCTTCTATTGAAATTTTGAACCAACCAGATATTGAATTGAAGGAACTTCCCGCTTCACTCAAGTATTACTTCCAAGGGTACAATCAAACACATCCTATTGTCATTTATTCTTCCCTTGAATACAATCATGATAGGATTCTTCTTGATGTCCTTAGGAAACATAAAAAAAGAATTCGTTGGACCGTGTCTAATATTCCTAGGATTCGCCCACTTATCGAGACTCATAAGATTTTTCTAGAATCTGATTCAAAGCCATGTCGTCAAACTCAACGGTGAATCAATCCTAATATCATGGAGGTAGTAAGGAAGGAAATTCTGAAATTGTTTAAAGTTAGTATCATATATCCCATAGGTGAGAGTGATTGGTTTATCCCAATCCAAGTGGTTCCCAGGATGGCAGGAATAATAGTGATAACCAATAAGGATGGATAGATTCTTCCAACTAGGGTGAGTAGTGGATGGAGGGTCTGCATTGACTATAGGAAGATAAAATCATTAACCAAGAAGGACAATTTCTCCTAACCATTCATTGACCATGTACTTGAGAGAGTGTCATGTCATACCTTATACTATTTCTTAGATGGGTACTCGGGGTATAATCACATTGAGGTCTCTATAGAGGATCAAGGGAAGACTACATTCACATGTCCATTCAGCACCTTTACATTCAAATGATTTCCCTTCGGGTTATGCAATGCCACTGGAACCTTCCAACAGTGCATGATGGGAATCTTCTTAGGAATTGTATGGTATTTTCAAGATGTCTACATGGATGAATTCTTTGTGTTTGGGGATTTATTTGAGGGATGTATGAGGAATGTGGAGAGAGTCTTGTCTGGTTGTGAAGAAAATAATCTGGTCCTAAAATGGAAAAAATTCCATTTTATGGTTAAAGAGGGACTAGTTATAGGCCACATGATTTTAGGTAGGGGGATTGAAGTTGATAAATCTAAGGATGAAATTATTCATCACCTTCCATCACCAAAAACTATCAAGGAATTGAGGCCTTTATTAGGACATTCTGGTTTCTATAGAAGATTCATCAAAGACTTTAGTTCAATATCCCATCCCCTTTGTGCTCTCCTTGTAAAGGATGCTCCATTTGTTTGGAAAGAAAGCTGTGAGGGTTCATTCTAAACTATCAAATACTCTCTCACCTCTCCTACAATTATGAAATATTCAAATTAAAACCTTCCTTTCGATCTTATGTGTGATGCTAGTGAATTTTCTGTTGGAGATATGTTAGGAAAATGTTGTGATACAACTCCTTATGTCATTTCTTATGCAAGAAAATCCTTAAATGATACCCAAATAAACTACACAACTACTGAAAAGGAGTTACTTTCTATTTTTTTCCATAGAGAAGTTTAGGTCCTACCTCTTTGGATCCCCCATCACTGTGTTCACTGACCATTCTGCACTAAAATACCTGTTAAAAAAACAAGATTCTAAGGATAGATTTATTAGGTGGGTCCTTATCTTAAAAGAATTTGACCTCAAAATCAAGGATAAAAAGGGAATTGAAAATTTAGTAGCTGATCACCTCTGTAGGATGGAATTGAAAGAAAAATCAAATCACTTTTTTGTGTCTAATTCATTTCCTGATGAACACCTATACTCTGTGAGTGACTACCCTTGGTATGCCGACATAGCCAATTTCTTAGTTACATGAGTCATTCCAAAATTATTAGGGACTCAAGATCAAATGAAATTATTTTATAATGTTAGACACTATGTGTTTTATGATCCATCCCTCTATAAGTTCTTCCATGGCCAAGTCAATAGGAGGTGTGTCCCAGAATCTGAACAGGAGTCCATCCTTAAATTCTTTCATAGTGAGGAATGTGGAGGTCACTTTTCCTCTAAGAAAACATCTTCTAAGATTATTCAGTGTGGTCTCTCCTGGACCACCCTCTCAAGGAACTCCAACAAATTTTTTCAAAGATGTCCTAGGTGTCAACAAGTAGGGTCCATCACAAAAAGGAATCAAATTCCACTCACTCCCTTCTAAGTGGTAGAAATCATTGACTCTTGGGGAATTGATTTCATGGTTCCCTTACCAAATGATAGGGTATATCTTTATATTCTCTTAACAATTTATTATGACTAAAAATGGGTTGAGGCCATTATCAAAAAATCCAATGATCATCAAACTGTGATTATATTCCTAAAAGAAAACATCTTCTATATATTTGGAATTCCTAGAGCTATCATTATTGATCGCAAAACTCATTTTTACAATCATCCATTCTCATCACTCATGGAAAAGTATGGAATTTCTCACAAAATGTCAACTACATACCACCCACAGACCAATGGTCATGCTGAGTTATCCAATCAAGAAATCAAAAAAATTCTTGAGAAAACTATTAAACCATCTAGGAAATATTGGTCAAGGAAACTCGTAGATTTTCTTTGGGCTTATCGAACCACATATAAAACCATTTTAAGAATGTCCCAAAATAAGTTAGTGTATGGTAAAGCATGACATTTTCCAGTGGATATTGAACATAAGGATTTTTGGGAAAATTAAGAAAATGAATTATGACATCTCATTGGCCGAAATAAAAAGGAAATTAGATCTCAATGAACTTGATGAACTTAGAATGGAGGCTTATAAAAATTCAAGGATAAATAAAGCTAAAGTACAAGCCTACCAATCTCGAAATCTTAAATCCAAACACATTATACCGGGTAAACCTATTCTCCTTTATATTTCAAAACTTCATTTACACCTAGGAAAGTTAAGGTCTAGATGGTCAGGTCCTTTCATAGTGCATCATGTGTACCCCCATGGGACAGTAGAGATCCAAGATCCCACTAGTGGTCACTTTTTCAAGGTCAATGGTCAAAAGTTAAAACCATTCATTGAATCATTCAATGAACAAGAAACATAGGTTGAGTTAACTAATCCAACCTATGAACTAGGAAAAAATTTATATATTTAGGATCCATGTCAGGATAATGACGTTAAACAAAGCGCTGCAGGGGATGCAACCCATGGTATTCAAGTATCCTATCATTTTGTTGTTTTAATCAACTTTATATTTTAAATAGGATTAATTAATAATTTTGATATGTAAAATAAATATTGCTGACATGTTCTTCTATTATGTGTATGGATGGGTACGAAAGGGGAGCATTATATTCAACTGTTTCATGTGGCGTGATCCTTGAGTAATACCTTACACAGAAATTTAAAAAGAAGACAATGTATCATCAGTTTATTTTTTTATGGGATTGTAGGTTAAAATAAAAATATTAATAAATAAATCAAAATATATTAATAAATAAATAAAAAGGACACATCATAGGCCATGGTTCAAACCCCGTCACAACCGGCGAAGCCACGGTGAATCGAACTTGGGACCGAAGGGAGATAAGGGCACGTGCTTACCACTGACCTACGCCTTTTTGTATTTACTTATCATATAATTTTTATATATGTAATTATATCTTAATTTATTTATTATATATATATATATTTAGTTTTTTTGTTTTTATTTATTTCTACTAGGGAATTCTCAGAGTGACATCAAGATCAAGGGATTAAAAGGGAGCAGCAAGAATTTCATCTTCAACCACCAGGTGACTTCATTCCATGATCCTAATTTTTAATTTCCTTTTTGAACTCTCATTCTCCAACTCTACCCCCATATAAATTTTCTTTTCTTTAAACACTAGGGACAATGTTATTTTATGATGGGGGGAGAGATAAAATAAAAAATTCGTTTGTGTAAAAAAATTGAATGAATTGAAAACAAATGTTTGTAAATAGAAGGAAACATTCCTTTAACTTTGAACATGGTAATACATATTCCAAACTTTGAAACTGAATATAAAATAATTTAGCATACCCCTATTCTGATTTTAATCATTTTATAATTTCAAGAGCATTGATTTTGGAAAGTGTAGATGTCCGATGTGATATTTCATCGTTTATATTTTCATCCAAATAAAAGAAAAACACTATGCACATCCTTTGGATAGTGGGGTATTAGTTTGAGTTCAAGGTATACCCAAAATAAATAGCACTGATTTGGTGATCATTTTAGTTTAAATATGAGTATCCAATAATTTGTTTTAAAAAAAACGATAAATTTGCACGTAGAGAAATGAAATGACCTAATGCGTGGTTTTCAGCACTTGGGGATCATGAATACATAGTTGTCTAACCCATAGTTAGTAATTTTATCTGTATTTATGGAAATTTGAATTTGTTTTTGACTGATTTAACTCGAGATGATTCCCATGTATGTGGGCTTTAGTTGGTTCCCTAAGGTCTTTGAGCCTGGGAGTCATCAGCAAAGTCTCGCTATAGGGGTTCACTCTTTTGAGTGCAATTTCAATTACCATTGTAAAATTACAAAAAAAAAACAAAATAAAAAAATAAAAAAATAAAAAATAAAAAAATTGAATACTCATCTTAATATTGAAATGTGATTCTACCTAGTGCTTCTATCATTTCCCACTTGAATAAAGATGAACCCCCATGTCTATTGTGATACACATCACATTCTCATACTTAATTGATTTTGGATGAAATATGGAAATGAATTTGAACAAAGGAATGTTCTTGGGATTGGGATATACTTATGAAACTATCATGAAATAAAATATTTTTTTGGGTTTCATTATTTTTTAGTATAAGGGTTTTTGGTGATCATTGTGTATTAAAATGTTTTTGGAAAAGGGAACTAGATTTTCATATTGTAGATATATATTTGGCTCGGGAATTGAAAAACTAAAGTTGGGGGGAGTGATTAGCCACTAAATGAAGATAATATTCATTGTTAATATATATAATATTTATGTGCTTTATTATTCATAAACACCATTTTAGTGCATTTTACACTTTGAACACCATTTCACATTATGATTGTAATTCCTTCTTTAAATGAACTATTATGTGGTACATTTTTTAACATAATTTTAAGTACCCAATGATCTTGATTTTATTTTCATATTTAATTTTCAGGTTTATAATTATATTGGGAACACTTCATATTTGTGGAGTGTTGGAAGATCCACATTGGATGACCACCAAAATGGGATTTCATGCAAACAATTATGGAGAAGTAAAATTGGACATAAGCCCACTGATGAGAATGTGGGGCCCAACATATGGGCCCAATGAAGCCCATATTTCGGGGGATGATAGAAGACATGTAGGGGAAAAAATAATTATTTAGGAGACAATGATAATTTGGCCTCCATTGTGGTTATTAAGGAGGCCCAATTTGGAGATTAAATGCTAGGCCAGATTTTGCGGCCTAGAAAAACATCCAACCAATCTAATCATATCTCGGCATAAAAAAATCCACATGGGCCCAAATATTATAGTCTGTTCGATGATATCTGGGTCTCCATTTTATTCTTCTATGGCCTACACTAATTTGTCCTTCTATAAGGACTTCTAAGAGCATATATTCGATGGTTGCAAGCTGGCTGCCATCTCATGTCAAGAGTGGAAAAGTCCATGTTCCACAAGATTTCCACCACCCTAGTCCTACCATAATCAAGTGGGATGTTTTGTACTATTGGAGGCTCGACCCAAGGCTCCCAAAATGCCTATTTGAAGTAGTGGGGATGGATTATTTTATCATCTTTGATCTTTGTTTTCATCTTAAGGTTATGCTGCCCATTTGATGTTGTAATAGTATTCCCTCAATTGTAAGTTCCATAAATTATATTAGCTTATTTATAAAAGTTCTTCATGTTCTACTTTTCTATTCTTCTTCTTATAAATTTGATATCGTTTCCAAAATGTGTTAACCTATTAATACCAAACCTTGTGATATTATCAGACAACGGTGGAGTGATTATTATTTCATTGCTTTTTTACTTCTCCAATTCCTCCCCCATGAGTCTACTTTCCACTTCCATTGAAACCATAGGATCAATGGAGGGGTAACCCACTTATGGGTTGATCCAAGAGAGTATCAAGGAGCTATATTGGATTTTATTTATCACTACCTTAATCTCTAATCAATTCTTTAAAATGATATTTTTATTTGATGATTTTAAAACTTCTTCATCCTTATTGAATTTTAAGGCCACACACTTCAAGTGATAATACTAAAATTTAACTTGGAGTGCTCAAATAATTGATCCTTCAAGTGTATAGGTGATTATTATTAGGGTGTGTAGGAATTAAACTAGTGAGTGATGATTTTTTTTGATCTTCTTAAATGAACTCATCTCAAATATAAGAAATTGAAATAATTGAAAACAGAATGCATCCAATTCACCCCAAGTGATTACCTAGGATCAACTCATACTTTAAAATAGAATTGACTTAAGTATCTTAGATTTAACTTAAACCCATATAAAATCAACCCATGTTGGCCACATCAGAGCCAAAAATAGTTCAAATAATGTATATGTCTATAGGTTTTTTCTTAGGTCACTGAGGATTCGACAACCCAACCTAAACTACAAGGATCATTCTACCTAATCTCTTTTGTAAATTTGATCGTGAATCATATAGTGAGTCATGGAGTCAAAATTAGGAAATGTTGAATCTGAGTCCCGGCATGCTGAGATATCCTCAAGATGGGGCCCTAATGTATTTTCGATAGGTGTGGAGGACATCAACCATTTCCGAATGAGTACCTTAGTACCGGTTGTATTGCAGGAGGATGTGTTGTGGGATTTTGATACATCTCCCTCGGAAGTACATCCTGGAGTGGTGAAGATGTACCAGGACCTCCGAAATCAGAATTAGTGGTCAGGGATGAAGAAATCTATGGCCGAGTAGATTTCACGATGGCTCACTTGTCAGCAAGTGAAGGCTTAGCACCATGTTCCAGTGGGATTGACTCAGCCACTCGAGGTACCAGAGTGGAAAGGGGATGATATCTCGAGGAAAATCGTGACTGGTTTACCACATATGTCTAGAGGTCACGAATCCATTTGGGTGATCGTTGGATGAATCACCAAGTCGTCTCACTTCCTACCCATCTAGGAGAAGGGAATAGTAGAGTGCCTGAGATTCCTCTATATCCATGAGATGATGTGACATCATTGGGTGCCATCGTCGATCGTCTCAGATCACTACACCAACTTCATATCCCGATTGTGGAAGGGATTATGAGATATTTTTGAGATGCAGTTGCATTGGAAAACATCTTTCCATCCCCAGTGGTATGGTCATAAAGAGCAGACCATAAAAAAGTTTGAGGAAATGCTTTGTTCTTGCATCGTAGACATTTGTCGTAGTGGGGAGGACAACCTGCCATTAATGGAGTTTGAAAAAAAAAACAGTTATCACTGCACCATTGGCATGGAACTATTTTAGGCCTTATAAAAGAAGCTTTGAAAATCACCCATATGCTTGACAGAACAAAGGGAGTCGGCACTCAGGGGTCTAGAGTAGGTACAGGCTACCACCAAGAAGGTTTATATAATACATGAGTGGATTATGAATGCCTAGAGCAGGCATAAGTTTTATGACGATAGGAGACCGAGACTCTTGGAGTTTGATGAATAGATCATGTGTTACTTCAGGTCTCACATTGATGAGAATTGGAGAGACTTTTCCGGGGAGGCAAGCAATCTTCGAGGTTCAGCAGACCTTTTCAGATCCTGATTATAGTTAGCGAGTTGGCATACTGCCTACCTCTTCCCCCACCGATGCACTGAGTACATGATGTTTTCCATGGGTCACAGCTGGGGAGGTATGTTCATGATTAATCACACATCATCGACTGAGGCAAGCATGAAAATGATGATGGGGTGACGTTTGAGGAGTTCCCAGTAGAGATATAGGATCAATATGATCGGGCCCTACATAGATGGTCGATTCTTCTAGTGTGCATTTGATTGTAGAACATGAATCTCCCAGAGAGAACATGGGAGTGGGAGGCTCATATTTGTCCCTAGTACACCCATTTTTTCATTTAGTTTTTGTTTTGGATTTTGGGGATGTAAAGCCCTAAGATGTGGAGAATGCAGCATCTTGAAATTTCCCATTAATTTTTTTTTATGGAATTATTTTTTGTCCATGAAATTTGATGGCACGTAATTATAAGGTTTGGAGAGCACGAAACAAAATTTTAATATTTCTTTAAGGTACGTTCAATAAATGTGCGAGAATGATTTTCTATTAGTTGAAACATCACTCAGATAAAAAATCTGAGGGCACCATTGAATTCAGAATTTCGAGATTCACCCAGAAATAACATTACTTCGGCCAGACAGGGCCGACCAAAAAATTTATTTTTCAGAATTTTTTAGAAAAATAATAAAATAATTTAAAATAGTTATTTTTTTATTTCTCACTTTGGAGTGGCAGATGGCGAAATAGTGGTGCAACGACATGGAAGCGACGATGCACATCAATTAAGATCATTAAAGGTTTGTTAAAATCACAGCATATTTATTATTTAATGGCGTGTAACAATGACATTGTTTCATAAATAAAACAGTGTAATGACGCAACGTCGAATCATAACGGGAATGCAGCGACGTGCTCTTATTTATAGTTCGATGAGCTAGGGAAATATGATTAGAAATTAGGTTGATTCTTTCGTGAACCTCTTAAGGACTTCCACCCTAGTGAGGAATGAAGAACATCAGTAGATCTTCACCACCATTGAAGCCTTTCTAAGATAGAATCTAGGACGCAACGTCAATATCTTAACCCCTCGAGGATGAACATGAAATAGCTAACTTCAAAGAGGTAGTTTTTTTATTCTCTGTTCCTCTCTATCCATTTATAAATGACGAATTCATATTAACCCATGGAAAAGTTAATCTAAGTGCCATGAATTATATAAGGATGGTGAATTCTTTGGGGTTTCATTATCTGGGATTTAATTATCATTGTTGTTGAAATTAAAATCCCCACACATCCCTTGTTTTGTAAACTTCTAACGTGGATGGCCTGAGCCTACACGAACTAGTCCAAAGCCCCTACGCCATGGGTATTTTTCATGGACCAACATTGAAATAGACATAAAGGAAATTTTGAGATTTTCATGGTGGAGAGAATGATCCCTGGAAAACATAGGTTCATGAGGAATGAAAAATATATCAAAAGTGCAGACCAGGTAATCCTCAGAATAATCTTTTTGAGAGCTAGCGCTGAAGATGGCCGATGGTGGTGGCTACGAGTGGGACACAAAATTCCAAGATGGTTCCTCAGATGATAGGCTGTGAATGGACCGGGCTACAATGTAGTAGTAGAAGCCACCGACTAAGCCAGTGGCTGGTGGTGGCAGAAGCAGTCGCTTGAACATGTCGAAAGGCAGCAGACGTGGCACTGATCCGCATTAATGTGATGGGACGTGATCACCTGAATGGGGTGAAAAAGGAACCCTATGGCAACCTGCAATGCAATGGAAGGGCACAGACGCGACTCCCGGCTGCATCCAGTGAGGCAGACTGATCCACCTCTTGCAGACCGGACATGGCATGAACCCCTAGCGGGATGGACCTGCACTTCGTTACCAACCTGTAGATCACAAGGCCGGGCCAGTCCTATGGTCTAGCGGCCTGGAATCGAGCACAGCTGGCCTGAACGCACCGGCGGATCGGACCCTGGGCCAACTAGTCTCGGTCCTGCGTGGTATTTTTGGCCTGGTCCACTGGTCAGGCTAGAACCACCGACCCTGACCCACACCAAGTCAAATCTGGTCTGTTAGAATGAACCAGAGTATGTGGAACCCCCCGAGTCGGGTTGGATGGGTCGACCCGATTGGGTCGGATCAAGCCTCATCACAACCATCCCCCTAGTTACTAATACACCAGTATGTTGGAAAATACATGTTTGATTGATGGGCCGCTTGAAGTGTTGGGAACATCTCACGGAGGTCAATTTTTCAGAACACTTTTTGGTGAGTTTATAGGACACTAAGAATAAACAAATGGTTTTAGGAATGGTTCTCTTAAGCCTGCAACATACAAAACCTTGTGGTTGGATGAGACCTGAAAACTTCTTAAGGATGGCCTAGTGGGAAGAGACTATGTGTGACCTAGCATGCCCTCAGTGTGAAACGACTCTCTTCGACCCAGAATACCCATGGTATTTGATAAGAGGATTACCTCAGTTTGTTCATGGTGGGAAGTGGATCTGCATAACCCTAGAGGCCCTTGGTGGGGAGAAGATCTAGGTGGCCCTTCATAACCTCTGTACACATCAGGGATGGGTACCACAACAGATAAAAGTTAGTGGGAAGTTTCTTTGTATGACCCGAACAACCCATTGTACTCTATAGAAGAGGATTTCTCTAGTGGTCGAGGATCTCGACGTTTGTGCCGGATGATGCTACTATTACAACCCTAGAATATAACTTGTGTGGTTTTTATTTTGTTTCAATATTTACTTTGAGAATTTTTGTGTGGCCAATCCTCATTGTTTTGGGGTCCTTACCGAGTCTTGTGTTACTCACCCCTGCATGGGATTCGCCTGAACATGTTATATCTAGTAAAGACGAGTGATGTTATGACATGGGTGCTTAGGGAGACGGGACTTTCAGACTCTATGACCGTAGACTTAGTGGATTAGAACCAGGTAGGGCCCAGAATTACTAGGAGGACAAGACGTACTACTATGGATTCCAGTAGCAACACTACTCCCCCGATCAGGTTGGTTTTTTTTATGTATGTCCATTAGAGTTTCCTTTTTTTACTTGCTGCTTCCAAACATTGTTGGGGTTTTATTGTAGCCCATGTACATTCTGTTGTAATTTCTCAGAGATTTGTTTTAGTGCAACCTATTTCACCTATTTCAGTGTTGTGATGTGGTTGGGTGTGTGTGAGAGTAAAGGTACTTAGTAAATTACCTCCCACATACAGGTTATCACCTTCGGTGGTAGTTACTATCCCCGGGCCTTTGGGAGGCGGGTTTGTGTTAGTCACAACACGGGCCCCGGGAGACAGGTCGTGACATCTTAGGTCTCATGAAACTCTTAAATGATTTTGATTACACAGTATTCCCAATTTGCACATTTCCATCAAGGTCACTAACATAAATTATCATCAATAAGCCATGAATTTGTTAAATTGATTTATAAATGTCTATAGACTATAAAACAAGAGCAATTTTGTGTGTTGAAGGAATTTGGTTGATATTTCTCCAAAAAACATTAATTTACATTCGTTTAAATCTATCACCATCATTCATTTTAATGATTTTTTCATTTTCAAAACATTTTAAAATTATATATCCCCTTAAATATATTTTCCCTATTATTATATAATTATATATATCAGGAATTTTGATTTATTCTCATTCCTCTATGGGTTTTATGTCATGGTTTATCAAGAAACTACATTTTTATATTCTTATCATCAAAACCATGATAACAATGGGCCTCAACAACATCCATTTCAACAAGAGTATAACATATATTGATTTCTTCATCAGTACCAAATACAATAATGTCTAATTACTTTTGAATACATTGTTTTATGATATTAAATAACAAATTAATTTTACATTTAGGGAGATGATAAAAAAATATATACAATGAGTGTCTTGTAATTTTATATATATAGAAACCAATATATTGATTATCCGTCTTTCTTATCTCAAGTAATTACCTATCCTATTTAGTCGGATGGATATATTACAAATTATCATCTTTATATAATCCAATTTTATATATTCAATTTTATCTCATGCACAATTTTATTGTTTATAGTGTACATTGAAATGTTTCGCATTCCATATGCTAAAAAGTTAATAAGAATTTTTATTCTTTGTGCATCGGGGAATGAATTTTTTTTTCAATTTTAACATTTCATTAATTAATTATTATTGGTTTGGATTACTAATGAGGGAATATAAGAAGTCGTTAAATGAATATCACATTAGTGAGTTTTTTATTCCTTTTATTATTTTAATATACATAATGATTCATTTTATTTTTCATAGATTGAAACACTAGTATCATAGCTGAAATATTTTTTAATCTTACTATTATGAATTCTATTTCTCCTTATAACGGTCATTGAATTAGCCATGACACTATATATTAATAGGATTATCTTGGAATGATGAATTATTTAAAAACAAAATAGTTAATGTGAGTTTAAAGAATTAATAATTAGTTTGTGTATTCATTTTATAAGGAAAATAAATCCCTATTTTTCTTTAATTATGACATTATTTAATTCGACATTATATTTTATGTTTATCGTATATAACATTTAGTTTATTAGAGGTTATTTTTTATGCTCTTGTTATTGATAAATTAATCCCCAATAATTTGTAAAACCTAATCTTTTCAATATAAATATAACCAAACATAACCTATATTAATATTCCATTATTTAAAAAAAGGTGATGAATACATATAAATATAATGCAATAAATAAACTATAAAAACATTATTATATGTAAAGACCTGGAAATCCCATGAAATTGTTTTCTTAAATACATTGGATTTTTACGAGTCTATGAAAATTTACGGCGCTTGATTCTGAGGCCCAGTGTGCCCGGAATCAATTTCTGATGTTTTGTTCAGGCACGTTCAGTAAACGTATGAGGAGGAATTTATAACTTTTGAACCGGTTTTTAGAATTTAAATCTGAGGGCACCGTTGAACTTGTAGCGTCGATATTTACTTAAGAAGACTTTCACTTTAATGGTAGTGAGTTGGAGATAAAAGTTAGTTTTTGAATTTTTATAAAAAAACAATAAAATAAAGTACAAAACATTATTTTATTTTTTTATGTTGCCTTGTGTTGAGTGTGTTGGTTGAAACCTCTCCTTGGTAGTTGGTGGTGGGACCACCACACCCTAACCTCCCATGAAAGGTTATGATTGTGGGGCCCACCCGAGCATAACCTCCCTATTAATGATAGGGGTGGGGACCACCCGAACCCTATTGATGGTGGAGGATGAAACCTCTCCACTCCACCTCATTAATAAGGGAGGACCTCTTGACCTCCTCTATGAAATTAATTGTGCCAACACACGTGCCAATTAATTGTGCCAATGCACGTGCTAATTAAGTGTGCCAACACACGTGCTAATTAATTGTGCCAACGCACGTGCCAATTAACTGCACCAATGTGTGTAAATTTTATTAAGGAGGGTTTCTTTCTCCGTTTGAATTGCATACCATCAATAAAATAATAGGCAACCTATTATTATTTGGTTGGAATTCTCTTTTGGTAGAACGGAGGAAGAGGAGAGCTAGGGAGAACCATTCTCCCAAATAAGAACATGAAGAACGTGAAGAACGCCGATGACACTTCTTCCTCGGTCTTGTACCCCGACCAATTTCCAACATAGAGCAACTTCCATCCTCATCATCATCAACGAACCGACGCACGAGCTTGGATTGGGAGTGCAGGATGAACACAACGATCGACGAACTTCATCGTCTTCTTTCTGCAACACCGTCCACGAACATCGATCGATGACCGATGAATCAAAGGTAGGGGTTTACTTTTTACTAAGTATGATCTTTACCAATGATCTTCCCCTAAAAACAAAGAATGAGGAATTGTTGTGCTTCATACTTACGAACCAATTGCTACCACCCTAAATGTGGAGGGTGTGGGCCAAACCAAAATGGCCTGACCCCTCAGTTGTTCATTTTGTGATGACTCCACGAAGACATGGAAATGAAGCTACGGTGACAAAGGTGGTGAAGAAAGGTCATGCTACCCGCAACCTCTGTGAATCGCGTCCCCCTCGCGGAACACCGGTGCTTCTGACCAAACACCGCCACACCACGAGCCACCTACCCGTGCATCGTCACGGCCCGCGAATAGCAGCTCGTGGGCCGTCATGACCCGCGCCGCATGCCCGCACGCCGTCGCGCCCCGGGCCGAGCCGCCAGCGTGCCGCCCCGCCCTGGGATGCCTGCCCGCGTGCCCCACGCGCTGCCCGGCTCCGCCGACGCCCCGCCCGGCGCCCCCGCACCGGCTGCGCACGCACCCCGCACATTGCCCGGCTCTGCCGATGCCCTGTCAGGTGCCCCCATGCACTCCACGTGTGCCCCGCGCGCTACCCGTCTCTACCGGCGCCCTACCCGACGCCCTCGCGGCCTGCCAGGTGAACCCGTGGCCTGCCCAGTGTCCAGCTGGCCTGCCCACGCCACGCGCGACCTGCCCGCTGGCCTCCCGGCTGCCGACCTATTGAGCTGCACCCTTCGCGGCATTGCCCGAACCAGCCCCGACCTTCAGGCCGAGCCGACTCTATGGCGGCATCTGGGTCGTACCGCCCTCGCATTCCGCTGGGCCATGACCAGAAGACTGGGCTTAAATTAGCGGGCTGACCAGCCCAACGGGCTAGGTCAGACCCATCGGGTCTGTCCAGGTTGAACCAGACCGGGTCGACCCAAACTAGGTTGGGTCGAGTCGGTCCGACCGGGTATGACCGGACCCGGGCCCACTACCGACCCTTTGCTTACTTTGGCCATATCTTTGGCACTGGTAATCCGTTTGATGAACCATCAACGACGCTTGTAATATCGATGAGAGATGGTCCCATTGGGAATACCCCACTAGAGTTCAGGGTATAGTGGAGATATGGTCAGGTTGGTCTGTACACAAATCCAACTGGGCCCCCGAGACTAAAAGGAAAATAACTAACAGATCAGGCATCCGATTGATGGAATGTCTATTGCATTGAGACCCCTATGACAAGGCAGACCGTTGAGGTACTTCTATGTGGGGCTTCATGACACTTGGAGTATCGACTTTTAACTCATGTAGCGGTCCCTCCCGGTGATGAGTGAGCAGATTGCAGAGACCTAGTAGCTGAATGAGAGTTGAAAATTTCTGACCGATCGAATCGGAGTGATTCAGATGGCCCAGTGGCGAGCACTTGGTTGTATAAGCATACCCACGATGAAGGAAAACTTGGTTGTAGCGATAGACCCATGGTACTCGATAGAAAGAGTATCTCTGTAGGCTTTGAGGGGGAGCGCTTGGTTGTAGCGGCATACCCATGGTGGGGAGCGCCTCTGTGTGAGTGCGGAAGACCCATAATACTCGAAAGGTGGAGTACCTCAGTAGTCCAAGGTTAGTGGGAATTACTTGGTCGTAGCAGAAGGCCCACTGTACTTGACAGAGGAGGAGTTCACCAACAGCCGTGGTTTCAACATCGTGAATAAAAATCCTGGTTTGGGTTGAGTGAATGAATTTTGTGTTTTCCTCATGAATGATATGGATTACTAGATAAATTAGGTATATGTATGGGTATATACCTAAGTAATGGGTTTCCGTTGATTTCGTACTTTGTGATTTATCTTTGTTGTATTTTTGTGAGACTTTGAGGGTTTCAGGGTCCATACTGAGTATCGTTATACTCACCCCTGCACGGGCTATGACTTCACCTCATTGTGTTGGATGAAGATGATAAACATCACTGACGGAGGCCGAGAGCGCCAGGACTGGACAGTACCTGGAGGTGCACCACTCGGTGTGACGATACACAGAGCAGACAGACGGACGTGGAGTGCTTAGTTGGCCATTTGTATGTACCCTTCAGGTAGGAACCCCGGAGGATGATCCATGAGCTGCTATTTACCTTTCTGCTATTTGTCCCTTTTTCAGTTGTACTTGTACTTTAAAATTGGGATTGTATTTTCAGCCCCTTTTACTTTCTAGCACACTTTTTGTATACAGTTTTTACATAGTGTATTACATATAGTTTTCTACTCTGATGCGTCTATTTACAGTTATAACGATAATTCCTTCCCAGTTTAGGGATATATGCCTTTGTTGCTAATCTCCAGCCCCTGGCCTATGGAAGGTAAGCTTGGGGTATTTCCGACATGGGACCCGGGGGATGGGTCGTGAAAAATTGGTATCAGAGGAATCGGTTCTACCGCAATACTTAAGACTGTGATATTTCTTTTTTTTTTGTGATGTAATATTGTTAAGTGTACTAAGTGTGGTTTTCAGTTCTGGGAGTCCGGTTTTGGTGTGGGTGGACAACATATCCATACACCAGGACACTGACTTCTGATTTCCAACTCAGTGCATGAAAACACTGATTGCGTGTGTGTTTTCAAAAGTTTTTCTTTAAGTCATCTCAACTAGGTCAACTCACCAGGTATAGTCTATTTATTGTGTCACATTTTTTTCTTTCAGGATGTCTCCCTGTGAATGAAAAGTTAGAGCCCCGAGAGTCATATGCACAGACATCCCACCGAGTGACGAGGCCTCGGTGCAAGGCCCTTTACCAGCGGAGGCACCAACGATACCACCTCTCATTGGGCCACCGATGCCACCAGCCCCAGCAGCAGATGATTCATGCTTCTTGAGCACATTGCACGAGTTCCAGTGACAAAGGCCACCTAGGTTCAGGGGAGAGACGGACCCACAGGCCGCTGAGGATTGGCTGGAGACTGTGGTGAGAGTCTTCAGGCTAGTAGGGACACCAGCCGACTTCATGGTGATCCTTGCTGCCAGCCACCTTCAGGCATTAGCAGGAAGATGGTGGAGCCTGATTCATGAGATGAATGACGAGGCAACCATACTCTGGTTATACTTCGAGAGCCTATTTCGGGCAGAGTTTGTACCATCCACCCTTCGTACGGAGTAGATACAGGCGCTACTGCATCTACAACAGGGTAGCATTACGGTGGCGTAGTACTCAGTGAGGTTCACCGACCACTCATGCTACTCCACAGATATGGTATGAGACCCATTCTTTAGGGCCCAGACCTTCGAGCAGGGGCTCAGGCTAGAGATCAAAGCTCCTATGATCTCACTTAGCATCCCGACGTAGATAGGGGTGTTGGAGCGAGCCCTTCTAGTGGAGAGTTTCTTTGTTTAGCAGTCACTAGAAGCGAGACCCACCACTAGCCGACATGTAGTGGAGTCTTCTGCACTAGATAGTAGACAGATGACACAGTGGTCCAAGAGGACCAGACCTATAGGTGGTCGACCACCTGACTTAGGATTGGATGTGCGAGGCACCAAGGGTGTAGATAGACCTTCCAGGAGCGGGCAATGTTACTCATGCAGCGGAGAGGGTCACATGGCTCGTGACTATCTGACCCTCCACAGGGATGATCCATAGATAGTTGAGGAACCTCCCAGGAAGAGGCATAGGTTCAATCGAGGCAGTCCGTAGGGAGCAGGTGGACGTGGTAGAGGAGATGGTCGAGCAGCTGGCAGTGGACGACGTTATGAGGTGTTACCACCACCACCACCAGAAGGTCCACCCCGACCGAGGGGAGTGGGTGAATAGGGGAGAGCACAACTTCAGGCAGCTGAGGCCTACGATCATAGCACTCTGGAGATGATTCGAGGTACGATCTATGTCTTTTACAACTTAGCTGTAATTCTTATAGACATAGGTTCCAGTCACTCTTTCATATCCACTTCCCTTGTTCAGAGCTCGATGATTCTGACAGAGCCACCGGCTCGATCAATATGGCTAGAGACTTCTACGGGAGCAGACTAGATGATTATGCACTAGTTCCAGCAGTGTGAGCTTACTCTAAGAGGCGAGAGCTTCAGATGGGATCTTCTCATAATATCATCAAGGCCTTATGACTTTATCTTGGGTATGAACTGGTTATCTATAGTCCATGATCATATTGACTGTATTAGGTGAAAAGTTTGGTGTTTCCGCGTGGATGGGACCAGTTTTACCTTCACCGGGGAGAAGGGAACCATTACAGTGCACGACAGTCTTAATCAGAGGAGGGTACAGCCGATCACTCACCAGTTGGCTTGCCTTACCCTCAGAGAAGTTGACGTGGAGAGTCTGACTTATTGTTTAGTGGTGGACTAGTACACAGATGTTTTCCCTGATGATGTTCCAGGACTACCTCCTCGCAGAGAGGTGGACTTCTGCATTTACCATTACCCTGAGATGAGACCGATATCTACTCCAGCATATCAGATGGCTCCTGCTGAGCTTCATGAGCTGCGAGTACAACTGGAGGACTTGTAGGGGAAGGGATTCATCCAGCCCGATGTTTCTCCCAAGGAAGCCTTGATTCTTTTTGCCAAGAAGGCGGATTGGAGATTAAGGCTCTGTGTCAACTACCGTCGCTTGAAATAGGTGACCGTGAAGAACAAGTACCCACTCCTGAGGATTGATGACCTCTTTGACCAGCTGCAAGGAGCACGGTGGTTCTCGAAGATAGACCTTAGATCAGGCTATCACCAGCTCAAAGTTCGAGACGAGGATGTGCAAAAGATGACCTTCATATGTTGGTACGGCCACTACGAGTTCTTGGTTATTACCATTGGCATAACCAACGCTCTAGAATTGTTCATGTTACTCATGAACATGATCTTCTAGCCATACCTCAATCACTTGGTCGTAGTCTTTATCGATGATATTATGATCTACTTTAATACTGATGAGGAGCATGCCTATCATTTACGGGTAGTACTAGACACACTCTGAGAGCACCAACTTTATGGTAAGCTCTCGAAGTTTCAATTCTGGATTCGAGAGGTTCACTTCTTGGGACACGTCATCTTGGAGGCTGGAGTTGCAGTGGACCCAGTGAAGATCAAGGCGGTACTTGATTGGGAGCCACCCATAAGTGTGACAGAGGTACAGAATTTCCTAGGATTGGCTAGGTAATATCGGAGATTCATTCCATAATTCTCCAGAGTTGCAGCACCACTATCATCCTTGATAAAGAAGGGGAAACCCTTCCTGTGGTCGGAGAGATGCCAACAAAGATTTCAGGAGATAAGGCAGATGCTGACTAGTGCCCCCATCTTGAGGCTTCTAGAAGAGGGCATAGGGTACATAGTTTACTGCGATGCATTAGGGACTGGAAATGGGTGTGTTCGGTATTAGGAGTGAGCCATAATTGCATATGATTCTCTACAGCTGAGAAAACATGAGTAGAATTACACTACCCATGACCTGGAGTTAGAAACAATGGTCTTTCCCTTGAAGATGTTGAGGCACTATCTGATGGGTGAGCGTTTCATAGTCTACTGTGATCATAAGAGTCTCAGGTATATCTTCTCTCAGAAGGACCTGAACCTGAGATAGTAACGTTATCTTGAGTTACTCTAGGACTATTACTTTGAGATAGTCTAGACTCCTAAGAAGGGGAATGTTGTTGCAGATGCACTCCACAGGAGGTCTGGTATACAACTACTAGGAGAGGCGACAGAGAAGCTAGCTTCTTTACATATTTCCGTTGTGGATAGGGATGGAGAGTATTCCTACAGTCTCTTATGGTCACTCCCCCACTCCTTCAGTGAGTCAGGGAAGCACAACATGGAGACACTGACAGTGAGACCTGACGTGCTCAGATATCCACAAGGCAGGCACCTGATGTATTTTCTGAAGGTGGCGAGCACGTCATCCTCTTCAGAGGATGTACCATGGTACGAGTAGAACATCATGAGAAAGTGTTGAGGGAGTTTCACACTTACACTCTAGTGGTACATCTAGGAGTGGCGAAGATGTACCATGAACTTTGACGACAGCACTCGTGTCCAGGTATGAAGAAGACAGTAGCAGAGTTTGTCTCTCGGTGCCTCACTTGTTAGCAAGTTAAATCAGAGAATCAGGTACCAGCAAGCTTGTTTTAACCCTTAGAGGTCCCATAGTGGAAGTAGGATGAGATATCCATGGACTTCGTTACAGGTATTCCATGTACATCCAGGGGACATGACTCGATTTGGGTGATCATCGACTGACTCAACAAGTCGGCCAACTTCCTACCGATCAGAGAGCAGGGCTTAGTAGAGAGTTTGGGACACATTTATGTGTAGTATATTGTGTGTTTACATGGATTACCATCCTCTATTTTCTCCGATCGTGATGCACAATTTACTTCCAGGGTATGGAAATGGTGGCAGGAAGCTTTCGGGACACAGTTTCACTTGAGCACCACCTTCCACCCTCAGACAGATGGTCAGATCGAGTAGACCATCCAGACCCTCGAGGAAATGCTCCACACATGTTTTCTAGACTTTGATCGCAGATGGGAGGACCACTTACCTTTTTTTTTAGTTTTACTACAACAAAAGATATCACTCAACCATTGCTATGTAACCTTTTGAGGCCTTGTATAGTCGACCTTGCAGATCGCCAATGAGCTGGCCAGTCACAGGGAAGTCAGTACTAGTGGTACCAGAGATTGTACAGGTTACCACAGAGAAGGTGTAGATCATCCAAGAGCATATTGATACTGTACAGAGTAGAAAAAAGCCATATGATTATAGGAGGAAGAGACCTCTATAGTTCGAGGATGGAGACCATGTATTTCTACGGGTCTCACCTTGATGAGGTCTATAGAGATTTGGCCGAGGCAGTAAGTTATCTCTGTGATTCATAGGACCATTCTAGGTCCTCACTAGAGTAGGTGAGGTGGCTTACCACTTATCTCTTCCACCTTAGTTTCACCGGGTGCATGATGTCTTCCACGTATCTCATTTGAGGAGATACATGCACGACCAATCCCACATCATCAACCACTAGGAGCTGGACATCGACGATGGGGTGACTTTCACGGAGGTTCCAGTAGATATTGAGGATCAACAGGAGTGTGTCCTACATGGACAGTCGATACCTATGGTGAGCATTCGCTGGCAGCACGAAAACCTCTATGAGAGCACATCAGAGCGGAATTCTAACATGCGTGCTCAGTATCCCCATTTGTTCCCTTTGTGTGAGTTATAACTTATGAGGACGTAAAGCCCTATGGTGGAGATAATGTAAAGACCGAGAAATTTGGTAGAAATTTTTTTCATAAATACATGGGATTTTTATGAGTCTGTGAAAATTTATGGTGCTTGATTCTGAGGCCCGGTTTCCCTGGAATCATTTTCTGAAGTTTTGTTCAGGTATGTTCAGTAAATGTACGAGCAGGATTTTACAACTTTTGAACTGATGTTCGGAATTGAAATCTGAGGGAACCATTGAACTTGCAGTGCCAGTATTTTCTTAGAAAGACTTTCACTTCGATGACAATGAGTCAGAGATAAAAGGTAGTTTTTGTATTTTTATAAAAAAATAATAAAATAAAGTTCAACACTTTATTTTATTTTTTTAAGCTTCCTTGGGTTGAGTTTTTTGGTCGAAACATTCCCATGGGAGTTGGTGGTGGGATCGCCACACCCTAACCTCCCATGAGAGGTTATGGTGGTGGGGACCACCTGAGCATAACCTCCCTATTAATGATAGGGATGGGGACCACCCGACCCCTATTGATGGTGGGGGATGAAACCTCTCCACTCCCCCTCATTAATGAGGTACAACCTCTTGACCTTCTCTGCGCAATTAATTGGGCCAATGCATGTGCCAATTCATTGTGCCAACGCAAGTGCCAATTAATTGTGCCAACGCACGGGCCAATTAAATGTGCCAACGCTCATGCCAATTAACTGCGCCAATGCGTGTAAATTTTATTAAGGGGAGTTTCTTTCTCCATTTTAATTGCATGACAACAATATAATAATAAGAATCTTATTAGTATTATTTGGTTGGTATTCTATTTTAGTGGAACGGAGGAAGAGGAGAGCTAGGGAGAAGCATTCTCCCAACGAAGAACATGAAGAACGAGAAGAACACCGACAACTCTTCTTCCTCGGCCTTCTACCACAACCACTTTCCGACGAAGAGAATCTTCTCACTTCATCTTCGTCAGCAAACTGTCCCACGAGCTTGTATTGGGAGTGTGCGACGAACACGATGATCAATGAACTTCATCGTCTTCTTTCCACAATGCTGTCAACGAATGTTGATCGACGACCGGTGAATCAAAGTTAGTGGTTTAATTTTTACTAAGTATGATCTTTACCTATGTTCTTCCTTCCCCTAAAAAATGAAGAATGAGGAATTGTTGTGCTTCATACTTACGAACCAATTGATACCACCCGAAATGCAGAGGGTGCGGGCAAAACCAATATGGCCCGACCCCTCCGTTATCTGTTTTGTGATGACTCCAAAATGGCATGGCAATGAAGCTACATCGACAAAGACAGCGAACAAAGGACGCACTAACCTCGAACTATGCGAATCGCGCCGCCCTCGCTGCGCACCGGTGCTTCCGGACAAACACTGCCTCGCCCCGCGCCGCCTGCCCGCGCACCGCCACGGCCCTCGCCGCCCTACCTGCACTTCACCATGCACCGCGTGCCTACCCGCCCACACGCCGCTGCGCTGTGCGCCACCTGCCCACGCTTTCCATGGCTCCTCCAGTGCTCTTCCCGACGCCCCCGCACCAGCTGCCCGCGCGCCCCGCCCGCTCCCCAGCTCCGCTGGCGCCCTGCCCGGTGACCCGTCCACTGCCCGGCTCCACCGACGCCCTACCCGATGCCCTCGTGGCCCGCCTATTGCCCTCGCGGCCTGCCCAGTGTCCAGCCGGCCTGCCCGCACCCCGCACGACCTGACCGCTAGCCTCCCGGTCACTAAACTTCTGAGTCGCGCCCCTCACGACGTTGGCTGAACCGGCCCCAGCCTTCGGGTCGAGCTGCCTGCATGGTAGCATCTTGGCCGAACCGCCCTCGCAGTCTGCTGGGCTGGGTCCAGCGGACCGGGCCTAACTTAGTAGGCTGACCCACCCAACGGGCTGGGTCAGACCCATCGGATCTATCTGGGTTGAGCCAGACCAGGTCGGACCGGACCCAGGCCCACTACAAACCCTTTGCTTACTTTGGCCATATCTTTGGCACCAGACGTCTGTTTGACAAACCGTCAATGACGCTGGTAATCTCGATGAAAGTTTGTCCCTTTGAGAATACCACACTAGAGTTCGGGGTATAGTTGAGATATAGTCAGGTTGGTTCGTACACAAATCCAACCGGGACCCCGGGACTAGAAAGCTAATAACTAACAGACCGGGTCTTCGATTGACGTGCCGTCTGTTGCCTTGAGACCCCTATGATGAGGCTGATCATTGAGATACTTCTATGTGGGACTTCAAGAAACTTGGAGTATCGACTTGTAGCTCGTGGAGTGGACCATACCGGTGATGAACGAGCAGATTGCAGAGACCTAGTAGCTGGCTCAGACTTGAAGACTGTTGACCGATCGATTCAGAGTGATTCGGATGGCCCCGTGGAGAGCGCTTGGTTGTAGCAGAAGACCCACAGTGGATGAGCGCTTGGTTGAAGCAGAAGACACGTGGTACTCGATAGAAGGAGTACCTCTATAGGCTATTATTGAGAGCGCTTGGTTTTAGTGGCACACCCATGGTGGGGAGCACCTCAATGTGAGCGCGGCAGACCCACAGTACTCCATAGGGGGAGTACCTCAACAGTCCAAGGTTAGTGGGAAGCGCTTGCTTGTAGCGGCATGCCCACTGTACTCGATAGAGGAGGAGTTCTCCATTAGCTGTGGATTCGACATCATGAATAAAAATCCTAGTTTGAGATGATTCAATTACTTTTTTGTTTTTCCTTATGAATGAGACGGGTAACTAGATAACTTAGTTATATGTATGGGCATATACCTAAGTAATGGTTATCTGTTGATTTCATACTTTATGATTTATCTTTGTTGGATTTTTTTGAGACCTTGAGGGTCTCGGTGTCCCTACAGTGTACATTTATACTCACCCCTTCACATGCTATGCCTGCACCACATTGGGTTGGATGCAGACAATAGATAGTGCAGACGGAGGCCGAGAGCGCCAGGACTGGATGGTACCCGGAGGTGGACCACTCGGCGTGACGTTACACGGAGCAGTCATACAGACATGGAGTTCATAGGTGGCCATTTGTACCTACCCATTTGGTAGGAACCCTAGAGGATGATCCAGGAGCTTCTCTTTACCTTTCATCTATTTGTCCATTTTCGAGTTGTACTCGTACTTTACAGTTGGGCTTGTATTTCCGGCCCCTTTTACTTTACAGTACACTTTTTGTATATAGTTTTTACCTAGTGCATTGCTTCCAGTTGTGTACTCTGATGTGTCTGTTTACAACTATAAAGGCAATGCCTTCCTAGTTTAGGGATTTACGCCATTGGTTCTAGTCTCCAGCCCCTGGTATATGGATGGTAGGCTTGGGGTAGTTATGACATAGGCCCCGGGGGACAGGTCATGACAGTATATATCTAGTGGAATCATTTATGTATAAAAAGATATTATACATGTCAAAAAATAGCCAATAGGAAATATATGAATCCATTCATTGGTAGTACTGAGTTAATTATGGTTATAAGATATCAACATGAAAAATACCAAAAAACACTTCATGAAACATGTTAGCTCCACCAACCCTTGATATTTCGAGATCACATATAAACTATATATCATCTACATACATTCGTGTAAGTATTTGAAAAAACAACCATTCATGGTTATTAATATGATTAATAAATTGTATTCCCAAAAATTATAAGGATATAGTAATAAAACTATTCATGGAAACCAAAAAACTAAATTTTTTGTATAACCCATTTTAGGCAAAACAAATAAGCGTAATATGCGAACCCGAAAGAAAAACATGTATCACTTCTAAATTAAACTTGTTTTTTTAATCAATATGTTGATCATGAATCCAAATATCACAGTTTAATAATCCAAGAAACCTTATTGAATCTATTGTGGGGGACCCATGCCTCCTAATAGAGCATTCTTTTTTCAAGGGAGTAATAAACCAGATGTTTAACAAGCCCACCACCTCAGATTAGGGAAGCGTAATTATATCATTGATGGTAAAATACACATAACTATTGTGTGTGTAGGATTACTAAAAAATAATTTTTATGATCGGAAAATCATGCATCACCCAATTACATTCCAAGGGGATTAATAACCCTATGAACACACTAAATGTAACTCCAAAATGGATATAAATTTCCCTAGTGGTAACCCCTATCACACTCTATCATGCATTATGGGTATGTGTTGTACTACTAAGGTGAATTTCCCCTCATGAGTTCCCTTAGATAAGAAAACATGTCAATCATTTGTATTGGAATATGGAATCTACAAACAAAGGAATGGCGTTCACATATAAGCTACTTTCTTTGACTAGGATTGGTCAGACGAACCAAATCTGAGGCATAATGCCCAACCCACATCATGTCGGCGAGTACCTAATCCAAAACCACTATCCTTATATAAGAAAAGTAATCATTCAATAATGTAAGATTGTATTGATTTAGAAAAAACATACTACCCACATTACTCTATACTCGCGTCTCAACAACTCCTCAGGCTATCAGACCCACCTCATTGGCCAAAAAAAAGATCATCCCTCATCTATAAACTCTATCCATCATTGTGTCCATTAGTCACCACTATCATCCTTAACTAAATTCCAAAACACATTTTGTTCAACATTATCACCACAATTTCCATCTTATTACATTTTAAAAATATTCTTTGGGTTCAATCCATTGACTAACCTAAAAAATAACAACTGAAGAAATAAAATTCAGAATGTAAAACTATATAATAATTTAGGGTATTTCTAAATCATGAAACATTATTTTCAATCTATGGCACCAAAGGTTATATATATTCCATTAATTCTCATGTTATTTTCAAATAATTCTTGGTGGATAAAAAGAAAATGTAAATTTAAACTTTTATATCCATTTGAAGTTTCAAACCAGTTGTGTAGTTAGTCATGTTGTCGTGCATTACATGGTTATCATGTCAATGACCAATGAAATTATTTTAAAATAATTACCTATATTTACAACAATTCTTGAGAACCATCCAATTATAATATATAAAAATAGTTATATGTATAGGTAAACCAAAAAAGTATCTACTATACGAAAAAATTAGGATTTAGTATAATATATATACTTATTCACAAAGTAAATCATTTTGATATAACACAAAATCTATGTTTTCCTATTTACATTTCTCGTTTTTTCTAATAAACATACTCATATACCAACCTTAAAGTCCCACACACATGTAATCTTGAGTTTATGGTTTCATTATTTCATTTGACCTGCATCTAAAATGTTGGAATATTTTAATAGTATTTGAAGACTAAAATCATAATTTAATTTCACCATATATTGAAAAAATAATGATATAAAATATTATTTTAATTGATAATCACATTATTACCTTAATTATATGACTACATATCATTCATAATATACTAGGTATAATCTCATTGAATGGAATCATAATAAATGGGTGACATTATATTCTCAATAAGGAAGCAATTCAATAGAATATATCATAATTAATATCATTGGGTAAATATCTAAAATAATATTACATTTATTCAATAACTTGAGAATCAAAAATAATATTGATGGACTGGATGATTGTGAATTAATTTTATATGAAAACTCCCTTGATAAAGAAACATATTAATAGGTAAAATTACTAATCATATAATGCTATAGAATTTAATAATTAATCATATAATGTTGTAATTCATAATGACATACATCATACACATATATTAAATGACTTTTGAAAATATATCATATAATAATAGGCAATACCATATCCAAATACCCATACCAGTGTGTCTCATGGGACTTTCTGATCCATTGAGGGGCTATAATGGTGCATGTCCATCAAATTCCACACAGAATTCAGTCTCCATATTATATGAGAGAAATATAATCATTGTAATTATTTATATTAAAAAACATGTATACCAAATGATAATAATTTCCAAAATTAGTAAACATAATTATAAACCATTTAGGGTAACATGGGAATAAAAAGTGTACATCCCTAGTTAAACTAATTATAAAACCTCCAAAATATATAATAAGAATGTTATCCATATAAAAAGTTCATAGTATAGTATAATAATTATAATAGTTCCTACCATTTATGAATATAATTTCCCAAATATTTTCATTAAAAAAATTTAAGAGGAAAATACACTTTTCTCTTAGAAAATCAATTCATAAAACTAAAATATTCCATAATAATAAGAAAAATGATTTCCCAAAAATTAACATGGAAATATGTCGAGGAATATATTTTTAATGAGTATCCAATATTCACGAAAATTATGACCATTCCTAGTATTCTAAAACTGATATTTGATTTATATTTTTTGTAAAAAATAAAAAATAACATCATAAAAAAAGATAATATCAATCATTTTTATCCATTTTATAAAACATAAACGTTTTAAAAATATAAATTCAAAAATCATTTGATTAATGTAAAAACTTTGTTTGAAATATTTTTTTAGTAAACATGGATATGGGTAAAAATTTAATTTCCCAAAAAATGATAAATAATTTTTCCATTTGTAATTTTAAATTTCTCAATAATTTTTGAACCAATGAGATAAAAATGACTCTATTACCTAAAGTTTCATGAATAACTAAGGTATAGTAAAATAAATTGGTTTTAGGATATAATGTAAATATAATTCTACAAATTGAAACATAAAAATAGTCATCCTTGAATATTGATGAGATTATGAAATAAGCACTTTCAGCTTTTGTATATTTTGTATTAAATGCTCATAAAAAGAAATAAAATAAAATGAAACATATAATAAATGAGGTTAAATATATTAATGATAAAACAAATTTTATAGGTATTATATACACCATTGAAAGAAATAATTTGTTTATTCAGAACATTTCTTACATAGGAAAACATTTTATGATAATACCTTACCTCACATCTAACATCCATCATAAACGTATTAATATCATTTATAGTCAATAAAAAAAATATATGTTTATTTTGAGGACTATAATAATATATATAACCTTATATTAATTATTTATATCCTTTTTCAATTATATATTAATAATTCTTTGTTAAAATCATTGTTTCATGTCATAAATGCTTTGTTTTTTGTGGAAGGTTTTTTTCTTGGATTTTGTCCATATATATTTATCATGGTTCTTTAATATCAAAAATTATATGCATGATATAAATATTATATATATTAAATATATAACTATTTATATTATTCAATTAATGATTGATATATGCAGATGAGTTACCCTATGCATGGAGAGGATATGTTGTACGCACAGATGAAAATTGTTCTACTTTTCTTGAAGATGGAAAAAATGGTAAATAATTATTCATCCTAAAAAATTAATTATTTTGATATATAAATAATCTATTTTCATAAAAATATATCCTTATTTTCATTAATGTGAAAATTAATTGAATAACGCATTACACTACATTATAATTGTGGTTGTCCACACACACCTGGTAGAAAATACCCATTTCCATCGTATTGGATAGTATGAAAGTATATGTTATATTATAATTTCATATGTATAAATATATAAAAAATAACACATATATACATTGAATCCAGCATTTTATTCAAATATGAGTGGAGGTGAAGTAAAACTAATTAAATCAGTTCACGAGGTCGTTGTTTTTCATATACTTGATCGATGGTATATATTCATTTTTGATGGGATATGATATGTATATAGGTTATTCAATTAATAAATTAAAATCTCAGTATATGGGGTATAATTGTTTTATTAATTTATCTAATTGGATGATTTTTCAAATAAGTTAGTATATGAAATAAAATAATTTTTCAAGGTTAATAAATATAACTCTTCCTTAGATAGCCTCTTTATTTTTATATCTAAAGAATTTTGAAAATGGGATTTTTTTTAAAAAGTAACTATTGGTCATAGTGAGTGATATAAGGAGTGGTTTTAGGTAGGTATTTTCATATCCAGTGGAATAAATAATTGTGTACATTGAAGGGAGGGGGTTGAATTTTATAAGTTTAGGAGTTGATACAAATGAGTTTTTGAAAACAATATATAATACCCACATTCTTCACAAATGAAATGGCACCAAAATAGAACAGTATATTTCACTCTTCATTAGTACAATTTGTAATTTATAAATTTCTATGAAAATTAATCTTCTATATTTTACATTCTAATTAAAAAAATTGTTTCTTTTTTTGAAATAAATATTATAAATATTGTAAAAATTAATCATAAAAAATGATTGGAAAATGTAATGAAACAACTATTTAGAAAAATATTTTTTTGAATAGGAAATAAATATTATTCTTATCATATTCCATGGAAAATTTGAGGATAATGTTAATAATAATTATGTCATATAAAATTTATAAATTTATCCATATGTTATTCAAATAGATAATAATTTACTTTATTAATATAAAAACACATTTCAAGGATAAACATTAGTTTTCAGTATAAAATTTCTTTTCTTTTCAAATGTTATTTATTTTTAATTGAAATCATTAGATATCTAATTAATTTATTTCATACATGTATAAACAATTTAAAATTATAAATTTAGTGAGTAATCTTAATATGAACTAATTTATCATCTAGGTTATATTAGTATACATAAATATGTAACATTTATACATCTACAACTATTTATCACTAGCTATCGAATTGACTTTTTTTGAAACAAAATTTCAAAAAAAACTGGGTGTTATAAATAAAATTTAATTCAAAATTTATAATAATATTATAAAAATATATTATATCTTAATTAAATATTTATTTATGACTCTACGTGTTTGTTATGGATTGAAAATGAAACACATTGAATTTCTGAGGTAATAGTCACCATGTACACAAAAACAATATTTTCCTTTGTCGATTTGTCTATTAATAAAAAGAAATTGTTTATCATTAAAAATAATAAAAATTATTATATATATTATATAGATGTTAAAATCTCATATTATATAGAAAATATTTTAATTCATTTTATGAAAAAATAATCATGGAGTATATTAGTTCAGACATATACATCCACCACAATTATCTTCCTTCAGATATCATTATTATACTTCTAGGATTGGGATTTTAAGAATAACATGAACAGTAAGCAATATTTATTTATTTTAAAGAGATATTATTTAATATATTAGTATAAATATATTTATCAAAGTATGGGTGGGTGGAGTATACAATGTTTTGTTATATATGTTTGGGGATTTGAACACCTGTAATTTTTTTAAATATATAAAATTTAAAAATGATTTCTTGATGTTAATGTTTCTCAAGTGTTAAGATATTTATTTAGACAAGGAGATAAGTATCTAAATACTATTATTAAATAATATTTAGGTTATGATTTTTTTTGAAATATCACATATTATGTTTCATAATTATCTCGATTTAACCAATTCTACAATGATATATTTTTTTCATAGTTACTATTTATAGAGACCAAAAATGAAATTAAAACTAGTTAATAAATTATAAAAAAATGTTTTAAAATATTCATTCTGTTTTTGATTATTTTATTGGGATAATTACTTATAATTACTTTTAATATATGTGAAAAAATTAACGAATAATGGTTTTTAGTTAATTGGGTTTTTCATAATAAAAATAAACTTTAATCCAATAAAATATATTGATGATTGATTTAGATTTTATAATTAATTTTTAATAAACTGTATCTAATTTTAAATTAAAAAAATTAAAAAATAGAAGTTTAATTTTACAATACATTTCATATAGAAATAATTAGTTTATCAAAATTAATAAATTAACACTTTTCACAATGGAATCTATATATTCTGAAAATTCCCAAATATTAACTAATTATTATATTTGATATTTTTATTCAATAAAAATGTTTCACTATATAAAATGAAATTAAAAAAACCAAAATATTTATCTTTTAAATAAAACATTGTAATACATTGAACATAAATTTAGTTAAATAAAACTATTCCATTTTGGTTATTAAAATTATATAATATCCTTTATCATTTTTAGATGAAAACAATTATTAAACATGATTACTTATAAGTAATTTAAATGATTTAATTTTCTAACTACTTAATTTTTCTAATTATTCAAACTCTTTGAAATTTCATCCATTAAACATTATTAATAATTAATCAAATATGGTTGTTTTCTCTATTAGAAATTTTTGATTCACACACTTTATACTAAATCAAGTGATTCTTCCAGAAAAACATAAAATTGTTGATAATAATATTTCACCATACCTACCCTCTTTGATAAAGAATATAATTCATTTCTTCTATGGTAAATCTCAAATGTTTATGTTCCCTATTATGAAATATATCATGCAAAGAATCATGAATTAACTTCTTTATAAGTGAAACATTATACAACAATTACATTTGAGATAAACTCAAATATGTGTCTACCCAATAATAATGTTATCCAAGAAACTTGATAATTTCATAGAGTATAAAAAATCATGTCATCAAAATTCATTTTTTAACATAAATGATTACACCTATCCGAGCATCTATTTTAAGAAATATTCAATATCTTAATTCAAATAAAATGTTCCACCCTAAAAAAGAAAAAATATGATCTCATTCTCTTTGAATCCCTTATGTTGTTTGGAGTCATCTTATCTTTCTCAATCAACTCTTCATATAATTTATTTCCCTCTCGCTAATATAATGTAATTATATTGAATCCTGAAAAAAATACATATATTTCCTCAAAATGTTTCATCTACATATATGAATGAAAAATATTATTATATGAAACTAAAAATAAATAATTATATTCATCTAAAAATCCCAGGCAAACTAATAGAAATGTTGATGAATAGTCCATAATATGTACATTTTAATTGTGGATTATAAAAAAAATATTATGACATGTTGTACTAAACCTTAATTGAGAACCCATAAACTTTTGATATCATTTTAAAATTATTTTTATAAACCTATAATCTTAATCTATTGCAATAGATGAATATAACACATGTAATATGAATATATATTTATTATAAATTCTAAATCATTAGTCATATAAATTTAATCTAATATAGTAAATAATGAAAATATTCATTTAATTGATATTTATTACTCTAATTTCATTAATAAAATATGATATATTTTGTTATATTAATTTACAATCCATGGATATGATCACCATGTATATTTTTTTACTGAAAATGGATGAATAATATCCTTCCATAGTTTTCATTCAACTTTTAATTGTGTACAAGTCACACATTTCATGGTAAAATAATCTATATCGTTATTATATGTTCCCATTAACAATATTATAGAGATTAACTTTACATCTTTTAAAATTAAGGATGAAAAGAAAATATTGAGATATGAGATTCACTTGAGGATTCATTCACCATCATGGAATTGCTTGAAAATTTGAACCTCTTTAGAAATATAATAATAATTTATTTTCACATTAATCATATTAAAAATGACATTTTTGACTAAATCTATAATTTCTTGGAAATTGTGATCTTTTTTATAAACTTGATAGATTATTTTTTAAAAATATGACACCACTAATTCATGAATCAAATGATACAAAGAATATTGATCTATAAGTTCTAGGAAAAAATTTATCAAATCATTAACTAAATGAAATGGTTGAGGTGTAACATAGTGAATGTAGCATTTTTCATACTCATTGTGTCGAATAAATTATTTATTTTCCATGGATAATAGTGAATTAGGAAACCATAAACCATAATCTATTTAATAGATCTTATTTTCTTTATTTTCATCTCATTTTACTATAATTATACATTAATATTTTATGATCAGAACATATTACACATTTCTCTTCATAAAGATAATACCTGAATCATTTATATGGAAAAAAATACTAAATCCTCATCAAGGAAATGTGTAAATATTTTTTCAAATTTGGGATCAATGGATGTGATGCATATATAAAAACAAGATCATTAAGCATAATAAAACATCCATTTACCAACAATGAATCAACACATTAAATTATAAATTCATCATTTCATTTTATAAATTCTAATAGTACTATATTAACAAATATTTAATTTAATTATGATATATATTCATTATATTCCACTATAATTATGTATCTTACTCTGATTGATGATAACATTGTCTGTATTTTTGAAAACAAATTTTTCCATTAAATAATCTGTAGACACCCTCTAATCTATGAAATAATTAAATTTCAGGGACTTTTTTAGTCCTTATAAACACCTCAAAAAATATTTTTTGTATGATAAATAGTAAGGAAATATTTAGAAACAACAATACCAATGAATTAAACTGGTTATAACTAAAAATATCATTTACAAAATTTTTCATACATTATCATTTACTCCAATTTTTAAAAAATTATACATTTTTGTTTCTCACGATCCTTATATAATTGAGATAGTACCAAAGTATAATCTCTAAAAAATAGTAAATTTACAAAAATAATATTGAATTTTAAATTAATTAGATCCCTAAATATTTGGAGAGAATTTTTTATCTTTAATTCCATAAATACATTCTCTAAATTACAATAACTAGTACAAAACAACATCCTAGTAATTTCTTCTTCCTTATCCTTCAAATAATGATACTTTATCCTAAGATGAATATTCAAAAAAAAATTGTCTTCCAGTGAGTATATCCCAAGAAAATCAATGAAATGATGCAATGGATATATTTTCAAAACTATGTTATTAATTAATACTCTATTCACTTTGTGAATTATTTTTACAAATCATTTTTTAAAAAAAATAGAATTATATCACCTAAAGGAGATGTTAAAGTGTGACCCAAACCTTTATTAGGGAAATATTGTAATTGATTTTTCATTTATCATAACTAAATTTAAACCATTATATAGGGATGTTTTAAATTTAGATTATCATTATGAAAAAATTAAATAGAAATATTATCTTCTATGTGATGAATAAAAACCTCAAAGTGATCATTTAATATATCTTGATATTAATATAATACTGACATTTGACTAATTTGATCATTTCCTTTAATTTTAATAAATATAATCATGATATCTTTCACTTGAACCGTTTAACATCTATACAGTTTCCTAATATTCTAAAATGGTATAAATTCATTCTAATATGAAAACATATAGTCATTATAAAAAATATAATCATGATCTCTATATTATTTCTTAACAGGACTTATTTATAAACATTTTTACCCAAAATACCACAAAAAAATATAATAAAAATGTCAGTAATGTTTCAAGAAAAATCAATTCATTGAATTATATTAGGATGATTTCAATGAATTATAATTTTCATATATACTCCATGGATTTTTATGTATGGAAGAAACCCTGGATACCATCTAAAAATGTACTTGTGCCGATTCCCCACTAACATGAGGTGAATTCTCGATCTCCAGGGTCCGACGACAAGAACCTGTACATCTACATTTATCCATTGGTAATGATTTCTCCCTAAAATTAAGAAACAAAAGAGTAAAATGTGGAAAAACCAATATATACATATCAATCAATACCTGCATAAGAAATACAATATCAACAAATGAAAATAGGAAGTGACACATGATCACTAAAATATGTCTCCTTATGGTCCACAACCACACACCATGTCCCATGTCACCCAAAAAGGATGTTGAGATCATAGACACTAGATATAAGATAATAAAGAGATGAAAACATAAAAATGACAAAAGTAGGGTGTGAGTTGTATAACTCAGTATGAATCAAGCAAATATTATATGAAATTACATCATAATGTTTTTTCAAATATGTAAAAAGATGAATAAAAATGGAAGAGTATATGGATTAGTTAAAAATAGAGTTTTAAAAATATAAAAATCATTTATAAAACTAATCATGTAAAATATTCTATCTCTCTATTAAAAAACCATTTGGAGGAAAAGATTTGAAACCATTTTTGAAGCTACAGTCATATAATAATGAAAAAAATGAGATAATGCATTTGATATGTAATGATTAATAGTAATAAATACAATAGTGTCAAAGTGAATAATAAAAACAATTAAAGGGAGAAATTAAACTTTGGTTTTAGATGGTTTAACAACAAACTAAATATATTTCCACATTAAATAAATCAGTTATTCATTTCAAATAAATATTTAAACAAACCATTTGTTACACATAAATTAATATAATATTTTTAAAAAATTGTTAATAAAACATTTTAATATAAAATTTTCTTAATAAATTAAAAATATATGTAAAACAGTTTACAACAATATCATATATATACATTAGAAATAATGAACAAGAATGAAAAATAGTCATATAATAAATAATTATGATTGTTCTAGGATACAGGGAGTCAACATAGTGAATACAGAAAAGTATATATATATATATATAATACCATTGAAGAAAGGACAATTTGACTCATCTGTATCGACTAAAGGATGGGATGTGCATAGATGATGTTTTAGAACATTGTAGAATCATATAGTGTTGTCCAAAATGGCTCACTAACTACCTAAGGATTTTACGTGATCTAGTTAAAAAAATGATGAGAAATTTTGTTCTACAATACATAAAGTACAATTAAACCTCATTCTCATTTTTAAATATATCAATTCTCCATTTAAAACCTAATATGGGGTTTTAATATAAAAACATTCCCTTTCAGAAATATAATACCCTTGGTTCCCATTAAAACCCATTTAAGGAATTTCCAAGAATAAAGATTATTGAAATTAGTTCTCTATTCAATTTCACAATCCAATTTCCCAATTAAATTCATGAAATAGATTTTAAATATAAACACTATAAATTTCATAATATACTGCCAATTCAATAGAATTGGGTTTTTTTACATTTTTCCCTCAAATATCAATTCAAATCAATGTTACTAAATTCAAACATTAAAAAGGGTAACCATACTCTCTTCCTCTCAAAATTCATCATCAAAATTCAATACAAACTATTCAAGAATCATCAACTCATTAAAAATCTTTTTAAACAATTCAATATTAAAAAATAAATTCAATACACACTTACTTTCGCAAATCAATATAAAAATTCCACAAGGGCCATTAAAAATCACCGATATGAAAGAATAACTAATGAATTTAAAGGATGTATTACAATTTAAAAAAAGTGTTTAATAATTTATAAAACATGGGTTACACGCTCTTCAGGTGAAGATAAATATTTTATTTCAAATATCTAGATAACAATAATTTGAGAAGAATTTTAACATCATTAAAATTGAGGTTCTTGGTCATTTAATAAATTTATAAATTTAGAACCAATTGGAAAAAAATCAGATAGTCTATTTATTTCAATTCAAGTCATGTATGTTAAATTAATAATATAGAAACATAAGATAATGACCATTTAATATATCAATAACCAATCAAAATCACCCAATTTCACTAAAATAATCGTTAAATGCTCTCTAAAAATAAATCCAAACAAGTAAGGAATTTATAAAATCTCAATAATTTGAGGTAAAATGAAGGTCAAAACCGTTTGATTCTTTCCATATCCAATTGAATTGGAAACGGGTCAACGAATATTTAATTAGGTATTAAATTTACATTAGTCATGAAACATGTTATTGAAATTTGGAAACATGTATCTATGAATTATCTAGAATTAGTAAATCCAAAAATGAAAAAAAGTCATTGAAAAACCAACCTAGAAATTAAGGAATCCAACCAAAACAATTACAATATGAGTCGCCTTCAATGCGAATAATATGATCTAATAAGATCTATCATTAAGGAATATATACAATATACTAGATCTAAAATTCCTCGTTAATAAATTACGATCTGAAAAATCACGTCTTTCACAACATTTAAGAAGATTAAATAAAAATTTTGAACTGGGGTCCTATAAAAAAATTAATAAATCACTAAATGTGATGATCACTACTTCAATCGGCCAAGAAATGATGTTTGGGAACCAAATTTGTTCTTTAAGGATCCCAAAAACATTAAAATCACATTATGATCGAGTGGGATGATTTAGGGATTAATTAGATGTGTTTCAGGATTTCAATTAATATTTTCATTATACTAATTTCTTTATGAATAGTTTCCTAGGTTTTCTATCATGGTTTAAATTAACCACATGAAAACTGTGTTCTAACAATAGATCAATTGGATATATTTCATGGTTTGGTTGAACACATTTTCAACTAATTAACCAAGAGTGTGGCCCCTAATATTCATGCTTCACACTTTGTTAAATCTTTCTCAACCCATGTGAAAACCATGCCCAGGTATAGAAACCCTCATAAAAGATTTAAAAACTCAAGAAATAACATGAAAACATACCCAATCATTTTATATTGTAATCATTGGGTTGAAAAAAAAGTAATAGAATATTAAAACCACCCCACCATTGAAATTGTTACCTTAAAATTAATCCAATCTAAAAGATATAACATGTGGAGAAAAGAATAAATTCACCACTCAATTTGTGATGTGGAAGGTATATGGTCCAGAATAGAGACTCAACCAAAGGATAAAAATACAAAATAACTCAATGATCAAAATCAAAATAACATCAAAAATATCCAAACAATATAACTATTAGAGTCTTCTAATAGGTCTCCCCACTATTTAAAGATTAACTATAATGGTGTAACATTTAAAAAGATGGTCCCTAGAATAAAAATAAGATACATATACCCCTCACCAAGAAGAAACATCAAGTATTAACCATCGAAATAGAAGGTAAATAGATGGAATGTATTTCTACCCTAGTTATGTACACAATAGTAACATTGGATTTTTTTCAAACCGACCCTCTTACCTCAATAAACTCATTAAAAAAATTTCCAGCACCATCGTGTAATTGGTCTATAAAAACCACATTATCCTAGTTACCCATATACATTCCCAATGTCTATCCGTGTCCAAATGGAACGAGATTAAACATCATGTCCAATTCATTATATGGAACTATACTCTCAAATGGGAGATCATACAACTTATCAAAATTGAGTTATAACCATTATGTCAAAACAATGGGACCACTCATGAATAAAAAACAACATGTCAAGAGTAGAAAACCATTATTACCAAAACAATTCGCAAATGACCCCAAAAATAGTCGCAATATATCATCACAAAAAATCAAAATCAAATGGTTTACAAAAATAGGCAATCCACAAGAAGGAAAACTCAAATAGTTTCCTCTATTATATAAGAAACGACAAGCATGCAATTTGAAGCTCCTATACTTTGTGAAAATCTATACTCTATGACCTATTGATGGATCCTTTTTATCATGAAGCATCTGATTAAATTTATTTAAGAGCTGATATTCCTAACCTACTTTTCAATTTTCAGAATAGAAACTTACAAAACATCTGAAGGTGACCTAGTCTCCCACTTCATCTCTAATCCATTTGAGATTTTAACACATCTTCCTAGAATGAAAATGTGATACAAATTGTAAACCCAAGGTATCTATCTTATTTTTTCTAAGATACTGATCATACCCAATAGGGAATATGGAATTTATTCATTCCTTTAGTTGTCTTTCTTCACTTAAACTGAATAGGCCCTGTCAAGAATATTTGGATAAGAGATCAACAATTCTGCTTGCCTGGCTGATACATTGATGGGTGATGAACTTTTCTATATGAATCATCCATAGATAAATCATTAATAACATGATCATGTATGAAAATTACTAACATGTGAAAAATTGTTTTCATACTTCTCAACAAGTACATCATATTTTCTAAAATATAATAAATAAGAATGTTTTTCCTTCTGCATTTCATCTGGATACTACCAATGAAAGAATACTGAATTGAATAATTCCCAATACATATTTTTTCACATACCAAGGGTAATACAAATTTTTAACCACTCTTATACAGGTCCCTAAAATAAGGAGGATAGGCATGAACTTCACTGATTTAAGAGTCTTGAGAGTATCAAAGTAGCAATAAACTTCTTCAATCCACTACACTTCCTCAAGATAACCTCATTCACCATCATAAGAAGGTTGAAGAAAATATATGAATTCATGGATGGGGTTCAACTATTAAAACATCTCTAGCTACACCACTCTATATGTAGTCTGGGTAGAGTCTCTAATAGTGGATTCAACATCTGGAAAATGTGATGTATTACCCTATGGACTGAACCATAGGACTGACATTCTATCCTTTTTATGTATATTTTGGGGGATATTTTTAAACTTCACCAAACATAGGTATATCATCATAGAGATTAATAAACACTAAAAAATAGAAAAGTATATTTTAATCAAATTCATAACCCATTTTGATAAAAAATTTATTAAATTCAAAACACAAAATATTTCCCGATTTGTTAAAACATTTCACATTCCTTTCAGAATGATAAATATTTTTATAAATCAATATTTAATTTCAAGAACACATTACTAGAAACTATAAAGATATCAATGATTTCAAAAATATAATCCCCATTAATATTATTTACATTACCTTTTCAATTTAAATTGATTAAAAAACTTTCTTCTTAAATTTTTTTACAACATCATATAATAGTAATTGATAATTATATTTCCAAACAATTTACTTCATAAAAATCACTTTTGGATGATGAAAATATTTATCAATGAAATCAAAAAAAATATTTTAGGAAAAAATAATTATAAAAAATGATTTAAAATTATTTACAATGGTTTAAATTTTAATGATCCAAATAGGAGCATGAAAAATCCTGCTTTGATAACCAACATAACCAACCTCACAAAAGTGAATTCAATTGAATAAAATAATATATGGATTCGAGTTTAGAAACATTTAGAAATGAAAAACCCTCGGTATTATGGGCTGGTAATCCACACACCATCCTTAAAAATCTTCATGGATGGATTTTCAAATCAACCACCCAAATTCCACACAGTTTACCGGAGAGGGATAACATGGTGGCATTATTGTTATCCATACATTCTAGTTCAAAAACTCATAATATATTCCCAAAATCAAATATAGTCTCATTTGAAATATAAATATTATTTATTATCACAAAACAATTATCTAAAATTATAAACTTAGGTCCCAAAATCCCTAGTAACTCATTTTTCACCATGAAGGTGTGGTAATCAATCTCCTTCTCACAGACTATCTATTATTTCCTAACACAATTTTAATATCATTCCTTCCATAACATAACCAAAATAAAATAAGGATTCTAAATGAATTTATTTCTTATTAATGAAAGACCTCCTCTAATAAAATTTGTAATGAAGCCACTTGGGAAACGATATAAACTGATACCCAAGATGGTTTTCCACTAAACCAAGGAGAATTCGTGATCTCCATAGTAAGAATAAAAGAACATGGGTATCTAAAAGTAACTGTTGGGAACTATTTAACCATAAAAATATTACGATAACAAAGTGAAATTAAAAAATATCATTATATACATATCAATATTTATATTCATAACATGAAAAAGTGACACAAAAAAACTAGATTTAGAAAATGAAAAAAACTCATCTCATATTAGTCCATAATCACCCAAAATGTCCCAAGTAACCAAAAAATGGAGATAGAATTAATACCTTCTGTAAGATAAAAAAGGGATTCCAAAACCAAATGGTAAAATCATTTTTTTAGAAAAATATCCTACACAGATTTAAAATAATATTCAATGCAATTACTTCATATAGAAATTCAAATATTCTAAAAGAGGAGTAAAAATGAAATATTATCAGTGTTAGTTTAAAAATAAAGTTTTAATAATTTCTAAATTTTTTATTAAACTATACTAATAAAACATACAATTTCACTTTTTAAAAACAATATATTTTCTTAAAATTAAATGAAATAGATTTCAAAATATAATGTCTATAATTTAATACAACTTGTGAATATACACCTAATATGGTATGATAAATTGGAATAAAAAATAAATTCATGGTTAAATATAAAAATATATGAATAAATATCGTAAACATAGGTGTTAGATGGATTAAAAATCATGTTAATAGATATCTATTTTTAAAAAAAATAGGGTTTTCATTTCATAATAATATTTATACAAATAATTCAGAACATTTTAAGATGATGGAATATTTCTATAAAAATGGATTAATAAAATATTTTTATATAAAATGTTTTATATAATTTCCAAATTCATGTAAAACCATTTACAAAAATTGAAGATTTAAAATTATAATAATTAACAAGGGAGCAATATGGTCATGGTCAAAATAGGTACAATAGTTCTTGGCTATAGGACCCAACACTGTGAATAGGGATAGTTATCTACATATCTCCCCTAAACCATGGTCAAGACAAGTCATCACCATCACCTAATATATGGGATGTGATGATATGATGTATTTGAATTTTGTGGAATTGTGATGTTTTTCTCCAAAATAACAAACTATCCAAATAAGACATGCAGGTGCTTTAGTAGAAAATCAATGACATCCAATTTATTTAATAACCGGTTAAAATACAATTAAATCCCATTATCCATGTCAAATAATCAAATTATACATTTAAAACCAAATGGGGTTTTAAAAAAACACTCCTTTTCATTAAGATAAAACCCTAATACCAATATCAAAACCATTTAAATACATTTTAATAAATAAGGATATGAATTTAATTCACCATTCAGTTTCACCATCCATTTTTACCATTAAATTCTGAATTTTAATTTTGAAACAAATTCTATAAATTTATTACCCCCCATAATTCAATGGATTTAGAGTTTTTCACATTTTTCAATCCAACATCATTTTTTAAAAAATTAAATGAATTCCAAAATTCAAAATGACAACCATTCCATATTCTATTCAAAATTACTTATCTAAATTTTATATGGGACATTAAATCAATCATAAACACATTGTGAATCTTTTTAATAATAAAAATATATAAAATTTTAGTAATACCCACTTCTATTAAAAATTCTTTATTAGAATTATGAACACGTCTTTAAAACAATCATTTATTTAAATGAATCCCTAAGGCTTTTAAAGGAAATTTTATACTTTTAAAAATGATTGATTAAATTTCAAATCATGTGTTACACCGTATTTACATGAATAAAAATTATTTACTTAAAATAACCAAGGAGAAATCATTTCATGAAAAAGTCTTAATCATTCAGAGGGGGTTTATTGAACATTTATCAATGTCATGCAATTAAAACTATATTAAGAATTTGAAATATAGGTCAATACATTTAATTCAACTCATGGAAGTTAATTTAATGAAATAATAACTCTTGAAAAATCCCATTTAATAAATCACTCTCTAGTACAAAGCCCTCAATTTCCACAAATTACCATTTAAAATAAATTTGATAAAAATAGAAAAAAACATGGCATTTATTAATACATTAAAATGTTAGATAAATCAAGGTCAAACACATTTAATTCAGTCGATACCAAATTTGAAGAGAAATTTCTCCAAAAATATATTATGAGTAATTAAAATGAAAAAGTTCATAGAAAAAGTGATGGAATTTAAGAAACATGTATCCATGAATTATCTAGAAATAATAAATAAAAAAATGAAGTAAAACCCTAGAAGCACCTACTTTAAAATTATGTAATCCATGCACAAAAAAGTTATGTTTTGTCGCCTTAGATTGTGATCATTCGGATCTAAGAATATTGATATTGAAAGAAGTGAGAGAATAACCTAGATAAAATATTCCACATCAACTTATCCAGATCCAACAGAACAAAATTCATTTACAAACATTAGTAAGAAGAAATTAAAATAATAAAGGATATCCATGAAAATAATGGAATAAATCACAAAAAGATAAGATATCAGCTTCGATTTGTTCTTAGACCTTACGATAAAATGATGTTTAGGGATCCAAAATTGGCCTTGAGGTCTTCCAAAACCATAAAGATAATATTTTAATTGAGTGGGAGGAGTTTGGAAATTATTATGGTGGTTTAAGTATTTTGATTATTATTTTTATAATTTTAATTATTTTTCTCATGGTTTCCTCAGTTATGTCACATGGAATTCACTAACCATTCTCAAATTGTGAACCCATAATAGAGCCACTAGAATTACTATATAGTTTTTATGCTCACATGGTAAAAATATTTTTCAAATCTGATTCCCCTTCATTTCAAGCTGCACATTTCTTTACGTCATTCATAAACAATTTGAAAACTCTGCACATACCTATAGACCCTAAAAAAAGTCTTGAAAAACTCTAGAAACAACCTAAAAATATACCCAATCATTTTGTACTAAAATAATTTGGTCAAAAGACATTAAAAATATTAATGGGGTTTTAATACCGAATTACTTCATTCCATCATTGAATGTGGAGGATCATAAATAACCCATTTATAAGGTGGTGTGGATACTTCTTCAATCATGAGGCCTTTTTCAGGAGGATTATTTATGGTTATATCCTAGAGAATAGAAAACTATCCATCCAAGATTAAAATAAGAAAATATTTTGATCATGGGATGGATTGGGCCTTTACAAATGGTATTAGAGCTAGTAGTCATTCTATGTTCTAGTGGAGATGTTGGTCCCTTCTAGGAGATAATTATTGAAATACCATATCGAAGGAGGAGGAGCATGGATAAACCCATTATAAATTGGTGTGGATAACTCTCCCACGTAGAGGCCTTTTCCTAGGGGATGCCTATGGGCCAGATTCGAGAGAACAATATACTATGTGGAATAGGCTCAAAAAAACAATATATTGATCATGGAAGAGAGTGGGCCATTAATTTTTACCAGAAAATATGATATTATATCATGAGATGAAATTTCATTTTAGATTAAATATTTATCGTATATAATAAAATTTTTGGATCCAATATCAAATAAAGTTAGAATAATCATGATGAACATTTAATTTATCTACAATCAATTCATTTGATTATACCACAACTACCATTTTAGTAGAAAAATGATTTTAACACTCTTTACACACTTATTTTGATGACTAACGCATTAGTTAACAAGCATTAATGATTAATAAGCATAATGTCTCAAATCATAGAAATTAAAACATTTTATGTTCTTATTTTAATTATCATATAAGGAATCACCATTTCACATTTCATTGTATCTATGATCCATGTGTATATGATTAATAAATTAGTCGCACATCCCATATCACATAAGATATACCCCACAATTATTCCCCCATATATTTTACAATAGGGTATTTGATTATTATAACAATGGGGTTTATTTAATTAAATATTCTGCATTACAAGACACATAAATCTATTTCCATCATAGATGAGTAAAATACCGTGAAATCTACGTCTCTCTTATCATAAGACGATAATTAAAAATAACTTATTTACTCTTGAGTAATTATCAACCATCATAATAATCGATTCAATCAAGAGTAATGTTTCAAAATTTTAATATCATTGGCCATAATGAAATTTGTGTATACATAGATGTTCTAGTAAAAACACCCTCATATCAAGAAACATAGTCATCCTCATTTTAAATTATGTCTAAGAATTTTCACTTCATCTATTATGTAATATATTCAGCAAAATACAATTACATGAACATATCATTATATACCATTAATTCCATGTATTTTTTTTGTTCCCTTTCTTTAGCGTTCCTAAAAAATTACCACCATCGATTGGCATCACCATAAATAAATAAATAGAATGGGCCTCCTCCTAATGTCTCAAACAACTGAGAACACAAAATATATTATATAATCATTACGATACCATTCATAATCACTAGTCTTAAGTCTATGACAAGAGTTAAATGGTTCTTTTAGTGATTTATTTCAATAGACATGTTACAATATAGTGATTGTATTCATACTCTTTCATTGTTTACTCAATTGATAGACTATATAAACTACGTGAGAAAATATACAAATAACTCTGTTATAATTACAATAATTCCACAAATCTTTTTTTAAAGGAAATTATCCCCAATATGTCTTTCAACATAAGCTACAAATTTCTTCTCTACAGAAATCCATTCTTAGTAGATAATTATTAAATAATGAGAAATTGTAATCATTATAATATATTTAGTGATAATATAATCATGTGTTATAATATATTTTAGGTTACTTCTAGAATAACTGTAAACAATAATTTAATGGAAACCATTTATTTGATACTATATAAAAGGACCAAACCGTATTAAATGCTTCAATACATGATTTATACCATGTTTTTTTTAATTTGAAAAATAATTTTTGATTATAAACATTATTGAAATAGTTGATACATTACAAATTTGTTTTTTATATATCAAGATAATGTAAAACTTTCAATCAAAGCATGCTCTATATAAGGACACAATTTATATGTTCCCAGATTACTCTCATATCTAGAACTATGATTTATTAATGTTCCTATAAATATTTAATCCCTATGAAAAATCATTTTAAATCGTTGTATATAGAAAATAATATAACAAATTTACATAAATGAAAAATACACTATATGAACATTTTCAAAATAGAAAAATCTGTAAGAAATAATTATTTTTCATTACATTAATTTTCCCACAAATAGTAATTTACATTCTTTTGAAAATAAATTAATTTCTTAAAACATTTCATGAAAAAAATAATTTTACATCATAATTAGAAACTTATGAATACTATTCCATGAAAAAAATAATTTCATATTTATTTTGTTAAAAATACATAATCATACCATAAAGTAATAACCTCATTTGATTACTTTTTGAAATCAAATTATTTCATTTATAGAACAATATAAGAGTATCTTATAGTTATCTAAATAAGTTATCCTTAAAATCACCCTAACATGAATTGTTATAATATATTCACTTCACACATCTCATAGGAAAAATTTATAATTTATAATTATGTTCACTATAACCACTACATTGGATAGATATAGTAGGTTCACCCAACATCAGAGATATTAAAGGCTCACAGAACATTCATGAAAGATTTTCATGAAATATTTAAGGAATAAAACACACATATATTAATTATCAATCCTTAAACCATAGTTTTCAACCAATCACATAATTAATGACACTTTCAGACATCTCATTAATATGACAAAAGTTATTTTTCAATTGAAAATCAATTTTTATTGTAATAAATATCAAAAACAATCAGAATAATTTTATCATTGTAAAAAAAAATATACAATTTTATGACAATAATGATAATAAATATTATAGATAACGATTCTTAAATTCATTCTATCAATATACATTAAATATATTTTTTTACTGACAAAAACATCAAAATGACCAATATGGTAAATGAATAAATCATTCAAATTAAACTCAAAAAATAGAGTCCAATTTTTTTAATAATAATATATAAAAAATCACTGTTTTATATGTAATAATATTATTGATTTTTTCTGAATAATATTTTTTGAATTAGAAATATTTTAATGGGAATCTAAAAACTATTATCTGAAATAAAAATCTCTTACCTTAAGCCAAATCCATCACCGTAAGTTCTCTTAATACTTAATAATAACGACATATTGGACTTATATATTCATAATAATAAATTTCATTTTCCATTAATTAATTTTAAATGTTTATTTAAATTATTTACTTGAAAAAATTTGTCGCTAAAATTGTTAAGTTAATGATAAATAGTTTGGGTACATTTTCTATAAATAAAAACATCATTGGTTTGCTGAATATGGTCAAAATAGTAACTATTACATTGCCTCAAAAATAATATAAATTTTAATTTATCATATTTTTACAATAAACAATATTTTAAATCAATACATTTATGTTCTTTATTAGAAATTTAACAGAACTTATCATCGATATTGTTTTCTATAAAAACGCATGAACGAAATATTAATTTTTCAAATAAGTGAAAAAGAAATAAGATTGCTACAATTTAAATTTTAAAAAACATATACATGTTATGGATTAATTTTTGTTTTCAATAATTACATTATTTTTACTATAATAGTAATATTTAAATGAATACTGAATTATATAAATTCATAGGTTTAATATTCCACACATATTCATGACGAACATTATCAACATCAAATGGTAGGAAATGGTAAGATTTTGTTTAATATAATATATTTTCAATATCAAAATAGTTTCATAGTAAATTTAAATATAAATTAATTGAATATTTATAACAATTTGGCGAGGATGTGGTGGAGAAAAACCACATCACCTTGAAAATCTCTTAGTCTACATGCACTCTAGGGATATAATTTTATTTCCCATAGGATAGAAATGAAATACAAAATAGTATTTCCACAATCCTAATAATATATATTAATATATAATATAATTATAACATTGTTTTATAGTGGATAAAATATAATTTATATTGGATGATGAAGAAATAATCTTGAAATAGGTTAGAGAGGACTTATCCTCCTCCTTAGTGGTCTTCCTCTAGAATTCTTCTTAAATACTTCAAGTCATAGTCTTTTGAGAATACCAGGTATACTATGATATATAAAAGGATTTGGTTGAGTGATGTGGTTAGGAGTTGTAAAAACCAGAGCACTCAAATGGATTGAGGTGGGGAGGATAAGTGGTTCCCTTTTATATGTGATGATAGTTGGACTCATTAAATTTTTCTGAAATTTTAATTATTATAAATTTGATAATGATGGTCAAGTGGTGTCATGAACTATAAAATATCATATCATTGGTGACAAGTGTACACAAATCCATAAAATATAAATTAGGACAACAATTTTTTCCATTGTCAAAATTTTTAGCATAACTAACCCATATTACCATTTATCATGGTGAATTGTTTTTCAATTATTAACACTCTATAATAAAAAAAATGAAATTTAACACATTAATAAATTTTAAAATACTTATTTTAAACTGTATGTCATTATTAAATAATTTATTATATAAATTTGTGAATTTACAATTTATATAAGCATGAAAAACATAGTAGAAAACATTTTTAAAAAATTATGATTTAAGAATATAAATGAACATAAAAAAAATACATTATAATTTTTATTCAGTAATAATATTTTGGATTATGATCAATAAAATGTATATTATATTTCCGTATAAATAAAAAATACAGAAAATTTTAATAAAATTATTTAAATAAAAAATATTTTTTCATAAAATAACATTTTTTCAGTATTCATAAAAAATATTATGTTTAGAGAAAACAAAAAAAGTCACACTATGTTAAACATGATATCATTATTCCAAAAATGAAGGAAATTTTTTAATAATTAAAAATTTTAAATAATAAAATTTAACTTTTCAATAATTTAATGTAATAAATAGGAAAATAACATAGATATATAAAAATTTTCCTTTTTAGAATAAATAGTATGTGATGAAATTTATAAAACTATTATGAATGAAAATTAAGAAAACATATAATTTAAAATCATATCAATGGTTTATTAAATGATTTTCTTTATTTGAAACATTATATACCAGTAAATTAATTTTCATTATGTGAAACGAAATTTCTTATTGGTACCTTTTCAATTTAAATCAAATATAAAGCCTCCAAAATCCACATCATAATAGAACATAATATCAAAACCAGAAGTTATGAAATATTATTTTATGCAAGTTTAACGTTTTTTGATAAATATCATTGGATGTATTCTAATGATATTATATTTTATTTGATGAAGTTTGGTTCATTTAAAATCACTAAAATAATAAGCGACCAACTAGAAGTATTAAATAATTTACACATAATAGATCCTATATATAAATTAATTTCAATTAGTTTTATACATTCATTTGACTATATATAATTATTAAATTTTTTTTATAATAATTGTTATTATCATTTAAAAATTTCATTTAAATATCTTTTATTTTTATATTCAAAAAGATTCTAAATATATTTAATATATATGAGGACATATAATGAAAATTAAACCACCAATACTTATTATTTCATTCACTTTTCAATTATTTTATAAAAACCATTCATTGTTGTTAGTTTTAAAATGAGTAAATAACATCATTAATATATATCGATAATATAGGAAAATTAATTTAAAAAATCATTTCACACTATACTTTTATCAATCAATTTTCCAAATTTAATTAGTTAGTTATTTAATTTATGTACAAGGTGTTTTGTTAAGTCCACATAATATTTAAAAGATTTTAATACACTTTTTAGAATAATGTATTTTCGTAATCTTTTGTTTATTTAAAATAATTATATGAAAAAATACAACTAGTATGAAAATAAATGAAAACATATATATATAAATGCAATATGTTTATATAAGATACACAAGAAATGAGGATTATAATGGATTATAATCTAGATATATAGATTAATGTAGGTTAAAAAAATTACCCTTAAAACATATTTTAACATGTAACCACTATCCTATATTCATTCCAGGTGACCAATCCATGATTATCGAGATTGATAAAAAATTACACAATATTTAGAAAATGGATATTCTGATAGTAATTCTATAAATATGAACTTCTATTCTATTCAAAATTATTGAGCTCATATTTCATTATTGAACAAAAATATTAAGCATTCAAATATTTATCATCATTTTTCAAAATTAATTATGAAATAAAAATTCATAGAAATAATATATTTCATGAAATACTCATAGTTATAATTTTTTTAATACAAACTATAATATTATATAATTGGTAGAAATGTCCATATTTCTCTATAAAATACACTTTCAGGTTATCTATATCTAAAATATTAATGATATATATCTACACAACCATGTTCCATATAATCATAATTTTTATAGATTATAGTTGAATAAAGGATTGGGTTATTTAAAGAATCATCAATAATAAATTCTCTTAGAGGAATGATTATAGTAATTAAATAAAACATGAAACATTTTATCAAATTAAAATGAATTTTATATTTCACTAAAAGAAATATAATTAATTAAATAACCATGAGTGATTTTGCTATAATTTTAATACACTTTTGTATGAACGCACATGTTATTATGAATATAAACATTTCACCAATAAAAAAATTCAATCTAACCATTATATTCATTATTTTATATTTATTTGATGTAATTTTAATTAATATAAATGTTATATGAACTCTCTTGAGGGAATAACATGTTCAATACAAAGAATTAGACCAACCATTAATATGAGATTTATATTTAGTTATCATTGGTGTAATAAATAAATTTACTTTAGTATTAATAATTTGAAAAAAAGTATTTTGGGGTGTTTTTTATGTATTGATATTTATTAAATATCATGATTATAAAAGGAGTTGAGCTGAGGTATTTAAAATTCTCATATATGGTGGCTTATTATTTACGTAATTTGGAAAAAAAATTATTCTATTTTTTTTACACATATTCCATAATATATCCTATAATTCACATTTATGTCTAAAAATTAAAAACCATGTAATGCTTATTACCAGTCATGGAAGGCATTGAGGGAAAATGAGTTCCATCTGTTCTTGGGGTGGTTGTTCGCCATGCACGCTATTGTATATTTCTTTTCTCAATTGACGGATTTGGATATTGATATAGGTTATAAAAGAAACATGATAAAATCACATTATATTGGGGGTACTAAAATTATTATCTAACAAGGTATTAAATTTAAGAACCAGAGTTTTAAGAACGAATCCATATGTTCAATAACGTACATAATACACTACATTGAGCTTAAACGATCAAGTAAATATTATTATTGATGTGTTATCATTATAACATAGACATTAGAATGGTGTGAATTAATAGTATTAATTTATTTTTGAAAATATTGTTCAAAAGGAATATAATTAAGTCTTTTGTGAAAAATTACTTATAAATTAAAATAATACCCTTTTTAAAAAAGAGATGTCTTTATTAAAAAACTATTTCAATGAAATTAAGTGTGTATATAAAATAATAAAACCAATATTTCTTGATTTTATTAATGAAATATATATTTAGCATAATTATTTCAAAATTCAATATTCATCTTATATTTTTTCTAGAAATTTTTTAAAACAAATTAAGTATTTTTAATAAAATATGTATTTTACGAAAAACTGATCTTTTATTTCCTATTGATGGAAACCCCATTTTAAATATAGTTTTAAATAATTTAATATCATATAACTGAAATAAAACCTTATTATTTAGAATTGGGACATCAATATTTACTAATGTTGAATATTAGCATTCTTCTGATAAAATTATTTTTTTAATGAAGAGTAAAAAATACTACATTTCAATCAAAACTACCTTTTCATCTAATTTTTTTATATTGTAATATTGTCCTATTAATTAGTTTTAAGGTATAATTGGATTATGTTTTTATAATTTAATGTAATATTTTTTAATTTAAGTATTTTTAGTTTGAAATTAGATATAAACACATATCAAAACTGCATTTTCATCTAATTTTTTTTATATAGTAATATTGTACTTATTTTTGAACATTAGGACTAATGACTCAGTAATTGTTTTTATTTACCACGGTTAAAGGGTAAATTAGGTAAATAAGCATAACATTTTTATTATCATAATGTACAACTACCATAACACAGGTCATAATACAATTGGATGAGATATTTACAACCAATAAAAACCTTGTGAAGAACATTTCTCCTTTGGAAGCAACTTGGGTGTGATAATGAAACATAAATGATTTTAATTTAAAATAAAAGATTATATGTTATTAGTATATATCCTCTTAATAAAATTTTTTTTAATGTAGTTATATATAGGAGATATATTTTAATATGAATAGTAATTAGAATTCTAAAAAAAATTTCTATATCATGTAATTTTAATTATAATTTTTAGGAATTAAATAAGAAAATTTAATTTTGACACATTGATGATGCAATGATTGTTTTGTTAATGAATTATTCAAATAATTAAAATGATAAATTTTAAAATAGATATTATATGACATAATTTATGTTATAAAATATTTTCATATGTAAATATAACACGTTATAAGACTATTCAATGGGTTATTTCAAAGTTTAATCTCTATTTGGATTTAATTTAAATTCATTTATGTGAATAATGTAAAAAATGACATTAATTATTTTTTATAAACAGCGTAATCAATTAAATGATTTAAAAATTCTAGAAATATTTTACATTCCAAAGGAAATATTATAATGTCTAAATGTTAATTAATTATCTTTATATGGGAAATTTACACCGTTTAATTGAAATAAATAGCTTCTCAATAATTTAAATGTTATTACCACAATTAACATTAAAATAGAATAATTTTAGCATAAACTGACAAAGCTGGTCTAAAATAAAAAATATACATGTCTAAAAATTATTTTATATTATTATTTTGACCTATACTCATAATATCATAGAAATATCTCATTTTGGAGACTTTTGAAATTAGAAATTATTTTATAATATTTTAATAATTTAAGAGTTTCCAAGGGTATTGCTTTACTCTATTATAAAAAGGCACCCACTCTTATCTAATATTCACACATCAACAACCCTTTGGTTTTGTCAAAACCTACACATAAATATTTATAGAAACACTGCCATCATCCTAGTAGCCTCATTTATTTCATAAATCCTCCCATGGAATCCTTTTGGTATAAACCAAAAGAAGTTACCCGATTAAGAGGTAACACCTTCTGTCATGTTTTTTTGTTTCATTTCCATTATCCACTCCATATTTTTTTTTATTATATTATTGTATAACATCATACATTTCCGAAATAAACTAGTATGTTTTTATTTTATTTTTTAGATATAAACTTACACACACCACTAATTAATGGGTAACAAATTTACTATTTATGTGTACTGCGAACTATTGCCTCCCAAAACAATGATTGTTCAATTTTTTCCCTACCATATATAATGGTTCCATTATAAAGGAAATTATTTTAAATTTTATATATTTGAAATTTATTTTTTTATATTATTCTGTATATATTATTTATACCACACCTTTATTCTATCCATGTTGTGATAGTACGACAATTTTGTTTGATGAAGTGTGGTCAACTGCCCCCTCAAAGAAATATAACTCGCTACTACTATATATGGAATATATAAAGGATGGTTTTATTATTCTTATGATATACATGAAAGTAATATAAATAATTTATTATAAAATGGATATCATTTGATTATTATTCTTTAAAAAAAAACGAAATGAAAGTAGCATTCATCCATACGTACAACCTATCATCTCCATGAATGGTGAATTTCATTTCTTATCTCCAAATATTAAAGTTATTATAAATACATATATACTAGATATATATGATATTTAAGTCAGGATTATTATTCTAGAGATGATGGATTTTTGACCATAAGGACAATTTACATCTAAAAAAGGTCATTATCGACTCAAGTACAGAATATCAACAAAACGTCTGACATGAACATAAATAATTAAGAAATTTGTATAACATGGAAATAACTGATATAATTGGAATAATAAAATTGAAAAAGGTTTTCAATTATTTTATAATTAACCTATGTTTATTATTTAGGAAAATAAAGAATTTATGTTACATGTCAGACTCACGCTTTGAGAAATCTTATCCCAATATCGATTCATTGAGTTAAATATCCATATCATTGGTTTTATTCCATGAATAATTGTGAATGACCTATATTTTTTTTAAAATAAATATACCCTTATATGGAGTGTATTTATATATTTCAACAATATATGTGTTGTTGGTTTATATTTAATCTAATGATTTGATCTTTTTTAGGGAATTCATTTTGAATCTCCTATCGTTGAGGCATACATTGAAACTATTCACCTTTGTTATCCTTAAAGTTGTATATATAACCCATTATAACATTTTTTATCATTAATCATTATTTTTTGATGAAATTTAATGTTTAGTTTAATGTTATTATTTAATTAGTTTTTTCCAAGTGTTTCTCTAGTAATAATGGACTCATTAACTAAAACATTGATCCAAATGTTTTAAATATTTATTCTGCTAAAACATTATATTTCATGTCCATGTTTTCAATAAAAATGTTGTATTTATTTATATGAAAATCACTTTTATAAAATGTAATTGTTTTTCAAATGCTTTAAAGTGATATGGGACATCTCGATTCAAAAAAAACTTTTATAAAATTTTAAAGTAGTTTTGAAAATGGATTGACTGTTTCAATATTATAAAATAACTTCTTATTATTGAGATTAAAATTTTATTAGTTAAATGTTGGTAATTTAAATACTTTATGTGTTTTGATTATATAATGGCACATTTAAATTTTTTTGGGTGGTTAAATGATAAACCTTTTATGGGTGGTTACATGATAAACCAAAGACAAGTGGCAATATGTTAAACCAAGGTTGAGTGGTTACATTATATCATCTTATTAATTTGGTATAGAAGTTTTATGTATATCTATTCCACATGATGATTTTTGTAGAATTCGAATGTATGGTTATTCTATTTTTGTATGTTTATGTCCCAAGATACCTTTATATGATATATGTTTATTTCTATGGGATTTATTTTAATATTTTGGTTAAAAAATGGTAATAAGTGATCTTATATTCAGGGAAGTATATTTAAGAATTCTTAAATGTGAAATGTACCACTTTACTATCATGTATTCATGGTTTACATGTTTTTTAGAGACTAACAGTTTTCTTTCTTTATGTGTCCCTTAATGAGAATTTTTATGCTCATACCAAGATTTAAAATGTTTTCCATAGGTTTAAGTAAGAATAGGGCCATGGATAGGATCAAGAAAAGTTATTCTTTTTAAACCATAAACGAAACCATGTTTTTGTTCAATGATTTTTTAGAATTTTTTTGAGTATAAGTATATACTTTTTAATATTTTAGTTTATATGTATGAGTTATGACCTAATTCACTAATTCTCTAAAAGTGAAAAGATCCTCAACGTGAAATGATGTATATTTGTTGACCAATCTAAAGAATAATTAATTTTTAAGGTCGTGGTATTATAGTTGGTATTAGAGGATGGTTTAGACAACTTTGGAGATTAGTATGTTTTTTTAGAGTTAGGGATATGATCTTTTGTATATAATTTTAGGGTATATCATAAGTTCAATGTCTTAGAAACACCTTTTTAGGATTTATAATCAGAAATATTAAGGAGACAAATTTTATTTTTGGAGACATTCACCTTTTTGGATGTTAGGGGTTATTATTTTTTCAGACAAAATGTGTGTTATGATGTAACCATTGAGGATAAAACATGTTTTTGTTATTTTTAGGTCATTATAATATTTTTATCAATGTTATAAAATTATATAGTTATTGAAAAATGAAAACACATAGAACCTGTAACAACCTAGCACATTAAAAATGGTTTTGAGGAATTGAACCCACAACTGAAGCATGATAATGATTTATTGCCTATAACTAGCCCACATGAAGTCCCTGGCTAGTATGTATTTTTATTTTTAATTATAATATTTTATGAAATAAAATGATTTTTATTATGAGAACTTATTTTTTATCGAATGGTTATACGTAGTATTGGAATATCATTTGGATATTACATGATAAATGTAATTTTGGAATACATTGAATATTTTGGGAACACTATATGACTAATTAAAATAGAATACTATGGAATTTTATTTGAGGAGTAGTGGCTGAATTTTATTTTGGATGAATATAAGTTTTTACCGAGGTCTTATAGTGATTCAGGAAATTTATGGATGTGAATAACATATATTGATTAAAATGTGATTATGTTAATTACTATTTCACATGAGTCATGAAAATTGTTTGATGTAATTTGGAGATAAATGTTAAAATTTATATAGGAAGTCTATGTTATCAAATCATTTCGAAGTTTGGGTTTCAATATTAGTTTGGGGTTTTAATGAATTTTAAGGTAAATTATTTATCTAACGGTTTTGTTGAACTGTTGATATTGATGATGAATTTTGAAGATTTATAAATAGTTTTTAATCATAAAATGGTTTATTATTCTTGGAGATTTATCTTACCTTGTACTAAAAGTTTTTTAGGTTAATATTTCATGTTTGTATATATAGATAGTAAATCTTTGGTGGATTATGTAATTTAATAGAAGATTATTATAGTGGTTCAGGTGTGGACCAAATAATCTTGAATACAAATTGTTGGGTGAAAATAAGAGTTTTGGTATAAATTTATTAATAGATAAAACTATACATGACATGAATGTATGTTTCCTTCTGTTATCATTCAAGCAAATAATTAAATTCCTCAACCTTATGAAATAGATCTTAAAATAAAAAAAAATTCGGTTTTTATTCCAATTATAAAATCAATGATTGTTTAACCCATCACAAGTTTTTAGATTTATGATTGATAACATTCTCCTGATCATGTTTTCAATAACCCTCAATTAGAACTTGACAGTAAGTTTTTCTTCGATATCCTTTTTTTATACAAGTAATCCTAGTATGTGTTATATCAGGTGACCTTTGTATCGTCATTTATTTCTTTTAATGTGGAAGTTTTATTAATCCTTTTTTTAGTATTGGATTATGATAAAGGTATTTTGAAAATACATACCGATGTTACCAAATCCATATTCAAATTGCAGGGATGCAATTTATTTAAGGGGGTAGGTTAAATCCTAAGGTTTATAAAAGAAACACTATGTTCGATTGCATACATGATACACTACATTGAACTTAAATGAATAACTACATATTATTATATAAAAATTACAATTTTAACCAAGCTGTAAGAATGAAGGAAATTAACAATATTCATTTATTTATGAAAATATTGTTTACATCTGTATATAAATAATTTTTTTGTGAATAATTATTTATAAAGGAAATCAAACCATTTTTAATGGAATAGTTTTTCTAAAAACCAATTAGAATTAAAATAAGAGAGTATAAAAAATAACAATACCACTCTTGATGGACATTGTTAAGGAAATATATACTTAAAATATTAAATTTAATATTTAAAATTCATCTTATATGTTTTCTAGACAAGATATAAGAACACATTGAATTTTTCGAATAAATGATGTATTTTTCAAAAAATGTGGTTTAACTACTTATTGATGGATTACCCATTTTAAATCTAGTAATCCATAATTTTATATTTTTGATTTTTTTAAAAAAATAACTTACTTATAAGAGGGACCTAAAAATTTACTTTTGATGAAATTTGGAATATTTCTAATAATATTCATTTTTAATGAATAGTGAAAAATATAGCATTTTAATTCAAAATTGCATTCCAATCAGGTTATTTTATATATTTAAATTACCCATTTAATTGGTTTTAAAGATTAATTGTATTATTTTTTTCAATTTAAAACATTATTGGGTTATTGTAAATATTTTAACATTGAATTTAGATATAAAACATGTAAATCTTTTGATGGTTTTTACATTTAAAAACATGTTTTCTCATTTTGGAAATGTCAATTAATTTTAATTTAATTATTTCAAGTGTTTTATTTTCAATTTGGAAAACTTTATTCCATGTTTGGAATCATAAATTTTAATTTTTTTTAAATAGGTCCCTTTTATTTTTCAGCATTATGAATAGAAAATTTAGTAAATATTTTTATTTACTATGGTTAAAAAGTAAATAAGGTAAATTAGGGTAAAAATAATATTATAATAACCTAAAATTACACTAACATGAGTCCTAATCTAATTTTATGAGATATTACTGACTAAGAAAACCCTTATAATGAAAATCTGGCCTATGAAAACAAAATAGGTGGGATTTTAACATTTATAACATTTAATTTAATGTAAAGCATAATATATTATAAACATATATTTGATAACTCAAAAAAATTCATAATGGTTTATAAAATCTATATATTTTAATACAAATATTAATTTTAAATATAAATAGATTTAATGGATCATGTTATTTTATTTATAATTTTAGACATCAAATAATTAAATGAAATTTTTTCACAATGATGATGTGGTGATTACATTATTAATGTCAGAATCAAATAAATTATATCATAAAAAATGAAATAAATATTATATTACATAATTTTTTCCATCAAATATTTTTGTAAGTGATTATGAAATCATAGAATACTATTAATTTTTTTGGTTCTTTGTTATATGTCTCTTTTTATTTTATTTAAATTCAACAAAATTAAAAATGTAAAAACTAACATAAAAGACATTTTAAAAAAATAGTAATTTATTAAACGATTAAAAAATACTAAAAATATTTTAAAATCCCAATATTACTAGGATAAGGTCTAAAATTTCATTAATTTCTCAATTATGGGAACTTTTACAAATGTAAGTGAATTAAATATCCTCTTAATAATTTAAATTTTACTACCACAATTAAAATTATAAGAGAATAATTAAAGGTAAACTGAAATGATAATGTTTAAAATAAAATCCACACATGTCTAAATATTTTTTTATGAGTGTATTTCTACCTATACTCATCTTAAATTTTACTGATCTCAAGTTGGGGCCTATTTAATTTAAAATTTAATTTATATTATTTTATTAATTTAAGAGTATCCAAGGGTTCCCATTTCATCTCATATAAATATGTACCACATCTTCTCAAATATTCTCACTTCAATAACAATTTGGTTCGATCAATCCTTTCCCAAAAATAAACCTAAAAACCCTCCCCTATTCCTAGAATTCTATCCTAGGAAATAAATCCTTGAAGGTAGCTTTTTGGTTTGAACCAAAAAAGTTACATGAATAAGAGGCAATGCCTTCTCTCATGCATTTTAGTGGAATTTTCATTCTACACTCTCTAATTGTTTTTGTTATAAAATTACATAAAAATACCAATATCCTAAATATACTAGGACATTTTTTTTCATGACCGGTCCCGCAGGGCCCGTGCCGTGACTACCCCAATCCCGCCTTCCATAGGCATGAGGCTGGCGACTAGAACCAAAGGTGTAAATACCTATGATGAGAAGGCATTGCCTTTATAAATTGTAAACACACATAATCAGAGAAAAAACCGGAAGAAAACACTTAGTAATAACTGTATACAAAAAGGAGAGCTAAAAAGTAATGGGGGCCAGAAATAAAAGCTCAACTATAAAGTACAGGGAAATTGACAACAAGTACAATTTAAGAAAGGTAAACCGCTACCAGATCGTCCACCGAGAAGTCCTACCAAATGGGTAGGTACAGAAAGCCTCCACAACACTCCACATATGTTAGTCTCCTCTGTGTACCATCACACAATGTCTTCAACCTCTAGGTATCATCAAGTCTTGTCCACTTAGCCTTAGTCAGCACTGTCCGTCGTCTACAACCAAAACAACGAGGTGCGGGAAAAGCCCGTGTAGGGGTGAGTATAACAATACTCAGTAGGGACACTAAGACCCTCATGGTCTCAAAAATCCAATAAGGATAAGTCACAAGGAATGAAATCAACAGATAACCCAACTTAGTTATATTCCAATACATATACCTAAGTTATCAAGTAATCCATCTCAGTCATGAGGTAAACACAAAAATTATTGACTCAGCTCAAACCAGGATTTTTATTGACATTGTCGAAACCACATCTGCTGGAGAACTCATCCTCTTTCGAGTACAGTGGTCCGGCCGTGATACCAAGGTGCTTCCCACAAACCTTGGACTGTTGAGGTACTTCTCCTGTCAAGTACTGTGGGTCTGTTGCATCACATAGAAGCACTCCCCACCATAGGTCTACTGCCAAAACCAAGCGCTCCTCCACTGTGGGTCTTCCACCATAACCAGGTGCTCCCTACTGGGCCATCCGAATCACTATGAGTCGATCAATCATCAGCCATCAAGTCTCTGCCAGCTACTAGGTCTCGACAATCTTTCTGCTCGTCTCTGGAAGGATCCACTCCACGAGCTACTGGTCGATTCTCAAACTATCACTAATTCCCATGAAGAAGTATCTCAATGGTCCTCCACATCATAGGGGTCACAATGCAACAGATTTCACGTCAATCGGACGCCCGGTCGGTTAGTTATAAGCCTTTTTCCCCGAGGGCCCGGTTGGATTCGTACACCATCCAACTTGATCGTATCTCAACTATACCCCGAGCTCTGGTGGTGTATACTCAATGTGACCATCACGCTTCAAGAATGCCAACACCACTGACGGTTCATCAAATGGTCACCTGGTGCTAAACATATGGCCAAAAGAAAGTAAAGGCCGATATTGGGCCGGAGTCCGGTCCAACCCTGTCTGGGTTGACCCGATCAGACCTGTTTGGTCTGGCCCAACCCATTGGGCAGGCCAACCTTTTAGTTTTGACCCACTTCGCTGGGCCCCACCCAGCGGACTGCGAGGGCGGTTCGGCCTAGAGGTCGCCGCGTAGGCGGCTCGTTTCGGAGGCCGGGGCTAGTTCGGCCAGCACCACATGGGGAGCGGATCGGGCGGCTCGTCCCGGGAGGCTGAGTCGGTTTGGCCACCACGGGGGAGGTCGTGGGCCAGATCGAGAGGCCGACACGGTTCAACCGGTTCGGCCGGAAACTGAGGCATGGCCGGGTAGGTCAGGGGCGGCGGGGCAGGGCACCGGGCAAGCCGGAAGGCAGCCAGGATGGTGCTGGGCATGTCGGCAGGCGGCCGGGATGGGCCGGTGGGGCACAGGGTAGGCCACGGGTAGGGCGCACGGGGCACGAGCATCCCACGAGTAGGGAATGCGGGGCGCGGGTAGGCCGCGGGCAGGGTGCGTGGGAGGTCGCGGGTAGGTGGTCCGGTGGCCGGGTGGCAGCAGGGCAACCCAGTACGCCGTGGGTCGGGCTGGCACGGGCCCACGACATTCTTCCAGGAGCACCGATGCAACGTGGGGGAGACACGATTCATGGAGGCCGCGGGTAGGACATCGTTTGTAATTGCTACCACCGCTGCCTCGTTTCCGCTTCGTCGCTGAAAGTTCAACAAAAACAAGATCAGCAGAGGGGTCAGGCTATGTTGGTTTGGCCCACACCCTCCGTGTTTAGGGTGATATCAATTAGTTCATCAAAGTAGTACGATGAACAATAATTCTTTTACAAACACCACAAAGAATTATTTCTATCCGAATAAGAGAAAGAGAAAAGGGATAAATCACAAAAGTAAAATTCCCTACCTTTGATTGTCAGGCGCCGTTCGTTGACAAAGTCATGGAAAATAGATGAAGAGAATCTTCATTCGTCGCATCTGCTACATGCTTCAAAATCCGAGCTGCGTCGGCTCGTGGAAGACGCTCCATGTTGGTTGGCGTCTGGGAATGAAGTCGAAGAAGGATCGTCGCCCTCAATCTTCGGTGGTGAGATTTATTCGTTGGGGGCCTTCTCTCAATAATCCTCTCCTCAGAGCACCCAAGTTTTCCACCATAATGAACAATGCCATCCCAAAAATAATAATAGGTCTATTATTTTAGGTGTTGGTACAAAATTCAAAAATGGGGAATTAATTACATGGATCCCCTTAATTAATTCATGTGTGTTGGCACAGATTAATAAAAAGGGAGTTTGATCCATTTAATTAAAGTAAAGGTGGAGAGGCTCTCCCTCATTAATGAGGAAGAGTTGAGAGGTTTTACCCTCCTCCATAAATAGGGGGGTTTATCCTTGTGTGGTCCCCATGACGTAACCTCTCGTGGGAGGTTATGTTCAGTTGGTCCCCATGTCATAACCACTCATGGGAGGTTATTTTCAGGTGGTCCCCACCACCATAACCTCTCATGGGAGGTTAAGGTGTGGTGGTCCCACCTCCAACTTCCTAGAGGAGGTTTCAACTACCATTCACCCACATGGCAGCTCAAATAAAATAAAGTGTAGCTCACATTATTTTATTATTTTTTTATGAAAACCCAAAAACTATCTGTTATTCTCGACCAACTGTCGTCAAGGTGAAATTATCCTTAAGCAAATATCGGTACTGCGAGTTCAACGGTACCCTCAGATTTTAGATCCCAGTACCGGTTCAAATGGTATAAAAAGCCACTCGTACATTTACTGAATGTACCTGAACAAAACATCAAAAATTGATTCTGGGCACACAGGGCCTCAGAATCATGCGCCGTAAATTTTCGCGGCCATGAAAAATATCCTTGTATTTAAGAAAAAAAATTCCCACAGAATTTCCGGGTCTTTACATTCTCCCCACCTCAGGGATTTACATCCCCGTAAGCTACTACTCGAAATATGGGAACGAGTGGGGGTATTGAGCACGCATCTAAGCCTGCCGCTTCCATGTGCTCTTTCAGAGGTTCCCGTGCTGCCAGCATACGCGAACTAGAGGTATCGAACATCCAAGTAGGACCCACTCTTATCTATCCTCAATCTACACTGAAACCTCTATGAATGTCACCACATCATCGACGTCCATCTCTCCATGGTTAATGATGTGAGAAGGGTCGTTCAGGTATCTCCTCAGCAGGGATACGTGAAAGACGTTGTACACGCGATGCAACTAAGGTGGAAGAGCCAGGTGGCAAGCCACCTCGCCTATTCTTCAAAGGACCTAGAATTGTTAGATAAACCGCATAGATAACTTTCTGCCTTGGAAAAATATCCATAAACCTCATCCGCGTGAGACACGTAGAAAGACGTGGTCACCATCCTCGAACTCCAGAGGTCGTAGTCTCCTGTAAGCATATGAAATTTATATGCTCTATACAGTCTTCATTCACTCCAGGATAATCTGCACCATCTCCGTGATAGCTTATACCATCTCTGTTCCCACTAGTACAGACTCCCCTGGGTCTGTATAGTATAAGGGAGATCTGCAAGGTCGCCCGTATAACGGCTTGAAAGGTGCCATCCCTATGGTGGAGTGATAACTATTTTTTAAGAAATCTCCACCAAAGATAAGTGATCCTCTAAGCTATGACCGAATTCGAGGACACATGCATGGAGCATGTCCCCGAGAGTCTGAATGATCCGCTCAGTTTGACCATCTGTCTGAGGATGGAAGGTGGTGCTCAGACAAAGCTGCAACCCGAAAACCTCCTGCTACCCTTCCATAGTCGGAAAGTAAACCATGCGTCACGATCATAGACAATAGAAGAAGGTACTCCATTTATCCACACAATCTTCTGCAAATAGAGGCATCCCACGCTCTATAGTGATCCCTTCTCTCTGATCAGTAGGAAGTGGGTCGACTTGGTGAGTCGGTCAACAATCCCCCAAATCGAGTCGTGTCCCTTAGATGTATGTGGAAGAACCATCACAATGTCTATGGATATCACATCTCACATCCACTCTAGGACTTCTAAAGGCTGTACCAAGCCTTCTGGTACCTGGTTCTCTACCTTCACTTGCTGACAAGTGAGGCACCGATAGAGAAACTATGCTACTGCCTTATTCATACCTAGCTACCAGTGCTGTCATCTGAGGTCCCGATACGTCTTCACCATTCCATGATGTACTGCTAAAGGGGATGTGTCGAACTACCTCAAAAATTCCTCTTGAAGTGACACTGGTTCCATAATATGTCCTTTAATGTAGATGACATGCCATCCCCTTCAAAAAATCCATAATGTGCCTTCCCTATGGATATCTGAGCATGTCATGCCTTGTAGCCATCATCTCCATGATTTGCCTGCCTGAATCACTATTGAAGTGGGGGAGTGACTGTAAGAGACTATAGAAAGTCTACTCCATCTCTATCCACAAAGGATATCTATAAGGCAACAATCCGCTCTATCGCCTCACCTAAAAGTTGAATACCCAATCTCTTGCTGAGTGCATCTGCTACAACGTTCCCTTTTCTAGGAGTATATAATATCTCGAAGTCATAGTCTTAGAGTAACTCAATCCATCACCGCTCTCTCAGGTTCAGGCCCTTCTGAGAGAAGATATACCTGAGACTCTTGTGATCAGAGTACATGATAAAACATTCACCCATTAGATTGTGTCGACACATCTTCAATCTGATGACCACTACTGCTAACTCCAGGTCATGGGTGGCATAGTTCTGCTCCTTCTGTCTCAGCTTTTGAGAACCATATGTGATCACTGCTCGCTCCTACATCAAGACACACCCGATTTTGGACCCTGATGCGTCATAGTTGACTATGTAGCCTATTCCTTCCACTGGAAGCCTCATGATGGGGGAACTAGTCAGCCTCTACCTCAGATCTTGAATGCTCTTCTGACATCTCTCCGACCACAAGAAGGGATGCCCATTCGTCGTTATGGCTGATAGTGGTGCTGCAACTCTGGAGAAATTGGAGACAAACCTCAGGTAGTAACCATCCAAACCCAAGAAACTACGTACATTCGTCACACTCCTGGGTGGATCCCAAGCATGTACCGCCTCAATATTTACTGGATCCACTGCAACTCCAACCTCCAAGATGACATGACCTAGAAAGTGAACCTCCTAGATCCAGAACTGGAACTTCGAGAGCTTACCATAAAGCTGGTGCTCTCAGAGTGTGTGCAGTACTAACTGAAAATGGTAGGCATGCTTCTCCTCAGTAGTCCAGTAGATCAGAATGTCATCGATGAAGACTACAAAATTGTGATCAAGGTATGGCTGGGAGATCCTATTCATGAGTCCCATGAACACTGCTGAAAAGTTGGTTATGCCTAAGGGAATAACCAAGAACTTATAGTGGCCATACCGATACCTAAAGGCCGTCTTCTGCACATCCTCGTCTCAAACTTTGAGATGGTGATTTCCAGATCTGAGGTCTATCTTTGAGAACCACTATGATCATTTCAACTGCTCAAAGAGGTCATCAATACTTGGGAGTGGGTACTTATTCTTCACTGTCACCTGATTTAGGTGATGGTAGTCGACACAAAGCCTCAAGATTCCATCCACCTTCTTAGCGAACAGAAACGGGGCTGCCTAGGGAGAAACACTGGGATGGATTAATCCCTTCCCAAGTAAGTCCTACAGCTATACCCGTAACTCACAAATCTCAACGAGAGCCATCTGATATGATGGTGTAGATATCAGTGCCATACAGGGGTACATGTCAACGTAGAAGTCCACCTCTCTGTGAGGAGGTAGACCTTGGACATTGTCAGAGAAAACATCAGCGTACTGGTCCACCACTTCGGGATAGCTCAGACTCTCAACATCAACTTCTTCAAGGGTAAGGCATGACAAATGATGAGCGATCGGCTGCACCCTCCTCTGAGTAATTCCATCCTACACTACGAAGGTTCCCTTCTCGCTGGTGAAGGTGAACCTTGTCCCATCCATGTGGACACACCGCACTTTGTGCCTAATTCATTCAATCTGAGCATGGAATGTAGATAACTAGTCCATCCCCAAGATCATGTCATAAGGCCTCGACGCCACTACGAGGGGATCCTAGCCGAAGCTCTCGCCTCCTAGAGTAAGCTCACACTACCGGCACCAGTGTGTAATCGATGAGTCTTCTCCCGTAAGAGTCTCTAGCCGTAAGGATCAAGCCAACGACTCCATCGGAATCTACGAGATCCGAACGAGGCTAGTGGAAATGAAAGAGTGACTGACACCTGTTTCTATAAGAACAAATGCTATGGAGGAGTAGACAGAGATCATACCTCAAATCATCTCCAGAGAACCATGATCGTAAGCCATAGTTTCCTGGAGCTGAGCTCTCCCCTATCCACCTGCTCCCTATGGTTGGGGTGCACCTCCTATCAGTGGTGGCGGTAACACCTCGAATCGTTGCCCACCACTTGCTGCATGGTCAACTCCCTTTCCACGTCAATATGATCCCTGCAGAGTACCTCAATCGAATATTTGTATTTTCCTTTGCAGTCCTTCAACCATCTGATGATCATCCAAATGGCGGGTGGGAGAGTCACAAGCCATGTTCCCATGCCCGCCGCATGGGTAACACTTCCTGCCCCTAGAAGGTCTTTCCCCACTTCGGGTTCCCCGAACAACCAATCATGAGTCATGAAGTCATCCACCTATAGGTATGGTTCTCTTGGACCTCTGTGTCATCTGTCTACTTATAGCTACAGAAGACTCCATCGCATGTCGACTAGTGGTGGGTCTCTCTGCTGGAGACTGCTCAGCAAGGAAACTCTCCACCAGGAGGGCTCTCTCTAACACCCCTGCCTGCGTCAGGATGCTGAGTGTGATCATCGAAGCTTTGATCTCCCACCTAAGACCCTACTCGAAGGTCCCGACCTAGAATAATGGGTTCCGTACCATATCTGTGGAGTATCGTGAGAGGTTGGTGAACCTCGCTGAGTATTGTGCAACCATCATGCTACCATGCTGCAGATGAGGTAGATCTTGTATCTGCATTGTCTGTAGGGTGGCTGGGACACACTCTGCCTGAAATAGGCTCTCAAAGTTAGCACAGAGTAGCATCATATCATTGTGTACCTAGAGAATCATGCTCCACCATCTTCCCGCTGCTGCCTGTAGAAGGCTGGCAGCAAAAATGACCATGAGGTCGGATGGTGTCCCTACTAGTCTGAAAACTCTCACCACAACATATAGCCAATCCTCAGCTGCCTGCGGGTCCATCTCTCCCAAGAACCTCGGTGGCCTCTGGCTCTGGAACTCATGTAACACGCTCCATCAACGTGCATTGTTTGCTGCTGGGGATGGAGGCATCGGTGGCCCAACAGGAAGTGGTACTAATGGTGCCTCTACTGGAAATGGTCCCTGCACTGAGGTTACGTCGCTCGGTGGGAAATCTGTGCATATGACTCTCGAGGCTCTCACTGGTCATCCACGGGGAGGCATCCTAAAAGAAACAGATGCAACATGGTCAAAATATTTTAACTAGTGAGTTGACCTAGTTGATCTGACTTAAAGAAAAACATTTGAAAACACACACACACACAATCAGTGTTTCGTGCACTGAGTCAGAAATCAGAAATTAGGGTCCTTGTGTATGGATACGTTGGCTGTCGCACCAACACTGGACTCCCTGAACTGAAAACCACAATTAGTACCTTTAACATTATTTCTTCACATAAAATAAAGATTAGAGTCCTAATTTCTGCGGTATAATCAAATCCTCTGATACCAATTTGTCATGACCCATCCCCCGGAGCACGTGCCATGACTACCCCAAGCCCGCATTCCATAGGCCAGGGGCTGGAGACTAGAACCAGAGGTGTAAATTCCAATGTTGGGAAGGCATTTCCTTTATAAATTCTAAACACACACAATCATAGCACAAACTGAAAGAAAACACTAAGTAGAAATGTATACAAAAAGGAGTGTTGAAAAGTAAAGTGGGCCGGAAATACAAGCCCAATATTAAAGTACAAGGAAACTGAAAACAATACAACTGATGAATGGTAAACAGCTGCCAGATCGTCCACCGGGAAGTCCTACCTGAAGGGTAGGTACAGAAAGCCTCCACAGCACTCCACGTCCATCCGTCTCCTCCGTGTACCGTCCCTCTGTGTGGTCCACCTCTGGGTGGCATCCAGTCCTATCCACTCAGCCTCAGTCAGTGCTGTCCATTTTCTACAACAAACACAATGAGGTGTGTGCAAAGCCCGTGCAGGGGTGAGTATAACAATACTCAATAGGGACCCCGAGAACCTCAAGGTATTAGAAATCCAACAAGGATAAATCACTCGGAATGAAATCAACAGATAATCCAACTTATGTATATGCCCATACATATACCTAAGTTATCATGTAATCCATCTCAGTCATGAGTTAAACACAAATGTTATTGATTGAGCTCAAACCAGGATTTTTATTGACATTATTGAATCCATGACTACTGGAGAACTCCTCCTCTGTCGAGTACAGTGGTCCTACCGTGACACCAAGGCGCTTCCCAATAACCTTGGACTACTGATGTTCTCCTCATGTTGAGTACGATGGGTCTGATGCGTCACAAATAAATGCTCCCCACCATAGGTCTGCCACCACAACTAGGTGCCCCCCCTCATAGACTGCATAGGTATTGTTCCTATTGAATATCGTGGGTCTGCCCCACAACCCGACGCTCCTCCACCGTGGGTCTACCACCACAACCAGGCACTCTCCACTGGGCCATCCGAATCACTTCAAGTTGATCACTTATCCGTCGTCAACTCTCAGCCAGCTACTAGGTCTCCACACTTTGTCAGCTCGCCTCTAGAAGGATCCACTTCATGAGCTAATATTCTATTCTCCAATAGTCACGAATTCCCACGAAGAATTATATCAAAGGTCCTCTACGTCATAGGGGTCTCAACGCAACAAACTTTTCGTTAATCAAACAACCAGTCTATTAGTTATTATCCATTTAGTCTCGGGGCCCCGGTTGGATTCGTGCACGATCCAAACTGACCGTATCTCAACTCTACCCCAAGATCCGGTGGGTTATACTCAAAGGGACCACCACACTTCATGAATACTAGAGCTGCTGACGGTTCGTCAAATGATTGTCGGGTGTAAAAGATATGGCCAAAAGAAAGTAAGGGCCGGTAGTGGGGTCAGGTCTGGTCCGACCTGGACCAACCCATTCTGGGCCGACCAGGTCTGGGTCGACCCGGTCAGACCTATTGGGTCTTGACCAACCCATTATGCGGGCCAACATTTTATGTTCGGCATGGTCTGGTTGGCCCGACCCAGCAGACTTCGAGGGTGGTTCGGCCCGGAGGTCTCCTCGTAGGCGGCTCAGTCCGGAGGTCGGGGCTGGTTCGACCAGCACCACGTGGGGCGCAACCCAGGTGGCTTAGCCCGGGAGGCTGAGATGGTTTGGCCAGTGACACTGCGAGGGACGCTATGGGGCGGCTCGGGAGGCTGGTGCTGCTTGGTCGGTTTGGCGGCGAATCGGGGTGTGACCGGACAAGCTAAGGGGTGGCCGGGAAGGGCACCGAGAAGGCTAGAATGTCGTCCAAGAGGGTGCTGGGTAGGCCGGAAAGTGGCTGGGAGAGCGCTGAGCAGGCCTCAAGTAGGGTGCGTGGGGCACATACAGGCTACGGGCAGGGTACGCGGGGCGCGATCCGGCCAGCGAGGCACCGGGCAGGCCGCAGGTAGGGAGCACGGGGCGTGGGCAGGCCGTACGGGGCACAGTCAGGTCGGAAGGGCGCTGAGCAGGCCACGAGCTGGGCTTGCGAGAAGCCATGACTAGGCGGGCCAGCGACAAGGAGGTGGCCGGGCTGGCCGGTCCAGTGCGGCTCAGGCCGGCGTGGGCAGGAAGTGTTCGGCCGGGAGCACCGGAGCATCGCAGGGGCGACGTGATTTGTCGAGGCCATAGGTAGTGTGGCCTTTGTCGTTACAGCCTTCGTCGCCTCGTTGCAGCTTCATCACCGAATTTTCAACAAAAACAAGATCGGTGGAGGGGTCGTGCCATGTTTGTTTTCCCCACACCATCCCCATTTAGGGTGGTATCAATTATCTCATCAAATTAGTATGATGAACAACAATTCTTTTACAAACTCCACAAATATTTCTTTTAATCCGAAGATGAGAATGAGAAAAGGGATAAAACAAAAAAGTAAAACTCCCTACCACTTATTATCGGGCATCGTTCATTGATGGGGTCATAGAAAGTAGATGAAATGATTCATCATTCATCGCGTCCACCACACGCTTCCGAATATGAGTTGCATCGGCTCGTGGAAGACACTCCATGTTGGAAGGCGTTTGGGAATGAAGTTGAAAAAGGAGCATCACCAGTGTTCTTCATTGGCAAGAGTTATTCATTGGGGACTTCTCCCAATAATCCTCTCCTTAAATCACCCAAGGATTCCACCGAGATGAACAATTCCAACCCAAAAATAATAATAATTCTATTATTTTAGGTGTTGACCAAAATTCAAAAATTATGAATTAATTACATGGCTCACCTTAATTAATTCACGTTTGTTGGAATGAATTAATAAAAATGGAGTTGCCACCATTTAATTAAATGAAATTCATAGAGGCTCTACCTCATTAATGAGGGAGAGTTGAGGGGTTTTACCCTCCTCCGTCAATAGGGGGTTTAGCCCCGTGTGGTCCCCATGACGTAACCTCTCACGAGAGGTTATGTTCGGGTGGTCCCCACGTCGTAACCTCTCGCGGGAGGTTATGTTCGAGTGGGACTCACCACCATAACCTCTCTTGGGAGGTTACGGTGTTGTGGTGTCACCTCCATCTTCAAAGAGGAGGTTTTAACTACCAGTCACACACATGGAGGCTCAAATAACATAAAGTGTAGCTCACTTTATTTTATTAATTTTTTATGAAAACCCAAAAACTAACTTTTATTCTCGAACAACTACCGTCGAGGTGAATGTCTCCTTAAGTGAATACTAGCGCTGTGAGTTCAATGGTGCCATCAAATTTAAGTTCCGAGCACCAGTTCAAAAGTTATAAAAATCCGCTCGTACGTTTACTCAACGTACCTAAACAAAACTTCATAAATTGATTCCGAGCACACCGGGCCTCATAATCATGCATTGTAAATGTTCACCGACTTTAAAAATTCCATATATTTATGAAAAGAAACATTTCGATTGAATTTCTGAGAATTTACATTTTTTATATTTTTTCGATCTATACATACACACACCTCTATTTAATGGGTGACAAATATAATGTTTCTGTGTACAGTGAACTACTGTCTCACGAAACGATGATTATTCAATTTTTCCCTACCACCACTCATGGTAAAAATTATAATGGAAACTATTTTAAATATAATATATATTATATTTATTTTTTATCAATTTTAATGTAATTTTTATTTATAACATACCTTCATGCTTTCCATGTCGTGTAAATACAATAATTTCGTTTGAGGAAGTGTGAACTACCACCCCCATAAGGTGATATGACTTGTTCCAACTATATATGGTATGTATTAAGGATGGAATTATTAAATTAATGAGACATAAATGAAGTTAATATAACACTTTTTGTATAATATTATTATCATTTGATTGTTATTTATTTAATTTGACAAATAAATGAAAGTAGTGTTATGCATACGTATGTCATACTCTCTCCATGAACAATGAATTTCATTTATTATCTACAAATATACTGAATTTTAAAAATACATATACACTAGATATATATGTTATTTAAATCATGAATAATTATCTATATATGATGGAATTTTAAACACATGAAAAATTTACATCCAAACAAGTTCATTTTTGACTCAGGTACCAAATATCAACAAAATTTCTTATATGTACATAAATAATTATGTATATTTTATAACATTGTAAAAAGTGTTATTAAAGGAATAATAAAGTAGAATAAGGTTCTCAAGAAAGTATAATTTAAACTATGTTTATTATTCATGAAAATAAATAACTTGTGAGAGAAGTTAGAATCATGGTAAGGGAAATCTTAACACAATCTCCATTAATTGAGTTAAATATCCATGTAATTGGTTTTTTTTCATGAATATGTGGATGAAAATTGATTTTTTGATACTGAATATCAAATTATATTGGGTGTATTTAATTTTTTCACATATATTTTTGTTATTTATTTATCACTAATATAATGATATGATCTTTGAAATGGATCTCAACTCAATCTCCTTTCATTGAGGCATTACATGATATTGTTCACCATTATTATCCTTTAAGGTGTATATATGACCCATTTTGACATGTTATATCATTAATTACTATATTATCATTATATTTAAAAATAATAATGTTATTATTTAATTAATTTATTTATTTGTTTATCTAGTGGTAGGGGACTCTTTAAGCAAAACATCGTTTTAAAAGATTAAAGATTTATTCTTCTAAAACATTCTATCACATATTCATGTTTTCAAAGTGGTTTTTATTAATTTATTTATATGAACATGAATTTTTTAAAATTTAAATTTACGTCAACTGTTCCAAAGTGGTATGAGACACGTTGATTAATAAATATCATTTAAAAATGTTTTAAATTAGTTTTGAAAATGTATTGACTATTTCAATATCATGAAAAGAATTCATGTGATTGAAAAAGATGTTTTGTAAGTGAAATGTTGATAATTCCAATACATAATGTGTTATGATTATATAATTCTATATATATATTTGAAGGGTGGATACATGATAAACTAAATACATGTGGTTATGGGATTAAATAAATATATGTGGTACCATTATAAACCTAGGATGGGTGGTTACATTATAAACTTCAATGCATTGAGAATTGAAGTTGACTATATGGATATTCTATTTAGTTTTATGTGTGGAAGAAAACTGTGTAGTTATTAAATTTATGTGTATTTATGCCCCATATTACATTTATATGTTATATGTTTCTTTCTATGGGATTTATGGTAATTTATTGGTCATAAAAATGGTAAGCAATGAACTTATATTTAGTGAATTATATTTTATAATTTTTAAAGGTAAAAATTATTACATTAAAATAAATCATTCGTGGTTTACATGTTTTTTCAAGACTAATAGTTTTCTTTAATTATATATCCCATAATGATATTTTTATGATCATCGAATGTTTTGAAAAATTTTCCTTAGGATTTAAAGAAGAATACATCAGAAGATAGGATCAAGTAAAAGATATGATGTTTGAACATTAATCAAATCCATGTCTCTTTTAAATAGTTTTTTAGGGAAAAAAAGGTTAGTTAGTATAAGTGTATATAATGTAATATTTTAGTTGTTATGTATGATTTATGACCTGATTCTATAATTATTTAAATCTGAAAAGATCCTCAACATGAAAAAAGTCAAATTATTGAATTATCTGAAGATTAAGTAATCTTTAATTCCTACACTTTATATTAAATAGGTTTGAGTGATGTGGAAAATGAATGAGACAAAAAAATTATTAATTAAAAATGATACATCCTCTATAGAAATCCTCAAATTCTTAAAAACATATGACAACTAAGGGTAGAGTTTAACCTACACTGATATATCTATTAAATGATAAGTGATTCTAGTAATGGATTTTTGTAGTGATTGTAAGAACAACAAATGGTTTTTCTCTGTGTAGAAAAGTGATTAAAACATACCCTTTCATAAGGGAGGGTAGATGCACTCTTATAATTTCTCAAAATATTTAATTAATATATACTGCTTTTTTATTCCAAATTCGAGAAAAATGATTTATTAAAAATATATGTTGATTATGGCCCAAGATAAATTCATCCAATGAATATTATATAATTTTTTAATAAATATAAACCCTTATATATTAGTTTTAACACTTATTTAACTACTTTACTTATTTCCTTGACATGAATTTTTTTTATTTATGAGTTAATACAGTTACTATAAAATGAGAAAAAAAATTAAATATATCGTGGATAAATGTTTAATCCTTATACAAATCATTTTTCTGAATATAATATTTTTTTATAATTTTTAATTTAATAAAATATTATTTTGTCACAGTATAAATATTTTCAAAATTTTCACTATTTATTGAATTGACTTTTAAAAATATCAACAAAACATGGAAAATTTAAAAATAAAATTAATACATCCACAACATATTATTGAAATTAATGAAATTCTAAATTTATAATATTTATCTAAATATATATTTGTTTTAATATTTTTAATATAAATTAGTTAATTTATCCACTGATTGAATTATAGCTACATTAGCATAGTGAAAACAATTAAGTTAATTATATAATTAATAAAAATTATAAATAAATTTCCCTGATTTAGATATATCTTTTATCATCATCTGACTATTTATAGTTTAATACATCTTCTAAATAAATCTTCACTAAAAATTATATATTTAATAAAAATAATATTATGACATCTTTTAATTTTCATTAAATATAATATTATAAATCTAATTATCTCATTGAAGATGTTCATAAAGGACTCAATTTACCATTTATCATGGTAATAAAAATTACTAAAGGAACTATTAAAATTGGAAAATTCTAAGAGGGACCTATTTATTAAATTTTTAAATTAGGTTTTCATTTAAATAATCCAGTTTTAAAAATTTAAATAACTGATGTTGAATAATTAATTTTTATATTAAAATTGAAAGATGGAATGAAAAATATTTTGTTGAAAAATGGCATTTCTAAGCATTAAATGTTTTTATTATAAATTCATGTATAAATTCTATTTAGAAATAAGTAATGGGATTATTTAAAATAAAATTATATATAATTAATGTTTAAAACTAATCCAAAAAATAAATTTAACTTCAAAATACTTTAATTATAAAATATTTTATAAATGGGGCGAGGATGGCCTACTTGGGAGAAGGTCGATGTAATAACTAGACACTCAGATTTCAATTCTTTAGGGAAAGATGTTTGCATAGCGTGGGATTTATCATGAGAAGAATGATGTCATCACATGAGGTATTCAATGTGTTATGGCTTCTGATGGTGCAACTCTAGATTTCGATATTTTAGTTTTCAGCGGTTCTGGGGAGGCTATTTGCACATCTGCTAGGGCTTCAGCGGTCCGTGGTCTTCTAGTCCCAATTCCGTGGAGGCTCACTTCTAATCATTTTAGTGGTCTCTGTTTCTCAAAGTCAATCAATCATGATGGTGTCTAGTATTTTTGTTAGGGTTTCATTATGGATTCATTCCTTGGTTATGGGTGGTTTGATTCACATCATTTTGGGGATGCTACCCTAGATGAACATAAGTGTGTTGGCAGAAAGAGGGTTTCAAACCCTTTTATAGGTTGTTCTTCCAATTGTTTCTCCATTATCAAAATACGTACAGGTGGTATTCAAACGATGGGGATCATTTACCTTTTTAGATCTGACCATGTCACTGTCTCAGAGAGACTGAAGATCGAGGATTTCTCAGTTATTTTCTCTTTGGTTTTTTCAAATGGGTCGACACCTTGGATGATTGATGATTTATCTGAAACAATTTTGGCTCTTTTTCCAATTGAAAGTTGTCACAGAATCTCATTGGAAAGGGTCTTCTTTCACTTAATATTTCTTTTGGAGGATTCAATGAGGAATTCCAGGGATTTTGGTTCTATATTTCTCAAACTAGGATACCCACACATTCATGAATGGGATCACTCATTCAACCCTTTAGAGGTAGTTCATTCATTGATTCAAGATCGTATTATTGTCTTTGGATTGAATTGGATCCTTTGACATCCCATATGCCTATAGGATATTGTGATGTATACTGGGGTTCCAATTAAACTAGATAAAGAAATGTAAATAACAAATTTTGGTCATTATGCATGGTTTCTCATTGATGTTGATTTAGAATCTGTATCAGATGACCATGTTTTTCATTCCAATGTGGATTAGGAGATTGAACATAAAATTGATAATGAATGAAATACAAAAAATTATGTTCATATTGTAAGGCTATTGGCCATTTGGTGATAAATTGTAGGAGGTTGGTGGAATGGAATTCAAATCAATGGATAAAACAATGAAGAAACATGAGAGCTATGTTGTTCGTGGAAACACAGATGGCCCGAATGAAAATCCAATTGGTGGTTTAACTAGGGGTGGGAATAATCATTATATTAATATACTTAGGACTTTTCAATATTTAAGTCAGTAAAGTGTTATGTAATGTGATGATATTATGGTGGTTGAGATCCCTATGCATATGCTAATACTTTTTCTGGCACCTAAAAGGCATGTGATTGGGGGCCCTGATTGACGAATTAATATTTCTTATGGGTAACATGAGGTTCTAGTGCTGGAAAACAAGTCGATTAATGATTAAGTAGTTCAAGAATCTTATAACATTGATATTGAGCAGGTGAAACTCGTTGAACGATGCCACATGGGTAAGAGAGACATAATGGATTATGAAGGCTTCCAGCTTGTTTTACATTGTAAATCCATAATACTTGAGCACCATCAGGGCCCGTCTGCAACAATTTTGTGTCCCGAGGAGGCTTAGGGTCCTATCCCTGGGGTGTATCTACATTCAATGGGTGATCATAGTGGAATTTTCATAGATTATTATTCAATTTCTAAAGGTAAAAAAACTGATCCTCACAAGGTAGTGCGGGTGACCATTGAGAAAGGAACATATTTAAAATCCTGGTTTGTTGTATTGATGTACCTCCCAATTTTTGTTGCTTTGATGAAAAATTCTTATTCGCTTTTTGGAATGGAATCATATGAGGGGTGTAGTAGTGTACGGATTAAGAATATTAAGCTCACCTTACCAGGTGGCAAGGAAGGTGAACATCTACACAAAGGCATTCTTAGAGTTGTTGTTGATTGATTTTTTCTTCACTTGAGGACACATTCTTTAGGATGGAGTCGCTTGTGTGTGGTTGCAGTGACTACTTGGCAGTCCCAAAGTTTCTCACAATTAACATTGAGGATGATTTTTTGGTGAATCCATAGATGAATTTCTGAGACATGTCTTAGAAATTATGAATCATGTTGTAAGCATATGTGTCTTCATCTGGGTCATCATCTAATGAGCATGACCTGGTTGCCAAAACCTCGCAGAAGGTCTAACATCACACGGGGAATGGTATATATCATCATAATATGGGGTCTAGAGGCTTGATCAAGATATGAACTTTTTCAATGTAAGGCATTTGGTGCCATGTCTAGTTTTCCTACTACATAATTTGAGGATTTCTTAATGAATTTTAAGTCATGTTTTTTTTGAACCATGGATTTATTTTTTTAGTATAATTTTTTTTAAAAAATATTTTTTTCTCAATTAATTGAAAAATAAAATTTTTTAGAAAATTATCAAAATTTAACCTCAAGATATTTCTGATAAAATCATTTGAAAAATGCATATCAATTTTTAATTTTTTTATTAAACCCACAATATTTATAATACTGGTTTTTTATAATAAATAATAATAATAATTTTGGAATATATTTTTTAAGAATAAAATTACTTTACTAAATATCTAGATCATAAATAGAATGATTTAATTACAAAATTTTCAAATAGTATGGAAATTATATATTTCATAAAATGTATAATATCAATGATTCCCACCAATATTGTTTATATATTATAAATCCACATTTTAATATTATGAATTTTTTGTTCGTTTATGCTCGGGGATGTATCATTATGTTATTGAACATGATATTTTCTTCTAAAAATATATTATGTTATAAATAAATTATCCTCCAATCCTTTTGAATGTATAATAATATAAATATTTTATAATAATATTTACTATTATGAAATTTTCAAAACCATATCTATATATAATAATGATCTACAACATTTTATATGTTTCCAGTTATTGAGGAAATGTTTTAAATTCAATATATTCAAATCCAAATATAATTAAATTAATATATATGGAATTTTAATAATATTTACTGAAATTTAAAATAAACTATAATTTATGTGAAAATTTATAATTAATGAAAGATTAATTACTTTCAACCATGAATAAAAATAAAGAAATATTACACCAAAAAATAGGTATTAAAGAAAATATACAGTTTTTAAATAACTCATTTTAAATATTGTTGCATGTACAATGAAATTTTTTATGGGTAAGTAATGTTTTTGTTATTTAATTTAATATTAAAAATATCAAGGATAAATGAATGAGGTAAAATCCCCTCATTCTATATAAGTTAAAAAAATTCATTTTATCTTTTTTAAAAATAATTATTAAAATGGATTTTTAAAAGTAATGTCCCATAACTTCTATCTAAATTATCACATAAACTATATGACTTCATAATTAATAATACATGTTTAATAATTTAAAATATTTGTAATCTTTTTCAAGTATATTATTATTTTTATATCAATAATTAACAAGTTAAATAAATATATAAATTATTTAAGTCCACAACACGTGTCTTAATGATATTCGATAATTGAGTACAAAATTACATTGATATGTTGTCTACAGTCAAGTGGTAAATAGTAAAAAACATACGTTATAATAATCAAATAATTATAATTTTTATATATCAATGATATTTCTAAATATATTAATCAAATCATAATTTAAAAAATTAACTATGTTACAGCTGTAGAGAGGGTCGATTGTGCATATAGCAGAAAAATGTTTTAAAATTATGGAAAAAGATAAGTATTATTTTATCTATCACTATTAATAATAATATCAATAATATCAATTTTAATAATTGAAATATAATTATATTTATAATACATGTGATTTGGTGTTGGAAAACAAGTCACACCGCTTCATGGAGGTGATAGTTTACATGTACACATTAATAACATTATCAATTTTTTATTAGTGTATATGTAAGAATATAAATGAAATAATATCTGTATATAAAGATACATACAGTTGGAATATGATATATAAACCTTAATTCCATAAATAAAAAAGTATTGAGAGATTTTTATGGAAAATAAATTACATTGGTTACCAAGGTGTTAGTCAGGTGTACACATGAACTATTAATTCTTTTACCATTTGATAGAAGTTGATATTTATATTAGACATTCATTAGAAATAATCATATATAATTATATTTATTAAAATTAATTTATTATTTTATCATGGTTGATGTAGGTTTTATGGTTGTATAAGAAGAAACAAAATAGAAATAGTTAATTAAAAACAATACCTCTTCAATTGAAATCATCTCTTTCATAAAAACATAATATCTCAAAGATTAGTGGTCATCGGGAACTAATACATCTAGAATATTAAGTGGTATTATTTAATGGTATATTTTAGAAATTGGTCCATCAAAAAAATTTGTTTAAAAACAAGATAAAAATAGGTCTCTCCTTATAAGAAATAAAAGGGGGGGATCATTGAATTTATCAAATTATTAAATTAATATAAATTATTTCAGTATTAAAAATGAATTTATAATGATTTATTTTGAATAAAAATGAATATTTATATCAATAAATTCAAAAAATTACTACTATATATGTTTTGACTAAATAACTACCCTTATAGTTTGTTTTTAACCCTAATTTAACTCCTTCAACTCTTACCATACCATCATTGTGGTTTACTCATTAATGTTTAATATTATTATTTTAAAATGAAACCCTATCGATAAATGAATCATAGATGTTATTTGAAAAATTATCCCATTAATTTTTCCTAATATAATATTTTTTATTTATTTTATATCATTCAATAAATTAATATTTATTTTAAAATATCAGTAAAGTCATTTATTTACTATTTAATACATTCACTATTAAAAATTTCAATAAACACAATATAAATTAAGAAAAAATATTTTTATAAATCCATGAAAAAATGAGTCATTACAATTCATTTAGGAAAATAATTATATTATATTATATTCTAATATTTTAATATTTATTTTTTTAATTTTAACATTAATTGAATAATTACTACAATAGTGGGTTTTTAGAATTTATGTCAATTTAATTATCATAATAATTATTAAATATACTACCATGGTGAAGATATATATTTTATATTTCAATTAACTTATTTATAATCTAATATAGATTCATAATACCCTAATATTATAAATGATATATTTAATAAAAATTAGATTATTACATCTTTGACATCTCTTTAAACAAAATATTATAAATTTCATAGTCTCATCCATATGGATAAAAAAAGTTATAATTTAGATCCTTGGTTGATTATGGTGGAAAATAAAACATGTATAAAAATTGGGTAAGATGTAATGGTCATTTTATAGTCCTTATCATTCGATTTTTACCCTTAATTAAGCTATTTTGAATTTTCTGTGGTAATAAAATATATTAATGTTAAAATTCATAATGAAAAAATAAAATAGAACCATATACCAGAAATTTAAATTATGATTCACATCATGGAGTAATACTTTCAAAATTAATGTCACATAAGGTGAATAAATTCATTTAAAATAAAAGAATTAAAATATTATGGAAAAACGTTGTTTGTAATTTTTTTTGTTTTTATACATTAATTATTTATATATTAAATTCAAGATAAACAATCTATTAACAAAATGACATTTGGATTATTCGAAAAAACATGAAGTAACTAAAATTTAAAAATAATCCAAAACAAAATTTTACCTTGTAAATACAAGAAACACATATTTTTTAATAATTTTTTATTATTTTTTCTGATTCATTGAAAAATATGAAAATTCCAAAATTTATCAAAATATCACCACAGTAAATTTTTTATAAAATGATTTAAAAAATGAATATGATTTTATAAAATAAATTTTATAAATTCACTATAAATTTAATATATTATTTGAAAATGTAATGTAATAATAATCAATTGTAATGAGAATATTGTTTTGATGAATATAATGAAATGAAAAAAATTACTTATTTAAAATGAATTAATTAATACATTATAAATGATTATTAGCTTTATATATATCAAAATTCCATTAAAATGATTTGTTTCTGTTAATTTAATGTATAGTTTATAACATTCACATTTATATGAAAATATTATCACATTAATTTAATATCTTGTTGTGTATATTTATGCAACTGAACATAGTATTTTCTAAAAAAAGAGTTGTTATATCCCCCCATAAACATTCCATACTAACAATTTTGAACACCAAATCAGTAGCTATGGTTTGAATTTCCAAAATATCTTTGATGAAATCACATATTTGATGAAGGATTAATAAAACATTCAAATAATAAGACTGAAAATAAAGTATTAATTTCAGCTAACAAAACACATAATAGGTTTCTATATAGGAAAAATGTAAAAGAAATCAAAAAATATCTCCCATGGACTAATAGAGAGTGATCAAGAACATGGTGATGATAATGTTGACCATTATAAAACTTTAAAATTGATATGGTTATCAAAAACCATTTATTTATCGATAATAAAATTTAATGGGTAATGTTTTTTGTCACGACCCCGTCCCCTGGGGACCGTGTCGTAACTACCCCAAGCCTGCCTTCTATAAGCATGGGTCAGGCGACTAGAACCAAATGCGTAAATCCCTATAACTGGGAAGGAATTTCCTTTATAAAATGTAAAAACACACACAACCTGAGTATAAGAGGAAGCAAACACTAAGAAAACACTATATAACAAAAGATGTGCTGGAATGTAAAGGGGCCAGAAATATAATCCCAACAGTAAAGTACAAAGAAAAGACTAAATTGCAGGATTGTGTCAAGCTGCTCTTGGATCGACCTCTGGAGTTCCTACCTGAAGGGTAGGTACATATGGACACCTCAGCTCTCCATGTCAGTCTGTCACCTCTGGGTACCATCTCATCATGAAGTCAACCTCCGGGTACCGTCCAGCTCTACAAGCCTCAACCACGATCTGTGCTGTTTGTCATCTGCAACAAACACAACGAGGTTTGGGCATAGCCTATGCAGGGGTGAGTATAAAAATACTCAGTAAAGACACCGATACCCTCAAGGGCACACTAAATCGAACAAGAATAAACCACAAAGAAATATCTCAATAGATAACCCTTACTTAGGTATATGCCCATACATATACCTAAGTTATCAAGTAACACATCTCAATCATGAGGAAACCAAAAAGTCATTGACTCTGCTCAAACCCAAATTTTCATTATCAAAACCACAAATCCTGGAGAACTCCTCCTTTTTCGAGTAAAATGGCCCTTTTATGACTCTGAGGTGCTACTCACTATCTTTAGACTGCTGAGGTACTCCTCCTATCGAGTACCGCGGGTCTGCTACCAAATATCGGGCGCTCCGTCCGCTGTGGGTATGCTGGAAAATACAATGCGCTCCCCCTAATAGCCTACATAGATACTCCTCCTATTGAGTACCACATGTCTGTTGCCAAATACCAGGTGCTCCGTCTGCCGTGGGTCTACCTCCAAATAACAATATCTCCATCCACATAGGGATAATCGAATCACTCTGAGTCGAATCGGTCAAGCAGTCATCAGGTCTACAGTTAGTAGGTCTCCACACTCCATATGCTCGTCTCTAGGAGGGTTGGCTCCATGAGTTACTGGTCTTTAATTCCAAGTGACATGACCTCTCATATAGAATTAACATAAAGTAACGCCTCATCATAGGGGTCTGAACGCAACAGACGACACGTCAATCAGACGACAGGTCTGCGAGTTAGTAGTTTTTCCATTCCAGGGGCCCGGTTGGTTTTTAAGCTAAAACTGACCCGACCATACTCAAATAACATCTGAATCCTATGTATAGTATTCCAAAGGAACCATCTCATTATGTGTAATCCATCGTAGTCGACGACATGTCAATCAGACGTCCTGTCCTCAAGTTATAAGCGTTTCCGCTCCGATGGCTCGGTTGGTTTTAGGTTCGAACCAACTCGGTCATACAAAAAAATCACATAAATCTTGATTTTAATATAGCTAAACGACCGTCTAGATCCATCAAATCCTACGCAACTGAAGGTGCATCGATCTGAGGTCTGTAGATCAAGATATGATAGTTTTACCGAAAACGGTCCGAAAATGGGGCGTTTGGGCCCAGTTTGACCCGACCCAACCCACCCTAGATCGGCCAGAACTGGGTCGAACTGACCCAAGTCCAGGTCTGGCCCGGTTGGGCATGGCCCGACTCAGTTTGTGCGGCCCAGCCCGTGGTGGGCGCGGCGCGGCCCGGGCCGCAGCTCAGCCAGCCGGGCCGAGCTGTTATGCAGAGCGAGGGGGGGGGGGGGGGGGGGGCGCTAATTTGAACCTGCGGTGCCAGCTGGGGCCACCCCCTATTAACCTGGATCTTGCGCGGCTGCGGGATCCACCGCGTCACAACCGCCGCTGTTTCCGTGGCAGATCTTCTCTAGCAGCGTGCTGGGGCACCGCCGCCTCCAGGCGGCCGACCGGCGCGGGCGACCCACGCCGCCATGAGGTTCCGCGGGCCTCCAGAGTTGCTCCGGTGGTTCGTTTTAGCTTCCGTCTATGCCAGTGGTATTCTCGGGTCCTGAAATTTACTAAGAAGGCTCCTAAACGCCGTCGCGGCCCCGTTCACTCATCACCACGCAATCCTCGCATGAAGAACAAGTTTGCGGTGGGTCCAGACTTGTTCGTTAGTCCGTACCCACCAATTTAGTAGTTCGAATAATCAACCAACAGAATAATCTTCCATGCTCGAGGGTATAAATCATGTAAACGTAAATATAAAAAATCCAACTACCTTGATATTTGACGTCGCACGTCGGGCATCATAGAAGACGACGTCACGGGGAAAGGATTCGTAGGCGATGTCAGAGTGCGTCTGGGGAGGAAGCGGCGTCTCCTCACTTGTCGCGGTGAAAAGAAAGGATGGAAAGTCGAACGTTCTTCGTGGAACCAACATTCTTCATCGATGGAGACACTGTTATTCGTCAGATGGTCGGTGTTCTTCCCCAAAACTCAAGAGCTCTCCCCAACTATTCTTTACACAACAATAGCCTCCTCCGAGAATAAAATAATAGGCTACCCTATTATTTTATTTAATACAAGGCATTTCAAATTCAAAAATTCAAACCACCTCATTAATTAAATGTATTGGAAATTAATTAAAGAGAGGGAGAGGAGGTGGAAGATCTCATAAATGTTGGGAGAATTTTCAACATTAAAAAAGAGTGTTTAATGGGGGGTTTAAGGGAGTTATTTAGGGAGTTTAAAGAGGGTTAAAGGAGATGAATGGTTGGGGCTCGTTTGGGCCCCACCTATCATTTATCCCCACATGGGAAGTTGAGTGGTTGTGGGCCCCACCACCAACTTCACATGGGTGGGTTTAACTTCCAATGTTATAAAATAAAATTGTTCAAACAATTTTATTTATTTTATACTAATTCCCAAAATAATAAATCTCAACTCGCATAAAACGCAACTACGGTAAAGGTCCCCTTAAGCAATTACCGGTGCTGCGAGTTCATCGGTGCCCTCAAATTTCAATTTTGAGCACCGGTTGAAAATACAGAAAAACCCCCACGTTTGTTTACTGAATTTACTCAAGGTAAACTTTGGAAATTGATTCTGGGCACACCGGGCCTCAGAATCAAGTGCTGTCAGAAGCAACATACTCGTAAAATTCAATGAAATTATGAAACAAATGTCCTTAAAATTTCTGGGTCTTTACATTTTTATTACCAAATATATTTTCCCAGAGTTGAGTAATTTAATTTAAATTGATTTAAATAACAAAATATACTAACATAACAAGTATAATTTCATTATTTTATAAATTTCCACTACAAACTTCACTTTTTCTCAAAATGTTTTTTTGAATTATTCATTCTTGAAGAACTACATTAAACATCAATGGATTATAATATCCAAAAAATTAAAAAAAACTACTTATATTTAGGAATAAACCAGAACCAAATTGGCTAATATATGAGAATATAATTACCAAAATGAATAAACCATTAAAGGAATAAAAAATACTATTTCAAAAATTAAACATTTACACCCAATCTTAAACATAGATAATTTAGCTGATGATGATCCATTCTATTCCTCAAAAATATTCTAACTTTGTATGGATCCAAAAAATAAAAAGGGTTTAACCACATCAACTTCATTGAAAATTATATCCTTTATCTCTAAAAAACATCAATTGACTATAATATATCATTCAAAAAAGTAATTTCCATAATAGTCATCATGATAATGTAACCATATCCATAAATATCATCAATTTCAAAAAATCCACTATATAATAATTGATTCATCCAAAATAAAATATTAAATTTATTCCTCAAAAAATCCAATTGTATTATAATGTACATTATTATATAGTGCTTCCATAATAGTAACCATATTCCAAAATAATAATATTAAATTAATCACTAAATTTATTTTAAACCCCAAGATATTATTTAAATATGTTATTAAAATAAACTCTTTCATTATGCATAAATTCTTTTAAATAAAAAAAACTTATACTAATTGAGACTTCATGTAGGACAGTGTTAGGTGATGTACCCTTATATCCGTTTAGTTATGGGTTCAATTCCCATGACCTTATCTAGCATGATGAGTTATCACATAGTATTCAGTCTTTCATTTTATAATACTATTTCATTATAATCCATATAATATTCTTGTATTGTGAGTATAATTTTAAAAAATATCCTTAATAATTTTAAACCTCATGTTTTATATGTTACCCTAAATTTTACATCAAAAAATCTAATAACCCATAATTAAATAATAAATATAATGTCTCCAAATATACTAGTAAGAAAATTATAATTTCATAATATGATGCCTCAAAAGGGGTTTCAAATTTAGAGAACATATATACCCACTGAAAATTATAATCGTATGATGGTATCTATAACCCTTAAGAATACATCATAAACTCCAAAATTGTTTATACCATCTTATGATACCCCCTATAAGGAACCGACATTAAACATAACTTATTCTAGTTATTTTATAATTTGGAATATAATTGTTTTATGAAATATCCTTTCTATTTTTATTTTTATATATTTCAGAAAAAAAGAATATTGATAACTTATAAGTGGAAATTGTTACTCCACCACAATTTTCAAAACAAACAAATATTTCTAAAATAAAAAATAGTTGTATTCCATGGTAAATCATTATAATTTTTATATGTTCCTCATAATTCTAACTAATAATATATTAACCCTATGAAAAATGTTTTTCAAAATAATGGGATGAGTTAAAAATTAACATTTAGGGACAAACAAGAATAAGAACAAATAATATAGAAAAATCACATAAAACATTTTATAAAAACTATAATTTTTTAAACAAAAAACATATCTTTATTAAAAGAATACTATCATACATTATTAAAATAAAATTATTTTTATGAGAAACTAATGATAATGATTATAAGATATATCCATGTATATTCAAAAGTTAATTGATTAAATTCTGAATTAGTTATGTATAAGTATTAAATGTCATTATTTTAGCTCTAAAAAATATAAATAAATCACAATGATTAAATAAATATTTTAGAGTTAATGACTATTTATAGTTTAGGATATATTTTTAATAACCCTATATAAGTAATTATATAATTATTAAAATATTTCAATGACATATTTGAATTTTCATAAAATAAGATTTTATAAATTTAATAATATCATCCATGTTTCTCAAAAAGGATATAATTTCGATATGTGGATTATTTTTTTGAGGATAAATCATTTCAATAAAAATATGTTCATATTTTGGATCATTTTCTTGTCCTTATAACTTTATTTTTATCTTTAATTACATTATTTACCATTTAGCATGGTCATAAAAATAACCAAATATAATATTTATAATGGGAAAAAATTAGAGGGACCTATTTATTAATGATTTTCATTATAAATATAAAATATGGAATCTATTTTCAATAATTCTAATCAAATTAGTTTTATAACATAATTTAACATTACATTAGTAAAAAAAAACAAAAACATTGTTTTTCAAAAAAATTACATGTTTAAACATAAAATGTTTTCAATATAAATTCAATTATAAATATATTTAAAAATAAAATATAGTATTATTATTAATAAAATTTATATTGTTGAAATTTAAAATTAATTAAACACATATTTTTTATTATAAATTATATAAAAGTATTATTTTTTTTACAAAATTCATTGTTTTAAATATTAATTGAAAAATGAAACTATTTGTAAAATAAAGAAAATTTTACCATCGGAATATTTTGATACACTGATTTCAAAAGTAATGTTCATTTACCCCAAAATAATTCTAAAAAATGAAATATTAAAATATAATATTTGTAAAAAAGTAATAACAATTATTTTTGAACAAAATATTTTTTGGATTAACAAAAATACATTTTTTGAAATCTAGAACTTATTTACAATCATTTAATTAATAAATTATAATAATGTAACACCATTATATATTTAACAGTTCAATTAATTCCAGTCATTCTCACTAAATTAATGTCTTGTTAATAATGATCACATTGAAATATTATGATTGTATTATTCATTGAATCTCGGCGGTGTGTATTTTTTCTGGTGTCAAACATAGTAAATTCTATTAAAAACAATAGATGATAGAATAAAATTCACCTTAAAAAATTTAAATTCATCATTATATAATTATTCAATATTTATCATCAGTTTTATGAATTTATTGGTACCTTAATAAAAATAAATAATTATATACAATATTCTATATGTTGAAAAATATTGAAAAAGCCTTTTAAATTAATTAGATTCAAGTCCACAAATAATGAAATTCATATATCCTGAATTGAAATTTTAATTAATATGGTTTATAACAATATATAATTTTTTTATTCCTATTTATAATTTAAATAGGGATACTAGTAATTCAATAAACATTCAAAACAAAAATCATGGTTTAAATAGTCATATTAATCTTCCGAAACACATAATGTTATTCATTAAAATATTATTCTATAATAATATTTGATACATTATTATGATCATCCATTTGAAAAAAATATAATATTTTAATACATTTCATGGATAATAACTCTAAGGTTGATATGATGTAATGTTTTTTATCCTCGTTGAATATACAAATCACTCGGGTGGGGAATGAAATGAACACCTCAAAAATTTCATTCGTGATGTTAGGACATTGATTTAAGGATTACATGTAATAGGGACAGAAAAATGAATTCATATTCTTATATTCCAAAATATCTTATATATATTTTTATAGAGTTTGGCCAAATTTCATAAATTCAATACCCATATATTACAATGTGGGAACTTCTATTTACTTTCAATTATCCATTGATTTTTTTTTTCATAAAACCGTAATTATTTTTTAGGAGAAATATTCCTGATAAAAAGTTTGACTTATTATTTTTCCGTACACAAAAATACTCTCTTTGAAAAAATTATTAAAATCATGGAATATCATAAAAATATCAAAAAGGGATATGGAAAATGGAATAAAAATTAAATACATGAATCCTTATTGAGATATTTATTTTTCAGAATAAACATTTTAGATAAAAAATAATTTATTTTCCTAAGAAATATCCTTCCATTCCCATATATTTTTATAATATAATTCTTAATAAAACTTATCAAAAATATAACATTCACATGTTTTCTTTAAAATCATGAAAAAATCCCAATTTCTATATCAATGTAATACTTCTCAATTATAAAAATTATAAAATGTTATATGTTTCCTTGGGAAATAATAATAATTCCACAAAACCAGATAGATTGAATTTGATAATAATACATTTAACATGAGAAATCAGGTTCATTTTACTATTAAGAATGGGAAAACCTTCATTGTTACACATGGAATACCCTTCACCATTTCACATAAAATAACCACCACTGTTACAATTTCAATAACCATCACAATTTATTACCGTAAACTACATGGATAATCCTAATGAGTAAACTCTATGATATTTCCATATGAATTTGAGACATATAATGATCTCACCTAAACATGGTTTATAATTTAACAACTTTTCCTTGTAAACAACATAGATGCAAAACATAATACATAAAACTTAGAATCATAAAAATGTTTTTTTCACGTATGGGAAAATACGTAATTTATTTTAATGAACTACAAAAAATTGATTGAGGGTTTATCATTAATTAATATAAAAAAATATTTTAATGGTATATGAAAATAAAATAACAGTTAAAGAGTATATTAAGTCTGTTTTTTCCCTATACATTTAAATTTAACATTAATTTTGTTTTTTTATTGAACGATAAAACACTCAATAAAAAAATTGATTTTGAAAACCACTGAATTTTTTATTAGTTAAATTTTTTCTATATACTTTTTTTGATCAGATATACACATCAATGACATAATAAAAGTAATATGTACATGGATGAAAATGTAGTAATTTAGGTAGACATTAAATGAGTATTTTAAAAAATAATGACCATTAACCTAACAACAACTCGTTGGAAACATTATATATATTAATAAATGATAATAATGTGTTGTTTATTTACATTATAGAATTATTATTATTATTATTCCTATATTCCCAATAAATATCACAGTATAACAATTGAAAAATCAGTTGAAAAATCATTTGAAAAATCAGTTGATTGTTGTTTATTTACATTATAAATATGATGTTTTTATGATATTTAGTTCATATTTCCAAAATGATTTGGGTAGATTGAAAATTTTAAAAGGGGTAATTATTCCATAATCTAATCAATAATAACAATAACATAATTATAATTTTTATACATCAATCAAAACATTAATAATGGTTATGGAAAATTAACTATATTACCATAAATGTGATGGTACACTGTACATATTTATGAGTAATGTTGTCATTTTCCAACGATCATTTATGAAAGAAGGTGTTTATAATTTTATTCAAAAATAATGATAATAATTTCAGGAATATCGTATTAAATATTTAAATATACTAATATATATCTTCCTTGTGACATGGTGAGGAGAAATGATTCATATCGCTGTATAGATATGAAAGTCTATAGATACACATGAACGATGTTCTAAGATTTCCATGAATGGAATTGTTAGATGCTAATTGATATATTATATTTAATGAAGGATAAATGTTTTATTAACATCATGTTAAAAAATATATTTGGTTGTTATTGTCCATCCATTATAGATAGTAATTTAAATAAAAAAGAATTAGTTCATGAGTCAGTAGTCCACTATATGCAGAAATGATGGGTTTGATTAATATTTGATGGACGATGATATGGATATAATAAATTAAATTAACAAATTACATATAAATATATAGAAGATATATGGTTTATTATTTTATCATGGTTTTAAAACACTATATGGATTTATATGAAGAAATAAAACTAAAACATATAGTTAAAAACTATATATCTTCTATTTAAAACCTTTTTTTTCATAAGACCTTATTCGCAATGATATTAGTATTATACACAATATAAAGCATCTCAATCGTGAGTTAATGTTGAAAATTTTATTTTTATAATTTGTTTCCAATAAAAATGTGTTTTATTTGTGAATAAATGGGTATATGTTTTAATATTTTATAAGAGTGGTCATGTGCACTCTTCAAATTTCTTAAAATTATAAATTAAGATAAATTAATTTTGATGTTGAATTTGAAAAAATTCAATAATTAAAGGGAAATGAATATTACTTGAAATCATCTCATAAAATAATTTTATGGGTAGTTAATATCACAATATTATCCTTATCATTTTCTTTTATATTCTAATTATAACGTTCCAATATAACTATGAAAACATTTTTTTACACTATGAGTGTGATGTTAGTTTCTATAAATGAAAAAATATGATAAATGGACCATGAATAAATTAATATACCATATCACATTTAGATGGTATAATTTAATATTATAATGAATTTTAAAACATTTCATAAATTATTGTTTATTATAAAATATAATTAATATCATTTTTAGAACAATTTAATTAAATTGATATTAATAACATCACTTAAACAATTGAATTTGAATAAAATGAATATAGACCACTATAAAATGAGATTTTTATATTTAAAATTACTCATGGACATTAATTATTTCAAACTATACTACTTTTATTTTTATTAAAATCATTTATTTTATTTTTACAATTAATTGAATAATTTCTAAGTCACTGTATTTTTGGCATTTAATGTCATTATTGTTCATAAAAAATTAAATATAAATTACCATAATGATAATAAATAAGTTATTCAAAAAATTACTATTAATAGCATAAAATTTAATTTTATTATCCCCAGTTAATAATATTCTAGTCTTTATAATCAAGTGTGTGAATTTTTTTAACTTTCATTCATTCAAATTTTATAATTATCACTATTGCATCAAAATATAATAAAATGGATATATAAAAAAAAATTAAGATAGGTGATTAAATTTACTCACCAACTGAAATTCTTTCATGTGTTAGTGTAAATTTTAGACATTATCATAAGATTTTTTACCCTTAATTACTTGAATTATCCTTTATTGTTGTAAAAAAAAATTATAATGAATAAACTAATAGGGTAATATTTAATTAATATAGAGCTCATAGATAAAAATATTAAATCCATTTTAAAAAAATTTAAAAAATATTTTTTGAAAATTTTATTTTTAAAGAATATCACCAAATCTAGATGAAATATTGTTTTTCTAAAAAATGACACTTTTATAATATGAATTGATTATATACAAAATTAAAGTATAATATTTATTTTAAAATCCACTATTTTTATTATAAATATAAATGAAAAAATGAAATTTAAAAACTAATTTAAAATTTAATTTTTTAGTTTATATAATTTAAAATAAAGTACATTGTTCAACAAAATAAGTATTTTCTTTATTCAATAAAAATTAATTATTTTTTGATATTTTTTCAAAATATTGAAATTTTATAATTTTATTATACGGATTTTCAAAAATGAACTAATCTCATAAATTTAAATTTCTAAAATTATTAAAAATATAATAATTTTATTACTCCTTTATAACAATAAAATAAATCATTGAAGAAAGCATTTCATTTATAATTAAAAAGTATATACTAAAAAGTGCGTTCTTATTTTCTAATAACTACTAAAAAAGTTTTTATTTATTTGAACCATTATATATATTTAAAAAATATTTCTAATTTATTCATATTAAAAAATTTAATTGATTTTTTATAATTTTCATATTTAAATAAAAATATTCAATGTTCGATTACACTTGATGTTGTCTATTTTTTACACCTTAGAACATTTAAATTCATTAAAAATTATATTAAATGAAAACCCAACCCATCCCCAATAATAAATTTTACCATCACCATTTTGAACTCGATCAATGAATTTAAATGTTGACATTTTGAAATTCTTTCATTGAAATTTCTAATCCAAAAAATGGATAAAAATTATTCTAATTGAAAAGCGTGAAGGGAATTACGATGGGAATTTGTGAAAATATGATCTTCCAGAATAAATTCTATTAAAAATGTAATGTGATCAGAAACAAGCTGTGATTGGTGTATGAAGGATATTCATAGATTGAAGGTGTCGATGTTGAAAAGAAAATTTTCCAGTGGTTAGATTGGAGAAAATCAACCTATTTCCTATCAGGGAAATACAAAGAGGATATAATTTTATCAAATGGATTTCAAGGCATTTTTCTTAATTGGTATTCTTGGGGAAGAAATCTACATTGAACAACTGTTGGGTTTCCTACTTGGAAATGATGAAATGAAGGTGTGTAGATTTATTAAAGCACTCTATGGACTGATGTGGACCCCACATGGATGGTACTCTGGACTGGATACTTACCTCTAAAAGCATGAATTCAAAAAAAGGATAATTGGATCACAATCTCTATGTGAATAATTTATAGAAGGATTAGCTCCAGCTATTGGTCTATGTTGATGATATTACTTTTGTTGAAAGAAAGTAGGGATAAGTGGATGAATCTTCCAATCAAATGAAATCAAAATTTCTAATGTGAAAAACCCATGAACTCAAAAAACGTTTTTGGTTTTAGGTGACTCATAATAAGAATTACACTTTTATTTCACTGGAAACATATGCAAGAGAGTTACTGATGAAAGTTAATAACCATGAATGCAATCCAATGTCAACTCCAATTGTGGTTAGAACAAAATAATGAAGTCATAAAGGTGATACTCTTGTATATCCCAAAATTTATATGAGAATCATTGGAATCTTAATATACCTGACATCGAAATGAAAAAAATATTGTCTTTGAAATATGTTATGTGGCCCTCTTTTTGAGTACTTCAAAAGAAGAACATATAGATGTAGTGAAAATAATACTGAGGTACATTCAATATAATATCAATTATAGTTTATATTTTCCAGTAAGAAGGGATGGTGATCTTTTAAATTTTTCTAATAGTGATTGGGTTAGAGATGTAGTGGATATAAATTCCACCCGTGGTGGAGCATTCTTTATTGGGATTAAATGTGGGGGTTGGATAAGAAAGATACTTGATATTACTTCTCTTATTAATGTTCGTGCTAAATATATCTCTACAAAAAAAATCTTGAACTCTATTATATTGGATAAAGAAACAACTAAATGACATTGGTTAAGAGGTGAAACAAAAAATGGGGATTTAATATGATAACAAGAGCACGATTGATTTTATGAATAATATTATTCACCATTCTCATAAGAAACATATTGAAATCAGATATAAGTTTATCATGGAAAATTTTGAATGATTCATTATTGAAATGGATCATGTGGGAACTGATAATCCAATGGATGATATTCTTAACAAGCCATTGACATCAGCTGTGTTTGTGAAACATCAGTTGAACCTCGTTGTTCAAAAACCATCAACTGCATAAGGAGGTGAAAATTTCCTTATTCCCCGTTTTTTTTACTGATTTTACTATGGTTGTGGAAGTGATGTAGGTTTTTTGGGGAGATATGATCAATGGGAAGAATATTATTTATCTCTAAAATTCATGATTTTATTCATTGGTTTTATTTTCCAATGGGGGAGAATAGATCAATTTAATGGAGAGTAATGTCAGTTTTTCAGAAATAGAAAATATTGATAACAAAAAAAGACATAAATGAAACTACGGGGGAGAAAATAAAATAACGACGACTCAATTCATGTATTATATCTTGTTTTATAAAATGATCAATTCTCATGTAGACTTATAGTGGTGAATTAGTTGTTTCTTGAAGGTTCATGTTTTGATTGTGGCTGGGGATTTAGAGAATTTATTTGGAGATTTAGAACTAATCCAAAGGGGGATATTTTTGTAACCACAGATGCTCATTATTAATAATGTACTATGATTTTTGATTGCTGTTAATCTCCACATGGATGACTAGGCACTTTTCTTGGATTATGGGGATGTATGTGGTCTATGTATCATGTTTGAGAACGTTTCACGAACCGCGTACGGAACAGTGGGAATGGTACACAGAACTAAAATTATTTCCTAATTAAGGTATGTAGATAGAGGAGTGCGATATGTAAAAGGATGGAGGATTTCAGGGTAGTTGAAATTCTCGGGACTCGAGCAGTACACAATGGAGGTTTTACCATAATAGAAGATTTGGAAAATCATGGGTTTGAAGAGTATTCACATTTTTTTCACTTATTAAAGGAGAAGTAACCCCGTTTTTTAAGAAGTGGTATTAGTGATTAAACATTTAGTAAGAGATCCTATGATATGAGAAGTGGTTAATCGATGAGAAGATGGTACACAGAGAGAACAATCCATGTAAGGAAAAACCGTTTGTAGAAGAAAGTGTAGTTTTTGAGGAAGCTCTCATAGTACATGGTGCAGCATGGCAATATGTGGAGAAGGAAGTTACATGGAGGAGTAGAGAAATACGTAGAGTAAGTCAATATAATGAGCAGGTCCATTCGCGAAGGAGTTGGATGGTATGCCTAAACAAAAATGGTACATGAATTAGGTGATCCACAAACCATAACCACTACACAGTATGTAGAGGAGGTAATGTGTTACCTAGAACACCCCAGGAAGCCCCAACATTGACCAAATCAGTTTGTTAATTTAATTACGATAACATATCAGTGTTCAAGAAGGAAAATTACAACTGAGGATGAATATAAAACTTCATTAGAGCACCGATTTTTTGGAAATGATGCATGATTTAATTCGAAACCATTGAATTGACCTTCAAATCGATAAATTAGATGAAGAATCTTCTACGATAGTGAGCAAGGAGGAGTCAGAAGAGGTGATCTGAGGGATACAATATATTATCCCTAAAACATTGTAAAGGTAGTGCACTTGGAATAGAGTGACTATTCCATGATTTTGTAATCTAAAAAATGTGAAGCTTAGTGGTTGTTGGTACGACTGACACATTGTTAGTGTATGCTCCTTGTATGTTACCCTTAGGGGTGAAAAAAGTAAAATTGATGTGTTATTGCTTTTCATGTCATTTTTTTTCTACAATTCTTTCTTATATTGGTTTAATAGGTTCATACTAATTTGAGATCAAGATCCATCAGTTTAAAAGAAAAAGTTTTCGCCCTGATTCACCCCTCCCCTCTCAGGTTGTTATGGTGTCATTTAGTATAAAATTATTGGCTTATATTAGCTTACTCAATGTTGTAATATTTCATATATTGATTATTTAGTAGAAAATTTTGTTTTTCGTACATGATTCTTGATGAAGAATATGTGGATATAAAATTTCAAATTATTTATTTCAAATATGTATTCTCTTTTCTAATTTTAATAAAAAATCAATTGGAAATAATTAAACACTAGATAATGTACAATAAATATATCTAGTTTCCCAAATAAAGATTCAATAATTATAAATTGAAACCTTTATTATCTGTTTCTATAATCATTATCTATGAACTCATATACCATTAACAAAATGTACCCCTGACTTCTATTCACTTGTTTGAAAACCCATAACCTAAACATCATACCCTTATATTCCTTGACACATGTTCTTCCAATATCCCACTCTTCCCCATCACTGATCAGTTGTTCAACCATGAGACATAGGATTCCATAATCTCTATTATGTTTTATGTTTTCAACGCAATTACATTTATTATTATTATGATCATCATCATCATCATCATCATAATTTATATCTATTTGTATAATTTTTCAAAACTGTTATATATTCATTCAATCAATTGTAACAATATTAATAAATGCCTCCTATAATATATGAACTGATCTAAATAAAAATTATTTATTCATAAAATGTAATGTAAAACTAATGAACCATTAACTATGTATTTCACATTATAAATTATTACCCTTCATGTATGAAATACATCCATTTTATATTATAAATCAAAAAGGTAAAATAGATAGAAAAAATAAAATATCCATGACAAAGATGTCTCTTGGATCATGTACGTTGATGAAGAACACCAACAATGAAAACCCATTACAGTAAAAAGGATCACTATGAATATATAAAGCATTAAAAAATAAGTTATATGGAGCAATATTTTTTCATTTTAATTTATCTGTTCAATGAATGAATGATTTATTATATTGTATGTCGGAAAAAAATACAGTTATTATAGATATATTTATTAAAAACATGGTTGTTCCACATATTTCCATTAGTTATATATTTAATTGGAATAACGAATTTTTGTATTAATAAAGAGAAAATTTAAAATAATATAATGAAAAATAAAATAAAAAAATAATACTAGAATATTATTCACATATATATATTATATAAATTATTAAAACTATGAATATTATTAGTATTAAAATATGATATGATGTGTAAATAAATATTGATATAATTATTTTAATATCAATAGTGTAGTAAAACTAAATGATACAATTTAAGTGATTAATTTTCATTGTATTTACTATAATGTATTTGTTATAAAAGTAATATTTATTCATCTCAATGAATATTTTGTTTATATATTTTATATTTTTTCCTATTTGTTTAAATTTAACTTGTTTTTGATAATTAATATATATATTATATAACATATATAATAATTTATATTAAAAAATTAATTTAATATAATATTAAGAATATTTAAAGTTTAAAAATGATAATTTTCAATATAAGTTATTTTCTTTATATTATATACATTCATAAAACAAGGATATAAAATTTTAATATTTTATATTGATATGAATAACATAATATTTCCATATATAAAGAAAAATTAGTTTTGAATCATTTTTCTATTTTTCTATAATGAATTATTTATATGTCAACTGTGTACAATATCATTTTTATAAATAACATGACATTTATTACATTATTAAAATATATGTGTTAATTGGTATTTAATAAAATATGTTTATGATAAGAAAAAATTATTTTATTTGTGAAATAGTAATTTTATAAATGCTTATTTCAATTTATGAACCCATATTTGACGTTTTAATATAAATTATATATTCTTAAAAATATTATTTTTAAAATATTATTCATTATGTAATTAAAATTAATATTTAACACTATTTAAAATAGTGACAAATAAAATGGATTTAAATTTTGGATTCATTATTTATAAATTATATAATATGGAACATTTTATTTTAGTTCATAAATACTAAATTACCATAGTCAATTTTTTTATTATTGTGAAAACCAAAAGGGTTAAGATGAACAAACTAAGAGGTAAAGGGACAATTTTTTTTAAAAAAAATGTATTCATTGATTGGTTGAGAATTTATTCATTTATATATATAATCCTCTATATTACTTTTCGAAATTTAATCCATTTTTCTTGAGAGGGACATTCCATTATTTTATTTTTTAGGTATTTTCAGAAATACCACTCTTGTTCACTAATAATAGGGGGTTCTCCTCACATCACATCAATACACCTGAATACACCACAATTTTGGACGAACCATTAACTATCCTTATTATAAACTATCTTATACATACACAATATTTTTTTTTTAAATATAATCTTGAAAAAAATTAACCCCATTCCAAAAGATATTAACCAAGTATTGTAGTATAATTTTCTAACATCTTCTCCATCATTTATTAATTTCGGCATTTCATCTTTCTAAAGTTTCATTAATCAATAACAATGATATCACCAAAATCTATATTAAATTTATATGTTATTTTTTTGATATGTTATTATAATTAATGTGCATTACTTAAAAAACATACAATTTTCCCTTATAATGGAAAAAGATCATTTGTGTGTGTGTGGAAAACAACCTTCATGAAAGTTCATGGTTCACATTCATTATCCACCTTCCACATTTGGTACTAATGTTAAATTTAATAAATTAGTATTATATTACTATCATTTTTTAGATAGTGAAAAAGTAAAAATATATGAAATATTTCTCCAATTAAATGTAAAATGATAATTTTTTAATGTTATTATTTATGGTCTACCGACAACATGGGATGATTGATTTCTACTTTTATTTTCATCACAAAATTGCATTGATGGTTCATAATTTATGTACAATGATAAAATATTATATTTATAGTCAAATTAATATTTCATTAATTTTTTTTGGAAAACCAGTTAATGATTTGATTGAAAAACTATTATCATTAATAAATTCATTAAAGACAAGCATCCCTTCATAAAAATCATTAATTAAGATTTTGATTTATTTTCATATCAACTATCTATTGTAATTATTATTCCTTAATTATGATATTTCCCAATAATAAAAACTAAATGATATCAATATACTAAATGAACAAAGATATTATAACTAAATAACATTATATTTATAAAGTGTACATTGTGTGTTCTTTTGTGGGAAAATTTTACCACATACATGGGAAATGATATAAAATTTTATCATCTATGTGTATTAAATATTAAAAACAATTATGATATGAAATAAATATGTAAATAATGATATATATATATATTTTAATATAGATACATTGACATTTAACTAATTAATAAATATAACACCCTTCATATGATGGAAGTGAGAGAAAAAATGATCATTTGTCGATATAATATTAAAATATATAAATAATTTATTAATTGAAGTAAAAGAAAAAATGAAAATATCATTATAATTAGTCCCTCAAAAAATTACATACAATGGTTTACGAAATATTGGAAAATATATTAATAATAACACTTCTCATATGAAACCGGTACATATGACCAATATAATAATCACTTTATGAGAGAAAATATGTAAAAAACTAACATATATGTATATAGACATTTGTTATAAATGAAAAAATTACATATATTTACATTTTAATATTTTTATTATATAACATATTTTGTAATATATTTCATTCAAAAAAAATTATAATTTGAATTATTCCAAATAAGAATAATGTCAAGTGATTTATTTCCACAAATATATTTTCATGATACTTAATTATTAATATGTACCGTGATACGTTTAATATGGGTTGATTAATAACTCATTATTATATTTTACCATATTAATGGGATTTAAATTTTTATATCATGAAATTTATTAAAATTTACATTAATTTAAAAAATACACAATATAAAACTATTTTAGAATAATATGTTACCCAAACAATATTGGTTTTGTTCCCAAATATATTTTTCAAATCAATGTTAATTTTGTATGAAAATACTTTTATTAAATATATATTCATTAGGAAAACTCATGTCATTTCCATTGTATATTCACAGGGTTTTATATATTCCACCAATATTTCAATTCTCCATGACTCATATATTAACAAATGATTTTCCTATAACCAGAGTTGATCAATTATCTAAGATTTTGGTTAGAACCAACAATTTTCCAATGTCCTACTTCATTGAATTCATTTTAAAATATCATTATCCTTAACTAAATATAGTTTTATGTATTTTACTACTACATTATATTACATAAATTGTTTTAATAATATTATTTTTATATTATATATGAGTCATTTTCATGAAAGTATAAAAAGAATCATTTTTATAATGTTTATGTGAAAACCTATTTACACCATCATTGTCATTTTATATGATAAACTGTTTCTAATATTTGATATATTAATAAGTGAAAAATTTATTATCCCATATGTATATAATATTTTAATAAAAAAATATTTCAATATTATCATTTATGTTTCTTATTTCCAAATAATTTTTTTAATTATCTTAAAAATGCATTTTATCAACAAAATTTAATATAAAACTTTATTGATCAATGATATTATTCTAATTATAAAATCCAAAAGATTTCCTTGTTAAACTTATTTAATGGTCATATCATTTGGAGGAATGATATTTATATGCCATCATCTTTCTTAATTATTATCAATGTATAATCCTATAATTACACCCAATGTCATTACTTTGAGTAAATCATTTTGCCAATTAATATTCTTGATGTTAATTAAACACAATTAATCAAATCTACAGATTTAGGAAAAAAACTAACTAAACCAAAAACACAGTATTTATATAGTGTATATACCATATTCTTAATTATAATTCATAAATGGAACTTTCCTAGAATATTAACTTATATCATTAAATACCCATTTCATTTTACTAGATTTATCATTCTAATATTCCAGATTAATGTTTAGATTGTTTATTTATTTAAATTTATATTATACCAATTTTTTATGGGTACATTATGTGGTGTTGAAGGAAGTAAATTTTCATTAAATGTGTTCTTTAGTATATTAATAATTATTTATTTTCATGTAGAACTCAAATGTATGTTTATTAGTATGTGGGGTCTAATATCTCACACTAATAAAAATTTTAAGGCTTATATCTCACAAGATATCTCATTATGAGTACATTTATTCTCCAAATTATCTAAGAAAATGATGGTGTCTCTCTTTAAGGTAGTATTCTATATAATAAAAGGTTTACCAAAGTTGAATGATGTTTCATAGTTTTAGAGTTCTTTTAATAAATATTTTATTCTCTCATGTATCGTGATTATTATATCAGTTTCCACTAAATTTTGATTCATGTCTATGTTATGAAAAATCATATTTCATACTTTGTGAATATTGTTTTTGGGTATGAATTTTCTTATGTCCCAGGATTACAACAATATTTTGATGTAATTTTATTTTATGATGTTCAATTTTTAATTACCAAATATCTCATTCCTCAATTTCATATGTTTTCATTTTCACATGATATGATTATTAACATACCATATGAGATGTCTAAATGGAGTCTATTGTGGCCCAATAATGTTTAAGTGTAGATGGTATTTTTTTTTAAAATAATACCAAGTATCAATGAAAATAAATAAATTGTCGTCAAATTGTGAGAAAACTTGTGAGAAATATTAATTTAATGATGTAGTCATTGAATTTTTAAGGAATTTCAATCCTATGATGATATAGTTATTATTATTGAACTTTTTTATTCATTTATAGATATAATTTTCATTACTTCTGTACAATTTCTATATAACCATAGTAAAAAAATAGATATGAGACTATTTAATGAATGATATCAAAATATTTGGGTAATATATTGAGTATTAGCTTTTCCTTGGAAAAAATAAAGGTATAGATATTTGAAATTTCATGAATATTTGGCATTGATTCATATACATGAATTCAACCCAAACAATTTAGGTTGAGTAATGAATCATCATCACCCTAATATATAATGAGTGGTATTGAGATTACACACACCTATAGATACTTACCGTGGATATGATTTTTTTGATCATCACCTCATTATGACCCACTATGAATGATTGATTCCCAAGTTACATTTTTCTATATGGTTGACAAATATAAAATACACCAACATTATGTAACATATGTTAAATATGATAAATATAATATAAATAAAATTAAATATATACTGAAACGATAAAACAAACATTCAAAAAAATTATTAATATTTTTATTATGATTATGATAATTCCCCAGTATAGTTAAGGATTTCACACTCATTTAAACCATTTAGGTTTTAATAATTTATTTTACTAGTAGGAACCATTTTTTTAAGGGACAATGTAAAAATTCCATAAATGAAAAATCCATAACAATTGTAAATAAAATGAAAAAATTGGGATTATTCCAATCCATATATCAACAGTTATGATAAAATATTTCAAAAAGATCAAATTATAAAACAAACGAATGAAACAAATAATGGATACTCATAAATTACCAATTGACGAAGATGTTGACGAAAAAATATTTTTGATTTAATATGTTCCAAAAAATTTGGATGAAAAAATAATGGAATATTGTTAAAGTGAACCAGTTATTATTTACTTATGGAATAGGGTGTAATCCAGAATCATATTTTCTTAGAAAAAAAAAGTGATCCAAAGATATAATTAAATGATGTAAATTTTATCATAGAGTACCATTAATTATTAAATTTCTTTTGTGTGGTTTACATTGGAATTATCTTTGTTAATGCTAAATAGAAAAGAATGAATAAGAAAATTATAATCATTAAACTCTATGACTATGTCGAAAATTGAAATAATTTAAAAGAACTCCTCCAGATGTAAATACAGTTTTTTATGACACTCACACATTCAAATTTAGGGTTGTATTTATCATGTTAGAATATGAATATGGGAATCTATAATGTCTTAGTTGTATTCTAATATCCTTGAATCACTACCTGGATGATTTAATTTCTAATTAGATCCCATATTAGTATTAATATTGTATTCCACATTGTATATTATACGATCATAACTTGTTAAAATCATATTATCCATATATTAAATAAATTTAAGTCAATTTTATTGATGGACTGGTTACCTCAACATAGAGTGAAAAATATATGATGTATGGAAAGCACATTAAATATTAAACTACGATATTATATATATAAATGATTAATAATTGAAAACCTCTCAAATTATTATATAATTTGGGGCCAATAACAAATAGCGAAGACTCTTGGACATAATGGTGGGATAAAACTCAATAATGAGGATAACCCAATTTTTTCGAAGTAGATATTTTTCCAATGTTAGTATGGTTTGTATCTATAATTAAATTTAGTCTTGATACATTTCTATAATTTAGAATCCATTATCAATTTGTAATGGTATGTGATAATTTAAATTTCATGGGAATTAATTATCTGTTTGGGGAGAATGTAACGACCCTAGTATTTGGCGACATTGTTTTTATTATTATAAATATTAGCATCATTATCATTAATTTGATATATCATTTTTATGAATAATTCCTTATTAATTAAAAAACATTCAAAATATTGTTTTTAATGTTCCCCATAAGAACTAAAATAATATTAATTAGTTATTCTTCATTCATAAGTGATACATTATAAGAAAATTACACAATACTATGTAATATGCATCATGTATTATTTCTTACAATGTTTCGAATATATATATAATGGTTTTATAAAAAATTAAATGATAATGGATAAAAAATGGATTCATAACTGGGAAACATCATGGATAATCATTAACATTAAGGATAACTTAAAAAACAGAACCGATAATTTCGGAAACAACATTTAATGGAGAAACAATTATTATAATATGAAATTATATCCTTTTCTTCTTAAGTGATAGTGGAATAAGAGATTATTTTAGTAAATCTATATAAATGAATCAAATATACACATTATAATCATTTTTACTCTAAACATTATCAATGTAAATATTGATGTTTCAAAGATAGTCCCCAAAAATCAGGTCATTTATTGTATAAATAATAGGTTGACTAGATTCATCTATTCTTATATAGTAATTTTAAAATATTATAACATGTAATGAAATGAAAATATTAATTTTATTTAATATATATATATATATATGATTTATATATAAATATTAATTATATTATTATAAAAATAGGTTATTTTCTACATATAGAATTCAATTTAATAGTTTTCTATTAATTTAGTGTTAAAATTAAAATATTGAGTAAAAATATGGGTTTTAATTGAATATCATAAAACATATTTAGTATAGAAATTATGTTAATTGTTTTTGGAATAAGTTTTTTTGTTAAATATTATAAAAAGAATCCTAATATATATTAAATTGAATACATTTAAAATATTATTATATATCAACTAAAATACTAACGTAGTTTATATTATAAATTGTTATGAAATAATATTAAGAAAAACTAATGATTTTAAACAACATTTTTCAATAACATAATTTTTTCTTTATATTTTTTTAATTAGTTTAATTTATTTTTCAAATTTTATAAGATTAATTATATTCCACAAAATACATTTTTGTATTTAGAATATAAAAATTATCTTAGATTGCATTTTTCGGATTTATAAAAAAATATCAATTCATAAGTGAAAAAAATGAATTTTTTGATATTGTTAATTAAATATTAATCAATAATTTTTGTTATAACAAATACTTATTTTAAATGTTAAATTATAATTTTATAAATTTTAACTCAAATTTATATACCCTCCTTTTATATTTCATAATATAAGATAATTTTTTTGAAATGTCATTTTAATAAAGTATACATTTACCATATCAAAAGTAATTTTTATAACATTTAATAACTCAAACAGATAAATTTATTTCAGTTTTGGAATAATATGTTCTAAATAATATCATAAAGAGAGTTAAGTTTTTCTTAAAGAATTAACTACCCATGTAAAACCTGGTAATTTTTTTAAAAACCATAATGGTTTAAATTAAAATCCTAAGAGGTAAAGAGCCAAATATGTTATGAAAATTAATTATTTAAATGGTTGATTGGATTGATGAAATTATTTATTTTTCTCCTGGAAATTTCTCATGTTTGGATCCATTTCCTAGGATATTTTCTTATATTATTGAAAATATTTTGTAATTTACAAAAACCACACCGGTTCAACTATAAAAGGAGGCTCCTCTATCTTTATTTCCAACAACTACAAACCCCCAATAGTTAATCACAATATTAGCCTATATGATCTCATATATTTTTTGGGTATGATTATATTTATGGTTTGGATAGATAAGTGTTTCCCATGTTTAGGTGGGGGTTCGGGGTTGCCCTGGGGGATTAGGGTGCGAAGAGAAGAGCAACTTGGTAGAAAAGTTCATGGATCATGGTTTGTGCCTGGTTAAGGGAAACCGTGTGGAACATCCATCACTAGACATAATACTTTAAATAATTTGAGCCCAGTTAATGCAAACCGAGCGGGATCCCAGGAAACTGAGCTGAATTGCTGTTTTAATACAGTAGCTTCTACACGGTTTGTGCACAGTTTAGGAAACTATCCGAGTAAACCTTGCGGCCCAAAAATTTTAGAAATTTTAGAAAATTTCCATCTAAGGATTTAAAACCGCTAATCGGGATTTTCCACAATTTCATCCACTGTAACCCTAGTGATGAACCATTCTTGCAGATACTTCCAAGAGGTGGATTTCCTTCGATTCTGGGTTGTTTTGAGCATCGTTGGTTGCAGATCGAAGCTCCACGTAATTCTAACCTTCTCCACCCCTATCTTCTTCTAATTAGGCCTTGTGGTTTCTCCCATATTCATATGACGGTTTAAACCCCCTTTGTTTTCAAGTGGAAGCTAGGATGAGTTTTCAATGGGTGATTGAATATAGATACAAGGCCACAATTAAGAGTGAATTCATCATCATATTTGAAGTAGGTGGTCCACAAGTTATATCCCTTGAGTTTTATATATATTTATGCATGTAGTGTTTTGATTCAAACTCTATTATGAAGAGTCCATCGTTCCATTATAGTGATGTGATGTTCAAAGAGTCTATACAACCTAATTGAACCCTCTTGATCATTGTGGGATGCATGGAGGAAAATGTGACCTATGCTAGGGCTATCCAAGAGGTGTTCCCATGTTCCTGGATGTAGAGTTTAGGTAAGTAAATGTAGGGCCTTTGTGCGAGAACATAGAGCTTAGGGTGAACATGATATTAATATTGGAGAGTGTCACTAGGAGTCATAGTAACACACATGGGTTTGGAGGTGGCCTCAGTGGGTGTTGGGGGGATTCTAAAGGGGTTAATTGAGATAAACAGTAAAGTTAAGGTGTGAGATTTATAAACGATTATGCTTACTGACAAAAGAATGGGAATTGATAAATGAGCTAAATGGGTTAATGAGTGGTCAATGATGAATTTGTACAAGGCAAAGGGGTGGTTGAATACACCTAATGAGTTTAGTGATTAAAATGGGAATTTGGGTTAAAGGATATGAATTGTAATTGAAAATTGGTTTAAGGTGTTATTAAATAGAAATGACTAGAGTCCATAATGGAATGGATTATGAGCCTGGTATTAGAGCCTAGTGATTCAGGTCTAATGAACGATTCCTAGTGAGATAAGAAAAATGAATGAATGCTTATTGGGATAAGTATGATAAACAGAAAATTGGTATAAATGGATAAAATATGTGAAATGTGTAAAATTTTTCAAAGGGTTGTGGCATAGTGTTAAATCCCATGTTGTTTGTTATGCATTTTGAATGTTGATTGCCAATGGAATTTGTTATTTTAGGTTTTGTTATGTATTTTGATATCCAATAGAATTGAATATACTTGGTTGATTTAGGTTATGGTTGTGGTGATTTGATAAATAAGAACGTTCACATGGATTTGTAGTGTGGGGTATTAAAAGAGGTTCTATGCCCATGGGTCGAGTTGGACTGATGCTTTAAACTCCACCCATAATGAATGTGTTAGGAATGAGGATTGATTCCCTTATCCCCTAATAGTTTCATTCCACCTTTACTGAGGTTCTGAGGTGAGGTTATCGTATTGATGTCATTTCACCAAGACTGAGGCTCTGAGGTGAAGTTTTTTTATTGATATCTTTCCACCCAGACTGAGGTTCTGAGGTGTGGTTATTGTATTGTTGTCATTCCACTTGGATCGAGGATTCTAGGAGAGGAAAACATGTTCATTTGATATGTGGATCCATTGTGTGATATGGACTTGATTTATATTCTCTATAAATTGTGAATGATTGCATTAGACCCTTGTGCATGGCACATTTATAAATATCAACTAGAACAAGTGATTGTTATGGATTATGTATTAAAGATGGTATAAGGGATGGAATTCTGATCAATTCTAGTCATGAATTAAATGAAACTTGTTACCCAACGACACCCGAAATGTCCCATTATTTATTACAATTTATTTTTTACTTTCATGGACTATATATTAGACTAGATATTTTGTAGACACCATTGGTGGTGGCTTCTGAGTTTTGTACTCACACACTGGTCCAGCCACTATTGGGTACCCGAGTAGATCTCTTGGATGCGGGTTGGGATAAGGGATGACGCCCAACTCTCAGATGTTAATATGGGCTCGGGATGTACATGGAGGAGTACCCATACATAGTTTCGGGACCCGTTTATTGTTTTGGAAATTGGTTTTATTTTGGGATTCTTCCACTCACTAATAGTATGACATGACATAGTTTTAGTAGGTTTGTTGTTTGTAACCTGTTTGGGAAACACTTGGTCATTATAATTTAATTGGTAGTTCATTTTGTTTCCATTATTTATATTGTGTTCTACTGTGACTTACTCTGGTAAAGAGGGTATAGTCTCCCATTGTGACTCCTTCGACCCTCACTACTAGTCGGCAAGCTTCGACATATGGGGAGGCACGCATGAGGTCATGTGATGACCCAACTTGGAGAACTAGTTTAGTGGATTCCGGGTCTCGGAGGTTACAGAGCCCATACCTATGATAAACACTATATGGAACATTAATGACTTTTTGGTCTTCTCAAAATAACTTCATTAAAAGGATAAAACTTTTTTGTAATAGTGTTTACCAACGTAGTGAGGTATAGATTAAAAATTGCTTCAACATCGTTTATGTACTCTTATTCCAATTTCACCATTCTCAATTTCCATTTCACTATCAAAATTTGAAAAAAGCAATATGTTCTATTGATTTTTATGTTATTATAATTATAGTATTTGATCTTACAATAGTTCCTTTATTCTCTAACAGAATATACATTTTAATGTTTCCATGTGTGGACAACCACCTCCACAAAATGTAAAACTTTTTCCTTAAAAAAATAATTGGATGGTTTAAATTAAAAATTATTAAAATAAATATAATAGTTATATTGTATTTTAAATTTTGAAATGATAAAAATATTCTATATTTAAATTGATTTATGAAAAAGGAACTCACTAACGATGCATATGTATAGACTACGGTTTCCATGGGATGATAGAATCTTATTTTTAATTTCATCCAATACATATATGGCTAGATGTGATAATGGATTTAATGATTAATATGATTTTTATTATATCATTAATGTTCAGGAAAAATACATTTTTGAACTTTGTAATGATATGGTCGACAATTATGTATCATTAATAAATTTACGCCAAAAAATTATATTAAAAGGAAAATAATTATTTAAAAATTTATAATATTTTAATCTCAAATTCATATTTATCAAAATAAATTTTAATTATTTTATTTCAAAACAAAAAACATTAAATTATATTATTACACTAATAACGTAATTATATGTAAAATATATCACCATATATTCATCCATTAAGAATTGTATGTTCATGTATCTGATAGTTTGATAAATTACATGGAAAATGCTATGAAATTATATCATAGAAGGGTGTGAAATTATAATATGTTGTATGGAATGATAAAAATATAATAAATATTTTTTTTTGTAATTGATATATTAATATTTAACATTTTAATTAAATAATTTTCCTTTAAATTACGAAAATCCCCAAAACATTATCATTGTCTATTTCATCTTCTTGGTTAAAGCAAAGAAGTTCTGAAAAAATGATGTTTTTATATTTAAATTTTATTATAAAAATACCTTTTACTTATAGTAATGTTTTTGGAGTGATGATAATTTGATGAAGAAAATATACCAACAATTATATTATGAAAAAAGTACCAATAATCATCACTATCAATACCTATTTTTAGATAATAGAAAATAACTATCTAATATACATATAGATAAATGTTTTATATGAAAATTATTAATATTTGTATGTATGAATTAATTTATATGTTACATATTAGGAAATTTATGTTTTTTCTATTGGAAGGTATAACTGATTAAATTAAGAATGAAAACAGTTATGGGTGTTTTTTCATATTTAATTACATGGGATTTTTTCTTAACATGATACATGTAACCATTATTGTGGTGTGATTAATATCTAATGATTTTTATATTATATTATTGTGTCATAATGATAAAAATTAATTATTTTCATTAAATTTCAATAGACTCATTATATACCCTACCTGAATGTTATTTAAATCAAAATATTACTCAACTAGTATGGTCATTATTCCATTGTTATTTCAACGTAATGGTTTCTATTGAAATATAATGCATGTTTGTCTTTTTTATTATTTTTAAACCCCAAAATAATTTCCTAGATATATCTATGGATTTCCATATGTTTCCTATTTATTTCATTTCAACATTACTAATTTGTAACATGATGTATTTCCTATAACAATAACTAACCATTTCTCTCCATTTCAATCAAGAAACTCCATTTTTTACACTAACTAATTATTTAGATAGATTTCAAAAATGAACTTTTCTATAAAAAAATAGATTGTTTTTTATTATCTACTAATTTATTTACATCGAAAGGATTTAAGGTTGTTTTACCATTTTTTTCATTGGGTGTTTTCATCAATTTATAAAAGGAATATATTTATTTCATTTTTATTTAGAGCACCTATTTTTACCATATTTATTATTTTATAAGATAATTAATTTTAATTTTTTAATGGTTTTATAAAATGAAATCATGTTATCCATTATTTAAATTTTTTTATATATTAGTTTTTCAAGAATATTATGGACGTTTATTTTTTTACAAAGATATATTTTCCAATGCTTCTAAAGATGTTTTTTCATCCATATAGTTTGAAAAAAATTATTCTGCATAAATGATGTTATTATAATATAAACATCGAATATATCTATCCCTATGAAGTATATAATGTTCTTCACTTTTGGAGGACTAATCTATATCTACCATTGTGATTCATGATCATTTTATGTATTATCTATACTTTTAACCCCTTTACATTATTCTATGAAATAAAAATTATTGATTCATTTGACTAAATGGTGTTCACATAGAATCCATCCACTAATTAATTTTTCAAAATTATTAACATACCCATATACCCTTTATTTATATGTTGTATATAACATGTGCATTATTTTACGAATTTAATTGTATTTACTGATAATGTTACATGATGACATTGGATAACAATTAATTTTTCATTGGTTAGAAAATTCATAATTACTGATGGAATTATTTATTTTGTTTTTTTGTAAATACATATGAAATACATTTTATATCAATGCGTTCATTATGTAATGTTAATCAAAATAAATTTTCATTCCATGTTTTAATTATATTATGATAAATGGTGGATATTCATATAGAACTAATATGTATGGATTTGGATTGATGGGGTCCTATAAAACCATTCAATATAGCTATTTGAGTTTATATTGCATGAGTTATTAAATTGTGGGTATATTATAGTGTCTCATAAGAATAGACATTGACAGTGTCAATTTGTTATTTAATGTTCCCTATATTAATCCTTTGTCCAAAACTAATTAATGATTAATTATAATATGTATTTTATCATGAAAATTCTACTCTCTCCTTGTTAATGTTTATTATCTAAGGTATCATAACTTTTAGATTTAACAGTTATTTTATATCAGGTAACAGTCTATGATTAATTATCAATGATTTTCCAAGTATGTTTTTTATTATGAATATTTATTATTTCTATATTCTCATATTATGTTCACCTATGATATTAGATTATTATCCTATTTTTTACACATTCAAGTAATCTAAGATCACCAATTCTATATGGTTATATTTCTATAGGTCATAAAAATGAGAATAAATTTTAATAATTATCGATTGAGTCCATTAATGACCAATAATGAATAATTAATCAAAAATGGTATAAATTTTTTATGCACCTCTTACCAATTAAACTAAGCCATTCGACCCCTATATTATTTTTAAATTTTTGTGATGTTATTTATTTCACTATAAAATTGATATAATAATTAGTTCATTTCATGCCCAGGTCACTATAGTAACATATTCAGCCTCCACATCGGTTTCTTACCTCTCCTCACTACTACTGTTCACCTTTCCATGTCTGCCTTGTCATGAGACATCTATCCACACAATAATTATGTAGTTATTGGGTGTTTTTAATTATAAATTATTCTTTAAAATTTTTATTAACATAGATAAATTATAAGAATTTCTCAATATGTTGATGTTTTTTTATTTTGAAATTTTTTTTAACTATTCTTTCATTAGAGTATAATATTATTGGGGAAATATTCTCATTTACAAACTGATGTTAATAAATGATTGTAAATTATTTATTAATCACATATATAATTATTTGTTAATTAAAAAGTATAATACCTGTAATAATATACATAATGATATATTTTGGGTAAATTTACCATGATATCAACCTTATTCTGTAATGAATTTTGGAAAATCATTTATTTTACAATTTCAAATTGATATGTGGGTAGTAACTTATAATTCATATATCAATATTATAAATAAAAAAATCAATGAATACAAATGGAATATATGAAAAATATAAATAGAAATAGATTATTTATTCATAACTAAATATATATATTTTTTATTTAGAACATTTACTAAAATGAAATTAAAGTTTCGTTATATATTTATAATGTTAAGAAAACTGTAATTGGCATTTTATAGGGGATTTAAATCATAAAAAATATAAATGACATACTTTTATATATAGGATAAAGTGAAAAATATTTTAACATATTATTAGGACACCAATTTTATCATCAATTGTCTCATGACCCATTCTAAATTTTCCCCTATTTTGATTTTCCAAAACCTCTTGAAATAGGACAGGGGCTAGCAACTAACATTGAGTAGGCGTATCACTATCACGAGAGGTATAAACATATGTACATGTAAATGTACACACATAAATTTGAGGATCCTAACCATTTTAGGATATGTATATGGCTTGTTTACATGTACTATTTTTCATCACATTTAGAAAAAATTTGGGTTCTACATTGAGGTGTGATTTGGTTAAAAGTGATAATTTTGGAAGGGAGAGGGGAAGTGCATGGTTGGTGCATGGTTTTCTCAAACTGTGCACAGTCACCCAAGAAAACATGAAACCTGAGACATATTTGAATTTCATGACTATTTAATGATTTTCTAAACAATTTAACATCTTATGAGTAACCCCCATATAGAATATGACAATGGTTAAGGTATGTAGTTTGGAAAATAGTGTGCCCCTACCTAGAAAACTGTATGTTGATATTAAATTGGACAGAAAATTAGTTTTAAAATAAAAAAAACCAATATTTAATCCAAATATACACCCAATCATCCCCTAATAAATATTCCCCATTTTGAGGGAACATAAAAGAATTAATAAATCTCTTGATCCCAGTTTATTACGATTAAAAGTCGGAAATGTATATCTGCACCTCTCGTGATATCTAAATATTATCTCAAATGATTTCATATCTATTCAACATTGTCCTCCCATTCAATTATGGTATTTAATACCCTACTATATATAGATCTATATCTTGGAATTATAGATCATATTTCTTTTGATTTTGGATCTAGGTTTTATTCAAGATCTCATTCTTCGACGAAATTAATGTTATTCCACTAAAATTGGGGATATCAATTGGCTCGTGTTTGTAACCATTTCAAATATAGGTTTTATATTTTTCAAATCCCATAGACATGAATTCAATTATGTTTATGTAATTTTATAATTGTTATGTTTTTTATAAATTACTTTTTCAAATATAATTAATTAGTTTTTCAAATTAATTAATTAAGGGATTGTGAATTGGGAATATTTAATTATTGAAACAATTATCAAAAAATTTAATTTTTTTTAATTTTAACAAATATTAATTATGGATTTAATTATTTTAATATATATTTATATAATTAAACATATTTAGTTATTTAATTAATTATTAGAATATTGAAATTTTAGGTTTTGAGGAATGATTAATTGTTGAGTAAATTATTTGAGTATTGTATTCTGAATAGAAAATAATAAATTTCGGAATTAATAACTATAATTAATTTGGATAATTAATTATCCAATTAATTTATGGGTGCTATTTTTATTATCCAATTGAACACAATTTTATTGATTAATTGATGAATTAATTATTATAAGACTGTGATAATAAAATGTGGTAAGTGGAGTAATGATGATTATTGTTTTTTGATGTGATATTGTAAAAAATGGGATAATATAATACTGATGATTTCATTATTTATGTGAATATTTAATTGATTGATATAAGATAATGGGACACAGATTGATGATCCAAATACCCATGTGTGATTGATTAGTATACGAGTATGGGGGACACAATGACACTCTAAATTAACATAGAGTGACAAGTGTATGGATGAGACTGTATTTATGGGGAAAGTAATGACACTAAAATAACACATGGGTTGTGGGAAACAAAGTGATATGCCAAATAACCATGTGGTTATCAACATCATGTTCTACACCGATGATATTAGTATTGGAATATGGACCCAATTTGACATGATAATTAATTGAAATTACTGGATAATGAAATATAATTTCATTAAAAATATTTGAAAATTTAATTTCTGACATGATTAAGAATCCAGAATTGGTTGAAGTACATATTGAGGGTCATGTTTCATATGGAACCTAAGGATTTATGTGGTTAAGAAAGAATAATTAATAATGTGATAACTATTAACTTATAAATTGTACATACTTATTTTATAGAAGATCACACACTGTCATTGAACGAATATTGTTTTGGACAAAATTGGTGGTGGCCTACTTATTTTTTCTCAAATCATACTATGGATGCCTCATCATTACCTAAATATATATTATGTTTTTAGTACTCTATAAGGGAAAATGATATATGTTAGATTGTTGAGTCAAGATGGATCATGGATGGGGAAAGAGGATATTATTCCTCACCGTCTTGGTAGATTTCAGTGTCTTTATATTCATGGGGTTTTCCTTATTGAAACATGATACATACAAGGAATTACATATGTACTATATAGTTTTGATTATTGGATATCCTATTTTGGTCATCATATGATATTAGTTCATCCAGTTATATGTAATATAATTTGACTATTATTTATTTAATTTAGTTTTTTATTCTACTTTGATATAGATGGTATATAATCCCAATGATCAATATTATTCCCTCATTACTAGTAAACATCCTATTGCATAAGTGGTGGTGAACATAAGTACATGATGTGAAATGAATCAGGGCACAAGTGTGTGGTACCCGATTTGTGATGTTACGAAGTGGTATCATATGGGTTTCAGTTTTTAGTATTTGGGAATGTTAATGATAAGAGTATGATTATTAATACCTTCTTTAAAGAGCTCGTGCATGTGTGTAAGTAACCCATGTATGACGGTAAAATCCATGTACTCATGGTGGGATATCACTTATTTATATGTGTTGTCATATTTGAGTTTTATAACACCTTGAGTGACACACTTTTTGGGTGTTTTGACTATTTTACAATGATTTAATGATATTTAACACATAAACTAGTAAGGAATGGGAGATGAGTATGCATTCATCATTATAGGAACTAAGGATTTTTGTAAAAACATCATTTATTTTCATGCACATAAATACTGGTTGTGGGTTAAGTTATTGAACATCAAATTATTTTCATTTCATTTATGAAATTGAATTGAAAATGATTCCCAATGAGGCTTTGAATGTGTTAAAATGATTCATAATGTGAATAAATGGGTGTCTAACATGAATCCTAAGAAATGAGAGTGAATTTAACCATTCATATTTATGATCTAGATATTGGATGGCTATGCTTAGTGATATCATCTCATATTTGACAGTGGGGGGGGGGATGACTTGTTATGGATTTATGTAAATTTAACTAAATATGTTAATTTTGTCTTTTGAGTCCTATTATATGGTTCTATTATTATAGAGTTATGACTCCATGATTATGGTTGATGAGATGATGAAATGAGGTTATGGTTGGAGAATCTTCATCTGTAGTGGAGGTTGATGCCTTAATTATTTTGGAAGAGGAAGTAGTGGAGTAGTTCTGAGAGAACATTTCTTAGTTTCATAAACATATTGATATTGACCCATGTTGGGTTGTGAAAAGAATGACTGATCTTATAAGGTAGTTTTTGTTACAGTGCCCTCTGAGAGTAATAAGAGTTGTTCGACATGAGGATGTTTTGTTCTAGATTGAGTCTGTAACAAATATATCTTAATACCTATAAAAACCCTACGATATGGGAGTAAAATTGGATTCTGAAATGTTTTGAGATCCATAGATGCAATGATGGGACATCCAAAAATTGAATGAATGGATGGAGATAATGTAGTGGAAGGGCAATAAAGAAATTTTATTCTATCACTATAACCTTGAGTCACTAGGAAAGTGAAATTTAGCGAGTTCATGATATTGAATAAGGGAAGTATGTTTGTGATAGACCGGGTTGGATGCTTTACATATTCATAGAACTTTGTTCAAATATAAGCATAAAATGATGAAACAGCAGAATAAACATTTTAGTATGAGATTGAATGTGAAATTTCTTCCCATGGTAGTTTCATCAGTCTGCATAAATTTTTAGAATTGGTGAATTGGGATCTCATATCATAGGTAGACCAGAATGAATCTTCTTGTGCAGGAAACAATATTTATGATAGATGATCAGGTGGTATGAATTTCAATATTAGGACATGTAATTTTTAAAATGTCATCCAAAGCATCAAGAAGAAGAGTGTCTAGATTGAGGGACCAGTTATTGATGATCTCACCCATGTAGATTTCCACCACTGTGGTATTCCATGCAACGCTTACAAACATTTTACCTAACCACCATTTGAGTGTTGATCCTTTGACATGATAAGTCATCTACATTTTCTCTATAAGAACCGACTTCATATGGGTAATAATGGAGAAGCTACACATAACCAATGTGTATGAAAGCGATCTTCTACACCATACCGGTCCCTTAGTTGGAGTTATTCTAGTCATGGAGGTTGAGGATTTAGATGAGGATTTTTAGATAATGAGAACCCATAAGAGTAGAGTGGTCAATTAATGGAGATTCAGACAACATCCTAGGGAGTATGGGTAGGAAAATATCATTCATTTTATCCCACCCTTGTCTATAGTGAGGTAGGACCATCAACATTTTTGTTTATTAATATTTTTTTCTTCTATATTTTATAGTTCCTTATTTGATATAGTGGCCTCTCATTATTTTGTATCTTCACACCATATAAAAGTTTTGAGCCTAGTGGTGGATTTTTTGAGTGGGATATTGAAGATAGATTCTTCGTTGGGACTATGGTTGTAAGATATCTTCATATGTAATGTGTATTCTCTTGTGGTTGGGGTGGGTCATCTTTTTGGGATCATTACATCCTAGAAATTTCGGGATTCGACCTAATTTTTAGTATATAATTTATTTTAACATACTAATCCTCATTTATTTTCACCACATTAGTGTTAATTTTACATGTACTAAAGGTGACAAGTATATTCACTATAGAGATTCAGATTTCTAGGTAGGCCGAGTAGGATCATTTACATAGGATATGGGAGATCTCACATCCCATGTTGCTATTCCATTAATGGATGATAGAGGAGTGAATAATGGTATCTCTCTACTCATAGAAGATAGGTTTCAGGGAATGGTCCATGAGGACCTATCTATGATTCCACCCCAGAGATATGTGTAATTTCTAATGATATCAAGCTAGGTGTTGAGCCAGTTCTATTCAACGATACACAATGGAACCAATAGAACATCAAAAGTAGAATACTCTAATGCATGAGATATAGGATAAAAAATATCCTTTCAGTATTTTAATTTGGGGATAGCCAATATTATATTTCAATAAGACCCATGAGACAAAATTATTTTGTATTGATTATGGTAAGTTAAACCAGATGACTGTGATGAACATGCATTATCTCCATTGTATCAAATATCAATTTGACCAATTCAAAAGAGATTGTGTATTCTAAAAGATTGATCTGATATCTCTAAATAACCAGTTGACATTTTGACCCTTTGATTTATTAAGGACTCCTTTCAGAAGATTTTATGGCCTATATGAGTTTTTGTACTGTCATTTTGGTTGACAAGAATATCAAAAATCTTTACAAAATTGAATAATACAATCTTCCATAAACACATTGATCATTTTTTTATTGTGTTCATGGATAAAATATTGGTGAACTCTAAGACTCATGATGGTAATTACTATCAAATTAAAATCATCCAAAGTACATAGAGAGAGTGTATAAACTATACATAAATCTATTTATGTTTCAGTTTTAGATTTATTAGTTGATATTAATGGTTCATATCAACTCAGAAGAATGTGTGTCACTAGACCTAGAGAAGATGTATGAAGTTGTACCTTGGGAGAATCTGAAGAATGTTTTTATATCCGCATCTTTATAAGGTTAACAGGATATTATCTTAGGACTATTAAGAACCATTCTCAGTTGGACTCACATCTTATGGTCTAAACTAAAAATGGATTAATTCAGGAATAGTAGGAATAATGTGATATTTCATTCCCTGAGTAAAAGAATCACTTGAAATTGACTCTCAAAATACTCCATGATGATCCTAGTGAGGACTATACAATATACTATGTATCTTCTAGGGTACAACTAGGATTTTTGTTTTTACTTGGAGATCGAGTTATGGTGTACAATTATTAGAAGTTGAGGCCCCAAGAGTGGAATAACGATACATAAAAAAAATATTTGGATGTAGTGGTTTATTTTGTGATATGATGGTAGCATTATCTATTGGTAAAAAAAGTTTACTGCTTATATGAATTATATGATATTGATGTATATTTTTTCGTAATGATAATTAATTCTATGGAAGAGTATATGGGTTGACAAGATGTAGTCATTCAATTGTGATCTTTAATATTTTCCATGAAAGGGAGTCATTGTTAATAATTCTCTATGAAAGTAAAATATTAGACTTGTGATGTTATGAAGTCCTTTATAGAGTATAAAATCATGAAACTACTAATGGAGATATATGTGGTGGTTAAGGAGACTTATGAAATGATGAGAAACATTTTAGTCTTAGTGGAGTATTTAATTTTTAGATGCATCATTAAAAGGCTGTGTGATTATGTAAAATTATCAACCATGTGGAAAAGAACCGAAGGTGTGGATCCACCATCAGACTTGAATATAGATGATGATGAGAACATCTAAGTGATGAATTATGTTGTTGTATCTATGATAATGTTATATGTGATTATGTAGGAGTACCATGTCTCGAAGTGGGGTTTTCATCTAGGTGTGACCAAAATGAACCATGAAAAACATCAACTATTATGGTGATGGGGAATTTAAAATGATATAGCTTGGTTCATGAAAAGATGATACACATTTCAATAATTGAATGATGATAATCAAAGACTTGGTTTTCTTTTAATGTAAATACCCTTTTCGGTATAGAAGGGTGGATACATAACAATATACATTGTGGTGTTTATATAGAGGAAGCCTTCAAAGAATGATCCTATTTGGTTGATTATATAGAATTTCAAAAAGGTGTCAGATTTCTTATCAGTATGGGAGATATTTTTAGTGGATTAGTTGGGAGAATATTATGTCCTAGATATGTTCTACATTCATGTGGTTTGATATATTATTCTTACAGATCATGAAACATGTTTTACATAATACATCTTGTAGGGATTGTAGAAGTCTCAAGCTATATAGGTTTTATTGAGTACGTTATTCCTCCAATTGATAGATTGTGTATCAGTGTGAGATATTGTTTCTGGAGGATATTCATTCGACATTTTTCCTAAATATCGGTGGGTCTTGGTAGAATAACATAGATTTTTTTGGAGTTATACTATAATAATAATTATCTGAAAAGTATCCATATTTCACCACACGATTCACATTATGGTAGGCCATTCATATCACCCCTGTGTTGGATGGAGGAGGGTTAGTAATAGTTTATGGTATTGGGTCTATGGTAGGAGATGTTAGTGAAGGTTTAGTTTATTCATAATCAAATTGGAAAGGGTCAGAGAATATATAAGTTATATGATAATAGACATAGATGTCCCTAGAGTTAATAGAGGGCGATTGTGTATTCTTTAGAGTGTCTTGTAGATTGAGTCACCACATGATATAGATATAGTTTATGTTGGTGCCCATGAAAATTGGACCATTTGGGGTAATGGAGTGAATACAGTCAGTAATGTACTGATTTAATCTCCCATAGAATTACATTCTTATGCGTGATGTTTTTTTTCATATCACATCATTTTAAATATAACCTCTACCATCCTCATTTGAGTGATGTTGATGATGTAGAACATGTGATAGATGCTTCCTTTGAGGAGCATATGATACCTGTTTTGGATCACGGTGAAAAAGTGTTATTGGAAAAACCATGTAGATAGAACATGTAGTGTGGAAACATGGGATGGTTCTTGAAGAAATCATTTGAGATATAAGGAGATATCCAGGATCAATAACCCAATATTTTTTATTCAGAATCTAAGTGATGTGTGGGGATACATCTCAAGGATGTGCTGTTATAATATATGGAGATTATAATATACTGACAATCACTTGATATTTATTGGTCTGGTTTACATGTACTCTTTTACCACTATTTTGAGTTGATTTTTGGGTTGTACATTGGGGAGAGTTTTGTGGGAAATTGCGAATTTTGGAAGGACGAGGGAAAGTGAAAAAGTTAGCGGATGATTTTCCCAAACTGTGAACCATTTCCCAAAAAACCATTCAACGCTATATAAAGAGGGATTGTATAGTTGGATCATGGATTGAAAAACCATTCACCATCTTAGGATTAAACATGAACACACACCCCAAAAGGGGGGAATGGTTATGGTGCACAGTTTTCCAGACCATGCACCCCTACACAAGAACTAGTGCATGGCATATTAATTAAACAAAAAGTAAGTTTTTAAAATACCTAAACCCCCCATATTAACCACAAATCTACCCCACTCATCCCCAAACGATTCCACTCTATTTTGGAGGCTTGTATAATAATTATGAAGTCTCTCAACAGCTCTAATTCTTGATTCGATGACCAAATTGATGTAATGGACCTCTCCGGGTAATGAAATCTTATCTCGAATGGTTTTATGTCTCTTCCATGTTCCTATAAAATATGTTTATGGGATTTTTTTCCTATTGGATTTATATACGGATAAAGTTATAATAGATATTATTTCTTATGATCTTCTATTTAGGGCATGAATGAAGAAATAATTCATCTACATCATTAGGGTCATTTCGCTCAAAATGGGAATTTCCATTGGTGATAATTCACCAACATTTCTATGGTATATGTTAAATTAATCAAATTAGATTGTCATGAAATCCATTATGTGTATGTAGTTTTATAATTTCTAGTGTACATTTAGCAATTCAGTTTAATAATTTAATTAATTAATTTTGTATTGTAATTATTTAAGGGATTTGGAATTAAGAATAATTTATTGTTTATTTAATTATATTTTTTTTTGAAATTGATGGATTTGATGAATAAATAATTATGGAGTTAATTATTTGAATAATGAATAGTGTAATTATGGATGATTATTTATTTAATTAAATATCAGAATATTGGAATTTAGTGATTTTAGAAACTATTAATTGTTGAGTTATTTAATATAGTATTGAATACTGAATATAAAATAATTAATTATTGAATTAATTATTATAAAGTTCATAATTAAACAATTGTTTGAAAATTTAATTGAATTTATCGTGATGATGGAATTGATGGAAATTTGATTCATTAATTGATTAATTAATTAATTGAAGATTTTGATTATGAAAGTTGTTGAGAGAATAAATGAGGAATAATCCTGATTGATGTGATATTTTTAAACATGTGATATTACGATTCTTTTGATATTGTTATGTATTTTATATATTTGATTGACTAATATATGAGTAAGGGACATGGATTGATTCTCCAAATTTTCATTTGTGATTGAATGATAGACTCATGTGGGACACTGACATATGCTCCAAATACCAATAGAGTGTGAAGCACATTAATGAGAATTTTTTTTGGGACAAGGACTGATGCTTCAAATACCCATGGGTTATGGGACATAGAATGAAACTCCAAATATCAATGGGGTGCTAGACATGATTTTTTACACCCATGATATTGTCATTGGTCTATGGTTCCAATTTGCCATGATGGAGAATTAAAATTAATGGATAATAAAACCTCAATGTTTTATAATGATATCAGAAATTTATATTTCATATGTATAAGACTCTAAAATGTGATAAAGTTGGTATTGAGCGTCACAAATAATCCGGAATCTAGGGGGTTCATGTTGTTAAACAAAGAATAATGGATAATGTGATAACTATTTACTTATGAAATGTACTTACTTCATTATAAGATTTTATACACTTTAATTGATTGTATATTGATTTAGGAACACTTATTTGTGCCCTATTTAATTATACTCACACACTACTAGGGATTCTTAATCAGTACCTGAATATATTTCATGTTTGGATGATATGATAAAGGAAAAGTCCCTATGTTAGATGGGTAGTTGGGGATGAAGCATGGATGAGGTTACCTGATGTTACTTGGAGTCCTAATACTAGTTTATTATATTTATTTACTATAGGTTTTATATGTTGACACATGAAATGTACTCAGTATTTCATAAATACTATTCTGTTTTGATTATTTTATTTACTTCTTTTGTCATAATTAGATGTTGGTTCATCTGGTAATTGGTTATATCATTTGAATATTGTTTATTTATTTTCTCTAATGTTCTACTTTGTTAAAGACGGTATAATGTCCCATTGGTTTATATTAGGAATTCACTATTTGTCAGTAGACTCTAGTATACTTGGAGGCACGCTTGAGGTTATGTAAGGAACCGACTCTGGCCACAATTGTGTGGAACTTGTGTCGAGATGTTATAACTCTAAGCCCAAAAATTGATGAAATGTAAAACACAAATAAACAACCAATTCATGCATACATGTACATCCCACAATGAAAGAATGGAAGGAAGTAAAAGAAGGTATATAGGTCCAAATAGAATCCCACCAAATAGAGTTTAAAAAAAAGTCCAGCCTGAATGTAATACTAGGAGTGATTTTAGAATACCACAGGAATACACATTTGTCTATCTGGTCTCACTATGCACTATCTATTCCTTGTTAGTAAAATAATATCTTAAAAGGTTGATCAACTAAACATTTCACTACACATACAACCACATCTCATGGATTGATGAGTATAACAATATAGATTTGGAAACCCTGAAACAATAAAGCATACAAAAAAGAAAAATATAGTAAACTCTATTTATATATATTTAGAAATCACAAATAATAAGAATTTCTTAATTCACTAAACAATGACACATATCCTAATGGTAATTTCCAATCATATTATGACAACATAAGATTATATGTCAATGTTTCCCTAAAGCACTTAGCTAGGGGAACACACTAATGAGTATAAAGGAATTGATCACGTCCATTTGAGAAGTAATACTTGCTGAGTCACACCATTAGAAAGGAACACTGATGGTCTAAAGATATACTATACATATATAATGTTTACAACCAATTCCATGGATTGATACCTATAAATAAATAATAATTATGATACTATGTAGTGGATTAGAACCTACATAATGGTGGTCATGATGATACCATGAACATCATCAAGGACATGATGATTAATAGAGGATCACACTTCAGGCGACACATAGGCATTCTAACAACTCTATCGAAATATTCTTTCTGAAAGGATCATTGTTCTATGAGTATGAAAAAATTCCATACTATACCTCTTGTAGTGTAAATGGGAAACACAAACAAATTAATCATTACCAATATATAGAGGATATGAGATCAAACACAAAATTTATCAAGTACATGAAATACACTATAGTTATGAGTTATGTCCCTTGACCACAGGTCATGCTTGTGTAAAGGACCATTATCACATCAAATATCCTTGTAAAAGTACATAGTGTTTCATCTACCCATGTAATCTACCTATGAACTTGTTCAAGGGTCGACCTGTTTATTCATTCAAGTGATGTTATTGTAGGGGAGGATATTTTCCACTCCAACCCATTTTGTCTACCCTATATGGTATATGTTGAGTCACCAAGAAGTGGTCTCATTTTATATGAAAAATTCATATTCTATGAGATACTTATCTTCTTTTTGAATCCTGAGAGTCCACATAGAAGGGCCCAAAAGATATTTTGATCTATTTTACAAGCCTTATATCACAATGTTTAACATATTATAAAATCTAGTTTCTTTATTAACTTATGTTCTTCAGTCCATTGATTTGACCATAAGCCTAGATAAATACCAAGGAGACATCTCATATGAACCATTTCATGGATCAAACAACACATTCAGTCTTCAATTCTATTCAAAAAATGGATTCAAATGTCTTACTACATTACATTTCAAATAACATCAATCTGGGATTCTAAAGCCATTTGATTAATCACTTCTCCCTTTCGTAACACCATTATGAGGTTGTTTTAATCTGAGATATAAAATATCATATTATTTAATCAATAATATGGTGTCAAATGATCAATTCATTGGGTTATGTCAAAATAAGGGGAAAATTAATTATGTCCGTGATAAAAAATGAATCTGATTATAAAATAATGAGAAAAATTGTTATAAATGAACCTCTTTAGTTGTTTATGTTTACCTCAATCCATTTCTATGATAATAAAATTGAACAATAAACAAATAAAAATTAATTCTTCATAAACCCTATTAATCTAACCCACACTGAAATATGACTAATATATGAATCAATTATTTGGAAGACTAATTCATGATCATTTTAGAAACTATGAATTGGGAATGAAACCACATAAAACAAACTTCAAAACTCAATTCGGATAGATTGATGAAAATAAAAAAATTGGATTCATTGAAATTGGAAGGATCCTTTGATGTGTATTCACATAGAGTCTCGATCTAAGATATTATTGTCATTAATATAAGATAGATACTCTAAAGACCTCTCTAGTGACACCCAAATGTTTCCATGGATATGTAGATAACCCTGAAATTCCAACAATTATGAATTTTTAAATACATGTTAGTCACTAAATCATTGAATAATAAATCAAATAATAAATTTAATTATCATTGTTAATTTCCACACTGGAGAATTGTATTCAACACATGACCCAGAATTGCCAAGATTATGCTGCACTTGGGGTAAAATATATATTCTTAACCCAATGGTTCCCATAGATATATGATTCCAGCCTCCATTTAGATATTATCCAATTTCATAGAAAAAATGCACATACCATTAATTAAATATATTTTAAAATTTTAATGCATTAATTCCAGGAACATTGGACAATTGAATTGAATGGTGTCTCACCACCTAGTCTCAGAAATAATCCATACCAAATCTAAACCAAATTTAATATTCATGTCATTACATTATCCCCAACATGGGCATCTACATCCCAAAACATCCAATTCAGGGGACACCCAAATAGATGTGTTACGGAGAATGAATTTGACCCTCCTACTACCATGTTCTCTCCTAAATATATATGTTCTACCTTAAAGAACATAGTAAAAGAATCTCTTGACCATAAAGTACTCTCTAATGTTGATCCTAAATCTCCACTGTGTACTATGCATTATTAGCTTCATCCTAAATTTCTAGCTATCCATAGTTGATAATTTTTAATGGGTCATAAATGTACATACTTAGGTATGAAACATGGAATAAATTATATACCCATTATAAATGTGGATGTTAGTTAAAGTTTACACCACCACACCAACTCTTTGTAGTAAGGGGAAAACATCAATATATCCTGGAGATATATTTTCACCCTGACCAAATAGTTATAGTTCATATTGAGAAGTATCCTATAAGACCACTTCGTCTCCTTAGAAAACAATTCCCTCCATCATAGTTATGCATAAGTCCTATGACGACACTATACAGTCATCTTGTGCTCATGGATAATCTATATCATCTTGGTATTTTTTTCATACCAACTCTGGTCCCATGATTTTCTACTCCCTTGGTATTGTCCAACAATGTGCTGACCTATAGGGTCACCCATACAATGCCTCGAATGGTTCCATATCAATGACAACCCTACTCCTTACTACACATTTAAATATTATTTATTACATAAACATGAACTTTAGATGACTCTGATGATCAAAAGATCTAGTGTCTTGGGGAAATTAGGAACATTACAAGAAAACATAAGACATAAAATACAACATCCTTATTGAAGACTTCTTTTACATAACCATAGAATTCCTTTTATATGTAGAATTGTATAGGATGACCTGAGATAATTAATAAGAAAAGGATGATCTTTAAGCCTAGTAAGGGAGTCAGCAAGACATAACATGATGAATACATTACCTGTTTGGCAAGCCGCATATCAATGGATCTCGATAGAAATATAAATATAAAGTCATGATATAGAAAGATTACCATAACACGGTAATGTTGAGACAACATCAAACATGATATTAGCATGAGGTAATGCTCATTTAACATTGATTATCATTAGTAAACCCTAATTTAACATTAATTAGCATTATTAAACCCTCAGTGCTCATTAATTAGCATGAGTAAATCCTCATTGCACATGAATTAGCATAAGTAAATCCTCATTGCACAATATTTATCAAGATTAAACCCTTATTACACATGGAGTATCATGATACCTAACATTACCCAATGAATTGGAGTTCTATTAGGGAATATCCATTATAAACATTTCATTTCTTGCATAAATGCACCACATGGATCATATAACATGGAATCATTCAATATCACAAGTTATTAAAGAAATTGAATAATATGGAATAAATAGATTTTTGAATCATTAAATTTGTACATGTGGATAAAGGAGAATACCCTTGATATAGATATGGTTATTGCGTTCACCACACGATGAGTTTGGCTAGGTAGATCATAGTGCAATTTCAGCAACATATTGACGTTATATGGAGATTCATAAATTGGGTTCATGGGAGAGAAATTGGTATCTAAAAATTTATACTTTAAATAGACAATATTTTAATCATGGAACATAATATCATATCATATGAAAGAAAATTTAGATTCCTAATATGGAGAAAATTTTTGAATGCAAATAAGAAGAGATAAATCTTTTACAGAATATCAGCATGTCAATGGGTGTACACAAAAGGAATTTATGGGAGAAAAGGGGTCTCTCATCATTCAAAAATAAAGAGGGATGTATGGGGGATGTGAAAAATCATACCTAAAAATTTCTAATTTAAATTAAAAGTGCATAATAACATAAAAAAATGGAAAAAAATGAGAAAGGATGGAATCCCTTACGAAAATTCAGCATGGTAACATGTACCTATATGGGTTCATTAGAGGAATAAATGAGAGTGAAAGGGACTATCATAATTTATAAAACATGTGGTAATTAATTATGATATTTAATAACATATCCTAATATAGTAATAAAGGATATTAAAAGATATAAAATGGAAATAATGCTTTATGAAAGAGGTCAGTGAAAGATTCGTTAGATAATTTCATCATAGCAATGACTTAGGTAAGAGTAAAATGAGGGAGGATAAGTAATAACTCAATAAAATAACATAAAATATATATTAATATAATTATTATAAAATAATTACATTATATACATTCAAAATTACTAGTACTTCATTAATATAAAATGCTTGAATTTAAAATGGGGAGAGGAAAGTGAGGATCCCTTACATTGATGTGTGATCCCAAATGATTATGAGTGGTTTATTGGGAGCTTGTGGGATCCTTTTTAGGACTCTAGGGAGTACGGGGAAGAGGTATTTGTATCTCCAAATGGTTTGAGTGAAAAGGAACGTGAGGTTGTGTGGGTTTCTATAAGAAAGGAGAGGGAGTTGTTTATTATTTAGTTTTTGGACACTACATATTAAACAAACCAAAAACACAAACCGTACCATGGTTGTTCCAATTATTTTTGAAACATGGGAGTGGTATACAATATTTTATATTTCCAAGGGACAAAAATATTAAAATATTTGGTTTTCTTACATTTATGTGAGTCACACACTCAAGGAAATCATTCTAAAATGATAAAATATTTTATACGTCTTGGAGGGTACACTAAGGCATCCTAAAATTAATAAAAAAATAAAAAAATCAGATTATATTAAAGGTAAAAAATATATTTTCTGAATATAAATTTTACTGCATTTTTATACATTACTATTGGGTCATAATGATGTCAGAATACAACTTAAATCTTTAAACGATATTTAATTTTTACAAAAAAATTCGGTTGTCTTAGAAAATTTAGAAAAATTCACCTTTAGATAATTTCAATGTCAAGAATCCAAAAATATTATTAATTTTATCTAAATTATTTTATAAATATGTGAATTTTTACTTTTAATATAAAAACCCGTCATTTATGGAAAATTGATGGGTTTTGACAAAAAATAGTTTCTAAACCTTAATAAATAATAAATTTGAATTCAAAATATTTATATGATCATTTATATTTAATAAATATTTTATAATATTAATATTATATTAAAATATTATTTATTCATAAAATTAATTAATTCATCAAAATAAATTCATTACTTAAAAAAATAATTTATGTTTTATCTTATTAAAATATAAATCTTATCAAACTGAAAAATTTATCATTTATATAGTAAAAACAATTTGGAATATAATAATCACTTATAATTAATAGGAGTGTTCTTATAAAACTATTATGATAACAAAATTAATAAATCCCTAGTTTAAAATAAATAAATATATATTTCTCAAAAGTACCATCTTTTTGAAAAGTCATTTTATCTAATTCATTGTATTTTTAAGAAAAACCATTCTCATACAGGAATTGATAGAATAATACTTTTATATATAAAAGGGATTACAAAAAAAGTTACTAATTAATTGTTACAACCCCCATATAACACCTATATAATACCAATGGGCAAGGTGTGTGATGGTGACAGACTATTGGGGTAGCTCAGATAACATCACCCGAGTGGTAATATCTATTAAAATGATCTTCTCTCATAGGCGGTTCCATTCAAGCTTATCATGTGGAAGCTCAGCTTGGGATTGGTCAATATAGATGCCCATTAATTCTACCGCCCTTCCGAGCACTGAAAAATGAGCATCGCATTAGACAAGTCTACTAGATGTGTCCATCCTCTCTTTTATCTATACCAAAATGATTCTTTTTAAAAACCATAAATTTATATCAGTCGAGTGATCATTTATCAATAAATATTTAATAAATGGTAATGATACATAATGGAAATTTAAACACAATAATAAAAATAAAATGTGCATTTTTTTCTATATCCTTATGAAATTTAATTAAATAAAAGATCTAGAATATTATTTATGAATGTTCAGATCATTAAAAAATTCCGCCATTCAGAAATTTCATCCTTGAAATTTCCTTTTCTACACACAAAAACATATTTTGGTTGCTTTTCTTCATCACATCCTTTGGATCCAACATTGCTTCTTCAAACTTGTGGTTTCTCTACAACACTTTTATGTGGGTGTATTGTCTTATTTTATAGAACATTTTCCATAGGATCTAGTATGTTAACCGTCTTCATTTCATAGAAGAGGTCATTTTCCAATTTTATAACCTATGGATTGAGTACATGAGATGGGTCAGGTATATACTTCCTAAAGAGTTATTCATGAAATACATCATGTACTAGAGACATTATCTGGGGGAGTGGTCATTGAAATTCCACTCCTCCAATATGATCACGTATCTTAAAAGGGCCGATGTACCTTAGAATAATCTTTCCCTTCTTCCCAAATCACATAAATATATTCCATGGTGATATGTGGAGGAAAACTACATCTTCAACATCAAACTCTAGGTCTCGTCGATATTTTTCAACATATCTCTTTTATTTACTCGAAGTGTATTTAATGTGCTATAGGACAGTCTTTACCTTCTCCAATATTTCTTACAAAATTTCTAGACCTGAGATTTTTTTCTCCGCATCATTATGCCATCATTACGGTGTTCTACACCTCTTCCCATAAAGGGATTCATAAGGAGTTAGTTGGATGCATGTTTTGGAATTGTTATTGTAAGAGAACTAAATAAGAGGAATATTTTGATGAAAAAATAATTTGAAGTCCATTGATTGTGGTCTCAAAATGTCCTCAAGTGTTTGGATATTTCACTCACATTGGCCATCATTTTAAGGATAATATGTCATACTGTAGTTCAGCTCAGTCTTCAAATCATGTAGGAGATTCTTTTAGAACATAGAGGCGAATCATGTATCTCGATCGAATATAATCGATAGCGGTAATCCATGGATCCTTACAAATTTTTTGAAGTATATCTATGATAGTTGATCCAATGAAAAATCCACTTGAATTGCAATGAAGTGTGACACATTTATAAGACGAACCACAAAAATGAAGATAATTTTTTTTCCATTGGATGAATTCATATTTCTAGTGATAAATTCCACGGTGATGTTCTCTCATTCCTATGTATTTATGGGTATTGGTTTCATCATCCCCTTAGACTTCTTCCACTCAAACTTCACTTACTAACTTACTTGGAACATTGCCATATATTAGGTGATCACCTTCTTCATGTTATCCCACTAATAATTCTATCAATGATCTCAATAAAAATTTGTGTTTCCAAAGTTAATATAAAAAATATTACAATTTCTATCATCCATATGTTCTTTATATAACTCTTTAATTCATGGAACACATATTCTTGACACAAATATTCAAATTCCTACTTTATTAACATTGATATTTGAGGATTTCCAATTTCTGATAGTTTCCACTTTCTTATGAATTCTAACATAATCCATTTGAGAATATTTTAACCTTTAATAAATAGATGGTTGAGTAATAAAATTGTGAAAGTATTGATAATGATCCATTATTTATGATTACAATTTCCATATGAATCAAATATATGGATATTGGATCTATTTCAATTTTAGTCAATGATAGAATTGATGGGTCCTTTGTACATAGATCATATGCCACCCTGTTTGATTTTCCACGGTGGTAATGGATTGTGAATTCATAGTATTTTATTAGCTCTAACCATCTTTTGTAGTGCATATTCAACTCTTTCAATATGAATATATACATGAGGATATTATGATCTTCATATATTTCACACTTCTCCACAAAGAGTTAATGTCTCCAAATTTTTGAATTAAAGATCACTACAGCCTACATCAGATCATGTGTGGGATAATTTGGCTCAAAAATTTTCAACTTCAATGTTGAATAAAAAATAAAATTTTCATGTTTCCACAAATTCCAACAAAGAGACACTTAAAAATATTCAAGAAGAACATTCCCACAAACATCAACATGTGATAAAACACTTATAGAATTTTTTCACTAATGATTTAATATCATTTATACTTGAGACTCAATGTTCATAGAAAACATAAAATATATATAATACGAATTGAATTGAAATAAATTAAGATATAAACTACTTTGATGTAGTAGTAACATGTAATTAATTAATCATTATCCATCTTAGCAGATGACATCCAATGATCCCTTGATCTTGGAGATTGTTGATGCTCATCAAGATTATTAGACCCTGTAATAGATCATTGTCTTTGGTAATGCCCTACATCACCACATTTATAGAATAAACCAGTGTAAGATGCCTTATATTGAAAATTTATTCCATCCATCAAATTGTCCATTCTTTTTTAGAAATTGGATATATTGTTCCCTTCCTTTCCACAGATAAATCATAACCTATTACCTTTGTGACATTTCCCTTGGAGCCTCTTTCCACAATTGTTTCATGAATAAAATTAGGTCTTCATCCACTAATCATAATTATCATAATAACTTTCACAAGATGTCTTATTTTTATTCCTTGATTTCCTAGGGCATTCAACAATGTTCCAAGTGTTAATCATGATTTTTGATATCTGGTTTAACATAATCACAATATGTCCTACTTGAGATTCCATTTGATTGGGAATGTCACTGGGAAATTTATCATGTTTCCCTTCACATCGGTGGTCATCCATATTCCTCGTATATCAAACCATTGACTAGAATAAAAGGAAAATTATGGATGAGTATTTTAAACATTTTTACAAATAAAATGGAATCAAATGGAATTTAAGGGATATATTATAAATTAAATTTATCTGATTAAAATATAAGTTTCTTGGTTCAAATCAATGTTATCCATGATCTAACTGGTAAAGTATATTATTTTGGTATTTTTTTGATCCCACCATAAAGGTTAGTACCAAGATTATGAATTTACTGGAACATATTACCTAGGAGTGTCAAACCAAGAGTGCCTCAAGGCCCGTTATTACGCACTAGTTCCCATTAAAGTATAGATAAACATGGTGTTTTCATGTTTTAAATCTCTATAAATATATACAAGAGGCTCATCTACTTGTTCTTATCTATATATTGGTGTATTTGATTCATAAAACCCTTACTCTATTCTCACCAAAATGTTTTGGAAATTTTTTTATAATTAGTCTTGTCCTTAATGATTTCAATAGGGTCTAATAATCCTAATCCATAAAATAAAAAACCGATCCTCTGATAAAAACTATTAAAACCATACTCATTATTATATATTTAAACATGATTAATTACATTATCATGAACTTAAGATAACTTTGAGGATCGAGAGGTCTAGTGTCATGGGAAATTAGGAACATTTAATGACAACATAAGACATAAATTAGAAAATATTTATTTAAAACTTCTTTTACATAAAAAAATTACCTTCTTACTTAGAATTTAATGGGATAACCTAAGGACATACATAACAAAAGAGTGAGCTGTAAATCCCAATAAGGTAGTAAACAAGGAAGAACACCAATAATATAGTACCAGTTAGAAAATAGGAATATCAATTGAGAACAATAGGAACATGAACATTAGGTAATGATATATAATTATTATCATAACATAGAAACTTGGAAAAAACATAAAACATGATATTAGAATGAGGAAAGTCTCATTGGACATAGACTAGTTTGAGTAAACTCTCATTGCACATGAATTAGTATGAGTAAATAATAATTACACATGAATTAGCATGAGTAAACACTAATTTCAAATGAATTAAAATGATTAAAATATCATTGTATATGGATTATCATGATAATAAACAATATACAATGTATTGGAACACTGTTAGGACACATCCATTATAAACATTTCATTTCATGTATAATTGTTCCACATAAATCATAAAACATGGAATCATTCAATGTGATATATCATTCCACAATTAAAGAATGTGGAATAAATAAATGTAAGGACAATTAAATATGAATATGTTCATAAAGGTTAATAATATTGATAGATAAAATGGGAATTGTATTCACTAAATGATTATTTTTGCTTGGAAGATCGAAGTGTGATTTCGGCAGCATAACAACGTTATATGGAGATTCATAAATTGGGATGATGTGAGAGAAAGTGGAATATAATAATTTATAAATTAAATTGGTATTAAAGTAATCATGTAACATTATGTCCCAATATATTAAATGTAATTTAGATGCATAATATGGGATAAATTCTTGAATGGATATAAGAACCAAGAAATCTATAACGGAATTTCAGCATGGTAACAGGTGTAAATAGAAGGCATTAATGAGATTTAAAGGGGGTAAATCATCATTCAAACATAAGGTGGGATGTATGAGGTATTTGAAAAATAATACCCCGACATTTAAATTTAAAAAAGGGTATAACAATATAATTAATTTCGGAAAAAATGAGAATGGATGGAATCCCTTACAAAAATTCAGCATGGTAAGGAGTGCACATAAGAGTCATAAGAGGAATAAATGAGAGTTAAAGAGACTCTACTAATTTATACATAAAATGGTATGTTATTAAGATATTTAAAAACCTATCCCAACATTGTTATACAGGTTAATAATTGGAATGAAATGAAAAGAATGCTCGATAAAAGTGGTGGGTGGAAGATCCCATACGAAATTTCAGCATAGTAATGACATATGTAAGGGTAAAAATGATGGAGGATAAGTAATAACTCCTTAAAATATAATAAAATATACATTAATAGAATGGTTTTAACATAATTCAGTTATAACAATTCAAAATTACAAGAATTGTTTTAAAATAAGATGCTTGAATTTGAAAGTAGGAGAGGAATGTTAGGATCCCTTAATTGGATGTGTAATCATAAAGGTTTGGGAGATGTTACATAGGAGCATCGGGGTACCTTGGGAGGACTCTAGGGAGTATGGGGTAGAGTTTGGACGAGATAATTTTTTTAGTTAAGTGGAATGAGAGATTAGGTGTGTTTATATAGGCAATGAGAGGGAATTCTTTATTACGTAGGTTTTGGACACTACACATTAAACTAATAAAAACCAAAAACCTTACACTTGGTTTTTTCGCATGGTTTATACAAAATTATAGTGTTATAAAATATTTTATATGGAAAATCTCTGAACATATTAAAATATTAGGCTTTCTTATGTGGAGGTGATTCACACTCTCAAGAAAATCATTTCAAAATGATAAAATATTTTGTATGTTTTTAGGTCCAAAAAGGCATCATACAATTAATAAAACAAATATAATATCATATTATTTTATATTTAAAACTTATATTGGATGAATATCCCATTTATATAATTTTATTACATCACTATTGGTTTATCATGATGTCATAAAACACATTATATATTAAAACAGTATTAAATTTTACCCAAAAATTTGACTTTCTCAGAAAATAAAAAGAATTAACCATTTGATAATGTTGGAATTCTGAATCCAAAAATGATATTTATTTTATCTAAATAATCTTATAAATATGTGATTTGTAACTTCTAAAATAAAAACCTTCATTTATTTATAATTGACTGATTTTGAAAAAAATAGTTTGTGAACCATAATAAAAATTACATTTACTTCATAAAAATTATATGATCATTTATATTTAATTAAAAATATATAATAATAATAATATTTAATTAAAATATTAATTATTAAAAAATTCATTAATTCATAAAAATAAATTCTTTAATTATATGTACAATTTTATTTTTATCATATAAAAATATAATACTTGACAAACTGAATATGAAATCATTTATAAAGTAAAAATAATATGGAATATAATAACCAATAATTATTAAAAGGAGTGTTATTATACCACTATTATATTAAAAATGATAAAACCTTTGTTTAATATAATAATTTATATATTTCTAAAAAGTACCATTTTACCCAAAATATCATTTTACATAATTAGTTATACTTTTAAGAAAAACTATTCTCATACATGAATTGATGTAATTGGACTTTTGTTTATAAAATGGATTACACAATTTTTTTTAAAATATTGTTACATAAACCCTTATAACACCTAAATAAGACTTAAGAGTAAGGTGTTCGATGATGAAAACTCTTGGGGTGCCTCAGATAAGATTTCCCATGTGGTAATCTCTATTATCCTGAACATATCTCATACTCAATTCCATTCAATCATAACATGTTGATGCTCAGCTTGGGATTGTTCAAGAGCGAAGCCCTATGACACTACCTTCATTAGGTTCTCTTATAAGCAAGATTTTTACAGTCCGAGTCTATGAGATAAGGAAATCCTATTCTTTTTCTATGTCGAAGGGATTCTTTTTGAAATCCGTAAATTTATTTATGTCTTTTGATCACATTCAACAACTATATTAATAATGGTAATGATACACAACGGTCATTCAAACCCAATAATAATAATAATAATTTGTTCATGGGTTTTCTAAATCCACATAAAATTTAATTAATTAATATAAAGGTTATTGTATTCATGAATGTTTGTATCATTACAATATCGATGGTGGAGTGATAACTATTTTAATACGAAAACTACATTAGTGGTAGGTGATCCAAATATATTGGGCCAAATTCTAACATTCAATTATACACATTACCCTCTATAAACTTAATGTTACACTCATTTTGACCTTCATTCTAGATATGGAACACTGTGATCAAGTGTAACAGAGTCTCAAATTCCTCCAACAATCCGTTCCTCATTCAAGATATGATGTGAGCATCACAGTCAAAAACTATCACTAATTGAACTCCATGGAGTTGGACCATCACGTGCATTTAGGGGAAACCCAATCTATATTCTACATATAATTTGAAAATTTATAGAAAGTTGGATGACTTGGGGTATTAGTCCACAATCATCCAGATGTCTTTGTGTCCCCTAGACATATGTGGTAAGCCAATCATGATGTCCAAGGATACACCATCTACATCCATTGATCCACCTTAAGGGGTTGAGCTAAAACTGTTGGATCCCATTTCTTAGCCTTTATAAGATGAAAAGTAATCCATGCAGATTAAGAATTTGAAATGACATTTTTGGTGCCTAAAATCTAGCTAATGATGATATAAACAAATTCATAGCTGGTTTGAAACTAATATGAACCTTAATAGCCCCAAAATTCTCCAAGACTCAATTACACGAAGCTCCTCATTTGAAATACATGGCTTCTATAATCGAAATGGAAGATAATGGAATAATACAATGTCTGTCTAAGACTGATAGATCCCTACCACTTTTCATTGTACTCTTTCACAAAATATCTGACAAGAACATAACCCCTACAACCATGAAGGAAGGTGATGGTAACCACACGAGTTTTATGGAGTACAATGGATCCCATCCCTTCACGATATCCTTTTTTTTCATCATGGATCTAACAAAGATCATTTCAAAGACATTTTACATCTAAATATCTAGCTCACACATTCCATACCCACTGATACACCATCCTTTTTCATTCTGAGCTCCCATTTCATGATGCTTATGAGAATCCCAAACCTTATAGAAGAACTTATAACCCGAGGTACTTGAGAAATGAAAAACATGAATTTCTTTTTTCTTCATGGACCTTACTTATGTTAAGTTTTATAGTTAGGAAGGCCTCTACCATTCATGAATGATGGATCACTTTATGGTTTCTTGAGGTTCCATGAATCATTAATCCATCATAGATCAATGTCCTAATAATTATCCTTATGCTAAGGAGTGGCCAGGTGTTGTGAGAACCATTCCTTCACACAGTGCCTTTTATTCGTGAATCTCATTTTCATTCTAAAGAGACTTAACTTTGTTAATCACCCTTCCTTGGTGAATTACCCCTACTTCATGAAGCTCATCTTATCGAGACCCCAAGATTCATGAACCCCTTTACTGCACTACACTTAAGGCTAGCACGATGTGATTTCATGTTTATGCATGTAGTCTTTCACGATGTGTTTCTCTACCTAATGAATCTACTAATAGGCAGGATAAAAATGTATCTCATTATCATAACTATGATAATGTAGATCCATAGACTCACCAATCATCTACCACACTATTTTAAGCATTATAGGTGCATTCCCTTCACCATGGTTTAAAGGGTTCCATTTTTATGTGTCCAAGGTGTGATGATAGAGTCCTCATCATCCAATATATAGGATGTTAAACTACCAAGAACCATCATTATCATGACATGACATTAAAGTATATCCTCACCTCATGTCATGAATCTATAGTGCCCCACCTCGGGAATTTTCCATGGACACTCATCTCCGTGGGAGGAAAATATTTTTACATTGAATGCGATCCTCCCCATAAGGAGAAAAATATGCCCAAGGGGAATAGAAACCCTCTTGGTGTAACCCCCCCTAGAATTTTTTATAGGATGTAGTACACTTTCTAACAATTTCCCCAATCCTTATATCATGGGGCTACTAACCATTTGTAATCCCCGATCTATTCCTCACCATGTCATCGTTAATGATGTGACTATCTAGCCAACTACACATTTTTTTTTCTGACACCAAGCATGACTCACATGGGATTTCATGTCATTAGTGACCAAGAAATACTCCTTGGACCATTTACCCATTGTAATACCATATATGTTTTTTTGTTGTGGCCTTTGTGTACGTCCTTATCCTATTCCCCCAACCAATGAAATATGTGGACTTGGATCCATTCCTTTTAAACTGTGTATGTAAGAAGTATTTAATATAATCAATAACATCAGTAACCAAATTCCATTTGTTCAATCTACATCACTTCAGTTAACTCGTCCCACATGATGTAAAACTATATTCTCTGATCTATGAGTGTTTGGAAACTTTTTGTGTATCTAGGAATCCTTGTAAAGGTTCAATCAAAACTAATGGTAATTGATCCCACATCGGTAAGTACCCCCATGATGTAAAATATACCCGTTATTAGATGCATCTCCTGGATCCACCCATTTTGGGGTTCTAATCCATCCAACCAGGCTACTAGTCATTATTATTCCCCTCGCATGTCTCAGAGTCACTATCCATGTGTACTCCCTGGTTCTATGTATCCATTATTAAACTGCATGGACATTGATCCCCACCTTCTAGAGAGGGAATATAAAAAGCCTTTACATGGTTCAAACCCATCACTCCCCAAAACCTATTTGATCCTTCTATTTCACTTTAGTTTACACATCCCACATGATGTAATCTTGCATGATCTGAACTATGCAGCGATTGATCCCCTTATGGTATGTAAAAACCCTCTTAGAGGTTTAGTCCAAAACAATGTTATGTGATCCATCCTAGGAAATAACCCTATTATGTGACTTATTACATTTAAGGGACACAACTCCCTGATCCACCACTTTAGGTGTTCAGATCCATCTGTTCAGACCCGATACCAAGCATAAGGCATAGCCATATCTTCGAGTTGTTGTCGATGCATAAACCCTGATTCAATACCTCCATCACTGAACTACATGGAATTTGATCCCCGACAACTAAAAATATTTTTTTAGTAAACCTATATTCCATTATATCTCATCACTCCTGATAATCCTTTTGTTCTATCTATTTCATGATGGTTCATTCATCCCATATAACGTTAAACTACATGATTCAAACTACATGTGTTTTTATCCTATTTGGGTTTGTAGTAAGCCTCTTCGCGGTTGAATCCTAACGAATGAGATGTTCTCCCAACTAGTTAATTACTCCCTAATGTGACATATTACCTTTCTGGGACACATGCCCCAGATCCACCGCTTAAGGTTTTTTGATCCAAATGTTTTGGTCGCAAACGACACGTATGACTCACACATATAATTTTAATCCAACCTAGACTAGTCATGTTACAAAGGTATTGTAACTATGCGTGATCCCCTTGAATATATCTTTTCCACATTCCAAATGAACACATCAGTTCTATGCCTCCATTTTTAAACTACAGGGACTATGATTCCCATGCTTTGGGTTATATTGGAAGCCTCCTTTAGGTTCAAGCCCATAACTATCCACACTCCATCTATTAACTAATCAATTCCACCATACCCACGCTGATTTCAACTTGGACACCACAACCAGGTAGCATCACGCCATCCATTTGGTCCTTCTCAACATGTACCCCCATTAATCCCATTGCTTCTTTTAACTACACCCTAGAAGATAACCATGTATAATCCTCACACAATCCAAACTCATTCAACAATGAGTGATCCTCTCAATAAGGGCCGCTAACCATGTGTAATACTCAAATAATCCCTTATAACTACAAGGGTTTTGATCCATGTTTTATATATAGGGTACATAATAATCCTTCACCATGTTCAATCCTTATTAATGGTAAACCTTTTTACCCCGAATTATTGTTAATCATATCTGATCTGCCCTCAGTGGTGTCCAAATATTCCTTCATGGTATGAAACCATCCTTTTTTTGGGATACACCATTATAAATTTCACTCTTTTCAGGTGTTCTGATCCATGCATTTGGTAAACCTTCCAGGTTCCCTCCAAAGTATTGTACCCATCTGATCTACCTTTTTAAGAATTATGATCAGGCTAGTACATATCTTTTATATATTAAACATGTATAACACCCCGTATTAAATATGGGAAGGAAATGAAATCCTTGGATACATGACTCTAGCATGTGATACCCTCTGATCGATATGGGAAGCCTCAAGCTTCAAAATTCATTAGAATCCTGATGATAAGGAAGAATAATGGTCTTCTAGTGGTTCAAGATCCTTATATTCCATTGATACCAAGCATGACTGCTATCATGAACGAAGGTTGCCTCTCTAGATAGACCCTTTGGAATATCTTGATGGAAATAGTATAATTAACCTGCATCCATGAAGAGATGGCACCGTGAACATGTTTCATGAACACCATCATAATCTTAATGGGAGACCCACACAAGGAGATAAATTCTGTGGAAGAATCCATGGAAGGAGATATGGACATCCCATCATCATGTTTGGAGTAAGGGGAAACATCTCTGTTGAAGTGATGAATATATCCTGCCTTTGGAAAGTGGGAATATGGGGTGAAATGCACCATAAGTTATCATCGATACAAAGAAAATGGATGGGCTCCTCAATCTATTTTGCTCCATGCCCTTCCATGGAGATAGGGGGCCTGGTGTGAAACTCACAAGAATTTTTGGTATTTAATTTCTACGAATTCCAATCTATGGAATTATCAGTGTGGATCTCTATTTATGACAATGGAAGACTAAATGAAATTTGGAAATTGGACATTTCTCTCTTGATATTCATACTGATGGTTAAATCTTAATGAATCATAGGAATCAATCTATTTGGAATCAATTTCCTCCACCCCTCAAATGTAGGGGAAGGAGGAACAACAATGTAGCAATCCCACACAAGTCCACCTTCTCCATGAATTCATCCACGACTATAAAAACTGGCATCCCATGCCCCATCTCAACCACAGAAATTGTTCATAGGAGAGTGATATATGTTTTCATATGACGAAACGAGCTGGATGTGTTCATTCTAATGAGGGATAAATACCTATAGGACCTAAAATCATTAGCTCCTCACCATCACCGCTGCCCCCAGGGGCCACATAGGAAGCCACTACACCCACACCAACATTCAACCATTTCAATAGCCTATCCCAAAAACAATCATGCAACTCATTTCCTTATTCCCTCAAAGTATGGGACATACAAGTCATATAGATGATGACTACATCTTATGAGTTACTTTGGAAGGCTCCCAGTGGGCCACGTAAGTGCAAGCAATTTTTAAACCCTCATCCCAAATAAGAGGTGGACTAAGCCCAGGCTCAACCAGCTTCAACCAAGTTCACCAGACGCTAATGTCAGGCGCAAACTAATGATTAAATGCATTAGGGGGAATCACATTCTATAAAATAAGTATCCCATTACACCACCTATATATACTATTAATTCCCTATTATTTTTGAGCAAGGGAACATCATTACCTGATCGGGATCAGGTACTCATCCACCCTACAGATAGGCTGCGTTGACACTATTGCTCAGTAGCACGATCAGTAGCCATCACTGGTAGACCCATGTTGATGATATACAGTAAGGAGGTCCCAAATATAAATTATCATTCCCAATTTGATATCCTCCCCGCTCCCTCACTCGTCATGGAGTTCCTCCCCATGTTACCAACACTGATCCGAGTGGAGTTATACACCATCTTGTTGGCACCTAGCATGGAGGCACTCTCCGTGAATATGATTTCAAGTATTAAGGTGCTCCCACCCCAATGGGAGTAGACATGGAGGTCCACTCCATGTTCCCACAAGATATTTGGAAATTCATCCACATAATAACAACCACACATGCAGAGATCCTCCCCACTTTGGAAGTGGTCAACATTGAAGTCCTCCCTAATTCTAGTTCAATTAGTGAAAAAGATTTTCTCATGCTACTACTAATGAATAGAATGAAGTTCCTCCCTACACCAATAATGATAGACATGTAGGTCTTCCCCATTACCTCATTAGCTATTACATAGGTCCTCCCCACTCTATCCCTCCTAATTGTGGAGGCCCCCCCATGCATCAACTTGCAGACACAGTTTTCCACCCTGTGTACCATTTTACAAATTCCCAGGTGTCATCACACTAGTAGTCATAAATGTTTAGGTCCTACCAACTATAATGATAACCTTCATGGAGGTCCTCTCAATGTCAAAGGACTACCCTGCAAAGTGTAACAACCCCACTATAGATGGGAGAACTGTTCCTCCCAAATGAAGTACTCCAAGAATTAGTAAATTGTTTTTAAGACAATACTCTTTTCATATTCTAAAGTGTACTGTGACTCGATAATGGAAACTCTACCTTTATTCTAGGAATCAGAGGTTTGGGATGGAACCCATCATGTTATATTTTCCTTCCCTAACTATGACATGTACCAGATCATAGAAAGACTCCACTGGTAAATGGAACAGGAAGAATATTTTTCTCCCTTACAAGGTCTTATCGTATATCCCTCTTTAACATTTTTAGAATCGTAATCTTCTTCGAAATGGGATCATGAAGAGTAATTCAAGGTTTTTCTAGATGATAATAATTATCCTCCTCTCCCACCAATTATTTCCACTCTAGTGAAAGAAGTTGTGGTTGATATCCGGTCTTAAAGGGACATGATGACAAAGTCGGTACCTTCACTGAGGGAAAACCTAGTACGATGCTTCTTGTAAGATCCTTTAATGTTCTCTCCACCGACCAGTCCACCACCATAATGGTCTACATTAGTTCATTTTATATATCCATGGTCACCTACTTTGATGACTGGGGAAGTCGGAATCTAGTTTACACTTTTGAATGAATGATATTATGGGAAAATCTCACAGAAGACTAGTTACCTAAAATGTTTTGGCCAATTGAAAACCTAGAATTAGACATCACAGAATCCCACAAAAATAATAATTTATGTACTTTTGAGAAACCCTATGTGGGACACATATCCTCCATCATAACTGATGATTGGATTATCCAAAAATCTAGGAACATTATGATGAAATTATCCAGTATTGTTTTATGGTCACGCAGGTCGAACTTCCCACAACTCAGCACCTCACATCACCCCACAATCACGGATATTTGCAGAGTATATGGATTCAATGCATTATTGTGCTCCTTAAAATTATCAATGAAGAGTCTTTATACAAGGATATATAAGGTCTGGTATAGTATGTGGCACTCCACTTCAACCTGATCGTGCGACAACCATACATTCACGGTGACATTGAGGATATACCTCTAGTTGTAGTCAGGGTATATATTGCCGAGCTCTGCATAATTAATTAGAGAGACATTTTTTAGTGCCGAGGATAATAACCCACCCCTTGGGGAAACACGATATCTTTTGGACCAACCAAGTGTTTTCATGCACTAGAAAATTTTGGTTATTGGCATTGAAGAGCCTTTGGGGTCATTTTCATTTGGTTGACATAACAATAATGTTAAAGGACTGATTGGGACATCAATACCATATGACCTATCAAGTTCATTATATTATACAAATATTGATCCTTCCACAAATAACTTGTTCCAGAAGCTTGTTGAACATAAATGACTCATTGATCATCTTATTTTTGAGAATCTTGTAGGAAAATAGCTAGATTATAGTGGAAATTGGTACAATACCCTAAATCCACCAATGGGAAAGTAGGGGAAAACACAGTCCCTCCTCATCCAGATGCTTCTAATTAATCTCTACAATCATGTTCACCATAATAGTCTGGAGATTATAGCATAAGACCAGATGTTGTGTTATGCATCATCGACTATGTTCAAGATATGTGAAAATCACCCTTCGGAAAAAGATCAGGTTTCTCCACTGACAGCTCCTTAGGTTGTTCCACTAGTGGTTCTACCAGCCACATCAAAAGCTGTGGAAAATATCTACCATGCTGAATAACCCACCAAAATACTACTAGTTAGAAACCCTAAAAAATAATGGAATCCCCGTCAATAGGATCTGGTGGTCCCCCTCATCACTCCCCAAGAGGCCCTAGAGATTAGGAATGTTGTGATACCACATAATGGCAAGTCATATCCAGCAAGAGTGGAATACATGCTAGCAACCTAAATTTTTAGGAATCATAACTTTTCTATTTTAACGGGATGGGATACCCGTTTTAGTTTCTCACCATCATTATTTTAAGGGGTGATCCCATGTTGGTAATTCCAACTTAGTAAGAAGATTATATGCTTTTATGTTTTGTACATACGTTGTATGTTCATATGTTTTCTTCTACATCTAGCCACCCATTGGGTTTATAGATGGTTGGTAATATCAATGTATAAATTTTCTTTATCAGTTCAGTTCCAACACTCGTAAAGAAAAATACAGCTGACCACTTCAATCCCACCTCATATAGGATAGGGGATGTTGGCTAACATAATGTAAGAATATCACAAATAAGAACATTATACAAATTACTAAGACCAACTTTAATATTCTAGGGGATTATGACTAGCACCAATTAGTCATATCACTAACTTGGGATGGATTAGACGATGTACATTTACAAACACATACATATCCAAGCACAAACAATGTTGAAAGTTAATAAAATGAAAAAAATGCATTCATATATCTAAATCCCAGTACCACAATTAGAATGAAATAGGAATAAATGTAAACAAGGGAAAATATAAGTGCACCATATGGTTTTTGAAAAATAAGTGAAACATGAATGTAAATCAGGTACTATGATTAGATTACCATTGGAACAAACCGTAGTCAATCTAGTCTCACTATTTATATTCCAGTCCTAGTCCACAAATTTCTCATCCAAAAGGTCAATAATATACGAAAATGTGACATGGGAGGAATAATACCTTTTTGGGGTGAAGAAAAAACATAATTGGAAACCATAAAACCAAAAACCAAACATGAAAGGAAAATATAAGAATTTATACATAGATATATTTCTAAAGCACATGTAAAAAAATTATCCATACACACAAAACATAGATAGAATGTCTATAAATAAGTTACAACTGTATTCTGATGGCCTAGTATTATAACTCAATGGTTCAACAAAAACCTCATCCAGGAGAACATACTTCATTGTTTGATATCACTGATGATGTCCATCTGAGAGGTAATGCTCATCTACTCTTGGAATTTACAAATACACATTAATGGTCTGGAGAGATACAATGCAGAGAATCAAATCACAACTAATTCTACTGGGTGATACTAAAATATCAATCTAGATTATTCTTTGAAGTAGTGGATCAGTGCCTATGATTGTTGGTGACTATGATAACAAGAACTCAACATAGGGGACAAAGAAGAATATAGGGTGTCATAGAGAGATTCCAATGAATTTATCCAAAATGTATTGCTGAATGGATCACTATCATAGGAGTAGGAAAAAATACTATACTAACCCTTAGTGAAAAAACATGTGATTCAAAACTTATTAGATATATTCCCAGATAAATAATACACAATATCCAATAAAAAATTTAAATAGTAAACAATTTATTGTATGGTTTCATGAAGTTTCCACTGAAATTGGGTTATGTTTGTATAAAATACCTTTATCTCATCCCACATTTGTTTTCAAGTAAAAGTATATGGCGTGTCAGCTACCAGTGTACCCTACCCAAGCACCGGTACATGGCTCGACCAGTGTACATGTCCAAGTAGTTTTTGTGTAGGTGAGTACATGATGTTTACCTACAAGTGTACTCAAACATGTGTCCATGTATCACATGAGGTATATGCCAAGTATCTCGAATGAATTCAGACACCCTTTGATAGAGTCACATGATGTGTGATACCTATATCTTCTATGAAACCATAGATTACACTAAAATTGTTCCACATAGTGTGTGGCTCTGGTTTCCATATCATGTATCTGGAAACTTTCAAGATTCTAATATTATGTTTCCACCTCTATTTCTACACCTCCATCTATTGATCCAGCCATGATCCTCACCAGAAAACAAAGTAAAAGTTTCATATAAGCCTCTTCGTCAATAAAATAATGTTCAAAAAAAATATTTTCATCAAATATATTCATAAATCTTTATTCATTGCATGCCAGAGAAAAGAAATTTGGGAATCCAAAGTATTTTGATTCTCACCGCTCTGATCATCTTCCCAATGTCTTATCTTTATTATCCTATATCTATAATTTCCAATCATAACACCTTGAAAACGGTTTTCTATGATTGATTAATTTGGATCCTTCAATCCAAGGGCCGAAAAAAGAACACATGAGATGAATGGTGATTAGGGAGAGAAAAAAACTAAAGAGGTATGGACCTTGGTCGATGATCATGACTCCCTTGATTCATTGTCATGATAATAAAAGTTAAGAATAAATATATACAATGTAATTCAAACAAAACCAGATTACTCTAACCTCTCTCACAAGATTACTGATCCAAGAATCAATATTTTTGTTGAATTATTAATGTTCTTAATAGAAATAATGAAATGGTACTAATTCCAAATAAAAAATAAGACATTTAATTTAGGTTTTCATCAATTTATGACGAAGAAAGAAGAGGTATCATTATCATTTAAAATATCCTTTTATTCTATTTCACAATGATCACCAATCTACGATTCAGTTTTCATTCATTTGTGATAGATCATCCAAATATCCCTAAAATATCTCTCTAATGGTTCCACGGTTATTTAGATTACCATTGAGTTCTGAAATAATATTATATTTAATGACACATCATTTTTTGAATCAATGAAAAATAAGAAGAATAGCATTTTTAATTATTTTATTCATTTCCACACACATGAGTACCTTTCCACAAAATGCTCTCATCCACCAAGGATAATTCATGGATAGGGTACAACCTTAGTTCTAAACTCAATTGTAACTTTTAATTTGTAATCAGGGCCCCTGTTTAGATGTCATTATGCTTTTTTAGGAAACCTGTGAGAGTGTTCTGTTATGTATATTTCATATATTTCAAACATATATTCCGGAAAAACTATTCCTCAGGATGACATGCCATTTCAGTGCCTATTCTAAAATATAATCTATATATTATTCAAAAATAGTACTTGGAAAATATGAATAATTACAAGATGGTTATCCTTTGTCATTAATTTAGTAGAAATTATGTTTTATGTGTTAGTTTATAATGAAAATAATTAATTATATGAAGTGTTTCAAAAAATTTGAAGTTATGAATTGAACTTCGGTTCTACTATATTATGTGTCTCTATGAAATTACTAACAGAAATATATTTCCATGATTTTTGAGTTTCTTCATGATTTATTTGGTGAATCTAAGTTCTATGTATCAATATAAAAAAGATGATAATTATAAATATTCTTTACAAAGACTATATAAAAATACATCAATGCACAAATGATTATATATACTATTTTGGAGATGAGGTTACCAAAGATAAATTCATTATAATTTATATAATTATATGTATATTATTTAGAATTCAGAAGGCACAATATTAATGTAACACTTGAAAGAAGTAGAAGAAGACAACTCAATTGATGTAGCTGTGTTACATTATTCAAATTCAATGTTTTCGTTGATTATTAACGTCTTCAATACCTGTATATGACATAATGAGGATTTATTTGAAATGTAAAAAAGAAACATTAATGAGATATCCAATGTATAAAATTTAAGGGAATTTATTTTATTAACTAAATTTAATTTTTCTTTATATAAAATTAATACACTATTGGTATTGGAGTCTTATTGTTTTAACAAATTTAATTCATTATTTAAAAATCATTAAATATTTCCAAATCTTGGTTATCAATAATAATCTACATCCCTGGATGTTTACTAGGAAAACATATTTAATTATATTGATTATTATTCAATGAATATAAAGTGTTGGAAATGAAAGTGATATGTTACATAAACCTTTAATCAATTTATTTAAATAACTATTTTCTAATGGAAAAGTGACATTGATGAAATAATAAAAAACTATTAAAACATTATATCCGATTAATGTATGAAACTAGTGACTTTTATAGACTACAAAACTAATTATGTTAGAAAACTAACTTTGGTTTAGATTTCATAGTATGCAATTTTGATTTTATTAAAAAAATTCCTCAGAGTAGAAAATGGATAATTTTCATAATAGATGATTTCATGATGAATCTCATAAATTATGGTGTAAAAATAAAAAATTTGTCAGTGGAATTGAATTAAGAAATTCGTTGATGTTATTATCTCATTCTATAATATTTGAAAATTTATTATTGGAAATATTTACTTTTCAAAACATAATCAGTTGAAAAAAGAGAAGGGTATGATATGCAATATCATAAGTAGTTGGAAAAGAAGAAGAATAAAATGGAAATATTTTTTTGAAACACCAATAATAGATGTTGAATTTACTATGTTAAAAATTTAATGTACTGTGTGTTGTAAATTATATCGATAAAAATATAATAGTTACATTTCAAAATGTGTGGTTTAAGACCATGATTCACTTTAATTATCATAAATACATAGTATCAATGATAAATAAATTTGCGGTTGTGGATAAATTTAAATGAAAATTATCCATTAAAAACTTATAAAATGAAAAATCATTGGAAATATATATTCCAAAAGAATTTATTTATTTCAAAATTGAATGATTGATATATAAAAATTTATCAAGGATCACAGACATAGATGGACAAAAGATACATGGATTGAAATTTCATGACACACATATTCTTTTAGATTAGTTTATAGACTTGTATATGATTAATACATAACATAAACATGTAAGAATTTCAAATGTAGTTTTCTAAAAATTATTTATAGATCATTTGGACAAAACATCATTTTATTGTGATTGTAAAACATCACAAATGTAGTGGGATGTTAATTTTTTTATTCAGTGATGTAATATTCAAATTTATTTATCATTTTTTTAATTCACTTAATTTTTTATTTTGTTGATAAGGTTAAACATGGTTGATTGTTATAAAATAGAAGAAAATGAAAAAAAGTTAGTGGTATGTGACTATTTTTAAAATTTTTATTGAATTCAATTTTATTGAATCATTATAAAAATTTTATTATAATTCAAAATATTATCATCAAGATCATAAATCATTGGAAGAAATATTAGAGGAATAAATCTCATGGAAAAGTAAATATAACTATGGTTTGTGTGACCTATGTGTGTAAGATGTTCTATTCTTTCAATATTGATGGAATTGTGGAAATAATAAAAAACATCAGAAATATTTCCAACATCAATAATAAATAACATTTCAAATATAGTAATAATTATTTTATAATGTACGACCACTTGTTTTGAGTGGATTATTTTTTAGATTTACTAAATTGGATAATATATAGGAACATTGATACATTACAATCAATATCATTGTAACAAAATAATTTTTTAAAATATTATAATTTCAAAAAAGTGATTTCGAAGGTCTTGATATTGAAATTAATAATAATTATCAAAGTATTGTAATATATAGATTTTAGAATGATTATGTCATCATGTATATGAATACTTATATTCTTATTATGAACATGTTTTTTTGTTTTTTATGTTAAAATAACATATTTTATCTTCTTTATAAGATATTGAATATTGTGAATCATGCTTAAATGCCTGGTGATTTGAATTTTTTATTCAAGGACCTGTAATTAATGATATGATAATAAATTCATACCATATAAATGGAATTATTATTCAATACATTAATCAAAAGGAAATATTAAAAATCATAAAAAAGACGTATTTAATATTTTATTGGTGGAGTACTAAGTAGCACTTATTGAAATGATAATGTTAAACTATCATTCTATGTTTTTTGATTCAGTATTTAAATAACATATGGTCTGCATTGACATGTAAATAAAAATGATTCCATAAATTTTATTTTGGATAACTTCTATTACATCAATGTAATTGTAATAGTAGGGAGAATGATCCATTTATCATTGATTCTTAGGAAAATATGGTCTATTTGATTAGAAATTCCAGAACATGATGGTTTAAGTGTTGTATCACACATTAAAAATAGAGTTGAATGATATGTGTGATGAATCACAGATAGTTATTTTTTATATAAATCATCATATAAAAAAACATAAATAGTCGTTCTATGAAATTAATGAAATTATATAAATTTTAATGATTAATAAAATAATTATGTACCATAATAATATAGAATGATAACAATGAGGATAATGGTGAAAAATAAAATCTAATGTATAAATTAATAAGGAAACTATATAAATACTTCAAAAAAATATGTTTTCCATCGATATATAATTGTTTTTATTTTTTTTTAATTTTATAACTTATTTTAGAAATAAATTTTTAATGTAGAATAAATTTTTAAAAAAAATTAAATTATATTAATGGTGAGAGAAAAATATATTTTATATCACCACTAGCCAAAATATCATATAACACCACCACTAAAAACATCATCACTTGATCTTGTTGATTACTCTATAATGAATATATTTATTAAAACACTAGCTTCAACATATGTAATTTCTAGAAACCCATATGATGCAACTCTAATAGTAGAGTGATTATTAACTCAACTATCTTATAAGATATTTTAAGTCTACCGTCACCATTATGCATGTTATTTTAAATGTATTATATTTTATTAATTGTTAAATTTATTTTTCAAAATATATAAAAATTACAATAAAAAGGTAAAAATATAAATATAATAGATGCATATTACACCAAATAGATTAATATTATAATTCAATTTGATGTGTTTGTGGTGCCTACATTTTTAATGGTTTAATCAAGAATATATTAATGGGTAGATTACCTATGAGACAATGAGACGTCCAATTAAGTATAATCAATGGAGGCAAAATCCCATATCATGGAATAATGAGGTATTTTAAATCAAAATAATGGAAATATATATGAATATTCACTAAGAATAATTTTAAATGTTGTGGAAAAAAGTATTAATATATTTATAATGTTTTATAATTTTTTATTAAATTGTAACCCCTAATTATTTTATATTAAGGTATCTATTTAATATAATTCAATAATTTATATTGCAGGAAACACCAACTTGGCTTGCGTTATACACAAGATTGGGTTTCAACGAATCAACACATTAGTATTATAATTATTTATACTATCTATTTATTAATCAATAAAATATTATATTATGAATTGTAAAAAATATATTTTAAATTTTATTTATAAATTCTTCAAATAAATAAAACATATTTATAATGAAATTTATATGTTTGTTTAAAATAGTCATATATTTATAAAAAATATTTTCGTAAAAGAAGTACTTTGTATTTCCATTTGTAAAAAATTATAAAATTAATTTTAGACAGTCCTTAAAAATTGAATTTGTAAGAATATACTTCATTTTTGAATTTGGAATATCAAAATTAGCATATAGTGAATTTTTTGTATTTTTATGATAACATTGAAATTTTTATGAATATTGAACACTAATGCGTAGCACATAAAAACCGAATTTTTAATTTAAATGGGGTTTTAAATCTATCTTAATGAAAAAATACATACATAATACATATATTAGTCCCATATAATTAATTAGATCCATTTTATAATAATATTATATATATAAAAATTTATTGAACTTTTTAACGTCGTTTACCACCTTCTAAGAAAATTTGAAAATATTCATAAAACATAATTTTACTACTTCTGTGAATTTAATTTCAAAAATCTGATAGGAGAGGTTACCATCAGTAAGTATAATGGGGTTCAATAGGATGAAAATAATTTTTGGAAAAAAGTAATTTTTGATTTTCATTTACCATAGTTAAAAGTAAATCGAGAAATTAAAATAAAAATTAATATTATAATAATATTAAATTATGCCAACACATTCACTTTTTCTTCAAGATAAGTGTGTTTTTACCAAAATAAAACATAGAAACAAATATGGTTGTTTTTAATCTACATCTATTATATTAGTACATTTATTATATTTTATTTAACGAAGAGTTAAAAATGTCATAATGAAATTTTATAAAACTAAACCATTTCTTATACAAGGATATATATAAGATAACTTCAATTATAAATATTAATTAGTAATCTGAATATATTTCTTACATAATTTTATTTTATTTAAAAATTTTATACATTAAATAATTAAATTTATTTATGGCACAATGATGATATAATAATAACCTTATAAATGAATGATTAAAATAAATTATATATTAAATAATAAAATAAAATTTAATTGAAACTGTTGATTCCATCCATGAATTTTAAATTTGAATATGAAATTTTAGGGTTGATTCAATGTATTGTTTTAGATGTAATCAAGTTTTGATGAATTTTAATAAAACAAAATACTAAATAGTATCAAAATTTATATAAATGAATATTTAAAGAAAATAAAAAATAATTAAATTATATAATTATCGTAAAATATAAGGATCAACCAAGTGACCTAGATAATGATACATATATCATTAATAAACCATATTAGGTTATTTTTGAATTTTATAGTTGATATATTAACCTTGTGGTATAAAAATACAAGAAGACATGGTAAAAGTTAAACAATTTAATTAAGGGTTAAATATAAAAGATAATAATAATATTATGACCTAAACATGTATAAAACCTATTGGATGAGAATATTTCGACCCATCCATATCTTAGTCGAAATAAATCAATTTTGAGCAATTATAATCCTAAAATAAGTTTATAATAAATTATTATTTCAAGATTTTCCTATTGTGCCCCTCGCCTCTCTTATAAAAGGGAACATCCCTTCTCTTAAATTCACACCGACAAATCCATTTTGATCAACCAAAACCCATCCAAATCTCTTTCCTAATCTCCTCAAATAATCCTAGAGGCTATACATTGATAATAAATCCATCTTAAGAGTATTTTTGTGCAAATCAATAGAGACCCCTGAAAAAGAGGTAATGGTTTTGTGTATTCTTTAAATGTTCATTAATTAATCTATTTCCTCTTACTAAGTTTTTAACATAAAAAAATAATAAATAAAGAATATAATACATTCTAAGATATTTTTATGAAAATGGGGAAACCATATTCCACTTTTTCTCCTTCATATGAAAAACAATACCACCATGCGTGCGTACATACTACTTACCGTCTCCACGACGTGGTGTAAATTGATTATCATTTAAAATTTATTTGTATCGGTATAAAAATGAATAAAATAGAAGTATATAAAAAATATAACATGATATTTATTATGTAAAATTAATATCCCATACAATTCCATACCATTTAACCATTAAGGAAATGTTACTGTCACACGTGCGTACATACGGCTTACCATCTCCACAATGCGATGAGACTCATCTTCCATGATCATCATACAAGAATTATTAAAAAATATAATTCATAATTATGAAATATATGAAATAATAAGTCTAGTTTTATTATATATATATATATATGTACATATATTCCATTCACTTACTTCCATTCAATATGATAAAAAATGGTATCATCGTTCTTGCCTACGTAAGCCCTACCAACTACATGAATGGTGTATTCTATTCTATATATCTGTCTATTATATATATTAATATTATGCATATATATGATATATAAATCATATTATACATTATAAAAGTATTTAAATCATAATCTATGTAATATGATCAAATGTAAAAATTCAAAACAAGTACAATAAACCAAACGATAATACACGAAATGTTACATTACCTTGTAATTGTTAATAAATGGGTAATATGAAGTCCTAAAATAATTATATATGATATCATACATATTATTATAATTATTATATAAGTTAATAATTTGTTTACATACATTATAAAATAGTTTTAGACTCATACGAAAAGTAGCAGACATAAGGTAAGGGTTAATTCCTCTATCTCACTATTATATGAGGTTGTTTATTTGTAAGTATGTACTGGGAAATATTAATCAACCATGTCCATGTTTCCAAAAAAAATTCAAAATAATTATTTAAGGGAATATTTTACTAAAAATATCATTTTAAATGTTTTAAATATTTATTACTCGAAACACTTTTCATTAATGTCTATGTTTTCAAATTGGTTTTAAGGATATATTTTTATGGAAATTAATGTTTTAAAATGTTAATTAATTTCAATGGTTTCAAAGTGTTATGGGACACTATGATTCAAAAATATATTTTAAATTTCTTCCTTTATTAACTATGTGAATTTTAAACGATTTCTTGAAAATTGATATTTCTCTCAAAGAGTTTTACTGATCATTTTCAAATATTTCAACATCATTTACTAGAAATTATTATTGATTGAGGTTGATTTATTACTATACAATCTTACATATTGTAGTGAATCATTTATTATATGTTTGTCTATGGATGTGATATTTTTATAATAATCATTTTTTACAGTTATTGTATTCATATGAAAACGAGCTCGTACCCGAGTGGTAAGGGCTCCTGCATGGCATCCAAGAGACCGAGGTTCAAAACCGGGTGGAGGAAAATTTCTGGGTTACTGTATCAGTACTATAGAAGGCACTGTAGCAGGAATTGTTTGGTACTATAGCAGTCGGACTATTCACATGATTTGGGCTTTCGGGCCACCAGTTTGGGCCTACGGGTCTCAGGGCCTTTGGACCATCAAAGGCCTTCGGGCCACAGGGCCTTCTGGCCATTGAGGACCATGAAGTAGCCTAGTTCACACAGAGCAGGCCCTAGATGAGGATCAGAGCACTAGAAGAAGTCACTAAAAGCAGAGCTAACTAGATTGGAAGAATGAGAGGGTATGGCAACTGCCATCGGGACCAGGAATCATGCAGCTTTGTACGGGGCAATGCTATCCGATCAACAATGCAGGTGGGGAGCTAAAGGCAATAAATGATGCAGAAGCTGGGGAGGGGTAGTTCTAGTGGGCTGGGCCTACGAGTCATGTATTGGGCATGGTATACCTCTAGGCCTTCAGGTCATGAATTACGGGTCATGTCAGGCCTTGTGCCTTGGGCCTACGGGTCATGTACAGGTTCCCCTTCAACCCTTAAAAAGGGGATTATATATAATAAAAATAAAAAACAAGGCCTTCCAGCCATTCGGGTTGGGGGGGTATTGATATTTCATATGATAGATTAATACGAAAGTTTATGTTATGTTTATCCCTTTTCATATGAGGAATTAATTGGACTTAGTCTATTGTAGGCTGGTCCTGATATATCCCCTCGATGCATCGGTAGGTCTGATGAGACAAACTAGAGGTTTGACGCAAGGCCTTGATAGAATATTTGTGAATGGTATTGGGACAAGGCCTTGACATAGTAGTTTTTATTTCCTGCATTATGCATTCCCTTGTTATGAAATTTTTTATTACATGTGTTAATTTGACAAGTAGAATGTCCATTTTCATGATAATATGGTAATATTTTATTTATTTTTTCCATATTAGGTTCAATTTTATTGTTTACATAGATGATGCTTTTTATTATACATCGTTCGTTAATAGTTTTAGCTTCAGTGAAATTATTTATCCTTACTGAGCATGTGAGATCAACCTTTATTTTTTTTATTTTCCTAGGATAACAAGAACTGTATTATTATTTTTATGTAGGATTATGATATGGGAATAATAGTGTTCTCAAAATATTATTTAGGGTGTGTTTTATGATATATTTTTTGATGTGATGTTCATGTATGTAATCTATTTTCCATGAATTCTAAACAGATTGGTCCTTTGGGACTTGATTCCTTGTAATCATGCAAAGGTATTAAAATAATGCACCAGCTCTAGGCTACTAGGGTCAGGGTGTTACTATTTGTATCAGAGTAAGTTTATCAGTAAACTTGGAAACTATATTATGATAAAATATGATTATAAATCATTAGCCAAAGATAAACATGGATGATTATTATAGAATACTTCTTAGACATTAGGTAATTTAGAGAATATGCGGGTCTTCAATGAAATACATCCCTCTCTAGATACTAAAAGTGGACATGGTTTTGGAATTGATGTACCTAGGGGTGAAAACTATGACATGGTGTTTCGGGCCTGGCTCAGGGTAACCTGGTACACGACAATGGGCCTTACTACACAATTGGTTTGACACTCCTGGGGGATATTGTTAGGATAATTCAAATTTTTATTACATATCATTATGAAGTATTTATGATTAAATATTTCTTCAAAGAATCCATCATGAGGTTAGATGTGCATAAATTTATAAATTTATGTATAGTGTTTCACTAGTTTTGGGATTAGGAGTTATTCAATCTAGTATATCCCACTTTAATGAAATGGTGCCTATAAGAATGAATGAGAACCCAACAAATGCAGATGATCGAAAGGGTTATAAGGATAATGTATTTCATTGTCTTATACAAACATTTTGAAGGGAAATAACCTCCCTTGTATTCTCATCATACGAAGAAAAGTATCATGTGTAAATATGATAGTTAATGAATTATTTTAGTCCTATGGATTTGATAGGATGCAAGAGAAGTAGAAGATGGAAGAGAGAAAGATTAATAAAGGGAAGATGGGAATGAATAATTTTCCCATATGTGATAATTGGGGAATGAATTACCCATGGAAGTGCTTGAAACAAATTGGTTTTTTTATAAGTGTGGATAAAAGGGTCCTCAGTAAAAATAGTACGAATGGAACAATGGAAAGACTAAAATTTAGTGTTTCAACTATAGTGAAATAGGTCATTACAGAAATAAATTTCCAAAGTGTCATGTAAATACACCCTAGAAGAATCGGAGGGATCGTGAGAAAGAACAAGCTATTACTACAATCGACGAGAAATAATTAATGTATTACTATTTCTGGATTAACGAATTATGTCATTTGAGTATTGTATCAATGATGTACTAGTTATATGAATTATGGAAATAATTATTGATTTTACTACAATACTATTTCATTGAGAATTTAATATTGTATGGTACTATGAAAAGTTTCTCAATAGCATGTTATAATTTTTAGAAAGTACATGGCAGAGGGAAACATAAACCTTAATATGGTCATCATACTGAGGTAGTGATTTTGAAATAAGAGATGATTGATTTAGATAAATTATATTCTTTTTTCTTGAATACCATGGTACTAAATAATTGTTTGTTTATTCCATCATTTTTAGAGTTTACAACATTTTTTGGAATTAAAGAGTATATCTATTATTCTATAAAGAATAAGGGAGAATGAACGTATTCAATAATGTTTAATGGCAACTCGTAGAGTTACTATGTTTTAAGAAAATATATGATGAATGTATTCACATGTTATTATTTGGAAAAATAGGTCTTCATTATGTTATGGTCCCATATAAATTTTTATATTGTTAGTACGGGAACATTTATTTTTGATAAGTCTAATAGTTGGATTAGAGTATATTGAACGTGAAATTTTGTTTGAGGTTAAATTATAATTTATTGGATACTTTGACATATCCTTTTGGATTTTAGTAAACAAATTGATGAAAAATGAAATACATGTGTGGCTTATGATTTATAAAATGTGCATGAGGCATTAAAAAAATTATATTGATCATTCATTGCCTATTGTAAGGGATGAAAATGAAAAATATCTAAGCACATCCAAATGATGAGAATATGAGTATGATATGTAATTAAATCAAGTATGTTTTCTTGAGTTCTTACCTAGATATTAAATTAATCATCCCTCTTAAATGAAAATTATCTCAAATAAATGTGTTACCCTAATACCATATGTTTTTCCGATAATATTTGAAATCATCATAGATTTATTTCTCTATGACCCTGAATTTTCTAATTATTGTTCACTTGTTTGTGATTGATAACCTCAATTACTACCTACAAATATTTATGTTTACCCTAAAACTATGTGTCTCTTATTTCCATCAATTTTGTCTTATATAAATTTTCATTTGGTTATGATGTTTTCATTTTCCATTCCTTATTATTATGACAGAATTTTATTTTCCCTATTTTTAATGATCGTTTTCCAAAAAGGTATTTTGTATTTCAATCCATTTATTTTTGAAGAAAATTTTCAAATTGCGAAGAAGAAATTTATTTAAGGAGGGAAGAATGCAAGAAACCAATATTTTATATTATGATACATCTTTAAATTAATTAAATAACTCATATTTTACAAAACATTAACTTGGAATGCGTTATACTCATAGTTGAGTTTATGTGAATCAACAAATTAGTATTATAATTATTTATAAGATATATTTATTTTTTATGTAAATATTTTAATATAAATAGTAAAAAAAATGAAATGTTATTTATAATGTATTAACATGAATAAAACATATTTGTAATTAAATATCTATGTTTTGTTAAAATAGTCATATATTTAGAAAAACTATTTTCTTAAAAGAACTAATTATTATGTCTTTTTTTTTTGAAAAAAAATTAAATTAATGTTAGACAGTAATAAAATTGAATTTGGTAAAATAGAATTCATTTTTTGAATTTGGAATTTTAAAATTAGCTTAAGGAGAATTTTTTTTAAATTTATTAAAACATTCAATTTTTGATGAATAATGAAAAATACTACATAGTACATAAAATATGACTTTTTCATTTAAATAAATATTTTTAATTTACCAAAATTTCAAAATAGATATATAACACATATATTAGTACAATATAAATCACTAGAGTCATTTTATAATATGATTAGATATATAAAATTTTATTTTAATTTTTATTGTCTTTTACCCACCTTCTAGGTACAGTTGAAAATTTTCATAAAACATATTTTTACCACTTCTATAAATAGAATTTAAAAAATATGATAGACATGGTTTTAATTATTATGTAAAATTTGGTTCAATATGATGAGAATGATTTTTGGTTAATAGTAACTTTTAAATTTGTTTCCACAAATACAAAAAAATAAGGCAATGAAAGGTAAAAATAATATTATAATATTATAAAATTACCCCAACACATTTCCTAATTCAATTGGAAAAGTATTTTTCTAAAAATATATACCTTAGAAAAATATTATTATCCATTTTAATAAACATGGAATAGAATTGGACATTTTTTATATATTATTTAAAGAAGAGTTAAACATATCTTATTCATGTTTTATTAAACTAAAAAAAATTAATATAGAGTTATACATAAGATAAATTTGACTATAAATATTCATTAAAAATATAAAATTGTTTTCTACTTAATAGTATTTTATTAATTATTTTTAGACGTTAAATAATATTATTTACTTATGACACAATGATGATACAATAATTACCTTATTAATGAATGATTAAAATAAATGATATTATAAATTATAAAGTAACTATAAATTGAATCTTTTGATTCCATCCAAGAATTTTATAGGTTAATATGACATGATAGGGTTTATTAAATGTATTTTTTTGACATAATCATGTTGTGATGACTTTAACAAAAACCAAATACTAAATAGTGTCAAAATTGATGTAATTTAATTTTTAAAAAAAATACAATTTTATTAAATTATATTATAGTCTTAAAATTATAAGGTTTCGAATAAGGACATAAATAATGTTACATATGTAATTAGTGAACCAATTGAGGATCTTTGGGAATTTTATACTAATAATATTAAATATGTAGTATAAAATTACAAGAAGACATGGGAAAAGTTTAACTATTTAACTAAGTGTTAAATATAAAAGTGATTCATGGAAGTTCATTGACTTATTAGGTATGATACGGAGAATCATGAATGAGCCCGTATGGGGGAAATCTTGGTAGAGTTGTTTCTCTCATTGCCACCTCCATCTCCATGGGTTGTCGCGGCGGTCCTCTCTGCTCTCGGAATGATCCTGCGGTGAGTCTTCTTACAGTGCTGCTTCGTGAACTCGGTTGGCTTGATGTTCCATTGTTGGCCTCTCCTCACCAGATGCCTTCTCACTGGGTAGGTTCTCTAAGGCGGTGTGGTTCCGGTCAACAATAGAGTTTCAAAATCCAGTGTTCAGAGGTCTCCGTCTCGTCTCCGGGGTTTGTGGTGGGTGATTTTCCATGGTCTTCGCGTGCGTTCTAGGTGGCAGTGATGGGATCTAGGCAGCCAGGCTACAGTCTCGCGGTCTTCTTTTTACTTTTCCATCCGTTTTATTTGCATTAGTTTGGTTTGGGATATTCTAGTTCCATTTCTAATTCTTCACATTGATTTTGGTTTCTTCTTTTCTGAATCTGTGATCTTCATTTCCTGGTAATCCGGCTTTCCGTGAGGCTATATGTTTCTCTAAGAATGTTTTTGAAAATCACATGGGTTGGCAGCTTCGGTGTTGTTTGTTTTTTTGTTGATTTTTTATTGCTGTTATATTGGATTTAAGATGGAAGGAAGATGATGGTGTTATTTGGGAAGTGATTGGATTTTGTTTTGGTAGCCCGTGGTTCTAAGGGATTCGGCAATCAAGGTGTTGATGGAGGATGTTGATTTTAATATGGTTTTAAGGTGTTGATTTTGTTTATATTTCTGTGTATTTAGATGGTTTTGTGGTTTCATTTTATGTGTTTTTTGGTCTTGTAATTTGAGATAGTGTATCCAATTGATTTTCAGGGGACTGTTCCAGAAGTTGTTCAGAGAAGGGAGCGTTCTCCACATCATCGCTATCTAGAATTGGATGTTTAGAGGGTATGGCGCTTGCCATCGGTACCAGAGATGTGAATCCTTACACGAGATAACTAACCGTGCAATGATGGGAAGGTGGATGCTGATCGTATTGTTTTTGTTGCCTGGGTGGAGATTTTTCTTTCTCTATAATTGGATTATATTGGGTCTTGATGATCTTGGATGTGGAGTTATGGTTATGTATTATATCTTTGATTTCGTTCTGGTTTCTCACATTCTCCTTAAAAGTTCTTTTGAAATAAAAATTTATTTTTCAGTCAGGTAGTTAAATCTATAAGATAAAGGTTAATATAGTGATTTAGACATGTCAAAAACCTATTTACTGAGAATATTTCAACCCATTGAAATATTATCCTCAAAATAAATTCATTTGGAGAAATTAGAACTATAAAATAATTTATAATAAATTAAAATTTCAAACTTTTTCCTAAAGTTCCCCACACCTCTCTTATAAAAGTGTACATCCCCTTATCCTAAATTCACACCTACAAAGCCATTAGGATCAGAAATAACCTAAAAAAATCTCCTCCCAACTACCATAAATTAATCATAGAGGCCCGAATTTGATCAGAAATCCATCTTATAGAGTCATTTTGTGCAAATTTAAATGAGATAACTAAAGAAGAGGAAATCGTTTTATCTGTTCTTTCAAAGTTCATTACTTGATAAACTTCCACATAATATGTTATTACCATAAAAAATAATAACTCAAGAATATAATAAATTTTGATTTATTTATAAGATTATGTGACTACCATATTCCTCTTCTTACCCATCCTATGAAAAACAATACCATCATGCATGCGTACGTATGATATACCGTCTCCATGACTGGGTGTAAGTTGTTTCTCATTTACACATTATTTCTATGGGTATAAATAGGAATATAATGGTTGTATATAACAAATATAATATAATATTTCTTCTATAAGATTCCTATTCCATCCAATTACATACCATTTAACCATAAAGAAAATGTTATCATTGCTCGTGCGTATGTATGACTTACCATCTCCATGATATGATGTTACTAATCTTCCTTGTTCACCATCCATGAATGACTATAGAAATATATATTTATCGTAATAATAAAATATATGACATAATAAGTGTACTATAAGGATATATATATTTATATATGTACATATATGTCCTTCACTTATTTTCATTCAATTCGATGAGAAAACAGAAACAACGTTCATGCGTACGTATGACCTACCATCTCAATGAACTGTGTCTTCCATTTTATATATCTATCTATTATATATACATAAATTATGTAAATATATGACACGTAAATCATACTACACCTTCTTGATGTAATTAAGTTATTATCTATATAATATGATCGAGTATAACAAGTCAAAACACGTAAGATAAACAAAGTGATATTACCTAAAATATTGTATTGACATGGAATTGTTAATAAATGAGAAATATATATTTGTCAAAAAATTATATATGATGTCATAAATATTATTATGATTCTTATAGAAGTTAATAATATGTTTAAAATTGTTATATAAGAGTTTTGGACTCATACATATAGTATCAGACTTAAGGTAAGGGTTAATTCCTCTATCTCATTATTATCCAAGATTATTTATGCGTAAGGATGTATCGTGAAATATTTATCATACATGTTCATGTTTCATAAAATAAATTTCAAAAGGTTCTTTATTAAGAGACTATTTAACTAAAACAACATTTTAAATGTTTTAAATATTTATTCTTCTATGCCTTTCACATTAATGGGCATGTTTTCAAAATTGTATTAAGGATTTATTTACATGGACATGAATGTTTTAAAATGTTAACTACATTCACAATATTCAAAGTGGTATGGGACACCATGATTCAAAAATATCATTTAAATGTCTTGATTTATAAATTGTGTGACTTTTGAATGATTTCATGAAAATAGTGAATTTTTCTCAAAGAGTCATACTGATAAATTTCAAATATATCAACATCTTTTACTGTATATTATTCTTGATTGAGGATGATTTATTATAATAAAATCTTCCATATTATATTGAATGAGTTATGATATGTTTGACTATGGATGAAGTATTTTTAAACCATTCATGGTTTAAATTTAATGTATTAACATTTCATATGATAATTTTAATACGAATATTTATGTTGTGTTTCACCCATTTCAAATGAGGAATGTTTTGGACTTAGTAAGTGATGGGGGTGGCCCGCTACAGCCCCTTGATGAATCAGTAGGTCTCAAAACACAAACTTGTGTCTTGGAACAAGGCCTTGAAATAATATTTTTTAATTGTCTTGGCACAAGGCATTGACGTAGTTGTTATTATATTTGGAATTATGCATGCCCTTATTATGAAATTGGTTATTACAAGTGATTTTTCGTCAATTAGAATGTCTATGTTCATATTTACATGGTAATATTTGATTTATTTTTTTCTTTATTCTGTTCATTATTATTTTTTAAAAGGATTATGTTTTTATTATACATATTTCCTTAAAAGATTAAAGTTGCCGCTGAATTATTTTCCCATATAGAGCGTCTGAGCTCACCCCTTCTTCAGTTTTATTTTCCTAGGTTGCCAAGAAGTGTATTATTATTGTTATGATGGGTTACTCTAGGGGAATAATGGAGTTCTTAAACGATTATTTATGTTGTGTTTTATGATAGAAATTGTAATGTGATGTTCATGCATGTAATATATTTTCAAGGACTACTAATGTCATCATTATTTGGGACTTGTTTTTTAGTAATCATGCCATTGAATTAAAATAATACACCGGATCCGGGATTTTGGGGTTCTGTCATTATACTATTGTTTTTTTTTCATTTTTATCTCTCTAGATATATTTCAAACCAATGGATTAATTAACAGTTTTTAAATAAATTGAGTGACATTAAGTTGTTATTATTGAATGAGATAGAGAAAGATTCTACGAGGACATTGGGAACATACTGAAATGTGATTGAATTCATGTATCAATAAAAATTAATATTTTCTTCGATATTATTAGGGATATATCCCAGGAAATATTTTAATATTGAAAAGAAACATTATATCATAAATAGACGACATTTAATTTTATTAGTATTGTTTTCATTTATTAATGTAATTTTTTTAAAGAAACAAAAATAAATATGGAAATACTATTAACTCATAATATCATAGTTTCATATCATTTTTAGGAAAAACAATAAAATTTGTTTTATTTTAATTAAATTAATTTCTATTATTTTATACGAACTGATGTTTTTTCTAATATAACAGAAATATAATTATTAATAACTTGTTATCATTTTGGTCACCAAATTGTATAAAATGATACATGGCCTAATTTTCATAAAAAAATTACAACAATTTCATTATTTAACCTACCAAATTCCTTTTAGTACCAAATTTTCAATCCAATTTCAATTGATTTCCTTTCTATAAATTCATTGTAAATTTTAATTTTATTAGGATGAAATTTTTTTGAGGATATGTATTTTAACCCATCATAATGATCATTTGTTTCATATAATAAATTAATTTCAATAATTATATAGATAGAACATTCTAGGATCTTATAGTAGATGTGTTGGGGACCTTCTACATCATATCTTATTTTTTTGTAATCTCTAACCATTACTACAACACCAATAAGTGGGTTATCACGTTGTCTTAGGGATTTGACTATATAAAGAAAACATTCACAGTTGAGAGAACTCATAAATTATCCTGACACATATAATAATTAAAAGAAATATTGGCTTCCAGCAGTAGAAAACGAATTTCAAATTTTTACATTGATTAATGGGAACATTTTTCAAGGATCATTAGTTGGAAAATTATAAACATAATCAAACAATTATGATGAAAATATTATTAGTTATAATAGGGATTCAATATTTTTTAAGGACCAATTTTTGGAGATATTGTTTGGGTTAATGTTATGTAGGTATTATCATTGTATTATGTGGCTTGGTATTTGTTATTTATTGGCTTTATGATCATAAATTCATGTATTCAATTCATTAAAATCATAGAAATATAGATTTTTTAATTAATTTCATAAAAAATATAGGAATGATATCAATTAAATTAGTTTAGCTTAATGTTAATAGAAAAGGAGATATATGTAAAAATATTTTTAAAAACTAAATAATTTTTATTTCTAGGATTTCAATAATATAATAAATATTGAATTTTATATCTTTAATGAAAATTTTAGAAAACCCTATTAATGTTTTTAAAATCCATAATCTGTGTGCCCATACTAATCATAGTAAAAAACCCTTTATTAACATTAAATAATAGTGATATTATAATTGATTTATATTTTATATACAAGATCATATGATGATTCAATTAAAAGTATTGTGTACAAAATATGAACAAATTTGTACTTTTTAATGAAATTTCATTCTATCAAGATTTTCATCAAAGATTAAAAAAATTACCACATATTTTCATAAAATCAAAGTAAAGTTAGCGTCGATTTATTTTTTAAATATAATAACTAATGCTACAATAAATAGATTTGTTTTTATAGAGTGCAACATTCAGTGAAAAATTTAATTATTATTTCAAAGTCTCATGGGCAATTAACTAGAATTTTAACCAATAATAATATATCCAAAATATATTTTTTCCATACTATTGGTACCATAATAATATTTTATCCTATTATAGATTGATAAATTTTATCCCATAGATTTTTCATGGAATAATTAAAATTTATTTTAGTTAATTAAATATTAATTCATTCTCCTGCATTCATTTAGTGATATTGTTATAAAGAATCAAGTGACTGAGATTCAATCATTATAGTTAGTTTTGTAATATGTTTCTTCATCCAATTCATGTATTAAACTCATTTTGGCTTTCTAGTCTGGACTTGGTACCCCATTTTTATTATTATTTGTTTTTAATCATTTTCATTTCAACTTTGTATTTTTCAATTCCCATGGATTATTATATACTCACCATATGGTCTCTTAAATACAAATATTATGAATTTAAAGGGATACTGGGATATTTAGAGAGGTAAAGGAAAATAGGTTCCACCATGGAGCAGAAGAGGAGTTGGATCATAATATTGTAGTGGAGGAACATTGAAATGTGTGAATTTATAGAAAATTATACTCAACAGAATACAATTTTCTAGTTTTTTAATTTAAACATTTATAATTGGTTTTCTTGTTTATATGCCCTAGTATAATTTTGAAAGACCCTTGTGTGGTATATATATGTTTTTCATGGGGATAATGTAGTTTCAGACTAAATAGATAGGGTTCCCATTTAGGAAATCTTGACCACAAAATGTGGGGTTCTGTTAGGTATATTTATATAATCTTCTTTTTTTTCTATAGAAAATGTCTTTTATAAATACACACTTTGTAATTTAGAGTACATTCCATGTAGTGTTACTCAAAATATATCAAGATACATGGGTATATTACTAATGTATGGGAGCTTGTCCTTTTAGGGTATATAGAACAAAACACTATGGCTTACATTCATTGTAGATATACATGAACCAGGTTAAACAATGGTTCAGAAAGGTGAGGTACTTGGGTAGGCACCTAATGTGGGGCCCATAGTATGTAATTATTATCAAATCCTTGTACATGTGTCTTAATTTTCACATTTGTATGATTTAGCCACCCATTAATTGACTTGATTGTTCATATTATTTAATAGGTTATGCATGTTGTTTCCTTATTCTGTGCAACCCTTAATAGAGGTTTTCTTATATTAATTTCGTGATGTAATTAATAGACATTTGTGCTATAAATTTTTTAGTGTTATTCCTAAAATATCACTAAGGTCGAATCATTTTGGGGACTTGGCGTCTCCAAAGTGGTGTATTGGGGGGAGATAGCTATAGTAAGAAGTAGTGACATCCATTAATTAAATTCAATTGTCTCCAATGAGTGGGATATATAATGAGACCCACCCGAGGGATGTTTGAAATTGTTACTGGAATTTTAATTGGTTTACCAAGGACCTCATGTGATGTATCTTGGTATTGGCCCTATTTTTAGGGCTGAGACATGACACGATGAGATAGATTTGGGTGGGTGGTTGGGACAACCTAGATTTTGAAGTGAAATCACCCACAAATCATGACCACTGCTTTATTTGTTTTTCAATTTATGAGATCTTTCTTTTTAATTAAAGTGGTCTTAATATTCAATATATGGTGTTGTGGGATGTGTTTAACCATAAATTTATTTGTGACCTATCCTACCAAGAAGGATTCCACTTCCTACATAAGAATTTTTAGGATCCCATAACGGATTCCTTCACTTATGTTTTTTCTGAGTGGATTACAAATTGAATTCATCAAAATTATAATGACTCAAAAGATGTAAATAAGGATTCCATTTCTTTTTCACTAAAATAGAAGTTTATAAATGTGATTTCATCACTTATTTATGGACCATTAAGATTGCAAGTTGGAAACCAACCAAATAACTCATTCGGGGTTACCAATGGGTTCCTAATGTTTAACTAACCATCCATCGAACATTACATTTTTATTAAAGATGAAAAACAGGGAAATAAGATGTGAAAAGGGATACAAGAAAAGGCGATGAGAAACAAAACCAGGGACAAAAAACGATCCATAACATTATAAATTGTTTCGAACATGTAATACCGAGTAGATGAAGAAGTGGTGGTGTGTTTAGGAATCAATCCACCCTCACAAAATTACTTATTATCCATATTTCTAGTTCAAGGAATTTATCCTTGAGTTAATCCTATAGTCCATAAAATGATAAATTATAATTATTGGAATTCCCAAATTTTCTTCTAGTGATCTGGCCTCTATTCCTAATTGATTGAAATTTATATTATTGGGGTACCCAATGTTACTTCATTGGGTTTGGAATCTTACAAAATATGATTAGATGTACACTATCATGATTCCTAGACATACATCATGAGTTCTAGATTTTTATATCAACTAAATTATAAATTATAGTATTTTCCTATTTGATACAAGGATTCCTACGTACATAGGTTTTCAAGAGGACGTTACTAGGGATGTTTATAATATATATGTGGAATATTATAAAGAATTTATCATGAACTCCTCAACTAAATCCTAGGATTTTATCTAGGGTCAATGTTGATATGATGTTACTGTATGTCCCAAACATGCTGAGGGAACATGCTATATATAATATTATTAAATTGACTTTGAGATATCACCTCACTTTATGAGATTATTCTTTATATATCACCCTAGAGTCCTCATCCATAGCTATTATATGAGTCTTAATTTCATGATTTCCTATATAGCAATTCCTAAGACAAATAAATTAAACTATATATACATAGAATCTATGAATTGACATCCATATGAGTGAAATATTTATAGAATTTCTATATGTTTATTAGAATGAATCATTATATTGATTAGATATTACTACTCGTGATCGTAGGGTTATGACATGTATCCACCCATTAAAACATGGACTTATTATTTAGATTTTTTGTGATTGTCATAGAAGGTATCATGGATCATGATCACAAATTAAGGATCTATAGTCGTAAACATGGATTAATACGTCTGACATCCATCTCAATAAATCTTTCATATGATGTTAAGATAATTAGTATACATACCATTTGATAGACTAGGAATTCACATTATTTAATTTATTCCAGTTGTGTATTGGATAGGTAGATCATATTTCATGAGACTTCACATCATAAAATAGGTTAATAGATCACCATAGGGGGTGTTGAACTGAGAATTATTTCTTACCCCTATAGTTTCACCACATTGTGAATGAAAAATTAATGCATGATTTATGGTTGAATACAAATTCATGATTGTTAGGTGTGAGGTGCTTTGTTATATGATCATGAAAAGTCTCTCATGTGGATGGTAATGACCAGGATAGAGCTACATGATATTATGTTTGAGATTGGGAAAGTGGACCGACATGTTGCTAGTGTTAGAGGCTTGTGATTTTTGCATTTACCTAATATACTCCAACACATGTGATCTCCACAGTATGTGATAAGAATGTTTTTTGTATTATATAGATGTTAATTAATTACTACATTTCATTATTTATAAAATCCTAACAATATCTACATATTTTCACTCAATTTATTCGCTATTATATTTGATGGTGGTTATTTCTTTTGGATCCTTAATCTATCATATGGGTATAGTCTCAACATAGGAACATCCTTGGTTGTCAGTGTTTTCCGGAAGCCTCTAGAATATAGAAAGTGGTGTTTGAGGCCTACTAACATCCCATTTTTGATTACTATTTAATAATTGAATCAGATTGGGATGTAACAAGTGTTATTAGAGATATTACTTTTCAGGTTCAATTATTATTTTTGATATCCTATACATGAGTATTTAGAATGTGTTCAAAACTATGATGGATTTATTATTGGATAATTAGATATCCTATTTTGATAATAATTATATGATTATAGGGATATAGTATTGTGGTTCTTGAGGTTTTATTAAAAACATATATATTATTTTCACTTTGGGTGATACACAGGTGGTGTGGGGTAATGATTTGTTATGTACTTTTAACTCTTAGGTGTTGTAAATTGGATCGTGATTAGTTTACACTCTTGGAGGGAAAAGGGAAGTGAAATATCATGAATTATATTTGACACATATTTTGACATGTTAAAGGATTTCTGGGGTTTTATTTTGATATTAATTATGAGGAAGAAAATTTAATGTCTAAAAAAACTGAAATGGTGTTTCCGATATAAGTTATTTGTGGAATTATACTTAGTTAGAACAATATATATACATATTTATATCTGATGATAAGAAATTTGTAAATATTTTGAGACATTCAATGATACAGATAGTGACTCATTCATGATGATAAGGATAAGGAGTAACTATTTTAGGTTGATAAGGAATATGGTTCCTTGTGATGGACACCATGTGTAGTCTTTTTCCTATATTTAGTTAGTTAATTAGTCAATATCAACCTATATAGTGTTTTCCAAATTAAAATCGACGTTTATTATAAAAAATTTAATTATATATGTGTTTTAAAAAATACATCAACGTGACGATTCTCATTCTATAGTTTTGAAAAATGTATTTCATTAATGGATGATAATTAATTCTGAGTAGGCCCTTTTTGGGTGTATCATTTTTCGGTAAGGATATCTATATATTCATAGAAAACATGTATTTTAAAAATCTTGAATTCTATTATATTATTTATAAAAAACTATTATATATATATTTCTAGTTATAAACACTACAATAATGTTGATATGTACCAAAAAAATTGTATTAATCTAGAAACAATAATGGTATTACATTATAAAAACTCACATTGAGAACCGGTTCATTATATTTAAAATATTCAGATTATGACACAATTGAGAGAAGTACATTATGAGGATGCACTATGATGATTAGAGTATGGTGGGATGAAATCCTATAGGTTATTCAACTTTGATATTTCTATATTATAGTAATTACAAGTTGGTTTCATCAAAATGGATGGAAAATTAAAAATTATTTGGAATTCTCCTCTATATCATCGGAATTTAAAACATTTATATAAGGAAAAATATTTACCTATTAAAACCACATTGGTTAATATTAATCATACCTCCCTTATAGATGGTTGACACACACATTATATCTCTAGTTTTTACATGGGCGATTTCATGATGGCCCATGTGATTTGACCTTGGTGAGAGGTTCATATATAAGATAGGTATTTGAAAAAAGTTTCCTTGATATAGGATATGATTAGTAGGGATATGTTAGAGAACTAGTGTTAATTCGTTTTTACATGGGCCATTTTATATCCGAATTTTGTTGATTGAGGTAAATATTAAAGGGTGTTGTACCAGGTTTCCAGATTCCATTTTAGTAACTGAGATTGGTTTTACGCTCACAATGAGCCCAATGCATAAGAGGGTCCTATATTCTACATTATTAGAATGTTTATTTCAACTTTTTCTGAGGAAATACATATGGATAAATGTTAACAACTATGTGTGTGATGAGAAATAATTTTTGGGTTCCTAGAACTATTGTCTTGTTGTTATATAGTTAGAATCATAGTAAAATAAAATGTAGATTTTCAAGACCAGAATGATGGTGTGTGAAATTAATTCATTAATAAAATTTATGCATAGGTGGAGTTTTAAATATTGAATAGTATTTTAATCGTATATTTCATTTAATGATATTTATAAATCATGTATCAAAATCTCCTTTGTAATGTGATTGTTAAAACATATCATCAGTGATCAATTGGGTAAAGATATAGGATCAGCGCATTTGAATATGTTTATTTTTGAAATGGGAATATAGGGTTTTGGATAAAATAATATTTTCATTTTATATGGATAATATCATAAATAAAATTATGTTCGAAGGGACTATTGACCCCTATGAGGGACTATGACAGTTATATTTTGGAGATTTGGTTTCAGGTGTAGGTAATTCCAAATGTATAATGTTTCATGTGAAAACAATTTGATGATATAAATGTATCTAAATAGATTAAATTTAAAACACCCCAAGAGTTTGAGATTTAAAAAAATTAATCATTTATATAATTATATCAATATTAAAACAACATTTTTCATGAGTTACATGAAAAAATGAGCTTAACTGGAAAAACATTAACTATTAAGTTTAAATTATACATGGCATACCATTAAAATATTAATTTATTTTTATCACCAAGTCGTTGAATGGGTGTTGATGAATAAGATTAACTAAAATATAAAAATATATTCTAAAAAGGTATATAAATTAAATTAATTTCTTACTAATAAATTATAAATTAAAATAAAAGACTTTCAAAAATTGAAGAGAATATTTCTATGAAATTTTTTTGGACATAAGTTCATTTTATATAAACACAAAAAAATTTTTTTAATAGTTTTAATAATTTTTACATATAATATATTTATCCAAATTATTAACATTCATGTTATGTGTTTTCAAGACAGGATATAAAAATAAATTCAATATTAAACAAAAAACTATATTATTCTAAAAATATTTTCATAAAACTTTTTTCATTATAATAAATCTAAATTTCTAAAAAAAAATTAAAAATACATTTTATAAAATGAAATTACATTTTCAAATAATAATTTAAAAATTATATTACAACAAATTTTTTGGTATTTTATGAAATGTCTTATTTTTAGTGGAATAATGAAAAAAATACAATTTAAATTGAAAAACGACATTTAATTTTGTTAATTTTTATTGTTAAATTAATTATTGAATTAGTTTTAGCAAAACTTTTATTAAATTTTAAATTCATTAATCTATATTATTTCTTTGGAATCAAGATGGTATTGAATTTTTATATAAAAATATTTCAATGTTTCGATTGTTTATTATTTAAGAACTCACTTTATTGTTGCATATATGGGATTAATTTTAAATGAAAATGAGAAAAATGGATTCTATATTTGTTATCAAAATAATTCATAATTTTAAATAATGTATTTTTAAAAAAAAAATTAAAATTTGAATGCAGTAAAAATTAATTATCACGATTAATGTAAAATGGGTTCCCTAGGGTGTTAAACTAAAAAGGTAAGGATTATAATGACATATACAATCATATAAAAACGTTTTTTTTGAATTATTACAAGATCACCAGAGAAACTAAAGGTATTTTAAAAGGGATACAGATCCTAGAATGATCTGGACTGTAGTTGGAACAATATCAGAGAAAAGGTAGACACATTCCATGGACTCACTAAAGAAATATTTTAGAGAGAGTTTGTGTTCGATGATACTAGAAGTTTTATATGTTAATAATCAAGATGGAGGTTGATTCAGTTAATATCAATGGGGATCTATGTACTATGTAACAATTGATTATATAGAATCCTTTTGGAATATAGTTTTTAATAGGATGTGTTAAAAAATATTAAGACCATGTGAATGGTAAATGACATTGTCAGTTGATGGGACTTCTATGTGATTTAGATAAAAAAACGACCCTATTTTATTTCGATGATTTCTATTGAGGATTTAGTACTGATAAATTTTTATTGTACATAGGTGGGGTTTTATATAAGGGGATTGAATGATAAGAAGAATTATTAAGGGTAAATATGTAATAACTGAATAGGGTGAATAGAATAAGTACTAGGGGAATTTTTTTGGAAGAATAAGAATATAATTTGAGTGGGTTGTTGTTGTACGTTGAGCATTGAAATATATATCATGTACATGATTTTCATATTTTTGAGTGATAATTTGTTTGTTCAACTTTTGGAAGATATAAATATTATTATAATGGGTGTTACTATAGAATAATATGGATATATAGAGTATAAAATCACTATTTGAGTTATGAACTCAAGTATGTATATCCCTCATCTAGAAAATTGTTAGGTGAAATAACATAGTATATGAATTAAGAATATTTTAACAGACAATTTTGAGTCGATGAATCCAAAATAGTTATAGATTGGTTCTGGAAAAATAATTTTCCAATAATGAAGTATTATGGGTTGCATTTGAAATATTATCTAAATACATTATCTCAGGAAAACATTGTTGAATTAATAATGAAGTGATATAAATGGAAGGGTTAAATTTTCTGTACGAAACATAATAATTTATAAGTGGTGGGGAATGTGTATATGTTATTTATTAAGTTATTTTATTGATAAATATAGATGGAATACATTTATTATGTGTTTATGGTGATAGAAGTGATTCCTTAAATATATCATTGTGACTCAATAATGATGACATGAACAATTAAAAATTTATTGGTTGTTTAAGAAATGTATGGAATGTGGAAACATTAGTTTAAAAGGACAATTTTGGGTTCCTCATTAATATAAATATGCAGACCAATGACATATTTTTTTGGGACCAAAATAAATGTTGGTTCAGATAATGTATGACTTGAAATTGATGAAAAGGTTGAGTAGTTTGTAAGGATCAAATCATGATGAATCAATGAATGTTTCATTGTAATTATAGAACATCAATTTTCTTAGTCCATTGTTTATTAAAGATGCTATTTGAAGATTGTAATGGTGTAATATTAAAAGGATCAGTGATGGCTGATGATTTCAATTGTTGTAATGGTCCATCATCTTATAAAAGTTTGTGAAAGGTTCTAGATCATGATTGCCTTTTAATTCATGTTATTGTATCCATGAATTATAGATATATAGAAATGTTTATTAATATATTGGTAATAATTACTTTACTATAAGATACAATTTGGAATTATGATTTTATATTTCATTATTATATCTTTTAATTCATGATCATTTGTCTTCAATGTATTATCATAATTTCATACAAATTTTATTTAGAGAATGGATCATTATAGTGTAAAATATTCCTAGTTATTTGATATTACTATACTGGTGTTGGAAGATTATCTAATTGATGATGTTTCTAATGATATTGTCCAAAAGTTGTATGACCTAATAGTGTTCTTCTAGGTGAAGGAAGTTATCATTTGATAATCACATGTGTTGTACAATTCTCAATATGATCATAAATTAAGGACAATGATCTATGTATTTATCATATTTGATGTATTATCTTGTTAAATGTGATTACAAAATACATTGAATGTTCAAATCATGGTTCTAATTCTTTTCTCTTAAACTAATTCATTTAATTATAAGGTCCATGATGTATTACATTATTCCCGTATTGATGTTTTGATTTAAATTTCTACACCTTAGAAAAGAACATAATAGGTCACACACATCATGTATTAAAAATATCATCAATAGATATTTATTTCATGTATGAAAATATTATTTCGTAACATTTTATCAATCATATTAATAAATCAATATTTATCACAAGATATGTGAATTTAATATTTATATTATTAATAAATATTTATTATTTAGTGTTTCAAAATATTTTTGGTGGATGATAACGAGGTTTAATGAATCACTCGATGAGAGAAAATATGTTATTTAAATAGTTAATAATTTATTTATTTAATGATATTATGAATAAAAGATTATTCATTGAAATAATAATTATTAATTTTTTTTTAAAATATATAATTAATGAACTAACATAGGTCGACATAATATGTCACATGATATTATTACACATATGGACTCAAACACATGACCCAGAATGATAGTGTCATCCTTCTTATGACGTGGTTCTAAAAGTTATTTTGTTTATTCTATACCCACTCTTCAATGAGAATTAACAATGGAAAATATCCAAACTCATACACAATGTTATAAATACATGTATGTATAAAAAATTATTGAATTGAATCATTATAAAATAAATATAATGGGATATAAAATCATAAAATCTCCAGAATATAGAACATACTATAGATGGATTTCAATGGACTAGTAACATATAAATAATAATTTAAATAAAATAAATACAATCAAGGCTACTACCAAAACTGATCCAAACCACAAGCTTGGTCAATATAATTTTAAAGTCACTCATGAATGATCTTGATACTATACACTAGTGGAACAAAAAAATTCAAGAAAATCTATGACTGAACTCCCTCAGTTATGAAACATTTTCTCCAACATAAAATCATCCATAATCTATATACGTAAATAGATATACACACACATGGGATTGGAAATAGATATCTATAGGATATACTTAATGGTTAACATATAATATGATATGAATGGAACTACAACTCAATCCTATTATGCTCAACCTAGTTGAAAACTAAAATCAATGGTATAATATCAATAATTGTATTAAAGGGGGATTACAGACACAAGGAAAACAAATTACCTTGGGTTCTATCCTAACACATGAGGTAAAGTTTCAACCACTATAGAAACCTCTAAATAATATTCATTATATGGATCACCCAACCACTATAAAACTAGTACATCATCTAGTTCAACTGTGGAGATCCATGAAATATAAATGTTTCGAGCATGAATATTGGACCACAGAGGGTAATAATTTGTATACACAACAGAACCACCAAACTAACAGGATATAGTAATCTAATGGAACAATATGAATTAGACATAGATCCTCCACACTATACATCATAGGTTAATCAGGTTATAGAATTCCTAAATAATGACTCAAGCTACACAATTGGCCCAACACATATACATTAATTTGGAAACAATTAACATTTAAATAATTAGTTTAAAACAAAAATTCAATATAGAACATACCTGTAGTGAAAAATCAAATATTATAAAAAAATACATCCTCTAGATAGGTTTCTTATTTAACCTCGGGGTAGTCCGATCATCTAGATCATCCAGTATCTCACTATTGACATCTATCCACTACCATAAAAAATATGATATAACAATATTAGTACATAGGACCATTTCACTATAAAATATACTTCATGTTTATCATATTGAAATTAAATTTATAGTTAGATACATCCATTGAAATTACATCCATTGTAAATTCTAATGTGGGATGATACAAGTTCGAACCCTCTACCAAAAAAGTTGAACTAGAAACAATGATAAGATGTGGTCCCAAAAATCCCAGTTTATCTTCCATTACCCTCTATCTCATAATCCAAAAATCATCCACCATAGTATATCAACATACATTCTTATTTACATACCATCACTCATGGATCCCACATATTCCAAGGTCACATCATATAGCAGTGTCCATCTAGGGACTCCCATGGGGCACACAATTTCTTATGTCACTCCCATGTGAAGATCAAAAAATATTCCGATGGCCACATTAATAGCGTGACCCCTTATGACCAGTTCCACATTTTCCTCCATTATTATGAGACATGAACAATGTGGAAAAAACCAAAATAGTTGTTAGTGGCCTTCTAATGATCCTGGACAATCAATATTTCTAATGGGAATCCAAATGTATAAGACAACAATAAGGGGAATTCACAATGTCCACATGAACACCTCAAATAAGGACCCTACAAATGTTTTCCAATCATAATGAACCCTCATCGAAAATCACACACAATACAATTTTCAGTTTACCTTTATAGTAAACAACCCATCCAAGGGTACTAACTCACCAATAAGGGCATAAAAAAAAACATCATCACATACAAAAATTCACAATGATAGACTATAAAGACCACTAATAAATCTATTAGTGACCAAATCATATGTGAATACTATATATGTATTTATAATCACCTAAAAATATTAACAACACAAAACTATAACCACCACCCCATGTTGTTTATACATACAAAAAGTTATAACATCTCTTATCTCCACAAACCCATGATTTAATCATCAACTACTCCTTCTAAAATATATTATTCTCAATATGAATTGAAAAAATTATCTCTATAGAGATTCTACTCAATCCCACCATTAATGAATCATATTAAAGAACTGCAGACAACATTATCCTAGCATCCACTATCCAAAGACTACAAATTACCTCACTACCATCAGAGGGACCTAACAACTCACCCAAAAAAACCAGTGGAGTATATTAATACCAATACTCAAATAAATTCCCCTATAAATTCTCAGTAATTCATATCACCTAAATAAATTCCTAAAAACTATAAAATGTTTGCACCACCATATTCGAGGTAAGGAAATTATCATAATTGCGTAGTTACAAACCCAATTTCAAATTCATTGAATAAAATAAAAGAACCCCCCCAAACTGGAAAAAGTAAATCGAATATACTTTAGAGTAAAAGGCTTGTACTATCAAATATTCACCTGGACATTAAATTATACATGTACAGAGTAGACACGGGTTCTATTTCTATACAAAGACTTGGATACAGAAAAAAATGGATTCCTCATGTTTACATATTTATTTCCATGTACCCCTCACATGTTGTGTTCTCTGAAGTACATTTCCACTTGTACATGTCCCACTACCCGATATGTATAGAGAGTATATAGTTTTTACCTTTTACAACTATTTCATCCCATATACTCTTCTACATGGCCAGGTACATAGCCATGTACCACCACCGAGTTAATACATAACTTATATACAATTAAATTAATGTACATAAAATATACATAAAAACATTATTTTACCTGAAAAAGAATAAAACATTGAATGTGTTCTCTAATATAATCATTTTGTAAAATGGTTTCCAAAAATGAAAATCCACCTAAACACTAAGAAAATCCCAATTTCACTACAAACAATCTATATATCGGCACACAATGGGACCCTAATAATCTAATAATGGGTTTAATTTTTTTAAAAAAACATTATATGGATTTTCAGCATAAAAGGTAAATAGACCTACCAATGGGAGGAAATACCATTGATTTTGTTAGATCCACGATCTAAAAATAATGAATACTGATCTTCAATAACTAGAGATCAATAATGTCACCTCTTTATCTTTCTCTCTCACTCCTCTCCAACTATCTCTCACTCAAAAAAATAACTAACAGTGGAGATCCCTAAAGTTATATGTATAAATACATATGGGAGAACAAAAAAGAAAAAAGAAAAATGAAAAAGGAGAAAATATAAGGAAATTAAAACTAGAAATGGTTATCAACAATATTTCATTCTCCAAGATTCTTCCTTTCATAGAAGATAACTACTCTTCTAAATACAACTCTGGAGATTGAATCACAATATGATTATCCATTTTAATGATAAACCATATCAATAACCATTGAATATATTATTATATAATTAATCTTTTTGATGTTTGGTGCCGAATACTAATTTATTATTAAAAAAATAAAAGACCTCTTTAACTGGGTAGAGGGAGACCCATTACATAGCCCGAAGTCATAGTGGACATTTAGCCTAATACATGGCCCGAAGTCCCAAATTTATGGCCCAAGTCCTATTCTTCTAATAGTAATGATATAGTACCTGCCTGCTGCAGTACCACACAGTACCCGCCACTTCTATAGTGCCCTGCCACTGCTACAATATCATGATGTCACTACAGTTCTCATCGTTGCTACAATGCCACCACCGAAACATTACTCTACAGTACTACTATAGTACCTGCGCCCAATGGGGTTTGAACCCCCATTTTTCATGTAGGATTATAGAGTGCTTACCACTAATCCAAACTCCAAATACATATTATATAATTATTTAAATATTAAATACTCTGTGGAAATTTAAACATCTATTTTCTCGACCAAACAGTAGTTCAGGGGTAAACACCATATACTAGGACAAATTTTGATGTTAGAAAATTGATCTGATATCATTTCTTATGATAAAATACCTATTTCACCTTGAATCAATTTCTAGAAAAATATATCATATTCTCATTGATTTTCACAATCTGTAATGAAACGGTTCATCACAACATCCCCACCACAAATACATCTCAACCCAAAGAAACCTCCAAATGAAAACAACCCTAATTTTCTCTCTAAATAAATAACAAAATAGATTTTTCCATGGATACATATTGGCCTATTTTTTAGTGCTCAAAATATCCAAAAAACAGGAGACATTACTCCATGACTGATCTGATCCTCTCCGTAATAGGAGAATAATTATCATTGGCCTATCACCCAATGAAAAACCAAACAACCCATTCATCAATAAACACAAATGATAGACATTACCAAACTTCTAACACTTGAGTTCCAGTAGAAAACTGAAAACCTCATTAATCAAGAAACCACTGAGATGAAGATCAAAATATCTAATATAGTATGTTTATCACAACAAAAAAATAAATTACATAGAAAACTGAAAACATACAATAGGATTTGTGGTCATATAGAGAATGTACTAATAAAACATGTATTGAAAACACAAAAATTTGAATATGATACTCACAAAATACATTCATAAAGAAATGATTACCCTAGCCACAACCTTTATAAATGAGTAATCTTCTTAATTCCATGATCAACAAAAGGAACACAATCTACATGGGAGTAAATCCACATCAATAGTATTCCAATGACACTCCCACTTCACTAAAAAATTGAGTAACTAATATAAGAAGTGGAAGGTGTTCATCCAAACCAACCCTCTCATGCCAGCCATGAGACATGGAGCACTAATATTTCATAACATCTCACATTAAAGGAATATTCATAACCATCCACATCATATTTATAGAAACCCTCAATGGTCACACTAGGGAAAAAATCTTATCCCACCCTATCCATTGGTAATAGTACTAACACAGACCCCAACAGAAGACTAGGAAGACCACATGTGGGATAACGTCTCCCTCCCAATAAATATGAACCTGTGACATCGGGGGAACCACAACATAATGGACACTCAAGCATAATAAAAAGACCCATCGAGAATCCTTTACCTCATTAGGCAATCAATTAGGCACACAAAACGAATAACTGACCCATATAGGTCTCCATGTATCCATTATCGAACGAACTACAACTCCAACACTGATGATATATTTAGACAATACCCATATAAACAATCATCATATTAAATTATAAGTCACCATAGACTAGTATATTTTTGTAGAATCATACATTCCTTAAATGAGGAGAGAATAGTGTCCTCTTTCCCATGGGTAAATATCCATAGAAAGGAATAAATAAATTATATATACACTCATGTTAATTAAAATTGGTCCCATCTCATAATTGTAAACACAAAATCCTTGGAAATAAACATCACACCATTTCATATTGTAATTTATATTGGAAATGGTGTTTGAAAATAGTAGCGTGATATCTATCACGTGTTCGGAATAATTCATGACGAACATGACTCCCTATTCCCAAATTCATAAAACCAACCAGCATATGATACCCTTTTGAAATAAACCCTCATTTTTTTCAAAACGAAACATCACATAAAATGACTCACCAGAAGGATTTACACATGCCTCTCTAAATACCAATGGCTATCAACCAATGATTATGTTCTAAAAGATACAATGGGGATAAAAAACATAATGGAAAAATTTCAAAAAAAATAGAAAATATTTAGAATCATACACATTGATACACACCAAAATATATATAATAAATAAATTAAATAGAATCATTCTATAAAAATGCCATTTTTATCCAAAATATTGACTATAGAGTGAAGAAAATAAAAATTATGGTCACCCACATATCTTCCACATATATAAATATGGAATCCAAAATGAAACACTACCATATTTATTAAAAACACCAATCTACACAAAATACACTTTCTACACAATGATCGATATGCGCTATCCCAACCATGAGACTCTACATGTGTGGCTTATCAAGATTAGGGATGGAAAAAAATTAAAACCATCCATTTAGAAACATGATCTCTAACATGAATTAATACATTAGGTCTATACTTACACTATGTATTACGAAAATGATTTTATTAATAAATATCAGTAGGACACCATCATTGGTGGATATACTATTTAATATATAGAAAATGTATAAGCACCTGATATTCAGTACCTATTAAGAAAAATATTAGTATATAGAATAAAAAAAATAATTAAAAAAGTGGGAAAACCTAATAAAATCTAACAATCATGGGTTTTAGGAATATTATATTCTATAATGAAAAAAATATCCACAAAATACAATTCATTTTTTATATAATATATTATTAACATTTCGTGAAGATTAGTAATTGTCACGACCTGTCCTCGGGGCCCGTGTCGTGACTACCCCAAGCTCGCCTTCCATAGGCCAGGGGCTGGCGACAAGCACCAAAGGCGTAAATCCTGATAACTGGGAAGGCATTGCCTTTATAAAAGAAAACAAGCACCACAGAGTAAGAAAGCAGAAAAAACTAAACACTAAGTACAAGGGAAGTGTTGAAAAGTAAATGGGCCAGAATACAAACCCAAAAGAAAGTAAAACTACAACTGAACAAGTACAACAGAAAAGATAACAACTGGAAGGACGGGAGCGGCTCCTAGGTCGGCCTCCTCGGATCCTACCTGAAGGGTAGGTATAGATAGCGCAGCTCCTGGATCGTCCACCATGGATCCTACCTGAAGGGTAGGTACATATAGCCTCCTCAACGCTCTCGCCCGTCAACCTCCTCCGGACACTGACTCGTCATGTAGTCCACCTCCGGGTACTGACTCGTCGTGTAGTCCACCTCCGGGTACTGACTCGTCGTGTAGACCACCTCCGGGTACCATCCAGTCCTCGAACACTCGGCCTCTGTCAGCACTGCCCATCATCTGCAACCAACAAAACAAGGTGCGGGCATAGCCCGTGCAGGGGTGAGTATAACGATACTCAGTAGGGACCCCGAGACCCTCATGGTCTCTCTAAAACCAACAAAGATAACCACAAAGAGGATCTCAACAGATAACCTCTACTTAGGTATATGCCCATACATATACCTAAGTTATCAAGTAACCCATCTCAATCATGAGGAAACACAAGGATCATGAAATCAATGGATAAACACTACCCAGGTATATGCCCATGCATATACCTAAGTTATAAAGTGACCCATCTCAATCATGAGGTAAACACAAAGGTCAAAAGTCTCACCTCAAACCAGGATTTTCATTATCGAAACCGTAACTGCTGAAGAGATCCATATCTGGAGTGTACAGAGGTCCTGTCAGGACTCCGAGGTACTGCTCACTAACCTATGACTGCTGAGGTACTCCTGTCGAGTACCGTGGGTCAGCCACCCAGACAAAGTAGTGCTTACTGCCGAGGTATGTCACCAAAACACAGTAGTGCACACCCCCTTGTAGCCTGCTGAGGTACTCTACGGACGAGTACCGTGGGTCTGCACTGTCACACAGGTAGTGCTCCATCCTCCATGGGTCTGCACCTCAGAATGTAGTGCTCCGTCCACTGGGCTAGTCGACTCACTCCAAGTCGAGTCGGTCAAGCAGTCGTCAGGTCTTAGTCGGCTACACTGTCTCCGTACTCCGCACGCTTGTCTCCAGGAGGGTTCGGTCCAGGAGCTATAGGTCGATACTCCAAGTATCTCAATGTCCCACGAAGAAGTATCTCAAAGTACCGCCTCGTCATAGGGGTCTCAACGCAACAGACGGTGCGTCAATCGAACGCCCGGTCTGTGAGTTACTAGTATTTTCGTCCCAGGTTGGTTTCATGAGCGAACCAATTCCGGCCGTATCTCAACTCTACCCCGAACTCTCATAGGGTATACTCATAGGGACAATTTCTCAACGTGATCATCAACGCCGCTGACGGTTCGTCAAACGGACGTCCAGTCTGAAAGATATCAGCTTTTCCGTTTTCGGGGCTCGGTTGGATTTCGGGTGCGATCCAACCCAGCCACCATCCAAATATATCCAAAACTCGGGCGAAGTATTCCATAAGTTCCATCTCATCAAGAGGAATTCAACGAAACAGACGGCCCATCAATCAAACGCCCGGTCTGTGAGTTATTGGCTTTTTCGTTCCAGGGGCCTAGTTGGTTTCGTGAGCGAACCAACCCGACCCCACTCTGACGGCATCCCAACCTCGAGCGGAGTAAGCCAAAAGATCCGTCTCACTTAGAGGAATCCAACATAGTCGAAAGCACGTCAATAAGACATCCGGTACTCAAGATATAAGCGTTTGCGCTCCGAGGGCCCAGTTGGTTTCGTATCCGAACCAACCCGGCCAGACCCAAAGTAATCCGAAACCTTGAGTGCGATATAACGAAACGACCACCTCGATCCAAGGATCGCGTTTCCACTGAAAGGGAGTTATTTAGAGGCTTGTATCTCAAGTTACGGGCATTTGACCGAAAGTGGTCCGAAAACGGGGGTCTGGGCCAGGGCCGACCCGGCTGGGCCCGGCCCGGCCCGACCCGGCTCGGTCCGGCTCGGTCCGGCTTGGTCCGGCTCGGTCCCGCCAGACCGGCCGGCCGCGGCTTGGCCAGCGTGGCTGATCCGATTCGCAGAGCGGGGTGGGCGACTCCCCCGCCCACCGCTGATTGAGGCCGGCGGCGGATCCGCCGGCTGCCAAACCTCTAGCGGCGCGCCGCCGCCTTCCGCGAACCACCGGATACGCTCCGGTGGTCCGTTCCTCCTGCCGTCTTCGCCTATGGTCCCCTTGGGACCCCACCTTCACTACGAAGGGATTCAAACGCCAAAACGACCTGCTTCGACATCGCCCGTCAATCCGCATGTCAAAAACAAACTGCGAAGGGTTGTCGGGTCGTGTTCGTTCGGCCCGCGCCCTCCGCGTTAAGTGATATCATTTGGAAAATCAAACATTTTTTCCCAACAAATTATGGAGCACATATTAACCATGAAAATAGACGACACCCATCAAAAGTAACCCCGCATGGACGAATGGTCCGCGGATCAACCGGGTAATGGTTGATCCGCGCTCGTAGTTCTTTTCACATGGTTAAGAGGAAACTAATAAAATTCCCTTACAACCTCTTAAATAAAAAGAACCATAACAATAATCCCAACCCACAAAAAAAGATAAACTTCACGGATCAACATAATATTTAGTTTATCCGCGTTCTTAAATTTTAGAAGGGAGTAAAAGAGGGTTCACCAACAATCACAAATTAAATTCCCTACCTTGGTTTCAAGAACAGATCTTGATCGTAGGTTCGTCGAAGAGAAAACGTCGCAGTATAACCGTCACGGAAAGAGATGACGCGGAAGAAGAACGTTGCGTCGTGGATATGGCATCGTGGAAGAACTGTGTTCTTCGGCGGAGAAGTTCTTCATTGAAGAACGATGTTCTTCGCTTTCTTCGTTGAGGAATAAGATGTTCCTTAGCTTTTTCTCCAAAAAGCTCTCAAACAACCCTACACCAACCCCTAATAAAATAAGTTCTAAACTCATTTTATTAACACAACAAATATTTTGAAATTCAATTGTTTGAATTTCAAAAACTTACATGTAACTCACCAAAATAAATTCAAAAGTTAAGTAAACTTAAGTTATCAACATTAAAGTGGGAGTTGTGAGGGGTTAGGAAAGTGAGGGGTTAAGAGGGTTAGGGAGTTTAAGGAATTTGAAAAGGTGGGGGGTTCGTGTGGGCCCCTCTCTTTCAAATATCCACACATGGGAAGTTGGATGGATGTGGGTCCACCACCAACTTCCCATGGGAGAAGTTAACCACATAACATGAAATAAAATTGATTCAACAATTTTATTCACTTTTTCTTAATTAATCCCCAAAAATTAACTTCTTCTCCCGCAAAAACGCAATTACGATAAAGGTTACCATAAGCGATTACCGGCGTTGCGAGTTCATCGGTGCCATCGAATTTCAATTCCGAGCACCGGTTCAAACGATAGGAAAACCCGCTCGTTCGTTCACTGAACGTACCTGAGCCAAACTTCGGAAATTGATTCCGGGCACTCCGGGTCTCCGAATCAAGTGCCGTCAGAAACTGCGTTCTTTTAAAATTACATTGAAAATTAAGAAAAAAATTTCCTTGAAATTTCCGGGTCTTTAAATTACTCCCACCTCAGGGCTTTATGTCCCCGTAAAGCATCAACACAAACTGGGGTCACAAAAGTGGTACAGAGCACGCATCTGAGCCTTCTGCTCCCATGTGCTTATCTGGAGGTTCCGTACTGCCAAAGAAAGCTCACCCGAGGAATCGATCATCCTCGTAGGATCCACTCATGTCGATCCCCGATCTCCACCAGAACCTCCATGAAAAACACCTCATCTCCATCGTCCAGCTCCTCATGGTCGATGATATGCGAAGGGTCAAGCACGTATCTCTTCAGTTGAGATACGTGGAAGTCGTCATGCACCTGGTGCAACTGAGGTGAATGGGTCCAGCGGTAAACCACCCCGCCTACCCAGCTGAGGACCTAAGAAGGTCCGCTGAACCTCGGAGATAACTTTCCTCCTTGGCCACAACTCCGTAAACTTCGTCGAGGTGAGACCCGTATAAGGACGTGATCGTCATCCTCAAACTCTAGAGGTCTCCAATTCCTATTAGAACTGGAACTCGAAACGACTGCCACCACGAGGGTAAGGTTGGATGACTCAAGAGTGATCGGTCGCACCCTCCCGTGTTTGAGTTTAACTTGTGCTGCCCAGGGTTTCCTTTTCGCCGACCAAGGAAAACCAATCCCTACGTTTTCCTAAAACCGTCAATTTGAGTATGAACATTTATTTCCCATTCCATACTCAAACTAACGTCGTAAGGCCTCATCGCTTCCACCAAGAGATTTCCAACCGGAACTCTCACCTCGAGGGTCTGACCACACCGTCGGCGTAAGTGTGATTATCGAGTCTCCTCCCAAGGTATCTCCAGACGTGAGGGTCAAGTCCACGGCTTACTTGAAACTCTAGGTCTGGAACAAGATTTGAGAAAGCAGGGAATGATTCATATCGACGTCCGTTACTATAGCAGCTAGTAGTGGACACAGACTGTCCCTTGAATCATTTCTAGAGCTATTGGGTCACACTCCTTGACCGCATGTAGCCACACTCTTCCTCCGCCCTCTAGCTCCCTGAGCCTGGTGGGAATAACTAAGGCGGGTGGTTGTACCATGCTAAGATGTATACCACCTCATGCTGCTCTCCTAGCTCTGCCTCCACGTCTGCTGCTTCATAGAATCATCTCTCCTTTATGCTTCCTCTTCTTTAACATTTAACACTCCCGAGTCTCTAAGACTGGCACTAGTTTCCTGTTTCTTACCACACTGTGTAGTCTTCATCCGCTCTTGGATGACCTGGACCTTCCTCAGTCTCACAAGAGCTGCTATGATTTCTTCCTTGCCGATAAGAGAAATCTGGTCTCATCCCCTGGATGAACCACATTCGCTGCCTAATACAGTCAATCCCAACATGAATGATGCATTAATGCCATGCATGACGTCGTAAGGCCTCGACGTAACTACCAAGAGATACAACTGTCACTCTCGCCTCCAAGGGTCGAGTCACACTATCGGCATCAGTGTGAGGTCACTGGGTCTCCTCCAGTAGAAATCTCGAAAGTGAGGGTCAAGTCAACAGTCTTAAAAAGGACCACTCAGTATCAACCAAACAAAAAGGACAGGAAAGAAAACATCACAAGATAAGTGTCTTTTTAATATTGCAGCTCATAGCTCATAGTACAAAGACATGAATACAAAAGAAACATGGAACTAGAAGTACAAAGGACGTATCCACTAGTTCCTCTCCTATCCACCTGCTCTCGGAGCTCTACTGCATTGTCCACTGCTCGGGTGTTGCTCAAGCACTAGACGCTGCTTCTGTCTCGGTGGCTCCTCCAACACCCACTGATCAACTGTACGAGGAGTCAGACAGTCACGTGCCAGGTGACCCTTTCCGCCGCAGGAGTAACACAACCTGTTTCTGGCACGCCTGGCTCTGACCCCACCCCGGGTGCCCCGCACCACCGGTCCTAAAACCCGAGATCGTACAACTACTAGTCTGGTCCTCCTGGACCTCTACACCATCTGTCTACTGCCCACAGATGACTCGAAAACTGATCAAAAACCTTGCGGTAAAGGCAGAAGCTCCTGTACACGCTCGGGGTGTAGAGCTACTAGCACAAACTCCACCATGAAGAAGGTCTCGAAGTCTTCCCATGCGAAGGTCATCCCGTCGCAAAACTGGAACAAGTGGCTCCACCACCTGCCTGCTGCTGCCTGAAGGAGGCTGGTAGCAAATATCACCATGAGGTCTTCCGGCATCCCCACTAGCTTGAAGACTCTCACCACAGCCTCCAGCCAATCCTCAGCCGCCTGCGGGTCCGTCTCTTCCCGGAACCTCGGTGGCCTCTGGCGCTGGAACTCGTGCATCACACTCAAGTGGCGTGCATCGCCTACTCCTGGGACTGGTGGCATCGGTGGCCCAACGTATGTTAGTACTGCTGGTGCCTCCGCTGGTGCCTCAACTACAAGAGGGCCCTGTACCGAAGCCTCGTCGCTCGACAAGCTGTCAGTACGCACGTCCCTCTGGGATCTAGCTGGTCGTCCGATAAAAGGCATTTTGAAAGAAACAACGTGACACGGTCAAACGATTATACCTGGTGAGATGACCTGGTTCGAGTTGTTTTAAGGGAAAACCTTTGTAAACACACATGCAATCAGTGTTTTCGTGCACAAAGTCGGAAATCAGTTGTCATGGTCCTGGTGTATGGATACGTCGGCCGCCCGCACCAACACTGGACTCCTTGAACTGAAAACCACACTCGGTACACTTAACACTATTGCTTCACAGAAAGAAAATATCAGAGTCATAAGTTTTTCAGTAGAACCGAATCCTCTGATACCAATTTGTCACGACCCGTCCTCGGGGCCCGTACCGTGACTACCCCAAGCCCGCCTTCCATAGGCCAGGGGCTGGGGACTAGCACCAAAGGCGTAAATCCCGATAACTGGGAGGGAATTACCTTTATAAAAGAAAACAAGCACCACAGAGTATGTAAGCAGAAAAAAGTAAACACTAAGTATAAGGGAATTGATGAAAAGTAAATGGGCCAGAATACAAACCAAAATGATAGTACAACTAAAACTGAACAAGTATAACAAAAAAGATAACAGCTGGAAGGACGGAAGCGGCTCCTGGGTCGTCCTCCTCGGATCCTACCTGAAGGGTAGGTACAGATAGCGCAGCTCCTGGATCGTCCGCCACGGATCCTACCTAAAGGGTAGGTACAGATAGCCTCCTCAATGCTCTCGCCCGTCAACCTCCTCCGGATACTGACTCGTCGTTTAGTCCACCTTCGGGTACTGACTCGTCGTGTAGTCCACCTCTGTGTACTGACTCGTCGTGTAGACCACCTCCGGGTACCGTCCAGTCCTCGAACACTCGACCACTGTCAGCACTTCCCGTCATCTGCAACCAACACAATGAGGTGGGGGCATAGCCCATGCAGGGGTGAGTATAACGATACTCAGTAGGGACCCCGAGACCCTCAAGGTCTCTCTAAAACCAACAAAGATAACCAAAAATAGGATCTCAACAGATATCCTCTACTTAGGTATATGCCCATACATATACCTAAGTTATCAAGTAACCCATCTCAATCATGAGGAAACACAAGGATCATGAAATCAACGGATAACCACTACCCAGGTATATGCCCATACATATACCTAAGTTATCGAGTGACCCATCTCAATCATGAGGTAAACACAAAGGTCAAAAGTCTCAGTTCAAACCAGGATTTTCATTATCGAAACCGTAACTGCTGAAGAGCTCCGTCTCTGGAGTGTACAGTGGTCCTGTCACGACTCCGAGGTATTTCTCACTAACCTAATACTGCTGAGGTAGTCCTAATGTCGAGTACCGCGGGTGTACCACCGAAACACAGTAGTGCTTCCCGCCGAGGAATGTCACCCAAACACAGTAGTGCACACCCCCTAGTAGCCTGCTGAGGTACTCTCCGGACGAGTACCGCGGGTCTGCACTATCACACAGGTAGTGCTCCGTCCGCCATGGGTCTGCACCTCAGAAAGTAGTGCTCCGTACACTGGGCTAGTCGACTCACTCCAAGTCGAGTCGGTCAAGCAGTCGTCAGGTCTCAGTCGGCTACACGGTCTCCGTACTCCACACGCTCGTCTCGGGGAGGGTCCGCTCCACGAGCTATAGGTCAATACTCCAAGTATCTCAAAGTCACACTAATAAGTATCTCAATGGACCGCCTCGTCATAGGGGTCTCAACGCAACAGACGGCGCGTCAATCGGACGCCCGGTCTGTGAGTTACTAGCCTTTTCGTCCCAGGGGCCCGGTTGGTTTCGTGAGCGAACCAATTCCGGCCATATCTCAACTGTACCTCAAACTCTCATAGGGTATACTCATTGGGACCGTTTCTCAACGTGATCATCAACGACGCTGACGGTTCATCAAACGGACGTCCAGTCTCAAAGATATCAGCTTTTCAGTTCCAGGGGCCCGGTTGGATTTCGGGTGCGATCTAACCCGGACACCATCCAACTATATCTAAAACTCGGGAAATGTATGCCAAAAGTTCCGTCTCATCAAGAGGAATTCAACGAAACAGACGGCGCGTCAATCAGACGCCCGGTCTGTGAGTTATTGGCTTTTTCGTTCCAGGGGTCTGGTTGGTTTTGTGAGCGAACCAACTCGACCCCACTCCGACGGCATCCAAACCTCGAGCGGAGTAAGCCAAAATATCCGTCTCACTTAGAGGAATGCAACATAGTCGACGACACATCAATCAGACGTTCGGTACTCAAGATATAAGCATTTTCGTTCCGAGGGCCCGGTTGGTTTCGTATCCGAACCAACCCGACCGAACCCAAAGTAATCCGAAACCTTGAGTGCGATATATCGAAACGCCCGTCGCGATCCAAGGATCGCATTGCCGCTGACGGTGAGTCGTTTGGAGGTCCGTAGCTCATGTTACATGCATTTGACCGAAAGTTGTCCGAAAACGGGGGTCTGGGCCCGGGCCGAACCGGGTCGACCCGACCCGGCTCGGTCCTGCCCGACCGGCCGGCCGCGGCTTGGCCAGCGCGGCCGAGCCGATTCGCGGAGCGGGGTGCGCGACTCCCCCGCCCGCCGCTGATTGAGGCCGATGGCGGATCCGCTAGCCGCCAAACCTCCGGCGGCGCACCGCCGCCGCGCCTGTGAGGCGCGCCGTTGCCGCCTTCCGCGGACCACCGGACGCTCTCCGGTGGTCCGTTCCTCCTGCCGTCTTCGCCTATGGTCCCCCCGGGACCCCACCTTCAATGCGAAGGGATTCAAACACCAAAACGGCCTGCTTCAATGTCGCCCGTCAATCCGCATGTCAAAAACAAACAGCGGAGGGTTGTCGGGCCGCGTTCGTTTGGCCCGCGCCCTCCGAGTTAAGTGATATCATTTGGAAAATCAAAAAATTGTTCCCAACAAATTATTGAGCACCTATTAACCATGAAAATAGACGACACCCACCAAATGTAACCCTGCATGGACGAATGGTCTGCGGATCAACCGGGTAATGGTTGATCCGCGCTCGTTGTTATTTTCTCAAGGTTAAGAGGAAACTAATAAAATTCCCTTACAACCTATTAAATAAAAAGAACCATAACAATAATCCCAACCCGCAAAAAAAGATAAACTTCGCGGATCAACATAATATTTATTTGATCCGCGTTCTTAAATTTTAGAAGGGAGTAAAAGAGGGTTCACCAACAATCACAAATTAAATTCCCTACCTTGGTTTCAAGAGTGGAGCTTGATTGTAGGTTTTTCGAAGAGAAAACGTCGCTGTATAACCATCGCGGAAAGAGACGACGTGGAAGAAGAACGTCGTGTCACGGATACGGCGTCGCGGAAGAACCGTGTTCTTCGGCGGAGAAGTTCTTCGTTGAAGAACGGTGTTCTTCACGTTCTTCGTCAAGGAAGAAGTTGTTCCTTAGCTTTTTCTCCAAAAAGCTCTCAAACAACCCTACACCAACCCCTAATAAAATAAGTTCTAAACTTATTTTATTAACACAACAAAGCTTTTGAAATTCAATTGTTTGAATTTCAAAAACATACATGTAACTCACCATAATAAATTCATAAGTTAAGTAAAATTATGTAATCAACATTAAAGTGGGAGTTGTGAGGGGTTAGGAAAGTGAGGGGTTAAGATGGTTAGGGAGTTTAAGGAATTTGAAAAGGTGGGGGGTTCGTGTGGGCCCCACCCTTTCAAATATCCACACATGGGAAGTTGGATGGATGTGGGCCCACCACCAACTTCCCATGGGAGAAGTTAACCACATAACACGAAATAAAATTGATTCAACAATTTTATTCATTTTTTTTAATTAATCCCCAAAAATTAACTTCTTCTCCCGCACAAACGCAACTACGGTAAAGGTTACCTTAAGTGATTACCGGCGTTGCGAGTTCATTGGTGCCATCAGATTTCAATTCCAAGCACCAGTTCAAAAGATATGAAAACCCGCTCGTTCGTTCAATGAATGTACCCGAGCCAAACTTCGGAAATTGATTCCGGGCACTCCGGGCCTCGGAATCAAGTGCCGTCAGAAACTGCGTTCTTGTAAAATTCCAAAGAAAATTAAGAAAAAATGTTCTTTGAAATTTCTGGGTCTTTACAGTAATATTTTAATAGTAATGATGTTTTGGAAATTTTATAAATTTTATAATACTATTCGAAAAATATAGTGTTGTATATCATAGAATACACAATATTTATTAAATTTTTACTAAAAGTTAATTTATATTGATAAAATATATGATATTAGATGTTTTATCCAAGTCATAAATTTTAGTTGTTAAATTTTAATTTTTCTAAAAATTGTTTTCAATCATTAAATAAACTAATTTTTTTTTCATATACATAAAAAAAATTAATGATAAAATGAATTTCATTTTAATAATTATATTTTAAATATTATTCAGTAAGGAATATTTTTCAGGAATTAGTTGTTAATTATCTAGGCGAAATATACGTACCATTAAAAATAATTGTAAAATTTAAATTTCTATATGTAATGTACATAACAAAATGTTTCAAATATTTGTTTAAAATAAGTATTTTGATATTATAGACATAATAACTCCCCATAGAAATTACATTTCCATTTTTGGAGTAACATATCATGTGAATCATGTACCCTCTATATATTAAAACAGAATATTGAGTAAATATATATTCCTTCCACTTATAATGGTGACTCTCTTTATCAATTAAATATTAATGAAAATTTCGGTTTACACATTATTGAATTACCATATTACTTCGCATATATTATTTTTTCATGCTCTTAATCCTAATCACATCAGAATTTTATACAATCCTTCCCTTTCAAAGGATTCCTCTAACAGAAATCTCAAATCCACCAGATGAGAAGTAATTTTTAAAATTTTCCACTATTTTAAATATCAATTCCCCATATAAAATAATATAATTTAAATAAAACTAATTTAATAATTTTTCAATAATTTATTTTATTATACTATGTGATGACCTATTAACCACCTCTTCAAATTTCCTATATGGAAACAAATCAAAACATTCCTATATGTGTGAAGACCATTTCCTTCATGAAGAATCATGTATAACATTACTTATTATTGATGAAAATATGATCCCACATCTGATAATAACTGAATATGGTATTTATATCATATTTTTTTATTACAAATTGGAAAAAAATATTATAAATTTTTTCTGGTATTTGAAAAATTGAATTATTAAACATACATAAAGGTTGACATACCACCTTCATGGAATGATTTATTTCAGATTTATTACTTTCCTAAATTCCATTCATTTATGTTTATGAGAATGGGTTTAAAGAATAAATGATATTTTTATGAATCTATTATGGTTCATTAATGAAAATATTTCTACCTATTAACAAATACATAAATTAACATTCATGCAAAATTCAACTGACAAAAATTTCATTGTAAGACCAAAAACAAAATTTTAATACTATATAATAATATATTATAAGTTCACTTCATTAACAAATTAGTTAAAATTATGATATATCACAATAATAAAAACTCAATTAGTTCATTATAATTTTTTTTAAAATTATATAACAACCCAATAGCATAATAATAATAATAAATTCATTATTTTGTTCTTGTTTTAGATGATTGAACCACCTACCAAAATAACACTATTTTATTATATCATAGATGAATATTTGATTTAAATACGTGGCCAAATATTATATAAATATTTAAATAAATATTTTATTTTAGTTAAGTAATAGTAATTTAAATATTAATATTGGTATATATGTTTCACATGTTTATTTGTTACAAATCATAGAAAATTGGTCATCGACAAGCTTATATTTAAGGATTATAATAAAATTTATACTGAAATAATAAATTTAAAAATAATAATAAATAATAAATTATTGTTCCGTGTATGATATGATAATGTCGATATTATAGAGACAAATGAAAAACAATTTTTTTTATAAATATACTACTTCAATTTGATCAAGAGTTCTCAAATATTATATCATAAGTAGATAATAACTATATAATATACTTGCATAGTATTATTACTATTGAAAATTATAAAAGTATTTAAAAAAATTATTATAAAATGTGTGATTTAGATAATTAATTTATTATAAAATTAATTTCAGTTCTTATTAGAAACCAATAATTAAGGGAACTGTTTATTATCTATAATTTTCAATCACTGAGTCACATTTTTTTATACAATATTTTTATTTTGTATAGTTTATCTGAATCCCCATGAATATATTATATAACTGTTCTCTTATTAATAATGGTTTTAAATGTTCTATTTTATAATCAATTCATTAATGTGTTTGAACTAAAATATTTTTAATGTTATAAAGTACTTTTCAACTCGATTTATTTTTCAAGAGACATGAATCATATTAATCACCTAATTTTGATTTAATGGTTTATATACTATGTATTAGGTCAATTATATAATGAACATTATTTTATTGATGTTAAATAATGTTAATATGAATGTTAAGTGTTTCAAAATAATATTTATTATGTTTTTACATATTCCCACATATGGAAGAAATAATATTTTTGAAGGTTGAGTGAGAGTGGTTTCCCTTTAAATTGTATTTATAACTAGATACCTCCAATTAGATATGCTAGTGGAATATAATATCTAGAAAAACTCATACTACAATGTTATTAATGATTACATACTCAATCCACACTTGGTTATCATTGATTGGAGCTATGAATGCACACCTTTTTAGAAACTGTTAGGGGATATGCTTTGGGTAATTTAAATGATCATTAAAAACATTAACGATGGTTATTAATTTATTTTATTTAGTATGGTACCAATATTAACTAATAAAATGAGTTAATATATTTTAATAAATTCTTCAACACATTTAATCTATCATCTACACCACTATTTTGTAATTAATATTAGAAGGGTACTTTCTATTAGATTAATAATAAAATACAGTTTCTAAAAATATTTTCTAATATTCCCCTAGATAAAAAACTTATTCCATTAAATTTGTAAATATTTTTTTATGGACATAAATTATATTGATATCAATTTATTTATTTACACATTATTAAGTAATAGTTTCCATAGGTAATGTTATTTAATCTTGTGTTAAAATATATGATCAATTAATTTGACTTAATTAGAAATGGGTGGGACATGTTTATATAGTCCCACAATGCATCAGGATAACTGAGGAGGCAAACTATATTTTTTGATGGCATAATAATTACATGTTTATGTATAATTTATTTTCACAATTCCTTGATAATATGTTTTATAACATTCATTATTAATTCCATATGCGGTAAATCATTAATTGTTATCTATGTTTTTATTTATTTATTCAAATATATCATGAACAAGGTTTCATTTTATAACAGTATTATTCTATTAGTTTCAGAATCACCATACTATGTATATTAATATTATTTTATGATATATTATCTTATTTTTTACTCCATACTAATCATTTAATCTCATACTTATTTGTTATTTTTTAGAAAACCTATAAGATAACTGTGTGTGAATATCTAGGGTCGCATATAAGATCTAAAAATGTTTTCATGGTATATATGTACTTTATTTTAAATTATTAAGTATAATATTATTAATATATAAGTATATAATCTTCCAATAGTATGAATATATATGATCCATCTGGTCATTCACTAGTCTGGTAATGAATAGAAGATAATTGACTTTTATCATTTGTTAGAACCTGAAATTCAAGAGGATCATTATACCACTAAAATATAATCCCTATATTTCACTTATTGAATAGTTATCATGGGGAAGGAAATGATTTTATCTTATTTAAACTATCTTGAGATGAGGGGTACAATATATACTTTATATACATCACACTATTTATCCTTAGTTGACAATGTGATTTTATTTTTCTCTGGTCGACTGGTGATTCCCACGAGTATTCATGTAGTCCTAATGATGACCATTCATTACTCAAGATGGGTTGTAAATCACGATATGACCATGACGTATCCTGGACTGTGTAAGAATTATATGTGTCCCCAAATAAATAAATTCATGATTATTATTGATTTTTGATTCTCTTCATTTACCAAGATAAATAACAACATCATCCTCTTACTAGTATACTCTAATAATTTCTTATTCTAGAGATTAAAAATTATGATGTAATGATTGATTTGGTGATAATTCTATCAAGGACTCCATGTGGACATGATTCTATATGGTTTATCATTGATCTTCTAACTAATTTTACTATATTATTTCCAAATATGTTTTTTACACATGATTAGATTTAAGGACCATACCAAAGGAGAATAAAAATCTTATCACATAGACGTTGGGTAATAAGGTTTATAGGTTATAAATCCTACCCTTATAAAGTAGCTATATCCTTTTAAATTGTAAAAAATCCATCGGATTTTGGGATTAAAATATTCTCCATAGTACATTGGGAGCCCTTTGTGGTTTTGAGGATTTCAAAACATAGAATTATTGTTTTTATTAAACTATAATTGGGTTCGTCATTACCATCTAGGTTTGACTAACAATGTATAGAATCTATATTTACATGAAATGGTATTAGATATATTATTGAAACCATGTAAAGGGGTACAAGAAACCATGTAATAAATCAATTTATAGTTTTGTTGTTCTACACTGTTGTCAAATGTTTTGTTGTATAGTGTGCCTATATATTTTGGGTGGGGGGGGGGGGGTTTGACCAAGGAGTCTGAACAATTTGGGAATTGTTTGAAAAATGTTTTAGTGAAAATGTATACCAATGTAAAAAATTGAGAAAATGATGTTCAGAAATTACTACCTAATCCATTTTTAAATTATTATCATCTAATTATTGGGGAACAACATGCAACATATTCCCTATACTCATATCAACTTTATTGTTTAATATTCTTTGACTTGTGGACTTTGAGATTAAATTCTATCGAATCAATACCTTTTTATTGGAATATGACTCATTTAATTACTTATATCATTTTTCATCTTTATTTAGTAATATTTCTATATTTTTACCATATTTCACCCAGTTTCTATGATTTATTTAATCGATTTCATCCATTTCATGTAAAATTATAGTATATTTTCAATCGTGTGGTTCCCCCTTTGGTGAAGTATGGTGGCCTTATTGAATCACACATATATGAATTTTTTCCATTACATAATTTATTTATCATCCTATTTATTTTCCATGCATGACTTCTATATTTAAATCATTCTTTTTAAAATGTGTTCCACCTTGATAAAATTCCTTTTTAAAATTGTATGAACCAAGTCGTAAGGTGAATCTACTAGAACACTTTTCCATTTTTAGTAATTTTTTTTTTCAATTTTACTATTAATGAGTTATATTATTAATTAATTTTGATAACTATAATACACTAAATATATTTTTCTATTTATAGTTTATAATGTAGAAGAAAAATATTTGACTCTAATTAAAAAATACCCATGATATCTAGGTGTGTGTGATAACTAAGAATTTAAAATCTATTTGATGGTTTATGATACTACCTTACACCGAATATGTGGTGGTTTGTAAAAACAATGAATACACATAATCTAAGGGGGTAAGTGATACTAGAATATACATGATATAATGTGATTTGTTAAACTTATAATACTCCAGATATTTGTTGGTTAGTGATATATTTTATTTGGGTGGGAATAATTTTTTGACCAATATAGAGATAATCAACAATATATGATGTTGGTAAGGCCATGAGCGGTTGTAACTGCAGTTCCTATCATTGGATGATTATTTATATAATTCATTTCTTTCAATTGATTGATCACTAGTACATTCTACAAGTTTCATGAACTTTATATCAGTTTAATTTATATTGGTATGTCATTTTTGGTGGCCTATTGATTCATATTCAAACCATAATAGGGCCTATATAAGGTACCTTAGTATATTTCATGATTATCAGATTAAATAATTGAATGAAAATTATACATAATCTATGATTACCTGTGAGATAATACAGGGATATGGATCTTGGTTAGGGGATCATGATCATTGACAATCATGGTCCTTCAATTGTATTTTTTTTATTTTGAATATGTTTTTATTTGGTTTATATGATGCACATATCATATGAATATAGACATTTAACTATTATAATAAAAGTTATTATATGTGTTTTCCATAGTTAATGGATCGTATATTAGTGGTTCACTTATTTCATTATTTGATTAGTGTTACATCTTTAGTTCCAAAAATTTTACTCTAACATTGATGTCATAATATCCCAATATTAATAAATTGGACCTTTCATCTTGATAAAAACAAACATGATTACAGGTAATAATTTTTTAGGCAAGAGGTGTCATCCTGTATTGAAAATTTACAATTTTTTTTGGTGGTGGGACGTTACATAATTGAATGGAATTCCCATTACATCAATAAGGGTACTAAATTTATATCATTTATTTTTTTCCTATATTACATATCCAAATAATTTTCTCTATACAATATAATGACATATGTATTTTTATATTAAATATTATATATCATTGCGAATAACTATTAATATTCTTTCTCCCTTTTTATAAGGAATAAAAAATATCTTTTATCTATGTGAGTAGACTACATACCTCATGAAGCATAAAATTTCATCAACTTGGACAACACACAAAATATATTATAAATATTTAATTTAATAATTATGATAAATATTTTTAATTTATTCCATATTTTTAATGATAAACCATATTATAAATTATTCCTATTCTACATGAAATGAAATCACTTATTATGCCTATGTGTGCACTATTTCATCTATTGAACGATTGATATCTATTTCAATTATTTATAACATTTTTTAAAATGGATTTATGTTAGAACATGTTTAAAGAATAAATATATTGTTAATGAAAATATTATGTTTCAATAGATATATTTTAAAATATATTAAAAATATTATATCTAAACAATTATGATAAATTTATCCTTCCAAAAGAGAATCAAAAGAGAAAAAATTATTTCGTCATACTATGTTATAATAACATATAAGTTTTGTATAATATCTATATAATTCAAATTACCAAAAATTAATATAATATAGAGTAATTTTAGAAATTATAGATTTCTTGTAATTACGTTATAACAAGATATCTTGATAATCATTTATTAATTACGGTATATTGTAGTTTGGTTCAAAATAACCACTTACATGAATAATACTATAAATTAATATCATTAATAACAACTGGAATTAGTTTTTTTGTTATGTTATATTTTAATATGTGAATTATTATTTCATTTTTTTCATAAATGGTAAATTTATATTAGAATCAATTTTTAGGAAACCAATGTCATTTATTTAAATAATATATAAAACGTTTCTTTTACAATTTCATTTTTACGAATTCTAACCAATACTATAATTTGATTAATTTAATAACATTAAAAATAATAAATAATAAATTCATGATTATTTAATGCTCCTGTAATCCTAAATAATAGGGGTAGAATGAATTCTAAAACATATTTTATGAATATAGTTCAAAATGATTAATATTACTATGAAACAAAATAAAAAATGATAACATATTACTAGTAAACATTTATTTAATATTTATGAATTAATGTAAAAAATATTATAGATATAAAAGGGGGTTTTAAATATCTGATTATGAATTTTTTATATAGTATAATCTACCACATTAGTGAAAGTAAGAAATTTTGGTAAGGGTTTCATAGATGAAATCCCCTCTAAAAATGTATTTCATATTATACACAATTATTATTTTCAATGGGGTATCAACCCCATTTAATATTTAATACCACAGTCCTCTCATTTGTAATGGTATTTAATGTTTGATTTGAAATTTTATCTTTCAATGATCTTTGGCATGAATTATTCAAATGTTGTTAGGGAATGTTTTTACCCAATTCCATTTACTAAAACATATTTTTTGTTATCCAAAAAAGTCAATTATATTGTATAAATACAACTTATTTAATCAATTATGTCCTGAATTTTACTTTATTCACTTCCGTTAGTGATTAACTGCATGATCAATAAATTAATGTTGATTTTTTGAGATGTTAGTATGGCCGGCATAATTCCCAAAACCCAAATTTTTTAAAATAATATCATGTTTTATTTTTCTGGAAATTATTATACAACCTAGATATTTTATTTTTCATGTGGTAGTTATAAAAATGAACCCATGTTGAATCACCTGGATACTATATGAAGATTACCAACTAAATAATTAATTAGATCATGATAAATGTGGATAAGATTTTAAACCCAACATTACATTCCTGAGAGATCTTATTTATTTTATAAACTTGATTATCACAAACCATAATGAAATATTATAAAAATCATTTCATTGTTTTCCAACTATTGTGATCTAATGAACTAAATTACGGTGTTATATTAAAAAATTTCAATTTAATCTACTTATAATAGTACATTTGTTTCTCTGACCAGGATAATTCTGATTATATAATGAATAAACTATAGATTTTAGGTGGATTTTAGTATATTATACTACATATACATATTATACCACTGAATGGATAAAAATATGTTTTTAAAATATGTTATATAAAAATTAATTTTTTCATTATTCTTGGTTACATAATATACACTTTTGTAAATGGTATGAAATGTATTTTAAACTTGTATTAATAATACATTACACAATTAGTGATGGTTTGGGATGAGTAATGATATATCCATGATTTAGTTATAGTTATCTTATGAAAATATACCGTAACTAGTAGAAAATTCATTATTGATCTATGCATTATTTCTTATAGTAAGGTAATTATGGATTTTTATGATTTCACGAAATATGAAATCTATCAGAATTAAATAATAAATTTTTATCCTTGTGTTTATTTGCTAGCATGGTTATGGTATTCTCTTAATTATGTTTCAATATATAAATTTTACAATCCATATTTTCCTATTCTATTTTAGTCATGATATATCTATAATTGATTATGATGTAAGATACTAATTAATAGGTATATAAGATTTAAATTTTATTATTTTTCATTCCATAAAATCCATAATATAAATTAATTTAGTTTTCAATAAAATACTAGATTACATAATAATGTAATCATGGATATTTTTTATATTATATTGTATAATGTATAATTTAATTTTTTAATAAATAAATTATTCAAAGAATATTAAATTTTATTATCCATAAAATACTATTGTATTATATAATAATAATTTAATATTATTCTTTGTTCTTCGATTCAGGATACAATATTACTAGAACACTCAGTGACTGTGCAATAAATGAATTGACACATCTAAGTCCTAATTTTATGTGGTACACAATAGAATATGATTAAAACATACACAATATTAACTAGTAGGATGTTTTTTTCATCAATTTTTTTTTTTAGGTTTTTAGTGTCTAAAAAAATTAACAATTTAATGGTTTAAATAAATATAAAATAACAAATAAATAGTTCAAATATATTGAAAATGATACTTATTATTTTTTAAGGAAAATAAATAAGGTAATAATGCAATAATAGTTACTAAAATGTTATATTAATATAGTCTTATTATAATTGGTATAATTTTGTGTTCAAAAAATATACACATATGTGGGCCCATGATCGGACACTAAGGACATTGGCCCAGTCCATGTGTATTAAGGATTTCGTAGACCAAGTCAATGGAATCAAGAATTTATAGGATTATATTTTATAGAGGTCTTTGTCTAAATATAACCATTTTCTAATTAACTGATCCCAGTGTATATTTTAATTTTGATAGATATACCACATATGGGGTATAAACCACAGAATTTATTCTATATAATGATATAAAAGAAAATATTTTTAGTGAACTTTATTAGGTATTGACACTATGACCTCATTGAATATGTTCCCCTTTACCCCATATCAGTGAGAAATGAGTTAAGACATATCATGTTCTTCAAGATCCAAACATCTTGATCTTATTTTGGCTTCTAAGAGGCCATTGTATTACGAATTATAACTGAAAAACTCCAAAATTATTTTTTTTGAAAAATATTTATCATTTAATAAATATCATTATGTTTCCAAAAAAATAGCATTCATCAATAAAATATATGTTACTAAACAAGAATCATGTTGAGATAGATTTTAAAATTATTAATTTATTTTTGAAAAAACAAATCATGTTGGTTAGTCATTACCTTAGATATTTAAATTTATATTTGGGTTATTGTCCTTTAAAATTAATTGTCTGATTATTTAATTATTATAATAATTAGATATTAAATATTTATATATAATGTCTGACTATTTATTATTCCTCATTAATTTTTATAGTGGACAACTTGTTTGAAATATATAATAAATATATATTATCTCTACAACCTAATTTTTTTTAACTTTTTTAAATGTATATTTTTGTAATGATAGAGATCCATATTATTTGATTATACATATGACATGGTCTGGAGACAATATGGATTATTATATGGTTTGTCTATGGGGTGCTCGAATTTGATACATTACATGACTCAAGGATTTCCCTTCGGGTCTCATTTGAAAAATTATTCAATCGATTGAGAAATTATTAGATAACAAGACATAATAAAGTCATGGTTTAGGTAATTTCTTATTAATGTTTGATTTGTTTTTGACTGTTTGTTTTTATGAGATAACATATAAAATGTTAACAAGAATATAGAGATAAAATAAATATTCAATAACTAGGTAATTTATAATTTTATTGTTAAAATTGTAAATCTAATCACATCGTAAAATAATGAAAATTTAATTGAATTATTTTAAATTAATATATTAAAAATTAATCAATTCATAAAATTAACATGTCACTTATTAGCATCAATTAAATGACTGAGGATGCAACAATAGTTATAATTCATGATATATATTAATTATAGGGAACTTCTAAATATACATATGTATTAAAAAATATAACATTATGGAATAACATGATTGGTCATTAAAATAATGGTCATGTAATACAAAATATTATACAGATTCAAGAATTGATTAAATCACAGTTTTAGATTTATTGGCTTCACAGTCCACTCAAAATATCTAGGATCAATGGGTTAATGTAGTTTTCCAGAGTAGTGTCTACCAGAAATATACTCAAGTAATTGAAGGTTGATTGTCTAGCATATGATAATAGAAACATGCATAGTTTACCCTATAATATTACAGAGACTGGATATTTATAATTAAGTGGAACATGATACTCGAATATAAAAAAACTGTTCGAGAAATAATAATTTACTATGTCATATTGTTTTAAAATTGGTAACAATGATAGATTAAAAATTCTATATTTAATTTTGAAAATTATGTAATATAAATTATTCAAATCACTCTCCCAAAATTCTATATTTGTTATGTATAATATACTAATTATTATAGGCTTATAGGATGGGTATAAAAAAATTTATATCATACTACTATAGGAGAAAAATAACAATTTTATTGAATTCCAACAAAATGGACATCCACCATAGGGTGTGAATAAGGTTGTGATGGATTCCCAATAGTTGCAAGTGGAGTTGGAATTAGATGTTTAATACACCATTATCATACCCTTTTCTAAAAATATGAATATGAAATTTTAGGAAATGTATGGATACACCTTGTGGACTCATCATAATAATCATGACATGGTGAGAATGTTAGGGAGACTTATGTTATTTGATGTCATCCCAATTTTGTAAATGTGTAAACTAAATCATGGGAAACTGACTACTGATCATGTACTCGGGATAAAAAGTTACATTGAAGGATTATATAATTTTGTTTCATAGGGGGATATATAATTTAATATAAATAAAAATCCTTAACCATTGCCAATATGAATCATTATTTTCACTTAATGTTATAATATTAATAAAGTACTGATTCTTATGAAGAATATTTTTACTATGGTTCAACAAGCCGATTTTTATATAATTAATTTTTTTTTCATTAATACAGCTAGTTTAATAACTACTGATCATTATGGAAAACCAACATTCTAGTATAATATAATGGATGATAAAAATAAAAAACAATCCGAAAACTAGTTACCAGAGTAATATTATTTAATTTATAACTATTCTATTTTTATATGATTTTCATTAAATAAAATGAGAGATTTTTCAAATAACATGCTTCAATGTACATGTGTCTCGACCTTAGTTAATAATATATAATCTTTATGTATTTATTTTGAATATATTATTCCATTTCCTATTACTACTACTAAAAAATATTGAATAATATCAAACTTGATAATTGTTTTCTTAGATTTTCCAACATGTACCTAGATCATAGAGCCTCTAAATACTCTATTCATCTTATAGAAAACTTTAGCAGGTCTTCATACTTTACTTCAAGGATGCCCAACTACCCAAAAGGAAAAAATAATTTCTCATAATTTTATAGTTAAATCCTTTTTATCCCATTAGTGACGTTTTGATATCTATTTATTATTTTTATCTATAAGACATCATACTCCAACATGTTTTGGGGGAATTATTTTTATTTGGATATATTCATTCTTGATAATTTTTTTTCCAATGATAAATTTTTCTATAAAACAAATTATTACACATTCTATATTTTTTGAACTTGATTAAATCACATCAATGATATTATTTTATTCAATTTTGTTAATATAGAAAAATAATATTCTTGTGTGGTCTATAGTGTAATTACTAATTGGTGTCCCTACTTCCAAATTATTATAGTTCATTATTAGATAAAAAATAATTAGTTACTTATATATATATATATGATTTTGTTTGACATTTAACATTTAAATCAATAATTCAATTAAATTCCTTGTTAATTTATATATATATATATATATATATATATCAAATTTTGGGAAATAATTGAAATTTAATTTAATCGACATTACTCTTTCCCAATGACATATTGATGATTTTCTATGAATCAACCAATGAATCCACTGAAATGAGAAATTAAATTCAATGTAAATTTTTTGACATATAAAAAATTAAAAAATATGTTTTATAATGAACCATATATATATATATATCATTATACTTCATTCAAAATTAGGTATCTTTATATGATTTTAAATGTCAAAAAATGTATAAAATGAATTTTTATCTATAATTTATAACGAATACAATATCATTAGTATGAACTCTAAATGTGGAATAATCAATGTTTTGTGATTCACATCCCTCCAGACCCTAAACACAATGAATCATTTGGTATTCCCGAGATATATCATAATTAATATTTTTAGATAACCAATTATTTATATTTTCAGTATGTTTATTGTTCTGAACCAAGAAGAAAAATTCATCTATATAAAAGTGATATATGAATAGAAATCCCCAATTAAAAACCTTTTAGTGGAATCAATTATCATTATTTAACAGTATAGAATTCTATAATTACAAAAAACAATACAAACATTTAGTTACACAACATATATAAATTCATTATCCCTCAAAAAATACATATATGTTTTCATGCTATATTACTTATAAGTTCTCTGATTCCACATGATAAATCTATTTATAAAGTATGGTTTTAAATGCAGATACTCATTATTTAATCCTATATCATCAATAATTCCATAAACAATCGAAATAATTACGTGTATAACAATTAGTTAGTATATTTCACTACTTATATCTGCATCCATGCTACTGATAAAAAATGACAACAAACCTTATCTTATACCACATTAGTTTATCCATGTTGTATTAAAATTGAATGAACCAGTTTTTCTTAATTTCACTACTGGAATATGTTATGTATTTTACCATGTTTCAAAAGCATGGACGGGGTCAAAATTTTCCATACTTCATAAATCCATTGTTTTATATCACTGATTATTATGAAATATTTTTCAGATTTCAAGTTACCCACCACCTAATAAAATTTTATAATATTTGTTACATAATTATCTTTTTACTACTCTAATGACCATATTTTAGGACCTCATCTCTTTGATAATGTGGTTATTTTTACCCCATTATCTTTAATTCATCATTGAGACACATCCATAAGCAACCATTATATTTTGTGTTGGATTAACTAAGACTTCATATTTTACAAATATCTAGAATTATTCCTTCGACACTACCATGTAATTTTTGACATTGAGTGAATATGATACAATATAAAAGATTTAGATATCGATTTAAACAAAACATTCCATGTGATTATTCATTAATATGATTCATATATTTTTATTGGATTTAATTATTCCATTAAATACCGTTATTAATAGTACTTTTAACATTAATGGTAGAAATATTTATGATGAGTATTTAGGTCAATAAAATGGATTAAATTATGAAAACATGTTATATATATCAGATACAAGGATATAGTTCGCATAAATTGGATTCTATATGAAGTTCAATGTAATGGTGATCCAATATTCAATATTTTGAGGTGATATATCTATATGATTGTAAAAAAGAATTTATAAACTCATGGTAATATGTGTGCTCAAGATTATGTGGTGATTATAATAATTAATTTATATTATGAATGAAATGACCAAACCTACAATATTTTTTCTCTTTAAAGATATCTTATAGGTGTAATAAGTATTATATGAAGATAGTTATCATATATATATTGTGGTTGGTGTATTTACTATAAAATCTCTATTTTCATGTAATAAATATTTTATTCCGTCATGGTTGTTGAATTTTATGATCTATTATAATCGATTTTATCCAATATAGTTAGGTTTCATGTATCATGGATTCTGAATAAAAATTTAACATTGTTAATTTCATAGGTTCAATAATATGTTTATATCACCTCATTGTATGTTATGTTTTATTTGTATATAGTGGGGTTCATTTATGTATTTTTGATGTTGTAAGGATAGGGTTCATGGATGTGTTACATGGATTGTTGATTTTGAAGAGATGTTGTGGTGGTGTTGTGTCTCTTTTATATCATTCAGTCCTTTATTTAGGATTGGTGGACTTGAAGAGGTATTATTTTGTATGAATATTGAACTATAGAATATGTTTTATCATAGAATGGTTTGGATGTTCATATTGGTATCTCATTGAGTAATGTTTACAATAAATGAATTATATTCACCATTCAATTGTTAAATACTATGTGGGATCTCTATAGTTAGCATGTGGTATAATGAGTGTTTAATTTTATCATATAAAATTTCAATTAAAATGAATTTATAATTTTTTGGATTCAACTAAAATACTACGTATCTTATGATAACATTGGTACTCCACTAGTTGGGAATATGTCAAATGAAATGGTGAAAATATAATTTATATGTATTGGTCAAATTTAAATTGGTAGTATCCATACTATGTTGACTTGAAACATGTTCATGAACATCTATGATGTTGGAAAACATTAGTATCAATTGATAAAATTTTGGGGACGAATACAATGATATCAAAAAAAATGTTTCCCTGCTATGTGATTTTTAGGCCGGAAGATATTATATGGAATGTAATTTGATGATCATAAAAATAAATTCAATATAATATAATGTTAGATAGAGTCATGTGGAGTGATGTTAATTGAAGAATTGTAGACATTTATTCCTTTATCTACATTTTCAACATAATAAAATGTGACAGTGAATATTTTGGGAAACTCTAAAACAATTAATTGCATTTTACTAATGTAAAACAATAATATGATACGTAATTATGTGGTCTATTTTATTGGGGTGTTATCATGTTCTAGAAGTGAGATAAATTAATTTTAATATTATAAATTCTTCCCTATAAGGACTCATTAAATGGATGATATTTAAGGTAATCATGGACATTCGGTTGTCCTTGGCGATTCCCCATTTTGGAATTGTATAATGAAGTGAAATGTATTGAAAGATTAAATGAGAGGTGGGTAACCGTTGTAATGGTGTATTACTGATTATTTAAAAAATATACAACATAATGTTGTGGTGCACCTATATTTATTTAAATCATTAATTCTTTAAATTCATTGGTCCCTGAGTGTAGAATATTATTTAACAGAACCAATGATAGTGACTTCAGGACTAAATTTATTTTTAGAGTCCTTGGGAATGTTCCACATTTTGATGAATATTTTTCTTATGTTGTTGGAAAAGTATATGTGAGTGTAAAAATTAAAATTTATTTCATCAGATTTTCCATGGTTTCTAACATATACCAATATTATATAACAAAAATATTTTTTTTGTTTCACATAAGGATTTACATATTACATGTATTTTTTTAATAGAGTGTGGAATATCACTATAGATTCTATGGTAGTAGACTATACTATAAAAGAAATATTATTTTATATTATTACTATTATGAAATGTATCATTCTTATTAAGGAAAAATATTCCATTTCATTTCCATGTTAGTAATGTTGTAGAATGATTTTATTGTTAAAAATAGTGAGAAATTTCTATAGATAGTTATTACTAAATAATTATAGATGACAAATAATGTTCACTTTGGAAAATTACTATTTTCTATCCAATTAATATAGTTAATGACTTCATTAAAATTAGATGAAATTACCCAAAATAATTGAAAAATGGTTCTCATTAAAACATCTTTAGTGGACTGTTACTAATTTTATCAGATGGGGAACACTGTACAATAATATATTTATCGATGTTTCCACATAAAATTTGAGAGTTTATTTCATAAAAAAATTATTTTCATCGTGAATTTCATTAGATGGATAACCATGGTGGATTCAATGACTGAGTTCAATTTTCGTGCATTATGTGTTAAAATAGTTGTGAGATTGGTAGAATAGTTTTCCAAATTCTCTATTCTATGAATCAAACATGGACTGATAAGTTTATTCAAAGAAAATTTGTGTAAAATGAAATGGGAGAATAGATGAATTTGATACAAAATAATATATCAAGAAGAATAAATATATGATTCTATTTCCAAATGGATTATTTGGATGGGAATGTTAACTATGTGTCTCAGGTCATTAATCAATGACCTTCTGAATGGATTGTTCATCAACATATTGAGGCCTGATGATTTAGATGGAATGTAGTGTTTAATTAAATATTTTTTATTTTTTTTCATATAGAATCATGTTTATTCCAACGATTTAGAATGGTTTATATGGTCCAAAATTGTTTCATTATTGGATAAAAATTGAAAAATACTTATTTAGGATAAAGGATAACTAATAAAAAAATATTATTTGGGTATGAGTATTCTTTTTCAATGATATATCATCTGGAAGGAATAAAACATAGTGAAAGATAAATTTAGGAACAAAAAAGGAAATAATATAGTTCAGGTTTTGATATGAAGATATCAGGTGGTCAAGGGAATTTTAAAGAGTAAACAATATATATTATATGAGGTACAACATGGTTTTAGAACTGATTATACCGGTAAAGATCCAAATGGACCATTTATCTTATGTATGGAAGTGAACAAGTATAGTGTAAAATGTGAATTTATTTTCAGAAGTGTGATGATTAAAAGAAGAATTAACTAACCAATTCTTGTTAGGGTAGTCACCTCACTTTCATGTATGCCTCAAGTTCTTGGCTTGCTCCTTATTTTAGGGGTTTTCTCTCATTTGATGGAGATGGATCCTCCACTTTGTTTCCTTGTGGTTCTACCCTCTCTCCTACATTATCCTCTATATATTCCTTCATATCGTCTCCTTTATACCTATGAGGGTTTCCTACCCTAGATTCCCTTGGATCCAGGTTGCTTCATATTTATTCTCTACTCTCTCTTCTAGACACTGACATTGAGCTCCAATGATCCGTTCGAGGTCAAATCTGGAACAATAGATCCTCTATGATTTTTGGTTTAGTGGATATGTGGTTGGGGATTTATCAATGATATATATTTATTTTTATGGAAATCAACATCTGTTTTTTTCTTTCACTTTGTTCTATTTAGGGTTCCACCCCCTCAGATTTAATCATCACGTACTAATTTTGGGATTCATTCATGTTTTCCCTTCCTTTTTCTTAATGATTATGTCTTTCCTTTTGGTTTTGTTTTGGATATTTGTTTCTTTTCTGATTTCTTAGTTTGTTAAAGGCTTGACGTGATGATTCGTGATCAGTGGATTTCTATATGAGTCCTTCATCTCACCCTTATATGGTTCCTAGGACAACGACCCCCTTCCAGGTCAGTCGGGTGTTATGGTTTTCAGGAGGTTATGGTTGTGCGGTGTGGTTTGGTGGCGGGTTCCCAGTGGTTCCGGTGAAGTGAATCAGGTTGGAGTAGTTTTGTGGAAATGTCAAATGGCATAGCTAGTGGTGAAGAAAAGGTTGACTGCAGAATAGGTGTTGGGATGACAGGGCGGCTATCTACCCAATTCGTTGATGTAGGATTCACTTGCCCCTGGTTTGAGGTCTTCATGGACCGACACTGATGTTCTCTGGCGATGTGAATTTTTCCGTTTGATCGACTTCTTTTCCAGTGATGAGTGTTGTTTGGAAAAGGGATTGGGGTTCAATGATGTGTGGATTGATGTCAGGCGACGATGATGATGAAGAAGTTTGGAGTTAATGGAGACGAAGTGTTGGTGGAAGCAACTACGTGATGATGGTGGGTACAAAGTGGTTGATGAAGTGGTCATGTCGTGATGAATTTCAGTGTAGGTTTATGGCTCGAGTCATTGATGACAGTCTGTTGTTTGATATCCAAAAAATGGTGTGAGGCTTGTTGATGTTGTTTCTTAAGGATATTTTTTATTCTGAAATATGTTAGGTGAAATATGTATTCGAAGGGTCTGTGAATGGTTCCCACTTTTCCATAAAATAGAATTTTTAATTAAAAAAAATGATTTGTAGGAATGTAGAACTGTCTCAGGAGATTATGTGACATATCAAGGAGCGAAGTTCAATGTAAAGGATTTATTCCCATGTATTCATTCTAATTCCATAAGATATTGGGTAACGTAAATTCCAATATGTGAGAGAAGTTTGAGTGACTCATTATAGTAACATTTATCAATGATATATGATTTCGTTTCTTATCATGTTTTTAATACATGAGAGCTAACATATTGTTTGAAAGCAAGGCAGGTATTATAGAATAACTATATTTATCATTTCATGTTGGAAAAAATTATTATAGCTTGATAATAAGTCGTTATAGTTTAGAATGGGTTTTAAAAAATACTAGGGGTGGATTTTAGAGAAATATTATCTCATATATGGAAACCCATGATGAAATAGATGATACATATCATTTTTTAAATTAATTGTTTTTATATTGAAAAATTTTATTCCAAGAAATTATACCTTAAGAATGATGTAGATGGAAATATATATAACGAACACCCAAAAGATACATTATCCAAAAAAACCATTTCAATCAATTTTTATATAAAAATTACATGCATGATTTTGGAATGATTGAGTATATTCTTAAGATTACATCCAATGGTGAAATTTAATCTCATTCAATAGTGAAGTCATTGAAGGTAGAAAATGAGGTATATTACATAGTTAATGACAAGAAATCATCATTTTCGGAAATCCAAACGTAGTAAAGTTTATTATAATAGGTCTTGAATTGCATATGATGTAGTTGTTGTAAACATATTCTTATTGATAATGTGAATGAACAATGGGATTTTAACAATTATATCATTACATATTATTGTTTGAAATTGTTTTTTCACTCTATATTTGAATGGTTTATCCCTTGAATGTGTTTTTGGATACTGAAATTGGGATATATGATGATTCATGAAAGGTAAACACTGGTATTATGATCAATTTCAATGGAACTTACATCTATTATAAGCCACATTTTTGACTAGTAGTTAGGATAAATTCTATAAAAGATGATTATTTTTATATTATGAAATAAGGGATGATGTTAGGTTTGATGAATGGTATTCAAGGTTAAATTAGGAGGAAAATATTTATCATTCAGTAATATGAAAACTAGGGCATAATAAACATGATTATGAATATGTAATTTTACTCTTTGATAATGATTATTCAAAATAAAATAATAGTTCATATATAATCTTATTGAGGATGAGATGTAGGTTTTGTGGATGCATGAAAGGGAAAAAATCCCTAATAAGATAACTATTGTAATATATTTGGATGATGAAAAGAAATATTATGTGTCATTGGTTCTTGGATAACATATAATTATTAGTATTTAATAAGTTTTGACACACTAAATGTAGAAAATTAAATAAGTGATATTAAATATGTGATTTATGTAACAAATTGGATATATTTATGGAGGCTGCAAATGAATTTCATTGTTGAAATAGTTATTCTTTATCTGAGAATAAATTTTTTGAATGACTGTCGATTTCATCAAAATGGAAATAAAAATAAAAATTTCATCATGAATAAATATGATCAATATATTTTTTCCTTTAAATATGTCCTTAAAATATATTAGTAGTATTTAAGATTCATGAACTTGTGGATTCCTATTATATTCATAGGGTACAAGTACCTAAACCTAACACTGATGCATTATTCCATAGGTGATCAGGTTGGGGTGGTGATTTTCATAACAAATTGACTACGAGACCAAAAAATAGATATGTGAGGAATTATATCTTATAATATCACATTGTAATGGATATGAGATTACAAAAATTAATCTTTTATATATATTGGGTTTGTGGTATTTTGTAAAAGTGTTTCATTATATTGGTTTATTTTAGATAATCCTCCAGTATTTTTCTGAGTTTGAATTTATATTTCAATAAAATATCTCACATTGTTACACTTTATACAATTTTTATAATTTATATTATGATAAAATCCTAATCCATGATAAATATTTTTATTTATTCATTTTTTTAATTTTTTCTATTCATGTTTCATTTGTACTCTACATTCTGAGTGCCGTATTTGATGTTACATAGTGTTTGACGTAAGGGTGATTTCTTATGAATCATAGAATTAATTTTCATAATTTTTTTTCTTAATTATATTCTTGTTTCATGTTCTATATTAGAGGAAATCATATTTTCTCATTTAGTTTGAACTTTGACTAACATAATAATAACACATTTTTCTATAGATAACCTACAATATATTACTATTTTAGAACCAAAAGAATTTAACTTCATTTCTATAAATAAAAATGATAAATTCCTTTGTGAATATATTTTAATAATTTACTCAAAAAAGAATCAACATTGAAATGGGAAATATAACTAAAAATTTTATGGTCAGATACATTGACCTTTATTCTAGTAAACAACTCTTCTACAAGAGCATTCTATAGTAGAGCACACACACCTCTATTTATGTTTTACACTACTCAATTAATGAATTTCAACTAAAAATTTATTTGAAAATAATATCACATCATCATTCATATATCTTACTAAAAAAACTCTTAATTCATCCAATCCAGTGAACCATTTTGTTTTAGCATTCAAAAAATCTCTTCTAAAAATTGATTACCATATTCTTGAAAAATATACAGAACCATCTTCTTCGATATTCAACTCCATAACCAGAATTGAATCACATAAGACTTGAAATAATATATATTTACACCAATTTTATCCATAAAATGATATATAAAAATTACTTAGGGCATTTATTTGGGATAAAAGCACACTATTTATTTTATATTTTTGATAAATGTATAATAAATTTATTACCATCCTTGGGATTGAATTAGTACTAGACCTAATAAATCAATATGTACTAGATCTAGCCTCAGGATCATTTATGTTATCCTCTTCATACTTAAATAAAACATTCATATAATTTATATTATTCACTCATCACATGTTTAGAACTCCAAAATTTGAGCATGGAGATCCCCATTTCAAAGCCTTCCCTCAAATATTTTCATCTATGTATCTAGGATTACCATGGGCAAACATTGAAATTCTTGTATTTTTTTGTAAATGATGTATAATTCACACTCATTGTAGGATATGAAATTCTATGGTCTATGACAATCACAACCACCGTGGAAAAACATTATATTTTTAATTATCCCTCTATAAACCTTATAATAAATCATATATTATCTAAATGATAAACATAAATTAAATTATTCCTTTAAAATGACATTTGTAACACCCCTTTTATCTCAAATCATTATCAAATCTTTTATTATGTTACTATCTCCTTTTACAACAAACTAGATAGTTTAATTATAAAATGAATATACCATACGAAATAATATTTCAATAGAACTCATCAGGATACCTATATGATATTATGTGTGAGATAATGACCTAAATTAACTGATTTAATAATCAAAATGAACTAATAAAAATGTTAATAAATTTAATTAGTAATGAAAATTTGTTATTAAAAGAATATATTAATAAAATAAATCATAATTTAACCCATTTTATGTAAAGTCCATTGTCATGTGGCCCTTCATACGACAATTCCACCATAATGGTATAGGCCTTATAAAAATCCAAATTTTTTCTTCTTTTAACATTCCCCTTATTTTGAAATTAGTTTTAGATGAAACTAGAGAATCCTCTAATTAATTTGTTGTATAATATTTTTTTGAACAGTAGAAATAATTCCTCAATATGTATTAATGGTAAACTATATCCCATATCATATAAATTATTATTCATGTTTTATCATTAGAGTTAAAAAATATATAGACATTAATTTCCCTTCATTCTAATAGAAACGATGAAATAATTATAGACCATTTTTTAATTCCACCTTAAATTATCTTATTTACAAATGAAACAACATGAATTCATTTACATCATCATATACAAACCATCCTTCCATAAACATTATTTTATGTTGTCACACTAGAATAAAAACATTTTTCATTGATGGAGGAAATTAAAACATATTAAAACTCATAAAAAATTTAAAAATATTTTATTTATCCCTCAGATGACGGTGTTCAATTTTTTTTCCAATTTCATTCAAAACAAACTATATATATATTGGTCAACACTATTTAAAGTAATGTATAATTATATTAATATGTAAATCCTATAGAAAGAAGATTACTCTCAATTTGATAAATATAATCTCATATATTTATTCTCTAAAACAGAATGATGTGATGAAAATTATACCATCATAGAAAATACCATTTTGTAAATCTATTACTTCAAAATTTTAATGATCAAATTGAAATAATCTATTATATGAAAATATCATATATATGTTTGAAACCGTGATTGGATAATAATTTTTGTGTCTATGAAATGAATTCATGACCACCACAAATAACCTAACATATAGAACAAGGATGGATGTTAAAATGATTGTCATCCCCTTATTGTTATTATTTTATGAATGAAGTAGGCCATAATGTCTGGAACTCAATAAAATTTGTCACTAGAAAAAATTAAACAATATACAAATTTAGAATAATTGAATCACATAGTCATATTTAAATATAGAATAATGTATTTAAATGGGTGAAAATATAATCATAATCTTTTTAATAAACATTATATCTTATTATTAATAACATGAAATAATTTTTAAAATATTCCAATTCAGTGTCGTAAAAAATAAGTTACCCCTTTAATCTTATTTCATGTTTATATCCACTATTAGATTTAGAGCCATTATAATTCAATACTTATAAAAAAATTCTACAATTTTTTTATTTGAGAAACCATCAATATAGTCAAAAAAATTTATTGGAAAAAAATATTATTTCAAAACATGTTAATCAATGTGGTGTAATAGAATATATACAACTAATTATTCTAATTTTTATTTAAATATTGGCCAACATAATTCAGTTTCTCCATCCTCATTTTATTTTCTAGTCTTAGTAGTCATACCAACACCTCGTATCCCACTTCTATTTTACATTGTTTGGATAATTATATTTATATTTAGTTCTAGAATATATCTTCTATATACAATCCATCTTTATGATATATTAATTGTTTCTAAATTTTTTTCATTGTAACCTAAAATGGTCATCCAATAAGGGGAAATATCTCACACCTATGGTTTGAAAGGTAATTTGAAGGAAAAACATAATGAAATTTATGAGATGGAATAATTTTTTAATTTCGGCGTAATAGTATCTGTTTTTATTAAAGATATTTTTTCTCATATATTGGATACAATACGTAAATAATTATTTTATTAAAATAAAAAAACCTATAATGATATAAATGAAAATATTAATTCAATAGATATTCATATTTCTAGCGTCTATGAAAGACATCATCATCCATATAATACTATAACTTTAATATTTTAATGAATTAATATTTTTTTATTTGAAAATGTTTTTATATCTATTTGATGTCTCCAAGAAACGAAATCTCTTTACCGTGTTTCAATAAAATGAGATTTTATTTCACATTTGTAACAAATATTAGAAGTTATAACATACATTAATTTTATATTAATTCTATATGAATAATGAATTTCTGCTACTATGATTAAACAACTAATTTAACACATAATACTAAAATAATAATTTGTTGTGGAATGTAAAAAACTATTGAACTAATGCAAAAATAATAATTTAAATAAATAAAAACTATGGGTTATAATTTTTTTTTATAAAATTATAAATTATTTTTAATGTCATTTATATATTATAATAACCTAGAAAAAATTTATAATTAATTTTTATAAAAAAAAATATTATTGATTTTTTTAGTATGTTATGTGAACTATTTCTAATATAATCTAGAATAAAATGATGAAAAAAATTACTTTATTTTATATGGAATATGAAAACTAATGTTATATAAATATTATTGTTCATAAATTATATAAGATGATTTGGGTGAGAAAACCAAACAAAATCATGACAAACAATTCACCAATCCTTAAAACTAACAGTAGATTTATTCATAAACTCAAATTTGTTACACACATCCTAGAAATTAAATTGGTAAAATGAGGATTATTCAGGTTTATTTTTAGATTATATATTTTTCATTATTTTATTAATTATTTTTTACATAACAACATTATCACTTAACTATATTTCCACATGAAGGAAAAACAGTTACATTATGTTATAATATTAATTAAATATATAACCACATAGGTTATTTATGCTAGATGTACATTATTTTTTAGTTTGTTTTTTTTGAATTATAGAGTAATAAATAAAAAATGTATAATATTGGTCAGTATCAAAATTTTATAGATATATAACATTTCTTATTATATTAAATTAATATTAATGTGTTTAATTATTATTTCAAAAGTGTGGACAATAATTATATTTGATTTTATGGAGAATGAGAATGTTTTATAAAATCAATGAGCACGAATATATATATTTTTGAATCAGAACATGATCCATAAATAATAAATGGAGATACACTTTTAATGAAACTTACATAGTTTAAAATACAAAACAAAAGATTGATTACTCTATAATCACAAAATTTGGTAATTTAATTTTCATTGATATTAATAAATAATTATTTTATGATTAAATAGGGAAATATAGTAATCCAATGTGGGATAATGGATATGATTTCAAAAAATGGATTTCTTATGAATAAATAAATATTTTATTTAGTAAATATTTAAAATTATATATATTATGTGGGTTCCCAATTAGAATTAGAGATAATTGTAGACATGTATAATAACAAAATTACCGATAAATATTTATAGGTTATTAAATTCTTAATATTATTCAATGTGATGAATATGTGGAGTAATTTTCTCAAAATGGTATTCTAAAATAATATCCAATTCATGTTCCCATAGTAAATACAATGATATTAATGTTCCAAGGATCAATTAATATAGAAAATCTAAAATTATTTCTTAGATTTTTAATTATTTTTTTTCAATACATATAATATTAGTGGGTGGGAAATGTATTTCCAGTAGAAATATTTTAATATTATTTAAAAAATATTGAATATACTTATTGATAGTTTAGAATTTATTAATATTTATTTCTCTAATGAAAATACAAGAAAATAATCCCATGTTCTATGTAATAAAATCTATTATGAATTATCTGAGTGGCTGTTTATACCATATTTTAATACCTATGTTTAAAATAAATTAAAATAAGTAATGTATACAAACAATAATGATTAAAGTTTTTAGTTTTTTACATGGAATAAGTCTCTTAAATTTTTTTTATTAATAAATAATTGTAGGTTATGAAATTACATTGAAATTCATATGCTACATTTGTGATATCCCCCCTTCAACTCAATGGCTTGAAAATTTGGGAGGTTGATAATTGGCTATAAGCTACATCCCATGTCATGAAAGGCTATAAATATTTCCATAGGTTTTCAATACATGCGAGGGATGATTTACCCTTTATGAATAAAACAATTAATCAAATAATAAAAGTCAAAAAACACTATATGATGCATGATAAAAAGAAAAAGAACTCATCCAAATATATTATATCATCTTCCACCAATTTGTATGAAAAAAGAAGCCAATCTAACATCAAAGAAAAAAGTGAAAGATTACAAATAAAAATCCAAGATGACCACATGACTGCATGCTCCAGAAGATCTATACTTAAACATCACCAAATAGCCCAACCATCATGATGTTGTGATAAATGAGTGTGATACATTACCATTTCACATTTATCAGTAGATTCCATCTGTAAAAGAACCAATGTTCAAGAGTAGGGATGGGTATTAAAATTCAGTTTGTTTTCCCAATGACATCCCTACACACCCCACAACGTCAGAAAAGACAGAAACATTTATATAATACAATTTATATGATACAATAACAAAATAATTTTATAAAAATTATATAAAACTTCTAATAATATTATGTAAGTAAATATAAACATACTTTAAAAATATTTTATAACATTATATAAACATGTTCCATGTAACTCCATTTACTATAAAAATAAAATTTTCATGAAAAAAACAATCTCGTACATTGAATCCATTTATCAAGTTCCCTTTTGAATAACCATTCCATTCTATATATACAATCACACATGCTTCATTATGAATTTCCAATACTCATGAGAGGTATATCATATATCTATCATGTATTCAAAGTGTAATTACATACCATGTTCCATTACACCTTTTGAACCAAACACAATGTCGTATTTCAATCAAACCTTATAAATGAAATATAAACACACACACACCAAGGATACCCAAAAACTATTCCAGTACCAATAAGTCCAAAAAATTTCAATAAATCAATATATTTATTGAAATACATTATGAAAAAAATACAATTTAAAAAAAACTTCAAATGAATGGTTTTAAAACACCATCATAAAATCAGTAAATCTAAATTACATTGCACAAGAATTTACCAATTTTCTAAAATTTCACCAAAAAACATAAATCATCACTAAATAAGATTGATTTCATTTTATCAACAATGCTTCAGGATATATAATGATCAGTTAAATAAATTTAAAAACTAATCCAAACAATTATAACAATAGATTGTAAGAGTGAAGACACCTACTTGAAGAGTTTCAGTGAAAATGATAAACAAAGAAATAACACCATTGAAACTGTGTTAAATCTTCATGAACCCTCCATATATCTCTACCCCTAAGACAAAAATGACCAAATATAAATTTATTCATCATCCAAAAACTTGGATATACCCACAACATGTTTTGATCTACACAACTATGATGAGTGTAGATGTAGATATATGAAAAACGTTAGGAATGAGGAAGAAGGAACACATACCATGAGGAATTGGATTTTAATCACCATGTTAAATATTTTTATCACCTCTAGATTAATCAAAGATATTTCCATGACCATTTGTGGGGGGGGACCCAAAATTAATACCGTATATGAAATAAAATGACAAAATTAAAGGCAAAAATGTGTCGTGTCCTATTTTTAAGAAGGTGGTTTTGACCCGCACATGGTCTAGTCTCACATTTATAAAAAATGAATGCTAACTATGTGTTATATACTATGATAAATATCACTCATCGCATGGTCCCCTCTCAAAATCTCCAAAACCATGTTCCAACTATGCTGAATCCATATCCAAAATCTTCCCAAACCATTTTTAAATAGCATAGTTTCCCTTAGGTTGTTGCATTATTTGGAAAAGACATGGATCACCCTTGTGCCATTTATTTTCCCCCAGAAGCATTTAGTGATATCCAAACTCATCCAAACACAACCCATATACATTATATACATTATATAATAATGAAATCGTCACTTACAAGAAACCGGGGGTCCTACATTCTTTTTACCATTGGTCCTTCCATCACCAAAAAGTAGAAAACAATCATTACTATGAATGAGTTCAAGCCATTTCTGTTTTTCTTTTTCTTATCATATTCACAAGTCTTTTCCTAAAATAGACCATTATTCCACTAAAACCATATGATACAGATTCTTTTTCCATGCATGAATTTTCCTAACCTATCAATAATTTGCACCAAAATATGTACCAATAAGGCTTTCGAATCATGGTTAATGTGATCCCATCTGTTCCAAAGGTTAGAATCGGGTTGATAATTTTTCAAATGTTATACATGGATCAATTTATGAAATAAACTAAACCATAGTGGAAATTCCATCTAATATTCCACTTATCCGATTAGTTATAATATTTCAAAATGGCCTCTGTATCAAGGATGCAACATTCCATACTTCCCAAAACAATGTTGACAAAGCCTAGGATATCTCCTTAAGAACACACTAGCACTCACCAAGAAACAAAACGGTCTTCGATAATGAACCACATATGATATATGAATACATTGGGCCGTCTACATTCATTTAATAATCAATTGAATCTTGTTCACTGTTTATTAGACAAGTCCAACCCAAGCCGTGACGTCTCACATGTTTCAGCCCAACATAGTGGAGAATGATAATAAATCCTATACAATAGTTCAAAAATAGAAATATATATATATATATATATATAGGTTTGATTTATTTTGTTTTAAAAGAACATTACTAAGGGTATGTTATCTTCCCATTAGCAACCAAAATACATTACATAGGCCCAAAACATGTCTTCAAGTGTGTGTATCATCCATTAATATTTCACATTGGAATATGGACGCTCAGACATACGCATAGCCAAATGAGTTCTAGGGTATTTTTGTATGGATTTACAAAAATTTTCTATCCATATTCAATATATTTTCATATACCTTCTTGATAAAAAGAAGAATAATTCCATTCTAGAATGATGGAAAACAAAAATTCTAAGATGGAAATGATGGAAGGTCATGCCAGGTATTCCATGGATAATAGACTATGTGAAAAAGTAGAAAACACCCGAGTGTCAATCTAATATAAGCTAGATTCATAATGGTACATGAAATTCAGGAAGAGTATATGAAAAGGATATAAATTAAACCTTTACCTATTAATTTCCCTATTCCGATGGTATTGAAAATGTAAAGACCCATCAAATATTACTAAAAAATCCGGAATATTATTATTACATGATCTTCATTGAAGTCGATGAAATATATTCCAGAGGAAAAACTAGGGAACCGAAAAACTATTCATAGTGATAAGACGATATTTGGTTAGTTGGGAGAGCATGTTCTAGGTAAGGGAAGCATGGACCTTAATGGAGAAGTCATGGTGTCAAACATGTATCTATTTATAGACGGAACCTTAAGCAGAATAGTGGACATGATGGATGTGGAGACTCAAGAAAAGTTTCATCTTGTTATAAACTGAAATGTAGAAATTCTCGAAGATGTTTAGATTAATTACTCATTGGACATTGTCAACTGAATATACAAGAGTTCAATTATAGTTAGCTCTAGTGAGGTGCAATTGGAGTGGATCATAAAACATGACCACATATACATGTAGGTAGTTTAACGAATGAATGATCAATGTATAAGAATATATAATGGATTGGGACAGGATGGTGGATCATTTTAATGATCTTATATGGAATGATCTAAATATGATGGTAAAAACTCCTCACTGGGGGATTTATAGGGTGGTTATCACTAATATTTTTTGTCTTGTCTTTAACATTATATTGGTTTCCTTTTTTGGTTAACACCTAGGAATTTCACAAGTTTGGGATTTCCCCTTATTTCTTCAAGAGAGATCTTTAAAATAAAAAAGGATTGGGTAGTCTTGTGTAATTATTTAATATTGTTTTTTGAATAAAAAATAAAAATAAAATACTATTAAAAAGGAAAATACTCTAGATTTCATAAAAATACTTATAGTCAAATATAACTTCCAGAATGACATAAATTTAAAATGTAATTTTTATTAAAACAAGAATGTTACTACTTTAATATCACTTTAAATAAAATATTATATGTTTCATAATCATTCACATATTGCTCCAATTGGTCAGTAACTCAACCCATGTGTGATTATGTTTGATATATACTCTACTAATTATATTTGTCCAATATGTTTTTTATTTTAGTGGTTATTGTATTTTTAATAAAATGTATTCATTACATTTTTCATCTATTAGATAATTTCTACACCTTAATTATATCATGCACTTTTGTAATTATTTACTTCCTAAAAATTAAAAATATATTATCACAATAAAGAAAAAATATATATTCAAAATAGTTTTGTTTTCTAATTAATATCTTTATTACCTTATATGAAAAATGGTATTGTTTTTAAAATATCTATAAGACATATTTTACTATTCTTAAAATAAAATAAAATAAATTTCCTAATATGATCCATGTGGCATCCAAAGGAACCATTTCCACCCTTATATGATTTATGTAGAAACCAAATCATCGAAATATATTAGAAAAAGAATTAGTGTATTCTTATAGTATTATTTTTACCCTATGTTAATTGATTTGCCTTTTTACTACATTAAAAATGATAATGAAGTTACTATTCATAATGGCCAAAAATAAAATAATGATAATTACATAATTGTGAAAAACTGACTCCAAATATAGAATCCATTTTCCAAAATTAAAAAATAAATATGTTTTAATAATTTATTAAAAATTAATCTGAATGATGGAATGAGAAAATTGGTTTTAAAAGTTAAAACATTGCAAAAGATTTAAACATCTTTACATAAAATTTTAATGTCAAATTAATTCCAATGAAATTTATTATATAAAATTATTAAAATATTATCAACATATATATTAAAACCATTAAATAATATAAATTAACAATATAAATTATTTTTATGAAAAAATTGTTTTCAATTAATGCTTAATATATTTTTACTAATCATCAAAAAATGAATCTTATCAAAAAATTAAAAAAAATTGTATCCATTGAAATATTTTATATCCATATTATAAAAATATGTTTTTTAAAAATAATATAAAACATGTTAAAAAAATATTTAAAATGGTTGTTCAATCAAAATGTGCAAAACGAAATATTTTTTAAAATACATCTTTTGTTTGTAAAAATGAATTTGTTCTTATATCATGTTTAGAAATCATATAATATTAATTTTAAACATTATATTTAATACATTACACGTATATTTCATTAATAAAATCCAAAAATATTTGTTTTATTCCATTATAAATAAACCTATTTTTATCTAAATAGTTTCTTAGAAAAACATTTAAATTTATTTAAAACTAAAATTAATTTAAATTATAATTTATTGTTTTCCAAATAATTAATAATATATAAATGTTTATAGAATATTTTTTTATATAGTTATTACAATTCATACCATCCATTATATTGGCTATGTTATAAGTCAACCTAATAATATTTAGTTTTCTGATAAAAATTTATTTTGCAGGAAATAAATTTTATCAAAAGAACTCCAAATTTTGTGAAACAATAGTCAAGCATAATGATGAATATAAAACAAGATAATCTAATTTTTCATGTGGCACAATCATATCTCAATGTAGCATAGAACCAATGATTTTAAATAAGATAAAAAGAATCTAAATCAAAAAAATATTGGTTGTTAATATTCTACCACCCCCATAAAATGAATTTTATCCATAAAATTTCCATGGGTTATAAAATAATTAATATTTGAATGGGTTATTATAGAAACCCACATGATAAAAAATAATGTCCAAAACATCCTTTTAAAAATCAATATAAAGGAAATAATAGTTACCTTATGTGAATAAAAACTAAATATTTTGGTCTCTAAATAGGAGAATATAGTCGATGATTTGGGATAATGGAATAGTGTTCATAATAATAGAGATTGATATATTTCATAGAGCATAAGAATGTGAGTGATCTAGATAATATTTGAAATAACAATACCAAAAACTAAATAAACATGAAAAAGGACATTGTATTATAATAAATGATGATATATGGACACCCTATTAAATCACATCCCATTTTCATAATTTTGATGAATTATCATGAGAATATATACATTCTTGATTTTAGAACAATATCACAATTATTCATGCTTTAAAATTTTCCACATCATATCTTATTCAATGAAATGAAGTTTATTTTTTTTATTCTTGATGAATTAGAAGATCATGCAATCCATAAATATAATAAAAGGTCATTTTATATGTCTTTATCACAAAAAAGGTCATCAACTATTAACAATCATGAATAAGTAAACTTATGGTGAGCTAATATATTATTCTAACAATCTTCATAAGATTAATAACATAAAATTTCCATAATTTTTACCCTTACAATCCATATATAAGTTTAAAAAAATTAGAAATAGGATCACTATCTCAGAATAACTTTTAACCCCTATATATCATAATCTATTAGTTGTTGGTCACATTCCAAACATGTGAATAGCTTAATAACTTATTTTATACAATCATATAAATAACATTAATTTCTATACATCCATATTGAAAACATGCATGTTTCCTTATTTGTATGTCCGAGAAAATATAAACATCATCAATGATTTCATATTTTCATTCAAAAAATCCGCAATCACATCTAAGTAAATAATTACCATCAAATTTAATTATTTCTATCATACATATCTTTATCTAAATATAATTATCTAATTACCATAGTCATGTTTAGGAAAATAATTACCTTAATAATATCTTTTACAAAATATCAACTTATTACCCAAACAGGTTTTCATGGTTAACCATACCATTTTTTATATGCTCTTAAATCCTTATAGACTATATCCGACCAATAAATAGATGTGTAATTATTCCATAATACTATAAAAGTTATTCCACATCATTATAATGGAATCTCATCACATAAACACTCAATAATTACACCTCATCATTTTCATAGATTACAAATAGTGGATGCATTATATTTTCCATTTCATTTATCCTTAGGAGGATGTTGACAATGATCATCATTGATAACCCTTGAATGAAGGAATTAGTTTTCATAATTCCAATTCACCTTATACATTTATCACTACATTGGTGGTGGTTCATTCTGTATATATTTATCTCTATTCGCATCGTCAGCTAACTTATTACCATCACTTCAGCACTCAAAATCCTAATGAACATCCTTTCCACATTTGAAATATTTATTATACCCCATAATAAAATTTCCTCCTTTATTCTTCCCACACATAGAGGATAAATTAAATGTCCTATTTTTCCCTTCATAGTTTTTATATTTCACATTAAACTATATCTTACTATACTTATAAAAACCACGAGATACATATGTAACTCTATCCACTATTTCAACCATAGATTCACAATGAAAAATATCGTTGTATCTACTATTTTATGTTATGGTCAAATACCTTCTCATACATGGAATTAATCCAATAAAGAACCTACAAACATTTATTTCTCAATGGATGATAATACCTAAATTTTACCATGAATGTATTGTGAAATAAGATTTCTAGGTATCAAAAAATTCATTATCCCTTTTCTCCAACTAAGGGTACTCCTTCACCATCATAGACTAAATAGTTATAGGAAGGTGATAATTGAAAATATAGGGTGTTGAAACTGTCCAAATCCTTAGAATCAATTACGTATTTCTACAATGTATTCTTAATTAGAGTGTTCCACTGGTTTTCTTCGCCTTCTAACCGTTAAACAGAAATGTTAACATTCTCATGCTCCAATCACTGGATGATGGATAATGTGATTTCTATAGTTCTAATTTGTTTTTTATAAATAAAAGGGTCAAAATACCTCTTAAAAGAAGGTGGAAATCATTCCCTAGATGAATTAATATAATTTTCCCCCTTTTTATCATTTATAAGTCCTTCAAGATTCATAGCCTATCAATGTTGGGTGTGCATATCAACATGATTTAACATTCCAACCTCACTATCATTTGATTTCATAGATATACATTCATTTCATTGACCACCAGAATTACCATTAACACAGTTCCTTCATGTAATAGACACTATCTAAATGCGAAAATATTATAGTAAGAAACAATCATCATAATAAGGAACCACATAATCATCAAAATTATATTATCCTGAAACATGTTCTTTGACACAACCTTAAGAAACACACTATGGTTTTATCATCATAATATACTGTGGTTATATAAAATTTGGCTATGATACCAACAATATTGACCGAAGAATTAGGTGAATGAAACTTACATTAAATTTAAGGAATAGATAAAACAATACCCAAACACACGCAAAAAGACCATTTTAGTTTTGTCCGTTTGGAAACATGGGACTCATTCTTATAATTTGGGGGAAGATATTAAACATCTCACATAATATATCAAAAATTATTTTTCCAACCTAACACCATTATCTATACCCAATGGAAAATAAAACATAAGATAGGTTGATCTTATATGCTCAATAATGGTTGACAATGATGATATGTATTCATAATAATATCATAAGGGTATGAAAATATGATGATAACATTTGAAGATAATACCCTTCATTTCAAAAGGAAATATTCATGAATCATGGAATAATATTTTATAGTTCATAAGACATGAATCATAAGGAATAAATAGGACATAATTCCAGAAATCATAGAATAAAAGTAAGACATCATATTTGTGGCTGACACATAAGAATATAAAATTATATCCACTGTAGTAAATACATCACTCCCTATGCCATCATTGATTAATGGGTTCACTTACCATACCATCTTAGTGGTCATGGTTCACTCCCAAAACCATATTGGTAGTAATGGTTCATTCACATAATAATATTGGTTGATAAGGTCCTTCACATCAATCTTGTGAAATATAAATCAATACCGAATGCATTGGATGGAGATATAGGTCTAACCCATCTCATATTGAAATCATACATACATGTGACAAGAAATCATAAACCATATAATCATAAACCATATAATCAAATTTTAATCATAATCATATAATCATGTCATAATGTATATATATGATATAGGTTTCATAATGAAATCTTCAAAATCACAACCAATGAAAGGCTATGGGGTTTTAAGAATTATTCAATCCAAATACAAACCATTTGGAGAATGATTATGAATGGTATTATTGAACTATAATAAAGCATGTAGTCATATATTGAGAAGGATTCTAAAAGATCATTTTGAACATAAACCATCCATAAAAATCATATTTGAATCCAAAAACAAATTCAAAACCAATTTCCTTAAATTAAATTTTAAAACATATAAATGAACCGTGAAATTATTTTAAAAAATATCTTGATAAATACAACATATTTTATTGAAATCAATTTATTTGTTAACAATATTTCCCAACTTTAAAAGGATTAATTTTATTTAAAAATATAATTGCATTCTTGTAATGTTAGATTCAACGAAATAAGGAGTCATGAAATTGGAAAAATATGTTCATGTTATATAAGATAAATAAAACATTCTTCTCGTACTCTTTCAAAAATAGTAAAAAATTACCTCGTAAGAATCATAGTAAAATTTTGATATCAAATGTAGAGTATTGAAAAAAGCCTTACCACATCGTATTAGATCATAATAATAAAAATTACATGTGGAGGGGTAAAATATATTATTAAAATATCACGAGACAATATATTATTACATAAACCAATATAAAAAAATTGATTTCTGGGGGGGCATAATAGTTATGAAATTAAAAAAAAAAACATCTCAATAATAAACCAAATGATTTATTTTGACATGGAGGGTGTAACACACCAAAACCTATATATCATATAATGATAAAATTATATTTTCATTTTCTTTAAATTTCTTTCTAATGAAACAAAACTTTTGAGATTAACACAAGGATTTTTTAAACAAGTCACTGAAGTGTTTACAATACACCAAGATCACGAGAAACTATTAAACCTAAACATTCCAATTAAAAACCCTATTAAAATTATAGGGAGACCACCCGAAAACAACAAACACCCCATGAAGGTAACATGGGTCCATAGGATTTGTCATAACAAACATTATTGTAATTATCCTTTTGGTAAATTAATTAAAATCATTTAAGTATAATCCAGTTTTCCACATATTTAAGATATGGATTGAAAATTATAAAACATCCTCTATTTATGAACTTTAAAAGGACGTGGTATGATATTTTAAACTAAACATAAGTGATTTTAATATGAGATGAGGAATTCCAACACCTTGAAAATATTTTTAAAATGTTGTAAATGTTTTCATCGCTAAAGCTTAATCAATGTTTTAATTAAACTATGTTTTATGTCTTTTATATAAAATATTATTTATGTCTTTTAAATAATCTATGTTTTGATACCTATAGTACTAGTATAAATGTTTTCATGTTGACATATTAAATTTAAATTGATAAAAATTGTATATTAGAACTTTAGTATTTATAAAAATTTTATCAATACTCATAGTTAAGACAATGTATAATTTAATTTTTTCTTTAATCTATCAAAGATTAAACATAAAGTCACATTTTATAAAATATTTTCCTTTATAGGAAAAATTATTGTATCAATTTCCATGAGACTTTATAATTTTGAAAGTTGGTTTTTATAAAAATAATAGTCCCACTAGGGCCATCCCTTTAGTAGGGACAAGGGAGGCAGCTTGCACAAGGAGATTGACCTACCCCTAAACCTCTGCTTAGGCTGGCCCGATAATGGGTGTAAATTCCCTGAATGGTAACATAGGATCACAAGTGCGTATGAGTGTTGCACCGTGGGCGCGAGGCCACGATGAGGTAGGGGTAGGCTGAGGCCTACGGGGGGAGGTGAGATTTCGTGTATAAGGCCCCCTAGAGTGTGTTGTGATTTCTGAACATATGCCGAGAGTATCAGCATTATAAATATTCTAATAGAGTCTCTTTGTTTTGATATGTGGAAACTATTTTGGGGAAAAATGTGATTTGGGCCTTTGGATCGCATCACACATGATATGGGACCTCGATCTCATTCCAACACTCGACCCTCAGCAACTGTAGAATAACTCCATGTTTTTGTAAACCGTCTGATCTGATGGGGATCTAATCTCGACCGTACAAGGCTTTTAAAACATCACGTCGAACCAGGCCGTCTAATATTTCCACAAATATAATCCGAGCCGTCCATCGCATTTAAATCTCGGAGACGTACCCCAACTATCGGATCTGGGCCATAAAAAATCATGGTCATCCGTTCAATCTCTAATCATTCTCTCTAATGTTGTCCTCTTCTTCTCTAGTGGATTTGAACCAAAAGCCCCTACATATTCAATTTGAACCATTTTCTTCCCCCGTGATCGCCACTGGATAGCTTCCTTTCACTTGTTTTCCACAAAGACCTTCCCCCAGTATTTTAAAATACCATAGAGTCATCAGATCCTATGCAAGTATCCTTAAAATATTCTGTAAAAGACTAGTATAACATAGTTTATATAAGCAACCATTTTCACCCCCATGCATTGCTAGATTTTTCCTCCTTCTCCAACCCTTTCTTCTGGAACCTCTGAACTCTTCCCAAATCCCTCTACCCCTTCTCAAACTAATGTAAGGATTTTAAATTACCTTGTCATTGTTTTTTGAGGGTATATACATATACATGCTTATACTCATATGAATATATATTTAACCCAACAGTTCAGTCAAAACATTATCTTAACTGAACCTAAGCCTCCTGGATTTTGTGTCCAAGAAGATTTATGGAGTTGAGGGTTTTCATAATGCATAAAAAACATTGAGATGTGACATATTTATATATATATATATAAAGTTGTTTGAATTCTTGGTTTATATATATATAAACATGTATGATCATATTGTTTTGGATGGAAACCCTCAAATACCCGACCCTATGTTTTCAGTTTTTGAGTCCAGGAGGTTTTATGATCTTAAAAGTATGTTTTATTCTTAAAAAACATAATTAGGTACTTTATATATACATATATATTTGCGATTGTATGTATAATTGGTTTATGAATATATAAATTCATGTATGATCATATGGTTTTGGGTGACAACTCTCAAACACCAGACCCATGGTCTTACGGATTTTTAGTTATGAAATCTTTTAAACATAAAGGAATATTTTATTTCCTCATGTAATGTTTATATCTGATTATATATGTACACATATTTTTATATATAACCATACAATTTAAAATGAACCTCTATGATGTTTCAGTTTCAATTCCACTACACTTTTGGATTCAAAAAGGAGGTAGAATATTGTTTTAAACATATGGAATAATGTATTTATATATGTTTATATATAGTATACGTGGTCATTTATTATTGTGTTGTATGTATAACCCACCTTATAGACCTATTTTAAGTCTCTCAACATTGGACATCACTGATTTTATCAACATTTTTATAAACATGTTTGTGTCATTTTATTTTATTGTAAGAACCCTAGGTACACCAGATTATTCACATAAGATATATGTGTGGTCGTGGTATACACTTCTATAAATTTTTTTAGGGAATAATCTGTTAAAATCTTATTTTTATGATTTGGTAACATTAGATAATTAATGTGTCTAAAATATCATAGCCTTATGTGTGTCATGGATTTTTGGGATTAACCACATTTATACATGATGTGATTTAGGATTTCTAAAAATATGGCTGTACACCATAACTTTGTTCATTAATTTTATTTAGAAATTTTCAAGGTTTGTAAAGGAAATAGGAAACATGTGTTTTGAAAATATATTTAGTTTTGTTTGAACACTACTCATTATATATACCCTGGTGTATAAATTAATTTTCACAACACTCAACCATAAGTGTGGATATTCCAATTACTATACCTTAGACGTTTTTATTTCATGATATGTTTGGGTTTTCATTTAATTAGTTATGCATCCAATTCCAATATGATTTTTTATTAATAATGTATTAGAAATTTTAAGGTTACTATTGCATATGACTAGACATGTTTTCTTTTTAATCCATTGGATATCATCACATATGTCGTAATCTGCATACTATATTTACCATTCAATGACAAAGTCATGCAGTTTTTTAGTTTTTTTATTTAACTTTTAATTCCTGACTCACCTTATATATAAGTAAAATGTTAATGGATTATATTTAACTACAATGACCAAATATAGAATAAATTAAATTATTCAAGGTGGTATGGGACACTTTGAATAATATGAAATATTAAATTAAATTATTCAAGGTGGTATTTAACACTTTGAATAATGGGAAATAAGGAAATAGGAAATATGTGACATTTAAAATGGTATGTAATAAGTAATTTACTAAATCATAGTGGTACGTGTACATTTATTTAAAGTAATGAGGAATGCATTGGACTTAGTATGTGGTGTGTAGGGCCTTCTATAGACCCTCGATGCATCGGCAGGTCTCATGAGACAAACTACGTTCTTAGAATATGGCCTTGACCAAATGATTATTTATGGTCCTGGCACGAGACCTGGACAGTATAGTTATGATATTCGGCTTATGCATTTTCATCATTATGGATATGAAACATAATTAACCAGAAGAATATTTGACTTGTAGAAGATTCATAGTTAATGATATTTCACATGAGAATCAGAATAAATAAATATTATGGAATAGTATTTATGTAGTACACAGAGATTTTATACAATGTATGTTTCCCCGTAGTAAATATTGGAATTGATGTTTTTATTTAAGCACAACTCTGATCATGTAATACTCTTAGTAATTTCTTTTTTATTAGTTTTCTCACATGAAATTTCTTTTACATCTTAGCCAGTATGGGAATGCCTTTAATTGAATCAAGTTTACTGGTAACTTTGTTAGTAATCATTGTATTATGATCTTTTAATTCATCGACAATTATTATGTTATGATACATGTGTTTCAACATTTCATTAGAAAATGTTTTTTGGAAAATTATACAACAATGTTTTCAAATGTTGTAATTGGTTTATTATGTTATTTTTAAACCCCTTATTGGGAATTTGTATGCTCACACTATGTTTCAAAATAAAAATTTTCAAATATCAGTTTTCTGCTAAAGAAGAGTGACAATAGTGACTAGTTTCTGAGAACCTGAAGCCAATTTGATCCTCTGTATGGGACATGATGTGTAATTTATCAATGTATATTTGTTTTTGTAAAAATAAAATTAGACATCCTAATTCAAATCATCAGCTTCAGGTATTCTGGGGGTGGGTCATATTAGTTGTTATTAGAGGATTCTATTTAGATAACTCTGAAAAACCATAACTGAAACAAATAATAATTTACTTAAGCATTACTGAATATTAGGTTTTTCATAATTTTCCATTCAAAAAAAGGTACTAGTATTTTGTATCTTTCCAATGAGGCCATAGAAACCATAATTTCCATAGCCATCCCCAATTTTTTTTAAACTATGCCCATATCCGTATGATTTGAAAAACCCTCTACAACATATCCAGCTCTCCCCAAGTACTTCAACTCCACCAAGGAGTGGGTTTGGACTACATATTTATGATGAAAACCCAATTTCCAACCTATGTGTGAGGGGGAAAGTAATATGAGGGAATTTTTAGATGCATCACAATAATGGAAGGCATCCAGTCCTATATAGATTTCCAAGAAGTTGCTGCAGCGGGAGACCTACCCGAAGCATATATGGGACATGTCTTGTCTTATGACCATTTTGGTCAAGTAATGGACTTTGACATTCTTGAAATTAAAGCCTCTCATTCTGTGTACAAAAAATAAGTACAGACTGATATCTCTCAGTTATACATCCCTCATGTTATACTCTCGAGACACCATATGTTCACCAACAAGAACAAACCAGGCTGCGTGGGTTGCATTTGGTTCTAGGGAAATTGAATGTTTTAAACTTGTTTGGAAAATTCATGTAACGAGGGACTGGGGTAACAATAAGTCCTTTTTATGTATTAGTGGTTATATGGTAATACAACTTGTTGTCTCTTCTTTCTACTATCTTTTCATAATTTATACTTTCGGGTGGATTTCACTAAGATAACATTCATAATTAATTTTCAGATGGAAGGACAAACCCCCATTTTATGCCTTCCCATTGAGATACTGGAGGTTATTATGGTCAAAAACTGTGAATAAGAGTACCAACCCTTCACAAACCTTCCATGAACGTGCAAGAAACATTTCGAAATATCAAAAAATCCAGACATTCTCCGCTCATTCTAGGGGAATTCTTACATATACCACCTCATATCCACGGTCCAACAGGCCGAGTAATGCGAAGGGGACAATACCACAAAGGGATTTTCCTATTCTTCACTATTGCTCGAATCTTCACAGCTAGAGTAAGATTTCATGAGGATTTTTTGGAAGGAAAACTTTGTGAAGACTACATGTACCAACTCCTTAGTTTCAACTTATAGGACCACATCTATGACTTCGATGTTCTCAATCATAAGATAGTCCGGTGAGTCCTTAGAGAATTTGTCCATTCAGACACTTCCGAACATTCCACAGTCTGAGCCTCATTCTGGAAGCTTCAATTCAATATGATAGAGTTCAACCCTTTCTACTCGAGGTTTTTCCAGGCCAGGAATGTAGTGGAGTTGAACTCAAATCAGAGAATTCACCTGGCCACACCAGTGGACCCTCCACAATGGAGGATATGGTGAAGTTCACGAGGGAGTATTTTTAATATGGTTATGTAGATTGAATTGCGAGGACACAATTCTTTGTAGGGGGATAATGTAACACCCCAAATTCTTTATCTCATATACTGTTAAAATTATACTTTTATTTTGTTAAAATTTTATTCTAACCTAACAAGACATATGATATGAACACAATGTTTTTTGTTTAAATAATACACTGAAGTGTTTACTATACAACAAGATCACATGAAACCATTATACAAAAAATAACTATTAAATATTCTATTAAAATTATATGGAGAGCACCCAAATTGACTAAAACCCCCAAAAGGTAATATGGGTCCTTAGGATCCGCCATAACAATCATTACTATTACCAAAGCCACCGCAGCCGCTCTAAGCACCAATGTAATGTTGAGATCCATTTTCTACAATAAACTTGTATTTAGGACACCCAAATTCATGGTTTTATAAGGCATCAAATTGACCATTTCCATGGGTGACTGTTTAATTCCAATGACAATAATTATAGCCGTTGTCCATTTTTTGAATTAATTAAAAGAATTTATTTATAATTTCGGTTTCAAAATATTAAAGTTAATTATTTAAAATTATAAAACAACTTATAATTATGAATTTTAAAATTACATGCTATAATATTTTGAACTACATTAATTGATATATAAATGAGTTGATGAATTCAAATACCTTGAAAATATTTCAAAAATGTTGTAAATGTTTTCATTGCTAAAGCATAAACAACGATTTAATTAAACTATGTACGATATATTTTAAATAAAATATGTTTCTTTATCTATAATACTACTATAAATGTTTTCATGTGGATATATTAAATTTCAATTTATAATCTTTGTATATTACAACTTTAGTGTTTATAAAAATTTTAGCAACAATCTTAGTTAAGAAAAAGTATAATTGAATTTGTGTTATTTAATCATTCAAAGATTAAATAGAAAGTCACAATTTATTAAATATTTCCCTTTATAGTTAAATTTAATGTATCAATTTCCTTATGACTTTATAATTATGAAAGATGGGGTTTATAAAAGAAATTCAATTTGGGTGATCCCTTTAGTTGGGCCAAGGGAGGTAGCTCGTGCTAGATGGCTGAGCCTATCCCTCAAACTCAGCTTAGGCTATCCCTAGTGTGGGTATAGTTTCCTTGAAGGGAAACATAGGAGAACAAGAGTGCATAATAGAGCCACCATTGGCGTGAGGCAACGACGAGGTATGGGTAGGCCGGGGCCTACGGGGGGAGGCGGGAGCCTCTGTATAAGGCCCCCTATTGTGTGATGTGATTTTTGGAAATATATCAGGTGTCTCAGGCTTATTAAGAGTATTTGAGAGTCTCCCCATTTCGATATGGGATGAGGAATTTTGGGCAAAATGGGATCTAGGCCATTGGATTGCGTCATGCGAGATATCTTCCATCGATCTCGATCCAGCGCTCGACCTTCATTAACCGCAGAATACCTCCACTTTTTTTGTACACATTTCAATCGGATGTAGGTCAAATCATTGTCGTCTGAGATTTTTAAAACATTGCATCAAACCAGGGCCATCCGATCTAGCCACATGTCTAATTTGAGCAGTCCGACACTTTTAAATCTCGTGGACACACCCCAACAATCAAATCATGGCTAAATTATATCTCAGTCATCCGTTCAATATCTGATCTATCACTCCCACACTGTTCTCTTCTTCTCCACCTAATTTGAATCAGTATCCCCTAAATATCCTATTTTCATCATTTTCTTCTCCCGTGACAGCCACTGGACCCCCCTCCTTCCACGCGTTATCCACATATACCATCCCCCAATCATTTAAAATACCGAAGAGGCCTCAAATCTTATACATGTGTCCTTAAAATATTCTATAAAAGTATAGTGTAATATATTTTATATAATAAACCCTTTCATCCCCATGAATTCCTCGGTTTTTCCTCATCCCCAACACTTTCTTCAGGAAGCTATGAACCCTTCCTGAATCCATCTCCTCCCTCCTTGAAATAATGTAAGGATTTAAAATTTCCTAGTATTTATGGTTTGAGGGTATATAAAAATACATGGTTATACTCATAAGAATATATATTTAACCCTATGGTTCAGTTAAAACTTTATATTAACTGAACCTAATCGTCCTGGATTTTGAGTCCAAGATGTTTTATAAACTTGAAGGTTTGCATAATGCATAAAAACCATAAATATGTGCTATATATATACATGGTTGTATTTATTTTTGGTTTATATATATAACATGTATGATCATACGGTTTTGGATGGAAAAAATCAAATAAATGAATCTATGTTTTCTATTTTTGATTCTAAGAGGTTTTATGAACATAAAAGTGTGTTTTATACAAGAAAAAATTAATTAGGCACTTTATATATATATCTATATGATTGTTTGTTTAAAGAGTTTATGGATATATAAATGCTTGTATAGTCATACGGTTTTGGGTGAAAACCCACAAACACCCAACCCATGGTCTTACAGATTTTGAGTTATGCAATCATTAAAATTTTAAGGAATATTTTTTTCCTCATGAAATGTTTATATCTGATTATATATGTAGACATATTTATTTATAAAACCGTACTGTTTTGAATGAACCTCTATAATGTTTTAGTTTCAAGTCCCATACACATAGAGTTTAAAAAATGAGGTTGAATTTTGTTTTAAACATTTGGAATTATATTTTCATATATGTTTATATATATATATATATACATGGTGTAATATTATTTTATACAATGTATAACACACATTTGGACCCATTTTAGGTCCCTCAACATTGGACACGACTGATTTTATCGACATTTTTATAAACATGTATGTATCATTTAATTTTTTTGTAACACACCTTGGTATACCCGATTATTCACATAAGATATATGTGTGATCGAGGTATACACTTTTATAAATTGGTTTAGTAAATAAACCATTAAAATATAATTCTTATGATTTGGGAACATTAGATAATTAATGAAATTAAAATATCAATGTCATATGGGTGTCATGAATTTTTGGGATTAGCCTATTTTTTTCATGATCTGATTTCGGTTTTGTGAAAATATGGGTTTACCCATTAACATAGTTCATTGATTTTATTTTGAAATTTCCATGGTTTGCCAAAAAATTAAGAAACATGTGTTTTCAAAATATATTTAGCTTTGTTTAAACACTACTATATATATATACCCTTGTGTATAAAATAATTTTCACAACACTCAACCCTAAGTGTGGATATTCCAATTACTATACCATAGACGTGTTTGGTTCATGAAATGTTTGGTTTACCTTTTAATTATTTATGCTTTCAATTCTAATATGAATTTTGTTTAATATGGTTTTAGAAATTTTAATGTTACTATTGCATGTGACTAGACTTGGCTTCCTTTTAGTACCATGGATGTCATCACATATTCCATATTCTGCATACTATATTTACCATTCAATGACAAAGGCATGTAGTTGTTAGTTTTTTTATTAAAATTTTAATGCATACTCACCTTATATATATATAAATGTTAAAGGATGAAATTTAACTAAAACAACCAAAAATGGAATAAATTAAATTATTCAAGGTAGTATGAGGCGCTGTGAAAAATATGAAATGTTATATTTAATTTTTCAAGGTGGTATGGGACACTTTGAATAATGTGATTTATGGAAATAAGAAATATGTGACATTTAAAATGAAAATTAATAAATAATTTACTAAATCAGAGTGTTATGTTCACTTTGATTTACAGTGATGAGGAATGCATTAGTGTAACACCCCAAGATTTCATAGTTTGTTATTTCTTCAAAATAATTCAATAACTTTCACTACATGCAACACCATGTTCAAGAACACCATGACTTACCAAACAAGCCGTTCAAAAGAGGTTATGAATAGTATTAGATAAATTTTAATGTTTATATAATCGTTATAATTTTAGAATCCATATTATGAGTTTCTTAGATATAATACAAGAACAAATTCATTTTCAGTATTGCACTTTTATCAACTTTAATAGTGAACCCTTTTTAAATACTATATTTTAAACTTTTTGACTAAATGGGGACATCAAAAATTTAAAATGAAACATCCCAAGCTTCCACGGTACACTTTCTTTGAATAATACAGTAGCGTGTGTTGTACGCAACCTTGAGTTTTAACACACACCACAACCAATCAAACTAGCCGTTATGAATAGTAATACCTAATTTTTGAAATTATATATATTTTATATTTAAAAATGGACTTCATTTTTGGATTCGTAATATCGAAATTATCCTAGGGTGAAATTTTGGTACTTTTCGGATAACTTTTATATTTTGACGAATAGTGAAAATTACTAAATTTTAATTAAAAACAACTTTTTTAATCAAAATAATTAATAGTGATAAATTATGAATTTGAGTGGTTTTAAAGTATATTTAGAATATATTTTTACCATTTAATATAATGTTGGTCATTGGACATAATTTTACAATTAAACCGAACATAAACGAGTGTCAATCTTTTGATAGTTATTATCTCTTAAAAACACGCTTTTTGTTTTGACAGCGGGATTTAATTTTAAATTAATTTCTGCCACTTCTGCGTTTTGAATTTAGGAAAATGGATTCCATATTTGGAATCAGGATGTTAAAATTGTGTAAATAGGTAACTTTTATTTTTAGACATTTTGAATAATTACTGCGGTAAATATTTTATTTACCATGGTTAAGGGTAAATCCGGTAAATAAAGGTTAAAAAAAATAATATTATAATAATACTAAATTACCCTAAAACGTGTCTTAACCCTATTGGTTGATACATGGTCGACCATGGGAATCTTTGGGTCTATTTTGGGACCCCATGGATCCACTTGTAAGTGATAATGACACTTTATTTTAATTTAGTTAAAATGAATACAAAAATGACACAAGCATATATCTTTTAGAACAACAATTGTTACATAGGGTTATATATGTTGGATTTTAGATTATAAATATTCATTAGAAAGCTAAAAATATTTTCTACATAATTATATTTTATTTATAATTTTTAGACATTAAATAATTTATTTTATTTATGACACAATGATGATGCAGTAATTACTATAATAGTGAAAAATTAAAATAATTGATATTATAAACACCCAAATAAATATAATATGAAACTTTTAATGAATTAAACTAATTTTCTAGGATAATATGATATATTAGGATTGATTTAATTGACTTTGTTCGAAGTAATCAATCTGTTATGAGTTTCACAAAAATCAACTATTGAATAGTGTCAAAATTGACATAAAAGAGTTCTTAAAACAAATATTATATTATTAATTGATATTAAATTCCTAAAAATCTAAGGTTCGGCCAAGAGACTTATATTATGATAGGTTAATCATTAATGGACCACTTGGGGGTCGCTTGTATGTATATAGTAAGTTTATTAACCATATTATATAAAAATACAAAGAGACATTGTAAAAGTGAAACTAATTAACTTAGAGTTAATACTTAAAGATAAGGTTAATATAAGTACCCAAACCTGTCTAAATTCTATTGGATGAGTTGTTTTTGACCTATCCCCACCTCATCCTTTGAATAGTCAACTTTGGAGCCTTTGGAAACCGAATATGAATTTATTATAAATTAATATTTCTAGCTTTTCCAAAGGTGCCCCTCACCCCTCTTATAAAAGGGCACTCCTCCTTCTCATTTCTTCACACCTCGCAAGCCACTTGGATCGTCCAAACTCTGCCCAACTAAGCTCCCCACATCCCTCGCCTCCTCCTTGAAGCTTCCCCTTAGGCAGAAAGCATTTCAAGAAGTCCTTTGGTTCCAACCAAAGTGAGTTACCTAAATTAAAGGTAACAATTTCTCTTAAAGTATTTTCATTTATTTTGCTTCTCCAACCCCCAAAATCTTTTTATTTCCTTTATTTTATAACAACACCAGTATCCTCAATATACTAGGATGTTGTTATAAGAAGGATTCAAACTACACATTCACACAACTCCATCTAATGGATGATGAACATAATGTTTCTGTGGATGGCAAACTAACGCCTCACGAAATGATGATTGTTCAAATACATCTTACCACCTATCATGGTGGCCATTAGGATGGCACTGTAATTAAATATGATATTAATGATATATATTTTATATATAAGCTTCTGTAATTCCATTTTATTTCATACCATTATTCGTTTCATGTTGTATATACATACGATAATTTCATTTGAGGAAGTGCGGACTACCGCCCCCTTAAAATGATATGACTCGTTCATACCACACATGGAACGTATAAAGGATGGTGTAAATGAACTTTAGTAACATATATAAAATATTATATTATACTGGAATAGTAATATACCTATGTATAATTTGGATTCAATTCTTTTAAAATAAAAATTAAATGGAAGTAGCGTTCGTGCGTACGTACGGACTACCGTCTCCACGAACGCGATGAGATTCATTCTCCATCGTATAATTTGATGATTTAAAAATGATGTTTAAGAACTTGATACCATTCTGGATATGAATAATATACATCCCATTAATAACGAATATGTCTCACATAACAAAGAATATAAAGTAAAATGAACCCGTTAACACCCGAAATGACGATAATTCTAAAATATTATTAACAAATCAATGATAAAAGATCATATATGATATCATATTAAAGTAAATGATTATTTTATTATTCAATAACAATTATTTCACCATTATACAGGAGGTAAACCTACCATCGACCAAGGAAAAAGTACAATGTAAGGGATTTTCTTATCTCACTTTTAATTCCGTGATAATTCCATTGATCACCACTTAATTATTGCATGTGGTGTATGTGTACTGCCCATGATTGTATTCATTGTGTTATATACTTTTATTTATGGGTATTTACATCATCATGGTATGATACTTCTTTCATGGGTGTATGTTTCTTAAGTTACCTAATCAATAAGGGAATTTGAGATTTCAATTTCCACTCATTTGGCTTTACGCATATTTCATTGATTATATTACCCCAAGATTATGTGTGGAATCACTATTCATTTGATTATGTCATAATTTCCACTCCCCTTCCTGTGGTTATAAGTTTGATACACATAATCACTCCATTGATAATTCTCAATTCATTGATATGAATTTGATAAGAGTAATTTTAACTCATTCTCCATTTGTTGAGTTAAACATCCAATTCGTTGGTATTGTTTTTACAAGAATATGTGTGAATATCCTTTGATTGATTTACACTGAATATCCAATAATATTTAGTGTATTTATATTTGTCACACATAATTATGTCGTTGATTTATCCTTAACCTAAGGATACAACCTTTATGAGAGATTTCATCTCAACTTACATTCCATTGAGACTTCTTTGTTGATATACACCAAATCACTTTTATGTGGTGTATATAATGTACTTTGACATAGTATATCATGAATTCCCTTTATTCTCATGATATTACAAAGTTTTGATTACCTCAATTATTTTCATTCAAGTGTCTCTCTTTTGGTTAGAATCTCTAACTAAAATACCATTTTTAAATGTTTTAAAGACTTATTCATTTAAATCTTTCTCATTAATGTCCATGTTTTAAAAATGGTTTTAAGGATTTATTTATATGGACATTAAAGTTTAGAAATTAAAAATCCTTTTAAAAGGTTTCAAAGTGGTATGGGACACTTTGATTCAAAAATCTATTTTTAAATAGCTTCTTGACAAATAGTGTGACTTTTAAATGTTTTCAAGAAAAGGGGGATATTTCTCTCAAATAGTTTTGATGATTATTTTCATCTATGTCAACATCCTTCATTATTCATGATTGAGGTTAATGTGATACAATACAATCTTCCATATTGTATCAAATGAGTTATATTTGACCGTGGATGTTCTATTTTTATACCATTCATGGTTTGTGGTTAAAGTATTGACATTTCATATGCTAGTTTTAATACGAATGTTTATTTTATGCTTAAACCTATTCATATGAGGAATGCATTGGACTTAATAAGTGACGGGTGGAACCCGCTATAGCTCCCCGATGCATCGGTAGGTCTCATGAGACAAACTAGTGTCTTGGCACAAGGCCTTGGCAAAATCTTATTTGTAGTCTTGGCACGAGGCCTTGGCTATGTGGTTATGATAGTCTGGCATTATGCATTCCATCATTATGAAAGTGGTTATTGATATTGCATGTGATCATTCGACTAGTAGAATATCCATGTGAGTAAGTAAATGGCATTATTTCATTTTACCTTTGCCATTTTATGCTGAAGTTCAAGTTTAAAAGGCTTTTGTTTTAGTTATAAATTGCATTATGTGTTTATGCTCATTTATGAAAGCTTCTGCTATAATGTTATCCTTACTGAGCATCCGAGCTCACCCCTTTCAATGTTTTATTTTTTTTCCCAGGATTATGAAGAAGTAATTTATGAGTGACCTGCAGGGATAGTATGAGGGGATATGAAGACAAGATGTTTTTTTTATGATGTAATGTAAAAATTTATGGATGTATCTAGTTATTCCAAGGCTACTAAACTATTCGGTCTTTCGAGACTTGATCTTTCTCGTGGTCATGCCAATGTTATGTAATTAATGCACCGACTCTGGGTAGCTGGGGTCGGGGCGTTACAGTTGGTATCAGAGGAAGTTTAGTACAAACCTTGGTAGCTAGATTTAGATAAACTCTGATTAGAGCACGTAGACCTAAGTTGAACTTTGAGGATTAGTATAAAAAAACTTCCTAAAATTTTGTTATTGTAAAGATTTTGTGAGTTTTCCGAGCAATACATCCCTGCCTGGATACGAGCAGGTAGAGGCGGCACTGGCACAGATGTACCTAGGGATAAAACCCGAAAACACCGCTTTGAGCTAGACTCGAACGGGAACTGGTGCACGACAACGGGCCTTGCTGCACTCTTGGTTACGACACTCCCGGGGGATATGCTTAGGATAATTTACATTTTCTTTACAAACCGATTTAAGTAATATATACATAAGATGAGAGAAAATGACCTTGGTTAATCCTAATATGTTTCAAATTGAGAATATGGTGACATTTTAATCTCTAAATGATTTTACGACTACTATTACTCACACAATGCCTTCTGGTTTTAGTCAATGGCTGGATTCCAAGGAAGTCATAGTGACTTTGAGAATGATGTACAAGTTGGGAACAGTGGTGGCAATGAGCAACAAAATGGAATGTTGATAGGCGTGAAAGATATCATCTTTATGCCAAATCAGTTTTCCAAAAATATGATCAACAACATATATATTAACCAACTCCCAGACTCAACAAGGAAGAGAAAGGTGATAAATGATAAGATCTCCAGCAATGGAGACCATGGAGAAAAGAAACCTCAATTTTCATCATGTAGGAATTGTGGAAAGAGACACCCAGGAAAGTGTCTCAATGGGACAACGAAATGTTTTACGTGCAGGAAGGAAGGACATAAAGTGAAGAATTGCCGAAGAAAAATGAAGAGTACTATGGAAGAAGATAAAAATGGTCCCAAGAGTCCATTTACAGTCATTTGTCGTAAATGTAGGGGACCTGGCCATTACCCGAGTGAATGTCCTATTTTATAGGATATTTTCTTGGTCAAAGAAGAAGCTATGTGGAAATAAATGGCTGGAGAAAAATTTAAAAAGTATTAGCACTCCTTGTTGATGGGTTTTCTTTGGAATAATTTTCTCTTGTATTTGTAACCCCGCAGTTTTCCATGTGAGAATGATATTTGAGGAAGAATTGTCTCTTCTCTTGTGGATATAGGTATAAATAACCATTTGGTTTTATATGATCATTGGGGTTTGAGAAAATGATAAGTTATTATAATTTGGGATGAAAATGCAAAGTATGATATAACATTTGTGGTTAAATTATGTTATTTTGAGGAATTTATCTCATTTTGGTAATATTATAAAATATAGTTTTTGAAAAAGGACAACACGTAGACCGTGTGACAACCCATCGCGTCGGACAAAGCCGTGGGAATCGAACCCACAACCAAAGTGCGATTGGGATTTATCGCCTACCACTGGACTACGTGAAGTCCCTGGTTAGTGTGACTATTTTTTTTTGTTAAATGATTTTATTGATCAATAATAAGATGATTTGGGTTCTTATGTCTTATCAAATGAATACCCTTGGTATAGGAAAATGATTTGGTGATTAAGTGATAAATGTTATTTTGGAAGATGTTCGTTTTGTTAGGAACACTATATGCCCAAGGAAAATAGAATACAATGAGGTTTCATTTGTAGAGTAATGGTGGATTTTTATCTACATTTTTATTGTTGATTTATAGTGATTTGGGTTATTTATGGAAATGATTAACCTATAACAGAGAATATGTCATGATTACTTTTAAGTATGTGACTTTAAGAGTATTTGATGTAATTTGGAGATACAATGTAACATGGGAGACTACATAATCAAATTCTTCTATGTTTTGGGTTTCAATATTAGTTTGGATTATATTAAAGGATTTTAAGGACAATTGGTTATTGAATGGTATCTATTTAACTTTGGGGTATTGTTGGTTTAATTTTAGAAATTAACATTAGTGCATATTTATCTCAATGAATATCCTTTTGGGGGATCATTAGATCATTCAATAACCATTTTGGTTTTGATTAATATATGGTTTATCCTGCATGGATCATGTGATTCTATAGAAGTTTATTCTAGCTCTTCCAGTGTGACCAAGTCTTCTTGAATACTCATCGTTTAAAAAAAAATTGAGTTAGTGGTGTAAATTTATTAAAGAATGAAAATCTACTTAAAATTTAAGTATATCTCATAATGTTCTTAGCCAATCTCATAAATAAAATCCCCAACATTAATAAAAGAAACATAGAACAAAAATGTTGTCCTAGATGGTACCTTAAATCATCACAAATTTATGGCTTTGGGATTTTTGGCCTTTTCATAGCCATGTTCTCTACCACTCTCCATCAGATAATTGATGGTTAGATTTCTCCTCCATATCCATATTTTCCTTCATGGAACCCTAGTATGTGTTATTTTCGGTAATCTTCATACTTTCGACTCTTTATTTTAAATAGAGGCCTCATTAATTCATTTTTCGATGTGGGATTTCAACTAAGATATTTTGAAACGTCAAAAATGTGTTATCCTAATACCCTATGTTTTGTTGAACCGATGGTATTTCAAATCATCATAGATTGATGATTATAAGGACCTCAATTTTACACTTGTTTGTGATTGATGACCTCAATCACCACCTATAAATATTTACGTTTTTCCTCCAATTATATGTCTCTAGTTTCCACCAATGTTCTCCTAATCGAGATCATAATTTGGTGGTGACCCTTTGATTTCTCTTTTTCTCATATTAAGACTAAATTTTAGTAACCCAATTTCCGATGTGGGTTTTCCCACAAATATATTATCTATTTTCAACCTTTTTTTTTCGCAGAACAATTTCAAATTGCGAGGACACAATTTATTGAAGGAGGGGAGAATGTAACACCCCAAGATTTCATAGTGTGTTATTTCTTCAAAATAATTCAATAACTTTCACTACATGCAACACCATGTTCAAGCACACCATGACTTACCAAACAAGCCATTCAAAAGAGGTTATGAATAGTATTAGATAAATTTTAATGTTTATATAATCGTTATAATTTTAGAATCCATATTATGAGTTTCTTAGATATAATACAAGAACAAATTCATTTTCAGTATTGCACTTTTATCAACTTTAATAGTGAACCCTTTTTAAATACTATATTTTAAACTTTTTGACTGAATGGGGACATCAAAAATTTAAAATGAAACATCCCAAGCTTCCACGGTACGCTTTCTTTGAATAATACAGTAGCGTGGGTTGTACGCAACCTTGAGTTTTAACACACACCACAACCAATCAAACTAGCCGTTATGAATAGTAATACCTAATTTTTGAAATTATATATATTTTATATTTAAAAATGGACTTCATTTTTGGATTCGGAATATCGAAATTATCCTAGGGTGAAATTTTGGTACTTTTCGGATAACTTTTATATTTTGATGAATAGTGAAAATTACTAAATTTTAATTAAAAACAACTTTTATAATCAAAATAATTAATAGTGATAAATTATGAATTTGAGTGGTTTTAAAGTATATTTAGAATATATTTTTACCATTTAATATAATTTTGGTCATTGGACATAATTTTACAATTAAACCGAACATAAACGAGTGTCAATCTTTTGATAGTTATTATCTCTTAAAAACATGCTTTTTGTTTTGATAGCGGGATTTAATTTTAAATTAATTTCTGCCACTTCTGCGTTTTGAATTTAGGAAAATGGATTCCATATTTGGAATCAGGATGTTAAAATTGTGTAAATAGGTAACTTTTATTTTTAGACATTTTGAATAATTACTGCGGTAAATATTTTATTTACCATGGTTAAGGATAAATCCGGTAAATAAGGGTTAAAAAAAATAATATTATAATAATACTAAATTACCCTAAAACGTGTCTTAACCCTATTGGTTGATACATGGTCGACCATGGGAATATTTGGGTCTATTTTGGGACCCCATGGATCCACTTGTAAGTGATAATGACACTTTATTTTAATTTAGTTAAAATGAATACAAAAATGACACAAGCATATATCTTTTAGAACAACAATTGTTACATAGGGTTATATATGTTGGATTTTAGATTATAAATATTCATTAGAAAGCTAAAAAGATTTTCCACATAATTATATTTTATTTATAATTTTTAGACATTAAATAAGTTATTTTATTTATGACACAATGATGATGCAGTAATTACTATAATAGTGAAAAATTAAAATAATTGATATTATAAACACCCAAATAAATATAATATGAAACTTTTAATGAATTAAACTAATTTTCTAGGATAATATGATATATTAGGATTGATTTAATTGACTTTGTTCGAAGTAATCAATCTGTTATGAGTTTCACAAAAATCAACTATTGAATAGTGTCAAAATTGACATAAAAGAGTTCTTAAAACAAATATTATATTAGTAATTGATATTAAATTCCTAAAAATCTAAGGTTCGGCCAAGAGACTTATATTATGATATTTTAATCATTAATGGACCACTTGGGGGTCGTTTGGATGTATATAGTAAGTTTATTAACCATATTATATAAAAATACAAAGAGACATTGTAAAAGTGAAACTAATTAACTTAGAGTTAATACTTAAAGATAAGGTTAATATAAGTACCCAAACCTGTCTAAATTCTATTGGATGAGTTGTTTTCGACCTATCCCCACCTCATCCTTTGAATAGTAAACTTTGGAGCCTTTGGAAACCGAATATGAATTTATTATAAATTAATATTTCTAGCTTTTCCAAAGGTGCCCCTCACCCCTCTTATAAAAGGGCACTCCTCCTTCTCATTTCTTCACACCTCTCAAGCCACTTGGCTCGTCCAAAATCTGCCCAACTAAGCTCCCCACATCCCTATCCTCCTCCTTGAAGCTTCCCCTTAGGCAGAAAGCATTTCAAGAAGTCCTTTGGTTCCAACCAAAGTGAGTTACCTAAATTAAAGGTAACAATTTCTCTTAAAGTATTTTCATTTATTTTGCTTCTCCAACCCCCAAAATCTTTTTATTTCCTTTATTTTATAACAACACCAGTATCCTCAATATACTAGGATGTTGTTATAAGAAGGATTCAAACTACACATTCACACAACTCCATCTAATGGATGATGAACATAATGTTTCTGTGGATGGCAAACTAACGCCTCACGAAACGATGATTGTTCAAATACATCTTACCACCTCTCATGGTGGCCATTAGGATGGCACTATAATTAAATATGATATTAATGATATATATTTTATATATAAGCTTCTGTAATTCCATTTTATTTCATACCATTATTCGTTTCATGTTGTATATACATACGATAATTTCATTTGAGGAAGTGCGGACTACCGCCCCCTTAAAATGATATGACTCGTTCATACCACACATGGAACGTATAAAGGATGGTGTAAATGAACTTAAGTAACATATATAAAATATTATATTATACTGGAATAGTAATATACCTATGTATAATTTGGATTCAATTCTTTTAAAATAAAAATTAAATGGAAGTAGCGTTCGTGCGTACGTACGGACTACCGTCTCCACGAACGCGATGAGATTCATTCTCCATCGTATAATTTGATGATTTAAAAATGATGTTTAAGAACTTTATACCATTCTGGATATGAATAATATACATCCCATTAATAACGAATATGTCTCACATAACAAAGAATATAAAGTAAAATGAACCCGTTAACACCCGAAATGACGATAATTCTAAAATATTATTAACAAATCAATGATAAAAGATCATATATGATATCATATTAAAGTAAATGATTATTTTATTATTCAATAACAATTATTTCACCATTATACAGGAGGTAAACCTACCATCGACCAAGGAAAAAGTACAATGTAAGGGATTTTCTTATCTCACTTTTAATTCCGTGAGAATTCCATTGATCACCACTTAATTATTGCATGTGGTGTATGTGTACTGCCCATGATTGTATTCATTGTGTTATATACTTTTATTTATGGGTATTTACATCATCATGGTATGATACTTCTTTCATGGGTGTATGTTTCTTAAGTTACCTAATCAATAAGGGAATTTGAGATTTCAATTTCCACTCATTTGGCTTTACGCATATTTCATTGATTATATTACCCCAAGATTATGTGTGGAATCACTATTCATTTGATTATGTCATAATTTCCACTCCCCTTCCTGTGGTTATAAGTTTGATACACATAATCACTCCATTGATAATTCTCAATTCATTGATATGAATTTGATAAGAGTAATTTTAACTCATTCTCCATTTGTTGAGTTAAACATCCAATTCGTTGGTATTGTTTTTACAAGAATATGTGTGAATATCCTTTGATTGATTTACACTGAATATCCAATAATATTTAGTGTATTTATATTTGTCACACATAATTATGTCGTTGATTTATCCTTAACCTAAGGATACAACCTTTATGAGAGATTTCATCTCAACTTACATTCCATTGAGACTTCTTTGTTGATATACACCAAATCACTTTTATGTGGTGTATATAATGTACTTTGACATAGTATATCATGAATTCCCTTTATTCTCATGATATTACAAAGTTTTGATTACCTCAATTATTTTCATTCAAGTGTCTCTTTTTTGGTTAGAATCTCTAACTAAAATACCATTTTTAAATGTTTTAAAGACTTATTCATTTAAATCTTTCTCATTAATGTCCATGTTTTAAAAATGGTTTTAAGGATTTATTTATATGGACATTAAAGTTTAGAAATTAAAAATCCTTTTAAAAGGTTTCAAAGTGGTATGGGACACTTTGATTCAAAAATCTATTTTTAAATAGCTTCTTGACAGATAGTGTGACTTTTAAATGTTTTCAAGAAAAGTGGGATATTTCTCTCAAATAGTTTTGATGATTATTTTCATCTATGTCAACATCCTTCATTATTCATGATTGAGGTTAATGTGATACAATACAATCTTCCATATTGTATCAAATGAGTTATATTTGACTGTGGATGTTCTATTTTTATACCATTCATGGTTTGTGGTTAAAGTATTGACATTTCATATACTAGTTTTAATACGAATGTTTATTTTATGCTTAAACCTATTCATATGAGGAATGCATTGGACTTAATAAGTGACGGGTGGAGCCCGCTATAGCTCCTCGATGCATCAGTAGGTCTCATGAGACAAACTAGTGTCTTGGCACAAGGCCTTGGAAAAATCTTATTTGTAGTCTTGGCACGAGGCCTTGGCTATGTGGTTATGATAGTCTGGCATTATGCATTCCATCATTATGAAAGTGGTTATTGATATTGCATGTGATCATTCGACTTGTAGAATATCCATGTGAGTAAGTAAATGGCATTATTTCATTTTACCTTTGCCATTTTATGCTGAAGTTCAAGTTTAAAAGGCTTTTGTTTTAGTTATAAATTGCATTAAGTGTTTATGCTCATTTATGAAAGCTTCTGCTATAATGTTATCCTTACTGAGCATCCGAGCTCACCCCTTTCAATGTTTTATTTTTTTTCCCAGGATTATGAAGAAGTAATTTATGAGTGACCTGCAGGGATAGTATGAGGGGATATGAAGACAAGATGTTTTTTTTTATGATGTAATGTAAAAATTTATGGATGTATCTAGTTATTCCAAGGCTACTAAACTAATCGGTCTTTCGAGACTTGATCTTTCTCGTGGTCATGCCAATGTTATGTAATTAATGCACCGACTCTGGGTAGCTGGGGTCGGGGCGTTACAATTAGGCTTAGTATGTAGTGGGTGGGGCATGCTATAGACCCTCGATGCATCAGTTGGTATCATGAGACAAAATACGGTCATGGCACATGTCCATGACAAAATGATTATTTATGGTCCTCGAATGAGGTCTGGACAGTATGGTTATGATGTCTGACATATGCACTTTCCTCATTATGGCTATGAAACTTAATTAAAAAGAAGAATATTCTACTAGTATAATATTCATAGTTAAATAGCTTGGACATGATAAACAAAAGAAGAAAATGTTTTGGCATAGTAAATATTCAGAACACATAAATTTTAGCCAGTGTATGTTTCGCAAGACTAAAAATTGGAATTGTTGTTTAATTTTAGCGCAACTTTGATTAGGTAATAATATTATTAATTTGTTTAGTACTTGCATTTTCACATTACATTCGTTTTAATTTTTACCCTGTATGAGCATTCCTTTAATTGAATTATGTTTTCGTATAACTCTGTTAGTAATCTTAGAATTATACTCTTCTAAGTCTAAGATAATTGTTTTGTTACGATACATGTATTTCAGTATTTCTTAAGAAAATTATTTATGGAAATTCTTAAAAGTATTTTTTCTGAAGTTGAAATTGGTTTATTATGTTAATTTAAAACCCCTTACTGGGCATTCTTAAACTCACCATGTGTTTTTAAATGAAAATTTACAGGTATCAGTTTTCAGCTGAAGAAGCTTGACAAGAGTGACTGGTTTCCCAGAACATAAATCGAATTCGATCCTCTGTATGGGACATGATGTGTAATTTATTAGTGTATGTTTTTTTATAAAGATAAAATTACACATCATGATTCAAGGCACCAACTCTCAGTATTATGGGGGTGGACCGTCTGAGAGGGCGAAATATTTAAAATTTTATGAATTATATGTAACCATGACATGAAATTAATAACTAAATAACATTGGAATGTTTTATAGAATTTTTAAATATATTTTATTTTTGGAAGTACATAAAATATTGAAAAATAATTTTTACTAAAGACAATATTATTAGGTTGTGGTGAACAAAATCGGTATATCCACACCATAAAATCAGAGAAAATTCATTTTTCCAAATCTAATGAGTAAAAAGAACTAGGTCTATTAAAAAATACCTAATGATATATAAAACTAATCCATTAAATTTTTGGTTGATATTTTTTCCCCACCTCCCATTATTCTAACATATATTATCTAGTTAAAATAAATTATCTACAAATCATTAAGAACTCATTGAAATTTATAGATTTATTAATCATTTCAAAAATGTAACATAAAAAACATAAGAAATCCTAGGATATTTAAAATAAAAATTTCAAAAGAAAAATATATAATAATAATTTAAATATGGTTATCAATGCTTATTTTGAAGATAAATAATCCTTGGTTAATAAATATATGTCAAAATACAAGTGTAATCACAATTGTTTTTTTAAATGTAATATAAGATGAAGAGTACATTATATTTTGACAATATTAAGAATTAAAATAGAAAATTTATGAATACCATACTATATTTAGTTTCTTATAATAGATCCTTGATATGAAACTGACAATAATGAAACAAATGGAGTAGTGAATAACCAAATGAAATTTTATTATTAAATATTATCCAATATTTTATATAAAATCACTCATTTGAGTAAAACTATAGGGTGTTCATTTTATAATTGATGTAATGGAATACATGATAAATATAAAATAAGAAAACATATTTTTATATCATTAAATAATTCTATAATGATAATATAACAATTTCACGGAAGAAAAAGATTCATTTGTAATATTTGGTATAATTCATAAATATATAATAATTTTATTACAGATATAATTTATTAAAGAATTGGTTATTGATCATGAAATATAATTTCAAAATATAAAAACTATACAAATAATATAAAATATGGACTTTTTATGACCAATTAATTATTGAAACTAATATCCATGTATGAAATATTAAAATTGAGTGAATCTGAAATTGAGTTGATGAAACCCTCTCCTTGAATTCCCAAATATTTAAACGAAATAAAGACTTAATGAGAAAAAATAACTATCATAATATGATTTTTACAAAAATATGAATGTATATTTCATTTTATATAATTCAATTATAATTATTGATATATGATATATAATTTAATTATAGATTACCATTATTATCTTTTATTATTATTATTTTGTTTCTTGGATACTTTATAATGGTGATACATATACTCATATATTAATTTTACTATTATCATTAGAAGATAATATAATGTTAATTATGTCATTTTAATTTTTTTTTTATAATTGACCTATTTCATTAAATTATTATACTATATTAATTACCTGAAAATTAAAATAATGAAAATCATATTTTGGTAATTAATAAAATGTGAATAGTGATTTATTAATAACAGGTTTAATATCAATATAATCATTATGAAAACATAAATAAAAAACAATTTATTCATTAATATCATATATCAATGTATTTATGTTTCTATATTTTTCAATGAAAATGTTTTCAATAATTTTTCTTGTTTGTGGATAAACTATTCAAAACATGAATATGTTATAATTATATGGGTGAGTATGGTTAATTTTTTTTATTTTGACATAATAAAATTATAACTAAAGAAAAATTATATAATATTGTTGTTTTTTAGTAATTTTTTCTTGTTTTTTTCATAAAATATTAAAATATAGATGAAAATAGAATATAATATTTTTCTGGAGGTTGTAGTTCATTAAAATCCACAATTGATTTTATTCTTCTTTTTTAAGATGATTGGCTGTAATAGATAAGAAATATTATTTTAATATAATTTTAAATATATCATTAATTATCAGTAAATTATATAATAATTTATATATTGGTTGGAAAATGAAGGAAATAAGGGAGAAATAATCTGTGAATGTTATATTAAATAAATAAATTTATAGGTAGAAACCACTATGATTTCTATTGGATTGAGGAAATCATATGCATCTGTATAGATAATGAATGATTTGTAATACTGAAGGGTATGTAAAATTTATATTTTTTGTGACTACATTTGACAAAATGGGTATGTATTGAATGGGTGTAATTACCACTTTCATAATTACAGAAAATAGGACTTTTCTGAGTAATTATTAATTTTAAAAATACGAAATGAACTAAAAAAGGGATAATGACTCCAAAAGGATGATATTAATGGTTTCAGGATATTAATTTTTCCCAAATTACTCACTATAGGTGCTTTGGGGGAATAATCATAGTTAATTAATGATGAGAAATTAATTTTAAATTTTATTTTAATTTTATTCCAATGTAATTTGACTTTTGGATAAAAAAGTTAATCATGTTAAATAATTATGATGGAAAAATTTTTAATTAACATTATTTAATAATTATTATATTATAATATATAATATTCATATCATTTGATAGAAAAAATTTATATGTTTTTAAAATATATTATTATTATTAGCACACAGAACATGTTATCATCATTTTTGTGTTTATTATATTCATAAATGATTTCTCTCGATAAGTTGTTTTTTAATATATAAATTGGTTTACTATAAATAAAATATAGGTCATGTGGTTTCCAAATCTACTATGATGCAAACATCTGAGCTAAAAAATTAATAATAATGAAAATTGAAAATAGAACTAATGATGGAATGAAATGTTAATTTGGTTCTAAAATGACAAACATTATTTTTATAGGAATAATATTTTATTTTAAAATAAATCATTTATCACATAATTTTTTTTATAAAATTATATATCATTTATATATACTAATATATTATTTAACATAATATTATTATCTAACATTATTCACCTGAAAAATTAATTCAAAAAATCTATGTAAATTCATCATAATCTAATTTTGGAAATCAAAATTATAAAATAGATATCATATTTAATAATATGATTCTATAATATATAAAAATAGTTTTTAATATAAAAAATAAATAAATACAAGTCTATGTTTTTTGAATAATGAATTTTTTAATGTCAATATGTTTTTAAATAATATTCTTAGTCGTTTTTTATTAATTAATATATATTTTTCCACTATAGGTTTTATTACTGTTGAAATTTTCTTTTAAATTATTTTGTTGATCAATTTCATTTTGGGAAGTATATGAAACAAAATACTATATACTGAATTTATTTAAGTGATTATACTTAGTAATAAAATGTTCATTGCCTGAAATTTTTTTATATAATTTCATATTCAGAATATTCTTATTTTGATTATAGAAATATTGAGTACATTTCTCCTATCAAATCCCCATATTCCCTTGTATCATACTAAAAATTATAATTCTAACACTCATCTTGCACAAGAAGATTGAACATGTTCCTCTTAACCATTTTTAATCGATCCATCATCTTAATGGGATATTATTCATATAAAAACTCATTTTCCAATTGTATATATTTATATATTAGTTTATGTGATGGATATTGTGTTTACATCATGAAAAGAGATAGACTTGTACATGTACATTTTCTTATACATGATCATTTCATTTTTTTCTTCCTCCCTCAAACATAATTCATGTATGTTTGTATACAATATATATTCCAACAAAGAGACATAGTTTTTTCTATATAAATTTTAATAGGAAAAAAAATTATATAAGAACCCAGAAATAGTAAAATATTCACCCAAATATGATTGGAAGACCATAAAAAACATTTGTACATATCCTTTATGTTTTGTATTATCCTCTCTAGCATTATAACTATTTTAGGATTATTATTAGGGTTGAAACTCTAAAATATGTCGGTTTCATTATCAATACATTTCACAAACCATGAGGTTATCAATAGATCATGATTAGATACAATGGATTGTAATAATATATAAAACCCAAAAAATACATTATATAAGTGTCAAAAATTATATCAAGGATGGAATAAATTATATTTCCATTAAATAATCTTCCATTATTTTTAGATCCCTTATATAAAAATATGAAATTAACTAGTTTAATTTTTTTTGAATACCTATGATGAAATCCCTGGAAAGATTACCACATTTATATTTTAGAATGGATAATTGGTTTTATATTCCAGTAGAAAATTTTAATCCTTATTTTACATCATTGATATATTTATTCTTCAATTTCTATATTCTTCTAATCCTACCATATTTTTTTCATTATAATTTTTATATCTTCATATATCCTGGATTAATTTTGAAGATCAATCTATTTGTATAAAACACAATTTTCTTTGAAAATTATGATTTCAATGAAAAAAATATAGGATCCAATCCATATACATTCATCATCATCCATGTGGAATTATAGAATATTCACTTCCATCTTCTATATTTCTGCACAATATTTCCTAGAATCATTTATATTCATGTGGATGGAAGGTCGGGTTGTTAGTTAGAGAAAATATTATTTATCCCTCCCTATTATGACTTTATGATTTATCCACTAAAAGTATATTATCAAGAATTATTTTTCAATAATCATAATGGATAAATTTTAATGGTAATTCTTTTACAGAACCTTAGACACATAATTTTAATTCCCTATGTATAATATTTTAAGAAATTATAATCACGTACTAATTCCAACCATTTACATTTAGTAATATTGAACTATGAATTAGGGAATATATACATCATTCCCTTCTAATAATTATATATTTCAAACTTTATTCATATGAGATAAATGTAATAAATCTTTATGGTAATGATCAATTTCTCTAGCTTCAGATCTTGTTTTGTTAATTTTTCCAATGGTATTTTAATTGGCATGAGGCATATGATATTTACACGCAATTATCCTTGAGGTTATATCGAATTTTTTATCCGTCATCGTATATTACATATCATACGCTAATCTACTGTAATTTATGTACATGAGTTTTTAAAACCCTCATTTAAATATACTTGATACAACAATAACATTCCAACATTCAAATTACCAATATTATCTACAATATTATCATTCATTGAGGATTTTATTAACATGAAACATTTCTATAAATTCATTTATAATATAATTCTAACTAAACAAAATTATTGACCTTAGCTACTATGTTAGGATTATAATAATACATAATAATATCCATCTATTATGGACCTATTAATATTCCCATTCTTGGGATTATATGACCCATGAATAAAAATATTTCACCCTTGCTAAAATTAAAATTTTTTATCTACTCTCACATACTATTTAAGATAATATAAAAAAAAGTCTAAATCATCATCCATATTTACTATAAATATACAATTATTTCAATAAATACAATAATAAAATATAACAATGTATTATCTATGTAATCTTTTCATTATATCACTGGGTATAGAGATGATATCCATAATTCCATATGGTATAATTTTAAATCCATAGTATCTATAACAGATATTGAATTTTTTTCCTGGAAATATCATTTCATTATACCCTTAACAAGTTGTAACCAGATCAAAGGTAAATATCCAGTATTATTGTTCCGATTTGAGTTGACAAAACATATCATCGATGATGGAAAAATGTAAAAATATCATTGTCATGATCATATTAAGATCATGATAATTATTTAAAAGGGCCATTCACCTATAATTAGTATTGCAACGGTGGACTAGAGAACCCATCATTGAAGCACTAGCAAATATTAATCCCATTCCCAGATTCTCATTCATGTACTTATTTAATTCCAAAAAATCAAAGAGAGACACTCTATATAGATTCTATAATATAATTGCTGATTCAGGTAATAGAAAAATTGAAAATTCTATGTCCCATTGTGTGAAATTCTATGAAGTTCATATAGAATGAAATTATTATAATATCATATATTAGTCATATATTAATTTTTTTCCAACTAGTCTATTTGAGTCATTGTTCACTTGATTAATTGTATGATAACCCATAATATATAATTTTCATTAATAAAGAGTTCATAATCATCCATTTAGTGTTACTTGATAACATCATGATATTTAAAATGATGGGACATTTCCATATCCTATAAATACGAATGTTATTTAGGTAAGGAATGACAATATATACCTATAATTACTTAAATATATAATATGCTATGTATTATTTGATTCTATGGGACTATCTTCCAATAAATACTAATTAGTGAATAATTCTAAATGATGAACACCGTCATCATTCTCCCATGAGTTTTAATATTCATTTTAACATATATTATTCAATGGGGTGAATCCAAATTCACAGAAAACATGAATTATATTATATAATGTGATGAAATTGAATCAAATAAATCATTAATAAGTCTAGAGAAAAGGATAATTGTACCATTTTCTACATTATTATTATGATCCACCTTATAATATTTTTTAACATATTATATCCTTTTGTCCAATGGTTTTTTAGGTTTTCATAGAAAATTGTCATCGTTTTATCTTTGTTAAGGGAATTTATTAATGTATTAAATTTTTTTTAAATTATAATATGTAATATTGGTGTAAAATTAGTAGGTTCCTTATTATTTTCTAATACATTAATTGGACTCTTAGAACTATGTTTACAGTTAAAATATTAGTTCCCCACAATACCAAACAAAAAATATCATCCATGACCCCATAAGGAAATTATTAGATGACTTTATCACATATTTACTACATTTATGAAATTAAATATTCTTCACACCGTGTGAATTATCTTATAATATTTCAAGACACACTAAACTCAATTTCATTTCACTATTATAATGAGACTCCCTAAATTCCATTTAAATATTAATAAGACCATGGTCAATAATTTCATTGTTTATGAATTTAAATATTGATAACATTTTTTTTACTATGATTTAATGAAAACTTGATGTGATAATTTTTTCATTCATTGTCTGGTATAAAACATGACTCATAACTAACGAGAATCAGAAAATTATTTCATTGTATATACAATGATTAAATCCATTTTGTGCTTGTTTATTTTTTAAATTATTTATTTATATATTTAAATTTCGCAAATAGATTGATATGGATAATGTATCCAATGAATATCCCCTAGTTTCGTCTCATGAGGTGTGCCATCTTAGGCACACACATCACAAGAGTGAGGTTTGAGTCAATCCCCAACTTTTATCTTTCAAAGATATTACCATAGATGGATTTATGAAAAATCCTCATACAGGTTTTATTAACCATAAAATGATATAATTTCCAGGAAACAAAATAATATATATTAATGAAAACATTATTTTTTAAAATATTTATATTAATCCTATGGTTTTTAACTTATGATCTCTACTCTAATGTCTGAAATAACAAAAGTAATCACTGGAAGTAAATAAAATCAGCTCTAAAACAATCTTTTATTACCCATGAATATCATTCATTAATAATATGTTGAATAAATTATTTTAATAATACATATTATGAAATTATCAAATAACAAAAAAACATAATTATTTAGTATCATTGATATTTACTATAAAACATCATATTATAACAAACATGGAAACATGTCTCTATAGTCATTATATGATAATTATTTTACTAAAATTTTTACTTGATATATTTATCTTTTAGAATATATTAATATATATATATATATAGGAATATTATACTATCAAACACATTATAAGGGATGAAATATTAAATTTTAGTAGATTGTGAAAATTAAGGACAACTTGATGGTGGAAATATGTTCTTATTTAAAGATAATAATACAATACAATGATGATGTAATAACATGTAATAACAACACATTATCATAAAAATAATTATGGAATTATTATATTTATGAAATTGTTCAAAATATAACTCAATAGTCATAAGACATGTCTACATTACCATATACAAGGTAATATTATAAAAGAAATGGGAAACATGTGAAAATTGAATATAGTGAATCTTAAAATCATATTGAAGTAATATTAAACCATGAAAAACACCATGTAAATGTGGCCCAACAGTAAATATAAGAAAACTGATATTTAAAAACATAATATGTAGATTCCAATTTAAAAAACCCAGTATGTTCATGCCTTATAACCTCATTATATATATATAAATCGATTTGTTAAAGGTAAATGTATTACCCCATCCATTATTACCCTTACATATGTTTTCCAATTAAAATAAGTCACTATAAAATCATAAAGAACACATGGAAGATAATGGAATTCCTAGAATTTTAAGAAAATTCACAAAACACGAACATAAAGAAATTATAGAATATAAACTCAAAATTTAAAAATGGAATCAGTTCATAATAAACATAAAATTTGAGAAAATCATTTCATAAATACTGATAATTCATGGAGGAAATATTTAAGTTAAAATACAATTGTTAACTTGAAAATATTTAAGAATTGATATAAATAATTAATTGAATACTTTGTTTGAAACATATTTTTGAATTGAAATAGAATACATTTGAAAATATTATTATAAATAGATTATTATAAAAAGTCTTTTAAGAGAAATATAAAATCAATTTAATATATCATATTTGGTAAATAATGAACATAAATACATTTACTATTAATTTTTGACAGTTTTAAAGAAAAACCTACAATACAGGGAAACAACAATATTACAATTTTGTAAAATATATAATCTAAAACATGATTAATATTAAATAAGAAACCATAAATGGAGATAATAAATTAAATTATTTATTATAAGAAATGAGTACATTGAGGAAAATGATTCTTTGGTAAGAATGAGAGTTATTCACAATGTTGATATATATTAATATGTGAAAAAATTAAAGAATATTTAATTATTTATTATAAGATGTAATCTCAATATACTAAAAGATAATGTACCTATTAAAATATTCAAGATTTATTATCTAATAATTATTTAGTTTTATATTTAATTACAATTTACAATAACCCAATGAATCTAAAATTGAGAGGATGGAACACTTATATTGAATTCTGGATTACTAGAATGTGTTGTACCATGCCCTGAAATAAACTGTACTTCCATAATAACCAAAATAATTACCATAATAATATATATTTCATTTTACATATATCAATTATAACTATTTAGGTATAATATATTTCTAAATCACGACTTATCACAACTATTAGGGTTTTATAATACTTGAATATATTTTTGTTTTTTTAAAGTAGTGATAATGATACCCATTCTATAATAATGATATTACCATTTATAAATATTTTAATTTACTATAATATATCATTTATAAGAATTTATAATTTTCTTATCTAATTCTATGAGAGTTTATACTTCTTTTTATGAAAATTAAAACTGTTAAAACATTACTTTCGTAATTTATAATGAGCAGTGGGTTGTATGTTTATAATAGTTTAATTAGTAATTTGGATATTCATATTCCACAACATACATTATATAATAATTAAAAAATAATTTTATAAGTATTTAGGTTTCCATTTTCATTCATCCTACGGTTTTATAGAATAGTGAATGTATGTTTTCAAACAAAATCCACCTCGAACATGCTATAATTTGATAGGTAAATATGGTTATGAAATGATTTTCTCAAATTATAATTCAAAATCAAAATAATAAAAATATTACATATATTTTTTTATTTCGTTAAATTGGATTCAATAGAAATAAAAATCATGATCAAGAAAATCATTATTTCATGAAGGTTATAGATTTCACTTGAACATAAAAAATTATATTTTTTATAAGTGGGATGCGAGGAATTAATAAAAGTAATAACATTATATTAAAATATATTTATGGATTGGAAAAAAATAAAATATTGATATAAAACTAGAGAGATATGGGAAAACTAAATAAATGAAATTAATAATCTATTGGAAACACCATTGTTTTTGTATGGTGTTGGGAAATAATAAATTCCATAAGGTAACAATAATTATAGAGAAGTGTGAATGGAATATAAAATATATATTATCATGAATAAATTTATTTAAACGATGTGGTATGATGGGTTGTATGTTTCTCCTTTTATAAGTCATGTAGAATGAACTTTTCTGAATGAATTTTCTAATAATTATGAATATAATTTTAATATTATTAAATAGAATGGATAAAATAAATTTTTTAAAAGATTTATATTTAATGAATTATATTTATGTATGTTTAAAGATAAAAATTAGATTATATTTTGAGGTCTTAAATTGGTTTTTTTAAGATTAAAAACTTTCTTTGATGCCAAGGTAATTAAATATCATATTTCTCAATTTAATTTTAAATCCTAAAGAAAAAAACAAGACATTTTTTTTGATGAAAACATGATGTTATTTATGTCATTACTTGTTTAAAAATATATTTATATGTTTAAAATAATTTTTTAGAGTACATATTCAATAATTTATTTAACTAAATTTTAAATCATACTTATAAAATAATATACTAATAAATACTATAGTTTTGGGAAAAACTTTATTTCTTACTATTAAAAAATTTATTTATTTTAAAAAAAGTCCAAAAAATTATTGAAAGACATTATTCAAAATATTCATTAAAAAATATTAATCATTTTTTAATTTTCAAATTCTACAATTTATATTAAAAATTAATGAAAATAACATATATATGGGAAAATAATTTTCATGAATGAATATGATTATTGGATTTATATGTTCTTAATCTAATTTTGTATTCAATTTTAATATATTACATTCTTTTTATATACAATATGTTTTATTATTTTTATTGATTTATATTAAATATTCTATGGTTATTTTTTGTTGTTTTATCATGTGGAACAAGAGCTTATAAACTATATTTACATATAGAGATATAATTACAATGAAATGGTTAATTACAACAACAATGTAAACCATAAAATTGGAATTCTCCCATTAAATATAACTAGTAATGGAAAATCTAATGGTAAACATTAAACAACATCCTCTATGTTGGTCTGAATTCCTTGAAATTCATTTACTAATTATTATTTGTTGTAGTCCGCCATAGAATAAATTAAATATGATAATGTCTCACTATAATTTCAGATGTTCCTAATGGATCTTATGGTAATAATTAGTCTATATACATCCTCTAACATTTTATTAAGAGACATGTATAGTTTCCCTTAATGATAGAAGAAAAAATGGAATTCACCCTCTTATTCAATGATTCACCAATATGTTACAATTTATTTCATAAAAAAATGGTGTTATTAAGAATATGATCCTAACATTATCTATTTCGGGAATAGATGTAATAGAATAATTTTACCCATTTATATTTAGGATGATCAAGTACAAAAATTCTAATTCCAAAATCATCTCCATGTGAGTCCCGAATGTATATATTAATTATTCCAAAAATAGTATATTATTTAATATTATAAATCAAACATCATTTCATTATTGTTTTACATAGAAAATAAATAATGAAAATGAGAATTTTATTATAATACGAATTTAATGGGTCATTTGAACAACAAAATATTCATCCATTCCAGTCATCCAACTACCATGAATCATAAACTTAATTGAGAAAGCAATTTATTAAGACCGTATAAAAAATACTTCGGGATATTTTGGACAATGATAACAATTCATATCTAAATAAAACCAACCATTATTTCGGGAATTATCACCCTACAACCTATACAAAATATTTTCAGAACCCCTATTAACATTTATATGAGACATTGGTAGTCATATCCATCATGGTCTTGCTGGCAAAAATATTCATCTCTATCTTTAATTAGCTTTACCAATATTGAAATTCCAAAATGAGACTAGATAATTTGGATCAAATTTGATGAGAATTAATTGAAAGTACTACAAAAAATGAAATTTAATGTAACATATTTCTTAAAACATTAAATAAGAATGTTAAAAAACCATTAATTCATCTAATGAGAATGGAATCTAGTTCTCTAAGCCTACTCAATTCAAGGAATATGAATCCAATGCTTGAACCCCTGTGGTAAAGAAAATTCTATTATACATTATTTTTACTCTAGAATAGATTAATCATTCTTCGCGAAAGATTTATAGAATATCATTTAAACAAATAATTATGGATTTATTTAAGGGTAAATTGTATTATTCATAGAGGTATCTCAACGTACTTATTTTAATTGGAAAAATATTATGACTATGTCCTATTTTCAGAATAAAATAATACATGAAATTATCCGACATATAAGATAATATACTAAATTTAATTTTTATAGGATTAATGTAAAACTGTATCAAAATTAATATAGAGAAATAAAGACAAATTTTATAGTACCAACATATTAATCTCATTTCCTAAAACTAAATGATATAATGATTATCATGGAAAAATTAATCAACTATATTAAAGGGTATATGAGACAATTTATCCAAAAAATGATATCTAGATGAATGTAACATTTCTCATTTCACGTTCCATCTATCAATTTATTGGACAATACTAAGATGAATTTTTGACATGTAAAAACTATGTCTGTATTCATTTAGGATGTGTTAGGATATGTAATGATTTGATGACTTCTTCTCCTAGTCCCAAAAAATGATTATACTCATACAAATTATTCCCAATGGTGGACCATAAATCATTGATTAATGGTAATATATTTCCTTCTCTCACTATAAAATTGACAAATGTCACCCATGTTCTCCAATATATGATACATATCAATACATATAGGCCATTGTAATAAGAACTATGTGTTTCGTGATTTTATTAAATAGAGTATATGTATTAATTCATGGATAAAATATTATAAAAAATATATATAAATTTAATCCAAATCATATGTATAATTAGAAAACCTCATTTCTATAAACATTCTATACATAAATTAGATTTTTAGATGATTCTATTTAATTTATTTCATGATTTTCATATGAAAAACACCGTATATACATGTCTTTGTCAAATGAAATTAATCTATAGAATAGCCTGTTAATTTTCAAATTATGTTAAATTTTACCAAATAATATGTACTATACATGAACACATAAATTTCTCTGGATAGCCTTATTCTCTTATTTACATGAAAAAATTACTTTGGATACCCAGTAGATAATTCATATCTTTTTGTGTCTTCAAAAAATGATAGAATGATTTATATTCGTGATTATGATACTTAATTTTTTTCATTCAATAATTTCCTCTATGAATAAAATTCAACAACATATAGTAAAAAAATTATTCATTATTGTTACTATATGAAACTTGACATCATTTAAATCACAATGGTATGGCTCTAATAGAAATGTTAAAAAAATCCCTACACCATATCGATGTTTGGTCCACTCAAATTTAGATAGGTTCCCTAATAGTATCATTAATTGAGACATTAAAATTTAATCAGAGGAATGCTTCTAATTAGGCATATACTTTTGAATAAATAAACCTTTTTATAGGTAAAAATTTACACAATTTATTAGGTTTCTTCTATATTAATTTAATCAATATGAAATTCATTTCCACATTTCTTGCATATAATTTATGTATAAAATAGTATTTTTCACATGAAAATAAATCTCATAATTACAACTCCATACTATGAGACCTTAAATAAATTATAGTGATTCATGACACATGATATCATCACACAACATAATTCCTGGATCAATATATTTTTTTATAAAATATGGTACCAATCACTATGATTAAATAAAATTTTTATTGATAAATGATTTGGTTTTTCTCCCTATATCAATATATTTTCTTTGAACTAGAGAATTTACCTTGGAATTTCCTTGGACAAACTTTTACAGCCAATACCATTCCATTAAATTATAATTTTTCTTCACTATATACAATAAAATTTTGTAGAATTTTTATCATTTTTTTGAGTATACATGTCTTGAATCCTTTCATTTTAGGATATATAATTACATACGAACAATTTATTTTTGTGGATAGCTATAAATTATCTTCTTTTTACATGAATATTAAATGGTATGTTATTAATGATCTCTTAAATTCTCATACATGTATACAATATCATTTCTTGTATAACAATCCTTACACTACAAAAACCAACAATTGAGGAGTGTAATATTTTAGTGTTCTTTCAATCATGGAAGAATAAACAATTGGATAATAAGTTAGCTTTCTCATCTTTGAATTTGCCTTTGTAACTGTAATAATTATTATAAATATCATAAATAATTGATGAATTATTTTCCTAAGGAAATTAAACATAAGAAATGGTGAGGTCGTGAGATGATTAATGGAAAACAAGTGAGACACATGTGCGTAACTTAAACATAATCACATGAAAACATGAGAATAACATTTGAAAAAAAAATTATTACGACCCATACTTTTCATACACTGATATTACATCAAAGTTAATTACTATTCAATAAAAATAAAACAATTACCAGAAAAGACCGTATGGGAATTTTCTATTTAGAAACAAGAAACCTAAACAATAGTCCATAAGACATATTCATTGCCTCCCACATATTTGGTCCTAACGAGATAATTTTTGAAATATATTAGTTAATACCTTCTTCATGTATATAAAAAAAGGTAATTATGAATGTGTGAGCACGAATTCCAAGTAAGTGTGAACAAGGGAGATATCGAACAAATTATAATCATAAGACAAAAGAACATAACATTTGAAAATATTATTATTCTTATGAAGGATAATGATATTATTTCATTTTATAAATCATAAATGTACATAAGATTCAATAAACATAGTCCCAAAAGTGATAAAATAAGACATGTTTTTTGGCATACAAATAAGAAAATAAAATCAATTCATATTAGTCAAGGCTCATTCATATGTCCATAGTAGCTGAAAAAGTCCATCACTAAACCATGTTTACTCAGCGTTCCATCCCTGTACTATGGAACCACCTCATTTTTCATTACATACGTGTCCATATCATTATATATAAATATTTACCCAATGCATTGGAGGGAGATATTGGGTCCACACATCTAATAATGAAATAAATCTTACATGTGCCACAAAAACATAAGTAATCATTATAGAATAACCTATAGAATATAATGGGGATTTTTTAAACAACATTCCATTATAACATAATACATATAAAACAAATGGATTTCATAAATATTAGTTCATCATAAAAAAAATTAATCCATAGGAGTAATATGGATATTATGCTTGAAATAGAACCCTATTAAAAAAATATCTTTGATGAAAAATAATTTTGCAAAAATTCATTAAATGAAATAATGAGGAAAATATCCATTCTTCTTAAAAAACGTTTTTCATTATCAAAAAAATAATGTAATTTTAAATGAAAATAAATTAATTGAAAATAGTTTTGAAATATTATTAATGAAGCTTCATGGAAATAAGGTGTTATTAAAACAAAAAAATATATTGATGTTGTAAAAGTTAAAAAAGAAGATTCTTCTCGTACATTTTTCAGAAAGACAAAAAGTTCCTCGAACTGAAAACGAAAAAGGATACCATTCATACCCTTTTATAAAAAATCATTGATAGGTAATGATCTATTAAAACAATTTTTAAGGATTGATAGAATATTTTTGAATACATATTTTAGAAACTTGGACGTGGATGACAATCATTCCACAATAAATACCATCGAATAAACAATCCCAGATAATAATGAGATAGAAAATTATCCTTCAATATAGGTTTGATATCCTTATTATGCATGTGAAACAAATTTTAATTTGTTTAAATAATTTAATTAAATTATTACAGATTCATATTCGTTTTTTGATATCATATATGATCATATTATCTTCCATTTCATAAAAACATTTCATTATTACTATCTTTTTGGGTATTAATTACTACATTTTCTTATCCAGGTTTTGTTTGATGAGCGATAGTTCTACTTCATAGGTCATAGTTATATAATTAAAAAAATATATGAACATAAAATAAAAAATATTTATTCATTATGTACATTTATATAACCATTCATTAAGGAAAATATTTTAGTATTAATCACTTCACATCATGGACACAGTAGGTCGTATGTACGCATGTGTGATGATATCATTCCTAAAATAATTGAAAGGTATTGAAGTGGATGAAGTATAATATAGACTAATAAATATAATTTTATAATAATCATATATATTTATTATTTCTGTCATTATACCCATCCATATAAGAGGGTGTTGAAAACAAATTACACCATGGCATGGAGATGGTAAGTCGTACACACACACTCATAGAGATTTCAATTTTTGTTGGTTCGATTGAATGTGGAATATGTTTGTCTCATAATCATAATAAAATCTATGTATATAATTTACAATAGATTTATTACACTATAACTAACAAACTCCTTATGTGGAAGTATTGTAAGAAATAAGTTTGAAATAATTGTTAGAGGAGTTTACCTCTTCTTGGATGTGATCCCTATAAATCTCCTCTTTAAGAACTAGATTTTCATATTGATGAATACTAGAACTAGTAGATTGCAACTAAGAATGTTGAGAATGTAAATGGTCCAAATATGGCCGATCAAGAAGGGTAAAATTGGATTGAAGATGTGATAGATGATGTTCCCTTTTATAATTGAGGTGAGGGACACTTTTCGAATCTCCATAAATAATAATTTATAATGAAATGAAGGCCTACCCCAAAACACCAAAATGTACAAATTTACACTATATGATATTATAGGTTTTTAGACACATCATCAAATAAATTCTTAATATGTTTTTAATCAATTTAAATAATAATAATTAATTTAACACTTTAATATTATTTAATATTTTTAACTAGGGTAACTAATATTTAAATATTAAAATGATTCAATATTTACTTATTTAATGTGAATCAGATAATAAATAAATATCATAGAACATTATTTACTATATCATAATTTTATATATTTTTTAAAATTTTGTAATATTTTAATATAATATAAAAATTATTATTGTCATAAATAAAGAATAATGTTAATTTTCACACTATTGAATTCATCTATTTCTAAACATATTGAGGTAATAAGTTAAAATCAAACCAACTATTTTATTATATATATATAATTTTTCAATGTCATTTATAAAATTCATCATAAATATTAGTTATTCCATATTATATTTATTTTTTTATACTTTAATAACATTTTTTTGTTATCTCCAATAATAAAATAATTACTACAGAAATATTGCGTAATTATTTATTATACTTATTCTTTGAATGAAAATTAAAAATAAAATAATATGATGCATATATATCTACTATATTTGATAATAAAACAAACATATGAATTTATATTCTTTAAATTATTACATGGAAAACGTTATAATTTTGAAATCTTGAATGTTGAAACATTAGCATCACTTTAATTAAAATAATATATGTGTCATAATGTCTTATACAAGCTCAAAATGATATACAAATCAACCTTGGGATGGTTTTAGTTTATATATTGTCGAATAAAAAGAGTTCTTGAAGATTTTCAGGGTTTTAATGGTAATTATCATTTTAATAATTATAATTTTGTTGATTTCTCAATAATAAAATAAATTTGTCATCAATAATCTATATGTCATTAAGGTAATTATTTATTCACATAAAATTAATAATAAATTATCTTCATAAAAAATCATTTTATATACAGATTTTTTCTTTATAATAGAATTTATCTTATATATAACCTTAATTTATAAATGATATAGTTATTAACATTTGAGTAACAAATATTTAATTTTTCTTTAAATAAAATAAATTGAATGTCATAATCTCTTCCAATTGGCTTAAAAATGACACCATATAGACCCAATTATTATTTATATAGAAATAAACTCATAAAATGATATTTCGACATGTTTCTGGGTAATTTTATTTATATATTTTTACTATTAATTACGTAATTTAACATTTTATGGTTTTAATTTTTATTTTCAGATCTAAGTGTTCACAAATCCCAAAATAGAATAAATATAATTCAAAACTTTGGATCTACTAATTCCATAAATGGAATCCATTTTAATAAAATCAAAACATAGATGTTTATGTTTTAAATTGAAAAGTAATCATCTTTTCGAAAAGAGATAACATGTTTTAAAAGTTAAAAAAATTCTGAATATTGAAATTTTCTTCACATGTATTCAATGTAAAATTAATTATAATGAAAAAAATTAAACGAATGAAATAATATATTCTATTTATAATTTAAATTCATTAAATATTATAATTTATCCATTGGAATTATATCAATAAAAAAAATTCAATTAAAATTTGGTGTATTTTTACTATTCATCAAAATTTGAATGTCATCAGTAAAATATTTAAAATCCATATAAATAAAATAATTTATCCAAAATCCAAAAAAAATGTTCAAATTATATGTTTACACATTAATATTGTGTAAAAATATTAATTCAAAAACGTTTTTCAATTAAGAGGTGTAACATTAGCCATTTTTAAAAATATAGTTTTTTAGATATCAAATAGGGTTAATTCATACCGTATGACAAAAATATATATTTGATGAATATTAAAAATATTTTATTAATTATATAACATATATATTTAAATATTTTTTTACTAATAGTTATTAACCAAATTTATTAATATAGGACTACCAATATATAATTGATTTATATTTCTTTATTAAATATTTGGTAGATAATGGATTCACTTTAAATTTTCATAAGTTAGTAATATTTATTCCTGATAACCTAACAACTAGGTAATTATGGTAATTTTATACTAAGGGTTTAATATGTTTTTTTAATCTCATGATTTCATGCAATGCAAGCTGTTGAATTATTAAAATTATTTAACTAAATTATCTAATAAAATATTCTTGGCGTTGCATTCTAACCCCATTAAACAGAATTTCTAAATTAAAATTAAGGATTTTGAAACAAACAGATGAGGTTACTTCTTTCTCATCACATCCTCTAGTCCCCACGTAGCTTCCTCAAATTGGTGGTTCTTCCATATAACATTAACCCAATGAGTGGTCCTGTTTCATAGAACATTTTTTTATGATGTAGAATATCCATCAGTTGATCTATATAAGAAATATCTTGATCTATCTGTACTACTTATGAATTTAGTACATGTGAAGGATCAAGAATGTACTTTCTTAAAAGAGATACATGAAAGAAATCATGAACATGAGAGATATTTGGTGGATGTCCCAATCAGTATTCTTCCTTTCTAAAATTATGTTGAATTCAAATAGGGATGATATAACTAGGGCTCAAGTTTCCCTTGTTTACAAATCTAATTACTCCCTTATAAAGTGATATTCATAGAAACAACTTATCACCCAATTAAAACTCTATGTTTTTTAGTTGGTTTCTAGGATAAATTTTTTCAACTCTAAGATGCTCTGATTTGTTGTTGAATATATTTGAAATTTTTTCCATTCAATCAACAAGATCGTGTATTAATAGATTTATATCCCAAACTACATCCCAAAAAGTAGGAGTTCATCAATTCTTTCAATATAAGGGTTCACTAGGATCCATCAAAATACTTGAGTGAAATATATTTTTGCAATAAAATTACATAAAACATTCGTGTTGATCCCATCCAACATTGAAATCCATATATTTATCTCTCAACTTGTCTTTTTTTATTTTGAATTTTCCTCTCATAATTACCATCTTTCTGAAGATGATAATAATTTTGGAAACATAACTTTGCATACAGATACTACTAAATAGTTTTCCATAACATTGAGGTCAACCATGGATCCCGATCAGATATTATAGAAAGTGGTACTTCCTGAAATTTAACACTTCCTTTACCTATATCATGGATATATGATCAAGATATAAATACTCTCTAATATTAGTAAAGTGTTCTGACTTTGTAAGGTGATAAACACTAACCCATATAGAAATATGTACTTAAGATGTATAGTGATTTCTGAAGATAATGTCCATAGTGATGTTTTTTTATTTCCATTTCAGTTTAGGTAATGGTTGTTATGCCCCCTAAGGATTTTTTCTCTCAGCCTTGACATACATAAAAACCAAGCACCAGGAGACTTGTTCCACAACATCTGTTTTCATGCCCCCCCCCAAATACACTTTCAATTCCCTATACATCTCTTTTCTTTCATAGTGAATAGAGAATTATGAACAATGAGACTCAACCAATATATCCTTCTTTGTTTTGGTATGGAATGAATTCGTAACTAATTCCTCAACCTTATTATTCTGTCAAAATCAAGGTTTCTTTCAGGATCCTTTCATACCTTTTTAGTTCTAAAACATCCTTATGTGCCTCATTACTATTCACATTTATAGATGGTCGAACATTTATTTGAGAAAAATATGATTTCTCCCCTTCCATTAAAATTTTATGATCAATCATCTGAAAATCCAAAAAAAATGTATATTTTGTGATCCTCATTATTGATATGCTTGAATGGTTCATTCGACTCAAATCATATTCCACCATGTTTTATTTCACATGGTGTTAATGTTTTAAGAAGTCACAATCTTTGATCAACTCTAACCATCATCGTTGGGACATATTCAACTACTATTGAGTGAAAATAATATTAAATATTCTATGAACAATATAAATATATCATCTTTCACCTTAAAGGTAATGCCTCAATATCATTAATGCAAAGATTAGTTCAAATAAGTCCAAATTATTAGTTGTGTAATTTTTCTCATTGATTTTCAATTGTTTTTAGGAATAATCTATCACCATATAATTTTTCATGAGAACACATCCCAACCCCTTTTTGGATGAATAATTGTATATCCCAAACCTTTCTACACTATAAGGTAGTGTGAGAATAGGTGCACTAGAAAACCTTCTTTTGAGATCATTGAAATTATCAACGCATTCCTCCTTCAACACTATCCTAAGTCTTTTATGAGACATGTTTGTGAGTGGATTATATTACAATGGATATTCATTCACAAAACGTTGATAATATCCATCCAAATCAAGAAAATATTGGATATGAGTTAACATTGTTGGTCTGGGGAAACATTCAACAACTTGTTTTTTTTTGGATCTATATATACCACCCCATATGAAATTATTTGAAAAAAAATGAAACCATCTGAAGACAAAATTCACATTTTTTAAATAATTCATAATTCATCATCATTCTACGGGTCATCAGTACAATTTTTATGTGATCTTCATTTTCATACTTTCTCTTAAAATAGGAAAACAATATCTTCTATAAAGACTATAAAAACATGTTATGATAGTCTCTAAGGACTATATTAATCAGATCCAAGATGATAAAGGGGGAATTAGTAATGAAAACATGAATCACTATAAATTAATTTTTTCCATACCTTTTACAAAACATATTCACTGGTATATACTCAATTGGACCCTTAATTGATGATATCTCGAACAAAGATCAATCTTGGAAAAGAATTGAGCTCCATCTAGATGGTAAAATAATTCATCAATGTTGGGAAGATGATATTTATTCTTTATAGTGATCTAGTTAAGTTATCATCAATAATTACAGATAATCATTGATCAATATATCTTCTTAATAAACATATTAGCTGCACCCTAAGGTGACACACTACGGTGTATGAATCATTCTTTAATATTATCTTGGAGTTGCTTACTCAATTTCTATAACCCATTGTGGGCCATTATAAAAGATTTATTTGAAATATGTATAACACCTAATATGATTTTTATTGAAAAATTAACTACAAAATTATGTGGAAGACCAAGAAATTATTCTAAAAATAAAATATCAAACTCTTGTACAATTGGTGTTTTCTTAATTGGGAGATTCTCTCCAGCCATCTGAGATAAATTTCATTCATTTATACGAATCCATATCCATAAGATGGAATAAATTTTCATTTTATGGTCATACTGATACATGCATCGATAAATGGCAGTAGAGTGATCTAGAATATGAAATACGACTTCCCTTCCTTGGATATAGATATGAGATCCATGTAGAGAAATACCATCCATGGAAAAGATCACATAAAATTACACTATTTGAAGGATCCCAATATTTACATAAATCACATTCCAAAAAACATGAGTCGAATAGGAATTATAAATTTTCTATGTGACCATTATTCCATTTGGAGTTGTCACATCCAAGTCAACAACTAATTATTGAGGTAATACAAGATAACCTTAGAAAATTCTTTAAAAAAAGAGTGTGTGGATCCAGAATCAAATAAAACATTCTCTACTTTTGGGTGGATAGTAAGTGCACCTTTCTCCACTGCATTACCCCACTCAACACCAATGATAGTGATCGCATGTGAGTTTCCCTTTTCATTGGACATAATAGTATTTTGATGTCAATAAACATCAATAATTCTTGTATTTGAACATTGATAAGCATAATACCCCATTTTCATTCACTTGTTACATTTTTGTGTAAGATGTTCTTTATATGTAGCCTTTTCCCTATTCACAACATTAGATATCTTTTTCCCATCACATTAGCATTTAACTATCGGATGAACTTCTATCCCACATTTATAAAATTTTATACTCCCTTTGAGACAATTCAATACATGTTTCTTTCCACACATTGAGGATAAAGAAAAAATACTCTTTTTTATGTTTTCTTTAGATATGCCATATAATTTCATTTTTGTCCTCTTATCATACCTATAAGACGGATGAGTTACTGAAATATCCATCTCATACTTTAGATCACATTGAATGATTTTCTCATAAATATTGATGTCACATATTGATAATTCCCTTCGAAGACATGATTTTTAACCTTTAATGAATCGATCAATTTTACTCTCATGTTGGATAATAATTCCATAATCTTTACATTCATGTCATTTAAAATTACCTTCATTTTTCCAAAAAAATTCAACATCATATTTCTTATGGTCAATGAACTCCTCCATCTTTGTTCAAATATTATAAGGAATGTACTTATAGAAATATGTGGTCTTAAACTCATACCATTCCATGGATTAAAGTTTGTCTATTATCATTATATTCATGAACACGTTCAACCATTGAATAACTTCACCTTCCACATGGTATATTTCTAAGAGTACATTATCATGTTGTGGACATTGGAGAGTTGAAAATAACATTTTAGTGGTAAAGATACACTGTTCAGTTCCTAATAGTTCAAAATAATCTCAAAAATAAGGTAGAGGATGTATCATGAAGGACCTAATATAATGTTGTTTCTTCCTTCTCTTATTTGGAATACAGAAATTATTCATATAAAGAGAAATTTGTGTTATCATAGCTATAATATTTTTCATCCCAGCTCCCACAACATTTTGTTTCTCATGAGGCAATTAATTTAATTTCCCATCACATTCAGCATTAACGAGGTTCCTATAAGATAAATATATTTACTATAATCAAGAATAATTATATGAGAAACATGAACCCTAGTGAGAAAAACACATAATAAGGAATAAAATTTCAATGTTGTATATTTAGGTTTTATCCTAGGTTATTCATGATAATTTAGAAGACATTAAGATTTTAACCTATATATAGACATATTTATAGGGTTCTTCCTATGATTTTTTCATCATAGATTCCAAAGGAAAACTATAACTTTCCTATGGTACCGACTATAATGACCCATGATTTACAAACATTGAAATTACATTTAAATTTAATAATATTGATTAAAAATATAACAAAGACATTTCCAGACCATATAAGTGTGGTGTCATTAGAAAATGGGAAACATAAAAAAAATCAAAACACATCTTCATTTTCCCTAACGTATTTCTTCATAACTAAACACATTTTTGACATATCATACATAAAATGTTTTCCCACAGGCATTAAAAAAATAAACATATCAATGGGTCAACTCAATTGCTCAGTATGGGTAATCAAGGGAGATATCGATTAGATCGTAATCATATGACATAAGAACATAATATTTGATAATCATATTATCCATATGATAGATCATGACATTATACCATGGTATAAATAATATATGATCAAAATAATCAATGACCATAAATCCAAAATTTATAACACAAGACTTGAAATTTTGTGGCATGCAATTATGTGTAGAAAATAATTTCACATTTTTCATTGCTCATTCCCAAGGAAATTATAGTGGCCAATGTCCATTACTGAATTAATTTCACTCCTTGATAAAGCCATGTACTATTGAATAGAGATCATTTCAAATTCATGTCATGTATATCAAAATAGATAAAAATCATTACCCCATGCATTAGAGGTAGATATATATCTCATAAATATAATAATAGAATAATTCTTACATTTTCTGCAAAAAATAAATCATTCATAATTTCATAACCCAAAGAATTAATTGGGTTTTTTTAAAAAAATTCCATTATAACATAATCCATCGAAAAAGTGAATTTCCTAAATAGTTGTTTATTTTAAAAAAATTAAAATAATTAGAATAATAGGGATAATTTACTTGAAATAGAACCCTTTTAATGAATGTCAACTTAGGAGAAAAACGATTTTGATAAAACACGTGAAATTTATTATTGGAGAATATATTATTTATTCTTCAAAAAAAAGTTCTTTTCTAAAAATTCCCCATAATTTTAATGGAAATTAATTTAATTTAAAATAAACAATAAATATTGTAATATCAGCTTCATAAAAATAAGATGTTATAAAAATGTCAATAACCATTCATGTCATATAAGATAAACGATAACATTCTTCTCATACTTTTATCGGAATGTCAAAAAGTATCTCTTACCGACAACGATAAAAGATTCATTTGGTACCATTAAAGAAAAACTATCAAATGGGAAAATTGAAATTAAATAATTTTAGAAAGGTATAAATAATATATTTTAATACATATTTGTGAAACATGGATTTGGATGATAAATATGCCCATGTAACTACATAAATATAATGAATTTATGATAATAATGATATTTCCAAATTATCCCTTAACGTAGGTATGATATCTTTGGTATGTATAGGATCCTACTGTATAATGACGTAAATATTTTCATTGACTTATTCCATAGTCATATTCTATTTTGATGATATCATATATGATCATATAGTCATCTATTTTTAATAACATTTCATTATTACTTGTTATTCATGTATTAACTGCTTTATTTTCTTATGTATGTTTTGTGGAATAAATTATGGTTATAATTCATACGTAATAGTTATATCATTAATGAAATTATATGAATGTAATATATACCATATTTACTAATTCTATACATTAAAAAAATCAACAATTAAGGATGATCAAGTATAACGAATCACATAACATCATTGAGATGGTTGGTTATACGTACACACGAGCGATGTTATCATAACCAAAATTGATGAATGAAATTGAAGTTGATGCTGTATAATATTTCAGAATAAATACCATTTTAAAATTATAATATATAGTTACTATTTCTATTATTATAACCATCTATGTAAGGTGTGGCTGAAAAACATATTGCACCACAGTGTGGAGATGGTAAGTCATACTACCACACATATGGGTATTTCATTTTTCATAGGATGGATAGAAGGTTAAATATGGTTTTTATATAATCATACCTACATATCAGTCTATAAGTGGCCTTGATGTTATTACTTTATAATGAAACAACTCATGTAGAGGTTGTAGATGAATAAATAAGTAGAAAGAATCAGTTGAGGAGATTACCTCTTCTTCGACGTGCTCCCACTAAATATCCACTTAAATTGCTAGAGTAAGTCATTAAAGAATACAAAAACATTTATAATGTAACCATAGCAATTAAATGTATAATTATTAGGGTATGGACCTGATTGAGGTCTGAAAGTGAAATTAATAGGATAGGTACATTGTAACCTTTTATAATTTAGTTGGGGTCCAATTTTTGAAAATCCATAAATAATAATTTATAAAAAAATAAAAACCTCCAAAAAAACCGATAAATGTATCAATGTAGAATATAAGATGATAAAGGATGGTAATATCATCAACAAATAGATTTTTGACATGTTTTATATCAATTTAATCCTTTATATTTTAATTAATACTTAGTTATTCTATTTTATTTTTAACTAGGGTACAAAATATTTAAATATTAAAAGGGTGTAATATTTATACATTTTTTATAAATTAGTCTATAAATAAATACTTTATAAAATTTATAACACAAAATAATTAATATGTATTTTCAAAAATGTTTTATGATTATTAAATAATTTAAGAAAACATTATTTTCATAAACAAACAACAGTGCCAATATGGAATCTATTCAAATCAATGATTTTAAAAAATATAAATATAACTGTGTAAATTCAAAAATGAAATTTCTATTTGATTTCATTAGAGGTTATGTTCATCTAGAAAATTTATTGAACAAATTAATTATCCAAAATATTATTTATTTTAATGTTTTAATATTATTTATTATATATCTCCATAATGAAAATAATCACAACATCAATTTTGTGAAATTATTTAATTTACATATTTATTAAATAATAAATAAAAAAATATACAATGATGAAGATAAACCTACAAGATTTCATTGGAGTACTTGCAGTCAAATGTATCATCTGGAAAATCTTGGATTAAAAATGTTATAACATCGAAAACATTAATGTGCCAAAATTAACATCACTTTAAATAATATAAAATAAGTTTTATAAAATATTTTATAAGGATAAAAACGGTCAATAACATGACCCTTGGATGGTTATGGTCATAAAATACTAAACTATTTATATTTGGTCAAAATTTTGGTTCATTAAATGGCTATTATCATTTTAATAATAATGATTGTTTTGAGTTGTCATCAATTATCAAATTGATTCAATAAAATAGTATATGTATTTAAAAAAAATATTTTTTTACTAAATAGTTTGAATGGAATCATTAATTGGTTTCGGTATGAGGTACATTCTTACTATTATGGAATATGTTCAAGAAGAATGTTATTATAACTTGTACGTGATGAATAGATATTTAAAAATTCATAGTGACTTATTTATTTGATGATTTCCATACATGATTACAAGATTATTTTCAGAAAATATGATTTCTTCAAAAACTATTTGGCTTAATAAGGAATGAAAAAGTTTATGGGGAAGAAAATATACATTCCACAAGAATTAATTTAAAGTGTTTTCTCATTTTTTTCAATATATGATGAAAATCATTAAATAAGTATATTTTTATATCCTAGTTATTTCTATGATTTTATTGTGTTTTTTATGGAATGTTATTTTGGAAATATATTTGTTTTACTTCAATTAAGATGTAATGATGTTTAAGAAATCCATTTTATTTCATTAGTTATTCTATTTAGAATGTTTTTATGTTTTCTTGGAACACCTAATAATGGTTTCTTTATTGGATGGGTGGGACTAGTATATCCCTCCGATTAATTAGGTAGATATTTATATCTCACGAGATAAGTAAGAATAGAATTCCATTTAATTCCAGTTCAGTAATACTAGGCAAGAATGAAGAGTGAACATGGTTCAGTAATGGGCTTTTTCTACTATGATGGTCTTACCAATGATCCTTGACTAATATGAAATGATTTTCTATTCTTATGTGTGTATGCCACGAAATATCATGTGCAATTTTATGATTATTGGGCTTACATTTCACATTTATGATTTATCCCATGTCATGATATTAACATCTTTTGTATGCAGAATAATATTTTTAAATGATGTGTTTTTATTATTATGATATGATTGATATTTCCCTTGTATACCTTTACTGATCTTTTGAGATCACCCATTCAAATGTTTATTTTCCCTAGGACATGAAAAATGGTATTAAGTAATATATGTAAAAAATTAGTCTAGATGTGATGAAATAAGCAGGACTCAATGTTAATAATTTATGAACTAGTTATTTTTGTTTCGAAATTTCAAAAAAAAACTTTTCCAACATGGTACTGACGTGGTTTTTGTTATGTTTCATAGTAAATTTTATTCAATGTTGAATTACAATATATACATATGGTTTGGGCTATTATAGATGGTATAAGAGAAAAGTTATAGTAAACCTTTGGAAACATGGATGGGATAACTTTAGTAAGAGACATCTGTATATGTATAAGTATAGATTACAATCCTATCTTAGTGTTTTAGAGATGATCATTAATATCCTATGATAACACCTAATGTGTCTTAAATAGGAATTTTTATCTAAAAATATGGGGTTTTTAAATTATGGTTATTGTTTCTCACACTATGATTCTTGGTATTACTCATTTGATGGAACCTGAAGAAAACACATTAATTCAAAATGAGACATGAAGTGCAATGATTTCCCCCCTGAGAAACCAAATTTTATGGGAGGTGGAATGTGAAAACTTTTATAAATGATCACACAACTTTCTCAATCTAGGAATTGTGATGGAATTACAAATGAGAAAAGAGGAGAGAGGCATTCTATTTAATCCTTCATGATGTAGCATCCACCTTCATTCAGCAGGTCTTCAATGCATTAGTGGTTGAATAAGGGATCAATACCACTGAAATGATATTTTTATCTCTACAATGTTCAGAAAATGATAAATTCGTCTTAGCAGTATATTGTTTGGATGGTGAAGCTGGTCAATTGATGAATCTTATCTAGAATATAAGGCAAAGAGATGAAATTGAGTCCACGAATTGGGAAATGATCAACAACATATATTTCAATAAGTAATTTCCTCTCATTCTTTTAACAAAGATGGAGAACTAGTTCAATGACCATAAGATAAAGAATGAATAATCTGTTGGTACCTATGATTAAAACATTACAAGTCTATCAAGGTACGATTCAGGAATTATTATCCAACATGAGAATAAAATTTATTTTTTATTTAGTGGATTAAAAAAATTCTCTAAAGGGAATTACACATAAGGGACATCCATATCTATGAGGATATTGTTTGATTTTCCACCAAGGTGGATATAAGGATTGAAGAAACCCATCAGTCATATAGGTTTAATAATAATAGAAAAATGTAATTCAAAGGAAAATCTAAAACCACATTGAAAAGAATATGAGTTTTCCCATATGATTAATGTGTGGAAAAACCTTGAAGGAATTGTCTTACAGGGAGTTGTAAATGTTTTATGTGTGGAAAAGAAGATCATCGAGGTGTTGAATTTTGTAGTGAAAGGAAAAATATTTATAATTATGCGATCAATTTAAAGGCTACATAGAATGCACCTCCTACACATCAATGATACACGTTCAAAGAGGTGGGAAATTATGCCAATCAATGCCACAATCCAGGGGTTATTGATAATGATCGACATAAAAAAACTCATAAGGACAATGAAATTGAAAATTCACAGAAAATCATTATCGACAACATATAGTACAATAATGAAGTGGTGAACGGTACACTGACTATCCAGTCTAAAGTAGAAAATGTTTTATTTGATTTTGGATCCACCAATTCTATTGTTTATGATTAATTTTCTAATGGTATACCCATTTTAACTCAATAATTAGATGTTGAGTTAGCTATGGAAACTCTTAATGGAACAACAGTCACATCAAAAGTTTATAATTAATCCTTATTTGACATTTGTGGGAAAGTTATTCTTTCAAATCATGTGATCCTTCCTATAGAGGAAATTGATGTGATTCAAGGCTTGGATTGGATTTATCTATATGGATATCATGTCAATTTCCAAGGAGGGGAAGTTTCATTTCATTTTATAGATCAATCTATGATGATCTATTGATTTAAGGATGAATATAACCTTCCATTATAAATTTTATTCAATATATGGGTCTTCATTCCAATAAATGAATGAAAATTATCTCAAATGGTTGGGGAGAAACTCACAATTAAAAAAGAACCCATTTTATGGGATAATATATAGGTCTTACCTCAAATTGAGAGGCTGACTATTCAATATAACTCATACCGAGTGCTATACCTATTTCAAATACACCTTATATAATGGACCCAACTGAGCTGAATGAATTGGGGAAGAAACACTAAGAGAATATTGATAAGGGATTCATACTCCCGAGTCATTCACCATGGGGAGATCCAATTCTTTTGGTTTAGAATAATGATGGATCAACGAGACTTTGAATTGATTATTGAGAACATAACAATATATTTATCAAAAAAATTGTCTTCCCCACATTAATGACTAATTTGAAAAACTTTATGGAGATCAATAACTTTTCACGATTGATCTTTATTTAGGGTATCATCAATTAAGGGTCAAAAAAGAGGACATACCAAAGAATAAATTTTGTATAAGTTATGGAAACTATGAATTTATAGAGATGCATTTTGTTCTTACTAATTCCCTTTATATATTTATAGATCTAATTAATATAGTATTTGGAGACTATCTTGATCAATTTGTGGTAGTCTTTATAAATGATATTCATGACTAATTGAAGAGGAAGGAATAACATAAAGAGCACATGAGCATTATATTAAATATCCCAAGAAATGATATTTTTTATGAGAAATTTTCATTTTGTGAATTTTGGTTTCAGAATGATTTAGTTTTTGGTTATATATTCTCATGAGAAAGGATATCTTTGGATCCGTGAAAAATAGAAGTTGTTGAATGTTTGATGAGGCCAAAAATGATAACTGAGATCTGATTTATTCTTAGTTTTTGTGGATATTATTGATGTTTTGTTTAATATTGTTCATTGTTATCTAATATTTTCCCCATGTTGACGTGGAAATCAGTTATGTTTATTTGGACAGAGGAATGCAATGAGAATTTAAAAGAGCTAAAAAATGTTATCCAGGGAACATGTTCTCAGATTTCTTTGTAGTAGAGAATGATTTGTGATAAAAATTGTTTCATAAAAGAAATAAAAGAGATGTTTTCTAATGAAAAATGATATGGTGAGAGCTTATGCCTCACGACAGTTGAAAGTTTAGGAGAAAAATCACCCAACTCGTGATTTGGTGTTAGATGCGGTGATATTTGCATTAATGTTATGGTGGTAGAATCGTTATTGTGAATGTTGTGATAATTATAATGATCATAAAAGATTAAATTATATTTTCACACAAATGGTGATGAATATACGCTAGCGATGTTGGTTGGTGTTGATTAAAGATTACGACTGATCAGTACATTACATCCTATAGAAAGCAAATGAGGTGGCAGATGCTTTGAGTTAATAAGACCATGCTAGAAAATCCATGTTGAGGATAACCAAATATCTAATTTTTATGAATTTTTAATTGATATATCATGAAAATTTAATGGTAGGGAGGAAATATTATCTTTTTCAAATTAATGTTCAACCATATACACAAGTGAAGATTAAGGTGGAGAAAAAAATAGTGATACAAAAGAAGGTGAGATATGTTCTTCAATAAAATCCTGACTTTGATGAAATTATAAGGTTTATGAATCATGTTTTAATTCCTACCCTAAATAAATTAAACAAAGTTATATTTTATGATACTCATAGTTCTTCATTATCTAATCAACCTAGAAGAAAAAATATATACAAGGACCTAAAAGAGAATTTTTTGTGGGATTTCATGATAATAGTTGTTTCAGAATCTATCTCTTGATTCATGGTTTGTAAAAAAGTTAATGTTGCAAAAGAGATTTCTAAATGGGGTGTTATAACCATTACCCATACCAGAATGGAATTGCAAAAATAAAACTATGTACATTTTCCTCAGACTTACAAAAATATCTGATGGCAACAATTCTATCTAGGTTATAGTTGATTGCCTTACGATGTTGGCATATATCATTTCTATTAGATAGGATTTCTCTCTTGATCACGATTCTAGGATATTTGTAAAATATGTGGTATGATTGAATGGAGTTTCAAATTATATTATATATTATCCAGATCTAAGGATTTACTCGATGTTCTGGTGAAGTACTCTGCAGGCTCTGGATATAGAATTATGTTTTAGAACCGCCTATGATCCGTAGACAGATGGCCTATCTAAGAGGAAAATTGAAACTCTTGAGGACATATTGAGAGATTCCTCTACAAATTTAACTGGTGGAATGGATCTACATCTACATTAGGTTTAATTTTTACACAAAAATATCTTACAATCTAGTATTCAGATGAAACATTATGAATTTATCTATTGAAATACATGAAGAACTCCAACTTGTTGGGATGAGGTTGAGGAAATAAAGCTATTAGGACTTTATCTTTCTGATGAAATGGAAAAAAATGCCAGATCTTTTCAACAACACATAAGAGTGTCTCAGAGTCTACAAAAATGTTATACTAAAATACATCAAAACGTCCAACAGATTGATGTTTGTGATATGATGTTTATAAGAATGTCTCCCTAGAAGAGATTAATGATATTTGGAAAGAAGGTAAAGTTAAGCCCTAGTTATATTGGTCCATTTAAAATTCTGGATCATACTGGGAAGGTATCTTACCAATTGGAACTTCCAGCAAATATCTCACAAGTTAATTTTGTTTTCCATGTATCTTTATTAAGAAAGTAAAGACCCAATCTTTCCCATTCACCATGCTCATAAATCATACTGCTGGAGAATGATCATTCTTATAACGCAAAACCGATAGAGATTCTGGATCGTAGTGAAACATTTCTAAAAAATAAGACCACTCACATGGTTAATGTTTCATGGAGGTACCAAAAAATTGACTAAGATACATGGTATTGTGATGATATGATGAAGAAGATGTATCTTAATATATTTGTATCCATGTGATGAATTTTGAGGGAAAAATTCAGTTTAAGGGGGTAGAATTAAACAGGTATATTTTTTATGAAATATTTTCTTTAAATAATTTTTATTATACAGTAGCTTTATTTTCAATAAATTGTGAGTTTAAATGAAATGTGACTGTGAGTTTAAATGAACCGTTAGAATCCATTATTTTAAAATTATCTTTATAGACATGCTTTTAGGTTAGCATAAATAATTATAACTAACTAATGAAAATGAAATGTGAATTCATTGACTATGAATTGTTTGTGTAAAATATAAATCAATTAGATATTTATATTTTTGAGTGATATGATATTGGGGATGAAATTAATGAGATATATATATGTTATATACTTAGTAATATATTTTATATATTCACCCAATGGATATATTAGTCATAGGGTATGAATAAAACCATATTTGATGTATATAAACCTATTTTTAAAAGGATAATTTTAACCCATTGAATGGGAATCCCCTATTTAAATTACGATTTAGACTCATTAATAATTTTTATATAAAAAAAAAACATGTTATGTTTATATGGGTTATTAAATTTTTAATTGGATTAATTTCTTTTAATTTTTTTTAAAATTCATGTTTTGATGAATTGTAAAAATATGATAAATTTTAATAGAAAATAACATTTTTGATTGAAATAATTTATGTGGGTATATTATATTGTTAAACTGTTTAAATGTATAAATATAATATATTTTTTTACTCTTAATATAATTTAGGTCATTTTAATTAATTTTATATTAAATTATTATGTAAAAACATTTCAATATTTTATAGAATTTTATTTTTTAAAACATGTTTTCTCATTTCCACTAAGAGATTATTTTTAAATTAATTACATAAACTTCATTGTTTTAAATTTTTAAAAATAGATTCGATATTTGGAATCATTAGGTCCATGTTATGTAAATATATTTATTATATTTTTGGGAAATATGAATAGTAACATCAGTAAATTTTATTCACACGGTAAAATGGTGAATCAGGTAATTAAGGGGAAAAAATAATATTGTAAAATAACTCTAAAACCTGTATTAATAAAATTGGTTGATTGTAATTTTCCTTCAATCATAATTGGGATGAAATTGTATCTATTGGAATCTATTTGGATTTCATTAGGATATTTAATTTATTTTATTAAAAGAAAAGTGAAATATGTCTTACTCAAATATTAATAAATAAATTATTTTTAATATAAGGTTATACAGAATATAAATTAGAATAAAAATAAACATTAGAAATATCTAATGTTATTATTTATCATGAAAATATATTTTCAAATTTAATAAAATAAATAATTACCTTAATTTCTTATATTTGGATGACGAAAAAATTAATTAACTGATGAGAAATGAATAATACAATTTTTATTGAAATATTATTAACTCTAAGAAGGCACAAACACTTGAATGAAACTTTTTTTCAAGTATATATCGATACTAAGAATTCAAGGGTCGACATATTGACCATTTTTAGGCATAAGTAAGTTTTTATGAATCTTATATTATTTTATTTAAAGTTAAGATAAATTTGTCGCATTCAAGTTTTAAAAGAGTGTTCCATTTTTAATGCAAGATTTTTCAGAAGATAAATTAAAATAAAAGTTTTATTATGAAATATATTGGAATTATATTAATCATATTATTTTTTTTTTCAAAAATAAGTATATTAAATATTTACATAAAATTGAGGTAGTAATTATTTTTTTAATGAAGAGATCATATAAATGTTATTAAAACTATTTTAATAAATATAATTTGGGATAGTTTTTTTCTTATTAATATAAAATATTACCTTGAAATATTAGAGATATAATAAAATATTTGTACCATGAATCACTTCTTATTTTTATATTTTAAAAAATCAATGAAATATATACAGTAAAAATTGACATTGTTGATATTTTGGAAAAATAGGGTTTTGATATATTATATAAAAATAATTAAAATTTTTTAAACATATTAAATAATTATTATATTGTATAAAATGTTCTATATTATTATTTTTTGGTACCCTTTGCTTCAAATATGTAAATATTTTACCTTTTTAATATTGAAATATTTTTTACCCGAGTTAAAAATTAAATAGAATAACTAAGTGGTAATTAAAATGATAATTGATAAATTGTCCTAAACAATTGTCACAATTTTATTGGTTGATGAAATTATAACCATATCTCATATCATCATAGATATTTGGTCATTTTGGTGTTTTTTAAGTGGGGTTTAATTTTATTATATATTAATATTTTTGATGTTTACAAAAGATCCCTTCACCACAATTATAAAAGGTCAATTCTTAACTCAAATCATCATATCATTTTACATCTTCAAGATCAAACATACCCTAATAATTTCCATTATAATATTTCCTTTAAAAATTCTAGAGGTACATGTATTATTCAAAGATGATGTCCAGTAATCGAAGTTGAGATTTTGAGGAGGAACGTCAAAGAAGAGGTAATATCATTTACCGATTCATTCAAACATCATTATTAATATAATTTTACCTCATGAGTTATTTAATTATAGATTAGTAAATCAATTTTTACATATATAATTCCATGTTATTATGATTATTGAACAACCATATTCCACCCTCTACCAATCCGATGAAAAATGAAATTATCACGCGTGCATATGTATGACTTACCGTCTCCACATCATGGTGTAATCCATTTTCACCACCACTTTACATGGATTTGTATAATGATTGAATTAATAAATATATATATATTATTAATTATATATTATATTTATTTGGAGATACAACACAATATCCACTTCAATAACATTAAAAAAATAATGGGAACTATATCGTTGCTTGTGCGTACGTACGACTTAACATCTCCACATTGCAATTTGATTCGTTCTACATAATCTTCATTAAAGCATGATTATTTAAATGAATTAAATTAATATATATGATTTATATTATACTAATACCATGATGTAAATTAAATAAGTATAACCTAAAAATAGGATTATGAACATATCCGAAAAACATGCATAATAACATAATGTAGTTTATACAAGAATAAAAAATAACAATGAAATGTTACTAAAAAGGATGAAAATTTGATTATAAATGCTATCATAAAAATTATTATGATTTTGGAATAAATCAATAACATTATTTATATAATTATAATGGAGTTTTGGATATATATGATGCATATCAAACCTATGTTATGAGATAGCTCAAAAAATCATGTTTTTATGCGAAATTGATTATTCATAAGTATGTATTGGGGTATATTTATCATCCAAATCCATGATTAATAAATATGTATTTAAAAATATTGTTTATTTCCTTATATTACTGTTTACGTCAATTTTACCTATTGTTAATGTTTTCCAAAACTATTTGAATGGAATATTTTTTCATTTTCCATATGAGGTACTTTTTGATATTTCGGGAAAATGTTCGAGAACAGTGTTTTTTTAATTTGTACCAAATTAACAGATTTTTACGTTTTCATAATTCCTTATTTCCTTGAATATTTCCCTACAATATATAAAGGTAATTTTCACATTAAAATTATTTCTCTTATAATTTTGTGTCATTTTGAGGAAGGAAAACGATTTTAAAGATGAAAGGATATTTTTCTGATGAAATAATTTCAAGAGTTTTATCAAAATTATTTTCCATCTAAGATGACACACATTAAATAGGGTTAAATTTATATCATTATTATTACTATTATATTATTTTATTTATGATGTAATGTTATTTAGTAAATCTAGTTGTTTTATAATAATTATGATGGAATGATATTTACGAAACCAATTTTATTTCAGGGGTCATGTTATGGTGAATGTTTTTATGTTTTTGTGGAATGAGTAAAAAATATTTAATTATTAGATGGATGTGACCTATATCTCTATCCAATTAATTGGGTAATGATTTATATATCATGAGATATACATGACTGAATGTCAATTAAATCTGTTATAATAATATATCACTGGAACAGGGAGTGAACTAGATTTTGTAATTGGATTTGTCCTCTATGATGGTCTTGTAAATGAGCCTTGACTCATATGAAATGATTTTCTATGCATATGAGTGTATGCCAGAAAATTTAATGTCTTATGTTATGACTATGTAGATTAAAATTCTATTTTATATTTTATCCCATGACATGATGTTATGATCTTTTATATGTAGGATATGATTTTCAGACTTTAAGTTATTATGATTATGATAGGATTGATATTTCCCTTGTTTACCTTTGTGAGAATTTCAACTCACAATTTCATATGTTTCTTTTCCTAACGTCACAATGAAGGGTATTATATAAGATATTTCAAAAACGATTCTAGATATAAAGTAATAATCCTAAAAAAATACAGATGTTTTATGGACCAGTTTTTTATGTTTCCCATTTTCTAAAGATGCTAAACCTATACGGTCCAAGCATGGTTATTATTTTGTTAAGTAATAATTTTAATAAATGTTGATGTAAAATCTATTTGTAAACTTAGTCTAGTTATATGGACCAATCAACACCATTTAAATTGTGTTTTCACATTCCCTTGATACAATCATGAATCAATACGATTCAATTTATGTTATTTTAATGGAGATTTATTGGTGTAGAACATCCCCTTTTTCCCATTAAGGAAGTATTTGATTCATTTACTATATGGTAAGGGAATCTCTTCATGTTGATTATAATGAGACCTTCTTAGAAAAATTTTGATAGTAATTTTTTTTCAAAACAGCCTAATTTATGACTCAGTTGTGAGGTCTCCAAACTGATTCTTGTGCTTGATTTAACTGAGTGTATTATTTTAACTTTTTTCATATCCTAGAATGGTCACATAATAAGTAATTTAGATTTACACACTAAATCCTAGACAACCATGTGTTTTTACTAGACTGTGATTAATTCCATAGACATTTTCAAGGAAATATTATAATAAATATTCACTATTTATCATTCTTATGACCAAAAAAGGGTATGCTGTGTACTTCAATAACATTATGTTCATCTTGATCTGTGAATGAGACAACCGAATAACATTTTATATGACCATTCTATGTATAATACACTATATTAGTGAAAATATCAGTTTTAAAACTATTTATGACTCCAAATATATTCTATGAATACTTTTGTTAGATCATTTGACAAACTCAAGGAATCCATGATCGATAACATCGAAGGTTCAAAACATAAAGTCTTTGAGATTTCATACCAATTGTCTAAATGATATGGAATCCTCACATGTTGATTTTATTTTACATTCAATTTACAGGATTGAATATTTTATACAGAAGGATTGTCCCACAAGGCAAGAGTTGGAGCCACTTCTATTCATGTGGGATGTGGCTGAGCAGGTCTTCATGAACATAGTGGGTGATTATACAAATGTTCATCACCTTATTTTTATTCTAGAATGATTGTGTATGGGCAGAATATTTTATGGGTTTCGGAATTTTGATGGCCCTGATGAACTTAATGATGATATGTTCCATGAGGTTCTACATCTTTGATAGACCGATATGGGGTGTTGTAGAATGTTTTTCTCCAAATATGTTTACAGCTTCCCTGATATCCTTATATGAGGTGGACTCTTAATCTATTTTCCTAATGTGGAATAGGGAAGTTGGGTTCATAGAGATACCATCATCATATAAGTGACCCATTAAGGTGATGAAATTAATGGAACTATTGATCAACTCATTATCTGATGAGGCATTTTTGATATAGACCATTTCGAGTGGTGTCGTTTAGAAGGGTGGTTCCAATTAATTCAGATTTGAGGGAATAAAATTTTATATTTTCAATGTTTTATTTTTAGTTTATGTATCTTTATCCCCATAAACATCATCCTTTACATCCTATCCATTCAAAATTTTCAAGGATTGGATTTTGGAGGTTTGGGGGACTAAAGAAAATAGTTGCATTATATAAGATTATACAATGGGTAAAAGTGATTGCATAAAATATGCTTAATGAATGAAATGAGATTCAATCAATTTCTTTAGATTCATCTAAATATCAAAAACCTATTCTCTTGTTTTGACAACATCATTACACTCTATCCTCCCTCTAAGGCTGTGGTGGCAGCATAAGTCACCTGCTTTATTAGCAGTCTCATTTTTACCTACATAGAGTCTATCATAGTCAACAAGAAGTCATTGTAGATGATGAATTCCCAAATATTTTTCCACAATATCCGATTAAAGGGGAAATAATTAATCTTGTCACAGATCCCCACTTCATCAACCCATTTTGGATCATGCAGATGATGTAAATCATAGACTATAGTGGCTATACAATTACCCAAAACATTATCATCTTGTAACAAGTAGAATTTATTCCAACGTTCTTCATATATATTTTACTTATGTCTCATCATATAGTCTTATCAGGGAGGGTGTTTTCTTAGATACATATGGGGTGCTACATGATTCGACGTAGGTTTTTGAGTTAGAGTAGTTATGGAGACTGACTTAAGGTTTATAGATTTAAAATCCACCTTCCATACTCATTTCCCTAGGAATAGTGGATTAAATCATGACATTATCAATGTATGAAATATGGAGTCTTCTATTAGTTGGGAAATGGTGGAGTAATTTTAGTGCTCTTGTGTATACTTCACTGTGATGAGCAGCATTTGTAGCTCATTTTGATGGTTATCAATGTAAATAGATAAGATCTCATCATGAAGAATTTATTAGTTCAAGGAGTAGGTAATCCCAATCAATTAAATGATGAAATAAAAAACTCTGTCATTTTCTCAGTTCATTCAATTAAGTAGGTCACTAATTATTTTCTTATCATGCTATGTGCTGAATTAAACAAGGAATTGATGATGATGATATTTTCCTCATATAATCATCTAGGATGTGAATTTTTAATAACATATAAAGGCTAACCTGAGTAAGGTTCACACAAAGAATCTAAGAATCACTCATTATATTATATTTGTATTTACCATCATGGTATCTCAATGAGATGAATAATGCATATATAAATATTCCATGTCAATCAAAATAGTAAAAAATAGAATCATTGGAATCTTGACGTTTGGCAGTGGTAGTGTGTTGCTTACCCAGTCATGGTACTATTTCCAATCATTCTACACTGTTTCACTCCACTCCTCCATCACATACAATTAAATGTCCGAAGACTCTCTAGTTTCAATAATACCTTTACTAGTTTTCTATTGAACCTGAGATTCGATGGATGTAGTAACTTGTAGGATTTGATGTGAATGTTATTCCATTATTTTGGGTGGATATATAGTTGTGTACATATTTTGATGATTTTATTGAACTCATTCGGTTTTTATCATAAATTCTGGGAAGAGTCGATATCTTTCCACGATTAGGTCGAAGTGAATCAATGGTCTTAACGCTGAATTGGGTTCATTTCCATGCCATTCATTGAATTTTTGTATGCATCTTTTCAATTGACATAAACCTACTATAATTCTACATTGAGTCTCTTATAATGGATGAAATTCAATATGAATGCTACCTCAGAGTAACTAATCATTGAGTCACCTCAAATCTTTCATTTCATCCTCCTTTCTTGCTAATATATCTTAAAGAATATGGTGATCATTCTCATTAAGAGGTGGATTTGGGTCTTGTATAATTTTTTATCTATGGTAGATATTTTTTGGGGAGGCTAAACAGGATGGATTTAGTGAACACCCAAATTAAATATGATCCACTATTTCTTGGTAACAACACATTAATTATCAATATGGATTGAATTTAGGATAGAATAATCCTCTCCTTGATCCTAATAATTTGAATCATCTTCTTTCCATCTAGATTAATAGATTATGTAATGATCACCAGTCCATAATAAATTTTAGGCATCATACTTGCTCATAAATAATATGAGGTGTGTTTGAACCTTCTTTTGGATCTCTCCCTTCACTTCTAAGATCCCCATTTAGCTTCATGGCCATTATTTACTCTTAGGGAACCATTATATTGTCTTTCATATGTCTCATATTTAAGTGATATGTGTCATTACCATGGACGAACTACTATAAATAATTTTTTGTCTCCCACATCAAATAGTAAAAGGATGATTTCTGTAGGGGTTGAGGGAAAATTTCCCCTAAACCTACTTGTTGGGCTTGTTCATGTTCCCTTAATGTTGTTCATCATTTTGGATTTATTGGTTATTCAAGTCAATTATGTGTTATTAATTCCCTTATATTAACGGGATGGGGCTGATCGTATATTGTGGAAAATAATACATCTATTTACACTCACATGATTTCATATATTACCATTCAAACATGAGTATGATATTGTTCTAGGACTGAACAAAAACTATTCCTTCTATATGGAAATTAGTTATTTTTTATGATTGAATTACAATGGATGATATAATTCTAATTTTTTTTGGTTTCCTAGTTCCTAAGATTTTTATGGAATTCCCACATTGGGCCTTATGATTTTGAGAGTTACTCAATGTTGATTCTTGCTGACAGTGTCATATTTCCTTGGGTGTAGCAATTTATAATTACATCCTTTGAATAATGAAGTTACAGGATGTAGTTTCTAATGGGTTATGCTTAACGATCAGAGAGGTGAAATGAAATGATCAATGATCACCCAATCCTAGATATGAATACAAGGATGGGAGTCTTCAAATAGACAACACAACATATTCAGTGTATGTAAGTAGGTTAGTTAGAGATCTCTCTTCTACCCCTCAGATTGTTGTATTTACATAGACATAAGTGACTTAAATTTGATTTTATGATAAATTTAACAAAATATTTGGGGATAGACTATCTAAACATTTTATGTATTTTATTTAGTTGGAAGAGAGTTTTCCAAATATTGAGATGAATGATTTTTATGCCCTCCTCTAACAATGCTTTTTGAATGGTGAAATTAGAAGTGCGTGAAGGCCAAAAAATGATCAGTATATCATCTATGTACAATTTCCTCCTCATGAGAATCACATTTTTCTATTATTTTATTATAGAATCATAAACATGATCATTTGAACAAGAATGAATCATTACTATTTTGTTGCAAGTAGTAGGGCTGGAGGAGACTATGTTGGTGTGGGAATAGTCTTTGTTGGAACATTAAATTAGTGTTGTCTCATTCAATATCACCTCTTAGAAGGAATATTTGTTATTGTATATTGTGATTGTAAAACGTAAAAATCTATATTTTCTTGAACAATAGATTATGAGATCATTGTTGGAATTGACCAAGTTAGAGGAGGAATTTATTGTTGACCTAAATCATGAGTGTATGGAGTAAATTCACAATAAGTTCTATTATGGAGAGGAAAACCATCCAATTGTTGATGTTTTAATAATGGGAGAATATATATATATATATTTTATAACCTATGAGGAATTTTAGTGAAGATAACTACAAGGGGATGTTATTTTTTTCATTCTGTGTCACTATAGGAAGGACCGTCAAAGCACCTTCTATCATGGTGTGGAATACCATCGTAGATTTATTTCTTACTGTAAGGAGACTATCTAAAATGAATACCCCATAGAGGACTTTCATAGAGGATCACTAAAAGGATATGAACATCTTTATTCTGGATCATCTAGCCATATGAATGTCTCCAATGATGCTCATAAGGAGACACACTCTCATGGGGGATTAGTTTGTTCCCATGTTGTAATCCTTCATGGTGTGTGAAATGGTAGGATCTATAAAGATAGTGGTAAAAATAAATCTGGGAGGACCTTCATAACTTCTACTACCAGATTAGTAATTTTGTAATAGATCAACAATATCATGGGTCACTAGTGATATGTTCTTGATGGCCACCTAAACTCCATTATCTTTTAGAGTAGCCTCTTGAATATTCTTATCATTTTCCAATTGAATTTGGAATGATTTTTTTTCTAGGTAATATACAGTGGGAATATGGGACATCTTTTTGAAGTTGAGAACCGTTATATACATGTTCACATTTGAGTGGCTCCCATGGTTATGATGGGATACACTAGTGATGGTCATAAATTATTGAAGGGATTTATTCTTTCTTAATAGTGTCTACCGTACATGATCAGTATCCACTCCATTGGAATAAGTAATTCTTCCCGATTAAGATTTCCATTTATTCTAGAATTTTTCTAACGAATCTCTTGGATTGGAATAGTGATGGATGTATACTCTTGGGATACCACCATATTGTGTAGCTAATTCACCGTAGTTGGGTAGTCAGATTGTTAGCTGGAATCCATTCCATTAAAGAATACATGATTATAACATAGAATGTATATCATATGTGGTATTGTATTGATACCTAATTTTCCATCATTTATATAATCCATTGAATGAAATCATTGGATGCATGGGGAATATATCCCCATTATGATGTAAAATAGGAATATGTTCCTACTCTAGTCCTCTATTTCCTTTCAATGAGTACATAATGTTCTCATCTCTTGGGTAAGAGGTATGAGTTTTCTCTGGATGTACAGTTAGGATGTGCTAGGTTCTTTATAAAATTATAGTTGTATTTATATGGTGGGATTTATATTTTCAACTAGTTATCTCCTTCTACTCGTCTTCCAGAATATTTGACTGAAGGGATTGATATAAATCCCCATGAATTTGAATTTTCTTGTTTATGGTTTCCACCATATTTGAATTGTTGGATTCATGATTTTTAATATGGATTTTTATCAACTAGTGGTTGGTTACCCATATTTTTTACGAGGTTCATGTGGGTATGATGGGATATATTTCTAACAATAACATTCCACCGTATTTTCATAGTGGTATTGGAATGAAATAAAATCAATTTATGCATTTTCATAATGTTCCACCATATTTTAATGATAGGATTTAGAATAAGGAGTGGTAAGTTGAATATTCTAATATATTTCCATCATATTTTACCGATGTGCTTGATATGATTTAGCCCAAATATGTGATTCCCTGTAATCTTCCTTTGTATTTGACTAACGGGGTCATTGGGAGTGATATACGACCCTTCATTGGATTCTGATGTATTCCCATTGAAGGGATCATTAGAACTTAGAAGTATATTGTCCCATATAAACAATTTTGATCTTTTACCTATACGGGTTTCCATGGGGACCTGGTTCCACAGAGCTTTGGTTGGGGCCCATATGGTGGAATCCTCTGTATGATGAGGTTATAAGGTCACACGATGTAGTTAATGATTGTCTCCATCAAGAGACTACAGGTGGGACCTATGTTATTCATGTTTTAAATCCTTGATGGAGACTTCATAAGAACACCTATGTAATGGGAGAAACTTATTAGATATTTTAATGACATGCTACTGAAAAATGTCGTGCAGGCTAGTGGAGGCTCCTCGTTCTAGAAAATGAACATCACTGGGCTGACAAATATGAGGGATTAATTGATATGACTTCATTGAAAACTACATATAGGTTGGGGAGAGAACCATTTTTTGGTAATTATAGAGCATTTCATTTTAAATCCATCATTATAAATTCTGGGTGGCAGATGGATCCCTATACTTCATGGAGGTACTTTTAAAGGATGTGTCTAGGGATCAAATCTGAAAAAAATAAAGAGATTCCAATATATTGATGGAATCATTGCTGATTACCAAAAATGATGAATGGTTAGTATATACGTTTTAAGGTGTTTTCATTTTTTAAAACATTTTTATCAGGTACCACTTTGTCTCCGTCAAAAGAATGTTCTTAAAATGGGGTTTCTATATTGTTATATTGCCTACAATCACTAAAATTAGGTTCAATGTCTTAAAATTATATCCACTAGGATTTTTTCCAATATATTTAAATGATAAATGGATCTTATATCCATGATTTATGGACATACATTCCAAATTATGGTGTTATTTAGGTTACCTATTCAATAGAAATTAAGAGCTCCCAATGGTTGAGACAGATGGAATGTTGGGATCATTAAGCCTTTAGGGGAGGATTATTGCCTATTTTGGGACACTATTAAATATTTAAGATATGTTAATGAATCCTTTGTTCATTCCCAAGAATTTATAAATGCTTTAACCAAAAGAAACAATATTTATTGACTATGGGTCGGTTTGGAATGATCTATATGTATATGTTGGTTATCCATTAGGGGTACCCTTTTATGGATGTATCATAGATTATTTAATTGATTGTTATGACTGCAATGGTTTTAAGACATATGGTGTGGCGCTATGGTCTTTATCATCATCAAGGAGGGAGATGATCTAATTTGATGTTTGGATCATCTATAATATGGGAATAATATGTATACTCATGAACAAAATTATAATCCTTGTAGTTTTCCACAACATTACAGGCCACATAACATTTTATATTCATGTGATAAAGAATAAACCCTTATATTTAATTTAATTTTCAGGGATACATATGATGAATATCCTAGTCAATGTTTTTAATGGGGATAATGTTGAGATGGCATGAGGAACATGGAATATATGGGGTCTCATAGTAGGATAAGTCCCTACCATGAATGTTATCCAATGAATTTTATTGTGGATTTGGGTGTTGGGTTTACACATCGAAGATAAATCACACATATCCTAGTTTATCGGGAATCAAATACCACATTATATTTTCTAGGTTAGGGATTATACCTACGTATGATCCCATTTAAGTAGGTATAATCAAATGTTGATTGTGATTAAACTCATTTAATATCCTAGTATTTTCATTTTCATTGGGAATATGGCCATTCGAATGAATGAGTTGGATGTGATTGTGTCTTACGCATAGGATTTTCACAAGCATGTGATTGGGGATTGTGCAAGGAATATTTCCATATGTATGTTTTGGATCATATGGATGTCATATTGGCCACTAAAATCTAATCACATGTGAGTGAATCATCGGGTGAGAAACAAGAGGATGAAGTAGACCTGATGGTCACATGATTCCACTCTATCAACTAGTGGATGGTGCTAAATCCCAAAGGGAGAGGGATACCATTTTTATTAGGGCGGTACCATTTTTTTACTTCCATTTCAAAGATAGTCATTTTGATCATTCTATCTAAATACAAACTTATATGAGGAAAATAATAGAAGAACTACCATATCCTACCTGAAACTATTGGGAATTATGACACCAGGAGTGCCAAAAAAATTTCTAAGGGGATGGATCTCATTCCCTATTTAAGAGAATTTATAGAATTATCCCGTAAATTACATCATGGAATAGGTAGGTTCATTGGATAATCCCAAGGTAATAACAGTTGATACTATGAGAATGTAAACTCAATGAAATTCTAAGGGCCCCCTTACTATGGAGGTTACCCAAATGACTCCACTTACCATAGGTATGTAAACATATGAGAACATGATAAAGGGACCAATGATTTTTTCACACATTTCATGTATAATTGGAAGGGTATTTGATCTTATACTATTAGACTATTTCATGGAGGTGCCAAAAAATGTAGATGATGAAATGAAAGAGCATGATTGGTGCTCGATAGTGGATATACTTCTGATGCCCCATTCTATATAGTGAGTCATTAAGCGTGATAGTGTTTCATTAATGTAGTGTGTTTCTACATAGGTAATGGGAACAACATCATATAATAACACAATCTTGACATGGGTTCTATTCACATTGAGTATTTCTACACGAGGTCTTGTTCCATCCATGTAGAATATTTATACATCAGTCTGAGTTTGTCAACCAAAATTATTTTTTATGTGGGATAGGGTTCCACCTATAAAGTTCTTTATTATGCGGGGTTCCTATTCATTATGGGGGCATAAACTATGGTCCTCATGTGTTTTTACCACAAAGTCATATTGATTTCTAAGACCATGATGTGTTGTATCATTTAATCATTTCTTTTACGTGGAGGATTCTACTTTCAAGGGAATGGTCGAGAGACTCCTGTTTTCCCGGTGCTTGATACACCCAATTTGTGTATATATTTCCATATATATAATTGAAGATAAAAACTTGTTTTCAAAAAATATCTGTTATTTTATGAACATATTCTTTGATTTTGGTGATTTTGTTTACTTTCAAGAGGTTTCTGGATAAATACACAAATCAAGGGATGCATGTGAAAATTTTGAAACTACACGGAGTGTACTTTTATACACGCCGTGTACATCCAGACATGGACACAGACCGAAGGAGGGAGTACATGCCCATGTCACCAGGATGAAGATACACGCCGTGTCCGGCGACGTTACATGTTGTGTACGACTTTCAAGAAGAGGTGATTGCTGAGAAAAGTCCACACGCCCATGTGTCCATTGAAGGAAACACGGCGTGTTTGAATTTCTACATGCCATGTCTACTATTCAAGAAGGGGCTGGTGTCCAATCTTATGATACTACACGCCGTGTACGGCTGCCCTACATGCCGTCTACACCCAATCACCAGGCGGTTCCATGTTCAACAGTCAAAGATGGCGTGTTAGGCCAAGTGCCAGCGGATAAATTGGCGCCAAAGCGCGTTAAGGAAAAGTACACGGCGTGTACTTTCTATACACGCCGTGTACTTTATTTTTCTATAAAAAGAAGCCTTGACATATGGATTTGGGATTTTGAAACATTTGGAGGAGAGAAGAAGCTCTGTTGCTACCATTCCCGAGCCACCGTGGTTCCATAGTTCCACTATTCAACCTTCCGACACCCTACCTCAATTCTTACACGATGAATCCGTCAGGTATCACTTCTGTTGTTTCTCCTCCACTTTCTATGTGTAACTAAAACCCCTCTTGTTGGGGCTGTGGATGAAGGGATCATAATTTGTATGTTGTTTTATATAGTTTTGTTTTATCATTGTAATTTATCTTACTCTTCTTAATCTACTGTTAAATATAACAAAGAATTCTGAGCCGGACCAATGGATGAATTCTCAGCAATACAAAAGAAAAATAACGGTGAAAACATCCATGAACATTGGAAGGATTTCACTAATTCAAATAATGTACTGAACGTAATAAAGAATTAAAAACAATGACTACCGGATCAAGGAGTCAACTGCTCTAATTCCAGACAAGAGGAACCGGACCAAGGAAATCTTGTAACTAAATGAAATCCAGAATGATTGAATTATTATGAACAACACAACCATTTAAACAATCTTCATTAGAACTCCTTATTCACCACAGCCCCGACACGGCTTTTCTTCCCATTTTAAAAAACTCTTTAAATTTACCCGTTGTTTCCTTTAAAACTATATTCATTTCTTCAAAGTAAAACAATTTATCTTCAACCAAAAACCAAAATCAACTCAATCCACTCTAAATTCTACACACTTCACCTAATAAAGTATTAAATCAATTGAATTCACGCACACCATGGTTCCCTGAGGATCGACCTCGAACTTATGCTATACTAATGTTCTAAGAATGGGTAATTAATTTGGGATGCATATAACTTCAATCAATGACAAGCGGGACCAAATTTTGGCGCCATTGCTGGAGATAGCGTTTGGTTTTAGTCCTAATATTTAAATTGTGTTAATAATTGATTTATGTGAAAATAAAAATAAAAAATTATCAAAAATATCTTTTCTGATCCCATTTCAAATTTTCTCTTGTATTTTTCCATTTGATGCCTAGTTTTCATCTTTGTGTTGAGCAGAGCTTAAAGTATATGTTTAGATGTTTTACACGATCCAGAAGTGCCAAGTCTTTGGAATTAGTTCCGCTTGACCCAAAAATCGAACGGACCTTGCTTCATCGTCGGCGTACATGGACAAAAACTCACAACTATTAACCACAACCCATGGCGAACAAGGAAGAGGGAGCAGTAGCCATAGATGCTGTGACTGGGCATCCATACCAGGATCAGTAGCCTCCCACTTCTAGTCTACCAGAGCAACTTCTTGTAGCATTCATGGAATTCCTCCAAAGGTATTACCAACGGCCGCCGCAACAACTCTTCCCACGACCATAATTTGCCCCTCAGGAGAAATTCATGCAAGCTTCACCCATCAACAACAACCTCCATGATGTACCCTTATGGAGTACAGAACTCCATCGATTCACGGAGATGATACGGGCATTGTTTGTCCTCTAGTCCAGGCCCAACACTTCGAGATCAAGCCTTCTATCATGCAGCTGATCCAGGACAAAGTTCAATTTGGAGGCCTGGCCAGTGAGGACCCGAATGCCCATCACTCCAACTTTCTGGAGATCTGCGACACCTTTCAGTACCATGGCGTGTCCGAGGACGCCATCCGTCATCATATATTCCCCTTTTCTCTATGGGACAAGGCGAAGGACTGGATCAAGGGGCTGCCACAACGATCTATCCTCACCTGGGAGAAGCTAGCCCAGGCGTTCCTATCCAACTAATTCCCACCCTCCAAGATGGCGACACTCCGGAATGAGATCCATAACTTCCAGAAGCATGACTCTGAGTCGTTGTACGAGTCCTGGGAATGCTTCAAGGAGATGTGACGAAAATTCCCCCATCACGGACTCCCACTCTGGATGCAATTCCAAGCCATCTATGGAGGAATTACCACGAATACCGAGTCCGTGGTGGACGCTGCTGTTGCAGGTACGGTGATGCGGACATCCCCCGAAGAACTATTCGAACTACTGGAATACATGTCAGCCAATAGCTTCCATTAGCACTCCGAGGGGGGGGGGACTCAAAAGCAAGGTATGCACAGCATTGACGCTACCACTATGTTAGCTTCTCAGTTGGATGTTGTGTCCAAGAAAATCGATGCATTGAACCCCAAAGGAGCATCTCAAGATCATGCGGCGAACCATCAGGCATGTGGCAACTATGGTGATAGCCACATCATGGGAGAATTCCCGGGTTCGGCTGGAGGCCCCTCGATGAGCGAGGTGAGTTATGTTGACCAAAAGCGAGGGCCTAACCAGTACCAGTAGTACCAGAACCTGGAATGGTGAGATCAACAGAACACTGAATGGGGCCAACAATAGTAGAATCCTCCGCCCCAGCGATCGCCCAACTACAATCGTCCTCCATATCAGAACCAATACTAAAGGCCACAACAACCTCAGTAGGGTCCTTATCAGCAACAAGGGTATCAAAACCCTCATCCACAGTAGACACGATAGCCACCTCCTCCAACGGATCAACAACCACCTCAGTAGGAGAACACCTCAAGGTTAGAGGATCTAATGACTAAATTCATACCCACAGTTGATACTCGGGTCTAGAATCAAGAAGCTTCGATTCGAGGCTCGGAGAATCAGATTGGCCAGCTGGAAAATCAACTCTTAGAGAGGTATCCCAGTACACTACCGGGGAACACCGAAAAGAACCCAAGAGAGGAGGCCAATTCTATCACGCTCTTGAGTGGAAAAGAGCTCCACCAGAACCAATCAGCACAGCAAGGTGCATCCGCACCCACTGTTGTTTAAAAAGGTAGCAATACCGACCCCTCCTCATCCAAAATCCTACAGAAGGAGGCTTTACAAAATAAAGAAAAGGATGTAATTAAACCATTCAAACCTACCTTACCCTTTCCGGAAAGATTGAAGCTGGGGAAGCTGGACCACCAGTTCAGCAAATTCATGGATGTTTTCAAGAAGCTACATATCAACATACCATTTGTGGAGGCCCTGAAACAAATTCCAACATACACAAAATTCATGAAGGAAATACTCTCGAATAAGAGGAATATGGAGGATTTGGGCGTTATTTCACTAAAGAAGAAGTGCACCGTGGTGGTTCAACATTCCATTCCTCCCAAACTCCATGATCCAGGTAGTTTCACCATTCCTTGTACTATTGGATCCTGCGAGTTTGGGAAGGCCCTCTGTGACTTAGGGGCCAGCGTGAACCTCATGCCCCTTGAAGATTTCAAGAAGCTGGGACTCAACGAGCTCAAGCCTACCCATGTCGCCCTTCAACTTTCGGATCGATCTATCAAACACCCGAAGGGACTACTGGAGGACGTACTGGTCAAGATGGGTAGGTTGATCCTTCCCACTGATTTCATCATCCTTGACATGGGGGATGACCAGGAAGCACCTCTTATACTTGGAAGACCATTCTTGGAAACTGAGAAGGTACTGATTGATGTGCACCAAGGGGAGATTATTTTTCAGGTAGGTGATGAAAGGGCTACCTACAACGTCTTCAAGGCCGTCAAACATGCTTCCTTGTCAGAGCATGAGGACTGTTATGTAGTGTCCACCATGGTTAATCATTTTAGCGACAAAGGGGATGATCTGGTATGTTCTTTTATTTCAAATAATTTAACCATTCCAAAAATTCTATTAGAAGAAGAGGCAAAAGACATGAAATTCATAGAAGGCTAGGGCAGCCACTATTGGTAGTGTGCAGTTGTTCCTGATAGTTTGGAATGGGACAAGGTGCAGCCACTTGTGCCTTCGATTTTAAAGGCCCCTGAACCCGAACTGAAGCCTCTTCCATCTTCTCTCAGGTATGGGTATTTAGGACCCAATCAAACTTTTCCTGTTATACTTAATGCAGAACTATCACAGGAGTAGGAAGATGCAATTCTGTAGGTTCTCAAACAGTGGAAGCATGCTATTGGGTGGACAGTCACTAATCTGAAGGGAATCAACCCTACCATTTGTAATCACAAGGTGCTACTGGAAGAGGGTGCCAACCAATCTCGGCAACCACAATGGAGCTCGAATCCTCCCTTGAAGGAAGTTGTAAAGAACAAGGTGATCAAATTATTGGATGTAGGCATCATCTATCCCATCTCGGATAGTCCGTGGGCGAGTCCTCTCCAAGTGGTACCCAAAAAGGGGGTTATCACTATGATTTTAAATGAAAAGAACGAGCTCATCCCTACACGCACTATCACAGGCTGGCGAGTCTGTGTGGATTACATACAGATAAACGATGCCATAAGAAAATACCACTTCCCCTTAACATTCGTGGATCAAATTCTAGAAGGGGTTGTAGGGAACAACATCTATTGCTTCCTCGATGGTTTTTCCAGTTACAACCAAATCTCCATTGCTCTAGAGGATCAGGAAAAGAGCACAGTCACATTCCCCTACGACACATTTTCTTATCAAAGGATGTATTTCAGCATGTGTAATGCCCCCTCCACCTTCCAGCACTGTATGCAAGACATCATCCACGACATGGTGGAACAAATCCTGGAGGTATTCATGGATGATTTTTCCATTTACGGAAAATCATTCACCATTTGTTTACGGCACCTAGAACTTGTTTTGTAATGATGTGAGCACACTAACCTAGTCTTGAACCGGGAAAAGTGTCATTTCATGGTGCGACGTGGCATAGTCCTTGGCCACAGAATTTCAACGAATGGGATAGAGGTGGACCCGGTGAAGATTGAAGTCATTTCACGACTACCTATACCGACATCCGTCTGCGCCATCCGCAGCTTCCTGGGGCATGCAAGTTTTTAGAGGCGGTTTGTCCGCGACTTCTCCAAAATAGCCCAACCCCTCACCAATCTTCTAACCAAGGATTCTATATTTGAGTTAGATTACCAATGTGTCAGATATTTTGAGCATGTAAAGTCGCACCATGTGGAAGCTCCAGTTATGATTTCTACCAATTGGGAGGAACAATTTGAGGTGATGTGCCATGCGAGCGACTATGCAGTGGGAGCAGTCTTGGGCCAGCGACATGACCATATTTTCTAACCGATCTATTATGCCAGCATGATGCTCAACGAGGCACAGAGTAACTACACCACCACAGAAAAGGAGATGCTCGTAGTGTTTTTTCATTTGATAGGTTTCGTTCTTACTTAGTGTTGTCTAAATTTATTGTTTATACTGACCATGCCGCACTAAAGTACCTACTCAACAAGAAAGACTCGAAGCCTTGATTGATCCACTGGGTACACCTCCTACCAGAATTTGATCTTGAGATCCGAGATAAGAAAGGGAGTGATAAATTCATTACTCACCATCTCTCCCACCTCGATCTGCCACACTTGGAGAAGGAAGAAGATCAGGGAGATCAGGGAGGATTTTCCTTATGAGCACCTCTTTTCGATATGTGAGACACCCTGACCAAGGTATACTGATATAAATAATTTTCTGGTTACAGGTGTCGTTCACCCCGACCTCTCCTTCCAGTAAAGGAAATGATTTTTCTCTGATGTGAAAATGTACTTCTGGGAGGATCCTCTGCTATTCCGATCCTTTGCCGATGGATTGATCCGCCGTTGCATCCCGGAGAATGAAGTTCACGACGTACTGGTGTTCTGTCACGCCTCACCAGTAGGAGGACATCATCGGCCGGACCATATCATAGCTAAGATCGTGCAGTCTGTATTTTTCTGGCACACCATGCATAGAGATGCACAGGCCTTTGTTTCCTGTTGTGATCGGTGCCAGAGGACAGGTAATGTGGGATGTAGAGCCGAGATGCCTCAGTACCCCATCCTGGAGGTCGAGATTTTCATCATCTGGGGTATAGATTTCTTGGGTCCTTTTCCCCCATCTTTTGGGAACACATACGTCCTGGTCTGCGTCAACTACGTCTCCAAATGGGTGGAAGCTACTGCTACAGCTCACGACACAGCCAAGGTAGTCATAAATTTCATAAAGAAAAATATTTTTAGCAGGATTGGAGTTCCACGAGTACTTATCAGTGATAGAGGGACCCACTTCGACAACACACTGATGAGAGGAATACTGTCGAAGTATGGAGTAAAGCATCAGATGGGGACACCATATCATCCCCAGTCTAGTGGACAGGTAGAGCTCTCCAATCATGAGCTCAAGTAGATCCTGGAGAAAACAGTGAACACTTCACGGAATGACTGGTCCTAGAAGTTAGATGATGCCTTGTGGGCATATCGGACTGCTTTCAAAACACCACTGGGAATGTCCCCGTTCAGCCTCATCTATGTAAAGCCCTGCCATTTTCCAGTATAATTGGAACACAAAGCCTACTAGGCCGTCAAAGCCCTAAATTTTTATCTAAAGGAAGATGACGAGAAATAGAAGTTCCAACTATAAAAACTAGATGAGATCCGATTAGAGGCATATGAGAACGCTAAGTTGTACAAGGAGAAGACAAGATCCATTCACGACCGGATGATATCATGAAAATCTTTCCAACCTGGTGATCAGGTACTTCTCTTTAATTCTCGTCTTCGCTTATTTCCAGGGAAGTTAAAGTCACACTGGTCGGGACCATTCCACATTATCTGCGTATTCCATCGTGGAGCGGTAGAAATTTTTGGAGAATATGGTCAACCATTCAAGGTAAACGGGCAGCGATTGAATGCTTACCATCCTACAGAAAACATAGTGGGAATGTTGTCCACCATACACCTCAGGTAAGCAAGGTAAGTAGGTCGAGCCAATGACCTAAAACAAAGGTGCTTCCTAGGAGGCAACCCAGAGGTTACACGCCATGTCCAACTTATATACACAGCGTGTACTAATAATTTTTAATTTATAATCTTAATAGTATAAATCTAAAGAATAACAAATAAATAACCAGGGATGATGCCGGTGCCGATGGAAAAGTCAATGGAGTTTATTCGAGCTGTCCTCGGTTCGAATCCTCCTAACCTACCTTCAGCACAAGGTTCCTCTTTTTAATTACACGACATGTGTGGTATTTTCAATGTTTATTTATAAATAAATGTGTTTAATAAAACCCATGGTGGGGATGGATCGGTTGGCTAGAATCGTAATCCGGTTTCAAAAGACCCGGGTTCGAATCCAGACACCCGTCCCATTTCTATCATTTGTTCTTTTAATAAAACCACACGATGTGTACTCCGATATATGCCGTGTGCGCCATGATTTTTAAAATATAAATTAAAAAAGTTATAAAAATAAGAAATTACATGCGAGTGAAGTTGGCGGATTGGAAAAGTCTCGGCACCAGGTTCACAAGACCCAGTTTCGAATCACGCTAATCTCCCCGCTTCACCCTCATCCTTTCCTAAATAAAAACCACACATTGTGCTTTTCTTTCTTTCCGTGTGTATTTTCTGTATAGAATAAATATATATATAATATAACTACGAATAGCAGAACAACCTTTGTTCCAGTGGTTGAGGGAGTCCGTTCGGAATGGCCGATCGCCGGTTCGAATCCCGACGCAAGCACTGGACCAAAGGTTTTACTACTATTTTTCTCATTTTAAATTACATGGCGTGTATTTCCCGATATACGTCATGTATAGGTTTATGTAAAATAGAATTTGTAGATATATCTATTTTTAATTAATAATAATAATTATTATATAGTTTACTGTAATAATTATATTTATTTATATAATTAAAAAAATCTGGTTACACGGCGTGTACCAAAAATACACACCGTGTTCCGTGGCTATATAAGCCGCGGGCCACCTCACTTGAGGTCGTGTCGCACGGCTGCCCCATTCTTCCCCTTTCTTCTCGTTTATTCTCCCGAATGCCATCCGAACTAGCTTTGCTAGATCTATTGATTTGGGGTGTTTCATGTTCAGATTCTTATCACATTGTGATCCTCAATCCAGGTACGCCGTTCTGCACCCTCTATTTCTAGTTTGTAGAATCGTTTATGGTGTTTATAGGATTGGACGACCGTTCGGCTCCCGATTTTACACAACAATGAAATGAATAACACACGCCATGTACATCCTTACACAGCCACACACAAAATATTTCGAAATTTGAATATTCAAGGTGTGTATGTTCAGTACACACTGTGTTCCTTTTTTTTCATCGTTCCCGAGTACTCCTGTGCACACGGCCTGTCACCCCATGTTCTGGAACACGACATGTATGTTTGGTACACGCCGTGTCCTTTATATCTGTAGTCGGACCGTGTCTCCCCCTCTAAACTTCCATGTTATTCATGTGTAATACACGCCGTGGAATGTACCTACATGGCGTGTATTTTTTTCTTTGAACTGATAACAACATGGCCGTGTCATTTATATTACACGACCACCTGCACTTTGAAGGGAACACGACGTTTATGTTCGGTACACTCCGGGTCCTGTTACATGGTCTATTTCCACCCTCGACGTGTCTTTCCAGATAACATGGGATACTATATATTCTGACTACACGCCGTGTACTCTGGGGTACATGCCATGTACTTTTATTTTCTAGTTTTATCACATTTTCTTTGTTTTATTTTCTTCCTTTTTCTTTTTATTTTGTTTTGTTTTCTTTTTCTTTCTATATCAGGTTATGGCAGATCATGATCCTTCCTGAGGGAAGTGACCAGCCTCCGCCACCGAGGGCGAGAGGCCCAGCTATCGTCGGATCCGACTCCAACCACCTACGCAGCCGGACCCCGACACTTCGGTCTTTGAGCTCCCTCCAATGTCCATTCTTCCGCCACTCACTCCCTCAGATGAGGCCGGGCCTACTTATGCTACACTAGATACCACTTTCCATGTACTATCATCCTCAGCAGCTGGTTCCTCTTTGAGCACACCTTCCACCGAGACACCATCTACTTCGGCAGATCCTCCTCCAGAGCCAGACGTTGTTGCTGAACCGGCACCTGGGCCGGGAGCTGCAGGTGATCCCTATCCCTGCACGGTCTTACCGGTCACCGACCTCACATACGATAGGTTCCGATGCTTCTCTCATCGACCGATAAAATTGAGTGGCCGGTACCTTGACAGAAGCATTCTGCAATGGATCTGTATTTGGGAGGAGTTGGAGGTGCTTCTCGGGCACACCGCACTCCTCGAGATTTTCCAGGTCAGCACTCCTATGTTCCGAGATTTATTTTTGGAGTTTGCGTCCTCCTTTGAGTTTGATGGAGCGGAGTAATGGGAGACACCTGGAGATGCATTAACCGTAGTCTGATTCCGGCTAGGCGGGCGATGTTTCTATCTTACTATGACATAGTTTGGACGGGGGTGCAGCTTCTACCCCCATCCTATCACACCACCCCCTGTTTCTGACTTGACCCAGCCCGAGCACTCTAACCATATTGCCATGTTGCGGGAGATCGCTGGGCCTGACCACCGGTACTCCCCCACTTCCCAGAAGAGCACTCTTATAGCCGACATTTTCCTTCGCTTCACCCACCAGTGCTTCTGTGCCATCCTTTTTCCCCTCCATGAGGATATGGGGGTCATGACCGGCCGTGACATGGAGCTTCTTACCTGTGTCATCCAGCATGACTACCTAGACCTCCCCTATCTTGCCGCCTCCTATTTCCACTCCATGTTTACCGGCCGTCAGGGAAACCTGAACAGTGGGTTTTACACCACCCATCATGCCCAACACTTGGGGGTATTCGAGCCCTATTTACCTCATGACTTGTTTGGTTCACCCCAGTGGATAGTCTTTCTCATGATCATTCACATGGGATTGGTCCGGAAGCAGGGGGTGCCTACATCCTTGCTCAGGCTTGAGTGCCGCCACCAGCTGACCCCCCCTACCCCAGATACTAACCCCGCTCCTCCTTCCCCACCCCCTCCAGCTTCTCCACCTCACCCCCATCCTACTGAACCCACTTATTCTGACCTTCCTTATTCTGTCCCATCCCCCATCCCACCTACCCCCGCACCCTCAGTCGATCTGACCATTTCCCTCCACTTAGCCATGATGGAGCAGAATTTAGCCCATATCATCAGCATCCAGGACACCATTGCATGCCATTTGATTTGTCTGGATGGCCGCCAGGCTCGGATGGAGCATCTGTTGGTGCATATTGATCAGTATCTTGGTGTTCCACTACCTCAGCAACCATCCTCTGCCTCCGTTCCTGGCCCTTCTGCTACTTCCCCACCACCATCTCTTGCGCAGGCCACAGATGCCATTCTGATGACTATGGTGAGATTTGATGCTGCCACTTATTCCGGGCCATGTCCTATTTCTGAGCTTCCGATCCCGAGTCTAGCACCTACGGCTCCTACTTCTTCTGCTTCCATTCCCGATGCCGAGTCAGAGCCTCACCCTTCCTCGCCTCCTACGCCGTCTCTACTGGCCGATTCTGTACAGGATGATGCCTCCCCTGAGGAGATCCGATGATAGTGACATTTTTCTTTTTCTTATATATATCTTTTGTCATTTTCTATGCTATGATGTTATGCATGTTTGCAGTTTTCCTTTTTCTCGACCGTCACAGGTATGGGCATGGAGGGCCTTGGGCATTACTTTTCACGAGGTGAGTATTTTTCCATTTTTATTTTTATTCTTTTTGGATTTACTTCTTCCACTGATTTCCTTCGGTTTATAACCCATATCACCCCCTTTCCCACCCTTTACCTTAGTATTTCACTTGGTGGGCCATGTGCCATCTTCAGTGTGGGGGATCGTCTATCTCTTTCAACTTAGTCTTTTCCCTTAAACTAATCTGGGAGACATCATTATTAGATTCTATATTTGAAAATTTAAAGCAATTTTGCTTAATCATTATTATAAATTCTAGAGTTATCAGTAGAAACTTCTGGAAATATTACATGATTTTTATTTTTTATGTATTTTAAAATGATTGCTGATATAGTTTTAATTGAAACTTTTCATCCTTGATTAAATTACATTGATTAGGCTAATCATTTATATGCATGTCATGACCTGATTATCCCTTTATTTTTTTTCCACTATTGAGAGGTATTCTAAACCCTTTTTTGTATTTATTTCTAATACCCTCTTTCTTGAGAGATTATTAGGATATGCATCACTACCAGAATTTGCATGTTTTTCTTTTTGAAACATTAAGTAATTCTTGAATTACTTTAACATGGTTGAGGAACTAGATTGTTTTCAACCCTTTATCTTGAGACCTACCCTACATTTAATCTTCGTTAAGCCCATAGAATCCATGAAAAACCTTTATAGGAAGACACATTAGAGGCCTATTTCCCTTCCTACCCTATTTCTTTTTAAACTTTGCATGATTATTCATTTGAGCTTTTAAGAGGTAGTTGGCAATACATGGCATTTTTTTTGTGTACAGGCATGAAATAATGTGTTGGGGTGTGCCTCTTGATTATTTGGGGTAGAATGGGTTCCAAATATCTACTCATTGTATTCATAAGTGTTTCCCTTGTGTTTTTAACAATAAAGAAACAACAATAACAACAAACAATAAGGGGACCTTATGCTTATTTTCCCTTGAACCCTACTTGCCTAAGGAAGATGATGACGATTACAAAAGCATTTGACTGAGCTTGTGAAGGATGCATTTTTAGTGAGTTTTACTTTGAATATCATGAAATGTTGTTTAAAGGAATTAGCCTTCCTTTTTCAAGCCTCAGAATTTATTTTCACATATGAACCTACCAACCCTTAGCCATAGAGACATCTGAACTAATTTGATAAAGCCCTAATGATTTTTGTAATTCAATTTTTCTGATGTAGAGAACAGGATATCTTGAAAACATATGGATAGAGTGTATATAACTTAGATTGAGAATAACTTTGATTAAAAACATCTTGAGTGTGAAGTGTGATTTTAACTGGTAAGGTAAATCATCAAGTGTCATGTTTATTTTTGAATGGTTGAAAAATGTGTTGAATGAGGATGAGAGTAGTTAATTACATTATATATGAGGCATGATTTTAATATCTTATGAATTGAATTTATTTGTGCCTTTTATAATTTTTCCTCAATATATTTATCAGTTATACATTTGATTAATTAAATGCCTTCCTTTTAAAGTATAGGCTCTCTTAATTAGATGTTGAGATTTTTCATGAGGGCAAGCAAAAGACTAAGTGTGGGGGAATTTGATACACCCAATTTGTGTATACGTTTCCATATAAATAATTGAATATAAAAACATGTTTTCAACAAATATCTATTTTTTTATGAACATATTCTTTGATTTTGGTGATTCTGTTTACTATCAAGAGGTTTCTGGCTAAATACATGAATCAAGGGATGCATGTGAAAATTTTGAAACTACACAGTCTGTACTTTTATACACGCCGTGTACATCTAGACAGAGACACAAACCAAAGGAGGGAGTACCTACCCATGTCACAAGGTAGAAGATACACGCTATGTGAGGCGGAGTTACATGCCATGTACTACTTTCTAGACGCAGTGATTGCTGAGAAACGTCCACACGCCCATGTGGCCGTTGAAGGAAACACAGCGTGTTTGAATTTCTACATGCGGTGTCTACTATTCGAGAAGGGGCTGGCGGCCAAAGTTATGATACCACATGCTATGTATGGCAGTGGTACATGCCGTGTACTCAAAATCACCAAGAGAAACCGTGTTCAAGAGTCATAGACGGTGTGTTAGGCCACCTGCCAGCGGAGAAATTGGGGCTAAAGCGCGTTGACGAAAAGTACACGGCGTGTACTTTCTATACACGCGGTGTACATTATTTTTCTATAAAAAGAATCCTTGGCCTACGTATTTGGGAGTTCAAAACATTTGGAGGAGAGAATAAGCTCTGTTGCTACCATTCCTGAGCCACCGTGGTGCCATAGTTCCACTATTACACCTTCCAAAACCCTACCTCATCACTTACACGATGAATCCGTCAGGTATCACGTGTGTCGTTTCTACTAGACTTTCTATGTGTAACTAAAACCCATCATATTGGGACTGTGGATGAAGGGAACATAATTTTATGTTGTTTTATATAGTTGTGTTTTATTGTTGTAATTTATCATACTCTTCTTAATCTACTGTCAAATATAACAGAGAATTCTGAGCTGGACCAAGGGAAGAATTATCAGCAATACAAAAGAAATGTAACAGTGAAAACATCCATGACCATTTGAAGTATTTAACCGATTCAAATAATGGACTGAATGTAATAAAGAATTAAGAACAATGACTAGAGGACCAAGGAGTCAACTGCTCTCATTCCACACAAGAGGAACCGGACCAATGAAATCTTGTAACTAAATGAAATCCAGAATGATTGAATTATTATGAACAACACAACCATTTAAACAATCTTCATAAGAACTCCTTAATCACCACATCCCCGACATGACTTTTCTTCCCATTTTTAAAGACTCATTAAATTTACCCTTGTTTTCTTTCAAACTATATTCATTTCTTCAAATTAAAACAATTTAGGTTCAACCAAAAACCAAAATCATTTCAATCCACTCCAAATTCTGCATAATTCACCTAATTAAGTATTAACTCAATTGAATTCATGCACAACACAGTTCCTTGAGGATCAACCCTGAAATTATGCTATACTAAGGTTCTAAGAATGGGTAATTAATTTGGGATGCATATAACTTCAATCAACGACAAGCGAGACCAGTGCCTCATGTATTTCTTCCACTATCTTCTTCATAGACAACTATATGATTCCTTTATCCATATCTTTCTTTTCCCATGGGATCTATTTATAGAAGAACATGGGGACTAGTATTTTTATGGCTGATCAACCATAGGGGGTCACAAACCTTCTTTTCTGTAAGACTATGAGGACTCCTTGACCCGCCAAAGACTTAGTTAGTGGGGACACCATTTAAAAATTGGAAATCACTTCCTCAGCATAGTAAAAAATATTTCTTCATACAAGGGTGACGAAAGTACCACCTCATCCCAAGAACCAAATACATTGCAGGGGATTATCATTATTGGTGACAGAAATCACTGAATCGGTCCCGAAGACGAATTTTGTTTCACTTGTGGGCACTGAAAACACCACCTCCACCTGCAAACTATATCGTTAATAGATGCTTCATGATATGGAGGTTATCCATATACACAAGTTTTACATGAAGCACTTTATGACTAACAATATTGTAACATTTAATTTGTTCATCAGTCTACTTCTGATTTTGATTTTCACAATTTTCGGATCCTGATATAATTATCCTCTTAAATGCAGAATTTCTAGGATGCAAGATGTATATTTGCTAACAGAAAATTTCGATGCCATTTTTTGTTAAAGTAATAAATGGTCATAACGATAATTAGAGATTTATGAAGCATATATATAATGGTGTTACAAAGGGAGTGCGTAGAAAATTATCAATACCTTGTAGTAGATAAAGATCTAGTTAATAACAAATGATCCTTTGTTAGGGTATTACCCCATGGTACACCTATTCTATGTCTAAACCCACTAATACTATCCATATAGGAAAATTTTTCAATTAGACATGTCCGTCTATAAATTTTAGATGTTTAAGGATGTTTTCCTATGATTATACTTATCCTTATAGAATTCACTAATGATTTACGTAATGGTGTAATCTATGAATAGAATTATGAATATAATAAATGTGTGTCAAGAGACATATTTTGGTAATATAAATAGTGTGAATTGTTTACATGAAATTTAGGTAAATATATAATATTGAATTAGTAAGGAAACATTGTTATGTGAAAAAAACATAAAACATGTCATCATAAAAATAAGTCAATATAAATCACTGAGACATCATAACTTAGTGGACTACGAAAATCATTTATTATTTACTCATGGGGTCTCATGAGACAGAATAATTATTAATGAATTGGAGTGAAATGTAATTCAGAATCCACCCTTGACATCAGTTATATGTAAATTTACTTTTGTTCCATATAGATCATACAAAAAAAAGAAAATATTAAATAGAATTTAATACAATGATAATGGACCATGGGTTAAATAATGGAAGTAACAAATAAATGAGGGATACTTATTTCAGGGTGATTGTTTTATAAAAATATCAATTCAATATTGTTAATTTGGACATCACACATGATAATCATTGAAAAATAAAAATTAGAGACAATGTGAGACTATATGAACTCCATTATCGATTATATTTGATCAAGAACCCAAGTTCACCTCAATGTTATGAAAAATTCTCAAAATATAATTAAAACATTGAGTTGAACTTTAGTCATCCCTATAATCCTAAAACTAATTTTCAATCATGTAGAACCATCTAGATACATCATAATATGTTCAGAGAATACTTTATGGAATTCTACAAGGGATGGGGACAACATCTTCCTCTATTCAAGTTCTCTTTAAAAATTTTCACTCAAATTTTGATTCCTACTAATTATCAGTCTATGTGATGAGCTATAGAACACAAATGTGTTGGGATGATAATGGATAATGGAAGATTTTGTTAACCTAATTAGTCAATTAAATGCTATAAATGGGAAAGGACATTCAACAACCCATCATTCTCATGCATTTTAAATAGAATAACTATGTTGACAATGTTTCTTGAGATCTTCAGTTTTGTTTCAGATATAATTTATTCAATAATATATCAATATAGAAAATATTAATTATATTATCGATGAAAGGAACCATATTTATATGATTTTTAATCTCCATTTTTATTCTTAATCACATCAATGTTGGGGCCTATGAAATCTAACTCTCACAAAACCTATCTCATGTGGATTACATGTACCATTTATCCCAATTGAGATTATACACACAATATCCTTCACATGAACTAAATCATTATATACTATATATGTAGAATGATATCAAATATGATGGGTATTTTGTGAAGTTAAAAGGCCTTCGATACAAATTAATACTTATAATAAAATCTCACATGTTTAATGTTATATAGTAGATCTATAAGTATGATGGGGTGATTTTATATAAAATTCCCGTAGTGAAATATAATTAATGTCATCTATTTTCAACATAGTTTATGAATTGAAAATTTTATGTAGTAATTTATTATTTGGGAAAAATAAAACAACCATGACTAGTTTAATTGAAATTTTCTATATACAAACATAGTTTTTATTTATCTAATGATTTTACAGGAATAATAATATATTTAAAAAAATTATTAGAACCTTAATATATATATATATATACTAATTTTGACCTTTAAGAATTATAACTATTTGTAAAATAGACATTAGAAAATGGCTGTATAATTACTATATATTATATAAAATGGTGAGAGGTAATTAATAAATAATAGTTTAATAATGGACTCATATTGTAGGATCATTTATTTTGAATCTCATTTATCTAAATGAATGAGGGAAGTTGTGTCATTGGGGTTCTCCAAATGTTTTTAAAAATTTTAATGTACTAGAGTTTCACATTGATATGTTGGATGTTATCGATGATAAATAATTAAATTCATATAATATATAATATATTTGAATTATTATATAATATAATCTCTTAGTATATGTGATATTTTTATGTGAAATGTATAATAAATTTCTGATCCATAATGATATCTAAGAATATTTTATGCATAAAAATGATAAAAAACTGAAACATATAAATCTAGATGTGATTAACTGATTAAAATGTTTTTCTACAAAATTTTAATTCATTATAATAAATACTTTTGGATGAATTATTTTTTAATTATATAAAACTATGTTAGAATTAATGAGTTTAAACCTAAATGTTTTGTTATAGTAGAATATCACTATTTTTTAATAGATTAGATTTTTGGAAGGATGTGGATAATTATATGTGATAGTTTAGGCGAAATATTTTTAAAAAATATTAATATGAAGATATAAATTGTATGAAAATGTGCTAAATATCATCTAATAAATAATAATCTAGGGTTTTATTCCACGGATTTATATAATGTTATTTGATAAAATTTCATGATACCTAAATGATAACATTAGAGATAAAGGAAATTTTTTTTTGGAAGTTAATTATATAGGAGGTTCATATTATTTAATATCATTATATTATTATTTTTGAATAGTTAAAGGATGATTAAGATGAGACACCATTGATGTATAATTGTTAGTTATTTACACATGTAATGATGAAAATAATACTTCATTGTATCAACTAATAATTATAAAGAAATGAATTGGAGACCATGATGTAGAGATTGAGGAATTTTCACCACATAAAAATATGGAAATATTATCAAACTGTGAATATTTAGTATAATAATAGATTTAAATAAAAATATGGATTACATATAACAATGATTCTATCAATTAACAAAACAAATTCATTATAGAAAATATATAATCAATGTATAATATATAGATATAGCATTTATAAGAATTATTGAAGATGATAAGTTTGAGAGAAACAAATGTTTTTAGTATGAAATATTTAAATAACTAAATTATATTTATATTATTATCCAAAAATAAATCTATATAATGAGAAATGAGTGGTATATTGATACATTATAGACAAATATTGTGGGGGAAATATTCAGTAATATAACATAACGAATAGAAAGATAATATTATAACATCATAAGAGTGAAAATAGAGAACAATATAGATGAATTTATAAGGATTAATATTGTAAATTATATATCTATATAATATTTATTGTCTTTTACAAAATCCAAGGATTGAATGTTTGTTCTTACTTTATTAGTTTGTTCTATATATTGTACCTATATTGTACTAGGAAAATGGGTTCAAGGATATACCAATGTGGGTGCTTATTGTTGATAATAAAATATAAAAGGCGTGTATGTCGGATAACCAACAATGTATAAGACGGATATGGTCTTCTAAATTCCTAGACGATCCCATTATCAAATCACGTTTATCCATTATTTTACTTTAAAACATATATTGCATGCCTACAAACAGTTTCTGATAGAGACTAAAATTTAATTTCCCAATATGTGTATAAGAAAAAAGTAAAAATTGTAATTGGATACTAGTCACAAAAATGTTTTACCCCACATTAATTTTTGTTGAAATTCTATTGTTTGAATAATAAAACAACCTCCTTCTTCCACGATATAAAAATATTCCTCCAATATTTACAATAAAGGGAAAGGCTCACCAAAAAATAATTTAGATATCTATATTTGGAAACATTATTTTGAGTTGCATCCAAAATATATATTACAAAAAAACAAAATTGGATGGAAAATTTAGTGTATAATATGTAATGTGAATTTTTATTTAATTTAAGTATTAATACTTTATTTATTTATATGAAATTCTGAGAAGAATGAAAAATATAATAAAAATTTATTGTTTTTTTTCTAATAATATATATAAATAATCAATATCCACTAGTATGACCTGGATAAGGATGTTACAAAAAATTCACCCTCCAAATATGCATCAAATGGGTGACATGAAAAATTACTTTAAGAATATAATTTATTTTTACTTGTATATAATATAGTTAGAAAACTCTATTTTTTTATTTTAGAACATTGAAACAACATGCTTGTTTCAGATTCTTTCTACCGGGGCACGCCTTGTCTGTGTCATCGTGTTGACACACATTGACAATGAATTATGCCTTGAATTCCATAATCCCAATGGTAAGTGACATTCATCAAATTTTCATATATGTCTCCTCCTTGATTGAAATTGGATGATTTGATGTTAGTGAAATCATATGTCAATTCCTCCCTGGAATTCATCACATAGTCATGGCCTCCCTTTGAGATTAATACACTATTCATGAAACTCATTCTTAATTCCATATATTTGTGGAAATCAGTTATTTTTGTTATTCTGTATGGACATTCAAAAGTGTTATGTGAGGGAATCAACCTTTAGTTAGGATTGTATGCATTCTAGGCATTGATGGAATATCTGGATGCTAAAAAACATCAACGCTTTTATTCTCCTGTATCAGAGGGCCTCTCAAGGTAATATAAACATTATTCTTCCCTGATTGGTTATAGGTTATCTTATGTTAGAGTAATTTATCTGGGGGTTATCCTTAATAACATATATTTAAACATAGTGTATTTTATGAGTTTAACATTTATGGGAGACGAAACAGACTGATCATTACACTTATGGAGGTGGATTAGATGAGCATATCCATTGGAGGAAACACCAATAAAATTTACTGAATGTGTGGATAATAACACCAAATGATATATAGTCTGAGGTTGATATTCTCATAAAGGAAATGTTTCACACAATGAGGGTTGATCTAGAAACAATTGAGTGATGACTAAGAAAATGGGCCCCTCATTGGGGGACACCATGATTTACAACTGTTCGAGATTGATCCTATGGGAGGACTTTAATGTACCAAGTTTATGAAAAAGGGTTCAAACCCCACATATGTAGAGAGGGTATGGTTTGGGACATAGAAATAGATAAAGAACCATCTCAATATGGTTACTCTTGGTTGAGTTATGGTTTTATGTGTTGGGATTTAACATTGTTTTCTACCTGCGTTCCTCAAGGACAAGTAATGGGATGAGTTGGGCTTACGCACTAAGATGCCCCATGTCATTCTGATAGCAATGAAGGGATGGATATAGAATACACACAATGATAACCAATGGTGTATGGTGTGACCTCAATAAGATAAGGTCAATGTAAGAGATTATATGTTTGGGGATTAAGAATGATTAGCTAAACAAGTGAGCGGCAAGATCCTAATAGGATATAGTGGCCCATACAAGAATCGTGTTGGATGATGGAGGGTTGGATGATGTGGATGGAATGAATGGGATTAAAATGATGTGGATGTGATGGTGTTGGGATTTCACCCCTATGAGGATTCCTATGTATCCCATTTGGATGAGAATCTATGTACACATAGTTATGGTGGGGGTATTTTTTATTAATCATGGCTAGTAACCCGGTCAATATGTGACACGTGGTTGGGGAAAAATCATGGCAAGCTGACTAAGTGGTCCTGAAGCAGACATGACCTCCCAGTGAGGAATTATCCTTACAATATATAGTGACTTGATGGAAAACCATTATGTGAATTGATTATAGGCGTGGATCTTAGAGAGAATTCATACATATAATTTTTGGAAGACCAAGATCCCTGTCTATTTAGTTTAGGTTATAGGCTGATAATTTGGTTATACAGATAGGAAATGACACTGAGACAAGACCTGGTGATACTAATTGTTAGAATCCATTTGAAATAGGACTAATATTGGTTGGTTGGTTGTGATATTCTCGGGATTACACATGGTTAGTGTCCAAGGAAAATGGATCAAATCACCTTACGGGTGGATCCATGTGATTCATCCCAAGAAGGGAAGGTGAAACACCAGGATGCTTCTTCCATAGGAAGAAGAACTAGAGTTTACAATTTTTTTGGGGATTAACCCTCATCGAGGATTCCAAAATACAACATAATTATCAAAATATCCATAGATTGGATCTTGCGGTTTAACATCATGCTGGAAAAGTGAACTGACGTGGAATAGAGGAAATAAATGGATTATGGGGAGTTTTTGGATGGAACCTCATATAGGATTTATAATTATCCTTTTTATATAACAGTGATCAAATCCCATATAGTTTGAGAATTGGGAGTGTCGAATCTGGGAAAACACATGTATAGTTTCCTAGAAACTTGAGGTGGATTATGCATGTTTTATGGCGCAAAAAGGATTTCAGGGTCACTATTATTATAATCTCATGTGATTAATCCACTATATAAAAACATACATAACACATTGAGATATTACTTAAAAATTGAAGAACATACATTAAAAAATATAAGAAATTCATGACTATACCCGAATGGTATAATGTCTTTAGAAACTAGGGAAAAAATAATTGGTTCATAAGACATCTATATTATCTCTCACATATTAATTCACAACGAGAAATTTTTCTGAAAAATCATACATAATACTATTATTTATAACTAGGAGAAATGAATTATAATGAAGGATGATCTTAGATACTCAGTAAGGGTAAAAAATTGTTATATCAATTCTATCGCAATCATAACAAATAAGAACATAAAATTTGATAATATTATCCTATATGTGAATGATCGTGGAATTTGTCAATCAGATAAATCATAAATGATAATAATAATTAGTGAATGAAATTAAAAGAGTCTTAACCTAAGGCTTGATATTCAATGGAATACACATAAGCATAGAAAATAATTTCATTTGAGTCATGGCACTTTTCAAAGACCATCTTTGTAGACATATTCCATTACTAAACCGATATAACTCCCCACTCTAGCCCCATATTACTGAACTGAGATCATTTCCCATTCCATCAATTTCAATATCATGGGATATAATTATTTACCTAATAAATTAGAGGGATATATAGGTCTCACCCGTTATATAATGAACTCACTGTTATATGATTCATATAAAAACCAGTCAGCATAACACAGGGAATAAAATGTGTTTATTTATACAGAATTCAACTATAACATAATCCATGTAAAACAAACAGATTATATAAATAGAAATTACTAATAGAAAAAATAAAAAAATTGGAACAATAGTTATAGTATTCTTTAATAATAACCCTACTAAACAATTTCATCATAGATAAAAAAAATTTACAGAACAACCAAAATTAGTTCTTTAGGAAAATATAATTTTTTCTTCAGAAACCTTTTCATTCATCCAAATGACGTGAAATTTTAAAATAAAATTATTTATTTGAAAAATAAATTGAAAACATGAATGTATTATTTATTGAGATAATGTATTATAAAAATTGAAAAATTCATGTGTTCCATATAAGTTGAGTGACTACATGCTTCTCAGACTCTTTTTGGAATATAAAAAGTTACCTTTTATTGAAAAGGACCAGAGCTTACTCTCATTTAATTTTGTAAAAAGATTCTCAAATGGGACGATATTACTATAAATAATATTAATAGAATATAGATAATATTTTATAATACATATGTATAAAATAAATACATGGATGAAAAATATACCTTAGTGAATACATACATTTAAAATAACATAGATAAAGATGAGATTTCGAAATTATCTCCAAACATATGACCCATTTTAATTGTATTTATCCAAACATCTAGGGGTTTAAATAGTTTCATTTAATTATTCTAGAATAATAGTTGTTTTATGATGTCATTTATGATCATGTTATCATCTGTTTGTTAGTAACATTATTACTCATCCATCTAGTATTATCTTCTTTATTTTTGTATGCATGTTTTGTCAGATAATTTCTCATTCCTCTTCGTAGGTTATAATTATATAGTTTATAGAATTATATTATTATAAATTATATCATATTGATTTATTCAATTCAATTATATTATCATGATTTAATGAATATCATGTAGAATGAATCAAAACACATCATGGAGATGGTAGGTCGTACATACACACGAGTGATGATATCAATCCAATAATTATTGAATTGTATTGAATTGGATGGTGTATAATATGTCAGAATAATTATCATGTTATAATAATAATATTGAATAATAATGTCCATAATTATACACATCCATGTATGGTGTTAGTGAAAAAGATATTACACCCCTGACATGGAGACGGTAAGTCGTACATATGCAGCCACGAAGAATTCATTTTTATTAGGATAGAAATAAAGTGGAATATGGTTGTTCCATAAAAATAATAAATCTTAACTATGTAAGTGATACTTAAGTAATTTAATTATATTTAATCAACACAAGAAGGGTATGTAGATGAAAAAACAAGTTTGATAGAATCGGTAGAGGAGGTTAACTCTTCTTCGATGTGGTCCATCTAAATCTCATCTTAATGAAGTAATGATGGTCTTTAGAAAAGTACAGAACTATTAGATGTTACTAGTGAAGTTGAGAATATAAAATTTCAAGTGTTTTTAAAGAATGAAGGCTAAATGAGTTGTGATGAAATGATGGATGAGGTTCCCCTTTAAATTTGAGGTGATGGTCAGTTTTGAAAACATCAAAAGATATTAATTTATAATAAACTCAAACCACATTCAAAAACATTCAAAATATTCCATGTTAAAATATGTGATAAGATAAGGTTACAATATCATCAACCATTAATGTGTAGAAATGTATTTCAATCAATTTATTCCTTATCATTTTAATTAACACTTAGTTATTCATTTTAATTTTTATCTAGGGTAACAAAAATATCAATATTGAAATGGTACACTATTTACTTATTTTAATTCAATTAGACCATAAATAAATTATTTTGAGCATTTTAGACCATATAATAATTATTATATATTTTGAATTTTTTTAACGATTTTTAAATTATATAATAAAACAATATTTCAATAAACAATCAATAGTGTCAATTTTGATACAATACAATTCTTTGATTTTCACAAATATTAAGATAAGATGTTTACTTAAGAAAAAACATATCAGTATAGTTCACAGTGTAAATTTCATCAATAAAAATAATTTCAAATATTTGTTATGCCAAATTATATTTATTTTAATATTATTAATAACATTTATTTGTTATCTTAATTAATAAAATAGTTACAACAACATTTTTCTGGAAAAGTATTTAATAAAATTATTTTGGGGAAATAAATTTGAAATAAAATACTATGATGAAGATAAATCTACTAAATTTTTGAATAATATATGTATCCACCTATATCTTCTATAAAACTAATCATTTAAAATATTTTACTTGTTGATCATTATTTTGATAATTATAACATCGCTTTAAATAAAATAATATAACTCTCATTATCTCTTATATATGTATCCAAATTGTCAATAACCAGACCCATGCATGGTTTTAGTCAAGATATAGACTACCAATAAGATTGAGTCAATTGTTTGGGTCTCCAAATGGTTATAATCAATTTAATAATATTTAGTTTATTTTTTTCCTTAATTAAATTATTTCTTCATCATCAATATATAAACATTGAAGGAAATTATTTATTTACTAAGAATTAAAAATAATCTCCCATGTTAAATAAAAAAAAATCCTTAAAAGGTGTTTTTATAATTGAATTTCTCTTATTTATTACATTATATTATAAATGTTTTAATTACTAAAATTTTAATAAGAAATATTTAACTTTTCATTAAATAAAATTTAATAAATGTTCTAATCTCATACATGTGGAATAAAAGGGTACCATTTAGACCCACGAATGGTTTATGTCAAAATAGTATCATCTAATTACTGTATTATGAGTGATAGGGTAACTTAATAATATTATTTATACCCTTAATTACGTGATTTTCTATTTTAATATATGACATATAAATAATGATGTTACTATTCATAATACCCAAAAATACAATTAAACTATTTAAATAATTTGGAACCTTTAATTCCAAATATTTAATCCATTTTTAAAAATTTGATACATAAATAATACAGATATTATTTTATAATTAATCCCATTTTCAGAAAAAATAGGGGTGTAAAAGAAAAAACATTGCAAAAGAGTGAGAGGTTTTTACATCACATTCCATGATAAAAATAATCCTGATGAAATAAATTATTTCTATGTATAAAAAGAAATTATATTTATACTTTAAACCCATTAAATAATATAATTTGACCATTAAAATTATTTTGATGAAAAAAGATGATTTCAATTAATATTTTGTTAACTTCACTATTCATAAAAACTTGAATGTAATTAGAAAAAGATCGAAAATACATCCAAAGTAAATTTTTATATCCAAAGTTCAATGGAAACTTTTATTTTCATTATATATAATATATAATAGTTTCAAAAAATTTAAAATGGATGCACAATTAATAGGTGGAAAAACTGTATTTTTTTAAATATACATATTTTGTTAGAAATATGTTATTTGTTCTTATATTATGTCTATAAAACATATATGTTGAATTTTAAACATTATATTGTATATATTTCATAGGTATTATATTATTATAATCCATGAAGAGTGATTTTGTTAATTTAAAATGTTACTTAGTTTCATTTAAAATGTTTATTAGAAAAACATTATGTTTTATTTAAAAATATTACCTTTCATTTTTAATAGATTTTTCTCTATATTGTATATAATATTTTCATAATTTAGTTAATAGTTTTAATTCTACCATTTTATGGATATGTTATAAGGTAAAATAATAATATCTTTTATTCTCTTAAATGCAGCCTTGCATGAAATGAATTTTATTAAAAGTACATAAAACAATGTGTAACACAAGACAAATAGAGTATTGTGGATATCGTATGCTATAACGGTTTTATGTGTAGCACAATATTATAATGGGGTTGTGTAAAACCTAAGACATTGAAAAATTTAAAAAAAATCTCATACAAATAACGAGGTGTTACAGTCCACCCACTTAAAATGGGTTTCTCCATCGAAATTCTCGTAGGTTATAAATGTATTAAAAATTTGAATGTTCATTTACATAAATCCACATAATAAAAATTATCACTAAAAACCCATTTTAAAAAGGAAAAATGAGAAACATAAAAGTTATTGAAATTCATCAATAACTAGGATCTCATTTAATAGAATGTATGTTGAATGTGAAAACAAGGATATTGAAGAGAAATCTAACTATCATGTTCAGATGGAGAGTGATAGAGTACAAGGTTATGATAAAGTAAAAAATAAAAAAGAAATAAATCTATGATGATTTAAGTATCCCTTTGATTCATCGGATGTGAAGGTACCATGAAAACATTTTTGATTTAAAGATCCTTTCAATAGAGTTGAAGAATGAGAAGAAATAAATATATTATTATGTATAATCGCATACTTTCCTTGTGCCTTGATCAATTTACACTTCATCTCTTATTCTTGTAAAATATGTTTTTTTCATTATTGAAGAATTATCACGAAATTTGATTCATAAATAAGATGATTGGTCATTTAATATGTCTAACTAAAGTTTAGAATTAGTTATCAAATATCCATAATCCCACATTTTGTGAGATATTACATTATTCTAACGATCTTTATCCAATTATTAACAAAAACATTCCACAAACTGATAACCTTACTATCCTTATGGAATTTGAAAAATAATAAAATTTATAAAGAGGATTAATTTCTCGGCTTGACAATTATCCCTCATATATCATATGGTATCTCTTGTTAGTCACATTCTATTCACATGACGGCCATTACCATGTATTCTCTTATTTCATGGTATTAACCTAAATTAATATAAAACCAATCTGAAAACATGCATTATTTCAAAAATTAACTCTTTCAATATACTATAAATCTGATGGATTCTATATTCTCCATTGATGATATACTAAATATTTTTTTTCATCAATATTCTTCCTAGGTTATTCATACCATCAATCAACTTTTTTTACTTACATATACAAACATTATGCACACTTTAATGGTCATCCTTCCAATAATTTTCTTTATCCCAAAAAATATAAATCACTATTCATTGCTTTTGATACCACAGATCATATACTATTAACTACATATGGAAAACCATATATGACAAATTGATAATTCATTATGCCATAATACCATAAAACTAATTTAACAACGTTATTCTAGAATATCCTTACATAAACCCTCAATCATTCCACCACTTCTTTGTTATATTCCACATCGCTAATATTGATCGTATGCGATTTTCCATTATCATTATCTTTAAGAGATTGCTAATATCAGTCTTTATCAGTAACACCTAGATTAAGGCATTGGTAGGCATATATATCCCTTTCCTCTCACTTGCAGCATTGATGGGCATGAGGTGCATTCTGTGCAACCTTTTATTTATTCACATCGTTACCTATCTTTCTTCAATTAATTTTACACCTAACATACCAATGAAATTATTTTAAACATATAATACATTTAATAATCCCTTTAAGAAAATCTCAACAATGATTCATTACACTCATTTCTAACTTTATAGAACATTCCACAATATCTTCATATCTACTAAAGTATCTTGTTGATAGTTACCTTCAAAAACATGGTTTTATGCCACTCATGAACCTATCGACTTTATATTCATGTTGGATGATAATTCATAAAGAGTAGCCTTAAATTATTTTAAATTTTTATTCATATATATTAATATATTCTATATCCTTTTGTTTAATCTTAATGCACTCATTTTACATCTTTATACGAATAATATTTTTATATTAATTACTGAAAATTATGTTCATGAACATGTCCCATATAATTGATTCAATATCATCTTGTTGCCTCATGTTCTTGATTATAGTGGATCACTTGTCTGCTTAACCTTGTAAATGAGAAAAATAAAAAATTAATATTTCATGTTATAAAAAATGAAGGAAAGAAAATATCATTAATTGGTACTGATCTATTATTCCAAAACAATTTAATCAGAAGACCGACTGAATAAAGGTGGACATTGCCTCATAAAGGATTGAACAGAACATCATTCCCTTATATGCTCATTTTGTTTTCCAAAATCATTTATAGCTTCTATAAGAATAGGGACATGTTTTTTCTTTCTATCTCCTATATCATTTGGTGTTTTAGGAGGAAAATCGTTGCATTTCCCATTTCATTCATCATTAACACAGTTCGTTCTTGTTCTAGTCATTTTCTAAAACCCAAAATGGATAGCGTGAGAGGAAAAAACATACTTGGGAAGTAAAATAATAAATCCAAGATACTTTAAATCTATAACATCATTTTTTTAATCCACTTTTATCCATGATCATTAAAAAAGCAAGAAATTTTACGTATACATTGGCTTATCCTAAAGATCATCCCTAGACATATCCTTAGAAATATTTCAAGGGATTTCACTATTGTTTTCTCATTCTAGTTTCCAAGGGTCAATAATACATTTACACTAATAAATATTATAATGACCCATATATTGCGAAAATTGATATTAAATCAAAATTTAATAATATCCATTACAAAGTATAACAACTCCAAGAAATGAAAATATATTTTTAGTGCCTTTAGGAATTGGGAAACATAAAGATCTAGATTATAAGACATCAACATTGTCTCCCACTTATTCTTTCTTAAGTAGACCCCATTCAAACATATATCACTTAATACAATTCATCAAAACATGGGGAAAGGAATCATATGAATAGATGACATCCGATTATCACTAAGGGTAAACAAGGGAGATATCAACCATATCATAATCATAACATATAAGAAAATAACATTTGAAAATATTATCCTATGTATGAAAGAACATGTGGTCATTCCATGGGATAAATCATAAAATATCAGAAGAATCAATGGATGTAATATAAACTTCCATAACATAAGACATGAATTTTTTTCATATATATATGCATAGAAATTCATTTAATATTAGTCAAGGCTCATTTCCAAGACCATCATATTAGATAATGTCCATTACTGAACCGAGTTCATTCCACATTATAGCCCTGTATTACTAAACCAATATTGTTTCCTACTTCATCCATTTCTATCTCATGAGATATCAATCATTACCCAATGCATTGGATGAAAATATTGGTCTCAACCATCTTATAATGGAATCATTCTTACATGTGACACTAAAACATATATCATTCACCATAACCCAATGAATAAAATGGGTTTCTTTAAAAATAATTCCATCATTAAATAAAACATTTTAAACAAATGGATTTTATAAATATAATTCCGTTTTAAACACAATCAAACAATAGGAACAATAGGAATAATACACCACATATGTGAACCTATTAAATAATTTAAACATAAATAGAAAATAATTTAGATAGAACATATGAAAGTAATTCATAAGAAAAATATCCTTTCTTTTTCAAATACATTTTCTTTTATCAAAATGTCACACAATTTTAAAATAAATGAATTTATTGAAAAATAAAACTGAAATTTTATAGAGGAATAATCATTGAAATACGTCTTTATGAAAACGAAAAAAACCCCATTCATGTAGTATAAGTTAGAAGAAAACATTCTTCTCATACTTTTGTCGAAAAGTTATAAAGTTATAAATATTAAAAAAAATATTGACTTCATACTATTTTATAAATAAATTCACTAATGGGTAAAATTTACTTTAATAAATAGTATCATAATATAAATAATATTTTATAATAAATTTTATAAAACATAGACATTAATGATAAATATACCCCAGTAAATACTTATATATAAACTATCTTAGATAATAATGAGATTGTGAAATTATCCATTACCTGAGTTCTGATATCCTTTCTATTTTTCTTATCCTCTTGTTTTGATGATTTAAACAATTTCATATACTTACTATAAAATCATGTACTTTTTTTTGAAATAACATATGATCATTTTATCAAATTTTTAGTGACATTATTAAACGTCCATAGAGTATTAACATTATTTGTTTCCAACACCTATTTTGCTGGACAAGTTCTTGTTTATTTCATAAGATATAACAATATCATATAGAGTATCATATTAGTATAATATATATCATATTTATTTTTTCAATACATTTACATAATCTTAATTTAATAATGATCATGTATAATGAATCACATAACATTGTGGAGATTGTAAACCTTATGTATGCACGAGGGATGACATCATTACCACATTGGTCAAATGGTATTGAATTGGATATTGTATAATATTTCATAATAAATAAATTGTTGTTATAATTATATTAAGTTATTATTTCCATCATTATACACATCTATGTATGGTGGTGGTGAAAAACAGATTACACTATAGTGTGGAGACAGTAAGGAGTACATATGAACATGCGATGATTTTATTTTTCATAGGATGGATACAAGGTGGAATATGGTTGTCACAAAATAATAATAAAATCTGAGTATGTATGTGATACTATATTTATTACATTATATTGAAATGACTCACAAAGATGAAGTAGATGAAGAATGAAGTATGAATGAATCAGTAGATGAGGTTACCTCTTCTTTGACTAGATTCGTAAAAATCATCTCTTAATGAACTAGAGTAGGTATTTGGAGATGACTAGAAACTCAATAATGATACTAGGGATGATGATAATGGGAATGGGTAGGAGATATCTGATCTTGGAGGCTCAATGAGTTGTGAAGAAATGAGGGAGGAGATTCCCTATTATAATTGAGGCTAGAGAACTTTTGAAAACATCAAAAATATTAAGTTATAATAATCTAAGAGGAAATCTGAAATCCTCCAAAATATACCTATTTTTAAGATCATATTATATTATTTGTTTATATCAATAACCAATAAATGTTTTAGATGTATTTATTTTAATTGAAACGTTATTATATTGATTAACACATAATTATTCATTTTACGAATTAATTTGGGTAATAAATATTTCAATATTAAAAGTGTGAAATATTTACTTTTTTGATGTGAATTATACCATAGATAAATACCATAGAACATTTTTGACCATATATTAATTATTATACATTAATTCAAAAAATTATCATTATTTAATAATTTAATAACATATTAATTTGTTATACAATCAATTGTGTCAATTTTTATAATAATCATTTCATTGTTTTTTAAAAATTTCATAATAACAAACCAACATCTAAAATATATTTTTATATTATAAAGGGGCCACGGTAATATATAATATTAGTTGGATATATTAATTATCCAAAATTAAATGTATTTTATTTTTTTTAATTACATTCAATTGTCATCTCCATTATTAAAATAGTTACAAAAAATGTTTTATGTAATTATTTAATACACTTATTGGTTGAAAAAAAATATTATGAAGATAAATATAATATATTTCGTATGAATACATTTATTTGAATATATATTCTAGAAAATACATCATTAAAAATGGTATACTTATTAAAACATGATTGTGACACGTTTAACATAACTTTAAATAAAATAATATAAGTATCGTTATCGCTTTTATAAGACTCCAAATAGTCAAAAAATCGACCCTTGGATGATTTTGGTCGATATATAGTCGAAAAATAAAATTTGGTTAGGTTTTTGGGTCTTTAAATGGTTATAATTATTTTAATAAAATATAGTTTATTTATTTTAAATAAAGTAACTAATTTTTGTTTCATCAATATATAACTTGGAAAGGAAATTACATAATTCATAAAAATTTAAAATTAATAAACAAGATAAGTAAAAACATTTTATCATTTAAAATAGTATTTATAATTGAATTTATCTTTATTATAGCCTTAAAATAAAAATTAGTCATTAAATAAATCTGAATAAGACATATTTATCTTTTCCAGCTACAAAATATATTGAATGTCCAAATCTTATCGAAGTTGCATCAAATGTTTATCAATTCATCCAAAGGATTATTTATGTTGTTAAACAAAAATAAAATTATATTAGGTAATGTATTTGTTTAAATTTTTAATACTATTTTCACCCATATTTAAGAGATTTACACATTCACCAAATTAATTAAAATTACCAATGTTACTATTCATTATCGCAAAAAATAGAAGAATTTTATTAATATAAATTTCAACAACTGATTCTAAATTTAGAAATTATTTTTAAAAAATCAAATCATAGAAATTTTATTTATTATTTTTAAATTAGTCTTGTTGTCGGAAAAAAATGGTTTTAATAGTTAGAACATTATAGAAAATGGGGATGTTTTTGCATCAAAATTCAAGGTAAAATTAATTCCAAAAAATCTAATGTTATATAATCTGGTAAAAATATATTCTATATATACTTTAAAACTATTTAACACTAAATTTTTACCATATAAATTATTTTGATGAAAAAAGTTGTTTTCAATTAAAATTCTATGATTTTTTCTATTTATCGAAATGTAAAGTTATCAGAAAAATATAAAAAACTCATAGAAATTAAATTTTTATATTCATCTTACAAATTAAATGTTTTATAAATAAAATAGAACATATAAAATATTCAAAAAATAGATTTAAAATGGGTGCACCGTCAAAAGGCGTTAAAACTATAATTTTTGAAAAAATCATCTTCTACATGAAAAATCAAACTTATTCTTATATCATGTCTGGAAGTCATATAAGTTGAATTTAAATCATAATATTATATATATTGAATACAAATTACACTAATAAAATCCATCTATTATGATTTTATTATTTAAAAAACACAGTTATTTTCAATTACAAAATTTTATGAAAGACGTTTTGTTTTTTTAAAAAATATTTATTTTATAATTAAGTACTTACAAGAGTAAATCATATTTTTATTATCTATATTAAAATTTTTATATCTCCATTATAATAGCTAGGTTATAAGGTTACATAATAATATTTAGTTTATATTTTAATGTCAGTCTTGTGTATAATGAATTTTGTCAAAAGTTCTTGAAATTTTGTGTAACACAAACAAAACATAGTGTTGTGTATATTTCTAGCTAAGATGATTATTTGAGTAGAACATAATTATAATGTATTTCACACAAAAAAATGATAATAAAAATATTAATAAAACATAAATAAATAAATTAAATTAAAAAAAGTATATCATAAAAATCTCAAGGTGTTACATGATCGTTGTGAGAAATAAGGGGATCAGTAGGCATTTCAATCATATCATGAATGGAACTAAAACAAGTGATTGAGATCGTATTATGCATTGATAGTGGCCTAAAGATATGAATATTGGGAAAATTAGGATCAAGTGTGCCACCTCCCTCCTGAAAGACTGGGAAAACACATCCCATGTGAGGATCTCATCCCATGTGAAGATGATCTCACTCTAATGGGTACCTATGTTAATGGAGAATGCCCGATATAGGGAAGCCCCTGCACATTGCACCAGGCGAGGATATAGCTTAACATCATGAGTTGTGGATGATGGTTCTTGTAATATTAATTCCTACATCTTGGATGATGATGACTCGATCTTCAACCAATGGACATGCATGAATGGAACCCTTTGGGAAGGGATGTCACTAGAATTGTCAGGAAACCAAGGGGTGGATGAGTTTTTAGTCAAGGTGTCCATGTTTTAATAGGTATGGTAATAAGAAACATCTATTTTCATACCTATGTGGAGGAACATTAGGTAGAGAAATACAACATGTGACACTACATGAGGACCCAATAAATCAATACAGCTAATCTTAAAGGGATATACGAAGGAATTGTGAACATGATGTGGGTTTTATGCATAATAGAGGATCAATCATGATTTTTCATAATGAAAAAAACTCATGGATCCTATAATAATGGTTCACATAAGATGAAAGGTCTTCTCTCAAAATGGAGGGGTCATAGAGAAAGAGTTACTGCCCAAAGGATCATTCTAGGACATAAGAAGTGCTATTTTTGTGCACTTCCCTTGAGAAAAAAATGAAATTGGTGATAGTCAATGCCTTCTAGGCCCACCCAAAGGAGTAACCATTGGAAATTTTTAGTTAAAGATCATATAAATTTTATTTATGACTTGTGAACTTTTATGGAAGTGGTCATCTTTCCATCATTGGAGAGATAGTTCAAATTCATGAGTATTACATTAAAAAGGGAGTTTGGCCATCATTTTATAGGCTAAAAATTTTGTAGGATATCATATGGAGGCTAGCATAGAAGTGACCAAATATAATCTCATTAGGTGTAAAAATAATTTTCATGTAGATTTATTTCTTATAGTCTCATGTCGAGACTCGCGAGCTCCTAAATTAGATGTTTTTTGGTATCTATTTTGGAATATGGCCTTCTACATCACATTGGGTGAATATGGGCCTTTCATGCTTATTTATGTCTTTTGTGCATGATTAAAAATGTATGTTCAAGTCCCTTTGTATTCTCAGAATTTTCCAATGATTCATGTTACAAAATTATGTTGCTCAAATAATCATATATACGACCTTACATGGAATTTGGTGCTACCAACCCCCCCCCCCCCTCAGACTTTAATCCAAAAGGGGGCCAAAAGGTATTTTTTGATAAAAATCATATGTGAACAATGTGTTTCATGAGGTGAACCAAAAATGTAAAATAAGGAGAGTATGGTTGCATAAACACATAGAGAAGACTTCATCCATTTCTATCAATATATTGGGCCCAAGGAATAATACCTTGACATTTGATACGATAAGAGATTCTCTATCGTGGGTGTATATTGTTTATTATTCAATGAATGAACGAAAATTGGGTTTCTTTGTTCCACGAGACTTCTAAATCATCCTTTCATTGGACTTAGAGGAATTTCTTCCCTATATAATCTGATCTTTCGAAGAACCAATTGATTTAAATGCCAAATCTCAGTCTTTCACATGATCCCTTAGTATCTTCGTAGATCAACCAACATGGCTGGAGGACATGGTCAAGATGAGAGGGAGGCTGTAAAGGACCATGATAATTGTGAACCCTCATATAATCCATTCCATAATGGTATTGCCATATAATCATATTATCTTATACAAAAAGATGCTGGATCAAAATGATTATGTCTAAACAAATACCCTCCCACTATGGAACATTGGATTCTAAAAGAGGTTTCCGTCCTGAGATTCGATACAGACTCACTGTGGTCATGGGTGACGTGTGAAGATATCCTTTAACGATAAAACATTAATAAAAATATCCTCCCTTCCCAGGGGAACAGAGATGTTGTCATATACATCCTAAAACAAAAAAATAGACATTTATGGGGATTAAACTAGGGGATGATGAATTTACTACCAACTATGAAAGGATATTCTGTTGAATCATCACCAATGATAAAAGGGGATGGAAGAAAGACTGGGATGAGAAATTTGGGGTGAATTTCACAATTGAATGGGATTCAGAATACTGGGTGCACCAAACATGAAATTATTTTTGGGAATACCTACAAACAATCAGGATAATTGAAGTCTCATGGACGATAAAATTCCACTTTAATTGTCACCATGACATGGTGACATATTTTTTTCATTGGTGGACCATGAAAAAAATACATTCCTCCTCCACCATAGAATTCTCGATATTAGTTTTGGGATGTCCACTACATCAAACGCATTCCTCTGGAGGGACGTAAATATGATGAGTTCCAACAAACAAATAAAATATGGGGATATAATACACATACCATCATTTTCATTTGTCATTTTTAGGTCTTGGTGAAGTAGAGGCTGAAGATTGAATAAATCGTAAAGGAAGAATCCTACCCGTTATGGTATAGTATTCTCCTAAAGAGGAATAAGAATGTTGGATTTTACAATGAGGGACGATTTTCCCAAACACATTGCATAATTGAAATAAATGATCCTATTGTGTGGTCCTAAAAGTAGGATGTTGTCAAACATTGGGATTCTATGTAAATGATAAAATGAACCCACCATTACTTTATGCTTAATTTCTTAATTCTTTTTTGATATTGAGGCTAATTCCAGTACGAGACACATGAATGGAGGTCCGTTCAGGAATGTTGGTAATGGCCCAGATCATGGATTCCATCAAAAAGGTTAATTTTATACTTAATGTAATAGCATGGATGCAAAATATCCAATGGTTAATTTTGAGAGGAGGCACACCAAAGAGAATATAAAACCCACTGCAGACCCCCATGTATAATTTATAACTATCTTATTGGATATGAATTCCAGAATACCATCCATCCTACTGGTTCTAGCCTACAACCACCATTGTTGAAAATTACATGGGTTCAGCCATTGATGATAAACAATGAAGTTATGAGGCTTTATATTCTAAATCATGAAAACTTCAACATCTATCAATTCCACACCTGAGTAGGATATATATTGGATAACACGCAATGTACACTATAGTATATAGAAAATATAAAAAATATCAGGGGTGATGGGATAGTTTCCCAGATTGATGGAATGATATTTTTTAAACCTGACGTGCCATCACACTTCGCCAGCCAATTTGGGTTCCTATGGAAAATGTAAATAAAGTGTATCTAATTGTTTGATATGATCATAACCCATGTATCCTTCAAGGTATGCTACTCATGTTTACAAGTATTGTATTTGGTCAAATAATAACATATCCATCCCCCTTATATGTCAATGTCAGCCTGACGATGGAATATATTGGTCAGTGTGTGGTATAATATCTAGAATCAATTCTGAAAAAGTGAATTTGGAAAATCAGGGTAGAAAGTTTACATACATGGTGATGATGAAGATGATCATTTAATACTAGGTAAGTGAGTCCATATGCATGAAATACATTTAGGGATGTACTATGTAGGACCTTAATGTAAGGAACATCAAAAGGTGTGGTAACACCACTTCTATATGAGGAGGGGCACTCTCGAACATAGCCTCTTGGACTAGCCTGATAATCTCATGTAATGAAATTGAGATACCTACATCAATAGAATAAATATGTAATTTTACACACACTATCATCAACCAAGATAACAATACAGAAATCATAATGTCTTTAAATCAAATGGAAAAGACTCATGTGATATAGGATCTAGATACCATAAATCTAGCATATTTAGGTGGATGAAATGGTGTATTTTCATTGGTTTCAAGTATATATATTGTACATGTAGGTGTATCCATTCCAACTAGGTAGGTATGCAGATCCACATATTTTGGTGAATCTGATGCTCATCCAATAGCATGACCCGGAAGAAATATCACCCAGGGATAATGGTCAAGATGATGAATAAGAAGTAGTGGAATAATAATAGGATTTTTCAAATGGGGAAGAAGAAGTAGGAGGAGAAGATGTTGTGGATGATGAACCTGTAGGATTGTAACCCCAAGAGAGAGTGACCCATCATGGGAGAAAACATGAGAGTGGAGAAATCATAGGCTCTTACTAGGATCTCTAAAAAATTCGCAATGCTTGTCTCGGCTCATATATCTACGAGTCCCTTTTCATTCCATAATTCCTATCCAATATCTAAAATATGTCCTTCTCATGAAATCGTTGGTGAAGACCAAGTGGCACATACTGTAGGGGATTAGATTGTGCTCAAGGGCACAAAACATTGTCTCCATGAGCCCACATCTGGGTCTGAGCATGGAGGTATTCCATCTATGGTCGAAGTGTTAACATGTGAGCCAACAAACGGGGCTAAGATGGTGACCTCATGGTCCAACTCTATCCCCATTTTTCAGAGGGATCCATTGTAGATCATCGAGCTAAAAAGTGTGGAAGGATCTCATGAGGTAGAATTTCCCATGAAGATTCAAGAACTTGATCATGATACCTTTAGCTCTTACGAGTATCTATTTTTCATAGACCTACAAATGTTATTTGAGAATTTGGCTAACCAAGGTGCCCATTGCACAAAGTTATCATAAGACTATAATCCTGACAAACCAAGGAGTCTATAACATATGTGAGGGCTTTTTTGAGGGATGTACTTGTCTATTCGGAACCATTCATTCATAATGATCCGTCCTTGGAATATGGTGAGTAAGAATTTGTGGATAAAGATGAATCCCCTACCAGGGTTGATCATGAAGCTAGTAGAGGTAAATTATTCAAATAATATTTGAGTTAATAGGGTCCCCACATGTCATAGAACCCTGCCCCTCAGAAATGATGCTGGAGGAAGATCCTTCCACTGTACATATGGCTATATTCTGGTAATACAAACCTATAAACCCTAAGGAAATTGATGATTCCTATCTAGGTACATCCATACGGAGTCATATGACATGGTGTTGGGCGCAGAAGTGTATCCATAGTTTCTCGGATGCCTTGGAGGCACAGTGACTAAGCCTTATGGCATCACTCCACACCTAGATGTACTGTTTGTGTGCAGGTTGGGTGGATTCTGAAAATCTTCATGCGGAAATTCATGATTAAATTACATGGATGATGTGGTAGAGTAACCAATTACTATATTTTTCCTTGTTCAAAATGAAATATGATAACATCAAGAAGATCCATTAGGCTGAGCAGGAAATCCAGCAATTCGATGAGTAGATGAACGAGTTTTCCATATTCATCAGAAACCAATTGGAAGTCATCAAATCATTGAAGTCCCAGCTAACAGAAGAAAAAGAGTAGTTGCAATAAGAGAACCATCATGTGGATGAGCTCCAAGAAAAATGAATTCATATGAAAATTATGGATTATGATTTTCTCTTAGTGACTTTCTATGAGGATCAGAATATCAGGAAGAATTATATGATTTCGGAAGATGAAATCCTAATTGTTGCGAGACCAATGAATTCCAATGAGGGAGAAGATCCATAAGAATTGTGTTTCACCAAACATATGAGGAATACATATTTTTCCTTGAACTTCATGCATGGGTACATTTCCTTCTTATTTCAATTACTAAAACTCGATCATATATATGATAAAATATATAATCCATCCCTAATATCACATTTGTCATTCCTTGTGTAACAAACATGGTGTGGACACATAATCATCCAATTTGTATTAGAGTACAAGATAATAATCAAATACTCATGTTCTTTATTTATTGACTAACCATCTAAAGAATGTTGGATGATAGAGGCTGTGACAAGAGGATTGGGCTCTCAAAATTGTCAAATTTCCTTTCCCAATGTTCTTCAGCACACGAATAGGATAACACCAAGGGTGTTGGAAACAATATAAACAATGGGGTAATGGAATGTGTGAAATAAAATTCCCTATATTTTTAGTTTAATGATAGAGGTTTCATGACATAGTACAAATTATGGCCATATTCAAAACAAAGTAATTGTATCACTTTCCAGAGATGTGAAAAACAAACAAGGGTTGACTTCAGACCACGTTAGAAACACATTATATGTCTTGAATTGATCTTTATTTCCTTCTATAATGTTTTACCAACATGGTAGGTGAGCCTTGTGTCCATGGACCATGCCAATAATGGGTTACCCGGGAGGTGAAATGGGATGTGGATATGAATAAAAGGCACACAAAGCATGGATGTTGGGTGATGGAATGTTTAATAGGGGTTCAACACTCTTGTATATATACCAATGTTACATAGAGCACATTGGTGTAGGTAAATTGGTATAAAAAATCAATCCTACCTCAAATGGAAATGTCCTCTCAGATTCTATGTGACAGCTGAAGATGTGAACAATAGGATATATGTCCACAAATGTGGAAGGGGACCTATTATATGAGGGGGTGGGATTCTTTTTAGTTTTATTTCATGAATGTGAGGATAATGACCATTTAATTAAAGCTTATATGGTAGGGTCGACATATAGTATAGTCTAACATAATATTACAAGAATGATGAATATATTATTTGGTCACACTACCTGGAAATCTTAAATATTGCAATTTATTATTTACAAAGACTACACTTTCTATTCCTATGATGTTTTCTTCGAATATTGGAGATGATCCTCACATGAATGTTCCAATGTAGGCTTGTGCACTTCAAAAATACCAATTAATGGAAGGAAAAGTGTAGTATGTGACACAGTGAGGGACAACACACAAATGAATGGATGTCCATGAGCCCCTTGGACACACCATGTATCCATTTCATGCTCATAGTTTATGGCCATGGAGTTTAAATAGTTGATCAACTTTTGGCACAACCACATTAGTACACACCTAATCACAAATCAAAATCCCACATGATCCACACTCAGTGTAGAAAAATAAAGTTTGGTACATTGGGATTTTGTGATATGTCTATTCCCACGTATAAGGTTACACCATGTATGGAATCCCACCATGATACAAGAATGGGAAGATGAGGGTAAGTAGAACACTTCATGACAAAGATGAAAGGGTGACTGGTAGGTAATGCTAAAATGCGAACCATGTTCGAAACACATGGATCATAACCTCAGTAGACAAGAATGGGATGAGAAATTTTGGTATCAAAGGTTGACCATGTTCAAAACCCATGGCTCACTTATTGCGGGCAAATATGAAGTTGGGCATTGGCCTAGAATGAGAGGTGAACCAGAGAGATATGTGACCATCATCATTAAGGGGTATTAATGGATGCGAAGGATGACAGTGACCCACACCAAGAAGTACTCGATCTGTGGATGAGATTTAACATCATATATTGGTACTGAGGACCTGGTGGGACAATAGTTTAAGTTCATATTGTGTGGAGCATAACTAGGTCGAATGGGAAAAAGGGATACTAAACTATGGTTGAGTTATAGGAAAAGATGTCCATGAATTTATATGAACTAAATGAGACTTCAAATCAATATACTTGTAGTTCATGAAGAATATCAATGTGTAAGACCAAAAATGGTGGGGAATTCCTCTATACTGGGGATATTGTAAAATCCTATAACAATCATGGGTAATCTTGAACTTGTATCTGGTAGGGAGACTGTTTAATTTTTGTATTGTGGATGAGAATAGAAGAAATAATGTGGTAGATAGACCTGATATTGCCGATATAAAAATCATTATGTATCCCGTAAGGTTGGGAGTCAAGAATGTGTATTTCTTGAGGGGAACTTTTTTTTGGACTAACCCATAGATCAAAATAAGAGGAATTATATACTTATTGTATTTTTATTTGTTCCTCTCCTTTTTAGTACCTAGGCTAGGTTGGGAAGCTCATGAGTATATATGAGAATCAAAACATTAGTAGGTCTTGAAAGGTGGAATGGTGTATAACCAGTTTGATAGGTGACTTCCACCAAAATGAAAACACCACAATGTTGGTTCATTCTTTCTTCATGTGGCCAAGATGATGGGGTCATTGTTTAATGTTTAATGGAATGACTGGCATAGACATTTTAACAATGTATGGTCTGGACACAACATTTTATAATTTTTCTAGATGGCGAATCACATTTTAATTTAATAATTCTTGGTGGTATGCGACCATAGTTTATGGTCATAGAAATCAGAACTTAAGGCTTAACAACCTCTCTTTGTTGGTACAAACCCACCAAGACCTCTATGCCCAAGTGATCCATGATCGGTGTAGAAAACTAGAAGTAATGTCATGATTTCCCAATCATATACTAGTAAACTACAATGTAATGGAAATTCTAGGTGGAAGAAATACCAACCATGCTATCATTCCCATTAAACATGTACAGATGAATAGATGGACAATACTAGGTATATTGGAAATCCACAGGAGAAGAAGGGGGAAGAAAAGTGTAAAACACTACACCCTGTATTTGAATCATAATGAGGGTGGTAAAAAAATGGAGGATAACTACTGACCATATTCATATAATTGAGTCCATATCATGTTACCTAGAATAGGAACAAACAAATGAGGGTCATCCTTCTACCATATTCAAAACATGGGACCAATCATATAATTTTTTTTGAAATCATTCAGGTCATTATCCCAATATTATAGGTGATCCATAAGACTAATAATCCTATTTCTAGGGGACTTGTTAGACATGAATGATGTTGGAGACCCAAATAAGGGGATGCATTATGCTTGGGAAAGAATATTTGTAAATATACATATGGAATCTGATTATCATGGTCTCGTATCAACATAAATTCAAACATGATACTATGAAACTTCCATATGTGGGATCAAATGTCTCTTCACTGTTTGGGATCATTAGGGGTTTCTCAAATAGTTTAACTATCATGTTTCTCATAACAGAAGTTATATGTTTATGATCATTTATTATGGACCATAGGTTCCCAGTTTAAAGTCAGGTGCGTGGTATGTACATGTCCAGTTTAACATCATTTAGTGAGGATATAAGTGTCACATAGATTGTTGTCACTCGACTAGGACACAAAAAATGTTATTTTAATGTCGAAGTGATTATCCCACAAATGGCGTAGATGTGTTGTGTGGAACCATGATGTAACACAATGTGAATGAGGGGAATGTAGAATGAATAAACACCACACATTTCCAAGGATGGAACCCATACCCAATGGGCCCAAAAAGTACTTTTTGAAATTTGTGGCTTAGTTTTGGGGACAAAATTTAATGGAATCACAAAGTATCATGTGAGGGAAGGAATCATGCCATATATATTAATTTATTATGTAATTGTAAGATAATATTTCTGAAAGGCGGGAAATATTCTTCCAAATGAGTATCTGGTAGTTCTATTTTAGTTTACTATCATTCAACGAAAACACTGATATTCATAGTTTTTGGTCATAGAATTTGGACTGAACAGATAAATGTGAAGTGTGTTGGTATGATGAAACCCTATGTGAATGAGAGGCAAATTGGTCTACGCCACACAACATATTTCTAAAATTTACTCTGGAAAAAAGGTCCATGGAGGTGGGCTTGTAACCTAGTGGTTGGGACTAGGGATGAGATGTCATTACATCACATTGTTTCCCCTAACGAAAGAAATAAATCCACCCATAGTTCTAGAAAATGGCATAGTTAGATTCCAATACCATGGTAAATGTTTTATGAGGTGATGAAACTATGGCATTGAGTAGTTTATCCTTACACTACCAAGATGATGTTTATGTAGTTTAATATTATACGATAAGGACGACAACTAGTACGTTGTTTATCATCATGTAAAAACGATGATGGAGATCTTGGTATAGAATTATAGAGCACAAAATATATAATGTGGCTTTCAAATAGGGAATGTGTAGTGTGGTGCTATGAAGTAACATTACATGAATGAGGAAAGATGTAATCCTCACGACACCCACAATCCTCATATAAAACCCACACAATGTTCGAAAGCATAAGGCATGGACATGGATGATCAATTTCATTTCATAAGCTAAGGATGTAATATCCTAGTTAAAGGTCATAGAATTTGGCCCATATTGTTCTGGAATTAGTTCAATGGAATGCACAAAGGGCTAAGAAGTATACAAACAACATGTGAATGAGGACCATTGATTCCTTCCTCATTATGAAAAAATACCGGTGAAAATGAACATGTATTTATTGTTGTAAGGATTGGACTTGGACAATCTGTTTAACATTTTTTAATAGGACATACACTCTTAGTTTTAGCATATAGTGTTTGGACCATATAGTTGGGTGAAATTATTCTATGTGGGTAAAAACCACACCAAGACCCATAAGACAAAGTGATCTATACTCTCTGTTGGAAATGGGAAATAGAGGAATCTTATTACAAACAAAGACACATAGTAAGAAAACATGAAATATGGGTTAAGGGTGTCCCAATGAAGTTGATCGGCCTACCCAATGCGAAAGGGTGCACATAGGGTAACACTGAGGGAATTCATGTTCCATATAAACATATGTACTTGAATCAAAATTTTCAATATTTGGTACATAATGGGGATAAAGTAACGATTGAGGATAACTGCTGAACTTGTTCAAAACATATCATCTATATCATGTATCTTGGGATACGAACAATCAAAAGTGGTTCATCCACTAAACATTCTTGAAATGCATGAGAAGAATCAAAATTTTATTCAAAATCTTTTGGGGCACTATCCTATGATTTTATTTGATCTATGAGGTAAAAACCCATGCCTATATGGGTTCCCTTTAGACCTGAAAAATGATAGAGATCAAAACAATGGGGCATGTGAAGCATGGATATAGAAAGTTGGAATGCAAATTCAGAACCTTCCACTCTATATCCTACACCACAATAACTTTATTCACATTAATGAGGCATATCAGATAGATGAACATGAACTCCATCATAAGGGAAGAAGCCTCAAGAGTTATCATGTATATGACATTGTAATGAACAGAAGCCAAATGACGAGGATGATGTAAAGAGAAAAATAGAAAAAAGGATTGATAATATCGGGGATGGACATAAAGGAAAAACATCTAATAATTCTTACATATCACACAATGACTCAAAATAAGCCACATGTAGTTCTCAAATCCCATGAAATTTAAAACCATTCCACAAGGATGAAGATCTCCCAAAATTTATCATAGTGCGACTAGGGTGCTGGGATTTTAGATTATGGACATAGAGGTCAAAACAACCAATGAGGCTTTTTTAATGGATATATGCAGAATTGAGATGTGATGAATCCAAAATTAATGAGGACAATGAGACCCCTCACCATAAAACATAGTCCCTTGAGAAGGGATGTTAAATTGGTTATGGAACCGAATACAAATGTCTGTGTGTTACTAAATATCCCATAATGATGGGAATGAATCCGTACATAATTCTTTAACCTCAAGAAGTTTAATGGTATCTAGTAAGCATGATGTAAATTAGGGAATTTCTAATTCAGGTATAGGGTGATCATATTATTTCCAGATTTTAATGAGAAAAAATTTGGTCTCAACAATCTTCCACACATTCCCAATTGGATCCTTGGAAAATAATTTGATGTAATCATGCTACTAGAAAATATAATAAATTCTTAGTCTTTCGTATGTATCTCATAATGATTGAAATAAAGAAATTAATTTTTCTTGAACTAGGTGGAATTCAATATCATGCGGTAAGGAAGAAGGAGATTATGTAGTTTAACATCATGAAACTCGAATGTTTGTGGAAAGGTTTCCCAAAGGGTATGCACAAGGAATGTGAATGTAATATCTACATGAATGAGGATTGAAAAAAATACACACCACACAATCCACTCCCAATTGATATTTCAGCAATGGGTTTTAAAGGATGAAAATATTAAAGGGAACATGGATTAAATTTTACCTCCGTTCCTATATATCCCATAATAATTGGAATATAGTCATATATAGTATTGTATTAGGCATGGTTAGTTACTAGTGCCAAAGGCAATACCCTTTCAGAAGAGGAAATTGAGGTTTTTTCATGTTTATCATCATATAACAAGGACGAAGCAACAATTTTAATGTCATTCATGTTGAGTAAGTTTTACATAATATGAGAAAAAATGGAACCTTCTTTTTGAGGTTAAACAGAATGCACTATATATAATATCAGTTTAATGCCTTGTAGATAGGACACAATATTTTTTCATCATTTGGGATGAGAGAGATCTTGGTTAATGGTCATAGAACTCTTATAAATAGGTGAAGCTCCAAAAAATGGGTGTATAGCATATTTTCATAAATAACTTTGGCATCAATGATAACCATGGAGGTCTCAACATCATACCACACCCCCACGAGGAATAACCGATGTGATAGGGGAGAAATTTTTAATTGGAAGCATGGCCATAGATGATGTTTCTATTCATTCAAATGAATCCCATGAGGATAGAAATCAAGCCAATGATATTTCATGAACCTTGTACAACATATCATATTGTGGAAAGGAAAAGAGAGATCTTTTTTTATGGTAATAGAGATTTGAACATCCATAGTTTATCCTCATGAATGATGTATGCATAATTTAACATCATGCATGATGTCGGATATTAAGTTGTTTATCATCATGAAACTATGACGAAGAAGCCCTTATTCAATGTACTACTTGAGGAACATCATATTGGTTGACAAGTAACTCGATTTCCATCCATGGTGACCAAATAATATGCATTGTTGGGGTACACCCTTGGAATGATATAGGGTCTTCTAATTTGGGCTCCATCTTTGGTGGATTCCTTTTAGGAATCATTGATATCCTCATATCCAATACCCTAAAACCTTGATTGAAGGAGATGTGATGATGTTTCATATTAAAATTTATGAATACGTTGTTATGATTTCTCTATTGATTTTCAAGGCCCGAATCCTATTCTCATTTTTGGATTCCAACACATCCAGGAGGACATATACAACTTTGATGGTTGTCTTATAATTTGAGACAATTTTACAGAGTAATAGATAATGAATCGTGATTGTTATTAATTCCTCAAGTAATTACCCCATGGAATATGGGGTCACATGGGCATAGTTTTAAGCCACCATTTCATAATACCATAGATAATTAGGGAGTGGGTCTAGCTAATGATTCTTATTTGGAACAACAAATTATGTATATTGTTTGAGAGGGTCTTCTTAAGTGCCCATATACGTCCATTTTCTTATTCATGATAGCAAGATGTGTGGATGGACAAGATGTTGTACATTTCATAAAACTTATTTAGCTGAGTTACTCCGATGTTAGTGTCATTATCAGAGAGAAAAATGTAAGGGACTTAGAATAAATGGAAGAAATTGGATCTCATGAACTCAATAGTAGAATAAGCCTTTACCTCCTTGATCATAATTTACTATTCCAAAATGGAAATGAAATCCTTTGAAGTCATAATTATCCAACATTTGAGAGATGTTGTAGGTGGATATGACACCTCAATATCGAGTACCCAAACGTGGAAATTCTAGGAATATGTGATCATATAGATGGGATCTAGTGGTTGATTAACATAGTTGGAATTATCCAAACACGTGTGGAATATCTTGGAGATCTTGATGGATTGATGAACCATGGTGGGAAAAATATTTCCCAACCATTGAATCTGGTGAGAGAGTTTTAACCCTACTTGATGGGATGGAAACGAATAGTCGTGAATGTTAAATATAACCTAGGGAATATAGTCTACCTAAATAAAAAGAGGATACTTCCATCAAACCCACATTCATAGATAATATTTTAAATGTTTGGACCAATTTGGTGGGTGAAATGCAATGCATGCCAATGGATTCACTAGAACTCGACTATATCTATCTATAGAATATCATGTTAGGGATACTCGATGATAAAAGTTGTCCAATTGGAGGTTTTTTATGCTTTGGAAGGGGGAGGATCCACCATGGAATCATTGTCTGTATGGTGGCTAGACGTCTAGTTTTCTTCATCATCAAGAAAAATATGAGTGGCGACCCTTCGATGCGCGACATTGCTGACTAGATATTCCTAGTCAGGCACTATGAGAGATGTGTGGAAAATAGATAGTGAATCAAATTTACCATTTTGTGACTGAGGAAGCTGAGTGACCTTGGCTTGAGAAGGGAACTAGGCCATGAGATGTTGAACATTTTTTAGAATGGGTATGAGCTCTGGCTTCCTGATGATATAATCAGATTTTATCTACATGATGACCGGCTAAAAGTCCTATTACATATGTAGGTGGCAAATTACAATATCGATAGACAACTCATGTCCAGTAAAGAGATACTAATACTCTACTTTATTATTGATGCAACCTTCAGGAAACAAGAACGAATAGGGAAAGACATCCTATGTATGTGTGGTGAAGACGACCTTCATGCCAACTCTATTGAGTCAGTGATCATTCATCCTCCAGCAAGTCAAGCGTCTTTGGGAACCATCAAAATGAATCATGAGATATTAAATATGCCTGATACACTAACATAATGTCCTCATCAGGAATATCCAGATCCTAGGAATTCTCTTCGGGGGAGGATGGTTGGCTAGAATGTCTTCCAGTGCATAACCCAGGATGGGATACATTAGGATGAACCTAATATAAACTTGTTGAAGGATCATTGAAAATATTTATAAAATAACTTTCAATATAAGGATGTTTAGAATGTTCAATAGAAGTCCATACTGGATACTAGCTTTACCTCATGATGCTACAGATAATGAAACAGTTTTTGCATTTTGAAAACCTATGTGGGGTAGTTAATCCTGATAGAATAATGTATAGACATTGAGTGGGGGAGGATGTGAATGAGATAATATTATTTGATCACTATCCCTTCATTATTCTTCTAGGATATATGGGTGTTGATGTATTTTTTCAATGTAGTCACATAAAGGACCAATGGATATTCAAAATTGGATTTCTTCAAAACCAGTGGAAGTAGAAAGTGTAGCACGATCTCCCAAATAGAGGTCTATAAGTCCTATTCCCATTAGTTGATGACACATTACATCATGAGTCTGTAAAGGAGCTTACACTTGCTTACCATATTCTTAATAAACTAGTGTATATAGGCTATGTGGCCTTGAAGTCATAAGAGATAACAAAGGTTCCATGATTTATGAATCTAACTGATGGACTTGAAATGTTTTGGGTCGATCTCGTTACATTTGTATTTAACATCTATGCCAAGAATCATCCCTTGGGTACCCCCGAAGGCACACATGAAGGGTTCCATCATTAGAGAGATGGAGTAGAGAAAGTTGAAAAATTTCTCAATATCTTTGTGGTGGTCATGACAATGAAGAATTTGACTATTAAATCGTTCATGTAGCACTCCACTAATGTCCCGAGGATCAGATTGAATATTCTATGCATGGAATGAAAATAGGTGGCCACTGCATTCTTCAAACCGAAGGGTATTACCTGGTTGTGAAGGTAGACTTATTTTCCCTGATGGCAGTGTAATCTTCCTCATTTCTATCCCATTAGAACATATTATACCATGATTATCCCTCCATGAATAATATGTCTTGGAACCCAACTGTGGCATCGATCAATAGCACTTTCATAACAAGGGGAAAATAAAAATTTATACAATGATGGTTGAGATCTTGAAAATCACTGATAAATTTGATCAGTCCATTCTTCTTCCAAAAGAATGTTGTTAGCCAACCACATGGGGAACTAAACTACCTTGAAAATCTTGGATTTTATGATATTATCAACCTCATCATAGACTAAGGCACCATGAGTGGGGTTCAACATATTGTGAGTTTTGTTGAACCAAAGATGACTTACTTGAAGACCAGGTTGGGGGACAATGACAAGATGTTCATGTCATGGATTCTCATCATAACTCTATGAGAAAACGTATTAATGCTACATTCAGAAACCCAATTAATGTTGTTTTTCATGTATAGACATGGCTGCACTAATTTGTGTTGTTCTATGGTTTGCCTATGTATCGAGATTCTCTACTACCAATTGAGCAGTGGTGGTGGAGAAACAATAATAGAATAATGAAGGATCATTTTAAAGTTATTCATCATCATCTAGTAGAGTTGGTCAATGGGAGGATATGTTTCATCTATGTCAATGATATATTGGAGAAACATACGTGGCCACTTGGGCAGATGTGAAATCATCACTGGGAGAATGCAGCACTATGGAAAACATTACAACAAAAAATATTGAACTAATTACATAAAACATTCAATCAATGGGCCCATGCTTAATGATAATAATGTGGTGGTGGATGATCATTAAAGGGTGAAGTCACATGGCTAGTTGAAACAAGAATTTGTGGTGTTGTACTATAGCCGTTTGGGGAACATGTTGACACCTAACATGTGTATGAGGAATTTGTATCATTGTACCCTAGTCTATATAAGACTAGATTCTAATCTTCTTGAATTCCTTATATTTGGTAATGTGTATTCCCCTCATCTCATAAATGAATATGCAATGACCCAAATATGGGATTGTGGCCTCCAACCCATGAATTAAGAGGATGAAGACATCATCCAAATCCTCCCTTAGGGTGGCCACAGTACCAGTGTGATCATAAACATTGGTTGGAACCCCATTTTCTGTTCTCTTGTAATAGTTTTCATATAAATATTTTGATTCAAATGATGAAAAGGGAGACACATCAACTAAGAGGACCCCCACTCGACCATTGAAGGAGTACATGAGGCTTTGGTTATATGAGTAGGGAATTTTTTTCTACAGATAGAGCCATAGAAAACTAAACAATGAATTTTAGGTGATCTCATACTAGATGACCATGATTTTAGTGCGGGAAATAAAGCCACCAAACACAGTTTTCATGTAAATATTTCCACCTATCCTATTTTCATTCTGTTCATAACCATGAATTTTCAAGTCACAAGGAATTAGATATGATTCAAAAATTCTTAAATTGTAGAGCATGTTGGTAAGTATGATATTGATCTCAAAACCTATATCGAAGAGACTATGATGAAAATCCACTCCCTTAGCCTATCCAATTATGTACAATGATAAAATGTACAAAATAATGGGAATCCTTAATCATTTCTTGTGAATGTGATGATTAATTGTCTTTATGCCCACTCCACTTCTTCATTATGGAAGGATTCTAAAGCTGGTATTTCTATTTCCAACCATTGGGGTATTTTTAAATCATATACGAGTGACTCATGTATAACGTTTTATAGGAGATGGACATTAGTATAGAGATATTTGTGGGATGATGGAAATATTTTTAAGAACATTGAACCTTCATTATAGATCCACATTTATTCCTAAATGACTCACTTCGGTGTGTGTTTAGATGGGAAATGTGGTTGTTCAATCTATTGAATTCTAGAGGGTACTCTCATAAAACATTTCTCACATGATAAAGGTAAAAAATAATACTATATGACTATCTGGTGGCTATTTCTATCAATGTTTTGATGCGGTTGTAGTGGCTCTACCTGATTGAGTTATATGATTGGTGGTGGTAGTAAACCCAACGAGCCACACTGAGAGGATTCTGCCTACTAGGATCCCTGTTGAGCCAATTACATAGTTTTTATGTCATGAATGGAATGTATAGAAATTCATGCCGGATCATTGTGACATTTCACATGTACATGGCCTATTTGATGATGTAATCAACCAAGATCATTAAGGGGACATTGCTGTGTATCATTATCAATAGTAACCATGTAAGAGTCCACTAGTTTGACCATGTTTACTAATGAATACTCATAGTCATATCTAGAGGAAACCTCAATTACAGGGAGCATTCATGGGGTTTATTCTCATATCTAGGGGAAAGAAGTCCCCAAGGCTATGAGATGGATTTGAAACATGTGGGGTCTCTTCCTCTCATTGGGTTGTCAGTGTGTACTTTTCTGAGATGTGAAAGGAAATGATTAGGATGTAGTATTGGAAGTGAGATTTAGAGTGACAATTTCAGGAGACTCAAGAATATTAAAACAAGCATGAATGACACTATTGGTATGAGAGACAACTCTATGAGAAAACCAATCATCCTACTATTGAGACTCACAGTTGGAGACCTACTGTAATTCATCTTTTCTATCATTATCATGCTTTGTAGAAACACACACCTCATCTTCCAAGGAAGGACCAAACCAGAATACATTATTTCAAATTTCGTCCTTGATGTAGTTAATAAACACATAAAAGCGCATCATTAATTACCTAGGACATGATTACTAGTGTCATACTCATTGGGATTTCTATATTCTAGAAATTTTAGGAGTACCTTATCCAAATCACATTGAAAATTACCAGCGACCTGATCTTCATCGAATTTATAGTTCTGGATTCTCCTAGAGGAAAAGGGGTCTCTCACAGCCCAGCTCTGATGTGAGGTTGCAGCTTGATGTGGGGGTTCATCTTGATTGTCTCTCCTAGTTGGTGATATAATATAAGGTGGTGTCAGATGATTCAAAGGTGGGTGATAATGATCCTAATGATGGGCCATATTTTGTTTTCCTCAACAAGGATATGGATGAGGCTCTATTGGAATAATTTCTAATGGAATAGGGACCTTTACCTATGCGATAAAAAAAATATGAGCATTGGAGGATCTTCTTGCAGAAGTTTCTGGATGAAAAATTACTACCTATTTAACTAGTTACAAGGCCTTGTACAAGCATTGAGATTCCTCAGAAAAATCTCTGAATCCACCTATGATGTTTTGAGTGATGGGGGACGGAACCAATTCAGTATTCAAATTCCCTATGAAAATTCTTATTATTTTTTTAGTCATCATTACGTCGAATGAGTACATGAGTCCCTTACAAATGGATAGAATTTCTATGACTCTGTCATCTAGACATTTTTTCACATATAGAGGTTGGAAATACTAGTCTTTCATGTGGTGGAGATGAATTGAAATAGAAAATTCCTAAAAATATCTTACCATTCAGTAATATAACTAATGGTTAGTTGGCATTACCAAAATAATTTAGATCCATCCAGCATCTGTATTAATGAATATTGATTGGAGGCTTCCTACTACACTAGAGTTAATGAAATAGGTCCACACAAAGAAATTTTGGGGGCTCGATGCTACAACTGGTTCCACATTCCATTGAAATGGGAAAATGTAGATTTCTTGAAATATGTGACTACTGAAATATCATCCAAAAATACCAAAAATTGATAACCATGTGGAATTATTTCCACCTGTCTTAATTTAAAGGCCCCAAGGTAGGCGATGATAGTGGCTGTTAGATCACCTTGGCTGGTATTTCTAATAATCAGAGCATTAATGAATCTTCAACATGATAGGATGGCTCAAAATCTCACTCATGGAGAAACCAGGGAAGCTGATGTAGTCACTGGAAGAATAACCAGCGAATCTTTTGGGTGAATGACCTGAGCTAGGTCCAGATGATGATTCTCTCACATTTTAGGAAGACTTGGTTATGCATAACATGTCTATTTCCCAAATGATATATCCTAAACCTTGTTGTGATAGGTTGGGATATTGGAATCAATATAAGGAATCTTGATGGTAATAACTTGTGGTTGTACCTAGTTCCCTAGTGGATGATGGATGAGACCATACTAAGGATCCTCATAGTATGTATGTCATTCTGGAAGGCACTCAATGATGACCACCTCAATAATATTCTTTTATTATATGATCTATTAGAGTGACATGGAATTATTAGAATCATCCTTCATCTTTATAAACGATCAAGATGGTTCCGAGAGGGTCTCAGTATGGTTTTATGATTTTTGGATTTCTGGATAATGGGAAATGTTATAGAACGGTCCCCTATGCCAGGAAATTGTCCCTGCTAATGATTGTGGATGCATATAGGGTCTTTTAGTGTTCATTATTCCCTAGGTGGCGGTGCAACCTCCTCAAACCATGTACCAATTCCCCCATAAAGTTAAATATTAGGGAAGACCATGTATAAACTGACAGTTCCCAGAGGCATATCATCAATATCGATAGGTAGGTCCAGTTGTTGGATGATCAAGATGAAGTGGAAGGCATTATATTTCTCCCAACCCCGAATCCACACATGTGAAAATGAATCTTCGATAATTCTGTGGATCATATGGAAGCTCTAGATGTATCTCTGATGAATAGTTTAGTGGTATCTAAGAAATAAAGGGTGTTGAGCCATAGGATGAGAGTCTAGGTACAATTCAACATTTCTATCTAGTTTCATAATGTGATCATAAATATTAAGAAAACCCAACAAAAAATTCTTGAGGATGAAATGTGTCACCAAAATTGTCTAAAGAAAACATATGACTTCATCTTGGGTGCGTAAATTTGTAATGTTGAAATATGAAATCGTGATTAGCCAAAAATTCATAGATAAGTAGTTCACTACAAGAATAACTTATAGAGTTCTTCACTTAGAATCACATTACCACACTTGGATGACCAAATCATGAAATCGAGAGGATGAGGAACTAGAAATGACACTTATTTTGACAGTTTTAGTGGTGGGCTAGTCCATTGAGAGAACAATACAAGAGATGATAATCCTCTAAAAATTTGGTCATCTCTTGAGGATGGTATCAATAACATCATTATGTCCAAATAATATGAGGGTGTTATCCACAACTTCATCTGCGATGGATGAAGATGTTGGTGGGGGGCGGGTCAAGCTATTTTTTGTTGTCTACGACACACAATAACAATTCTCAATGATCAAATGTTGAGGTAGAAAATTATCATAGTATTGATAGATATGATTTTAAGGAAATACTATAAAATAGAGATGAATGTTAATCCTCAAGAATGTACCTAAAAAGGGATTGGTAGATCTAGTAATATCACTCATTAGAAGGATTGAGATCACATTCTAGGTTTCTTCCCCATACTCTCATGTAGAGGTTTGGGTTGGAGGCTTCATCATGGAGTCAAATTTCACTTCAGTATTAGAAACAAAAACTGGATTGACGAGGATCTTGCGTTTCTCAGAGATCTTTTTTTTGTAGGGATAGTCCTCCCTTCACCAATGGGATAGTTCATCAAAAATGGTAAATATTCAATAGAATGAAGGCATCCATGTTTATTGGTTCTAGAGTGAGGAGGACCTCCACTAGATCCAACTATGAAATGAAGAGGGAATTCATATCATTCATCATTGGAGTTGGGAAGACCTTCGTTTTGGTGGTCTGTGGTGTAAGGATCAATTTGGCATATATCGATCCCAACACAAGGAGGACCTTTAGGTTGATTTTTGTACAATAATGGAGGACCTCCATAGTTAGTAATGATAGAGCGGGGAGGAACTCTGGTAGATCTTGTAGTAACATTGGGAGGAAACCCATATATTCTTACAATGGAATCAGGAGGACCTCAATTGCAGTTGAAATCAGTATCATGAGTAAGGCCATTAAATTGATTGAACTAGACATGGGGAGGACCTCTTTGTAGACCATCGATGAAATAAGGGGGACCTCCACATGGATGGTCACTAATGTAGGGAGAAACTCTAGTGTAGCTGATGAGCACCTGGGGAGGACCTCTATTCTGACGAGTGATGGAGGTAGGTGGACCTCAACTCTGGTCAGTGATATTATGGGGAAGTCCACCACCTGATATAGGAAAGATTCAATGTGGACCTACTTGTAGATGCATATACATTGGAGGACATCTGTATCTAGAAACATGCAAATTAGGAGGAAATCTATGCTTTCTATAAACAAAATGGAGAGGAACTCCCCTTGTACTGATGGTAGTAATATTAGGAGGATCTCCATGTAGAATGAGAAATAGGGGAGTACCTCTACTCCAGCTAGTTATTTTACAAGGTAGAAATCCATATTGGATATCATTTTCAAGAGTCATCCTATGAAAAATGATGAACATTCTTACAAACAAAAGAATCAACAAAACCATATGGTGGGGTGGCAGAGGCCATCATCCTAATCAGCCATTGTAGTGGCCATTCGTTACAATTACGTGGATGTAGTAGTAAGTTTCAGTGGTGGCATGGGACATTGATGACGTAGAAGATGACGCCCCCTGGTGGGGGTTTTCCTGATCTTTGGCCTGACTTTGACGTCGGGTCATAATAAGTAGCTGTAGTTGTGTAGAGGTTTAGGTCACCAATTTATTTTTGACTCATGGGGATAAATGTTAGTGTGGTAGATGCATCTTACTAGGATCCCTCAGTGGTAGCTTCCTGGTGGTATTCATTGACAACATGACTCAAAAAATACATAACTCATTGGCATACAATAATTATATCCTGGAATTTTACATGGAGAGGCTTCCAAAGAAGTTGAATTTTGGTGTGGGGAGAAGTGTCTCCCTACACATCCCTTAGGGCTGTATCAGTGGTGAGTCAGTGAAGCCTCCCTATCCAGGAGGGCTATGCATCATGTAGTAACTAACCCCTCCTACTCATATCATTGAAAAAAAATCTCTACCACCCTCTTATAAACAATTTTAGATGGTGATATGGGATGTGGTATTCAGTATCATTTATTGTGGATGATGTCATAGTAGAGATGGATCTATTTGGGATTACCAAATTATTGTTACTCATTCTTCTAAATATATGGAACCGGGGAATATGTGTTCCATGTATCATAGGTCCTGAAATACTAGATGAATCAACCACTATTATATGTATTAGTATAGTAATGCCCAATGACCCAATGATGATCAGTCTTCCACTTTTGGAGAGATAAATCTATACTGACAATGACATAGACAAGAATTCCCAAGAATCATGTATCCCAATTTCTATGGATTTTCATGGTAGACCCACTATATTATTGGTTGGACCAAATGACATATAGATTTATATGGTGTCGTGTTCATCTCTCGATGTCTCGATCTATAGTAATCCCTATAGATTGAGGATAACTTGTTCATTTTCGCTCCACCATTTTTATTTCTTACTCTTTTTGTGGGGTTATGCCTCGTCTGGATCATCGCATCAACGCTCAATAAAAACGTATTGTACCATGAATTCCCACATTACAACAATGGGAGGCAATCACAACTTTTTATAATATGTCTTCTCCTTGATCAAAATGGGATGATGGGATATTAGTATCCCATTCAATAGATTCCTTCAGATAATTCAACACCCAGTACATGTCTCCCTTATAGGTTATGGAGTTGTTCATGAAACCTATTCTTGGTTCCACCAGTTTGTGAATTCTAGTTAAATACTCTTATTCAATCATTCCACTCCAAAGGATCATGTTTGGACAACAAACATCAGTTAGAAGAGTAGTCACACTAGGCATTGATGGAATGTTTGGATGCTGAAATTCTAGAATATAGGTATTATAAATAATGAGATTCTTTCCCAAGTGTGTATAAATTTGAGGATTCCCACATTGATCATGGGGTGTCTTACGACGGAGTAATGTCTCTTGGTTATTCCTTATACTCCCATGTTTTAATATGGGGTATTCCATGAGTTTGACATCTAGGGTAGCTGGATCAGACTGATATATACACTTATGAAGGTGGATAATATAGTTACATCCCTAAGAGGGAGCACATGAAAGGTTTGCAGAACAGGTGGATCAAAACAGCCAATGAGAGTGGAACTGAGGTGTTGTGTCTCACGAAGAGGAGGTTCTACACCATGATGACTGAGCTAGAGACCACTATGTGTGGATCATTAATGTTTTCTCCAAAGAGGTTGACACCAACGTTTACCATCAGTTGTGATTGAACCTCAATGAGGATTCCTAGGTACCATGTATAGGGGATATGGATCAAAACCCACATAGTTCAACAGGGAATGGTTTGGGACATGTTCATGGTTTTTTACCCATCATAATAGGATTAGTATTGGTTTAATGAGTGTAGAGTGTTTGGGTCGTACATATTATTTTCCGCACAGGTTCTGCAAGGAGAAGTAATGGGATGAGTGGTGCTTATACATGGAGAGGACCCTTGTTCTACTATGAGAGTTTTTGGGATGAATGTGGAATAAACACAGAGACGAACAATGGTAGTTAGTGTGACCTCATAGTGATAAGGGTGAGGTGTTGGAGAATATGGTTGGGGATTTTCCGTGGTTAGCTAACTGATTGAGTAACATGATCCAACTGGGATGTTACATCTCATTAAAGAATTCAGATGGCTGATAGAGGATTTTATGGAGTAGATGGAATGAATGGGATGTAACTTATGATAATACGAAAATGCTAGACTTGAAACTAGGGGAGGTCTCTTACATATCCAAGATAGTTGGGAATCAAAGACTATGTAGAACAGATCGGGACATTGGGTATTTATAATAGCTAGAAGTCCGTCAATATAGGACATGTGGTTAGGGATTAGGCATGGCTACCCAACCCAAGTGACCCCAAATGAGACATGACCTTCAAGTGGGTAATTATCCATCAATGATGTAGTGGATCATGGGGATGAACAGAATGGGAGTGGATGATGATCTTGGACATCATAGAGGCTTCATACATACCATGTATAGAAGAAATGGATCGAGGTCCATATAATTCGTCATGGAGGTAGAGAATCATGTTGTACACATGGAAAACATCCTGAAAGTAGTAAGTGGTCTTATAAATGGTGGTTTAACCTTCAAAATAAGGCATTCTTTGTTGGATGGATGTGATATGTGCAGGGATTGTGCAAGGTTAGGGGAATGTGTAGATGGATTATAACACCTCTGTGGGTGGACCTAGGTGATGGTTCCAAAAATGGATGTTTTCATATAATGAGGATACTTCCCCTAGAAGGAGCACTGGAGAATACCATTTCTTGTGATTGAATAATAATGGGGATTACTATTTACCAAAAATCGATCAAAACTGATGTAGTATAATTCATGTAATTTAACATAATGTTAGATAGATAAATTGGCATGAAATACAAGGAACAAATGGATTGTGGGATGTGATGGGTTTCTACATGAATGTGGATCCCTACATACCCTATTTAGGAGATAGGGATCAAATAACACATAGTTAGAGAGGTTGGGGAAATAAAATTGGGGTTTACACAAGGATAAGGACCTTGGAAAAATATAGGGATTATGCTTGGTTATCAACCAAACGAGGTTGGCTTTGTCATTATAACAATGATAAAACATGAGTCATTCTCTGTGTGGGAAACATGAGGTATAATTAGACCTGAAGATCATGTTGTGTATGGTGCCACAATGATAGATGAATTAAGGACTATGAATTTATAGTACCCCAGGGAGATAGAGATTGGGAAAATGAGGGGCATAGGTGCTTCCCCTTGTAAGAAGTGTTGGGGAAGATATCAGAATTGTTTCCCTTCCTCATGGGCCTATATTGATCATTAGAAGGAGGATATCATCCAACTATGGGGAGATATCACTCCCATGGAGATGATTGGACATGGAAAATTCTTTCGGCAGGGCACACCAAGTGCATTACATAGGGCGAGGCTACAATTTTACATCATGTGATGATGACGATGGTTCCTAGAATCTTAACGTGATATATCTTGGACATTGAGGAATAAATCCTAACACCATGGACTTACAGTAATAGCATCCTATAACCTTTTTTTAAATGATGCAACGAGTTAGGTGGGAAAAAATGGGGTGGATGAGTGATCTTTTGAGGGGTCAACGTTAGAATATATATGTGAAGAATAAATTGTTACTAGCGCACCTATGAAAATGATACTAGGGTAGGGAAATAACACTTGTAACACTTTATAAATCATGAGAAAATCACTATGCCTAATCCTAGATGGTCGTAATGAAGAAGTGGACACAATATGCGAGTGATACGCAAAGGATGTGCTTAAACATTATGATCTAAATGATGATGGAAAATTGAGCCTATAGAAAGGGACAAACACAAGGTGTATGGTTTGTGTAAACAATGGAGGGGTCTTATAATGGGAGTTAATGCACAATTGTTTTTTCTTGTGCATATGATGGTTTTTTTGTGACCATTTTCCTAAGTGGTAATTGGAAATGGGTGAGGGTGAAACCCTTTTGGGCCCACCCAATGGGGGAAAAATTGGGGACCTGTCACAAAAGATCCTATAACATGAATTAATGATATGAATGTGGTCATGGAAGGGGTCTTCTTGCATGCACGAGAGAAACAGTTCAACATTAAGAGTAGAAAACCAATAAGGGAGGGATTAACATCTATTTATTGGTGAAAACATAAGTAAGAGCATTCAAGGAGATTATGGTAGTAGTGAGTAGTTGACATTTCATTGGTCGTGGAAGTGTTTATCATGTAGATTTTGATCATCTGTGCTCATGATGAGACTCGTACGATCCTAACATATCCATTTTTTGGGGTGTCTAGAGAGGAAGATGGCCTTTGAAGTTGAATTGGGTATGCCAAGGTTTTTTTATGTGGATTTCCTTCTTCCACACTACATTCTGAATCGACGTGAAACTCCCACAGGGTTCTCATAATTTTATACTAAGTATAATTGAGACATTATAGTTCTTAAATATTCTAATATGAAACCTCATATAGAATTCAGGTCAAATAGTTAAGCAATATAATGATCTTTAAGTGTAATAATTTTGTTTCTTACAGTAGCTAAATGTAAAATGATTTAGAATATATTAGTTATATATAGGTAATATAGTAGTAAAAAAATATTTACAAAAAAACTAAACAATGTGTGTATGAAAAGAATAATTAAATTTTAAATTATAAATTAGGTTATAAATAATTTAGTCTCAACATCTATATACTAAATAATTTGAAGAGATATAAAATTTATTATAAGAAGAAACTTTATATAATAATTTTTTAAATTTTTTTTATTTATGTTACTATTTAATATTATGATTTTCATAATTTATACGTTAAATTATATTTATCATCACTATCCACGCAATTATTAACCACAATTGATTAAATTAATTCTCCATTTTCTATATATTATATAGTATTTATTTTTTAAATAAATATAATGAAAAACTAAATAATACATTTTTATTGATTTAGTTCAATCTTAATGAATTACGCATCATGTATATCTACTATGTAATGTCCTATCCTGGCTGCCCATTATCTCAGCAGACAGACTAGTGGGTCACATTGCTTCAAGAGAAAATCCATATACAGTAGAGGATGTTGACTAGTAGAGAGGGTGTATGGAGGTGATAGTGGGGAGACTATACCCTCATGATCAGAGTTGCACATCGGTATAATAGCTTATAAATCATTGAAAAATACAGGATGAATTATAAATCAATGAAAATGTAGATGAAGTTAGATAATATTGTTTTTTTAAACTAACCAATGACAGTTTATAAAATAATTGATTTACATGGTGATACAAAATTTAAAATTAGTAAAAAACCGGCAAGAATTTCAATGTAGAATAATAAAGGACTCAAACATGGAAAAAACTAAAAAGGAAAAAAGGAAAACTCCATAAGAATCATGAGATCTAGTTCAATAATATTCTCAAACTCCAAGTGCAATCATACAACAACAAGAAAGGTCAAAGGTTCATAGTCTTATGTACCAGAAAGGTCTACTCGGTTACCTAATTACAATGTCAGTCTGAGTGTGGTTTGAGATATAAATATCAGTAGGATGGAACAACCAGTGTTAAGACCTATCCCAAAAATGTAATATAAATCAATAATTGTGAAATTATAGCGAGATAATAATAGAATTTTATAAATTAGAAAACACCCATATAGGTTTCTAGGGGTCACCTGATGGTTGTACCAGCTTCATCTCATTCCTGGGATGTCGGTATGATAATGACACTTTAGAATATATATACACACATATATATTTTTGTAATATATATGTGTGTATATAAACCTATGAGTTGGGATAGAACGGGACGTACGACTGCCATCCGAATTCTAGGGGTTCCCTCACGGTCTTCCCCAAACCTAGGTCTGTGATACTTATAAATCTCTTATCTAATATAGAGATAATGGTTCAAGGTAAATATAACTACCACCATCATTTTAATAAGACATATAAATGTTATATGGAAAATCACCCACATTTAATAGAATTCCTCATGGTTATAATGTCTATTTCCCACATTTAACAGAATGGATCAGGTCAATAATTCATACCGCCCACATTTGAAATTACAATAATATTCATAGTTTTATGGTAATTCATAATCAAGTAACACTTATTCATTTCCAATTATCATTCCATATTCATAATATAATAAATCATATTCATGTTAATACTTGAGGCAACACATCTTAGGTATCTCAATTAAATTCTTTGAGGTCTTAATATTCTTCAAAACATACAATAAGGCAAGGAATTACATTGTATGTTTTTATCCACATTAAATTCCACTTCAAGGAAGCCGTAAAATTTATCCCCTTTGATATAAGGAATGTCATCCTATATGCCAAATCCATTAATTTAAGGCATTCCATTTAATAGAAGACTTTTTTTCAAGGTTATGTTACCCAAATTTCCTGAACATCAAAGAGTGGTTTAAGGTACATTTTATCTATAATAATCCGTGATTAATATATTAAGCCAATGTGTTGTCTTAACAACCAAATCCTTTCATTTAATCTTATCTCATTAAAATATTTCAAAGGAAATACATTACATTAGGTAAAAATCACCCTACTCAAGCCTTTACAATTAATTTTCCTAATCATGGATATTTTATTTAAGGCATAGAAATTCAATTTAAAGTATGTCACCATTTATCTTAAGTCATCATAATCATTTCATGATCATTTAGATTACTACAAGGAATGAAATCCTATCAAATGTGGGTATCCCTAAAAGATTCATCACAATATCCTTTCAATAATATGGAAAAATTCATACACCTAGCCTAGATAGACAACCATTCATTTAAGCAGTCACGAATAAAACTCTATATATATAGAATTAATTTAAATCTATGTGCAGTGAAATAATAAATTCATCAATGCATTATGTAATTTAAAAGGGCAAGGAATGCGGCTCTAAATAAATGTAGAACCAAGCCGTCAACTTCAGCTCTTGGAACTTTCTAACTAAAAACTTCACCTCCCTCATTAACCATTCATATATTAACATACATGTAAGGACCTCTAGAACCCAGGAACACACCAACATTGGAATAAACATGTGAAATGGGATCCTTTCATATATGTTTATAGGATAATACCAAACTCTACTCACCTACACATGAAAATATAAATATACATGGGAACACCTTCCACCAAACATGTATAATGACAACCATTGATGATTATATACATAATAGGGGAAAACCATATATATATATATATGTATATATATATATTTATTTACTTACCTATGCACACACATGTGAGTCTCCCTTGACCAGATGATAAGAAATCAACATGCTAGGAGCAACACACTATATGTAACATGGTAGGGACTCATAAACACAAATATCCCAAATTATAAACCACGATATAAGAATAAATCAAACCCCAAACAATGACTGTAGGCCAAAACCACCCGAACCACATCATCTTTAGGGAAATTTATTAGGAAATACACCCATGGGTCCCAAGAGACCTCAAGCACTAACCTAAAAAAAGAGAGAACTGAAAAAAACAGGTTACCTAAAGACATAGTGTTCATCTGATTCACAATAGGTGATGATTTGGCCAAAAATTACAGGAAACTGGGTGGAGAAGGGAGAGAGAGACTTACCATGGGGATTTGATGAAGAAGTATAAGAAATTCGATTAGAATCGAAGTAGGGATAAGTGGTCATAGGGAATAAATCAAACATTGATGGGGAAACCCTTTGGGGTGCTAGTTCATCATGAATGAGGGGGTGAGGGAGAGTAGATTTAGTTTTTATATTTATTACAATTTAATTTAAAATAGTTAAATCTTTATAAAACTAGTTGTTTCGCAGAATTAAGTCACACAGTTTGGATAGCTGTGCGTCCTCCACTAGACATCTGAAGCACCCCACAATGGCTAGTTGGATGGTTTGGATAACCATGAACAACCCGTGGGAAATGTCTATTCCCCCATAATTTAGGACTGTATAGTTAATTTTTGTGGGCCTTATTGTTTTGCAGACATTGTTCAAACTATGTTCCATCTACTATACTACAACAAATATTTTTTTTTGATTCAGTGCCCCCCAAAACATCTGGATCCCTCTAGGGACACTTAACAGGGCTTCAAAAAAGTCAAAAGACATCACATTGACGTGACCCAACTATCTAAAATTCAATTCAATGCTTGTATATAAAAATGAATCGATCAGTAATTGAAAAAACTCCAAATTCACCATTTATTCTTCTGGTTCTAAATGTGTATCATTGCATCCATCACACCTCAGAACATATCTTCCTTGACTAGAATTACGAAACATTGTGCAACTCACCTGTCTTATAGGGGTCCTGAGGATTTGTTCAAATAGTAGAATTACATTCCTGAATTCCTAACATACCATGAAGTAATGAAAATGAATTTTTTAATAAATCTCATTAAAACCCCAAGTCAAAATACGATGTTCAATCAAAAAACAAAGATGAAATTTACCTAAGCCCATTAAACTAGAGACAAGATCATGTTGTTGTCTCTTCATGTATTGGTTCCATGTTACATCCCACCTACATATTTAACATTATGTGGAAAATTATAAAACTACAGTTAAAAAAACCATTGGATTTTCCCTACAATCATGTCATAGAGTGTTTTAATGATGCTCATAGTGTGATTTAAAATAATACAAACAATTAATTCTCCATCGAACTCAAAGAACAAATAAAATTGGCCATTCCTGAAAAGTAGTTTCCAACACCAACCACACTCAACTAAACCTGACGATTTCCCATAATATGGTTCTTCACCAAACGAATTAAATAAACAGGGGAGGAAATTGTAAAGCTGCTATAGATTTCCAATTATGAAGACACCCATCTTAGAAAATCAATGTTTTATAAGAAAAACTATGATGCCTTATCCCCAAGGCATCTCATATTTACAAAAAACATGATCATCGATGCCTACAACCGATTTATATTGACATTTACAAGAAAGAATGAAAAGGGAAACCATGCATTCCACATAAATCACTGGAAGAGAACAATCCAAAGAATCTATATAACATTTTAGTGTTTTTCATTGTGTAATACCGATACTCTCTTTTATTTCTTACATGAAAAAGGCATGATAGTGGACATGCTCATCATATACCATAGTACACTAAAAAGGATTTAAATGGATTCTAGATTATCATAACTAACTACTATATGGATGATAGGTCAAACAACCACTGGTCTGCTACTAGGAAGGGACTCTGGTTCACCTTCTAAAAAACTTTCATTCAAACTGATGACAATTCCTTTACCACTGAATAAAATCTCATGATCATTCAAACATTACCACCGAAGATCGTCCCAATCCAATGGTGTTTATTAGGGGTTTCATAAACCATGAAACATAAAAACTACAAATTTTCTAGTATGCACCGATGTGTATTTAAAATTCTTAATCCTCGACATGAAAAAAGTTACAAAATGCATTTTAGTTAATGCCCCTTCTACTTGGAAGGCCAAATTTTCCATTTTCAACATGACACATCCCACCTTAGGGGTGTATGAATCATTAAATGAATGATAAAAAACAAGATATTCATGAGAATACTAGGCCTATACAACACAAATGGACTTTTCACACTCCTATGATTCATGATCACAACATCCAAACATTTAATGGGAATCAAACCAACTAGACCAGCGGGTCAAAACACCGGAGTCTTTAGAAACTAAACCTGAGAATTAGAATGAACCAGTGTATTTAATGATTAGGTCACTCTACATGGAGATTAAATGAGACCGTTCTCTTAGGAAAAAATAAACAATTTAACAGAAATCAACTGGTCTGTTATTTCATTTAACACTCAACGGTACTGCATATATCAACACATACTACCCAAGGAAACGCAAAGGGTTCAAAAGGCCAATAAACAACTGAACATGCTCAAGGAATGTCTAAGCAATTATAAACGAGCACTACAAATTGCTCAATCCCATAACGAGGTCATGAAATCATGGAACCCTATCCCAACAAGGGTTTCATTGGTATCCAAATGTCTTACAAGTGAAAAATACTTACAAATGGTGCCTAACATATGAAAAAATGACACTATCATGGAATTCATGTTTTCAAGGGCACTACCTACCACGGGCAAGATCTTCACACAAAAAAATACATGTTGACCAAAGAATTTTGTCACAATGAACAAAATACATCATCTCAATGAAAATAATCTATGCCATATCTTAAATTAAAATAATTCCTATGGAAAAAACAGCATTTTACATTCCAAGGAAACTCAACGAGTAACTCAAAACTACCCAGACAGAAGGGTTTTTCATAGAGGAAACCACTACATGATTATTTTTAAATTCCTTTTTAAATTTATTCAAATATCATATTTATTGATTGAATTATTTCATTTAAAAATCAAGTACCAATTTTTAAAACAAAACACGAGGTACTTAATTTCAAAATAACATCCCAAGGGAAAAACAAATTTTTTTCGAAAACATCTTGTTAATGATTTAATCATTGAATGACATACCTTCATAAGAACGGAATTTTCCCTAAAAAAATTGTTGTAACATTCAAGGAAACCTAGAATGGTTCGGATAATCCATCCTGGGTCCATTGTCATGCTACCCAATAATAGTTTCTCCGTTCATTTAATATAAAATTTAAACAATATGAAAATAATTAAGCAGGTATTTTGGATTGTATCATGTCGGTAAATTTAACAAGTGTTTTAATTTCCCAATTCATTAAGATACCAAAAAATTAATGGATTGAAAAGGCCCTCCAAATTATCCAAAACAAAAAGAACATTATAACTTTATCACAATAACATATAAACATGTATTAATGAAAATATATCGACGGCCACATACCATCCTATAATGTGCGCATACAAATTATAGTTTGGAATTATACTCTGATTTAATCTTATAAAATTCACCATTTTATTAAAAAATTAAAAAATTACATTTTATTTATATCCTTAAAATGTTTTTTTCTTTTATTCTAAAAATGGTTTTATTCAATGGGGTACCCTTTCCTAATTATAAGGCACCCATGAAACATATAATACAAAAATATATCTTGTTCAATCACAACCGATATATAATAAGGATAAAAATTCCATTATAAGTAGTATACTCAAAAGGAATGATGAGAAAGGTAAAATCATGGAATAACACGCAACTAACACAATAGAATGTTACAACACTTAGCAAGCCAAGTAAACATGAATGGTATGAAACATACAAAAATCTCGATATAGTAATAAATAAGATATGTTACAAGAATAATAGATAATTTTTAAGAATTACCTATGTAGGTGAAAATATAATAATGTTAGAAAAGCAACAAAAATTGATAAACACTCATGTGGAAATCAATGATCAACAAGTTTCATGAATATGCAACTAAATGGAACGACACACTATCTGGAATGAAAATTTCTATGTTTCTAGAATGTTGCATGGTATGCAACATCCTTGAAATATCAAGCAATGGAAAATTTCCAAATTCTAAAAATCAAAAACTAGTAGAAAATACACCAATCCCCAAGGTGAAATCACATCAACTGTATTATAAAACAACATAAACATCAATTTCGAACCCTTTCCACATAGGCATTCCCTGTACGTGGGGTGATCAGTTCCATGCACAACTATTAACCAAGTGCTGACACAATCCTAATATCTTGTCTACCAACCCAAAACCGCAATACAAAGGAAATGAAACAGCCTTTGATACCACATTGTAACGTCCGAGCCTGATTGACCATTATACCAATAGCTGGACTGATGGGTCCCATAGCCTCAAGTGAGATTACCCATATACCAGTGGCTGCTGACTAGTAAAGAGGGTGTAAGAAGGTGATACTGGTGAGACTATACCTTCTAGGTCAGGGTTGCACTTCAGTATAACATATTATAAATATTTAAAGAAATTAGGATGTTTTGTAATGAAATGATAAAGGAGTGGAAGTAATATAAAATAGATTTTATAAATGTGGCCAATATCAGCATATACAATAAATGAATTCCAGGGTGATACAAAATTTGAAATTAGTAAACAACCGGGATGATTTTTAAGAAGGGAAAATTCAAGACATGAATATGGAGATGAACTAAAAATTCATATGGAAAACTCCACGAGAAACCTGTGCTCCAAATCAGTCCGCTGCTCCAAACTTCAAGTATGTTCATACAACAACAAGAAATGTCGATAGTCTATAGTCCTCCAAACATTAAAGGTCTACATTGGTATCCCAGTGTAATGGAGGCCCGAGTCAGTTGTGAAATATAACAATTTGTAGGATGGGACCACCGATGTAAAGCACTATCAACACAATGTAATATAAATTAAGTAGTATGAATGTAAAGAGGGATAAAAATTGATTTTCATAAATTAAGAAATACTCATCCAGGTTCCAATGGTTCACCGATAGTTATACCACATTTGGCTCGATGTCATTAAGTTATTCTGATCAAGTCACACACACACATATAAATCTATATGTATATATATCAGTATATATATATATATATGGTTGCGAATTGGGGGGATCATGACTACCACCACCATTAGAATTCTTGGAAAGCTCTCACAGTCTACCCAAAACCCCGGTTCAAGAGCCATTTTAATAGCATGGCATATATTGAGATAGCAACATAGTGTAAATATGCCTACCACTCACATTTTAATAGAGTCTCTTCGGGATATAATGCCAATCGGCCACATTTAACATAATGGCTCGAAGATATAGTGCGTACCACCCATATTTAATAGAATGTCTTGGGGATATAATGCCTACCACATACATTTAGAATTACAATCATTTTCATAGTTTTAATGAGATGCATAAGGTAGTACCAATTATTAATTTAAAATGGTAATACCATTTTTATAGTATAATAAATCATGTACACATTAATACTTGAGGTGTGACCCAACATAAGTATCTCAATTAAAATAAAAAAGGGCTTAATAATCATCAAAATGTACTATGAGGCATGGAAATCTCAGTTATGCTTTTATCCACAATCAATTCCACATCAAGGAAGCCATTACAGTTAACCCCTTTGATATAAGAAACATTATTTAATATTCCTAATCCATTCATTTATTACAATTCCTTTGGTAAGAGTCATTTCCCTTAAGGTTATCTTACCCAATTTTCCTAAACATGGAATATTTGATTAGGGGTCAAGTTCACTATAATAATACATGGGAACTATATTAAACCAAGGTGACCTCTTACCACCAGAATTTCGTTAATTTCATGTTTAACCCATTAATATGTTTCAAAAGAAAGAATTTACATTTGGTATAAGTCATCCTACTCAATTCTTTATAGTCAATTTTCTTAAACATGGAAAATTTATTTAAGGCCTCAGTATTATATTTAACGGATTTCCCCATTTAACTTAATTTATACTAAAAATTTCAAGCTCATTAAGATTTATGCAATGAATGTGATCCTATAATATTTCGATCTCCCAAAATGATTCATCGCATTCAATTTCCATTAACATGAGAAATTTATACACATGGTGTAAAGAGACACCAAGACATTTATTTAGGAATGAATAAATGGGGAATTATACTACATTAATTTAAAACATAAGGAAGTGAAACAATTAATTTGTTATTTCATTAATTAAATTAAAAGGGCGTGGAATGGGACACAACATAAAAGTGGAGCCAAGATATCCACATTCTCCATTTAATATTTATAACCATAAGTTGTTGATACCTGACTAAACATACACACTTTCACATACATGAAATGACACATAGACCCAATGCATTCCACGTATAGCCATGAGCATGTGCAAGGTGATTCTTACATATATGACTATATTCATATACTTATCTCCACTCACCTATACATGAATATATATATATGTGTGTGTGTGAACAACTAGCCCGATATAAGGATAATAACTGACATGGATGATTATACACATAACGAGGGAACCCACATATAGAAATTTACTTACCTATGCACACGTATGCAAGTCTCCCTAGACATGGAAGCATGAAATCAGTAGTAAGGGACTAACACACTGTACATAACATTTCCTGGACTCATAATCTCCAATAGCCCAAAATATAAACCAATCAACCAGAATAAATCTTACCCCGAACAGATCCGGAAGACTGAAACCACCAGAACAACCTCGCCTTCGGTTGGGGTTTCCCTAACACGCATTTATGGATCCTAGGAGACATTATGCACCAACAAATAATAAGAAAGAACTGAAAAAATCATGTTAACCAATGACCTATGGTTAGGCCGATTACCACTGGGTGATGATTAGAATGAAAAAACAGATACAAACCATGAGGATAAGGGAGAAAGAGAAATTCCCAGGGGAATAAATAAAGAAATGGAAGAAATACATTAAGAATTAAAGGTGGGAGAGGTGGTTATAGGGATGAGGTTGCACAATGAATGTGGAACCTATTTGGGGGGGCTGGTGCATTGTGAATTTGGGGGTGAGGGAGAGTAGATTTTGGTTTTATTTTTATTGTATTTTATTAAAAATATTTAATATTTTATAAAACAAGGTGTCACACATGGTTTGGCCACATGGTTTGGAAATCCATGTTATAACCTTGTGTCCTCTATAGGACATCTAGACCACCCCAGATTGGCTAGGTGCATAGATTAGAAAACTGTGCACTGCCCATGTGAAACGTATATACCACTTAATATATGGCTACGTGGTTACCTACCGTGGGCCAGACATTTTAGTAGACAATGTTCCAACTATAAAACCTCAATTTTACTTCAAAACATGATGTTTTTTAGGTTTGGAGATCCTAAAAGTTGTCATATCACATTGGGAGATGTAACAAAGAATCGCCTAAGTCCAAAAACAACACTATGATGTGACCCATCTTTCAGAATTCCATTCTACGACTTGGTTATAAAAATGACACAATCCATGATTGACAATATTTAAAAACTATCAGATTTTAATCCAGTTCAAAATGCATATTGTTACATACAATACCATATATGTCTATATATTTTAATTTTATAATAACACATAATCCACAATGCACTCTACCATCCACCAAATATACAATATTGATATGTAAATCCTAGATAAATTAATTATTATTTTCAGTCTCACCAGAATGATTTAAATGATAGAGGATTACATATGAAAAAATTATAGAATCATTTATTATATCCCATTTTATATTAAAAATATGCTATATTAAAATTTTAATTTAATCATGAAAACTTAATTTTATGAAAAAAATACCATTGAATCCCATATCCAAATGTGCATAAATAGAACTATTTTTAGTTTTTATGTAGTATTTTGGATCACATATTTAATAAAAATTCCATTATTATTGTAAGAATTAAAACTCTTGGTATAAATAAAATGACCACAAGCCAAAATGTTCCAATAATAAATTTTTCCCTTATTATTAACATTAATGACCTATAAAATTCAGTATAATAAATTTTATATTCAATATATTATACCAATAAATTAATATTATTAATATGTGTCTGTGCATACATTAACCATGCACCATTTAACAATTTATTTATCAAATTATTGTATATTTACATAAAATTTCATGACCATCCAATTGACAATATAATTTTTCTAAAAAACAATTTTAAATGAATTATTCTATAATATCACTGTTAAATAGTGTTTGTGTGTGTACATTTTTAAAATAATTTTTTTACTCCAATTTAATTAGTTTAAAATTAAGTGCCTTTCAAATTTTTCTTATTACGATCAAAAATATTTATGATTTATTTGGAATTAATTTTTCTATATTTCAATAAACTGAAAAAATAAAATATAATAAGATCATAATTTGTTCATATTAAAAAATAATATAAACCTATGCAGTCTTCAAATTTTATGAAATTTTAATATCGAATTTAGATTAATATTGTTTATTACATATGCCCTTAATTTTATGATGAATCAAATAATTTAATTTACTGAAATATAATATTAAATAATTGATACGTTAATTATTATTATTTAAAAAATTATTAATTTCCCTCTCAATTATATATAACAACAAAAAATGTATTGTTCATCCAAATCCAACTTTCCCAAATATAATAAAAGTTAAATGAGTCATTATAGTGAAAAATATTGTGGAAAATAAGAAAAACCCAATAGGGAGAAATTACATATATAAGTAAAAATGACTATGATATTCTTTCCATATGTTTTTATATCTCAATTAGAATTATATATGTTAACATTGTAACAAAAAAGGGTTACCAATTCAATTACAATTAATGTAATTTTTTTCTATTAATAATTACCTAAATTATATAAAAAATAATTTCTCAATTAGAAAAAGTTTTTCTTGATTTTTTATTCATTGTGACATTAAATATTACATGTTATAGAAGACTGAAATGTTGCTAAAATACACATAAAAATATTTATATATGTTAAATATCAATTGATTATTCTATTTTCTTTTTTATCATGATTAAATATATTTTATGTAATTTTTTCATTAACCTCTAACAAACATTTTATTAATTGATTAAAAATCATTGAGAGAATTAAAATGATCCTTTAATTAACCATAATCTATATTAAATGTAAAAATGAAAAATTTTCCCCGTTGTTTTTCTTGATATTCATTACAGTAGAATGTAATGGGTCATATTATACATATAATAATAATGTCTTAAAATATTCTCACTTTGATCCTTAGTATACTTTATACCTAATTAGATGTCATACCTGAAGCCCCATTTCATTTTCTATTCAAAATATCTAATTTTTCAAATTTGAAACTGTCATCCCTTAATATTACAATGAATGTTTTACCATATAACACATTAAATATGTTTTTTAATTCATGTTCATTCAAAATAATATTCTTGTTAAATATAAATTTATAGGATGTATCATGAAATAGTTTATGAAACCTGAAAAAAAAATTATTTGTTGAGGTAATCATTGTGTTTGGAAATAAAAATATGAAGATAATAAAAAAATACAATTATTATACGAAATATTTATGTTTCTTTGTACATGGATGTTTCCATGGGTCTATATTATTTTATCCCTCGTATTAAATTGTTTATAAATTATATCCTCAATCAACTTATCAATCATTATTTCTCAATTTTAATTTCATAACATACAAACATTAAATGTAGTTCCCACGTGCATTTGAGAAATTATATATATATATATATATAACATCAAATTAATCATAAATAACAACCTAGATTTTTGTTTCTCCATAGTTTTAATTTAAATAGCATTTATTATATATGACTACATTGTATAGGATATTGAAATTATTTGAGGAAAAGGGTGAGCTAAAAATCACATAAAGGAAATAATCAGAATTAATAATGATGAAAAGTAAACATATGAGAAATATGTAATATCATTTTAAAATAAAATATATGAACTATACATGTTAGCATGAAATCATGGAAAAATGTGTTGGAGTTGGTGGTTCCCTAAAATGAACATCCCTTATATGTTTGATTACATTTTTAATTCATGTTTGTTTATTGTCATTTATTTTTTTTCACATATATATTAAAAATATAATATATAGTGTATATGCTTATGTCTTCATATTAAATGTTTTATTAATATTATATAGTGGTTTCCCACAATAATATTAAACTTTAGATGCAATGAATGTGTTCTATATAGACATGTTATGTATAAGAAATTATTGTTTTATGGGATATAGAAGAAACAACTAATTCAGGGTAAGAGGTTCATTAAACATTTTCACACATCGTAATGGTGTTCACACATGGATATCTATATGAATTGGGGTTATAATAATGTACCCATAAAAACGAATTCCATATGATTCATGTTCTGTTACGTATATCTATATGTGGACCTTTATAATTTTTATATAACTCAAATATTATTATTATTTTATTTCATTACACGAGTTAATATATTTATTTACTATAACCTAATGATAATTTTTTTGGTATAGTTGGATATTTTGTATCTATCTCAAATTCCCTATAAAAAATTAATAATGAGATTGAATATTTTTACTATGAATTTCATGAAAATAACTATGTCCAGTTATATGAATATAATATCATGGTTATGTTTATTGAAGTATAAGTTTATTGGCGTGTTTAGTTATAGAAGGAAAATAATTATAGAGAAACCATTTTTTTGATGATAAAGTCTACATAACATGTCAGACATGGTATTACTAGACAATTGGATTACATTACATTGTATTTTTTTATATAATGTTTAATGAAAATATGATATTGTGTCCTCGTTTTATGGAATGTTGGTGTGATTCGAGATTCTAGCCCTAGAAATTATGTGGAATTTTATATTTCCGTTGAGTTAGGGTCCTAGAGGGTTGAACAATTCATATACCCACTAATGTTTATAAAATTATATATAAATTTATTTGATGACTAAGAATATTATACTCTTATTTTATAAATATAGTCCAATTCGGTTTATTGTTTTATATGATGTATTTATTTATCTATGTATAATGTTGTTATAATTTTTAATTTTATTAAATAAAGTGAAAAAAAATGTTCAACTAAATAATTTTGAGGACATGAAACCCGTTTTATGGTTCATTTTAAATTTATTAATGTCTCAAAAAAATTATTTATTTATTAATGAGAAAGAATATTTAATAAATCCACGGGTTGTTTATCTATTAGGTAAATTATAATAATTACATTATTATGTTTACATGGGGTATAATAAGGGTTAAGAAATTATTAATGTGTTTTTTTGAACTGATATTTTATCCATTTATCTATAAATACATGAATATAGAATTCTATATATAAATGAGTTTTTGCTAACAATTATTGTACACAACATTAGAATCTATGTATAACAATCTTATCGTGTAAATATTATCATGAACCTTCATTACTACATCACTATTAGTGATCCTGATCTTCCCTATATGGTTTTGAGGGAACAAACTGTATATAATTAGACTCATCGAGATTCTATGGTATGTTCAAAAATTGACCACATAAGGTATAAAATTATCCATAGCGGTAACTAGAAAACCCAATATCGATGTTAAGAGATTATTAGTGCACAAGTGGATAACTTTTAAAGGAAATTTATACTTGATCCTTTTATCATAAATATATTTCATCATTAAGGGTCATCTGGCATTTATGATAACATATTAATTAAAAGAAAAATTATTTCTATTATTTCATATATTAACTATAAATTATTTAAGATTTCAGGAATTTAGGGATTCTACGAACTCATTTTTATCTAGATGTGAGGTGAAATTCAAAGATACTTGTGGAAAAATATTTGGGCACAAGACCAACAACTTCAAATGTGACATGAAACCCTCAAGTTGTATAATAGGAGTCAAATGTAAATATATAATTATTTATTTTAATTTATGGTTTCACATATTTCTTATTTGATTTATTTCATTGTTATTATTTCATTAATGTGATTCTAATTATTACAATAATTCACCTTCATGTATTAAGAAATATGTTTAATATCATTGAATAATTATACAAAGAAATACGTCATGACGTAATAGAGTGATAGATCAGAATATATTAATAGATAGAGCATATGTGGTGTTATAACCGTTGTACTAATATTCAATTAAACAGAATATCATATGGGGTAATTCATAGAAGAGTAGAATTTTTTATTGTATTATACCCTATGTTGACTAACAATTAGGAACCCACATTTTTGGAATATATGATGTTTATAAAGTCATACATGTTAGGTAATCTACTGAGACATGATGTTTTCTCTATTAAATATACATGGAAATAATTCATCAAAATTATTTTGATGCATAGAAATGGAAACATGGGATGACTAAATTATAGTTTTCTATCACACAAATGGAAATTATACAACAATATTTTATGAATTTCATAAACTCATTGTATCCATTGGAATGAGACTCAAGAATAATGAAAAATAAGAACACAATATGTATCCCATATATATGAAATGTATCTCAGTAAATATCATCTAGTTTAAATCCCATGCTTGGAGTACTATATTAAATTAAATATCACGAATGAAAATACTTATGAGTTAATCGAAAAATACATTGAGTGTATGTTTTATGTAATTATCATGTTGTAGGGTAATAAATTATAATTTTTTTAATAAATAATTTCACACCACGTAACCCATTAACCCATTATCAGCATAAATGGAAATTAAATGAAACCAACCAACTCCATAAGTCTTACATTTTGATACACATAATTTAATATATTGACAAGCCAATTTGTAAAAAAATCAATGGATGAATTGGAAACGAGTCAAGAGTTTACAGTTTTTGGTGAAGATATGTAAACACAAGGTGAAATAAAAGAATAGACAATGTAATTAAGTAATTTAAATAAATTAAAAATTATTGAAAGATGGAATCAACAAGAGAGTTCAAAATAACATTACTGAAAATTATTTAAATATTCAATTTTGATTAATTTATTTAATTTTAACTTGATTTGACTTAATAATATAATGAATTAAAATGAATTTAATAATGTATGAAATTGTATTTATATGTCATTTTTTGGATGTAAATGATCTTTGTATAGCCTATATATGATTGGTTAATATTAATTTAATTTATTTTAGTGGAATTATTACAATTTAATTAAAATGATGGATGCTCTGTTATCACTACCACATTTTTAATTACATAAAAATTTATCAAAATTTATTATATGTAACATCATTTATCCCATATTTAGATTCCACAGACATGTGTGTTTGTAGTCACATATTAATTACAAGTAGCTCTAAGGGTCATAGAGGTTGTTCAAGTAAGATGATGAGAAAAATTCAATAAATAATATAAATAATTTATTATGTGTAAATAAATATCCTAAGCTAGTAAATTTCTCAAATCAAGTTTTCCTATTTGTTCAAATGTAGGGTTTTCATCAAGTTGATAAACTAACTATTAGATAATTTACATGAACATATACAATTTGTTTTAATTTTTTTAGTTGTATGGTATATAATTCATTTTAAATTTATTTATATGATATTAAATGCTTGAGTTAAAAAAATAAAAATATAATTAAATATAGAGGACTACATAAAAAAACAATCTTGACATTATTATTCTCATTGAAGAGTTTTTATTTACATCGACAAGAATGAGTATTAATACAAAGTGTTTTCTTTATATGAAAAAAGTTAAAACACATATAAAATTATCTTATTTCTTAAAAAACAACATTGTGAAACATTTAACCAATTTATAGTTATATGTAATGTTATTGGGTAACTTAAGAAAATTTATATTAATATGAATGTAACATTATTTTCATGGTATATATTAGTTGTCGAGATTTGAGGAAATCCAAATCTTTGATTTTTGTATTAAGGATTTCCCTCAACATATAATGATGATAAAAGTCAGTAATTAGAGAAGACCCACACACCTAAATACATTTAAGTAGATTGATTGTCCCACTTTGGGGTTATTATATGTGAAATATAAAGCCTTGAAACAATATTATCTATAAAAAATGGACAATTTATGTTGATCAGTCAGGTATATCATGAAATGATGAAATAATGGGTGACTAAAAAATCAAAAATAGTTTATCACAATTTTAGTACTCGTATAATGTAATAAAATATTTTCAGTATATTATCAAAATAGAAAAGCTTACATCGTCAGTTTTATCATTGGGATCTATCTTGATGAAGGATAACATTCTCAATAACTCAAATTTACAGAATGGTATAGATTCATGGTACTGTACTACTACATGTTATTATGTTGTATGTGTTAGAATGAGTAAATGATGAGCAACCAAAAAATTGGCTATTGATGTGGAAATATCTCTCTATGAATAAAAAATTAATGATGTGGTAGATTTCTATTCATTGAAACTATCACCACAATATATTTGGATTAAAAATATTAATCGATTAAAGGATAAGTTTATCATTTTTTATCATCAACATGATGTATTATATAACAATGGGATACAATATGGATTTGAAATCTTAAAGTAACTATTTACGTGCAATCTGGGAGTGTAATTTCCAAATAGGTCTCATGTGGTCAGGTTATTTGACTATGTAGAGCACATGTGCATCCAAGGCGTTAATCAAAAGGATGAGTTATAAATATATCCATGTTTTACTTCACTACCTCAATTATGTTTTTCGTATCATTAATAAATATAATATTTCCAATATTTCAATTTCCCTTATGTAACTCAATATATTTCCATGTTAATATGGTCATGAAGCATAACAAACTCACAATCGTTATGGTGAATTTAATAAAGAACATGTTAAAGGGGATTCTAACACACTAGAAGTCTAGAGATTCTAAATAGTGACCTTCTAATGAGAGAAAAAACACAAAGTATGAAAAGGGAAAAAATTGAATAAAAATTGAATATTGTATTTTTAGCCACTATAAGACGAACTATTCATATAGTAAGAAATTTGGAGATTTAGGTATACTAATTGATGAGTGAAACATATTCCTATCTTCTAATTATTTATTTGATATTACGTTGGAGTCCAGAAATTGTATCCAAACACAATAACCATGAATTTTCTGAAGGGTTTACATATGGGACGATGATAATTGAGTTTCTAATGGTGCTTATCTATCATCTAGGGATATTATAGTACACAACATCACACTGTCGTTAAAGAAAATGGTTATTTTAATGAATTTTTATAATTTAACCAGTGCTACCAATAAAATCATATTGGTTTATTTTCACAACTCGACTAGCCATTGCCTGGCCTGTGACTACCCATGAAATCAACCAATAAGCCAAGGGATGACAACTAGTGTTGATTAGACATATCCCATAAATGAGAAACATTTTAAAAAATAAACTATACATATGAAAAAATATCCAATCCCACCCAATCATTAAATGTAAAAACAATGAAACCTATGCATGCATACATATATGATCCCACAAAAATATGGGAATGTAATGTAATGAAAGAAAAAAAAGTGAAAAAAATACAAGAAAAAAACTATAATGATTCAAAACTTCTACACGGGAGAGGACTAAGTTAATTTCACCACCAGTAACCACCTATGTCTAAATAGATCTATTTATTCTCCAGTCTCTCCATGACCTCCCTTGAAACTATCAAAAGTGCCTTAATTTCCATAAAACATGATATGTATTGGCTATGTACCCTAAGGGGTGATTATAAAAATACTAAATATGATATCCCAGAAACACTAAACACAACGAACCAAGTATAGTAATATCAATACAAGATATAAAATTAAATGTATTAAATAAACAAAAAAATATACTCAGGAAAGTCACAACGCCACTAGGCGGTTATAACCAACTGCAATCCATAGTATTCTACTCGATGTAATGCTTGTTCTGGGAATATTAACTCCAATAGCCATTGTATCATCATATAATATTGAAAATGATGTCTAGATCATTAAACCTCACACAACAAATCACACCCATCTATAAAGATCATGATGTCCATATAGGGGTAATGCCAATAACAGCTTGCAGACACCATAAACCTAATATAGATCAACACTCTATATAGGGGATCATATTTCAATGATACCACAAACCCTGCCAATATGAAATTATAGATGGTGGATTAACTACCTATGTAGGGAAATCACACAGATTTTAAAAACCCACATAGGGAATAAATATGATTCAAGATCAGACTCTAGGCTCATAGAGGGACTCTATAAGTCTATTTGAGACTCAGCCTCTATAGGGATTCAAAAACTTGTAATGTCATTGTAATACCACATTATACAATAAGGAAAATGACGAAGTAAAGAAGTCATCCTATAAAATTACAAACTATGGAAAAGAAGATCTTCCATAACTCTATATGGGGGTTTTGGCCATGTGCTAGGGGTACAGGTTATGTCCAGCTATCCCCACAACATCTAGTGGGGAATAGAATCACACGACATGTAATTATCTATATACATGGCCTATAGAATTTTTAATCAACATGTATAGAGAAATAGTTTCCATAACATTTATCTAATAAGTGTTGATGTATGGTTGCTAGGTTTGTGCAATAGGGATCATGTACTAAATTTTTCTAGTGTCCAACTACATGGAATGCCACATGGCCATATACATTTTCTTATGTATTTGTACTCTTTCAAGTACATGTTGGGACTATTATTAAGGTTCACATGACTTATCATAGTCATAAAATGTAATGTGATCAATTTCATCATTTTGAAAACCTATACAGAAATTATTGGGACCCACATTCCATTTAATCCTGAGTTAGATGTCGTCTTTCTCAAGATTTTCTAGATATCATGTTTCTACTCCATTACTCCTTGTGCACAGATTCTTCCTTGATTTACATTAGAAATCACTCCATATATTTCATATCTATATTTATCGATCCTTAACCCAATATTATTTCCAACAAATGGTATCAAAACACATTGGTGTGCCCCCTCCATTGTTCGAAATTCCATACATCGCCTATAGAATAGAAGAACCCTCGATCTAGTCTCACTCTCCCTTGGTCTAGACATCACCCTCAACGATATTTAATTCAAAACCTCCACCATGTTTCATAATAAGGTTGTCACTCCGTTGTGCTAATGAACACTCACACAATGATTAGAAACCATGTATTTGATGAACTATTGGCTAAAAAGTAATAATATTGCAACCCTAATTTCTCTAAGAGTATTATTAAATCATTTTCAAGATAAAAATAATAATAGTGTTAAAAAACATGGATATTTTTTTATTTTCATCGTAAAACTTGTACCATAAGATATATATACTTAGAAAAAATAATAATTAATTTATTTTTATATATATTCTTATTGGCCCTCATGTACTCCTTAGTATAATAACTTACTTATGAATATACATCAAAGACATGGTTGATAATAATGTGGAGTATTATTCTAGGTAAGAACATGAATCAAGATATCATGGATGAGAATATTCATTATAATCATAGCATAATAATGGTTTCATCATCAAAATCATGAATATAAGCATGAGATAAAGTGATAGAATCTGGCAATGTAGAAAAAGGAAACATAACGTTTTAGTGGCCCAATATCACACATAGTTGTGATCAAAGAGGCCATCATGTTCATGTGTATAATATTTTGATAATAATAACACCATAATGGTTAAAGCATCTATCATCATGTTCAAAAAGACTTAACCTTATCTCCTTACAGACATCACATTACACAAGGAATTTCAAATCTATATCATTATGGGTTCACCCTTAACATCATAACATTACATAATCACACATGACTTGTAATATGTATATCAATATTATACATAAATTAACCCATGGAATCAAATGGGGCTCATTTCATAAATTATAAATTCATGATCAAACATTTGTATTCCAAAAACTTATTAGGATACTAGTATAGGAATCATAAATCATTAGTGAAGAAGAAACAATATTAAGAGAAGTAAAAGATTTGTTTTAATAAGGAAGTTGTCTTTTCAAACATTTTTTTTCCATAAAACCATATTAGAAACATGTATATCTATGAAAAGAAAAGATAATATGAATTAAATTTTATATTCAAGTTAATAAATTCATATCCACACATAGAATTAGAATTATAGAATGATAACCTATGGAATGGAAATTGGGTTATAGAATCACATAACCATATGTAGAAATGGTTTCTTCACATTAATATATTAGATAATAAAAATAGAATCATTAATTAATAAATAAAGAACCTATTATACATGTATATGATTTATTATAATTTTATTAATTTCATTTTTGGGCACTATGATTAGTTATATTGTTAAATATCATCATTCATGAGTGTTTATTTATTGGTTTTCATTATTAGTTATATTATATGAAACATATATAAGTTAATGTAATATTAGAATAAATATAAAAAATTTCTATTATATTTGATTACAGAACAACAAAAAATTTAATTGGTATTATGATTTATTTTTCTAGATATGATGATGATTCATTATATGAAATATCAATGATCATCATTTAGATTAATTTGGGTGATTTTTGATCACAATGAAATCATTTTGATTTTTTATTTAATATTAAAAATATGTAAGTTATAGAACACAAAAATGTTATAACATAAATTTTAAAAATTTTCTCAACCATTATTAAAATTTTATAACAGGCCTTGATGGATGTATTTTAAAATGAAAACATGTCCTCATTGCAGCCAATAAATCTACACCTCACAAACAATGTTATCATTTTTAGAAAAAAAAGTAGAGGATATGAGGTATTATGATGTATTATTCTATTATAATAATTAAATTATAGTGTATATATGATACCTGGGTTATCATGTCACAAAAGTAATAGTGGTGTTGAAGGATATTAAAAAGTTATAATAATGTTAAAAAACCAAAATAAAGAAGAAGATGATTTTACCTCTTTAACTTCTTCTACTTGAGAACCCCCATAGGGAATATGGATTTGGTATTTTGTTGAAAAAAATTATCGTGAACACGTGGAACATAATTTTGAAGATTATTGGGTAGAATTTAGAAAATCCAAAATCATTGCATGGTGTGAGTAGAATAGTGATAATGGGAGTTATTTAAAATTGATTAAGGGGGTGTTTTATTATAATTTTATTCATTATATAATAATTTTGGATCAAGAAAATCAATATAATTACCCATATCAATGCATATTTTAAATAATTGAATATATTTCAAGATTATGTTCTTAAATAATAAATACATTATCATTGTGTATACTTAAAAAATGAACACCATTTATGAAAATTATTTTTTATATACGAGAAATAAATTTTTTAATAAAATCCTTATATATTTTGACAATTACATATTTAAATATTATAATCAATTTAAAAACACATGACAAATTAATTATGGTCTCAGAAAATTATCTTATATTCATGATAAATAATATTAATTTATGAATAAATTTTATAAAAAATAATTTTTCGTTTAAATATTTATATTAATTATATAATTTTAATTATGAAACAATGTTTTATTACATTACATACACATAATTTATCAATTTAAAACATTTACTTACTTCTATTGTAATATAATTATATTAAATTTTCACTTATTAGATGCCTAAAGTTTATTTTCAATTTCATAATTAAGGTAACTATTCTATTTTCTATATTTTTATTCTTTATGGTCAGTTTACTATTCCAATGGTCATTTTACTATACCATTGGATTTATTCCAAAATTTATATGAATATTACATGTTTTATTCATCAATAATAAGAATGAATTTTATTGTTCACACCAGATTATGTTTGTGTTTTACCCTATATTACATATTTATGTGAAGCGAAATAATTCTATTGATATTGCTTTGGGTCATTTCATTCTTTCCCCCTTTTGAAATTTCACCCTCAGAATATCAATTTACTTAAATAAGTGTGTGTATTTTTCATTTATCTTTTCATTTGTCTCCTATGTTGTATCATTTTACATATAGTTATTTCGGATTACTTTGACCAGGTGAGTATTCATGTTTCATAGAACATTATCTCTATTGTCCAAAATCATCAGTGGATGCTCCTTGTTAGAGAGATCATTTTAAAATTATACATCATATCGGTTCAGTACATGCGAGGGATATATTATTTACATACTAAAGATAGATATATGAAATACATTTCATAATTTAGACACAATACGTGAATGTACTAGTTGATGTGACACAGCTCTCATAAGATCATGTATCTTTATAGAGACGATGTACATAAGATTCAGTTGTTCATTATTCCCAAATAACATGATACTCTTCCAGAGATATATATATATTTACATCCTATCTCCAACCTAAATATATTGGTCACATCGATGATTTTCTAAATAGCTCTTATGTCGACTTAGAGATTTCAATTAAATATATTTATCTGGGATACTCTTCAATTACCTTTGACTTGGGAGGACCACAAATATTCATTTTATGGTAATAACTTTCCCCACTAAATGAAACTTCCTTCATCAAGAAGTTATATCTATGATATGTTGTTAAAGTTATCTCTGTTCTATTATAATTTGGAGAATTATTGAAATAGTAATCATGTTCACCATTCCTCTTGGAGTATATTAGAATATTATCATTAAATGAAACCCAATTTTTTTTGGAAATATCTAAAGGAAATATAAAGTATGTCCCTGAATATGTCTAGAGAAATAGTGGGTTTAAATGGAATAACTATGAACTCCTAGACTCCATATATTATTCAAAATATATTCATGGGATCATCAACCTTATTTAACATTAATTATTTATACCTACTCTGATTTTCCACCTTACAAGAAACCATGGAACTGCCAAATTGATTGAACAAATCATCAATCCATGTTATTGGATACTTGTTTTCTATTAAGATTTTTTTGTTCTTGATAATCAATGCAGAGATGAATTGATCGGTACGTCTTCTTAAGAAATTGTATTGGCACACTCCATGTTAATTCACTAGGGCCAATAAAACCCTAGAGTTAGTTATATTGTATATATTTCATCAATTATTCCAACTCAATGTTGTCCATTATATAAAGAGTAATTGTTATCTATAGAGATCCATGAATATGTTCAATCAAGAACTAAACCTCTCATGAAAAAAGAAAACCAGATAAATCTTTTGGTAACACATCGGTATAGCCCCGCACTATTGGCTTGTCCTTGAGGAATATTCTCTTTATTGTCTCAATATATTAATCATTATATAAATTATCATTACGAAATAATATCCAAAATATTTGTGGTCAATCTAAAAGATATTCATCCTTCCCTTTACACTTTAATAGAATTAGAGGACGCATTTAGGTATGAATAATGATATCTTTTTCTCGATAATTGACATCGGAATTGTATAGAGATAGCTACACTATAGAAAATATAACATCAAACTACAAAAAATAATCTAATAAAAGATTTAATGAGATGTTCATTCCAATAAAACCAAATAGGATTTTTATATATTTTATTTAAAAAATTATCAACTTATTATTTTCAAAGATAACAAAAAACACTATTTAGAGGTGATTTTTGAATAGTATTACTGAACTTACATGATATGAAAGAATTTGTGGAATGATAATAACGTAGTACGATAACTATTAATGAATTAATTACTAGCGTACCTATAAAAAATCATTATCAAGAACCGTCTCATTAGTAATGATATCAAAATATTTACATTTAGCTTCTGGATTTTGTGGATGTTGATGTAAATTACCCACTCGAAGTTTTTTTTCATAGACATGCTTGAAAAATCCACATTATCCCTACTATTGAATAATTAAACAATGGTTTGTTCTATCATATCCATCATCATGTTCGTAAGATTCCTTATTTCTCTCCGACATTCATGATCTTCACGTCCTTGTCACAATCACATAAAGTGTATCACAATTCCCTTGATGACATTTCCCTGATGTTTTCCCACATTTATGACATGTGATTTTTTAGTACTCTTTCCAACCTTATCATTATATCCTCCATATTGAAATTCCAACATTCATTTCATATCACCATATCCATGGTACCACTCTACAAACTCCATATTCACGTTCAGAGGACATCAAAAAGCTTATTCATAACCACCAATTTTTGGAATTTGTAGAGCCTTTCAATTCCATTATTTTAAAACAAAAAATTAATCTGTTTTTTTATATCATTTTCTATATAATAAAATGAGGCTTACATTTCATTACTGGTGAAATTTTCATTATAATCCATGAAATATTAATCCTCTATTTACATCATCTCTAAAAACTCTATCTATAACATCATACAAATTGTTTGGGGGAATTAAATGTTAAGAAAACTATTCTTAATGTCTTCCAACCCCACCTATTTAATTTCTTAAATATCCTAGGTGTCCATATTCAGCACCCACCATTGGCTCAATAAACCATCAAAATGATAAACATCTTGAGTCACCTTCAACATCATATAACATTGATGTACATAAAAGATATTCTCCATTGTATTGAACTATAGTTCCATGAATAGTGGATTGAAATATCCAGTAGATTTATGTGGTCATGGATCCATAAAAGCCTCAATATCTAGTTCCTTTCTCATTGGTGAAGGAGGAAGTTCCAAATTATTCGACATATTATTCAAATCCTATGATATATAGGTAATAATAGGAATGAAATTTTGAGCTTCATCTCCCAAGGCACTGGGGATGTTTTTTGGGAATTATTTAAAGTGTACCCCCACAAATTGTTTCATAGATTCACTAAGTTTTGAACATTTTATAATATTTTAAATGATTGAAGAAAATTTAAATGAACACGTAGTGTATAAAAAATTTATTCAATTGTGAAATTAAATCTGAAGAAATATCCGTGGGATCCTTATGTTTAGATTTATTCTAAAAAAAATATTATTGTATTATTACATATAAATAGTATAATACTAACTATTTTCAATAATTTTATCTAATTATAATTCTAAAATTTACAAATCCGTGATTTGATACCAAATGTAGAGACCCTGATTTTTCGTACAATACTTTTAAATAGTTTTAATGACAAAAATATAACAATTTTACCAAAACAGGATCCAAAGGTTTTGTGCCTTTGTAAAATTAAATCCATACATAACATTTACATAATAAATTTAGAATATTATTTAATTCCTTCTTCTCTAAATTTATATTTTCCTTCCTAACATCCAAATTAAATGAATTCACTTGAGGATATACAGAAAATTATTGGGTGTGATAAAATCCACGAAAGATCATAACTAAGAAAATGAATTAATATAACATTCTTTAGAATAATCATCATCGTCATAACATAATTATAGGATCATAATCATAATCATAGGAGGAATCATTATAAAATTTCATGGACACTGGTAATGAAAAAAATTGATACAAAATGTCATAAAGGTAAAATACTACGCATAGATGTGTGTAAAGATTGAACCATGTTCATGCATAAACTATGTTCATAGTCATAAAATCATCATTTTGAGCAATGCTACTTTCATTTTAATTCATATTTCACCGTGTCTCATGATATAAATCACATTACCCAATGAAGTAGATAATTGTATAATTCCTGTTGTAACTATCATATCATAACACATAGAGCATATATCAATATTAGAAATAAAATAACACAAGGAAAGGAATGGGTTTAATTTCATAAATATTACTTTCATGGAAATAATTGGGCTTCCAAAAAGGGAATATCGTAATAGTATATGAATCATTGATCGTGAATTAAGATGGTACAATCTCAAATGAAGTAAAATATGTGTTTTTATGGAAAAGATATCATCTGAAAAAAATAGTATTTTTCATTTAAAAATATTATAAATATATATATAAATGAAAATAACAGGTAAGAACAGTGAAATTATAATTTTGAAGTACTAAATTCTTATAATACTAAATGTTTTCATGAAATTCGAATAACCCCAAGAAGCACAATTGGGTGAAAATATTCCAATACATTTTTTCTCATGATTTAATCACAATAATTATTTGTATAATAATAATAGATTCATTAATTAGTAAAATTTGAACCTATTATTCATGTATTTTATTTATTATAATTAAATTAACATTATATATATCCATTATAATGAGATATATAGTTCAATATCACTATATTTGAGGGCACATTTCTAGGTTTTAATGAATGATTTGATTGTATACAAGTTTATAAGTTCATGTATGATAAGAATAAATATCCAGAATTTCAATTTTAGGTTATTAGTGAAAAATAAATAAGTTAAATTTCTTATATATATCACATTTTCCAATTTTTTGTATTTTACATTATATATAATATTAATTAAAATCATTTAAATTAATTTTGTAGTTTTGTTATCACATAGAAAACATTTTGTGTTACTATTTAATATTATGTATATATGTTATTTAAAGAACATAAAAAAGTGTATGAAATTAATTTTACAATCTATTTAAAATATTATATTATTTTTATTACCATCCATTAAGGTGGTAATGTGAAATGGAAACATATCTTACTCAAATATGATAAATCAATCCCTCATAGAAGATGTATTCATTTTTTGAATAAAATGGAGAGGAGAATAGGATAATAATGAGTTTTACCATTACAATAATAAAATTTTAGTGTATATTTATAAGATAATGTAGTATTCTTTCCACATGGATTATGATAGGTTAGGATATATTATAAAAAGAAAAAACCTGAAATGAAATTTAAAGAAAACAGAATCAGATTTTAATTCTGGAACTTCTTGGTATATGTTCGTTACTTTCTAAGAATATAGATTATTTTCTTCTCCGTTTATGTGAATGATGTTATAATTAGGATATCTATGATATTTCTGTGTTTTGCACTATGTAAAATAAATATTAAATGGGAATAAATTCAATGATAAAATTATTTGTTGTTATAAATTCAAACAATGAATGCATGATGTAACTAATGAGAAATCCGTAAACCCAATAATGTGGGTAACAAACCTCATTAAATTTTCATTTGGGTTTGATTAATGGTTGTATAATAAGGACAAATGATAAGTAATTTGTAAATAATGGACCATATAAATTATTATATAAAACCAAACCAAACAATAATGCATATATCAATATTAGTAATCAAATTGATCCATATTTGTATAGAAGTAATACATATAATGAAAATCATATTGAAAATCAATAATAATTAGATTTTTGATCAATCGATGAAAATAGGCTATTATTTTTCCATCATTGAAAATATCGAATTATTTTTGCAAAATTATCCATTTAATGGTCTTCATCTGTTTTCATTTTCAAAGAAAAGCTCTCCAATGGTTGTCTGAAATATCTCAGGATTGAGCATCAAACCTGGAGGAATTTTTATAACCATATTTATAATGGATAAAGTAGATCATAGCATCAAAAAAATGATGCAAATAAATTATTTATTTTATTCCATTCATTTACACCCACATGGATATTTTCACAAAGTCCCTCAATAAGAAATTTTACATAATTCCTTGGGTGAGACCAACTTTTTGACCTCAATGGTTATGTCAAATCCCTGAACTAGGATACCATTTGAGTGTAATAAAAATTTTTATAAAAAAATCACACAAATGTTTTTAAAAAATTATTTTTATTAAAAAAAATTATTCTGGGGGACCATTTTAGCTCAAGGTCTCAAGAACAATCCATATAATATCTAAAACAATTACAATGAATCTACAAGAAATTAGATTCTCTCCATCGTATGTATTTTCCTCCAATAATATTAAAACCTATACAAAAAAATAAGTTTTTGGTGCCCTATATGTGTCTCACACTCCTATACAAAATCGTATTTATTCATGTGGTTCCATTGGACCAAAAAAATGGAATTGAATGCTCAAAATGGATCCCATCTTGTGGATCCTCGATCTCCACCAGGTACTCTAAATTTTTTGATACATACTAAATATCAAACTCTCACTAGCTGATAAATTTTGATAGGTCATGCTCTTATATCCTCTTATGTGATATATAGACGATATGATGTAGCTAGTCTAACTGGGGCAATAGAGCTAATTGGTACACCAACTCACCATCTCTATGTTTTATCGTAAAAGGAAAAATGAATCATGGAGATAAATTTTTACCATATAAATATATTCTCAATTGATGTCGAGGTGAGACTATTTAGAACACATTGTATCGTACCACAATTAGATATGACATTTTCATCAGTACCCATAAGTGTTTTAATGTCTCATTGTTGTCCTCATTCGTTCTTGGATGATCCGAAAATTATATATAGTAGCTTGTTCTGATACCTAGACAATGAGTTCCAAATAACAGAGACAAGTACAAAAATGTGGTTACCTTCAATGTCAACTGTATAAATCCTCAAATGGTTCAATAAAAATGGTGGAATGGTAGTTGTTGTTGTATAAAAAAAACAAAAATGTTTGTAAACCCACCAGAAAACTACCAATGTCCTATATTAAAGATCATAGTATTTAATCCCTTATTATAATGGTCTACTCTATCTAGTTGTCATTATTGTTTTGAATCACCATGCTCAGGCATAACTTGGTCTTAAAAGACACATGTAATCCCTTCCAAAACAGACATGTGAAGCAAAAATCTTGTTCAAATATGAATGTTGAGGGAACTCCATGTATTTATATTATGTTAATTATGCCGAGTCATCCCAAGAACTATACTAAATTATTTTCTTGAAGGGATAATAATTGGATGAAATGGTGAGATGATCAATTATAACTTAGATGGAATCATATCTACTAGAAATACAAGTTAGACACTTCAAAATTTACATGGATGTCACATTCAACTCATTCTTTATAAACTATAGGGGTTGTTCTAAACCTACTACAAACTTGTGCCCATCCTTCTCTTCCTATCATAGGAGGCATCGAGAGACAAACTATCTAAGTCCCTTCATTAGGTCTCACCCCAAAAAGAAAAGTCGGATATCTATGAACATGTTTTTAACATGTAGATGTACTTTAAATAGTTATGTGTTAAAATCCATTTTCACCTCCTATTACAAATTCAATGGAACATTATTCGTCCTCTAAAATGGATAGTGTGCCCCCCAACCATCATAATATCCATCTCAAGCATGTCTAGTGGATATATGAGTATGTATGGTCTCATAGTATGTAGATCTAGATTCTCACTAAGTATCTCTGAAACAAATTAAAAGAATTGTAATAATAACGTTTTAATGACTATTTGAAGCACTATTCTTTTCCAGGAAGGACCTCTACATTGAGGCTAGCTATTTTAATGCCTCAGACAATAATTAAGAAAAAATTCTCCTACTAAGAGTGTCTACCACCACATTCTCCATCAAAATATTATATATAACCATAATATCAATGTCGGGGAAGAACAATATCCATCATCCCTAACAAAATTATACATCCTAATTTGAGAAGATATACTTGAGAGTCACCTGGTTAGAGTAAACAATAAACTGTTCTCCTCTAATATTTTTTCTCCAAACCATTAGTGAGAATACTACCATTTCATACTGATGGTATTGAGTCACATTGTTCTACTCATGTTGATTAAAATGATGTGAACCATAAGAAATCTCTTACATCATTTATATCACTACACATCCATTCTATTTCTATATGTATTTTAGATCACAACATAATCGACACCCACATCATGAAATTTCAAGAATATAGAACTTCTAAATATCTTCCTCATCTACTAAAATATATGCTAGAAATATTTTTGTCCACACAAAATTATTCCACTTCTAATTGAATGTTTCCAACAGTTATTATACATTGGAGAAACCACGTACAAACTAATGAAATTATCGAAACATCCCATGGAATCATAGCCCTTCGATGAAAATCTTCAGTGGATCTGAGGGAAACAATGCATCTACCTTGGATTGATCCATTACAACTCTAGCCTTTGAAATAAAGTGTCCAAGGAAGGGGGCCTCTCAAATACAAAACATACACTTCTAGAGATTCCCATAAATATGGTTCTCTTAGAGTGTGTTCAGGACTATCCTCAAGTGTCTCACATTATCCTCCTAAGACACCGAATACACTATTATGTCTCCAATGAAGACTACAATGAACCCATATGTGAAATGATGAAATATATAGATAATGATTCCCTTAAACCTAGTAAGGGAATTAATTATTATAAATGGAATCACCAAGATCACATATGTCTTGTAAATATATCATCATTAAATCATTGTTGTATCATCATAAAAATCTTGTATATGATTATATCTCGATCTAAGTTCAGTCATCTAGAACCATCATGCCCTCCTAACTAATCAAATTGTTCATTGATCATTGATAATAGAGACTTATTCTGTATAAGATCTTAATTAATTCAAATTTTAATCTACACATAACCTCAATCTCTTATCTTCCTCCTTTGAAAACAGTAATGGGATGGTCAATGAGAAATTTTGGGTCTTATAAATTCCTTCTAATGTTTGTCATCCAATGGTATCTTCACATATCGAAGCTCTATGAGATGCATTATATATGATGGTGTAGATTATGGAATCATCCCTAGGTGAAGTTATATGTGTAAGTATAAATATTGGCTTCTAATTAAACCAACTATGTCGTTAGTAAATAAATCATTGTACTCCACTAGTAGTGCTGGAAATAGATAGCCCAATGTATCCACAAATCTAAGAGTCATGTATTTCAACCAGTGAGTAATATAATACACTCTACTATGCCTAAGCTCAATATGATCCACTGGGATTCCTTTTCAATAAAAAGGTCATATATCATTGTATCTCTACAGAAGACAAATATCATATTCCTAAAATAGTCAATTATTGTAATGAAATATGGATTGGTAGTCCATATATAAGATTCATTTGTAATGCCTCATCGTTTTAATAAAGAGATCCCATTCAAAACCCTTAAAACCATAATTCAGATCACACTATTGGAACATGTGTGAAATCAATGTGTCATTTCATGGGAGAGTTTTCATCTTCATTGGTTGAGCTAATGTATCAACCAAAATGTCTATGTTTCAAACCAAATATGTGGAACATATGGAATGACTCACACAAGTGTCAATAAATAATAGAATTAATATTAAAATGAAATAGATCATACCATGTCTCATCCATGAAGATGAGAGGTCATAGGCCTCTATAAACTTCAACTATTATAATATTAATAGAGTGTCTCCCTATGAAAAGGGTAAACCACATGGAGGTTGAGGTGGTAATATGCCAATCATCTGACCACCTCTTGATGCCTTGTTGACCCATCTTCCATGTTGTCTTCCATGCATACGACCATTATCATTCCAATTTATCTATCTCGGTGGTCTCTTTACCATCTCATGATATTCAATTATATAGGAAATACAATCCTAATATAGATATCATTATTCATCATCATAGAGAACTTCCTCTCACATAGATTATATGATCCACCCTAAGAGTTCATCACTGATGTTCCTCAGTCTTGGGTTCACCTCCTAAAGCATATGAAAAGCTTGGACCCCTATTACTTCCATTGAATAACTTCTACTCAGGTCTCAGATACTAGGATTAAACTAATATATGTCACTATTGTTACCTTCTCTTCTATAAATATCTATACTACTATAGATAACTCAAGCATTTTGGTTTTAGTGGGAATACAAAGGGATACCAATGAATCCACAATGTATCAAAGGCTTGAATACTCATATGATTATTCCTTGAAGAATTGATTTCTTGCCATATTCAAGGAGTAATGAAAGAGATCAATAAATCCCATTGAGTACTCCTCCCTAAGAATTCTACCCCACTACAGGGAAATGGGCTCTTTTATTCTAAACGGTCGGAACATGGCTGCATAGAGATACTCCCTGAAGAGATTCCCAAATTCTGACTTTGAGAGAGCTCTCATGTTGTGTTAATGGTTAACTATGCTCCGCCCTTAGACAAAAAATCCTTGTAGTAAACTCAATAGGAGTTACACCATCTAATCTGAAGGAGTCCTCATAATGTGGAAAATTTCAGTGACCTCCTATATCCGTTCACCATCCACTATAGTGTCTTGCTCATAAAAAAACCTAGAAGGATTATACCTCATAGCTATGGAAAGGTCATTTTCACTATCTAGGTTAAAAAAAATTCCTCTTTTTCATTTAGTAAAATTAATCATTGAAAAAGATTCCTTTTAAAAACTATTTAATGAAATTAAAATTCAATGGGGTTGATTATATGACGTATAAAATAAATTCATCTATAAATCAATATATGCCTCGATGAAAGGAGATTGAGATGAAATCCCATACATTGAGACCGATATGTCACATTCCCCCTTTAATTTCATGAATATTAAACATATTTTATTTTGAACTTTAATAATAACCATATTAAATATTATTATTCATTTTATATCACTTATTAACATGTTATAAAAATTAGTTTATTAATTGAGTTCCTATCATATGATTTGTGTATATTTGGTATTTGAGTCAACAATGAACATGGTTTTGATGTCACTAGTCCATGTAGTCATAAGTCCATGATCTCTAGAAAAGTATTCATGACGTAATAATAACTTTTTTACATTAATCATACTTTTTAAATCAAACCATTAATCATGATTACAAAAAATGAACAAAATTATATTCATGGAGACAGTATGTTATACTTACGTATGAGTATCATTTTCATTTTTCATTGATCATTATAGAAAACAATTAATTATTATTCAATTATTTCTGAATGAAAATAATATTATTATCATTATAATAGTCATTTAAATATACTTATATATATATCATTCAAATGATGAGGTGAATAAAAATGATCCACATTGCTTTGTGGAGGTGATAGTTCACACGTACAGAAGAACTAAAGTATTGTTTTTATGTTCATGGAAGGTAAGAATATAATTCAGATATTATTATTCTATAGTGATTAATATTTCATGAATATAACATATGAATATTAATTCCATCTTTATAAATGATCTTGATAGACTGTAATTGAAAAAGAACTAAATCAGTTCGAATGAATGAATAATTCCATTCTTATTTGATAGAAGTAGAGATCGATGTATGCAATCATACTAGTATATTAAAATCTCATTATATTTATGATACTGGAGTTATTATTTCATAATGTTTGTAGGGGACTTGAAATATGTGGAGGATGAAATAAAATTGACATAGATAAACAAAATGATACCTCTTCTTCAGTTGACGATCCTTGAAAAATAGCTTAACACCTCAATGAACCATGTTATTCCAAAAATAAGGCCTGATAAATGTGGGGATGGATTATATGAAGGGTATTGGTCAGATCATGGCTAACCCAAATTGCAATGGTAGTTTGAGTATTTGATAAGAGAGGGAGCCTTTTTATAGGATAGGGAAGGGGTACCCAAGGAATCTCTTAAAATATTTTTTTTATAAATTTATATTCAAATTATAATAGATACAAAGTGATATTTCTGGATAAAAATGTGATTATGGGTTGAATACCTCTCAACCAGTAGGTTTCAGTGAAATTTAGGTAAAAAATATAACCATATCTTTGGGCAGTAACTTTTTGTTAATAAATTATTTATTACCATGTCTAGTATTTTTACACTATATGGACAATATAGTTACAATAATATTCTAATGGAACATAAAGTGGATCACTAATTACATTGTTATAATTTTTCATTTTAGTTTATTGAATGTTACATTTTTTTTGAAAAAAATCTCATTTAATAAAATATAATTTGTTTTAAACACTCGTTTATTTCTATTTTGAAAATATTTAGTAATTGAATATTGATAAAGTCATTAAAAATTGATTCACAAGAAAAAATACATTAACTCAAAAATAAAATTTCACAATCATCCATAAAATTTATTGTTGGTATCAACATTTATAAATTACATTTATTTTAATATTATAAATATCATATATTATAAAAATTAATTAATATGTTAATAACTACATCATCGTTGTGTGATAAATAAATTTATTAATATAATGTCTGAAAATTATAGATAAAATTCAATTATGTGGTAAATTTTGTTATCATTATAATTACTATTTAAAATTTATGATATTATAAATATAATCCTAAATTAATTTTTTTAAAAAATATATATGTTTAAGTTATATTTTTCATTACATTATGTTATTTATTATAACATGTCATTATCACAACTATGTAGCTTAAAAATGCCAAACATTCAGCCTAAAGATTATTTGGGTTTCCCATTACTCATAAAATAATATTATGACCTATGTTATGGTGGTTTTATATTATTATAATATAATTTTAACCATTAATTACTTAATTTACCCTTTAATCATGGTTAATAATGAATAATGAATAGTGAATTAAGTATCATTAATTAATTTAAAATTGATTTCTATTTTCGAAATATGAAATCACGTTTTTATGAAGTAAAAACATTACAAAGATTATAAAAAATTTATGTCCAATTTAAATGTGAAATTACATCTATTGACCTACATTGAATTAAATAATAAACACTTAAACCGAATATACATTAAAACCAATTTAATGGATAAATTAAATATATAAATAAATTATACGAAAAGGGAGTTTTGAATTAAAATGTAGAATTTTTCACTATTCATTAAAAATGTATTTTATTTAAAAATACCAATAATTAAACCTGAGTAAATTTTAAACTCTCTATTTTAATGAAGAAGTTTATTTTTTCCAAATATGACATATAAAGGTGGAAAAACTAGATTAAAAAAATTTTATCCATCAAAAGGTAGTAATGATACCTTTTAAAAATATTAAAGTATTTTATTCATAAAATTGGATGTATTTTCAATTTAAGATAAATAAATTTATTGGATAAATGTTAAAACATTAATGAAACATTTGTATACTAAATATAGTTATTTATATTTATTCTCTACAATACATGTTCTAGGAATCAACTACCATTTAATGTAATAATATTAATGATGTATTATTATTTGGTATAACTCTATTTTGTGTAGATCATAAGATTTTGGAGAAACATGTTGTTTCATGTGTGGTATGATATGAGACAAAGAGTCTCCATTAAATTAAATTATTATATAAATCATAAATATTAATTTATTGGAAAAAAGTATTATTCAATAAATACCTAGGTTGTTACATCCTTCCGCCATTTTTACAAATTGCATCCCCAAAATTTTGTTTACTTATCAAAAAAGTGGGGGGAATTTATGCCTCATTACATTCCCAAATTCTCATGTTTCCTCTTAAATCATGTGGGTTTTACAAAAAACTATTACGTGATGAATCAACTTATTTTGAAACAATTGTTCTCTATAGCCAGGAATCTGGATAGGCTATTCTTCATAAGAAAATATTATCTTCCAACTGAACTACTTCTGGACTGAAAACATGAGATGGATACAAATAATATGTTCTCAATATTAGAAACCTGAAAATATTGTGTAACTGAAATAAAAATAGAGGTAAAACAACTATTTGGATGCATATTCAACTTTTTCTCATATTTCATAGGGTCCAATGAACTACGAACTTAACTTTACCTTATTACATAAACGCATCCAACTTTTCCATGGTAAAACATTCAGAAAGACATGATCACCTACATCAAAAAAATGATCCTTCCTCTGGTCAATGAAATAACTTATCTACCTTCTCTGATATGTCCTTATATGTTTCTGAATAGAATGAACTTATTCTTCCTACTATTCTACCAATTATAGTCACATAAACTTAATTTCATATACTTGATCCCAAAAAGCTGGAGTTCACACCGCTTTCCATATAATTCCTCAAATGGTGTATATGTATACTTGAATGAAAAATTTTATTATAAAAAAATAATCAAAGGATACATGTTGATCTAATATTCCCTGGTAATGCATTGAATAAAAATGTAGTATGTCTTCAAAGGTCTGAATTGTTCATTCTGAATTCACATCACATTGAGGATAAAAAGATGCATTAAAATTTAATCTAGTCCACAATGACTTATGAAGGCCTTTATACAATATATATGTGAAATTGGGATCACAAACTGATACTATGAAGAGGGGAACAATATTCATCCTTATTACATATTTATGATACAATAGAGAATGTTTATCTAGATACAATGTCTCTCGAATATGAAGAATATAAGTAGATTTAGTCAATCGATCCAATATAACATAGATCACATTGTTACATCGAGATGTATTTCATAATACCACTATGAAATCCATGGATATATTTTCCCATTTCAACTCTGGTACATGAAAAGGTAGAATCTTCCCATTCAGTAATTTCCCCTCTTCTTTAACCTATTGGAAAGTCAAAAAATACCCAGTAAAGTCAGCAATGTCTATTTTTAATCCTTCCCACCAGTTAAACTCTAGAAGATCTCTATACGTCTTATAAATTCCAACGTGAACTGATGATGGAGTAATATGAGCTTCACAAAAAAATATTTCATCAACATTTCATCACAAGAAATGAATAATCTCTTTCATAAACTCAATAAACAATATATGTCAATGTTAAATTCAGTTAACATACCCTTTTGAACAAACTCTACATTTTTCTGCAACTAAAAATATTCCTTTTGCACTTGCATAATTCTGTCTGATGGAGATGATTGCACTGAAACTTGAAACAAGGTAGAGGAATTTTGTACACCAACAAATTATATGCCAAATATAATCAAACCACTAATCAAAGGGTCATTTTCTAAATGTAAAATTTTTAATGTTACATTATTTTCCAACTCAATTGTTCATACACATTGTTTTCTTTTCTATAATGGTATTGAATCATGAATTAATAAATTTTTATAAATTCCAATCATCTTATCAATCTCATGTTCAATTATATCTGAATAAGTATATACTTAAAACATTTTTAGTCAGTATATATTTCCAATTTTAATCCATATGTTCGATTCCTTTAGTTTTTTTAGAAAAAATACGACATCTAATTCCAAATCACGTATATGGTAGTTTAACTCATGAATATTCAATTAATGTAGAACAGAAGCAATTTATTGAACATTCTACATTAGGGAAGAAGAACGTCCTTTCAATGAAGCATTACACTATAAAACAAATTGACTATTTCATGAAGCTATTTCCCAAACTAGAATATTCACCAATCATCTATTCAATTACTGAGAACATTCATCACCTTATTTTGTCTAGATGAACATAACACCGTTTCATGTTAAAGAAGTTAGTAGGATAGAGAACCATGAAATTTTTTCAACAAACCTATCTTAATAACATGATAAACCAAGAAAAATACAAATAATAGTTATATTTGTTGGTGTTGTCCACTCACCAACAACTATTGTTTAAGCATGTTCAAAAGATATGCCATCTTTTGAAATAATGTGACCAAGGAATGAAATTTTTTGTAACCAGAACTCAAACATGATGAATTTACCAAATAGTATCTTTCCTTTTATGGCTTTAATGAAAACCCATAAATGAATTTAATTCTACTATTTACATTTATATTATAATAAAATATCATCAACAAACACATCCAAAAACTTATACAAGAACTCATAGAATATTCTATTAAAAATATCCAAGTATAAAGTTGTGGAATTAGGTAACCCAGATGACATAACTAAAAATTCATAATGGCCATATCTAGTACCAAACACAGCCTTCATAATGTGTTCTTACTTAACATTGAACTTATGGCACCCCGACCTCACATCATCCTTCGAATAATACTGATCTCCCTGGAGATAATAAAAAAAACCCTTGATATGATGAAAATCATACTTGTTCATAACTGTGATGTAATTTAGGGATATATAATCAATGTAAAGTATAAGTCCTAGAACATATTGATTAGATATATTTAAATGAAGTTAATAATTCACATTATGGATCTTTTCATGTTTATAGTTCTATTGAATTATTCCACAACTATAACATTACATCTCAAATATTACAATGTAGAAACCTATACTCAGTATCAATTGTTTTTTCTAAAATAAAATCTCATAAAATGAAACTTTAATTATTTTCATGATATAAATCATCTATAATTATTCCATTCTCTTACCCTCCCTTATATTCTATGAATTTTTTTTAAACCGCGAGATGAGCATAAAAATCTATATAAGGGTTATAAAATAAAGAATGAAAACATTAGTCCATCTATACATATAAACATATGATCTTTAACATACCTCATGAAATCATAAGATTTATGAATAACACATAGAAATAATAAATCATTAAGGTAACTTTTGGAATATATATAAAACATAAATTAATTCTTTCACAACTACATAATGAGTTATATTTTGAATACCCATCATAGTATATTCCCCAAAGCTTTTGCGAGAATCAATAACATTTACCTCTATCATGTTACCCAATTCATTGGAGACCTATATGTGGATCACCCACCCTAGCTTTATCATGGAACCACAATTATATTTAAAAAATTCCCAATAACAATAAAAAATTCATTACACATAATACCATCATAAAATTAATATTTTATTTTCACATTACAAACACAATATATCATTTCAAGATATTGACATAATCAAGGATTTATCAAACCATTTTCAAAACCAAATAAAACATTTAATAAAGACATTTATGAATAAAAGTGTGCCATAAAACATGGAAGCTTTTGATAAAAATAATAATTTCAAAACATTCATGTCCATATAAATAAATCCTTAAATTCATTTCTAAAACATGTACATGAAAGATAAAGATTTCACAGATTAAATCTTTAAAACATTTAAAATGAAGTTTAAGATAAAAATTCCTTTAACACATTAAGATATTAAAGAATAACATCAAAGAAAAATCTAAATATATTTATAATATATAAATTAATGATATTAAATGTGAAAATAGTTTTATATACACTTTATAGTATAATAAATGTGCACAATATTAAGATATGCCTCAATGAATAGAGATTGAGAGGTGATCCCTTAAAAATATTGTATCATTACATTAAAGATAATTCAATGAAATAATTATGTGTGAAAAATAAAAAAAAAATCCAATATAAAAGGATATTATGTTTAAAACAATCAGCGGTCATTCACACATATTCATTACAAGACATAATCAAGAAGTATATGTTTAACGGAAATAATGGAAATTCGGTTTAGAAGTTCCCTTACCTCGTGTCCGACGTGACATGTTCATTCTTTAATCTCCTAAAAAATAAACTAATGTTAATTTATACAATATTAAGATGGATTTTCAAGTTTTTCATTCATTTTATATTACTTATTACCATGTTATAAACATTACATAATCATTTAAGTCAATAATGGTCGTTTTATCGATATTTGGAACTTGAGTTAAAAATGATCTTTTATAATTACATGTTGTCCATGTGGTCAAAATTAATTTATCTACAGAATTATATTCATTATTTAGATATCATATATATCATATTTATACAGTATATATATGTATTTATAATAGTACATAACATTTGGAGATAAGAAATGAAATGCACCATTCATGGAGATAGTAAGTTGTACGTACAGATGAATGCTACTTTAATTTCTATTTCATATTTAATGGAAATAAAACATAATGATAGATAGTTATATTATAATTAAAATTTAATGTCTTATTTAAATTCATTAAAACCATCCTTTATATGTTCCATGTATGTAATGAACGAGTCATATCACTTTGACAAGGTTGTATTCCACCCTTTCTCAAATGAAATTATCATATTTACCCATTATGGAAAACTTAATGGTATAATATAAATGAAAAATAATGAATCATAGAGAAATTATAAATATAATAAATATCCCATATAAATACATTTTCATCTTAATGGCCACCATAATATGGGGTAGAAGATAATTGAACAATCATCATTTCGTGAGGCAGTAGTTCGTCGCCCCAGAAACATTATGTTTGTATCCATTAGTTGGAGGTGTGTGTAATTGTAGTTATAATCCTTATCATAAAATATACTATTATATTTAGTATACATGTGTTGTTATAAAATAATGTAACAATGAACTTTTAGGGGGTTATAGAATGAATATAAAAGAAAAGAACTTGAGAGAAGACGTAACCTTTAAATTGGGTAACTCCCTTTTGTTTGAATCAAAAGTCTATCTTGAAGTGCCTTATGCCTATGTTATCGCTTCTAGGTGGAAGATAAGGATGTTGGTAGCTTATTTTTTAAGAGTTTGGTCAAGACAATGAGGCATGAGTGGTGTGAGTAAGGGTTATAAGTGATGTCTTTTTATAAGGGAGAGGATGGGTTCTTTATGAAAGTTTAAAAATATTATTTTGTTATAAATTGAAGATTGATTTAAAAAGAAACCCAACTAATTTAATTCTTAAATAAGGTAATTATTGTTCTATATAATCTCAGAAAATGGGTTTTAGACATGTTCCGGGCATAAAAGTATCCTTATATTTTAGCTTTAACCTTTAGTGAACCAATTTAACCTTTACCATGTCCTTTTGTATATTCATACTATATTGTTAATATATTTACAATAAAATTCCATGAGACCCAAAAATATATCAGTAATAAAATGAATAAGATCATATATTTAATTTGGATGATTCATAGATTTTTTGGTTTATTTTATCATTTAATAAAATATTTATTGATTTAAAAACAGTTTTATGAAAATTATAATACTATCCAAATCATGAGATATAACAAAATCCAAACCAACTTGATTATTTTGAAAATAATTAATTATTTAAAATAAAATATTTTATAATTATCTATAAAGTATGTGTATCATATAAATAGTTTCAAAATGAATTTATTTTAATATTAATAATATCATTTGTTTTAAACATTCCTTACTGGGGTAATCATTACATCATCATTGTGTCAAAAATAAACTTATTTATATGATGTCTAAAAAGTATAAAAAGAATACCATGATTTAGGAAATATTTTTAGATTTATAATAACTATTTATAGTCTAATAAATCACTTATATTACCCAATATAATTTTTTTACTAAGAGATATATCTTTATGTTATATTTTCTTACCTTTAAATTATTTTTTATAGTGTCATTTTCACTAACAAGATGCTCCATGGGGTCCCAAAATAGACCCAAGGATGCCCATGGTCGGAATGTATTATCCAATAGGATTAGGGAACATGTTTGGGTAATATAATATTATTATAATATTATTTTTTTCCTCTTATTTACTATATTTACCATTTACCCCTGGTAAATAAAATATTTACTGTAGTTTCTATTCATACTGTCTAAAATTACATGTTACCTATTTAAAAAATATGGATCCCCTAATTCCAAATATAAAATCCCTTTTTCCAAATTCAGAATACAGAAGTTTTAGAAATTAATTTAAAATTAATACTCATTGTCAAAACCAAAAAGCGTGTATTTTCGAATTAATAACTATCAAAAGATTGATAAATTTTTAAGATCATTTTCAAATTAAAAATACTTCCAATGACCAACATTGGATTAAATTGTATTAATAAAATGTATTTAAACATTTAAACAAATAAAAAAGATAATCAAACCATATAAATAAATTATATTAAAAGGATGTTTTGATTTAGAATCCAGTATTTTTCAATATTCATTAAAAATGAACATTTTCCGAAAAATACCCAAATTTCATTCAATGTACAATTTGATGAATCGACTCTAAAGAAGAATATTATTTTGTCAAATAGAACCCATAAAAGTGGAAAAAATATATTTAAAAAGGGGTATCCATCCAAAGGTTGTAAATCAACCTTTTAAAGGATATTACACTGTTTATGCTTAAAATTGAATTAATTCACATTTTAAGCCTCTAAATATTATTTAATAAATGTAAAAAAATTTAACAAACATGTATAATCATATTTTTGTTAGTTTATTTCATTCCATCCAATAAAATGGCTATGAATTAACAACCATTTAAAATAATATCATATAAATATTTTTTTTCAGTTTGATTCAGCATTGTGTGCATCATGAGATTTCAGAGAAACCCATTGATGCATGTCGATTAAGCCATAAAACATTGCATCCCCTCTAAAGTAAAATTAGAATTTAATTCACAAATGTTAATAAATATGAAAATATCATAGTATTTATTTACCTGGGATGAAACATCCTTTTCCACATTTGGAAATTATATGCTCACAACTTTAAAATTGGGATCAGATACATCATTGAAAGTCCCACATTGGAAAAAATAGTCCAAAAAACTATCACATTAAAATAAAGAAAAATAATTGAAAAGGTCACTCAAGATAACCCATTCTAGGATTCCATGAAAACATAGAAATGGTGGAGAAAATAAGTGACAAGTTATGTGGGAGGGTGATAGAATACATGATGAGGAGAAAGATTACCACCAGAAAACCACAAAGGTGTGATAGTTTAAATGGTCATTCATTTCCCAACATGAAAAGTAAAATTACATCATTTTTGTTTGAAGTTTCATTTAATAAATTTGGAGAATTTATTAATGAGATTGACTATGGACATAAGGAAATATAATTACTTTTCAGGTACAGTTTCATCCGTTAATATAATTCCCCCATAAACTCATATTTTCTCCAAACAATGAGTATTCAAGATGACTTGGTTACACCTTGAGTGATAGAATAAACATATTTTGAATCACGTAATCCAAAAAAAATAAGATCTATATATTTCCCATGTCGTTAGACAATAACCAAAAACAAAATTGTTTGTACAAGATCAAATAATCCCCAAAAAGGGATAATTATTTATAAAAAGAATACTACTATAAATCCAAAAAAATATACAAACAACACACAATGTTTATCAAATACCATTAAATAAATAATTGTCCATAAAATTATTCAATGTAACTAAAACATTAATTGATATGTAAAACTCAGAAGGATTTAATCAAACAGTCTTCCACATTAAATCTTAAAATTTATCGTCAAATAATATCGACTAATTTTCAAGTCTCACACTAATGAGTAATTAAACTAATTACATATTATACATGAATGGTTAACAGTTTCTATAAATAACATAAATTTAAATATTTCCATAATAAAAACATTGATTCTTCCAAAATAAAATTTCAACCATTACTCCTTAAATGAGATCCCATAGTATTTAATTTCCCTAAAGTATATAGAATTTTCAAAAGAGAGAACGTGTTCCAAAATAACTTTTTATCACTTAATCAAAAAATAATATTTCTTATAATACGGTTATCCATTTGATAAAACATAAGTTCCAAAAATCAACTTATTCTTGATCTATAAAATCATCTAACTAAAAATAGTTAGTCATACTAACATGGGACTTCACATAGTCCAGTGGTACATGATAAATCTCAGTTGGACTTTGGTTGTGTGTTCAATTCCTACAGCTTTGTCTGATGTGATGGGTTGTCACGCAGTTTGAGTATTTTACTTTTTCAAAAACTATATAATTTTATTACATTCCAAAAAATTAGTTAAAATTTTCAAAATAAACATAACATATTAAACCCCAAACATGATTCCATACATCTTATTTTCATCCTAGAATGTAATAACCAATAATTTCCTCAAATTCAATGATCATATAAACCCAAATGGGGTTTTAACTATATCCACAAAATAAATGAAAATTATTCCTTAAATAACATTTTCACATATAAATCATTAGGATTACACATACTAGAAAAAACATTGTGCAATGTATTCCCATTATCAAAAGAGTCTTAATACGTTAATGTATTTCATCATTCTAAAATATAGCATAACTATTGAATCCCTTATACATAGAATACATACTCATTCAACTTTATTCATGATCCATAAACCATTCATTCCCAACATATTTAGTTAATATTCATTCCAACAAACAAAATCAAAAATCATATCCTATGATTCAATAATGTCAAAAAACAGCTAAAAAATAATGCATACCTTTCATTACTCATTGTCAGTTTCCTCATCCTCGATTAGAATGAAATTATGTATTGGTAAACATATATTTTTAAGATCCTAGAGATCACATTTACATGCCTTCTATGTAGTAAATCTACTTGTATAATGACGATGAACACCACATTTAAAACATACAATTCATCCCTCATAAAGAACAACTTTCCTTTTATTTTAGTCAACTGGAAACTTCCATTATCCATGGAAGGTTCTTCCTTTATGACCATAACTACCACATATGTAGAATCTTCTAGTCCCTTTATTGAATTTTCCTATGTTTTTCTTTCCATATCATTGAAAAATTGATTTTTTAATACAAAAAATTTTATTATTAATATTTGAACTACCATAGGGATTTTATTCTCGTATATAATATTCCTTATAAAAATCACTATGGTTCATGCTGTCAATCATGACACCAAATTGTTGGTTGAGAATAACCACATGTGTTCTCATTGAGTCTCCTATTTCATTCAGTTGCTTATTCAGAAGACTATCACAGTTTTCTTCACATCCCTTATTACTTTGGTGCCTACTAGATCCATCCATTTATGAAAACCAAAAAGATAAGTGTGATTGTATCTGTAAAATCATCATATAATATCATATGAGGAGGGTGAACACTAATATATACTTATTCATGTTATATTAAACCACTTATATTCTCTAAAATAACAATGACTGTTTAGTATATTCTAACCATTATGGTTATGTCACTTATGCTTAAATAACATCCTAAACTCTAATGTTATCTAAACTGACCATTGATACAAACTACATGTCCTCAAGAATAAACATTACACAATCTTGAATTAAATTAATAATTCACATTAAAGAGATTTTAAAATTTATTTTTCATAGATTTTGGACATAACTGTTACAATACATATCAAATATTAAAAATATAACACCTTTACTTAGTATCCATTTTTAAAAAAATTATATGCTCTTAAAAGAAAACAAGAACTCTTTTATGGATATAAATAATCTTTTATTTTTCATTTCTCTTACCCTACCTTATATCCTATGAAAAAAATTTCAAAAACATTTTATGAGCATAAAAAACTCAGTAACAGTTATACAATAATGAAATAACACATTAGTCCAACAATATATACAAAATAAAAGTTCATAGCATACCTCATGAAATCATATGATTCTTTTATAAACATATAAATCATAAATCATAAGGCTAACTTGTGGATTCCATATCCAAAATACATTATAGATTTCATAGTGACGTGGGGAGTTATATTTGGAATAACCATCAAATTATATTCCCTAAATGTCTTAAGATAATCATTAATGTTATCTCCATCACATTACCCAATGCATTAGAGAGCTATCTGGGATCACACATCCTAGGTTTATCACTAAACCACCCATACTTGTAAACAATTACAAATAAACATTACATATTCATAACACATAAAAAATCATAACGTAAAGAAAAAATTTCCTCACTTCAATAATAACCTATCATTTCAGTATATTGACATAATAAATGCATTATCAAACCATTTTCAACACCATTTTAAACATTTAATAAAGTGATTTTTGAATCAAAGTGTCGCATACCACTTCGAAGCTTTTGAATGATTTTTTTTTCAAAACATTCATTTCCATATAAATAATTCCTTAAAATCATTTCAAAAACATGGACATTAAATATATGGATTTAGAATATTAAATGTTTTAAACATTTTAAATGATAATTTAGTTAAAATAGCCTTTACCACATGAGAATATTGATGAATTAAATCAATCAAAACAATAAATATCATTAAAATATAGAAATTAAGGATATAAAATATCAAAATGGTTGTATATACACCTTATATGCTAATAATGATGCCCAATATTATGATATACCTCAATGAGATGAGGATGAGATGTAGTCCTGTAAAAAGACTGTATCATTAGATTAAGGATAAGACAATGACATAATTATGTATGGATGATATAAAAACACCCAATATAACTAGATAATATGTTTCAAACAATAAAAGTCCATTCACACAAATTAATAACATTTCATAATCATGAAGTATATGATTAACCCAAAAAATGGAAATAGGGTTAAGAAGTTCCTTTACCTCAAGTCCAAATTGACTAGTTCATTCAAAAATATCCTGAATAATAATCTAATATTAATTCATAGTTTCTTAAGATCCCTTTTTAGGTTTATTATTCTTTTTATATTACATATTACCTTATTATAAACATTACATAATCATTTATGTTAATAATGGTCATTTTATCGATTTTTGGTACTTCAGTCAAAAATGAACTTCTTATAATTGCATGTTGTCCATGTCGTCAAAATTCCATTATCTACAGAACAATATTCATTATTTAGATACCATATATTTCATATATATCTAGTATATATATATATGTATTTATATAGTAATATATATATATATATAATAAATTAAATTCACCGTTCATGGAGACGATAATCTATACGTAGCAATGAACCCGACTTTCATTTATATTTCATATTAAATGGAATAAAACTATAATGAAACATACATATATCATAATTCCAGTATAACTTCATATATAATTTCAGTAAATCCATTCCTTATAAGTTTCACGTATGGCATGAATGAGTCATATAACTTTGAGGGGCCAATAGTCCACATTTCCTCAAATGGAATTTTTGTATTTACCCATTAGGGAAACCATAAATGAATGTTATAAATTAAAAATAAATAATCATATAGAAAATATAATTGTAATATATACCACATATTAATACAGTTTTATCTTAATGGCCACTATATATGGTGTTAGGAGATAATTGAACAATCATCATTTCATCAGACAGTAGTTCATCGTCCACAGAAACAATATGTTCGTATCCATTAGATAGGGGTGTGTTGATGTTTTGTTTGAATCCTTCTCAAAAAAACATAATATTATATTGAGGATACATGTGTTTTTATAAAATAATGCAATAAAGAGATTTTAGGTGATTAGATAAGGGAAACAAAAGAAAATAACTTGAGAGAAGACATTACCTTTAAATTGGGTAACTCCATTTGGATTGAAGGAAAATGATTTTTTGAATTTCCTTATGAATATGTTAAGGCTTCAATGTGGAATAGAGTGATGTTGGGAGATTATTTTAGTAGCGGTTGGACAAGACAAGGAAGCTTGAGAGGAGTGAGAAAGGGTTAGAGGTGGTGGATTTTTTAAAGGGGCAGAGGGGCACTTTATGAATGTATGAAAATATAAATTTATTATAAATTGAATTCCGATTAAAGAATATCCCCAAATCATTTAATTATATGATAAGGTGACTATTGTTCACAATCCATTTATCCAATGTGTTTTAGACCTGTTTAGGGAAAAAACTAACCTTATCATTTAGTTTAACATTTGGATACCCAATTTAACTTTAACCATGTCCACTAGTATATGCATACTATATGGTTTATATATTTACAATAACATGACAAGAGACCCAAAAGTAGATCATTAATGACATTAAAAACATCATATATCTAATTTGGATGAGTAATAAAATTTTAGGATAATTTAATCATTTAATAAAATATTGATTGTTTTAAAAACACTTTTATGACAATTTTAAAACAATTCATGTCATGACTTTTAAAAAATTCTCCTAAAACATTATTATTTTGAAAAACATTTATTAATTAAATTAAAATAAAATAAAATATAATTATCTATAAAATTATTGTATTACATAAAATTTTTCAAAATAAATTTATTCAAAAATTTAAATTCTCAATTATTTAAAACATTTATTAATGTGGTTATCATTAAATCATCATTGTGTCATAAATTAATTTATTTATAAGATTTATAAAAATTATCAATAACATAAAATGATGTAGGAAATTATTTTATCTTCCCAATAACAATTTATAGTTGAAAATACATATTATATAACCCAATATAAATATTGTTTTACTAATAGATATACGTTTTTGTTATATTTTCCTTAACAATAAATTAACTCTAATAAAGTGTCATTTTCACTTACACGTGGCTCCATGGGGACCCAAAATCGACCCAACAATACCAATGAACTGCCATGTATCAGAAAATAGGATTAAGACACATGTTATGGTAATGTAATATTATTATAATATTATTATTTTTACCTTTATTTAACAGATTTAACCTTTAACCATGGTAGATAAAATATTTACTGATGTTACTATTCCTAATGCCTAAAAAATAAATGTAACCTATTTACAAAATTTTGACCTCCTGATTCCAAATATGGAATACGCTTTTCCAAATTCAAATTAGATGAAGTTTTATAATTTAATATAATATTATTTCTCATTATCAAAACCAAAAAACGTGTTTTTAAGAAATAATCACTATCAAAAAATTGACACTTGTTTATGTTCAATTTCTAAGTTGAATTACTTACAGTTAAAAAAACTGTATTAAATAGTAAAGATATAATTTAATTAAATATTAAAACCAATTAAAATGAAAATCTATCAATAAAAATATATTAGATAAAAAATCGTTTTCAATTAAAATGCATTATTTTTCACTATTCCTTAAAAAATGAACATTATCAGAAAAATTCCAAAATTTCATCCAACAAAAATTTTGATGTCCCAAATATAAATAAGATTATAATTTTATCAAATATAACATATAAAGGTGAAAAAAACTATATTTAAAATGGGTTCTTTATCAAAAGGTGGTAAATCGACCTTTTAAAGAATATTAGAGTGTTTATGCTTAAAATTGGGTTCATTCTCATTTTAAGCCTAGAAAATTTATTGGATAAATTTTAAAACATTTTACATACATGTATAATAATATTGTAGTTAGTTCTGTTCATTCCCACCAATACAATGACTACGCATTAACTACCTTTTTATATAACATTATATTATTATATTTTTTAAAGTATGAATCAAAATTGTGTGCATCATGAGATTTCAGAGAAACCCATTATTGTGTGTTGGGTAATCCATCAAACATAACATCCCCTATAAAGTAAAATGAAAACATAATTCCAAAATATTAATAAATATAAAAATATAATATTCTTTATTTACATAGGATGTACCTTAAAGTGTCATTGATCCATCTTAATTTTTTGGAAACAAAAAAGGATCATCCAATAGTGATGTGCTTGATAGAATGAAACCATTATCTAATAACATTTGAATTTCATCATTTACTCTAAATTTTTAATTTGAGACATTGCATATGGGGGTTTGGAAATTGGATTAGAATATCTAAACTAGAACACAATAAATTAAACTTCCCAATCATGTATACTATAAGGAAAATCCTTAAAAAAAGCATCAAGATGCTCATTTACCACTTTCATGTATTAATCTGAATAGGTCTATTGTTTTCAAAAATATCTTCCAAGTTACATTAATATCCATATTTTACTTCTTTCTTAGCTTCCTGGTATGTTATCAATAGTATGGTCTCATTCTAGTACACACACAAAATGACTTTCTAAAAAGAATATTCATTTTCTTTATAGTCAATCATAGCGTGGTAAACCAAAATCCAATCAATACCTATAATAAAATAAATCTATAGTATAGGTAAAACAATATGTTTTTCTAGTATATTCGATACACAATCAAATACATGAGTGTTTTAAAAATATATATTTGTCTCAACATTTCCCCCAGGTGTTTTGACCATATGTTTTGGATTCTTTTCGTGTGATGGAGTTCAGAATTTCCTAGAAAATTCCTTAGATATAAGTGAATGTGTCGACCCAGAATCAAATAACTCATTTGAATAATATGAATAAACAAAAAATATGGTTGACTCTACATAATTTTAAGGCTCAAAATCTAATAAATTAGTTGAAAACAATTTCCCCACACCATTCTTCTTATATTCTGGCAGATCCCCATCATTGAAATTCTTCATCGGACACTCACTCATATAATGAACCATCTTGTTATAATAAAAACATTTCACTAAAAAATATTGGATATCAATTACCTTTTTTAGTGTAGTTAAGATCATATTTCCCCATTTTACCCCATCATAAGCACTTACCAAAATACAAAATTCATTCCCCTATGTGCTTCTTACAACAATTCTCCCAAGTTGTAAACTTAATTTTCTTACCATATGTTTTTTGAAGAATATTTCCCTCTGGAATGCCGTCTCGACAATTTATTCAGCTTTTTTTTTCAAAGAACACATGATCATCCAAAAACTACACTTCTGCATTCTCCACAAACCATAATTTTTTATAACTTTTTTACTCATGAAAATCCAAATTCCTTCGATACGTTAGCAATAATATAGAGGTAGAATTATTTATTTTACAATAAAAATCCCATATGATTTTTGAAGCATACAATGAATGTACACTGAATATATCATCATATACACCAACCATGCCATCCTCCTTCCTCGATTCTATAAAAAAATTTCCATTCTAAGTCAAACATCCTTAATAAAATATTTATCATGAAACATAGATTTGAATTCCTCCCAGAAAATAGCATCAATCTTTTCATTGTCCCTAATATTCATTAACATCCACCATAAATGATTAGATTCACCCTCAATATGATAAAATAGAGTACTAATCATTTATTTTATGAACACCCCATGACATCAAGAGTCATTTATTGGAGTTAAATCAACTATCAATATAGAAAATGGATATATGATTCTCAAAATGATGGAGGAAGCTGCCTCTTGAAATTCTACAATACTGACATGTTACACTATGGTTGATCTGGATGATCTAAAGAATTGATATCACCACCATTTATTCAATGAGTCAACTGTGCCATTACTGATTGAACTATTCAGTTTTGATTCTGACAATATCTAGTTGCTAATTTAGAAGGTTGTGTTCCTTTGGATTTCATCCCAACACATCTTCCATGATTCCTCTATTGAAAACCATTTTGAATAGACATATCACAGAAAATGTCTCATGGTAATCATAAAATTCTATATCATGTTAATTTAACTATAAAGCTAAAATTATTTATGGATATTCTATTAACAATATCCTAATAATTAATGTTATATAAAATTACATCTAATACCAACTATAAGGCTCATACATTATACATTAATTGATCATGAATTAAGCCAACAATTTTACATTCATTCACATCAAGTATTGTTTAGGATTAGTGTTTTATATAATTAGGTCAATACTATTACATTACACCTCAAATTTTACAAAGTAGAATATTCTATTCAAAAATAGTTTTTATTCAAAAAAATACAACTCCTTAAATAATAAAATAATTCTTTTCATGATAAAAATCTTTGTTAATTCTTCCTTCTATTATACATCTTTAAACCATGTGAAAAAACAATTCAAAAAGATGGGATGATCATAAAAACATTTGTAAGGGATATTAAATAAGGATTGAAACAATTAGTACCCTATACATAGAAACCAATTAAATAATATATTTCACTAATAAAAAATAAGATATTTAACATTCCTCATAAAATAATAATATAATAGAAATAAAAAAAAATAATGGTAACTAGTGGAATTTATAAGATACTTATATTATAGCCTTCACAGCTACATAGGGATTAATCTTCTTGATTCTATTTAAAATACCCATCCCAAAATATTCCATAAATCTCTTATGAGGTTACTTAACTTTTACCACCATCCCATTACCCAATGCATTATAGAGCTATCACTGGCTCACCCTCTCACAGTTTATCATAGAAACACCCTTATACACAAATAATACAGAAGATCCATAATATTATCATAACACATAAAACAATCATAATGGAAAATAACATTTCCAAATTTAAATACCAATATATAATTTAATGATATTTACATAATACATCCTTTATGAAACCCATTTTCAATTCAAATTTTTTTATATATTTTATCTTTTAAAAAAATTATTGCTTTTAGAGAAACCCCAATATCAAATAATACTTATGGCAGATGAAAGGTCATTAGCGCAATGTATTTTAAAATGAAACATCAGTTTTATTCATTTAGAAAAATGATTCGTAGAGAAATACTAATTTTAGAAACCATTTAATGAAATTTAATTTCTAATGGGTTGATTATACATTGTATTAAAGAATGTTATGTAAAAATGAAAATATGCCGCAATGAAAGGAGATTGAGATGAGGTCCCATTCCATGAGTCCAAATTGTATTGTTCCTTCATTAATTTTTTGAATAATAAATATTTGTTAATTTATACATTATTAACAAAACCTTTTAAATTATATTAATAATTTTATATCACTTATTACAATTTTATAATAATTAGTTAATTATTTGTATTCATATCAGATGTTTTTTCGATATTCAGGACTTGAGTGGAAATTGAATATTGTTTTCTTGTACTAGTCTATGTGGTTATAAGTCAATCATATCTACAATAGTAATCAGGAAATTATCATCATATTTATTAATTAATACTACATCTTAAATAAAACCATTACTTGTGTTTATGATAAATAAACAACGTTATATTCCTGGAGATAGTAGGTCGTACATACGCATGACTAACATTTTCATTTTTCATTAATCATTATAGAAATCAGGTATTTGTTATTTTATAATTATATAAGGATCATAATATTATTTTAATCATAATAATCATTTATATATACTTATATATAACAAACATGTGATGTAGTGAATAAAAAGGATTCACAATACATCATGGAGGTGATAGTTTAGATGAACATAAAATGAATTTATTAATTTTTTGTGCATGGATGGTAAAGAATTAACGAAATATTATACATATAACATGATAAAATGTTCTGAATATAATGAATTAATATTAATTTCATCATTCCAACTGATCTTATTTGACTTTATAGAAGAAGAAAGAAATTGGTTCCTGGAGGTGACAACTCACACACACAAACGAACGATTAATTCCGTTCCCATTTTATTGAATTAGAGATATATTTAAGAAAATATATTAACCTAATAACATTATATTATATTGAAGATTTTTAATTTATTATTTCATCATGGTTGTAGGTGACATGAAGGATTTTCAAGAAGAAATAAAATTGAACTACTTATTGAAAATGATACCTCTTCTCTGTCAGATCACCTGTGAAGAATTCCTTAACACATCATAGAAGAGTGTTATGTATAAAATAAGGCATAATGAACATGGAGAGGGAATCTAAGAATGTTTTTGGAGAGATATTGTCTATCCCAAAATTCATTGTATCAATGAGTATTAGATAATAGAGGGTACCTTTTTATAGGATATGGAAGGGGTACCCTTGGAAACATTCAAAATATTATTTTATTTTTAATTAATTTTCGAATTATAATAACTAAAAAATGATATATTTTGAGGATAATATGGGAATGGGTAGAAATATTAACTAAAAATTGGTTTTTAGAAACTTTTAGGTCACAAATATTACCTTATCATTTGGCATTAACTCTTAGTTAAATCAATTAACTCTTTCCACGACCTCTTGTATTTGTTCACTATATAGCTAATAGATTTACAATAAAATGGCAATAAAACCAAAATTGGATCATTAAATAAATTTTTAATATTTTCTAGATTATTTTTCTGATTCATACATTCTATTTCTATTTTTTCATTTAATAAAATAGTATTTTTTTTAAAACTCATTTATGTCAATTTTTATAATTTTAAGTAATTTAATTTTTAATTCATAATAACAATATTAATTTGAAAAATCTAAATTAACTCAAAAATAAAATTTCATAATAATCCATAACATTCATGTATGGAATTAAAATTTTCCAATTTAATTTAATTTAATATTTATAATAGCATTAATTTGAATCATTCAATAATAAGTTAATCACTATATCATTATTGTGTAACATATAAATTTATTTATATATAATTAAAAAATAATAAATAAAATAAAATGATATATGAAAACATTTTATCCTTCTAATGAATAATTATAGTATAGGATATCAATTATATAACCCTATATTAATATTATTATAGAAAAATGATTCATTTTTTTCTCTTTACTTTAAATTAATAATTACAACATTTCATTGTCACAACGAAGTGGCTCCCAAAATAAAAAAGTTTGGATGGGGGAATTTATCAGTAACCCTTAACTCATCCAATAAGATTATAACATGTGTTAGGGTAGTATTATATTGTAATAATAATATTTTTACATTTATTTACAAAATTTACCGTTTAACTGTGGTAAATAGAAATAATTACTGAAGATATTATTCATAATGCAAAAAAAACAATGTACCTATTTAAATAATTATGACAATAAAATTGAAATTATGGAATCCATTCTCCCAAATTATTATCATATTAGTTGAATTAATTAATTTTAGATTAATTTCCATAGTCAAAACCAAAAAGCAGGTTTTTAATAAGTAAAAATTATGAATATATTGACATTTGTGTATGTCCCTTTTAAATGTGAAATATGATCCAATGAACAAAATTTTATTAAATGTTAATAAATTGATCCATTCAATATTTAAAAATAATTAAAATTATTATATAACTATCTAAATAAATTTTAATAAAATTCAGTTTTGAATTAAAATGCAGTATTTTCAATATTCATTATAAATGCATATCATCGTAAATAAAATAAAACTAAAGAAAAGTAAATTTTTATATCCCGATTAAAAACAATGATGTTTTTTATCAAATTTAATAAAAATTATCAAAAACAATATTTAAAATTGTTTCTCCATCAACAGGTTATAAAACTACCTTTTAACAATTTTTTAGTATTTTATTTTATAAATTGAATTAATTGTCAATTTAATGCTCTAAAATTTATTGGTTAAATTTAAAAGAAAATTAGAAACATGAGTAGACATAATATATTTTGTTATATTCATTATTTATAATACAATAGCTATTTGTAAATTACCATGAAAAATAATAAAAAAATATTTTATTGGTTTTCTATATAACTCAATTTTGTATTCAATGTAAGATTTTAGAAAATCCCGTTATTGTGTGTTGGGTAAGATATCCGAAATGGAATAAATATAAAAGTAAAATAAAAATATAATTAAAAAAATATTAATTGATATAAAAAGTGTAATCTATTAATACATGGGATGTTACACATCATTCCATTTCCGCGTTGAACTACATGGTGCGCCACATGGATGTGTACTTATTTCCCTTGTCCATATACTCCCCGAGGTATATGTAAATCCGAAAATGTGGTGTCACATATTATGCGATAGGGCTCACACTCCATGTGATACTTATCTTCTTCCAAAATGCCTACCCACTATTGAATGACCACTAAACAATGTGTAGTCCTGAGTTACACAACATGTTGCTCAGGATTTTTATGATCTAATTTTCTCCTCGGTTTTTACTTTCAAAAATATTATTCATTGATTTCTAATGTAAATAAAACTATTTTTATTGTATATATGTTTTATGATAGTTAATGTGAATTGTTTATTAGAATTGAGGACTGAAGTGCACTAGGAAAAAACCTCCATTGTTTGAAAAATTATGTGTTATTCGGAAAAAAGAAGAATAACATTTAACCAATTCTTGTTCTCCCTAGATCAAGCTATCAAAATTTAAAATCCAAAAATTGCATCTTTTATCATATTAATTATATGTGGTTTCAATCCTTTTCACTAATTATTAGTCACTCAATGTTTAGAAAGATGTATTTAATGAACAATGGGAAAATTGGAATACCAATGTTGACCGCATGATGAAAATGTGGAGAATTACCTAAACCATAAATTTGTAGAAAAAAACCTTGTCCATTAGTTTTTAGCCTCAACTATATACATATGAAATGGTCCAAATGAAGCAGAATGGTAAAACCCCAAATAAAATTAATTATTCCATAAAATTAAACCTATTGTTGATGCACAAATCAATTCTATTTTTGGAATTGATCCGTGTTCATCTGGTATAAACAAAGGACATGCAAATCAATCATAAAAATCATCATACACAAAGTTTGGATTGATTATTTAGGATGAAAAGTATCATTAATGGCACTATTGTTATCTAAAAAATATGTGGCACAAATATCCATGATTTGGTCCTCATCCAATTTTTTTTCATGAAAATATATCCTCTGATTGTCTATAATATATGAGGTTTTACTGGCCAACCATTAATAATTTATATAATATTTTAATTAAAGTATAAATCAGTTTTCTTCATTAAAAAATATAAGTAATTTAATTTTATAATTTATTTCAATCACTTACTCATATTAATACATTTTCCATGAAAAATGGCATTAAAAAGGATATATCAATCATAGTGTAAATACTGCAATATTAACTCAATTGTGTCATAAGATTTTTTTTAGAGCCCTGTCTTGGAGTTATTCAACTTTTTCTAGATAGTATTGATTATTTTTTATTTAATATATTTATTACATTTTAAAATTTTATTCATGGATCACCTTGAATAAGAATCGCACGTCGTATCTACTCCCAGTCATGAATATAAATCATTCAATATCTAAATATAATACATGGAAAATTAAAGTCATTATATTTATGTACAAGATATGGATGGGTCTTATTTTTATTGAGATAAAATAAATTATTTTTTTAAAAAAGAAAATATAATTTATGGAATTCATATCTTAATAACTATAATTTGGTATTAGGTGAGTTTCATGCTTTCATTGGGATTTTCCCATATGATCTAAGATCATCATTAATTTATCCTCATATGAATGATAAATTCTCATTTGGTATGACATATTAATTTAGTACATGTGAGGTATATGGGTATGTATGCCCCTTACTGGGATATATAAAATAAATAATGTACATGTGATTGGATATATGGGAGTTCTATTGGATGGCCCAACACATATATGTGATATTGGATCTCAAAAGGGTCATTGTTTCTGGATTAGACATTCCCTTCCTTCCAAACCACATTTCATTTTACATTGTTGATATGTAAAGAAATACCAAATCTCAAAAATCATTAATTATGTTGCATCTATGATTGTACATATGGATTTGTTGTCTACAATTCATTACAGCTGACACTAAATGGGTATAAATTTGAAAGCATCACTGATATCATATCAGGTCCCAAAAGCTGCATCTCTCCATCATTATCCCAATAAGATTTAGTTTTGACACATCATCCCATACATAGGATCATAGGGTTCCAGTTGAATGATAGAATATAAATTGTTGTAATATTAGAACGCAACCATGGGTAGGTGAAGATCCCAACATACATTCAAATCCATTGAATATGATCTTAGTACATCATATGGTTTTCATCGTTCTCTAAGACTGGCCATATTTTTTAGTGTGGCATGCAGTGATAAAACTCATATATGAATTCAATTCATTATAATGGTTTTTACATAACAGTGAGGTAACATCAAATCATGATTACATTGAGTAAAGAGTGAAACTCTGGAATATATTATGACATCAATTATATATATATATAATAGTGAGTTTTTTTGGAAAAGAATATTATCAAATATCTATAATATGTTCTTTTTTAGTAAAGTCATCAACTACCACACAAATTTAATTTTTTAAGTTATATATCATTTGGTGTCGTATATAAACAATTCTAAGTATTTATTAATCTTTCTATTATATAATGAGATATAGTTTCATCAGTCCCTTAAAATCTTATTATATAATATTTATGTATTTCTATATAAATAATTGAGGTAAAAATTATGCAACAACCCTCTTCATGTTATCCAAAAAAATATTCATTATATATCTTTACATCATATTGTTTACTAGATAAATAAATAATGATAAAATATTGATTTTATCATCCATAAATACCAATTTGTGTTACTTATTTTTTGAGACACATTTATATGTTCCAAACAATATAATTACATCTTTATAAAAGTTTAACTTCATAATATTTACAACATTTTTGTATATATATTCAACATTATTTTAGAACACTATGATCATCTCAAGAATTAATGTTTGATTAGTTAATTATAATTTTCCAGATGAAGATCAATTTTGGATTAACATGTCTATAATTTTCACATACTAGAGGATCAGATACATTTAATTTGAAATCATTTATATGGATAGATGATCCCTTATACTCATAATTTTCTACTTTATTCTAATTCCAAAGATGTTAATGGACTGAACAATCAGAAATCATGATCATCTTTAAACAACTTCTTATGTTTATATTTAGATTATTTTGGGTGAATATATAATTGAGGAATTTATTATGCATAAATATTTTCCAATCACACTACAATTATTACCTCACCAAATAATAAATGAGAATACCACTATATATAATTCTAGTTCAAAAACATAATGATCTACTCTTGGATATATAACTTGTTGGAGTCATATTATATATCAATTTCTCCATACATGCGTACACACCCTATGAAATTTTTAGATGAATCACTATTTATTAAGAATGATTCCCAACTTGTGGGTATTATGAGAATCAATATAATGATTATCCAATTCGTTAGATCTTCAAATATCACCTTGAAATTAATATGCATTGGAAAGAATAACGTACTTCTACATTAGTTTGGTCAGTTTTATTTACAACCATGGTTAATTTTTAAAAAGTTGAGTATATTACCATGATAACATAAGAAATATACAAATATATGTCAAATTGTTTTGTCTGAGTCATATTTCAATTTCATCTATCATTGGATGACACAAATATAACCCTTTATATGTGATAACATGAACTATAAATGTTTCATTATATATTCAAAAATCCTATATTTTTTATATTTCATTCAAATTTTAATTTTGAAATCTCATTAATAAAAATTTTATATTCTCCACTTGTTGATACATCCTGTTTTAGTTAATAAAAAATGATTTTAAATCTACCTCAAAATAGTAATAGTAATCTAAAATTACACTATTGATTACATCCATTGAGATATATAGAGAATTAGTAACTCCAAATGGCATCTATATTAAATTCTAGTATAATTACCTTGTTTGAATCATAATATTAGATATATATTTCTTCTTAACCATTTGTTGATGTTATCTCGACCAAATATCCACCATAAGGATGTAATCCTCTCCACGTAGATATCTAACTAAGTTATGAATCCATATAGGCCGCTGCATATTCTTTATCCATATCTTTTGGATAAAAGGGTAACAAATTTAGTTGAAAATTATCCTATCCATTACCTGAATGAAATGGATAGGATCACCAGATGACGAGGAAAATGAATATATACACCATTTATGAAGATTATCTTGATGTTTCTTTTTTATCACTTTTTGTTCAACAATGGAAATATTGTTTAGATGTGTAGATATTGTAAATTCATGGGGTTTATGATCATCTAAGATATCAAAAACTCATCCAGTAAGAATACCATGAAATTCTTTGGGGATCACATCATCATATTCCATTAATATGGAAATGTCATATAAGAAAACCTTTTCATTCATCTCAATCACTTGAATCTGATAGTATTTGTCTAAACGAAATAATATTTGTTCTTGAGATTATTATTCCAAAGGAGATCGATCAACATTTTTACAATTTTGTAGAGTTGGAGGGATATTTTCTTTATATATGGAGATGTAATTCTCTTATAATTGTTTGGTCTCTATAAAATTAAATCCCTTCAAAACCAAGAATTTAATTGAGATTTTCTAAAAGAATATCACATTGTTTAAATGGAATTTTAGAAATGAAATATAGATGAATAAAATGATATATGAATGGGTGAGAAAAATTTACAAAATTTAATTTCCATTGATATATTTAATTTAATGTTTTTGAGGTGTTTTTTGATTAGTTCAACAAAACATTTATTATTATATTTAATTTTTATAACAAGAAAAATATTTAATTTTTTCTATCACTCAATCAATAAATAGCTCTGATGTAACTTCATAATTGTCACGATCCACCACAGTAGATGTGCTTCGATAAATTATACATTATTATATAGGGCCTAGATATTTTTCCACTTTAATCATTGAACACCCATGTCTTAATGTAATTGATGTCAAAGTATTATTTTTTCATTTTCTGATGAAACATAGGATAGATAGATGAGGATTGAACTGAGTATTCCTTAACTGAATCACATTGGTGGGTTTTTCAAGTATTTATTCTTGACCTAAATGCCTCTTCTTGTAATATCATATACATTTAATTTTCACCATTTTGATATTTCTGTCCGGATTATACAAATAATTTTTAAAATTTGGATGTTGATCATTCAAAACACCATAATATTTATTCACCACTAAAACCAAATTAAACTCCTCTTTTATCTTCCTATGTATATAAAATTAGAACCTCTAAGAATTTCATGCCTATTTTGACATTGATGGATCATTGGAAAATTTTATCATAGATGTTAAAGAAAATAATTTAAAAATATATTCATATATTCATATATGTCATAATGAATAAGGGGTAAAAATTACATTTGGGGTAAATAAAAGAGTCAAAGGTGTATCAGACACATCATTTGTTTCTTCATATAAATAACCAAGTTAATTCATCATAATTTTTCTTCTGTCTATGTTATTCCATATAAATATTAATTTAGTGAGTTTGAGAGTATTATTTATTAAATAAAATATTTCAAAATTTTTACCACTCCATCTCTTTAGTTTATTCAACAACCATCTTCTTCTTGTTCAATATCTATCATTGATCATTTTATAATCCATTATGATAAATAGATAAAAAATATCTTACGCGGAACATTGATGTATATATTAGAAATTTCAATGGATTTGATCTTTTTTTGAATAATTGACATAATGGTACATTGAATGTGAAATGAAATTGTTATATAAATCCATAAATTGAAACCTGGATTTTCTTTGGAATATCAGGTCATCCCCTTGATTCATGCATATATTAAAATCAAGAGTGCATTGAGTTGGTATTTTCATTTTTATATATTTTCATTCCTTTTTTGGTTGGGTATATCTTATGGTTAGTCATCATATTTCCTATAACATTTATTTTTGATTTTTTCTTAATATTTAAATCCATTGTTGAAAAAAATTGAAAATCTACTTGTGGAAATTTTAAAATTATTGAGAACATAAAAGGGAAATAGTGTACATTTGCTAGATACCTCATAAATAATTTATATTCCTTGATATATTAATTTATAGTTTTCAATAAATGTTATCCATTTTATATTTAAAAAAAATAAGTTTCAATCTCATTTTTCTCTCATAAATGTATTTTGTATAGAGCTTATGAATTTAAAAATGAATATCTCTATTCAGTGTTAAATAGAGATTGTATAAAATCATATTTATCATGTCCAATTTAAAATTATGTAATTAATTTTCCCCCCTTTCTAGATTTATTTCCCATTTATAAAGTTGTTTTAGTGTCACATCCACTTATAATATCCATGTAATAATTAATTTCATAGAAAAAATTCAATATATAATTTTTAGAAAAATTAAGAATATTTTATAATATTAATTTTTATAATTAAATATTTCAATAATCATTTCATTGATGGAATATTCAAATATTATAATGATGAATATAATAAATGTGATTCAATAGTCTTGTCATGGTATTATTAAGAGATATTTTTATAAACATAAATTACTTATAAAAATATACAAATATATTAAGACGGAAACATAGGAATGTGGAACCAATATAAAAAACGAATTGATAATCATAATTCAAGACTATTAATAAAGACATTGTAACCTAATGTGATTAGGCTTATCACTTATTCAACAGACAATGTATCTCACATGTTAAAACCATTACCACTGAATTAGAGGGATATATTATTTTTGATCCCCCCATGAAATTCGTTATATTTACATGTATTTATTTTCCACATAGATCAATATAATAACATATTTAATATCATTTAACCCCAAGCATGAAAAGTGTGTGTAAAAAATGGAGTTCAACGGTAAATGAAGGTTAGTTATATCGTGGGGAATAACCATGTGTAGAAATTATGATGGAATTCAAATGACAAAGGATTTGGTTGGAAATTCAGGGGATAATTTAAGAATCATAATGTGTGTATATAATGATAAATGGAAGGATTTTTGAATATTTAATTTTATAATCTAATTAATTTCCCATCATATAGATAGTAGTGGTGTGTGTAAGAATACATTATATAATGGATTATTGGAAGTCAAGAGGGATTTTATAACCACTGACTTGAATAAAATGAAGAGGAAGACAGTCCCTTGTATTTAGAGGGGGTTTCAAAAAAAATGGGAGGATCTTATTAATATTATGGGAGAACATTGAGATAAATTCTAAGATGAATAGAGTGTGGAAAATTGTTCTTAGTGGATTTCATGTGAACAAGAAGGGGATAATGGGTGGTATTCATCAATAATGACAGTGTAATTATTTATTAATTTCTACACATATTGTTGGAAATCTACGTAAAAAAGCAACTGAAATGATACAATCTAACAATGTTCATCCCATTTTTAGTTCCAAATATTAGTGGTTTTGAAATAATTTATTATGCTAATTACTTGAAACATTATTATAGTACTATTTATGATGTCTAATTGAGTCATGAAGTTAATGAATTCCTATATAACCCCAAAATATGCTATTGGGTTCAAATGATTCATTATAGGTTTCTAAAATTTATCAAATTATAGAAAAAAATATTATTATTTTGGACAATTTTTTTCTTCCATTCAAATTATATCATTTATTTTATCTCCATTTGGGCAAATATGATGTTACTATATACAAAGTATATTTATAACATATTTAAATTTTACATACAAAATTCAATTGCCTCATAAAATTTTTTACATTTATACATTCTATAATTTCAACCCACTAATTTAAATAATTATATTTATATTGAAATATAATAATATTTTTATTATAAATTTGAAAAAAAAAACATATTTATTACATAACACATATTTTTATGAACTATAACACATTATAAAGAATATGAAAATTACAATTTATATCATTAAATTATCTTATAATTTATATGTAACTATATATTATTTAATATAACTATTTTAGATAAATATTATTATTAAAAAAACTATTGTAATTATCAATATTTTTAACAGAAACTATAGATTTCCAAAAAAAATTATCTTATAATAATGATATTTTTATTTAAACCATTATTTTATGAAATATTATGTAATAATGAAAAACGGAAAATATAATCATTAAATTATTAAAATTGATATATGAAAATTCATAACTTTTGGGTCTATATACATAACCAGTTATTATTATATCAAACTCCCTAAGGGTAGGGTTTGTGAGGGATATAATTTCTTTAAGTGGTTCAGTTAACATTGTTTCCATTGTGATATCAATAGGTGAAAACATATATCATAGAGATTCTTATGATAATTTTGATGGTTATTTTTCTCATTTTCTTAATGTTTTGATAAATGGTTTTATAAAACCCATAAATTTATATACTTCCAAATTCAATTATTGGAATATGAAGCATCATGAAAGACACTCCACAATCCCCTCTTCATGTTATCCAACCAGATGATTCTGTTCAAATATCTACACTTCATTATATATCCTAGTTGAATAGTTATGGGTGATATATAAAAAAATATACAAATTTCATCTTCAGTCCTAATTATTTTGGGAAAAATATTTGAGTTAAAAACAATTTAACTCCATCTTCAAGAACGTTTAACTATGTATTATTCAATACATTATTCATTACTAAATATTTATCATTATAGTAATCTATTATACAGTAAATATTGTATGTTCTACCAATAAAATGAATATGTTTGGAAAAAATATCCTTTTATTATTCCCATGTCTATCCATTTGACGTCCAAGATGATTTTTCTTTCAAATTATCTTCATGTGTTGGGATTCAAGATCCATTCTACGTCGATCATCTTCAAATTTTTTCATTACCAAGATAAAAAATGATTGAATAATAATAATCCTTAATAATATCTATCCACCCTCATTGGTGTCAATTAATCTCATTTAATGTAAATATATACTTAATTATTTTATGATACGTATATATGTTATACATTTATCTATTATTATAATGACAGAAAATCAACAACATCAAAATATGGACATTAAATTCTGAATCATGTCATGGGTAGTTTTAGTATTATATATTTAATTGGGGGAAAAATAGTATATGACATTTCAAAATTTCATGTGTACACCACCCATGAAATTTTATAAAGAATCAATATAGATCTAAAATCCTTCCCCACTAGTTGGTAGTGTATGCATATATGTAGAAATTAGCCACTTATTTATAACTTTAATTAATTAATTATTTTCCTCATTCTTGAAAAACATACTCACTTCTTATTAAGAAAGTATAATTGGAATGGAATTCACGAAACTGTCTCATGAATATATTTTAGAACCCAATAAATCCCATTAATATTTTGATTTTATTTACAAATGTTAGTCTCTAATTTCATTCAATTTCCACTAGTTTTTAAGGATCCATATATACCATTGTGTTGATGATAACATTCCCAACTAACATTTCGTGCTCCAAAAAATCACATTTATTATAATTTTTTTATAAGCATTCCTTCTAAAAGTTTTTTGAATAGTATTTAAATGTAGTTAATGTTTCTATTTATTTTTGATGTAGATAAAAGTAAAATCTATAATTTTTCGAAAGTGATTGTTTGAGGTATTACATAATGACTATTTTTTGTATGTCTATGAATATCAATGATTACATATGTAATCACTAATAACTTATAGTACCCTTACATTCCATAGAATTCAGTCATTTGAATACCATCCTTTCTTCACCATTCCTTGATAATATTTCAACAATACATCATCCATAAAGATGTATTTGAAATATATAACTGATTTAAAATGTAATCAATCCATAGAATCAAATACATTTTCATTATTATGATATTTTTTATCTCAACATAATCAATATATAGGCACATTGATGCATCCTTCATACAATCATTCTGGACTGGTGCACTCCCTAGTGAAGCACATGTGAATATAAAATCGTTATCCAGATTCTCTAATAATGATTTAATTATCTACTAATTTTCAAACCATTGAAACTATATATAGATTATTATGTAATGTAAATTATCTATGTAAAAACATGATTGGTTTCTCATTTTTACATCTGAAAAAATGAGTAGTAAATTCTTCATGAATTACAACATGAAATTCCATTATTATTGTCATTTTATCAAGAATGTTCTTTAATATAAAATCTATCAACTAGTAATGAAATAATTAAACTGATAAGGAAAAAATATCAACGAATCTAATGTTTGTAACAAAGAATTTTTTCAAACCTCCTTGATAACTTATATAATCACAGGGTGATTTTTGAAATAATGATTGATTTCTTTATCTTTGAAATGTCAATTTGATTGATAGAAGGACATTAAATCCATTACTATAATATAATTTATTTAATATATAAGAAATATTACATGTTATTTCAGGAATTTTATACCACAAATTCGGATAAGGGTTTAGTTATATAGTTCAAATGTAATTATTGATCCATTCTTCATATTAACCATAATTCTGACTTCTATGTTTTGGGTTATTGATTCAATCAGTCTAATAGACATGTGTGATATGAATAAATTAAAAGAACAAGAATCCGATAGTACATTCTCTAAATTTAATGAATAAATTTAATACATATCACCAATTCAGTGTTAAGATCCACCTATGTAGTTTTGAAGAAATATTATCTACTGAGATTACAAGGACATGGGGGTTGTTTTCGTAAACCCACATATTATGGTAAATTTCTTCATAATATCAATTTTCTATTTAGTTAAAACATTATATGATAGAGTGAGGTTTGAATGGATAATTATATTCTTCAACCACAGTGAATAATTTCTCTTAATGGTAGTTGTTATCTATATTCCCTTCCATATAATAAATAAATAATTTTCATTTACCCATAATAAAATTTCCAGGTTTGTTCTTCCCACACTTTTTCAACTGGGATGATGAAAATTAATACAACCATTTGATTTCTCCATCATACAACTATCAAAAAAATAAACTTTCTACTTATTTTCCATGTGATAACCTCATTATTCAATTATATCCAATTTTATTAGGAGTGAATATTAAAAACACCCTTTTATCTTTCAACGGAATGAATACCCAATTCTTTTCATCCACTCAATATTATCCCATAATATAATTGTCATTATTATTTTTCTTGGAAATGATAATGCTTGAGGGGTATCTTCCATGTATTTTGATGTTTTCTGCATACACCTAAATTTATTCAACATCCTTTTAAATGAGTATATAGAAATACATATCCATTCCACGTTAGAGACTGTGAAGAAAATATTTGCCAAAAATCCTTTTATGAAATGCTGTTTAATTCATAAAAAAAATATCCTCTTCAAAAACTATATTTTTTCCAAAATATTACATTCATCCAATTATATATCAATATAAAAAACAACACAATATATTTACCCTTCATAGATAATTGGATGATGGTGAATATATTTTTAATGGAGTTGATCCATTATTCTATAATGAATGGATCAATTAACCTAGTGAATGTCTTAGGCCTCTATCAGATAATGGACCCAATTATGACATTTTATTTCACAATGTGATTTATTCCATAATTACATAATTTTCTAGTCAGAAACATTCTATAAAAACGTACTTCCAGAATTTTTAGGTTTTATTCTCCCATCACATAGGAATTTTCATTGGGGTTGTCATCAAATTTTCCAACATATTGGTTGATTAGACAATTACATTGATATCTAGAAATTTACTATAAATACTATGGAAATTCTAGGAGATATTTTTTTTATTATTTACATACATATATGAGTAAACACAAATATTATAAAGATAATTAATCATTTATATTTATTCATTAACCTAAAATGGTATGTGTTTCAAATAATAATAACCATTATCTATTTTCTAAAATAAAATATTATGTGGATTTTCCCCATAATATAAATTTATATTGTTTTTCATAAAATTTATGAATGAATACAACCAAGGATATTCAAAACTAGTTTGCAAAAATTTCCATTTACATATACTAGGTTAAAATTAAGTCCATCTTATTACATCATTTTCATGATTGTTACCCATATATACCACTTTTCTTAACACATAACAAATTTATGTTTTAAAACACAAATAAATTTTCATTGAATAAAATTACCCTATAATTAAATAAAATTGAGTATTTTTTTCTAATGTTTCATCTATTACATAAATATTTCACTATATTTTTCTAAGAAAAATCCAAAAAATATCAAGACATTCCACTGAAACCAACTTAGTCAAACGATAATTTTATAACAAATTATATCATTATTTATTACAAAATGGAACAAATTTTACGATATTTGAAGCTATAAAAGCCTATTTTATTTTATAAATTATTAATGTATATTAACCACTAGAAACATATATAAAAATTAACAATTGAAAAAAAATTTATCGTACTCATAATATTTAGTCAGCCTTATAAAATTGTACTTTATAACCCAGGGACATATATAAGAATTGGATAACCCATAAAGGCCAGTAATATAATAGACAATACTCAAAATTTGGTAACGATATAAATGTGATAAAAGAGGCCTATTAATTTCTAATTAGAGAGTTGAGAATCATAATAATAAATTACAAGACCTGATATAACATGATATCATAAAGAAATATAAGAGTTTTTGAACAATATAAAACATGATAAAATAAAGATAATTGTTAGTTAAATAATAAAATATATTGTACTATTATTAGAATAACCTATCCTGCACATAAAATAGATTCTCATGAGATAATATAATTATTCAATGCATTATAGGGCACGTTATTTCTAGGCCCAGCTATCACCATCATTTCATGTAAATGTATAAGTGTTCTACATAAATTATACAAAATAAGTATGTAATAAATAAATATTCAAAAAATGATTAGATAATGTTGGATAAATATTTAAATCCCCAATAAAAGTTGTATATTTAAAATTTGGTTTATGCCATTGATCAGAAATGGAGATGGTTATTAACATACACATATTTTTGAACGAAATTTCATAGGATATGTTCCTCAACATAATAGGTGTATATATGGTTTTAAATAATGGATGAATGAGAGTGAAAGGAATATATAATTACATTTGAGTCATAAGTATATTAATAGTTGTGTGTATATATATATATTATCACATGAATAATTTAGAGTAAATAGTCATGAAATCAATATAGTACCTGAATGAAGAGGATAATGATACGATCCCATTCCATGAAAAGAAAATTTTAAAAGCATTAGAATAGAGTATTATGATTTTGGGGTAAACATTAGTGAAATATATTGTTGGAAAGGTGATTAATGTCATGATCTAAGGGTTTTAATGACGAATAATATGCCATTTGGTTGGATAGATAGAAAAATATAAGATAATTATTTATTTAATTTAATAATAGGTTTCAGATTCTATATTAATGTTACCAAAATCTCAAACCAACCCATGTTCATTTCCATTGAATCAAACAAAGTGGATAGGAAATAATTGCGTTATAATTATAAGAACAAAACATATAAAAACATTCAGGTTATGGATGTGAATGCAATTTTCATTTAAAAAAATTTATTCTAAATCCTTAAAATATAATATACTTACAGGATGATTAATTAGGATTATATATAATTAATCAAATAACATAGAAAACATTTATTATACATTTTTAATATATTTTTTGTGATGGATAAAATTTATGAAATGTATTACATCACTTTTGGTTATTTTATTTTCATAATATAAATTATGATTTTATTGAATCTATTTTTTTAACAACAACAAGATTATCTCTGAAAATATTGACAAAATCACCATTGGATAATTCAAAAATGTAGGAAGAAAAAAAAATATTTATAAAAAAATAATTTTATAAAAGTGGGATTATATAATTTTAAATAAAATATAACCATTTATTAAAAAGTATGACTTCTTTATACATTAACACTTTCCAAACCCTTATAGAAATTACATTTTAATTTGTAAAATTATAATAAAATTTATATTATATATATTATTTAATAATAATATATGTTAATAGTATAACATGATTAAAAAACTCAGAAAAAACTGAAAATTATATCAATGATTAAAACTATATATTTCACAAAATTTTAATTTCGGTTTCATCATATTAAAATATATGTTTTATAAAACAAGTTATGTATTCATTTAAAAAAATAATATTGAAAAAAATTATAATAAATTTTTATTATTAAAAAGTATAAAAAAGTATTTATATTGTTGTGGTATATATACATAAATCTTTGATTTGATTTAATAATAAAAATGAGGCTTCGGCACCAACCTTTAAAAAAAATAAAATATATATATATATACATAACTCTTTATTAAACCAGTGAATTACATAAGGGTTATGTTTTTTATGGAGAGAAGTTCATTTGAAGTATCATCGAACATGAATTGGGATATAACCATGATGATATTGATCTTCTAAAAAAAATTAATTAGGATTTAATTTTTGAATTTTTATTTTTTTAGTTAATGGAATATCCTAGTGATGTTGTCTCTCTAAAAATATTTGATAAATGGGATTAAAATGATATGAACCTACTAGTTGATGTTGTATATTTTTTTTGTTAATATCAACTAGAAATAATCATAATAATTAATATACCATTATTAATTTTCATAGTAAATTGTATATATTTTAAATGTTTTTGATGATCAATCATATTTTAAATCTATGAGACTATAAATTTCCTAAATAACAAAATTAGATAAATTTTTTCTATGACTATATTATATTAATATGAATTAATTCAATGAAAAATTTATTTCTTTTAAAAATGATTTCATCATTAATCTACTTTCGCATCATCAATTTCTGCATAGATATGCTAACAAATTTTCATTTTTCATGAGGAACATGCATAATCCTTTTTTATGCTTTAAAATATATCAAAAAATAATTCCATATTGTTGGGATTTTCAATATAGGTGTAGTGATTATCATCTTCTATAACTCTATAAATTTCACATCAATATTATATTATATAATAATATTACACCATTATGATTTCACTTATTTAGTTGCCTTGGAAATCATGCGAGGATTCACTAAATTATCTCATAGTTCTTAGATATTCCAACAAATTAATGGATTACATTTATAAATATTTCTATGGGAAACTACCCCATATTCTATAATGGGTCTATATATATCCCATTACATGTAGTAAAATTTTCCATAAAATATTCATTGTCTAGAAAAAACATGTATTTTTTTTCAGAAAACATCTCATTTATCATAATAACTACTAAAATTCAAAAATTCTCATCATGTCCCCCCTTGATTATAGACCAGATCACAATATTTTCCATACAATCTACCATGTAATTTTCATTTTAATCTATAATTTCTATATTGATCACGTCCTTGCATATTTTTGGGAAATTGTTTTTTTAAAGTGAATTACTATGAGATCACATTGACTAAACCACATTAAAAAATAAATCATGTGAATTTCGTCTTTTTTCACCTTCAATATATTATTTATCAAAAGAAGATCAATGATAGAGGTGTACTAGGCCCAAATTTTTTTTAAAAGGTTGGTACCAATGCCACATTTATTATTAAAGCAAAGAAAAGGCCTCTTTGACCAGGTAGAGGGAGACCCATTACATATCCTAAAGTCCTAGTACTCATTTAGGACATTACATGGCCCGTAGGCCCATTATTTTTGGCCCAAGGCCCAGTCTATGAATAGTATTTCTACAGTACCGTGCTGCTACAGTATCACACAACACTCGTCGTTGCTATAGTGCCCTGCCGCCACTACAGTAACCTTCCGCCACTACAGTACCAGCGTTGCTACAGTGACACCACTCCTATAGTACACTACAATACTTCTACAGTAGATACTTATAAATTATTGTGAATTTTACGTTCATGATAAATAATTCGATAATATTACGACCAATCCTCCCTAATAAAAAATTGGATTGAAGGGTCTCATGGTGATTTACTTGGGAATTTGAAACTATTTTGTGAGAATATATTTTAATTTATGCAATTTTTATCCTAGTAAAAATGTTTCTTTGATATTGGTAGTCATGGTAATTTATTTAGTTATATTTATAAGAATAGTTGAATATTCAATATCTTCCTATTGAGGATGACATGAAAATCATTTAGGCAATACATCAACATATTTCATAACAGTTTGAATTTATTAAGGGACGATCCTATCCTTTATCGAAATTATTTTAAAAAAATAAACATTCTAATAAAGAAATAATATCATTATTGAAAACAATTTTCAAATGGAGATTCGTTGTATTTATTATAATTATATTAAGCATAAGGGTTTTTTGAATACAAAAAGTTACATCAGTCTTCTATAACATCCTGGGTAAATAAAGAATAAAAATTTTCATATTTATTAATATTTGTGAATTAAATATTAATTTTACTTTAATGGGGGTTCTATGTTCGATGGCATTCCCAATATGCAACAAAGGATTTCATTGAAATCTTACGTTGCACACTAATAATATAATAATATTATTTTAAATGGTAGTTAATGCCTAGACGTTCTATTGGCTAGAATGAATAGAAATAACTAAAATATGATTACATATATTTGTTAAATGTTTTTACATTTATCCAATAAATATTAGAGGCCTAAAATGGGAATGAATCCAATTTTAAGCAAAAATACTCTAATATTCACTAAAAGGTCGATTTATCTCCTTTTGATAGAAAAACCTCTTTAAATATAGTTTTGGTCACTATTATGAATTCTATTGGATCAAATAAAATTCTTATTTAGAATCAAGACATCAAAATTTACCATGTGTATATTTTATTTATTTTTCCGATAAAGTTCATTTTTTAAATGAATAGTGTAAAATGTTGTATTTTAATTCAAAACCTCATTTTTAATCTAATTTATTTATATGGTTAGATTATATTTTTAATTGGTTTAAAGTGTTATTAGAATATATTATTACTATTTAATTCAATGGCGGTCATTGAAATTAATTTTACTTTGAAATTTGACATAAAAAAGTGTTAATCTTTTGATAGATATTGTTTCTTAAAAACACGATATTTGATTTCACAATGAGAATTAATTATACAATTCATTAATGCAAATTATATGTTTTGAATTTTGTAAAATAGACTTAGTATTTTAATTTGGAATATCAAATATAGATTAGGGTGAATTTTTGGTATTTTTCTTAAAAACATCAATTTTTGATGAATAGTGAAACCACTAAGTGGTAGTTAAAAAAACAGTTTTTTTCGTTTAAATGAAAATTTACCACTTCTGTGAATTGAATTTCAAAAATCCTACATACAAGGTTATCATTAGTAAGTAAAATTTGTTTCAATGGGATGAAAATAATTTTTGGTGAATAGTAAATTTTGACTCTTATTAACCGCGATTAAAGGTAAATAGTGTAATATAAGGAAAAAATAATGTTATAATAATATGAAATTACCTTTACACGTGTCCTAACCATATTGGATGAGTCTTGGATGACCCATAAAAACCATGGGTCAATTTTGGGACCGCATGTAGCCACTTGGGTAATATAATGACATTAATAACTTTTTATTTAAAGTTAAAATAAAAATGTCAAAAACATGTATTGTTTTACTAAAATAATTTTTACATGGGGTTATATAATTGATATATTTGTCTATAAAATTTCATTATAAAGCTAAAACTATTTACTACATCATGGTAATTTGTTTTATAATTTTTAGACATCAAATAAATAAAATTATTTATGACACAATGATGATGCAGTGTTTACGTCATTATTGAATAATTTAAATAAATAAGAAGATAATGTTTAAAGAAATATCCAACACTTGTCCATTTCTTATTGGATGCTTTTATTTCGATCATGGGCTACATTATCTTTGACTTTAATGATTTTTGGATATTTAGAAACATAAATTCATTATATAATGAAATAATATTTTCAAGCTTTCCAAAAGATCCCCTCCCCTCCCTTATAAAAATACCCTACTTCCTAACCATTTCACAAACTTCTCACACAATTTCGATCATCAAACCTCTTCTCAAATAAGCTCCAAAGATCCATCTATTGATCATATAAGCCTTAACTTAGGCAAAAAGAACTTCAAGAAATCCTTTTTGTCAAATCCAATTGGAGTTACCTGATTTAAAGGTAACGTCTTCTCTTTTGTTGTATTGTTTTATTTTTCTTCTCCAATCCAATAAAATAATTTTATTCCTTTCTTTTGTAACAAAACCAGTATATTCAATATATTAGGAAGTTTCTACGAGAAGGATTAGAGCTACACTTACACATTCCTCCATCTAATGGGTGAAGAACATACTGTTTCGGTGGACGATGAACCACTGCATCAAGAAACGATGATTGTTCAAGTATCTCCTACTGCCTCTCATGGTGGCTATTAAGATGTAACTGTATTTATATATGACATATATATATTAGGTTTATGTTTTCCTTATTCTTCTTTATTTCTCATTTATGGCATACCATTATGGTTTCCATAATAGGTAAATGCGATAATTTCATTTTAGGAAGTGCGGACTACCGCCCCCTCAAAGTGATTTGAATCGTTAATGCAATATATGGGAAGTATAACCTATGGAGTTAATAATATTATATATGATATTATACTGGAATTATAATTTACCTATATATCATAATGTTTTCATTCCATTAAATGCGAAATATAAGTGAAAGTAACATTCATGCGTACGTACGGTCTACCGTCTCCATTAACGGTGCATTTCATTTATTACCTTAAAATGTTATATAATGTTATAAATATATATTATACTGGATAAATATGATAAATATGATATCTACATCATGAATACCATTCTGTAGATAATGGATATTTTACCACACGAGCAACTTGTAATTATAAGATGTTTATTTCTGACTCAAGTACCAAATATCGACCAAACGACCATTATTAACATAAATGATTACATAATGTTATAACTTGATAATAAGAGATATATAAGGGATAATTAACTTGAAAAAGGTTCTTAAGCAAGTAGAAATTAATTTTAGTTTATTATCCAGGATATTAAAGAATGATCGAGTCAAGTAAGACCTGAGGTAAGAGGCTTCGTCTCAATATCCTTTCATTGAGGCATATTTTGTATTAATACAATACTTTCTTTTATACGCTGTATAAACACCTTTGAATTTTCATTTCATTCAAAGGGAATCTTTTTCTACAAAGCGTTTCACTAAATGAAAAAAAGGAATGTTTATTTTAACATACGCGGTGACAACGACCTTTCCGCCTCCGCGAGTATTACATGATCTTTGGCTTCCTTAACATGCCATAATGTTTATTAAAAGGAAAAATAAATACCATATACTCTATTATTTATTTTGGTATTGAAAATGGTTTTGATAATGGAATATTTATGTCAATATATTTATGTGATATATTGTGATTGAAATGTGGAAATTTTATCTTTCTTTTATATTTGTTGTATGTGTTATGATTTTATAATGGTACATGGAAATTTGATGGGTAGTTATGTGATAAACCAAATAAAGAGTGGTGCCATGATAAAATAGGATGGGTGGTTACATTATAACCTCCAATGCATAGAGTATGGAAGTCGGCCGTATGGCTATTCCATTTAGTGACATGTGTGGAAGTCGACCATATGGTTATTCCATTTAAGTATGTTTATGTTCCAAGCTATCTTTATATGTTATGTGTTCTTTATATGGGGTTTATGGTGATCATTTGGTTAAAAAAGGGTAATATATGATATTTTATTTAGTGAATATTATATACTACTTCATATAGGTGAAAATTATTACTTATGATTAGGTATTCATGGTTTACTTTGTGTTTTGTAAAACTAACAGTTTCCTTCTTTGTGTATTACTTACTGAGCTTTTTATGCTCATACCTTGTTTTTGAAATAATTTTCATAGGACATAAAGTGGAATACGGTCAAGGATGGGATCAAGGAAAATCATGTTGTCTAAAACATGGAACTATACATGACTCTTTTTTCCAAAGAGTTTTTATTTTATGAAAAAAATTGAAACAGAGTAGAAGTGTCTACTTTGTAACTTTTGAGATGTAATAGTTATTGCCTAATTCTGTAAAACTCTAAACCTGAAAGATCCTCAATGTGAATTATTCATTTAATTCATGATTAAGTAATTTTTTAAGGATGGGTCCTTATAGTTGGTATCAAAGGCCGGTTTAGACAATTTTAGGAGTTAGAATACTGTTAAATTCATGTCCATAAATTAATTTATGGTATGATTGAAATGATATAGCATTTAAATATTACCATGTTGCTTTGCCTAAGATATTTTTGTGTTCAGAATGGTTTTCCGAAGAGGAAACATGGCAGCTATGTTGGGACGACACTAGGAGTAAAACAACCTTCCAAACCAGCAACCTGAGACGGTCAGAATCGGAACTGAACAGTTGGATGCAGTGATGGCACAATTGACTTAGGCTATAAATGATGGTGGTATCCATACACGAGATCATCCATATGAACCACAGAGGAACATGTCAGTAGTGGGGCATTTTATGAGGCAACATCCCCCATCATTTAGAGTATCATCAGACCCTATGCTAGTAGAAGGGTGGATGAAAGCACTGGATAATATTTTTGATGTTATGGAGTGTTCAAAAAATCAAAAGGCTAGTCTCACTATTTACCTTTTTTATGGTGAAGCTGATCAGTCATGGTCGATGGTAAAAAATATCTGGGTAGGTGAAGAGATTGTTGACCTTGACTAGGATGAATTCAAAAGTATGTTTCATGAGAAATATTTTCATAAGGTGGTTCAGCTTAGGATGGAAAAACAATTCCTAGAATTGAGGTAGGAGGATGAATCAGTGGCAGCTTATGAAGGAAAGTTCACTTGACTAACATGGTATCGTCCAAATTTCATACCGGATCTTTATTGTATAATCAAAATTTTTTACTCTGGGTTAAAGCCAATGTATTGAAGGTCTTTAGCTTATCACGAGTTAAAAATTTATGAAAAACGTGTTCTATGTGTGGAGAAGGTGGAAATGGATTTTTCTGATGATCAGGTGTTCTTTGAAAAACAACAGAATAAGAGGACCAGTTGGCAGGCAAAGGGAGAAAATTCCTCAAAGAATCCTAGAGGTTAGAAAACCAAATATTCATCTTATGAGATGTGTGGTAAAATGCATCCTGGAGACTATTTATCCAAGTCTGGAATGTGCTTTCATTGTGGTAAGTCTGGTCATATTTCTCATAACTGTAAAGAAGATGGTCAAGAAGGTAATGAAAATCCAACGGTAATATTTTTTTAATTGTAATGAAATGGGTCATTATGCAAATTAGTGTCTAACAAAGAACTCAATTGAGTAAAAGTATCTAGACTACCAGCAGAAAGGGGTGGTGAAATCCTTTGCAACTACTTCAGTAGATTTTGGGTCATCGAATGAAGTAGTATCAGGTACACTGTTTCTTTAGATTATGCCAATTTTTTGTTTGATTCAGGGTCTACACATTCTTTAATTTCGTAGAAGTTTTCTAGTAAATTCTGAATTCCATATCAAGATATGAATCCAAAACTTTTTGAAAAAAACAAGGGGGAAATGTTGATACAAAAAGAAATTATAAGAACTTTCCTATTGTTGTGTCTGGAATGAATCTAAGAGCCAACCTTATTGTTTTTTCACTTGTAGAGTTTGATGTTATTTTGGGCATGGATTGGATTTCTGTTTATCATGCTAAGATTGACTACAGAGCTAAATAGTTTTCTTTTAGAATGATTTTCAGTTTGTGTACAAGAATTAACTCTTACTTTTGATAACATATCAGGAAGCTAAGAAACTAGTAAATGATGGAAATGAATGTTACCTTGCACATATTGTTGAAAACAAAGGAACTGTTCAGATTAATGATGTGCCAGTTGTAAATGAGTATCTTGATGTTTATCTTGCTAAGTTTTCTGGTATTATAAATGATTGGGAAGTTGAATTTACTATTGAATTAGTTCTTGATACTAATACAATTTTAAAACCCCCTTATCGAATGGTTCAATTTGAACTTTTAGTGTTAAAGAAGAATTTGCATGAGTTATTAGATAAAGGATTCATTTGACCTAGCACATCACCAGCGAGTGCTCCTGTCTTCTTTGTTAAAAAGAAATATGGTTCAATGATACTTTGCACTGATTATAGATCATTGAATAACATCACTTTTAATAACAAGTATTCTTTGCCTCATATCGATGATTTGTTTGATCAACTCTAGGGAGCGTAGTATTTTACGAAGATTGACTTGAGGTCGGGGTACCATCAGTTGAAAGTAAAAGAAGAAGACATTCCAATGACTGGGTTTCTTACTAGATATGGCCATTATGAATTTCTAATTATGCCTTTTGGGTTATCCAATGCATCTATTATATTTATGGATCCAATTAATATAATTTTCAATGAGTTCTTGGATAATTTTTTGGTTGTGTTCATTGATGATATTTTGGTTTATTCCAAATGTAAAGTGGAACATGAAATTCATTTTAGGGGTATCTTTTGAACCACAAAAGAAAAGAAACTGTATGGAATATTAAGAAAGTGTGAGTTTTGGTTACAAAAAATTAATTTCCTTGGTCACATTTTTTTTAAAAATGGCATAACTTTTGATCCTTCTAAAGTAGAAGTTTTTGAAGAATTTCCAAGATCCACAAATATAACTGAGAGGCATAATTTTCTTGGTTTGGCCGGTTATTTCCAGAGGTGTGTTGAAACCTTTTAACTGTTATCTTGTCCAATGACTAAGTTAACTCAAAATTGTGTTAAGATCTTTTGGAAAAAAATAATGTGATGATTATTTTTAGGAATTGAAAAGCAGATTGGTAAATTCTCTTGTTTTGGACCTGCCTTCTAGAAATGGTGAGTTTGTTATCTACAGTGATGCTTCATCAAAAGTACATGGTTATTTCCTTATGAATAATGATCAGGTAATTGCTTATGCATCACATCAGTTTAAAACTCATGAGTTAAAATACCCTACACATGATTTGGAATTATATGCTGTAGTTTCTGATTTAATAATTTGGGGGCATAATTTTTATGGGGTAAATTTTGAACTACATACCAATCAAAAAATTTTGAAGTATATATTGACACAGAAATAATTGAACATGAGACAGAGTAGATGGCTGGAATTAATCAAGTATTACGATTGTACAATTCATTACCATCAAGGAAAAGAAAATAAAGTGGATGATGCTCTGAGTTGAAAGAGTAATGCTTCATTAACCATGATTCATTTGGAATGCGATCCTTTGGTTTTTGATTTGAAGAATTTTGGCATAGAAGCTATTAGTGCAAAAAGTACTTCATTTTTGTTTTAGGTGTTAGTGAGATCATCTTTATGAGACAAAATTAAGCAAGTGTAGAAGAAACACACTGAGTTGCAGAAAAAGGTAGTGCTGGTTCAGAAGGGTAAGTTTCCTGAATATAACATTAATAATGATTGTGTTTTGTGATTTGGGAAGATATTATGTGTACCTTGTGATTCACAGTTGAAAAATGAGTTGGTATCTGAGGCTCATAGTTCCCTGTTTTCAGTTCATCCTGGTAGTACTAAGATGTACAGAGATCTGTAGGAGTATTACTTGTGGGATGGAATGAAAAGAGATATTGGTGATTATACTGTGATGTGTTTGACATGTCAGCAGGTTAAAGCCTAGAAATAGTTACCGAAAGTGATGCTTCATCATTTACCAGTGCCAGAGTGGAAATGGGAAAATATATCCATGGACTTCGTTGTGGGATTAACAAAGACATTTCTAGGTAATAATGAAATCTGGGTAATTGTTGATCGATTGACCAAATCTCCTAATTTCCTACTTATTCGAAATTCATTCTCTCTAGATCAACTTTATAGGTTTTATGTTAAAGGGATAGTCATGTTACATAGAGTTCACATCTAAATTTTATCTGATCGTGATCCCATGTTTACTTCTAACTTTTGGAAAGTCGTTCAGAAGTCGTTGGGTACTGAATTAAATTTTAGTAAATCATTTCATCAGTAATCAGATAGGCAGTCAGAACAAACAATTCAGACCTCGGAGGATATGCTATGTGGTTGCAGGATGGATTACCGGGAAATTAGGGACCAACATATTTCTTTGGTTGAGTTTTCTTAAAATAACATCTTTCATTCCAGTATACAGATGCCTCCATTTGAGTCATTATATAGTAAACGGTGTCAAACTCCAGATTTTTGGGATGAAGTAGGGGAATTGAAGCTGATGGGACCAGAATTGGTAGAAGAGATAGACAAAAAAGTATACTTAATTCATAAGAACATGAGAATAGCTTAGAGTCAGTTGAAAAGTTATACAGATAACCGGAGGAAGAATCTTTCTTTTGAGCTAGGTGATCATGTTTTTTCAAAGTTTCTCCACGGAAAAGTGTGATGCGTTTTGGCAAGAAAGGAAAGCTGATTTTGGGGTTCATTAACCTTATGAAATCTTGGAGAAGTTGTATTAGTTGTAGACAGAGTGTCATTACCTCCAAGTTTGTCCCATGTAAACAATTTTTTTCATGTCTTAATGTTGAGAATTTATATGCTAGATACATCTCATGTTTTTATCCCAAGCGTAGTTCAGTTGGAAGAGAATCTCTCTTATGAGGAAAAACCATTCCATATTCTTGACCATAGAGAGAAAGTGTTGTGGAATAATGAAATTTATCTGGTGATGGTTTTGTGGAAAAACCATATTATTGAAGAGGCAACGTGGGAATTTGAAAATTCTATGAGGGATAAATACCCTCATTTATTTTATATGTGAATAAAATTGCGAGGATGCAATTCCAAAAAACGGGGAAGGATGTAACGTCTAAGGTAAAAAAAGAATAAAATATTTTCATATTTATTAATATTTGTGATTTAAATATTAATTTTACTTTAATGGGGTTTCTATGATTGATGGTTTACGCGATACGCAACAATGGATTTCTTTGAAATCTTACATTGCACACTAATAATATAGTAATATTATTTTAAATGGTAGTTAATGGCTAGAAGTTGTATTGGAAGGAATGAATAGAAATAACTAAAATATGATTATATATATTTGTTAAATGTTTTTACATTTATCTAATAAATGTTAGAGGCCTAAAATGCGAATGAATCCAATTTAAATCAAAAGTACTCTAATATTCACTAAAAGGTCGATTTATCACCTTTTGATGGAGAACACTATATAAATATAGTGTTGGTACCTCTTATATGTTCTATTTGCCCAAATAAAATTCTACTTTAAAATTGGGACATAAAAATTCACTTTGTGTATGTTTTTTTTATTTTTCCAATAAAGTTCATTTTTTTTATCAATACTGAAAATGCTGTATTTTAATTCAAAACCTCATTTTTAATTTAATTTATTTATGTGGTTATATTATCTTTTTAATTTTTTTAATGTTTAATTAGAATATATTTTTACTATTTAATACAATGGTGGTCATTGGATTTAATTTCAATTTGAAATTCGACATAAACAAGTGTCAATCTTTTGATAGATATTGTTTCTTAAAAACATGCTATTTGTTTTGACAACGAGATTTAATTTTACAATTCATTAATGCAACTTATATGTTTTTAATTTTTTAAAATAGACATAATTTTTGAATTTGGAAGATCAAATATAGCTCAGGGTGAGTTTTTTGTATTTTTCTGAAAAACATCAATATTTGATGAGTAGTGAAACCACTAAGTGGTAGAAAAAAAACTATTTTTTTTTCGTATGAATGAAATTTTACTGCTTCTGTGAATTGAATTTCAAAAATCGTACATGCATGGTTGTCATTATTAAGGAAAATGTGGTTCAATGGGATGAAAATAATTTTTGGTGAATAGTAACTTTTGACTCTTATTAACTGTGATTAAAGGTAATTAGTGTAATTTAAGGTAAAAATAATGTTATAATAATATGAAATTACCTTTACACATGTCCTACCCTTAGTGGAGGAGTCTTGTCCAACCATGAAAAACCAAGTGTCAATTTTGGGACCCCATGGAGCCACATGGGTAATATAATGACATTAATTCCTTTTTATTTAATATAAAAATAAAAATGTCACAAGCATGTATTGTTTAACTAAAAAAAATTACATGGGGTTATATAATTGATATTGTAAGAACCCGGATCTTCGTTTCAAGTATGTCTTTCCTTTTCTTGGTAGTTTTGAGAAAATAGGAGTTTCTGGAAATTTTAGAAGTACACGTCGTGTACTTTATGACTACACGTATTGTACTCCTTTGTCGTTCGAGGTCATGTGATGGCCGTGTCCGGGCCACACACATGGTGTGTAGGGGTAATGTGGAGGCTGCATAAAGTGTAGTATGTAAAAGATGAGTACACGCCGTGTATCCCAGAAGTACACGTCGTGTACTTTTTTTTCATTAAACGGACCGGGGTCATGCCTGACAGACAGAACTCACTTCTTCTTCAGGTTCTTCGTCTGAGAGAAATCGTACTGCCGCAGAACATCTACGAGCCCCCGTGCCTCCGTCCATTCTCTAAATCGAACATCGTCGATTGCGTTGGAACCCCAACGTTAAGCTATTCCATCTCCTAGAGCTTTATCTTCCAATTTTCTATTTTTCTCATGATATCGTGGGTTGAGATTTTTGGAATTTATCTTAGATCTTCAACGTTCTAAGGAGAATCAATCATCGTGGTTCAAGTATATCGGTCTACTAACATCGAGGTATGTGGTTTATTCCTTTTTGTAATAATTCTTTGAATATTTTGTGCAATTCCACCAATTCCCTTGAATGAGGTATTGTGTGTTTCCTATGTTTGCCCTATTGTTTGCCTTCTTGATTGATTGCTAGAGTAGATGTAAATTCTTGTGAATAGGGTAATTTTTACTGTTCTCTGGATTTTTTTCCATGAATGATTTTCCTGTTGGAGTTTTTCCAGTTTCCATGCCTAGTTGTAGGATAGTGTAACTATTTTACTGTTATGCTGTTCTGCCTTAGAATGATAGCCAAGTAGTTCTTGAGGTTTAATTGGGGCGATACTCACATTATGCATGTTTGTTTTACATGGGGCTATGAGAACCTACTGTAGTGGACCATAGGGAGAATGGATGCAAGGGCTTCTCCAGAGATTCATATTAATTCGATGCGAGACCAAAGGGGGAATTGACGATGAGTGCTTCCTCAGAGAGTATGTAGTTCCTCGACGTGGGCCATAAGGGGAATGAGAATTTGGGTGCTTCCCTAGAGAGCATTTAGTGCAATACGAGAATACAGGGGGGATTGATGGTGAGTGCTTCCACAGAGAGTCTATTCTCTAGCTGAACCAGAGGGGTGGGACTGTGTGTGACTCCAGAAGGTTGCTAGTACTTGTAGGTTGAACCATATAAGGTTAGGCTATTAGAACTAACCCTGGGTTACCTATTGTTCTACTTGTTGATTTGGCTGTTACATGTGTACTTTATATGCTAGACACTGTGGATTTTAGCTGCTATGTGCTTTCTAGTTTACCTCTTCCTGTACTTTTACTTGACATGTATTCACTGACTGTTAGGCACATATCTTTGGGTGGTTTCCTACTGGGACCTTGTCTCACACCCTATTTGGGCCATGCTTTTAGTCCCAAACATACTAAATTGTTACAGGTATAGATAAGGGCAAGCACCCTTCTACTTTAGGTACTTGAATTGCTGTGGAGCTGGAGAGCATGGGACCAAGCTATGGATTGCGATGCTGAGGAGTGTACCTATTTTATTTTTCACTTTGGTTTAGTATTGTATTCAGAATTTTGAGTTGTTTGGATGATTTCCTAGACATATGTATCATGCATAATTTTATGTATGTGTGTGTGTGTGCTTCAGTTGTTTATTGTTAGTCTTCTGTTGTTTATTGTTTACTCTTGTATGGATGGTTACAGTTTCTGGTGTCGTCTATTTGTTTTTCTTCCATTGTGTACTCTGTAGACGAGGTCATTTTTTCCCCACGATCACACCCAAGGCCCTCACTGCTCGTCGGCAGCCTTTGGCTGTTGGGGAAATGTGCTTCAGGCCATGTGACCAACTGGGTACGGGGAATCTATTGGTGGCTTCTGAAACCGGGATGTTACAAAGTGGTATCAGAGGGATTCCTTTCTTTTGATTTACTATTTGGAGCATTTAGCCAGGGATATGATGGTTTCAGTACTTGGTATTAATCTGTTCTTGAGAGTAGCTAACCCGTGTATAGGGAGAAGCCAATCTACCTCGCTTATTACAGTTTTTTGATTTTTCTATGTTATAGTTGATCTGATTTCACCAAGAGTGATTCACATGCTTTGTGTTGTTATTTTTGTTGATATTACTGTTCTATTCTTATCACAACCCAAGGAGATGAGGTTATTCCATCTCATGCTTCATATAGGCACTTGTTAGAAATCCCATGCCATGCATTCTTTCCATGCCATATAGGGTGCATTAGCAATTGTATGTTGTTGTGATAGACGTTGTGTAGATTATTCATGTTGTTGTGATAGAAGCTTTGATAGAATCCAAGCATTTTTATAGAGAGGTTGTTTTTATTGTACCTTGCTTAAATGAACGCCAAATTTTGGTTCTTTAGGTGTTATGGGCCCTCCTGAATAGGATGTTGGTGGATAATTGACTTTTCTTTTATATATTATATGTAGGAGATTCCAAGATTTGTTTCATGAGGAGTATGGGCCCTCGCGGATTCGAATTTGGCACCTTCATGCTTGTTTTTCCATGTTTTCCGGGATTCGGTTCAGTTTTAGAGCTACTTCCCGGAAAAACCCATAATACACGGTGTTTACTTTATATATACACATCGTGTAGCTTTTTAACCATGTCACTGACTATGTGAGAAGAAACATGGGTTGTGAAAAATCTATAGGAACACACCGTGTACGGTAGGTACACATAGTGTAGTAGTGAGCCGTGCACCCAGCCGTGTCACTAACAACACTGGTCAGGGAATCTTATGTAATACATGCCGTTTTTTGTATGAACATGCCGTGTAGCCTTGTTCTAGGTACCCGACCATGTCACTAACAACACAGGTCGGGGAAGCTCATGTAATACACGCCACTTTTTGTATGAACATGCCGTGTATCCTTTTTCTTGGTACCCGGCTATGTCACAAACAACACGGGATGGTGTTATCTCCTCTTATACACACTGGGTTTGTTTGGAAAATGCTGTGTACCTGGACATTTCACCAACAACACATGTCGGGAAAAATCTTCAAGTACACGTTGTGTCTGTTTGGAACACGTTGTGTAGTCTCAGTTGTGTAACTGGCCATGTAACTAACAACACGGGTCGTTGAAACCATGTCTAGTACACGACATGTCCACAGGGAACAAGATGTGTAGTCTCAGTTTAAGATAACCATGTGGGTTAGTCGTGCAAGGAGACTCAAGAAGGGGATTAGAGTTATGTAAATGTCGTATAGAGATTATACATCCCATGTAGTCATGTTTTTTAAAACATGATTGTTTCCTTCTACTATTTCCATTTTGTACTCCTTTGTTTTCTATCCATGATATTTCTGATCTGAGGTATGATTTTTATCTTTCAGAGTTATGCATCTGAGACGTCCACTGGTTGTACGTCAATTGCAGGGTAGTGATCAGACGCTAGATATGGCTGATCAGGGACTTCCTGCCGATCCTCCAGTCGTGCCAGACTTGGGACCAGCTATCATACCAGTTGCAGGTGTTGATACGTAGTTTAGGGAAGGAATTATGATGTTGATTCATTCCCTTCAGGGAACATCACCTCCTTCCAGGACTATGGTAGACTTGACGTGGGTTTTCCAACAGTATCATCCTCCTACTTTCTCGGGGGAAGGAAGACCACAGGCTGCAGAGTCATGGCTGGAAGCCATGCTGACTATCTTTGAGAATCTAGAAACGCCTCCAGAGAGGCAGGTCATGCTCACTACCTATACGCTACGAGACTCTACCAATAGGTGGTAAGACATGATCTCACAGGAGGGTCGTCAGCAGGTTATGGCATGGGAGTAGTTCCAGCGTGTGTTTTACGACTACTTCTACCCGGAGACCCTGAGGGCTGATCGGGCCCGGGAGTTCATGAGTCTAGATGAGGGTACACTTTCTGTTATGGAGTATTCCTCTCATTTCACTGATATGTAGACTTTCACACCCCTCTGGTGTGGATATGGGATGTTCTTAGCAAGGAATTTTTAGGATGGTCTCAGACAGGAGATCCAATCGTAGGTGAATATCTTACAGTTGACTTCCATCACTTCCATCGTCAACCATGCAATGATTGCGGAGCGCAATCTTAGAGACTCTGGAGCTGTGAGCCAGGGTAGTAATGCTTCCATAAATAGTATTCCTCTAGTTGATAGTAGAAAGCACTATAGGAAGTCTACACACGGTGATCTGAGGAGGAAAGATACATATTCAGGTAGCCAGGTAGTATGCTACCATTGTGGAAGGGAAGGGCACACGAGGCCGCAGTGCCAGAGAGACATATTGGAGTTCTGATCTTGCGTCAAGATGGTTCACCTACAGTGTTTATTCCAGGTTTTCTCACCAGTATCTAGTGACGGGTGTTCTTCCATGACTGCTCGATCTGGAGAATCACCACTTGTTTCTCACCAGTTGGGTAACAGGAGTTCTTCCGACCATTCGGGATGAGGTGCAGGATAAGGCACTGGTGGTCAGTCAATAACCTTTTAGCGTCCGCAGGGAGGATTAGCTCAGAGTGGTCAAGAAGGGTCACAGGGCCGCGGGGCAGGCTAGACTTTTGCGATTGAGCAGACCTATAAGGAGCAGGATCCCAGACCTTCTACAATTCGATGTATGATTTTAGTAGCCTTTGTTTGGTCCTCATCTCTTTTTGATACTAGTGCTACACATAGCTTTATCTCTGTTGCTGTCGTGGAGAGCCTTGGGCTCTGTATCTTTTCTTCTGCCGACTTTTTGACACTAGACACACCTTTGGGGGCGAGGACATCTAGCGTACATCAGTGCAGAGAGTTCCCTCTCGAGGTTGCATGGTATCAGTTCTAATGGGATATCTATGTCCTAGAGATGACAAGCTATGATGTTATTCATGGGATGGACTGGTTGGTTCCCTTCTATGTAGTCGTCGACTTTTATCTCCACATGGTGAGATTCATTTCACAAGAGGGTGAATCTTTTCTTCATAGAGACGAATGGGATATTCGGGCGAGTCGAGAAGGACTCGAGCATCATGGGCTAGGAAGGGTTATGACCCAGATTGCTAGTATTTATCTGGATGATCAGGGGACTTCACAGTTAGACTTTCACCCAGTGGTGGATCATTTCAGGGATGACTTTCCGGAGGACTATTCAGGTTTTCCTCTGAAGCGTGAGGTAGAATTTTCTATTGACCTCGTGCTAGGAGTTGCACTAGTGTCTATTCCTCCATATACTCTATTATGTATTTTGGTATTGAAAATGTTTTTGATAATTTATTTTTTATTTCAATACATTTAAGTGATATATTGTGATTGAAATGTGGAAATTTTTTCAATCATTTATATTTGTTATATGTGTTATGATTTTATAATGGTACATGGACATTTGACGGGTGGTTACATGATAAACCAAATGACGGGTGGTGGCATGATAAACTAGGACAGGCGGTTACGTTATAACCTCCAATTAATTGGGTATGGAAGTTGTCCGTATGGCTATTCCATTCAGTGACATGTGTTGAATTCGACCGTATGGTTATTCCATTTAAGCATGTTTATGATCCAAGTTACATTTACATGTTATGTGTTCTTTATATGTGTTTTATGGTGATTGTTTTGTGATAAAAGGGTAAGGAATGATATTTTATTCAGTGATGAGTATTTAATACTTCATATTGGTGAAAAGTATTACTTATTATTAGGTATTCATGGTTTACTTATTGATTTGTAAAACTTACCGTTTCTTTCTTTGTGTATTCCTTAATGTTCTTTTTTATGCTCATCCCATGTTTTTGAAAATTTTTTCATAGGACATAAAGTAGAATAGGGTCAAGGATGTGATCAAAGAAATTCATGCTGTCTAATGCTTGGAACTGGATATGACTCTTTTTTTCAAGATTTTTTATTATATGAAAAAATGGAAACTGAGTACAACTGTCTACTTTGTAACTTTTGAGATGTAATAGTTATGGCCTAATTATATAAAAATATTAATCTGAAAAGATCCTCAATTTTAATTATTAATTTAATTAAATATGATGTAATGTTTTAAGTCTGGGTCCTTATATCATCTATTAATTGTTGTTGGAGTTATATTAGGAAAACCAATGTTTTTAATGTACAAAATTTAATACCTCTATATTGAGTACGACTTGATATTTTTAGATAATTATAAATATAATATACGCTAGAATGGAGTTATATTAATTAGGTGAAAAATTACGATAATTTTTTTTAATTAATAACATAACCTCTATGAATTGATGATAGATTTTAATAGTTTTACTAAAATTGAATAATATAAAAGAATTAATTTGATATGAATCAAATTATAAATTCTCTATTAGTGATTAAGTAAATAATCTACCTATCTACCCATTATTTTAAGGATCCACCAATGATGTATTTATAGAATAAAATCAAATATTCTCTATTATTAAAGGAATTTTTTGTCATCATATATCTTCAATAACCTCTAGCATTTGTCAACGGTCTATTTAGTCCCTATGTCACATATTGTGGAGATAATATTCTACAGGTTAAGCATTTATGACAACCTTATTTTCATCCATCACATTAATAGAAATATTATTCTTCCTTCTATAGTAATATGACTTATACAATTCTGTTTTAGACATTAAAAATCTCAATATCCCATTGAGATAGTTCTCAATAATCATTTTCCCACAGTTATGATAAAAAGGTACTTGAAAATTTTCCCATTGTTTACTTTTTCCACAAATAATCAAAATAATTATTATCAAATTCATATAACATGTCTGATGAGAGATCTGAGAATGAACAATTTCCATCTTGACATTGATTTCACATAATAAATTTCCATATAGTTTTAATGTTTCAAATTCTTAATTAATTTTCAAATATTTATCTTTATCCCATTAAATAAGAGGACAAATATAATTTTAGGTTCAATGAAGATATCACATGTGTACCACACATGCATATTGTTGTATTACAAGAAAAACCATGTATATTCATATTACATTTGGTTAATGTAAAGGGACACCATATACATTTTAATATGAATCTTGTGAGTAATATGTTAATTGAATAATATTATAATGAATTTATCAAGCTCCCTAGATTTTATGGCACCATTCGATATTGATTTTTTATAAGTATTCACTATTGATTGAATTCTACATCTAGATGATATAAAAATTGTATGAATTATTCATTCATTAATAGTTATATATCATTGAATATAATTTCAATTGAGATTATAGATTATTCCTACATTAGGGGTTTACAATTTCCACTAAATTATGATATCTTTTTCCACATAAAATATTCAACATGAATATATTCTTTTTAAGAGTTTGGGGAATTATAAAGGATTTAATTTATTATTTATACATTAATTAGTTTAGGGATTATGACCATAAATTTTTTTAATCCCACCCCATAAATAAGGGAAAATGAAAAAGGAAATCACATTATTTCCCATTACATTAATTATTGTTATTATCCATATACCTTTCAAATAGTAACTAATATACCTGAAAAAATATGGATAACTATAATAAAATAATTATTTGGAAAAAATTGAAATTATAAAGAATAAATGAAAATTACATATTTACCCTAACATATCAATATCTATATTTAAATCTATGTTATCAATTTAATTTTCTTATTATTATCTCAAACGTTTCAGTTTATATATTACATTATCAAATTCCAATACAATATAATCAATCCTATATAATGTTTCCTATTTTATATAAGATAAAAAATAATATATCCCTAGGAGTGTGAACTCAATTTTTTAGTTAGGCTCATATATTATGAATCATGTGAAGATAAAGTTCATAATGAGAACACATTTTTTGCTATTTATTTCTTCTAGATGCATCAGTGAATGATTTTGTATCAACAGTTTTGTTTCCATATGTGAATTTTATTTCTAATAATGAACAAGATATATAAATTAATATTTTTTGGATGATTTAAATAGATTATTCAGTAAATCTTTCAGTAATGTAATATTATTATAATCAACAAAAAATAACTAGACCATTATCTAAAATAAACTAGGGAATCATTATATTTATATATATTTCATTTCATAGTTTTTGGAAATCATAATTCATATAATACAACCCGTAAAATTGAATTCATGTTGTATTTTGGAGACAATAAATATAAAAAATCTATTTATACATAAAAATTTTCATCAATATTTAATTATATATATAGTTATCTTAGATGACGTTGATATTTTATTACTACATAGGATACTATAAGAAATTATATAAAGCTGAAATTTGAGATATAAATCCATTCCTGGGAGTTGTCAGAGTAATGTATTATGACATGAAATACATATATGACATTATTTAATAAACTAAACCCCCACTAATGGAATTTTTCCATTCATATAAATTATTATATAGTGTAAAACACAATCATAACATAGAGATCCTGATAAAATAATCATTAACAAAAATAAAGAATGAAATAACTAACAATCATATAAATTATGGATTATATACTGGGGTAATTGTATCATGAACAATTGAATATTATCATTACCACTAAGAATAGAAATTTGGACAATAGAATAGTAACCTATGTTATAAATGTATAAATTAAATTTAAATTTTTTAGAAATTACAATATGATATAACTATATTATAATATATGTTAATAAATTTATTAATTAATGTAGATTAAGTATTATTATTTTAATAACACATAAATTCTTATTTAAAATTTTATAATTAATATAATTATTTGAACAAAAATTTATTTTATTATTATTTATTTTTAAATAAATATTCATTTAAATTACTATTATAATATTATTTTATGTGATCATAATTGATGATTCATGTTTTGTAAAATCTATTCTAATAATAAAACTTGTATTTTTCTAAAAAATTATTGATTTTAATGAAAAATAAAATATTATATATTTAGAAAATTATATTCATAAATTTTATTTCATTTTTGAATTCATCACATTAAAATTTTTTAGGTTTATTTATTTTGATTTTATCTAAAAATAGAATTTATTTGTGTATAGTGAAACATGATAATTTACTATATTTTCCCAATAAAAAAATATTGAGTCATAGATGATGTTTGGATTATTTAATCCCACAATATAGAAATATATATATTTAATTAATATCATAAATTATATTTTTCATTCTATTTGTATCATTGAGAATAAATATATATAATGAATAAAAGATAGAAAAAGACACTCCCATCCTATATAAATTTCACTCCACACCACCTCTTCTACTCACACCTTCAAAGATATAATATTTTTCCAAATTAATCCTAATAATAAACTATAGGACATCACAATATATAATATCTATTGGCATCAAAAAAATAACCAAATCTGCTTTTTCTAAGGATGTTTTCAAGGATATGATGTTCAAGAAGAAAAATCTTCTACAATTTTATTTTAATTTATTTTCATATTCCTTTCATTTTTAATTTTCTCATCGCATCCCATAATCATAGTGTAATGATTTCATAGGTATCATATAGATACTATAATTTTATTTTCTAAATATATTATTCCATATTCATGACATTTTTTATCCATATTTTATTCTAAAAGAGAAAACATTTTTTTCATGGTATTGATTTATAACAATCTTGGAAGATATGTTTTTGTTCTTTACCGCCCTCTTAAATTTTCATAAATCCATTATAATGGTTAAAAAACATTTTTAATTTTTAATTGTAATTTTTTTAGTTCTTTAAATGACGTATATACATACCTACACATATATATATATATATATATAAATATAAATATATATTACTGAAAAATATAACAAAACTCAACCTTGATGATGAAAATCCCACCAAATTAATCTAAATGATTACCATTAAATTATATATATTAAATCATCCTCACCTACTGAAAAAATAATATATAAATCCATTAAATTTATTTGTGATCACTAATAACTTATAATTACAATTATGGATAAATATACACATCCTACATGGACTTCGATTCTTTTATACATGCAAACTAATCATGAAAACCAATAAATGAACACTACCAGAATGATAGCATTGAACTCTATAACTCATCATAACGACCATAAATGATATAACTAAAATTATAATAAATCTCATAAATTTATAATAGGTTATTCATTTATAAATTAGTTAATTTATTTTGAACATCTAGGATATTATTGTTAAGAAATCATTTAGATATAATGTTAGGGGACACTAAAACAGAATTTCTAATCATGGGGTCTTTATTATTTAAATACAAGTTCAAATGTGGATGTTCATTTAATTATCCTAAAATAAAATTCCTTATTTTCATTCCTTTAATATTTTAATATAAATGTTTCAAATGTGATTTTATGGAAAATATACTGATCTTCAAATGAATATATCATTTTAAAAACAAAAATTTTACTTCTCTTGATATAGAATCTTTATTCTCATGATTTCTAATTCTTATACATGTATAATATGATACTTTTGGAAGAGAAATTATTTTTTATGAATATATGATTTATGAAATGAAATCCACTCATGTGCATGGGTTATTTTATGTCCAATATTGATATACATTCCATGTGGCATGCAATATTGTTTTATTGTTATATAGTGACTGGTGCACCCGAAATTATATATCACTCCAATTCATTAGGTAATATGATGTGTATCATGAGATTATGTTCAATATGTGTTATCATGATTGTAAAGACTCAGAATTTCCATGTACATGTTTTAATTAAATGGTAATTTTAAGAGTCGGTGAAAATTTACGACACATGATTCTGATGCACGGAGTGCCTGAAATGATTTTCTAAGCATTTTTTCTTGTACGTTTAGTAAACGTACGAGCAAGTTTTTATAACATTTGAACCGGTGCTCAGAGTTGAAATATGAGGGCATCATTGAACTCGTAGTGCAGATATTCTATTAAGGGGACCTTCACCTCGACAACATTATGTCGAGGGTGAATGATAGAATTTGGGTTTTTCATGAAAGAATAAAATAAAATAATATTGTGTAACATTTTATTTTATTTGGTACTCCCATGTGGATGTTGAGAGGTGGGGACCACCAGAACTAAACCTCCCAAGTGAGGTTATGGAGGTGGGGACCACCAGAATTAACCTACCATGTGGGTTATGGAGGTGGGGACCACCCGAGATTAAAAACCCTCTTGAACTCCCCTCCTTATAAGAGAAAAACCTCTTGAACTTCCCAAATTTATTTGTGCCACTCCCGTAATTAAATATACCATCTCATCAATTAATTAATTAAGCTAATTTGAAATTACGCCAACGAACATAGTAGATAACATTTTCTATTATGTGGGATACATTTCATTTTGGTGGAATTGAGAGGAAAGGGTTGGAAAGAGGAGAACTTGGAAGAACACATCCTCCAAATAAGATCTCCTTCAAATAAGAACACCAATGCACAACTTCAACTTCTTCCTCGAGACATCCTCCAATAGTGGACATCTTTGAAATTGAATAACCACATCCATCAAAGAGCATTTATCCGACGAACGAGCTCGGGATCAGAGGCGTGTGGCGGGTGTTATGAATGTCGAAAAATTTGACTTCTCTCATCAAAATCAAAAAATAAACAAGGTAGGAGTTTAGTTGTGTATGATATTATAGTCCCACGTTCTTTCCTTGTAAAAAAAGAATATAGATCAACTCTCATAAACTAGTTGGTCTGCGCATGTTATCTTTCGTGGGTTTGGGAATAGTGATTAACAAAGGTTATGGGGTTTGATGTTTTAAATATATTCCATACATGTTCTTGATTCATGATTTTGTTGACCCGCTTTCTACCACTCTAACGCAGAGGGTGCGGGCCAAACAAATATGTCCTAACCTCTCCGTTATTCTTTTTTTGTGTGTTCTCCGCGATGGTGATGGAGACTGGTGCGGGCGTTTGGCACCAGTGGAACACGAGAACGGTGGCCGACACCCCCACCAACCTCGATGAATAAAACAATGCAATAGCGTCGCCCCGTATCTCCATGCTGCCCTGTAGGCCCCGCGACAGCACACCACACCATGCCCTCGCGACCTCTATCGTCCGCTGCCACACGTCGCCCCACGACTCCGCACTACCCCGGCAGCCCCCGCGGTCTCCGTCGTCTGTGGCCAGCACTACCCCACGCACTCACACCATTCCTGACCTCACACCACCCTGCATATCTGCCACTAGAGGCCCTCCACGACCCCACGATTCCTCGCCTTCCTGTGGATTCATGCCGCTTCGTGGACCCCGGCCGCTCTGCCGCAAGCCCTGGCCGGATCCAGCGCGGGGCAGGCCGCCCAGAGCGGGATGGGCCATAACCAGTGGGATGGCTGCCCAGCGTGGACCGGGTCGACACGAACCGGGTAGGTCCAGACCCGGTTGGGGCGGTTCAGAACGACCAGGTCAGACCCGTACCTGGACCCACTTCGAACCATTTAAACACTTTCGACCATCTCTTTGGCACCAGGAGTCCGTTTGAAGAACTGTCAATGGAATTTTGAACCTTTGAGAGAGAAGATCCATGTGGTATACCACACATGTGATTTGTATATAGTTGGGATACAGTCATTTTTGATCGAGGAAGAATCCAACCTTGCCATCGGTACTAAAAGGCTAATAACTTACGAACTGGGCGTCCGATTTACGCACCGTCTATTGCATTGAAACCCCTATGACGTGGCCGTCCATTAAGATACTAATTTTATGGAATTTGAAGTAGTTGGAGTATCAAACAATGGATTGTGTAATGGACACTCATGTAGACAAGTGAGCGTAGTGAGATAACCTTGTAGCTGGTTGTGACATGAAGAATGAAGAGAGATCTTGTCTCGGTTATCACAGAGGGATCCTGTGTGGATCAGAATCGAGTGATCCAGTGTGGGTTAGAATCAAGCGATTCAGTGTGGGTAAACAACAGATCCTCTTAACAGAGTATGAAGAATCAGTAGTTACTTTAAATAATCTCTACTGTTGTACATAAGTTATTCCCGGTGTGAGATGAGTCTGTACCATGTGGTACATTCCTTCGTGGTAATACCATTGTGGTATTTTTTTGTGTGGCGTACTTTCATGGCACTTACCTTCATCGATTTACTTCCTTTGTGGAATAGTTGAGATTTGGGCTTTTGAGTTGGACCTTCCCCATGATTGACATGAGTTTACATGATAACTTAGGTATATGTATAGGCATATACCGAAGTAGGGTTATTAGTTATTTTCATTCTTTGTAGTTTATCCATTGTGGATTTTTGGTGACCATGAGGGTCTCAAAGTCCTTACTGAGTTTGTTATACTCACCCCTACATGGGATATGCCCACACCATATTGTGTTAAGTGCAGATGACAGACAAAGCTGACTCAAGACAAGAGTATCGGGAATTGATGTGCCTGAGAGGTGGATGTTAGACAAGTTGAAATGCAGAGAAAACCATTCATGAGCTATACCTACCCTTCAGGCTGGACACATTGTGGAAGATCTATGAGCTGCTTTTCACTTATCATCCATCTTTTAGTTTACAGTTTTCCTTTTACTTTCCAGTTGGTCTTGTATTCTTACCACTTTTTTACTTTCTATTCTCACTCTGTTTACTATTCAGTTTACTTGAGTTCGTATCGTGTTGTGTGCATGGTTTTCTGTGTGACAGGTTATAAAGGAAATACCTTCCCAGTTTTAGGGAATATGCCTTCCGTACTAGTGGAAATCTCTAGGCCTAGGGAATGCTTGTATGGGGTAGTCATGGAATAGGCCCCAGGGACGAGTCGTGACAATGAGGCTGGATTTTTTTCAAAATTATGTTTTTTAATTTTGATGTTATGTTGTGCATGGACATGATGTTATCAATATCCAAAACTATGTGTGGTATTTTACCAACAAGAAAAGATGTTTCATTATTATGCATTACCACATTCCATAAAATGAAATAAATATTCATCTCTTGATTTTTATGATGTTACCATAATTATGTTATGTTAATTATGATTATTCTCACCTTTTTTATCTGGATTCATGTTCTTATCTATACTATAAATGGTCTTATAGATCACTTCAAAATTTAATTTATATCCTCAGGTGACCACTTATACTGGGGATTTTATGAAGGGATCTATGATGCTAGGGAAGATAGAAATAAATAATATATCTGTTTTATAATGTAAATTTTATTTGTATTATTAATTTTAAAAAGACACTATAACATTGGATCCTTGATTTGTAACATTATTACATTTATTATATCTAAATTGATTTAATTTTATGTACGATAAATCATGACCACTATTGTTGGAATCAGAGAAAATTAATTTTATTTTGTAATTAGGATTATTGAACATTATTAAAGGCCATTAGTACGGAAGAAATATACATAAGAACCCAAGAAGCATTACTTTAGAAAAAAATATACCTAGTGAACCCAAATGATATGTCATTATATTTAATTTAATATAGAATAAATTATTATTTATGATTTTTTTGCTTATGTTTTGGTCAATCAATTTCTATTTTAGAAAAAACACGGGAGTATGAGAATCTAGGTCGATAATCAATCTAAGGGTCAACGAGGTGAATGCATGAATGACATCCCTGATTCAATGGGAGGTTGTGTTCAAAATTTCACGGTGATTCATACAAAATTTTCTCATGATATGAAAAATATCCATAATAATGTGAAATTTTCTCATTCATCTAAGATGAAAAATTGGACGGTATGTATTTTATGTGGCCATAACTAAGTAAATTTAGTGGATAATCTGATCCATGAGTTGTGGAATGATTGGTCAACATAATGGATACAATCTCTTATGTGGTTCACGATTTTGAGATTGAAAATGAGGCTCTAGAAAATTATCATTTAGATAAAGAGTCTAATAAATGTTGGGAGAATATTTTGAACAGAATGAAAGAGGTATAAATTGAAGACATAGAGTTGGAAGACTCTATAAAAATATTTATTAACAAGTATTTCCCTCAAAATCATCGTATGATGTTGGATAGAATATTTACAAAGCTAATGAAAAAAGATGGCTAATCATTTATGGATTATGAATATTATTTCATGAGATATCAATGTACTCATCTTGTTTAGTAACCTGTAATTAAAAAAATTGTTATATATATATTGTAGATTAAAACAAAACCTTCGTAAGGGTTATGAAATTTGATACATTTGGAATTGTGAAGAAGTTGGTAGATGTTCTCTCAACATGGAGATGATATTTTTAGAGTTGTCTCATGGATATGTTTAAATAAAATGAATTATTGAATTTCAATATGTGGTTCTAATGAAAAAGGTTGGAAAAAAGAATCCCCTCATATGTAAATATGTGGGAAAAAGTATCACTAGAATTTCATCAAATTGGTGGGATAATTCATTAAATTTAGGAGAGAAGGCCCCCATGATCATGAATGTAGAAGAGACATAAAATATCCAACTAATACGGTGGTTCGATATAGGGAACCACCCATGGTTCAATAATTCAACTATAGGTAGAAAGAGAACCATGAAATCCATTTCACTAAACCTAGACCCAATAATGGAAATCACTATCAACAGTCCCCAAATCCAAAATGTCAATGGAATGATTATGCCATCACTACTGTTGAGGTTGATCCCAACATTGATGTGGTGATTGTATGTCACGTTTTCATTCATTAATAGTAAATATTCTATTTTTTGGGGTTTGTTGAATTATGTTATTTCTTGAATTTTTGGTGGAAATATTCCATCACCGCCTCTAAATATATAGTTTATGTTATCTATGAGAATATCATATTAGGAAATTTTTTAATATAAATTATATATATTCTCCTAGAATAATGATTATTAACTGAATATCCCATAAGAACTTTTCTTTCTCCCATGGGTGGAGAATGATGTAATAATCGTTATGTGTTGGCTATCTTTATAAAATGGGAACATCAATTATCAAAAAAAGATAATAGTCTTCAAATCCTATGGAATCCCAAAATCTTGTACCACTATAAGGTGAAGGATTAATATAAATTAGATCAATATTCTCAATTGATAATATTAATCCTTTATGATAATGAATATATTGGTCAAATGATTTAGGACAAATATCGAATCATGTTAGTGTACATTCCCATTGTGAGGTACTACACTGATGTGTTCCCTGACGACTTTTTGGTATACCTTTTGACCGAGAGGTTATGTAATTTATTGAACCTTTTATTTGATCTCTTTACATATCAAATACTCCTTATATAATGGCCACCATTGATTAAGAAGAACAAAAACAGTAGTTATATGAGAATCTAGGAAAGGGTTTTATATGCTAGTGTTATTCACCAAGGAGTTCACCACTCATATTAATCAAGAATAAGGATAAATCAATGTTACTATGTATTGATTATCATGAGATCAGAAATATTCATGATAAAGAACAAGTAACTTCTACCATAGATAAATGACTTATTTGATCAACTACATGTTTCCATGTTTTTCATTTTGGTGGACCTTTATTACGAATATCACCAATTAATGGTGAATATTGAAGATATTTGATAGAGTTAATATTTTCATTATTATTTATATGTTTTTCAATTATTTAATCCCACCTAATTATTCAATGTGAGTGTATTTTCATCATTTATGTGTTTTTGGTGTATTTTGGGCTTAAATGTGAAAATGGGGTAATTCTGTAAAATTGTCAGTTTTATACAGCTTATGTTTTTCGGTCATAACATTTATAATATGGGTCCAATTGAAGTGAATATTTTCTTTTAGGATTCCTATACTTGTTTTCTTAAAATGTTCCTTCTTGACCAAGACCCAATTCGAAACCCAATGGTGCAGAAAAGTAAATCAATTTTAGAAATCAGTTTGGAAGGCAGAATGGACCCCACATCATTAAATATGCAATATCTCCTTCAGCCGACCTTAGAATGAGGTGATTCTATCTGGTGTCGACAGAGGACTTCCAAAGGACGGATCACATTAAATTCCATAAATTATTGAGCTCATTAATTTATCTTTTTGGCGCGTCCAAATGGAGTGGGTGAAATAGTGTTTGGCGGCCAGAAAAGTAATGGTCATTTATTCGGTCATATCTTTCTTTACACCTATCCAATGAATCTCCAATTTTAAGGGTCGATGGAAAACTGAATTTACAACATTCTATAAGAAGGTACCGCAGTGAGTTTCGGCCGGATGGTGAGCGGAACAGAGACAAACATTTGGAAGACAGATTCTAGAGGATCAAATTTCTGTTCTTTCTTTTCTCTCTTTTGTTCTTATTAGTTTTGTAATGAATTCTTCTTTACCCTTAGTCACAATTACCCTTAACATGGTGGGGTAAACTTCTGTGTGATTGGGGAAGGAGAGGTTTTCCATATTTTATTTCATGATTTCCTTCTATTAATGTTTTAAAATCCCCTTTTCTCTTCTGCGAATCTGTTTCAATTACTTATAACAGTTTTTATTATGATGTACGATTGTATCTGATTTTAGATTCTGTTGTTCATTTATATTTGGTCAATGATCAATATCTCCCTCCACTAGGTTCTGGTTTATAAACAATGGAATAGACCGGGATTTAGTGGTGTAGTAATCGGTGATCACCGATACGTGTGTGAGGAGTAGTGAATGTTCTTGATTACTTGGGATAAACAAGACCCGATTGGGAATTGCCTAAGATAATTGGGGGTATTTTCTACAACTCTATTACACATTGGAAGTAGAGTAGACCAACCTAAGATTTTATTAAGGTTTATTCTCACATTTTTTGACCAAGGGAGTGAGAAGAAACGATTGTGGATTCTCACTCTTAACCATTTAGAAGAGGAGAATTGGGTAAAATGAACAATGATAGAATTACAAATGGAAAACTGACCCTAACCTGATCACCATTTTATAATCACTGATTTAGATCACATCATTTGTCAATTTGTTTCAAAACATTCACTTAATTACTTTACTTTATTTAGTTTCTTTCTTGTATTTTCTAAATCAAACAATTTCTAAAAACAACCTCACTTTTTTCAATTTTAAGGTGACAGCTTGATTGTTGTGCACTCCTCTCTGGAGACAACCTAGGTAATCCACTCTACTACATTTTAACTTAGGTAAATTTTTTTTGTCACACCCCACGACAGGTACGTGTCAAAACATGGCGCCGTTGCCGGGGAGGTAGTGCCAACATTTCTTTTCTTTTCTTTTCTCTCTTTTCATCTTTTCTCTTCAAAATTTCATGACTAGAACCTCAAAAACTGAACCTTTACCCATAGATCCTGAAATTGAAAGAACCTTGTTGAATAGACATAGAAACATTAATTTAGAATCTGAATTTGAGGACGTTCCCCTTACAGACTCAAGTGAAACTTCAAGTGTTCACTCTGAGCCTGTCATCATGGCTGAAAATCAAAACCAAACACTTAGAGACCTCTGTGCACCATAATTCCTTAATCAAAACAATCAACTTGTCATGAAAGTGTTACAAAATGAATTTGAAATGAAATCTAACATGATTCCTTTGCTTCCAAAGTTTCATGGTTTGGCTGGTGACGATCCAAACAAACACATTAAAGAGTTCACACATGTTTTCTCAACTTTCAGACCCCGTGGAATTACCGAGGAGCAGGTAAAGTGGAAGGCATTTCCATTTTCATTGGATAGAGCTGCTAAAGAATGGTTGTACGGCCTACAACCAGGATACGTACTTGACTGGAATGACCTGGTAAGATGTTTTATGCAAAGATTCTTCCCCACCTCTAGAAGCACAGCCATTCGGAAGGAAATCTATGCCATAAGACAATCATCTGGAGAAACTCTTTACGAGTACTGGGAGAGATTTAAGAAGCTATGTGCCAGCTATCCACATCAAGCCATTGAGGAACACCACTTTCTTGTCTTCTTCTATCAAGGACTATTGGACAATGACACAATCCTTCTTGATGCATCATCTGGAGGTGCCTTGATTGACAAGTCACCAGAAGAAGCCAAGGGTTTGATTGAGAAGATTTCCCAAAACTCGCAGCAATTTGGAACAAGAGGTATTGGAACAAGAGGTATTCATGAGGTACGCACTTCTCATCCATCACCCTTATTAGAAACTAAGATTGAAGAGCTTACTAGTTTGGTGAGGCATATGGCCTTGAAGCAAGTTAGTGACTAACAAGCACTAGCTAAGGTATGTGGTTTATGCTCATCTCCTGATCATTTCACTGACCAGTGTGCTGAAATACATGGAATTGAAAGTTGTGTAGCAGCCTTTCAACCAAGGCAGGTCCAGAAAAATCAAGGATGGAGAGATCCTAACCAAGTCCAATATGGATTTGTAAATCAACAGAATCAAGCTAGGCCCCCGTACCAAAATCAGTTTCAAAACCAACCCCCATTCCAGAATCAATTCCAGAACCCTCCACTATTTCAACAAATACCATCTTATAATCAGCCTTCATACCAAAAACCAACCAATATCCAAAGACCCTATGAGCAACCATCCACTAGTGCCCAACCTCCAATTCAAAACCAACAAAAATTTGAGTTTGAAGGACAGAAAGACACTGTTAAAGATTTGTCCAATAAGTTTGAGAGTCTCATGGACTTTCTGACCAAAAATCCAGGTAAACTCCCTTCCCAAACAATCCCAAACCCAAAATAGAATGTTAGTATTATAACTACAAGAAGTGGAAAAGAAATTCAACCACCATCCACCATTGAACCTGAAACAAGAAAAACTAATATGGGTGAGAATGATGTTATAAATGATAAAAATTCTATGAAAATGCATCGGGAAGAAGATAAGAAAGAGGAGGATGATAATGATAGGAAAAGAAGGAAGAAACAAGAAACACCATTTCAAAGGAAACAAATGGACAATAAAGATATACCACCACCATTTCCATCAAGTATGATTGAATCAAAGAGGTTACAAGAAGAAGAACTACAAAAAGAAATTTTGGACACCTTTCAGAAAGTGGAAATCAACATACCTCTGCTTGAAGCACTCAAACAAATTCCAAAGTATGCTTGGTTTTTGAAGGATCTTTGTACCAAGAAAAGGATACTTCAAGGGAATGAGAGGATCAATTTGGGAAGAAGCGTCTCAGCCCTTATCACACCACAATTGCCAACCAAATGTCAAGATCTAGGGACGTTTTCTATTCCATGCACCATTGGTTCATTAAATTTCTCTAATGCTTTGTGTGATTTAGGTGCATCAATTAATGTATTGCCTCACTCAGTATATACTTCTTTGAAGATGGGAGACTTGAAGCCCATAAGAGTGGTGGTCCAGCTTGCAAATAGATCCACAGTTTTCCCAGCACGAGTTCTGGAGGATGTCCTGGTAAAAGTCAAAGATCTTTTATTCCCTGCTGACTTTTATGTGTTGAATATGGAAGATGATAGGATCCCATCACACTCAACCATCATTTTGGGGAGACCATTCTTAAAGACGGCCAAAACCGTCATCAATTTTCATGAAGGGACACATACCATGGAGTTTGGAGATAGCACTGTCCACTTCAATATTTTTGAATCCATGAGGCACCCATTAGATGATAATTCACTCTTCTCACTCTCCCATGAAGATGACATAGAACCAATTGAAGAATCAGGTATGTTTCATGAATTTTTATCATTACGAGATAATTTTTCCATTAAATATATCACTGAACATATGGATTCCCAAACTCTTGGAGGTTCTGATTTCCAGTTGGAAGAAGAGGTAAAATCTGATTTCTTTGATAATTTGTTAAAGGATGATGAAGATGATATGATTTCTTGTGTGCAGGATGTCAAACCATTGGAAGTGAAGAACCTCAATTTAGTTTCATCTCTTGAGCATCCTCCTGATCTAGAATTAAAACCACTCCCCACTGATTTAAAATATGTTTACCTTATGGAGGGAGAGAAATTACCAGTAATAATTTCTAATAATCTATCTACAACTCAAGAAAAATCATTGATTGAGCTTTTGAGAGAGAATGTCCAAGCAATAGGGTGGAGCATAGGTGATATCCTAGGAATAAACCCAAACATTTGCTCTCATAGAATTTTTCTTGAGGGAGATTCCAAACCTGTTAGACAACCCCAAAGGAGGCTGAACCCTACCCTGATGGAGGTTGTAAAAAAAGAGATTGAGAAGTTATTAGAAGCCGGGATCATCTATCCAATATCATATTCACAACGGGTTAGCCCCATCCATGTAGTCCCAAAGAAAACTGGCCTAACCATTGTGAGGAATGAAAAGAATGAATTAGTCCCTATGAGAATTCAGAATAGCTGGAGAGTATGCATCGATTTTAGGAAGCTAAATCAGGTCACTCGAAAAGATCATTTCCCTATCCTGATCATTGACCAGATGTTAGAGAGATTGGCAGGGAGAACTCATTATTTCTTTTTGGATGGATTTTCAGGTTATTTTCAGGTACCCATTGCCCCCGAGGATCAAGAGAAGACTACCTTTACTTGTTCTTTCAGTACTTTTGCATACAAAAGAATGCCATTTGGATTGTGTAATGCTCCAGGTACATTTCAGAGGTGTATGGTAAGTATATTTTCTAATCACATTGAAGATAGCTTGGAGGTTTTCATGGATGACTTCACAGTTTTTGGAAATTCGTTTGACCATTGTTTGAAAAATCTGGAAAAAGTTTTGAAAACTTGCATTGAAAAGAACCTTGTTTTGAATTTTGAAAAGTGTCATTTTATGGTTGAGAGAGGAATTGTCCTTGGGCATGTAATTTCAAAGAATGGCATTGAGGTTGATAAATCAAAAATTGAAGTGATAAATTATTTGCCTTACCCAACTTGTGTGAAACATGTTAGATCATTTTTAGGACATGCCGGATTCTACAGGAGGTTTATAAAAGATTTCAGTAATATTTCTCTCCCTCTCCCTAGATTACTTTTGAAAGATGATGATTTTGATTTCAATGGTTCATGTAGGGAATCATTTGATGAGTTGAAGAAGAAATTGATTACACCACCAGTGATGCAGCCACCAAATTGGGAAGAACCATTTGAGCTACTTTGTGATGCTTCAAACCAAGCAGTTAGAGCTGTCCTTTATCAGCGAAATGAGGGCAGGCCACAAGTCATTGCATATGCCTCTAAAACCTTATATGTGGCCCAATTCAACTACACAAAAACAGAAAAAGAGTTTTAGCAGTTGTTTTTGCTTTAGAAAGATTTAGATCGTATCTGCTTAGAACTAAAGTCATTGTGTTTTCTGATCATGCAGCTCTTAGGTACTTGATAAAGAAGGCTGAAGCAAAACCAAGGCTAGTGAGATGGATACTACTACTACAGGAGTTCAACATATAAATCAAAGATAAGAAGGGATCTGATAACCAAGTGGCTGATCACTTAAGTAGACTACCCAACACAGGTGAAGTTGAGATTCCAGACACTGAACCACTAAATGATCGCCTTCCAGGAGAGCAGTTGTACTTGATTAAAGGAGAAGTACCTTGGTATGCTGACATGGTCAATTATCTGGTAACATCTCAGGTCCCATCTCATTTAAATTCTCACCAAATTCACAAATTGAAATTTGAATCTAAATATTACATCTGGGATGATCCATTTCTTTGGAAGATTTGCAATGAACAAATGATCAGAAGATGCTTGCCTAAAAATGAAATTGAATCAGTCTTTAGGTTTTGTCACACATTAGCTTGTGGAGGCCACTTTGGACCTCAAAGGACTGCAAGAAAGTTTTTAGAATCTGGAATTTATTGGCCAACACTTTTCAAAGATTCTCATGAATTTTGTAAACGGTGTGAAAAATGTCAGTTTATAGGAAATATTACAAAGAGACAAGAAATGCCCCAAAAGCCACTTAATTTTTGTGAAATATTTGAAGTTTGGGGGATAGATTTTATGGGACCTTTCCCAATGTCATTTGGAAATTCTTATATTCTTCTTGCTGTTGATTATGTTTCCAAATGGGTGGAAGCAAAAGCCACCAGGACTGACGATGGTAAAGTTGTTTGTGATTTTGTCAGGGCTAACATATTTTGTAGGTTTGGAGTTCCTAGAGCCATCATTAGTGATCAAGGGACTCACTTTTGTAATTGTAGAATGGCGGCTTTGTTGAAAAAGTATGGGGTGCATCATAAAACATCAACTCCCTATCATCCAAAGACTAATGGGCAAGCTGAAGTGTCCAATAGGGAAATCAAAGGAATTTTGGAAAAGACTGTTAATCTAAATAGGAAGGATTGGAGCCAAAGGTTAGAAGACACACTATGGGCTTACAGGACAGCCTACAAAACTCCAATTGGAATGAGTCCATATAGGCTTATTTATGGGAAAATTTGTCACCTACCTGTGGAATTGGAACACAAGGCATACTGGGCTGTGAGGAAGATGAATCTGGATCTTGAAAGTGCTGGGAAAGAGATAAGATTGCAGTTACAAGAGCTGGAAGAAATTGTAAGGGAAGCATTTGAAAATTCCAGGATTTACAAAGAGAGAACAAGAGTGGCTCATGACAAAATGATCCAACCAAAGGACTTCCATCCAGGGGACAAAGTGTTGTTATTCAATTCAAGACTCAAGCTGATGCCAGGTAAACTTCGTTCCAGGTGGGATGGTCCGTTTACAGTTACTCATGTATATCCTTTTGGTGCTATGCAGATTGTGAAGGATGGAGTGAAGGATATATTCACTGTTAATGGGTACAAATTGAAGAAATTCCTTGGGACCATGCCATCAGAGCCAATGGAGGAGATCACACTCCTCCAACCTGTTTATCAATAAACTCCATCAGTTCGTACCTCTCCTTTATATTTTCATGATTGTTGTGATTCAATTTCCAATATTCTTACATGTTAAATACATTTGAATGCATTGTGTACACTGCATCATTTAAGTGTGGGGGAGGGAACCTTTGTAGTGTAGGATTTTTATGTGTTGTTTGTTTTCCTATTTGTTTTTTTTAAGAAATGTTAGTGTTTAAAATTTTGTGTGTTTATTTTTCAATTTTTGTGTGTTTTTGAAACTTTTGAGCTGAAATGATTATCATTGATATTTTTGAAACCCATCTCCATGAGTGAAATAATTTATTCTTTGAAACTGAGCTTAAATGAATGCCGAAAATGACATTTTTTCAAGTTCAATTATTTGGGAATTTCATGAAAAATACTATGTTTATTGAATCCCATGCCACATATCACTATCTTTATATTTGAAATCACATTCCCGTGATGCTTATAAACCTATTATTTTCATATTCTTTACATTCACCTCACTTCTTGAGAGAACCAAATCATGCTTGATTTAACCAGAATTAGATTTATTACTGTCAAAACTTGAGGGTTTGAGGTACTTTAGTTTTAAATGATTGAGGCATTTCTTTGGTTTGAAAGCACCCCTTTCAAGTCAATCCCTTTCATAATGGCCTGAATTGAACATTTAATCTTTGTAGCCCATAGAAGCCATGAAAATCCTGTTAGTTTAGCCACATTACAAGCCAATATTCCCTATCCAACCTGCTCTTGAAGTGAAATTGCATGATCTATTTGAACATAAGTGTGTGGGGAAGATGTCTTGTATTGTACTACATTATTTGGGGATACTTTGGGTGAAAAAAATGTTGAAGAGATGTTATTGCAGTAAAAAAAATCATTCTGCTGAAAGCTGTGCCTTTTCTGGAGCTTTCATGATGAGAGAATCTGTGCCTTTCCGGAGCTTCTAATGTAAAAAGGAAGTTGTGCCTTTTCTAGAGCTTTCAAGAAATATTATATTTGAGAAGATTGAAATATTTGCTGCTGAAATGATGAACTATGGGAACATTCCTTGATATTACATGGAGAAGGAGTTTATTTTCTACTAAGGGGAGTGAAGAGAAGACCATACTTTTGTGAAAATTAGAGTAATGCAATTTTGCTTCAAAAAGAGCCAAGCCCTCTTCATTCAGCTTCAGAATTTTCACATATAAATCCTACCAACCTAATGCCACAGAACAACCTTAACAAATCCTCATAATAAACATATGTCTTTGACTCACATCGGGTGGAGAGGTAGGAATTTATCAATCCTATGGTGACCCTTGTATGAGTTTGGATGAGAAAGACATTGCTAAAAAATTGAGATTTGTGTAATGAGAGATAATGAAAGTTAGGTAAGTGTTTTGTGTGCATGGGAGGAGAAATGAAGAGTAAATTTATTGAATGATCCTAACATAAGAATATGAAATAATAGAGTTGGATGAGGCATGATATATTTTGTTTCTTGTTTTCAAATTAGTGGATCTCATGAATATGTGTTTTGAATTTACTTTGAATTTATTTTGATTCTGACTTGTCCAGGAGACAAAGTGATAAGTGTGGGGGAATTGATAGAGTAAATATTTTCAGTATTATTTATATGTTTTTCAATTATTTAATCCCTCCTAATTATTCAATGTGAGTGTATTTGCATCATTTTTGTGTTTTTGGTGTATTTTGGGCTTAAATGTGAAAATGGGGTAATTCTGTAAAATTGTCAGTTTTATATAGCTTCTGTTGTTTGGTCATAACTTTTATAATATGGGTCAAATGGAAGTGAATATCTTTTTAGGATTCCTATACTTGTGGTCTTAAAATGTTCCTTCTGGACCAAGACCCAATTCGAAACCCAATGGTGCAGAAAATTAAATCAATTTGAGAAATCAGATTGGAAGGCAGAATGGACCCCACTTCATTAAATATGTAATATCTCCTTCAGCCGACCTTATAATGAGGTGATTCCAGTTGGTGTCGACAGAGGACTTCCAAAGGAAGTCTCCCATTAAATTTCATAAATTATTCGGCTCATTAATGCATCTTTTTGGCGCGTCCAAATGGAGTGGGTGAAACAGTGTTTGGCGGCCAGAAAAGTAATGGTCATTGATTCGGACATATCATTCTTTACACCTTTCCAATGACTCTAAAATTTTAAGGGTCGATGGAAAACATCATTTCCAACATTCTATAATAAGGGACCTCAGTGAGTGTCAGCCGGCTGGTGGGCGGAACAGAGGCAAACCTTTGGAAGACAGATTCTGGAGGATCAAATTTCTGTTCTTTCTTTTATCTCTTTTGTTCTTCTTAGTTTTGTAATGAATTCTTCTTTAACCTTAGTCACAATTACCCTTACCATGGTGGGGTAAACATCTGTGTGATTGGGGAAGGAGAGGTTTTCCATATTGTATTTCATGAGTTCCTTCTATTAATGTTTTGAAATCCTCTTTTCTCTTATGCGAATCTGTTTCAATTTCTTATAACAGTTTTTATTATCATGTACGATTGTATCTGATTTTAGATTATGTTTTTTATTTATATTTGGTCAATGATCAATATCTCCCTCCACTAGGTTCTGGATTATAAACAATGGAAAAGACCGGGATTTAGTGGTGTAGTACTCGGTGATCACCGGTACGTGTGTGAGGAGTAGTGAATGTTCTTGATTACTTGGGATAAACAAGACCCGATTGGGAATTGCCTAAGATAATTGGGGGTATTTTCTACAACTATATTACACATTGGAAGGAGAGTAGACCAAACTAAGATTTTAGTAAGGTTTATTCTCACATTTTTTGACCAAGGGAGTGAGAAGAAACGATTGTGGATTCTCACTCTTAACGATTTAGCAGAGGAGAATTGGGTAAAATGAACAATGATAAAATTACAACTCGAAAACTGACCATAACCTGATCACCATTTCATAATCACTGATTTAGATCACATCATTTGTCAATTTTTTTCAAAACTTTCACTTAATTACTTGAATTTATTTAGTTTCTTTCTTGTATTTTCTAAATCAAACAATTTCTAAAAACAACCTCACTTCTTTCTATTTTAAGGTGACAGATTGATTGTTGTGAACTTCTCTCTAGAGAAAACCTAGGTAATCCACTCTACTGCATTTTAACTTAGGTAATATTTGTTTTTGTCACACCCCATGACAGGTACGTGTCAATATTCTCATGACTACCTTTAGAATAAGGCATGGATGCTTTGAGTAAATATTGATTACCTACAGACTCACTAATTATACAGAATTATTCATGGGATTAATTAATACAGTCATTAGTAATTAACTAGACATATTTTTGGTTATATTCATAGTTGATATTACAATATAATCCTATATAAATGGAGGATATTCAGAGAATTTTAATACTATTTTATAGAATTTTATAGGGGAGAAATGTTTTAATAATTACAATAAATGAGATTTCTAGATGGATGATGTAACATTATTGGGGGGGTGTTATCAATAGAAAAGAAATATATGTTGACCCATATTAGAAAAGGGAGATTGAAGAGTGGCTTAAGGAATCATCTTTAATTATGATTGATTGTATCTATAGATTGTTTGTATATTACCAATGAATAATGAATGAATTCTCATGATTTTCAAACCAACTAACTGAGGTAATTGATATGGGATCGATATTTTTCTAGACCAGTGAATGTGATGAATTCTTCATAAAATTAAAAAATTTCCATATAACCATGCTATTAATCATACATTTCAGATATAGAGAACAATTCATTCTATTAAGTGATGATTTAAATAAGGTATAGGGTTTAATGCTAATGAAAATTGATAATGTAATATTATAATCCTCATGGTTGATGAAACCTCAACAACAAAACTATCTAACACGTGAAAAGTATATTCCAGTTGCAATCATTGTGTTGAAAATATGGTGGAAATATCCTAATAGAGAGAAATGATAAATATATATGGGTAAGAATAACATCAAATATATATTTAAATAAATGTATCATAATATGCACCAATCTAATATGATAGATCTCATAATGTATTTTGATATCTTAATCCACTACCATCTTAGATAAGTTAATAATGTGGTGTAATCTCTATGTGAAATGTATTTTGGAATATATTAAATGATGAGAATTGTGAAAGAACCACTCTTCTTATATTTTCAAAGGATGCACTTGGGAATCATTGTTGAAGGAACATTATCATTCCATTATAAAATTATTTCTCAACCATAACTTGTGGATGAAATAATGATTTCTAAAAGAAATTTTGTGAAAATTAAGAACATGGGGGATGCTCTAGGAATGTGGAAATAATCAATGATTAAAATTGATGTGGAAGGACATGTATGATTTTTTTCCTGAATATAGATACCATCACATATCGAGATAAATAAAAAGAATATGTGTGATGATAATTTATCAACCTTCTATATTCACATAGATAGAAAAATAATGCAAAGAGATCTCTAAGTGAACTATTTCTAGGGCATTATGAATAAGTGGAACACTAAATTTACATAAAATTACCTATTATGTATGAAACTCAAGGATAAAAGTAATTAAAAATAATAACATTTAAACATTATAACATTACTGTGGTATTTATCACTGGACTCCAGAAGATATCTAGAAAAAGTATGCTATATGAGTTATTTTGGATCAATATTCAAAGAACAATCATATTTTAACAATTTAAGAGGAATTATCACAACAAAAACATTCACATATATTAAATATTGATGTTATAAGGCTTCGAAGAGTACCACTATCGATTGAAATTGATCAAAATATGATATAGACATCCATGTTTTAAAAAATCTTTAATCAAGAAATAAACATGGAGATGAAAATTATTAAGGATTATCAATTTCATGATGAAGGCCAGTCAATGTGTACTATTCATAAATTGTAATACATGTTGATACCATGTTCTATATACATCAAAGGAGGATGTGACTAACATCTACTTATATTGGAGTTCTTGTACAATAATAGTTTCAACTCGAGTATCCAAATGGATCCAAATGAATAACTATGTTGGAAAATATGAAGAAATGCATCATTCAGGTATTATCACAGTTAAAGTAAGAGGTTATGACATGAAATTATAGTGAAATTTTAGAAAAATATGAAAATCATTCATCAGCACAACAAGGTATAAAATAGTTGATAAAATATATATGAAGAAAAATATTTATGGGAAATATAGATTAATATTAGAGACTATTTATTTCACCACATATCAAAATGGAATGGGATACGGATATTTGGGACGAATGAAAAGATGATTCGCCTGTTCATAAGCCCCTTTGATTTTCCTAATCACGTTAGAGATGTTGTATAATTGGAAAATTATATCTCTTATGATGAGTAGACCCTAAAATTGTCAGACAGTGGAGATAAATTTATACGCAAAAAGAAAACTCAATTGGTCAAAGAAACTTGGAGGAAAGCTGTGAAAGATGTGGGAACAAATGAACCAGATGAACCAATGAGAGACAAATACCCAAACCTATTTATGTCAAACCAAATTTTAATTAGAAATTTCAAAATGGGCACAAATTTAACATAAAATAAATTTGTCGGTGGCATGGATTTCTATATTATAATTATATTATGTATAATAAAACACATAAATTTACTGAAGACACTAATTGCTATATCATTCTTAAAAATTATGAATTAAAAAATTAATATTTCTATGAAGTACAGAACATATTCTTAGGGATTAATAATTTATATTGTTGAATACTAACATGAACATTAGGAATAATAATATGGCCAAAAAAATTGTAACCTAAATTATGAAATAATAAATAATATTTTGGAATAATATAATAGAAAATATGATATAATTATATCTTAGTAATAGTAAGTAAAAGTTATAAAAATTATTAATTAAATGTCAGTATTTTCATAAAACATAATTGCTTACCAAAAAATTTATAATTAATATAACAATATAATAGAAATTTTCTTTTTCAAACAATGAATTCATTAATTATAATTTTTTAATTATTATAATAATATATTTTTATTAGGACTTAATTAAGTTAAATTATGTTGTAAAATCGATTAAATTATTGAAATCGATATTTTAAGAATAAATGATGGTTTTAATTAAAAATTAAATTTATCATATTTGTGAAATCATTCTAAAAAATATATTTTATTTGGGAACTATACACCATAAAAAATATTATGGTGAACTTTTTGGATTTTCCTAAAACAAGTGAATTTTTTTTTGAATATTGAAATATAGTAATTTACAGTATTAACAAATACATGAATAATTGAGCAGCAGATGATTTATAGATGTTGTAATCCTAAAATATTAGAAATGCATTATTCATTATTATATTTAGTGATATGGTTTATACTATATATTTTCTATAACTAAAATAATAATATATTAACAAAATAATAGAAAAACTCCCCTCTCCTCCCCAATAAACACCACCCCCTCACCGCATCCTTTCCTCACATAGTAATAGATTTGAGTCTTGTACAAATTCATCCAAATACATTTCTGAATCATTATAACCAATAATAGGATATATTTCTCCAAAAAAAGGCCAAATAAAATTTCCTTCAGGAGGTTCTCAAGGATAAGAAGTTGAAGATGTAAAATGCACTAATATTTTATTTTAAATTTTTTATGTTCATTTATTTTGTTATAGACTCTAAACCTCCCAAAATCAATGTGTCATTACAGCTAAAGTATATTATATTGGAAGTAATTATATTTTGTTAATTTAATAATCCAAAATCTAACATCTTATTTCAACCATTTATTGTAAAATTAAAAACATCATCTGTTAGATGATGATTTATCACCATTGAGGATGACAAGTTTGCATTTTCGTTTACCACAGTAAATCCTAGTAAAAACCATTATAATGGATTATTTTTTATTTAAGTTATACCCCATTAATTTTATTGGTGTATTATATAAAAATATATCTTAAAAATAATATAATCCTGATTTTTGATAATCTATTAGTTTCCAAGATAATCTAACTAATTATAAGTAATATTTTATCAAATTAATAATTCTAAAATAAGAAATAAAAAAAATATATGATCAAGGATACTTCAAAAATATTTAAACGAGAATAAAAATTCTAGTTTGGTTATTTATTATCATCTTATATTAACATCTATACATGTATACAAGAGAAAAAATCATGAAAACCTAGAATCAAAGACCATCTAATGATGGAATTGAACTCTATAAATAATAATAATATACCTTAATGAACATAATAAAATAAAAATATATCATATAAATTTAAATGATATTTATAATTTATTAATCAATGAATAATTTTTTTCGATGATATTAGGATGAAGAATGAATTTGTAAAAAAATTAAGTGTATTCTTGAACCAAGTTTCCTTCTCTAGTTTATTTATATTTAATTATTAATTTATGATTGGGTGTCCATTTAAAACTCCTAAATTAAAATTTAGAATTTAATAATTTTTATTTGTTGGGATATACTTGTTTCTAGTCCGGTTTAATTAAAAAATGAAATGTTTTTTAACAAGTACACTTCTTTATAAAAAGATAATTTTTACATCTCTTGAGATTGATTCTTCTTCACTCATGATTGATGATTCATATACTTGTATGGTATTCAATTTTTTGATCCCTATAGTTTCTACATGAATATATGATTTATGAAACTAAACCCATTCTTTACATGGGTTATTTTATGACTATAATTGAAATGGGTTCAAGGTTTCATTCATGAGTACATAAATATTATGATGTGACAGGTGAGCCTATAATTTTATAGAAGTACAATTCATTGGATAATGTGATCTACCTGATTTGAAAATTTCAAATATGTGTGTACATGAAGATTTGATTTCCCAAAATTGTGTTTTTATGATTATAAACATATTTGATGTGTGAACATGATCCTTGATTTCTTCATAACAATGTGGGTGTATTTTACTACCATGAAATTATGTTTAATTTTTATTCATTACCAAATTCCATTACATTATGTAATTTATTATATATTGATTATGATGACGTTCTCATAATTATGTAATGATGACGAAGATTATGGTCACCCATTTCATATTGATTCAAATGCATATATATATATATATATATATATATATATATCTTATTACTGTTTTTTAGATCCCCACTTTCTTTGATGTATATCCTCAAATGAATATTTATACTACAGAGTAAATGGGGTACAATACGAATAGAGAGAAGAAGGAGTTAAATTATTTTTAGGTTTTAATATATAAATATTATGTTTTTAATTGTTTTTCAAAGACACCTAACATTTAGATCCTGATATTGTAACACTGTTATACTTTTTTTAATTAAAATGATGTAATAGTAACGTATGAAAAAGTGTGATCTATATATGTGAGTCATATCAGGATAACATTATGAAGAAGGGTACTATATTTTAAAATTAATGACTGAAATTAAAATTATTATATAATATAAACTTTAAATATTTGGAATATATTAATGGTATAATATAAGACATTATTATCATAAACAAAGGATTACTATAACTACATAATAACATAGTTTTTCAGGATTACTAACCTTGCACTATACATCATACCCCATTAGGTGAAATGATTTCCCAATAAATTGGGGGGTGTATAATGTTGGGCTCTAACATTGCATTCATAGCACATACACTCAAATTTGTTTCACATAAGGTAATAAAAATTAATGTATAATAATAAAAAAACCCATGAAAAGGATATGGCCTAATCATAATCTATTAAAGGATATTTAAATTTAATATCCTAGTTTTTCCATGAAATAATATATAAAATAATTTTTGAACACTTATAAATGCATAAATTAAATTATTCCATGTAAATGATGTTCATGTGATGTGAATACGCATGTAAGAGTGTAATATTAATTCTAAAAGAACATATTGACCTCATTTTATGAAAACATTGATAATATCAGTTAAAGAGTATAACCAAATGATTATTTCTATAATTCAAAAATCTAATCCAAATTGTATTTAATAAGAAATTGTTTTTTTAAATACCATGTAAGTTTACCACTATTATTTAGAGTGTTATGTGAAACACTATATAAAAGATATGTTCACTTTAAAAAAGATTACTTAATTGAAGGTACTAATAAATGAACATGAAGAACACGTTGATTCCTAAAAAATAAATTTAAATTAAGTTAGTAATTTATGAAAATAATATATATATATATATATATATATGTAATATTTATAGATTATAAAATAAAAATATATAGTGAATAAAAGGTCTGGAGATATATCTCATAAACAAAAAGTAATGAAGAAGGTTTGGAAGAACACATGTCGTTTGTCCTTGACTCGTTTGGTATGTTCATAAAATATAATTTTCCCTTGGTTTTTCACAATTATGATACACCATAATGTACCATTGATTTTTTTTTCATGTTACAAGAGATAAATATAATTGGAGTGAATGTTGGGGAGGTATTATGGTAGAGTATCGATGGAATAAGGAGAGAATGTGTAGTGAAATGTAATAGTGATATATTTAATAAATAGGGGTATTATTTTAGAAAAATATATTATAAAATTAATATACATTCAAATAGTTAACATCTTTTGACTCAATTGTAATGGGTAGCCCAGTTAATAATAAATGTGGTATTAAAAAATTCCAAAAACTTTTTGAATCCCCAATAAAAATTTAAATTTTATTAATCCAAAATATAGTTCCTATAATTTACCTCTATAAAAATATATTATTTATAAAATTTATTTTATTCTTTATAAAATAATAAAAAAACATACCCTAATAAATTTTAAATTTTTTATTCCTCAAAATATATCCTTTTAAAAAAATTATTTTTCTTAATATATGAAACATGGTATTTAAACAAAATCATTTTTATTGATAAACAGATTTTGACTAGAATATCCTATATATGAAACTAAAAAATTTCCATATAGTTTTATAAAATTTTTAACTGATATTTATGAATGTATTAATTTATTAATGAACAAAATTTAATTAATATTTTTTAAAATTATGCAAAAGGATTAATTTCAATGAAAATAAATCATGAACTTTTTTAAAAATATTTATTTATGATTTCATTTTGTTGAAAAATAATTACATCATAAACATAACTATTTAATTATATATATAACTAAATTATTTAATTATTTATAATTAAATAAGATACCCAAATACATTAAATTCAATATTAATATAATTCATTCAAAAATAAATAAATAAAATTTTATTGAGTAAAAAATATTCATTTATAAAATATTTTACACCTCATTACAACATATACCATAAATACCAAAAACATTATCAGATAATATAAGCTATGTGGATAATATGGGTAAATGATGTGCATTTACGGGGTGGTTCAAACAACACTGATATGGTTTTAATTTCTACTATCTACAACTTATACAACAAATGAACAATATAAATAATCACTTATTAATGTTCTAATTGGGATTTTTTAAGAGTAAACCCAAGAGTTACCACCCCCATCACAATATTATATAAAGAAAAATTAGAAGGCCCAATCAAAATATTTTATTCCAAACATCAACCCTTCTCCATGAATAAAAAATAATTATTATCCTTTATATACACTAATTTTATCACTCATTTAATAATTATTTTTGATTAGAATGATAATAATTTTGGATGGTCATGTTGACAGATTAATGAATTATCATTAAAATAAAACGTTTTGTTCATTTATTTGGGTTTTGATATCATTATATAAACCACACGGAATTATTTAGATGTTAAATTCCATTTATATATCTATAGGTCATTAAAAATTTTATTTCATTCATGTATCATTTATTTTTATACCATAAATTCATAACTATTTATATTTAAGGAATAAATAATGTATATTTACGTTATTATTGATTCCGTGAAGAGTTTTTCAAAATTATTTATTTTTTTGAATAAGGTAAAATTTATATACAAACATGGCCTTAGATTTTTAGTGGTAAAAAAATTCTATAAGATATAATTTTAAATGAACTATTTAATGAATAAAACCATACTAATCCTATCAAAATGAATATTTCTAATATATTCAACGAAAGAAGTATTACTGAATACAATATATTCCATTAAATATTAAACTATTATATGCATCTTTAATCCATCTTTGATTATTACTAATGAATTTTAGTTCAATTCATGAGTAGGTTTATTAGAATTGTCTAGTCTTTCGAGTAAGTTATTGGCTACTGATATCAGAATAAACATATAGGCTTTATGATTTTCTTGTTCATCCTGGTGTTACATTCATTCATAATCTACCTATAACTCATTAGTATTAGTTATTATGTATGATATTTTTTTTTAATATTTACTAATATATTCTCTTCAATAGAGAATTTAATAATTAGCACATTAATGTATTTTTTTAATTGAATCCATTTTGTTTCTATATTTCATCAAAACATAAAATAATAGAAGGATATTATCCTTAAAAATTAATCATATTGAATATAAAATCTCATCGACAATAGTTTTTTTATACATCTATAGATACACTTGATAAGTAATAACATCACTAGAAACAACATTATTTAAATCAGTAAAATAATTAATAAAATTCATGATTTCTTTTTTCAAATACTTCATTAATCTTTTTTATTTTAAGAATAATTATTTTAGCCACACTGACTTACAAATGATCAAGTTGATTTTTTGATAATATTTTAATGTTCTTTGAATTCGTACTATAATGAAAAATGAATCATTTAAAATATTTTTAATTGAATTATAAATTAGTAATTATTTTGTGGATTTTTTATACATAATCACTACTTTTACTTTTTATATCATTATACCCTCTATAAAACACTAATTTTTATATGTTTAGGTTTACTTTTATTTATTTATTTTGGACAGAATCCATATATTCATAGTATTTAGATGGATATGGTGTTACTGTTGGTAGTGATGTTATATTTTAGGATTATTACATTGGGTGAGGATGAATTTTTCTATAAATTAAATATGATTCTACAATAGGTTTTGTTTTGGAATACTGAAAGTCCACATAAGATAAAAATTATTGTTAGTATATGGTATGAACACATGATGTGACATATTTACATGAGGTCGTGATACAATAATATGTAAGGGATTATAAGAAGTTTTTAGACCATAATAGGTTATATTGCATTCCGTAATCAATTACATGACAAATTTAGTTTTCCAATATTTATTGGAAAATATCATGAAAATAAAATTCACCATGGATAGTTTAGTATTAAAGAAACATGACAAATAGTAAAATACTTACAGAATGTCCAAGTTTTTCATGATTAATTGTTTCATGGATGTATATAATTTTAGGGATTTAATGATGATGATAATTGGATTGAAAAAAATGGATATATCTTAATGAAAAAAATATTTTAATTTTCTTAATGTAATTAACTGGTAATCATATGGATATTAACATTCAGAAAAATAGGATAAGGGGGAGTCTATTCATTTTCATCCCTCTTCCCATTCATTTACTCTATATATATAGCATGGTTTCAGATGTATTGAGTTTAAAATTATTTTTAGATATTTCAACTATATAGCATATCCTATTTGCATCATTGTTTCGTCAAATTAATATATGGGGGATGGTTGTTTTTGGACTAATTCCACCAAGAAATTAATTAATCATGTCCCAATGATGTGTTTAGGGAGTGTATGTCCAACAGAAAGCCCCATAAATGATCATCATACAAGGCGATCTGTGTTTTCTCTTTATTTCATATTCATCTTGGTTTTTATTTGGTATTATGACAATTTGAATGAAATTAAATAAATAGTTTTCGATAAAAAAATTAATGTTTTTTCAAATAGTAATCGGTTGATGTAGGGAGTATATTACACCTACAACATGGAGATTCGATATAGATATATTTCCCAGAATTTTCTTCAAATAATCATTACAAAAATAATAATGAATAATTATTTATGGAAATCATGTATAGGTTAAAGTAAATTATATCCATTATCCTTAAATGTGTCTAGGATTCATCAAGTGTAATGATTCTTGATAATGTATTTTATAATGATGTAGATGAATCATCATGACATGCTCACTCAATTGGTGACGTAGGTGGTCCCTTATACTACCTCCTTATATGTTTTTGATTTATTTTTTCATATGTAAATATCAAATAGTGGATGAATTCAACCTAATATGGGTCTATGTGTGAGTTATATTATTGTTATTGATGCTAATTATTTAAGATGAATCATAGATATTCCTTCAATGGTATAGATTTTTACATAGCCATTGATGGTTGTGTAAACTATGTGAATGGAACGGTAATAGGGAATAGAAATATGGGGTTTAAAATAGTTTTGGTATACACAAAATGAACTATGTAGATATAATTAATTTATTATATTTATATGGTGATAGTTTTTCAGGGTGATCATATGTATTGTCTTATCAATGGTTGAATAATATTTATTCATTAAACAAAATATTGATTCCAATATTTTTAATAAATGAATTCAGAATAACATTATCATAACATGTTTTATATATTGGGACCAAGACTGAGTAAGGGGTTGTTTGATGATGTTTTTTCGATGTTCATAATTTATTTCATTTACAAAAAACCACTTATCATTGAAAAATATCATTCTCAGATGAAGGGATTTAGACTCTAGTGATCAATGATAAATTCATCAGAAATTCAATCATTTATAATTTTCTGTTCTGAAAGTTATTTATTGAGTGTTCTTGTTTATAGACACATTTTTATAGAATTGAGTTTTTCAGAACAAATCAACAAAATGTATCAGTGTCAGGATGTCATAAGAGATGTTTGAAGAAAAATTATAGGTTGATTATCTCATCATACTATTAAAAAATCATGAAAAAATCATGAAACAAGTAGTATTTTGTATAAGAAAATGTATATGAAAATGTATAGTATATTTAATGAATATGTTTTTTAAAGTAGATAATTTTTCAGGTAATTAATTGATTTATCTATTATTTGATTTTAATTGTTTGAATTTGATGATGATTATTTAATTAAAATGTTATTTATCGGATGTGGTTCATTGGATCATATTCATTGAATAAAACAAATTCCAATCTCTAGCATCAAATGTTACATTGGTTGAGAAGTGTGCATTTGTGGTTTTTGTGTTTTAATTTTATTTCTCGTTATAAATTTGGATGAAATTTAAAAAGGTCAATATTTTAAATGTAAGGAGATATAAACAACGATCCATCATTAGTCATGAAACTAACGATCCATCTTACTAGTTTCAGGCACCAATAAGGTATCAGATACATTATTCTATTGGATAGAGAACATTTGACTACACAAATGTTATTAGATGGACTAGATATGTTGATTGAGAATGTGAATATTTATTGACAGTGAACAATTGAAAATTCATTAAATGTTATCAATTAGGTGAGGTTATGGCAATGAAACACCACAAAATATTCATAGAACACTTTATAAGATGGGATTTATATATCTATTTATTGGATGAGATGTTTATAAATATTCAAAGAATAATCTATTTGTCCCTGATAATTCAATAGATGTATAAATTCCATTGAAAATTAGTTTTGAATGAATGATAATCAGACTCAAACTATGATATAGATAATGATTAGAGTAACTAAATAAATAATAACATAGATTAGATATTAATACTATAGAAAATATTCTTATTTCAATGAGGGATAAAAGATCACAATGGTTATTTATTTATACAAAAAAGTTGAGAAGTGGTCAAATGGGGTTAGAATACAAATAATTTTTCGGGAAAATGAATTTCTTTAGGTCAGAAAATTATTTAAGGTTCCTAAAATTTCTATTTTGGATGAACTAATATAAAGTTGTTCAAATAAAACATACATTTGAAATTTTAACAAAAAATATGGAAGTTAACTATAAATTTATAATCAAACTATTTGTCTAATAATGTTTTTAGAGAAAGGATCCCAGACAAAAGATGAAGTGATTAGAGATAGTCTTGTCAAGAATCATCAGAATGAACCGAAAAATCAGAAAATCATATTTTGATCAATTTAATTAAAATGTTAATATAAAATTTAGGATTACTATAAATAAATTATGTTGACACATTTATGTACATTCGAGTAAGAAAAAGGAATTAGACAGAGGGAACCATGTAACATTTGTATATTTTCTAGATAATAATTTCTTACAATCTACTAGGTGATAATGTTACAGCATTATGTTATAATAAATATCATATGTTTAAGATTGTTCAAGCATCACATTGAAAATATTTTGAACATATTGGTGATGATATCTAGAACTTGTTTCATTAGCTTTTGATGATAATTAATACTAGAAGAATAACACTGACAATGGAATTGATCATTCTCTAACACATGTTCATGGGTATTTATTACTTGTGGTACTAACATAAAAAGCATTTTTTTTATGAAATATGTGTTATTTGATTATTTTCAAACCATGTCAAAAACTATCTACTCATATTGGGAAATGAAATTGTAACATTTTGGGTACCATTATATGTGTTTGAATGTTTTTTTTTCTAAAAAATCATTAATATTTATCTATAGGTGAAGGTTGTTATGAAATTTATCCAAAATTATAATAAAACATCACTAAATAAGCTCATACCCTCTCCATGATTGTATTGATCATGTGTGGAACTTTCTAATTGGTCTCATATAGAAGGTTTACATTGTTTAATATTTTATATAATTCGAATAGATATTGAAATGGATAGGTTTAGTTTTGTGGAAAATTACTGTGTTATAGTTTTCAAAAGAAATAACTACCATTTCTTGATAGATAAATTTTTTTATAACTTATATTATTTGGATATAATGTTTTGTAATCTTCTATAGATGAATTTACTCCTCTTGATTGTTATATTAATTTTGTAGTTTTTAAAAAGAAAAATTTGGGTAATGATGGAGGATATAAAAATGATTTTATCTCTCTAATTCCTAAATTTAAATTTCCGTTTTTTTAATCACAGTTTCCAATGAAATCCAGATTGGTGTATTTGAAAAGAAGTTGGTTGAATGATTTTTTTGAATATGTATACTGAATGATTTTAATTTTGATGTATCCATGAAAATTAGATACTATTTGAAAACTTTGGCGAACATATGAAAGGTTTTTGAGTAATATGGACTGACACATATTTCTTGACAAATTGGGCCATTTGATGTTTCTTATTCGGAATATTTTGAATGAGTTTTCTTGATTTAGACAATATATTTACAAAATTGATATTTTTTGATTGCGTTTGGAAAATATAGCAGAGTTAGAATGTCATAAGAGTAGTTTGAAACAAAATATGATAATTATTTAATTATTATAATTTTAATAAATCAGTAAGAAGTGATAATAAAAGGAGGATAGATTTGAAAAGAGAATTGTGCTCTTCTAGTGTTTTAGTGAAGTATATGTTTTCAGGATATATATCATCAACATAAGAAGTATATAATAAATAATCTACATGTGGTATTGTTTTTTTTATTTTCATTATATATACATTATGACAATATTATTGATCATATACTAATAATTAGATCCAATTAATTTGATTCATATGATCAAACATGTAAAATTGGATGATCTTTAAGTTGAAAAGTCTATAATTTTTGTTTTTAATTTCAAGGTTGTTGATGTTTTAAAAACATTGAATATTTTTTAAGAGGTTTGATAATTAAGATTGTGCATGATACAAAAAATGAACAATTAGAGGAGATGAAATCATGTATCCCTTAGAAAATTGTACGACATGAATAAGGTATCTAATGAAGGGTTTCATCCAATGAATAACATCAAACTAAAAAAATTGTATTGTATGTAACAATGATCTTGATTATGAATGTGTAGATTTGTGGAAAATGATGAATACGAAAATTTGCTGAAACTAATCATTCCAGAAATATGGTTACACAAAAACATTAGTATAGATTCAAAAAATAATCATTCAGATAACCATTAGAGACCAATACATCAGATGAGATGCTTATTATGCCTCATTTAATGATTTTTTTTCACACCAAAATGTCATCAAATATTGGAAATCCATTAACAACTATTTCTGTAAGAAAGATCATCATACTGATTCTTAGGTAGGGAAAATGTTTACAGTCATCAACATTTGAATTATAGAACTCAATTAATCAAACTGAAGATACAATTCTTTTTCTAAAAAAGAAATAATATTATAAACTATTTGTGGAATGTTTATAGGGTTTGATATGTGGTCATATAAGTTCAAATGATCCTAAATTTGGGATGTCAGAAATTTCATTGTGTTAGAAAATTAGTTTAGGTTCTTTCTATTTTATTTTGTTACCACTTATATAAATTGGATAAATTTCAACATACTTATAAACAGTTATTGTGAAATAAGGATAAGATTTAGGGATTTGGTTTCTTAGTAGTTATCACACATAGTTTATGAATTAATGTTTTAAGAAAGAATATGAATTGATCAGAGAATAGGTTGTATGGATTCATCAAATTTGAAATAAATATCTGACTAATAGAAATTTATTGATCGAAGAACTAGTGGAAGAGAAGAATTTTATTTTACTAAAGATAAATTGGTCATCCGCATTTCATAAAAGATTTATATAACCAAGGAATCATTTAAAGGGACCAGATTGAGTTTTTTTTAATTTATAGAGAAGAATTTATTATCTATGATATGGAGATAAAGTGAAGAATTGATTTCTTAAAGAATATAATATATTTAGTTTGTTGAATCTTTATTCTGAAAATGATTTTTTATAAGTGGTTAATGATTTTAAAACATCATATAATATCTTAATTACATATTTCATGTTATAAGAGGAACATGACCAATTGAATTATTCATATTGATAAAAAGTATATATGTATTTTTTAATTGATCTATCCATTAAAATGATTATTTATAGTGTAATTTTTGTTATTATATTATTTCCAAACTATTTCGATGTCATAAAACACATATTGGTTAGTGAGTATTATATATTATTATACACATATTATTTAGATTGTTTTTTAGGATTGTTATTTCTCTTTAACATGATGTTGTGATTGTAAGGAATGTTAAAATAGAATAAATTGATATCAATAATTAACCCGCTCCACCATATTAGTGATTACATTGATCCTTCATTGGAATATTTAATTAAAATCAGAGGGAAGGATCCATTTTTATATTCTTTAAAGCCATTTTAAGAAAATTTACAATGGATTTTTAATAGTTTGAAAAGTAATGGGATTCTAATTTTTCATGGAACTATTTGACATATATATAATGAAAAAAAATGTTTAAATACCTTATGACTCTTTTTTTAATATTTTCCAAAGCTGCTGAATATGGATTTCTTGTTCATTCTGAACATTTCCCTATTAATGATGGTGGTAAAAAATAGAGAATAATTGAAGATGAAAATATGTGTCACTATATTCAATACATGAATGTGTATTTCATAGTGTAAATTTAATAGGAACTACCAAAGGTGATTTGTAAATATAGAGAAATATCAATGGGTGTAAATGTGAATTTGATGAAGGGAATTTTATGAATATAAATAATAATGTAAGAAGATATAAAAATGTATGATTATGAATATGTTGGTGAATTTATAAAGAGTTGAATTGATATTGATATCACCATAAATGTCTTGGAGAGAATCTACAATATTTGACTATTTTATGAAGGATGATATGAATTATTTTAAAAATTTTGATGTTAATTATTAAATAATGCAAGATATAGATCCTAAAACACTGTCTCTATATCAATTAAAAAGAACTATAATTTAATTCTAAGGTAGAAGATTCAATTTGGAAAAGACCATTAAATTTTGATCTTATCATACCATTTTAAAGAATCAATTAATGTAAGATAATAGAGGATGTTGGAAGATGAAGAAGTTTGTGACTAGGATGAAAATGATGAGTTTTTTTTTTTTGCAATTTTGAGTAATTGAATTCCTTCTTCTCAAAAAATGTGAAATGCTAAAAGTGAAAGTACACAAGGATTTTTAAAAAAAATATGATATTGAACTACTTTGAATTGTAATGCATATTATCCTTGAATAATGTATTTAATAGAATGTGACTATGATGATATAATTTCATTATGATCCATTTTGAAACATATATAAATAAATATAAACATATTTAAGGGAAAATATAACAATTTATCTCAACCTTAAAGGTGTTTCTTATCATTTGATAATGAAGAAGATGGTAGTGAAGTTTAAAATATAAAATTCACCAAAAAATATTTACAACTAATATGTATTGAAAAAATAAAGGTTTTACAGATTGTTGGTTAGAATATATATTATGAAGAAGACACTATGATATAATATGTTCAGAAAAGTGAGTTTAAAATATGTATTCAAAATTTTATGAGACACTAAAGGGAAAAATATAAGTCTAAATGAAATATTTTTTTTAAAAATATACAATATTATTTTTATGAATAGAATTTTATTTTTTGGAATCTAGTTATCATTTAAATAAATCTATTAAATATGTAAATATTCATAATTAACAGATCTTGTTAAGGAGAAAAGTGATCAGTAATGAATTTGAACCTTTTCATCATAATTCCTCCAAAGTGTATGTGTTGTTACAAGTATCAAAATAATTATTTTAGAAATAAATTAATTTTAAGAAATGATTAAACCTGTGAAATATTAAAAAAAATTAAATTATATTTTTTAAAAGGAATGTTAATAAATTGATACAAAGAATAAATGAGTTGAAATATTTTTTGTGTCTACAACCAACAAATTTATAAATTAATTATTTTCATTAATTTAAATGTTTGAATCAAATGTTTCATCTACTTTAAATTCTTTTGAAGAATGGATGTTTGTAAAAGTTAAAGAATAATATTTATTAATATATCATAAATTCATAAGCTAATCAATGTCATTTGTAAGAAATAATGAAATTTCATGAAATATTATTTTTCAACTCCATGAAGTGTGTAAGTTACAATGGAAATTAATCTTATTATGGATACTTCTTGTGTTCTTGCTGTTTTAGACATATATAAATTATGTATTGGTTCAATCAACAATAATGAAATTATACAATGAGTAAGTGGAATAAAATATTTATTAATTGTTAACCCACTCATAAAAATAAATATGTTGATGTTGGTGGGATGACTGAAAATATATTTTAGCAGTAGGAAAAATTTAATGAATGATTTGAATGACATGGACTTATTGATATAGGATTACATGTTTTGTTTCCATCCCAACAATAACTTTATAACAATACTCAAAAGCTATATGTGATGGAATATTTATTCATTGAAAACTCTATTCCTTTATGAACTACCATCAATGATAGTAAATTTAAATGGATGTGAATTTCTGATACTGCGTTCCCATCACACATGAATGGATATTTGATTAAAGTGAAGAACGTCAATGGGTATGAATAAGGAACAATGATTTTCATCAGTGATGAATCGATAAAAATAAAAGTTCCAGAATCATTCATAATTTTTGATGAAAAATTATATTAAAAAGGCCTTTTTATTTGTTTTATACTAAATAGAACATATTAAGTGTTTCATAAATTTGTGATGTTGGTAATTATGTTTTTTTAGAAAATAGGGTTATATCATAAAAAGAGTTGGAGATGGAAAATTATTTACAGAAAACCAATATACAAGGGGAATATTCTTCCATGAGGGTGAGGTATAAAATATGGGTTATATAAAAATGATAGAAGATAATCAATTGTGGCATAAATGGTGGTGGGATATATTTCAAAGTAATGTGAGAAGTAATAAAAGTGAGTCATTATTTTCGATAGACAAGATTTGAAAAGTAGAATAGATTGTTGTTGTTCCATATTTTATAAATGAAAAAGTTAAAACTCTTTTCAATATAATGATTGAATTCAATAAACACATTCCATGGTGGTGATTCATTCTGATATTTGAGGGATTATATGTAACCAATCATATTTTAGAGCTATGTATATTATTTTTTTAATTTCTAATTTTACTTCTATTACATGTAATTTTTATTTAAAATATAAATCGAAATCACTAAAAATAATTACAAATTTTAATCCAAGAGAAAACATTAATGTGTATATTCTATGAATAATTTATGTACTAATAATTATGATGAATAAACAGTATCCAATGGAAAAACCAGAATGAAAAAATGGGATTAATCATGATTTTAGATAACCATAAAAACATTGAAAATTGATATTTTTGAAAGATATAATAGATATTTTTACGAATTGGGCATATAATGTTGATAGATTAGGGTACCACTCACTAATTTTGGTGGCATGAAATGAGTAAAAGAGTATAAATTTTTATTTATTGTTTTTAGAAATCTTGTTTTAAAATATAAATATATAATATGTTATACAATGAAATTCATTTCATCAAACACTTTAGGATTTTTTGGATTCCATGGATCAGAAAAATTAAAAGTGAAAATCTGGGCATATTTTATCCAAGAGGTGGAGATATAAATTTTCATGGAAATGAATATAATGGTAGATTATAATGTTGTCAAAAAACCAATACATGGAATTTAGTATATATTTTTTGGTAGTTACTATTATTGAAAATGATAAAAAATTATGTTTTCAAACACATGAATATAATGAAGATGGGAGAGATGAGATAGTTTATCCACATGAAATGAATTCAAATGATAGTTAATACTGGTAAATAAGTGAATCCGAGTAAGATATTTCTAGTTTTGAGAAATATTATTCTAAATTTCATCATAGCATAATGAAATTGGTTGAAATACTTAACATCATTGGTGATCAATACCATTCTTCTAAAAAACAAACAACAATGTGGTAACACATAATTATTTATTTTCAAATGTGGATTAAAATTATGTTAATTAATCTTTTAATCATTAGGAGTGGATAAATGATATGAATGATGAGATGCGCAATATTGACAAGAAGTATAAATAGGAACATTCATCAAAACTAAATATAAAAATTTTTATTTATAAAGAGTTTTTTGTAAAAAAATATAAAATTAGATAGTTAAGTGATAAGAAACAAAGTATGATTGGTTTTAATTTCATATCGAAAATTCTAGGTAATTATTTTGATAAGACTACTTCTCTTATTATAAGGTATGAAAAAATAATATTCCTTATATTAATTTATTCAAAGTACGGTTATAAATTTGTTCAAATTGATGTGAAGCATATTTATCTCAATGAAGTACATGATAAAGATCATTATATTGGAAAACTTAATGGCCTTGTAAATGGGAAAGATGATTTTTTGAGAGGTGATGACTTGTTCAATGACCATGTACCAAATAATTATATTAAAAGAAATATGGGATTTCTAAAAGACTAAATGACATATTATTTTGACAATCATTACTACTCTCCAGGAGTAAATAACGATAGTTCATCCGTTGGGTTGTAAGGGGGCAGGCCGAATGGACCACTCCATTCCAAATTCTCTTCACAATAGTTGTAAAATCACATTCAATAGAACTATAGATCCAATCATATTTCTTATCAATAGAAACAAGACGGATCATACTCATCATTTTAGCTTCTAGGGATAAAGTGATTCTACAGCTCCCAAAGAAACAAAAATGGGATTTCCAATGGTGGTCTTTAAAGAAAGAACCACGCCCTGAGGTACATAGATTTCTTTAGAGGCACTATCCACATTCTCATTAATTCAACCAGGGAGTCAGGATTGCTATAAAACATCATATTTATTCCTAGGAAGAATATAGATTCTATAAATATGATGATATCGATGAATCTCAATGTCTTCAACATAGTTATCACCCTAAGCCTTTTTAATCGAAGAAGCCTCTCGAAAGAAAATGAGGAGCTGCATCTGACCTACATTATGAATGATTGAGGTATTGTTATGAATGAGAAAATTTCTATCAAACCAAATCACATGAATGGACATAAAAATATAATATTGAAAAAATCTATGATTTTCTAAGAGGTTTCAATTTCCAAAAGGTGGCTTCGTTACGGGATGAGAGTGTCATGATGGAGCCATCTACAATAAAAAATATGAAAAATATAAATCTATTGAGGAAAAACAATAACAAAAGTAAAGAATATTTTGTTAGTATCCACTCTATATTGGATTTTGATGGTACATTTATAGAAAAGATGAATCCCAGAAGATTTATGACAAACACCAATGAGGACTCTTTTGTGAGAAATATTCCAAACAAGAGTAAACATCAAGGGATTAATCCATGGCCTATCAAATTTTTTTAACCAACTTAAATTGTTATCTAAATTTTCATTGTTGATAATGTAAAAAAATTTATAGTAAAAAACCCCATTATGTGCACATTCCCAAATAATGAATTTATCTTGGTTAGAATAGGGAGAATCATAAATGACATGAATAATGTTATCAATAAGGTTAGAGGTCATGGAATTTAACACCTCCATGAGGGTCAAATTTGTTTTTTCCATTAAATTACATGGAGGCATCATAGAGATTAACCATGTACCATTCCTATTTTACAATAAATATTTCAAGGAAGAATCATTGTTTACCATCCATCTTGTGTTCATCAGGACGTTGGAAAAGGACTATCTAATTTATGGTTGAATAAAAGAGCTAATATAGTTCAAAATATATTTAATTAAAATTTCTTGGTATCTTTTGGGGGGAAAGAAAAACAAGTCTGAGTGATTATGATGAAGATTTCAAGTTATTCTAGTTTGTAATGACTCATTAAAAGGATTATGGTTTTTAATGAAAATTATTCCCTAATATGATGGCTTACATCATGTACTCCATGGGATGGTCACATGTTTCCTTTCAAGTGTGCTCTCAGTAAAACAAAAATTCATAACATTGGATTTTTTTAGGAGACCAGTTTCTCATTTGTATACCATCCAATAATAAACAAATTTCATGAAAAAATTGGATTTAATCACACATATATTACCATCCATGGAAAGGGATTTATCCTTCCAAGAGGAAAGATGATTGACAATTTTTTGAATCGTGTAGGAAAAGTAACTCGATTTAGGTCTTCCTCATCACATAGGTACTCCAAGTTGAGTAACAGGGAATGTACCCTCTTACTTATCTATAAGATAAAAATATGTAATTTTTCTAGTGTGGGGAACGATTTTCCCAATGAAAAAAAATGATTTACTTCAGGTAATGTTATTTCTAGATATTAGTTCATAATGAGAAAGGACAATTTTGACAATTTGAATGTTGTTTTTATAAAATTGTTAGAATAAGAAAACATTATCAACATAGATGAGATGCATGAGTCCATTTAAGTTTCTAGAAGCATTAATATGATTAATATTGTTCTCAATGACAAGGTAAGTAAGAAATATTATATTGTAATCTTCTTTAATTTACAATATAATGATATAGTGGGTGTCACCTTGCCTAACTCCATTAGTTAATTTCATGTAACCTATATGTAAACCATTGAAAAGGATATAAATAATTGAATAATAAAAAGGAGTCTTTATATTACCAATGAATGATTCAATGAATCCAAAACCATGATGCACATTAAAGAAATAAAAATCCAATCAATGGTATCAATGGGTTTCTTAATATCAATTTTAATGAAAATATTTCCCCCACTCCTAGATATATTTAAGGTGTTAGTACATTCAAGGTAAAGATATATACAATATTGTATTGACCAACCCTGGATGAAGATAAATTTATTCCAGGAAACATTTCAACTACTTATTTTATTGAGATTATTGGAAAATAGTTTGGTGATAATTATCAAATGTAATTAATGAGTGCAATAGTTCTGATGTGATGAATCTTAGAGGCACTATCCACTTTTGCAATTAAGGATATAAATTGTGTATTCAATCCATGGGGAATCCAACAATTGAAAAAATGGTTTTATCAATATTGAAAAAAAATAGATTGGATCAATTCACAGAATTGCTGATAGAATCCAATATTGAATCCATTGGGACCTAAGAAAATGTCAATTTTAAGACTAAATACTTTGTCATTACTTTCATGGTCTAGAGGAATTCATAAAAGATATTTGTTATCTTCCTCATTTACCAAAACTGGAATTAAATTAGTTATAAGAGATTTGTTCACATCAATTCCATTGAAAATATTTTTTTTAAAAAGAGAAAACATGATTATAAAAGGCTTCATCATTGTCAATGAGGATGTCTCCATCTCTAAGAAAAGTGATAGGACTAGTAACATTACTTATTACATGAACCAAATTGTATAATTCTAGGTTCCCATCACTATTAGAGACGATTTTATTATTTAATACTTGTTTACCCATGTTATCATTAAGTACATGCAATGTATTATGTTTCATAGATGTACTGATTTCATTTTGAGGATATATAGTGATGTTAGAACTACTATTCAAATTCTAAAATAGGCTAAGTTCATTTTCAAGAGAAGCAATGTTACTGTTAATTTTATTTTATTTAGATATAAACCAATCATATGTCACTATTTGATATGTTTAATTCTGATAATACTAGAAAAATATTTAATTTGATGTTTCATAGACATAAATAATTTTTTTATTATTTTGGAACACTCATGATCAAGACACCATTTATTATTCAATATGAAAGATAGAGTATGTTTCCTTCTTTTAAAATGAATTTAGACAAGGATGGGATGGCGATTAGTGTTTATCCTAGGAAAGGATATGCTAGAGATAGAGTTCCTATAGTTTAATGAAGATTCAATTATTTGATATCATTCTAATTTACAAGAAACAACCCTATTATTGTACCATATATAAAAATTTTATGTGGAACCCATAAGATTTATATCCACAAGATTATTATACTCAATCAAAGCATTCAACACTCATGATGTGATAAAAGATATTGTTGGGCCCATTTTCTCACATTTGGTGAAGATTTCATTAATTTCACCAATCATAAACCACAGATCAAGAATAATGTTAAACCAGGAATGAAAGATCATTCGAAAGTACTCTCATTTCATGGTATCTATTTTTAACAAAGTCCATAGAACATAAAATGATAGAATTATCAAAAAACCATTCATAATTAAACATTTTCTCTGAAACATGAAAAATATTCCCATTTTGAAGAGAGAAGTGATAAAAAACCAATGGGGTTCACTAGAAATACACTCTTTACAAGAACACTAATATTATAACCATAAGAGAAATGGTGCGTTGTTTTTAAAGATAAATTTTTTTTATGTTCAGCAATAGAACAAATCCTAGGATGATTATTATTAAGAAAAATTTTATAAAACACAAAATTGTTAGGGTTTTCAATACCCTAACAGTTTCAATATAGAAAATTCATTGCAACCTAGATCTAGTGGAACCCATTTTTTTACTTCTAGATCCCTTTCGTGTAGATGATATACTAACATTTCATGGTGTCACAAGACTAGGACTCTTTACCTATTTATGGTTAGAAGAAATAGTTGGATATTAGAAACTTCTGTATTCATATTCATATCGGTTACAATAAGTGAAGCCACCATAAATGTTGTAACCATTGTACTTCCACTTAATGCAATCAGATGTTTTCATCCGAATTCCCAAACGAAAATGTTCTCTATTTGCTGACTGTATTTGGGATATCATAATGAAACTCATTAGGAAGGGTTGAAACTACAATTAAAGTAAAATTTGAAATAATAAATATTTTTCCATCAATAATATGATCCAGTATACAAGTATTATTGTTCTCAACCGATTTCAAGGGGGAGGGGTTTCTGCCTCAATAATTATAAACTCTTCAAGGCTTTCTTACCATTGGATTAGAGAGCCACTATTTTGGGATGAACCATGTGCATTAAGTCTGGGTTGAGATGAGGAATTCCCAGAATCCTTGGGCGATTCAGGACCCTAAAACAACTATGTAGTAGATGATATACCACTAATCCACAGTGGGATTTAGGAATGTTTCTCTTGTGAACTACTATGAGTAGGTATTGTAGAAGAATATACTACCTTTTCATTCATTAACCAATCCATATCATATTGATATCCCATATCCTTATCAACAATATTCACTTTACTTTCATACATATATGGGATTTTAACAACCATTTCCATAGTTGAATCTATGAAAACAATACATTGTTGTTTATGTTCTATAAATGAGTCCATGTGGTAATCCTATATTTATTATTCATATTGGGATTATTCAATATCTTCCACGACCTATTTTTTAATATCTTCTATGTTATCATATTCTCCATTTTCATTATCCATATATGTAAGAAGTTTATCCCATGTTTCACCTAATTTTTCCCTTAATTGGTTTTACTAAATTGATTTCTTCACATAAAATTCAATCCTCTTCTTAGGAGGCTCGAGATTATCTATAAAATTTTTCTGGACTCTCTTGTTTCTTCAAACCTCAGTCCAGACATTTTCATTTGGATATATAGCTTGGGTTTTCATCACCCTAATATTTAGGATGGAATGTCCCACAATATTACATTTCTCACAAAAAGGTGTCTTTTGTTCTTATTCAATTCTAAATTATGTTTTATAATCATTTTCATTAAATCTAATAACAGTCATTAGTATAGGGTCCTGATTGTCATCAACCGTGAGTCTTACAAACAAACCTAATTCTACATTTAGGGTACACTAATCTATATTAAGGGGTACCTATGCTGGATACTATATCATTAAATATCTTAGTGATCTAGATGAAACAATTAAGATTCTAAAATAAAATCCATACAACACTGTTGTATTCATGTTTGTATGAGTGTTAATATCACCAGACATTAAAGTCATTTGAAGAAGAACCGGTTTAAGAAGATTATTCCCTAGTTTCCAGACACGGTCTAAGTAGTCTAGTGATTTAAATAAAATATGTAAATAACCACGACCAATTGGAACCACTTGAAAATTGGAGAAACCAGAAGAGTAAGAAATTTTAAATTTATTTTCAGAGCATAACCATGTTTTATATCCCTTATGGTATTCAATACAAACCATGTTATAATATTTACATATATATGTACTCTATTGAAGGGCCTTAAGTTAAGCCTCAACTAAAAAACGACCATCATCCAATTTCAGGAATTTAGTTTCTTTTTAAGGGTAGTTTTGGATAGACTCGTTCCTTTAAGATCTTCAAGGAAGGAAATCCCTCGTGGTCTGTCTGCCGATGAGCAGAGAGTGGAATCTTATAGATGGGTTTATTCCATTTCGATTTATTCACCATTTCTTTCAAACATTCTATATCATTCTGGGTTGAATGACTCCATTGTCTTTTAGATCTATAGAATTTATATGCAGACATCCTAATGATTTTAATTATTATGGATTATAGGTGAGAAGAATGGTGGGTTCTCACGATTTCACTTGATGAGTCATGATGCCATTTCCAAAACCATGGATTGAAGAGTAAATTGATACTTGTTACCTTTTGATGAACTATAAAATAGGAATATTTTGTGATAAAATTAACGAAATATTTTTATGGGATAATTATTGATACAATAACATCGTATTCCAAAATGGATACCTTCTTAAATATGTTGGTAATTAAGAAAAAGAGGGTATAAAATGATCTCTATATCAATGAAAAGATGGATATATATCTAATTTTAATTGTTTATACTGATGATTTTATTTTTCATTTGAATGATGAATGAACTTCAATAACTTATTCTGATGAGATAAAGATATTGTTTGAATTATAAATGTTTTTAAAATAAAAACTTTCCAATATGAAATATATTACTAAATAAAAATATATTTTTTAAACAAAATAAATGTATGTTTATAAAAATTTTATGATGTTTTGAATGGGAAATAAAATTTATCTTTATACACTAATTTCATAGGGAACCGTATTGCTATATTATGGACCCAAAAATAAACGGAATTATATTGTTTTTTGGAAGCTAAATAAATTTATTTATATTTTAATTATTCATAAAAATATATTGTATATGTTTTTAATTTATTTATATGATTTTAAATTTCTATAAATTAATATCGAATTTTATAAGGAAGAAAAATTCATAGAAATATCACAGGAACAAAAAATATTAGTATCATGTATGACAGCTCATGAAGAATTGCTTTGTTAGTCTGTACCGCTGCAGAATGGGAATGTTTTGTGGATTATATAAGATCTAAATCTAATAGATTTTTATTTATTGATAATGTTTTGTATAGTGGAAAACATTAAAATTTATATAAGTATTATTATAGATAAATAAAAATAAGTTGTAGCTACTCAATATGCAACACAACTTATGTAGATGAAGATTTTGTTGAAACATTTTTTTTGTAGATGTGACAATACCCCTTCTGATAGTTTTTGATAAAAAATATGTTATAAACCACACTATAAATCATGGGTAACATTATGTTTCAAATATTATTGAGATCTATTATCACATCATCAATTAACAAGCAGAGAGGAATAAACTCAGGTATAAATATGTTTCTACAATGGATCATGTTAGAGATATATTCACAAAACCATTACACAATTAATCGTCTTATAATATGAGTTTGAACATTTTTTTCTAACCAATTTCACTCCTATAATGAGGTATTTGTTTTTGAATCAATCATCTTCAGTTTGGATAGTTCTGTCAAGGGGGATAAAATGATGTTTCATAAATCAATCAGTTAGTTTGTGCTAAACCATTTAATGAAGAATGTTGTTAAGGATATTTATTAAAATGGTAATGTTAAAAGTTAATCATTTAAATGTTTTAACTATTCTAACTATTTGTAAAATAACTTATATAAAACATTGTTATTTCCTAGAAGTGAATGAATTTTGGATGGATTTAAATGATTTATGTTCAAGATATTGTTGCTTATGTCACTACATAAGAGGAAAAATGTTTTTTATTGATCAATTATTCATGTTTTTAATAAATATTTATCTCAAGTATGCTTATAATTTTGGGAATTTTAACAATGGACTTAGATTATAATGTTTCAAGTACATTTTAATCTTGTTTTAAATGACATATTTTGTGGGAGATTATTGTGACAAAATAGTATGATGGTTTTGTTAAATGATATTTTCTGGATGTTTTTTATTTCATGATATTTATGAAAAACCAATTAAATTTTTTAAATTTGATGTGAAAATAATGTTTTTATTATTAAAATCATCAGACATAAATGTCATAAAATATTCCACCATTTGATATTTTTTATTCTGAATATTATTTATTTCTTGTTTTTATTTAAACAATAATCTTTCTTGAATACATATTTTTGGAAAGGACTAAAAATATATATACGAGTCATATTTTCTTGATATATTTTTGTTGAAAAATATGATGATTCATTATCTATCACAATTATAATAAATCATGATGATGGCATTATAAAATAAAGAGTTTGTAAATGAAAATTATTCAGGAATTTCTAGTGTTTTTATGATGTTGATGTTTTCTGGATGCAGATCATTGCTAGGAGATTCCCCAGACACAAAGGCCTTTTTGAATGATAGTTGATTGAATTTTATTATGTTTAATGAATGTCATTATTTCTAATAAAATGTTCTTCTTTTGATTAATGTCATCAGGCACACCTAATCAGATGTTTTACATAATATGATTATTTAATATAAATATTTGAGTTTATAGTTTCAATGTTTTTTATCTTTTAATATTACCAACATGGGATGAAATTTAATAGGGATGATATTTAAAATCAGAGGTGATATAGAAATTGACCCATCAGAGAATATGTAGATACTGAATAAGTAAACATGTTTTTTTAGAACAAATAAGAATCATATATAATCTTCCACCTTATTCAAAAAAAAAATACAACAAAATATTTTTGGACTGGAGAGTGTTGTTTATTGACAGTTAGAGGATTTATTGACATTAATCAATCATATAGGATATTGGCACTGCTAAATAAGGTGATCTGATTAAACTAATACATCAGAGGAGATTAAAATACTGATCCATTAGATGAGCTTCAGAGACCGATTCATTATAGGAATTATTGATATCATTTCATTGAATGTTATTATTGACACAGGATAATAATGATAAAATAAAAATCCATCAAAATATATACTGAAAAATAATATTCATCGGACTATTAATATGGTAGGGAAAGTGATTAAATCCAAAGAAAAAATTTATCAGACATAAGTGATTAGACGAAAAAAATCTTCTTCATTCAATAAAGGAAGAAGAATCATCAATTATCCAAATGAGTTTAGAACTTTTTTAGTAGAGTTAAAATGAATTTAATATATTTATAATTTTCATTTATACCAAGTTTTAGTATTTGTGAAAGTTGTTTCACTTTCCGAACTTTTAAAATTTGGACATACCTTTATAAATTGGTGAATGTAAAAACTAATTTTATACTATTAATTTGCATGATGGCAGAGTCATGGAGATTTGGTTTCAAAATGTTTATCAGACAAAGATTATTGATTTATTTTTTAAAGACTATTATAATTTACTGGAGATGTTGTAGTAATTATTTACCGGATGAGACTCACCAATTCAGCTAAATTATTTAGATCGAAGATAGATGAAATGGAAGAGAATGATTCTGTTTTACTGTAGATAAATCTGAGTAACTAATTTAAGAGCATTCAAATCGAACTATAGAATAGACATAGTGATTATATTGAATTTTATAAGATTTCTAGAAAATAATTACTTACATTTATATATGTGATAAATTGATTATTTTTTTAATGAATATCAAGAGTTGAATTGTTTTTAACTAGTATCGTGACAATGTTTATAACCAATTGGCAAATGTTACTAAAAACTACTATAATTCATTTTTTTATAACATTTAATCGAAATGAAATACATGAAATGTTTTATGTATCTTAATTATCCAATTAGGTAATTATATTTCCTACATGGTGTATATACACAAATATTATTTTTTTCTATTTTCTTTTTTTTCTTCCATATTATTTCTAGTCCATACCAAGGTTTATATAAAGATATATAGTAGTGAAACTATTATATTAATATGTTTATGTGAATGTGTTTGGAATATATTTTTATGGTATTGTTTTCTATATTTTATAGGATATGATTTTATATAAAAAAATAAAAAAAATTAACCTTGATTCACCTCCTCCACATCTTAGTGATTACACAGATCTTGCATAGGCCTTGTCACAGAAAACCATGCCACAAAGTGTCTTGTGAACCAATTGATGTAGTTGGATACATCAATAATGGATCCATGATGGGATTAATTATTCATAACACATGTTTATATGCATTTATTTCATTCATGAGTGTTCACTGATGATGATAATTTATTTATAGGTTGGATAAATTTATGACCAATAATTTGTGATGGGTAAGAGTACGATGACTACAAACATCACATGACCCATAGTAGATGGGTTTTTCTATGTAATATTATGCTATACTGATGAATTTGGAGATGAAATTATTAGTTCTAGATGTATTCTTATAAGTGAAATGTTTTTATTAGAAGATGGATATAACAAATTGACACTATGTTGAAATATTATAAGAAATGAAATATTAAAACTTTTTTATTCACTTTCCAAATATCAGGGGGTGGAATTTGTAATTTGATAATGTGTCATGGAAATTTTTATCAATATTTATATGGTTAGGTGTAGTACCAAAATATATCTATGATGGTATTGTGGTTGGATTTTATGGGAATCATGGGTATTAATGTTATATTGTTGGATTAGATGTCATCCTATGTTTTTATTATATGATTGTTTTTTATGCCAATTGAAGGAAATTTAGTTGATTCCACATATGATAATTTTAATTTGTGTTGTATGTGATGCATCTAAAGAAGAATTTGATTCATTTTTGACATGATACATCCTAAAATGATATTAATTGATAAAAAAGTGTAATCCTGCTAATAAGTTTACAGTGTGAGTAAAATGTTATTCCACCCCATATATTTTAATGCGGGTTTGAAATGAAACTTCCATAAATGGTTGTGAGGTGTGTAAAATGTGATGCATAATGATATTATAATGTTATTGGATAGACAATACAGCTCTGATGTTGTGACATTGTTCCGAAATGAATATCCTCTTCTTTTTTGTGAGATTTGTGCATTAATTATCTCAAAATGATTATAATTTGTTTTAGATATGATCCCACCCAATACTTTGTAATCTAGGGTTTCTTTTAGGACACATAATATATTGGTGATCATTTTATATGTGTTGTATAATGATATACTTGTAGTAATTTTCTTACCATGAACCCTAAAATGAAGGTTTATAATCTAGTTTGACATTCCACCATGTGAGAAGTTTGCGATAAATTGTGGACATGATTCCACATTGGATGTTTGTGATTTTGGATAGACGTGATGACTTATACTATGTGTGGTAACTTATACTGCCCCTGGATTGCGTATGTGATTTTAGGGTTTATAGTACCTCAAACCACCAATAAATTTATTTTCACTATATGATGGATAAAATGTTGAGAAATAACTAATGGTAGACAATAACACAGTACTAGCAGAAGAATAAATTAATTCACCAAGAGTGTGGATTCTTGAGTCCAATGAATGAAAAAGGTAAATGTTTGTACTGTATTATTAACAACATCCCTTTTTCATGTACATTCATGATCATATATACAAGTTTTTATTATGTAAACAATTGGTGTTAGCCTACATATTTTTTTTCTCACACCTAGAATTTGAATGATGGTAAACATATAAGTATTATTGTTGACCAATGGGGTTGAGAGATAACCCTTCCATAGGTGTATGAGGGATTAAAGGTATGTGAGAATCATATATAGGTAAATGGAGAGACTAGGGAGAATAGTTGATTTTCTATTTTTTTTGATATTTATGTACATTTTATGATTTAGCCATTATGAGGTATAATTATTTTATATAACTATATAATGTATATGTAGATTTTATTATATTATAGACTTTTTCTTATTTGTGTATTATTTATTCTATATATCCATATTCTATACTATGATGATATTGTTTAATGGTGTTTGTAAAAAAACAGCTTTGAGAACATGTCATTTAAAATTATCTTTTTGATGAAATGATATTTTTATGATATGATTTACTTGGGGATTAATTTCAATAATTATTTTATATGTAGTGTTGTACAGAAATCATTTTATGGGTATTTTCAATAATACTCATTCAATTTCATTCTCCTTTGGTACCTTGTGATGATTAAATTTTTATTGATTTTGAGGAATAGTATAAAAATTACCTTTTTAATATTACATTCACATTTACTATATATTTTACCATAATTATTTGTATAACAAAAAATCTACCATCGATACTACTTATAAAAATAATTATCATAAAGGACCCTCCACTTGGTGGGGGAATAACTCTCACATATAATACCCACCTATTAACAAAGGAAGTATTATTTCCAAGAAAAAATATCATATAACCCCAGAATCCAACAAAATAATTATACTGTAACCTTTCATTCAAAAATGATAGATTTTTATCCTCATTATTCATGAATAACGATAAAAACGCAATCCCATTATTCATACATTATCAGTTCTTATCGTAGAATATATTTCATCATCTCATTATATCATAATTATTAGATGTTAGTATTTATATTATATTAAAATTCATCAATCAACCAATTATGATGTTATATCTATGCCTCTAAAACCCCCATTTAGACTGCTACTTTTTATAAAATTTTAAATGAAAAAATTCTCAAAAAGGGATCAACATTTCAAGTATTATTTATACTAGCATTGGAACCTCATTCACATCAGAGCAGTCATCCCCCTATAATTTAATAGGAAACCTCACATATATTCAATGTTGTATGATCATAAATATTTTCCATATAATGGATTGGGTCATACAACATTAATTTTTTATAATTTTGGGTCTTTTTTCCAGACAATAAACCAAAAGATGTAGTATACATTATTCTTATATACTTTTATTCAAAAAAATTATTCTAGTCAAATAGAGATACACTACTCAATTGGAATTTTCCTTATTGTTCATGAAATTTATCTACTGAAAAAAATAATGGCATATAATTTATAATGAGAAAAAAATATTGAATGGGAATCTTCAAGAATATCTGAGCTTATTATTTATATTAACTTCCCCATTAAATAATAATAAAAAAATAAGATAAATAAAAACAAAATGTTATAATGATTTTTGGGAAAAAAATTGCCCTTTAAAAACATCATCCAATATCACTTGGTCTATGATACCAAGTAAATGAAATAACTTTTTTTCATAAAATTGAGTTAAAATTATTATTTAAATACAATTATGATGATGTTTCTGGGATCCTAATACTCCCGTGAATAGTAAATCACCATGATAAATTGAAGAGTTATGATCCCTATTATGTCATTTTATTTAGTTTCTTATATATGAATAGACTAACATTATCCTATAGTAATGTGAAAATAACTTTTTATCTAGGCCACATAAATATGACTATAATTACATAATTTAGAGTAAATTGAAACCATAAATATATTTTTTCTACTAGATTAACAATTTATTATGATGATAAAACATACACTATATATAAATCTCACATACACCTTTTCGAGAGAATATAATATTGATGATAAATGTCCAATTAATGAATTAATTATTAGTGACACATGTATTTTAATTTTAATGCTTACAGTTTTTTTTATTCATGAATTTTTTTATCTAATTAAAATGTTTTGTAATATTTCATTTTGAGTATTCATAAAATCTTATAAAGTGAAATAAGGAATAACAGAGATTCAAAAAATCCATAATGGACCAAGAAATGTTTTTTTTGGTGAGGTATAAAAATCAATGGAGGATATTCTATAATTAAGAACCCATATTGACTATTAAGACCTACGATGATTGAACAATGGATTGAAATAAATTTTCAAGACTTATTTTATTGAATCTCAATGGTGAACAATTGGACACTCTGGTTCTTTAATAGGCCAAAAAAACCCATACAACATCAAGCGTAAAAATCCATATAAAATAATAGTAATTTTACCCATATCATATTATAATGATTTTTTATTATAGCCTCTAACATAGTTAGATATTTAAATAGATTATTCTGTAGTGTTATCAAATCAAAATTTAATTACTGTTACTCCACCTTGATTACTATATGTTGACATTCCTTTACCAGAAAATCTATAACTATGAATTGGGGAGAGATATAAAGTTTATACTATGAAAACGATTTAATGAAATAAAATTTATGAACCCATTAATCAATAATGACCATCACATTAAAATTTATACTATAGTTATCAAATACATCATATCCCTATGTGGTGAAATTTTGTTGGAGGATGTGTTATTTACCACTATTGTTCATTGAGTGGGGAATCAAAAATAGTACTATAGATTCAATTGTTCAACTTTTACTATAATATTGATTAAAATTTCTACGAAATAGGATTGCCTATAATATACATCGTGAGGAAATATAATCCAAAACCATATCACATATGAATCTTCTGATTTGTGTAGTTCATAGGAACGTAGGTACCAAGACAATTCCTTCCTCCAAAACTTCCTCTAACTTTTTTCATCAGAGTAGTGTCCTCATGAATCTTAATTATTAGTTGCTCGGATACCATAATAGATAACGAATGAATATAAAAATCTAAAATTCATGAAATTAAAGGAGTTATGTTTTGATATTTACATTGATACAATGGAATTTCATTTCTCTCACCACTATCATTCCATTATATTGGGTGAATTGTAATCCTTTTTGTAATAATCCCATAAGTAGGATTTTTAAAATCTCCATTTTGCTATAAAATCAATGTTACCTCCATTGGAACTACATACCAAAGAACTAAATTATTCTAAAAGTCTCCCATTTGTATTAAGAATAGTTGATAATATTAAATAATATTTATTAATGACTAATATAAAAAATAATGGGTTTTGGTACCATTAAAAAAATTAAGTAAATTAACTCTAAAAACACATGTACAAATTACTAATGACTACCTTTGGGATATGAATTAATTTTGGAGTTGGTTCCTGTAGAAACAACTAGAATTATACAATAAATTGCTGAAAAATTAAAATAAATGAATTTCAAAATAATAACACTTAAAAATTAGTTTTTTTACAATAATTGATTGATAATTAAGATGAAATATTTTTCATATCAAAAGGTATTAGTAAGACATTAAATTATGAAAACTGATAATTTTTAAGAAAATATTCATAAACATTTGATCAATATTCTAAATAACATATGTTTGACATGACACAATTGATGTTTTGATTATGTTATTGTGGAGGTTCATATGAAATGTAGTCTTATTATCAAAATTTTATCACTTAGTAGTCAATACGATTGAAGGTTTAGAGTATTCTCCCTATAATAGGAATTCTATATGTTATATTAGTTATTGGATGTTATTATCTATATACATGTGTATGAATCCATTAACACGAGTTGATTGTTAATGTATGCAATGAATAAAAAACATTGATGAATTTATTAAAAATATAAAAATATTTATTTTTATGTGATTAATGATATGCTAGTTGAGTTATTAGTAATACTAAATTAATGTATTAGCCAAGAAAATAATTTTTCCCTTCCAATTTATAGATTAAAATATATCTCTTATTTTGAATTAAATAAACCAATGTGAATAAATCCTTGGCCGTGGTAGATTTATGATAGGTAAATTCATTTTGGAAAAAGAAAAATGTATCATGAATATAGGGTGATGACCACTATATGAATCCTATATGAAGAATTTCCAATAAAATGTATAATATCACATTTTATGAATTCATATGATTTTGTTGTCATTGAAATATTTTTTTTAATTCTTTACGGTTGTCGTGCTGTGTTTCTAGAAGAAAATCCTAGATCTTATTATGGCTTTACAAACTCCACTATTTATGAGGAATAGAGGGTTAACTACTGAGTGTATCAATAATATCTATTGAATTTTATTTGAATTTATCAATTTAAATAAATATAAGTCATTTTTTTATTTTCATAACTAATATTGTTATGTCAATCATATAAATTCAATCACTACATATTCAGGTTTATAATATATATTTAATAAATATTAATTAATTATTTTTTTTTGATATCTTGTGAAAGTATTAATTTTTTTAATATATTTATTATAATTTTCTAGAAAATAATTTATTTTTTATTTATTAAATAAATAACAGTTTATTAATCTAAATATTAAAATAAATTGTTTTTCACTAGTTTGTGAACATGAATATTTTTAAATTTTCTTATGAAATATTATAATTATATTTATTTATTAAAATTAAATTCACCAAATAGTGTTTCATAAATTTCATGTGGTATTGGAATGTTTAGTTAATGGGAGAATGGAAGTGATATATTTTATTTAGGATCATTTTAAAAAATATTGATTTATTTTTTTATTAAATCCACATTAAAAATAATTGAGTTTTTACATGTGAATTAATATATTTATGATATTATGATATTAATTTTATTTTAGTTATATTTTTAAATTATTTTTTTTTCTAAATACCATATGGAAATTTATAATTTAAAACCCAATATATGAAAAAGATAATTAAATATTTTAATATTAGAAAATTATTATTGAACACTATGTATTCAGACACTGTATTCCATTATTATACTATATAGAAGTAATTTATGGATTATATTTTTTGTTTGGTTTTATTCCCTCAAAGGTTCTAGATGAAATTAGATTCACAATTAGTGTTAGTGTTGGAAGGGCACCTAGGTAGACTCTAATATCATGTTGGCAGGGCATTGTGTGACACCAGGCCTCTAATGGTGGATACCACACGTACAGAAACATGTGAATACAACTGAAGCCTTATGTCAAGAGATAATAAGGACATGATTAGTCTTCCATATGGGGTTGTGAGTCGAATGATAGTAGGAAATGAAATATGAGAGTAGAAAATATTTTGGGTTGTCCAAGTAGTTATCTGAGACAGTGAATATGATATCCTCTAAAAGTTGTATGATAGGCTAGTGTGAGGCTTTGAAGAACGTAGTGAGAAGAATGAGATACAGTGTCTTGAAAAGTCAAGGTGCAATATGTCCTAAATATCCTATTTGTATCCATGGGAACCTCTAGGCCAGTTCCTTGGGCCTATGATCATAAGAATATAGGCCATATTCTCTGGGTTTAATTCCAATTCGGCCAACCGCATCCCTGTAATGGAACCTCACTCCCAAAAATATTTTTGGTGCATTTTATCCATTATAATGTGTGAGAGTACCCATATCTATTAAAACGTAATCTATTAAACACATATGATTTTGTTTATTTATTCTAGTTCATAAAATATAATTGGAATCATTTTGAGATTTATTAATGATATGTCATGACCCATCCCCGGGCCCCATTCTGTGACTACTCTAAGCCCGCCTCCCATAGGACAGGGGCTGGCGACTAGCACCAAGGTGTAAATCCTGACAAAAGGGTAAGGCATTTCTTTTATAAAGTAAAAAAACACCACAGAGTAAGCAAGAAGAAGTAAACACTATGTAATACTTGGTACAAAAGTAGTGCGGAAAAGTAAGTGGGCCAGAATACAAACCCAAACTGAAAGTAAAGTACAACTGGAAAGAAAGTACAACAACTGAAAGTAAAGCAGCAACGTCGAACCATCCACTTGAAGTCCCACATGAAGGGTGGGTACATATAGCCTCCTCAGCCTCTCGGGTCCAGCCGTCCGCTCCGTGTATGTTCTACCTAGTGGTCCACCTCCAGGTACCCACTTGCTCCACAAGCTTCAACCATGATCAGTGCTGTCCGTCGTCTGCATCCAACACAACGTAGTGCAGGCATATCTCGTGCAGGAGTGAGTATACGCTACTCAGTAGGGACCCTGAGACCCCTGAAGGTATCCCAGAATCCACAAAGGATAATCCACAAATGAAAGATACAATCACGAAGTAACAACCAACACTACTTAGGTATATGCCCATACAAATAACTAAGTCATCAATTCCTGTTAGGCTCCAACATCCGGGCCCATGTTCGATCACGTCCACATGGGAGTACAACACAATCCACACAGGATAACACAACCCAATACACATAGGAAAGCAAGTCAATCATATCGAAGATATTGATTGGAAGTCAAGACTCAGCTCACATAGTTATACTTCTTCATAATTTGATAGAGATGATCAGATATAGCCACTGATTCATCTAAGCTGTGACCCATGTAGGATATTAAACCAGCTAAGCTGTCGGACCCATATAGGATACAGACCGGCCACTCTGCCAGACCCACGTAGGATAGCAAGAACATAGTCAAACAATGCCAGACTCACGTAGGATACAAGAACAGTAGTAATATTTGTTGAAACCACGGAGGATTTTAGTACGGTCTTCATCACTGCCGAACCCACGGAGGATTTCAGTGCGGTCTTAATCACCGTCGAACCCACCGAGGATTTCAGTACGGTCTTTATCGCTGCCGAACGCACGTAGGATTTCAGTTCCCTCTTCATCGTCGTCGAACCCACAGAGGATTTCAGTACGGTCTTCATCGCTGCCGAACCCACATAGAATTTCAGTGCAGTCTTCATCACTTCCGAACCCACGTAGGATTTTAGTGTAGTCTTCATCACAGTCGCAGCCAGCTCTAGGGTTCCCTCACACAGCATTCTCAATTCCGGGAGGGTCTAATCCACGACCCAAAGGTGTCGATACATCAAATGATATATAGTCTGGATTTGATGTATCACATGGTTCCATCTTGACAAAAGGCACTCAATGTGACAGACGGCGCGTCAATCGGACACCCGGTCTTAGAGTTGTTGGCTTTTTCGTTGCAGAGCCCCGGTTGGATATTAAGTTAAAACCAACCTTAATGCACTCCAACTGCGTCCAAACCTCAATAGGAGTAATACAAAAGGTCTTTCTCCCTTTGAGGAATCCATGAATGTTGACGGCATGTCAATCGGATGTCCAGATCTGAAGTTATATGTGTTTCCGCTCCGAGGGCCCGGTTGGTTTCGTGTTTGACCAACCCGGACGTACGCAAATTTCTCATAATCCTTGAGTGTAATATACTGAAATGACCGTCTCATTCCAAGGATCTCCACGCAACTGAAGGTGCATCGATCGGAGTTCCATAGCTCATGATGTGGGAAAAAGTACTAACATGTCCTGTTTTATGGGGTTTTGGGCCCGGACCGACCCGGCCCGAGACCCCCTGGATCGGCCCGAACCGGGTCGACCCGAACCGGGTTTGGGTCCAGCCCATTAGGGCACGGCCTGGCCTGGTGTGGCCGGTCCAGCCGAGGCGGCCGGTTGGCCTGGCGCAGGCGTGCCCCAAACGGCCAGCTCGGTGCTGGCCGAGCCGAGCGGAAAGCGGGGGGGGGGGGGGGGGGGGGGCTGCCCCCCTTGATTGAAACCGCAGCGCCCACGTGGGGGCCGCTCCTTTTCCAGCGGATGTGGTACTTGGCGCAGCGTCTCCCCCCCCCCAGGTACCGCGCGACCACGGGATACCGGTCGCCTGCCGCCGCTGCTGTCCCTCTTGGCGGCGTGCCGGGACGCAGCCGCCTCCGGGAGGCCGACCGGTGCCACCCGTGAAGTCCACGGGCTACCAGAGCCACTCCGGTGGTCAGTTCATGCTCCCTTCTGCGCCTGGGGTCGTCTCGGGATCCGTAAATTAATGAAATGGCCTCCAATCTTTCAACGGCCTCGTTTCATCATCGCCTGACGTTCCACGCATCAAGAACAGAGAATCAGTGGGTTCGGACTTGTTTGTTGGTCCTCACCCATCGTGTTAGTTGTTCAAATTAATTTCAACAATTTAATCATATGTCGAGGATATAATACACATAAATAAAATTAAACAAAACCCCCTACCTCGATGAAGTCGTCGAACGAGGTTTGTCGCGGGAAAGGGACGTAGCGGAAGACGGCGTCGAGGAAGGAGGATCATCGGCATCGTGGTACACGGCGTCCCTGTACATGGCGTCACAGAGAAGTGGATCATCGGCGTCGTGGTACATGGAATTGCATCGTCGATCTCCGAGGAATCAGCCTTCATCGTCATCCTTCATCGGAGGTTGGCGTTCTTCGTCGGTGACGGTGTGTTCTTCGTGTTCTTGAGGGAGGAAGATGAGGATTCCAAGGCTTGAGAAATTCCTCTCCAATCCTTCTCGCACAACGAAACAAAAATAATAAAATAAGGCGTTGCCTTATTTTATTACTCCTGTCATCCCATATTTGAAATTAAAAATTTAAAACATGATTTAATTAACGCGTTTTGACCAATTAATGAGGCATTTAAAAATCCAATTAAATGAGAGAGTTGACTTGGAATTTAAGAGGGGGGTGTGGGTGAGTTACCAAATTAAATGCACGTGGGAGGTAAAAAGGAAAAAATGGGGTGGGGCTCATGTGGGCCCCACCTCACTAATATCCAACCTAGTGGAGTTAGGATATTATTGGGTCCCACTCCAACCACCAAGCATAGGTTTAAACTACTTAGAATTAATATAAAATTTGTAGCACAATATTTTATTTTATTCTTTAGTTAATCCATTTAATTAATAACCTCACCCGAGCAAACACAACTCTTGAAAAGGTGTTCTTAAGTAATTACCGGTTCTGCGATCCCATCGGTGCCCTCTGATTTCGATTCCGAGCATTAGTTCAAAAGATAGGAAGACCCGCTCGTTCGTTCACTGAAAGTACCCAAGGTAAACTTTGGAAATTGATTCCGGGCACACTGGGCCTCCGAATCAGGTGCTGTCAGAAACTGTGTTCTTGTAATATCCCAAATAAATTTACGAAAAAAAATTCACTTGAATTTTACAGGTCTTTACATTACTCCCACATCTGGGATTTACGTCCCCATAAAGAGACATCATAACTAGGGGAACAAATTAGGGTACTAAGCCCTCATCTGAGCCTCCTGCTCCCAAGTTCTATCCAGGAGGTTCTCGTGCTGCCATTTAATTAACACTAAAGGAATCGACCTCCCATATAGGACCATCTTATATCGATCCTCGATCTCCACCAGGACCTCTGCAAAAGTCTCCCCATCGTCAATGTCAAACTCCCCATGGTCGATGATATGTGTCAGGTCATGAACGTATCTCCTCAGCTGAGATACGTGGAAGACGTCGTGCACCCGGGGAAACTGAGGTGGTAGATCTAGGTGATAAGCCACCTCGCCTATCCTGCTGGGAACCTGGAATGGTTCGATGAAGCGCTGAGATAACTTGATACCCTGTCCAAATCTCCGTAATCCACGTAGAGGTTAGACCCGCAAGAAGACGGGGTCTCCATCCTCGAACTCTAGTGGTCTGTGCCTCCTGTCATCATAAGACTTATGCCAGCTCTGAGTTTTCCTCATCCACTCCTGGGTGACCTGGACATTCTCTGTCGTGGCCTGGACCATCTCCAGTCCCACAAGTGCTGACTCCCCAGGGTTTGTCCTGCACAGTGGTGATCTGCAGGGTCGGTCGTACAATGCCTCGTATGGTTCCATCCTGATGGTGGAGTGGAAGCTGTTGTTTTATGTGAACTCCACCAAGGGTAGGTGGTCCTCCCAACTGCGACCAAAGTCGAGGAAACATTCACGGAGCATGTCCTCTAGAGTCTGAATGGTCCTCTCCTTCTGACCATCCGTATGAGGGTGAAAGGCATCGCTCAGACGTAGCAGCGTCCAGAATGCCTCCTTCAACCCCTTCCAAACCTGGGAAGTAAAGAGAGAATCTCGATCAGAGAGGATAAATGATGGAACACCATGAATCCGTAAAATCTCCTAAACGTAGAGACGTCCCACGCTCTCTACTGAGCCCTGCTCTCTGATGGGTAAGAAGTTAGCCGACTTGGTGAGTCGGTCGACAATCACCCAAATGGAGTCGTGACCTCTGGAAGTACGTGGAATTCCAGTCACAATTTACACAGATATCCCGTCCAACATCTACTCTAGGACCTCCATGGAATGTACCAAGCCTGCTGGTACCTGGTGCTCTGCCTTCACCTGCTTGCAGGTGAGGCATCGAGAAACAAACTCTGCCAGAACCTCTTCATACCCGGCCACCAGTGCTGTCGTCTGAGATCCTGGTACATCTTTGCCACTCCTGGATGTACTGCTAAAGGGGAAGTGTGAAACTCTCTTAGCACCTCCTCCTGTAAAGCAACTGGTACCATGGTACGTCCTCTAAAATGGACGTCGTGCTCTCCTCCTATAGAGAATCCATCAGGTGCCAATCCTGAGGATATCTGCGCATGCCGTGTCTCACAGTCAGCGTCCCCACACTGTGCCTCTCTGACCCGCTGCAGTAGTGGAGGAGTGACTGTGACTGACTGAAGAAAGGCTACACCATCTCTATCCATGAAGGATATCTAAAAATCGGCTAGTTGTCCGTTGCCTCCCTGAGTATCTGGATTCCCGTCCTCCTGCTGAGAGCATCGGCTACTACGTTCCCCTTTCCAGGAGTATAGACTATCTCAAATTCATAGTCCTAGAGGAACTCGAGCCATCACCACTGTCTCAGATTCATTTCCTTTTGCGAGAAGACGTACCTGAGACTCTGGTGGTCAGAGTCGACTATAAAGCGCTCACCCATCAGATAGTTTCGGCACATCTTCAGAGCGAATACCACTGGTGCTAACTTCAGGTCATGGGTAGCGTAGTTATGCTCATGCTGCCTCAACTGACGTGATACATAGGAAATCATGGCTTGCTCCTACATCAGGACACATTCGAGTCTGGTCCTTGATGCATCGTAGTAGACTACAAACCCCACTCCCTCCTCCGGTAGCCTCAAGATAGGCACGTTGATCAATCTCTGTCTCAGCTTTTGGAATCTCTACTAACATCTGTATGACCACACGAAGGGTTTCCTCTTCTTCTTCAAAGCTGAGAGTGGTGCCCAACTCTAGAAATGTCAGGCACAAATCTCTGGTAGTACCCAGCTAGACCCAAGAAACTCCGCACCTCCATCACGCTCTTGGGTGTCTCCCTAGCTAGCACTGCCTCAATCTTTGCAGGATCCACTGAAACTCCCGCCTCAAAGATGACGTTTCCCAAGAAGTGGACCTCACGAAACCAGAACTGACACTTCGAGAGCTTTCTATAAAGATGGTTCTCTCGGGTTGTGTCTAGTACAACTCGTAAGTGGTAGGCGTGCTCCTCCTCAGTGGTCGAGTATATAAAAAATTCATCAATGAAGACCACTACAAATCGATCGAGGTATGGCTGAAATATCTTGTTCATGAGACCCATGAACACTGTTGGAGCATTGGTTACGCCAAAAGGCATAACCAAGAACTCGTAGTGGCCATACCGACATGTGAAGGTTGTCTTCTGCACGTCTTCGTCTCGATCTCTGAGCTGATGATAGCCTGACCTGAGGTCTATCTTCGAGAACCACTGTGCTCCCTTGAGCTGATCGAAGAGGTCTTCAATCCTGGGTAGCAGATACTTGTTCCTCATGGTCACCTGGTTCAGGCGATGATATTCGACACAATGTCGCAAGCTCCCGTCCACCTTCTTGGCAAACAATATCGGGGAAGCCCAAGGTGAAACACTGAGTTGGATGAATCCCTTACCCTGCAAGTCCTCAAACTGTACCCGTAGTTCTCAAAGCTCATCAGGGGCCATCCGATATGCTGTAGTAGATATCAGGGTTATCCTGGGGTACATGACAATATAAAAGTCTACCTCTCTGCGACGAGGTTGTCCTAGAACATCATCAAGGAAAATGTCCGCATACTGATCCACCACTACAGGAAAACTAGGAATCTTCACGTCAACTTCTCATAGGATGAGGCTCGCCAAATGATGAGTGATGGGCTATCCTCTCTTCTGCGGGAGTCCATCCGGTGCTACAAAGGCTCCCTTATCTCTGGAGAAGGTGAACCTGCTCCCATTGGTGCGAACACAACGCACCTTTTGCCTAATACAGTCCATCTTAGCATGGACTGTGGATAAACAATCCATGCCCACGATGATGTCGTAAGGACTCGACGCCGCTACAAGAAGATCCCAGCCAAAGCTATCGCCTCCTAGAGTATGCTCAGACTGCTGGTACCAATGCGTAATCATCGAGTCTGCTCCCGTAGGAGTCTCCAGCCGTAAGGATTGAGCCAACGACTCTGTCGGAATCTCTGAGATCAGAACAAGGGCAGTGACAATAAAATAATGACTCGCTCCTGTGTCTATAAGAACTATCGCAAGGGTGGAGTAGACACAAATAGTACCTCGAATAATATCCGGTGTTCCATGGTTGTAGGCCTCAGTTTCCTATAGCTGAGTCTGTCTCTACCCGCCAGCTCCTTGTGGTTGGGGTGGACCTCCTGGTGGTGGTGGTGGTAATGCCTTAAAGCGTCGACCACCACCTGCTGCTCGGCCAGCTCCCCTGCCTCGTCTGCCTGCTCTCGGTGGACCTCCATAGTCGACCCTCTGCCTCTGCCTGGGTGGCCCCTCAACCGTCTGCTGCTCCTCTGCACGGCGAGTTGGGCAGTCACGAGCCATGTGGCCCTGCCCGCCTCATGCGTAGCACTATATTCTCCTCGGAAGGATGGCTCTGCACCGTGTGCCCTGCACCTCTGATCCAGTGTCCTGAGGTCATCTGCCTGATGGTCGAGTCCGCCTGGACCCCTGTGACATTCATCAACTGCCAGCTACAGACAAATCTGCTACGTGCCGCCCTGCGGTAGGTCTTGCTAGTGACATATTCTTAGCAAGAAATATCTCTATGAGAAGAGTTCCCTCCAGTACTCCCGCCTGTGTCGGAATGATGAGGGAGATCATCGATGCCCTGATCTCATGCCTCAGTCCCTGCTCGAAGGTCCGGGCCCGAAAGAATGGATCTCGTACCAAGTTCGTTGAATAGCACGACAGATCGGTAAATCTCGCCGAGTACTGGGTGACCATCATGCTACCCTGCTGCAGCTGTAGAAGCTCCTGGATGCAGACCGCACAGAGGGTTGTTGGGAAGAACTCCGAGCGGAAGCGGCTCTCAAAGTCCGTCTAGAGGAGTGATGCCTCATCGTGCACCTGGAGCATCAAGCTCCACCATCTGCCTACTGCCGCATGAAGGAGGCTCGCTGCGAGGATCACCGTGAGGTCAGCTGGTGTCCCCACTAACCTGAAGACTCGCATAACCGCCTCTAGCCCATCCTCGGATGCCTGAGGGTACATATAACCGCAGAACCTAGACAGTCTATGACGCAGAAACTCGTGTAGTGCAGTAACACGACATGCACTATCAGCGGCTGGGTTTGGTAGAATCGGTGGCTCGGCGGGTAGAGGTACCACCGATGCCTCTGCTGTCAAAGGTCCCTGCACCGAGGCCTCGTCGCTCGGTGGGCTGTTGTCTCACTCAAAGCTCGAAACCCTAGCTGGCTACCATCGTGGGGACATCCAAAAAAGAAACAGGTGACCCACGGTCAAAACAGTATACCTGGTGAGCTGACAGAAAGTAATCATAGCGAAAACTTTTGAAACACACATGCAATCAATTGTTTCATGCATTGAGTCGGAAATCAAAAGTCAGGGTCCTGGTGTACAAATACGTCGGCCACCACACCAACACTAGACTCCCTGGACTGATTACCACACTCAATACCCTTAACACTACTGCTTCATATAGAAGAAAGATCAAGGTCCAGAGTTTTGTGGTAGAACTGAACTCCTCAGATACCAATTTGTCACGACCCGTCCTCGGGACCCGTTCTGTGACTACCCCAAGCCCGCCTCCCATAAGCCAGGGGCTGGCGACTAGCAGAAAGGCATATATCCCGACAAAAGGGGAATGCATTGCCTTTATAAAGTAAACAAACACCACATAGTAAGCAAGTAGAAGTTAACACTAAGGAAAACTGGGTACAAAATTGGTGCGGAAAAGTAAGTGGTCCAGAATACAAACCCAAACTGAAAGTAAAGTACAACTGGAAAGAAAGTACCGCAGCTGAAAGAAAAGTAGCAACGTCGAGCCGTCCACTAGAAGTCCCACCTGAAGGGTGGGTACAAATAGAATCCTCAACCCCTCGGGTCCAGCCACCTGCTCCGTGTACGTTCCGCCCAGTGGTCCACCTCCAAGTACCGACTTTCTCCACAAGCCTCAACCATGATCAGCACTGTCCATCGTCTGCATCCAACACAACGTAGTGTGGGAATAGCCCGTGCAGGGGTGAGTATATGCTACTCATTAGGGATCCCGAGACCCCTGAAGGTCTCCCAGATTAGGAAAAGGATAATCCACAAAGTAAAGATACAATGACGAAGTAACAACCAACACAACTTAGGTATATTCCCATAAATATACCTAAGTCATGAATTCCCATTAGGCTCCGACATCCGAGCCCATGTTCGATCACGTCCACATGGGAGTACAACCCAATCCAAACAGGATAACACAACCCAATCCGCATAGGAAAGAAAGTCAATAATATCGAAGATATTGATTGAAAGTCAACACTCAACTCACACATGTATACTTCTTCGTAAGGTGATAGAGATGATCAGATATAGCCACTGATTCATCTAAGAGGGGACCCACGTAGGATACTAAACCAGCTAAGTTGTCAGACCCACTTGGGATACAGACCAGCCACTCTGCCAGACCCACATAGGATAGCAAGAACAGAGTCAAAAACTGCCAAACAAACATAGGATACAAGAACATTAGTCATCGCCGTCAAACCCACGGAAGATTTCAGTACGGTCTTCATCAATGCCGAACCCATTAAGGATTTCAGTTTTGTCTTCATTGCCGTCAAACCCATGGAGGATTTCAGCATAGTCTTTATCACTGCCGAACCCACATAGGATTTCAGTGCAGTCTTCATCGTCGTCGAACCCACAGAGGATTTCAGTACGGTCTTCATCGCTGCCGAACCCACGTAGGATTTCAGTGCATTCTTCATTGCTGTCGAACCTACGTAGGATTTCAGTGCAGTCTTCATCGCAGTCGCAGCGAGCTCTAGGGTTCCCACACACAGCATGCTCGATTCCGAGAGGGTCCGCTCCATGATCCAAGGGGGTCGATACATCATATGATACGTAGTCCGGATTTGATGTATCCCGAGGTTCCAACTCTACAAGAGGAAAATAACGTGACAGACGACGTGTCAATCAGACGCCCGGTCTGAGAGTTATTGGCTTTTTCGTTCCAGGGGACCGATTGGTTTTTAAGTCAAAACCATCTCGAACACACTCCAACTTGGTCCAAACCTTGAGAAGAGTAAGCCAAAAGGTCCGTCTCACTAACAGAAATCCAACAAAGTTGATGACACGTCGATCGGACGTCCAGAGCTCAAGTTATAAGTGTTTCCGCTCCGAGGGCCCGATTGGTTTCGTGTTTGAACCAACCCGGCCGTACCCAAAGTTCTTAGAAACCTTGAGTGTAATATACTAAAATGACTGTCTCATTCCATGAATCACCACACAATTGACGTTGCGTCGATCAGAGTTCTTTAACTCGTGATATGGGAAAATATAACGAACATGTCCGGTGTTAGGGGGTTTTGGGCCTAGACAGACCCGGCCCGAGACCCCCTGGGACGGCCTGAACTGGGTCAACCCGAACCGGGTCTAGTTCCGGCCCATTAGGGTGTGGCCCAGCCAGGTGGGCGTGGCTCGACCCCGACGGTGCGGCCCGACACGGCCCGGGCGACCCGGCCCGGCCCGACCTGGGCAGCCCGGCTCGGTGCGGCCGATCTGGCCTAGGAGACCGGTTGGCCTGGCGCGGGTGCACCCGAAACGGACAGCTCGGTGCTTGCCGAGCCGAGCGAAAATGGGGGGTGGGGGCGGCTGCCCCCCTTGATTGAAACCGAGGCCCCCACGTGGGGGCCGCTCCTTTGCCAGCGGACGCGGCACTGGGCGCCGCGTCTCCCCCCCGGGTCCCGCATGGCCGTGGGATCCCGGTCGCCTGCCGTCGCGGCTTCAGCTGCGTCAGTCCGTTCTGGCGGCGCACTGGGACACCGCCGCCTTCGGGTGGCCGGCCGGTGCCGGTGAAGTCCGTGGGCCACCGGATCCGCTCCGGTGGCCCGTTCTTGCTCTCGTCTGTGCCTGGGTGCATCTCGGGTCCCGTAGATTACTGTGACGGCCTCCAATCGCTCAACGGTCCCATTTCATCATCGCCCAACATTCCACACATCAAGAACATAGAATCGGTGGGTTAAGACATGTTCATTGGTCTGCACCCCCTGCGTTAGTGGTTCAAACGAGTTTTAACAATTTAATGATATGACGAGGATATAATCTACAAAAATTAAATTAAACCAAACCCCCTACCTCGATGAAGTCGTCGAACGAGGTTTGCTGCGGGAAAAGGATGTCCCCGAAGACGGCGTCGAGGAAGGAAGATCGTCGGCATCGCAGTACATGATTTCACGGAGAAGTGGATCATCAGCATCACAGTACATGGCGTCACGGAGAAGAGGATCGTCGGCATCGCGGTACGCAACATCGCGTCATTGATCTATGAGGAATCAGCGTTAATCATCGTCCTTCATTAGAGGTCGGTGTTCTTCGTCGGTGACAGTGTGTTCTTCATGTTCTTTAAGGAGGAAGATGAGGATTCCAATGCTTGAGCAATTCCTCTCCAATCCTTCTCACACAACGAAACAACAAGAATTAAATAAGGCATTGCCTTATTTTATTACTCATTCCATCCCTTATTTGAAATTCAAAATTTAAAACAATATTTAATTAACGCGCGTTGACAAATTAATGAGGTATTTAATAATCCAATTAAACGTGAGAGTTCAATTGTTATTTAAGAGGGGGGTGCCGGTGAGTTACCAAATAAAATGAACGTGGGAGGTAAAAAGGAAATAAAGGGGGTGGGGCTCGTGTGGGCCCCACCTCACTAATATCCTACCTCGTGGAGTTAGGATATTAGTGGGTCCCACTCCAACCACCAATCATAGGTTTAAACTACCTAGAATAAAAATAAAATTTGTAGCATAATATTTTATTTTATTCTTTAGTTAACCCATTTAATTAATAACCTCACCCGAGCAAACGCAACTCCGGAAAAGGTGTTCTTAAGTAATTATTTGCACTACGATCCCATCGGTGCCCTCAGATTTCGATTCTGAGCACCGGTTCAATAGTTAGGAAAACCCGCTCGTTCGTTCACTGAACGTACCCGAGCTAATCTTTGGAAATTGATTCCGGGCACACTGGGCCTCGGAATCAAGAGTCGTCCGAAACTGCGTTCTTGTAAAATCTCGAAGAAAATTAAGAAAAAAAAATTCCCTTGAATTTTACGGGTCTTTACATGATATATCAATACAATTAGATTAATTATTCATTTGATAAATCATGACAAAGACATGGTTATTGGGGATCCTACTAAATTGATCCACGTTACTGAATAAATCATTAGGATCATGTAATTTTGATAATAAATTATTTGACCTTTATATTTGAAAACAATATATGAAGAATCTTGGAAAATTAATTCTAGAAGTGAAGATTTTATCCTCTGAATCAATAAAATATTATTGGGAATGGTCTTAATTGAATTTGTTTTACCCCAAAAACCAATTTATAGGTTGTAAAAATAAAACATGAGTATTTCCCTTAAATTGGATAAAATTTTCATATATAATTATAAATTTTGGTTCTGGCCGTATTATGAAATTTCAAGGACATTAAGAGAATTTTCTCCATCTGAAGGATAAGCGTTGCGGGTAAAAATTGGTATCTATTGTTAATATGTTGTTCTATATGTAGTTTATTTATAAAATATATAAATAATGTATAGGTTTTTTTCAAAAATCAATGATGTTGATATAGGATGTAGAATTCAAATATATACTTGAATCCCCACATACTATTCAATTTTCAATTCTATAACCCATTCCCTCCAATGGATAACCTCTAAATATAACTCTTTACATGGTCCTACTATCAATTGTATAATGAATAATTATTGGCGACCCATGAAATTTTTTTATATATTAATCATGTAGGAAAGTTACAAAATTTATCTATCTATATTCCCTTATAATAATATTATTCAATCAATGTTCACCCATGTGAATATTTTGGTGACATAGGATGTTAGGAAACATTACTACATTACCTGATAAGATAAATAGATGACCTGTGTAATTTTTAAGAATAAAAATAATGTTTTATTAATTACTATTAATTACATGTATTATTTTAGTCACTATATTTTTACATGATCAAGGGATTCAGTCACCTATATGCTAGCATAATTTACACCAATATCAATATTATCATCACAATCCTCATTAGAACATATTATGCTACCCATATATATTATTAATTGACCATGTTAGAATGAATTTCAGTTTAATGAGTGAATTACTACCAATAATTAAGTAATATTTTATTTTATGATATAATGATGTTTCCAAACTGTGATGTTTTATATTGTGGTAATTAGAATGATGTTAATTAAAAGTCCCATTTTCATACATTTAATCCCATTATTCATTTATAGATTCCATGAATATATGGGAATCTCACTCCTCAAAATCCCACATGAATTGGTCACTTCTATGGATGGTTGGTTTTGATGATTTTATTTTATTTGAAATATGTGGTTCCTGGTTCCATATATGCTTTACTAACAAGTCTTTAAACATTGGATTTAATGTAACATAATGTTTACACATAATAGATTTCATTAGGTGGTAGTTTTAATCATCATCTAAATTTATTAATGGTTCTCTTATATAGGATAAAATTAATTTAACATGAATAATATGTTTGCATGAATCCTTGTCTTAGAAAAATCAATGGGATCCTAATACAAATTTTGTTTGGTGTGAAGGAATACAAACATATCATTTTCCCCTCACGTGTGAATTGATATGATTTAGTGTGTGACTATAAGAATCCATATAATATAGATACTTTAGTGGTGAGAAAATATATTTATTTTCTAAAAAACGCAGATTTACAAGAAATCTTTCATGTTCTATAAGATTTAAAAATGCTTTATCCATTTTTCCTAGAAACATTAATCAATTCAAGAAACTCATGCAAAAAAAAATAAATCACAAGTGTTATTGATTTAATAATTAATCAAGCTAATAATGATCCTCTAATAAATATATACTAATGATTGTGAGGCACAAAATTTTTCATACAACCATAAAACATTGAACATTTTAACAAATTAACTATATATCTTTCCATCCCAATTAGGTATATCACTTATCTATTCTAAATAAAGATCTTTATGTGGGGATCCTAATTGAATTTCACCATTATTGTTGATTTTAGATGATATTTCTAATGATTGATATGAAATTTAAATTTATTTTCCTGAAATATTAGGTTAATCTATTAAAGAATGAGGATTATACTAAAGACTGTATACATCAATAATACATGACTCATTAATAAAAATCCCACTCATTTTAAGACTTTTGAAAAAGCATAAAATGTGATTGATAATACAATAAAATGGTTTGATGTATCCTAAATATGTTTCATGAATGGTCATATTCTAAAAAAATAAATATACAAATGAGTTGTGAATTTAATTACATATATCTCTCCTATGTTTCTCTCATACGAGTAAGAATTTTTAGAGGAAATTTTTAGAATAAGATTGGTTTGGAAAAAGGTAATTGTAGAGACCCGTATCTTGACGTACATGGACATTACATTAAATTTGTGGAATACTAAGTACATAACAAAAACACACACACAAGGATCGTAATAGTTTATTGTCTTTGGAAACTCAGAACGTAATCTTCTAATCGTGGTGAAAGATCTTCAATATCTCCCATAAAGATCTTCCCTTTTTTTTACCTAAAACCTTTCTTTATATCCTGGGGAAAAGAAAACATAAAAGGGTGAGCTCAAATGCTCAGTAAGGGTAAACAAAAGAAATATCAATCACATCATATACATAAGAACATAGCTTTTGGAAATCTTAACCTGCAAAAGAGCTCATAATATCATATCATGGGATAAATCATAGAAGTGAAAATGAGATCCCCATAATCATAACATAAAACTTGAAACTTTGTGTCATGCACACATAATCATGGAAAATCATTTCTTCTTAGTCATGACTCATTACCAAGACTATCTTAGTGGACAAAGTCCCTTTCTGAATCGAGTTCACTCCTCGTTTCAGTCCTGTATCACTGAACCGAAATAACCTTCCATTCCAGCCATGTCTATCTCATGAGATATAAAATCATTACCCAATGCATTGGAGGGAGATATAGGTCCCACCCATCTTATAATGAATCCTTTCTTATGTGTGCCACATAATCATAAATCATACATCATTGCATAACCCATGTAATAAAAATGGGATTCTTAAACAACATGACATCATAAAACAATTCATATAAGATAAAGGAATTCATAAAAATATTTCCATCACAACATAATCAAACCAATTTAATAATAGGGATAAAAACAGAACCCTTTTATTAACTTAGATGGAAAATAATTTTGATAAAATTCTTGAACTCCATTCTTGAGGAAAATATCCTTTCTTCTTCAAAAACATTTTTCCTTTCATAACATGTCATACGAATTTAAAATAAAAGAAGTTGATTAAAAATAAACTTGAAAACTTGTAAAGGAAGTTTCTTGGAAATAATGTTTTAAAAATCCATTCAGGCCGTATAAGTTAAAAAAAACATTCTTCGTACTTTTGTCGGAAAAGTCAAAAAGTACCTCGTACGGAAAACGACAAAAGAATCCTTTCACTTCTTTTACTAAAAACTCACCGAAGGGTAAAAATGGATTTAAACAATTGTAGGTGGATGGAAATAATATTAAATATTTATGAAACATATATGTGGATGATAAAATACACCCCAGTAAATACTTACGAATAAACAATCTCGGATAAAAAATGAGATTGTGGTATTTTCCTTACCTTAGGTCCGATTTGTTTCGTATGTGTCCGAACCTCCTGTATAATGATTTAAATAATGTCATTGACTTATTACATAATCATATTCATTGTTATGATATCATATATTGTTCACTTATGACATTATATTACCCGTTCTTTTGTAAATTCCATGTTAAAGAAGCGTTTTGGGTAAAATCGTTTCATTTATCGTAGGTGTTTTGACTTGTTGTTCTTGACATTATTATTACTTATATCATGATTTACTTACTTCCAGAATATAAAATATGATTTATATATCATATATATTCATTATATATATATATATATATATTAGATAGATAAATGAAATGAAAAACACCGTTCATGGAGACGGTAGTCCGTACGTACGCATGAACGCTGTTTTCCTTTCCTTATTGTCTTGAATGGAAGTAAGTAGATGACATACATATATATATACATAAATCCAGTAGCTTTATAATGTCATATATTTCATTATTATTTCTTATATATAATTTATAATCATTCTTAAATGGTTAACATGGAGAATGAATCTCATCGCGTCGTGGAGACAGTATTCCGTACGTACGCACGAGAGATGATATCATTTCCATAAATATTGAATTGAATTGGAGTGGATTATACAATATATCATAATAAATATGATGTTTTAATAACTATTTATAGTTATTCTTTACACCATTATACCCATCCATGTAAGGTGGTGGTGGAAAATAGATTACACCACGGCGTGGAGACGGTATTCCGTACGTACGCACGCGCGGTGATTTCTTTTTCCGTAGGATGGATAGATGGTGAAATAGGGTTGTTTCATACTTATAATAACATATCAGTATATGAGTGATACTGATGTTATTACTTCATAATTAAACAACCTAAGAAGAAGAAGTGGAAGAAGAAATAAAGATGAAAGAATTGGTAACGGTAATTACCTCTTCTTTGAAGCGCCTTTTGGAGACCTCCTCTTAGGGAACTAAAATTGGTCTTTGAGGAAGACCAGAACCTCTAGGATGTTTCTAGGGAAGTGGAGAAGAGATTTTGGCAGGGGTTGGCCGAGATTGAGTGCTCAAATTGGTGTGAGGAGGAGGGGGAGGAGGTGTCCTTTTATAAGGGAGGAGAGGGGCACCTTAGGAATACCTCAAAATATTATTTTATATTAATGTCAAAATCGGTTTATAATGGTTCCAAAGGGTATTATTTGGAAGCTAAAGTGAGGTTGGGTCGAAATCCTATCAACCAATAGGATTTAGAAAAGATTAGGTTATTATTTTAACCTTATCAATTAGATTTAACTCTAAGTTAAATAATTTAACTTTTACCGTGTCTTTTTGTTTTCTTTCACTATATGGTTAATACACTTACTATAACATGCCAAACGAACCCCAAATTGTTTATTATTAATATATATATCCTTATCTAAGTCATTTGGCCGAACCTTAGATTTTTAGGAATAAAATAACAATTAATAATATAATATTTGATTTAAAAACTATTTTGTGTCAATTTTGACACTATTTGATATATGATTTTTGTGAAAGTCATAACAGAATTATATGTTCGAAAAAAGTTGATTAAATCAACACTAATATATCATAGTAACCTAGAAAATTAGTGGAATTCATAAAAAGTCTCAAATTACATTCATTTGAGTATTTATAACATCAATTATGTTAATATTTCCTTAAAAGGGTAATTACTGCATCATCGTTGTGTCATATATAAATTAATTTTTTTAAAGTCTATAAATTATAAATAAAATATCATTATATATGAAATCTTGTTAGCTTTCTAATTAATATTTATAGTCGAATTTATATTATGTATAACCCCATATTAAAATTTTTTTAGTGAATAATCGTTGATTTTAACTCTTTTAACTCTTCTTTGAATTAAATAATAATAAATGTCCTAATCTAATCCAAGTGGGCCTAAATGGTCATATTATATTCATAAGGTTGTTTTTGGTCGAATTACACTTATCCAATAGAATTAGGACATGTGTTAGGGTAATAGTAATATCATATTTACCCTTAGTTACCCTATTTACTATTAACCGTGGTAAAAAAAAGTAAAAAGTTACTATTCACCAAAAAATATTTTCATCTCATTGAACCACATTTTACATACTGACATCAACCGTGTCTCTCGGATTTTTGAAATTCCATTCACAGAAGCGGTAAAATTAAGATTTATGAAGAAATTAATTTTTTTTACTACCACTTAGTAGTTTCACTATTCATCAAAAATTGATGTTTTTCATAACAATGCCAAAATTTCATCCTAAGCTATATTTCATAATCCGAATTCAAAAATGAAGTCTATTTTACCAAATTCATAACATCAAAGTTGCATTAATTAATTTTATAATTAAATCCCGCTGTTAAAACAAATAGCGTGTTTTTAAGAAACAATATCTATCAAAAGATTGACACTTGATTATGTCTGGTTTAAATGTGAAATTACATCCAATGACCAACATTGTATTAAATTGTAAAAATATATTCTAAATATACTTTAAAACCACTCAAATTAATGATTGATCACTATTAATTATTTTGATTAAAAAAGTTGTTTTTAATTATAATTTAGTAATTTTCACCATTCATCAGAATATGAAAGTTATCCGAAAAGTACCAAAATTTCACCTTAGGCTAAATTAGATACTCCGAATCCAAAAATGAAGTCCATTTTGAGAGCTAAAATTTCTAAAATTTAAAAAGTGGTTATTACTATTCATAACGGCTAGTTTTAATAATATTTTAATAGCATATCATTGTTTCGTGAAACTCAATATTACGTACTACACACGCTATCGAGGAAGGTTGCGATTGCGTGTAATGCAAGGCAAGTCAAGGATGTGTGTTGTGCAAGCTTCTTTTGGTGTAGCGTACAACACAAGACATTAAAAATAATATTTTTTCATAAAATCTCGGGGTGTTACATTCTACCCCCCTTAAAATGAATTTCGCCCTCAAAATTCGTCAGGGTTATAAATGGTTTACTATTCAAAAGTTTCTTTAATAGAAACCCACATCGTAAAAAGGAATACCAAAACTTGGCTTTAAAATCTAAAGTATGAAATGTAACGATTACCCAAATAAACTAATCACTGGGTTTCCACATAGGTGAAAATATGGATATGAAAGAGAAATCTAACCATCATGTTCTGATAGAGAGTGGTAGAGAACATGGCTATGGAAAAGCCAGTAATCACAAATCCATAGATTTGTGATGATATAGGGTACCATCTGATTCATCAGGTATAAGATTACTAGGACAACATTTTTGGTTTTCAAGATCATTTCCCTAAAGTTGAAAATTTGAATTAGAATAAATACTTACTTTATTTTGGTACAATCTCACTGTTGTTTGTGCCTTGAACAATTTCCACTTCATCTCTTAAATAAATGAAGTTGAATTTGTTATTCGTGAAGTGTTAGCAGATCATGTGATAGAATGACGGGTCATTCCATCTGTCTCAAACAAAAGGTTAGCAAAAATTATATACATAAGTCGATCTATAGTGAGATTAATCATATATATAGTTCCAAAAATGGACTTATACTTCATATATCATACTGCTTAATATAATAAAACTAGTTTCTACTAAACAGGGACTTCCTGTAGGCCAGTGGTAGGCTATAAAGGCCAGTCGCACTTCGGTTGTGGGTTCGATTCCCACAGCCTTGTCCGAAGCGATGGGCTGTCGCCCGTCCTGCAGGTTGTCCTTTTTCTAAAACTATATTACTATAACATCCCATAATATCGAAAAAACTTCTATCCTTAAACAATACTAACTTATGTCCAACATAATCCATTCCAATCTTTAGTCCTATCCATAATACTGCAGTCCATTCTCATAACATAGTGAAAACGATTACCAGAGATTTAATACCATCGTTGATCCCCATATATCATAAGATATATCTTGTTGGACACATTCCAAACATTCAAAGGCCTTAATCTTGTACTCTCTTGAATACCCATTGAACCTTAGTGAAAACTTGAATGAAGTTAAAAGTTAACACTTTCCACATACCAAAATCCTCAAAATTCTATATACTCAAACCATGATATCACTTAGTCCTTATATCAATCATGAGCTCATGAATATTGTTAAACATTTCATTTTCTCGTTTTCCCTTCATTATGCGCATAATATCTCAATCACTTTGAATACCACATTAGTCCAATACATAAATATTCCAATATTCCAAGATACAACATTATTTTGGAATCCCATTACATAAACACTTAATCATTCCGCCACATCGTTGTCATATTCAACATTGCCAATAGTGATCGCATGTGACTTCCCTTTGTCCTTTGCCTTAAGCGGTTGCTCATGTCGATCATCACTAACCCTTGGATTAGGGAATTTATTAGCATAATGCCCCATTTCCTTGCACTTGAAGCATTGAAGTGTTGGTTGTACGTTCTCTGCAGTGTTTGCTTTATTCACTTCATTAGAATCCCATTTTCCATTACTTCGACACTCAGCTGCTCGATGACCTTCTTTTCCACACTTAAAACATTTTCTAGTCCCTTTAAGACAATCTCCACCATGCTTCTTTCCACACTTTGTGCATAAGGAAACATTCATCTTCTTTTCACCATTATTCTGAGTTTTCTCCTTGAACTCCATCTTTCTCTTATTAGTCGAGTCAGGAAACTTACCAAATTTTACTTTATTGATCATATTGTGAGATTGCTGATTCGGCATAATAATGATGTTTGGACATCCAAATCCCATTTCATTTGGTTGCTCATGAAGAATATCATTCCATTGTCCATCATATCCTCCATTATTGTGAATCATCTTGTTTCCAGCCATTTTCTAAAACCCAAACAGAATAGTGTTAGATGAAAAAATCATAATAAAGGGGGAGTAACGTAAATATCTATCATCTTTGGTTTAATCTAATATCGTTACCATAGTTCTAGGACTATATCCTATACGTATACTTATCCTTAGGGGCATCCCTAGACATACCTTAGAAATATCTCTAGGGATCTCACTAACGTTTTCGCATCCTAGTTTCCAAAGGTTGACTAAACCTTTCCTCTGATACCAACTGTAGAGACCCGTATCTTGACGTAAATGGACATTACATTACATTTGTGGAATACTTAGTACATAACAAAAACACACACACAAGGATCGTAATAGTTTAGTGTCTTTGGAAACTCGGAACGTAATCTTCTAATCGTGGTGAAAGATCTTCAATATATCCCATAAAGATCTTCCTTTTTTTTACCTAAAACCTTTCTTTATATCCTGGGGAAAAGAAAACATAAAAGGGTGAGCTCAAATGCTCAGTAAGGGTAAACAAAAGAAATATCAATCACATCATATACATAAGAACATAGCTTTTGGAAATCTTAACCTGCAAAAGAGCTCATAATATCATATCATGGGATAAATCATAGAAGTGAAAATGAGATCCCCATAATCATAACATAAAACTTGAAACTTTGTGGCATGCACACATAATCATGGAAAATCATTTCTTGTTAGTCATGACTCATTGCCAAGACTATCTTAGTGGACAAAGTCCCTTTCTGAACCGAGTTCACTCCTCGTTTCAGTCCTGTATCACTGAACCGAAATAACCTTCCGTTCCAGCCATGTCTATCTCATGAGATATAAAATCATTACCCAATGCATTGGAGGGAGATATAGGTCCCACCCATCTTATAATGAATCATTTCTTATGTGTGCCACATAATCATAAATCATACATCATTGCATAACCCATGTAATAAAAATGGGATTCTTAAACAACATGACATCATAAAACAATTCATATAAGATAAAGGAATTCATAAAAATATTTCCATCACAAAATAATCAAACCAATGTAATAATAGAGATAAAAACATAACCCTTTTATTATCTTAGATGGAAAATAATTTTGATAAAATACTTGAACTCCATTCTTGAGGAAAATATCCTTTCTTCTTCATAAACATTTTTCCTTTCATAACATGTCATACGAATTTAAAATAAAAGAAGTTGATTAAAAATAAACTTGAAAACTTTTAAAGGAAGTTTCTTGGAAATAATGTTTTAAAAATACATTCAGGCCGTATAAGTTAAAAAAAACATTCTTCGTACTTTTGTCGGAAAAGTCAAAAAGTACCTCGTACGGATAACGAAAAAAGATTCCTTTCAATTCTTTTACTAAAAACTCACCTAAGGGTAAAAATGGATTTAAACAATTTTAGGTGGATGGAAATAATATTAAATATTTATTAAACATGTATGTGGATGATAAAATACACCCCAGTAAATACTTACGAATAAACAATCTCGGATAAAAATGAGATTGTGGTATTTTCCTTACCTTAGGTCCGATTTGCTTCGTATGTGTCCGAACCTCCTGTATAATTATTTAAATAATGTCATTGACTTATTACAGAATCATATTCATTGTTATGATATCATATATTGTTCACTTATGACATTATATTACCCGTTCTTTTGTAAATTCCATGTTAATGAAGCGTTTTGGGTAAAATCGTTTCATTTATCGTAGGTGTTTTGACTTGTTGTTCTTGACATTATTATTACTTATATCATGATTTACTTACTTCCAGAATATAAAATATGATTTGTATATCATATATATTCAGTATATATATATATATAATAGATAGATAAATGAAATGAAAAACACTGTTCATGGAGACGGTAGTCCGTACGTACGCATGAACGCTGTTTTCCTTTCCTTATTGTCTTGAATGGAAGTAAGTAGATGACATACATATATATATACATAAATCCAGTAGCTTTATAATGTCATATATTTCATTATTATTTCTTATATATACTTTATAATCATTCTTAAATGGTTAACATGGAGAATGAATCTCATCGCGTCGTGGAGACGGTATTCCGTACGTACGCACGAGCGATGATATCATTTCCATAAATATTGAATTGAATTGGAGTGGATTATACAATATATCATAATAAATATGATGTTGTAATAACTATGTATAGTTATTCTTTACACCATTATACCCATCCATGTAAGGTGGTGGTGGAAAATAGATTACACCACAGCGTGGAGACGGTATTCTGTACGTACGCACGCGCGGGGATTTCTTTTTCCGTAGGATGGATAGATGGTGAAATAGGGTTGTTTCATACTTATAATAACATATCATTATATGATTGATACTGATGTTATTACTTTATAATGAAACAACCTAAGAAGAAGAAGTGGAAGAAACAATAAAGATGAAAGAATTGGTAACGGTAATTACCTCTTCTTTGAAGCGCCTTTTGAAGACCTCCTCTTAGGGAACTAAAATTGGTCTTTGAGGATGACCAGAACCTCTAGGATGTTTCTAGGGAAGTGGAGAAGAGATTTTGGCAGGGGTTGGCCGAGCTTGAGTGCTCAAATTGGTGTGAGGAGGAGGGGGAGGAGGTGTCCTTTTATAAGGGAGGAGAGGGGCACCTTAGGAATACCTCAAAATATTATTTTATATTAATGTCAAAATCGGTTTATAATGGTTCCAAAGGGTCTTATTTCGAATCTAAAGTGGGGTTGGGTCGAAATCCTATCAACCAATAGGATTTAGACAAGTTTAGGTTATTATTTTAACCTTATCAATTAGATTTAACTCTATGTTAAATAATTTAACTTTTACCGTCTCTTTTTGTTTTCTTTCACTATATGGTTAATAAACTTACTATAACATGCCAAACGAACCCCAAATTGTTTATTATTAATATATATATCCTTATCTAAGTCATTTGGCCGAACCTTAGATTTTTAGGAATAAAATAACAATTAATAATATAATAGTTTATTTAAACACTATTTTGTGTCAATTTTGACACTATTTGATATATCATTTTTGTGAAAGTCATAACAGAATTATATTTTCGAACAAAGTTGATTAAATCAACAATGATATATCATAGTAACCTATAAAATTAGTGGAATTCATAAAAAGTCTCAAATTACATTCAATTGAGTATTTATAACATCAATTATGTTAATATTTCCTTAAAAGGGTAATTACTGCATCATCGTTGTGTCATAAATAAATTAATTGTTTTAAAGTCTAAAAATTATAAATAAAATATCATTATATAGGAAATCTTTTTATCTTTCTAATGAATATTTATAGTCGAATTTATCTTATGTATAACCCAATATTAAAAATGTTTTAGTGAATAAACATTGATTTTAACTCTTTTAACTCTTCTTTGAAATAAATAATAATAAATGTCCTAATCTAATCCAAGTGGGCCTAAATGGTCATATTATATTCATAAGGTTGTTTTTGGTCGAATTTCACTTATTCAATAGAATTAGGACATGTGTTAGGGTAATAGTAATATCATATTTACCCTTAGTTACCCTATTTACTATTAACCGTGGTAAAAAAAAGTAAAAAGTTACTATTCACCAAAAATTATTTTCATCTCATTGAACCACATTTTACTTAAAGACATCAAACATGTCTCTCGAATTTTTGAAATTCCATTCACAGAAGCGGTAAAATTAAGATTTATGAAGAAATTAATTTTTTTAACTACCACTTAGTAGTTTCACTATTCATCAAAAATTGATGTTTTTCAGAACAATGCCAAAATTTCATCCTAAGCTATATTTCATAATCCGAATTCAAAAATGAATTCTATTTTACCAAATTCATAACATAAAAGTTGCATTAATTAATTTTATAATTAAATCCCACTGTTAAAACAAATAGCGTGTTTTTAAGAAACAATATCTATCAAAAGATTGACACTTGATTATGTCTGGTTTAAATGTGAAATTACATCCAATGACCAACATTGTATTAAATTGTAATAATATATTCTAAATATACTTTAAAACCACTCAAATTAATGATTTATAACTATTAATTGTTTCGATTAAAAAAGTTGTTTTTAATTATAATTTAGTAATTTTCACTATTCATCAGAATATGAAAGTTATCCGAAAAGTACCAAAATTTCACCTTAGGCTAAATTCGATACTCCGAATCCAAAAATAAAGTCCATTTTGAGAGCTAAAATTTCTAAAATTTAAAAAGTGGTTATTACTATTCATAACGACTAGTTTTAATAATATTTTAATAGCATATCATTGTTTCGTGAAACTCAATATTACGTACTACACACGCTATCGAGGAAGGTTGTGATTGCGTGTAATGCAAGGAAAGTCAAGGATGTGTGTTGTGCAAGCTTCTTTTGGTGTAGCGTACAACACAAGACATTAAAAATAATATTTTTTCATAAAATCTCGGGGTGTTACATTCCACCCCCCATAAAAGGAATTTCGCCCTCGAAATTCGTCAGGGTTATAAATGGTTTACTATTCAAAAGTTTCTTTAATAGAAACCCACATCGTAAAAAGGAATACCAAAACTTGGATTTAAAATCTAAAGTAGGAAATGTAACGATTACCCAAATAAACTAATCACTGGGTTTCCACATAGGTGAAAATATGGGTATGAAAGAGAAATCTAACCATCATGTTCTGATGGAGAGTGGTAGAGAACATGGCTATGGAAAAGCCAGTAATCACAAATCCATAGATTTGTGATGATATAAGGTACCATCTGATTCATCAGGTATAAGATTACTAGGACAACATTTTTTGTTTTCAAGATCATTTCCCTAAATTTGAAAATTTGAATTAGAATAAATACTTACTTTATTTTAGTACAATCTCACTGTTGTTCGTGCCTTGAACAATTTTCACTTCATCTCTTAAATAAATGAAGTTGAATTTGTTATTCGTGAAGTGTTAGCAGATCATGTGATAGAATGACGGGTCATTCCATCTGTCTCAAACAAAAGGTTAGCAAAAATTATATACATAAGTCGATCTATAGTGAGATTAATCATATATATAGTTCCAAAAATGGACTTATACTTCATATATCATACTGCTTAATATAATAAAACTAGTTTCTACTAAATAGGGACTTCCTGTAGGCCAGTGGTAGGCGATAAAGGCCAGTCGCACTTCGGTTGTGGGTTCGATTCCCACAGCCTTGTCCGAAGCGATGGGCTGTCGCCCGTCCTGCAGGTTGTCCTTTTTCTAAAACTATATTACTATAACATCCCATAATATCGAAAAAACTTCTATCCTTAAACAATACTAACTTATGTCCAACATAATCCATTCCAATCTTTAGTCCTATCCATAATACTGCAGTCCATTATCATAACATAGTGAAAACGATTACCAGAGCTTTAATACCATCGTTGATCCCCATATATCATAAGATATATCTTGTTGGACACATTCCAAACATTCAAAGGCCTTAATCTTGTACTCTCTTGAATACCCATTGAACCTTAGTGAAAACTTGAATGCAGTTAAAAGTTAACACTTTCCACATACCAAAATCCTCAAAATTCTATATACTCAAACCATGATATCACTTAGTCCTTATATCAATCATGAGCTCATGAATATTGTTAAACATTTCATTTTCTCGTTTTCCCTTCATTATGTGCATAATATCTCAATCACTTTGAATACCACATTAGACCAATACATAAATATTCCAATATTCCAAGATACAACATTATTTTGGAATCCCATTACATAAACACTTAATCATTCCGCCACATCGTTGTCATATTCAACATTGCCAATAGTGATCGCATGTGACTTCCCTTTGTCCTTTGCCTTAAGCGGTTGCTCATGTCGATCATCACTAACCCTTGGATTAGGGCATTTATTAGCATAATGCCCCATTTCCTTGCACTTGAAGCATTGAAGTGTTGGTTGTACGTTCTCTGCAGTGTTTGCTTTATTCACTTCATTAGAATCCCATTTTCCATTACTTCGACACTCAGCTGCTCGATGACCTTCTTTTCCACACTTAAAACATTTTCTAGTCCCTTTAAGACAATCTCCACCATGCTTCTTTCCACACATTGTGCATAAGGAAACATTCATCTTCTTTTCACCATTATTCTGAGTTTTCTCCTTGAACTCCATCTTTCTCTTATTAGTCGAGTCAGGAAACTTACCAAATTTTACTTTATTAATCATATTGTGAGATTGGTGATTCGGCATAATAATGATGTTTGGACATCCAAATCCCATTTAATTTGGTTGCTCATGAAGAATATCATTCCATTGTCCATCATATCCTCCATTATTGTGAATCATCTTGTTTCCAGCCATTTTCTAAAACCCAAACAGAGTAGTGTTAGATGCAAAAATCATAATAAAGGGGGAGTAACTTAAATATCTATCATCTTTGGTTTAATCTAATATCGTTACCATAGTTCTAGGACTATATCCTATACGTATACTTATCCTTAGGGGCATCCCTAGACATACCTTAGAAATATCTCTAGGGATCTCACTAACGTTTTCGCATCCTAGTTTCCAAAGGTTGACTAAACCTTTCCTCTGATACCAACTGTAGAGACCAGTATCTTGACGTACATGGACATTACATTACATTTGCGGAATACTTAGTACATAACAAAAACACACACACAAGGATCGTAATAGTTTAGTGTCTTTGGAAACTCGGAACGTAATCTTCTAATCGTGGTGAAAGATCTTCAATATCTCCCATAAAGATCTTCCCTTTTTTTTACCTAAAACCTTTCTTTATATCCTGGGGAAAAGAAAACATAAAAGGGTGAGCTCAAATGCTCAGTAAGGGTAAACAAAAGAAATATCAATCACATCATATACATAAGAACATAGCTTTTGGAAATCTTAACCTGCAAAAGAGCTCATAATATCATATCATGGGATAAATCATAGAAGTGAAAATGAGATCCCCATAATCATAACATAAAACTTGAAACTTTGTGGCATGCACACATAATCATGGAAAATCATTTCTTGTTAGTCATGACTCTTTGCCAAGATTATCTTAGTGGACAAAGTCCCTTTCTGAACCGAGTTCACTCCTCGTTTCAGTCCTGTATCACTGAACCGAAATAACCTTTCGTTCCAGCCATATCTATCTCATGAGATATAAAATCATTACCCAATGCATTGGAGGGAGATATAGGTCCCACCCATCTTATAATGAATCCTTTCTTATGTGTGCCACATAATCATAAATCATACATCATTGCATAACCCATGTAATAAAAATGGGATTCTTAAACAACATGACATCATAAAACAATTCATATAAGATAAAGGAATTCATAAAAATATTTCCATCACAACATAATCAAACCAATGTAATAATAGGGATAAAACAGAACCCTTTTATTATCTTAGATGGAAAATAATTTTGATAAAATACTTGAACTCCATTCTTGAGGAAAATATCCTTTCTTCTTCAAAAACATTTTTCCTTTCATAACATGTCATACGAATTTAAAATAAAAGAAGTTGATTAAAAATAAACTTGAAAACTTGTAAAGGAAGTTTCTTGGAAATAATGTTTTAAAAATACATTCAGGCCGTATAAGTTAAAAAAAACATTCTTCGTACTTTTGTCGGAAAAGTCAAAAAGTACCTCGTACGGAAAAACGACAAAAGATTCCTTTCACTTCTTTTACTAAAAACTCACCGAAGGGTAAAAATGGATTTAAACAATTGTAGGTGGATGGAAATAATATTAAATATTTATGAAACATGTATGTGGATGATAAAATACACCCCAGTAAATACTTACGAATAAACAATCTCGGATAAAAATGAGATTGTGGTATTTTCCTTACCTTAGGTCCGATTTGCTTTGTATGTGTCCGAACCTCCTGTATAATGATTTAAATAATTTCATTGACTTATTACAGAATCATATTTATTGTTATGATATCATATATTGTTCACTTATGACATTATATTACCCATTCTTTTGTAAATTCCATGTTAAAGAAGCGTTTTGGGTAAAATCGTTTCATTTATCGTAGGTGTTTTGACTTGTTGTTCTTGACATTATTATTACTTATATCATGATTTACTTACTTCCAGAATATAAAATATGATTTCCATATCATATATATTCAGTATATATATATATATAATAGATAGATAAATGAAATGAAAAACACCGTTCATGGAGATGGTAGTCCGTACGTACGCATGAATGCTGTTTTCCTTTCCTTATTGTCTTGAATGGAAGTAAGTAGATGACATACATATATATATACATAAATCCAGTAGCTTTATAATGTCATATATTTCATTATTATTTCTTATATATACTTTATAATCATTCTTAAATGGTTAACATGGAGAATGAATCTCATCGCGTCGTGGAGACGGTATTTCGTACGTACGCACGAGCGATGATATCATTTCCATAAATATTTAATTGAATTGGAGTGGATTATACAATATATCATAATAAATATGATGTTGTAATATCTATGTATAGTTATTCTTTACACCATTATACCCATCCATGTAAGGTGGTGGTGGAAAATAGATTACACCACGGCGTGGAGACGGTATTCCGTACGTACGCACGCGCGGTGATTTCTTTTTCCGTAGGATGGATAGATGGTGAAATAGGGTTGTTTCATACTTATAATAACATATAAGTATATGAGTGATACTGATGTTATTACTTCATAATGAAACAACCTAAGAAGAAGAAGTGGAAGAAGAAATAAAGATGAAAGAATTGGTAACGGTAATTACCTCTTCTTTGAAGCGCCTTTTGGAGACCTCCTCTTAGGGAACTAAAATTGGTCTTTGAGGAAGACCAGAACCTCTAGGATGTTTCTAGGGAAGTGGAGAAGATATTTTGGAAGGGGTTGGCCGAGCTTGAGTGCTCAAATTGGTGTGAGGAGGAGGGGGAGGAGGTGTCCTTTTATAAGGGAGGAGAGGGGCACCTTAGGAATACCTCAAAATATTATTTTATATTAGTGTCAAAATCGGTTTATAATGGTTCCAAAGGGTCTTATTTCGAAGCTAAAGTGGGTTTGGGTCGAAATCCTATCAACCAATAGGATTTAGACAAGTTTAGGTTATTATTTTAACCTTATCAATTAGATTTAACTCTAAGTTAAATAATTTAACTTTTACCGTGTCTTTTTGTTTTCTTTCACTATATGGTTAATACACTTACTATAACATGCCAAACGAACCCCAAATTGTTTATTATTAATATATATATCCTTATCTAAGTCATTTGGCCGAACCTTAGATTTTTAGGAATAAAATAACAATTAATAATATAATATTTTATTTAAAAACTATTTTGTGTCAATTTTGACACTATTTGATATATGATTTTTGTGAAAGTCATAAAAGAATTATATGTTCGAACCAAGTTAATTAAATCAACACTAATATATCATAGTAACCTATAAAATTAGTGTAATTCATAAAAAGGCTCAAAATACATTCATTTGAGTATTTATAACATCAATTATGTTAATATTTCCTTAAAAGGGTAATTACTGCATCATCGTTGTGTCATAAATAAATTAATTTTTTTAAAGTCTAAAAATTATAAATAAAATATAATTATATAGGAAATCTTTTTATCTTTCTAATGAATATTTATAGTCGAATTTATCTTATGTATAACCCCATATTAAAAATGTTTTAGTGAATAAACTTTGATTTTAACTCTTTTAACTCTTCTTTGAATTAAATAATAATAAATGTCCTAATCTAATCCAAGTGGGACTAAATGGTCATATTATATTCATAAGGTTGTTTTTGGCCGAATTACACTTATCCAATAGAATTAGTACATGTGTTAGGGTAATAGTAATATCATATTTACCCTTAGTTACCCTATTTACTATTAACCGTGGTAAAAAAAAGTAAAAAGTTACTATTCACCAAAAATTATTTTCATCTCATTGAACCACATTTTACTTACTGACATCAACCGTGTTTCTCGGATTTTTGAAATTCCATTCACAGAAGCAGTAAAATTAAGATTTATGAAGAAATTAATTTTTTTAACTACCACTTAGTAGTTTCACTATTCATCAAAAAATGATGTTTTTCAGAACAATGCCAAAATTTCATCCTAAGCTATATTTCATAATCCGAATTCAAAAATGAAGTCTATTTTACCAAATTCATAACATAAAAGTTTCATTAATTAATTTTATAATTAAATCCCGCTGTTAAAACAAATAGCGTGTTTTTAAGAAACAATATCTATCAAAAGATTGACACTTGATTATGTCTGGTTTAAATGTGAAATTACATCCAATGACCAATATTGTATTAAATTGTAAAAATATACTCTAAATATACTTTAAAACCACTCAAATTAATGATTTATCACTATTAATTATTTCGATTAAAAAAGTTGTTTTTAATTATAATTTAGTAATTTTCACTATTCATCAGAATATGAAAGTTATCCGAAAAGTACCAAAATTTCACCTTAGGCTAAATTCGATACTCCGAATCCAAAAATAAAGTCCATTTTGAGAGCTAAAATTTCTAAAATTTAAAAAGTGGTTATTACTATTCATAACGGCTAGTTTTAATAATATTTTAATAGCATATCATTGTTTCGTGAAACTCAATATTACGTACTACACACGCTATCGAGGAAGGTTGAGATTGCGTGTAATGCAAGGCAAGTCAAGGATGTGTGTTGTTCAAGCTTCTTTTGGTGTAGCGTACAACACAAGACATTAAAAATAATATTTTTTCATAAAATATCGGGGTGTAACATTCTACCCCCCTTAAAATGAATTTCGCCCTCGAAATTTGTCGGGGTTATAATTGGTTTACTATTCGAAAGTTTCTTTAATAGAAACCCACATCGTAAAAAGGAATACCAAAACTTGGCTTTAAAATCTAAAGTATGAAATGTAACGATTACCCAAATAAACTAATCACTGGGTTTCCACATAGGTGAAAATATGGATATGAAAGAGAAATCTAACCATCATGTTCTGATGGAGAGTGGTAGAGAACATGGCTATGGAAAAGCTAGTAATCACAAATCCATAGATTTGTGATGATATAAGGTACCATCTGATTCATCAGGTATAAGATTACTAGGACAACATTTTTGGTTTTCAAGATCATTTTCCTAAAGTTGAAAATTTGAATTAGAATAAATACTTACTTTATTTTGGTACAATCTCACTGTTGTTCGTGCCTTGAACAATTTCCACTTCATCTCTTAAATAAATGAAGTTGAATTTGTTATTCGTGAAGTGTTAGCAGATCATGTGATAGAATGACGGGTCATTCCATCTGTCTCAAACAAAAGGTTAGCAAAAATTATATACATAAGTCGATCTATAGTGAGATTAATCATATATATAGTTCCAAAAATGGACTTATACTTCATATATCATACTGCTTAATATAATAAAACTAGTTTCTACTAAACAGGGACTTCCTGTAGGCCAGTGGTAGGCGATAAAGGCCAGTCGCACTTCGGTTGTGGGTTCGATTCCCACAGCCTTGTCCGAAGCGATGGGATGTCGCCCGTCCTGCAGGTTGTCCTTTTTCTAAAACTATATTACTATAACATCCCATAATATCGAAAAATCTTCTATCCTTAAACAATACTAACTTATGTCCAACATAATCCATTCTAATCTTTAGTCCTATCCATAATACTGTAGTCCATTCTCATAACATAGTGAAAACGATTACCAGAGATTTAATACCATCGTTGATCCCCATATATCATAAGATATATCTTGTTGGACACATTCCAAACATTCAAAGGCCTTAATCTTGTACTCTCTTGAATACCCATTGAACCTTAGTGAAAACTTGAATGCAGTTAAAAGTTAACACTTTCCACATACCCAAATCCTCAAAATTCTATATACTCAAACCATGATATCACTTAGTCCGTATATCAATCATGCGCTCATGAATATTGTTAAACATTTCATTTTCTCGTTTTCCCTTCATTATGCGCATAATATCTCAATCAATTTGAATACCACATTAGACCAATACATAAATATTCCAATATTCTAAGATACAACATTATTTTGGAATCCCATTACATAAACACTTAATCATTCCGCCACATCGTTGTCATATTCAACATTGCCAATAGTGATCGCATGTGACTTCCCTTTTTCCTTTGCCTTAAGCGGTTGCTCATGTCGATCATCACTAACCCTTGGATTAGGGAATTTATTAGCATAATGCCCCATTTCCTTGCACTTGAAGCATTGAAGTGTTGGTTGTACGTTCTCTGCAGTGTTTGCTTTATTCACTTCATTAGAATCCCATTTTCCATTACTTCGACACTCAGCTGCTCGATGAACATCTTTTCCACACTTAAAACATTTTCTAGTCCCTTTAAGACAATCTCCACCATGCTTCTTTCCACACTTTGTTCATAAGGAAACATTCATCTTCTTTTCACCATTATTCTGAGTTTTCTCCTTGAACTCCATCTTTCTCTTATTAGTAGAGTCAGGAAACTTACCAAATATTACTTTATTGATCATATTGTGAGATTGCTGATTCGGCATAATAATGATGTTTTGACATCCAAATCCCATTTGATTTGGTTGCTCATGAAGAATATCATTCCACTGTCCATCATATCCTCCATTATTGTGAATCATCTGGTTTCCTGCCATTTTCTAAAACCCAAACAGAATAGTGTTAGATGCAAAAATCATAATAAAGGGTGAGTAACTTAAATATCTATCATCTTTGGTTTAATCTAATATCGTTACCATAGTTCTAGGACTATATCCTATACGTATACTTATCCTTAGGGGCATCCCTAGACATACCTTAGAAATATCTCAAGGGATCTCACTAACGTTTTCGCATCCTAGTTTCCAAAGGTTGACTAAATCTTTCCTCTGATACCAACTGTAGAGACCTGTATCTTGACGTACATGGACATTACACTACATTTGCGGAATACTTAGTACATAACAAAAACACACACACAAGGATCGTAATAGTTTAGTGTCTTTGGAAACTCGGAACGTAATCTTCTAATCGTGGTGAAAGATCTTCAATATCTCCCATAAAGATCTTCCCTTTTTTTACCTAAAACCTTTCTTTATATCCTGGGGAAAAGAAAACATAAAAGGGTGAGCTGAAATGCTCAGTAAGGGTAAACAAAAGAAATATCAATCACATCATATACATAAGAACATAGCTTTTGGAAATCTTAACCTGCAAAAGAGCTCATAATATCATATCATGGGATAAATCATAGAAGTGAAAATGAGATCCCCATAATCATAACATAAAACATGAAACTTTGTGGCATGCACACATAATCATGGAAAATCATTTCTTGTTAGTCATGACTCATTGCCAAGACTATCTTAGTGGACAAAGTCCCTTTCTGAACCGAGTTCACTCCTCGTTTCAGTCCTGTATCACTGAACCGAAATAACCTTCCGTTCCAGCCATGTCTGTCTCATGAGATATAAAATCATTACCCAATGCATTGGAGGGAGATATAGGTCCCACCCATCTTATAATGAATCCTTTCTTATGTGTGCCACATAATCATAAATCATACATCATTGCATAACCCATGTAATAAAAATGGGATTCTTAAACAACATGACATCATAAAACAATTCATATAAGATAAAGGAATTCATAAAAATATTTCCATCACAACATAATCAAACCAATGTAATAATAGGGATAAAACAGAACCCTTTTATTATCTTAGATGGAAAATAATTTTGATAAAATACTTGAACTCCATTCTTGAGGAAAATATCCTTTCTTCTTCAAAAACATTTTTCCTTTCATAACATGTCATACGAATTTAAAATAAAAGAAGTTGATTAAAAATAAACATGAAAACTTGTAAAGGAAGTTTCTTAGAAATAATGTTTTAAAAATACATTCAGGCCGTATAAGTTAAAAAAACATTCTTCGTACTTTTGTCGGAAAAGTCAAAAAGTACCTCGTACGGAAAACGACAAAAGATTCCTTTCACTTCTTTTACTAAAAACTCACCGAAGGGTAAAAATGGATTTAAACAATTGTAGGTGGATGGAAATAATATTAAATATTTATGAAACATGTATGTGGATGATAAAATACACCCCAGTAAATACTTACGAATAAACAATCTCAGATAAAAATGAGATTGTGGTATTTTCCTTACCTTAGGTCCGATTTGCTTCGTATGTGTCCGAACCTCCTGCATAATGATTTAAATAATGTCATTGACTTATTACAGAATCATATTCATTGTTAGGAAATCATATATTGTTCACTTATGACATTATATTACCCGTTCTTTTGTAAATTCCATGTTAAAGAAGCGTTTTGGGTAAAATCGTTTCATTTATCGTAGGTGTTTTGACTTGTTGTTCTTGACATTATTGTTACTTATATCATGATTTACTTACTTCAAGAATATAAAATATGATTTATATATCATATATATTCAGTATATATATATATATATATAATATATAGATAAATGAAATGAAAAACACCGTTCATGGAGACGGTAGTCCGTACGTACGCATGAACGCTGTTTTCCTTTCCTTATTGTCTTGAATGGAAGTAAGTAGATGACATACATATATATATACATAAATCCAGTAGCTTTATAATGTCATATATTTCATTATTATTTCTTATATGTACTTTATAATCATTCTTAAATGGTTAACATGGAGAATGAATCTCATCGCGTTGTGGAGACGGTATTCCGTACGTACGCACGAGCGATGATATCATTTCCATAAATATTGAATTGAATTGGAGTGGATTATACAATATATCATAATAAATATGATGTTTTAATAACTATTTATAGTTATTCTTTACACCATTATACCCATCCATATATGGTGGTGGTGGAAAATAGATTACACCACGGCGTGGAGACGGTATTCCGTACGTACGCACGCGCGGTGATTTCTTTTTCCGTAGGATGGATAGATGGTGAAATAGGGTTGTTTCATACTTATAATGACATATCAGTATATGAGTGATACTGATGTCATTACTTCATAATGAAACAACCTAAGAAGAATAAGTGGAAGAAGAAATAAAGATGAAAGAATTGGTAACGGTAATTACCTCTTCTTTGAAGCGCCTTTTGGAGACCTCCTCTTAGGGAACTAAAATTGGTCTTTGAGGAAGACCAGAACCTCTAGGATGTTTCTAGGGAAGTGGATAAGAGATTTTTTAAGGGGTTGGCCGAGCTTGAGTGCTCAAATTGGTGTGAGGAGGAGGGGGAGGAGGTGTCCTTTTATAAGGGAGGAGAGGGGCACCTTAGGAATACCTCAAAATATTATTTTATATTAATGTCAAAATCGGTTTATAATGGTTCCAAAGGGTATTATTTCGAAGGTAAAGTGGGGTTGGGTCGAAATCCTATCAACCAATAGGATTTAGACAAGTTTAGGTTATTATTTTAACCTTATCAATTAGATTTAACTCTAAGTTAAATAATTTAACTTTTACCGTGTCTTTTTGTTTTCTTTCACTATATGGTTAATACACTTACTATAACATGCCAAAAGAACCCAAAATTGTTTATTATTAATATATATATCCTTATCTAAGTCATTTGGCCGATCCATATATTTTTAGGAATAAAATAACAATTAATAATATAATATTTGATTTAAAAACTATTTTGTGTCAATTTTGACACTATTTGATATATGATTTTGTGAAAGTCATAACAGAATTATATGTTCGAACCAAGTTGATTAAATCAACACTAATATATCATAGTAACCTATAAAATTAGTGGAATTCATAAAAAGTCTCAAATTACATTCATTTGAGTATTTATAACATCAATTATGTTAATATTTCCTTAAAAGGGTAATTACTGCATCATCGTTGTGTCAAAAATAAATTAATTTTTTTAAAGTCTAAAAATTATAAATAAAATATCATTATATAGGAAATCGTTTTAGCTTTCTAATGAATATTTATAGTCGAATTTATCTTATGTATAACCCCATAGTAAAAATGTTTTAGTGAATAAACTTTGATTTTAACTCTTTTAACTCTTCATTGAATTAAATAATAATAAATGTCCTAATCTAATCCAAGTGGGCCTAAATGGTAATTTTATATTCATAAGGTTGTTTTTGGTCGAATTACACTTATCCAATAGAATTAGGACATGTTTTAGGGTAATATTAATATCATATTTACCCTTAGTTACCCTATTTACTAGTAACTGTGGTAAAAAAAGTAAAAAGTTACTATTCACCAAAAATTATTTTCATCTCATTGAACCACATTTTACTTACTGACATCAACCGTGTCTCTTGGATTTTTGAAATTCCATTCACAGAAGCGGTAAAATTAAGATTTATGAAGAAATTAATTTTTTTAACTACCACTTAGTAGTTTCACTATTCATCAAAAATTGATGTTTTTCAGAACAATGCCAAAATTTCATCCTAAGCTATATTTCATAATCTGAATTCAAAAATGAAGTCTATTTTACCAAATTCATAACATAAAAGTTGCATTAATTAATTTTATAATTAAATCCCGCTGTTAAAACAAATAGCGTGTTTTTAAGAAACAATATCTATCAAAAGATTGACACTTGATTATGTCTGGTTTAAATGTGAAATTACATCCAATGACCAACATTGTATTAAATTGTAAAAATATATTCTAAATATACTTTAAAACCACTCAAATTAATTATTTATCACTATTAATTATTTCGATTAAAAAATTTGTTTTTAATTATAATTTAGTAATTTTCACTATTCATCAGAATATGAAAGTTATCCAAAAAGTACCAAAATTTCACCTTAGGCTAAATTCGATACTCCGAATCCAAAAATGAAGTCCATTTTGAGAGATAAAATTTCTAAAATTTAAAAAGTGGTTATTAATATTCATAATGGCTAGTTTTAATAATATTTTAATAGCATATCATTGTTTCGTGAAACTCAATATTACGTACTACACACGCTATCGAGGAAGGTTGCGATTGCGTGTAATGCAAGGAAAGTCATGGATGTGTGTTGTGCAAGCTTCTTTTGGTGTAGCGTACAACACAAGACATTAAAAATAATATTTTTTCATAAAATCTCGGGGTGTTACAGTAATGCCATTTTCTAATTCTATCCACCTCCATGTTAGATATTTTAATGAAAATAGTACTTCAATATCAATAAATAAATGAATGGAAAAATCTAAATAATCAATATTTTTTGAGAAATATATATTTGTGGTAGATGGATTTGTACCATTTTAATAAAAAATTACTTTTCCATATAAATCATTTATATTGGTATGATATCATATGTTTTGTGAATCAAGTGGTTTCATAGGTAAAATTCCGGAAGAATAAGTTGGTCCATAAAACTATCATGTGGTACCCTTTTTTTTGAAAAACAACATAAATCATATACAATTATTCATTATATTGAAATCAAATTAATTTTACTCATATAGGGATAATATTATGTAAGATTATTTAATGGAAAAATTAGTAATGAAAAAGGGGTTGGTTTTCCTATGTTCTTGTAGATGTGACTTTTTATCTTCCGTTATATGTGTAATGCATTTGAAATATATATGATTTTCTATATACTCTAGATTAAATCTTTTATATGCTCAATAGATCCAATTTATTGGATTGTATTTTAGAAAAATAAATGTGACAAATATAATATGAATAACTCCCCAATATTACCATTTTAATATTATAAATTTGACCTAAATGATAGAAACTATCAGTGTATAAAGTATGTTGACACATAAGAATAATTTTAGTGGAATTCATAAAGTGATTGGATGTAGTGAAAACCTTATATTTCCAACATTTTTTGTGGTTTAATGTGGGAAATCAATTATATCTACGAGATAATTTCATGGGATGTGAATTGATTTTCATTTGAGAGTTATTACTCTTAGGATCCAACCATAAATTATGTGACATGTAGTGTAATTTTATGACATGTGGTGGTTTGTTCATAAAACCTAATAAATTATTTGTAAAATACAAAGAGAAATATGTTGTGAACTCACTTATTATGTAGATATAGTGATATGTTTTCATGATATTCAATTATGTTATCCTATCAATTATGATCAAAAGGAAGCATTATTTCATCCTTGTTAATATTTTAAATCTCTAAAATTCATATTGATGCTTTTCTTATAATTTTTTTTAAATACGCACATTCAAACAAATTTTAATGGAATATATATTTTTCAATATTTTTTTATTCAAATTAATTTTGAGAATATATTTTGTTAAAACATATAAGAAGAATAACCACATTTTCTATATATCGTGTATGATTCATAAATTATATGAGACCTACTATATAAAAGCAACATAGTCATGTATCCTCTAGATAAAAAAATTGATGATTGGTACACATAAAAACATTTTGATGGTATTTATCTCTAATCATCAAATAATTAATAGTGTTATTCCTTCATAACAAAATAGATGTAGTAACATGAATTAAACCGCCATACACAATATGGAAACTATGTATTTTCATAAAACAAAAAATATTATAAATCCTTATTCTTATTTAAGTACGTTTTTAATTTGTTCTAATTATATTTATTTTTATAATATATGAAAAAAAATTCCAACATCATTGATAATACCTCATATAGATACATGATCACTCTTAAGGACTTCAAATACATTTTTGACACTTTTATGTATATAAATGTCCCGAAAGGCCTCATCAAAAACATCCTGAAGAGCATGACATGGTTACTAGTCCCTGTATTATGCTACCCTAATATAATATATTATATTCATAAGTTAGATCCCACTAATTTTACAGTATTACTCAATACGTCCAAAAAATACAAGAAATGATGTATTCCCGTGATAAATATGAGAAGTAGAATACCACTATGATAATATCTATCATCACAGTTTCATTACAATATTATTCAATGTTCAATGTCATCTAATCAACTAAATAGTTTATACATATTGATAAATAGATATAAAAGTGTCCCATACCAAATATAAACACAAACCTAACTTCTCTTCACTAACATTGAAATCTATAAAAATAGTCGAATCATGTTTAATCTCAATTCCCAAACATTTTAGGAAATTATCATCTAGTATCCCCATCTATATTTATTTTATCTACTCTCTATAAATCCAATTTTTCGTTCCCTATACTACATGATTAAATTTTTATTGATTCAAAAAATTAAATGGTTCATAATTACTCTTGGATGTTGACATTCAATATAACCAATGTTGAAAATTTCACATTACCGTAAAACTAATGATGTGCCTCATTATAAAGAATACAACTACATGGATTCTTATTCAATTTTAATCATTTCATATGAATCCCAACTTAAGTGACTTATTGGAAATCAATAATTCAATCATTCTACCAATACAAGGATGAATTCTAGAGTTCCCATATATATGGAAATAGTTTAATTAATATACAAATGCTTGAATTTCAAAGAACCTCATATACAGGTTCTCAAGGAATGAATTATAAAAATTGATCACATTCAAAATAATGTTTAGTAATATTATTATCATATTGGATTTTATGAGAATAACCTAAATATTTCAGATAATAGTATATTAAGTAATACCCCCTTCATGGGATAATTAAACCATCAACCACATTTCTTTTAATGAAAACCACCCAATATTTCATTAACTCATAGAAAAAAATATTGAATTTAAAAATTAGTTACATGATTACTAATGATAAAAGAATTATAAATACAAATTAAATGTTTACATTTGTTTTAAATTTTGATATTTAGATTGAATGGTTAATTATTTGTGTTATTTTATTTATTCTAAATTGAGTATTCTGATATAGTGACATACATAGAAAAATATATATTATATTATCCGTTAATTTGTGGGCCATCATGTAACTAATGAGAAATCATTGGGGTTTCAACAACAAGATTTCCATAAATGTCCATATGAGATTCCTATATACATAGTAAGGGAACATCATGCACATGATGAAGTAAAATGTAGTTTTTATTAATAATTGGAAGTATATCTCTTTTATGTCATTTTTTTAATTCATTTGTAGTTTAATTTCACATTCATATTTTATATCAATGGGGAGACACTATTTCATCTACATATTCATCCCTTATCCTACTTTTGATCCACTGAAACAATAATTGATTAAATAGGATGATTTGAGGTGAAATCACATTGTTCTTCCTCAAACACTATAATTAATACCTTATATAATTTTTTAATAATGAGTATATATATCATTATATAATTTCACGTGTGAATTTCAATATATAATATTATTGTTTGAATTTTTTTTGTATCATGTTCATTAGAATATTAGGGAATGATAATTCATATTGATTAAGGGTTTTGTACAATGGATATTATTTCATTGACATTTATTTGTAATATAACATTATGATGTTTAATTTTTTATTGATTACATAATACAATTTAGGGAATTTTTTATTTTGTAATATCATAAGTTCAATGGTATTTTATTTTTTTGGTTTTACCAAAATAATCATTTAAATATTTATATATATTTGTTATTTTAGACTATATAATTCTTTAATCTAATAAAAAAATTATTAGGATTATATTTCCAGATTTGGATCTAGAATAAGATGACATATGGATCAAAATGGTCAGTAATAGAACCCCATTTAATGTAAATTATATTGTTCTCATAATATTCAATTTTCATTATTTATATTATTTTAATAATATATAATGATTTTTTAATAAATATATATGCAATATTTTTGAATTTTAACTGATATTCTATACTAAAACATTATAATCCTAGTTTTTTGAGACAATATTATTCTTCTTCAATTATACATATGTGTTAAATATCCATTTTATATTATATCTTTTATTTTTAATCAATATAGTATGAATTTATAATCATTTTCATATTATGAGTCTCATTTAAAATTCATATTTGATTAATTTGATTTTGAACGGAATATATTTTAATGAAGTAGATGACTATATATCCACGAATACCATTTATTAAATGATATCTATCATATTATATTTAAATTATTCTTATTTATATTATCAAAATATTTTTTAATAGTATATTTTTATAAATATATATTCTTCAATTTTAAGGTTTAATCTTTTCATTCTACAAATAGCATGTATGAATTAAATTTCACTAAACATTAAATAACATTTGGAATATATGATGAATTAGTAGAGATGTAGGGAAATATTTTTATTTGTTTAATATGAATTATATATTATCTTCATAATAATAATATAAATTTTAAATACTCAATTATTAAAATTATTACTTTTGAAAATGTTAGATGACTTTTCTCCTGGGAAAATATGTTGGTATGTAATTAAAGATTGATATAATTTTGGATTCATTTGGGTGACATGGGATTACAAAAAAAATATTATATATTCTATTGTCTAATTTCCAATAATATTTATTTTCATTTAAATATTTATTTTTTTCATAAATAATTGTACAAATAATCATACTATTGGATTTTTAAATTACAATTTTTGATCATTTCAACTAGTAGCTCTATTTACATGTGATTCTTAATCCATAATATTTCTTGTTCACTTTTTTCATGAGATTTAATATTTTCAGGATTATATAAATAAGAATTATTGTTTTAGAGATTTATTTTTTATATAACTGTTAGAGGTTACTAATTATAGGATAGTATTTGGATGTTTATAATGTAGTAAACACTATGATTATAATTTTAACATAGATGTGAAATTAGTTGTGTGTCTGTATTATGGAATATTTATGTTAATGTATTGATAAAATATATCATTTAATCTTAATTATTTTTAGTAAAGATAGTATATGTTACAGGATTTATTTAATTTTTTAGGTCAATAGTATGGTAATGTGTTTTTTTGAATGTTGAATGAGAATATTGTTATAATAATTATAGATAATCAATGAGTAATTTTTTTACATAAGATGCACAATATATATTCAAATTTTTTTCATAATTGACTACAATTTTGTTAATTGGGAAGAGTTTTATGGTGGATTTGGATATGATTTGTTTCACTATTGGAGATAAAATTCACAATTCCTAGACTTCCATTGTGGATATCTTTTTCTAACTTCTTAATGTAATTAGAAAATTTGTTTTCAATGATTTCAAATTTATTGATGTTGTTAATTTTGTTATTATACCTGAGGGAATTAGTTATATACCTCATGTGTAATCAATGCACATATCATATTATTTTATTATAAAATAAATCTTATATTGTTTATAGATGATACTTATTACTACTATGTTTTTGTGGGTTTACTTCAATATATGATTATGATATACATAGATATACAATGTTATATGTGATATTTTACTATCTTTTATAGGATATTGTATTTGGAAGATTTTCCCCTCATAGATAATGTAATTTACATGAACTTATACCATAAATTTTTTCTAATATGAATATACATACTTTTATTGGATTTTTTTTCCAACTCTTAATGCATATAAGATTCATCATAATGTAATGATAGTTATCCAATATTATATACCGTTTTATGATTCACTTCATTTTTATATTGATTTTTATTATATTATTTGAGAATTAGATATGTCTTAATATCTATATTATCATGTAAATTCATATACATGATTATTTAGAGAGATGATATAGTAATTAATGGATTACCTTACTGAGTTTTGGTACTCACACCCAATATATTCAACCTTATGGACCTACATTGTGATATTTTCCCTTATCGAATTAATATGTTTTCTCAAAATTTATGCTCATGAATTTTATGAAATAAATTTTTATTTAAATAGGAGTTCAAGATAAAACATGGAATTTATTTGAGGGAGATATGTATTGGTTGTAGATTTTTTTGCATATCAGCATATTTTTTATATTCATTTTTGTTTTGATCAATAACTAATTTTATTCTATATGCATATTAATTTTTTTATATCTATGTATATGTTTATAGGTCATTAATTTTTCTGTGCATGTTTCATTGGAAAATTTTTGGGTATATGTTACTACAACATTTTTTGGGTTGTTTCATATATGAATATGTCTATTAAATTTTGAGAATATTTTTGAATTTACCCAAATATTTCGGAACACCTAGGGATAATACATTTTTTTAAATATCTTTTAGTTCATTAATTATATGAATGAAAATGATTCTATATCAATACAAGAAACATTTATTTTACCTTTCAATAAAGGAAACAGTTAGATATTCATGCATTATATGCAACACTATGTGTAAATGAAACATAATATGATATTGAAATGTTTTTATTGAATATAATAGTTACTATAATGATGATGGAACGGAGGGTATGAAAATTATTACATACATTATTTAAATATTATTAGAATATTTTTAGATAAATAATTATTTTGGGAACAATTAATTGTAAATTAAAGAACTATTTGACTATATGGGAAATCCTTCTGTAAATTTTTGAAATATAAACAAATGTGCTTTAAATTAGTAAATTAAAAAAATCTATTATGGTAAATGATTTTAATGAAATATTTGAACTATATTTTCATTAATTTTTTAACATTCATATTATTCTTTTTCTAGATATGAAATATGAATCAATATAAATTTACGATTATAATCTGAATTTTTTGAAATATAATTTTTCATATTTTCTACTTTTATATAAAACATATTTATAAAAATTTATAAATATAAATTTAAAAATAAAAATAATTTTTGAAATTATCATATTGAAAATAAAATAGGGTTAATTTTTTATAATTTTCAAAATATATTAAATATTTTATAAATAATTTAATCATTTTTAATATTTATTGAAAGATGAATTTTCATTTAAAATATATAATATTTTATGTTATATATGAAATTGTATTTAATGTATAATTAGTACAATTATATATTTCTTAATCCAATTATGGTCACTATAATGAATTTCATATTGAAATTATATATAAATATCTATAATATTTAAAATAATTAACAATCTCTCTTCGAAAACATTATTTCCAATCAAATCTATGATATTAATTAAAATATTAAATTTGAAATACTATTAAATGAATTTGTAAAAATGGACTCAATATTTAAAGAAAAATTATTTTATAATATCATGTAAGTTAAAATATTTTAGACCATGATGATTATCGATCACATTAAACCTTAATTAGATTGTTTAAGGTAAAAATGGTTTTACCAAGGGGTTTAACTAAAATGACAAGGATAAAATATAAATTAAAAATTTATAAAATATATTTTTGGAAATATTTATCACCTATAATATATATTTATAAATAGTGATACATTTAATAACCATTTGGTAAGTCACAAATGTGGGTACCCCTTTTTCTATTCAAAATATTTCATGTCTACCAATCGCTCAATCATAAAATGCCACACCATATCCACTCAGAGTCACATATTGATACCCTTTTGTATCAAAAAACAACTAAACAATCCACTTAATAATAGTAATCATTTAATCATATATTAATTATTTTGCGTATATATCTTTATTAGGAAGTGTTTCGGTGAAAACCTGATGATGTAACTTGAAGAAGATGTAATGTTATTCTGTAATGATATTTTATATTTACTTTTGAAAATATTTAATTTATTATTATACAGTGTTAATATAATAACTTTATTTTTTCCATGTAATGTTTTTTTATATGAATGAGATTACCTATAACCATTTACACAATAATTAAATGGGTTACAAAATAATTTTTCTTGTGTAGGGATGACTATTGTCCCACTAACTGATGTCATTAATTTTTCTTTTACCACCTCCCATGGTTGGGTATGATGTGGGATATATGTTATATATACTGAAATTAAAAAATAATTTTTTATCTTGAGAAATTATAGAATACATACCTTTTTTATATTCCATTTCATAGGATATATGATAACATCATTCATCTTTACAAAGGACTACAGCCTTGTGAAGCAATGTGATTCGTTTTCACTATCTCTTTATAAAACGATATAGATAAATTATATATATTAAGAAATGAAATAAAATCGATATTAATGATATATTTACCATTATAATAAGATAATATATCAATTTACTTCTTTTTTTCACTCGTTAAAAAATTCTAAGGCCTATCATGTAAATATAGTCTACAACATTAATGAAGCAACGTGACCCTGTATTTTCTTCACCACATGATATGATTGATATTTATGAAAATAATTTATGATAAAATATTTTATTTATGATATTATTATAATTTTGGAATTATTAAATTCTACCTTTTTCTTTTCCATAAAGGATTTTTATATTGTCAAAGTTTTTCATGCATACATACGACATACCATCTCAACAATCGTATCAATTTTTATTTATAAAAACCATAATTCAAAACAATTATTAAATGTAAAATTGATGTATATATATTATAAATATTTCATTATCATCATTATTATTGTGATACAACAATTATAAAATTTTTTGAACTGAAAATAACCAACAAAAACATATAGGAAAAAGAATGTGGTTTTTCTACAAAAAAGAAACATGAACATGGAATTATTAAAAACAGTGAAGGACCGGAAACATGGAATATGTATATTATATTAGATAAATTATTTTTAGTGTATTATATATTTTGAAAAAATAATATATTTATTATACAGGATTTAATAACAAATAAAATAGAATTTGAGACTTAGGGAAAGGGATTTCTAATCTCTCTTTTATTTCTAGGATACATATGAAAATTCACAATTAATTTATATTGTGTGGTGTATATATTTCCGCATAATTTTTTTATTTCATTAATATATACATTTTATTATATGTAATTTTTTATTTCATTTTATTGTTTATTATGTCTTATGATTCTAATGATTAATAAAGCATTACCGGAATTATTGTATCTCTTTTATTTATGTGAGACATTTCAAAATTCAACACATAATTCATCTATCTGTCATTTATACTACCCCTTTGAAATTAAATATCATTAATATCCTTATATTTATTTTTAAAGGTTTCTAATTTTGTTATACTATATTTTTGATTATGATATAAAAAACTGTACACTCTAATGTGATATTTTTCTCACTTTTATTTGTTGTGAAACACAATCCATATTTAATATGATTTTAATTTTTGTTTTATATATACTAAAAATGCATATATATTATTATTATTATCCCTAACATTACATGGTTATACATATCCATTCGAGGATATATTTTTCAAATAAGAAAAATAGACACTAAAGTGTTAAAGGATTCTTGTATATATTTTCCATCTTTGATAATTATGTTATGAAATTAAAAGATATTAATTTTTGAGGTGGATATATATAATATTAGGAATGTAATATCATGAATCTAAATATTTTCATGATATTTTATTTTTAATTTTCTTTATTTCATAGGGATTATAATACAATGTTACCAATGTGGTAATTATTTTATAGAAAATTCATAGTGATTTATATTATTGTTTATGTTTATGATTTGGATGATGAAACCATATTATAAATATCTCAAAACACTTCTATATTTTCTTATATTTTGTTTTTATAATAATATATATTATCCCATCATTTTCTTGTCGTTAAGTACTGAAATGATTAAAAGAATGTGTTTTTAAGAAAAAACAATATTTCTTGTTCAAAACCATTTTTATTCCAAATAAAATTTAACTTACAAATTTAAAATGTTTTAGAAATAGTTTTTTCTCGAATCTATCTCCAAACATCATGGAGCTCGAATAGTAACACTTCTATGGCGATTTCAAGAGACTCCACTCCACCAAGGTCGATCTATTCGACACTCGATGTTCATTGCGGATGCGATGAATCACTCTAGGTGAGTAATCCATCATTTACTTCATTTCCATTGATAATCATATTGTCTTCGGGAGGAATATTTGGATCTTTTGTTATAATGTTGTTGATTCATCATAGTTTCTTCAAACATATGTTGTGTTATCATGTTCTATATGTCATTTAATCTATTGTTCATACTGCGGGGGGGGGGGGGTATAAGGCCCCAGTCTTAAACCTTACTTAATATTGAATTAAATGAATAATTCACATTGAGGATATTTTCAGGTTTAGAGTTTTAGAGAATTAGATCATAACTATTACATCTCAAAAGATTACAAAGTAGACACTTCTACTAAGTTTACATAAAATAAAAACTCTTAAAAAGAAACATGTCTAGTTCCATGTTTTAGATAGCATGACATTCCCTTGATCCCATACTTGACCCTATTCCACATTATGTCATGTGACAAACATTTAAAAAAACATGGGGTGTGCATAAAAAGCTCAGTAAGGGATACACAAAGAATAAAAACTGTTAGTTTATCAAATCAACAAGTAAACCATGTATAATTTATCAAAGTAATATTTTTCACCTTTATGAAGAAGTAAAAAATCTTCACTGAAAAAAAGATCATTACATACCCTTTTGTAACCAAAATATTACCATAAAACCCATATAAAGATCACATATCATATAAAGGTAACTTGGGACATAAACATACTGAAATGGAATAACTATATGGTCGACTTCCACACATATCACTTAATGGAATTGACATATTGACGACTTCCATACCCAATGCATTGGAGGTTATAACGTAACCACCTGTCCAGGTATTCACGGCACCACCCGTCATATGGTTTATCACGTAACCACCTGTCAAATATCCAAGTACCATTATAAAACCATAAGACATAAAAAAAATATAATGGAAATAAAACATTTACACAATTTGATCACAACATATCACTCAAATATATTGACATAAAAAATCCATGATAAAAAAAATTTGAATACCAAAATACATAAAAGAGTATATGGTATTTATTTCATTTTAAAAACATTACGGCTTGTTGAGTAAGCCGAAGACCAAATAATACTCACGGCTGCAGAAAAGCTCATTGTCACCGCGTACGTTAAAAGAAACATTCTTTTTTTTTTCGTTTTGTAAAACGCTTCATAGAAAAAGTTTCCTTTTGTATAAAATTAAAATTCAAAGGGGTTTATACACTATATAAAATAAATTTGTGTATAAAACGAAATATGCCTCAATGAAAGGTGATTGAGATGAAGTCCCTTACCTCGGGTCCGACTTGACTCGATTGTTCTTTAACGTCCTGAATAATAAACTTGAGTTAATTTATACTTGATTAAGAACATTTTAAAGTTCATTATTCCTTATATATCCCTTATTTCCATGTTATAAACATTATGTAATCATTTAAGTTAATAATGTTTGTTTTGTCGATATTTGGTTCTTAAGTCGAAAGTGGACTTCTTACAATTACATGTTGTCCGTGTGGTCAAAGTTTCATTATATCCAGAATGATATTCATGATTTGGATATCATATATATCATATATATCTAGAATATACATGTATTTATAATATTACATAATCATTTAGAGGTAAGAAATGAAATGCGCCGTTCATGGAGACGGTAAGCCGTACGTACACATGAACGCTACTTTCATTTCTATGTCATATTAATATAATTAAAAATAAATGAGGGGTATGAATATTTTAATTCTAGAATCATATTAATCGCTTATATGTAACATACATCATATATATCCATTATATATAGGTACTTATAATAGCACATTACATTTGGGGATAAGAAATGAAATGCACTGTTCATGGAGACGGTAAATTGTACGTACGCATGAACGCTACTTTCATTTCTATCTCATACTTTAATTTAAAGAAATAATAATGATATAGAGTTATATTATAATTATAGTATAACATCATATATAATAACTTTAAATCCATCCTTTATACGTCCCATATATGGCATTAACAAATCAAATCACTTTGAGGGGGTGGTAGTCCGCACTTCCTAAAATGAAGATACCGCGTTTACCCATAATGGATACCATAAAGGTATGACATAAATGAAAAATACATAATCTTAAGGAAAACATAAACACATTAAATATCATATATAAGTATAGTGACATCTTAATGGCCACCTTTGAAGGTGTTATATGAGTGTTTATCAATAATCATTTCGTGAGGCAGAAATTCGCCTTCCACAGAAACAGTATGTTATTTAACCATTAGATGTATGTGTGTGTAAGTGTAGCTCGAATTATTCTTATAACAACATCCCAGTATATTGAATATACTGTATTTGTTACAAAAGAAATGAATAAAAAGAGTTACAGGGTTGGAGAAGCAAAATAAAACAAAATAACAGAGGTGAAGACATTACCTTAAAATCGGGTAACTCTATTAGATTTGAGCTCAAAGGCTTCCTTGGTAAGACTTCTGCCGAACGTGAGGCTTCTAGGAGTAATATAGGGATGTGGAGAGTCAAAAATGGCAGATATTGGCCGAACCAAAGGCTTTGGAAGTGTCGGTAAGGTGGTAGAGGTGGGGGCCTTTAATAAGAGGAGAGGAGGGGTACTCTTGGAAAGTTATAAGAGTTTACTTTATTATAAAATGATTTTCGGATTTTAATGGTCTCACAGTGATATAATTCAATTAAAATGTGATAAGGTTAGAAATATACTCATCCAATAGGTCTTTGACAATTGTAGGTCTTAGATTTTACAATATCGTTTTATTTTATTAAAACTGTTAAATAATGAGGTAATCACTGCATCATCATGGCGTCACAAATAATTTAATTTATATAATTTCTAAAAATTATAAAACAATTATCATTATGTAGGAAATCTTTTTATCTTTCTAATGAATATTTATAGTCAATCATATGACTTGTATAACCCCATTTAATAATTGTTTTAGTAAAACATCTCATGTTTGTGACATTTTAATTTTAACTTTAAATAAAAAGATATTAATGTCATTTTCCTACCAAAGTGTCTCCATGGGGTCCCCAAGTTGACCCATGGATTTTCTAGGTCGGCCATGACACATCCAATAAGGTTAGGACATGTGTATAGGTCATTTCATATTATTAAAACATTATTTTTACCTTAAACTACACTAATTACCTCTAATCGCGATTAAAAACTTAAAAGTTACTATTCACCAAAAAACTATTTTAATCCCATTGACCCAAATTTAACTTCTTAATGACAAACATGTATGTTGGATTTTTGAAATTCAAAACACAGAGGTGGTAAATTTTCATTTAAACGAAAAATCAGTTTTTATAATATCCACTTTGTGGTTTTACTATTAATCAAAAAATGAAGTTTTCAGAAAAATACCAACAATTCACCCTAAGATATATTTGATATTCAGAATTAAAAAATGATGTCTATTTTAAAAAATTTATAACATATAATTTTGATTAATTAATTTAATAATTAATTCCCGCTGTCAAAACAAATATCGTGTTTTTATGAAACAAAAAGTATAAAAAGATTGACGGTAGTTTAAGTCCGATTTCAAAGTAAAATTAATTCCAATTACAACAATTGGAATAAATGGTAAAAATATATTCTAATTTAACTTTAAAACCAGTTCAATAGATAATATATTCATATAAATAAATTATATTAAAAAGAGGTTTTAAATTAAAATACAACATTTTTCACTATTCATTAAAAAATGAACATTATCTGAAAAATAACAAAAATATAAACAAAGTAAATTCAGATGACCCGATTCTAAAGAAGAATTTTATTTGTTCCAATAGAATTTATAACAGTTACCCAAACTATATTTAATGACGGTTCTCCATTAAAAGGTGATAAGTGGACATTTAGTGAGAATTAGAGTATATATGCCTAAAATTGAATTCTTTTCATATTTTAAGCCTTTATCCTTTATTGGATTAATGTAAAAACATTTAACAAACATATATAATCATATTTTAGTTATTTCTCTCCATTCCAACCAATACAACAGCTACGTGTTAACTACCATTTAAAATAATAATATTATATTACTAGTTTGCAACGTACAATTTCAAAGAAAATCATTTTTGCGTATCGGGTACTCTATCGAACATAGAAACCCCTTTAAAGTAAAATTAATATTTAATTAACAAATATTAATAAATATGAAAATGTGTTATTCTTTATTTACCTGGGATGTTACATCCTTCCACCCTTTTGGGAATTGCGTCCTCGCAATTTTATTCACTTATCAAAATAACTGGGGGTATTTATCCCTCAATGCATTTTCCAATTCCAATGTTGCCTCTTCAACCATATGGTTTTTCCAAAAATCCTTTACCTGGTGAATTACCTTATTTCGCAACACTTGCTCTCTTCGGTCAAGAAACCGGACTGGTTGTTCTTCATAAGAGAGATTCTCTTCCAACTGAACTACCTCTGGGCTCAAAACATGAGATGGATCTGGCATATACTTTCTCAACATCGAAACATGAAAAACATTGTGTACCTGAGATAAACTCGGAGGTAAATCCACTATGTATGCAACTGATCCAACTTTTTCCAGAATTTCATATGGTCCAATGAACCTTGGAATCAAATTTACTTTCATACCAAATCACATCACACTTCTCCATGGTGAATCTTTGAGAAAAACATGATCACGTACCTCGAAAGAAAGATCCTTCCTCTGGTTATCCGCATAACTTTTCTGTCTGCTCTGAGCTGTTCTCATGTGTTTCTGAATCAACTGAAATTTTTCTGCCATCTCTTCTACCAAATCTGGTACTATTAGCTTCCTTTCACCCATTTCATCCAAAAAATCTATAGTTCCAAACCTCTTCCCATATAATGCCTCAAATGGTGCCCCCTGTATATTGGAATGAAAACTGTTATTATAAGAACACTCATCTAAAGAAATATATTGGTCCCAACTTCCCTGATAATCTATAGAGAAAGCTTGTAGCATATCCTCCAAGGTCTGAATTGTTCGTTCTGACTACCCATCTGATTACAGATGAAAAACTGTACTAAAATATAATTCAGTACCCAAAGACCTCTGAAGGCCTTTCCAAAAGTTAGATGTAAACCTGTGATCACGATCAGATATAATGGAGAGGGTAACTCCAGGAAACCAGACTATCTATTTAAGATACAATCAAGAAAGTTGATCTAGAGAGAATGTATCTCGAATTGGAAGGAAATGAGAAGATTTAGTCAATCGATCAACAATAACCCGGATTGCATTATTACCTCGAGATGTCCTCAGTAATCCCACAACAAAGTCTATGGATATATTTTCCCATTTCCACTCTAGCATTGGTAATGGATAAATCATCCCTTTTGGTAAATTCCACTCTTCATTATCCTGCTAACAAGTCAAACACTTCACAGTAAAATCAACAATATCTCTTTTCATTCTATCCCACCAGTAATACACCCGCAGATCATTGTACATCTTAGTACTGCCAGGATGAACTGAAAATTGGTAACTATGAGCCTCACATAACAACACATTCTGAAACTGTGAATCACTAGGCACATATAATCTCTTCCCAAACCTCAAAGAACAATCATTATCAATGTTGAATTCAGAAAACTTACCCTTCTGAACCAACTCTACCTTTTTGTGCAACTCACTGTCTTGCTTCTATGCTTGCTTGATTCTCTCTAATAGAGAAGATTTCACTGATACCTGAAATAGAACAGAAGAACATCCTACACCAAAAACTTCTATGCCAATGTTCATCAAATCCTTAACCAAAGGATCACATTCCGAATGTGACATTGTTAATGAAGCATTAATTTTTTGACTCAAAGAATCATCCACTTTATTTGCTTTTCCCGGATAGTAATGAATTGTACAATCATAATCCATGATTAATTCCAGCCATCTCCTCTATCTCATGTTCTACTCTTTCTGAGTGAATATATAATTTAAACTTTTGTGATGAGTATATATTTCTCACTTTACTCCATAGAAATGATGCCTCTAAATCTTTAAAGAAGAAAAAACATCAACTACTTCCAAATCATGTGTAGGGTAATTTACCTAATGAATTGTCAACTGGCGTGAAGCATAAGCAATTACCTGATCATTCTGCATAAGGACACAACCAAGTCCTTTCAATAAAGCATCACTGTAGATAACAAACTCACCATTCCTGGAATGAATTTCCAAAACTGGAGCATTCACCAATCTTCTTTTCAACTCCTTCGGTAGTAACCTGAGTCAACTAGGCCATCACTACAGCAAACTGTTTCGTTCTGACTTTGGCCATCTCAGGATACTGATTTGAAAGGTCATTTCCCTTTGTATTCCTTCCCATAATATCTGTTCTATTTCCTCTATGAAAAACCATTCTTAACACAAAAATATCTTAGGAGAAGCAACATGGTAATCTTTAAATGCTATATGATTTCAATCATAACATAATTAATTTATAATTTAACAATTTTCTAACTCCTAATGTTTTCTAAACTTACTTCTGATACCAACTATAAGGCCCCATCCTTAAACCTTACTTAATATTGAGTTAAATGATTAATTCACATTGAGGATCTTTTCAGGTTTAGCGATTTAGAGAATTAGATCATAACTATTACATCTCAAAAGATTACAAAGTAGACACTTCTACTAAGTTTACATAAAATAAAAACTCTTAAAAAGAAACATGTCTAGTTCCATGTTTTAGATAGAATGACATTACCTTGATCCCATCCTCGAACCTATTCCACATTAAGTCCTGTGAAAAAAAATTTCAAAAAAAACTCGGGTTGAGCATAAAAAGCTCAGTAAGGGATACACAAATAATGAAAACTGTTAGTTTATCAAAACAACAAGTAAACAATGTATACATTATCAAAGTAATACTTTTCACCTTTATGAAGAAGTATAAACTCTTCACTGAAAAAAGATCATTACTTACCCTTTTGTTACCAAAAGATTACCATAAAACCCATATAAAGATCACATAACATATAAAGGTAACATGGGACATAAACATACTTAAATGGAATAACCATATGGTCTCCTTCCACACATATCACTTAATGGAATAGCCATATGGATGACTTCCATACCCAATGCATGGGAGGTTATAACGTAACCACCCGTCCTGGTATTCACTGCACCACCCGTCATATGGTTTATCATGTAACCACCCGTCAAATGTCCAAGTACCATTATAAAATCATAAGACATAAAACAAATATAATGGAAAGAAAAAATTTCAACACTTTTATCACAACATATCACTCAAATATATTGACATAACAAATCTATTATTAAAAACCCATTTTGAATACCAAAATACATAAATGAGTATATGGTATTTATTTCATTTTAAAAACATTACGGATTGTTGAGGAAGCCAAAGACCAAATAATACCCACGACGGCGGAAAAGGTCGTTGTCACCGTGTACGTTAAAAGAAACATTCCTTTTTGTCATTTTGTAAAAAGATTCATAGAAAAAGATTCCTTTTTTATAAAAGTAAAAGTCAAAGGGGATTATACACCATATAAAAGAAAGTTGTGTATAAAATAAAATATGCCTCAATGAAAGGAGATTGAGACGAAGTCCCTTACCTCGGGTCCGACTTGACTCGATCGTTCTTTAACGTCCTAAATAATAAACATGACATAATTTATACTTGATTAAGAACATTTTTCAAGTTCATTATTCCTTTTATATCACTTAATTCCATGTTATAAACATTATGTAATTTTTTAAGTTAATAATGTTTGTTTTGTCGATATTTGGTTCTTAAGTGGAATGTGGACTTCTTACAAATACATGTTGTTCGTGTGGTCAAAGGTTCATTATATCCAGAATGATATTCATGATTTGGATATCATATATATCATATATATCCTGCATATACATGTATTTATAATATTACATAATCATTTAGAGGTAAGAAATGAAATGGGCCGTTCATGGAGATGGTAAGCCGTACGTACGCATGAACGCTACTTTCATTTCTATGTCATATTAATGGAATTAAAACTAAATGAGGGGTATGTATATTTTAATTCCAGAATTATATTCTTCACTTATATGTAAAATACATCATATATATCCATTATATATAGTTACTTATAATGGCACATTACATTTTGGGATAAGAAATGAAATGCACCGTTCATGGAGACAGTAAGCCGTACGTACGCATGAACGCTACTTTCAATTCTATCTCATACTTTAATGGAAATAAATAATAATGATATAATGTTATATTATAATTATAGTATAAAATAATATATAATTACTTTAAATCCATCCTTTATACATCCCAACTATGGCATTAACGAATCAAATCACTTTGAGGGGGCGGTAGTCTGCACTTCCTAAAATGAAGATATCGCGTTAACCCATAATGGAAACAATAAAGGTATGACATAAATGAAAAATAAATAAGCTTATGGAAATCATAAACATATTATATATCATATATATGTATAGTGACATTTTAATGGCCACCTTTGAAGGTGTTATATGAGTGTTTAACAATCATCGTTTCGTGAGGCAGAAATTCGCCATCCAGAGAAACAGTATGTTCTTTAACCATTAGATATATATGTGTGTATGTGTAGGTCAAATTATTGTTATAACAACATACCAGTATATTGAATATACTATAGTTTTTACAAAAGAAATGAATAAAAAGAGTTTAGTGGGTTGGAGAAGCAAAATAAAACAAAAGAACACAAGTGAAGACATTACCTTAAAATCGTGTAACTCTCTTAGATTTGAGCTCAAAGGCTTCCTTGGGAAGACTGCTGCCCAAAGTGAGGCTTCTAGGAGTAAGAGAGGGACGTGGAGAGACAAAAAGAGTAGATCTTGGCCGAACCAAGGGCTTTGTAAGTGTTGGTAAGGTGGTAGAGGTGGGGGCCTTTTGTAAGAGGAGAGGAGGGGCACTCTTGCAAAGTTATAAGAGTTTACTTTATTATAAAATGTTTTTCAGATTTTAAAGGTCCCACATTGATATAATTCAAGGATAATGTGATAAGGGTTCAGAATATACTCATACAATAGGTCTTTGACAAGTGTAGTTCTTAGATTTTACATCATCGTTTTATTTTATTTAAATCGTTAAATAATGAGGTAATCACTGCATCATCATGGTGTCACAAATAATTTAATTTATTTCATGTCTAAAAATTAAAAAAAAATATCATGATGTAGGAAATCTCTTTATATTTCTAATTAATAGTTATAGTAAAAAATATGTCTTTTATACCCCCATTTAATAATTGTTTTACTAAAACATCTCATGTTTGTGACATTTTAATTTTAACATTAAATAAAATGATATTAATGTCATTTTCCTACCAAAGTGGCTCCATGGGGTCCCCAAGTTGACCTATGGATTTTCTTGGTTGTCCATGACACATCCAATAAGGGTAGGACATGTGTCTAGGTCATTTCATATTATTAAAACATTATTTTTAACTTAAACTACACTAATTACCTCTAATCGCGATTAAAAACATAAAAGTTACTATTCACAAAAAAATTATTTTAATCCCATTGAACCACATTTTGCTTCTTAATGAAAACCATGTATGTCGGATTTTTGAAATTCAAAACACAGAGGTGGTAAAATATCATTTAAACCAAAAATCAGTTTTTATAAGTACCACTTGGTGGTTTCACTATTCATCAAGAATTGAAGTTTTTCAGAAAAATACCAACAATTCACCCTAAGCTATATTTGTTTTTCCGAATTCAAAAATGATGTCTATTTTACAAAATTCAAAACATATAAGTTGCATTAATTAATTTAATAATTAATTCCCCCTGTCAAAACAAATAGCGTGTTTTTATGAAACAAAAAGTATCAAAAGATTGACACTAGTTTATGTCCGATATCAAAGTGAAATTAATTCCAATGTCAAATATTGGATTAAATTGTAAAAATATATTCTAATTTTACTTTAAATCCAATTACAAATATAATCTATTCATAAAAATAAATTAGATTAAAAAGAGGTTGTAAATTAAAATACAACAATTTTCACTATTCATTAAAAAAATGAACTTTATCGGAAAAATACCAAAAATTTACACAAATTAAATTATGATGTCCCGATTCTAAAGAAGTTTATTTGTTCCAATAGAATGTATAAGAGTGACCAAAACTATATTTAATGACGGTTCTCCATTAAAAGTTGATAAGTGGACCTTTAGTGAGAATTAGAGTATATATGCCTAAAATTGAATTATTTTCATATTTTAAGCCTTTATCCTTTGTTGGATTAATGTAAAAACATTTATCAAACATATATAATCATATTGTATTTATTTCTATTCATTCCCGCCAATACAACGGCTACGTGTTAACTACCATTTAAAACAATATTATTATATTACTTGTATGCAACGTAAGATTTCAAAGAAACTCATTGTTGCGTATCAGGTACTCTATCGAACATAGAAACCCCTTTAAAGTAAAAACAATATTTAATTCTAAAATATTAATAAATATGAAAATGTATTATTCTTTATTTACCTAGTATGTTACAGAGGGGGGGGGGGCTTCATCATTGAGGTATGTGGGATTTTTCTCTTCTTCTAGCCCATTTTATTCTACATTGAATCATTCAATATATATATATTCTTATAAGTCCTTCTTGGATGATGTTGTGATTTCATTTTGGCTAGATTCCATACCAACTTGTGATACTCGAGTTTTGATGTTGGGGGTTCTGAGTATAACCTATGTTGTTGATTCATATTTTTTGTCTTTATAAAATGTTAATTATATTGAAATTTTCATGACTATGTTGAGTATGTGGAAAAAAGATATTAATGAAAAATGGATTTTCCATAGTTATTGATTATTGGATAGACAATTCTCATTCTTAAAGCAATGACATGAATTGTGAAAAAAACACAAGGGTTACCATGGTTACATTGGTGTATGGTTTATCTTAGAGCCGTAATAAATTTTGTATTGATTTTAAATTATGAATTTTGTGGGGGATTTGATCTATTTCCTTGGGAAATTATTATAGGGGACTAATAATGAATTTTTGGGGCATTTACACATGGGGTCTTTCCTTGCTTCCTAGGCATCTGTCCCAGGAACATATTTGTGCACAAGATTGAATGAGGAATGAGTAGTCTATGGCATAGACCAATACTATATCTTGGTGTTTTGATATCATTTACATTATTTTGTATTTCTTTTATTTTTGAGTTATCCTTTATATTCATGTTAATTCTTCTGAAAATTGATATGGAAATGTGCTTTGAAATTAATACACGTTCTTTTTGTGAACTAGGAAGAAAAAAGTGAAATGTTTACTCAGTTTTCTATAAAACGGAATTACTACTTATCATGTAATTTTTTTAATTAAAATGAGCATTAAATAATTTAAATATAGATAATGGTTTTGGAACACCGAGGTGGGATACTACAAAGTCTGTTTCCGTACCCCAAGAACACCTCTCTAGTGGTTCATAGACCATATTTTGACATCTAGTATAGGGAAAGGGAAGGAACCATAGTGAGGTGGTGATGTTCATGTCAGCCGGTCTTGTATCATGTGCTGAGATTGCGGGAGTACGTCCTTACCATAATTTGGAGTAGTTATTCAATTTTCAGTCCTCTAATGTTAGAGATGTCATGGATTTTTTTTCTACTTTTACAATTGATTGTTTTTACTTTTTTCCTATAGTTATAGAATATATATCTTATCATATTCCTTTTTTCTATTTTTTATATATATATGACATGTGTTTGATTAGGTTGGATGAAATCATTCCATCTATTGTGTTTTTTGATTTAATTGTGCTTGTCTCCAACCCATGGGGATAATGAATGCCCTTTGTGTATGTGATGGATCATGTTTGGTTCCAAGATTTAGTGTCACTCAGTTAGTTTGTTTAAATTTTATATAAAAGAAGGTCTGTCTACAAGAGTCCATGTATTGGGTATTCTATTATACTGGAGATTTGATAGTCAAGACATGAGTTGTATGCTATTATAATTTCATGGACAACTCTTGTCATAAAGATACTCATGTTTCCATGAGATGTGGAGATGTATGTCTCTAGTATTTTTTATTGTTTTAAAAATATCAATTTTTTATTACAGGCATTCTACTTTGATCTATGATATTTTATGTTGTATGATACTCTTATGTTTCAGTGTTTATCAATATGCCTCTAGGGAATTTTCCATGAGTTCCTCTGGAAGGTGAAGCTGATGCCTTTCAAGGAAACTAACCAATAGATCAGATTTTTTTCGAGTCTATCATGTGGGAAGTCCATTTTTTTGATTAATATGTACCAAGAGTTCAGAACGCTGTTGTTTAGGTACAAGAATGATCTATAAGAGATATAGATTTATCCCAAGAGATTTTGTGCGAGAAACCACAACCCCTTAAAGTAATGATCGAGCCTCACATGTTGGAAGAGTTTCTAGACAGTATTGAACAAAACCTCAACATTATGGAGAGACTATAGAACATCAAGGTAATGTTTTCAACATTTATACTTGAGGGGTCTATAATGCGATAGTGGGAATTAATGTTCTAGGTTGTTTGGCACATAGAATTGGAATAGAAGGGTTTCAAACCCCTTTTCATCAAGAAGTTTTTACCAATGTTTATGATGTAGGAAAGGTCTCTAGAATTCTTGGCACTGATATTGAGAGTTCATTATGTGTCAGCATAGGCCAATTGTTTTGTTGAGATTTTATGCATTTCCCCAGATGTGGTGAAGAATGACCTATCGAAGATACAAAATTTCCAAAAGTATTTTTGATCAGATATCATATGGCTTGTGTTTATGTTGAAGCGTTTTACCAATTATGATATAATTCAATGAGATATAACGATAGAAATTAATATGGTAGTAGTGGGTGGATTTTCATCATCTTCTCTCCATCAAGTGGTAGACTTAGTCATGCTATTGGGATAAATAGGAAGTGACATGATCATCAAAAGAGTAGTGGTGGTGTGTCTCAGTTAGGAGCCTACTCTGCCCCGTTTGTTACATTGAGTAATGCACCCCTAACGTTTTGTCAACGTGTTAAGGGGGAAACATAAGACTTTGTTGCCCTATGTCCGTGATGATACACAATAGTGGTGGACATGTTGGGAACTTATAAATCTTTTGTACGGATATGACTACACCTCGTGATGGTAAGGGCTTTCACCTCCATAGTTTACTATGGTTCATTCATAAGATTTATAGACAATAGTGATCTAGCCACAAGCCTCGGGAGTAAGGAATTTTCACACAGTAGATGAGTTTTTACCCGATGTTGATGTAATTCTTGAAATAGTGAGAGCTATTATCATTTTTTCCTCTTCCGTAGAAATTGATTTATTTGAAACCGGTTCATGCCACTCATTTATATCTTCTCATTTATTATGTTTATACATCGAATGGAACTAATGTTCATTAAAATAGATTTTGAAACAACTCTGGGTACAAGGAAAAATATATTTATTAGGTTTCCTTCTTGTTTTGTAGAGATAGATGATAGCGAGTTAGACTGGGATTTTCTCATAATGATATTGAACTGTTTGATGTCATCCATGGTATAGATTGTATTATCGCTCATCAATACATGGTTGATTGTTATCATTGGTGTGTTTAATATCTTTTCACAGTTGAAAAATTTCATGTGTTTCAAGGGGAGCGAGACTTGAGGTCAGGTTATGTAGGTCCTTCCCTCCATGAGATCTGATGATTGTTTGCTGCTATTTCATTTGAGCACGATGTCGTTTATTCAGTTGATGATATTCTTGTTATTGTTTAGGGATTTCTGGAAAGTTTCCCTAATAATTTCTCAAATCTTCCTCCAAAGATAAAGATAATTTTTATGAATGATCTGGTTCTTGTTACATAGCCGAAATCAATATTATCTTATGATATGGCCCCAACGGAGATACAAGTGATCATGATTGAATTGGATTAAGTATAGAAAAAGGTTTAATTTTCCCCTGAATTTTTCCATGGGCAGTCCCTATACTCATTGAAAGGAATTTAGATGGTTCACTTGGGTTTTGTATAGACTATTGAATTTTTAATAGAGTGAAGATTAAGAACAAATACCCTTTTCCCAATTTGTATTATTTGTTTGATCAGTTAAATCAGGGAAATTGGTTTACAATTATTGTTCATTGTTTTGTTAATCATCAACTCAGTTTTCGAAAGTCTGATATACCAAAAAGAACATTCAGTAGTAGGTATGGCCACTATAAATATATTGTAATCCCTTTTGGTTTGAATGATGGTCTTTAGTTTTTATGCCTTTTATGATTTAGATATTCCATAATTATCTTGAAACATTTTTGGTAGTGTTCATTGATGATATTCAGGATTATTCGAAATTCGAGATTGAGCATGTGAAGCATCTAATTTTGGTTCTAGAAATATTGTGTTTCACAATTTGTTTGTGAGGCGATCAAAATGATGTTTCTTGATTCATGAAGTGATTTTCATGGGGAACATAATTTTTTAAATTGTCTTATCAGTTCATGTAAGGAAGGTAAAGGCTGTTTTTTCTTGGAAAGAACCACAAAATTTTCTTGATATAGAAATCATACATGGTCTGGCTAGATAATAAGGATGTGTTTTCTAGGAATTATCTATGATGGAATCATCTTTGAATACTATTACAAAGAATGTGGTGAAATGAACCAGGGATGTAAAGTGTTGGATTTCGTTGATGAACTGAAAGGTCTTCTGACATCGGCTGCTATTATGATCATATATGATCCAAGTAAGGGATATGTGGTGGTTTTTGGATTATTTTGTTGATGGTTTTGGATGTGTTCTTATGTGGGATGATCATGTGTTATCTTACATCTATCTTCATCTTCCAAAACATGAAAAATAATAACCTCACTCATGAATTAATGTATATTTCAATCAAGAATTCTCTCTAGTGTTGGTGGAACTGTCTTAATGGTAAATGTTACGTGGTCTTCCTTCATCATATGTGTCTGAGATATATCTTTTCATAGGAGGAAAAAAATATCTCATATAGATGATGAGTAGAATACCTGCATTAATTTGACTTCAATGTATCATACACCCTATTGAAAGGAATATTTTTTGTAGACATTCAAAGCAAGAATGTACCATCACATGATATTTTTTATTTGAAAGATGTGTGTGACCTTTTGAGGATTTTTGATCAGTTGGATCTATATTATAATGGAGATTTTTTGAGTATGGTACTGACCAATGTTCGGTTATCATCAATATTTTTGGAGTAGTTTTTTATCGATTCAATAGCCAGATGATTAGCTTTTAAAGATATAAAAAATCCTTTATGGTGGGGATACCATCTTCAGTTGGACTATATCTTCTGATGGTATGCTTCACTTCATGAAAAGGATTATCGTACCCGCATCTGTGTGGAGTTTATTCCTATTAAAATTTCACAACACTTCATTGGTTGTTCATCCAATAACTACAAAGTTGTATTTGGATATTTGGTGGAAATTTTGATAGCCATGTATGAAGTGGGACATCACAGAGTTTGTGTCTCGTTATTACACATTCAGATAGATAACTATAGAGCACTTGAAACATTGTATTTTTCTCCATCCTCTTCCAATGTTAGTTTGTAAATATTGTGAGGTATCTATGGACATTGTTTTTGGATTACAATGGACTCCATATGTATGTAATTCTATATTCGTGGTTGTTAATCCATTAATGATGTGAACACATTTCATTCTTGTCAAATATTCCACTAAAGTTGATGTTCTTGGTACAAAGTATGTGTAGGAGATTGTTAAGTTACATGGGAGTCCTTCTACCATTATTTTGTATAGGGATCTTAGTTTTACCTCACAGTTATACATGAGTCTTCATGTAGAAATGGATACCCAGATCATGTTCAACACATCATTCAATCCATCGAATATGGTAAAATATATCGATAAATTTAGACTCTAGGGGATATTCTTTGTACAAGTGTCATGGATATTAGAGGATCATGGGATAGTCATATGGAACTATTTGAGTTTTTTTCCTAATAATATTCATCTATTTTCAATTAAAATAGACCCCTTCAAGGGGTTTTATGGTCACCCATGTAGTTCTACACTTTATTGGGACAATGTGGGAGAAGTATCCTATGTAGGGCCATGTTTGGTTCATGAAACATCCACAACAATTTCAGATGTATATAGACGTATTGTTATATCCCATTGTCAACAAAAACCATAAATAGATCATTGATGTATACCATTGATGTTTTTCGTAGTTGTATGGGTTATTTTGATTGTTTATCCTTGGTTAGGTCACCATCACCATGAAAACACATGGATTGTTGGATCCAAGATATGTTGGATCATTTGATGTCCCTGAGTAGCTCAAAAAAGATTCTGATCACTAATCCTTTTTTGGTCTATTCGAAAGGTATTAATGATGTTTTCTATATATCTCATCTTAGGAAATACCATCCTAATCACGCTCATGTTCTGAGTTGGGAAGAATTTGAGTAAGAGCAATTTTCTTCTATTATGGAGAAACAGGTTGAGATCATTGACGCTCAAGTTAATTCCCTATATGGGAAGTTAATTTTAATTGTCATAGTTACATGGAAGCAATGGTGAAATTCTCATGGGAATCTGGATCATGAATTGTATATGAGGGAGTAATGTCCTCATCAATTTCACGGGCTAACATCATCCACATGAATTATTTAGGATGAATGTGTCTATGGTTGGTATTTTGTAACATACCATATCCATTTTATCAGGTACTCCCTTAACGTCATCCTAGTTTTCCCCTCCCATGAGATTGTGATGATACCTATAATGGTGTAATCAAATATTTGTTGGACTTTCACTAATTAAATTTCCTTCCTACATGATGCATGACGACTTCACGATGTGTAATTAGGTTACTCAGTGTGTAATTTTTAATTGGAACATGACATCGAAGGGGGTTGATGCTTTGGATGATTAACCATCATGAATTGTGGTGTCACAGTCTGAATGATTTAAATGATGTATTTTTCATCAAAGGAGAGGATTTTACATCATTTTTGTACAACATGGATTTTAGGGCAGGTAACTATATTACAAGTCCTAAAATGACCTGCACCCATTTTAAAAAATTATTTTCATAGTGTTATGTCATGAATCCATTTATAAACCTCTTGGATATTTATGTAAAACACATTTTAGGTGATTTTTGGAGACTCTGCTCCACCTATATCGATCTGTTAAACAGTCTATCTCTATTGCGGTTGTTGTATGAATCTCTAGGAGAGTAACCTTTCTATTCTGTCATATTCATTTATCACGGTATCCCTATAGTGTTACATCATTGGTTCCATTTGAATATGGTTGTTGATTTTTTGTGTATTCATCCAAGATCTATTGTGTGATCTCATTTCAAAGGACATTTATTCCATTGGTCATAGTGTAGAGGGTGTTTGTCATTGAGGAATGTGGGGTTCCTCTCTTCCACCGACCCCTTGTATTCTAAATTAAATCTCTCATGATGTGGATATGATTCTAGGGACTTCATTTACATTTTAGGGTTCTCATTGTTGATAGATTCCATTTTAGGTGTGTGTGACCAGAGTTTTATGATTTGTGGTTTCATCTCTAGTCGATGTCGATGAACCTGATTTTTTTTATTTATAAACTATTTTGAATATTGAAATTGGTAGGATTTGTTTTTTGTGTCTTGATGATGATTTTTTTTATAAAAAATTTGTTTTCCCTTATTATTGATAAATATACTGGAATTGGGTATTTTCAAAGCATAGATATGAATTGTGAAAAAGGGCACATGGGTTTCCCTGGGAATATAGTTTGTGGTTTTATCTTGGACTATCATATATTATTTTTTGATTATAATGGAGGAATGTCTTTGTATTTCCATTTTTACCTAGACTCACTATTCTGGCGGAAAAATATTTCCATTTTTTGTGGATTACTTGTGAGGTATTCCCATGAACCCTAGGCGTGTGGTCAATGATTGGATTTGTGCACTTGATTGATTGTGGTACGAGTAATCTGTGGCCTTGATCTATTGTATTTTTTGGTGTTTTGATACCTGTTCATCTATTTATTATTCCTTGTATTTCATAGTTAGTCATGATATACATCATAATGATTGCAAAAAATGATGTGTAAAATGGAAATATATGAATTTTTATCGAAGACTAGTTATAGAACACCTAGGTGGGATCTTACTCAGCCTATTATGTCACATTGTTCACACATCTCCGTTGGTGTGTAGAACATTGTTTGTTTTCTAGTGTAGGTAAAAGAATGTTTCCATAGTGAGGTAGTGGGATTTAAGTCTGCTGGTAGGGTAACTAGTGGTGATATGGTGGGAGTCCATCCTTACCACCATTTGGAGATTTTATTTGGTTTATAGTCCTCTACTGTCGGACTTGTCTTGAAGTTTTAGGTTCTATTAAAATTCTATATTTCTACTTTTTTTGTAGTTATGAAATATGTATCTTCTTTAACTTCAGCAGTTTCTTGTTGTTTTATATTTATTCCATGTGGCTGATTAGGTTTGGTGAAATCGTTGCCTATATTATATTGTTTGAAGCCCAAGTAATTGCCACCAGCTAGTGGGGATCCGGAACACCCTTTGAGTAAGTGATGGATCGGGTCAACTGCCTGGTATGAGGGTTACATGGGAATGTTTGTTACATATTGAAAGACCACAATAAATTATTAATATATATAATTATTATAAATCATTAAGGGTAAAAACAATGATTCAAAGATTTTAATATAACATGTCACGATTTAGACGTCATTTACAATTTTTATCATAATTATATGGTTTTCCACTATGGTTATTGTAGCTCAAGCAATCATTTTGGTTTTATACGAATGATAAAACCTGAAAACATTATGTTACTACTAAATGTGATGGAAAAATAAATTTTTTATTCTTGGGAAACGCAATTCTATGGGAGATAGAATGAAATAAATAATTATTTTTATTAGAAACAATTATTAATATATGAACTCCATCATGTAATATAGTATGATCAGAATGAAATTATTCATAACAATTACTTACTCAATCAAAACACAGGTCGGATGCAGATCCTCATTGCAATACAGGAAGCCACTTTGATGCAAAATGGACATTTCCACAACATTGTGCATAACATAGAAATCTTGCAGCCTCTTTGGATTAATGGAAATTATTGTTTACCTCATCGTACTCTATAATTGTTCTGGAATGATCCTCTCCCAGGATAGATTAATGTTAATATTTACAGTACCTCGGATATCAATCTAGGCCCTGCAGGTTACGGTGCTATCTTCAGGAATCACCACGGTCAGATCTTTGGATGCTTCATGGGTAGTTGTGGAATTTCCACCTCTCTTGAAGCTGAGATTATGAGCTTAATTCATGTTATTTCCTTCGCCAAACGCTTTGGTTGGAAAAACCTCTAGATTGAATGTGATTCAACTACCATTGCGAATGCAATTTTGAATGGCATAATACATCATGCATGGCCGATTACTACCCGTTGGACAGACATCATCTATTTACTTATCGATCTAAACTATATGATCACACATTTTTATCGAGAAGTAAACACGGTGGCATATGGTTTAGAAAACATTGGTTTAAATAAAGGAATTACCTGGTTTGAAGACCTCCCTGCTGTTTTATATTCTTTTCATGAAATAGATTATAATATGATCATGTATTTCAGTCTTCTGTAAACTATTTTTATAATAATATCTGCCTTGGTCATTTTGGTCCAAGGCATTATCTTTTTTTAAAGGTAAAACCCACATTAGATATAAGGATATTTTAATCTAGTAATTGCAGAGTAATGGATCAGAAAAACTAAAATAACATTTTCAATCCTATGGTGTTTGGTACATGATAAATTCATTTTGATGGTCTAACATTTGTATGGTGTTACATATAAAAGTTGTAATCATATCAATAATACAAGAAAACCAGAAGAAACTGACTCTATGAATTAGGATGAGATCAATAACATATTGTTAAATATCTACATTGGTTATATTTTTCCAAAAAATATATAGAAATTATTTGATATAGATAAAAATGATAATTAATCAGTTGGTACCTATACGGAAAACTAAACATGGTTTGTTAGGAACACATCAATTATTAACATGCAACCTAAAAGTTAGGTTTATTTATTATTTATGGATAAAAAATTGTCTGATGGGTGTTTTCCATAAATTACATCTATTGTTATGAATCTACTATTTTCTTTTCTATTTTAGTGAAATTATTTTTTGTATTTATGTATAAATTTCATCGTTTTGATAGGAAGAGAAAAATGGGATTCAATGAAAAATATTAAAAATATGGATTAAAGATCATGAAATTTAATTTTGGCTAATAGAGTTGGAAGAAACATGAAGGAATCATTATTATGGGACCTATTAAATTCATTAAAATTAGATTTTAAGGTCATTGTGAAATCAAATTATGATGTATTGGGAAGATGTTAATTAGTGAGTCAAAAACAGAGAAAGAATCAAAAAATTAACCTCCCACACTCTATATTTTCAAATTCATGGATTATGGGAATTATTAGAGTAAATGAACCTATACAAAAGAAAATGATGGTTATAATTTCCAATAACATTTAAATAAAATAGAAAAAGGGAAGATTTATACAATAAAGATTAATGAAGTGAATAATGATATTTTGGGAATACATATCATCCATTCTATAGTAGGGAATTTTAATTATTGATTTTGTATGGTTGAAATGTATAAAAATGTAGTTTTTCAACCATTAGTGAAACTTCATATGAAATAATGAAATTTCACCAAATTCATGGACTTCTAATGAATGAAATCATATTTCATATGTTATCAGTATACAAATGAATTTATGACTGTAATAAATAGTTTTTTATGATAATGGAATACTAAGGAATAATTTTTGAATCTTATTTTACAAGAATATATGTCTCAATGGATGATAAACATAAAATTTAGGGATTCCATCATGGTTTTATTTGTATAATTCTTATCGTAACATCAAAATCATTTATAAAGACATTAAGGTTATCTATGATGGGTTTTTAACATTAATAAGGCTATTTTATGGTAATTTTTTTTGGAAATAATTCACTTTAGATTTGTAAATATTTTTAATGGATTTGGAGGTTTAATTCCATTACATTGTGTCGAAATATGATTAATGGTAGTAGTAACCATTAGGGTTTATCATGGGTTGGTATTGAAATAATTATGGGTTTTTTCGATCACCATATGAATTCAAAACATTTTTTTTAAGGAGAAAATTTGAAAATAGTATTTCATTTTGGAATATACATTTAGGAAGTAGTATGGTCACATAGAATACCACATTCAATTTTATCTGATGATGATCAAAATTATACGTATATTATTTTGTCAATTATTTATTAAGCTCTTGATAAATAGTTGAGTTTCATCACGGTGTATCTTTTAGAGACTTATGGTTAGTCTATGATAACTATTAATATTATAAAGTAGGGCATGTACATTCATATAATGTAAATAAACATTGGAATCTTGTTAACAAATTATTTTTTTGATCAATTATCTTTATCGCATTATATAATTATTTGCATTTTTATTTCACATCCAAATATTTATATCCAATTGATGTTCATCTTGATGAAAACCATTTATGAGTTACATTATGTGTCATTTATTTTTCTCACATTCGTATTATAAGTGATGCATTATTATTCATTTTTTATGTGGATTTTTAGGAGGTTATTATTAAATGTTAAGCATTGGATTACAAAATTGAATTACGAGTGATAAATTCATTTTAAGTGGTTTAAAATGTAACACAATAAGATTTCTAGAATTTTTTTCAATTAAATGTAATCACATTAATATTTTGAGTTATATATAGAATTAAAATTTTCAATAGTTCCATGAATAAATAATTTTATCTGGAATTACGTAGAACACTTAATATATCATGTGTTATAAGAAACATCTTCTTTTAATGAAATAACATACTTTTGAATTAATAAAATTTAATATATTAGTTAACCACAAGATATTGGAATCGAAGGTATGAAACTGGTTAAAAAAATTATAAATATATTGTATGAAATTTTATATATAATATCTTATTTGGTGACTAATTATTTAGAAAATGAAAAAAAAACCATTTCAATATAATGGTATTTTTTTAGAAACTATTTCTCTATGCCCTAATGTGGTTTACAACATTAAATTTAGAAACTCATTTATGAGGAATTATTATAACTGAATGAGTATATTTTAAATAAATGTATATTATTATTATTGTCATACATTTATCATAGAAAATATATATAAATAAGTCAATTTTATGCTTAAAATATATTTTTCTAGAAATTAGTTTTCTCTCCATTTACTCAATTATTCTCAAAATAATTGTTTTAAATTTTGGAAAATTAATTTAAAAAAACATACAAATATTTGGAAATTATAACATCTAAATTATCCTAGGGTGATGGTTTTAAAATTTTACAAAACATTTTTATTTTTTATGAATAGTGAAACGATATATAATTTTTATTGTCATCTACCATTTGGTTTAAATAATTTATAATGAGAAATTTTATATCAAATTAAATTTCAATTAATATCACTTAAAATATAAATCTAGTAATTTAAATAATGTTATTTTTATTAGTTTTATGTTAAAATATTTTATAATAACATGAAAAGATTTTTTATATTTTCTCTTATAAAATAATTATTCTTAACCCTTATGAAGAATTAATTTAAATGTAAAATTATCAATATCAATGAATTGAATTTATAAAAATGTATTTAATTATTGAATCATATTAATTTATATTTTCTAATATGATTTACATGTATTATTATCAACATAAATATTATTAATAGTAATAAATAATTATCCTTTTAAGGTAATATTTTTTTTACTATGGGTTTTAGATATAAATAAAAGGAATAAAATTTTATAATAAATTTTATAAAATATTCTTTATTGATATATTTAGACACTTTCCTACAATAGTGTTGATAATACTATATTTTTTTTATCCATTTGGATTTTGGAAAATGTTGGGACACCATTTTGTTTTCAAAAAATAAATATCTTCTACTCATGTCACTTATAAAAGCCAACCCAAAATATTCTTTTCATCACAAAATAAATCAAATTATTTGGAAATATACCTAAAATGTCACTTCCAAAAATCCATACAGTAATTCTAGAATAATTATTTTTGGAATACATCCAAACATATAATGTTTTTCTTGCAACCCTATGGAGATTTGTTAAATATGGGGAATAAATTTTCAAGAAGTGTTTTATTTTATTCCATCCATAAACACCATAAATTATATATAGAACATGATTATATACTAATTTCATAATATTTTATATACTGATATGTTTATATGTTTGGTTAATATTATAAAATGAAAGGAATTTTCATTAAATGGGTTACAAAAATCATTATTCCTATGTCTTGAGGTAAACCACCAAAGAAATCTATGTCATTCATTTTTTTCAATACAAATTCAATATTTGTATATGATGATGGATATAAAGAAAAAAATTTAATATTTATAAGAAAAATATAAATATTTAATAAATATAAGATATATACATTTTTTACATTCCATTCCTTAGGGGATACAATAACGCCATTCGTGTGTACGATTCACTACCGCCTCACAATGTAATGTGATTCATTCCATTTAAGAAAATACATTGGACACGATGAAGAAAAATGTACAATATATATATGATATAAATGACATAATAATGAAACTTATTACATATTAAACATTATAAATAATATTATATAATTTATTTCATAAAATATATCTCACTGAAATATTACAACATCATTCACATATGAATGGACTACAACAATTATGAAGTTATCTTACTCTAACATTTATTCACCAGAAATCATGGAAGAAATTTACAACTATATTTAATAGAATAAACATTTATTTATCATAATATTTTCAATTTTTATAGATAAAATATTACAAACCTCGTTGTTATAATGATCATTAAAAAACGTAATTTCAATCATGTGTATATATTACGTGCCATTTTCACAATCATAACATACATTATTTCTCAGAAATACCATTTTTTTTATTATTATAAAAATTAAAATTCCTATATAAATATCAAAATTATGAATTCATAATTATTTTCTTGTATGTGGATCCATTTTTAATGTAATACAATCAGAAACAAAAAACCAATCCACTTATGAAAAACAATGTGGTTATTATGAGAAACATGATTTAATTATTGAATTTATAATAAATGGGAAATTGAAAGGCCTATGTTGTCACAACCCTTCCTAGTGGGGCCCGCACCGTGACTCCCCAAGCCTGCCTCCAATAGGCCAGGGGCTTGTGACGAGCACCGAGTAGGCATATTACTAATATGGGAGGCATTGACTAAGTACCTGTACACACGCACACATGTCCAAACCCATAAATACTGAAATGTAAAAAAACCACGAACGAACAAAATTCATGCATACACTAAACCCCACCTACACAGTACGATGTAAGGTAATGTACTGAAAGTAAATTGGGCTAGAATACAATCCCACAAAAGCAAGAGCCTGAAAACTGCAAAGTCCAACCTGTAAACACAAAAGGTACTAGAACTGCGGCTCATAGCCATCGGAACACCACCGCTTGTAGGAAACTCAGAATTCTTTTTCTTGTCCTGGCCCACCCAGGACTCTGTCAAAAGGTTTCTAGCCTGTACAAGACACGACGTGTGTGGGAAAAGCCCGTGCAGGGGTGAGTATAACAATACCCAATAGAGGACCCCAAAAACCACAAAGAAGTAGAAAAAGTAAAGGTACTGTAAGATCTGTATAGTATATGCCTACAGAACAAATATCATGAGGAACACAAACCAAATATACTCAAAACCCAAACTCATAGTCTAGAGACAAGTCACAACACCACATACCCCCATGTAGGGATTCCGTTTGAATATTTTCATGAAGAAATCATTCTATAAGAACACACTCCATGAGTCTTCTAGCTCTGATGACGTCCGTCCGAGAAGTACATTATGTTGGGAAACATCACGAGATATAGTTACCCTCATTACGGGAGAAACACTTCTGAGAGAGAAGATTAAGATAGATGGATGCACTCATTACAAGAGACACACTCTTGAGTAGAAAATATCACGATACATAGATGAGGATCATTTCCAGGGCCATGGCAGATACCGCGACTCATCCGGAATTTACTTTAAAGGTAGTGGATCGATGCCTGGTGTAGTTGGTCACGTCGATGCTAGAATCTGCATAGATTCATGAATGGATAGAGGATCCTGATCCGGGCCTCTCTGATGGATTCATAACTTTATCACCGATAATTCCTGCTGAAGGTATCATACTCTTGTAGAAGGAAACGATGCCAGAACATCAGGGAAACAAGAAAAAGGGAACTACCAAAATGAAAGATGTCTATGTTATGGTGAACAATAGGACCACTCCATTTTCCAAAAATTACACAGCCTGTAGAAAAGTTACACGCACTACTGTTTGGCCCAAGGTACTACTCGTGTACAATAGCCCATGTCGTAAGGCTAGTCGTGTAGAAAACTGAGTACACAGTGTGTAGTACGGTGTACACGCCATGTCCGATTGACTGGGGTAGGCTCTGTGTACATTGGCCATGGGCCCGTACACGGTTATTAGACCATGTACTCCAACCCATGTAATCGATACATGGGGTGACCCTCGTTACTAGCCTCGCCTGGAAGTGTGATGGAGTACACAGTCGTGTACTCCATCCCCTGTCCGTGTACCCCCTGGATAAACGCCGAATCCCGCGTAACCACCTCTTCCATGTTGTACATGCCATGTTCTGAATTCGTATAGATCATCCTGTGTCCGTGTACTTCCCAAAATAGATGTCGAGCTTTGGGGAAAGTCTAACACGCCATGTGACCAGGGTCACACGCCGTGTGATTCATCATTGACCCCCAAAACCCTAGTCACCGCCACCAGCACTACAAGACGTATTCTTCAGAAGTACACGCCGTGTATTCTGGAAATTTCTAGAAAAGATAACCTCTGTCATCACGCCTCTGGTGATGCTCTGTTCATCAATCCGTCCATTTGATCAGCATGAAATTCCTAAGGTTCGGTCGCCCCGACACCATGAAGGTGCATTATGTGTTTCCAGACCTCCGATCGGCCCCAAAAACATGTTATGGTCATCCCCCACGAAGAATGCTCGATGAACGACCTCTTCCGATCTAAGTCGATTCATCATCCGTTATGGCCGTCGCAACCCCGTAGGGTCTTTGTGATGTTGGATTTCATGTTTAGAATCATCGTGCTAGAAGACGGGTGCACAAAAATCTGTTGTTTGTTGCCCCGTGATGAACATGGAGAAGGCGCAAGAAGAAAATGGGGGAAGGAAAACCAATCAAACAAAATGAGGAACGAACATCCACATTCATTCATCACGGAATTGATCGGGTCCCGTAAAATTGCTTAAACAGAGTAGAAAATGAACAAAAAAAATCAACATGGATTAATTCCCCCATAATCATCCCAACGAAATCCCTCCCGTAAGAACATACGAATCCAAGAATAAACATGTTGGTGGTTGATCCATGTTCGTCATTTAAATCAAAATCGAGGAATAGAAAATTAAATAACAAACACATATAATTAAGAATGCATCAATCTCTGACGAAGCTTTCATTCTACCGTTGTCCTTGAGATCCTCCAACCTCGTTGGCGCAGCGATTCACAACTTTAATTCGTCGATATTTTTCAACGAGAGTTTTCTCCAGATTTTCCTCTCAATCTTCCACCCATGATTGGCATTCGATTATCCCAATAAAAAGGGAAACGTATTTGACATCCCATCACGTTGCGACATTAATGAGTCAGTGTTATAGTTTATGAGTCATTATGACATGACATTAATGACTAAAACAACGGCCCCGTCGCTGCATGACAACAGATATTTCCAAAAAGAAATAAAGTAAACTTACTAAATTATTTTATTTTATTTCAATTAAAACGTCTAAAAATTAACCGTTTCCCTCAACCCGCAACGGTAAATGAAAGGCTCATTCTTAGGTAAATTCGTTGCTCCAGACACATCAGTTACCTCAGTTTTTTAATTCGGGAATCCATTTAGAAACAGCCACTACGGCGCACAAGTGCAGACTCACTTAACGTAAAAAACAATTAGACCACCATTACGGAATCACCATGACTTATAATGATTTGCAGTCTTTGATACTGGTCTTGAAATAATTCTATATATTATTTAAAAATAATACACTAAAAATCCGAGACATTACATTCTCCCAACATTGGGGCTTTACGTCCCAAAAAAGACAAAACAAATGTTACTCAAAAAGAAATGGGTACAAGACATGGATCTGGTTCTCCCTCTCCCATGTGCTCTCACGAAGATTCCCATGTTTCCACTAGACGCGCAATAAGGGAATCGATCGCCCACGAAAGATCCTCTCCTGTCGATCCTCGATCTCCTCCAGGTACTCAGAAAAGTTCACTCCATCCTCGAGGTCCAGCTCGCCCCAGTCGATGCCGTGCGATTTTTCATGCACATAACTCCTCAGCTATGACACGTGGAAGACATCATGTACCCTATGCAACTGTGGTGGTAGATCTAGGTGGTAAACTGCCTCGCCAACTCTTTATAGTATCTGGAAAGGTACGATGAACCTCAGAGATAACTTGTCGCATCGACCAAATCTCCATAACCCTCGTCGAGTTGATACCTAATGATAGAAGTGGCCTCCCTCTTCAAACTATGGAGATCTCCATTGTCTGTCAGTATAAGACTTCTACCATCTCTGTGTAGTCTTCATCCTCTCCCGGATGATCTTCACCTTCTTGGTGGTATCTCAGACCAACTCTGGACCCATGAGTGCTGACTCTCCGAGGTTGGTCTAGCAAAGCGATGACCGGAAGGGTCTCCCTTATGAGGCCTCGAATGGTGCCATACCAATGGTGAAGTGGTAGCTATTTTAGTACGAAAACTCCACCAGTGGTAGGTGTTCCTCTGACCTATGACCAAAGTCCAAGACACATGCTCACAACTTATCCTCCAAATCCTGAATGGTCCTCTCCATTTGACCATCTTTCTGGGGATGAAATAAAGTGCTCAAGTGTAGCTATGTCCCAAAGCCTCCTACAATCCCTTCCACATCCGAGATGTGAAACATGAATCTTGGTTCGAGACTATTGTCAAGGGGACGCCATGAATCCAGACTATCTCCTGCATGTAGAGGCATCACAAGTTCTCTATGGAACTCTACACCCGGATAGATAGGAAGTGGGACGACTTGGTTAGTCGGTAAACGACCACCTATATGGAATCATGCGCCTTGGACATCCGTGGTATGCCCGTCATGAAGTACATAGATATTCCTTCCCACTTTGACTTTGTAACTTCCAAAGGATGAGTTAATCCCGCTGGAACCTGGTGATCAGCCTTCACCTGCTGGCATGTAAGGGATCAAAAAACGAACTCCGCTACTGGATTCTTCAAGACGGACCACAAAAACTATCACCGGAGATCATGATACATCTTTTCAAATCAAGGATGTACCACAAAGGGGGATGTATGAAACTACCTCAGGACCTCCTCCTAGAACGTGACTAGTACAACAATGCATCCTCTGAAAAGAAGTATGTGCTCCCCACCATGAAAATATCCACGAGGATCATGTCCTTTGGATAAATGAACACATAAGGCCACACAGTTGACATCTCCTACATGTGCCTCCATAACCAATTTTATGAGTGGAGGGGAGACAATCGTTGACTATAGGTATGTTTTATCCTCTCTATCCATGAAGGATAACTGCAACTCGGCTAACTGCTCTGTCGACTCAGTCAATAGTTGTGTGCTCCACCTTCTTTTAGGAGCATCTTCCACCTTTTCCCCCTTCCCATCAATATAGATGATCACAAAATAATAATCTTGGAGGAATTATTGTGAATTCCACTACCTCAGATTTAGATCCTTCTGTGAGAATATGTAGTTGAGGCTCTTGTGGTCAGAGTAGATGATAAAATGATCGCGCATAATGTAGTGTCATTTCATCTTCAATGATAAGACTACCACAGCCAACTCGAGATCATGGTTTGTATAGTTCTTCTCATGTGGCCAAATCTGGTGTGAACCATAGGCAATCACCACCCACCTCTGCATCAGGACACAACCAATCCAAGCACCTGATGCTTCGCAGAACACTATGTATCTGACACCCTCCTTCGGAAGTCTCAAGACCGGGGTTCTTGTCAAACTCTGTCTCAACTACTCGAAATCTGAATGGCATTTCTCCATCAACACGAAGGGTTTCCCCTTCCAAGTCCAGTCCATAATTGGTGCTGATATCCGAGAGAAATTAGTAATGTATCTCCAGTAATTTTATGCCAATCCAAGGAATCTATAAACCTCCTTCACACTCCGAGGTGGCTCCCACGCAAACACAGCCTCCACCATGGCTGGGTCTATAGATACTCAATCTTATGAGATGACATGAACTAGAAAGTGGACCTCCTAAATCCATAACTAGCACTTTTAGATCTTCCCATAAAGCTGGTGCTCTTGAAGTACATCTAGAAACATTTGTAGGTGTCTCGCATGCTCTCCTTCTTATGCCGAGTACACAAGGATGTCGTCGATGAAGACCACTACAAACCGGTCCTAGTACGGATAGATGATCCGGTTCATCAGTCCCATTAACACTACAGGGGAATTCGTCACACAGAAAGTCATCACCAAGTACTCATAGTGACCGTAGCGGCATCTGAAAGACATCTTCCGTATATCATTATCCCGTACTCATAGCTGGTGATAGCTTGATCTAAGGTCAAACTTCTAGAACCACTGTTCCCATATTTAATGATTGAAGAGTTCATCGATCCTTGGAAGTGGATATTTTTTATTTTCTGTCACCGGGTTCATGTTTTGGTAATCCATGCACAACCTCAAACTCCAAACTACCATCCTGGCAAACAAGACTGGGGCCACCCTAGGTGAAACGGTAGGTCTCATAAAACCCGTGTTTTCAAAATACTAAAAATCCACCATCAACTCATGAAGCTCTGTAGGAGCCATCCGATATGTTGATGAAGAAATCAGTGTCATCCCAGGGTGTATGTTGATGCAGAAGTCGATTTCCCAGTGGGGAGGTAATCCTGGAACATCTTTGGGAAAGACGTCCTCATAATCCACCACTAATACATGGAAATCAGAGCTCACAACATCCACTGCTCCGAGATCAAGGCTAGCCAACTCATGGTCGATGGGATGCCCCCTCCTCTAGATAATCCCATTATGTGCTGCCAGGGCTCTCGTTTATCCAACAAAGGAAAACCTTATTCCATCATGGCGAACACACCACACTCTTCGCCTAAAATAGTCAATATAGGTATCGACCGAAGATAACCAATCCATACCGAGAATGACATTTTAAGGCCTCAATGATATCTACAAGAGGTTCCAACTGAATCTCTCGCCTCCTAGGGTAATATCACACTGTCTTCAATGGTGCGTGATCGTCGAGTCTCCTCCCATAGGTGTCTCCAAGTGTAAGGATCGAGTCAATGGTTCTACCGGAATCTTGAGGTTTCGTACATGACATGTGGCTGTAAATGAATTACTAGCATATGTGTCTATAAGTATGGTAACTAATGTAGAAAAGACATAGATCATACCTCCAATCATCCATGCAGCCCCTGGGTCATATTCCTCGACTGTATGCATTTGTCCCCATCCCTGTCCCCCTGCTCCCTGAGCCTGGTGCGAAACTCCTGGGGGGTGGTGGTGAAAGTATGTCAAAGTATTTTCCATCACCCGCAACTCTCCCTGATCCTCTGCCAAATCTGCAACCTGGAGGGTTTGTCTGCTCCAATATCTACCTCTTCCTCGGTGGTCCCTCCATCACTTCTGTGTCAGCATCTCGATGGGTCAAACAATCTCTAGCGAGATGTCCCATACTGTAGCAAACATAACATCAATTATCCCTAGGCTGACATGATCCAGCCTGAGAGACATCGACTATCGATCCTATGTCATGGGTCCACCTATGATGTTTCCCACATCTAGATCCTTGTGCTAGATGTCAGCTCCCTGCTGTCGGGGTCTCCGCACCTGTCTGCTTGTTGCTGTCCACCGTCGGCGGTCTCTGTTGTGCCAAGAAGCAGTCGATCACCAAGGCCTGGTTGAGCACTCCAACATAAGTCATAATGCATAGAGTCATGTAATTAGCTCGAATGTCTCTTTGTAGACCTTGATCGACTGTCCGAGCTCTGAAGTACTAATCCCTGAACATATCCATTGAGTTCCGGGCGAAGTTGGTGAACCTCGATGAATTGTCAGCTACTGTTATACTGACCTTCTGGAGCTGAAGAAGCTACTGGATGCGTACTTCTCTCAATGTAACTGGAGATAACTCCTCCATGAAGAGTCACTCAAACTCAGTCCACGATAGAGTCTCCTCGTCATGAGCCTGGGTGGTCAGACACCACCATCGTCTTGTAGAACCCTGAAGAAGTATTGCTCCTAGGATCACCATCTGGTCTATTATAGTCCTCAATAGATGGAAAACTTTGGTCACCGCCTCAAGATAATCCTCAGCTTCTTGAGGGTCGGTCTCACCTCAGAACCTAAGGGTTCTCTTTCTCTTAAACTCATGGAGTTCGCTCAGCATGCACTCCTCGTTGGTTGGTACCGCAGGTACCACGGGATTCTCCACGGGTGGCGGCATAATTTGTGCACTACCTGGTGGAAACGCCTGGGGAAATGGTCCCTGTATGAAAGCCTCGTCACTGAGGGGGTCATCCTCATGACCGCGTAGTTGAATCATAGTGGGTATGTGGCGCAGAGGCATCCTGTAATGAAACAATATGTACCATGGTCAATGAGTATATCTGGATAGGTGACATAAAGGATATGGAAAACAAAACCCATTCCTATATGACGCATGTACCATTCTTTTACTTCCCCATAACTATTTTTTTTGTACCAAGTCGAAAAGAAGGTTATCAATGTTCTGGTGTATGGATACATCGACCGCCACACCACCATTGGAGTCTCTATCCTGAAGACCAAACTCAAAAGACATAAGACTGTTTCCCCAATCCAATATCACACACTCTTGGTCGTAATGTAGAATTGACCACCTCTAATACCACTCTCTCACAACCCGTCCAAGTGGGGCCTGCTCCGCGACTCCCCAACACCACATCCAATAGGCCAGGTGCTGGTGACTAGCACCGAGTAGGCATATTACTAACATGGGAGGCATTGCCTAAGTACTTGTACACTCACACACACACATCTCCAAGCCCACAAATATTGAAATGTTAAAAAACCAATAAGGAAAAAAATGAATGCATACACTAAACCCAACCAACAAAGTACAACAAAAGGTAATGTACAGAATGTAAATTGGGCTAGAATACAAGGCCACCAAAACAAGATTCTGAAAACTGCAAAGTCCAACCTGTAAAAACAAAAGGTACTAGGACTGTTGCTCAGAGACGTAATAAATCATCGGCCTATAGGGAACTCAAAAAGCTCGGTTCTGTCCTGGTCTTCCCTAGTCTCCGTCAAAAGGATGCTCTTCTTCACAGGACACGATGCGTGTGGGCAATTCCCATGCATGGGTGATTATAACAATACATAGTAGAGGACACCGATAACCAAAAACCAATACAAAAATTATAGGTATAGTCATATATATATGGTATATATCTACAGAACATATATCAAGAGAATAAAAAACCAAATATACTAAAAAACCAAACTTGTTCTCTAGAGACAAGTCTCACAACCCCAGTCTAGGGATTCAGCATGAATATTTCCATGAAGCACTCGTTCCAGTAGAACACACTCCACGAGTCTTCTAGCTCTATTGAGGTCCGTCTGAGAAGTAATTTACGCCAGGAAAAGTCACGAGAGGTAGTTACACTCATTAAAGGAGACACACTCCTGAGTGGGAAAGATCACGATACACAAATGAAGATTACTTCCTAGGCCATGGCGGATACCGCGACTCATCCGGAATTCACCTGCTAGGCAGATGATCGACGCCTGGTGGAGTTGTTCACATTGATGCTAAACTCTACCTATGGTCAAATATGGATAGAGGATCTCGATCTTAGCCTCTCTAATGGATTCCCGACTCAATCACCGGAAGTCATGCTAAAGGGATCATACTCTTGTAGAAGGAAACGATGCCTGACCTTCAGGGGAACAAGAAAAAGGGACCTAATCCAAATGAAATATGTCTAAGTTATGTTGAACATGACGACCACACTGTTTTTAAAAGAGTACACGACGTGATTAAATGTTACATGATGTGTCATCTCACCCCGAGTACTACCCATGTACAACAGCCCGTGTCATAAGACAGGTCATGTAGAAAACTGAGTACACGACTTGGAGTACATTGTACATGCAATGTCTGAGTGACTGGCGTTGGATCTGTGTATGTTGGCCATGTGTTTGTACACGGTCCTCAACCTGTGTACTCCAACTAGTGTAATCGGTACACGGGGTGACCCGCATTACTGGGCTTTCCTAGCCATGTGATGTAATACACAGTTGTGTACTCCATCATGTGTCTGTGTACCCCATGGATACACGCCGAGTCCCATGTAGCCGCCTCTTCCATGTTGTACACGCCGTGTTCTGAAGCCGTGTAGATCATCCAATGTCCATGTACTTCCCAAAATACACGCCGAGCTTCGGGGAAATTGTAACACCCCATGTGACCAGGGTCACACACCGTGTGATTCCTATTTGACCCCTGAAACCCTAGCTGCCACCGCCAGCACTACTCGGTGTGTTCTTCGGAAGTACACGAAAAGTATTCTAGAAATTTTAATAAACACGAACGTCTGCCGTCACGCCTCTGGTGATGCTCCATTCGTTGATCTGGTCATCCGATCACAATAAAACTCCGGGGTTTTGGTCTCCCGGATGCCATGAAGCTGCTTCTCGGGTTTTCGGAGCTCCAATCGTCCCCAAAAAACATGTTTTGATTTTCCCGTGTGAAGAACACTCGAAGAACGACCTCTTCAGATCCATGTCGATTCATTGTCCTTCATGGCCGTCTGATCACTGAAGGGTCATTATGGTGTCAAATTTCTAGTTTGGGATCGTCGCTCTGCAAGATGGGTGTAAAAAGATCCGTTGTTCGTCACCCCACAATGAACGCGAAGAACGAGCATGAAGAAAAAGGGGGAAAGGAAAACCAATCAAACAAAATGAGGAACAGAGCTCCGCCATTTTTCATCACGACGTTGACTCGATCCCTAAAAAAGGCTTAAACAGAGTAGAAAATCAACAAAAATAAACATGGATTAATTCCCCCATAATCATCCTAATGAAATCCCTTCCGTAAGAATGTAGGAATCCACGAATCAACTGGTTCGTGGAAGATCCACATTCATTGTTTAAATCAAAAGCATGGAAAGGAAAATTTCATAAAAACCCCTACCATTAAGAAAGGATTGATCACTGATGAAGGGGTCATTCTGCCATCATTTTTGAGACCCTCCAACCCCATTAGCGCAACAATTCACATCTTCGATCCATCTTTGTCTGTCACCGAGAGTTTTCTCTAGAGTTTACTCTCAATATTCCACCCACGATCGATGTTCAATTATCCCAACAAAAAGGGAAACATATTTGACACCACATCACGTTGAGGAATTAATGAGTCAGTGTTGCTATTTCTGAGTCACTATGACAAGACATTAATGACTAAAACAGTTTCCCCATCACTACACTGCAAAAGATATTTCCAAAAATAAATAAAATAAACTTGTGAATTTATTTATTTTTATTTCTCTTAAATCGTCTAAAAATTATCTTTTTCCCTCGACCCATGCCGGTCGAGGTTTGGCTTGTTATTAGGTAAAGTCGTCACCCCGGACCAATGATTCCCTCATATTTTTAATTCGGGCATCTATATGGAAACTGCCACTACCACGCACAAGTGCCGACTCAGTTAACATAAAAAAAAGGTTTGTACCACCATTCTAGGATCATCTAGCCTCGTATTGATGTGTCGTCTCTTCTCCTGGTCTCGATCGAATTCCATATAATATTTAAAAATAATTCACGGAAAATACGATACATTACATAAGTAAATCAAAAGTATATGATATATATTTTGATTTTTTTAATAGATTTATAATAATATTATATTTATTATATATGAGGTTAAAATGAGTATAAAGGATGTTGATACTTAATGTATAATATATCTAGTCTCTCTTCTATTTTTAGGATACATCTACAAATTCACCAGTCATTTTTTTATTGTGGTTTATGTATATCTCAATATAAAATATATATAATTAATATTATTTTCTGGACATTTGATGATTCATTTGGTGGTATTAATTATTGGGTTGTACATTTAAAATAATACTAAATCATTAATGGTCTTCTAAACTCTATTTTATTTTAGAGACATATATGAAAATTCATGACTCGTTCATTTTTTATATATACCTCCCATATGAAGTATAATCTCATCAATATAAATCATTAATTATTTTTTATTTCTAATATATGTTTTATTGTTTATTATAATTATAAATATTACTAATGTAGTAATGGATTTCCCTATCATATTTATTTTCTATGGTACATAATCTATATTCACAACATGTTCCATTATTTCCATTATGATTCTTTTCTTATAAACCATCATGATTTATTACATGTATCAATATTATGATCCTTGATATTTATGTTATTTACATCATGAATGTATATAATGGGAAATCAAATTTGTGATGGGTTGAATTCATGTTCCAAGTTGAGTCTATTTTGATTTTTTGTTAATGTTATGGACTAAAAATACACTCACACATTTCATTTTAAAACATGATTGGTTTTTACTTCTCCAAGGTTGATTATAATATGGATAATGATAATGTTTTTCAGTAATAATTAACCTATTATCCAACTTTTTGTGCCTAGTTTTAGTTTTTTATTTTAAATTTTTTTGTGTAAAATAATTTACTTTTTTATCCATTCCTCTACTTTTTACCCATATTTGATATCCAAAAACCATGTCTTCATATTTATGGAATTCAAGAAGTGTTTAGTGTCACGACCCGCCCTCGGGTCCGTGCCGTGACTAGCCCAAGCCTGCCTTCCATAGGCCAGGGGCTGGCGAGTAGCACCAAGGCGTAAATCCCGGTAAAAGGGAAGGCATTGCCTTTGTAAAGTAAACAATCACACAGAGTACAAGCGGAAGAAGTAAACACTGAATACAACAGTAAGTGCGGAAAGTAAAAAGGGGCCGGAAATACAATCCCAACTGTAAAGTACAACTTTAAAGGGAAAACAACAACTGAAAAGTAAAGCTGGTACGCCGAGCTGTCCACTGGAAATCCCACCTGAAGGGTGGGTACAGATAGCTCCTCTGCTCCTCAGGTCCCGCCGTCTGCTCCGAGTATGTCCTGCCCAGTGGTCCACCTCCGGGTACCGCCTCGTCGTCACGTCCACCTCTAGGTACCGTCTAGTCGTGAGGTCCTCCTCCGGGTACCATCTCGTCGTAATAGTCCACCTCAAGGTACTGCCCAGTCCTCGAGCACTCGGCCTCTGTCAGCATTGCCGTCGTCTGCAACCAACACAACGAGGTGCGGGCATAGCCCGTACAGGGGTGAGTATAACGATACTCAGTAGGGATCCCGAGACCCTCAAGGTCTCACTAAACCAACAAGGATAACCACAAGGAAGATCTCAACAGATAACCTCTACTTAGGTATATTCCCATACATATACCTAAGTTATCAAGTGACCCATCTCAATCATGAGGTAAACACAAAGGTAATGAAATCAACAGATAACCACTACTCAGGTATATTCCAAAACATATACCTAAGTTATCAAGTGACCCATCTCAATCATGAGGTAAACACAAAGGTCAAAAGTCTCAGCTCAACCAGGATTTTCATTATCGAAACCTTAACTGTTGAAGAGCTCCGTCTCTGGAGTGTACAGTGGTCTTGTCACAACTCCGAGGTACTGCTCACTAACCTAAGACTGATGAGGTGCTCCTCCTGACGAGTACCGCGGGCCAACTGCTACAACCAAGCGCTCCCATGTGCCCCTACAACCAAGCACACCTCTGTCGTGGGTCTGCTGCTACAACCAAGCGCTCCCATGTGCCGCTACAACCAAGCGCACCTCTGTCGTGGGGCTGCCGCTACAACCAAGCACTCCCATGTGCCGCTACAACCAAGCGCACCTCTGTCGTGGGTCTGCCGCTACAACCAAGCGCTCCCATGTGCCGCTACAACCAAGCGCACCTCTGTCGTGGGTCTGCCGCTACAACCAAGCACTCCCATGTGCCGCTACAACCAAGCGCACCTCTGTCGTGGGTCTGCCCCTACAACCAAGCACTCCCATGTGCCGCTACAACCAAGCGCACCTCTGTCGTGGGTCTGCCACTACAACCAAGCTCTCCCATGTGCCGCTACAACCAAGCGCACCTCTGTAACACACCGGGTCGTCCGATCAGCAGTAGTCGGGTCTCAGTCAGCGACCCGGTCTCCGTACTCCGCACGCTCGTCTCCGGGAGGGTCCGCTCCACGAGCTACTGTTCGATACTCCAAGTATCTCAAAGTCTCACGAAGAAGAATCTCAAAGGACCGTCTAATCATAGGGGTCTCAACGCAACAGACGACGTGTCGATCGGACGCCCGGTCTGAGAGTTATTGGATTTTTCGTCCCAGGGGCCCGGTTGGGTTTTAAGGCAAAACCAACCCGACCGTACTCCGCCTGCGTCCAAACCTCGGGCGGAGAATGCCTAAAGATCCGTCTCACTAAGAGAAACACAACAAAGCTGACGGCACGTCAATCAGATGTCCGTAGCTTAAGATATGAGCGTTTCTGCTCCGAGGGCCCGGTTGGTTTCGTGTATGAACCAACCCGGCCGAACTCAAAGTATTCCGAAACTTTGAGTGCGATATACCGAATCGACCATCTGGATCCAATGATCGCATTTCCACTGACGGTTCGTCAATCGGAGGTCCGTGGCACAAGTTATGGCCAAATGACCGATATCAACTCGAAAACGGGGGGTCCGGGGCGACTCGGCCCGACCCCCCTGGGTTGGCCCGAATCGGGTCGACCCGAACCGGGTCCGACACGGCGCGGCCCGGCGCGGAGGCACGGCGCGGCCGGCGGCGGCGCGGCCTGGCACCGCTTGGGGCCACGCGCGGGGGGGCATGGCCCCCGCTTCCAGCTAGCGGCGCGGCATAAGCCGCGCCTTATTGGAGAACCGGACCCCTTCGTGGGGGCCTACTTGAGGAAAACCGGGGGGCCGCTGCCCCCCCCCCCCTTTGTGTAACCCCCCCTTCACGTGGGGGGATTTCATGTGGCCAGCCGGGGGAATTAATTCCCCCGGAACCTCCCTTCCGGCCGGCCCGACATGGCCGTCCAGTCTTTCATCAATGGGACCGGCAAGGCCGGTCCCCTTCCGGCTTCCGACACCGGCGGCCCGGTGAGCCGCTGGTCTTCTCGTCCCACCGCGGCCCGGAACCGGCCGTGGTGTTCGTTGTCCGGCGCGGTGCGACGGCACCGCACCCTACCGCTGCGGCCCCGCTCCGGTCGCGGCGCCTTCGTTTCCCTTCGACGCGGTGCGACGGCGTCACGTTCATGATAATCCTTCCACGGCGCGATGCGACGGCGTCGCGTAAATAAGTCGGGCGATTCCCGCGTGGTGCGACGAAACCACACCTTCTCGTTCATCCACAAGATTATATAAATAACCAAGAACAAAGGAGGGGGAATTCGGCCGTGTTTGTGCGGTCCGACCCCCCTCTCGTTAGATGATAACTCTTAAATATTTAATCACAAGATTATCATTCTAGAACCAAGAACGAGAGTAAAGAAATAAACCACAACAAACCCCTACCGTGGGTTCATGTTCGAAGATCGTCAATGACCCGCAGAAGACAACGTCGCGGAGGTCGGGCATCGCGGTAATCGTTCGTCAAATACGATGACGAAGAGTTACGTCCGAAGAGGTACGTCGTTGGAGAATCTTCGTAAGCCGACGAAGGAAGTCCGAGGAGGAAGCGTCGTTCCCTTTCGTTGAAACGGAAGGCGTCGTCGATCTTCGGATACAATCGGCTACGAAGAAGGGAGGAACGGCGTTCTTCGTCGGAGCTCGAAGGTTCTTCGCGTTCTTCGTCAAGCTTTAAGAAGAAGAAGAAGAAGAAGAAGGAGAAGGAGAAGGCTTCAAAACTATCAAGAGGCTAGATAATTCTAACCAAATAAAATAATCTAAGAGCTTATTTTATTTACTCAACCAAACCTTTTTTGAATTTCAAAGGTTTGAAAAAGATAAAACAACTCAACCCAATTAATGAGCTAAGTTGTCAATTTTATTAAAAAGGGGAGTTAAGTGATTTTTGAGAGGAGGTGGAAAGTTGGGTTTCGTGTGGGCCCCACCACACTTAATCCTCCCAAGGGAGGTTAAGTGGATGTGGGTCCCACCTTTAACTTCCATTGAGAGGAGTTAACCAACAAGTAAGAAAAATAAAAAGTGTTCCACATTTTTATTTAACTTTTTATAATTCTCCCAAAAACTAACTTTCGTCCCGCAATAAATGCAACTTCGGAAAAGGTCTCCTTAAGCGAATATAGGCGCTGCGAGTTCATCGGTGTCCTCATATTTCAATTCCGAGCACCGGACCAAATTTAGAATTTCCCGCTCGTTCGTTCACTGAACGTACCCGAGCCAAACTTCGTAAATTGATTCCGAGCACACCGGGACTCAGAATCAGGTGCCGTCAGAAACCTCGCTCTTGTAAAATTCCGAAGAAAATTAAGAAAAAATTTCCCTTGAATTTTACGGGTCTTTACATTACTCCCACCTCAGGGATTTACGTCCCCGTAAAGATACATCAGAACTAGGGAAACAAATGAGGGTACTGAGCATGCATCTGAGCCTCCCGCTCCCATGTGATCTCCTGGAGATTCCCGTGCTGCCATCTGATGCGCACAAGAGGAATCGATCGCCCACGTAGGACCCGCTCCTGTCGATCCTCTATCTCCACCGGGACCTCCGTAAAAGTCGCCCCATCGTCAACGTCAAGCTCCCCATGGTCAATGATGTGCGTCGGGTCGTTCACGTATCTCCTCAGCTGAGATACGTGGAAGACGTCGTGCAACCGGTGCAACTGAGGTGGCAGAGCCAGGGGATAAGCCACCTCGCCAACCCTGCTGAGGACCTGGAAGGGTCCGATGAAGCGCGGATATAACTTGCCGCCACAGCCAAATCTCCGTATACCACGTCGAGGTGAGACCTGCAAGAAGACGTGGTCGCCGTCCTCGAACTCAAGTGGCCTCCGCCTCCTGTCAGCGTATGACTTTTGCCAGCTCTGAGCTGTCCTCATCTGCTCCTGGATGACCTGGACCTTCTCTGTCGTGGCCTAGACCACCTCTGGTCCCACAAGAGCTGCTATGATTTCTTCTTTGCCGATAAGAGAAATCTGGTCTCATACCCTAGATGAACCATGTTCTTCGCCTAATACTGTCAATCCCGACATGGATGATACTAACCCATACCAAGGATGACGTCGTAAGTCCTCGACACTACTATAAAGAGATCCAACCGTTACTCTCGCCTCCAAGGGTTGAGTCACACTGTCGGCATCAGTGTGTGGTAACTGGGTCTCCTCCAGTAGGTACTTCTCAAGTGAGGGTCAAGTCAACGGTATAATCCAGAACCTCTTAGAAACAACACAAGAGAGGACAGGGAAGTAAATGCCACAAGAAAAGGTGTCTTTTATTACTGCAGCTCAAGTACAAAGACACAAAGCATCTACAAACATACATCAACAAAACTAGAAGCAACATGAACAAAAGTCTCCAGGTATGGAGCTAGTCCCGCTCCTGTCCATCTGCTCCCGGAGCCCCATGATCGAACCTCTGCCTCTTCCTGGGGTGTTCTTCGTTCGTCTGCTGGTCATCCGTATGGCAGGTCGGACAGTCCCGAGCCATGTGACCAACCCTGCTGCAGGAGTAACACTGCCCTCTCATGGAAAGTTGTTGCCCACCCCGAGTGCCTCGCGCAAACGATCCAGAGTCATGCTGTCGACCACCTGTAGGTCCAGTCCTCTTGGACCCCTGCGTCATCCGTCTACTGCCCGCTGCAGAAGACTCTGCCGCATGCCGGTAAGTGGTGGGTCCTGCTGCTGGAGACTGTTCAGCAAGGAAACTCTTCACTAAGAGGGATTTCTCCAACACCCCTTCCTGAGTCGGAATTTAGAGGGAGATCATCGAAGCCCTAATCTCATGCCTCAGTCCCTTCTCGATGGTCCGGGCCCGGAAGAATGGGTCCCGTACCATGTCGGTCGAGTAGCGTGAAAGATCAGTAAATCTCGCCGAGTATTGGGCTACTATCATGCTGCCTTGCCGCAGCTGTAGTAGCTCTTGAATGCGCACCGTTCGGAGGGTGGCTGGGACGAACTCCGAGCGGAAGATGCTCTCAAAGTCCGTCCAGATAAGAGATGTCTCTTCATGCACCTGGAGCATCAAGCTCCACCATCGGCCCGCTGCTGCGTGCAGTAGGCTCGCAGCGAGGATCACCATGAGGTCTGCTGGTGTCCTCACTAGCCTGAAAACTCACACGACTACCTCCAGCCAGTCCTCGGCTGCCTGAGGGTCCGTCTCCCCATGGAACCTAAGCGGTCGCTGGTGTTGAAACTCATGCAGTGCGCTGAGGCGACGTGCATCGTCAGCGGCTGGTGCTGGAAGTATCGGGGGCTCGGAGGATAAAACTACCGTCGGTGCCACTGCTGACAAAGGGTCCTGTACCGAGGCCTCATCGCTCGGCAGGTTGTCGTCACACTCGACTCTCGGAACCCTAGCTGGCTGCCATCGTGGGGCCATCCTGAAAAGGAATCAGGTGCACCACGGTAAGAACAGTATACCTGGTGAGCTGATACAAAGTAATCACAAAGAAAACATTGAAACACACATGCAATCAATGTTTTCGTGCATTAAGTCGGAAATCAGAAGTCAGGGTCCTGGTGTACGGATACGTCGACCGCCGCACCAACACTGGACTCCCTGGACTGATAACCACACTCAATACGCTAAACATTATTGCTTCACATAGAAAAGATCAGAGTTCGCGGTAGAACCGAACTCCTCTGATACCAACATGTCACGACCCACCCTCGGGTCCGTGCCGTGACTACCCCAAGCCCGCCTTCCATAGGCCAGGGGCTGGCGACTAGCACCAAGGCGTAAATCCCGGTAAAAGGGAAGACATTGCCTTTGTAAAGTAAACAATCACACAGAGTACAAGCGGAAGAAGTAAACAATGAATACAACAGTAAGTGCGGAAAGTAAAAAGGGGCCGGAAATACAAGCCCAACTGTAAAGTACAAGTCAAAAGGGAAAACAACAACTGAAAAGTAAAGCTGGTACGCCGAGCTGTCTACTGGAAATCCCAACTAAAGGGTGGGTACAGATAGCTCCTCTACTCCTCAGGTCCCGCCGTCCGCTCCAAGTATGTCCCGCCCAGTGGTCCACCTCCGGGTACCGCCTCGTCGTCACATCCACCTCTGGGTACCGTCTAGTCGTGAGGTCCTCCTCCGGGTACCATCTCGTCGTAATAGTCCACCTCCAGGTACTGCCCAGTCCTCAAGCACTCGGCCTCTGTCATCATTGCCCGTCGTCTGCAACCAACACAATGAGGTGCGGGCATAGCCCGTGCAGGGGTGAGTATAATGATACTCAGTAGGGATCCCGAGACCCTCAAGGTCTCACTAAACCAACAAGGATAACCACAAAGAAGATCTCAACAGATAACCTCTACTTAGGTATATTCCCATACATATACCTAAGTTATCAAGTGACCCATCTCAGTCATGAGGTAAACACAAAGGTCGTGAAATTAACGGATAAACACTACTCAGGTATATGCCCAAACATATACCTAAGTTATCAAGTGACCCATCTCAATCATGAGGTAAACACAAAGGTCAAAAGTCTTAGCTCAACCAGGATTTTCATTATCGAAACCGTAACTGTCGAAGAGCTCCGTCTCTGGAGTGTACAGTGGTCTTGTCACAACTCCGAGGTACTGCTCACTAACCTAAGACTGCTGAGGTGCTCCCCCTGACGAGTACCGCGGGCCAACTGCTACAACCAAGCACTCCCATGTGCTGCTACAACCAAGCGCACCTATGTCGTGGGCCTGCCGCTACAACCAAGCGCTCCCATGTGCCGCTACAACCAAGCGCACCTCTGTCGTGGGTCTGCCGCTACAACCAAGCCCTCCCATGTGCCACTACAACCAAGCGCACCTCTGTCGTGGGTCTGTCGCTACAACCAAGCGCTCCCATGTGCCACTACAACCAAGCGCACCTCTGTCATGGGTCTGTCTCTACAACCAAGCGCTCCCATGTGCCGCTACAACCAAGCGCAACTCTGTAACACACCGGGTCGTCCGATCAACAGTCGTCAGGTCTCAGTCAGCTACCTGGTCTCCGTACTCCGCACGCTCGTCTCTGGGAGGGTCCGCTCCACGAGCTACTGGCCGATACTCCAAGTATCTCAAAGTCTCACGAAGAAGAATCTCAAAGGACCGTCTCATCATAGGGGTCTTAACGCAACAGACGGCGCGTCGATCGGACGACCGGTCTGAGAGTTATTGGCTTTTTCGTCCCTGGGGCCCGGTTTGTTTTTAAGGCAAAACCAACCCGACCGTACTCCACCTGCGTCCAAACTCGGGCGGAGTATGCCAAAATATCCTTCTCACTAAGAGGAACACAACAAAGCTGATGGCACGTCAATCGGATGTTCGTAGCTCAAGATATGAGCGTTTCCGCTCCGAGGGCCCGGTTGGTTTTGTGTACAAACCAACCCAGCTGAACTCAAATTATTCTGAAACTTTGAGTGCGATAAACCTAATCGACCGACTCGATCCAAGGATCGCATTTCCGCTGACGGTTCGTCAATCGGAGGTCTGTGGCTCAAGTTATGGCCAAAAGACCGATATCATCTCGAAAACGGGGGGTCTGGGTCCGGGGCGACCCGGCCTGACCCCCCTGGGTGGGCCCGAACCGGGTCGACCTGACCCGGCCGGCGGCAGCGCGGCCTGGCGCCGCTTGGTGCCACGCGCGGGGGGCATGGCCCCCGCTTCCAGCTGGCGGCGCGGCTTAAGCCGCACCTTTTTGGAGAACCGGCCCCGTTTTTGGGGGCCTGCTTGAGGAAAACCGGGGGGGCGCTGACCCCCCCCCCCCCCATTTTGTAACCGCCCCCCCCTTCACGTGGGGGGCTTTCATGTGGCCAGCCGGGGGAATTAATTCCCCGGAACCTCCCTTCCGGCCGGCCCGACATGGCCGGCCGGTCTTTCATCAACGGGACCGGCAAGGCCGGTCCCCTTCTGGCTTCCGACACCAGCGGCCCGGCGAGCCGCCGGTCTTCTCGTCCCACTGCGGCCCGGAACCAGCCGCGGTGTTCGTTGTCCGGCGCGGTGCGACGGCACCTCACCCTACCGCCGCGGCCCCTCTCCGGCCGCGGCGCCTTTGGTTCCCTTCGACGCGGCGCGACGGCGTCACGTTCATGATAATCCTTCCACGGCGCGACGCGACGGCGTCGCGTAAATAATCTGGGAGATTCCCGCGTGGTGCGACGACACCACGCCTTCTCATTCATCCAGAAGATTATATAAATAACCAAGAACAAAGGAGGGGGAATTCAGCCGTGTTTGTGCGGTCCGACCCCCCTCTCGTTAGATGATAACTCTTAAATATTTAATCACAAGATTATCATTCTAGAACCAAGAACGACAGTAAAGAAATAAACCACAACAAACCCCTACCTTGGGTTCAAGTTCGAAGATTGTCAATGACCCGCGGAAGACAACGTCACGGAGGTCGGGCGTCGCGGTAATCGTTTATCAAATCCGATGACGAAGAGGTACGCCCGAAGAGGTACGTCGTTGGTGAATCTTCGTAAGCCGATGAAGGAAGTCCGAGGAGGAAGCGGCGTTCCCTTTCGTTGACACGGAAGGCGTCGTCGATCTTCAGATACATTCGGCTACGAAGAAGAGAGGAACGACGTTCTTCGTCGGAGCTCGAAGGTTCTTCGCGTTCTTTGTCAATCTTTAAGAAGAAGAAGAAGAAGAAGAAGAAGAAGGAGAAGGCTTCAAAACTCTCAAGAGGCTAGAGAATTCTAACCAAATAAAATAAGCTAAGAGCTTATTTTATTTACTCAACCAAACATTTTTTGAATTTCAAAGGTTTGAAAAAATTAAAACAACTCAACCCAATTAATGAGCTAAGTTGTCAATTTCATTAAAAAGGGGAGTTAAGGGAGTTTTGAGAGGAGGTGGAACGTTGGGTTTCGTGTGGGCCCACCACACTTAATCCTCCCAAGGGAGGTTAAGTGGATGTTGGTCCCACCTTTAACTTCCTTTGAGAGGAGTTAACCAACAAGTAAGAAAAATAAAAAGTGTTCCACATTTTTATTTATCTTTTTATAATTCTCCCAAAAACTAACTTTCGTCCCGAAATAAACGCAACTTCAGAAATGGTCTCCTTATGCGAATATCGGCGCTGCGAGTTCATCGGTGTCCTCAGATTTCAATTCCGAGCACCGGATCAAAAGTTAGAATTTCCCGCTCGTTCGTTCACTGAACGTACCCGAGCCAAACTTCGGAAATTGATTCCGGGCACACCGGGCCTCGGAATCAGGTGCCGTCAGAAACCGCGCTCTTGTAAAATTCCCATGAAAATTAAGAAAAAATTTCCCTTGAATTTTACGGGTCTTTAAATTTAGGGAAATCAATATAACCTGAAATGTTTTGTTTTGTTTTATGGTGATATGCTTATTAGTGAGAGAGTTCTTATCATTTATAGTTGTCTAATTAATGTTTATAATTTATAGTTTTTCTATAAGGGATACATTAGTTTTCTATTATATTTATTGTTGAAAAGGATATAAATTTTTTGTATTTGAAGTTTTTTATTATCAAAATTTCAATTGTATTTTTTTTATAATTTTAATACATTAAGTTTTATTTTCTAAATCTATTTAAACTTATTTTTCAATTTTAATAATTTTTACATTTTTCATTATAAATTTTTAGAACCTTTTGTAGTTATTAAGTGTAGGATAAATTAAATATTATTTTAAATGGAATTTGGTGTCAATCCATTTTAGCTTTAATTTAGTTATTACTATTACGTTACATCTACTTAATCTATAAATATATAATAAAATTTAAAAACATCATTTCAAAATATAATTTTTTAAAAAATAAATATCCTTGTTGAATTATATTTTCATTACCACAACATTACATCTGTATATATATTAGTATTTGTAATAATTATTTCATTTCATATCCTTATAGAGTTAAAATTTGACTGGTTTTCCATTCTTAAATATTCTAATATATTTACACATATCATGAATTAGATGTGACATATTTATTTCATTAATGTTTTTGGACATTAAATATTTATTAATGTAGTCTTTGATAATATCAAATTGGATTCCCTTGGTTACATTATTTTTCATTCATATTATATCAAAATTATTATTTCCTGATTTCTTTATTGAAATAATATTCCTCATTTAACCACATTTAGTAATTCATTTATAAAATAATTGATGAAGCAATATTCCATTTAATTATATAACATATATGAAATATATGTTAATGAACAATACATTACCTTTTAATAATGAAACTCAATAGGGTCAATGGAAATGTTGTGATAAATATTTTGGATATTATTGATATATTCCCATGATAATAAAAATATTTTATAAAATAAAACACCCTTATAAATTTGATTTAATGAAATTTGAAACAACATTTATTGAGGTGTGGGTTATTTAATAACTTATGTTCGGGTTTCTCAAATATTTTCCTTACTGGTTGAATTAAGTTATCCAATTAAAAAGTATAAATTTCTATGTTTTTTGTTAACTTCAATTCATTTCATTTATAGCTTACCTATTTTTTTATATTTATTTCATTTGATTGTAATTAATGGTAAATTTATATTGATTATTTATAATTATTTATAATTTTACATTATCAGGGCACTCAATTAAATTATAATATTAATGAAAATTATTTTGATGATTTATTCTTGATATTATTTTTCTAATATATTTAATACATAGTAGTATTTAGTGGTGAGGGTGATTGATTATAGTCTATTTATATATTTTAGTGATTATATTAGTACCTATTAATGTATTTTGAGTTAGAGAAATTTTAGTTGTGTTATGGAATATGGGATGACTGTTATGGAGAGAGTATATTTGGATTTGTGATAGAGTGTGCCTTTATGATAGATATTCATTATTAGTTAATAGTTTCATTAAAGTGATGAACTCTTGATATCTTATAATATGTATTTGTGATAAAGATCATAGATGGTGTTGAATATTAACATTAGTATTAATATAGTATAATTTACATGATATATAATTTAGATAATGGAAAGGTGTAGTCTATTTAGATATTTCATTAGTAAATTTCCCTCGTGTTCTATAATGGGATTAATAATGTTGTCAGTTTTGAGTTGAGGTGTTTCACTGTTTGTTTTCTTGGCATGAAATACCCATTCCATCAAATGGATATCCTATGATACATTTTATGGTGATTATGATTATTTATTATTAGTTGTAATATTATTATAGATAATATAATGTTTATCTATCATTGGATTTTGTTAATATTTTTAATGTTTTATACATATTATTTCTCAGTTTTTTATAAATCATTGATGTTTTATTAGGAATTTTCCTTCAAACTAATACTATTCTTAATTATTTATTTTACATGTAATATTGAAAAAATGAAACCACATTTTATCATATATACAATAATTATAACAAATTTTTTATGTAAGATGGTTTAAATTGAACTGAAAATATTATAAAATCAATGGTGACTGAAAAATAAATGCCATCATGTATTATATTTATTCTATATAGAGATCGTCTGTTTGATGTTATGAGGTAGGATGGTTCTGTAGTGAATAACATAGAACATGTACTAGATGTACAATGACATATATAGATAATATGTTTGGCTATGACAATTCCATTCTTGCGGAGGGTAATGTCTATCTCGCTGGGCATAATCTGTGTAATCATAAGAATATCCATCTTATAGTGGTCGAAACAGATTAGATGTTCATCTTTCACATGCTTTGTGGCTACGGGTATACACCATGGTATGTTTAATATACAATTCGAATGTGTAAAGAGTTGTTGAACAACCACATGGATATATTACATACATGTCATGAAGGAAACACTATGGCAGAACTCCTGGATTTCTATTCAACTCCATAAGAACAACATTAATGCTTCTTAAGCACCGGGTCCCTCCCCACTGATGTAGTCAATCTGGGCCGTGCAGGTACTCTTGGCCTTCACTATTTCTGACCCCAATGATTCCTTATATTTTGTTTCTTTCCCCCATGTACTTTAAAAAAATCAATAAATATTTTTTCAGTCTCTTATAGCTAAACAACCAACAACAACTTCCACTAAATGTTATCTAATTATTTGTTTATAGAAGATATTGTTGAGAGGGTATTTAATTAGAAGTTGTGATGATATAATCATTTAATTATAATATAAAATAATCACTTAAGTTTATAACATGTTTTTTATATATTTCTATATTTTACAATTGAATAATACCATAATTTATTTTAATAATATCATGTTGTTGTAATTCAAATAGAATTGGTAAACAAGTAATAAGATTATTTTTGTTTTTGTTTTTTTATATCAAAAATATTTTTTGGTTAGAAATATATACTTTTAAATTTCAATAAAATATATATGTTATAATTAAATGATCAAAAATTAAACTATTAATATAAAAAATATAAAAATAATAGTGTAATTAAATATTGATATGAAAAAAAGAAAAGGCATAGTTAATATTTGGAAACAAATTATCCAATAAAAATGTTTACCATTATATTATATTTTCCAAATAAAAATCTAATGTACTACATATTTGGATTGGTTATTTTTAAAAAATGATATTTATTTCATAATTTAAGATATATTTTTTAAATTATGATGATTTTTTATTTTTAAACAAACATTAATTTTTATTGGAATAGTGTAAAATAAAATTTTATTAAATACCATGACATTTATGGAATTATTAGGGTATAACTACAACATAATTTTTTTAAAATTATTCTCAAAATAATATATTTTATAATTAAATTTAGACATTTAATTTATATTTAAATTCAAATGATATATTTAAAATTAAAAATATGATATATTTATGGATACAACTATTTTTATTCACTAAACATTTTTTATTTTAGAATTACTTTTATTCACTTTTTGAATTTATATCCTATAAGGAATATTTAATATTTTTCATCAAAATTTATATGATATTTAATAACAAAATTTTATTATTATTCAAAAAAATAATATTTAGTTGGTCAAAATGAGATTTCAGGCTAAATGTTTAAATGAATGAAGTCGTAAATCTAAGGGAAATTTTCTTAAAATATGTATAAAAAATTTCTCTAAAATGTTTTATGATGTAATTATTTTGTAATAAAATATTAAAAACTATATTACTATCATCATTGGATCCACATTCCATCTTGAAATCAGTTTCATAAAATATATAATTATTTTCAAAAAATATTATTTTGATCACTGGTTAAAGGACCCTAAAACACCCCCTTAAGAGATACATTATAAATTAAAATTCAACCCTATTAAATTACTCCAATATATAAAATATGTATATCTCACATTTTGGAGTTTATTGTCCTAATATACCAAAAAAATCCACTGAAAATAAATAAGGTATATATGATGAAATTTAATTCTTTAATATATGTATTTTCTCTAATATAATCATTATTTAATTTATTATTATTCTACCACTTTTGAAAAATAATTTACCCTTTCTTATATAATTAAATCAAAATTAATCATATATTGATATGTTATCATATTAAGTGAGAGTCCATTTTCTATAATACAATTTTTCATATAAAAATGAAAACATTGTTCTTGTTATGTGATGTCTATATCCTTTATGAATAAAATGTCGTATTTTACATGCCAAAAATACATATATGTTTTTAAAAATAAATAAATTAATTAAAGTATCATAATTTTTTTAAACATTATAAAATCATTATCTTCTTATTTTTATTTGAAAACTGAAATCATTGTTTGTGTGTTTGACCATACCATTGTCTCAATAGATATACATACTAACGTTTTAGTTACCAAAAAATTAAATAATTATTTTATTTTTTTAAATTAATTAAAATTAGGTTTATGTCTTGATTATTAAAATTACAAAAAATTTCTACTAATATTTCTCACTTTATTAATATATCATCTTTTTCAATCAATCATCAATGAAACAGTCTTATTAGTAATTACATATATAAAAATTATTACTAAATGATGAATGGAATTAAATTATTAATTTATAAATAATTATAAACAATACATTAAATTCAATCTGATAATCAATAATTTTGAATATGGTACAAAATTATGGTTATCGACATCAAAATTGAAATAAATTCACTAAAAGTCAAAGTAAGAAATATATTATGATGGAATTAATCTATATATGGTTTCTACATGCATAATATGTGATTAAAAATGAAGATTATATGGTATAATTGATATTCATAAGGCTCAAAACTATTTTATTTAGACAGTTATGTTTATTAAAATAGATATAAATGAATCTTTCTGAATGTTGGGGGGACAATGTAAGGGTTTCTATATTAATTTTTGTTAATTAGGGCATATGATTATATTATGAACATATTTTTCATTTATATTATGTCCCTATATTTTAGGTTATTTTATTACATTGTTTAATGATTCTATCATTTGTTCTATAACCCAATTCATGGAACATCATTCATACTCATTGATTTCCAATAATACTAATGTTGTAAGGGGTTTTATCATATCTATTTTCTTTCTCTGATATGTATTCAAAATTCAAATTGTATTATAATTTTTTGGAGGTAATTATCTATAGATGTATTTTTTATACCTTTTTTATACTATATGGATTAAAAAATCCATCACATATTCCAATTTTCAAGAGTTTTTCAAATATTTTATTACTGTTTTGAAAGAGTTTTATTAACTCTAATATCCTTTAATAGAGTTATAATATTTCTTCAAGAATGTATTTTATTTTACAGTTTCATAAAATATAGTATATTATTATATGAAACATTATAAATAACTATGTGGAAAATGATTTTTTATCCAAATTTTATTTCTTGATTAATTTCATTCCCATAATATTACAACAATGTTAAGATTAATTCACACCCTCTAAAATGATTATTTAACATAAATATCATAACTCAATATTCCTTTCATGATAGTATTTATAATTTTTAGATTATAAGTCATATAATTTTTTATGAAATGTATATTTGTAATTATTATTTTTTAATACTAATCATTGTTAACTATATATATTATATGTGAAACAATTATAGTAAATTTGAAAATTCAATTAAAATTTTCTTCTTAAGTGATTTTATATTTTAACTTCCATGGTATATTTAATGTATAAAAATATTATTTAAATATCATTTCCCAATAATTTATATTTCATTCAAAATAGTGTTTGAAAATTTTTATTATTTTTAGATTTTGAAAAGTAAATTTTGAATATAAATCATAATTTAATATTTTTATGAGAATATTAAAAATGATTCATGGAATATATTTTCATTTTTCACATCCATTTACATATTTTTATCCATAATATCCATATACTTTTGAGTAATTATTAATGAATCACCCTCTATATTCACAACTGTATACATAATTTCACTACCACAAAATGAGGCAAGGCTAGTGCCTCACTTTATTAGTGCTAACGAAAAAGTGATGATAAAGGGGTACCTTTATGAGCGCTAAAAAACGCTGATAAAAGTAACCCTATATCAGCGCTTTTTTTAGTAGCGCTGATAAAGGGGGTCTCTTATCTGTGATTTTTTTAAAAGCAGTGATAAAGGGTCTACTTCCAAAAATTTTCATTAAAAAATATATTATAATATTTAAATATATAGATATACTTATATTGATATAAATATAATATATATTTTTTAAATATAATTTTAAATATATTTTAGATAAGTATAAATAATCAGTTACACTTAATATATAAGATATTTAGTGAAAATGAATTATAAAAAAAAATTAAAAACAATTTTAATTAATAATTTTCTAATTATTATAGAGTAATAGTCATTTAATAACAATTTTAAGACTGAAAAAATAAAAAAAAATAAAACAAGTTTCAAAATATGTTGGAAACGCAACTCGAACTTCAAACGACCATAACATTTGATCCGGGTGTCCGTTGTGCTCTACTATATATCAAATCGAACCATGTGATGACCTATACACCCATAAAATTTGGGTGAACCCCGGTAAATGTTTTTTATGCCAAAAGAGGCCCAAAATGCCTCTAAAACTGAGTTTTTAGTCGGGATACCCTGATTTTTTAATAATTTGTGGATTTTTATTCTCATTTAAGGGAGTATTATTGGCTTTTTGGTGGGGAATGAATTTATTCCAAGGTATTACATTCATATAGATATTATTTTTTGAAATTTTATTGTTTTTTAAAATTCACTGCTATTTATAATCAAATATATAACAATATATAAATATTGTTTATATATTAACAAATAAAAATTTAATTATTAATATAAATAATAAAATATATTTAAATATAAAATATATTATCTTTATCTAAATAATAACTAATATCAATTTTATTTAAAATATCAACATATAAATATTTAGATACCTATATATTAATCTAACTATATATATATATATTAATATAACTACATATATATATTGATATAACTATAAATATATATATTAATATCACTATAAATATATATATTAATCTAACTATACATATATATTAATAAAACTACATATATATATTGATATAACTACAAATATATATATTAATATCACTATAAATATATATATTAATATAATTATATATATATTAATAAAAATATATATATTTATTAATATAACTATATATTACTATATGAATAAATATTACTAAATATATATATAAATAAAGATATCTGTGATTAACTGGAGAACAAATCAATATGGCAGAGTGGTAAAGGCTTTAAGTGCGCAAGGGGGAGGTCTCAAGATCAAATCACGGTGGATGCAAGGGTGCGTGCATGGGGGTGGGTGTAGCGCTGATATAGTGTGGAGGGGGGGGGGTGCGTGCAGGTGCTGGAGGGGCTGGAAAGTGATGTTAAAAGGGGGGATCAAGAGCATTTAAATCCCCCGTATTGGCATGATTTTTTTTAAATTTTTTTTAAATTTTTTAATATTTATCAGTGCTAAAAAAGCACTCATAAAAGTGGTCATTTATGAATGCTATAAATAAAGAACTTATAAAGAACCCATTTATCATCAATTCTTTTTAGCGCTGATAAAATACCCCTTTTATCAGCGCTTTTTTTAGCGCTGATAAATGGGGTCTTTATAAGTTCTTTTTGGATTACTAATAAAGGGGACCCCCTTTATGTTTTTCGGCTTTAACATCGCTTTTCTAGCGATGTTAAAGGCTATTTTTAGCGCTGATTAATGGGGTATTTGTAGTAGTTTTTGGGTGATTGATTTTAGTTTTGATATATCAAAATCATAATAAAATTTTATGCGATTCAATTCAAAATTGAAATTAAATTCACATTCCATTAATTTGAATTTCTAAATGACGATTAGTTCCATTTTATAAACTTTTTATTATTAATATGTAATGTTTTCTTTCAAATATCATCATATAATGGACTGGATAAGGTTCTTCAGCAACTGAGATAAAAATGATCATTTATTTAGGATACTATATTCTCTAATCATTTATTGGTCATGTTTATTTCATCAATAATGGGTTATATTAATTAATAAATGAGCCATAATAAAAAGGTTCAAATGAATTTAATGGATTAAACACATTATAATGTTTTATTATTATTATTATTGGCTATGATTCCTTTTGATATTAAGTTTCCATGACATGCTATATTTTTTAATAACCTATACATATAAATATTTATCATGAATCATGTTCATTATCCTATGATTCTACACACATTATCCATAATTTCATAATTTTAAAAAATATAATTTTTTAATAAATAATTTGAAAATATATTTTTATAATGATCATATTTTCAGTAATTCTTATGATATCACTCTTGATGACTTGTTATATGTTTTCCCATATAAATAATTTCAATTTTATTATTTTTTATAGATACATTCCTAACATTATGAATATTATTTTAACTTCTTATAAATGTAAAATAGAATATATTATGGTTAATATGTGGATTAATATTCATAAATATTATAATATAAGATGATTTTAAGGCTAATTGTGAGAGAGACTAATACTATAAATCATCAGATAGTGAACACATTTGTGTGGTTAAATTATTTACAATCATAAAATATAAATAAGTTTTAAATTATTAATTTCAATTGTTATAAATGAAATAAAGTTTCACCATATTCATGACTATAGGTCTAGTGACACTGAGTTGCTACTAAATTCATAAATTAATTTATTTCATTTAATCATAGTATCTTAGTGTGCATGTATGGGAATAACAAATAGGATTAGAGAAATATATAATATTCTTTTACCTTTTTTTCATTTTCTGAGATTAAGAATATATAAAAATATCTAAAACACAATTCCTAATCATATATATATAATAAAATAGTTATCTCTTTATTAAATAGCTATTACCTGGTTTCCATGAAAAGTCATTCTTTTATGAAGAGAAAATATTCAGACCCGAAACATATTATCCTAAGGGTAGCATCCAATAAACGTTTATTGGCTATTAGCATAATCTTGAGGTGGTGAATGAAAAATATTATTGACTTCCTACATGTTTTAAATAATATTAGTTACATTCATTTGTGATTCAAAATAATTTACAAACTATTATGATATATTATATGATATCTGGGCTATATAATCTAATAGAAAAATTTAAACAAATTACATGTGATGAAATTATAAATTTATAATCTAGGGAATATATGTTATTTATGATTTTTTTCATTTTTGGTTAATATTTGTTTATATCTTTATAACATCCGCAATTCATATCCATATCATTCATTAATTCAAGAATGTTTTTGAAATATGAGGAGAAATACTAAAAGTGGTTGTTATTAGATAGAAAATGAATGTTTGAATAGATAATTGCATGATATAAGAAGAAGATTGAAATTTATTTTCTAATTTATATAATGAAATTGAGAATATAAATTCACAGAATAATCCTAGTAGAATTTTAAAACAAAAAAATAATATAATGATATATTATTATTGTTTTTTACTGATAAATACCATAAAATAAATAATATTCAACATTCAACATGTCAATAATATTTGATGAATATAAAAAGGAAATGTCCCAACGTAACATCAACATATATTATGTGAGGAAAATTGAAAATACAGAAAATAATTATTGAATGAAAAAAATATATCAATGAGCATTCTGATAAAAGAAATTCACCATATGTTACAACTAATAGAAAAATTTATTATATGTGAGAAAAATACTAATTATCCAATTCAGTGGTATAATGAAACTTATAACAAGGAGAAAATACAATATCCACCTCCAGGACCAATTCAAAAAATAAATGTCTAGGACATGACAATCAATAAATTGTATTTGGATATCTATTGTAGAATTAATATTGATTCAAAAGGAACTAGTTATCTTGATGGACAATGATTATATGAAGAATAGTGTAACTAAAAATATTTCAATGAATAATAAATTATAAAATTAATTATATAATTATCATTGAAAACATCTATTTGAATGATTATTACATTCCAATTAGTAGTTTATTTGTATGTTCTTCATGTATATATTTTTAATTTGAACTTTATATTGATGTGATGTGATTTTTTGGAAATGGAATTTGAATCCTCACAAATAATATATATTTATTTAGAAAATAAAAAAATTAAAGTCCATATTTCATAACTATATATTGTTATATAAGAGTGTGTGGATGAATATAAACACTTTATGAAGAATAATAATTTCATAGGAGTCACCACTCTCAATTAAGATAGATTTTTACCTACAACTATTTTTGAATAAACTAAATATTATGTCAAATATTATCCTTTAGAATGAATATATGTTCAATAATTATTCAATGTTGATATATCTTTATATACAATATCCTTTGTTGGTTATATATATAAAATATCATTATATATTTATATTCGTGTGTGGTAATTAAAATTTAGAGAACAATTTTTTTAATGTTGATATAATGTAACTCCGTAAAATGCTAGTATTAATTTAAATTTCAATAAACTCCACTATTAATAGCTTTTCAAACATGAAACATGGGAAAAAAATAAAAAACCCTCTAAATAATTTATGATTATAGAAATAGAGGTATTAAATAAGATATTACAAATATAATTCACTATATTCATAATCATTGAAAAAATAAGAATAAATTGAATTAGACAATAGATGTATTCCTTAGTAATTCGATTTCTTGATGAACACATGGGAGATTTCTTTTATAGGAGTTTCCGTAGATCAATCAAAATCAAAAATCCATAAACTATGGTTTTTACAGAAGTCATTTGTCCGATATGTTCATTCAAATTCAAATTTCCAAGATATTGATTCAAGATTAATTAGCACCAATCTCTACTACCAAATAATACTATATCCATATGTCTAATATATTTATCTTAATGGTTTATGAATGTAAATGTTATAATCATATAATCTTGTAATTATTCATATAATAAGTTATTTATATATATCACATATAATTTATACATTATTCAATTACTAATATAAAAAAAGTACATTTTCTTTATAATATCAATTCAAAAAATAAATTAAATTATTTTTAATAAAATACTATCAATTTTATTTGAAATTAAATTTTATTACTTCAAAAATAAAAATTATATGTAATATTAATTTTATTTCGGGAAAGATTGTACATTATTTTTAAATTATTATTAAATATATTGTTGTTAAAAATTAAATATTAATTCCAAGAAAATTATACTTTTACATGAATTTTTTATTTAAATTGGTCAAAATTGAAATAGTCATTTTATAACAAAAATAGATATTTTTATATTTTATGAATCCACTTAGAAGATAAAATCCCAAAATTATAATTTAAATTCAATAATGTTTATTTTAATAATTGGATTCATTATAAACATATTATTATAGGATAAATTTTTGTAAATTTTATAAAATGTTATTTAATATTGAATAATGTGAAATATATTTTTTACAAATACAATGAATTTTTTGAAATCAGTTGGAAACAAGAAAAAAATCATATTTATGCGACCATATTATATACCAAGTATGAATTTTTTTAAGAATAATTATATATTTTAATATTGTAATTTTAACTTTAAATAATATATTATATATTTTTAACATACTATATAGTTTTCAATCAAAATTTTAAATATTCATATATTATTTTATAATTAATTTTCAAAACATAGAGAATGTATATAAAAAAAATATATTTCCTATTCAGATTCATCAGTTCCATATTACAAAATATGTTCTAATTTATATTAATGTGTAAAAAATTAATTACTTAAGAGAAAATTATTTACCATGCTAGAAAAAATAATAATTTAATTGTTAATTCTATAAGGTATAAGATATAAATAATATTAAAAAAATTTGTCTGAAAGAGAGGTTTGGAGTTTTTAAGAACATACATGAACCTATCCTAAAAAATTCCCCATTTAGGATACACATTCCATAGGGGATGTTATTTAATTAAATTATGAAATTGTATTTAAAATAATTTAATTTTTATCACTTATTAAAGGATCCCCCAAACAGAACTACACAGAATAAATAAATAATATGATATCAAAATATATTATTCATAATATCCTTCCTAAATAATTCAATACCATGTTTTTGTGATTATAATATCCAGAGATTTCCCAAATCCTTTAAAATTCAATAACCTTCCCATGAACTAATATAATTATTCTAAAAATGTATTTTATCGTCTATAATCATTAATCAATTTCATCTCCTTCAACCAATTATTAATCATAAATTAAACATCCTAATATAATGAAGTTAATATATTTAGTATAAATTAATTATAAATATAGTGATTTAATATCCATTATATACATTGTTTCATAACATAGAAATATTAAAATAGTGATCGTGTGACTTATAGACTAGAACCTCTATGGATGACATGTTTTGTTTTATTATAAATTATATATTATATTTATAATTTTTTAATTATAAAATAAATATTATATTTGTAACATGATTAATATTCTAATATGATAAACCATTCTCCATATTTATTTTCATCAATGGAAATTTATAATTCCATATATCTATATGTATACACTATTGAATCTATAAAGCTACACATTTCATTTTTCATTACCACCATATTTTGGTACATATAAATATTTATATAATTAATTTCTGTGAATTAGTAGCATAATTAACATTCAATATTTTTAATTTTAAAATTTTTGTCAATATTTATATACAAACTATTTTCCATTAGAAACTATTTCAACAAGTTTTTCACTTCTTCAATCATTATGAATTGTGATAAAAATTGTAGAATAGAAATAGAACAATCTAAGTAATTATATAGAATATATTAAATACCTTTGATAATGTATGAATGATTATATTAGTATATTTTAATCAATATAGAGATCCACAATTTCTATCTGGTGTGAAACAATCAAAGTTAGTCACATCCAATGTGGAAAAAAATATACAACTATCAATTTCATGAATAATAGTTGACAATATTGATGTATCCATTGGGCTCCATATTTGAAAAATTTTATAATTTTTTAAAAATTTTATGTTTATTAAACAATTTCATTACACACATTAATTTATATTGAAAACTAAGGTAAGGTATTCGATCAAAATTTAACTTCTTTAAGTAATGTTTTCAAATTACAACCAAATTATCTAATCATTTCAAATTATTAATTCATGCATTTTATTTCATTTTAGAGTAATTCATGCATACACAATGATTTACCTCAATAACAAATGTAAAAGGATTTTTATTATATTGAAATTACATTTATGATACATATGTTATATTATCCAGATATTTAATATTTTTTTTCTATATATACATCACTACTAATAAATTTTATTACACCATTCCTAAAATAAATGAATTTATAAATATATAAAAAGTTCAATTTTATATGAGTAATTTAATTCATTTATTAATAAATATGAAAGGGTTCTTACCTAAATTATGTAACACTACAATATTTCATGGTACATTATATTCAATATCTTGTGATTCACGCATCACCGACTTGGTTGCGTAGTAAATAAGATTGAGTTTTTACGAAACAACACTTTAGTGTTAAAAATATTTAAAGGATATATTTATAAATTATTCCTTAAATATAGAAATATAAATAGTGATAAATAATTTTAAATGTTATTTATAATTTTTTTTACTTAAATAAAACATAAATTCAACGAAATGTATATGTATCAGAAAAATAGTTATATGTTAATAAATACTATTTTCTTAATGAATCTATCTTTTTATAATAATTTGTGAACACTAATGAAATTAATTTGAGATACTCATATATATATATATAATTTTTTAAAAAGGAATTAATTTTTTTAATAGTAATATAAAAAATATCTTATTGTTATTTTTTTTATTTTTTGATAATATTCAGTTTCCGATAAATAGTGAAAAACACTACATTATTGTTAAAAAACTAACTTTTTTCCTTTATAAAATTATTTTTTAAAAAATTGATTTTAATGTAAAAATAAATAAATAATAAAGATATGTTCAGAATTTTATTTTTTGGAATCATTTTAATAATAATATTAGATATAAAAATTCAATGAACCTTTATATCATCTTTTTTACTTTCATTCTAGGCACATTTTTATATTAGCATAAAATATAATATTACCGTAGCAATGAATTTGATTTCTAGAAATGAATGTATTTGGTTGTAATATTTTTGAAACATGTGGTTTAATAAGATCAAATGATTTTTTTGTTGAATAATATCGTTTCAGTTATATTTACACGGTTTAAAGGTAAATAGGATAATTAAAGGTAAAAATAATATTATAAAACAATTAAAATTACCCCCACACTTGTCTGAAATTAATTGGATTATTAATATTTGACCCAATTAATCCTTTTTTTTATAAATATGATATATTTTAATCCACTTTTTTTAGATTATGACATTTATTATATTTTATTTAAAGAATAATTTCAAATGTCATATTGAGATTTTAATAATTATTTTATTTATAATATGAGGTAATATAAGTATATTGTCAATAATAAAAAGCATTTATAAATCTAATATTGTTATATATATAATAGAAAGTTATTTACTATTTTATGAAATAAATAATAAAATTAAAATTTGACACAATAAAATTATAGTAATTGAATTATCAAATAAGAATGAATCGAACCATATTTAAAATAATAAAATTAATATAATGTTACTGAATTAATTGCATGAAATAATTTAATAGATTAAAAAGAAATTTTAGTTATGTATTTTATGTATTGTTTCAAAGTTATCATGTCATATTGACATTTTTAAAAATGAAAATTATGAATTGTATAAAAATTGACATAAAAGATAGATTAGAATAAATATTATTTAATTAAATTGCATAAAATTCATAAAAAATCTCCTGTTCAGAGAAATTACTATGATAATTTTAAAATTGTTATACTTTATCCAATTTAGGTTCATTTGACATTATATTGTGACTATTTTAACCTTATATTATAATAAGAGAATTAGGTCCGATAAGAGTTAAACTGTTTAACTAAGGGTTAAATCCAAAATAAAAGGATAATTTTGTGGACTAAACTTGTTAGAAAATCATTTTATAAGGGTTTAAGACACAACCGCCTATTATGATCTAAATAAATTACTTTTTAGCTGCTCAAAATTGAATATAAATTTATAATAAAATAATAGTTTATTATCATTCAAAAGTGCCTCTCACCTCCCTTATAAAAGAGATCATCCCCTTATATTTAATTCACACCTAAAAATCCATTTTCCTCAGCCATAACCTTCCAATTTCCTCTCCCAAATTCTATTAGTTCATCCTAGATTCTATACATTTGGAATAAAGGCAACCTAATGTGTCATTTTGTGCTAATCAAAAGGAGTCACTCAAAGAAGAGGAAATCGTTTTACCTATTCAATTCAATTTATTTTCTTCTTCTATTTCCAATTAATATGTTTTTACATAACAAAGTAACAAATATAAAATATCATATATTATAAGATATTTTTACTATTAATGTACTACCATATTCCTACTTTTATGAATCCTAGGAAGAACAATATCACCATTAATGCATACGTACGACTTACCATCACCACACCGTGGTGAAAACTATTATTCATATACACATTTTTCATATGGGTATAAATATTAATATAAAAGATGTAAATAATAAATTTAACATTATATTGTTTTTTAAAATTTATATTCCCACTAATTCCATACCATTTATCATTAATGTGATGATATCATTTCTTGTGCGTACGTACAACTTACTTTCTCCAAGACAAGAAGAGATTAATCATCCACATTAAAAATCGAAGAATGATTATTAAAATATTTTTTGTGAATATGAATGAAATATATGACATAATAATTCAACCAAAATAATTAATATATATATATATATATATTTACATATATGTCATTCATTTACTTCTATTCAAAACGATAAGAAAACCAAAAAAGCAATATTACGTATGAATAACCTACCGTCCCCATGAATGGTGTATTCAATTTCCAATATCTTACAAATATATATACTATTATTCTAAATATAAATGATATATGAATATTTATTTATATTTTGAATATAAGTATGTGATTATCTATGTAATACGATGAATAATAAAATGCCAAAACATATACGATATAGAAAGTGATTATTATCGAGAATGCATCAATAATTTGAAAATTGGTATTAAATGAGTAGAATCAAGTCATAAATGAATAATATATGATATCTTAAATATTATTATGATTAATTAATAAGTTAATAATATGTTTTAAACAATTATACAGGTTTTTTGTAAACATATAATGAGTATTAGACCTATTGTAATGAAATTTCATATCACTTTTAATTACTGTTAAATATACGACATTTTCCACATCGTTGTCTTTTGTGAGGTGTATGTACTTCCACTATTATATTTTATATCATGAATTATATTATATTCATTGTATGAAAAGATTAATTTGAATATATTGAGCATAATATTTAAATCATCAATGTGTTATTGGATTCATTGAATGATTAATGAAAATATCATTTATGTATTTCAATATTCATTATACATACATAAAATTTTATTTATATGTATATAAATTATTATAATGAACATTTTATTTTTATTTGTAATTTCATTCAAATGTTTTGAAAAATTATTATTTATAAGGTTTTATGTTAGGGACTCTGTAACTAAAACATCATTTTAAAGGTCTTAAATATTTATGAATTTAAATAATTCTCATCAATAAACATGTTTTCAAAATGGATTATTTGAATTTATTTATTTAGATATTAATGTCTTAAAATTATAATTACTTTCAAAATTATCAAAGTGGTATAGGACATGTTGTTTCAAAAAAAATCATTTTAATTGTAATCATTTTAAAGAGAGTAGATTTTGATAAAAATATTTTCAATGAAAAAGGTGTATTTCACTCAAAATAATTTGTAATGACTTTATTAAATTATTTACATCTATGTCAATATCGTTTTTGGGATTTTAGGAATAATTGAGGTTGATTTATTAAGATACAACCCTTGATATTGTATTGATGGTTTTATGATATGTTTAACTATTTATTTGATATTTTTATACAATTCATGTTTTATTATAAAAGTATTAATCTTTATTATGATAGTTTTAATATGAATGATAATTTTATGTTTCACCGTTTTCGTAATATGAATTAATTGGAAATTATATGTTATGGGTGGGTCCATTAATGCCCCTTGATGCATCGATTGGTCACACAAGACAAACTATTGTCTTAGCACATGTCATTGATGGTATGGTTTTGTATGGTCTTGTCATAAGCCCTTGAAGGTATGGTTATGATGTCTAGTGTTATGCATTCCCTCATTATGAGATTAGTTATTTATATTATGTGTTATTATTATATTATTAGAATGTCTATGTGAATGTTTGAATGGAATTATATTATTTATTGTTCCCATAATATGTTGAATATTATGTTTATTTGGATTGTGATTTAGTTTTATTCCTTTTTATAAAAGTTTATGATTATTTATGATATCTTCAGTTATATTGTTTATTTTTAATGAGAATATGATCTCACACAATTTATGGCTCATTTATCTCCCTGATGAGAAAAAGGATATTATGATTGACATTTAGGGAAAGTCTAATGGATATGAGAGTTTCCAAAGGGGATAATATTTTATTTTTCATTAAAATATGTAATATAAATCATATGTTTGTATGTAGTTTTTTGAAAGCTACTAAATTGATCAGTCCTTTGTGCCTTGATTCACTGTAATCGTAATAATGTACTAAAATAATGCTCCAGCTATGGGTAAATGGATTTTGGGAGTTATATATGGTATCATAGGATGTTTAAAGACAATCATAAAAATATATTTAGAATACATTGATTAGGGATCATTATCCTAAGATAGTCTTCTAGGAGAAGTATAGTGGAACATATTAAAAGTCTATAAATATAGATATTATGTGGGTATTCCTAGAAAATATATCCTTATCTAGATAATAAAAGTTTACGTGGTACTGTAATAGATTTAAGTAGGAGTAATAAATCCGACAAGGAGATCTGAGATTGACTCAAGGGAACCTGGTATACGAAAACATGGATAACTGTGTCCCTCATTTGACATTCCTTGGGAAAATTCTTAGGATAATTCATAGTTTCAATACAAACCATTATGAAGGATATATATGTAAATAATTTTCTAAAGAAACCATTTTTTTATTTTGATACTAGGTAAATGTAAATATCCAAGTAATTTTTATCATTTTTCTAGTGTTTGGATTATATGTTATGATATGATCTAATCTTGTGTATGTTTTCATTTCAAAATGGCGCCCTGTAGAATGAATGAGAACTTTACCAATATACAGGATCCCAAGTGTAAGAAGGATAATATCATTCATGGTTTTGTGGAATCATTTTGAAAAGGAAATAGTCTCCTTTCTTTTCTCATCATATGATGAAACAATATCATGTTTTAATAAGATATGTAATGAATTTTCTGAGTTCTATGGATTTGAAGGTAAAAAATAGAAGAAGAGGATGGTAAAGAATAAGATAAATAACTAGAATAAGAGAATGAAGGATTTTCCCACATGTGATAACTGTGGGGGGAATCACCTTAGTAAATATTTGAAGGGAACATGAGTTTTTTATATTTATAGAGATAAAGGAAATAGATTCATTATTTCAATGGGGAGAAAAAGTTTTCCAATATACAATGCTTCAACTTCAAGGAAATGGAACACTATGTCAATTAATTTCCCAATCATAAAAGGAATATACCACATATGATGATATTGGATAATGATCAACTTATTATATTTCTACTAATGAAGTGGAGTAGGTAATATTCATTTTAAATAAATATTTTATTTGAATACACCATTATCAATGTACTGGTTATATAAAATATGGAGAATATAATGATTGTACAACAATACTATTTCATCATGGATTCGATATTGTCTGTTACCACATAATGTGACACAGTTCCATGTCAAACATTTTTGAAAATATACGGTCGAGGTAATGATAACCATTGATATGTTTCTCATATGAAGATAATGATGTCAGAAAAAAGATGTGATTGGTTTGTATAAATTATACTGGATATTATTGATCACCGTGTAAGTGACTAATGGTCCATTTATTCCATCATTGTTGGAGTTTAATACAGTTTTTGATTTGAGAATTATATCCACTATTCTATGCTTTACATATTGATTATGTAAACATAAACATATTCAAATATGTTTTTATAGTAATTAATGGAATTACCATGTTTTTTAGAATACATTATGAGAGTATTCACATGTTTTTAATGTGACAAAAAGAGATTAATTATGTTATGTGGCCTTCCATATAAAACATTGGAGATTATGTTTAGACAAAAAATATTTCGGATAAGTCTAATGGCTAGAATGGATTAATTAAGACATTGGAGAGTATTTTTCATGCTGAAAAAATTTCATAAAATTATTTTTGGAATGTTATAATAGTATAGTTTTAGAAAAGGACATCTCGACGGTTAGATAACATCTCATCATGTCGAACATTGTTGTGGTAATCAAGCCCAAAACCAATGTGCAATACTGCTTTATCACGTACCACTATGCTAAACGATGCCCTAGTTTTTATAGCATATTTTTTAATTTAAATGGTATGATATATGAAGTATAAATTTATTTTGGGAACACTATACGATTCAGATAAATAGAATATGTTTCGAATTGTATTATATTTTGGATAGAATGACGATATTCTAGTTAATATTAGATAAAGGATGAAAATTTACTCGTTAAGAATGGATGATTCATTTTTTCATATTTTTTTATGTAAATTATTTCATAAACATTGAGGAATGAATCATAAAACCAATTTTTTTCCTTTTAAATTATTTTTCGATAAATAAAATCGAACCTTAGATCACAAGAAAATTATAGCACTATGGTTAATCGATTTTTCCTAATATTTTTCTCTATTACTCTTAATAAGAACATGGTTATTAAATTTGATTTCATGTATGTTTTTTCATATATGGAACCCTTGAATGTGTTATCTCTAGATACCTCCGTACATCCATTTTTTTAAATGGATGTCTCATTTGTCCATTTCTGATGTTGTATTTCAATTAATATGTTTTAAATATTCCAACACATAGATTTGGTTTCCATGTTTAAATTTTTAGGATAAAATTTATTTAAGGATTGTATAATGCAACACAAAACTAATTCACCAAACGTTATCATAAAAAGATTGTGTTTCATGTAATACTGACTTAGATTGCGTAACATGCAAGATTATGTTTCTTCAAAACATAACATTATTGTTAAAATTATTTTAATGATATATTTATAACTTATCCTTTATTTATATTAATAAAAATTGTTCTAGATAATTTGTAAATTTTATTTATAATGTTTTCACAAAAATAAAACATAATGATAATGAAATATATTAGGTTTAGTAAAATAGTTATATGTTCTGAAATACTATTTTCATAATGGAACGACATTATATTCCCTTATGAAAAAAATAATTAAAGAAATTTCATAATATCATGAAATTTAATTTTTTAAAATATATTTCATTTTTGAATTCAGAATATCAAAATTAACTTTGTGCGATATTTTTTGTAATTTTATGAAAACATTCAATTTTTTATGAACCGAAAAAAATAATGCTTTTTTGGTAAAAAAAATGAATTTTTAATTTAAATAATTGATTTACATTAAATTGATTTAAAGTCACAATAGGTAAATGAAAAATTTATTAACCCATTTTATTTAATTGGAATAATTTTAATAATATAAATAGATATAAACATTCAATGAACCTTGTAACATCTTTTTACCAACCTTCTTACCACATTTAAAAATTAGAATAAAATAAAATTTTACTCTTTATATGAATTGGTTTATTAAAAATAGACACACATGGTGGTAATCAGTATTAAAAATTTGTTTTAATAGGATCAAAATCATTTATTGTGAATAGTTTCTTTTGAAAATTTATTTTCCATAGTAAAATTTAAATAGGGTAATTATTGGTAAAAATAATATTATAATAATAAAAAATTACCCAAATTGTTGTATTAATTTGATTGGAAGAATATTTGTGGAACCTAATAAACCATAGGTTAAAAATATGATCATTTTTAATCCACATGTGTTAGATTAGTACATTTAATATGTTTTATTTAAATAATTATTAAATATGTCATATCCAAAATTTAATAACTATTTTATTTTTAATATGAGGTTATATAATCTATATGGTCAACATTATATAGTATATAGAAACCTAATATTATTATCTACACAGTGGTAATTTATTTATAATTTTAAAAAATAAATAATGAACATAAATGGTGGGAGAATTTGAATATTATCAAAATTTACATAAAGGATTCTTTAAAATAAATATAAATAATTAAATTTTATGAAATTAATAATAATTTCATGATCATAAAACTAAATAGGATAATGATTAAACTATTATAAACTATCTAATTTATTTTTTTTTAAAAAAAATTATAGCGTATAAATTAACCATATATTATAAATGCTGATGCATACACAGTAAGAGTGAAATTGTTTAACTAATTGTTAAATAAAAAAATGGATATTTTTGGGGAAATAGCTTGTCTAAAATCACTTTCAATGTGGATTTATCCACATAGTCATAATTAAATCTAAATAATTTACTTTTGATTAATTTGAAACTTAATATAAATTTATAATAAAGTAATATATTATAATCTTTAAAAAGTGTTCTTCAACATGCTTAAACAAGGACACGTCTCGTTATTATTAATTCGCATCTCCAATGCCATTTGGATCAGACAATCCCAATACTTTTACTCTCCCAGAATCCCAAAATTCATCGTCTATGACATACATTGGGCATAATGACAACATAGGGAGTCATTTTTTGTAAATCAAAAGGGGGAACTCAAAGACGAGGTAATGGTTTTTCCAATTAAATTCAATTTCTTTTCATATTATACTTCCTACTCATATGTTTTTCCATAAAAATGTAATAACCCATATATAGAATTTATTTTGATAAATTTATATTATTACTAGACATCCATATTTCTCATTTTACCCATCCTATGAAAAGAAATATCTCTATGCGTGTGTCTGTACGGCTTACTATCTCCACGCTGTGGTGTAAACAATTAATCATGTACAATTTATTTCATTGGGTGTAACTATTATTATAAAAGATATTAATAATAAATATAACAATATTTTTTTCTTTAAAATTCATATTCCATCCAATTTCGTACCATTTATCCATTAAGTAATTGATATCATCGTTCAAGTGTACGTATGGTTTACTATCTCCCAGACACAGTAAGATTCATCTTCCACGTTCACCATACAATAATGGTTAAAAAATATATTTTATCAATAAGTATGAAATATATGACATATTAATGATAGTTAAATAATATATAAATGTATATGAATATATTTCATTCACATACTTCCATTCAATAAGATAAGAAAATAGAAACTGTGTCCATGCGTTTGTACAACCTACTATCTCCATGAACAATTTATCCAATTTCATATATATATCTATTATATAAATATTTATTTTGAATAAATAAGATATATAAATCATTCATGAAATTTTTTAGGTAGATAAATAATTATATACGTAATACGATCAAGAATAACATGTCAAAACAAGTACGACAACAAATGCTATTGGTATCGAAAATGTTTCTTTCACTTGGAAATTTTTTATAAAAATGTAATATAAAGTCATAAATGAATCATATATGAATTGATTAATATTATTATGATTTAGGAATAAGTTAATAATATGTTTAAAACCATTATACATGAGTTTTGGACACATACATAGAGAATCAGACCTAAGTTAAGGGAAGTTCATCTCACATTTAAAATTCATGAGATATAATATATTTTCAATACATTTGACATGTTTGTGGTGTATATATTTCGTACATTATATTTTATATCATGAATAATTTTATCTTCATGTTATTTTAAGATATTTTTGAAGATATTGAGCTTATTATATAAATTTTGAATGTGGCATGGGACACATAGAATGATTAAAGTAATAATCTTTTATCCATTTCAGTATTCTTGATATTATAATACATATATATATATATTCATAAAGTATTGAAAATAATATTTTATTATTATATTTAATTTCACTCAAATTTTATCAAATGTAATTTTTAAAGTTTTATTTATTAGACTCTTTAACTAAAATATTATTTAAATTTCTTAAAAATTTATTCTTTTAAACCATTCCCATTAATGACCATGTCTTCAAAATAAATTTTAAAGATTTATTAATATGGACATGAATTTATTAAAATGAAAATTCCATTCAAATGTTTAAAATTGCTATGGGTAAATTGTATTCAACAATATATTTAAAATGTCTTCTTTAATAAGAGTGAGAATTTTAAGAAAATGATTTTCAAAGAAAATGGGGTATTTGACTTGGGATAAATTTTCAGGACTTTATTTGATTATTTCTATAAATTTCAACATACATTGATGGGGTTTATATTAAATTTGGGATGATTTATTATGATACAATAATCCACATTTTTTTAAGGATTTATGATATGTTTGAATATGGATATGCTATTTTTATATAAATAAAGATATATTATAATATTATTAATATTTAGTATTCTAATTTTAATAAGAATTTTTCTAATATGATTTACAATTTTCATAAGAGGAAAGCTTCAGACTATTTAAGTGATGGGTGGAGCCCACTATATCGCATTGATGAATTAGTATGTCTTAATAGACAAACTATTGTCTTGGAACTTTGTCTTGATGGAACAATTATATATGGACTTTTCACGAGGCATTGATGGTATGGTTATGATATCTGACATTAGGAATTCACTCATTATGAGATTAGTTGTTGATGTTACATGTGATTATTCAACTAGTAGAAAATATATATGAATGGTAAAATGGAATATATAATTTATTTTTTCAATATAATTATTATTATTATTTTTAAAAGTCTTGTGGTTCAGTTTTATACCTTGACTTAATGTTTGTGCATGATTATGATAGCTACGGGTATGTTGTTTTTCCCAACTGAGCATCTGATCTCAACCATTTCAAATGTTTCATTTTTCCTAAGATTTAATGAAGTATATTATGATTGAACTGCATGTATATTATAAGTGATATTATAGTTTTCAAAGTGGAAAATATGAAGTTATTTATTTCAAGGTGTAATGTAAAACTTATGTCTCTATCTAATTTTATCAAGGATATTAAACTGATCGCTCATTCAGGATTTTATTAATTGTAATCATTGTAATTTATTAATATAATTCACCGAATTTGGGTAACTCGAGTCTGGGAATTACACATTAAATTTTCTATTATTTTTAATTTTTCTAATTAAACATCATACATAAATTTTTATTATTATAAAAAATGATATTTTACAATATGAAATGATATATATCATTCTATTAGGAATGTGATTTTAAATTCAAATATTTTTCATTGATGAATTTATATCTAAAAAATATAACATTGTCAGGAGGAACTACTATAATTTGTAACGACCATTTGACATATATTATAATTATTAATATATTAAATGTATTTATTTGGATATTCGATGTATTATTTTCAATTCATGGTGGGGAGAATGAATTTTATTTCAAGTCCCATTTCCCAAGAATAAATGCGTCCAATATAATAAATATATTAAATAGCACACTGGAAATGATTTCCAAGAAAAATTGAATAACCTCTAAAAAGAGGCCTTGATCAGAAATTTGATGGCACAAATGAGTTTAGTTTGTGGGGTTTACCCTTGGGGTTGCACAAATTTGTTAGCTTATTGAGTTTTTAGAAAATTCATTACGGGATAGAGAAATGAAAAAAAAATTAAATTATTTAATTTTTATGGACACAATGTCCTAACTTATTTGTTATGTAATTGGATATGGGGAATTCATGGGATTATTTTATAGAATAAGATATGTAGAAAAACAGTGGTGATACATTAAACTAGATTTTATAGGTGGATGACAAACTGATCGAGGATCTGTGATTGGTGTGAGATGAAATCAATGGATATCACAAAATATCATTGTTAAAATCTTATTTTCTTCGGTGATGGATATGAATAGATGTTGGATATTATTAGATTTGCCTATATATACCTATGAATGATTCTATTATGAACATGATTCAATCAAACAATGGATTGATCCATGGAAAATGGTTATTAAAGTATTGGTTTATTTCGAGGAATTATTACAATAATATATTTGTGGTTAATAATAATTATCATAGTCATTATAATATAAATGAAACTCGGATGAGTAAAACATACTATGGGGTTAATTCCTTTTGATTGTTCTTATTATTTTCTCCATTTATTCTTCGTTCATCACTGATATTATTTTTTGGCCTAGGGTTCGATGTATCCTAATTAATCAACTGTTTCACACCCATTTCTAGTCATAATGATCCAATATTATCGATCTAGAATTGAAATTACATGAAGGATATATATAATGATTGAAACAGGTGTGGATCAATTGATATTGGTACCGATATCACATATACAATGGTGTTTGGTTAATAACTCCATTCGATTGTGTTATCCGACCGAATAAAGTAGTTCAATGATGTTGTAACTTAAAATAATGGATGGGCCAACCAAGTTCCCTATTTTTTCGGCTGATGATTGTTTTATATAGTAGTTTGGCCACTAAATATTATATGTGGATACTAGATTTGGGAATCTAGAAATTTCCATGCTATAGGTAATGTAAAGTGGAACCAGACACCATGTCAAACCCTATAAGAAAATCTTAAGGTTTATGAACAAAGAGAAGTTATAGTGGGAATGAGAACTCATCATAAAGCATGTGACCCCCTTTGGTGGGATCAACATTTACTTTTAATTGTTCACAGGAAAGGGTTAGAGTACAAGGGAGTGGGAGACACCATATACTAATAACCATACACACCCTGGACTAAAATAACATGGCCAAATCCATGTACTAGTACACTGGGATGGGGACACGGCCACATGTTGTGCAATTTTAAAAGGACAAAAAAATGTGAAATTTTCTACTTACTTGGGCAGGATACTAGCATAAAGGTACAAAGCGTATAATCCTACTATACATCATATACTCATATAATGTTGTATTGAATCCCCTTTCATCGGTATCTTGATCATGTTCTATTTGGATGTGTTCCCATATCTATTATCAAAGGGATATTATGGAATATCCCCTTCCACAAAAGACTATGTTCCATTAATCAGTAATACTATGATAGAGTGGTTGGAATCCATATAGGTGGCATGGAGTGGGATCAACTACATATATTCATTCCCTAAGTTGATTTATTGGTATTGTGGTGAACAACACTACGTGGGTGTTCGTCCTCTACTTAGAGGGATAATCCATTTTGAGTTTTTTGTATAAACCATTTTTGTGGGAGTGATCATCACCAGTATATCATATCTCTTGGTATATTCAGTGTACTTATAATGGAGAGACCCAATGATCAGTAGCTATCGAACAAATTCCATCAAGGTATTTATGATCAAGAGTCTGTTCTTCTGGATGAGTTCATCATCGATACATCAACCTAGAATCTTTTATTTTCATTATAGATGCGAAATACCTATAAAATATGTGTCTCTTTTAGTATATCTGGATAATATTTTTCTATGTGATATAGAAATATGCATTATTTGATAGGACTATATTATTTTGTTAAGTGATTTTCTATTCAGTGTGTCCAACAATATATTTTTATACTCACCCCTATAGAGCCTTTTCAGCACGTATTGTGCCTTGTGTAGATGATAAATATTTTGACAGATTCTGAGATAAACTAGGATCATATGGTTCTTAGTGAGGCCAGATATACCAAGGTATTTTACTACAATATCGTCATAAAGTTCAACCAATTATACTCTCATTATATATTTCTTGTTAGAAAATAAGTGGTTGGATTTTATGTGTCCATGATTTCATTTTTTATATCTCACCATACTCTAGTTGTGGGATTTAGATTTATGAATGCATGGTTGTTTAGATGTTTTTACATTATACATTATATATGTTTGGATATATTCATGTCGAAATGAATATCAGATAAGGCCTTCCATGTAAATTTTATTCCTTATAAGGGCCACTCTCTATCCACTATCCTATTCGAGGTAGTCTATGGGAGTTGCGGCATGGGGCCCATTGAGATGGGTCCTAACATAGTCATATCCAAGGATTTGGTTATTCCGTAGTACTAGAGTGTATGCGATTATATTATCAAAACAACATTATGTGTTTCTAGTTCAATTTTTACATCTTGTACTTTGGTGTTTCTTTGGAGGAAGACATATCCATACACAAGGACACTGATCACCTACATTCCTATACAATATATGAAAACAATTGTCTTAAATAACCTGTACATCCATAACTTATGAATGGGTTCCTAGTTTGTTATCTTTATTGTGTCACATCTCTATATATACAGACTAATCATAATACATTTGTTTTAATTTCATAATTCCTCTCCAATGTAGTATAGTATGGATTAATCATTAGGATCACATGTATGGAACACAATGACCAGAGACATCAATATTGTTACCAGTTCCGTAGATTTTACCCAGATGTGGGACACCATATATACCACCACCTATAGAGTTTAACATTTTACCCATAGTACTAGTGTATGAGGTTCTTAGGTTGTGATGACTTCATGAGTTATAGCGGTGAAATCCCCTCAGGTCTGAGGAGAGCCTGCTCTGTTGGGAATTAAGGACCAGATTTAGGCTGTGACCTGAGTGTTTCACCAAGTAAAGACAGTGGAAAATCACACAGTGGTCCAAGAGGGTAGCCATTTTTGTTTCTCAACAAGATGAGGTTGCGAGTTATTGACCGAGTTAAATGATGATGATAAAATAAAAGGATAATATATTTATCACTTTTTCATAAAAGAGTTCTCTATTTTAATGATACTAGTTTTACCAATCCTTGTTTTTTTACACTTAATCAGTGCACATGAATGTAGATGATTATTCATTGATTTTTAACAAAATCTACAATTACATGATGGAGATGGTCCATGACCATTTATTCATGCTCAGAACCTTAGGAAAGGACTGCATATTGGGCATGAAGCATAGTGAGAGATTTTGTGGTTGATATTTTCAAGATAAGATAATATGGCCAGTGGTTGATGGTAGTTTGAAAGGAGTGGATACCTCAATATCCAGGAGATGATGTCATCCTCATTTTAATAGACATGTAATATGTTTCAGGATGATGAACTAGGAGATAAGAAATTTAATTTATGGATCTCATAATTATTCTAGTCATCCTAGGGAGAGTTTTTATACTAATTTGATGGGATGTGAAATCATGAATGATATTTTCTGAACCACTTTTTGGTTGAAAAATATATGAATGTTTGTCCATAGTGGAATAAAAAGTGTAGGATAGGGTAGTTCTATAGGATGGATGATGTGAAGATGATATAAGTGAGAAATACGAGATGGTAGATGATATTACTATACCACCACCACCACTAAGAGATCAACACCAAGCTTAGGGGGTGGAGGACATGTGAATAGACTATTGTAGGCAGTTGATTCATATAACTTGGAGGCTTTGTGAATGATTTAAGGTATGATATATTCCATTTCTAATATGTAATCAGTACAAATAGACCCATTTGATTATCATTACTTCCATTCCACATATCTGGTTTAGGAGATAGATATTCTGGTTGAGCCTTAGCTCGACACTTCCACTTAAAAACTCTTATTGGGGATTGATTGAAATTCATTTTTAAATTTATAAAATTAATAAATTATTTTCAAATTAATATATTATGACTATCTGAGATTTTTTCTCAATCCTGGTCATATGGTGAACATTTTCAAAATGGAAAACACATTGAATTTTATAAATGAATGATATAGCATTTCAACAATATTTAATGTTTTATTGAATTAATTTTTATTTATACAACCATGATTTTAATTAATAATAATTTTCCTTATCAAGAAAGACACCAATATATCCTCTCAAAAGGGTACCCCAACCGATTGATGACATACATAAAGGGGTTTCTAGATCACAAATGGCTTGCGACTAGCACCTGAAAAATCCAAAAATAAATATGAGGAATGATTTTTCCAAACCTAAAGAAACAACATATAATATATTAATAATAAAAATAATATATGGAAGAATTAAATTTCATATATAACTAAATTATTACAATGTAAATGTTTCCAATAAATAGTTTTCAAAATAGTATCTAAGAGAAACATCCAACCGAACATGAAAGAACAACCTCAACTAACTACAACAACAATGTACACATGATAACAATTTAAGAATCCCACTATATCTCCACCCGATCCAATAAAATAGTTTAAAAAGATCTCACCACATAAATATATCACGTTTCCATTCGATATATTAAGTTACATACATATTTCAACTCAACACTAAAGTGGTGTGCAAGTTGTGTGAAAATAGGACCATTAGTATCCCAACTAGGTGTTCCATAAAAATCAACTATATATTATAATTAACATTATAAAAATTAATGAAAAAATACTTGATATATAGTTTCAGAATTTTTAATATAATAAATGTAAAAACATTTAATTATATAATTTCCAACATTTCCTAAAAATGAATGTGAAACTGTTTCAAATAACTTCATATATATACATCAAAAAATTTATATCAAAAAAATATTGAAAAAAATAACTTAAATAATATATGGGATTAAATGACAAATTGTAAATGATAAAACATCTAAATAATATATAACATCATGATAAGGATCACCAAAAATCTAGATAGCATGGGAAAAAATATTCCCAATATAGAAAAATTAGAAAGAATCAATCTCATAGACAAATTCATAGATTCTAGATAGATGAGGAACAACCTATAATGTTATTATCCAAATAAATTCAATTATGTGCCCATAAAAATATGAATTAGAAGTAGAAAAACAACCGAGGATTGTCCCCCATATAGTATCACTGAACTATGAATGTTAGTACACCATCCACATAATATTCTAAATCTTCCCTTGAGCATTAATATCCAAAGCAATTCATTAAATTTTCTATTTCAAAAGAATTTCCTTAAAAAAAATTATATTTTACCGAAAGCCTATTTTCATTTACAAATTATAAGGAAAACCATACTTTCTCAACAAAACCTAATCTCCTTATACACAAATCAAATCATTCAATCATTCCCTTTAATTTATTATTTCTATCAAAACTAGATCAATTGAGTTCACCAACATGGTCTAGATATGCCATCACCTAGTTCAATATCCTGTTACACGAATGCTTAATGGGATCCACCAATAAATTAATCTCATGGAAACATACAGTGGTATCTTAATAGTCGATCTAGAAATCCAATAATTGATTCAATTTATCAAAATTGTTGATGAATATAAAAGATCACATCATACATAGATCACCCCACCCTTTTTCGCTACAACTAAAATTGACCTTCTTTTGGAGCAATAAACCTTGAATAATCAATAAACAAATCAAAATAATTTTCCTCATAAATCAATGAATCTATAAGACTGACGAAACAGTTATACCATTGTTGAAGGATTAAATAAAATTGAGGATTAGTCACCCTATGAAATTAAGAACAACCATAATAATGATCAACCAAAAAAATAAGATTATATTGGTTTGTAGGTCCCTAGAAATAACCATGAGATCCTATTGTTCATGAGAAGCGATTATTGTTGATGAACTTAATATGAAATCACACATATGGTTTCATAAAATACAACATTTGAGACATAAATGGTTTTTATTCCCACTACATATTGCATAATCCCTAAATCTCATGTACTCCAAAAATCCACCATCATTTTTATTAGAATACATAATTTTACCATTACATGTAATGAACTAATGATGATGTGGGTAGTAATTTAAATATGTATACCAAACGTAGAACATATTTCCTATTAGAAATGAATTTTGTGTAAAAACATTACATGACATGTATTTCCTTTTAGAATATAAAAATTCTAGTTTCTGATAGGATGCTCCAAAACACCCATTAGATGTTATCCAAACTCTATGGGAAGAAATAGATCATAAACAATATTTCCACCCAGAATCCATTTATTCTAGAAAAATTACATCCCTAAACATTAAGTCAATTTCACTACAGAATTATATATGTTCTAGGAAGTCCCATGGAACACCTATTTAGATATTAAAATGAATAATATGAAGGTAAATTCATGAAATATGGTAAAGTAATGTTAAAAACACCACTCTATAATACTTTCTTCCCTTGGTATGTTCTCTGAATGAATCATGTATTGAAAAGTGGATAGAACATTACTCCCTCATTAATGATTTCTGCTCCTAGGTCCCATTACAATCATATACATGATTCCACAACACTCTTACTAATGGAATTGGCATCCCATGAATGAATTTTCCTTGATAATCAATGATCTATACTATCTTCTCCATAATAAAAACATTAGGATACTATTCAATATATTCCCATACAATAATATGAGTGATATCTGGAGGGTATTTCCCAATCTACGATATGTGGAAAACATCATCAATTACTATCAATAAAATTGGAAATGGAGAAAAATAAGAAACCAAACTAATAATTCTAATGAAATTAAATTGTCTAATATATTTTGGAGCCAGCTTTACCTATTTATGTAGATGATGATGACATTGCTACAGAAATTTTTTTTATTATATGATGGTCAACTATGAAAGAATACAATTCATAATGTTATTGATCCTCATAATATTTATGTCAACTATACACTATAACTAGATGTCGATGTATATATGAAATCATGGATGAAATACCTATAAAACAATTGGGAACCAGTAAATTAGCTTCCCCTACCTGTATCTAATGAATAGTTGACCAACCTGAGAAGCCATATGAAGAATCGAAAGTATCCATTGTGATCGAAGTCTAAAAAAATATTTATATGAAAACTCATATAGTCCCAGATGTGTATAAAATAATTAACCAAAATCCACAACACAATAATAGATCATATCCTTTGGGATATATATATGATTATTGTTTTGGCTCATTGTGAATGGAAAATATATTGTACTCAACCCGAAATAAGTCCCCATCACAACCCAAATACATATCTTATACAATATAGTAAATCAATGACCCTATATTAAATATTGGTATAGGGAATCCATTGTAATATCATTGTAACATATTCATATTGAATACCCAGTAAATCAAATTTTGCTGTCACCATATTTGGAATAAATTGAAAAAATATTATCAATCAATCAATTACAACCCATATAGCATTTATTGATTATAGATTATATATAAATCAAAAAAATCCATTTAAACGTATTCCCATTTCCAGACCAACATCGTAAAGGGATAAACCAACCCCAAGAGTTTCAAATTCAATAATTTTTTTTGTATGTGTAACCACATGACACAAGGAATGAAATTCCATGATTAATACCCAGGAACAATAATAACTGTACCATTTCATAAAACAACTTCAAATATCCTACATAATCATCACATGATAATCTTTGGTAATCAAACAAAACTAAGATCTTCACGAATGCATGGATGAAAACCCGATCATTAAAACGAGGGTTTCCATTAAAGAGAGAGACTATCAATAAATGGTATCCCTACCATAAGGGGTATCTTCAAAACCTATGATATCATCCTCTTACTAATGAAAATAAATATTAATATCACGGAGAGATGACGATAATTAAACCCTGGTCCAAAAAAACATTAATCATTTTCTATTGTAATGAACCCAACCCAAGTAGCATATATCGTATTAATAAATAATTATATCTGCTCTAGGTAAAAGCTATCACATCCAAAATAACCAAATAGTTTTTAATTTTTAAAAATTCAAATACATAGTAGAATATTACATGAAAATTAAAAATATAAAAATTAACATATCAATTCCACTGAGAAAACCATAATTCCCCTAACCTATTCCAAAATTTCAATTGTTATATACATATAAGAAATCCGGGGATAAATAAATCGCAAAAAATGGGAGATGTTATATGTTCATTAAGGGTAATAATAAAATATAAACTATGAGTAAATAACGAATAAACTATATGGAATATTGAAATATATGGAATAAATTTCATTTAAGCAATAACATTAACTAAATTTGGAATGAATAAATTATTATAAAATATACCCATATAAATAATCACATTGGAATGTAACATAACCCCTGATATTAAACTAATAAAACAATATCATGGAAATTTAATATTTGAATTCAAAATATTAGTAAGAAAAATATATAATTTTAAATATATACCATCAAGGATTTTTTCTAAGAAATATATATAAATGGGTAATTCCTTGGAAAAAACACTATATCATTTGTCTCATGAGACCTACTTCGTCATTGAGGGGGTACAATGAACCCACCTATCACATAACAAGTCATATGATTTCTTCACCAAAGAGGGATGAAACATGATAAACATTTAAATTCATAATGATTCTAGTATATGAAATGTAAATAATTTCCCAAATTATTAAATATAATCCCTACCATATTGTGTAATATAAGAAATGGTATCAAAATAATACATCCCCATTAAAAATAATCATAAAAGTTTTAATAAATTTTATAAAATATTTTAACAAATGATCAACATAAATGAAGCATTGGATTCAAAAAATTATGATTATTTAGAAACTGTAATAATATCACTGAAAAAATCCTTAGAAAGTTCATATTTTTTACATTGGAATGAAATTATTTTATAATGTTTTACATTAATAAAAGTTTATTTTTTATTAAAAAATATTTAATAATGTATCGTAACCTTCAAAAAATTATTCAATCATGAATTTGGGAAATTTTATTCAAGAATTATATCTTTAAAAAATATATCATTTTAATTTTAATAATGATAAACATAAAAGATTAGATTAAGAATTTCATAAAAAATATCATATATTTGATGTGATTATTAATCAAATTTATTGAAAATGTGTATTATATGTAATTCCATATAAAAATAATACCATCAAAATAAGATAAAAAAATATTTTTAAATATAGTCAATACATGAAATAATATATTTTGTAGGATGTTTATCCCAATGAATGTAAACTGGGATAATAATTCTTTTAACATAAGTTTAACATTATTAAAACATGTTCGAACCACATCTGTATTGTTGTTAAACATATAAAGAACTTATACCTAAATAATATTAATTTTTTTAATATTATATATTTTCTATTTAGAAAATTTTACTAATAGTTTATTAATAATCATTTATTTATTTCATTACTGTTTTTTGTTAATTACAACATTTTATAATGATTGTTTTTACTTGAATACCCAATTAATCTTGAATAGGATATAGATTATAAATATCAAGAATAAATTTAATGTCATAAAAATAATATTTAATCCAGAAATACATTTTAAAACAATATATTTATGGTGAACACGTCAACTGATTCACATAACCTGGGGGGCAGGGGGCGTTAAGCCATATGTACGTGCAAGCGATGATATCATTTATAAATTGTTCAAATGGTAAGTAATTGGACTGTATATTAAATTTGATGAATTATTATTATGATATAAATATTCATTATATCGATTATACCCATCATTATAACCCCATATAAATTTGTGTTGAAAATAAAATTACATTGTTACGTGGAGATGGTAAGTCATGTGTTCAAACCTGTAGCACATTCTTGTTCCATAAGATGAATAAATAGAAGAGAACAGTTATTTAATACCCATAATAACTTCTCAATATAATTATAATATTTAATATATTATTTTATTTGGTAAGTAAAACATTAAGGGGAATTAGAAGAAAAATATTATTTTAAGGAACTCGTAAAAATGATTATTTCTTCTTCTGAAAAATTTCATTAAAGCTATTATTACAGGAATTAGGGAGATTTTTTGGAAGACCATGAACTATAAAAAATTTATAAGGTCATTAAAAAGATATTTGGAGGACATAATTGATATAAATGTCACAATATGGTCTGAAAAATTGAGGGAGGTGGTTCTATTTTATATTTAAGAGAATGGAATCTTTTGGAATTTCCTAACATATTAAATTATAATTCATAATGTTTTCTTGAAATTAGTGTTCAAGTAACAGGTTGTTTAATTTTATGATATTATATGGTTTTAATATTGTAAAATAATTTAATTATACATGTTTTTAAGACATGTAATTCCTTATTATTTAGAATAACACCTGGTTATTTATTATTCCCATAAATAGTTATAACCATTATATTATACAAAAATAGTTAAGATTGTAACTCTACGTTGACAAAATACTCATAAATGGTACATTAATGACATTTTAAACTATATAACCATATCATGTTTAAAGATAAGATTTTTAAAAACTGTAAATAATTTAATAAAATAATTTTTTAATAAATTATGATTAATGAAAATTTTTACACTACTAAATTACATTGACATTAAATACTTGAATCCAAAAGGTAATTTAAAATATAATTGTTTAAAAACTCTTTAAAATGCCATATCGTTATATAAAATTAATTTCAAAAATTATCTCATAAAGATTATATCAAAATTAATACATTGATATTCACTAGTTTATTTTTCGTTAAATTAAACTAATATTATGTAAGCACTACAGATGAATTATATAAATCTAAAAATTTTAAAAATTATTTTCTATAATGAAATAAAATTCATTATGATAAAAATTGAATTTTAGGTTCTTTTATATCATTATTTCTGTTTCATATATGGACAGTAAAAAATAAATTAAATCCAAAGAAGTCAATTTTTTTTAATATCATTGATTTAAATAATATATACGGTATTGTAAAAATAAAATTAAAAAAATAATTTTTTATAGTAATGTGAAATATTTGAATGGAATTTATCTAATAGTTTTTTATTATGATTAGGTCATGTTTATTGACTTATTTTTTTAAACAGCTGCAAACTCTTTTGACAATCACCGTACTATTAAATGTTTCTACTATATAATGGTCAATAATGTCACTATAAGATTAAAAATTACCTATAAATGGAATATGGTGGATTTTATTAACCATATTCCATTAGTTTCTCATAATTTATAATGTTTTGTATTTTTTAATATTATAAAAAATATTAATTCTATAGAATTTCATTTTTCTAAAATAAAATATTATTCACAACATGAAAAATAAATACTTCAACAAAAAATTATATTAAATATAATTAATTTTCTAATATACGAAATATATAATTTTTCTATTAAAATCATATGTCACATTAATAAAAACAACTATATTTATTTACATATTTTTAATGTCATTTGTTTAATTTTTTGAAGAATTTAATAATTTATAAACTATTATTTCAGAATTATTTTAAGGAAATTATAACTTACCTAATTTTTTTTGTTAATTATGTTGTATAATTTATATAAAAAATATTATTTATGGTAGAACATATCTTTTATGAAAAATATATTAAAAACTTTATTCTTATTCAAAAGAAATGTATGACATATTTTACATTTCATTAAATTAAATTCTATAATAGAATTATTGTAATACAAGTGGGTATAAATGTCATAAATTAGACCCATGGATGTTAGATGTATAAATACACTAAATAAATAGTACTTAGATCATTTAATAGTCTAAATTTAACTTTTACTTGCACTTGTATTGTGTTAGTGTTACAGAAATATAAAATGTTATTATTTAATATATAAAATATAATTAAAGTAACAAAATAAGAATAGAATAATTATGATTAAGAGAATCCTTCAAATTATTACATTATTTATCTTTACTCATAGGTATGTCAATATAACTTATTTTAATTTGTAATTTAATTTTTATGGACTTTCCCGACCATTGCAGAAGCATTTAGAAAATATTTTTCATATATAAGTTTTCAAATTGAACCTATAAGTTCATATCAACATTTTTAACAAATATTTAGTATATATGTCAAGCACCTAAATTTTTCCTCTCAATTATGATTTTTAGGCCTCAGACTTGACTTTTTCAATGATTTGTAATTAATACGTCAACACTGAAAAACATTTCATATGTGTCAAGCAATAATATTAATTTATATGTTATGATATTTATTTTTAAGATATTTCTTTTATATTATTATACATGAGTCATTAAAATATTAAAATATTTTTTCACCATATTTATGATATTAATATATCACAAAAGATATGATATTTTAAAAACTATATTCATTTAATATACATAAAAATGTAACATCTTTTAAGAAAATTACTAATATTTCCCATAGAATAAATTTTTTTATGATTTGAAAAATTCAAATAATTTAATAAAATAATTTTTCAAAAGTTTTCAATGGTTAATTATATATATTCCCACATATAAGGTAGTAAAATATCCTTTTCTCGTAACACATATATTTGAAAGATAAATAAAATTTACTGAAAATATAGATGTATTTTGTAGGAATTAAACCATAAATTATTATTTAATGTGAACTACATATATATTTCATAATTCAGTTAACAATATTAATTCTTGATAAATTAACATATAGGTATTACAATAAGATTATAATGCATTGTTTTTTGTTGGTGTAGGGTGTTGCGTGAATCATGACACATTGAAGTGGATAATTTTACAAGTAATTAAACAAAAAATATTTGGGTGTTACATTATACACTAATATAATAAGTTGAGTCCTCTCAATTTAAAATTAATATGAAAAAATATATTTTTGTTACACAAAATAAACTTTATGGGATCCCAGATTATAAAATGGAATAACAAGATAACTCCTTAATAAAAATGAAATAAAAATATGAAGGTCACTAATAAACTAGGATTTTGAATTGAAAAAAATAACTGAGAAATTAAAATATTTAAATGGAAGAGAAATGTAACAATAATATTATTATGGAGGTTAATTAATAAAATTAACATTAGAATGTTAACCAAAAAAATTGTAAATCTTTGATTAGTTAAAATACAATTTATTTCTCAATATTAAAATTAATTAGATAATGTTTTTTATTGGAAATTCATTTAATAGAGTGGCATATTTAGTTTACTATACAAATCACAACGTGTGAAAATATATGTACTTGAATTATTTATAGGTCATAGATATAATCCCATACTTGGTATTTTATTGATCTGTGACCACATCATCTCCTACTCTATAAAATTTGTATTCATGAAAAATTCCTCATGTCAAAAGAACATTTATCAAAACATTCATATGTCACTGAATTGTCCAAAAAATGTTTATTGAGTCCAAAAGGTATTTGACATGTTATCCTGACAAAATAATTTTAAATGTGTAACATAATAATTACTATAATTATTTATTCCTATTAAATATCGAACATATTTATTTCAAAATATAAATTCCAATTCATTAGAACTTATATCACTAAATTTTAAAAATCATATAATGATTAGATTTACCAAATGAGATAATTTAACTATTAATTTTACATTCATAATATATTAATATGAATATAATCTTAAAAAACTAATGAAACCACACATTATTCCTAGAAATATCTCATCTTGTTCAATATATTCATGAAATAGGATCATTTAGAATACCCTGCAATGAAAACAAAAACCATCAAAATCACTAACCATTTTCATGGTCACCAACATTTTCCCATTAAAATACCATAATCCTTATTATCTCAACATCATTAATAAACTTACGGTCCATCCTTTTTATAATCAATACATAATTCAAAAAATACAACAAAGATATTCTTATTAAGTACATGAAAAATCACATTATTCACTCCACTTTGACCGATGTAGATTCATATGATTGACCATGATCCATTTTCATCTCTTAAGGTATATTCAATTGAATCATGGTGTATTATTTTGTGTAGATACCAAAAAAAATAATATTTTTTCATTGAACAGTGGGAAAATTATTCATTCCATTGAAATCATTAGCACAATGGCTTTTACATACACAATGGAAGAAAAATCATTTTCATCTTAATCATATACAATGTTGTTTCCATCAACATGTATCAGATATAGGAAAATCCTTATTTCCATTATTCCCTTTTTCCATATTTTTCCATGTCTTCATCTTTTTCTCATGGATACATTTGAAGCAACAATACATTGATTATTTTTCCATCTCTTTATATTACATGATTCAAGTTCCTTATATGATTTTAATTATTGTGAGAGTAGATATTTTCAATTAATTTTCTTATACCCATCAAATAAACTATCATTCATACAAATTGTATTACAAAAATTAATATGTTCCCTATTACTTATTATATGGGTAAATTCTATATGAGGGAATACACTATATTTTATAATAACATTATGAAAAAAAATTATTAATCACAAAATATGAACATACATTACAAAAATATAATATTTTGGTATAAATAATCTCTAAATAATTATCTTTGTATTTTGGGGAATATTTATAGATTCTATCTGATGCTTTCATAAATTTATCTATTTTTTTAAAATATATTTCAAATATTTATACTAAACATTATCTAATAGAAACTGTAATAACCCCAAATATAGAGGCTTAATGTCGGTTGTTATATTATAACAGTGTTAATCGGTATATGTGATCATATCCCAAAAGACTAAATTAATTAGTAGTTTTCAAAAATTAGATATATAAATTAATCATATATTAAAATTGAAAATATAATATACATAATATTAATTCATTTTATAAGACTATTATACGTTGATACTGTCCCCATTTGTCAATCCTAATATATATAATATCATCTTGGGAAAATATTAAAACATAGTAAATGGATATTTCAATTTTTCAGTAAGGGTAAGAGTGTAGTGGTATCTATGAGTAAATAATGCAGAAAAAATTTCAGGGAAAAACTAAAACACATCTCTTTTAATAAATAATCATATAATGATATGGTATGAACAAATGATGATCAAATATTTCCATATAAATAATCACATGAGAATGAAATATAATCAAGGATATTCAACTAATAAAATATGCTCAAGGAATACCAATAAATGAATTAATAACGATAGAATAAATAATGGGGGATATTGAAAAAAATAATCAAGGTGTTGTCTAATATGTTTACCTAGATGGATAAAGGCCTCAACCAAAACCTGGTCTAGTTTATCTCAAAAGACATACTGATGATTCATGGGGCTATAGTGGGCCCCTCCCACCACATAAGATGTGTAATGTATTAATTATATGAAATGGTTGAATCCCAATCAATGAAAATTAACAAGAAAACTAGTATATAATATTTAATTAATTTCCATAATCAATGAATATAATCATAAACTATATCGATTAATATGGTGAATGGTGTCAACATAGTATATCCCCAATGAAACTGATCATAATCTATTTAAAAATATGGTAAATGGTACCCTAATAAATAAAATATAATTGCTTATTTAAATGATAATTATGGTTAAAAATATACATTAATAATATCATAGAAATATTAATGTGAAAATTACCCATTTTCACATTAAATTAACATATTATTAACAATCTACATAGTTTTAAATGAAAACAAATAATCTAAAATGAAGCATGTAATGTTTTAATCTATCATTAAAAATCATGGAATCATGAAATAATAAAAATCCACTCATGGTATATAATAATTGAAATAAATTCCATTCATGTTTTCAAGAAGAATCTTTAAAGAATTATATTAATGAAAAAATCTTGTACAAATATAGTATCATTTATTCGAGAATTAATATAATGAATAGATTACGTGTATTACCATTATTCAAAAGTATACTAATTTAAATAAAACCTAATATATTAAATATTAATTTTATATATAGTAATATAATAATATAATCAATTGATTATACATTTAGCAAAAGGAATAGAAATTCACTCATTAATCACCTTACATTATGTTCAACATCGTTAATAATAACTGAACAAACTATATATTGGTTTAGAAATTTTTATTATTATTTTTAATAATAATATTAATATTTATAATATCATATATTATCACATTATAACATTTTACAACATTGTATTTAATAAAATTTTATTCCATGGATGTTAATTTCATTTTCCCCATGATTGTTTTGTGTTCAATTTCCGAATTTTCTTGAATTTCATATAGATAAAACATATTCAAAATAAAATTTAAATCATAGATATAAAAATTACATTTTTAAATATATTTTTATATCCATTCATGATTGTTGAATATTGAAAATGACTTGTAATGCTCAATAGATACGTTAAGTCACAGAAATGATTGAGCGATGCATTGATTTATATATACAAGAGAGGGTAAGGAATGAAATGGTATATTAATATTCTAGAATCAATATCATGAAATATTTATAATATATATCAATTACTTATATCATTATAACAATACATGTCATGTGGTTATGAAAAATGAATTGCACTACTTTGTGGAGATGGTATGCCTTATGTATGCACATATGATGATTTTGTTTTATCATAGGATGGAAAATCAGAATAATGTTGGTATTCCATAAAAATAATAAAATATTATAATAAATATGATACGATACAGATTAGTTGAGTAGGGAAACAAATTATGAATAAGAAGTAGAAAAAGAACTTATTTGAATGAGTTTGAAAAAATAATTACCACCTATTTAACGCTCTTTATTTAGATATCCTCTTAAGCGGTCAAGATATGGTACTTTTGGAGGACTAGTACCAAAAAAAATTTATATGGTAATTGGAAGGAGAAATAGAAAGTAATCATTTGAGATAAATTTCTTAATTTTATGTAAATAATTGAGGGAGGATGTTTTGTTTAATAATTGAGGCGAGTCACACTTTTGGAATTTCAAAAAACAAATTATTATAAATTAATTACCATGAAAAATTATTCCAAATTGACATGGATTCTACGATAATGTAGAATAATTTTTTATTCCAATAATCTAGTAAAATTTATACATGTTTTGGTGTAATTTTAAACAATATAATTTCAATTAACTATTTGTGATTTATTTTTAACTTTAAACATGGGAATCCTTTTTATTCAAAAAGGGATAATAATGATACTGTTAATTATCAAATGAATCATAAATGGAATAATATTTAATTTTAACAATATTAATTTCACATGGTTGATGTTAATAATTTTACGACCATTATATTATTTAATAAATTATTGTTTTGATAAATTTTTAGTAATGAATATTATAACAATATTCATTTATATTGAAATCAAATAAGAAATGAAAATTATTTAAATTCCAATATAATGAATCATAATTGAACTAATATATTGTATTTTATCATAAAAATTCATTTCAAAAGATAATGCATAAAAATTATTTCATCATTATAAATTTTAATATCATTTATTTTATTTTTTTGTAAAATTAAAAAATAATCTATTATCTTTTCATAAGAATTATAGAATTTTAAAAAAAGAATTTATAAATTGAATATAATTTCATTTATATTCATTTAGAAAATTATTTTTGTTCATATCTTGGTTTTTTCAACTTGTACGCATATAACGTATATTAAATACAACGATAGTGTCATTTTGTATCTTTTTTTAAATAATATATATATATTTTTTTTATGGAAATGTGTATATTAATTAAATAAAATTTAATATTACTATGAAAATTACGGAATAAAAATTATAAAATAAATTTTTAATGTTTAGGACATGATTATACCACTATCTTTTTGTTTTATCCACATATTAACACTTTTGTCTATCACTAAACTATTCAAAGATTATTGAATATAATGTTAATAATGTGACTATAAAAACCCAAATATACCAATTAATGTACTATTGTATACTTAATTAACCATTTCACATTAATTTTTCTAAATTTATGATTTTTAATATATTTTTTATTTTATTATAATTATAAATCAATAAATTATCATTATTATAAAATTTGATACTATTTAATAAATTGAATTGAAAACATCAATAAAACAAGTCCAATACAAACTGACTATTTTATAACATTACGAATATGTTTCGTTAATCTATAAAACTATTAAATCAAATTAATTTAAAGAAATTTTAATTATTTTCATATTTTAAATATCATTTATTTTATTTTACCATTAATTAAAAAATTACATCATTATTGTTGTGAAACCATTTAGGGTAATAATATCTACCCTATAAATTTTTAATAAATTACAATGACTAAGATAAATATTATATATTTCATAATAACATTTATTTGGAAACATAAATTTTAGATAATCAATCATTAAAATGAATCTATGTATCAAAAAATATTTTCTGGTTTTTTGTTAAGTTCATTAACTAAAATACTATAAGTAATTAATTGTCATCCACCTGGCTTCTAGTTCCCATACATTATATAAGTTTTTTTTATGTTGAATAAATATACTCTCCCAATATGATTTAGTGAAAAATTGTGATCATTTAATGGTTTTTATTTTTTGAATTAAATTTGTATTATTAATATATATTCTACATTCACAAGCTTAGTGTTAGTGTTTCATAAGAATATAATTGGATTATTTAATATAAAAATATTAAAAGTAAATTAATACAATTAAAATTTCTTAGATATTAAAAATATAATCCATTATATTCATTCATTATGTATATTTAATTTTTTCCATGTCAATATAACTTTTTTTATTTGTTAATTTAATTTTATTTCCTTGCGCAAGAACTACATAAGAATTTGGAAATATTATTGTTACATATGTCATAAATTAAATAATATCACTAAAAATATTCATTTGTTCATGATATTTAATATAAATTCCTATGATGACTTATTATAACACAATAATACTGATAAGGTGTTGATTTTAACATTTCTGAAGTTCCACAATCACTACGTCTGCGCTAAAAATGAAATTCATATTTCTCATGAAATAATTTATCATTAATATAACATGAATTATTTTTGAATGATGTTTATATTATTTAATCATACCGGAATTATTATAAAAGGTTAATAAATTTGTATAATCTATTTTATTTTTTGAAGATTTTACAAAATATAAGATATTTTAAAAACATTCAATTCTCAATTTTCATCAAATATTTACCTTTTTCAAATAATTCAAAATATAAAAATGTAGATATATTTTGATATTTTTATATAAATTCTATATGTCAATATATCATATAATTTTAATAAAATCCAAAAAATATTATATTTCATTCATCCTTTAGTGAAATAGAAAAAAAAATTTGAATAAAACATGTATTTGAAGAATAAAATTACTTTACTAAAAATTGTGAGTTCATTATCTTAAAAATATTAAATAAATTTATTTCTAATAGTTTCTTCATAAATATTTCAAAATTTGGTAAATAAAACTCATTCTGAAAAATTTAATAGTTAGGTTATAAAGAATACAGGAATAATATTTCATTTTTCAGTTAAAATGGGTGTTACGAGCAATATGAGATACCAAAGATGTTAAATTTAGAAAGAGACATAACATAAAATATAATGGTACTACATCCTATGAATCCTGATGCATCTGAGGGATGATTCCCATACAGTTTCACTCTTCCATTGATTCATGAACAATCAATGATACTACATTCCTTCTTGGAGAGTCTACAACAACATTCCTATTACACTAGGTGTTGGTGACATCGATGTAAAATGTATGATGATATTCATCTGAATTCATATGTATGATACTGAACTCATCCTAATAGATGATATATATCAAAGTGTTATTTTAATAAAATATCATCAAACTCTCATTAATAATATTGTTTCACCAATAATTATTCCCATTCATAACCATGTAAATCTATAAATAATTGGTTGGATAATTCTTCTCTTGTACTATATGTAACACCCCAAGCTTCCACGGTACGTTTCCCTTCGAATAATGCAATAGCGTGTGTTGTACGCAACCTCGAGCTCTAACACACACCACAACTAATTAAACTGGCCGTTGTGAATAGTAATACCCACTTTTTGAAATTTTATAAATTTTATATATCAAAATGACTTCATTTATGGATTTGGAATATCGAAATTAGCCTATGTTGAATTTTTGGTATTTTTCTAAAAACATCTAATTTTTTTATGAATAGTGAAAAATACTTAAAAACAAATTTTTTAATCAAAATAATTTATAGTGATAAATTATACTATTTAGTGTTTTTAAATTATAATTAGAATATATTTTTACAATTTTATCCAATGGTGGTCATTAGAATTAATTTAACATTGAAATTGGACATAAACAATTGCCAAACTTTTGATATAAATTGTTTCTTAGAAACACGCTATTTGTTGTGACAACATTAATTAATTATAAAATAAATTAATGCAACATATATTTTTGTAATTTTGTAAAATAGACATCATTTTTGAAATCGGAATATCAATTTTAGCTTAGGGTGAAATTTTGGCATTGTTCTGAAAAACTTCAATTTTTGATGAATAGTGAAACCACTAAGTGGTAGTTAAATAACTGATTTTTCGTTTAAATGAAATATTACCACCTCTGTGATTTGATTTTTAAAAATCCGACATACATGGTTGTCATTAAGAAGTAAAATGTGGTTCAATGAGATTAAAATAATTTTTGGTGAATAGTAACTTTTAAGTTCTTAATCGCGATTAGAGGTAATTAGTGTAGTTTAAGGTAAAAATAATATTTTAATAATATGAGATGATCTTGACACATGTCCTACCCTCATTGGATGTGTCATGGCCGACCAATACAATCCATGGGTCAACGTGGGGACCCCATGGAGCCACTTTAGTTGGAAAATGACATAAATACCTTTTATTTAATGTTAAAGTAAAAAATGACACAAACAGGAAATGTTTTAATAAAACAATTTTTACATGGGGTTATACAAGTCATATGTTTGACTATAAATAGTCATTGGAAAGCTAAAATGATTTCCTACATCATAGTATTTTTCTTATAATTTTTACACATTAAATATATTAAATTATTTATGACATCATGATGATGCAGCGATGACCTCATTATTTATCAATTTAAATAAAATGAGAAGATAATGAAAACTCCAAGGCTTTAACTTTTCCAAAGCCTATTTGATGAGGATATTTAGAACCCTTATCACATTATCCACTAATTATATATGTTTGGGACCTTTAGAATCCGAAAATAATTGTATAATAATGTAACATTTCAATCTTTCCAAAAGAGCCCCTCCTCTCCTCTTATAAAAGGCCCCCAACTCTACCACATTATTCACACATTAAAGCCTTTTAGTTCAGCCAAACTCTGCCCAAATACTCACCCAACTTCTCTCCCTTCATCCTAGAAGATTTACTTTAGTCATAAAGCCATCCTAAGGAGTCCTTTTGATCAAATCAAAAGGAAGAACCCGAAGAAGAGGTAACGTTTTCATCACCCTCTTTCTAGTTTCTTTCTTCTTCCACTCCCTCTTTGTTTATTATTTCAATTCTAAAATTATAACTCCAGTATCATCTATATACTGTGATGTTATTATAAATATGGAACAACCATATTCAGTATTCTACCCATCATTTGAATGACATGTCACCATACGTGCGTACGTACGGCTTACCGTCTCCACGTCGTGGTGTAATTGTTATTCAATATATTATTATATAGATGGGTATAATAATGATATTTAATTAATGTAAATAATAAATATAACATGATAATTATTCTTTATATATGATATACTATCCAATTATATATTATTTTAATATCAAGATAATGATATTGTCGCTCGTACTTACATACGGACTACCGTCTCCACGAACGCGATGAGATTCATTCTCCGTCGTATCCATTCAAGTATAATTATCATTTGATGATTTAAAAATAATGTTTAAGGACATGATATCATTATGGATATGAATAAGATACAACCTATCCATGAAAAACACGACTTACGTAACAAAACATATAAAAGAAAACGAGTAAGTTAACACCCGAAACAACGATAAATCTAAGATATTGTTAACAAAGCAATGTTAAAAGATCATATATGATATACTATGAATGTATTTGATTCTTGTATAATTTAATAACAATTATTTCACCATTATACAGTAGTTTAACCTACCCCAACCAAGGAAAAGTACAAGGTAAGGGTTTACTTCACAACCTCTTCATCATCCAAGGTTGTTTATACATAATTATCTACTGGGACCTCATTATCATCCACATCCATGTTTCTTAAAAATGTCTTTCAAAACATTTTTACTATTAAATGGAAAATAGGTTAAAGTCATTAATTCCCTTATATGTTTTTGAAAGGAATCTTACCGTTGTTTTCCAAACAATGTACTTTTTAACCTTTTTTGCAAATTTAAGGTAAGAATGTTTTTTTAACTTATACGGTCGGTGCAGCTATTTTCCGCCATTATAACTTCGTTGAAGCTTCCCTTACAATCTTATAAGAATATTTTCAAAGTAAATGTATTATTATGTTACTTTTAAATGATTTCAAAAAAGAGAGATATTTCTCTCAAATAGCTTTGATTTCATCTATGTCAACATCCTTTTATGGGTTTTAAGTTTAATTGAAATTGATTTATGATACAAAACTTCCATTGAACATTTATGATATATTTAACTGTGGATGTGTTATTTATATAACATCCATAGTTTATGGAGAAATTTTTGACACTTCGTATGCTAGTTTTAATACGAATATTTATGTTATGATTAAACCTATTCATATGAGGAATGTATTGGACATAATAAGTGACAGGTGGAGCCCGCTCTAGCTCCTCTCTGCATCGGTAGGTATCATGAGACAACTATACATGGAATTTGCCGAGGCCCTTTCCCAATTTGATTTATAGTTTTGGCCGAGGCCTTAATCATTTTATACGTCTTGGCCGAGGCCTTGACGAAATGTTTCAGAATGTCTGGCATTATACATTCCCTCATTATGAAAGTGGTTATTGACATTGCATGTGATTATTCCACCAGTAGAATATCCATGTGAAGAAGTGAATGGCATTATCTCATTTTACTTTTGCCATATTATATTGATGTTCAAGTTTAAAAGGCTTTTGTTTTAGTTATACATTGCCTTAAATGTTTATGTTTATTGATGAATGCTTCCACTATATTGTTATCCTTACTGAGCATCTGATCTCACCTCTTTCAATGTTTTAATATTTTTCCAGGATGTGAAGAATTATTTTATGAATAACCTGCAGGGGTAGTCAGAAAGGGATATGAGTGTGGATTATGAAGACCATGTTATTGTAGTTTGTTTACTTTTTGATGTAATGAAAGACTTATGAATGTATCAAGTTTTTCCAAGGCTACTAAACTAATCGGTCTTTCGAGACTTGATCTTTTGTGATCATGTCAATGTTACGAAGTAATGCACCGACTCTGGGTAGCTGGGGTCGGGGCGTTACAGTTGGTATTAGAGCCATTTTAGTACTAACCTTGGAAGCTAGATTTAGATAAACTCTGATTAGAGCACATAGCCCAAAGATAGACTATGAGGATTAGTATAGAAAAACTTCCTAGAATTTTGGTATTATAGAGATTTTCTGAGTTTTCCGAGCAATACATCCCTCTCTGGATACGAGCAGGTAGAGGCGGCTCTGGCACAGATGTACCTAGGGGTAAAACCCGAAAACAACGCTTTGAGATAGACTCGAACGGGAACTGGTGCACGAAAACGGGCCTTGCTGCACTCTTGGTTACGACACTCCCGGGGGATATGCTTAGGATAATTATCATTTTCTTTACAAACCACTATGAAGGGATATGAGTATATACTTCCTCAAAGGAAACATTTCTTTTTATGATTATGGATTATATCCATAAATAGTTCAATTTATGTAAAGTGTTTTACAAATATGGAATTATGTATTTTATTTCATAAACTAATCTAGTTTATTACATTGTTTAGAAATGTCGCCTAGTGGAAGGAATGGAAACCGTATCAATGCACGCACTCCGTGTAGGGATTTCCCTCCTGCTCAAGATAATTATGGTGGAGCTAGTGATACAACTAGTGCTGATCAGCTTCTCACCGTACTGGGATAACTCACACAGGTTATGAATAATAACCTTACTCGTATGGAGCACCCTGATCCGCAATGTGGAGGATCAATGATAGACCGTTTCATGAGGCAACAACCACCAAACTTCAATGGGAGTACAAATCCTATAGTAACTGAGCAATGGATAAATTCCTTAGAGAAAATATTCCATGCCTTGGGGGTAGTGAAAGGGAGAAAGTTGTCATGGAAGTTTACCGCCTCACTGGAGATGCCGATCAATGGTGGCCACTAATTCAAAACACAAAGGAAGATGATGAATTAACAAACATGGAATGGAAGGAGTTCAAAGAGATGTTCTTAGAAAAATACTTTTGTAGAGACCATCGAGCTGATATGGAAAGGCAATTTCTGAGTCTGAGGCAGAAGGAGGATGAGAATGTCGCAAATTATGAGGCTAACTTTACAAGGTTAGAGAGGTATGCTGCAGATTACATACGTAACCCAAGAAGTAAGACTGATCGTTTCTTTGATGGGTTAAAACCATTTCTCCATCGAGCTTTAGTATCACAAACCTTCTCTTCATACGAAGGTATTGTCTCGTGCACTATCAAGACGGAAATGAAATTCTCTAAGTCTTATGACTTTAAATCAAAGCAAGATAAGAAGAGATCCGCTGAAAACTCTGGGAAAGGAAATAAGGAAACAGGGAAGAAGGGTATAAATGAATTTCCACCCTGTGATAATTGTGGTAGGAAGCACCCTGGTGCCTGTCTAAAAGGAAAAGGAGTATGTTACAAGTGTGGTGAAAAAGGCCACCAAGCTCATGAATGCAAGGGAAAGAAAGCGGCTGTCAACGTGAAATGATATAATTGTAGAGAGAAGGGACATTATGAAAATGAATGTCCTAAGCGTCAGGGGAACTTATCTCAGAAGAGGCCAAGGGATCAGGGCCAGGCTTATGTTATCACTACTGCTGAGGTGGAAGCTCCGAAAGACGTGGTGGCAGGTAATATAATGGTTTCCTCAAGTTTAGAAAATGAATTATTTGATTCTGGATCATCGCATTGTTTCATATCTTCTCAGTTTTCTAAGAAAATTAGATATTTCCAATTTGATTTAACAAGGGAGTTTTCGGTCAAAACCCCTAAGGGAAGTCTTGTTGCAACAATGTTTTGTCGATTAGTTCCCATTAGAGAACCTAAATGTTCTTTACCTGCTGATCTCATCGTCATACCCATGATTGAATTTGATATAATCCTCGGAATGGATTGGCTTTCGGACCATGATGCAAAAATTTATTGTAAGAGGAAAGAGGTTACGATTCTTGATGATGATGATAAGGAACACCTTATCTTTAGAGCAGAATCGTCACCACATAATTCTTATCTAGATCCACCCCCAGTAGCTCAACTAAATTCAATTATTGGGGAGGAAGAGAAGGAAATTACTGAGGGGGAGGAAAGGAATATTCAAATAGAGGAAGTACCTATTGTGAGAGAATATGTTGATGTGCTTCTGGAAGATTTACCTGGACATCCTCCATAACGAGAAGTTGAGTTTTCCATTGATTTAATTCCTGGATCAAGACCCATATCGAAGACTCCTTATAGAATGGCCACTGTGGAATTAGTTGAACTAAAGAAACAACTAGAGGAATTGAGTAATAAGGGATTTATTCGCCCTAGTGTTTCTCCTTGGGGATCCCCTGATCTTTTTGTTAAGAAGAAAGATGGATATATGAGGTTGTGCATCGACTATAGGTAGATCAATTATATAACAATAAAGAACAAGTATCCCCTACCTCGCATTGATGATTTCTTTGACCAACTACATGGAGCTCAATACTTTTCAAAGATTCACCTTCGGTCTGGATACCATCAGTTGTGTGTGAAGAAGTAAGACCTTCCAAAGACAGCATTTCGAACAAGGTACGGGCATTACGAGTTTACAGTAATGCCTTTTGGATTGACTAATGCACCCTCTGTTTTCATGGATCTAATGAATAGAGTTTTCAAGGAATATCTTGATGACTTTGTAGTGGTATTTATTGATGATATCTTGGTATACTCCAAAAGCCACGAAGATCATGAAAATCACTTACGCATTATCCTGAAGACTCTTAGAAGACATGAATTATATGGGAAATTTAGCAAGTGTGAATTCTAGATTCAGGAGATATATTTTCTTGGCCATATTGTCTCTAAGGATGGAATTTCTGTTGATCCTTCTAAAACCAAGGCAATCCAGGAATGGCCAGCACCGACAAGTATAACTGAGGTACGCAGTTTTATTGGTTTAGCAGGTTATTATCGACGTTTTGTCCAGAATTTTGCCAGATTGGCTAACCCATTGACAAAGCTCACACGTAAAGGGATTAAATTTGTCTGGACAAAAGTGTGTGAAGAATGTTTTGAAGAACTGAAGAGAAGATTAGTCAATGCCCCTGTATTGACTCTACCATTGGGGAATGATGGGTTTGTTATTTATAGTGATGCATCGAAGAAAGGACTTGGTTGTGTCCTTATGTAGAATGATAAGGTTATTGCCTATGCATCACGACAGCTAAAAATTCATGAGCAAAACTATCCTACTCATGATCTTGAGATAGCAGATGTGATCTTTGCTTTAAAGATATGTAGACATTACCTCTATGGTGAAAAATGTGATATTTATACTGATCACAAGAGTTTGAAGTATATTTTCTCACAAAAAGAACTCAACATGAGGCAAAGGAGATGGCTTGAACTACTCAAGGATTAAGATTGCAAGATACATTACCACCCGGGGAAGGAAAACAAGGTGGAAGATGCTTTGAGAAGAAAAGACCATGGAGTTTTGAATGTGATGAGAATTGAAAGGGATCCAATTTTCATGGATCTAATGAAGATGGACATGGGAATAACTAGGGAAGGTGAAACATCAATTCTTTTTCAAATGGTTGTCAAACCATCACTACTAGAAAGGATTGAGAGTTCCTAGACCAATGATGAAGAATTTCAGAAGAAGATTAATGATGCGAATGATAGAAGATTGAGGGACTTTGTGTATAAGGATGGAATTTTGAAATTCAGGAAGAGACTTTGTGTTTCCGATATACCTGATCTAAAAAGGGAATTACTGGATGATGCTTATAGTTCCAATTTCTCTATACACCCTGGGAGCACCAAAATGTATAGAGATTTGAAGGAACATTTTTGGTGGGACAATATGAAGAGGGAGATTGCTGATTTTGTGTCGAGGTGTATGGTTTGTCAACAAGTGAAAGCTAGAAGGCAACATCCTGGTGGAGTATTTCAACCTCTTCCCATACCTGAGTGGAAATGGGATAATATTACGATGGACTTTGTCATGGGACTACCAAAGACTCCTAGAGGTAATGATGCAATATTGGTCATTGTTGATCGTCTTACTAAGTCAGCACATTTTCTGGCTATACAGGAGGATCTACCACTTGAAAGTCTAGCAAGACTATATATTAATGAAGTTGTAAGACTTAATGGAGTACCCCTATCGATTGTTTCTGATCGTGATCCTCGTTTTACTTCAAGATTCTGGAAAAGTCTTCAAAAGGCCTTGGATACTGAACTTCGTTTGAGCACTGTCTATCACCCTCAAACAGATGGACAATCAGAACGGACTATTCAAACCTTAGAAGACATGTTGAGATCATGGTCTCTTGACTTTCAGGGTATGTGGGATCAATATTTACCACTGGTAGAATTTTCCTATAATAATAGCTTCCATTCAAGCATTCAGATGGCACCTTATGAAGCGTTATACAGAAAGAGATGTCGTACACCAACCTGTTGGGATGACGTTGGTGAAAGAAAACTTGTGGGACCAGAACTGGTGGAAGAAACAATGGAAAAGGTGAAGGTAATCCAAAACCGCATCAAAGCAGCTCAAAGTAGGCAGAAGAGCTATGTCGATAATAGAAGAATGGTTTAGGAATTTCAGGTGGGAGATCATGTTTTTCTAAAGGTATCTCCATGGAAGGGAGTTATAAGTTTTGGTAAGAAGGGTAAGTTGAGTCCCAGGTACATCGGACCTTTCGAAATTCTAGATTGTATTGGGGCTATAGCTTATCGTTTGGCGATGCCGCCAAATCTCTCCAAAGTTCACGATGTTTTCCACATATCTCTATTGAGAAAATACATGCCCGACCGAACACATGTACATACTTATGAGGAATTAGAACTGGAACCCGATCTATCTTATTGCGAAGAGCCCATCAGAAATCTTGATGTGAGGGAGCAGGTGCTGAGAAACCGGACAACTCGTCTGGTAAAGGTTTTGTGGAGAAATCATAAAATGGAAGAGGCAACGTTGGAACATGAGGAACTTATGATGAAGAACCACCAGAGTCTTTTTATGTAGTAATACCCTAGAAATTGCGAGGATGCAATTATTTAAAGGAGGGTAGAATGTAACACCCCAAGCTTCTAGGGTACGTTTCCCTTCGAATAATGAAATAGCGTGTGTTGTACGCAACCTTGAGATCTAACACACACCACAACTAATTAAACAAGCCATTGTGAATAGTAATACCTACTTTTTGAAATTTTATAAATTTTATTTATCAAAATGGACATCATTTTTGGATTCGGAATATCGAAATTAGCATATGTTGAATTTTTGGTATTTTTCTAAGAACTTCTAATTTTTTTATGAATAGTGAAAAATACTTAAAAACAACCTTTTTAATCAAAATGATTTATAGTGATAAATTATACTATTTAGTGGTTTTAAAGTACAATTAGAATATATTTTTACCATTTTATCCAATGGTGGTCATTAGAATTAATTTAACATTGAAATTGGACATAAACAATTGCCAATCTTTTGATATAAATTGTTTCTTAAAAACACGCTATTTGTTGTGACAGCAAGAATTAATTATAAAATAAATTAATGCAACTTATATTTTTGGAATTCTGTAAAATAGACATCATTTTTGAAATCGGAATATCAATTATAGCTTAGGGTGAAATTTTGGCATTGTTCTGAAAAACTTCAATTTTTGATGAATAGTGAAACCACTAAGTGGTAGTTAAATAACTGATTTTTCGTTTAAATGAAATATTACAACCTCTATGATTTGATTTTTAAAAATCCGACATACATGGTTGTCATTAAGAAGTAAAATGTGGTTCAATGAGATTAAAATAATTTTTGGTGAATAGTAACTTTTAAGTTCTTAATCGTGATTAGAGGTAATTAGTGTAGTTTAAGGTAAAAATAATATTTTAATAATATAAGATGAGCTTGACACATGTCCTACCCTAATTGGATGTGTCCGGGCCGACCAGGGCAATCCATGGGTCAACTTGGGGACCCCATGGAGCCACTTTATTTGGAAAATGACATAAATTCCTTTTATTTAATTTTAAAGTAAAAAATGACACAAACATGAAATGTTTTACTAAAACAATTTTTACATGGGGTTATACAAGTCATAGTTTTGACTAAAAATAGTCATTCGAAAGCTAAAATGATTTCCTACATCATAGTATTTGTTTTATAATTTTTAGACATTCAATAAATTAAATTATTTATGACATTATGATGATGCAGCGATGACCTCATTATTTAACGATTTAAATAAAATGAGAAGATAATGAAAAATCCAAGGCGTATACTTGTCCAAAGCCTATTGGATTAGGATATTTCAAACCCTTATCACCTTATCAACGAATTATATAAGTGTGGTACCTTTAGAATCCGATAATCATTGTATAATAATGTAACATTTCAATCTTTCCAAAAGAGCCCCTCCTCCTCTCTTATGAAAGGCCTCCACCTCTACCACCTTATTCACACATTCAAGCCTTTTAGTTCGGCCAAACTCTGCCCAAATACTCTCCCAACTTCTCTCCCTTCATCCTAGAAGATTTACTTTAGTCAGAAATCCATCCTAAGGATTCTTTTTGATCAAATCAAAAGGAAGAACCCGGAGAAGAGGTAACGTTTTCATCACCCTCTTTCAAGTTTCTTTCTTCTTCCACTCCCTCTTTGTTTATTATTTCAATTATAAAATTATAACTCAAGTATCTTCTCTATACTGTGATGTTATTAAAAACATGGTACAACCATATTCAGTATTATACCCATCATTTTAATGACATGTCACCATACGTGCGTACGTACGGCTTACCGTCTCCACGTCGTGGTGTAATTGTTATTCAATATATTATTATTTAGATGTGTATAATAATGATGTGTAATTCATGTAAATAATAAATATAACATGATAATGATTCTGTATAAATGATATAATATCCAATTATATATTATTTTAATATCAAAATAATGATATTGTCGGTCGTGCGTACGTACGGACTACCGTCTCCACGAACGCGATGAGATTCATTCTCTGTCGTATACATTCAAGTATAATTATCATTTGATGATTTAAAAATAATGTTTAAGAACATGATATAATTCTGGATATGAATAAGATACAACCTATCCATGAAAAACACGACTTACGTAACAAAACATATAAAAGAAAACGAGTAAGTTAACACACGAAACAACGATAAATCTAAGATATTGTTAACAAAGCAATGTTAAAAGATCATATATGATATCATATGAATGTATATGATTCTTGTATAATTTAATAACAATTATTTCACCATTATACAGGAGGTTAACCTACCCCAACCAAGGAAAAGTACAAGGTAAGGGTTTACTTCACAACCTCTTCATCATCCAAGGTTGTTTATACATAATTATCTACTGGGACCTCGTTATCATCCACATCCATGTTTCATAAAAATGTATTTCAAAACATTTTTACTATTAAATGGAAAATGGGTTAAAGTCATTTATACCCTTATAAATTTTTAAAAAGAATCTTACCGTCGTTTTCCAAACAATGTACTTTTTAACCTTTTTCCTAAATTTAAGGTAAGAATGTTTTTTTAACTTATACGGCGGGTGCGGCTATTTTCCGCCATTATAACTTCATTGAAGCTTACCTTACAAGGTTATAAGAATATTTTCAAAGTAAATGTATTATTATGTTACTTTTAAATTATTTCAAAAAAGAGAGATATTTCTCTCAAATAGCTTGGATTTCATCTATGTCAACATCCTTTGATGGGTTTTAAGTTTAATTGAAATTGATTTATGATACAAAACTTCCATTGAACATTTGTGATATATTTGACTGTGGATGTGTTCTTTTTATACCATCCATAGTTTATGGAGAAATTGTTGACATTTCGTATGCTAGTTTTAATACAAATATTTATGTTATGTTTAAACCTATTCATATGAGGAATGTATTGGACTTAATAAGTGACGGGTGGAGCCCACTATAGCTCCTCGATGCATCGGTAGGTCTCATGAGACAACTAGACGTGGAATTGGCCGAGGCCCTTTCCCAATTTGATTTATGGTTTTGGCCAAGGCCTTAATCATTTTAGACGTCTTGGCCGAGGCCTTGAAGAAATGTTTCAGAATGTCTGGCATTATACATTCCCTCATTATGAAAGTGGTTATTGATATTGCATGTGATTATTCGACTAGTAGAATATCCCTGTGAAGAAGTGAATGGAATTATCTCATTTTACTTTTGCCATATCATGTTGAAGTTCAAGTTTAAAAGGCTTTTGTTTTAGTTATACATTGACTTAAATGTTTATGTTTATTGAAGAATGCTTCTGCTATATTTTTTTCCTTACTGAGCATCTGAGCTCACCCCTTTCAATGTTTTAATATTTTTCCAGGATGTGAAGAAGTATTTTATGAATAACCTGTAGGGGTAGTCAGAAAGGGATATGAGTGTGGACTATAAAGACAATGTTATTGTAGTTTGTTTACTTTTTGATGAAATGAAAGAATTATGAATGTATCTAGTGTTTCCAAGGCTACTAGACTAATCGGTCTTTCGAGACTTTATATTTTGTGATCATGCCAATGTTACGAAGTAATGCACCGACACTAGGTAGCTGGGATTGGGGAATTACACTAGAAGATGACATGGGGCATTAGACACCACTTGATCATCCTATATACTCACCCAACTCAAACTAGTTGTGTAATAAATAAAGAAAAATAGATACCCCCTATTGAGAAAGTGCATGATAAAATATATAAACAGTGTTAGATTTTTGTTTATCTCATCCAATGAAAAATTACACATTAAATCACATATGAATATCACTTGTTTCATGGTAAGTGCAGTAAAATGTTACACCGACATTGAGAAATCATTCACGAATCTGTGTTAGAATAAAGAAAGACCATCAGGGCACTAAATTTCAAGTACATTTCATTATTGTTCTAATGAAAATACAACCTTCACCTTTTCAAGATCAAATAATCAATGATGATCAAAAATCCCATTCTCTAAGAACACCAGTTCATGGATACCAAAATTTCATTTCCTATTATTTTCCTAAAAATTGTGACAACTTATGATCTCCAAAACTAAATAGGATGTTTTTAATTTTTTTGATTAATACTTGAATTAACCATAATTTTATTTATTAATACCACCTAATAGGTATTAGGATACTCATTGAATATATTAATAATCAAATCCATAAAAACCAATAGTGCCTCATTCAGACCAGAAAATTCACACGGTATTTTTAATGGACATTCATACTCTTGAAAAATATCTTCATCATATAATTATCTCGAAATCTATGAAAATGATAACCCAATTAAATATCAATCTATGGAAACCAATTTGGTCCATTTAATTAATTAAAAATTAATGTTAATGATGAAAAGTGTATATGTTCTGAACTTCTACACTACTCATTTTTTGATAGTAGACTAAAAATTAGATGGAATTGTCTACCTTATTGTCATATGTAATTGGGGTTTACAAAGGAAAACAACATGTTTGAACAAATTATATTTCCTTAAGATCATTCTATTAATTATTGATCTCTTTATCTCTTCTATTTCCATATGGTAGGATGGTACAAAAATAAACTATGTACCTAAAACTAGGTCTATCATAAAATCTATGTCTCTATCATAATGAAGACTGGTGAAGTCTTTGAGGAAGATATCTTTTAAATCACATAAAATAAAAAATAATCTAAAATAGAATAAAAATTATCAGGATAGATCAATACAATAGACAACAAGCTATAGAACTCTAAGAGAGATGGTCCTATTTGACTATAACGTATAAACCACTCACCCAAAAACACCCAAGAAATCATACCAGATTAATGAAATGATACCTTCTAGTGATATAAAGCATCCTAATCACAATATCAAACCATCTAATCCTTGCTGATGATGATGTCAATCAAATACAAGTCATGAAAATGAAAATCATAGACAATCTACTCGTCAACTATCGATAGTACTTATAAATATTGATACCCTTATAATTTACACAAACCAAGAGGCATCACTTTATCTATAACAAAGGGCATGAGTTCCTTTGGATGTTTAGGAATATAAATGAATTGGACAGATATTACCATGTTGCACACAGATATATAAAATAATTAAATCACTATTATATATTTAATAAAGATGGTACATTTTATTATTGATGGAACCATACCAAATCCACCATGAAACCATCTAATACAAGAAGGTTCTTTATTATTATTTTTCTGTGGATAGATCCTAGGAGGCAATGTTCATTTTTAATAATGTCAGATGTATATATCATGACTGAATATATTTATCTGACCATAACAACCACAACATTTACACATATTTTAAGGGGAATGGAATGTTTTTTTATTGTGTCCATATTTTACCCACATAAAGAAGGTCAGGGGAATGATACTTGATGTAACATCATTTGAAAAATGATGTATTCCACATACAATGATATCCACCACAATAATAATCCTCCCAGAACATCTTTTTTCATTTCACCATATTTAAGTTGCCAATAAGTGGATGAAAAGGGGGATGATAACCCACATTTCGTTCCATACTCTTTTTGGAAATCATATCATAATCTAACATAACAATATAACTCAAAATACATTGAGTGAATTTTCACGACCCATCCTCGGGGCCCGTGCCGTGACTACCCCAAGCCCGCCTTCCATAGGCCAGGGGCTGGCGACTAGCACCAAAGGCGTAAAATCCCGATAACTGGGAAGACATTGCCTTTATAAAAGAAAACAATCACCATATAGTTCAAGCGGAAGCAAAACACTAAGTACAAAAGAAATGCTGGAAAGTAAATGGGCCAGAATACAAACCCAAAAGAAAGTACGACTACAACTGAACAAGGTACAACAGCAAAAAGACAAGCAGCTGGAAGAAGGAAGCAGCTCTTGGGTCGTCCTCCTCGGATCCTACCTGAAGGGTAGGTATAGATAGCGCAGCTCCTGGTTGTCCACCACGGATCCTACTTGAAGGGTAGGTACAAATAGCCTCCTCCACGCACTCGTCCGTCAACCTCCTCCGTAAGTTTTCACGTCGTGTAGTCCACCTCCGGGTACTGACTCGTCGTGTAGTCCACCTCTGGGTACCGACCAGTCCTCGAACACTCGGCCTCCGTCAGAACTGCCCGTCGTCTACAACCAACACAACGTAGTGCGTTAATAGCCCGTGCAGGGGTGAGTATAACGATACTCAGTAGGGACCCCGAGACCCTCAAGGTCTCACTAAAACCAACAAGGATAACCACAAGACGATCTCAACAGATAACCTCGACTTAGATATATTCCCATACATATACCTAAGTTATCAAGTAACCCATCTCAATCATGAGGAAACATAAGGATTGTGAAATCAACGGATAACCACTACCGAGGTATATGCCCATACATATACCTAAGTTATCAAGTGACCCATCTCAATCATGAGGAAACACAAAGGTAAAAAGCCTCAGCTAAAACCAGGATTTTCATTATCAAAACCATAACTGGTGAAGAGCTCCATCTCTAGAGTGTACAGTGGTCCTGTCACGACTCCGAGGTACTTCTCACTAACCTAAGACTGCTGAGGTACTCCTCCTGTCGAGTACTGCGGGCCTGCCACCTCACACAGTAGTGCTTCCCGCCGGGGTCTTCCACCCAACACATTAGTGCTCCCCCCTCATAGCCTGCAGAGGTACTCCTCCTGTCGAGTACCGCGGGTCTACCACCTCACATAGTAGTGCTCCTCCGCTATGGTTCTTCCACCTCACAAAGTAGTGCTCCCCACTGAGCTACGTAAGTCACTCCGAATAAAATCGAACAAGCAGTCTTCAGGTCTCGGCCGGCTACATGGTCTCCGTACTCTGTACGCTCGTCTCTGGGAGGATCCACTCCACGAGCTACAAGCCGATACTCCAAGTATATCAATGTCCCACGAAGAATTATCTCAAAGGACCGCCTCGTCATAGGGGTCTCAAGGCAATAGACGGCCCGTCAATCGGACGCCCGGTCTGTGAGTTATTAGCCTTTTCGTCCCAGGGGCCCGGTTGGTTTCGTGAGCGAACCAAACCCGACCGTATCTCAACTGTACCCCGAACTCTCATTGGGTATACACATAGGGGCCGTTTCTCAACGAGATCTCAAACGCCGCTGACGGTTTGTCAAACGTGCGTTCTGTCAGAAAGGTATCAGCTTTTCCGTTCCAGGGGCCCGGTTGGATTTTAGTTCGATCCAACTCGGCCAAAATCCAACTGCGTCCAAAACTCAGGCGGAGTATTCCAAAAGTTCCGTATCGTCAACAGGAACTCAACGTAACAGACGGCACGACAATCGGACGCCTGCTCTGGATGTTATTGGCTTTTTCGTTCCAAGGTCCCGGTTGGTTTCGTGTGTGCACCAACCCGACCGCACTCCGATGGCATCCAAACCTCGAGAGGAGTAAGCCAAAAGATCTGTCTCACTTAGAGGAATCAATCAAAGTTGACGGCACGTCAATCGGACGTCTGGAGCTCAAGATATGAGTGTTTCTGCTCCGAGGGCCCGGTTGGCTTCGTGTACGAACCAACCCGGCCGAACCCAAAGTTCTCCGAAACCTTGAGTGTAATATAAAAAAACGACCGTCTCGATCCAAGTATCGTGTTGCCGCTGACGGTTCATCATTCGGAGGTCTTTAGCCCGAGATATGGGCGAAATACCGAAACCCGTCTGAAACCGGGGGGTCTGGGCCCGGACCGACCCGACCCGACCCCCCTGGTCCGACCCGAACTAGGTCGACCCGACCTGGTCCAGCTGAACCCGGCCCGGCGTGGCAGCGCGTCTTGGGCGCCGCACGTGCGCCGCACGTGGGGGGTAAAGCCCCCCCGGGTTTTGTGGATATCGGCCGGCCTTAGGCCGGCCGTTTTTCTTTCACACGCGGGACCCACGGGTCCCGCCTCCTAAGAAATCCGGCGGCCGGCACGACCGGCCGCCTTCTACTTATCCGCCGCGGCCCGATGGCCATGACTCTCTTGATCTCCGGCGGCCGGCGAGGCCGGCCGCCTCTGGCTGCTCCGCCGCGGCCGTAGGGTCGCGGCCCTTCCTGATCTCCAGCGGCCGGAGAGGCTGGGCGCCTCTGGCTGCTCCGCCGCGGCCGTAGGTCCGCGGCTCTTCCTTATCCACCGGTGGCTAGTTTTCCGGCCGCTTATTCCAGCTCTGCCGCAGCTCAAGCCGCGGCCCTTGTTCGATTGGCACAGCGTGACGGCGCCACGCCCCTCCACCGTGGCCCGACTCCGAGCGCGGTCTCTTCCGCCTTCAACGGCGCGGCGCGACAGCGCCGTGTTTCTTTGTCCCGTCCCATACCGGTCGTAGTTTCTTCTTTTCCGCGTGGTGCAATGGCACCACGTTACCCTGCTCCAATCCACAATAATTATAATCACTACGGGAGGAAGGTCGGCCATGTTTGTGCGGTCCGGCCTCCTTCCGTTAATCCGATAACAGGTGATTATTTAAAACAATGAAGAACGCCGGAAAAAGATATTCAAGGATACCAATGAAAACCCCTACAACCTCTTAAATAAAAAAAGCATACAAATAATCTTAACACGCATTTAAAATAAAACATTTGCGGATCAACTTAATGATGAGTTGATCCAGTTCTTTGTTTTAGAAGAACAACCAAGTGAGAAAATACCATTCTCAAAAATAATCCCCTACCTTGATTTAAGAGGTGACGAGATTCGGCGTCGCGAAAAGTGATGTCGCGGAAGAAGACGTCGTCGGTGTCGCGGGTATGGCGTCGTGGAAGACGGTTCCCGAGAACGTGGCGTTCTTCGTCGATGTCCGATTGTTCTTCGCGTTCTTCGTCAAGAGGATGAAGAAACTTCAAGACTTATAAGCCTTTTTTTCCAAAAGCACTCATACACACAACCCAACCAAATAAAATAAGTTCTCCACTTATTTTATTAACTTCACAAGGCTTTTGAAATTCAAGTGTTCTAAATTCAAAAGACTCACACACCTCACCACATTAAATTCAACTCATTTAAGACATAAGTTATAACTAAGTTAAATTCATTTAAGTGGGAGTTGAGGGGTTTTAGAGGATATGAAGAGGTGGGGTTTGTGTGGGCCCCACCACCCTCTTAACCTCCCAAGGGAGGATGGGTGGTTACCCAACTTCCACCATGAGCTAACACTTAGAGTAAGTTAATAAAAATTGTTGTGTAGTTATAAAATAAACTTCCACAATTTTTAATATCAACACTCGTGTAAACGCAACTCCGGAACAGGAGTTCCTAAGCAAAAACCGGCGCTACGAGTTCATCGGTGACCTCGAAATTCAATTCCGAGCACCGGTTCAAAAGTTAGAAATTCCCACTCATTCGTTCACTGAACGTACCCGAGCCAAACTTCGGAAATTAATTCCAGGCACACCGGGCCTTGGAATCAGGCGCCATCAGATACTATGTTCTTGTAAAATTCCAAGAAAATTAAGGAAAAAATTTCCTTGAAATTTATGGGTCTTTACATTACTCCCACCTCAAGGATTTATGTCCCTGTAAATCTCACCAAAATCTTATGGAATCAAAGGCGGTACTGAGCACGCATCTGAGCCTTCCGCTCCCATGTGCTCACCTAGAGGTTTTCGTACTGCCAAAGAAAAAGCACAAGAGGAAACGACCGTCCTTGTAGGATCTGCTCCTGTCGATCCTCAATCCCCACTGGAACCTCCGTAGAAGTCACCTAATCACCACCGTCCAGCTCCTCATGGTCGATGATATGCGGAGGGTCGAGCACGTATCTCCTCAGTTGAGACACGTGGAAAACGTCGTTCACCTAGTGCAATAGAAGTGGATGAGTCAAGAGGTAAACCACCTCACCTACCCAGCTGAGGACCTAGAAAGGTCCGTTGAAACCTGGAGATAACTTTCCTCCCTGTCCACATCTCCTTAAACCATGACGAGGTGAGACTCGTATAAGGACGTGATGGTCATCCTCGAACTCTAGAGGCCTCCAAGTCCTGTCAGCATAAGGATTCTGTCGGCCCTTTTCCATCCTCATCCGCTCTTGGATGACCTGGACCTTCTCTTGTCTCACAAGAGCTGCTATGATTTCATCTTTTCCGAAAAAGAGAAATCCGGTCCCATCCCCTGGATGAACCACATTCGTTGCCTAATACAGTCAATCCTGACATGAATGATGCATTCATGCCCTGGATGACGTCGTAAGGCCTCGACGTAACTGCCAAGAGATCCAACTGTCACTCTCGCCTCCAAGGGTCAAGTCACACTATCGGCATCAGTGTGTGGCCACTAGGTCTCCTTCAGTAGAAAACTCGAAAGTGAGGGTCAAGTCAACAGTCTTATCTGGAACCTCTTAGTAACAACACAAAAGAGGACAAGACTGAAAACATCACAAAGGTAAGCATCTTTTATTATTGCATCTCATAATACAAAGATGCTACACAATAGAAACAAGGAACTAGAAGTACAAATGACGTATCTACTTGTTCTTCTCCTATCCATCTGCTCCAAGAGCTCCATGATCGAAGGCCTCAGCTGCTAGAATCTGAGCTCTCGCATGTCCACCAACTCCCTGCGGTCGGGGCGGACCTTTTGGTGGTGGTGGTGGCAACACCTCGAAGCGTCGTCCACCTCCAGCTGCCCGGACAACTCCTCTTCCATGGCCGCCCTGATCAAACCTCTGCCTCTGCCTCAGAGGATCATCATTTAACTGCTGGTCATATGCATGGTGGGTTAGACTATCACGTGTTATGTGACCAATTCCGTCGCAGGAGTAAAACTTCATGGCAGATCTGGCTCTATCATTTCCCTTGGTGCCCCGCACTACCGACCCTGATTCACGCGGTCGACCACCTGTAGGTCTGGTCCTCTTGGACCCCTGCGTCATCTGTCTACTGCCAGCTATAGAAGACTCTGCTGCATGCCGGCTAGTGGTGGGTCATGCTGCTGGAGACTGCTCAGCAAGGAAACACTCAACTAAGAGGGCTCACTCCAACACTCATGTCTGCGTCGGAATGTTGTGCGATACAACCAAAGCTCTGATCTCCCGCCTGAGCCCCTGCTTGAAGGTTCAGGCCCTGAAGAACGGGACCCGTACCATATCTGTGGAGTAGCGCGAGAGGTTTGTGAATCTCGTTGAGTACTACGCCACTGACATGCTGCCCTGTTGTAGCTGAAGTAGCTCTTGTATACGCACCGCTCGAAGGGTGGCTGGTACAAACTCTGCCCAGAATAGGCTCTCGAAGTTTTCCCATAGAAGTGTCGCCTCGTCATGCATCTGGAGCATCAGGCTCCACCATCTTCCTACTACTGCCTGATGAAGGCTGGCAGCAAGGATCCCCATGAAAGCTGTCGGCGTCCCCACTAGCCTGAAGACTCTCACCACAGCCTCCAGCCAATCCTCAGCCACCTGCGGGTCCATCCCTCCCTGAAACCTGGGTGGCCTCTGGCGCTAGAACTCATGCAGTGCGCTCAAGAGACGTGCATCCTCTTCTGTTGGGGCTGGTGACATCAGTAGCCCAACAGGTAGTAGTACCGCTGGTGCCTCAACTGGAATAGGGCCCTGAACTGAGGCCTCGTCGCTCGGTGGGATGTCAGTACGCACCACTCTCGGGGCTCTAGCTGGTCGTCCACGGGGAGGCATCCTGAAAGAAACAACGTGACATGGTCAAATGATTTATACCTGGTGAGCTGACCTGGTTCGAGCTGTTTTAAGGGAAAACCTTTGAAAACACACACGCAATCAGTGTTTTCGTGCACAAAGTCAGAAATCAGTTATCAGGGTCCTAGTGTATGGATACGTCGGCCGCCCGCACCAACACTGGACTCCCTGAACTGAAAACCACACTCGGTACCCTTAACACTATTGCTTAACATAAATAATGATTAGAGTCTGTGGTAGAACCGACCACCTCTGATACCAATTTGTCACGACCCGTCCTTGGGGCCCGTGCCGTGACTACCCCAAGCATGCCTTCCATAGGATAGGGGCTGGCGACTACCACCAAAGGCGTAAAATCTCAATAACTAGGAAGGCATTGCATTTATAAAAGAAAACAAGCACCATAGTGTACAAGCGGAAGAAAAACACTAAGTACAAAAGAAATGCTGGAAAGTAAATGAACCAGAAAACAATCCCAAAAGAAAGTACGACTACAACTGAACAAGGTACAAAAGAAAAAAGTCAAATAGCTGGAAGAAGGAAGCAACTCCTAGGTCGTCCTCCTCGTATCCTACCTGAAGGGTAGGTACAGATAGCACAGCTCCTGGTCGTCCACCACGGATCCTACCTGAAGGGTAGGTACAGATAGCCTCCTCCACGCTCTCGTCCGTCAACCTCCTCTGTAATTCGTCACGTCGTGTAGTCCACCTCCGAGTACTGACTCGTCGTGTAGTCCACCTCCAGGTACCGACCAGTCCTCGAACACTCGGCCTCCGTCAGCACTGCCCGTCTTCTGCAACCAACACAACATAGTGCAGGCATAACCCGTCCAGGGGTGAGTATAACGATACTCAGTAGGGACCCCGAGACCCTCAAGGTCTCATTAAAACCAACAAGGATAACCACAAGAAGATCTCAACAGATAACCTCTACATAGATATATGCCCATACATATACCTATGTTATCAAGTAACCCATCTCAATCATGAAGAAACACAAGGATTGTGAAATCAACGGATAACCACTACCCAGGTATATGCCCATACATATACATAAGTTATCAAGTGACCCATCTCAATCACGAGGAAACACAAAGGTCAAAAGTCTCAGCTCAAACCAGGATTTTCATTATCGAAACTATAACTGCTGAAGAGCTCCGTCTCTAGAGTGTACAGTGGTCCTGTCATGTCTCCGAGGTACTGCTCACTAACCTTAGACTGCTGAGGTACTCCTCCTGTCGAGTACCGTGGGCCTGCCACCTCACACAGTAGTGCTTCCCGCCGGGGTCTGCCCCCCAACACAGTAGTGCTCCCCCCTCATAGCCTGCAGAGGTACTCCTCCTGTAGAGTACCGCGGGTCTGCCACCTCACATAGTAGTTCTCCTCCTCTATGGGTCTTCCACCTCACAAAGTAGTGCTCCACACTAGGCTACATAAGTCACTCCGAATCAAATCGGACAAGCAGTCTTCAGGTCTCGGCTGGCTACACGGTCTCCGTACTCCGTACGCTCGTCTCTGGGAGGGTCCGCTCCACGATCTACAAGCAAAAACTCAAAGTATCTCATAGTCCCACGAAGAAGTATCTCAAAGGACCACCTCGTCATAGGGGTCTCAACGCAAAAGACGGCGCGTCAATCGGACGCCCGGTCTGTGAGTTATTAGCCTTTTCGTCCCAGGGGCCCGGTTGGTTTCGTGAGCGAACCAAACCCGGCCGTATCTCAACTGTACCCCGAACTCTCATAGGGTATACACATAGGGACCATTTCTCAACGAGATCTCAAACGACGCTGATGGTTCGTCAAACGGACGTTCTGTCAGAAAGGTATCAGCTATTCCGTTCGAGGGGCCCGATTGGATTTCGGTGCGATCCAACCCGGCCAAAATCCATCTGCGTCCAAAACTCAGGCGGAGTATGCCAAAAGTTCCGTTTCGTCAACAGGAACTCAACGTAACAGACGGCACGTCAATCAGACGCCTGGTCCGGAAGTTATTGGCTTTTTCGTTCCAAGGGCCCGGTTGGTTTCGTGTGCGAACCAACCCGACCGCACTCCGACGACATCCAAACCTCGAGCGGAGTAAGCCAAACGATCCGTCTCACTTAGAGGAATCCACCAAAGATGACGACACATCAATTAGACGTCCGAAGCTCAAGATATGAGCGTTTCCGCTCCGAGGGCCCGGTTGGCTTCGTGTACGAACCATCCCGGCCGAACCCAAAGTTCTCCGAAACCTTGAGTGTAATATACCAAAACGACCTTCTCGATCCAAGAATCACGTTGCTACCGACTGTTCGTCATTCGGAGGTCTGTAGCCCGAGATATGGGCGAAAAACCGAAACCCGTCCGAAACCGGGGGGTCTAGGCCCGAACCGACCCGGCCCGACCCCCCTGGTCCGACCCGAACCTGGTCGACCCGAACCGGGGCGACCCGACCCGGTCCAGCTGAACCGGGCCCATCCGGCGGTGCGGCGCCGCGTGGCGGCGCGGCCTTGGCGCCGCACGTGCGCCGCACGCGGGGGGTAAATCCCCCACCGGGTTTTGTGGATCTCGGCCGGCCTTAGGCCGACCGTTATTCTTTCACCGGCGGGACCCGCGGGTCCCGCATCCTAAGCAATCCAGCGGCCGGCATGGCCGGCCGCCTTCCACTTCTCCACCGAGGCTCTCCTGATCTCCGGCCGCTAGTGAGGCCGGCCGCCTCTGGCTGCTCTGCCGCGGCCATAGGGCCGCGGCTCTTCCTTATCCGCCAGCGGACGGTTTTCCGGCCGCCTATTCTAGCTCTCCCGCGGCTCAAGCCACGGCCCTTGTTCGATTGGCACGGCGTGACGGCGCCGCACCCCTCCGCTGTGGCCCGACTCCGGGCGCGGTCTCTTCCGCCATCAACGGCGCGGCGCGACAGCGCCGTGTTTCTTTGTCCCGTCCCATACCGTCCGTAGTTTCTTCTTTTCCGCGCGGTGAAATGGCACCACGTTACCCCGTTCCAATCTGCAATAATTATAATCACTAAGGGAGGAAGGTCGGCCGTGTTTGTGCGGTCCGGCCTCCATCCGTTAATCTGATAACAGGTGATTATTTAAAACAATTAAGAACGCCGGAAAAAGATATTCAAGGATACCAATGAAAACCCCTACAACCTCTTAAATAATAAGAAGCATACAAATAATATCAACCCGCAATTAAAATAAAACATTCGCAGATCAACTTAATGATGAGTTGATCCGGTTCTTTGTTTTAGAAGAACAACCAAGTGAGAAAATACCATTCTCAAAATAATACCCTACCTTGATTTAAGAGGTGACGAGATTCGGTGTCGCGAAAAGAGATATCGCGGAAGAAGACGTTGTCGGTGTCGCGGGTATGGCGTTGCGGAAGATAGTTCCCGAGAACGTGGCGTTCTTCATCGATGTCCGATTTTTCTTCGCGTTCTTCGTCAAGAGGATGAAGAAACTTCAAGACTTATAAGCCTTTTTTTCCAAAAGCTCTCAAACAACACAACCCAACCAAATAAATTAAGTTCTCCACTTATTTTATTAACTTCACAAGGCTTTTGAAATTCAAGTGTTTGAAATTCAAAAGGCTCACACAACTCACCACATTAAATTCAACTCATTTAAGACATAAGTTATAACTAAGTTAAATTCATTTAAGTGGGAGTTGAGGGGTTTTAGAGGATATGAAGAGGTGGGGTTCGTGTGGGCCCCACCACCCTCATAACCTCCCATGGGAGGTTGGGTGGTTACCCAACTTCCACCATGAGCTAACACTTAGAGTAAGTTAATAAAAATTGTAGTGTAGTTATAAAATAAACTTCCACAATTTTTATTATCAACACTCGTGTAAATGAAACTCCGGAACAGGAGTTCCTAAGCAAAAACCGGCGCTGCGAGTTCATCGGTGCCCTCGGAATTCAATTCCGAGCACCGGTTTAAAAGTTATAAATTCCCGCTCGTTCGTTCACTGAACATACCCGAGCCAAACTTTGGAAATTAATTCCGGGCACACCGGGCCTCGGAATCAGGCGCCGTCAGAAACTGCGTTCTTGTAAAATTCCAAGAAAATTAAGGAAAAAATTTCCTTGAAATTTCCAGGTCTTTACATGAATATGTACGATCAGATAAAAAGTTCAATCCTAATTAAAAATTATGATATTTAACCTATGCATACATTTCTTCATTCAGATAAAAACAATCTAGCTCTGCAAACTGATTGGTGTATGTCAACCCTAAATTCATTACTAACTTCAATGAGAGAATACAAACATATTTCAACATAATTAGATAATGTATAATAACCTAATTGATGGAAATAATTTTTAATACCTTATAATATTGGAGAAAATATCTATTTACATGTATCATATAAACCCACATTCATAGTTGGGACCCTCATGATTCATCATTGCACACATCACCATGTGTAAGTTGTCATTCCCGGTTCCACATGACGTTTCCCCAAGCCAATTCACCAGTTGACCTGAAGTGTGCAACCTCATATGCAAGAGGATTCTGACTAGCAGTGGGGGGCAGTTATGCTAGTTAGGGGAAGATTTTACCCTCATTTATCAAAGTAATCCACTATTGGAAATAAAAAAACAAGCACCGACTCACATATAACCATAATAATAATCATGTAATAAGATTTAAAAATAGGCATTATAATTATCATTAAAATGGGAAAACTTTTTATTCCAATATAAATGTCAATTGTATATAAGGCATCTGAAAATAAATGCGCAATGCCTCCCCAAGGAGGTGCATACCCATATATGGTTCCTTTATCCAATATCTTTCTCTAATAAGCCTCTTAAGCCATGGAATGTTTCCTTATCTAGTCCTGCAACAATATCATATATTCAGGTAAAAACCAGGAAACCCAAATTGGATGTGAGAAGAACTCAATAATCCAACTCCAATGGTTTCTAAAACCATTCTAGTCCAAATGAATGTGTATGCATTTGTTTAATACATAATTATGATGAATATATAACTAGTTATCACATTACCATTTATTCGTATCTAAAAATAATACCTCTAGGGATCCCAAGGATACTCGTAGCTCAATACTAAGTTCATCTCGTATCAAATCCCAAAGTGTTCCTAATGTAATATAGTATATCAATACCTAGTTCCTGAGTAATTTGAAAGTATTCATTTTACTATGATATATCAGTACCTGATTTGACATATGATGGAGTTTGAATAATCTCATGTGAGGCCATAACTAATAGTTCCATTATTTTAATTCATTAATTTTTCATTTATAAGACACATTTCCATAGTTAGAAATATCAAAAACGTAAATAATATGACAATGTTACCCTGATTAATTAATAGATGGACGATGATTTTATTCTCTTTATTTTTATGTATAATTACCATGTTAGAATATATACTTATCAATTTGGAATGACAATGTTCCAATTCTCTTTACTCATATGTATGGGGGTAATGTTACCAATTTTACATTTCAATTAAGAATAACCATTTTGCTATTATTTATCACATAATTATTTTACCTATTAATTATCCACCCAAATATAATTACTTATTCAACAATTATATAAACACAAATATTCCATTAGTGAACTCATCAATAAGTAATTGTGTCAAACCATTAATTAATCAATCAATCAATTAATCAATATTAAAGTTCATATTGTATAATTACTTTTATACAATTAATTATATCCTTATAATATTAGATTTCTATAATTAATAATAGTTATAGTTATCTAGATCATATTATTTAAGTCATGTTATTAATTCACAATTAATTATCTCAAGATAAATATTTTAGTATATATTCAAATTAATCCCCTGATTATATATCAAAACTAAAACCCCTACATCTAAAAATAAATTTCCAAAAATTAATTATCTAATAAAGAAACCACTTAGTCTCATGAATAATTCCCCAATTAGTCTTAAATTTCAACAAAACATTGATAAAATAATTTTCAATCTAATTAATCCAATTCAATAAAATCAATTATTAAAGGATTCTAGGAAATATATAATAGTTAATATACATATCAAATAAAAAACTGTGAAAATTATATTTAGAACACAAAACATGGTTTATTTGTGGATGTTTTCCAAAGGAAATACTCAAATTCTGATCATCACAACCTTGTTGACAAAATATCCTAATCTAAATCTTAGAAGAAGAGTAGATCTTCAATTTAGGCTATCGATCACATAGAACAGTGTTCGTTAGGCTTTGTAATCCTTCCACGTCAATGGGGGGAACTTTTTTTACCTTTTGGAATGTTAAATAATGTGTTAGGTGTACATGGTTGGTTAAAAATTAATTAAATGTTAAAAATGAGTTAGATCCATAATTTTAGGATATCACTATTGGCCCACACACAATTTAGGTTCACAGTTTGGAAAACCATGCACTAATGGTGTGTAAGAAACAACAACAAGAGTGAGCTTCAAACAAACACCTCACACAACCTCAAATTTTTTGATTTCACCATGAAAAATCTACTTCCTTAAAATCCCATTGGGAACACAATTTCTCCTTGGAAGCCATATACTTTGTACCAGTAGTGTGCTAACATTAAAAAACATTGTTTCCCCAAAATTTCTTAAAATATGATCCAAATGGACCACTAGTCATAAATCCAAACAAAGGTATGTTATACATCAAAAGAACCTTAATCCCCACATGAGACAACTCCATAAATGATAAGTATCTTACAAAATCCCTATCTTATAACAAATCATCCCCAAGATTCACTTTCAAGAATGTATATGATTCCATGAAAAATAGATTGGGACATTGGATCTCACATCTTATTCCCTTTCCCATGTTTCCTCTTTTACACATCCATGTATCTATAACACACAAATTTAACGAGCATTCATTCCCCACAACACATTCTCACTGCAATCCAACACATGTATCAGATGATCCTCATAGGAAGCCTCGATCACAAGGACTACCTTATCCACATCGATCACATCCGAAGGGTCAGGGTGACACCATTGATGATGTGAAACATGTAAAACGTCATTCATAGAAGTGTATCTCTATGGAATAGATTAAATTTACACCACTAGCCTGATTATCTCAACTATCACAATGGTTCGAACAATCATGGGAACCAACTAGCCCTGCTTTCATATCCAGTGGTGACCCTACCATGATGTCACCCAATGCAATTCACGATCACCCCTTAAAAACTATAGGGGTTATCCCCTTATAGAATCTTATGAAATCAGTCTAATTTGAGTCATATTTATATGTTTCTCAATCAAATGTACCTACTTGGATGTCTCATGAAAATGACTCAGTCCCAACAACTCTTATTAACTACCATCTATCTAGCATTGTAGTGATCTACATTTTCGACCATAAATAGCCTCGTTTTTCCTTCTTTATAGGTGAATCATTACTTTTTTATAGGATAACTACACTAAATATAAGTGAATTTCCCAAGATACACCGATTTCAAGAACACGTTCCTATATCATATACTCATGCACCTATACAGTACGTTCTGGATTCCCCCTATCTATGGGAGGAAATCCATACTCTCTAATACCAGTGTGCCAAACACATTATTCATGCCCTTCCAAAATCGAGAAGTAAAGCTTGAATCATGATCAAAAACTATAGTCTGTGGATATCCTTGTAGATATACCATCTCTCAAACATATAGTTCCCCCAAATTTTCTTCTCTAAATGATTCCCTTATAAAAGGAAATGTGTTACCTTTGTCTTTTGATCTCCAATAACATAAATAGTTTCATTATTATTGAGAATCATCTGAGACCCACATAAAAAATCCAATGACCTATCATCCCACTTCAATTCAGGGATGGTCATTAGTTTTGGTAAACCTCAAGGTCATTGATTTTCTTCCTTTATAGGCTGATAGCTGAAGCATGTTGTCACATTCCTTACTATCTCCTTTTTCATGTATGGACACCAAAAAACTAATTGGTGGTCATTGTAGATATTTTTACACCTAGATTCGCCACCCATTTCAAGGCATTAAATTCCCATACAATATACTCTTTCATGCTTGTAGGCACAACAACTACATTCCTCATATAGATTATCTCATCATCATCTATGAACAAGTGAGATGATATCTCCCCACCATCAAAGATTTACCTCCAGAAAATGAACATTAGATTCTCATACTATCTATCCATGATATACATAAAAAAAATAATCTACTATAACATAAAATAGATTCATCTTATAATGGGACTCTTGAACCACCACATGCATTTCATCAAGCAAGGTCGCCATCTATCACTATGTACTCCTCTCATGAACCATCTGAGTCCGTGTTTTCATACACAAGGAAGCATCCACACTCTTTCCTTTTTCAGGTATATATTGTATTTCAAAATCTATAGACAACATATAATAAACACATATACACTAAAAAATATTGAAATTGATTTGTGAAAATACATACTTGAAACTCCAGTGATCTGTATAGGTTGTAAACATTCCTAAAAAACTGATTATGTCGACAAAAAATAAGAGAATTAACAACTACATCCAGATCAAGGTTGTGTATAGGGAAATTCCATTCATGATGCTTCAAACAAATGATAACAATATTCCACAACTCAATTTCCTTGTATTAGCACAACTCCATGTATAAACCAAGAATTGTAACAATAAATCGTATACTCTTTACCTGAACCATGTAGGATCAAAACTGGTCCCTAATTTATGTGCTTCTTCAACACCTAAAATGATATCCCAAAATCATCTATCCATTAAAACATTACTCCCATTGTTGAAAATCACGAAATTGGTATATCTGATGAAGAAATGTCTGGGACTGTTCTCCTTAAATAACTATGTCATACTATAAAGCATAAAAATTCCAAAACATTATTGGGATACTCCAAAGAAATCATGCCATGAACCTTCTCTAGGTCCACCAACACACCATCCTCTGATATAATGTCTCCCAAAAAGTGTTCTTTGTCAATCCAAAGATGAAACTTATATTTCTTGGCCTATAGCTGAAGCTCTATCTGTGTACCTAGGACGATGTCAAGATGTTTCACATAATTGTCATGTGACATGGAGTACACCATGATGTCATCCAAAAATAGCACCATGAACTAATCTACATACGGATGAAATATCATATTCATCCAATCCATTAAAAATGCTATTTAATTTTTCAACCCAAACATCATTGCAAAAATATAATAATGTCCATACTTGCTTCAAAAATCAGCCCTCCGAATATTAGAAATCCAAACTGTCACCATATGATACCCTGATCTCAAATCGATCATTGAGATTACAGATGATCCCTTCAATAGGTTGAATAGATCATTGATACATGGATGTGGATATCAATTAATCATGGACAATTTTTTCATCTTCCTGTAATCAAAACACAATCATAAACTCCCATCATCCTTTTTTGGAAAACAATAGGTTATCCCCAAGGGGACATAACTTGACAAATATACCCCTTATCATAAATCACCTCCAACAGAGTCTAAACTATTGATGCTCAGTCAGTTCCATTCTATATCATGGTATATATACTGGAGAAGCCCCGGGAATGAGATCAATAGTGAAATATGCATCTCTCTATGGTGGTAGCCTTAATACATCTTTAAGAATGACATCCTTATACAATTTCACTACATGGGAGAACATCTGTCCTAACACACCCATTATCCAATAAAAGACTTGTAACATAGGTTATGAGCTCTCCAAATTGATGATTAATTGGATATCCTCTACCTACCTGGATATCCCCCTCACCACAATGAATATAATGGTCACCCTTAGGATATGTAAATGTAACACATCAATGGTAATTGTCGATGTCAGATTGGTATGCTACGAGCTAGTCCATACCCACAATTTGGTTAAAGCCTGAAATATCAATAATATAGAAATACAATAGAAAATGATACTCCTTAATCATTATTGAATGTCCCTTTCATAGACAGGTATCTCTATACATTACTCCCAATAGTGTATCTATAGCCATAAACCCAATAAAAAATTCCTCCAACATGCTCAAACCATTAACAAGGTTTGCTGAAATAATTGAATGATAGGATGTACTATCAAAAAAGGATCTTTCTAATGTAGAAGCTACTAGAATAGTACATCATATTGTATATTATCCATCCTAGTTATCCATACATGTAAGTTGTACTACATGTAAATATACATACAATCTACCAAATGATTCAGTCTGACTCCCCAGAGTATCACCACTCTACTGATGAGAGTGATACTGCAGTAAGAACCCAGGTTATCAGAAAGGGTCAAAATCCCGACCCTGTTTGGATTTTTGACTTCTTTCTGAGGAAACTAGAGAAAATGCAGAGTTTCTGGAAATTTCCACACTACACGCCGTGCACGTTAATGACATGTCGTGTATGTGAAGGCGAGTGGTTGGCCATGTACTCACCGAGTACATGCCGTGCGGGTGACCGTGTAGAGTTTTCTTACTACACAGCATGTAGTTTTGAACACTCCGTGTAGACCCCTGATGGTGTGAGGCCATTCATGGCGTGTAGGCCATTCGCCGGGTAAGAACCAGGGGCACATCATGTTCCCATTGGACACGCCGTGTAGTCTAGCTGCGTATGAGGGATATACATGGCGTGTGGGTATGTCAGCGAGGAAGAGAAGAGGAACCCAGTACACGCCGTGTACTCATGTCAGCAGGTTCAGAAAGTAAATCGGCAGAATCATCCATCTTTTGAATAGTTAAATGAAATATACATGGCGTGTTGTCCTAATGTACACGCCGTGTACTTTAATTTTTCACTTAAATCAGGAAGTAGCCTCGTTTCAAGGAAGACACACATCCTCTGCCCAGATACACGAACCAGGCCTACTGAAACCCATTTCTCCTAGTGATCGTCCAACTGAGACCCATTTCGATCACTGATTAGTGCGTTGGAACCCCCTTGGTAAGGCCTCGATTCCTCTTTGGCCATTTTGTCTCATATTCATTCTAGAATGAGTTATAGCCCTTTGAGAGGTTTTGATTATTTTGTAGATTTACCACGTTTTATACCGATTTGGTGGGTGTTACCGGAGGAGTAGCATCATGCGCCTCTTAGGTAGGTGGTTCATAACTCATTTTGTGTTTTCGTGGTTGTTTGGGTGACGCGGCTTCGGCGCGTTTTAGGGTATTTTTGAGTGGGACCCGTTTTATCTGCATTTTCATACTGAATTGTTTATGGGACCTCTAGGATGCCTTTGGGTATGCCCGATTATCAGTTTGCGTGAGCGGGGCCGGGTGAGTGGTTGTGGCTCATCGGGGCATTTTGGACGGGGAACGTCAAAAAGGTTTTAATTGAAATATGATTGGTATAAACTGTTTAGTTAATTTTTTAAATCCTGTTATAATTGTTAGAGGCATTTAAGACATTCGTGCTGGTATAGGAAGATGCCTGGTATAGTGCAATTCGACTATTTAGTTGGTTTTTCCTGGTTATGTTTTCTGTTTAACTATGTTATATATGCGATTGTTGAATTGCATCTACTGGACCCTTTGGGTTGTGTTGGGCTTGGCCCGGTTACGATTGAGTGATTCTAATCATAGGTTGGGGCTTTGACCGGGTTACTTTTGGTGGTTTTGACCATGGGATTGGGCGGCATGTGTAGAGACCCGTATCTTGACGTACATTGACATTACATTACTTTTTCGGAATACTTAGTACATTAAAGAAACACACACACAAGGACCGTAATAGTTTAGTGTCTTTGGAAACTCGGACTATAATCTTCTAATCGTGGTGAAAGATCTTCAAAATCTCCCATAATGATCTTCCATTTTTTATACCTAAAATCTTTCTTTATATTCTGGGGAAAAGAAAACATAAAAGGGTGAGCTCAAATGCTCAGTAAGGGTAAACAAAATAAATATCAATCACATCATATTCATAAGAACATAACATTTTGGAAATCATAACCTGCAAAAGAGAGCATAATTTCATAATCATGGGATAAATCATGGCAGTGAAAAAGTAATCCCAATAATCATAACATAACACATGAAACTTTGTGGCATACACACATAATCATAGATAATCATTTCTTGTTAGTCAAGACTAATTGCCAAGACTATCTTAGTGGACAAAGTCCCTTTCTGAATCGAGTAACCCTCGTTTCAGTCCTGTTTCACTGAACCGGTATAACCTACCGTTCCAGCCCTGTCTATCTCATGAGATATAAAATATTTACCCAATGAATTGGAGGGAGATATAGGTCCCACCCATCTTATAATGAATCCTTTCTTATGTGTGCCACATAATCATAAATCATACATCATCGCATAACCCATGTAATAAAAATGGGATTCTTAAACAACATGACATCATAAAACAATTCATATAAGATAAAGGAATTCATAAAAATGTTTCCATCAAAACATAATCAAATCCATGTAATAATAGGGATAAAAACAGAACCCTTTTATTATCTTATATGGAAAATAATTTTTATAAAATACTTGAACATTATTCTTGAGGAAAATATCCTTTCTACTTCAAAAACACTTTTCCTTTCTTAACATGTCATAAAATTTTAAACTAAAAGAAGTTCATTAAAAATAAACTTGAAAACTTTTAAAGGAATCTTCTTGTAAATAATGTTTTAAAAATCCATTCATGCTGTATAAGTTAAAAAAACATTCTTTGTACTTTTGTCGGAAAAGTCAAAAAGTACCTCGTACGAAAAAAAACGACAAAAGATTCCTTTCATATCTTTTACTAAAAACTCAATGAAGGGTAAAATTGGATATAAACTATTGTAGAAGGATGGAAATAATATTACATATTGAGGGAACATGGATGTGGATGATAAAATACACCCCAGTAATTACCAAAGTAAAAACAATCTCGGATAAAAGTGAGATTGTGATATTTTCCCTTACCTTAGGTCCGATTTGCTTTGTAAGTGTCCGAAGCTCCTGTATAATGGTTTAAATAATGTCATTGACTTATTAAAGAATCATATTCATTGTTATGATATCATATATGGTTCACTTATGACATTATATTACCCGTTCTTTTGTAAATTCCATGTTAAAGAAGCGTTTTGGGTAAAATCGTTTCTTTTATCGTAGGTGTTTTGACTTGTTGTTATTGACATTATTATTACTTATATCATGATTTACTTACTTCCAGAATATAAAATATGATTTATATATCAGATATATTCAGTATATATATATATATATATATAATAGATAGATAAATGAAATGAAAAACACCGTTCATGGAGACGGTAGTCCGTACGTACGCATGAACGCTATTTTCCTTTCCCTATTGTCTTGAATGGAAGTAAGTAGATGACATACATATATATATACATAAATCAAGTAGCTTTATAATGTCATATATATCATTATTATTTCTTATATATACTTTATAATCATTCTTAAATGGTTAACATGGAGAATGAATCTCATCGCGTCGTGGAGACGGTAGTCCGTACGTACGCACGAGCGATGATATCATTTCCATAAATATTGAATTGAATTGGAGTGGATTATACAATATATCAGAATCAATATTATGTTTTAATAACTATGTATAGTTATTCTTTACACCATTATACCCATCCATGTAAGGTGGTGGTGGAAAATAGATTACACCACGGCGTGGAGACGGTATTCCGTACGTACGCACGCGCGGAGATTTCTTTTTCCGTAGGATAGATAGATGGTGAAATAGGGTTGTTTCATACTTATAATAACATATCAGTATATGAGTGATACTGATGTTATTACTTCATAATGAAACAACCTAAGAAGAAGAAGTGGAAGAAGAAATAAAGATGAAAGAATTGGTAACGGTAATTACCTCTTCTTTGAAGCGCCTTTTGGAGACCTCCTCTTAGGGAACTAAAATTGGTCTTTGAGGAAGAACATAACCTCTAGGATGTTTCTAGGGAAGTGGAGAAGAGATTTTGGCAGGGGTTGGCCGAGCTTGAGTGCTCAAATTGGTGTGAGGAGGAGGGGGAGGAGGTGCCCTTTTATAAGGGAGGAGAGGGGCACCTTAGGAATATCTCAAAATATTATTTTATATTAAAGTCAAAATCGGTTTATAATGGTTCCAAAGGGTCTTATTTCGAATCTAAAGTGGGGATGGGTCGAAATACTATCAACCAATAGGATGTAGACAAGTTTAGGGTATTATTTTAACCTTATCAATTAGATTTAACTCTAAGTTAATTAATTTAACTTTTACAGTGTCTTTTTGTTTTCTTTCACTATATGGTTAATAAACTTACTATAACATGCCAAACGAACCCCAAATTGTTTATTATTAATATATATATCCTTATATAAGTCATTTTTCCGAACCTTAGATTTTTAGGAATAAAATAACAATTAATAATATAATATTTGATTTAAAAACTATTTTGTGTCAATTTTGACACTATTTGATATATGATTTTTGTGAAAGTCATAACAGAATTATATGTTCGAACCAAGTTGATGAAATCAACACTAATATATCATAGTAACCTAGAAAATTAGTGTAATGCATAAAAAGTCTCAAATTACATTCATTTGAGTATTTATAACATCAATTATGTTAATATTTCCTTAAAAGGGTAATTACTGCATCATCGTTGTGTCATAAATAAATTAATTTATTTAACGTCTAAAAATTATAAATAAAATATCATTATGTAGGAAATCTTTTTAGCTTTCTAATGAATATTTATAGTCTAATTTATCTTATGTATAACCCCATATTAAAAATGTTTTAGTTATTAAACTTTGATTTTAACTATTTTATCTATTTATTAAATAATATAATATTAAATGTCATAATCTAATCCAAGTGGACCTAAATGGTCATATTATATTAATAAGGTTGTTTTTGGTCGAATTACACTTATCCAATAGAATTAGTACATGTGTTATGGTAATAGTAATATCATATTTACCCTTAGTTACCCTATTTACTATTAACCGTGGTAAAAAAGTAAAAAGTTACTATTCACCAAAAATTATTTTCATCTCATTGAACCACATTTTACTTACTGACATCAACCGTGTCTCTCGGATTTTTGAAATTCCATTCAAAGAAGCGGTAAAATTAAGATTTATGAAGAAATTAATTTTTTTTAACTACCACTTAGTAGTTTCACTATTCATCAAAAATTGATGTTTTTCAGAATAATGCCAAAATTTTATCCTAAGCTATATTTCATATTCCGAATTCAAAAATGAAGTCTATTTTACCAAATTCATATCATAGAATTTGCATTAATTAATTTTATAATTAAATCCCGTTGTTAAAACAAATAGCGTGTTTTTAAGAAACAATATCTATCAAAAGATTGACACTTGATTATGTCTGGTTTAAATGTGAAATTACATCCAATGACCAACATTGTATTAAATTGTAAAAATATATTCTAAATATACTTTAAAACCACTCAAATTAATAATTTATCACTATTAATTATTTCGATTAAAAAAAGTTGTTTTTAATTATAATTTAGTAATTTTCACTATTCATCAGAATATGAAAGTTATCCGAAAAGTACCAAAATTTCACCTTAGGCTAAATTCGATACTCCGAATCCAAAAATGAAGTTCATTTTGAAAAATAAGATTTACAGATTTTTAAAAAGTGGTTATTACTATTCATAACGGCTAGTTTTAATAATATTTTAATAGCATATCGTTGTTTAGTGAAACTCGGTATTGCGTATTACACACGCTATCGAGGAAGGTCGTGATTGCGTGTAATGCAAGGCAAGTCAAGGATGCGTGTTGTGAAAGCTCCTTTTGGTGTAGCGTACAACACAAGACTTTAATAAAATTAAAAAGAATATTTTTTATAAAATCTTGGGCTGTTACATTCTACCCCCCTTAAAATGAATTTCGCCCTCGAAATTCGTCGGGGTTATAAATGGTTTACTATTCGAAAGTTTCTTTAATAGAAACCCACATCGTAAAAAGGAATATCAAAACCAATCTTTAAAAACAAAAGTATGAAATGTAATGGTTACCAAAATAAACTAATCATTGGGTTTCCACATAGGTGAAAATATGGATATGGAAGATAAATCTAACCATCATGTTCTGATGGAGAGTGGTAGAGAACATGGCTATGGAAAAGCCAGTAATCACAAATCCATAGATTTGTGATGATATAAGGTACCATCTGATTCATCAGGTATAAGATCACTAGGACAACATTTTTGGTTTTCAAGATCATTTCCCTAAAGTTGAAAATTTGAATTAGAATAAATACTTACTTTATTTTGGTACAATCTCACTGTTGTTCGTGCCTAGAACAATTTCCACTTCCTCTCTTAAATAAATGAAGTTGAATTTGTTATTCGTGAAGTGTTAGCAGATCATGTGATAGAATGACGGGTCATTCCATCTGTCTCAAACAAAAGGTTAGCAAAAATTATATACATAAGTCGATCTATAGTGAGATTGATCATATATGGTTCCTAAAATGGACTTATACTTCATATATCATACTGCTTAATATAATAAAACTAGTTTCTACTAAACAGGGACTTCCTGTAGGCCAGTGGTAGGTGATAAAGGCCAGTCGCACTTCGGTTGTGGGTTCGATTCCCACAGCCTTGTCCGAAGCGATGGGCTGTCGCCCGTCCTGCAGGTTGTCCTTTTTCTAAAACTATATTACTATAACATCCCATAATATCGAAAAAACTTCTATCCTTAAACAATACTAACTTATGTCCAACATAATCCATTCCAATCTTTAGTCCTATCCATAATACTGCAGTCCATTCTCATAACATAGTGAAAACGATTACCAGATATTTAATACCATCGTTGATCCCCATATATCATAAGATATATCTTGTTGGACACATTCCAAACATTCAAATGCCTTAATCTTGTACTCTCTTGAATACCCATTGAACCTTAGTGAAAACTTGAATGCAGTTAAAAGTTAACACTTTCCAAATACCAAAATCCTCAAAATTCTATATACTCAAACCATGATATCACTTAGTCCTTATATCAATCATGAGCTCATGAATATTGTTAAACATTTCATTTTCTCGTTTTCCCTTCATTATGCGCATAATATCTCAATCACTTTGAATACCACATTAGACCAATACATAAATATTCCAATATTCCAAGATACAACATTATTTTGGAATCCCATTAAATAAACACTTAATCATTCCGCCACATCGTTGTCATATTCAACATTGCCAATAGTGATCGCATGTGACTTCCCTTTGTCCTTTGCCTTAAGCGGTTTCTCATGTCGATCATCACTAACCCTTGGATTAGGGAATTTATTAGCATAATGCCCCATTTCCTTGCACTTGAAGCATTGAAGTGTTGGTTGTACGTTCTCTGCAGTGTTTGCTTTATTCACTTCATTAGAATCCCATTTTCCATTACTTCGACACTCAGCTGCTCGATGACCTTCTTTTCCACACTTAAAACATTTTCTAGTCCCTTTAAGACAATCTCCACCATGCTTCTTTCCACACTTTGTGCATAAGGAAACATTCATCTTCTTTTCACCATTATTCTGAGTTTTCTCCTTGAACTCCATCTTTCGTTTCTTGTCAAACCCATGAGATGGATATGTAACACCAACTTCCATTTCTACCTTGATAGCACAACGCACAATTTCTTCATAGCTACTGAAGTCTCTTATAGCTAATGCCCTTCGAAGACTTGGTTTTAAGCCACTGAAAAATCGATCAACTTTACTTTCAGGTTGGATGATAATACCAGAAGCGTACCTTGCAAGTATTGTAAAATTCGCTTCGTATATACCAACAGATTCATCATCCTTTTGCTTTAGTTCAAGAAACTCCTTCTCCATCTTCGTTCGAAGAATACGAGGGAAGTACTTTCTGAAAAACAAGTTCTTGAACTCGTCCCATTCCATGGAATCAATTTCATCTCTTTGCCTCGTATTCTTGATAAGATTCCACCATTGATCAGCTTCACCTTCCAAACGATATACTGCTAAGATGACTTTATCATGTTCAGAACATTGAAGAACTGAAAATATCTTTTCAGTAGTACTAATCCATTGTTCAGCAACTAATGGATCAGTAGACCCACTGAAAGAAGGCGGACGCTGGCTCATGAAGGATTCAACAGAATGTTGCTCCTTCCTTTGCTCGTTTGGAAGTCCTGCATGATTCATAGCTTGAGAAAGTTGTGTGAGAATGGCTACACGATTTTGCATTCCAGCTCCCATATCGTTTGGTTTCTCAGGGGGAAAATCATTGCATTGTCCATTGCATTGATCAACACGGTTCCTTCGGGTTCCAGCCATCGTCTAATACCCCAAAAGAATAGTGTGAGAGGAAAAAATCATGCTAGGGAAAACAACATAATAAAGGGGTAGTACCCTCAATATCTAACATCTTAGGTTAAATTCTAAGATCGTTAGAGCAATTCTAGGACTATAACCTATACGTATACTTAACCTTAGAGACATCCCTAGACATACCTTAGAAATATCCCTAGGGATCTCACTAACGTTTTCACATCCTAGTTTCCAAAGGTTGACTAAACCTTTCCTCTGATACCAACTGTAGCGGTCTGGAATTACTTCTAGTGGACTATAGTTGATACCTATCAGGGCACTCCATGGGCGGCTACACCCCCTGGGTGGGACACACCACCATCCCTAGTGGCAGCCATTTCCTCATGAAGCCCTTGGGCGGAGAGCCATGCTTCGTCCAACGCTCACATGTGAGAGTTCCCAAGGATCGGATACATTCCTACCTCCTTTGCCTCTGATACCAACTGTAGAGACCCGTATCTTGACGTACATTGGCATTACATTACTTTTGCGGAATACTTAGTACATTAAAGAAACACACACACAAGGACCGTAATAGTTTAGTGTCTATGGAAACTCGGACTATAATCTTCTAATCGTGGTGAAAGATCTTCAAAATCTCCCATAAAGATCTTCCTTTTTTTTATACCTAAAACCTTTCTTTATATCCTGGGGAAAAGAAAACATAAAAGGGTGATCTCAAATGCTCAGTAAGGGTAAACAAAATAAATATCAATCACATCATATTCATAAGAACATAACATTTTGGAAATCATAACCTGCAAAAGAGAGCATAATTTCATAATCATGGGATAAATCATGGCAGTGAAAAAGTAATCCCAATAATCATAACTTAAAACATGAAACTTTGTGGCATACACACATAATCATAGATAATCATTTCTTGTTAGTCAAGACTAATTTCCAAGACTATCTTAGTGGACAAAGTCCCTTTCTGAATCGAGTAACCCTCGTTTCAGTCCTGTTTCACTGAACCGGTATAACCTACCGTTCCAGCCCTGTCTATCTCATGAGATATAAAATCTTTACCCAATGCATTGGAGGGAGATATAGGTCCCACCCATCTTATAATGAATCCTTTCTTATGTGTGCCACATAATCATAAATCATACATCATCGCATAACCCATGTAATAAAAATGGGATTCTTAAGCAACATGACATCATAAAACAATTCATATAAGATAAAGGAATTCATAAAAATGTTTCCATCACAACATAATAAAATCCATGTAATAATAGGGATAAAAACATAACCCTTTTATTATCTTAGATGGAAAATAATTTTTATAAAATACTGGAACTTCATTCTTGAGGAAAATATCCTTTCTACTTCAAAAACACTTTTCCTTTCTTAACATGTCATACAATTTGAAACTAAAAGAAGTTGATTAAAAATAAACTTGAAAACTTTTAAAGGAAGCTTCTTGGAAATAATGTTTTAAAAATCCATTCATTCCGTATAAGTTAAAAAAAACATTCTTCGTACTTTTTTCGGAAAAGTCAAAAAGTACCTCTTACGAAAAAAAACGACAAAGGATTCCTTTCATATCTTTTACTAAAAACTCAATGAAGGGTAAAATTGGATATAAACTATTGTAGAAGGACGGAAATAATATTACATATTCAGGGAACATGGATGTGGATGATAAAATACACCCCAGTAATTACCAATGTAAAAACAATCTTGGATAAAAGTGAGATTGTGATATTTTCCCTTACCTTAGGTCCGATTTGCATTGTACGTGTCCGAAGCTCCTGTATAATGGTTTAAATAATGTCATTGAATTATTAAAGAATCATATTCACTGTTATGATATCATATATGGTTCACTTATGACATTATATTACCCGTTCTTTTGTAAATTCCATGTTAAAGAAGCGTTTTGGGTAAAATCGTTTCTTTTATCGTAGGTGTTTTGAATTGTTGTTATTGACATTATTATTACTTATATCATGATTTACTTACTTCCAGAATATAAAATATGATTTATATATCATATATATTCAGTATATATATATATATATAATAGATAGATAAATGAAATGAAAAACACCGTTCATGGAGACGGTAGTCCGTACGTACACATGAACGCTGTTTTCCTTTCCCTATTGTCTTGAATGGAAGTAAGTAGATGACATACATATATATATATATATATACATAAATCCAGTAGCTTTATAATGTCATATATTTCATTATTATTTCTTATATATACTTTATAATCATTCTTAAATGGTTAACATGGAGAATAAATCTCATCGCGTCGTGGAGACGGTAGTCCGTACGTACGCACGAGCGATGATATCATTTCCATAAATATTGAATTGAATTGGAGTGGATTATACAATATATCAGAATAAATATTATGTTTTAATAACTATTTATAGTTATTCTTTACACCATTATACCCATCCATGTAAGGTGGTGGTGGAAAATAGATTACACCACGGCGTGGAGACGGTATTCCGTACGTACGCACGCGCGGTGATTTCTTTTTCCGTAGGATAGATAGATAGTGAAATAGGGTTGTTTCATACTTATAATAACATATCAGTATATGAGTGATACTGATGTTATTACTTCATAATGAAACAACCTAAGAAGAAGAAGTGGAAGAAGAAATAAAGATGAAAGAATTGGTAACGGTAATTACCTCTTCTTTGAAGCGCCTTTTGGAGACCTCCTCTTAGGGAACTAAAATTGGTCTTTGAGGAAGAACAGAACCTCTAGGATGTTGCTTGGGAAGTGGAGAAGAGATTTTGGCAGGGTTTGGCCGAGCTTGAGTGCTCATATTGGTGTGAGGAGGAGGGGGAGGAGGTGCCCTTTTATAAGGGAGGAGAGGGGCACCTTAGGAATATCTCAAACTATTATTTTATATTAAAGTCAAAATCGGTTTATAATGGTTCCAAAGGGTCTTATTTTGAAGCTAAAGTGGGTATGGGTCTAAATCCTATCAACCAATAGGATTTAGACAAGTTTAGGGTATTATTTTAACCTTATCAATTAGATTTAACTCTAAGTTAATTAATTTAACTTTTACCGTGTCTTTTTGTTTTCTTTCACTATATGGTTAATACACTTACTATAAGATGCCAAACGAACCCCAAATTGTTTATTATTAATATATATATCCTTATCTAAGTCATTTGGCCGAACCTTAGATTTTTAGGAATAAAATAAAAATTAATAATAAAATATTTGATTTAAAAACTATTTTCTGTCAATTTTGACACTATTTGATATATGATTTTTGTAAAAGTCATAACAGAATTATATGTTCGAACCAAGTTGATTAAATCAACAAAAATATATCATAGTAACCTAGAAAATTAGTGGAATTCAGAAAAAGTCTCAAATTACATTCATTTGAGTATTTATAACATCAATTATGTTAATATTTCCTTAAAAGGGTAATTACTGCATCATCGTTGTGTCATAAATAAATTAATTTATTTAATGTCTAAAAATTATAAATAAAATATCATTATGTAGGAAATATTTTTATCTTTCTAATGAATATTTATAGTCGAATTTATCTTATGTATAACCCCATATTAAAAATGTTTTAGTTATTAAACTTTGATTTTAACTATTTTATCTATTCATTAAATAATATAATATTAAATGTCATAATATAATCCAAGTGGACCTAAATGGTCATATTATATTCATAAGGTTGTTTTTGGTCGAATTACACATATCCAATAGAATTAAGACATGTGTTAGGGTAATAGTAATATCATATTTACCCTTAGTTACCCTATTTACTATTAACCGTGGTAAAGAAGTAAAAAGTTACTATTCACCAAAAATTATTTTCATCTCATTGAACCACATTTTACTTACTGACATCAACCGTGTCTCTCGGATTTTTGAAATTCCATTCACAGAAGTGGTAGAATTAAGATTTATGAAGAAATTAATTTTTTTAACTACCACTTAGTAGTTTCACTATTCATCAAAAATTGATGTTTTTCAGAATAATGCGAAAATTTCATCCTAAGCTATATTTCATATTCTGAATTCAAAAATGAATTCTATTTTACCAAATTCATATCATAGAATTTGCATTAATTAATTTTATAATTAAATCCCGCTGTTAAAACAAATAGCGTGTTTTTAAGAAACAATATCTATCAAAAGATTGACACTTGATTATGTCTGCTTTAAATGTGAAATTACATCCAATGACCAAAATTGTATTAAATTGTAAAAATATATTCTAAATATACTTTAAAACCACTCAAATTAATAATTTATCACAATTAATTATTTCGATTAAAAAAAGTTGTTTTTAATTATAATTTAGTAATTTTCACTATTCATCAGAATATGAAAGTTATCCGAAAAGTAACAAAATTTCACCTTAGGCTAAATTCGATACTCCGAGTCCAAAAATGAAGTTCATTTTGAAAAATAAGATTTACAGAGTTTTAAAAAGTGGTTATTACTATTCATAACGGCTAGTTTTAATAATATTTTAATAGCATATCGTTGTTTAGTGAAACTCGGTATTGCGTATTACACACGCTATCGAGGAAGGTCCTGATTGCGTGTAATGCAAGGAAAGTCAAGGATGCGTGTTGTGAAAGCTCCTTTTGGTGTAGCGTACAACACAAGACTTTAATAAAATTAAAAAGAATATTTTTTTATAAAATCTTGGGCTGTTACAGCATGGACATCGGTTTGAAGCAGTATGGCTGTCTGGTTGGGAATGGCTCTGGATACTAGGGTGGCGATGCCATCAGAGTTGAGAAAAATGGTCGCAGGGATATGAGGTTTCAGATGTTTTGGTGGCTTAGGACTATTTTGGGTGATTACTGCTCATCGGGTCTTGAGTAGTGTGCACACAGAGATACTCCGTGATGAGGTGGTTTTGACTACTCATGTGGGTAGAGCCCCCCGTAGTTTCAGTTAGGTATTTTGGTTGGGGTTGCTTGCCATAGAAAGTCACATGGGAGTTGAGGAGCCTTCAGGAAATGGGCGTGCCTTCAGGACGTCGGTACTTGAGACACGAGGTGTCAGGAGGCACATGATGTCGGGATACTATTTTGGGGCATTCCTACAAGATGTCAGTACTTGAGGCACGAGGTGTTAGGAGGCACATGGTGCCGAGTTACTATTTGGGGCGTTCCCTCGGGATGTCAGTACTTGAGACATGAGGTGTCATGTGGCACATGGTGCTGGGTTACACGATAGAGATTCCAACGTTGGCCGAAGCAGGTGACACTCCATGGTGGCTGTTGAGAATTAGTGGAGCTTGTATTTATTTTTTCATTGTACTGATTACTGCTTTCTTGGTAAATGCATGTCTGATTAAACACATATATTTGGTACGCACCGTTGGGTGGTATCCTACTGAGATTTGTCTCACACCCTACACGTGCCATTCGGGACGCGTGAAGACTTTATGGATTTACGTGAAAGAAAGAGGCCATAATCAAGAGATGGGTTATGTTAGTTGTTTCATGGAGATGGTATGGACCGTGAGGTCATACCTAGCTGGGTTTTACTTGATGTGCTTACTTTTCTGCATCAGCATGCTTAATTGTTGTAGCTACTCTTGGCTAGCCATTGGCGCCCTTTTGTATGTTGACCTGCTTTGGATGCATGTTTTACTGTTCATTAGTAGTTACATGTTATCAGCATGCCCTTCTATTTACTTTCTGCTACAGTTGTTTCCTATTTTTCTTCCACTGTTTATTGCTATTGGATATGCTTCCGCTCTATGGGTCTGGTTCGAGTCTGCTGAGTCTTTCTTTCCTCTGCATATTTACTATTATACTCGGACCAGTACACTTACTATGATCCTATGAGAGGGTATATCCTCCCAACTATACCTATTCAGACCCTCGCTCCTTGTCTGCAGCATTTGGCATTCATGAGAGGTGTGCCTAAGGTAGTGACACCCGACCCACTCAGCACTGTTCGGGTGGCTGGCTGGTTCTGGGATGTTACAATGTGGTATTAAAGAAGTTCTTGATATGGATCTAGTAGCAACGTATGACTGACTACTAATGAGTTTGAGACTTCTCTTTTTATTTCTTCTGGTTTTACTATTTGGGATATGGTAGACTGGAGATAGGTTGTTTCTACTGGAATTGGTATTCTAGCTTGTGCTTGGGTGCCTGCAGCCCCAGGTACGAGGGATGGACCATGTTTCCATGGGTGGGAATTGCTGTATTCTTTTTCTCAGATTATGGTTTATACGATTTCCACCTCGGTGGATCACTTGGTGTGTGATATTCTTGATTGTGATATGTGACCATTGACCTGGTGTGGTGAGGGATAATTGGACCTTGGCCCGTTATGGAAAGTTTTGTTGCTTGTCTTTTGATAGGCACATTTTTAGGCTATTTCAATTTCATAATTTCACGTATGCTTTGTGAAGTGATAATACCATGTGAAAAAAATAAATCATTTTCCATGGTTTATCTCCTTTGAAATATAAAATGGTGAAATTCTTGATAGAATTTCTAGTTGTTTCAATCTGTATGCGATTCTTTATTTTTCTTGTGGAATTGCATGTTGTAGGATACTTGTGCTTGACTCTTATGAGAGCAAGCATGTACTATGGTTGAGGTAGTGTAACTGTCAGGATTGGGCGACTTGGTCATTGGTTTGAGGAAACGTGAGTTGTCGGGACGGGCATGGCCCGAGGTACTGTCGATATCTGGTTCTATTGAGCGGTTAAGGAGGCCATGAGGCCGGGATGCCGTGGGGCATGCGTTGCAGTAAGGGGGAGTAAGGGTAGTTGTTATGCACTGCCTTTTACTGCTTTCTTTATCTTCATAGAATATATTGTTATATATATTTATGTGTTGTCTAACCATTTATGGTATTCAGTGGGATACTCCTTCATGACTCGATGGAGCGTCAGGTAGGGGAGGATACAGTACAGCAGGATCAGGGTCAGAATTCGGTACAGGTAGAGCACGAGCCGCAGGTGCAGGCTGACGGACAAGATCAGGTTCAGGATCTAGTGCAGGCAGGACAACAGATGGGTTTGGCATCGTTCTGGACGTGGCTCGATGAGCAGCTCTGAGCAAACCTGGAATGCATCTTACAGGGGATTAACAGTGGTGTTCAGGGTGTAGAGCCTTCTATGGCATACCTGGCGTGGGGGTTCCAGTCACAACACCTGCCACTATTTCAGGGTGAGGGTGGTCCGCAGGTGGCTGAGAACTCTATAGAGATTATGCAGATGATATTCGAGCAGCTGGAGATGCCTCCAGGGTGGAGGGTCAAGCTGGCAACATACATGCTGAGAGGACCAACAAAGCGTTGGTGGGACGTACAGGTTCAGGCTCGTAGACACGAGGGACTGTCATGAAAGGACTTCGAGGATAGTTTCTTTGAGCACTTCTACCTGGAGACACTGAGGGCAGAGAGAGCTCAGGAGTTCTTGAGTCTTCAACAGGGAGATATGTCCATCATGGACTATGCAACTACTTTCACAGAGTTTTCCTGTTTTTCACCTGGTATAGTGAGCGACGACACAAATAGGGTGAGGAGCATCGAGGATGGATTACGACACGCCATTCGGGTGTAGGTGAACATTTTCAAGCTGGAATCTTTCTCTAAGGCGGTGAATCGGGTGCTCATAGCCAAGGGCAACGAGAGAGAGAAATCTCGGTTGGGTGGGACGACAACTTCAGCTAACGGGTTGGATAGCAGGAAGCGAGGACGAGATGAGTTCCAGTAGGGAAGTTAGGATAGGGATTCATCTAGACCACCTTGTGGGTGTTCTTCGGTGATTTCCTTCTAGTGTGGATAGCCGGGACATGTTCGGGCGCAGTACGACAGGCCTCCGAAGGAGTTCTGGTCTTGTGGATAGGACGAGAATTTGGAGAGGATTTGCAGGAAGCCTTCTCAGAAAGCCGACAGGCAGGGACCAGGACAGACTGCAACGTTTGGAGTTGGTTCAGGTTCGGTACCTGGAGAGTATAGTCGAGGTTCAGCTATGCGCGGAGGCCGTGACAGAGACAGTGGGACCAAGTTTGGGGGTCAGTGGCCAGTGACTGGAGCAGCATCACAGGGAGGTCAGGAGTCAGGCAGTCGTGTTTCAGGCCAGGTGCACGTTGTGGAGCTGCCAGAGGCTGAGCATGCCGGTGAGCTGATGACAGTTAGAGGTACACCATGGTGTGACCGTGATCTCCATGTTTCCTTTTTGGCATGACCTATAGAGGTATGTCTGTTTTTAGTGCACTAGGTGCACATGATCTTTGTGGAATGACTAGATGTTAGTCAGTAGGTTGGCACCGTATCGGGTGCGTGATATATATATGTATGTATGAGATGCATAGCATTTGGGCATCAAGGATGTGGGTTACATGAGGTGTCGTGGGCATCAAGACATCGAGGATGCAGGTTAATTGAGGTGCCGTGGGCATAAGGGAATCGAGGATGCAGGTTACTTGAGGTTATAGGCACCAGGACCTCATGGAGGCGGACACCAATGCAGTGTGGGATACATTGGGTGTTGGAAGAGACACAGGAGCACTAATGAAGTTCAAGAGTGACGATGCGTCATGGGAGGATTTTTCTTCAGGAAAACAGGTTAGTAAACCCTATTTTATTTACGTTTTGTTGGGTTGAGACCGGGTAAGGCAATTCCTAAGGTGGGGAGACCCTTGAGGAATTTAGCCGGAACCATGAGACCCGGGTAGTCCGGGTTTTTTAACTGGGATGAGCATGTTTGGTTCCATCTCCTGGTTTCGTTTGGTAGCTCTGGAATGAGCTAGGTTAAGGTGGGGAGTTTGAAACAACCCGAGTTTTCAGAACGGGTCAAAATCCCGACCCTGTTTGAATTTTTACTAGTTTTTGAGGAAACTGGAGAAAATATAGAGTTTCTGGAAATTTCCAAACTACACGCAGTGTACTTTAATTACACGCTATATTTGTGAAGGTGAGTGGCCGACCGTGTACTCATCGAGTACATGCCGTGCAGGTGACTTGGTAGAGTTTTCTTACTACACTAGTTGTAGTTTTGAACACGCCGTGTAGACCCCTGACCGTGTGAGGCCATACATGGCGTGTAGGCCATTGGAAGGGTACGAACTAGGGGCACACCATGTTCCCTTTGGACATGCCGTGTAGTTTAGCCATGTATGGAGGATATACATGGCGTGTCGGTATGTCAGCGAGGAAGAGAAGAGGAACCCATTACACGCCGTGTACCTAGATGTACATGCCGTGTACTGAAGTCGGCAGGTTCGGAATGTATGTCAGCGGAATCATCAATCTTTTGATTAGTTAAATGAAATATACATGGTGTGTAGTCCTAAAGTACATGTTGTGTACTTTCTTTTTTTCTCTGAAATCGGCCAGTAGCCTCGTTTTGTGGCATAACACACATCCTCCACCCAGATATGTGAACTAGGCCGGCCGAACCCCATTTCTCCTCCCGATCTTCCGTCTGAGACCCATTTCGATTGCTGATTAGTGCGTTGGAACCCCCTTGGTATGTCCTAGATTCATCATTGGCTGTTTTGTCTGATTTTCATTCTAGAACGAGTTATAGACCTTTGAGCGGTTTTGAATATTTTATAGATTTACCGCGTTTTAGATCGAATTGGCGGGTGTTACTGGAGGAGTAGCATCGTTCGAGTCTTAGGTAGGTGGTTCATACCTCATTTTGTGTTTTCGTGGTTGATTGGGTGACGCGGCTTCGGCGCGTTTTAGCGTATATTTGAGCGGGACCCGTTTTATCTGCTTTTTCATACTAAATTGTTTATCGGACCTCTGGGATGCCTTTTGGTATGCCTGGTTATCAGTTTTCGTGAGCGGGGCCGGGTGAGTGGTCATGGCTCATCGGGGCATTTTGGCCGGGGAACGCAAAAATGGTTATAATTGAAATAAGATTGGTATAAACTGTTTAGTTAATATTTTAAGGCATGTTATAATTATTAGAGGCATTTAAGACCTCTGTGCTGGTATGAGATGACACCTGTTATAGTGAAATTCGACTGTTTAGTTGGTTTTTCCTGGTTATGTTTTCTGTTTAACTATGTTATATATGCGATTGTAGAATTTCATCTTCTGGACCCTTTGGGTTGTGTTGGGATTGGCCCGATTACGATTGTGTGATGATGATCATAGGTTGGGGCTTCGCCTGGGTTACTTTCGGTGGTTTTGACCATGGGATTGGGTGTCATGGACGTCGGTTTGAGGCAGTACAGCTGTCAGGTTGGGCATGGCCCATGATACTAGGGTGTCGATGCCAGCGGACTTGAGTGACATGGTCACAGGGACATGAGGTGTTAGATGTTTTGGTGGCTTATGACTATTTTGGGTGATTACCGTTCTCTGGGACTTGAGTAGTGTGCACAGAGAGATACTCCGTGATGAGGTGGTTTTGACAACTCGTGTGGGTAGAGGCCCCCGTAGTTACGGTTAAGTATTTTGGTTGGGGGTATATGTCGTAGAATTCCATGTGGGAGGTGAGGAACCTTCAGGAAATGGGCGTGCCTTCGGGACGTCGGTACTCGAGACACGATGTGTCAGGAGGCACATTGAGCCGGGTTACTATTTTGGGGCGTGCCTACGGGATATCTGTACCTGAGGCACGAGGTTTCAGGAGGCACATGGTGCTAGGTTACTATGTGGGGTGTTCCCTCGGGACGTCGGTACTTGAGACACGAGTTGTCAGGTGGCACATGGTGCCAGGTTACACGATAGAGATTCCAGCATTGGCCGAAGTAGGTGACACTCCATGGTGGCTGTTGAGCACCAGTGGAGCTTGTATTTATTTTTTCATTGTACTGATTACTACTTTCCTGGTAAATTCATGACTGCTTAAACACATATATTTGGTACGCACTGTTGGGTGGCATCCTACTGAGATTTTTCTCACACCCTACACGGGCCCTTCGGGACACGTGCAGACGTTATGGATTTATGTGTAGGAAAGAGTTCAGCATCAGGAGATGGGTTACGATAGTTGTTGCATGGAGATTTTATAGACCTTGAGGTCATACCTAGCTAGGGTTTACTTGTTGTGTTTACTTTTCTGCATCATCATGATTACTTGTTGTAGCTACTGTTGGCTAGCCACTGGCGCCCTTTTGTATATTGACCTGCTTTGGATGCATGTTTTACTATTTAGTAGTAGTTACATGTTATCAGCATGTTGTTCTATTTACTTTCTGCTGTAGTTGTTTCCAATTTTGCATACGCTATTTATTGATATTGGATATGCTTCTACTCTGCGGGTCTGGTTCGAGTCTGCCGAGTCTTTCTTTCCGCTGCATCTTTACTTTATACTCAGAGTAGTACCCTTACTATGATCCTTCGAGAGGGTATAGCCTCCCCACTATATGTATTACGACCCTCGCTTCTAGTCGGCAGCATTTGGAGTTCAGGGGAGGTGTGGCTAAGGTAGTGACACCCGACCCGCTCAGCACTGTTCGGGTGGCTGGCCGGGTCTGAGATGTTACAACTGCCATAAAGCACCACATAAACTACCTCTACCAACTCTGGCATCAAACCTCCAAATTCCAGTTCAATTTGGTGTAGCAGATCATCTTCCCATACTCTGATTCTGCCCAAATTCACTTTTAGTACCTATCTATCACTATGACTTTCAAAACGTCTATAGATAACCCACCATGATTCATGTTAGACAATGTACTAGTGATCAAAAATAGTGTCAATGATATTTTCTTGACCTGCCACACTGATGACATATCAGAAAAGTATGGTCATGTCAAACTGACCCAACTTTATACAAAAATCGACTTCCCACTGCATTGGAAAATGTTTTCATAATGTTGCTTCTGGATCTCATAATTAACACCTCATTATCATCTTTTAAAAACTACATATCTTACACTTGAATCCTCCCTCATGTTCCCTTCATCTATGATATCCTGATCCACCAATTCAATAAACTTCTTTATCATGAAGATATTCACGTGGGACATAATATCATTCTTATGTCCATCATGAAAATGTTTTCCCATAGCTTACTCATCTCCTACTAACATTGGAGGAAAATAATTAATGATCTATGTAGTTTCCAACATAGTCCATTAACTACATGCTCCCCTATTTCATACATATGAACTCAGATGCTTTCTCTTGTCTTAGAATCTCTGGATAAAAGTGCTTCATGAACCTCTCCCTAATGACCTTCCATAATATATTGTCGGCCCATCTATTCTACGCCTAAATGTACCACCTGTGCTTTGTTGATCGTTGTATGACATAATAATCCAATCAAACCCTCCTCTCTGCTGGAGTCTCCAGATAGTCATGTATTATCTATATTGACTAATCCCAAAATTCATCTCCCTTAGGTCCACCCACTTCAATAAAATTTGGTCAGTGTTGCAATAGAAAATCCCTAGTCAACAGTGACATACTTTTCATGACATACCATGTGTCTCTTTCTAGGAATAGTATGAAATGAGAGATGTTCTATCGAAATATCTCCCCTTAATCTTCGGCTAAAATGATTGGTGCCTCATGTTCCCTAATTAGTTAGTCATTTCACGGAACTCCCCCGGTCATCCCCTTAATAAGCATCGTGGAACCATTCTATCTACAATGCCAAACACGTGTCTCAGGTATCATAACAAAACCTTATAATATTCACATAAGATCAAATAATAACAATTAGAATTTTCCCCCACCTCACCACACGTTCAAAACAGAGGTGCTGTCATTTATTTTAACTATCCTACAACAAGGTTTTTTTGTTTACATTGTTATACACAATATCAAGAATCATGTTTCTCATTTAGACGGGCAATTAATCTCATTACACATAATTATTACTCCCATTTCCAAATCATGTCTGGATAAATTTTTTTCAAATTAGTCATACAATCATGTAAAACAGCTCACGTATAACAACATACACATAAACCATTTTCCCACACGTTCCTAAAATAATTCATGTCACAATAACCTTGTGTTCCTTTCATGGTGTATGTAGAGTCAAATCTCATACCATTCTAGGCCACAAATAAATTCTTGAAAATTCACAATAACATACTCACATCACACCACGTGTTCATCACCCAAGGTGAAATAATATTCAATTGTAACAGGAAACATCGTTAAAAACAATACCACCATTTTCACTTGTGTTTTATACTATATATGGGTATGTTAAACCCATGCAATGAATTATTACCAATCCTTGACACTTTCAATTATCCAGCCTACATTTCTCAAAACCGTAATAAAAAATAATAATAATGAAAACTGGAGCACTGATTACAATTTGTAATTTCTCAAATCAGTTTCCACGCAATGGTTCCTCAAGCCTATTATCCACAAGACCTCTAAAATATATCAACATTATCTAGAAATTGATGACAAGTTGCAGGGATCTGGAAAGATATTAATGGGGAGACTGTACGGTCATTTAACAGACTAAAACACCAATATAAAAAAACAATGAAACACAGACAGAAATATAACCAGATAAATACTCATGTCAAAAGATATTCAAATTAGGAATTGCAATCTTCAATAGAAATGGAAAACATGATATTCCAATATGTGTTCCATGTTCCTATAATGAAACTGAAAATAAATAATCTAAAACTTGCCTAGTGGGTCTAGAATGATTTCTAGTTCCATATTTCATTCTCCATCCCCCATCATCCATTTAATCTAGGGATTTTTCCCTTATCTAGTCCTATAACAATATATTATATTCATGTATTGAATAGGAATCCCAAATTTGGTGTGAGAATAAATTAGTAAGCCACCACCAATAGTGTCTAAGACCAGTCTAACCCAAATGATAGTGTTTGTTGTTCTATAATAAATAAGGAAAATTCATAAATAACATGTTATCACTTTATCAGTTATTCTTATCTAATTAAATTTACTCTAGGGTTCCCATGGATACTTGTACCTCAATAATAACGTCTTCATGCAGCATATACCAATTTTTCCTTAAGAAATATCATATCCTAATTAATGCTTATTTTTTAAGATCCAAAAATTGAAGGTGTTATGGTATCTTAGTACCTTACTCGACTCAGTAAGGTGATTGAATATTCGTATTTTGAGGCCATAACTCAGAGTACCCTTATTTACATCCATAAATTCCACAATTATAAGACTCATTTCCAATGTAACAAATATAAAAAATATATGTATGATGACCATGTTACAAATCTTACTCTTTAATGGAAATACCATGTTACTATTACATTTACTCATAAGAATAATGAAAATGTTACCTTTTATAATTATCAATTTAGAATAAAAAATGTTCCCATTCACTTTACTCATATGTATGATGACCATGTTACTTTTTTACATCTCAATTTAGAATAACCATGTTTCTATTGTCAATCACTAAATTTATTTAACAATTAATTGTTCACCTCAATCACATTACTAATTCAACAATTAGTTAAACACAACCATTCCATTAGTTAACTCAAAAATTTGATAAGTGATTTAAAACATTAATTAATTAATCTATTTCATAATTAATATTCTAAAATTAATTTTCAAGAATAAATTATCCCATTCTAAATTCAGCATTCAATAATTAATTCCACAATTAATTATCTAGATCATAATATCAACAAAACATAATTAATCCACAATTAAATATCTCAACTCTTCCACTTCAATATCTCATAATTAATCACATGATTAATTATCTATATGACAACCCCTAGATATTACAAAAAATTTCCCAAATTTATTATCTAATATGGATTCCCCATAGTCTCATGATTAGTTGGGAAATTAATCAAATGTTTCAACAAAGAAAAAATAAATCTATTATGAAATATATTTAACCCAATATGATAAAATAAATTTTTAAATGATACTATAAAATCAAAAAAATTTCCTATACATATCGAATCCAAAAATATGGGAATTAGTTTTACACCATATAACATGGTTAATTGATGGTTTTTGGGTGAATAACAATCTCCAAAATTCAAGCAGCACAACGCCGTACAGAAATGTTCATGATCTAAATTTCGGGAGAGGAGTGTATATAAAATTCTGGATTTTCATCCCAATAATGGTGTTCTTAAGGCCTTGTAATCCCTCTGGGATGAAGGGAGAAAATTCCATTACCCATAGGAAAGTAAAATTGGAAGGTGGGGATGTATTGGAGATGAAACATGACATTAAGAGATGAAAATGAGTGAGATCCACAATTATAGGATGTCATGGCCTGCCCTTGCACATTTTAATCACACAATTAGGAAAACTTGTTCACTAACCATAAAATATCCCTTAATTTAGGGGGAACATCACATGGAAACCTTGAATGGAATCTCAAAACATGATTTAACCATTACGAATGTACTACATCAAAATACTAGAAGGTACATGGGTTTTCCTAGGAAGCCACAATGATTGTTCAAACTATATACCAACCATGAACATTATATTTTCTAAAAAATTTAATTCAACTCCACAAAAATACACCACAATTCATAACTACAATCAAAGGTACATTAAAACAACAAACTATAAATTAAAAAACAATGGAGATAACTAAAAAAATATCGTGTTCATACACCATGCCAAACTCAATTTTAACCGGCATTTCTAAGATCTGATTGACATTTTCTTGAATTTAATTCACCCACTAAAAATATGTATACACTCAATATATGGTAGATTCATAGATAATAACTAACATGATCGATCCTTTTCTCCTCCAACTATTGGATGTATCTCAAAAAATACAATAAGAAATAGTGATACATTCTCATTGAATGCACAAAATACATGCATGATTATCTCAATTAGGTTAGGATATATTAGAATATTCCATTTAGTGCATTATTTGTACACTCCAATAGAATCCATCAGACACATATTGATGTCATATTACTTCATGATGAATCATGTGAAACAATTGGACAACATAATAATATAAATTGAATCAATATATCCAGAAGAATCATCTAATATTATGTATATGAGGATTAAATAGGAAGAAAACATTCAATCATTCCCTGGTAACCTGAGTCTAATCATAGAATTAGTCATTGAGAAAGTCACTACAACCTACCTCTCATGTTTTTGAAACCCAATCTACAGTCTACCAAACATATCAGGATAATGAATATAGAGGTTAAACCACCAATGATACTAAAATTTACTAACCTAACTCAGATACCATAACATAGTGTTTCTCTACCTCATCTAAGATATACCTGAAGGGAATTCTTGATCCAAAAAGGTTGGAAACTAGATTCTAGGCATCAGACAACGATCATAAGTACTGATTTTACACTACCATAAGAAAAAACATGACATTCATATAAAAGAGAGAGAAGCATCAGAAGAAATAAATTAATTCCATAATTCAATGAAGAATGTGAAAACGTTGCAACTGAAAAGGTATCTAATAAATCTTCAAGAGAAAATTACATATACAAATTGAAATAATAACAAAAATAGGTAATCCAACAATATCTATGTGGTAGCATGGGAATAATCTCTCATTATCACCACTAACTACCCATAAATATTTTCAAAATAACGTCACTACCTCAGTACAACTACTTTCATTTACCAACATCGAATGATATAAAATATTTCCTGCAACACTGAAAGGGTGAGAAGGGTGTTGCTAAAAATATCTGTAATATCCGACCCACACGTTCAAGATAAATTCCGAATAAAATAATTTAAACATTCGCAACAATAAAGTGAACATGGCATGATCTACTATGCAGTAGTCTTTTATTTCAAAACAAAGATAAAAAATATAATTTACATTTATTCAATGTTTAAAAATAATACATGAATACTATTTTCAAATCATTATATATATATATATATATTTCAAAATTGATATATCATAATTAATGAAAATATTAAATCACATATCATAGAAAATCTATTTCTACAAATGATAATTAGCACACACAAAAATAGTCAAAGAACATGTATCATTATAATAAGAATAAATATAGATAAGGATATCTAGGAAAGTCATACACCTATTTAATAAAATCATTCATGAGTAAAGATCATTTAAATTTACATTAAATATTGAAATCATAAGAACAAAATAGAATGTGAACCTCCAAATTTTTCTTATGAGGTCCATAGAATAATATACATCGGTAGAAAGGTAACAAATCATGATTGAACCTCCAAAAACTATCAACTGATGAAGACTATTTATAATACCTCCAACTATCTACCCATATCTTTTTATTTTCTCATTTTTCCAAACTAATTCATCAAAAACATGTTTATAAATAAAAATTATAAAACTATTTCCCAATGATGTTAAAATACACATTTCAATTACAAAAACCAAGAGAAAACAATATTTTATCAAAAGAAATCCATTCCAAATTGGGGAAAAAATTTTGTAATCAATGAAATTTCATTTATAAATTTTATTTATAAAAAACAAATCAATAAATTTCACCAATATAGGATATAGATGGAACCAGAAAACTCAAACTCAAACCACACATGACTATAGTAGGACCCTCCAATAAGGATAGACTAAATGATAGTAAAAAGGAGTCCATATATTCAATACACACAACTTATGATTGATTCAATTTAGAAAAATGGTTTTCAAAGTGGATAGATTAAATCATTCCTCGATTAAGGCACACCCACCAAAACCGAACCTACATGGATTGACCACTGAAAATGTTCACACAACATATCAAGAAAGAAATCAAGATAATTATAATTTATTACAAAAATATCAAACAACATGAAATTTTTTTACTAACTCTATTAAAGGAATGAAAAAATAGGGGGAAAACACACCCATTGTAATGAACTATAATGGAAACCATGATCTGTTGTCGAATGAAATCATTTGGAATGGTTTGTGGGCCAAAAACCAAAAATAATAGACTCTAGGTCGATATAATGTATAATAACTAATTAATGGAATAAAAAATTACTTACATATTAATATAGAAACCTATTAATTTAGAATTTAATATTTTTGAATCCCATTAATAATAGAGAAATCATTGAAGACTATGTATACTGAAAAAAACATCATATTTTTTAATTAAAATACAAAATTTTAGCATTACAAATAACGAAAAAAATACGAGGAATGTATTCTATTGACACTATGTTTCATACTCACAAAATAATCCCCGCAAAAAGTACATCATATATAAAATCATCAAATGGTGTGAATTTCTGTTGTAGATTGTGATAATTTAATTTTAACGTTAAATTTTACCAACTGAAATTGTTCTCTCTATAAGATATGTGAGAACATACAAATCATTAAACCCACTTATACGCACACTCCACTAATTAATGAAAAAGTACATCCCTAGAAAATTTGTGATATTCCTTAGAAAACTCAATGTATCCTTGGGAGTCCAAAGATACACCAATATTAATAGAATTACTACAAAACATAAGAGAAATACAATAAAAATTTGAAATTGATATTACATTCCTAAAATTTTATTCATACATCGATTCATTTTTATGGTTTTATCATTTCATTGATGTCTCTTCCATAATATATATTATCAATTAAAATACTCACATTTTGTACATTTAATAAAACCTACTAGTTAAATAATTATCACTATATATTCCTCAAGTAATTCTTTTTGTATCCCCTTCATTTCCTGAGGGGTAAATAAATCAAACACTGTTATATTTCTTTAAATAATAAAAAATTGTCACTAATTATTATGATTGAAATGTTTATTATATTGATTCCCCCATTAGTAATTAATTTAAATAAATAAAATCATTTAATTCATATCCATAATCACTAGTAATATGAAATCAATGTAGGAATAATCATTTAAAAATATCAATATTCAATATACATTTCAATACATGTTTTATGATCCATGATAACACAAGTTAAAATTACCTTTAGTAAACATAATAGATACATAAATTTTATATTATCTATGAAATAATGATTTATTCATGCATCCAATGAGTGATGTAATGTTCCAAAATAATAAGAATTAATTTTTTAGTAAATATTTTAATAATAAATTTTTCTTGAATGAAAATCTATAGTTTTTTTAATTTTCAAAACGAATTCAAACTATCACATATTATATTGTTCAATGTATAGTGACCTGAATCATTCTATGGAGAAAAATATTATTTTACCATCCACTAAGTGATCTTGAAAAAATAATAATATTTAATTATTAAAAATCAAAAATAAATTTTCAAATATTAAATATCCAAAAAATGGTCTAGACGGAATTCAATAATTAATTAATTATAATCTAATATCGTGTAATGAATTAATAAATTTTAATAATAATTAGACACTGTATTGGGTGTAAATTATTTTTATTTCTATATAACTCTCTCTATAACATATACAATATTATTCAAAAACCACTACCTCATTATGTCCCTAATAATAATTAATTAATATTTCAACATGAAGTGAAAAATTCAATAAAACCCAATATATCTCCTTGTTTGACAATATGTATTACTATAGTCTAAGTAATACACCTATATTTTAATCATTTCCAATCATTATATAGGGTTAATGGCATATTTATGGATCACTAAATCCACTAAATAAAAATTACATAGTTTACTATTTTTTAATGAATACAACAATAACAAGGTTATAAACAACTAGATCAAAACATAAAACTACTTATTAAAAAAAATATCAACAACATCAAAAAAATATTATGGGTCACCGTAACTAAAGTGGTACTAATTTAAATTTTATAAAATGTATTTCAACCATAACACTGGAAAATGAAACAAAAAAATTAATAATATAGTGTGCTTAAAAAAAACTTTCACTCATAAAAAGTTTCTATATGGAATTTATCAATATTCTAATGAACATCAAGATATTTTAAAAGCTTCTTCTACCACACATTGATTCTTATGAATCATATAATTACATGTGCTGATTAAAAATCCCAAAAATCAATCATTAAATAAAAAAAATCCAATACAAGATCATGAATCACAAAATTCATTAAATATAAAATAAAAATGTGAGAAATTTTATGTTTTTAAAAAATATTTAATGATCACTGAATTCGATTTTTTTAATCTGAAAGTACACTCTATATTTTTTTCATTTGAGGTAAATTTTCATAAATGAAAGAATGTAAATATGAAAATGACATTTTATTCATTATAGAATCGATAGATATTAGTTTTTTAAGTAGTTTATTCATATAAAATAAATTAATAAATAATAAATTTTTAGATTTTTTTATAAAACAATGATTACTTATGTTTTATTTATTAGTTGATGGACATATTTTTAAAAGATGAAAATTTCAATTCGAAAAAATTTATATATATTATATTGACACAATGAAAATCATATTTTTGTAGGATTCAATGTTTTATTTTGAAATTTAATTAATGATAATTTTACAAGTCCTTCACATAAAAAACAAATAAAAATAATTTTTTCTTATTTGAAATGTAAAAAATTGGGCGTTCAGGCCCAATTTGACTTTTAGTGGCGAAAATATTAAATTCAATTCATGGTAATGAACAATTTAAATGTTCCATATAAAAAATTAAAATAATATACCAAATTATCTTTTCTAGTATTATTAATTTGATAAATTTTATAATGTTATATTTTCTTACACTTTATTGGGTGATAACAAATGTTTTGAATCCAAAATATATGTCAAATTAATAACAAATGAATTCATAAGTATTTAATATTAATTAATTTTTTTTACTTATATTATTTGGAGTACAAACAATCATTTTCATAGCTATAATCATGTAAAAAATGATTTTATTTAAAAAAAATTGTTAAATTAAGTAATTCAGTGTCATTAATTATGAGAAAGACACTTTGTTTTATTAGTTTCAATTCTTATTATACATGTTTCAAATTAATTGATAATTATTTCTATCCAATTTAGTGTAAATCCATATATCATTATATGTTTATAGTGAATGAAATAAATTTTTTAATTTTCGGATGTGGTATTGGTCATAAAAACAAATGTAGACATTGTATATAAATTTCATTAACTTTTCTATTTATTTATTTATTTAATGATAATTTTCATTTATTTTCATTTAAAGGAAAAGTTTTTGATCTAATATGATCTTTTTAGGTGTTTTTTATTGACAATAAATTTTATGCTAAAAAATAATTTCATATTATTCTAAAAAAATAAGACTTGATATTAATATATAATTCATTCCTAAAGTCAAAAATTATTTGGTGAAACTGTATTACAATTTCATGATAAAATCCTACATTTTTAAAACAATTGAGACAATTAAAATCATTGTAACGTGAAAAATAATTTAAAATTTATTGTTCATTATGATTTAAAAAAATTAATTAATTTTTATTCCCTTTTTTATTGGGAAAAAATTAATTGAATACTATTTTGATAATTTTAATAATAATATTATATCATTTCATTTTCTTTGATTGTGTGAAACTATTTGTTAAAATGAAATTTCGTTTTATTTAAATTCTGTAATTTTGATAATTATAAGAATAAAGTAAATTTATTTCTAGTGTTTATGATTTCAATTTATCAAAAATAATCATAAATCATTATCCCTATAATTTCATAACCAAATAGGTTCTTCTATTTGTGTTCAGTTTGTGCAACACATTTATTATTTAAACAATTCAATTTTTGGACATTCTAACCCAAATAAATATCAAATTTTCAAATTGATCATTCCAATATATAGATAATTAAATTTTATTTTCTAATATATATTAAAAATATACATTTTTTCTTTGGTGTTGTCTATGGAATTAACATAGTTATGTTTTAAAAAATAAAATTTAAAACATCATTTTCAATAATTCTAATCACACCAAAAAACTAAATAGAAAAAATGTATATACATATAATTTATATATTATAAAAAATTATTTATCCCAATATTTCAAGATACTATTATATTAATATCTTGTTCTTGATATAATAGTATTTATTTAATATTAACAAAAAACTGAACTCGAACACACTATTGGATATTTGGACCAAACTAGACATTTTATTGATGTGAAATTAATTTATAATCATAAAAAAGTAATAATGTGATATTACTAAGAGAATTTAATAATAATATTTGTAATTTTTAACTTGGTTTACATAAGGTAATTTAAATTTTATATCAAAATAATCTATTAACATAAATAACAAAACTTTATTAATTTGAAACACACTTCATGTCTATTCAATGCATTATTTTTTATTATTATTTAAATATGTTGTAAAGAGTTTTTAAAAAATTATTTTAATTACATAATTTTTCATGGTTTTATGTGTTTTATGACCTATAAAAACACAGAAAATTGATTTTTAATCATGTTTTAAAAAAAATTACCAGATTGGTCTTTTTTCATTATGTCATAATAAAAATTAATTGAGGCTTTTTTTATCGAGTTTTCTAGAAATCCAGGTTTGTTTAATATTACTTATCTTGTATCATGTTTTTTATGATAAAATTTTTTTATATAGAGAGAAATATTTTCCCATTATTTCCAAACTATATATAAAATTCCTAAAAATATTTTTTGTTTAGTTAAAAATTAAAATTCATGCCCCAAAAACAATAATTAAAAGTATATTATTAAAAATTATCTAAGAATAATAATTTGATACACCTCAAGAATATTGTTTATCATTCATCAGATCAATTACAATGTAATGTGGTAAATGAGATTTTTGTGAGACAGAGTCTCTCTATTATAATGACAGTTTTTACAGATGTTTTTTGGATGTTTTATTAAAGAATATGGTGTTTTTTTTGTTATTTTATGGGTTATTTATATTTAATGTAATAATTTTAAATTTTTACTTCTGATGTTGAACAATTTTATTTCATGTAATGAATTCATAATGATATCATCTGCCTTAATGACCAATTCATACTCATGGACACATTGGGCTCCTGATTCATTCCACTCTACATTAGATATACACATTTCTTAGTCTACCCATGGACTTTAGGTCATAAAATATAAGTTTTTATAATTATATATAAATTTTATTATATTTATATTTAAAATATGATAATTTTTTGAAACTCTGGTTGTAAATTTTGGACAGGCATAACCTCAAAATCACAGATTTGAAAATAATAGAAAAAGGTATTATTGAGATATATGTGTATATGTCCAAGAAATAAAAATATAGAATATTATATAAAATTATTATTAATGAAAATATAAATGGTTTCACTTATTTTTTCAATGATTTCAGAGTCTATGTGTCATTATTAAGTGTATTTTTGTTTTATAAATTCTCCACCACCACTTCTCTGTACCTAAAAAAGAATAAATTGTCACTCCTTATGTTTTCTATTATATGATAAATTTTGGGACAGAAATTATTTAAAACATATCACATCTAGTTTTATGTGGATGATAAGAACTTATTAATAAAATACCATGGATTCTATCAAAATAATGTGATATGTTTTTAATGGATTTATAAAACAACATTTATCTATGAAATAAATTGGGTACTAGTATATGTAGCATCTAGAATTAAATTCTTTCTTTAGGTCAAAATTATTGGGTCATAGTGTAAAAATAGTCACTAGGGATACAATTTATGTGAATATTATGTTGAAATTTTTGTGAATAATATTTAAAAAAATTTAGTTGATTGTTGCAAGAAAACAAATAAGGTAAAAATGATACCCACTAGAATATGTGTTACAATTCTGACTCCAAAAAAAAAACCCATCTATCATTTCATTACAATGGATTAGATACAAGAGAAAACATAAAAAGGGTGAGTTAGTTATATATTCATTAATACACTATATATATACATGTTTGACTTATTTAATTAGAAACAAATATAGACTATATCAATGAAAAAAATATATTTATTTTCACTTATTGAAAGATTTCATCTTCAAAACCATGAGAGGGAAGGAAAAAAAATTGGTGAGATCAAATTCTCTATCAGAGTAACATATTGAGATACCAAGATTATATAATATTTTAGTCATATTAAATTAGGCTTAATCAATATTGCATGGTTAATATTTTAGAAACACACACCATCAATACGTTGGGAACAAAAATGGTTCCATATATTTAATCTTAGTGAAAATCCAATGGATAATGATAACTAAATGTATAATTAATAAATTTAATAATTATTGAGAATTGATTTTAGGTCACATGAACCATCACACCATCAAGTGGGTTTAGTCTATAGTTAAATATGGGTCTTGTAATTTTCAGGAAACAAACATGAAGGGTTTATTGCCAACTATTTTGCCTCATGAGACATGTTGATACATCAAGAGGCTATAACGAGCCCCAAAAAATATCTCAAGTAATAATAATTAATGATAAATTTAATTTTTTCAAGATAAATATTCCATAATAATATATCCATATTTACTATGAAATACTGATTTTTCAATATTTCAATATTTCATGTAAATATAGTGTGTAAAAATTCTATACGGATTAACTACTAATCATATAAATGGTAATGGAAAATATGGATATTTAATTGGAATATAGTTTCAAATGTGAAATTACGTCAAATTTGTATTATATAATTCATAGAAGAATGATTATATTCATAATACCCTGTGAGTCTCAATGAAATTGAAATTGAAACGAATACCCTTAACTTATACATAAATGTGTCCTGAAACTGATTTTAACGACCATGATAATATGATTAAACAAAATAATTTTTTAATTAATAAAAGTTTATACTTGTATTTTAGTTATTAAAATTTTATTATGATCATTTAAGGAATTTTTTATGATTTATAAGATAAACTTTTATTTTTTGGGTGTGTTTGTTTCTTGGATTTCATGATCGATTTTCTTGTATAAATTTATAAAAAAATCCTGTAAAATGAGAACAGTTTTCTAGAATTGAAATTAAATTTTAGTAATGAACATCAAGAATATTAATTAGTTATATATTTAATTTGGTTATATGGTATGAGTAAAAATCATTAGACAAAATGTTAGTGATAATTGTTAATATTTTATAGTTTTTTATCCTCATGGACTATTTTTTTTATATTAATTAATATTTATCATATATATATATATTTTTTCAAGATCATTATATAATATAATATATATATATATATATTACAATAACTTTTAACAACAAAAAAATTATTATGATTATCCTTGAAGGCTGAATTTAAGAACAAAAACACTTCTTCAACAAATGCGGTGAATCGACACCTCACAAACGATGTTTTCATAATTAGATAAAAAGGAAGAGGATAAGAGACACGAAAAGTGATTTTTCATTGAAATAATAATGTTGAACTATATTGGGTTTTACCTTTTAAACTATTTTCTTTGATAACCTCATTAAGGGCCTTGGGAATGGTATTTTATTGAGTCAAAAGGCTGTTAGATGTGGTGGAGGGAAATGAAAAAATTATTGAATAAATATTTGACATGTTTGATGGCTTTGGTTGTGTGAAGAAAAGATTTGGTGAGGGATGGTGTTTATAGTGGATGAAAGGTGGTTTTTTGATTATTTTAATAATTATTTAATTATTTTTACCTAGGATAAAAAATAGTGATGATTCTTAAGACTAAATAAATTATAAAGTTCATATAGTATCTAAAAAATGGTTATAACATAATAAAAATATCATCTATTTTTCAATATTTCATGTATATAGATTATACAACAAATTGCAGTATTACAAAATTCACCTAATATTAAACTATTTTAGAAAAATACCAAAAAATAACCATATCCATTCATCGACATCTAGACTTAAAAACTTAAATACATTTTATAAAATTTTCTTACTAAATATGACAAATTTAATTATTAATTAAAATATTCATTTACTCAAAAAATAACAATATCAAAATTATAACTAATTTTATAATACATTTCACAATTAATTAAGATCTTATAAAATTATCTTATAATAATAAGGAAAAAAATAATTTATGATTCTTCTTTATGAATATTATTTTTTTAATTTATTATATTAATTACAAAATTCTAAATTAACATTGATGCTTTCTAAAAATAAAAACACATAATTTATATTTAAAATATATTTATTTACATATATTATCATATATTTATAGCATATTTCCACTTATAGGATAACTAATTTTTATTTATACTTTAATTGGTGAGGTTACAGCTCCATTGGATGAATTATTATTACTAAGGATCAAATTACTATTAAAAGGTCAATTTACTCATTCATTTTTATATATTATTCAATTTCTAGAAAAAAAATCAAATTTCATTCATTATCTACTGTAGACTTTATTTTTTGTTCTATATTTGATTTAAAATGTTTTATAATATATTAATTATTTTTTTGCATATTGTATGAAATCAAATGAATTGATATTGTTACAAGGAATATACCGTAAAATAATGAGGTGTTATATTCTACCCCCCATCTAGAATTTATTCTTAATAATTACCCATTAATATTTTTGTCTGAAAATGTGTGGGTTTTTATTCTTCATAACATCTTCATATTCCCACATCGTATCATGTATTTTAGGTTTCCTATAAATAACCATTACTAATCGAGTTTCCTAATTTGATATTATCTTCTCTCTTTGGTCCAGAATCTCGATAGGTTATTAAATGTAAGATAAATTTGGATCTATTAATATATATTTTCTAGTTAGTACATTCTTTGGGTATGACATTTAATTCATTGACCATGATATATGGAACACATCATGCACTTTCCATACACATGATAACATTTCAAATCGATGTACTACTTGCTCCAATTCATTCTTGAATTTTAAATGGTCTGATATACGTGAGGAACAATTTACCTATCACATTGAAGGATAAGACACCCATATATGGTTATAAATTAAGAAAGAAATGATCTCCCCATAAAAATTCCAAATCCATTCTCTAATTATAGAAACACTATCTGGTATACATTGAGATGCATTTATATATTCTTGAATAGTCACTACAATCAAATTAGTATCCGCAGTATGCACTGTGATTATAATTTTCCACCAACATACATTATCCAAACATGTTGCTATTCAAAATTTCTTTCCATATAATGATTTCTATGGCACTAATTGAATACTAAAATGGAAACTATTATTGCAGGAAAATTATAAATGTTAAATAACAATCCCACAATCCATGTATTATAGGTGAGAATGATTTCAACATGTCTACCAATGTTTAAACAATAATTTTAGATTGTACATAAATTTTAGGGATATAATAAGTACTCAAATTAAGAGTATTATCCAAATCCTTCTGATAGATCATCTAGAATTTTGATGTGAAATTGAGTTCTCAATTTTACACAATCTAAAGTGGTGCACGGTGATGTCTTACAAATTAATCAATATAGATTTTTGTAGGTTTCAAATAGGAATTTTTTTTATAGAATTAAAATGACCTAATATTGTAAGGAAATAATTAATAACCCATACTATATCATTCTATTCAAGGTCTCCTAAGTAGTGTTGTGAAAATATACCTCATAATGTCATCCCACTACCACATAAGAATATATAGAGGATCCATTGATCATCGTGGATGTTGTCTCTCAACCGCTACTTGTTGACAATACAGAAACCTTGACCCATAGAGATAAATTTCATGCATCATGTTATCCCATAAAAAATCATCTTCCATATATTTATATATCTCTGTACTACTCTAATGAATAGTGAAATTATTTATATATCCATAATCTAATAGTTCCTTTTTAGATCTGGTTTTGATTTTACACTTAACCACATTCAGAATTTCAGAATCTCATCATCACACTCTATGTTTTTAAGTCATCCATCCTTATCGAATTTAATTTTCTTTCGAATATTCTCATCGTTAGGATTATTGGTTTTTATCTAATTTATTATAGATGGTTTAACAATAATTTGAAAAAGTAGTGATGTTTAATCATCCAAAAAAATTATTATATCCAACTTTTCGAAATCCATGAACATATGATCATTACCAATCCTCATTTTTTTGTGATGTCCATGATCCTTCATAATTAATGCAATATCAACCATATTTTCTATTCCAGTGTGGTATTTTATTGAGGAAACATAATATTCATGTAACTCAAGCCCTAGACTTTTCCTCATGTCGTGTTCTTTATGTGTAAATATTTATGTAAAATATAATGATCTGAATATATTTCACATCAATGGAAATAGATATATATTCTCTATTTATATAGATAAATTATTATGTTTTCTAACTCACTCTCATTTGTTGGATTATTTTATTCACGAGTAATTTATTTCATTGATTCATAATATATTACTTTATTATTATTTATAAGGACAAAACCCATTCCATTCATTAGTGCATCATTTAATACCACCAAATGACCATTTTTAATGGTATAGTAAATATTAGAGCATTCTCAAACTATATAATAAATTATCTAGTACATCACATACATTCTTTTTTCCAAACAAACATAACCCCATTTTTTGTGAGCTTGGATTGTATCATAGGCCATTAGGAAAAATTGTGAATGAAACCCCAATAGTAGCCTGCTAAACCAATTAATCTATACCACTTAGTAATGTTTGTTGGTAGAGGAAATTCATATAATTACTTTGCCTTTTCAAGATAAAATAATATTTCATCCTTAGATACAACATGTTAATGAAATGAAACTTTCTGAAGCTAGAAGTACCAGTTGCTAAACATTCCATAAAACACTAATTTTCTAAGAGACTTTAGAAAAATTCACATGTTGTTCTAGGAAAATATTATCTTTTGTAATATTACAATCTATAATAAATAAATAAAAAAAATTTCATGATTTTCATTTAACACACTCTTAATTATATATATATAAATAGTGAGTTTATTTGTTAGTCCAAAAACCATTTTTATAAACCTGTAATGTTTATACCTCATTCAAAATGTTGTCTTAAGAATATATTACTTGTTTAAATGGAGTTTATAAAAATTATAATGATGTTTAAAAATAAAAAAATAATTTCTTCTAAAGTGATTATCACTTAACAAAAAAATTTGAGTTGGAGGATACATATTTTTATTATAATAGCCTTATATATCTATATAGAATGAATAACCTCAATGATACGTCATTCTTTCTTCACAAGATAGAATTGGGAATTCCCATGGATAAACGTTATGGAGAAAAATTTCAATTTTACAAAAATAATCTATGTGTTTCTTCACCTCAACTAATTCCATGGTTTAGATTCTATAAGGAGTCCTTAATATTGGATATGCATCATGGATGAGACCAATGGTGAATTCAAATTCACGTTATAGGGATTCCCAGGTAACTCCTATTGAAATACGTCACTATATTCCAATAAAATTGGTATATCCACAATTCAAACATTAAATTCCTCATTTCTTGATGTTGTTTTCTCTTACCCACCCATGAGTTTAATTTAATATATCCAATGGAGTGATATCTCGATAAGAATTTGATGATGAGGTTTATACTCTAAATATATGAGATTCTATATCTTCCTCACAAATCTTGCATTCATTATTCATGGAAAAAAGTCACAAAATATTTTGAAATTAAATACATACTAAGGATTGTATCAATTTATATAATGTGTATATTTATAATTTCACAACTAAATCTAGTTTATGGGTCATAAATGGGACTGAATGGCACATTTTTATTATAATGTGTCCTCCTAATGGAGTTTTAATGGCTACCTAAAATGTTAAATAGAAAGGAAAATGTATAATTTTCTTAGAAAAATGAGGGGATATAAAATATTGTGGTGATAAAGATTTAAATAGTGTCTTTCATAGATTTTACGATTGGAGAAATGTACCAAACTGCAAATTGTTGGCTACTACTATATCGATTGGGGAGATCTTGTCTCAATGGACATCTCCCCTTGTTCACATCAGTGGTAGAATACCATGATTCTTGGGATATTTTTTTGAATGACTCCCCTTTTCATTGAAGTAGAATCATTTAAAATCAATTATTTTTTTCTTTTCGTTTCATTCATTAGCTCGATAATGAATTTCTCCCCACATATAACGAACACTCATTACTTTTAATCATTAACCATGATAATTAATTCCACTATTTTAACATTATGGGAATTTATTATTTCCTCTCCTATTCTTTATAGATTATCCTTTTTCATGACTATTATAAGACCCCCCTTTTTAATGATTTCCCATTATCACATACTATCTTAATAAATTCTTTTCTATTATGATGGCACATAATAATATTTCATCATAGGATGGAAATGTTTGAGAATATAGTTACCTTCAATGATATAGACTAATACATTTAAATAAATTATAAATCTATTCTTCTGAATTACATATGACATGTATAGAAAACATGGATAGTCTAGTGAAGTTAGCCTCTTACTCAACAAGGCTTTCTCCATCCCTTTTTTATGATAAGGAATTTTCACTTCATTTCAGTTCATTTCTCCAGAGGAAATTATCTATCAGATAATATTATAATATAATTTATCCATTCCATGCCTTATATTTCATCATCCTCTATTGTATTTGGGTTCAATGACCACTATTGACAATTATATCCATTAATACATTGTAGTTCCAATACTACCTTGTCAATTTCATTACATCTTGATCCTAGAAATATATTATCAAGGGATTTGTTCAATTGTTCATATACCAATGGATTTTTAGTCCCACTAAAATATGGATTCATATGCCTTATCAAATGATCCAATGTAGGGGTATTATGTTAATTCCTCATAACCTGGGAAATTTTTTCCTAATATGGTCATGATCAAATCAGCTCACACACTATCTATGTTTACATTCCCAGTGGGGTAATCACTAAAATATATAAGGGTTTTGATTATTTTCCATCAATTAGGTGCCATTTATAAATAACGGAACCGACTAAAATATGTAAGGATTTATAATTCATAATTTTGAACTACAAAACCATAGAATATAAATTGAAATGGTATTCTCATAATCATAAATATTGTTTATTTAGGGATATATTTTTGTATAAATTCTACGTAATGGAATGTAAATTGAATTTGAATCATCTGAAGAAAACCTATGTAGTTTCAATTAAGGTATGGTGTAATGCCCATTGTTGTGTAACATGTTACGCCGACTCAGTCCCAACACATAGTGTCAGAGCTGTTACCTCTAGTTACATCTCTTCAAGAACCACCCCACCAATAGTATGCAGATAATAATGTGTTAATTGCTATAACAACATAATATCCACCTCAACAAAAATATATAAATTTCTTTTATTATTATCCTCAAAATCTATCATGGTCTTATGTTCCATAAATATTATTTACGAAAACTAGTTCCCAAGATATATACTAAACTTATACTCATACCAACTGCATAAACCCTGACCCTGGTAGCCGATAGCCACTAGTATTTTTTTTAAATATAATATATATAAGAGATAAAACTAAAAAAAATCAATCATTTTACTGGTTTTCAAGAAACTAGATACATACTTGGATCCCTTATTTCAGTGGGAAAATAATCATAGAAAATCATAATAGAAAACAATATTTTTTCTTGTCACTTATTCTATTATTTTATCTTCAAAACATGGAGAGGAGATAAAATAAAACTATGAGAAAAAAATATATACAAGGGATACATATACAGTAATCATGAATTGATTATTAGTGAATCAAAATAAATTAGTTATAATCAATATAGAATGGTTAACATATGGAAAACACAAACCATCAATACACTGAGAATTAAAGTGTATTCATATATTTTTTCCTAGTGAAAATCCTACATATAATCGAATATAAATATAAAATGAGTAAAATATTTATTTATTGGACATCATTTATCAAGAAAATGAATCATCATACCGTCATGACAATTTATGTCTATTTCTAAATACCTATCTAGTTATGTTTTGTAAACAAATAAAAAGTGTTTATTGCCAACTATTTTTTTCATTAGACCTTCAAGTCATCAAGGGGATATAACATGCCCCACAATTCACTAAATATCCAAATAAGTTTTCATACCTAATTTTAGGTCATAAATAATATTCCACGATAATAAATCTTTATATAGTATTAAATAGAAATTTATCATCATTTCATCATTTAAAGTAAATACTATGTGTATAAATGTTATACAGATTATAAAACAATCAAATCAATGATACAAGAAAAATAGAAATTTAAAAGGATTCAATCTAAATTGTATAATTAAATCAAATTAGTAGTAGATATATAACATATGAATTCCTTTTTGTACAATTCCATGTGTTTCTCAATACAACTGAAATTGAGATGATGTACCTTACCTTATGTATGAATGTGTTCTATAATTGATCAGAATGTCCTCGATAATAATATTAAATCCATTAATTAATTAAATGATAAAAATTTATACATGAATTATATTTTTTTATAACTTTTAAATGTTCATTTAGGGCCTTCTGATGAGGTGCATGACACAACATAATCAATCTATAGTGTTTATTTCATTAGGATTCATGCCTGGTTAACCTGTATACATGTATGTAAAATTAATATAAAATGGAAATAGTTGAACATAATCAAAAACAATATGTTATTAATAAATATCCATATTATTAAATGTTAAAATGTTTCATTGGTTTATATAGAATAATTAAAAATAATTAGATAAAACATTAGTGAGAATAGTGATTATTTTGACATTTTTATGATCACCATGAACTAGTTTTTATTTATTTATTAATACTATTCATATATACTAGTTATATAAATTTAAATAAACTACGAAACATAAATAAATGATAAAAAACTAGAATAAATGATGAAAATAAATGATGAAAATGTTTTATAATATATCATTCTAAAAAATGGTAAATAAATGATTTTATGACAATAAATGATTAAAATTTGAAAAACAATAACACATCATCCACGAAAGTAGTAAATAAACACATCAAAGATGATGTTTTATTATTTAGAATAAAAGGATGAGGAGAAGATTCTTGATAGTGTATATTCAATTAAAATAATAATATTATAGTATATATTAGATACTTGAGTTATCATGATTTTTTTATGTTGGTGGTGAGGTATGTATATTGAAATAAGGAGAAATTAAATAAAATGAAAGTATAGGATTAAAGGTTTTACCTATTAAATTCTACTCCTTGAGAAACTCTTTAAGGAACATGGTAATGGTATTTGTTTTGAGAAATAAATAACATGGACATGGGAGATAAAAATTTAATGATTATTGGGTATAAATTAGAAAATATTCATGTCATTGAAATTTTTAGGAGAAGAGGTATAGAGGGGTAGTATTTATAGTTTAAGACATTGTGGTTTTTTATTATTTTAATAATTATTATATTATTTTGACTCCAAAAAAGAAACATTGATCATTTATATGACTAAATATAGTAATAAGATCATGTGAGATGGAATAAATGGTGCCTATATCATCCATACATCGTCTATGAGTCCATAATTCATCTATTTAGAAGATTCCGTAAATTATCATATTTCACTATTCACAAAAAATTTCTACTATTTTGGAAAAATCCCAAAATAAAACCCTTACAATTTTTCAATTTATAGGATTAAAAAATTAAATCAATATTATGAATATATTATTCTCAATATGGGGAATTCAAATTTTAATTAAAATCCTCATTTACTCAAAAATGCCAATTTGAAAAAAAATAAATGAATTTATAACAACATTAAAAAATAATTTGATGTCTAATAAAATTAACTAATAATCATGAGACAAAAAAATATTAATTTGAAATTAAATTTTATGAAAAAGTTCTTTAAATTCATGATATTATTTATATAAATTTTTGGTACATTTTTTATAAAAATTACAACACTTAATTTGTTATTTTCAAAATATCTATATACTTATACTATGATATAATTATAACATGTTTTTAGTTTTATGTATCCCAAATTTTATTTATACTTTTATTTGCGAGGTTACTATTATAGTTATTGAATTACTATTTCTATGGGTCACAATACTACTGCAAAGGTGAATTTTCTATTTCAAAATTATATGTTGAATAATTTATATAAAAAATTCTATAATATCATTGATTCTTCATTATAGTTTATTTAATGTTCTTGATGTGATTTTTTAATATTTATACTATAAGAAATTAATTTTTGTCTAAGTTAATCAATATAATTAATTGAATTTATGAAATTGTATATGCACTGTAAATTCACGGGTTGTTAATACCTTGGTGCTTGTGTAATATACTAGAATTATATTTTTTGTGTTCACTAATTGAATATTCGTTACATATGACTAGGTAATTCTTATGTGAATGAAAACGTGAATTCTACACAATCAATATAGTGAACCCAATATGTATTCTATATAAAACACGGTGTGAACTCACTAGTATTGATCATTGTAGATTAACTTATAGAGTTATTTTATACATGCGTGGAAATAATAAGTCCTATAAAACAAAGAAGGAATTACAGTTAATGTGTCCCATGGACTCCATAATCAACTTAGACAATGAAATCAACAAGACGAGTTAATTATTCCTACATTTTTGCACAATATATACTACATGAATTCTATTGAGTTACTTATGAATAATAATCTAGGGTTAATGTTATTGAAAATAGGGTTATATCATACCTTTTTTGAGTTTCTACATAATTACCTAATGAGAGACTAGTTCAAATAAGACCGATATTTATACAACCCTGAAGGACCAACGAGGTATGAATCTTGGAATAAATGATGAAATGAAATGAAACTGAGGAATAATAAATCTTGTATCATTGATCCACTAAAATATATATTAACATTAACATTATAGTTAACTATATAACAAACCTTGTTGAATTACATCAATTTCACCCTGTAAAACCTAAAAATGTTTTGTTCAAACTAATTGTCTTGCTTTCCCAAAAATAGTTATTTCATGTGAACCTAATATATTACCATAGCCTCAAATAATTTTAGGTTACCTAAATGGTTGAAACCATTCATTTTCACCCGTGTGTAAATTGTAATTTATTTGATTCTGATCACATATGATATTATATATTTATATTTCATTACCTGACCTCTATATTCAAAAATATGTCATTTTGAAAACCCAGTACATTAATTTTCTCTTATTCTATAGAATACTATAAGAGGATTCACACGTGTTTGTCCCACACAAAACAATTTTATGGTACTTGTAATGTTATTGTTCTCATGTTATGACCATAAATGATAAGACACCATTGGTTTAGTATGTTCGATGTTGAAATAGAGACCATAGTCTGAGGTTAACAACATTAAATGTAACCCCATTAGAACATGGAACATGAACATAATTGGATTGACATATCTCTATATATGGAATAAAAATAACTATATTTTGATATAGTTGTAAAGGATATAGAGGAATCCCCTTTTAATGTCCCAATCAATCTATTGTAACACATTCTACATCCCTAGTTTGGGGTAAAATTTAGCATTCCTTCTTATATAAATTTTTAATATATTATATCTAATGATTTAGATAAATTATGAGATAATATAATATACTTGTGATGTAATAACTATATTACATATTGATGACTAATTTCATTTATAAATTGATAGTTGGTATTTTTATTACGATGTTCCTCATGAATATACTTGTAGCAATAAGTATTTAACTAACTACAAAACCATAATGTGATATTGTTAAAATTTTGGTTTTGATTATTTTGGAAAATATTCATGATGATACCAAACCAAATTTCCATAATATAAAATAATCAAATAAAAATATGGAAAACTAGTTGTGATATCATATACTTTAGAATAATATTGATTGATTAATAATTTCTTTTAGTGTTAATGCCATCCTTTCATTATATGTAGAATTATCATGTATTCGTCAATAATTTCATATACCATGTTTCATAAAGAATATGTCTTCTTATATACCCTTTTCGAAATTTGATAATCACTAGGGTTACTATAATCTAAAAATCAATAACTCCCAGAACATATATGTTCATAAATTTTAATATAACTACATCATTTTTGATCAACCAATAAATTTCTCTTCTACCTAATTCTTTCAACACCATATGCTAACTGAAGTGGTGTGGGATTAACATAATAAGGGCATAATTCCAATCTTGTAAATATTTCATGAATATTTTATTGGTTCGAGGAAATAGAGACATGATCTATAATTATATGTCGGATAGGAATAGCTGGTGCCCATATCAATAGAAATTCTCATGGGGAGTGTCTTCCTTAATAGATAATACTCATCCTCATATACTATAACAATATGATATGGTCTTCTTATACATCTATGTGACTACCGTATAAGATATCTAAATGTATCCCATTAATTATTTTAACCCCTAATATAAAATATTTCACTGAGGAGGAAATAACCCAATCCATATATACTCATGATCATAGAAGTAGGTCCCATAATGTGAATAAAATAATGGTTGTATAGATATTGTGATATGCCTCTGATACATCTATGTTAATAGAATACCATTAGTAAATCTTGACTAAAACTGAATTAGATATCATATCCATCCTAATCAAGGGGGAAAATTTTATTTAATATTTATAGTGGTATCTAACTGAATAGATCCTTCTTCTTTTGGTGAGAGAAATTATGGTTTATATCCATGAAATTGTATTCAAAAATCTAATAACCATGGAATCCCTCCCAATGATAATAAAATATATATAATTCTTCCTTCAGATTCAATTAATCTAAAACATGCATCCTATTTAAAAAAATGAAAGCATTAAATTATATGATTATCATTTATGGATAATACTTCTCATTGAAACCCGTAAAATGATTCAACATATTTAAAATTTATCTAATCATATTCAAAAATGAAATAAACAGTTATTGATTTTTTAGTGACTTACCAATGGTATCCTCATCTTATAGGTTTCAAGGTATTTTACCCTTATAATCATCACTACTATTTTAAATTAACAAAACAAATTCTCAGTTTAGGGAGAGACCAAATCTAGGAAATATATTTAAAATAAGGATAGAGGTATCTCTTTATATTTTTCATTTGAAAACGCATGTTATTGGTATAATGATCAAGTATTGCAAGAATTATTTTAATATGTTTTTCATTTTATGAGTTATTTCTTACATCCCCCAAAACAATATAAAAAACACAAGTTTCAATAAAAGCCGAAATTTCTTAAAATACTCAAGCTTGGGTTCAAGGATATTTTTTTATGATATGAAATTGTATTTATATTTTATTATTACTAATTCCAAAAAATTATATGATTATTAGATAGTATATTTTTTTCACTGTATGATTCAGGTAAAAAATCATTCCAATGGAAACCACATTGGTTTTATGAAGCATAGTGATAATGAGGATAACGATCAATAGGAGGTTCATTATTGAGTATATCTGACTCAATGATTAATTAAGATGGATTACATACTCAAAATAAAATTATTTTACATGATTTTGGTTCTCAAAATAACATTTCATTATAACCACTTGTCAAGATATTAGTGATGAAATTGTAAAATGGGTTGTTATATTAATAACCAATATGACATCTAATGATATTACTTCAATTAAAATATAATAAATAACATTCGAGTATTAATTTAAAATAATAAATATTGAATAAAATAATATGAAATTACTAATGTGAAATATACATGCAATGTGTTCTTTTTTAGATTGAGTTTTTAATTCTTTATGACAACCCTCCTAAATGGGTAGAGACTTATTAACCCATGTATAAAAAATTAATAAGTCTATAAAAAACCGAACATGATTATAATATTCTATTCATTACTAATATTTTGGAGTATTGTGAATATTAACCACAATGATTTATTATTTTGTAGTTATAACTAAACCATTTTACACATGATCATGCAGGACCTCATTGGAATATACAAATATAAGAATATTAGAAATAATCGTGAATAATGGATGAGTGTACTATATATCTAGACGCTGTAGAGTCCAAGAAAATAGTATTATAAATATTGAATAATTTTAATAGGAATTGTTATATCTAACTTTCCCCCACCCATGCTTTTTAGTCATAACTTCTAAAAAGTCAATTACAAGGTAGATCTATAATAATATCAGAGTATTATTATTTTAAGATTTTATTAGATAAATGGAACCCTAGAATAAAAAATATTATCAATTTAAATATGTTTCTATTAAAATATGATGGATTTTAATTTCAATCGTATAATTATTAAATATATTGTTTCATTATTACTTCATTGGTTTTATTTCACAATAATTATATTATCAATGTAGTCCGATGCTAATGTAAATAAATAAATTTATTTATATTTTATTTAGAATCGTGGGATTAGAAAAGATAAAAACTATTCATTTCTTGGTTGAGGGGTTATAAATATTCCATATATATAGAACATTGTCATCAATTGTATATAAATATGTTCTTACATAAATTATAGGTTGAATTAGATTATATAATAATCTGAATTAATTACCCCCAATGGATTTTGAGAATTCACTGAAACAACACAATTTATAGATTATATTTTCCAAAGAACCAAGATAAAAAAACATCCTAAGCACTAACACATGTAAGGAATATTTTTATATTTTAACCAACAAAAATAACTCTTAAAACAATATTATTATGAAATATTATTCCAAAACTATGTTTTAGTGATTTTTAGAATAGATGTAACCAATATTATTCCTTAAGTGATGATTATTTTCTATAGAACATCGATATTTAGAGTATATAACATCATAATTTCATTTATAGGGGAAATAATAATGATAATGTAACGATATATATACTCAAAAAATTTACCCAATCATTATATTTTGTGATACGTGATCAATGAATGTTTTAACATTATGTAATTTAAAATTGTATATAATGAATTTCAATTATCACTATAAAAAAACTTTTATATATAGAATATATGATAACTATATTCCCAAAATAAATATAAGAATGCAATGATTCAACTAATATGAATGTATATAATTATGATAATTTTATGATCATAAATTCATCAAATCATTCGAAATAATTCATTACAACATAAGTAAATAATATATTTATAAACCTAATTCCCACTACAACTAATAAAATTGTGTATTTTATTTCTAAAACTATTTTGAAATGATATAATATAAATTATAAAAGTGAAATGAAATATGATGATCCTTTATGTGTCCCTAAATGAGTCTAGATTGGACAAACATTATTCTAATAAAATTATGATTATGGAAAGCAACATTCTATAAATGATCCTCTTCAAATGAAGATATCCAATTCAACTCCATAAATTTCACATGATTTCTAATAAAATCATCTATTAAATAATATTTTTATTAAATAAAAACATTTTTTTTATTCACATTGTATTTGAAAATTGTATGGATTCATTAAATAATTTTTTTCGTAAATCCCATTGTAATGATGATAACATTACTATAAACTGATCTGAGCCATAAAATTTGAATACATACCCAACTATATGAATTGATAAAGAATATCATATAGGCTTTAAACCATTCACTAAGGGGGGAATCACTATCAATTTTATTTTCATATAATATTATTTTTCTAATTAATCAGTTATTTCTAATGCATTTATTTATAATATCACTCATAGAAAAATGCATGAGGAATAATTAGATGTATACTGCAGTCTAATACAACTATGATGGTCCACAATAAAATCTAATTTTAATAATACATGTCATACCAATGTGAATGAAACTAGTCTATCCTTATATTATATCCACAAAAGAACAAAATTTTTAAGGTTTATATGAATTGGGTAGTAAATATTTTCCATGTATAAACAGAAAAAATATTTATATAAAATGAATGGAACATTTCATTGGGATTTAATCTCCAATTGAAATTATTTCTGAACTAAACCCTTATATTTGATTGTCTAACCATAACAATATCATGAAACCATTTAACCAATTAAGAATAAATTGATCAATATAAATAGAACAATATAGAATCAACTCATTTGATTTCACACAACCATAGTGAAATTTTATAAATATCATAGACATGGTGAAATTATGTTTTATTTCTACAATATAACTTCATGTAATTAGTTAGCCCAATCCATAAGAATTGGGTGTTTTTGTATCACTATCTATATATATAGGATCATTCCAAACATTTTATATCATTATTGATCAATAAATATATAGTTTGACAATTGATTCTCATTGATTTTGGGTTAACCACATTATTTTCTCAATCAAAAATTACATCAAAATCTCCACTCAAATCTATCCGAATTTATTTAGCTCTGCCTCGATCTAAACATTAGCTATATGTTATTTATTATTAATTAATATATAAAAATTTTGTAGATAATTTTTTAAACATAAAAATGGATGATATAATTATTTATATTCCGTTAGACAATTAAACTTCGTAGGAACATCACCATTTTATCATAGAGTTATTGGAAAAGTCATATAATTATTTAAAAACCAATTGTTTTTGATACTTTTAGTCATTAAATTTATTCCCCCTATAATTAATTGTTATCTATTACTATCTTCTAATAAATCATATTTTTTAATTTCACTCAAATGATTATAATCAATTGTTTGGTATTGAATTAAATAACCAAAAATATATTTTATTAACAAGATCAATCTAAGAAGAATCTAAAATTCCTATAAGAATCATGTAATTCATAATAAAAATATTTTAAAAAATATCTATGGATTTTTTAATAATTTTTTCTCATATATCTATGCTCTATTGCATAATTTTCATAATGTTACAAAATATAGGAATATGGAGGAGTATGTTTGAATGTTTCTGGTTTGTTATTTTCTCTACATCTATCATATTGGATATATGATTCAATAACATTTAGCATTAACTGTTGAATTTAATTGAATATCAAATAATGACTCCTAGATTTTGAGAGAACTATTTAAATTCATTCAGCGTGAAATTATTCCTTACAACCTGAGAAACATATAATTATAAAAATATATTTTAAAATCAAGGACCATCATTTTTGAACCAAAATATCAAGATGTATGTTCTAGGGTACTTACGAAAAATAGAATATCAAAATATCCATATTAAAAATTATTAACTCTATATTGTAAAATCCTTATCCGTTTAAAAAAAAATAGAGGATACGAAGTCCAGGTTTCATTACCATAATCAATATGTTTTGGGGTATTAATCACATGACCAAAAACATTATGACATGTGTAAATGCCATATGAATTTTACCACATTTGACTATTTAATAACACAAGAACATAATGTGACTATATTGGTCAATCACATATGACCCAAAAAAAGTTGGATTTGTCCATCCAGTATGACCATAACTATCTTGATGTAGTTAACATCATATAAACAATGAAATATATATTGGTCCATACAATATGTCCAAAAATATCTTGGATTGTTCATCCCCTTAGTTTTCAATTTTACAAGAAATATAGATCTTGAATAACACTAAAAAAATATAGAGTTGTCCATGTAATAACATAGTTAAATTAATTGGAATCACACCATTACATTATGAATGTAAATTATGAAAACTCACACAATTTATGTCAAATAGAATGATCATCTTCCAAATAATTCATGAAAATTAACATCTATTTGTCCTGCTATATATACTTTATTTAAATTTTTCACCTATAATTTATCTTTAATATTTCATCAAGTATAATAAGAAAAGTATTTCAGAAATAAATATGGATTGATTCCTATATGAATAAGACACATAGTGATACTATTATTTTATTACCTAATTTATATGATAAATATTATTTTCATTTTATTTCCAAATCATTTCATCAATGTTTATGGGTTTAATAATTCACATAGTGACTTTCATTGTTAACTAGTATTAAGATTACAGATTTATTATTGGAATGTTAATATGGAATGATTCATATTACCATAGGATATATATTGATTAATTGACCACCAATCATTTGACTATTTGAAAAATCAATTTTTTTTCACTCATAAATACTCCCTATTTATTGAGTTATAATAATAGATGTTATTTATGTGCCTATCACCATTGAACATGGACAAGACATATCACATACATCAATAACTAAATTCTGTATGATGTTTTAAAGGGTTTTAATTACTAGAAGGGTCTTTTCCAATAGAATATTTCTATTGAACTCACGAGACATTGGATCACATGGATGAATTTGTTCTACCTAGTCTATATATATGTAGGGATCATTTATTATAATTAAGATATTTTCATGGAGTAACCCATTAATCAATAAATATATGCTGATTTTCCACCTATAAATGGTTTGTTATTTCACAAATGAACACCCTAATTTTTTTCTAGTGTTATTAGAAGGTATTGTCAATGTTATGGATAATGATCCCTTGCGATGGATGGTCATCACTTTTGAATCATCAGAATATATAATTCTATTCTAGTGTAAAATTGGTCCAGTCATTAGATTCAATAAGGGAGATTATAAATATCTATATAAATATTTCTACTTCCAAATATAAACAGTAATAGGTAATACTCATTATATAGACTGGACTAATGACGTTAACAGTAATTAAACTCTTGAATCCCAACGAAATAGTTTCCTTATTTCACATTTCAGAATGTACCCTATTCTTTACTATGACTCACATATTATATTAGAGTAAAATAATTTTTTTGTTGATGGACTACTATGATAATTAACCATTTTCTGACATATTGTATTTGTGTTGGATGATTTTCACCAATTAATAATACTCATCAACAAGGGAGTAAATTATTCTTAATAAGTGGGACCAACAAATTAATATGTTGTTTTTTGGTATAAAAGAAAACAATATTATAATTAAAAATCGAAAAATGATTATTATATTTACTAAATCTCATTATCTAATGGAAAAAATATTCATAGGGATATATTCGCACACTTCCATTGATTAGATCACAATGTTTTATAAATAGAAAAAATGGGAGTAAGTAATAATCAGGAATTATCCACTATTTGTGACCCAAAATAAAATTTTGAATGGATTATACATCTTAAAAAAATATATATGAACAAAATAATTATATCTTGTCCCAAAATATGAGATTATAACTGCCTCAACTGTAAAATATAGGGAAATCGATTTTTCATAATTGGAGATGGGGGACCCATCTGACCCACATGATGGGGTCTATGAGCATTATAACATGAGTTATCCAATCAAAAATATAACTACCCAATAATCCAATGACATGAATATAATGGATTGGGGTTATGTACCAACAAAAATTAATGTAGTTGTATGAGAATATTGTTATGTATTAGTGATAAATTATGATAATAAATTGATGAATACAGTCCATTATATGAAGGTTGTGGAAGAATCAAATAGTGTAAAATATTTTTAGGAAATAATCATGTATGCCAATCCAATTAGAGTGGAATATGATAAATGTGAAATTGGTGCGTATATATAAAGTCTTAAATTGACTTTTGTGACCACTAGTTTATAGAGGAACCTAATATATTACATATTGAACAACCACTATAAATTGAAGGTTCATTAAAGGAGGATTTTATACTTATAATCAATATTCTAGAGAACAGCAAGGTTAGTATTATTTAGGATCCACTTAGCACAAAAGGTGATGTCTAAATAATATACCCATGTGAACTAGTCAAAAAACATAAATTATTTTCTAGAAGCAACAATATGTTAGATTATGTGTTGTTCCACATAAAACAAATCCCATGAAAGCACACATAGAATAATATATATATGATAAGCCATTGGACCTCCATAGTGGTTTTAAAAATTAATTATATACCCGTTAAAACACATATTCATAGCTTTAGGAAATAAATATTATGACTACATTGCCTTGTATGATGTTGTGGAGTTTGTGATCATTGATCATGAGTAATAACTTTTTAACAAGTAAAACCTGGTGAATTTAGAATAAATTTAATAATTAATAAATATAAAAATTATAGAACATGAGGATTCATACCAATTAATTAAGTTATAACTGGAGATGAAATATTAGGCCATGGAAATGCCGGCTGTAGTGGACCGACTATGTTAATAAAATACTATTACAATATATTAAATAAAAAATTAATTCTAACTAGTGATAGATTATGGGAACTAAATAATTTATTTTCATTTAAGGGTTTAGGAAATACATAATAATGAAGAATTGGAATTTCTATCATTTGATGAGTAACTCTATTGACTGAATGAAATTTCTCAGACAGTGATCTATCTTTAGAAGTCTATTAAGATAACCCTGTATGTGTATTATAATTAAAAAAATTCTATTTGTATACAATTATTGTGAATCAATAATGTGGAAATGTCACTTTTGATTGAAAAAACCATTATTAAAATATAAATTTCAGTCTATTTAATTTCCATGATTCATGTTGCACACATAGGATATAATCTTGGAATTCTATAAAAATAGAGAGTCATATCATGAAAATTTAATCCAATTAGAAAACGAAGAAGAATGTATTATTTAAATCAAAATAAATTTTTTTTTGAGTAAATAATGAAATTTGGATAATTCACATATTTCTTAGATATATTCCATCCCTTGGATAATATCAGGCCTTATATATTGATGTATTTACTGAAACTATCATTTACCTGATGACCAAGAAAATTTATTCATCACATGTACTCATTTAGTAATGCTATGTATATAGGGGTTCCATTACATGATACATCACCCTTAATATTGGCATTTGATGGGTACCGAAACAGTTTGTGAGGATATATTGACTAAATTCAGCACCCAAATTTACCGTTGCATTGAAATATAAATTATGAACTAATGAAATATTTTAGAAAGTGATACACCTATTCATCAAGAGTGAATATTATTTTCACATATTTTACCACATTATTTGATTTTTTTAACCACATGACCAAGAAATTATATAAATAATTTTTCTCCAAAAGAGATGGTATATTCAGGTAGGGACATCTGAATAGTCCAGTGGATGGATCATTGACATCACTATTATTGTTGGGGTCTTATGGGACACTTATAATGCATTATATCTTACGGAATCAATCTGTAAATCCAATATATCATATCAAATTTCATGTACCATCCACACCCACTTTTCAAATAATACAATGAATGATTTCATTCAATTAATATTCATGTACATATTTAATACATCCACCAAGAATTTGGGTCACCTTCCTATAGGATAGTGGATATGGGTTCTAGGGTTATATAAAGGGCTACTCTTCAGAGATTTAATATTAATATGTATGTATTTTGTTCTTATAGTTCTTTGTGTGGTTATGTATTTTTTTGAGACAACTCCGGATCTATAATCTTTTCTTTCTCATCCTACTTTTTTGTGTGGATTTCAATTGTTTTGAGGTTCAAATGATACTTCACTGACTCAATATCATCAAGACATATAATATCACTTTATAATTGGAAATATTTTACTTGTACATTGTTTCTAATTATTTAATGTTAAATTCAATTTATCTGTGGATGATAATTTATTAAATAATGGTTTACAAATATATTTTATATATATTGAATAGTGTTCCAAAAAAGAGAATGTTAATCATGTCATCTAATATTATTACACATACTAGTAACTAGTATGATGGATTTTGGTTTCACTTGAGTCTTATTTCTATTATTGTTGATTCTAATATTATCCAGTGAGATTCCCTTAGGATTCATTACATTCATAACCTATAACCCCTTTCATTTAAAACATCCTATAATCAGGTTTATGTTTTTATATGATTATAAAATTTATTAGTTATGAGTTATTATATACCATTAACATATTTTTGGGTGAATATGTGATACAAGGGACATTTATTGTTTTTTTCTTTACTAGAGCAAGTAAAAAAATATGTTTATATAAAAAATAAATATAGAAGTGTATAATCCACCACTATGTAAAAATGCTTTTTTACTAGGATATTACTTATTTTTTCCAACTTGATTTATTATATCATGAATATTTAAGATTTTACGAGACATAAGTACATGTATGATCACAATAAACCAAAATTTCAATATATATATATATATTATACGTGTGACTCTACATGAAGAGAATCTTGATATGCACATTTTTGAAAGGACATGTAAATTATCAAATGAATTTTCGTTCATCGAAATTAATCCTTCATGAATATTACATGGATTAATTGAACTTATATATGTTATATAAATAGTTCACCACCAAAATGTTTCCTACGTTGAAGAAGATTGAGAGTGTGAATCATATTTTTAAACTATTTTATTATAGAACTCACATTTTATTTATCTCTTCAAATTTTAGAAATGTTAATATGATTGTATGGATAATAAATAGTTATTGGGAACACTAAATTTATTATTTCAACTCAATACAGTGATACTATATATTTTATTTTATTTTTATGACCTTTTTTCATTAGTGATATATTTCTCTTATAAATATGTTTTTTTTTGCTTAAAAGGGAATGGTAAATGAATATGGAACATTGTTTTCCAAACCTTATAGAAACCATGAAACATTGTATTTAATTTATTTGATCCACACAATATGGTCAGTGAATGTTTTTCCAAATCATACGGCCAATCCTTACATGATGCATTAGAAATGCAACATGGAGAACACGTTTAGGAACAAAATTTTCAAACATGTGAAAACAAACTATACCCAATTTAAGTGATCATTATTGAAATTTTGTTTTATTATTTTCTTCATTCTCTATTTTCAACCATTAATTATCAAGAAAATGACTAATTATACTTTTACATCTTTTAGGGGATCCCCACCCCCTCATGTTTAATTCCATGGTGGATGCTTGTGGTATATATAAGGATTTGACTTCATTCATCAAGAAAAAATACTTCAAGCCTATTAATATAATAAGTTAGTCTACTTTTCATTATATAATCATATACAATGGAATATATGATTTTTTCTTCATTTCCACTTTTTTATGAAATACAAGAATTTTTTATTATATATTATTTTGGTCATTCTTGATTCATTAGAACTCCTAGAGTTTTATATCAGGTACAATTGTCAATTAAAATATTGTTTATGGTAGTTTACCATATTTACATGGAATTAAATAGAAAAAAAATATTTTCGTGATTATTTTAATTGGTGTTTTCATTAGTCTATAATGTAATGATGATGTGGAAAATGGTTGTGATGTTGGAAAATGTAAATTCATTTATATTTAGTATTTTTTATATGTATCCTTTATGGGATGCTGTTATTCAATATTTTATCAACCATGAATTTAAATTTTTAAAATTTCATTTTATTGGTTAGTTTACCAAGTGGTGTTTATCATGTTGGTTAGTAATTATAAATGATGTTTTTTTCATACATCCATATTTCCATAAATACCTATTGATATGTTATCTTTCCAATAATATTTTATAATAGATATCTAATACTTTTAACTTATAAATTTCAACATAAAGAATTTACATATATAGACATATATATTCCATCTCCTTATATATCAACATATGGTGGTTTTAGTTTACTCATTGGGACAATCGGTGTGTGTATATATATAATAGTTCATATATGTAATTTTACTGGATTTTTTTAAAACATGACGGATATTTTATTTTTATTAAATGATCAATGTTTATTTTTAAATACAATGCCTCAATAGATTCCATTTACCATTATAATTAATAGAGTAAAACTCAATAGAAGCTCTGTATATTAAGGGGACAAATTCGGATTGGTTAATATTTTGAAGTAGACTATGAATATATGATTTCATCATCTCTATACTTGATATTGAAATCTTTTGAAGGCCGCCTCACCTCCATCATTTCCTATAACCATTAAGTCCTACTCATATTGGTATGATTCTACATAAATTTATTGTTTACATGCATATAGATATAATACATATCCTAGGATAAGTATCATTTATGATTTTTTGTTCCACTGCTGAGAATTTTAGATGGCATTCGTGTAATTTTTTGACATAATAATGCATTTTTAGGCTGGTATATTGTTCTGAAATGTGTACATACAGGGTCTCCTAACATAATATCAATAAATTTCACTTGATATAAAATATACATGTATTATATATTCCTTTCATTTGTAGGAAATTAGGAAGAAATTTCCACAGTTATTATCTTCTAATTAAAATATTTACTAACCAAATTATTATTCCTATAATTATTTTAATGGAATGTATTCCCACATTTTTGAACTATATTGAATGAAACTGAAACTATTTTCATAAAATATCATCATGTTCTTCATCTCAAAAATAACATAAACCATTATTTTTTACTTATATTTATTTCTAATATAAAATGTTGCAGTGTTCTACATTAAAGTAATGAATTTTAAAATTTTTGTCTCCAATCATTAATACAATTAATTTCAGCTCTCCCCCATTCATTATCAATTTAGTTTTAGGTACAGTATAGAATTTGGTTATGACGTCCTATATTGTAATAAAACTTAATTCAAAATATAATGCATAAGAACAAACACACTGAAATCCAAGAATACTTCCATTTATATATAATTTGGGAAATTTTGGATATAGAAAAACATCTTCACCATGAAAATAATGAAATAATTTAATTATCCACAAAATTCCATTTACATTCATTGTCCCTCTATGAATTTCATAATATATCCTAGGTATTTACATAAGGAAAGTGTAATCTATAAATATGTTAAAGGGAATAATACAATGTGAATAATTTCAAGCAATACATGTGTAATAATATTTTTACATAGGATTTTTGTAATTAATAATCATGAACAATGATTCATTGTATAACATGATAACATAATGGAAATTTGGGATTGTTGTTACAACATAATACATACATTCGTAATCATATTTCATGGTTAACTTCCAATACATCATAATATATATCTACTTTATAAACTTCAAATAAACCATAGATAAAATATTATTAGATAGAAGCATCACCCAATTCGTTGGAATGTTATTTAATTATAGTTTTACTTGTTATATTATAATCATGAATATTCACTATCGTTATACATATATCATAAAAGAAGAGATCTTGAAGAAAGATTACTGACCACATTATTAGATTTTTGTTTTATATAAATTTAATTAACAATAAGTTAATTATTGAAATATATTCGATAATACTATAGAGTGGAAATGGAGATGTGTATTGACTACAAAAATTTTAAAATGGAAAATAATAGGATAATTTCGTTAGAATAACTGGGGTACACAGAGAATCAGAAGATGTTTTAAGGTGATTGAATGTAGTATCTCATCACTTGGGACTCATAATGATAGAAATATAGATATTTAAAAACCTATTATATCCTGAGATATATGAAATAAAAATTCATAACCAAAAAATGAACATGAATAATGTTGATAAGTGGATTATCTTTTATATTAAAAGGGAACATCTAAGTGACTAAGATAAGATTCATAAGAGCATCGAGACACCTCTGGGGGGATCTATATATGGATGTAAAATGGAAAATCATGATCCATATGACTTTAGTGAAGAGGAAATTAATTTTGGGTGTGATTGTATAACAATAGGGATGGGATTTCAATAATAATTCCAAACATATCTTATATATCATATATGAAAAAGTAATAATTCCCAAAACCCTTACAGTATTTTTTTTAAATGGGTTCTACTATATAAAAGTGTATATATCTATTCTATATGTATACAGAATTAAATCTTTAATATAATATATTTGTTGATGTGAATGTGAGTTATGTTTCTAAATATTGCATGTTAAATCCATAAAACATAAAATGTGTTTTGGAGTATTAATAAGGGGTTTATAAAATTATAAAATAACTCTAGAACCCATTATTTTAATGGGAAATAATATTTCATCTATTTATAATACATATTTTATTTATTAATACATTTTTTGTATACAATGAATTCAAATTGAATACTGTATAATTATACTATATTTAAATTTCACAAAACAAAATCAATTGACTCCGGAATGTATGATAAATACAAAATCGAATAATTTTTATGTGCCAATATAATTTTTTTTATTTTGAAAATATAATTACCTATATCTGAATATTTACAAATTTAAATAAAATATTCCAATTTATTGAAAAAACTTGTTTTTAAAATGAATTGACCCTAAAAAAATTATTTTTGAATTCATACCATTATATTATACATTATAATTTATTAAATATAATTTATTATTTATAATTTATTAATTTAATTTTTTTTAAAAATTGTATTGAAACTATAAAATTATTATCATGATTGAAACTATATATTTTAAAAAATAAAATTTGACATTTTCAACATCAAACTCAATTTTTAATGGACTTGATATTCAAGCATTTATAATGTAACAGTAAAAAGAGAAAATGTCAAGATCACATCCCCACAAAGTGTACCCCCTTTAGGATGGAAATTTTGGAAGAGAGAAAATGACCCCTGAGTCCCACCTCTAGTAATCCGTGGACTGAGACTAGCACTGAGGTCATTGTAAACACACAAATTAATGGAATTACCCTCTAAATGAACTCATGTAATAGGGATAGATATGTTAGACAAAAAAATAACTCCAACTCAGACTATAATATTCAATAATCCCAAGTACATGTATGAAATGACATGAAAAAACTACTAGAACTTAAAGGGATAACTGCAAGTACCAAAAGAATGTATTTCCACAGTAACCACGAATCCCGAACTGCTATTGTATACCCCATGCTAGATGTATCCATACTAATCTTAACTTTGGTATGAGGGACATGATAAATAGTTTATAAAAGTTAGGGTGACTATAAATGTATAATAATAAGGATCCTCCTTAGAGCATATCGTGAAAAAAAGTAAAGAGAGTATGCTAAATCACATAGAAAAACAAGTGAAACTAACTCGTCACCATAATATGTATACTAAGTTCCCAACCTCTCAATGGATACTCTCACTAAGTTCCACATACAAGAATATAAAATATATTAATGAATTTCAAGGGTATAACACTACCACTTCCACACTAGTTTTCTACTATTCCCCAACATTGAACATCCAAATCAATCTCTATTTAAAAAATTGGTGCAAAAAGACAGTTGGGAAAGCACCAAATCATGTACCTCTTTCCATAAAAAGGATTTCATGCCGAAACCATGGTGATGAACTACCTCATCCAATGTGATATATGAAAGACTAATTTTTCTCTGAACTCATAATCTAGGTATCATCAATGATAGTATGCATGTCATTTTTATATAATTTCTATTATTTTATATATTTTTTGACTGGTTTTATCCTTATATATCATGTATTTGAAAAGATCATATCCAATTATCCTTCTCTCTACAACATTACAACATCCTGTTTGAGACTAACACCTTTTCCCTTAATGAACATCATAATATTCAATTTTCTTAATAAAATGGTAACAATTTTTTATATGAACCCTACTAACAGAATGTTTTGATCTAGACATCCTTTGAAATCAACTTATTGTGATGTCAATATGTTATTTATAGAATGAATAGTCATTTTAAATAAGTCATCAATCTAATAATGATAAAAATTTTAGGATCCCCACTATGTTTTCAAATATTTTTGATGTATTATCTAGAACATCAGGGTTACACACGGTTATTTAATTTATTAAATGGATTGTTTCAATGCATGTAGTATTTCCTCATCCCTTATTTATTATAGGGTGAAATTTCAAGAGATAAATATTCATTAATTGAAATTAATTATGAATAATTTTCATGATTTGTGACAACAAAAAATAGGTCATTGTGAACAAATGAATCCCTATATAACCCTATGAAAAAATCAATTCTTATATTATCCCTCAACCATAGTTTTATATAAATCCGTTAATCCAACGCATATAATTTTATTGTTTATCATTGACTTATTGGTAAACCAAAAATTGTGATCCAAATTCTAAAATCATTATCTTCCCGATATCAAATGTGAATATTTTCATAAGATATCTATATATATTAGATTTTTCATGATGAATAGGGAACGATGAACTATGTGAATGATCCAACACATCCATCTTTAGTTATTTTTTTGATGGACGACATATCTAAATTTAATATGTTAAATCTCAATCATTTGAAATGTTGAACTATAGAATATTCACAACCATTTATGTAACACACCATTATATATTTTGGTATCTGTGATTCTATCAATATTATATGGTAGAGTACATATATTATAATGTTAGGAGTAATATCCTCATATTATTCAAATTTACACAACTTGCATGTTTGAAATTATTAGATAAAATGATATCTTAATCATCAATAAGGTTGTAGGATCATATATACGCAGATCATCTTCCCATGAATTATATTGATTAAAAATAATAATAACTTATCAACTCAATCAATATTTGTTGCATCATATTGATATCCTAGTTTTTGAATTTATAATAATGGATATTGTGATACATATATATTTCATGTTTGTAACCATACTTGTAATGTCCCCAAATATTAAAAACATTTATCATTGAATGTAATTAAAGTTCAAGGGTTGGGTAGTTCTACAAATGGATATATAATTTAAATGATTCATAGGATGTCACCATTTCATATTTCATGAGTATAAAACCAATGACCTTTTTTGAATCATCATTATAGATAAAAAAATTACCCACTAGTTAGTAACATTATAAAAGATTTCTTGATTATCAAATTCTTCAACAAATTAGTTATATTTTCACAATAAATATCTATAATAACAAGACTCCCTTATGAGTTATCATGGATAATGGGATTGAAAATTGTGATATGTTTCTCAAAAATTGATTATAATACCAAACTATTCCACGAAAATTATAGATTTCATTCACAATATATTGTTTGGGGAGTCTGTTAATTTCCTTTTTTGAAGGATTCTAATATTTCCTTTTTCATTTGAAAACACACACATGGAATTTTAATAAATCCAAAAAAAAGCTTGAATTTATCGTAATTCTCATACAAATTTTCAATATTGTTGTTCTTTTGTAGAAAATAACATCATCTATAAAGGCATCCAAAAACATTATCTAGGTATTCCATAAATACTCTAATAATTTAGTGTAAGATACTAGATAGAGAATTAGTGTGACCTTGATCAATTTATACAAACTCATTGTTCATGAAAATTATACAAAAAGGCTTCCATGGGGATATCATTTATCTGCAATATTACATGATACTATGTAAACATTTGATAAAAAAATATAACTTTGGCATGTGATCAAACAAGTAATCAATCCATGAAAAAGATTATTTTTCTATAACATGTCCTTGTAGATATCATGGTAATAGATGTTGAGGCACATTAAACCATCCTTCTTGGTAATTAAAAGGATGATAGCATACCTTGGTGAATAAATTAGTAATATCAACCCTCTATATATATTCCCATATAGTGTCTTCATAATCAATTGATGTTCTACAGTGGCCAATCTCTATAGAGTCTAGGATTCTTGTAAAACTCTGGGAATAATATCAACTAATAATAAATCCTCCTCTCTCAGAGTAAAAAAGTTAATTATTTATGAATCACATATGTGCATTCAATTACAATTACTACATAATCATGGGTGATCTATTCTGTATCTACATTCTTTGGAGATATATATGATTTATAATGATTAAATAATATACATGTTTGAGAAGATGATACCACTAGATATTCGTCCTCTCTAAATTGTATATATTGTTAGGTCTATTAGAGATAAAAAGGCCTCTTTAATTCCCTCCTAACATTGAATGTGATCTATAAAAATAAATCTATTATTTTCAAAGAATAGTATCGAATTCAAAAAATGGGAGTGTCATAGGGTTTATTGTAAAATTAATTAAAAACAATTTAATTATGGAGGATTTATAAAATTGGAATATAATAATTTAACTAAATTATTTTCATAGATAACTCTACATACATGATTTGTGGTGAAGTTTGAGTAGTTCTACAAAACATTAGTGATATAAACGAATGCATAAAAAGTTTTTCAAATAAAAAGTTTAATGTTCACTAATAGAATATAATCCTTCCATTTATTATTATATACTCTTTATAATCAATGAAATTGTCTAAAATAGTATTCAGAATAATAATTTTTAACTATTAAATATATAAAATGGATTATTTTATCATTATACAGATAACTTATATGTTTCCGATAATCCTTATCCTCAGAATATATAATTTTTAATATATCATTTTAATGCTCTACTTAATAACATAATATATTATATAAATTTTTTCAGTTTTTAATGATTTATAAAATTATTATTAATTTTCGAAATAATAATCCCATGAGTTCCAAACCATGTGTGTATCAAGGCCCCACTGTCATGCAATAAGTAACATTCATGGAAATCCCAAAAAACCCTTTTTGGGGGACTTTTCCCCATGCAGAACTATTCTTGAGATACACCTACATGTACTATTTAGACATGGACTTAGTTTCATGAAAACCACTTATACAATACAATACTAAGCGTATACCATAATTTTTTATTTTATGATTATTTTTAAGGTTTTCACTGGGGATTTTTATTTCAAAATAAAAAAAATTATACTTTTCAATGATATAAATTATGAAATGTCATATATTAATACACCAAAATTAATTAATTATTTCATTATAATTCACATAATTAAATACAATAATATTATAAGGCCTTATTTGATTAAAAAATTAGTAATATAGAATAATAATATGACCATTGATACAAAGAATTTTTTTAAAACCCCACAACATGCCCATAATATTTCACTGCTCCTCTATAACTCTATGTGAATATTGTGGGATCTACATAAGAATGTGGTGTGCTATAAATACCTGTAATGACACAATAAAATATTATCATAATTTAAATAGATACATCTATTCAATGTGGAATATCACATAAATTTAAGATGTGTGGGGTTCAGAAACCTAAACAATAAGGAATTTTATAACAAGATAACATTTTGAAAACAAGGGAAAGTGGAAACAGAATAAAACATGACTCTATAAAAATATATTAGGTATAACCATATATAAATGGTAAAATATTATTATTTTGATAACCCCAATGTTCCATAAATGTTCTTTCATGTGATTAAATCATTAATCAATGCTTCAAAGAGCTATAAAATATCATGGTGACCTGTCAAATTCCTATCATGTACATGTATATGTGTTCCACATTGATCGTACAACATAATAATATCTATAATCAAATTTATTATCTTGATTAATGGTTCATGAAAACTTTCATGTAATTATATAATAAAATATGTATAATTATATATCAGTTTATACCCTAGAGTAGAAATGAGAATTGATATTCACTACATAAATATTTTCCTTTGAAAAATACAGGAAAATTTCAACATAGTAAAGGTGGGGAAATAATATTCACAGATTCTTTTAATGATAGTGACTACACCCTCCAATCATCAATGAAAAATAATAAGCGGAAGAGTAATGTGTAGAATCTTATTAAAACATAAACAAATAGATATAAAAAATGAATAATATAATGATGATACCTGAATAAATATGACACAAAGAGGATCAAATTCTATAAGAAGAAGCTTCTTAACATTTGTGAGGAGCTTAGTATGAGATCTGTGGAATATTTGGATAATATTCGAGACTAAATGGTACAATAACATTATTATGTAATTGTTTTTAGTGAATTGGAAATAGGCTTTTAAATGATTTTTCTGAATATGAGATTGGAATTCCAAATTAATTTCCAACACTAAGTTTTGAGATATATATGATTAAGTAATAAAAAACACAATCTATGTCATTTTTATCACTCATGGGTCGTACCATAGTGTATAGGATTTAATTATATTATATTTATGGGTATAAAAATATTTAAATTGATGGCCATGTTGATTTTGAAGTGAGTTTTTTCTAAACAATTGATTCTAAAATAATAGAACTTAATATATTTTTGGCATAATGAATTCTAGATTTATGTTATTAAATAAATATCTAAAAAAATATTACTTAAAAAATAAAATAATTATTATTTTGGATGAAAATTATAGTAATATTTCATAAATTATGGACATTTATGATGTCAAAATACAGACTGTATAGTTAAACCGTATTATAAAATTACCTAAAATATTGAATTATTTCACAATATTATATAAAATTAATTCATCTATAAATTTGATATGTTATTTAAATATTTGTATTTATTATATAATTTTTTATATATGTATTAATATTTATTTTTTAAATCCAAATGAATTTATTTATTTAAAAATATTTTTTTTGATGATAATAAATTTCAGACTATAAAAGAAATTATATTTTAAATTATATTTTTATATTATCATTTATATTTCATAAAATATTTTTTAATAAAATATTTTTTGATAATAAAATTTTATTAAAATAAAATTTATTTAAAAATTTATTTAATTCATCTAAAATATTCTCCTCATTGAATTTATGTATTACCCATAAATACAATTATACTGTCATCGAATCAAAATATAATTCTTACCAAACTCTTTATTAGGTAGTTTATAATGTAATAAAAAAAGTGTTACATATTATTTTTATTTCATAAAATAAATATATAGAAAATAATATTATTGGGATACAATACATAATAATTTATTACACAAACATTGGCTCTATGGGTTAGGTGTGTGATGGAGAAAAATTCATGGTGAGGTTCATTAGATTTGGTTTGGGTCATTATATGAGTAATCATGGTCTTCTACAATAAATGATATTTTCACGATGTAGTTGGTTAATATTATATTGGGATTGGTCAATGGAAAATCCATTTAATCAAAAATTCATATGGATTCTGGATAAAAGGGGTTTATATGGTACGATCCTACTGGTTGGTGCCATCACTACATCCATCTACACTAATTGTAATTTATCATAGTAGCTAATATATAATAATAATAATTTCCACCATAAAATTATAATATTATCAATGGTCTTGATTCTTAGTGATCTTTTAAATATAATCAAATATTACTTGTAATAGTAAAAAATAAATAATTTAGTACATGTTTTTTATAAAATTTCATTTATTTATAAAGAAAATAATAATTTTAAAAATAAAATTTCACTTCTAATCAATTTGTTGATTTTATTGGTCACACATGGTGTAAACATATTTTAAGGATGGTATTGACACTATACAACATTTAGAGCACCATTTAGTTTCATCTCTTTCTTCTACATTCTGAATTTTTTTATTTAAAAAAATCTAAATTGTAAAAAAATTCATTCGATAAATGGATCCCAATTTACTTGTGTCTGTTTCTCAAAAATATATTTTAACCAAATGGGATAAAATATTCTTTAAAGTCTTTATATTCGGTCCTACTCAGGTTCCCCATTCTAGGATATAATAATTTGGTTCAAATTAATAAGGTATTTATATTGACTAGTACACGTCATAAATTAATATTATATCTTATTTGATAAATAATAATTTAATAACACTTCAAAACATACTAGAATAAAAAAAATTAGCTTTTTTGAAGACATAGATACATAAAAAATGGTACATAATATAACTACATTATCTCGTAATATGTTCATCAAAACTACAATATTTTTTAGAAATATCATATATAACGTCATAACATCTGTTCCACACACCAGTTCCCTGACCATGTTTTCCACATGATCTCAGTCACGCATCCCCATATTCTAGAGGATAAAGACTAGTAGAAAGGGTCGAATAAATAAATAATTGGGTGACTATACCCAATTTTAACATTTTAATAAACCATAAAATAGATTTATATATATATAAATCATTGGAATAAAATTCTACCATAAAAATACTATAACATCATTGACATTAACCAAGAAAAAAAATTGTCCGATTAATTATAAAAAGGCCCCAAGATATTTCACATTTCATGTGTCTATGATGAAACACAAAAGGAAGAAATTTTTGAATCCCCATGCGAGCTCAGAAACACGGCAGGTTCCCATTTCCAAGATCTATCCCAACTAAAAAATCTTACTCATGTCCATTTATCAAAACATATCTATATTAGAAAAATGAATTTTCAGGTTTCGATCATCCATATTGAGTAGGGTGTGAGTATAACCCAACTATCAACCACAAAAGAAATATTAAATAATATGTAGTCAGATAATAGTGCATGTGGGAGCATAAAGAAAATTATTATTGATAATATATAAATAGTTATCATGTTATAAATTAATATTTAATTTACCACATAACTCTTAGGTACCTATAGACGCATATGCTTCAATCCCCACTTCAGCTCATACCAAATCCCGAAGTATTCGCATGTGAAATTATTACTAAACAATTATACTAGGTCTACCAATATATAATATGTATTTTAATACATATATTACCATTCAATCATTGCACAATACAATGACCATATTCCCATTTTTTAGTTCTCAACAAAATTGCCATTTTATCATTCATACATTACACAATAGAATGACTATGTTACCACTCTTTATTTCCAAAATAAATGCACATGTTACCATTCAAACTTGATCTCCCATGTTATCATTCACACACCACAAATTATAATGACCATGTGTTCGTTATTTAATTCACAACTAAATTACATTGTTTCCATTCACCAAGTTATTAATTAAACAACAAATTATTCTCATAAATTTCAATATTAATTAAAAATTTAGTTTATTAATAACATACGAATACTTATTTCCCCAATTATAAATGTTTATAAATGAAATTAATTAATTAATTAATTAATTAATTAATATTCACAACTCCAAATTCCAAAATTAATTCAATGATTAATTTTATTGATCCAGATTTTAATGCATAATAATTAATTAAAAAATAATTATCTAAATTCTAATATAAATATTCCCCATTATTAATTCAACAATTAATTATCTCTAATAAAAAATATTTATATCTCATAATTAATAATATTACTAATTATCTCAAAATAAATAATTCAAGAAATCCTCCATTCAAATCGCCTCAATTAAACAATTATCCCTATTAATTAAATGAATCATGAAATTATTTCAAAAAATAAAATATAAATAATAAATTCACATAAAACTAATTTCAATCATGACTATGGTATTTGAATTATAGTCCACCTACCAAAATTATTTGATGAAAGATTACATAATGAAAACCCCAAAATTTACCATCCCAACAGCATAAACTGATATTCAGATATAAAAACATAAAATCAGATTAAAAAAATGATCTTTTTAATATATATATATAGATATAAAATTCTTGATTTTGGTCTAAAATATTATGTATTCGTAAAAAAATAACATCACTTAAAGAAAGGGAGAAGGATGCATGACTTATGTCGAAAAATGTGGGATGAGATCATCTTTTTGGGAGAGGATTAAATATTTGATTCTGGATTTGAATTGTTAATAAATGAGTTCATGTGGATTTATTATCCCTCCAAAAAGATATGAAATCACCAAAAAACATAAAGCCTTGATTTTTGTTTGAAATGGGTGTGTTTCCTGGGATTCAGGGAATTAAAAACTAAGTTTTAGTGTAACAAAAAAAATCAAGAATGGTTTCTTTGGAAAAGAACACAGTTTTCTATATCAATTTTCCAATTTTGTGACTAATTTATAAGGGGGAGTAGTGACTCTATTTAAAGAAAAATGTTTTCTGAGCTATGTGATTCCATCAAAATCCCCTCACATAGGTGGACATGGCTATCCATGATGGGGCACATGATTTTCCCTAACCATGTGGAAACAATAAAAAACAAATTTTTCATTAAATTTCTTCAAAATTCAACCTAAACACACCACATGATTTTTTCAATAAAAAATTCACTCACATAAGATTATAATATTACATGAAATCAAAACCAATTTTATAGAAATAGAGTATGAGATCATACAATCTCCCCACCTTATAAATTATCATCTTCAAGTTGCATTCCTATGATTCTCTATGACTATGAGTCAAATTTATTAATCCATTGAGCTATCATAACTTATTCCCATTATGGAGAATCCAACTGCACAAAACTATGGTTCAATAATACATGATCTATTAGTATATCCATTCCCCACTAGATATTCTCACTATACACCAATACATGAATTAGATGCTCATCAATTGGACCATCTATTTTAATCTCAATATCTTGCACATTAGTCACGTGAGAAGTGTATAGGTGATAACTCCACAGTTTTAATACATGGAGACCATCGTGCATCTCATCAACAAATGTCATCATCTTCCACTCAGTGTTATAGTCTTAAACCTCCTAATTCTGAGTTTATGTAATAAAATAATTAGCATCAATATTCACCATTATAGGAGAATATTTTACCTCAAAATAAAATTAATGTATATACTCAACACATATTGAATAACCATGATTCATCTCACACTTAAAAAATTTGAAATATACAAACTTATGATCATAATAAAAAGTAAAATATTCACCCATAAGATAGTTCCACGAACATTTTAATTCATAAAACCCTACATCCAAAACGAGGTCATGTGTAGCGAAGTTCCATTCATGAGGCCTCAAATACTGACACCCATAAACGAAAACACAATATCAGTACAATAATATGACATAAATTAAAATACCATATGTGTTACAATACTCCATTTACTCTTAAAAAGATTTGGGTAAATCAATATTTATGACAATGGAAAGCTGTTCTTCAGATCCTAGAAGGAATTATTTCATGATTCTGATGATTCACAATTTAACACATTCTTAGTCAAGCTTGAATATGTTTCTTAAAAAACATAAAATTCTTATATGATCCACATTTAATATCAAAATATCCATATAATGAATTAGATATTGAACATATCCTTTGGTTTCCCCCATTAAACTACTACCTACATAATATTTGGATCAACAGTCACACATTCCTATAGATATACATTTCTTTGATGCTAAATTTTTATTTTTTCTTTATGATATCATTTGTCTAAAAAATGATCTAGGTTGTAAATAATATTATTCAGTGCTATGGGATTTTAATTATATCCAACTTACATCATTTTATGATGAACAATCCGCCAATGGAAAAAACCCAAAATAGAGACACTCAATGATGTTGATTGAGATCTAGATCTAAAAACATATATCAAGATTAATACATTCATGTAATACTTAATATAGATCGTTATTTTCAATCATGGGGATATAATTACAATATAAACTATAGATATAACAAAAAATTAAAAATATATTTCCATAATTAAATAGAATATGATGGGAGAAAAATGGGATTGAATGTGTGATAATATCCTCTTACTAGGAGAGGATTGGATCTTTAATCCTGGTTGCAAATCATGATGAAATAATTTGGGATTTCATTATAATACCTATAGAATGATTTTAAATCACAAAAAATCATAAATTTCTATGGATGGGTAAAAATGTATGAGTTTTGGGTCCAAAAAATTAAAATCTAATTTTTACGCCATTATAAAAACCACACATGATTTTCAATGTAAGGAGCTTGTTTTTTATTAACGTTATCTAACCATGAACCTATTTAATACGGCTCTCTAGTTACTACATTTATATAGAATTACTTTCTAGACCATGCACCAACCATACACAACCCATGCCTTTTCATTTTATAAATCTTCTACCAAAAACACCCCTTGTATTAACCCATAGAATTATCAAACTATGAAAGGAAAAGTTCCAAACATCATTATCTTGCCATCTCTAGATATGGTTAGGATATTACATCAAACATAATAACCTTCATTATATCATGGGAAATATAATCATATGAAAGGGTGACCGTATATTACTAGTAAGGGTAATCATATGACATATTGATTGTCACATAAATTTTTTGATAATATCGATGTCAGTAAATTTGAACAAATTTGAACATAACAGCTTGTATAAAAATTTCCATAATTTTTTGTCATGTCATAAAAAATTGTAGATCAAAATTCATGAATCTTAAAGGAATCAATGAACAAATAATATCATAGATTAACATTTTAATAAGTTTTTTGTTTATTTCATATATACAATCATTTAAAATAATTTACTTATATACTTCTCAGTCCAATTCTATCTTATATGTTTATGTTCAATTTATATTCCATAATATTTTTATTCAATGTTCACATCATATACTATAATATTCTGCATTTCCCATTACGGAACAATGATCTCTAAACATTAGAATACTTATTATCTCATTAGATCTCCATATTCAAAAAATGAAATAGAAGGATATATTATTCTAGAGCCACCCATAATATAATCATAATCTATTCATATGTGTTCCATATTAACATAAACATGTTAACACATAGAATTTCCAATGTAAAATTAATGTATTACAAAAAAATTTAAACATTTCATCATAGGATACATATAAAAACAAAACACTTTACATTAGAGACACAAAATCATAATCATATTCCATATTTGGAAAAATAATTATGGTATTATAGGATCTTATACAAATTATATCATAGGTAAAATTAAATGCGGTTGTCATAAATAAAAACTGATTCAAAAGATCACATGGAATATTTCATAATTAATATTAATTTTTTAATTATAAAAATTGTTATTTAAAATAAAAAACATCTATAATATTAAGGAAATCATTTTTCTGAAATCAAACATGGAAACATATAATTTATGTTTCTTTGAAACTATTGTCCAAGATGGAGGGATATTCTATTATTTTAATTTTTGGAAAAAACAATTTATTTCATATTTTCTACAAAAGTACATTGATTCATTAATAGCATTTTAAACCATGGTAATTATTTAAAACAATGGTAATAGTACCTTTAAATACTCATATGATAATAATAAAAATATTAATGATTTATTTTAGAATACATATCCATTAATGAAAGGGGATACATGGATGAAGAGAGATGTATTGTTTTTTACAACAAAAAATATATTTCATCTAATGAGTGATTAAAGAGAGAAAAATTAAATTAAAAAATAATTTTAACGATAAAAAATAGTAGAATAAATTTAATGATATTCATTAGTGATTGATCTTGAAATCCCATCATCATAAATATAGTCATAAATATTCTCAAAAAATGAGATCATAACTGAAATCTAATACCACATTGAGAAAATTCTAATCAATACCACATGAAAATGATTACCTTATTTGGATTTATATATCATTTTATTTTTCATTAAAATAATAAAAAAACACTCATTGTATATATACATACCACCAATAGGAATGTAGAGGTAAATATATTATATGACTCAAAGACATTATAGTGAAATGGGAAATTAATTGTTTTCATGTTCAACAACATTCAATATCTTCTTAAGAGAAATTATAATAAAATTAAATTTATTATAATTACCTTAAATAATAATTTAAATATATAAAATATATTATATGATCTTCTTAAATCATTTCCACCCTTTGATAATATTTATTTGTAAAATTTGTTATTTTTTCAATCATATGTTTTCTTTTTTTGGATGATTAAATTTGGTAGTTTTATTCTATATAATGATATAATTATTTCAACATATATTGGACCATAAAAATAAATTTGATATTATATATATACATATATATATAGTCATCAATAAAATAGAATGAAAAAAATAATTATAATGTTAATGGAGAAGGTAGGTTGTAAATACATATGAATGATTTTTTCTATTTTTAGTAAGAAGAAATGAAAAAAAGGATAATAATAAATAAAATTAAAATAATAATGATATATCTTATATATTATATATATTCATTAAACATATTTGTATAACCATATATTTAAAATGTAAATAATAAGGAATAATATCAACTTTTTGGGGAGACAGTCTACAAGTTCCCATAATCGACATAATAGTTTTTCAAGGGATGGGAATGAAATAAGCTACAAAATAAATAATAACTAATGATAAATAATTATATTAAAAAAATCATATATATATATTATAAAAATATGAGTAACAATATATGAAAGGTGGTGATGGAAAATTAATTGTATCCCAATGTGGAGGTGGTTGTCCACACATATGCATGACCTATAACATCATTTCACATTTGATGTGATGATCTATGGATAATGGTGGTTATATAATCATAAAATCTATAATTATATTTATTATTTTTTATATATTATTTTAAAATTTCTAGTATATATTTATATGGTATATAACATGAAATAAATTGATAGATGTTTCATATGAACATTACTTCTTCTTCAGTAGGCCACCTTTTGATCAAATTTTAATGACCCATGAATTTTTCTTATTTGAAGGCCATAAAATAAGAAACATGTATTGTAGATTTGAAAAGTTAAATATATATATTTTTGATCATTATGAGTCAAGGATTTTTAATGAAAAGATCTAAATTATGTAATTTTAGTAAGGTGTGAGAAACTATTTAGAGTTTCATAAGAGATTTAAATATAATTAATGACTATACGAGGTACATAAAAATTAAATAGTTATAAAATTTAAAAATATATGATATATTTAAAATAAAATAAAGCATTGATATTTAGATAGTTATTTACATCATTTTAAATATTATCTGTTATTTTAACACCTTCATTTAATAATTATAACCTCAACCATGGTTATGTATTTTTCAAACATATAGGGTGATAATTTTATTAATAATGTTATAATTAGAAAAAAATTCTGATTGGATGGAATGTTAAACCAAGATTCACCATTATTTTATTTTTTCAGGTTTTTTGGTTTTTAAAATAATTTAATAATATATTATTTTCATAAAATATCTGTAATGTATTTGTTCACTATATTATTTTAACTTTACATGAAAGACATAAATAAAATTATTGTATTCAAAAATTTACATTAAAATCCTATAATATTATTTTTTCATATAAAAAAATTCATGGAATATATTAATTAACAAAAAGTGTTTAACTTTGAATGTTTTTAAAATAATTTATTAATTTTCTTATCAATTTATTAAATATTGTCCATGTGTTGAATATACACATAATTTAATTATTAAATCACTAAAAATTAGAAATAAATATCCAATATAAGAAAAAAAACATATTTAAGAAAATAATTTATAAAAAAAATTTCCCACTCATTTTGCTATTATATATGATTTTAGAATTATTTAAGTCATGATAATGCCCTTTTGTATTAATCCATTAAAAAAATAATATATATATCATATTCAATGTATAATTCCACCATGATTTCATATTTTTGAGGCATCTATGTCAATGTTCAAACTAATTCCTTACAATTTGTAGAAGATCGTATTAGAAAAATGTGAAACATTGTCCTGAATTTTTAGAAATGTTTTCTTAGTATTTCCATAACGAGACGTCAAATTTTCTTCAAATGATACAATTCCATGAGGAAGAAATTCAATTTGGTTATCTTAACAACATTAATTCTCTTAATTAAAAATATGGAATAATATTTTAAATATTTAATTCTTATATGTGTATGATATTAATTTTTCAGCGGGTTTACAGAACCTAACAAACCATTTTTCTGAAAATGAACATTCAATCATAAAACCGAATTTATTCTTATTACATTCAATTTAAAGACAATTAGATAATTATTAAAACATTTGATCAATTATATGATCTTTAAATTTCATTAATATAAATTAACAATTTAGAGAAATATCATTTATTGAAATAAAAAAACATTTTCTGTATCAAACTAATTATTTGGAAAAAATATCTATTTTAAAAAAACATTTTACATTAATTTTTAAGAATATAATTACTGATAATTTTATTTTGTACATATCTAAATAATAATTTCAATAATTAATTTATCCCTACACATATATACCAATCCAATGGCTATGTGATAACCATCACAAGAAGTAATATTACATCAATTGAATATTGATGTTCAGTTATACTCAATGCTTTGTATAATGATTTCTATTAAGGTAGTTTAATAATAGATTATATAAAATACATTCTCATGGGGTAACATTATATCCATTTAAAATTAATTTATCCTCTAACATTATTCTACTCCATTGAAAAAAATATTCTCTTGACTCATCACATCATAAAAATCCCATGTATCTTCATTGAATTTATGATTCATCCATAAAACATTATATTTAAGAGTACTGTTATTATATTAACCATTATATCCATTATATTATTTTTATACCAGTTATTCTTTATAATACTTATCATGTTCCATAGGTCAGCCCTCTGTGTTTGGTACATGTGTTGTACCTAGCGTGTACACCATGATTAGATATTCATGGAACACATCATAAACCTGATTGAGTTGTGGTGGATGTTCCAATTTATAATATTATATCCCTAAAGTATGGATAATCATTATAGGGGAATCAATATCATATACCTACATTAAATATCATAACTGTTAACTTGGATAATTCTGTTTGAATACCTTATCACCAAGGTCAAATTATAGATTTCAAAAACGATTAACATCAAAACATTTTTAACATATATATAATAAAATTATTTGATGATAAATTGATATAGAAAATTATACCAATTCATCATCCATATGAGGTTCTAGTAGCCTTATCTCTCTCAATTAATCATAAAATATTAGTGTTCTATAGATCCTCTATCGAATTTCTTTTATGATTCCATCATAATTATTTATTGATTTATGTTTTAAGAAAAATCAATTTGAGGAAGTTGTTAATATCAACCCCATTAAAATATAAGGGACATGATTTCATCTTATCCTCCAATTATTTAATAGTTCCCATTTTATCATTATTTTCTTGAGGATGATATGTACTACTATAATATACCATTAAATCCCGAAATAACTAAAAATAAATCGAGAACATTTAGGTAAGACTGATAACACTATAAGATATAATTGAATACAGAAATCCATGTATCCTACATTTTTTTATTTTATTCATGAAATTTCATTATGAGAGAAATATTATATTTTTGAAATGAAATTTTATTACATATTCATGTGTTAAACTAAAAAAATTACTTTATGAACATTATATTTATTATTGACTCTGACTATGAAATCGATGTAGTTGTTTTCTCATTTCCATTATTTGTTGGCTAATTCTTAGTACATACCCTTAGTCCTTATTCATTTAGATTAATATAGTTGAAATAATTATCAACATGATTCATAAAATTTAATATATATATATTTCTAGCCCAAAAAAAATTCTCTTTTTAATCTATTTACATCATCACACATCCATGATGAATTGATAATGATGTACTATGAGATTAAAAAAATAGTTCCTTCTTATAGTATGGAATGTGTGGGAAATATAAAAGTTAAGAGAACCATATAATTCTATAATAATAAATATTTAAGTGATGAAAATTTCACACTTTTTATTAGTTTTACATCTCTCTATTTTCACCTCATTAATCATTACATGGATAGATAGTTGACCTTTAATTTGATGATGATTAAATTTTAACATTATACCAGTGATTCTTGATCATTCATTTTTAAATAAATAATATTTCATGATCGCCAAAATATATAATATAGGTTTTCCACATAGACTAAAATAATCACCAACCTTTTTCCCATTCATTTGGTTTTAATGTGTTGATCATTCATAACATATAATTAAATACATTCATTTTATCTGGTTCATATATAACTCATATTGATATACTATATAATTTTCACATTTTTAATAACTATATGTTCAATCTCTTATCCTTAATAACAATTTCTATATATTATTTATGTAACAAATAACATAGATAACTATAAATCATAATTTGGATAATTTTTCTCATAAAAATTAACTTTTTAAGAGGCATACACTATCACTTTTGTTACTATTAAAAAAGAATCATTGATATATAAAAACATTGAACCAAAATTTAATTACCATCACTCAAATTATTATTATTAAATTTTATTTAGTATATTATATTTCTTAATTTCTTTTGATGATAATTATGGATTTTGATAACATGTTTTAATTAAAAAAATTGTGTTTCACATTGATTTATCTATTTTTGATCACAGTGATTTATAAAAATTTATAATCGAAGATTCCAGTTTATAATAATTGAAATTAAATTTTTATATATTTTATATAATTAAAAATGTCCATTAATTTAGGTGTTCATAATAAATTACTTCATAATGTCTTCATAGCTAGTTAAGTGACCTGTAACGAGATGTTGTCAAAAGAGAGTGAATAAGAAATTATAAAATTAATATTTATCATAAATAAGATAATTAAAATGGATATAAACATTAATATATTTATAATAGATTTTTTAATTAATTTTTTTATTAATCAAAGTGGGAAAAGTATGAAAGGGAAGTAGGAACGTGGGAAGAGTAAATTGAAACATACTCTCTCATTGGAGTTTCCTCTCATGAAATAAACAATTTCTCACATTGTGATTGGATTGTTATATATCTAGAACCTAAAGAGGTATTAAATTTGAAATATGAAGGAGGATTTAGGTGGATATTGGGGCTTTTTAATATGTCTGAGGAGTGGATCTCTATGGTAAGGGATATATGTTTTTCATACATGAGGATAAGTGTATTTTTATAGTAAATAATATATCGAATATAAACATTATAATAAAGAATATTTGAAACTACTAATAATATAATAAAATTAAATAATGATTTTATGAATATATATAATCATTATAATTCAAATTAATTAGTTCATTAAATATAAAAAGTGAAAAAACAAGAAGTTCTTATTCTAAGGAATCACAATTGACATTAATTTTTTGGAAAAAAAATTAGGTTTGAAAAATGAGTTCATTTTTTTCTTGAATTATTTATGAAATATTATATTTCATGGAAAAACATCATGTTATAGAACGTATTCTATTTTTATTACATTATGAATTATATAATTTAATATAAATTGGATATGTGGAAAACAATATTTTTACTATTTGTATGAAAATTAAAATATTTCATAAAATTACAATAAAATATCATTTGATATTTTTATGTTGTGATTTAACAACTGATATTAATCTCATAAATATAAATTTTTAAAATTTCTATAAATATAAATTTTAATAAAAATAATAAATATTTTTAAAACATATATTAAAGTATTGTAAAATATACACTTATATATTCTTTGAGTATTTTGTAATAATGATATTTATTTTATGGAATTATAATATTTATATTTACAAAATTAAATCATGAAAAATATTATTTATATAATAATTTATAATCTATTGTGATAACATCCATTCAACAATTCATATTACCTAATATGTACAACAAATCCTTCATTCACTCAATATTTATCTCAATTATTCTCATGGTTCTATATTTCCATTTTTAAGATGTTGTTGAGTTTATTAATTTAATTATAGTTTTATGTATTGTTAGTGGGGGTGATTATTCTATTATATTTGGGTGATCCATATTTTCCAACTTTTTTTTCATTTTACATATTTTTTATTTTTTGTTTCGAATTTTAATTGTTTTTATAATAGATTATTGTATAATTATTTATAAACAAATTAATTTTTGTCTATTTATTTTCACATATAATACTATATAATTTCTTATAACACTCATTGACTTCAAGATACAAGCATCATTTAAAAACGCTTTTCCATTACTTACTACCCCCTTTATAAATATCATCCCCAAAACTTTAACTAGTATTATCAATTGTGAAAATGGGAGGGTAGATTATTTTAATTGATCTGTATGGCTTCCATGCCCCCCACATCATACTTATGGTCCATCCATAATACTTTTACTTGTAATTTTAATTCATTCATAAAACCTTTTCCCTATCATCAATGATCTTCACTAGATTATTTTTACATGAGAGTTAATTATCCATTTGTACCACCTATGGATTCATTAAATATGAGGGGTTACGATTTGTACGTCAATAGCATTATGATATAGAACACTTCGTGAACGTGAGATATATATGGTGGATGTACAATATGATATACTATTATTCTTCTATGTTTAAATATATAAAATGGGAAAATGATCTTTGGGATAAGCATCTCGTTCATTACAAAATTAATGGCTCTCATCGATAGAGATATATTAAAGAAAAAATTGTCTCCATTGACAAACATTATGTCAATGTAACGTTTTTCAATATTGCTCTTTTTTCAAAAGTTATTATAATTTAAATCTTGTTGTATGGAATGAACCTCTTGATCAACTCTTACAGATGTTCACAATGAATTATCTTCAGTTCACTAGATTCATCCCAAAAATATAGAGATACACATTTTAACTCATATATAGATTCATGTGGATTGATTTAAATACATGAGTGTGAACTATTATTTTAGAATAACTTAATCGATATCATATTTTAATCATACCCACCTTTAAAATAAATTTATCATGGTTTTTGAATGTCCATATGAATCTGAATAGTCCTTTCATATTGGCTATCAATTTGGTGGTTTTAGTTCCTACTAAAATTTAATAGATATCTCAAGGAATAATTTATAATTATCCAGAATTTCATATGAACCATAGATCTCAATCTGATATGATTGATAGTGGCTCCCCATTAAGCATCACCATATGAATCACATATGTTGTGGAATTGTGTTCAATAATCAAATATCCCTAAAGAGAAAATATGTATGTATTTATTGTGAGTCAATAAACCACAATACATATCAGATTTTTTCCATTGGATGTCTTCATGATACCTGGGAAAAAGTCCATAGTTATATTCTTCCATTTACATGAAGGTAAAAAATGGTTTCATCATCCCTTTGTCTAAAATTTATCTTCCCTCACTTGCAGAAATACCAATAATATATATATATATATATATACAATGAAATGACCTTCTCCATGTTTTACCATGAGAATTGTTCTTTGTGATCATGGTAAATAGTTGAACTTCCTGGAAAGGAAGAGAAATACGATATACGTGAATTATGAAATATCTACTTATTTATTTGAGGATATGCAGGCATGAAAGGTCTACATCCATACATAATAACCCCATTATAGTTGATATGTTACTCATGTAACATTCCTTCCATTACTAATATAACATTATTTTGTATTTATATATCATAAAATTTTCCCTCCCTGGTCATCTCATGGATAGATAATTCAATAATAATTTTGAGAAAGTATTTATATATTTTATTATGTTACAATTTAAATATCCACCCTTTTTATATCCAATAATATGGTTTCTCTCACAATATGCATCATGGATAGACTAGGATGAGAAATTCTTCTAAGAGCATCAATTACTTTGTTTGCATTTCCTAGATATTATTATATACATAAATCATAGTCCTTGATAAGATCTAACAATATTATTGATGTATCTTTAACTCTCTTTAAGTGAATTTATAATTTATATTTATGGGATCATTAAATATATCACAAATTTCTCCATAGTGGCAGATTTTCTTATTATTCATTGTGAATATCACAAATGATAACTCCATATAATGTATTTTTTAGTTCTAAAACTAGAACATCAACTATTATTAGGAATATGATATGAATTTTTATTTTTAATGAGTATATAACCCATGATTTTTTTAAATAACCACATTATATCCCAAAACCTTATATACTTGTGGATTATGCGAGAATATTCATAGAGGTTATCCTCTTCTTAAGCTCCATGAATATTTTATCACATTCATCCTTCCAGACATACCTTACCCCTTTACATGAAAAAAATCTCATCTACATATATAATCTTGATAAATTAATCCAAAAACATATGTCATACCCATCCAAGGTAAGAAAAAAATGTATTTCTATGACATTAGTTGATTGAGTCCATTCTAAAATTGCCTTTGTTTTTAGGGGTCCACATAAAATCCATCACATTTGATCATGTTCCCAATGAATGCGAATTTTTGAATCCAAAGTCAATGTTTCTAAACATAAAACACATTTTTAGCTTCCATATTATTTTTAGAATGATCCTTAGATTCACTTCAGTTCCCCCCTTGGGGTTGGAGTAAATTATAATATCATCCATATACCCTATAATAATAAATTTAAGGTTTAATCTAATGAGTATATTAAGAAAACATACGAATATTGTATTAGAGATATAATTTCTAAAGGAAATCACTATGAACTCAAATTTCTCATACATTGTATTGAACCTAGTCTTTATAATATAATTCATCACCACGTTCATTTAATGATATCCAGAATGAAGATCCTCCTTTTAGAATTATTGAGTTTATAATAGTTGATCAAACAATTAATCAATATTTTGAAGATGATACATTTTATTTATTGTGATTTATTGTGTTCTTAATAATTGATACTAAATATCACAAATTAATCATTTTTCACTATAATGTGAGCTATGGAATATTGATGAGATTTTTTAGGGCGTATAAACCCATTTTCACAATGCTATAATACTTGTCTATTTTACTCTTCTAGTTCAATCTGGGCCATCCTATAAGAGAATTGTAATATATAATTGGCTCCCACATTAAGCTCTATGTAGAACTATAACTCATTATATGGGTGAAGTTTGAGTAACACATTGAGAAATACATCTGTGTATTCCCTAAAATGATAATTATCTCTAGGTTGATACCTAATATTTACTCAACCATTTTTGAATAGTATGTTTCATTACAAGGTATCATCATCCATACCATTGTAGGATTTTCCAAATAAGAATCATCATCATACATTAATTTTTAATAGTCCATTAGTTAGTTTTTAATATGAAAGGATATTTCATTTTCATGAAATTATATTGTTGAATTCCACCAAGGGGAGTATTAAAAGATTGTCATGATGAATCATCACACATAAACAATGACGAGAAGAGTCAAATAATTTGGTCATAATGATTTCAATGCTACATGTTATTACATATATATATATATACACATAAATATATAAAGGATTTGATTAATTATTATAGTAAAATATCATTATATAATGGAATCTATAGAACCAAAATCAAACAACACATTATTCAATATTGTGTGAAATGAAAATATAATATTAAAAAATAAATTTAATGTATTTATTCAGTAGTAGTGATGTCGTAATATTTATCTTGATCTTTTGGATTTATTGGATATTGATGGGGATTACACTCAAGGACTAGAGGTTTTGTGCATTGTCTTGCATATAGCTATTTATCCATATAGTGAAAGCATTATACCATAGGTGGATCATTATGGGGTTCCCACCTTTCCTCTATCATGATGGACATCATCTAAATGTATCATAAATAATCATGATATTATTGTACGTATCTATTACATTTATATCATCTTCCTATCCCTTTGAAGAAATTCCCATGATGATTAAATGCATAATATATACATGTGAGTGGTTTGATCCTCCATTATACTATTCATTTGAACCACTAGCTTGAAATTCTATTATCTTCTTCTAATCTCTAGGACTATGGAACGACTCCAAAAAATAAATTTATACATTGAGAGAACATCAAACCACTTCTTCATAATTACCTATGTCTCAGATACCTGGATCTCTTCGAAGTTGTGGGTTTAAACAACTAAAAAATAAACCCATTTTTCTGTCATTATTGATATTAAAAAATGTTATGTATCATGAATAAATTTTGATATTTACCTTTAAATCCCTGAAATATTAACATATATTTTTCATAGTCTCTATCAAATATTTTTCTAAATTTCATTATGATTTCATGGGACTTACTTTTAATATAATATTATTATAATGTATTCCCACTACATCTATTCCATTACATCCTTCGTCTTTGTGTTCAATATCAAATCCCAAAATTTATCAAATTATATATATAAATGATAGATGTCCAAAGTCATGTTTCAGTTATCATAGGAGTAGAAAACAAAAAATATATTATCTATTGAGTTATCTAACTATTATATGAAAAATGGATCTGTAGATCCACTAAATCTTGTTCCTTGTTTTTTCTTAAATATCTTAATGGAAATTCGATCCTTCATGGGTAAAGGAGGGAATTACACATCGGTAAGGTTATTATTTATTTCCTGATACAATTAGAAAATCATTACCATGTTTTTTTGAATTCCCCAAACTATGTAATTGGGGATATCATTTGACCAATCATTGCATTGTCCCTGAGATAGGCTGTTAGACAAGTTTCTACTGGTTCACAGAGTTTTGTAAAAAAATTAATCAATACATAAAAATTCAAAACAGAATGAAAATATATTTTCTACTTTTGAGGAATTAACATTAATGGCCAATTATATGGGTTCCATATGTCTATCCTTTTTTTAATTTTTTTTCATGGAAATTTACATATGAAAACAATTAACCTGAAGATTTTAACTAGTTATTTCTAATCCATTATATAATATTTATTAATTTTTTCTCTATTACCAATAAGATAGAACCTAATTATTTTACATCATTATTAAATCATCTAAAAAATAAATAACATAATTGTGTTTCAAATTTGGGATCCGAAGTTTTATATTCTTGTGATAGTTGTCCTCATAAATTAACTTGTACAATAAAAACAAACATATTTATTTAAATCCAAAATTTTTATACATATAAATATTATATTTCTTCTTTTTAAAGTTAATCACGTAAGGATATACATCATTTTATGTGGGAAGCTAAAAGACACCTAATTGGATGAGTAGTGAAAATGAATTTATATAATAGTGATGAGCATGTTCCTCATTATCATCAAATCATAAACGTTGTTTCAATATCAACATCATGACGGGAACCTGAGATAATTTTATAAAATTTGGAAATTAATTAAAATGAACTATCAAGTCCTAGTTAAAAAATACCACACATTGTTTTGAACAATGAAATCATCATGTTTCTGCATAGAATATTTTTATTATCATAACAATATATTTGTGAAAAAAGTATAGCATCGTGTTTATGACTAATACAAATCATCTTACGATATTAATGAAATAAACCAATTCATTCGGTGGATATAAAATTTTGTGGACACTCATCACATCAAAACATTTAAATAATCATGAATTCCACATAGAACCTATTACAATTTTAGTCATAAATTATCCCATGAAAGGGAATGTATTTCATAATTATTTCCACAGTAATTATTTCATGATTTATATTGGGGTTCCCAAGTAATAAATTGGAAAAATATTTTTTAATAAGAAACATGAATATGTAAAGAATAATATAAAACTCAATAAGAGGAAATGATTGTTTTTGAAAGAAGTGTTCTTTTGTAAAATCAATATATTTTTAATTATATCTTTTTAAAAAATTTTATATATATAAAAATAAAAATGAAGAATAATAAAAAAAAATTAATAAAAATTATAGAATTAATTATACCAAATAGGATATGAAATAGGGATACTCCAATGAAAATTATTCTGGTTCGAAAATTGCATTTCCATTATTCCAACTTTATTTCATCACTTAGTTCTATTTCTTATTCTTGATTTATGAAATTTAGGCATCATGATATCACGTTTCTCATAAAAATTTCCCATTTCTCAATGATTTCTCTATTTTTGTCCAAATACAATTATTAAAATGTAAAATTAACTCTATGTTCTTATAATAGATTTAATTTAATCTTTATATATTAAATATAATAAAAAAATTTACAATGTTCAATGTGGTAATACTAACTTTTTTGGAAATGTTTGCATATTTGTTTAATATACCATTAAGGGGACATATTTTAATTTGATGGAATTGGAATTACAACATTAATATTTTTAATATTTATTATAACTATACAACGTAAAAATAATATATATAATTTTAAAAGACAGTTTAATTAATTTTGTTTTCTATGGTTTATACTGGAATTTGTAAAAATAAGAAAGATATGATGAAAAGTGGGATTAGTAAATAGACACTAAATCAATTCATTTGGGAGATACATTTGAATGAAACTATAAATAGACTAGTGATTTGAGTTGTATTTTTAAAAAATATCCATATTTTTTTAATGGGGCTAAATAGGGATGATTTTCCCATATCTTGGTCTTTCTATTGTGGGGGATGAGTGGTTTTCTATGGGAAGGGATAGGGGTTGTTTATTTATTGTTGATGAGAAGAGTAACTTTGAATAAAATTTTATATCTATGGTAAAACTTATGAAAATATATTTTTTTCTTTATAAAATATATATTAATTGAATATAACGACTTTAAATCTTTAAATCCCATTTAAATTTAATTAATTTTTTATATAAAAATATTTTTTTAAAAAATATAATTTATTATTATAAAGAATCAAATTTGTTTTACTTTAGGTTTTGGAATGTTATTTTTTGGATTGAAAATTACATTTACTATATTTTAAACACTCATTTATGAAGTAAAATGCTATCATGTCACCACCCCATATTCTATAATTTATTAATTTATTATTACATCATGAATTATGTATTTGATGACACATTTGTTATGTGAAAAATATTATTTTTTATAATGACTTAATTATAATATGTATTATTATTTTGAAATATATTAAAACACAGTTATGAATGTACTTAAATTTTCATTGTGTCTTATTATTTATGATATTTATATTTATGGAATTATAACATTAAAATTTTGTAAATTTAATAGTTATGAATAGTATTTATATCATAATAAATTGTTTTTTGGTAAAATTACATTCACAACAGTCATGTTATTATTCCCAAAAGATAGAAAAATACTCTTACGATCACATTAACTCGTATATATACATCATAAATCATTCACTGAGTATTCAAATCCACTACTCACATTGTTTTGTAATTTAATTTTCTATGAGTTTTATTGGTTTCCATATTTTTTTTCTTTTAAATATAGATGTATTTGGGGTTGACGATTCTAGTAGATTTGGGCGATCCTTATTTTCCTATTTTATCTTATCAATTGAATATTTTATTATCATTTTTATTATTGGGAATTATAATTGGTTTCATTACTTATCTATGAATAATTATTGATTTAATGGTTTTTTTGAATTTTTAGACATGTATATTACAGTATAGAAAGGTATAAAAACAATTTTTTTCATATGAAAATTAGAATTTGTAAACTATATGTCGTTACATAATATATACCCAACCAATATTTGTGATGAGTGAAAAAACATTTAGACATATGTTTTATTAATGGAAATGGGATATCCAAAAGTGCCTGTGACATTATTATGCTAAAATAAAATGGACAATATTATTTTTTTACTTTTTAAATGTTGGTAAATGTTTGGATATTTGTAGTTGGGACTAGAAAATTTGACCCAAAAACCACTATGTATAATGAAATAACAATAATAAAACAATGTGTAATTATTAAAAACAAATCCTCTACATATATCCAACTCATATAATGGGGAGTATAATTTATATTTTACATAAAAATTTAAAGTAAAATAATGTAAAAATATTGTACCCAAGATATGATAAAATCATAAACTATGATATGGGGGGATTTCACAATATCATGGTCTTGATATGAACTATATACTACGTAAAATTACATGTATATGGATATCATGTTGGGATTTTGGGCCACATGGGTAAACAACTCTATGAGGTTCATGTTCATAATTTTTTTTTTATTTTTACGTCATAAAATGTCATCTTATATGGTCTCAAAAACTAAATAATTTATAGATATAATACATTAAATTTTATATAGGTTGATTTCAACATATGTTTATTTTGGAATAGATGTGATTAACTAATAATATTGTTGATTGTATTGGGAATGAAAAATCATCATGAATTAATGATGTTTCATCCACCATATTGAAGTGGGTTGTTTGACTGAAATTTTTGGTTTTCATTAAGATACGTGGTTATGAAATCACTAAATATCATATTATAATTCTAATAATGATAATTGTATTTTTTTTAAAAAAATATTGTGTGAATATTACTATAAAAAATTAAATTAATGAAGGATCCAAGAATATTATAAATAGAATATGTAAATAATTGTATTTTTGATAAATCTAATGGTTGGTGATCTGAGCATAACTGTACATCATGAATTAACATGAATTAATACATAAATATATTAATATTAAAGAAAAACAACATTTATATATAGCTTATGTATATGATAGGACAAGTGATGACAATCAATAATAAGGTGGTAGGTAAGAATTAATACCCAATGTGAAAAAATAATTGACTCATCACTAGTCAATAAATAATAATAAAATTGAAAGTATTTGTAATAATATGATAGAATATCATATTATTACTATGTATCCTATTATTATGGAAATAAAACCATTTGGTATTGTTATGATGAGGAAATTTTGGTAATAGTATTAGATATATACGATATTTTTCTCACTAGGTGTGACCATAAATATTGTTTTCAAGGTGAAATAAAAGTGACCCCTATGTAGAATTTATTTTTATATATGGGATATGAATTTTGGAATTGGTTATATAGAAATGATATATATAATTATTTTGGGGATATATAAGAAAAATAATATATCGTAGTGTTTATTGTTTTTCATGTAGGAGAATAAGCAGAAATTGTTTCTAGTAGTGGATTGAGTATATAGAATAATATGTTCATAGATCCTTACTTGCATACTTGTTATATGAAATGAAACACTAACTAAATAAATATAATATTCTATGTATCTTAGGATCTTTCATGATGTAGTTAATGTCGGGATATTTAATTTAATATGAAAAGGAAAGATATTATTATATTTTTATTGTAATCTGTTATGGATTTTTCATGAATTTTGGAGAACGTTGGATTAAATTTTTGAACCCAACATGATGTTATGTAGTGAAAATAACTATAATCCTTACATTAAGTAACATAATTAATCTCTCTCCAGCCATTGTAATAATGGAGTAAAATTTGTTACATTATAATATATTTACAGTGGAATAACATTATTCTTTTTGATTTATATGTGGAGGTTTCTTATTAGGAATCATAGAAGGACTTCCAAACCAACACTTTGTTTCCATGGATAATGTAGAATTGGTTAACTGTATTATTAAACAATTGGGTGACATGATTCAAGTGGATCTTCATGTATTAATTCATGCATGACCTTTTCTCATCTACTATCTTAATATAAACCATTAAAATATAAGATAATTTATATTATATAATTCAAGGAAAATAATAATAAAAACTTATTAAAGTAAAATCCATAATGGGTATTACTGCTTCATTAACATATACCATAAAATATAGGGTTTCTTTTAGGTTATTATGTTTCATGGTTTGATTATCCAATACATCATTTTTAAGCCTATGTGTAAATTACATCCTATCCCTGAAAACTATACATTGAATTATATTAGAGCATTTTTTATAAAATGACACTATCAATACAGTCATCATTTTGTGATTGTAACAAAACATTTTTTGACTAGTCATGTTATTATTGATTCCTCATCTCCATCCATGAAGATTAATAATTATTATTTTTATCCATTAATATTATGTAATAGATGCCACATTGTGTTATAAAATAAGTCTTCTTGATATTCATGAACTACATTTCTATAACATAATTTTGATATAGAGAATTATCCTATATTGATAAGAAGTATATGGATTTTGGATTTACGTGAATTGCTAAGATTATTTGAGGGTATTTGACCGATATATATTCCCTATACATAACATTTCCATGTTTCCATGTATATTTTTACCAAAATTTTGTTGTCGTTTTATGAAGATGGAATGTTTATGAAAATCATGAAGACACGTTATCATCTCCACAAAGTTATGCATCATTGAGGGACATATATATATATATATGAATGTTCCTAGATATGATTTGATATAATATTTAGCCTTATGATTAGAGTATATCATATTTAATATTGAGAAATTATTATATAAAAGAAATGATGTATTCTTATCTATGTAATATGTGGAGAAAGGCATCAAAAACATTATTTTTTAGGTATTTTTAAGAATTTAATTTTTTATAGGGGATAGAAAATTCTTCCCATCATTTGATCTATTTATACCTGTCTTGAATAACTGTGTAAAATCAATTTTATATGATGATTTATATTGTATAAAAACATCAAAATATTATATTAATTTGTGAGGATTAAGGTTCTACGTGATCTTGTGTGGTAATATCTCTTTCACCTCATTCATTTAATTATTGATGAATGTAAATACCACCATTCAATGGTCAATATGAATTACCACCATAACCTAGTTTGGATCAGAAAAGGATGTATCCTTATTGGTAAATATATCTTCATGGGAAAAAATTCAATGAATTACATGAACCATTGTGGTATCTATGGTGAATTTAGAGAATAACAATTTAATATAATAATATAAGGGAACCAAAGTTTCCTACTTTATGGAATAGTATCCATTGGTTTACATTGATCACTAATTGTTAATCAGCCATTATGTTTTTTGAGGAATTGGAATCTATAGATTTGGTTCTAACAATAAAACGAGTTCTTGGTGATCCACCAAATTATTTTGGAATACTTCTTACATCATGAAGACAAAATTAATGAAATTTTTAGTTGGGAATATTAAAATAATACAAAATACCATCGGGTTGAGCTATGAGTTTTCAATTCATTTTCATATTGCTCCCCCAAACTGCTGTCTATGTATATATATGAGGATAGATGAATGTCATTAAATGAAACCAATTCTTAATAGAAGATATTTTTTTCAACTATTACATCTTTGGAATATGATGTACATTATGGAAATTAGTTATGACATCCAGTTTAGACACCGTTTTATGGATGAAGATGATGATAACTAATGGTAAATTGGCCACCCACCATTATATAGTCATAGATGACATCAAGTGTTCAAGGATATAAATAGATATAGGACCATGAGAATTAAGATGTAACTTGATAAATTTTACATAATTTCTTATATTTTAAACTAAAAAACTTATTCATTATAGTTATTTTATATATTGGTTTACAGGGTATCAATATCTGTTATACATGTTTGAAGATAAAAAATGATGATTTTGTAATCACACATGCTTTTTAATTGATATTTGTTTCCAAAAAAATGTAAATAATATTATATTATAATTTAATTATTTAAAAAATATAAGAACTAATTCCATCATATCTCATTAATAATGATCATTATAATAGTCAACTAAGAATCTTATTAAAATTCCTAACATACGAAATGGAAAAAAAATATCCCTCCAAATTAGTCACTTTAATATTCTTGGTAATATCGAGATGGTATAATATCACTTAGAACCCCCTACAAATCTCCCTCATGTCCATTATTTTATCCATGTATCTCTTTAGATGAACTATATACCAAATCCTTCACATGTACTAAACCTAAAGGTAATACTTCTGGGGCCAGATCTATCATACAAAGAACAACTTGTTGAAATTATGGATGAATCATAGAATGTCCTACGGTGTAATACCGCTAATATGCTAAATCTTTTTTTTCAGAAATAACCAGTTAGATGAATCTCCATTGTAATTTGACGATATGAATAAGCTAATGTATTATTATTATTTTTAACTGAATTATGAATACCATAAGAGATATTATTTTTAAGGCGGTATAATGTAACACCGCACATTTTTATTGAACATTTTAAAAATCTGTAAAATAATCATATATGTCTTTCAATGATTTAAGTCAAACTATTCTTTTCACATGTCCCCATATCATTATACATTACATGATTCACTGACTTGGCATACATTAATTGCAACACTAACTTGGCATAAGATAGTTGCAAGATCGACTTAACGTAAATCACCCACAACATAGAGTTTCTTAGAAACATTATTTTCATGATATAATTATTTAAATGATATAATTATTTAAATGAGATAATTATAACCTAGATATAAAAAATTGAAAAGTGAATTGTAATAAATACTTTTCAAATATTTTTTATAATTTTTATATATAAATAAAACATATTGATAATTATTGATATGAATTTTCATAATTTCTTTTTAGGATTTAAAATATTGTTTTCTTAAATGAAATGATTTTAAAAGTAAAGTAATTTTATAAGAATTTTTAAATAAATTTTTTTAAAATAAACATCATTTATGAATTTTCATTATCAAAAATCAATTAGGGTGAATTTTTTGGAATTTTCTGTGAAATATAATTTTTTGATGAATAGTGAATAATACAACCTCTTAGTTAAAAACACCCTTTTTGTTTAATTAATTCATAATATTATATTGTATTATATATTTGTTTTAAGTTAAAAGAATATAAATAGTTCATTTATTAATAATATTAAATTCACTAGAATCATATTCCTTTTGAAATTGATTATAAAATCTTAAAAAACATTTGAGTATTTTCAACATTAAAAACATGTTCTTCTGTCTCATTTGTGAGATTGGCATTAATCGAAAATTTTCCACTTCATTGATTTGAATTAAAAAAACTAAAAAAAAATTATTAATATAATATTTACAGTCTATAAATACCATGAAATTGTTTTTAAAAATTGATTTGTAAAAGTGATTCAAATGAATGACATCAATTAAGGCCTAATTTAGATTAACTCATGACCCATCCTTAAAATCATGTTCCCAAATGACCTTTAACACCCAATATATGTTCATAGATAGATCATAAAACTTATATTCCTGAGTTTTTTGAATTTTTTTCAATCTTTTAGGTAATTATATGGGTACCCCTATCTTATTTCTAATAAAATCCAAGTGAATCATTTTCCTTCCCTATAAAATGTAATGAAGTCTCCCATGACATCACACCTCTAGAATTTCTTAATATCATCCAATAACAGAAAAATAAACTTCCCAAGATACCGATATTCCATGTATAATAAATACATTATACCTAATTCATTCAAAGTAATCCTTTTGGCACAAACCAAATAGAGTTACCTGATCAAGAGTTAACGTCATCTCAAATGTATTTTTCTTTTTTTCATTATCCACCCATTCCACATTTGTTTACAAGAATGTATAAAATAATAATAATAAATATAACTGATTGTTTTTATGGTAAATTTTCAACAAAAATATAACTAACCCTTAATCTAATTATAATTTAACATATTTTTTTGTGTATAGCGAATTACCGCCTCACTATGTAAGGATTGTTAAATTTTCCTTACCACCTCTCATGGAGTCCTTTCTGAAGGAAAATAGGTTCTTATATCTTATATATGATATTTATTATTTATTTATTCTTGTTTATTACTTTTTAAAAATCATACCTGTTACTTTTCATTTCGTTGTAATACGGTAATCTCGTTTGAGGATGTGTGGACTACTTCCCCCTCAAAGTGATGTGATTCGTTCACACACCACATTGAATGTATTAAGGGTGGGTCTAGTGAACATATATAAAATATATATATTAATGATACATTAATAATAATATATATACATACATATTCATATAAAAATGACATTTACATTCTTTCTGGAATTATATCATTAAAAACAAAGACAATGTTTATTCGTACATACGACTTCCCATCTCCGTTAATGATGTATTATATTTCATAATTATAAATTATATTAATAATTATAAAATATATACTGAATATAAATTATATTTCATTATTGTTTCGCATTCTGGAATCAACATATAAATATAAGGAACAATAATAAAACAAATTAATACATATGCGAAAAAACTGAGTGATTATTACCTGAACTGAAACCAAAACATAGGATAGTTTAGAAGCGGTTAATATAATGTCATATTAAGAAAATATAAATTATAATATATACTAATATTTTTATTAAAAATATTTTTAATAAATTCTTATTTATTATATGGGTGGTTTTAATGAGTATGACGAAATTCAAGATACAAGGTAGTGAGATTTCATCTCACATTTTATATTCAAGTGATATATTCTATGTTTGGAACTCTTTCATTTTTTGTGGTGTATATATGTATATGAATTAGCTATATGTATCTTTTAAAAAAAATTGGCTATTAACATATCGATTATATGAACATTCAGTCATGGAATTTATGTTTCAAAGGATATAATGTCGGTAAAAAATGTTATGTCCCAAATTTCGTTCTTCGAGACTAATGTTTTATTATGCACATAGATACTTTTTAGAGGTGTATAGATTACCATTTTATATCATAAATATTATTACTTTCTTACTATTTTAATAATTATTTTTCCTCCATTTAAAACTCTATGATTATTTTTCTATGTAACTAACTGGTATGAGTTTATGAAGAACATTTCATCTATTTTTAGGATTGTTAATGAATATGAATATTTGATGAAATATTATCAAAAATATCTCAAGACGACTCATTATTTTTCATATCCAATGTTTATTTAAGATATACTCATGTGTTAGTACAATTTTTTCCACTCATTGAAACTTAATATGTTTTTTACGTAATATATAACCATCTATCACTCCCGTCAGAAATAAATTGTATTCAAAAACCTGGTTTTAGAAAATGTTTTCACAATGGAATTAAAAATATCCTTTAATATAATTTTTTATGAATTTTTTTAAATTTTTCTGGTTTTTAAATATTACATTATTTGGTTTCAGATAAATTTTCAATGAAAAATATTTTCTAATGGTTTTATGTTATAAAAAACACCATTTCAATGATGAATGCATATTTTCATCCTGAAATATTTTTAATTGATCATTAAAAATTATTTCTCATATATGATAACATCCATTGGTGTTTCCCATTCCTTTATGAAAAAATTATATAATTTTTATATTAGTTTTCTTTATCTTAATGTATTATGTTATGATGTCATGATATTGATTAAACTTAATTAACATTAATAGTTTATTTGATTTTGAAATGTGATTCATTTTATAGGTTATGTTAATGACGAAATGATTATGAATCGTGCCTCTTTCAACTAGTTATGATATTATAACATTTTTTGAATACCCATTTCATATCATGTTTTGTGATATGATTATTTATTATCCTATATCACATGTATGAATGATTTAATTATGAGTAATGTGGGACCAATAATTCCCTCTAATTCATTAGGTAAAGAATGATATCCTATGAGATGGGCTAAGATGGTCTTGGGATTGAACATTGGCTACTAAGATGGCCTAGGGAGTGAACCATGACTAACACGATTGTATGAGGAGTTATCTCATTCTACCGATATGGAAATTGGAGTGAACCATTACTACCAAGATTGTATGGATGACGAACCTATCCTACCAAGAAGTTATTAGAAGTAATCACTTGGATACTATAGAAATTGTATTATATGGTTATATGTCACCCAAGATTCCAGGTTTCATTACTATTTTATGATTTTGATGGTAATGTTCTTATTTATTTATTATTAATTTCTTATTAAATCACAAAACCTTTTCTATGATTAATGTATATGATCTTTTATATATAGGGTATGATCATATATTTTCATTATCCTATTCTCAAATCATTATGCTCATGATTATTCTTAGATGTCTCCCATGCCTACAATTACAAATAATTTTATCTCACCCCTTTTTTTATTATCTTCCCCAGGTTATGAATATATAAATTAGCTCTAATGTGTTTGAGAATGGGTCTAGTAATGAAGAACCTATTGGAAGATAGCGTTGCTCATTTACGTACCAAAGATTATGTTCCCTTGTTTTCAAATGGCACTAGACTAGTATTGTCTTCAAGAGTATATTTCTGTAATGTTTTAAACATATTTCCAATGTTTTTTAATGTTTATGAATTTAAATATTTGATCATTGTAGTTCCATATGATCATCATCCCACTATATATAATTCTTGTAATATAAAAGAAACCATTGTCCCATTTAACTATTAATTCTCCTTGGAAGTATTTTTATCTTTTCAAATAAAATAAAAAATCTTGCAATAAATATGGGAATTTGATATAGAGGATATATTTTGATTTATGATATATTAAACATGATATATCTATAAGGTTTAATGTTATATAATCTTATCATAAGACAAACAATGTAGAATAATTGATAATATATTTTAGAAAATTCACACTTCATTGGCACATCATCTTTTGGATAAACATAAAATGAAATATATATTTTCTATTTAACATAGAAGATACTATAATTTTAAATGATAAATCACTAGTAATTTCAGAATGGTTGTTCATAAATAAAATTCGTTCAACCATCTAGGATGTCTCATTGATAATAATTAAAAACACCTTGGTAGGATATGATCACCCACCATCTATGATCTATATATACATTGCGTACTAAATATTTACATGATAATGACTTATGTTATTGAATTTATTTTTATGGTACACCAAGAAAAATATATATTGGGATTTATAGGATCATGTATAGCTCAATTACTTGGTTCTCCAATTTTTCATTGATGGATGTTATTTTTATAGGGAAAACATCAAATATCACTTCACATTGTCCATGAAAATAATTTCTGTTGTCATGGATAGAGTTGAGAGGAATATCTAAAGATTATGATACAAGGATATCACTAGACTCAAGAGAATAATTCACTTCGAAACAGATATGTTGTAACTAAACATGGGTCTATATTTATCAGTTATATATTTTTGGGATCCAATAAATCAAAACCTATTATTTATAAAAATTGTAAATCATGTTATATATTTAAAATAAACAGTAATAAATTTTAAATCAATAACACACAAATGAGAATATGAAATTTTCCAAAATGAATGAATCATTTCAATTGTGATACATATTATAGTGATAAGAATAATGGTGGGATGTCCAACAATGAGAAGTTTAATATTGAAGTTTCCAATGGTGATAATTCAAACTGTGAGATGTCCAATGGTGAGATATTCAAATTGGTGAGACATTCATAATGGAGAGAAATTCACAGGTGTGAGATGTTCAATGGTATGAAATTAAAAATGGCGATACATTCATAATGGTGACTTATTGACATTTGAACCAAAACAAAATCAATAATACATTTTTCATGTCCGATATAATTAATTCCCCTATAATTCATAAATATATTGAATATATTAGGAATATGATTTTATGCACCACTCTATTCAAGGGTGATATCACACATTTAAAAATGATATCTCAAAAAGTGACATCTTACCTCAATATGATATTGTCTAGAATGGGATTATATATTCATATATATATTTATATAGAAAATTTGTTATCATAGTTTATAGGGAATTGATAGAAATGATTTCTAAAGAACTGTAAGGTTTTTTTCACCCTCAAAATAGCGGCATAAGAAGCTACCTATTGCTATATTTTGTTCGTTTGTAGTAGATAATGCAACATAATGTTTCTTCTAACTACACTTATAAAATAGAGATTTTTCAAATAGTTTTTTGTTTTGGATATTATTTTTCTATCTAACATACATCCATCAATATCAAAATCTGAACGAATATTCGAATAAAATGATATTTTCCATGGAAAAAACAATCGTAATCTTTTATTACATTTGAGGTATTTGTATTTTTTTAGAACAAAAATATGTTTTTATTTTGGATTATATTGAATGTTTTTACACACACAATAGATAAAAATTATAACAGGTACAATGTTTATAATATAGATAAGACATTAAATCATACCATAGTAATTAGATTGATATAATGGATTCCATACTTATTAATGATCATGTATTCTGGTTTTAATCATATGATTATCACTACTCTGTGTGTTATCCAAGTTAAATAATTTGATTAAATCGTTAGTATATTTAAATTCATTTAAATTATTCTTTATTTATTTTAAAAAATATGCAAACAAATAATGAATTTGAGTTCACCCATTAAAATAATTTCATATTCATTTTTCATTATTATAGAAAAATCAGAACAGAATTCAATTTCATAGTTCCAACAATAATATTCACTATATCAAGGATTACAACTAATACATCCGTTGAAATACATTTTAAAAGAATTTATGGATTAGCTATTTGTTTACAAAATCATTTTCAAATAAAAAACTCATGATCCTATTATATGATGATCTAGGGGTATATTCCAAACCATATAAAGATTTTTTTTAATCTGAAAACAATATTTCAAATTTGAGGATTTTGAAAACTATGAGTTATTCACCAAAATTAAACAACTATATACATATTCATATATTCTATCATTTAATAAAATTTATTAATTTTTAAATAATGATTACATGAATAAGATACATGTATTATAATGGATTCATGTCCAGATACTAGTGAAATATGTCTTCATAGTGTATTTATTTTCTTGAAAATAAACATGTGAAACTATTATTGCCTTATTTATTACTATTATTCTTGATTCATCTACCTTGTTTCTTAACACCTATTGAGATTATAGAGTTAGATTGACGTTGGAATTATCAATAAAGTCTCATATATATTTTTATTAAAATTTATTTAATTCTTATTGCATAGATATTTCCCCTAATTCATTATTTATGGCTACATTGATGTTTTTTGGTTTATTATGAGTCAAGAGTGATTGATGATCAACTGGATTTATAAATGAATATCTAGTATCTGTATATATATATATATATTATTCTAACTACATAATCAAAAGGATGGTATTTAAGGGTCGTAAAATCTCTAGAAAATTTGTGGATGTTCATATCATTTTATTCTTTAGGTTCATGTTCCAAATGTTATGGAAATCCATCTAATCTGGATCATTTTTCAACTTTTTATAGCAGTATTCATTGCTTTGAAATATAAATTTGGAGAAGAGAAATCGTCAACATTGGTTTCTATAAATGACATTGGATCATGTGGATCTATGTAATAAAATGTTTTGTGAAAATACTCTTCCCTTGTCTCGCTTCTTATATTAAATACATTATATGATTTATTATGAATTGAATACCATTAGAAGTTTCCATAATCACTTTTGGAAGAAAATTTTTCAAGATTATAATTTCTATTAACAATAAAAAAATTTCAACCAAATACTATAATGCAATTAACCTTAGTCATTAAACTGCTCCAAATATCCTAAAGGGTATTTTTCCAAAATTGTCTCATTCAAAATATATTTATTATATAACATGATGTATTTATAATGACTTCAAAAAATTATGTAGGTAATTCAAATTCATTTATCAGGGTTTGAGATATATCATGAATTTTTTAACTGAAAAATTAAATAAATCCATTATATATAGGTGTACTAGGAAAATATAAATAATTCCAATATCTATTTTCGATGAAAAAATATTCAATATATTGATTATAAAAAACACAGCCATGATCCCCTCTTAGGTTCTTAATTATTAGACCACAAATGTTTTCTATAGATCTTGCATACTTGTTGAAATAAGAACATGGTTATAATTAATGATATACAAATAATACCCATGTATACAATGAAAATTAATATACATATACAAAGACAGATTGCATCCCATTTAACCTAGACACTATTGATGGTCCAAATAAATCTATAATAACAATATCAATGAGTTAAAAAGTTGGAACATCTATCATTAATTGAAATTTTATCTTATGGTGTTTTTGATTTTGATAGTGGTTACCAACATTATCATTGGTGAAATCGAGTTTTGGTAGATCCTTGAATAAACCATTCATTGTAAGAATTGTAATTGAGTGAATATTATTATAGAGCATTATACTATTCCAAGGACATGATTCATTCGGGAAGACACTATAGGTGGATTCATTTTGAGATATTAATGAATTAGGATTAATAAAAAAATCAATTTCCTAATGTATTCCAAACTAAAACATATTTACAATACAAAAATTACATAAAATATTATAAATTTTAACATAATAATAATAATAAAATATTTGTGATATGATAAGATGGTTATACATGAAACCATTAACAAATAGTACTCTTGAAATTAAAATATAATTAGTGTTAAATTTCTATGAGTCTAGTGATTTTAAATTTATAATTATCACCAATGGTGACATGAGCTTCGTTGAACATTTTTATTATATTTAAGATATAATAGTCTCACGCAATATTTATTGAACATCCATTTTGAAATTACCTTATACTTTTAGAGATATTATTCAATCTGTTTTCCAAAAAAATTGAATTGATATATGAAATACTTTTGTTACCCAGATTTTAATCGGTGAGAAATTGTTAGTAAGACGGTATTTTGGAAACCATATTTTTTGAAAATATATCATGTAAATAGACAGTAATATCATTGAAATAAACACATAATCCATCTTTTATAATAATAAATAGTATTATTTTTTTCATTTTTATACATTGGGGAAAATGTTATCCTTACACTTAATTTTTTTCATAGTTAGTATCAAATTATATTAACAAATTTTTGTTGAATGTGTTTTCCTAAAATCATTTTATGAGTTTATATTAAATTTGTAATCCATTATAATTCCTATTTTAGATTTCAATTTAAAGTTCTATGTTCGGTATTTTCAATTATTAACAAATCATGGTTTTTCTTTCTCAATAAATACATCATAATTAGTATTTCAATCTAAATAATATTATCTCATAAAAATTTGTAATTATCCTTATGTTCATTAAAATTGTATACTGTCATTTTATGATATCCAAACACCTCTTCATGAGGCATTTCATCATTATTTTTTTATGCTATACATAATTATAATTATAAAATTTTAACACAATAGAGAAAATAATTATATTAGGGAGATTATTCAAAAAAATCATGTTGGTTCATTCCAAATTTTCATTATTTAAAGAATCTGACTTGTTGGAGAAATCCTCAGAAGCACTATTATTGGATTTAATTTCAATATTTCTTCATTAGTATTTGTCATCGTATTTCATTTTTTATTTTAACATTGTCTTTTCTACATTTAAATGTCCTTTTATTTTCACAATCATAACAAGTAATATCATTTGATTTATCATCATTCATCCAATCCTTTTTCGTATTCTATTTACCATCATATGTTCATTTATTACTATACTTTTTGAAAAAAAATCATTCTATAGTATTTCAGGAATCTTATAGAAATGTGGGTCATCTCTATATGACTATCCTAAGATGATTCACTATCACATAAAAATAAAGAATTTGTTTTTTCCTTTTCTTTTTCAACATTGTTGGATACAGTAGTTCTTATTGATAATTCCATTCTTTTTGACTCATCATCTTCGTCTCTTTAAACATGAAGTTTATCTTCATAAAAATAATATTACCAATAAGATAATTGGATAGAAGTTTCCTAATGTCGCATGATTCTCTATTTGAAATACATGTGAGTATCCATATTTCTGGAATGCATCTGAAGAGTCTCATTATTTTGATATCTAGGAAAATTAATTTCAAAAGGAGTTAATTGTGATAAAAGTTTCATTAAATTTTGAGATACATGTTCATGATTAGTTCACAAGGCTTCATTTTCATTGTATCAATTTAAGAAGTTTATGTATTTAGTCTCATTTTTTAATTTGTTTCTCCCCCATGTTAAAGACTATGTGTATCACAAATATAAAAAGATGTTAGACAAGAAGAAATTATATTTAATTCAACCTATACTAAAGTAAAATAAAATCTTTTATTGTATTTGAAATTATTATTATAATATGTTCTAGTAGTTTCATATCTTATTACTCTAGTACTTATAGGTAGTTAATATTTTATCATTTATGGATGTCTATATTTCAAAACCCATACAATATATTTTTATTTTTTAATCGGATTTGATCAATATAATTTCAATTGAAAAAGGGAGATATTTTTTAGTAGAGACTTCGTTTCTATTATAAAATTAAAGGGTTAAATTTGAACTAACTAAAATTTATAATTTTTATATTTTATCAAGAATCACAGTTAAGATGTTATAAGGCCTCAACCATAAAATGGCACTTAATATTGAGTTAAATCATGTATTCACATTTAGGATATTTATAGGTCTAGTGTTTTTGAGAATTATGCCATAACTATTATATTACATCTCAAATATTAAAAATTAGACACTTCTACTCTATCCAATATTTTACAAAAAAATAATTCTCCTTAAATAAAAAAAAGATTTTTTCTTGATATAAATATTAATGAATTATCCATTTCTGTTATCCTTCATTATAACCTATGAAAAAAATTTCAAAATAATGGGATCAACATAGAAATCTCAGTATGGATTATAAAATAATGAAAGAAAACACTAGTCCATAAATACATAAAAATCAATAAAATATTACTTTTCAATCTTAAAACAAAATTTCATACCTCATGAAATCATATGATTTATGAATATCACATTGAAATCACAAAACATAAAGGTAACATGGGGATTCCATAACGTACTTACATTGTATATTTCACATCTACATTGGGAGTTATGTTTGGAATACCCATAATAATATCATCAATAAATCTCTTAGTGGAAACATTATAATTTACCACTTTCACATTTCCCAATACAATGTAGAGATATCTCATGCTCACATACCCAACATTTATCATAGATTCACCCATATAAGTGAAATTTTTTTAATAACCATAACCTAATCATAACACATAAAACAATCATAAAGAAGAAAAAACATTTACATATTCCAATGAAAATATGACATTTCATGTTATTGGAAAAAATAATAACTTATCAAAATCATTTTCAATAGAAAAATACATGAATAGTGAATTTGGTATTTATTTTTTTCGTTAAAAATGATATAGATTGTTAAGGAATCATACACCAAATAATTCCTGCAGCGGCGAAAAGGTTGTTGTTGTTCAGTACATTAAAAAGAAACATTTATTTTTTTCATTTAATAAAATAATTTATAGAAAAATATTCTATTGGAATGAAATGAAAATTTATAGGGGTTTATAAACTGTATAAATGAATTTCATGAATGAATCCAAATATTTCTCAATTAAAAGATATTGAGAGAAATCCCTTTAACATTAGTACAACTCGTCACATATAATCCTTGTTCTTCCTGAATAATAATATTATGTTAATTTATTCTTATTTTAAACCATTTTTTATGTTTATTGTTTCTTTTATATCAATTTTTACCTATGTATAGACATTACTAAATTATTTGTGTTATTATCAGTCGTTTTGTCGAAATTTGGTACTTGAGTCAAATTTAAACTTGTTATAATTACAAATTCTCCATGTGGTCATAAGTAAATTAGATCCCAAATTCTATTTATGATTTAGATACCATATATATAATAAATATCTAGTATATATATGTATTTATAATAGTAAATAACATTTGGTGATAAGAAATGAAATTCAACCTTCATAGAGATGGTAGGTCGTACATACGCAGGAACGAGTCGTATCATTGTGAGGGGGCAGTAGTCCGCACTTCCTCCAATGAAGTTATCATATTTACACATTATGGAAAGAATAAAGGTATTATATAAATAAATAAATATAATAATATAAAAATATAAATTTATTATATAACATATATAAATATAGTTCCACCATAATGGCCATAATGAGAGGCGGTAGGAGATAATTTTACAATCATCGTTTCGTGATGTAGTAGTTCACCGTCCATAGAACTAGTATGTTCTAAATCTAATAGATGGAGGTGTGTGTAAGTGTAGTGTGAATAATTTTCAAAAAAAAATCCTATTATATTTAAAATATTGTTTTTGTTATGTAATCAATGAATATGAATATCACAGGGAGTGAAGACTAAAATAATGGTACGAAAATTTAGACTAGACACAACCTATTAAAATGTGTAACTCAATTTGATTTGATCCTAAAGAAAACTTGAATTTCCTTATGACTAAATTAAGTCTTATAGGATGATGAGAGGGGGCTTTTTAGTATATTTGAGAAGAGTTTGGACGATCCAAGGGGCTTGACATGTGTGACTAAATGGGTTGGGGTGATGCCATTTTATATGTGAGAGGAGGGACACATTAAGAATGATTGGAAGTATTGTTTTTTATTAAATTATTTTAGCTTTAAAGAGGTACCAAAGACATTTATTTCAAATAAATGTTGATTTTGGGTCAAAATAATCTCAACCAATAGTTTTCATACAAGTATAGGTTCAAATATAACCATATCTTTTATCTTTAACCCTTAGATAACTAATTTAAATCTTACAATGTATTTTGTATATTCATACTATATGGTTAATATAATTACAAAAATATGCCAATAAAACATAATTTTGTTAATTAATTAAATTTTAAACATTATATAAGTCATTTGATCTAATTTTATATTTTTATTACTATTATATCTTCTAATAAAATTATACTTGTTTTAAAAACTCTTTTATGTCTATTTTTATACAAGTCATATCATGAATTTTTAAAAATAAAAAAAACACGATTCACTCAAAAAATTCATTAATTCAAAGATAACATGTCACAGTCTTCTATAAAATTATTTTATGTCAAACAAAGTTCAAGAAAATATTATTTTAATATTTATATTTTCATTTATTTATATCATTCATTAATAAGGTAAACAAAACATCATCTTTGTTTCATATTTAAATTTATTTATGTGATGTCTAAAAATTTTAAATAAAATAACATGATTTTGGAAATATTTTCTGATTTCTAATTACTATTTATAGTCAAATATATCTATTATATAACCCCAAATAATTTTTGTTAATAAAATATACATATTTATGATACATTTTTCATTACATTATGTTAATTCTTATAAAATATCATTTTCACATCAAGGATAATCCATGGGGTCACAAAATATACCAATGAATGGCCATCGTCATAAATATATCATTCAATTGGATTATGACACAATTTAGTGTACATTTATATTATTATAATATTATGTTTTACCCTAATTTACCAAATTTACCCTTTAACTATAGGAATTATAATTAGAAATGGAGTCACTATTCATAATTTCTAAAGATAAATGGTACTTACTTAAATAGTATTTACATTCAAATTCCAAATATGGAATCCTTTTTTCAAAATTAAAAACAGATAATTTTCAGTAATTAATTTAAAATTAATTCCAGTTGTAAAAACCATAAAACGTATTTTTATGAAGTAAAAAAACAAAAACATTTACATGTGTTTATGTCCAATTTCAATTTTAAATCAAATGCAATGACCATCATTGGAATAAATAATAAAAAAATATTCCAATGATATTTCAAAACCATGTTAATGTACACTCTAACGATATAAATTAACTAGATGAAAATGCAGTTTTGAAGTAAAATGTCATATTTTCACAATTCATTAAAAACGAACCTTATCAGAAAAATACTAAAATTTTATCCAAAGTAAATTTTTCTATCCCAATAATATTGAAGATGTTTCTTTTTTCAAATAAAACATTTAAATTTGGCAGACACTAGATTTAAAATGGTTTCACCAACAAAAGGAGGTAAAATTAACTTTTGATAATATTAGTCTCCTTATGATTAAAATTGGATTCATTCTCAATTTAAGACGATAAATTATATTTAATAAAACTCAAAACATTCAATAAACATGTTTAATCAAATTTTTGTTAGTTATGTTCATTACCGCCAATAAAAAACATGGTGCAATCTACTATTTGAAATAATAATAACATTATACTATTTTTCAGTATAACTCAATGTTGTGTGCACCATAAGATTTCTACGAAACTTGTTGTTTCATGTTGAGTATGCTCTCAGAAAACCCATACTGTTTAAACTAAAAACTATATCTTATTTATAAATATTAATATAAACTATATGGTATTATTCTATAAATACTTGGTTTATTATATCCTTCCCCCCTTCTGGAAATTGTGTCCTCGCAATTTTATTAACTTATCACATAAGTGGGGGTATTTATTTCCAATTGAATTCAAATAATACAGTATTACGTCTTCAACCATATTGTTTTTACACAAACTATTACCTGAGGAATTACCTTTTTCTGCAAAACTTATTCTCTTGGGTCCGGATCTGGACTGGTTGTTCCTCATAGGAAATATTTTATTTCCACTGAAGTACCTTAGGACTCAAAACATGGGAGGGACCCAATATATACATTGTCAACAATGAATCAGGAAAAACATGGTTTAACTTTGATAAACATAGAAGTAATTACACTTTGTAGGAAACTGGCCCAACATTCTCTAAGATTTCATAGGGTCTAATGAACCTCAGACTCAACATTCACTTTTTACCAAAATGCATTACACTTCTTTGTGGATAAATTTTGAGAAACACATGATAATCTACCTCAAAAAAAGATCATTCCTCTGGTTATCTGCATAATAGTTTTTCTTTTTCAGATCTGTTCTCATTTGCTTCTGAATAAAATGAGTGTTTTCATCCATCTCTTATACCATATCTAGTCCCCTCACCTTCCATTCACCTAATTCGCCTCAAAATGTTGGAGTTTAACACCACTTTCTCTATAATTCTTTAAATGGTGTAATATGTATACTAGAATAAAATCTATTATTATAATAAAATTCATAAACTGAATTATGTTGGCCCCAACAACCCTGGTAATCTAGTGAACAAGCACATTGGATATCTTATAATGTCTGAATTGTTCATTCTGACATACCATCAAATTGTGGATGAAAATTTTTAATAAAATTTATTTCAGTTCCAAATGACTTTTGAATTCCATTCCCAAAGTTAGAAGTGGTTCTCCAATCTCGATCTGATTTAATTTATATGGGAACACCATGTATACTAGCAATATCATCAATATACAATCGATAAAGTTGATCTAGAGACAAAGTATCTTGAATAGGAAAAAAATGAGAAGATTTAATCAATCGATCAAAAGATACCCAAATTGAATTGTTATCTCAAGAGGTCTATTCTAATCTCACTACACAATCCATAGATACATTATTCCATCTCCAATATATCATTGGAAAAATAATATGCATCACTTTTGGTAACTATCATTCTATTGTAACCTATTGACATGTGAAACACTTCACATTAAAGCCATCAATATATCTATTCATTATATCCCACCAGTAATACTCCAAAAGATCTCTATACATTTTAGTTCTTCTATAATGATCTGAATACATGAAACTAATATCCTCACATAAAAACTCTGTCTTAAACTGAGAATCACCAGGCACACATAAAATCTTTCAAATATTCAAAACCCAATCATTATCAATGTTAAATTCATGAAACATAAGATTTTGAACCAATTCAACATTTTTACGCAAGTCACTGTCTTCTATCTGTGATTTCATAATTCTGTCTGTTGAATAAAATTTCACACCCACTTGAAACAAAATAAAAAAATTCCATTTACTAACAACATCCATTCGAAAATTAATTAAATCAAAAAAAAAAACAATGTATCTTGATCTAAACGTTTCATTGTTAATGTTTCATTACCCTTTCTTCTCAAAGCAGTGGCCACATTTTTTTCCATTCCTACATGGTAACTGATCTTGCACTTACAGTCCATGATTAATTCTAGAAGTCTCCTCTATCTCATGTTTAATTTGTTCTTAGTGAATATATACATTTAAATTTTGTATTCAGTATATATTTCACACATTAGGCCATAAAAATGATTCCTTCAAATTTATAATGATAAAAAAAATTCAAATCATGTGTATGGAAATTTAATTGATGGGGCTTCAACTGTCATGAAGCATAAGTAATTACCAAATCATTCTACATAAGGACACAACCAAGTCCTTTCAATTAAGAATTACTTTATATAAAAAATTCACTATTTCTATAATAAGGTCCAAACTGGGAAATTCACCATTCTTCTTTTCAATTACTAATAAAATTCATCACATTCATTTTTCATGATGAACTTAACACTTTTTCTTATTAACATAGATAGTGTGATAGATAACCATGAAGAATTTTCAACAAACCTCACGTAATAACCTTCTAAACCAATGAAACTACAAATCTCAGTTATATTTGTGGGTCATCGTCATTATTTAACAACTTTTCAGTGAGCAGGATCAACAATTACACCATAATTATAAAAAATGAGACCAAAAAATGAAATATATTATAACCAAAACTGAGACATTTTAAATTTCCCATAATATTTGAATTCTATTATAGTTTTCATCACAGCCCTTAAATTACATTCATTCTCTTATTTACTTTTAGAAAATACCATTATATCATTAATAAACACAACTGCCGAATTATCCAAGAATTTGTGGAAAAATCTATTCATAAGATCCATGAATACAGCAGCTGAATTGGTTAACCCAAAAAGCACAAATAAAAATTCATAATGGCAATATCTAGTACAAAACAAAGTCTTCAAAATGTATAATTATATTAATTTAAACTAACTGTACCCCAACCTTAAGTCAGACTCTTGAACATACTTAGCTCTCTGACGTTGATCAAACAAATCATCTATATGATGAAAAGTATATTTCTCTTTAATAGTTATGTTATTCAAGGCTCTTTATCAAAGTATTGTATAATTGGACCATCTTTTTTTTAAACCAAGACAAGAGGACCCCGGGATGAGGTGCTTGGTTGAAATTAACATTCATCTCTTAACTCCTAAAATTGATTCATTAACTACAACTGTTCAATTTGAGACATTTGATAAGGGGGTTTTGAAATTGGAATAGCATCAGAAACTAACACAACCATAAATTCATCTTTCCGATCATGTGTTACACAAGGAAAGTCATTATGAAAAAAATCATGATACTCATTTACCAATGGATCATCATTAATCATAAAAATTACTATATTTTCCACAATACATGAAAGGTGTCAAGCATTTACATATTTTACTAGTTTATCAGCTTCCTGATAAGTTATCAAAAGTTCAGTTTTATTAAAGTACACAAACTAATATTATTTCTGAAAAAATAACCCCTTTATCTCTCCAATAAGTCTTTTTATGATAAAAAAAATTCCAATTCGTACCCCAAATAACACCAAACTCTACATGAGGCAAAAAAATATGTTTTCCATGAAGATTATTTCCACACACATGTACATGAAGGTTCTAATAATTTCTTTTTGTCTCAAAATTTACTCTAGGTGTTCTTAACACCTGTTCAGGATTCATATCGTTAGATGGAATTCCAAATATACCAGAAAATTGCACAAAAATGAAATATTGTTTAGATGCTTAATTAAACAACTCATTCTAATAAACATAATTGTAAAATAGTTTACCATATACTACTTCTTTTTGTGTCCCAGCAAATACTAATGTAGTTGCAAAGGATTTCACCACCCCTTTCTTCTTGTAGTCTGATTACATTCCTTCATTTGAGTTCTTCGTTGGACAATCTTTGCACAATGACACATTTAATTGGACATAAAATATTGTACTAACTATAAGGAAAGTTTTTTATTAGCATTACCATTATCAATTTTAGTGTAATTATGAGCTTTATGTTCCATTTTACTACATCAGAAGAACTTACCATAATTCTGAGGGTATTCCCCGATGTGCTTTTTACCAAATTTTTAACAAAATATAAACGTAAGTTTCTTACCATTAGACTTTTTTGAAGAGTTATTAAAATTATTCTACCACCTAAACCTCATATTATATTGTTTTTGAAAGAAGAAATGTTCATTGGAAAAATGCCTTTCCACCATCCTCGCACATCAATAAAGTTTTTCATAACATTAAACTCATGTGAAGCTAAAGCCATTCGATACATTTGTATTAATCCTGAGTAAAAACTAATGATTTTACTATTATAATATCTTAAAAAATTTGGATTATAAGTTTCCTCTCGAGTCAATTATTCTTCACAAAAATCCATTGAGTCTCTATCCTACCTCAATTAGAAGAATTTATTTTCCATACATAGTCGAACTACCATTGAAAATTATTTCTCAAGAAACATACCTTTCAATTAATCCAAATCATGAGAACCAAACTCCTCACTATCCCTGATCTTTTTAACCATTGATAACCACTGATCGAATTCACCTTAAAAATGGTAAACAACATGACTGTCCTTTTGATTTTAGGAACAATTCATGACATCCAAAATGTTTTCCAGTACATTAATGATCCCTTCAGCAAAGTACAAGGTATGATAATTCCGTAAATGACGGGGGATGTTTCATCATGAAATTATCTTGTACTGACATGTTTCTTTATAGATGATCTGGATGTTCTCGTGCATTGATACCATCACCATTTATAGTCAGAGTCTATTATGACATCACTGCAAAAACCTGTTAAGTTTTGATTCCGACCATATGAGGTTGTCGATTTAGAAGGTTGTTTTCCCCTTTATGGTGTCCTATAATAGTTACCATGTTTCTTCTACGGAAAAACATTTTGAACATGTAAATATATTAGGCGAAGAAACATGGTAATCTATATATAATATATGATTTCAAACTTACCATAAAGTAAAAAACAATTTATGATTATTAATTTAACAATATCTAAACTCCTAAATTTGTCAAAACTGACCACTTAAAAGAACTATAAGTTTCCAACCTTAAAATGTTACTTAAAATTAATTTAAATCATTAATTCACATTGGGGATCTTTTAGGTTTAAGGTTTTAGATAATTATGCCATAATTATTACATTACATCTCAAATTATATAAATTAGACTCCTCTAGTCTATAAAATATTTTTCACATGATTAAAACTACTTATATAAAACATGTATAATTTAATTGATATAAATTTCCATTAAGTCTTCCATTCTCATAACCTTCCTTATACCCTAAAAAATGAATTTCAAAAAAATGAAATGAGCATTAAATTCTTAGTAATGGTTATAATGTAAGGAATGAAAACATTTGTCCATCAATATATACAAATCAATTTAATAATACATTTCAATCATAAAACATAAGATCATACCCAATGAAATCATTATATTTTTGAATAGAACATAAAAATCAAATTTCACAAAGGTAACTTGTGGCATCAATAACAGACTAACATTGTAGCATTCACAGATACATAGTTTGTTATGTTTGGATTACCCATCACAGTATATTCCATTATTCGATAAGGAGGAACATTAATGTTTATCTATGCCATGTTACACAATGAATTGTAGAGATACCTCTTGCTCACCGGCCCTATGTTTAACACAGAACCATGCATATACGTAAACAATTCCAAATAACCATAAAATAATCATAACATAGAAAATAAGAATAAATGAATGACAAATTTTCTGCATTCCAATAATAATATAACATTTCAAAATTTTGACATAATATAAACTCAATCAAAACTATTTTCAATAACAAAATACATGAAGGGGTATTTCGAATTTATTTTCATTTTTTAAAAACATTACGACATAATAAGGAATCCTGATATGAAATAATGCCCACAGAGGCCGAAAGGTTTTTGTCATCAAGTGTGTTTAAAAGAAACCTTCATTTTGAAATTTAGTAAAAAACATTATAGAAAAATATTCCCTTCGACTAAAATGAAAAGTTAAAGTAGTTTATACACATAAAAAAATAATGTTGTGAATAAATAAAAATATGCCATAATGAAAGGTGATTGAGATGAAGTCCATTATATTGAGTCTGACTAGTCATGTATGTTCCATGTTCATCCTGAATAATAAACATATGATAATTTAATGTTTCTTATAAAATGTTTTAATGATTATTATTCATTTTATATCACTAATTACCTCATTAAAAATAGTAAATAATTATTTAATTTAATATTATTCATTTTGTCGATATTTGGTACTTGAGTAACAAATGAGCACATTATAATTACCATTTTTGTAGTATGCCCAGTTTGAGGTATGTGTCCTTTTTTATGCATTCATTATGTGATTGAAGTGCATGGGATGAGTTGGGAAGTGGTTGGAAGAGTTTAGAATGGTTTTGGATGAGTTTATAGACTTTTAAATGGGTGCACGGTTTCAGAACGATTAGTGGAAACCGTGCGGATTCTCCAGGAAACCATACAAGGGAGACCATAGGCTTCACATGGCCTACACACTCTTTTCCAAATGGTGCGAGGAAACAGTGCAGACCCTTGCTCCCGTGGTAGTAGTGTGTGCACGATTAGCGCCCGGTTTTCCAAACCGTGTGGGCTAACCGTGCAGCCACATAAAAATAGGATTATATGTTCCGGTCTCCCTCATGCTTAACCTATTTCACTCCAAACGTCCTACCACATGACCTCACTGGGAATTTTGGGATCTCAGGGGTTAAAGGGTTCTCTCCCACTCAATTTGGAAGCGTTTCAAAGGGGTTTCAAGGCTGCTTGACGGTGGTTTCTCCCGGGTAAGTCTTCTATCATGGTTTCTTTGTGTTTTCCTCTAGATCTACATTCCTCTATTTCATGGTTTTCTGGATCTATAGTTTTTGTGTGTAGATCTAGGGTTTTGGTTGCTTTGGATGTTAATATTAAGGATTGTGGATATTAGGGAAGGGGATCTAGAGAGGTTTTGGTGGTGCATTCGCTGGATTTGAGGTGCGGTTGTTCGTGGGTTGATTTCATGGGAACCCTAAAGGTAGGTGGCTTCTCTCTCAACTCCAATCGGTTAGAAAGAATGCTTATTTTTACAATTAATTTTTGTGCCAAAAAATAATTGTGATTTGTTATGAAAAATTGTTTGTAAACCCATTTGGGGATTTTTATGGAAAAAAGGGGTTTTGTGGTGAAATTCTAATGTTGTGGATTTTAAAATAGTGATTTTAAAATGGGTTGTTGAGATTTGGTTGTCAAAATGATTGATGGAAATGGTTTTCAATAAAGATTTTATTTTATTGAAAGGTGGTTTGGCATGAAAATTGTTTTTTAATAAATGGGTGATTTATTGAAGTGGATTGAAATTCAATGGAATTGGTTGATTTCATGATGTCGCGACCCTGGCGGGTTAAATGTTTTGTTGTGATTCAGAGCCAGAGAGGGAAAAAACATGGTTGAATAGAATGAACAATATCTTCTTGTTCTTGGGAACACTGGTGGAGTTAAAATTGAAGTCGGTTACATATATGTTGGATGATCTTGCCCTTCATTGGTGGGAGTTGGTAGTCCAAATAGGGATTGTCCAGGGTATGTTGTGGGAAGGCATTGAAGAATTGTTTAACAAACAATTCTCCCCACATATGTTTAGAATTCAGCGTATGACCGATTTCTTTAGTTTGACGAATGAGCTTATGTATGTGATAGATTATGCAGCTATGTTTATGAATATAGTGTGGTTTGCACCTAAGGTTGCGGGTAGCATGACATTGAAGGCAAGGATCTTTGAAGCAGGGTTAAGGTAAGCAATCCGTTCAAATATAGTGGTGCTGTGTATAGTTGATTACATAGAGATGGTGAGTAGATCCTCGGTGGTGGAATGGGATTTGATGGGCGCTCCGGGTGGAGGAAGCATGGTGGTACCCATGGGGAATAGTGGTAACTCTAACTCTGGGTTCTAACAAAGGAGGGGCACTTATTCCCAGGGTGTGAATATGGTATATAATCCAACGGAAGGATATGTAAATCTTCCTCCGACGCCCCAGAGAAAGATGGGATGTTTTCAGTGTGGTTATACAAGCCACAAAAAGCGGGATTGTATGACACAACCTCGAGCACGTCATAATTGTAAGTAGATGGGGCATCTTCAGAGTAATTATAAGAAAGCTCCAAGGTTAGGTGAGTGTGACACTCCTCAGGGATCGCAGTTTCCATATGCTTTGACGGGACATGGACAACAACATACACCACATCAGCAGAGTAAAAAGAGTCAAGGTGATTCTCAGAATACCACAATGCCTCACCAGAGCAATAAAGATCAGAGTGTCATAAGAAAACATGTTATTGGAGCTGAGCAGGTTGTGGTGGACGATCAGTCGGGGCCATCCATGATGCGAGGTACTATTCTTTTAAACTCTACCTTTATGCAAGTGTTGTTTGATACGGGTGATTCACACTCTTTTATTTCTGCCCATGTTGTTGATTTTCTAGGTTTAGGGTAGAAATGATGCCATCAGTTTTCAAACATCAAAATCCTCTAGGTCGAAGATAGTGTCGAGCCTTCTCGTGTAGATAATGTTTTATTATTGTGGGTGAGGTTGAGAGAACCTAGAATTTCTCAGTGCTTGAGATGGAGGGGTATGATGTAATCCTGGGAATAGATTGGCTGGTGGCGTTTAAGTCTCACATTGATTTTGATGCGCGAAAAATGTCCTTTACGACAAATGATGGTGTTAGAAATATCTTTAGAGGAGAGAAGCATGAAAGGCAGGGTGCAACGAGTTTATTTGCACCAGTAGTGGGTATGATATCGAATATGTTGGCAGTTTTGTCGTTAGCATCAGTAGAGGGTGTTGAGAAAACTGTTTTTTCAGTAGTGGTAGATCAGTTCATGGATGTTTTCCTCAAGAATTTCCATGGTTACCTCCTGTAAGAGAAACAGAGATTACAATTTATCATTTTCTGGGGAAAATTACTATCACACTTCTATTTATCGGAAGGCACCAGCTGAATATTAGAAATTGAATGTATAGTTGGAAGATTTAGAAAAGAAAGGGTTTTTCTAGCCTAGTACGTCTCAGTGGACAATGCCAATGTTGTTTCTAAAAAAGGTGGATGGGACATTGAGGCTCTATGTTGATTATTGTAGACTTAACCAAGTTAAGATAAAGAATACATATCCACTTCCACGAATTGATGATTTGTTCGACCAGTTGAGGGTAGCCCAGTGGTCCTCTAAGATCGACATGAGGTTGAGATATCATCAATTTTGGGTGAGGAAGGAGGATATTCCTAAATCAGATTTCAGATGTAGATATTTCCATTATGAATATGTGGTTATGCCTTGTGGTCTAACAAATTCTCCAGTAGTGTTCATGTCACTTATGAATCAGATATTTCTTAGATATCTGGATTCATTTGTGGTGGTGTTTGAAGACGATATTCTGGTGTATTCATTGACAATGTTAGAGAAGTATCATCACTTGGCGAGAGTTCTGGGGATCCTGAGGGATCATTAGTTGTATGAAAAATTTTCAAAGTGTGACTTTTGGATACATGATGTTAGATTTCATGGCCATGTGGTTTCTTAGAGAGGTGTTTCAGTGGATCCCGAAAAGATATAGGTTGTTATCTCATGGAAATCGCCAAATAATGTGTCTGAGATACGGAGTTTTTTTTAGTCTAGCTGGGTATTATCGGCCTTTTGTTCATGTTTTTTCACGTTTGGCTTCGTCGATGATAGACTTGACAAGGATGAATGTTCCATTCTAGTGGAATGAGCAGTGTCAGTAGTGTTTCAAAGAGCTAAAGGAACACCTTACATCAGAAACAATATAGGTTTTGCTAGAACCAGGAAAAGGGTACATGGTGTATAATGATGCATCTAGATCAGGTTTGGGGTGCGTTCTCATGCGAGGGAATCAAGTGGTTGCATATGGATCGTGACAGTTGAGAGTTCATGAGAATAACTATCAAACTCATGATTTGGAGTTGGCAGCAGTGGTCCATTCTTTGAATGTGTGGTGTCATTATCTCTTCGATGAGAAATTCATGGTATGTACAGATCATGAGATCTTGGAGCACATTTTCTCACGAGGAATTTGAACTTGAGTTAAAGGAGATGGATAGAATACCTCCATATGTTTGATTTTTTACTTAATGTACACACCAGGTAAGGGAAATTCAGTGGCATATGCATTAAGTAGAAACTCATATGCTCGGGTGGTAAAACAGGCATCCGACCAGTGGCAGTTGATGTTAGTTATAGATTAGATGTGGTTGGAATATGAGGACCAGGGTAATAGAGGGGTCTTATTTCCAGTTTTGATGATTCTTGACTTCGTTGGACTAGTTAAATAGGAACATAAATCTGATTCTGAGTGTGTTAACATGGGGTTGAGACCCAATGGTGGGGACACCATTGAGGGTTGGAAACATAATGGAGATTCAGTTTTGTGTTTTTGGAATCAGATGGTTGTATCAGTTGCTTGTTAGGGGGATCTTCTTAGGGAAAATCATCAGTCCAAGTGGGTTGTTCATCCTGGAATTCAGGAAATGTATAAAGTATTGAAAGCGCAGTTCTGGTGGGCTATTATGAAAAGATGAGTGGCTGAGTTTGTTTCGAGACACTTGACTTGTCAGTAGGTCAGGGCAGAGCATTAGAGGCCAGCAGGAATGTTGCAGTCATTACCAATCCCTATTTGGATGTGGGAGAAGATAACGATGGATTTTTTTACAGTTCACTTGAGAATGGTCGGAAAGCACGATGCCATTTAGGTGATAGTGGATCTACTAATGAAGTCGGACAATTTCATTCTAATTCATGAATCTCATACGGTGGAGGATCTGTCAAAAATCTATATCCGGGAGGTGGTAAAGAGGCATGGTGTTCCATTATCGATTGTATTAGATTGAGATCTGAGGTTTACATCTCATTTCTGGAAATCCTTGCAGGAAGACCTTAGGACACAGTTGACTATGAGCACAACATATCACCTTCAGACATATGGTCAATCCAAGAGGATGATACAAAGTCTGTAGGATATGTTGGGGCTTGTGTCATGAAATTTGGTGGATCATTGTAATGGCCTGGACCTCCTTGTTCCATTACATTGTGAAAATGTGGTGTTGGAGGTGTTCCGGGAGGACAAGGTGACTTATCCCCCATCTGCTGATTACCGGTAGCTCGGTCTACCGGTAGCTGCTGATTACCGGTAGCTCGGTCTACCGGTAGTTGTTGCCTACCGGTAGCTCAGTCTACCGGTAGCTGCTGCCTACCGGTAACTCGGTCTACCGGTAGCTCGGTCTACCAGTAGCTGCTGATTACCGGTAGCTCGGTCTACTGGTAGCTGCTGATTACTGGTAGCTCGGTCTACCGGTAGCTTTTGCCTACCGGTAGCCTAGTCTACCGGTAGCTGCTGATTACCGGTAGCTCGGTCTATCGGTAGCTGCTGATTACCGGTAGCATGGTCTACCGGTAGCTTCTGATTATCGGTAGCTCGGTATACCGGTAGCCGCATCCTACCGGTAGTTGGGTTTACCGGTAGCCACGGCATACTGATAGCTCGGTATACTTGTAGCCGCAGTCCAACAGTAGCTCGGCTAACACTTTGCCAAATTTCTATTTCTGTAAACAGTGTTTCTATCGGTGAGGTCCTATCGGTGGACTTCTATCAGTGAGGATCTATCAGTAGACTTGTGTTTCTATCGGTAAGGTTCTATCAGTGAGCTTTTCTTTCCTTTGCCAATTTTTTTAGTTCTGTGAACAGTGTTTCCAGACTTCATAAGAGCTACCAATTCCATACTTTGCCAAATTTCATGAATGAACAGTGTTTCCAGACTCCATAAGAGCTACCGATTCCATACTTTGCCAAATTTCACGAATGAACAGTGTTTCCAGACTCCTTAAGAGCTACTGATTCCATACTTTGCCAAATTTCACGAATGAACAGTGTTTCCAGACTCCATAAGAGCTACTGATTCCATACTTTGCCAAATTTCCCGAATGAACAGTGTTTCCAGACTCCATAAGAGCTACTGATTCCATACTTTGCCAAATTTTGAGTATGTGAACAGTGATTCCAGCTTCGCAAATTTGACATTTTCTTTGACATAAAATACTTTTAAAACCTTATTTTAAGGACTTTAAGGCCGATTCAAAGGCCATAAATCCTATATTAATTATTCCTAAGGCTGGGATGTTTTTACTTGGTGAAACTGCGTGGGTTAATGCGATCCGTTTTTAATGGAGAATAAACCAGATCTTAAACTGTCGCCTCTCTAATTTTTTTTAAAAGGAATGAGATGTCATTCTTCGTTGTTCTTCCTCCTGGTTCTCATCTACAAGACGCTAGAACCTTGCAATCATTCACGTAGGAGTTTCACAATCAAACGTTACTCAGATCAGTTCCGCTCTGTTGATGCAACGAAGTTGTGTCGATCGTTCTTCGATATAAGGTATGTTTTATGATCGTTCCTTCGGGGATCACCTTCTCTTGTTCTTCCTTCCATATTAGCATGTAATCTCCATGGTTCTAATGGGTTTTCTTGGGGTTGGTTGGTACTGTCGTACCGTGGAATCCTCCGGTGGATGCAGCTGTCGTGAGGAGAAGAGGACTGTGACCCGTTGTGTGGATAAAGGACGTCAAGAACTCTTCGAGGTAGGGGATTCATGGCTTCTCTAATTGTATATGTGCAATCGTAGAATTATCATGATTTATCTCTTTGGATAACAATGAAATTGACCTAATTAAATACTTGAACCGGATTAAAAGAATTGGTTGATCGCATGCTGTTGCTTTATATCGTGATAACTGTTTGCCTCATGTTTTCCTAGAAATAGTGATATCTATGTTTTCTTTGATTTGTTGTTCGTTCATGATAGAAATTGATAATGAATTTAAAGCAGGAAGTAATTGTTAATTAATTGGCTAAAGATAAAGAGGCATGTAAATTAATCTGGTTATTGCAGTTGTTGTTGTTGTTCTAATTTGAGGATAATCAAATTAGGGAAGTAAGTATGGTTATTTAATTGTGATAGCTTACTGATTAGGTATCCATGATTGGAACCTATGAATAACAAGTCTGTTAATTCAATATGGATTAGAGAACAGATTATGTGGGAATTTCTAAAAGGGTTCTAAGTTACCCTCTTGTTTGTTAAAGGGCCGAGAGCCCATTTTGTGATGTTTCTTTTCCTGCTGCTTGTGCTGTGATGTGAGCCTGGATGGCTGTTGTGATATGTGGAGGGATGGATACTTGTGGTTGTGGCATCGGATGACGCCTAGTGTGGTGAGATGCATCGGTTTATGCATATGGGTGTCGGGGAGGACACCAAGGGTGATGGTATGAGATGAATGTGATGGTTTGATGTTGGTGGTTTGGTTTGGTTGTTTATCTGCTTTACTTTTCTCCACTGCTCAAGGCAGCTGGTCTTGCTTACCCTCTTTCCGAAGGAGGCGAAGACACGCGAGGTATGCCACATGCTTTCCGTGTTTAGCCTCTCGATGGAGGATGGGTCTATGATCTTTCTATAGGCGGAAAAGACTCGACGGGTAGTATATCTACTCACCGTGTTGAGTCTCCTTTGTGTTTAGAAGCATAGGATGTTTTTCTAGAATGCCTGGGAATGTGGAAAAGTAATTCTGTAATGAATGTTTGATTAAATGGTGATAATCCACGGGGATGGAGAAACTGGAATTTAATAGTGATGTGAATCCTAAAAAGGAGCAGTTTTTGAATGTGATGCCAATTTAGTTTAATGTGGTAAATTGTTCATGGGTAATTAATGTTTAAAGAATTAATTAACATACAGTGGAATTGATAAAATGAGAATTGAGTAATCTAATAAAGCTCTTCAAATGATAGTGTGCTTATAGGATACCTAGTCTTAGAAGTAGCAGCCTGGAGTTTGAGAGACGTTAGCTGCAGTTGTGCCTATGACTAGGTAATGCCCATAGTGTGGTTGTGAGTTATATATATTCTGTATTTTTGTGTTTCTATACGCTACTCCACCATGTCGGTAAGGGAAACTGACACCCCTGGGATTCTAAGCCCTGGGGGGTGTTTTCCCCAACATTCTGATGGGAGGTTGAATGGCTGACTACCCCCTTTGGCCCCGCTCTCTTCTCTTGGTAGATACTTGTGCCATGAGGCAAGCGGTTAGTTACCCCATATATGTGTGTAGAGGGCTGTAATGGATTGTGGTTATTCACACACATATATTCTGGATATAGTACCATATGGAGTACTATAGGTGTAACGTGTATAGGCTGTGATGGCTTGAGGATCCTTACTCGGAGTATGGGCTGTAATGGCTTGAGGTATTATACCCGACGTATGATACACGTTATGCGAGCTGTGGTGGCTCCCAGAAATTACCTAGTTACCTTTGGTTGTGAGGACGGTGTGGTGCTTCGCCCAGGTGTCTGCGGGCAAGCCTATGTGGTGCACGAGGTGCAGATTGTGGAGCTTAGCCCAGGTGTCTGCGGGCAAGCCTTTGGAGAGAGATGCACAGGACGTATGTCGTTGGGGAAAAGGGGCAAACCAGTGGGGAAGTAGTAGCGGGGTACCCTTGATATTATTTACTATATGCTATATTCTTGTATGCGTTACTTGGTGAGAGTAGCCATGGTGAGGTTGGGAACATAGTATACCTGTTTAGATAACGAGTTAGTTTCACTTATTGTTCACTGGGCTTTAGCATGCTTTCTTTACTTTTGCACGAGAGTCTTGGGGAGGATCCTACTGAGTATACTGTTATACTCACCCTATGTAAATATAAACTATTTTTCAGGTCACTTGGAGCAGGTTGGAGATCAAGCGGGTTACTACTAGCTTGTGGTTGGAGGAGGAGCTGTTCGGGCTTGTGGTCGCTACCGTTTTTCTTTCTTTTGGGTACTTTTAGTTTTCCCATTCCGTTGTAGTACTTTTGCATGACATTTCATATATGTACTTGGTTTCCTTTTTATATTTCAGTTCTGAGTTGGAGTTGATTGGAGTCTATTCTATCTCTCTCTTCTGCTTGTGTTCTCTTAGTGGGTAATGCCTCCCATTTGTACGTTATTATACCCTCGGTGCTAGTCGCCAACCCGGGGCCTACTGGAGGCGGGACTCGGGGGTCATTATCTCCCTTTTCACATTGTCAGCCCAGGAGGGGTACACTTTGTGGGGAGGGGGTCGTGACAGAGTGGTATCAGAGCTCTGGTTGAGGAATAGGATGGAGTTTGGAGTTACTCACAGGTGAGGATGCATGGGATGGTAGGGCAATGGTGTCATTCATGTTTAGCAAGTGGGCTAAAAACTGGAGACCGGCAGAGACATAGGCGTTCAGGGCCCCCTATGATCCGTTGCACGGACCTTTAAGTTTACGGTGGCTACTAAACAAAGTGATACTGGTTGTAGGGTAGAGACCTAGGAAAGGGTCATGCATCATTATTCTTTGCGCCTGTGTTTGAATGGGTAGACCTTGGGATAGGTAACCTAAAATTAATAAACAAAATAATTAATTAATTAATGTTGAGTCTTCCATATTCCAGGCTTAGGAGCTCTAACAGTTGTTATTTTACAGGTATGGCTTCAGGTCAACGTCCTCGTCAGGTTTGCGCAGAAGGTGCCCAGCAGGCCGTTCCAGCAGATCGCCGCCGGGTAGAGGTTGACGACGATGACACTTGGAGGAAGACACTCCGAGAGTTTCAGTGCCAGAGTCTACAGAAGTACGAGGGCTCCGTTTCAGATGCAGTCATAGAAGACTGGTTGGAGGTGGTCGAGATAGGCTTCAGTTTGATTCGTTCTCGGAAGGAACACAGGGTGTCCTTGGTTGTGACGATGTTGCGTGGAGCAGCGAGACAGTGGTGGTTCTTGTCCCTCGGGGATCGTGAGGAGTCAGCGATCTCATGGGAGGAGTTTCGAGACAGGTTTAGAGTCGAGTTTCTTTCATCGACTGCGAAGGCATCCAGTCTCCTGGAGCTTCTTACCCTTCGACAGGGGAGCTCCAGTGTTTGGGAGTTTGGAATCCGTTTCAGGAACCTTCTACGATATGCTTCAGACCTGTTACCAGATGATGAGGCCAGGGCGAGGCATTTCGAGGAGGCTTTGCGTCCAGAGATCCAGCGCCAGGTCACCCCATTTATGCTGAAGACATATCTTGAGGTGATGGCGAGGGCAGAGGTTGTTGAGAGAACTTTGACCAGGACCGGATCCTCACGAGAGGGGAATCGTCATGATTCCTCACGAAGCAGAGCTGTGGTCCGGGGATCCCGGTTTTCAGGACAGAAGAGTTTTTGTTCACCTGGGGGTAGGTCCCCGCCCTTCCCATCTCGTTTCTCCGGAGGTAGCAACTCTCAGACCTATGCCAAGGGATCAGGCTCTTTTTTTCTTGTGGTGGACGTGGTCATCAGTAGCGGGAGTGCCCAACTTTTCAGAGCAGTCATCGTGCACCAGGCGCTCCACTCCAGGTTCCTCCGTTGAGGGAGTTGCAGCCGAGGCAGCAGCTGCAGGTTGCACCAGCTTTAGATCACCAGAGGGTAGATGGAGCAGGCAGAGGACAACCCCATGACGCTCCCCTTCCTCAGAGAGCAGAGCGTGGCCATGGTGGTGGTCGTCATCAGGGTGAGAGAGGCCGTGGAGGTGGTCGTGGTCAGCTTCATGCTCTAGCGTTGCCAGCTCCAGGCGAGCCAGACGTCGTCTGAGGTACCCTTTGCTTGTTTTCTACCTTGGTGTATGCCTTGTTTGATTCAGGAGAGACACACTCCTTTATATCCCCTACCCTTGTCCACGCTTTGGGACTTGAGGTAGAGAGGCTTCCAGTGCCCTTGGCATTGACTACGTCAGTTGGAGGTCGAGCTAGCTTGTTTGAAGTATGTAGAGACTGTGAGCTAGTGTTGGGGCAGCACCACTCTTGGGGAGATTTCCTATGTTTACGAATACAACCATATGATGTCATCCTCGGCATGGATTGGTTGTATTCGGTGCAACCTATTGTGGATTGCTACAGGAAGAAGGTCGTTTTCTTTGATGAAGATGGAGAGGAAGTAGTGTTTGTTGGTGAGAGAGATCCTCGGATGAGTCATAGACGAGTTTCATCCTTATCATCCATGATGGCTGGGATGATGCTGAGTTCTTCAGAGGTTCAACAACTGGCATTTCCTAGGGTCATAGAGGAGTACCCTGATGTCTTTCCAGAAGAGGTTGTATCCTTACCCCCTCGACGAGAGATCGAGTTTGGGATCGAGCTACAGCCAGGAGCGTCTCCTATCTCTATGTCTCCGTATAGGATGGCCCCTTCTGAGTTACGAGAGCTACGTATTCAGCTCGACGGTCTTTTGTAGTGTGGTTTTATTCGGCCAAGTGTGTCACCGTGGGGTGCACCAGTTTTGTTTGTGAAAAAGGCTGATGGCAGTTTGTCATTGTGCGTCGATTATCGTCACTTAAACAAAGTGACAATAAAAAACTGTTATCCTCTCCCACGGATTGATGACCTATTCGATCAACTGAAGGGTGCAAGTTGGTTTTCAAAGACCGACTTGCGGTCAGGATATCATAAGATGCGTGTAAAGGATGAGGATATCCCGAAGACTGCTTTCCGCTGTCGTCATGGGCATTATGAGTTTGTTGTAATTCCATTCGGCGTGACAAATGCTCCAGCTGTTTTCATGGTGTTGATGAATGCTGTGTTCCGTGAATTCCTAGACAAGTTTGTTGTGGTTTTCATCGATGACATCCTTGTGTACTCCACATCTGAAGAGGAGCATGCAGAGCATCTACGAGCCGTTTTGGGAGTTCTTCGCCAACATCGGTTGTTTGGGAAGTTGTCCAAGTGTGAGTTCTGGGCTCAAGAAGTTCGTTTCATGGGACATGTTGTGTCCCAACAGGGAGTAGCTGTGGATCCTTTGAAGATAGAAGCAGTGGTGTCTTGGCCCGCCCCCAAGACCGTGTCAGAGGTGCGAAGTTTCCTTGGTCTCGCAAGCTATTACAGGAGGTTTGTGGCTAATTTCTCCCGAGTTGCGACTCCTATGACAGCTTTGACCAGGAAGGATCAAGCGTTCATATGGACTGATCAGTGTCAGACAGCTTTCGAGTATCTATAGGAGAAGTTGGTAAGTGCTCCAGTCCTTTGTCTTCCAACGGAGGGAGTCCAGTTTGATGTTTTCTGTGATTCTTCACATCTGGGGCTAGGCTGTGTTCTCATGCAGCAGAGGTCCATTGTTTCTTATGGGTCTCGTCAGTTGCGTCACCATGAACACAACTATGCCACCCATGATCTTGAGTTGGCAGTCGTGGTGTTTGCTCTAAAGTTGTGGAGACATTACCTCATTGGCGAGCGCTTTGTGGTTTTCACTGATCATAAGAGTTTGATGTATGTTTTCTCTCAGCAGGACGTGAACTTGAGGCAGCATCGGTGGATGGAGTTCTTGCAGGAATACGACTTCGAAATATAGTATACACCTGGGAAGGGAAATGTTGTTGCTGATGCACTGAGCCGAAAGTCACGTAATGATGTTGTGCGTGAATCTGGTGATTCCTGGAGATTGATGGAAGAGGTATCATCTTTGCATCTTGATATGGGAGAAGTTGGGGGAAGAGGTTGTCTTTTCCAGATGACGGAGTAGTCATCCCTGATGCAGAAGGTGGAAGAGTCTCAGTTGGGTGATTTAGAGGTGGAAGTTTGGAAAGACAGAGTTGTTTGTGGGGAGGCCCCTGATGGTTGGTCGGAGGATGAACAACACCGAGTGTTGTATCATGGCAGGCTTTTTGTTCCCTTGGCGATGCGTGAGACGGTTCTCCGAGAGTTCCATAGTTCACCCTTGGCAGTACATCCTGGTGTGACGAAGATTTACCAATCCTTAAGGAGTCAGTTCTGGTGGCCTGGGCTGAAACGTATGGTTGCAGAGTGTCTGTCTCGATGTTTAGTCTGCCAGAAGGTGAAGGTCGAACACCGTGTTCCTGGTGGTCTTATTCAACACATAGAGATTCCTCAGTGGAAGTGGGAGGACATCTCAATGGACTTTGTTACAGGTTTACCTTGAGCTCCGGGAGGACATGATGCTATATGGGTGGCAGTGGATCGTTTAACTAAATCGGCCCACTTCATAGCAATCAAGGAGTCGAGCTCAGTGGAGGTTTTGTCGAGGCAGTATCTGGAGGAGGTGATGAGGCTTCACGGAGTACCTAGGACGATCATTTCTGATCGAGATCCTCGTTTTACCTCTAGGGTGTGGAGAGGTCACCAAAATGATTTTGGATCTCAACTATGCCTTAGCACTGCTTTTCATCCTAAAACGGATGGTCAGACAGAGCGAACCATCCAGACTCTTGAAGACATGTTGCGCTCTTGTGTTCTTGATTTTGGAGGTTCATGGGTGAAGAACTTACCCTTGGTAGAATTATCTTACAATAATAGTTTTCACTCTACCATCGGTATGGCGCCGTTTGAAGCCTTGTATGGCCGGCCATGCCGTTCTCCGTTGTGCTGGACTGGGGTCGGAGAGTCAGCAATCCTCGGACCAGAACTAGTGCAGAATACAATAGAGATGGTTCAGGTGATTCGTGAGAGGATGAAGACAGCACATGATCGTCAGAAATCATATGCTGATCAAAGAAGGAGACCGTTAGAGTTTAATGTTGGGGATCATGTGTTTCTAAAGGTGACTCCTCGTCGTGGGCAGCGAAGGTTTGGTCGTGGAAGTAAGCTTTCTCCCCGGTTTGTTGGGCCTTTCGAGGTGTTAGCTCGTGTTGGATCTGTGGCGTATCGAGTAGCACTTCCCTCTCAGATGATTCGGATACATGATGTTTTCCATGTATCACAGCTCCGTCGTTATCTTCATGATGAATCTCATGTTATCGATTGGGGAGAGATCGATATTGACGATGATGCAACCTTCGAGGAGTGACCTGTGGAGATCCAAGACCACAAGGAGAAGGTGTTGCGTGGGCGTTCTATCCCCTTAGTTCATGTCCTGTGGCGACACGGTGGCATGGAGGAGAGTACCTGGGAGCGTGAGTCACAGATACGTTCTTAGTACCCAGAGTTGTTTAATGTTTAACTCTTTCCATGTAATGATGTTTCCTCTCTGGTTAGACCTTTCATGTTTTATTTATGTACCTTTGATGTGATATTGTGAATGAATTTTTTGGGTATGGATTGTTTGTTCCCGGATGTCAGAGTTTTGTTCCAGATTTAGAACAACTCATGGTGGTTTTCCCCTGAGAGGTATCTTATTGGGTGGTTGTTCGGACCCCTCTTTTCTTCTGGGCTGGTTTTTAATTCTCGAGGACGAGAATGTTTTGAGAGGTATCTAATGTAATGTCCCGGACCTCCTTGGTCCATTACTTTTTGAAATGTGGTGTTGGAGGTGTTCTAGGAGGACAAGGTGACTTATCCCCCAGCTCCTGATTACCGGTAGCTCGGTCTACCGGTAGCTGCTGATTACCGGTAGCTCGGTCTACCGGTAGCTGCTGATTACCGGTAGCTCGGTCTACCGGTAGTTGTTGCCTACCGGTAGCTCAGTCTACTGGTAGCTGCTGCCTACCGGTACCTCGGTCTACCGGTAGCTGCTGATTACCGGTAGCTCGGTCTACCGGTAGCTTTTGATTACCGGTAGCTCGGTCTACCGGTAGCTGTTGATTTCCGGTAGCTCGGTCTACCGGTAGCTGTTGCCTACCGGTAGCTCCGTCTACCGGTAGCTGCTGATTACCGGTAGCTCGGTCTACCGGTAGCTGCTGATTACCGGTAGCTTGGTCTACCGGTAGCTGCTGATTACCGGTAGCTCGGTCTACCGGTAGCTAGGTTTACCGGTAGCCATGGCATACTGATAGCTCGGTATACTTGTAGCCGCAGTCCAGCATTAGCTCGGCTAACACTTTTCCAAATTTCTAGTTCTGTGAACAATGTTTCTATCGGTGAGGTCCTATCGGTGGACGTCTATCAGTGAGGATCTATCAGCAGACTTGTGTTTCTATCGGTAAGGTTCTATCGGTGAGCTTTTCTTTCCTTTGCCAATTTTTTTAGTTCTGTGAACAGTGTTTCCAGACTTCATAAGAGCTACCGATTCCATACTTTGCCAAATTTCACGTATGAACAGTGTTTCCAGACTCCATAAGAGCTACCGATTCCATACTTTTCCAAATTTCACGAATGAACAGTGTTTCCAGACTCCATAAGAGCTACCGATTCCATACTTTGCCAAATTTCACGAATGAACAGTGTTTCCAAACTCCATAAGAGCTACCGATTCCATACTTTGCCAAATTTTGAGTATGTGAACAGTGTTTCCAGCTTCGCAAATTTGACATTTTCTTTGACGTAAAATACTTTTAAAACCATATTTTAAGGACTTTAAGGCCGATTCAAAGGCCATTAATCCTATATTAATTATTCCTAAGGCCGAGATGTTTTTACTTGGTCAAACCGCATGGGTTAATTCGATCCGTTTTTAATGGAGAATAAACCGGATCTTAAACTTTCGCCTCTCCAATTTTTTTTAAAAGGAACGAGATATCATTCTTCGTTGTTCTTCCTCCTAGTTCTCATCTACGAGACGCTAGAACCTTGCAATCATTCTCGTAGGAGTTTCACAATCAAACATTACTCAGATCAGTTCCGCTCTGTTGATGCAACCAAGTTGTGTCGATCGTTCTTCGATATAAGGTATGTTTTATCATCGTTCCTTCGGGGATCACCTTCTCTTGTTCTTCCTTCCATATTAGCATGTAATCTCCATGGTTCTAATGGGTTTTCTTGGGGTTGGTTGGTACTATCGTACCGTGGCATCCTCTGGTGGATGCAGCTGTCGTGAGGAGAAGAGGTTTGTGACCCGTTGTGTGGATAAAGGACGTCAAGAACTCTTCGAGGTAGGGGATTCATGGCTTCTCTAATTGTATATGTGCAATCGTAGAATTAGCATGATTTATCTCTTTGGATCACAATGAAATTGACCTAATTAAATACTTGAACCGGATTAAAAGAATTGGTTGATCACATGTTGTTGCTTTATACCGTGATAACGGTTTGCCTCATGTTTTCCTAGATATAGTGATATCTATGTTTTCTTTTATTTGTTGTTCGTTCATGATAGAAATTGATAATGAACGTAAAGCCGGAATTAATTGTTAATTAATTGGCTAAAGATAAAGAGGCATGTAAATTAATATGGTTATTGCAGTTGTTGTTGTTGTTCTAATTTGAGGATAATCAAATTAGGGAAGTAAGTATGGTTATTTAATTGTGATAGCTTACTGATTAGGTATCCATGATTGGAACCTATGAATAACAAGTCTGTTAATTCAATATGGATTAGAGAACAGATTATGTGGGAATTTCTAAAAGGGTTCTAAGTTGCCCTCTTGTTTGTTAAAGGGATGAGAGACCATTTTGTGATGTTTGTTTTCCTGCTGCTTGTGCTGTGATGTGAGCCTGGATGGCTGTTGTGATATGTGGAGGCATGGAGACTTGTGGTTGTGGCATCGGATGACGCCTAGTGTGGCGAGATGCATCGGTTTATGCATATGGGTGTCGGGGAGGACACCAAGGGTGATGGTATGAGATGAATGTGATGGTTTGATGTTGGTGGTTTGGTTTGGTTGTTTATCTGCTTTACTTTTCTCCAATGCTCAAGGCAGCTGGTCTTGCTTACCCTCTTTCCGAAGGAGGCGAAGACACGCGGGGTATGCCACGTGCTTTCCGTGTTTAGCCTCTCGATGGAGGATGGGTCTATGCTCTTTCTATAGGTGGAAAAGACTCGACGGGTAGTATATCTACTCACCGTGTTGAGCCTCCTTTGTGTTTAGAAGCATAGGATGTTTTTCTAGAATGCCTGGGAATGTGGAAAAGTAATTCTGTAATGAATGTTTGATTAAATGGTGATAATCCACGGGGATGGAGAAACTGGAATTTAATAGTGATGTGAATCCTAAAAAAGAGCAGTTTTTGAATGTGATGCCAATTTAGTTTAATTTGGTAAATTGTTCGTGGTTAATTAATGTTAAAAGAATTAATTAACGTACAGTGGAATTGATAAAATGAGAATTGAGTAATCTAATAAATCTCTTCAAATGGTTGTGTGCTTATAGGATACCTAGTCTTAGAAGTAGCAGCCTGGAGTTTGAGAGACGTTAGCTGCAGTTGTGCCTATGACTAGGTATTGCCCTTAGTGTGGTTGTGAGTTATATATATTTTGTATTTTTGTGTTTCTATACGCTACTACACCCTGTCGGTAAGGGAAACTGACACCCCTGGGATTCTGAGCCCTAGGGGGTGTTTTCCCCAACATTCTGGTGGGAGGTTGAAAGGCTGACTACCCCCTTTGGCCCCGCTCTCTTCTCTTGGTAGATACTTGTGCCATGAGGCAAGCAGTTAGTTACCCCATATATGTGTGTAGAGGGCTGTAATGGCTTGTGGTTATTCACATGCATATATTCTGGATATAGTACCCTATGGACTACTATAGGTGTAACGTGTATAGGCTGTTATGGCTTGAGGATCCTTACTCGGAGTATGGGCTGTAATGGCTTGAGGTATTATACCCGACGTATGATACACGTTATGCGAGCTGTGGTGGCTCCCAGAAATTACCTGGTTACCTTTGGTTGTGAGGACGGTGTGGTGCTTCGCCCAGGTGTCTGCGGGCAAGCCTATGTGGTGCACGAGGTGCAGATTTTGGAGCTTAGCCCAGTTGTCTGCGGGCAAGCCTTTGGAGAGAGATGCACAGGACATATGTCGTTGGGGCAAAGCGGCAAACCGGTGGGGAAGTAGTAGCGGGGTACCCTTGATATTATTTACTATATGCTATATTCTTGTATGCGTTACATGGTGAGAGTATCCATGGTGAGGTTGGGAACATAGTATACCTGTTTAGATAACAAGTTAGTTTCACTTGTTGTTCACTGGTCTTTAGCATACTTTCTTTACTTTTGTACGAGAGTCTTGGGGAGGATCCTAATGAGTATACTGTTATACTCACCCTATGTAAATATAAACTTTTTTTCAGGTCACTTGGAGCAGGTTGGAGATCAAGCTGGTTACTACTAGCTTGCGGTTGGAGGAGGAGCTGTTCGGGCTTGTGGTCGCTGCCGTTTTTCTTTCTTTTGGGTACTTTTAGTTTTCCCTTTCCGTTGTAGTACTTTTGCATGACATTTCATATATGTACTTGGTTTCCTTTTTATATTTCAGTTCTGAGTTGGAGTTTATTGGAGTCTATTCTATCTCTATATTCTGCTTGTGTTCTCTTAGAGGGTAATGCCTCCCATTTGTACGTTATTATACCCTCGGTGCTAGTCGCCAACCCGAGGCCTACTGGAGGCAGGACTCGGGGGTCATTATCTCCCTTTTCACATTTCCGGCCCAGGAGGGGTACACCTTGTTGGGAGGGGGTCGTGACAATCATGATAGGATCACTTTTCATTGGTTGATTTCTCATAAAATAACAGTTATCATGTATCCATAGAGATGGCACTATTTGAAGCATTTTATGGGCGGCCATGTTGTTCTCCACTATGTTGGGTGGAAACCAGTGAGTCCTCGATGGTTGGACCGAGCCTTGTCTAGGAGACAACAGAGAAGATCATGTCGATCTGGAAGATAATGGATATGGCTCAGATTTTTCAGAAATCGTATGTGGATCATCATCGGCAACCGTTGTCATTCGAGGTGAGTGATCATGTTCTCTTGAGGATCTATCCAAGGTTTGGACATCATCAGTTTGGGAAACAAAGAAAGTTATCTACAAGGTATATTGGTCCTTTTCAGATTCATGAGTGGGTTGGTGAGGTGTCTTATCATTGGTATTTTCCACCTAGGTTCTGTGTGGTGAATAATGTGTTTTATGTGTCGCTGTTGAAAAATTATCAGCCAGATCGTGACCATCTTATTCGATGGGATCATGTTGTGCTAGAACCGGATGCTTCATTTGTGCACATGCCAGTGTGGGTTGTGGATAGGCAAGATAACATATTTAATGGTAAAAGCATTGGTTTATTTCATGTTTTGTGGCCAAATGGTCAGATTCAAGAGGAGACTTGGGACCGGGAGAAAGAGATGGTCGAGTAGTGACCCGAGCTCCTTCGGTAAAGGGGGGGCTCACTACATTTTGTGGATAGAAATTCCAATGGTGGGAAAATTTAGTACCCACAGTTTGATGTATGTGGACATTGTTTATGAATTTTTTATGTTTTTAAAGTGCATGGGATGAGTTGGGAAGAGGTTGAGTGAGTTTGGAATGTTTTTTCATGAGTTTGGAGGCTTTTAATGGGGTGCACGGTTTGAGAACTATTAGTAGAAATCATGCGGATTCTCTAGGATACCATCCATGGAATACAGTAGGCTTCACATGGCATGTGCATGGTTTTCCAAACTGTGAGAGGCAACCATGTGGACCCTTTCTCCAGAGGCAGTAGCGTGTGCACGGTTAGTGCACGCTTTTACAAACCGTGTGGCCACTTAAAAATAGGGTTATAAGTTACAGGCTCCCTTGGGGATAACCTATTTCACTCCAATATTCATCCGACTCATGTGTCACTCACGATTTTGGGTTTCTCAGGGGTTAAGGGTGCTATCCCACTCGATTTGGAAGCGTTTCAAAGGGGTTTCAAGGCAGTTTGAAGGTAGTTTCTCCCGAGTAAGTATTCTCTCATGGTTTCTTTGTGTTTTACTCTAGATATACATCCCTCTCTTTTGTTGTTTTCTATATCTACACTTGTTGTGTGTAGATATAGGGTTATGGTTTCATTTGATGTTAATAATAAGGGTTGTGGAAGTTTGGTAAGAGGATCTAGAGAGGTTTTGGTGGCGCGTTCTCCAGATTTGAGGGGTGGTTGTTCGTGGGTAGATTTCTCAGGAACCCTAAACGTAGGTGGCTTCCCTCTCCACTCCACTCTGTTAGAACTAGTGGTTCTTTTTAAAATTAATTTTCATGTCGAAATTTAATTGTTCTTTTTATGCAAAATTGGTTGGAAATCCATTTGGGGATTTTTTTGGAAAAAGGGGTTTTGGTGCTGAAATGCTAATGTTGTGGATTTTAAAATGGATATTTTAAAAAGGGTTATTGAGATTAGGTTGTGAAAATTATTGATGGAAATGGTTTTCAATAAATATGTTGTTTTATTGAAAGGTCATTTGGCATGGAAAATGGTTTTCAATAAATGGGTTATTTATTGAAGTGGATTGATATACCATGGAATTGGTTGATTGCATGATTTTGTGACCTTGGCGGGTTATTTGTATTGTTGTGATTGGTTGGAATGTTGGGTGGAAGTGGCAAGAAATACCACTATAAAAAGGGCATGGATTGTGGATGGAAGGTCCACCATCAAGGATAAGTGGATGAGAAGTTCCGCATAGTGTGAATGGCTGAACGGGTTGGATGAAAGCTCCACAGTTTGGTTTTTTTGGTTATTTTTTGTGCATTTATTTTCAACTTGTAAATTTTTGTGCTAGTGTGTAAATGATGAAATGGCTTGTGCCATGTTTTTTTGGATCCCCCATTATTTCTTGGCTTCGGTGTAATGGCTTAGTAAGGGAATATTTGGATTATGAAAATGGTTGCACTTGGGGTTTATTTTATATAAACTATTTTATATAAATGTACTAACAGTTTTATCCTAGTGCATGTGTAAGGAATTCATTCGGGGGAAATATACTATGATTTAGTACTCACCCCCTACTTAGGCATGTTGGTGTCTTTGTAGATGTTGTGTATCCTGACGTGGGAAAATGTAACAAATCACCATATTTTATTAGAGCATCGTGATTCCTTGGTGGAGCATGGAGCATAGAGATTTGTGTGGAGCTGTGGTGGTGTCATGGCTCATTGTTTTTGTTTTTTAGTAGTCCTATTGTACTCTTATAGTCTTGGTTTTATTGGTTTTGGGTAGTAATGTGGAACAACTTGGTTGTTTTTTGGGAATACATGTTTGGGTTTGTAAGTGAATTAAACATTAGTTGTTGGTTTTGTTGGTTTTTTCATGAGGGAAAATCGTTCCCCAAATTGATCTTGAAGTCCTCGGCATTTACTTCCAGTCTTTGGAATCTTGGGAACGTCGCTTAAGGCCTAGTATCCCTCACCGCCTACTGAAGCTAATGAGGTCGGGGTGGGGTGTTACAAATTTTATATACGGTAAATTATCCATAATCTCCATATTTATATTCCTGATTTAAATCTCATATATATCATATATATCTAGTATATATATATATTTATAATAGTACATAACATTTGGAGAAAAGAAATGAAATGCAACGTTCATGGAGATGTTAAGCTGTATGTACGCATGATTGACAATTACATTTATTTTTCATATTTAATGGAATGAAACCTAAATGATACATATGTATATTATAATTCCTATATAATATAATATTTTATAAATGATACATAATTTCATTAACACCATCATTTTTATTTTCCCTATATGGCATGAATGAGTCATATCACTTTGATGGGGAGAAAGTTCGTACATTCTCTATTGAAATTATCGTATTTACAAATTATGAAAAGCATAAAGGTATGATTTAAGTAAAAAACAGAATCATATTAAAAATATAAATTTAAGATATGTCATATATCAATGTAGTACCATCATAATTACCACCACGGGATCTGGTAGGAGATAATTCAACAATCCTCATTTCGTGAGGTAGAACATCACCATGCACAGAAACAATATGTGTGTGTAAGAGTGGTTCCAATACTTTTAATAAAAATATACTAGTATATTGAGGATACATGAATTTTTATGTAATCAATGTATAAGAAAATCATAATAGTGAAGAAATATAATAATGGAAAGAAACATTAGATAAGACTCAACCTCTTATAATGGGAAATTCCCTTGGATTTTAGCCACAAGGCATTCCTGACTTACCTTCTTCCTAAGGTAAGTAATATCATATGAATAAAGGGATGTTGTGAGTTTATTTCGTCAGAGTATTGGTGATCCATGGATCATGAGATGTGTGATTAAATGGGTTGGTGTGATTCACATTTATATGGTGGGAAGGGGAACATTAGGACTGTTTGAAAGTATTATTTTATTATAAAATGATTTTCTATTTCATAACATCTAAATGTCATTTATTTAAAATATTAGAATATTTTGGGTCAAAAAAATCTCAAAAAATATGTTTTAGACATGTCTAGGTCCCAAATGTAAATTTATCATTTAGATTTATCCCATAGTTAACTAATTTAACTCTTACCACGTCTTCTTGTATATTCATACTATATGGTTAACATAATTACTATAAAATTCTAACACAACCTCAAGTGAATAATTAATTGCATTTTCAAAATTATATTAGTCATTTGGATGAATATTATAATTTAAAGATCATTATTCCATTTAATAAAATAGTTAGTTTTTTAAAACCACTTTTAGGTCAATTTTTATACTATTCATACAATGACTTTATAAAAATCCAAAAAATCAAGATTCTTTCCAAAAAAATTAATTAATTAAAAGATAAAAAATCATAATCTTCTTTAAAATTTGGGTTTAGAATAAAAATGCATAAAATAAAATTATTTTATTATTAATAATCTTATTTATTTAAATCATTTATTAAAATGTTAAACACTACATAATAATTGTGTGACACATAACATTATTTATATGATGTCTAAAAAATATATTAAAAATACCATGATATAGAAAATATTTTTTATCTTTATAATAACTATATATAGTTTAATATAACACTTATATAACCCCATGATAAATTTGTTTAATAAAATATATATGTTTATGTTACATTAATCTTTACTTTATGTTAATTTTTTATAAAATGTCATTTTCACATAAATGTGGAACCATATGGTCACAAAAATAAACCAAGAATTCCCATGGTCACAAATATCTCATCCAATAAGATTAAGACACATGTTAGGGTAGTATAATATTGATATAATAATAATTTTTACCCTTATTTACCATATTCAACTTTTAACCATGGTAAATAAAATAATTTTTTATGTTATTATTCATATTGTATAAAAATAAAATGGACCTATTTACATAATTTGAATGTTATAATTCCTAATATGGAATCCAGTTTTCCCAATTCAAAACACATATGATGTACTAATTAATTCAAAATTAATTCATATTTTCAAACCTAAAAAGAGGGTTCTTATGAAATAAAAACTACCAAATGATAGATGACAGTTTATTCGAAGAATAGAAGATCGATAGAGGGATCAATGAAGAATTGTGCCTTACGGTCTCCCATGCATGATACGAGTCAAGAAGAAGGTGTTTATGTCAAATTAGACACGACAAAAGTAAAATTTTACAAATAAAAAAAATATCACAAAATGTTCATTTAATATACACATCGAGTACATGCCTTAGCCGGCCTCTTTATTAGGTGGTCTCTAGGTCATCCCAAATAGCCATGTACTTGGATGTTACACTTCCAGAACATGGATACCCATGGAAACCAGATACAAGATGTGCACTCCTAAGTACACAACGTGTACTACATAAATTTTAAGATTCACCACTTTTCTCAAAAACACTAGAAATAACAACTCATACATGAAAATAATTTTTGGGTTCTTACATGTGAGTCCTTCCAAACATAGTTGTTTTAGGATCTTAGTGGTGACACAGTTGGTGGTGAATTATCCTTAATGGTTATACTTACTTGCAGGTGACATATCATTAGTCATATTTATTCAATATGTCTTATATAATAAAACGCTATCCGAAAACATGAAACATAATAAAGATCAAAATAATCACAATATGATTATCATGGAAAGAAAGTTGTAAAGAGATGATATTAAAAATAATTTCTTCCAAATAGGATATTGGAATGATGATATTATGGTTATACCCTACATATTTTTTAATTATGATGCTAAATCGTTGGATTTGATTAATATAGTCATTATGGACTATGTTGATAAATTATGGTATTTTTTATATATTATATTCGGATATATTTAAATAATATCAAAGAAAATAATTATTATCTAAGGGTTATTTTGAAAGTATAGATGAAGGATATTATTTCATAGAAATTCATGAATTATGATTTACGCTTTAAATGAGTTTTATTCATGGGTAACCCTGTATCCAAGGAAGAAATCACAATTGGCCCTTCCAGGATAAATGCAATAGAGGATTGGCATCACCCAACAACTGTAAGATAGAATTATTATTACCTTGGTTTGGTTGGATATAATAAGAGGATCTGGAAAAGGTATTCATGAATTTATATTACACTAATCATAATAACTCGAATATGAGATATTTTTATCAAGACAAATGATTGTCATGAATGATTCCATGAACTAAATTAGTTATTGGTTACTACACTTATGTTATCTCTAACCTCTTTCAGAGAAGTCTTATTATATATATTTATATTAATCTATAAAATTTAGTAGGAGATTCAAAATGGAAAATGAAAAGCTGATTTCTTATGAATCTAGAAAACAAAATCATCATGAGTGGAATTATCCTAGGAATGATCCGGAGTTACCTGTAGTTATTTTTTATTTGGAAATATGGAAACACTATGATTATGGGGAGGAATGTGATATATATACATACTACCTGAGTATAATGTATATATTAACATAAAAAATAATTTAATATGGGATAAACGAGATGTTTTTATAATCTCAAATACTATTATTGATAAATTTAATTTCCCCCCATATGACAAAAAATTAAAGAATTCATTTATTAGGAAAGAGATATTTCTATTGTAAATGTTACTTATTCTTGGATATATATTGATCAAGGACTTAGTATGGTTTTACATGTTAATCTTAATGAAAGGAGAATTAGAAATACAATCCCAAATTATTTTTTAAACAGTCATTATTAGAGAAGAAAAAGAGATATCAAAGAGAAGATCATTCTATATAAAAGAATATATTGTGTGTGGAGAATTAAAAAATTTCTGAGTTCATTATTGATAAAAAATTACATTTCCATCAAATATATATGTCCCATCTATTGTAGATCCAACGCTCGGATTCCACTTAGAGGATCTCGTAGACAGTCACCAATAATACCCCATGTGCACCTCCCCATGCGAATGAGGTTGAAAAATATATACAAGGGCCTATGGTTTTTCTATGTGGTGACTATGCTCTCAAAGATCATATTTGAGTAGAGAAACAAAAAATAAATATAGTACTCATAAAATATTATAATGTAAACATTAACCCAACATAAATTAAATCGAATGAAGAATATATTAGGGATGAATAATAATAATCCTTGGAAAAAATATATCAAAATGGTCGAAGCCTAAGAATAAAATTTACAAAATAATAAATATTTTCATGTGGAAATAAAAAATGAATTTATTGGAGTTATCATGAGATAAAAAGAATATACTACATGCTAAAAAACATAATGCTAAAATCATATACAAATTGTATCATGTGAATAGAATAGATCCACAAACCGATACTCCATATTAGAACAATCAATCATGAATTAGTTCTTTATCACATCACATTATCTATTCCAATAATCATTATGCCTTCATGGGTACCAAATGGACCCAGATTATTGTGTGAGATATAATCATTAAGACACAACTAATGGTGAATAGATCAAATCATTTCATACAATATAAAATGAACATTGTACAAAAAATTATAAATAAAATAAATAAATAAATACATCAAAATGGGATCGACATGGAACATGATTTGAAATATACATTCATCGGCCTATGAGGTTGTTTATGAAACTTGATGACATTAATATATGGGGAAAATTGTTAATGGGACAATAATCTTCAATGAAATTAAAAATTCCATCCACAAACATGTCATTTGGCCGAATAAATGTGTCTTAGGAAAATATTATTCACATTATAATTATGAAAATTTAATTTCCATATTTAGTATTTATGAAAATGCGCCATGGTCCCATCAAAGGAAATACCAAAGTAAATCCACATATCTCACTACTGTAATTGTAAATAAACTATTTTATATGATCCCATCCAAGGGAACACAAGAATATGTTCCCAATATTCACTCCCACCATGTTTTGATTACAAAAAGAAAATACCAAAGAGTATATCTCTGGTATCATGCATGTGGTCCTAGTCACTCTCTTGGAATGGTACAAACGTTTCATCATTGATGTTGTCCATGGGGTATCCCCTATGGATCATGCGTCACTCGTTCGAATGTAAAATAAAGATTCTTGGTGATACTATCTTAATTAGTACTACATTTTCCCCCAATGTATGTGTAATTATTTATGAAATCTAATTATTATTCAATATGAGACCCTCTTGGGGTCTATAATTTCAAAACCCTTATGTCACCATATGTAGATTATTTAGATCCCTAAATAACTCATCAATCGAATGAAATTAATTATAAAGTGTTTTTTATTTTATTCATTGCACTAAATTCAAAAATTTCAATAATGGAAACATGAAAGTTAAGTGAGAATATGGAAAAATGCATAATCATAGAAACAATAATTTCCATTATTCCATATCAAGGTGTTTATTTTCTTGATTCACACCTCAAGGGTGATTACAGATTCATAAAAATAATAAGAAATTTCTACTTAATGTTCGAACAAACCAAATTTTTTGGAATAAATATAGATGAAAAAAATGCATTGATTCACCAATCAGTATGGTATTAAAATGCATGGTAAACAAATCAAGGGAATTAATTTGAAAAATTAGAGGCATTACTCTAAGGGTTTGGCGCATAGCACAACAGTGCATGATATTAAATACATGAATTGTTCAAGATGGAAACTAGACCTGCTAACTTAGGTTCATAAAATTGTCTTTATCTGACTCGAGCCTTGGAATCATTTTAGATTGTAATTTATCATTGAAATTTTAATATTCTTATAATATGGGGACTTATATGTCTCACATAGAAATTGTATCATAGGTGAAGATAAAATATGAATGGAAAGAATATTATGTTTATACAAACACAATATTTTTCACATCCCATCCATTATTGGGCCATTAATTTGGGCATCTGACCCTATTGGTCTCTTTTAAAGCCTTAGTTTTCCTCAAAAAAACATGCTATTACAAACTAGGATCGCTATTAGGTATAATAATTGTTGTAATGCACCAACTCCAGTTTCCCTGTGTCAGTGAATTTTTTTAATACATTGGCATGATTAGAAGGAATCATTTCCCAAATGACCAATCAGTTTAGCAGTCTGGGAAAATAGATTACATGCATGGACGTTATATTACACGTTCAAAAATTCAACACCAAAAAATAATCCTTTGAGAATGCCAGTTCCCCATTATCTTAACCCTTAATCTCAATCATAAAACAATTCATGGGATCCTGGAAAAATAAAACATAAGAAAGTGGTGAGCTCAGATTCTCAGTAAGGTTAAATAATTTATCAGAAGAAATAAACTTTTAATGCAAGATGTGTAATAAAAACAACAGCCTTTTTAATCATAATGATAAACATAGTATGTAAAAAATAAATCAATAATCACCTTTTAAACAAGAACATGGACATTCAATTAGACGAATAATCACATGTAATAACTTATTTCATAAGGATGGAATGCCTAATACTGAACATAGTTACCACATAGTCAGGGCCTAGTGACAAGACTAAAAATAATTTTTTTCCATGTCCTTGTGCCAAGACACTAGTTAGTCTCATGTGACCTACTGATGCATTGAGGAGCTACAACGGGCTCCAACCATCACTTACTATGTCCACTACATTCCTCATATGAAAAGTTGAAACTTAACATAAACATTTGTATTAAAACTAGCATACCAAATTTCAATACATTAACCATAAACCATGAATGGTATAAAAATATAATATCCATAGTAAAACATATCATAACTCATTCAATACAATATGGAATATTTTATTATAATAAGTCAACCTCAATCAAAAATAATTTCTAATAAAGGATGATGACATAGTTGAAAATGATGAGTAAGACTTTATGAGAGAAATATCCAAATTGTAAAATCATTTAAAAGTCACACATTTATATATGAGGAAATTTAATTTATATTTTGAATCAAAGTGTCCCATACCACTTTTATACATTTTAGAAGAACTATCATTTCAAAACATTCATGTCCATATAAATAAATCATTAAAATCATTTTGAAAACATGGGGATTAATAAAAAGTGTTTAGAAAGATAAATGTTGAAAACATTTAAAATGATGATCTAATTAAATAGAACCTCCCATAATTCCTTAAAATATTCCTTTTGAAATTTTTTTAATGATATATGGGTATCAATGATAAATATTTCGCAATATATTCTTACACATAAACACTCTCGGATAATAATGAGATTGAGGAAATGACCCTTACCTCGTTGTAGTCAATCGAGTCGTATGAACAGTAGTCAATAACCACCAAATTAATAATATAATTTCATGAATATAAAGATAATCATGATGATAAATATCAAATGGAAGTAAAAAATACACCACATGAAATAAATAAGTGGTGAACAATGGAAATCTCACGGAATTAAAAATGAGATAAGAAACCCCTTACCTTACACTTTCATTTGGATGAGGGTACGTTTAACCTCTTATATAAGGACCATTGTATGTTATTTGATTATACCAGAACCATATTTATATTTATTAAATCATACATGATTCATTTACGACTTTATACCTCCCATTTAATAATTATTTTCATGTTAAATTAATATTTCGGGTAATAATTACTTTTTTTATCGTACGTATTTTAACATGTTATTATTGACTGTGTCATTTAGGTCATGATTTAAATTCATCCAGAATATAAACCTTGATTCATATATCATATAAATTTATAATATAAGTATTTATATTTGATATATATATTAAATGGGAAACACAATTTATGGAGACTGTAGGTCGTACGTATGCAAAAACGTTGTTTCTGTTTTCATATCGTATTGAACGGAAGTATGTGAATAAGATATATGTAAGTAAATAAATACATATATAAATATATATCTCTTGTATCATTATTATTTCATATATTACATACTTATTAGTAGTATATATTTTTATAATCGTCGATGAATGGTGAATGTGGAAATGAATCTCATCGCGTCGTGGAGACGTTAATCCATACGTACACACGAGTGACAATATAATTTCCATAAAGGTGTGGAATTGGATGGTATATTAAATTTAAAATTACATTAGAATGTTATTTTCATTATTTAATACATATTAGTCTTCTTTATATCCATCCAAATAACATATTGTTAAATAACAAATTACACCACGACATGGAGACGGTAAGTCGTACATACGCACGCATGGTGACATTATCATTCATAAGATGGATATAATAACGAATATAGTTGTGACATATTTATAATAAAATAACATTATACAGAAGATACATTATTTTTTATTTTATAATGGAAACAATAAATAATGAGTAAGTGGAAAAATAAAAGAACTTGAAAGAGGGTGGTGAAATCATTACCTCTTCTTCGAGTTCTTCCTTTTGATTTGATCAAAAGGGCTCCATAGGATAGATTTTTGACCAAGGTAAGGCATATAGGATGAAGGAAGGATAGTATGGAGGATATTTTGGAAGGGGTTGGCCGATCCAAATGGCATTGGAGGTTTGAATTTGTGAGAAGGGGAGGTACCCTTTTATAAGGGGGTGAAGGGGACCTTCGAAAAAACGTAATATATTATTTTATAGTAAATTAATTTTCTGTTCATAATCGCTCCAAAATTAATTATTAGAAGGATATGGTGGTGATGGGTCTAAAATAACTCAGTAAATAAATTTATACAGGTGTAAGTCAATATAGTAACCATAACTTTTAGATTTTACTCTTAGTTAAATAGTTTGATATTTACCATGTCTCTTTGGTTTTTTATATTATATGGTTAATAAAGATACTATAAAATGGCAATAGAAATACAATTTGTTCATTAATTTAATATATATTATCATATATGTATTGTGGATTAACCTTATATTTTTATTAATAGAATATTAATTAATAAAATAATATTTGTTTTAAAAACTCTTTTATGTCAATTTTGACACTATTTTGTATTTTGTTTTTTATATATTCATAAAATCCCAATTAACTGGAAAGAAATTAATTTAATCAACCCTAATATTTCATATTAACCTATAAAATTAGTTTCATTCAAAAAAAGCTCAAATTCATTTATTTGGGTATTTATAATATCAATTATTTTAATATTTCATTAATAAGGTAATTACTACATCATCATAGTGTCCTATATAAATTAACTTATTTAATGTATATAAATTACCAATAAAGTACAAAAATTTAGGAAATAATTATATATTTCCAATGAATATTTATAGGTGAAAAATTACCTATATAACCCCATGTAAAAATTTATTGACTAAAAGATACTTGTTTAGGTCATTTTTTCCTTTACATTACGTTAATTAAAATAAAGTGTAATCATCACTCATAAGGGGCCCCATGGGGTCCCAAAATCGACCCAAGGATTCCCATGGTCTCCATGAATCATCAAATAAGGTTAGGACAAGTGTTAAGGTAATTTTTTATAATTATAATATTATTTTTACATTGAATTACTCTATGTACCTATAACCGCAGTAAATAAAAGTGAAACGTTAATATTCACCAAAAATTATTTTCATCTTATTGAACCAAATTTTTCATAATGAGTTCAACCATGTCTCTCAGATTTTGAAATTCAATTCACAGAAATGGTAAAATTTTGTTTTATGCCAATTTTCAAATTCTCCAAGGATGTGGGTAAAAGACGGTAAAAAGTTTAATAAAATTTTTATATATCTAATCATATTATAAAATTACTCCAATGAATTAAATTGTACTTATATGGGTATTATGTATCTATTTTGACCTAAAATAAATTTAAATAAATAAAAAATTTATTTAAATAAAAAGTCGGTTTTAAACAATAACTTAGTGTTTTTCGCTATTCATAAAAAATTTAATGTTTTCAGAAAAATACCAAAAGTTCACCTTAAGCTAATTTTGATATTCAGAATTTATAAATGAAGTCTATTTTACAAAATTCAAAACATAGAAGTTGAATTTATTATTTTAAAATTAATTTCCATTGTCAAAACCAAAAGACGTATTTTTAAGAAATAATAACTATCAAAAGATTGACACTTGTTTATGTCCAATTTCAAAGTGAAATTACTTACAATCACCAGAATTGGAATAAATGGTAAAAATATAGTCTACTTATACTTCTAAAAAATTAAAATGTATAATTTATGACTATAAATTATTTTGATTAAAAATGTTGTTTTCAGTTAAAATATAGTATTTTTCACTATTCACCCTAATATGAATGTTATCAGAAAAACACCAAAATTTTATTAAAACTAAATTCTTATAACCATATTCTAAAGAATAAATTTATTTTATCAATTTGAATACATAATAGTTTCAAATATTGTATTTAAAAATGGCTCACCATTAAAAGGCGGTAAAATTGCAATTTTGGAAAATACTACTTTTATCTGAAAAAAATGATTTTGTTCTTATATTATGTTTAAAAAACACATAATATGTATGTTAAAATTATATAGATTATATAAGATTAAAAATACAGTTAATACTATTTATAACCGATTTTTTAATGGCATGTTTGGTATTGTTGGGGTGCGCTCGAACTCGGTGTTGCATATAGTGAAAGCTATTAAATTACTTTAATGAGATAAGGTAATATGAAATCATGGGGTGTTAAATTCTCCCCTCCATCCATAAATTGAGTACTCATAATTTTAAATTGTTCTTAGAAAATAAAAGGTAAAAAATAGAGAAATACCTTTGTGGAAAACCCACATCAAAAATTGCTTTAACAAAATTTAATCTTAATAACAGGGAAAGGAAAATGAAAAATTTACCACCAAATTATGATCTCTATTTGTACAACATTGGTGGTAATTAGAGACTCATAATTGGAGGGAAACGTAAATTTTTATAGGGAGTGATTAAGTTCATTAATCACAACATATCATTTAAATATATTGACATAAAAAATCCATTATCAAATCCATTTTCAATACCAAAATACGTCAAAAGAGTATATGGTATTTACTTTCATTTAATAAAACATTTTGTCTTGTTAAGGAAGCCAACTATCAAATAAAACATGAGGCAGCAGAAAGGTCGTTGTCACCGCTTGAGTTAAAAAACATTCCTTTTTTTTATCATTTAGTAAAACTCTTCGTAGAAAAAGATTCCCATTGAAATGAAAAGTCAAAGGGTTTTATACACCCTATAAATGAATGTTGTTTAAAAATAAAAGGTTGCATAAATGAAAGGAGATTGATACAAAGTCCCTTAACTAATGATTTAGAATTAATTTAGTCACAGAATATGAGGGAATGTATATATATATAAATAAACTTGACAAGTATAGTTTCATCCTTTAACTAATATCTTCTACAAACTCATCATTCACTCCAAAAGATTTCAAAGAAAATATCCTATTTATCCTAATATGATAGGGTTCCAAAAATAATGAATTTATAATTCACTTATCAGACCTTTAAAAAAGAAACTACAATATAAAAAACAGGACATCACGTAGGCCACTGGTATGTGATGCACCTTTGTTTCCATTCGGTTGCGGGTTCAAGTCTCGTGGGCTTGTCAGACGTGACTAGTTATCGCATGACCTCTGGGTTTTGCTTTTTATGAAAATAAAAAAACAACCTTAATAATTGTATCCAATTTCCATCTTTATCCATTACAACCATTAGAATTATCAAAAATACATCTATCCAAAATCAGAGTCCAAAATTTATAAGGATGTTAAACACAATGAAGATCCTTTTTTCCACGAAATAACATGTGAGAAACTTCATCATGTATTCTTTTAAAACATGTTAACACACTAAATTACCATACAAATTTATTGATTACATTCACGCTCCTTTATTCATTATATAATACTGGATATATTCTTATATCCAATTTTTTTTAATATTCCATCAATAATGAAATAAACAAACTATTAATCAGTTCTAAAAAGTCAATAATATCCAATAAAATTTATCCAAATCAACCATGTCTTATTCCAAAATCACTACCTCATTATCAAGACCATATTAAGGATTACCTTTCCTTCAACCATGTGTTTTCCAAAAAGCATATCTTACTATTATTTCACTTTTCTTAGAACCATATAATCTCAAATCCTCAATAAAATAGTACTACATTACAATCCTTATTTATCTCCATAATTCAAATAACCAGTATATTGTTGACACAACACTAAAATGAAATAATTATGTAATAAAAAAATAAGAACACTAGTCATTCCGCTTCATCTAAGGTAGTATGATAACATGATTATTATCCAATAGCATCATTTGTGGTATAATCTGATGATTAGGACATTGATTCATGTAGTGTCCCAATGCCTTGAAAATGAATCATTTTACATTCGAAACCATTTTCTTACCCTTTCAATCATGTAAATGGTATCAATTTTCCCTATACTTATAATAAACTCCCATCCCATTCCCGAATTTACCAAGGTGATTCATTCCATAGTTATAACATATGGGAAAATCCTTCTTTTCCCTATTTCATTTATCTATCTTTCTCTCTTCCATCCTTTTCTTCTCTTGTTTTTCTTCAAGGACATAGGACTCAGTGAATTATTTACTTATCTTATTAACACATGATACTATTTTTTCATATTTTGAGAATACATGGGAGAATATTTGTCTTCTAAATATTTGATTAATAACATGAAATATATAATCCTTTTTACTATTTGGATCATACGTATTATTGGAGTTCACATTCCTTCTACTGAGCACCATTTCTATACAATGGAATACACTAGGTTAGTTTATGAATTCAAATGAATAATTCCAAACATGTATAATACTTATCATAAATTGAACAGTTTATCGATATAATCCATAATCATTAAAATGTTTTCTTTGAGGAGGTATATACTCATAATCCTCTCATTGTGGATTTTAAAGAATATGAGAATTTTTCTGAGAATATCCCACAGGAGTGTCATAACCAATAGTGCAACAAGGCCAGTTGTGATGCACCAGTTCCCGTTCGAGTCTATCTCAAAGAAGTGTTTTTGGGTTTTACTCCTATGTACATCTGTGCCAGAGCTTCCTCTACCTGCTCATATCCAGATAGGGATGTATTTCATGGAAAACTCACAAAATATCTAATGTACAAAAATTCTTTGAAGTTATTATATTCAAATACTCGAAGTCTATCTTAGGGTAATGTTCTCTAATAATATTTTATCTAAATATATTTTCCAAGGTTATTATTAAACTTCATATGATACCAACTGTAACGGTCTGACCCCAGTTACCCAGAGTCGGTGCATTATTTTAATACATTGCCATGATTACAAGGAATCATGTCCCAAAAGACCGATTAGTTTAGCAGTCTTATAAAATAGATTACATTCATGGACGTTAAATTACACTTTCTAACATACAACACACACAAAAAACCTTTGTAAATTCCAGGGCTCCCTTTTATTAACCCTACATCTCAAACATAAAACACTTCTTGGGATCCTAGGAAAATAAAATATAAGAAATGGGTGGTCTCAGATGCTCAGTAAGGGTAAATAATTTATCAGAAGCAATAAACTTTTAAGGAAAGATATTTAATAAAAACAATAGCCTTTTTAAACATAATCTCTAACTTAATATGGGAAAAATAAATCAAACATCACCATATAAACAAGCACATGGATATTCTACTAGTCGAATAATTCCATGTAATAAGTAATTTTATAATGAGAGAATGCCTAACACTGGACATCATTACCACATAGTCAAGGCCTTGTGCCAAGACTACAAATAAAACTTTTTTCAAGTCTTTGTTCTAAGACAATAGTTTGATTCATGAGACCTACCAAGGCATCGAGGAGCTATAGCCGGATCCACCCGTCACTTACTATGTCCACTGCATTTCTCATATGAAAAGATGGAACATAACATAAACATTCATATTAAAAATAGAATATGAAATGTCAATACATTAACCAAAAACCATGAATGGTATAAAAATAGAACATCCAGATTCAAAAAAATCATAACTCATTCAATACAATATGGATGATTCTAATATAATAAATAAACATCAATCAAAAATAATTTCCAGCAATCGATACTGACATAGTTGAAAATTTGGAGTAAAACTTTTTGAGAGAAATATCCCCTTTGAAAAATCATTTAAAAGTAAAACATTTATAAAGGAAGTAATATAAAATTTATTTTTGAATCAAAGTGTACTATACCACTTTGAAACATACTAAAAAAACTATCATTTCAAACCATTCTTGTCCATATAAATAAATACTTAAAATCATTTTGAAAACATGGACATTAATTAATTGGGTTTTTAAAGATAAATGTTTAAAACATTTAAAATGATGATCTAGTTAAATAGACCATCCCATAAAACCGTAAAATATTCCTTTTGAATTTTTTTAAATATGGGTATCAATGATAAATATGTCACAATAAATTTTTACACATAAAGAATCTCGGATAATAATGAGATTGACGAAATAACCCTTACCTCATTGTAATCAATTGAGTGATATGAAAAATAGAAAATAACCACCAAATTAATCATATAATTTCAGGAATGTAAAGATAATCATGATGATATATATCTACTGGAAGTACACAATACACCACATGCAATAAATAAGTGGTGAACAATAGAAATATCACTCAATTAAAAGTGAGATAAGAAACCCCTTACCTTGCACTTTCCTTTGGTCGAGGGTACGTTTAACCTTATCTATAATGACCACTGTATATTATTACTTTATACCAGGACCATAGTAATTTTTAATATATCATACATTATTCATTTATTACATTATACCACCCATTTAATAATGATTTTCATGTTAAATTAACATTTCCGGAAATAATAACTTTCTTTATCGTACGTATTTTACATTGTTATTCATGACAGTATCATTTAGGTCAGGATTTAAATACCTCCAAAATGTAACCCTTGATTAATATTTCATATATATTTAGAATATAAATATTTATAATATATAGATATATGAAATGGAAAACACCGTTTATGGAGACGGTAGGCCGTATGTACACATAAACGTTGTTTCTGTTTTCATATCGTATTGAATGGAAGTAAGTGAATAAGATATATGTAAGTACCTAAATACTTATATATATATATATAAATATATATCATTCCAGTAGAATTATTATTTAATATATTACATATTAGTAATATATATTTTTATAATCGTCGATGAATGGAGAACGTGGAAATGAATCTCATTTTGTCGTGGAGATGGTAATCCGTATCTATGCACGAGCGACAATATAATTTCCTTAAATGTGAGGAATTGTATGTTATATTAATTTTACTGATAAATTAGCATGTTATTGTCATTATTTTAATATTTATTACTCATTATTATATCCATCCAAATAACATAGTGTTGAATAATAAATTACACCACGACGTGGACACGGTAAGCCGTACGTACGCATGCATGGTGACATTATCACTAATAAGATAGATAGAGTAATGAATATAGTTGTGACATATTTATAATAACAGCACATTATATAGAAGATACATGATTTATTTTTTTATAATGTTAACAACAAAGAAAAATTAAGTGGATGAATAAAAGAACCTGAAAGAGGGTGTTGAAATCAGTACCTCTTCTTCAGGTTCATCCTTTTGATTAGATCAAAATGGCTCCATAGGTTCAATTTGTGACCAACATAAGGCTTCTAGGATGAAGGAAGAATAATTTTAATTATATTTGGGTATTGTTTGGCTGAGTCAAATGGCATTGGAGGGGTAAATTTGAGAGAAGGGGAAGTTCCCTTTTATAAGGGGTGAGGGGCACCTTAGGAAAAAACATAAAATATAATTTTATAATAAATTCAATATCAATTTATAATGGATAAAAAAGGAATTATTTAAATTATATGTTGGGTATGGGTCTAAAAACTCAAAAAATAGGTTTTAGATAGGTTTGGGTCACCATATTAACCTTAACATTTAGATTTAACTCTTAGTTAAATAGTTGGACATTACCACGTCTCTTTGTATTTTTATATTATATGGTTAATATCATTACAATAAATGGAAATAGATTTACAATTGGTTAATTAATTTCATATATATTATTATATAAGTATTTTTCCCGAACCATAGATTTTTACAAATAGAATACCAATTAATAATATAATATTTGTTTTAAATACTCTTTTATGTCAATTTTGACACTATTTGGTATTTTGTTTTTTCTAAATTCATAACATCATGATTACTTAAAAAAAATTAATTTAATCAACAATAATATTTCATATAACCCTATGAAATTTTTGGAATTCCTTAAAAGTCCCAAATTACATTTATTTGGGTCTTTATAATATCAATTATTGTAATATTTTATTAATAAGGTAATTACGTCATCATCATTTTGTCATATATAAATTAAATTAATTAATGTATAAAAATTAAAAATATAATAAAATTATGTAGGAAATCATTTTATATTTCTAAAGAATATTTATAGTCGAAATGATGACTTACATAACCCCATGTAAAAATTTATTTACTAAAATATATTTGTTTATGTCATTTTTGCCTTTACTTTAAGTTAATTAAAATAAAGTGTCATTATCATTTATAAGTTGCCCCATTTGGTCCCAAATTAGACCCATGGATGGACTTGGTCGTCCATGACTCAACCAATAAGGTTAGAACAAGTGTTGAGGTAATTGTTTGTTATTATAATATTCTTTTTACCTTGAATTACTATATTTACCTTTAACCGTAGTAAATAAAAGTCAATAGTTACTATTAACCAATAATTATTTTCATCTTATTGAACCAAATATTACTTATTGAGTCTAATAGTGTCTATCATATTTTTTAAATTCAACTCACAGAAATGGTAAATTTATGTTTTATGCAAATTTGCAAATTCTCCTAGGAGGTGGGTAAATGATGGTAAGAACTTCAATAAATTTTTTACATATCTAAACTTATTATAAAATGACACCTATGAATTAAATTGAACTTTTATAGATATTATGTATCTATTTTTACTTAAAATAAATTTAAATATAATAAATAATTATTCAAAAAAAGTCAGTTTTAAACAATATCTTATTATTTTTCACTATTCATCAAAAATTGAATGTTTTCAGAAAAATGCCAAAAGTTCAACCAAATGTAATTTTGATATTATGAAATAAAAAATGAAGTCTATGTTACAAAATTAAAAACATAGAAATTGAATTTATTAATTTAAAATTAATTCCCAATGTCAAAACCAAAAGGCATATATTTAAGAAATAATAACTATCAAATGATTGCCACTTGTTTATGTCTAATTTAAAAGTGAAATTAATTACAATGACCAGCATGGGATCAAATGGTAAAAATATTATATATTTTTTCTTCTGAACCATTAAAATATATAATTTAACACTATAAATTATTTTGATTAAAATGTTGTTTTTAGTTAAAATATTGTATTTTTTCTCTATAAACCCAAATATGAAAGTTATCAAAAAAACAACATAAATTTATTGAAACTAAATTCTTATATCCCAATTCTAAAGAAGAAAGTTATTATGTCAAATTGAATATATAAAAGTTTCAAATATTGGATATAAAAAGGGTTCTCTATTAAAAGGTGGTAAAATTTAAATTTTTGAAAAATACTTCTTTTATCTGATAAAAATTAATTTGTTCTTATATTATGTATAAGAAACACCTAATATGGATGTTAAAATTATATATAGTATATTAGATCCAAAAATCAGTTAATACTATTTATACCGCTTCTTGAATATATTGTTTGGTAATGTTGTGGTGTGCTCGAACTCTGTGTTGTGTTTAGTGAAATCTATTAAATTACATTAATGAGATATTTTACGTTGAAATCTTGGGGTGTTAAAATTTTCCCCATATTTCAATAGAAGTTATATTTGTTTAATTTCCCTCACCCCCTTAAACCCTGTGAAACTTCTATGAACATCACCAATATGTCTCAATACACCAACCTGAGCTCAACAATCTATATAGTTCTAATTAGGTAGGCTCCTAAAATGAAAATTGATCATTGTACACATGGGTGGTAATATTTATCTATTTAAGTGTCACTTTTAAATGGGTTTAATATCTATACATGATATAAATAAAGAAATTATTGACGACACTAACTACTCTATATTTTCTATACACCAAAGCATAGCAAAATGTATATTGACCATCATGATCATAATTGGGGGATTATTATGAAAATGGATATTTACAACTAAACAAAACGTTTTTATTGTTTCAAGAAGTTAGGGACGAGCAAAAATTTATAAAAGTGTAATTCAAACTACTACCCAAACAAATAAGGTAGAAAAAAACCCAATGGTCATTGCAAATTTTCTCCCACAACCAAACAAATGGAAAAAGTAAATTATTCTAAAGTGTATAAAATCAAAAATAATCCGACATTAATATCTATTTCTAATGATTTCTATCTTGATATGTGTTCCTAGATATACATATAGGAAATGGTGAGGCTGCATGGGACGCCAATTTCAGATATTTATGATCATGTTATAAGGTTCACATATAACTTCTAGTGAAGTATTCATTATGATCTGATAACTCATTTTTCTTTAGTATGACCTATAATTCCATTATATATGAAAAATATAAAAGGACTATTCATACATTCAATGACATAATGATAATATGATCAATGGAATTCTCTTGTAGAAGGGAACAACACCTCCCATTATTGTATTTCTCATTAAAAATATATATTCCACTTCGCTATTATAATGAACCCTATGAATATATATATGGGATGGGATATTGGAATCAAACATGTTAGGATAATGTTAGTGAGATAATTAAACCTAGTCATACATTTGTCTAATATAAGACAAAAAATGTTACATTGATGCCAATTATTGAACGGACATGAATAGTGATGTTAGTGATAAATTTCTCTTTTATATGTCACCAGGGAAGAATGTCTAGTGATTTGGAAGGAAAGTGAATCTTAGACCAAGGAACATTGGCACCATTAAATTGTTTGATCTTATAGGAGTTGGGGCCGATCAAATATAACATCCAAACAATATGGATATTTGTCATGATGTATTCATTGTAACCATACTTTTCAAATACTTAATTGACCCCTCACAAGATATTAATCTAAATTTGTTACAACTAGAACATGACCTCTAATATGAGGAGCATCCAGTGCATATCTCAGATCATAGAGGTACTGTTATACACCATGAAAAACTCACCATGTCAATGTTATGGGAAAGAAACCATATGTTTGAAGAGGCGATATTGTAAAAAGGGGAAACAGTGAAATATAATTATCCTCAAATATTCACAAATTTCAATTGTATGTATGAAAACATTCATGAGGTAAAAAAAGGTTCATCGCAGAATATGTAATATAATTTATTAGGCTGATTATTAAAGGTAAAAGAATAATATAACAAAAAACTAATAAATTTATCAGGTGTTATATGAAGTTATAAAACCTAAAAATTCTATAAACAACTAATTATCCACCATTTAATTAGAATTACTGAGACCCATATGTTGTTGGAAAATAAATATAAAAAATCCTTATATAATCACTTAAAACCTCCTCTCTTAAAGTATTAATAACCCTCCTCTCCATCCTATTCTCTTAAACAGACATTATTCTTTTTAAATCGACAATAAAACAAATAATCCCCACCATACGCATGAATTTTTTCATGTCATCTCACCCAATGTCAAATTAATATTTCATTATGTGGCCCTTCATGGATGTATTATTCAACGCTTAACCTTCTAAAACTACTTCTCATAATTACTTTACTTCTTTTACCTTATATGAACTTCATTCATCCAAAAATAATTATAAATATATTACAATGTATATAAAAAGATTATATTTACTTTGGGAAATATTCGATCGACCCCTTCTCTCTTCTTCTCTTATTCAATGAAATGAATCCATTGTCTAAATTATGGCAGTTAACCATGTTCATGGATAATGGTTTTTATTTTCTTTTTACACCATCATGGATGTTCATAAAAAAAAATTATTGTTAGATAAGATTGAAATATGTATATTTTATCATATTTTATGTTATTTACCTAATATATATACATAAAATAAAATAAAATGAACGTAGATCATGATGGTCAAAAAACCAAAAAAAAGTAAACTAAACCATTATCATTAACTTTTAATAAATGAATCATCCTCATGTAAACATGAAAAATGATATATAGAACATTAAATCATGTTTATGTGTTTTAATACCATTTCATTTTACTTCTATTATTTCATTTCCAATTTTTATGAACATCCATAACTATACAAAATTGAACTGTCCTTGAAACCATGATACTAAAACACCTAAAACATGGAAATTAATGAAATATTATTAATAAAAATAAAATAATATGTTATAAAAGTATAATATAATTTATTATTAATATAGATATATTTATATAATATGATAAAAACATTCCTGAAACCATTATACAAGACATTTTGGTATAAAAATCTAAAGGGTAGTGTGAGGAAATTGATATCTTTAGTCAATTTCCATTAATATCATCAAAAAACTACTTCATATATTATCATGTTAACATATGGTAACAGATTAATTTTAAATATATTATTTTTCAATTCCACTCGTTTTAGGTATATTTATATGTGATAAATATATTCAATTAATTTTATTATTTATCTTTTCAATGATATTATATTTATAAGGGGATTTATATTAATAAATATCTTCAAGTGGTTTCTAATAAAAATCAAATTTTAAACCATGTATGTGTTTTATAAAAAAATTTACAATTTTTTTCTATTTTTTATTTTTTATATTCATTTTATTCCATGAATGATTTTTTCAAATCTATCTGAATAGTATATTTTTTTGTGTTCTAAACAATATCCTTTAATACAATTCGAATAGAAATATAGATAGAATATTTTTTAACATATACGATGTGAGAACTTATTCCCCCTAACATGATTCAATAATTATTTGACTATTACCTAACATGTTCCCATGTATATTTTGAAAAATAATAATTTCTTTTATAAATAGATAAAATTTTAGAAATAATATGTTTTTAATGGGAAAAATGTTATTTTCATCCATAAATTTTCAATGATCACATTTAATATAATTTTATCTATGTCAATATAATTTTATAAGCCTTATAATTAAATGACTTTTATATATTATGATACCAAATTCCATATTTTATTAAATTTTTTATTATCATTTTAGATAAGAATGTATTATTTTATATGATTCACTAAAATGCTCTATATGGGTTTGGATTATATTTATTAATTGGGAAAATTGTTAACATTTTTTATGATAGTTTGAATAAGAATGTTTATGTTTTCTATGTTTCTCCATTTTTTTTGAGGATTGAATTGGACTTAGTATCTGATGGGTGAGTACATCTATAGCCACTATATTAATCAATAGGTCACATGAGACACTCTAGTGTGGGTATTGGATGATATCTTACCCGTTTATGTTTGGTTTCTCAGATGAATACTTTATAGTATTTTTATGATATACCATATTATGAATTCCTAAATTTTGAGACTAATTATTGATTTCCATGTTATTACATAACTAGTTTAATATATATGATTATTTATTCTATCTCATGTGAATGTTTTTTGGAATTATTGGATCATATGTTATTATTGTCATACTATGATAAAAATATTTATTAAATGCAATGTGTTTCAATAAGTAATATTTTCTAAATAATTTATGATTATTTATGATAGCCTCTAATATACATAAACCTTACCGAGAATCTAATATATCCACTTTAATATGTTTTATTTTCCCCCTGGAAGTGATGATGTTTATTATCATTTATTTTCCGGTTTAAACTATGAGAACAATACTATCTTTAATGTATTTTCAATGTTAAATTGTATTGTTTCATTGGTACTATATGAGGTTATTTTTTATCTAGATTTTAAATATTACTAAACTGCTTGAAACACTGGGATGCAATTCTGTGTACAGAATAACAATGTAATAATGTAACAATAGACTCTGAGAAACTAGGGTTTATGTAATTATAGATTGTATTTGAAAGGGTGTAGTATAATCCTTGTGAAATATATATAGTAAAAATAGAATATAAAATCATTCATTATGAATGAATTTAGAACATCACCGAAAAAACAAAATATATGATTCATATATTAGTTATGCATAAATTTTGAATATACTATAAGAATTTTTGATAATATATATTATAGAAGGATTCATAACATATTATATTCCACAATTTTGAAATAGATACTAGTAGATGGAATGGTAACCATATTTATGAACATAATCAAATGATTAGTAACATTAATTTCCTATATGGTATTAATAAATTATGATGAAGGTTATTAGTCTCCCAAAATTCTATTTATATGAGAAAAAAATTAAATTATAATTTATCAATCACATTTAAGGGAAAAGTGAGAAACATGAGTTCAACCACAGAAGAAATTATCGAGTAGTTAAATCAAAAATTAAGACAACCAAAATAAGAATCCACAAATAATTTCTAAGATATATTATTTACATGGGTGTCTATTTTATTCATAATAAGATCTCACTAGTGCAGAAAACATTTTTAATGTCACCATTTTTACTTCAGTTATATATAACCGACGTAAAAAATGCGGTGTGTAGATTTTTAACGTCAGTTATTTTAATAACCAATGTTACAAATCGCACCTGTTCGGTTCTTACGTTGGTTATCTTATAACCGACGTAAAAACAAGTTATCTATGAGTTTTTTACGTTGTTTATAAAATAACCGACATAAAAAACCCGTAGAAATCTCGTTTTTGACGTCGGTTATAAAATAACCGACGTAAAAAACCAAAGCGCAGGAGAATTTTTACGTCATTTTTAAAATAACCGACGTTATAAATTTAATTTTTTTTTTCTAACGTCGGTTATTATATAACCGACGTTATAATACTTTTAATGAAATTAAAGCCCCGTGGACTGTCATTTACAATTTTTTGATTGACAGTCCGCCGGCTCGTCTCTCTCGTGTGGTAAACCCTAATCGGCTCGTCGATCGACCTGCGTTAAACTCATTTTGGCTTCATTGTCTATCTTATTCACTCCTCTCAGATCTATCATCTCAACTCACAACATTCAAGTAAGCCTTCCATGAATTTATTTCTTTCGTTTTTTTTCACGGATATTCTATAATTATGTTTTGAAATTTTTGTACATTTAATGTAAACAAGGTGTAGTGGTTTCCAAGTATGCACCTCATTACTATTTTGATAAGATGGTGATGAGATAATCTATGATACATATGATTCACTGTTGTAAGGGATACAATTTCACATGGTGTAGGATGATTTATGGGTGGGGTGAGACCATGACATTAGCATTGGGGTGTGAGAGGAAAACTAGTGGAGAAGTGGTATTCGAGAACCTTAATTTTAATATATATATATATATATATATAATTTTTTATACGAAAAGGATTATTTATATGAATTATTTTGTGAGTGATCCATAGTGAGTATATGAAACTATTTTTCCATGGTTTGGTGATGATTTAGATTCCTTTTTTCATAGGGCTTTAGTGTGCTTCCTCAACATTTTCATGAGATGTTTTAGGGAGGATCTTACTATGTATACATGTTATGCCCACCATACATAAATATAAACAATTTTTTTTCAATTTTATAAGCAATTTGTAGTTTTCTATAGATGTTAGTAGCATGGAAGTGTTGTGGAGTAGCGCATTGGGGTGTGAGAGGAAAACTAGTGGAGAAGTGGTATCCAAGAACCTTAATTTTAATATATATATATATATAATTTTTTATACGAAAAGGTTTATTTATATGAATTATTTTTTGAGTGATCCATAGTGAGTATATGAAACTATTTTTCCTTGTTTAGGTGATGATTTAGATTCTTTTTTTCATAGGGCTTTAGTGTGATTCCTCAACATTTTCATGAGATGATTTAGGGAGGATCTTACTATGTATACATGTTATCCCCACCATACATAAATATAAACAATTTTTTTTGGTTTTGAAAAGCAGTTTGTAGTTTTTAATAGATGTTAGTAGCATGTAAGTGTTGTGGAGTAGCTTTCATGAGTATATAGAGTTTATTGTTTCTTCCTAGTTTTACTTTTAGTAATAATAATCTTCTTTTTGGTTTATGTACAACAATACAAGTATGAATTCCTCATAATTATCTAAATTTATTGATTTCGAACTGAGGAGGGTTACTTTTGGTGGGAGAATATCCTAAATGATATGGTATGAATTCATTCTATCATAACCATACATAAAATATACTTGTATTTTATTTATCATATACATCAACTTATACTCTTCTTTTTCATCACAAACCCTTTGAGAATAAAAAACCAAACTAAGGGCTTTGGTATCCACATTGCCTTTTGTTATAGAATATGGGACATCAAAATCAAATGATTGAACATATTCCTACCAAAAACAATTCAATTTATTTTTATAATTGTGTGAAAATATTTACCAAATGGATTTAGGGTCTACAGAAACCATTAATGACATGCTAAATAGGTAGTTTATCTAATATATTAAAACATCAAAACCACAATCAATATTAAACTATGTAGGCGTCACGGTTTTCATTGATTCAATGAAATTTAATACTGTTATATCTAACTATATTTTTTTTTAAAAATAATATTCAATCATATTTTTTTAAATACCTATAGATTTGTTTTATATTTTAAATTGTTTTACATTCAAATTATGAATTTTTTCATATAAAAATATATTTGTCTTATCTTAAAAATATATATTTTTTGTTAATATTTGTTATAGGTTATAATGAGTCGAAGATGGATTACGATACATCGAATGAGCAATGAATTTGAGGAAGGTGTTGATGCCTTTTTGTAATTTGCAAAACGAAATGTTTCAAGTAGTGACATTGTTTTCTATCCATGCCTGAAATGTTTGAATATGAAGAAGTTGGGAAGTAGAGAGATAAAAGATCATCTGATTTGTCTTGGTTTTAATCCGAGTTACAACCCTTGGATTTGGCATGGTGAAACTAGATGGAATGTCACTGATGATGATGATTCGCAAGATGGTAACTCTGATGGAATTGAAGAAATGATTCGCAATATTGTAGCAAAACAAATTGAGATTGAACTGATAGTTGTGCGTCTATATGGTGATGCTGAAAAACCATTATATCCTGGTTGTACAGATTTTACGGTTTTGTTGGCGGTGTTAAGTTTGATTAACCTGAAGGCAAAGCATGGATGGAGTGACAAAAGTTTTACAGAGCTGTTACAATTGAAGAAAGACATTCTTCCAAAAGATAACGATCTTCCAGATTCACATTACAAATCCAAGAAAATATTATGCCCGATGGGATTGGGATACAAGAAAATACATGCCTATCCGAATGACTGCATTATATATAGGAAGGAATATGAATTTCTGTCAGAGTGTCCTAAATGTGAGACATCACGGTATAAGGTGAAAGAAAAATCATAGGCTGATGTAGAGATTACAAAGCTCCCTTTAAAGGTATTTTGGTATCTTCCTATAATTAATAATTTCAAACGTTTATTTTCTAATTCACATAATGCAAAAAGGTTAAGATGACATGCTGAAGAGCCTGTATGTGATGGAAAAATACGTCATCCAGCTGATTGTCCACAATGGAAGAAAATTGATGCGCAATATTCTACATTTGGAAATGAAATTAGAAATCTCAGACTAGGGTTGTGCACAGATGGAATGAATCCATACCGAACACTCAGTAGCACACATAGTTCATGGCATGTTTTATTGGTAATTTACAACCTCTCTCCTGAAGTTTGTATGATGCGCAAATATTTCATGTTGAGTACAATGATCTCGGGTCCAAAGCAACCCGGTAATGATATTGATGTTTACTTGTCATCGTTGATTGATGATTTGAAACTGTTATGGGCTGATGGTATTAGGGTGTATGATTCTTATAAAATGGAATATTTTCAACTGCATGTAGTGCTTCTGTTCACTATAAATGACTTCCCAGCGTATGGAAGTTTGTCTGGATACAGTGCTAAAGGGCATAAAGCATGTCCAATTTGCGAACAACAGACGTCATATTGTCAATTGCATCATGGGATGAAAACAGTGTACATGGGTCATCGAATGTTTTTGCCTATGGGACACACTTATGGAAGACTAAAAAAGGCATTCAATGTCTCACAAGAATTTGGTACTACTCCAAAAACATTATTCCCTGATCTGTATTTTGAGAGGGTGAAAAACCTTGATGTGACATTGGGAAAGACACAGAAATCTGGTAATGATAGACATATTTGGAAGAAACAGCCAATTTTTTTGAGCTACCATATTGAAGGTATCATGAAGTTAAACATAATATTGATGTCATGCACGTGGAGAAGAATATCTGTGATTCTTTTATTAGAACATTGTTAGATATTAAAGGAAAGACTAAAGATAGGTTGAATGCAAGATTAGACTTACTATCAATGGGAATACGTTTGTAGTTAGCTCCCACTTTTAAAGGAAGACGAACATTTCATCCCCCGACTTTTCATACATTATCGAAGAGGGATAAAATTAGCTTCTATCATTGTCATCATGATACCAAAGTGTCTCAAGGTTATTATTCTAATGTAAAAATTTTTGTCTCATTGAAGGACTTAAAGTTGATAGGTATGAAATCACATGATTTTCACGTCATGATGCAACAAATTCTACCAGTTGCATTGCGTGGAATATTTCCCATTCATGTCAGAAAGACTATAATGAAGTTGTGATATTTTTTCAATTGAATTTGTAACAAGGCGATTGATGTGAATGCTTTGAACATTTTGGAAAAGGATGCAATTTTTATACTTTTTCAATTGGAAATGTATTTTCCTCCAACTTTTTTTGATATAATGGTGCATTTATTGATTCATCTGGTTCGAGAAATAAAGCTTTATGGACCTGTATATCTTCGTTGGATGTATCCTTTTGAAAGGTATATGAAAATATTAAAGGGGTATGTTAAATATCTATATCTACCTGAAGCCTCCATTATTGAAAAGAATATTTCTGAGGAGGTAGCATAGTTTTGTACGAGCTACTTGGCTGCGGCGCAACACATAGGTTTGCCTCCATCTCGCCATGAATGAGTTAATAATGAGGGAAAGGGGATTCGCGGCTTGAAAGTAAAATCATTGTCAGCTGAACAGATGAAGAAGTTAGAATCATACTTCTTGAATAACATAGCTGATGCTCAACCGTATATCACATTGCATATTAATGAGTTGAAACAATGTCATCCAAAGAAGAAATAAATGTGGATTTTGAATGAGCACAACAAAAATTTTTTGTCATGGATTAAAAATACTTTTCTTGGTAGATCAGATGTATCAGAGACATTAAAATGGATAGTGGGTGGTCCATGTTAAAATGTGATAACATGGTCCGGTTATGACATTAATGGTTATTCATTTCATACAAAAGCTCAGAACAACAGAAGTGAAGTTCAGAATAGTGGTGTATTGGTGTTTGCCGAAGCAATGCATTTTTCGAGTGCTAAGGACAAAAAACCAATTTCTGCATCAAGTGCATATTATGGAGTGATTGAAGACATATGGGAGGTTGATTAATTTTTAATTAAAGTTCCCGTCTTTAACTGTAAATGGTTTAACGGTAACAACAGTGTCAGTCACGATGAATTTGGAATGAAACTTGTTAATCTGAATAGATTAGAAGACACATCTGAATCTTTTATAATGGCGACACATGAAAAACAAATTTTCTATGTAGTAGATCAATCAGATATGTAGTGGGATGTTGTTTTACAAGGGAAAAACAATATGTTGGTGAGGATGAACTTGATGAATATGATGATTTATGTGAGATCCCTACTTCCATGGAAATATTATCAGAACATAATGATGATCATGTTGATGACAGAGTTTGTGCCATAAGGAACGATCATGGTGATGGAATTTGGGAAAACAATCCATTTGAACATTCCTAAAAATACAGGTATCATATGTTTATTTCTTGTTAACATTTATTTTTTCCATAAATGTTAGATATTGTATGTTTTTTATTTATTAAAACATGTTTTAAAATAAAATAAGTATATGTTTTTGTTTGTTTTAAGTTTGTTTAGTTTACTTTATCATGTTTATAACCATTACATGAATTTTAAAATGCTTATTTCTGTTCACTGACAATTACTTTACCATGTTTACAATGTTTACCAGGTTTAAATTTTTTACCATTTTTACCATCTTGACCATCTTGACCATATTGACAATATTTGCCATCTTTACCATTGTTTAACATGCTTACCATATTACCAATGTTTACTATTATGTAACTTAGTACACTTTTCTATTATCTGATTACAGTAGTATTAAAATATTTGAATTTTTATATTTGTGAACTGATGTTTGTTTTTCTGATTTGAAGGATAAAGACAGATCATTCAGATGATCAACCACGTGATTCTGGAGAGGAGCATATTGTTGGTCATACCTCTGGGGATGAACATTCACATGCTCTTATTATGACAAAGAGTTCAAAGGTTGGTAAACTTGAGTGCACACGTTTACCAAAATTATCACTTTCCCGTACGCAGGATCATAGGATAGTCGTTGAGTTTGATGATGATGATATTCCTAGAGGTCCGAATGCCAAAGATTTTAGGAGTTTTGTTGCAACTCAGGATAAGACCAAAGTAAGCATTATATATGATGATTGGAGAGGTGTGGATAAAGCGATTATCTCTCAGTTGTGGGAGATGATTTTGGTAAGATCTTTTGTCATTGTTTGACCATTATTTTAATGTTTCTTGCATATATAATGTGTTTAACCTCTTCTTTATCAGATTAAATTTGATATTCCTGACACTGGAGGAGTCAGGAAGAAATGCTTATAATTGGATGCCAAGAGATAGAGGGATTTCAAATCAACCCTCTTATCTGATTTCATTTATGGTTTTAGGAGTCATGACAATCCATGTCGTATATATCCTTTTATAGATGAAGACACATGAAGACAGTTTTTTGAAAGTAGAAACAAAGAGTAATTTCTAGTAAGGGCAATGTAAACTTTTATAAACGTTCTTATATAAATGATTTTATTAATGTTTTGTTAATGATTTCTTATTCATAAATTACAGAAAACAAGGAAAGCTCATCAGGATATCCAATCTAAAAATGTATACCCTCATAGTTTATCTCGTGGAGGGTATTCATTATTGGAAGAAAAAATGATGGGGGAAAAATTTCAACCACTAAGAGCTGAGTCTTCAAGATCTGGAGAGGTGGCCCCTCCATCCCCTCCATCAAGACATAAAAAACGGAAGAGAGATTGGAATGGAAAAAAGGGAAATATATTTCGGATTAATCAAGAATCGTAGCTGAGAGGATTGTAAGTTATCTATTTAATTTATCTAAGTTAACTTTTTTCTTCATATAAGTTTAAATAATTACAGAAATTTTCAATTAATTAATACAGGACTCTCTTGAGGAGTAGAGTTCAGAGGGGACATTTACAGCTATTTTGAGGGAAGATATTTTATTTGTAGCATTGGGAAGTCCCAAACATCCTGGTCGTGTAAGAGGATATCTGGCAGGTGTATTAGTAAGAAAATTGTTTCCACTTTCTTCAACTTCTATCATTGAGGGGGTTTATAAAAAAAATAGAACCCTTGGAGGCTGAAGTTCAAAATATTAATGCGACGATGGAGGATAAGATTAGAGAGTCGGTGAAGTCTATGTTTGCAAAATGGAAAAACAATTTCAGACTGCATCTCCCACTCCTCCACCTCCTCCTGCAGACCCCATTATTTATCCTCCACCTCTTCCAGTAGCTCCCACTCCCCCACCTCAGCCTGCGGACCCCATTTTTTATCCTACGCCTCCGCCGCAACTTCCCACATATTGTGAGTTGTATGTTGATGCTTCTCAACATCATATAATAGCATACAGGTTGGTATATTTTATAGGAGATACATTTCATCATCAACAATTATAGGTAGAGAATCAGAGGGTCACTGTACATGATATTATATATAGATCAGCTAGGGTACCAATACCTACAGATGAGGTGGTGTCAGTTGGATAGAGTATCAGCCATTTTTTAGTTTGGCCATCCAGACTTCTTCGACTCATTACCATATAGGTATGAATGTTATATATTTTATTTTATATTTTTTATTAAAGTTGTTTTACCATTTGAAAACTACTATTTTTTTCAATTTTTTTAACAGGAATACTTCAAAGGTAATGAAATACTGTATAGACAACAACAAAGACAACAAGCTATGACATCAGATACAGATTCCAGTGGTCTTGACAGATTGTCAAGATATTCACATTTGTTGTTGGGTTTTTATGAGTTTCCAATGGAATCTCATGTTTGTGGACGTGAAATATGTTTGGGGATTACAAAAACTGATTTCATGGATCTTGTTACTGGAGATAATTTGGGATCAACGTGGTGCAATTTTTTTCCATGTAAGTCTTAACACCTTTTCCCTGCGTTATATTTATTAAAAATTTATACTTATGTATGTTTTGTATTAGGTATCTTTATAAAATTTGTGATAGGAATGAGCTGACAGATGTATATGGATTCATGGACCTGCAGTTGATTTCCCCTGAAGCATGTGCATTGAATGAGGAACAAAGAATGGTTTATATTGCTGAATGATTTGAAAAGAATATAATCACACAATGTTGGATGATTCCTTTTTTGAGAGGTATTAAACACATTTCTCTCAAAGTGTTAATTATCTTTTAACACAAAAAAACCACTAACATTATATTTCCTTTTATCAGTGATCATTGGATGTTCGGGGTTTTTTTCCCAAGGGAGAAAGCTCTTTGTTGGATATGCTCTGTTCATGGTGATGTGCGGGAAAGTTTTAATTATCCTTATAGGGATAATTATCCTCATGGGGATTAATTATTAATGATATCCCAATAAATTTAGATGATTATTCTTCTATATCATTGAGCGAAAAAACATGTTTAGGATTAAAATCACCCAATCTCAAAAGCAATTAAAAGGATTGGTCGAACACATCATGCGACTTTCCCCAATTTCCCTCCAAACCATAATCATTAATAGTTTTCCATTACAATTTATACTTATCATTATTTATGTTCTATAAAGCCTCTTAATCACACATTCATAACATAAAATATACGTTACTCATGTTCCATGGTGTATTGGATAAGTCCTTTTTTGGCCTTCTCAATGGGCGGGATAGATATGAGGCTATCACTATCAATAAATTTCAACATCCATTTTGTGAAAATATATTTTCAAAAACATTAATGGGTTTATAGAACATAGAGAGATTGTATCCCATCACATTTCCATGATTCATATCCCTCAAATCATACACAAGCATAACTGAACTTGTTGACTTCTTAAAGCCATGCCCTATGAATTATGGATGATCATTCATGTCTAATAATACCAAATACTGCTACATTACATCATTTTTTGACCTTTAATGGATATGGATTTCAAATTAATGATGGAACTACATTCCAATGAAGTTAGTAAATGATATTAATCCATTATCCCTTTATTATTACCATTATGACTTTGTTTCTTCCTCAGATGGGGATCATACCATCATGGAAGGCATTATCATCATCTATAGAAGTATGACTATGACACTCCTCTTTGGGGTCATATTTGTGGATTCTAGGCCCATTGAATGGAATTATTGGAATTGTTTCTGGCACTATAGTCAGTTATTCATTCACTAATATTGAAAATATATTCCCAATATCAATACTAGGCATCTCTTTCCCTTGATTCAATCTCATCTTGTATGTAACCTTCAATTGCATGTCGCTGCCTCCATTTTAAGAAAGATACAAAAGAACATGAATGTCTTAGCCCACCTCTTTATTGAAACATGAATAAACTTTATTGTCGGGGGGTTTCAACACACCATCAATTCAATCACCCATTTCAATGTTATTATCTTTTCTCACTATTTCCCCATGATTAGATGCATCTAGGACATGATTTAGTCTACTAAACTCATCGATAACTATTGGGTTTGAAGGTGTAGCCATTATTTTTCTCAAGGTGTCATGTGATTTACCATCAAGACCAGGAATAGATCCTATAAATTCCATAATATAAATGCATTGATTCAATTGTTTAGTACCAGAGCCAGATTCCATACTGGTCTAGAAACCCTTGGCCAACATCAGGTTTAGATTCCTTCCTCAGAACATTCTTAACTGATTCCCCAGTTTTCAAGCACCAAGATCATTAATATAACTAGGATTCTAACACAAACACCCTTTTATACCCATAATCATATCATATAATAATTGAAAACGATTTCACCAGATGTGTAGAGGTATTAAATTCCATAAAGATTCACCATGAAATTATGTGAAAATATTTGTAGTCCGACTATCAGAGCTTTAGTATCGACCAAAAGTATCTCCAAGAATAGAAATGATAAATGTATTATGAAGTGGGGATGGTGTTATGAAAGTCATACACATATTTTTGTTGTCAATGAATCAAGTATCATGTGATAGTTTTATGTGAATATAATGATAAAAAATAGGGATCCATCCTATAGCCAAGGAGCGGTCGATGACGCCAAAACCAGATATTCTTCATAGGAAGCCTAGATCATGATGTTCTTATAGTCATGGATACCCATAATATCACAATCCTTCAGACACCAAGAATAAAATATGTATTTTTCAACTAAATTTTAAGATATATTTTGTTCCTTGAATCATACTATTATAGTCAGACACAAAATGGAAGAACAATTAGTGAATTCTAGAGCCAGAATCGATTGTTGTGGAATCTCATCGAAATGTATTGGAAATTTGAGAAGAAATGATATTTTAGGAAAGGGGGAATTTAGTTAGGATCTGAAATGGTGTAGTAGGAGGAGCGTCGATCTCTAAAAATGTGGTGAAGGTCCCTCCCCCACCATTTGGGTGGGGGTCTACATGACGGGAATGTCCACTTAGGGTGGAGTAGAAGGACAACATCTGGAGTGAACCCTTCCCATCACCCCCACGAGGAAATAAACAGAACCCATATGTGTGGGCATAGTATCATGTTTTAAAAATAAAAATAAACAATTCTCTCTTTATTTTGTCATCATAGGGGATAATGTGGAAAAATGATGTGATGTGAAATGATGTATAACCGAAGGAAAGGGAAGCAGAATTTTCTAAAATATAATAATTGCACAAGGAAATTCCGTAGTACATGTATATTACATGAAATCATTTTTGTTATGTATAGAGATAAATTAAACCAAATTCTTGACTATAATGGAATGAAATAATTTTACAACATATAAATATTCAACTGTAGGGAGATGAGGCACTATAAAAATAAACCCCCCATGCACCAATGAAATATACTTCAGAATAATATAAGGGATATGGTAATGATTATTAAATTGATATAGGTAAAATTGGATGATAATGGTGCTTTCCATTTAAGATAGAAGTTATATAATGTATGAAATTATCATTATAAAAATTATTAAATGTATTTGAATTTTACTATATTAATTAATATGTAAATAATTTGAGAGCTTGTATTGAATGATGCCAATGACTTGGTAAACTTATTTAGTTGAAATATGGTTTACTGAAAAATCAATTTTGATAGAAATATAACACTTAATATCTTCTTAATGATAATATAAGGATCATAGTATGATGGGTTGATTGATGTGGGTAATGTAAATTAGATAGTACTGACTACATTGAAGCTGCTTAATTATTTTTAAACAAACTATTCTATGATATCAATCATGGATTTGATAAAATATTTAGTTTTTATTAATATATGCATTAATATATGTATTTGTTAATAAATAAGGATAAATTACTTTTTCTAATAATATGTCAAGGTATTTCAAGTTAATACATTCATAAAAATACATGGTGGGAATGGGAACTTCTGGATGGTCCCATATGGGGTGGAACACTACTAGGGTTTTCTCATGCGCCGCCTTCCCCATCCCGAATTAGATCGGATCTCCCCTTGATCAATGGCTCTAGGAATCAGTTTCTTGGCTTCAGAGGCTTCGTTTCGGCTCACCATGCACACACTGGTGTCTATCTCTTCAATGTGGCATGGTATTGATTCCATGTTTGAGCATTTTTTTCGGCGGTTCAAGAATGTCATCTAATGCATAGATCTGGGCAATTGGTGGTTGAGCGTTGTGTTTGGGGGTTTTCCAGAAGGCGATTATGATATGTTGTCTGCGTTTGGGGTAAGATTTTTCATGAAACCTAGTGATGTTCTTTGCTTCCTGTTTTTTTATGATTTATCTTTTGGGTGATTTCTGGGAATATGGTGATTTTCTTCCTCTCCCAATCATCTAATTGAGAGGTTTTTCGATTTTACGGATGGAAAGGGATGGATTTTATGTGTCCTAAATGTAGCTGGTTTTTGGCCCTTTTTATTATATTGTTCTGGGTTTGGATTCTAAGGCCTATTGGTCCCTGGCGTTCTCCAGCAACATCAACAGAGGTGATGAAAGAATATAATGCTTGGATCCTGTTCCTACAGGATTTGGTGTTTCTGTCAAGGTTGATGGTTTTTGTTTCTGTGTTTAGCCTCCTTTCAATGAAATGGCGGTGCTGACGGAGGGGGTTCGGTCTGCTATGGGTGATCCGGCGACTATTCCCGACGATCTGTCCGGCGACCTGCATGGATGGGGATGTCTGACAAGGATGGTGATGTGTGATGATGGTCTCGTGGCTCGAGGTGCAGGGAGTGGTATACGGTGGATCGTGGTTGGATCAGAATTTGATTTTGAATTTGGCTGATTTCTGTATTATGTTTTCTGGTTTCCCATAAACCGGTTTGGTTTACTGGTTCCCTCAAACCATCTATGGAAAATGAAAAAAAATATTTCCATCATAAAAATACAAGGTGGAGGTATTCTCTTGTTTTTTTGATTACTAAGATCGACCTCATACTATTTGAGAGATTAATGGTAAGTTAATTTTTTACCTTCAGTACCATTTTATTTTTGTGGGATATTTATATTATGGAAGGTTCCTATAAAAAACCACTTAAGAAATTTTTTTGTTAAACATTATATGTGGTTTAAATGATTAATGTGTTTATGAAAATTGGAAAACATGTGCCAATAATATTTAATTAAAAAAATTGATAAATAGAAATTTTTTCACCCATTTTATATTTTATGATCCACTAAAAATGTATTTTTGTTCTTCATGCATAAAAAATCCATTTTCCGAAATTCCTTTCTTAGATTATGTGGTAAAATTACAAAGTATTTTTCAATTGAATTCCAATGATTCCTAGAAAGAATTATGTAATATGAGATATTTAATTTTTTTCTAAATAATAAATGAAATATATGAGATAACAATCAATTTAATTTTTTGACGATTCCAGGATTATATTAAAATTGTTTTACAAAAATGATATCATATAGGATAGGTTAAAAGTTGTTGCATCCAGAAACGATGTAAGACATGAACCCTCAACTAATGAATGATTATAGTGATTCACATAAAAATTTATTACATGATGTTCTTGTGAGTATAACATGGGTTTTATTATTTAAACAATATAATAGATAATGGATATATTGTTTTTAAAATTCCTATATGATTAAGATAAATTGAATATTTTTGATTTTTATGAGAAATAAAGGATGAAATTAATTTCTTAATAAAAATAAGAGCTTTTGGTTGGAATTATTTAAAGGGTAAAACTATAATTGTAATGAAATTATATTTACATAGCTTATTAAACTATGAAGTATGTGAATTTCTCAGTTCTTGAAAATGGTTTAAAAAAACATTATTCATTTAATTTTCGTAAGAATATTTCAATTTTCTTTTAACCAATCAAATATTTATGACTTTGGGATGGTAAACATTAAAATAACCTTGTACATTATCACTCACCATCAAAAATTGATATTTGTATTTAGTATTCATGTCCAATTTTTAATATCTCACTATTTGATTCCCATATTGAAGTATAGTTTTTTCATGGCCTTCACATTATCCATTCCATATTTTAATGATGGAGTATTAAAAATAAATTTTATGAAGTTGGATTTCCACAAGGGTAATTTAACATTCAAAATCCATGATTACCAAAATTATATTAAAATTGTGCAGATGTAATTTATTTAATGATGGAAGAATGTAACACCATAGGATTTTAATGTACAATATGTTTGATATCTAATGTTGCATAGTACATCGGGCCTAAACTAACTCCCAAATATCATTATTTTAGTAAGACTATCAAAAAATAAACAATAAATTATAGGGATTTAATAATAGTTACTATATAAATAAAATGTAATAACAAAATATTCAATAACAATTAAATTATTTGTAAGTAATGAAAAAAAATATTTTTATTAATATCATTTGATTCATTAACAATAATTTCTTAACAAAAAGAATTTTTACTTATCTCTATGTGAAAGTAACATTGATTAATTTTTGGTTGTATTTTATATTGTATTTTAAAAAAAATTATTTTTTAGACTTACTACATAAAACTTTGGTTAGGGATATTTTTCTAGAAAATTTCAAAATGAATTTATGCTTTGGCTGAAACTGGAAAAAATTGATTACCCAGAGAACCATAAATATAGTGAGATAATTATTATATGATAGTGGTAGAAAATTTATTAATCTTTATATGGATTAAAAAATATTGACATGATATAAAATTTGCAATATGTTGAAACATTTTATTATCAATTTTTAGAAACATGACATTACCCTTAATGTTTTTTTATTTGTAAGACAGATAATATATTGAGAATTGAATATTATCACATTAATCGATTGAATTTTGTAAAATATATTAAATATTCATAATCAAGTGGACCAATTTATTTTCTAATGTAATTTTTATTTTACTGCATAAACAATATATCAATATAAAAAATAATTTACATTAGTGTAAGAAAAATAATGTATCAGTTGATTGTTAAATTCTAAAAACATAAAATAATCCAGAAAATAAAAAACATAAATAGGTTTTTGACCCGAAGATCCTGAAGGCCTTCATTTTTAATTATTTTTGATAACCCCCCATTCGTGGGATTAGGGGTAACCCATAAAAGGCATGTAGGCTTAGTGGTTACATGGTCCATTGGATTAAGAGATATTACATGACCTGAAGGTCATATGGAATTCAACCTTAATATAACTATAATGAACTTACCCTTCACATCATATGTATAATGATGGTAGCTATCCACCATCGCTTCTTCGTTCGACTACGAATCCTGGGAAAGCATAGGCTGGTCCTAAGGTCATAGCCATACTATCTCATTCTTCCAAATCCATTGGTTCCACTATGGTGAGTGCGCCTGCACTAAATCCACCTGTGGGGATAATCCTTTTTTCTAGAGTCTATGTGGGGTTGGTAATGTGTCCCGAAGGCATTGAGGTGGTCGGAAGGCCTTAATGGTGGCCAAGAATTCTTACTGACTGGAAGTCCTAGGTAGATCGAAGGACTTAAAATCCCCAATTCCATACCAGGGCCCAATTGTGAGTAGTTTTTTTTGCTAAAGTACAAACTACGATATACTGGAATTATGCCTCTGCATTGTTTTGAACCTAGGTCTCCGGGATGCACTTAACGATACCTCATCAAGTTGGATGAGGCTAATGTGTGGGTTCGGGATGTCTTAAATTAACTTCATTACTATTAAAAAATTATTTATCAACCACATTATTTAAAATTAATTCCACCCAAATGTTGTATGCATTAAATATTAAATAATCACTATTTAATTAATTATACCCACCCACCCCAATTGTAAATACCACACCTCACCACCCTATTTCTTCGAAATTGAGGTGAATAATTACAAATATCTTCAAAACCATATCATATCTAATACAAAAATTTCAATGTGCTTCTGCTCTCACCCAAACAACAATTAATAGTTCGTTAAGGGGCCCCTCAAGAGGTTATATTCAAGAGGTAACATTCTCATTCAACCCCTATTAATTTCATCAATTATTATAACAAATCATCATCTACTTAATCCATCAAATAATTATGTTTTAGTATCATGAATTTACTAAAAATATATATTTCTAATAGAATATATTCTATAGACCCATTTTCACATCTCCTCTATTAAAATGAAACAAACAATTTGTCCAAATTATGGTGATTAACAATCCATATGGATAATGATTTTTAGTTTTCCATTAGCACCATCTAAGATGATCGTAAAAATAAAATTATTGATTATTAATATTTTATTATGTATATTATAACAAATTTCATTTTATTGATCTAAAAAATGTGAATATTACGAAATAAAACAAAACTAATTCATAAAAGATAGATGAACTTCCTAAATTAACTAATAATTTCTCATCAACTTTTTTAAAATTATTCATCTTGATGTAATGAAAAAAATAATATATGGGAACATTTAAATTTATATATTTTAATTATAACCATTTCATTAAAATGATTGTGGTCTATTTCCATTTCATTAGAAAATTAATTGTTATAAAAAACTATACCGACCATGAAATCAGGAAACGAACACACACGAAACAATGAAAATAAGAAAATTTTACAAAAAGATTGGAGGAATGTTATTGTAATTAGATAATATAATGTATAAAAATTTATAAAGTAGTTCCAAAATAAATTAGTGACATTATTTAAACCAGTATGGTGGAGGATGGTGTATAGAAAACATAATGGGAGAGTGATGTAAGGGATTTCATAGGTTAATTTCCATTCATTGGGTAAATTTTATACATCAATTATTATTACATGTGAAAAAATTATATGAGAATAATTTTAATTATAATTTTTTATTTCCAATTTATTTGTGTTTATTTACCTAAGATATTATTTATAGATTCATTTAATTATTTCTCAATTCATCAAAATGAAATTTATAATGGCCTTTTAAAAAACCATATTTTTAGTTTTCTCCTGAAAAATTCATTCTCTTACATCTACAAGTATTCAAAATGTGATTCCAAAAAATTTTCCTCTGTTTTCCAAAAGTTGTTTAATTTTATTTTTAGATAACTTTTTTATTTTTAAAATTTAATTTAATTATATATTTTTTCTAAATAATGATATATGAGAATGTTCTGACAAAAATATAGAAGGAATGTTTTTCTAATGAATATAAAATGAGATGATTTTCCAATAATCATTAATCATTAATTATTTCATTTATACTTTAAATTTTATCATGAATAATTTCAAATCAATTTTATTATGTTAAAATTTCATGGAATTTAAAAAATTAGTGATTTTCAAATTGAAAAATGAGGTTTTCATCAAGAATATTTAATTACATAATTAATGTATTTTCATCTTTTTCAACACCCCTTCATCATTATTATACATACCTATGGTTTTATTATAATGAAACCAACTTAAATTTTTAATTAAATGGTAAATGATCAGTTTGAAAAATGATGTACTATTTGGTTACTATTCACAATATTAATATTGTTGGTTTCAGATTATGATTGTTGATTAGGATAATTATTAAATTATAATATAATAATTTCAATAGGAATGTTCATGTTGACTAGGATACACACATTTAATATGTGGAATGTAGTGGACATTGTTTATAATATGTATGTCATTAATATCCCATTAATTTATTGGTAGGTACCATTAGACATACTAGTTTGGGTATTAGATGATGTATTGCCTATTTATGTATGACATCCTGGATGATTCCATAATGGTACTTTTATGATTTCTCAAAATTTTATTTCACTCGTTTTAAAATTAGTTAGTCATTTTCATGCAATTATTCAACTATTAAAATATCTATTGTTATTTTTTCTTTATCTTGTTGTTATTTTCTATCCATTACATGATAATAATTGATTATGGAAATATTATGAACAATTATTTGATTAAATTATTATTTTTTCAGTAATTTAACATTCCATAAATGTTTAACCTTCTTTATTATAACATCCTCTATATATTACCACAACTAAGCATATGATGTCACCGCATTCATATGTTTTTTTTCAAGGATGCTATGACGTTTAACGTTGTTTATACAATGTTTTAATCAAGTATAATGATGGTTTCCTCAAATATGTTGATATTTTTTTATATATATTGAATTGTAATGCAAGGATACTCTATGTATCTTGTTATTAAAATAAAAAAAAATTATCTATGCATCGATATGTTATTTATTATATTATAAAAAATATAGTCAATATTTCATATAAATATTTATTTTATTACATAAGTATGTTCTAAATATCACCTTGATTATCGAGAGTATTGGTTAATTTGATAATTTATTCTTTTTATTGAATATAAAATAAATAATACAATATCCTTATTAAAAAGTTCTCTATGATTATTAAAAATATGTCATTAAACTTAATATTGAAATGGATTACCTAGTGAAATACAAAATAATGGGGTTAGATACAAATCCTAGTAATTTAATAAAAACATTATAAGTGATAAAGATTATACAATAGACATATCAATGAGGAATAAAATGAAAATTACTTATAATTCACGATATAGAATTATAATCTCAACATGGGAAATGGGGATACAACATAAAAAATGAATCATGATCATAAGTCAATGCTAAAATTCTATTAATTGAAGGTGAAAAACTTACCACAGAGTAATTCTGTACACCACCATTTGGTCACAACAAGTCATGATACTATGTATTTACCAATTCATTGGATCACTATCTGGGAACACTGATCATAATAGAATCATCCCCATTTATGTGTGTTCTAATTGGATCATAGGACATTGATTAATATATCATCACAAATTATTCCATGATCATGGTAATTGTATTACATAATTGTATGTACCTATTCAAAATTATGTTATAAAAAATGTAATTTCCCATTATATGAAATGTTTTTGGAATTCACTACACGATTGTTTTGGCATGTAAAATTATGATGGCATTTTAGCTTCATAACAGTGTCACAAAAAAAATACTAAAACTGGTTGATGATAGAGAAAGGGGTATGTAATAATATATACAAGATATTAAATGTAATATGTAAATTTAAATTAATCTCCAAATATGTGGAATTTTAAATAGAATTACATGATAATGAAGAAACATTGACCAAGAATAGAAAGGAATGAACCCTTTCCAAATTTTGGTATGTTCACAGTTGTGCATAAGGGTTCATAGGGGAGAAAAAGAAGTCAAAGGGGGTCAAATAATGTATTTATTAAATGGGATGTAAGGGGATATTTATGAAAAAATCATAACACATGAAAATTGAAATTAAAATACATAACATTAATTGAGTTCTTCATAAAATAGGAGAGTCGAAGATCTTATACATGAGTTTGTTACACCAAATGCTTGTGTGGGGATAATAGAAAACTTGGTGAACCTTAGGATGAATCTATTGAGTGGAATAAATGTTTGGATGTTCTCAAAAGAGTTCCAATAAATATTAATGGGACAATTTGTGGGTTTATATAAGAGAAAGATGATATTTATTTATTATTTTTGTTTTGGCTTCTTCACAATAAAATTTCAAAAACCAAAAAACATAAAATATTTTTTGATAAATATTTTTTACAAAGGAGATTGTATTTTATTATTTTATAATTAAAAGGGAATAACTTATTAAAATGGTACCCTTTGTTATGTGTAGGTGAGTCACACTATTAATGGAATGATTTTAAAATCACAGAATATATTATAAGTCTAGGAGGAGTCATAATTCCTTTTAAAAATAAATAAAATAAACATAAAATTATAGCTTTTTAAATGGAAAACATATATATGGTTATTTATTATATTTAAATTACTTAGTAAATCCCTTTTGTGTCATTGAGATTTCATCAAACCCAATGTATGTTTATACAATATTTAATTTTTACCTGAAAATTTTACTTTCTCTGAAAATTATATAAATTTCACCATTGAATAAATTTGATGTTTTAAATCCAAAAAAAATTATTACTTTTCTCGATAAAACATTCTAAATATTTACATATATGTTATAAAATAAAAAACTGACATTTATTTGATATGACAAATTTTTGGACAATATAATATATTTTAAACTGTTAAAAATAATACATTTCACATCATCTTTATTTATATATATATACATTTATTTAGTAATAATATATGAAGATAAATTCAATTTATTTCAAAAATAAATTATTTCATAAATTCATTAAATGAATTTTAAAATCAACCAAAAATATAATTTTTCAAATATTGATTGAAAATAAAAAAAACATTTATAATGTGACAATAACAGGATGTAAATATAATATTTTTATACTCCAAATTAATTACATAATCATATTTATTGGGACTATATACATATTAAAATAATACGATAGAAAACACCATAAGAGTAAGGTGAATGATGGTGGAATTGTCATTGGGTGGTTTGGAGAATGTGGTTTGGTCCATGATTTCGATGATCTTAAACTACTATAGTAAATGGTTTCCCCCATTCTTAAGTTTTTTTATCTCATCTCAATATTTATAAAGGAAATGTCGCAAAAATTATATCTCCCTAAGAATCTTTGATAATTGGGTTTCTTTTGAAATGATCCTACTAGTTCATGTCATCACATCTCTGTTCGGGACTATTGTTTTCTCTAAAACCCTATATTTTGTACTAATCATGTGATCACTGTTCATAGATTACATTATCAATGGTAATTATTCTAAGCATCCAATTCAATAAAATGGGATTATTTTTACATAATAAGTGTTTTTATTTTTTATAACTATATTATATAATGACACATTTAATAAAAATGACTAGGGTATTTTATTTATAATTGTTTTGGTTGTACAAATTCCCCCAATTTGAAATATCACTCATGAAAATTTATTTTCCAAAAATAAAAAATATTTGGGTAAATCCCTTTCATCGCCAAATTTTGTTCCTACATTGCTACTTCAAACGTGTGGTTTCTCCACTAAAAATTTACTAGTGGTATTGTTTTCTTTCATAGAGATTTTTATCTACGATCAAATAAATTCTCTAGATTCTCATCATTGTAAAATCAATTATCCAATGGTACTACCTCCATATTGAGTACATGTGACAGGTTTGGTATGTACTTTTCTCGAGAGGGATACATGGAATACATCATGTACTTTAGATAGGTTTTATGAGAGTACTAGTCGATATCCCACGACAAAAACATGATCAATGATCTCAATAGGGTTGATATACATTGGACTAAGAATTCTATTCTCATTATATTTAATCACATTATACCATGGAGATATGTGTAGGAATACCATGTATCCAACATGAAACTCCAATTCTCGTTGATGAATTTAACCAAAATAATTATATTTACTCTGAGTAGCTTTAGTGAGCTGCTAATTGGTATTGACATTCTCCATAATTTCCTCATCTATTTCATGAACCATAAGTTTTCATTACCCAAATGTATCCCAACATAAAGGTTTTCTTCACATATTCTCGTAATGGTCTCTAAAGGGATCCATTTGGATGATCGAGTGGAAATTGATGTTCTAAGAGAACACGACTAGAGGAATTTGTTTTCTGAAATTCATTAGATGTCAATTGGCCCTGCTATCAACATATCCTTATTTTTATTAGTATAAAAATAAAATTTCACATTCATTTAAGGGTGATAAGACGTATTAAAGTATAGCTCTGTTTTAGATTATGATGGAAACTATTCCAAAAAAAGGGTTGAATCTTGTTACTCGATCAGACATAATTCAAATTGTTACTTCAGGAAGCCAAATAAATTCTTTGATGTATATATGTGCTTTTTGATCCAATGAAAACTCCACTCGAATCTCATTGAATTGTGAAGTATTGGTATGTTTATCAACAACATATGAGATAGAATAATTTCCCTCGAATGTCATTGGAAATCATGTTATAGAGTATATAGTAATTTTTTCTGTTTCTATAATCGTATGGGAAAGGTTTTCATCACCCCCATAGATATCAACATTTTATTACTTAATTTTGGACATACATGGAACAATTTTGTATATAATATAACCTCCCTTGTAAATTTGTCCCAACAATAGCGTTCTTGGAGATCTTAATACATATTTTTGTTTCCTATGTGAATGATGAAAAATTGCTATTTGAATCATCCAATAATTACTTATTTAAATTATGATTTAATTGATCACCTAGTCTTGAACCATATCTCACAATTCATTACACATTAACATATATCTATGAGGATTTCACATTTCTTATGGTTCCCACATTCTTATGAATTCACACATCATGTTTTTCATAATCCTATAAACATTCATGAAGATATAGCTTAAAAATCCATTTCTGAAATTATATATGATTTTCCTTTTTTATTATTCCCATGTCTATCCTTATTTATTATATCCAGATTTCATCCTTCTTAATTATCATCGATGAGAAAATTTCTGGATCCATTCAACTAAATACATCTGAAACCTTATTTCCATAACAAGGATGGTAGTGAATTGAGCAGTCATAGTACTTGATCGGTTCAATCCACATTCATTGGGATATATTATTATCTTTACATGTGAATATATATTTGAGTCTCTTAGGATTAGTATATATCTCAATATTATCCCCATAATGATAATGTCACAATATTTTCAACACAATGATGACAATTGCCAACTCCATATCATGTATTCGATAGTTATAATCATTAAATTTAAAATTAATTAAACCATTGGCTTTGACATTCATTTTCATCATCCCAAAACTCAATGTCTTCTTTGAATAATCGCTGAATAATACGAATCATTCTACACTTGTGGGTAGTTTTATCACATTTTATGTTCTAATCATCCGTTAAACTCCTTGTTTCATTCTTCAAATTCATCATTCCAAGAACACATGACTCCTTTTAGAGTTACCATGCAAGATGGTTCTACATTCTTTATAATTATCTAAACAATTAATGCTAATTCATAGGGAACCCAAGAAAAATATGGACGTATTTAACAAATGTTGAATTTTTCAATCCATTAATATCTATTTTATTTTAATGATCCATAGATATCCCTATACTTGTGGTTATATTCACCAAAAATGAGAATTCCATCAAACAAAACTCACACTTTTTGTACATGGTATAATTTTTCTCCATTTATATGGTCTTCAGCACAGTTTGAAATTACTCAACAGGGTCCTCCTTTGTATTGGATTATATTAGGATGTCATCTCTAAAGGATAAAAAAACTTATTTTAAGTAGTCTATAAAAAATCTATTCATCGAATCCATCAATAATGTTGGATCATTAGTATGACAAAATGGCATCACTATAAGACTTAGATCTTGTACATTATGAGATAATGGTACTAGGGGATATCTTTATTCTTAACTCATACATGATAATATCCTGAGTACATATCCTCCATGGAGAAGTATTTTTCTCGGCGTAGTAGACTGATAAGTTCATAAATACATTAAGAGGATACTTGAACTGTATCATGATCTTATTGAGCTCACGATAATCAATGAAAATTTACTTTTACATATTGTTCTTATTGATGAAGAAGACTGGTAAACCCAATGGTGAATCACTTGGCTGTAGAAACACATTATCTAGATCATCCAATAGTTTTTTCTATAGCTCATCATGTTATTAAAAAATCATCATATATATATTCTTTGATATTGATAGTGTCCTATGTAAATTTTCGATTGATAATTCAACATTCCTATTAAGAGGAAGACTAAAAAATTCCAAAGGAAACAAACTATAATATTCTTTCCTAGTATGCATGTCTTCTAGGATGACATGTTCCATAGAATCAATAATGTTTTCAAGATACCATTTCTAATTGTTAAATAAAATCCATACTTGATAGTATAGTTTTAAAAAAGATTAATCCTCCTCCCCGCACATTTATGGAATTGGGAGTAGATTCTCCATATATAGAGTGGTTTTCTTCTCACAAAATTATTTTGGATCAATACAGGAAAAACCAATTTATTCCAATAATTTCATTACAAACAATCAAATAATGTTTGATATGGGTTTCTAGGTTTTTCATCCCACACATTGTGATAAGGGAGGAGTTATAATCATGGGATGAAATTATTTCTGCATTTTTAGTTTTCAAAAACATATCTACATCCAGGATAACTGGTTGTGTTTCAATACTTCTACTAAAAAATATTAATATGAAGGAATGCCTAGAATTATTTTGGATAAACATGCCTTAAATTTTTTTATTCTATTACTAAATTTTCGAAAATAATATTGGGATTATTAATTTTAAACTATTAGACATATAATGGAGAATCTAATGAAATTAAATGTATATCATATAAATTTCATATATTTACCTAACATTTGAATTTTTAGGATTTTATTTGTGTTATCCAGGATATGTTTCCCAAAATGCATTCTATGGGTATTTTTTCTTCTGTAATAGTGTTTCGTAATTATACGATGAATGCACCTATCCACACCACCCGGGAGTGTCATACCACGTGTGCATTAAGGCTCGTTGTCAGGTACTATGTTAGCTAGAGTCAGGCATGGAACACAATCTCGGAGTAGTTACTCATATGTACATCTGTGCTAGAATAATGTACACATAATGTTTTCTAGTAGGTAATCATTTTATAAGATCGTAGCTTCTAATAAAGGTATATTCTTGGTTATGTATCATTTTATGTCCATTCATTTTTTCCAAATAAGGGTTTTCCAGGTCCTAATGAATGATCGGGGGTGATACGGGGGTTCAGGACCTGAAAATGGGGGAAAATGGGGTTTTTTGGACCATCCAACTGGTTTGGGCATGGTTTGGAAATCCATGCAGTGGGAGACCATGTAGGTAGTAGAAATCCTCACTATACGTGAATGGCAAGGAAAACCATGCGAGAGAAGGGCGTGCAGGCAGTTGACTCTACCTAGTTAGCACATGGGATGGAAGATCGTGTGGTTAAACCATGTGTCCTGGAAAAATTTAATAAAATTACAGAATTTCCACTCAAGAATATTAAATCACAACTCATGATTCAATTACATTCCTACCCGTAAACCCCTTGTGACCAAATTGGATGAACTAATATTTCTAATGGCGGTTCTCCTTCGATTCGTGGTAGTCTGGAGTGCTATTAGTTGTAGATCAATGCCCCAGATATGTTTAATTCTTCTCTTTCTTCTATTTTTTAGAGTAGGACTTTAGGTTTCACAATAATATTCCAAAACATTAAAACCCTCTTTTTCTTGTGGAATTTAGGTTGGGATTCAAGGGGTGCACTAATTTGAATCTAAGGCCATGATTGATAGTGTGTTCACCAATGGATTCATGGTAAGTGGTCGACATGTATTATCCCATTGTTTTGTTTTAGATTTTTAAATAGAATATCATGTTCTTATTTTCCTAAATTGTGTTCTTGGTTCCATTGGGGTTTTGATAAAAGTGTTGTCAACGTGACCAATTAATACCCACACGATCCCCATGAAATGCATGGGGGAGGGAATAACCTATTTTGGGTCATCCATGAGGTGTGCCAGAAATCCCAAACATAGAGTGTGGTAGGGTTAATATATAGATTGGTGGGTAATGTGTGGATACCATTTTGATCATGTTTAATTATTGATTAGTTTTTATATGGTATGATAATTTATATGACTAGGGTGATAAGGCATAAAGGGTTATTTGGAATGACATGGAAACAAGAAATTTGGGTCGAATGGGGTTATGTCAATTTATTAAAAAAAATTTAACATATGCCTAAGAAGATTAGTGAAAATTAAATGGTACAAATTTAATTGGAAAATGGAATGAAAATGGGAAGATATGTTACTAATAACAAATCAGTGAATGGATGAATAATTTGAATGGGTTAATATGTGTTAATTATATGGTACACCTAATGGGTTTAATGGAATAAATAGGTTGTGCTACATGATACAATAAATGTACATGAAATGATAAATGGGATAAATGGGTAATTGAAGGGTCAATGGTAAATTTGGATACAGTATAGGGTTTGTTGAATAAACCTAATGGTTTGAGTCATGGGAAGGGATTTTCAATAGATCAATATGAATTGTACTTGGTAAATATGTTAATGTTTTATTGAATGATATTAATTCCCTGGTATCTTTCATATATTATGAATTCAAATGTCATTGAATATGCTTTGTTGGGTAATGGTATGGTTGTGGTGTCTTTGTAAATAATGATGTCCACCTGGCTTTGTAGAGTGGGGTATTTACATGAGGCTCTATGACCATAGTTCATGTTAAGACTGAGGCCCTAATCCCTACCCAAAAAATGCATGAGTAATCAAAGGATACAGAGGCTCTATTCCCCTAAACGTTTCATTCCACCCAAAATGAGGTTTTATGGTGAGGGTTTTGTGTTGATGTGATATGTGTGTCTCTAGTGGATAGGGACATGATTTTTCCCCTATGCATTCTGATTTGTTCCCTTAAACTCTAGTGTAGATTATATTTATGATTATCCCAAGGAACAAGTGATAAAATTGATTGAGTAATGTCACAATGGTATACAGAATATAATAGAGATAAATTATAGGAATAAATTAAATGAACTTTTTTAACTTATGGCTCCCGATCTATCCTTTGTTTTATTGCCATTAATTGTGTACATGAATGAACTATCTATTAGAAAGGATATTCTTTAGACACCATTGGTGGGGGCCTTCTGAGTTTTGTACTCACACCCTACCCGGGCCGTCGTTAGGTACTGGAGAAGATATCTTTATTTTAGGTCAGGGAAAGGGCAAGGGCAATACTCTAGGATGTTAAGATGATATCAGTATGTAAATGGGGAGAGATCCATACATAGTGTCCAGACCTGTTTTTAGATATAGAGACAATTTTTTATCTTGGGTTTTATTCACTTTACAACACTATAATGGCATGACATGATTGTATTTGATTTCCAGTCTGTCACTTATTGAGAATGAATTTGTTATGCATGTTAGTTGTTCGATTCATTTTTCATCAGGTACTTTTATCACATCCCTCCATGTCTTACTCTAGTATTGATGGTATAGTCTCCCCAAATGACTTTTTATACCCTCATTTCTAGTCATCATCCACCAGTGTATGGGGAGTGGCAATTCAGGTCATGTGATGAGCCGGCACGGAGCACTGATTTAGTGGCATCTTGGTCAGGGATGTTGAAATGTAGTATTAGCGGAGTTCTTGTATCTTCATTACTATTTGGGGAACATAGAAAGGATATTAGGATGTGTTGTACCCTGGTAATGAACTCATTCATCAGAGTAGCTAACCCATGTATGGGTGAAACCCCAAGTAACCCTGGGTGGGAATTTTTTTCTTCATACGTGTTGTTATCGTTGAAAGATATTTCACCATTGGGTTATACCCATGATGCGTGATTGGAAAAATTTATGATATTTGGATAATGTCTGGAATGGAATTAGGTAGTGCATTCAGGCATCATTTTAGTCCCTTAAGGATGTTGGTGGAATGCATTTTTATAAGCACATCCATGGGATGAGTGTGTTGGTCATAGAGAGTAGAATTCACTCTAATTCATTGATAAACATGAAGAAATTTAAGATTAGTAATGGTGAGGATAGTGGGTGAATGAATGAATAAAAATTAATCATTATAGAGTATTGTGTATCAAGAGATGTTGCGACCGGGTTAATATTTTAGGTTGTGATAAATTGTAATGGTTGATTTAGTGTCTAAAATAAAAATATTGCATAATGAAGATAAAATTGTTGATTAATTTTCTAGATGAATGGTTTAAATGAGTTAAAATGATAATTTTAATTAGTCTTGAAATGGGAAATGTGCCTAATAGGAAGGGATGATGTCATAAAAGAATAATTGGTTTGAAGAGGTGTTGATGAATGACATGTCATTAAATTATTCAGTTACCCCATATTGATCTCTGGGATAAAGTATGATGAGTTCCTTGTTTAAGGTTGATAGTGGGGTACTCCTCCATCTATGGATATATCATGTTTTTTATTCTTGGATGCATCGAGTGAACGATAAGTTTGATACGAGAATGATAGAGTTCCAATGTGGGTATCCCTTCTGTTGTTAGTTAACCCTTTTATGTGTAGGTTGGGGTAGTGAGAGCTACATAATTTGAGACTTTGGACATGGTTTGTGAGATTTTTCGGTTATTTAATGACATAGGTGGGGTGTTTAGGGAACCCTTGGATGGGTTATGGACATTTTTTGCGAGGCATTGTTCGATAATGAGTGTCTGGAAACACTCATGGTTCATGGCCGTACAGAGTGTAAGATAGATCGTAAACATGGTTCTAGGGTCTCAGCAAACATGTGAGTAGAGACCCCGTGTGTTTCATTATGGGTACCAGGAAGGTGGTTTTTCTCATAGCGCCACTGAATGTGTATACAATGCTATAGAACCTAGAAAAATGGATTATTGGTGAATTCGGCATAGTGTGCATCGAAACAAGGTTGAGAGTTTTCCATTCACATACATTGCATTGTTTGTGTCACGATGTGTATAGTTTGGAGAGGGGACTATTGGGTGTGACTACAGTAATGGGAGATTTTAACATTCAACCTTCATGTGACCTATGATAGACAACCGATGATCTTTTTAGTGATATTTGTTTTCTGTCACACATATAAATGTTTTGGACTTTAATAGTGGGGCTCAGAGTGTTTCACTGTGCAGGATTGGCCTTGAAAGATAAGTGGGAAGGTTAATGGCTGGTTTGGTCCATCAAGTTATGGTTGTGCAATGGTAGTTTCTGAAATTAAATGTTGAACTCATGGGAGTTTAGGCCATCATTGAAAGTACCTTGGAATATGAAACACGAGAGACTCTTCCTAGGTTGTTTCAATTCATACTATGTGCCACAAACATTTATTAAATGGTATAGGTTAACTTTTTTCGGCCATAAGGTCACCTTAGTTCCTGTGATAGAAAGTAAGGATTGTTCCAGAGTGTTTTTTCATATGAATGTCTCGATGACCAATTGGGCGAGGAATAATTGAGGTTTGGAAGTTGTTTTTGAGGTAAAAAGACAAGGGTGGAGAAAGTGTGGTTATTTGATTTCGCTCGATGGTGACACCTAGGTTGAGGGTGGCCATGTGGCTGAATTTGTCAGTATGAATGGTTTGGTTTGTGGGTGAGATACAAAAGCTTCATCATGTCTGAATAGGAGCATACATGGTTTGGTAAGCATTCATGGGATGGGATATAAGCAGGATGATGTAGTGTTTTGATAGTTTGTTGGGTTAATTATTGTGATAGTCCATTGTTCTATGGTTATTTTCTATAGTGGACACATCTAATGATTTTGATCAGTGTGGAAGAATTTTTTCTACATAAAAAATTGGATAATAGATTCTTATTGATTTGGACATTGGGAGACGGTTAAACATGGTCTGAAATCACACCTAAGTGTTGAATGATAAATATTGATGAGATGAATTTTGAAACTAGCCACGAATCCTTGGAAAGTCATAGTGACTTGTAGTTTGACATAAAAATGGATTATATGGTGGTGGTTTTCTTCGACAACTTCTTTGTGTACATATTCTAGCGGTGATCTTTCCCAACATATTGACATCATCCTAGGTGCGTTGAGAAGCTCCAGATAACACAAAGAGACTTAAAGTTTTTTGGTCGGATGGGGGAGGACATGGAGTTTATGCGGATTGAAACGGTATGTGTGTAGCTTGACAATGGGATGTACATACCCCGATGGATTTGGGGTCAAGTCCTCGTGATTGACTGAATGTCAAAAAATTCCATGGGTTTCATTCAAGGAAACTAGGAAATGGAATTGTGTGACATTAGTTTTATTGTTTTTGGTAAAATCGATATAGACATGTATATGTTTTGGTGTTCGGGATAATATTGAGTGAATGAAACAGTGGTTGGAACACCAATTGAGTGCAGTGGTATTAAAACTCCTACAGTGGGGAGTGATAATTTAGTCTGGGATGTGAAGGAGAGAACATTGATTCGATTTAGGGGAACTGGTTTTCCATTGAAGAACATGTGATGTTAATGTTAGGTTCCTCATAGGGACATGTGGGCCTTGGATGTGGTGTCTAATGAGCCATGTATTGGATTGAGATCAGAATGGTTTCAACTGAAGATTTTGATGTCTCTAACGAGTTGTAGGAGGGTGTGGTTGGATATGATGACAGGTTGTGGAATGATAAGTTGGGATCCTATAACACCAATGATGATTGGGGTTAGAATCAGTTAATTTCAACTTGTGTGTTTTTTGGAACTCCATGTTGTTGAGTGATCCTTGACCATTTGATGTTGTGTCATGCCAAGGGTAATTCCAGAAGATGGTTTGGAGGGTGGTAATGACATGATGATGGAATTCACCTAAATTCAGTTAATGACCTCATTAGGTGTGTGGAATGATAATGACATGCTTCAAGTCAGTAGGCACATTGGGAATGTGAGAAAGATGTAGTGTTCCCTCGGTGGAAGGTGGGTATTTTGTGACCTACTAGTTGGAGGTGGTCTAGCATGAGATTGTAAACATGAATTGGTATAGTGAGAGTTGCCCACCTTCGAATTTATGATGTAGCATAAATCACCTTTTGAATTGAATATGAACCTGAGTGAGGTTATGTTGATCATAGTTATTGGAGGAACAATTTTGGGAATTTTCTCCCAAATTGTTTTCACTGGGGGGTTTATTCCAATGTAAGGTAATTTCTTATGGAGGATCTGCTGTGGTGAGATGGAACATTTTAATAGATGGGAATGTTATGTTGTATTCTATTATCCCTTCGTCTATGGAGGAGGTTCTATGTAACCAGAAATTGTGGAGAGAACTATACCAATTAAATATCTGGTTGATGATGAGATCATATTTTTCGGTAGGAAGGACTCGAGTGGACACCATTTAAGTGATTTGTCCCCAGTAGAATCCTTTGGTAGAGTTTAAATGGTCAAGTAGCTGAGAGTTTTGAGTTTCCTTTAGAAGTATATATTTGTAATTAAATCTTAATGAAATTATATTGGAAGGATCATGTGTTATAATTTTGGTGATATCTAGTTTGGGTCACCATTGGAGTTTTACAAATTGATAAAAATGACACCAAGTGATTCGAGTATTGATTTTTATAGAGGATCAGGCTGATATTGTTCTGATTGGTTACTCCATGATGATGTTGTGGTTTTTACAATGTTTCCTTGTGTTGTGAGTTTGGTTTTGTCTCATATGTTCCCAAATGAAGTTATCATGGTGGGAATCGTTGAATTGGATGTATCCTTAAGGAGTTTTCAACCCATCATATGGTTTTAGTGAAGAAATAATGTGGGGAAATGCCATGCCCTTGTTTCATGTTAAATAGGAATTGTGATGTGCCATTAGAAACACAGAGAGATGAAATGAAGTCATGCCAATTGAAATGGTCTTTGGTTATAAAATCTTATTGATGATTGGAAGAGTGGCTCGAGGACGAGTTATTATAATATTGGGAGGTTGTAAGATCCTTGATTTTTATTAAGGAATGTTCTTTCTTATGATTCATATTATGTTCTCTATTTTGGAAAAATAATTTATTCCCTATATCTTTAAGAAGGCTTGGGGGTTTTCCTATTATTCTGAACATGAAAAACGGGAAAATGAGGCTTTTTGGGAAATATTCCAGGTTTGCGCACTATTTTCAAAAAAGTGTGAGGGGAGACCATACAGGTAGTATTAATCCAAATGGTTTTTAAATAGTCCAGAGAATTGTGAGATATAACGTTTTTTAAGGTGTATCATTTACATGGGATTCACACATATTGGAAAATCGTGTAGTTAAACCGTGCGACCGAGAAACTTTTAAAAAAATTACAAAATTGCCAATCGTGGATTTTAAGTCCTAACTCGTGACTCTCCTTACTTCAACCCCATACAACTAGAGTGACATGCTTGTAACAACCAAAATTCCCAAGGGTTTTTCTCCTTATAATTTTGGCAGTTTGGAGCACTTTTTGTGGCGGATCGAAGCCCTGGGTATGTGTAACGCTCCTCTTGCTCATATTTTTGAATTAGGGATTCTAGTTTCTATTACCATATATTGAAATAATAAAACATTTTTTTAACAGTGGAACCTATGTTGGTGATTCAAGGGGTGTTTGAATCTGGATATAAGTCCATGATTGACAGTGCATTCATCAAAGGAATCGAGGTTGGTGGTATCCATGTATTATCCCACATTTCTATTTTTATTTCTACACAGATGATTGTGTTATTATTTTTGCTAATTGGGTTTTGGTTTCGTTGTTCTTTGGATAAAATGTCTTGTATATGTGACCAATCAAAACCCTTACGGTCCTCGTGGGATTCGGAGGGGAGGGAATAACCTTTTATGGGCCACCCATGGGGTGCACCGAAAATCCTGGACATAGAGAGTGGTAGGGTTAATTGAAGGGTTTTCGAGTAAAGTTTTAATCACAAGTAGAATATTTTTAATGGTTGATTGGGTTGTAAATAGTAGGATAATATATATTCCTAGAGTGATAATGCATAATGGGTTATTTTTAATTACATGGAAGTGGGAAATTTAGGTCGAATGGGATTATGTCAATTGGTTTACAAATTTTGTTTAGAAATGACTAAGAGGGTTAGTGAATATTAAATGGTATAAATGTAAACGGAAAATGGAATGATAAAGGGATGATATGGTAATTATATATAATAAGTGATAGGATAAAAAAATTTAATGGGTTAATACATAGGAATTTTGTTTTATAGCTAACGGATTGGATGGAATAAAGTTGGTGTGCTATGTTATATGAGAAATGTACTTGAAATGATAAATGGGATAAATGGGTTAATGAATGGTCAATGATGAATTTGGATAAGGCGTGGTTATTGTTGAATAAACCAAATTGTATGTGGCATGGGAAATGGAATTTGGATATATGGATTTGAAATTAAATTGATAAATGTGTTAATGGGTAATGGAATGATATTAATTCCCATGTTATTTTCATGTATTGTGAATTCTAATGGAATTGAATATACTTTATTGTGTTATGGTATAGTGGTGGTGACTTGATAATTAAGCATGTGCATATGGCTTGGTAGAGTGGGGTTATTACTTGAGGCTCTATGCCCACAGGTGAAGTTAAAGTGTGGCTCTAAACACTACCAACAAAATGAATGAATTAAGAAAGGTGAAATATGCTCTATTCCCCTAATGGTTTCATTCCACCCGGAATGAGGATTCGAGGTAAGGATTATTTTTGGATGTGATATGTGTGTACCCAGTGGGATAAGGTGTGGATATATTTCCCCAATTCAATGTGATTTATTTTCGTAGACCCTTGGGTTGATGATATTTATGCCTAGCCCAAGGAACATGTGATTAATTGGAATGAGTAATGAATATGGTATAAGGAATGTAATGAGGATAAAATCTAGGAAAAAAATATATGAACTTTTTTAACTTATGGAAAACTAATTGTTCCTTGTTTTCTTACCATTTATTTTATACTAGAATGAGCAATCTTTTAGATTGTATATTTTATAGATACCGTTGGTGGTGGCCCACTGTGTTTCGTACACACACCCTAGTCAGGACACTGTTGGATACCCAAGAAGGTCTCTTGGTTGCAGATCAGGACAAGGGCAAGGGCCCTCCACTATAATGTTGAGTTGGTATCAGGATGTACATGTATAAGGATCCCGACATAGAGTCAGGACCTGTTTTATACAACCATATGTTTAAACTAACAATGTGATCACATATCAGTTTCTATATTATCAAAAGTAATTATTTTAAAAAGTCAATTATATCTAATAGGAATAATAAGACAAAATATGTGAATTATTTGTCTTTAACCATATTATAAAACAATATATTAAAAAAATGAAATTTTAATTTTATTTATAATACTTTTGGGTGTAATTTATTTCTTCTTCCAATGTAATATGATAACCTCAAACATTAGGCCATTAGGGTTTTGGTCAGTATAATTATAATGACCTAGCAATTGTATATAATTGTCTAAATTTATTATATTCCATAATACTTAAATTTAAATAATAAATAAGGGTTTTTGTATTTAAATAATTATATTATTATACGAATATAATTAATCATGTAAAACAAACATTATATTTTAAATCATCACATCGAAATTATGTAAGAGGGAATATTTGAGAATTTTCAAAAATAGATTCTTTTTTATGATTAATAAATATACATTTAATCATTTTTTAAATATTTTATGACTTCATATTTGATTCATTATAACGTATATTTTATTTAAAAATAATTTAAAACTTAATATAAGTTATATGATTACGAATTTTAATAAATTTTAATATGTTTAAAAAACTATATGTTACATTCCAACATCAAATATTGAGAATTTGATTTTAAAAACACAATTCTATGTAAAATTTACATTACCATTACAAATAAATTTTTAATATTATTTCTATTCAAATAGATTAATATATTATTGAATTTTAATGTAATGTTTGAAAACATTATAAAAATAGGTTTAACACAATGGTTTTTCATTTACATCATGATTGTTTCGAAGACCTATGTTGAGATATTATTGAAAAATAACTCCACTTTTTATATAAATACCCAACCATTTCTACATTAAACATGAATAAATATTCACACTATAAATATATAATCTCCAATTACTCCAAAACTATCCTCTTATGGTATCTGCAGGCCCTTAATATTCTAATCCTCTTGATTTTGGAGTAACTCTTCACTAAAAGAAAGTATTCACTTTTTTTCCATTCATGTTCCCTTTTTGTGGTATGTCATCAATTTACCAATAAATTACTTTTTTCCCATTATTATATCCCATTTATATTTTAAAAGTTTTTTTAAATGGGATACCATTCTCCCATTATATTTTACTTGTCCTTAATCCTTGTTTTATACCAGTCAAACTACTATATTTATTTATCACTTTTACATGAGAAATTATAATTTAGTTCCATTTTTAAATTCCAACGCCTATTCTGTTTCCATGTGTATTCCCCTATATTTAAAATTATTTATTTATTTGGGTATATAAATATATTTTAACAACAATTCATTTTCATGAATTATGAATTTTATAATTTTCGTTCCTTTACGCACATTTAATTCCATGATTTTTTAATAAAGAGGTTATTTATTTTACATGCGTATTTTATGAAATGATTTCTTGTTATCAATATATGTAACATTAAATTTAGCCTTATTAAGTGTCAAATCAAATAGTGATCCACTACATTTTGAAAATAATTGAATTTCTACAGATGAAATGTTTTACGATACCTTTGTTTATAACCCTGGTAATACAAATTTTTGACACCATGGTGTCAATCTTAAGTGATATAAATATGAATTTTTCATTTACAAGAATTATCCACATTTACGTGTTATTACTCATGTTCTCATCATTACTATATTCCTCACTTCCGTTTAATAATTTGATATTGTTATATATATATATATCTCATATTGATAATAATCATGATCGCATACTAAATATCCCTTATTTAGTTTCACATATAAGGATCATGATCAAACCCTTCCTTTGATATATGTCCCTAGTAAGTGAGATGTTTTAAAATTTACATAGGGTAAACCCATGAATGTGAACTTCATATATATAAGTGGATTTTTTTTAAGATTTCTTGTATTAGGTTTTAAATTTTCAAGAAACAATAATCTAATGTGTAATGTGTTTGGTTCTATGTAATGAGAAGTTTACATAATAAAAAAATAAGGAATGCCTTATTAAATCATGAAATTACTGAATTTTTTATCCTATATTCTTGATCAACCATGATTTAGTATGTACATTATCTAAGATTAAATTTTCACTAAAGATATTATAATTTAATTATTGTATTTCTTTCCTCATACATGTATCTCATCTGACTGTCATTGTTGGTTGAGGTAGTTTTTTTATAAATTTCACACTCCCATTGAGTACACATAATCAATGAATTATGATGATTATGATTTTTCTATAGAGACAAATTTTCTTATATATATGACATAGAGAAGGAATATTATATGTTAATGTCATTGAATTTTCTCATTCCTGATGGGATCTGTTTTATTTTTTGAGGAGTAATGATCACTAATTTATATTTTTTCCACCCTCTATTTATTATATTAGATTAGTGATCCATCATAAACTAATAGATAAAGACAATAAAACTATGGAAGAACTATTAATGTAATATTCACTATGTTACAACTATAGGTATTAGTACAGTGATAATTTAGTTAAATTCGCTATATTGAATAGAATAATTATTTTATTTAAATAGTTCTCATACTCTGCATACAATAAATTCCTTTCAAAAATATGTAAAAGCTTCATTTTTTGGAATTTAATTGTTATAAATTCCCCCATGAATTATTATAATATTGCATAAAATGGAGTGTTCATGTCTATTAACATAACTAATATTGTTTAAACATATATCATTATCCACGTAACCTAGGTATTTTTGATATCTTATATGATATATATCTCTACATAATCTAGCATTGGTTATGGTTTCCCTACCATTGTTTCATTTGGATAAACATAATTCAAGATCTCATTTCTATCATCAACAAGCCATCAATCTAGGGATGTATGGAAGATGAAAGTCAAAATAGTCTATCTATGGATAGGATGAGACAATCGTGATTAGTTTTGTGGTTCTTCATGTAGTCTTACTCAAATTGTCATCTTCCTCTCCATATGAGATATTATTAATAGTGGTTATTATATATGGTAGTATTTCATTATTGTAGGGTGTGGCACTATGTATAGTACAATAAGAATTAGAATTTTTGGGAGGACATCCCTAGTTATTATAATGTATTCTGTTGGGGGTTATGTGGATACAGAATATTTATGGGTTAGAAACGTAGATTATTTTTCATGTTAAAATTTCTATATCCAATGGATGGAACTTCATGTAATGTAGATATGGTATGACCTCTTGTTATTTTTTCTATGTATCATTAGGAATGATCCTAGTAGTTGTATCTATATTATCATTTTAACAATAAGTCATTATATTAGTAGTTTTCATTTCAATAAAATTATATGCATTCAATAATATAGGTATCAATTGTGGTAGGAACAAAATATTTTACTGTGATTATATAATGAACATTATGAGACCATTTAATTATCTTTTTTATGTGAAAATTGTTGAATTATCCATACTGATTGGATTCACAAAATTGATCAAACCACCATCAGTCAAAAGATCCCTTATAGGTGAAAACCGAAATATTATAAGAACTTTTCAATATATTCCATAGAGTGTAAATGGAGTATTAGTGAATGGTTTTAATTTATTATACAAAAAATTGATATATGGGATCATTTGGTCTTTATACTCTATCAAAAAATGCGGACAATATTCTTAGAAGAAAATATGAATATGAATGTTATAAAAAATACATACAATGTGGATATTCATATGGTATTCCTGCATGTGGTAAGTTATATTGGGCTAAACATAGGTTGTAACTGATACATTATTTTATTTTAATATATTATATGTAGGTATATTGGCCCATCACATAGTGAATACTGGAATATTATTATGACGTCCAATAATTGGGACTAGAAAATTTGGACACCCCTTCTATTCTACTAGGATATGATGAAAAACATTTGTAAATGGGTAAAATATAGTCATTCCCATGAGTGACTAAAAGGATATTTCCATGATATATATTTATAAATAGTACACAATAAAACCCATTTAATTTACTCATTGATATGATAAGCCTATGATCATTGTTAGTGGGAGGGAAAATATTGGCATGCTTAGAAAATTGAAAATTAATATATTAAAGAGATAACATAAATTTTTTTCTGAACTAGATTATATGTATACCCCCTTGTGGATATTTAAATTTAAATTTTATTTTCTTATATCACTAATATTACATTATGGATGGAATGGTGAGTAGAAGAATGAAAATGGGCCCACATTTTATACTCCAACATGATTTAATTATTTTTTATGATAAATGGAATATGGTTATATTAATATCATTCAATGTTATATGTCACTTTGATATTCAAAAGTTTGGGTTCCCAGGACTAATTTACTAATTCATTTATTTAATATGAAGTTTCCTTGTAATATTTCATAGCATATGTTTTGTATGATGGTGACAATAGAGATAATAACTGGGTGATGCTCATGATGTCCCCTAGAATGTTTTTTTCATTTAGATATTATTATATTTATTTACAATATTATATGAGAGGCATGGGTTATATTTCTATGCGATTAATCCCCGAAGTCTATTTTTTGTGGTGATATGATATATTGATTACATCATGGTCATTTGTTAGAGGTATGTTCTATGGGTATTCATAAAAATAATCATTCTAGAGACACATCCATATTGGGAATAGAAATATTTTGATGGTACTTCTGATCTTGGGTATTCACCACTTACTATTGGGGTAATTGAGTTGGACATAACGCCCTCCTATATTTTTGTGTCACTAACATCATCGATTGTATGATATATGTCAATCATATCATACAATAGTCATTTCTCACAATGTTGTGGAAATTTGGATTGAATGGTAATGTAATTGGAATCATAAATCAATATAATTTTTTACCCAATTATAAAATAAAAGCATTACACCAATACTATAATCGGGATAATGGATGACTGATCACCATAATTTGTAAATATTCATGTTGGGTTCTCCATTTTGGATTCAGTGATCTGTCATACTTTTAAAAATTTTAGTCATGGATATCCTTATTTGAAATGGTATGTTATCACCATGACATTACCAGAGATGCCTGTGATTTTTCATAAGTTGAGATGATCGAGGGTCTAATTAGGATCTTCGACATAGTCTCAAAAGTTTTAAAATCTTTATGATATTTTTAAAATTATTCCCAACTCCCTATGTATTATTAGTTACCGCCGAGAAAGTTATTGATCATAACAATTCATCGATTTGATCATATATATGGATAAATTGTTCTCCATTATTATTTTTTTATGTGATCACTCATTGTCTTAAACATCATGAAATTTATTCTCTAGATATTATCACCATCTAAGAAAGTAATAGAAGTTGTAGAGTTTTTACCAGGTTCATTAGAGAGGCTACATTCATATCCAAATAAAGGATATTAAAAAATACAGTTTGATTCTACATAATGGGAAGCATTGTTCCATTTATGATCATGTGAATGATTTCTAGTTATTCCTATGAGGTCATAAAATGATGATTAAGTTATGTTCCATTTATGGTTTTTCATCCTAAACCTATGGGGTGTTAGTATGAAAATTATATATACATTAATTAAATCCTACATAACATGAATCAATTCCTATATAGTTTTGATTTCACAATGATAATGAATGATACAAGGTATAATATATGAAATTTAATACCATATAGTATAGATTGATTTTTAGTATTTTATATTGATATAATATGAGAATATAATTGATGGATTATTTGAAATGGTAGTTTTTGGAATTATTCATGACCATCTCATTCTAATTTTTCCTTCATTATTGGGAGTATATTTGAGGGTATAGTTAGGTTCTTTGTAATGACATGAGAATTCCTTGGAAAATTTTATCTTAAACTCATGGTATTTTTACAAGTTAGCAAAAATTTACGGCGCTTGATTCCAAGGTGTGGTGTGCCCAGAATAAATTTGTAATGTTTTGTTCAGGTACGTTCAGTAAATGTACGAGCGGGATTTTGTAACTTTTTAACTGGTGCTCGGAATTGAAATTAGAGGGCACTGTTGAGCTCGTAGCATTGGTGATTTCTATGGAGACCATCAACGCTGTTGCGTTTTGATGAGAATGGAAGTTAGATATTGGGGTTATTAGTTAAATTGAATAAAAATATGTGTTAACTTTTTTTTAAAAAATTATGGTGGTTAAAACCTCCAAGAAGAGGTTAGTGGGGGGGCCACCACACCATAACCCCCCATGAGAGGTTATGGTGGTGGCGCCCACCTGTACATAACCTCCCTTGGGAGGATATTATTTAGTGGGGCCCACCCGAGCTTCTTAATCGCTTTTAAAAACCTATTTATGTGTGGAGACCCTTGGACTCCCCATTTATGGAGCCACCAACCATGAAACCATTGAAGTCACTTAATTAAATTGTGACTACACACAAGAATTAATTAGGTGGAGCACCCCCCTAATTTATTCCCCATTTGAATTCCTTTTTCCAATGAATTAACAAGATGACTTATTTTATTATTTTGTGTTTAGAATAATATTTTGGGGGAGCTTCGGGAGAAGAAGACCACCCCAACGAAGAACGCGAAGAAAATCATCATTGACTTTGTCACCTATGAACCCCTTCCAATGCACGAGCTTCAGAACTGGGAGTGCGTGACGAATGTGGTGAACGATGAATGGATTCCCACCTTTTTCCCGCAAATTTATTTACGATCGACAAACGAGGTAGGGGGTTGTTTTATGTTTGAATTTTACCCTCTATTCTTTGTCGTTTGATGATCACTTTGTTTCCGATTGATATCACTCCATCAAAGAGAGCTCAGACCACACAAACAAGACCGAACCTCCCCCTTTTTTGTTCTCTTATGTTGATGATGGAGGTGGTACAACGACGACAGACATTGGCCCGACTTCAAATAAATCCTACCATGAAGGAACCGGCGGTGTAAGGCTGCTGGTTTGCAAAGAGGGAGAGACACTGCCATGCCGCGCGGAAGGTGATTCGCACCAATGACGAGACACAGTGGAGGCGCGCGGCACTGTCACACCGTGTGGAGGCCAACAGAGGGCCGCGGCCAGGGCGGCATGGAGTTGAGGGGAGCGGCACCATCGCACCACGTTGGGGGCATGGATCGGCTGGCCGCTCGGGAAATCCGGGAGGAGCGGGACACCATCGGGTCCCGCGTGTGATGGACCGGCACCAGCTGGTGCCGGTTTCGATTCCACCCGAACATTTCAACCATTCGGGTGCTAGGGGCAGCGTGCCTCACCCACCAGGGCATGACTAGAGTAGGCCACCGGCCCTCCTTCGGCCGGACAGCCTTCGGTCGGTCCGCCCTCGTGCTAGGTCGGTCCACCATCAGGCTTGGCCGCCCCCTCAGGTCGGGCTGCCCTCGGGCCGGGCCACTTCCTTAGAACGGGTTGGACCCATGGACTGGGTTAGACCATGGTTCAGACCTGGATCGGGCCAAGTTAGTCCAACTGGGTTGGACCGGACCAGACCCACTATGGCCAGTTGACACCTTTTCGCCCATATCTTGGTCTACAGGTGTTCGATCAACAAACTGTTTGTGGAGATGGAAAGCTCAGAGAAATAAGGTTCTATTGGCATATCACACATGATTTCTAGACACATTGGGATTACGGTTGGGTTGGTCTGAAACTAAAAATCAACCATGCCCCTGGAACAGAAATGCCAATAACTCACAGACCGAGCATCTGATTGACGCACTGTCTGTCGCGTTGGAACCCTTACGACATGGTAGTTGTTTGGGATACACATTTGTAGATTTTAGTGGAGGTAGAGGTATGACCAATATCTCAAGGGTAGATTCTATGGAACTTGAGTGTACTGGGTGTGAGGAATTAAGTGGATGATAGTGAGGCGGAGGTTGGAGACAGATCATATAGAGGTCAGCACTCAATGATCCTGTGTGGGTCAGCGCATACCGATCCTGTGTGGGTCAGATCTTGTGTGGGTCAATGCTCAGTGATCTTGTGTTGGTCAGCGTATACCGATCCAGTGTGGGTCATATCCAGTGTGGGTCATTGTGGGGATTAGTACCTTTCGATCCTATGTGGGTCAGACTCTGAATGGTCAGAAGAAGTGTCGCATGACAGAATGAGATGATATATCTTCACAACTAATCATATGTACTTCTATTCTTTACTGAAAATATGGTTTGGATTGAGACTCTATTTGAGATGATACAATGACATTAATGTTTTCCTCATAAATGAGATGGGTTACTAAATAACTTAGGTATATGTTTGGGCATATACCTAAGTAATGGTCATCCGTTGATTTCTCACATTGTGGTATCCATGTTGGATTTTTTGATACCTTGAGGGATTGGGGTTCCCTACTGAGTACCGTTTTACTCACCCCTACACAAGATATGCCCGCACCACATTGTGTTTGTTACAGACGATAGACATCACTAATCAGGGTAGAGAGTAACAGAATAGAATGGTACCTGGAGGTGGACCACCCGGTGAGATGTACACGGAGTAGACGGACATACTTGGGGTGTTGAGGAGGCCATCTGTACCTTCCCTTCAGGTGGGAACCTTAGAGGATGACCCTGTAGCTACATTAATTCTTTCATTCTATTGTACTATCATTTCAATTGTATTGTAATTTACTATTGGGATTGTATTCTAGACCCCTGACATTAAGAACACCCAATTGCATATAGTTTTACTTAGTGTTTTTCTTCCAGTTTCATACTCTTTTGTGTTTTATTACTGTTATAAAGGAAATGCCTTCCCAGATTAGGGATTTACGGCTTTGGTTCTAGTCGCCAACCACTCGCCTATGGAAGGTGGTATTGGGGTAGTCATGATACGTGCCCCGGGGGATGGTTCGTGACAAATTGGTATCAGAGGAGTTGGTTCAATCGCATAACTTAGAACTCTAATATTTCTTTTCTTTGAAGTAATACTGTTAAGCGAACTGAGTGTGGTTCTCAGATCTTGATGTCCAGTATTGGGGCAGTGGTTGACGTATCAATACAAAAGGACATTGTCTACTGATTTATGACTTAGTGCATGAAAACATTGATTGCATGTGTGTTTTAGAAAGTTTTCTTAAATCAGCCCAACTAGGGTAGCTCACCAGGTATAAACTTTTGACCGTGTCATGTCTGTTTCTTTCAGGATGCCTTCCCGCTAATGACCAGTTTGAGCCCTGAGAGTCATATGCTATGATATCCCACTGAACAACGAGGCCTCGATGTAGGGACCTTTACCAGCAGAGTCACCAGCGGTACCACTTCCCATTGGGCCACTAATGCCACCATCCCCAGTAGCAGACAATGCATGCCCCTTTAGCGCGTTGCATGAGTTCCTGCGCTAGAGGCCGCCTAGGTTCAGGGAATAGATGGACCCACAGGCGGATGAGGATTGGCTGGGGGCTGTGGTGAGAGTCTTCAGGCTTGTAGGGACACTAGCAGACCGTATGGTGATTATTGAATTGAGTCTCTATTATAAAGCACCAGGAAGTTGGTGGAACCTGATGTTTCGGTTCCCGACAAGGCAACATTTCTCTGGATAGACTTCTGGTTCCTGTTCCGAGAAGAGTTTGTATGAACCACCCTTCGTGCGGTGCGGATTCAGGAGCTACTTTATCTACAAAAGTGCATCATTATAGTAGAAAAATACTCAATGAGGTTCCCCGACCTCTAGCGCTAATCAACAAATATGGTGTGGTACCCATTATTTAGGGCCCAGACCCTCGATCGAGGGATCAGGAGAGGGATTAGAGCATCTATGATATCCCTTAGCATCCCGACACTGGTTGGGGGGGTTAGAGGGAGCCCTCCCACTGATGAGTTTCCTTGCTGAGTATTCACTCGCAGCGAGACCCACCACATGTCAACATGCAACGGATTCTTTTGAAGATGTTAGTAAACAAATGACCCAGAGGTCCAAGAGGACCAGACCTACAAGTGGTCGACCGCATGACTCAAGATCAATTGTGCAGGGCACACAGAGCAAAGATACATATTCCAGGAGTAGAAAACATTACTCATGTGGTGGGTAGGGTCACATGGCACGTGATTGTCTGACCCACCATTCAGAAGATCAGTAGACACATGAAGGACCTCCCAGGTAGAGGTAGGGGTTTGATCGAGCTGGTCCGCAGGGCATAGGAGGATGTGGAAGAGAGCCTATCATGCAGCTGGCGGTGGACGACGTTACGAGGTGCTACCGCCACCACCATCTGGAGGACCACCCCAACTGCAGAGAGAAGGTGGAAAGGGGAGAGCATAACTTCAAGAAGATGAGGATTACAACCACGGCGCTCCAGAGATGATTCGAGATACGATCTGTTTCAACTCCACCTTAGCTGCAGTTCTTAGAGACACAGGTGCTCGTCACTCTTTCATAGCCACTTACCTAGTTCGGAGCTCGGAGATTCTGACTGAGCCATTGGGTCGATCATTACAGCTGTAGACTCCTATGGGAGGAGACTCAATGATTACGCACTAGTGTAGGCCGTGTGAGATTACTCTAGGAGGTGAGAGCTTCAGCTGGGATCTCCTCATAGTTACATCAAGGCCTTACGACGCCATCTTGGGTATGGAATGGTTATCAATAGTCCATGCTTAGATAGAATATATTAGGCGCAATGTGTGGTGTGTCCACATGGATGGGAACAGTTTTACTTTCACCTGCTAGAGGGGAACCTTTAAAACACATAACAGACTTACTCAGAGGAGGGTGCAGCAGATCACTCATCAGTTGGCCTGCCTTACCCTCAGAGTAGTTGATGTGGAGAGTCGAAATTATCCTGTAGTGGTGGACCAGTATGTAGATGTTTTCCCTAATGATGTTTCAGGACTACCTCCTCGCAGAGAGGTAGACTTCTATATTGACCTATACCCCGGGACGACACCGATATCTACTCCATCATATCGGATGGCTCCCGCGGAAATTCATGAGCTTTGGGTACAACTATAGGACTTGAAGGGGATGGGATTCATCCGGCCCAGTGTTTCTCCATGGGTAAACCCAATTCATTTTATCAATAATGAGGATGGGATCTTATGGGATTGTTATTACTACCGTTGCCTGAACTAGGTGACCGTGAAGAACAAGTACCCACTATTTAGGATTTATGACCTCATTTGATCAGCTCAAGGGAGCACAGTGGATCTCAAAGACAGACCTCAGATCAGGCAATCACCCGCTCAGAGTTTGAGATGAAGATGTGCAGAAGACGACCTTCATATGTCGGTATGAACACTATGAGTTCTTGGTTATGCCCTTCGGCATAACCATTGCTCCAGCATGTTCATTTGTCTCATGAACAAGATCTTCCAGCCATACCCCGATCTCTTTGTTGTGGTCTTCATCGACGACATTCTAATTTTCTCGAATCGTGGGGAGGAAAATGCCTTCAATTTGCAACTATTACAAGACACACTCCGAGAGAAACGATATTATTGGTGGCTCTCGATGTTCCAGTTTTGGATTCGAGAGTTTCACATCTTGGGTAACCACATCTCGGAGGCTTGAGTTGCAGTAGATCTAGTGAAGATTGAGGGGGTACTAGCTTTGGATCCACCCAAAAGTGTGATAGATGTATGGATTTTCTTTGGCCAGGCTGGATACTACTAGAGATTTGTTCCAGACTTCTCCATAGTAGCATCACCACTATCAGCCTTGTTGATGATGGGGAAATCCTTCGTGTGGTCATAGAGATGCTATCAGAGTTTTCAGGAGCTCAGGCAGAGGCTGACTAGTGCCCCCAACATGAGGCTTATAGAGGAAGGCATAGGGTACGTAGTTTACTATGATTCTTTTGGGACAGGACATGGGTGTGTCCAGATGTATGATCGAGCAGTGATCGCATATGTTTCTTGGCAGCTGAGACATCAAGAGAAGAACTATGCTTCCAATGATCTGAAGTTATTAGTAGTGGTCTTCACCGTGAAGATGTGGAGGCACTATTTGATGGGTGATTGTTTCATAGTCTACTCTGGTCACAAGAGTCTCAGGTATAACTTCTCACAAAAGTAATTGAACCTAATACAACAGTGTTGGATTGAGTTCCTCTAGGACTATGACATCGAAATAGTTTATACTCCTAGGAAGGGGAATGTTGTAGCATATGCTCTCAGCAGGAGATCAGGAATTCAACTGCTATGAGAGGCGACAGAGTAGCTGTCTTCCTTACATATTTCCTTTGTGGATTGGGTTGGAGAAGCCTATTTAAAGTCTCTTACAGTCACTCCTCCACTTCTTCATCGAGTCAGGGAGGCGCAGCTTGGGGATGCTGACTATGAGACACGACGTGCTCATATATCCACAAGGTAGGAACCTGAATGATTTTCTGAAGGTGGGGAGCATGCCATCCTCTTCAGTGGACATACCATGGTACCAGTAGAACTTTAGGATGAAGTGTGGAGGGTGTTACAAACTCCCCCTCAAGAGGTACATCCAAGTGTGGCGAAGATATAACATGACCTTAGACAACATCACTGGTGTCCAAGTATGAAGAAAAAAGTTTCAGAGTTTATCTCAGGATTCCTCACTTGTCAGAAAGTGAAGGCAGACCACTAGGTACCGGTAGGCTTGGTTCAGACCTTAGAGGTCCCAGAGTTGAAGTGGGATAGGATATCCATGGACTTCATGACAGGTCTTCATTGTACATCCAGGAGACACGATTCTATGTGGATGATAGTTGACCGACTCACCAAGTCGGCCCACTTGTTACCGATCAGAGAGCATGGCTTAGTCGAGATCTTAGGATGCCTCTTTGTGCATGATATTATGCGGTTTCATAGAGTACTTTCTTATATTGTCTCTTACTGTGAAGCACAGTTTACGCCCCGGCTATGGAAGGGGTTGCAGGAGGCTTTCAGAACACAACTTCTGCTGAGCACCACCTTCCATACTTAGATGGATGGTCAGACTGAGCGGACCATTTAGACCATCCAAGACATGCTCCATCCACATGTCCACAACTTCAGACGCAGCTGGGGCAATCACTTACCATTGGTAGAATTTTCCTACAACAACATCTATCACAACACCCTTGTTATGACACCTTTTGAGGCCCTGTATGGTCGACCTTGTAGATCTCCACTATACTGGACAAACCCAGGGGAGTCAGCACAAGTGGGACCAGAGATGGTACATTCTACCACAGAGAAGGTTCAAATCATCTAGGATCGGATGAAGACTGCACAGAGAAGGTATAAGTCGTATGCTGATAGTAGATGGAAACCTACGGAGTTCGAGGATGGTGACCACGTCTTTCTATAGGTCTCACCTCGATGAGGTTTGCAGAGATTTGGCTGAGGTGGTAAATTGTCTCCATGATTCATTGGGCCTTTCTGGGTCCTCTAGAGAGTAGGCGAGGTGGCCTACCACCTGGATCTTCCACCTTAGTTGCATCAGGTACACGACATCTTCCAAGTTTCTCAGCTAAGAATTTATGTGCATGACCCTTCCCACATCATCGACCACGAGGAGCTGGACATCGGTGACGGAGGGACATTCACGGAGGTTCCAGTGGAGATTTAGTATCGATAGGAGCAGGTCTTACGTGTATGGTCGATACCTCTGGTGTGCTTACACAGGTAGAATGAGAACCTCTAGGAGAGCACATGGGAGAGGGAGGCTCATATGCATTCTCATTTTTGTCATTTTTTCCATTACTGTGTGATGTACCTTATGGGGATGTAAATCCCTGAGGTGTGGAGAATGTGAAGACCATGGAATTCTGTGGAAACTTTTTTCTTATATTCATTGGACTTTTACGAGTCTGTGATAATTTACGGTGGTTCATTTCGAGGTTTGGTGTTCCTAGAATTAATTTCTGATGTTTGGTTCATGTACGCTCAGTAAACGTACGAGCAGGTTTTTGTAACTTTTGAACTGATTCTCGAAATTGAAATATGATGGCACCGTTGAGCTCTAAACGTTAGTGATTGCTTAGTGAGATCTTCACAACATTTGTGTTCTGACGAGAATGGATGTTAGATATTGGGGTTATTAGTTAAATTGAATAAAAATAAGTGTTAACATTTTTTTTCATTTTATGGTGGTTAAAATCTCCAAGAGGAGGTTAGTGGTGGGAGCCACCATGCCATAACCTCCCATGAGAGGTTATGGTTGTGGGGCCCACCGGCACATTACCTCTCTTGGGAGGATATTATTTAGTGGGGCCCAACCGAGCTTCTAAAACCCTTTTAACACCCCATTTTAAGTGTGGAGACCCTTGGACTCCCCATTTATGGAGCCACCATTCATGAATCCTTTGTACTCCCTTAATTAAATTATGCCTACACACAAGAATTAATTATGTGGAGCCGCCCCTTAATTAATTCCCCATTTGAATACATTATGCCAATGAATTAATAAGATGCCATTTTTTTATTATTTTGTTGTTGGAATAATCTTTTGGTGGAGTTTGGGGAGAAGAAGGAGAACACTCCAACGAAGAACACGAAGAACATCATCTTCATCTTCATCACCTCCGAACACTTTCCGACGCATGAGCATGATAATTGGGAGTGTGTGAAGAATGTGGAGAATGATGAAATGAAACCCGCCTTTTTCCCGTGACTTATTTTATGATCGAAAAATGAGGTAGGGTGTGTTTTATGTTTGAATTTTACCCTATATTCTTCGTCGTTTGTTGCTCAATTTGTTTCTGATTGATATAACCACAATGAGGAGTGCTCAGACCTCAAGAACATGGTGGACCCTCTCCCAATGTTGTTATCGTTTGGTGATGATGGTGGCGGCGCAATGGCAACTGACGTCGGGCCGAATGAAAATAAATCCTACAATGATGGAACCGAAATCCCAAGGCCACCGGTTCACCCAGATGGTGTGGCACCATCGTGTCGCGTGTAAGGAGAGTCGCGGCCACGATGGGACACGACGGTGGCGGGCGGCGCAGTCACGACGCGCGGAGGCCGACAGAGGGCCGCGGCCTGGATGGGCTTTGGGGGAGGGGAGCGGCACTATCGCGCCACGTCGGCAGAGTAGGGAAGCCACCACTAGGGCGGGCTGTGCTGGAGGGGGGCGGCGATGTTGTGTTGCGCCGTCGGCATGGAGAAGACGGCCGCTAGGGCCAGTCAGGAGGAGCCGGACCCTGTCGGGTCCCGCGTGTGCTAGGCTAGCACCACCTAGCATCGTTTTTTGTTACATCCGAATGGCTCCACCATTCGGGTGCTAAGGGTGTGCGTGCCTACCCCTAGGTGCGGCTAGGGCAGGCCGCCGGCCAGCCCTCGTTCGGGCCGTCGTCGGCCTGGCCACCCTCGACCGGGCCCCTTCCTCAGACTGGGCCGGATGTGTAGACCGGGTCAGACCCTTGTTCAGACCCGAATCGGGCTGGGTCAGTGCAACTTGGTTGGACCGAAACAGACCCGGTATGGCCAGTTTACACATTTTCGCCCATATCCTGGGCTTCAGGTATCTGATCGACAAACCGTTTATGGTGAGAGAAAGCTCAAAGTTAGAAGGTTCTATTAGCATGCCCCACTTGAGGTTTGGACACAATTGGAGTACATTCAGGTTGGTTTGAACCTAAAAACCAATGGGGCCCCTGAAATAGAAATACCAAAAACTCACAGACCGGGCGTCCGATTGACGCACCGTCTTCTTCTCATTGGAACCCTTACGACATGGAAGTCCTTTGGGTTACTCCTTTGTAGAGTTCAGTGGTGGTCAAGGTATGATCGATATATCAAGGGCAGATTCTACAGAACTTGAGCTTACCGTGTGCGAGGAATCTAGTGGCAGATATTGATGCGAATGTTGTAGACATATCATACGGAGATCAGCGCTTAGCGATCCTGTGTGGGTCAGCGCATACCGATCTTATATGGGTCATATCCTATGTGGGTCTACGCTCAGTGATCCTATGTGGGTCAAGGCATACCGATCTTGTGAGGGTCAGATCCTGTGAGGGTCATTGTGGGGGTTAGTACCTATCGATCCTGTGTTGGTCAGAATCCCTATGGTCAAAATTAGTTCCTCTTGATAGAATAAGATGATGTAGCTTTGCGACTAATCATAGGTACTTCTATATAACACTGAAAACCTAGTTTGGTTTGAGACTCTATTTAAGTAAATACAATGACGTTCGTCTTTTTCTCATGAATGAGATAGGTTACTAAATAACTTATGTATATGTATGGGCATATACCTAAGTAAGGGTTGTTTGTGGATTTCATACCTTGTGGTATCCTTGTTGGATTTTGTGAGAAATTGAGGGCCTTAGGGTCCCTACTGAGTATCGTTATTCTCACCCCTATATGAGCTATGCCCGCACCGTGTAGTGTTTGTTGGAAACGACAGATAATGCTGATCGGGGCAGAGATTAACAGAACAAGACGATTCCCAGAGGAGGACCACTTGGCGAGACATACACAGAGTGGACGGACGAACATGGGGGATGAGGAGGCCATATGTACCTACCCATCAGGTGGAAACCCTGAAGGATTAGTATGTTCCTTCTTTACTTCCTTTCATTAGTTGTACTAGCATTTCAGTTGTATTGTACTTTACTGTTGGGCTTGTATTCCCAGCCCCTTAAATTCAACACACTCTTTTGTATACAGTTTTACTTAGTGTTTTACTTCCATTTGCGTTATCTGTTGTGTTTGATTATTATTATAAATGAAATTCCATCTAGATTAGGTATTTTTTCCTTTGGTGCTGGTCTCCTACCCATGGACTATAGAATCTAGGTATGGGGTAGTCACGATACGAGCCCCGGGGGACGGGTCGCGATATTCATAATGAACATGACCCTTTAGAAAATGTTGATTCACTTGGTGCATGGTATTTTAAGGACTTAATTGGTTCCTTTTAACATTATAAATATATGGGTATATTTAAATATACAATATATTATTATCTATAAAATTAATGAAATCACGAATCATGGCGAATACTAGAACTTATATCTAGTAGGATAGTGTATCCATTCCTTATAAAAGGAAAGATATTTGCTGAGCATACATATATACTGATTTAAATTCCCTATATTAGTCAATGATTTTTGGATAATATAGAGAATGGTAGGCTTATATAAAACATGAGTTCATGAACATTCATGGGAATAAGAAGGGTATACATGGTGCTTATGCATATTCCTTGTGAAGGATCTTAAACATTTTAATAATTCATGTAACGGTTAGGAGAGCGGGTATTACACAAAGTATGAGAAATATTATTGAATTCATGTACCATTTTGTGGGAAATGGGTTTTAGTAGGTTCAATGTATTATCAGATATAAGACATAAGTCCAAAAATTATGGTTAGAATGTTTCAGGGGGTCACTAGTATCCACATGATAAGGACACTTGTTATGATGGTAATAAATAAGTTTTCTGTCACGGGGGTCCTATAAGTATTTCTGGAAAACTCTAATAAAATACTATTATCAATGGAATATTTTATCATTGGGATGTATGTTAATGTTAAAATATAGATCATGTATTTTTAGTGGAAATGAAGGGGCATATACGGATATGTTCCTAGGTAGGGAACGCGGATAGAGATGGTGAACATATATTTTTATAGCAAGAAAATAGTTTAAATGTTGGTGAAGATGGAATTGAAAATCATTAACATCGGTGTGGAGAAATTTGGAAATATTTTTTATTGTTTTGATTAATTGGAACAAGAGTTTTTGGTACGGTGTGTTTTATCACTACTATTGAGAGAAGGGCGATGTTTCTCCCTAGTTGAATGGATGGGTGATGTTCCAACATTTTTTAGGGTTGGGTGAAGATATTTCATAATATGATAGAGAAAAGTGACCACCTGGTTAAACCATAATGGGTGACATATGTGTTTGGTACCCCAATATTACACATGTGGTGTGCCATTGGATAGTGGAACCTTAGTGAAAATAAATCCTCGACGGGGTAATTATATTCCAATATATAGATCATAAAGAATGTGTCCCTTAAATAATGTAAATATATTAAATAAATCCAATGAATAAATTTCATCATATTCCTTTTTATTATAATAGTTTTTAGGCCTAATAAGAAAACGAAATGTAGGAAGGAGGACTCTAACAGACAGATAATTACTTGTTTCTTCATTATTTTATTATATAATCTGAAATATAAAAAATGTAGATATATGTAGTCCATTCAAAAAAACATGTTGATGGTAATGAAAACATTGGTTATGCATTAATGGTAGATCATTATTGTTTTAGGATTCAGGATCCAGGTGAATAAGATAACCCATGTATGTGAGCTTCAAGACATTGAGTCGGTTCAATGATTTGTTCAAATATGATTATTTGATTTCAAAACATGGGTCAAATAATATTCATATCAGTTGACGGGATATCCATTAACAATTATAACATATGTGGTTTTAATTTGAAGAGAGATTGTATAATCTGAGGCATTGGTGAATAGAATATAGATCATGGAACTACTCTCTCATTTTCCTTGCAATATGAATTATCCCTATATAATACTAATTGAAATTACAAGCACCAACATTCTTAATCTAATAAAATTATGGAGTGATCCCTTTTTCCAAATTCAGATATATCTATACATAAAATGGGATAGATTCATTTCTGTTGAGACTATTACATGGGTATCAAATATAATTTTTTTGAAATTACCCACTTTTTCGAAAACATCATTGAGATTAGACTATACACATTTAAAATATTCTACATTTTATGTTCACTATCTCAGTTATAATCAATCACATGTGTTTATATATTTTAAATATTTGAAAAATGTCATGAGATTTTATCATACTATCTGAATCCAAAAGGAATGAGTCTATATCGACCTCATGACTATCAATAAATCATTGGGTCAGAACACTTTTTTTAGTGGAAAATATTATTAACATTAGTTACATTTCTTGTTACGATAATCATGGAGAAGATAATATCCTATAGTTAAAAAACTATTTGAGATGAGGTCCTTATGAAGGCCATATATTATCTCTGAATTGAGATCCAACTCATGGGAAAAAATAAACAACACTCGAAATACTATTAAATAAAAGACTACCGTAGAATATTCATCTCATCAATGTGTTTTCTATTTAAATAACATGAATAATGGACTATATATATATATATATATTAAAATATGATTTATTTTAAATATAATTAATTAATATAGATAATATTGGTTCACATACTATTTAATCATTAAATATATTTGGTCATGAATCTTTACAAAACAAATGATGATGAAAACCATATTAATATATCTTATTCTATTTTTAACATGAAATTTATTAAAATACATGATTATGATATATATGGGATCTTTGTATGACTGTGAAATTTTACATCTCTCAGGGATACAGATTTATTAAAATTGATACAATAATAGTTTTCATAATGGTGAGATCTACTTTTAAGGAATATGCCATATATTACAAGGAAAAATTTAAGCCCATATTTATTGATTTATGAATTGATTTTGGCCTTAAGAAATATCTTTTAAAGGTATAACTAATAATGTGGGATAAACTGTTTAGTTATATTCGAGGTTATATCATATTCAGAAAAAATATATATATAAATATTTAATGTTTGTTTCATGTTAGATTATTTATTTTTTAAGATGATTCAATTTTTTTGTAATGACCTGAATAAAAAGGTTATGAATGCAATAATTTCAATGCAAATAAAATTTAAGCTATACTAGAAGAATTTTTCTAGAAAACCATTTCAATTTTCGCCCATTAATTCCCCACTAAATCCTACATATGTTCAGATTTGAAGCTCAATCATCCCCATATAAAATCAAGGCTCGTATAGGGGTTGAAAAAGTATTTAGTACTTTAGCTAGAGTTACTAACAATTGGACACCCCCCAATGTCACCTCTCCACACAAGACACGAATATAATATTTTGATATTATAGTGCCTTAGATTGGTTATATTAATACTATATGAACTGTCACATGTTATATTAAATATTATAACCCAAGAGAGTGTAATTGAATATAGGAGAATATGATTCTTCTGATGGATTTATAATATGAACCCTCACAAGATAATACATTTCTATTACAATATCAATATACTAGAAACAAGAACCCCACTGAATATTTTATCTAGGAAATAATGTAAAACTACGTGAGACCAAGGTACATCAAATTCATAGAATCCATACATTTAATTACATATTCTTTAATTACATGGGACAAAAAAACATCATCTAATGTATAGTTTCATTGAAATTTGGTACATAATACATGAAAACATAAGGCATTATACAATTGAAATTGAAATAAATCCTTAGGAGTTAACCCAAGTTTACATTTAATTTATATCATATTTTGGGTATATATCATAAATGAAAAGGGTGTGCATGATGTGAATTAATGAGAAATTAGGGAGACATATGTCCTGAGATCACGAGACATATCAGTTATAAAATAACGATAAATTAAAAGGGATGAAAACTAATTGTAAAGAAATACTGAAATTATTTATTACATGGAAATGTTTCTACACAATTCAAATGACGAATTCATACAAAAAGAACCATGTTTTATCTACAATGTCTCATAAATAATAATTACAAAAACAGTTCACCAATGTATCATAAAACATTTCATCTCTAGAGATTAAATTATATACTCAATTCAAAGAGTGTTATCTTGGGGCACCCTTAATATTCCTTAATATCATGAGAGGTATATATTTTTTAATAAATCATTTCATTATTAACCAATTGACAATAATATTTTAGTTTCTTATGAAAATAATGGAATACAAAATTTCTTAAAGTCTTGATGAATAAATCAATTTTATCACACAAAATGGAAATCTGATATCATATGTGTAAATGCATTATTTAATAAATCATTTTTTATCTAGGTGATCATTAATGGAAGAATAATGGATTTTTATTCAAAAAAAGAAAATAAATTTGAAATTCTCAATTAAACATGGGAAAATTTTTGGAACATGATTGGTATAAAACATATGTTAATGAAAATTGAAAAGGATGAGGGGAAAAGTGTATCTGAATAATAAAAATCGATTCTTATACTAAATATATTATATAATGTGGAATAAATTAGTTATTTTAAAATTATATTTTATACCACAAAAGGGGATCTTGATTGTAAAAGACAGGTGGATATTTCCCTAATAATGAAGAGTTGCACTGAGGTTTTGATGATTAGAACTATGGGGTATTGATGTTACCCTTGGGAATATCATTGGGAGAATAATATATGAAAATTTTTTATAGGATGTACATTTATTGAAAGGGAAGAATAAAATGGTTGTATATTTCTTTCAAAACATAATGTATAGTATAAGAATTTTAAAATATAGGAACATGAAATATTGGTTGTTGAAAATGAAAAACCATTGAATTAACCATGGTTTTCTATCATGTTATTGACTATTTGGGTAACAATTTATAATATTTCAATACAAAATATTGGAATACAACTTTAAATACGTCTTTGAAAAAGGATTGAATAATTTTCCATGATATAATCTTTTTTGATTAATATTTTCTATAAAAATATTTGGAAAGTCACTTATAGATTTAGAAATAGTTAAAAACATTAAAATAAATATTCTCAATAAAATAAAAAATATTTGGTCTTGCATTAAGGTTCATTAATTGTTACATAAAAATGAAACAAATATGACCTCATAAAGTATACTAAAACCACAAAATGGTAGTTTTAACTATTCACACTAAAGTAGAGAATTGTAGAAAATAATAAAAAATTAACAATAAAATAATTTTTCCTTGAGTATTTGTAATTCAATTTTTCTATTATCATAATAATTTACAAAATAGAAAAAAATTTAAATTTAAATACACATTATATAATTATTGATCAAATGAAATTTTTTAGGGGAAAAATAATTTATAACACATGTAAACATTATCTATGACATTATAATTATAATATTTAATTCATATTCAAATAATTAGGTTTTAAATTACTATTTAATTAGTAAAAATACTATTCATAACATGTAATAATACTATAAAATTTTATATGTTTTCTAAAAATTAAAATTATTTATTTATTTTTGTCTGGAAATTAATTAATAATATTCATCTCAATTAATCATATATTGTATTATAAAAATATACTATTAAAATCGAATTTATGGAATTATATTATTATTTATACAAATAAAATAAATTTATTATAATTAATGAAATCACATGTAACCATATTTTTCACATCTATATGATCTCTGGGTAAGGTGTATGATGTCGGTACATTCATTTGGTGGCTCAGATAGCATAAACCATGATCTTATCTACAATAACATAAAATTTATTCATATGAAATTTTGTTCACAATTATATCTTTGATGCATGGAAAGGTAATGGTCAAGGGAGAACCATATTGAAGGGTCATCATCCCATGTTTTGAAAAATAATCTTCAAAAGGAATGAATCCACTATTTGAGGCCATCTTTTCTCGATTAATCATTAATTTTTATTTATCTCAACTAAATTTCAATAAAAAATATTAATATTAAAACTATTACCGAAGGATATAATTCTCAATAATTAAATTTAAGAATGCCTATATTGACTAATGGTAATAATATTTTTGAATCTTAGTTATCACATTTCCATTTATACAATATAAATACCACTACATTATTTCACTCAATATTTTTTATAATTCCTCCAAAAGTTGTATTTTCATTATCACTGATTTTTATTTGTTCAATAATATTTTGTTTTATTTCTATACTGTTTATATTGGGTATGATATTATACCATATTGGGGTGATCTATACATTCTGATTTTTGATTTTCAATGTTAGATTTCTTTTATAATTGTAGTGGTTAGAATTATAATTGGTTTCATAGCTAACATATATAATGATATTTATTATTGATAATTGATTTTTTGGTTCCTAAGTATTTTTTAAATTAATAATATTATATAATATAACAAAAATATTTTAAAAAAAAATATCATTTAAATATCATGGTTCAATACCTTCTTCCCCCATATAGAACTTTCATCACTGAAATTTCAACTCATATTACAATATAAGAATAGGTGTGGGTACTTATTTCTAACTGATTCCTCTAATTCTCCTGTCACTTAATCCTCCTTCTGTTTCCTCCACAAAACATTGATAATAAAGTTATTTTTATTTCATATAACATTTTTATATTTTCTAAGATCTCCCCAAAATGCTCATTAGAATAGAGGTCAGGTTCATATTGTACCACCTCCAGTTTTAGTTCTTGTGATCTGTAAAGATTTTATATTCAAATGAGGGGTATATATAATTCATCATAAAATTGATCTTATTTTATTGGATATTTTATGATATATTAAACTTATCCTATGATATCATATATTTCAAAGGGGGCTATGTTCCTAGGGATATGATTATTTTTATTTCCAAATCAAATGTGTCTCTTTCATGGTGATATTTGATGGGAAAAATTATATTTACCCTAAGACACTATATCCAATCAATGTATTTTATTATATCTCTTCTACAATATCAGATCATCTTTTTTATGTTGTGAAATAGAATGATCCTTTTCCCTCATCTCTTTCACAAGATCATGACCATATAGCATAACATTGCCAACATCATCCCAACAAGATGTAGTTATACATTTCAACAAATATATATCTTTATAGGGCTCCCATTGAATACTCATGTTTAATCTACTATCAGTTCTATACTGAACTAATATGAGTTATTTATCCCATATAGCATCAAAATCTATTTATCTTTTTCATTTAATATCCTCGAGTGTTAGAATAGTAAATTAATAATTTCCATTAGTTTAGGGATGATAGGATATTCTAAAATTTATGGTTGTATCAATAGAAATATAATGACTTTTATAAAATTTAGATGTGAACCATTGATCATGATAAAAAATTATAGAATATGGATCCCCATGTAGCCTCACCACTTCAATTGAATATATCATGGATTATTTTTCAGAGATAAAATATTGTTGAATTTCCATGAAATGGGTAGTATATGTGAGTCCATTAAATATAACCCATATCATATTGTTTTCTTTTGTTTTTCTTGGGATACCATTGATGAATTAAACAATGATTTTATCCAACATCAATTTTTAATAGGGTTTGTTTGAAATAGATAGTTAGGAAATTTTTCATATTCCTTCAATTTCCAAAACACAATGAACAATATTGTTTAGTCAATATTATACGTTTTCATATTATACAAAAAAAGGAATTATCATGAAGACACATATATATTTTGGTGCTTCCATATTATATAGAGAATATATATCTATGATTTTAATATATTTTACCATTTTATATCTATAGGGAATATTGGAAAAATTCCTTCTATAAAATTACAATACCCATTCATGATTAATAATTAACTCAAGAAACATCACATTCCTCAGAGACTATATCTTATTTTGAATCAAATGATTACATATTTGAGTTCTCCATATTTTTTTTAATTTTAATGGTTTTGAAATTATTTTAAATAGGATTAACGATTCACCATAACTCACGATACTCTATTATAAAATTTTATTTCCATCAATAAATAGATCTAATTGAATGTTCATCATTACTAACATATTAGGTTCTTTCATTAAAAATTATTTATTGACATTTTTTTCAATTTTAGGGTGATAATGAATGAACAATCATAGTCCCCATGTTTTATAAACAATCCCCATCCCATCATTTTAATTTTAATTTTAAAAAATTTATACATAATTTTATATTTTTATTTTTTTATCTCAGATTTATCTAAACAAATATATCTCGTCCATAACTTCTGAGAATAAATTACTACAACTAGATCTTTTCCATCCAAATATTAATTTCCCTCATGATGTTTTATACATCATTATACAAAAGTGATCACATTGAATTTTTTTAATTAGGATATACCAAATTAAGTTCAAATATAAATCACTATAAAATAAAAAAAATCTATAATATATGGAAGGTTTAACATAGATTATATTACCAATATCTTCATGATTTCATTAAATCATTCGTCACACTCATTGGTCGAGATGACCATAGAGGTTTTTAGTGCTTACATGGTATGCAGATTTGATAGTCATGAATTTTTATAGAACTCTTATGATGTCCTACAAAACCAAGTTAAATATGAATGTAAACTACTATTATTGGATATGTTCACTCCTCAAAATAAATTTTCTTATTCTATTCAACCGAGATACCATAATTGGTTACAATGTTCCCTATGAATAAATCTTTTTGGATGTTGAATTTAAATTTTCTAAATTTTTATATAAATTTTCATTCCTATATGTTTTCAATATATCACTTATAATATCCTAATTTGCTTTTCAAATTTTGGAATATATCTAAATAATTCCATATAAAACTATTACTATTTTATCATTGTAGTATAAAAAGACTCAATTAAACAAATTTGAAAATAAAACAAGATAATTATTATAATTAGAGTACATATCAAAAGACTCAAAAAACACATATATTTATTGGAATGTAGTTTCTTGAATATCTTATTTCATGAAAAAAATTAATTATCCCCATATCAATTGTCAATCTCGTAGAAGAATTGAACCACAAGAAGTTGGTTAAATAAATCATGAATCATTAGTATAGGTAATGTTTCATCAATATGATCACATTATTCATTATATTAAATAATCATAGATGCATTTATGTATCCTTATTCCTTAAAACGGGATTTGAGATCCCCATAGAGAAAAACATGGATATAATAAGCCCATATATAGAATATCATGTATTTGTTTCTTAATTTCAACTAATTTCACATTTTCCATTATATTAGGGGGATTTGATATAATATTGGATCTAGATATGAGCTTAATAAATAACTATGCATATCAATCAGGGCGATTTCAATGTAAATATTTAGGATATCCATCAATGTATTCCTAAATGATGTGAATATTTTCTATTTTTATAATTTCATTTCATTCACACTTTTCTCAATTCACCTCTATAAAAAAGTATACGAGGGTTCTTCTAGAAAATACTCTTGATAGATTTTATTTCTATTGAAAATGCATATTTTCTTTTCCCTTCAAATATATTCAATTTTTTTATTTTCATGCAGTTGATCTTAGAATTATATATTGGGGTCCATTCCATCCCTAGTGCAGGTTGGAATTACCCCATGGGAACGACCCCTGTAATTTTGATGAGGTTATACACTCCAATGATATTATTAGTATTTATATATACTATTGATCAAAAGATAATCCTTTTAGGATTATTTACTAATAATTATTCATTTATTATTTCAAGGCTTATTTCTATATTCACTGAAAACATATATGAAATAATGGAATGTATATAACTATAATCTAACAAAGTTTATGTAGTATTTCAGGTCACAAATATTGTACCTTTCATAACATCATTTGGATCCACTACTTTTGTAGAGTCCCAAAGCATGACGTACATGGAAATTACATTACTATTGTGGAATACTTAATACATAACAAAAACCAACACTCAAGGATCGTAATAGTTTAGTGTCTTTGGAAACTCAGAATATAATCTTCTAATCATGGTGAATGATCTTCAACATCTCACATAAAGATAGTCCCCTTTTTTTTCTTACCCAAAAAGATTCTTCATATCCTAGGGAAAAGAAAACATATAAAGGGTGAGCTCAAATGCTCAGTAAGTGTATGCATGTGGAAAATAAAACAAACCATATACATTTGAACTTAAAAAAATAACATAATGTTTAAACATCAAATTCTTGAGCAATGACATAAAATATGGCAGTGCATAAGGAATATATCATAATGGAACATCTATCATGATAAAATAGCTTGGGAATATTACATTTAATTTTAGAAAACCATTATGCACTTGATATGATTTCCATAGTATCCATGGCATTGCTGCCAAAACCATTTAGTGGACAAAGTCCCTTACTGAATCGAGTACACTCCTTGTTCCAGTCCTGTATCACTGAACCATATTCACATGAAATTCTAAAAATGTCTATCTAATGAGATATAAATCTTTACCCATTGCATTGGGGGGAGATATAGGTCCCACCCATCTCATAATGAAATCATTCTTACATGTTCCACAACATAAACATAATGAATTTATCATAACCTAAAGAATAAAATGGGATTCATAAACATCGTCCCATCATAACATAATCCATATAAAACAAATGGATTTAATTTCATCATAAGAAAAGTGAAACCATGTAAATTACAGAGTCATTACACTTGAAACATAATCATACTAAATAATGTCATCTTATATGGAAATTAGTTTTGACCAAACACTTGAAATGAATTCATGAGGAAAATATCCTCTCTTCTTCAAAATCAGTTTCTTCTCAAAAAATGCCATGAAATTTTAAAAGAAAAGAATTTTGTTGAAAATAATCATAAAATATTTTAGATAAAGCTTCATGAAAATATGTCTTTATGAAACCATAAAAATATGCTCATTCTATATAAGTTAAAAAAAATTCATTTGGTACTTTTGCTGGAAAAGTCAAAATGTACCTCGTATGGTAAAAAAAAGATTCCTTAAATATCATGTAGTAAAAGTCAAAAATGGGTAAAAATGAATTTAAACATACATGAAACCATTTTTAGAAAACATGGTCTTTGATGATAAATATAACCCCAGTAAATATTTAAGAATAAACAATCTTGGATAAAAATGAGATTGGAAATGTTATCCCTTACCTTATGTCTGATATGCATCGAATGTATCCGATCCTCATATATAATGATTTAAATAATTTCATTGACTTATTACAGAATTATATTAATTGTTATGATATCACATATAGTTAACATTTGACTTTATATTACATGTTGTTTTGTAAATTTTAAGTAGCATTTTTGGTAAAATTGTTTCATTTATCGTACGTGTTTGGAATTGTAGTTTATGATATTATTATTACTTATATCTTGATTTACATACTTTCAAAATGTAAAACATTATTTATATATCATATATATTCAGTATATATATACAATATATAGATAAATTAAGTGAAACACATCGTTCATGGAGACGGTAGGTCATACGTACGAATGAACGCAGTTTTCCTTTCTTTATTGACTTGAATCAAAGTAAGTAGATGACACACACATATATAAATAAACCTAGTAGAATTATTGAGTTATATATACCATTATTATTCATTATATATACTTTATAATCATTCTTGAATTGTTAACATGAAGAATGAATCTCATCGCGTCGTGGAGACAGTAATCTATACATACGCACGATCGATTATAAAGTTCCCATATTTATTTAATGGAATTGGAGTGGATGATAAAATATATGAGAATATTTATGATGTTATAATAACCATATATAGTTATTATTTACACCATTATACCCATCCAAGTAAGGTGGTGGTGGAAAAACTGATTACACCACGGCATTGAGACGGTATTCTGGACGTACACATGCACGGTGATTTCGTTTTCCGTAGTATGGATTGAAGTTTAAATGGGGTTGTTTCATATTTATAATTAAATATAAGTATACTAGTGATACTTATGTTATTACTTTATAATGAAACAACCAACGAAGAAGAAGTTGAAGAAGAAAGAAACTTGAAATAATCAGTAGAAGAGATTACCTCTTCTTTAACGCACCTCTTCTAAGCTTCCACTTAATGGACTAGAGTTGGACTTTTGAGAATACCAAAACCTAAATAATGTTTATATGGAAGTGGAGGAGAGAAATGGGCAGGGTTTAGCCGAACATGAAGGCTCAATGTTTTGTGAAGAGGAGATGGAGGAGATGCCCTTATATAAGAGAGGAAAGGGCACCTTTGGAAACTTCAAAAATATTAATTTATAATAAATTAAAACCCCATTTAAAAACTTCCAAAATGACTCAAATCCGAATCCTACGTGAGATAGGGTTTTAATATCATCATCCTATAAAATTTAGACATGTTGGGAATTTATTTTAAACATTATCAACATGATTTATCTTTATTTAATCTATTTAATTTTATTCGTGGTAATAAGATTATAAATTTTAATTTGTTATAAATAATTACATATGTGTTTTGAGTTGTCCATAACTGGATAATATATTACTGCTTCGATCATATAAATTTTAATTATTAATTTGTAAATATTTTTGTGATTTTTAATCAATTTTATATTATGTTATTTTTATAAAATAACAATAGTGTTAATTTTAACACTATTCATTTATTTGAATTTAAATAGAATCCACACAAAATATATATTCAAACAGAAATATTTAATAGATTCATAACATGTTATATTTTTCTATAAAATTGATGGAACAAATTAAATAGTTCATATTATATTTATTTTAATATTTTTTAAACCATTTATTTGATATTTCAACCAATAAAATAATTTCAACATCACTATTGTGTCATCATTAATGATAATTATTTAATCCCTAAAAATTCTAAATAAATTCACATAATGTATATATGTTTATTATATTTCTGGAGACTATTCACGTTCTAAGCTTCATGAAGTTTATCACTAAATTAAAATTATTATACTTATAAGATTTAAGAGGGTAACATGTAGTCACTTTCTTTGGTTTTAAAAATAATTAAATTATTTTCATGGCCAAAAGACCATAAAAGGAATTTATTCTGACCCTTAGGTGATATTGGTCTACTTTTAGTCATCCAATAGAATTTTGGAAGGTGTTAGGGTAATTTTATAATATTATTTTTACACTTTATTACCCGATTTACCATTAACTGCACTAAATAATAATTATCATAGTTACTATTCATAATATAAAAGTAACATATTAAAATAATTTGGACCCAATTAATTCAAATATGAAATCCATTTTTCAAAATTCAAAACAAAAAAGTAGCAGTAATTTATATAAAATTAATCACGTGGTTAAGAAAACGGGTTTTAAATGTTAAAACATTTCCAAAGATTGAAATGTTTTTACCTATGAACTCAATGTAAAATTAATTATAATGACATAAATTATATTAAATGGTAATAATATATTATATTTATACTTTAAAACCATTCAATATTATAATTTAACCATATAAATTATTGTGATGAAACAAAGTTTTTTAATTAAAATATTGTGTGTTATTAAAATACGAAAGTTATCAGAATAACATGAAAATTTTATCCAAAGTAAATTTATATATACTGATTCAATATAAGAATTTTATTTTGTCAAATATAACTTATAAACATGTCAATAACATGATTTAATGTGGGTGTTCCATCAAAAGGCGGCAACACTGCATTTTTTGAAAAATACTGATTTTACCCAAAAAAATGATTTTGTTCTCAAACCATGTTCTTTATAATGTCATAAAATTAAAAATTTACTTAATACTATTCATAACGGTTAGTTTATAATAATATTATAACAATATATCATTTTTTAGTGAAACCCGGTATTGCATACAACACACGCTATCAAGGAAGGTCGCGATTGCATGTAATGCACGCCAAGTCGGGGTTGTGTGTAGTGCAATAATCCTTTGTTATTGTGTATAATTGAATCCAAAAATATTTCCTTTATATATTTAATATATATATATTTACACTCAATGTTTTGTAGAATAACTACTATCAAACGAACATGAAATTTTCTGTAACATGATCCATGAATAGCGTTGCATATACTGCAAGCTAATATGGTGTTGCGTATAGCGCAAGATACTTTTCATGTAGAATAAAACACTATAAATCAATGAAATATGATAAAATGTTGGGTTGTTACATTCTACCCCCTTAATATAAATTTTCCCCTCAAAATTTGTCGGGTTTATAAATGGTTTACTACTGGAATGTTTTTTAATAGAAATCCACATCGAAAAATGGAAAACCAAAACTTAACATTAAAAACTAAAGTATGAAAGGTAATGGTTACCCAAATTAACTAATCACTGGGTTTCCACATAGGAGAAAACAGGTGAAAATATGGATATGGTATAAAAATAAAACTGTCATGTTCTGATTGAGAGTGGTAGAGAACATGGCTATGAAAAATCCAACAATCAAAATCCATAAAATTTTTATGATCTAAGGTACCATCTGATTCATCGTATATGATGACACAAGGAATTTTTTTTTGGTTTTTAAGATCATTCCCCTAATTTTGAAGAATTTGAATCAGAAGAAATACATACTTTATTTCAGTACAATCTCACCATTGTTCATGCCTTGACCAATTTAAAATTCATCTCTTAAATAAATGAAGTTGAATTTGTCATTCTTGAAGTGTTACCAAATCATGTGATAGAATGATGGGTTATTCCATTAGTCTCAAACAAAAGGTTAGCAAAAGATATAAAAAATACATAAGTCTATCTATGGTGAGGTTAATCGTAAATAATTCCAAAAATGGACTTATACATTATCTATCATACCGCTTAATAAAATAAAACAAGTTTCTACTAACCAGGGACATCCTATAGGCTAGTGGTAGGAGAAAAGGCCTGTCGCACTTCGGTTGTGGGTTCAATTCTGACAGCCTTGTCCAACGCAACAGTTTTCGCCCATCCTGCAGGTTGTCCTTTTTCTAAAACTACATTATTATATAATTTCATTAATAATATTGAATAAAGTTATAGCCTTAAACAATACTAACTTATGTCCATCATAATCCATTCCAATGTTTAGGCTTATCTAAAATACATCTGTCAAAGCTCATAGTAAAAAGAAAACAAATAAAAGAAATATAATCTACCGAGCATGTGAATACAATAATTTATCCCCCATATATCATACAATATATCTTTTTGGTCACATTCAAAACATTTGAATACCTTAATCATGTATTCTGTTGAAAAATGAATACCCATTGAACCTTAGTGACATCATGAATGCTGCCAAAAGTTAACTCTTTCGACATAAAAAAATCCCAAAATTTTTATATACTCAAACCATGATATAAATTTGTCCTTATATAAGTCATGAGATAATTTCATTTTCTCTTTATCCGTTCATTATGCGCATATCATCTTCGTTCCAAAAATATTTCAATCACTTTTCATGGTTACCGGTACCATATTCTTATGTAAAACCATAATAGAACAATACATAGATCTTTCAATATTCCATAAATGTACCTCCGCAACCCTATTCATTAAATCCAGTACATAAGCCATTAAATCCATCCTCTTCAATGATTGGCATAGAATTGGTCCTTCCTCAACATAGAAGTAACCTCTTAGGTTAGGGCATTGAGTTGGGTAATGACAATGTTCTCCATATATAAGACATTGAACTCTATAACAGTGTATCACTCTATGGACCTTCTCCCCACAAGATAACATCTTCCCCTCCATTTGATGAAGTCATCATGGTTCTTCTTCACTTATTTAGAAATCTCAATGTTCCTTTTGCTATGCTCCTCTCCATGGGATCATGCATAAAATTCCATATTCCTCTTATTTAATGAATTAGGAATACCACTAAAGTTCACTATGTTAATCATATAACATAATGAATGATTCAGCATAATCACAATATCTCTCTTTCTAGGCATTATGCAATTTCATTGCTCATAATCAACAATTTTTCCATTGGATTCAATGTTGACCCAATTTCTTCTGGTTCCCTCCATTGACTAAAACCAAAAACCATGGTGTAAGAAACAATGAAAATAACGAGGAACCGCATAATCATAAAAAGTGACTTATGGGATGTCTAACTTATCACACATTCTTTAATCCTTGACCACATAGGTTCACTCTAGGTTATTTAGGATCATTAACATATTTCTAGGACTGTAACCTATTATTATACAAAACCTTAGGGACATCCCTAGACATACCTTATAAATATCTATATGGATCTCACTAAAGTTTTCGTATCCTAGTTCCCAATGGAAAACTAAACCTTTCCTCTGATACCAACTGTAGAGAACCAAATCTTGATGTACATGGAAAATACATTAATTTTGCAGAATACTTAATACATAACAAAAACCAACACTCAAGGATCAAAATATTTTAGTGTCCTTGGAAACTCGGAATATAATCTTATAATCATGATGAAAGATATTCAACATCTCCCATAAAGATATTTACCTTTTTTTTCTTACCTAAAACCTTTCTTCATATCCTAGGGAAAATAAAACATATAAATGGTGATCTCAAATTCTCATTAAGTGTAATCATGGAGAAAATAAAACACACCATATACATTTGAACATAAAAACATGAACATAATGTTTCAACATCAACATCTTGAGCAATGACATAAAATATGGCAGTACATAAGGGATAGTTCATAATGGAACATAAATCATGACAATATATCATGGGAATAAAACATGTAATTGTTGAAAACCATTAAGCACTTAATATTATTTCCATAGTAGCCATGGTATTGCTTCCAAGACCATCTTAGTGGACAATGACCCTTACTAAATCCAGTTCACTCCACGTTCCAGTACTCTATCACTGAACAAGATTAACTTGTCATTCTAGCCATGCCTATGTTATGAGATATAAAACTTTACCCAATGCATTGGAGGGAGATATAGATCCCACCCATCTCATAATGAAATCATTCTTACATGTTCCACAACATAAACATAAATCATTCATCATAACCCAAACGAATAACATGGGTTTTATAAACATCATTTCATTATAAAATAATCCATATAAAACAAATGTATTTCATTTCATCATAATAGAAGTGAAACCATGTAAATCATAGAGCCATTATACTGGAAACATAATCATACTAAATAATTTCATCTTAAATAGAAAATAGTTTTGACAAAACACTTGAAATGAATTCTTGAGGAAAATATCCATTCTTCTTCAAAATCATTTTATTTTCACAAAAAGCCATGAAATTTTAAAATAAAAGGATTTTGGTGAAAATAATCATGAAATATTATGGAGGAATAATCATGAAAATATTTCGTTATGAAACATTAAAAATCTGGTCATGCCGTATAAGTTAAAAAAACAGTCTTCTCATACTTTTGCTGAAACAGTCAAAAAGTACCTAGTATGGTAAAAAAAGAATGATTCCTCAAATACCGGGTAGTAAAAGTCAAAAATGGGAAAAAATGAATTTAAACATACATGATACCATTTTTACAAAACAGGGACATGGATGATAAATATAACCCCAGTAATTACTTAAGAATAATCAATCTCAGATAAAAACGAGATTGGAAAAGTTATCCCTTAACTTATGTCTGATATGCTTTGTATGTATCTGAACATACTGTATAATTATTTAAATAATGTCATTTACTTATTATTGAATCATATTCATTGTTATGATATCATATATGGATCATTAATGACTTTATATTTCCCATTCATTTGTAAAATTAAAGCAGCGTTTTTGGTAAAATAGTTTCATTTATCGTATGTGTTGGACTTGTTGTTCTTGAAATTATTATTACTTATATCATCATTTACAGACTTCAATAATGTAAAACATGATTTATATATATTTATATATTCATTGTATATATATAATATATAGATAAATTAAATGAAATGAAACACATCGTTCATGGAGACGGTAGGTCGTACATATGCATGAACGTTGTTTTCCTTTCTTTATTAACTTGAATCAAAGTATGTAGATGACATATATTTATATAAATATTTCTAGTAGAATTATTATTTTATATATACCATTATTATTCATTATATATAATTTATAATAATTCTTGAATCGTTAACATGGAGAATGAATCTCATCGCATCGTGGAGACGGTAATCTGTACGTACGCATTATCGATGATAACATTCCCATAATTATTGAATGGAATTGGAGTGGATGATATAATATCTCATAATCTGTATGATGTTCTAATAACCATATATAGTTATTAATTACACAATAATACCCATCCATGTAAGGTGGTGGAGGAAAAACATATTACACCAAGGCGTGGAGACGGTACTTCGTACGTACACACAGGTGGTGATTTCATTTTTCGTAGGATGGATAGAAGGTGAAATTCTGTTGTTTCATATTTATAATAACATATCAGTATATTAGAGATACTTATGTTATTACTTTATAATGAAACAACCAAATATGAAAAAGTTGAAGAAGAAAGAAACTTGAAAGAATCGGTAGAAGAGACTACCTCTTCTTTGATGCACCGCTTTTAAGCTTCCACTTAAGGGACTAGAGTTGGTGTTTTGAGAAGACCAGAACCTACATAATTTTTCTAGAGAAGTGTATAAGCTAAATGTTCAGGGGATGGCTGATCATGAAGGCTCAAAGTGTTGTGATGTGGAGAGGGAGGAGGTTCCCTTATATATGAGAAGAGAGGGGCACCTTTGGAAACCTAAAAATATGAATTTATAATAAATTATTACCGCACTTAAAAACATCCAAAATGACTCAAATCCGAAGTTAAAAAGAGATAGGGTTGTAATCTCATCATCAAATAAAATTTATACAGGTTGGGAATTTATTTTAAACATTATCAACTTGATTTATCTTTATTTAATCTATTTAATTTTATTTTGGGTAATAAGATTCTAAATTTCAATTTGTTATAAATAATTTCTTATGTGTTGTGAATTTTCCATAATTCGATAATTTATGGAATTTTAGACCATATAAATTTTAAATATTTTTTTGATTTTTAAACAATTTTATATTATGTTATTTTTATAAAATAACAATAGTTTCATTTTGGACAATATTCATTTATTTCAATTTAAATAAAATCCCCACAAATGATATGTTCAAAATAAAATATTTAATAGATTTATAACATGTATTATTTTTCTAGAAAATTATTGGAACACATTAAATAGTTCATATTATATTTATTTTAATATTTTTAGTACCATTTATTTGATATTTGAATCCATAAAATAATATCAACATCACTATTATGTCATATTTAATAATAATTATTTTTTCCCTAAAAATTTTAAATAAATTAAAATGATGTAGATATGTTTATTATCTTTTTAGAGACAATTCTTGTTGACGTTTCATTAAGTTTATCACTAAATAAAAATTATTATACTTATATGATTTAAGAGAGTGACATGTTGTCACTTTATTTGGTTTTAATAATAATTAAATTATTTTCATAGTAAAAAATCCATATAATTAATTTATTCCGACAATTAGGTGATAAGGGTATACTTTAATCATCCAATAAAGTTTTTACAGGTGTTAGGGTAATTTTATAATCTTATTTTTACCCTTAATTACCTAATTTACCTTTAACTACAGAAAATAAAAATTACCGTATTTACTATTAATAATATAAAACTAACCTATTAACATAATTTTTACACAATGAATTAAAATATGAAATCCATTTTTTAAAATTCGAAACCCAGAAGTTGCAGTAATTAATTTAAAATTAACCTGGTAGTTTGGAAAAGATGTTTTAAAAGTTAAAACATTGCCAAAGATTGAAATGTTTTTACATATGAATTCAATGTTAAATTAATCGTAATGACATACATTATATTAAATAGTAGAAATATATTTTATTTATACTCTGAAACAATTCAATATTATAATTTAACCTTATAAATTATTACGATGAAAAAAGTTTTTTTTAATTAATATATATCGTGTTTTTACTATTCATTAAAATTAGAATGTTATCAGAATAATATAAAACATTTAACCAAAGAAAATATTTATATCCTGATTCCAAAAAAGATTTATTTTTCAAATTGAACTTATAAACATGTCAATAACTAGACTTAATGTGTGTGTGCCATCAAAAAGAGGCCAAAATGCATTTTTTTAAAAATACTTATTTTATCCAAAAAATTTATTTTGTTCTCATACCATGTTCTTTATAATGAAATCAAATTCAAAATGTACATAATAATATTCATAACAGATAGCTTATAATAATATTATAACCATATATCATTGTTTAGGGAAACCTGGTATTGTGTACAACACACGCTATCGAGGACGTTCGTGATTGCGTGTAATGCAAGCCAAGTTAGAGTTGCGTGTAGTGCAAGACTCCTTTGTTTGTGAATATAATAGAATCAAACTATATTTCATTTATACATTGAATATATATATATATATAAACTCAATATTTCATATAATAACAACTATCAAACTAACTTGAAATTGTGTTTAACACGATCCAAGAATAGTGTTGCGTATACTGCAAGATAATACGGTGTTGCGTATAGCGAAAGATAATTTTCGTGTCGCGTACAATACTAGACATCAATGAAATTTCATAAAATATCAGGGTGTTACAACTGTATCCATCCTGACATAAAAATAATGAAATTCTTCAATTAGACTATGATGAGGTTGTGGTGGTATCTTGCTCTTTTATTATCATTTATACATTTATTGAAAAACATCCCAAGAATCCCATCATTTAATCTCTGGAATTCATATTGGGCTAGCACTATCAACCATTTTTTGATAGTTTTGAGAGTTAAGGCTTTAAAACATGATATAAATACAAGAGATAGGACCATATCATCTAAAATTGTAAAAAATTACTCTCCCAAATAACATTACTCTTTGAATTGTCCATCAAATATTTTTTTCACCTGGTAATTTTCACATTATCTCCAAATTTTACATTTTCCATTGTTATTAACTCATTCTGGTTTGCATGTTCCCATTTTTTTCAATGGGACTACGTGACCAATTAATCTCGTCAAACATCAATTAAAATTTCAAAAAACCTATAATTGTATAATTTTAGATTTTGAAGTCTCACTTTTATAAATTATTCCCCATATGGGGTGTCATTAAACCAAATATTCTTTTAGAAATTCTTTTTCGATCAAAAAAATCTAGAGGATAATCAATAATGACTTGTAGTCTGAATTTCATATATCCCAAGTTATTTACTTTCATTCCTAATTATCAATTGGATGTTGTTTAAAATTTTTTATTTCATAAAATAGGTAAAATATTTATTAAAAAATATTATTCTAATGAATTCCTACTTCATAACATCAATATACTTCCTTGGATTCATGTTTTCAAAATGTGTCCACCACGGATCCGCGTATCTTATTATGTAGTTCACTACTATGGTGGATTTCAATATTCTTGAATAATTTAGTATATAAAATACCTATTCTATATAGGTAATAAATTTTTCATCCATCATGGTGTTGGTGATGCACTAAATTTTGGTGGTTGATGATGCATGAAGAACTCATCAAAAATTTATTCCCATTTGTAGGGAACTATACTATGGATGTGATTCATGTTGTTATTCCTAAATTGAAATTTTTGATTGAAAATAATAATTTTATTTTTCTTTCTATCATCCAATCAAATTCATCCAATGTATATTTTGATGGACTCATCAATTACTTGGTTGCTCCTATATCCAACAATGCTTTAAAGATAAAAAATCCATAATGAGAAACATGTTACTTTTATGAATATTATAAATAAAATTTCTATTTAAATATTAATACACCATGACTAAATAATTTATTCTTTCATAATAATTAAAATTTTATATATCCATCACAATGAATCAATTAATTCACATAATAAACAATATATATCCTCTGGGGCGGAAAAATTATGTTTCAATTAAAGCATATTATCATGAACTCATTCTTGATCAATTCTAACTCAATGTTGTGTTTTAAGTTGTTACACTTATGTACATATATTTCATAGCCACATCCTATAGTTCTATAAAAATAGAAATTTATTTTCTTGGAATCAATTAAAAAATTACTATAAAAAATACAGGGATTATATCCGATAATTAAGAATATATAGAGTGTTTATGTTAAGGATATATAATCCAAATTTAAACATATTAAAAAATTATAATATGACACATTGTTTACCATCATAAAATATTATTACATAATAATTTTACAGCATGTGAAAAAAAAAGAAATTTAAAATGCAATTTTCATAGAAATAGGGTCATAACACCTAAAAACATAAATCATTTTTTAATCCACATGAATGATGTAGCATCCCAACCGCAGGTGGCCTAGTGGGGATGTTTATAAATTAAATATTCCTTATCATTATTATTAAATTCATGAAGGACTAACTAGATTATTTTTCATTGTAAAATAGACAGATAAATGAGTCTTGTATAAAAAATTACAACACGAATTTTTATATATTTTTTTGTTCATTCTAAATAATTAACATCAAGGATAATTGTAATAAATTATGTAAAGCCCTAAACATAGTTCATAGTACCCATCTTGGATTCTCGAGGGAAGAAACATAATAAAGGATATCATGAATGCTCATTAAGGGAAAGCTATAGCAAATTCAATAATGATATATTAGGGAAATAATTATGGAATGATAAATAACTGATCATACATACCATTTTATCAAAAAATTGAGATGTAAGTACATAAATATAATTGAATGATAATTAATGGAAATACATTCCATTCAAATAACTATATAAGGAAAAATATATATGGAATGGTAAGAAACTAAAACACAATTAATTTAATTAATCAACTTAAAATGAAATGTATCTAATGATATAGAGACAAACTAATGTCATTGATGAATAATAACTGAAACTAAATTAGGGAAATTCTTATTTAAAGAACATCATGTTTTCTAAGATCATGATATATCTACCATCAAGACACAACTTAATCTTTATCAATTTCCACAAAAAAATTTGTCCCTTGATAATACTAATGCATCACAGGGCCTTCATTTACTAGTCTGCAACCCATAGGAGTTTCCTTCAATATTCTTAAGCCCATGTTTTTGATTCCCAATAAATACATCATATCAAATACAGAATATTCCTTATAAAATATTCATATTGAATAAATTATATATTTTTATCAATATTTCCACAAATAATCAAATAACCTTTAATATAAACACCCTATAAAAAATACTATATTGTTAGGAAATAATAATATCCCTGAGAAGTTATATGGATATTAAGGGGAAATTTAATGTCAAATTATCATAGTAAATTAATTGTTTTACTGGGACTAAATGGAATTAGAAAATTTAATACAAATATTATACATGAAAAAAAATCATAATCCATCCATAAGAATATTAATTATGGTTTTAATACAACATAACCCATGTAGAGTAAAATAATTAGTTGTTGTAGTTAATTAATTGAATCATTATAAAATGATATTTTAAAAAATTTATTGAAGAAAATATATATTGTTTTCTAGAATATTTTTTAAAATCAATTTTTGTTGAAAAATTATTTAAAACAAATTGTAAAAAATAATCCTTTTAAGCATGAAAATTTATCCTTTAATGAATGATTGTGGGTAAATCTGTACACGGAATATAAGTAGAAAAAAAATTCATCTACATATTATTAAGGTTAGAAAAAGGATTTTTTCAAAAAAGATAAGACAATTACATTGAAAAAAATGGAAAAATAAAAAAGGGTTTAAATTTAATTACTAAATCATATTTTAAAAAATTTGAATAAATCATCGTGTTTAAGAGAAACTGATTCACTGATGAAAGAGGGAAAAAATGTCAATTTTTCTGAATAATATTCTCCAAAACAGTTTTTTGAACTAATGAATAGAAAAAATAGTAAAAATACTTGATAGTGGTCATAATTATCATTAATAGAGAAAATTAAATGTTTAATTGGAAAATGGACATATAATTTATTTGAATGGAAATTCCCTTGAAAGATAATTAATGTTATTGTTGAAAAATATAATATTTAAACATTCCAAATTGTTCCATATAGCTTGGAATAATTTTAAAACATAATCCTCACTAAGGAATAAAATAAAAGTAATTTTTAAAATACTATAATGATAAAATTATGAATTATATAATATAAATAATATATAGTATATACACAAAAAAATATATGTATGAGGTGAACCAGAAATTTATATCTTGGATGTAAAATATGAGATAAAAGTCACATACAACTATTGTATGATATGATATGGAAATATCAAATGTAGTAATAACAATATGATACATTTAAATTCCTTGAATATGATAAAAATTATAAAATTACATGTCAATGTTGGGATATGTAAACCATATATAAGAATGTAGGTGCACAACAATATATTATTCCTCATAGAAAGAAAAGTGAGACATGAATCCCAACCTTGAGATTCTTTGAGATGATAGTTTTTTTACATCTTGTATAATAAAATTAAGTTAATTGTATACATGATTTAGAACCAATTTCAGGTTTATTATTTCATTTATTTAGACTATCACAACATTTGTCACAACTACGTAAACAATTATGTTTACGTCGGGTGTTTTGAAAAAATTTGGTTTTTGTGTAAAAATCATATTCAGTACGTAAACTATGGAAACTATGTCATTATATAACATCTCAATAATAATTATAATTAAATAATTAACACATTTTGGCACTAAATATAATTTTTAAAGATATCATTAAATATTTTTATGAAAAATTAACCAACATTAGAATCATGGAGCTGGTAGGTTGTATGTTTTTGTTGGTAACATTTTCATTTTTATTGTCAATTTTTGAAAAAAGGAATGTTACACTACCTATTTTCATAATGATAATTATATATTAAATACAATTTATTATTATTAATCTAATTATCATTATTTAAAAGGAAACACATTATTATGTTGAGGAGGCGGTAGTGCACACATCCACAAAAAACACTATCACATTCTAAGTGTTTGTGAATGGGTTATAATTAATATGGAATCTATATACATATATATATATATATATATATATTATATTTATAATGATTGTTTTTTAATGAATATCACATATTTTTTTATTTCACCCATTATTATTTATAATCAATGTTTATAAATTTATGAACCACGTGAAAGAATCACAACTCTTTGAAGGGGTGGTTGTCCACATTTCCTCAAACGATGATATAATATTAATGAAAATATGAATGAATTAATGATATGATTTATAAAGGGATCAATGAACTATAAAGACATAATATGTATCAAATGTATCCTATATGAAATATATTCCATCATATTGGCCATGGTTATTGGTGGTATTGAAAACATGAACAATCATCATTTCATTTGGAATTAGTCATCCAGACACAGAAACAGAATGTTCATCCCCCATTGTATAGAACTGTGTGTACGTGTAGGTATAAACCATACCATAAAAATAAATTCATATGATAACAATAAAATTTTTAAACATTTATTTAATACTAATATTTAAGGGGTTGTATAATTGAAATAAAAATAATGAGAATGTGGAAACAAAATTTCTATTAATTAGGTAACTTTTTTGGTTTTATCCAAAAGTATTCATTTGGATGGTATTATTCCTAAAGAGATTAATCAAGTTGAAGGGGTGGGATGTTTTGAATCTATATGGGCAAATGTTGTCTAATAATAAGTGATTTTAGTGTTTTGAGTAATGGGTATAGGTGGAGGCCTTTTATAATGGAGGAAAAGGACGTAATTGGTTTTTTTATAAGTTATGTGTACCCAAGGTTATAACCAAAAACGTAATCCAAAACCAAAAAATAGCTAAATAATTGAAAGTTTAGGGTTGAATATGGACAGAAAATGGGTGTTGGACATGTAGTGAGGACATTTTTTCCTTAAGTATTTGGCTTAAATAATTACTCAAAATAATTTAACATTAATCATTGTAATTATTTTTAATCACTTTCTGTATGATCTTTATCCAAAAAAAGATGGATATATTAGAAATTATATTTTATGATTATTAAAAATATTTAATCCGTTTTTCATAATTCCAATCAAATAGGTGACACAAGTTGATTTAATCTTAATCCCACAGGTGTGACGACAATGCAATTTCATAAAGTAAATTGTTTTAATTAATTTTCCTTACGTGGTAATAAATTTCAAACTGAAAATGATTATAATGAAATAAATTATATTAGTCGATAAAAATATTTTTTAGTAAATAATTATAAAAATTTGAAATTGGAATTTATCTTTATAATTAAAATAGATGAAAGAGGAGTTTTGATCTAGATTAAGTATTTTAATTAATTTAATTAAAAATGTATTGTTTCAAAAAACATAAAAAAATTACCACAAACTAAATTATGTTTTTAACAAAATAAAACATTTATATTAGAATAATAGTTCAATAAAATAGTAAAAATTTTGATTCACAATGGGAATTCCATTAAAAATGTGGTAAAATTACTACTATATACATATTGGTTTTACAAGTAAGACAAATTTTGTTATTATATTTTTCATATCATACATAATTTATTAATATAAAGAAGATTTTTACTGAATTTTAGTTATATATATTTTATTTTTATATTTCAATATATTGATTAAACTATGTCGATTATGAAAAAACTCCAATGATTGAATTATTATAATAATATTTCTTTTTATATCCCTATAGTTCATATATTTTTCTAATTAATTGTTAACTAATAAATTAATTTTATATTAATATAAAACATAAATATTCATAGATTATTAAATACTATTCAGAATCCCAAACATAGAGTCGAGTTCATATCATATTTTGTTAAATAATAATATTTAAATAATAAATTGTTATTTGGTGGAAATCGGTCTAATGTGTAACAAAAGATAATGTGGAAGGTCAGTCTTTGGTGAGATGAAAGATAAATCAGTTTAGTGTTCATTATATGATATATCAAGTATTACATTTATTTAATATAATAAATATATTATATATTCATGAGATATTATATTACCTTCTATGCTTGGTGAAGTGTCTTATAAACTCGATTAAATAAAAAGTTATACTTAATAATTTTTCAGTGTTACATTATCATCCCCTTAATTAAAATGCATCCTCATAAACAAGTCATGATATTGGTGATATATTGTTTTATATTTCCAATTTTCAAATAAACCATAATGGAAAAACATCAGAAAACATCCTCTAGAAATATATAAAGGGATGTACATTAGTTACATTAAATATAATGTTTCATGGTCTATATGTATGAGAACATTAGTGGAATGTTATGATACATACTTAGAGGTAATGATTAAATATTTAAAGGGATTAACTGAGGTTATCAACAAAAGATAAGCGAAGGATTAATATAATGGTTAGGGACTAAAATCCATAATCTTTGATGATTTAAGAGACCATCAAACCGACAAAAATTAAGGTATAAGGGAAACATTTTATTTCTGCATAATCTTCTTAATGTTGGGTAATTCCCTTACTACTAGTTTATATGATGAAATAAACGTACATTATATTTTTCTATAAAAAAAAATTTCATCCTTTTGTGGTTTTTGGTTAGTTTTCTAATTTATTCAAAAAATTATTTTAATTATAATAAAACTAAATTAAATTTCTAAATGATTTTAAGGCCCATAACGGAGTAAAAACTCTAACTAATTTTCTATAACTATTTTAACAAAAATTCTATTTTAATTAAATGAATGTATAAACCTAATTACTAATATTAATGTTTCATCATTAATATATATTCTTAAAAAACAAAAATCAATGACATATTAATCGTGAAATTTCATGGGGAAGTGGTTGGAATGAAACCATTATCATCATATGGTCTATGGTTCATAACCAATGGTCTTATCAGACATGATAAGTTGTCACATATCATACATGTTTTCCTTTTATAAAACCTTTTTAATAGAATTAATAAAATAATAAGGTACATCAATGAAATTTTTTCATTAAATAGACTCATAATTATGTTTTTCAATTGAACCTCAATACATAAAAATTTCAACCATTTCATTTTAACAACAGTCATTCCTTAGATTAATGTTTACCAATAATGTCATATCAAATATTTCTATATCAGGACTCATTATCTTTAATCTAAACCACCTTATGGTTAACCTATGTTCTTCACTGATAAAATCCCTCATAGTAGTTTCTAATGAAAATGTGATTTTTCCTTTTCTTATCTGATAGGTTTGTCAAACTAGGAGCATTGTATTGCACTCTATCATGTACCAGGTTAACAAAAGTTAGGATCAAAACACCTTATTAGAGTTATTACTCATTATTACATATTTTCAAAAACAATTTCCACTTTTGGTATCTATATAGGGATGTATTTAATGGAATACCCACAAAATCTCTACCTTATTGAAATTATAGGTGGTTCTTTTTTACATATCATTATATTAAATGTTTGGTTTAGGTTTTCTATCCTATATTTTTATAATTAATGTTTCTAGGGTTGATAGTAAATTTCCTTTGATACTATATTTAGAAACCGAACTCTAGATCACCTAGATTCAGTGTCTATTATCAGTTAAATTGGCCTCATTAAATGGAATGAAATCCCAAAAGACAGATATATTTTGTTGTATTGGTAAACTAGATACTTAACTGGGTCTTCTATTAAAAATGACTATGCTAATTACAACATAAGATTTTACTTCATTATAAATAAATCACTTTGATGGTAACTTTAATCATTAATTTATAAACATTAATATTTTTCATAGTATTCTTCTTTTATTCCTAGGAAGTGAATCATAATAAGGCTAACTTAAAAGGCTTAGTAAGAACAAAATATAGTATAATAAATAACAAATCAATGGGTGAAATAATCATGGAATTGTAAAAAACTGAACATACATATAGTGTAAACAAAAAACAAATAATGTAGTGCATAAAATACCAGGAAAAGCAATAAATAGAATAACAAATGATTCAAATAACTAAAAAAGGGAAAATCAATAATTCAAGGTAAAAAATAAAACACATTCAACTTTATCAGTGAATTGAAAATTAAACTTATACATATATATGTTGATAATATATCTCATGGATGAATAATAATTGATACTAAATGAGGGAAGTGATTATTTAATGATCTTCATTTTTTCCACCACATGATACCATTAAAGTCATTAGATATATTACTATTTTAAAATTTGTGAAACTAATCCATCCCCATAGACTACTGATGCATCAAGGGGATCTCATTAACCCATCCCAAACACATATGTATTTATTTAAATGGTCCGCAACCCTTGTAATGAATTTACAAAACATTACTCATATCAAATAAAAAGTATTCCTTGTCAAATATTTGTATTGAATAAAGTATATAGATTTATCATTATTTCCCAATAATAATAATATATATGTCGAATAAAAGACAATATTAAAAAGGTTATTAATTTTGAGAAATACTCATTTCCATAAAATAAGATATCGATATATTGGAGAAATTCTATATCAAATGATCATATGGGATTAAATATTTAAAATTTAAAAAGAGGATTCCAAGAAGAAAATTTGAATACTCTCCTATAAAAAATACGTCCTAATACATCCAAATGAATATTAAGTGTTGTTTAATACCACATAACCCATGTGGAGTAAAATAAATGATTGTTTTTGATGTTGAATGGAAAAATTTAAAAATTATATTTTAAAAACATTGTTGATGAAAATATATTTAATAAAATTAAAACCTTTTCATTGAATGGAAATTTAAAAATATTGCGTTAAAAATTAACATTTTAATCATGAAAAAAATCATTGAATGAATGATATAGAGTAAATTTATAAATGTTTCAACAGCTCAAAAGATCCTTACTTCCACCTGGTAAGAATGTTAGAGAAATTTTTGTTCAGATTCTGATAAGAATATTCCATTAAAAACAATGGTAAATGATAGAAAGGGTAAAAATGTATATCCAAAATTATTTTTGAATTTTTTTATGAAAACATGGTTTTTAAAAGAAAACATTTTCTCTGACTAAGTTGGGATGCAAGGTCGAGTATTCTAAAAAACATTTTCTAAATCATATTTAGTACCAAGGTGTGTAAAAAATTTACTAATAATTCATAATGGTCTTGAGTAACAATATTAGTGAGAATTAATAGTTTTATTGAGAAATGGTCATATAATTTCAAATAATTTAAATACAATTGAAATATCATTAATGTTATTATTGAGGAAAATAATCATTAAACATTCAAAAGTGTCCAATTCACATTTGAATCAATTGAAATCATAATGTTCATAGATGAATTAAATAGATAAATACTAAATAACCTTGAATATATAATTATAAATGATATATTATAATAAATGGGAAAGTAAATACATGAAACAAAAGAAGTAATTGGTAAACCTGACATTTATCTCATGTAAGTAAAACTTGAAATAAAAATCCATTACAAATAACGTAAATATGAACTGGAAAACCTAAATATTGTAAAAATAAAAGGAAACCATTAAATACCATTAATAGAAAATAATTCATGCTATTAAATTTCAATGAGTCTATATGTAGATCAAATATAAGAAATTAGGTGCACAACATTAAAGTATGCATCCCCCAAAAAAAGTGGTTTGGGAATCCCATACATTGAATTTTCTATAGGGTGAACTTCCGTTAAATTCAATTATAATATAATTATTTAAAATTTGTAATTTTTTCATAACATTTTAAATGTTCATCATTACATTTATTTCCATTATTAATTCATTGTTTACAACAAAATAAACTATTCAATGTACATCAATTTTTTTTACAAAATTCGATTTATGATTCAAATTTAACATTATCTGGTCAAATATGGTTAAATGGGTCATTATAAAACATATATATATATTAATAAAAATTAAATAGATATATTATTTTTAAAATTAATTATATTTACCAAATCAATCATTAAAATGTTTTGTGAAAAATGAGGAAATTTTATAAACATGGAGGTGATATGCCATATGTACAGATGTGTAATGCTCTACATTTTCAATGATCATTATGGATAGAAGGAAATTAAAATTGTATCATTACATAATAATAATTACATAAAAACACTATATATAAATATATATATTTATTTATCATGATTTAAAAGAATAAATATCGTGTTGAGGAGGCGGTAGACTACACATCGTAATAATTAAAATAGTTTATATATATATATATATTATTTACGATATGGTAATTATTTAATTAATATAATTAATATTTTTATTATTTTACCTAATTTAAATTGTAACAATACTTTATATAATTTGTGGATCGTGTGGACAAGTCACATCACATTGGACGGGTGGTAGTCTTTATTTCCTCAAATGATTTTATCATATTAATGAATAATATAAATTATTAACGGTATTTGTTATAAAAGGATTAAATTGGTAAAAAGTTATAATAAATTTCATATATATCGTATATAAACATATATTATATCATAATCTCCAACATGATTGGTGGTAATTGAAAAATGAACAGACATCATTTTGTGATTCAACAGCTTACAATTAAAAGAAACTATATGTTTGATACCCATTAGATTGAATTATGTTTAAGTGTAGGTATAAACCATATAATAAAAAATAGTATATTGAAGAAACATTTTTGCTATTCAATTATATTATAAGAATATTTTAGGGGATTGATAACGGAAATAAAAATAAAGTGGTTTAATAAAAAAACACAACCTTCTAATCGAGATACTTATTAAAGATTTTATCAAAAGGCTTACATGGAAGGATTTATGCTTTATGTGAGGCATTAATGTATTTTAGTGGGTTTTGGAATGATATTTGGGAATATATTTTATGTATATTGGTAGTCTGATAGTTGTGAGTATTGGGAAGAGGTTGTGGCCTTTCATAATGGAGCAAAATGACTCAAAAAATATTTTGGAAAAAATTATGTGTACCCTTGTTTTTACCAAAATATTTTATCCAAAACAAACCACACTAAATAATGGAAGACTAATAGCAGAATGATGTATAGAAAAATGGTGATTGACAAGTTCCTAGGTCATTTTGGGCCATAAGGTTAAGGGTTTGTCCCTTAATAAGCTTATTTTTACCGGAATCATTTAAATTAATTTTAATCACATTCACAAATAATTTAGGTCAAAATATAGGATCATATTAGACATTATATATTATGCTGATTACAAATATGGAAATAATTTTTCATAATTTCATTCAAAGATGTGGTATAAATTTATTTATATTTAATCACATATACAAAGACAAAATACAGGTTGTTAAAGGAAAATCATCTTTAACATTGCTATGTTTTTATAATGAATTTAAAAGTGAAAATTTATTAAAATGGAATAATTTTTTTAATTGATAAAAATATTATATAATAAATCATTTTAGAAAATTAAATGAATATTTTAGTTTTATAAATAAATTATATGAAAATGTATTTTTTAACTAAAAATTATTATTTTTAACTACTCATTAAAATAAGAAATTATTCAAAAACATAACAAAAAATCACCACTTTATAATTATTATGATTTTATTTAAAATATTTTTTTATTTTTACATATTAAATAATATAATGTGTCCAAATTAAAATTAAAAATAGATTCTTTATTAAATGTCATTAAAACTGGGATTATAATATTATAGTTTTTTAATGGTAAAATAATGTTTTTACATATCTTATGCCTATCAATCCTAATTGATGAAAATAAATAATATTTTATTTAATATATAAAATATATATTTTATTAAATTATTTCAATAAATATAATTAATTACTTTAATTAAGAAAAATCGTCTTCAGAAGCATAACAATAATAATATTTCATTTAATATCTAATTGCTTCTTATTGTGTTTTATAATTTATTGGAAACCAATTAATTAATTTAATATTTTTATAAACCATAAATTTTCATAATTAAGTTAATTATATTCATAAATTCTATCATAACGGTTGGGTTAAACAATATTATATTATATAACAATAATTAAAAATATATTGTAATTTGTTGAAACTCCCTTTTGCGTGTAAGAAAATAAATCGTGAATGGTTACATTTTAATTCAATGAAATATAATTAATTTTTTTTGTAATAGGTGATATAAAATGTATTAAAATTATTTTATATGTTAAATATATAGCAGAGTCTCAAGATATTATATTCTCTTATGTGCATGGTGATACGTTCCATACATTCTATTGAATACAATGTTAAACATTATTATTTAAAAGTGTCACAAGAAAAATAATCTTCCTTTCATCATTGGTAACATTTATTTTATATCATTTCTTGGGGACATACATTAATAGAAATTAATCAGCATACACCCAAGTAATGGAAAACATGGTACACATATAACTTGTGATGAGGATAAATATTAGTAAGCACGTGAGATATAACAATAAGTCATTAAAATACGAATATAATAATATTGAAAACAGTAATACTATGATATATAATTTCAATTAACATTAAATTAGGAATTTATAAGAATATCACCATGTTTTTTCACTATAGTTTCATAAATAAAATTTACCCAGGTTAATCCCCAAGATATCATAAAACATGTCATATTCTGAAATTAAGTTATTTACCTCGTGCATTCTATTTGTATCATGGTAAATATTTCATATTATTTATTTGTAGGAGATACACATAGATTATAATATATAATTTCATTAATTACAAATGACAAATAAGGAATGAGTATCTTATTGAAATCATGGCGTAAAAAACTGTTTAAAGACTAAATCATTACAACATATTTACCTGATGAAATGGTATGGTATGTTATGTGTATGTAAATATATAAATTAATAAATATTTTTACATAGATTTGAATACATTATGAAAAGGAAGGGGTTTTAATACAATTTAAATTAAAAATTCTTATGTAAAATGGAGAAATTTTTTTTGCAATATAACGTGCATACAACATTGTTCAAGGAGAAGTGAAATGAGAGGGGACAAGGGTATCCAATTGATAAAATAAGAATCATAAAAAAATAGATAATAGATTTTGGAAAAATTTAATTACATTGTAAATTTGAATTTATTCGACAGAAATGATTTTTGTACGAAATAGAGAACTCCATATTTCCATTACCATAAAGATTTTCTTTTAAATCAAGTGTATTTAACCATAGGGGATAGAGGAAACCAAGTGGGATAACATGGTTGGAAAAATGAATAAAAAAATGTGGAAAATGGATGTGGAGTGAATGGAAATGGTTAAATGGGTGGATTTTTGATAGCAGAAGTGAATGAACTATTTAATAATTTTCAAATCTAGGTATTTGAGAATTATTTTGTGGAAAATGAAAAAAAATACTTTCTTACCCATTTCTATTTTCCTTGCTACCAAAAATTTTAGTAACTTTTTATAATATTCTAATCTATAATAACTTAAAACCATTTTGACAAACTTATTTAAAGAAGGAAAATAAATTTCCTAAAATGTGATGATTTTGAAATTTAAAAATTCATTTAAACACCGAAAATTCCCTTATAGTTAGGTAAATTCATTATAATAAATTAAAACACATAATATTAATATGATATCATATTTTAGGTCAATTTTTGGGGTTAATTAGTTATTATATCATTATTAAATTTTTATGTAGTCCTAAAACATACAGATAACGCAAAATGTATTTTTAGTATTAAAAAATGTATTATAATTAATTATATTAAATTAATCATTACAATATTTCAGTGTATTAATTTATAAGATAATTTAAATTGTATCATTATAATTATCTCAATATTATAATTTTATCATTTAAATATATCATAATTAATAAATTAAAAATTTCTAAATTTTTTTGCCACATTAAAGTTTTGGAAACATGTAAAAATCAGGATGGTTATTATAACTTTTTTTATCATATTTATTTCAATAATATATATTTTAATGTATATATGATCAGAAAATTAATCATAATACCTTATTTTTATAATACAAATTTATTTCTTTTTTAAAATAGTATTTTATTTATTTTTTCCAGAAATCAATTTCTCAAATTGATCTCATTTAAAAATATATTTTATTAGGAAAAACTACAGATTGAATTTAATTTATAGAATAAAAAATTATTTATAATAAGGAATTAAACATTATGTACTCAACACATTTACATGTAAAACCTTATTATAGATTTGGTAACCCTATGTGTAAGGTGTTTGATGTGGTTAGTTTCTAGGGATGGCTCATCAAACAATGACTGACTGATTATCTATACTAACATGAATTTCTCCCATACTAAATTTTCAGGATGATTTATTTGATGAAACATGATGTTGGATTATTCAATAGAGAACCCCAGTTATAGTACCTCCCTCCCATGTTCTCACAAATGGAATTCTAATGACATGACTACACGGGTTGAGGTCATGATTCCTCTTTTTTGCAAATAATTATCCTTTATTTCATTCATACATATAAACAATAATTTGAATGGTAAAATTATTGAAAAAGGTTATAATATCCATTTGTCAAATATGAAAATAATAATCTTCACTATTTAGCATATTTTACAAGTAGTGATATAACAGTAGAATCCCAACGGTCACATTTCCCATTATACCATTTAAATACATCATAAATAAGAAACTCAATATTCACATCAATTACACTTAATTTTATATTTTAAATTATTAATATAGTGGTATTTTAACAACATTTCGTTTCCTCTAAACATTTTTTTTATTGTTGACTAATGATTGTATAATTTTGGGCGGATCAATAATGTTCCCTTTTAGTTTTTCTATTTTTCATTTATTTTAATTTTAATGCATTTATTTTAATTAGTTATATAGCTAACTATTGTAATGATATTTATCAATGAGATAAAGTTTTTTTATTCCTCTAGATCTTGTATATAAATAATATTTTATTATATTTCACTCATATAATTTGGAGAAAAAATATCTATTTGAAATCAAAGGTGGTTACAAAATCATGAGATACACACCCATCCCACATGTATAATTTTTCAACAAAAATTTTTCCAAGATAAATATATTTTTTAATTATTTAATTATTTTATATTGGACATAAAAAATATATATATAACATTATTATCTAAAAATATCCATGAAAGGTATTTTTTTTTTACAGGACCATTATAAATACATTGGTACATCCTTTTCCAAGTTATTTATCCTAGAAAAACGTTGCATGTTTATAAAATTTAAATTTTGGACCATAATGTATTCTTCCCACAAACATCTTCCCCCGATGGAAGGGGAAATTCCCAAACCATATCTTATGGGCCTCAAACAAACTATAATACCCTAGAACATCACTTTGATCTTCAACTAGTACAAAACATAAAAATCCAAAAATCCCAAATATCATACCAAACTATTATGGGCTACCAATTTCTGATAGGTACTAATAATATATCCTTAATCAAGAAGACACCAATGTAATACAATACATTTACATAAAATTAACACCATGATGTTATACCCTTGACTGTAATTGGCCCATCAATGCACTTTGTTGTACAAAAAAATGATTACATGTATTCTTATAAACATTAACTATATGGGTTTTTATTTCCGTTATATAGAGATTTTGAATGAAAAATTAAGAGTACCAATACCTTCACTATAACAGATTCATCATATATATATAGATATAAAATGTTGAGGTCTTTCATTTATGGTGTTAAATAATAGAGTTACAAAAAATTTCAATCAAATTAATGAAAATAAAATTCCTTTTTAAGATTTATCTCTATTGAATAATGATGGTCAAATATTATAAAAGATGGGTAAAAATTAACATCACCAAGAATTATTTAATGAATATAATATAATTTATAATAGAGGCAAAAACAAGACATCATGATCCATTTTGTTAGGAGTAGACCTCCTATCATCTCAATGTTAAATCATATACCCCATGAAGAAAACCCAAAAAATTCATGCACAAAAAAAATTGAAAACATAATTAAAATATAACTTTTATAGTTTACGTATTTAATTAATGAAATTATTTTGTATAATCCAAAAAATAGGAAAATATTTATAAAAAAAATATATTTCCCACTATAATGTTGATTGAAAGGAATCATCCATTAGTCAATTAAAAGAAACAAATATGGCATTCATTGTGACCTCAAGAAATCCTCGTTATACACAAAGGGTTATTGACTATTTGAATGGGTTATAAATAAATCTTGAGAACACTATACCATCATTTTCCTGAAATATTAAATGATAAAATTCATAAAAATCCATATCTTTAATAACATAATAATATAATATTATGGAATTATAGAGGCATGATATTATAAAATTATACTATAAAAGCTATTATAAATAATTAACCTACATATTATAGATAGTCATAAATAAATACATGGTAACACATGGTATGATCATATAATATATAGATATAAAAACTAAAAAAACGAGGAAACCAACTATTATCCCTTATAAAGGTTCGGAGATAAATCTGTAGCCCTTACACTATCCGGTAACTCATCACTTACTCTAGGTTCATCACCTTTACCAACCACAAACATAAGTTTTCTACATCAACGAGGGATTAATTTGGGGGTGTGATAAAAAAACATTTTCCACCGACAATGGTTTCATTACAATTAACTACTATATATAGGAATTCATGTATACTATGAAATTAATTTTATATAAAATCAAAAATCATAACACCATTCCAATCATTAGGTTCTAAAAAAGACAACATGATAATTAACTCAAACATTTTTTGTGAACATCTGAAATGAGATTTCTATTTTCAATGTATGGTTTCATAAAATGATTAACTACTCATACCAACCCATAACAGAAGCATAAGTAAATACTGATAGTGTTATAAGAATTTATAAATACCATATTGAATGTTTTGTTACATCTATCAATAAAATAATTTTAAATTGTATGTCATTATTTATATAAAAATATGGTTAATGTTTTACCACCTCTATAAAAATTGAAATGATAAATGGGATAAAACCATTCCCATGAAACAAAAGATCTGAATAGGATATCCCTTATGTCACAATAATTGTGAATCAGTTATCCCTATTACAATAAAAAATATTGAATTTTTATTCCATTTATGAATAATTATATAGTAAATTCGACATAAAAACTCTAAATAAACTGAGTTAATGATATATCACTATATATAATTCTATTGAATGACTTTTCATATGTTAATTGTTCATTGGTAAAGGGATTGATCGTTAATTTTATCAAAAAAAATATCCTCTTACACATATTTTAATCTATACTAGAACACTCAAATGATCACGAGATAATATACTTAAACTCTATGCTTATCGGGGGTTAATAAGTGCATGATAAGAAAAAAAATAATAATAAGAAAGGAAACTTGAAAATTGGAATTGGATTTGAAGAATCCTACTCCTCGACCATAACCTCATTCTATTTTTATGGAATGTATCCCAATGTAACAACATATTTATATAATAATAATTGATATATTATCACCTAGTTTAATAAGATCATTATATTACATATGCTTATACATTAGAATAAAAAGTTATCCATCTAGATGCTCACCTCTCTAGTTATTTAGTTCGTTGGAAAAAAAATGAATTCAGAAGCCTATGGTTAAGAGACCCAACAATCATTATATTACAAGCATGAAATCAACCAATGAAATGTAAATTATAAAAATCAAACTGAACAATTTTGCACCTATACCCTCATCCCATTTCAGCCCCACAAGTCACAACTCATTTGGATACATGTCTATAAGGCTTACATATATAAAACTCAATCATCGAACCCCTATGTAAAACCAATTATGTTATGGCTATATCATAATTGTTTTAATGGTAAAACTTATTTTCTAATCGATCATGTCATATTGAGTCCATTATTAATAGAATAATGTCTATACCCTTATATATCCCTGATAATTGATAGCCTATAATCATATATTTAATCAAACAACTAACTTAATAGCCCCGCCCATATCCCCAATGTTAATGATGTATACCACACAATAATATAATAGTATTCTTTAGGTAACTGTTTATTGATCCGGAAATTCCGTGGAATTTTTTTTAATACACTAGAATTTTACGAGTCCGTTGTTTCTGACGAGTCATGATTCTGAGGCCCGGTGTGACTAGAATCAATTTATGATGTTTTGTTTGGGTACGTTCAGTAAACGAACATGCGAGTTTTTATATCTTTTGAACCAGTGCTTGGAATTGATATCTGAGGGCACCGTTGAACTCGCAGTGCTGGTATTCACTTAAGGAGACCTTTACCGCAGTTGAATTTTATCGAGGTTGGAAGTAAATTTTTGGGGGTTCTGAATAAAATTTAAATAAAAATATGTGTCGCATATTTTTATTTGAATGGTAATTAAAACCTCCAAAGGGAGGTTTGTGGTGGGGCTAACCACACATAACATCCCTTGGGAGGATGTTATAAGGTGGGGCCCACATGAACATCAAACCCCTCAACTTTCCTTGAACCCCCTTTAACTCTTGAACTCCCGAATTATGGTGGATCTTTTCCACCTTCCCTCATAATGGTGCCACAAAAAGGATTAATTAATGCCTTAATTAATTAATTTGTAGTGATATGAATTAATTTGAATTCTTTTAAAATGCATGTAAACATTAAAATTAGAGGGAGGATATTATTTTATTTTGGCTTGGCGATTATCATTGGGAAGCTTGAGAGAGAAGAGCTTCATCCTTCCAATGAAGAACCACTAAAGAACTCCATTATTTCAATGAGGATCATAATGAACGATCCTTGGGTCTGAAGAACGTGAAGCATCATCTTCTTCTTTCATCAACCGGAGCAAGGAAGGGAAGCACCACCGCCCAAGAAGTACACCGAGGGCGTCATCTCGACTTGTCAACAACGAGCTCTACCAACTCCGATGTTGAGGGAATGAAATCCGTCTTCTGCGATGTCCGTCTTGCATGACTCATAAACGTAAAAAGAAAAATACAAGATAGGTGGAAAATTAATTATTTTTATGGATGAATTATACCCTCACACATCGACGTTTATTTTTGGATTGACGGTGGACGAATTGTTATCACCTAACGCAGAGGGCGCGAGCCGAAAAAACAAGGCCTGACATCCCCCCGTTGAATCTCATTTGGTTTTCCTCGGAGGCAGAGCCTTAATGTCACAGTCCCATCGTGCCGTTTCGGAGAAGAAATGCGTCGAACGAAGGAGTCGTGACGTTGTCATGTCGCGTTGTGTCGGATATGAGAAACTGTGGCCAGGGTGTCCCACGACAAAGGGGGGCGGTGTCGTCGCTCCACACCGAAGAAGAACCGTGGCTGGGTGGGCTGCGAGGGATGGAGGACCATGACGTTGTCCTGCCCTGTGGTGGATTCAGAGGCCGAGGCCAGGTCGGGTCATGGTAGGGTTGACGCAAAGAGTTAGAGAACCGTGGCGTCGGCATGCCATGGGGGCCGCCATCCAGGCCGGTCGCCGTGGAGCCGGTCAGGCGGGACGAGCTGGGTCCCACAGCTTTGGAACCGGCGTAGCGGGTCGATTTTGTCTGATGAACTGGGAGGGGCACGGAACCACCCTCCCTCACGAGGCCGGCTGGGCTGCCCTCGGCCAGGCCGCCCATTACCGGGCCGCCCCTCAGGTCGGGCTGTAACACCCGAAGATTTTACAAAAAATATTCTTCTTAATTTCATTAATGTCTTGTGTTGTATGCTACACCAAAAGGATCTTGCACAACATGCATCCCTGACTTGTCTAGCACTATACACAAGCGCGACCTTCCACGATAGCATGTGTTGTACGCAATACAGAGTTTTTCTGAACAACGATATGTTATTAAAAAATTATTAAAACTACTCATTATGAATAGTAATACCCACTTTTTGAAATTTTATAAATTTTATTTTTGAAAATGGACTTTATTTTTGGATTCAGAATATCGAAATTAGCCTAGGGTGAAATTTTGGTATTTTTCTGAAAACTTTCAATTTTTAATGAATAGTTAAAACACTAGGTTACTATATAAAAACCAACTTTTTATTTAAATAATTATTTGTTTTATTTAAATTTATTTTAGGACAAAATTTATACATAATACCTATATACATTCAATGTAATTCATTGATGTAATTTTATAATAATTTTAGATATATAAAAATTTTATTAAACTTTTGACCGTCTTTTACCCACCTCCTAGGAGAATTTGCAAATTTACATAAAACATAATTTTATCGCTTTTGTGAATGTAATTTCAAAAATCCGAGTGACACGATTGAGGTCAGTAAGAAAAATGTGGTCCAATGAGATGAAAATAATTTTTGGTGAATAGTAACTTTTTACTTTTTTTGTACCACGGTTAAAATTAAATAGGGTAATTAAGGGTAAAAATGATATTATTATTACTCTAACACATGTCCAAATTTTAATGGATAAGTTAATTCAGCCAAAAAAACCTTAGGAATAATATATAACCATTTAGCCCCACTTGGATTAGATTAGGACATTTATTATTAATTTATTTAAAAAAGGGTTGAAATAGTTAAAATAAATGTTTAACAACTAAATCATTTTTAATATAGGGTTATACATAAGATAGATTTGACTATAAATATTCATTAGTAATATAAAAATATTTCCTACATAATGGTATTTTATTTATAATATTTAGACATTAAATAATTTAATTTATTAATGACACAATGATGATGCAGTAATTATATCATTAATGAAATATTGACATAATTGATGTTATAAATACCCAAATAAATATAATTTGAGACTTTTTATGAATCCCACTAATTTTCTAGGTTAATATGACATGATAGTATTGATTTAGTTATCTTTTTTCGAACTAATCATTCTGTTTATATTTTCACAAAAATGAATTACCAAATAGTGTCAAAATTGACATAAAATAGTTTTTAAAACAAATATTATATTATTAATTGTTATTATATTCCTAAAAATCTATGGTTCGGCCAATATACTTATATAATGATATTTGTATCTTTAATGGATCACTTGTGGGTCGCTTGGATGTATATGGTGTGTTTATTAACTATATATTATAAAAATACAAAGTGAAATGGGAAATGTCAATCTAATTAACTAAGAGATAAAACTAAAAGATAAGGTTAATATAATGACCTAAACTTGTCTAAATACTATTGGATGAGAGGATTTCGACCCATCCCTACCTTAGCTTCTAGATAAATTAATTTGAGGCTATTAAATACCGAATATGACTTTATAATAAAATAATGTTTTTTGTTATTCCAAAGGTGCCCCTCTCATCCCTTATAAAAGGGCACCTCCTCCCTCTCTTCCTCACACAACTTAGAGCCTTCAAGCTCGTCCAACCCCTGCCAAATTCTTTTCTCCACTTCCCTAGAAACATCCTAGGGCTCCTGGTCTTCTTCAAATACCAATTTTAGTGCCCTAAGAGGAGGTCTCAAAGAGGCACTTCAAAGAAGAGGTAATGTCCGTTTCCGATTCATTCAACTTTATTTCTTCTTCCACTTCTTCTTCTTATGTTGTTTCATTATGAAGTAATAAAATCAGTATCACTCATATACTGATATTTTATTATAAGTATGAAACAACCCTATTTCAGAATCTATCCATCCTATGGAAAATGAAATCACCGCGCGTGCGTGCGTACGGAATACCGTCTCCACGGCGTGGTGTAATTAGTTTTTCCACCACCACCATACATGGATGAGTATAATGGTGTAAATAAATAACAATATATGATTATTTTAAAGTGAAATTTTTTCTGAAATAGTATACATACACTCCAATATAATTCCACGATCATGGAAATGATATCATCTCTCACTCATACGTACGGACTACCGTCTCCACGAACGCGATGAGATTCATTTTCCATGATTAACCATTGAAGAATGATTATAAAGTAATATATGAAATAATAATGCTACTGTATTTATGTATATATACATATGTATTTCATATACTCAATTCCATTCAATTCAATAAGGAAACGAAAACAGCGTTCATGCGTATGTACGACCTACCGTCTCTAAGAAAGGTGTATTTCATTCCTTTTATCGATCTGTAATATATATGTATATGATGAATATATATTATATATAAATAATTTTTTACCTTATAGAATTATGTAAATCAGGATATAAGTAACAATATCAAGAACGACGAGTCGAAACACATACGATACATGAAACGATTTTACCCAAAACGCTCTTTAACATGGAATTTACAAAAGAACGAGTAATATAAAGTCATAAGTGAAAAATATATGATATCATAACAATGAATATGATTCTTTAATAAGTCAATGAAATTATTTAAATCATTATACAAGAGGTTCAGATACATACGAAGCTAATCGGACATAAGTTATGGGATAATTTTTCAAATCTCATTTTTACCCGAGATTGCTTATACGTAAGTATTGACTGGGGTTACGTTTATCATCCATGACCATGATTTCTAAAAATGTTTTTATAAAATTTTTACTATTCATACATGAATTTTTAAAGTCATTTTTACCCTTTATTGACTTTTTACCACATTTTATGGATGAAATATTTCTTTTGGTACTTTTTGACTTTTATGAAAAAATTACGAGGAGAATGTTATTTTTAACTTATACGGCATGAATGGATTTTTTTGGTTTTATAAAGCCTGATTTTCATGATGCTTCCTCCAAAATATTTCATGACTATTTTCAAAAAAATCCTTTTCTTTTAAAATTGCATGATATTTTGTGACAATAAAATGATATTGAAGAAGAAAGGATATTTTCCTCAAGAATTCATTTCAAGTGTTTTATCAAAACCATTTTTCATCTAAAATGAAATTATTTCATATCTGTATGTTTCAAGTATAATGTCTCTATGATTTACATGGTCTCACTTTCTATATTATGAAATTATATCCATTTCTTATATATGGATTATATAATGATAGGATGATGTTTATGAAACCCATTTTATTTATTGGGTTATTATGAATGATGTATGTTTATTTTGTGGCACAAGTAAGAATGATTTCATTATGAGATGGGTGGGACCTATATCTCCCTCTAATGCATTGGGTAATGATTTATATCTCATGATATAGACATGGATGGAATAGTAAGTTAATCTGGTTCAGTAATACAGGACTGGAATGAGGAGTGAACTCGATTCAGAAAGGGACTTTGTCCACTAAGATGGTATTGGTAGAAATGCCTTGGCTACTATGGGAATCATATCATGTACTTAATTGTTTCCATAATCAAATGTTTTATTCACATTTATTTTATCATGATTTATGTTCCATTATGATCTATTCCTTATGTACTTCCATGTTTTATGTCGTTGCTCAAGATTTTGATGTTTAAACATTATGTTCATGTTTTTATGTTCAAATGTATATGGTATGTTTTATTTTATCCATGCTTACCCTTACTGAGAATTTTATGTCACCCTTTTTATGTTTTATTTTCCTCGAGGAATAAAAGAATGGTTTTAGGTAAGAAAAAAAGGAAGATATTTATGGGAGATGCTGAAGATCTTTCACCACGATTAGAAGATTTTATTCTGAGTTTCCAAAGACACTAAACTATTACGGTCCTTGTGTGTATGTTTTCGTTATGAACTAAGTATTCTACAAAAATAATGTAATGTCCATGTACGTCAAGCTTCGGGTCTCTACACGGGCCGCCTGTCTGGCCGGGCCATCTCTTCGTGTAGGGCTGTCACCTCGGTTCAGGACAGTTCCTCAGTCCAGGTCGGACTCGCGGTCCGGGTCCGACCCCGTCTTAGACCGGGTCAGACCGGACCTGGATCCGCTATGGCCATTTACACCGTTTAGTCCACATATAGGGCAACAGTTGTTTGATTGACTTACCGCCTGCAGCGCTGTAATTTTTGGAGAGAGCCTATTTTTTTGGTATACTCCACTTGATTTTTGGACTCATTTGGGGTATGTTTGGGTTGGTTTGAGCCTAAAAAACCAATCGGGCCCCGGGAACCAAAATTCCAATAAATCTCAGATCGAGCATCCGATTGACACACCGTCTGTCGCGTTCATTTCATTATGATGATAAGGAACCACAGGATACATAAACTAAGGAATTTGTGAAAATTAATGTATCAAAAGTTGTCTTAGAGAGTGGACCCTCCCAGAATCGAGCATGCTATGTGCGGGAACCCTAGGGATGGCTACAATGATAATGTTGTAAGATACTCCATGGGTTTGATAGTGATGAATTATATACCGGAATCCTCCATGGGTTCAACAATGATAACTACTGTACCGTGATCCTCCGTGGATTTGATAGTGATGATTACAGTACCGGGATCATCTATGGGTCCGACAGTTCTGACTTCTGTTCCTAGCTCGTGTATGGGTCTGACATCATAAATGGTCATGTATCATGTGTGGGTCCGACAGCTTAGCTGGTCCTGTATCCTATGTTGGTCCAATAGCTTAGATGAATCAGTGAATACATTAGATCATCTCTATTACTCTAGATTATCTGGTCCTGTATCTTGTGTGGGTCCTATAGCATAGCTAGTCCTGTATCCTTTGTGGGTCTAACAGCTAATATGAGACAGAATAGCAGGTCTTGTATCCTGGGTGGGTCTGACAGCTTAGTTGGTCCTGTATCATGTGTGGGTCTGACAGATTAGATGAATCAATGACTACATCTTATTATCTCTATCTCTCTATGAAATATGTATACTTATGTGAGCTAAGTCTTCTCATTCAACCATTATATCATAGTGATTGACTTTACTTCCATTATAGAATGGGTTGTGATTGGGTTCGAGAGTTGGAGCTGACCTGTGATTGGTAACTTAGGTATATGTATGGGAATATACCTAAGTATGGTTGGTGGATACTCCATGTTTGTTTCATTCTTATGTGGTTTATCCTTAGTGGATTCTAGGAGACCTTCAGGGGTCTCAGGGTCCCTTACTGAGTATTGTTATACGCACCCTTACACAGGCTTCAAACGCACATTGTTGTGTTCTGTGAAGAAGATGGACATCACTGATTGAGTCTGAGGGTGATAGATGGGTGGCTTCTTGGAGCTAGAGTAGACGGGACATACCATAGGGACATGTTATTCGAATTTTGTACCTACCCTTCAGATGACAGAAAGTAGTGATTGAAGCTAAGGTTGACGGATGGGTGGCTGCTCGGAGCTGGACTAGACGGGACATACCTCAGGGATGAGTTGTTTGAGTTTTGTACCTACCCTTCAGGTATGATTCCCTGGTGGATGTTCCAAGAGTTGTTTTCCCTTTTTACTTGTACTTGTTCTTGTTGTTTAGATGGGTTTGTATACTAGCCCATTTACATTAAGCACTACTTATGAATTTAGTTTTACAATGTTTTTTGCTTCTAGTTGTGTACATTGTTTGTCTGTGATTTCTTTTACAAAGGAAATTCATTCCTAGTATAGGGATTTACGCCTTTTGTTCTAGTCACTAACCCCTGGGCTATGGTAGGCGGGCTTGGGGTAGTCACAGCATGGGTCCCGTTGACATGTCATGAAAAATTGGTATCAGAGGAGTCGGTTCTACCGCATAATGTAGGACTATGATCTGTCTTAACAAGAAGCAATAGTTTTAAGAGTAATGATTGTGGTTTTCATTCTAGGGAGTCCAGTGTCGGTGCAGCGGCCCACGTATCGATACACCAGGACCTTGACCTCCAATTACCAACTCAGTGCACGAATACACTGATTTTGTGTGTTTTTCAAGTGTTTACATTGTGGTCTCTTTCAGTCAGCTCACCATGTATAAATAATTGACCGTGGCACACCTATTCATTATTAGGAACCCGCTGCGAAGAAAACCCGCAAGGGTTCCTGTAACGCCCCGACCCCAGCTACCCAGAGTCGGTGCATTAATTACATAACATTGGCATGACCACGAGAAAGATCAAGTCTCTAAAGACCGATTAGTTTAGTAGCCTTGTAATAAATAGATACATCCATAAATTTTTACATTACATCATAAAAAAAACATCTTGTCTTCATATCCCCTCATACTATCCCTGCAGGTCACTCATAAATTACTTCTTCATAATCCTGGGAAAAAAAATAAAACATTGAAAGGGGTGAGCTCGGATGCTCAGTAAGGATAACATTATAGCAGAAGCTTTCATAAATGAGCATAAACACTTAAGGCAATTTATAACTAAAACAAAAGCCTTTTAAACTTGAACTTCAGCATAAAATGGCAAAGGTAAAATGAAATAATGCCATTTACTTACTCACATGGATATTCTACTAGTCGAATGATCACATGCAATATCAATAACCACTTTCATAATGATGGAATGCATAATGCCAGACTATCATAACCACATAGCCAAGGCCTCGTGCCAAGACTACAAATAAGATTTTGCCAAGGCCTTGTGCCAAGACACTAGTTTGTCTCATGAGACCTACCGATGCATCGAGGAGCTATAGCGGGCTCCACCCGTCACTTATTAAGTCCAATGCATTCCTCATATGAATAGGTTTAAGCATAAAATAAACATTCGTATTAAAACTAGCATACGAAATTTCAATACATTAACCACAAACCATGAATGGTATAAAAATAGAACATCCACAGTCAAATATAACTCATTTGATACAATATGGAAGATTGTATTGTATCACATTAACCTCAATCATGAATAATGAAGGATGCTGACATAGATGAAAATAATCATCAAAACTATTTGAGAGAAATATCCCCCTTTTCTTGAAAACATTTAAAAGTCACACTATTTGTCAAGAAGCTATTTAAAAATAGATTTTTGAATCAAAGTGTCCCATACCACTTTGAAACCTTTTAAAAGAATTTTTAATTTCTAAACTTTAATGTCCATATAAATAAATCCTTAAAACCATTTTTAAAACATGGACATTAATGAGAAAGATTTAAATGAATAAGTCTTTAAAACATTTAAAAATGGTATTTTAGTTAGAGATTCTAACCAAAAGAGAGACACTTGAATGAAAATAATTGAGGTAATCAAAACTTTGTAATATCATGAGAATAAAGGGAATTCATGATATACTATGTCAAAGTACATTATATACATAAAAGTGATTTGGTGTATATCAACAAAGAAGTCTCAATGGAATGTAAGTTGAGATGAAATCTCTCATAAAGGTTGTATCCTTAGGTTAAGGATAAATCAACGACATAATTATGTGTGACAAATATAAATACACTAAATATTATTCGATATTCAGTGTAAATCAATCAAAGGATATTCACACATATTCTTGTAAAAACAATACCAACAAATTGGATGTTTAACTCAACAAATGGAGAATGAGTTAAAATTACTCTTATCAAATTCATATCAATGAATTGAGAATTATCAATGGAGTGATTATGTGTATCAAACTTATAACCACAGGAAGGGGAGTGGAAATTATGACATAATCAAATGAATAGTGATTCCACACATAATCTTGGGGTAATATAATCAATGAAATATGCGTAAAGCCAAATGAGTGGAAATTGAAATCTCAAATTCCCTTATTGATTAGGTAACTTAAGAAACATACACCCATGAAAGAAGTATCATACCATGATGATGTAAATACCCATAAATAAAAGTATATAACACAATGAATACAATCATGGGCAGTACACATACACCACATGCAATAATTAAGTGGTGATCAATGGAATTCTCACAGAATTAAAAGTGAGATAAGAAAATCCCTTACATTGTACTTTTTCCTTGGTCGATGGTAGGTTTACCTCCTGTATAATGGTGAAATAATTGTTATTGAATAATAAAATAATCATTTACTTTAATATGATATCATATATGATCTTTTATCATTGATTTGTTAATAATATTTTAGAATTATCGTCATTTCGGGTGTTAACGGGTTCATTTTACTTTATATTCTTTGTTATGTGAGACATATTCATTATTAATGGGATGTATATTATTCATATCCAGAATGGTATCAAGTTCTTAAACATCATTTTTAAATCATCAAATTATACGATGGAGAATGAATCTCATCGCGTTCGTGGAGACGGTAGTCCGTACGTACGCACGAACGCTACTTCCATTTAATTTTTATTTTAAAAGAATTGAATCCAAATTATACATAGGTATATTACTATTCCAGTATAATATAATATTTTATATATGTTACTTAAGTTCATTTACACCATCCTTTATACGTTCCATGTGTGGTATGAACGAGTCATATCATTTTAAGGGGGCGGTAGTCCGCACTTCCTCAAATGAAATTATCGTATGTATATACAACATGAAACGAATAATGGTATGAAATAAAATGGAATTACAGAAGCTTATATATAAAATATATATCATTAATATCATATTTAATTACAGTGCCATCCTAATGGCCACCATGAGAGGCGGTAAGATGTATTTGAACAATCATCGTTTCGTGAGGCGTTAGTTTGCCATCCACAGAAACATTATGTTCATCATCCATTAGATGGAGTTGTGTGAATGTGTAGTTTGAATCCTTCTTATAAAAACATCCTAGTATATTGAGGATACTGTTGTCGTTACAAAAGAAGGGAAATAAAAAGATTTTGGGGGTTGGAGAAGCAAAATAAATGAAAATACTTTAAGAGAAATTGTTACCTTTAATTTAGGTAACTCACTTTGGTTGGAACCAAAGGACTTCTTGAAATGCTTTCTGCCTAAGGGGAAGCTTCAAGGAGGAGGATAGGGATGTGGGGAGCTTATTTGGGCAGATTTTGGACGAGCCAAGTGGCTTGAGAGGTGTGAGGAATGAGTAGAAGTGGTCTCCTTTTATAAGGGAGAGGAGGGGCTCTTTAGGAAAGTGTGAAAGTATTACTTTATAATATATTTGTATTCGGTTTATAATGGTCCAAAAATCATTGAGGTCGAAGATAAGATGACTCATATTCTAAATAACATCAACCAATAAGAATTGGACAGGTTTTAGATAATATTTTAATCATTATAATCTTATTTATTTAAATGATTTATTAATGAGGTAAACGTTGCATCATTATTGTGTCATTAATAATTTAAATTATTTGATGTCTAAAATTTATAAATAAAATAACATTATGTAGGAAATATTTCTAGCTTTCTAATGAATATTTATAATCTAAAATCCAACATGTATAACCCTATGTAAAAATTGTTCTTCTAAAAGATGTAAGCTTATGCCATTTTTATTTTTATTTTAACTTTATTAATATAATGTGTCATTATCACTTACAAGTGGATCCATGGGGTCCCAAAACAGACCCAAAGATGCCCATGGTCGACCATGTATCAACCAATAGGGTTAAGACACGTTTTAGGGTAATTTAGTATTATTATAATATTATTTTTTAACCCTTATTTACCGGATTTACCCTTAACCATAGTAAATAAAATATTTACCGCAGTAATTATTCAAAATGTATAAAAATAAAAGTTACCTATTTACACAATTTGAACATCCTGATTCCAAATATGGAATCCATTTTTCTAAATTAAAAACACAGAAGTGGCAGAAATTAATTTAAAATTAATTCCCGCTGTCAAAACAGAAAGCGTGTTTTTAAGAGATAATAACTATCAAAAGATTGACACTTGTTTATGTTCGGTTTAATTGTAAAATTATGTCCAATGACCAAAATTATATTAAATGGTAAAAATATATTCTAAATATACTTTAAAACCACTCAAATTCATAATTTATCACTATTAATTATTTTGATTAAAAAAGTTGTTTTTAATTAAAATTTAGTAATTTTTACTATTCATCAAAATATGAAAGTTATCCGAAAAGTACCAAAATTTCACCTTAGGCTAAATTTGATATTCCGAATCCAAAAATGAAGTCCATTTTGAAATATAAAATATATATAATTTCAAAAATTAAGTATTACTATTCATAACGGCTAGTTTGATCGGTTGTGGTGTGTGTTAAAACTCGAAGTTGCGTACAACACACGCTACTATTTTATTCAAAGGAAAGCGTATCGTGGAAGCTTGGAATGTTTTATTTTAAATTTTTTGATGTCCCCATTTAGTCAAAAGGTTTAAAATATTGTATCTAAAAAGGGTTCACTATTAAAATTTCGTAAAAGTGCAATATTGAAAATGAATTTGTTCTTACATTATGTCTAAGAAACTCATAATATGGATTCTAAAATTATAAGGATTATATAAAGTTTAAAATTTAGTTAACACTATTCATAACCTCTTTTGAACAGCCTGTTTGGTAAGTCATGGTGCGATTGAACTTGGTGTTGCGTGTAGTGAAAGTTATTGAATTATTTTGAAGAAATAACACACTATAAAATCTTGGGGTGTTACATTCTCCCCTCCATCAATAAATTGTGTCCTCGCAATTTGAAATTGTTCTTCAAAATTAAAAGGTTGAAAATAGAAAATATATTTGTGGGAAAACCCACATCGGAAATTGGTTTACTAAAATTTAGTCTTAATATGAGGAAAAGAGAAATGAAAGGGTCACCACCAAATTATGATCTCGATTAGGAGAACATTGGTGGAAATTAGAGACATATAATTGGAGGAAAAACGTAAATATTTATAGGTAGTGGTTGAGGTCATCAATCACAAACAAGTATAAAATTGAGGTCCTTAAACTCATCAATCTATGATGATTTGAAGTACCATCGGTTCAACAAAATATAGGGTATTGGGATCACACATTTTTGACATTTCAAAATATCTTAGTTGAAATCCCACATCGAAAAATGAATTAATGAGGCCTCTATTTAAAATAAAGAGTGGAAAGTATGAAGATTACCGAAATTAACACATACTAGGGTTCCATGTAGGAAAATATGGATATGGAGGAGAAATCTAACCATCAATTATCTGATGGAGAGTGGTAGAGAACATGGCTATGAATAGGCCAACAATCCCAAAGCCATAAATTAGTGATGATTTAAGGTACCATCTAGGACAACATTTTTTTTTAAAGTTACATTACATAAGGATGAGGAATTCATTTATGATATTGACTAAGAGCATTATGAGATATACTTAAATTTTAAGTAGATTTTCATTCTTTAATAAATTTCCACCACTAACTCAATTTTTTTTTAAACGATGAGTATTCAAGAAGACTTGGTCACACTGGGAGAGCTAGAATAAACTTCTATAGAATCACATGATCCATGCAGGATAAACCATATATTTACATTGTCTTTGAAGATTAATCAAAACCAAAATGGTTAGTTAATGATCTAATGATCCCCCAAAAGGATATTCATTGAGATAAATATGCACTAATCATAATTTCTAAAATTAAACCAACAATACCCCAAAGTTAAATAGATACCATTCAATAACCAATTGTCCTTAAAATCCTTTAATATAATCCAAACTAATATTGAAACCCAAAACATAGAAGAATTTGATTATGTAGTCTCCCATGTTACATTGTATCTCCAAATTACATCAAATACTCTTAAAGTCACATACTTAAATGTAATCAACATCATCACATATTCTCTGTTATAGGTTAATCATTTCCATAAATAACCCAAATCACTATAAATCAACAATAAAAATGTAGATAAAAATCCACCATTACTCTACAAATGAAACCTCATTGTATTCTATTTTCCTTGGGCATATAGTGTTCCTAACAAAATGAACATCATCCAAAATAACATTTATCACTTAATCACCAAATCATTTTCCTATACCAAGGGTATTCATTTGATAAGACATAAGAACCCAAATCATCTTATTATTGATCAATAAAATCATTTTACAAAAAAAATAGTCATACTAACCAGGGACTTCACGTAGTCCAGTGGTAGGCGATAAATCCCAATCGCACTTTGGTTGTGGGTTCGATTCCCACAGCTTTGTCCGACGCGACGGGTTGTCACACGGTCTACGTGTTGTCCTTTTTCAAAACTATATTTTATAATATTACCAAAATGAGATAAATTCCTAAAAATAACATAATTTAACCACAAATGTTATATCATACTTTTCATTTTCATCCCAAATTATAATAACTTATCATTTTCTCAAACCCCAATGATCATATAAAACCAAATGGTTATTTATACCTATATCCACAAGAGAAGAGACAATTCTTCCTCAAATATCATTCTCACATGGCAAACTGCGGGGTTACAAATACAAGAGAAAATTATTCCAATGTAAACCCATCAACAAGTAGTGATAATTTTTCTCCAACCATTTATTTCCAAATAGCTTCTTCTTTGACCAAGAAAATATCCTATAGAATAGGACATTCACTCGGGTAATGGCCAGGTCCCCTACATTTACGGCAAATGACTGTAAATAGACTCTGGGGACCATTTTTATCTTCTTCCATAGTACTCTTCATTTTTTTCGGCAATTCTTCACTTTATGTCCTTCCTTCCCGCACGTAAAACATTTCGTTGTCCCATTGAGACACTTTCCTGGGTGTCTCTTTCCACAATTCCTGCATGATGAAAATTGAGGTTTCTTTTCTCCATGGTCTCCATTGCTGGAGATCTTATCATTTATCACCTTTCTCTTCCTTGTTGAGTCTGGGAGTTGGTTAATATATATGTTGTTGATCATATTTTTGGAAAACTGATTTGGCATAAAGACGATATCTTTTACGCCTATCAACATTCCATTTTGTTGCTCATTGCCACCACTGTTCCCAACTTGTACATCATTCTCAAAGTCACTATGACTTCCTTGGAATCCAGCCATTGACTAAAACCAGAAGGCATTGTGTGAGTAATAGTAGTCGTAAAATCATTTAGAGATTAAAATGTCACCATATTCTCAATTTGAAACATATTAGGATTAACCAAGGTCATTTTCTCTCATCTTATGTATATATTACTTAAATCGGTTTGTAAAGAAAATGTAAATTATCCTAAGCATATCCCCCGGGAGTGTCGTAACCAAGAGTGCAGCAAGGCCCGTTGTCGTGCACCAGTTCCCGTTCGAGTCTAGCTCAAAGCGGTGTTTTCGGGTTTTATCCCTAGGTACATCTGTGCCAGAGCCGCCTCTACCTGCTCGTATCCAGACAGGGATGTATTGCTCGGAAAACTCACAAAATCTTTACAATACCAAAATTCTAGGAAGTTTTTTTTATACTAATCCTCAAAGTTCATCTTAGGTCTACGTGCTCTAATCAGAGTTTATCTAAATCTAGCTACCAAGGTTTGTACTAAACTTCCTCTGATACCAACTGTAACGCCCCGACCCCAGCTACCCAGAGTCGGTGCATTAATTACATAACATTGGCATGACCACGAGAAAGATCAAGTCTCGAAAGACCGATTAGTTTAGTAGCCTTGTAATAACTAGATACATCCATAAATTTTTACATTACATCATAAAAAAACATCTTGTCTTCATATCCCCTCATACTATCCCTGCAGGTCACTCATAAATTACTTCTTCATAATCCTGGGAAAAAAAATAAAACATTGAAAGGGGTGAGCTCGGATGCTCAGTAAGGATAACATTATAGCAGAAGCTTTCATAAATGAGCATAAACACTTAAGGCAATTTATAACTAAAACAAAAGCCTTTTAAACTTGAACTTCAGCATAAAATGGCAAAGGTAAAATGAAATAATGCCATTTACTTACTCACATGGATATTCTACTAGTCGAATGATCACATGCAATATCAATAACCACTTTCATAATGATGGAATGCATAATGCCAGACTATCATAACCACATAGCCAAGGCCTCATGCCAAGACTACAAATAAGATTTTGCCAAGGCCTTGTGCCAAGACACTAGTTTGTCTCATGAGACCTACCGATGCATCGAGGAGCTATAGCGGGCTCCACCCGTCACTTATTAAGTCCAATGCATTCCTCATATGAATAGGTTTAAGCATAAAATAAACATTCGTATTAAAACTAGCATACGAAATGTCAATACTTTAACCACAAACCATGAATGGTATAAAAATAGAACATCCACAGTCAAATATAACTCATTTGATACAATATGGAAGATTGTATTGTATCACATTAACCTCAATCATGAATAATGATGGATGTTGACATAGATGAAAATAATCATCAAAACTATTTGAGAGAAATATCCCCCTTTTCTTGAAAACATTTAAAAGTCACACTATTTGTCAAGAAGCTATTTAAAAATAGATTTTTGAATCAAAGTGTCCCATACCACTTTGAAACCTTTTAAAAGGATTTTTAATTTCTAAACTTTAATGTCCATATAAATAAATCCTTAAAACCATTTTTAAAACATGGACATTAATGAGAAAGATTTAAATGAATAAGTCTTTAAAACATTTAAAAATGGTATTTTAGTTAGAGATTCTAACCAAAAGAGAGACACTTGAATGAGAATAATTGAGGTAATCAAAACTTTGTAATATCATGAGAATAAAGGGAATTCATGATATACTATGTCAAAGTACATTATATACACCACATAAAAGTGATTTGGTGTATATCAACAAAGAAGTCTCAATGGAATGTAAGTTGAGATGAAATCTCTCATAAAGGTTGTATCCTTAGGTTAAGGATAAATCAACGACATAATTATGTGTGACAAATATAAATACACTAAATATTATTGGATATTCAGTGTAAATCAATCAAAGGATATTCACACATATTCTTGTAAAAACAATACCAACGAATTGGATGTTTAACTCAACAAATGGAGAATGAGTTAAAATTACTCTTATCAAATTCATATCAATGAATTGAGAATTATCAATGGAGTGATTATGTGTATCAAACTTATAACCACAGGAAGGGGAGTGGAAATTATGACATAATCAAATGAATAGTGATTCCACACATAATCTTGGGGTAATATAATCAATGAAATATGCGTAAAGCCAAATGAGTGGAAATTGAAATCTCAAATTCCCTTATTGATTAGGTAACTTAAGAAACATACACCCATGAAAGAAGTATCATACCATGATGATGTAAATACCCATAAATCAAAGTATATAACACAATGAATACAATCATGGGCAGTACACATACACCACATGCAATAATTAAGTGGTGATCAATGGAATTCTCACGGAATTAAAAGTGAGATAAGAAAATCCCTTACATTGTACTTTTTCCTTGGTCGATGGTAGGTTTACCTCCTGTATAATGGTGAAATAATTGTTATTGAATAATAAAATAATCATTTACTTTAATATGATATCATATATGATCTTTTATCATTGATTTGTTAATAATATTTTAGAATTATCATCATTTCGGGTGTTAACAGGTTCATTTTACTTTATATTCTTTGTTATGTGAGACATATTCGTTATTAATGGGATGTATATTATTCATATCCAGAATGGTATCAAGTTCTTAAACATAATTTTTAAATCATCAAATTATACGATGGAGAATGAATCTCATCGCGTTCGTGGAGACGGTAGTCCGTACGTACGCACGAACGCTACTTCCATTTAATTTTTATTTTAAAAGAATTGAATCCAAATTATACATAGGTATATTACTATTCCAGTATAATATAATATTTTATATATGTTACTTAAGTTCATTTACACCATCCTTTATACGTTCCATGTGTGGTATGAACGAGTCATATCATTTTAAGGGGGCGGTAGTCCGCACTTCCTCAAATGAAATTATCGTATGTATATACAACTTGAAACGAATAATGGTATGAAATAAAATGGAATTACAGAAGCTTATATATAAAATATATATCATTAATATCATATTTAATTACAGTGCCATCCTAATGGCCACCATGAGAGGCGGTAAGATGTATTTGAACAATCATCGTTTCGTGAGGCGTTAGTTTGCCATCCACAGAAACATTATGTTCATCATCCATTAGATGGAGTTGTGTGAATGTGTAGTTTGAATCCTTCTTATATCAACATCCTAGTATATTGAGGATACTGTTGTTGTTACAAAAGAAGGTAAATAAAAAGATTTTGTGGGTTGGAGAAGCAAAATAAATGAAAATACTTTAAGAGAAATTGTTACTTTTAATTTAGGTAACTCACTTTGGTTGGAACCAAAGGACTTCTTGAAATGCTTTCTGCCTAAGGGGAAGCTTCAAGGAGGAGGAGAGGGATGTGGGGAGCTTAGTTGGGCAGAGTTTGGACGAGCCAAGTGGCTTGAGAGGTGTGAGGAATGAGTAGAAGTGGTCTCCTTTTATAAGGGAGAGGAGGGGCTCTTTAGGAAAGTGTGAAAGTATTACTTTATAATATATTTTTATTCGGTTTATAATGGTCCAAAAATCATTGAGGTCGAAGATAAGATGACTCATATTCTAAATAACATCAACCAATAAGAATTGGACAGGTTTTAGATAATATTTTAATCATTATAATCTTATTTATTTAAATGATTTATTAATGAGGTAAACGTTGCATCATTATTGTGTCATTAATAATTTAAATTATTTGATGTCTAAAAATTATAAATAAAATATCATTATGTAGGAAATCGTTTTAGCTTTCTAATGAATATTTATAATCTAAAATCCAACATGTATAACCCTATGTAAAACTTGTTCTTCTAAAAGATGTAAGCTTATGCCATTTTTATTTTTATTTTAACATTATTAATATAATGTGTCATTATCACTTACAAGTGGATCCATGGGGTCCCAAAACAGACCCAAAGATGCCCATGGTCGACCATGTATCAACCAATAGGGTTAAGACACGTTTTAGGGTAATTTAGTATTATTATAATATTATTTTTAAACCCTTATTTACCGGATTTACCCTTAACCATAGTAAATAAAATATTTACCGCAGTAATTATTCAAAATGTCTAAAAATAAAAGTTACCTATTTACACAATTTGAAAATCCTGATTCCAAATATGGAATCCATTTTTCTAAATTCAAAACACAGAAGTGGCAGAAATTAATTTAAAATTAATTCCCGCTGTCAAAACAAAAAGCGTGTTTTTAAGAGATAATAACTATCAAAAGATTGACACTTGTTTATGTTCGGTTTAATTGTAAAATTATGTCCAATGACCAAAATTATATTAAATGGTAAAAATATATTCTAAATATACTTTAAAACCACTCAAATTCATAATTTATCACTATTAATTATTTTGATTAAAAATGTTGTTTTTAATTAAAATTTAGTAATTTTTACTATTCATCAAAATATGAAAGTTATCCGAAAAGTACCAAAATTTCACCTTAGGCTAAATTTGATATTCCGAATCCAAAAATGAAGTCCATTTTGAAATATAAAATATATATAATTTCAAAAATTAAGTATTACTATTCATAACGGCTAGTTTTATCGGTTGTGGTGTGTGTTAAAACTCGAAGTTGCGTACAACACACGCTACTATTTTATTCAAAGGAAAGCGTACCGTGGAAGCTTGGAATGTTTTATTTTAAATTTTTTGATGTCCCCATTTAGTCAAAAGGTTTAAAATATTGTATCTAAAAAGGGTTCACTATTAAAATTTGGTAAAAGTGCAATATTGAAAATGAATTTGTTCTTACATTATGTCTAAGAAACTCATAATTTGGATTCTAAAATTATAAGGATTATATAAAGTTTAAAATTTAGTTAACACTATTCATAACCTCTTTTGAACAGCATGTTTGGTAAGTCATGGTGCGATTGAACTTGGTGTTGCGTGTAGTGAAAGTTATTGAATTATTTTGAAGAAATAACACACTATAAAATCTTGGGGTGTTACAGTTCCGGAGAGAGTACACGATGAAGGCCCACAAAGCTACGAGGCTCTGGTGTAGGGACCTCTTAATGTGTTGTAACCTTCGAGTTGTGTACCAGTAGCACCAGCACCCATTGGGAATAAGATTCCACCAGCAACATTATAGGATGGTACATGCTGACTGAGTGCGTTGTAGGAGTTCCAGTGGTAGAGGCCACTGGGGATTCAAGGTGAGACATATTTCCAGGCAGTAGCGGACTGGATGGAGGCGATTAATGGAGTTCTCTACCTAGTTGAGACACTAGTAGAGAAGATGTTGATCTTATCTACTAATCTTTTCCCATTAGAGATCATCAATATGGACTTAATAGTGATGATGTTTCAGTACTTGGACCATTTTCTGAGATGGTACCTCTGGGTACTGTAACAACTATATCACTACATGTTGGTCAGTAGACACTACCATAGGTACCAGTAGAGAACACTTGTAGGATTATTGCCTTACATGTGTTTCAGCACTAGATATCACTTATGTTCCGAGGTGAGCTCGACCCACAGGCAGTTGAGGACGTGCTTGAGGAGGTGGATGAGTTTTTTCTAGAGCTTATGTAGTTTCGGCAAGATGACATTTCAGTATTTGAGTATTCATCAAAGCGTACCAACCATTCGCGGTAATCGATGAATTTAATGCGATAAGTTCTTTAGAGAATGTAACTCTGAGCGAGGTGTGTTTAAGGACATCCAAGCCAGCACTTTTTACTCAATTCATGCCTACATATGTTAGGGTGCTAGAGAGAACCTTTTTGGTTGAATGTTCATTCACTGAGCAGATATATCAACTGAAAGTTAGCTGTTGGAAAGCATGAACCATGCACTAGTCTCAGAGATCATTGGCATGTGAGAAATTTCGAGAAGAGGATGTGTTAAGGATAGATGAATTTATAGTAAGAAGATGTGGAAGTAGGGATAGTATAGAAGTATGATATGGTGAACATTTTCACATGTTACAACCACCCACCTATGTAGTCCCCGCTAGGCTTAGTGAGCTGGAGGGAAGGGGAAGAGAGTAGCTGCATGCAGTCAAGGAGTGTGACCGAAGAGATCTAGGAATTATTTGAGGAACAGTCTATGTCTAATACTAGCTACCGTATCAATAGACATAGGTACCTATCATTCCTTCCTTCCAAGATTCTTGTCCCAGACCTAGACTTTTTGGTTAAACCTTTGACATGTCCCTCATGTCTAGATTTACCTTTGGGAGGAGACTCGATAATCACAAATATGCAGATGGTGTGATCTGGCCATTGAGGAGAGAGTTTCTGTTGGAACCTCATGGTGGCAGCGTCGAGGCCTTATGAGGTTAGTTTGGGTATGGACTGTGCAACCACATTTCATACAAAGATTGACTATATTAGTCAAAAGGTTGTGGTTTATCTACAACGTTGGTATGTGGGTTTCCTTGCTCAGTGAAAATGGAAAACCTAGGAAACAAAGGATGGAATCATTCATAAGAGGGTGTATTCAATCACTCATGAGTTGGCCAGACTCTCCATTATGCCAAACCACTATAGAGTTGCAGCACCACTTTCAGCATTGTCGAAGAAGGGGAAACCCTTCGTGTGGTCAGATAGATGCCTGTAGAGATTTTAGGAGACGAGGCATAGGATTACTAGTGTGACCCTCTAGAGTCTACCAGAGAAGGACGTTGGGTACATAGTTTACTGTGACGCATCAGTGGCTGGACTCAGGTGTGTCCGGATATAGGAGTGAGTACTGATGGTGTATGTTTTTCAGCAGTTGAGATAGCACGAGCATAACTATGCTACCCCTGACTTGGAGATAGAAGTAGTGGTCTTAGACTTGAAGATGTGGTGGCACTATCTTATGGGAGGGAATTTTACAGTCTACTCTGACCACCCGAGTCTCATGTACATCTTCTCGCAGAAGGACTTGAACCTGAGACAGCGACGATGGCTCGAGTTTCTCCAAAACTATGACTTTGAGATAGTATATACTCCTGGGAAGGGGAATGTCATAGCAGATGATCTCAGCAGGAGATCATACATTCAGCTGCTAGGAGAGGCAATGGAGCAGCTGGCCGCGTTGTAGATATTCTTTGTGGATCGGGACGAAGCAACCTTTCTGTAGTCCCTCATAGTTACTCCTCAACTTCTTCAGTGAGTCTGGGAGGCACATTGTGAGGATGTTGACTGTGAAATGTGGCATGCACTGATAACCTCAGGACTGAAACCTTATAGAAATTATGATGGTGGGTATCACATCATTCTCTTCAGGGGACGGACCATGGTCCCATTTTCACTTCAAGAGGTTTCTTTGAGGGAGTTCCACACATATCCTCTAGTGGTACATCCAAGAGTAGCAAGGATGTATCCTAACCTCCAACGTCTGTACAGGTGGCACGTATAAATAGGGAGTTAGTAGAGTTTGTCTCATGATCCATAACTTGTCATCATGTGAAGGCGGAGCACTAGGTTCTAGGTAGCTTGGTTCATCCCTTAGAGGTCCCAGAGTGGATGTGGGACGGGATATCCATGGATTTCATGATGGGACTTCAACGTATATCTAGAGGACATGAATCTATCTAGGTGATTTTCGACCAGCACACTATATTGGCCCACTTACTAATAACCAGATATTGTACGAGCTACAACATAGAATGTGTCTATAATCCTGAAGCGGATGAAGACTGTACAGAGAAGACAGAAGTTGTATGCTGATAGGAGACAGAGACCTCTAGAGTTCGAGGATAGCAACCACATCTTTCTACGGGTATCACCTCGATGATGTCTACCGTGATTTGGTCTAGGAGGAATGTTATCTCCACGATTGACTGAACCTTTTTAGGTCATCAACAGTGTTGTCAAGGTGGCGTACAACTTAGCACTTCCAACTCAGGTGCACCGGGTGAACGACGTCTTCCACATATCTCAGCTGAGGAGATACGTGCATGACCCATCACACATAATCAATCTTGGGGAGCTAGATATCGATGAGGGGGCAAAATTCACGGAGGTTACATTGGGTATTACAGATAGAAAAAAGCAGTTCCTACATAGACGGTCAATTTCTCTCGTGTGTGTTCGCTGGCAGCATGGGAAACTCCAAGTGATAACATGGGAGCGGAAGTATCAAATGCATTATTAGTACTCCCATTTTTTCCCTTAGTTTATGTTGTAGTTTGCAAGGATGTAAATCCCTGAGGTGGGGAGAATTAAAAAACCCAGAAATTCCATGGAATTTTTTTAATACACGGGAATTTTACGAGTCCGTAGTTTCTGACAGCACTTGATTCTGAGGCCCTGTGTGCCCGAAATCAATTTCTGAAGTTTAGTTTGGGTACGTTTAGTAAAAGTACGTGCATGTTTTTATATCTTTTGAATCAGTTCTTGGAATAGAACTCCTAGGGAACCGTTGAACACACAGCGCTGGTATTTTCATAATTAGACCTTTACCACAATTTCTTTTTATCGAGGTTGTAAGATAATTTTTGGGGATTCTAAATAAAATTTAAATAAAAATATTTGTTGCATATTTTTATATGAACAGTAGTTAAAACCTCTAAAGGTAGTTTGGTGGTGGGGCCACCCACACATAACCTCCATTGGGAGGATGTCATAGGGTGGGGCCCACATGAACATCAAACTCCACAACTTCCCTGGAACCCCTATTAACTCTTGAACTCCCAATTTATGGTGGATCTTTTCCAACTTCCCTCATAATGGTTCCAACAGAAGGATTATTTAATGCCTTAATAAATTAATTTGTAGTGATATGAATTATTTTTATTTCATTTAAAAATCATGGAAACATTAAAATAATAGGGAGGCTACTATTTTATTTTTTCGTGGCGATTATCCTTGGGTTGCATGAGAGAGAAGAGAATTGTCCTTCCAACGAAGAACAACTAAAGAACTCCATTATTTCCACGAGGAACATAATGAATGATCCTCGTCTCCGAAGAATGTGAATCATCATATTCTTCCATCTTCAACCAGAGCAAGGAAGGGAAGCACTGCTACCGACGAAGTACAAGGAGGGCATCATCTCGACTCATCTTCACCGAGCTCTACCACCTTTGACGTTGACATAACGATGTCCATCTTCCACAACGTCCGTCTTCCATGACTCGTCAATGTACAATGAAAAATACAAGGTTAGGGTAAATTGGATTATTTTTACATATGAATTATACCCTCGTACATTGATGTTTATTTTTGGATTGACGATGGCCTAATTGTTATCACCTAATACCGAGGGCGCGGGCCGAACAAACATGGATGGAAGTCCCTTCGTTGAATCTTGTTTGGTTGACATCGGAAGCGGAGCCAGAAGGGCATGATGACATTGTGCTGCGCTAGAGAAGAACCTCCGTGAATGAACGAGTCGCGACGCCGTAGCGTCGCGCTGCACTGGAGAAGTGGAACCGTGGCCATGGAGGGCCGTGGAAAATGGGTGCGGCACTGTCGAGCCGAACTGAAGAGGAACTGCGGCCGGGTGGGCCACAACGGATAAGGGAGGGCGGTGCCGTCACGCAACGTATTAGAGTCGAAGGCCGCGGTCATGTCATGCCATGGTAGAGGTGGAGCTGTGCAGTCACGTCGTGTGGAGGGTTAGAGGACCGCGGTGCCATTGCGCTACGCTGGTGGCTGGCTGGGTCGGCCGCCGTGGATCTGGTAGGGTAGGACCGGCTGGGTCTCGCGGCTCCTAAACCGATGTAGTGTGCTCGTTCTGTACGACGAACCATGAGTGGCGCGGGGCTCCCTTCCCTCGCGAGGCCAGCAGGGCCACCACGAGCCGGGCCGCCACGAGCCGGGCACCCTCGGTCAGGCCGCCCAAGGACGGGCCGCACATGTTTGGGTCACCCTCGGTCGGGCCACCCATGGCAGGGTCTCCCTCAGCTGGGCCACCCTGGGCAGGGCTGCCCTCATCGGGCCGCCCACGGCCTGGCCCCCCTTGGGCCGATCCATTTCTTCGGGTCGGGCTGTCCCCTCGGCTCGGGACACTTCCTCAGTCAACGTCGAACCCACGGTCCGGGTCAGACCCCAGTTTAGACAGGGTCAGGCTAGGTCAGTCCGACTGGGTTGGACCAGACCCGGACACAGTATGGCCATTTAAACCATTTATCCCACATTTATGGCTACATGTGTCCGATTGACGTACCACAAATGGCGATGGAATTATTGGGGCAAGACAATTCTTTTGGAATACTCAACATGAGGTTTGGAGTAGGGGGGTACGGCCCTGTTGATTTGAGTCCAAAAACCCAACCGAGCCCCTGGAAAGAAAATGCCAACAACCCTCATACCGGGCGTCCTATTGACGCATCATCTGTCACCATGGTTTCCTTATGATGAGACGGAACTACAGGATACATCAACTCAAGAATTTTTGATAGTCTATGTATCGGACCTTGGCATGAAGAGTGGACCCTCCCGGAATCCTGCGTGATGTGTGCGGGAACCCTAGGAATGGCTGCGACGATACTGTACCAGGATCCTCCATGGGATCGACAGTGATGACTTCTGTACCAGAATCATATGTGGGTTTGACAGTTGTGAATACTATACTCGAATCCTCCGTGGGATTGATAGTGATGAATACTGGTCCAGGATCCTTCATGGGTCCGACAGTTCTAACTTCTGTTCGTGGATCCAGTGTGGGTCCGACAAAATAGCTGGTCATGTATCCTGTGTGGGTCTGACCGCTTAGCTGGTCCTGTATCTTGTGTGGCTCCGATAGCTTAGACGAATCAGTGAATACATCTGATCATCTCTATTACTTTATAATAGCTAGTACTGTATCCTGTGTTGGTTTGATAGCTTAACTGGTCATGTATCCAATGTGGGTCTGAAATCTTAGATGAGACAGAATAGCTAGTCCTGTATCCTGTGTGGGTCTGACAGCTTAGCTGGTCCTATATCCTGTGTGGTTCTGACAACATAGATGAATCAGTGACTACATATGATAATCTTTATCTCCCTACAAAAGACATATACCTGTGTGATCAGAGTCTTGTCTTTTATCCATTATCATCGTGGTGATTGAATAAACTTCTTTTGTGGACTGGGTTGTGCTCTAGGTCATGAGTTGGAGCTGAACTGTGATTGGTAACTTATGTATATATATGGGAATATAACTATGTATGGTTGGTTGATACTTCATGTTTTTATCTTTCATATGTGGTTTATCCTTAGTGGATTCTTGGAGACCTTCGTGGGTCTTGGGGTCCCCTACTGAGTATTGTTAGACTCACCCCTGCACTGTCTTCACCCTCACCTTGTTGTGTTCTGTGCAGACTAAAAATAGTTGTGATCGAGGATGAGGGTGATGGACATGTGGCTGCACAAAGCTGTACTAGATGGGACGTACCTCTGGGACAAGTTGTTCGAGTTCTGTACCTACCCTTTTGATGACAGACTACAGCGATCGAGGCTAAGGGTGACAGACGGGTGGCTACTCAGAGATGGACCAGTCAGGACATACTTAAGGGACGATTTGTTTGAGTTTTGTACCTACCCTTCAGGTAGGATTCCCTGGTGGAAGATCCCAGAGTTTTTTTCCTTTTTACTTGTTCTTTTTCTTGTTCTTCACTTGGTTTTGTATACTGGCCCATTTACTTTCAACACTACCTTTGAATTCAGTTTTACATAGTGTTTTTCTTCGAGTTGTGTACTCTATTTTTTTGTGACTACTTTTATAAATGCAATGCCTTCCCAACATAGGTATTTACGCCTTTGGTTCCATTCTCCAGCCTCTGGCCTATGGAAGGTGGGAATGGGGTGGTCATGGCATGGGTCCTGAGGATGGTTCGTGACACACTAGATCCATTTCATAGAAAATGGAATCATCCTTGGATTTTAGTTTAACCCTCACCAAGCCTACCTTGTAGAAAAAATCACAACTAGAAACTATTTGATCTTGCATAACACTAAAAGTACCTCCTAAGAGACTATAAATAATCATAATTTTTTACCCATATATTGGAAACTCTATTTGGTTTATATTTATTCACTAACACATTCTTATCCCCTTTACAAATATTGAAATTTATTCCACAAAATACATAATTATTAAATTATGGACTTATTTCATTTATTAATTAATTATACCTAAGAAAGTTACCCCCATCCATGAATGAGCAATAATTTAGCATTTTCATCATTAATTATTACAGAAATTAAATAAAAATACATATTAAATAATTGAAAAACATTTATAATTATTTATCATAACTAGTAATTAATCATAAATTGTTAAAAATCATTTGAAAAAATATACATTTTCAAATTGCACACATTTAGTAGAGGATAACCTATAGAATACCATTGATCCTATTATTAATAATATCCTGAAATACAAACAAAATTTAATTTCATTTTTATCTATCTAAAAAATAATTGATGAAAATAAAAACCATGTAACAAATTTTTTGATAATTTTGTTGTTAATAAAATATGAATGTTAGGATGAATAATAAATTAATTAATAATGATAATAGAATAATAATTTATTAATGATTACACCAATATTTAGTAGATATAATTCATTAAATATTTATTCCATTCAAGAAAGAATAATGAAACATTGAGATGAAGGTAATTGTCGGATGAAAAATAATTTACTTCAAAAAATGAAAGAAATTACACTATAGCAGCCTAAAAATGGTAGGTGGGAGATGAAAGTGTAGGTGAAGGTTTGTACACATTATATTTCTTGTCTACATAAGAGGGTTAAACCATTAATTTTATTACACCCAACCTCGATTTTTAAAAATTAAATTGTGGTCTACAAAGTACGCAACACTCCACCATAGAGTACACAATTGTTTTATTAGGGGAATAAATCACAATACCACAGTGTTAGGCAGTTAGTAACCAACCATTGGGTGATTAAGGTTCATTGAGAAAAAAATTTATGAATACAATAGTGGAATCATGTAAAATATAATATTAATTTGGAATCCTAATGTGTTATATTTCCATGACTCTCATCTATCACATTTTTTCAGCACTTGATAATCCACAAATTCTGTAAATTATAAAAAAACATTTTACTCATTTATCAAGAAAACTCCCTGAAGAGAAAATTTTAAATCAACCCACCACTAATTCTAAAAAATTATATCTCTTCTACAATTCCACTATTAGAGTTGACGCAATGTTTTATGAAATCCCCAACTCACTACTTCTCGTTATTGAGAATCACTTTTTATTACTCATAAACAATAGTAAATCACATAAATATGATTAAAATAATAATTCTTGAACTCAATTTATTTATCATTGTTCTATTATCTTCTGTAAACGATGAAAATTATAAATTAATTGGATGTGTATTGTTATAGTCCATAATAAGTTCTCCTATTCTTCAAAATAACATATTGAAACCAAATTCCATTCAATAATGATTAATGATGTCTGAAAAATAACTATTATGTACCTCATAAGGCAAATTAAATATAATAACATGATGGAAAACATACTATGAAATAGATTAAATTTACCCACTCTATAAATATTTACTTATCCATGTGATAATAAAATCTCAAGACTATTGATTTCATAATCTCATTTTTATCATCATTAGAATATTCTAATTCATTACTAGCTCAGTGCTACATGTAATTAATTACTTATCAACATAACTATAATATATATTTTCAAATATGAAAATTTTCCAATGAGATGAATCCTATATATATATTATAGTTCATCATTCCCCTCCAAGAGACGCTCATTCATCGATTGATCACCAACCGTGACTAGTTTCTGAATATCAACCCAAATGAAAATAATACTATACAAAACATATTAAATTTCCATTACATGATAAAAAAATTATTTTCACTTAATAAACATGATATAAATTAGTTTCATGTATCCAATACCCAAGATAAAACCACATCTACTACTACCATGGATTTCCACACATTCTACTCTAAATAATTATTACAATATCATATGAAATAAGGACTTCAAACTCATTGCATAAATGGTATTCCCTTAACATACGATTTTTTTATCCATGATCAATTAAAAAATACCATTTTATATTTACTAATTAAAATAAATATATATATCATGAAACATGATTTTTCAATCTGATATTGACCCATTACATGAATCTCACTATAGGGTATAAATATATTTTTTCCTACCTATTATCATTACTTGATATAATCAATAATATTTCATTATAGTACCCATGTCTCAATTAGATATATAGTAACCATAAATGATTTAAATTGACTGTTACATTCCAACCACAAAAAAATATACAATATCATTCTAATAATTTCACTATTGCAAAAAATTTTAGATCAATACATTTTAAGAAAACTCTTAAGTCAATATAATTAATCAATGAATATTTAACATATAGAATTACATATATCCCATTTGCTGTATTAAATTTTACATGTTTATGAATGGTTATTAGCTCCTAAAATATATCATATGGTAATTATATTTAACCTTGTCATATATCACCATAGAATTATTTATGAATAAAAACTATAATGAACTCATTACCTTCATTGATAATCCGTTGATCATCAGACTCTTACATGGAAATCAATACATTTTAATTTTTATTAAAACAACATCTCTAAATCATTATTGAAATTATGTTAATGGGTATGTAACCTTTATCTTTTTATATATGAAATCATGGTGTTTTATAACTATCCCTAAGTCACATTATATATCATGAGATCAAAAAATATGATCACATCTTGGGTATAATTAAAATTTAATTCCATGACTATACGAGGATACAAAAAAACAAAGAGTCCAAGATTATAAAATGACAACACATCCGTGTAATTAGTCATATTAATCTATTCATGAATTCTCTCCTATATAACAAAGATAATAAAACATAAAATTTCCCTGAGATCCCCATAAACTTATAAAAATTAGGATTATAGCATCATAAATTCCATGTGTTATGTGTTAAATTATATTGTATTGTCACAATTAAAATGTTATAAATCAGGATTTTATTCTCATAATGATTCATCACTAAATACATTGTATATTGACTCAAATATCTACCTAGAAGTGTCCGACTGTGAGTTATTGTAATTTTTTAATAAATTAGGCATTTATGATAGAATTAATTAAATACGAATCCATGTTATGTAGGAAATATAGGATTAAATAGGTTAGACAAAATTACTTAAAACATTGTGTTTTAAATAAACCAATATTGATTCATTATATACTTATTTAAAAATAAAAATTACAACCTACCCATTAATCATAGTATTATAATTATCAGTGGATATTTTTTGATATTTTTTTCTTTTTTTTATATGAAGGAAACATGTTTATAAACAAAGTAATTAATATTTTGTAATCGATATAAATGTTTGAAAAATAAAATATTCTCATAAATTTTATTTTCTTTTTGAAAATTAATGATATTAATTTTTTAGAATTAAATAAAATTAATATAAAAACCTAAGTATTATTTTTTAAATTTTTAATTTCAAACTTTTCATAGGGTGAATTTTTGGAATCTTTTGAAAAGAATAATTTTTTGATCAATAAAGAAAATACTAATTTTATATTGGAAAATAATTTATTTTTAATTTATGTACAGAAATTTTCAACTTTAAATGAATTAATATAATTTAGATTATTAGAATCAATTTTATATTTAATTTGGATGTAAAAAATTTATTATGTTTTGATTAGTTTTTTTAAATCCCCATATTCTTATCCTATCTATAAGGGTAATATTAAACAAAACATTTCTTATATAATAAATAGAATTTAGAAAAATGGATTTCATATTATTATTTATAATATTTTATTTTATCTAATCTTGTAATATTTATTTATTCCTAATATAATTGTAAAATAATAAATAATATTTGTCATATTGGTGGTTAACATTGGTTTACCTGGGGTTAATTTAAAAAGATAATGGTAAAAAATATACCAACCAATGAAAAAAACATTTTTATTGTCATATATACAGATTATGGAATTTAATTGAGAATATAGGCTCATTTGGAAATTTTTCCAGGAAATGAATTTATTATTTTCGAGTCGTTTTGGAAATTTCTATTTTTTTACCAAAGGGTTCCATTTCCTCAATTATAAATTTCCACCATCACCCTTCACTTATACAAAAAATCATACCATTTATATAGGGAATTTACCTTACAAAATTACATCCCCAATTCAATTCACTCATATTATATTCCTTTGATTGGATGGAATTGAATCTGAGGAAGGATTTTGTTGAAAATGTTAGGAGGATTCAAAATGAAAAGGTAAAATTCATTAAGGAATATTTTTTTCCAACATCCACTAATTCAGATTATATTATTATTATATAATAAATCAGTATATTATATATATTAATATTTTTTAGTTTACGGAAATTACCTAAATGAGTCTTCAAAATCCTCAAATGGTTTACACAATCATTATTCATGTGTAGATTAGACTACCACCGCACATGAAGATGTACTTTGTTTTTCCATTACCACATATCAATTTTTGAAAACATGTCATATTTATTATTTATTTACGATATATATGATATTAGTATAATTCAATAAATCTCAGATCTCATGTACCTTCATAGACTCTATTTTGTTTGTACATGCCAAATGATGCTTTTTTATACGGTAGACAACCACCACACGAAGAAATGTGATTAATTTTTTCATGTCATATTAGTTAATAATGATTTTATTAATAGAATTATGTGAAATATAAAACATAAATGTTATTATGAATTGTTTACATATTGAATTTCATTCATTCTTTCAATTTGAAAAGAAAATGGAAATAGTGTTCATGTGTAAAAATGGACTACCATCTCCATGAATGGTATATTTCATTTTATATCTCTAAATATTATGGATTATTCTAAATAAATATATTATGAATATATATTATATTTATATAAAATAATAAAAATAAAAACAAATATGGAAAATATATATTTATCTACAACATAACTTTAACATTTAATTGTTAATAAACATGTAAAACTGTTCATAAAATATCATAAATTGTATGGTATATATATTATGTTATATGTAATATATTTATAGAAATGTTATTTTATAAATAAATTCATTCATAATATTTCTGACGGTAGTCGATATATATAGTTAAGGATTTCATGTCTCAATTTTATTTCTCAGAGACATTTGGAAATTCATCCCTAATTTCATTTGTGTTGTGTAAATACTACCCCAGGGAAATGTTATATCGTGACTGAATTTAATTATTTGATATATATTTATTGATTTGATTTAAATATTAGTTGTAGAGAAAAATTTAAAAAAATTACTAAAGTGGTTAGAGATTTGTGTCCCCATTTTCTTTCTTTGATACGTACGTTATGTTCTAAACCTAAATTCTTTCATAAGTTGTATATAAATATTCGTTAAGTATATTATGATGAAATTATTTACTCTCATACTATAATATGTTAAACAAAAATTTTTCCTTCATGGTTCTTGTGTTCCAAAGATTCCAAGGAGGTAACAATCTTATTTTACAATATCATCATTTAGGGAGGATTTTTATTATAATGTTTCTTATTATAGAATATTATGATACATCTCCCTAAAAAATAATCTCTTTTACTATTCTCTATTAATTTCAAGGAATCAAATTTTAGCATGTCATTTTAATGATATTCAATAGTTGAAAAATAATTTTTTATGATCATTCAACCTTTTGGAAAACTTTTTTTAAAATAATACAATTTTATCTAAAAATGGTTTTAGTAAATGTTTTCAACATTTTTAAATTTATTTATTTAGTAGTTTATTACTATTGTTCAAATAAAAACAAAATAATTTTAACCATTATAAAATTTTAGAAAACAACACATGTTTGTATTTCACAAAAACTTTGAATGGAATCATTGTTTTAAAATGTAAGTCACGAATAACATTTCCCACAATCATAACAATTACCTAGGTTGTTAGCCTAATCCCAAATTATATGGTATATGGGTTGTTATCCCAAGGCCACAAAATGTGAAATATGGGTGGTTATCATTTCCTTGATGTAGGTACATAGTTGGTTAGCCCATGAATAACATATTATTATTGTATATATGGGAAGCCTTGATATAATATTTTATATGTTTATTTTTATGCCACATTCCAATGACATATGCTAAATTTAATCTCTAACATAACATGTTCATTGGTTTCCATATTATTCATTTCTTATAAATGAACAATTTTTATGTCATGTATTGTGATTGCTATCATTAATTTCCATGGAATTGTTTTCTAAATTTATTCTCTTGTGTCAAAGCCATATGTTCATTATTTTCTTATGCATCTCCCTTATTTACCCTTATTATGAATCTATTCTCACCCTTTCTTATGATTACTATATGTAAGATTTGATGAATGGTTCAAGGTCAGGAATTTTTCTAAGATTACTTTATTGGAAGAACATTACGGGAGATATTTAATATCTTACAACAAATTGTTATATTTTTTAATTAGTCTCCATATTCAATAAAAATTTAATGGTCCTCAAGTGTGTGTTTCTATAATAAATTGAATATTGATATAAAAATATCGAATTATGATGTATAAAAGGACTGTTTTTCTATATTTGGTTACATATGAAAGGATTGGTCATTTTTATTATAGTATGATGAATAAAATTACTCATATACCTATGGATATTTTAAAGGATATTTCATGGAATCTTCCTTAGGATCTGACTACCAATGATATCGAGTATAAGATAATATCGTAGAATTTTGTTATGGGAAAGTGAATGTGGTTTCATTGAAATTAAAACCATATTTAGATACTAGAATTGAATTTTTCTCTTGAACATGGGATCCACATGTCAAAATATTTGATAATGGAACATTGAATTATGCTCAATTGTCACCTGGTTTACAACAATGGGAATGGAATCACACCGTGTTTGACAATACGAGGTGATATAATTTGTAAATTAAAAAAATTATGAAACATCATAAATGGATTTTGTAGATTGTGAGTAATAATGAGCATTGATAAACTAATTTTATAATATACTTAGATGGTTTTAGGGTTAAAACATAATATACACGACTTTTCTTGAATATGTGGTTTCAACAATGATTAATGTATCTCAAACTACACTTTCTGGTTTATGTTGATGGATGGATCATAAAGGATTCTTTTTAATGTCATGTTTTATGTATAATTCTATTATTTTCCTCCAATGAAGCCAAATGTCATTTAATCCAGAATATAAAATCATTTATTCTTAGACAAAATTCTAAATCTATGAATCATGTTTGAATTCCTATCAAAAAATGTGGGTAGAACATTATGAAGAGTTCATCATGAGGCAATATCCATATTTTTTATGCATATTCTGAACCATGAGTATATGAAAAATGGATCAATATCACATAGATTATATATTTGATCATCCATGGACTAGATCAATAGATGTTTATGTTGGATTTTTATCATTTGGAAGAAAAATATGATCGATAGTGAAATCATATCAAGAATAATAGGAATGATGATTAAATCGACTCAATGTATTGGTATTGATCAATAACATATTATCCAATTTTTACATTCCCCATATTCCTTAAATAATAATGGAGGAGTTCCTTGAGCTAATGGTAAATGATGTTGTATTTGTTAGTACACAATAGGAAAATGTTACCATACAAGTAAAGTGAGATTCTGGTTTTATCTTCCATCATGGATGCAAGGATGGATGAATTTTCTATGGTTAAAAAAAATAATCCAAATGTAATTATGAATAATATAATATAGTAACTATAGAAAAAATTACTTGATGGTGTATCAAGATAGAGATGGAAGTTAGATATACGTATCAATATCTTTATTGTGATAATATGTTGAAATTAAATTTCATAGGAAAATTGAAAACCATTAAAACAAAAAAAATCAACATTAAATTATTATATAAGTGTGGGAAGAAGGATAAAGGAAATATTAATAATGTGATTAATAAATTTCTTACATGTGGGCCAGAATGGAATTTATTGAATAAATACAGAACTGATGATAGGAAGTGATCTAGAGATGTGAATAAAAAGAAAAATAAACCAAATTAACAACCAACTCTTTTATGATAAAATTTATAGTATTTTAGAAATTATAGTAACATGTATTGAAATAAAAGGATTAATAATTATGATCAAAACAAATATACATAGAAGAAATAGAGGAAATAAAAATCTTATACAATAATTATGGTTGATTTACATCATCCTAATTATGTCGCACATATCCTTTAATGAATTGTTGTGAATTTCATGATAAATGTTTTAAAAACAATCACTTGGAAATTTTTTATGTTTGTAATTTTTTTAAGATACCTCTAATTTTATTAATTTATTATGTCTCTTTACATAGATTATTGAATAATTGAATAATATGTGATATTATATCGATTAAATTATTAACCACAACATCCATCCAAATGGTTTTATATGAAAAACGTTTTTATATTATAATTGGTGATCAATATTTTGGAAGAATATATGTATTGTGTTATGTTATCATAAAATTACTGATTACCATTATGAGATTATGAGCATTGGGTTTGTCATAAGATCGAAGTCATTGAAAATCATTTTGAGGTTTAATGTGATGGGAGTCTATCAGGATACATGATATTTTCAGAGGACTTAAACAAAATACAACGCTATTCTTCTTATATTATTTTAGTAAAAATTATATTTAATTTGGAATTAATTTACATGTTTGGACATATAATTAAGGGTACTATTAACCCTTAGGTTTTAATATATAATTTTTTGAGGAAATTATGGTTTCTATTCGATCCCTCAAAAACGTTGATAAATTATATCGATATTAGTGAATAATTATATTTTAGACATCATTCTATAACAAACAATATGTATGTGGTATGTTTACCTAGAAAATAACATTAAACTTTATATAATTAGGATGAATGGTTTTCCCCAATGATTTGGAAGGTAATCATCAAGCACTTGATATAAGGTAGATATTCATCATTATGTATCATCATAAGACATATTGTCAGTTTGATATAATAACTAAAATGGTAAATGATATTATTTTAATGGTGTTTGGTATCAACACCTTTCTCAAGTTGAGTTTTAATGAAATTATAACATATAGTTATTTATTTATAAGGCTCCTAATTAATCATTTAAGTAAAGGAAATGTAGATCTTGAATGTACATGAATTATTTTATAGAAAGAAAAATATTAAGACCTCATAAAGATGATATGATGGTAGAAAAGGTTATATAAATTGGTAAACATGTAATAATTTAACATAATTGGTAGAAAATTTATCTTTATATTCATCAACATGATCTATAATTTTATATCGATGATATGTTGCTTCAATAGAAATCTACATGGAAGAATGAAGGGAATATTGATCCTTTGGTATTTCGATCTTATTAAAACACATTATCATTACCGAATAGTATATTAATGTTAAGTGCTTCCAAATAACATCTCTCAAGTCAATAGTGTGTTCCATGTATCTATTCATTGTAAGTACATCCACACCCTTCACATGTAGGGAGATCCGATGTCATCAAAATGGGGTAAGATCATTATTATAAGGAATAACCATATGAGTACTATGATACTAAATTTAATGATATAAAAATAAACACCTCTCCCTTAGTATGTGATTTTTATAAATCTAACATGTTTGAATATGATACATAGAAACTTGAGTATATGATGAGGTAGATTTGTAACACCACGAGATTTTATGGAAAATATTCTTTTTAATTTCATTAATGTATTGTGTTGTACACTACACCCAAAGGAGCATGCACAACACACATCCTTGACATGTCTTGCATTACACACAAGCACAACCTTCCATGATAGTGTGTGTTGTACGCAATACCGAGTTTCGCTAAACAACGATATGTTATATAAACTAGCCGTTATGAATAGTAATACCCACTTTTTTAATTTTTTTAAATTTTATCTTTCAAAATGGACTTCATTTTTGGATTCAAAATATCTAAATTAGCCTAGGGTGAATTTTTGGTATTTTTCTGAAAACATTCAATTTTTGATGAATAGTGAAAACACTAGGTTACTATTCAAAACCCGACTTTTTATTTAAATAATTATTTATTTTATATAAATTTATTTTCGGTCAAAAATAATACATAATACCTATATAAGTTCAATTAATGTCATTGGAGTCATTTTATAATAATTTTAGACATATAAAAATTTTATTGAACTTTTTACTGTCTTTTACCCACCTCCTAGGAGAATTTGGAAATTCACATAAAACGTAATTTTACCGCTTCTGTGAGTAGAATTTTGAAAATCCAAGAGACATAGATTATATCAAGGAATAAAATGTGGTTCAATGAGATGAAAATAAATTATGGTGAATAGTAACTTTCTACTTTTTTTAACCACAGTTAAAAGTAAATAGTGTAATTTAGTGTAAAATTGATATTATTATTACCCTAAAAGATGTGGTAATTCTATTGGATAAGTGTAATTCGACCAAAAACAACCTTAGTAATAACATATGACCATTTAGGCCCACTTGGATTGGATTAGGACATTTATTATTAATTTATTTAAAGAAGGGTTAAAATAGTTAAAATCAATGTTTAATAAATAAATCATTTTTAATATAGGGTTATACATAAGATAAATTCGACTATAAATATTATTTTTTAAGATAAAAAGATTTCCTAAATAATGGTATTTTATTTATAATTATTAGAAATTTAATACATTAATTTAATTATGACACAATGATGATGTAGTAATTATATTATTAATGAAATATTAACATAATTGATGTTATAAATACCCAAATAAATGTAATTTGAGTCTTTTTATGAATTCCACTAATTTTCTAGGTTAATATGACATGTTAGTATTGATTTAGTTATCGTTTTCGAACTATTCATTCTGTTATGATTTTCATAAAAATCAATTACCAAATAGTGTCAAAATTGACATTAAATAATTATTAAAACAAATGTTATATTATTAATTGTGATTTTATTCCTAAAAATCTAAGTTTCTGCCAAATGACTTAGATAAGGGTATATATATTAATACTAAACAACTAGGGGTTCGTTTGTCTTGTTATAGTAAGTTTATTAACCTTATAGTGTATGAAAACAAGTAGACACGGTAAAAGTAAAATTATTTAACATAAGGTTAAATCTAAATGATAAGGATAAAATAGAAACCTAAACTTCTCTAAATTCTATTTTATGAGAGTATTATGACCCCTACCAACATTATCTTCAAAATAAATCAATTTGGAGCTATTAAAAACTGAATATTACTTTATAATAAAATAATATATTTAGTTTTTTCAAAGGTGCCCCTCTCCTCCCTTATAAAAGGGAATCTCCTCCCTCTCTTCCTCACACCACATTGAGCCTTCAATATCGGCCTACCCCTGACAAATTCTCTTCTACACTTCAATAGAAACATCCTAGAGGTTTTTTTATTCTTAATGACCAATTTTAGTTCCTTAAGAGGAGGTCACAAATAGGCACTTCAATAAAGAGGTAATGTCAATTACAGATTCTTTTAACTTTATTTCTTCTTCCACTTATTCTTCTTTAGTTGTTTCATTATGAAGTAACAACCTCAGTATGACTCATATACTGATATTTTATTATAATTATGAAAAAACCCTATTTCACCATCTATCCATCCTACGGAAAACGAAATCACCACGCGTGCGTACGTACAGAATACCGTCTCCATGCCGTGGTGAACTTTGTTTTTCCACCCACACCTTACACGGATGGGTATAGTGGTGTAAAGAATAACAATATTTGGTTATTGTAACATCATACTGATTATGATATATTATACCATCCACTCCAATATTATTCAATAATTATGGGAATGATATCATCGCTCATGCGTACGTATGGACTACCGTCTCCACGACGTGATGAGATTTATTCTCCATTTAACCATACATGAATGATCATAATGTTTATATAATGAATAATAATGAAATATATGAAATAATAATGCCACTGGATTTATGTATATATATATATGTATGTCATCTATTTAGTTTCATTCAATTCAATAAGGAAACGAAAACAGCATTCATGCATACGTACGACCTACCGTCTCAATGAACGGTGTATTTTATTCCTTTTATCGATCTATAATATATATATGTATATGATGAATATATATTATATATAAATCATGTTTTACATTCTGGAATTATTTAAATTAGGATATAAGTAATAATATCAAGAACAACAAGTCCAAACAGGTCTGATAAATAAAACGATTTAACCCAAAACGCTGCTTTAACATGGAACTTACAAAAGAACGGGTATTATAAAGTCATAAGTGAACCATATATGATATCATAACATTGAATATGATTCTGTAATAAGTCAATGAAAATATTTAAATCATTATACAGGAGGTTCGGATATGTACGAAGCATATCAGACCTAAGGTAAGGGAAAATATCAAAATATCATTTTTAACCAAGATTGTTTATACATTGGTATTTAGTAGGATGTATTTTATCATCCAAATACATGTTTCCTCAATATGTAATATTATTTAAATCCACCTACAATTTTTTGAATCCAATTTTATCCTTCGGTGAGTTTTTATTAAAAGATATGAAAGGAATCTTTTGTCATTATTCCTACGAGGTACTTTATGACTTTTCTGACAAAAGTACGAGAAGAATGTTTTTTTAACTTATACGGCATGAATGGATTTTTAAAACATTATTTCCAACAAGCTTACATTACAATTTTTCATGTTTATTTGTAACCAACTTATTTTAGTTTAAAATTATATGACATGATAAAAAAGGAAAATCTTTTTGAAGTATAAAAGAAAATTTCCTCAAGAATGGAGTTCAAGTGTTTTATCAAAATTATTTTCCATATAAGATAATATAGGGTTCTGTTTCTATACCTATTATTACATTGATTTGATTATATTGTGATGGAATTATTTTTATGAATTCCTTTATCTTATATGAATTGTTTTATGATGTCACGATGTTTAAGAATCTCATTTTTATTACATATGCAATGATGTATGATTTATAATTTTGTGGCACACATAAGAATGGTATCATTATGAGATGGGTGGGACCTATATCTCCCTTAAATGCATTGGGTAAAGATTTATATCTCAATAGATAGACATGGATGGAACGGTAAGTTAATCTGGTTCAGTGTTACAGGACTGAAACAAGGAGTGAACTCGATTCAGAAAGGGACTTTGTCCACCAAGATGGTCTTGGAAGCAATGCCTTGGCTACTATGGAAATCATAACATGTACTGAATGGTTTCCACAATTATATGTTTTATTCCCATGCTATTTTATCATGATTGATGTTGCCTTATGATATATACCTTACATACTTCCATGATTCATGTCTTTGCTCAAGATTTTGATGTTTAGATTTTATGATCAGGTTTTTGCAATCAAATGTTTAGGGATTGTTTTATATTCTCTATGTTTACCCTTAATGGGAATTTGAGCTCACCCCTTTTTATGTTTTTTCCCCAGGATATAAAGAAAGGTTTTAGGTATGGAAAAAAGGGGAAGATCTTTATGGGAGATTTTGAGGATCTTTCACCATGATTAGAATATTATATTTTGAGTTTCCAAAGACACTAAACTATTACGGTCCTTGTGTGTCTATTTTTGTTATGTACTAAGTTTTCCGCAAAAGTAATGTAATGTCCATGTACATCAAGATTCGGGTCTCTACAGCTGGTATCATAGGCAAAGGAGGTAGGAATATATATGATCCTTGGGAACTCTCACATGTGAGCGTTGGACGAAACATGTATCTCCGCCCAAGGGCTTCACGCGGAAATGGCTGCCACTGGGGATGGTGGTTTGTCCCACCCAGGGGGTGTAGCCGCCCGTGGAGTTCCCTAATAGGTATCAGTTATAGTCCACTGGAAGTAATTCCAGACTGCTACAGTTGGTATCATAGGAAAGGATTAGTCAACCTTTGGAAACTGGGATGTGAAAACGTTAGTGAGATCCCTATAGATATTTCTAAGGTATGTCTAGGGATACCCCTAAAGATAAGTATACATATAGGATATATTCATAGAACTATGGCAATGATTTTTTAATTTAACATAAGATATTAGATATTGAGGGTACTCCCCCATTACTATGTTGTTTTTCCTAACATGATTTTTGTCTCTCACACTATTCATTTTTGGTTTTAGAAAACGGTTGGAAACAAGATGATTCATGATAATTGAGGATATGATTGAAAATGTAATGATATTCTTCCTGAGAAACAAATGAAATGGGATTTGGAAGTCCAAACATCATTATTATACCGAATTAGAAATCTCATAATATGATCCATAAACTCCAATTTGGTAAGTTTCCTGACTCGGCTAATAAGAGAAAGATGGAGTTTCATGAATATCATAGAGGAAATAAAGTTCATTTTCTCCTATTTAAATCTTGTGGGAAGAGGCATCAAGGAGAACGTTTCAAAGGAACTGGAAGATGCATTGGATGTGTAAAATAAGGACACAAATCCAGTAAGTACAAAGGAAAAGGTTCAGTTAACACCATTGATGAGGATAATGGTATTGCTACGACATCAACAATAGTTAAGTGTTTTAAATGTGGAATGTATGGAAATTATGAAAACCAATTCCCTAAGGAAAAATCTCATAAATAGAATCAGCATGGTCATATGGGTAGTATTTATGTGGATGATGACGAAGAGGCTACAAATGATATGTGAAGTGAACGAATTGTTGAAGCTCGGTCAATGGTTTAAGAAGGTAGTGGAATGATTACATGTTTATCAAGTGTAATGTTTTATAAGTAATCTCATGGTGCTATGGAATAAAGTGACATCTAAGGATTGTTACACTGTTTTCTTTCCTTATGTTTTGAATGTATATGATGAATGGTACCAGTGACCATGAAAGGTTATTCATATATTTTTGGAAAGTAGATGATATGCGCATAATGAAGGGATGAGGAGAAAATTATGTGTTTGATAGTATTCATGAGATCATGACTTATATAAGGAGAAGTTCATATCATAGTTTGAGTATATAGAATTTTTCAATTTTTGTATGTGGAAAGAGTTAACTATTGACAGCATTCATGTTTTCACTAAGGTTTAATGGGTATTCATTCTTTAAGAGAATACATGATTAAGGTATTCACATATTTTTAATTTGACCAAAAAGATATATCTTATGATATATTGGGGATAAATGATGGCATTCACGTGATTGTTATGTGACATTTCAAGTAATCATTTTCATTATACTATGAGCTTGGACCGAAGTATTTTAGATAAGCATAATGATTGGAATGGATTATGTTGGACATAAGTAAGTATTGTTTAAGGATATAACTTTTATCGATATTATTTATGGGATGCTATAGAAATGTAGTTTTAGAAAAAGGACATCCTGCAGGATGGGCGACAACCAATCACGTCAGACAAGGCTATGGGAATCGAACCCACAACCAAAGTGTGACTGGCCTTTATCACATACCACTATCCTACAGGAAGTCTCTATTTAGTAAAAACTAGTTTTATTATATTAAACAGTATTATATATGAAGTATAAGTCCATTTTAGGAACAATATATGACTAATCTCACTATAGATGGACTTATGTATTTTTGATAACTTTTATAACCTTTTGTTTGAGACAGATGGAATGAACCATCATTCTATCACATGATCTGCTAACACATCACGAATGAAAAATTAATCTTCATTTCTTTAAGAGATGAAGTGGAAATTGTCCAAAGAAAAACCAACGGTGAGACTGTACCAAAATCACTAAAGCATTTCTCCTAATTCAAATTTCATCAACTTTAGGGAAATGATCTTGAAAACCAAAACTTTTTCCTAGTTCCCTTATATCTGATGAATCAAATGGTACCTTAGATCATCATAAATCTATGGCTTTGTGATTTATGGATTTTTTATAGCCATGTTCTCTACCACTCTCCATCAGAACTTGATGGTTAGATTTTTCTTCCATATCCATATTTTCACCTATGTTATCCTATATGGAAACCTAGTGATGAGTTTATTTGGGTAACCGTTACATTTCATACTTTAGTTTTTAAAGCCATGTTTTGGTATTCCTTTTTACGATGTGGGTTTCTATTAAAGAAACTTTCGAGTAGTAAACCATTTATAACCCCGGCAAATTTCTAGGGTAAAATTCATTTTAAGGAGGGTAGAATGTGACATACCAAGAATTTATGAAAAATATTATTTTTAATTTTATTAATATCTTGTGTTGTATGCTACACCAAAAGGAGCTTTCACAACACACATCCCTTACTTGTCTTTCATTACACCCAAACACGACCTTCCATGACAGCGTGTGTTGTATGCAATACAGACTTTCACTAAACAACGATATGTTATATAAACTAGACGTTATGAATAGGAATACCCACTTTTTGAAATTTTATAAATTTTAACATTCAAATTGGACTTCATATTTGGATTCATATAATTGAAATTATCCTAGGGTGAATTTTTGGTATTTTTCTGAAAACATTCAATTTTTGATGAATAGTGAAAACACTGGGTTTCTATTCAAAAACCGACCTTTTATTTAAATAATTATTTATTTTATTTAAATTTATTTTAGGTGAAAATTGATACATAATACCTATATAAGTTCAATTTAAATCATTGGAGTCATTTTATAATAATTTTCGATATATAAAAATTTTATTGAACTTTTCACCGTCTTTTACCCACCTCCTAGGAGATTTTGCAAATTCACATAAAACATAATTTTACCACTTCTATGAGTGGAATTTTGAAAATTAGAGAGACACAGTTAATATCAAGTACTAAAATTTGGTTCAATGAGATGAAAATAATTTCTGGTGAATAGTAACTTTTTACTTTTTTTACCACGGTTAAATGTAAATAGGGTAATTTAGGGTAACATTGATATTATTATTACCCTAACACATGTCCTAATTCTATTTGAGAAGTTTAATTCGACCAAAAACAACCTTAGGAATAAAATATGACCATTTAGGCTCACTCGGAATAGATTAGGACATTTATTATTAATTTATTTAATGAAGGGTTAAAATAGTTAAAATCAATGTTTAATAACTAAATCATTTTTAATATAGGGTTATACATAAGATAAATTCTACTATAAATATTAATTAGAAAGATAAATATATTTCCTACATAATGGTATTTTATTTATTATTTTTAGACATTAAATAATTTAATTTATTTATGACACAATGATGATGCAATAAATATCTTATTAATGAAATATTGACATAATTGATGTTATAAATACCCAAATAAATGTAATTTGAAATTTTTTATGAATTAAACTAATTTTATAGGTTAATATGATATGTTATAATTTATTTAGTTAACTTTTTCGAACTAATAATTCTGTTATGATTTTAACAAAAATCAATTATGAAATAGTTTCAAAATTGACATAAAATAGTTTTTTAAAAAAATATTATATTATTAATTTTTATTTTATTCCTAAAAATCAATGTTTCTGCCAAAGGCCCTATATAAGGTTATATATATTAAAAATAAACAGCTTGGGGTTTTTTTGGCTTGTTATAGTATGTTTGTTAGCTTTATAGTGTATGAAAACAAGAAGACACGGTAAAAGTAATATTATTTAACTTAAGGTTAAATATAAATGTTAAAGTTAAAATTGAAACATAAACTTGTATAAATTATATTGGATGAGAGGATTTAGACACATCCCCACATTTTCTTCGAAATAAATCAATTTGGAGCTATTAAAAATCGAATATGACTTTATAATAAAATAATATTTTTAGTTTTTCCAAAGGTGCCCCTCTCCTCCCTTATAAAAGGGAAGCTCTTCCCTCTCTTCCTCACACCACTTTGAGCCTTCCAGATCGGCCTAACCCTGCCAAATTCTCTTCTGCACTTCCATAGAAACATCCTAGAGGTTCTGGTATTCTTCAAAGACCAATTTTAGTGCCCTAAGAGGAGGTCTTAAAGAGGGGATTCAAAGAAGAGGTAATGTCCGTTACCGATTCTTGAAAATTTAATTCTTCTTCCACTTATTCTTATTTAGTTGTTTCATTATGAATTAATAACATCAGTATATCTCATATAATGACATTTTATTATAAGTATGAAACAAAACTATTTCACCATCTATCCATCCTATGTAAAACGAAATCACCACGCGTGCGTATGTACGGAATACCTTCTCCACGCCGTGTTGAAATCTGTTTTTCAACCAACACCATAAATGGATGGGTTTAATGGTGTAAAGAATAAATATATATGGTTATTATAACATCAAAATGATTCTGATATATTATACCATCAACTCCAATTCTATTCAATAATTATGGGAATGATATCATCGCTCGTGCATATGTATGGACTACCGTCTCCACAACGTGATGAGATTCATTCTCCATGTCAAAAATACATGAGTGACCATAAAGTTTATATAATGAATAATAATGAAATATATGAAATAATAATTCTACAGGATTAATGTATATATATATGTATGTCATCTATTTAGTTTCATTCAATTCAATAAGGAAACGAAAACAACGTTCATGCGTCCGTACGTCATACCGTCTCCATGAATGGTGTATTTCATTTCTTTTATTGATCTATAATATATATGTATATTATGAATATATATTATATATAAATCATGTTTTACTTTCTATAATTATGTAAATCCGGATATAAGTAATAATATCAATAACAACAAGTCCAAACACGTATGATAAATAAAATGATTTAACCCAAAACACTACTTTAACTTGGATCTTACAAAATAATGGGTAATATAAAGTCATAAGTGAACCATATATGATATAATAACAATGAATATGATTCCATAATAAGTCAATTACATTATTTAAATCATTATACTGGTTTTTCGGATACGTACGAAGCATATCAGACCTAAGGTAAGGGAAAATATCACAATCTCATTTTTATCCGAGATTGTTTATAATTTGGTCTTTACTAGGATGTATTTTATCATCCACATCCATGTTTTCTTAATATTTAATATTATTTCCATCCACCTAAAATTGTTTAAATCCTATTTTACCCTTCGGTGAGTTTTTAGTAAAAGACATGAAAGGAATGTTTTTTCGTTTTTTGTACGAGGTACTTTTTGACTTTTCTAACAAAATTATGAGATGAATGTTTCTTTAAATTATACGGCATGAATCGATTTTTAAAACATTATTTCAAATAAGAATCCTTTACAAGTTTTCAAGTTTATTTTTAATCAACTTATTTTAGTGTAAAATTGTATGACATGTTATGAAAGGAAAATCTGTTTGAAGTATAACGGATATTTTCCTCAATAATGGAGTTCAAGTGTTTTATCAAAATTATTTTACATCTAAGATAATATAGGGTTCTGTTTCTATCCTTATTATTACATTGATTTGAGTATGTTGTGATGGAATTATTTTTATGAAATCCTTCATCTTATATGTATTGTTTTATGATGTCACGATGTTTAAGAATCACATTTTTATTACATATGCACTGATGTATGATTTATGATTTTGTGGCACACATAATAATGGTATCATTATGAGATGGGTGGGACCTATATCTCCCTCCATTGCATTGGGTAAACATTTTTATCTAATGAGATAGGCATGGCTGGAATGGTAAGTTAATCCGGTTGAGTGTTACAAGACTGAAATGAAGAGTGAACTCGATTCAAAAAGGGACTTTGTCCACCAAGATGGTCTTGGCAGCAATGCCTTGGCTACTATGGAAATCATAAAATGTGCTGAATGGTTGCCACAATTACATGTTTTATTTCCATGCTATTTTATCATGATTGATGGTCCTTTATGATTTATGCCTTACGTACTTCCAAGATTCATGTTATTGCTCATGATTTTGATATTTAGATTTTATGTTCATGTTTTTGCATTCAAATGTTTATTGATTGTTTTATGTTCTCTATGTTTACCCTTACTGGGAATTTGAGCTAACCCCTTTTATGATTTCTATTCCCCAGGATATAAATAACGGTTTTAGGTAAGAAAAAAATGGGAAGATATTAATGGGCGATGTTGAAGATCTTACAACATGATTAGAAGATTATATTCCGAGTTTCCAAAGACACTAAACTATTACGATCATTGTGTGTCTGTTTTTGTTATGTACTAAGTATTCAGAAAATGTAATGTAATGTCCATGTACGTCAAGATTTGGGTTTCTATAGTTGGTATCAGTGGCAAAGGAAGTAGGAATGTATCCATTCCGTGGGAACTCTCACATGTGAGCATTGGACGAAGGATGGCTCTCCGCCCAAAGGCTTTATGAGGAAATGGCTGCCACTGGGGATTGTGGTTTGTCCCGCCCAGGGGGTGTAGCTGCCCATGGATTGCCCTGATAGGTATCAATTATAGTCCACTGGAAGTAATTCTAGACTGCTACAGTTGGTATTAGAGGAATGGTTTAGTCAATATTTGGAAACTAGGATACAAAAACGTTAGTGAGATCCCTAGAGATATTTCTAAGGTATGTCTAGGGATGTCCCTAAAGATAAGTATACATATAGGATATTGTCCTAGAACTATTGTAATGATCTTAGAATTTATCCAAATATGTTAGATATTGAGGGTAATCCCCCTTTACTATGTTGTTTTCCCTAGCATGATATTTGTCTCTCACAATATTATTTTTGGGTTTTAGAAAATGGATGGAAACAAGATGATTCATGATAATGGAGGATATGATGGACAATGGAATGATATTATTCATGTGAAACCAAATTAAATGGGATTTGGAAGTCCAAACATCATTATTATGCCGAATCGTCAATCTCATAATGGGATCAATAAACTCGAATTAGGTATGTTTCCGGACTCGGCTAATAAGAGAAAGATGGAGTTTCATGATTATTAGAGAGGAAAGAATGTTCAATTTCCCCTATGTAAATCATGTTGGAAGAGTAATCAAGGAGAATGTTTCAAAGGAATTGGAAGATGCTTTGGGTGTGGAAAAGAAGGACACAAATCCAGTAATTGCAAAGGAAAAGGGTTTGTTAACACCATGGACGAGGATAATGGTATTGCTATGACATCAACAATGGTTAAGTGTTTTAAATGGGGAATGTACGAGAATTATGAAAACCAATCCCTAGGGGAGAATCTCATAAAGAGAATCAGCATGGTAATCTGTGTAGTATTTATGTGGATGATGATAAAGAGACTACAAATGATATGTGAAGTGAATGAATTGTTGAAGCTCGTTCAATGGTTTAAGAAGGTAGTGGAATGATGACATGTTTATCAAGTGTAATGTTTTATAAGTAATATCATGGTACAATGGAATAAAGAGACATCTAAGGATTGTTACACTATTGTCTTTCTTTATGTTTTGAATGTATTTGATGAATGGTACCGGTGACCATGAAAGGTTATTCAGATATTTTTGGAAAGTAGATGATATGCGCATAATGAAGGGATAAGGAGAAAATTAATTATTTGATATTATTCATGAGCTCATGACTGATATAAGGAGAAGGTCATATCATGGTTTTAGTATATAGAATTTATGGATTTTGCTATGTGGAAAGAGTTAACTTTTGACAGCATTCATGTTTTCACTAAGGGTTAATGGGTATTAATTCTTCAAGAGAATACATGATTAAAGTATTCACATGTTTTTAATTTTACCAACAAGATATATCTTATGATATATTGGGGATAAATGATGGCATTCACGTGATTGTTATGTAAGATTTCAAGTAATCATTTTTATTATACTATGAGTTTGGACCGAAGTGTTTTAGATAAGCCTAAATATTGGAATGTATTATGATGGACATAAGTTAGTATTGTTTAAGGATAGATCTTTATCAATATTATTGATGGGATGTTATAGTAATGTAGTTTTAGAAAAAGGACAACCTGTAGGACGGGTGACAACCCATCGCGTCGGACAAGGCTGTTGGAATCGAACCGAAAACTGAAGTGCGACTGGCCTTTATAACCTACCACTGTCTTACAGGAAGTCCCTGTTTAGTAAAAACATGATTTATTATGTTAAGAAGTATGATATATGAAGTACAAGTTCATTTTTGGAACCATATATGATTAATCACACTGTAGGTGGATTATGTATTTTTGATAACTTTTATAACATTTTGTTTGATACATATAGAATGACCCATCATTCTATCACATGATCTGATAAAACTTCACGAATGAGAAATTCAACTTCATTTATTTAAGAGTTGAAGTGGAAATTGTCCAAAGAACGACCAACGGTGAGACTGTACAAAAATCACCAAAGTATTTCTTCTAATTCCAATTTCATCAACTTTAGGGAAATGATCTTGAAAACCAAAAATGTGTTCCTAGTGCCCTCATATTCGATGAATCGGATGGAACCTTAGATCATCACAAATCTATGGATTTGTGATTGATGGATTTTTCAGAGCCAAGTTCTCTACCACTCTCCATCATAACTTGATGGTTAGATTTTTCTTCTATATCCATATTTTCACCTATATTCTCCTATATGGAAACCTAGTGATGAGTTTCATTGGGTAACTATTATGTTTCATACATTAGTTTTTAAAGCCAAGTTTTGGTATTCCTTAATAAAATGTGCATTTTTATTAAAGAAACTTTTGAGTAGTAAACCATTTATACCCCCGATGAATTCTGAGGGAAAAATTCATTTTATAGAGGGTAGAATGTAACACCCCGATATTTTATGAGAAATATTCCTTTTAATTTCATTAATGACTTGTGTTGTACGCTACACCAAAAGGAGCTTGCACAACATGCATCCCGGACTTGGCTGACATTACACGCAAGCATGACCTTCCATGATAGCGTGTGCTATACGCAATACCGAGTTTCGCTAAACAATGATACGTTATATAAACTAGCCATTATGAATAGTAATACCCACTTTTTGAAATTTTATAAATTTTATCGTTCAAAATGGAATTAATTTTTGAATTCAGATTATCGAAATTATACTAGGGTGAATTTTTGGTATTTTTTTGAAAACTTTCAATTTTTGATTAATAGTGAAAACACTGAGTTACTATTCAAAAATCGACTTTTTATTTAAATAATTATTTATTTTATTTAAATTTATTTTAGGTAAAAATTGATACATAAAACCTATATAAGTTCAATTTAAGTCATTGGAGTCATTTTATAATAAATTTAGATATATAAAAATTTTATTGAACTTTTCATCGTCTTTTACCCACCTCCTAGGAGAATTTGGAAATTCACATAAAACATAATTTTACCGCTTATATGAGTGGAATTTTGAAAATATGAGTGACACAGTTAATATTAAGGACTAAAATTCGGTTCAATGAGATTAAAATAATTTTTGGTGAATAGTAATTTTTTACTTTTTCACCACAGTTAAAAGTAAATACGGTAATTAAGTGTAAAATTGATATTATTATTACCCTAACACATGTCCTAATTGTATTTTATAAGTTTAATTCGACCAAAAACAACCTTAGGAATAAAATATGATCATTTAGGCCCACTTGGATTTGATTAGGACATTTATTATTAATTTATTTAAATAAGGGTTAAAATAGTTAAAATCAATGTTTAACAACTAAATCAATTTTAATATAGGGTTATATATAAGATAAATTATACTATAAATATTAATTAGAAAGATAAAAATATTTCCTACATAATAGTTGTTTATTTTTTATTTTTAGACATTATATAATATAATTTATTTATGACACAAAGATGATGCAGAAATTATCTTATTAATGAAATATTGACATAATTGATGTTATAAATACCCAAATAAATGTAATTTGAGACTTTTTATGAATTAAACTAATTTTAAAGGTTAATATGACATGTTAGTATTTGTTTAGTTAAGTTTTTAGAACTAATAATTCTGTTATGAATTTCACAAAAATCAATTACCATATAGTGTCAAAATTGACATAAAGAAGTTTTTTAAACAAATATTATATTATTAATTGTTATTTTATTCTTAAAAATATATGGTTCGGAAAAATGAGTTATATAAGGTTATATATATTAATAATAAAAAACTTGGGGTTCTTTTGTCTTGTTATAGTAAGATTATTAACCTTATAGTTTAAGAAAACAAGAAGACACGGTAAAAGTAAAATTATTTAACTTAAGGTTAAATCTAAATGATAAGGTTAAAATAGAAACATAAACTTGTATAAATTCTATTGGATGAGAGTATTTCGACCCATCCTCACATTAGCTTCTAAATTAATCAATTTGGAGCAATTAAAAACCGAATATGACTTCATAATAAAAGAATATTTTTAGTTTTTCCAAAGGTGCCCCTCTCCTCCCATATAAAAGGGAATCTGCTCCCTCTCTTCCTCACACCACATTGAGCCTTCAAGATCGGCCTACCCCTGCCAAATACTCTTATCCACATCCATAGAAACATCCTAGAGGTTCTAGTATCCTTCAAAGACAAATTTTAGTGCCCTAATAGGAGGGCTCAAAGAGGCGCTTCAAAGAAAAGGTAATGTCCGTTACTGATTCTTTCAGCTTTATTTCTTCTTCCACTTCATCTTCCTTAGTTGTTTCATTATGAAGTAATAATATCATTATAACTCATATAATTATATGTTATTACATGTATGAAACAACCCTATTTCACCATCTATCCATCCTACGGAAAACGAAATCACCACGCGTGCGTACGTACGGAATACCGTCTCCATGCAGTGGTGAAATATTTTTTTCCACCAACACCTTAGATGGATGGGTATAATGGTGTAACTAATAACTATATATGGTTATTATAAAATCATAATGATTCTGATATATTATACCATCCACCCCAATTATATTCAATAATTATGGGAACGATATCATCGCTCGTGCGTACGTACGGACTACCATCTCCACGACACGATGATATTCATTCTCCATGTTAACCATACATGAATGATCATAAAGTTTATATAATTAATAATAATTTAATATATGAGATAATAATTCTACTGGATTTATGTATATATATATATATGTCATCTACTTAGTTTCATTCAATTCAATAAAGAAACAAAAACAGCGTTCATGCGTACGTACGGCGTACCGTCTCCATGAACGGTGTATTTCATTCCTTTTATCGATCTATAATATATATATGTATATGATGAATATATATTATATATAAATCATGTTTTACATTCTGGAATTAAGTAAATCAGGATAAAGTAATAATATCAAGAACAACAGGCCCAACCACATACGATAAATAAAACGATTTAACCCAAAACGTTGCTTTAACATGGAACATACAAAAGAACGGGTAATATAATGTCATAAGTGATCCATATATGATATCATAAAAATGATTATGATTCTGTAATAAGTCAATGACATTATTTAAATCATTATACAGGAGTTTCGGATACTTACGAAGCATATCGGACCAAATGTATGGGAAAATATTACAATCTCATTTTTATCCGAGATTGATTATACTTTGGTATTTACTAGGATGTATTATATCATCCACCCCCATTTTTCCTCAGTATTTAATATTATTTCGATCCACCTACAATTTTTTAAATCCAATTTTACACTTCGGTGAGTTTATAGTAAAATATATGAAAGTAATCTTTTGTCGTTTTTCGTACGAGGTACTTTTTGACTTTTTCGACAAATGTTTGAGAAGAATTTTTTTTTAACTTATACGACATGAATGAATTATTAAAAAATTATTTCCAAGAAGATTAATTTAAAAGTTTTCATGTTAATTTTTAATCAACTTATTTTAGTTTAAAATTGTATGACATGTTAAGAAAGGAAAATGGTTTTGAAGTATAAAGGATATTTTCCTCAAGAATGTAGTTCAAGTGTTTTATCAAAATTATTTTCCATCTATGATAATATAGGGTTCTGTTTCTATCCCTATTATTAGATTGACTTGATTATGTTGTGATGGAATTATTTTAATGAATAACTTTATCTTATATGAATTGTTTTATGATGTCACGATGTTTAAGAATCCCATTTTTATTACATATGAAATGATGTGTGATTTATGATTTTGTGGCACACATAAGAATGGTATCATTATAAGATGGGTGGGACCTATATCTCCCTCCAATGCATTGGGTAAAGATTTATATCTCATTAGATATACATGGCTGGAATGGTAAGTTAATCCGGTTCAGTGTTACAGGACTGAAACGAGGAGTGCACTCGATTCATAAAGGGACTTTGTCCACCAAGATGGTTTTTGCAGCAATGCCTTGGCTACTATGGAAATCAAAACATGTGTTGAACAGTTGACACAATTACATGTTTTATTCCCATTCTATTTTATCATGACTGATGTTCCCTTATGATATATGCCTTACGTACTTCCAAGATTCATGTCTTTTCTCAAGATTTTGATGTTTAGATTTTATGTTAATGTTTTTGAATTCAAATGTTTATGGATTGTTTTATGATCTCTATGTTTACCTTTACTGGGCATTTGAGCTCACCCCTTTTTATGTTTTCTTTTCCCCAAGATATAAAGAATGGTTTTTGGTATGAAAAAAAGGGGAAGATCTTTATGGGAGATGTTGAAGATCTTTCACCATGATTAGATGATTATATTCCGAGTTACCAAAGACACTAATCTATTACGGTCCTTGTGTGTCTGTTTTTTTATGTACTAATTATTCTTCAAAAGTAATGTAATTTCCATGTACGTCAAGCTTTAGGTATCTACAGTTGGTATCAGAGGAAAAGGAGGTAGGAATGTATCTAATCCTTGGTAACTCTCACATGTGAGCGTTGGACGAAGCATGGCTCTCCGCCCAAGGGCTTCATGAGGTAATGGCTACCACTGGGGATGGTGGTTTGTCCCACCCAGGGGGTGTAGCCACCCGTGGAGTGCCCTGATAGGTATCAATTATAGCCCACTGGAAGTAATTCCAGACTGCTATTGTTGGTATCAAAGGAAAGGTTTAGTAAACCTTTGGAAACTGGGATGCGAAAACGTTAGTGAGATCCCTAGAGATATATCTAAGGTATGTCTAGGGATGTCCCTAAAGATAAGTATACATATTTTATATAGTCCTAGAACTAAGGTAATGATCTTAGAATTAAACCTAAAATGTTAGATATTGAGGGTACTCCCCCTTTACTATGTTGTTTTCCCTAGCATGATTTTTGTCTCTCACACTATTCTTTTTGGGTTTTAGAAAATAGGTCGAAACAATATGATTCACAATAATGGAGGATATGATGGACAATGTAATGATATTTTTCATGAGAAACCAAATTAAATGGGATTTGGAAGTCCAAAAATCATTATTATTCTGAATCAGAAATCTCATAATATGATCAATAAACTCAAAGTTGGTAAGTTTCCTGACTCGGATAAGAAGAGAAATATGGATTTTCATGATGATCATAGAGGAAAGAAAGTTCAATTTCCCCTATGTAAATCATGTAAGAAGAGGAATCAAGGGGAATGTTTCAAAGGAATTGGAAGATTCTTTGGGTGTGGAAAAGAAGGACACAAAGCCGGTATGTGCAAAGGAAAATGTTCAGTTAACACCATAGATGGGGATAATGGTATTGCTACAACATCAACAAAAGTTAAGTGTCTTAAATGTGGAATGTACGGGCATTAGGAAAACCAATGCCCTAAGGTAAAATCTCATAAAGAGAATCATCATGGTCATATGGGTAGTATTTAGGTGGATGATGATGAAGAGAATACAAATGATATGTGAAGTGAAAGAACTGTTAAAGCTCGGTCAATGGTTTAAGATGGTAGTGGAATGATTACATGATTATCATGTGTAATGTTGTATAAGTAATCTCATGGTACTATGGAATAAAGAGACATCTAAGGATTGTTACACTGTTGTCTTTCCTTAAGTTTTGAAAGTATATGATGAATGGTACCAGTGACCATGAAATGTTATTCAGATATTTTTGGAAAGTAGATGATACGGGCATAATGAAGGGATAAGGAAAATATTAAATGTTTGATAGTATTCATGATCTCATGACTAATATAAGGAGAAGGCCATATCATGGTTTGATTATATAGAATTTATCGATTTTGGTATGTCGAAAGAGTTATTTTTTGACAGGATTCATGTTTTCACTATGGTTTAATGGGTTTTCATTATTCAAGAGAATGCATGATTAATGTATTCACATTTTTGTAATTTGACCAATAAGATATATCTTATGATATATTGGGGATAAATGATGGCATTCACGTGATTGTTATGTGACATTTCAAGTAATCGTTTTAATTATACTATGAGCTTGGACTAACGTATTTTAGATAAGCCTAAATATTGGAATGGATTACGTTGGATAGAATTTAGTATTTTTAAGGATAGAACTTTTATCGATATTTTTGATGGGATGTTATATTAATTTAGTTTTAGAAAAAGGACAACCTTCAGGACGGGTGACAACCCATCGCGTCGGACAAGGCTGTGGGAATCGACCCCACAACCGAAGTTCGACTAGCCTTTATCACCTACCACTGGCCTACAGGAAGTCCCTGTTTAGTAAAAACTAGTTTTATTATATTAAGCATTATGATATATGAAGTATAAGTCCATTTTTGGAACCATATATGATTAATCTCACTATAGATGGACTTATGTATTTTTGATAACTTTTAAAACCTTTTGTTTTGAGACAGATGGAATGACCCATAATTCTATCACATGATCTGCTAAAACTTTACGAATGACAAATTCAACTTCATTTCATTAATAGATGAAGTGGAAATTTTCCAAAGAATGACCAACGGTGAGATTGTACAAAAATCACGAAAGTATTTCTTCTAATTCAAATTTCATCAACTTTAGGGAAATGATCTTGAAAACCAAAAATGTTGTCCTAGTGACCTTATATCCGATGAATCAGATGGTACCTTAGATCATCACAAATCTATGGCTTTGTGATTGATGTATTTTTCATAGCCATGTTCTCTACCACTCTCCATCAGAACATGATGGTTAGATTTTTCTTCCATATCCATATTTTCACCTATGTTCTCCTATATGGAAACTTAGTGATGAGTTTCTTTGGGTAACCATTACGTTTGATACTTTAGTTTGTAAATCCACGTTTTGGTATTCCTTTTTACTATGTGGGTTTCTATTAAAGAAAATTTCCAGTTGTAAACCATTTATAACCACGACGAATTTCGAGGGCGAAAATCATTTTAAGTGGGGTAGAATGTAACACCCTGAGATTTTATGAAAAATATTCTTTTTAATTTCATTAGTGTCTTGTGTTGTACACTACATCAAATGGAACATGCACAACACGCATCCCTGACTTGGCTTACAATACACGCAAGCACGACCTTCTATGATAGCGTGTGTTATACGCAACACTGAGTTTCGCTAAACAACGATATGTTATATAAACTAGCCATTATGAATAGTAATACCCACATTTTAAAATTTTATAAATTTTATTGTTCAAAATGGACTTCATTTTTGGATTCAAAATATGGAAATTAGCCTAGGGTGAATTTTTGGTATTTTTCTGAAAACATTCAATTTTTTATGAATAGTGAAAACACTGGGTTACTATTCATAAACTGACATTTAATTTAAATAATTATTTATTTTATTTAAATTTATTTTAGCTCAAAATTGATACATAATACATATATACGTTCAATTTATGTTATTGGAGTCATTTTATAAAAATTTTAGATATATTAAAATTTTATTGAATTTTTCACTATCTTTTACCCACCTCCGAGGAGAATTTGCAAATTCACATAAAACATAATTTTACCACTTCTGTGAGTGGAATTTGGAAAATCCGAGAGACATGGTTAATATCAAGGACTAAAATGTGGTTTAATGAGATGAAAATAATTTTTTTGGTGAATAGTAACTTTTAACTTTTTTTACCACGGTTAAAAGTAAATAGGTTAATTAAGGGTAAAATTGATATTATTATTACCCTAACACATGTCATAATTCTATTGGATAAGTTTAATTAGACCAAAAATAACCTTAGTAATAAAAAATGATCATTTAGGCTCACTTGGATTAGATTAGGACATTTATTTTTAATTTATTTAAAGAAGGGTTAAAATAGTTAAAATCAATGTTTAATAACTAAATAATTTTTAATATAGGGTTATACATAATATAAATTCGACTATATATATTCATTAGAAATCTAATACGATTTACTACATAATTGTATTTTATTTATAATTTTTAGACATTAAATAATGTTATTTATTTATGACACAGTGATGATGCAGTAATTATGTTATTAATGAAATATTGAAATAATTGATGTTATAAATACCCAAATAAATGTAATTTGAGACTTTTTATAAATTCAACTAATTTTAAAGGTTAATATGACATGTTAGTACTTATTTATTTAACTTTTTATAACTAATAATATTGTTATGATTTTAACAATAATCAATTACCAAATAGGGTCAAAATCGACATAAAATAGTTTTTAAAACAAATATTATATTATTAATTGTGATTTTATTCCTAAAAATCTGAGGATCGGCCAAATGACTTATATAAGGTTATATATATTAATAATATACAACATGGGGTTCGTTTGGCTTGTTATAGTAAGTTTATTAACCTTATAGTGTAAGAAAACAAGAAGACACGGTAAAAGTAATATTATTTAACTGAAGGTTAAATCTAAATGATAAGGTTAAAATAGAAACCTAAACTTTTTAAATTATATTTGATGATATTATTTCGACCCATCCCCACATTATCTTTGAAATAAATCAATTTGGAGCTTTTAAAAACTGAATATGACTTTATAATAAAATAATATTTTAAGTTTTTCCAAAGGTGCCCCTCTCCTCCATTATAAAAGGGCATCTCCTCCCTCTCTTGCTCACACCACTTTGAGCCTTCAAGATCGGCCTACCAATGCCGAATTCTATTATATACTTACATAGAAACATCCTAGAGGTTCTGGTATTCTTCATAGACCAATTTTAGTGCCCTAAGAGGAGGTCTCAAAGAGGCGCTTCAAAGAAGAGGTAATGTCCGTTACCGATTCATTCAACTTTATTTCTTCTTCCACTTCTTCTTCTTTGGTTGTTTCATAATGAAGTAATAACATCAGTATAACTCATATACTTATATGTCATTATATGTTTTAAACAAACTTATTTCACCATCTATCCATCCTACGGAAAATGAAATCACCACGCGTGTGTACGTACAGAATATTGTCTCCACGTCGTGGTGAAATCTGTTTTTCCACCAACACCTTACATGGATGGGTATAATGGTGGAAAGAATAACTATATATTGTTATTATAACATCATAATTAATCTGATATATTATACCATCCACTCCAATTCTATTCAATAATTATGGGAACAATATCATCGCTCGTGCGTATGTAAGGACTACCGTCTCCACGACGCGATGAGATTCATTATTCATGTTAACCATGCATGAATGATCATAACATTAATATAATGAATAATAATGAAATATATGAAATATTAATTCTACTGGATATATATATATATATATATATTTATGTCATCAATTTAGTTTCATTAAAATCAATAAGGAAACGAAAACAGCGTTCATGCGTACGTGCGGCCTACCGTCTCCATAAACGGTGTATTTCATTCTTTTATTGATCTATAATATATATATATGTATATTATAAATATATATTATATATAAATCATGTTTTAACTTATGGAATTATGTAAGTCGGGATATATGTAATAATATCAAGAACAACAAGTCCATACACGTAGGATAAATAAAACGATTTAACGCAAAACGCAGCTTTAACACAGAACTTACAAAAGAACAGGTAATATAAAGTCATAAGTGAACCATATATGATATAAAAAAATGAATATGATTCTATAATAAGTCAATGAAATTATTTAAATCATTATACAGGAGGTTCGGATACGTACCAAGCATACCGGACCTATGGTAAGGGAAAATATCACAATCTCATTTTTATCCGAGATTGTTTATACTTTGGTATTTACTGGGATGTATTTTATCATCCATATCCATGTTTCCTCAATATGTAATATTATTTCCATCCACCTAGAATTGTTTAAATCCAATTTTACCCTTCGGTGAGTTTTTAGTAAAAGATATGAAAGTAATCTTTTTTCTTTTTTCATACGTGGTACATTTTGACTTTTCCGAAAAAAGTACGAGAAAAATGTTTTTTTATCTGATACGACATGAATGAATTTTTAAAACATTATTTCCAAGAATCTTCCTTTACAAGTTTTCATGTTTATTTTTAATAAACTTATTTTAGTTTAAAATTGAATGACATGTTAAGAAAGGAAAATGTTTTTGAAGTATAAATGATATTTTCTTCAAGAATGGAGTTCAAGTGTTTTAACAAAATTATTTTCTATCTAATTTAATATAGGGTTCTGTTTATATCCCTATTATTACAATGATTTGATTATATTGTGATGAAATTATTTTTATGAATTCCTTTATCTTATATGAATTGTTTAATGATTTCACGATGTTTAAGAATTCCATTTTTATTACATATGCAATGATGTATGATTTATGATTTTGTGGCACTCATAAGAATGGTATCATTATGAGATGGGTGGGACATATTTCTCCCTCCAATGAATTCAGTATAGATTTATATCTCATGATATAGGCATGGCTGAATAGTAAGTTAATCCTGTTCAGTGTTACCGGACTGAAACGAGGAGTGAACTCGATTCAAAAAGGGACTTTGTCCACCAAGATGGTCTTGGCAGGAATGCATTGGCTACTATGGAAATCATAACATGTGTTGAATGGTTACCAAAATTACAGGTTTTATTCCCATGATATTTTATCATGAATGATGTTCCCTTATGATATATGCCTTACGTACTTTCAAAATTCATGTCTTTGCTCAAGATTTTGATATTTAGATTTTATATTCAGGTTTTTGCATTCAAATGTTTATGGATTGTTTTATGTTCTCTATGTTTACCCTTATTGGGAATTTGATCTCACCCATTTTTATGTTTTTGTTTCCTCTGGATATAAATAATGGTTTTAGGTAATAAAAAAATGGGAAGATCTTTGTCAAAGATGTTCAAGATCTTTCACCATGATTAGAAGATTATATTCCGAGTTTCCAAAGACACCAAACTATTACGGTCCGTGTGTGTCCATTTTTGTTATGTACTAAGTATTCCGCAAAAGTAATGTAATGTCCATGTATGTCATGATTCGGGTCTCTACAGTTGGTATCAGAGGAAAATGAGTTAGGAATGTTTCTGATCCTCGGGAACTCTCACATGTGAGCGATGGACGATGCATGGCTCTCTGCCCAAGGGCTTCATGAGGAAATTGCTGCCACTGGGGATGGTGGTTTTTCCCGCCCAGGGGTTGTAGCTGCCCATGGAGTGCCCGGATAGGTATCAATTATAGTCAATTGGATGTAATTCCAGACTTCTACAGTTGGTATCAGATAAAAAGGTTTAGTGATCCTTTGGAATATAGGATGCGAAAACGTTAGTGAGATCCCTAGCGATTTTTCTAAGGTATATCTATGGATGTCCCTAAAGATAAGTATACGTATAGGATATAGTCCTAGAACTACGATAACAATCATATAATTTAAGCTATGATTTTAGATATTGAAATTAATCCCCCTTTACTATTTTTTTTTTCTATCATGATTTTTGTCTCTCACACAATTCTTTTTGGGTTTTATAAAATGGCTGGAAACAAGATGATTCATGATAATGGAGGATATGATGGAAAATGGAATGATATTATTCCTGAGAAACCAAATGAAATGGGATTTGGAATTCCAAACATCATTATTATGACGAATCAGGAATCTCATAATATGATCAATATACCCAAATTTGGTATGTTTCCTAACTCGGCTAGTAAGAGAATGATGGAGTTTAATGATGATCATAGTGGAAAAAACATCAAATTGCCCTATGTAAATCATGTGGGAGGAGGCATCAAGGAGAATGTTTCAAAGGAACTGGAAGATGCTTTGGGTGTTGAAAAGAAGGACACAAAGCCAGTAAGTGCAAAGGAAAAGGTTCAGTTAACACCATGGATGAGGATAATGGTGTTTCTATGACATCAACAATGGTTAAGTGTTTTAAATGTTGAATGTACGAGCATTATGAAAACAAATTCCCTAATGGAAAATCTCATAAATAGAATCGGCATGGTCATATGGGTAGTATTTATGTGGATGATGATGAAGAGACAACAAATGATATGTGAAGTAAAATAATTGTTGAAGCTCGGTCAATGGTTTAAGAAGGAAGTGGAATGATAACATGTTTATCAAGTGTAATGTTGTATAAGTAATCTCATTGTACTATGGAATAAAGAGACATCTAAGGATTGTTACACTGTTGTCTTTCCTTAGGTTTTGAAAGAATATGAAGAATGGTACCAGTGACCATGAATGTTTATTCAGATATTTTTGGAAAGTAGATGATATGAGCATAATGAAGGGATAAAGATAAAATTAAATGTTTTATAGTATTCATGAGCTCATGACTGATATAAGGAGAAGTTCATATCATGGTTTGAGTATATAGAATTTTTGGATTTTGGTACGTGGAAAGAGTTAACTCTTGACAGCATTCATGTTTTTGACTAAGGTTTAATGGGTATTCATTCTTCAAGAGAATAGATGATTAAGTTATTCACATGTTTGTAATTTGACCAACAAGATATATATTTTGATATATTGGGGATAAATGATGGTATTCATGTGATTGTTATATGACATTTCATGTAATCATTTTCAATATACTATGAGCATAGACCGAAGTATTTTAGATAAGCCTACAGATTGGAATGGATTATGTTGGACATAAGTTAGTATTGTTTAAGGATATAACATTTATCGATATTTTTGATGGGATGTTATAGTAATGTAGTTTTAGAAAAAGGACAACCTGCAGGACGTGCGACGGCCCATCGCGTCGGACAAGGCTGTGGGAATCGAACCCACAACCGAAGTGCAAATGACCTTTTTCACCTACCACTGTCCTACAGGAAGTCACTGTTTAGTAAAAACCAATTTTATTATATTAAGAAGTATGATATATGAAGTATAAGTCCATTTTAGGAACTATATATGATTAATCTCACTATATATGGACTTATGTATTTTTTATAACTTTTATAACCTTTTTTTGAGAGAGATGGAATAACCCATCATTCTATCACATGATCTGCTAACACTTCACGAATGACAAATTCAACTTCATTCCATTAAGTGATGAAGTTGAAATTGAACAGATAACAACCAACGGTGAGACTGTACCAAAATCATTAAAGTATTTCTTCTAATTCCAATTTCATCAACTCTAGGGAAATGATCTTGAAAGCAAAAAATGTTGTCCTAGTGCCCTTATATCCAATGAATCAGATGGTACCTATGATCATCACAAATCTATGGCTTTTTGATTGATGTATTTTTCATATCCATGTTTTCTACCACTCTCCATCAGAACTTGACGGTTAGATTTTTCTTCCATATCCATATTTTCACCTATGTTCTCCTATATGGAAACCTAGTGATGAGTTTCTTTGGGTAACTGTTACATTTCATACTTTAGTTTTTAAAGCCAAGTTTTGCTATTCCTTTTTACAATGTGGGTTTCAATTAATGAATCTTTCAAGTAGTAAACAATTTATAACCCCGATGAATTTCAGGGCGAAATTCATTTTTAGGGGGGTATAATGTAACACCACGAGACTTTATGAAAAATATTATATATATTTTCATTAATGTCTTGTGTCGTATGCTACATCGAAGGGAGCTTTCACAACACGCATCCCTGACTTGGCTTGCCTTACACGCAAGCACGACCTTCCATGATAGCGTGTGTTGTACGCAATACCGAGTTTCGCTAAACATCGATATGTTATATAAACTAGCCGTTATGAATAGTAATACCCACTTTTTGAAATTTTATAAATTTTATCATTCAAAATGGAATTCATTTTTGGATTCAGAATATCGAAATTAGCCTACAATGAATTTTTGATATTTTTCTGAAAACATTCAATTTTTGATGATTAGTGAAAACACTGGGTTATTATTCAAAAACCGAATTTTTATTTAAATAATTATTTATTTTATATAAATTTATTTTAGGTCAAAATTTATACATAATACCTATATATGTTCAATTTAATTCATTAGAGTCTTTTTATAATAATTTTTTATATATATAAATTTTATTGAACTTTTCACCATCTTTTACCCACCTCCTAGGAGAATTTGAAAATTCATATAAAACTTAATTTTACAACTTCTGTGTGTGAAATTTTGAAAATCCGAGAGACACTGTTAATATCAAGGACTAAAATGTGGTTCAATGAGATGAAAATAATTTTTGGTGAATAGTATCTTTTTTACTTTTTTTACCACGGTTAAAAGTAAATAAGGTAATTAAAGGTAAAATTGATATTATTATTACCCTAAAAATGTCCAAATTCTATGGGGTATGTGTAATGCGACCAAAAACAACCTTAGGAATAAAATATGACAATTTAGTCCCACATGTATTAGATTAGGACATTTATTATTAATTTATTTAAAAAGGGTTAAAATAGTTAAAATCAATGTTTAATAACTAAATCATTTTTAATATAGGGTTATAAATAAGATAAATTCTACTATAAATATTCATTAGAAAGATAAAAAGATTTACTACAGAATGGTAGTTTATTTATAATTTTTAGACATTAAAAAATTTAAATTATATAAGACACAAAGATGATGCAATAATTATCTTATTAATGAAATATTGACATAGTTGATGTTATAAATACCCAAATAAATGTAATTTGAGACTTGTTATGAATTCAAATAATTTTCATGGTTAATATGACATGTTAGTATTGATTTAGTTAACTGTTTTTGAACTAATAATTCTGTTATGAGTTTCACAAAAATTAATTACCAAATAGTGTCAAAGTTGACATAAAATAGTTTTTAAAACAAATATTATATTATTAATTGTTATTTTATTCCTAAGAATCTATAGTTCCACTAAATGACATAGATAAGGTTATATATATTAATAATAAACAACTTGGGGTTATTTTTTCTTGTTATAGTTAGTTTATTAACCTTATAGTGTAAGAAAACAGGAAGACACAGTAAAAGTAAAATTATTTAACTTAAGGTTAAATCTAAAAGATAAGGTTAAAATAGAAACCTAAACTTGTATAAATTCTATTTGATGAGAGGATTTAGACCCATACCCACATTATCTTCTAAGTAAATCAATATTTAGCTATTAAAAACGGAATATTACTTTATAATAAAATAATATTTTTAGTTTTTCCAAAGGTGCCCCTCTCCTCCCTTATAAAAGGGCATCTCCTCCCTCTCTTCTTCACACCACTTTGGGCATTCAAGATCGGCCAAACCATGCCAAATTCTCTTCTCCACTTCTATAATAACATTGTAGAGGTCATGGTCCTCTTAAAACATCCATTTTAGTGCCCAAAGAGGAGGTCTCAAAGAGGCTCTTCAAAGAAGAGGTAATGTCCGTTACCGATTCTTTCAAGTTTATTTCTTCTTCCACTTCTTCTTCTTTATTTTTTAATTATGAAGTAATAACATCAGTATAAATAATATAATGATATGTTATTATATGTATTAAGCAACCCTATTTAACCATCCATCCATCCTACGGAAAACGAAATCACCACGCTCGCGTACGTACGGAATACCGTCTCCACGCCATGGTGAAATCTATTTTTCCACCAACACCATACATGGACGGGTATAATGATGTAATGAATAAATATATTGGTTATTATAAAATCATACTGATTATGATATATTATACCATTCACTCCAATTCTATTCAATAATTATGGGAACGATATCATCACTCATGCGTACGTACAGACTACCGTCGTCGCGACACGATGAGATTCATTCTCCATGTTAACCATACATGAAAGATCATAAAGTTTATATAATTAATAATAATGAAATATTTGAAAAAATAATGCTAATTTATTTATGTATATATATATGTATGTCATCTATTTAATTTCATTCAATGCAATATGGAAACAAAAACAGCGTTCATGCGTACGTACGGTCTACCGTCTCCATGAATGGTGTGTTTCATTTCTTTTATAGATATATAATATATATATGTATATGATGAATATATATTATATATAAATCATATTTTACATTCTGGACTTAATTAAATCAGGATATAATTAATAATATCAAGAACAACAAGTCCAAACACGTATGATAAATAAAACGATTTAACCCAAAACGCTGCATTAACATGGAACTTACAAAAGAACGTGTATTATAATGTCATAAGTGAACCATATATGATATCATAAAAATGAATATGATTCTTTAATAAGTCAATGACATTATTTAAATCATTATACAGGAGGTTCGGATACGTACGAAGCATATCAGAACTAAGGTAAGGGAAAATATCACAATCTCATTTTTATCCGAGATTATTTATACTTTGGTATTTACTGGGATGTATTTTATCATCCACATCCATGTTTCCTCAATATTTAATATTATTTCCATCCACCTACAATTTTTTAAATCCAATTTTACCTTTCGGTGAGTTTTTAGTAAAATATATGAATGGAATATTTTGTCATTTTTCGTACGAGGTACTTTTTGACTTTTCCGAAAAAAGTACAAGAACAATGTTTTTTTAACTTATACATCATGAATGGATTTTTAAAACATTATTTCCATGAATCTTCCTTTACAAGTTTTCAAAATTATTTTTAATCAACTTATTTTAGTATAAAATTGTATGACATGTTATGAAAGGAAAATGTTTTTGAAGTATAAAGGATATTTTCCTCAAGAATGGAGGTCAAGTATTTTATCAAAATGATTTTACATCTAAGATAATATTGGGTTCTTTTTCTATCCCTATTATTACATTTATTTGATTATGTAGGGATGGAATTATTTTTATGAATTCCTTTATCTTATATGAATTGTTTTATGATGTCACGATGTTTAAAAATCTCATTTTTATTATAAATGCAATGATGTATGATTTATGATTTTGTGGAACACATAAGAATGGTATCATTATGAGATGAGTGGGACCTATATCTCCCTACAATGCATTGGGTAAAGATTTATATCTCATGAGATAGACATGGCTGGAATGGTAAGTTAATCCAGTTCAGTGTTACAGGACTGAAACGAGGAGTGAACTCGATTCAGAAAGGGAATTTTTCCACCAAGATTGTCTTGGCAGCAATGTCATTCCTACTATGGAAATCATAACATGTGCCGAATGGTTTCCACAATTACATGTTTTATTCCCACGATATTTCATCATGATTGTTGTTCCCTAATGATATATGCCTTACATAATTCCAGGATTCATGTCTTTGTTCAAGATTTTGATGTTTAGATTTTATGTTCATGTTTTTGCATTCAAATGTTTATGGATTGTTTTATGTTTTCATGTTTACCCTTACTGGGCATTTGTGCTCACCCCATTTTGTGTTTTCTTTTCCCCAGGATATAAATAATGGTTTTAGGTAAGAAAAAAAGAGGAAGATCTTTATGGGAGATGTTGAAGATCTTTCACCATGATTAGAAGATAATATTCTAAGTTTCCAAAGACACTAAACTATTATTGTCCTTGTGTGTATATTTTTGTTATGTACTAAGTATTCCGCCAATGTAATTTAATGTCCATGTACGTAAAGCTACGGGTCTCTACAAGATGTGTCCTATTTTTTTTTAGTGTGATGAAATTCGATGGTCTAATTCAATTTAGCAGTTATAGAATATAACCCCCATGTTTTATGAATTTTATTAATATATTAACATTTTTATATTCATTTACACACAAAAACCAGTTAATATTTACCAACATGAAACATTGGGTCATCATTCATTAGATGTAACACAGAGTTTCAACAAAATTGAGATATATTATTAAAATAATTAAATACACATGAATTTTATAACATATAAATTAATCATATATATATAAATATTACTATGTAATTATTAAATATTAAAAATAATTATTTTATAATAATGACTCATATAGTTAAACACGTTGTTAATTTTATATAAAGTCTATATGTTTTTAAATTTCAATATTTTCAAAAAATAAATATTATTTTTTAAAATAGTAATAAAATTAATATTACACAAATTTAGCTAATTAATATGATAAATATAATTTTTTTAAATATTTATGTAAAAATTAAAATTATGTGATTTATTATTATATTTTTGGAAGTCATCATTTTTTTGATGAATAATGAAAAATAATATATTTAAACTGAAAAATATTTTAGATTAACTCATTTATAAAGAATTATTAAAATGTAAATTACTTTTGAGGTAAAATGTTTACAATAATAAATCCAATAATATAATTTAGGTCATTAGAATCAATTTCATCATGCGTACTGATAAAAATACTTTGTAAACCTTTGAGAATTTTTCTCTTTAAATATCTGCTTTATCATCGCAACGATGACATTTATATTAAATTAAATAAATCCACTTATGAAAAAAGGATTCTGAAATATTGATTCCATATTTGGTATAATTATTTTTTTGATATATAATATTTTAATCATAATTTTAGACCAAAATAAATTGTTAAAACAGTAAAAATTATTTACCAGGATTATGGTAATTTTTTTATAGTGGCTTAATATAAAATTATATGATTTAAAATATGAAAATAAAACATGTATAAATCCAATATTATGTACATAATAACAGATTATAATTCCTATAATTGAATTTATGGTAATTTTGAGGCCTTTTTTCATAATGACATTATTAATGTGGAATCTTTTGGGAAATTTCCTTGTGGGTTCCATTCCCCCATATACAAAATGAAACCAATACACATAACTTATTAAATATAAAAAACCATAATATGATAGTGAATCAATTCAAAAATTAATTACCCAATTCTCAAAAATTATCCAAGAATCCTTATTTTGGACATATATCCAACCTAGTATTTCTTTTGGTTCAAACATAAGTTGGATACATGAAAAAGGTGTAACGTTCATCAATGATAGAATTTGTTTTATTTTTTCCTCCATCTAATTAAATTATTGTCAAACCATTATGATATTAAGACAAAATTATCTTCCAAATATTAAATAATTTTTTGGTCATAGTAGTTACCTATAATAATATCTATATCCAACTAATGGGTTAGGATATTATACTTCATTTTTACGAAGGACTGCCTCCTTAAAAAATGATGTCATTTAATTTTTTTATTACTACATATAAAGGGAGGAAATAAAAAAATATTTCTTAATTATATATGGTTAATATGATATTATAATACATATAGAGTTATTATATCATATATACCTTCATTCTCATCATGTTTTGGAATGTGATAATGTTGCTCATCTATACAGTGGAAGACTGCATCACCTTTTGATGCGATTTAGTAACGATTAATATTGAAGTTAATAAAGATATATTTAATGATCATATTTGATATATATGAAATGAAAATTATTTTATAATGATAATATATCAATTAAATTTAATTATTTAAATCATAAAAATTGATATATAGTTTATTACTACATACGACTCAGTATCCCAATGAATAATATATTTCATTTTCTATCACTAAAATTTAAATATTATTATGAGTAAATATAAAAATAATATATATGATATTTATATCATGGTCATAATGTTTCATAGGATGAAATCATGATAAATATTATAGGAAAAAAGTCATAAAATCTAAAAATATACAAAAAAATGTCATTATTTTTGAAAAGGTATCTTTAATAGGGTATTGTTAATAACCTAATTATAAAAGATCATATAAAAATCATATATTATATTATTTAAGAAATTATGTTTTTATATCAGATGTAAAATAATAAGATATTTATTATATAGGTTGTTTAAAAGATTATGATCGAAGTCAACAGTCAAGGTGTGTGATTTTTGATCTCTCATTTATTTTAAGGAGGTATATTAAAATTCACCAACAGTTTTTGCTTACTGTGTATGATTCCCCATTGACATGTTTTATCATGAATGAAATTATTTTTTTAACATCCTTGGTAAATAAATTATGTGATATTTTCATATTTATTAAAATTTGTGAATTAAATATAAATTTTACTTTAATGTAGATGCTATGTTTGATGGCGTTCCTAACATGCAAGAATGAGTTTCTCCGAAGAATTAAGTTGCACACAATGCTGAGTCTTACTGAAAAATATTAATATGATATTTTTTTTAAAAGGTAGTTAAAACCAAGCCGTTGTATTAGCATGAATGAACAGAACTAACTACAATATGATTATAAATTTTTGTAAATGACTATAGACATATCTGATAAAAGTTAGAGGCATAAAATGAGAATGAATCAAATTTTAGGCATAAATATTCAAATATTCTTTAAAAAGTCGATTTACTACGTTTTGAAGGTGAAATGTTTTTAAATATAAATTTTTGTATCTTTTATATGTTTTATTGGAGAAAATAAATTTCTTCTTTAGAACATGGAAATAAAAATTTATATTCGATGAATTTTTTTATTTTCCTGAAAAAGATCAATTTTTAATGAATATTGACAAATACAACATTTTAATTCAAAATTTCCTTTTAAAATAATTTATTTATAAAGTTAGATTTTTTTGGTTTTAATGAGTAATTGGATTTTATTTTTTCTATTTAATGAAACTCTGGGGACTGAATGTAAATTTAGTTTAAAGTTGAACATAAACATGTTTCAATCTTTTGATAGTTATTTTTTTTATAAAAACACGTTTTTGGCTTTGACAATGGAAATTGATATTAAATTAATTAATAAAACACATAAGTTTTGAATTTGGTAAAATGAAAATCATTTTTTAATTTGGAATATCATAATTACCGTTTGGTGGATTTTTGGTATTTTTATGAAAATGTTAAATTTATTATGAAGAGTGAAAAACAGAAAATAATATTTAAAAACTGATTTTTTCATTTAAAAGATATTTTACCACTTCTGTGAATTGAATTAAAAAAATCCAACATACATGGCTATCATCAGTAAGTAAATTTTTCTTCAATAGGATGGATATGTATTGCAGGTGAAATAGTAACTTTTGATGGTTATTTACCGCATTTAAAGGTAAATAGGAAAATTCAATGTAAAAATAGTATTATAATAATATTAAAATACCATAAAACTTGTTATAACCTTGTTGGATGAGTAATGGATGACCACGACAATCCTCGGGTGAGACTTTTGGCCTTTGAAAGCCACTCCAGGAAGATAATGACACTAATAATGTTTTTTAAACTAAATATAAAAATATCAGAAACATGAATCTTTCTACTAAAAAAATTATTATAGTTGGTTATATAAGTGATCTCTACAACTATAAACATTATTTGGAAATTTAATTACTTATTAAAAAATCATGGTTTATTTATTTTTAATTTATAGACATTGTATAAATAAATTTAATTGTGACACAATGAGGATGTCACAATTGTTTCATTAATAATGCATTAAAATAATTGATATTAAAAATATTAAAATTTAATTATTTTCCACCATTTTATGCCATACTAGAATTTTATAGATTAGTATGTCTTTTTATCTTTGAATTAATGAATTTTGTTTCGAAAGAATCAGGTTGATTTGTATTTTTTAAAAATTCAGGACATAAATAGTATTAAAATTGAAAAAAGAGAGTTTTTAAAATAGTTAATATTATTTTAAATGATAAAATATTAATAAAAATATAATATTCATCAAAATTACATTTATGATGTTAAAAATGTAATTAATGATCCATTTTGGGTGGCATGCCATTTTATAGTAAATATATTAACCAGATAGTATGAATATATAAGAGGACTTGGTAAAAGATAAATAATATAACAAAGGGTTAAATTAAATAGATAGTGATAAAAAAATCCAAAACCTATCCAACTTTTATTGGATGATTTTATTTCGACAAATATTTACCTTATCTTATAATTTAATAAGTTTTGGACATTTTGAAACCGAATTTTTATTATAATAAAATAATACATTCATACTTTCTTAATGTTTCCCTTCCCCCTCTTCTAAAAGGTCACCTCCTCTAACCCATTACACATACCTCTCAAGAAGATTGTCCAGTCCAAAATCTACTCCAAGATACTCCCAACATCCCTTTATTCCTCCTAGAAACCTTCCCATATGCTGAAGAAAATTCAAGAAATCCTTTTAGTTCAAACCAAAAGGAGTTACCCGATTTAAATGTAACGTCTGCCCTCATGTGATTTTCTTTTATTTTTCTTCTATAATCCCCTAAACACTCATTATTAAATTATTTTATAAAAACACCAGTAACATCAAAATACTATTAAGGGTTCATGAGAGGGATTTGAATTACACTTCCACACACCTTCATCTAATGTATACAAACATCATATTTATATGGATGGAGAACTACTGCCTAACAAAACAATGATTGTTTAATTAACTCCAACCACCCCTCAGGGTTGACATTATGATGTAAATATATTTATATGTGATATATATTATCTATATATTTTCTATATTCTTTTTTATTTTTCATTTATGTCATACCATTATGGTTTCTATAATGGGTAAATATGATAATTTCATTTGAGGAAATGCAAACAATCACTACGTCAACGTGATATGAATCGTTCATTCCATACATGGGACACATAAAGTTTAGTGTTAATGATATTATATATGATATTATAATGGAATTATAAAATTCCAATGAATCCTTAATTTTTCATTCCATTAAATACATAATAGAAATTATTGTACCCTTCATGCTTTCGTACAACATTCCATCTCCATGAATGGTGCATTTCATTTATTATCACCAAATGTTATGCACTTTTATAAATACCTATATATACTGCATATATATGGTATATAAAATATGTAAATCATGAATATATTATTGGATATAATGTAATTTGAACCACATTGACAACTTATAATTATAAGAAGTTCTTTTTTGACACAAGTGCCAAATATCGACAAGACAACGTTAATTAACATAAAGGGTTATATAATGTTTATAACATAGTAATAGGTGATATAAAAGTAATAATAGACATGAAAAAAGTTCTGAAGAAAGTATAAATTAATATTAGTTTATTATTATGGATATTAAAGAACAAACTTGTCTACTCGAACACAAGGTAAATGACCACTTCTAAAATACCTTTCTTTGAGGAATGCATTGATTTATACAAAAATTTCTTATATACGGTGTATAAACCCCATTTAATTTTTATATAATCCAATGGGAATATTTTTCTACGCAACATTTTACTAAACTACAAAAATGAATGTTTTTAACGTATGTGGTGACAACAACCTTTCCTCCTCCATGAGTATTATTTGATATTGGGATTCATTAACAAGCCGTAGTGTTTTATTAAAAGGAAAATAAATACCTTATATCCTTTTTATGAATTTTGGAATTGAAAATTGTTTTGAGAAATCACTGATTATTTCAATATCAAGAAATGATGTATTTAGATTGTAATGTGGAAATGTTATATTTCATTTCTATTCGTTTTATGTGTTAGGGTTCTTGGGAATTGTTTACAGATAGTTGTGGTTCCATGATAAAACATTAATTGGTGAGCCCGATATAGATCTTCAATGCATTGGGTTACATGAAAGAGGTAAAAAATAATGTTACTCCTAATAGATTTAGGTAATATAATGTGATGGATATTCCAATTTAACTACCTATGTTACTGTGAATGATACAATGTAAGTTAGATATGGATATCAGAAGATACCTCTATGATTTAATGTGGAATATTAAATAGCTTATGTTATTTATGTATTAATCGACTAATGTTTTCTTTTTTTCAAATACCTTATTGAGATTTTTATACTCATCCCAATTATTTGAAATTTTTTTCACAGGGTATAAGGAATGGTATGAAAAATAAAGAAATCTATAAGTTATATTTCATGAAAATAATTCTTGATTTCATTGAAGAGATTTTATTTTATGAAAAATGGATACTGAATAGAATTTTTTACTTTTTAATATTTGAGATGTAATGTAATGGTTATGTCCTAACTCTCTAAAACACTAAACCGGAAAAGATACTCAATTTTAAATATTAACTTAATACATGATTATGTAATTATTAAGGTTAAGTTCTTATTGTTGGTATAAAAGGTTTTTTAGATAATTTTATGAGTTAATATATTGTTAAATTAATTTCCATAAATTAATTTATGGTCAAATTGAAATGATATAGCCTTGGAAGATTACCATGTTTCCTCGCCTAAGATATTACTGGGTTCAGAATGGATTTTCATATAGGAAATAGGGAAGCTATGATGGGAAGTCATGCAAAGGGAAATGAACATCCAAATCAGCATCCTCAGATGTTCGTAATTAGAATTGAATAGTTTGTTGCAAAGATGGCTCAATTTGTTATGGTGATAAGTAGTGGTTGTGTTTTTAGATGATATTTTGTTATATAATAAAATCCAAGAATAGTTTTAATGTCACTCAAGGGTTTTTTTTCAAACCTTAATAGAAATGAAGCTATATTGAGTGTTTAGTATCTAGGTGTTTTGGTAACAAAAAATTTCATTATATGGTTACATTGTTTCAAAAAAATTGAATAACTGTTCATCATGTTAATTTTTTTTGAAGAATGGACAATACCTAAAAATATAACAAAGATTCATAGATTTTATAGTTTGGTAGGATATTTTAAAAGGTTTGTTGAGAAGTTTTCTTAGACATCTATAACACCAAATTATTTTACTCGAGATAGTGTTAAATTTATCTGGAAAAAAGAATGTGATGATTGTTTTCAAGAATTGAAAAGAAGATTTTTTAGTGCTCCTGTTTTAATGATTCATTCTATAAATGGTGTGTATGTTATCTATAGAGATTTTTTATTGAAAGGACACGGTTGTGTCCTAATGAAGAATGACTCTATAATTTCTTATGCTTCATGTCAGTTGAAACCTCATTAGTTAAATTACCCTATAGATGAATTGTAATTAGCTACTGGTGTTTTTGATTTAAAAATTTGGAGAAATAATTTTTATGGAATAAAATGTGAAATATAGACTAACTACAACAGTTTTAAATATATATTCCCTAAGAAAAAATTATAATGAGATAGAATAGATTGCTGGAATTAATCAAGGATTAAGATTTCACAATTTATTAGAATTTAGGAACGGAAAATAAAGTGGTTGATGTTTTGATTTGAAAGAGTAATTCTATATTATCCATTTTGCATTTAGAACAAGTTTATTTGAATATTTATTTGATTTAATTTGTCATATATGTTTATGGTGCAGGAAATTCCTCTATTGTATTCAGTTGTCAGTGAAATAATCCCTAACTGGAAGAATAAAGCATGTGCATAAAGTATACATTAAGTTGAAGAAAACGTTAGAGTTTTTTGAGAAGGGTATGATACATGATTTTAACATTGAAAATTATTGTATTTTGAGATTTGATAAGTGGTATTTTATGCCTTGTGATTCACAATTGAATAATTATTTTTTATGGTATGATATTAGATATCCATTTTCAGTTCCTCCCAGCAGTACTAAAATTTTCAAATATTATAGGGAGAATTACTTGTGGGGTGGAATGAAAAGAGATATTTCCAAAATTAATTTGATGTGTTTGACTAGTCAACATGCTAAAGTAGAATAGAATATAACGAAAGGGAAGCTATGGCCTTTAACTCATCCATAATAAAAATGGGAAAATATATCCATGGACTTTGTTGTTGGATTACCAAATACATCTTGAGGTAAAAATTAAATATGTGCTATTTTTTGATAGACTGACTAAATCTTGTCACCTTCTTACTATTCAGGATACTCTATCTATAGATCAATGTTCTCGATTGTATGTAAAAGAGATAGACATGTTGCATGGAGTTCCCCTCCATTGGATCTGATAATGATCCATGGTTTTCTTCTATCTTTTGGAAAGGCCTTTAGATGTAGTTGGGTACTGAATAAAATTTTAGTGAATATTTTCATCCCCAATCATATAGGGAATAAAATTGAACAATTCAGACATGATTGGATATTCTATGAACATTCTCAATGGAGTACCAGGGATGTTTGTACCAACGTCATTCTTTGGTTGAATTTTCTTACACAAATAGTTTTTATTCTAGTATACAGATGGATCCATTTGATGCATTTTAGGGAAAGGAGAGTCAAAATCTTGAATTTATGGATGAAGTAGGATAAATGATGTTTATGGGACCAGAATTGGTAAAAGATATGTCACAAAAAGATTAGTTGATTTAGTATCACATGGGAAATTTTCAGAGTAGGCAGATAAGTTATGCAGATAACTGGAAGAAGGTTCTTTCATTTGAGGAAGGTGATTATACATTTCACAATGTTTCTTTTTGGAAAAGTGTGATGAGGTTTTTCCATAAGGGAACGTTGAGTTTGAGGTTCATTGGACCTTATGAAATCCTGGAGAAAGATGAATTAGTTTCCCATAGAGTGGTTATACCTCTGTGTTTATCCTAGGAAAACAAAGTTTTTCGTGATTTAATGTTGAGAAAGTATATTCTAGATCCATCTAATATTTTGAGTCTATAGTGTCACATAAATGACAGATTTTAATGTTACTTTTCAATTATTTTCCATTCATGCTTTGTTTTGTTGGTTTCCCATGCTTTGATGGAGGAATAAATGAGTTTTCATTAATTGGGCCAAATTGTGAGCCCAATTCCAGATTTAGAAATATTTTTTTTCTTTTATAACATTCTCATTTTTAATATTTTCACCCATTCCAATTCCTTAATGGCCTCCCTGGACCTATTAATACCAGCATTGAATTTTGGAACTTTAGTAATCAATAATAATGGTTTATTTGGTGTTTTTATTTAAGGAATTGGGCCAGCCCTAAGGCCCATCTTCTTATTTTAAAAACACAATTTTCTAAATCAATATTTTATTCAATTTTAATGATTTTTCAGTGATTTCATGTCTCAACCAATCCCATTGAACCCATCCACACGCCCATCATCATTCCCACTCTTTGGAGCTTTTGTTCATCTCGAATCTATGCAAAACATTATAGGTTTTCTCAAATCATCCAGAATTGAAGTGGTAACTTCATACCTTCTTAATAATAACAATTATTAATCGTTTTACTCCATTACAATTCCTACATAACCTCATCATCCCTCAGAGAACCTCCCTTGATGTTTTAACTATTTTAAATTTAGCTACTAGTTTATGTGGGGTGATTGTACAAGATCCCTCTAGTAAGTGAGACTATTTCAATATTCATTCAATTTTCATAGTGTTTCATTCATTTTTCATAGGTTTTCTTCCCTTATCCTTGAGGTTATTAATTTCTAGAAACTAGTGATTTGATCTTAGGGTTTATCGTTGAGTTTTCATGGGCAATTATTTTGGTTTTAGATTTGATCTATGTCTCACTTGGTGCGACAATGGTGCAATTTGATTTTCGCATAGAGATTCATGGGTTTTCATTAAATTCATAGGTGATTCTATGTTTATGCAATTTATGTGAATTATATTGCTATTTGTTTATATTTTACAGTTTATTTCCTGTTATAATGGATGAAAAAATTAGTTTTAGTGGTGTTTTAATTGAAAAAGAGTTTGTCATGCCATTTTAGGTGAAATTGGGGGTTATTCCTAGAAATCATTTAAGGGATCACTTGGCGATGCCCTATAAATATTTAGTTGATTTTATTGAAATTTAATAGATATTAAATGAATTTTTTGAATGCTTATACACATTGGTTGTTGCTGTGAAAATGGTATTTATTGATGTTTGAGGGACATGTGATTTTTAAGTTCCATGTTTGTGTTAAAATGGAGGTTTCACAATGTTATCATTTCTTGGTTCACTTGGGGCATCACAAAAACTAGATTTGTTGTTTTCATTGAAATATATTTGGATGAATTTTCAATTTTGGTAATTATCTATGTCCAAATAGTGTGAAGAGTGTGGTTTTCAATGAGTTTTGCGTGAAAAACTTTGCAGGGGTACTGAGAAGAAGTTTCATTGAAAATCAAAGTGTTTGGTTGTGTGTTTTAAGTGGTATAAAATTTATTTATCTACTGTACTGACTGTATGTCACTAGTAGTGTTGTTTGATATGATAATGGACCTATGTAGCTTTCTGAAATTGTGTGAGCAAAAAGGGGGAATCCTAGGTACTTCGGTGGGGTATATTTGTACTAGTACAACTAGTGGACTGGATGGGGGTTTTCCCCATTTCACATAGAATTTGGATAACAAAAAATCGAACTAAACTATATGGATGATGAATGGGCACCACAATGTTTTGGGTATGTTACCTACTAGTGGCATGTTCATGAGAATGGATTTTACTATGGTTACATTACACCGAGGTACGAGGTGCATGGGGCCTAAGAATATCTATTTCCTAGGGGTGTTTGCGGTATTACTTCTCATTGTATTTATGGTATTTTCCCATTTATTTAGGTGTTTTGGAATTAATTCATATTAGATAACATTTATATTTAAATGTGTGAATGGTCTGAAAATTTAAGCTTGAAAACTATTCTCAATTGATTGTTTCATTTCTTGAAATTTATCACTGCTTTTCTTTGCGTATTAAAACTGCTTGCTATTTCACAGTGTATTGCATGCCCTTTGGGATAATTTGGTTGTATCCTATTGGTATTAGGCTCACACACTACATAAACCCCTATGGTGTAATTAGAATTGGTTATGTGAGACTTAGGTAAATGAAATTCTTTAGGTGGTGGCGGTTCGGGGTGTTAGTTCCCATCCTTGTGGTAGAGCTGTGGAGATGACTTGTGAGTGACGACCCCTTGTCGTGTGGAGTCCTTGGGGCTATCTTGCTACAATTATTATTTTTTATTGGAAAACTTTTATTTTCATTAAACCAATTTATTCATTTCTAGTTTTTTCTGAAGACTAGTTTGGCTCAAAAATGTTAGATTTATATTATAGATTGTTTTAATGTTTTATGGTTTCATACTCGGTTAAATACTTCCCAAACATAAAAATAATGATACTCGATAACCTGTGCCAGACCATTGGGATTGGGAAATCCCTCGTTTCCATGCCGTAGGATGGGTTTGGTGCTGGTATTGTTGGCGACCAGATTATATTCATGAAAAAATGGTATCATAGGAGGTTAATGTTTTTGGACTATGTAACTATTTTGGGATGAGTTGAAATAGAAAGTAGTTAGGAATTTTGGGGATCATGGTTTTGGTCATGAGTAGGGTGTCTGGCCACCACCTCTTGTGGAAGACCTTGAGTCACCATGACACCTTGGAATTGACTAATTAACTTCACTTTTATGTGATACGTGTGGGTCGTAGAGCCCACGTGGACCCAAGTCAGGGGTGGGGTAGTTGTTTCCTTTATTATTGAAATATTTTTAGGTTATTTATATTTTATGTCTTTTATTAAATTTTTTAGTATTTTGGTATTGATAATTTTTTTTAATGTTTCATTTTGTAGCAACATGCCTCCCCGGATATCTCCCACACGCCCGCGTGATGAAGCTGGAAAGATTTCTCCCACATCGATTGATTTGAGGATCATCGAGGTTGTGGTCCTACCTTTCGAAGAATTTGGATAGGAAGAAGAGCTTGCTCATGTTAATTTTAGGGAATAAGAGACATGTCCATGAAAAGATAAAGCAGAAGAGTTTCTAAAAAAACAAGCCTCTCTACCTTCCGAAGTAGCTCTGAACCCCAGGAAGATGAAGAATGGTTCGAGAAGATAGATCATACGTTTGAGTTACTTGAAACACCTGATGTGATAATGTTGATGTGTGACTCCTTTATATTAGAGGGTACTAGCTGTATGTGGTGGGATTTAGTGCTTCAAAATGGGAGGAATGGACAGATGGGCTGGGGAGACTTCAAGGCCGTCTTCAATAAAAAGTACTACCCTGAGGTGTTGGATTATGCATTGTCCAAGGAGTTCATGGACCTTGTTCAGGGGAAAATAACTCTAATTTAGTATGCAAATTTTTTTCTATATTGGTTAGGAATTATCCATAAATCCTCTCCATTGAGCAGGGGAAGGCCTTGATGTTTGACAATGGATTGCGACCAAACATATACTCCCATGTGTTTTTGTCAAAGTTGTGGACCAATGATGAGGTCATTGATGGGGCAAGCTTTATTGAGATTGATAGAAAAGGAATGGATGGTTTCTCTAGTTTAGTATTTCTAGTGGGAACTGGGAGCTCCCCAGATAAGAAAAGGAAGCAGGAGGACCATGTAAAGAAATGAGGTGTCAGTTCAGGCCACTCCTCCAGGCAGTTTTCATCTATGACTTTTGATGTGAAATCGTTCATGTGCCACCAATTTGGGAATCTAGGATACATCTGACCAGCATACCCAATTTATCTGAATCATTGATATTAGTGTGGATTCATGGGTCATCTACATCACTTATGAAGTTTTTCATGTCCACTTTTGAGTGTGGCAGGTTCAGTGGCTTCAAGAGGAGTGCCAACACAGTCTGAGCCATTTAGGACTGGGAATCTCAATTTGGATGACATGGGTGTAGGGATAGGTGATCCTGTGGGAATAGCCTATTCAAGGAAGAGCCACAAACTAGAGGTCTTCCTCAGGCAGAGACCATACATCTCAATGTAGTAAATTAGGCACCAGCAGGATCAGAGGCGGGACCGTCGACAGTTTGAGGTACTGTCTTGATCATATATTCAATAGCTGCTAAACTTTTTTATACTATAACCCTTATTTCATTTATTTATGAATTTTTTGGACATGTTGAGTTTTCCAACTATGTTGATATATTTTGTGATGGAGTTGGTTACACCATTATGAATGAAGAAGGAGCAGGGTCTCAGTTTCCCATCGTGTGCGCTTTCTATGTCAGGGGTCGATATGTAGTGGGACCTCTTGGACTTAGACATGGATATTTCTGACATCATACTAATCATGTATTGGCTAGTACACCTCCATGAAAACATCGATTTCTATAGGTGGCATGTGGGTTTCACATCACCTTATGGGAGTCGTTAGGTTTTTCGGGGAGAATGGGATCCACGATTGGGTCGTGCAGGACCTACAATCACAGAGTTGGGATGCCTTATCTTATATTTGTCATCGCTCATTCTAGAGGTCACTATTATTTCCCATAAGGTTTCCCTACAACATGTAGTGAATGGGTTTCTAGTGGTATTCCTTGATTTTTTCTCAGGATTACCCCCAGAGTAGGAAGTAGACTTTTCGATTGATCTGACGCTGGGAATACAACTAATATCTCATCCCACTTAATGCATTGCCCCTACTGAGATGAGGGAATTAATGATATAGCTGGGCAATTTAGAATCTCAAGGATTCATTTTCCCGATCATCTCTCCTTGGGCCTCTCCTATGTTTTTCACAAAGTCTAACGGATCCCTCTGGTTGTGCATTGACAACCGGATGTAGAATAATGTAACAATTAAGAACAAATTCCCTTCTTCTAGAATAGATGATATGTTTGATCTTTTGAAGGGGGAAAAGTGGGTTTCAAAAATAGATTTTTGTTGGGGCTATCATCAGCTTGGGGTGAAGGTGTTAGATATCCAAAACATAGCCTTTTGAAGCAGGTATGACCCCATTGAGTATTTGGTCATGCCCTTTGGATTGATCAAAGCTCTAAAGGTCTTTATAGAACTCAGGAATAGCGTGTTCCATCAATATCTTGATTCCGTCATTTTGGTGTTCATGGACAAAATTATTGTATACTTTGGATCAGAGGAGATTCATGAACATCACTTAAGGATCGTCTTGGGAACTTTGTGGGATCACCTCCTTTATGAAATTTTGTCAATGTGCACATTCTGGATCAGGGATGTGAGATTGCTGGGTCATGGGATCTCTGAGTTGGGGGTTTTTTTAGTCCCTGAAAAGATTATTGTCGTAATTTTATGGGAGAAGCTGAACTATATATTCGAGATCAAGATTTTCCTTATCCTGGCTGGTTGTTATAGGAAATTCGTTTGGGATTTCCCTCATCATGCTTCACTGATGTCCACACTCACCCATAATGTATATAAGTTTGTATGGGGCCCATAATGTCGGGCATCATTTGAGTAGCTAAAAAGTTGACTGACTACTGCACCCATGCTGATTTTTCCAGTGGCTAGAAAGGGATATGTGGTCTATTATGATGATACATGTATGGGTCGTGGGTGTGTTCTTATGATGGATTATCACGTGGTGGCATATGGATCTCGGAAACTCCAACCACATGAAAAGAACTGCCCGACCCATGACTTGGAGTTTGCATCGGTGATGCATGTTTTGAACACTTGGAATCACTACCTATTTGTGGAGAAGTTTGTTATATACTCTGATAAAAAAATCATGGGCTCTATCTCCTCACAGAAGTACCCCAACTTGATGTAGTGTCATTGGATCGAGTACATGCATGGGTTTGATATTGAAATTGTCTATTCCCTAGGAAAGAGTAATGTGGTGGAAGATTATTTGATAATAATAATTACAATATAGGATTTGAGGAAATCCACAGATGAGTGGACATTGATGGGGTACTTTTATCAGATGCATGTTCTGACTAGGGAACATAGTAGAGGTATGTTCATGGTGAGCGTCTAATTGACTCCTTCTCTATTAGAGTTGATTCAGTGGGAACAACCCTCTGATGAGCTTTGTGAAAGGTCGAAGCAGTTTTTTCATTGTAGGGAGACATCCTCAGATTTGTCTTTGTCTCCCAAGGGCATCTTGTGCTTCAAGGTCCGTTCAGTAGTGTCGTTATAGCTGTAGAAGGTGGTGATGAAGGAAAACCAGTAGTATCATAGGGATTTCCATCCAGGTTCCACCAAGATCTGTTATGATGTCTATCAGTAGTTTTGGTGGACTAGTATGAGACGAAACTTAGCGGACATTATGTCTATATGTTACACATACTAGTAGGTGAAAGTAGAGAATCAAAGGCCATATGGTTTGCTCCATCCTTTACCCATTCCTATCTGGAAGTGGGATGATGTCTTCATGGACTTCATTGTTGTATTACCTCGTACACCTTGGGGTAAGAATTCCATTTTGGTGGTGATTGATCGTCTGACCCAATCATCACACATCATTATAATTTGATATACAACTAATGTCGATGAGTTGGGACTTTTGTATCTTATGATGGTTGTGAGACTCCATGGTGTTCCATCAATATTTGTCTCATATAGAGACCCATGTTTCAATTCTTAGTTCTGAGAAGGCCTTTAGAAGGCCATGGGGTCTCAGATTAAGATGAGCACGACATACCACCCTCTGATTAATGGTCAGGCAGAGCGAGCGAATCAGATTTCAGACAACATGCTCCATGCATGTGTCCAAGACTTTGGAGGTTCATGTTATATCCATTGGGTATGGTGTATTTGATATAATAACAGTTACCAATGCTTGATTAGAATGGCCCCTTTTGAGGTTCTCTATGGTCGTCAATGTCGATCCCCCCTGTGTTGGGATGATGTAGGTGTGACCACACTACTAAGGTCGATTCTAGTGCATGAGACAAATGAGAAGGTCAAATTGATCAGACAAAAATTGTTGGCAGCTCAGAGTCTTCATATATCTTATGGTGATTGAAGGCGTTGAGACCTAGTGTTTTCTGTGGGGGACTTGGTATTCTAGAATGTGGCCCCTCGCCTAGGCCATCGTTGATTGGGGAATCAAGGGAAGCTGACGCCGCAATATGTTGGCCCTTTTGTGATTATAGACTATATTGGAGAGGTGTCATATAGTTTGGACTTTCCTTCTAAGTTGAAATCCACAAAGGACATCTTCCATGTTTCCCAGTTGAGGATGTACAATCTGGATCCGTCCCATGTGCTGAGTTGGGAAGAACTGGAGATATATCATGACTTGTCAATTTTTGAGTGGCCAGTGAAGATAGTGGACTCCCAAGAGAAGGTGATTCAAGGTACGTCTATTCCACTAGTTCAGTTTTGTTGGTATCATGTTAATGATACACATGATACATGGGAGCGGAAGTCATTAGTTGAGAACGTGTAGCTGTTTCTATTTTTCAATCAAGCTTCATGTTGAATTTCTATGACGTCACATTTTCTTAGTGGGGGGAATTTTCACATACATGACATATATCAAATTTATTTTTCATTTTTTCCCTTCATGAATTGTTTTTTGTGTTTCCCAAGCTTTTATGGAGGAAATGGTGAGTTTTCATGAATTGGGATAAACAGTGTGCCAAATTCCAAATTTAAAAATAATTTTTTTTTCTTTTATAACATTTTCTTTTTTTAATATTTTTCCCTGATTCGAATATTTAAAGATCCTCCCCTGGCCTATTAACACCACCATTGAATTTTGGAACCATTATTAATCCATAATAATCGTGTATTTTTTGTTTTTATTTAATGAAATGGGCTAACCCAAAAGCCCATTTATTGTTTTAAAAACAAAGTTTTCTTAATTAATATGATATTCAATTGTAAATATTGTTCGGTGATTACAAGTATCTCTTTTGACCATTAAAACCATTCGCATTGCCAACTTGTTCACCCCCCCCCCCTCTTTGGATATTGTGTTCTTCGTGAATTAGTGTAAAACAATATAGAGTTTCTCAAATTGGCCCGAACTGAATAGGTAAATTCATTCCATCATAACACTCTAAATTGAAACTCTTTTCCCTCCATTCTAGTTCCTGTATAACATCCTCATCATAATTTGATCCCCCCTTAACATTTTGACCACCATAAAATTGAACTACTGGTGTATTTGGGGTGACTCTTCAAGATCCATCAAGTAAGTATAATTCTCTCTTCTTACAATTTTTCTTATGGATTTGTTAATTTTTCTTATGGTTTGATCCCTTATACATGAGGTTCCTAATTTCCATAAACTATTCTTTCAATCATCGGGTCTATCCTGGGGTTTTCATGGCCAATTATTATGGATTTAGGTTTGATCTAGATCATTCTTGGTGAGGTGGTGGTGCAATTTGATTTTCGCTCCGAGAATCAAGGATTTTCGTTAAATTGGTTGGTGATTCCATGTTTATAGAATTTTATGTGAATTATGGTGTGGTGTTTTTGATATTTTTATGTTTATTTCATTTTAGTCTGGCTTCCAAAAATAGTTATAGTGTCATTTGTATTGAAAATGAGTTTGAAATTCCATTTTTACATGAAATTGGGGGGTTTTCCTAAAAATCATTTAAGGGTTAAGTTGGTGGTTCCAAATAAATAATTAGTTGATTTTATTGAACAGTAATAGAAAATAAGAAAATTTCAATGTTTATCCCCATTTTTTGTTGCTGCGAAAATGAGTTTTAATGGTATTTGTGGAATATGTGATTTTTAAGTGCCATGTTTCTCTGAAAATAAATGTTTTACAAAGTAATTATTTCTTTATTCACTTGGGGCTGCCCCAAAAATTGATTTTCTGGTTTCATATAATATATTGGGCTGAAATTTCAATTTTGGTAATTTACTATTGTGAAAATAGTGTGAAAATGTGCTTTTAAAGAGTTTTGGGTGCAAAACAATGCAGGGTTTTGAGAAGAAGTTTTATTGGAAATCATTGTGTTTTGTTGTGTGTTTTAAGTGGAATATAATGTGTCTATCAAATGTATTTATTTTATGTGACAAGTAGTTTTGTTTTGTAGGAAAATGGATTTATGTATAACTTTCAAATTGTTTGATCACAAGGGGGAATCCCGGGTACCTAGGTGGGGCGGATGTGTACTAGGACGGTTGGTGGACAGGATGGGTTTTGTCCTTATTTCACATAGAATTTGGATAAAGAAAACTCTAACATAACAATATGGATGATTAATGGGGACCACTAGGTTATGGTTATGTTCCCTACAAGTGGCTCCTGCATGAAAATGGATTTTACTGGGGTTACTTTACACCGAGGTACGAGGTGCATGGGGCCTGAGACTATCTAGTGCCTAGGGTAGTTCCCGATTTTTTTGGTCATTGTATTTGTGGTATTTTACTTGTTATGGGGTTTCTTTTCAAATTAAATTACAGTAGCTAACATTTCTATTTAATTTTATTAATATTCTGAAAATTTTAGATTCAAAACTTTTTTCAATTGAAAGTCGCATTTCTTGGAATTAATCACTACTTTTCATTTCATAATAAAATTGCTTAATATTTCACATTGAATTTCATTCTATTTGGAATAATTGGGTGGTATACTATTGGACATTGGCTCACACCCAACTTACACCCCTTTTTTGTAATTATAATTGGTTATGTTTGACTCAGGTAATGGAAAAGCTCAGGTGGTGGCGGTTCAATGTGTTATTTCCCATCCTTATTGCGGAGTTGTGGAGACAACCTGTGGGCGAGGACCCCTTGTCATGTGGAGTCCTTGGGTATTCCTTGCTTCTATAATTATTTTTTCTTGGACAACTTTAATTTTCTTTAAACCAATTTATTCAGTTCTGGTGTTTTCTTAAAACTTGTTTGGATTAAAAATTTTATATTTATATTATGGACTATTTTTAAGGTTTAAAGCTTTAATACTTGGGTAAATCATACCCAAAACTAAATTAATAACACCCAGGAACCTGTTCCAACCCATGTAGAAAGGGAACGCCCTTTGGGCCTTTCCATGGGCTGGGATTGGTGCCTATTTTTTGTGGCGACCAGATTCTGTTCGTGACAAAGAGGTAGTTTAGTTTGAAAATAATTTCTCTTATGAAGAAAAACTAGTCCAGATTCTTGACCAATGATCACATGTGTTGATGAAAATGGTAATTTATTCGGTAATGGATTCACAGAATAACTATATTATTGGAGTGGAAATATGGGAATCTTAAAATTCAATGAGGTATAAATACCCCCATTTATTTGATATGAGAATTAAATTAGAAGGACAAAATTTCCAAAATGGGGGGATGGATGTAAAAACCCAGCTAAATAAAGGATATGATATATTCATATTTATTAATATTTTTGAATAAAATATAAATTTTAATTTAAATGGGATGATATGTTCGATGGTGTACCTGACAGGCAACAATTGGTTTATCCAGTCTTATGTTGCACACAATGTTGAGTAATATTAAAAAAATATTATTATTTTATTTTTAATTGTATTTAATGCCTAGACATTGTATTGGAGGTAATGATTAGAAATAACTAAAATAGGGTTACACATATGTTTTAAATTTTCTACCTTTATCCAATAATATTTAGAGGCATAAAATGTGAATAAATATAATCTTAAGCACCAATACTATAATATTCATTAAAAGGTCGATTTACCACCTTTAGAAGGTAACCCTTTTTAAATATAGTTTTTTTCAATTTTATATATTATATTTGACAAAATAATATTCATATTTAGAATTGAGACATCTAAATTTACATTCGATGAATTTTTTTTTATTTTTAAAAAAATGTTCAATTTTTTATAAATATTTACAAAGACTACATATAATTCAAAAATGGATTTTAATCTAATTTATTTATATAGATATATTTTTTTATAGGTTATAAATTATAATTTAAATATATTTTTTATATTTAATCCAATGTTTTTGATTTGAAGTAATTTACATTGAAATTTCACATAAAAATGACAATCTTTTAATAGTTATTAATTCTTAAAAACACGCATTTTGATTTTGACAACAAAAATTAATTTTAAATTAATTAATAAAACATATATTTTTTTATATAGTAAAATAGACATCATATTTTAATTCAGAATATCAAAATTATCTTATTTTATTTTTTGGTATTTTTCTAAAATTGTTAAATTTTTTATGAAAAGTTGAAAACACTGTATATTAGTTAAAAACCCTACTTTTTGATTAAATTGAAAAGTTTCCACATATATGAATTGTAATTAAAAAAATATGATATACATGGTTTTCATCCATATGAAAAATGTGGTTCAATATGATGATAATATTTTTTGTTTAATATTATCATTTTATTTTTATTTACCACAGTTAATGGAAAATAGGGTAATTCAATGTAAACATATTATTATAATAATATAAAATTTCCTTAAAACTTGTAATAATCTTATTGGATGATTAATTGATGACCAATATAATTTTTGGGGGATACAATATACTTTTGAATTCCACATGGCTATGATAATGAAATTAATAACATTGTTTAAAGTAAAAAACAATAATATCATAAACATGATCTTTTTACTAAACAATATACTATATGTGGTTATAAAAGTGATCTATTAAACTATAAAAATTATTTGGAAAAATAAAAATAATTCATACATCATGGTATCTTATTTATAAATTTTACATATTATATAAATAAATTTAATTATGACATAATTGTGATATAGTAATTGCATCATTAATACAGGATTAAAATAAATGATATTATAAATGTTGAAAAAAATTTATTTTGAAAAAATTGACACCATACATGAATTTTAAAAATTAGTATGACATGTTATATTTTATTTATATATGGTTTATAAAATTAATAAATTTCGTTTTAATTTTTTAAGAAATCATGATATGAATAGTATTTTGATTAACATAAAAGAGTTTTAAAATAAATCATTATTTTATTAAATGATAAAATAGTCCTAAAAATCTAATATTCTGCTAAATTACATCTTTAATGTTAAAAATGTAATTAATGACCCATTTTTCGTCTCTTGGCACTTTATAGTTATTATATTAACCATATAATATGAACATATATGTGGACATGGTAAACGATAAATAAGTTAAAAAAGGGATAAATAAAAAATATAAGGATTAATATATATCCAAAACCTATCCAATAATTTGGGATTATTTTATTTCGACTTATGTGAATCTTATTTTCAAATTTAATATGTTTTGGTTCTTTTAAATCCAAAAATCATTTTATAATAAAATAACACTTTCAAACATTTATAAAGAGCCCCACCTCCCTCTTATAAAATGCATCCACCTACAGCCCATTACTCACACTTATATAGCCTCTGGGATCGTCAAAAATATACTAAAAGAAGCTCAACAACATACCTATATCCCACTTATAATCTTTCCCCTAGGTATAAGACAATTCAAGAATGCATTTTGGTTGAAATCAAAGGGAGTTACCCTGTTTAAAGGTAATCTCTTCCCTCAAGTTCCTTTCGTTTATTTTCATTCTCCAACCCCTAACCTATCTTTATTCCATTCTTTTATAAGAGAATCAGGATCATAAATATACTAGGATGTTATTATTAGAAGTATTTGAATTACAATTCCACAAATCTTCATCAAATGGATACAGACAAACTGTTTTAGTGTACAACTAACTACTGCCTCACGAAAAGATGATTGGTCAATTATCTCTAACTGCCTCCCATTCCAAATATGACCATTGCAGAAAAACAATCTTTTCCAAAAAATCATACTCTTGATTTTGGGGAAGAAAAAATTTGGCAAACACTAGGAAACTCCACTACCTTCAATAATTATTTTAGGCTAAATAATCATACCTCATTCCATCCAAGCACCATGATAAAGCCAATGCGGATTGAAAAAAACTAAAACTATAAAACATTTCTAGCGAAGAACATCATTTGTTCAAAACACTGTATTCGCATACAAGAAACCCATCTAGAATGGTGGAAAGAATGAATAAGTTGTTCCTGAATAAAAAAGGTGCAACCATACGACCATTAAACCAAAAAACCGGACTCTTGTCTAGTTTCCAGCCCTCATTGGTCTCCCCACCATTGAGTTATGAACTCATAACCAAGAAATCATCATTAGATTACTGTCATTTTTTGTCCTTATTTACCAGATCATGAATCATGGAAATTGTAAATAAATCCACAATTTCATTTAAGGAATTGCAAACTATCGCCTCATCAATGTCATATGGATCGTTCATTCCATACATGGAACGCATAAAGTTGGGAATAATGAAAATATATATGATATTATAATGGAAATATTATATACCAATGTATAATTAATTTCCCATTCCACTAAATATGTAATATAAATTAATTACTGTTCATGCGTTCGTATGACATATTGTCTACATGAATCATGCATTTTATTTCTTATCCCCAAATGTTATGTACTATTATAAATAAAAATATATACTGGATATGTATGATATATATAATATCTAAATCATCAATATCCTTCTAGAGATAATTTAATATTGACCACATGGACAACTTGTAATTATATGAAGTTCATTTTTGACTCAAGTAACAAATATTGACAAAATGTGCATTATTAAGCTTAATGGATTATGAAATGTCTATAACATTGTAATAAGTGATATTAAATTAATAAAAAACTTGAAAAAGGTTCTAAATGAAGTAAAAATTATATTTATCTTATTATTTAATAGATTAAATAATGAAAGATCCAAGTCAGGCACGAGGTAGGGGACTTCGTCTCAATCACCATTCATTGATGCATACATTGATTTATACACGACTATATTTTATACGGTTTATAAAATCATTTTACATATCATCTAATTCAATGGGAATATTTTTTTACATATTGTTTTACTAAATGACAAAATGGAAATTTTATTTTCATGTACATGGTGACAACCAAATTTCTGCTGCTATGAGTATTATTTGATCTTTGGAATCCATACCAAGTCATAGTGTTTTTTAATGTAAAATAAATATCATATACATATTTTTAATATTTTTCAATAGGTAATGGTTTTGAGAATTATTGATAATTTCAATATATTTAATTGAAATCCTGTAATTTCGATGTGGAAATGTTATCTTTCTTTTATGCTAGTATTATGTGCTATGGTTCTTGGGCATTGTATATGTATATAGGTGGTTTCTTTCTCCACCAAGGGAGGGTGCGCTCAAGATATCTATCCAATGCATTGGGTAACGTGATGGAGGTAAACATTAATGTTTTTCTCTAATAGATTAATGGAATATATTGGGATTTTAATTCCAACATAGCTCTATATGCAGTTGTGAAAGCTACAATTTAAGTATGATATGGATGTCACAAGTTACCATTATGATTTATGATTTCTATTTTTTATTCATAAATATAATTATTTCATGAGTTCTGTTAAATATATTATGTTATGTATGCATTTATGGACAGATGTTTTCATTTTTTGTACTTGTTACTGAGATTTTTATGCACATCACCTATTTTTGAAATTTTTTTCACAAGGTATAATGATGGGTAAGAGAATGGAAAAATTCAAGAAGATATATATCAGTAAAATTATTCTTGTTTTCTTTTAAGAGTTTTTTTAATGAAAAAATGGATACTGAGTATAATTTCCTACTTTGTAATATTTGTGATGTTATTTAATAGTTATGGCCTAATTATAAAAAACTATAGACCTGAAAAGTTCTAAAATGTTAATTATTAACTTAATTCATTATTATGTACTATTTCAGACTAGATCATATAATTTTCATTATATGTACTTTTTCATTTATTGTTTTTATTCTTTGGTTATTATGATAACAAATATTACTAATTTTGTATTATAAGTTTTGTCTCAATTCAAAATCATTGAGACTTAAATTATGTTATTCACCTATATTTAATAAAGATATATAAATAAAAATAAATGAATATTTATATAATAAATTTATCTATCTATAAGATATTTTATTTTCTATTTTACGTTATTCCTTCATTTTAATTCGTTTCAATTTTTTTATAGTTTTAATGATTTTATGATAAAATTTCCTAATTTATCTGAATTATTTTAGGATTATGTTTAAATTGAAAAAATGTTAGCATCCATATAACAAGAAACTCTTGAAAATTATTATAAAATGGTTATGAAATGGTAAAAAAAATTATCCCATATTCTTCCACACATTATGTATTCCAAAGTGAAAAACAATTATTTAATGGAAAATCGTGATTTTAGTAAAATAATTACATCAAAATATATTTTCTATAAAAATGTTTTTCAGTTTTTCAATATCTCTTTATATGATTATTTAAACAAATAGTTACCCTTGTATCATATTTATGAAAAATATTTTAAAATAATCATTAATTCAATTTTTGAAAACAAATACCAATTAGATTTTATAGAAAATGCCAATGGAATTATAGTTCTAACATGTATGAAATGAATATAATTTTGGACTGTTCAAACAATTATTTATACGAATTTTAATTTATATTTTTTAAAGGGTATTTTCAATGAAAAGTATATATAATAAATTTTTGGTAATTTATTTTTTAACATGGATTTCAAGGAAATATTATTTTTCACCAGAATATTTCTATGTGATTTTTCATTATAAATGACACTCTATATGTCATGACATACATTGAGGATACATATTCATTATTGTGGATATGTGATAAGGATACTGTTATTTTTATTCCTCTTAATTGTTTATGTTTATAAAATAAATTTTTTTATTAAACTATTTTCTATTACATGGGTTATTCAATGATAAAATCATTGTAAAATCTATTTATTTTCCACAGTTTATAATGTGATGAAATTTTCTACGAAACCCTATTATTTTCATGGGTTTGGATATAACTAATGTTCAATAATCATGGGTAACAAATTTTTATGTATTATGTTATTGGTGAGACCTATATCTCCCTCTAGTGTAATTTTTAATCATAAACTTTATATTAGCTATGAGTATACACATTTTCTTAGCCTGAGCCAGAAAAAATGGTACATATATTTATGTCCCAATACTGAAAATAATATTCACATATGGGGGGTAATATACTAAAACAATAACATGATTGATTATCCCTCAAGTAACATTTTATAAATTTATTGGCTGTTATAATTGATATGAAATTTTATATACTTATGTGTACTCAACAATTTCAAGTCTTATGATAATGTAATGATAACTTGTATCATGTTCATTAATTTCTGTATTTTTCATTTCTTATGAATATCCGATCATTATTTATTGGCTTAGGATTGTTATATTAGATAAGTAGGATATATTTTCCAAATTTCATTATCAAGTCTCATACACTTATGTTCATGTTATTCATACATATATATCCCATGATTACCCTTAACTAGCATCTAATCCTACCTTTTATTATATTTCCATTTCCTAGATTATGAAAAAATTCTTATTTTTATGGTATGATTGTCAAGAGTAATTAATGGGATGATATTTATTATATATATTTATGATAATTAACCAAATTAGATGGTTGTGTACGTATACTATAAGGACATTAAACTTTATATATCCTCAATAATGTCATTATATAATTTAATTATTTCCATTTTTTCAATATATAATATCTAAACATCTAAAACATTAATTAAAAACATAGAAGGGTGTTTAATTACATGTAATATTTAATATGTTTAGACACATTTATAAAAATATACCCAGAAACATATTATGGTTTATTACCATATCATATTTTATTAAATACTCACACATGAAAAAAATATGTATGTATGCGTAGAACAAAATAATTATATATTTTAGACTCAGTGTGAGAACCTACATCTAATACCTCACAACACTTGAAGTTCAATGGAAATTGGCTATTTTGAAGATGTTAATACATATTTTGACAACTCCCATTAGACACATTATATCACCCAAAACTATTGATTATACTATCTACAACATTTTATCAATATTTACTTAAAAATTTGATATACAAAATATTCAAAAGGCATTATTTAGACTAATCCTTAAATGATATGTCTAGAAACATTGTTTTATGTGGATAATTTCGATAATATATGAAAATTGTTGATGAAAATAATGGAAATATTACATTGAGTTCAATGAGATATACTCGGTATGATTAACCCCTCATCAATATTTATTTGTCAAACACGGTTCAAATTATCAGTCATATTGTCCACAAAATAGTATAGAGGACATATAACCTCTGACCTCTTAATGAGTTCTTAGATTGGAAAGATATCATTGACATGAATTTTACAAAACTCGTCCGTATATTGACATGTGAATGTTTCAAATTACAAATGTAATATGAATAAAATTATAGGAATCTCATAAAGTAAAATCTGGAAAACATGAAAATTTTCCCAACTATATCAAATTCAATAATCTTTTTATTTTCGCATATTTGAATTTCATGTTTTACCACTTCAACTATTCACAAATATTCTGGAATATTCAGGAGTCTTCTCTCTAATCAACAATATCAGACATCGAAACCTTTCTTTATTTTTATGGAACCTTTTCAGCTCATAAGAATGAAAATTACTTAGGTCAGTACAATTGATATTATAAACTTATTATGTAAGAACATTCCAATCTCATCAGTTTAAAATATTTCATATAATTTATTATACTTATAATATTTCTAGAAATACTACATAAAACTAGTAATTGGTGTGAAACCATTATCCAAAGGATTAGTTTCTATTCCTAGTACAGTAGAATAGTATAAAAATTTTACAAAATAATTTTCTTTTTCTCAATTCAACATTACAACCATGAAATATTCATAATTTCATATTTCATCTCTCTTTCTCTGATGTATCAGATTCAGCAACTCTAATTACTCTAATGTTCTATATCTGGTAGCAACATCACTATGACACTCTTAAAAAATATTCATCTTTACAAATACATACTTTATTGATGTTTTTTATGGAAATTAATGATCTAAACATTTGTTTCCATACTATAGAACTGATATAAACTATACAGAGAAGATAATCCACCATAGTTTTACACAATAATTTATTGTGATACTATATCATTATTTTTTAGAACTCCATGACTAGAAAAGTATTATATTATTATCAATGGAATGTAATATAACTTTTATAACATTAAACAGGTCCATTGATTCCAACAAAAAAATTAATATGATTCTCGTTATCGATTATCAATAGTTTCATCAAAACGCCTACAACACATTTTTTTACTGCAAACATATAATATTTGGGAATTATAATACAATAATGAATCATATTTTTTATAAATATAAACTAAATAAATTTATAATTAATGACTAACATGAAACCCACCTTCCATGATTCATAACCATTATTAATTTCATTCTTATATTTCTTTTTCTATTCTAACTAACATCATGTCTACATGATCTTGAAATTTAAGATGATAGATCTGAGTCTGATGATGTTTTTAATTAGAATCATTACAAAACATTCAAAAAATATCTTTTTAACGACATCAGTATTTCATTCACCTCATTCCGATGACCTGTGTTAAAAACTTACATCATATAACTTTCTCCCCATATATGAGTTCTCACATTACTAATATTTTTTGTATCTTTTAGAAACACATATTGATGAACTAGGTATGATCCTCAAAAACAAAAAAAACATAATTTCACATAAGATTAGTTGTCCACAATACAAGATATAGTGAGAAACAAAACATAAAAACAGATCATCAATATTTTCCTTTAATATTTTTGACAGCCATTCTAAAAACATATGTAACTAAAAAATTGAAACAAATCATACGTTCTTATAACACATGATTTTTTTATAATTATGAAAACTAGTCATTCTCAAAAGTCAGTGTCCAAAAAAACACTATGGGAGAAAGTAAATTTTTTATGTAATTCCAACCATTAGTGACAATTAAAAATCATTTTCATGATATCATAAATTAACACTCATTAATATTTTTGACTCATATTCATTTGTCTATATCCCTTTTTTGATAAACATATATTTAGATAAATTAATGCAATAAATGTACTTACCTTTACATTAAAATATACATATACACATATTCCCCAACCCCTTTACATCATTTCTCTATTCATGGTGTTGTTAGGTCCTTTTTTTAATAAATTATTAGATAAGGTTTAATATGATGGCCCATCATCATTTCACCAAATAAAAATTTTGACAGTGATTTTTGGATGATATTAGATACATGATAGTTTGTTTAGATATATTACACAAAAACATCACCAGTAGAAACATTCTCATTTATAAACTGAAAAATTATATCATTTTGATTTGATCTATAATGTCAAATGTTTTTAAAAAAATTAATAATTACAATATGAATATCATGAATTATCATTAATAGTTTAAAAAATTCCAATTTCAAGATTTTGTGATGTAATTTAATCTAAAAAATATGTGTACAATCCGAAATATTGTTTTAAATATAATGTGATGTTCTTTAATTAACTTATTTCACAATTATATTTTTTGGAAAAAAATGTGATAATATTTCTGATTTCATTGATACCTAGCTCACAATGTTATTGAATAAAAAATATTCAGTCTTGAGACTGTTAGATAACGAAAAAATCCTATCAAATTTCTAAAATATTGATGACTCACACTCAATTTGTGTTCTACTTTTCCCATATTCATCCTAAGTGAAATATGGAGTAGAAATGTATTTTGAATATATCACATCCAATTTTTGTAGACATTCCATGGAAATATTTTCTTGACATACTAAAATCTACATTACCTTTTTTAAAATTTAAATACAATGATGAACGCTAATTCCCGAAACATTTGAATTTCAAAATTCTTCCTAATTAAAATTGAAAATTGTTTACAAACATATTCATCATCCCTATGAAAATTATATCAACCACATACACAATAAGAATTTGTGTGATGGAGTAAAATTCATTCGAACTCATTTTTTACCAACTATTCCATTAGAAAAATTCCATATTCTCAGACAAGTAGAATGTTTTGAATAAATGGTTTTTGGGTCTTGTTTCAACCAATAAAAATATTTCTTCAATTTCAAGACTTTTTTATTCATTATTAATTAGAAAATGAAAGGGTTTCTAAATGATAAAGTTTTCTTCAATGTCACTATTTATGATGGCTAACATAATAAGCAAATGATTCACTTTGTGGTTCAAATGAGAATCCACTACTAGATACATTCTAACTACTTCTAAAATTGAAACAGGGGAAAAAGACCCATTAAAAAACACAACTTCATCCTTTTCATATCCTTTATAAACAATCCATTCATTGTTTCATGAAACTTATTCATGATTATTTAACAAATTTATTTTATCATACTTTGTCTTGATAAACTTTTGAACATTAAAACATGGTATAAGTTCCCATTTTTTTATCCATTTGTTTCAGCTCGTCATTTATAACATCTAGAATGCCTTTTTGTTTAGTAAAATATGAATTTTATTTCAGTTCATCTTTTGAAATATGGAATTATGATTTAATAATCTTATATTTTATCTTATCTAAACGTGAAAATTATAATTACAATGAATATTTCTCACTCTAAACATGTATGTATAATATTTGATATTTCAGTGTGACTATTCCATTTTCACATTCCCCACCACATTATTCACATGAATATTGATAAGACTTGTTTGACTCACTATAATCTTCTTTTTCACTTCATCAAATTTTGAACCTCAACTTTTTCACCATATTGTGTAATGGATTTTGGAATTTCAATTAAATTTTTAATCATATGTATAAACAAACGTTTTTAACATTTGTACCAACATTTTTAACATTTTCATTTTGTAAATAATCCATATTAGTTCATTCATTATCATTATATTCAAATTTTTCCAGATCTGTATTGTTTTATTTTATGCAAACATGAACATGAATAAAAATTTATATATCAAAATAATGGGTTTTTTGTTATAACACATTTCATAAATATTCATTTTGGATTATGGTCTCAACAAAGATTAGTTGTAAACATGTACAATGTTACTAACTTCTTATCTCTAATAAAACATTAAAAAAATTCCGCTTACATAATTAATCACATTTATTCAAATATTCTAATCATTCTATCTAATACTCTATATTTTTGTGTGTAATATGGATACCTACATTGATTCTTGATTCCATTATTTCTCATATAATTTAAAAAATTATTTCATATAAATTCAAATCCATTTATATTCCCCACATATTTATTTGAATCCTAAATTCTTATCATATTCTATTATGAAATTTCACGAACCTGCACGAGTACACTAGTAACCCGATAACCAGGCCGGCCCTATCATATCATGAAGGGATTTCCCAGTCCCCACGGGTCGGCGACTAGCACCTGGCATCATAAAACATAAAAGTGGGAATGGTTTTTCCACAAGAATGAGGAAGCAAGAGTAAAACAAACAGTATGCATAACAAAAGAAACTCCACTATGAGTGATGTGTCAAAGTACAACAACCCATGTACAAAAAGGGAAAATAGTCCCAGGGTCCCAAAGGACACAAATCACCAAGTCCAGAGATCAATAATTGGATCCACATCCAAGGTATATCTTCCCCTTCCTCGAACCTGGAAAGAGAAAGTTTACAAACACCCGAAGGAAAAAGTAGGGTGTGAACCTAAGCCCAATAGAATACCACCAAAGATTCCATAACAGATTCCAAATATAGATTATCCAAACAATATATTTCAATTTTCAAATAAACAGGTTTGGAAATTCCAAATCTTATTTTAAAAAATCCGGATTTACCTTTTCAAATGTTGGAAAATTCATCAAGAAAGGATTTACAATGATGGAATATTTATAAAACAATGCCTTAATTAAAAACAGTTACATAAAATAGTTTGTGTAAATTCTGTAGGCATGTAAGCAGTTCATAAGCATTGGAATGAATTTATATCTCATATATAAATAAAAAAGAGAGCAACATGGTCATCTTCCAAATGGTATGTTAGTATTAACCATTTATTGGATTCCAAGCTCTCTATGTGAACTCAGAAAAAATGTTTATACAAACGTCCCTATGACACTGGCCAAAGGAGACTCGTCACCAACCCGTCAGGGATATGACCCTCCGCATGTATGTTTTAGAACGTTGTTGTAGCATAAAGTGTATCCAAATAACTCACTAACTACCTAAGGCATGCATTCTCTCTTACAGGATGGGAGAACTATTTTAGAAATTCTTAAAATATGATCAATCCCATTCTTCCATTTAAAAATTTCCAACTTCATTTCAATTAAAACCATATTAGGTTTTATTCAAAAACATCTGTTTTCTCACAAGATAAAACCAATGGGTTTCCATCAAATCATTTTAAGCAATTTTCATATGTTTGAAATCGATTCAAAACCAATTTCATCATTTAAAAGATCATTTCCACAATTAAATTCAACAATTTAATTGAAATCATTTCCATCAAATGCCCCAATTAAATTAAATAATTTAAATTATCCAATTTCCACAACCACACCCAATTCAATGGAATTGGGGTTTTCCAATCCTTTATGCCAAAACCATTTCATATATATCGATTCACTGGAATCGAGTTTTCATAAATTTAATTGAAACAAAACATGAGAATTTGAATTTCAATCCACTTTTGAAATAAATCAAGAAAATTCAATGATAATCAAATTTTCAAGACGGAACGGAACCACCTACCTCGATTTATTGGCGGGAGTTAAACAAAAAAAAACTCCAAAAAACGAGCGGCACAATGACATCAATCTAAATCTGGATCGAAATCCCTATAATCAAAAATAAGATCAAAGGGATCAAGGCCTTACAAAACAAGATCCAGATTCAAAATCCTAAATCTATACCTCAACTCGTAGGTTTAGATCCATGGAAACAAAGGAAATCATGTATGGAAAGATCATGGAATGATAGAGGAATAAACGAGTTATGCAACGAGATGAAATCCACTTACTAGGAGGAGAGAATATCTTCAATACAAGCCATCAATATCGAAGAAATATGTTTGGATCACCTTGGAATCTCTTTTGGAGGCTTTTGAAAGACCAAAAATGAGTTAAGCCCGAGTCAAGGTCGAAAATATTGAAGTCCTGGGTGTTTGGGTGGTTTTAAAAGAAATTTTCGGAATTAGAAACTTCATGCATGGTTTACCTGGGTATAGATGCTTGGTTTGTCAATCTGTGTGAACATCGTGTGGCCCTCACTATCCATAGATGCTCAGTCTGCACGGTTTGGTCGCACGGTTTGTCAAACCGTGCGCACAATGTGCGTACATCTCTGTCCAGTGCTGCTTGGATTGCACGGTTTGGTTGCATGGTTTGTCAAACTGTGTGCAAACCATGCATGAGAAATATCCCTTTTGTTTTACTTAACTGCTCGCCTAAACGCACCCCAAGTCACTAGTCCAAAACATAGATACTTAGAAACATCAAAAGTACCTGAAAACGTAACAGGATGTAACAACCTCCCCACCATAAGTCATTTCTATCCCCAAAAGACATGTAAAGAAACCTCCACTTCAAAAACATGAGGCCAATGCTATCTCCATTAGTGCCTCCCTTTCCCACCTATCATGAGAATCTGAACCATGATGCCAACTTATACGAAGCAGAGGTATCGTTCTCTCATGATGTACCATGGTCTCAGAATCAACAACCCTGACCGGTCGTTCAGTCACAGATAAATCTTGTTCAATCTCATGATCACTCTAGCTCACTACATGAGATGGGTCAGATAGATACCTTCTTAGTTGTGATACATGGAACATGTCATGTATCAACGTCAGCTATGGTGGTAGAGTTATATGGTAAGAAACTTTCCCCACAAGACCGACAAACTCAAAAGGTCCCACAAAACGAGGAGAAAACTTCCCTTGCCTCCCAAGCCATCGATGACCCAACTGGGGTGAAACATTCAAGAACACCTGTTCACCAACTGAGAACTCTAATGGTTTACAATGAAGATCATGATAAGACATGTAACGACTCTGTGCTGTCAAAATTCTTTGACGAATCAACTGAATCTTAGATGTCGTCTCTTGGACCAAACTCTGTCCTACCAAGGAACATTCACCAATCTCTGACCAACATAAAGGGAATTTACAATGATGACCATTCAATTCCTCAAAAGGATCCATTTTAATTGCATATTGATAACTGTTGTTATAATAAAACTCATCTAGCCCCAGATGATCATCCCAAGACCCACAAATGTCGATAACACATGTGCAGAGCATATTTTCAAGGATTTGAATAACTATCTCTATTTGGCCATATGACTATGGAAGGTAGGCCATGCTCAAATGGAACTGAGATCCCAGTGCCTCCTAATGTCCTCTCCAAAAGAGAGAAGTAAACCGATGATCCCTATCAGAGACTATAGCAGACGGAATTTCGTGCAAACGAATAGTTTCTTTCACAATGTTATCTCCCAACTCCTCAACTTTGGTTACATCTCGAATAGGTATAATGTGTGCGGACATGGTAAGACTGTCGATCACAACCCATATCGCGTTCTTCTTTCTCTAGGTTTGAGGTAACCCAACCACAAAGTCTATATAGATTTTATCCCCCTTCCATGTAGGGAGTCGAAGTGGTTGAAGCAAACCCGAAGGGTTCTGGTGCTCGACTTTCACCTACTGAGATGTATAGCAATGACATACAAACTCATAAATGTCTCGCTTCATACCTAGCCACCAGAACTATCGTCGCAAGTCATAGAACATCTTTTTGGTTCCTGGGTGTACCTCCCACTGAGATTAATAGAAATCCCCCATCACATCTTTCCTTGCCGATAACGACACAACATAACAGTTTTGATAACACAGAACACCCTCTTTGGAGAACAACCACAGGGTGTTGGTCTCCCCACCAAAAAGAGAGTACCTTTTCCGGAAGAATTATCTCGAGAAGAGCATAAGTCAACTAAACAATGACTAAAGAAACTTCACTCTCCTTCCACTGAACTCCAATATGCAACTGAGCAAAAAGAGCCATCAAACTCCACTCTTCAAAAGATTCTTTCACAACATGTGATGGAATTTTCCCGCATAATGCATCTACAACTATATTCCCTTTTCCCGGGGTATAGGTAATGTCAATGTAACGCCCCGACCCTAGTTACCCAGAGTCGGTTAATTATTTTAATACATTGGCATGATTACAAGGAATCATGTCCCGAAGGACCGATCCGTTTAACTGTCTTGAAAAAATAAATCACATACATGAATGTTACATTTTCACTTTAAGACATACAAAACAACATAAATAATCTTTATGAACACCATTATTCCCTTGTCTTAACCATGCATATCAATCACATTACACTTCTGGGAATCCTGGGAAAAATAAAACCTAGAAAGGGGTGAGCTCAAATGCTCAGTAAGGGTAAGCAATACAGCTGAAACTTTTAAAAATAAGCATAAACATTTAAGGAAATGTATAAAACTAAAAAAATCCTTTTAAACATGATCTTCAGCATAATATGGCAGAAATAAAATGAAATAATGCCATTTACTTATTCACATGGATATTCTACTAATTGAATAATCACATGCAATAACACTAACCTCTTTCATAATGATGGAATGCATAATGCCAGACTATCATAACCACGTAGCCAAGGCCTCGTGCCAAGAATACAAATAAGATTTTGTCAACGCCTCATGCCAAGACACTAGTTTGTCTCATGATACCTACTGATACATCAAGGATCTATAGAGGGCTCCACCCATCACTTACTAAGTCCAATGCATTCCTCATATGAATAGGTTTAAACATAACATAAACATTCATATTAAAACTAGCATACGAAATGTCAATTCATTCTCCAGAAACCATGAATGTTATAAAAATAACACATCCATAGTCAAACATATCACAAAACCTTCAATGGAAGTTTTTATAATAAATCAACATCAAATGAGATTGAAATCCATCAAGGGATGTTGATATAGATGAAAATGATGAGTAAAATTTTTTAAGAGAAATATCCTTTTTGTAAAATCATTTAAAAGTCACACATTTATAAAGGAAGTAATTTTAAAAGAGATTTTTGAATAAAAGTGTCCCATACCACTTTGAACCATTTGAAAAGAATTATCATTTCAAAACAATCATGTCTATATAAATAAATCCTTAAAATCATTTTGAAAACATGGACATTAATTAAAAATATTTAGAATGATAAAGCTTTAAAACATTTGAAACTCTGCTCTTGATAAAGAGTACCTTTCAAAATCCATAAAATCTTCATTTTGAAATCATTATTATGAAAAATCAACATGGATGATAAAAATGTCCCAGTAAATACTTACATATAAACAATCTCGGATAATGATGAGATTGAGTAATTAACCCTTACCAATTTGGTTACTTACAAAACATACAACCCATGAAAGAGGTATCATACAATGAATATTTAAATACACATAAATTAAAGTGTATTACACAAAGAATACAATTATGGGTAGTACATACACCACAAAAACGGTAATAGTGGAAATATGGCATGAATCTCATGGGAATAAGGAGTGAGAGGAAAACCCCTTACCTTGCACTTTACTTTAGTCGAGGGTACGTTTAACCTCATGTACGAAGATCGTAGTATGTTATTAAATTATACCAGAACCATATTAATATTTATTATAGGATACATGATTTATTTATGAGTTTATATTACCCATTTAATAAGAATTTCCATGTTAAGTAATCATTTCGGGTAATAATCACTTTCTTTATCGTACGTGTTTTAACTTGTTACTCTTGGTTGTATCACTTAGATCATGATTTAAATACATCCAGAATATAAAACATGATAAATATATCATATATATTTAAAATATAAATATGTATTATATATATATATATATATTAAATTGAAAACACCATTTATGGAGACGGTAGTCCATACTTACGCATAAACGTTGTTTGTTTTTTCATACAGTATTGAACGGAACTAAGTGAATAAGATATATGTAAGTACATAAATCCTTGTATATATAAATATATATATCTATATTAGAATTATTATGTCATATATTACATACTTAGTAGTAATATATATTTTTATTATCTTGGATGAATGGTGAACTTGGAAATGAATCTCATCGCGTCGTGGAGACAGTAATCCGTACGTACGCACGAGCGAAAATATCATTATTTTGATATTAAAATAATATATAATTGGATGGTATATCATATATACAGAATCTGTATAATGTAATATTTATTATTTACAACAAATACACATCATTATTATACCCATCCAAATAATAATGTATTGAATAACAATTACACCATGACGTGGAGATTGTAAGCCATACGTACGCACATATGGTGACATGTCATTCAAAAGAAGGATAGGATACTGAATATGGTTATACCATATTTAAAATAACATCACAGTATATAGTAGATACTAGAGTTATTATTTTAGAATAGAAATAACAAATAAAGAAGAATTTGAAGAAGAAAGGAACATGAAAGAAGGTTGTGAAAACATTACCTCTTCTTCGGGTTCTTCCGTTTTATTTGATCAAAAGGGCTTCTTAGGTTGGGTTTGTGATCAAACTAAGGCCTCTATGTTGAAGTGAGAGAAGTCAAGAGAGTATTTTGGTAGGGTTTGGCCGAACAAAAAGGCTTCTAAGGTGTGATGTATTGGATAGAAGTTGGCTCTGTTTATAAGGGGGAGGAGGGGCCCTTTAGGAAAAACTTAATGTATTAATTTATAATAAATTCATATTCGGTTTCTAATGGCTCAAAAGTGGATTATTTAAAGGTTATGGTGGGGATGGATCGAAAAACACTCAAACAATATAATTTAGACAGGTTTGGGTTATTATATTAACCTTACCTTTAAATATTAACTCTTAGTTAATTAGTTTCACTTTTACAATGTCTCTTTGATGTTTTATATTATATGGTTAATAAACATACTATATACATCCAAGAGACCCCTAAGTGGTCCATAAATTATACAACTATCATGATATAAGTCTCTTGGACAAACCATAGATTTTTATGAATTTAATATCAATTTAAAATATAACATTTGTTTTAAAAACACTTTTATGTCAATTTTGACAGTATTTTATAATTGAATTTTGTAAAAATCATAACAGAATTTTTACTTTGAAAAAGTTAATTAAATAAATCCTAACATGTCATATTATGCTATAAAATTATTAGTATTTATAAAAATTCTCAAATTACATTTATTTGGGTATTTATAATATCAATTATTCTGATTTCTTATTAATTAGATAATTACTACATCACCATTGTGTCTTAAATAAATTAAATTATATAATGTCTAAAAATTATAAATAAAATAAAATTATGTAGGAAATCAGTTTACTTTTCTAATGAATGCTTATAGTCGAAACTCCAACATATATAACCCTATATAAAAATTGTTTTGCGAAAAGATATATTCTTATGTCATTTTTGTATTTATTTTAACTTAATTAAAATAATGTGTATCTATCGCCTAAAAGTGGCTCCATGGGGTCCCAAAATCGTCCCAAAGATGCACATTGTCGGACATGTATCCACCAATATGGTTGGGGCACGTTTTAGGGTAATTTAGTATTATTATAATATTATATCTTTCACCCTTATTTACCGGATTTACCCTTTAACCATAGTAAATAAAATATTTACCGAAGTAATTATTCAAAATGTCTAAAAATAAACGTTACCTATTTACAAAATTTGGACATTCTGATTCCAAATATGGAATCCATTTTTCTAAATTCAAAACAATGAAGTGGCAGAAATTAATTTAAAATTAATTCCCTCTGTCAAGTCAAAAAGCACGTTTTTAAGATATAATAACTATCAAAAGATTGATACTTGTTTATGTATGGTTTAATTGTGAAATTATGTCCAATAACCAAAATTTTATTAAATGGTAAAACTATATTCTAAATATACTTTAAAAACACTCAAATTCATAATTTATCAGTATTAATTATTTTGATTAAAAATGTTGTTTTTAATTTAAATTTAGTAATTTTCACTATTTATAAAAATTTAAAGTTATCCGAGAAGTACCAAAATTTCCCCTTAGCTAAATTTGATATTCTGAATCCAAAAAATATATCCATTTTGAGAGATAAAATTTATAAAATTTTAAAAATTAAGTATTACTATTCTTAACGGCCTCATTGATTGGTTGTGGTGTGTGTTAGAACTCGAAGTTGCGTACAACACACGCTACTGTATTAATCAAAGAGATGTGTATCGTGGAATATCTGGTTGTTATAGTAAACGTCAAAAGACTGTAGGTACTCCACCCAATGCCTTTAGCATAGATTCAAATCTTTTGGATAGAAGATATAACTCAGTCTATTGGGGTCTGAATACACACTAAACCTTTATCCATAAAGTTAATGTCTCCAACACTTATGTGTGTGAATTATAGCTTCAACTTCAAGGTCATGGGTAGGATAGTTCTTCTCATGAGGCTTAAGCATATGAGACCCATAGGAAACAACATGATTACCCTGCATGAGCACAAATCCCAAACCTAAACCTGATGCATCACAAAAGACCACATAACCTATACCAGCCTTAGGAAGAGTTAACACCGACGCAGTAGTTAAGAGACACTTTATCTCAACAAAAGAAGTCTTACATCTACAATTCCAAGAAAACATCACTCCCTTTAGAGTCACATAATTCATTGGAGAAGCTAACTTTGAGAAGTCATTAACAAACTGGAGATAATATCCTACTAAGCCCAAGATGCTCCGAATCTCGAAAACATTTCATGGTTGTTCCCAAGACATAACAGCATTCACCTTTTCAGGATCAACTGATATTCCTTGTCCTGACACCACATGTCCCAAGAATTTCACTTTCCAAATCAAGAATTATCATTTCTATTACTTGGCATAAAGACAATGATTCCTTAGAAGACTCAGAACAGTTCTCAGATGATGCAAATGATCCTCCTCAGACTTTAATAAGACAAGAATTCCATCTACAAAGACCACCACCAATCTATCTAGATACTCACAGAAAACCGGGTTCATCAAAGCCATGAAAACTGCATGAGTATTTTTTAGGCCTAATGGCATAACAAAGTACTCATAATAGTCATACCTACTCCGAAAAGTGGCCTTAGGAATGTCAGATTCCTTTATCCTCAACTGATGGTAAACAGATCGAAGATCAATTTTTGAAAACCACTTTGCCCCTTTCAATTGATCAAACAAATCATCAATCTTTGGTAACAGATATTTTTTCTTTATCATAATTCGTTTGAGCTTTCTATAATCATTAAATAAGCGAAGAGAACCATTAGACTTCTTGGAGAAGAGAACAGTTTCTTCCTAAGGTGACACACTTGGGCATATAAAACCATTATCAAGATAATAGTCTAACTGAGACTTCATTTCTTTCAGTTCTTCTAGAGCCATTTGGTGAGAGGGAATAGAAACTGGTTGAGTACCAGGGATTAAGTAAATAGAGAAATCAACCTCTCATACTAGTGGAAAACCACAGAGGTCATAAGGAAACACATCGGGAAACTCAACGACGACTGGAGTAAGATCACCACACATTGAATCTCTCTCTAGATAAAAAACAATCACTGATATAACTGTCCCCAAATCTGGATAAGAGGGTCAATATTTTCTTGACCATGGGTCCAATTCTACTTTAAAAACAAGAGGCACACCACTGGGTCTAGTAAGGTAGACCCATCTAAGATAACAATCGATTCAGGCTTGATTGGAAATGAGCCAATCCATCCCAAAAATGACATCAAAAGATTTCATGTCAAGAACTAGGAAACTCAAATCATGATCAGCATATGATAGAGAGAAGACACAAGAAAGACTATAGAGACCCTTCTCTCTCATTTTACAAAGAGGTGTTGTAATATCCATCACACAAGATAAAAGTTCCATAGGTAGATTTAGCATATTAACAATATGTGTTGAAATAAAAGAGTGAGATGCACCCGTATCAAAAAGAGTTGTCACTAAAGACGAAGCTATTATAATGGTACCTCTCACAGTTGCAGGACCTGTATCAACTACCTTAGGAGACTCTTCCACTATGTGATGAAGCTTTGTTCCAGTTGTCTGTGGCTGTAACCCTTTTGTACGTGAAGCATTTGATTGCCCCACGATATTTGGAGATTCTGATGATCCTGTTTCCCTACACATAAAAGAGAAGTGATAGAAGAATATCCGTAGGTTCCCTAAACGTCCGTAGGAGCTACAGTTCTTGGTTTCCTCAGTGAAAACCCTCTTATAATTTTCTGGCTTCCCACACTGATAGCAAGTCGAAGAAGCCCCTCCTGGTGCTACTGGAGGACCGGCATGAAACTTCTGTTGAGAACTACTATGAGAAAATTCATGCATCTGTTTTCCTTTAAAGGAACCCATACTGCCACTATGAGGGTAAATAACCTCCTTCAACCCTGACTTTCCAACAATGTTTATATCAACCATCATCACCCTATACATCACATCAACATAAGTCGGTAGCTTCAGTTGTAAAACCTGAGAACTGATATCTGATCGATGTCCCATCTCGAATCATCGAGCCTTCATCCTCTCATTAGATACAATATCATGAGCAAAATGTACCAACTCAGATAAACGATTTGAGTACTCAGTCACAGTTTTGTTGGCATGCTCAAGCTTGAAAAACATCACAGCCCTTTCCAACACCATTTATTCAGGATAGAACTAGTTAGTTAAAAGAACCCTAGAGTCTTTCCACTCAAAACCTTCATGTTTCCCAGTTGTCACCATTGTGTCCCACCATATCCTACTTGGTCCTTCCAGGAAGAGGGTGGAACACTTCAAATTGATCACATCATCTGTCTCCAATAACCCAAACAAGCGTTCAATCTTACTCAACCATTCCTCAACATGTTTACGGTCAGTGGATCCTTTGAAAACTGGTGGCTTCTGGCGTAGAAACTCTTTGAACAACCTCGGAGAATATCACTATAAGGATCTTTAGCCAGAGTCTGAACATGAATTGGAGGTGGTGAATGTCCTAGAGCATGGACAGTGCGAACAATCACCTCTACCAGAGTGGGATCCACAGTAGGACTCTCCTGCTGAGGTTCAGCAGCACCATATTTTTGGATCTGAGCTCCACGTCTTCTCAGAGGAATGATGATAAACAACATTAAAATACATTTGATTAACACTCAAATAGAGTAACAAGGAAAACTATTCATAATATAAGGGATTAACAAGATTTATATTCCACTCTATCCAAATAAAAACCTGGAAAATACTAGAAGTAATCCAAAGGTCATTTTTCCCAAACTAACCCTGGTGATTTATGGTTCATTGTGATGAGAGATGGCAAAGCACTCAATCACAACTACCTCCTTGGTCCCGACAAGAAAACTCAAATTCATACTATAATCAAGGCAAGATGATCAACCTCCATTTCATACCACATTGTCATGAACCAGAATGAGTACCCTGGTAACCCGAAAACCAAGCAGGACATAACATAGCACGAAGGGAATTCACGATCCCCACGGGTTGGCCACTAGTACCTGGCACCATAAAACATACAACTGGGAATGACTTTGCCACTAGAATGTGGAAGAAAGAGAAAAAAAAACAGTATTCATATCAAAAGAAACTCCAATGGGAGTGATTTACCAGAATAAAAAGAGGCATAAGATGCCAAAGTACTACAACCCAAGTACAAAAAGGGAATCCAGTCTCAAGGTCCCAAAGGTCACAACTCTCAAACTCAAAAGATCAACAACCGGATCCACCTCCAAGGTATCCCATCCCTTTTCCTGAACCTGGATAGAGAAAGTCTACAAACACCCAAAGGAAAAAGTATTGTGTGATCCTAATCCCAGTAGGATACCACCAAAGATTCCATAATAGATTCAAAATATAGATTATCCAAAGAAAAACATTAATTTTTTTTAAAAACTGGTTTGGAAATCCAAAATCATATTTTAACAATTCATGCTTTACCCTTTCAAATGATGGAAAATTCATCATGCTGGGCTTTAAAATGATGGAATATTTCTAAAAAGATGTCTTATTTAAAACGATTACATAAAACAATTTATGTAAATTCAGCAGGCATGTAAGCAGTTCAAAAGAATTGGCATACATTTATATCTCATATATAAATAAACAAGCTAGCAACATGGTCATATACCAAATGGTATGATACTATTAACCAGTTATGGGATTCCAAAATTTCTATGTGAACACAGCAAAAATTTGTATACACAAATCCCTATGACACTGGACAAAGGAGACTCGTCACCAACCCATCGGGGATGTGACCTGCTACAAAAATGTTTTAGAATGTTGTCGTAGCATAGAGTGTATCCAAATAACTCACAAACTACCTAAGGCTTGCATGCGATCTTACATGATGGGTGAACTATTTTAAGGATTCATAAAATATGATAAATCCCATTATACCATTTCAAAAGTTCTAACTTCATTCCATTTAAAACCATAAGAGGTTTGATTAAAAAACATGCCTTCTTCCCATGATAAAACCTATGGGTTTATATAAAATAATTTTAATCTATTTTCCTAAGTTTGAAATCCATTTAAAACCAATTCCTTAATTTAAAAATTAATTTTCACAATTAAATTAAACAATTTAATTGAAATCATTTCCATCAAATCCACCAATTAAATTAATAAATTTAAATCAAACAATTCCTAAAAACACACCCAATTCAATGGAATTGGGTTTTTCCAAACCTCCATGCCAAAACCATTTCAAATATCTCGGTTCACTAAAATTGAGTTTTCATCAATTTAATTGAATGAAAATATGAGAATTTGAATTTAAATAAACAATTCAAATAATAAAATGAAATAAAATTGTAAACAATTTGGAAAGATGAAACGAAACCACATACCTCGATTTATTTATGGGATTAACCCAATGAGAAACCCCAACAACCGACCAACACAACAACATCGGCCTAAATCTGGATCTAAATCCTTAAAATAAAAAATAATATCAAAGGGATGAAGGTCTTGAAAAACTATATCTATATTCAAAATCCAAGATCTATACCTCAACTCATACATTTAGATCCATAGAAACAAAAGCAAATCTTCCATGAAAAGATCAAGGAATGATAGAGGAATAAATGAGATATGTAATGGGATGAAATCTACTTACCAGGAAGAGAGAGGATCTTCAATCCAAGCCTTCAATCTCAAAGAAAGATGATCAGATTTCCTGGGAATTTATCTAGGAGGCTTTGGAAAGACCAAAAATGAGTCAAGCCTAAGACAATATCGAATATATGGAAGTCCCAGGGCTTCAGGTGGTTTTAAAAGAAATTTTCGGAATTAGAAACCGTGCGCACAGTATACCTGGGTAAAGACACATAGTTTGTAAAACCGTGCTCACATCCTGCGGCCCTCACTGTCTATAGATGCTCGGTCTACACAGTTTGGTCGTATGTTTTGTCAAACCGTGCGCACACCGTGCGTACCTCTTTGTCCAGTGTTGCTTGGTTGTCACGGTTTGGTCACATGGTTTTTCAAACCACGCGCAAACCATGCACAAGACATTTCCCTTTTGTTTTAATTATGTTCTAACTCAAATGCACCCCATGTCACTACTCAAAAACAGAGGTACATAGAATCATCAAAAGTACTTGAAAACATAATGGGATGTTACAGGAACACATTGATGATTTCAATATCTACTAACATCTGTTTTATAATATTTATGTTAGAAATTTGATTGAAACCATCAATAAAAAAGATAGAGAAAAAATATCTAGTGGTTGAATTATGTCTACTCGTAACACATTAATTAGAATTTATTTTTTCAAGAGGTTTGTTGGACTGAATCTAATCATTCTCATGACTTCCAATAGTAATCTGACCTATCTAAAAAGTTAAAAATTTATTTTCCCCTTCATTTCATTTCATGAAATCTTATATCAATATTAATATTAATGATTTTATTCATTTCTTTCATCATATGGAGTTCATTTCTTCTTTTACAATACATATTTTCACCTTCATCATTTATGTGATTTAATTTTTGAAATTATTCAATTTCTATGAGATTCCCACTAGTTATTTCTCTTTTTCAAAAGATCATTCCATCATTCACACTATTAATAACAAAATAATATTTTCTGATGATATCATCTTTTTTATAATCAAAATGATGAATTATACTATGTGTGTTATATTTTAGTCCATCGATAAACAAAAATTCTTTTTATTTCACCTTTTCCAATTATATCTTATGACACTATAAGAATTTGTCATATTTTTTCAAATTAATTTATCTTTTCATTATTTTTTTTATTTCATGTGTAACTAGAAATAGTTCTCAACATAAATATAAATATTAAAACTATAATTCAAAATACTATTCCACATTAAATAACAAGTCTTGTGGAACACATAATTCCAACTTTTCTTGCACTACAAACAATTCCATATTGTCTTGTTCTATACACAACACTGACTTAGAATACGATGCACAGAACATAGAGTATCTATGAAACATATATTTATATATTCAATGAAACGAGATAATTGTTTCACATATATTTAAAAATGATATATGAATAATAATAACTACTTTTCAAATATATTGTTAAAATCTTCTTATATTATTAAAACATATTGATAATGAAAATATGTTTTTTGTTAATGTACTTCTATGTTTAGAAACATTGTTTTCTCAGATGAATAGATTATAATACTGAAATTAGTTTTAAAGAAATTTTAAAATTTAATTTTATAAAAAAAATTCATTTTTGATTTCATAATATAAAAATTAACGTTGGGTGAATTATTGGTATTTTTCTGAGAAACATCATTTTTTGATGAATTGTGAAAATACTAATTTTTAATTAAAAAAATACTTTTTACTAATTTATTATTAATAATACATTATATGATAAATTTGGTTTATGTTCAAAATAATTAAATATTAAATATATTAATAAAATTTAATCAATTTCACATCAAAAATCAAAATAAAATCATATCAAACTCTTGAACTTTCTTCTTCTTTAAAACCCTATTATTTAGTCACATCTGTGAGAATAACAAAAATATAAATTTCATTCATTATGTGAAGTGAATTTAAAGAATTCAGCTTAAACTAGTCTATTGATACAAATATTTATTGGCTAATAAGAATATTCCAATTTTTTCCCAAATTATTAGTAAACGTGATTAAAATTAATCATAGTGGTTACGACCAAATTAACCATAATTAGGGACCAAACCATAAAAATAATGTCCCAAATGATCAATCCAATTTTCCAACATATGTTTTTTATTCATAGTTCATTCATAAAACATCCATTATTTATTTTTATTAGTAATGTATGACTATTTTATGTAATAACATGTGCACACCAAAATTGTTTATAAAATTTCGAAGTGTATCCTTTTCATTCAATATAAAATTACCCTACCTCTACAAATTCCTCACACATCTAAAAAAATTTATTTTCATCCATTATTTGTACATGTATCCTCCCAAAATAAATATGTTCATATTTAAAGACTCCATTTTGGAATAAATCTTTTCGAGGAAGCAGTTTGGAAGAAACCAAATGGAGTTACTCAATTTAGAAATAATGTCTTCTCTCAATCTCCATTATTTTATTTCAATTCATCACCTATCCAAATATTCTTATTCTATTATTTTGTTACAGAAAAAATATCCTAATTATACTAGGATGCTGTTATGAAATGTTACCAACCTACACATACCCACACCTCTACATATTTGATATTTAACATACAGTTTTTATGTACAACAAACTACTACGTCACGAAACAATGATTCTTCATTTCTCTGATAACACCAATTATGGTGGCCATTATTATGAATAAACTATTTATATATTTCATATATTATATTTAATATATATTTAATCTTCTTTATTCCACTTAAAAAACAGATCTCTTTACATTCTATTTGGTGTTAATACGATAATATCTTATTAGGAAGTGAGGACGACATCCCCCTGAATGTGATATGATTCATTCACACACCACCTGAACTGTATTAAGGATCATTATAATGAACGTGTATTATATGAATATGATATAGTAATTTTACTAGAATAAATATATATTCATACACACATATATATTTCATTTACATACTTGATTGAAATATGATAATAATGACGGGAACATCATTCATGCGTACATACAACCTACTGTCTCTATGAACGATGAATTACATTTCATACTAATATATAATATAGAGTAATATAATAAAAATATAAAATATATAACTTATATTTATTACATGGTTTACATTATGGAATCAGGTTATAATGATAAGGACCAATGATATAACAAATTAAGAAACATGTGAAAAACAAAGTGAATTTAACCCGGATTTAATCATTAGCATAGGACTGTTAACAAGTGGGTAAAATAAGATCATAATAAAACCATATATGGTATTATTTATAAAAATATTATTCAGTAATATATTTATAATAAATGTATATTTATTATATTGGAAGCTTGTATGGGAACAGAGAGAGTCAAGACACATGGTTATGGGATTTAATCTCACATCTAATTTATGTGAGATACAAGAAATTTTCTCCAATCATTCCATCTTTGTTGTGTATGTAATGACCATTATTTTATTATAATAATATTTTAAAAAAATTTTATTGTATTCAAATTTCGATTTTATAATCATTATTTTATGTGTTTTAGCATTCTAATGTTACCAAATATATAAAACAATTGTGTCTCAATTTTTCTTCTTTGGGAGTCATGTTTTGTTCCCCACCAATACTATTCTTCAGGGTGTATATTCATTCATTTATCATATTATATAATGAATATATATATTTTAATGTTATATTAAACTTTATTTAATTTCCTTTTTTACATGGAGAGTAAGATCCCATGTTACCGAGTCATTAGGGTTTTTTGAGACAATCTATCCTCTTTTCGAGATTGGTTATTTTATTTCTTCCCTTATTTTAATCTTACGATCCATATATCAAGAATATTAATGAGTTTCCTCATACTATTTTATTTCCTAATATGATAATGTATAATTAAAATATTCTATTCATTGGTACATATGATGAATAATAAATTATTTTTAGGAAATCAAAACATTATACGTTCTTCAGTCAGAAGTCTATGTTTTCTAAAAAGTGTTTCCAATAATATTTTGACATTATCCAATAATTTGTATTGAATTTTTTTTAATATTTGTTTTACTAATATCCCCATTGCAATATTCTTTCTACTTTCCATACAATTCATTCCTTCTATCCAATTCATTGTGGAATAGGAACATTCTTTTTTTACATCATATGAAATCTATGTAACTATCCACCATCATTCCTTTGAAGATAAATTTTTTATGATTTTTCATTTATAAATTTTTTGAAATTAGAAATTAAATGAAAAGGGTTTTTAAAATGGTTTCAAGTATTATTTATATATATCCATGGTAATTTCTAAAAAATGGTTTCCGAATGGTTATATATATATACAAAACATTTTCAAATAAGAAAGGATATTTTATTCATGAAACGTTTTTAAAATATATTTCAAATATATTTTTTCAACTTTGATGAAATCTAGAGTATTTTCACTTGATCATTTTGAAAATTATATAATGGTTCCATTCATATCCATCCAATAAAAGGGTCACGCTTAATGTCATTGTCTTTATAAAATATGTTTCTCTTTCATGGGATATATTTTTATACAATCCTTTCCCTTTCATAGATTATACATTGATGAAAAGGTTATAAACCATATCTATTTTACATAGGTAAGGTTGAAATGAAATTCTAACGATAACCATTTCATTTGGATTTATTATTTTATGGGCGATGCTATGATTAATGTTTTATTATCTTGTAGAATATGTGTGAAGGATTTTACTATGAGATGGGTTGGACCAATATCTCCCTCCGATTTACTGTGTAATGATATTTTTTTATAATATCAATGGTTACATGGGTTGTAGCACAATCAGAAAAAGATAGAGGGTGCATGGGTTGTAGCCCAAGCTTGAAAACAAAGAGGGTGTATGGGATTATCCCAATACTAAAAGAAAGTGTGTACATGCATTGTAGTCTAGGCCATAAAACAAGAAGGTACTTGTATTTTATCCCATTACCAAATGATTTAGGGTACAATGGTTGTTTTAGATGCCTAAATAAAAGATGTTATATAGGTTTTATCCCAAGCCTAAATGAATGTGGATACATGGGTTTCTAGGGAAAGCCCAAATTAGGTACACAGGTCGAATCCCAAGACAATCATATTATAAAGGACATTATCAGAAGCCTTGATATAAAACATTATATTCCAATATGTATTCCATAAACCCTATACCTTATTCAATAGTTATTACTTCATTTTTTATGATTTTTATTTCTTTGTGATTCTACTCTAATGATCTACAATTCGTTATTCCTTAATTCATGTTTCAGAACATTCATATACAAGGTATGATATCCTAATGTTATGATCATGTTGTCATTCTTCAATGGTCATGTTTATTGTTAGACGTCTCACTTGTTTACCCTTATAGAGAATCTGATATCACCCTTTCATATGTATCTATTCTCCAGGTTATGGTAGAAGTATTTAGGTAGAAGTGCTAATAGTTTAGATGAGTATGGGAGATGTTGAAGATCATTAACCATGATAGAATAATTTGTTTCCAAGGCTCCAAAGAAACTAAAATATTATGTTTCTTGGGAATTTATTTTTTATAATTTACTAAATATTCATATAAAATGGTGTAATATTCATTTATGTTAATATCATGTCACTATAGTTGGTATCAAAGTAAAAGTAATAAATTGAGTTTTCATTTTTCAATTACATATAAAACATGGATATATAAAATTATTGTTTTTGAATAAGTTATATTGTTGTCAATGTTTCCCTTTTAAATTATTTAAATACCAACTTTTAGTTAATATGGTTAAAGGATTTACCTTGGGTAAAGTGGGATCATCCAATGGCTTAATGTGAAATCTTGTAAAAAAAAAAAATTTCGGATATATTTTTATCATAGCATAAAAGTGGATTAATATTTAAAGTTAATCCATGTGGTATGGGGAGGTTACCTTTTTAAATTTCTAATCATTTATATCAATTATAATTTGAGTATATTATGCATACATGTAGTAGATGATAGTGTGGTTCTCATTTTAGATGAATTACTGACGAACAGTAATCATGATACCCCTATCATTTTTATTTGAGTTCTTATGGGATTGTTTTATTATAGTTTCATTATTTTATTTTGGTACCAACCCATTTTGATAGATCAATTAATTAAATTTTTTTGTTATCAATTATGTTTGTTTTATTAGTTTCTTGGTTTCTAATATATTTGGATTTATTAGAGAATTATGATTTCTATATTTATTTATTTTGAGTTATGATTGAATTATTATCCAATATTGTGATACAATCAGTATGTCTTTTCTCATCAATTATTTAAGTGATTATCATAACTGTCAAATGGTTATCTGATATTATATGCCTGATTTAATATATTTATTATTCGTTTTTATTGAACAAGAATTAACATTATTTTATATATAGTAACTTAGAACATATATCTATCCGTTGGGGGTAAAATTTCCTTTTGGACTAGTATATGTCTGGAATGAGACATAAATCAAGTATTGTCCATTTTATTTGATTATAAATTATATAATAACTCTCTATATATTTTGAGAGATAATTAGTTTATGATTTTTGTCTATTCAAATTGATGTGATAATTCAGAGGTAGATTATTTATAACCACATTTAGGTGTGATTCCTGACTTACCAAGGGTATTTAGGATAATTATGTCTCACATTCAATCTATATTATAATTTTTTCACAATTTTTGTGGCATTATTTTAGTCCTTCTTGTTTTGATTTAGAATATATTTTTAATTTCCTGAATATACATGTTATAGAGTAGAATTTTAGAAATATCTAGGGGATTATGTTTTTTATGAAGGTCATTGAGAACTATGGATAAAGCATGATGATTGTCCCATGGGTATTTCTTTAGGATATAAGATGTGTATTTTAAGATTATTTAGACTATTTGGTGAATGGTGAATAGTTGTAGATTTTATATAATTTTTGAATTTTGGTTTTCTAGTATTTAACATGATTAAATAGGAAATTATGAATCATAATGGCTAATGTGAGAGGTTTCATAGGTTATTTTCATTGGAAAATTCGATTTAAATTAGAATTTTATGACTAAACCCACAGTGTTTTTAAAATGATTTATTGGATTTTTATGGTTCAAATTGGTATAATAAAATGGATTGAATATTTATAAAAAATTAAAATTAACATTAATGATTTTTATTATGTATTTTATTAAACCATGTGATATATTTTTTAATTTATGATGTGACAACTATTGTAAATAAATTTTCATTTTATCAGAATTATAATGGGGATTTCACAATGTGTTATAAAATATTTTTCAAATGTTTTGGTGGTTCTCATTTGTTTTATATATTTTTCTATAATATTAATATATATATATATTTATAATGTTATTATATAAAATAAATTATTCTATGATTAAAATGGGGTACTTTGAAAAACATAAAACAATTATTACAGGTTCTTATAAAATGTCATGTATTACCTTTAATGGTTTTTGTTTTGGATTATTTCTTGTATTAGATATAGAGTTTCATTATTATTATTAATTGGGATTTTAGTATATAAATAGAAGTATATTGAATTTTTGAAATCACATACAAAATTATTTGATGATATAATAATAATGTGGTTGGAATATAAAACAAAAGGGAATCTTATTATTGGTTTTGTATACCCTACTCCAAAGTGGGAATTTAAGTATTTTTTAAATTATAAAAATAATTTAAGTTGGTTTAAATAAATGTAAATTGATGTTTTCGTGATCAATTATTTATTTATTTTTTTTTCTGGGTTTTATAATAACAGATATCTCCACTTATTGGTCGGTTTATTTCATTATGGAATATGAAAATTTTATTTAAATTATTGTCTATTTCGAAATGATTTCATTTTTTTAATTTATTAATTTGATTTTGTCCCGCTGTTTGACTTTAATTGGATAAAATTTATATAGATTCATATTTTATGTTATTTTTTTATTTTATAAAAATAAAAATATTACATGATGAATGTTGATATCTATGTTTTTATTCTTTATTTTGTAAATGATAATCAATATTCATATTGATTATATATATATTTTTGAGATTTTTTCCCATTGTTAGATAAATCATACATTCTAAAGATTTCATGCGTTTATATATTCATTGGGTATTCTATTACATATTCCCAATGTAGTACAGGTAAAATTAGTGTCTTTTTTCCAAGAATACTTTTTATTTCATTTGGTTGTTATGTGATTCTATCCCCAAGAATATGTAATGAATTATGATGTTTTATATGAGAATCCATGGGTATGTGTTTCATTAAATATAAAATGGTTTATTATTGGCCGAGAATATGCTTCAGCTAGTGTTCCATGATAATGTAAACATCACTGAGAGTCAGCTACACAATAGTGAGTTCAAATGTTACACCCTCATGACCCAAATTATAGAGCACATCTTTTCATTGTTATGTGATATTTAATATCGATGAAATATTATAAGAGGATTTAATTTTATATATTTTATATCATAGTTACCATGTTGAATTTGATAGATATTAAAAATTTATAAAACTTTTTTTAGAATCGTATGATATTCAATTTAAATTGTTAATATTTATTTATCATGAGTTTATTAAGGTATTAGTGTAATTTTAGACAACGATGTGGGTATTTAGAGTTTAATTTCATAGAAAAATATTATCCCGATAATTTAATTTTGATAACCCATTTATCTCATTTTTAATTTCCTTAGTGTAGGGGGTTTTCCACAATTAGTAGATTTGTGGTATTAGTTTTCATTAGAGAATTAATTTATCCTCATTACTATTAATTATTTCTGAGACATGCATGGAAAATATTTTACTTATGGGTTCTTTTGTTATAGGTGTTTCTTGTATGGGGAATAACTAGATAACTGATTTTTGATATGAGGGTCAAGCATGTCACATAAATTAATCCTTTCTAATAAAAAAGTAACTATTTAGGATTTCAAATGGTAATATTTGTGGTAATCATTTCAAAAATTATTATAATAAATAATATTATATGGTTGAGTCAAGGAAACCAATCACCATGCTTTCAATTTTACTTAAATTTTATTTTAATAATTTATTAGGTAATCTATTTATCTTTGTACACTTTTTCTAGTTCCAATAAAATTCCTGGTATTCCATGGTTTAAAAATATAGAACATATGATAATAATTTAAAAATTAAAAATATGGTTAACCATATTCAGTAAGGATATTTATTCTAGAAGAATATGTTATATTTGGGTGAACTATTTTTCTATATCCTCACTTATCCATTAAATTATATCTATGTTTTTAATAGTTTTTCCATGTATTCAGGTTTATTTATGTTTTTTTTAGAATCATTTTAGAGAATAATCAATCACTTGTTTTTCATATAGTCAATAGAACCCATGAAATCTATTTATGAACAGCCTAGATTCAATTTTAGTGGATCTCTCATTATTGATTTTTTTATTTCAAAATAATGTGTCCAATCCATGAACTATTTTTCATTTCTTTTCAGTGAACCATAAATTATGTGTGTAAAATTTTAAAAATTTTATAGATAGACCAAGATTCCATCCCAAATTCATTAAAATATTGAACATACCCTAATTACCTATTACTTATTACCACATTGGAGGCCAATATTCCCCTACATTTGAATCTTGAAACTATGGAGATCTTATCATCTCAATATCCCTTATTTAGGTGATATCATTCCCCAATATTCATTTCTATTTGTGGTAGATTTTTAATATTATGATCATATATACCTCATAGTATCCATACTTCAATCGTGATTCTTCTTGTTCATTCACATTAATGGTCGCAGAATAATATATACTTGTGTTTATAAAATATTTTTTGACAGTATTTCTGTTTAGTTCTTCTTTTAGTGTTTCAGGTGTCCATTGAATGTTTTATATCATTAAAAATTTAATATTAAAAAATTGACATGATTATGGTAGGTTACTATGTGTTTTATCATCTAATTGATTTAAAAAAATTGTTATATTTTCTCGTAATATTGTAATAAACTTATTAACAATAATAACTTTTCTTATATGTTAATTAAGAAGAAATTTGTTTTTTCATGGATTTCCTTTGATGAGAAAATTGTTTTAAATTTATTTTAAACCCTATTTATTTATTAACATTCTATCCAAATCATGTATTTTATTAAATTTAGGTATGCCTGATTTCAAGGAATTCAATCATTTTGAGGGATGATCCATTATGAAGTTGAATTTTTCTATTATTTTTATTTTATATGAATGGTGTTATAATTTTATTAAATGGTTTATTGATCTTATTTGATTGACTATGATATTGTTTTGATGGTCACGTGTCATTATTTATCTGAATGAGATTAAATCATAATTTTTAAAATTCTGTTACAAAGGACACTTCATCAGAATATGTAATGTGTATAAATTATATTATATTACGTATATTATTAATGTGATTGAAAATATATGTTTTTTATTTTTGTTTTGGGAATGGAGATGTTGCTCGATTTGGTATCACAAATTTTTTCAACCAAATAGTTTATTGTATGTGGGTTAGAGCATGTTACCAAATGTGATCGAGTGAGATAATAGGATATATTTTCACCATGAGAATATTATAATATAACCAAAAATTTCTATGTTCATTTATTCTAAAATTAATTACATATTTGATACCTATGAAACACATGCCCATTATTTAGATCATTATGATACATATGATGCCATTGATTGACATGAATTGTTATTTAAATCCAATTTTGTTATTATATTATTTTTATATATTATATTATATACTTACATAGTGATTATTTTTAATTAGTTTTTTAATTTTGTGTGACCTCCTAATTTTATTTTTATTATATTATACATTGAGTAAATTTTATCGTTGTTTTGGAAGGATATTTTTATTGTCAACATGTTTCATAGAGGTTTTTACCCCACCTTTAATATTTTATAGTGAATTTATTTTTAATTATTGTCTTCAGTATAATATTACATTTATATTTACACATTTTAAGATAAAATATTGTATTTTATTGTTGAATAGTTATTTGGGTGATTTTGAAAGTGGGGTAATGGTTCGATTGTTTTCCTTTCTATTTCAAATGAGGTAAATGATATCTTTATTTTGAAAATATATATTTTATTATAAATATAATTTACTCAATGGATTTAAAAAATATTTCAAGGATTGATATGTATAACTTTATAATATGGATTTATTTTTTGTTCTTTTGTTTCCTTTTAAATATATATAAGAGGTATGATTTTAAAGAAATACATGAAAAATAACTTGAAATGTGATTTAATTATAGTGTCCAATCATGGAATAGAGGGACGTCCCCTATTGGGAATTCATACCATTCCATTTATATTAATTATTCAGTAGGATTGTCCAAGAAGATGATTTAGATCCATTAGGTACCATTTATAGGAAATTGGTTTCATGAAGTTAGAATAATTAACTTGTTATATGGGGAAAATATCCTATGGTTATAATTGTTTTTGGGTTTTGAAAATTTTGTCCTATTGTTTTATTTTATCACTTTCATTATATCATTTATACTTTTAAATTTTGGATTGATTTGTTTTATTTACTCGGTATCACTTATATTAATTTGAAGAAGTTCATTCTATATTCACAATTTATTTATTTTTGTTTTAATATTTAAAACATCATTGTATATGTGCTATATGATTTATATAATTTCAATTTCATGTGATTATCAAACCTAAATAATCATTATAACAGACCTATGGGTGGAATTGCCCACATTATTTTGACATTATCAGGGGAAATAATTAACATTTGTATGTATATGGAGCACTATATACAGATTTGATAACATGGGGATTAGGAATCCCTTTAGAGCCTAGTAGAAATCATGTGTATGGACCATTTTCTCAGGTATCCATGTTTTTTATACATAGGTGGGGATCCCATAAATTTAAAAACATTATTGAAATTATAAAAACCAAAATTCAATTTGAATGGTTTTAATTTAAAATAAAGATGTTTGAAACCATTAAAATGAAATATGTGTAAAAAATAAACTTATTACGCTAAGAAATAATATTAATAATCACTAATAAAATCATGGTCTTGAATAATTCACCTGGAGATATGTAAATAATTTAAAATTGATTTAAATATTTATCCTTCTTAAACACCATATTATAATAGTGTTTTTATTAGAATGAATTACATAATGATAAATATAGTATGATATATAATAAATCAATCTAACTTTCTAATACAATAAATAGTAAATATTTAGGTATAAACATATTGTATACTAAATGAAATATTGTTAAAGTAACCAATATATATTCTATTTTTGGTACTATGTTAAATGGACCCTAATTTTAGTTTTAAGATGATTTATGATTGGAAGGAATAAATATAATAGTGGTATTTTTATAAAATTGAACACAACCAAACAAATAAATTATTTTGGATATATTTTAGAAGTTACGAATTCTTATTTATATATTAATACAAAAAATAATTTTCTTATTTCACTACTAGTTTGTTCATTAAGAAATAATATTTAAATAGTTGTTTTAATAGATGTAAAATTGAACTGGGAGATGTTTAAAATGAACATAAAATAATTGTTTTGTAGTGGGAATGTGATCTAATTCCCAAATAGTTTATAGAAATATAATCGTATTGGGTAACATAGTAACCTCATACATATGGTAGGGTTTTTAATGAGACATATATTTATGGATTTCATAAAAAAATTGATCATGTGTCATTTATATAGTATGAAATAGTTAATAAAGAATCCATAAATTGTTTTTTTCTGAGATATAGTCAGTGGAAAGGATATATAAATCAAAGTGCACGTACAATATCCAATTGGGAATATAGAGAGTTATTATAAAGTTGTAAAACCCAAAAAATATTCATTTTTAAAGAAACATGTGTCATATAATTCTATTTTTATAAATACATATATATATATATATATATATGTTAGAAAAATGTATAATTGATTCTAGCATATTGACTATTGAATGACCATTTTACCAATGATGATGATAAATTTATTTTCAATATTTCTTTATAAAATTTCACTTTTTTGGCTATTGGATATTAAAATATTATATAAAACCACATTTCAGGATAATAATTTAATGTATGACCATTATATGATACATATATATGATTTTCATGTTTTATGTGACTTTATTAACATATTTAAGATGAAATGTTCCATTTTTTGAGGGATAAATAATTTCTATATTATGAAAATATTGATTAATGATTTTATTTATGTGTTAGGTTTAACTAAAAACATAGATGGTTATTAAATTGGGGTTTTATTGGTATTTTAAATATATTTAGGTTGTTTTTTAAGATCAATAAATACTCATTATAATTGATAATATTTCATTATATTCTACTATGATTTTGTTGTGAAATGTTTATAAATGAATGAAATGGGTGAATCACATTTGATATTGGGTGTAATTTTAAATTGTGATTCATATAATAATATTTATGGATTATATCAAAACATATATATTTGTAATGTTATAAAGTTTTTTCACAGAGTGAAAATGAAGAAAAATTATTTAATGATATTTGGTCTCTTGAGTATTATAATGACTAAATTTTCTCATAAAGTGTTTGAAATTATATAAATAAAATAAATTTAATAAGCCTCATTAGTATATAATATTAGATATTCCATTTTCTATAGTGAACTAAACTATATTATTCCTTTTTAATATCGATTAATATTAATCTCTCCATTATGAGTGTAATTGAATTCATTTGAAAAACATCCATTTGTACAACTGAAGAACTAATGAATCTTCCATGAACATTATTGGTGAATAAGATCTTATTATCAAGGGTTATGTTGATGATATATTGTAAAATGAATATAACGATTTGAGATATCAGTATAGTTTCATGTTTATTCCTCAATTTTTTAACTAATAATTAGATTACATCTATAGTATGATATATAATGGTACCAACAATAAGTAAGATATCATCATTGCATCAAATACTACAAATGAAATTTTATGATAAAAAATGTAATTAGTAACATTAGGGTGGTTAATAGAATATTGTGTAAAATTTTGATTTAATGTGAAACAATGTTTCTATTTCTTAGTTAATGGAACCCTAGTATAATCAGTGGACAACCTAATTACTTGAATAAATCTAACTCATTTTAGAAATCGTTTATCGGGGTGATATAATGTTATAACAGGTTGTTATATTGGAATTTTTAAAAAAAATATATAATATGATGCCATTATAGAAGATATGTGGGATTTATATGATGAAATTCAATATTTGGATCATTGGAGAAAAGATGAATTTTTTACAGAAAATATAAATGTTCAATTTATTTTTAATACTAGAAATTTTTATTAATAATTAATTCATATGTGAATTTAATTTTTATTGAATAGTCAAATGATAAAATCATTTATAATAATTTTATTCAGTTGTTTCAAAATAGCGCTAATGATGTATTTTAATTGTTTGTGATAATATATTAAGATTAAAAATATTGAAATTTCATATATAATACATATTATACACTTGAGATAATAATTGGAATCCTAATATTCTGAATAAATCATAAAATTATAGCATAAAAGTTTTGATATATTAAATTGTTTAATTAGGATTGTTTGATTCATATAAATCCCAATTCAATTATTTTTACAAGTTAGAAAACATATAAATTTCCATAACATACTACCTTTCTTTTACTAACAATGATTTTGAGATAATAAGGGGGTGGTTTGGTATATTTTTAATTATGAAAACATTTTAGATTTACCAAAAATATAATTTTCGTCTTATATAACTTGTAGGAAATATTGTCCCTTGTTTAAATTGGAATGAAAAAAATAAATACCATTCTTTGTTATGTTTCATTAGATTTGAGTAAATATATGTATAATTTATTTGAAACATATTCATTCAATTTGTATAGTCATTTTTGGATAATCTAGAATATATGAAATATAATACACAACACAATATTTATCCATCTATAGTAGTTGAGTTGATGTCTTCTAAAATTCCATTATCAGTCATACATATAATTTATTGTAAAATATATTCTCAAAACATTACTCATATGAATATGTTATTGTGTTATTATTAAAAATAATCCACTAATTTTTTTGATTAATTAGTTAAAATATTTTCTAGAGGTATAACAATAATTTAATTAATGGATTAGAAAATTCATAGATGTTGTCATTGATATTAGTTCCCATATAGACACACAGAATGGCCTAAAATATGGATGAATATTGGTACAATCTATTTTTACTAAATTTTACATATTTTATATGATTAACGTATGATATAAATCATGGTTAATCTTATAAAGTTTTAAAAACTCATAAAGTATAGGAGGATTAAAATATTATTGTATATTATAAAATATACTCACTAAATAATAATTAATAAAATGGGGAGTAATATCACACCATTTTTGATGTAATCATATTATTTCACATATCAGATATTAGTGTTCGAAAATATTTATTTTTGATATCATTATATTTAATTTTCAAAATTTATTTAAATGAAATTATATTATTATACATAATGTAATTATTTGTGTTTTATTAGAAATTTCAATGGATTTAATAATGTCACAAAAATAAAAGATGATCAATTATACTAATTAGAATGATATATGAATAGTTTATTATTTTTTCCATTTGATAACGTCAATAATATGATTTTTTCATATATTAGAACAATATAATAGAGTTCATGGATTTATTTTTTTTATACTAAAATTTATTGTCATAAATAAAAATCTATATCACACACTTTTAATCCATTACATTTGAGTAAGATGTATAATGACGAATATGTGAATGGTTTATTATTTTACCATTACATATAATTTAGTGATTCCATTTTGATAGGTTAATATTATTGCGTTGAAACTACCCTGATTAAAAACACCATAATATGGTTCAATTAAATAGATTAAAAATTGTTTTTGAATTTATTATTTTATTTTTTTACAAAGAATAAATTAGTAATAAATAGTAATAAAATATCTCATAATATCAAAATTATTATATTATAGTATTAGAACAAAATTATTTTAATTGGTTCTCCTAATATTTATATGTTTATTAAGAATAATAAAATGACATTATAATGTACCTGGGAATCCAATAATGCTATATAGAGGGAATAAATGTTTTAGGGACAATAAATTTTTGTGCTTTAGGTTGAACACCTCTTATTGTCTCTCTACTAACTGCACAAATCTATGGTCATGATGATATAAAATACTGTTTCACCATATTGATATAAACAAAGATTATAGATACACTAATCGAACACTAGAGTCTATAGTTTTTTCCATACCCAAGAATATATTCATATATTAATTTTTATAGAAACTCTTTAGAAATGAAAATTAAATTATTTTAAAAATATTGATATGATAATATTCCTCCCATTCATACTAGGTGCACTCAATATAGATCCATTGAATCTTCAAAATATTAATACCTTCATTTATAATATATTTTTGATTTACATATGAAAAATATTTAACATATTATTCGACATGTTACATTCTAATTAGTCCCTAAAGAAACTACATAATATTTTATAGAAATCAAAAATTAACCGGGAAATTTATTACTTATTTTAAAAAATATTTATTTTTAAAAAATATATAGATAAATAATAATTAGAGAATAATTTCATTATGATTTAATATATCATAATTATTATACCTATATGAAAATAACAGTATAATATTAATTTAATATCATTAAAATCATTATCATAAAATTATAGTAAATACAATAGAATAAACTATTATTGGTTAATGAATGTTATTACGATGAAATTCCATTTCAATGCACAATTATGACTTATAATCCCAAATTAACAACATTAAAAATTATTTACACCCCATGTCATGTCTCCCTATAAATGTATTCTTAAAAAACATACTAAAATGTCATGGTGTAGTTAAAAACATAACAAATAAACAAAAACGTAACATATGTCGTCTTAACATAACATTGTGAGGCCAGTGTTGTAACACTCAATGATTCAAAAGATTATCAAAATCCAATATTATATCAATTAATCATACTTAAATACATTCATACATTGATATAATAATTTTTCTATATGGGAATAATTATTTTAATAAAACAATGAAATAATCACGTAATGAAAATTTGCATTATAATATGAATTTTTATTTTCGTCACCACAAAAATAGGAAACTTCTTAATATTTTTAACAAATTGTTTCATCTATTATATGTTTCATACTTCATTTTTTATGATCAATTATAAAAAAACATTGTCACTATTAAACTTGATCAATAATTTATTTTTATCAGTATCCTATAGTCCAAAACATTTTTTATAGTAGTCCATCAATTAGTGTTGATGTATAACAATGAAACTCATAATTTTAGAGGATTACACAAATATAATAATGTACAACTTCTTTTATATTATATTTATTTCATCACAATATCTATTGGCTGATCTTATGAAGGTTTTTTATATTTTCTATAACTATATTTGAAAATATATATTTCTTAATGGTCTTAAATAAATATTGTTCATTGTGCTCCATCAAAACCCATACCTTTTAAAAACTTGTAGATTTTCTGTTTTTAGTGATATAATATTTAAAAAAATTATATGTAATGGTCAAATATTATTTAAAAAATATAAAGGGATAATAAATATATATTATATTTTCTCTAAAAGATTCTCCTATATTGATAATATAAATATGAGAATTAATGTTTACAATCTTGTCCTGCACAATAATAATTTGATCGAAATCCCACTTAATAATTCAAAAATATTATGTAAAATCTATCATAGATATGAATATTAGATATGAAGTAAACCATAATCCATATCATTTATTAATTATAAGAGGACAAAATAACCACATCTGGGTAATATTTATATCATGTTAAATTAAAAATATTTCTATTACTCATAGATATAAAAGACTAATACACAACATTAAAAATTAAATAAATATTTTTATAATATGTAATCGGTAATGTAAATTAAAAATTTATATTCATGCCTCAAATTCCATAGATTAGTTCTCAATAAGATGATTATTTGTCTTTTTTTAATGAGATAGTGGCCTTTTAATAACATGATACTCAATTCATAAATCGATTTTTATATAAGATTTTAAAATTCATTATCCTTGTTCTTTGGTTTGATATCTCACTAAAATATTGAAATAAAATTACATTTAAGATTCCTTCGGGGATTAGGAACCCAAACCACATATTGATGATGCATTTTTTTAGTAGAACCTCTCAATTAATCATATTATTCAATAGTATTTACATTATTTACTGGTTTTATGATAAAATTGTTTCACTTGACATATATTTATATACTAGGAATATATTAGAAACATATTCGCCCTAGTATAGTCTAGATAGATTGTGTTGTGATATATGAATCACAACTGCTTCCCCACATGAAATTATCATGATAATTATTATTTTTTAAAAAATAATACATCTATATTTTTCTAATAGGAGTGGAATATAATATTCCAAAAAAATTATCATTGTATATCAGTATTGCCAATGTAAATTCCTCCATTATAGCATAAGTAAGGATTTATAAAATGAATATTCTAGGATATAATTCATCAATTAATAACAATTTCAATTATATTTTATTTCAAATTATATATTGAGACTGTTTTAGGAAAAAATTAATGATGTTGAAAAAATTAATGACATATTCAATATCAATCGAGTTTCATATCATAAGGAAAATATACTCCTCGGTTTTATCCAATACAATTGTATTAGGGTAGAACAATTGAGTGAAAATAGCCTTGATGTCCTTAAACACCAAAATATTTTGTAATTTATCCTTAACTATAGACACAATCAATGTAAATCTTGTTCCTACAACCATGAATGCATTAAAAATTCCTTTTACATACATATGAGTCTCAAATACTTCATATATCATCTAAAAAATTCTATATATTTGTAATGAGTTGGGGACAACATTCATTAATATAGTTGTCTATATCAGGTCTTCATTCTTTATCTACAACCAATGTCATTCATGTCATAGTCTCAACAATATTATGATCAAATATAGTGTTATCCAATTTGAAAATTTTTAAAGCCATAAAATGGATTTACATGATGACTTTTGAGTGTCATTGTATTATATAGATTTATATAATGTTAATAATACAATAAAAAAATTAAAAATAAATAAATAATATAAATACTGTCATTTGAAATCCCAAAGTCCAAAAAAGGAAAAGGGTTTGGGAGAGATATTTAATGGAAAAAATATTGAAGCTTATATATTCAACTATGAAAGATTATGCAGAATTTATTCCAAAATTTCTCCATAATAATGTTCAATAAAATATATTATTACACAATTTTTGATGATTTTTAATAATATTCCATATTATTTTGAAACACCCTAAAATACTTCCAAAACATGTTTCATGGTTCATTCATGGTACATAACCCTTTATCATTATATATTTTCATTGGAAATGATAATCATCCATTAATTTCTTATATATCATAATTAAAAAATGAATAATCTATGAAACACATTTCTCAACAATAATAGTAAATTTAATGATAATTAAAAAGTATGTTGGTCAGACATTCTCAATAATATATTCATTTATAGAGTCCCATACAAACATGAGGGATATGTTGATTATGTGGTCTATGTATTTTATTAGAGGTTTGGTTCAAGAACATCCACTGGTAATGTATTCATATGGTAATACCTGTCAATTGATATTTTTTAGTCTCCTTATAAATCAATATAATTAAATAATATTATAATTATAATGACCATGGATAACGTTGGTGAATTAAGAATATTGTGACATAAACATGTTGATTAAATTTGAGAGAATTTTTGAACTATTTTGCGGCACATCAAGGTAGCATGGATTCAATTGAAAATTAATGCTAACACTAATCAGATCAATTTTAAATTCTATGTTGGAGAGAAGGTACCACTTTGAATATATCCATAGAAAATGTTAATGACATTAAAAATGTAGTAAACTATTATCCCTAGAAATAATTTCCCTATAATGATTCTTTATTAATTAGGGATGGTATAATATCTCTTAGTTAATACCCTAACCCTTTCTCATGTTCATGAAATGTTCAACGTATCACTCTTTAGTAAGTAATTACATGTTCATTCTCATGTACTAAAACAGAGCTCAATGATGTGATGAATCATGGATATCCACGTTTTCATATATACACATGATGGAATTTTAATTGTAAGATTACTTTTAAATTTTTTTATTTATAGCACTCTTATATTTTATAACATAATTATATTCAAATTAATAAAATTTCACTGATACAAAACTTTTCATGCAAAACTATGTTAAAAATACAATAATATAGTATTTAAAATTAAAAATAAAATGCGGTATTTTTTCACATATCTACTGTATTTGTGTGTATGAATATGGCTAAAAATTATAAACAAATATTTTTTCCATATCAATAATAGAAATTCATTATTAAAAAAATAGTTAAGAATTAAAATAAAATCATTTAAATGTAAATATAGATTCTTTTCTTGAAAATATATTTTTACACATAATTGGGTTTTAAGTAAATAAATGGGATTATTCTCCTATATTGAATTAATTAATAAAATTAAATGATAAAATATTTAGTAAATTTTTTTCAATATTCCTTTAACAATTTTTATTATTCATGAAATTTGAATATTTTTGTTTCTATGATATAATATACACATTTTTATTAAAATGTTTTTGTTTCATTATTATAACATATTAAAAAAATAAAATTCTATAACATATTTTAATTAAATCACAAAATATGGAGGCCATATTTTTTATTAGGATGTTTAAATTTAAAAAACATGTCACTTTTAATTTTTCCATATGGAATTGAAACCTTGGGAAATTTTAAACTACTCGATATGTTTAAAATTTGAATTCAAATTTTCAATAATTCTTTTACATTTGTTTAAAACATTAATTTATACAATTGGATGGGTATAGGATGTCCCTTATCATAAAAAAACTCCAAATATGACCAAAAGGTGCGAATTCTAATTGATTATGACATTTATATTATTAGAATAAAGGATATATACATAATGTCACTTTTATTAAATTAATAACTCAAAAATTTGATTATAAGGGTAAAAAGTGAATAATTTTGGTTATATATATTTATTTGGAATATAAATTGATTCTTAGGGTCATTTGTTTAAAATTTATATTGATTTATATAATTTCAATTAATTATTAAACAAAAAGGATATAATATTTATTCAGTTAATGTAGAAACAAAAATAAATAATGTTATAAATATTAAAAGTAAACAAATTTGGGTGAATTTTCTTTGTCAAAAACATATTTTTATAAATATATCACAGTGGGGATATTTTATGTACAATATTATAATTATATGACTATCTTGTCGACATTAATGTGAGTAGAAACGAATATCATCAAAAAATAATAGTATTTATATTTTATAAAAACTACAATTTTATTATATTATTTAAACAAAGTATATAAAAGAATATAATGATTAAAACTTTCATAAATTTCATCCCATGGAAATTTATGGGAAAATATTTTCATATAAATATTATTATAACTCTCTAATTTTAATAATTTCTAACAATTTTTAGTGTTATAATTGCCTAATTTAGGGGTTTGGGAAAATTATAAAGCTTAAAATAAAACTTTAACCTATCTAGATTTAATTTATTGATTCTATTTAAACCATATTTAATTTTACTTCAAATTATTGGATATTTATATGAAATATACTTGCTAATGACATTAATTAAATAATTTTCTTTTATTAAATTCCTTGTTTTTCTCATCCATATGTTATAAAAGGATACCCCTTCCCTCATTTATTGACACATTTTTAAGACATATATCATTAAAAAACCCTAAACATTTGTCATCTCAACTCACACATATATTAATAATAAAATATGTCTTCATGAATGACAATTATAATGGTCCTTAAAATTTATTAGATGGTGGCCATCCCAAAAAAAGGTAATCATCTTACCATATCTATATTAAATTATTTCACCCACTAAAATTTCGTAATATATAGTATTTATCATAATATATTATCTTCAATATCATAAATATGTGTACATGTTATTATTATTTCATAAAAAACATTATAAACCCTATATTCCCTCCATTGGGAAGTGAGTGTATAACTTCTGCATAAGATTGGGCTACCATATTCAAATAAACATACAATTCATTTTTCATTAAAAAAAATTATTATATGGTTACAATGATTGTTTTTATATTTTTCTATGATATATATGAAATTTTTTCTTTCAGAGTTATAATATCATATCTATATCATAATCTTAAAATAGGTTGAATGTTGATAATGTCATTCGTTGATACATAGAGACTACAACCTCAACGAAGTGATGCTCTTCATTTATCAAATGTTTAATAAATGGATTGGAAGAAAGCTATGTATAAGGAATTTGTATAATATATTTCACATAATATTTATTCTATACTGATGATTTAAAATTTTAGTTTTGTTCAATACATCCAGTGAAAGATGGAAGCAACATTTATACATATATATGACCTACAATCTCTAGGAATGATGCAATTAATTATTCTATCTCTATAAATAATAGATGAATATAAAAAATTTTATTACCAAATTATATGATGCTAATATCATAGTAAACAATACAAAGACGATGTATATATGATCAATTATAAAAGACTAGAACTGTCAAATGAAAGAATAAATAAATATAGAAATAGTTAACCTTGTTAAATGATTATTTACATAAATATATTTTGTAAATGACTGATAGAATATTATATGATGACTAGATATGATATCATGAGTATTAAAATGATTATTTTATAAATTTTTTAAAAATATTAATTTATTATATAGTTTTAGATTGTAATCATACCAAGACATACATGAGGTAATGGACTTTTTAGCGTCGTAATTATTTCTATGAGATATATTCCATATTAACCAATTAATTCAATTTGTGATGTACATAACACAAATTATTGTGTTTTGTGAATATTTTAAGAATATATTCATTAAAATCAATGGTATTAAAAAATATAAATATGGTTCTCTATTCCATTAGGGTTTTATTTAAAAATTAACAAAGTGGTTAGGGTTTTTTTATAATATCATTGATTATTATGAATTATTAGGACTATGTATTTAATAATCATATTTCAAGTTATAAATATAAGTAATATAATTAGTTTTTATATCCACTAGTTAATTTTGAATATTACATGTTTTCCATTTATTTGACATTATTTAATTATGAAGTATGGTAAATAAATTTTTAAGAAAAAAAATTCATTATCTTTTCAGTAAACAATAATTATCATATACATGTTTTAATAATTTATTCTTATATTTTTTAAATATTATAGTATAATATTTTATTTTCATTTCTCTTAAATTTAAAATTTTTTAATATCATTTCAAATTGAATCTTGTCTCCTTATTTATTGAGGCTCTTTTAAGGAGTATTAAAAATGAATATTTGTTTCTAAATAGATGGAATAAACAAATTTCACACCATCATAACTTTTCAAAGCTCGAAATCACTCATTCAAACATTACAATGGTAATTTTTTAAAAAATATTTGATTTTTTTTAATTTTATATAATTCATTAAAAAGTGAAATGTAATTTTACCTCTTGATATATTAAATGAATAATGTTAATGGAATTATTATTTTGATGAATTATTTTAAAATTACATATTTCATAGTGGAGGTATGATCCATGGACACCATTATTCTTATTTCAATGGATTGTTAATGATTATGACAGTGAGATGTTTTTTGAACTAGTTTATTTCTATGGGATATAACATGTTGAATTATTAATGTGTTTATAAAAGAAATTTATTTTCCATCAGTTATTATATATAATTACTGATTTATTATAAAATAGAACACATATAAATATATTATGATTGGGTGATTAGTGGGATCATAATTCTATATCCCTCCAATGTGTTTGGTATAGATGGATATATAATGAGATAATGTGGACTATAATGGGTTGTAAAATATTTCAATATAAGCAATTTTACACTATGATAGTTATCAGAGTGAACAATGAATATGGATATGATATATTATGGAGTGAACCCAATACAAAATAATAGTCTTAGATGTGATTTTTGACTTTGGAAATTATTTTATATTCATATGTGAATTTAAGAATCATACAACTTATTTTAATGTGTTTTCTCAGGGTTCTTGTTTATTAATTAATTTATAACTCTTGTCCTACGAACTACAATTTCTAATTCCATTAATTGTAATTTCGGCATTTTATATAAATTCTATGACTTGTAATAGATAACATTATTTTATTATACACTTATGTTCATGGTATGTTTATTTAATCAATGATTTCTCCCATGTTTAACCATATAGAGAATATGAGATGAATCATTATTATATTTAATTTACCTAGTATATTAATAATGGAATTGAATATGATTTTTCTAAGAATGGTGGATTTTGTGAAGTAAATTGTGGCAGAGACAAATATCTATAATGAAACTGGTGATTACTTGTATTATTTTCCATATAAACAAATCCATTTTGATTAAATAATTGATCAAAATAGAAACAATTGATTATTCATTTAATAATATGTAATATCATGTAATGAATATTATCTATGGCTATGAAAGTTTCAAATGGGATGGTTTTTTCAAATTTCAAGGAAAACAATCATGATTATTAAAATCCAAAGACTATATCACTGATGTAATCCTGATTCTACTATTTGATGAATGTTATGATGATTAGACTTTTTAAATGGTTTCTGTAATTATTATTATATTTCACACAAATTTAAATATTCTATTCCTATAATTATAGGATCTCTTATAAATTAGATCATATTATGAATACTATTATTGGATTGATGTTATGGACATGATCTACCTATGTGTAATAACCCTAATACGTTTGTGTTGTGCAGTGACTAAATCATCCCATTATACATGTTAAACATACATAAATAAACACTATGATAGATATTATCAATATATATTTTTGGTTAAATAAAATTCTTTTTATAAACTATTATGTATGATTTAAATTTCAAACTATCTTAGTTAGTGAACTGAATTGGGTTTTAACCCTGGGTAACATGATTGAACCAAATATATTATTATGATTTTTTTCAAATGTCATTAATGTTTTATATCATCCAGGATCACATTATTTATTTTTTCCAATTAATAATATCTCCATTCAAATATTATCATTTTTATGCAATTGATGCAACCTAGATGGGGTGATTTAAGAAATAGTGAATGTAAAAATTTATTTATGTTCCCAATATGAATCCTAATACGATGGAAAATTGTGTGTTATCTCTCTATACTATATTTTTTTAAATTATAAATAAGAATCCAAACCACGTGATGATCCCAAAATCACCATGTAATAGGAATTATTATATCGAGTTATTCATGAACAAATGAATAATAATAATTATTGGGTCTCTAGATCCACTAATTTCTATGAAATTTATAAATACCTTAGAAAAAATATTTCAAATTATACATGTCTTAAATAATAAAATGGTTGTTTTAGTTTAATATCATATATAATATAAAGAATAATAATTTTTTAAACTAATCAAGAATATAAGGCCAATAGATGAAAGTTTATCCATTAAATGCGAATTTTTTAATATATTTTCATCTTTAAATTTTTTTTCTAATGTATTCAAATAAAATGGAGATATAATTCATTGATTTGATATAATAGGAAAATTAATCCATTAGTGCATATGAATAAATCTAGACATGAAAATCATAGAACCCCATGGGTTTAATCCTTCATCATGAATTAGTTTTCAATCGTTTCATTTGTTTATTAATGATGAGTCTCCAAAAAAATTGGTTATAATAATTTATGGTATAAATGAAGTGATTTTCAATGTCTAAAAATGTGAAAATGGTATAAATAGACTTTCATTATTCCATTTTTGTAAAATACATTATGAGAAATATATATTTCAATAGATAATTTAGTTATAAAAAAATGTATGAATGAAAATTGAACTTTTTAAATGGGGAAAATGTTGATAGAATCGTTAATAGATAATTACTAAGAAACAATTATTTTCATCATAAATGAAATATATTTTAATTGATGAAAATAATAATAAAGATATATGAAGATTTAATCTGATGTAATTGATGGAGGGAATTCATATATTAATGAAAAATACTTATAACCATTATATAATAGTAATTAATATAAATATTATGACTAAAAGAGATAAAAACCATTGGTTGATGGAAATAATCAAGGATAACATCAATAAAAGCCATGATATTATTCAAAAGCACACATAGTCACTATGATGGTAGTAAATTTGGATAAAAAACATGAATATGATTACTGAAGAATACTTATCATCAACTCTAGTTTGGTGGATGTATTTTTTCATTATAATTCATATTACTATAATATATGTTGTATTTTTTTGATGAATCAAATAAAAACTCTGATGAATTGAATATATCAATGAAAAACTATTCTTATTTTTGCATTGTTTGTTGAGGTTTCTGGAATATTCTTCAAGAATACCTTGTTTACCCACCTTTAGATAATATGATTTAATTTTAGATTTTTCCTGTATATCATAGAATAGAAAAAATTGAAATCATCTAAATAGGGAAATATCAATTTTTATATTTAAAATAATAAATCATTTTATGGATGACTATGAGCTATGATTGATAAATAATTCTAGGATTTATGACAACTAGTCATGATGGATGTTTATCCCAAATTATTGGAAAGAATAAAATTTTTATGAAAGAACTATTCCAACAATAAATTATATATTTCCAATGTTTGTGAATTAAAATATTGATATTATTTTGGGATTCATGTCTACGTATTTGATACCCTTAGTAAATTTCAAAAATAAGTGAAATTTAAAATTATAATGATGAAAATTTTTAAAGGGGTTGGATAATGAAAAGGCCAATTATTTTAGAATATATTACCTTAAATAAATACATCATTCAACAGATTTCTCGGCCTGTAACATTGAACTAAAATGTGTGATTAAAATTTTTAATTATATAAATTTTAGAATAATAAAACAAATATTTATTAAATAGATATTATCCACTTAATCAATGTTACATTTTTAGAATATATAATTATTATGATTTAATATAGAAATGGAATTTTCAAAAATATAAAATAAAAAATTATTTAAATTTTATATTTTCAAATTTAAAATTTAAAACTAAATTTTTTACTCAACATTATTGTTTTACCAATCGTGTTTTTTAAATTTTTCATCAAAAAAATATTTTTATTTTAATAATATAAATATAGTTTTTATAAAAAAATAAGATAATTATATTAGATAAACGATGATGTGTACAATTATATTAATTTTTATGAAAATTATATAATAGTTCAAATATAACATTCCTAAAATAATATGTTTAATTTAAAAAAATCCATCAATATCAACTTATTATCTTTTGACATATTTTGTCATAACAAATAATTCTTGTATTTTCCTTTAAATTATTAATATTTTAATTTTTTGAAAAAAAATCCAAGTGAAATTATTTTCATTATAATAATACAATTTAAATCATTCATATCAAATATATTACATACATCATCCTATAAACAAATACATATAAATATTTATTTTGAAAATGTTTTTCTTTTAATATGTAATAATATTAAGATTAATTATTCATATATTTATAGAAAACAACATTGTTAAAAACTGCTTACCACTGCGAAATCTCTTATACATATAGGAATAAATTAAGAGTTAATTTGATTAAAAACAATGATAAATTATTTCCAATTGAGTATTTTTATTATGAGAGACATTATGTTACAATAAACTATATAATTTCTCACTTATAGTAAAATTATAATGACAAATATATACTCCATTTATATAAAATTGAAATGATTTCCAAAATATAATTCTCACCACAAATAAAAGTTGCATCTAACAATCCCTTAAAAACAACATATATAATTTTTATTCCACCAAAAAATCTAACAAGTTATATAAATTTAAATCCAAATTCCAATTTCATGAGTTACTAGACAAAAATATATTCCTTAAGACATCCTTTTCCATATAGCCTTCAATGTGATATCCTCATTTTTTCTATTTGTGTAAATTTTATTCATAAAATTATTTATTTTTTCCTTACCTTGTGAATATAATTTTATAAATAATATATAATGATATAAATATGAAATTTGTAAAAAACATTTTAATTATATTTTAATAAATAATAACCACCTTTCCCGTTCCGTATTATTAAAAAACCAAACTATTATTTATGTTTTATGTACACTCCGGACTCCCAAAAGTGTCAAATTATATATTTTATCCACCTATTATCTTCAATTAGTAAAATCATTTAATTGATTAATAAATATATAATATTTAATTTAATTATTATTATTGTGAATTAAATTATAATTTACCATCTTTCCCTATTATTCTACAAGAAATGAAAATTATTACCAAAATTTATGTAGACTATCACTTCCACAGAGTAACATGACATGAATTTAAATTATTACATTTATAAATATTTAAAAAATTTATATATAACTCAAAACCATAAAAAATATAATATATTTATTCTACCTTAAAAATAAATTATTAAAAAATGAAATATTTTCATAAACATAATATTTTTTTCTTACTATGTTTCATAATCTGATCAATATGACCACCCAATTGAATAATGTTTTAAAATACTACCATACATGAATATGAAAAAAAATAATAGAAGATATAATTAATAAATCTGTAAATAATGATTTATTTTTTTCTATAAATTGTATAATAAATAATGAACTCATTAATTATGATATCAATGTTTATTTATATATAAATCAATAAAACATGTAGGTATCCAATTCTATTAACACGATCCATAACTAATACACTAATAAAATGATATTATAAGATTATATATTAATATAAGGCATAACATATATTACATTATATTATCTTTTAATGATTAAATAAGGGAAAATAATATTGAAAATTTTTAATAACTTACAAATCATTTGTATTGAATAATTTTAAATCAATTTTTAACATTTAGTTGATCGGAATAAGGTTATGAAATATATTATTATGATATATATGTCTCATATACGTTACGAATGTCTGTGATCAAATAAACATGAATTAATGGTATGGAGTTGTTTTATCAAACACTATCCACTTCTAAACAATTCATTATTCACTGAATGTTTACTTTTTAGTGGATTATCTACAACATAATTACTTTTTACCATAACCATTATATTCTTGGAGAATTAATATCTATATTATTTTCTCACTTTTAGTGTCTTCAGATTCTAAATATGCCATTATTGAAAAGGATTCATTATCTTATTTTCTAATTCCTAGGGTGACAATAATTTTTAAATAAATATAAATTTATTGATTTATTTGATGATAAAAATAACAGAATTTATATGTAATTTCATCATTTTTCATTTGGATATTAATTCCTTAAACAATTACTACTTCATTAAAAATGTTAATCTAAAATAAATTTGTTATGACCCGAATCCGGAGCCACTCAACGGGTGTCATGTATCCAGTTCTTCACATGACCTCAAGTGCGTTTCCCCAAATTCTTGAGGCTGCCAACTAGCAGAGAGGGCCTTGGTGAGTTATTGGGGAAACTATGCCCTCATTTGGAAAGGTATACAATGAAAAGGAAATAACAGTCAAAAGCAGAAGAAGTAAACAACATACAATAAATGAAACTAAACAGTGGAAACAATGTATAATATAAAAATTATGGAGATGATTCAGTAGGTACAAGTATCTAAAGAAAGAAGAAATCACAACAATTTGATGAAATACAAATGAGAATAAAGTACAAAAAGTAAACAGAAACTCCAGCAGCATCGCAAGCCTCGTCTCGGTCCTATGCTCTTCAACTCCAACCATCAATCATGTACCTGAAGTATAAGGGCCACAATACCTATCCACACATGCATCCATATAACCTATTTGGTCCGAAAAGTTGGTCCCAAACAGGGTTTGAGACTAATCCCAGTAGGAAACCACCACAAGATCTGTGCCCTACTTTCATTGAGAAATATAGAAAAAGTAAATGAAATAAATGCAGTAGAGAAATATGAGTACACAAAAGTAAACAACCCAAAAAATCCTAATTTTTTTATTTAGTAATTTAATTTAGTAATTTACTTATTACCCCAGGAATGTAGGAACATCTCTATATTCCCAAAGCATAGTAAGTGACACAACATGTAACTCAGAAGACTACCAAAACTACAAGCAGTACAAAACACAATCTTGTTCATTATCTTGGTGGACTCGTCACAACCAACCATACAATTCACACTGACTCTCTGGGTGACTCAACTATCAGACCCCTATAGTCAATAATCATAAAAGGGGAAAACACTCTCGGAAGCACTCAACTCCAATTCCCCTGCGGTCTTGCAAATAAATCTATAGACTTTCTGAGTAAGCACTTACGTATAATTCCCCCTATAGTCTCGATATGTAACTAAGGACACTCTGAGGAAGCACAATGTCTAATTACAATTGGTCCTGTGAACGATACTAATTTATTACAAACTCTCTAGGGAAGCCAAGAATCGTCAATCCCCTCTTTAGTCTGCCGCACCAGGTTCACACATCCCTGAGCAGTCTAGTCGTGTGTAATCGACTGTTTTCAACCCTAAGTATGTTCAAAAACTACTTGGATAATAGCTACAATGCATCAAAAGCATGTAAACAGCAGGCAATACATGCAATCAGTTATAACAAGCATACTAGAAATTGCAATAGGGTTTCCCTTTCTGGAAACTGTGCCAAATGACGATAATCATCCAAACAAGGATAACACCCATGGGGTGATCCTAAAACATGCAACAAGCCTATAATATTCATCTAATAACACCAATAATAAAATCAATCTAAGGCAAATAATAATTCAGGATCAAAACCCTAACACAAGATACACAATACATGGGAATCCATCACTTTTTCACAAAAACTCAAAGACATTCATCGTAAGGAAACAAACCACCTAACACGATCCTAGAAGATCAGTATACTTGAACCTTGTCACATGAATCGGCCTAGAATGGAGTAGATATTAAAAAATGGATAAAACCGTCAACCTTAGATAACTCTCATAAGAAAAAGAATCAGGAAACATGGCCAAAGGGGAACCAAGAACTCACCGCTGCGATTCTATTGCAGACGACGATGTTCGATTCAGGCAGCAGGTGATGGATCGGTGGCTCGGGGAAGATCCGCAGCCATACCCTCACTCTCAGTCGAAGAATCTATAGAATAAGACGTATTCAGGGTTAAGTCGTGACCCTTGTCCATTTAATTAAAAAAATAAAGTACATGACGTGTACTTTTAGAGTACATGACGTGTACTAGGATTTTCCATACACCATATTAAGCGGCCTCAAGATCACCCCTACACACTGTGTGTGTGTCCCAAACACGGCCAGCACATGGCCTTGCGCGGCAACAATGTACACGGCGTGTACTTGGAAAATTTCCAGATTCTCCTCTTTCTCCCAAAAAAAACCAGAAAAGGAAAACATACCTGAAAAAGAAGGCATGGGTTCTTACAAACATCCCCCCTTACAGAAATTCTTCCCCTAATTTCCCTTACAGGGTGGCGATGAAGAACCCTCGAATAGATCTGGCCACTATGATCGCATATCGGCCTCCCTCTCCCAAGTCACATCCTGTAAGCTGGTTTAAAGCCATAGCACCCATACCAGAGAAACAGACCGGCCACAGAGTACCATTCTACTACGATCAACAATCCTGATAGGATGCTCATCGAATGATGCATCCTGCTCCATCTCAACCTCCTTGTGTTGGAAAACATGAGAAGGGTGTGAGAAATAGCTTCGAAGATGATAAACAAGGAAGACGTCGTGTATAGCCTGGTACCTCTGAGGTAACTGCAACCTATAAGCAACTAGCTCGACACTCTCCAGGACATCAATAAGACGGACATATCTCGGTGAAATCTTACCATATCTCATGATCTTCTTGTGTCCCAACCTCAGGGTAACACATAGGAAAACCTGATCTCCGACCATGAAAACCAAAGTTAGTCTTTGCTGATCCAAATAAAATTTTTGCTGAGACTGTGCAGTAGGCATCCTCTTCCAAGTCAACTGCACCTATTCTGTGGCCTCCTGAACGGGATGAGGTCCCAGCATAGCTGCCTCTCCTACGTCCAACCAACACAAGGTTGATCGGAACCGCCTTCCATACAAAGCCTCGTATGGTTCTATCTGATTAGTTTCTTGAGAACTTTTATTGTAGGAAAAATCTACCAGAGGTATATGTTTCTACCAAGAAGCTCCAAAATCAAGGATGCATTCTAGTAGCACGTCCTCCAGCACATGAATCGTGCGCTCTAACTGGACATCTGTCTGGGGATGGTAATATGTACTCAAATGTACCTGTATACCTAAACCCCTATGTAGCCCTTCCCCGAAATGAAACATAAAGCAGGCATCCCTATCTGAAATGATAGTACTAAGAACCACATGCAAGAGTACAATCTCATGGATTTAAAACAATCCAAGATCATCAACACTGATGGTCTCCTTAACCACCAGGAAGTGAGCAACATTCGTGAGTCTATAAATGACAACCCATACTGCGTCATTCCCTCAAGACGATCTCAGTAACCCTGTCATTAATTCCATCGTGACATCATTCCATTTCCACTCGGGAATGGTTAGCTGCTGTAAAAGCACTGCTAATCACTGGTGCTCCGCCATCCCCTACTGACAGGTGGAACATCTCATGACAAATGCTGCAACATCTCTCTTCATACCTGGCCACAAATATTGGTGGTGTAGATCACAATACATATTGGTGACGCTAGGATGAACTGCCCAAACTAAGGAATGAATGTCTCGCATCATCTCCTTGTGTATATCTGCTGGCACCCATACGCGTCCCTAGAAACAAAAGATCTCATACACTCCTACGATCCATCCAGGAAGAGATTCTTCTCCTGACACGCATTCCCATAGGACTAGGCCTTCAGAATTTGAAAGCTTCTTCATTAGAACTCGATAATGAACGGTATAGGTAATAGCTACAGATGAAATAAAGGTCTGACTTTTTCTATCGTGCACCTCCAAATGAATTTCAGAAAATAGATCCATAAGATGCCACTCGCTTTTGGCCTACTGTACTGCATGTATCGATGTCCTCCTACTCAGTGCATATGCCACAATGTTGCCTTTCCCAGGTGTATAAGAAAGCTCTAAATGGAAAGATTGTAGGTACTCGTCCCACCACAGTTGTCTCAGAATCAAGTCACGCTGCGTGTAGATATACTTGAGGCTCTGGTGGTCAGTATATAACACAAAATTCTCTCCTATAATATATTTTCTCTAACAACGCAAGACATGAATGACTGCAGCCAACTCCAAGTCGTGTGTAGGGTAGTTACCCTCATGTGGCCTCAATTGCTAAGATCAGTATGCAGCAACACCATCCTCTTGCATAAGCACTGCTCCGAGCCTGATGCCAGATGCATCACATAAAACTGTATAACTCTTGGCCGTCTCTAGAAAAACTAGAATCAATGTCGAAGTAAATCTCCACTATAGATCCTGAAAGGTTGAATCCCATGATTTTGACCTAACATATTTCACCCCCTTCTTAGTCAAGCCCGTCAATGGCAATGCTAAGCATGGGAAGTCCTGTATAAACCACATGTAGTAACCAACCTGACCTAAGAAACTTCATAACTTGAAGGAATTCTTCGCCTGCTCCCAGGTAACTACTTCTCTCACCTTCTCTGGGTCTACTGATACTCTTGTCTCTGGGATGACAAGACCAAGTATGTGAATCTCATCCATCCAATAGTGGAACTTCAAGATCTTATCATATAACTGATGCTCCCTCATTTTAATCAAAATGATCTCAAGATGGGTAGCATGGTCGTGTCGAGTGTGAGATTACACCAAGATATTGTCCACGAAAACCACCATGAAAGAATCCAAGAAAGGATAGAAAACTATGGTCATCAGTTCCATGAAAACTACTGGTGAATTCGTGAGACCGAACATCATAAAAAAATACTCATACATACCATACCTGCTCTAGAAGGCTGTAAGAGGTATATCCGATGGTCTGACACGCAACTGGTGGTAGCCAGATCTCAAGTCGATCTTTGAGAACACTCTGTCTCCTCAAAGTTGATCAAATAGATCATCTATCTGTGGTAATCGATACTATTTCTTGACCATCAACTGGTTCAGCTTCTGATAATCCACAAAAATCCTAAGGGTGTCGTTGGCCTTCTTCGCAAACATGATAGGTGAACCCCTAGGAGAAGTACTGGGTCGGATGAAACCATTTTCCTCCAACTCCTCCAATTGCTTCTTGAGCTCCTGCAACTGAGTTGTATCCATCGTATATGGAGGAATGGACACCGGTGTCACTCCTGGTACAAGCCCATTAGAAAATTCCACCTCACTCTCCGGAGGAAAACATGAAAATTATTTTGGAAAGACATCTAGGAGGTGACTAACCACTGGAGGATAATCTATCTGGGAAGTTCCCTGGTCATCTGGATATAAGCTAGCAATCTTGGCCATAACACCGCCCAACCCATGATTCTCTGGTACATCTCTGCTCGCCTGGACATCCCATTCTCCCTTATAATGAAAATATATTCTCTCTGGTGATGTGAAACTCACCCTACAGTGATAGAAATCGACAAAGGCCTGGAAGGGAACTAACCAGTCACTCCTGAGAATGAAATCATAGCCTGTCATCTATAAAACATAGAGACACCATGAAATACGTCACCCACCAACCTCAAAGGGGCATTCTATGAACTGACACATGCTAGCAGTTTTAATTCCCAAAGGAGTGTCTAACGTCATCATATCTTCGGAAGTATAAATAGTAAGTCTAATGATTTCCACAGTATGCACAGAAATAAATATATCAGAAGATACTGCATCGAAAAGTGAAAAAGATTAAACTGAGGCTACTAAAATCCCAACTCGAACTGTAAATGGTCCCGGATCCTACTCCTGATGAATCTACTCTACCGCAAAAGTCTGGAATGCACCACAGCCCTGTGTAGCAACCTGAGATCCCAGAGCTGGCAATCCCTGAGCTTGACCAGTACATCCATGACCTATACCCTGTCCGGAACGACTAGAAGAACTACATCCCCCAGTCTACTGTGGAACTGGTAATCATGATCCTGTGCATGGAGTTGAAACTGATCCTCATTCACTAGCCGCTGGAAGAAGAACCTTTCAGAAACGCTGCAGATGACCCATCTTGACGCAAGATCGGCACTCCACTGAGTCTCTCGGGCACTGAGGCTTCTTATGGCAATTTTTTCAACACTGATAACACACCACTTGGTTACCAAATGGAAGATATCATCTACCAGATGAAATAACTTTCTTCCTCGAGTCACCTCGTGTAGACTTTCAGTGGTGAATCCTGCTGTCTACCTAAAAATTATCTGCACTAGAAGCTGAAGTGCTCTGGTCTACAACTCCAGTATCCCTTAGTATTCTCTCCATTATAAGAACCTAGTTGACTATTAGGGTAATAGAATTCAACTTGACGATGTTCAACTATGATCCAATGTTCGGTCTGTGGCCTTCCTCAAACTTCATCACTAAAATTATCTCTTCATTCCCCATAATGGGAGTGAAACACCGTAACTCTGTGAAGAGAGAGGAACTCAGCATCACCGGGTAGAAGTAGTTGTAGAACGTACACTGAAACTCCTCCTATTCCATAGCCTATTTGTGCCCTTCATGAAAAACCATATCCCACCATCTTTTGGTGGAATCTAACAACATATAAGTTTCCATCTTTACTCTCCTCTCTAGAGGCATCTCCAGGTGATAAAAGATGGTTAGCATGGATTCTAGCCATGACTCCTCAGCCTACGGTCCTACATCCCCTGTAAACATGGGAGGATGCTGCTTCTGAAAAACCCCAGTAAGCTCTGCCATAGATGGGGCAGGATACTGAACTCCCTAGAAGGTCTCCATGAACCTCACAAAAACCAATCTAAACAGAGCGTTGGATGTATTGTCTAGAATCACTGCAGGTTCCATGTCCAGAATGATAGGTAGAACTACTGGTAGTATATGGTCTGCCATATCAGGCGTACGGTCACTGCCTGGTTCCTGACGTGCAACAGGAGGACGTCTTGGTGCCATAGCTCTGAAAAGTCAAAAGAATATCTTCTTTAACGAAAAACACAGTTGCAATATAGGAGAGTAAAAAAGAACAGGAGGTATAAACTTTAATATTTGGGATAAACATGAATACACGGTGTGTAGCACCACTACATGACGTGTTTTCCTGAAATTTTACCTTGGGAGTGTACCTTGTCCATACATGGCTGTGTATGTAACGCCCCGACCCCAGCTACCCAGAGTCGGTGAATTACCTCGTAACATTGGCATGATCACAAAAGATGAAGTCTCGAAAGACCGATTAGTTTAGTAGCCTTGGAAACACTAGATACATTCATAAATGTTACATTACAACATAAGTTTAAAAACTACAATTACAAAGTCTTCATAGTCCACACTCATATCCTCTTCTGACTATCCCTACAGGTCATTCCTAAAATACTTCTTCACATCCTGGAAACTATTAAAACATTGAAAGGGGTGAGCTCAGATGCTCAGTAAGGATAACAATATTGCGGAAGCTTTCATAAATAAACATAAACATTTAAGGCAATGTATTACTAAAACAAAAGCCTTTTAAACTTGAACTTCAACATAATATGGCAAAAGTAAAATGAGATAATTCCATTTACTTCTTCACATGGATATTCTAATGGTTGAATAATCACATGCAATATCAATAACCACTTTCATAATGATGGAATGCATAATTCCAGACTATCATAACCATGTAGCCAAGGCCTCGTGCCAAGACCACAAATAAGATTTTGTCAAGGCCTCGGGCCAAGACACTAGTTCGTCTCATGATACCTACCGATGCATAGAGGAGCTATAGCGGGATCCACCCGTCACATATTAAGTCCAATTCATTCCTCATATGAATAGTTTTAAACATTTCATAAACCATAACATAATCATATCACATAAAACATGCATAAAGGAAACCTAACATTTCCACATTTCAATCACAAGATATCAATACAACACATTTATATAATAAAAAAGCTTTAAAAACCATTTTCAATACCAAAATAAAAGAAAGTTAAAACTTTGTATTTATTTTTCATTAAAAAAAAGTGATGGCTAGTAGAGGAAGCCGAAACTCAAATAATGGTCACAGCGGTGGAGAAGTCGTTGTCGCCGCATATGTACGGAACGAAAAACATTCCCTTTTTTCATTTAGTAAAACGCTTCGTATAAACAAGATTCCTTTTTAATAAACGTAAAAGTAAAAGGGGTTTATACACCGTATAAAAGTAAGTTGTGTATAAAACCAAATATGCCTCAATGAAAGGAGATTGAGACGAATTCCTTAAAAAGATAATTTTTAAAATAAAATAGATCTATTATGTGTATTCACTATAGTTACACATAAAGAAAGTAAAAATACAAAATAGGACATAATAATATCATGACATAATATGAAAATAGGAGATTAACCCAAAGAATGGAAATTGGGATAAGAAATTCTCTTACCTTGTGTCCTGTCCTGACTCGACCGTTATTTAATCTCCTGAATAATAAACTAGAGTTAATTTCTATTTACATAAGAACCTTTTTCATGTTCATTATTCCTTTTATATCAATTATTACCATGTTATGAACATTATGTAATTATTTAAGTTAATAACGGTCGTTTTGTCAATCTTTAGTACTTGAGTCAAAAATAAACTTCTTATAATTACAAGTTGTTCATGTGGTGAAATATCCATTACATCCAGAATTATATTAATGATGTAGATATCATATATATCATATATATATAGTATATACATTCATTTATAATATTACGTAACATTTATAGGTAAGAAATGAAATGCACCGTTCATGGAGACGGTAAGCCGTACCTACGCATGAATGCGACTTTCATTTCTATTTCATATTTAATGGAATGAAATCATAATGATATAAATGTATAATATAATTCCAGTATAATATAGTGTATAATACCAATTACAACATCCTTTATACATCCCACATATGGCATTAACGATTCAAATGACTTTGAGGGGGCGGTAGTCCGCACTTCCTAAAATGAAATTATCGCGTTTACCCATAATGGAAATCATAAAGTATGACATAAATAAGAAATACAGAAGCATAACTAAAACATAAACATATTATATTACATATATAAATATAGTGACATCTTAATGGCCACCTTTGAAGGTGTTATATGAGTGTCGAACAATCATCATTTCGTGAGACAGAAATTCACCATCCACAGAAACAATAAGTTCTTTAACCATTAGATGTAGGTGTGTGTATGTGTAGCTCGAATACTTCTTTTAAAAACATCCTAGTTTATTGAGGATAATGGTGTTGTTACAAAAGAAAAGAATAAAAAGAGTTTAAGAGGATGGAGAATCTAAATAAAACAAAACAACATTTGAGAAGGCATTACCTACAAATCGGGTAACTCTTTTTGATTTGAGCCAAAATCTTCCTTGGAAATAATTCTGCCGAAAGTGAGGCTTCTAGGAGTAAGGTAGGGATGTTGGGAGAGTATCTGGGTAGAGTTTGGCCGAGCCAAATGGCTTGAAAGTGTGAATGAGGTGGTAGAGGTGGGGGCTTTTTATAAGTGGAGAGGAGGGGCACTCTTGGAAAGTAAAGAAAAGTCACTTTATTATAAAATGAGTTTCGGATTTTAGAGGTTCCACACTTATATAATTCGTGGATAAGGTGATAAGGGTTCGAAATCTACCCATCCAATAGTCTTTGGACAAGTGAATGCCTTGGATTGTACATTATCTATTCATTTTATTAAAATATTTAAATAATGAGGTCATCGCTGCATCATAATGATGTCATAAATAATTTAATTTATTTAATGTATAAAAATTATAAAAAATATACTATGATTTAGGAAATCTTTTTATCTTTCAAATGAATATTTATAGTAAAAAATATGACTTGTATAACCCCATGTAAAAATTGTTTTAGTAAAACATTTCATGTTTGTGTCATTTTTTACTTTAACATTAAATAAAAGGTGTTTATGTCATTTTCCAACTTAAGTGGCTCCATGGGGTCCCCAAGTTGACCCATGGATTGTATTGGACGGCCATGGAACATCCAATGAGGGTAGGACATGTTTCAAGCTCATCTCATATTATTAAAACATTATTTTTACCTTAAACTACACTAATTACCTCTAATCGCGATTAAGAACTTAAAAGTTACTATTCACCAAAAAAAATATTTTAATCTCATTGAACCACATTTTACTTCTTAATGACAACCATTTATTTCTGATTTTTGAAAATAAAATCACAGAGGTGGTAATATTTCATTTAAACGAAAAATCAGTTATTTAACTACCACTTAGTGGTTTCACTATTCATCAAAAATTGAAGTTTTTCAGAACAATTCCAAAATATCACCCTAAGCTATAATTGATATTCCGAATTAAAAAATGATGCCTAGTTTAAAAATTTCCAAACATATAATTTGCATTAATTAATTTTATAATTAATTCCCACTGTTACAACAAATAGCGTGTTTTTAAGAAATAATTTATATCAAAAGATTAGCAATTGTTTATGTCCAATTTCAATGTTAAATTAATTCTAATGACCACCATTGGATAAAATGGTAAAAATATATTCTAATTATACTTTAAAACCACTAAATAGTATAATTTATCACTATAAATTATTTTCATTAAAAAAGTTGTTTTTAAGTAATTTTCACTATTCATAAAAAATTTGATGTTCTCAGAAAAATACCAAAAATTCAAGATAGGATAATTTCGATATTCCGTATCCAAAAATGAAGTCCATTTTGAAATATAAAATTTCTATAATTTTAAAAATTGGTTATTACTATTCATAACGACTACTTTGATTAGTCGCGGTGTTTTAGAACTCGAAGTTGCGTACAATGCAAGCTATTGCATTATTGAATGAGAAGCATATTGTGGAAGCTCGGGGTGTTACATTATCCCATCCTTCAATAAATTGCGTCCTCGCATTTTGAAAATTTTCATGGAAAATAAAAGGATGAAAATAGAAAATACCTTTGTGGAAAACCCACATCGGAAATAAGATTAATAAAATTTATCCTTAATAAGTGGGAAAGGGAAATGAAAAAGTAACCACCCAATTATGATCTCGATTAGGAGAACATTGGTGGCAATTAGAGACATATAATTGGAGGAAAAACGTAAATATTTGTAGCGAGTGATTGAGGTCATCAATCACAATCATCTGTCAAATTGAGGGCCTCAAAGCCTTCAATCTATGTTGATTTAAAATATCATCAGTTAAACAAGACATAAGGTATTAGGATAACACATTTTTTTGTTTTAATATCCCTTTAATAAAGTTTAAGAATTAATTTATTCATTTAATAAGAGATAGGTATATATATATTTATGATTGACAATTAGAGTTTCAACCTTCAACTCATCTTTCACTCAAAAAGATAATAGAACTCAAAAATATTATACTTATCCTAATTGTATAAGGTTCCAAATTCTAACACATACCATTTAGATTAGTAAAATTATTTTGTAATAACCAGGGACTTCCTGTAGGCTAGTGGTTGGAAATAAAGGCATGTCGCACTATGGTTGTGGGTTCGATTCCTGCAGCTTTGTCCGACGCGACGGGTTATGCCCCACCCTGCAGGTTTTACTTTTCCTAAAACAATAATATTCCAAAAAAAATCTTCATAAATACTATCCAAAGATCAACTTAATCCACTAAAACCTTTATAGTTATCCAAAATACCTTCGTCCATACTTTCTCTAAAAGGTCTCTTAATTCCAAAATCAATTTATCAGATTCCCCCAACAAAGTAAAGTTTATCTTATTGACACATACTAAAAATATGATTACCTTCATCATATTAAAACCTTACTGAAACAACTACTGCAGTACATTCTTTATATATATATCACATTTTTCTAATAACCAGAATATATTCCATGATTACAAAAGCACCAATACATTAATTATTCCGCTTCAACTGTAGTAACAGCATAAGATTGTCCTTGATCCCTTGGCCTTTTCTAAGGTAAGTTTCACTGATGCTTAGGACATTCATTTGCATAATTCCCCATTTCCCTACAATTGTAGCATTCAACATTGATAGCCTCTTTCTTTCTATTGCAATCACGCGCCTGATGACCTTTTTCTCCACATTTATAACAAACTCCCATTCCTTTTAGGCAAGTACCTTGGTGATTGTTCCCACAATTATCACATAATGGAAAATCCTTCTTTCCCATTTTCCCATTATCTGTCTCTTGTTCCACCGTTCTCTTCTTCCCTTTCTTTACTTTGTTGTCATAAGACTTAGAGAATTCCTTTTCTGTCTTAATAGCACATGAGACAATATCTTCGTATGTTGAGAAAGATTGTGATACTAAAGCTCTATGGAGAAATTGTTTTAACAAATCAAAGAAACGATCAATCTTACCTCTTGGGTTACGTATATAATCTGCAGCATACCTTGCCAACCTTGTAAAGTTGGCCTCATACTTTGTGACATTCTCATCCTTCTTTTATCTCAGACTCAGAAATTGACTTTCCATATCTGCTCGATGGTAATGAGGAAAGTATTTTTCTAAGAAAATCTCTTTGAACTCCCTCCATTCCATATTCGATACTTCATCATCTTCCTTTGTATTTTGAATCAATGACCACCATTGATCGGCATCTCCTGTGAGGCGGTAAACTGCCATGATAACCTTCTCCCTTTCGCTACTCCCCAAGGTGTGGAATATTTTCTCTATGGAGTTTATCCATTGCTCAACTACTAACGGATTTGTACCCCATTAAATTTTGGTGGTTGTTGCCTCATGAAGCGGTCTAACATTGATCCTCCACGTTGCGGATCAGGGTGCCCCATACGAGTAAGGTTATTATTCATAACCTGAGTGTGTTGTCCCAGTATGGTAATAAGTTGATTAGTACCAGTTGTATCTCCAGATCCACAATAATTATCTTGAGCAGGAGGGAAATCCCTACATGGAGTGCGTGCATTGATACAGTTTCCATTCCTTCCACTAGGATCCATTTCTAAACAATGGCATAAACTAGATTAGTTTATGAATTTAAATACATAATTCCATATTTGTAAAACACTTTACATAAATTGAACTATTTATGGATATAATCTATAATCATAAAAAGGAATGTTTTCTTTGAGGATGTATATAATCATAACCCTTCATAGTGGTTTGTAATGAAAATGAGAATTATCCTAAGCATATCCCCCGGGAGTGTCGTAACCAAGAGTGCAGCAAGGCTCATTGTCGTGCACCAGTTCTCGTTCGAGTCTAGCTCAAAGCGGTGTTTTCGGGTTTTACCACTAGTTACATCTGTGCCAGAGCCGCCTCTACCTTCTCGTGTCCAGACAGGGATGTATTGCTTAGAAAACTCACAAAATCTCTATAATACCAAAATTCTAGGACGTTCTTCTATACTAATCCTTAATGTCTATCTTCGGGCTATGTGCTCTAATCAGAGTTTATCTAAATCTAGCTTACAAGGTTAGTACTAAACTGCCTCTGATACCAACTGTAACGCCCCGACCCCAGCTACCCAGAGTCGGTGCATTACCTCGTAACATTGGCATGATCACAAAAGATCAAGTCTCGAAAGACCAATTGGTTTAGTAGCCTTGGAAACACTAGATACATTCATAAAGGTTACATTACAACATAAGGTGAAAAACTACAATAACAAAGTCTTCATAGTCCACACTCATATCCTCTTCTGACTAACCCTACAGGTCATTCCTAAAATACTTCTTCACATCCTGGAAAATATTAAAACATTGAAAGGGGTGAGCTCAGATGCTCAGTAAGGATAACAATATTGCGGAAGCTTTCATAAATAAACATAAACATTTAAGGCAATGTATGACTAATACAAAAGACTTTTAAACTTGAACTTCAACATAATATGGCAAAAGTAAAATGAGATAATTCCATTTACTTCTTCACATGGATATTCTACTGGTCGAATAATCACATTCAATATCAATAACCACTTTCATAATGATGGAATGCATAATTCTAGACTATCATAACCACGTAGCCAAGGCCTCGTGCCAGGACCACAAATAAGATTTTTTCAAGGCCTCGGGCCAAGACACTAGTTTGTCTCCTGAGACCTACCGATGCATCGAGGAGTTAAAGCAGGCTCCACCCGTCACTTATTAAGTCCAATGCATTCCTCATATGAATATGTTTAATCATTTCATAAACCATAACATAATCATATCACATAAAACATGCATAAAGGAAACATAAAATTTCCACATTTCAATCACAAGATATCAATACAACACATTGATATAATAAAAACGATTTCAAAACCATTTTCAATACCAAAATAAAATAATGTTAAAACTTTGTATTTATTTTTCATTAAAAAAAAGTGATGGCTTGTAGAGGAAGACGAAATTCAAATAATGGTCACGACGGCATAGAAGTCGTTGTCGCCGCATATGTACGGAAAGAAACACATTACCTTTTTGTCATTTAGTAAAATGCTTCGTATAAAAAAATATTCCTTTTGAATGAACGTAAAAGTCAAAGGGGATTATACACCGTGTAAAAGAAAGTTGTGTATAAAACCAAATATTCCTCAAAGAAAGGAGATTGAGACGAAGTCCTTAAAAAGATGATTTTTTAAAAAAATAGATCTATTATGTGTATTCACTATAGTTACACATAAATAAAGTAAAAATACAAAATAGGACATAATAATATCATGACATAATTTGAAAGTAGGAGATTAACCCAAAGAATGGAAATTGGGTTAAGAAATTCCCTTACCTTGCGTCCTGTCCTGACTCGACCGTTCTTTAACCTCCTGAATAATAAACTAGAGTTAATTTATATTTACATAAGAACCTTTTTCATGTTCATTATTCCTTTTATATCACTTATTACCATGTTATGAACATTATGTAATTATTTAAGTTAATAACGGTCGTTTTGTCGATCTTTGGTACTTGAGTCAAAAATAAACTTCTTATAATTACAAGTTGTTCATGTGGTGAAATATCCATTATATACAGAATTATATTAATGATTTAGATATCATATATATCATATATATACAGTATATACATTCATTTATAATATTACGTAACATTTAGAGGTGAGAAATGAAATGCACTGTTCATGGAGAGGGTAAGCCGTACGTACGCATGAACGCTATATTCATTTCTATTTCGTATTTAATGGAATGAAATCATAATTATATAAATGTATAATATAATTACAGTATAATATAGTGTATAATACCATTTACTCCATCCTTTATACATCCCACATATGGCATTAACGATTCAAATCACTTTGAGGGGGCGGTAGTCCGCACTTCCTAAAACGAAATTATCGCGTTTACCCATAATGGAAATCATAAATTATTCCATATATGAGAAATACAGAAGCATAATTAAAACATAAACATATTATATATCATATATAAATATAGTGACATCTTAATGGACACCTTTGAAGGTGTTATATGAGTGTTGAACAATCATCGTTTTGTGAGGCAGAAATTCGCCATCCACAGAAACAGTATGTTCTTTAACCATTAGATGTCGGTGTGTGTAAGTGTAGCTCGAATCCTTCTTATAACAACATTATAGTATATTTTGGATACTGGTGTTGTTACAAAAGAAATGAATAAAAAGAGTTTAAGGGGTTCGAGAATCTAAATAAAACAAAACAACATTAGAGAAGGCATTACCTAAAAATCGGGTAACTCTTTTTGATTTGAGCCAAAGGCCTCCTTGGGAAGAATTCTGCCCAAAGTGAGGCTTCTAGGAGTAAGGGAGGGAAGTTGGGAGAGTATTTGGGCCGTGTCTGGCCGAGCCAAATGGCTTTCAAGTGTGAATGAGGTGGTAGAGGTGGGGGCCTTTTATAAGTGGAGAGGAGGGGCACTCTTGGAAAGTAAAAAAAGTCAGTTTATTATAAAATAAGTTTCAGATTTTAGAGGTTCCAAACTTATATAATTCGTGGATAAGGTGATAAGGGTTCGAAAGCTACCCATAAAATAGTCTTTGGACAAGTGTATGCCTTGGATTGTACATTATCATTTCATTTTATTAAAATCATTAAATAATGAGGTCATCGCTGCATCATAATGATGTCATAAATAATTTAATTTATTTAATGTATAAAAATTATAAAAAATATAATATGATGTAGGAAATATTTTTATCTTTCAAATGAATATTTATAGTAAAAAATATGACTTGTATAACCCCATGTAAAAATTGATTTAGTAAAACATTTCATGTTTGTGTCATTTTTTACTTTAACATTAAATAAAAGGTGTTTATGTCATTTTCCAACGAAAGTGGCTCCATGGGGTCCCCAAGTTGACCCATGGATTGTCTTGGTCGGCCATGGCACATCCAATGAGGGTAGGACATTTGTCAAGCTCATCTCATATTATTAAAACATTATTTTTACCTTAAACTACACTAATTACCTCTAATCGCGATTAAGAACTTAAAAGTTACTATTCACAAAAAAAATATTTTAATCTCATTGAACCACATTTTACATCTTAATTAAAACCATGTATGTCGGATTTTTTTTAATCAAATCACAGAAGTGGTAATATTTCATTTAAACGAAAAATCAGTTATTTAAATACCACTTAGTGGTTTCACTATTCATCAAAAATTGAAGTTTTTCAGAACAATGCCAAAATTTCACCCTAAGCTATAATTGATATTCCAAATTCTATAATTATGCCTATTTTAAAAAATTCCAAACATATAAGTTACATTAATTAATTTTATAATTAATTCCCACTATCACAACAAATAGCATGTTTTTAAGAAACAATTTATATCAAAAGATTGGCAATTGTTTATATACAATTTCAATGTTAAATTAATTCTAATGACCACCATTGGATAAAATGGTAAAAATATATTCAAATTATACTTTAAAACCACTAAATAGTATAATTTATCACTATAAATTAATTTTATTAAAAAAGTTGTTTTTAAGTATTTTTCACTATTCATAAAAAATTAGAAGTTCTCAGAAAAATACCAAAATTTAAACATAGGCTAATTTCGATATTCCGAATCCAAAAATGAAGTCCATTTTGAAATATAAAATTTCTATAATTTTAAAAATTGGTTATTACTATTCCTAATGACTATTTTGATTAGTCGCGGTGTTTTAGAACTCGAAGTTGTGTACAATGCAAGCTATTGCATTATTGAATGAGAATCGTATTGTGGAAGCTCGGGGTGTTACAGTGTAACCACCAGTCTATACGGATTTCTCTCAAACTACATGGCTTGTACTAACCCCTTTATCTTCCTGCCCAATTACTCCCACATGGCTAGGAACACATGCTATCCCAGCAGGAAACAACATGGTGTGTTTGTCCACTACACAGCGTGTCTTAATGTTTTTCCTCTGTTTGTGTCGTTAGTCACACAGACGGGTACACAGACCACTACTACACGGTGTGTCAACATGGTACACTACCTGTTTCCCTACAGATTTCCCGACCCATGTAATCGGCTACACGGCTAGGTCACATGGCTCCTCTAAGTCAAAACGAACACGGAATGTTCAAGGATGACATGGCGTGTACTAGATGTGCCTTACCTAGCACATGTTGTTAGCGACACGCCCTGACACACGGCTGATGCTACACGACGTGTTCCAGACGGACAAGGTGTGTACATGAAGGAAAACCCCAGCTCATGTGGTTCGTGACACAGTCGGATACTCAATCCATACTACAAGGCATGTAAACTAGTACACAAAATGTTCCTACAAAAACATTCACAACCCAGTGTCCCTTCCCACATAGTCAATGACATGGCTAAAAACTGCACAGTTTGTATTCATGAAGTGCACGCCGTGTAGTCTGGGTTTTTCTAGATAGTAGCCACAGAACTGCACCGGAGCATAGAAAACATAGAGAAACAAGCGTTAAGGTGCCATATTCATATCCGTGGGGGACCATACTCCCTACGAATCAATCCTTGGAATCATAACCAAACATATAATAAGTAAACAGTATAAAAAATCATGATCCATGAAATTATGATCCTCAAGGGCCCATTACACCTCTAAGACCAATGTTTGGCGTCCGTGATAAATAATATCTAATCAGCGATACCCTATCAACATAGCAGGTATTCTATCACAACATCTTTCACAATAGCATGCATTGTCTATCAGAATGTCTTTCACAACAACAAGCAATTTCTAATGCAACCTATATGGAATGACAAAATTCATGGCATGTGATTTTATAAAAAGTTCATATATGATGCATGAGATGGCATACCCTCATCTCATCGGGTTGCAACAAAATTGAACCACAATAAGATAAACATTAAAAACCCAAAACAATTGCACCACCCAATGGTGAAATCGAGTAAACTGTAACATTTTCAAAACTCTAAAATTTCAATATTACAGGTAACCTGGCTTTTTCCCTATACCCGATGTCTAGAAATACCGAGCCCAGCTATTTACTATTTACATATTCCATCCTATCCCTATCTATTGTCGCTAAATAGTAAGTCAATAGAAAAGAAAAGAACACCCTTTGATACCACTTTGTAACGACAGAATCCGGATCCACTCAACTGGTGCCCCATATACGGTTCACCACATGACCTCAAGCGCGTTTCCCCAAATTCTAGAGGCTACCGACTAGCAGTGAGGGATTTGTTGAGTCATTGGGGAAACTATGACCCCATTTGTTAAGGTATACAATGAAAAGGAAATAACAGTCAAGAACGAAAGCAGTAAACATCATATAATAACTGAAACTAAATAGCGGAAACAATGTATAATATGAAAATGATGAAAATGATGTAGCATGTACATGTATCTAAGGAAAATAGCAAACCCCAAAACATTCTTAAATACAACTGTGATCAAATTACTAAAAGTAAACAGTAACTCCAGCAGCATTAGAAGACTAGGCTCGGTCTTATGCTCTCCAGCTCCAACTAGAAATCATGTACCTAAAGTAGAAGGGCCACAATCCATATCCAAAACTACAACCATATAACCTATTTCGGCCAAAAAGCAGGACCCAAAAAGGGTGTGAGACAAATCCCAAAAGGAAACCAGCATAAGATCTGTTCCCTACTATCAGTGAGAAATATAGAAAAAGTAAATAAAATAAATGAAGTAGAGAAACATGGGTAAACTATAGTAAAAAATCATAAAAATCTCTATTCCTTTAATTTAGTAATTTAATTAATCCATTTACTAATTACCCAAGGAATCTAGGAAGAGATCTATATTCCAAAAGCATAGAATGTAACTGAACAGGTAACTCAGAAGACTACCTAAACTACAAGCAGTACAAAAAAAAGGTTGTTCTTTGGCTTGGTGGACTCATCACAACCAACCAAACAATTCACACTGACTCTCTGGGTGGCTAAACTAGTAGGCCCCTATATTCACTAATCATATTAGAGAACAAACACTATAGAAAGAACTCACCGTCAATTCTCATGCGGTCATGCAATGTAAGGTATAGAATCTCTGAGGAAGCACTTACATCTAATTCCCCTATAGACATGATATGTAACTAAGGACACTCTAAGGAAGAAAAAAGTCCAATTCCCATAGGTACGGTGAATTATACAAATTTATAATAGACTCTCTTGGGAAGCCTAGAATCGTCAATCCCCTCTTTAGTCTACTACACCAGGTTCAAACAGCCCTGAGCAGTCTAGTCATGAGTAATCGACTGTTATCAGCCCATAGTATGTTCAACAACTACTTGGATAATAACTATAATGCATCAAAATAATGAAAACAATAAGAAATACATGCAATCAGTTATAACAGGAAAACTATCAATTGAAATAGGGTTTTCCTTTCAGGAAACTGTTCCAAACGGCGATAAATAGCCAAACAAGGATAATACCCATGGGGTGATCCTAAAACATGCAACAAGCCTATAATATTCATCTAATAACCTCATGCATACAGGAAATATAAGGAAGATAATAATTCATGATCAAAACCCTAACTCGAGATACCCGATACATGGGAATCTGTCACTTTAGCACAAAAACTCAAAGAAATTCATCGTAAGGAAAAAAACCACATACCTCAATCCTAGAAGATCGATATACCTGAACCTCGGCCCCTGAATCAGCCTAGAATGGAGTAGATCTACAGAAACTTCTAAAACGTTCAACCTTAGATAACTCTTATCAGAGAAAGAATCAGGAAACGTGGATGAAGAGGAACCATGAAATCACCGCTGTGATTATATTGAAACCGACAGCATTCAATTCAAACAGTAAGTGACTGATCACTTGCTCGAAGAAGATCTGCGGCTGTACCCTCGCTCTCAGTCGAAGAATCTGGAGAAGAAGATGTATTCACGGTTATGTGGCGACCCCGGTCTGTTTAATGAAAAGAAATAAAGTACTCTGTTTTTACTAGGATTTTTCATACACCGCATTAAGCAGACTCCACATCACCCAAACACACCGTGTGTGTGGCCCAGACACGTCCAACACACAGCCTTGCGCGGAAAAAAAGTACAGGGCATGTACTTATAATGTACACGGCGTGTACATGGAAAATTTCCAAATTCTCCTCATTTTCCCAAAAACGATCAGAAAAGAAAAACATACCTGAAAAAGAAGGTCCAGGTTCTTAAAAAATATATAAATTCGGACAGAATAAATCTTACCCCCATTAATGAATCTTATCTTTCATGTTGAAATTTTTTCCTCTAAATTTTTCTGTTTGATAAAATGAAATTATTTATTTCGACTATATCACTCAATATATCCCTTATCTATTTTATTAATGGAATATTTTTCAACATATGTACAAATAGGGATTCTGTTTAAATCATCCAAAAATTATCATAAATTGTTTTTATTTTCATTATTTACAACTATAGATTTATTATATTATTTTTATCTATTTTTTTTAAATTTGGAACAATTTATAAAATTAATTTCTTAAAAAATATTCTCTACAAAAATATTTTTTTAAATGTTCACTTCATCTTTTATAATAATGTAAAAATATTTTAAAACTTATTTTATTTCTATAATTATTTCCTCAATGGTTTATCAACCATAATATGAGGTTTTTATAAAACTATATGATATATTATGTTATCATTTCTATTTAATTTTAATAATATTTATGATATCCCATATTTTCTCATGATAATTATATTTGATAATTTTATTAAACCCATTTTCTATACATGTTCATAAATATACGAGGTTTATTAATTATAAGTCTCACTCTTATATTGAATGTCATATTTGTCTTCGTATATCTCCCACAAATGTTATTCTTTGTGTGTGTCTCTAATTATATAAAAATATTAGACATTATAATTTTTCTCAATATATATGATGTATAAGAGGAATTATATCTTGTACATGGGAAATATATTTATTTATCCCAATTCAAAGGGGTTCCCATGATGTTTTAACACAATCCGAATAAAAAATGTGGTATTATCCCAATCCATGTGAAATATAGAGGTAGTCATCCAAATCCAATATGTGACAAATTTCTTTTTTTTTGTATAATTTTGATATGGTTTCTATGGTTTTTCTATGGTCATTCTATTATGTAAAAATTGTGCAAAAATAATAATTCACCTTGAATCGTGTTTCATTGAACATAACTCTAATCACTCTTTTTTTATATGATGTATCATTTGATATTCAATTTAATCAATCATTAAATATTGAGTAAATTATTATTCAGTGTACTTTTTAAAAAATAACTTCTCCCATATCCATTTTTTCTCATATGATCTGGATCGACCTCATTATGGCATGTTGACATGTTTTCCATTATAGAGCATCATAGGTTATTCCGTTATTGTGTTTTATATCCCTAGTTAGTGAATATAATAATTACTTATGTAATTATCAAAATAAATTCTTGAAGTTTTTTTATGTATAAGTGATTTTATATTAATATGTATAAGTAATTTTATATTAATATGTATTATTTAAATGATATAAATTTTATTTTTTGATTTGATCCTCATGTTGTGTGATCTTTCAGCGATGTATTGTAAAAACATGAAATTAATTTATACTTTGGGTTATATTTATCCTTTGGAACATCAAATCCAATAAATAGTACTATTTATATATACTTAAAATAATGATTTTTTTTATCAACATAGATTAGTACCGTGAAATATTTCTCCATTATTGATTTCTCATTGAGTTTCCTCTCCAAAAATTAGAGACCTAATCATCTAACAGATAAGTAGTCTATCTTTTAAGATCAATGTTCATTACATTATAAAAACAAACATGATATTCATAAGGGTTTAGTTATATTTGATACTAGGAATAGAATATTCTTATTTAGTAAATAATCATCATCATAAACCTTATATATCATCAGACATTAAACCTTTCTTATAATTATTATGCTAAAAATAGTTATTCATAACAATGGGAAATGATGTAAAATAATTTTTAGGCATATATGATCATTAAGGTTAAAAAATGGTAATATCAACCATTCATGATCATAAGGGAATGAGTTCATGGTATTAATATTATTAAAACATACCATTATTATTATAGATTATAAACCTGAAACATTGAATAAATCCAGATAGTTATTAATACATCAATCATATTAGAATATTTGAAAATTATCTATGAGAAGAAAACATTTTCATAGGGTATGTAATTATTCCATTCAAATATTCTTATAATAGTGTGAACATGTAAACATATTAAAAATTTCACCCATTTCATTATAAACATAAAATTAAGACCTCACATAAGGTTATAGATATTCAATCCATTCCACAAAAATACCTTATTGGAATGAAATGAATGCCCATGCATAACATTGTGTGCATTTAATCAAGTTAATGAATAACATTACGAACATTTAATAAGGTTAATGAATAACATTGTGAATGTAATGACCCGGAAATCTCGTGGAAGTTTTTTTAAGTACATGAGAATTTTACGAGTCCCTAGTTTCTGACGGCACCAGATTCTGAGGGCCGGTGTGCCCGAAATCAATTTCTACAGATTTGTTCATGTACATTCAGTAAACGTACGTGCGGGTATTTCAATGTTTTGAACCGGTGCTCGGAATTTAAATATGAGGACACCGATGTACTCGCAGCGCCGATATTCTCTTATAGTGATTTTTACAGCTGTTGCGTTTCATCGGGAGTGGTTGTTAATTTTGGTGGTTTCTAAGTAAAATTTAAATAAAAATATGTGTGGAATAATTTTATTTAGAAGGTAGTTACATCCTCCAAAAAGAAGTTAGAGGTGGGTAACACCCCACATAACCTCCCATGGGGGATATTATGTGGTTGGGCCCACATGAGCTCTACCCCCTTATACTCCCCTTGAAACCCTTGGAACCCCCCCCCCCCATTTATGTGGGTTAAACCCTTCACCGTCCACCTTCCCTCATAATGATGAGAACTCTCTCTCAATTAATTATCTAGATAGGAATTAATTAGTTGGGTCATCTATTTTGAATTATTTTGAATTCATTATTCCAACATATTAATAAGTGATATGTTATTATGGTGGGAGTTGGATTCATTCTTCTTTGGGGATAATTGGGGGGATCATTGAATGAGTAATTTTCTCTCGATGAAGACCGCTGATTCCACCGAAGAACGATGAAATGTCTTCCTCCTTTCCAACTGGGGCTAGCAAGGGAATATTCCACCTACAAAGAATGTCTCCAATAATGATGCTTCCTCCTCAGACACACCCCGTCTGCAATGAATCGACCCCATCGTCAACGAACGAACTTCGAATCTAAGTAGGGGGTTGTTTTGATTTGTTTATTTTATCAAAATTAATTGTTCTAATTATCGTATGTGAATTTCCAACCGTTAACGTTGTAAAGTGGAGGTTTTTGGCCGCACGAACATGGCCCCAACCTCTCTCATTTTTTGGTGATCATAATGACGACAGAGGTGGATCCAATAGGGTGTGGTGTCATCACACCGTGATGGAGAAGAACCGCGGAAGATGAAAAGGTGTGGCGCCATCACTCCAGGCTATGGAACCGAAGGCCGTGGCCAGGCTGTGCCGTGGTGGTGGTGGACCGACACCGTTGCGATGGTCGGGTGGAGGAAAACCGTGGCCCGCATTCAGAGGCCTCAAGGCTGGAAGCACCGGCCGGCTACTCCAGGCCGGGCTAGAAGACCGCACAACCCGTAGGTGCCACGCGAAAGAGACGCGGTCCGCAACCGCCAGCCGCTAGGTCGAAGCGAACCGGATGGCCACCTACCGGCGAGGATGAAGAGTTGTGGTGCCCGTAGGCACCGTATGTTGGAAGACCATGGCCCGATTCCGCGACCCACTATGATGGTCGAACCGGCCGGCCGCCTGCCTGCCGGGCTGGTGGACCGCGGCGTCGGGTGGAGGAGAACCGTGGACCTCTATGCGTTCCACATTCGTTGGGTAGAACCGGCTAGCTACACTCTGCCGAGCAGTGGAGTGAAGGTGCTGCTCGGTGCTGCTGCGCGAACGAGACAAGCTCACTCCACGGGCCATGTCCGCAGGGGGGCTGCGCCCCATAGGGCTGGGCCGACCCCCCAGCCAGGTCGAAATAGCCAAATCGGGCCGGGCTGACCCCCCAGACGTGTCAGACCCACCGAGTCGAGTCAGGCCGCCCTGCCAGCCCACTAGGCTTGACGGGCCGAGCCCAACTTGGCTTAATTGTGAATGTCTTCAAGACCGTGATTCCGAACGACGAGCCGTTTGCTGCACTGGGACCCTCGTAACGAGGCGGTCATTTTGCGATTCTCAAAGTGAGTTTTGGAAAATTTTGGAAAATTTACTGGATTGGAACGACTGTAAATCCAACCGGGCCCCTAGAACAGAAATGCAAATATCTATCAGACCGGGCGTCCGATTGACGTGCCACCTATTGTTTTGGGTCCTTATGATGAGATGGAAATACGAGATACATCAGCATAGGACTTCATGATAGTTTATGTATCAACATATGAATTAAGGAGCGGACCCTCTCGGAATCATGCGTGCAATGTGTGGAAACCTAGAGCGTGTTGTGAAGACTACTATACCAGAATTCAATGTTGGTTTGATGGTGATGACTACTGTACCAAAATACTCCGTGGGTTCAATGATGGTTCTACTGTACCAGAATACTCTGTGTGTTCGACAGTTCTGACTTCTGTTCCTATATCATATGTGGGTCCGACATAGTAGCTGGTCATGTATCTTGTGTGGGTCTGACAGCTTAGCTGGTCCTATATCCAGTGTGGGTCTGAAAGATTAAATGAATCTGTGACTAAATCTGATCATATCTATCCCACTATGAAAGATGTATACCTATGTGAGTCCAGTCATGCGTTTAAACCATTATCATCATGGTGATTGAATTTACTTCCGTTGTGGACTGGGTTGTGTTTGGGCTTGGGAGTTGGAGTCGGACTGTGACTGGTAACTTAGGTATATTTATTGGCATATATCTAAGTAGGGTTGGTTGATACTTTTTGATTGTATCGTTATACTTTTATTTATCCTTTGTGGATTTTGGGAGATGTTCGGTGGTCTCGCGGTCCCCTAATGAGTATTGTTATACTCATCCATGCACGGGCTTCGCCCGTCCATTGTAGTGTTCTGTGCAGATGATAGGAGACAGTGATCGAAGCTGAGGGTGACAGTCGGGAGACGGCTCAGAGCTAGACTGGACGTGACATACTGTATGGACGAGATGTTCGAGTTTTGTACCTACCCTTCAGGTAGGATTCTCGGGCAGACGATCCCAGAGCTATTTTTCCCTTTTTACTTGTACTTGTACATGTTGTTCAGTTGGGTTTGTATACTGTCCCAATTACATTCGTCCAACCTTGCATTTCTATTTTAGTACTTTTTGCCTCTACTGTTGGTGTTCGAACTGTGTGTGTGTGTTTATTACAGGTTTTAGGTCAATGCCTTCCCTATTTATCTGGGATTCTTCTTTGGTGCTAGACACCAGCCCCTGGCCTATGGAAGGCATACTTGGGGTAGTCACGACAAAGGCCCTGAGGATGGTTCGTGACAAATTGGTATTAGAGGAGTCGGTTCTGCAGTAGAATTTGGACTTTCATTCTTTTAACAGCAATAGTGTTAAGTGTTTTCAGTGTGGTTATCAGTTTAGGGAAACCGATGATGGTGTAGTGGCCGAAGTATGCATACACTAGGACTCTAACTTCTGATCTCCGAATCAATGCACGAAAACACTGATTGCATGTGTGTTTCCATTGAGAAAATTTTCTTCATGATTACTTTGTGTCAGCTCACCAGGTATACTGTTTTAACCATGGTACACCTGTTTCTTTTAAGGATGGCCCCACGAAGGCATCCAGCTACGATTCTAGGTTTCGTATGATATGGTAGCCCACTGAGCGACGAGGCCTTGGTGCAGGGCCCCATAACAGCGGAGGCACCATCGGTACCACTACTCGTTGGGCCACCAATACCACCATCCCCAATAGTGGAGAGTGCAAGCCTACTGTGTGTGTTTCACGAGTTGCAGTGATCGAGGTCGCCCTGGTTCTGGGGAGAGACGGACCCACAGGTAGTTGAGGATTGGCTAGAGGCTGTCGTGAGATATTTCAGATTGGTAGGGACACAAGCCGACCTCATGGTGATCCTTGCCACGAGTCTCATTGATGGAGAAGCATGTAGATGGTGGAAGCTAATGATCCAGTGGAATGATGAGGCGTCATTCCTCTAGAAATACTTCGAGAGTCTCTTTCGCTCATAGTTTCTTCAATCCACCCTTCGTGCGGTGCAGATTCAGGAGTTACTTCATCTCTAGTAGGGCAGTATGACTGTAGCTGAATATTCAACGAGGTTCACTGACCTCTCATGATACTCCATAGATATGGTACGAGGACTCCTTATTCATGCCCCGAAGCTTTGATCAGGGACTCAAGAATGAGATTAGGGCTTCAACGATTCCCCTCAGCATTCTGACAGAGGCGACGGTGCTGGAGCGAGCCCTTCTAGTGGAGAGTTTCTTCACTGAGCAGTCCCTAGCGGTGAGACCCACCACAGGGCGACACATAGCGTAGTCTCCTACAACCGACAACAAATAGATGACGCACAGGTCCATGCGGACCAGGCCATCTGGTGGGTGACTCCATGATACAAGTTCGGTTGTGCGAGGCACACGAGACAGAGCTAGCAATACAAGGAACACACAGTGCTATTCATGTGGCGGGCAGAGCCATCGGGCTCGTTACTGATTGGCCTGCCATGAAGATGAGCATAAGACTATAGAGGGACCACCCAGGCAGAGGTAGAGGTTCGACCATGGTGGTCTGCTGAGAGCAGGAGGACTTGGAAGAGGATCTGGCCAAGCAGCGTGTGGTGGACAAAATTTTGAGGCTTTTCCACAACCACCACTAGGAGGTCCACCCCGTCCACAGGGAGCTGGCGGACAGAGGTGGGATCAGATCCAGGCAGTCGAGGCCTATGACCATGGCACACCTAAGATGATTCAAGCATACTATTTGTGTCTACTCCCCCCTTGCTGCGGTTCTTATAGACACAAGTGTGAGTCATTTTTTTATTACCGCTACCCTTGTTCAGATCTCGTAGATTCTGACAGAGCCTTTGGCTTGATCCTTACAGATAGATACTCCTACGGGAGAAGACTCAATGAGTAAGCACTGCTTATGGAAGTGTGAGATTACTCTAGGTGGTGAGATCTTCGGCTGATATCTTCCTGTAGCAGCATCGAGGCCTTACGACGTCATCATGGGTATGAACTGGTTGCCCATAGTCCATTTTTAGATTGACTATATTAGGCGCAATGTTCAGTTTATCTGCATGAATTTGACCAGGTTCACCTTCACCGGTGAGAAGGGAGACTTTTTAGTGCAGGATGGACCTACGTGGAGGAGGGGGCAGCCGATCACACATCAGTTGACTAGTCTCATCCTTGGAGCGGTTGATGTGTGAAGTCCGAGTTTACCTAATGTGGTGGATTAGTACGCGGATGTTTTCCCTGACGACGTTCCAGGACTACCTCCTCACAGAGAGATAGACTTCTACATTGATCTGTACCCTTGTAGAACACCTATATCTACTCCAACATATCAGATGGCTCCCATCGAGCATCGTGAGCTACATGTACATCTGGGGGACTTGCAGGGGAAGGTATTTATCCGACCCAAAGTTTCACCCTGGGCATCATCGATTTTTTTCACCATGAAGGCGGATGGGAGCTTGCGAATGTGTGTTGACTACCATCGCCTGAATCAGGTGACCTTGAAAAACAATTACCCACTCCTAAGGATTTATGACCTCTTTGATCAGCTCAAGGGATCACGATGGTTTTTGAAGATAGACCTCAGGCCAGGCTATCACCAGCTCAGAGTTCGAGACGAGGATGTGTAGAAGAAGGCCTTCAGGTGTCAGTATGGCCATTACGAGTTCTTGGATATTCCCTTTAGCATAACCAGTACTCCAGCAGTGTTCATGAGTCTCATGAACAGGATATTCTAGCCTTACCTCAATCTATTTGTCATAGTCTTCATCTACAACATACTGATTTACTCGACCACTGAGGAGGAGCACATATACCATTTGCAGGTAGTACTGGACACACTCTGAGAGAAACAGCTTTATGGTATGCTCTCAAAGTGCTAGTTCTGGATTCGAGAGGTTCACTTCTTGGGTCACGTCATCTTGGAGGCTGGAGTTGCAGTGGATCCAGTGAAGATTGAGGCATTGCTTGCTTGGGAGCCACCCAAGAGTGTGATGGAGGTGCGGATTTTCCATGGTCTGGATCGGTACTATCGAAGAATTGTGCCAGACTTCTCCTGAGTTGTAGCACCATTTTCAGTATTGACAAAGAAGGGGAAAACCTTTGTGTGGTCAGATAGATACCAGTAGAGATTTCATGAGCTAAGGTAGAGGATGACCACAACGCCCATCTTGAGGCTATCAGAGGAGGGCGTATGGTACATAGTTTACTATGATTCATCAAGGACCATAAATGGGTGTGTCCTGAGGTAGGATCGAACAGTGATCACGTATGGTTCACGGCAGTTGAAAAAACATGAGCAGAACTATGATAACCATGACCTAGAGTGTGCAGAAGTGGTCTTATCCTTGAAAATGTGGCGGCACTATCTGATGGACGAGCATTTTACAGTCTACACTTCCCAACAAAGTTTCATGTAAATATTATCACCGAAAGACCTGAACCTGAGACATTGGTGATGGCTCGATTTCCTCTGGGACTATGACTTCATGATAGAATATACTCATGGGAAGGGGAACGTTGTAGAAGATTTTCTCAGCAGAAGATCAGGAATTCAGCTGCTAGGAAAGGAGACAGAGAAGCTAGCCACGTTGCAGATATCCTTTGTGGATTGAGATGGAGCAGCCTTTCTTTAGTCTCTCATAGTCAGTCCTCCACTTTTTCAGGGAATCAGTGATGCATAGTTTGGGTGTGTTGACTGAGAGATGCGAAAAGCTCAGATAGCCTCAGGGAATGCACTTGATGGGTTTTCTGATGGCGGGAGCACGTCATCCTCTTCAGAGGACATACCATGGTACCAGTTGCACTACATGAGGAGGTGTTGAGGGAGTTTCACACATCCCCTCTAGCGGTACATCCATGAGTTGCGAAGATATATCAGGACCTCAGATGACATCACTGGTGGCTGGATATGCAGAAGGTAGTAGTAGAGTTTTTCTCACGATGCCTCAATTGTCAGTAAGTGAAGGCGGAATACTAGGTTCCAGTGGGATTGGTTCAGCCCTTAGAGGTCCCATAGTGGGAGTGGTATGGGATATCCATGGATTTCATGACGGGACATCCACATACATCAAGAGGATATGACTCTATCTCAGTGATTGTCGACCAACTCACCATGTCGGCCCACTTTCTACCAATTAGAGTGTAGGGCTCATTAGAGACCATGGGATGCCTTTATGTAGATGAGATCATACAACTTCATGGTGTGACATCGACAATAGTCTCTGATTGGAATGCTCGTTTCACTTCCCCATTATGGAAGAGGTTGTAGGAGGATTTCAGGACATAGCTTCAATTGAGCACCGCCTTCCACCCACAGATGGATGGTCAGACTGGGTGGACGATTCAGAATCTCGAGGAAATGCTTCGTGCTTGTGTCCTCAAATTTGGTCGCAGCTGGGCGCATTACTTACCCTTGGTGGAGTTTCTGTAAAATAACAGCTACCACCCCACCATTGGGATGAAACCTTAATAGGCTTTGCACGACCGAACAGGCTGGTCACCGTTGTGCTTGACTGATCCAGGGGAGTCAGCACTTGTAGGACCAGGTATGGTAAAATCTATGATGGAGAATGTGCCGATCATCCAAGAGCAGATGAAGACTACACAGAGCAGACAAAAGTCTGATGATAATAAGAGATAGATACCGTTGGAGTTCGATGATTGAAACCATGTTTTTCTACGAGTCTCACCTCGATGAGGTCTACCGTGATTTGGACAATGTGGAAAGTTTTCTCTGCTATTTATTGGACCATTATATGTTCTCAGAAGAGTAGGCGAGGTGGATTACCGCCTGGCCCTTCCACCTCAATTGCACCGGGTTCACGACGTCTTCCAGGTATCTTAGTTGAGAAGATACGTGAACGACTCGTCCTACATCATCGACCATGGGGAGCTGGACATTGATGATAGAGAGACATTCAGGAAGGTTCTAGTGGAGATTGGGGATCAACAGGAGAGGGTCCTATATGGACGGTCGATTCCTCTAGTGCGCATACGCTGGCGGAATGAGAACCTCAAGGAGAGAACATGGGAGCGGGAGGCTCAGATTCGTCCTCAGTACCCCATTTATTCCCCTAGTGTGTTTTGTAATTTACAAGGAAGAAAATCCCTGAGGTGGGGAGAATTAAAAGGCAAAAAAATCCCATGGAATTTTATTTTCATAAATAAATGAGAATATTAAGAACCCGCAGTTTTTAACGGCACCTGATTCCGAGACCCAGTGTTCCAAGAATCAATTTTTGAAGTTTTGTTCGGGTACGTTTAGTAAACGTATGTGTGGGTTTTTCTATCTTATGAACCGTTTCAATGAATTGAAATCTGATGACACCGATGAACTCGGAATGCAGGTATTCACTTAAGGAGTCTTTTACCACAGTGGAATTTCATTGGGAGTGGTAGTTAATTTTTGGGGTTTCTATGTAAAATTTAAATAAAATTATGTGTTGCAAAATTTTATTTTAAAGGTGGTAAATTCCTCCAAAGGGATGTTCGAGGTGGGGCCCACTCCCACATAACCTCCCATTGGATGATATTATGTGGTTGGTCCCACATGATGTAAACCCCCTTAAACTCTCCTTGAAACCCTTGGACCCCCCCATTAATGTGGGTTAAACCCTTCACCTTCCACCTTCCCTTATAATGATTCCAAATCTATCTCAATTAATTATCTTGATTAGAAATAATTAGATGGCTCATATATTTTATATTATTTTGAATTAATTATTCAAACATAATAATTAATGATTTTTAATTATAAGTGATTTATTATTATGGTGAGAGTTGGCATAATTCTTCTTTGGGGAGAATTTGGAGGAACTTTGAAGGAATAATTTTCACTCGACAAAGAATGCTGATTCCACAAAAGAACGATGATGTGTCATCCTCCTTTCCAACTGGGGATAGCAAGGGATGACGCTTCATGCGAATAACGTCACCAACAACGACACTTCATCCTCAGATGCACCCCGACGTCAAAGAATCAACACCATCATCAACGAATGAAATTTGAATCAAGGTAGGGGTTGTTTTGAGTTGTTTATTTATCCAAACATTTTCGTTATAATTACAGGATGTGAATTTCCATCTGTTAACGTCATAATGAGGATGGTTTGGGTCACATGAACACGGCCCGAACCTCCCAAATTTTTTTGTTGATCTTAATGATGACGATGGAAGATCCAACAGGGATCTGTGTCATTGCACCACGCCAGAGAAGAACTGCGGCAGATGGTAAGGAGTAGTGGCATCACGCCGCACTATGGAACTGAAGGTCGTGGCCATGCCGGGACGTGGCGGTAGTGGAATGGTGCTATCACACTGGACGCATGGAGGACAACCGCGGCATGCATCTGAATGCCGCTTGGCTGAAATAACTGACCGACTATAGCTGGCCGGGCTGGAGGACCATTCCACCCGCTGGTGTCACGCGGAGGAGACACGACCCACAAACGTGGGCCTCTCGGCCAATGCGAACCAGCCAGTCGCCTACCGGTCGAGATGAAGAGCTGTGGTGACCGTAGGCACCGCGTGGTGGAAGACCGCGGCCCGCTTATGCGTCCCGATCTGCTGAACAAACCGGCCGACCGCCTGCTGGTCAGGAGGGTGGACAGTGTCGCCGGGTGGTGGAGAACCGCAGACCTTTGTGCATGCTGCATGTGCCGAGCAGAACCGGTCGGCTACGGCCAGCCGACCTGTGGAGTGATGCTTTCGTTCGGTGCTTTCGGGCGAACCAGACGGGCCCGCTCTGTGGGCCGGGTCCACAGGGGGTCTGCGTTCCACCGGGCCGGTCCGACCCCCCTGCTAGTTCTGACCCGCCATACAGGGCTGGGCTGACCGACCCCAGCTGGGTCTGACCAGCCGAGTCTGGTTGGGTCGACTCACCAGCCCACAGGGCTTGACTGGCTGGTCCATACTTCTCTTAATTGCGAATATCACCAAGAACGCACATCTGAATGATGCGTCGTCTGCGGAACTAGGACCCTCGTGATGAGGCTATCCTTTTGTGATACTCTAAGTGAGTTTTTGACAAAATTGGAAAACAATTTGGTTTGGAATGAGCATAAATCCAACTGGGCCCCTGGAACGGAAATTCCAATATCTCTCAGACCGGGCGTCTGATTGACATGTCATCTATCGTGTTGGGTTCTTTATGAATAATCGGAACTACGAGATACATAAACTCATGAATTCGTGATGGTTGATGTATCAACACTTTACTCGAAGAGAAGACCCTCCCGGAATCGAGCATGCTGTGTGAGGAAACACTATAGATGGCTGCGACGACTACTGTATCGGAATCCTATGTTGGTTCGACATCGATGACTACTCTACCGAAATCCTTCGTGGGTTCGACAATGGTGCTACTATACCAGATTCCTTCATGGGTTCGACATTGATGACTACTATACCAGAATCATATGTGGGTTCGACAGTTCTGACTTCTGTTACTATATCCTATGTGGGTCTGACAGAGTAGCTGGTCATGTATCCTGTGTGGGTCCGACAATTTAGTTGGTCTAGTATCTTGTTTGGGTCTGATAGCTTAGATGAATTGGTGACTACATATGATCATCTCTATATTTCTACGAATGATGTATACTAGTGTGAGTTGTGTCATGTATTTCAACCACTATCATCATGGAAATTGAATTTACTTCCTTTGTGGAATGGGTTGTGTTTGGGCTCGAGAGTTGGAGCCAGACTATGACTAGTATCGTAGGAATATGTATGGGATTATACCTATGTAGGGTTGGTTTATAATTCTTGATTTTTTCATTATACTGTGGTTTATCCTTTGTGGATTCTAGGAGACCATTGTGGGTCTCGAGGTCCCCTACTGAGTATTGTTATACTGATCCCTGCATGGGTTTCGCCCGCACCTTCTTAGATTATGTGCAGACGACAGACGTCAGTGATCGAGGCTAAGGATGATGGATGGGAGACTACTCGGAGCTGGACTAGATAGGACGTACTGCAGGGAAGAGTTTTTCATGTTCAGTACCAACCCTTTAGGTAGGATTCTTGGGCGAACGATCCATGAGGTATTTTTCCTTTTTTTCATGTACTTGTAATTGTTGTTCAGTTTGGTTTGTAAACTGGCTCACTTACATTCAACACACCATAATTTTCTATTTTAGTACTTCTTCCCTCTACTTATTGTGTTCAGACTGTGTGTGTGTTACAGGTTTAAGGGAAATGCCTTGCCTTTTTATCAGGGATTCACCTTTGGTGCTAGTCGGCAGCCCCTAGCCCATGGAAGGCGTGCTTGGGGTAGTCAAGACATGGGCCCTGAGGATGGGTTGTGACAATGAACATGTAATCCGGTTCACATATAACATTATGATCATGAAATATTTTTCACATATTACACACTTCTTCAGTTATTATCTATATTTAAGATATGCATCTGATGTTAATATTGGTCCCACCACATACATAATCCTTGAATTTTCATGCGACAAGAATATAAATAATTCATTATATTAGAACCATTGAAAATGTTTGGGCTTAAAAAATAATTTTACTGCAGAATAACACTTTGAAATATAATGATTTTCATAAAATAATTCATCATAAACATAATCCAAACAAAAAATTTAAAAAATATATTAAATTATTTTAATTATATTCATATTAATAATATGTATCATATAATGATGCCATCTATGATGGAAAAATATTTTAAAATATTACGTAGATCATTTCATGAGGAATATTTTATTTCCACACTGAAAAAAAATTATAATGTATAAACATTTTCAATTTTCTTTTCTTCTAAAATAACAGAAAAAACATATAAAAAAATTTATAACATATCTCAAGGAACAAGAATATTTTTTACACATAAAAATATTTATAATATATATATAATGATGACAATAATTTTCTTGTAAAATATCTATGTATTATTATTAATTAATCTATAAATCATTATGTTATTATGATGGAAAAATATATTGTAGCTTACAAAAATGATAAAATAATAATTCTATTCATATTTATTTTAATATCCAAAGAATCCTTTTTTAGTAAAATATATAATTATTCCTTTTAAAAAATTTCAAAAAAATCATATAAATGAAAGAATATCATTAATTAATCCTTTGGATAATGCTGAAACTTTTTTGAAAACAATACTTTAAATATTTCATATGGATGAACAAATTATTTTCGATCGAAGAAATAAGTAATGTTGATTTATTATGAAAATGTTGTTTTCAGACCATATGTAAATAATGGTAGGGAAATTAATCAAAAATTTGTATTGTCAAGGAATACCAGCAGAGAAGAAGATTCATGTATTTCTTTTGAAATTTGATCATGATATTTTTTCATTGAAATCAGAATCATAAATGGTCATATATACAATAATATGGTTACATTAGAACCCTACATGTTTTTTAACATTTGAATCATAATATCTATTAAAATTAAAAAAATATGAAACAATAAATATCATTAATATAAGGAGAATAATTACAAAACAATTAAAATTGGAAGTATATATAAAATATTTGTTTATAACATAACATTTTTCATGATTAAGGATAATGGATACGAAAATCCCATTACCACAATGGAAAAATTTGAAATGTTAACCCCTTTAAAATGATATCCACATATTTATATATTATTAATAGAAATTGTAAGGATACTAAAATTTAAATATTTTTTTTTGTATATAAAACACATAAGACAAATATTTGGTGAATATGGAATGTGTCGTTATGAAGTTATATGTGAGACGGAAATTTCATACCATAAGTCTCATAAACTATATTGCATGTTTAATGTTAATTTATTATAAATATAAGTTTATTATAAATATATCAAAGAAAAATAATTATATATATCCTACCATATAGGATTTACCAATAACCATTTATTACAAATTTATCAATAATTTATTCTTCAAATCCTTTTTTTCATAATAATGCCTTTTCAGGTTTATTTGAATTCATTATTTCATTATTATTACATTTATCATTCTTCCATAATAATCATAATTTTAAACTGGATATAAATAAAATATATTTTCATTGTTATTGTATTTATATTAATCCACAATAGATAGACATATAAAACGTAATAAATTATTTAGGGAGATGGTCAGTCATATGTTGGAATGAACACTATTTCAATTTTCACATTAGATGAAGATAAATAATGTTAAATAATACATTAACATATATTAATAATTTTTATTTGACAAATATAAAATATTTTTTATTATATTTATATTAATAACATTCAATTAAAAATATCGGTGAATAACTAAACTAAACACTTTATGAGGTAGTAGTTTGATGTTCAAAGGAATGGTGTTATCATATTCCACAAGGAAGGTAATATAAGAATATATATGTGAGTTATTAATCTAAAAAGGTATTATTATATTATAAATAATATATATATTGACTCAAAAAAAATTTCATTATCAATTAAAATATATTGAAACACATCAAATCAGTTCGTGAGAATGTTTTCCACCGTACACATAAGAAAGGAAATGTTTCTCCAATATATTTATAGGTAAGAAGCTATGTATTGTATCATAAATAAATAAAAAATTTAAAATAAAAAACATTTCATATAACAATTAAATCCATCATTATATCAATTTATGAGAGGTGTTTATGGAAAAATATTAAGATTGGTTCTTGGGAATGTATTCCTCTATACACATGAATAATGATTTCATATACAATTTTATAAAAGAAGAAATGTAAATTGGTTATGAAAAAAATTATATAATTATATTTATTATAATTATGTCATTATATAATCAAATTTTAATAATAATTGAACAAGGTGACAATGAAATAAAATAATATTTTCGGTTATAGAAAAGACCTCATTTTCAGACAACATATTTTAATTTGCACGAATAATGGTATTTGCATTGATTTTCTACCTCAAAATTGATTATATTATTATAATATTGACTTAATGAAATTATTCGGTTATTTTTTATTTATTCAACGTTTTTTGTTAGTGTTAATAGTATAATAATGCGGGTGTCCTATTATAAGTGTTTATAGTGGAAACATGAATTTTTGAAATAGGATAATGTGTTCCCACAATTTTCAAATTCCACAATGCATACCAATAGTTAATTATAGAAAAAAACTATAATGTTAAAATGTGGTCGTACAATAAGTGTTTCACATGTATTGGATCATTCATAACCCTTATCATTTAATTTTGACCACATTAGAACACATTTTTTACATTGACGTGATAAATAATTTTTCATATTTTTACTATCCATTATAGAAAAAAATAATTTTACCATAGTTTATAATATAAATTATTTTTATTAAAAAATATAGAATCCATTTTTTTCAAATGTAACTAAGGTAATTAGATGAATTTAATATAATATCGATCCAACAAACCTGATGATAAATGAGTTTTTCAAATAGAAACACATTATATTTAAATTATTTTATATAATAAACCGAACAAAAAAATTGGTGGTTTTTAAATTCATTAAAAGAAATGATAATTCAACATAAAAAGTAGTATATTTAAATATTCATTGAAAAATATTAATTAATAAAAAATTTATACATGATGATTTAGAATTTAAATTTGAATTCTTTCATGTAAATTTTATAACATTACAGAACATTAATATTTAAAAATATAAATAATTCTATAAATCCACTATATATGAAAATGTAGTTTTAGAATATAATATAATTTTATTTATTCCATTACATGAAAAAACATAATATATATGTTAAATATTATATTGTATATATAATATACAATTTTAATTTTCATTATTCACAAAAATTGACTTGTTTTATTTATTTTGGTAAAACACATTTCTATTATTAAAATAGTTTTTTTAATATTTCCATTATTTTCCTATTGATTTTAATTGAATTTAAATTAAAACGGTGAAAAAATATTTATATAAATTTTTCAACAATATATATTAATAATTTAGTTAATAAAATTAATACTTATCATTCCAGAAATTAGTCATTGACTATCATATTAACATATTATTATTTAAATGTATGTCATGATTCATTTAAAAGTGGAGTTCTTTGTAATGAAGCTAAACAGGGTGTTTCATGTGACTAATGATAAACATAGTGTTTCTTCTATGTTAATATTACAATGTGTTTTTATTTATTTAAATACTATATTCTAAAAAATCATGGGTGACACATTCTACCGCCTTAAAATTAATTTCTCCCTTGAAGTTTATCACATTGGTATAAAAAAGATAGGATAGTTCTCCCCCAGTTCATCTTCAAGACCCCCTATATAATCCCCAAGTTAGTAGTTTTTACATAATGTATTTACCAGGTGATTGTTCTTCAATCAAAAAAAAATTCTTTACAAGATCCATAATCTAAACTAGTTGTTCGTCAGAAGAAATATATATCTATAGTTGTATGACTTTAGAGTTTTGTTCTTTTGATGGATCAATAATGTGCACCCCAAAGATAGTTACAAGGAAAACATCGTGAACAAGAGAGAAGTTTAGTGTAGGTTCCAATCAATAGGCTACCATCCAAATATGATCATTAATTTCAATGTGATTAATCACTCTAGGTATTAACTTTCTATTATATAATAAGAAATATTTCATCCACTATTTGTGATTCAATCAATTGTCACATAATCTCTTAATCCACGAAAAAATGATAACATTTTTATTCTTGAATCACTTATTTATGAAAATAACAAAAATATAAGGAAAAAATATTCCTTTAATCTATTGAAATCATAAAATCAAAAATCATTACAACTGGTTATCCAATATGCATAATTTTTAATATGGTTATGTAAAACATTAATCTATAAAACATAATAAAAAGATAAAATAATACTTAAAAAATAATAAACCTTAAATATATTACAATGTTTAAAATTTATAAAGAATATCACTAATTATTAGAAAATAATAAAATATTATTCCCCAAAATATCATAAGATATCACATAATTTCAACAAACCAAAGTTGTGATTAACATTTTCATATAATTTATAATCCATTATATTTACATTAATTACCATAAAAACATTGTGAAAACATATTCACTTACTAATTAATTATATTTAATAATATACTATTAATATATTTTATTATTATAATTATAGTGTGAATTCTATAAATCATCACATATAACACATTACCTATAAATCATTAATCAGTTCTGAGGTCATTTGTACAATAAAAATTAACATATTTTTATCCATCATCCGATTATCAAAATATTATTATCTCAACATACTTAACATATTAAGGGTTATCCTCCCTTATTCATATATTTCCATAAAATATCACTTTTATATTAAATCAATTTTTAGGACATCATAACTATTAAACACAGAATTGAAAATCCACGGTGACAAACTTATACTGAACAAAACTTATCAATTTCCTAATTTTTGAATTCAAGTACATAAATAATTCAATACTTTTAATTTATTATTAATCTATTATCTAGGATGTATCATCTTATTCATCAATAATTCCTCCCTATAATATATAATATTTAGTCACATAATCATCAATAACAAATCTTTATATATACAACCACGGTGATCAACTTCTTGAGATTACATTTTGGGTCATCAATTTTTATAATTTTTATAATTTCCATAATTATAATATTTTTCCATTTATGATACCTTTATGGGAAAATTATCACTGTTTATTTTTTTAACTAAACATTTCATATTTCCTCGTCAAACAGTTACTCTATGTCCTACTTCTCCCAACATAAAACACATTCTCTATCATTTGATACATTCCATTTAGTTTGTCTCCAAACTTTTATTAAATCAATGAGGTTGAATATTTTTACCCATGGTATATACCAATGAAATACAAAACATACTATAAAATTCACATATATAGTATGTTTGAGAGTCGATTAAGGTGAATGTATATAGACATATATCTTGGTAACTGATTTTTAATAACCAAAATATCCTTCACATCAGCCATCATCCCATATGGTTTCACATTACATCATTTTCAATCACATTAAATTTAAATAAATTTAATTATACTTACATCCATTCACTACAACAATTGTTGTATAATGTGATTAAAAATATTCATTATGGGAAACCAAATAATCATGAAAAATTAATTAAATGATTTTTAAATCATGAAACATTTTGTTTCAACTCATTAAAACATTGGATTTTCCTAGGGATTTTGTGGTTGTGATTATTATCAATTATGAAGATTCATATAGATTTTTAAATTTTGCATATCATATCCATAAATAGTGTAGTCCCAATTACATATAAATTTCCATTTAATTTCAGTAGGTGAGGATTTAGTCTAAATAAATTCCCCCTTTTTGTGATTCTAAACAATGTTACCTATGTTATGGAGACAAATACAAAAAACTACCCAGAGAGGGATATTATTTTGTAGAAAACACTCAATATATCCTTCGCCAAAATTTTAGGATATTTATAAATAATTATAAATATCAGTATTTTTTTCCATAGTGATATACATAGATAAATCGCTAGACCTATCATTTGGTATATCCCTCGGGATAACATTATTTTTCATTATCATTGTTTCCAAGGTTAAATAAACATTGATATTGATAGCAATTGTAGTGACTCAATATTTTCATTCATAGATATTACAAAAATTATATTAATATTAATAATATTAAATAAACACCCTCCACATGATCATAATGTTCTAATGCCATTCCAGACAAGGTAAATGATACTCTTATTTAGTTAATGATATTCAATATCTCCCATAAACTTCATCCCATGTTGTACTCATGTTAGAAACACCTTACTATAAACCATTATTAATAATTTGTGTATTTATGAAATAATAAATGATTATCTTACTTATTTCTCAATGTTAAACATGAAGTAGATCAACTTAGATGAACATAAGGGTATGATAACTTCATATTTACATTTTAAAAGCATACAATTCATATAATAATTTATCAACATGAGTGATAAAAAATTAATGGTATATAGTAAGAAAAGAACCCTAATGTAATAGAAGAACCTGATTCGTGGGAATATATAATTTTTATTTGAAATATATTTGTGGAATAATAGTATGAATATCACACTATGAACATGTACAAATAAAAAAAATCACTCATATAAATAAGGACAGTGAATCATGCCATATCATAAAATAATAGAATAGAAACCAATTCCAAAAATTACATTTTGGGAAATGAAATAGAGTTCTATGCATAACATTATAAAAACAAAATCATGTTCATAATAATATATTCAATAATTAATCATTTCCATGAATATCATTATGACAATTAATCGGTTTTATTTATAACATTCTTAATATGAAATAATGTTTTGGTATAATATATTTACCTTCTGATTTTGATGGATATATAGGTCCCACCAATCACATTATCTGTACATTTTTTCGACACCAAATTTTAAAAAAACATCATTTAAAACCCCATGAAAATTAATATGCTTCGTAAAATATTAAATCATTACATGAAGCATTGAAATTATATTTATTTGATTAATATATTGAAGTAAAAAAATAAACCTTCCAGATAAAGCATAAAATTGTATGATTTTATCATATTACAAAAAAATATAACAGAAAGGGATTTCCTTATTGTAGGAATATTATTTTGAAAGACCATTTGGAACATATCATGAGGAAAATTTTATTTTCACTTTGATGATATATTTTGATTTTTTTTTTAAATTTTATATCTTGGATGAAATTTATAAAAATGTATTAATGAAGCTTTAAACATAATTTAAATCACTCATTGATGAAATTATTATAACACTATTGTTAATTTTTATTAAAAAGAAATCATTTTGAAAATAAATATCTAAAAATATAACATTGGAAATTTATACTTGAAAATTATAATTATTGAGTGTTAATGCAACAAATTATTGTTCTAGTAATATGGTTTTAAAAAATTATTCCTTTCACGTTTTCATAGATTTATAAACATGCGTGGGATTTAAAATGAAATAAAGGTTACTTTTAAATCCTTTTTGAAAAACTCAAAAGTTAATTGTAATTACCATAATAAATATTTTTTATATTGAAATTATTTTTACAATAAAATAACATGGGAGAAAAAATATTTTTAACTGATGAGATAAATGACATCAATTTCTCATAAAATGATAATTTTCAAATCCAGAGCACAAAATAAAAATAAATTAAATGAAAAAAATATTATTCCCAAAAGATAAAAAAATAATAATAGTATTAATGAATTTATTGAGAAATATATCTTAATACTCATTCATTGAAAACATAATCATAAACAATGCAATTAAATAATGTGATTTTAACATCAGACCCTTACTAATTTTTTAACTTCTAATTAATAATAAAATTGAATAATTACAGAGAAATATTCATTAAATATCAAAAATATAATGATATTAATGATAAAATATGTTAAAGAGGTAGTATATAGACCATATAAAATAAGGAAAGTCCATAATAGAACATATGTATCAATGAAGGAAAAATGAGAAAAATATATCTTATCTATTTGGTATACATTGAAATATTACATATAAATGAGATATAATCAAATATATATTAACTTAATAATTATTTTTATATGAATACTAATAATTTAAAATTATATGATGTATATAAATGATATAAAATTAGTAGGACATGAATATGGTTAATAAATATTAAAATGAATTAAATACATTCATTTGTTCACCTATTTTTCTTTTTAAAGGAATTTTTAAATATATTAACTTTCATATATGTGTCACTAGTATTTTATGAATTCCATTTGATATTTCTAACATAATCTAAAACTTTTTATTTGAAAAATTATTGTATGATTTAAGGGTTTACATGCTCATTTCTTCAATTTCATCTGGTATTATGATTGTCTTCCTTCTATGTATAGAAAATATACAAAATATTTAATTCAAATAAACATTCATTTATTTTTATTACTGTGATCAATGGATTTAAATCATTTCATTTGTTTAGGGAACCATTCAGATCAAATGTGACTATATCCCCATTTTAACAGAAATGGATCAGAATAAAAAAATTGTTTAAAAAACAAAAACATAAATAAATTCTACAATTTAAATTTTCAGACTATAATATATTTCCATAAACATATCTTGATGTAAAATTATATATCATTTTTAAAATAAATGATATTATCAAAACATATGTTCACATTTTTCAAAAGTTTCGTGTTCTTGGTCATGTGGGTTGATAACCAACTATTTGTATTATATTTACTAATAGAATTTACGGAATTAAACGTTGTATTGGATATGATATTCATTTACATATCCATTCATTTTTACTAAAAATTTCATATTTTCTTTTAGGTATAAAATATCATATTCCAATTATCATCAATCCTAGATGTATATGTGTTTGATTCCACTTCAAATTGGGTAAATATCATCTCAAAAGGGAATATGCTTCATATTTTTTCAATCTATTATACTTGGTCCATAATATAAAATATTTAAATACCTTAATTTTTAATAAAACATTGAAATATGACTAATACATAAAAAATCATATAGTTTGCATAAAAATAATTTTATCGATGAATTATCGGATATCCCTATGATACACTTCGCTGAAACTTGGTTGCTTCTCATTTCAAAAAGAAATTCTAATTTCATTAAATATTGAATCTTGTGAAAATGGTAACCTATGATTGGAGGATTAATTTGGATTGAGTATCTTATTTGCATCTCTCACAATGTATCTATCCTCAATGATTATCCTATATGATTGTTATGCTCTTGATTATTGAATTATAACTCTAATCTTGTACTTCCTATTATCATTTTTATATTCCAGACAATATATTAATGTATTCGATTAAATTATATTTCCAATATAAATCAAATAATTGGGCCTTTATAATAATTAACCCATTTAAAAGATAATTGTATCTTATTCATCAATCACCTATAGTTTTTCATTTGAGATATTTCATAACAACATCTTCATAATGGAACCTCTTGTTTTCACCTAAGCTTCAAGTTTCATTCTTAATTTCGTCAAATAATCTTCATGGATTTTCATAATTCATTATAACTAATTGATATAATAATTTTGGACATTATTTTTATTTTATTATTCTTTAAAATCAAAAAAATATCAATTTAAACACTAGATTATTCACGAATGATGCCATGATATTTATATACATTCCCAATCTATATTATTAATGCTTTGATTTGATGAATATATATAATAGAATAGTTTATAATTTTAAATCAATATTTCTATTAATATTTATATGATATTATATAACCTAAATAAAAATTTCATTCTCAACCTCATGATCCAAAAATCTCTTTGGGTAGCATTCCTTATACATTACTTATTAAAATTTCATGATTTTTCTCAACATTTTATCCACTAAGTGCAAGTGAAACATTTTTTATTCTTATTCTTCATCACCAAAAAACATATAATAATATTATTATAAACAAAGAAATATTTTCAATTGAAAATTATTTCGACATGTGTCAATAAATTTAGAATATTTTTGTGTGGGAAAATTTCATAACCTTTTAATAGACTAATAAAACTCACAAACTTCACAATCATTCATCCATAATACACTGTTTTTATATGATTCAATTTTTCACATTGACAATATATAATAGTAAAATTACATTACATATACATATCCCCTGTTTGATTTTTCTTATTAATATTTATTGTAATTCAACTCATATATTTTATTTTTTATTTCTAGATTCGAGGATCTTATTCTTCCTTATATCCATAAATTACATTACATTTTATGATTGGGATGATAAACATTTCTCATCACTATTATTTATTATCGGAACATCTAACTATATCAATAGTTTTAATATGGATCAATAATATTTCTTCCATGAAATATTATCCCTTATAATATATATGACAAATGAAAAATCATTATAACTTTTATTAAAATTTTGGAATCTATTTTCCCATATGTTATTGAAAGAATATATCCAACATCCAGGATTATTAATTTATATAAATAATTAATAATTTCAATAAGTTTAATATTTAAATCATAAAATATATATTTTAAAAAATATTTATTTTAATCATACTAATTATTTAATTCATCATATACATTAAAAAACATACTTAAAAATAACATCATTGATGAAAAATAGATCAATTTTATGTAAATTTTATTTTTCGTAGCTCTGAATAATGAAATTTTTACCTTTCATTGATAATGATCATTTATCCATAACATTTAATCACATATATCAAAATTATATCACTTATACGTATTATGAGAATGATAACATAGAAAATATAATATCCAATATTTCATATGATTAGAATATATTTATTATTCAATATATAATAATAATTTTTCTAAATAATTGATATCCTTTTTCCATTGTTTGATTTCTATATCATTGATACTTTTTCTTCAGATTAAAAAGATTAGAAATATGGATCAAACACAACTTATTCCTACCATAGATTACCCAGCACATTATACGTGTGGTAATGAATAATGGTATTGATTATTTATAAATTAAAACTACTGATGAGAATTTTTCCCACATTAAAATATAACAATATTGACCTTTACTATTCAACGTCCAAAAATAGAATATTAAAAATAAAAACAAAATGTTTTAATATAAATATTTGTTCATTATTTTATCCAATAATTTATATTTAATGTTCATAAATCAATGATGATTGAGTTTACCAAAAGATCAAAACTTACTATATTGAATATATATTTTTGTGATGATCTCATAATTCACTAAAGGTCTACTCACTAAAAATGTCCCCCCACATAACATTGAGACATAGTACATTGAAAATGATGAAACAATGTTCTCTCTCAAGAGATCTATATAAATAATTACAATAAATATAAAAGGAGTATTCTATGTGTTATGAATTTTTTTGAAATAACAACATATTTAAAGTAACTATATTCCGATATAGATGTACATAACATCACTTTCAAAAATTTAACACATATTTTCTCAATTTATTGTATTATTGCTCTTATTATTTATTATTTTTAAGATTTGGCATTAAAAACTGCCTATAAATTTATTTCTATTCATAAACTGAATTGGAACTAATAATATTTCCATAAATTTTCAAAAATTTGAAATTAGTTATATAAATTTCCAATTACATAAAAATTTTAAGATTCATTAAAATAAATTAGAATATACCACACCTAGTTATGACACCATTCATTTTAATTTCCCACTCTATAAATACAATCTCCTCTAAAACTATTTATGTATATTATGATATATCATATGCTACTATGATTTGATGATTCAACCAATTCGATATTTATTTTTACTAATTTCTCTTATAGTATTTCATTACCATGGGGTGTATTTAATTATGATGAACATCTTTAAACTATGGGATGATATAAGATCCAATATTTAAAATCACCTAAAAAATATTATAGGTTTATCCTTTTATTTTGATCTATATGTTATTTCAATAAAATTTCTCAATTGTGGAATGATATTCACCATAATAGTGTGACTTAATATATTAATATTAGATACAGATGAATCATATTTCCATCACCAAATACTTTTATCTTTATATTGAATTCATCATTTATGTCGAATATTCTATTATTATTGTTTACTGATATTTATGCTATGTGTATTTTAATTTTTCTTCTAGAGATACCAAAAATTCTATCATGGTATTCATTGAATCAAAACCATTTTCTATTAGGATTTTCCTTTGAAATTATGATGTGATTCTATGAACAACCCACCAATTAATTCTTTTGTACCCTCTTTTAGGGTGTCACAAATATAGTTACACTATGATATTAATTTATTTCAAAAATTACCATTAATTCATCTATATCCTTCATTAGAGTTCATGGAAACCTTCATAATAAGTAAAATAACTCATTCTACAATCAGGTATTGAAATAAAAAATAAAAAACATTTCTAAATTCTTGAATTACCACCAAGTGTCTCTCTTTTTAGGCATAAAAACTCAAAAATGTATCTAAATTCGATTAAAATAATTGTATTATGATTATATAATTTATTTTATATAATGAAAGTAAAGGAGTTAGTGAATAAATAAAATAGGAAGAGGATGTACTTTTATAATCTTCTTTATTCATTGATAATATTAATTAAAATTGATTTCATTGACCTTATATTTTTATATTGGGGTTTATTCATGGTATATAAAATAAATTTTCAATATAAATTTTCAATTTAACATTCAATAGGATGTACTACCACAAAATGGAAAATAATGGTTCCTGGAAACTATTTAGTGATTTATATTTATATAGTGGATACTTTTATATGTATTCGTATATTAATTTTTTCTGAAAGGTCTCAATAAATATCTTTGTTCTGAGGATTTAATATAGATAGTGAGGTACACTTTTTAATATAGTTATATTTTTTATAATATAAATTATTAATAATAAATTTAGATGATTATTTATATTTTTAGTGTACATTTGGGTAACAATATAGTCAATAAATTCAACAATTGGTATCAGAGTGGGTTCAAGAGAATAGTGATTAATAAGGACTTTGAAGAATGAAAACTACCTTGATTTTTTTCTATAAACGTTAACATGGTTTATATTACTATTTTATAGATTATAAAAAAATTAAATAAGTTATCATGGATTGGAAAATATCATTTTCTTATATGAAATACCATCATCATATAATCAATGATTTAATATCATAGTTTTGTGTTAAAATTATATGATTTAATGAAGTTTTATTTTGTTGGGAAAATTTTTTATAGAAAACATAAATAAACTATTTTAATGATATATAATTTTAATATAATATTTTATTATCATACTCCATGATTTGGTTCAGCTTAACAAATTAGAGAAATTTTATTTCATAAATAATATTATTTAGAGAAAAAATGTTTTTATTTCTTCATAAGGTAATAATTATTATTAAAAAAATACATTAAAATCATTCATTACTGTCGGATAATGTAACACTTGATTTTACATTAATATATATTAATATAAGTTGCAATTTTCTATGGTTTCATATATCATGTTAAATATTTTAGTTGTTTTTTAATTATAAAATAACAATATAATAGTCATATATATTAAATATATATTACTAATGCAACTATTATTTAATTTAAAATATATTAAAAATATCTTATAATGTTAATTCTATAAATATAAATTTTCCTTTCGTGGAATGTGATAAATATTATTTCATTCAACCAAGTCTGTCGTTTTTAAATTTTTGTTATGAATTTAGCAATAAATTTTGATTACAGTTTATATATATTGGTGTTAAATTTTGACTAGAATTAAGGTTAACAATAATATTGGTATATATATATATATTTTGGTTATGAATTATCACTATATATGTATATGGGGATCTATCATTAAAACTTGTGGTTCACTAAAAATCATAAAAAATTACCATTATTGGGGTTTTGGATATAATGATTCAAATCATTAATAGGAATGGGTTTTATATAAAATACATATTTTTTCGATTTTAATATATATGGATATTTTTATTTTTATTTTCTGATTATGTAACCCAAATCATTTTTTCATAAATTGATATTTTTGGGAGACAGAAATTTGGTTTCTGAAATAATATTGGAAAATAATTTTCTACAACAATGTATTTATAAATTTATGAAAAAAAAAATTATATTATTATACTATGGGATAAAGAAACATCATGTTTTTCTTGATTGATATAATCATTAATGATGAATTGATCCCCATTATAGTATATTATAAAAATAAAATGGATTCTCGTGAATAAAATTCAATGTGGTCTTCTGATTTATGAAGTTATCATCATGGTAAGTTTGATTATGAATATGATCATATAAACTTAGTATGGAATGAAATGGATTGATGTATAATGTTTCTTATCACATTTAATTATGCATACAAAATATTCATTATAAAATTTTTATAAAATTATTCATTAGATTCCATAGTTTATCATCCAATCAATAGTACCATGAATGCATTCTAGTCTATGAAAGTTGATATAGGGAATTAGAAGGATGAAATAAGAGAAGAATCTGAATTTTATATAATTTTTTCACCTAAAAAATTATTACTTTTAAATGTTGAATAACTATTTGTAACTTATCTCTCATCTGGGATTCTCTAATAAATCACGATCAATATTCATTATTTGATATATTTATTATATAGTGAATGGAAAAATTCATAGAATAATATTTATTTAGAAAGGGATGTGGAAGATAGATTTAATATTGAAATCTGTTTTAAGAAATAATGGATTTTTTAAACATTAGTTCATTCTTATGGAATGAAATAATAATAATAAATATTATTATTAATAGATTTACATTTACAGTAAGCAATCACAATTGGGAAAATGAAAATATAGAGCCCAATAAGGATTAATTGGTGTTTCTAATCCACCATGAGATGAAAATTTATTAGGAAACAAATGTTCCTAGATGAATGACATAAAATATATTTATAAAAAAATAGAACCATAATTGATTAATGGAATGAAACAATACACATATGGAAATCATAATTATGTATTTTGTAGAAAAAAGAATCTTTGGCCTACAGAAAATTAAAACATCTCAAGATATATGTTGATGGATACTGAAAATATTCTTTTCTATTTATTTATTTAGAATTATTGATTTTAATAAATTTAAATAATGTATAAAATATTCGGTGTTAGAAATTGGGAGACTATTTAATATAAAAACAAACTTATGAATACTTTTTTCAAATAAGACAACCAGTGTTTATAGCTTATATGTAGTAATAATAAATATCAATCAATGAAATAATCTTTTCCTAACGAGTTGTGCCATCAAGATTAGGAGGTATGATCCCCTCCCATGATTACATATCATAAATTAATGTATCCCAATAATTATTTAACAAATATTAATTTAATTAAATCATTATTGAAAATTATTTTTGTGTGGTTTTAAATAATAAATTCTAAATCCACCTAGGTCAATAGGATTTCTTATATTCATACAGATTGATTGAAGTTTTTACCCCAAAAATTATGTGAACATGGAAACAAAATAATAAAATTTTCAAAGGTATTTATTAATCCCAAAAATCTCATTATGAATATTATTTCCCAAAAGTAATAGAGGAATATTATCAACCATTCTATTCAATGTTCATTCTTACCATCATTTCGTTGAGACGGATTCCCTATTTTCCACCAATATATATATATATATATTATTTTAATTTAATTATTAAGGTGTTTTTAATTAATATTTAAGAAAAATGAGAGTAATAATTTCTTATAATATATGGTCCTTTATTTATTAAATCTATAATACAATAAATTTTTTTTATGTCTGGAAAATATCTCCCATTAAAATATATAACATGGGGGAAAATTATTCAAATAGTGAAATAATGATCATATTTATAAGACAATATGGATTGATGAATAATTAAGTAGTGAGAGGGTTAATTTTAAACAAACCTCTACTAGGTTAAATAAGTACAAAACTCTTCCCATTTAACATAATAGATAAAAATATCATGAATTTTTCCATCACATGATGAAAGGATTGTTAATAGAATAAAAATTAAATCAAATATTTGTGGGGAAAATTCAAATCCAAGTATATAGTATTGTAAATATTATTTTCCAGATTATATCCTCAATCCTTTTCTAACTCAAGAATTAATACATTTTCAAATATAAAATTGTCTCTGATGGCTCCTGAAAAAATGAGACTCACCTTTTCATTGAATTTAATTTTTGGGATAAAATATTTAATAGTGTAAGAAATGATATTTTAGCATAGCATAATATTTAAGAATCATGTTTTATATGTATTTATATATAGAATTTATAATTGTATTATAATGCGTTAAATTATGATTTTATACCCATAGAAAAAAGAATATGAATAATGGCGATAAAATATGTATGATTAATGTGATCCTCGTTTAAATGATTTCATATCCATAAGAAAGAAATTTTTTATATAAAAAATAATTTTTTTAAAAATGTATACAATATTATAAATTTTGGATTTTATCATTAATTTAATTTTGATATATATTTAATGTTGGACATATAGTATGATTTGTTTGAATATATGGGTACAGAAGTCTTCTAAAGGAGAAATTTAGAGTATTATTAGGTTACAATTATTAAAAATATTTTCGTTAATATTAAACAATGTGTATTTGATATCAGGTATACAACAAAGAATTATACTGATAAAACAATTTATGTAAATAAATGAAAATTTATGAATAAAATTATGTGTAAAAATTGAAAATAGAGAATGCTTTACTACATTAGATGTAGCAACATAAGATAAAATTATATCTAGTTTATTAATTCCAATTATTGAAAATAGTTATTATTTTTCCAAATATATAAATATGGTTTCTCTTAAAAACATTCATAATAATGTATTTTTAATCATGATTACGAATATGAATTATTCAATATAAAAGAATCAATATTTCTATCAATATTTTAATTTTTTTTATTAAAAACTCATTCAATAACATTTACTATATTATGGAAAATGTTTTTTATTCTCACGTTACATCTCATTATCATTATAACCATATGATTATAAAATATAAATTTATATGAAAGAACTATACAGATGGGTTTGTTAGATTCATTGAAAACAATTGTTAAGAAATATTACATAAAATATTTAGTGGAAATGATGATAAGTATAGTGTTTAATAAACCATAAACTATTTTGTATTATTAGAATAATTGGTATTTAAAAATGGTATTAAAAGATATATAATAAAATTTAATTCCAATTTTAACATGTACGATTATTTATATCTTACTTAAAAAAATCATGAATCTATTGAAAAATTAATTTTGTTTAAACAAATTGTTAACATAATCAACATGAAAATATATTAAGACACTCTAATATAATAAATTTGTTAATCACTTGAGGAATATATTTATTGATGATATATTATATTATAAAAGTGTTTCACTACTCACTCTTCCTAAAATGATATGATATGATATACCAATAATAGTGTAACATGTGGATAATATTTCATCTACCATGGTGTGGGACTGTTGAAGGTCATATATTAAATGTACTACCCAATATCCATAATTTAATGGAATTAGTATTTATTTTTAGTAGGCCAACAAAAAAAGTTATGTTGTATGAAAGACGGATGTGATGATTCTATGACTGTTATGTGTATTTATTGTTTTTAATCTCATAACATTTGTAATATAGAGGTTAATCATATTAAAAGGGTATAATTAGGTAATTATAGAAAATATTTCATCATATATTGAAAATTTATATTCATGTGACTTAGATTTATATATTATGATACAAATATTTATGTTGTAATTATTTTTAATTTTTAAATTCTTTTGATATAGTGATAGAATTGTAGATTATATGAATATACCATGTATCAAATCATGTAGTAAGGAATAATCAATACTATGAATATCAAAAAATGAAATCTATTTCAGTTTATCTGTTGTATCATTTATATTGTTTTTATAACATTCTTATAGTTCAAATAAATTTTATGAATGTAGTATGAATTTTCTAAAAATTGTTATTCTATTTTAAATACAATTATCATAATATTATCTTTTGAGGATAATAGTTTGGTCTAGAATGTTCATTTTTTATAGAAATATAGTTTCCATGATGAAAAATATGATATTGAAATGATTAAAAAAATTAGAGTTTTTTACCATTGAATTCTTTCATTTTTATGGAAAACTGTTATTTGATTTCATTACTACCTTTTATAAATTCTATATCTAAAAAATCATATATAGAAAAAACCCATTTTTTTATTTTCATTTGTTTCTCAAAATAATATAAAATTCTCAAAAACAATCCTCAATAAAATCTTGTGTAATTTTTTAAAATATGTTTTATTTAAATAATTTATAACATTCTAATGTTACCATATCTCAAGTTTCATAATTAGATAATTAATTTAATCCTGAAATTCTTTTTAAAAATGAATTAATATAAATACTAAATAGTATATAAATTGGTTTTTATAATTTTAAAATTTTTATGTACTTCTTATAATTTTTAGTTAATGCATATAAAAGTTTTATTTCTGGAATTATATTATGATTTTTTATTCAACCTAAACTATATATTTGTTAATAAATTTATAAATATAATTATAATATAAATTAGGATCTATATATAATTTTATGATTTGTATTGAAATTATTTTATATCAAATGATTTTACCTATGGATATTGAATCATTAGGTTGTAATTATATTAAATCTAGGATTTACTATCTATTTCAAGAATTCAACATTTACTAACAGTCATACAGTATTTACTTCTAAATAGATTTTCACTTATTCTAATTTAAATAAGTTATATAAATTGTTTCCTATGTAACATATATATGTTAGGAATTTTGATATTTTTCGATATTTTGTTATTTTATTATTGGTTTTGTAACACTAATCATGTGTTGAAATATATAATAATATATATCAAACATATAAATTTGATTATAAAAATAATATTTGACGATAAATTCCTTGAAGCATGAAAATATATATTAATATATCATTAGGTGTAATGATTTCATGAGAATAATTTTCTATATACCATATGTATATTATATATATTGAAAATGGGAGACAAATATAACATTAGAAAAATTAATTACAATATTTATCTAAAATAAAATAAATTTATGGAACATGATCATTTATTATGAGTAGTCTTAAATGTTATATTCCAATGTATTATCTTGTATAAGGTGTGAAGTTTGATAATAACCATTAGATATATTTGACCAAGCACCATTGTAAGATTTTGGTAATATATTTCACAGAATCTATAATTGTTAGGATACCCTTAAGATATAATTATGTTCATATATATGATAGTTTTTTTAAAAAATTTATAAACTAACGAATCTAGGAAAAACATGAAATGTTTTTTGTATGATGGACTTAAAAAATTTATATTTTATTGGTGAAATATTAATGTATAACCATAGTATAATAATATATGGATCCTGGATATATAATGAAAATAATGTCTGGAGTAATCATTTTAATTAGTCAACATTCAATATATAATATGATAGTTGACTAATAGTATTCTTTATTATAGATTTTGAAATTTATCATTACTATCATGTTTATATATATTATAAGAAGAACATATAGTTCATTTATTATTCATGTATGGATAATTAGTTTTATAATGGATAAAATTATTGAGCATAATTATATTAAATTTTAAATAAATTTATTTCTCTGATTCACACTAGTGTTTATTGGCTTATTGGTGGGCATCACAAAATTATCATGATAAAAAATTTCATAGAAATAAGTTATATATGATTACTAGAGTATTTTATGTACATGTTATGAATGGGGATGATATAGATACATTTAAATTAGGATCATATGATATAAGTATTTTTGGTAGATAAATTATAAAATTTTAATGTAGTTAATATATCTTTTCCAAAAAAGGAATTTTAATTTATAAATATTTTACATAGATGAATATATTTTGTATGATGATTAAGAACATGAATTATTCTATATACAAGAATGAAATTTTTTATGAAATGTTTTTACATCATAATTACGTTTAATAATTTATATAACATTGAAGATAAGATACAAAAGGTTATGTACAATACAATCATGAATATTTGGAATTATCATGTTGGTATATTAAATATATAAAATTATAAAATCTCTATACATATATTTTTTATTTGGATTATTTGATCATTAATAACTTTTTTAAAAAATAGATAAATTTTCTATGTATAATATCTATAAATTATTTAGGATAATGAACTAATAAACCTAATATAAGTTTTTTTATATGGAACACTTTTTATAAAAACACAATATGGTTACAGGAATGTTATTTCCTTTACTTATTTTTATGGTTTGAACGGTCATTTCATTCAATATTACATAAGAATATAATACTAAAAACATTAATGTTCTAAAAAGCATATAATTATATATGAAAAATATTAATACACTCATATAATATAAGGGTGGTGAAGACGTGGGAATAATATTTATAGATCAATTAATATATTCCTTAATTATAAAAGAGCACATTCTTTCTCCAACACCATTGGGGGATTTTCTGTATGGGAGTATGAATAATCCTATATTATACATGGTGAGATATATAACATGTTAATGTTACATTCTTATTTAATCATTATGATATTTCCAAGATGTAATATCTTCTATACAAAATCAATGTCCATTTATTGAATCTATACATATACCATATGAGATATGGAATGATGGGAAACTAATTATTTTATTTAATTAGAATTTAGGATTTTAAAGGATACATAAAAAATTTATATTTTGAATAAAATTCATTAATATGATAATAAAACATTATGTTGAATATCCTGAGTAATTGAAGGGATATTATTTATATAATAATACTTCAAAAATATCCCTCATGGACCAGCTTATTGTTTTCATCTAAAATGAACTTATAAATAAATGTGTCAATGGGATAATGATTGAACTTGGTGATGCCCAAAAATAATATAAAATTTTGTCTCTAGAGGGGGAATGATATCTAATTCCAAAAAAAGTTTATAATAAAAGAGAAAAATTAGGATAAACATGAACCTAAATCATATTATAGGTTTAATAAAAAAAATAGAGACAAATATTTCTTATAAAAAATGATGTTGACATTAAAAAAATATATAATAATAGTAATAAATATTTAAAAGACATTGAGTTCATTGATTTTGGAAAATTGTTAATGTCCATGATATTGGAGGTGGAATCTTTGTACATTATCCAGGTGTGGAAATTAGTTGAGTCACTTAAGGGGTTTTACCAGTAAATGTATGATTCTATTAGATATGAAAGCTAATATTCATGGTATATAGTGTTATTATAAATTTATATATATGAGAAAATGAACCAATAAATTCATAGTATTGACTATGAAGGCATATTTAACAAAATGGAGATGATAAATTCCATTTTAAAATTGAGTTCTATGACATCTCATTATAAATATGAGATATTTCAAATAAAAGTAAACAAAAAATTCCATAATCATAAATTTTTCACTGAAATATATATCATAGATCTGAAAGATTTTTCACTGAAAAATTATAGTACTATCCTATAAAAAATCATTAGACTATTTATTATTTAATTAAAGCTTCTTAGAGTTTGAATAACTTAGGTAATGAATCAATCAATGGGTTTGTTTTCATTATGATCAAAGATGATTCTTAAATGTACATAATCTTTTTAGTGGGATTGCAATAATATTGATGGATTTCTATTTAGATTATATACAACTCATAAGAATTTATACATTTAGATTATGTTATATAAACTGATGGTTTTAAAATGAATATCATTAAATGGAATGTGTGAATTAAATTGAATATTTGGTATAAATATCTATAATGGTAGATTTTGTCTAATTCTTGTATTACATCATAACTATTATATTAGGTATATTATAATAAAAATAATCGTAGCTAAGAGATATAAAAACACATTTAAGATATTTTATTGAATGAGTATTATGGTGTCTCATTTTCATTTTATAGCAAATAATATGAGAAACATTGATTTAATTATTTATATATATTATATATAATCGGTCATATATGACATTTTTTACACATCATATTGTCACTTATTCTACATACATATCCAATTGATATTTAAAAAACCCATGTGTGTAGCATCCCCAACTTGCTTCAACACCAAAGAAGTGCTATCAAGATGGGAGAATTTGGCCTTAGGCCTACCAACCCATATAGAAGGATATTGACAAGCCGTAATGGCCTAAAGTACAAACTTGGGGAAACTATACCCTTGGGGGAGAATAATATATTCTTCTAAGTATATACATATTGAATATTGTAGAAATAAATGATTCAGTAGGCTCAAACCATCCCAACCATTACTGGAAATGAAAAAATATTAGATAAATAGTGGAAACAAAAAATATCTAATAAACAATAATTAAAAAGATCAGAATAATAACACACAACACGAAAAAATTAATAAAAACAAGAAAAATATTTACTTTCTAATTGGATATACATTTCATTTTGTGAAATAGGGTTTCCAAAGGCCAACCAGTATAATTCATACATATGTAGAATTTAGATACAATAATGAAACAAAAATGATATTCATAATTTGAATTAACTCAGGAACGATGCCATAATCAATGCATAAAGTCACTAAGATACAAATACTATGTAGATTACTGAACCTGATAACAAATTAGTAAAGCCTATAAATGTACCAAATGACCTGTTCAGAGTGTGATAAATAATTTTTTTAGGATACCAACCAGAGTTGAACAACAAGAGTAATTGATTAACTAGGTTTGGATAATAAATTATTATAAATAAGTATGATTCAGTAATCTAACTAGGATTCCATGGTTATTAATATCCACTAGTAAATAATCACCTACCATGGCAAGCACTACAACATTATAATAAGAGATGGTCCATGGAACATGTGTCAAGGTACCTCTAATGTTTTACATATCTAGTGAAATCTCGGGTTACAATACAAAATGTATCCCTAAACCTCATGTGTCCTAACACATCTTGTCTTAGTATGTACCGACATCTCAAAGGGATGCCCAATCCACTTAGAATTCAGTCCCTCAATCCCCAACTCAAATAATTTTGTTGGCTCGTAGCCAGATGTATGAATGCACATCAATTTTGAGTCCCAAAATAATTACAGGCATAAGACCCCTATCACATAGAGTTTTATCCACTAAACTATAGAATCATCACTATCAATTGAAGACCCCATAAAATCCATGTGGATTTCTATTGTGAGACCCCTAAAAACATTTGAAAGGGAACATAATTGTTTTCATGTACCCATAGTATTGGTCAAACCACCTCATCAATAGATTCATACATTGTTCAAACAAATAAATATGGTTCTTTATCCATCACGAATGATCAAAAATCACCAAATATATAGGCTATTCCACATCAAGTGAAACCCCATTCTCATTTGACCCCATGGCTCAAATATTAGTATCATAGACTAAGACTAATATAATCATCCCTAAACCTCAAGTGGATGTCCATAATGAAAATTCTATGGTAAAACCCACTCAATAATCTAGGAAAAGACCAACATGATGTAATCATAACCTCAATCCAATATGAGTTTCATCCAAAATTAATTAGTACAATACCATAATGACCTCTTGGATCCAGAAACCTCATTAAACTCTTTTGATGTATTTCACATATTTAATTAAAATAAATTTTTAAATTTAAAAGATTTAATTGAATAATTATCATTAAAAATGAAATTCAATTTAGACACTAGAATTTTAGAATTTAAACAACCATAATAATTTAGTATATTGGTCAAAAATTCATCCTATTTGAATACACAATAATAATTTTAAACTAATTAATTTTATTTAATTATACTACCCCGAAAAAACCACCAAATAGGAGATGAACTCTAATACGACATGAAAAAAAAATAATTATACATGCCTAATAACTTATCATTGGTAACACAATTAAACTTATATAAAAAAAATAGAAATGGGAGCCATTCAAAATACAAAAATGTGATCTAAAAGACAGACTGTGTAAAAAGAACTCAAAACACACATAATGATATGTACCATATTTCATATACTTATCGATGCTTTCACATCAGATATTGTGCTCCAATTCGATGTGTATTGTCCTAGATATGAGTTTCCATTGAAATACTGGAAATCACATTAGATAGAAATAGTGTAGTGTGATGTGAATGGTAAATGATGAAGTGGATAGGGTGATGATATCCTTAAGGATGCATTCATATAGCATCTTATGAATCGTTTAATGAACAATCGAGAAGTATAAGGGATAAAAATACACCTAGGGATAGGAGGATGAGGATTCTTCCTACTATATTTGGAAACATGGGGATATAAGGGGATTGGAATAAGAAAATACAGTGAAATTAAAAATAATGAACATATACTATCCAAACTGTTTACAAACATAGTTTAACAAAACATGATGTATCCTTGTGTGGTACAATTTCAATGTACTACCTATGTGGTAGAACCCATGCGGCCTTCCGCCTATTTACCACCAACCATTAGAAAGCTATGTAAAAGCTTCTACAAAATCTTTAGACACCCACACACATCCATGTACCACCCCTAATGATTTTAAAAAACCTTGTATTTCTTTAAAAATGAGTCGCATTGTTCATTGTATTGGGCCACATGCTTTACCGTAAATCATGCACCCTAACCTACTATTCCAAAATCATCCATTTGGCATATGACTCTCATGAAACACCAGAATATTTCATGATACATCATCCAATTTTAATTACACATGTTAAAAAAACATAAATTTGATGGAAAACACATGATTTTATTTTCTTCAACGATATTAAAAATATCATAGATAAGAAATGAAAAATAATAATCGTGTGTGGTTTTCGACCTGACATAAGAAACATAGATGTTACAACATCCCCATCAATAAATATATCATCCCCAAGATATAAATACAAACTCATAGATGGTACTGATCATACATATCTTGTACGAATTAACATTTACTACCCTGATTTAAATGGAATTGGAAAATTAAATAATGGGGCTCCCCACATTATGAATTATTCATCCTGGTCTCAACCTGAACAAATCCCAAATAAATTGACGATCTGACAAGAGTGTTACAACACACTGTCCATATATGATGCATCATCACTCAATCATAACATTAGGTTCTTTTTTTCCATTCCAGACAACCAATTTATGTTTCACACCACAACAGTTCTCTTCTCGGCCTCATTGATCGCATGGAAACATTGATGACACATATCCCTGAATATGAAAAAATACGCATATTACCTCACACCTCAATCAAGTACAACACATTCTTTTATCCAAATTCCTCACACCTCATGTAACCCACATCCTTGATGCCCATATGCCAACGTACCATAGAAAATATCATCAATCCATGCAGATGATGCCGAGCACCTCAAAACACAAACCAATGGTGCTCAAGTCTAGAACATGGTTCCTCACACCTCGTATATATATATATATATCATCTGATGTGATTTCATTCTACTAAAAATCATCTAGTTATACCATATATACATCATGTGCTACTAGTGCACTCAAAAAAACACATATGACATTTAAAAACAGGAGAAACGATGGTCACTCCCATGAAGAGAATCTGATGTCATTGCATCACCATATTGCTATGAATACACAGGATCCATTGTCTATAACTAGCTTAATGAAAGTATTATTAACACCAATCCTACATATAGTGTTGCACCATCCACTGGCCAGAAGGCCAGTACTGGGTAACACACTATCTCCAACAACCTCTTCTTATCGCTGATGCATAGCTATGCTAACCTAGAAATGATGTGAAACTGACCTCAGAAACAAGAGTCTATCTTAGACCATATCTACCAACTATCAGGGAAGATATTCTAGAGAACCGCTTATGATTACTGACCTATCCACATGTCCATCACTCCAATTGAGCCCACTCCCATTGATTATGGACATGTCATAGCTACAGACACTAAAAGGAAAATATAAAAGAAAAACTCATAGGTGGGCAGGCTGAGTTATTGGCCTCACTGCCCTGATGGGACTCATATTGGCCTTTATTCCTACAATCTAAATCATCACCACTGATGTCACCTGATACCATACATGAATCAAACAATACTTTAAATTCCACTCGAATATGACTACTAGGTTCACTACCTTGGATAGTGTAGAATAATTAAAGACATTTTGGTGAACCTAAATTTTTTGTCTTAATCCACACTTGAATTGCCTCACCATATAAAGTGAGAAGTAAGACAACTCACCATATAGAGTGATAAGTAAGACATGTTAGTGAATATTTCTACATATTGCATGAAAGACATGCCACCCTAGTGAAATATTGGGAACCATTTATCCCTATCATCCTACAATGTCACTAGAAAAATGTCTTCGATTTTTTTTCCTAGGAAAACATCTGGAAAAAACCATCTTGTTTCCCATCCTGAACCATCACTTCCCACCATTTCTTCACTTTATCTATGATAATGTATGTATCCAACTTCATCATCCTACCTGGAGGCATCCTAATATATTCAATGATCATTTACATCCACTAATTCTAGTTATCAGCCACGTTGGAACTTCCCCCACCCTAGAAAAGATGTGGGTTCCATTAATATAACACTCATATTTGATATTCCATCAACAAATCTGATCCCCATGAACCCATATCGATACACTTGATAAATCATGTCAGGCTCGAAAAAATATGATCCTCAAACCACACCCTACAAGAAGTCAAATATGTCCCTTTTTGGGCAACACTGCAAATTTTTCATCCACCTATTCTTGTACCTAATCTTCCAAACCCTCATGGACCTAAAATATGTTCATGCTCAAATTTCACTATTCAATCACATATATGTCCAGCAATATAATCCATCATTGAGGAACCTAATAAATACTAGAAATAGTCAGAAATCCAATATATATATATATAAATACACAGACATGGAAGGCATTTTAAATGTTGCATCAACCCAAAACCCTTACTCTCACTGACATCCACCATTCCACTCAGAATTTAAACATCATTTCCACTTTACCCACCCGTAATAGATCCATGTATCAATCATACCCTAGGAAAAACCGTTCCTGAAAAATATTTTTTCTTAAACCGATGATTGATTCACTCATCATAGTGATACAAATCACCCAATGCCTTGTTACATGCCTCCTCATAAAAAATATAGGCCAATTTATAACATAAAAATAATTTTAAATATATAAATTCGTTGATTATCATAGAAATAGTTCAAACCACATCGAATAACCTATTTCACACAATGACATATCACATTAACAGGGTTATAGTTATTTTTCACACGGAGTACAGATTTTATAATGAATACATTCCTTTAGAAATTTTAAATACCTACAAATGAGCATATGAAAAGCCATAAAATTAATCATTGTATTAATACCTCACTGGTCCATGAACCATAACCCTCCCCTTGCATATCTATTAAAAGGATCAAATGTTGAAACAAATAACAACCAAATTTCAATTAACCCACTAGGGTGGATTTCATATAAAAATAATACAGGACAAATAAAACATATTTTCAAACCCTGGAAATCTGAGTCCTTCAACCATTCATAGGTTTGTAGGAAGTAAATCACGAATTCAAAATCATGTTCCTCCCACATTGTAAATTAAACTCGACAATTAAGAAAATATTAATACAACAAAAAGTGTTAAAAGATAATCCATTTTATACCAATTCATTGATCTCAGACCCACTTTTCCACTAGAACATTACTATTAGGAGGCGTGCTGCTGGCCTTACGCATTACTCCCTACATGTGAATGATTGATGATAATAAGTGAGGGTGTAATGTACAACATTGGGGAAACTAAACCACCATGAAATAATAATATACTCGTATGTGTATTTAAATATTAAATAGAGTGGAAATAAAAGGCCTAGTAGACACGATCTTAGAGGAATATCAATTATATTAGATAAATAATAGAATAAATAAATATAGAAGAAGTGGAAGGTAACAAGATTATCATCTCAAAAACCCACTTACAATAACTGTAAAAAAATAAGAACAACATGCATTTTATAAAAGTATGTACATATCAATATTTAAATAAGGTTCTCCAATGGCCTATTAATACAGGTCATACAGATAAAGTATGATGATATATATTGGAAACTAAATTTATGATCTAACTAGGCATTACCTGAAGGTCTAGTGACAAATAATATGATAAAATTTAATAAGATTCAGCTCTGCAGGCTGAACCAATATCAGAATGTATATTCATAGTTTCTACATGTTTCTCGATAGACCGAGGTTGGGTATTAGAACAAGTATTAGTAGGGTAAAAACTAATATTCAAAGAAATAATAAGTCTATAATTTTCCTTGAATATTAAATGAATGTAATGAAGTATGATGAAACTTACAATGAAGGCTCCTCTTGTGCTATGCAACCACCCGGAATCAATGACCTGCCTCGTGTAGTGATGGAATATCAGAATATGAGAAATCCTTTTACCCATAGCCCATGGTACCTCCGATGCCATAAATATAAAGTGAATCCTTAAGTTCTACCACAAAATATATATTGGAACCATGTCACTATGGACAACTTGTGTCTCAGTATGTACCGACATCCCTCAGGCACTCCCAATACATTAGTATCTTCTCCATAAGATCGATTCTTAATGCACATGTAGTCTCATATACTACTGTATAGTGGCATAAATATGTCTATCCTAAAAATAATTTCATGAACAATACCTCATTAATAGTGAACCTTAATGACCAACTGATAGACTCATCACAATCAACTGAAGGCCCCTCATGTTAACCATATCTTTCTATGTAAATCGACCCTAAAAAATTTCAAATGCATCAAAACCGAGGGCCTCTAACCACATTATTGGTCAAAACACCACATCAATGGTGTAATCATGATGTCACATCACTAAATTTTGCACTTTTTCGATCATGGGTGAGAAAAAATCACTAAATAAATAACATATGCCACATCAACTAACACCTCATTCCCATGAAACCTCATCTTGGAAATATAATTTATTTTCCATCCAAATATCACGAGATAATCCCAACATGATAGTCTCAATTACTCAAAATGACTTCTATAACACCCAATCATGTGGTCAGAACCACTCAATAATCGGAGCAAATCCAAACCAAATGATCCCATCACCACAATCCTAATAGTCATGAAATACTGAATTCCACATGTTATGTGCATCATGACCCCTTGGTTTCAAACATCTCATAAAAATCACCTCAAAATGTTAATATATATCATTACAAAAATGTTTAATTTTGATGATTGAATTGATTAATTGACATAAAAGAAGAAATTCAATTTACAATATTTAATTTTTCGATCTAAACAATCAAATAATTTACTTTTAGAGGTCATAAACACCACATGAACAAATAAATATAAAAAAATTAAACTAATCATTTTATTTGAATTTATCAATCCTGAATAGACCATCCAAATAGAGATGACCTCTAACCCGGCCTCACTCAAGTGAAAAAATGAATTCGACACTCCCAATGACATCCCATATGAAATAGGGTAATATTTATTTGATGCAACAGATTGAAATAATTCTTTCTCAAAATACCAAAATGAACACTAAAATATGGACAACCAAAGTGGTAATGAAAACACAAATCACTAAATGCACCACCTACCTTAGACTCATAGACGTAGGAATTCCCAATGTCGAGCTCCAAATACAAGAACATTTTTGTAGATATGAGTTTATATTTAAATCCCACAAATCAGATAATAAATAAATTATGGTGCATGAGGAAAACGGTAAACGAAGAAGACACTACAGTAAAAATTTCCTTTCCCACATGGTTCAATATTACCATATGTATCGATGAATGTACGAACGAGGAGGATATCGGAGAAAAATCCTCTGAGGCGGAGGTGGATGTGGTTCTCTTCTACATTTTTTGTGACTAAAGAGAATGATGAGGATAAGAATTTGAAATGAATAGAAAATAGAAAAACATAAAAACATAAAAAGGTAATATGGTTTACTCTCATGGTTTACCGAACCGTTCAGTAACTATGTGTGTTATGGGGTTGAGGTATATCATATGTGGTTGTACCCATGTGTCCTTCCACGAAATTTTCACTAATGCTAATCAATCCATGAAGAAGCATATGAAACATCTACATACGACCAAGCATGATCATTGGCCACCATTTCATGATTTATGCAAACTGCACTACCATTAAAAAAAATGAGCCACCCATTTAATTGTTAGGGTCTACACGGTGACCTTAAATCATTTGACCAGACTAGCTATTCCAAAACTGTCCATTCAGCCTCCCACACTCCAAAATCCACTTCTGAACACCTCATACCCTCACCAATTAAACAAATTCATGTAAAAAAAGATAAACACATTTAGTAATGTAGTAATTTGATTCCAATCAATGATATAGAAAAAAAATATATGTTAAATGAAAAATTCAAATCCGGAGTGTTTTTCGATATGACTAAAAAAACAAAGATGATACATATTGTGTGTAACTATATTCTTTTAAAAAAAATTATAATTTACTAAAAAAATAAATACTTTATATTTTTATTTTATGTGGATTGATATTTTTTTATAAATTTTTAAATTGATATTTTCTTAAAAATGAAACATAATATTTATGTTCTCAATCTATTTTCATATCCTATCTCAATTGTAATGATATTATTTGGAATATATCAAACAATCTATATAATTATCAATAATAGATGTATAATATATCACATCATCAAATACTATAATGAGTAATTTTTATTTAAAAAATAATATTACTAAAATTTTGGTGGTGCTTATAATTTTAAGACATATGATATATTATTAGGACAAAAAAATATATTTCCAGGACAAATAATTTTAGGAATCACAAGAGGAATAAAAACATCATTTAAAAATGGTATCGAAGTAGAAAAAATATTGAACACAGTGAAGTAAATTTTTTTGGGAAGATATAATGGATAGTGTTGTAAATTCATTGATAATAGTATTATTGTTGAGTATGTATAACATTTATATAATATATTTGTGTAATTTTTGAGTGAGTGATGAGATGTGTTTTTTATTCCCAATGAAATTTATAATTGTTTTAAAATAATGTAAATATATATCTATCATCCATTAATGTGTGAATTTAATTTTAAATGAAGTGTCTAATGATAAAAATGAAACAATTTATGATAATGAAAAATCCATATCCATTGAAAATAATAGAATATTTTTGGTTATGATGATATGTTACGAATAACATGATTTTAATATCATATATAATTCCAAATCTATTAATAATATAAAATGAAATGACTTTATATTCATACTAACTCACTGAATGTAGACACATAAAACTTCAGGAAATCATTAGAAATTTATGGACGAATTATATATAGAAAAACCTATTTCATAATGTTTAATATATATCTCACATATAAAGATTCACTCATTTATACAATTCATAGAAAAATGTATAGGATGAGTCAATAAGGGGTTAGATGGGTATATTTTTTATCATATTATAAATTATGTTTTACAATAATAATTATTATTGTATTATATGAGTTATGTGAAATATAGTTCCTTAATTGAATTAAAATAAGAAAATTCATTAACTTTTATAATTGAGTGACATGATAGGGGATTAACTATCAGGATAAACGACACGAGATAAATTCATTCTATTTAGTTAACCCATTTTAGAGAATCTAAATTGTATTAAATTTTCAATAAATGATTGAAAATATTTAGGAATAGTGTTTTTACCGATGTCTTATAATAAATTATTATAAAAAATACATATAATGTATAAAGAAATATCTTTTATAATACATGTTCATATTAACAAATGATTATTTTTTAATTTAATCATCCAAAAAACTCTTTCATTTTTAGGATAATGTTTGTTTTCCTCTAGACATCACTATGAAATAAAATTAGGAATTATGGAATAAAAAATTATTTTTAATTAAATTTCAACATATTGGAGTAATTAATTGGACATTAAATGATTTTTAATTTAGTTAAAAACTATTTTTCCTAAAATTTTTTGTGTTTATATGATAAAAACGTACAAAATATATTAAATATATTAAAAAATATTTATAATGTTATTTAAATTATACTGATCGATTTAGTGAAACTGGGTTATTTTTTGGACATCTGAAGTAGAATATAAAAGACAACATGGTAAAAAATTTTATTCTATAGTTTATATAATGATATGGTTTGTTATTGTGAAAAATGGTGTTCATTAAAAATGGTTTGATATTTTGTGTTGTTAATTCAATTATTTTTATTGACATATAATATCAATATTACAGATCATGTTATAATAAGTATTTCATTAAAATTGAAAAATGTGATTAACATGTCACATGTATAATTAAAGACCAATTATAATAATTTTAATAAGAGAAAAATTATATTCTATTGGATAGATATGAAATATATGCACATCAATATGATATATTAGTCCATGAAATATTATATGTAATGTATTTTAGTTTCCACATTTTTTAAAATAGATTGTTATTAGAAAATAAAAATATACCACGCATAGTTCTAGTCATCTAAAATTTATGGGGTGTTATAATAATATATTTTCAAAGTTAATATTCCTACTAATGCATTTGGGGATTATATTTCCACTATTTTATACTTGTTTGATTCAGCCAACATGATCCCGATCACCAATATAGAGGTCAATTGGGGAGATTAAATTACATCACCAAATGGGTATTATTCTTTTTATTATAAAAAATAAAAATTTTACAAACTCAAAAAACCAATATCAATATCCAAATAGTGATATTAAATTAAATTCACATAATATTCTTTCTAGTACTCTAAAATGGGACATGTTCTTGGTGCATTCACCAATGATGATGAAAAGTACTAGGCGATACAAAAATTCTCTATTGATTGAATACATGTTTTGTAACAAATCATTCTTGATTCCAAGGATCACCACCTCTTCCTTTCTCCCAACTCACTATATATAGAAAATATCATGATGAATTAAAAAAAGGGTCAATAAAATTAAATAAAAAAAACATATATCAAATATTTTTGGGTCCATTTAGGTATATTCCCTTAAAAATATTTATATATTAAATTTTAGGAAAACTTTTTTATAACAGAAATCTTTATGTTTTTTAAAATCTAAATATAAATATATTCCCTTACTTCTCAATTTATTATCCCAATATAGTTCTTTTATGAAACTAAAATAATAAATCCAAAATTTCTAATACCTTAAATATTATCATACAAAATTTTAAAATATTGTTTGACACGTATCACGATCTATTTTGTACTAATAAATTTTCGTAAATGTTTTGATAAATCCCGAATTATCCCGGAAATTGATCCCATATTTTAGAAACATTTAATTTTGTAAAATATATATATACCCGCTAAATAATAGTTTAATGAATAGTATGAGGATATAATTCATACATGTTACTAAATATTTTAAAAACCCATTCCATATTATCATCTGAATATCATGAATTCATGGAAATTAAATTATAGGGAATTAACTAGATAAAACATTATAGTGTAATGATAATTAATAAGTTGAAATTTAGTGTACCATGATAAATTAAGACTTATTATACTAGCTTAACATCCTTATGTATGTCTTATAACCCATCCCACAACAAATAAGAAAATTATTATTAAAAATTATTATATTAATCTAATTGTGTAGTTCACATATATAACTAATATCTCAAGCATCACTGTTACTGTGGAATAACATACTAATGTCAGACCTAGTAATAAGCTAATGTTTTATAAAACTTATTAAAAATTATATAATAAATAAAATAAGATGTATTTTTATTATGATACAATGAAATAATATTAGATTTATTTGGAAATAAAATATACAAAAATCTAAATGAAATAATCATATAATAAACATAAGAATTATTTCAGTAATTCTTTATCATACACTAAAAAACATTATAACAATCTAAAATTTATCTAATAGTTTAACAACTAAAATCATATACATAATTAAAATAATAAAACAGTTAAAAACAATCATATTTGACCATGTTCCATCAATATTAATTCCAATCAACCTTGTTACTAATAAATAAAAGGTTAGAGAATATCAATTATGGTAAAGGGATCTCAATTTAACTCAATGTTATTGATGATTCCACATATATAATAATGTACAATTTATATTATTTTTTATATTAATACTATTCACAACTTGATTAATTGATCATATATGTGATTTTTTTGTTTCATTCCACAATAATTTAGAATAATTAATCTTTTAAAATCTGTCCAAGAAATATATTTATACTACACCCTCTTTACCATTACAATAAAATAAATCATCATTTCTTCCCATTTAATCAAATTTACTATACTAAAATCATCGGGTAGAGAAAAAAATTCAAGATATTATTTTTTTCAATTATCTATATATAATTTATTTAACATTTCACCGCACCATTGTATCCCTCCAAATTTTTTTTCATCTCATGAGGGAAAGAACTTCAATATCAATTTATTCAATGGAATTTTATTAAATAGTTCACTATATCCCAATATATATTGTTGAAATGTGATATTAAATAATACCTCCAGTCAATTTTGAGTTATATAAGAGAAAATCCATCTAATATGACTTATTATTTTATGAATGACATACCAAAACTAAATAAATAATAATAATATTTTAAATAATAAAATATTTGATTTTTAAAATTTTGATACTAATATGTGAAAAAATGTAAAAATAATATTAATAATTTTATAAGAACATTAAATTCGACACAACACCATCATGGGATGATACCCATTTTTTAGGTCTACATATATAAAATTATAATACATATTAACAAATGGAATATTTTATATGTAGTTTATATACATTTATACAAAATTTAATAATTATAAACAAATTAATTATGAATCATACATGAATCAATTTTTAATCATAGAAATTTTTTGTGAAGACTTTGATGGTCTACATGTAAAAATGAATATCATAATATAATATAACTATAATATTTTATTTAAGAGTCATTTTAAGACCTTAATAAATTATAACCATATAAATTAAAATTAAAAACACAACCCCTCTAAATATTCTAATAATATCATTTATTTTTGATTCAAATGATATGAAAATGTTTTTAACCAATTCAACATGTTTATATAATATTAAGAGATTTTTGATAACTTGTTCATCATTATGATTCAAATTCTTAAAATTTTCTAGTATGAAAAATAATTGCTTAAATTTCATTCCATGATATAGATCAAATTCTTCACCCATTAACTCAAGACTACATATAACATCAACTATGTACATTAACAGAACATAATAACTAATGACAATAATGTATTGAAGGTAGATGAAACTATTTTTAAATTAATCAATTAAAATCAATCTTACTAATTTGAATCGAATATCGATTAATATCTATATAATTGGAATGTAATTTCATAATAATAAAATGAATACCTATTTGAATAAAATATTTAATCACTTCATGGTTTCCTAACTCCCAAAATGTTTTTAAAAATTATATTATTAATAATTAAGTCGATAGAAGATACATTAATCACATCATCTGGTATATGTTATTACTAAATGATGTAGTAATAAATATATATTATAAACAATGCACTAATTAAATATATTCAAATTAAAATATCAAACTGATTTTCAATAACACGATCCCTTTAAAATTTAAACTCATAGATATATATCCTATAATTAATAATCTATTAGTTAAGGAATAGATAAATATATTGAAAATAAAAATTACTGAAACATTATGATTTAATATAATTGAATAACTGATATGATATTTAAAAACATGTATCAATTATCTTTAATCCAATAAAAATTACACAAGTCATATTTTGTTCCATTTAAAACAAGGACATTAGTAATTATAGAGGATTTATTAAAATTAAATTCAACATTAGAATGATAAGAAATTCAATAATTATTACATCTATTAATAAAATGACAATTTTTTATTTATGCTTCCATATGATCTCTATTTTACACATTACTTCGAAATGTATTCATGTTACACTCAGTTAGATATATTCACATGAATTGGATGGGAAACCTTTCAAGTATGTCACACATTATGTGTATTTATATGCAATCCTTGAAATTGAAATTATGGGTGAGAAAATATCCTCTAATTTAAAATATCTTAGATTAATTTTATCATATATATATCTAAAATATATCCTAGGATGATTTCATGAAAATTTCATTCCAATGAAACTTGATAAAACAATACATGAATCAAAAACATTATAATTAAATAAAGTATGAATATAGTATGAATTATTAATTTAAATCATATAAAATATTATAGAATTAAAAACACTTCTAAACCCTAACTAAACACATTCCAATTAATTAATTACATTAGTTAAAATTGGGAACCTTGATAATATTTAAAATTTTGATTAAATGACTATTTTTTTCTAATCATCACATGTTGTCGAAGAGTTTTTACAATATCACCATTTTAGGACTATAAATGAAATTTTGTTAACATTTCAATTAATTTCATGTCGTGGAAGGAATTAAAATGGAATTTTACTTCCCTTATATCATATAAAATTCTCAATAACATAGTAATGTATATAGAATACACCAACCTGAAACATTCTCATGTGGCTGAAACATGTTGTTTGTGAGACCAAAAATGCACCTCCGTGTACTCCAAAGGCTACCGGCATATAGTTGGGGTGGAATATTAATAATGGGGTGACTATTCCACGAATTTATAGACATACAACATAGTGTAATAATCTATGAACAATATATAAATAATTAAATGAGAACTTATATAATTGAAATAATATAAGACAGTAGAAAGATAATAATTAAATACTAATAAATAATCTAATAAATATAAATGAATAATATAATGTTTTAATGGAAGTTATGATAAATCCATTATAGATATATTTAAATATAAAACATCCGGATACAAATATAAAGACTCATAAGTCTCAGTTCACATTCCCCAAGTCATTCCCATCCTTAGACTCTATAAATTCATGAAAAGAAAATAAAATACAATGTTCTTCTCCGTTTTGTAATACTACATCAATGTAATATTCTTTGATACAAAATGGAGGCCTATGTAGGTTGTGATTATAACACTATAGGTAGACACCACTAGGGAAAATTGTAATGGATTCCATATAAATTTTATGCAATAATGAGAAAAATTGCAGTAATTAATTAGGAAATAAAATAAATATAACATGGACCAGCTTTAGTTCCATGCCATTAAATCTCATATCATTTATCAAAACCATTCAATCTGTAAAAATTAAAAAATGTAAAAACAAATAACCTGCCTATGTGATATAGAAGGAAATATCTAAGCATACCTCAAAATCATTCCATCACCAACCACATTACAAAGGTAAAACATGGCCTTCTATCCATGGTATAGATCACATTAATTTGGGTCAAAAAATTCTATATAATTATTTTAAAATTTAATTTGGTTTGAGGCCAATTTATAACCATTTCACCAATTATCAGACATGAGCTTGGTATATATTTGTTTCAGCAATCATAAATTTTGATCCCAATATTCAAGAGTTTCAACATTTTATATTGGATGATGCCACCTATAACCATCACCATTTATTAAAACATATTTCCTAAAGAACTGATTTTAAAATATCATGTAATCATTTATCAATTATTAAAATTAATACTTATCTATGAATTTCACATTTAATTTAGTAATTTAGTCATAATTCAGTATCATGCCCATTACATATATAATACGTCCAATATATGGTGAATCTATATGATGAAATCCATTACTTTTCAGTTCATGCTAATCGTACACTATGAAATTAGTGATTTCAATTAATATCAAGGGCCACTCACCCAAACAGTGTCTATAAGATAGGTCAATCATCGAGTGAATCCAAAATAACTCTATTGAATAATCTAATTCATAATTTAATTTATTTTTTACATGATAAAATTTTGAAATTTCAATATTCCCCAGACAAGATAAATGTACAGTTATAGGGTTATTGTTTAGACCGCCTGCATGTAAATGATGATCCAAAAATACATTAAATTTAAAACCCAAACCAGTAAGATGGTAGACATTGTTTCAAGTAGGATATTACATCCAATAGGTCATGAAAAATTGAATAACTGATCATGGGAAAATGAGTACACTACAACAACTAGATAGAAAATAGAGAGAAGATAAATTTGAATAAAACTCACATGTGAAGGATCATATGTTTAATCAGAATGTATGGAAACAAGATAGGCACTCAAAAATCACTATAAATCATCCATAGGGTCGGGAAGAAAGATAATCTTATGGGATGAATTTAATATCAATTGCATGAAACCAATTACACTTTATACTCAGATAATTACATCATCTTTAATTTAGTTACCTGGCACGTATTTTTTTAGAGGGATATGTAGAAATAAAAGTCACCTAAGATTATTATTTAATCTGATTGAATATTACCTGATGTGTAATATAATGGCATGACTTTTATTCTCTTGAAGTGTGGAATTATTTCATGTCCTTTTAATGTTCATGACATGTATCTCAAAATAATTAATCATTTTTTTTATTATAGTTACATTACATGTTTCTATTCTACATATTGTTTTCAGCTCATACTATTTATAAAAACCCAGTCACCCATTAATGTTTATCAACTCACCAAGAACCCCTAGACACACTTGACCCATTCAAACCCATATTCCAATAATTAAAACAAAAACCCTAAATTTCTCCCCATGTAGATTATCACTTGTTTTATCATGTTTCCTCACAACCTAAATATCTATTAATTCATAAAAATATAAATCCATGAAAAAAAAATTAATATTAAAAATTGATGTAAAAATGAATCGAATTAATTGTAACAAATAAAATTGATAGAGATATACCTATTATAAGAAGTGATATTACTCCCTCACCACCATAAAAAACCCCATACCTGAGCAGTTCTAACCTTAACTATATGGTCTAGATTAACAATTCATTCCACATTGATAACATATCATACTCTATATCTTTGGTCTATTACTTATATCGCCCATTATCCCACTTTACCTGAACCAAATGAATATCCCTACCCAAAATATATGACTCACTATGGTCCAAAATCCATATTTGATTCTCCACAATGGACATATCCACACAAAGCATGATGTCTTCTATATATATATCACATGTGAAGGGTCTGAATAATAAATCTACTACTACGTAATGTGAAACAAATAACAAATAGAAATTCATTAATTTGAATGGGATAACTAATATTCCACAGGACTAAACATATCCACAATCTCTAAAATCATATCTAATATGGGTTATAGCTTTCTATGTTTCCATATATTGTGTTTTCCCATCAGAGAAGATACCCGAAGTAAACCACTTTGTCCAATCCCAATAATTGAGGTAATATATGATGGTACTAATAATAATTGTTCCTATTATAAATTATCACTGACCATAGTCTAATTAAATGAACATACTTATACATCTCTTGCATGATTTTAGGACCAGGATGTAGTGACTTGGAATCTCTATCCAACAAAGAGTTGATAATTATATACTTCCAAACACGTTCGCAAATCCCTCCAATTATATCGATTCATAGAACCTATTATGAAAACTCCAAAAGATCCATATGCTAATCCCATGAACTAGTAAGGTCAAAACCAAAGGCTCGTAACCTATCCTACATGACCAGAATATTCTTCGTAGAGTAAAAATCATTTAATGATTGCTAAGACATTCTCAAAAGAAATTTTGATCTATGATACATATAAACCCCCTTCAGAAAACAATATTTAAAAAGAAGATCAATATCATAAATACTAATCCTTCGAACAACATGTAGTTGGATATCCTCGTATACATACCAGCAAGATATATTATCCATAGGGAAGGTCCCCCTAATAGGAAAAAAGTCGTATACATATACCAATCAATCTGAACCCACCCATACTACATCAGTCATTTTATTTTTCCTATGTAACAATTTCATGAACACTATATAGAACCCATCGTATATCCACTCGAAGATTGGTGAAGCATAAAAAATGACAATCATCTTCTAATGTATGGATTTAACCTTGTAACAAGTGAAACTTCCTCCCACTAATCAAGAAACCTTATTTAAAATTTTTTAAAACAATTATTGTCTTTAGAAATCATGATAACTCTTTTCCAAACCAATCTATGTATTCCATCTAGAAACAATAAAAAATCTCATCACCCCGTCCTAAAAGTACATATGAATCAATACACGACCACAAATATAAAGATAACTCCCACTACCAAGAGACCATCATGACGGTACCTCCCAAGCATATTAGTAGTTTCTCAAAACCAATACCTCTTTATTAGATAACATATATGGCTTGATCAATTTCAAAATCATGTGTGTAATATATCTCAAATTCATAGATACTCAACCCTTAGACTGGTTAACATATAGATGGATCTCTGATAAATTATCCATTGTTCACTAGAGGTTGAAATCTATAGGACTACTTTTATTTTAATATTTTATATTAAAAAATTAGAAATGGAATTTCTATTTCATAATTTATTTTCTAATATTGTGTCAAAAAACTATAGGAACTCAACCCACACATTCAGTTTATGGTTCATGTTTTTCGGAGAAATGTCGTACTTGTGCCTCTTTTATTTCGTGTAGAAATTAAAACTATATCCCATGAGATAATACCTATAGAACCACATGGATTTTACCATTTATGAAAACTCCATATCATTCCTTTGGAAATTCCACTTTTTTTGAATCATCTGTTTGGGAAAATAAAAAACAACTTGATCCTCCTACATCATAAATGCTTTGTGTTCTACTCTGGAAGTATCATATCACATAATAAAAAATTTTCCCAATACATGTAATATGATTATTGGTGTTGAGGTAATCCTTAATTTTATCCTATGACAAGATAAATAACAAGAATTGGACCAGAAAAATCTCCCCTTTCTTGTCCATTATAGACAGTAGTTCTTTCAATCAATAAAATTTATGGATTCCAAAAAAATATTAACCTTTTAATACCTTAAACCATTGAATATTGAAGGTACTATTTAGATGATCCCATTAAGACATGGTTTAAAATTTATCATGTTCCATAGACAGTCCTTCTTCTGAGATTACAAGTCCGATGAATATCACTTTACCAAACTAGTAACATACTTTTGTTAGATTAGATTAATGTTGATGACCTATTTGTGTAATCATGATGATGTCAATATGATGGAAACAATAGTATGATGATTCTATGTATACTATAATTACATTGGAAAAAACCATAATCAAATCTTATGATGGTTGAAATATCTAATTCATCTGGTCTATATATATTGCAAGGGAATTAGTATAACCAAATGGATTCATTATGGCCTCATAAATGAAATATCATACCAAAAATGTTGTCTAATGTATGTATGATGGTATTTCCCTCAAAACGGTGTATCATGATCATAAATCTATACATGATAAGATATTAGAACTACTGAGATAAACAATATAGCATCGATGCATTGAATGTTATATTTGATTTTAACTGTCTCTTGGTTCCGTTTGTAATAATCCAAATCTAAGATAAATTCACCATAGGACATCATGGAAAAGATAAATATAGAACCCCAAGTAGATGTACTACATCATGTGAAACATTTAGCTTCCTGATTATACAACTGAATTTTCCAATCCCTAATCTATGTTGGTCCCATTCTATTAAGAGAGATTGAATCTATCTATACTACCGACCCCAAATCAATTGTAAACATGACATATCCCCCATATGGTAATCCATAGAACACATCAGGAATGAAAAACTGAAAATGGACATCGGACGATATACAAAAATCCTTCATTATTCCAAAATCATTTAAATAATGATTTAAAACATGAGCTATGTGACAATCAAACCAACATTTAATTATCCCTTCGTGACTGTCTTCAAGACCCCACTCATGTTCATGAGTACATATACCCCATTATAATGATAAAAATTTATCTCACTTCTGTTAATAATTTATATGATTATAGTATAAGTCAATATAGCCAATACCAATTATAAAATTAAATCATATAATTCTTGTAACAGTCCAAGATTTTATAAAAAATTATTCCTTTTAATTTTATTAAAGTCTTGTGTTGTACGCTACACCAAAAGGAGCTTGCACAACACGCATCCTTGACTTGCCTTGCATTACACGCAATCACGACCTTCCTCGATAGCGTGTGTAATACGCAATACCGAGTTTCACTAAACAACGATATGCTATTAAAACTAGCCGTTATGAATAGTAATAACCACTTTTTAAAACTCTGTAAATCTTATTTTTCAAAATGAACTTCATTTTTGGATTCGGAGTATCGAATTTAGCCTAAGGTGAAATTTTGGTACTTTTCGGATAACTTTCATATTCTGATGAATAGTGAAAATTACTAAATTATAATTAACAACAACTTTTTTAATCGAAATGATTAATAGTGATAAATTATTAATTTGAGTGGTTTTAAAGTATATTTAGAATATATTTTTACAATTTAATACAATGTTGGTCATTGGATGTAATTTCACATTTAAACCAGACATAATCAATTGTCAATCTTTTGATAGATATTGTTTCTTTAAAACACGCTATTTGTTTTAACATCGGGATTTAATTATAAAATTAATTAATGAAAATTCTATGATGTGAATTTGGTAAAATAGACTTCATTTTTGAATTCGGAATATGAAATATAGCTTAGGATGAAATTTTGGCATTGTTCTGAAAAACATCAATTTTTGATGAATAGTGAAACTACTAAGTGGTAGTTAAAAAAATCAATTTCTTCATAAATCTTAATTTTACCGCTTCTGTGAATGGAATTTCAAAAATCCTTGAGACACGGTTGATGTCAGTAAGTAAAATGTGGTTCAATGAGATGAAAATAATTTTTGGTGAATAGTAACTTTTTACTTTTTTTACCACGGTTAATAGTAAATAGGGTAACTATGGGTAAATATGATATTACTATTACCCTAACACATGTCCTAATTCTATTGGATAAGTGTAATTCGACCAAAAACAACCTTATGAATATAATATGACCATTTGGGTCCACTTGGATTAGATTATGACATTTAATATTATATTATTTAATGAATAGTTAAAATAGTTAAAATCAAAGTTTAATAACTAAAACATTTTTAATATGGGGTTATACATAAGATAAATTCGACTATAAATATTAATTAGAAAGCTAAACAGATTTCTTACATAATGATATTTTCTTTATAATTTTTAGACTTGAAATAAATTAATTTATTTATGACACAACGATGATGCAGTAATTACCCTTTTAAGGAAATATTAACATAATTGATGTTATAAATACTAAAATGAATGTAATTTGAGACTTTTTATGAATTCCACTAATTTTCTAGGTTACTATGATATATTAGTGTTGATGTAATCAACTTGGTTCGAACATATAATTCTGTTATGACTTTCACAAAAATCATATATCAAATAGTGTCAAAATTGACACAAAATAGTTTTTAAATCAAATATTATATTATTAATTGTTATTTTATTCCTAAAAATCTAAGGTTCGGCCAAATGACTTAGATAAGGATATATATATTAATAATAAACAATTTTGGGTTCGTTTGGCATGTTATAGTAAGTGTATTAACCATATAGTGAAAGAAAACAAAAAGACACAGTAAAAGTTAAATTAATTAACTTAGAGTTAAATCAAATTGATAAGGTTAAAATAATACCCTAAACTTGTCTAAATCCTATTGGTTGATAAGATTTCTACCCATCCCCACTTTAGCTTCGAAATAAGACCCTTTGGAACCATTATAAACCGATTTTGACTTTAATATAAAATAATATTTTGAGATATTCCTAAGGTGCCCCTCTCCTCCCTTATAAAAGGACACCTCCTCCCCCTCCTCCTCACACCAATTTGAGCACTCAAGCTCGGCCAACCCCTGCCATTTTATCCTGTCCACTTCCCTAGAATAATCCTAGAGGTCCTGGTCTTCTCCAAAGACCAATCATAGTTTCTTAAGTGGAGGATTCAAAGAGGCGTTCCAAAGAAGAGGTAATATCCATTACCGATCTTTTCAATTTCTTTCTTCTTCAACTTCTTATTATTTAGTTGTTTCATGATAAAGTAATAACATAAGTATTACTTACATACTGATATGTTATTATAAATATGAAACAACCCTAATTCACCTTCTATCCATCCTACGGAAAAATGAAATCACCGCGCGTGCGTACGTACGGAATACCGTCTCCACGCCGTGGTGTAATCTATTTTTCCACCATCACCTTACAAGGATGGGTATAATGGTGTAATGAGTAACTATATATGATTATTATGAAGTAATATTGATACTGAAATAATATATATATATATACTCCATTACAATTCCACGATCATAGGAACGATATCATCACTCGTGCGTACGTACGGAATACCGTCTCCACGATGTGATGCGACTCGTTCTACATGATCTTCATTTCATAATGATTATATAAATGAATTGAATGAATGAATATGGTATATACTACACTAATACCATTCTGTAAATGAATTATCTATAACCTAAAGATAAGAATAATAATTTATTCGACAAAACACGCATAAGAACAAAAAGTTATAAAGACCCGAGTAACAAGTAACAATGAAATATTACTAATAAGAAGCTAATAATATGACCATATATGATATCATGTCAATATGTATGATTCTGGAATAAGTCAATAACATTATTTAAACCATTATACAGGAGCTTCGGACACGAACAAAGCAAATCGGACCTAAGGTAAGGGAAATATCACAATCTCATTTTTATCCGAGATTGTTTATACTTTGGTATTTACTGGGGTTTATTATATCATCCACATCCATGTTCCCTCAATATGTAATATTGTTTCCATCCACTTAAAATAGTTTAAATCCAATTTGACCCTTCGGTGTATTTCTAGTAAAGAATATGAAAGGAATCTTTTGTCATTTTTTCGTACGAGGTACTTTTTGACTTTTCCGAAAAAAGTACGAAAGAATGTTTTTTTAACTTATACGGCATGAATGGATTTTTAAAACATTATTTCCAAGAAGATTCCTTTACAAGTTTTCAAGTTTATTTTTAATCAAATTCTTTTATTTTAAAGTTGTATGACATGTTATGAAAGGAAAAATGTTTTTGAAGAAGAAAGGATATTTTCCTCATGAATGGAGTTCAAGTATTTTATCAAAATTATTTTCCATCTAAGATAATAAAAGGGTTCTGTTTTTATCACTATTATTACATTGGTTTGATTATGTTGTGATGGAAATATTTTTATGAATTCCTTTATCTTATATTAATTGTTTTATGATGTCATGTTGTTTAAGAATCCCATTTTTATTACATGGGTTACGCTATGATGTATGGTTTATGATTATGTGGCACACATAAGAAAGGATTCATTATAAGATGGGTGGGACCTATATATACCTCCAATGTATTGGGTAAAGATTTTATATCTCATGAGATCGACAGGGCTGAAACGGTAGGTTATACCGGTTCAGTGAAACAGGACTGAAACGAGGGTTACTCGATTCGGAAAGGGACTTTGTCCACTAAGATAGTCTTGGAAATGAGTCATGACTAACAAGAAATGATTTTCCATTATTATGTGTGCATGACACAAAGTTTCAAGTTTTATGTTGTGATTATGGGGATCTCATTTTCACTTCTATGATTTATTCCATGTTAGGATATTATGATCTCTTTTGCAGGTTATGATTTTCAAAAAGATATGATATTATTTTTATTTCCATTATTTTCCCTTGCTGAGCATTTGAGCTCACCCTTTTATGTTTTTGTTTCCCCAGGATATAAAGAAAGGTTTTAGGTAAAAAAAAAGGGAAGATCTTTATGGGAGATATTGAAGATATTTCACCACGATTAGAAGATTACGTTCCGAGTTTCCAAAGACACTAAACTATTACGATCCTTATGTGTGTGTTTTTGTTATGTACTAAGTATTCCGCAAAAGTAATGTAATGTCCATGTACGTCAGGCTTCGGGTCTCTACAATTCACAATATAAATGGTTCAAAAAAGAAATATTAATCACCAACCACTAAAGAACACACATTAAAAATTTTATATCGTATTAATTCACTCCCAACAGTGTGTCAATGGTCAAAACACCTCCCTAATATCAAAATACAATCCCAAATAATTTCAAAAGATATATAATAGAAATGATAGTGATCCTCTTTTATCAAATAAAATAATGGAATGGGTATAAGAAACAATAATCATGCCACTCAATGTAATTGTTTATTCACCAACCACAGTTTGAATATCATGGATAATTTTAAGATGAACAGTTTATGTTCTCTATTAAATGTTCTGAATCACCTTTTATATACCCTCAAAAAAGTGATACATTTCATATATAGGGGTAACACATCCCCTACCTCAACCAAAAAATTTAGTGGAACTATATTTACCTAATAGTTGATGACTATTCTGGCCTTTCACAAGCTCTAGTACCTATCTCATTCCCTAGACACTGCTATAATGTTTCGTTCCCCAATGAAAACTCTATAGGTGGACCATCATACCAAAATCATGAATGTTCATCATAAGTAATGGACACTGAGGTTGTTTGTAGACCATATTTCCACACTAAAATAACTACATAAAACATGACCCATAGTTTGATTCCCATTTCACCCACTCATCTCTCTACTACTACCATTGAGAAAACTATCAAAATGATTATTCTCTCCAACAAGAGAAGTAGTCATAATATTTTCATCTGAAATAGCACACATAATTCTCAGTACCTCACATAGAATCTATTATGAGATGAGTGTTTGACTCATCCCATTAAAAAATTGCATAGATAAAACACATTCAATTACTAAATAATTTAATTGTGACATCCATATGTAAAATTTATCTCCCTTGAGATCTCATGATCTACCCAAGATCGTGAAAAGTACTGGACGTCCATGAAATTTCCATCATGGTCTAGCAGTATCATGGCCCAATGAGTTTGGTGAATGAACTCAGTATCCTTCTAATCACAAAAAATCTCTAGCTAGAAATGGATGAAGAAAATCATCTCAATTTTATTCCAAGATAAATCCCCTTACTTCCCTACCTTATATTTAATTAAAAATGGTTGGATAATCCGAGAATCATATATTAAGTAATCATAATCTTCTATCAGACGAGTGTCTTGATATGCTTAATGATAATCTATATAGACTCAATCTATTAGTGGGATTCCTGGGGGTCCCCCTCCATGGATAACATATGTGTATTCTATAGTTAGAACTCTCGCATCAGCTCAGAAATAACAAAAATGGCATGATAATTCTACCTTCCCATGAATCTCATGACCCTAGGATGTTATCACAATGATGAAAATCCATGTGATCATTAAGAAAAATATCAATATAAAGTACAACTAAGTAATTATCAACATGATTTCCTCTCTACTGATTCTCAACTCGAATAAACATAGGATAAATAGTTTCTACATGACAAACATACTGCTTATAAAACACGATATAACAATGTAAACCTCAATAGGTGACAACATATAACCACTATGTCTTAGTCTCACTAAACATGGATTATATGTTTTTTTGTATTACATATCAATTTATTTATTTCACTTCAAAGATATAATAATTGTCTCATTTCATTTCCTAGTAGGATAGTTAATATCATAAGTAATTAAATATTCCCCTATCAAGAATATTGCATGTAAATTTGTATCCTTATGTGTTCATTTTGATGCATGTATACTCATATGAGTCTATACTAGGCCAAGAGTATAATTATATTGAACAAACTAAATCATTAAAAATTAATCAAACACACCATGTGAATCCGTCAGAGTAATATTACATTAGTTGTTACAAGTAAATATTATAAACAACAATCCACCCCCAGGAAAATTGAAATTCCAAAATACATCATTTATCAACAACTATGGATATTTTAATTTCAATTAATTTAATCATCGTAGTATCCATCCTAGATTTACTAAATTGTAATGAAATTGATGAGAAGAACCTAACTCAGATATCGTATTGTAATGTCCCCGGACATAACACTATATCGGGTTGTATAAATGAGTTTGTTATAAATCCTTAAACATAGTTTCATGTATTCCAGATGCTACTGAATATTATAGATAGTGTAAGAAGTATATTTTAAGACTATACCCCTTGAAACAAAGTTAAATCACACCAAAATATTCCAAAAAACTACAAATAATGAATTATAAAAGACTTGAAATAAAGAAACAATATAATACACTGAAAATCCTAAAATAAATTTCGTATGAATAAACCAATAAATGAAAAATGAAAAATGTAATGACATGATAGAATGTGTGAAAATTTCATGGCATAAATAATATAATATAAAAATCTTTTAGACTCTTATAATGAATCATATGTCCCCATACCCAACCTCATTTTATTCATATCTCCAAACTCCATCCCTTACAACAATAAAAATCGACGATAAAGTCCCTTTGAATTTTACGATACAACATCCCGGTAATCTACATCAGTACCAAATGAAGTCATGAGTAGGGTTTAAAATTAACATATTTGTTTGACAACACCTTGTATAATCAGAAAATGATCTCTTGAAAGATTATGGAATAATGTAATAATCTTGTTTACAAATTAATTATGAAATACAAATAAAACCATAGGAACATAAATAGAATCTATGACGTAATATCAATGAGCATGTATCACAAACATTCAAACCATAACTAAATTAAGATGTTTTAAAAATTCTACCACGTCATGGTGCAAGAATATCTTTAAGAATGTTTCACATCCATCCCAACCCTATCCACATAACCATAGTAAAAATATACTTATAACCAAGGTATAGATCACTAAATTCATATTGAAAAACTGATATATAATAATTTTAGTAATTAATCAGCGTCGATCATAGTTTATTATAATTACTCCACATCTCAGGTCTTGAACTGCTATATAAGCATTTCACCAATCATATTGGTTGAGCATGATATATAAGAATTATATCATATATTATGACTGATTCTGGAATATAATCATTACATACTTTATCATAGCCAAGAGAGATATATAAATATTTCATCATGGTACTAAGAATATGACACAATATAAGAATTTCATCAACTCAAAAGGGCCAACACACCATATAAGAATTAATATATTTATAAAAAACATGTCATATAATAAGGATATGAAAATATCACATCATCAATGATTAATTATGAAAAATACCATTTATCATTAAATTTAAAATTTAATTTAATCTATTGGGTATAAAACAACTATGTGTTAGTCACTTCAATAATATTTCCAAGACAAGCTGACTCAATAAAAATAAATCTATTAAATCTCATGTCATACTAATCAAACATTATCTCATTAATCCGTTAATTTTATATCTACTATTCCCTCACCTTAATAGAATCCATAGGTCTTGTCATTATGAAATTTTATCCAAATGAAAACAAATGAAAAATCAAATTCATCATTTAATTAATTCATCAACGGATATGTTGGGATAGTTTTAATATTGAACATACATAAAAAATCAAACCATTATGTTAATGCATTTAATATATAACATTATATAATGATAAAAAAATGATTTCAATGGGGTCCACAAATGTGGATGAGTATATAATTGAGCACAATAAGGATCATTAATCGAAAAAATCATGATCAAACCTAGCAACAGTCACAGAAAAATATTTTCATGGAAATAGCTCACAAAATAATTAGAAAAGTTAAAGTTGATGTGAAACCAGTTACATAGAAATGGATGCATTATCGGGACATCAATAATCATGAGAGGAACTCAAAAAGTTATTAGATGTTGTCATATGGTTGAGAGGAAAAAGATACACATGAGGTAAATAGATAATAAGCTACACTGCACCCTTTAAAAATTATGCTCAGAAAATTACAATGTGTATAGTATAATTACACGTTCTGTAATTTTTTTAGAAGGATATTCCAAAAAACCATCACCTAATAATTTTTTTATTCTGGTTGAATATTACATGATGTCTAATATAATTATATGATGTGTACACTCTTCATGTTTTGTTTTAGTTCACAACAAATAACCATTCCTGACATGTGTCTAGAATCAAATACACTATGTGTATCATAGTTCCACATAATGTAATTAATGTCAACATGGATGTAATATAACCAAGACAAATTAATTTGGGGTTTGCAATTTATTTCTAATTTTAAATTGAACATTTAAATCATCTAAGAAGAAATAATGAATATTGAAACTAATAATATCATGAATAATTAATTAATCATGATATTATATGTCAAATTAGATGTATGCAAATCATATATAAGAAATTATGTGTGCAACATTGAACCATTCCTTAAAGAATGAATGTTGAGAAAAAGTCCTTTATTATTGGGTATCTATTAAATTAAAAACCCGATTAAAGAAAAAAATTAAAATGAAAATCAATATAACATGAAGATAAATTTAATAATTATATAAAATAAAATAGTGATTGTATATAATTTTCACAAAATAAATAAGTGGTGAAAATGGAGTACTCCTCGTAGAAAGAAAAAGTGAGACAAGAATGAATTACCTTATGTTTCATTTCATGTGAATGTTCTGTGCCTAACATATAATGGTTCTAGTTCTGATAAAACCCTATAATGATAACCATTATAATAATTATAATATCAAATATTATCTTCTTATAACATCTTATAACCCATTTGTTAAAATAATTTCAATAATTTTACAATTTTGGTGTGAATTTCCTAGTTTATTGAGTATGTTATATATTTTTTTCATTGATCATATTGCATAAATCATAATTTCATTATATCCATATTGTTAATAATTTTCTTATAATATTTAATTCATTATATATATATATTAATCAATAATATATAGATATTGGAAATGAAATTCAACCTTCAGAAAGATAGTTGTCTGTACGTATGCCTAAACTCTACTTTTAAAATTTTCTATATATAAAATAATTAAAAATAAATTATATATATGTATATATATAATATTATTCCATTATAATATTAATGTCATATTTTTATGATATTTTATTAAATAATCGTTTATACATTCTAGGTATAGTGTTAATGAATCACATCACATTGAGGAGGCAGAAGTTCACATTTCCAGAAATGATGTTATCATATTTTCACAAAATAGAATGAAAAAGGTAGGTGTTATATAAATATTCCAAGAATATAAATATTAAATATATATAAATATCATATATAATATATATAAATATGGTTTTCATCCTAATACCCAACTCTGAGAGGTGGAAATGGAAAACTAAACAATATCATTTTCTGAGGTAATAGTTTTCCGTAAACGAATGAAATGATTGTAACCCAATTGATGTATGTTTTTTAACATGTATGTAATAATAATGAAATAAATAAATATCATTATATTATGGAAATATTTTATATATATTCATGAAACAATAACAAATTAATTATCGGAGAAAAAATAAAAGATAAATCCACATTGAAAAATGATACCTATTTTTTTTGGTAACTCATTTTGGATTGCACAAAAACGATTCCATGGATTTTATTCTCCCCATGTTGAAGATTCTAGGATGATGGGATTGATTTTGTGAGATTATTTTGCATGATTTGTTATGAATCAATGGTCAGGAGATATATTAATAAGTGGGTGGGGTGAGTTCATGTTTATAATGGAGAAGAAGTGGTATTATTATAATTTTTTAAAGGAAATTAAACCCTCGTTGTTCAAATGTAAAGTTACTATAATAATTTAAAATAATTGATAAAATTTATTATATAATCTAAATATTAATATATAATGGATTTATGACATTTTTATAGGTCAATTATTACGATCATACTATGTTTTAGTCCCATATTAAGCTAATTTTTCTCTTAGTCCCAAAAATTATTTTTAAATAATTTCCCAAATATATTTGGTAAAATTAATAATTAGGAATTATTATACATTATAAAATATTTATATTCCAATTGTGTAATAAATTTTTAATAATTCAAATCTCATTGGTGGATGATATTAATTAAATGTTAATACAATTGATGGGAAAAATTGGGGTTTTAAAATAAAATGATTAAAAGATTACTATATTTTTCATATTAAACATCAAAATGAATGTGATTATATTTTAATAAATTTGGTAAGTAGATGTGTAATTTAGTGGAATGAAATATTATTATAGTAAAAAATACAATTTATATACACTAATAAATAATAATAATTATTATTTTTGAATTACAATTCATCATTTTTAATTATTCATCAAAAAATGCAGTATTTTTTAAAAATGAAAAAAAACAAAGGTAATTTTAATGTTAATATTTGAAATATTAACTTTTCTATAGATTTATCTGATATATAGATGTTTCAAAATATTTATTTGCTATATTTTCTCCTATAAAATGCTGAAAAAGCACCTTTAGAAACATATTGATTTATATTCAAAATGTTGGGGTTGTTCTTATCATATATGTATCATATAAACATGATTAATGTTGAAAATATTTGCTTGAATATAATATATATATTTATATATTAAATTAATATCACACTAAAATTTTAAATAATTTTTTAATTAGGATAAAATAACTTTTTACGTATAAAAAATATTTCTCTATGAACACTCCCTAACATTTAATTGGTTCCTATATTAATTTCTAATTTATTTGTTACCGAAAAATTCAATTTACATCTTTTCAAACCATAAATTTTTAAAATTTAGTTACTAACATTCATAACCACAAATTTGTCTTCTAGGTTATATCTTATTATATTAAATAATAATATTTTAATATATATATTTTTGTTTGGGAGAACTCATTTTTGTATGTACCACAAGAAATTGAAGAAACTCATTGTCGTGTTCCATATACGTTAAGTCATTTTTATGTTCAATGAATGGTATAATTAATCTATTTAATATTCTATATATATAGTATTTTATAATGATATTACATTCCCTTATGTGCTTGATCTTTCCTGTCATACACGCTTTTTTATATAATGTTCTTACATTTGAATTTTAGGGTGTTACATTATCCGCACCTGAATTAAATTGTTTCCTCCCAAATTGAATTTTTTTAATGATATATATAGAATTATACATAAAAAATACATTTTTTAAATCCCACATCATGGTATGATTTTATAGAATATAATCTTTATAATAGATAATGATAAGCACAAAGGTCTCATGGGATAACATACCACCAAGTATCTATTTAGGTTAAAAGTAGTGGTATGTAAACAATATGGACTTAGAGGAATAGTCTAAATAATAATAATAAGTGACATAGTTGATAAATTAAAAAATGAATTATTTATGTAATTTTTAAGGATTCAAATCCAATAAATTGTTGTTGATTTTGAAAAATAGCAGTTCAAAAAAAAATGTATTAAGAGAACTTTTTTAGAATATATTTATACTATTGAAAAAATATTATATTGAACATGAATTTAAGGAAATATACTTATTTTATATATTTCAATTTCATATGTACAACTTCATATTTTTTTAGACATTGATAAAATCTTAATTCAACCCTTACATCAATTAAAGTATTTTCAAAAATTAAAATTGATTCCTAAAGTAGTGAAAATAAATATTTATATGATCAAAACAAATATGAAAATAGTATTTATATATATATATAACTATTTTATAAAATAAATATGGATAATAAATTAATCTCTATACCTAAAAAAGTAACAGAAGAGGTTCATCTTTAATATTTATATATCAATAATTTAACTAAAATAATTAAATTTAAATAGTATATTGCGTAGGCTAGTGGTGGGAATGAAACATTTTTCATCCTTTGGTTATGGGTTCACGTACCCAAAAATACTGGACATAAGGGGATATCAACTAGTATAATTGTTTCTTTTTCCAAAAACATATTAATATAATTTCAGAAAAAAAAATTATTGACAAACTTAAAATAATGTTAATCACTATATAGCTTTTTATTTAATGTTTTCAATAAAACCTCAATTCATAAACACTTCATCCATATTATTTCAATATAGGCATTTCCTCTATCTAAGGATTAGACATGGTCATTTATTATCAATATCCATTCCAATCCATTATAATGGATCAAAAAGAAAATTTTAATATCCAAAAAATTTTCATTGGGAGTGTAAAAATAGGTGCACAGGAAGTATCATTGGCATATGACATGTTATGCTCGAGTAAGGTATGGAATATATTTTCAGAGTTTTTACCCCTAGGTACATCTATTCCAAAACCACAACATCATTTATTATCTAGTTATGGATGTATTTCTAGGAAGACCCATATAATATCTCCCTTTTAAATACTCTTATAACTTATTCTATAATTTTCCATATTGTATACCATATGGATATGTTCTCTTATAAATGATTCACTTAATATAGTTCCCAATTTTCCTACAATACTTATTTTGATACAAACTATTACAAGACCACCCCAGTAATACCAGATCTGATGTCTAATATTATTATAATGGGATGATTACAATGAATCAAATCATGAAGTACCAAAGAGTTTAGTATTCCCGGTAATCACAATCATACTTGATTCATTTTTAATAATAAGTTAACAAATAAAAAAATCAAGGATAATAACTATATAATCTATAGTGTTTCCTTAAATATACTTCATTTTACATCTAATTGATTCCTATTAAATGTAAAAAAATTAGGGTTTCATCAAATTCTCAGTAGGGGTCTAGTATTGTGTTATAAATAATGAATCAATGAGAATAGTAAATTTTTAAAAGTAATAAATAAATACAATTTCGAGTATATCAATAAAAAAATAATAAATTTCATAAACAATATAAAATGTAAAATAACTGATCACAAACTCCATGTACATACTATGACAACGCTTATAAAATATTGAATGTTAAATAACTAAAAACCACTCATATTAATCAATTTACATGTAATGAAATGAATTGATATTTTTTTACTCTGAAAACCACATGTATAATAATAAATGATACAATATGATATATATAGAGAATTATTGGGGACCCTGTTTCCTAGGTACATGGTATGATTACAATCTAGGCATTTCACAAAATGGTTTATAACATTCAATATTAACACACCATTATCCTAGGATTGACAACATAATCATCACATGAATATAATAAGGAATAAAGGGGATATATATAACTAGTCCCCAGCCATATCATACTTGTTAAATGAATTCATCATATAATGAATAATTAATTGAATTTATTAACATTTAAATGAATCAAATATTCGTAAATAGTATGAGATACAGATGTGTCAATATTTCCCCATAGAACAATAACAATAATAGTAAAAATCATATGTAAAATTGGTATTAATTTAAGGATATAATAATATACATGACAAATTATAAGAATACTTATTGGAAATATAATATTATATGATAAATAGAAGTTTAAAATTTCAACGGGACCACAAAAAGAAATCAGGGTAGTGAATTTTTATAATATACATGGTTAAAGAGATTATAATCCATCTAGAGGAAGATCAAGGATGTTATCAATATAAAATATCCAATGATGATTAAAAATATATGGTTATTATCCTAGATGGATATTAAAATAATAAAATGATATTTTAAATAATCTAGAAGAAAATATCAGTTTTATCTTCATTTTTTTTGAAAATTCATATCATTGAAAATAACTTTATAATACATTCTATTATAGTTAACTATTTCAACATACAATTTAGAAATCCATGAAATTATTGTGGTTAATTTCATATAATCTATAAAAGTTAAAAAGAACAGTCCTTTTGTAAGGTAAATGATTAGAAATGGTTATAGCATGAAAAGTGTAAAAAAAATAATTTAAAGATATTTTTAAAACTAGAAGGGATATAACATAATAAATAATTAATTTTTAATGATTAAAATTACTAATTAATTTTTTTTATAAAATATTATTTTTAACATGAAAACTGGTTCTTTTTCTCAAGACGAAAAGATGATGGGTTTTCGTAAAAAAATATAATGCATCTTGTAATGGCCCGAACCCATAGAATCAATTATATAATAACATTTAGGTTTTTGATGAGTTATGAAAGGTCGTGTGGATTATATCATGATTGTTGAAATATTCTAGTTTGCCTAATGGTGATTCGGGAATGAAGACTCCCCAATAGAAAGTCACATGGATAACTTGCGATAGTGTCTCCCACCGATGACTTGCTTTGGTAGCGTGCAAAAGGGATTAATGAATTGTGAGTCGAAAGTGATGAATTGAAAAGGTTACTCACCAAATTGAATCTCATATAATGATGACTCACAGAATGGTGACTCACAAACTGATCTATCACTGAATGTTGACTCACTAAATAGTCACTCACCGAATGGCCACCCACCGAATGGTGACATGCCGAACAATGACTCATAGTTTGTTGACTCGCAAAACAACGACTCACCATTGTTATCTCATCACTGGAATCTCTCATCAATGACTCATATTATGGTGATTCACCCAAGGGTTCCTCAACAACGACTGAATCACTATGTTGACTCATCTAATGGTTAGTTATTTCCAACAGTCTTTCAAATTCCGATGATTTCCCAGTTTTTCTAGTTTTACACTCATTAACATTTTATTTTATGTAAAATTAGATTACACGTATATTTATGTTACGTTGAAGCATTTTCAATGGATATAAAAATTTTAAATAAATTCAAAAATATTAGGGGGCTTTTAAATAGTCAAAATGTGTTGTGTTGACCATGATTTGAATTCATTGGCTTTTGAAACCCCTTCTTCCATGGATATTGTATCCGAACATTTTAAAGATGAGAACCTTGTTCCTTTTATGTTTCTCATTACACTTTCTTCCATGCATCCCTAAAACTATTCTTCCCCAATGCTTCATGTATATTTTGTTGTAGCCTTGAATCACATTTCCCTAGAGTCATCTTCCTGCTGCATGTGCACCTCCCACTTAGGAATAATAAGGAAGTGTCGATCGTCTATGCTTCCAAGTAGGGATTCCATTGTCTATCTTTTAATTGTATATCTGGAAGCTTGGATATATGAACATATCCCTTATAAAGATAGAACATCACCAAAAAATAAAGGTAATTTAATATAGTTTAAGAAAAATATGTGGCTGACAAGAAATGTGATAGGTTCTACACTGTTACTATTTGATATTTTGAATATTTTTTATTTTTTCGAACAAAATATTATGGTCATAGGGGGGCCTTGGTTGTACAATGAATGTTTAAGAATTCATGTTTGACTGTTTCAATTTAAACAAATGCATAGATTATGTTAAACACCTATATCCATCTAAAAACAAAAGGATTCCCATGGAATTAATGGTTTTTGTGATAACAACCAAAATTAAGTGGAATTTAAGAAGGAATTCTCTAGTAAATATCAATGTATTATTTTCTCTATTATGTGATGTAACGTATTGATTGACATGATTGTGTTTTGTGGGATGGATATGGTGATATGATGAAGGTACTATGACAATCTTGTGATATGTGCGGTAGTGTATGGGAAGTTTTATTCAGTGGTGACGGTATTATTGAGATAGTAAATATTGTTGCACAATGGGGTTGTGATGGTTATTGTAATAACATGGGTCTGTAAGATGGTTATGGTGTGGATATGATGGAAGGCTACAAGATGGGGATGTGGCTATAAATTTTTGCTGTTGATTTATTATTTGAAATAATGTAATGGGTTTATATATGGTGCATCATGAGGTGTAATAGTTGTTTTTTATGTTAATTAATAATAATTTTGGGGGGATTATTAAACTAAAACATTATATCTATTATTTGGAAGAATCTGAAGAAATGTATAATTTGAAATGGAATTTGGAATGTGAACTGGTAAATAATGAATGATACATGTATGATTTTAACTAATAAATTAGTTGTTAATATGGTATTATTCAATATTATTGAAATCTGTTAAGAAGAAAAATGTGGATTAAAATTTTAATTTGATATGTGGCTTGTGTTCTAGTTGTATGATGTTGTGCTTATATCATGTGGTTGGTTATATTATATCTACCCATGCATAAATTTAATTATTAAATTTTTTTAATTGTGTAAAATTGATATTTTTATTATGTGAGTTTATGATGGGTTGTATTGTATCACATGGGATGTTATTTTTATTCAAACTAGATGGGGGTATATGATTTGATTTTGTGGTTTTTTTTTTGGTTGTTCATTAAGAGGTGTTAACAAATGTGGGGGATTGTGAGATGGTTTTTTATTTCAAAACAGATATGGTGGGTTGAGTGTTTGGTATATATATATATATATGTGTGTGTGTGTGTGTGTGTGATATCTTTTAATTTCTATATGCACCACACACTAGTGACCACTATGTGTCGAACACCCCTATCATTATGAGGGATGGTGTAATTCCCAACATCCCAGGAAGAATTGATGGGTTGTTACATGATCTTTCATACTCTCTCTTTGAGGCATTGGTATCCTATGATTATTTAGTCATGATGTGGTGTGGTTGGGATGTATATGTTTCAATGGTAAAGGTTTACTTTCCCATGTTTATTCAGGATGAGGTTTGGTTCCGGCCCAAGTGTCTATGGGAATAATGTGTTATGGTATGGTGGACCATGTGTCATCAGGAGAGAGGTGATGGGGTTTGTGGCCTTGGTTCCTGTAGGTGATATAAGGTTGCAGTTGTACCCAATGTGTCTATGTATGGGATGTGATGTGGAAATTTTTTTCCCCATGTTATGGGAGTATATATAAGTTCTAGGTGTGTCTATGAAGATTTTGATGTGTGTCTTGTGTATGAGGGTGTAAGTGATGGAATGTTTTTCAGTTGGGTATGAGCATCTACCCAATTGGATGTGGTGGTGGGTTCCCAAATCATCGATGTGATTATTTAATTACATTACATAACATGAGTTATTTATTGAGTGTACCTTTGTGACTTTGGGATAGTTAATATACCTATTTAGGTGTATTTTGGTTATAATACATTCACATGGGTGCATTCATATGCTATTTTAACATGTTCATGACATAATTCGGTTTTTCATACTGTTTATAGTGTATGATCACCCTGCATATAAGAAAACATTCTTAGGTCTCCATGATGACTCTATGGAATGTGATTGACATTTATATCTTGGGATTTCGATCTATTGTTGGGTTTTTGCCTTTCCTTTTATTCCATTGGTCCATCTTTTTAAGAATTTTATATATTATTGTTTCGATTAATAAATTCTTTAATTGATGGTTTGTCTTTATTTTATATATTTAATAACTTTTCTTGTGGTTGATTCATCCTATCTCCCAAACTTGTTTTATTATAAAGGGTAATGCCTCTAATATTTAGAGATCATTATACCTCTACTACTAGATTCTAAAATGGGGCCTACATAAGGCAAGTCAAGGGGGTCATCATTTCACATTCTTTATTTCCATTCCAGGAGGGGTATCATTGGAAGGAAGGGGTGAGGACCAAATAATATCAATGTTTATGGTTTAGAGATCAAGTGGATTGCAGAGTTAGGAATAATGAGGAATCGATGGGTAGGTATGGAAATTATATCAGTCGAACTTGGTGTGTTTTAGAGAACATGGAGACATGCTATGAAATAGGATTTTAGAGCCCCTCATGTTCAAGTTCATTGACTAAAACCCTACCAAATCACCAAGTGATGCTTCACCATTTGTAGGGTAGAGGCCTTAGGAATGGTAAATGCATCTCGATTACTTGTGTTATTACATGATTTTTTTATTTAGTGAAGTTAAAAAAAACTAATGTAATCATTAAATTTTATGTAATTTAATGTAACGTTTATTTTGTTTCTATTTCAAATAATATTCAATAAAAATTTGTTGGATAATTTTATATGATACTGGAAAGAATAATATAATGTCTAATAGGCATTTTTTGTTTGAATTATTGCTGGGGTTTGATTGTGTTTCTTCCATTCCTATTAAAGCATGTTTCTAAAAACAATTTTTTATCATCCCTATTTATAAAAGTACAACATTCCATCCACTTTTTCATAGTTTTTAAATTATTAAAGAATATTTCATAGTAAATGTTGTTTTAATCACACTGTTTAATTTGAACCCTTATAAATCATGCTTACTATATGTATATTTAAAAAATTCATGATAAATAAATTATCATAGAAACCATGACTAGATATATTCGAGATTCTACTTCCGGTAATATTCCATGTATTTACTAACATAGTAATTTATCACAGGCTTGTTTTTTTACTTATTGTAAAAAGTATCTTTGGATATTTAAATTCTAGAATTTATTAAATGACTCCCCAAATTTATCGATACATCATTTTTTATATTTGAAAAAAAAAATCATGAAAAACATCTACTTTATTTGTATTGATTTTAGTTTGGAAATATTTAAATAACTATATACTGTGTGAATGTGTTATGGTATACATTATTTTGACATTTAAATCAACTCTATGGAAAATGATAGGCATTCATAGACATTACATGTTGATACATAAAAACTATTCATATAATTGAACAACTTTTTTACCGATAATGTATTTTGAGAGATGATATGACCTTACCTCACATGTTATTTCACGGTTAGTATTCTTTGGTAAGAATTCATAATCATCAAATCATTGGTGTGGAAAATAAGGATATTAAATTATGAGGGACATTGGGAATATATCTTGTTTGATACATAAAATTTATATACGTACATAGAATCATATTGTCCTAATCAAATCACGTTTCATTTAACAATAAAATTATGAAATAAAACTATAATGAGAATGATAATTTATTAATGTTAATAATAATACATTTAAATTTATTATTTTATAATCAAAGAACATGTTTTAATATAATTATTATGATATAATGTTTGTATGTAATGTTGCATTTGAATTGAACACAATAACATAGATTATATAATTTTTGAAAATATGTTGAATATTTATTTCCGTGATAATGATAGTAACTTAGAAGGTCATGTTTATCCATATTAAACATGGTATGAGATATAACATGTGTACAATTTTATATATATCTTGGCAGCATGTTGGTGTTATTTAAATGCATGACATTATGTATCACTACGGTTGTTCATAGTTGTGATATTATCATTGAATTGATGTCTGGTTATGACTTTCTGAAAATATTAGTTGTTGTCCACCATGTTTATGTTGTGATTGTTGTAGATTATGAGAACCTTTTTATGGACACTTGACAAATCTCATCACGTATTAATTTATCGGAAGGGGAAAAATAATCAATATGTGTGACATGTTATACAATTACATGATTAAAACCATGGGGTTGAGTAAATGTTACCAATATATGAATATAGAACTACATGGGAGAGCGAAATCCTCAATTTGTGTGATTGGGGATTGGTATGTGGAAATAATGATTATTGGTTTGGTGTGCATGGTTGATGATCTAGTAACGGTGGTTTTTGTTTGGGGATGGGTGGATGTTATGGTTGTGTAATGATATGGTTGTTCGAAATGTCTTTTGTATTCTTTTAATGGATAGTTGGTTTGGCTAGTGGTTTTGTCATACATTAGTGGTGATGAGTGGTGGATAATATAAATGATTGTTATGTTGTTTTTTCTTTCGTTTTTTTATGATTTATTGTGATTTTTTTAATGAAATTCCTCCCCAAATGTATAATAATTCATCAGGTAAATTCATAAATAATATAAAATGATTGTTTCTTGAATCTTGAACGAAATGAGGATGGCCTTTCATTCAATTTAAAATATCTTTTCATAATGTAAGTGATGGCCCTGTTGGAATTTTATCTTGTTTTTTTGATTTTTTTGATAGATTTTGTGTGTAATGACCTCAATCATACAATGGAAGAAGAAATTTATTATTGCATCATGATGTGTTATATTTTGACACATTTTAAAACCATATATGCAAGTTATTGCCTCACAAATCAGTCAGTATCGTGGTGTGGGAGATTCCGCTATTTTATTTCTATTCTCGTGGTGTCTATGTCTCAGTTAATATAATTTTTCATGTTGCTAGATGAATACTATTAGAATCTCTTAAATATATTTTCATGCACCCGTGAAAAATAATAATTGGAATGAAAACCACTTTACATTTTCTACATATGCATATTTCTATAAATTAATGTCTTGATGGATACAATAAATGAATTTTTTAACATTGATAAAATGGTAAATTTAAAAAAAAATCCTTTTTTATGCATTCTATATCTTAATTATATTATTGTAAATTTTATATTTATTTCTCTTAATATTTACTTTGTAAAGGGAATGGAGGAGTTCTATTTGTAGAATCAAATATATTTTTTTGGAACATGAAGCCTTATAGAATATTTATATTTTTGGAAATAATTTTTGAGAAAATTTGTCTTAAAAAAAATTAATGTGGTTTAACATAAATAATTTGGTAAAATACCATGTACAAAAAGTATATGGAATTTTATTTTTGACTCAAAATACTTTTCATATCCCAATAAGATTGTTACAATACATGGTTTTTCATGGGAATGATATAACAATTATGATATGATTAAAATTTTTTGAATTTCTTTTGGATTAGAACATAATGTTTATTAATGAATAGATATTCATGAAATCGAATGTGTATGTGAATTCATTAAGGTACAAAGATAAAATAATATGATGGGATTTTTTTTTATAACGTGATCCCTTCTATGGCGTTGTTATTGTTATTGGATTGATATTCATTTCATACATAATATATTATACCTATATATGTAGCCTCATTCTATTTGAGACTTATCTCCCCCATGATATTAATTCATGGTATTATGTAGGTTTATACTTCTTTTGCCTTATGACAGTTGTGTTCCAAATTATATTGTAAATCATGAGAGGTATCTCATGGTTTAGTTGGACCACCATTCCCATTCCTTCTATTTTTTCATTATTGAGGAAGATCCATTACATAGTTCGAGTGATGGGGAGAAATGGTGTCTTTGAGGGTGGTATTCCCTTCTTTATAGGTTCCGGGATTTCTTTAATTATGTTTTGGGTGATTCGGAAAACAAGTTTTGTCATTGATAGGTTTTCATGCGTAACTTGATTCATGAGTTGTGACCCACCAGATGATTTCACGGACACATTTTCCATTATGGGATCAATTATAGATCTATAGTATGAGAATAGATTGACAGGTATAGAATTCAACGGATAAGAACTCTCTAGTTCATTTCAATATAGAAATTAGGTGTTTGAGTAATCTGATAGGTCACGGTGACTCATTTCTATAGTTTTCCAAAATTCTAGTTTTCAAAATGTTTAGTTAGTTCCGACTACTCACCAACGGTATATCATGATGGTAACTTGTGATGGTTCCTCCCACTAGTGACGAACACCTATAGATCATAGTGGTGATTCATGAATAGTGATTCTGGTGTGGTGAGTCACAATGGTTACACAATGAATGATTGCTCACCGAATGGTGACTCATTGAATGGTAGCTCATTCAATGGTGGCTCTCCATCAGTTTCTCATCGCCAATATCTCACATTATTGACTCTTCCAATGTTTATTCAGCCATCTATTCCACAACCACCATTGATTCATTAAGGTGACTAACCTCAAAGTGAGTTTTTTTTCATTAGTTTTTCAAATTTTTAGTTTTTTACTATTTTTCTATTGTTACCTCCGTAATAATTTTTTTGATGTAAAATGTGTTTAGAACCACATTTAAGTGATTTGGAATCCATTTTAAAGCTTATAAACTATATTATTAAATTCATTATACTCAGGAGGATTTTGGAAAGTGGAAATGTCTGTCCCTTAACATGGTCTGTCTTCAATGGATTTTCAAACCGTGTTTTCAATTGATATAAGATCTATCATTTCTAAATGAAATAACCTAATTTCCTTGAACATTTTTATTTACCCATTCTATACTGTATCCCAAAAAACTTATTCCCTTTGGATTCATGAATTTTTTATGTGTCCAAGGATTGGGTTTTCTTGGATATTACTTCCCACAACTTGTTCACCCCTTACATATGTGCATTAAGGAATTGTTGATTACCTTGACTTAAAATTAGGGATTATGTAATATTTATTTTATGTGTGTATCATGAAGGTTTTCTTAATTAATGTATACCTTGTGGATATAGCATAATGCCATCATAAAAAATATAATTAAATCCGGTTATGATCAATATATAAGGCTGGGAGAAGTGATTTGTTCTATATTATTATTTGTTAATATTGTGAATATATGGTATATATCCCCACATAAAATCATCATCATTGGGGGTAAAAGGTTTTCCAATGAAATTTTAAGAATGACTACTTGATTATTTATGGTTAAAAACCGAAACGAATCTATTAACCACATATATTTTCATAAGAAAAAATTGATTCCCCATGATTATATTGTTAACAACCATAATGAACTAGAATTTAGTAAGGGAATCCTTGGTAAATATGAACTTATTTTTTATGTTACTGGATGAAAAATTCTTTTGGACATTGTGGTGTGATGTGGGTTGGATCTAGTGATATGATGAAGGGAATATGACTATGTTGGGATATATTGATGTAGTTGATGGGAACTTTTTTTTTGGAGTGGGGATGTGATTGGTGTAATGGTACATATGGTTTTACAGTGGGCCAATGATCGGTATGGTAAAATAGTGGGGATGCAAGTTGGTTATGTCATGGATGTGTATCAGGTCTAAAAAATGGATGTGTATGTAAATTAGTTTTTTTGATGGATTATTCAAAACAATGTAATGGGTTGTATTGTGGTGATGCTTTATGTTTGTTGTTTATTGTTTTGTGTGAATAAATTCCAGTTCACTGGGTAGTATTTGACTAAATTGGTATATCTATTTGATGGAGGAATATGAAAAACTAATTATTTAAAATTGTATGTGGAATGTCAAAATAAAAGAATGAATGACAATAGGATGGATTTTAATGAACAAATTTATTGTTAATTTGTTATTATTGAATATTTTTAAAATATGTTGATTGGATAAATATGGATTAAATGTTCTATGTGAGTTGTGTCTTGTGTTCTCTTTGTTTGGTGTTATGATTATGCAATGTAGTTCATTATTTTATATCTACCCATATACTAATGGAATTAAAACTATAAGTCGTGACTTAGAATGGTTATGTTTAATAAGGAAATTGATGATGGGTTGTATTGTTTCACCTGTGGAATTTATAAAAAAACAAACATTCTAGGGGTATAAATTGAGTTTTGGGCTTGATGTGTTGTTGTGCATGTAGATGTGGAAGAAAATGTGGTGGCTTTTGAGTAGCATTTTTTTCTGTAAACCCATAGGTTTTTCTTGGTTGTTGGTTTTTATATTTTTATACATTTATGTTCTCTTGTGATTTCAGTACGCATCCCACCCCTGCTGAGAAATAAGTGATGATCACCCCTATCATCATAGGGGAGGGTGTATATCGAAACATTCAAACGGGATGGTGGATGTATTATTACTTTCTCCTATGAACTACCTCTTCAAGGAATTGGTTTTCCAAGACACTTTATGTGGGTTATAGTGCGGTTGTGAGGGTCGGGTGTCTTCGGTCGTGGTGTGCTTTCCCAAGATTCTATATGATGTGGTATGGTTGCATCCCAAGTGTCTGTAGGTATAATGTGATATGTTGTGTATCCTAAAATTTTGTTGGTGATACATTACGTGGTTTATGAAAATGTTTACATGGGATAGATACGGTTTTGGTTGAGTCCTTGGTGTCTGTGGGGGGGGGGGTTGTGATTTGGCGAGGTTCGTTTTCTAGGTTGCAGGATGAGAAGTGAGACCCAGTGGTGTGTGGGTTGTGATGTATGGATTGTGGAAGAGTGTAGAAGTTTTAAGATGTTTCTATTAGATTATGAGTATCTATCCAATAGGAATTGATTTGGGCTCCCCAAATCATTGATTTATTTACATTATGAATTTACATGAATTGATTTATTTAGTGATTGTGCCTTAGTGTGGATGGGAATTTTAGTATGCCTGTTTTGGGGATTCATGGTTCTTCAACATTCACACCGGTGAATTAGTATGCCCATTCCACATTTTCACAATATATTTTGGGTTTTTCAACTAATTATACTTAAATTATCACCCACTATATATGAACACTGTTTTCAGGTTTCCAGACGGAAGTTTAGGACTATTCTAGACATTTCTAGCCTACGCTTTGTATCAATATCTATATTGGTGGCTTATTATTTAATTACATGTTTCATTCTTTTAGACACTTTTATATGTAAGATTATTTATTTATACATTCATTTATGGATGGTTTTGATTTATATTATATATGTCATGGAGTTCATTGAATTGGATTCATACTATCTCCCATTATTGTTTTTTATAAAGGTTAATGCCTTCCATTTTGTGTGATCACTCTACCTTTGGTGTTATTTTCCATCTTGGTCCCTACTAGAGACAGGACATGATGGTCATTATCTCCCATTATTTAGATATGGCATTTGGGAAATATTTATTTTCATTGGAAATATTGGTTTGGTTATGATTTATTCTTATCGAATATATTGGATAAATGACCAATATATTATATATAATATTATATATATAAATACATATTAAATTATTATTAATAACATATTGAAATTAATTTAACATATTTGGGTGACTAAATTTGGCGAGTATATAAAATATTAATCAATAAAATCATTACATTTATATTCAATTGGTTATTATATTCATTTCTAATTATTTTTCACCAAAAAATCTTATTTTTAAATTTGATAAAACATTTTTTTAATAATTTAGTTGAATAATATTCATAACCACTAATTTAGTATATTTTTTATATATAAATGTATTAAATAAGAAAATTTTAAAAATATATTCTTTTTAGTGGAACTCTATCTTTCATGAATTGGAAGTTGTCGAATAAATGTGTTGTTTCATATGATGCAAGATAACTTATTATTGCATGAATTTGATGAAATATGACATTTTTTTAAATAATAAAAATATTATAATGTCAAGTGATATTATATTCCATTATGGAATTGGTATTTCATATCATACATGCTATTGGATATGCGTTCTTTTGAATTTTCTGATGATACAAGATTTGTAAAAAATCTTGTGCTTATATATTATAATATAAATATTCCATTCAATTTTGGTTGTTGGGGAAAAAATTATTCATTGAAATTTAATAAATATCTTATAATTAATCAAATTCATATGGTGCTTTTTGTGATAGAGTGTTGTTCGGTCTATTGGATTCACTATTACAATCTTCAGGTTTCAAATTTTTTAGAGTATCCCTATGAATTTTTTTTCAATTGGGTATTTAAGAGAATTCACAGTTTTTTGGAATAAATCCCTACATTATCTTAGTATTTGAATAGAATATATTATGTAAAACTGAATGGCGCATCCAGGTTCTATAGCTATAACATATAAAAATATTTTTACTGTATTGAATATTGACAAACACAAATTGCCAAGGGTTTTTTATGACAATTTTTTAGGAAAACGTTGATTTATTATGTGGATTCTATTATACGACAAGAAGATTACTTGGTTAAAATGAACTAAATATATTAGTATTGGATCTAATTTTTACTTATTTTATATAATGGTTTTAGGAACTAGTAATCATTGTATTTTGATTGATCTGTTACCTCCAAAGTTATTCTTAGGATAAGTAATTGAAATCATAAATCAATTATATCATATATATGGATTGATTTTTTTGACCCTAAATTGGATATTCATGAACCATTCAAATTTGATGAAAAAGTGTGACTGGATGTGAAAACATTCAAATCCATAAATCTATTAATATTATTGTCTTCACTTATAATGAGTCCATTCATATTAATTGTACTAGTATAGATCTATATTTCCCTATAAAAATTATTCATTTTTTGAAAACTAATCTAAAATAAAAGCATTACTATTGGATGTGGTATAAGTTACTAATATCCCCCTTTTCCCTAAATGATTGGATAGAAGTACTTATTTTTCTATTAAAACAATTTTTTCTTCCCATGGGAGAATATGATATGGTCGTCATGAAGAGACTAGAGATTATTCAGTGGTTTGTTTTTATAGATTTATTTTTTCATTTTCTTATTCTGGTATATGTTGTCTTTTTTATGTATGGAGGATACCATAATTAATTACACTATAGATAAAAAATTATACATGATAGCTCTTTTGGATATATAATGGGGTTTTTTCTTAGCCTTTGTTAGAATTGATGTGTGCTGGATGTATGAAGAATTTGGTTATATGGTTCAATAATGATTGCATAAAGAAATGTATAGTGGATGTAACAGATATTTCTATTCAGAAAAAAGGGATTATAATTGTGTATAGGATATGTTTATTTATTTTTCGAAGATAATTTCCCAATAGAATGGTTGTTCTAATAGAATAAAGACTCCATTTAATATAGTAAATATTATTGATGATGTGTTCTAGGTCCCATCTATCCTGGTTTCCTACATATTATAGGTATTCCATTAAAGGATATTATTTTTTTGTCATCTTTTATGTTTCTTCATGGATTTATTTGAGGATTAGGAATGTATGATCAGTTTTGTATCATAAAATGTTTCTGTTTTATTTTCCTCTGACCTCATGTTTTTATGTTTTCTAAGTGACTTTGATATTATTAAATATTATGGAATAAATTCAATTCGGAACAAATATATAATTTTATATTTTTGATAATTTTTTACACGACATATTTTAGTATATAAATCACATTATCTATAAAAAATCCTCATTAGAATTTTTCTTAAAAATCGACGATCATTTTACATCATTATAAAAAATAATTAGCAATGAAATTTTGATTATAATTCACAATTAATTTGAAAATACTATTTATATAAAATATATTTAAATAAAAAATCATGTAACAAATGTACTATAAATTTATAAGATTATAAAATAAATTTAATAATTATTTCATCAACTATATTTTTAAATAATTATCTATTAAATCCAAATCAATTTAAAACATAAAAAATTATAATGAGTTGAGAAAACAATTATTCAATATTTTACTAAAATACCACTATATTATTGTTAGAAATTAAAAAAAATCAAATTATTTTTTTGGGAAATTGAAAAAAAATAAAATATTATATTCTTTAAAAAAATTAATTTTTTGTGTAAAATATATTTATAACCAAAATCATATGAAAATGTATTTAAAATAAAATTTAACGTTTAAAAGAAAAGAACATTAAATTATATGTATCCAATTAATATTAAATTTTTATCAGTCATTGTTTGTGGAATTGATAAACATTCCTTTGAATAAATTATATAAAAATAATTTTATGTCTTATAACATTAATGAAAATAAGTATATAATCTATAAAAATAATTAAATTTAATCCCCAAATAGAATATGGTATAATAGTTTATGTAATATATATTTTTGAATCAAACCACAATCAAATATCTTGTCTATATTATATAAATTGCTTTTATATAAATTTATTATCTAATAATATATTAATTATTACTTGTTTTTATTTAGTGAACTTTTAAATGAATTGTGTGATTAATTTTAATTTATAAAATTGTAAAAAATATATATTATGATAACATCATTATTTTTAATTTATATTGATTGAGAATTTATTACAATTAAAAACAATTTTGTAAACCATGTATTTTCTAATTAATGTATCCGGTTTAACAAACATAATAGGGTAAGTATAACAAGTGGTTATGAATGGTTAATATAATGTATGTTTGGAATATGGGAAATGTGAATAGTAATATTAATCAAAATTCATAAGGTAATGATACATACCAGAAATTCAAGGATAATATAGGGGCAGGTACTAATCTATAAATAGATTAACCTATTACACAAATAAATAAATTATTTTTAATATATATTTCAATAAAATAAATAAAAATTATTGTGGGGAAAAGTTTATTTTTAATAATATATTTATATAAAATTAAAATAAATTAAAGGAGATATTTTTTTTATTTCCAATAATGATCTGCAAAATAACATTGAAATCATGAAAATAATTGGATAACAAGGAAAATACCAAGGATAAAAGGGTAATCTATAACCAATGGTAAATTAATATGCATGGTAACGAATCAAACCATATGAGAGAGAATGAATAAAGTGAATAAATAAAGATTAAATCTTAGTTATAATCATATTGAAGAATATTATTATTTTAAGGTCTCATCCTTAATCCTTACAAAATATTTAATTATGTTTAAAATTCACATTGATGATCTTTTCAGGTTTAGAGATTTATATAATTAGGACACAACTTATACATAACAACATGAATATTAAAAGTAGACACCTCTACTCAATATCCATGTTTTTATAAAATAAATACTCTTGAAAAAAAGAAACATGGCTGGTTCCTTGTTTTAGACAACATGACATTTCCGTGAATGCATCCTAGACCCTATTCATCATTAAGTCCTATGAAAAAAAATATTTCAAAACATGGGATGAATATAAAGAACTCAGTAAGTTATATAAAATACGATATGAAAACATTATTCTATGAATACATATAAATCACGAAATCATAAATTTCAATAATAAAGAAATTTTTTTTAACAAACCTCCTAAAATCGTATGATTTTTGAATAACACAAACAATTCATAATTCATATTTGTATCTTCTGGAATTCAAAACATACATTCATGGAAACTTTCACTGCTACACAGAGAGTTATTTTGGAATACCCCTCACAGTATATTCCTTAAATCATAGAGGAGAAACATTGATGTATACCATTGTCATGTTTCCCAATGCATTGTAAATATATCACAAGATCTCCCATCCGAGGATTACCATGGAACCACCTGTATTTGTTTTATCACGTAACCACCCATCAAATGTACAAGTACCACTAAATAATTATAAGACATAAATGATTTAAATTTTCAACATTTCACTCATCAATCACAAGAAATAAATTCATAATACTGAAATATTAAATCAATCCCAAACACAATTTAAAACATTTAATAATGATATTATTGAATCAAAATGTCTCGTAACACAATGAATCTTTTAAAATAAATAATATATTAAATAATTAATTTCCATATAAATAAATCCTTTAAACCATTTTGAAAATGTGTACATTAATGAGAAATATTTAGAAAATTAATTCTTTAAAAAAATTTCAATAATTATTTTTTTAAAGAGTACCTTTCCACAAGGGAAAATACATGAATAAATATAAATAGAGATTTATATTAAAAAAATTTTATTATCTTGAGAATAAGAATATTAAATATATAATCAGACAAAGGGATTTATATACACTATATAAAAGTGAATGAGAACAAAATAATAAATAATTCTTGATGGAATGTAAATTGAGGCAAAATCCATTTAAATGATAATGTAATTACATTAAGGTATAATAAATTACAAAATATATGTGAAAAATATAAATCCACCAAATATAAGTGGATATTATGTTTTCAGAAATCATTGGTCATTCACAAAAATACCTCAAAAATCAGAACCCATTACATGTATATTTTACTAAATGAATAGAGATTGAGTTATGATTTCCAATACAAAGTTCATATAAATGACATAAGAATTTATCCATGTGATGATTATGTGTAGCAAAAGTATATCCATAAAAATGGAAGTATAAATTTAAACATAATTAAATGAACAATAATTCCACACATAATCTTGGGATTATATTTTCAATGAAGTACGCGTAAAACCCAATGATTGAAAATTGAGATTATAAAATCCAAAATGAAAACGCAGAAGCCTAACATCATCATATAAAAATTCATAAAATGATTTGATTAGAGAGATAGGGGTATCTAATGACATGAAGATTAAATTTACAGAAATAATTATATATCAGAACATATCCCAACATAATAAAATGGAAATTAAAAGTCATAAACTAAAAGATGTCTTTGACAAAAAATAAGAGGGTGAAAGGTTCCCTTACCTCGCGTCTAAATCATCACGTATGTTATTTGTTCTTATAGATTAATTAAAATAATATAATTTATAATTTATTAAAAAAATTCAATTTTATTATTCTTTTTATATAAATTATTACATTTCTATTACAATCATATAATTATTCATGTTTATATCTGTCATTTTTTCGATGTTCGGTACTTGAGTAAAAAAATGAATATGTTATAATTATAAATTTTCCATGTGGTTAAAAGTCCATTATCTCAAAAATTTTATTCTTGATTTAAATTTCATATATATATAGTATATATATATTTAGAATAGTTGATAACATTTCGATATAAGAATGGAAATGCACACTTTATAGCGATGGTAAACTGTACGTACGCATAAACACTACATTCATTTATATTTCATATTTAATGGAATGAAAACTAAATGATACATATGTATCTTATAATTATATTATAATATCATATATATTTTGGTTAACTCTATCCTGTATATGTTCCATTTATTTCATGAATGAGTAATATCACTTTGAAGGGGTGGAAGTCCGCACTTCCTCAACTTAAATTATCATATATAACCATTTTAAACGATAATGTTATGATAAAAATGAAAAATATAGAATAATAGAGACAATATAAATAAAATATATATCACATATAAATATTTTTCCATCATAATGGACACCCTGAGAGGTGGTAGGGATAAATTGAACAATCATCATTTCATGAGGAAGTAGTTTTTCGTACAAAGAAACTGTATGTTTGTGTCCATTATATGGGAAGTAAATGTAAGTATAGTTTGAATAATTATTATATAAAATACTATTATATTTAATATTTTGTTTTTTTCATAAAATAATTCAATAATTTCAATTTAGGGGGTCACTAATGAAAATAAATGGAAGAAGCATGGGGGAAGACATTAACACAAATCAGGTAAATTCGTATGATTTAAGCTAAAAGGACATCTTGAATTGCATATTGACCATTTTATGTATTCCATGATATGTATTGGGATTTTGGGAGATTATTTTGGGAGAGTTTGGATGAGCTAAGGTGGATTGAGTGGAATGAGTAATGGTTACGGGTGGTGGCATTTTATATGAGGTAGGAGGGGAACATTAAGAATGTCGAGAAAGATTATTTTATTATAAACTAAATTTCTATTTAAAAATGTCCCCAAGTCATTTATTTCTATTATATGTTGATGAATGTTCTAAATCCTTTCATCAAATATTTTTTAGACAAAGTTTGGTTTCAAATTTAACCTTTTCTTTTAGATTTAACTTTTACTAACGTAATTTAACTATTACTATGTCTTATTGTGTATTAATACAATATGGTTAATATAGTTTCTATAAAATGCCAATAAAGTCTCAAGTGGTTCATTTTAGACATGAAAAAAAATTTCTATGTAATTTGGCCGAATCTACGAATTTTAGGACTATTATATCATTTAATAAAATAGTATTTGTTTTAAAAACACATTTATGTTAATCTATATACTATACATATCACGACCTTTAAAAAACTTGATAACAACATGATTATTTTGAAAAAATATGCATAATTAAAATACAATACTACATAATTATACCTACAATTGTTGTCTTTTATAGAAAATTTTAGAATAAATTAATTGTCATTATTATAATTTAATATTTTTAAAACAATCATTAATAATGTTATCACTACACCCACATTGTGTCAGAAATAATAATATTTATTTAATTTCTAAAAACAATAAATAAAAAACCATTATGAAGTAAATTTTTTAGGTTTTAAAAGACTATTTATATTCAAAGAGATCACTTATATAAACCCATATTAAAATTTATTTAAATAAATATATATGCTAATGTTATATTTTCCTTAACGTTAAATTAAAAGTAATTAAATGTCATTATCACACAAAAATGGCTCCATGGGGTCCTAAAATCTTTCCAAGGATTCCCATGGTCATAAATTTCTCATCCAATAAGATTAGGACACATGTTAGGATAATTTAATATTTTTTTAATATTATTTGTTTATCCCGATTTACCCAATTTAACCTTTAACATTGGAAAAGAAAATATTTTTTGAAGTTACTATTCATAATGTCTTAAAATAAAATTGACCTGTTTCCAAAATTTGGACTTCCAAATTCCATATATGGAATCCATTTTTCCAAATTCACAACAATGAAGTATCATAAATTATTTTGAAATATTTTCACATTGTCAAAAACCAAAAAGTGTCTTTTTAAGAAGAAGAAACTACAAAACGATTGACTTGTGTTTATATACCATTTCAATGTAAAATTACATAAAATGATCAAAATAGATTAAACTAAAGAATTATATAAACTATTAAAAATTAATAAAAATTAAATATAAATTTAAACTATATAAATAAATTTTATTAAAAATATGATTTCAAATAAAATTCATAATTATTCACTATTCTTTAAAAATATAAACATTATCAAAAAAATAGAAAAATTTCATTCAATGTAAATTTTGATGTCCTACTTCTATATAAGTGGTTTATTTTGTCAAATAAATCATATAATGGTGTTAAAAACATATTTAAAAAGGGATCACTATTAAAAGGCGGTAAAACTGTATATTTAGATATGTATTCTTTTATCTGAACAAATGAATTTCGTCCTTATATATTACATAGAAAACATATATATTGAATTAAAATAAAAAAATTGAATATATATCATTATATGAAAAAAATTATTCTCTTTTAAATAAATTTTCATTAAAAAACTCTGGTATATTCAAATGGTTTTTATTTCCATTTCTAATAAATTTGGTAACCAATGAATCATCTTTTAAAGAGATGTAAAATATATTTTGTAATTTAGTTCATACTATTCTTTCATTCCATTCCAACAGTTAGGTGTAAAGAAACATTTTAAAATAATATTAATATTATTGTATTATTTTTCAGTATAACTCAATGTTGTGTGCAATGTATTATTTTTAAGATGCTCATTGTTGCGGGTCAATTACACTACCATAAAAAAGTGTCAACATTAACATAAAGTTAATATATTTTATATAAATATTAGTAGATATGAAAAATTATTATTCTATAAATACCTGAGTGTTACATCATTCTCCCCCTTTTGGAAATTATGTCCTTTAAATTTTAAAATTGGTCTCAGAAACATCATTGAAATGCCTACAAAAGAAAAGGAGTTATTAAAACTATCTCATTATAAGAAAGAAAGATATTTACAAAGGTCACCCGAGATAACCCATATATGGATTTAATGGAGGAAAACAAGGATATGGAGGAGAAAATAACAATCAAATTTAGATGGAGAGTGATTGCAAAAAAAGATTAAGAGAATGTTAACCAAAATAATATCAAAAAAAATTATTATCGAATAAACGGTCTTTGATTACCTAGTATGAAAATTAAATATTTTTCTATTTCGTGATTCCTTTATTAAATTTGGGTATTTTTTTAATGAGATTGACTATGGAAATGTATAAATATACTTAGTTTTCATGTATATCTCATCCTTTAATTAGCTTTTATTAAAATCCCATCTATTCTCCAAACGATGAGTATTCATGATGACTTGGTAACACCTGAAGCGCTTGAATCAACTTCTAGAGGATAACATGATCCATAAAAGATAAACCACATATTTCACTTTCAATTAAAAATTATCCAAAACCAAAATGGTTTGTATATGATAAGATTATATCCACAATGTATAATCTTTTATAAAAAGAAATACTACTCATAATCTCTCAAATTGAAAGAGAAATACCCAATGTCCAAAAAATACCATTAAATAAAAAATTGTATATCAAATTATTCAAATTATTCAAAACTACATTGGAAACACAAAATACATAAGGATTTAAATACATAGTATTACAAAAAAACTTCACATTTATTTCCAAATTACATCGACTACTTTCAATGTCTCATACTAAAAAGTAATTAACCTAATCACATATTCCCTATATTAGGCTATCCATTCCCATAAATACACCAAATCAATATATGTCAACAATAATAACATAGATTCTTATAAAATAATATTTCATCCATTACTCCACAAATTAAATACCATAGTATTGTATTTTCATTAGACATATAGTTTTCCCAAAAGAAAGGGCTTTTTCTAAAATAACATTTATCACATAATCACAAAATCATTTTCCTATACTAAGGTTATCCATTTGATAAAAAATAAGTTCCCAAAATCATCTTATTCTTGACCCATAAAACCATTTAACTAAAAATAATTAGTCATACATGCTATGGACTTCACATAGGCTAGTGGTAGATGATGTTCCCTTGTCTCCCTTCTGTTGGGCGTAGGATTCTCACAACCTTGATGGATGTGACGGGTTGTAACCATTCTTCCAGGTTTTCCTTTTTCAAAAAACATATTATTGTTAAAAAACTCTCAAAAATAATATTAACTTCGTTAAAAATCAAAATAATCTATTTTATCCACATTTTTTATCTAATACCTTTCATTTTGCATCCCAAAATGTAATAACCATTTATCACATAAAAAGGATCATATCAACCCCTTTGGTTATCCATTATGTCCACACCAAAAGGACAATTTTTTCTTGAATAAAATTTACAAATATCAAACTTATGGGTTACACATACTAGAAAATGTCATCCAATGCAATCACATCATCAAAATAGCCTTAATAAATTAATTAATCTCATCATCGTAAATCTATTATAACTTTTAAATCCCATATATATATACTTATTACTAATTAAACATTCTTCATGATCCCATAAAAATATTTTCCAAATTAATCCATAATATTTATTTCCCACAAAAAAAATCTTCCATAATGTATTAATATTTCAATAACGACAAAACATCGCCTATGAATTAATCAATACTTTTTGTAAGTCAATTTTTTTTCTTCATCATCAATTCGAATGGAATTTGGTATGGATAAAAATATATTTTTAAATTCTTTCTAATATTTTTGCTGAATATTATTCGTATAACATATATTTGTATAATGACCATGCATTCCCCATTTAAATCATTAAATTGATCCTTCAATAAAAACAACTTTCCCATTCCAGGAATCAAATGGATGCTTCCTTTTTCCATGGAAGGTTATTGATTAATGACATTAATAAAAACATCTGAAACATATTAACATAACTTTGAAGCATTTTAATTGCTGTTTCTTTCCACATCATTGACACATATGTTTCTTAATATACATACCATTATGATTATTACATGAACTTTTTATAGGAATTTTTTCTCTCATATATCATTCCAGAGAATAATCCCCAAGTTTCAAGTAGTCAATCATGACACTACATAGTTAGTTACGAATAACCACAAGGGTTCTCATTGTACCTCTGATTTCATTTAGTTGTTTATTCAGAAAACAATTATAATTTTTTTTCATATCCATTGTTACGTTACTTCCTAATAGATGTATCCATTTAATAAAAAAAATTAGTGTGAGTATATCAAAAACATCAATATATAATATCTAATGAGGAGTGTAAACACTGAGATATACTTATCCATGTTATCTTAAAATCATTCAATTTATTTAAAATTACTATGAATCTTTCTAATATGTAAACCATTATGGTTATTTCACTTATGCGCAAATAATACCCTAACCTCTAATGTTATCTATATCAACCTCTGATGCCAATTTTAATTCCCCAACCATAAACATTACAAAATCATGAATTATGTAAATGATTCAAATTGAGGATATTTTTAGGTTTATAGGTTTAGAGAATTAGGTCATAACATTTACATAACCACTTCATTATAACATGTAGACACTTCTACTCATGATCTATTTTTTCATAAAACAAAATCTCTTAATGAAATAATCATGATTGGTTCCATGTTTTAGAGGGAAAGAGTTTTCCTCGACCACATAATGGGGCCTATTCATATATGTGTCCTCTGAAAAACCTGTGAAACCATGGGATAACCTCAAAAAGGCCAATAAGAGATAAAAAATAAAGGAATGAAACGTTAGACCCTAAATATGTATTTATCAAGAAATCATAATTCTCAATAATAAATCATCACATTTTTGAAATAGCTCATGAAATCATAATATTTATTAATAACACAAAAAAATCATAAATCACCAAGGTAACATATGAAATCCATAAAATACATTCATTATAGCATTCATATCTACATAAGGAGTTATGTTTTGAATACCCATCACAATATATTACCTATATCTCTTAAGAAAAACATTGACATTTACCTCCCTCATGTTACCCAATGCATTGAAGAGCTATCATGTGCTCTCATGCGCTATGTTTATCATGAAACCACACGTATTAGGTTTATCACGTAACAACCCGTTAAATGTCCAATTACCATTACATAATATAAAAACACAAAAGATTGAAATTATCAACATTTAAATCATCAATCGAAAAAATAAATTCAAGGTATTGAAATATTCAATTCATTTTTAAAACCATTTAAAACATTCAATAACAATATTTTTGAATCAAAGTGTCCCAACCCATTTTTAATATTTTAAAAGAATTAATATTTTAAAACATTAATATAAATATAAATAAATCCATAAAAATAGTTTGAATATATGGACATTAAGGATCAATATTTGGAAAATTAATTATTTAAAAAATGTAAAACAATGTTTTCTTTAAAGAGTCCCTTAAAACATTAGAAAAGACATGAATAATGATAATCAATGATTAACAAAAAAATATATAATATCATGAGAATAATGGGATTCCTGATATAATATGTCAAATTGGAGTATATATACTATATAAAATGAAATTGGATAGTAAGAAAAAATAAGTCTCAATGTAATGTAAATTGAGATGAAATCCATTTAAAATATCATATCATTAGATTTAAGATAAATCAAAGACATAAATATGTGTGAAAAATATAAATACTCCCAATATAAGTGTATATTATGTGTAAAACAATCATAGTTAATTCTCAAAAATTCGTAGAAAATTACCAATGGCTTGGTATTTAACTCAATTAATGGATATTGAGTTAATATTTCCCTTATGATGTTCGTATAAATGACATATGAATTTATCAACAAGGTGATTATGTGTAAAAACAATATATCCATAGAAATGGAAGTAGAAATTACACCACAAATAAACAAATAGTTATTCCACACATACTCATGGCATAATATAATCAATGAAGAAAGCTTAAAACCCAATGAGGGGAAATTGAGATTAGAGATTCCCGTTTGAAAATTTTGCTGGCTAACAACAACACTTAAATATTAAAAAAATTAGTTTGTGAAGGAGAAAAGTGTATCTCATTACATATACATAAAATTTACATATATAAGGATATATAATAACATATCCCAACATATGAAAATTGAAATTAAAATACATAATTTAAAATATTTTTTTGACTAAAAGAGGAGGGTGAAAGGTTCCATCACCTTGAGTACGACACATCAAAAATGATTTGTGTTATTCCGAAATAATAAACATAAGTTAATTTATATTTGTTTTAGAACCTTTTAATTTTTATTATTCCATTTATATCACATATTATCTTTTTATAACAGTAATATAATTTTTCAATTTTATATTAGTCGTTATGTCAATCTTCGGTACTTCTGTCAAAAATTTACTTGATATAATTATAAATTGATCATGTGGTCAAAAGTTTATTATCTCTAAAATTGAATTTATAATTAAATATTAAAAACATATAGTATATATGTATTTATATATAGTATATATGTATTTATATATAGTATATATTAATTTATAATTGTCCATACCATTTGGATATAAGAAATGAAAAGCACTGTTCATAGAGACGGTAAGCCGTACATATGCATGAACGCTACATTCATTATTTTTTCATATTTAAAGGAATAAAAACTAAATGAAACATATTTATATTATAATTCTAGTATAATATAATATATAATTTTTTTAATTCCATCCTTTATACATTTCATGTATGGCAGGAAAGGGTCATATCACTTTGAGTGGGTGGTAGTCCAGATTTGCTCAAATGAAACTATTGTATTTACCAATTATGGATACAAAAAATGTATGTTGAAAATAAAAGATAAATATTCATATTGAAAATATAAATATAATATATATAAGATGTAAATACATTCCAATCATAATGGAAATCATGAAGGGTGGTTGATAAAAATCGAATAGTCCCCATTTTGTGAGGCAGTTGTTTGCCATACACTGAAACAGTATGCTTGTATCCATTAGATGGAGATGTGTGTAAGGGTAGTTCAAATAAATCTCATAAAAACATATTATTATATTTATGATACTGTTTTTTTATAAAATAATTTATTAAATAGAGTTTAGTGGTTTGGAGAAGGAAAAAAAGGGGAGAACCTTGATAGAATACATTACCTCAAATCGGGTAACTCCTTTTGATTTAAGCTATGAGGCCTTCTTTAATTGCATTCTGCCAATGACAAGGCTTATAAAAATAGGATAGAGATGTTGGGATATTATTTGGGTAGATGATGGACGAGCCAAGGTGGATTTATAGGTGTGAGTAATGGTTAGAATTCTAATCCTTTTATAAGTTGGATGAGGGGCACATTTGGAATCTCTTGATTGAATTTTTTGTTATAAACTGAATATAGATTTAAAAAGGACCCCAAATAATTTAATTCAAATACACGGCGAGTATTATTTTAAAACCTATCAACCAATAGTTTTTAGAAAAGTTTTAATATCAAATATAACCTTACCTTTTAGCTTTAACACATAGTTATCCAACTTACCTATTGCCATGCCTTTTTTTGTATTCATACTATATAGTTAATATAGTAACAATAAAATGACAATAGAATATAAAATCGTTAATTAATGAAATTTTCAACCATAATTAAGTCATTTAGATGAATCATCAATTTTTAGTTCTATTATAAAATTATATAAAATAGTATTTGTTTTAAAAATTCATTTATGTCAATTTATTTACTATTCATATCATGACCATTACAAAAATCCATAACATGATTCTTTTGAAAAAACAACATTTAATAAAAGTAAAAAAGTAATAATTATCCCTTAAATTATCCTATGGAATAAAATGTTTCAAAATAAATTTTTTTTTATTTTTTAAATCTCATTTATTTAAATCATTCATTAATAAAGTTATCACTAAATCACTATTGTATCATAAGTAAAATAATTTATATAATAAATAAAAATTATTAATAAAAGAACATGATGTGTTAAATTTTTTACAATTCTAATTTCAATTTATTGTATAAGATATAACTTATATAATCCAACTTAAAAATTGTTTTACCGTTTAACTATGGTTAAAAAAAATTCACTAAAATTATTATTCATAATGTCAAAAATAAATGATAACTATTTACACAATTTTTTCCTCCTCATTCCAAATATGTAATCCATTTTTCCAAATTCAAAACACTGTATTTTCATAAATTAATTTAAATTTTATTCTTATTGTCAAAACATAAAAACATATTTTTAATAAGTAAAAACTACCAAAAGATTGACATTTGATTACGTCCGATTTTAATGTTCAATTATTTAGAACGAGAAAGATTATATTAAACAATAAAAATATAATACAATTAAATTTTAAGTCCTATTAATATTACAATCAAACTATATAAATAAATTATATTAAAAGGAATTTTTTAATTAAAATTCATTATTTTTCACAATTTATAAAAAAATTTAATTTATCATAGAAATACAATAATTTCATAAAAGGTAAATTTTGATGTTTCTATTTTAAATAAGATGTTTATTATTTCAAATAATACTTATAATGTTGTCAAAAAATAGAATTTAAAAATGGATTTCCATAAAAAGGTGGTAAAACGTAGTTTTTTTTAAATAATTTATTCTTTTATCTGAAAAAATGAATTTTGTTCAAATATCATATCTAGAAAAAATATAATATGAATATAAAATATTAAATTATATATATATATCATTATATAAAAAATAAATGTTATCTTTTAAATACGTTCACATAAAAAAAACATCTTTTATATTCAATAGGTTTTCATTTCTATTTCTAATAAATTTGGTAACCATTGAATCATAGTTTAAACATTTGTAAACCATATTTACATATAAATTTGATATTATTCATTCATACTACTCCAATGGCTGGGCGTTAACAATAATTTTAATATAATAATAATTTTTTTTCCATAACTCAACGTTTAGTGCAATTTAAGATGTCAGAGAAGACTGTAGTTGCTTGTCGAGTATGCTATCAGAAAAAACAAAATCCTTCTTAAAATATAATTAATATCTTATTCGTAAATAGTAATAGATATGAAAAAGTAATACACTATAAATACCCAGGTCTATTCAATAATGATCCTTGAATAATAAGATCCTAGAAAATGTGAATGTGGAAGAAACATAATAAATTACATTGGAATAAGTCAAGAATGACCTCTATAATAACATCACATGGTATATATAGTCAAATTATGTATTTTGTTCACTCTTTAATCCCATAAATAATTTTTGATTATAAAAAAATTACATATTTAATTGGATTGATATCTGAGCACACCCATCTTATCACGTACATGATTTTGTGTTCTTAAGAATGGAGATATTCATAAGTCATAATCATAAGTCATAATCATCAAAAATTTGGGAAATAAAATTTATTCATGTATGAACCACATCTAAGGATGGTAATATTTCCTAGTTATATATGTACGATACATATATACCTAATTTTAATGATTTCAATAACATCAAAGATATATATAGAGATATGTAACAGGTGTCCGAATGAGAAAGGTATTAATTTGATGAATAATGGGGGTTTGGATAAATAGGTTACAATATGACATAAAATTTTTATTGAAAAGATATCAAGGTTTTATATAAAAATAACAATTCTTTAATCAATTAAAATTAAACCATTAAAATAAATATACTATTTATGATATCTTATTATGCACATTTATAAACTTTTTATGGAGATATATAGACTAATTTCATTGTTCCATGATAGATTTTTTTATTGTTCAATGTTGAGATCAATTAAGGATAATTATGATTTTTATTTTCAAATGGGACTAAATATTCTGAAGTTATATATAAAGGAATTAATATACATTTAGAAATTTAAATAGTTCCACATACCCATATGTGTTTTGACATTTAGATTATACATTTGGTAAAATTTTAATATTTTGTGGTTTGTTTATTTTGGTTGTTTTACCAACCATCAAAAATATGTTTATTTTAACTTAATAATTTGGTAATATAATAATTCATGAATTGGTACTAATATAATATATTTATATATGTAATTTTTGACACCATAATTTAATTTATAAATTCAGTGAATGTGGTAATATGAAACAAACAACCATCGTTCAGGGAGGCGATGTACCAATATAATATAGATGATATATTATTATTTTAATACATAGAGTGAGGAAGATTATGATTTATTGATATTCCAATTACAGTATATTATTCTAGAATAGATATGACACTATAATTATTATTCCATGTATAATGGATTTTTCTAGGGATGATGATGAAGATAAAAATAAAAGGCTCGATTTGCAGAATGACTTCTTTCTTTGGATATCCATACTTAGGAATCCATTTTTGGAAATATCGATTATTATTTTGGTAATATGTGTAGATCATGGACATAGGGTAGAGGATTTCTAATGGAATTATGGAAAAAATCAATAATTAAGTCTTGGAACATACAATTAGAAGCGGCGGTGATGGGGGGAATTTATATGTTGATGATATTTTTATTTAGAATTTTATATTTATTATATTATTATTTTTTTCTTATTACTATAAATGATATTTATTATTGATACTATATATTAAATAGTGTATTTGAGTTTTATCTTATTGGTAATTACATTATAAAGGGTTCAAAATTTATATATATATATCTTCAAATGAGACATAAGATAATTTTTAAAATTTCATTATTATATAAGAGGACAAACATTTTTCAAAAAAAATACAAAAAATCACCATAATCATATTTGATTAGTTTTATTTCCATATTGAAATCAATTTATTGAAATACTTTTCTATATAAGGTAAATTTTATTAGTAAATAATATCGTCATTTATTAGATTGAAACCAATTTTTATATTATTACCAATTTTTCAACCACAATAAATCTAATTAATGACATATAATATTATATTAGCAATATATAAAAATATAATATTAATTTATAAAACAATTTTATGAAAATAAGTTTTTTATAAAATAATTATTTTTAATGTGAAATCAAAATAAAAACAGGTATGTTCTATAAAATGATAGCGATTAAGTTAACATATTGAAAAAAATTATTAATTGGAATCACTGTATAAATATATAAAATTTTAAATTTCTAAAACCCTATATTTTATTTTATTCACTATTAAATGTCTGTATTATTCATAATGTAATGATATTATTTCTAATGGCCTCATTTCTTATAGTTATATAGTAACTTACTTTCTATAAATAGATCTCAATTACACCATTCTATATTCACATTTATTTTATCTCTATATAATATATAGTTTCATTTTAAATATTCATATCAAATTAAAAATATTCTAATTTATGTCCAATATTTTTTTTGTGATTGTAGTTATTCTACTGGATCCATAAAATCCAAAACAATAAATTTCGGTTGTATGAATTTTAAATTTTTATCTCGTTGTAATTTTTTAATTATTATATAAATTATAATTCTATATATTTAATATTAAAATTATTAAAATTATTAAAATTAAATTTGGTTGGATGTATCATTTAGTTCAGGTGAATTTTATGATTTTATTTTAATATTCATTAAAAATATACAAATTTAGAGGTTAAATTCCATTGATGAAATAATGTTCAATTACATTATTCCCAAAATAATTAATTTACAAATTGAACATTTGTTTTAAAAAATATGATAAAAATAATTTTTGGTACTTATTCCTCATTGATTCATTTATTCCCTGGGTTTCATAGTTGTGTTCAGTTTCTATAGTTCATTGACATAGAGAGTTTTATTAATTTATGTAACATTGTATATTTTTTGTAATATCCTAATATGATACTATGAATAAGGGATATCATTTTCTAGCTGTAAAACCTCTAAATAATAAACAAGTCATGGATCAATAATATACTTACTCAATAAGGATACAGGTAGAAAATAATTTATTTAAGATATGGTTTGTTAGAATTATATTTTATAGGACACAACTACAATGTGATTAAAAATAGAATGGTGAAGATATACAATGGATATAACATTCCCTTCACTCAGAATCACATGGCTCAGTTACCTAGATACATGTAGAGGTACACATTACACATAACCAATAACTATATGAATTTTTGTTGTTGTTGGAATGGAAATTATGTACAAATTGAGTAGACCAATTTGGATATTGAACGATCTAGAAATATTTATACCATTTCCCAACCATTTCGGGTCCCATCTAATTGCATTCAAGAATATAAACCAAAAATTCATGTGTTCTATATCTCATTCCATAGTGGAATCATTATGGATCTCTTGCGAATTTGAAGTCAATCTATTATTTTTTGTGTTCTTGACCTAAGAAAGAGATGAAAAACATATTAATTTGAAGTCCATTGAGAATTATCGAAACATGTCCTCAACTATCTAGATAGTCCATGATGGATAGACAAAAAATTAAGATACGTGATACTAAATTCAATTCCATTATTGGAGAGTGTTTGAGACATTTATATGACATAAAGAAAAGTTTTTAGTCTCAATCAGATTCCATTTATAATAGTGTTCCATAAAACTCCAACATGCCTATGATGTATACCATTTCAATTTAATCGAGTAAAAATTCTCTCAAATTACTTCAAAATGAAAACTATTAGGAAGATAATCCACTAAACCCAATGTATAATTAATTCCTCTTTCCATATTCAGATAACAATTGAAAATGCCCATTGTGCTGTTTCTCATTTATATATTGTAATGTATAGTGGTTCCAGCCTCCCCCAAGATTTATTCATTTCATCCACCACTTGCTAACATTCCCGGAACATTGATTGACAGTTTGTGATATAATTATACATATTTACACACCAATTGGGCTCTCAAATTCAGGTTACATCTGCATTCTCCATGGATGGATGGATATGTTTTAGATATATGCATAAATCCAAAAATATTTATTTATCATATCATATTATGGTGCACAAACTCATGACTCAAATATTATGACTCCATTATGAACAATTTTATACTCTGATGATTTCACATTTAATATAGCATTCAATTTATTTGGAATATCCACATTATCTCTTTGATAATCATTTATATTGTCATTAAGGGATGGATGAAAAATTATTTTAAAAAGGAAAGAATAATTTACTTCCCTTATTTATTCCATGAATATTATTTTCATTTCTATGATTATTTGGTCCTTCTCAAATCAATACATTAATATGGTCACTTAATCCATTATATTTATATATTGTTCCACTTCATATTATTTACCCAAATGGTTGTAGATTGAGAGGTAAAAGTCCCAGATTAGTTTTAACAATCATTATAGGAACATGTTAAGAAATTAATGTATGAATATATTCTTTAGGATCCTATGATGCATTTATATTAAACTTTTCATCCATATATGTAATTCTGAAATATTTTCAGCTCAAATATAACCTAAATGAACTCGAAATCAGATGATGGATTGTTCATCTCTTTCTCCTTAAACATACATGAGGCACGGTATATCAAATTATAATTTTTCATAATTAGAAAACCTAATACCTTATTTAAGGCATATTATACACTACATATAGTTATCTACTTATCGATATTATAGGTACCAATGTATTGATATAGCTATATTTTAGTTCCTTGAATTTATACTTAATGTCATTTATTTATAAAACGATCACAACATTTTGAGTTACATTGATTATCATGTTTTAAAATAATTGTAATTTTCTCTCAAATCAATGTGGATACCCTACTAGTCTATTAAAATTATAGACCTATATTATTGTTATTTTTCTATGACACAACTCAAATTCATTTATCATATAAAGTTCCACTAATATTGATGTTTTATTGATAACATGTCCTTATAATGATACATACTCTATTTTGATAACACTATAATAATAATTTATAAAAATAATCAACATTCACAAAGTCAATAACATAATCTTGAATGTTACACAAGATCCACCTTCATTTTATAGTAAATAAAATAATCATCTATAGAAACTAAGACAAATTTATCATGGAAATCTATAAATATTTATTCATTTATTACATAATAAATTTTGTATCCTTAATGATATTAAAGGGAATCCCTATGTAATCATAGTTTCCATTATCCTTATGAAATTATTTCATTGGAATATATTCATTCATCAACTTAATTTGGTGATATCTTGACTAACGGTTCAATGTAGATAGTTATGGGGCCTCAATAAGATTATAAAATAATTCATCTATCTAATATAGGGGAAAAATCATATTTGTTAATAATATATTGACTTCAAAATATTCAATTAATAGGTACATTGACCCATTATTCTTGATGATGTGGACTAGTGAACCCCATAGAGAAGCACAAAATCATTTTAAACCATTTTCCTAGATTCTGATATAATTATTTATTTAGTTTTACTAACATAAAGATTGCCATTATTTTATGAGTCTTCAATATACGTGGAGTTCAAGGTATATGTTTGATTGAGAACTGAACCTCTAGATCAGGTGTTGCAACACAAACCTATTCCTGGAATAAATCATTATAATTCCATATAATAGGAATGTATTCAATCTTGATACTCCCCTTGTTATCAATAACATTACCTATATATACAAAATCTCATGAAAATAATATCCACACATTAGAATAAGGTTCCATAGGAGATTCATCATCCTCCAAACACTTCTATAAAACCAATGGATTACTTAGATACCACTCACTATATACGTAAGAAAAATTCCATGAAAATTTACTATAAATATAATTATCCATCAGGTTATCACTTAATTATTGAAGACCTAATCAATAAAATCTAACTAGAATAGTCTATGATGCTAAATATAGATAATCATTCCTTTAACATATTTTATTTACTAAAATTGAAAAAATATTTCAAATAAAATAATTTTCATATCCTGATGCCTATAATATTTTTCATTCTATGTTCATAGTATGTCAAAATTAATATAAAATAATGATACTTCATTTTATTCTCTATATTGATCTTGTAAATATATGTAATCTCTCAAAACATATGAAAAACGGGGGAACACATAAACATAAATGTTGATCTACAAATACAACAAAGTGAATACTGATGGTATTAAAGCATGGAATATTATTTTTTACTGAATTAAAACATATAATAGCAATTACAATCTAATTAATAATCATCTATATTAATAATATAAGGAATAGGTAATTAGAAGGTCATGGAAGCATTGGAAAACAGCAACATAAATTGTGACATTATCAGAAGTCAAGGGTAACCACCAAGACAACATCAAATGGTTTATATAGTCTCATCCTACGTTATTCTCAATCAACAAATCCATATATTTTATATCAAAAAAAACATTACACTATTTATTAGAGTATTATATTTGTGTACTAATTATACCATTCACATGATAATATGTTCTAGAAAAATAAATAATAAATAATACATAATCATATGACATAATCATAAAGAATTTCACAAATAAACTTGATTCATGTATTACCCCATCATAGAAATGCATAATTGGTTTTGTATGTTTGTAAGAGACATATATAACATGATTAGAGGAATTTCATAAAATCTAATACAGAACGATGGTTATTTATATTGTTAAATTGTATAACTAGAAGAATATGGGTTTTTGTTCATATTTGTTTCCATATATTGAAGAATCATTCTATACGTATACAAATTTCTATTAATTTTCAAATTAATTTCATTAATCATATAGTAAAAAACATCTTCAATTAACAATTTTTTAAAATAATTTTTATTTGTTCAATTATTACAATTTTATTGATATATATTAAAAATTTTCATTATTCTAAGAGTGTTTCATTTATTGCGGAATTATTGGATAACATCGGGATAAGAATGAATGTTATTTTCATATAATATATACATATAAAAGTGAAATGAAATATAATTCTTGCAATTTTTTATATCTTAATCATCCAAATATCTCATATTATTTATGATGTATGGATTATTTATTTAGAATAATGATAATGTTATATAGTTAACCTATTTTTGGAATTTCACCAAACATCATTAATACGAATAATTTTATTTAATATTATGGACATATATTTATTAAGTAATGGAAAATAATATCTGAAATATTGATTTTTTTTCATATAAATTTTGTATAACTAAATTGAAATTAACAATGATGGTTGTAATTTGAAATCAAAATTCACCCTTTATAGATTCATTAATCATACCTTATTCCAATGATGTTTTTGTTTTATTATAATAAGTTCAATAGAGACGATTTTGGATGAAATATATTCCATTAAAAAATAACAATCGAAAATATATTTTATAATGTAGTTATTATTCCTTGTTTAGTGTAATTATGTACAACAATGAGGTAGAGAAAAATTGAAGATTTTTTTTGGGTGTGGGGTTATTACCTTATCCATTGGATTTCCCAACTTGGTCATCTTATAAAAGAACATCGACCTTTTATATTCAAAATAACAGTATAATTATGAGATGAGGGAGGGAATTTTGAATTTATTTTGGTAGAAATATAGAAATCACCAAATATTATATGGTATAAAGAGAAGGGGTGGTTAATGTAGAATTTATAAGGGGAGGAGTGTGGTGTTTTTTATAATTATAATAATTAGTTTTTTATTTTTAGCTCCGGACTACCAATAGTATAAATTCACTAACATTAAACTGTTACTGGTTTAGCTTTTTCTATAAAATGGTTTCATCAATCATCCCTGACAGAAATATTCATGTAATTGGATTTTAAAGTTAAATACATTAATTTTATGTATTTCACTATTAACCAAAATCAAATTATATTAGTAGATTTCCAATTAATTTAACCGTACTATTTTTTTATGTGATGATTTTAAAAAACATATTGAATTTATTGTAATAATTCATTATAAATGATAAATTTAAGATTAAATTAAAATTATCATTTATATGAAAAATATCAATTTTAAAATTATTATCAAATAACTGAAACTTTTAACATTTATGTAATTTCTGGTAATATTATATTTTAATTTTAATAGTACATAAAACTAATTTATAATTTTATTAATTTTTCTAAATCATTATTTTTATTGAAAATGATAAATTAAATGAATTTTGTGATCAAAATATTTACAATATTTTATGTAATTTTTAAAACATTTATTTAAATGTATCATGGTTTAAATATATCATATTTTTATACATATATATTATTTTACAAATCCATATGTTTGGTCAGTATTTCAATGGTCATGTAACTATTCATAATGGACATATTTGTAATGGTCATACTGTTTCTGACCTTTTATAAATAAATAAAATTGGATTTGTTCATTATTACATTATATTTTCTCTTATGGTTATATATATACATTTTTTTTAATTTAAAAATTCAGATTAAATCAATAATTTCTTATTTTACTCTTATAATGATTTATATTTCTGTGATTATTATTCTAGATCATGAATGTAGAATTTTTCATATTTTAGTTATATTACATCATATTTTTAACCCAATATGACATTTTTAATTATTATTGAAATATTTTAACATCTAAATTTAATGTTCAAATTATTATAATAAAATGTTGTTTCCTTTATATCATTGTTTATTTTCATTATACGACATTATATTACAATCTGTGACATATTTATATATTTATAAGGTTAATTTTATTGATGAAATATTGGGTCATTTCATAATTTATTGCCGGTATTGGTGGTAGTTTGATGGGTGGTGATCTGGTGGGTTGGGTGTTTGAGAGTAATAATAAAATAGGTAAATCTATTAATTGGGGATATTCAATGAATGTAGTTTATAAGTGGTGTTCAAAAGGAGTAATGTGTGATAATGAAGATTTCAAGATGAGTGATTCATTCAAGTGTTGATGCAAAAAGGAGGGAAAATATTTTTTTACCAAAAATCATAGAGACTACCTATTGGGAATCACCTACATTAATTTTCATATATTACAACATCATTACATGAGTTTTTTAAATATAAATATATATATTATGTTATTCTAACAAAAACACACATTTCATTTTATAAAATTTTATTATTATAAATTAAAATTAATTATAAAATTTAATAAAATATTATAATTATTTAATAAAATCTAAAATAGAATATTGGTTTTATTTTAAGTTCAATCATTTAGTAATTAAAAAAACACCACAAATTATATAAATAGGATATTCATTCCAATAATGAAAAATTATTGATGATATTTTTGTTTATATTTCATAACAATAGGTTCTCCTATAAATTTTTTTGATCATTTTGTGAATCCATTTTACTTATAAAACATTTTAAATTAGAAAAAAATTACTTTTCAGAATACCAAAAATAGGTTATATTATTTTTCAATTTACTAAATTCAAACGTATTAAAAATTACCTGACCATAAATTTAAAATAATTTCATAAAATTTCAAGGAAATTTTATAATTTTTCAATGTTATATAAACAGTTCAACTTAATAAATTAATTCTAAACATATTACCTAAATAATTTCATCAACATCACTCATTAAAATATTGATAAATGAGTTCTCATATATAAATAATTAAATATTAATTATTTTATCTTTCTATTTTTATAATATGAGACATTATTCATAGTTTTGTTTATTTGATTCACTTTCCAAAACTATTGATCAAATTTAATTATAAAATTATCCAATAAATAATTTTTTCTAGACCGCTCATCGAATATATCATTAGTGTGTTATGAAAATTGGTAAATTAATCAATTTTTTTCATAATAATTTCATTAATAGATAATATAATTTTCTTTTTTTATAATTTAATATTTTATTTTTGACACAGAAAAAAAATTTAATAATAAACTAAAAATTATTTATTATTAAGAAAAATAATGTAATATTGATAAGAGGATAATTGATAGATATTTTATATTATTTAATAATTATTTCCCTAAAACTAAACAAAATTAAACAAAATAATATTAAATAATTATATTAGTTTTGATCATTTAATAAACCCTATATGCTTGAAAATAGTTTTCAATTAAAACATCTATATTATGTTAGTTTCAACCACACCAGATTTATAATTGAAAATGTGATGTATTATTAATTGTCAATATTTAATCGAAAGTAACATTCCATGAAATTTTTAATTATTGAAGTTGATTTATTTCCTTAGAAAATTGTTATCTTTTTTCATATAAAATAGATAAAAATATGGAAAAAACACTTTTGATCATTTTTACCATACAGAAAGACAAATGTTTAGGAAAATCATACATATCATTCACAAATTTACTCTAACCCATTTCCCATTTTGTTTACTAAAATTTATGTTCCATTACTATTTTTCACATTTAGTTTTTTTAAAGTGAAAAAAATTATGATTCTAAAAATAAATTATCAGTAAATCTACCCACACTACATGTTGGATTGTATCTTGTTTAATTATTATTGGAAAAAAATTAATCTGTAGTAATTTACATAATATTTCAGAACAATTTGAACACAATTTCTTGTTTGTTGATGTCTAAAACACATTTTTAACATAAACCATCATATAATTATAAAAAATCACCTTCATTCTTTTTTTTTATGGTTCATGATAAATTTATGGTTTGTTCAATCCAATGTGTCAAAAAATATTCAAGAACTATTTCCATTAATTTGATTATAATAAAAGGACCTTATCATTAATTTCACATTATTATTTATTTTTTGACTTTTAAATCATTTTAATTTCTAAAAAAATATAATATTGTTTTATATAAATAAAAAAAATTTAAATTTAATTTATTTAAAAATTGTGAAAATCAATTAATGATCAATACTAAATAATTTCCTAATTATCTGATCTCATTTGAATTATTTTAATAATCTTTGACATGTTTTTGAAATATAATAATTATTTATATCTGTAAATAATAATTATGTCCTTTCAGTGACATCACTTGTAAGATTGATTTTGAATTTATTCGTATTTTTAATAAATTAATAAATAAACTTTTGATATCAATTTTTTCAAATGTTAAAATTGTTTTAATAGTTTTGATCATTTAACACATGTTATTATGTCATAAAAAAATTATAATACAAAAAATCTACATTGGGTAATTCCATACTCATTGAATATATAATTGAATTGATATTGAAATATTTATATAAAAATATTATTTTTAATCATTTTAGATGAATTTCAATTAATCATGAGCCCATTTTTACATTTTCTATTCATCGATAAAAAATTTTAACCTAGAGAACTCTTTCAATACCAAATATGATCATAATGATGATTTAAAAATACCAAAAAGCGTATTGATTTTTTTTCATTCCTATACATTCCAAATAAATCAATGATAATATTATTAGAATCTAATATGATTATATATTTATTCCTACCCTCATAATTCCTTAACGTGGCATAATAATTGTTTTTATAAGTTAAATTGACATCCCATCCATCACTAGGAGGGGTTAGTGATAATAACTATGTGTATAGAGATATAAATAATAGAAATAACATTAATAAATAACTTATCTTCTAATAATTTTTCATTTTTTTCCATAATATATCTGATAAATATCTATCTATAAAAAATTTAATATCGTTATATATCACAGACAACCAAAATATGGTCCAAAAAATTATAAATGTTAATTTTCAAAATTAAACAAACCATTACAATAATTCAACAATAAATAATGATCAATATGAAATATACTATTTTTTTAAATTAATTTATAATATAGATAACCATCATCATTTTATCATTACCCAAATTATCCTTTAAGTATATGTTTTTGATCTCTGTGAAAAAATTGATGTTAGATGTGTGAACAAGAATGCGTGAGAATGGACACTATGTTTTTTCATCATAAATTATGATATGATGATCTACTAAAATGAATAATTTTTTGTAATTACTATATTAATTATAAATGAAACCAAAAACTCAAACCAAAAAACATTTAATCCGCTCTATTGAAATCATCAAATTTGTTCGTGTAACTGTTCATGAAAGTCATGATATGGTCTTTACTCTATGAAAATAATTCATTCGCATGTATAAATTTGATTTTATTCCCTAAAAATATAAAAAATGGGATTTTATATACCTCATTATTTGTCACTCACCTTTCAATTGATAATCCTTAAAAACATATTGTGGTGTATTGGCAAGCTAGTGACAACCATCCATTATAAATTTTCCATGAATATAATCTATTTATAATGAAAAGCTTCACAAAAACCATATAACACATTAGTAAGTGATTGTTTGAATTTTTTTCATTAATAATAACTACCACATGGTAGCCTATATTCAAGGGGTTTAGATCATTTAAAAATCATTGAATTGATAGAAATTGAATCAAATACTATCACACCAATCAAAGATTATCGTTTTTTATGATATAATGTTATTTTTGTTTAAAATGATTTTATCCGAATTGAACTATGTGACTGTGTTCTATAATGTTGAAACCACATGCATCACACCTATGTTTTCGCCTTATAACATAATACCATTATAATTTTTTAGCCAGTTCTCTATACTATTCATTCACCTATCTTTGTGCATCCTACCTCATCTTCTATGAGAGGTGTTCACTAGATCACATGTAGTTCTTAAAACCCAAACCTTGATCCATGGTCTCGATGTAGTTACCACCCATGGATGGTTTCCTATAATGGGATGTTTTCTATAAATGAAAACCCATACATCCAATTTTAGACAATCATGATGTTCTCATGGAATGTACTCCCATAGCAGTTGGGTGGAAATAATTATGACCAACAATCCCAGTCATCCATAAAAACATTATATTGATTTCAAATTAAACACAAATTATTAGAGTTAAAAATAATAATATTATCCCTTGTAAATTGGAGTTAATCTTACAGTTTCAGTCTACCAACTCATTGAGACACATGAGTGTTAGGAAACCATATCACTGAACCACTGGATTATGGGGACTCCTAGACACATGGGCAGTAGGGAAACATTATACTTGGGTATCTTATTTGGTAACCCACATTTCCTCTCCCTCTTATCATGTTTCCCTCTTCCCCTAGGTATCTTACTGATTAACATGCATCACCCATGAATTTATGAGACCTAATATACAAATTATGAAATACATTATTGATACAATATATTAATTAATACATATAAAAACAGTCACAAAACCAAAGGACATAAATTTTTAGTGAATTGTAGACTTTATACATAATATAATATATTAAATAACTATTCATCATTTATTGAAAACTATACTCATCTAGATACTCTCCTAAACATCTAATATGATCTTATAAATTTCATAAATTTTTTAGTGTAAACATATGAAATGATAGATCACAAATTATCCTTAAGAGAAATTTATAAACTGTTCAAAATGGTTAAATCATAAACATGAGGTAAAATATGAGAAATTGAGAAATATCAAGTAATATGATCATGTTACCATAAATTAAAATCATAAAACATAATTGATCATTAAATATAATTGTATAGACACATATGAACCATTAAATGTTGTAAAAACATGTATTTGAAACACATGAATAATCTCAATCAAACAATTAAGTACTTTTATATGAAATTGGAGAAACATTAGAACATTGAATATCATAAAGATTTGTAATAACAATGAAATGAGGTAAATATTTGAGACATGGTGCTGAAATAAATACAGTGAAACAATATGAATAGATAATGTTATTAGAAACCATTAATATTGTAAACAAATTCAGTAATATTAATCACTTATTGTTTTGTAAAAATTAATGTATATTCAAACATCATTTTGTGAAAAAATAAATTCTTATCAATTAAACATTGTCACATGTGATATAAAAACATAAAGATAAATTGTTGGGTGTTATAGGAATCCAAATACCTTCGTTCATACAATGGAGTTCCACATAAAATGAAATATTTCATCTTATCATAATTTAGCATTTGAAAAAATGGGTTTCATAAATTTCCCAAATGGTATCACTTCAAAAACATGACAAAGTATGAATAGAAACAGAATCCTTCAATAGTATTATTTAATAGGAAAAAATATAGGGTGATTTATGAACCACTTATGCAGTTTAAAAAATCCATTAATGATTTAGAAAAAGTTATAAAGGGTTATTTTCATAAAAAAATCTTTCCATACTCATAAAAAGGCATGATTTTAAGTCACATATGAATGAAAATAGTTTTAGATTATTTGAAAAATACATAAAACATAAAATCATACTATATTTAAATAAAAATATTTTTTCATAGTAAAACATATGTAAAAAGTAAAAATAGATTAGATTATTATAAAATAATTTTTAGAAAATTCTATATAAATATATTATAAATACACAATTCAAAACCCACAGCATAATAATGATATTAATTTTATTAAAAATTAATGATGGGAAATATAAATATAAAGTGGGATTAAAATTATTTGTGTGTCAAATAAAGATAGGAGAACATTGGTGGGAATTTAATACATTGATATTGTGAAATAACTATTGAAATAAATAATAATTTATTTAAAAAAAATCACATTCAGAAAATAATATATTGATCACAGAAGAGGAAATTTGATTGAAACATGATTTCCATGAAAATAGGATGTCTGTAAAAAATAAAATAATAATTGGATAAAATATATCAACCTAAAAACATATTAGTAATAGAGGAGTGATTATGATCCTTGGAAAATATTTGATAACTGAAAGTCGCATAATATTATTCCTATATCATTTAATGCACTCTATCCTATCATAAATCAAACAAATCTATAATAATATAAAATTATAGAATCAAATTAATACATGACATTGTATATATATTTTATTTGTAAATATTATTCGTAGGTATATTATATTGTTTTCAACTATTTTCTATCATATGTTGTTTATAGTTATTGTTGAATTTAATAATTGAATAGTAAATGACTCAGTATCCATTCATCCAATAATTCTTATAATTAAAAAAATATTTATAATATAAAAATTTAATTATAAAAAATATTTATAATATAAAAATTTAATTATAAAAAATATTTATTTTAAATTTCCCATGATGTGTTTTCCATTATTTATCCTTAAGTATAAAATTGATAAAATTAGACACGAGTACTCTTCTTAACCACAAAATATTGTTTTTAATAACTATATAAAATCATTATATATCATTTGTTAGAAAAAAAAAATTAAAATTTAGATATTTATATCATAGTATATCAATAGTTTTATTTTTTCATCATATATGGTGTATTTTATATAATTGTTCAAGAAGGTTGTCAAACTGATCCAAACATGACTATAATATGATTATAGATTGATATGATATTAGTTAGTTTCAGTGTCACTACACTATAATCATAATATTATAATTTAGTGTTTATTATTATTTTATATCATAATATATGGGATATAGGACCAGATGTAGTGGATAAGAATATATTACATTATTTGAATAAAGGGTTTTCCTCTTAATTAGTATATTTTAAATTATTAAATTAGTGACGCTCATTTTTTGACCATACAGTTAATAGGATATAAATTGTTTCATAATAATACCTAAATGATATAATTAATATCATATTTATACATTATAATCATTATCATGACAATCCATATAAGTTACTTTTTATAATATTGAATTTAAAATAACTCGTTCTACTAAGGGTGTAGTCCCCATGTAGGGATTGATTATGATTTTTTCCAAGGAATGGGAAATTATTTTTATTTGTTTTATCGTATCATAATATAGAATATTTTATATATATCATATTTATTAATTACATTCAAAAATATTAACATATGTGTATAGTGGTTGTGAAAAGAGAAGCACAATGCTTTGTGGTGGAAGTAGTTCACACACATACACGAATTTTGTTTTCACATTTCATATGGGAAAATAGAAGGTGGTTAATTATTGTACAGTAATTATAAAAACATGTTGATATTATAATCATACATATGTTTTCATTTTATGATTCTGTAATGTAATTTTAGGAATAACAAGTTCACATAATGAAATAGAAAAGACAAATGGAGGTTTGAAATGTAAAACTCACTTCTTTAATAATAACTTTTTAAATGGGGTGAATTCTCTAATTGAAGGTATTTTAATATTAACAGAACAAATTAATGGTTTATATATTATGGGAGGATTATTTTTTTTTTGAAATTTTTGGCCCAAATGTACATGATTGTGGTGTGAGGGGATGTGAGGAGAAAATATTCCATTTTATAATAGAAAAGAGATGGCATTTTTATAAATACCATGAACCTTTCAATAATTGGGGGGAAAATCTCAATGAATAAGGATAAAATATTAGATAAATAGTGTTGTTTGGAAAAAAAGGACTATATTTAAAAAAAAATATTTTTCATCACTTCTTTTAAATATTTTTCAACCACTTTACTAATGAATACAACGTTTTCAATAATATTAATTATCATGGTGAGTATATTTTAGCTAAGGTAAGACAATGATTTTATATTATAGGAAAATGAAATTTATTACATAATATATACATTAATTTCTATATTTTAACTCTATTATCCCATATAAAATTTATAAAAGTGTTGAAGATTAATTTATATATATATATATATATTGATAAAAAATATAGAATATATTTTTTTATTTTTAAATTAGATATCATTAATATTTAAAATATAAATATTTTAAACAAATAATATAGATTTTAAATATCAAAATTTCCAAGTGAAAATATTTCATAAATTATTATCTCATTCTTTTATATTGATAATGGAATAAAAGTCATTCCCATTGTATAAAAGATAAAAATCATTATTCATCTAATAAATAAATTTTTAGAAAAATATATATAAACTATCTTATTCTGAATTTTCAACAATAAATAAATAATTATTTACAACATTAAAAATTAACATAATTAAATTAAAAAATTTTATTTTAAATTATTGAAATAATATACTATGGAAATTTTATTATTTGAAAATTAATTTCCAATATTAACTATAATTTTTATTATAAATTACATATTAATAAACTATTTATATTTTATTAAATATATATATATATTGTTATTATTGATTACAAAAAAAAAATTCTTTTAAATGAAACTATAAAATCCATAAAATATGTATTTTAACAATAAAATTTATTTCGAAAATTTACATTTAGGATAATATAAAGAATATTGTTATATATATATATATATAATTATTTTATTACATATTAATATAATCCTAATTTATAATTACATAAAATCAGTTTAATTTTTCTATATCTTTGTGTAAAACAATTCTTATACTCTTTAATTACAATATATGGCGGAATGAGAGGTCCACGGGCATCATTTTCTAATAGAACAATGTAAAAAATATTTAAAATATAGCCTAACGATTAAAAAAATTATAAATCTGTGGTGGGAACATAGATTATGAGTTTTCAACATTTTTTATTCCCCAAAAGTAACTGATTATGTTCTAGGATTTTTTAAATTTAACAAAACATTTAAAGGTTGTTTTTTTAATAAATACAGAATGATCTCATCATGATCCAATTTTAATAACTTTAAATATTGTAAGAGAAGAATGAAATTATTTTATACTAAATATAAAAATGTTGAGTCAATAAAATTATGAAATAAGGTAGAATAAAATTTATACATTTCATACTAATTAAGTTTTAGTGTACTTTACTTCATTATTAATGAATAAATGTAACAAATTTCAAGAAATCTTGAATTAAGATAAATTAGGGAAGAATGGTCACCAGATTTTCAACAAATATGATCATATTATTGTTTAAACTATACAAGAATGATTAGTTTTGTAGATATATATTTAATATAATGGATGGTTACTATCAAATACTAGTGGATAGTCCCATGGATCATGAAAAAAATGTGACATCCATTATCCCCAAAGAGAAAATTATTATTAAATATCCCCATATAGAAATTTTTAAAAATTTGATAACTTAATTATATTGAATATAATAAATAATATGTATTCCATCATTAGAGAATGAATGATGAAACATGTAATGACCCTAAATCATATAATAATACTGATGGAAACATTTTCTATCTACTATCATCCTAGGATCTCACATAATCGATATGGACAATCAAAGATAAACATATGTTTCTAAAAACACTAAAACTATTTGATACATAAACATACATTATACACCCGTAATATCATCATATTTGTACTATCCCTTAAAAACACTCATGAGTGTTTTCCCACCAAACATGATCCTATAATGATGTGGAACATGATTTTTCCTCATTAAATGTTATTGATACGATAAAAAATATTTTAAAATAAATAGGTTTATGAAATTATATATTCTCTTTCTTTTCGTCGTATCACTTCATTTCAGTTACTTCCACATAGTATGGATGGTTATTCTATGGAAAAAGGATCACTAACACATAGAAAATATCATAACTATAAATAGTATTCAATTTATATACTCATAAGTTTGGTAGAGAAGATAATAGTAGTACACCACCCTACATGAAGAAATTTCAAACTATATTTATGTAGTATAACTATATGATTATAGATAATATAACTGATGAAAAATGTATATCTAATTCATGTGATCATCCATTATACTTTAATCATTATCCATATATCATGCTATACATTATATTATGGGAATTCCCATGAATTCAATTCATCATCCACCAAAAGCTGTCCAGGCCATTTTAAAATAAAAAATCACATAATGGATATGATAAAAAGAAAATATCTAGATTATAATCATAAATATTTGTTACAAATATCTCCCCTTCATTGAAATCATATAATTTTCAATATTTTTCCTCCTTACATTGACGTATCCTAACTAACTTGGATAGGGAGATTTTTTTATTTTTTCCCCTTATCAGGTGCATTCTAGGAATTAGTTGACAATTGTGACCATTAAATAACACTCAATTAAATAAAAATTAAAAATGGTATGGGAAAAAAATAATTTTCCATGTAATAAATATGTTCACCATACTTCCATGGATCTATTGAGATAATGAAAATTTTTTCCCAAATCTAGAATCTAACTATGCCCCCAATTTGATCAGGAAATATGATACTTCATAAATGTGTAGATTATTTTTCATATCATTTTTGTTTATATTAGACATGATGATTCATTATTATGAATACTTTCAATTAGTTTTCTAATAACATAATTCTATAATATATTTTATAGAACATGAACTTGTTTTATGAGTTTATACATTTCACATCATAGAATGTGTTGTCACCGAATAATGGGGTAGAAGGATGAATAAGAGAGGGGATATAACAGAACCTATCATTGATCCTTAAATCATGGAGAAGTCTCATATGTTGTAAACATGAAAATTATTAAATAGTTCTAAATTAATATGATATTTAGTGATAGTTTACATTTTGAATGATAAATATAGAGATGACTATGACTTAATACATTACATAGGAGTGATTTATTAGAGTCTTTAATGTTGTGGTTGAGGAAGTCACATTATAATTCACTATAATTACATCATATTATACCACTATTAAGTAAACTATGATGATGTCTTATTATCAGATATTTTAGAAGAATCAAAATTTGATGAAGCGTGATTAGATAAGAATCTCTCTTTTCAACACACTACTGATAATTACCCATCATGATGTTGTTTATTTATAATCATGTATGGTCAAATTACACGTCTTTAATTTTATTATTCTTAGGTATTGACTATTAAAGTTTATCAAAATTAAAAATGATTATATAAATATGTCAAACTATGGTAGAGGAATCCATTATGTGACATAACAATGTTAGGATGAAAAGGGATAATTTTATATAGGATGTTTTAGTTCAAAATATTTTGAATTTCACCAGGCAGTGATTAATATACCTTATATATCTTGTATGATTTACCTTTTTTTAATGGTACATCTAGATATTTAATTTTTCTATTTTTACTTACTCTACAGTTACCTAGAATTGTTTTTTCTATTATATTGTTGTTATTTTTTATACTTTACAATAATAAATTCTAGTAAGTTTCATTACTTTTAATATTTGTTTATTCAGGTTTAGTATATTCTCTCTCAATTTCACATCATAGAATAAATTTCACAAATTTTATCTGTTACAACACTTTAATTCATGGTCACATCAATTAAATGGGTACAATTAATTATTAAAGTGATGTATGAAAAATCATTAATTAAATTAACATCATTGAGAAAAGAAATTGAACAATAAATTTTTTATAGTTTTATTTATTCATATTATTTATTAATATTTTTATTCAAATGTGTTATAATGTAAAAACTCAATGGTATTTGAGTAAATTAAGCTATTATCTATAACTAATATTAATATTGTTTTAATAATATAATATATAAACCATATAGAGTAGTGTTGTTCACTACTTTAGTTATCTATATGTACCTAAATATAATATATAATTGTTTTCATAAGGAATTAGTGAGCTTATCATGGTTTTGAATATAATTTAATGACTCATTCATGACTGAGAGTGGTAGTATACTTATAGACCATACATTGAAAATGACCATGGAACCAAATTTAATAAATGGATTTTCCTACTACAATGTATTGTATTAATACTATTAAATAAACAAATTTGATTAATTATTAAGTCAACAACTGATATTGGGAAATATTATGGATCACATTACATCTTAATGGGGCCAACCACATACTAAAATATTCATTTTATTAGTAGTTAGTTAATGTTAAATAAAATAAAATATATATTTGAATATTTTTTATCAATTAGATGTAATGATGATGGTGGGTCAAGCCATGTTTTCACCTCTTAAATTTAGTAATAGTAATTTTTGAGATAAAAAATCTCAATATATCAATTTATTCCTTTTATTTTTTATATATATTTTTTTTATAATTTATAAATTAAGGATGATTATTTATTTAGGGTTGAGAAATTTGCGAAAGAGTATCACACCAATGACAGGGTCATTAACTATCATGTCCTGAAATACACAAGAGTATAATATCATGATTGAATGTGTCCCCATGGAATGTTGATCAATCTCAATGGAAGGAAAAAACTACCTTACTAGTCATTATGGAATAAAAAGTATATTCTAACATGAAGACCAATTAAATAGTGAACTGATAGTGGCTCATGAATAACTCATTATATTATATATTATACATTATACTGATGGGGAATCCCTTAGAATTATTCATCCACATTTATAGAAGATCAATGTTTTGATAAATACATATCTTTTATATTTTACCTAAAATATCATAGTTTTTAGTTCTTGAAAACTGAAGATCTTTATATCAATAAAAATAGATTCATAGTGCATTGTGAGACCATGGAGAATAATTTTGTTTCTTTTAAAGAAATTAAATTATGAGTGTTTTTATTCAAACTCTATGATTGATCCAAATGGGGTGATTATTTAGTTTGAAAGATCCCTTTCATCATGGGAAGATCTATTAAATTGCTTCATATAAAATTATTTCTCCCCAGAGAGGACATAGAAGATAAGGATTGATATATAGAGAATCTCTCTACCAGATAGGGTGTTATAATTTTTGTTATGGTATATTTATATAGATATACTCATTCAATTCTCACATTTACGAGTAAATGATTTCTTATATGTTCCAAAAATATGTGGTTTACTACTTACTCCATGGGTTGTGTTTATTGCCCTGCTAATAAGTGATTTATTTTGTAGAACCCAATTATTAGTCGAGACACACATGCAAGTATTTATGTAAATGATATTATATTGAATTGTTAAATATTTCTATTAGTAAGAGGAATGCATCATGTCTATGAGACTACAAGATTGGACACTATGGTGGAGGAACCTAAAAATTAATATCATATCTTATAACTCGATCTATCCAATACCCATACCATCTATCCCTCAATACACAAAAAAGAACTTGAATTACAATATTATTAGTTTTATGGAGAACCTAATAAATATTTGTATTTTAAGATAGATAAAATGATAATATATATCAGAATTTTATATATTATTGCTACAAATTAGTTACTCAATAGTACATGAATTTTTACAATCGATACAAACCATTAATACCAAAATAAAAACTCAATTTGGGATAGTTTTAACCATATGATTTTCTAAAAGTACACTATAAATGACTACTGTAGTACACAAATCATTGAAAATTCCAATGTAATTTTCATATTTTCTAACACCCTCATACACCAAAATTAAATCCTCTGTAATTGTTCTATCATAGTCCACCAAATAATAACCAACCCCAAAATCTATCACTCAATTATATTATTAATGATTTAATTCAAGAAATAAATCAATGGATGGGTACAAAGGAAGAAAGAATGATGATCCATAAATTTGAATCTCTAGAAACACAATAATTATGTGGGATAGAATTCCCAAACCTTATTTTAAGACATTGTTGGAATGATAATACAATAGATAAGTCCTGAAAATTGAATTTAATCAACACACACATAATATATATTATAGAAAAATAATTAATAGTTTTGACCAATTCATGATGAAATGTATCTTTATAAGATTAAATAAAAATATATAAAACCTAATCCTAGAGGTTTAGGTATTTCATTTCTAATGAATTTACATTATTATTAACTTCATTATGATATAAATTATAATATGTTTTTATTATATTTTAAATATAATAAAAAAGATGCACCAATAAAGAAATAAGAAATGTCATCATAGATGTTTTGTTAAAGAACATATAATCTTGGTTATAATTCACTGGATACTCATTAATGAAGAGGTCAAGGATTTCAAGAAAAACATTATAGGTGAATGATCTAGAAATATGTAGTTTTTTACAAAACAAACACCATTATAATAATTAATCAAGTGGAAAAGTGGAGTAATATAGTACTGTGTTAAAAAAATATTGAATGGATTGTGAGATAGTGTTGGTATCATTTTAATACTAAGCTAGATAAATAAATATTATAGTGTATAATATATTTTTTAAAATTGAATATATATATATATATATATCTATATCTATTTATAGTAATATATATGAATACACACAATTTAATAATGTATTATGATAATCAGTCATATTGGGTTATGCGAATATTGGACTTGGGTACACATCATGCGATGGATATGAGAAAATTATTGCAAGATGTGATAGAATGTATTGAAAGAGAAGATTATGAGAATATAATAATTTTCATGTAAAATTCCATTAATTACGATGAATAAATAATTACCATAAGAATAAATAAATATGGAAATATTGTAGTATTATTTATCATACAATGATTTTATATATATATAAATTATAGATGTGGTAATTGGGATGATTCATAATGTCTCATTATTACTAATATAATGAATTTTAAAAATCAATTGAGGAACACAACCTATTCATTGTCAATTGATAGTTGTGGAAAATATGAATCACCATACCATAGAGGGATGTTTTCTATCTCAAAATATTTTTTGTGCAAATAAAATGTTTGGCTATCTCAAATGGTTAAATAACAAACTAACTGAATAATAATCCATCTATGTATTGTTACCGTAATTTTTATTCATAAATATTAATTTTGTGACATTTTATATGATATATAATCTAATAATAGTTAATTTCTTCTTTATAAAAACCTCATGGTAAACAAATGGATGTTAAATTATAACTTTTCTCACAATATAACATCAAAATGAGACTCTCTTCCAATTGCAAGAACTATACTTGAGAAATATTAGAGTTCAATTGATGATTTTAACACATTGTGATGGAAAATCAATAGGAACCAGCTCATTGTAACATGCATGGGGTCCATGTCATGTTGTGACTCAAGTAAACCAGAAATATACCTGAATTGAATGTCCTCCATTATTTAATGGTATAGTATTTCAAAACACGATTCTTTTTTAGTGAAGTTTTTGTAAATTTTTGTGGGTATACATAAGTACCATTAAATTACTCTTACATATAATATGGTATAATATTAAAAATTATCAGTGGCAGTTTCCAAATCCTCACACTTTGAATGCCTATCCAATGGTGTGGCAACATCAAAATCAAATGACTATAATATCTGGGGAATTAATTAATTTTTTTAATTTGAGGTGTTGAAAATCGTTCAACTACCCATTCAATAGTTTAATGACTTTTCATTATTTCCCTATAAACACTCAACAATATTTAATCTTGTCATATATCAAGTACCATGATACTGATAGTTATTCCCTATAAACCTACATATAACCATACACATGAACCAATACATTCATTCTAAAACCTCTATAATTTGATTTTTTGAATCCTCTTAAAATCCATAAAACCTCACCCATTATTTATTACAAAATATTCAACCATCCAAACCAAAATAGTATATTTCATCTAACCCACCGTTTTATAACATTAAACCACAATTCTAAATATTCAGGATCATTAATTTTTTTCATTAATTTTTCATGTACTAAACCTAAACTATTGTTAAATTGTATTTTGAAGTGTATTCCCCATCCCAAAAACTTGTTGTCTTCCCTACAATAATATATTAAAAATAATGGATATGAGGCATTACAAAATATAATGAGGCATATCATAAAACAATATTCATCCACATTGTATAAAAAAATCTAATCAAATCACCTACTAAATCACACCCAGACAAGATTTTGATTGGTATCACATCCTTAATTGAATAAATTTCACTCAAAAAAGAAACCATGTGAGGTTATCAAGATTAAATATATAGAGATTTATTAAAAATAGTACATAAATATTATCTAGTATATCAATTTGGTTAAGGAATTTATAGCTAAACAATGAGTTTTTCATGTGAAACATATTCATTATTTTTATAAATAATCATTTTTGGACATTATATTCAAGTTTATGTATATAATTATGTTGAATTAAGAATAAATTAAATTCATTATATGACAAAAGTTTGTGAATTTGACCCTAATTAATTTTGTGTGTAGTTTGGATTTCATAACACTTAGAATTTTTAAATCTGAGAGTATAAGTACCTAATTATAGATCCAAAGTATTGTATTTTAAATCATAAGTAAATCAACATCATTACACACAAATAAATAAATAATGAGCTAATATAAACTAAGATAACTCTTATTTTTAATTTCTATTTTAGGGTTAAACTCTAGACCACATATAATGATAAGATATATAATGGAATCTACTAGTGAATTATAATCTAACATGATGATTAAATTATTTTTAGAATTAATTCAAATTTCATAGTCACAAATATAGTAGATAATGTTTCCATAAGATTTTTTGGAAATGTGATGAAATATAATGGTACACACTTGGGGGGACATATCATCACATTACGAGTTAAAACAATCAAGGTGATTGATAACCCACTACCACTTTCCCCCATTATGGGACTAAAACTAAGTATTTGTATTATTGTTTTTGAAATTTTTCCATTGATGAAAATTGGGAAATGGGTTGACCGGGAAAATTATAACATTTATTATTCAAATGAATATGTGACCATTGTGGGTAACTATCATGATGCCTTATCAATCTTGACATTCCCACCCACAATGATGTGAAGAAACAACACCTTTCTAAACGTCTCTATTCCACATTATTTTAAATTAAATGAATCAATATTTTGTAAATGACCAATTTCTCATGATTGAGAATTATTATATTCAATTCTATTTAGAGTGGATACCATTTTATTCCCAACAATCACCCACTTTTTCTTAAAAATTTCATTCATATACAGTGTTGTATCCTACTAGGGATAATGAAATCAATATTATACCCTATTATTCCTTAGTATACTTCATGAACTTTTACATATTTTAGACCTGCATATATTATCTCATATTAGTCTTCTACATATATTTTCATGGTTATTCCAAAAATCCATACTAATTTAGAGTCATATCAAGTGATTGGTTTTGAAGCATTCTGATTGATAAATGCATATTCCATTGAAATTATCAACTAGTTACATACTACCCATATAAAATAAAATCCCCCCATATTAATTTAATAATTACTAATAAATTTTTAAAATTGTAAATATAACAAGGATATATATTTAATTATCTAATGAAATATCTACCACAACAATTCTCATATTGTAACGATAATATCAATAATGTTCTTCTCTATAACAATTTGGATTTAAGAAAATTTATTATTTTGTAATATAAACTCTTTTATTTTCAATTGAGCTCATCTCTCATAACTATAGTGATAGAGTATCATAATATAGATTAATTAAGGTAATTATATTCATTATTCATATAATTGATACAATGTACAAAATGGAAATCATATTTTGGCTCCAGCTGAGGGGCCTTTATCTGCTACACCAAGAAGACGACCAATGAGAGATTACTCATTCATTCCACAGCCGATGCGGACCAGATCTGCCTCTAAGCGGAATAGTGAGGTGATTGTGGCTTTTAAGAAGGGTAGCGTGGCCAAAAGGACATCTTCGGAACAACCACTGCTCAATCAGCTTAAGAGTCAGGTTCAATGTGAAAGCTACAAGAGATCACCAGAATGGGAATCGGCTACGGCTACCGTAGGAGAGGAATCATGCATGGGATGCAGATAGGAGTATGGTTATAATGATATGTTAATCTGTGTTATTTTTCTCCCTACTTTTGTGCTTCTATTGCTTTGAGTTTGTGGTTATAAACTTTTGGGTACCGGGAACCCATAAACCGGCTTTGGAAAATGGAAAAAAATGGTTTTCAAAAAAAAAGATATACACCCATCACATCACACAATTTTATCAATATTTCTTATGGTTTAATTTCTATAAAAACCTCTTGTATAATTTTTGGTGGGGGGGGATGGATTCCCTCCCATATCCAATTCTTATTTTATTTCATCTACCAAAATATGGCCTTCCAAGACCAATACCAATGGTCTCAATGAAACTTCCCCCCTTCATTCCTAACAAACATACCATGTTTCACTATTTATTGTGGTATGTGTTTTATTATACATACCATATCAGAATTATTAATTTTAATTTTCTTGGATCATTGGGACTAATAATTGGTGACAGTGCATTAATGGATTATGATGAAGACGATTACTAAATTTCCTACTATTTTATTGAAATTATGATATCCCTAGGCTGGTTTTTGGTTGGTGTTTTTGTCCCACTCCATTATTTTAATATAAAGGATGTTTTGGTATATCTAACCAGATTTTTTGAATATGGAGTCAATATTTAAATAGTTTATCCATTATGTAAAACCTGTCTAAAAGTACCATTTTATTATCATAAAAATATTAATATATTACCGTCATAAAACTATATATTATATTTGATAACAAAAATTAATTTTTTTTATTACAATGTAACTTAGGCAACATAGTATTTATATAATAAATATAACACACCCACATATCCAAAATTTTATTATTTAGTTATCAAAATCTACCTCAAATCATCCCATTGAATGTGATAATGCTTTTTTCCATTGTATTGGTGGTTGTTTATAAATGTCGTCATTATTAACCTTGGGATTATAAATCTAATCTATATAATTTTAATTTTTTACACCATATATTCATGGTACCATTAGTGTTTATTTTGAACATAATTTTTACACTCCCATCATGATAACCCTCTACTTTATTTTGTTACATTAGTTACATGATAGATGTCCCACACTTCAATAAGTAATGAATATTCAAATAATATTTTCGCAATTCCATGGGTTATTCATTCCCTGTTTGGGATATTTACGAAATTTGACACTCATTTATTCATCATCTTCATTACTTATTCGTTAGTGAGGGACAATTATGGTATGTTTGGGACATCATATAAATTCACCTAGTTTATCATATTCCATCATATAATGTTTCTCCCAATCATATGATTTCTCACTCCAAATATAATTTAGATGGTTTGTTCCTTAAAATATTATCTACATTGACACTTACACAAGTTTTATAATTTAGTTTCATCCATTATTAAATCAAAAAGTGTTTGCATGAGGGACCTAATATTGACTAACTCAATTATAAATTACATGTTATTGAAATAAATAAGGTTGGGTGGGGGTAAAAAGTGATTAATATATTGATAATACAAAATGAAAATTAATTTATAATCATTAAGAAGAGTTCATATATCATGGAAAATAATGAGAATTTATGTTGGATGTCCCTTACATGAATGAACATCCTTCTAGAAGATATCATACATCAATTTGTGAGTAATCTAATTGTTGTTTCATAGAATAATCTTTCACATTCGTATTCCATAAACCACAGAAAAGGGTACAAAATTATAACCTTAGGAAACTAATTTAAAATTTGGAGTCAGGGTCAATTAAAATTTTATGGATATTGTACATCGTATAGATAAAAATATCACTGATAGTGTATTTATATTTCTCTTCTATGGAATTAACCAACCTAATGAATGCATCAAAACTGTGTTAGTCTATTCTCCTATTTTCCCAAACTAATAAAACTTTCCAAATGACATCCTAACTGAATGATCCATAAAAATTAATATAAAATAAAGTATGAGGATACCCTCACATGTCCCAAATACAATGATAAACAAGATACCATGGGTGAAATCTATAATTTAACTGCAACTCTACATACTACAATAGAGAATATTATTGGACCCCAAACTCATAGTGGTCAAGTCATAAACTAGCAATAATCAATTGACATTATGAACAATATAAGTGCACATCATTCCTTAATTATATCTTTTACAAGACACCCATATAATCCAACACACAAAAGAAAAATCCATTCCCTTAATCCATGAATCAAGATATTTTTTCTCATAACTATGTATCCATGAGGTCAAAATAATAATTCATATATTTACCATGTACAAGAGATCTCATATTCCTCCCAATGATTTTACAAGAGAAGGAAACACCATCCCTCTTAAAAAAAGATTCCATGTTTTATCAATGGTGACCTTTTAACAACATAACATGCATCAATGAATCGAGATTATTTTTGTTGGATTCATTACTCGGTTGGATTTTACCAGATTTGGATTCTCGAAACCAAAAAACTCATTTTCACTCAATCATTTTTGCACTATAATTTTGACTTCCAAAAATCAAACTCACTTTTCCCTAGACGTTTTGTAATTTTGCCTCTTTAGAATAAATATCATTTTGTTGGCATAGTGGAATCATATGTTTATGGATCATCCACATGAATAATCCTATAAAAAATAATAATTTTAGCCTCATAAAAGGTGGTTGAAATATGTCTCAGGAGAGAGATATCCTCATAGAATGTAATATCTATAACTAGTCATGAAAAATAGTTATCCAACAAAATTATCTCTACAATTATTGATATATCCTCTCCCAAAAAACCATTTCATACCATCCTTCATCATTTCTAATTGATTAACCAGGAAACATGCTAGGACAAATAGTTTACCAGAATGATCATCCCACCATCCACATTCCTCTCAACACTTATCCTTTATTAATATGTCCCACAAAAATAATCCTAAAAATATCCCATTTACATTTACCTTTAAATCCATTTATATTTTCCCCATGTTGGGATGACTTACACATCCCTTATCTGGATTTCAATAGATTATTTTCCATGTGGTCCAACGACTTCTCCATTTTGTTTGATGTCTAAGTTATACGAGTTTATAATATTTTCTAGACACATAATGATTCCTTTTGGGGCCTTAATACAAAAGAAAATATGCATTGGCATAGAAATAATAACTAAATTAACTAGCATTATCCTACCATCAAATGGAAACATTTTAGTTTTCAAATGATAAATACATCTTATATCATGAATATGTAAATCTTCCAATATCAACATTATATATTTTTTCGTCAGATATTGGGGCACAAAGATATGTCATCGACATATTTATTCATTTAGTTACATGTCTCAATTATTATTGACATGAACATTTATTTGATCATGATTTTGACAGATATATTCAGATTTTTAGGAGAATATTATTTTCCCACTATAAGAACTAGAATTTGTAATATATTATTGATTCCATTAATGGAGTTCTTTCTTCAATTCATAAAACCTAGAATATTGTTAGCAATCATTATATGAGATATGATATCTCTCATGAAAAAATTATTGAAATGAATGAACACTCTTTAGGATATCCATTGATTATAGTTCCTACAGAGGGACTCATGAATTATAATGAAAGGACAGGGTGAAACGGGATATACCCTTTGAATACCCAAATCTAATTATAAGAAACTATATTTCCAACCTAAGAGGGAAATTGTAATCCAAGATTAATAATGTCACCGGAAAAATTGACCACATACACAGCCTCATAACTAAATGTTAAACCTAACATTTAGAATAAAACCCAAAATAATCAGGTAACAATATTTTTCAATGTTAACATTGAACATGATAACGGATGAAATATATTTACTATTAATATAATCCACCATCACTTTCTCAATAGCCACAACCACATAAATACATTTTACTCATATGAACCAGTGATGTTTTTCTAAATTTACCCGAGGTATCAATCCACCCAATAACATGTTTAGGTTAGTATTAATAATATTTTTATATAAATTAAAAGGTATTATCATTCACTATTGATTAATGTTAACAACATATTTTTCATTTGGAATGAGAACATGTTTTGAACCACAAAAATTTATGGGGAGATGTTACCGAGAAAAAAACAGTAACCAATTCACACACATGATGGGAAATAATATCCCAAGAAGAAACATTAAAGGACCTTGGAAATCCAATAAAACCATGAGAAATATCGATATTCAATGCAACGAAAAATATTTTGATATCTTCTTTTTTTCATAATTACACTAAAATACCATTATTAGAATATTTATCAAATTTCATAACGATTCTCAAAAAACTCATATCACATGGTCTTCTCAACTAGACTTCTTCAGTATCTAATATAGACTCTTATAGTAGGTTTTCTAAATTCATTACATTTATCTTTCCATAAACATCCACATCCCTTTTGTATGACCCATCCTATAAAAAAGATTTATTTTCATCAATGAATTAATCTTCACGATGATGACATGGAATAACCCTGAATTCTTATCCCCTTACTTTACTCAAAGTGATATTTTTTCATTCACATAATACTATCTATTTCAGTAAGATTACTATAGAGCATGTTTTTTATCCATCAACAATATAAACACACATTCATCCAAACACTCCTAAATCTTCTCATTAAATTATTAAATTTCCCATTTTAGACCATAATAGGAATACAAATTTTTGGTCTTAGAGGATATCTAATCCTAATGATGACCTCTCAAAATTTTAAATCGATCAACTCTACCATATCAAGACCTTCCACTCATAGATTGATCAAGTAATTTCATAAAATATTATGAAAATCCCACATTGTGATCTAACATGCTAAGAATCCAATAATATGCATACTTATATCACCCCTCTAAATGAAAATAATAATGGTAGAATGATCAAAAATGATAAGAGTTAAATGCTTCAGTGTGGAATGAGGTAAATAATGAACACATTGAAGGTCATAAAGGCACATATCGAATCTACACTAGAATATTTCTCTCTATTTTTGTTGAACATCATAAATCTGTCTCTCGAATAACCCATATCCATTTGAAAAAGAGAGGAAACATTAATTAATGTGTTATATTTATTTATTGAAATATTTCTTACTGACTATCCTTTCTGACCTGATGAAAATAGTATTAACATTAGTATCTAATAACTAGACATATTTCTTGGTTGAAAAAGAAAAATTGAGGCCACAAATTTCTTCTCTCTCACATTCCACAACTTTAATATTTGATGAAAATGAGAAAAGTGGTTTATATTGATATAATTATGGTGATTAATTGATGTCACATGTCCACTAGTTCAAATGTAACATTAATCTTCCAAAAATTACATACATCAGTGTTGCATGGATGATTGTACATAATGTGAGTGAAGCATATCCTCTATTAGATAGAATCTAAAGAGTACAACTTATATTTGGTTCCCAAATATCCATGATGTAATCATGATGCCTCAAGAAATCATCAACCATAAATACACTTTTGGACCACATACCCATACTGTTGGTTGTCCACATGTTAATGGAAGACATTATAAAAATGATACTTTGGACTTGTAACCTTCGAATTTGTATTGGAAGAAGCCAAAAATGAAGTACCATTGGACTCTATAAAAAATGATTGATTTATATTTCTTTGAGGATCTTAATAATGATAATTTCTGAGATCAGTATCCTAAGTCATGCCAACAGAAACATCCATATTATTATCTTTATGAGGAAAATGTAATATCACAATGTTATTGAGAGATTAAAGAAATTGTACCATGCCATCTGTAAATATATTTTCTAGGGATATGAATGTTTTTGAAGAAGAATTATCAACACCCTTATAGAAATTTGAAATTTCAACCATAACCATCATTGAATCTCTGTAAGGAAAAGGAACATTTTTAAAAAACTCCATAGCTAGAGAAGGTCCAGTGTAAACCCCACACACATAATTACACTGATCGAAAATAGATAAACCTACCACTAAATATGAAGAATACTTTGAGCCATTCATAGGATGAATAGAGGAATTAGTCACCTCAATGAAATTAATATTATCATCTCCCACTTCAACTCCCACTAAATCTATAGCATCATCTATGATTAAAATATCCTCAAAAAATCCATTATTTCCACTAATTAAAATGAAATTCCTTCTCATCAAATTTAGTATCTTTGCCACAAGAGTCTTCATTATAATTTAGAGCCATGTGGTCCACAAAAGGGAAAATGACATTTGGTCCAACAGAGAAAATGACCCTACTAAACATCCATTATTTATAGCCACAGATCCTTGTACTTTATATAGAAGAAACAACAACTTATACATGTCTTTTTGCTTATAGTAGAGAGATGAATGACATTGTAGATAAAAAACACAAATACAAGGAGGGTATTTATAAATTATGGACTTACAAGAAGATAAATCTTATCGGTAATGAATAATAATATTATCCAGAAGATATCCCATAGGATTCCCCTCTACATATATTCGAGGTACATATAGAGACAAGAGAATTTTGGTATCCTTATAAGTACAGTGAAGTAGCCTGAGGCATCTCCCTTTTTTTAGGATTTTAGGATTATGTTAAGATAGTAGAAGCCTTGGTAGTTTCACCAAAATGCTCCCATGGTTGTGTACTTACATTTATACATGTACCAAGTCCTTATGTAAAGATATAACTTCTAACAACCACACACACTCCCCACTCATGACCATGAATTCAGGAAATTATCTCAATAGAATAAATATATGGAAAACAAATTTTGTGAAATATAAGACACCACATAAAGAACAAAGCCTAAAGGAAGAAAAAATATCTAAAATGATGGATAACACTGGCTGATAACCACTAAATCACACTACCAATGTTCATCAATGAAATGCATCGGCCTACCCTAGCACCACCAAAGATAAATCGACTGTCGGGAACCCATAAAAACTTGTGGAATTAGGTGGAGAAGTGATTTTCCCTAGAATAACCATAATCATTGGAAGGTAATAAATATTACAAGAACCAGATAAAACCATTATGAATGCCTGTAAAGGGGGTGCATGGATAAGATTAATAGGATTAGACTAGCTAGATGACATAGTAATAGGCATCTCTGATGAGACCACAAGTACCAGGGGCCACATAAGATCTCTAACCAAGGATAAAACCTACTAAATTGGATAAGATCTTATTCTTTGAATTGGCATGTGACATAATTTCTTTTTGGGGCTCAAGAACTATATCTCTAAAATTATCTCATCCTAAAAAATGGAAATAATTTTCAATATTAATGAATTATCAAAATCATAAAAATAATTCAACATTAAATGTTTTTGTTCACTTATAGTATCACATTGGTCTATAGTAACATTAGATAAAAATTTATATATATCATATTTAAACGAATGATACATTAAGATGGGTTTTCTTATAAATATAAACCAATCCAAGCAATGTAACATAGAAATAAGTCTTTCAATTTGGTGTATATATAATGTATGACCAATAAAAATACATCCCCTGGTAATTACTCTAAAAATGATTATGTCCAAACATCATTAATTATAATGATTATTTATTAAATTATCAACCAAACCTATATAGTGTAACATACATGTGAATCTATTGAAAAGATGTATCCAAAATCTAATATAAAGAAACATGATTTATTTGTTAGTACAAAAATTATTCATTAAATTTCTAATATATCCTCATATTTTACATATAAAATACTAATATATAGGATTTTTACTAGTTTTATCTAAAAATAAAACAAAATGTAACAAAATTGACCTCAAAAAAATCCTCAAATTAATCCAAAATTTGGAGATCGAAGGTAATCATTCATAAATAATACATTGATTTCATGGTTTAATTATTGAATAACAGAAATCACAAAACCATGGTAACTAATGGTATATTGGGTTAGAAGATGGATTTATAATCATCATGTTTTAAAACTATTTTGAACATTTATATATAATTATGATCTCATAGACATACTTAATGAAATATCTTATGATATAATAATCATAATAAACATGGGAATTGTAATATATGAATGGGTGAAGTTAAATGCGTGTTAAATGAATCTTCTCTACTAGTCATAACTGTTAGTATATAAACATGAGGGAAAACATGGGAAACAAAAAAAATATAAGATACAAATTTCATGTGATAATATGTGAAAATAACAATACATTATTGATAAGTATGTATCATTGAATAAAATCATTTGAACAATGAAATGTTATCAAAACAAATTCATGGAAACCCATAACAAAAAAATTATGTAATAACATTAGAAGGAACAACATATTTAAAATATATAAAATTATAAATATATAGACTATATTTAGAATAAAGAAAATTTTAGTGATGTATCATGAATATATAAATATTGAAACCCATTGGACATATCAAGGAATACCATCATATTATATTTTTTCAAAAAACCCAATTGCATCAACACATTATTTTTTTAAACTAATACACAAACATCTACAATCATGTTATGATAAAATAAATGTATTCCTATCTAAATTTTATCTTTATATATAAAACCACAGCCAATTTAGTGTCTGTAGATATTGGGAACCAACCATCTTCATCCATTTATATCAGTTCCACTAAAAATAAAATCATTTGACATTTCATAAATAAGAATGAAAAAATGGGTAATATCATTTTCAAATGATACCGCATAAACAATTGATCATTTTCCATGAGTAATACAATTCCATAGATGTATTATTTATGAAGAGGACATATTGGGTGATTTATGGTCAAATTCTCATTTGTAGAATAATCCAATTAAAATGAAGCAGTAGTCACGAAGAATAAATTTTATAAAAAACATTTATTAATATCATCATAAAATTATTTGATTTGAAAGACACTTTCTAAAAACAAGTATTTTTTGATGAAGTGAAATATTCTTAAAAAACTATTAAAAATATATTCAATAATAGACAGTGATAATGCATAAGATATAATTAATAATTTTATGTGGGAGATATATTAAATTATGACTTTAATAAGAATCCTTATACATATTTAAAAACTTTTTTTATTGAAAACTAACATCATTATAATGAAAAATAATTTTTTTAAGAAATAAAAAATATGAAAATAAAGATCATTGGATAAAAAAAAATTCATTTTATAATAGGTTAACGTGAAAATTTTTTGAAGTAAAATCCTTGAAATGGATTATATTTTATTGAAATAAATTGATATTATTCTAAAAAAATTAATTTAATAAAATCTAGATTTGACATGGAAGAAAAAAAATTCTATGAAAAAATGTTTATTCCTTAAATAATGTGTAAAAAATATATCTTTTTATATATGAACAAATCCCTCTATTAATATAAATTATGAGGATGATGGATTATGATATATTGAAAACAATTTAGTCCTAAAATCCCCTAACCATTTTTATTATATTGTAAAATACACTCTAAAATCTTATTAAAAATAAAATATTAAAGAAATATTTTATAAACATAATAATACATAATACAAATTATAATTATCATTAATAATTGAAAACTACATTTATATTTGTTATTTGTTTAATGTTTTCCCACATGTGGTGTTTATAGTTTTGATCATTTTTATTAGTTTCCAAAGAAAAATATTTTTATTATTTCCTCACGACATGTTCAAAATTACAAGTCCAATAATTATTTTAACATTGTAAATTATAATAAAATATGAATTATTATTTTACTATGATGATTGTTTCATACATTATTCATAATGATGAAATATGAAAACCAAATTTTTTTTATTTTTCTAAACAAAAAATGTGTTAGCATAATAATTATGTTACAAATTTATTTATCAAATAAAAATTCCCACTAATTATTAAAAACATTTTAACATATTATATAAATAATAATATTTTAATAGTCAGGACCTACTTTCATTACATTGTTCATGATGGAAATTAAACTGATCCAACAACTAATATACCTTGATGATTGATGATTATGAGGGCATGTAGTTGTAATATAATCACACTTGTAGACTAATAATATTTTTTATTTATAATTATTTTGATATATCATAATTATAAAATAATTAAAATTATAAGTAATTACTATTAGATTATTACATAGACTGAATAAAATAAATTAAAACATTTTTGGAGAATTTAAACGGTTGAACTAATGGTTTTCATTTATAGATCATATCATTAATACGTTCTCCAATTTTTTATCATGGATTTTCAAAGATATCATAAACACCATATTTACCCATTAAACCCATTCTTGAGAAAAATTTGTTAAGGGGGTGATGAAAAAATAAAACATGGAAATCAATCATTTCAAATAGGTGATAGTCTACGTGTACACATGGTTGATGATTTTATATTAAATAGATTATGAGAAACATAAAATTTGTTTTAAATTTTCAATTTATGAATTTTTTTATAAAATTAATATTAACATATTTAATTCAACGAAATCGTCATCCTTGTATGTGGGTGAATGATAATTAAATATGAATATTTGTATAGAAGGTATTCACCACACACACACACATTATTGACATATTTTCTTTTCTTAATGGAATATGTGAAGGGTACATTGTATATTTACCACCATTATAATAATATATAAATATATATTTGATACTAATGATATCATTTTAATATGGTGTTATGGAATTTGTATACGAAGAAGTGTACATAATGAAATAGAAAATATAGAGAGTGGTTATGAAATTATGCATCACATATTCGATTATCTTATTTTCAAATGGGGTTAATACAATGAAGCATAATATTTTGAGAAGATAAAACCAAAAAAAATTCTTATATAATATTATAGATTGTATTGGGAATTGTTTTCTGCACATATTTTATTCCTGTAAGTGGTTTTGAGGACATGAGATCCCCTTTTATAAGAAACAATTGATGGATTTTTCTCTAAATACTCATAACATATCAATAGTGATGAGTCTCTGTCAATGAATATGGATTCAGTATATGGTAAATAATGGGTTGGGGAATATAAAGGGTCTTTATTTCCTAAAAAATTATTTTACACATGTCTCAAAATTGTTTATCCCTTTTCCACTTTAAAATATTACAATTTTTCATTTATTTTTTACAATTGTATCTTTTTTTTACATAATGTAAAATATTCACCATGAATGAAAATAATGTGGACATAATAAATAATTTTTATATATAGATTATAAATTAGAAATCTATTTTTTAGTTCAATTTCAAAAAATTTAGCCAATTGTTTTATATAATAAATATATTATATAATTATACACCTATTCAAATAAATAATATTTGACATATCAATTATCAATAATAGCTATGTAAAATACAATAAATATTTTAAAATATATAAATTCCATTTTAATATATATATTACGGAAGAAATTTTTTCATATATTTATCAATAAAAAATAAATAATAATAATTTCATAATCTCCATAGAATTAGTAAAACTATATATTTATCTATTCACCAAAAACCAATTTTAGTTACATACAAAATATTTATCTTGATTTAATATTTAAATAATAATTAAAAAATGTGGTTTAATTATCCAAATTCACATCCTAATATATATATATATAATCTATTTTTTAATAAGATAAAAACAAAAATCATTCTTTATCAGAGAATAATTATTGGTATGTTAAATATGTTTTTTCATATAAATTAATAATTAATCACGTGTAAAATTATTGTTCCAAAAATTAACTTATTTTATAGTTATTTGATCATAATTAATATAGTTCTAGAAAATTAAAGGATATATTCAGTAGAATGAAGTTCCAAGGCATATTTCATTATGAGAAAAAATGTCTTTTCAAAAAGTAAAAAAATCAATGATATATATATATAGTTTGAAATGTTCATAAAATGAAATATTATACGTATATAACATTTTATGATCTATATCTAAGACCTAAGAAATAGATAAGAAATAGATGATGTTTTGGGAGGTGGTTCTGCCTGCATGTATCTCTTGAAAATTTATATATGTGTAAACATCCCCAATATATGTATTTTATCTAATAATAATTACATTAGTTTTTCATGGTATTAGTCCTAAGGAACACTAAGGGAAGATATATCAATTCTAATCCCATAAAAAATTGTTTATAATGAAGACAACATCTTTCGTATGTTTTTTATTATTAATTTCATTATTATTTTTAAAAAAGGGATACATCATTTAATAAAATCTAATTCAATGGACTTGTATTAAAAATCACAGTTTAAAATCAATATATAATGGTTTTTCATTTTAGTCTCAAATATTGTTGGAAAAGAACTATTTATGATTTTATTTATTTAAGGAATTATATAGTGAAATTTCATGTTGTTATACATCTCATGCATGGGTTTCTTGTTAAAAAACGAATCCTAATAGGACACCCACTATTCTAATGTCTCTTTAATGGGATCCCGCTTCTCATATTTCTCCTACCATGTAACACTTTAATACCTATCATACATTTTCTAATGAAAATGCAACAATCTAAATTTTTAATTTATAATTATTCATGAATCTTATACTCACTATAAATATATTCAATAGTGGAATTAAGGGTTTTATATAATGAGAAAATTGGGGATCCTAGTGATAATCAATAAACTAATTGATAGGTCTCTGTAATTGGGTCATTGAATTGGGAATAAATTATACTATACAAATTAAATAAATAGAAAAAGTATAAAATAATATTAATATTGATGTAAATAATGTTAAAATGGATAATTGAAAGGAGTTGGATTATAGTTATTGGGTTATTTATATTTTAATGATACAACTTCACTAATGAATTTAATCCAATTAAAGGCCATATGACTACGTGGATTATCAATCTTCACATAAAACACTATTGATGAAAATCCCCTTACTAATGTAAATAATGGGTTTAATTATCACTTAATAAATATATTTTATTGTATGTTCCCTTAAATATGAAACATTTTATCAGTGGTAAAAATATAATTTATGAAAACCCCATTTTAAACACTAGATTAGCAGTAATAAAGGTCATACTACTGTATTTTTCTAAAAAGGTTACAAAATACACTAGAATAAATTTAAGCGATTATTTGAAATTAAATTTAAATACCAATTAAAATAAAAAACATTATATTTTATATATTTCAAAAATATAGTTTTGTACAATTACATTGTTAAGATAAATTTGTCAAAATCATTGAGAAACATCAATATTCTATTGTCTCTGGCCCCTGAACACCCCTTAGAAGATCTTGAATAAATTACTTATTATCGAAAAAAGTACTAAAACATAATAAAAAGGGAAAAATGAATAAACAAATATTATTTTTTATTAAGATATTGAAATAAATATAAAAAATATGAAACATTAAATTAATAAATTTCAACCTAAAAACAATACAAAAGAATTTAGTTATATATATCACATCATGTTGTTATTTGATGAGATAATAATTCATACACATCAAAAATTACTTATGAACTGTTTTCCAAATTTATTAAGTTTGTTTGAGCCTTTTTTTATTTTTTAGTGGGTGACACAATTTTTCGAACTGTAATATTAAATTTAAACTGATATCGTACACATTGACTGATATTGGAAATAAGGTGTATCATATTGTGGTGAGACTAATTCCTAAATTTAAAAAAATAAATTAAAGATCATTGTCCCAATATATGAATACATTCATAATCAATATTATCATTTTTGATTATGGAAGTTGTGTTTTGAAATAAAATGTTAGACATAAATAATAAGACTTGGACATAGTCATATTAATCACAGAGTGTACCAATGTTTGGAAATCCAAATTACATCATATCTAAATTAATGTATGGATTATTTTATGGATGTATTAAATATGTTATAATACATTAATTATATTTAAATATATCATGTTTCATTTTCCCTAAAATTACAAATTATAATATATTGAATCATTTGATGTTATACTGGTCACATAATGTGTAAGATTTTTCTATAGTTGATTCTGACATAGCAGAAGTCATACGAAAAAAAATTCTTAATGAATGAAAATATCATATATATTTTTAGGACTGATATTTTCATATGTATTTTTTATAATATGTGATTTAAAATTGCATAAAAACACATTGATCCATACCTACCACATCATGTGTCACTTTCATGTGAGACAAATTCTGACAAATCACAAATTATGTCTGAATTATTGTTTAATTTTATCAAGAAATTATTATTGTGTATTAATGTATTTTATTGACAGACACACATTTTGATAAAAATGAACATGTTAATAGGATAATAGATATTTTTAGTCATATAGGTACCAAAATGAATCATATTTAGGTGTCGTTGATTCCTATATGTCACAAATGAAAAATGGACTATTTTACTATACTATCAAAACATTAGAATTTTTTTGTGTTCATAGAACTAAATTGTATATTTTTTAAAAAAATTCAAACTTCGAATCACAGTGATAAAAACATGTATTGTCTTGATGTGTAGTTGATGTCGATACCTAATAAAATGACTTATGTATCATTATAATATTTAATCAAAAAATAATCCTAATGTGTTTTTCAGTTTTGTGAATATCATTGTCTTTTTTTAATGTCAATTTAAACATAAATATTTTGATTTGAGTTATACTGGTCACATACTATGTTTTTCTAACCTCTAAATAGTTCATATATGTTAGAAAAAAATTATTAATTATAATTATAATGTGTCAATAAAATTCAAGATGTTTTTTTTGTTTTTAGATAGTAACACACATTTTTAACAAAAATTTATGTTTCATTCTTATAATATACATATTTAAATATACCAGTCAAATCATGTTTAAAATTCAGTTCCAGATGATTCCATAACATAAAAATTTACAATATTGATAATTTTTAAAAATTGTCCAAACAATATAAATAAACATTATTTGTTCTAAGAATGTGAATTCCATTTTTAACAAAACATACATTATTATATAAAAAAGACTCACTATGAGTCTTACTGGTGACACTGTGATTTATATTTTTTTTTGATTGATTCTGAAAGTCAATAATAACAAAAGAGTATTTTTAATAAATTATAAAAAAATTATAATATGTTTTTTTAGTATTGAAAATTTCACTTGTTCTTTTTAATAAATTGTATATCTAAAGAAAAAAATGCACTTTGAATCATTATTGTCACAACATTTCTTGAATTAACATGAGGTTGATTCTTAGATATCATAATTGTCTTTTAGGTTATTTTTCGAAAGGATCGAGACACTCTGAATGTGTGACACACTAGGTAAATAAAGAATATGACATTTTTATATTTATCCATATTTGTGAATAAAATATTAATATTAATTTAAAGTTGTCACTATGCTCGATGGCGTACCCAATACGCAACAACGAGTTTCTTGGGAATCTTACGTTGCACTCTAATAATAAAATAATATTATTTTAAATGGTAGTTAACGCCTATCCATTGTAATGGCGGGAATGAATGGAACTAACTACAAAATGATTATATATGTTTGTCAAATATTTTTACTTTTTACAATAAATGTTAGAGAATTAAAAATGTGAATGAATCCAATTTTAAGCGTAAACATTATAATATTCATTAAAAGGTCGATTAACCGCATTTTGATGGAAAACCTCTTTTAAATCCACTTATTTATAATTTTATGTGTTATATATGACAAAATAAAATTCTTCTTTAGAATAGAGACATCAAAATTTACTTTGTGTAAATTTTTGGTATCTTTCCAATAAAGTTCATTTTTTAATGAATAGTGAAAAATGTAGTATTTTAATTCAAAACCTCTTTTTAATATAATTTATTTATATTATTAGATTATCTTTTGAATTGTATTTAAATTAAAATTAGAATATATTTTTACAATTTAATCCAACAGTGGTTATTGGAATTAATTTCACTTTAAAATTGGACTTAAACTAGTGTCAATATTTTATTAGATATTGTTTCATAAAAAACGCTATTTGTTTTGACAGCGGGAATTAATTATTAAATTAATTAATGCAACTTATATGTTTTGAATTTTTTAAAATAGACATCATTTTTGAGTTTGGAATATCAAATATAAATTAGGGTGAATTTTTGGTATTTTTCTGAAAAACGTAAATTTTTGACGAATAGTGAAACCACTAAGAGGTAGTTAAAAAACTGATGTTTTGTTTAAATGAAACTTTGCCACTTTTGTGTATTGAATTTCAAAAATATGACATACATGGTTTTCATTTGGAATTAAAATGTGGTTCAATGAGATTAAAATAATTTTTTGGTGAATAGTAACTTTAATGTTCTTAATCGCGATTAGAGGTAATTAGTGTAGTTTAAGGTAAAAATAATGTTTTAATAATATAATATGAGCTTGACACATGTCCTACCCTCATTGGATGTGTCATGTCCGACCAAGACAATCCATGGGTCAACTTGGGGACCCCATGGAGCCACATTGGTTGGTAAATGAAATAAATAACTTTTTATTTAATGTTAAATTAAAAATGACACAAACATGAGTTATTTTACTAAAACAAATTACATGGGGTTATTCAAGTCAAATTTTTTATTATAAATAGTCATTGGAAAGATAAAAATATTTCCTACATCATAATATTTTTCTTATAATTTTTCGACTTTAAATAAATTTAAATATTTATGACATCATGATGATGCACTGATTACCTCATTAATAAAGGATTTAAATAAAATGAAATGATAATGTAAAATATATGACCTACACATGTCCGAAACCTATTGTATTGGTGTATTTCAAACCCTTATCACCTTAACCTATAATTATATCAATTTGGGACCTTTTTAATCAGAATCTCATTTTAAAATAATGTAGCATTTCTTTACTTTCCAAGAGTGCCCCTCCTCTCCTCTTATAAAAGGCCCCCACCTCTACCTCCTTACCAACAGTTCCAAAGCCTTTGGCTCGGCCAACCCCTAATAATTTTGCCTCTCCACATCCCTTGCTTAATCCTAGAAGACTCACTTAGGGCAGAAGTCTTACCAAGGAAGCCTTTGAGCTCAAACCAAAGGGAGTTACCCGATTTTAAGGTAATGTCTTCACTTGAGTCCGTTTGTTTTATTTTGCTTCACCAACCCCATAAACTATTTTTATTAATTTATTTTGTAAAAAATCCAGTATCTTCAATATATTATGATTTTTTTATAAGAATCATTCTAGGTACACTTATACACACCTACATCAAATGGTTAAAGAACATGTTGTTTCTGTGGATGGCGAATTTCTGCCTCACGAAACGATGATTGTTCAACAGTCATATAAAACCTTAAAAGGTGGCCATTAAGATGTCACTATATTTATATATGATATATTATATGTTTATGTTTTACTTAAGCTTCTGTATTTTTCTTTTTTGGCATACCTTTATGGTTTCCATTGTGGGTAAACACGATAATTTCATTTTAGGAAGTGCGGACTACCGCCCCCTCAAAGTGATTTGATTCGTTAATGCCATATGTGGGATGTATAATGGATGTATTTAAAGTTATTATATATAATTTATGTTACAAATAAATGATTAATATAATTCTGTAATTAAAATATAAATACCTATCATTTATTTTTAATTCCATTACTATGACATAGAAATGAAAGTAGCGTTCATGCGTACGTACGACTTACCGTCTCCATGAACGGTGCATTTAATTTCTTACCTCTAAATGATTATGTAATATTATTAAAACATGTATATTATGGATATATATGATATATATGATATAAAAATCATGATTATCATTCTGGATATAATGAAACTTTGACCACACGAACAACATGTAATTGTAAGAAGTCCACTTTCGACTTACGAACCAAATATCGACAAAACAAACATTATTAACATAAATGATTACATAATGATTATAACATGGAAATAAGTGATATAAAAGGAATAATGAACTTGAAAAAGGTTATTAAGAAATTATAAATTAACTCAAGTTTATTATTCAGGATGTTAAAGAACGATCGATTCAAATCGGACCCAAGGTAAGGGATTCTACTCCTCTCATTCTTTTTAAGTACACTCTTTTATGTCATTCCTTATAAGCTCATCTTTCTTGTGATTGGTATGTTCTGTTATATTAATCGTATTTTAATTTTTATTTTCATATGATGAGAGACCATATTCTCTCTCATCAATCCATTTTGGAAGTTTTGAGTGGCGCCATTAGGGTGCCGAAATTTCGTAAGAGATCTAACCTCTCTCTTTCCTTTTAAGTACTCTCCTTTATGTCACTTCTGTTATGCTCCTCTTTGTTATGATGGGGGATGTTCTTTTATATTCCTCTTGCTGTAAATTTTATTTTAATATGATGAGAGACCCTATTTGATCTCATGAATCAATTTTTGTAAGTTTTAAGTGGCATCGTTAGGCGGCCAAGTTTTCATAAGGGATTTTTCATCTCACTTTTATTACCGTGAGATTTATGCTACATTTTCCACAATTTCCATTGAGTGGTGTATGTACTGCCTATTATTCTAACCTTTGTTTAATATAATTTCGTTTATGATTATTTACATCAATGATGTATTGTCCTTCTTTCATGGGGTGTATGTTTCGAAAGATACCCAAGTCGGTAAGGGAACCTTTCACCATCCTCTTTTTAAAAGACTTCTTTTGTTGGGTCTTTTAATTTACATAATATTATTTTGAAATATGTTATTATATATCCTTATTGATGTAAATTTTATTTCCATGTGATGAGATACCCTTTTTATCTCTCATCAACTCATTTTGATGTGACGTCGTTATGCTGTCAAGGGAACTTCTTAACCCAATTTCGATTTCTTTGGGTTCAACATGTAGTCATTGAATATGTCATCCTTTGAATATGTGTGAATGACATGTGATTATTTTACACTTAATATCCACTTATAATGGGTGTATTTATATTTGTCTCACATAATTATGAGATTGACTTATCCTTAATTTAAGGATACCATCTTTAAAATGGATTTTATCTCAATTTACATTTCCATTGAGACTTCATTATTGTTATGCACCAATACACTCTTATATGGTGTATATACTATCATCTGGAATATTATATCATGAATACCTTTATTCTCATGATATTATAAAGTTTTTATTAAATGTTATCTCTCAATTAATGTATTCAAGTGTCTCTCATTTTATTAAAAACCCTTTAACTAAAATATCTTTTTAAATGTTTTAATGATTTAATATTATAAATATTTCTAATTAATATCCATGTTTTCAAAATGGTTTTCCATATTTATCTATATGGATATTAATGGTTTAAAATGTTAAAATCATCAAAGTGGTATGAGACACTTTGATTCAAAAATCTCTTTATTAAATGTTTTAAATGGTTTTGAAAATGGTTTTTAGAATGGATTAATTATTTCAATATCATAAAATGTTTTATTGTTATTGCAATTTGGGAAAGTTATCTTTCCTTTATGCTTAAGTTATGTGCTATGATTATGTTATGGATCTTGGGAATTGTTATGAAGACGGGTTGTTCCATGATAAACTACGGGCGGGTGAGCCCGATATAGCTCTCCAATGCATTGGGTAACGTGAAGGGGTAAAACGTTAAGGTTTCTCCGAATAGATTTAGGGAATATACTGTGATGGGTATTCCAAACGTAACCAAGAGGGTTACTCCCTACGTAAGAATGTTATGAATTCCTCAAGTTACCTTTATGTCTTATGATTTCTATGATTTATTCATGATTTTATGAGGTATGTTAAAGTGCATATGTTTTATGGGTAAAGTATGATTTCATTCTTATGTATACATGTACTCATGTTTCCTTTCCATATTTTTATATCCCTTACTGGGCTTTTTATGCTCATCCCATGTTTTTGAAATGTTTTTCATAGGTCAAGGGAAGCATAAATGATATGATGATAGTGTCAAGTAAGTGTCAAGAAAAAATCTATGTTTTATTTTAAATATGTTTCGGTTGATTGGAAAAATGAATACTATCTTTTATGTAACCACTTTGTTTAAATGTGGAATGTAATGCAAGTTTTATGATCTAATTATCTAAAACTCTAAACCTAAAAAGATCCCTAATGTGCAATCTTGTAATAACTCAAGATTAAGTAATGTTTAAGGCTAGGGCCTTATAGAATGTTCTTGATATGTTATTAAGGATTGACATGGATTTATAACTAAAATTCTATTTTTTTTGAAATCATGATCTTTGATTCATACTTGTCACACCATGGTTTATATTTCGGGGATCGAATTTCCTAAAAATAAAAAATTACTTTTGAATATTTTTATAATTTATTAGAACAATAATATTTTTTATTTATTAATTTTATAATGTTAGGTTTATTTTAAATAATGTTTCATTTTTAACCAAAAAAATATACACATTGAGTCATAATTGATACACCTTGAATTCGGCTGACATGCAAAATTTTCATATAAATAAAAAATGAAATATGAATCATTTTCATAAATTATAAAAACAATCTAAATTTTATTATTTAATTGAAAAATGTAATATAAGTTATGAATTAAAATGCCAATGTTAATTTAGAAAACATACACACATAGTCATACCAAGAACGTCATTTAACAGATTGAATTATAGAATAATCCAACACAGAAAACCCTATCAATTTATTTTGAAATGTATTAAATATTTTGTGATATTTGAATATATTTTTGTAGTGATTAAATTTAATAAGTTCTGGAAGATGAACTATGGCTACCATTCCTAAAGTGAATGCTTACTATTTGACAATTAAATTTTTTAATGCATTGAAGAAAAATTAAACTATATAATCATTAGGGTATAATAAATTTTGAGCTCATGATCAACTTGTATGAGGGCACTATCCTTATAAAATCACATTTTAATAATTGTGTTCTCCCTAAACACATTTTTTCCTTTTGAGAGCACAAAATGGTTAGAGAAAAAAATCATTGATAAAGTAATTTCATTACGTTGAAAGTGGAAATTTAAAAATTACGCATCATATGAAAGTAATAAGTAAACTATCAAATATAAGTAGATAGAATTATTATTAAATTATAAAAGAATTTTATAAATTCTCATATTCATCATATATGCATACATATGACACTATTTATTTAATTATTTATTTTTGAAATAAATATATATCATATTTGGAATATTCAGAATATAAATAGTACTAATAGTACTACAACAATGTACATAAATTATTAATAAAAACGTTTATTGAAATTACTATTATCAATGGAAATGCCTCTTTGCATATTTCGTTTTAACACTTTAGTACAATATATTTTTTAAAATTTTCAAATATAATAACCAAAGTAACTTTTTTTGGTGCTATTGAATCAATTATATGTATAAATATAGTGTTCTGTTAATGAATAACATAAGTGAATAATAATAAAATAATTACTATGAATAGATATATCATCATTTAAACACATATCACACAATATGTAATGAGATGAATAACAATACCCAATGTATTAGAGGTATTTAATTATTTTCCCGCTTGTCACATCATAACATTGAGATATTCATATATTCCACATTGTACATTTTACAATAATAGAATTGAATTTACCAAAGGAATGAAATGGGTTTTCATAATGATTTTATCAATCATGATTTACTGATTAGATTTGGGATGACCAAATTATAATTTTTTTAAAAAAATTCTATAATAATTCATCATTCTTGATTAAAAAAGATAATACATAAGGGGAGTTAAGGTGTGGTTTAAGAAGAATAACACATTTGAATAATCCTTTTTTTACATAAATTCAACATGGAAACATGTATATCACCAAAAATAAATGGTAACAATGGTGAGATGATATTTGTCAAAATTTAAAGAAATATTTATTCCATTGATTAAATAGAAATGGGAAAATGAATAGAAAATGGGTTGTGTTTGGGAATCCACTTACATTTATTTCCACATTATTTCACCTTGCTTCCACCACTGGAATAATAAATATTAATTTTTAAAACATTTTTACAAAAGTGAATTATGGAATTTTAAACAACTATATATCCATTATAATAATTGGATTATATTTCTAAATTTTAATTTATTAATTTTTTTTTGATATCATCATTTTCATAAAAATTCATTATTTCTCTTGAAATTCTTTATTTTTGATCAATATCAATTATTTGAATGTATAATTTACTAAAAAAGTTTATAATACGTGTAATTAATATTATATATTTTATATAATTAATAATATCAATCAATAATTTTCGGTATAATAATTTCCTGTGAAATGTATTTTTTTGGTTAACCAAACTTTAACGAGGTGTTGTTGAACGAATGGGAAGGGAAGGTGGGAAATTTATATTTTTCATGAATAATATAACTGCATTATGATAATATTGTTAAAATAATGTAAGTGTACTAAATAACTTATTTTATAATATATGTTATCGCATGGAATTGGTATACATATATAATGGAATATGAAATACGCTAATAGTCAATAGAGACTTACTCACTCTCCTTCATCATGATTCTCTAGTATGAAAATAAAAAATAAATTATTCTAGGTGTTGGATTACTCTATAACATCCCAAAATAATTCTAAAGGAAATTAGTTGATGTATAATGTAATAAATTGGGATTTTAAATGGGTGAGGGGAGGTCTTTTTCCATGTGAAGGGACATGGAGTATATATACATGAGGAGAGGGGTATTTTTAGAGCTAAATATTGAATAAAATATTAAATTGAAGGTAAAACATGTAATGTTAAATATTGGACATTTTAAATCATATATTAATATCATATAATGGGATAATTACATTAAATACCATTTCTAATTTTAAATAATTCATTTATTAAAAATGAAAGTGGAATGAAAAAAAAAATTATCATCATGGGGAATCACTTTTGACAATAGGTTTATTGAAAGATCATTTTGTCTGAATAATATTCATGAAGGGGGGGTTACATTTATAATATTCAATTTAATAACTATATATACCACTTTGTTATTCAGTCAATATTCATCTCAATTACTCACAAGAAACTATATTTACATTTTTTATGATGATTATTTGTTTACAGATATTGTTTGGTTCCTATAGCGTTGTTCGTGGGATAGATGATTCTAACCTATTATGGTGATCCATATTTTCCCATTTCAGGATTTCAATTTTATAATTTTTATCCCCTTCTAATATTTAGAAATATATTTGGATTACTAATTTATTAATGTCATCATTAATGGAATAAATTCATTATGGTTTCTCTATATATATTTCTAATAATATGTAATATAATTCACATTTATTTCAAGGAGAAAATATCATTTATAAACTATTGGTCATTAGAATCTTAAAGTAGTTGTTTTTTTTCTATTTCTTCATCTCCTTGATTCCTTCCTATAACATTTTTATTAAACTAAGGCTAGAAATTAATTTTTTTACTCCAGATTAGATAGTCATTCATGCCTCACAACCATTTTTTCTTTATCTATAAAATCATTTATTTTCTTGAAATATATTTCAAGTGAAAGCCCAAAACCCACCTATATGAAAAAACCATGTTTTTTGGATGATTTAAGGCCACTAATGGTAATAATTAATCGGGTTAAATGTGATGATGATTGATGTGAGTAATGTGAATAAAATATATTAAAAAACAATTAATCATTTGTTTTACATACCAATTTAATGATGAATAATTGTTTATTACATACTATTAAACGTGACACCAATACATTTTTTTAATATATTTGTATCTCATCATAATTTACATGGTACTCCTTATATAGAACATGTGGATGGATGAAAGTGGTTTCATATATTTATTTATCATTCTATATATAAATGATTGTATAAAATTATGTCATTCAATCATTTCGAATTATATTATTATTTAATGTTTGAAATACATACAATTTTTCTAATCACGAATATCTTATCCATGATTTTCCATAGGGTATTTGGTTTTTCAATGAATACAAATTTTTTAGACTATATTTGTTTCATAAATTAATAAATGTTAGTAAATATTATTAATCTACATATATTCAAGAAATATATTACCAATAGTAGGATACCTGATTTTTTTCCCATTCCCAATGACCTATATACATAGTCCATTTTTTCTAGTTTATCTGGTGTGCATTCCTCTTTGGTTGGAATATGTTTATTTTCCCATCAACTTTCCTTGGATTATAAATCATATAATTTTTCCTAAATCATCAACGAGCCTTTAAAATGATAAATATTCTTAATTTCTTTATGTTTAAAAATTTTATAATAAAAAAGAACAAGGGATAATTAATAGTAATACAACCTCAAAATTATTTTGTTTTTTAGTAAAATAAATCAAGTATATGAAAATATTACACTAAAATCAACTATAATTAGTGCTCAAAGGAAGGGAATTATAATATGGAATTTTTCCATACAAACCAAAAATGTTTATTCTAGAAGTGAACATAATGTATCTACTGATAATGGAATTTTGGGGTTAAATCCAGATAGGTGGATTCCATCATACCACAAATTTTATACCTCTATTTTTTAAATTAATTAATTTTTATTACACTTTCATTCAATAATGGTTTTTATTTTTTTGGGACATTTTTTGATCAATTCCTACTATTTTTGGTTTACGAATAAAAAATATTTTGTTTTCATGGATTGGTATCGTTATATTGGGAAATTGGATGTGTAACTCTATAATGGGAGAATCATCTTGTTGAGAAACATGTTTTCCATCATGATGGGGAGTAAAATAATGTTCCTAAGTCATTATCTATATAATTGGTTGAAAATTTAATTTATACTTTGTAAATGAATAAGGTAATAGAAAACAATAACAGTTAATATAATGTATATTACATAAATTTTATATTAAATTATCATTGAACTATTTTATTTATATGATTTTATTTATTTGACCCCTCAATGAAGCGTCCACATTTTGGTCTCCTATTACCTAAAACATCCAATCAATAATTGTAAAACAATTAAATGATTATTATGTCCATATGAAACATCTATAATAAATTGAATTGACATCATACGCATTATTGGTTTTTCTTGATTATAAAAAATTTCAATACTTTTTTTTCGTAAGATATTAAGCAAAAAATAAAATTTTTACAGGTGATTCAATTTGAAGCGGTTCCTCTTTATACACTTATTTACTCAAATCCACATTCATGAATTATTATTCATCTATTTGTATTGTGTTCATGTCATTAAACCACTTTTACTGAAAAATTTTCACTTGTAATATTATATAATCCCACTACCATATTTTATTATTATTCCATATTATGTCATATTCCCATAATGTAGTTTTTTATATAGAACAATATACATGAATCTTTTCATAATGAAGTATAACTCCACAATTTTTTATGGTATCACCTTAGCCATGTTTGTATTTTTATACCATTTTCTATGTAATTATATCAGAATTACAAGACAATACATGCACACATGGGAATCTATATATTTATCAAAGACATTTTGAAATTGAATTTCAATTTATATTCTTATAAAAACAATTTTCATGCAACCATCTTATAAACTATTGAATATTCATATTTGAAATCCAGGTTATATACATTGGTTTTTTTAAACTCACAGTAATTACATTTTGTTATTTAAAATATGATAAATAATCTAAAATATTATAAATTAACATAATGGTGAAAAAACTCCCTCTTCGTATGAGTAATTGTGTCAATAACTATTCTACATATTCCTTCACATAAAATATGCATAGTGTGATGGTAATTTTTACACCATTTCATTCCACATCAGAATGAAATTTAGTACATAATTCCACGACTTCTATAAAATGACATCACTCAAAAATATAACCATATAGAAGACATATAATTTGGAAATATTGTAATTAAAAATCCCATAAAATATAAACCTTGATAATTTTCATAGGTTTCTCTATCCATGACTTGTATAAAAACACTTTTAACTAATACTATGATGTACCCACACATGATCACGGTCTATAGTACCATATTTGAGGGTCCTCTTTATATCTATAATAATATATGACACATATTCAACATCAATGATATGTGATATTATTTCTGGTTTGGTTGCATATAGGTTTGGAATGCTTGAATATTAAAAAATGTACAACCTCCAAAGGAAATTTCGAAAATATCCCACATAATTAATCTAAAATCATCCCCACATTGTTTTATAGTGTATTATGTATTTTTATATTGTGAGTCAAGAGCTAAAAATCAACAATGTTTCTAAATATTAAATCATTTCATTATGTTTTACATGTAATAATTCATTGGAATATATCTTCTAATATATAATGTGTTTTCTAGTTTTACAAACACTATCCTCAATAACTCTATATAAATCATTTAATGTTATGATAAAATTTCATTAATACTCATGAAAACATTCCATTACTCTCTAAATAATATGTGAATTTCGGTGGATGATTTAGTGCATGATGATGAAACTGTAGAACAACTTTATTAATACCAAATTCTACGCCAACATCTGCATCCAACTCCCCATCATTTCATATATTTATTACCTTATGGGAGACATAATCAACAAAAATTGATCTTTCTATAAATATTGATTATTTTTTTGGGTTTCATCTTCTTAATTAAAGGGAGTAGCTAAAATTTCATGGTATGTACCCTCTTCAGTGACTCTTATATGATTTTACTTTTGTACAATTGGATGTTTCTTCGATACATGTGGAACCTCATCATATAACTCCATCATTGCATTCCATGATCTTTGGGAAAGAAAATGTTTTTCTTCGAATCTATCCAAATCATAATCCAATAAAGAATCTCTCTGAAATTTTCAATCCTTTATTTGAATAAATATATTATTAGTTTATTGGATTTACGGATCTAGTCTCATATATTAAAGGCCATGAATTCTTTCATGATGTTATCTTAAAAGTAGAAAATTATAATTCCTATCCAATTTTATTTGTTATGTGCTATATGAAGTTCTTTTATTGGTTTGAATAAGAAAAAAATTGGATTATAAATAGGAAATATGTATTTTTACATAAAAAATTTTAATTTATATTGATTTAGATAGTGTAAAAAATATTGAAAATGACGAAAATTTGATTCATATAATTTTTTCAAATAAATTTTTTAATATTATTGAATGCATTTTCAGATGATTATAAATAGAAAAACAATAATTAAAAAAAATTCCATGGGAGTTTAAAACCACATATCCAATAAATCTCAATTCTGATAGCAATTTTTAATTGAGTAAATATGAATATAATTTTTTTAGTGTTGTTCGCATAGGTATATATATAATAGGCTGATATCCACTTGTAGTATCCCAACAATGATTGAATTTCTCAAATAACCACAAAATTGTTATTTTTCTTAAATTAAAAAACATTTTAATTATCCTAAAAGATGACACTAATTATTTATCATATAATTTTAAATCATCCTAATATTTTATATAGTTATTTATAGAGAGAATATAAATAAACTAATAAATTTATCCATGTAGTGTTAGACCCTATTGTAAGCAAGGCCCATTTCTATGAATTGGCTTATCATCATGTCAATCTCAATACTCTAGTCTTCCTGTTTTTTGAAATGGGTAAATCAGTTTTAGATCCACATCCACTTGTAGTATCCAAACAGTGATTGGATTTATTAGATAACCACAAAATCATTCCATTACACAACTTTTAGAATATAACATGATAACATCATAGATTAAACCAATGCTTCATATTATAATTATCAATCTTCCAATATGTATGTTTAGAAACATATAAATATATTTTGTGTAACAACCCATTACAGATCTACCATGTGCATCATTAACCACTTAATGTATTTCCATTTTCCATTGTCTATATAATTATGAGACAAAATTTTGACGACACCTATAATATTGAATTCATAGAATTTTTGGACTCTTGGATTCAACCAAATTTTCTACAGACATAAAGGGGTTTCCCAACATGTAATTTTCTTACACGATGGGTATGAATGGTCAGATTATTGTTTATAAATATTTAATGCTATGAGATGTTACATGATGTGAATTGACCATAAAACCCATAAGTTGATAAATAGTTTCTTTTTTAGTATGAGGAAATGAGTTTTCTAGTTTATTTAGGACTTTGATGGTAACATATCATGTAACCGAGGTTCACATTATTTAACAACTCATATTTTTTTAAAGGTGAATAGATTTTTTGTTTTTGTTATTTCCCAAATATCACATTCTATCAACCCAGATAAATTACCTTGTCATTTTGGGAGACTCTGCTCAATCTTGAACAATCCCAGCGACATTTGATCATCTTTGTGATCAAGGTTTACCTCTCAGGGTTAGTGATATTTCTATTTATTCGTCGCTATTGATCGTGGTATACCCCTTAAGTATAATTATTATAACCATTATTCTATGTTGGTGTTCCTTCATGAATACTTCTCTATCTACTTTGTGATATCGTTTTGGAGGACATTCTTTTGTTATTCATGGTGTGGAGCAAATTTACTCAGGAGGTAAGTCTGTTTCCCTTTCCATCAACCACTTATTTTATATATAGGATCAATATTTTGACAGGGATAGGATTCAAGGGACTTCTTCATCAAAGATTGGATTTTTTTGTTGTTGAATCCCATTGTGCATGTGTATGAACCATGTTTTGAGGTATGTGGTTTTTTCTTCTATCATATGATGTTGAAAATTGTTTTTCTTGCTTTATACAATGATTTATTCATGGAATTAACGTGATTTATTATAGAGTATTTAAAATAAAATTTAATGAAATATTTTTTCCAAGGTTATCGATAAATGGAAAGAACATTTGTATTTTTAAGGTATGAAAATCGGTTTGAGAATTTGTTTTGAAATGGTTTTCAAATAAATGGAATGAATTATGAAAATGAGCACCTGTGTTACCTCGGGCTCTAAGGTGGAAGGTATTACATGAAACCGTCATTCATTTTTTGTAATTATCTAGGGGGATTTTGCCCTGAATATTACATGTTTATCCTTGATCAATTATTCTAGGGAAATGATATTGAATTTTTGGGCCGAGAGTTTACTCATGGGGTGTTAGTTTTCATCGTAGGGATGTGTTATTGGAAAATTATTATGCACATTATTGATTGTGGTATGATTATTCTACTATAAGAACTTGTAATAATATTTGGTAGTGATACCTATGATACCATTTTGATTTCATGTATTTTTTTATACATTATATGCATGATTATTCATAAAAAATAATGATATGGATAACGTTCTTTGAAAATGTTATACTTTCTTTTTATTACAACTGTGAAAAAGGGGTAATCTTTATCTTGTTTCCTATAATAATACCATACTTCATATAATGATATTTTTTATTTTTTATTATCATATATCAATTATTATACAATAACATATTATGGATCCCCTAGGTGGGATCATATTGATACTGTTTTCTCACACCCTATGCTCCTCTTCATTAGTGTGTAGGATTTTTTAAATCGTCTATTTTGAAGAAAGGTATGGCTCTATAGTTAGGAGTCGAGGTAACATGTTAGCTAGGGTGGTTAGCTAGTGGTCTGATGTTATGTGTTCATCCATTCCATTAATAGAATTTTCTATTGATTCTATTCAATTTCATTTTGACTTTCCTTTTGGAGTATTACTTAATTTTACAGTTGTCTTTATTAAACTTTATTTTTATTATTATGGAATATAATTTTTATACATCCACTATCCCTTTAATTTTCATTTGTGAATATTTCATGTGTTTTTACATGTTGGGACAATTGATTCTATCTGTTTTGTTATTCAATTCTCATGTTCTTGAATCTCACATTCTTCTTATGGGTAATCTTGTATAAACTGATATTTTCATTGTGGTTTGATCATTCCATCTGTTTCAGTGTGCTGTTGGGTTCCATTGAGAGGTCTTCCACAAGTTCTTCATGGAGTTGTAGAAATTCCCCAAAACAGAATAATTTAGTGGATTAGAATCTCATCTAATGTATCATATAAGATGTTTATGTTGTTGATCATGTTGATCCAGAAGTCAATAACATAGTTGTTGTTGTATAACCACGAGTGGGAGTTGACATAGATTGATCAACAAAACTATTTTGAAAAAAAAAACACCATTATTTTAATAGAATGAATGAACCTCGAGAGGTAGTGGACTGGATGGATATGATTAGTAAAATCTTAAACATCCTCATGACACTTGAGTATAATCTTGTGAAGTGTTTAGCATTCAGGATCAAGGGTTCCATAATTGTTGTGGGAATTTTGTGGTCCATGGAGGAAGCCATGATGACCTAGATAAGAAGGGTTTCAAAACTATATTCATATAGATGTTATTTTTCTAGAGTTGCAAATGTTTGAAATTTATATGGAGTTTTTTCCCTTGCAATAGGATATAATTTTCTGTCATTGAATACTAATCAGTTTGAGGTGTTTTACAATTTTCTCTAGACGTGTAAATAAATAATCCGTTGATGTCTCAGAAGTACCTGATGGGTTTTCAACTTGTTGATTAGGTTGAAGCTTTCAATTTATGTAGAGACTATTGATAGAGATATTATGGAATAGATGAGTATGGTAGGAAATTTTGTTTCTCCACCCCTTATCTTCCATCAGGTGCAAGCTTCAATGGCACACATCAGAAGAAGATGAAGTGGTAGGATCATCACATGATCGTTAGAGGTGTGTGTCAGTAGTGAGACTCCAACGCATCATTGGATGTAGTATGAAGTGTGCATATGACGTGCTATAAGAGTTTCAAAGGTCTACACACCATCCATTATTTTTTTATTTATATGATGATGTGAAACAACTGTGGATGAATTGTTCATTTATAGTGCTTCTGTCATGAAATTATCAGACCTCATTGTGGTCAGGGTTCAACAGCTATAATTGATATTGGGGAGTAGTCAGAAGCATCAAATACTATAGTGATCTAGCTAGATCCCTCATGGCTGAAATACATTCATGTTGTTGACGATTGTGCAGTAGAATTCAATGTTGATTCGAAAACAGTGAGATGTACTATCATTATCTCAACTTCAGTAGTAATTAATTTATTTGATTTTGGTTCCTCCCACTCATTTATATCATCATATTTTTAATATATTATTAAAAATACCATTTAACATATTTCATTTGTAATGGAGTTAGAGACACATTTTGATATTAATAGAATGAAGGGGTTTCAGTGTCAATTTTCATTAATAGTAACATATACAAAGATGTTTGTGTATTTTCTCAATCTTGATTTGGATATGTTTGACGTCAATATTATTATGAATTGGTAGGTCATTTATCATGATTATGATTATTTTTATCATCTTCATGTCTAGTTTCATGCTACCAATGTCAGATTTCATGGCTTCCAAGGGGAATGTGACCCAATATTATGACATGTCTTGACACCCAACCCGGAGAAAAGGAGTTTTTCTATGATTTTCTACATAATTTCGATGAATTTTATCCTCATTATTGATCATCATGTTATTATGGTAGATTTTCTTAATGTTTTCCATGATGATTTATTCATGCTTCCTCCTGATAGAGTGGTAGATTTTAAGTTTAATTAGGTTCCATGTTTGAAGCAAATATTGATACCATATAATCATATGGAACTAGTGGATCAGAAAGAGCTCAAGATTCAGTTGGATGACCTGTTGGAAAAAGGCTTCATTCACCCTAGTCTTTCTCCTTGGGTAGCCCCTAATCTATTTTCCATGAAATAAGAATGTTCACATAAGTTGTATGTTCACTATTTAATGTTCAAGTGGGCCATACTTAATAAATAATATCAATTGACTTATGAGGATTGTTTATTTGAAAAATTAGAGTGTGAAATTGGTTTTGAATGATTTTTATTTGGTCTGGTTATTATCTATTTAGACATAGAGAGTCTGATATACCCAAAAAAACATTCATGAGTTAGTATGTAAATAATGAATATCTTTTGATGCTTATTGTTCAATCTAATTCACCAGTTGTTTTTTATGGCCTTGATGAATCACTTATTCCATAAATATTTGGAAATGTTTAGGGTTATATTCTTGAATGATATTATGGTTCAATCAAAATCATAGTATGAGTTTAAGCACCGTCAGATCATGGTTTTAAAAATCCGGAGATGTATCCATTAGGATGGAATGATTTGGAAACGTATTTTCAATATTTTTGTAGTGATGTTAACAGGGAAAAAAATTAATGAACATGGCATATCATTTGATCTAGATACGGTGAAGAATTTTTTCAAATGGAAGGAATCACAAAACGCCTATCGGATTTGATGCTTTATTGGTATTACTAGATACCACCGACAATTTGTTAAGGAATTCACTATGCTGGAATCTCTATTAACTATTCATACCAAGAAGGCTAAAAAAATAAGTTTTCATGCAATGTGTCAATCTTATTTTGATATACTGAAATGACATCTGACATCAGCTCGTATTTTTATCTTACGTGATCCCGATAAGGGGTATGTGGTTATTTTTGTTTCATCTTGTGATGGTTTTGGATGGATTCTTATGAATGATAACCATGTGGTGGCTTACACTACACGTTATCTTTAACTTCATTAGAATAACTACATTACTCATGATTTTGAGCATTCTGTAGTTACGCATGCACATAAATGTAGGAATAACATACTATTTGGATAATGTTTCACAGTCATATCTGATCATAAGAGTTGGATGTATATTTTTTTCAGAAATACATGAAACATAGAATGATATGATTAGTATAATAAAATAATATATTGGAATTTGATAACACATATACCTCGATGAAAGGGAATGTCATTGTGGATGCTATTAATAGGAATGTATGATTACATGTCATTTTTTAATTTAAGGATTAATACAGACTTATATATATATTTACAAAGTTACAAATGCAGACTCAAAATGATGTTTCAGATACATTTATAAGTAGTTTTTATTTATCAACCTCACACCTAGAGTTAGTTTTGAAGATTCGGTATCAATATGAGGAGTATTAGAATGTTTAAGAAAGCCTCTATGTTTGGGAGATCATTTTTGGTTGGTCAACCACTTCATACTCTATGATACTCCTTGTGATGTGAGATGTCATCACATCTTCTCTGAGGAGTTTAGTTTTGTTTAATTATTATATATCATTTAAGGCTATCCATCCAAGAACTATGAAGATGTATTATGACTTGAGATGGAGATTCTATTGGTATCTATAAAGAATTAAATTTAATATTATGTGTCCCACTATTACACCATCCACAGGATAAAACTAGAGAACATGAAACCCTCTAGTTCGATTCATTCTGTTCTATTTAATGACTTCATAGGGATGAGGTGTCCAGGGATTTCATTATTTTACAACTAAAGACACTCTGATGGAAAAATATTATTTGTAGAGTCAGTGATCTGTTGACAAAGTCTCCTCATTTCATTCAGATCATAGAAACCACTAGTTTGATGATCTGGGTATGATATATGTGAAATAGATTGTGTGGTTACATGGGAGTACACCTGCCATTATTTTGGATAGGTACACTAGGTTTTCCTCAAATTTATTTAGGAATATAAAAGGGTAAATGGGAACTCAAATAATGTTGGGAAAAGCACACCATATAGAGATAGATGGTTAGATAGAGCATATGATTCTGATTCTGTAGGATATTATTTGTTATTTTTTATTGGATATTTATTGATCATGGGCTAGAAATCTTCGAATGGATGAATTTTTTTTAGAATAGTAGTTATCAATAATCTATATTAATGGAATACCTTCGTGTTTTTGTATGGTATCCTATTCATGTCACTTATTTATTAGTTAGTGGTGGTTTAACTGTGTATAGTTGGACCATGTATGGTCAGTGAGACATCAGTAAGGATTAAAGATTCACATCAAAATCTGGTTATATCCAAGAGTCAACATAAATTTCATCTGGATTAGCGACATCATCCTCTAGAGTATTATATTGTTGATTGGGTTATCATGAATGTTTCTCCTCGGTTGGGTCATTTCCTACTTGAAAAATTGGGAATATTAGAACCATTATATAGAGGACTATTTTAGGTAACTAAGTTGATTGGGTAGGTTGCTTAATGGATAGGTTTTTGGGTAAAATTGATGGGTATGTATAATTTTTTCTAGACATCTTAGCTCTATTTGTACATAATAATCCCATTCATGTTATATGTTGGGAATAAATTTAATTATATCCAGATGTTGCTATTTTGGGGAATCCAATTGGGATCATTGACTCTAAAGTGAAATTCTTGCTTGGGAATATGATTATATTAATAAAATTAATATAGAAACAGATATTGGATTCTTCTAAGACTTTGAAATTTTATTTAATGATGAAGGTTATGTGCCCCCATCTTTTTATAGGGATTAAAAGTTTCACATTACATCCTTGGGATGGAATTTCATTATTCTTGGGAGTTTCTATCATCCAATTTCTAATCATTTAATCATGTATTTAACCCCAACATGGGAGTCCATTTCTTATTGTCCATATAGTACATTGATGGAATTGGTAGGATACCTAAAATGGTAAAGTCATCTATTTGTTGTACTATTATCATTATCTAGATTTTACCACAGGATTCATGGAGATTTCACGCTGTGTAACTGGGATACACGATGGTTAAGAGTATTAGGATGCATGTCCTGAATATATTCACACTGTGAGAGGTTACATGATGTTGAGAGATCATAGACATCATGAGTTAATAAAAGGTGCGTTTTTTCTGAGGAAATTGTTTTTCCAATGTGTGTAGTTATTTGATTGTTACAGATCATGTTATCGGGTTACACGTCATGTAATGGAACATGTAAAATTTCAAAAACATGATTTTTTATGTTTTTTTAGATCATTATCCAGAATATATTTAACGAAATCCAGGTAAATTCAAATTTAATTTTTTTAGATTCTATTCATTCTAGAATGACCTGATAAGTATTCAATATTCATTGCAATCATGAATTGTATATCTCGGTGAGTGATTATTTTTTCTCCTAATTTCCTTTGATCGCGATAGAATCCTTATATTAGGTAATCAGATCCATTGGTCTATGTTGGTGTCTCATCATGAATTTATCTTTTTACGTTGTGTGATCTTTCTCTGAATCCCATTACATTTTTGGTTGTGGTTTGGTAGTCATTACTTCTTGAGGTATGTAAGTTTCCTCCTTTTTTTTAACACATTTTTTCTAAACTGGAAGAATATTTAGATGAGGATTAGATTCTTAGGCCTTCATTTTCCTCATTGGGATTTTGTTATTGGTGGATCCTGTTGTGGGTGTGTATGACTCGGGTTTTGAGGTTGAAAATTCCATCACTACCCTATTTAGATGAACCCTATTGTTCCTTCTTTATAAATTAATTTACACATAGAATTGGCATGATTTTATTGTGTGTGTTTAAAATAATTTTTTAATGAAAAATGGGTTTCCTTGATTATTGATAAATAGAATGCAATGTTTTATTTCAATGCACTGAAATTTAATTGTGAAATGGTTTTCAAATAATTTTATGGGATTGTGAAAATGAGAACATGGGTTACAATGGGTACATAGGTTAATGTTTTATCCTGAGTACGTTGGCCTTTTTTTTTAATTATCATGAGGTCATCTCATGGTTTTTTCCTCTATTTCCTAGACTAGTTGTTCTAGGGTAGTAATATTGAATTCATGGGGGTACTTATGGGGTATTTCGTTCCATATTACCCCTATGTTCAAGGAACCATATTGTGCACTTGATTGACTATGGTATGAGTAGTCTACTAGTCTGACCTATAAGGATCCTTGGTACTAATACTTATTATTCTGTTATTTTTCAAGGGTTTGTTTTTTTATCCTTAATATTCATATTTATGCCTATGAAAAATGATTTTGATAATCATATTTTAAATTTATATTCATTATTTTGTTTTATAAATGATTAAAAGGGGAATGTATACCATGAATTTTATAATAATTCATTACATCTTATCAAACCATTTTTATTTATAATTATCATACATGAATTGTTATATAGAAACGTGTTATGGAATATATGGGTGAGATCATATTGAGTCTATTAGCTCACACATTTCACACCTCTTATATTGTGAGTATACCTTTGTATGTATTCGATTATATATAAATACAATACACTAGAGTGAGGAAATGTGGTTTCGTGTTAGCTATGTCGGATATCTGGTGGTGAGATGGGGTAAGTACATCCATGCCATCACTCCGAGTAGCTGTTGGGTTTAGTTATTTGTTGAATGAAATTTATTTATTATTTTTAATTATTTCTATAGTTTTCTCACTTCCAATATCTTTTTATTATTATTTCATATATTTATTGGACATTTCATGCCTCTTTCATTTCCATGTTTATATATTACAAGATGTTGTATAGGTTTTTTGAAATATCTCCCACATGTATGTTATTTGATGCTTAGGTTCTTGTTTCCATCTCGTGGGGAATGGGAATGCACATCAGGTATTTAGAGGATCGGGTCATGTGCTATTTTTAGGTTAAATGTAGTACCCCTGGTTTTGGGTACATTACCCCTTTCCTCACATTTTTTAATTGGTACGTATTTCATTGGGTTTACAAAAAATAGAGAGTTTCCATAAAATATAGAGTATCCATAATACATATAGTCTTTATATAGTTGGGTGTTTTTATAATGTTGGTTGTTTACATAAAGTGGGTTGTTTCCATAATATTTTGGGTTTCCATAAAGTTGTTTGTTTCCATAAAATGGGGTGTTTCCATAAGGTGGGGTGTTTCCATAAAGTGCGGTGTCTCAATAAAAATATGTGCATCCATAAAAGGGGTAAAGGTGAAGTATTGGAGAGTGTGGTTGTTTTATATGGAATGATGGGACTAAAATGAAGGTCTCACGATCCATAAACGGTCGGCCCAAACCGTGTGGTCAAACCTTTTGTAGAGGTTAAATGTATATCTTATTTTCTAGGACCTTACACATTTGTGGTCATTATATTTCACTTTGGATTTATAACGCCCCTATTTTGAGATTAGTCATCATAGAAGGCTGGATAACACTCCCAATATGATTTTGAGCCAATCCAGAGCCCTCACATGGTGATTTTGAGTCTGATTCATGAGTTATGTGACCATTATTTCTGGATTTGTCATGTTTTCATAGATCATGTTATATCTACTTCTCTGATTACAATTATTTATCAAATCTGAATCTATAGTGGATAGATCAATGTTTTTGGATGCCAAATAATTCAATTTTGAGTTGTGATATTTCAATGATAGGAGAACTATGGCCTTTCATGGAGAATCTCCCACTTTCCTATGTGTTCTTTGTTTGTTTTCAATATTTCATCAAACCTTCGAGGTAGGTGGCTTCACTCCCATCTAATCTTGCTAGAATTGATTGGTTTTGATTCAAATTCTTTTATTTATTGTTAAATTCATGAAAAAATCTACGTTTATGATGATTTATATTTTTTGTGAAATTGTGTGATCTTGGAGAATTTTTGTGAAAAAGTGGGTTTAGTTTCATTAATTTAAAATGATGATTTAAAATTATGGATTTTCTAGAATTTCAAAATGGTTTATGAAATAGATTTTTTCAATAGTATTGGTTTTCAAAAAAAATTGAGTTTTACTGAAGTGTTTTTGAATTAAAATGGTTTTACATTGAAATGGTTTTTAATGGAATGGTTTTCAAAGAAAGGTCTTTTTATTGAAAGGGTTGTTTTGGCGTGATCGTATGGAATATGTCGTGTGTGTTCATGTTTCATATAGGAGTCTTGGTTGAAATATGGCCTTGTTCTTGGTACAAAAGGTTTAATGGAACATGGGAATTTCATACAGGTGACTTGGTTGAAATATGACCTTGTACATGGTGTCAAAGGGTTAATGGAACATGGGAAACAATTACCTTGTGACAACTTGGTAGATCGACAAGAAACCACTCATGAGTATGAAACCGTCATAACGTAGCACGCATTGTTGTTTGTGTGGGTTTGAGTAATGGTTCGGTATACTTCTAAAGGGATATATTGAAATGGTTGTAATGATTGTTTAGTTATTTTTCAAGGAAAATGTCATTCTAGGAAAATTGGTTTCAATTACACATGTATGCTTTTAGTTCTGAATGGTTTTGGAAACATGTATATATCTAGTTATAAACCATTTTGAGAAATTGTTTTATATTAAATGTTTTATATAATTTTTTATAAATCATATATCCTAGTTTCATGTCTATGGATGTCATTGGGGGTAAACCTATTGAGTTTTATACGTACCCATTCATTGGCACTTTGGTGCCTTTACAGATGTTATCTTCTGGGACAGGGTTTGAGTAAATGTTTCAAAAGTGTTTAGCACTACCTCATGATGTTTGGGCTATTCAGAGATTTTGGAGCTTGGAACATGTTTAGGAGGGAATCTTGAGGTCTTTCGAGAGTCCGGTGTAGTCTCTCTGATGTGTTCTTTAATACTAGGTTATTCTTCTACAGTTCCTTACATTGATGCGATTTTGAGATACATGTAGTTGTTAAGTTATCTTCCATTGGTTCATGCATCATATAATGAATATTTGGTTATTTTCGGCAAGTTTATTAGTTTGTTTCATAAAGGAAAAATCATCCCCAACTAGTATTTGAAACACTTAGGCATTTATTACCAGCCATTGGAATCCTGGGAATGTCTTTTAAGGCCTAGTAATTACTCATTTTACTCTCAAGACAATGAATGTTGGAGAATAATTACAAATGGAGTCAGCTTGTTCGGTCATTTCCTAACAAGTAGTCATAGATGTTCCTAGTTTTGGAGATGAAATCCCTTCTTGTCTATTCCAAGGGAAGGAATAAAAGAAATGAGTAGCATTGTCAGAACCCAAAATGTATATCATAAAAGGACATATATAACCCTTTTATGTAGAACATCATCTTACTAGGGAGTTGGATAAATAAGTGTTTGGACACTTCTAGAATTTTATAATTTCATTTTCTGGGGTTAAGCTAATGAGACAAACATGGCATGCATTGTAGAGGAATGAATTCCCACTAGGAGTTCATACATGATTTTGTGAAATGATTCATGTTAAGAAATAAAGTTTGAATTTTTTATAAATAATAGAATTTGTATTCAAATAATATATTTTGAAAAAACAAATTATTATCGTATATTGAAAATGGATTATTTTTCAAAAGTGTGTGATGTTTTATAAAAAATGGTTGAACATGGGAAAAATGTTATTTTGGAAAACAATGTCGTAATAGTTGATGTGATATAACATGAAATGCAAATCCAACAGTTGGAAGAGAGTGATATTAATGGAGATTGATGTTAGTTTAGTAAATGGAACCTAGTAGGCATCATCAAAATCAAACTAAAGATGGTATAGAGATTGTGGTTGAACAATGACCATGTGTGATCTAAGAGCAGGTTCAGTGTATTGTCTAATATTTTCAATATATGGACACAGGTAACTAGAGGAATGAGACATGACAAGTGGATCATAACATCCAGTTCATGAAGCAGAATCCACCTAATTTCAACAGTGATTATGAACCCGAGAAGGTGGAGGTGTGGCTATGTAGGATAAATCATATCTTCGACTACATTGGCACACTAGTCAAGCTAATTGTCCGAATAGAGACATGTATGCTTGACGATCATGAATGTCAGTGGTGGGATTTAGAATTACATGCTAAAAAGGATGAAGGATGTGCATGGGAGGTTTTTGAGGATTTGTTCAAACACTTACATCCTCACACATTCAAGATCCAAAAAATGACTGACTTCTTCATCTTGAAACAATAGAGTCTCTCTATCATAGAGTATGCATGTTTGTTCATGAACTTAGTTATCTTTTTACTAGATGTTGTGATGTGTTCCTCTTTGAAGGAACACTCTTCACCTCAGGTCTATGATAGGCGATTCAATCAACGATTAAAATACATTGTATTATAGATTATACAGAGATGGTGAGCAGAGCGACTATAGCTGAATGTGATGTCTCATGATCTATGGGAGTAGGCATGATGATACATACAATAAACGATGGGAACTAAACCACTAGGAACATGCTAAAAAGGGACACCTATTTCCTATGTGCAAGATTAAATCGGAACCAAGAAGCTGGATCAGTAAACCTTCCTCCACGACCCCAGAAAAATGCAGATTGTTTTCAATGTCATTCTCATTACCACATAATGTATGATTATATGACACAACGTAGAGAATACCAAAATTACAACAAGATGGGAAATGTTTAGCTCTATTTTTGTAGTGCTCCAAGGTCAGTTTCCTGAGACACATATCAGGTGTCGCAAGAATCGTATGCTACGAATTGATGTGGACAACATAATCTGTAACTTCAGCAATGTAGAGGAACCCATGGTGATTATATAAATACCATGACTCCTCAAATAGGGAAACCACAACAAGAAATTAGGTAGAACAGTATAGTGAAGAACCAATTGTATGAAGCTGAAAAGATGATTGATAATGATGTGGTTGGACCTTCTGCAGTGAGAGGTACAATTATTTAAAATTATATCATTGTGAAAGTGTTGTTTGATAATGGTATATCACCTTACTTCATTTATTCTTAAGATATTGACATGCTATGTTTAAAACTAGAAATGATTCCATATGTTTTGAATCTGAAAACTCCTCTCAATGAAAGAGAATGTCAAGCCTTTGTGTGTAGATCATGTGATATAACTATTGATGGATCCAAGCTAATATCAAACTTCTCAATGTTGGATATGGCTGTCTATGATATAATCCTTGGTATGGATTGTATGAAAACATTCAAGTATCAAATCGACTGTTATAGGAGAGCAATTATTTTAATGACTAAGGATGACATCGAGAATCTCATTAGTGGAGAGAGGTTTGTAATGAAGGGTGAAAAGATCATGTTGGAGAAAATGGTGGGAATTATCACCTACAAATTGGAAGCATTGACTTTGGAATCAATGGAAGATATCAAAGAAAATATATTTCAAGCTATTGTGGGTGAATTTCCAGATTTCATTCCCAACAACTTCTCAGGATTACCACCTCTATGGGAATTGGTGTTTTTGATTGATCTCTATATGGGGACCTATCTAATTTACCTCCCATCTTATAGAATGGTACCAAAAAAGCTATAGGAATTGAATGTGCAGTTATAAGATCCAGAAATCAAGGGTTTCAATGGACCAAGTACATCTCCATGAGAAGAAAACGATTTTGTTCGTGAATAAAGAATATGTAACTCTTTGGTTGTGTGTTGATTTTCTTAGGCTCAACAAAGTTATGATAAAAACAGATATCCACTTCCACGCATTGATGTTCTATTCAATCAATTATGTGGAGCATAATGGTTCTCCATGATTGAATTGCGATTAGGATATCCCCAATTGAGAGTTCAGAAAGAGGATATTCCAAAGATAGCTGTCAGAATTAGATATGGTCTATATGAATTTATATTAATTCCTTTCAGTATTACGAAGTCATAATCAATCTTCATGGAATAGATGAATCAAATATTTCATCAATATATTGATTCTTTTTTATGCTTTTTGTGGATGACATTTTGGTCTATTTAATGATAAGTGATGATCCTAAGGTTCACCTTGAAACTATGATACAAATCTAGTGAGATCATTGTTTTTATGCCAAATTATCAATGTTTGAATTTTTGATACAAGAAGTATGTTTTATTGTCCATGTTATTTTGATGAAAGGCATTTCTATTGAGCCAAAAAAGATAGAAGTCATTATCTCGTGGAATCCACATATTAATTTCTTCGAGATACAATGTTTTTTTGGTCTTGATGGTTACTACCGACCCTTTATGTGTGATTTTTCAGGACTAGATTCACCAATTACAACTCTGAAAAAGGAGAATGCTCAATTTCATTGGACGTAGGAATGTCATATGTCTTTCTAGGAAATGAAATTTTATCATACATTGGAACATATCATGATCCTTCTAGAATCAATATTGGGGAAAGTAGTGTATTGTGATGCTTCAGGCTCAGGAATGGGCTATTTTCTAATGCCATGTGATCAGGTGGTTTCTTACATTTTAAGGTAGTTGAGCATGCATGGGAATAATTACCCAACCCATGATTTAGACTTAGCTGCAGTCGTCCATTCTTTGAAAACATGGATACATTATCACATTGGTGACAAATTTATTATGTTTACGGATCACAGAATCTTGAAATAAAATTCTCATGGTGAGATTTGAATTTGAGGAAAAGGTGATGGATGATGTATCTTCAAATGATTGACATTGAGTTGATGTACACAGTAGGGATACAATTCGGTGGTAGATTCCTTAATTATATGAAACGCCCCGACCCCAGTTACCCAGTTTCAGTGCCTTATTACATAACATTGGAATGATCAAAAGAAATATCAAGTCTCGAAATACCGATTTGATTAGTAGCAATGGAATAACTAGATACATTAATAAAGTTTACATTACATCATAAAATTAAAACTACAACAATATAGTCCCCATAGTCCACACTCTTATCCTCTCATACTATCCCTGCAGGTCATTCATAAATTACTTCTTCACATCCTAGGAAAAATAAAACATAGAAAAGGGGTGAGCTCAAATCCCCAATTAGCATAACAATATGGCGGAAACATTCATAAATACGAATAAACATTTATGGAAATGTATAACTAAAAAAATGCCTTTTAAACATGAACTTCAGCATAGTATGGAAAAAAATGAAATAATTCTATTTACTTATTCACATGGATATTCTAGTAATCGTATAATAACATGAAATATCAATAACCACTTTCGTAATGATGTAATGCATAATGTCAAACTATCATAACCATATAGCCAAGGCCTCGTGCCAAGACTAAAAATAAGATTTTTTCAAGGCCTTGTGCCAAGAAACTAGTTTGTCTCATGAGACCTACCGATGCATCTAGGAGCTATAGCGGGCTCCACCCATCACATATTAAGTCCAATGCATTCCCATATGAAAGGGCTTAAACATAACATAAACATTCATAATAAAACTAGCATACGAAATGTAAATACTTCATCCATAAACCAAGAATGGTATAAAAATATCACATCCACAGTCAAACATATCACAAAACCTTCAATACAATATATAATTTTTGTATCATAAAAAATCAATTTCAAATAAGCCTAAAATCTATCAGAGGATGTTGACATAGATGAAATCAAAACTATTTTTAGAGAAATATCTCTTTATATTTTTAAATCATTTAAGAGACAAATATAAAATACAACATTTTCTTTGAAAATATTCTTATAAGCTTGTAAGGGAAGCTTCAACGATTTTATAACGGCAGAAAATAGCTGCACCCACCGTGTAAGTTATAAAAAACATTCTTACCTTAATTCTGTCGAAAAGGTTAAAAATGACCTTGTTTGGAAAATGACAGAAATATTACATTATAAACCACTTATAAAAGTCAACAAGGGTATAAATGACTTTAACCCATATTCTAGTAATTATTAAAAAAAATTTGAAATACATTTTTATTAAACATGGATGTGGATGATATAGAAGTCCCAGTAGATTATTACGTATAAACATATCGGATAATGAAGAGATTGCGAAATAAGCCCTTAAACTGTAATTTTACTTGGTTGGGGTATGTTAAACTCTTGTATAATGGTGAAATAATTGTTAATAAATTACACAAGATTCATATATACTAATATGATATCATATATGATCTTCTAACATTGCTTTGTTAATAATATTTTAGAATTATCGTCGTTTCGGGTGTTAACATACTCATTTTATTTTATTTGTTTTGTTATGTAACCCATGTTTTTTATGGATAGTTTGTATCTTATTCATATCCAGAATGATATTAAGTCCTTATACATTATTATTAATCTTCAAATGAGAATTAGACTTGAATTGATACGATGGATAATGAATCTCATCGCGTTCGTGGAGACGGTAGTCCGTACGTACGCACGAGCGACAATATCATTCTTTCAATATTAAAATAATATATAATTGGATGTTATATCATATATAAATAATAATTATCATGTTATATTTTTTATTTACATGAATTAAAAAACATTATTATACCCATCCGAATAATAATATATTGAATAACAATTACACCACAACGTGGAGACGGTAAGTCGTATGTACGCACGTATGGTTTCATGTTATTCATAAGATGAATTGAATACTCAATATGGTTGTATCATATTTATAATAAAATCAAATTATATATAAGATACTGTAGTTATTATTTTAGAATGGGAATGAAAGAAGAAGTTGAGGAAGAAAGGAACTTGAAAGAGGGTGGTGAAAACATTACCTCTTCTTCGGGTTCTTCCTTTTGATTTGATCAAAAGTGCTCCAAAGGATGGCTTTCTGAATAAAGGAAGGTCTCTAGGATGAATTTAGGGAAGATGAGAGAGTATTTGGGCAGAGTTTCACCGAGCCAAATGGCTTTAATGGTGTGAATTAATGAGAAGGAGGTGTTCCCTTTTATAAGAAATGTGAGGGGCACATTAGAAAAAACTAGAAATATTATTTTATTATAAATTAATATTCGGTTTCTAATGGCTCAAAAGTGTATTTTTTAAAATTTAAGGTAGGTAAGGGTCGAAAAACACTCAACCATTAGAATTTATACAGGTTTGGGTCATTATATTAAGCATATCTTTTAGTTTTAACTGTTAGTTAATTAGTTTGACACTTACCATGTCACTTTGTATTTTTATATTATATAGTTAATAAACATAATATATACCTCCAAGAGACCCCCAAGTGGTCCATTAATGATACACCTATCATTATATAAGTCTTTTGGTAGATCCTTAGATATTTAGGAATTGAATATAGATTAATAATATAATATTTGTTTTAAAAACTCTTTTATATCAATTTTGAATCTATTTGGAAAATTGATTTTTTTGAAAATCATAACAGAATTATTACTTCAAAAAAAGTAAAATACATCATTCCTAACATGTCATATTAACGTATAAAATTAGTTTAATTCATAAAAAGTCTCAAATTATATTTATTTGGGTATTTTTAATATCAATTAGTTTAATTTTCCACCATTATGGTAATTACTGCATCATCATTATGTCATAAATAAATTAAATTATTTAATGTCTAAACATTATAAATAAAATATCATTATGTAGGAAATATTTTTATCTTTCTAATGAATATTTACAATAGAACTCACCTTCTGTATAACCATATATTAAAAATGTTTTAGTAAATAGACTTTGATATTAACTCTTTTAACTCTTCTTTGATTAAATAATAATAAATGTCCTAATCTAATCCAAGTGGACCTAAATGATAATATTTTATTCCTAAGGTTGTTTTTGGTCGATATACACTTGTCTAATATAATTAGGACCAGTGTTAGGGTAATATTAATATCATTTTTATCCTTAATTACCCTATTTACTTTTCACTGTGGTAAATAAAAGTAAAAAGTCACTATTCACCAAAAATTATTTTCATCTCAATGAACCACATTTTACTCCTTGATATTAACCGTGTTTCTTGGATTTTCGAAATTCCACTCACATATGTAGTAAAATTAAGTTTTATGAAAAATTCAGTTTTTAACTACCACTTAGTGGTTTCACTATTCATCATAAAATGAAGTTTTTCAGAAAAATATCAAAAATTTAACCAAGGCTAATTTTGATATTTTGAATCCAAAGATGATGTCCATTTTGAAAATTAAAATTTATAAATTTCAAAAGGTGGGTTTTACTATTTATAACGTCTAGTTTGATTAGTTGTGGTGTGTTAGAACTTGATGTTGCGTACAACACACGCTATTGCATTATTCAAAGAGAAGTGTACCGTAGAAGCATGGGGTGTCACATTCTCCCCTCCTTCAATTAATTTTGTCCTCGAAATTTCTAGAATACTACCGCATGAAAAGACTCGGGTCGTTCTTCATCAAAAGTTCCCCGGGCTCCAACGCTGCCTCTTCCAACTAATGGTTTCTCCACAAGACTTTTACCAGACGATTTGTCCGGTTTCTCAGTACTTGTTCACTCGTATAAAGAATCTTGATGAGCTCTTTGCAATAATATAGATCAGGTTCCAGTTCTAATTTCTCACAGGTGAATACATGAGTTGGGTCAGGCATATATTTCCTCAACAAAGATATGTGGAACCAATTGTGATGTTTGGAGAGACTTGGCGGCATTGCTAAACGGTAAGCTACATCCCCAATTGTTTCTATAATTTCAAAAGGTCCGATGTACCTGGGACTAAATTTACCTTTCTTACGAAAAAGTATGACTCCCTTCCATGGAGATACCTTCATGAAAACATGATCACTGACATGAAATTCCAAATCCTTCCTTCGATTATCGGCATAGATCTTCTTCCTACATTGATCTGTTTTGATATGGTTTTGGATTACCTTAACCTTTTCCATTGTTTCATCCACCAGTTCTGGGCATACAAGTATTCTTTCACCAACGTCGTCCCAACAGTTTGGTGTGCGACATCTCTTTCTGTATAACGCTTCATACGGTGCCATCTGAATACTCGAATGGAAGATATTATTATAGGAAAAATCTAACAGATGTAAATATTGATCCCAAATACCCAGAAAGTCAAGTGAGCAGGATCTCAACATGTCTTCTAAGGTTTGAATAGTTCGTTCTGATTGTCCATCTGTTTGAGGGTGGTAGGCAGTGCTCAAATGAAGTTCAGTATCCATGGATTTCCGAACATTTTCCAGAATCTTGAAGTAAAACGGGGATCATGATCAGAAATAATAGATAGGGGTACTCCATGAAGTCTCACAACTTCATCAATATATATACTTGCTAGATGTTCCAGTGGTAGATCTTTTCCTATAGCTAGAAAATGTGCTGACTTGGTAAGACGATCAACAATAACCCATATTTCATCATTCCTTATAGGGGTCTTTGGTAGCCCGATGACAAAGTCCATCGTAATATTGTCCTATTTCCACTCCGGTATGGGAATAGGTTGCATGACTCCTACAGGCTGTTGCTTTCCAGCTTTCACTTGTTGAAAAGCCAGACATCATGACACAAAATCAGCAATCTACCTCTTTATGTTGTCCCACCAAAATTGTTCCTTCAAGTCTCTATACATTTTGGTGCTCCAATGGTGTATAGAGAAATTGGAACAGTGAGAATCATCCAATAATTCTATTTTTAGATCAGGTATATCAGGAACACAATGTCTCTTCCCGAATTTCAAAATTCCATCTTCATACACAAAGTCTCTCAATCTGTCATCATTCATATCTTTAATCTTCTTTTGAAATTATTCATCATTGGTCTGAGAACTCTTAATCCTTTCTAGTAAAGATGGTATGGCAACCATATGAAAAAGCATTGATGTTTCACCTTCCCTGGTTATTCCCATGTCCATCGTTTCTAGATCCATGAAAATTGGATCCCTTTCAATTCTCATATTGTTCAAAACTCCATGGTCTTTTCTGCTCAAAGCATCTACCACCTTGTTTGCTTTCCCTATGTGGTAGTGTATCGTACAATCATAATCATTGAGTAATTCAAGCCATCTCCTTTCCCTCATGTTGAGTTCTTTTTTTTGAGAAAATATACTTGAAACTCTTGTGATCAGTATAAATCTCACATTTTTCACCATAGTGGTATTGCATCCATATATTCAAAGAAAAGATCACAGCTGCTAACTCAAGATCATGAGTAGGATAGTTTTGTTCATGAATTTTCAACTGTCGTGATGCATAGGAAATAACCCTATCATTCTGCATAAGGACACAACCAAGTCCTTTCTTCGAAGCATCACTATAAATAACGAACCCATAATTCCCTGATGGTAGAGTTAATATAGGAGAATTGACTAATCTACTCTTCAGTTCTTCGAAACATTCTTCACACTCTTTTTTCAAAAAAAATTAAACCCTTTACGTCTGAGCTTTGTTAATGGTTTAGCCAACCAGGCAAAATTATGGACGAAACGTCGATAATAACCTGCTAAACCAAAAAAACTACGTACATCAGTTATACTCGTAGGTGCTGGCCATTCTTGGATTTCCTTGGTCTTAGAAGGATCAACAGATATTCCATCTTTAGAGACAATATGGCCAAGAAAAGAAATATCCTGAATCCAGAATTCACACTTTCTAAACATCCCATATAATTCATGTCTTCTCGGAGTCTTCAGGATAATACGCAAGTGATTTTCATGAACATCATAGCTTTTGGAGTATTCCAAGATATCATCAATACATACCACCAAAAATTCATTGAGATATTGCATGAAAACTCTATTCATCAGATCCATGAATACAGAGGGTGAATTAGTCAATCCAAAAGGAATTACTGTAAACTCGTAATGCCCGTACCTGGTTCGAATTGCTATCTTCAGAATGTCTTCCTTCTTCACACACAACTAATGGTATCCAGGTCGAAGGTCAATCTTTGAAAAGTATTGATCTCCATGAAGATGGTCAAATAAATCATCAATGCATCGTAGGGGATACTTTTTCTTTATTGTTATAGCATTGATCTCCCAGTAGTCGATACATAACCTCTTAGATCCATCTTTCTTTTTAACAAAAAGAATAGGGGCTCTCCATAGAGAAACACTAGGGCGAATAAATACCTTATTACTCAATTCATATAGTTGATTCTTTAGTTCAACTAATTCTATAGTGGCCATTTTATAAGGGGTCTTAGATATAGGCCTTGATCTAGGAATTAAATCAATGGAAAATTCAACTTCTCGTTCTGGAGGATGTCTAGGTAAATCTTCCAGAAACAAATCTACATATTATTTCACAATAGGTACATCCTCTATTTGAAAATTACTTTCCTCACCCACAGTCATTTCATTCTCTTCCTCCCCAACAATTGAATTTATTTGAGCTACTGGGGGTTGATATAGATAAGAATTAGGTGGTGACGATTCTGCTCTAAAGATAAGGTGTTCCTTATCATCATCGTCAAAAATTGTAACCTCCTTTTTCTTACAATAAATATTCACATCATGTTCTGAAAGGCAGTCCATACCAAGGATTATTTGAAACTCAATCATAGGTATGACAACAAGATCAGTAGATACAGAACATTTATGTTCTCTAATAGGGACTGATTCACAAAACATTGTTGCAATGATACTTCACATTGGAGTTTTAACTGACAACTACATTGTTAAATCAAATTGGAAATATCTAATTTTCCTAGAAATCTGGGAATATATGAAACAATGTGATGATCCAGAATAAAATAATGCAGTTTCTAAACTTGAGGAAACAATTAAATTACCTTCCACCATGTCTTTCGGAGCTTCTACCTCAGCAGTAGTGATAGCATAAGCCTGGCCTTGATCCCTTGGCCTTTTCTGAGGTATGTTCCTCCGACGCATGGGACATTAATTTTCATAATGTCCCATCTCCCTGCAATTGTAGCATTGGACATCGATAGCTTCCTTCTTCCCCTTACAATCATGAGCTTGGTGGCCTTTTTCACCAAACTTGTAACAGACTCTTGTTCCATTTAAGTAAGTTTCGGGGTGTTTCTTTCCACATTTACTGCAGGCTAGATATTCAACATTTCACATCAACCCTTTATTTCCATTCCCAGATTGATCAGCAGATCTATTCTTCTCTTACATTCCTTTAAAGTCATATGACTTAGTGAATTATTTATCTGTCTTGATATCACATGAGAAAATGTCTTCGTATGACAGAAGGATTGTGAGACTAATGCTCGACAGAGAAATGGTTTTAAGCCATCAAATAAACGATCAATCTTAATTCTTGGGTTATGTATATAATATCTAGCATACCTTGCTAACCTTTTAAAGTTATCCTCATACATTGCGACATTATCATCCTCCTTTTGTCTCAGAGTCTGCAATTGCCTTTCCATATATGCTCGATGGTCCCGAGGAAATTATTTTTCTAAAAACAGATCTTTGAACTCCCTCCATTCCATATTTGATACTTCATCATCTTCATTCATGTTTTTAATCAATGACCACCATTGATCAGCATCTCTAGTGAGGCGGTAAACTGCCACCATAACTTTTTCCCTTTCACTACTTCCCAAAGCATGAAATATTTTTTCTATGGAACTTATCCATTGCTCAACTACTAATGGATTTTTACTCCCATTCAATGTTGGTGTTAATTTCATCATGAAGCAATCTAACATTGATCCTCCATGTTGTGGATTAGGTTGCTCTATACGGGTATGGTTATTATTCATAACCTGAGTGAGTTGTCCCAGTATGGTGATTAGATGATCAACACCAGTTGCATCACCAACTCCACTATAATTATCATGAGTAGGATAGAAATCCCTACATGGAGTGCGTGCATTGATACAGTTTCCATTTCATCCACTATGCACCATTTCTAAACAATGGCATAAACTAGATCAGTTTATGAATCAAAATATAAAATTCCAGACTTATATAACACTTAACATAAATTGAACTATTGATGGATATAATAAATAATCATAAAAATGTTTTCTTTGAGGATTTATTTACTCATAAACCCTTCATAATTATTTGTAAATAAAATGAGAGCTATCATAAGAATATCCCCTGGGAGTGTTGTAACCATGAGTGCAGCAAGTCTCGTTGTCGTGCACCAGTTCCCGTTCGAGTCTAGCTCAATGCGGTGTTTGCGGGTATTACCACTAGGTACATATTTTCCAGAGCCGCCTCTACCTGCTCGTATCTAGACAGGGATGTATTTCTTGGAAAACTCACAAAATCTCTACAATACCAAAATTCTAGGATGTTCTTCAATACTAATCCTCAAAGTTCATCTTATGTCTTTGTTCTCTAATCATAGTCTATCTAAATCTAGCATACAAGGTCTGTACTGAACTTCCTCTGATACCAACTGTAATACCCCCACCCCAGTTACCCAGTGTCGGTGCATTATTACATAACATTGGCATGATCACAAGAAAGATCAAGTCTCGAAAGACCGATTAGTTTAGTAGCCTTGGAATAACTAGATGCATTAATACAGTTTACATTACATCATAAAATGAAAACTACAACAATTTAGTCTCCAAAATCCACACTATTATCCCCTCATACTATCACTGCAGGTCATTTATAAATTATTACTTCACATCCTGGGAAAAATAAATCATAGAAAAGGGGTGAGCTCAAATGCCCAGTAAGGATTACAATATAGCTGAAACTATCATAAATTAGAATAAACATATAAGTAAATGTATAAATAAAACAAAAGCCTTTTAAACTTGAACATCAACCTATTATGGAAAAATTAAAATTAAATAATTCCATTTACTTATTCACATGGATATTCTACTAATAGAATAATCACATGAAATATCAATAACCTCTTTCATAATGATGGAATGCATAATGGCGGGCTATCATAACCACACAGCCCATGTCTTGTTCCAAGAATACAAATAAGATTTTGTCAAGGCCTTGTGCCAAGACACTAGTTTGTCTCATGAGACCTACCGATGCATCGAGGAGCTATATCGGGCTCCACCCATCACATATTAAGTCCAATGCATTCCCATATGAAAAGATTTAAACATAACATAAACATTCGTAATAAAACTTGCATGCGAAATATAAATATTTCATCCATAAACCATGAGTGGTATAAAAATAACACATCCATAGTCAAACATATCACAAAACCTTCAATATAATATAGAAGTTTTGTATCGTAAAATATCATCTTCAAATAAGCGTAAAATCCATCAGAGGATGTTGAAATAGATGAAATCAAAACTCTTTTTATAGAAATATCTCTTTCTATTTTGATATAATTTAAGATTCATATATAAAATAAAACTTTTTCTTTGAAAGTATTTTTATAAGCTTGTATGGGAAGCTTTGACAATTTTATAACGGCGGAAAATAGACGCACCCTCCATATAAGTTAAAAAAACATTCATACCTTAATTCTGTCGAAAAGATTAAAAATGACCTTGTTTGGAAAATGACAGAATGATTCCTTTATAAACCACTTATAAAAGTCAAAAAGGGAATAAATGACTTTATCCCATATTCTAGTAAATAGTAAAAATGTTTTTAAATACATTTTTACGAAACATGTATGTGGATGATAAAGAATTCCTAGTAGATTATTACGTATAAACAACATCGGATAATGAAGAGATTGTGAAATAAACTATTACCTTGTACGTTTCCTTGGATGGGTTAGGTTAACCTACTTTATAATGGTGAAATAATTTTTATTACATTACACAAGAATCATATATATTTATATGATATCATATATGATATTTTATCATTTCTTTGTTAATAATATTTTAGAATTATCATCATTTCGGGTGTTAACATAATCATTTTATTTTATATGTTTTGTTATGTAACCCATGTTTGTTATGGATATGTTGTTTCTTATTCATATCCAGAATTATATTAAGTCCTTAAACATTATTATTAATATTCAAATGAGAATTAGACTTGAATGGATACGATGGAGAATGAATCTCATCGTGTTCGTGGAGACGGTAGTCCGTACGTACGCACGAGCGACAATATCATTCTTTATATATTAAAATAATATATAATTGGATGGTATATCATATATAAAGAATCATTATCATGTTATATTTATATTTACATGAATTACAAATCATTATTACACCCATCCAAATAATAATATATTGAATAACTATTACACCATGATGTGGAGTCGGTAAGCCGTACGTACGCACGTATGATGACATGTTATTCCAAGGATGGATAGAATACTGAATATGGTTATACCATATTTAAAATAACATCACAATATATATAAGATAATGGAGTTATTATTTTATAATTGGAAAGAAAGAAGATGTTGAAGAAGAATGGAACTTGAAAGAGGGTGGTGAAAACATTACCTCTGCTTCGGGTTCTTCCTTTTGATTTGATCAAATGTGCTCCATAGGTTGTCTTTCTGACTATAGGAAGGCCTCTAGGATGAATTGAGGGATGTTGAGAGAGTATTTGGGCTGAGTTTGGATAATCCAAATAGCTTTTAAGGTGTGAATTAATGAGAAGGGGGAGTTCCCTTTTATTAGAGGGGTGAGGGGCACCTTTGGAAAAGCTAGAAATATTATTTTATAATAAATTCATATTTGGTTTCTAATGGCTCCAAACTGTATTATTTAAAGGTTACGGCAGTTATGGGTCGAAAACCACTCATCCAATAGAATTTAGATAGGAATGGTTCATTATATTAACCTTTTCTTTTAGTTTTAACACTTAGTTAATTACTTTGACACTTACAATGTCACTTTGTATTTCTATATTATATAGTTAATAAACATACTATATACCTCCAAGAGAGCCCCAAGTGGACCATTAATGAGACACATATCATTCTATAAGTCTCTTGGACGATCCATATATTTTTAGTAATTGAATATCAATTAATAATATAATATTTGTTTTAAAAACTCTTTTATGTCAATTTTGACACTATTGGGAAAATTGATTTTTGTGAAAATGATAACAGAATGATTACTTCAAACAATGTTAATTACATCATTTATAATATGTCATATTAACCTAGAAAATTATTTTAATTCATAAAATGTATCAAATTATATTTATTTTGGTTTTTATAATATCAATTATTTTAATTTCCACTATTATGGTAATTACTGCATCATTATTGTATCATAAATAAATTAAATTATATAATGTCAAAAAATTATAAATAAAATATCATTATGTAGGAAATCGTTTTATATTTCTAATTAATATTTACAATCGAATTTACCTTATGTATAACCCTATATTAAAAATGTTTTAGTAAATAGACTTTGATTTAAACTCTTTTAACTTTTCTTTGAATTAAATAATAATAAATCTACCAATCTAATCCAAGTGGACCTAAATGATAATATTTTATTCCTAAGGTTTTTTTGGTCGAGATACACTTGTACATTAAAATTAGGAAATGTGTAAGGATAATATTAATATCATTTTTACCCTTAATTACCGTATTTAGTTTTAATCGTGGTAAATAAAAGTAACAAGTTTCTATTCACCAAAAAATATTTTCATCTCAATGAACCACATTTTACTCCTTGATATTAACCGTGTCTCTCAGATTTTTGAAATTCCACTCACAGAAGCGGTAAAATTATGTTTTATGAAAAATTCAGTTTTTAACTACCACTTAGTGGTTTCACTATTCATCAAAAATGATTTTTCTCAGATAAATTCCATAAATTCACCCTTGGCTAATTTTGATATTCCAAATCCAAAAATGAAGTCCATTTTGAAAATTAAAATTTATAAATTTCCAAAAGTGGGTATTACTCTTCATAACCGCTGGTTTGATTTGTTGTGGTGTGTTAGAAGTCGATGTTCCGTACAACAGACGCTATTACATTATTCAAAGATAAGTGTATCGTAGAAGTTTGGGGTGTTACATTATAAATTAATATGCACATTTGGAATGAGATGATTCAGATGAATGACAGTTGATGTCGGTCTTAGCTGACATGCAAGTAGAATGTGAATACAGATGTGATATCGTGGTTTTCTTTTCTGCTACTCTTGTTATTTATTAAGTAAAAATGATCAAATAGTCACTAACATATGAGGTAGATTGTCTGGTTGTATGTTCAAAACATAATGGTGGGGAGACCATTGAGGGATGGAAAATGATGGGGGATCAGTTTTTTGTTTCAATGATCGGATGGTTGTACCATTGGTTTTTTAGGAAAAACACTTTCATTCTTATCACTATTCATTATGGGTTGTACATCTATGTACACAGAAGATGTATAAGGCATTGAAGGTGCAGTCTTGGTAGATTTGGATGAAAAGGAAGGTGGTCATGTACTTCTCTTGGTGCATAACTTTTCAGTAGGTTAAATAATAGCATTAGTGTCCAATTGTTATTTTACAATCTTTTCCCATCCTAGTGTGGAAAATGGATTATATAGGAATGGATCTTGTTACAGGTCTTCTAAGAATGGTCTTGAAACACTATACCATTTGGTTATAGTGGATTGTCTAACCATGTTGGGAAATTCCATACCTATTCGTGAAACTCATATGGTAGAGGATCAATAAAACATCAATATCCGAGAAGTGGTAATGATTCATAGGGTACAAGTGTCAATTGTCTTGGATAGAGATCCAATGATCACGTCGAGTTTCTCTAAATCCTTATTGCAAAACCTTGGGACTCAGTTGACTATGAGCATGACATATCATCCTCAGACGGATGGACAATCTGATCGGATGATATAAACATCTGAATACATGTTACGGACTACTATAATGTATTTTGGTGTCTCATGGGATGAGCATATACCCTTAGTGGAGTTCTCATACAATAACAACTATCAAGCCTTGATACACATGGTTCCGTTTGAATCAGGGTATGGGTGTCCTTGTAGTTCTCAACAATGCTAGGTGGAAATGGGAAATGATCACTATTCAGCCAAAGATTACTCCAAGAATCAATATAAAAGATCCAGTTGATTAGAAAGAGGATGAAGATGGACTAGAGTCATAAAAAATCTTATGCAGATCACTATCGAAGACCGTTGTCCTTCCCTCTGGGTGATCATGTCATCTTGAGGTTCTCTACAAGGCTTGGACATTGTCTCTTCAAAAATTAGGGAACGTTATCTCATAGATACGTTGGCCCTTTTGAGATAGCGGAACGGGTTGGAGCGGTGGAATGTCAGTTGGCATTACCCCCATGGTTTAGTTCAGTGCATAATTTGTTCCATGTATCCCTGTGGAAAATTTATCATCGTGATCCATACAATGTGATCAAATGGGATCACGTTGAGCTAGAACTAGATACATCACTGATATAAATCCCATTGAATATAATGGATAGAATAGAGAAAGTCTTGCGTGGGAAATGCATTAGCCTTGTGTGGGTTTTATGGAAACATGGTCAGATTCAGGGAGAGTTGGGAATGTGAGAAGGATATTAAAGAGTGTTGGCCCGAAATCCTTTTGGCCAGCAAGGGATTTCCATTTTCTGAGGACAGAAAAACCAATGGTGGGGAGAATATAGTACCCCCAGTTTTGGGTTCATTACCCCATTCCACAAGTTTTTTTAATTGGTGTGTCTTTGATTGGGTTTCAATAAAATATAGAGTTTCCATAAAATATAGAGTTTCCATAAAATAGAGTGTTTTAATAAAATAGAGAGTCTCCATAATATAGTACGTATCTATAAAGTTTTGTGTTTCCATAATGCTTGTTGTTTTCATAAAGAGTGTTGTTTCAATAAAGTGGGGGTGTTTCTATAAAGTGGATTGTTTCCATAATGTTGGGTGTGTCCATAAATTGGGTTGTTTCAATAAAGTGGGATGTTTCAATAGAAAAATGTGATTCCATAAAAATGGAAATTGTGAAGGATGGGGGGTTATGGGTGGTTTTATAAGGATTTTTGGGACCACATATAAGGGCACGATCCATACATGGTCGTCCCAAACCATGTGGTAAAAACTGGTACAGAGGTCAAATCATGATCCGATTTTCTAGGAGCATACTCGTTTTTTCAGAATATATTTTTATTTCCTTCAAAACGCCCCTATTTTCAGATTTATCTTTTTATAAGGCTGTATAACACTCCCCACATGAGTTTGAGCCAACCTAGATCCTTTTCTTCGAGAATTCAAGTCCGATTCTTGAGGTATGTCACCATTCATTCTTGATTTATCGTGTTTTCATAGATCCGCTTAGATATACTTATTAAGTCTACATTATTTCTCAAATATAAACCAATAGTGGGTAGATGTACGTTTTTTGGGTTCCAAAAAATTCAATTTTGAGTCATGATCAATCTATGATAACAAAACTATGGTCGTTCATAAAGAATCTACCCGTTTTTTTGTGTGTTCTTCGTTGGTTGTCAATGTTTCATCAAAACCATCGAGTTAGGTGGCTTCAATCTCATCTACTCTTTCTAGAATTGATTGTCTTACATTCAAATTGTTTTATTGATTCCAAAATTCATGTAAAAATATTTATTTGTGATGATTTATGGTTTTTGTGAAATTGTGTGATCTTGGTGAATATTTGTGCAAAAGGGGGTTTAGTTTCATGAATTTAAAATGATGATTTTAAATTTTGGATTTTCTAGAATTTTTAAATGGTTCATAAAAAAGGTATTTTCAATATAAAGGGTTTTCAATGAAAATGGAGTTTTATGTAAATGTTTTGGAATCGAAATGGATTGGAATTGAAATAGTTTTGACCAAAACGGTTTTCAACAAAAATGTGTTTTTATTAAAGGGGTTGGGTTGAAATGATCGTTTGGAATATGTAGTGTGTGTTCATGTTGCATATACAGGGATTTGGTGAAATATGATCTTTTTCTCTCTTCCAAAAGAATAATGGAACTTGGGAATTTCATACATGGGGCTTGGTTGAAATTTGACCTTGTGGTCAGTGCCAAAGGGTTAATGGAACATGGGAAACAATTACCTTGTGATGACATGGTAGATAAATTAGAAACTACTCATGAATATGGATCTTTCATTATGTATCATACATGGTTGGTTGCAAGGGTTTTGAGGAATGGTTGGGTATTCTAATAAAGGATTATTGTGAAATGGTTGTAATGATTGTTTAGTTATTTTTCTTGAAAAATATCTTGCTAGGAAAATTGGTTTCAATTTCCCTTGTATGATATTTGAAATGAATGGTTATGGAAACATGTTTATATTTAATTATAAACTATTTTTGAGAAATTGTTTTAAATAAACAATTTTATATAATTGTTGTTAACTCTTCTATCATAGTGGCAAGGGTAGGGAAGTCATTTTTGGAAAACCTACTAAGTTTTATACGCACCCCTAATTTGGAACATTTTTGTATTTGCAGATGATATATTCTAGGAAAAGGTAAAAGGTAATGTTTTACACATTTTTTAGACTACCTCATGATGTTTGAGTAGTTCTGAGATTTTGGAGCATGGAGCTTGTATAGAATGGAGTATTTATGTCTTTGGTGATTCTTGTGTAGTCTATCCGTTGTTTACTTTGATACATGGTAATTTTTGTGATGTTTCATACATTAATGTGATTTTGAGATACATAAAGCTGTTGAGTTGTCTTCTATTTGTTCATGCATCTAATAGAAATTGTTTGGTTGTGGTTGGTAGGATTATTGGGTTATTTCGTAAAGGGTAAATTGTCCCCCACTTGTATTTGAAACCCTTCATCATTTATTTCCATACTTTCGCATATTGGGGATATCTCTTAAATCCTAGTAATGACTCTTAGTACTTTCAAGCCAACGAGAATTGTTGGGTCATTGTAGTAAATTAGGCCAGTTCATAGTAAAATGTTATCAAATTGGGTTTTTTCCTCAAAATTCCTTATCTTTGGATGTCTATTTGATTATATATATTATTTTGGGGACATTATTGTGTTGTTTTAATTAGTTTCAGGCAATATATTTTCATGATGATACTCATTTTTCCAAAGTAATTGGGGATACATGTCTCTAGAGTGTAGTTTTATTTGGAATCATAGTTCTTGTTTATGGTTTTTTAGTTTGAGTTGATATTTTCGATGTTTTCTAATCATTCCTTCTATTTTTTTGTATAGTAGTATTCTCCAAGGTGTCTTCGAAAAGTTAAATAGGATTGTGAAGCTGATGTTCCCCAAGGTAATCTTCTAGTGGATCATAATCTCATAGTGGATATCATATTGTTAGTTTTTATGGTTATTCACGATGTTCCATTTGTTCAAAATATATAAAATGAGGTACAGAAAGGAGAGGACAATAAGAGAAATTGATCATGGAAACTCTTTTTCAATATTCCATCTTCATTTAAAAGAAATATTGACCTCAAGAGGCAGACAGCTTTCTAGATATGTTCCATCAAATATTATATATCCTGGACACACTAGATAATGTCCATGTAATGTGTGAAACATTCAGTCTCGAGGGGTCTGGTATTTTATGTATGGATTCCATGGTCTAAGTAAACAACCCTATTGACCTGGATTGGATGTTGGTCAGACCCCATCCCTTTCAGAAATGTTTCCAAGAGTCACTGATGTTGGAAAAGTATCTATATATCCAATCCATGTAATCAATAAATAATTGATGGGTCGTAAGTTCCTGCAGGTTTTTCTAATTTTTATCAAATCACATGTATTTATGTTTAATAATTCATCATATATGGAGGTTTTATAATGAGAAATTATAAATGATATTAATATGGATGGAAAGGTAGTATTATCCACATCTTTTATTCCAAATAGTGGATGCTTCAACCATGCTCATGAGAAGAAGACGATGTTGTAGGGTCATCAAAGGATTGGTCGAGGTGGGTTTTAGTAGTGAGACTCATCTTCACTATTTCATGCAGTTATTAGTGTGCCGCAAACATATTATTATTTTAGAATGGTCAGACACATCATTCCATGTCATTGATAGGGTTCGTCAGTTCGAAAGGCTGCTATAGTGCAATCAAAATATTTAAAGACTATAGGGCACCAACCATAGTCTGGAGGAGTAAATAAATTTCACACAGTTGATGAATGTCTATAGGAAGTCAAGATAGGTTCATTAAGAGTGAATATTATTCTCCTTATTTCACCTTATGTAGAAATTTATTTATTTGATAATGGTTCATCCGACTCATTTATATCTACAAGTTATGATGATATAAAATGACATCCAAGATAACTTATTTCCACTGTAATGCAGTAAGAAACACCTCTTAGTAGGAAGTGAGAGTATGGGTTTTAGTGCCTTTCTTGATCATTAATAGTAGATGATATGGATTTCGTCTAGTATTTTCAATTTCTTGACATTGATATGTTTAAAGTCCTCATCTGTATGTGTTTTCTTATCAGTCATCGATATGTTGTTGATTTTTATCATCGGTGTCTCACATTTTCTTTGGTGATGGGATATATCCTATGATTCAAGGGGAGTGAGACTCATGCCCGAGATGTATATGTTCATCCCACCTAGAGCTCAAGAGTTTGATTTCTACTTTTTTGTTTTATAATGTTGTCATATCCCATTCTGTTTATCTTCCTATTTTTATTAGACACATTCCAGAAGTTTTCCCAAATGACTTCTCTAGACTTTCTCTAGAGAGATATGTAAATTTTATGGTTAACTGGATGTCGGTGATGATGTTGATATTGATATAATCTTATCATATGGAACCATCAGAGTTGGAAAACCTCCTGATATAATTGAATGACCAATTCAAAAATGATTTCATTCACCCAATCATTTCCCCTTGGGTGGCCACTTTTCAATTTTCCATGAAATAAGATGGTTCACACGGGTTGTGTGTGGACTTTCAGAAGATGAATTTGGTACAATTTATGTACACATATTATTATCTTTATGTGTATGATTTTTATCATAAAATTATTGGAAATTGGTCTTCAAATACTAATGTTAAGTCGAGTTATCATTATCTCAGAGTTCTATATCCAGGTATACCGAAGACATATTTTAAGAGAAAAAATTGACATTAATATTATATTTTGATTCAAGTTGGATAGAAAAATTATAGATTTTGAAATGTGATTTAGTGCCGGAGGATGTTTCGAACCGAAAAAGAGATGTCATATTCGGTCTCGGAGACCCGGTTTGGAGGGCCCGGAGGTGTTGCGTGAAAAAAGGGTGATGTTCCCAAAAAATATACCCCGCCCAGAGAGTACAGGGATTCGTGAAGAGTCCCGGTATAGGTGTGAAATAATTTTGCGCTCGTGCTCCACACGGTTGATATTTCGCTCCACCACCTCTATCGCACATTCATTTCACACCGCATTGAATTATGCGCCACCTGATGGCTATAAATAAAAGGTGACCCCCTTCTTTTTTCGGGTCTGAAGAATTCGAACCACCTCTCGTGCGTGTAATTGTGATTCCTCGTGGACGCAATATGGCTTTCAGGTAAAGTTCATTTTCACGCCAAGTCGCCCTGGGATCTGCCTTCATGTGAGATACCCCTAGATTAGACTAAACCCTACCCCTATGGGGTCTGCCCTTTGCATGCAATACCATTCTTTGTGTGAAATCCCTTCCTTTGTGAGCCATCCTTTCGAGTCGCGCCCAAAGCCTCGGCCCCATATTTTGTGCAAGCAACAATGATTTCGCTCCAACCCTGTATTTTATGCACCGGACCCCCTTATTTCACACAATCCATAAGGGTTGCACAAAATCTCCTAGTTCCCTTTACCTCGGTGCTCCTCGGGCGCCCTCTTGTGCGAACACCTGATTCCCTCCTTTTGGGTGCCATTCGCTGGTGTCTTGTGCACCCCAGGCATCCACATCCTACATGGTTTTCCCGTATGACCTTTTAGGCTTGTACAAATTAGCATCAAAGTCCCTTGGACAATCCTTCCCATTTTGCTTCTCCACCTCATGATTCCTTGCATAATCACACTAATGGATATTGATTCTTCTCATAGCCACACTAACGTGGACCCCTCAATGGTTCGCCCCGCGACACCCCCTCTCAACGGCCTTGGCGATGCCTTCCCTTCCACAAGGGGGAAGTGGGAACCTATTATGTATGTCTTAGGGGTGTAGATCCATCCCATCATGTCCAATCTATAGGAGGTAAAACATACAAGAACCTCATCTTCAACAGATGACGTTAAACTGTGACCCGACCTCATGGCTCGCACGTAGGGTCACCCTGTCTTGGAAATTCACAACGATCCCTAGTGTCCACAGGGATGGGGTCATCCCTCATAGGGGGTGATTTATTGTAGTGGTGTTTGTCCGCAGAGAAGGGCAGCAACATTGGTGTAAGCCCCTATCCTTTCTTGAGGGGGGGGGTACCCCTACTCCTCCTCACTTCCTCGACGATAGGGGCAGCAGAGGGTGTGACAGGGAATAGAGCTCCTCCTCTCTTCCTGGGTTCCAAATCCCTCTCCCTCTACCCTTTTTCCCCATCGGGCTTCTATCCTAGAGTATGTCCAGTCACCATGGGCCGCTCATCTCATAATCCCCTTTTCACTTCCCACAGACTCACCCTTCGTGACGTGATCGTCAGGTCTCTACTACCTCTTGTTTCTCACACTGAGCATGACCATCGTTACTTTCGAGTGAGCACCAACCATGACACACCTTGGGCTATCTCAGAGCGTAAGCCCCATCCGTCATGAACTATGGGGACATTGATCCACGCTAAGGCATGGTACATAAGAATCCTCCATGAGGTTCAAGCCCCACTACCTTCAGCCCTCTCAGTTCGTAAGCACCAACCATCTCGAACTATGCAGACTTTGATCCGTGGTAAGGCATGGTATTTAGGAAGCCTCCACAAGGTTCAAGCCCCACCATATTGGGTCGTCTCATAGCGTAAGCGCCAACCACCTGAAATAAGTTATCTTTGATTCCCCACCATGGGGATACGTATGAGTCCTCCATGCGGCCCCATCCCATCACTCATGTCTCATCCTGATCTCTCCCTCGAGCCCATGTGTATCAAGAATCTCATGCCCTAACCATGAGGTTCTACTTCATCTGGGTCCCATCCACATGTTCATTATCATGTGTAGCCTCTTTAGGTGTCCCACTATATCATCAAACTATGAGGACATTTATTCCATGCGATGAGGATACGTAGGAAGTCTCTTCGAGACCCAATCCCAAAGCTACCATCCATCATGATTCTTACTCAGGATTCCACATACTGGTGGGATCATGCCACTTCATTCCTCATTCCCCTCCACAACATTCAAGAAGCCACCCACATGGTGTCCCCATCATCGGTGTTCCCACCAGGGGGATCTTCAATCTGATCCACTCTAGCTAGTGTTTCCATCAGTCAGTTCCATCTCCACTAGACATTAAACATGAAGCATACCCAGTGTTAATCATGGGAAACTGAGGAAAAACTCAGATACATGCCTATGGAATACAATTCTATGCATTCAATGTGGGATGCCTCGGGCTTCCACGCCCTTGCGAATCCCTAGGATAAGTGACAGAAGACAGACACGCCAATTCCCCAGCGTCAAGAAACACAAATGATGCCCAGCGTGACTGCTCTCCTAACCGAAGGGTGCTGCCCTAACAGGACCCCTTTGAAGTTCCTGATAGTAGTGGCATAATTAACTGCAATCCATGATGATATGGCACCAGGAAGAGCTTCACTAACTACGTCTTAAATCTATGAGGGAGACCCGAACAAGGTGACGAGCTCCGAGGTGGAATCTACGGAAGGAAGAACCAACATCCCATAATCTCATTTCGATCAAGGAGAAGACATCCCTAAATATAGAGTGGATGCCTCCCACCTTTAGAAAACGAGAATGCACGGTAACAGTAGTACGTCCTATGCATGACGGATGTTTGCGCCCCGACGAACGTGTCAGAAATAGAAAATGGTTAACCTGACGTGAATCGGTTATCCTCAGCATATAGGCTAGTAACATTCAGAGAATCAGTGGATAAGCATGTCATATGACACCATCATTTGGTAGCAGGTCTCACCAAACATGTAAAGACCCGAAGCTTATCGTACATGGACATTACATTACTTTTGCGGAATACTTAGTACATAACAAAAACACACACACAAGGATCGTAATAGTTTAGTGTCTTTGGAAACTCGGAACGTAATCTTCTAATCGTGGAGAAAGATCTTCAATATCTCCCATAAAGATCTTCTTCTTTTTTTCTACCTAAAACCTTTCTTTATATCCTGGGGAAAAGGAAACATAAAAGGGTGAGCTCAAATGCTCAGTAAGGGTAAACAAAGGAAATATCAATCACATAATTTTCATAAGAACATAACATTTTTTAGAAATCTTAACCTGCAAAAGAGAGCATAATTTCATAACATGGGATAAATCATATTAGTGAAATGAAATCATAACTTAAAACATTACTCATTGTGGCATACACACATAATCATAGAGAATCATTTCTTGTTAGTCAAGACTCATTGCCAAGACTATCTTAGTGGACAAAGTCCCTTTCTGAATCGAGTAATTCTCGTTTCAGTCCTGTTTCACTGAACCGGTATAACCTACCATTCCAGCCATGTCTATCTCATGAGATATAAAATCTTTACCCAATGAATTGGAGGGAGATATAGGTCCCACCCATCTTATAATGAATCCTTTCTTATGTGTGCCACAAAATCATAAATCATACATCATTTCATAACCCATGTAATAAAAATGGGATTCTTAAACAACATGACATCATAAAACCATTCTTATAAGATAAAGGAATTCATAAACATAATTCCATCACAACATAGTAAAATCAATGTAAAAATATGGATAGAAACAGAACCCTTTATTATCTTAGATGGAAAATAATTTTGATAAAACACTTGAAATGAATTCTTGAGGAAAATATCCTTTCTTCTTCAAAATCAATTTCTTTTCACAAAACATCATGCAATTTTAAAAGAAAGAGATTTTATTGAATATAGTCATGATATATTTTAGAGGAATCTTCATGAAAATAAGGCTTTATAAAACAGTATAAATCCGTTCGTGCCGTATAAGTTAAAAAAACATTCTTCGTACTTTTGTCGGAAAAGTCAAAAAGTACCTCGTACGACAAAAGATTCCTTTCATACATATTACTAAAAACTCACTGAAGGGTAAAAATGGTTTTAAACAATTGTAGGTGGATGGAAATAATATTACATTTTGATGAAACATGGATGTGGATGATAAAATACACCCCAGTAAATACTTACGAATAAACAATCTCGGATAAAAATGAGATTGTGATATTTCCCTTACCTTAGGTCCGAATTGCTTTGTAAGTGTTCGAACCTCCTGTATAATGATTTAAATCATGTTATTGACTTATTACAGAATCATATTCATTGTTATGATATCATATATGGTTCACTTATGAAATTATATTACCCGTTCTTTTGTAAATTCCATGTTAAAGAAGCGTTTTGGGTAAAATCGTTTCATTTATCCAAGGTGTTTTGACTTGTTGTTCTTGACATCATTATTACTTATATCATGATTTACTTACTTCCAGAAAATATATATTAATTATATATATATATAATAGTTAGATAAATAAAATGAAAAACACCGTTCATGGAGACGGTAGTCCGTACGTACGCATGAACGCTGTTTTCCTTTCCTTATTGTCTTGAAATAGAAGTAAGTAGATGACATACATATGTATATATATACATAAATCCAGTAGCTTTATAATGTCATATATTTCATTATTATTTCTTATATATACATTATAATCATTCTTAAATGGTTAACATGGAGAATGAATCTCATCGCGTCGTGGAGACGGTATTCCGTACGTACGCACGAGCGATGATATCATTTCTATAAATATTGAATTGAATTGGAGTGGATTATACAATATATCAGAATCAATATGATGTTGTAATAACTATGTATAGTTATTCTTTACACCATTATACCAATCCATGTAAGGTGGTGGTGGAAAATAGATTACACCACGGCGTGGAGACGGTATTCCGTACGTACGCACGCGCGGTGATTTATTTTTCCGTAGGATGGATAGATGGTGAAATAGGGTTGTTTCATACTTATAATAACATATCAGTATATGAGTGATACTGATGTTATTACTTCATAATGAAAAAAACTAAGAAGAAGAAGTGGAAGAAGAAATAAAGATGAAAGAATTGGTAACGGTAATTACCTCTTCTTTGAAGTGCCTCTTTGAGACCTCCTCTTAGGGAACTAAAATTGGTCTTTGAGGAAGAACAGAACCTCTAGGATTTTTTTTAGGGAAGTGGAGAAGAGATTTTGGCAGGGTTTGGCCGAGCTTGAGTGCTCAAATTGGTGTGAGGAGGAGGGGGAGGAGGTGTCCTTTTATAGGGGAGGAGAGGGGCACCTTAGGAATTCTTAAAAATATTAATTTATAATAAATCTAACCCCACTTAAAAACCTCCCAAAATGACTCATATTCGAATCTTAGATGAGATAGGGTTGTAATCTCATCAACCAATCAAATTTAGACATGTTTGGATCTTATTTTAAACCTTATGAATTAGATTTAACTCTAAGTTAAATAATTTAACTTTTACCGTGTCTTTTTGTTTTCTTTCACTATATGGTTAATAAACTTACAATAACATGCCAAACGAACCCCAAATTGTTTATTATTAATATATATATCCTTATCTAAGTCATTTGGCCGAACCTTAGATTTTTAGGAATAAAATAACAATTAATAATATAATATTTGATTTAAAAACTATTTTGTGTCAATTTTGACACTATTTGATATATGATTTTTGTGAAAGTCATAACAGAATTAAATGTTTGAACCAAGTTTATTAAATCAACATTAATATATCATAGTAACCTAGAAAATTAGTGTAATTCATAAAAATTCTCAAATTACATTTATTTTGGTGTTTATAACATCAATTATGTCAATATTTCATAAATAAGATAATTACTGCATCATCTTTGTGTCATAAATTAATTAAATTATTTGATGTCTAAAAATTACAAATAAAATACCATTATGTAGGAAATCTTTTTAGCTTTCTAATGAATATTTAAAATCGAATATATCTTATGTATAACCCCATATTAAAAATGTTTTAGTAAATAAACTTTGATTTTAACTCTTTTAACTCTTCTTTGAATTAAATAATAGTAAATGTCCTAATCTAATCCAAGTGGGGATAAATGATAATATTTTACACTTAAGGTTGTTTTTGGTCGAGATACACTTGTCCAATAGGATTAGGACATGTGTTAGGGTAATATTAATATCATATTTACCCTTAGTTACCCTATTTACTATTAACCGCGGTAAAAAAAGTAAAAAGTTACTATTCACCAAAAATTATTTTCATCTCATTAAACCACATTTTAGTCCTTGATATTAACCGTGTCTCTCGGATTTTCGAAATTCCATTCACAGAAGCGGTAAAATTAAGTTTTATGCAAAATTCAGTTTTTAACCTACCACTTAGTGGTTTCACTATTCATCAAAAATTGAAGTTTTTCAGAAAAATGCCAAAATTTCACCCTAAGCTATAATTGATATTCCGAATTCATAAATGATTTCTATTTTACAAAATTCCCAACATATAAGTTGCATTAATTAATTTTATAATTAAATCCCGCTGTTAAAACAAATAGCGTGTTTTTAAGAAACAATATCTATCAAAAGATTGACACTTGTTTATGTCTAGTTTAAATGTGAAATTACATCCAATGACCAACATTGTATTAAATTGTAAAAATATATTCTAAATATACTTTAAAACCACTCAAATTAATGATTTATCACTATTAATTATTTCGATTAAAAAAGTTGTTTTTAATTATAATTTAGTAATTTTCACTATTCATCAGAATATGAAAGTTATCCGAAAAGTACCAAAATTTCACCTTAGGCTAAATTCGATACTCCGAATCCAAAAATAAAGTTCATTTTGAAAAATAAGATTTACTGGATTTCAAAAAGTGGTTATTACTATTCATAACGGCTAGTTTTAATAATATTTTTATAGCATATCGTTGTTTAGTGAAACTCGGTATTGCGTACTACACACGCTATCGAGGAAGGTCGCGATTGCGTGTAATGCAAGTCAAGTCAAGGATGTGTGTTGTGCAAGCTCCTTTTGGTGTAGCGTACAACACAAGACATTAATAAAATTAAAAAGAATATTTTTTTATAAAATCTTGGGCTGTTACATTCTACCCCCCTTAAAATGAATTTCGCCCTCGAAATTCGTCGGGGTTATAAATGGTTTACTATTTGAAAGTTTCTTTAATAGAAACCCACATCGTAAAAGGGAATACCAAAACTTGGCTTTAAAAACTAAAGTATGAAATGTAACGATTACCCAAATAAACTAATCACTGGGTTTCCACATAGGTGAAAATATGGATATGGAAGAGAAATCTAACCATCATGTTCTGATGGAGAGTGGTAGAGAACATGGCTATGGAAAAGCCAGTAATCACAAATCCATAAATTTGTGACGATCTAAGGTACCATCTGATTCATCAGGTATAAGATCACTAGGACAACATTTTTGGTTTTCAAGATCATTTCCCTAAAGTTGAAAATTTGAATTAGAATAAATACTTACTTTATTTTGATACAATACCACTGTTGTTCGTGCCTTGAACAATTTCCACTTCATCTCTTAAATATATGAAGTTGAATTTATTATTCGTGAAGTGTTAGCAGATCATGTCATAGAATGACGGGTCATTCCATCTGTCTCAAACAAAAGGTAAGCAAAAGTTATTAAATATACATAAGTCATTCTATAGTGAGATTAATCATATATAGTTCCTAAAATGGACTTATACTTCATATATCATACTGCTTAATATAATAAAACTAGTTTCTACTAAACAGGGACTTCCTGTAGGCCAGTGGTAGGCGATAAAGGCCAGTCGCACTTTGGTTGTGGGTTCGATTCCTACAGCCTTGTCTGAAGCGATGGGCTGTCGCCCGTCCTGCAGGTTGTCCCTTTTTCTAAAACTACGTTACTATAACATCGAAAATCTTCTATCCTTAAACAATACTAACTTATGTCCAACATAATCCAGTCTAATATTTAGGCTTATACATAATACTGCAGTCCACTCTCATAATATAGTGGCAACGATTACCAGAGATTTAATACTGTCGTTGATCCCCACATATCCTAAGATATGTCTTGTTGGTCACATTCCAAACATTCAAAGTCCTTAATCGTGTATTCTCTTGAATACCTTAGTGAAAACATGAGTGCAGTTAAAAGTTAATACATTCCATATACCAAAATCCTCAAAATTATATATACTCAAACCATGATATCACTTAGTCCTTATATCAATCATGAGCTCATGAATACTGTCAAACATTTAATTTTCTCCTTATCCCATCATTATGCGCATATCATCTACATTCCAAAAATATCTGAATAACCTTTCATGGATACTGGTAACATTAATCATATACTTTCAAAACACAAGGAAAGACAACAGTGTAACAATCCATAGATGTCTCTTTATTCCAAAATTACACATGATAAACATGTAATCATGCCACTACATTCTCAAACCATTGACCGAGCTTCAAAAATTCTTTCATCTCACATATCATTTGTAGTCTCTTCATCATCATCGACATAAATACTACCCATATGACCATACTGATTCTCTTCATGAGTCTTTCCCTTAGGGCATTTGTTTTCATAATGCCCATACATTCCACATTTAAAACATTTAACCATTGTTGATGTCGTAGCAATACCATTATCCTCATCCATGGTGTTAACTGAACCTTTTCCTTTGCACTTACTTGCTTTGTGTCCTTCTTTTCCACACCCAAAGCATCTTCCAGTTCCTTTGAAACATTCTCCTTGATGCCTCTTCCCACATGATTTACATAGGGGAAATTGAACTTTCTTTCCTCTATGATCATCATGGAACTCCATCTTTCTCTTATTAGTCGAGTCAGGAAACTTACCAAATTTTACTTTATTGATCATGTTGTGAGATTGCTGATTCAGCATAATAATGATGTTTGGACATCCAAATCCCATTTCATTTGGTTGCTCATGAAGAATATCATTCCATTGTCCATCATATCCTCCATTATTGTGAATCATCTTGTTTCCAGCCATTTTCTAAAACCCAAACAGAATAGTGTTAGATGCAAAAATCATGATAGGGAAAACAACATAATAAAGGGGGAGTACCTTCAATATCCAACATCTTAGGTTTAATTCTATGATCGTTAGCGTAATTCTATTACTATAACCTATACGTATACTTAACCTTAGGGACATACCTAGACATACCTTAGAAATATCTATAGGAATCTCACTAACGTTTTCGCATCCTAGTTTCCAAAGGTTGACTAAACCTTTCCTCTGATACCAACTGTAAAGACCCGAAGCTTATCGTACATGGACATTACATTACTTATGCGGAATACTTAGTACATAACATAAACACACACACAAGGATCGTAATAGTTTAGTGTCTTTGGAAACTCGGAACGTAATCTTCTAATCGTGGAGAAAGATCTTCAATATCTCCCATAAAGATCTTCTTCTTTTTTTCTACCTAAAACCTTTCTTTATATCCTGGGGAAAAGGAAACATAAAAGGGTGAGCTCAAATGCTCAGTAAGGGTAAACAAAGGAAATATCAATCACATAATTTTCATAAGAACATAACATTTTTTAGAAATCTTAACCTGCAAAAGAGAGCATAATTTCATAACATGGGATAAATCATATTAGTGAAATGAAATCATAACTTAAAACATTACTCATTGTGGCATACACACATAATCATAGAGAATCATTTCTTGTTAGTAAAGACTCATTGCCAAGACTATCTTAGTGGACAAAGTCCCTTTCTGAATCGAGTAATTCTCGTTTCAGTCCTGTTTCACTGAACCGGTATAACCTACCATTCCAGCCATGTCTATCTCATGAGATATAAAATCTTTACCCAATGAATTGGAGGGAGATATAGGTCCCACCCATCTTATAATGAATCCTTTCTTATGTGTGCCACAAAATCATAAATCATACATCATTTCATAACCCATGTAATAAAAATGGGATTCTTAAACAACATGACATCATAAAACCATTCTTATAAGATAAAGGAATTCATAAACATAATTTCATCACAACATAGTAAAATCAATGTAAAAATATGGATAGAAACAGAACCCTTTATTATCTTAGATGGAAAATAATTTTGATAAAACACTTGAAATGAATTCTTGAGGAAAATATCCTTTCTTCTTCAAAATCAATTTCTTTTCACAAAACATCATGCAATTTTAAAAGAAAGAGATTTTATTGAATATAGTCATGATATCTTTTAGAGGAATCTTCATGAAAATAAGGCTTTATAAAACAGTATAAATCCGTTCGTGCCGTATAAGTTAAAAAAACATTCTTCGTACTTTTGTCGGAAAAGTCAAAAAGTACCTCGTACGACAAAAGATTCCTTTCATACATATTACTAAAAACTCATCGAAGGGTAAAAATGGTTTTAATCAATTGTAGGTGGATGGAAATAATATTACATTTTGATGAAACATGGATGTGGATGATAAAATACACCCCAGTAAATACTTACGAATAAACAATCTCGGATAAAAATGAGATTGTGATATTTCCCTTACCTTAGGTCCGAATTGCTTTGTAAGTGTCCGAACCTCCTGTATAATGATTTAAATCATGTTATTGACTTATTACAGAATCATATTCATTGTTATGATATCATATATGGTTCACTTATGAAATTATATTACCCGTTCTTTTGTAAATTCCATGTTAAAGAAGCGTTTTGGGTAAAATCGTTTCATTTATCCAAGGTGTTTTGACTTGTTGTTCTTGACATCATTATTACTTATATCATGATTTACTTACTTCCAGAAAATATATATTCATTATATATATATATATAATAGTTAGATAAATAAAATGAAAAACTCCATTCATGGAGACGGTAGTCCGTACGTACGCATGAACGCTGTTTTCCTTTCCTTATTGTCTTGAAATAGAAGTAAGTAGATGACATACATATGTATATATATACATAAATCCAGTAGCTTTATAATGTCATATATTTCATTATTATTTCTTATATATACATTATAATCATTCTTAAATGGTTAACATGGAGAATGAATCTCATCGCGTCGTGGAGACGGTATTCCGTACGTACGCACGAGCGATGATATCATTTCTATAAATATTGAATTGAATTGGAGTGGATTATACAATATATCAGAATCAATATGATGTTGTAATAACTATGTATAGTTATTCTTTACACCATTATACCAATCCATGTAAGGTGGTGGTGGAAAATAGATTACACCACGGCGTGGAGACGGTATTCCGTACGTACGCACGCGCGGTGATTTATTTTTCCGTAGGATGGATAGATGGTGAAATAGGGTTGTTTCATACTTATAATAACATATCAGTATATGAGTGATACTGATGTTATTACTTCATAATAAAAAAACCTAAGAAGAAGAAGTGGAAGAAGAAATAAAGATGAAAGAATTGGTAACTGTAATTACCTCTTCTTTGAAGTGCCTCTTTGAGACCTCCTCTTAGGGAACTAAAATTGGTCTTTGAGGAAGAACAGAACCTCTAGGATTTTTTTAGGGAAGTGGAGAAGAGATTTTGGCAGGGTTTGGCCGAGCTTGAGTGCTCAAATTGGTGTGAGGAGGAGGGGGAGGAGGTGTCCTTTTATAGGGGAGGAGAGGGGCACCTTAGGAATTCTTAAAAATATTAATTTATAATAAATCTAACCCCACTTAAAAACCTCCCAAAATGACTCATATTAGAATCTTAGATGAGATAGGGTTGTAATCACATCAACCAATAAAATTTAGACATGTTTGGATCTTATTTTAAACCTTATGAATTAGATTTAACTCTAAGTTAAATAATTTAACTTTTACCGTGTCTTTTTGTTTTCTTTCACTATATGGTTAATACACTTACTATAACATGCCAAACGAACCCCAAATTGTTTATTATTAATATATATATCCTTATCTAAGTCATTTGGCCGAACCTTAGATTTTTAGGAATAAAATAACAATTAATAATATAATATTTGATTTAAAAACTATTTTGTGTCAATTTTGACACTATTTGATATATGATTTTTGTGAAAGTCATAAAAGAATTAAATGTTTGAACCAAGTTTATTAAATCAACATTAATATATCATAGTAACCTAGAAAATTAGTGGAATTCATAAAAATTCTCAAATTACATTTATTTTGGTGTTTATAACATCAATTATGTCAATATTTCATAAATAAGATAATTACTGCATCATCTTTGTGTCATAAATTAATTAACTTATTTGATGTCTAAAAATTACAAATAAAATACCATTATGTAGGAAATCTTTTTAGATTTCTAATGAATATTTAAAATCGAATATATCTTATGTATAACCCCATATTAAAAATGTTTTAGTAAATAAACTTTGATTTTAACTCTTTTAACTCTTCTTTGAATTAAATAATAGTAAATGTCCTAATCTAATCCAAGTGGGGATAAATGATAATATTTTACACTTAAGGTTGTTTTTGGTCGAGATACACTTGTCCAATAGGATTAGGACATGTGTTAGGGTAATATTAATATCATATTTACCCTTAGTTACCCTATTTACTATTAACCGCGGTAAAAAAAGTAAAAAGTTACTATTCACCAAAAATTATTTTCATCTCATTGAACCACATTTTAGTCCATGATATTAACGGTGTCTCTCGGATTTTCAAAATTCCATTCACAGAAGCGGTAAAATTAAGTTTTATGCAAAATTCAGTTTTTAACCTACCACTTAGTGGTTTCACTATTCATCAAAAATTGAAGTTTTTCAGAAAAATGCCAAAATTTCACCCTAAGCTATAATTGATATTCCGAATTCAAAAATGATTTCTATTTTACAAAATTCCCAACATATAAGTTGCATTAATTAATTTTATAATTAAATCCCGCTGTTAAAACAAATAGCGTGTTTTTAAGAAACAATATCTATCAAAAGATTGACACTTGTTTATGTCTAGTTTAAATGTGAAATTACATCCAATGACCAACATTTTATTAAATTGTAAAAATATATTCTAAATATACTTTAAAACCACTCAAATTAATGATTTATCACTATTAATTATTTCGATTAAAAAAGTTGTTTTTAATTATAATTTAGTAATTTTCACTATTCATCAGAATATGAAAGTTATCCGAAAAGTACCAAAATTTCACCTTAGGCTAAATTCGATACTCCGAATCCAAAAATAAAGTTCATTTTGAAAAATAAGATTTACTGGATTTCAAAAAGTGGTTATTACTATTCATAACGGCTAGTTTTAATAATATTTTTATAGCATATCGTTGTTTAGTGAAACTCGGTATTGCGTACTACACACGCTATCGAGGAAGGTCGCGATTGCGTGTAATGCAAGTCAAGTCAAGGATGTGTGTTGTGCAAGCTCCTTTTGGTGTAGCGTACAACACAAGACATTAATAAAATTAAAAAGAATATTTTTTTATAAAATCTTGGGCTGTTACAAAACAGGCCTGACCTGAAACTCCCCAGGAGTTGGGACAGTCAGGATGTTGGGCATTCCGTTCTGTGACATTTTCAACGTGGATCCCTCTTGCCGAGCACGGATGATGGGACAGCAGTAGGGCACTGGGTGTTGAATTTTTTTCCTTGCAGTATTATTGGGTTCCTCTCTCTACTTCAGGAATCATGTTGTTGCATCCAAATCTCGATCACCTGCCCTCCGGCGTAGGGGCAGGGGAAATATCAACGTGGCTACACTGCGCGGTTCTACCGGTTCCACGACAGTCGCGATCACCACAACATCTGGGCACCCACGCACCCTCTCCCCATCAGAGATTATCCAACTAAGGGAAATGAATGACCTTGTAAGCAGGTACGAGGTGGAGGGGGTCATCCTCAGCAAGGATAGCACCCTCCCCTACCCCAAAGAAGTGGGGGATATCTGGGCAGGCCCGATCGAAGTCCCACTTCAAGGACTCCTGGTGAGGGTCCCACCAGGCCGCGTCAGCGCCACCGCCCGGTTCCCCAAGCCTAGGAGCAGGTAGTCCACGCGCCTACACCACTAGCTCCAATCCACCTGACCCGACGCTAGTGTCAGGCATGGGTATACGAAGACACTCGTTTTGGGGTGTCAACATCAGTGACTAATGTGGCCCAAGCCATCACTGATTCATATCCCCAAATCCTTGCATACGTTGAGCAGGGGTAGTTAAATGCCCAACACGGATCAAGGCCCCAGCCGCCCCACGAGCAGGTTTGGAAGACTCTCCCAGTCGCCGGAACAGGTGATGACTGCTACAGACCGGTTCGCAGTAGTGCTGCCCAGCTTGGAGGCTCACTCCGCACCACCACTACGGATAGTGCGAGCCATCCCTGCTTCCATCCTTGGCTTGGAGGTCTGCCCCATTCCACCTTCAACACTGGTGAGGGTCTTCCCCATGATAGAATCACTCCATGTGGGGGTCTCTTCTTTTCTCACTGAACTAGATACAGGGTCACTCCCCCTGGCGCGGACCTCGAGCATGGAGACATTGCATGTCTGGTCACTCACCAACATGGAGGTTCTCCCCATGTCCATGTGCTGATCAGTGAAGGTCCTCCTCACACAAACAATCGGATAGGTGGAAGCCAACCCCACTTCACCAATACCCATCGCAGAGGTCCTCTTCTTGTACATTCCGAATTTTATCACGGTGCTCCTCGCACCCTGGATTTCTTGGGAGGATGAATTCTCCACCCCGACAGTAGTGCAGCCGGGGGAGCCCAAGTCAGAAATCAGCCCAGCCCTGACGAACCATCCAGGGGCAGGAGATCAAGTTGCCGCCACTGAAATATGCATCTTGGGAAAGGCCGGGATGGAATTAGTCCAGTTCACTTCTCAAACTCTGAGGTGGAGCATGATTCAGCGCAGGAGCCCTCCCTTCAGTTCTTTGAGTCAAAGGCCGGGACAGGAATGAGGCACATCAGCCTCGTGCTCCCGGAATGCGAGATCCATAGGATCCCTACTTCCCTCGAAAGGTATATCTAGTAGGACAAGTCTCTTTCCATTATCCGGTGGCTGACCACATAGTCACCACCTTCATCTCCAGATGCACCCTCTACCTCAGATCTATTTTGGGGATCAATGGAGGAGGAGCCATGACAAAACCCACCCTAGACAGAAGTTGATGTTGTGTCAGGAGCCGTGATCACCGGTTCATCCTATCATGACATGGCATATCGGTCTCTGTAATACTTATTGGATAGCCCAAGATTCAGTGGCTAATAAGCCCGCTCGTCATATTCTCCACCGGCTAGCCTACCATCCCAGCGGTCTGCCTCAGTGCCGCCGCCAGTTACTCAGTAACCCTTAGTTGAAGAGTGGGGAAATCAATGTCCAGACCCTGGATCTGAGATGGGGATCTTCTGTACCATCCCCGCAGTGGGCCACTTCCCTGAGAAGTTTTGTCCAGTCGCAGGATCGAATTTTGGTATGCAAGAACCGCTCACCCGAGAGTATTTTGAATGGTCCCTCCAGACCCTCTGGGCGACTCACCTCCGTCTTCGCCACTGGTGGGTGACTTATGTCAGGAGCCATGTGCACCTCGAAAACATAGGCAAACAATTCCTTCTAGATGACCAGGACACACTCTCTTCGGTCAGACACACTTAGTCACCTGGCCACCACAGGGCCCTCGAACAACAATGCGTTCAATGTTTTCAAGAACTCCGTAGAGTTGTAGATGAGGATACCCCCAAACGTGCAAGTCGGTGGATGGGGGCAGTATGTTGCCCTCCTCTTTAGTGCGATTCAATGACAGCCTGAGTCACTTGGAGTTATTGAGTACATGCCCCTAGGAAGAGTGGTGGTCAACATGTCCGATCTGTCGGGAGTAGAGAACGTGCTGGGAGTTCTCGATGGGAATATCCCCTTGAGGATGTGCTTCCACTGGACCCATCGAGAAGGGTTAACCGCCAATAGAGGAACCTATTAGGTATCCCTCCACCCAGTGAGGAATTGGTACAAAGATGGAGTTTCTGTAAAGGAAAAGAGCTTGTTGGAGCTATCAAGCACTCCGACCTGTCTGCCGCAGTGTAAAAGACGGAAGAGGACCCCAAGAAGGCCACACAACACCAATAGCTTTCGGAGCTGAAGAAGTTAGTCGATGAACATATGGCTGAACGCATTGCAGATCGGCGACCCCGCTACTATGATCCTAGGCCAGGGAAGCATGGTTAGGTACCAATAAGCCTCGACGAGATTCTACTAGGAAACCTTGATCATGCCGTATTCGCTGACAATGTTGAAGCCAGAGTCCACGGAAAGAGGGCGCGATATGTCTCGCCGAACCCTCACGAACGATGTGAAAATCTAAGGAACCCCGCTCAGGCTCCTACAGCCACCCTAGGGGTCACTCCACCAGCTACTCCATGAGCTACTGAGCTTGTCCACTATGCAATGCGCTCATGGTTAGGGATCCTCATCAGGACCGGGAACCATGTTCAAATGATCCGATGACAACACTCATTGCCCACCTGGAACCTTTGGAAACACGACAGATGGAGATCCCGCATAATGGAAAACCATACCGGCATGGGTGGAGGACATGCCTGTGTTGGGTCGGAACAAACGGGGAAAAGATGGCAAGAGGGGGGTGAATTGCCTTTTAAAAAATTGATTAACAATTTAAAAATCAAAGTATAAATGCAGCGGAAATAAAGAGGCAAGACACGCAAATTGATAACGGAGTTCGGCCAAAAACCCGGCCTACGTCTCCGCTCCCAACTCAACCGTTGAGAGATTCCTACCGCTTGCTTTTCAATGGTTTTAGCAAGAAACCCACTAGGCTTTGAGGTAGCACTAGGACCTATTACAACTTGCTTTTGTGGTTTAGCAAGAACCCACTTGCTTTTGATGGTTTAGCAAGAACCCACTATCCTTCTTACAGGTGAAGGATAGCTCACCTTTTTCTCAAGCTATTTAAAGGAAAGCTTGGCAACCTTGTCACACCTTAGTGGTGATGTGAAACCCAAAGAAAAGAGGGGATGAGAAAATTGGGAGTTTGTAGGCACAAACTCAAAGTTAAGCTCAAAATAAATAAAACACGAAAAACCGTGATTGGGAAGACTTGGGTGCCAATTGGATGATGGAGTTGATGTAGCGTGCTTTCCCAAGCTTCTTGAGGGGGCTCCTTGGATGTGGAAGTTGTTGGAGCTATTGGGGTTCCCTTGAAGGAAGTCGCCGGAGGTATGCCGAATGATCAACAAGGTGTCCGTGGGCTTCCGTATAGTTCCGGTAGATGTCCAGGGCTTCCTTGGCCTTTATTTATAGGCATGGAACCCTTGGGGAGGCTTCGGAGCCGTTGGAGAGGCTAAAAGAGCCGTTGGGAGCCAAGTGGGCCAGCCTGGTCAAACTGCAACGGCTAGTTTGACTGGCTCCACCGGCTGGCCGGTACAGTCCCACCGGCTGGCCGGTGTGTGAAAAAAGGCATAGGATTCTTGTCCAGGGGCCACCGGCTGACCGGTACATCTCCACCGGCTGGCCGGTGCCTTGATAGAGAAGAAGAGTCTTGATCCAGGCTCCACCGGTCGACCGGTGAGGAGCCACCGGCTGGCCGGTGGCAAGACAGTAGCAAACACTATTTGGGCTGGGTGCCACAGGTCGACCGGTGGCAGAGCCACCGGTCGACCGGTGGGGAGGCAGTAGCTACCCCTTGAGTCTGGGTGCCACCGGCTGGCCGGTGGTGAAGCCACCGGTCGGCCGGTGGACTGAATTTCAGTCCATTTCTGCCTCTTCCTTGGTCAACTTTTTGGAAATCAAATGCCTATCAACATAAACACTTAAAACACAATGTTAGATAAAAATGAAAGTGATTGTGATCATGAAAATCAAACAACGAGAGGTTCGAGATGTACAACAATCTCCCCCTATTTTGATGATCACAATCACTTAAACAATTAAAGTAAAAACATGAATTGAAAGGAATGCTTAAATAAAATGAAATGTAAAGCAAAGCATGATCAAAAAAGTTTCTCCCCCAATCAATCAAGAAATTCTCCCCCTTTGTGATTATCAAAATAAAGTGGGGCATAAAACTTGATTGAGGGAAGTAATAAAAAACGAGATTTTAAATCAATTGAAAATGATATCAATTGTTGAAAATTTTGAAATGAAAAATTGAATTGAAAAATTTGAATAACAGTTTGAATTGAAAGTTTTGAATCAAAACCAATTGAAATTTGAAATTTGAAACCAAATGTAATTTTTGAATTTTGAGATTTTGAATCAAAAATGAGAAAGTTCTCCCCCTAAATAAAAACAATGAATCACCGGGGAGTGGTTTTTGAAACCGAAACAAATTTAGGCCCGGAGAGACTTGCCAATAGGGATTTTTCAATCCATACTTGCCTCATGGCGGGTCTTCTCCTATAAAATTCGTCCGAATAAAAAATTGATTTGGGTTGACCGTACCGGGCGTTTTTACAATTACACTCATAAATGAGATGCCCGGGTTTTTTGCAATAATTACAAAATTTAAAATCGGAGCTCCCCCTTACAAAAATAGTTGGAGCATGGGAGGAGGAAGCTTGGTTGGTGTAGCCAAGTCCATGTGTGGTTCTAGAAACACGTTGAGAACCAAGGAGATTGGACAAATTTTGTTCACCTTGGGTGAACTTGGCTAGGGTCTCCCTAAGGTCTTTGATGGTTGATTCCATGGAATCAACATTTGGAAAATTTTGGATTTTAAGGGACATCTCCTCCTTCTCTTTGAGAAGTTGTTCTTTTTCGGAGGAGAGTTTTTTGAAAGACTTTTTCAAAGCAACAAATTTTGAAGATAGTTCATGAAAACCTTTTTCTAATTGATCTCTAGCATGTGAGAGTTCTTCATAGGATAGATGATTTAAAGAATTTGAATTTGAAGAGCAAGAGGAGGAGGAGTCGGAAGATGATACCTCATGATTTGCCATTAGGCATTTTTTACCTTGGTCGCTCGAGGAGAAGGAGGAGAATGAAGAGGTGGAGCTATCACTCCATGTTGCCTTTGAAGCCTTCTTCTTTTTCTTCTTGGCCCTTTTCTTGTGAAGTGGGCAAGCGGGTTTGAATTTTTCGTCGAGTTCTTGCTTGTTGTTGGGTTCTTGCTTTGGAGCCTTGCTAGTACCTTCATGGGTAAGTTCTAAAAGCTTCCAAATATCATGAGAAGATGTGCAAGAATAAATACAATCAAAAACATTACGATCTAACCCACAATGTAGAGCATTCATGGCTTTGCCATCAAGCTCGAAATTTGCAATGTCTACGGGGGTCCATTGAGATTCATCTTGAGAAGAGAGCGTAAAACCATGCATAACAATTTTATAAATTGGATAGCTAATACTTTTAAGAAAAGTTGACATGCGGGTTTTCCAAAAAGTATAATCGGCTCCATCAAAGAATGGAGCACGATCCAAAGAATGTCCTTCGGGGGATTGAGAGGAAGAAGCGGTAGAAGCCATCAAAAAAATAGGATCTTTAATTTGAAACCGTGTTAGGGTATTACTCAAAGTTCCCTCTGATACCAATTGTTGGGTCGGAACAAACGGGGAAAAGATGGCAAGAGGGGGGTGAATTGCCTTTTAAAAAATTGATTAACAATTTAAAAATCAAAGTATAAATGCAGCGGAAATAAAGAGGCAAGACACGCAAATTGATAACGGAGTTCGGCCAAAAACCCGGCCTACGTCTCCGCTCCCAACTCAACCGTTGAGAGATTCCTACCGCTTGCTTTTCAATGGTTTTTGCAAGAAACCCACTAGGCTTTGAGGTAGCACTAGGACCTATTACAGCTTGCTTTTGTGGTTTAGCAAGAACCCACTTGCTTTTGATGGTTTAGCAAGAACCCACTATCCTTCTTACAGGTGAAGGATAGCTCACCTTTTTCTCAAGCTATTTAAAGGAAAGCTTGGCAACCTTGTCACACCTTAGTGGTGATGTGAAACCCAAAGAAAAGAGGGGATGAGAAAATTGGGAGTTTGTAGGCACAAACTCAAAGTTAAGCTCAAAATAAATAAAACACGAAAAACCGTGATTGGGAAGACTTGGGTGCCAATTGGATGATGGAGTTGATGTAGCGTGCTTTCCCAAGCTTCTTGAGGGGGCTCCTTGGATGTGGAAGTTGTTGGAGCTATTGGGGTTCCCTTGAAGGAAGTCGCCGGAGGTATGCCGAATGATCAACAAGGTGTCCGTGGGCTTCCGTATAGTTCCGGTAGATGTCCAGGGCTTCCTTGGCCTTTATTTATAGGCATGGAACCCTTGGGGAGGCTTCGGAGCCGTTGGAGAGGCTAAAAGAGCCGTTGGGAGCCAAGTGGGCCAGCCTGGTCAAACTGCAACGGCTAGTTTGACTGGCTCCACCGGCTGGCCGGTACAGTCCCACCGGCTGGCCGGTGTGTGAAAAAAGGCATAGGATTCTTGTCCAGGGGCCACCGGCTGACCGGTACATCTCCACCGGCTGGCCGGTGCCTTGATAGAGAAGAAGAGTCTTGATCCAGGCTCCACCGGTCGACCGGTGAGGAGCCACCGGCTGGCCGGTGGCAAGACAGTAGCAAACACTATTTGGGCTGGGTGCCACAGGTCGACCGGTGGCAGAGCCACCGGTCGACCGGTGGGGAGGCAGTAGCTACCCCTTGAGTCTGGGTGCCACCGGCTGGCCGGTGGTGAAGCCACCGGTCGGCCGGTGGACTGAATTTCAGTCCATTTCTGCCTCTTCCTTGGTCAACTTTTTGGAAATCAAATGCCTATCAACATAAACACTTAAAACACAATGTTAGATAAAAATGAAAGTGATTGTGATCATGAAAATCAAACAACGAGAGGTTCGAGATGTACAACAGCCTGCACCCATGGGATTCATAAATCCCACATTCACCCACTTTAAAGGGACAGGGGACCCACCATAGAACCTGGCCGAATTCCACTCTAGGTGTGGGCCTATGTTAGGGACCCCATCGCAGCAGGAGGCCACCAGGTTCTGTTGCATTGTTCAAACACTAGAGGGGCCGTCATTCATTTGGTACAGCCAGCTCCATGTTGGATCATTGACAAGCTAGGAGGACCTTTGTAGGCAGTTACTTTAGCAGTTCCTCTCTACCGCCCAGAAGACGAACATCACAGACCTCTTTAGGTGCAAGAAAAGGTCGGATGAGAGAGTCATGGACTTCATCGCCCAGTGGAAAGGGCTTACATACTCAATTGACATGCCGCTGACTCAGGAGAAATTATTGACGATGTGTGTGGGGAATGAAAAGATGGAACGCGTTCCCTCCCTAATCACATAGAATTATCCTGTAGGGTTCCGATACTTCTCAGATAAGGCCCATCACCTTGAAGAAGACATGCAACAGTCCATCCAGGCATGCATGTTGCCCACTACAATTCCAGAAAGGAGATCTGTTAGAGCCGTTTCTACCGCCATGGCCGAGATAGAGGCCCCTAAGAAGCTAGAATTACTACCAGTAGCACCAGCTCCATATCCTCGCAGAGGCCCTCAATTGAGGGCACAGTTTCCCACCTAGCAGTGCCCGCCCTAGAATTAGGAGGCACCCCCACATAACACGCCGCCGCTTCCTAGGCGAGATAACAAAGATAAACTCCCTCACCTGGCTCCTCTAGCCCCCCGTCAAGGTCAGGCTCTGAGAGGCCCCTTTATGGACAGAAGTAATTAGACCTACTCGTTCGATGAGGCTCAGTTCCCCAGCTACTTCCACAGTGGCTTAGAGCACAGAATCGTATGACTACCTGAGTGGCGGAAGTCGGAAGAGGTGCATATCACTATGCACCCCAACTAATTCCCTAATCACCAGATCTTGGGGAACACCATCAAGAAACACAATGTGTTCAATGAATGGATCCAATACTATATTATCAAAAACATGGTCATGACGAGCCCAACATCGGCACAAGTGGCAGGTGTCATTGTGAGATCAGATAGAAGTAGCAATGATGTAGGCGAGTGGAAGTAGGTTCCTGAATGCAGGTCTCAAAATTTAATGATTGGATGGCTCGCAGGACGTTCACCCACACCCATGGAATTATCTGTGCACTCCTAAATTAACCGGAGCCTTCAGAAGCTACATCCACCTCTTCTGCATCATCATTTCAGTCGGCCTCTTCCCAGAAGAGAAAGCATCAACATCTCAAGAAGAAGCAACGCACCCTGCCAATGCAGTTGTTGTCCCGCACTCTTGGAAACTTAATGCCCAAGGAGATGGGAATTACCCCTAGAATCCACAATGTGGTGGATGATTCATCAAGTGACAATCAAGGGTACGATTTGGATAACATCGTCGAGTTGGTAAATCCCTATATGACTCCCAACAAGGGGGGGTTCTAGGCCAACCTCCCCAATGACCCTAGCTGACTCCAATGTCGATGGAACCACGACTATATGGGATGCTGGGGAATGTAATTTGGAACCTCCATCTAGGTCGTGCATGCTGTTGAGACCAGACAGTAGGCCCAGCGCAGAACTCAGCACACACAGCCTTTTCATCCGTTGTCGACAGGTCCGCCTCCACCACCATTTATGCTAATAAATCAGTTAGAGCCACATCGGTTGTATTGTGACCATCTTTGCCCCGTTACAAGACGATCTCAGTCCCTAGGTCCTCACCCGATAGCTACTCCCTATGCATTGACCAGTGAGCAGCGGGATGTCCCTAGTACCAGTCAGCCGATGTTCTAGCCGGGAGCACCCTCCATTCCTTGCATCGCAGAGCGACCTCCTGTAAGAAGAAGATCACGCCTGGCAAGGATGTATGATGTTCTGAAGATCCTCACCTGCATCCCAGCAAGGATCTCCTTCCATGAATCCCTTCCCATATCACCAGATATGTGCGAAGAACTCGCCGCGGATTTAAGAAGCCCCCTCCAGTTTGAGACAGAGATAACAGCTGCAGAGACCATCCATGATGAATCTGCTGAGGATGTGGAATTCCAGGCCATCATATCATTCTCGGGAGAGGATGAAGGCTCCCCAATATAGGGGCACATCCGCATGAAGTATATCATAGGCCAATTTAATGGTGTAGAGGTTCGTCTCTATCTCATTGACAACGGCTCCGAGATCCACCTTATCCCGACACAGATACTATGAACGCTAGGGCTATCCGATGATGACCTAAATCTCTCTGATTTAAGGATCTAGGGATATGACAGGACAAAATAGACCCCGGTTACTATGATCCATGTGATGACCCAGTTCGGTGGCCTAGTTTACAGTACTGAATTTATGGTTTTCTCCCAGGACACCGCATACAATTCATTGATGGGCCAACCATGGATCCACCTAAACGTGGCGGTCCCATTGTCATATCACTAATGCCTCAAGTAATTCCTAAATGGTTGAGTGGGGCTACTCTAGGGTGATGCATCTCATTTTTTCACTTTAAATGCCTACTACATGGATGCATATTATTACAAGTCCAAGGACAAACAAGTCCAAGAAAGCAAGGTTGAGCCCGTCGTCGCTACGACTAACCCTTGGATAGGCATGAATGATGCCTATGTCTTCCTGATCCATCGATTGGAGGCAACAACCCCCGACATGGGGCAGTGTTTTGTCATTTTTTGGAAAAGAGGGAACCATACTCCCAAATCTAGGTGGCGTCATAAGATCACTTCGTATTGTTATACGAACCAGGATCTAGTGACCCCGGAGCCTCCCACTCCTGTCAGGTATCGAGACGTTCGGCTCATGGAAACGACATTACATCATACATGCCTGTTTCCCCGGGCTGGAATATGTCTTATCCAACCAACGCACCACTACTTCATTGATATTATAATTCGTGGTCCGTTGGGATGAAGACTAGACGGGATCTGGTCAATATCCTTCATATCCATTATCTCAGCAGCGCCGGAATGCCCGATGTAATGACCGCTGCTGCACAAGCTGGTAGCAGCATCCCATCAGGGTTTGGTAGCTCAGAAGTAGCATCCCACAAGGAGGATCCCACCATATGTGGAGAATAAGATATAGAGGATGCTCCCCCTACCTTTGAAGAAGGCGTCTCTACCACGATCGATCAACTAGTACTGGTGATCCTCGAGGGCCAGGCAGATCCGAAACCCACATTGATAAGCGCCACTATGTCCCTCGAAGAGAAGCAGCGGTATGTAGGTTTTCTCAAACAGCACCGTGATGTATTTTCCAAGATTTATGATGAGATTCTAGGACTAGATCGTCATGTAGTCATCCACCGCCCCAATCTCCCAACAAACCATCGTGGGTTAATACAGCCTCCGAGAATGATGCATCCGTCTCACGGTGCCATTATTGAGGCCGAAGTTGAGAAGAATATCAAGTCCAAAATCATCAAGGAGTTCCAGTAACCCAAGTGGCTAGCCAACATTGTACCAGTAATGAGGAAGAATGGACAGATCATCGTCTGTATCAACTTCTGAGATCTCAATCGTCACTGTCCGAAGGGTGATTTTCCCCTTCTAGTGATAGAATTTTTGATCAATGCTACAGCTTGATTCCAAGACCACTACTTCATGGATGGTTACTGTGGATATAATCAGATCTAGATTTCCCTTGAGGATGAGGAGTTTAGCACTTTTATGGCACCTCAAAGAACTTTCTGTTACTTGGTTATGCCCTTCGGCCTGAAGAATGCAGGTGCCACCTATTAGTTGGTCATGCAACGCATATTCAAGTGAATACTGAGAAAATTGGTGGAATTCTATGTGGATGATATGGTGTTCAAATATCGCCAACGCTAAGACCATATCAAGGACCTTGAGAAAGTGTTCGGTTTCCTTCGTTCCCGCCACCTGATGATGAACCCATTGAAGTGTGCCTTCGAGGTCACCTCTGGGAAGTTTCATGGATTTTTTATCTAGTACCAGGTCATCAAGACCGACCCAGAGACAATCAAGGGAATCTTCCATATTCCCCACCATGTAATATTTGGGAGCTTCAAGGTCTCCAAGGCCACTTAGCCTACATACACCGATTCACTGCGAATTTGGCTGGAAAGTCTATGCCCTTTTCTCAGCTCATGAAAAATTGAACAACTTATGAGTGGAATGAGAAGTGCCAGACCACCTTTGAGGAAATGAAGCAATATATTCTCCTACCTCAGGTCCTGATGCCACCCGTCTCTAAGAAGCCACAGATTCTCTATGTCACCACCCTGGAATGATCCCTTGGCTCCCTCCTTACCCAGAAGAATAATGAGGGGATAGAGAACATCCTCTACTACCTCAGCCGCATGCTCCTCTATACGATGACCATGAACTCCCCTATTGAGAAAAGATGCCTTGTGCTCGTATTTTCTATGCATAAACTGAGGTATTACCTACATCACCATGAGGTACAACTAATATCTCGAGTAGACCTGCTGAAGTACATTCTACGTCGTCCCGTGTTGACTAGTCGACTAGCGCAGTGGGTGGTGATCCTTGACCAGTTTGACATCAGGTTCATCCCCTAGAAGGCTATCAAGGGGAAAGCATTGGTAGACATTCCATCTTCCCATCCAACCTTTCTGAACTAGTCCCTAGACATAAATTTTCCTGATGAGGAAATCCAATCAATCGATCAAGTTGTCCCATGTTTTCAGATACCCTTTGATGGTGGCTCCCAGAGACCCACCGAAAGGAGAATTAATGATCCTAAGCTCAAAAGAGTATGTATGGGAATATTCTTTATCATATTGGCACAAGAAAACTTTCCTAACTCGTTCTTGTTATTAGAAGGCTACACCAATAACAAGGAAGAGTAGCAGGCCCTCATCACTGGTCTCAAGCTGGCCCTTGAGATCGATGTTCCCCATTTGCATGTGAAAGTGGATTCCAAGCTAGTCATCAAGCATTTCAATGGTGACTATGTTGTCTGAAAGCCAGAGCTTTTACCATTATTAGAAAGCACTCTCCTGCTAATGGCTCAGTTCCTTTCCCAGCCAGAGGTTATCCATGTCCCTCAGTCATAGAATGTTTGAGCAGATGCTTTGGCCAGCCTGGCCGCGTCCCTTGCAGAGCCCAAGACGGACGATCAGATTATCCACGTGGAACATCGAAGAGTCATAGATCATGTTACCCCGGATGGCGATGAAGGCCCGTAGGTAAACCATCTTACCTCCAGTACCTCTACGTCAGGGCCCCCGGGTAGTCCAGATGCAATGATCGAAGTAATTGCTGATTGGAGGACACCCCTGGTTGAATACCTCCAACACGGTAATCTCTCGTCAGATCGGGCTGAGCGTGAGTGAATCTGACACCGCACATTGCAGTTTACTCTCCAAATTGGTCCCAACTATTATTGGATCCTCTATAATGACGAATTTGATGGTGTTCTCCTCCTTTTCATCCAAGTAGTAAAGATTACATAGGTAGATCAAGAGGTTCACGACAGTTCCTGTGGTGCCAATCAGGCTGGGCCAAAACTGTCTCCCCAGATTCAGAGACTAAGGTATATTTGGCCCTCCATGATCCACAACTGCATCAAGTTCACCAAGAGGTTCCATGCATGTCAGGTTCATGCTAAAATTTTGCATCGGCCTCTAGAGCCTCTCCATACTACCATGTAATCTTGACCCTTTGTATTCTGGTGGTAAGATGACATGGGACCGTACCGACTGGTGATGGCTCAACAATGCCGATTCATTCTGACCGCTACTGATTCCTTTTCCAAATGGGAAGAGGTGATAGAACTCATGGAATTCGAGGCCCATTATTTCTTTTACATTGTGAGTTCCAATATTTTCTATCGGTTTGGGGTTCCTCACTCTATTCCCACTGATAAGGGCCCCAACATCTGGGCAGCCGAGCTGAAGAAATTGTAAGCCACGTACAACATTTGCTCCAACCATACCTCCTGCATCCATGCACAAAAAATGGATAGATTGACGCGTTCAATAAAACCCCCTATAAAATTTTGTAGAAAATGGTTGGTCAGAACAAGAACAGTTGGCTAGATAAGCTCCCCAATGCCCTTTGGGATAATCAGATGACGACCCGTAATTCCACCCAGGTTACCCCATATTCCCTAGTTTACATAACAGAGGTCGTCCTGCATATCGAGATTCAATTTACCCCATTGCGCACATCATTTTATGACCATCGTGCACTAGATAGAGTTACTGAGATCCATCGAGTTGAATTGGAAGCACTGGACGAGAATAGGCTTCGTGCCTTGTACAACTTAGAGAGGCATTAGAGTAGGCTGGATCCGGTTTCAAAAACTGGGTTCCCCTCCCCTCTTTCCTACAAGGTGACTTGGTATTTGTAATTCCCCGACCCCAGTTACCCAGAGTCTGTGCATTATTACATAACATTGGCATGATCACAAAAAAGATCAAGCCTCGAAACACTGAGTAGTTTAGTAGCCTTGAAATAACAAGATACATTTATAATGGTTACATTACATCATAAAATGAAAACTAAACATTATAGTCTCAATAGTCCACACTCTTATCCCCTCATACTATCCCTTCTGGTCATTCATAAAATACTTCTTCACATCCTGGCAAAAATAAAACAAAGAAAGGTGTGAACTCAAATGCCCAGTAAGGATAACAATATAGCGGAAACTTTCATAAATATGAATAAACATTTAAGGCAATGTATAACAAAAAAAATTCTTTTAAACTTGAACTTCAACATAATATGGAAGAAATAAAATGAAATAATCCCATTTACTTATACACATGGATTTTCTACTAATTGAATAATCACATGCAATATCAATAACCACTTTCATAATGATGGAATGCATAATTCCAGACTATCATAACCACGTATCCAAGGACTCGTGCCAAGACTACAAATAAGATTTTGTCAAGGCCTTATGCCAAACACTATTTTGTCTCATGAGACCTAACGATGCATCGAAGAGCTATAGCAGGCTCCACCCATCACATATTGAGTCCAATGAATTCCCATATGAAATGGTTTAAACATAACAAAAACATTCGTATTAAAACTAACATACAAAATGTAAATAATTCATCCATAAACCATGAATGGTATAAAAATAACACATACACATTCAAACATATCAGAAAACCTTCAATACAATATAGATGTTTTTTATCATAATAAATCAACTTCAAATAAGCTTAAAATCCATCAAAGGATATTGACATAGATGAAATCAAAACTCTTTTTTTGAGAAATACCTATTTCTATTTGGAAATAATTTAAGACTCATATATTTAAAAAAAACATTTCTTTGAAAATATTCTTATAAGCTTGTAAGGGAAGCTTTGATGATTTTATAACGGCAGAAAATAGCTGCACCCGCCGTATAAGTTAAAAAAACATTCTTACCCTAATTCTGTCGAAAAGGTTAAAAAGGACCTTGTTTGGAAAATGACAGAAATATTCCTTTATAAACCACTTATAATAGTCAAAAAGGGTATAAATGACTTTAACCCATATTCTAGTAAATATTAAAAATGTTTTTGAAATACATTTTTAAGAAAAATGGATGTGGACGATAAAGAAGTCCCATTAGATTATTACATATATAAAACCTCAGATAATGAAGACGTTGCGAAATAGAACCTTACCTTGTTCTTTTCCTTGGTTGGGGGTAGGTTAACTTCCTGTATAATGGTGAAATAATTTTTATTAAATTATACAAGATTCATATACATTAATATGATATCATATATGATCTTTTAACATTGCTTTGTTAATAATATCTTAATATTATTGTTGTTTTCGGTGTTAACTTACCCATTTTATTTTAAATGTTTTGTTATATAAGACATGTTTGTTATGGATAGGTTGTATCTTATTCAGATCCAGAATGATATGAAATCTTTAAAAATTATTATTAATCTTCAAATGAGAATTATACTTGAATAGATATGATGGAGAAGGAATCTCATCGTGTTCGTGGAGTCGGTAGTTCGTACGTACGCACGAGCAACAATATCATTCTTTTGATATTAAAATAATATTTAATTGGATGGTATTTCATATATACAGAATAATTATCATGTTATATTTACTTTTTACATTAATTACACCTCATTATTATACCCATCCAAATAATAATGTTTTGAATAACAAATACACCACGACGTGGAGATGGTAAATCGTACGTACGCACGTATGGTGACATGTCATTCAAAGGATTGATAGAGTACTGAAATATGGTTTTAACATGCTTATAATAACATGAAAGTATATATAATATACTGGATTTATTATTTTATAGTGGTAATAAAAAAGAAAGAAGAAGTGGAAGAAGAAAAGAACTTGAAAAAGGGTGGTGAAATCCTTACCTCTTCTTAGGGTTCTTCCTTTTGATTTGATCAAAAGGGCTCTTTAGGGTGGATTTCTGATGAAACGAAGGCCTCTAGGATGAATTGAGGCATGTTGAGAGAGTATTTGGGTAGGGGTTGGCCGAACCAAAAGGATTTGAAGTTGTGAATTAATCAGAAAGGGGAGTGCTCTTTTATAAGATGAGAGGGGGGCACCTTTGGAAAAGCTAGCAATATTATTTTATAATAAATTCATATTCGGTTTCTAATGGCTCCAAAGAGGATTATATAAAGTTTAAGGTTGGGATAGGTCTCAAATCACTCAAGCAATTGTATTTAGATAGGTTTGGGTTAATATATTAACCTTATCTTTAAATATTAACTCTTAGTTCATTAGTTTCACTTTTACAATGTCTCTTTGTATTTTTATATTATATGGTTAATAAAATTACTATATACATCGTAGTGACCCCCAAGAGTTACATTAATGATAAAAATATTATTATATAATTATCTTGTCCGATCCTTAGAGTTTTAGGAATTTAATATCAATTAATAATATAATATTTGTTTTAAAAACTCTTTTATATCAATTTTGACAATATTCAATAATTGATTTTTTAAACAATCATAACAGAATGATTACTTCGAAAAAATTTAATAAAATCAATAATAAATGTCATATTATCCTAGAAAATTATTGTTATTTTTAAAAAGTCTCAAATTACATTTATTCGTTTATTTATACAATAAATTATTCTAATTTTTCATTAATTAGGTAATTACTGTGTCACCATTGTGCCATAAATAAATTAAATTATATAATGTCTAAAAATTATAAATAAAATACCATTATGTAGGAAATCGTTTTATCTATCTAATAAATATTTATTGTTGAAAATCCAATATATATAACCATATGTAAAAAAAATTCATTAATATATATGCTTATGTCATTTTTGTATTTATTTTATCTTAATTAAAATAAAGTGTCCCTATCACCTACAAGTGGCTCCATGGGGTCCAAAAATCTACCCAATGATTCTCTTGGTCTGACATTAATCCACCAATAAGGTTAGGACACGTTTTAGGGTAATTTATTATTATAATAATATTATCTTTAACCCTTATTTACAATATTGACCCTTTAACCATGGTAAATAAAATATTTACAGAAGTAATTATTCAAAATGTCTAAAAATAAAAGTTACCTATTTACACAATTTGGACTTCTGATTCCAAATATGGAATCCGTTTTTCCAAATTCAAAACACATAAGTGGCAGAAATTAATTTAAAATTAATTCCAGCTGTCAAAACAAAAAGCGTGTTTTTAAGATATAATAACTATCAAAATATTGATACTTGTTTATGTACAGTTTAATTGTGAAATTATGTCCAATTCCAAACACTGTATTCAATGGTAAAAGTATATTATAAATATACTTTAAAATCACAAAAATTCATAATTTATCACTGTTAATTATTTTGATTAAATATGTTGTTTTTAATTAAAATTTATTAATTTCCACTATTCATCAAAATATTAAAGTTATCCGAAAAGTAACAAAATTTCACCCTAGGCTGAATTGGATATTCTGAATCCAAAAATGAAGTCCATTTTGAGAGATTAAATTTATAAAATTTTAATAACTAGGTATTACTATTCATAATGGCTAATTTGATTGGTTGTAGTGTATGATAGAACTCGAAGTTGCGTACAACACACGCTACTGTATTATTCAAAGAGAAGCGTACAATGGAATCATGGGGTGTTACATTGTAAATTTTTGATGCCCCCATTCTAAAGAATAAATTTAGTTTGTCAAATTGAATATATAAAAGTTTAAATTATTGGATTTAAAAGGGTTCACTATTAAAAGTTGGTAAAAGTGCATTTTTGAAAATTACTTCTTTTGTCTGGAAAAATTAATTTGTTCTTAAATTATGTCTAAGAAACTAATAATATGGAATCTAAAATTATAAGGATTATATAAAGTTCAAAATTTAGTTAATACTATTCATAACCTCTTTTGAACAGCTTGTTTGGTAAGTCATGGTGCGCTTGAACTCGGTGTTGCGTGTAGTGCAAGTTATTGAATTATTTGGAAAAAGTAACACACTATGAAATATTTTGGTGTCACATTCTTCCCTCCTTCAATAAATTTCATCCTCGCAATTTGATATTTTTCTTCTAAAATAAATTTTGAGAATAGAAAAAAGCATTGTGGGAAAACCCACATCGGAAATTTGGTTAATAAAATTTAGTCTTAATAAGAGGAAAAGAAAAATGAAAGGGTCACCACCAAATTATGATCTCGATTAGAATAACATTGGTGGAAATTAGAGACATATAATTAGACGAAAAATTAAAATATTAAAAGGTAGTGATTGAGTTCATCAATCACAAAAAAGTTTAAAATTGAGGTCCTTAAATTCATCAATCAATGAGGACTTAAAATACAATCGGTTCAACAAAACATTATGTATTAGGATAAAACATTTTTTGTTTTAATATTAATTCAATAAAGTATAAGAATTAATTTCTTTATTGGATAAGAGGAGAAGAAAAATATATACCTGACAATTAGAGTTCCATCCTTAACTAATTTTTACCAAAAACTCATATTTCACTCTAAAAGATAATAGAACATAGAAATATATTCTATTTATCCTATTATTTTGGGGTTAAAAATGAATTTATAATTAATCTACTAGACCTTTTTAAAATAAACAACATTATTTAATCCAGGACATCTCATGGGCCAGTGGTATGTGATACACCCTTGTCGCCCTTCGATTATGAGTTCAAGTCTCAAGGCCTTGCCAGTTGTGATGGGTTGCCGCCCGACCTCCAGGTTTTCCTTTAAGGGTGATCCAAAATTAATCTCAAACTAGAATTATCCAAAATATTTCTGCCCAAACTCAATGTCCAAAATATATAAGGAAGGTAAACACAATGAAAATCCTTTTTGTCGCGTAATAACATGTGAACACCTTCATCAGGTATTCTTTTAAAACATTGAATCATCCGAAATTACCATAAAACCTTATTGATTACATTAATGATCCCTTATTCATTATAGAATAATGGATATACTCCTTCTATCCAAAAATTTTGTAAACTCCATCAATGAAGGGAATAGAAATCATGAATCAGTTTTAAGGTAGTCAAGAATATCCAATATAATTTATTCAAATCAACCATCTCTTACTCCGAAATCACTACCTCATTATCATAATCATATTATGTTTTATCATTCTCTCAACCACATATTAAACAAAAATTTAACCTGCTATTGAGCCACATTTCATGGTTCCAAACAATCTCAAGTCCTTAATGAAATAGTACTGCAATACAATCCTTATGTACTCCGTAATTATTATAACAAGTACATTGTTGATACGACACTCAAATGAAATAATTCTATAATAACAACATAATAACTCTAGTAATTTATCCTTATCTATGGTTGTATCATAACTTGATTATTATCCAATAGCATCATTTGGGTCATACTCTGATGATTTGGTCATTGTTCGCATAGTGCCCCAACTCCTTGAAGAGGACGCATTGTACATTTGAAACCATTTTCTTATCCTCGAAGTCACATTCATGGTGTCCTATTTCTCCACACTTATAAAAAAACTCTCATTCCATTCAGGCAAGTTCCATAGTGTTTCTTCCCACAGTTATCACATATGGGAAAATTTTTCATTACCTTATTCCCTTTATTTGTCCTTCTCTCTACCATCGTTTCCTTCTCTGGATTCCCTTTAAAGCCATAGGACTCCGAGAATTATTTATATATCATGTCAACACATGATACTATTTCTTAATATGATGAAAATACATGGGAGATTATTTCCATTCTAAATTCTTGCTTATGACCGTGAAAGATATGATCTTTCTTACTCTTTGGATCATGCGTATTGCTGGAGTTCTCATTCCTTCTACTGAGCTCCATTTCTAAACCATGGAATAAACTAGATTATTTATGAATCAAAATACATAATTCCAAACTTGTAAAACACTTACAATAAATTGAACAGTTTATGGATAAAATCTATAATCATAATAAATGTTTTCTTTGAGAAGTATTTACTCATAAACCCTTCATAATGGTTTGAAAAGAAAATGATAATTATCATATGCATATACCCCGGGAGTGTCGTAACCAAGAGTGCAACAAGGCCCGTTTTTGTGCACCAGTTCCCACTCGAGTCTAGATTAATGTGGTGTTTTCGGGTTTTACCCCTAGGAACATCTGTGCCAGAGCCGCCTCTACCTGCTCGTATCCATACATGGATGTATTGCTCGGAAAACTCAAAAAATCTCTACAATACCAAAATTCTAGGAATTTCTTCTATACTAATCCTAGATGTCTATATTAGGGCTATGTGCTCTAATCAGTGTTTATAAAAATCTAACTTCCATGGTTATTGCTAAACTTCTCTGATACCAACTGTAACGCCCCGACCCCAGTTACCCAGAGTCAGTGCATTATTATATAACGTTGGCATGATCACACGAAAGATCAAGTCTCGAAAGACCAATTAGTTTATTAGCCATGGAATAACTGGATACATTCATAATGTTTACATTACATCATAAAATGAAAACTAAAACATTATAGTCTCCATAGTCCACACTCTGATCCCCTCATATTATCCCTGCAGATCATTCATAAAATACTTCTTCACATCTTGGGAAAAATAAAACATATAAAGGCGTGAGCTCAAATGCCCAGTAAGGATAACAATATAGTGGAAACATAAATAAATAGGAATAAACATTTAAGGCAATGTGTAACTAAAACAAAAGACTTTTAAACTTTAACTTCAACATAATATGGCAGAAATAACATGATATAATTCCATTTACTTATTCACATGGATATTCTACTACTCGAATAATCACATGAAATATCAATAACCACTTTCATAATGATGGAATGCATAATGCCATACTATCATAACCACATAGCCAAGGCCTTGTGCCATGACTACAAATAAGATTTTGTCAAGGCTTTGTGCCAAGACACTAGTTTGTCTCATGAGACCTACCGATGCATCGGGGAGCTATAGCGGGCTCCACCTGTCACATATTAAGTCCAATGCATTACTCATATCCAAATGTTTAAACATAACAAAAACATTCGTACTAAATCACGCATACGAAATGTCAATGCATCATCTATAAACCAGGAATGGTATAAAAATAACACATCCACAGAAAAACTTATCACAAAACCTTCAATACAATAGGGAAGTTTTATATCATAATAAATAAAATTCAAATAAGCTTAAAATCCATCAATGGATGTTGACATTGATGAAATAAAAACTCTATTTAGAGAAATATCTCATTCTATTTTGAAATCATTTAAGAGTAATATATTTATAAAATAAAAAATTTTCTATGAAAATATTATTATATTATTATAAGGGAATTTTCGACGATTTTATAATGGTGGAAAATATCCGCACCTGTCGTATAAGTTAAAAAAAATTCTAACATTATTTCTGTCGAAAAGGTTAAAAAGGACCTTGTTTGGAAAACAACGGAAAGATTCCTTTATAAAACACTTATAAAAGTCAAAAAGGGTATAAATGAATTCAACACATATTCTAGTAAATAGTAAAAAAAATTAAATACATTTTTATGAAACATGGATGTGGAGGATAAAGAAGTCCTAGTAGATTATTATGTATAAATAACCTCGGATAATGAAGAGATTGCGAAATAGACCCTTACTTTGTACTTTTCCTTGGTTGGGGGTAGTTTAACCACTTGTATAATGGTGAAATAATTGTTATTAACTTATACAAGAATCATATACATTAATGTGATATCAAATATGATCTTTTAACATTGCTTTGTTAATAATATCTTAATATTATTGTCGTTTCGGGTGTTAACTTACTCATTTTCTTTTATATGTTTTGTTATGTAAGACATGTTTGTTATGTATAGGTTTTATCTTATTCATATCCAAAATGATATTAAGTCCTTAAACATTATTATTAATATTCAAATGAGAATTAGACTTGAATGGATACGATGGAGAATGAATCTCATCACGTTCGTGGAGACGGTAGTCCGTACGTACTCACAAGCGACAATATCATTATTTTGATATTAAAATAATATTTAATTGGATGGTATATCATATATACAGAATAATTATAATGTTATATTTATTATTTTCATTAATTACATATCATTATTATACCCAACCAAATAATAATGTTTTAAATAACAATTACACCACGACGTGGAGACGGTAAGCTGTACGTACGCATGTATGGTGACATGTCATTCAATGAATGGATAGAATACTGAAATATGGTTATACCATGGTTATAATAACATCAATATATATATAATATACTGGATCTATTATTTTAGAATGGTAATAACAATGAAAGAAGAAGTGGAAGAAGAATGGAACTTGAAAAAGGGTGGTGAAATCATTACCTCTTCTTCATGTTCGTCCTTTTGATTTGATCAAAAGGGATCCTTAGGCTGGCTTTCTGACTAAAGTAAGGCCTCTAGGTTGAATGGAGGGACGTTTAGAGAGTATTTGGGTAGGGTTTGGCCTATCCAAAAGGCTTTGAAAATGTTAATTAATGAGAAGGGAGAGTGCCCTTTAATTAGAGGGGTGAGGGTCACCTTTGGAAAATCATGCAATATTATTTTATAATAAATTCATATTCGGTTTATAATGGCTCCAAAGTTGATTATTTAAACGTTAATTTGGGGATAGTTCGAAAATCCCTCAACCAATAAGATTTAGACAGGTTTGGGTTACTATATTAACCTTATCTTTATGTATTAACTCTTAGTTTATTAGTTTCTCTTTTACAATGTCTCTTAGTATTTTTATATTATATGTCTAATAAACATACTATATACATACAAGTGACCCCCATGTGGTCCTTTAATGATACATATATCATTATATATGTATCCTGGATGATCATTAGATTTATAAGAATTTAATATCAATTAATAATATAATATTTGTTTTATTAACTCTTTTATGTCAATTTTGATACTATTCAATAATTGATTTTTTTAAAAATCATAACAGAATGATTACTTCTAAAAAAGATAAATAAAAAAATCCTAACATGTCATATTATCCGAGAAAAATATTGGTACATATAAATAGTCTCACATTAAATTTATTTGGGTATTTATCATATCAATTATTCTAATTTTTCATTAATTAGGTAATTACTACATCACCATTGTGTCATAAATAAATTAAATTATATAATGTCTAAAAATTAGAAATAAAATACCATTATGTTTTAAATCTTTTTATATTTCTAATGAATGTTTTTTGTCAAAAATAATACATATATAACCATATGTAAAAATTGGTTTTCTAAAAGATATATGCTTATGTCATTTTTGTATTTATTTTAACTTAATTAAAATAAAGTGTCCCTATCACCTACAAGTGGCTCCATGGGGACCCAAAATAGACCCCAAGATACCCATGGTCGGAAATGTATCCACCAATAAGGTTAGGGCACATTTTAGGGTAATTTTTTATTATTATAATATTAGTTGTTATCCCTTATTTACTGGATGTTCCCTTTAACCATGATAAATAAAATATTTACCGAAGTAATTATTCAAAATGACTAAAAATAGAAGTTACCTATTTACAAAATTTTTACATCCTGATTACAAATATGGAATCCATTTTTACAAATTCAAAACACAAAATTGGGAGAAATTAATTTAAAATTAATTACCTCTGTCAAAACAAAAAGCTTGTTTTTAAGATATAATAAGTATCAAAAGATTGATACTTGTTTATGTCCCGTTTAATTGTGAAATCATGCCCAATGCCCAAAATTGTATTAAATGATAAAAATATATTCTAAATATACTTTAAAACAACACAAATTCATAATTTATCACTATTAATTATTTTTATTAAAAAAATTCTTTTTAATAAAAATTTATTAATTTTCTCTATTCATCAAAATATAAAAGATATCTGAAAAGTACCAAAATTTCACCCTAGGATAAATTCGATATTCCGAATCCAAAAATGAATTCCATTTTGAGAGATAAAATTTATTGAATTTCAAAAATTATGTATTACTATTCGTAACGGCTAGTTTGGTTGTAGTGTGTGTTAGAACTCGAAGTTATATACAACACACGCTGCTGTATTATTCAAAGAGAAGAGTACTGTGGAATCATGGGGTGTTACATTGTAAATTTTTGATGTCCACATTCTATAGAATAAATTTATTTAGTCAAATTTAATATATAAAAGTTTAAAATATTGGATGTAATAGGGTTCAGTATTAAAAGTTGATAAAAGTGCATTTTTGAAAATTAATTCATTTGTTTGGAAAAATGAATTTGTTCTTAAGTTATGTCTAAGAAACTAATAATATGGATTCTAAAATTATAAGGATTATATAATGTTCAAATTTTAGTTAATACTATTCATAACCTCTTTTTAACGGCTTGTTTGGTAAGTCATGGTGCGCTTGAACTCGATGTTGTGAGTAGTGCAAGTTATTGTATTATTTTGAAGAAGTAACACGCAATGAAATCATTGGGTGTAACCGTATTAGCCCTTAGAGTGCCAATAATCCCAGGAAGGAAACCATCCAAGTTGGAGCCCAAATGGGAAGGGCCTTTCATTATTCATACGGTTTATCCCAATAGAGCGTACTCCCTGGTGACCAATGATGGTGAGATTATAACTCCTCCCACCAATTCCAAGTTCCTAAAGAAATAATTATATTGATGACTTGGTCATTAATGACCTTAAACTACGTTTGGTCCTACATTCAGGACCCTATGGTCCCGCATGACCTTAAACTTCACGCTCGTCCCGCATTAAGTTAAACTGCAAGCTAGTCAGGCCTTCCTGACTGAGGCCTAGCCTCAGGCACCTTGGCCTTCTGGGGCTCCATCCCCAGTTCTTTCTAGATTGTATGGTGTGGAGTGGGATTATGTCCTCATTCAAGGCGGGTTGTTCGTCATGCCGTATACCCCCCTTTGATAGGGTATCATACAGCGGGGTATCTTTAAGAACTATGTGTGGCTTGATTCCTATTCTTATGTGATACGTAGGACCACATGAACGTCTAGATTTCAGGTCCAGCCCCATCTCTTAAGAGATCTCCCTGATCTCCTTGTCACCTAGGACCCTTGGCATGTCCCTCTCCACGAGGGGGATATATGGGTATGGTACAGGGTTTTTGGCGCCATGCCCCCCCTTTTCCCGAGAATCCGCCATCTCTTGGCCGCTCTCAAATTGAGCCCCTCAACCCATTGCAGTGGTTGACCAATGTGTTCAGAGTACTCTTCTCTAGGACCAGGAGTATAAGATTCAACTTTGGAAAGTTCCATCCACTTATCAAGCTTCGATTTCCACTTCATTTGGGCCCTGTTATCTTTCACACTCCAAAGGGACCCCCCAAAAACAGCATGGATACAACACCTAAGGTCTCTCCTATCAGTACAGGCAAATACCCTCGAGGGTTTTATACTACAAATTGATACCTATAAAATGTTGAAAACATGGTCAACGGTAGATGTTCATTTGTTTTTCCCCATTTCAGGCTAACACGAAAGGATTTTGTGTTGCTAACATGAACAACAGTAGTCCTTTGTCGTCACTCCAGCCCCTTCAGTCCTTGAATGTTGGTTTCATGATTTACGTTACGTTCCACCCCCATAGTTTCCATGTGGAATCTTGAAACTCTTTTCACTAACCCTCAGTGCACCTCCATACCTCATGCAGACAAAGCTGTAATACGACGTCTCTCATGGCTCCTGTGATCCGCCTGGTGATGACATGGACCTCTCCCTCATTCACGTCGTGTATGCTTTATCGCGTCGTGAACATTCCCCTGGGTTCAAGACATATGAATTTAAACTGTGCTATTTGGTCCAAGCCATATGACAATAAATTGTGCTGTTTTGTCCTACCACATGACAATAAATTGTGATGATATCGTCCTGGATGCATGAAGAAAAAAGGAAAACATTGTGATGACCACATCAAAGAGGAAATCACGTTGGGTATCGATCATTTACCATACCAATTGAAAATGCCCTTATATGACATGATTATTGTGGAGATGCCGGGAATTTCTTCCCTAGGCCAGTGACTCCACAAAAAAACCATTCACCATAAAGGAAAAACAAGATATATCAAATGCCACTTTTTTTGTGTGAGGTCTAAACCCGCTCGCCCCTTTCATCATTTTTACAGGTACCTTATCATGTCGTGCCACCCTCCATGAACTACGTATGGCTTTATTATCATCCTCTTGAGATACGTAGGAGTGCCTAGGCCCTTCCCTGCAGGCACAACCTTACTTTCAAGTTCGGTCTCTTGAATAGAACACTTCCCCTGGGAACAAATGGAAAGTAGGGTTTATGTCCTCATTCACATTGGTTTTCTTAACCACCTTACCATGTGTCTCCCGCTCTTCTTACCAATCCTTGGTCTGAGTTCTAAGACCATAATATAAGACCATTTCTAGAACTATGTGTGGCTTGATTCCCATCCTTATGGGATACATAGGAATACCCAGGCATTTCATCTTGGGTCCTGCCCTAGGGATCACCAAATCCCATACCTCCACACTGTCGTCCCCTTGGCCTGACTTCTCGGGGAGTTGTGTAACTATAGTGTTTGCCAAAAATAAGTTCGGTATGCCCCATTATGACATTGGTAAGTGACGGTTCCCTCACCAGAGAGGTCCTGTCCAAAAGTAGGAAAGATTCGTGACTAGATTAATGCTCCTGCCTAACGTGCTTCCTCCATGGTGGAGTATTCTTTGGAGGGTTGCATTCTGTTCGAACAATCCTCCAAATCACTTTCCATGCATTGTGTGCCCTATTATTTAGATATTCATCCTCTTTCACATTTGAAGGGACCCCCTAATGGTTTGGATTCTCAACCTATGGTCCACCTTCTGTCATGGGCCAACGTTCCAGAAGACTGATCATGTTTGGAGGGACCCCCTAATGGTGTGGATTCTTGACCTATGGTCCACCTTCTGTCCTGGTCCAACATTCTGGAAGAATGATCGGCAATATTTGATCTAGGCCCCGTGTTTCGAACATGGTCAGCGGTTGGCCCTCATTTGTTATCCCCATTCTAGGCTAGTGCAATGGGGATTCTATGTTTCAAACACGGTCAACAGTAACCCTTTATTACCGCAACCCTCCCATAGTGTTCTGAATTTGGGTAATGTGATTCACATTTCTCATTCCCCAATGTTCGGACTGATTCCAATGCCCCTGGCATTTCCCCACTCGTGTGCTAGATCCCACTGAGATGATAATAAATCGATTGGTCTAAGGTCCACTTCCTTTGGATGAGACTCCCTCTTCTCCTCGGAAATCAAGGATCAAATTTCAGAATCCCGAAGCTTGGTTAACCCTCTCACGATAAAATGAAGTGATAGTTTGAGCCTCCTGCACTTCTCCCAGCCCCTTTGAGAATAGAGATGAGTTGCTATTTACTTCGGGATTATGGTTGAACATGTTAATCCAAAGGGACGAGTATGTTAGTCAAAGGGGAATGTAAATGAATTTTTCCATACATAGAGTTCAAAAGAATAAGAATCACTAAGGCGGGACAAGTTTATGGGATATGCCAAAACAGGGCCCCTAAGGGTCGGCTTCCAAGATAGATCTCTCCAACACCGCCAACTTTTGGCTGGTGGCCTCCAAGACTACCTCCCATACCCTGAGTACTCTTTCTTCATTGGTAGCCACAGAGCACAGTTCGCTGGCCTTGGCATGTGCCCGCACCTATTCATCTTGGATCTCGGTTATCTAACGACTCACTTCTATGAGTTGATCTTGACCATCATCCAGTTGGGCCCTCAACTTCTCCATGAGCTCAGAGCAGTTTGAAATTAATATCTCCTTCTATTTCACGTATTCCACGAGGAGTTGGACCACCTGGTCCGCCCTTAGAAATGCCCGGGTACTCCCTCGACTCCTCCTGGCACCGGATGATGCCTGCATGCCAGCTGCGCTCACGCATCTTCTCATCCATGTACTCATGGGCCGTTAGGTGAAGAAATTTAGCATCCACCCCTCTAGAACACAAGAAGTGCAGCCAGGTGTGGAGGGACCCCATCCGCTTCAGCTATTCTACCCGGGGCTGATTGAGGAAATACCAGATGCACTTCCATCCCTAGTATCGCGTCATCCGACTGTCCTCGGCTGCTTCTGAATATGAATTTTCAATTTCTTCCGGATCATTGGGCCAATAGATAGGTAAGGCAGCCAAAATGTTAGTGACATGGTTATCCTCGGAGATTTCTCCCAGGTGAATAGGCTCCTCAGCATCTGGGTGACCTTCATCTCTCCCTTCGGTTCTGGTGGCACCCGCGTCGACTTTCGGCCCTACACCGACGGCGACACCCCTAATGTCCACCGCTCCCTTATCACTAATTGCCATAGCCAACTCAGTTTGTGTGGTTAGTTCGGGATAGGGTAGCACGTTTCCCATCGGCATGCTCACAGATGGTCTGGGCTCAGTAGCCGGACGAGCCTCCGGTGCTGTGATCACTGTAAAGACAAGGAGCAACCTAATCAGTTGAGTCCTCCAATAGTAATAATTGATGTCATAGAAAAGGACTTGCAGAAACCCAAGGCATCATCCTCTAGTGTCCTGGCCTCTACAGGAGCTACCGTGGTGGGGGATCCCTTGGCACTTGTCAGCTTGATAACGAGCGTCAGTTCCCCACCATTCCCCATTGATGCTTCCTACCCTCCTTCGGCCAGAGATTCTTGATCAGTGTTAATGTGATTCTGAGTAAGATTAGGAAGGTGGGTTAAGGGTTTCCAATGAAAGGGAATATAGGAGAAGAAAGATAAGGGTCAAAGCCTACCTAGAGCTACTCGGTCACATCCATATCGGATGTGACGATATCACCGCTCTCCCGAAGACTCCCTTGGTGGGATGCCTCTTGCGACCACTCACCTTCGGGCTCCCCTTCTCTTTCTCCTTCACCTTCCAATTCTCCATCTAACCAGTCTCCTATTTTTTCTCCATCTGATTCATCACTTTCATCATTCCCCAACGACATCCTTTATGAATCATGCTCCGGGACGAACAACACATTCACCAATAGAGGTGTCTCTACACGCCAACCCTGTTGACGTGCGTATGTTTCCATGTCCGTCATGTACACATGTCGTCGATGGATGTTCACTCTATCGGAGACCCGGACAAGCCCGAATTCTAGATGTTGGATCTCATCTCGCACTATCTTCTACCAGAGGGACTCAATACTCATTGACTACCACAAGGTTATCCAAGCTGATCACATGTCAGGGAAGAAACAATCCCTGGAAGGTTGAAGAAAGTATATTATTTTCTTCCCAGGAAGTTCTATGGACACTTCGTGGGGCCCTCATCCTCCAGGAAATGAGGCTGTGTCCACGCCATGTGACACCCTCGCTGCTAAGAAACTAGCCTGTGCAAGCCCCATTTCCTGAGGTGCTTCTGGTCCTCATTCTCTAGCGGCCCTTGCCTGCTCTCTCGCTGCCAGGCTTCTACACTGACGACCTTCACTTGTTGGAGTAGCTTCCGCAGAAGACCCTTAGGGTATGTTGTTGTTCAAGGTTCAACGTACTCAGTTGAGAGGCCAATGTTGAATTTGGTATGAGTAAAAGGGATGATGTCGTCGGAGCCCCAGGTTGTGAACATTAGCCACAGCTGGGGAAGAACACAGGGATGCCTCTCCTCCTGGCCATCTGTATATACTCTCTTCGGTATTCGCTGGATGAATCCAAACTGCCTATCGAACCTGGATGACACATAAGGCTCGCAGAAAATCGTCCCATCGATTCAGGCCATGAGCACCCCACCTCTGATGCTCTATAATTACTCCTTCTGCTCTAATGAGCCTTGAGCATCGTCTATCAGCTGACCAGTTGGGGCAGGGAAGGGGATGAAGGTGAAGTTGGCATGGTTACCTATCCTAATCTGTTCCCCCTCCACATTGAGTGTCAATGGCATGACCCTGGAAATATTCAGTAGTGAGGGTCGCATTCCATTTCCCGGAGGACAGATGGAATTTGGGAAGGTGTAGCCGCCGCAGTGAGGCGCAACCCAGCCATGGAATATCTGGAAGGGGCCACATACTCTCTTAGGAGATCCCCCACTTGAGATGCATCCCAAGATTGCCTAAGCTTTTCCAGCATGGGGACCCTCAGGTTGAACCTCTTGTTGGCATCCATAATGTCAGCCATCACCAGAGTCGCTGGACGGATGCACATCCTTGCTTCCGGCACCAGCAAGAGCCACCCGCTCAGGAATGTGGCAAGGAATCTGGCATACCAGACATTCGGGTCCTGGACCACATTGATGATGTAGCCCCATGATTGGTATTTCCCCACCTCCATGATCTTCTTGTAGTATCCGCTCTTACTCCTCTGAACCGTGGTTGGACACCATTTCCCTTGCTCGGGCATCTTGACCTCCAGACCCTTCTCTAGGAATAGGCTGAACTAGTCCTTGTAGGAAATGTCCTTCAGGATTTCCCTGACCTTCAACTTCTCCTTGGCCAACTCTAGCAGGTGCCGCTTCAGTATTGGGGGTTGAGACCTATCACCCTATATGTTCATCAGCGGGATAAACTCATCATATTAATGGCCCACCAAAGGGAGGCCCCCGATGTAGTGGATATCCTAGAATATGATGTAGACTTCACCATGGTGAATATGGAATGGGTTAGTGTCAGGGGACCACCGGGTGAACAACTCTGGCCCAAGATTAGGCTTCTGGTAGAAGTGGAAATGCGATGTCCACACCACCTCGAACAGACCAATGTGGCACACCTCAGCCATAAATTGGTCGCATGTGTGGTGAACCAAGTATGCCTAGGCCCACTAACTAGTATAGTTTTCTCCAGACCGCACATCACAGTCATGCAGCCAACCCATGGTCTCTCCAGTGATGCTCTGACAGAAAGTGCTCGCATAGAGGGCCGACGAGCTATCCGCAATAGGGTCACCCCCAGCAATGGTCCTGGTCCTTGGGTTGAAGACATAGACATCTATGTTCGTGGTTTCACTAGAGGGATGACCGTTATGGGTGATGTTGTATCGAGGAAGGTCGTCTTCGTGGGTCACCCATGAACGCATGGTATCAACCTCGAAACCCGACAGAGGGACCTCCTCAAGAATGCCGAAGTCCCACAGCGGTTGATTTTTAGATAGGGAATACTCTTTCTGCGAAGGGGTTATCATGTTAAATATTTTTTGGTTATCATAAACAACCCTCTTTGCACCATAATCCTCCATGTTCACAACCATTTCATCCCTGTGAGCATCAGGTTCCCCTTAATCAACCCAGTTTGCAGCCATTTTCTTCTAAAAATGTGTTTTATGAGTTGGTGTGAAAACTGGAAGGTTGGAACGAAATCTGGGAGTCCATCTAGTAAAATCAGTGGTTGGCGCGAAGTTTCTGGCCTTTTCTCAAAACCCCGGGTTTGCATGTAAATGGCCACTAAATCTCGGTGGAATTACACACATCCGGGGCGGGTTTTCACGTAGAAGCAGAAGAAATTTCATGCCTGAGTGATCAATACTTATCGCGTGAGAAATGTCGTACAGAGCATGGGTCCTGTGGTGGCTTTTATAGGCATAACATGGGTGTCGTGGCAGCATGAAAAGGAAATTCCTTGCGTGGCCAGGTTCTGCATGCCAGTCAAAATTTTTGCGCATAGGGGGGCCACGAGGCCTTGCATTTTGTCATTTCCCTCAGAATCTGATCATTGCGACCCCTTTCCGATCCAATTCCGAGGTGGGGCATTTGTAGATGCTGAAAAGTGATTAAGTGCTGGAGGAAGTTCCGAAATGAAAAGGATATGTCATATTCGGACCCGGTGACCCGGTCCAGAGGGCCTGAAGGTGTTGCGTGAAAAAATGGTGAAGTGCGCGAAAGAATATACCCAGTGCGGAAAGTACCGGGATTCGTCAAGAGTCCATGCGCCAGTGAAAAATAATTTCACTCGCGCACTTTGCATGGTTGATATTTTATGCTGCTTCCTCCATCGCACAATTATTTCGGGCGGCACTGAATTCTGCTCCATCAGATGCCTATAAATTGATGGCGACCCCCATCATTTTCGGGGCTGAAGATTTCGATCCACCTCTCATGCGAATAATTGGAATTCCTTGCATGCACAATATGGCTTTCAGGTAAGGTTGTTTTCGTGCCATGCTTCCCCAGGATCCGCCTTTGCTTGAGATCCCCCCTGTATTAGACTAAACTCCACCCCATTTGATGTCCGCCCTTTGTGTGAAATCCCTTTCTTTGTGCAGAATCCCTTCCTTTGAGCGCCATCTTTTCAAGTCAAGCACAAAGCCTCATCCCCCTATTTCTCACAAGTAACATTGATTTCACCCCATCCCGGGGTTTTTCATGTCTGAATCCCTTATTTCGTGCAAGCCCCAAGGTTCGTGCGCAATATCTTGGTGCCCTTCACCTCGATGCTCCCCGGGAGACCTCTTGTGGGAACTCCTGATGCCCTCCTTCTGGGTTCCATTCTCATGTGTCTTGTGCACCCCAGGCATCCGTATCATACATGGATTTCCCGTACGACCTTTTAGGCTTGTAAGAAGTAACATAAAAGTCCATTGGACAATCCTTTCGATTGCATTGCTCCACCTCATTATTCTTCGCATAGGCACGCTAATGGCTATTACTTCTTCGCATAACCACGCTAACGTGGGCCCCTCGATGGTTTGACCCATGATACCACCTCTCCATGGATTTTCCGATGCCTTACCATCCACATGGGGCAGAGGGAACCTTCTATGTATGTCCTAGGGGTGTGGAGCCAACCCTCCTTGTCTATGATGTTAAACGTTAAACTGCCAAGCACCTCGTCCTCAACACATGACATTAAACTGTGACCTGGCCACGCGCCTCGCACTTAGGGTCCCCCTTCCTTGGACATTCTCCATGCCCACTCGTCTCTATGGGGATGGGGTCATCCCTCCCACGAGGTGATTTATTGGAGTGGCGTTTGACCACAGGGAAGGGAAGCCACCTTTGTTTAATACCCTAACCTTTCTTACGGGAGGGAGCACCCCTGGTCCTCCTAACTTCCTCAGTTCCAGGGCCAGCGGAGGGTGTGACAGGGAAAAAGTCTCCCCCTTTCTTCATGGGTTCCAAATCCTTCTCCCGCTATGCTTTTCACCCTCGTGCCTCCATCCTAAAGTAATTATCAACATCGTGGGTGACTCAATGCGTAATCACATTTTCACTTCCCACGGATGCACCCTTCGCGACGTGATCGTCATGTCTCTACTACCTCATGTTTCCCACACTGAGCATGAATCCCATGATCTTAGAGTGAAGACCGACCATGACAGACCTTGGGTCATCTTAGAGTGTAATCCCCATCCATATCGAACTACAGGGACATTGATCTGTGCTAAGTCATTGTACGTAGGCAGCCTCCATGACATTCCAGTCCCACCACCTTGGGCCATCTTAGAGTGTAAACCTTATCCATCCTGGACTACGGGGACATTGAACAATGAAAAGTCATGGTACGAAGGAAGTGTCCAAGAGGTTCAAGCCCCACCACCATGGGACGTCTCATAGAATATGCCCCAACCACCTGAACTACATGATCTTTGATTCCCCACCACAGGGATACGTAGGACGCCTCCACGAGGCCCAAGACCATCACTCATGTCTCATCCTATTCTCTCCCTCAAGCCCACATGTCTCTAGAAGCTCATTCCCTATCCCGGATGTTCTATATTCTCTGGGTCCCATTCACACATTCATTCTCACAGGTCGCCTCTTCAGGTGTCCCATCGTATCATCGGACTACGCAGACATTGATTCCCTACCATGGGGATACGTAGGAAGTCTCTTCGAGGCCCAAGCCCAAATCCACCATTCATCCTAACTCTTACCCGGGCCGCCACATCCCAGTGGGATCATGCCACTTCATTCCTCATTCCCCTCCTCAGCATTCAGGAAGTTGCCCACATGCTGGTCCCAACATCAATGTTCCCTCTAGGGGTACTTCAATCTGATCCACTCTTACTATTGTTCCGATCAGACTGATCCATCTCCGCTGGATGTTGAACATGCGGAATACCCTGTGTTAATCATGGGAAGCTGAGGAAAACCTCAGATACATGCCTATGAAATACTATTCCCCACATTCGATGTGATATTCCTCGGGCATCTGTGCCCTCGAGGATCCCTTTGATAAGGGACAAAAGACAGACATGCCAATTCCCCAGCGTCAAGAAATTCCAGCGATGCCCAGCACGACTGCTCTCCTAATTGATGTTTGCTTCCCTGACCGTTCCCCTTGGATGGTCCGTACATAAGAGGCGCAATTAACTGGAATCCATGACGATATGGAACTGGGAAGAGCTTCATGAACTACGTCTTAAATCTATGAGGGAGACCTGGACTAGGTGAAGAGCTCTGAGGAGGAATCCACGGAAGGAAGAACTGACATCCCATCATCTCGTTTCGATCAAGGGACAAATGTCCCTGATTAAGGAGTGGATGCCGCCCACCATTGCAAATCGGGAATGCGGGGTAATAACAGTGCATCCACTGCGTTATGGATGTGCTCGCCCCGACGAAAGCATTGGAAATAGTAATGAAACGTTAGTTTTTCTGCCTTTGATGAATCAGATATTCCTTCATAATATTCAAAAAAATTTGTTAGTCTTTGAAGATGATATTCCAGTCTATTTGAAATCTAAGCGTTAGTACGAGCAAAATTTGAGTTTGTTTCTAGAAGTCCTTATACATCACAATTTATAAGGAAATATTTAGAAATGTAATTTATAAATTCATGATGTGATGTTCTTAGGGAACATAATTTCTGAACATTTCTTATAAGATGACCTATAGATAGTGAAGGATGTTTTTTCATGGAAGGACCATAGATCATCTTGGAGATTCATATAATCATTTTCATCCTAGATACAGCTGACAATTTATTAAAGATTTCTATAAGTCGGTGTCACCATTATCTACACATACATATAATGTTGTGTAATTCACCTAGGATTTTATGTTTCAGTCTTCTCTCGATGTAATGAAATGACTTCTAACATCGGCTCATATTCTATTCTTAATAGAGCATGGTAAGGGTATGTCCGGTTTTTTCTATACTTATTGTGCTATTTTTGGATGCATGCATATATAGGATGTCCATGGGGAAGCTTACAGCTATTTGTAGCTTATTAAACAAGAGAAGAACAACCCCATTAATGATTTAGTGATTTATACAGTTATACAGGTGCTTAAATACAGATGATGGGTAGAATATTTTCAGATGTTTGAATTCATTATCACCGACTCCTTAGGGAAACACAATTCTATTGAAGATGATCTTGGCCGAATTCTACCATCATGTGATGTTTTATAAACGAATGACGAGTTGAAACTTATGGGGATATTTTATTAGATTCACATTGATTCCCAAAAGGATATTTAAGGTTTGGTTATGACCATTTTACAACTCTTAAATTCTATTTTATATATTCACTAGCCAGATGATGAATTTTTAAATGTTAGAGAAAGTCTTTATAATGTGGAGATAATTTTAGGTTGGTCTCTATCTTCCAATGGTATACATCAGATTGGGAAATTAGGTTTTAATCCCATCATATATGAAGATTTTAGTATTATTTAATACTCTTATATCCCTATGTGATGTACATATTGTAACTAAAAAGATATATTATTCCATTTGATAGTGATTCTGGTGGCTGTGTATAAAGAATGACAATGCAGATTATGTGTTCTGTTATTACACATTCCAACAGATATAATTAGAGCACTTGAAACCCTCTAGTCTTCCCATTCCTCTTCTTGTGATAGTTTTGAAATGGGATGTGGGTGACAGTATTTTTTTATTTGAAAACAAAAGACCAATCCCCATTATAAATATGTCCTTTATATTAAAATGGGATGTGGTGTACAGGTATGGGATGTGGTGTACAAGTAATTTTTTAATAATTGTTTTCTTATTATTCATTTAAACATAAAAGTTTTTGTTGTTTTCATCATGTATTATACATGTTATTTGAGGTTAATACCCACATTTTTTTTACATATGTGGTATTAATTTTATATCTTCTTGGGAAATATAATTAAATATTAATACCCACCCATTAAATGTACTAACTTGTAGTATTTGGATATTATATTTCATGATTTTTAGTTTATAAGGTCAGTTTCAATGATAGATTGTGAGTTTTATTTAACCATGGATAGTAGTTTCTATGAATAATCTATATAGTTTTTCTATTCACCATATTTTTACATTTGGTGTTAGTGGTGTTTTTAATCAATTAGATTGTGTTAAAATTTATAATGGGGATTTTTATTTAATGAAATAATTCTTATTGCATATATTATATGAATCTACATTCAAGGTTCATTTCAAAAAAATATTAGATTTTTTATAATTTTATCTTGGAATTCATTGATCAGTTGATATGGTTTTCTCATTTCAATTTGATCAAGGACACCACTATGGTTTATAATCATGGAATGTTGGTGGTGAAAGAGATTCTAAAGATACATGGGAGGCCTTCTACAATTGATTATGAGAGGTACCCTTTGTTATCCTTGAGTTCTAGATGAATCTCCCTAAGGAAACGATAACTCATGTAATTTTGATCACATATTACCATCAATAGGTAAAATTTTTGATGTAGTGAGTGATTTAGATTCTAGATTATATCTGTAGTTCATGTGTTATGCATTAAATTGGATCCTGGGATATTCATATGAGACTGGTTGAACTTTTCTATAAAAAACATATCAGTCGCTGTTAACAATGTATCCCTCAATGTAGTTTTATGGTCACCCTTTCAGGTCACCTCTTGGTTGGGTATAGGTGGGTTAAGTGTCTTTAGTTGGACCATGTTTGGTCCATGATCCATTTGCAAGGATTCAAGATGTAAATCCATGTATTTTTAAAAATGATATTTGATATAAATATAATGTGGATCAGTGATGTCATCCTTTGGATTTTTCCATTTTTAAATGGGTTTTCGTTAATGTTTTTCCTGTTTTGGGTCACATTCATCTTGGAAAATATCAAAATAAGGCAATTATATTTGATAAACTATTTGATGGAAAATAAAAGCTTATACTTGTTTCTTATCGTTTAGATTTTTCAGTTTATTTGATAAGTATTCATGATATTTTCCACAAATCACATCTATGGAAGTACAATCTAGTTCCTTCTCATGTTCTATGTTTGGAAAAATTAGTGTTAGTGATAGATTTTTCTATTTTGGAGAAACTAGTTTTGATCGTTGACTCTCAAGTGAATGTCTTGTGTGGGAAGTTAATTTTGTTGGATAATTTATTATGGAAAAAAAGATCATACCATTTTGAGACAATGTTATGCGAGTTGATAATGATGGATAAGTGTCTTATTCTTTTTCTAGGGATTACATCTTCAACATTATGTCCTAGGGATGGATAGTCATTATTATAGGGATTTTGTAACGTCTTATTACAAATCCATGAAGTACATATCCAAACTACCATTTTCATTAATTTCATCAATTTATTTATATGGATGATAATAAATTGGGTGGATACCTATGATAGTGAAGTTAGAGTTTTGTTAGGCTCATAGCATTAACTAGAATTTATAGTAAGTTCAAGGGGGATTTCACTCTAGGTAACTGAGATACACAATGTGTAATTGTTGATTGATATATGTCATGTAATACATCTTGTTGTGATAGGATTCAAGAAGAGTAGATACCTTACACATCATAGGTTAACAAATGGTCGGGTTTTTAGTAAAGAAGAACATTTTTTGGGTGTATATGGGAATTTGGCACCAACACATTGTGTCCCCGGGTTACATGTCATGTAATGTCCCTCATACAGTTTTTAAAACTAACATGAAACTATTTCAATTCATTAATTATCTATAATAACTTTCTCTCAACCTAGTGAAATTCCCAGTCACACTTGGGGGTCTCTTCAAATTCTAGAATAATACAATCATCATTCAAACATTGTTACGATTGCGGTTCCTCTCTCTCAGTGAGTTATCTTTCCACTTATTCATTTCCATTGATAATGATAGAACCATTATGTTTCCTTATCAGATCCAATGGTCTTAGTTGGGGTTTATTCATGATTTATTCAATATATATTTTGTGATATCATTTCTGAGGCCATTTCTTATCATGGTGTGGTGATAATTCATTCAGCAGGTATACGGGATCCCACCTTTCAACTAAACCCTTGTTTTCTAAAATGGATCAATCTTGTTATGAAGATTTGATTATAGGGATTATTCATCATCGTTGGGGTTTTCTGGTTTTTCCTATTACATGAATGTACAACCAATTTTTTTTTGAGGTAGTATGTTTTATCTCTAGCCTATATTGATGAACCATTATTTTCATTCTTTATAAACTGATTTAATTAATGAATTGGCATGATTGTTTTTTTGTGTAGAGAATATTTTTAATGAAAAATGGATTTTCCTAGGTTATTGATAAATGTAAAGGATATGGGTATTTTTGAAGAATTAAAAATGGTTTGTGAAATTATTTTGAAATGGTTATCAAGGCATTGGAATGTATTGTAAGAATGGCCTCACGAGTTACAATGGGTACTTGGGTAGAAGGTTTTGCATGATGGCATTGTCCGTTTGTTTGTAACTATGAGGGGATATGCATTTCCTCTATTTCCTAGACCTATTTTCTATGGGACTAATATTGACCATTTTTTGGGGTTTACTCATGTGGTATTTCTCTTCTTCCTATCCATCATTTCTATAAACGGTATTCTGTACTTGATTGATTATGTTGAGTATTCTTATATTATAACAAATAGTGATCCTTGGTGCTAATACAAGTGATTATTTTTGGTTTTCTGGACTTTTTTGTTAATCTATTAAATGCATGTGTTATGCATATACAAAATAATATGGACAATGTTCATTGAAATTGATATTCTTTATTGTTTTAGAGTTGGGAAAAATAACGAATATTTACTATGTTATCTATAAGACTACTTTACTTATTACCACTCTATGTTAATTTAAAATGAGCATACATGAAATTTTTTATAGAGACATGTTATAGAAAATGATGGTGGGGTCCTATTGATAATGTTAGCTCATATCATACCCACCTCATCGGTGGCGCATTTATCATTATACATATTCCATTAATGGGAAATGCATAGTGCCATAGTGAGAGATGAAATATTTTGTATCGGCTGGGATGGGTTGTTGGAGGTGATATAGGGGGATTTCATCCACACCATTACGTGGTGTGGCTTTTTGTTCTTTTCATTTGGTGTTGAAATTTTCTTATAGTGTTTTAGATACATTTATAGTTGCCTCCATATTATAATGACTAAGGCATATGTTTATTAGAATTTTTTTGTCTCTTTACTCTACATGTGTATATACTCCCTGATTTTTTAAAATTTTGGAGAATTTGTTCCCTCGGCTTTTCTATTTGATGCCCGAGATCTTGACTCCATCCCATGGAGATTAGAAACAGACTTCAGGTATCTAGAGGATTTGGTCACAATCCAGTTTTTTGGAATCTCAGGTCAGTTCGTTACAACAAGAATAATAAAAAACATATCAATAATAATTTTCAAACCATGTTTTAATTATGGTATAAATCATATAAATTGTGGTTGAGAAAAATCATGAATATAGTTATGTCTCTTTTTTTGTGAGGTTATACCTCTAAAATTCAATGTTAAATCTATGTAAATTCATACATGATCAACCAAAATTATTTATTTAATCATTTGATAATCCTCATAAAATAATTACTCTTTTCGAAGTTATGAAATATCTAATTATTACTTATTAATTATTATATTTAATTATAATTAATCATTAATCATTAATCAATGAAATGTTTAGAATTATATAAACTTATAGTATGAATTAAATTTTTCCATTCTAATAATTAATTATTATCTTGTAATGATTTATAATAAGTCATTAATAATTTATTAACAACTCATTTATTAACAGTTTTTAAGTAGTCAGTTAATATTTAACTAAAATATAGTCATTAAAATTTTATTTTTAACAACCAATTATTCATTAATTAATATTATGTTCATCATTCCATAATCAATGAATAATCATTCCTTAATAAATGATTAATAATTATTTAATCATTATTTAATCAACATTTAATCAATACTTAATATTTATTAATCACTTGTTAATCATTCTTTAGTCAATAATCAAACATTAAGTATGAACTAGTTAGCATAATGATAAAAAATCCTTAATTATTTTCTAATCACTTGTTAATGATTAAATAATTAAATGTATTTTGTAGTAAGATTAAATTTAATTAATTTTTAAATACTATTAATACATTATTTATGATTTTAGTCTTAGTTAACAAATAGTTATTAATTAATTAATTATTATTATTTCATTACATCGTCATTAATAAAACTTATGATAATCTCACATTATTCATTACATAACTAATAGTTATTAGGTACATACCATATAGTGTTTAAGGGTTAATAAATAGTCAATCATAATTTAATTGTTAGTTTGTCATTATTTAATCAATAGTTAATAATTATTTACTTTTTAAAAATTATATATTAATTTGTTAATAATTAATTAATCATTCATTAAAAATTATTTAATAATGAAGGAATCATTCTTCAATTTCACATTAGTCATTACATAATTATTATATATTAGTTTCATTATAGATACTTTTTTTCTATTTAATAATTATTAATGTAGTTAGAATATAAGTAACTAATATGAAATCACAAGATAAATATTTGATATAAATTCTTCATCATTATTTAATTACTGTTCAATCATTCATTAATCATTGATTATTGATTTTTTAGTCTCCCGTTAATTATTATGTTAGAAATCATTATTCATAAAAAAATCCTTAGTCAATCCATACATAACCATTCATAAAGTATTTTTTAAACCTAAATTCATTATTCCTTGATCCATAAATTATAAAAGTAAAATAATTAAAATTAAATAATTAACATAAAATACCTCTACAATATGTTTCAAAAATTATGAACGTTTCAATCTGTACACTCATTTTCAGAGAAAAAAATTACCACAAAAAAACTAGAGAAGGGAGTGTAAAAATCCTAGCAAGAGATGGAGTGGATCGTATAGAGAAGTGGGCCCAATTCTATTAGGATATGGGGTAGTAGTTGATGGATTTTTATGGGGGTGGTATTATTAGTCATAACACCTTCCACATTAATTTCTATGAATGTTTTTACATGAAATTCACATTTAACAAAAATTCATTTGAAATTCATTTTTCATGTCATCTTCATTCACGTCCTTTTCCATATCATAGATCTAGGAAAAAGAAAGGTAAATGCAGAATCATCATTAAGTCATCTTAAATTAATTATATTTGAATTAAGTTCAATTCCAACATTATATATTCTATCAAAAAACAAACAAGATTTATTTTAGTTTTCTTCAATAACTATATATTAAAAAAATACTCTATTGTTGATTCTTTATAGAAACTATTTATTCACTCCAACATTGCTGTTTATTCAAGGGAACCCTTATTTATATCAACCACAGTGAAAATATTTATATCCATGAGGTTGAAAAAAATCATTTTGGTTCCATTTTCTTCATTTAATCCTCTTCCAAAATCATACATAATGCTTATCATGGATTCCAACATCGACATATTTAATTAGGATATACCACCAAAAAATGATCATCAATTATAAATGGTATACTGCAATGAATGTGACTAATGTATTTTGGTGTAATCTATCATCATGTGTATTTTATTACCAACATGATCATGGTGTCGAAACATATTAATTGTGAAATGTAAAATTCATCCTATTTAGATTCATCAGCAGAAATCCAACACATAATATAAAAAATGTAATACCCCTGATAATGTTCTGCAATACACTTTGCATCACATCATTCAAAACATCAACGTCATTGAAATTTCAATAAATTCACAATTCAATAAAATGTACAATGTCATTGTGGTGGAATTAGATTACATAAACTAAATACATGTCTTTGTATTAATTATCATCAAATTTCTATAGGATAACTATATAGATCAGAAAGATTAACTATTCTCATATAATCACCAATTTGTCTCATGTGTTGTAGTTTCCAAAATTTAATTTCTATGTATCCCCACATGAAGTGAAATATTGAGTCCTCGTCATTCTTAATATAACTTACTAAACAAATGAAAAAGGCTTTGATGCAAGGGAGTGACGACTTTATAAATTTTAAATTATATATAATGATTTCCCTTCATTACACATAATGATAAATACTATATCTTATAACAAAAAAATATATTTTACAGTAATATTATTTAAATGAAATAAAATTATAATATTATTTATTTCAAAATAAATAGTAATCATGGAGAAATAAAATATATAAATTATAGTCATCCATCACATCACCAATGTTTCGATCCTATGTTCCCAACTAACATATGTATTCTACTTGTCATACCACTCCACTCATATCTCTTACATGGTCACCTATATTTCAAATCCTCGTGCATAGGCTCCCACCTCTCCCAGGTAACCTACCTAAGAAATATATATTATTTCAATGGTGGATCTCCTTCCCAAATCCTCGGGTTAGGGTCTGTGATGGGTTTTAATAATTTAAAACATTATATTTATTCAAATAAAACATTGAGTCCTTAAATTTTTCATGGATTTGTAATATACCAGAAGTAAACATTCTACTATTGAATTACAAAATATATTATGATTTTAGATAACCATCTTTGATAAATCATATTCCTTGTTTTTAAAAACACATTTTGATATACTCTCATTACCTATATTATGATGGTCATATCAATTTGGCTTGATATAAAATTATTCAACATACCACACTAGATTCCCTCAGATTCATTGAGTTGAGATTATCCACATTGGTTCCCCTATCATTTTGAGTAGAGATCATGCTTATGGTTTCTAAAAAATAGATTAAACTGGACCACTAAATATATTAAACCAAAAAATGGTTTCATACTTATAATACAAACAACAAACCAACACTAGATATCATTCTCCTGTTAATCCTAAATACAAAACCTTAATCATCAAGGCATGTAGGCCACAAATCATAAAATTAAAATACATGGATGATTTAATGTATAAATAACCTAATAATTCATTACTATGGTCTTTGTTACACACTATTTAAATATATTTCATGTCCCATTATGTGTAACCAAACAAAAATGGTTCTAATTTCCCATAACGGGATAGGTCAAAAGCCCTTCACATAGGCTCAATATGAAATCCAAAAAACCACAAAAATCCTTTCTTAAGATTATAATTCCTCCAAAAATGTTTATATACTTATGAAAACATATATTTATATATTATATTTATAAATATTATAAAAAATTTGAATATATAGTATACATTCTAGTTCTTATGTACAATGTCATCTTTAATGGATGTTTTCAGTTAGTAATATTTTTATAGGAATAATTATTATTGTTATTATTTATTATACTTGAACATTAAATAAATATATAAATGATTATTTAAATAGACAAAAAGGCTAAATAGGGGATATATAACCTCATTTCATCTCATGGAAAATAATTCCTTCATCAAATCCTCTTATGATTGAGAGGGTAATATTGAAAATTGTTGGAGCTATATGAAGCATAAAAAATGTGACCAGTGGAGTAAACACTGTAATAAATATAAAATTAATCATGATGGGAAAAATTACATGTAATAATTTCTGACCACAATATAATTTTTTTAATACACTAATTGGTTTATTATAAATTTAAATTCTAAATTCCATCGATGACGATCATTATTCAAATTACTAGAATCTGAAACAAGATAGAAGGTAATACAATTGTAGAATGTTTTTCCATGAACCACCATCCATATAATCTTATATCATATACCAATATCATAAGTCAAAAAATTAAATCCAACATATTATATATATATTTCCTTTGGAATTTGTTTTGGTATTTGTTATCTTGATTCTAATAAAATATTGTGACTAAATGAAATATGATATATTAATCTTTTATAAACTATCCATTGTATTAGACAATTTTAATAGTAATAACCATATGATATAAAATATTTATAATCATTTAAATAGTTTAAATTTATTCGTTAATATATAAGAAATATGTAACCCATATTTGGAAATGTATTTTTCTACTACAAAAATGATTTATCGAAATGTAGTTAATATTGATGTTTTTGATGAAAATTTATAAATATTTTATTATATTTTTAGAAATATTTATTTAAAAAATTATTATAATTTTTGAAATATAAATTTCAATATTAGTAAAAGGTGATTTTTTTCTAAAATTATTTTTTATACAATGTATTGGGAAAATATTAATTTCTAAAAAAATTATCATTAAATTTATTGAACATGAACCAACAGGTTTTGAATTTGATCCTAAAGTAAAAATAAACAAATTTAATTATATATAATATAATTATCTATCACATAATCATTAGAATAATTTATTTATAAATAATTTTTTTATTAAATATAACACATTATTTTCAACAGAGGATTTGTAAGCACAATGTGTTTTAATATTAATAAATTAAATAAATATGTAATTATGAATAATTTTAAATAACATATAGGATAATATGTTAAATAATTTGTTTTAAAATTTAATCAATAATTTTTTAATTTCTTATAGGGATTGTAAAATCAGTTTTTTTGAGTAAAATACATTTTTCTAAAATATTCTTCGTTTCATATTGTAAAATTATTTTCTAAATATTTTCTATAATGTATAGAAATTTAATATAATAAAATATATGAAATTTTTTATTTTTTCATTTTTAATAAATCTTCAAATATCTATGTTAATTTTTTATCAAATTTAGTATTAATAATAGATTAAATGTGATATTATTGTTAAGATTAAAAATGTTCTACTAAGGAGTTGACCGAAGAGATAAGGAATAATATATAAGCAATACTATTTACTAATTTGATTGGGGGATTTGATTTTATCATTATAATTTCTAAATTCTATTTTTTCCAAATTTAATTCATCTTTAAATTATATATATTATAATATATTTTAATCATTTGCGAAATTCAATTGGTGTCCTCTCTTGGAATTATAAAAGGACGGAACCTCAACTCTCTTAATTAAACTCCATGAGCCTTTTATATTAACCATTACCTAAAATAATATCCAACAAAAATATCTCCCCACATTCTTATTTTTCTTTTTATATTATATTTCACTTTAATGGTATTGGATACAAGAAAAATATATTTTTTAATTATGACGTGTTATTGTAAACAATGTACTCTCAATTTAGTTTCTTCTTGAATCTCATTTAAATCACTCGTATCAATATCAAAATAATGAATTTATATTCAATAATATATCTAATTTTTATTAAAAAGATGCATCATAAATTTTCCTCCTATTTTTCCACCAAATAGAAAATGAATGTATTTCTCATTAAAACATGTGTACTATTGCCACCATGTAGTGATATTATTCATTTTCCATGACCACCTAAAACATATATTTATAATTTAATATTTAATGTCAAAATATTATATTTAATACATATTTATTCTTTTTCAATTAAAATTGTTTATCTACCCTACTATCATTCCATTCGTTGGAAAAATAAATTTTCACTCTTTAAAATGTTTGGACCGCCACCTCCACACAACAATGTGATCTAGAATTAATCAATTTAAAATATTTAAAAACTATATATTATGAATAAATATGATACGTATGTAATAATTATTATTTTTAATATTTATGAAAACATTAAATAAAATGTGTACCCAAACCGTAAAAATGAAAAATTCATGGATCTTGTACATGTTTTAAAATACATTTTTATTTTAATAATGAAATAGTTAATTAAAAGACAATTGGATATTTAAATTAAAAATAATTAACTATATGTTCTGTATAGATATGGTTATTTAATATTTTCATTATAAATATATATTCATAATACATGAGACATTTACTCGTATTAGGTATAATTGGATTTTATTTAAGGGTTTATAGTAAAATCTAATTCCTTTTCAGTATTATTTGTAATAATTTTTTATTAAGGGAAATTATAGAGATTATAATTTTTAGACCCCATATATATCATTATACACTATTTAAATATGTTTATTAATGTATTAGAACCAATTTCATCACAATGGTACATAACATTGTTGATCAATTGTTTTTTAAAAAAGCCCATCGTTTGTCCCCATTAGTTGAGGAACATTTTTTGTATGTCCACACACTTCAAAACTGTGTTATAATTGGATTTTATATAACTAAAATGTTTTAAAAATATAATTTTCACTCCCTTTGACATTATTTATAATTTTATCTACATCAATGTTTTAAAAATTAATTATCTTTTTCAGAACATGTTTATTATATATTTAAAAATAGAATTAAATGATAATAATCATTCAACGTGTATGACATGAGTAATATTTTTACACTATCCATAACATTATTTTAATTGAATATGTTTTAACAATTTATGTGGTTCACTTAAAATAATTAATAATCTTAATGTTATTCAAATTTATAGTTAACTAAAACTCCAATAAAAATATATATTGTCAATTTTTCATGGAATGGATCATATACTCTTTTAAATGTATATTGAATTTCTATCATGACCATTTGCTGATTTTTATGAATCCCAAGGGATGTGATATTATTATACAATTGATATCCTTTTTGAATACCTTTTATCTTCCAAAAGTAATTCAATTATGAATTGATTAAATGTTTATGATACCTTATTCCCATCCACATGTTATTATATGGATATACAATGAAAGTTTATTAATAAAATAGAAATAATTTCATTATTTTATCAATGAGATTTGTTGGATAAGAATTATATATCCTCCCAACTAATTAGATGAATTTGGATTTTTCATGATATAATAAATATGTTAGAGGGGAGTGATCCATGTTCAGGAATAAACACTGTTCTAAATGAAAGTCTTTGGAGTAAACCTTGAATAGGGAATTTATTGAATAAAGTGTCAACTAAATCAATTATGATATCCATAGTAGTGATCTTAGACTATGTTAATGAGTTTCTGTTTATTTATTTTTACCAAACTCATGTATATTATGTACATATAATAATTTCAGGGATATTGATTGATATTTGATGATTATGCACTATAATATCATATATTTTTAATGAAAAATACTAATTTAATTATTTATTATTAATAATATATGTTTTCATAGGTATGGCTATTTTATTTTCTATTCATGTTCTCATACCATTTTTTTACATTATGATCACTAATGATCATTGATTTAAATCTATTATGGTTACTCTTTTTTATCATCTCACCATAGTCATTCATAAATTTCATTTACCAAGGTTGTAAGGAATGGTTTTTAGGGATTTTCTAATAGGATTTCCACTTGATAAGAAATTTTGTTGGGATATAGGATATTATTAATAAATAAGTTCATAATGTGTCGATTCTGAAAATAATATTAACTTTTAGGGATATATGGTGTTTTTAGGATATTTATTGAATAGTTATAAAATTGATGATATATATATGTGTGTGTGTGTGTGTTTATATGTATAAAATAATTTATCCACCTCAGTTGCAATCATAGATAGGTTTAGTTAATGATTAATAATATTAGTAGATATAATTATTAAAAACTATGGTGATATGTATATTAATTGAGTAACTACCTGAAGCATTTGTATAACAGATATTGTGTGGGTTTAAATAAAATTATTACCTTGTCTAGATAGTGTAATTTGGTTGTAATTGGTTCATATATGAACCGTTGTTTGATATCTCTTACAAAGGCAAATCCGTAATTTAATCGATTATCACAAGTGCATGATGATTAGGCCTAACGCTGAAAACTTTTATGGACACTTGGGGGTTTTCTATTGGTTAATTAAAAGATTCATTATAAACCACTATTTATTGTAAAAATTTAGTATCACAATGAATTTCCTTGGATAATGCTAAGGAGATATATATTAAAAATAATGTTTATTTTTATGCATTGAATGAATTGTTTTTACTTATTACATTATCAGTCACTATGACTATTGCTTCCCACAATCTGATTTTTTTCAAAGTCAATGGATAGAAATTGGACTAATCATTTTAATGCTAATTATGATCATAAATATGATGTCCATTTTAATTAGAAACCGAAAGAAATGGGGGTTGAAATATTAAATTATTAATTTAGTCTCACAAAAATATATCAAGCTATAAACTCTATTATGAATCATTTTGATCATATAAAAACTAATAAAATTGATAAATCAATATTGAATATTTTATATTGACGTGTATAAATTCCATTAATGGTTCCCATTATACACGAATTGTTGGGAAATTGATCAGTAACACTAAAAAAAATTTATTTTTTGTGATACTAAGAACATGGATAACATTTCATTGAATAACAAATTTTATAATATGATTTATATCTTTGGTGGATACATTGATATAATAAAATATAATATATGGAAATTAAAAAATTGACATGTGAAGAGATCAATAATGAACTTTTCAATAATTATTTTATTGAATAGATTTCAAAAAAAGAATTTAAATTTATGTAACTAATGTATATGGATGATAAATACATTTGTTCCTATGAACCAATTTCACTCGTCATGCATCGTATCTTCCAAATTTTATCATCGATCATGAAAGAAAAGGAAAATTATTCTTTCCCTCAATAAGAAAAATCAACATAATTAAATTTTTCATATTGGTCTTTGATAGATATGAACAAATTTTTAATTTAATATCATGATTCAATTGAGCAGTTGAGACTCATTGTGTTCTCTAGGTTTTGGGGAAAATAATAGAAGGATATAATTTCAATGATATTATAAAAAAACTGATTAATGACACTAAATTTCCATTCATGTCATATGTGTTGATGGGTGAAGGATTTAAATACAATAATGGCTCTAAATATATTATAACTATGTAAAATATGACCACTATGAAAATGAATAATAAAGTGCTGATAAGGGGCCAGTACAGAAATATAATGGATGAAAGGATCAACCAAATATTCCACCATAATTTTAATTTTACAATTGAATGGAGTATATACACTACTCAAATTTGTTCATAAAGAAGAGTTTAATTAGGAAAATTAGTGTCATTGTCCTCTTAAACCTATAGGAAAAAGGATATCTCAGGAGAAAACGATTGCTGAAGTGGGATATAATATAAAAGATTTATACTATTCAATTACCTTCCACTCTTAAAATTCAAATGAAATATTTTATTCAATATATACACAGTCATTTATATGTAATTAATTTTTTAGGATTTCATGTCACCACCTCAATATCATGATACTCAGTTAGAATTAAAAAAATTAATGATACGCTGATAGAATCTCAATTCAATAGATCTTCTCTATTTGATGTTTGTGGGAATTTACTTCTTTTGAACCATGTCATTATTCCTCTTGTTTAATTTAGGTTAATTTTGTTGTAGACTACATTAGAAAATATATATCGAATATTAATTAAAAACGAATGGATTTGACATTTTACATTATTAATCAACATGTGGTCATATTTTATTGAAATTATTTATTTGAACATATAATCTATGTTTCTAAAATATAATGTGTCCTAATACCTTTTTAAGAGGTATATTTACCTCAAATGGTATGGTATAAAAAGAAATATTAACATATGCCCATATTTTAGGATTATTTATATATATATTCTAAATAATTTCATAGTATTCCCCATTATCATTATTTAATGTTTTCAATATATTAGATTATTGGTGATAAAAATATTTTGAAAAACATATATAGACTGTACCTAATGTAGATATATAAATTGAGTGATAAAAATGAAGAGAAACTTAATAAGGGTTCCATATTGCTAATCATGTCTCTGTTGGGTGGATCTATTATTTTTATTAATTATATATTTTCTTCGATACCTCTTTAAGATGATTATGTATAATATAAATGGATCAATATCAATAATAAGTATCTTCTACTCCATAATGATGAAATATTTTGATCAAATATGGAATGTAAATATATTTCCTAAATTCACCTTCATTATAGATATAATAAATTGAGTGTTAAGAAAAGGGATTTATCCAAGACATTCTTCAATAAAATATATGGTCATGATGAGGATATTGAAATTATGTATGTATATTATAATGACCCCACTAAATTCATTGGTAAAATGGGTTGAAGAATTATATATTTCATTAATATTTTTATCGATATCTATAGAGATGATATGATTATATATTTGAAGGTAATGGAAGTGTTTGAGGAAAAATGTATGAGTCTTATAAATTCCATTATAATGAAGAAGTTGAGTACTATTATTACCAAATGATAATTATATATATATAATTTAAGATTCATGGATAATATATTACTAATAGATGGAATATTAGTGGATCCTTCAAATTTTAATGTTATCTAAAAAAATCTTAGGCCAACCATCATAACATAGAATCACATCATTCTTAGTCTGGTATAATTGTATATACACATTGTGATATATTTATTAGAAATATCAATCCTATTTACCATGATTACATTTAATAGAGACAACTCTATCTAGACATATTTATGTTTTCAAATTTCTAAGACTGAAATAAGGGTTGATCAGTATTACTATACACACTACACTATAGTGGTGATGGGATTTTAATAATTATTGATTAATTTATGAATATAATGGCATGATTCATCTTGATGAATGATATGGTGATAGAATATTTCACTAGGCAGTTGTATATTTATGATAAAAACAACATATATCATGATTTTAATTTTTATGTAGTAATTTATTCACAAAAAATAAATAAAAATGATCTATATAGTGAATGATGGGATGTATATTAATAAAAAAATTAATAAATATATATTTATTTAGAAATAGTATAATATTAATTAATTTAGATGTTCAATTTTGATTGAAGATTATGTCTCCTCAATGAAGCACCATTGTCGGATGAAAAACAAGGTTCTTGATGCACTATGATAGAAATACCTTGTGATTTGTTTCAATGATGATGATATAAATAAATAATAAATTTTTTATATATAGATTAAGGATCTTGATATCATGAGAAATGAGATATATCATATTTATAATATATGAATCATTAGTCCTTTATCGATGAAATGTAACACCCAGACCCAAGTTTCCCAGAGTCGGTGGATGATATTAATACATAGAAATTATTATAAGGATTCACGTCCAAAAGGACTGGTCAGTTTAGCATTTGTGGAAAATAGATTACATATAGGAACACTACATTATAATTTATAAAGTAAAACAGAACAGAAATAATACATTGAGAACACCATTATTCCCCTAGCTTAACCCTATATATCAATTATAATACACCTCTTCACATCCTTGAAAAAATAAATCATAAGAATGGGGTAATCCCAAAAGCTCAATAAGGATAACAATATAACAGAAACTATCGTAAATAATAATTAACATTTAAGGTAATGTATAAGACTAAAACAAAATCATTTTAAAACTAAACTTCAGCATAATATGGAAATCATAAATAAAAAAATTCCATTTACTAATTCACATGTATATTATACTAGTCGAATAATCACAAGTCATATCAATAGCTTATTTCATCATGATGGAATGCATAATGTCGGAAATTACATCCTCATAGTCAAGGCATCGTGATTAGACTAAAAATAAGATTTTTTCAAGGCATTCTGCCAAGACAATACATTGTCTAATGAGACATACTAATGCATTGTGGAGCTATAGCAGGCTCCACCCATCACTTATTATGTCCAACGCATTCCTCATATGAAAAGTTTGAAAAATAACATAAACATTCTTATTAAAACTAGAATACAAAATGTAAATACTTTAACCCTAAACCTTGAATGGAATAAAAATAACACATATATAGTCAACATATCACAAAACATTAAATACAATATGTAATATTGTAACATAATAAATCAACTTCAAACAAGTGACAGATCCATCAAAGGAAGTTGACATAGATTAAATCAAAACTCTTTGATAGAAATATCTCTTTCGGTTTTGAAATCATTTAAAAGTCACATTATTATAAAATAAAACATTCATTTTGAAAATATTCTTATAAGACTATAAGGGAAGATTCTATGGTGTTTTAATGGTGGATAAATGATGATTCAACCATATAAGTTAAAAAACATTCTTACATTAATTTGTCGAAATGGTCATAAAGTACATAGTTTGGGAAAAGATGGAATGATTCCTTTCAAAACATTATATAAAAAGTGAAAAAATGTTATAAATGACATTAAACCATATTATAGGAAATATTAAAAATGTTTTAAAATACATTTTTAAGAAACACAGATGTGGATGATAAAGATGTATGAGAAGATACTTTCGTAAAATCAATCTTGGATAATAATGAAATTGGGGAAATAACCCATACATTAAATATTCCATTGATTTAGGGTACATTTAACCTCTTTTATAATGACATTATAAAGTTATGAAATTTTGAAAGAACCATATTCATATTTATGATTTCATGCATTATTAATTGATGGATTTATACTAAAAATTTAATAAGATTATTTTTGTTAAATGACTATTTCGGTTAAAAATCGCATTCTCTATCGTACATGTTTTAACTTGTTATTCATGATCATATCACTTATATCATGATTTAATTGGTTCAAAAATATAAAAAAATTATTTATGTATCACATATAATCATAATATATATATATATAATAGATAGATTTATGAAACGGAAAACACAGTTTATGGAGATGGTAGACTGTACGTACACATAAACATTATTTCTGTTTTCGTATCGTATTGAACGGAAGTAGGTGAATGAGATATATGTAAATAAATAAATAAATAAATAAATAAATATAGTATCATAAGTATGTCATATATTACATACTTATTAATAATATATATTTTTATAATCATCATTGAATGGTAAACATGGAGAGGAATCTCACCGCGTCCTGGGGATGGTAAGTTTTATGTATGTAAGAGCGACGATATCATTATATTGACACTGAAATAGAATGTAATTGGATGATATATTAGTTATAATGTATCATTAACATGTTATATTTTTTATTTACATCAATTATACTCATTATTAATCCCATCCAATAAATGAAGTGTAGAATAACAGACTACACCCCGACGTAGTGACTGTAAGCTGTACGTACACATGTATGATGATATTTTCAATAATATGAGAGATAGAATAATGAATATGATTATAACTATTTATAATAACATATCAGTAATTGTAAAGTACTTTATTAATTAATTTAGTATGGAAAAATAAAATGAAGAGGATGTGGAAGAAGAAAAGAACATTGAAAGAGGTGATGAAGTAATTACCTATTTTTCAGGTTCTTTCTTTTAAATAGAAAAAAGGTACTATTTGTTTGGATTCTGACCAAAGTAAGTCCTATAGGATGAACTGAGGGTTGTTTCTTGGATATTTGACTAGGGGTTGGCCTATCGCAATGGATTTCGTGGTGTGATTTTGATAGAAGGTGAGGTAACCTTTTATAAGAGAGGTGAGGGTCACTTTAGCAGAAGCTTGAAATATTATTTTTTTATAAAATCATTTTATGTTTAAAATTGCATAATATGGATTTATTTTTACGATAAGGTGTATAAGGGAAGAATTCCCCCCAACTAATATTTTTAAGTCATGTTTTGGTAACCATATTAAACTTATCTTTTATATTTATCTCTTAGTTAAATAGTTTCACATATACAATTTCTTCATGAATATTTATATTCCATTGGTAATAAACATACATTAAAATTTCAAAAGAAACTAAAGTGGTTAATTAATGACATATACCTAATTATATAAGTCTTTTGTCAGAAACTTGTATTTTTAGGAATATTATATAATTTAATAATATAGTATTTGTTTAAAAAACTCATTTATGTCAATTTTTACAATATTTAGTATTTGGTTTTTTTGAAAATTAAAAATAAATTATTAATTATAAAAAAATACATTAAATAAACCCTAAAATGTCATATTAACCTATAAAGTTTGTGTAAATCATCATAACTCTCAATTTACATTAATTTTCATATTTATAATATCAATTATTTTAATCACTCATTAATAATTAAATTACTACATCATCATTGTGTCACAAATAAATTTAATTATTTAATATAAAAAAAATATAACTAATGTAATATGTTGTAGTAAAAAGTTTTATATTTCTAATTAATATTTATAGTTGAATTTAACTTATGTATAACCCTATATTAAAAATTGATTAGTTATTAAACATTGAATTTAACACTTTTAACCCTTCATTAAATAAAATAAAAATTAATGCCCTAATGTAATCCACGGAAATAAAAAGTATCAAATTTTATTTCTAAGGTTTATTTTGGTCTAAATACATTTATCTAATATAATTACGACATGTGATAGGGTAATTATAATATCATTTTAACCTTTTTAAACCCTATTTAATTTTAACCGTGGTAAATAAAATTCAAATTTTACTATTCACAAGAAAATATTTTCATCCTATTGAACCACATATTGTTAGTTGATGTAAACTGTGTCTCTCAGATTTTTAAAAATAAATTCATAGAATTGGTAAAATTATGTTTTAAGCAAATTTGATAATGATCTTAAAAGGTTATTAAAAGACATTAAAAATGTCAATTAATTTTATACATCTAATCTTATTATAAAAAGAATCAAATGAATTAAATTGAAATAATATATTAATTATGTATCTATTTTTACTTTAAAATAAATTTCGATAATAATAATACTTTTTTAAATAAATGTCAGTTTTAAATAATAATGGATTGGTTTTAAGTGTTCATAAAAAATTGAAAGTTATCAGAAAAATTCCAAAAATTCACCCCCTGTTAGTTTAGAAATTATGAATCCAAAAATGTTATATATTTTACCAAATTAAAAGTATATGAATTTTTTTAACCAATTTAAAATAAATTCTTGTTTTCAAAACTAGAAAGCAGATTTCTAAGAATTAAAACTATCAAAAGATTGGTATCTGTTTATGTAAAATTTAAATGTGAAATTACATCCAAAAACCTACATTATATTAAAGAATAAAAATATAAAGTAATTATACCTTAAAACCACTAAAATTAAATATTTAAATATATAAATTATTTTGATTAAAAAAGTTGTTTTCCATTAAAATTTACTATTTTCACTATTCATCTAAATATTAATGTAATCCGAAAAGTGCAAAAAAATTTATCCAAAATAAATATTTATGTTCCTATTCTAAGGAGAAATTAAATTTCATTAAATTGAATATTTAGATGTGTCATGTATTGGATTTAAAAAATGTTTTCCATTATATGGTTATAAATTCTTTTTTTTAAAATTCATTTTTATTTGATAAAATGAATTTATTCTTATATAATGTCTAATAAACTGATAATATATATTCTAAAATTATATGGAGTATATAAAATTCAAAATTAATTTAATACTATTCGTAATATCTTTTTGAAAGGCTAGTTTGGTAATTCGTGGTGCGCTCGAACTCAGTGTTGCGTGTAGCACAAACTATTGAATTATTATAAAGATATAATATACTATGAAATATTGGGGTGTTACATCCTCCCCTCCTGCAATAAATTGCGTCCTCACAATTTGAAAATGTTCTTTGAAAATAAATAATTTAAAATAGAAAATACCTTTGTGGAATACCCCCATCGAAAATAGGGTTAATAAAAGTTAGTCTTAATAATATTTTAAAGGAAATGATAAAAGTCAACACAAAATTAGGGTTTTTAATAGGAAAAAATTGGTGGATATTATAGACACATAATTGGTGGAACACATTAATATTTAGATGGAGTTATTGAGGTCATCATTCACAAACAAGTGAACAATAAATTGAAAATCGGGTGCTTCAAAGCCATAAATTTATGATGAGTTAAATATCATCAGTTCAAAAAAAACATAAGGTATTATGATATAACTTTTTTGGTTTTTAGATTCATTCCATAATGATTATGAATTTATTTATTCATCTAATAAGAAATAAAAATAATTGTGGACTTGTAGATTTCCATCCTTTAACTAATTTTTGACACATATTCTACTTTAACAAAAAATATTAATAGCACTCAAAAATATTTTATTTATCATAATCATATAAGGGTTTCAAAAAAAATTATAATTTGTATATTATTACTTTCAAAAAACTACAATATATAATATAGGACATCATGTAGGCTAATGTTAGGTGATGCAACCTTGTCAACGTTCGGTTACAGGTTCAAGACTCGCGACCTTGCTGGACGAGACATGTTGTCTCCCGACCTCCGAGATGTCATTTTTATAACAATCCAAAAATAATAATAGGAAATTATTTAACCTTAGAAATAGTATCAAATGTCAAATTTAATCCATTTCAGCCTTTAGACATATCCAAAATACTTCTGTCTGAATTCACATTCCAAAATTTATAATGATGGTCACATAATATAGATGTCAATACGTTCATTATGTAATCTCATAAAATGTGGTAATAAAATGAATTACCATAAAACCATATTTGAATAGGTATATAACTCTTGATTCCTCATGTAAAACATAGAATACTAGATATACTCCTAAAATCAAAAAATGATGTAATATCTAAAAATTATGGAATAAATAAACTATTAATTAGTTCCAAGGTATTAAATAATAGGCAATACAATTTATCCAAATCAATAACCTCTTATTCCGAAATAAATACCTCAGTATCATGACCACATTAAGGATTATATGTCCTTCAAAAATGTATTTTCCAAAAATCATTACTTGTAATTGTGTCAGTTTTCTTGGTACCACACAATCTCAAATCCTTAGTAAAATAGTATTGTAGTAAAAACTTTTATACTTCAAAATTCTTATAACCATTACATCATTGATAAAACACTACAATGACATAATTACTTTACAAAAACATAAGAACACTAGCCATTACTCTTCATCTACAATATTATCATAACGTGATTGTTATCCAACCGCATAATTTTTGGTACACTCTAATGATTGAGTCATTGATTCGCGTAGTGTCCCACCTCCTTGCAAATGAAGCATTGTACAATTGAAACCATTTTATTACCCTTGAAATGACATACTTGGTGTCCTTTTTTCCCACACTTATAACAATCTCACATTCCTTCTAAGCATTTACCATGGTGATTCTATCCAAAGTTATCACATAGGGGAAAATCCACCTTTCCCTTATTCCCTTTATCCATCATTCTCTCTACCATCATTTTATTCTCTTGCTTCCTTTCAAATCCATAGGATACAAAAAATTATTTACTTATATTATAAACAGATGATATTATTTCTTCATATGATGAGAATATGTGGGACATTATTTCCACTATAAATGTTATCTTATGAACATGAATCATATAATCCTTCTTACTCTTTAGACAAGGCATATTGTTGGAGTTCACAATCCTTCTAATGAGAACCATTTATAAAAAATGGCACACTCTTGGATAGTTTATGAATTGAAATTCATAATTCCAAATGTGTAAAATACCTAACATAAATTGAACAGTTTATGCACACAATCCATAATAATAATAAAAATTTCATTGAGGAGGTATTTACTCACAAATAATTCATAATGGTTTGTAAAGAAAATGTGAATTATCCTTAGGATATCCTCCTGGAGTGTTGAATCCAAGAGTGATGTAAGGAATGTTTTTCTGTTCTATGATACCATGGGTCAAACCCAAAACTCCATTTCAATGTTTTCACTTCTAGGTACATATGTGCGTGAGCCACCTCTAACTAATCCTATTTAGACATGGATGCATTTCTATGAAAATTCACAAAATCTCTAAATTAACAAAATTATAGGAATTTCTTATATACAAAACCTCAAGGTCTATCTGAGGGTAATGTTTTAAAATATGATTTTATATAAATATATTTTCATGGTTGTTGCTAATCCTCCATTGATACCATCAGTAACACCCTAAACCCAGTTACCTAGAGTGGTACATTATTTTAATATAATGGCATGATTACAATGAATCAAGTCCCGAAATACCGATATTTTTTCCAGTCTTGGAGAATATATTACATATATTAAATATACATTAAAATTTATAAAACAAAACAGAACATAAATAATACATTGAGAATTCTATTATTCTCCAAGTTTAACCCTATATCAATCATAACACACATCTTCACATCCTGTGAAAAATAAAACATAAGAAATGGTTGAGATCAGATACTCAGTAAGGATTAAAATATAATGGATACTGTCATAAATAAGAAAAAACATTTAAAGTAATGTATATGACTAAAACAAAAGCCTTTTAATAATAAAATTCCGCATAATATAGCAAAGATAAATCAAATATTTCCATTTACTTATTGACATAGATATTTAATTAGTTGAATAATAAAATTTAATATCAATAGCTAATTAAAAAAAGATAGAATCCATAATTCCACACATCATAACCACATAGACAAGGCCTTGTGCCAATAAATCAAATTAAATTTTTTCATGGCCTTCTGCGAAGACACTAGTTTGTCACAGGAGACATACCTATGCATCAAGGAGCTATAGTTAGCTCCACCAGTCACTTACAAATTCAAATGCATTCCACATATGAAATGGTTGGAAAATAACATAAACCTTTATATTAATACTTGCATACAAAATCTAAATACTTTAACCATAAACCATGAATTGTATAAAAATAAAACATATACTCTCAAACATATCACAATACCTCAAATACAATATAGAAGATTCTATCATAATAAATATAATTCAAACAAATGTAAAATAGATAATAGGATGCTCACATAGATGGAATCTATACTATTTTAGAGAAAATCTTTTTTTTATTTTGAAATCATTTAAAAGTCACTAAAAAATAAAGAATTATTTTTTGAAAATATTCTTATTATCTTGTATGGGAAGCTTACAAGGTGTCATAATGATGCAAAACAGCCGCTCCCACCATAAAAGTTAAAAATCATTCTTACCATAATTTGTCCAAAAGGTCATAAAGTACCTTGTTTGGTAAAATATGGAAATATTCATTTGAGAACATATTATAAAAAGTAAAAGAAGGGTATAAATGTCTTTATACCATATTATATGAAATAGTTAAAAAATTGAAAAACATTTTTAAGAAACATGGATGTGTATGAAAACGAAGTCCAGGTAAACACTTTCATAAAAACAATCTCAGATAATAATGAGATTGAGTAAATAACCCTTACCCTATAGCATCCATTGGTCGAGGGTACATTTAACCTCCTGTATAATGACCATATTATGTTATCAAATTATACCAAAATATTATTCATAATCTTATAACATAGTTCGTGATTTATTTTTTTTCCCAAATATAATTTTTTTTATGTACTATATATATTCATAATATAAATATGTATAGTGGATATATATATGAAATAGAAAACATCTTTTATGGAGACAGTTGGTTGTATGTACACATAAACCGTATTTCAATTTTCATATCGTATTGAACGGATGTAAGTGAATGAGATATATGTGTGTGTATATATATATATCCAATATATGTTTTACCTAAAATTTTAAAAACATATTAATTATATATATTTTTTAAATCATCATTAAATGGTGAACGTTGAAATGAATCTCCATACGTCATGGAGACGGTGAGCCATATGTACGCAAAAGCGACGATAAAATTCTATCGATGGTGAAATAGTTTTTGATTGAATTTTATATTACATGTTCAGAATAATTTACATGTTTTATGTATTATTTACCTAAATTATACCGATTATTATACCCATCCCAATAATATATTTTTGAATAACCAACTACACCATGACCTGAAGATAGTAAGTCGTACATACACATGTATGGTGACTTTTTCATTAATAGAATGGATAAAATAATGAATATGGGTTTTAAATATATATAATTACATATCAGTATTTATAGGGTACCAGATTTATTATTTTACTATGGTAAAATCAAAGAAAGGGGAAGTGGAAGATTTAAAGAACATTGAAATAGGTGTTGAATAAATTTCCTCTTCTTCGGGTTCTTCCTTTTATTTGATAAAAAGGGCTCTGTAGGATGGATAATAATCTATGTAAGGACACTAGGTTGATGTAACAGTATTTAGGAGGATATTTGACTAGGGATTATCTGATCCAAATGGATTTGGAGATTTTATTTTGAGAGAATAGGAAGTACCCTTTTATTAGAGAGGTGAGGGTCACTTTAGTATAATCTTGAAATATTATTTTATTATAAAATCATTTTTTGTTTATAATAGATCAATATAGATTTATTTCAATGTTAAGGTGTATATGGGTTGAATTACTCTCAACTAATAGGTTTTATAAATGTTTATGTCACCATATTAATCTTATACTTTAGAATTAACTCTTCGTTAAATGGTCTAACGTTTACAAAGTCTTCATGTATTTTAATATTAAATTCTTAATAAACATACTATAAAATGACTCATTATTCTCAAGTTGTTAATTTATGAAATATATATAATTATATATGTCTCTTTTCAGATTATTAGATTTTTAAGAAATATTATATCATTAAAAAATATTGTATTTATTTTAAAAACTCATTTTTGTCAATTTTGACACTATTTAGTACTTCGTTTTTTTGAATGTCAAAAAAACATTAATACTTAAAAAAAATTTATGTCAATATTAAATTGTCATATTAACCTATAAAATTCATTTAATACTTCAAAAGTCTCAATTTTCATTATTATTGATATTTATGATATCAATTATTTTAAACTTTCATTAATAACTAAATTAATGCATCATCATTGTGTCCATAGTAAATTTACATATTTAATGTCTAAAAATTATAAATAATATACCATGATGTAGGAAATATTTTTAGATTCCTAATTAATATTTATTGTCAATTTTATTTTATGTATAACCCTATATTAAAAATATTTAGTTATTAATCACTAAATTAATCACTTTTAACTCTTCTTTAAATGAAATAATAATAAATGTAGTTATCTAATAAAAGTGGATCAAAAGGGTCATATTTTATTCTAAAGATTTATTTTTATCAAAATACCTTAATCCCTTTGAATTAAGACATGTTTTTGGTTAATAATAATATAATCTTTACCATTAATTACTATATTTACCTTTTACCTTGGTAAATAAAATACAAAAGTTATTATTCAACAAAAATTATTTTCAACATATTGAACAACATTTTTCTTACTAATATCAATTGTATCTCTCTTATTTTGTAAAATCAATTCACAGAAGTAGTAAAATTTTGATTTATGAAAATTTCCAAACGTGCCGAGAAGTTGGGTAAAAGACGTTAAAAAATTTAATAATATTTTATACATCTCATCTTATTATACAATGAATCTAATGAATTAAATTGAACTAAGATAGTTATTATGTATCTATTTTTACTTTAATATAAATTCAAATAATTATTAGTATTATTTAAATAAATGTTGGTCTTAAACAATAACATATTGTTTTCACTATTCAACAAAAAATAAAATATTTAATAAAAATACAAAAAAATCACTTTAAGATAATTTTTATATTCCAAAACAGATAATTATTTATATTTTACCAAATTAAACATAGATGAGTTTCATTAATTAATTTAAAATTAATTCATGTTTTCAAAACCAGAAAGCAAGTTTTTAAGAAGTAAAAACTATCAACAAATTGAAATGTGTTTATGTACAATATAAATGTGAAATTACATTCAATGATCTACATTATATTAAATGATTAAAATATAATCTAATTATACTTTTATGCCACAAAAATTCACAATTTAACACTGTAAAGTATTTTGATTAACAAGTTGTTTTTGGATAAAATTTATTATTTTTCATTATTCATGAAAATATAATTGTTATCAGAAATGTACCAGAACATTATCCAAAGTAAAGTTTTATTTCCCTATTCTAAAGAGGAATTTAATTTAATTTAATTTAATTTATAAATGTTTCAAATTATGGATTCAAAAAGGATTTCCCTTAAAGGGCTTTAAAATTAGTTTTTTTACAAATATATCTTATATCTGAAAAAATGAGTGTGTTCTTTTATTATATATATGAAACACATAATTTTTATGATAAAATTATATAAATTTTATAATATTCTAAATTGTATTAATACTATTTATAACCACTTTTTAATGGCTATTTTGGTATGTCGTGGTGCGCTCGAACTCAGTTTTATGTGTAGTGCATGCTATTGAATTACTTTAAAGAGATAACATTCTATGAAATCTAGGGGTTTTAAATGTAACATGTAAATAGGCATTGAAGTATGATATTTAACCTAGAAGAATGTTATAAATATCATATGTTTAACCAATATTTTTATAGAATGATATTGTTGAGGAACCAACCATGCATCTCATTAATATTACATTAAACATAGAGCTAATATATGATGCTCATTATTCAACATTCTCTATTCATCCCATATACAATAAGATTTATAAATTTCTGATAGAAGTTTTTTTAGGTGGATAATAAGAATAGATATATTTTATAGTATGTATTTTAAAGACTAGTATATTAGCATGTTATGTTTGAAAAAAAAAATTATAGGGGATGTTACAACCATTAATAATAGATAAATCAAGTTATAAAAAATCACCATTGATTTTATTGTTGGAATCCCAAAAACATATAACCGTAAAAATGAAATGTGGGTTATAGTAAATCATTTTATGAAATAATAAAAATTCATTTCCAATATATAATATTTCTGAATTGATCATCTTAATAAGATATAAATTAAGGATGCGGTAAATTTCCTTGATTTATATTCTAAATTATTCATAATTGGGATCTATTGTATAAAAAATGATCAATTGAAGTATATAGAGGGATAAATATATATAGTAAAGGATCAATAACTCATTTCATCCATTGATGGATGGGATGTTTAAGAGTAACATTATATCCTTATAAATTTTTTTGGCATCATGTTATATTGATTTAAATGGATATTTGAATCAATTATTTTCTACGGTAGAATTTTATTACAATAGTTTCATTACCTAGAGAATTAATATATATCATTATGTAAGAATTCAACATGATGTATTGTAATGTGTTTTGATTAATTTTTGGAAGAAAATATATCAGATATATTCTATTTTAGGAAAATAGTTGAGATGGTTAGAGTTATTCAACTGCACATTTGAGGACGTTAGATTCATATGAAAAATTTATGTCTACAATCATTGGGGAGATCTAGATTTAAATTATGGTGAATTATATTCCAATAAAAATATCCATAAAATTAGGAAATTATTATTTTAAATAATAGTTCTCTTAGTCCTAAATAAAATTCTCTCTTCCAAATTAATGTCTATTTTAGGAAAATAAATCATTTATAAAACATCCAACAAATCTATCTCATTTTCATGATGTGATCCATTTATATATACAATCATATAAATAAATTATCCTTCATTTGTACAAAAAATAAGAAAAAATTATTATATAATTGTTTCAATTATGATTTACAACTAGTAGAAATTTTTTATCAAGGGATAATGTGTTGTAAAATAAGACCACTTAGATGTTCAATGATTAACATCAAAACAATAAATATGAAAATCCAATTGATAATTTGATGATTTCATCAGTAAGAAGTCTCCATATATATATATATATATATATTTCTATCATGTTAATGTAATATGAGTGGTGTTATAATTATAAATGGTGTAATCTATTTACCAAATGTTTTACGTACATTTCAATCAAAATGAACATGAGGTATTCAGAAGGCTTCTTTACAAGCAACCCTATGTCTAGATGAACAAAGATTTAAAAAAAATTATAAAAAATATATTAAATAGGTATATATGAATATTAATATAAATATTATGAAATAATTGTATATTGGTTTAAAATAATCCTAATATGTTTATTAATTAATTTTAAATAAGTAAAAAATATTTAGTAAAGTCATTTCATGTATAAAAAATATGTTTTCATCAAGGGTGGTTTTTTTTCACTTCATGCACAATCTATATAATTGATATGGAAATTTCACTGAAATTTTATTTTAATAAATTTATATCATTTATTAAATATTCAGTTAAACATTTTCTTTGAGAGAAATTTAAGAATTTCATTGACTATATATACTTTTCAGTGAATAGTGAAGATTTCCATTTTATAAAAAAAATTCTTTTTATTTTCAAAAATAATTCCCTATGATTTTTTTAATTTAAACCAAATCATATATAAATTTTATTAAATTATAAATAATTTAATTAATTATATAGTAATATTCATCATACATGATTTTTCTAATAGTTCGGTTTTTGTGAAAAAACACACATATTAAAAAGACTCTTTTTTTTGTTTTCAATGTGATTTTAAATTAATAAATTAAATTAAAATATATTTATTGATTAATATAATGAAATTATTAAAAATATATATTCATTATTTTTATTATCATTAATATATTATTTTTACATGGAAATTAATGCACGTATAAACAATTATAGAATTTAAAATGTATTTTCCTAAAAAGGTTTTTATTGAATTTCTTGAATATATTTTAAAATGAACATCGAATAAATATTATAATTGAACATTATAAAAATTATTACAAAATATTTATTAGGACAATTTAAAAAACATAATAATTTTACCTTGACATTTTGTCATAAATAATAATAAAATTAGTAAAATTTTGTTACCGTAGATGAGTTCTAATGGGTTAACCATAGGTTTTTAACGAAATAAAAAGGTATAAAATATAACAAAAGAGTCTAATTATTTTAATATTTTCAGGATATTTCCAACTGATCATCCAAATGATTTAATTTTTAATTATATATATACTTTACATATGTTATACATTATTATATTTTAATATTTAAAAATTTTAAATGTCCATATATTCCCTCTATTATATAATGATGGAACATCACTTATCTTACTCATACATTACCATAAATATATCTTATAAAATAAAAGTGTGTATTCCTTCATAATATCATTAAATAAATCCTTGGGGTCCTTGTTAAATTATTATGTTATCTTTTCAATTCTTATTTGTTAATCCAAAAGGGTTCTCAATGAAGAGGTATACCTATTAATAATGTAGATTACATTTTATTCCATTTTTTACATCATCTAAATAATTATATATATAGTAAAATGTTATATTAATAATTATATATATATAAATAATTTTTAATTTTTTGATGAATCAACCATTTTATAACTCATTTCCCTCGAATGGGAAATGAATTATTTGCATGTATGTTTGTCTAGACTACCACCTCCTCGAAGCAATGTGATTCATATTCCATAAAATCATCTCAATTATATTAATTTTGATATAGTTATTTAATATATATTATATTTATGAAATTATTATTATTTTAATTACAGTATTGTATATACCTTTTAATATTTAAATTAGTTTTAATTTGTTAATGTCCTATGTTCCTTCATGATCAATACCAACTCCACATAGTAATGTGATTCAGTTTTCAACACCATATTATATGAATAATCCAAAAAATATGTATAATGAAGTAATATTTCACTAATTTAATGATAATGATTATATATGATAAAACCATGACTGGGGTTCATGTACAAGAACTGTCAAACCAAAACCATCATGGAAAACATATCAGTTTCACGTTAATATTATTTCTAATAGTAAAACTATTTGTAAATGGATTATTGACTTGAAAATTACATATTAACTTCCAATAAATTTTATTGGACGATGATAATACAAAATGTATATAAATCAATCATCATGTACAATTATGAAAATTTCTGACTATTAAAGTATATTTAAGGATATTTGACATACTTTTCAAAAATAATATCCAATTTTTACAACATACCTCAGTGGCCAAATCATAATTTATGAGATCTTTGACCAATAATCTCTCATTACCCACATATGAATGTACTCCTCCATATCCATTTTCCATTAATTAAATCTAATTACAAGAATTAAGCCATTCTAGTTAATCCACTATGTATTCTCTATATTGGTGTCCACTAGAAGAAGTATCTCAGTAAACCAAACAACTTCATCAAGGGAGGATTTAATTGGAAGTGAGTATTAACACATAACCTTCTCCATGTGAACATTAAGGTCCCATGATAGGTCATTCTATGTTACCTATTTAGAGTCCTCCAACTCAACATGATCATTGACATAAGCATCAACTCTATCTTAATCTTTAAGAGAACTAATTGTTTCTCCTATCATTCAATATTTATTATTTGTGGTGACTCTCAAATGACGTTCACACTAGAGAATCTCCTACTCCATTTCACTTCTAGGTATTTTTTTTCCTTGGGTCTCTTTTTCTTAGTAGATCTGGTTTCTATTTGTATTGATAGAAAAAATTGTATTTTTGACTTTTGGATGTTTTTTTCCCATAAGAATGCAACATTAAAAATCCTTAAAAAATTCCCTCTCTTTATTCCTCCTTGGATCATGGGACCTACTTCCATAAATACCCTCCAAATAATCATATAAATTTGGTCAAGAGGTCTCTACACTTTCCTCTACCCCTACGAATCCTTTCCATTCATAAGAAAAATGACCTTGGAGCTTTTTTGATTAAACATGATCCAATACATCAATTGACAGACCATCAAAAAGTCTGCCCTAAATAATGTTTAAAATTAAATTTCCAAGTTCATTCCATTCAGATGTAACATCATTACCCCATGTGAACAAAATTACATGAATTTAATCCTCCATAGAATGATTTTATTTATGTAACTAGAAATCCACATCTGGAGAAGGTACAAGGTAAGGGGACACTGACCCTAGTTTCAATAACCCCTCCATAATGTTGGTTTCATTTCCATATCAAACAAACTCAGCATAAAAAGAGTGATCTAAAGAAACACACTTTCCTAACCCAGTCTTGTTCTTGATAACTATAGTTGCTAGGTCATGATTCATTAGAGTAAAAACATCCACAACATTGGGACTAACCTACCTCAATCAATATTATCTTTTAACATGAGACATAGACACTATTTTGGGGATTTGGAAACCCAAATTAATCCCTAGAAATGTTCTCCCATTCAGTTCAAACAAGGGTGTAACCTCTATCAGAATCATAGGTGACCATCCTAACCATTGAGGGAAGAGATTCCATAACCCAATAAGACCTAATATTATCACAACCTGCATGCTCAACAACATGATCCAGATTGGGGGGGGGGTTCAATGGTCATCAGGCCATGGATGACATAAGAAGAAGAGAGGAATAAGTTTCTTATTTTGATCAAACCACATATTAATAAATGGATAATTAAAAATTATAAATGAAAAATATATTTTAATTTATATCTTAATATAGTTATTTTATATATTTTTAATATATTATTATTTAGTATATATGCAATTTAAATGACTACGATTCAAGACATGAATTTAATTAAAAGTATACATTACAATCCTATTTCTATTTGGTATTTTCTACAAAACATTTATTAAGGTATATTATATAGGTATTAACCAATAAACACTGTGTATTTTCTTCACCTATATATATTTATTGCGTTTTATGTGTCTTTATGATTTTCTAATATTTTTTTTATAATTATTGAGAATAATTTTTCATGTATAACTACACTAATTTCCACTTTGTTCGATGAACTTTTTCTTGGATGTCGATATTCATCCAAAAAATATGAAGTTTCTTAATTATGATTTAAATGATTAATAATTGTCATATTTAATACCTCTAAAGTTATTTATTAAAAAATAAATTGGAGTCATTGTAACAAAGCATGTTTCCAAACAATCCATTTTAGGCTTTTTATAACGATGTCAGGGGAATGTTTAATATTAGCATATACAACATGAATGTATTTTTCCACTATCTTGACCATTATTTTATTTTAATATTCAATTTTACTTTTCATTGAATAATTTAAATTGAATTTATTTTCTAAATACTATAATTTTTTAAAATGTTATTAAATTAAAATTGGATTTTGTAATATTTTATAATAATGTTACAATTGATCAATTAAATTTATTTTTTGTATATGTCAAAATACATTAAGGATTATTATGCTTTACTATTGATAATGTCTTTTGATACTATCGTGTTTCATAATTTGTATGTAGTTTTATGATTATGATTTAAGGATGTGTCTAGGAAATATATTTATTTCCAATGGTTGAATTATGTTTTCATGAAAACATTATAATACTAATTTCTATTTTATGGGTATCTCTGTGATGAAATTAAAAAAAATTTAAGAATCTTTTTATATTTTCCTTGGTTATTATTAGATGATATGATAAATTTTTTATGATCCTATAGAACACACATGAATGATTTTTCTTATGAGATGTGTGGTCCCATAATTATATATCTGTCTAATGCGTTGGTTACTGATGGATATCTCATGAGAATATAAGGATTTTCTTGTGATGTAAAATGTAAAGACCCGAAGCTTATCGTACATGGACATTACATTACTTGTGCGGAATACTTAGTACATAACAAAAACACACACACAAGGATCGTAATAGTTTAGTGTCTTTGGAAACTCGGAACGTAATCTTCTAATCGTGGAGAAAGATCTTCAATATCTCCCATAAAGATCTTCTTCTTTTTTTCTACCTAAAACCTTTCTTTATATCCTGGGGAAAAGGAAACATAAAAGGGTGAGCTCAAATGCTCAGTAAGGGTAAACAAAGGAAATATCAATCACATAATTTTCATAAGAACATAACATTTTTTAGAAATCTTAACCTGCAAAAGAGAGCATAATTTCATAACATGGGATAAATCATATTAGTGAAATGAAATCATAACTTAAAACATTACTCATTGTGGCATACACACATAATCATAGAGAATCATTTCTTGTTAGTCAAGACTCATTGCCACGACTATCTTAGTGGACAAAGTCCCTTTCTGAATCGAGTAATCCTCGTTTCAGTCCTGTTTCACTGAACCGGTATAACATACCATTCCAGCCATGTCTATCTCATGAGATATAAAATCTTTACCCAATGCATTGGAGGGAGATATAGGTCCCACCCATCTCTTAATGAATCCTTTCTTATGTGTGCCACAAAATCATAAATCATACATCATTGCATAACCCATGTAATAAAAATGGGATTCATAAACAACATGACATCATAAAACCATTCATATAAGATAAAGGAATTCATAAACATAATTCCATCAAAACATAGTCAAACCAATGTAAAAATATGGATAGAAACAGAACCCTTTATTATCTTATATGGAAAATAATTTTGATAAAACACTTGAATTGAATTCTTGAGGAAAATATCCTTTCTTCTTCAAAATCAATTTCTTTTCACAAAACATCATGCATTTTTAAAAGAAAGAGATTTTATTGAAAATAGTCATGAAATCTTTTAGAGGAAGCTTCATGAAAATAAGGCTTTATAAAACAGTATAAATCCGTTCGTGCCGTATAAGTTAAAAAAAACATTCTTCGTACTTTTGTCGGAAAAGTCAAAAAGTACCTCGTACGGAAAAACGACAAAAGCTTCCTTTCATATTCTTTACTAAAAACTCCCCGAAGGGTAAAATTGGATTTAAACAATTGTAGGTTGATGTAAATAACATTACATATTGAGGAAACATGGATGTGGATGATAAAATATACCCCAGTAAATTTCAAAGTACAAACAATCTCGGATAAAAATGAGATTGCGATATTTCCCTTACCTTAGGTCCGAATTGCTTTGTAAGTGTCCGAACCTCCTGTATAATGATTTAAATCATGTTATTGACTTATTACAGAATCATATTCATTGTTATGATATCATATATGGTTCACTTATGAAATTATATTACCCGTTCTTTTGTAAATTCCATGTTAAAGAAGCGTTTTGGGTAAAATCGTTTCATTTATCCAAGGTGTTTTGACTTGTTGTTCTTGACATCATTATTACTTATATCATGATTTACTTACTTCCAGAAAATATATATTCATTATATATATATATATAATAGTTAGATAAATAAAATGAAAAACACCGTTCATGGAGACGGTAGTCCGTACGTACGCATGAACGCTGTTTTCCTTTCCTTATTGTCTTGAAATAGAAGTAAGTAGATGACATACATATGTATATATATACATAAATCCAGTAGCTTTATAATGTCATATATTTCATTATTATTTCTTATATATACATTATAATCATTCTTAAATGGTTAACATGGAGAATGAATCGCATCGCGTCGTGGAGACGGTATTCCGTACGTACGCACGAGCGATGATATCATTTCTATAAATATTGAATTGAATTGGAGTGGATTATACAATATATCAGAATCAATATGATGTTGTAATAACTATGTATAGTTATTCTTTACACCATTATACCAATCCATGTAAGGTGGTGGTGGAAAATAGATTACACCACGGCGTGGAGACGGTATTCCGTACGTACGCACGCGCGGTGATTTATTTTTCCGTAGGATGGATAGATGGTGAAATAGGGTTGTTTCATACTTATAATAACATATCAGTATATGAGTGATACTGATGTTATTACTTCATAATGAAAAAACCTAAGAAGAAGAAGTGGAAGAAGAAATAAAGATGAAAGAATTGGTAACGGTAATTACCTCTTCTTTGAAGTGCCTCTTTGAGACCTCCTCTTAGGGAACTAAAATTGGTCTTTGAGGAAGAACAGAACCTCTAGGATTTTTTTAGGGAAGTGGAGAAGAGATTTTGGCAGGGTTTGGCCGAGCTTGAGTGCTCAAATTGGTGTGAGGAGGAGGGGGAGGAGGTGTCCTTTTATAGGGGAGGAGAGGGGCACCTTAGGAATTCTTAAAAATATTAATTTATAATAAATCTAACCCCACTTAAAAACCTCCCAAAATGACTCATATTCGAATCTTAGATGAGATAGGGTTGTAATCTCATCAACCAATCAAATTTAGACATGTTTGGATCTTATTTTAAACCTTATGAATTAGATTTAACTCTAAGTTAAATAATTTAACTTTTACCGTGTCTTTTTGTTTTCTTTCACTATATGGTTAATACACTTACTATAACATGCCAAACGAACCCCAAATTGTTTATTATTAATATATATATCCTTATCTAAGTCATTTGGCCGAACCTTAGATTTTTAGGAATAAAATAACAATTAATAATATAATATTTGATTTAAAAACTATTTTGTGTCAATTTTGACACTATTTGATATATGATTTTTGTGAAAGTCATAACAGAATTAAATGTTTGAACCAAGTTTATTAAATCAACATTAATATATCATAGTAACCTAGAAAATTAGTGGAATTCATAAAAATTCTCAAATTACATTTATTTTGGTGTTTATAACATCAATTATGTCAATATTTCATAAATAAGATAATTACTGCATCATCTTTGTGTCATAAATTAATTAAATTATTTGATGTCTAAAAATTACAAATAAAATACCATTATGTAGGAAATCTTTTTATCTTTCTAATGAATATTTAAAATCGAATATATCTTATGTATAACCCCATATTAAAAATGTTTTAGTAAATAAACTTTGATTTTAACTCTTTTAACTCTTCTTTGAATTAAATAATAGTAAATGTCCTAATCTAATCCAAGTGGGGATAAATGATAATATTTTACACTTAAGGTTGTTTTTGGTCGAGATACACTTGTCCAATAGGATTAGGACATGTGTTAGGGTAATATTAATATCAAATTTACCCTTAGTTACCCTATTTACTATTAACCGCGGTAAAAAAAAGTAAAAAGTTACTATTCACAAAAAATTATTTTCATCTCATTGAACCACATTTTAGTCCTTGATATTAACCGTGTCTCTCGGATTTTCGAAATTCCATTCAAAGAAGCGGTAAAATTAAGTTTTATGCAAAATTCAGTTTTTAACCTACCACTTAGTGGTTTCACTATTCATCAAAAATTGAAGTTTTTCAGAAAAATGCCAAAATTTCACCCTAAGCTATAATTGATATTCCGAATTCAAAAATGATTTCTATTTTACAAAATTCCCAACATATAAGTTGCATTAATTAATTTTATAATTAAATCCCGCTGTTAAAACAAATAGCGTGTTTTTAAGAAACAATATCTATCAAAAGATTGACACTTGTTTATGTCTAGTTTAAATGTGAAATTACATCCAATGACCAACATTGTATTAAATTGTAAATATATTCTAAATATACTTTAAAACCACTCAAATTAATGATTTATCACTATTAATTATTTCGATTAAAAAAGTTGTTTTTAATTATAATTTAGTAATTTTCACTATTCATCAGAATATGAAAGTTATCCGAAAAGTACCAAAATTTCACCTTAGGCTAAATTCGATACTCCGAATCCAAAAATAATGTTCATTTTGAAAAATAAGATTTACTGGATTTCAAAAAGTGGTTATTACTATTCATAACGGCTAGTTTTAATAATATTTTTATAGCATATCGTTGTTTAGTGAAACTCGGTATTGCGTACTACACACGCTATCGAGGAAGGTCGCGATTGCGTGTAATGCAAGTCAAGTCAAGGATGTGTGTTGTGCAAGCTCCTTTTGGTGTAGCGTACAACAGAAGACATTAATAAAATTAAAAAGAATATTTTTTTATAAAATCTTGGGCTGTTACATTCTACCCCCCTTAAAATGAATTTCGCCCTCGAAATTCGTCGGGGTTATAAATGGTTTACTATTTGAAAGTTTCTTTAATAGAAACCCACATCGTAAAAGGGAATACCAAAACTTGGCTTTAAAAACTAAAGTATGAAATGTAACGATTACCCAAATAAACTAATCACTGGGTTTCCACATAGGTGAAAATATGGATATGGAAGAGAAATCTATCCATCATGTTCTGATGGAGAGTGGTAGAGAACATGGCTATGGAAAAGCCAGTAATCACAAATCCATAAATTTGTGACGATCTAAGGTACCATCTGATTCATCAGGTATAAGATCACTAGGACAACATTTTTGGTTTTCAAGATCATTTCCCTAAAGTAGAAAATTTGAATTAGAATAAATACTTACTTTATTTTGATACAATACCACTGTTGTTCGTGCCTTGAACAATTTCCACTTCATCTCTTAAATAAATGAAGTTGAATTTATTATTCGTGAAGTGTTAGCAGATCATGTGATAGAATGACGGGTCATTCCATCTGTCTCAAACAAAAGGTAAGCAAAAGTTATTAAATATACATAAGTCATTCTATAGTGAGATTAATCATATATAGTTCCTAAAATGGACTTATACTTCATATATCATACTGCGTAATATAATAAAACTAGTTTCTACTAAACAGGGACTTCCTGTAGGCCAGTGGTAGGCGATAAAGGCCAGTCGCACTTTGGTTGTGGGTTCGATTCCTACAGCCTTGTCTGAAGCGATGGGTTGTCGCCCATCCTGCAGGTTGTCCCTTTTTCTAAAACTACGTTACTATAACATCGAAAATCTTCTATCCTTAAACAATACTAACTTATGTCCAACATAATCCAGTCTAATATTTAGGCTTATACATAATACTGCAGTCCACTCTCGTAATATAGTGACAACGATTACCAGAGATTTAATACTGTCGTTGATCCCCACATATCCTAAGATATGTCTTGTTGGTCACATTCCAAACATTCAAAGTCCTTAATCGTGTATTCTCTTGAATACCTTAGTGAAAACATGAGTGCAGTTAAAAGTTAATACTTTCCATATACCAAAATCCTCAAAATTATATATACTCAAACCATGATATCACTTAGTCCTTATATCAATCATGAGCTCATGAATACTATCAAACATTTAATTTTCTCCTTATCCCTTCATTATGCGCATATCATCTACATTCCAAAAATATCTGAATAAACTTTCATGGATACTGGTAACATTAATCATATACTTTCAAAACACAAGGAAAGACAACAGTGTAACAATCCATAGATGTCTCTTTATTCCAAAATTACACATGATAAACATGTAATCATGCCACTACATTCTCAAACCATTGACCGAGCTTCAAAAATTCTTTCATCTCACATATCATTTGTAGTCTCTTCATCATCATCCACATAAATACTACCCATATGACCATACTGATTCTCTTCATGAGTCTTTCCCTTAGGGCATTTGTTTTCATAATGCCCATACATTCCACATTTAAAACATTTAACCATTGTTGATGTCGTAGCAATACCATTATCCTCATCCATGGTGTTAACTGAACCTTTTCCTTTGCACTTACTTGCTTTGTGTCCTTCTTTTCCACACCCAAAGCATCTTCCAGTTCCTTTGAAACATTCTCCTTGATGCCTCTTCCCACATGATTTACATAGGGGAAATTGAACTTTCTTTCCTCTATGATCATCATGGAACTCCATCTTTCTCTTATTAGTCGAGTCAGGAAACTTACCAAATTTTACTTTATTGATCATGTTGTGAGATTGCTGATTCAGCATAATAATGATGTTTGGACATCCAAATCCCATTTCATTTGGTTGCTCATGAAGAATATCATTCCATTGTCCATCATATCCTCCATTATTGTGAATCATCTTGTTTCCAGCCATTTTCTAAAACCCAAACAGAATAGTGTTAGATGCAAAAATCATGCTAGGGAAAACAACATAATAAAGGGGGAGTACCTTCAATATCCAACATCTTAGGTTTAATTCTATGATCGTTAGCGTAATTCTATTACTATAACCTATACGTATACTTAACCTTAGGGACATACCTAGACATACCTTAGAAATATCTATAGGAATCTCACTAACGTTTTCGCATCCTAGTTTCCAAAGGTTGACTAAACCTTTCCTCTGATACCAACTGTAAAGACCCGAAGCTTATCGTACATGGACATTACATTACTTGTGCGGAATACTTAGTACATAACAAAAACACACACACAAGGATCGTAATAGTTTAGTGTCTTTGGAAACTCGGAACGTAATCTTCTAATCGTGGAGAAAGATCTTCAATATCTCCCATAAAGATCTTCTTCTTTTTTTCTACCTAAAACCTTTCTTTATATCTTGGGGAAAAGGAAACATAAAAGGGTGAGCTCAAATGCTCAGTAAGGGTAAACAAAGGAAATATCAATCACATAATTTTCATAAGAACATAACATTTTTTAAAAATCTTAACCTGCAAAAGAGAGCATAATTTCATAACATGGGATAAATCATATTAGTGAAATGAAATCATAACTTAAAACATTACTCATTGTGGCATACACACATAATCATAGAGAATCATTTCTTGTTAGTCAAGACTCATTGCCAAGACTATCTTAGTGGACAAAGTCCCTTTCTGAATCGAGTAATCCTCGTTTCAGTCCTGTTTCACTGAACCGGTATAACCTACCATTCCAGCCATGTCTATCTCATGAGATATAAAATCTTTACCCAATGCATTGGAGGGAGATATAGGTCCCACCCATCTCTTAATGAATCCTTTCTTATGTGTGCCACAAAATCATAAATCATACATCATTGCATAACCCATGTAATAAAAATGGGATTCTTAAACAACATGACATCATAAAACCATTCATATAAGATAAAGGAATTCATAAACATAATTCCATCACAACATAGTCAAATCAATGTAAAAATATGGATAGAAACAGAACCCTTTATTATCTTATATGGAAAATAATTTTGATAAAACACTTGAATTGAATTCTTGAGGAAAATATCCTTTCTTCTTCAAAATCAATTTCTTTTCACAAAACATCATGCAATTTTAAAAGAAAGAGATTTTATTGAAAATAGTCATGAAATCTTTTAGAGGAAGCTTCATGAAAATAAGGCTTTATAAAACAGTATAAATCCGTTCGTGCCGTATAAGTTAAAAAAAACATTCTTCGTACTTTTGTCGGAAAAGTCAAAAAGTACCTCGTACGGAAAAACGACAAAAGATTATTTTCATATTCTTTACTAAAAACTCCCCGAAGGGTAAAATTGGATTTAAACAATTGTAGGTTGATGTAAATAACATTACATATTGAGGAAACATGGATGTGGATGATAAAATATACCCCAGTAAATTTCAAAGTACAAACAATCTCGTATAAAAATGAGATTGCGATATTTCCCTTACCTTAGGTCCGAATTGCTTTGTAAGTGTCCGAACCTCCTGTATAATGATTTAAATCATGTTATTGACTTATTACAGAATCATATTCATTGTTATGATATCATATATGGTTCACTTATGAAATTATATTACCCGTTCTTTTGTAAATTCCATGTTAAAGAAGCATTTTGGGTAAAATCGTTTCATTCATCCAAGGTGTTTTGACTTGTTGTTCTTGACATCATTATTACTTATATCATGATTTACTTACTTCCAGAAAATATATATTCATTATATATATATATATAATAGTTAGATAAATAAAATGAAAAACACCGTTCATGGAGACGGTAGTCCGTACGTACGCATGAACGCTGTTTTCCTTTCCTTATTGTCTTGAAATAGAAGTAAGTAGATGACATACATATGTATATATATACATAAATCCAGTAGCATTATAATGTCATATATTTCATTATTATTTCTTATATATACATTATAATCATTCTTAAATGGTTAACATGGAGAATGAATCTCATCGCGTCGTGGAGACGGTATTCCGTACGTACGCACGAGCGATGATATCATTTCTATAAATATTGAATTGAATTGGAATGGATTATACAATATATCAGAATAAATATGATGTTTTAATAACTATGTATAGTTATTCTTTACACCATTATACCAATCCATGTAAGGTGGTGGTGGAAAATAGATTACACCACGGCGTGGAGACGGTATTCCGTACGTACGCACGCGCGGTGATTTATTTTTCCGTAGGATGGATAGATGGTGAAATAGGGTTGTTTCATACTTATAATAACATATCAGTATATGAGTGATACTGATTTTATTACTTCATAATGAAAAAACCTAAGAAGAAGAAGTGGAAGAAGAAATAAAGATGAAAGAATTGGTAACGGTAATTACCTCTTCTTTGAAGTGCCTCTTTGAGACCTCCTCTTAGGGAACTAAAATTGGTCTTTGAGAAAGAACAGAACCTCTAGGATTTTTTTAGGGAAGTGGAGAAGAGATTTTGGCAGGGTTTGGCCGAGCTTGAGTGCTCAAATTGGTGTGAGGAGGAGGGGGAGGAGGTGTCCTTTTATAGGGGAGGAGAGGGGCACCTTAGGAATTCTTAAAAATATTAATTTATAATAAATCTAACCCCACTTAAAAACCTCCCAAAATGACTCATATTCGAATCTTAGATGAGATAGGGTTGTAATCTCATCAACCAATCAAATTTAGAGATGTTTGGATCTTATTTTAAACCTTATGAATTAGATTTAACTCTAAGTTAAATAATTTAACTTTTACCGTGTCTTTTTGTTTTCTTTCACTATATGGTTAATACACTTACTATAACATGACAAACGAACCCCAAATTGTTTATTATTAATATATATATCCTTATCTAAGTCATTTGGCCGAACCTTAGATTTTTAGGAATAAAATAACAATTAATAATATAATATTTGATTTAAAAACTATTTTGTGTCAATTTTGACACTATTTGATATATGATTTGTGTGAAAGTCATAACAGAATTAAATGTTTGAACCAAGTTTATTAAATCAACATTAATATATCATAGTAACCTAGAAAATTAGTGGAATTCATAAAAATTCTCAAATTACATTTATTTTTGTGTTTATAACATCAATTATGTCAATATTTCATAAATAAGATAATTACTGAATCATCTTTGTGTCATAAATTAATTAAATTATTTGATGTCTAAAAATTACAAATAAAATACCATTATGTAGGAAATCTTTTTAGCTTTCTAATGAATATTTAAAATCGAATATATCTTATGTATAACCCCATATTAAAAATGTTTTAGTAAATAAACTTTGATTTTAACTCTTTTAACTCTTCTTTGAATTAAATAATAGTAAATGTCCTAATCTAATCCAAGTGGGGATAAATGATAATATTTTACACTTAAGGTTGTTTTTGGTCGAGATACACTTGTCCAATAGGATTAGGACATGTGTTAGGGTAATATTAATATCATATTTACCCTTAGTTACCCTATTTACTATTAACCGCGGTAAAAAAAGTAAAAAGTTACTATTCACCAAAAATTATTTTCATCTCATTGAACCACATTTTAGTCCTTGATATTAACCGTGTCTCTCGGATTTTCGAAATTCCATTCACAGAAGCGGTAAAATTAAGTTTTATGCAAAATTCAGTTTTTAACCTACCACTTAGTGGTTTCACTATTCATCAAAAATTGAAGTTTTTCAGAAAAATGCCAAAATTTCACCCTAAGCTATAATTGATATTCCGAATTCAAAAATGATTTCTATTTTACAAAATTCCCAACATATAAGTTGCATTAATTAATTTTATAATTAAATCCCGCTGTTAAAACAAATAGCGTGTTTTTAAGAAACAATATCTATCAAAAGATTGACACTTGTTTATGTCTAGTTTAAATGTGAAATTACATCCAATGACCAACATTGTATTAAATTGTAAATATATTCTAAATATACTTTAAAACCACTCAAATTAATGATTTATCACTATTAATTATTTCGATTAAAAAAGTTGTTTTTAATTATAATTTAGTAATTTTCACTATTCATCAGAATATGAAAGTTATCCGAAAAGTACCAAAATTTCACCTTAGGCTAAATTCGATACTCCGAATCCAAAAATAAAGTTCATTTTGAAAAATAAGATTTACTGGATTTCAAAAAGTGGTTATTACTATTCATAACGACTAGTTTTAATAATATTTTTATAGCATATCGTTGTTTAGTGAAACTCGGTATTGCGTACTACACACGCTATCGAGGAAGGTCACGATTGCGTGTAATGCAAGTCAAGTCAAGTATGTGTGTTGTGCAAGCTCCTTTTGGTGTAGCGTACAACACAAGACATTAATAAAATTAAAAAGAATATTTTTTTATAAAATCTTGGGCTGTTACATAAAAACTATTCAGTAATGGAATATTTCAAATTTATACTTTTGTGGGAAATCCTAGTCCACTAAAATGATGGAATGTGGATGGAGCCGAATATAATATTATATCCATAACATTGTTCCCCGACTATGGAAATTTTTTTCTATTATTTTGTGACACGAGAATTCTTTTATATTTGTATTATGATATGATAACATTACTTATGATTTATAATCGATGATTTATTAAACATATGACTTCTATATTTCATTATAAAAATGATTTAGGCCCTGATTTATAATTAATGATCATTCGTGGAATTGGTATGATGATTCATTGTTTTAATCATTATATTAAACCATTATTATTATTATATGCATACTTATTTTCTTATTATCTATTCAAATAACCTCATTCTATTGGAATGTAAAATATTGTATCTTATATATAATATAATATTATCATGTTTATGCAATAAATTCATCACCTAACTCCTCCTCATAATTCATTTATTCTATAAATGAGAACAACATCCATGATGTATTTATTTATCGCTATCGTGAAAAATACATTTTCATTTTCATTTACTACCTTCATGGATGATCATAAAGAAATTACTAAGTCTTTTTTTCTTATCCCATGTTTCTATTTTTATTCAAAGGGTTTAATGATGGGTAAGAGAAAAGAATCATCCAAGATGAATATTTTGATTAATTTTCGAAAAATTAATACAATTATTATTAAAAATATTTGTTTTATTATATATGTATAGTATTTAGTAGTATCCACATAGTATTCTTATAGGTTCTCATGAATGTTTATGAACTAATTATATAAAAAATATAAACTAAAAAGATATTTTGGAATGTATGAAAGGTAATTTTATTGGTATTAACTTGAATATGTAATGTTAAAAAGTATTGTCCCTAAATATGGTGTAAGAAAATAGTTTAGATAACATTATGGATTGTTATTATTCTAATATAATACCATTAATGGTTATTATCTTATAGATATATTTAAATGACATAGAATTTAAATATTACTATAAGGGTTTATCTAATGATATGTCTATTCAAAATTATTTTCCACCAAATAAATATGTTAGATGATGAAGTAAGGAATCATTGACCAAATATGTTAAGTAATATGAAATCTTGAAGGGTGAAGAATTTAAATTCATCATTTTTTGGATGTGATGGTTTAATTTAAGCCAGATATAAATGGTAGTGGTATCCATGCAAGAGAACAACCATATAAACCATAGAGGAACATGTTGATAATGGATCATTTGTTGAGGAAATAGGCTCCAAATATTTTTTTTATATTCTAACCATGTTGTAGTTAAAGGGTTGATTAAATAACTGGGATAGATAATAGATGACATGGTTTGTTTAGATAACCAAAAGGATAGTCTAGATTTATATCATTTGGAAGAAAAAATTTTCCATTGGTGGTTCATGGTCAATAATATCAGGGATAAAAAGGATATATATGCAATGAAATAGAATGAACATAAAAATTGTTTCATTGAAAATATTTTATTATGGTGGTTAGACATAGGAATGAAAATAAATTCCTTCTATTGAAACAAAAGTGGAAATATTTAGATTCCATGTACAAAGAAAACATCACGATACTAGAACGGTAATCTGCAAATCATATTTGGCGATTATTGTAAAATAAGTCATATTTATTTAAGATTGAATCCAGTAAGCCTAAGGGATTAATCCTCAAGGGAAATAAAAAATTATGAGAAAAAATTTCAATGTGAAAAAAGGTAGAAATAGTGTTTTCATGTGACTACATGTACATTTAAGTGATGAAGGTGAAAATGTATATATTTTGACCAATGGTTGATGTTCAATTAAAGAAATATGAAAACATCGAAATTTAGTTTTTGTATTTTGGAATGTATGTTAAAAATAACCATGTGGAATACCTTTACACATCCAATATGTGTTCTCGATGTTTTATATTTGGATGTATGGATAAATATTGATATTAAAAATATCATAGTGATGATATGATAGTTACTACTAAGAAAACTCTAAGTTTTGTTAAATTTTGTGAGATAGGTCAGTAAACAAATATCTACCCAAAGAAAGATATGAATGATTAAAAGACACCAGATTATATGTTGAAATTAATAATTAAATCCTTTGAGACTACTTTTGAAAATTTTGTCTCAACTAATAATGTGTTATCTGGTAGATTTTTCATTTTCATGGATTTGTCTGATGTCTTTTTTGATATGGGCTCTACGTATTTCATTATTTCTATAAATGTTTATATTAAAATTTCAATCTCACCTAAATAATTGAAATTTTAATTTACGTTTAAAACACATTGGGGAAATAATAGGGAAAAAAGTTATTAGAATATTCTTATTATTATATTTGGAATGAAATTGCCAAAAAAATATTGTGGGTTTTCACTTAGTAGATATTGTTGTTATTATGGGAATGGAATGACATTATTTATATCATGTTATGATTGATTTTAGAGTTAAATATGTTTTCTTTTCAAAAATTTTTTCATTTATTATACATGAATGAATCCATGACTTTGATAATATGTTAGGAATCTGAGAAAAATTTAACAATTGGAAAAGTATGTTGTCATCTAAGTATTGCCAAAATAAGGAAACTATTTTTTTAATGGTGTGACACTATTAAATGATTAATTGGAATTTTTTAATAATTTTCATAGTGTTATACTTGACTATTAAGATGAATTCTTGATGCTAAATCAATTTCAAAACCCCTATAATGAATCGATCAAAGAGAACGTCTTTAATTGAAAAGGAAGTTAAATAATTTTCTTCATAAAGGATACAATCATCCTATAGAGTCACCATGGGGTTCGCCTATTTTATACAATAAAAATTTATATAGTTACATGTGATTTAGAATTAATAATAGATATTTGTATAAAATTATTATTATGAATATGTATCAATTAGCACATATTGATGACTTGTTTGATCCACTCCAATGACCGTAGTATTTTCCCATCATTGAATTGATATCTGTCTTCCGTCAATAAAAAGGTGAAGGTATATGAAAATCAAAGAATAAATTATGTTATTTATATGAGAATTATTATTTTGTTGTCATTACCTTTTGTTTGAAAACATATTCTATTGGATTTATGGAATTTATTAATTTAATCTTCCAAAAATATTTGGACAAATTTTTGCTTTTTTAGGATATATTTGTTAATTCAAAAATTTATAAGGAAAATGATAAACATCTATTGATTACTCTAAAAATAAAAAATGAAAAGATTTTATATGGGGAATTTTATAAATCTGATTTGTGGTTGCAAAAATTTTCTTCTCTTGGGAACTATATGAATTTGAATGGTACAAAAGTTGATCCCACAAAGGGATGTTATAAATATCCAAGACCAATAAAAATTTATGTGATTTATATAATTATTCTACTATAAGGATACTAATGATGTTCTGTAAAAACATTACATAATAATGTATTATGCTATCTATGATAACAAAAATATAGTTAAATTTATTTGGATAGATGACTGTGATGTTTTTTTTCAGGAGCTGAGAAGACGATTGTGCAATGCCCTATTTTCGGTCCTACCTTTTAGAAATGTCTAATTTTTCATCTATGATGATGCAACATTAAGGTAACATGGATAAGTTTAGATGTATAATGACAAGATAATTTCTAATGCTTTATGTAAATTGAAATCTCATTAATAAATTATCCATGAAATCATTTGATTTAGGAGTTTTGGTTTTCAATTTTATAGTTTAGCGGCATCATTAATATGTCAACAAATAAGAAATATAAACAAACCACAAAATATTGAAATATATATTTACTGATAATTAATTGAATAGGATGCTCATAAGTTGGCTAGAATGATAAATTATTATGATTTCACTTTCAGTTACCATCTTTGAATAGATAAAAGAGTGGCAGATGCCTTGAGTCTAAATTATAATTCTATAAAAACAATTTTATTTCGATAACATGTACCATTTGTTAATGAGTGGATAAATATTGTCTTTTAATATTCGGTGTTGCCAATTTATCCATTATTCTTCAGGTGTTAGAGCATCTATCCTTCTCATCCTGAATTAAGATAGCACATTTGGTAGCCTATGAGTTTCCAAAAAATGTCGAATTGGTTAATAAATATAAATTTGTTTTTCTTAATGTATATAGGAATTTTTTCATTATATTTGAAAATAAATTTGGTTTTCCTTTTTATTTCTAGTTTTAGAACTAATTTTTATATGAAGTTAATAGTTCACCGTTTTTAGTTCATCTATCCAATCTTAATACATACAGATTCAATTGGGTGTATTAAAATTGGGGATGGATTAAAATTAGATGTTGTAGATTTTATTATGAATTTTATGACATTCCTATAGGTTAAAGAAGAATTAAAACTTCCAAATGGGATGCTTCAACTTTTCCTAGTTATAGATTGGATATGGGACACTATAGTGATGTACATGTTATTGTAACTACCAAGGGATTCTTGCGATAACATTGTGAATTTTGTTATTTTTATCAAATGTTTCTAATTTTATTCATATTAAATATATTAAATGTTTATATAATCTGTATCCAATATTCCTCAATGAGATAGTCAGGTTAGATGGAGTTGTTATATATTGTTTATCTGACTGTGACCCTAGATTCACATCTAACTTTTGGAAAGGACATCTAAAGTTGTTTTGATGTGAATTTAATTTCATAACAACCTTTTATCCTCAATTTGATAAACAATTAATGATAACTATTTATAAATAGGATTAAATTCATTAATATTGTTCGATAAATTTCTAGGGATGTTGGGATCGACATAATTATTTAACTGGTTTTTCATATAATAACATTTTTCATTCTACTATAATGATGGTGTATTATGAGGTAGTATGTGAAATGAAATTGAAAAATCTAGCATCCAAGGATTACTTAAATGAACGGTTGATAACGGGGCTAGAAATTGTAGATGTATTAGTTGTGAATGTGAAGATGATTTATAAACAAATGAGGAAACCATTACATATGAATGAAATATATGATGAAAATATGAGAAACTACTTTTCTTTCTTGGTAGGTATTTATGATTTCCATAAAATTTCTCCATGAAAAAAGTCATATTCATTTTGGTTTTAATGTAATGCTAATTATATTTTTCATTGGTCCTTTTTAATCTCTTTTGAAAACTAGATAGTTTGTCTATCGAATAGCCTTTTCTTTAAGTTTATCTTTGGTAAAAAAAGTTTCTCCATGCTTCAATATTAAGAAAGTATAATCTTTATTCATCCCCTTTTTTAATCCCAAATGTAGAAAAACTAGAATAGAACATTCCTTATGAAGAGAATCATGATCATATTATTGATTTTATAGAGATTGTATTGAGAAATTAGGTAATTCAACTGGTTATTGGTTTTTGGAGAAAAAACATCGTTAAAGAAAAAACATAGGAATCTGGAAATGTTATGATGGAAATGAGTACTCTCTTGTTTAATAAGTCAATTAAAATTGTGAGGATGAAATTTATAAATGGGGGGGGGAGATATTATTACCCCCTAGGTACTTATAATATTAGTTATTTTCATTCTATATTTAAATAGATAAATTCAATATAAATGTATAATGAATAAGTGGTATATAAAAATTTTATGGAATATATAAAAATTAAATAGTAACCTATCCTATAGAAGTATAAATAAAATTTATATATTATATAATTTTAAAAAATGATATATTTATATCATGGAATAAGTCAATAAATATTTAGAAAATGAAAAATTAAATGATAGTGTTTTTGTTTAAAATAAATTATTTTATAACATATTATAATTAATATAATGATATAAAAGTAAATTAATATTCATATAAAGGATTCATAAATTATTATTTTATTTTCTTGTGATTATGAAATAATTTTCCTATCTGTTTATTACTTTGTCTGAGTGTTATAACCTATGTTACGGTTTTAAAATAAGTAATTTTTAATTAAATAATGAAATAAAAAAATGTAAATTTCACATAAATATAATTTTTTCCATAAAATAGTGTTCATTTCTGAATTCTCCACATCAAAAAATCTTTACAGTGAATTTTTGGTATTCTTCTAAAATAGTAGAATTTTTGTAGAATAATACATTACAGTAATTTATTATATTTAACAAATACACAACCTATTGAATCATAGATGGTGTGTGATTGATGTCAACCTAAAATCAAGAAATGTGCATCATTATATTAATATATTTATGGATAATTCATGTACACTTTATATTATTGAGCAAAAATAATAATCTAATGAAGAAAATAATAAAAACACCCATCCCCTCCGCTATGAATATAACCCCTTACCATATCTTCTACTCACAACATAGAGCCTTGTATCAACTAAATCTATACCCAATTACCTTTCCAAGTATCTTCCACACGTGAAATACATTATGCTATTAATTAAAGGACATGAACAAGTGGCTTAAAGAGACTTTCATGGAGATGAATTCAGTAGGTAAAGTCTTTTTTATTTTCTTTTACATTATTTTTAATTTCTTTATGTTCATATTCTCTGATAACATCCCCTTATCCAGGAGTAATGACTACTAAAATATCATATATATATATATATATATAATTTCATTTTATAATGTTTAGGGAAAAAATAGTCATTAAACATCTTCTATTCTCCCATTTATTTTAAAAATTAGAATACCATTTCTGTTGTGTCAATTTACAGCCATCTTGGATGATTGATTTTCATTTTATTTTTCCATAATATAGGATGGTTATAAATCCATTATTAGGGTCAAATATGATTTTATAATACATTTTATAAGTTATATAATGTTTATTAACAATTATATTTATATGATATTAAATATAATGACATATTTTTACAATGGTCATAAAACCCCCCCAAAAAATCTAAATAATTATCCTCAATGATTTTCATAATGAATTTTCCTCATATCATAATAAATTATTAACGATATCATTTAAAATTAAAATAACCTAATAAAACTATCTCATCCCACTTTGTTATTTTTTTCTTCCATTTGAAAATAAAATCCATAATTATCCAACCATGGAAACAATTAAATAAATGCACCCAAAACAATGAAAATGACAAATATTATCTATTAATGGGTGGAAAAATGTTACAATAAGACCATTTTAGGAATTATAAATATTAATATTATTCAATAATATATTTTTAACACTCATTAAACAAGTATTCATGATTTTTTAACCAATCATAATTATTACAAACCATAGTTAATGGACTTTTCAATTAAAATCCTCAATTATATTTCAATTATTTAAAAATTAAAAATGATTGATTTTAGGATGTGATTTTGAATGATTTATAATAATTCTCTTATTTTTTGAAATTTTTTATGATTATTAATGGGACCTATATCTCCATCCAATGCATTGGGTATGTTTATGTTGTATGTTGGACATAAATGTTATTCTATGTGTTATGGTGATGGTTACGCAATAAGATAACTGTGATGGTTTCATCATAAGGCATCCATGTGTGTAATATGTAAATGTTTCCATGATGGATAAAAATAATATGATACTCATTAGGGTTAAAATATTTTCGGATTAATTACACATGTTACTTATACGGGTTTCTTCATGTTTTTCAATGTATTATGGAAATCACATGTTTTCCCAATGTATGCGATACTTTAAGGGTGTTAAGTATATCTTCTGAAAATTATTTCAAATGAATATAATTATTCATGTACTGGATTTTCCTTTCTCCTTTATTTACATTTTTTATTTTTTTTCTCATCCCACAATTGGAAATGTTTTTATAGGATTTAAGGATGTGTCAGAGAAAATAAGAATACCAGAACAATATTTGGAATATTTTTCATGAAATTAATTCATTTATTGTTAAAATGTATTATATTATGGATTAAATGGAAACTGTGTTAGTATTATACATAATGAATTAATGTGGAACATTTTGTAATTTTTTACGACATCCTTCTCTAAAAATTCTAAACATAAAATATTTTTTGGAATGTAATAATGTTAATTATAGTTTTATTAACTAGATAATGTAATGTTATAAGTTTCATTCGCTATAATAATATTTTCATAAACAGTGATTTTGATATTAAATGTTCATAAAAATAGATTTGTTATTTTTTAATATAAATATTTTGGATGGTTGCATTTAAAAATAATATATGTAAAATAGAGGGTCAAAAATAACAAACCAACAAACAAAATTCTAAATTTGGGGATTTTGTTATCAAAATACAACTCATCAGTAGTCATGGATCATGATCCACCTTATTCCCATGAAGCTGGAAGTTTTTCATTCTTGTCATCCTTATTGTCTTTCAGATTATGAAACCTGCTTCTATAATATCAATGATTTCCATCATAAAGAATTGAACTATTATTGTTTGTTAAGCTTCATTTTCCCACTCTCATTGTTCAAACAATATTATATATTTTAATCAGAATGTTTTAAAAATCATTTCCTCAACTTTTATAAATAAATCTACATATATCACCCTTATTGATATTTTTTGGGATCACCAGTCTACATTTTTTTCATATATGAAATTGAAAATTGTTTCATTATTCATCCACATTTGAAGAAATTTCACTATAATCTCCCTTTTTGGTCTATCAAACATGTTTACATATTTAATAATATATTTCTATATATGGTTTGAAACATGAATAATGCTTGTCAAACAATCTCTAATTTTGATGGGTTATTTGTTGAGTTAATCGCTTCAATGTATCCCAAACCAATGGTTCCCTACTGTTCAAACTATTACAAAACCCAAATCAGTTAACATCAGTGAACATACTATTATAATATTGGGGAATTACCAAAATCATAAAATTAATTTAACCCTTAAATTTTATTTCAAATTACATTATCACATGGTCTTATAGTTTCCTTAGTTCATCAAATTTTAATCAATGTTAAACCTAGGTTAATTTAAATTAGTGTCCCTTATATCTCTTTACATATCAACTCAAAGATACATGAAATAAATACATCAGTGTGGTTCATAAGGGGTAAAAGATAAACTATAGAATATACCTAGTTAAGGCCTTTGCCGATGGTTTTATTTGTATCCCCTCATATAGAAATATAATGTTGACTAATACAATATTTAGGCATCTCGTTTCTAAGTTACCACAAGGTGAATTTGTTCTGTAGCCACATCCACATTTGAGTTTCCATAAATAGATTAATTTATAGGAAATATACTTATAGAATAAATTACTAATATTTTATTAATTCACCATATACATTTATATATATTTAGGTTTCTTACTATGATTTTCTAAACACAATATAAAATTTAACTAAATTATCCTCTTAAAATAAGTAATCCATTGCTCGAATACAATCAGCTTTCACCCAAGATCAACATAAAAAAATTTTACATCAAGAATATGGAATAAATATTTCATCTAAAAAATTTAACAACTATTAGGATAGAAAATAAATATTATCAAATACAACAATTCCCACAAATTAATTTTGTGGAATAATATATATATATTCACAATTTAGTTTTGAGATGAAATCCATATATGTCATCATTATGTTTTTTAAGAAAAATATATGTATGCAAACAATTGTTTTATGATTAGACATAAAACCATAGCCAATTCATTGAGGTTGATATATGAACACATCCATAATCATCCATACATAAAACTTCCACATAAAATAAATGTTTTCAGCATATCATAAATAACTATTAAAAGAAAATGGGTTTCATGAATTTGTTAATTGTAATAACATAAAAAAATATAGTTTGAAAGAAAAATATGGTGTGAAAAATTATTTCAATAATATTAATGTGGAAATAAAAAATAAAATTATCATATTCCAGAATAGATCAATCTATAATAATGATTATTGACGATGAGGGATAATGATTTAAAATTTTCCAGAGTAAAAAAAAACCATTGTATTTATTCCTACAAAGTTGAATTACTTCAATCTTTTTAATGATAAAACATCAGTATATTAATATACTATTTTAAAAAAAATTGTTACCTTAATCTATTTGAAATTTTAATTTATAATTTTTTTCAACCTGTATGATTTATATCTTGTTAACTTTTTCCAACATTAAGTGTCTATATTTTTTATTGTTTATACTAATTTTATAAGAATGGTGTCTATAATATTTTTTAATGGAAATATCAGAATTACATGGTCATTAATGTTACATTAGTGGGTGAGTTATAATAATTAATGATGTTTTATTATCCTATAATTACTATTTCAATCATTATTATAGAATGTTAAATCAATAACAAACTGACATTGCTAATTTTCAAAACCAAAGATATATGTTTTAATATGTATTGAGTTAAACATTTATGTATCCATTATAAAATATTTATTAAAAATATTTATATCAAATTTTATCAATAATTATATTAACATATTCATTCTTTTATTTCGTAACACTCTTTAACAGGGTCTCCAAACATATCCAAAATTAACATACCATGATTATTGGTGATTGTGATGATCTTTATTTGTAATATCATCACAAAAGTAGCATAATGATATATTTTAATATTTATTAGTTTGATAAATCAGAAATATAAAATATTTATAATTATAGGTATTGAATATGAAAAAAATACATAATTTATGTAAAATATTTTTTTCATAGTATCCTTATTTTAAAATGTTGAATTAGTGGTGATTGTTAATTGATCAAATCATTAATTGGTTCACCATTAATTATTAATAAGAATTTAAATATGTCATAAATTAATATTTATCTATTTAACTAGTTATCATTTATAATAATTGTAGGTGGTAATGAGAAAAATAAAAATTATAAATAAATATTTCGATGGAGTTAGTATTCCAGTAGTTCCCATTGTATATGTTTTTCTATTAAATAGAAGGAACGAAATATATAATATGTTGTACCATTTAAACACTAGAATATGTTATAAAAATCATAATTATATATAAATTAATCATTATCACCATCCATTCATAGTGTTAATGGAAAATACTATATGGTGCTTTCTTAAGGGAGATGTCTGCAAAAAGAGACCCAAATGTAATTATCTATTTTCTTATAGGAATAAAGGGGTCACACATATGGTTTTTTCAATAAATATTATTAAATAAAAATATAATAATGATACTACATTTGTCATCTAAATTTGATGTAATGTATTTTTGGGAAGAATTGGTGTACATAATGAAATCGAATATACATAGAGAGGCTAAGATTTTATACATCACTTATTGGATTATCTCCCATGCAATGGGGGTTAAGTTAATGATTGGAAGACTTTTTAGAAGAAACAAACAAAATCAATCATTATATAAAACATTATGATAGTATTGGGAAATTTTTTGAAATATTACAATAGTTTGTGGTGTGGGGGATGTTAAGAGATGAGAGACCCTTTTATGAATGAAAAGGTATGGCATTGTAGTACATTCCCATATATATTCAACATTGTTAATTCAGTTTCATTGAAAGCATCTCCAAAATATTATAAATAATGGGTTGATAAATATATAAGCTCATTTTGGACATAACCAGGTTTTCCCAGATGATTGAAACATGTTTATCCATGGTACCTCTTGAAATATTACATTTTTCTGTTTTTTACCTTGATTATTTGTTTTTACAAAAAATAAAAGAATCATTATGCATAAAAATAATGTGAAAAAATAAATAATTTGGATCTATTGATTTAAAATCATAAATCCATTTTTAATAGTTAATTTTATAAATTTTTTAATACTAATTTTAATATAATAAATTTATGATATATTAATAATGTTTTGGGAAAAAAATATTATTTGAGTTCAAAATTACCAACAGTAGGTTTGTCTAATATAATAATTTTTTAAATGTACAATTTCTATTTTAAATGATATATTTTTATGTAAAATTTTTCATAAATTTATTATTTATACTTATGTATGAATACATTACTAAATCCCATATCATTAGTAAAAAAATTTATTTATCCATTCACTGATAATATTTTTTAAAATACTAAAAAAATTATCATCTATTAGTATATCCATGATAAATAAAAAATAAATTAACTTTAAAAAAAATTATAAAATTGTTATATAGAATTAAGAATATAAAATATATAAAACAACAATTTCTATCAGATTGATGTTTTCTATACAATAACTATTATTTTACGTATAAATTATTAATTAATAAAGTTCCCACTTGTTGACCAGAAAATAAATATGACTTGTATTATTAGATCATAATAAAAATAGTTCCCTGAAATTAAATTCTTCCATCAAGGAAATAAAATTTTTTCAGAAAATATTGTATTATGTAAAAATGATCTTTAGAAAGTTATAATAAATGTTGATATATATATATATATATTGTTGTTATAATTTTAATTTGTACTTACTTAACTCTTTATTATCTTCATGTAATACCATAGAATTATATAAAATGTGGTTGTAGTTTTATTTGTTGGTTCAAATTCTTTAGATCATCAGGAAATCTCGGCAATATTAATCTCTCCCATATATAGTTTTTATCAATCCATAATAGCTTGATATTTCCATTTGAATTGTCTCTAGAATACCCAAGAAGAGATACATCCCTTATGATTTCAAAAAAATGAGTTTATAATGAAAACATATACTTCTTAATTCCATTTTCGCTAACATTAATTTTTGATATTGCAATATAGTTACTTTATTTCATACCCTCATATTATATGACTACATTTGATACACCCACAACTAATATAAAAAATATTTAATTGTATTTAAATTTAAAAATTTTATAGTGTTTCAAAAATAGATTTTATTATATTATTTAGATATGGGTAATATATAGATTTATATATTGTCATTATATGTCTCAAACATGGGTTCCCTCATCTGATAGGTCACATACATTGGAAATTTCCATTCTGAAGTATCCTCTTAGTAACCATCTTCATCCATTAATCCTATATAAGAACTCATTAACTCCACTCCAACATCATGAAAACTTGACAAATAAATATATGTATTGCCTGAAACAAACCATGACTACTAATATATAAAATATAATGAGTTATGGGCTTAGATTATGAGAAATTACAAAATCCAATAAATAATCAATTAACTAATTTTCATTTATTTGTAATAGTTTCACAAAATATAGAATGATATTAAACTAGATAAATTAAATAATTTTAAAATCTATATAAAATATTCCTTAGGTCCACATTAATCATGTTATAGTGGTTTAAGTGATTGATATTAGTTTAGATGTATGGTTATTCATTTCTATAATTATTTAACTCCCCATATGTATTTAATACACTTATTTGATACAATAATATAAAAATAATCTATCATTGATTCATATAATACTACAAAATATCCATTCAACAGCATGAAAAAATTGTTTCGAAAGAACTATTTTTTTACATAAGATCCCATGAACGCCTAAATCTATCATTATCTCTATTTTATCATTTATAAAGGAAACCCTATTTTAGATTGAAAATAGTTATAAAATAAGTCTTGTTTTTGGTGTGTTATCCTAAAATTAGAGAACACTAAAATAAGAAAATTTTAATTTATATGACATTAAGGTTAATTTAAAAGTACATGAAATATATATATTATAGTCATTTCAATCATATTTTTATATAAAATTACATTGGTAAAAATAACTATCACACTGTCTATAGTACCCAAATCCTCTGAAAAGAGCCCATATATGGTACCAATTGTTGTTAAAAACCTCTCAACCTCAATAATAAGAGTATACATTCATAAAAACAACTATTATGTGAGAAATAATATAATGAAATAAATTAATCCAAAATATGAAAAAAAATGAATTAAATTTCCATTTAAATGAACAAATTATCATTGGGTCATACTAAACATATTGTATGTATGATTTATGTGATATTAAATCATATATGTCACAAAAGACAAGTGAGTTATATTACTAAATTAGAAATAAAATATGATAATTGTTTCCCTATTATTAGTGGGTGACACACATTTCAAGCAAAAATGTAAAATTAAAACTAATAACTGAAATACTATGTCATAATAAGCACACTGAGCATCATGATAAGGTGGGTTTAATTCCAAAATTCTAGAAATGACTTATGAATCATTTTCATAATAAATGAATACAATCCAATTGATTTTTCTTTATTTTGAGTTTGTAATTTTTGTTTTGAACTAAAATTTCAATTTTAAATAAAAATAAACACTTCGAGTCATACTGGTAATATTATATATCAGATTGAGGTTCAAGTAAATCATATATTTCCAAAATTACTAATGGATAATTTTACCAATGTATCCAAATTATTAGAATTCGTTTGATTAGTTTTGAGTATATCATGTGTCATTTATCAATGACTCAATCTTTTATATATGAAATTTTACCTTCTTTTAATTTTTTCATAAATCAAATTCATCGCATATGGAATTTAATAAAATGACATTATTATACTAATGGAAGAAAGAAATAATTGATATATATATATATATATATTTATTAGGAACCAGTACTAATGTAATAATAACCATAATATATGATTTTTAATATAACTATTATGAATAGAACTCGAGACAATAGAATAGTAAACTCAAATATAAAATTATAACTAAAACTTATGCATCTTATAATAGAAAATGTGATATAAATATAAGATTCCGTACGTAAATAACTATTTTAAAAATGATAAACTATGTTTTGGTATCTTAGTAAAATAGAACTAATTATTCAACATCTTACAATAATATAATGATTTAAAATAACTATATTTTTAAAATTAGTTCATAATTTCATCTTATTTTTATTATGAATATAATATAATTTTATGATACTGTAATTAATTAGTCAATGTGTAATAAAATCGATTATAAAATTAAAGCATCTTTTTTTCTAACAAATTAGCCTTTTAGTTTTTAAATAATATTATCAAATCAAGAAAACTAATTTCAAAAAATGGATTCCATTTATGAAATTTACACATTTAAAAATGATTAGGTTTAATTTTTTTCATTTTTATAAAATAGTTGATTTTTTGTTGAATAATGACAAACAGGTAATTTTAGGTATTTAACAAATAAATGGATTATTGATTCATGGATGAGTTATAAATGAATTATGAACCCATTAGATTTATCTTTGTTGATTATTTTACTCTATTTAGTCATATTAATTATCCCTATTGAGAGACTCAGTCCAAAATGATAAGAAATTGAATAAAATAATCAAAAACCCCCATCTCCTACCATATAAATTACACCCCTCACAAAAATTATAATCACTCCTTTTACAACATATATATTGTCAAAACATAACTAATTATAATCAAAATCATCTTCCACATTACCAAAATGTTCTGTTCTAAAAAAAACACCATGACCTGGTTCATTAAGGAGGCTCTAAAAATATATGATACAGAAGAGGTAATATCTATCTTCTTTCCCTTTGAATTTAAATAATTCTCTTATACTATATTCCCCTCCATATAACTTAGGTGGAAATGATACTAAATATATATATATATACTATAATTTTATTATTTTAATTAAATATCTATCATCATGTATAGACTCTTAGTTTTTTATTCAAAAAAATTAAAACGCCATTTATGATTTGTCGATTCACCAACTTCATGGATTTAGAGTTTTAAATTTCCATTACAGTCTTCAAGGATATTAATAAGACTGATATTAGTATTAAATTTAATTCTAATATGCATACTATAATTCTTTTAGATATCTAGAAATATATTATTGACATAATATTAAATAAAATTATACTTGTTTTTTTATCATTTTAAAAAGAAAAAACTGAAATGAAAAACATTCCATAACTATTTTAATAAATGATTTATCCTAATATTTGGATTGAAAAATTTATATTGGAATGTTTAATGGTATGGAATATTAATAGTACCATTTCTTTACGTTTTTTTAGTTTAATGTTTTACTTTACATGAACTCACATATTGGTACTCAAGGGAACCGACCATATAAAATGAAACAAACAATTATAGAATAGTGAAATTGAGCTCCAGAAGTCATAAAAAATGTCACTAACGAACATCATAAAATTAAAATAAAACACGTAAACCTATATTTTTTTTCAAGGTAAATAAATTATTGATTAAAGATATGTTATTTATTATATTAATTACATATGTCGAACATAGTGGAAAAATGTAAGGGTATTTTCAAACCGAACACTATATTTCTCTTTTAACTAGTTTGTGGAAAATATCATATGTTATGTTATGTTAATGTTCATTAAATACAATTTCATAGTTAATTTAATTTTTATTTCAAGGATATACATGATTCAAGCATTTTATACTACTAGTTTAATGATTTTCCAAAAGAATTCATCTTTATAATCCATATCATTTCTACTCCTAATATTGCTTCTTCCTCACTCATGTGTGATGATTCTAATTCTACATGTGTTTTTGTATTTTTAATTTGAGAACCCCATATTTTATTCATTAATATATGATTTATAAAATTCTCAAGAAACCAATTTCCTTTTAATTGGTTATCTTATGAAAATTATTTTTATACATTCTTTGTTGAATGACATACTATGTAAATGATATGATGTGACAAGTAGGCCATGAAATATATATCCCACCAATAAAATGGGTAATGTGATGTATCTCTTGATATGATGTTTATTATGAGATTAAATGATGATAGATTTTCTCATAGTGTTTATGTTTTCACTTTTCAAAAATGTTATTTGTGAACAAGATTCTAGCAAAATTAACATCTATGTGTAGTATTTGACTACTAAGACAAGATATTTCATTAATATTAATTGCAATATTTCATTCTTTTTCCAATGGTTCCAACATAATGTTTATGATAATCCTATACATATATTATGATTATTATTATTATTCTCACTTATGTTTTATTGATTCATCACTCATATGTACCATCTTACAATACTTTAATATCACCCTTCTCTTTAATGTATATTATCATATGACTACATTTAAGAAGGAAAATTTGGGATTTAATGGGTTAAAGATGATATTTTTTAATAAATTTTTATGTTCTATTATTGTGGAGGTTATGTTATTTTTTCAAAAAACTAATCAATTGTATTTTTATTTGGTGATTATATTTGGTTGTTTATCATTAAAATGATGTAACACTTTTTTAATGAATCAAAATAGGGTCTTTATTATTTTCCTTTTATCTCGTACTAGAAAATTTTGAAATTATTATTATAAAATGTTAGTGAAGAGACGTAGGATAAGGAAAGTATATGATTCTTTTCTTAGAAAAATATTAAAATATAAATCCCATAAGATATTACTTTAGTTTTAATTGTGTAAAATGATATTTTATTAAATATTTTTTGATTTACATTTTTTTATATCAGTTTTATTTTATAAAATTCTGGGAAATAAGATAAACCAAGACACTAATAAATGTGAATGAAAAGGGAATGATTTACATTGTGACATATGCAATTCATTGAGAGGTTTATTTAAAACATTTATGGTGATGGTTACACATCATTCTCATGCAATGAAAAAAAAACGTGAACAATGTGGGATGTCATCCTGTACCTAATGGGAAGAAACTGGATATAGAATCATTTATATAGAAACTACCACTAAAATTTAATCGATCTATATATCATCTTATTTTAAAATAGTTTGTTATCTCAATTAATATTTTTATTTTATATTAACCATTTTTTTATGAAAGAGAAGTCCACTCTTATTATGTGTAGTTTAGATGTTGACCCTAATAAATGGTGGAAATTGATATAGAAAAAAAATATGACGGATGAAATGGTTGATATGGAATGGGAATATTTTATGTAAATATTTATGAACTTGTAATTCATTCAATAATATCATAACATTGTGGAGATATAATTATTAGTGCTGAATAAATTTGAAGTTGAATATGTCATGGCTTATAAAGGAAATATGTCAAGGCATTCAATGTATTCCTTGGTCGTTGTTTTCAATAATTATAGCGTGATATATACAGACATTATGGGTAAAAACCATAAATTTGAATTTCTACAAAACTATGATTCATTCGGAATTATAAAGAATTTGGTCAAAGTACTCTAATTGTATATATGAATTTTATAGAATGGACCCATAATAGTGGAGATAATAAAATAATAACGGAACTTTATGCTGGTGGTTAATGTAACACACCATGTATATAATGAATATGACATTATAATTTTTTTAGATTTTAATATTAAATAAAAATTTATCTTTAATAGAGATTATATGTTCTATGGCATTACAGACACACAATAAGGGGTTTTATCTGAAATTTCATGTTTTACACAAGGCAATGTCATTATGAAAACTAATAATATAATATTATTTTATATTGTAGTTAACACCTATCCATATTTTTCTTGAATGAATAGATCAAACTAGATTATGATTATACATGTTTGTTAAATATATTATAAATTATCCAATAAAATTTAGAGTCTTAAAAAGAGAATGAATATGATTTAATGAATGAAAAACTCTAATTGTTTTAAACGGTTTTTTACCATCTTTTGATGGAGAACCCATTTTAAATCTAGTTTTTTCACTTTTATATATTCCAGTTGAAAATATAATCATTTTCATTTGAATCGAGACATTAAAATATACTTTGGATAGTTTTTTGGTATTTTTTTTATAATGTTCAATTTTAATCAATAGTAACAAAATAGAGCATTTTAATTCAATACTACCTTTTAATATAATTTATTTATATTGATAGACTATCTTTTTAGTTGGTTTTAAAGTGTAATTAGATTATATTTTTTCCATTTAATTTAATTTTGTTCATTGAAAGTAATTTCACTTTGTAATTAAACATAAACACTTGCCAATCCTTTGATAGTTAATATATCATAAAAAAACTCTTTCTGTTTTTGACAATAGGAAATAATTTTAAACTCATTTCTATTAATTATTTTTTTTTATTTAGGAAAAAAAGATTCCATATTTGGAATCTGGATATTAAATTTGTGTAAATATGTAACTTTTATTTTTATAAATTAGGAATAGTAACACCAGTAAATATTTTATTTACAATGGTTAATGGGTAAATGTGTTAAATAAGGGTAAAAAATAATAATATTATTATAATAAAAAATTACTCTAAAATGTATCCTAAACCAGTTTCATGAAAAATGTCAAACCATGGGCATCCTTGGGTCGATTTTGTGTCCTCATGTATCCAGTTTTAAGTTAATATGACACTTTATAAAAATTAATATAATTTTAACGGAAATATAACATAAATATATATATCGTAGTAAAAAAAATATTTATAATGTGCTATATATGGGATATTTTATACAATAAATATCAATTATAATTAAAAAAAACTTCATACGTCATGGTATTTTATTTTTAATTTTTAGGCATCATATAAATAATTTTAATTATGACATAATGATGATGTAATGAATACCCCCTTAATGAATGTTTTAAATAAATGAGATTATAAATTGGAAAATAAATTTATTTTTGAAATTTTTCATACAATCCAATAATTTTATGGATGAGTATAACTTGTTTTCATTGAATCAAATTAGTTTTTTCGAATGTATCAAGTTGTTATAGACATTCTAAATGTCATGATATGATTAGTTTATAAATTGAAATAAATGAGTTCTTAAATCAATCAATATTTAATTAAATGATAAAATATTCCAAAAAATATATGTTTCATCCAAATGACATATATAGAGTTAATAATAACATTAATGATCCATTTTTGGGTTACTTGTAATTTTTTTAAAAATATATTTACCATGAAGTATGAATATACTAGAGGACATGTTAAAAGTTGAATTTGATAACTAAATGATAATGCTAAAAGATAAGGTCACTATTATTCCCTAAATATGTCTAAAAACTGTTGGATGAGATTATTTAGAACAATAACGACTTTACATTATAATTTATATAGTTGGGGACATTTTGAAATCAAAATTCATTTTACAATAAAATAATATTTTCATAATTTCTTAAAAATAGAATCCACCACGGTATTAAAAGCTGTCATCCCTTACACATACTCAAAACTATCAAGCCCCCATCGCTAATCCAACCTCAGCCCAAATAAGCTCCCAGAATCCAATTCTTCCACCAAGAAGAATTAAATTAGGAATAAGTCACATTAATAAAGCATTTTGTTTCAAACCAAATAGAGTTACCCAATTTAAATTATATTAGTGAATGAAGGAGTCAAGTTGGACATGAGGTAAGGAAACATTTTAACCCAATTTCCATTATTTGGGTTAAAATTATACTTCTTTATTATGTAGTACTATGAAGCAGTGTGAATGACCTATGAATTTTTTACACATAATATTAACTTTTATTTCGTTTATTTATATTTGTCACACGTAATTATGTCATTGATTCATCTTTAGTATAATGGTACAATTATTATAAGGTATTTCATCTCAATTTACATTCCATTGATACATATTTTTTGTTATTCACCAATTACCATTTCTATGGTGTATATACTGACTTTAAAAATATTAAATAATGAATATTTTTAGTCTGAGTTTTTTATAAGTTTTGTTTTCTGTTATTCATTAATTATTTTTATTCAAGCATTTCATCAAATGGTAACAGACTCTTTAACTAAAAAATTGTTTAAAATGTTTTAAATATTTAATCATCAAAATATTTCTCATTAATTTCAATGTTTTTTAAAAGTATTTAAGGATTTATTTATGTGGAAATTAATTTTTTTAAACGTAAATTCATTTAAAATATTCAATATGGTCTGGGACACGTTGATTTAAAAATCTCTTTATAAAATGATTAAAATCGTATTGGAAATGGATTTTATAATTTATTGATTGAGCCAATCTATTGATAAGATATATTGTGATTTGAATGTGGAAATTTTGTCATAAAAGTATGCTTTCTTTTATGTGTTATAATTATGTAATTGTTCTCTAGAATTATTTACGTATAAGGGTGGTTCTGTGATAAACCTAGGGAGGGTGAGCCTGATATAGCTCTCCAATTCATTGGGTAACATGATGGAGGTAAAAATTAATGTTTATCCTAAGAGGTTTAGGTAATATACAATGATGTGTATTCCAAACGTAACTCCATGTGTAGTTATTAATGATAAAATATAAGTATGTTATGAATTCCAAAAGTAACCATTATGATTGCTATGTGTTATTAATAAAAAATATGATTTTACGTGGTATGTTAAGTATTGAAATGTATGATTTCATTGATTTGTATGTATTGATGGACTAATGTACTAATTCTTAGTTTTAAAACCCTTACTAATCTTTTTAGGATTATAACATTTTTTAGAAATATTTTTCACAGGGTATAACCAAGGGTTTGAGAATGGAAGAGTTCATGAAGATTTATATAATGAAAATAACTCTTGTTTTATTTTAGGAGTTTTTCTATTGTGAAAAAATTTAGATAGAGTAGAAGTTTCTGGTTTGTAATTTTTGAATTGTAATGTAATGGTTACAACTGAATTCTCTAAAACACTAAACCAGAAATGATAATAAATGCGAATTATTAAATTTATTCAATATTATGTAATTTTTATTGTTGTGGCCTTATAGTTTGTATCAGAGGTTGTTTTAGACAGTATTAAAGATTATGAGTTTTTGTTAGACACATAGTTAGTATCTATGTCTACTCTATATGATAAGTCCTTATTTTGTAACTTTTATGATCAAGGAATGCATGTTAGAAATGGAAGGGGGATGATCCCAAATGACATTCATATCTCTTCCTAATGACTTGTTTGCAATAACTTTTGCAAAGTCATGTCCAGACGATTATGAAACATTTTCTAACATACCACTCCCTTGAAATCAATTGTTTGAGGTATCGAAATCCTCTACTACACCATGATTCCATTGTGGATCATGGGTTGTATTTTAACAAATCACATTTTTTCAGTATTCTTATATTTTCATGAAGGTAAATATTATCACTGAATTTTACAATATTTAAACTTTTCACAATATTCTGAATCAAATTAAAACTTTGAAAATGGTGTTGTAGAAGGAGTCCTTTGCCCAACCTATTTATATTTGATTTAAATTTATATTCTTTCATCGCATACTTATGGTATTTTAAAGGGTCCATTTATTGAATGATTCAAGTATATCTTTGTCTGACTATTTTATAGAAAGAATGTTTTATTAGATGTTTTGAAATTATAATTCATACATGATAATTTTCTGAAATATTTATCTATGAGCACCAATATGATCCAATTTGTATGAGGTATATTATTATAAAGGAAGAAGATGATTTTGGCGGATCTATAAATCATTTTTTAAATTCGTGGACCATCTATCTATGTGAATATGATTACCATGATTCTTGGTGGAAACCATGATCAATGTATGATGTTCATTCATTAGGAATAGTGTTATTTTATGGATGTAAAATAATGTCAATATATATATGTCTTCCTGAATTATGATATTGTGGTCATTAAGAGTTGGGATGAAAATTATCGGTATGAGACACCCATTGAGGTTAAATATTGTTTGGGTTATTTTTATGATTTTCAAAAAGGTAAAACACTCAAGATGGGAGGCAACAGATCACGTCTGGCAAGGCTGGATGAATCGAACCCCAAACCGAAGGTTTACAAGGGTACATCATCGATGAGTAGCCACTATGAAGGTGCTGGTTAGTATGAATTATTAGTTTTAGTTAAATGATTTTATGCAATAAGAATACGAGGATTTTGGGAACTTATATATTATCAAATTGATATCCTTAGTATGAAAAATTGATTTGGTGATGAAGTGGTAATTGTTATTTTGGAAGACGTTCTCGCATTTTTGGTAACACTATATGACCATGGAAAATAGAATACGATGGGGTTATATTTGTGGAGCAGTGGTTCAAATATTATTTTAGAAGAATCTATGTTTTTATTGTGAACTTATAGTAATTTGGGTTCATTATGGAAATGAATAACATATATATTTAAAATTTGTGATTATGTTAATTACATTTCAGTATGAGACCTTTAGAGTAGTCGATGTTATTTGGAGACAAATGTTATGATTTATCATTGATGTATATGTGATCAAATCCTTCTAAATTTTTTGTTTCAATCATAGTTGTCTTATTTTGTTGAATTTTAAGTACAATTGGGTATTGAATTTTATTTGATGAACTTTGGGTAGTGTGTGTTCAATTTTAGAGATAAAGAGTAGTATTTGTTTTTATAAATGTCCATATTTTTTTGGGTTATATGATCTTGTACTAACCATTTTGGATTTGGTAAATGTCTAAATATTTGGGAAATATATTGTTCATTTTATGGGGATTATGTGATTCTCTAGAAGTTGATTATAGCTATTCCGGTTTTACCAAGTCATATTGATTACTCAATGTTGGGAGAAAAGATGGGTTTTCGGTAGAAATTATTATATGATGAATCTCTACCTGAAAACTAAGTATATTTCCTCATGTTATATTTCAATCACATAAAATAATTCCACATCATTTTGAAAGGCAACATAAAAAATTGTTTCCATTTAATATTCTTATAGGGGAATCAATGATAATTTAATATATCATAGGTTTGTGGTTTCCTTGTTGTTAACTTTCTCCTAATGATGTTTTAAATCACACTCTACCAGAACATGACACTCATTTTCTCCTCTAAATACATGTTTTCATACATGGGATCATAATATGTGTTATATCAGGTGACCTTTAAACTTATATTTCATTCTTTTAAAGTAATTGTTTTATTAACACTTTTTATGATGTGGTACTTTCAATGAGGTTTCATATCCCAATTTTAAAATTATGAGGAATAAATTTCCAAATTGGGGAAAGATGTAACATCCCATGTAAATAAAGAATATGAAACGTTCATATTATTAATATTTTTGAGTTAAATAATAATTCTACTTTAAATGATATGTTATGTTTGATGTTATTCCTTACACGCAAGAATGAGTTTCTCCGTAATCTCATGTAGAACACTAGGCTGAGACACATTGAAAAATAATAGTATAATATTATTTTATATGGTAGTTAACTCATATTCGTTGTATTGGAAGGAATGAATAGAAATAACTTAAATATGATTATATATTTTGTTAAATGACATTAATTTACACTGTAAAATGTAAAATCTTAAAAAGAGAATGAATCTGATTGTAAGAATGAAAGACACTAATATTTTGGAAAGGTCATTTTACTGTCATTTGATGGAGGACCCCTTTTAAATATACATTTTTTCACTTTAATAGATTCCATTTGACAAAGTCAAGATATTATTTAGAATCAGGACATAATAATTTACTTTTGGAAGGTTTTTGGTATATTTCTGATAAGGTTCATTTTTAATTAATAGTGAAACATATAGCATTTTAATTCAAAAATACCTTTGGATTTAAATTATTTATAAGTATTTATTATATTTTATTCAGTTTTAATGTTTAACTAGATGTTATTTTTACCCTTTAATATAAATTTTGGTCATTTTATGTAATTTCACTTTGAAATTGAAGATAAAAAAGTGTCAATCTTTTGGTAATTATTATTTTTAAAAAACATGCCATTTGGTTTTGACAAAAAGAATTAATATTAATTTATTTTCTACAAATTATATTTTTGGAATTTTGATAAATGGATTCTCTATTTTTAATCAAGTTTTACTTGTTTTTTAAATAGGTTATTTTTATTTTTAGATGTTATGAATAGTAACATCATTAAATATATTATTTACCTTGGTTAATGGATAAATATGTTAAATATGGTTAAAAACTAATATTATAAAAATATTAAATTACCCTAACATGTGTTCTAACGCTATTTGAAGATACATTTCCTACAAAAGGTATCATTGGGTTGATTTTGGGACCTCATAGAGCCATTTGTATGTGAAAATGACACTTCATAAAAATTATTTTATAGTTAAGGAAAATAAAACAAAAATCATATATCTCTTAGTAAAACAAATTTTATAATGGGTTATATGTGTTATATTTTTAACAACAAATATTCATTAGAAAGCTACAAATATTTCATAAATCATGGAATTTTATTTATAATATTTAAACATAAACTATATATACTAATTTATGACAGAGTGATGATGAAATGGTTACCTCATTAATGAATGTTTTAAATAAATGAGATTATAATTATTCTAATAAAATTATTTAGTTCCTTTTTATGACATCTAAAAATTTTAATTGAGTAAAATAAATTGTTATATTTCAATTACTAGAATTTTTTTGAAAGAATCAAGTTTTTATTGATTTCATAAGACTCTAGTTATTAATATTTTATAAATTGAAATAAACAAGTTTTTAAATCAATCAACATTTTATTAAAGAATAAATAGTCTGAATAAATCTATGATTCAGCCAAATGTCATTTATGATGTTACTAATGACATTAATGATCAATTTTTTACCACATGGTACTTTATAATAAATATATTAACCTTATAGTATGAATATACCAGAGGTCATGCTAGAAGATAAATTAGTTTACTAAAGGTTAATGCTAAATGATAAAGTTAATTTTTGTCCGAAATTTTTCAAAACCCCATTGTATGAGAGTATTTCAAACAATACTCACATTATCATAAAATTAAATGTGGTGGGTACCAATTGAAATTAAAATTCAATTTATAATAAAATATTATTTCCAAAAACTCTTAAAGAGCCCCTCCTCCCAAAAATAAAAATCCATCACCTCTTACCCTTACTCCCACCTCTCAATACCCCTTAGATAATACATCCTCTAACCCAATAAGATATAAAAATCTTTCCCTTCAACCTAGAAGTCATAACGTAGGTATAAGTCACATCAAGAAAAACATATGATTCAAACCAAAGGGAGTTGGCCAATTTTAACGAGACTAATGAACGGATGAGTCAAGTTAGACATGAGTTAAGGGAACTTCTTAACACAATTTCCATTATTTGGGTTAAATTTATACATCTTGATTATATCATGCTACTAATATTTTTCGATGACATATGACTGTTAAAACATAATATCCACTTATATTTATTTTATATATATTTTTCACACATAATTATGGAATTGATTTATCCTTAATCTAATAGTAAATATATTTTTATGGGAATTCGTCTTAATTTAAATTCAATTGAGACATATTTTTTGTTACACACCAATTCACTTTTAAATGGTGTATATAATTCCCATTTAAATATTATATCACAAATCTATTTATTCCAATGATAATATTAGTTTAGTTTATGTTATACTTTAACTATTTTAATTCTTGTATTTACTCATGCGGTAACAAAGTTTTTTACTAAATCATTGTTTTGAATGTTTTAATTAGTTATTCTTTTAATATATTTATCATTTATGTCTATGTTTTTAAAATTGATTTATGTATTTTTTTATACATAAATTAATGTTTTAAAATTTTAATTACTATAAAGTATTAAATGTGGAATTGGACCCTTTGATTCAATAATATCTTTATTAAATAATTAAAATGGTATTAAAAATGGTTTTGGTAATGGATTTATTATATATATATATATATATTGAGCTGATATATTGTGATTTCAATGTTGAAATTTTAGCATTATTTTATTATTGCTTTATGCATTATGATTATTCTATGATTTTTGGGTATTATTTACGTATACGGGTGGTTTCTTTATAATCCTAGGGTGGGTGAGCCTGGGATAGCTCTCAAATGCATTGGGTAACATGATGGAGTTAAGCGTTAATGATTATAAAAATAGATTTAGGGAATATAACAAGACGGGTATTCCAAACATAACTCCCTATATAGATGTCAAATCTATAATGTATGTATGTTATGAATGACACATGTTACCATTTTGATTTATGATTAACATGTGTTATTCAAAAAAAGATATGATATTTTGTGGTATGTTAATGGTTGAAAAGTATGATTTCATTGATTTGTTTGTAATGATGTAGTAATGTTTTATTTTATAGGTCTATAACACTTACTGATCTTTTTATTCTTATCCCTTGTTTTTGAAATATTTTTCACCACTTATAAGTAATGGCAAGTGAAAGTAATAATTCATGAATATTTATATAATTAAAAGAACTATAATATTATTTAAGGAGTTTTATTATAGTGAAAAATATTTGATAGAGTAGAAGTGTCTACTTTTTAATTTTTTGAAATGTAATGTAATAACTACGACCTAATTCTATAAAACTCTAATCCAAAAAAGATCCTCAATGTTATTTATTAACATAATCCATGATTATGAAATTTATATGGTTGGGACCTTATATGTAATGTCTTTTATAGAATAAATAAATTGTAGGGAGTAAGGAAATATGAAATAATGTTCACAATACCACATATTCTATATGGTAATTTGTTTTAGTATCCACCATAAAAAAATTGTAATGTTAATTATGATTCCTTTACTACTATGGAAGTAGAAAATAAAAATTAAGTTGTACTTGTTATAATTTATATTCACTCAAGAATGAAAAACAACATATTTTATTCTCGTTCTCCGCATTCCTTTATATATATTTTTTCTATAACTATTGAATCGATTCCCAGGTACCATGAATTGGAGATATCCTTAAAAACCTAGTGGTTTTATAATAGAAAATGATGTTTTTGAATCATTTCCTATTAGAATATGCTGGAACAGTATTCTAGTTAATCTAAAAATACATCCCTTTAAGAAATTTTATTATATAATGGGAACGGATTAGAACAAAATATATAGGGAACATAAAACTTTTGGGAAATAGAAATATCTTTTCATATTATAAAACATCCACTAGTCTATTATAAATGAATGGAAGTGCATGATTCTAAATTGGAATATCGATCAACAGTGTAGGTTTTGAAGACCTATGGATAAGAATACCTCAATCAAATGGTTGAGTCAAATAAATGATTCAACCTAGAAGAAATGCCCATTGTGAGGAAATACAGAAATTTATTTCAAAAAAATATAAATGGAGTCCCCCTAGATTGTGAGGTATACTTATTAATTGAAATTATACCAATATCCACTCTTATAAGTAAATGTCCATACATGATAGGCTCTAACGAACAAGGGGAGTTAAAGAAGCATCTTCAAGAGAATTTGTACAAATGGTTCATATTCCCTAATGAATTTCATTAGGATTTTTCTAAAAAAAACAATATACCCATATATAACATGAATCCCCACCAATGGATTGATAACATGTTCAAAAAACTATAAGTATATCATTACATCTCATAGGTAAATATTCATTCTTGATATCATAAACTTAATGTGAATAATGGAAGTATTCTGAAAAATATATTTTTTTCATGGTCTAGTCATTATAATTTCTTTGTAATTATCTTAAACATACCAATTCCCCAACAATATTTATGGATTTTTTTACTACCGTATTTAGACAATACCTTGATAAATTTTTAGTAGTGTTTAATGATGATATTATCATTTAAGCTATGAAAGGGGATGATCATGAATAATATAAATTGATTGTGGTAGAGACATAAAGGAAGGGAAATTGTAGGAACTATTCAAAAAGTGTGAATTTCAGATGAAAGAAGTCACATTATTGGGAAAAAAGATCAAATATAAGGGATATTTTTAAGAACCTTTTAAAAAAGGTGATTTAGAAATGGCCAAACCCACATTTTTTGTGTTATTCAATTGATTTAATTGATTATTTGGGTAGTAATGAACTTTTTAGTTGAAATTATCACGATTTATAAGCCCACTAAATATTTTTACATTGAATGGGGATTTTTGGTATGTAATAAATAATTTGAGGAAATATTTATGGAGTTGATTGATAAGATATTAACTATAATTATATTCACAATAAAAAAATTGGAGAATATTTCGAGATATACAATGATGTATCAAAGAAAGGAGAATGTTTTTTACTCATTAATAGTGTTAAATTGATTTTTTATGCCAATCAACAATTTAATATCTATTAGACGAACTACCTGAAGAATGATTTGTACCTAGTGGGTATTATGTTTTCTTGGAATGACTGGTATCCTGACATTTATGGTGAGATTTGTGACATATGTATCATTCAAAATAAGCTAATGTACATATTACAATATAAGGATGTCAACCTGATTTTATGGAGATTGTTAGAGATACTAATGTATTGTTATTTCTCTATTAACTATCATCATGTAATGGCTAAAAAGGTAGGTGACACTTTTAGCATAAAAGAACATCCAAATCTATAAATTTTGAGGATTGTGAATGGAGTTATCTTTTTCGAAATAGAAAGAATAGATTTGTAAATCATAAAGTTAGGGAATAAATTCCAAATTGACCGAATGATTTTCCATCAATTCTATATCATATAATACAAATGTGGTACAAAAGGATGATTTAGAGTAAAAAAATTTGTTGAATTCCATTACGGAATAAAAACTACATGACTTCTACATAAATTCAAATGGTGCGACTATCGTTGGAATATAGTTGTGTGTGCCATCATCCCATGATCTTTTTGAATATATGACTAAAATTATTCAAGCCATCCAGCAACACATAAATATTTTATAGATCCAAAAAACATCTTTTCTATCAACCATTGAAGGGATTTGGTATTTGATGTTAGAGACGTCATCTTCTTTATAATATCATTGTGACTGGGAGTTTTGTAGTTTGGAAATTATCTGAAGTATATCCCAATCTACATTGTTCACATTGATATCCTTGATCCCATATGAGAAATTATCCACCAGCTTCAACTCCCACTAAATATGGATAATGTTGATGATGTTTTAATGAGTATCTTCAGAAAAATTATATACTTAGACACTCACATGTTCTAAATCTGAAGGTTGTATAACTAGAGAACGATGTGGAATATGATGTTTGGTTGGTGAAGATCTATGATAGTATATAAAATGTACAACACAACAAGACATCTCAAATTTTGAAAGTGTTTTTTAGGAACCCTATGAATGAATATGCGACATGGAAACTAGATGATATAATGATGTGGAAATACGCACACCTACTTTCAAAAGACAATATAAAAATGAAATTTTGGGGGAGAAATTTCATAATAGGGAAGATTGTAATGATCCCAAATTTTATGAATGGAATTATCCATTCTTATAATTATGTCAAAAACAGATGAATCCAATAGGTAATTCAATGAAAACATTATGTTCAAATAGTGATACTAAAAAATGATTAATTTATAGATATTAAGGACATATACTCATAGACAAGAAACATCATTGCCAGAGTAGTCATAAAATAATTATGAATTGTACTCAAAAAAATATAATAGTAACCTCACACATAATACAATAAATATAATTTAGTCATCTTATAAATGACAATATAATATAATGATATCATTTGCATAAGTAAATAAATTATTTAAAATTAATAAATTATGTGTTAGTATTTCACTAAAAGTTTAATGATTATTTATAATTTATAAATAATATCATTGTATAAAAAGTAATTTATATTCATAAAAAATATTATAAATTAATATGTCATTTTATTATATGTATAAGATATGTTTATGAAACATTTATTAATTTTTCAATTTTTCATAACAAGAGTTATAATATTAAATTTCGTATTCATCGAATAAATTATGATTTTAATGAAAACAAATTCTAATATTTAGAAAATTATTCTAATAATATAGTTTATATTTTTTTAATTCTACAAAACAAAATGAAAATTAGTTTTATTTCTTGATAATTTTCTAAAATAGTTGATTTTTTATGAATAGTCACTTTTTGAAATTATGGTATTTAACAAATACATCAATTATTGGGGTATGGATGGTGTATGGATGAGGTAATTGGTCATTGTTTTGTCATCTCACAAACATTATACTATATTTTGAAATTGGAATAGTAATAATTTATAGTCATGATCCAAAATAATAAACTATTGAATAAAATATTAATAAAACAACCCATTATTCCTATATAGATACCACCCCTAATCAACTATTCTCATCAAACCATTTAATACTTGAATATTGTATAAAATATATTGTATTATCTTACCATGAATCTTCCCCATTTAAAACAACAGATGTTCATAATAAAATACCATACCCATGTTGATTAAAATGGTTTTCAAGGAGACGATGCACGAGAGGTAAAATACTTATTCTGTATCATTTAATTTCTTATCGTTTATTATCCTCTCCTCACCTCAACTTATAAAATGAGTAATGGAATATATATTATCAAATATATAATATCATTTTGTTTTTTTAATGGATTATCAATCATAAATATCTTCTCCTCTATTTTATACTAAAAATGAACACATCATCCATGATGTCTCGATTCACTACCTTTTTGGTTGAAGAGATGTTCTCTTCCATAACCCCCATAATGTATAGTATTATGATCATTATTATAGTTATACCAAATATTAATATGTATATAATTTTTTTTTAATATTGTGGAACAAATTTATAGACATAATATTAAATAAAATTATAATATTTGGTGACGGTCGGCAAGTCCGCGAAAATAAATTAAAACACCTTTATCAAAGTTTTATCTTATAAATTATCATCATATTAGGTCAAAATGATATATTGGGATATTTTAAATTATTAATATATATTAATTCAATTTTAGTCCACTTCTATATTTTTTCCTTCATTTGAAATGAAATCCTAATTTTATACTCATGAAAACCCACAATAATATACTAAATGAACACATCTGGAATGATGAAATTAAACTATAAAAAACATATGAAATGACATAAACAAACATAATATAATTATAATATGTCAAATAAATGTAGAAGTTGATATTGATTTAGTAATTAATGAATATAATTTTATTATTTAAGATATTTAGTTCTTTGTATTTCACATTTCTTCTATAATAGAATTTCAATTGAAAATGAAAACATGCACATTAGGAAATTCAAGGAATATCCCATTTTAGTTTCATAGGATACAATTTCATACACATTTAAAATGTCTTATGAATCATTTTGCTGTTGTATTATGGAAATTCAAGTAATCTTCATGGTTTTCTGTGAGTGACACACATTTTGAACAAAAATGTAAATTTTATTCTAATAAAATACACATTGAGTAATAGTGTAAACAAATTGTATGAGATTGAGTTTAGGATGATTAATACACATAAATAATAACATAGGGATCATTTTAACAATATATCAAAACAATAAAAATAAATATTTTTAGTTTTGATAATGGGATGTTTGTATTTTAAAAAAATGTCATTGTTTTTATAAAACGATACCCATGGAGTCATACTGGTCACATAATGTAACACCCCGAGATTTTATGAAAAATAATCTTTTTAATTTCATTAATGTATTTTGTTGTAAGCTACACCAAAAGGAGCTTACACAACTCGCATCCTTGACTTGCCTTGCATTACACACAATCGCGACCTTCCTCGATAGCGTGTGTAGTACGCAATAACGAGTTTCACTAAACAACAATATGCTATTAAAATACTATTAAAACTAGTCGTTATGAATAGTAATAACCACTTTTTGAAATTTTTGAAATTTTATTTTTCAAAATGGACTTCATTTTTGCATTCAGAATATCGAAATAAGCTTAGGGTGAAATTTTGGTACTTTTCGGATAACTTTCTTTTTCTGATGAATAGAGAAAATTACAAAATATTAATTAAAAACAACCTTTTTAATCGAAATAATTAATTGTGATAAATTATTAATTTGAGTGTTTTTAAAGTATATTTAGAATATAGTTTTACAATTTAATACAATGTTGGTCATTGAATGTAATTCTACATTTAAACCATACATAAAAAAGTGTCAATCTTTTGATAGTTATTATCTCTTAAGAACATGCTATTTGTTTTGACGAAGAGAATTAATTTTTAAATTAATTAATGCAACTTATATGTTTTTAATTTGGTAAAATAGTCTTCATTTTTGAGTTCATAATATCAAATATATCTTAGGCCTAATTTTTTGTATTTTTGTGGAAACCTTCATTTTTTGATAAATAGTGAAACCACTAAGTAGTAGTTTAAAAAATGAATTTTCATAAAACATTATTTTACTGCTTCTGTGAGTGGAATTTCAAAAATCCTAGAGACACGGTTGATGTTAGTAAGTATAATGTGGTTCAATGAGATGAAAATAATTTTTGGTGAATAGTAACTTTTTACTTTTTTTACCACGGTTAAAAGTAAATAGGGTAATTAAGGGTAAAAATGTTATTATTATTACCCTAACACAAGTCCAAATTCTATTGGATAAGTGTAATTCGACCCAAAACAACCTTAGAAATAAAATATGATCATTTAGACCCACTTTTATTAGATTAGGACATTTATTATTAATTTATTTAATGAAGGGTTAAAATAGTTAAAATCAATGTTTAATAAGTAAATAATTTTTAATATATGTTTATACATTTGATAAATTCGACTATAAATAATAATTAGAAAGATAAAAATATTTCCTTTATAATGGTATTTTATTTGTAAATTTTAGACATTAAATAACTTAATTTATTTATGACGCAAAGATGATGCAGTAATTATCTTATTAATGAAATATAGACATAATTGATGTTATAAATACCCAAATAAATGTAATTTGAGCCTTTTTTTTGAATTAAACTAATTTTATAGGTTAATATGACATGTTAGTATTGATTTAATTAACTTATATCTAACTAATAATTCTGTTATGATTTTCACAAAAATCAATTACAAAATAGGGTCAAAATTGACATAAAATAAGTTTTAAAACAAATATTATATTATTAATTGTTATTTTATTACTAAAAATCTACGTTTCGTCCAAATGACTTAGATAAGGTTATATATATTAATAAAAATAACATGGGGTTCTTTTGGCTTGATATAGAATGTTTATTAACCTTATAGTGTAAGAAAACAAGAAGACACGGTAAAAGTTAAATTATCTAACATAAAGTAAAATCTAAATGATAAAGTTAAAATTGATACCTAAACTTGTCTAAATTATATTGGATGAGAGTTTTTATACCCTTAACCACCTTATCTTCTAAATATATAAATTTGGAGCTATTAAAAACTGATGATAACTTTATAATAAAATAATATTTTTTGTTATTACAAAGGTGCCCCTCTCCTCCCTTATAAAAGGGCACCTCCTCCCCCTATTCCTCACACCACTTTGAGCCTTAAATCTCCGAAAAAACCTGCAAATTTCTCCTCTCCACTTCCCTAGAAACATCCTAGATGTTCTGGTCTTCTTCAAAGTCCTATTTTAGTGCCCTAAAAGGAGGTCTCAAAGAAGCACTTCAAAGAAAAGGTAATGTCTGTTACTGATTCTTTCATCTTTATTTCTTCATCCACTTCTTATTAATTAGTTGTTTCATTATGAAGTAAAAACATAAGTATCAATCATATACTGATATGTTATTATATGTATGAAACAACCCTATTTCACCATCTATCCATCCTACGAAAAACAGAAATCACCACGCGTGCGTACGTACGGAATACCGTCTCCACACCGTGCTGTAATCTATTTTCCACCACCACCTTATTTGGATGGGTATAATGGTGTAAATAATGACTATATATGACTATAATAAAGTGATATTGATTCTTAAATAGTATACATACACTCTAATATAATTCAGCGATCATAGGAATGATATCATCACTCGTGCGTACGTACGGAATACCGTCTCCACGATGTGATGTGAGTCGTTCCACATGATATTCATTTCATAATGATTATATAAATGAATTTAATGAATGATTATGATATATATTACACTAATACCATTCTGTAAATGAGGTATCTATAACCTAAGGAGAAGAATAAGAATTTATTCGACAAAACACGCATAAGAACAAAAAGTTATAAACACCTGAATAACAAGTAGTAATGAAATATTACTAATAAGAAGATAATAATATGACCATATATGATACCATAAAAATAATTATGATTCTGGAGGAAGTCAATAACATTATTTAAATCATTATACAGGATTTTCGGATACTTACGAAGCATATTGGACCTAAGGTAAGGGAAATATCACAGTCTCATTTTTATTCGAGATTGTTTATACTTTGAAATTTAGTGGGTTGTATTTTATAATCTACATCAATGTTTCCTCAATATGTAATATTTATATACTTCTACAATAGTTTATATTCAACTTTACCCTTCAAATAGTTTTTAGTAAAAGATATGAAAGGAATCTTTTTTCGTTTTTCGTACGAGGTACTTTTTGACTCTTCCGAAAAAAGTACGAGAAGAATGTTTTTTTAACTTATACAGAATGAATGGATTTTTAAAACATTATTTCCAAGAATTTTCCTTTACAAGTTTTCAAGTTTATTTTTAATCATCTTATTTTAGTTTAAAATTGCATGACATGTTATGAAAGGAAAATGTTTTTGAATTTGAAAGGATATTTTCCTCAAGAATGGAGTTCAAGTGTTTTATCAAAATTATTTTCCATCTTAGATAATATAGGGTTCTGTTTATATCACTATTATTACATTGATTTGATTATGTTGTGATGGAATTATTTTACGAATTACTTTATCTTATATTAGTTGTTCGATGATGTCAAGATGTTTAAGATTCCCATTTTTATTACATGGTTTATGCAATGATGTATGATTTATGATTTTGTGGCACACATAAAAATGGTATCATTATGAGATGGTTGGGACCTATATCGCCCTCCAATGCATTAGGGAAAAGATTTTATATCTCATGATATAGACATGGCTGGAACGGTAGGTTATACAGGTTCAGTGAAACAGGACTGAAACGAGGAGTGAACTCGGTTCAGAAATGGACATTGTCCACTAAGATAGTTTTGGAAAATGAGTCTTCACTAATAAGAAATGAATCTCTATGATTATGTGTGTATGCCACAATGTTTCTTATTTTAAGTTATGATTATTGGGATTATATTTCACTACTATGATTTATCCCATGTTATGATATTATGATCTCTTTTGCAGGATTATGATTTCCAAAATGTTGTGTTCTTATGAATATGATGTGATCGATATTTCTTTTGTTTACCCTTACTGAGCATTTGAGCTCACCCTTTTATGTTTTCTTTTCCCCAGGATATAAAGAAAGGTTTTAGGTAAAAAAAGGAATATCTTTTATGGGAGATGTTGAAGATCTTTCACCACGATTAGAAGATTATATTCTGAGTTTCCAAAGACACTAAACTATTGCGGTCCTTGTGTTTGTGGTTTTTTTATATATTATGTATTCCAAAAATGTAATGTAATGTCCATGTACGTTAAGCTTCCGGTATCTACACATAGTCCATAAAAACGTCAATTTTTTATCCTAAAAGTATAAAATTACTTATACATATTTATAATAATTTATAAAAACAATACCAATGGTTGTTATTAGTTTGGAGCACGAATCATATTTTTCTTAAATCATCAATACATTGAAAACATAAAAAAATTGAATATGATAGGACACCAGTGTGTTTTATTGAAATAAGGATGATTCTTACACATCATAAATATTTTAATGATTATTTTTATATATTTAAAAGACAATATGATTATTTTTGATGTGTTTTTAGTGAGTTGAAAATATAAAAAAATGGTATTTTGAAACATAAAACCTGAACATTCAGTCATACTAGCCTCCCATATATATAATATTAACATGTTGTTAATACCAATAGATAAAAATTTTATGATCAATATTTTTTATTATATATAATAATTTTATAAGTGTGGTGTCTGTAATATTTTTTTAATGAAAATATCAGAATTACATGTTCATTAATGTTACATTCGTGGGTGAGTTATAATAATTAATGATGTTTTATTTTCCTATGATTAGTGTTTCAAACATTAGTATAGAATGTTAATTCAATAAAAAACTGACATTGATAATTTTCAGAACCAAACACAGTTGTTTTAATTAGTATTGAGTTAAACATTTATCTATCCATTAACAAATATTTATTAAAAATATTTATATCAAATTTTATCACTAATTATATTCTCATAGTCATACTATTATTTCATAACACTATTTAACATGGTCGCCAAACAGACACAAAAATGAACATACCATGATTATTGGTGATTGTGACGATCTTTATTTGTAATATCATCACAGAAGTAGCATGATGATATATTTTATTATTTATTAGATTCATAAATCAAAAATATAAAATATTTATAATTATAAGTATTGAATATGAAATAATACATAATTTATATAAAATATTTTTTTAGTAGTACTCTTATTTTAAAATATTGAATTAGTTGTGATTGTTATTTGATCAAATCATTAATTTGTTCACAATTAATTATTAAAAAAATTAAATAAGTCGTAAATTAATATTTATCTATTTAAATAGTTATCATTTATAATAATTTTAGGTGGAAATGAGATAAATAAAAATTATAAATTAATAATTCGATGGAGTTAGAATTCCACGTGTTCCCATTTTTAATGATTTTATTTTAAAAAGAATGAAAGAAATATATAATATGTTGTATCATAAAAAAACTAAAATATGTTATAAAAATCATAATTATCTATAAATTAAACATTATCACCATTCATTCATTTTGTTAATGGAAAATAATATACGGTTTTTTCTGAAGGGAGTTGTCCGCAAAAACAGACCCAAATGTAATTATTTATTTTCTTATAGTAATAAATGGATCATACATATGGTTTTTTTAATCAATATAGTGAAATTAAAATATAATAATGATACTAAAGTTATCATCTAAATTTCATGTAATGTATTTTGGGGAAGAATATGTGTACATAATGAAATAGAAAATATATACAGAGGCTAAGATTTTATACCTCACTTCGTGGATTATCTCCCATGAAATGGGGGTTAAGTAAATGATTGGAAGACTTTTGAGAAGAAACAAACAATATCAATCATTATATAAAAAATTATGACAGTATTGGGAAGTTTTTTGAAATATTACTGTAGTTTGTGGTGTGGGGGATGTTAGGAGATGGGAGACCCTTTTATGAATGAAAAGGTATGGCATTGTTGTACATTCACATATATATTCAACATTGTTAATTCAGTTTCAATGAAATCTGCTCCAAAATATTATAAATAATGGGATGATAATTATATAAGCACATTATGGCCTTAACTATGTGTTTTCCACACGTTTGAAACATTTTTATCCATGTTACCTCTTGAAATATTACATTTTTTGTTTTTATTTTACCTTGATTAGTTGTTTTTACCTAAAATATAAAGATTCTTTAAATATTAAAATAATGTAAAAAAATTAAATAATTTGGTTCTATTGATTTAAAATTTTAAATCCATTTATATTAGTTCATTTTATAAAATTTTTAAGAATAATTTTAATATATTAAATTTATGATATATTCAAATAGTTTTGGGAAAAATATTATTTGAGTTCTCAATTACCAATCGGAGGTTTTATTAATATAATAATTTTTTTTAATTATACAATTTCTATTCTAAAAAATATATTTCTATGTAAACTTTTTCATAAATTTATAATTTATACTTATATATGTATACATTCCTAAATCTCATATCATTAGTAAAGTCATATTATTTATCCATTCCTTGATAATATTTTTAAAAATACTAAAAAAATTATCATCTATTAGTATTACCATGAAAAATAAAAAATAAATTAACATTTTAAATTAAATTCTTAATTTATAAAATTATTATATAGAAATAGGAATATAAAATATATAAAAAATCAATATTTATCGGATTGATGTTTTTTAGACATTAACTATTATTTTACATATAAATTATTAATTAATAGTGCTCACTTGTTGACTATAAAATAAATTTTACTTGTATTATTAGATCCTAAAAAAATAGTTCCCTAAAAATAAATTCTTCCATCAATGAAAAAAAAATTTCCGAAGAAATTGTATTATGTACAAATGATCTTTATAAAGGTATAAAAACTCTTGATATATATATATATATATTATATCTATATAATTTTAATTTGTACTTACATAACTCTTTATGAACATCGTGTAATACCATAGAATTATATAAAATGTGGTTGTAGTTTTAGTTCTTGGTTCAAATTCTTTTGATCATCATGAAATATCCGCAATATTAAACTCTCCCATATATAGTTTTTATCAATCCATAATTTCTCGAGATTTCCATTTGAATTGTCTATAGAATACCCATGCAAAGATACATCCCTTATGATTTCAAAAAAATGAGTTTACAATGAAGACATATACTTCTTAATTCCATTTTCACTAACATTATTTATTGATATTGCAATATAGTTACTTTATTTCATACCTTCATATTATATGAATACATTTTATACACTCATTACTAATATAAAAAATATTTAATTGTATTTTAATTTAAAATTTTATAGTGTTTGAAAAATTAATTTTATTATATTATTTATATATGGATAATATATAGTTATATATATGGTCATTATATGTCTCAAACAAGGGTGCCCACTTCTGATTGGTCACATACATTGGAAATCACTATTCTGAAGTCTCCTCTTAGTAACCAACTTCATCCTTTAATCGTATATAGGAACTCATTAACTCCACTCCAACAACATGAAATCCTGACAAATAAATATATGTTATGCCTGAAATGAACCTTGACTACAAATATGTATAATAGAAAGAGTTATGGGATTAGCTTATGAGAAAGTAGGAAATCTTATAAATAATCAATTAACTAATTTTCGTTTATCTGTAATAGTTTCATGAAATCCAGAATGATATTAAACTAGATAAATTAAATAAATTTAAATTCTATAAAATAATTCCTTAGGTGCACATTAACCATGTTATAGTGGTTTAAGTAATTTCTATTAGTTTAGATGTATGGTTATTCATTTTTATAATTATTTAACTCCCCACATGTATTTAATACACATATTTGTTACAATACTATAAAAATAATTTATCATTGATTCATATAATACTAGAAAATATGAATTCAACAGCAAGAAAAAATTGTTTCGACAAAACTATTTTTTTTACATAAGATACCATGAACGCCTAAATCTATTATTATCTCTATTTTATCTTTGATAAAGGAAACCGTATTTTAGTCTGAAAATAGTAATATAATATGCCTTCCTGTTGTTGTGTGCTCCTAAAATTAGAGAACATTATAACAACAAAATTAGAATTTATATGATATTAATGTTAATTAATAAATACATGAAATATATATATATATTATAGATATTTCAACCATATTTTTATATAAAATTACATTGGTAAAAATAATTATCTCATTGTCTATATTACCCAAATCTTCTGAAAAGAGCCCAGATATGGTACCAATTTTCGAAAAAAACCACTCTGCCTCAATAAAAAGATTATACATTCATAAAAACAATTATCATGTGAGAAATAATATAATGAAATAAATTAATCCAAAATATGAAAAAATAAATTAATAAAATTTACATTTAAAGGAAAAAATTATCATTGGATCATACTATACATATTGTATGTATGATTTATATGATATTACATCATATATTTCACAAATTACAATTGAATTATATTGCTAAATTAGAAATAGAATATGATAATTGTTTCCCTATTATTAGTTGGTGCCACACATTTCAAACTAAAATGTCTAATTAAAACTAATAACATAAATAATATGTCATAACAAGCACACTACGCTTCAGGATAAGTTGGGCTTTATTCCTAAATTCTAGAAATATCTTATGAATCATATTAATAAAAAATGAATACAATCCAATTGAGTTTTCTTTATTTTGAGTATTTGATTTCTATTTTGACCTAAAATTGAAATTTTAAATAAATTTAAACACTTTGAGTCATATTAGTAACAATATGTATCAAATTGAGGTTCATGTAAATACAATATTTCTAAAATTACTTATGGAAAATTATACTAATGTATGCGAATTATTAGAATTTTTTTGTTTAGTTTTGAGTATATCAGGTGTCATTTTTTAATGACTCAATCATTTATCAATGAAATTTTACTTTTTTTTTATTTTTTCATAAAACAAATGCATCACACAGGGAATATAATAAAATAACATTATTATTCTAAAGGAAGAATGAAATAATTGATATATATATATATATTAGGAACCAGTACTGATGTAATAATAACCTTAATATAAGATCTGTAATATAACCATTATGAATAGTACTCTAGACAATATAATAGTAAACTCATATATAATATTTTGACAAAAACTTCTGCATCTTATAGTTGAAAATGTGATATAAATATAAGATTTTGTATGTAAATAACTATATTAAAAATGATAAACTATTTTTTGGTATCTCGGTATAATAGAACTGATTATTCAATATCTTACCATAATATAATGATTTAAAATAACTATTTCTTTAAAATAAATTCATAATTTCTTGTTATTTTTATTTTGAATATAATATAATTTTATGATACCATAATTAGTTATTCAATTTGTAATAAAATCTGTTATAAAATTAAAACATCTATTTTTAATAACAAACTATACCTTTAGATTTAAAATAATATTATCCTATCAAGAAAAATAATTTCAAAAAATGGATTCCATTTATGAAATTTACACATTTAAAAATGATTAGGTTTAATTTTTTTCATTTTTATAAACTAGATGATTTTGTGTTTAATAATGAAATAATGTAATTTAAGGTATTTAAAAAAGAAATAGAATATTGATTCATGGATGTGGTATAAATGAGTTATGAACCCATTAGATTGATCTTTGTTGATTATTTTATTCTATTTATTCATATTAATCATCCATATTGAGAGACTCAGTCCAAAATGTTAAATAATTTAATAAAATAATCCAAACTGCCTATCTCCTACCATATAAATTACACCCCTCACAAACAAATCCCATCACTCCTTTTACACCATATATATTCTAAAAATTTAACCAATTCTAATCAAAATCATCTTACCCATTACCAAAATGTTATGTTCTCAAAAAAATACCATTCCCTAGTTCGTTAAAGGAGGTTCCAAAATATATGATATAGAAGAGGTAATATCTATTTTCTTTCCCTTTGAATTTAAATTATTTTCATATACTATAATCACCTCCATCTATCCCAGGTGGAATGGATGCTAAATAAATATATATATATGATAATTTTATTATTTTAATTAAATATCTATCATAAAATTTATTCTCTACATTTTTATTCAAACAAATTAAAACATCATTTATGATGTGTCGATTCACCACCTTCATGGATTCAGAGTTTTAATTTTCCATTACAGTCTTCAAGTATTTTAATAAGACTGATATTGTTATTAAATTGAATTATAATATGCATACTATAAATTTTTTTAAATCTCTAGAAATATATTATTGATATAATATTAAATAAAATTATACTAGTTTTTTACCATTTTAAAAAGTGAAAACAGAAATGAAAAAAATTTCATCACTATTTTGACAAATGTTTCATCCAAATATTTGAATTGAAAATTTTATATTGGAACATTTAAAATTATGGAATTATAATAGTACAATTTCATTAAATTTTTTTATTTTTATGATATATTTTACATGAAATCAAATATTTATACTTAAGGGAACTGACCATATAAAATAAAACAATCACTTATAGAATGATGAAGTTGAGCTCTAGAACTCATCAAAAAAGGTCACAAACGAACATCATAACATTAAAATAAATCACGTAAACATATAATTTTTTTTCTAGGTAAACTAATTATTCATTATACATATGTTATTTATTATATTAATTACATTTGTATAACCTAGTGGAAAAATGTAAGGGGATTTTCCAACCAAACACTATATTTCTCTTATAAATCCTCTGTGGAAAATATCATATTTTATGTTCCCTTTAATATTCTTTAAATCTCATTTCATAATTCATTCAATTTTTATTTCAAGGATATTTATGATTCCAGCAATGTTTTACTGCTAGTTTAGTTATTTTTTCAAAATAATTCATCTTTCCAATTCATATAATTTCTACTCCTAATATTGGTTCTTCCTCCCTCATGTGTGATGATTCATATACTATATGTGTTTTTTTATTTCAAATTTGAGAATCCAATATTTTATTCATTAATATATACTTTATGAAATTCTCAAGAAACCAATTTCTTTTCCATTGGTTATCTTATGACAATTATTTTTATACATTCTATCTTGAATGACTTACTGTGTAAATGTTATGATGTGACAAGTAGGCCATGAAATTTATAGCCCACTAATAAAATGGGTGATGTGATTTATCAATTGATATGATGTCAATTATGAGTGAAATAGATGATAAATATTTTCACATTATTGATGTTTTAACATTCCAGAAATGTTATTTGTGAACAAGATGCTAGCTATATTAACATCTATGTGTAGTATTTGACCACTAAGACACGATATTTCATTTATATTGATTGCAATAATCCATTCCTTTTTCTAATGTTTCCATCATAATGTTGATGATGATCCTATACATATATTATGATTATTATTATTATTATTATTATTCTCAGTCATGTTTTATTGATTCATTACTCATATGCATCCTCTTACAATACATTAATAAAACCCCTCTCTTTAATGTATAATCTCATGTAACTACATTTAAGAAGGGTCATTTTGGATTTAATGGGTTAAAGATGATTTTTAAATAAATTTTTATGCTCTATTATTGTGGAGGTTATGTATTTTATTTTTCCAAAAAACTAATCAATTTGATCTTGTTTTGGTGATTATATTTGGTGTTTAAAATTAAAACGAGGTAACACTTTTTTAACGAAACAAAATAGGGTCTCAATATTTTTCCTTATATCCAGTATTAGAACATTTTCAAATTATTATTATAAAATGTTAGTGAAGATACTTAGGATAAGGAAATTAAATGAGAATTTTTTTAGTAAAAGATTAACATATTGACCCCATAAGTTATTACTTTAGTTTTAATTGGTTAAAATGATATTTTATTAAATATTATTTTATTTACATTTTTATATCAGTTTTATTTTATAAAATGATGGGAATTAAGATAAACCAAGACACTAATCCATGAGAATAAAAAGGTAATGATTTCCATTATGACATCAGCAATTCATTAAGAGGGGTATTTAAAACATTAATGGTGATGGTTTCACATCTTTCTCATGCAATGAAAAATAACCTGAACAATGTGGGATGTCATTCTGTACCTAAGAGGAAGAAACGGAATATAAAATCATTTATATAGAAACTACCACAAAAATTAAATAGATATATATATCCTATTATTATAAAATTGTGGGTTGTCTCAATTAGTATTTTATTTTATATTCACCATTATTATGTGAAAGCGAAGGTACTCTTGTTATGTGTAGTTTAGATGATGACCCCAATAAATGGTGGAAAATTGATATAGAACAAAAATTTGAAGGATGAAATCGATGATATGGAATGGGAAGATTTTATGAAAATATTTATGAACATGTATTTCATTAAATAATATCATACCATTATGGAGATAGAATTAATAGAGGTGAATAAATATGATGTTGAATATGTCATGACTTATAAAAGAAACATGTCAAGGCATTAAATGTATTCCTTGGGGGTTGTTTTCAATTATTATAGCATGATATATACAGATATTAGTGGTTTAAAACCATAAATTTGATATTCACAAGAAGTATGAGTCATTCTGAATTATGATGAAGTTGGTCAAAGTGCTCTAATTATAGAGATGGATTTTATATAATGGACCCATAATAATAGAGATAATAAGATAATAATGGAACATTATGCTGGTGGTTAATGTAACATCCTAAGTATATAATGAATATGACCTTTTAATATTTATTAATTTTTTTATGTTAAATAACAATTTCAATTTAAAGGAGATTATATGTTCTATGGCATACCAGACACACAACAAGGGGTTTTTCTGAAATCTCATATTGTACTCAAGGCTATGTCATTATGAAAAATAATAATATTATATTATTTTAAATTGTATTTAACACCTAGCCATTGTTTTTTCAGGAATTAATATATCAAAATATATTACGATTATAAATGTTTGTTAAATATATTAAAATTTATCCAATAAAATTTAGAGACTTAAAAAGAGAATGAATCTGATTAAAATAATGAATAACTCTAATTTTTTTAAAATGTTGTTTTACCATATTTTGATGGATAACACATTTTAAATCTAGTTTTTTTCACTTTTATATATTCCACTTGAAAATATAATCATCTTCTTCGGAATCGAGATATTAAAATTTTCTTTCTATACTTTTTTGCTATTTTTTTGATAATGTTCAATTATAATCAATAGTAATAAAATATTTCATTTTAATTCAATACTACCTGTTAATATAATTTATTTATATTGATAGATTATCATTTTAGTTGGTTTTAATGAGTAATTAGATTATATTTTTTCCATTTAATACACTTTTCTCATTGAAATAAATTTCACTTTGTAATTAAGCATAAAAACTAGTCAATCTTTTGATAGTTAATATTTCATAAAAAAAATGCTTTTTGGTTTTGACAACTGGAAATAATATTAAACTCATTTCTAATAATTTTATTTTTAATTTGGAAAAAACGATTCCATATTTGGAATCAGTCTATCAAATTTGTGTAAATAGGTAACTTTTATTTATAGACATAATGAATAGTAACATCAGTAAATATTTTATTTACAATGGTTAAAGGGTAAATTTGGTAAATTAGGGTAAAAATGAATAATAATCTAATAAAAAAAATTACTCTAAAATGTATCTAAACCCTATTTCATGAATAATATATGACCATGGGAATCCTTGGGTCGATTTTGTGTCCTCATGGAGCCAGTTGTAAGTTAATATGACACATTATAAAAATTAATATAATGTCAACAAAAATATAACATAAACAAATATATCATAGTAAAAAAATATTTATAATGTGTTATATATGGGATATTTTATACAATAAATAGTAATTATAAATCTTAAAAGACATCATGTGTCATGGTATATTATTTATAATTTTTAGGCATCATATAAATAATTTTAATTATGACATAATAATGATGTAATTAATACCACATTAATGAATGCTTTAAATAAATGAGAATATAAATATGAAAATAAATTTATTTTTGAAAGGTTTCATACAACCCACGAATTTTATAGATGAGTATAACATGTATTCTTTGAATTGCATTAGTTTTTTCGAATGTATCAAGTTTTTATAGACTTTCAAAATGTCATGATATGAATAGTTTTTAAATTGAAATAAATGAGTTCTTAAATCAATCAATATTTTTTAAAATGTTAAAATAGTCCAAAAAATATATGTTTCGTCGAAATGAGATATATATTATTAATAATTACATTAATGATCCATTTTTTGGTTACATGTAATTTTGTAGTAAATATATTAACCATGAAGTATGAATATACTAGAGGAAATGGTAAACGTTGAATTTGATAACTAAATGATAAAGCTAAAATATAAGGTTACTATTATGCCCTGAACATGTCTAAAAACTATTGGATGAGATTATTTTGAACAATACCCACCATATATTATAATTTAAATAGTGTTGGACCTTCTAAAATCGACATTCATTTTACAATAAAATAATATTTTCATACTTTATTAAAAATCCCCTCCTCCATGGTATTTAAATCCATAACCTCTTACACTTACTCAAAACTATAAATACCCCTTTTCTAATCTAACCTCGTCCTAAATAAGCTCCCAACATCCCATTATTCCACCAAGAAGTATTATATTTGAAATATGGAACATTAATAAAGCCTTTTCTTTCAAACCAAATAAAGTTACCCAATTTAATGGAGATTAATGAATGAAAGAGTCAAGTCGAACACGAGGTAGGGGAACTTTTTAACCCAATTTCCATTATTTGGGTTAAAATTATACTTATTTATTATGTAGTTCTATGAAGATGTGTGAATTTCCTTTGATTTTTTTAAACATAATATTCACTTTTATTGCATGTATTTATATTTGTCACACATAATTATTTCATTGATTTATCTTTAGTATAATGGTACAATAATTGTAATGGATTTTGTCTTAATTTACATTTTATTGAGACTTATTTGTTGTTATGCACCAATTATCATTTATATGGTGTATATATTGACTTTATAAATATTAAATAAAACATATCCTTAGTCTGGGGATTTTATATGTTTTGTTTTATGTTATTCATTAATTATTTTTATTCAAGCATTTCCTCAAGTGGAAACATACACTCTAACTTAAATATAGATTTAAATGTTTTAAATATCTATTCTTCAAAATATTTCTCATTAATTTACATGTTTTTAAAAAGGTTTTAAGGATTTATTTATAAGGAAATTATTATTTTTAATTGTAAATTCCTTTAAAATATTCAATGTGGTGTGGGACACTTTGATTCAAAAATCTATTTATTAAATGATTAATATGGTATTGAAAATGGATTTGAAAATTTATTGATTGTGTCAATCTATTTGATAAGATATATTTTGATTTGAATGTTGAAATTTTAACATTACATTATGCTTTTTTTATGTATTATGATTATGTAATTGTTCTCTGGAATTATTTATGTATACGGGTGGTTATATGATTAACCTAGAGAGGGTGAGCCCGATATATCTCTCCAATTCAACGGGTAACATGATGGAGGTAAAAATTAATGTTTATCCTAAGAGATTTAAGGAATATACAATGATTGGTATTCCAAACGTAACTCCCAATTTAGTTATTAAGGATTCAATGTAACTATGTTATGAATTCCAAAAGTTACCTTTATGATTTCTATGTATTTTAAAAAAATATGATTTTTTATGGAATGATAAATATTGAAATTTATGATTTCATTGATTTGTATGTATTGATGGACTAATGTTTTAATTCTTATTTTTAAAACCCTTACTAATATTTTAGGCTCATACCATGTTTAAATTTTTTTTTCAAAGGGTATAACGAAGGGTAAGAGAAAGGAAGATTTCAAGAAGATTTATATCATGGAAATAAATCTTGTTTTATTTAATTATTATTACTAATGTGAAATAATTTGGAGAGAGTAGAAGTGCCTACTTTTTAATATTTGAAATGTAATGTAATGGTTACAACTGAATTCTCTAAAACACTAAACCTGAAATGATCATCAAAGCGAATTATTAAATTTTTTCAAAAATATTTAATTTTTATTGTTGGTGCCTTATAATTTGTATCAGAGGTCATTTTAGACCACATTAGAGATTATGAGTTTTTGTTAGACACATGGTTAGTATCTATGTCTACTCCATATGATAAGTCCGTATTTTGTAACCTTTCAAGATCATGGAATTCATGTAAGAAATGGAAGGGGGATGATCCCAAATGACCATCATATCTCTTCCTAATGACTTGATTGCAATAAATATTGCAAAGTCATGTCCAGAAGATTATGAAACATTTTCTAACATACAACTCCCTTGAAATAAATTGTTTGAGGTATCGAACACCTCTATTATACCATGATACCATTGTGGACCATGGGTTGTATTTAAACAAATCATATTTTATCAATATTCTTATATTTTCATGAAGGTAAATATTATCAAGGAATTTTCCAATATTTTACCTTTTCACAATATTCTGAATCAAATTATAATTTTGAAAATGGTGCTGAAGAAGGACACCTTTCCGCAACCAATTTATATTTGATTTAAATTTATATTCATTTATCGCATACTTGTGGTATTTTAAAAGGTCCATTTATTGAATGTTTCAAGTTAAACATTTTATGACTATTTTATAGAATGAATGTTTTTTCAGATGTTTTGAAATTATAATTCATACATTATTATTTTCTGAACTATTTTTCAATGAGCACCCATATGATCCAATTTGTATGAGGTGTCTTTTTATAAAGGTAGAACATGATTTTGACTGATCTATAAATCATTTTTGAAATTCATGGGCCATCTATCTATGTGAATAAGATGACAATAAAACTTAATGGACACCATGATGAAGGTATGATGTTCTTTCATTGGGATGAGTGCTATTTTATGGATGTAAAAAATGTCAATATATATATGTCTTCTTGAATTAGGATATTGAGGTCATTAAGAGTTTGGATGAAAATTATGTGTATGAGACAACCATTGAGGTTAAATCGGGTTTGTTTTATTTTTATGATTTATAAAAAAGGAACTATACGCATAATGGGTGGAAACCCATCACATCCGTCAACGCTGCATGAATCTAACCCCAACCGAAGGTTTACAAGGGTGCATCACTGACGACTAGCCTTAGTAAAGCTGCTCGTTAGTATGACTTATTATTTTTAGTTAAATGATTTTATGGATCAAGAATACGTGGATTTTGGGAAATTCTATATAATCAAATTGATATCATTAGTATAGAAAGATTGATTTAGTGATGAAGTGATAATTGTTATTTTGGAAGATGTTCTCTCATTTGAGGTAACACTATATGAATTTGGAAAACAGAATACTCTGGGATTTCATTTGTGGAGTAGTGGTTCAAATACTATTTTAGAAGAATCTATGTTTTTTTATTGTAATCTTAAAGTGATTTGGGTTCGGTATGGAAATGATTAACATATATATTTATAATTTGAGATTATGTTAATTATTTTTCTAGTATCAGACCTTAAGAGTAGTAGATGTTATTATGGGACAAATATTATAATTTATCATTGATGTATATGTGACTAAATCCTTCTAAATTTTGGGTTTCAATCATAGTTTGGTTATTTTGTAGTATTTAAAGGACAATTGGGTATTGAATTTTATTTGTTGAACTTTGGGTAGTGCGTGTTCAATTTTAGAGATAAGGAGTAGTATTTCTTTTTAAAAATGACTATCTTTTTTGTGGGTTATTTGATCTTCTACTAACCATTTCGGTTTTGGTAAATGTCTAAATACATGTGAAATATATTGTTCATTTTATGGGGATTATGTGATTCCCTAGAAGTTGATTCTAGCTATTCTGGTTTGACCAAGTCATCTTGATTACTCAGTGTTGGGAGAAAAGATGAGTTTTTGGTAGAAATTATTATAGGATGATTCTCTACCGTAAAAGTAAGTATATTTCCTTATGTTATTTTTCAATCACATAAGATAATTCCACATAATTATGAAAGGGAACATTAAATGTTTTTTCCATTTAATATTCCTATATTGGAATCAATGACCATTTAACCTATCACATGATTGTGGTTTTCTTGTTGTTAACTTTCCCCTAATGATGTTTTCAATCACACTCCATCAGAACATGTCACTTATTTTCTCCTATAAATACATTTTTTCATACATGGAATCCTAATATGTGTTATATTGGGTGACCATTCAACTTATATTTCATTCTTTTAAAGTGATTATTTTATTAACACTTTTTATGATGTGGTACTTTCAAAAAGGTTTTTCGAGCCCAATTTTAAAATTCCTAGGAAGAAATTTACAAATGGGGGAATGATGTAACATACCATGTAAATAATGAATATGAAACGTTAATATTTATTAATATTTTTGAGATAAATTATAATTTTACTTTAAATGAGATCTTATGTTAGTGGGTATACCTTATGTGCATGAATTGTTTTCTCTGACATCTCATGTAGCACACAAAGCTGAGTCACACTGAAAAGTAATAATATAAAATTATTTTATATGGTAGTTAACTCATATTTGTTGTATTTGCAAGAATGAATAGAACTAACATAAATATGATTATATATGTTTGTTAAATGACTTTAATTTTTCCTGTAAAATATAGAATCTTTAAAAGAGAATGAATCTGATTGTAAGCATTAAAAACTCTAATATTTTTTAAAGGTCATTTTACCGCCTTTTGATGGAGAACCCCTTTTAAATCTACATTTTATCAGTTTTATAGGTTCCATTTGGAAAAATAATCATAATCATTAAAATTGGTACATAATTATTTACTTTGGGAAAATTTTTATTGTATTTCTGATAATGTTCATTTTTTAATTAATAGTGAAACATACAACATTTTAATTCAAAACAACCTTTGGATTTAATTAATTTATATTTATTGATTATTTTTTAGTCGGTTTTAAAAAGTAACAAGATTTTATTTTTACCCTTTAATCCAATTTTGGTCATTTTATGTAATTTTACATTAAAATTGAACATAAAAAAGTGTCAATCTTATGATAGTTATTATTTCTAAAAAACATTCTTTTTGGTTTTGACAACTAGAATTAATATTAAATTATTTTCTACAACTTCTGTGTTTGGAATTTTGATAAATTCTTTCTATATTTAGAATCAAGTGGTCCATTTTTTGTTAATAGGTTACTTTTATTTTTAGATTTTATGAATAGTAACATCAGTAAATATATAATTTACCTTGGTTAATGGATAAATATGATAAATAAGGTCAAAAACTAATATTATAATAATATTAAATTACCCTAACATTTGTTCTAACCCTATTTCATGAAACATTTATCACAATAGGAATCCATGGGTTGTTTTTGGGACCCCATGGAGCCATTTATATGTGAAAATGATATTTTATAAAAATTAATTTATAGTTAAGGAAAATATAACAAAAGCATATATCTCTTAGTAAAAAAAATTTTATAATGGGTTATATATGTGATATTTTTTACAACAAAAATTCATTAGAAAGAAAAAAATATTTCATAAATCATGGAATTTTATTTATAATTTTTAGACATAACATATATAAACTAATTTATGACATAGTAATTATTTAATGGTTAACTCATTAATGAATGTTTTAAATAAATTAGATTATAAATATTTAAATAAAATTATTTAGGACCTTTTTATGACATCTACTAATTTTGATGGAGTGTTATAACTTGTTATATTTCATTTTTGAATTTTTTTGAATGAATCATGTTTTTATAAATTTCATAAATGTCTAGTTAAGAATATTTTATAAATTGAAATAAATCTGTTTTTAAATAAATCAATATTTTATTAAATGAAAAATAGTCCAAAAGAAGTCAATGATTAATCCAAATGAGATTTATGGTGTTACTAATGTCATTAATGATCAATTTTTTTTGTCACATGGTACTTTATAATAAATATAATAACCATATAGTATGAATATACTTGAGGTCAAGCTAGAAGTTAAATTAGTTTACTAATTGTTAAAGCTAAATGATAAAGTTAATTTTTCCAGAAAGTTTTCCAAAACCCATTGGATGAGTGTATTTCAAACAATATTAACATTATCATAAAATTAAATGTGGTGGGTACCTTTTGAAATTGAAATTCAATTTATAATAAAATATTATTTTCAAAAATTCCCAAAGAGCCCCTCCTCCCCCAAATAAAAATCCATCACCTCTTACCCTTACTCACACCTCTTAAGCTCCCTTGGATCATCCAACCTCTGCCCCAATAAGCTATAAAAATCCCTCTCTTCCACCTAGAAGTCATAACTTTGGCATAAGTCATGTCATGAAAGACTTATGATTCAATCTAAACGGAGTTGTCCAATTTACACGAGACTAATGAATGGACGAGTCATGTCAGACATGAGTTAAGGGAACTTCTTAACCTAATTTCCATTCATTGGGTGAAATTTATAAATCTTGATTATGTCGTGCTATGAATATTTTTCGATGACCTATGACTGTTAAAACATAATATACACTTATATTTTTTGTATTTATATTTATCACACATAATTATGTCATTGATTTATCCTTAATCTAATAGTACAATATTTATATGGTAATTCATCACAATTTAAATTCTATTGAGACTTATTTTTTTGTTACGCACCAATTCACATTGAAATGGTGTATATACTTCCCATTGAAATATTATATCATTAATCTATTTATTCCAATGATATTATTAGTTTAGTTGATGTTATACTTTGACTATTTTAATTCTTGTATTTACTCATGTGGTAATATAGTCTTTAACTAAAACATTGTTTTGAATATATATATTATTTATTCTTCTAAAATATTTATCATTAATGTACATGTTTTTAATATTGTTATAAGTATTTATATATTTGTAAATTAATGTTTTAAAATGTTAATTACATTAGAATATTCAAATTGGAATTGGACACTTTGATTAAAAAATCACTTTATTAAATGATTCAAATGGTATTGAAAATGGTTTTGGTAATGGATTGATTATATATATTGAGATGATATATTGTGATTTCAATGTGCAATTTTTATCATTATTATAATATTTTTTTATGCATTATGATTATGCTACGATTCTTGGGTATAATTTACGTATACTGGTGGTTCCACGATAATCATAGGGCGGGTGAGACTAGGATAGCTCTCAAATGCATTGGGTATCATGACGGAGTTAAGAATTAAAGATTATCAAATAAATTTAGGGAATATACCATGATGGGTATTCCAAACATAACTCACTATATAGATGTCTAATCTCTAATGTATTTATGTTATGAATGACACATGTTACCTTTTTGATTTATGATTACCATGTGTTATTCAAAAAATATATGATTTTGTGTGTTATGTTAATGGTTGAAAAGTATGATTTCATTGATTTGTAAGTATTTATGTCGTAATGTTTTCTTTTATAGTTTTATAAAACTTATTGATCTTTTTATTCTCATCCCATGTTTTTGAAATGTTTTCACCACTTATAAGGAAAGGTAAGTCAAAGTAATAATTCATGAATATTTATATCATGAAATGAACTATAATTTTATTTAGGGATATTTATTATTGTGAAAAATATTGGATAGAGTATAAGTGTCTAATTTGTAATTTTTTGAAATGTAATGTAATAACTATGACCTGATTCTCTAAAATTCTAAACCAAAAAAGATCTTCAATTTTAATTATTAATATAATCCATGATTATATAATTTTTATGGTTGGGAATTTACATGTAATGTCTTTTGAAGCATATATAAATTGTGGGGAGTAAGGAACTATGAATTCTTGTTCACAATACAACATATTCTGGAGGGTAATTTCTTTTATTATCCACCATAAATAAACTGAAATGTTAATTATGATTCCATTACTACTGTAGAAGTAGAAAATAAAAATGAAGTTGTACCTGTTATACATTCTATTCACTCAAGAATGAAAAATATCATATTTTATTCTGGTTCTACGCATTCCTTTATATATTTATATTCTTCTACGATTATTGAATTTATTCCCAGGTACCATGAATTGGAGATATCCTTAAAACCCTAGTGGTTTTATAATAGAAACTGATGTTTTTGAATCATTTCCTATTAGAATATGTGGTAAGAGTATTCTAGGTAATCTCAAAATACATCCCATTAGTAAATTTTATGTTATAATGGGAATGGATTAGATCAATTTATATAGGGATAATAAAACTTTTGGGAAAAGGAAATATCATTTCATATTTTAAAACATCCCCTATTATATTATAAATGAATGGAATTACATGATTCTAAATTGGAATATCCATCAATAGTGTGGGTTTTGATGACCTGTGGATAAGAATGCCTCAATCAAATGGTTGAGTCTAATAAATGAATCAACCTGGAGTAAATTCCCATTGTGAGGAAATACAGTAATGTATTTCAAACAAATATTAATGATGTCCCCCTAGATTGTGTGGTATACTTATTAATTGAAATTATACCTATATCCACTCTTATATCTAAATGTCCATACGTGATAGGCTCTAAGGAACAAGGGGAGATAAAGAAGCAGCTTCAAGAGAATTTGGACAAATGGTTCATATTCCGTAATTAATTTCATTGGGATGTGATTGTGCACTATGTAACATGTATCAATACTGCTGTTTATTGATTTTTGTGGAAAAAACAATATATCCATAAATAACATGAATCCCCACCAATAGATTGATAACATGTTCAAAAAACTACATGGATATCCTTAAATTTCAAAGGTAAATCATCATTCTTTATATCATAAACTAAATGTGAATAATTGAGGTATTCTGAAGAATGTATTTTGTTCATGGTGTGGTCATTATAAGTTCATAGTAATTATCTTAAGAATACCAATTCCAAAAAACTATTTATGTATTTTTTGACTACTGTATTTAGACACTACCTTGATAAATTTTTAGTACTATTTAATGCTGATATTATCATTTAATCTATGAAAGTGGATGATCATGAATAAACTAAATTTATTGTGGTGGAGAAATTAATGTAGGGAAATTGTATGACCAGTTAAAAAAGTGTGAATTTCAGATGCAAGAAGACACATTATTGGAGAAAATGATCAAATGTGAGGGAACGTTTTTGGACCCTTTTAAAAAAGGTGATTTAGAAATGGCCAGATGCGCCTTTTTTATGTAATTCAAATGATTTAATGGATTATTTGGGTAATAAAAAACTTTTTATTGGAAATTATCTTGATTTATAAGACCACTAAATATTTTAACAATGATCGGGGATTGTTGGTATGCAAAAAAATAATTTGAGGAAATATTTATGGAGTTGATTGATAAGATATTAACTATAATTATATACACAATAAGAAATTGGAGAATATTTGTTGATATAAAATGATGTATCAAAGAAAGGATAATGTTTTTACTCATGAATAAAGTTAAATTGATTTTTTATGACAAATAACAATTTAATATCCATTAGAGGAACAACCTGATGAATGATTTGTAAATAGTGGGTATTATGTTTTCTTGAAATAATTGGTAGCCTAACCTTTATGGTGATAATTGTGACATATATATCAATCAAAATAGGATAATGTACATATTAAAATATAAATAAGCCAACATGATTTGATGGAGACTGTTAGATATACTAAAGTACTCTTATTTCTCTATCCACTATCATCAAGTAAAGGCTAACAAGGTAGGTGATGCTTTTAGTAGAAAAGAACATCCCACTCTATAAATGATGTGGATTGTGAATGACGCTATCTTCATCGAAATAGAAAGAATAGATTTGGAAATCATAATGTTTGGGAATAAATCCCACCTTGACCAAAATATTTCCCATCAATTCTATATCATATAATACTATAGTGGTAGAAAGAGATGATTTAGAGTAACAAAATATGTTGAATTTTATTATGGAATAAAATCTACATGACTTCTACATCGATTCAAATGGTTTGACTATCGTTGGAATATAGTTGTGTGTGCCATCAACCAATGATCGTTTTGAATATATGAATGAAATGATTCAATCAATACAGCAACACAAAAATGTTTAATAGAGACAGAAAAACATCATTGCTATCAACCATTGACGGGATTTGGTATTTGAAGTTGGAGACATCATCTTCTTTAAAATGTTATTGTGGATGGGAGTTGTGTAGTTTGGAAATTATGTGAATGTTATCCCAATCTACATTATTCAAATTGATTTCCAAGATCGCATATGAGAAATTATCCATCAGCTTCAACTACCAAAAAATATGGCTCATGTTCATGATGTTTTAATGAGTATATTCAGAGAAATTAAATACCTAGACACTCAAATATACTAAATTTGAAGGTTATATAAATAGAGAATGATGTGGAATATGATGTGTGGTTAGTGAAAATCTCTAATAGTATATACAATGTCTAACACAACAAGACAACTCAAATTGTGAATGTGTTTTGTAGGAACCCTAAGAATGAATATGTGACATGGAAATTAGATGATGTAATGATGTGGAAATACCCACAACTACTATCAAAAGACAATGAAAAAAATGAAATTTTGGGGGAGAAATATCCAAAGGGTGAAGAATGTAATAATTAAAAAATTTATAAATAGAATTATTCATTCTTATAATAGTGTCAAAAAAAGATGAATCCAATAGGTAATTCAATGAAAACATTATGTTCAAATAGTGATAATAAAAAAGGTTTAATTTATAGATATTAAGGACCTATACCGATGGATAAGAAACATGACTGCTGGAGTAGTCAAAAGATAATTTTGAATGTTACTCTAAAAAATATAATAGTAACCTCACACATAAAACAATAAATATAATTTTGTCATCTTATAAATGAAAATATAATATAATAAAATCATTGTATATGTAATTAAATTCTATAAACTTAATAAATTATGTGTTAGTATTTTAGTAAAAGTTAAATTATTATTTAAAAATTATAAATAATATAATTGTTAAAAGGTAATTAATATTCATAAAATATATTATAAATTAATATTTAAATTTTTTATAAGTATAAGATAATTTTATGAAACATTTATTAATTTTTAAATGTTTCATAAAAACAGTTATAATATTAAATTTCGTATTCATCGAATAAATAACAATTTTAATGAGTAAAAATTCACATATTTAGAAAATTATTCTAATTATTTAGTTTATATTTATTAATTCCACAAAAGAAAAAGAAAATAAGTTTTATTTAATGATAATTTTCTAAAATATTTGATTTTTTATGAATAGTCACTTTTGGAAATTATGGTATTTAACAAATACATCAATTATTGGGATATGGATGGTGTACGGATGAGGTAATTGGTCATTGTTTTGTCATCATACAAACATTATACTACATTTTGTAATTGGAATAGTAATAATTTATAGTCGTGATCAAAAATAATAAACTAGTGAATAAGATATTAATAAAACAACCCACTATTCCTATATAGATACCACCCATAATAAATTATTCTCATCACACCATTTAATCCATGAATATTGTATAAAATATATCAGATTAGCTTACCATGAATCTTTCCCATTTAAAACATCGGATTTTCATAATAAAATACCAAACCCATGTTGATTAAAATGGTTTTCAGGGAGACGATACACGAGGGGTAAAATACTTATTCTGTATCATTTAATTTCATATCGTTTATTATCCTCTCCTCACCTCCCCCTATAAAATGTGTAATGGAATTTATAGTATCAAATATAAAATTTAATTTTGTTTTGTTAATGGATTATCAATCATAAATATCTTCTCCTCTCCTTTTATTCTAAAAATGAAAACACCATCCATGATGTCTCGATTCACTTCCTTTTTGGATGTAATGATTTCCTCTTGCATTACCCCCAAAATGTATAGTCTTATGATCATTATTATTGTTAAAACAAATATTAACTGTATATAATATTTTTTTTAATATTGTGGAACCAATTCATAGACATAATATTAAATAAAATTATAATATTTGGTGACGGTTGTCAAATCCTCAAAAATAAATTAAAACACCTTCATCAATGTTTAATCTAATTAATTATACTAATATTATGTCAAAAATAATATATTATGATATTTTAAATTATTAATGTATATTAATTCAATATTAGTCCACTTCTACATTTTTTCCTCCATTTGGAATGAAATCCAAAATTTATACTCATGAAAACACACAACAATATATTAAATTAACACATATGGAATGATGAAATTAAACTATAAAAATCATATGAAATGACATAAAAAATATAATATAATTATAATAAGTCAAATAAATGTAAAAGTTGATATTGATTTAGTAATTAATGAATCTAATTTTATTATTTAGGATATTTAGTTCTGTGTATTTAACATTTATTCTATAATAGAATTTCAATTGAAAATGAAAACATACACAATAGGAAATTCAAGGAATATCCCATTTTAGTTTTATAGGATACAATTTCTTACACTTTTAAAATGAATCATGAATCATTTTTCTATTATATTAAGGAAGATCAAGTAAATTTCATGGTTTTATGTCAGTAACACACATTTTGAACTAAAATGGAAATTTTATACTAATAAAATACACATTGTGTAATAGTGGAAAAAATTGTATGAGATTGAGGTTAGGATGATTACTACACATAAAAATTACATAGGGATAATTTTACATATATACCAAAACAATAAAAATATTTATTTTTAGTTTTGATAATGAGATGTGTGTTTTGAAAAAAAATATCATTGTTTTTATAAAATGATACCCATAGAGTCATATTCATCACATAGTCCATAAAAATTTCATGTTGTTGATCCTAAAAGTATAAAATTACTTATACATATTTATAATAATTTAAAAAAACAATACCAATCATTGTTATTATTTTGGAGTATGAATCATATTTTTCATAAATCATCAATACCTTGAAAAAATACAAAAGTTGAATATGATAGGCCACTAGTGTGTTTTTTTAAAATAATGACGATTCTTACACTTCATAAATATTATAATGATTATTTTTATATATTTAAAAAACAATATGATTATGTTTGATGGGTTCTTAGTGAGTAGAAAATATAAAAAAAACGACATTTTCAAACATAAAACATCATCTTTCAGTCGTACTGGTCTCCCAATATATAATATTACCATATTCTTGATAGCAATAGATAAAAAATTAATGATCAATATTTTTTAAAATTTATTAAAACCATTTTCTTATGTATTCTTTATTTGATGTGAGTTTTGACCTAAAGTGTCGATTTTAGACAAACAAAATACAATTTAACTCATAATTTCCACATTGTGTATTGGATATATGTGATGATTAGAACTATATGTCAAAATTGAGTGAATATTTTTTTAATGTATAAAAATATATAAATGTTGTCTCAATGTTCTGAGTGTTAAATGTATTTTTTTTAAAAACTAACAATATTAATGTAAAAACACACATTTTGAGACATACCATTCATAGTGTATGTTAGATTTAGGTATTGTTGATTCCGAAACATTACACAATGCCATTTTAAATTACAATGTATTAAAAATTTAGTGTTATATAAGAATATTTATATATTGACTCAACATAAGATATTATTGAGGATGAACTATTTAAACTATTCCCCATGTAAATTATCTTTATTTGATAGCCTAGGATGATGAATGTATTGTATAAAAAATGTGATTCATGATTATTTTATCATTTAGGTTCATATCCTGATCATAGAACATTTATGGATCTTCCTTATTGAATAATTTTTCAATAATTGTTTTTTTCTCACCCCAGTTTGATCTTTATTAGGAGAACAAACTATTCATATAAAAAATAATTATTTATGAAGTCATTTCATCATAATCACTTTGAATATTAACTAAATATATATCCACTGAAAATGGAAAAGGAATTAATTTAAAATTAGATGAAATGATGATAAAATTAATTAAATAATTAGTAGCATTTCACAGATTCATGATGTATTCCTACATTATAGAACCATGTAATATTCCTATCTATAAAATGCCATGATTTTTAGTATGTATCCTCTAAAATAGATTCAATTTCATTGATAGTATTCATTACACGTAACATCGGGCTCTGATTAACCATAATTTAAAATTAAATATAAATATTTTAACAAGATTTGTATAATCTATCAGTTCAATTTTAAGTTGTAAATATGATAAACTAAATTATGAATACATACTTTACACTTGTTTATTAAATGATTTAATTTATTATCAATTATTTTGAAATAAAAATAAAAACCGATTGAATATAAAGAATGTGTTTTATAAATAACTATTTTTATGCCCACGAAATAATTTTATCATAAAAAATTACAAAATTTATTTAGGTAAATATATTAATTAAATTCATATGTTATATGTATAATATAAATATTTGTAAATTCATCAAATAATTTTATTAGCCATTAGATTATCATAAATCCAATTTTAAGCATAAAAATCAATAATTCTCCAAAATGTAATGTTGTGACTTTTTAATGGTGCACCTAATTGAAAATTAAAATTTGAATAATATTAAAATATTATATTAGAATAAAAATTTCAATTCTAAAATTAGGGTATCAAAATTAATTTTTGTTGAATATTTGGTATTTCTATGATGTGGTTCCCTTTTTATGAAAACTGAAAACGAGTGCATTTTAATTGAAAACCGAATTTTCATATAAATAATTTTATTTTTTAGATATTTTCTATTTTATAATTTGTTCAATTATACATAAATAAATAACATTAAGCCATTTTAATAAATTTCAAATTGAAATTGTATATAAAAAAGATTCAGTATTTTGAACTTTTCATGTAACATCCGAGGTAAATAAAAAATTTGAAATTTTCATATTTATTAATATTTATTAATTAAAGATTAATTTTACATAAAATGGGATTCTATTTTCGATGGCGTACCTAATACTCAAAGACGAGTTTCTCACAAAAATTCAGTTGCACACAATGTTGACTTATACTAAAAAATTTTAATATATTATTATTATTTTAAATGGTAGTTCACTCCTAGATATTGTAATGGAAAGAATGTATATAACTAACTTAAATATGATTTTAAATATTTTTTTAATGTTTTTACATTTATACAATAAACGATAGAAGTGTAAAATGTGAATGAATCCTATTTTATGCATAACCACTATAATATTCATTAAAAGGTCTATCTACCGCAACTAGATGGAAATCACTTTTTAAATCCTATTTTTTCACTTTTATAGGATATATTTTAAAATATATTCTACTTCCTTAGAATTGGGACATCAAAATAAACTTTTTTTATATTATTGGTATATTTATGATAATGTTCATTTTTTAATAAATATTAAAAAATACTTCTTTTTAATTCAAAACTTACATTTAATATAAATTATTTATATGGATATATTATCTTTTTAATTTTAATTTAATGGTAATAAGATTATATTTTAACCATTTAATCCAATTACGGTCACAGGAAGTAATTTAAATTTTTCATTTTTCATAAACAAGTTTCAATCTTTCGATAGTTATTATTTCATAAAAACATGCTTTTGTTTGGACAATGGGAATTAATTTTAATTTTTTTTTGAATCTTCTGTGTTTTAAATTTGGAAAAATTGATTCCACATTTGGAATCAGTATGTCCATATATTTTATATATGTAATTGTTTTTACATTATAAATATTTTCTTCAGTTAATATTTTATTTACCATGGTTAACAGGTAAATAAGGTAAATAAGGGTAAACAAATAAAATTATAATAATATTAAATTGCATTAAAGCATTTACGAATCCTATTGGTTGATAAATTTCCAACCATTGGAATTCTTGGTTAGATTTTGGGTCTCCATCGATCCAATTAGGAGTGATAATGACACTTTATATTTATTAATTTATAGTAAAGTAAAAAATGACATAAACATTTATCTTTTCGTAAACCAATGTTTACATGGTGTATGATAAGTTATTAATTTTACTATAAATATTATTTAGAAATATAAAAAGATTTCCTACACCATTTAAGTTTGATTATAATTTTTAGACAACAAATAAATAAAATAATTTGTCACAGAATGATGATGTAGTGACTACCTTCTTAATAAATGATTTAAATAAATTAGATTATAAAATTAACAAAACTATCCAAAATGTATAAAATTATTACTAGATGATTTTATTTCAAAAATTAGTCATTAAATATTCTAAATTAATAAGTTTTGGTCATTCTAAAAACTAAAATAAATTTATAATAAAATATTGTTTTAAAAAATTCTTAAAGACCCCTTCCTCCACTTATAAATAGCCATCAACTCTAACCCATTAATCACACCTATCCAGCCCTGTGGCTCATCCAAACACTGCCCTATTATGATTCATATATCCCTATATTTCTCCTAGATCCCTTGCCTTAGGTATAAGTAACTTAAAGGAAGCCTTTTGGTTCAATCAAAATGGAGTTACCCGATTTAAAGTTATCATCTTCCCTTAAGTCCTTTTCTTTTATTTTTCATTCCAAACCCCTTAAACTCTCTTTATTCATTTCTTTTATAAAAAATAAGTATCCTAAATATACTAGGTTTTTTTATGATATGTATTCAAAATACACTTCCAGAAACCAACGTCTAATGGATACGAACATATTGATTATGTGGATGGTGAACTACAGCCTCACGAAATGATGATTGATCAAATATCTCTAATTGCCTCTCATGGTGGCCATTATAAGGGAACTGTATTTATATGTGATATATATTATATTTAAATTGTCTCTATAATTATGTATTTCTCATTTACACCATACATTTATTTTTTCCATAACTCGTAAATATGATAATTTCATTTCACGAAGTACAGACAACTGCCACCTCAATGTGATATGACTTGTTCATACCATACAAGGAACGTATAAAGGATGGTGTTAAGAAACATACATAAATCATATAAAATATGATTTTATATATTTTTAAAAAAATATATATATCAATCCTTTGGTTTTTATTCATTATAAACTGCAAAAATGACATTGATGTAGCATTCATGCGTACGTACGACATACCGTCTCCATGAATGGTGCATTTCATTTTCATATATCTAAATGATATATATTATTCTAAATATATATATATAATGGATATATATATATGATATATATGATATATAAATAATCATTATAGTAATATATATAATGTAATTTCAATAACATTGGCTATTTATAATTATAACAAGTTCATTTTTAACTCGTGTTTCAAACATCGACAAAATGTCCGATATGAACTCAAATATTTATCTAATTGTTATAAATATGTAATAATTTGTATAAAAGGATTAATATATATTGAAATGGTTCTTAAGAAAGTAGAAAATAACATATTTTTTTAAATTATAAATAACAAGGAGCATACAAGACAAGTCATACTTGAGGTAAGGGGTTTTAATCTCAAATTTTATTCCACTGAGATTCATGCAATATTTTCCACTATTTAATTTTGTGTTGTTTATGTACTGAAACTTATTTCATTAATTGTGTAATATACATTAATATATGGGTATTTTCATCTTCATGGTATGATCCTTCCTTTAAGGGGTGTATGTTTCACCTTTTACCAAATCGGTAAGGGAACATTCGACCCTCCTCTTCTTATCAAAGCCTTATTTTATGCAATGTCATTTTATTTCAATTCTAAAATGATTGGATAGGTTCTTTTATATCCATATTTTATTAAATTTTATTTACATGTTATGAGAGACCATTTTATCTCTCATCAACTCATTTTCAAAATTTTAATGTGACATCGTGTGGCTGTCGAATTTCTGTAAGAGAACTTCTTAACCCAATTTCAATTCCTTGGGTTAATCCTCAACAAATTGTTTGTGTCATGATATGAATATGTTTGAATGAAATTTTATTTTGAACACATAATACCCACTTATATTTGGTGTACTATTATTTTTTTACATATATTTAGGTCATTTATTTGTCCTTAATATAAGGATATGATCTTTGTAAGGGAATTTTATCATTTTACATTCCATTGAGACTTATTAGTTGTTAAACACCAATTAACATTTATATGGTGTATATACAACCATTTTACATATTATATCATTAATATATTTATTCTTACAATATTATAAGATTTTATTAATGTTATTCTTTAATTATTTATATTTAAGATTCCTTCATTAGGTTAGGTACTCTTGAACTAAAATATCATTTTAAATGTGTTATAGATTTATTATCCTCACTCTTTTTAATTAATGTCCATGTTTTAAAAATGGTTTTAAGGATTTATTTATATGGAAATGAATATTTTGAAATTAAAATTTAATTAAAATGATTATATGTGGTATTGAAATCTTTTAGTCAAAAATATATTTATTAATTTTTTTAAATGGTTTTCAAAATGGATTCATAAAGAATTGATTTCCTAAATATCATGAAATTATATATTGTGACTATTATGTGTAAATGTGATATTTATTTTATTAATTTTTAATGAGTGGTGAATATTTTATGGTTCTAGGGGATTATTTATGTATACAGGTGGTTCCATGATAAACCTAGGGTGGGTGAACCCGAGATAGCTCTCCAATGCATTGGGTAACGTGACAGAGGTAAATGTTAATGTTTCTCCTAAGAGATTTTGGGAATATACTATGATTGGTATTCCAAACGTAACTCCCTACGTAGCTATGAAATCAACAATGTATGTATGTTATGTATGGAAAATGATAGATTAATGATTTAGGATTTCTGTGCGTTATTCATCAATATTATGATTTCATAAGATATGTTTTGATTGAACTGTATGGTTTCATTGATTTCTATTTATTGAGGAGATAATGTTTTTCTTCCTTATTTTATAACCAGTACTATGATTTTTATTCAAAATCCATGTTTTGAAATGTTTTTTCACAACACTTAAAGATGAATAGGGTCAAAGATGGGATCCATGAAAATACACGATGTCTAAAATATGGAATAAGACATTATTTTTATTAAGATTGTTTATTTTATGAAAAAAATTGAAACAGAGTAGAAGTGTCTAAATAATAATTATTGAGATGAAATGTAATAGTTATGGCCTAATTTTCTAAAACTATAAACCTAAAAAGATCAATATTGTGAATTGTTCTTTTAATTTAGGATTATGTAATGTTTAAGTCTGGGGAATTATAGTTTGTTTCATTGTTTTGTTTAGACAACATCTAGGATTATGAGTTATCTTAAAACACAAAGTTAGTCTCTATGAACTTTATTTTAGTTAAATTCTTGTTTTAAAAATTTTTAGATCAAAGAAAATCAGTCTCAAATGGAAGGTGGAGAATCTCAAAAAACATGCAAATCCCTTCCGGATGACATGATGTCAATAATTTTTTCAAAGTCATGTTTAGATGATTGTAAAAAAATTTCTAGCATACAACTCACTTCCATGTTTTAGTTCGAGATATCAAACACCTCTGCTATACCACGATACCATAGTGGATCATGGGTCATAATTACTCAAATCCTATTTTCTCAATATTCTCATATTTTTATTAAAGGTAAATATTATCAAGGAATTTTAAAATATTCTACCTTATCACAATATTTTGAAGCATATAGTGATTTTGGAAAAGGTGGTGAAGAAGGAGACCCTTGAGAAACCTAATAATACCTGTTTTAATATATAGTCTCTCAATACATACTTATGTTATTTTAAAAGGGACATTTATTGAATGTTTGAACGCAAATTTGGTCTGATTTTATTATAAAAATCATATATTTTTAGAGGGTTTGAAATTATATATCATACATCATTATTTTTGGAAACTATTTTTCTGCGAACACACATATGATCCATCTTATACAAGGTGTATTTGGATGTATGAAACAAATCATTTTGAAGGATCTCTAAATCACTGTTGCAATTTATGGACCTTCTACCTACGTAAAAAAGTTATTGATGAAACTATACAGAAACCATGATTAAGGTATGTTATTATTTCTATGATGAAAATTTTTATTTTATCATAAAGTGGTGAAAAAAAGTGACAATATATATAAGGAATCATGAATTAAAATGTTGAGGTTTTAATGTGTTGGGATGAAACTGAAAGGTATAAGAAACCATTTGATGTTAAAACATGATTGGGTTATTTTTTGGATTTATAAAAAGAACAACACGCAGACCGTGTGACAACCCATCGCATCAGACAAAGCTACAATAATCGAACCCAGAACCAATGTGCGGTTGGGATTTATCGCCTACCACTGGCCTATGTGAAGTTCCTAGTTAGTATGACAATTTTTTTCGGTCAAATGATTTTATTAATAATGAATAAGTTTATTTTTGGAAGTTATGTTTTATCAAATAGATATCCTTTATATAGGAAAATGATTTGGTGATTATGGGATACATGTTATTTTGGATGATGTTCTCGCTTTTGTGAACATTATATGCCTAAGGAAAATATAATTGTATGGGATCTCAATTGTGGAGTAATGGTTGAAATTTTTTTTATAATAATAAATGTTTTTATTGTGAACATATAGTGAATTTGGTGATTTATGGAAATGATTAACTTATCATATCGAATACGTGATAAGGTTACTTACGTTTCGGTATTAGACATTAAGAGTACCAGATGCTATTTGGAGATAAATGTTATCATTTTTGTGGAAGGCAATGTGATAAAGTCATTATAAATTTTGGTTTTCACACGCATATTGGATTATATTGAAGGAATTTAAGGAAAATGGTTTCTTTAATGTTCTTTGTTGATGTATTGGTAATTTCTTCAATTTTTGAGATTATGATTAGTATTTCTTTTTTATAAAAGATTATTGTTTTAAAGGATTATCTAATCTTGTTCAAACCTTTTTAAGTTATGGTTAATGTCTACATATAGGTTAAATGTATAGTTCTTATTTTTTGGATAATTTTATAATCTAGAGGATTATTCTAGTGTTTTAGGTGTGACAATTTAATTATTAATACTCATCATTTTGAGAAATAATGAGTTTGTGGTATGAATTTATTAATGGATGATAGTCTCCAGGACAAGTAAGTATGTTTCCATAGGTTTTTATTAAAGAAAATAAATAAATTACTCAAAATTATGATTAGTATCTTAAAACAAAAATGTCATCTATTAACTTTTTCTTATGGGGTATCAAATACTATTTAACCCATAATAGTTTTGTGATTTTTTGCTGTTTAACTTTCTCCTGATTTTGTTTTCTATCACTCTCCATCAAAACATGAAAATTAGTTTCTCCACCATATCGTTGTTTTTGTGGAATCCTAGACTGTTTTAACTCTAGTGAATATTTTAAATCTCTTTATTTCTTTTAAAGTTATTGTTTTATAGACACGTTTTTCGTATGTGGTACTTTTAATGAAGTTTCCAAGCCTGATTTTAAAATTGTGAGGGAAAAATTTCCAAAATAGGGAATGATGTAACATCCCAAGTAAATAGAGAATATTTCATTTTCATATTTATTAATATTTTTGAGTTAATTATTATTTTTTATTCAAATGTGATTCTTTGTTTGATAGTATACCTAATACACAACAACGAGTTTCGTTGACAACTTATGTTGCACACATTGTTGAGTTATACTGAAAAATATTAATATAAGATTATTATTATAAATGGTAGTAAATTTAGAGCTATTGTAATGGTGGGGATGAACATAAATAACTAATATACTATTATACATGATTTTTTTAATGTTTTTAAATTTATCCAATAAAATTTAGAAGCTTAAAATATGAATGAATCCAATTTTAGGTAGAAGCACTCTAATATTCATTAAAATGACGATTTATAGCCTTTTGATAGAAACCCATTTGAAAATCTTATTTTTCATTTATATTCTTTTTATTTTACAAAATAATATTCCTTTTATGAATTGGGACATCCCAATTTTCTTTTGGTAAATTTTTGGTATTTTCCTGATAATGTTCATATTTTAATCAATATTGAAAAATACTGTTCTTTAATTGAAAACTACCTTTTTAGTAAAAATTCATTATTTGGTTAGATTACCATTTTAATTGGTTTTAAAGATTAATTAGAATGTATTTTTACCATTTAATCCAATTTTGGTCAATAGATGTAATTTCACACTAAAATTGGACAAAAAGAAGTGTCAATCTTTTTATAGTTATTACATCTTAAAAACAAGATTTTATTTTGACAACAAGAATTAATTTTAAATTAATTTATGCCACATCTGTGTTTTGAATTTCAAAAATAGATTCCAAATTTAGAATAATTATTTCCTAATTGTGTAAATATTTAACTTTTATTTGAAGACATTATGAATATTTACTGTAGTAAATATTTTATTCACCATGCATAAAAGGTAAATCTGTTAAATGAGGGTAAAAAATAATTTTATAATAATAACAAATTGTCATAACACGTTTCCAAATCCTATTTTATAACACATGTCTTACCATGGTCATCCTTGGGTCTATTTGGGGACCCAATGAAGGCACATAGGATTGATAATGACACTTTATATAAACAATTTTAAGTAATAGAAAAAATTGCATAAACACATATTTATAGTAAATAAATCTTTACATTGGGTTATATAAGTTATCTCTTTGAGTATAAATATTAATTAGAAAAATAAAATGCTTTTATACATAATGTTATTTTATTTATAATTTTTATACATAACATAAAATAATTTATATATGACAAAATGATGAAGAATTAATCACATTATTAAAAAATGATTTAAGTAAATGAGATTATAAAATTTATAAAATTATCCAAAAGCTATCAAATTATTATTCGAAAATTTCTTTTTGGGAATGAGTCATTTTATATTTTACATTAATGAGTTTTGTACCTTTTGAAATCGAAAATAAATGTAGAATAAAATAATATTTTCAAACATTCCGAAAGAGCCATTCACCCTTATAAAAAATCCATCCTATACAACTCATTAATCACACCACTCAAGCCACATGGCTCATCCAAAATCTACTCAATTTAGCACCCTACTTCCCTAGATTCCACCTATAATCCTTACATTATGTAGTAGGCACCTCATGGAATCCTCTAGGTTCAAAAAAGGGAGTTACAAAATTTACAGGTAACGTCTTCTCTTAAGTTATTTTCTTTTATTTTATTTCTATGACCCTATAAATTCTCATTATTCATTTATTTTACAACAACACAAGTATACTCAATATATTAGGTTTTTTAGGATTATTATTTATACTACACTTCTAAAACCTTCCATCTAATGGATACAAACATATTGTCTATATGGACGGCAAACTACTGCCCCACGAAACGTTGTTTCTTCAAATATATTCAACCACCTCACATGGTGGCCATTAGGGTGGAACTGCATTTATATATGATATATATTATATTTATATTGGGTCTATAATTATGTATTTTTCATTTAAACCCTACCCTTAATGTTTTCATAATGCGTAAATATGATAATTTCATTAGGGTAAGTGCAGACTATAGCTCCTCAAAGTGATATGACTCATTCATACCATATATGAAACATATAAAGGATGTTGTTAATGAATTTATGTAATATATATAAATAATTTTATTATACATTAATAATAATATACATGTGTATACTTTGGTTTTCTTTCCTTTTAAAATGAAAAAATAAAATAGAAGTAGCATTCATGCGTACGTATGACTTACCCTATCCATGAATGGGGAATTTCATTTTCATATATCCAAATGATATGGACTATTTTAAAGACATATATATTGGATTTATGTGATATATATGATATATAAATCATGAATATAATTATATAAATAATGTAATTTTAACCACATGGACAATTTATAATTATAATAAGTTCGTTTTTACTCAAGTTTCGAACAACGAAAAAATATCAAATATGAACTCAAATAATAAACTAATTGTTAACGCTATGTAGTAAGATATATAAAAGGAAGAATAATCTTGAAAAATGTTCCTTAACCATATATAAATTAAAGTGTGTTTATATTTCTATAAGATTCAATTAATAAATTTTGGGATATGTTATTTTATATCCTTATTGATATAAATTGTATGTTTATGTGATAATAGAAACTTTTCCATCTCATCGACTCATTTTCTAAATTTTAATTTGATGCCATTAGGCTGTCAAATTTCTATAAGAGAACTTGTTGTCCCAATTTCAATTAATTTGGTTAAAATTCTATATCTTTATTATTTTAGGAAATGAATATATGTGAATGAACCTTTATTGTTTTATAGTTTATATCCTCATATATTGGGTGTAATTTTATTTTTCACACATAATTATGTCATTTCTTTTTCCTTAATATAAAGATATGATATTTGGAAGGGACACACTCTCAATTCACATTCCATTGAGGTCTATTTGTTATTATACACCAATTCAATTTTATAGGGTGTATATACTTTTATTTGACATATTATATCACAAATCTCTTTATTCTCATGATTTTATAATCTTTTATTAACATTATCAGTCAATTATTTTTATTCATTCTACTCTCATTTGGTTAAGAACTCATTAAATAAAATATTTTTTTAAATGTTTTAATGATTTATTCTTCTAAATATTTTTCATTAAATTTTATGTTTTAAAAATGGTTTTATGTATTTATTTTTATGAACATGAATGTTTTTAAATTAACATTTCTTTCAGAAAATTCAAATTGGTATGGGACACGTTGATTTAAAATGTCTTCATTAAATGTTTTAAATGGTTTTGAAAATGGTTTGATAAAGCATTGATTATGTCAATTTCATGAAATGATTTATTGTGATTTTAATTTGGAAATATTATATTTCTATGATGGTTTTATATGTGTTCGGAATATGTTATGGTTTGTGGAAATTTTCTATGTATATGAATGGTTTCGTGATAAACCTAGGGCGGGTTAGCCCGAGATAGCTCTCCAATGCATTGAGAAACCTGTCGAAGGTAAACGTTAGTGTTTATCCTAAGAGATTTAGGAAATATACTATGATGAGTATTCCAAACAAAACTGCCTACATAGTTGTTCAAGATACAATGTAATATTTTTATGTATTCCAAAATATATAATATTGATTTATGATTTCAATACGATATTCATAAATGTTTAATTTCATGAGGTCTGTTATGATTGAAAGGTATGGTTTCAATAATTTTTTTATTGATTGGATAATGTTTTATTTCATTATTTAATAACCCTTATTGATATTTTTATGCTTATCCCATGTTTTGAAATATGTTTCAAGTGACTTAAAGATGAATAGTGTCAAGGATAGGCTCATGGAAAAAGTCATGCTGTCTAAAACATGGAATTATACCTGATTTTTAGGAGTTTTTATTTTATGAAAAAAATGGAAAATGAGTATAAGTGTCTAATTTGTAATTTTTGAGCTATAATGTAATAGTTATGGATTAATTCTATTAATCTCTAAACCAGAAAATTTCCTCAATTTGAATTATTCTTTTAATTTATGATTATGTAATGTTTAAGGCCGAGTCATTATATTTGACACAAAAAACCAATATATTAGTTATATCTAAGGGTTTAATTTTAAATCTAAATTTTCCAATTATGATAAGGTTATTTGGTAAAATATATTCAATATTTGAAATATTAATTTCCAAATTATGTAGTATGTTCATATTTTAGGCATAAAAATATTAACAGTTTAAAAATAAAAATTTACCATGGCCTATGTAAAAATATTGATTTGTGTTAAGGATTAAAAAAATGAACAAAAAGTATCTTTTGAATGAAGTAATGATAAAACCTAAACATAAAAGAAAATAATTATTTGTCATTAAATGTTGTGTAAATTACTTCCACCTTATTTTGGTTGTCTTAAAATATAAAATAATTATTATTTTATTCAGTAAAACATGCCTCCCAACAACTATAATTTCCACACCTCGCCACCCCATTTCAACTAAAAAGACATGAATCTCATAAAATATATTCCATGATCACTAATATTTACTCTACTAACATCTAATTTTCCATTTTACCACATAATACCAAATCCATGGTCTTTAAGGGGTCCTCCATGGTGGTGATATCCTAGGGGCAATTCTCTCAAAACACGTCTCATAATTAATTTTCTTCATCTATTTTATAATCACCTAATTCATCAATAACATATAGATAAATAAAATCATACAAATAATATAATTTTATTTTTCTAATTCATTAACCTATATTAGTTATTTTAATTCAAATAATTGTAACTATTTTCAAAATTATTTGTGTTAAATGACTCTTCGATTAATAATTTATTCCGTTTTCTAATACCACCATAATGTCTGGTTAGCTAACTTTTATTCAAGTATAATAATATAATAATAGGTATTTTATAACCTATTACATGTTATGGGGTTAATATATTCTCATAATTTTAAATAAAATTAAAGTATTATGCGGTGATAGGAAAACCTGCTAAGACAAAGTAGTCCCTTGTGATTAAATTTTTATCTAATCAATCAAACAAATATTAGAGATAAAAACAATATATGAAAAACATAGTAATAGATTTTAATTAATAATATATAATTATCATTATGTTGTTTTACACAAAATTTAAATGAACATCCATAATTTTACAGAAATGATATAATCATGAAAACATGAAATGATCTCCTAAAACCAAGAAAAATATTAACTATTATTATTTAATGTGTAAAAAGATGTCATAAAATCATCAAATTAGGTATTATAAATATTGATATATTTCTATAACTACTAAATATCATTATTTAATCCTTTATAAATTTGGTTGAATATTTCCACACGAATGGGGATTGTTTTCTAATGGTTCTATCCTCTATCATTAATTTCTATAAGATATGTTCTCTTTTCACCACTAATATATGTTGTGTTGTGTATATATAATTCACTATTATTTTAAATATTTATATTATATTTATATTCATGTGATTAAATGTTCAATTCGATAATTATAACTTTTATTGTTCATATGATTCAAAAGATTAGAAGTGGTAATGTATTTCTTAACTCAATTTTCATTAGAGGTGTTAATCATATCTATCGTAGATTATTTCAGGATAAAGTAATGTTCCGAATGAGTTTTGATATTATCCCAATTAATAACTATATATATTTTTATTTATAATGTATATATATTATTGATATATTTTATTAATAATATGATCTTTGTGGGGGAAATAATAACAACTTCACTTAGTTAAGGAATATTTTGATATTACAATACTTGGTTCATTTACCTAGTTTATATACATACCCATTGTATTATTTAAGATCATCATTAGTGGAATATTCTATTTACCTAAAATTTAAATATATCATATATTATGTATATTATTATTCCTAAATAATATACCATTTTATATACAATGATTCTTTTAAAATTTATTTTCTTAACTCAGGATAAAAGTTAAATGTGTATTTCTACTGAATTGGATTGTTTTTTATAATACATAGTATTTAAATAAAATTTATGATATATATTGAATTATCTTTTTGTTAATAAATGGGTCATATCAGTCAGAACTCGAACCTTCTTTTCTGGTACGTTTTTTTCTGGTCTTTTTAGAAAAAGTGGAGTTCTAGAAATTTTAGGAGTACACAACATGTACATTAAGTACACACTATATTCCCGGTTACCGAATGTAATCGTTCTCTAGACATTTAATGGCTGAGCTCATGGCTGTGAGTGGTTACCAAGGGATAAGCTATTGCAAATACAAGAAAAGGAATGTACACACAGTGTACTTTTAAAAACACAACGTGTACTTTTTCTTCATTAAATGTATTGGGGTTGTGACTAATTAACATAACTCACTTTTTATTATTCTTTCTCATCCAAGAGCATAATTATAGTCGTGGATCTTCTCTGATCCCCCGACATGTCGTTAGTTATCTGATTCGAACATAGTATATTTCATTGGAATTGTATCGTTATGACATCCCTTCTTCATGAACTTCATCTCCATATTTCTTCTATTTTGCGATATCCCCTCCATTGAATGATTTAACATTTTTGTCGCCTTACATCATAATAGGTCACATCAAGGCCTGAGGAACATGAATATCATCCATACAACACCATAGTAGGTGGTTTGTGCTTTTCTATGGATAATCATTGAGTTATATGTGCAAAACTAACAATACCCTTGTTCGGGGTATTGCGTGTTTATGGTTTTTAGCTTAGTTATTACCAGTTATGATTTTCTTTGTTTCGGTATAGGATAATTGTTGTTAATAGGGTTAACAACCTCATGATATGAATCTTTTAAACATGTTTTATTATTTTTTACTATTTTCTCTAGATTTTCTATTGGGCTTGTTTTTTCCATTCCTAGTACTCTTAGTTTGCTGTAGTTTTTTCTGATATGTTTTCCCCATTCCTTGTAGCTTTTTAGCTAACTAGTTCATTGAGGATTACTTTGGCTACTGATTATTGTTTGTGTATGATTGCTTTACCCGGGGCTTTGGAAACCATGTGTAGTGAGACCAATAGGAAAATTAATGTGGAAGGCTTTCCCAGATTGTATGTTATAATTATCACGCTATGAGACCATAGAGGGGATTTACATTGAGTCCTCCCTCATATTGTCTTTAGTTACATTACATGACCACATGATGAATTGACATTAACTTCTTCCTAATAGTGTATATAGATTTCCTTTAAAAAGGATATAGGGGAATTGATGGTGAGTGCATCCTCGTAGATTCTTTTATTATACATGGATATATGGTGAATTGAAGGTGAGTGCTTCCTCAAAGTTTCTTCTTTATTTCCTTATTTTAAATTTAACCAGTGGGGTTAGGTTGTGAGAACTTCCCAGTGGGATACATATTATAGTTAGCTAAACTAGTGGATATTGGTTGTGAGATTATTCCAAGAGGGTTTCTTGTTTTGTAATTGGTTAGATAAATTGTTAAATGTGAATTTTTTGTAATTGAATTAGTAGGACTTTTTACTTTTGAGTACTTCAATGTTAATTGGATCTTTTTCATTTTGCCTGCCATATATTTTCACTGAATGTTATGCACAGATCTTTGGGTGGATACCCACATGGATTCATCTCACACCCTAATTGGGTCATGATTTTGGGCCCCAACAGATTAAATTGTTTCAGGTATAGATATGGGACAATGACCTTCTACTTCAGTTACTTGATTGTGATGGAGTTGGAGAGCATCAGAACATGTTGAGGCTTACAATGCTGCTGGATTTTGTTTTTTTAATTTTTTAAATTGGTTTACTACTATATTCTAGGCTTTTGAATTTTTTGGTTGCTTACTTAGTCATATGTAACATGCATCATAATATATATGTTGTCTAGCTTTTTATTTCTCCAGTATTCGATTGTTTACTAATTGAATTCTTTTATAGCTACTACAATTTTATATCTGTTATTTCTACTTTGTCACTCTTCCAATGAGGGAATTCTTTCCCCACTATCACACCCAAGGCCCTCGCTGCTAGTCGGCAGCCTATGGCATTCGGTAAAATTCACATGACGCCATGTGACCAAATATGTACGGGGCACCTTTGGGCAGCTTCGATAATATAGATGTTATAGTATCATATATTCAAAATCCCAAAGATGTATCCGTAGTCTCTTGAGATGAAACATGTGTCCAAATAAAACTGGTTTTTACCCATAATGATTAAATAATCATGGGAATTCTTTTGATGGTATTAGTTCATGTTAGAGATATATTATGTCCAATAATTTTGAATTTAATTCAATCAAAAAAAAAATTATTTCTATCTGGAGGATTTTCACTATAAATAAAACTATAGATACTTCTAATTCACTATTTATTGATTACATAGAATGTGTGCTAATTTATCTAGAATTACATGATAATTATGCTAATTAATTCAAGATAGCTTCCACTCTATGTAACTCTAATTGGGAATCTAGAATCACCCTTTTATTTTATTTTTTTACCTAGGGTACAGAGATGGAAATTTCGAATGATTCCGTTTATTAAAATAACAATCATTTGTTGTATTCTATTTTTAAATATCAATTTGGTTAATGAACCATGTCTGTATCTAGTACTTCAACACTACAAATTTATTTTTTACAATTGTTTTTAAATAATCTCTATACGCCAATTAAAATAGTAAATGTGTTGGGTCTCAGATTCCTGAACCAGGGTCATTACAAAATGTATCAGGGAATTTATAGTATAAACCATGGGAAATTTATTTTAAGAAATCATAAACAATATAGGAACTATAAAAAATTCCCTATAATATTTATATAATTTATCAATTGGGTAATTTAAATTTTTCATCTCAATTCTCTTTATTATTATGGGATAACTTAGTGTGTTCCATTATTTATTGGCAGTGACTAATTTAAGGAAGTGAATAAATCCCACATAGATATTTTAGTGATTTTCCATGTGAATAAGACAACATAACTTATGTTAGAGATTCGAAGATCATCACTATAGTAGGTCAACTAACATAGGCCATAAATAATTATTGTGCTACACATAATTTAGAAAATGTCATGTCAAATAGTATTACATATTTAAGTGGGGCTACTAATCTAGTGGTATATAAGAAATAGATCACGTACCTTGAGAAGATATTTCCAGAATTGGTGTGAAAGGAAAAGGAAAAGGTTGTAATAGCAAAATATTTTCTCATGGTCGATGTTGGTTAATGGATGTCATTGATCTAGAATACTAGGGAGGAAGATAAAATGGATGACATTGGGTGTAGATCATCAATCTAAACATTCATCAAAATATTATTCCCTCATGATCAATGAATTGAGATGAAGTTAAAATTTCATAGGAAAATGAAAACTAAATAAGAGAGTGTTATTGAGTATTAGGATACTATTTGTTTAGTAGCTACGTATTCTAATGATTAAAAACATAATTCTAATATTAATTTTTATCAATTATTTGATGGGCTTAAGACATGTCTCTAAATAGAATTGTCATCTCAAATATTTTCCTCATATGATGAAATATTGTTATATTGCATCGAAATAGAGATGTAATTCATTATATAATACAAATTCATGGGAAATTTAGATTAGAAGTGATCAGATAAAAATAATTAGATAGGTAATGGATAAAAATAATACTAAGGGAATTATGAAATTTCAATCGTGTAAAATTGTTGGGAAGACAAATATAGGTAAATGTTAATTATGATAATAATACGGAATCGATTTTTTTACTTTCATAAACAAGAATAGAGACAGACAAGGGTCATCTCACATGAAGAGGATTCATGGTTATTCACATCTTATTCCATCTCAACTGAAATTATTATTATATTTGTTTACATAATTAATACAATGATATTTACATGAATAATGAAATTATATAAATTAAACAAACATTTAATAATCTAATGATATTTGTAATGAATGAACATGGCCTATGTGTTTTGGATCATCAATTCCATATTACTAAATTTTGGGTATTAAAATTATGTTTGATAATTAAATTATGTGATCTTTGCCATGATTTTATATTCTTTAACATAGAGCTATAAAATCAATAATTAATTTATAAATATCTATTAAACCACCTCTTATGACCATGTTTGTTGGAACCCCTTAAACGAGTGTGTGAGATCATCCAATCAATGGATCCATCATCTATTATATCATCCACTGAATGGATCAAATCCATTGATTAAAGATCTTAAAAAAGTATATTAGAATGATAAGATTCCTTAAAAGATTATAAATGAGTTTGATATCATTATACTTGATAACAGTTTTCACACCCATGAACAATACTTTTTATCATCACAAATAAAGTCTTACATTTTAATTTAGGTGAAAAATAAATTATATTTCAACATACCTCCCCTAGGCACAACCTCATGTTTGCCCCTCGTTTTTTGTGTAATATTTCATGATGGAATGGTGAGAAAGAAGTGTATAATAAATGAATAATATTATAATATAAAAAGATAATCCATGAATTAAGGATAAGAAAACACACACATGCAAACAAAAAATAAAGTGAAAGAGTAGGAGAATAAAGAATAAGAATAAGAATAAGAATAATGTGTATAATAAGACACAAAAATTGATTCATCAATGAATGTTATTTTATTTAAAAAAATATAAATTATAATTACATTTAAAAAATATTATAAAATAAATGAATTTTAAAAAATATATGATCATATATGGGTGCAACAACATCCCCTCCAGAATCTATCTCCGAAGATAATTCTATAATTAGACACACTATATGTTCGAATCTACTAATGTAATCTTCTTATAGGATGATCCAAATTTTATTCTATGTCATCCTTAATATATTTAGATTACTTGAATATATATAGATCTTGTTATGGAATAATTATTTCATATGGATTTTTCTATCCTAGGATTCCAGAAATCATCCATTAATTCTGAGCATTCAATGTCTACAATAATGAGTGCATAACTCCATGTAATTTAATTATGAAATATGACATTGATTCCTCTTTTAATAGAATCATTAGTAACATCAATTTTAGGTTGTTTTATTGCATTATTATTCAATTCATTAGGTGGATCCAACTATATCCTTTATAAATGTTTTTACCATTGAATGATTTTTGGGCCCTAAGATGTCGGATTCGCTCGATGTACATAATAGAAGTATTAGTCCAATTAATAAAATAATCCTAGGAAATTAATCTTATTTATTTTATCAAAATTTTAAATTTTATTATTAAATTAATAAAAATATAAAATTTCTTCAATATTCCACTATTAATACATTTTCACAATAATTCCCAAAACACACTATAAATTAAAAATTGATGAAAATGACTCAAATAATAAATTTATTAGCATTAAATAATATAAAACATTTTAAAAATGATGAAAATATTAACTCTATTTATTAAACCACACATAAAAAATTCTCTTCCTCCAAAATAAAATATAAACATTGAAAGACATTGGAAACCAATAATAACAATATTAAAATTTAATGCCATAAAATTAACCAATAATCAATGAAAATGACATTTTCAATTATAAAATAAATTATTAATTAAATTTACCATTTTCTAAATAAAAAATTAATTTATGTATTTTACATTATCACATTAAAATGTGATAGAACATACCTTCTAATTCAAGCATGTTTCTAAATAAATTATTATTACACATGCCAAATTACGATATCCATCTCCATTTAAATATTCTCACTCATATATCCTGATAAATTCAGGTAGATTTATGATCATGTCATTAGAACATGATCTTAATCCATATTCTAGAAAATGAACTACATTATCCACTATATAATGAAAATTTCACTTAAAATCATAATTACATTCAATAATGGATCAAATGACTCTCAGGCTTAAAGGAGGTAGTAATTAGAGTTGTAAAAAATGTGGCTCCAAGAGGATGTTTCTCTCCTAAATTTTAATTCTTGATATAAAATGTGAATATTTTATATAATTATATCTTTAATGTTATCAAATACCACTTCCCCAAAACATGACTTATGGTATTGATGAATGAAAATCATAACGAATGACTTGTGCAACCACTTTATTTTTAACTTTATTAATTTTGTTTTTCTAAGATTTTTTTTCTATTTTTATATTTTATAGAATGTTATTCTCATAATAAACATAATATCAACAACCTAACCACATATTGTCAAAATATTTTCTCATGTAATGGTGATTTTTTATTCTACAATGTAAAAATGATTTTTTCCATTTTGGTTGATCTGTTTTTTCATTTTTTTAATCTTTTTATATAATGAATTGGAATGTAAATAAATTATAAGTAATATATAAAAAAATATTTTTTCCCTAAATAGAACACCCACACTTTCTCAAAAAAATCATTTCATCCCATCCAAAATTACTCCCTCCACCATACACATTAAAATTTAAATATAATGTATATAAAATATGGGTTAGAATAGATAAAAATAGATTGAAACATATTTCATTAAAATAAATTTCATTCATGGTATATGTGGGATAAAAAATGATTATTGTAAGGTTATATATTAGGAAAATTAGTTTGATAAAAATAATCCACATTCATTTCAAATTGTTTTTTTAAAGTCATTTCACTAAAAAGTTTAAATAGAATATATGGTTATTGACATAGCCCATGATCACTATTGAAATATAATCTAGAATATATAGGATGCACATGTTATATAAAAACTTTGGGGATTGTGAAATATTATCTATAAAAATTAATCAATTCATTATTATGAATATAATATAAATTCAACTGAATCACTAAAATTAAACGATTTAGAAATGTTTGGAAAATTACATTAACATAAATTAAATAATTTCCTAAAATCATGATTCATCATATTCATATCCATTAATCACATTATTATTCTAATTATTCATTTTACAAATTCAATTAAATTATCATTTAAATATAAAACATGTACTAACACAATTCATATGAAACAAAAGTGTCCTAGATAAGTCATGTAAATCATGAATTCATGATTAGTCATAAAACTGAAATTTTAAGACCTAACAAAAATCTCAGAAAAATAATTATGAATTTTAAAAGATAAAAATTAAATTTCAAATCACACATGTAATGAATCATATTACTCTTTATTCCCTTGATATTTGGTTCTTTATTGATCCTTCATGAAATGTCAAAATAAATCAACTCAATTAATAACATGGATCATATAATTTATGAAAAATATAATAAGAAGTAGTGGGACTAATGCTAGAATAATTCAAAGAGATAATTTGAAATCAATGTTCATAAAAATAAAATAAAAGGATAAGACTTGGTAAGATTCCCCAAGTGGGACCTGGATGTTTTTTGCCTCCAGAAGTAAGTACCGTCTATTATACAAATTATTATATTTGATGGTGAATCATTAACGTGAGCCACAACATGTATATTTTCCAATTTTTTGATTATTACTTTTTTGTAATGAATGGAGGATTATTAAAATTTAATAGATTTTTTGCCTCCCAATTAAGTACATTTTTCATGGAGAGGGTAAAAACATGTTTTATTCATCCTCATTTTATGTTACTCATATTAAAACTTCATTCTTTTATTCCAGTTCTCAATCACTATGGTTTCCAATTTTTAAAATATTATATGTAGTTATGGAAAATATTTTAAAAAATCTAGAATTTAAAAATGTATAATTTATATCATAATTCCCCATTTTAGTGTGATAATACAATATCATAGCCTCTTTAGGGTAAGCAACATGGATTTAATCTTGGGATTCCAAAATTGAATTTTCATTTAAATCAGGGTTCTCTATGTGTTCCTTAGTTGGTTAATGTGATATTTCATCATATTCCTCTAAATAAAATAATTTATTGACCAAATTTGAAAAATCATAACCATAAGGAGTGATAACTGACTAATATTGATTGCAATATGAAGACACATAGTATAATAATGATTCGTATCCCCGAGTTTTTTCTAGTTGAATACATGCTTTTGGAATAAGTACCTCTTGAAATTAAGTCACATTGTATTGACTTAGGTAGGGGAACTATTATATACTTTCTAAAAATACCACCACATCAGTGTTGTCCTCTTCTTCTATAGATATAAGTACATGTAATTTTACAGGATCATCTTCATTGTAGTGATCATGATGAATTTATTCTACCTCAAACATATTTCATAATTCATACAAATATTTTTGATCTCCTGCATGTATATCAATAGGAATTTAGTCCCAATTATGAATCCACTCTATCTTATCTTGGTCATCATTGATTTGATTCTTAAGAATTTATGACTGTTGATTCCCCTTTTGTGTTGCCTTAAACTATTTTATTTATCCACTAAAATTGGGAAGCTCTAGTCGGTTTTCATCACTAAATAGATCAATTTGTAACTCACACTCATTCTATAAGTCATTAATATCTTGGTGATCTCCCACGTGTGGCTCTAGATCAAGATCCTACATCAATACACAATAAGAGTAAAATTATCTTTCCCATTTGATCTGTATATCAACTATAGATTCACTCTTATTTTCCACCTAAAAATTTATATCACCGTAATAATTTCATTTCATGATTTTTAATCTATAAGTAATCCTATAATTAATTTAATGAAATAATATTTTGAAAACATGATGGGTTTTGTTGTTTTTTCAATTAGAAACAACGAAATAATAGATACAATGTGAAAAATGAAATAGATAAATAAAAAAATAATAGTATCCCAAGAAATAACAAATATTTTGATGCATGCCAATCATTGGTCTATGAAAAATAATCTTTATTATCTTAATGCATCATAGATGTTGATCATTGTCAACACACATTGATAGCGTTTTAGGTGTTTGCATTCTTATTTTATCTCACTAAAAAAACATATTTTTTTGTATTAATTTTATTATGAAACTAAGGAATTTGAGAAGAATAATTAAATTCCAAGAATTAAAATAACATAAAATAAAATAATGTGAATTAAAAAAACTGAACAAGGCCTTTATGGATGGGACCAGGGGTTCTGTCACTCTCATTTTTTGTATTTAAATTAATTTTGATATTTCATTTATGAGATCTCATTAAAAAATTTATATTAATTTATTTAGTGCTATGAAATCATTGAATTCCATTATAAATTTACATTATACCTCCTCTAGTAGTCATGTTTGATATATCACCTCAATCAATAGTGTGACATATTCTAAGGTGAGGATAAATATTATTCCATTTCATCAACTCAATATCTAGAATTTGTCATTTGAAGGGTGTTTATCCAGATTAATGTATGTGAAAGATTTAATATAAGAATATAATGGTATTTTTGATCTGTTTTGTGGTGTAAGAACATAGACCTCATGCATATCACTCTTTTATATCACAAATTTTATAAATTATATTAATTTAAGTGCAAAATTATTGAAATTATCAGTTGCATCTCTCGGGAAAATCTTGGGTTACCGCATCATTTTTTGGGTTATATATAATGGCTTAAGGATTATATAGAAGAGATGAAGAAATTAATGTAAAATGAAATAAAACATTGATGTGATAAGATGAAGAAAACACAGACTTGAAATTACAAAAACAAAGTAGTGAAAGAAGAATGAATGAAGAAGATGATGATGAAGAGAAAAAGAAGAAGATTATGTTGAAGAACATATAATAATGAAAAGCTTCCATGAATTATATTTTTTTACAATAAAATTAAATGAAATAAAATTTAAATGAAATAAAATTTAAAACAATAATAAAAAACTAAAATAAAAAAAGAAATTAAATGTGTGTAGAAGCTTCACCTCCAGAATATGAATCCCTAATGTTTTCTCCTAATTGAAACAACATATCGTCAAATCTATATAAGGTTCCTTATTATATGAGGCTTGAAATTTAATTTTATATCAACAATAAAATGATATATTTCTTTGGACATTTATAGAGGATATTATCCATTAATTAATTAATATAAATTTTGTAGCCTAGGATTGAAGAAAACATCGTTCAAATATGAGAATTAAATAAAAAAAAATTAATGGTTGAATAACTAAATTTAATGAAATGGGGAAATTGAGAATATGATTGATTTTTCAATAACATTTTTATTCACTTTAATTGGAGGTGTTTGACATGATATATACATCATTTCTAGTAGTGGCATCATCTCTGTCAACATGGATAGTTTTTTAATTAATTGGTTATATTTATTAATTAGATGTTTTAATAAGAATTATGTATACAAGGTAATGTTGTATCAAAAAAATCATCGAATCCTAATAAAAACATTCACATAAATTAGAGATGGCGTGAGGAAGAGGATGAAAACGTGGAGGGAGATGATGGCATTCGTCGCTCCCACAACATGCTTCTGATCCGGGCTCGAGCATCGGATCCTTGTTCCTGATCCGAAGGTTCGTTCTTTGTTGGTGGATGCTCTACCACCACACGTTCTCCACCAAATAAGTTTTCCAAAAATTCCCCCAACCACGAGAGGTGAGGATACCCTCTCAATTATGTTATGTTAATGGGTAACTCGTCATTAATGATATTTCATTAAATTGTGGATTTCACGGTTACACACTTTGTGTAACTAGGAAATTAATGCCCAATATTGAATACCAGACCACCCTCACGTGTTTCCAACCTCCAAATAATTTAAAAAGAATATAGGGAGTTTAATATAAATAATACATTTGTTTTAATTTAATCCTCCACAAAAACCTGTAAAAGGATATTTTCCCCTCGACCTATTGCGCTTGAAGAGAATGTGTCCTTAAAAAAATATCGACGTTGCGAGTTCAATGGTGTCCTCAAATTATAAGTCTAATCACTGATTCAAAATGTACAAATTCATGCTCTCTTATAAACTGGATGTACCTGAAGAAAAAGTTCAAAAATTCATTCCGGGCAGACCGTGCCTCGGAATCATGCACCGTTAATTTTCATGGACTCATAATATTTCCATATAATTAATAAAAATTACCCAGAAAAAACTAGGTCTTTATAAGATTATCCCTAAAATATTATAGGGTTATCCCATTCACTAGCTAATTTCAATTATTCCATGTGTTTTTCAATCATTTACCACATAAATCTCATCTATAACAAATCAGGTTGTCTTCAAACTATTCTAAATAAACTATTATATAATAATATTATCATAAATATGATAAATATATTTTATAAGTGTTATATGTCGATCTTTTGAAAATTGTAAGACCGATAAAACCCCATATTTATACTATTTTTCCATCTTATTATAATACATCATTATCAAGTCATGTACTTCCAATTTTTTTGGTAATGTTAATCTATTAATAAATATATAAATTCATAAAATGGAGGTTTTCAAATAATGTGAAACCATCATTTTATTTTTTTTAAAATAATTCTTTCATGATTTGACAGAAATTGGTAATTTAAATTAGGAAAATAAATACTCTAATTGTGGAAGGTCTTATCCGATGCATTTATAAAAAAATCACCAACACATGGTATGTGATGACTACTAATCAGAGAAGTTCATGAAATAGAGATCCATGTCTTGAATAGGAGGGGATGAGTCTAAAGAGAAAAATGAAATAATAATTATTCACTATATTATGATGATGAGGATGATAGTTATTATTGTGTTTTCATTCCTAATACTCATACCGTAAGGAGAAAATACCACATCAATGAGATGGTGTAGTTCTCGAGGATTCCCCTAATTTAAATCATGGAGGGTATATTTACAGCATTGTTGTTTTAGGAGTTTCTATGGGGTAAAATATTAATTCCCAATTTTTAGTAAGGAGGCCATGATAAATATTCTATGGATTGGATAGAGTTAGTGACATTACATTACTATAGTGTTATTATCAATCTATATAATTTATGTGATGAGATTATGTTTATTATGGTGGTATCCCAAAGTAAATATGAACAAATAAACATAAATACAACCCTTTGGTGTAAAAATTATTCTACTAATGCAACAATAAAAAGTAATTGAATAATCCCCCCCTTGGATACACTATTGAACATGAAATCAAAAAAAATAATTTTAAATCCCAATCAGTACTAAATGAGAACCATACATATAACTTCTATCTATAATGATCTAACACGTAAAATATTTGATATAATAAAATAAATCATAAATAACCAAATGAGATTGTAGAAAATAATAATATTATTATTATTAATATTATTATAAAATTAAAAAAATATATTTGAATAATTTATAGACATATAACTTATAAAATTATTAAATTATTATAATATTGATAATTTTAGAACATTATACATGGAAAAAAGTATAAATTAAAATTTTATATATATTTATATTGGTATATAAAATTTTTCTCATATATATATGTGGAAAATTATATATAATAAATAAAATAATATATATTCTATAGAAATATATATAATTTATAAATGTATATAAATACATAATTTTATATAAAAAAACATTTAAGTAATAAATGTATACATAATATATAGAATTATTTTCCATTATATATTTTTTAATTTATTAATTTATAATATATAAATGTAAAATTTATAGAGGTGTACAATTATGATAATTTATAATGAATGAAACTATAATTTTATATTAATTTATAAATTGTTAAAAATATAAAAGTAATTATAATTAATAAAACGTCATATTTAAAAAAATGTCAATATGATATAGTATAAAACTTATAAATTAATATAAACATATAAATTAACATAAAACAGACATATATAACCACACAGGGATATATAATTACGAATCTGGAGATTACGTAACAGTCATCGGGTGGTATGTATGTATCATTTACACCAGTATGAGATCATAAGTATAATACATTTTCATGACTCAAGTTAGATACATATGGTTAAAACACTTAACTATTTATAAGTGAAGATCCAGACACAACTCAAATTGATAGACATAACGTGAAGGAAAATACATATTGTTTTATCAATCTTAAAATATGATTTCTTTTTCAAAGAAAACAACATTTATGATCCAATTAAAGTTGAGTGTAGAAATTATTTTTCATATGTTATGAATGAATAAAATGGATTTAGGAATGAATAATATGTTTCTTTTGACAATTTAGTAATATATTCATTTATAACATAACTGTGAAATTAATGAAAATTGTTTTTAAATTAGGTTTTATTTTACTAAAATTTTCATACAATAATTTTACATTGAAAAAATTAATAATATTATTCATATACATTTTTGAATTATATAATTATATATAACTATTAAATAAATTATACATTTTAATCAAACATAATTTTTTTTAAAATATTTCACAATTTATTTAGGATTTTCATTAAAATATTAATATAAAAAACATATTGGTATTTTATTTTATATGTAATTTATTTTATTTTATTTATATATTTAATATGAGTAACATAAGTTCAATACCCCATTATTAGGATATAGAAAATATAATTGTTCAAAATTTTACATTGTCGATAAAAAATTACGTTAGGAGTATATAATTCAACATTTAGACATATCTTATTATTTTTTTTTGTCTCAAATAAATTTTCATATAAATAAAGTATATATTTTGATGTGGTTATTATTTTTCTCATTTACATTTTTTGTGTCCACTTATTTGGAATGATCAATCCAAAATAGTTTTCTCTAAAATAATTTTGTTTCCTCAAAAAATTATGCAAAAGTCAATTCAATATAATCCTACAATAAAAAATTAAAAAATAATACTTAATTTAACACAATTAAACAGTACAAAGAAGTACTATATATTTTAAAAACTCATTTGGGATGAGGGGGGATGGGAATCTAGAAACGTTTACTACATGCCATTGTTACGTGTTCATGTTTTCTCATTACAACCAAGAAACCATAGGATGAACTTCTACATTTGAGATTGGATGAATAAATATTAATCATGTGATCTACTATCACATTTACATGATTTCCTATCCTAATCCTTTACACTTACAATCCTTAAATGATATTGATCATGAGGCCCTCCTATGGATGCCTAATCTCACATGGAGAACCAATCATCCCTCACATTATGGTTTTCATGTGGGAAATTGGCATGTAGGGATGGAGTGATGTAGTTCATGGATGTAGTGACGTGCATGGATTAGTGTGTTTCATTAGTGGTGAGATACGGTGTATAGATGCGGTGTGGTGCATAGATTCACCACATAACCTAGATTTGGATATGAGGGAAAATGATGATGACAGTTGTGTTCGGAGAGAGTAGTACAACAACAACAGTGTGGTTCGATGATAGTAGTAGTGGTCACAGGAGTAGGTTTTAGAAAGAGTGGAGATAGTTTGGTTTAGCAAGAGTGGTAGCAGCAACATGAGTAGTGTTCGATGAATGTGGAGGTGCATCGATAGTGGGGTTCAATGAGAGCACGATGTTGTGTGAGAGAGAATACATCTAGTTAAGGATATTTTATAATATATACTAATACTTTTTTAGTGAATTATATAATGCACTAATAAATTTGTTTCATTGTAGCTAAAAAATACAAGGAGAAAAAAAATATTTTTCATTCTTTGTTATGAATTGATAAAAATAATACTTTATAAGTGAAAGATAATTGTCACAAAAACATTTCATCATGAGGTTAAAAATTCATTCACTAATAAAGGCTTGTTTTTTGGGTGCATTTTTATCACCAATATAGGTCATCATTATCAATGGAAAATAAGAGCGGTTAATGATATAATCATAATAATTTACATATATGATTCTATATATTTATAAAATATATAAATATATAATAAATATATTTATGTATTTATAATTATTATTACAAATAAATATTTTTATTAATTTATTAATACTATTATTTAATTATAAATATTTATAACATTATAATAATAAAAATAGATATTTATTACAATTTTTTTAATTATTTAAGTACTTATATATTTTTATTTATAAATAGATTATTAAATAAATAGATTCATACAAATTTGTATATAATTACAAATATATTTATATATTTATTTTTGATAATATATAAATTTGTCTATTTATAAAATTTTAATAAGTTTATTTATTGAAATTTTATAAATATCTACATATATAATCATTTTTTATAAATAAAATTATAAATATATATACAAAAAAATATTCATATATGAATACAAATATATAGTTATAAATATAATGAATATATTTATTATTTGGATATAAATATTGTAAATTTTCTATTATTTAAATGTATATTTATTTACATATAATTATAATGATAAATACATATGTTTAACAATTATTTATAAATAATTATAAATAATAGAAATATATTAATTATTTTAATATATTTATTTGTAATGTTATAATTATTTAAATATGTATTTATTTATTTAGAACTATAATTATAAATGAATATATTAAAAAAGTAGTCATATATTTTTAGATATATATATATATATTCATAAAAATTTATAAATATTAGAAATATATATAATGTTCTTAGGGGTAATATATCACTAAATACGCACACGTCACACCAACTTTCCGAAAAGGCCAGTCGTAGCCCTCAAAGGGGTAGGCCACCCATCAAAACATATTTATTGTGTACACAGAACTAAGGGCCAGTGGGCAAGGAGCTCGTTACGTGGCCTAAAGGTCCAAAATCAGGCTTGAATTCCCATTGTATTGTCATGTCTACATCATACCTACGTCCCCATCTCTTTGTGTCATGCCTGTGTCACCGCCTTCCTTGCGTCACAATCTAGCTGCATCATTGCCTCCCTCCATCACCTCATGTCTTTGTCCTATATGCATCAATGCATACCTAAATAAATTTTCCCCCAGACAGATTTGAACCTAGGTCTAAGGCATAATCACGGGGAACCTCTAAAAATATATTAAATATCTTTTCTATTTAAATATATTTATAATAATTTCATAATTTTTAAATATATCATAATTTATTTATATATTTATAATTTCATCAATAGTATTTTTAAAATAATTTATATATCTATAAATTTATAATTAAATATTTATGATTAAAAATTATTGAAAAATCATTTAAATTAGTTAATTATATAAATTTCAAACATATTTTATATGTTAAACCATAATAAATTAAGCGATGAAATATAATTCAGATGAATTATTTTCAAAATATGATATGTCTCTCGATTAAGTTAATATAAATATATAAATAAATATAAAAAATTGAATTAATGTATTTTTAATAATTTTAATGAACGTATAATGATAAAGGGAAAAATTAAATGAAATAAATTAAAATCATATTAATGAAATGAGTTAAATAACGTTTCTGTTAATTTAAAAACAACCATATTTACACAAATATATCTTCGTAAAAAACATGTATATACACAGATACACATACATACATGTAGTTATACACGTACCTTTATTTGAAAATGTATGGACATCGCCCATATATTAAAAAATATAAAAAACAAGGACATCGGGAGATGGCGATAGACACAGTAATATATCTCTCATCCTTCATTATGTTTAATATTATTTTGTTAACTTTTTATATATAAAATATATTTATAAATTTATAAATATATATTATTATTTATTTTCATTTATATTTATAAAAATATTATATTTATCAATATTTGAATATAATTATAAATATAAATATATGATAATAAATAAAAATAATTTTATAATTTTATATATTATTATATATTTATTAATATATATATATAATATGATGTATTTATTAATATTTATGTTTATGAAATTATAAATATAATTATATTTTATTATTTTAAAATATTAAGTATAACTTTATAATTAAATTAATATATATTTATTTATAATTCCAATTAAAAATAACTAAATTTATAAATATTTTTATTTAATTATATATATATTTATATAATCACATGTAAGTTGATAATAATATGTATTTATTTCAGAGATGGAGAGGCCCTTGAGTTGTAAAACCCATAATCCTATATACAAATTACCATGGTTTGAATCATGGTGTAACGCCCCGACCCCAGTTACCCAGAGTCGGTGCATTACTTCGTAACATTGGCATGATCAGAAAAGATCAAGTATTGAAAGACCGATTAGTTTAGTAGCCTTAGAAACACTAGATACATTCATAAATGTTACATTACATCATAAAGTGAAAAACTAAAATAACAAAGTCTCCATAGTCCACACTCATATCCTTTTCTGACTATCCCTGCTGGTCATTCATAAAATACTTATTCACATCCTGGAAAATATTAAAACATTTAAAGGGGTGAGCTCAGATGCTCAGTAAGGATAAAAATATTGCGGATTCTTTTATAAATAAACATTAACATTTAAGGAAATGTATAAATAAAACAAAAGGCTTTTTAAACGTGAACTTCAGCATAATATGACAAAAATAAAATTAAATAATGTCATATACTTACTCACATGGATATTCTACTAGTCGAATAATCGAATTCAATATCAATTACCACTTTCATAAGGATGGAATGCATAATGCTAGGCTATCATAACCAAATAGCCAAGGCCTCGTGGCAAGACCACAAATAAGATTTTTTTCAAGGCCTCGTGCCAAGACAATAGTTTTTCTATTGAGACCTACCGATGCATCGAGGAGCTATAGCGGGCTCCACCCGTCACTTATTAAGTCCAATGCATTCCTCATATGAACAGGTTTAAATATATCATAAACCATAACATAATCATATCACATAAAATATGCATAAAGGAAACATAACATTTCCACATTTCAATCACAAGATATCAATACAACACATTGATATACTAAAAACACTTTCAAAACCATTTTCAATACCAAAATAAAAGAAAATTAAAACATGATATTTATTTTTCATTTTTAAAAAATGTTAAGGCTTGTAGAGGAAGCAGAAACTCAAATAATGGTCACGGTGGAGAAGAAGTCATTGTCTCCACATACGTACGACAAGAAAAACATTCCATTTTCTCGTTTAGTAAAACACTTCGTATAAAAAGATTCCTTTTGAATAAAAATAAAAGTCCAAGGGGTTTATACACCATATAAATGAAAGATGTGTATAAAACAAAATATGCCTCAATGAAAGGAGATTTAGACGAAGTCCCTACAAAGATCAATTTTTTAAATAAAATAGATCTATTATTTTTATTAACTATAAGTACACATAAATAAAGTACAAATACAAGATAGGACATAATAATATCATTACATAATTTGAAAGTGGGAGATTAACCCAAAGAATGGAAATTGGGTTAAGAAGTTCCCTTACCTCGTGTCCGAATTCACTCGACCATTCTTTGATCTCCTGAATAATAAACTAGAGATATTTTATAATTTCTTAAGAACCTTTTTCAAGTTTATTATTCATTTTATATCACTTATTACCATGTTATGAACATTATGTAATTATTTATGTTAATAACGGTCATTTTGACGATCATAGGTACTTGAGTAAAAAATAAACTTCTTATAATTACACTTTGTTCATGGGGTAATATATCCATTATATCCATAATTATATTCAGGATTTATATATCATATACATCATATATATCCAGTATATACATTCATTTATAATATTACATAACATTTAGATGTAATAAATGAAGTGCACCGTTCATGGAGACGGTAAGCCGTACGTACGCATTAACGCTACTTTCATTTCTATTTCGTATTTAATGGAATGAAGTTATAATTATATATAGGTATAATATAATTCCAGTATAATATAATGTATAATACCATTTACTCCATACATTATACATCCCACATATGGCATTAACAATTCAAATCTCTTTGAGGGGGCGGTAGTCCGCAATTCCTAAAATGAAATTATCGTGTTTACCCATAATGGAAATCATAAAGTATTCCACAAATGAGAAATACAGAAGCATAAGGAAAACATAAAAATAATATATATATCATATATGAAAATAGTGTCATCAAAATGGCCACTATTAGAGGTGTTAAAAGAATATTGAACAATCATCGTTTCGTGAGGCAGTATTTCACCACCCACAGAAACAGTATGTTATTTAACGATTAGAAGAAGGTGTGTGTAATTGTAAACAAAATCCTTGTCATAACAACATCCTAGTATATTTTGGATACTGGTGTTGTTACAAAATAAAGGAATAAAAAGAGTTTAAGGGGTTGGAGAATCAAAATAAAACAAAACAACATTAGAGAAGACATCACCTTAAAATTGGGTAACACTTTTTGATTTGAGCCAAAGGCTTCCATTGGAAGACTTCTGCCAAATGTGGGCCTCTAGGAGTAAGGTAGGGAAGTTGAGAGAGTATCTGGGTAGAGGATTGCCGAGCCAAAAGTCTATGAAGGTGTGAGTAAGGTGGTTTTGGTGGGGGCCTTTTATAAGAGGAGAGAAGGGGCACTCTTGGAATGTAAGGAAATGTTACATTATTATGAGATACTATTCAGATTTTAGAGGTCCCATAATTATATATTTCGAGGCTAAGGTGATAAGGGTTCGAAATCAACCAATACAACAGGATTTGGACAAGTTTAAGCCATGTATTTTACATTATCTTTTCATTTTATTTAAATCGTTAATTAATGAGGTAATCGTGGCATCATCATGGTGTCATAAATAATTTAATTTATTTAATATCTAAAAATTATAAAAATAATTATCATGATGTAGAAAATATTTTTAGCTTTCTAATGAATATTTATAGTAAAAAATATGACTTGAATAACCCCATTTAATTTTTTTAATAAAACAACTTCTGTTTGTGACATTTTTATTTTAACATTAAATAAAATGTTTTTAATGTCATTTTCCTACCAAAGTGGCTCCATGGGTTCCCCAAGTTGACCCATGGATTTTCTTGGTCAGCCATGACACATCCAATAGGGGTAGGAAAAGTGTAATGGAACTTTCATATTTTTATAATATCATTTTTACCTTAAATTTCACTAATTACCTTTAATCGCGATTAATTAAACTTAAAAGTTACTATTCACCAAAAAATTATTTTAATCCTATTGAACCACATTTTACTTCCTAATTACAACCATGTATGTCGGATTTTTAAAATTCAAATCACATAAGTGGTAATTTTTAATTTAAACGAAAAATCAGTTTTTTAACTACCACTTAGTGGTTTCACTATTCATCAAAAATTGAAGTTTTTCAGAATAATGCCAAAATTTCACCCTAAAGCTATAATTGATATTCTGAATTCAGAAATGATGTCTATTTTAAAAAATTCCATACATATCGGTTTCATTTATTAATTTTATAATTAATTCCTGCTGTCACAACAAATAGCGTGTTTTTAAGAAACAATATATATATAAAAATATTGACAATTTTTTATGACCAATTTCAATGTTAAATTAATTCTAATGACCATCATTGGAAAAAATGGTAAAAATATACTCTAAATATACTTTAAAACAACTAAATATTATAATTTATCACTATTAATTATTTTGATTAAAAAGTTGTTTGAAGTATTTTTCACTATTCATAAAAAATTGGATGTTCTCAGAAAATTGCAAAAAATTCAACTTAACATAATTTCGATATTACGAATACAAAAATTAAGTCCATTTTGAAATATAAAATTTCTATAATTTTAAAAAGTGGGTATTACAATTCATAACGGCTACTTTGATTAGTCGCGGTGTGTTAGAACTCGAAGTTGCGTACAATGCAAGTTATTGCATTATTGAATGAGAAGCTTATCGTGGAAGCTCAGGGTGTTACATTCTCCCCTCCATCAAAAAATTATGTCCACTCAATTTGAAATTTTTCTTTGAAAATAAAAGGTTGAAAATAGAAAATACCTTTGTGGAAAACCCACATCGGAAATAAGGTTAATAAAATTTAGCCTTAATAAGAGGGAAAGGGAAATGAAAAAGTCACCACCAAATTTTGATCTCGATAAGGAGAACATTGGTGGAAATTAGAGACATATAATTGGAGGGAAAAGATAAATATTTGTAGGGAGTGATTGAAGTCATCAATCACAAACAAGTGTAAAATTGAGGGCCTCATAGCCTTCAATCTATGTTGATTTAAAATATTATCAGTTCAACAAGACATAAGGTATTAGGATAACACGTTTTTTGTTTTAATGTCCCTTTACTAAAGTTTAAGAATTATCTTATACATAGAATAAGAGATAGGTGTATATATAGTTATGCTTAACAAGTAGAGTTTCAACCTTCAACTAATTTCTACCACAAACTCATCTTTCACTCAAAAAGATAATAGAACTCAAAAATATTATATTTATCCGAATCGTATAAGGTTCCAAATATTACCACACACCATTTAGATTAGGGAAAATATTTTGTAATAACCAGGGAATTCCTGTAGGCTAGTGGTAGGTAATAAAGGCATGTCGCACTATGGTTGTGGGTTCGATTCCTGCAGCTTTGTCCGACGCGACAGGTTATGCCCCACCCTGCAGGTTGTCCTTTTCCTAAAAATATAGTATTATAATATTCCAAAAATAATCTTCAGAAATTTTTTAACCTTAAACAATACTATTCAAAGTTCAACTTAATCCATCCCACCCTTTATAGTTATCCAAAATACCTCTATCCAGAATTTCTCTAAAAGGTCTCTAAATTCTAAAAATCAATTGTAACATCAGATTCCCCAAAAAAGTAAAGTTTCTCTTATTGTCACATAATAAAAATAAGATTACCTTAATTATATTAAAACCTTAATGAAAAAAACAAGTACTACAATACATTCCTTATATATATCACAATATTCTTATAACCAGAATATAATCCTTGATTCCAAAAAACACAAATATATTAATTATTCAACTTCATCTGTAGCAACAACATAAGCTTGGTCTTGATCCCTTGGCCTTTTATGAGATAATTTTCCTTGGAGATTAGGACAATCATTTGAATAATGACCCATTTCTCTACAATTGTAGAATTCAATATTGATAGCCTTTCTTTCCCTTGTAATCACGCGCCTGGTGACCATTTTCTCTACATTTATAACAAACTCCCATTCCTTTTAGGCAAGTACCAGGGTGATTCTTCCCACAATAATCACAGAATGGAAAATCCTTCTTTCCCCTTTTCCCTTTATCTGTCTTTTGTTCCACAATTCTCTTCTTATCTTGCTTTACTTTATTGTCATAAGATTTAGAGAATTCCTTTTCTGTCTTGATAGCACATGATACAATGTCTTCGTATGGCAATAAGGTTTGTGAGACTAATGCTCGACGATGAAATGGTTTTAACCCATCAATGAAATGATCAATCTTACTTCTTGGGTTACGTATATAATCTGCATCATGTCTTGCTATCCTTGTAAAGTTGGCCTCATACTTCGCGACATTCTAATCCCCCTTTTGTCTCAGACTAAGAAATTGCCTTTCCATATCTGCTCGATGGTCACGAGGAAAGTATTTTTCTAAGAAAAGCTCTCTAAACTCTCTCCATTCCATACGTGATACTTTTTCATCTTCCTTTGTATTTTGAATTAGAGACCACCATTGATCGGCATCTCCAGTGAGGCGGTAGACTGCCATGACAACCTTCTCCCTTTATCTACTCCCTAAGGCATGAAATATTTTTTCTAAGGATTTTATCTATTGTTCAGCTACTAATGGATATGTACTCCCATTAAATGTTGGCACTTGTTTCCTCATGAATCGGTCTAACATTGATCCTCCACATTGCGGATCATGGTTCTCCATAAAAGTAAGGTTATTATTCATAACCTGAGTGAGTTGTCCCAGTATGGTAATAAGTTGATCATCACTAGTTGTATCTCCAGATCCACAATAATTACCTTGAGATGTAGGGCAATCCTTACACGGAGTGCATGCATTGATACCGTTTCCATTCCTTCCACTAGGCGCCATTTCTAAACAATGGTATAAACTAGATTAGTTTATGAATCAAAATACATAATTCCATACTTGTAAAACACTTAATACTAATTGAACTATTTATAGATATAATCCATAATAATAAAAAAAGTTTTCTTTGAGGATGTATATACTCATAACCTTTCATAGTGGTTTGTAAAGAAAATAAGAATTATCCTAAGCATATCCCTCAGGAGTGTCGTAACCAAGAGTGCAGCAAGACCCATTGTCGTGCACTAGTTCCTGTTTGAGTCTAGCTCAAAATGGTTTTTTCAGGTTTTACCCCTAGGTACATATGTTCTAGAGCCGCATCTACCTGCTCGTATCCAGACAGGGATGTATTGCTCGAAAAACTCACAAAATCTCTATAATACCAAAATTCTAGGAAGTTCTTCTATACTAATCCTTAATGTCTATCTTCGGGATATGTTCTCTAATCAGAGTTTATCTAAATCTAGCTTCTGAGGTTAGTACTAAACTGCCTCTCATACCAACTGTAACGCCCCGACCCCAGTTACCTAGAGTCGGTGCATTACTTCATAACATTGGCATGATCACAAAAGATCAAGTCTTGAAAGACCGATTAGTATAGTAGCCTTGGAAACACTAGATACATTCATAAATGTTACATTACATCATAAAGTGAAAAACTACAATAAAAAAGTATCCATAGTCAACACTCATATCCTCTACTGACTATCCCTGCAGGTCATTCATAAAATACTTCTTCACATCCTGGAAAATATTAAAACATTTAAAGAGGTGAGCTCATATTCTCAGTAAGGAAAAAAATATTTCGGAAGCTTTCATAAATAAGCATTAACATTTAAGGCAAATTATAACTAAAACAAAATACTTTTTAATCATGAACTTCATCATAATATGGAAAAAATAAAATTAAATAATTCCATTTACTTACTCACATGGATATTCAATTAGTCGAATAATCACATGAAATATCAATAACCACTTTCATAATGATGGAATGCATAATGCCAGACTATCATAACCATGTAGCCAAGGCCTCGTGCCAAGACCAAAAATAAGATTTTGTCAAGGCCTCGTGCCAAGACACTGGTTTGTCTCATGAGACGTACCGATTCATCGAGAAGCTATAGCGGGCTCCACCCGTCACTTATTAAGTCCAATGCATTCATCATATGAACAGTTTTAAACATATCATTAACCATAACTTAATCATATCACATAAAATATGCATAAAGGAAACATAACATTTCCACATTTCAATCACAAGATATCAATACAACACATTGATATAATAAAAACACTTTCAAAACCATTTTCAATACCAAAATAAAAGAAAATTAAAACTTGATATTTATTTTTCATTTTTAAAAAATATTAAGGCTTGTAGAGGAAGCCGAAACTCAAATAATGGTCACGGCGGCAGAGAAGTCATTTTCGCCGCATACATACGACAAGAAAAACATTCCTTTTGTCATTTAGTAAAACAGTCTATATAAAAAGATTACTTTTGAATAAATGTAAACGTCAAAGGGGTTTATACACTGTATAAATGTATGATGTGTATAAAACCAAATATGCCTCAATTAAATGGGATTGAGGTGATGTTCCTACAAAGATAATTTTTTGTAAATAAAATAGATCTATTATTTGTATTCACTATAAGTACACATAAAGAAAGTAAAAATACAATATAGGACATAATAATATCATGACATAATTTGAAAGTAGGATATTAACCCAATGAATGGAAATTGGGTTAAGAAGTTCCCTTACCTCGTGTCCGAATTCACTCGATCATTTTTTGATCTCCTGAATAATAAACTAGAATTAATTTATAATTACTTAAGAACATTTTTCAAGTTTATTATTCATTTTATATCACTTATTACCATGTTATGAAAATTATGTAATTATTTATGTTAATAATGGTCATTTTGACGATCTTAGGTAATTGAGTCAAAAATAAACTTCTTATAATTACACTTTGTTCATGTGGTAATGTATCCATTATAACCATAATTATATTCATTATGTATATATCATATAAATAATATATATCCATTATATACATTAATTTATAGTATTACATAACATTTAGAGGTAATAAATGAAATGCACCGTTCATGGAGACGGTAAGCCGTACGTACACATGAACACTACTTTCATTTAAATTTCGTATATAATGGAACGAATTCATTATTATATAAAGTTATAATATAATTCCAGTATATTATAAGGTATAATACCATTTAATCCATCCTTTATACATCCCACATATGGCATTAACGATTCAAATAACTTTGAGGGGGCGGTAGTCCGCACTTCCTAAAATGAAATTATCGCGTTTACCCATAATGGAAATCACAAAGTATGCCACAAATGAGAAATAAATAATAATAATGAAAACATAAACATAATATATTTATTATATATGAAAATATTGTCATAAAAATGGCCACCATTATAGGTGTTAAAAGAATATTGAACAATCATCGTTTCGTGAGGCAGTATTTTTCCACCCACAGAAACAGTATTTTCTTTACCCATTAGACGAAGGTGTGTGTAAGTTTAAATCAAATACTTTTCATAAAAACATCCTATAATATTTTAGATACAGTTTTTGTTACAAAATAAAGGAATTAAAGGAGTTTATGGGGTTGGAGAAGAAAAATAAAACAAAACAAATTAGAGAAGACATTACCTTAAAATCAGATAACTCTTTTTGATTTGAGCCAAATGATTCATTAGGAGGACTTCTGCCAAAAGCGAGGCCTCTAAGATTAAGGTAGGAATGTTGCGAGAGTATTTTGGAAGATTTTGTCCGATCCAAAAGGCTTTGAAGGTGTGAGTAAGGTGGTAGTGGTGGGGGCCTTTTATAAGAGGAGAGAAGGGGCACTCTTGGAAAGTAAGGAAATGTTACATTATTATGAGATATTTTTCGGATTTTAGAGGTCCCAAAATTATATATTTCGAGGATAAAGTGATAAGGGTTCCAAATATACCCATACAATAGGCTTTGGACAAGTGTACGCCTTGGATTTTACATTATATTTTCATTTTATTTAAATCGTTAATTAATGAGGTAATCGCGGCATCATCATGGGGTCATAAATAATTTAATTTATTTAATGTATAAAAATTATAAAAAAATTATAATTATGTAGGAAATATTTTTATATTTCTAATAAATATTTATAGTAAAAAATATGACTTGTATAACCCCATTTAAAAATTGTTTTAGTAAAATAACTTATGTTTGTGACATTTTTGTTTTAACATTAAATAAAACGTTTTTAATGTCATTTTTCTACCAAAGTGGCTCCATGGGGTCCCCAAGTTGACCCATGGATTTTATTGGTCGGCCATGACACATCCAATAGGGTTAGGACAAGTGTAATTGTATTTTCATATTTTTATAATATCATTTTTACCTTAAATTTCACTAATTACCTTTATTTGCGATTAATTAAACTTAAAAATTACTGTTCACCAAAAATTATTTTAATCCCATTGAACCACATTTTACTTCATAATGACAACCATGTATGTCGGATTTTTTAAATTCAAATCACAGAAGTGGTAATGATTCACTTAAACAAAAAATCAGTTTTTTAACTACAACTTAGTGGTTTCATTATTCATCAAAAATTTATGTTTTTCAGAATAATGCCAAAATTTCACCCGAAGCTATAATTGGTATTCCGAATTCAGAAATGAAGTTTCTTTTAAAAAATTCCAAAAATATAAGTTTCATTAATTAATTTTATAATTAATTCCTGCTGTTACAACAAATAGCTTGTTTTTAGGAAATAATATATATCAAAAGATTTACAATTGTTTATGCCCAATTTCAATGTTAAATTAATTCTAATGACCACCATTGGATAAAATGGTAAAAATATATTCTAATTATACTTTAAAACCACTAAATAGTATAATTTATCACTATAAATTATTTTGAATAAAAAGTTTTTTTAGGTATTTTTCATTATTCCTAAGAAATTGGAAGTTCTCAGAAAATTACAAAAAATTGAACTTAGGATAATTTCGATATTACGAATACAAAAATTAAGTCTATTTTGAAATATAAAATTTCTATAATTTTAAAAAGTGGGTATTACTATTCATAATGGCTACTTTGATTAGTTGCGGTGTGTTAGAACTTGAAGTTGCGTAAAATGCGAGCTATTGCATTAATGAATGAGAAGCGTATCGTGGAAGCTCAGGGTGTTACACATGGTATAGACATTAGAGTATTTACGATGCATGTAGTGAAGCAGGCAATACATGGGATGGCAGTGATGACGACATGACACAGGCAGGTGTAGACACTTGCATAATGATGCATGCATGATGTCGCATTAGGCCATTCAACCATGTTCTTGAGGCACTTTTCCTTGTGTCTAAATGATATTTAATGTGTTTCCTCTTAACAAGATTGAAATTGGTCTTTTAATTAATAAAAAGGGGGGTTAACATCAAAAAGTTTAAAAATTATTATATATATTTTTATACTTATATATATTTTAAAATATAAATATAGATATTTACGACGATAATAAAAAATTTATTATTAAAAAATTTATTACTATTTTATAACATTGTAAATTATATTTATATATTTTTAATCAAATAATTTTTTATAAACATATTATATATATATATATATTATTAAAAAAAAAATATTAACTTATCATATTTACATTAATTACATAAAATTATTTTATAATTAATCATTATAAGTTAAAATTTTATTAATATATTTTAAATATTTTTTATTATTAATTATTATAAATAAACATTATAAAGGTATTTTTTATCACTTCCCATAGTTTTTCACTAATAAAATTTGGTATTTAATGACCATCAATATGTGGTAGTGTTACGTTTACCAAGTAGTCATAACTACATGACCATAATCATCAAGGAAAATACACCACTAAACATGAATTTGAACTACATGGAAGCATTAATGGAAGCATATCCTAAAAATACTGAATGTGGTCCTTGTTAAGCAATATTAAATTGGGTGTCTTTCCCTTTAGGTGTATCCGGACTATAAGGGTTTGAATTCCCATAAAAGGGGTATGTATGAATTTCTTCTCTTAAGAACAATATAAAATCCTAAACACATCATGCCTCCATTCACAGGTCCCTAACGCCACCCTAGATGGTGGTATACTATGGAGTTCTTATGAATAATTATTATAGTTATAAATAAACATTATAATCTGATCACATTAGAGAAAAAAATTCTCTTGTAAAACACTATCTTTAATTCATGTTTTTTATTGTTATAAATCACTAATAGGAAATAATTTTTTTTATCATCATGTATTCAGGATCGTACGATACATCGATATGGGAGTTTTAAAATAAAAAGAAACCACATGGAGGAAGATATAACTTCTTAATATCGCATGGAAGTAAGTATTATATAACTACAACCCCTATTAATCTTGAGGAATCCAAATATTAGAAAACTAGCGAATAATGTGAGACTCAAGAAAAAATATGTCCATGACAATGAGTGGATTTGGGAATAAAATAATGATCATGTGGATAATTATTCCATGAATTTTTTTTGATGTATCATGATTTATTATTTTTTATACTACACTAATTAGTTTCTTATTGATTCCATCAAAATCAAAATGTCATTAATAATGAACATGATGCCCAATAAAACACTCTATAACATGTTTGTGGATAACCATGTGGTAGAAAGAATTTATATGAACCACATTCTAATTAATACTAAATTTAATAACATATTTTTGTGACAACAACAACTCACCATTAATTTAAATATATTTCATCTTAAATAAAATTGAGTTATTTGATTGATTTCATTATACGAACCCCCTTGTCTAAATGATCTAGGATATAGTAATTATTTACAAACCATATATTATGTTGGAATATATGAATCATAATAATGAAATTATAATAACTTCATATAATGAATTAAAATAATAGAAATGTATTGATAAATTTATAACAAATAAATTTCCGATATTTTTTCATGTCGTTTTATGCTTAAAAAATTATGTTGCTGAATTGTAGGTTTTATGGGATTTTGTGAAAATAATATGTTTAATATGAACTGTGTTTTTAAATTTTATCTAAATAAATTATTATAATATTTTAATATTAATGAAAAATTTAGTATAGGATATTTTTATTGAATATTTTAGAATAGAAATATATTTTAATGACTAGTAAAGAAGTTGATTTTTTTTCCAAAAAAAAATCATTTGATTATAGTTAAATTTATCATGAATTTTATATTATTTATGTAATATAAGATAACTTATATTATAAATTTTCTAATTAATTATATTTAAATCATCATTATACTTGATTTTGATGTAATTTTTTTTATAAAAAAACATTTTCCCTAAAACCTACTTTTTGGCATACACTATGTTTTTATATTTTAAAATTAAATTAATTCATATTAATAAATAATTTTATTTAAATTAAGGAGATTTCTGTAACAATTTTTTCTTTAACATATACCACCTATATAAAATGAATATTTTATAATGTATTAAAAAAATTAGTTATCACTATTAATATTAATAAATATTTTTTACATATTTATCTATCACAATGATTTGCGATAATAGTAAAAATGTGTTACTATGAATATCAGTTAAACGGTATTATAATGGGTTGACCTAATAGATAAAGATTAAAATATAAAAAATAACATACATTTATTTGTTTTTTGATATAATTTAGATATTATCATTCATATATTACATTTTTTTGGTTTTTTATATCCATAATACTTTAGAAAAAAATTATTTCCTTTTAAAATTGTGAGAACATCCAATTGTGTCCCATCCCTCCTTTTTAAAATAATAATACCTCTTCTATTATAATATTAAATAAAGATCAATATAGAAAAAAAAACCCCTTAATATCATTATAAAATCCATCTCCACGTCATTGAGGTCCATTTTTGTTCATTATATCATCCATTCAAGTCTAGAGGTGTAAGAAAAATATGATATTCAATATTAATGTATAACTATTAACAAAGATATTTCACATTTATTTCATCATCTTATGCCCTCTTAATATATTATTTCAATTATAAAATTAATAATTTATAATCCTAAATATATTAAACATTTATAGTTATTATTCATCTACAATCTTCATGTTCTTTTTCTTAAAATGGTAAATGAATGTATCGAACTTGCGTATATATGAACAATTGCCTCACCACAGTGATATAAGTTGTTCTCCATCACCAACTCACACTTTTATTTGTAACATGTGATTAAATATTTCATTTTCATTTCTATGGTATAATCATTCTTAATTATTTATAATATATTATATACACTAGTATGATTTTATTCATTTAGAATTGATAATATCGCTTTTGTGTGTGTAAGGACTACCACCAACACATAATGATACCATCCATTTATCATCAATTATTTAAATAAATAATAATGACACTATTTTTTGGTGAATAAATATGATGTATATTTAATGATTATATTGTTATATATGTTTAAATTATTACTGATGTATAGGTATTGAAACAATCAAACTAAAATTGACATGAAAAAAATCATTTTTCATCTGTTTGATTATTTTAATAATGAAAAATTTAATAAAAGGATAATTTGTAATTTGGAGTATTAATAAATCTCATGTAATATATGAATACAGTTTTGGAATATTTTTTTATAAATATATTTTTATATATGATACTTGAATTTATATGAAGAAAGATGTTATTTGAGTATCTACAATCTCATTTCATTTCATGATATTCTATAATAAAATTTTCAATAAGGGAAATTATTTAGATTTTAATATTTAAAACCTATATATTAACTTATCACCAAGTTATTTGTATATTATTTTATATTTTTACTAATTTTATATTTATTGTAATTAAAAATATTCTTAAAATGATTTTAAATTAAATCCATCCTTATTCACTATTGGTCGACGATCATTGTCTCCCATGAAAAAATGCATCAAAATTAATTTTTGAATGCTCTTCCCAACGAATAAAATGTTAGTAAATGGTAAGATTAAAATCCATTGAAATTATTTATAAATTTTTTCAATGTAACATTTCTAAATGAATTATTGTTTTGAATATAATTTTTTATTTTTAAAAGGACTAAAAAGATTTTTTTTATTTAATATATTTGAAATGGAAAATATTTATCACAATAGAATTAATACTATTTTATTGAAATATTATATTATATGTTTCTTTTGTTATTTTTATTTAAAAGGATTTAAAAATATTATTGTTATTATAATTTAAAAAGTTTCCAAAATAATAAGTTGTTTACTCTCCATTTCAAAGAATAGATCGATTGAACTATTAAAGTTATTTATTATCAATGTGAATTCCATTTAATGATTCCAATGATTCACTCTGATATGATATTTTGATTACATAAACATAAATTATTAATGAGTTTTATATTGATGATGGTTTAATGATGATTATATGGAACTATATTCTTCCCCATGGGTTTATTAGGTTATTATGAATCCATTAAGAATATAAATTCATTCCAATGGGTAATGCTATTATAATATGATAACCTTATTGTGAAACATGATTCCTTTGAATAGGTTATGATATTGTTATATTGTGTCTGTTTTTTGATCTTCTAACACATATAAGTATTATTTTCATTTTATGATTTTTGTTTCATAAATTATATATCCCACTAATGTTTTTGGTGAATATTAATATGTAATGAAATGATAAGTCCTTGAAAAGGGATTTTACTATTTTTAGTAAGGGAATATTTTCATTATTATTATTCTTGGACTGGACCATGTCTAACTAAATGATATAATTATGAGTTAACTCAATCAACTAGGGTAGACTTATCAGTTACACTTGACTAAGGAAATAATTTTCTATGCTTATGCATATACTAAAGGCTTATATTTTATTCTTCTGAAATGATCTTCTAAATATTGATTTATTATTGATGATTCTTGAGTATTTATGAATTATATATTTGATTATAAAATTTCTATATGCTATTATTTATGATTAATTATCTTTTATTTATTGGTTATAATTATTATTAGTTATGTTCATGTTCTCACACACATATGGTTATGATATGCTCACTTATGATCTTTGATTGAAATCTGTTATGATCTCCTTTTTTTTAGATTTCCTTCCCCCAGTTTATAACGAAATGATTATTGTATGGTATGTTTATAAAGTTTTCTATGTTATAATTACAATGGGTGAGATGTTGACTGTTTTTCATTAAATAATATGAATTTTTTATCTTGTATCCATGTAATCTAATCTACTGTGGTTTTATGGCATGTTTTCTAGATGTATTTAATATTAAACTAAAATAATGTAATATATAAATATAAAATACATGGGTCCCCTTAGTTGGTATTTGAGATGATTTTAGTTAATAATTAGAGACTGAGACCAGATTACTATAGTAAAAACTAGATGGATCGGTGTGAGAATATGATCACATTCAGATTCAATGGTAATGTATATGTAGTGTGGATTCCTATGAAAATAAACCCAGGTTTGGATATAGAAAATTGGATGTATATATAGAATAGATTCACATTATATTTAACATTTATTCAAGTTTGGATTGGATTTTAAATTGATTATAATTAGTGAATGATGTTTGAGCCCAATAATGCACACCTGTAAATACAATTAGATGATATGATCAGGTTAATTCACAAGTTTTTATAGGAAAAAGATAATGATTTAAAGTGACAATGTCAATTAATGGACTATATTAAATAAAAGGTGACATAAATTAAAAAGAATGTTTCATTATTTGGATATCCAATTAATTATTTTCCAATGTTAAATGATTAATCGCTATTATTTTTATTTCTCATTTGATGATTTTCAGTCACAGTCAATGAATGGACCAAGGTAGATTTGTTTGATTAATATATGTAAGGTGAAATGAAATGTTCATCCTAATGAAAATTAAAATTAAATATAGATATTTTTTTAAATTCATTATGTTATTATCACCCAAATCACTCATGTAATTAATAGTAAGATGAGTATTCTTGTTTGAAAAAAATTGATGCCAAAAATGATTATTAGGTGTCTTATATGGAAACACGCAAAATATATAATGGTTTCCTATAATCCACTAACATTATATAAATATATTAATACTAACGCAATGTAATTTTCTATTCTCCAATGTTAAAAAAATGAATAATTATTCTTTATAGTATATCTCATCAAAGATTATGTAGAATAGTCAAGGAAACATAAAAATGTTAAAATGAAATAGTATAACAACAACTTCATGAAATGGGAGAATATTAAGAATTTATTTTTTAATATGTATATGGATTAAATTTTTCAAGAAATAATTTAAATTTATAAGGAGTAGAAGCTCTCATATTCTCTAATCTCCTACGTGATTCCCTAACTATAGCGATTGAAGCATTATCGTTCCATACCCCAGAAGAGGTGGAGGTACCTCTCTCATCATACATGGGTTATCATAGCTCATTTGTATCATTTTACACTATTAACTCATTCTCACCTTTTCCCTTAATTTCTATCATCCCTAAGGTTCCTTACCTACATGCGGGTTCTCTAGACCTATTTCTCTCGACATCAGAATTTACAACCGCTTCATCTAATCACTTATTAACAGTGGATTCACATTTCCAATGTCAGTAACCATCATTAGACATGTTTGAGAGATTCAATTTTTGTTTATCGGTTTTGTAATATCATGATTCATGTTTCCTTCTAGACCACATGCTCTTTATAATTTATTTCGCAATATAGAGCGATATTATCTAATTCAGGTTTTCGATGCCTATTATATGCAACAGATCTTGAATTTTCATGTTGAAATGGTAAGATGATTTCTTTATCAAGTGTGTATCTCAATCAATGGTGATCTCGGTATTTTTTCAATAACTTCATCTCCATATCTAGATCCCCTATATTGTTTGAAAGAATTGTAATGTAGTTGGTATATTTATATACACTGATATTTGAATAAGGCCTATTTTCCACCCGGTTTCTAATTTAAATTTTATTGATGTTAATGTTTGGAAAGGTCCAATCAAATTCATTTGGATTGTTGTTGGTGATTAATTCATATTTAAACATATTGGTTTCATTTATACGTGCATTGATTTATGTTCTCGTGTATTAAACATGGACACAATAATGTTGGGTGTATGTGTTGGTTCAGGCACTACAACCAGATAAAGGAGCCATAGGGGTTAGGACTTACGATCATTGATCATGGGACTGCGTTGAATATGAACATGAAGGAATTAAAATTCAGGAATAGGGAAATGTCCAGCCATCAAAAAGAGCCACACTAGGGGGACCCTATTTCGAAGGCGTCATATGTATTCGACTTATTGTAACAAGATTTGGAGAAACCTTTCTCAAATTGAATTCATCCCTAAGGTGATATAGATTCCATATCCATCAAGTCAATTGTTCCATAAATGTGCTTCTATTGTGATGGTTACCTGTATGGAGACTGAGCTCTATTGAAATGATTAAAATTAATGTTTTTTTTGAATTGGTAGTTCATCCAGACCCAAATGTACAATGATCCAAATAATTCTCTCGGAAGAAGTAGAATATCTTCTTACATGAATCACAACATAAATTTAGTTGGTCTGATGATGTGAGTGTCTGGGGATCCTTGAACCCAAAAAATTTCATCTCAATGTCCACATAATATCTGAAGGTAGTTTGATATAGAATGAAATCTGCCTCTATGGTTAAGGGAAGGGGGACTCTTTGCCTAGGATGAGTCTCACCAATTAAAGATGGATGTAAAAATTGCGCTACTAATTTGATGGTTTGGATGTCCTATTTTCGGTGTAAATTTAAAATGATGTGAAATTAGGGGATTGATGTTATAGAAAACTAGAAAGGGATAGTTTGGAAAGAGTCAAAGGGAATGTTTTCCACAAAACATGATGGAAGATAAGGAAAACGAAATCCGAGAATCAAGTAGATACAATGTGCCTATGGGAAAAAAATTGAATGGCTGGAAAGATTGTTAACTATTTTCTAAAACCACGGAAACAAGTTCATCCATGAAGGGTACTAGTATGGGAACCCAATTCATTTAAAATTGGAAAATGAAATTCAGAAATAAGGAAAACGTTATATGGATGATAATGTGGAAGCGACAAAAGTAGTATGCGACGAAATCATGGAAGATAAATATATGGATCTTATTATACTTTACAAAAAATAATTGTCCTTAGAATCAATCCATCTTAAGCCCAAATTGGAAGAGCTAGAAAAAATCTAGTAGACACTCAAATAGGATAACTCTAATGACTATCAATGCGATTATATCAATAGAATATATAAACTCCCAAAACAATATTTTAATAAGGGGAATATTATATTTATAGTGTATTATAACACATGGTAAAATCTAGCTTGTGATGTTGATGATCTACTCAAAGAGGACCCAAACATAAAGGTGAATTCTACTTTTTTTAATTTCTACATAGTAAATGAATCCACTAATTTCAGCTTTGTTTTAATGATTTTGTAATTTATTACACAAATTAACAGTGTTGAACTTTTTGGTTTAACACATTTCCTAATAAGTTTTCATGGAATAAAAAATTTAATTTAGTAGTAATAATTGAAATTTATAAACTATTATATAAGGAAGATGATTCTGTCAGTACCATTGTAGAATTTTTCCCAAATCGTTATGGTATACTTCCATTTTTATCACCTATCACCAATTAAATGTTAAAAAATTATTTTTTAACTTATGTAGAAGTTTCCAAAATGAATTTTATAAAAGGTAATATGATAGAGATGAATAATTTTTTCAATGGGATCTCATTCTATAATTATTAATTGTACACCCTATGTGTTGTCATAGTTTTGGGGAAAACTAGAAAGATGTCATTTTATGGAATTTATATTTATAATAACATTGAGTAAAGAACATTAATTTTCATTCATGTAAAATTTTTGGAAGGATAACATGAGTAAATTTCAACATAGAGTATATTAAATATTTTTACAATTTAAAATAAGGATAGTATAAAAAATAATGATAAAGTGTTTTGAAGAGGAAATTCAAGGAAAAGAACGGTAAAGTATGTAGAATAATTGTGTCACATAAATTATAATGTTAAAATTGAATTATGTATAGACACTATGAAAATATGTACATGATTTTTTGTGTTGATGATGAGAAGGTGTGTTATTAACCACTAAATCCTCGAGAAAATGGGAACGCTATTGTAAACAAACCTCTAAAGTGGGGCATGATAATGAAGTAGTAAAATTCACACATACCATTGATGATATAATTAATAATTTTTTATTTTATTTGTAACATATGTACTATTTTATTTATTAGTATTTCTTTAGGTTATCACATCCTGAACTCAATGATAAGACGTTGAGTTATGTGTAAAAAATTCTAAAGTTGTGGTGATCTCATCTCAAGTCAATACCTCATATCTCATAGAATACTTTGAGAATTTACATATTTATAATATTATAATTCTTCCTCTAATTAATTTGATGTTATTAAGTTAATAAAACTTCAATCTATATATATAAACCATATAAATTTCCAAGGAAAGGTTGTCATGTATTTTATTCCGAATCTACATGTGATCGTCATTAATTATATTGATAAATATGAACATCTAATTGAATGTAATTCTGTTCTCTTTGCCTTATGAACATTTAATGATGAACATTTTTCTAAAATGGATTATGGTAAAAATAAAACTCAAATATACGAAAATTCATTGGAAAAGTTTTGATATATTTATTAAAAAAATTCCAGTATTTACCATAATAATGATATTGTGTTTTGAAAAGAATAATTTCTTATTACTAAGCATATTAAACAGTATTTATACAGAGTTTCTCAAATGACTTTTATTAATTGAAAAAAACCACCATTATGTTCAGGATAACTACTTCTGATGAGCTAGTTTGTAATCATGGGGTGCATCTATCTTATGGGATCAAATGAATAGAATCATTATATATTACCTTAATTAGATTTTAGAAGTTCATATATATTATTTTCAAATAGAATAGAAGTGAATGAAGGATCATGTTGAATATTTTAGTAATGTACTAATGACCTTGATGAAGTTGATGTTGTATGCTAAATATACCAGGAGTGCATTTTTGGATTTATAAAGTATCATTATTTGGAAAAGTAATATCATGTTATGTTATATCATTTGAACCATAAATAATGGATGTTATTGTGGAATGGCCTTAACCAACCATAATAACTGATACTTAATGTTTTCACAGATTTATTGGATACTATAGATTATTTGTGATAGATTTATCTCAGATATATAACCATATATCCATGTGGACATGTAAGGGAGCCATGTTCTTTTAAAGATTTTATTATGATGAGAATTTAATTTATCTAAAATATGTTTTGTTATTTCACCTATAGTTACACTATAATAAAATTTTTAAGGGTTTGTAATCTTTGTGGATGCGTTGTTAAATTTATTGTAATGATTCTAAATGAATAATGATATGGTGGTATATTATTTTACATGTTTATTGAAATCAATAGAAAAACTACCCGAATCCAGAATTTAATTTGGTTGTACAAAATTTAGTATGAAAAATATCGATGAATCATCCTTATAGTGAATGATATAATATAAAATCTATTAATAAATTATTAATGTAAATATTTTTTCTGAATGATTTTTATATGCACAAAATTTGATGGATGAATTTTATTAAATATTATGAATACCCAATACACTACCAACATTGGAAGTTGAATATGGTGGATGTACTCTCAGTCATAAAGGAGATGCTAGTTTCGCTGTGATAAGGATAAAAAGGAACCAATATCTATTTATTTATGTAGGATGGATCTTGAAACAATGAGGAATAGTGACAAATCATATATCTCTCATATGAAGGTTTTGTAATTTATCCATTTTATGGTTAAAGAGTTATAGCCGTAAGATATAAAACATTAGATAATGGTTATAAATGATCACAGTTTAAACAATTGTTGTTATATAATGATACGATTCAGAAAAAAACATTGTATTTCATCAATACCAGAATAGAGGTGGAGCTGCTGGGGGAATATCATATTTCTCTATTGTATTTTCATCCCATAACTATTAATATATGTAGATATTTTGAGATTATTTTTGGGTGGAAAATTTGAATAGTTTTATTATAGAGTATGTTGCTTTATTCCTATTATTTCATAATTTTAATACTAAGAATGAAACTTTTATGTGGTTGTTACAAATATTACCGAAACTATATTGGATGTGTGAAACATTGTTATTGATTACATTATTCAGCTCTTAAGAAAATCTATGTCAAACTACAATATATTTGTTATAGTAACCAATTTTTAGTAAGAAAATTTCATTTCCATAAATGGATATTTATTTATCTATCATCATTCTATGATATAAATTAAATAAGTTTGTTCTATTTCTCATAGTTCTCCTCATAATTATATCTAATTTGAATGTATGTTTTACCAAAATGTTTTAGAGAGGTATCTATTGGGATCTTGATATAGAGTTATGGATTATTAATTCATATAATCATTATATATATATATATGTATTTTGAGTGTAATATTCAATCCATAGTGGTATTTATATCATGTTCTATACATTTTTACAATTGGAGAGGATAAAAAATATTCTACGTCTAAATATTCATACAATAATCATTTTACCTTGATGACTAATATAACTACTTATGAAGGAATCTATGGTAGGAATTAATGAACTAAAATGTGTTGTGATAATGTTAGAGAACTCATGATATTGTCTAATAAGATAAGTGAGGAAATTGTAGAGAATGTCAGATCTACTCAACATCACACAGTAGAATATGAATGTCGATGAGAATGTTATGATGACAACCGTTGGTGAGATATGGAGTCAAAATACACTGATAATCTATTACTATGAATTTCACCATGGAATAAGGTTATAATATCTGTGAATAATATAATAATAATGGAAAAATATTTTGCTTCTTCCTAAATTCATGACAGTATTAGGATTTTTTTACATATGTTCACTTCCAAAATCCCTCTCTGATTTTCATGATGTGTATCATTTCGATTTACTAAGTAATTAAATACATTATATTTTAATATCTTTATAAAATTATTTCATAACATTATCAAATATTTCCAATTAAGAGGAACTATATGAGAATATTTTGGTTCAATGATAGAAAGTGCAACAAAATAAGTCCACCCACCCAATCAATGGTTTATGTCAAAACCATAAATTTGATAAATCTATGTGGGAACCCAAATATTTGATGTTGAAAAACAATAAATATTTGTTATTTATAGTGATGAATTTTTGAGGGTAGAAGTATTATTAGAGGTATTATTTAGTGGACAATGATATTACATCTTCTTCCCCTAAAATAAACATTTGATTTTTAGTAGGACACTTTACACTCTACACTATGTACCAATGAACTGTGATATAAAAATATTTTATAGCCAAATTAATAAATTAGATTGTATGAAATTTAATATCCATATTATAAATAAAATGAATAATGGTTTTGAATAATTTTATTGTAATGAAAAATAAATAATAATTAACTAGACAATATACAGTAACGTCCTTTTATCATTCCAATTTTTTTCCATAAAATGTTTTTTAATGATTTTAATGGGTGTAAATTATATTTAATTTGGTTACATTTTATATATATTAATTAAATAATTTAATATAAATTTTTATATCATCAATTTAATTTTATTTTATGGTGATATTTATGAATTTTTCAAAATTGATCAAAATTTTAGTAAATATTTAAAAGAAAAATATTTGTAAAAACAACAATACTTATTCCAAAACATAACACATTTTATTGTCAATTTAATATTAAATTACAATAAGATTCATTTAATTATATATAATATAATTATCTATTTAGGAATTATTATTGTACTTTATTTTTCTACATGTTCATTATTTTAGATTAAATTATTATTTTCTTTAAAATACTATTTTATGAATGTATTGTGATTTCAACATAATAAAATTATTTATAATATTTATAATCTGATTCTAAATAAATATTTAAAGAAAACATTGAGTAATATATTATTAAATTCATATAAATGTTTCTATTTGGAATATATTGAAGGTATGATGACTTTTATTATTAAAAATGATTTTTTTTAAAAATAGTTGTTTCATATTTTGTGCCCATAATTTAAATTGAATTTATACTCACTATAGAAATTGAATATTTTAAAATGGATTCATTATTTTGTAAATATAATAACTAAAACAATTTAATTAGGGTAACTTAATATTTCTATTATAATTAATTGTAAAAAACCTTAAAATCGTATTACAATATTTATGAATAAAATGGGCTTTTAATGGGGTTTAAAATAATATATATGATAAAAAATTGTCATAAAAATAAATTTAAATATAAGTCATTTCTTATTTATACATTATCTTTTTTATAATGTACTTTTTATCCATTTTAATTTAGTAATCCATTATTATAATAATATATATTTAAAAATATCAAGTATTCCTCTCCATATTTTATAAAGGGATGTCATAACTCATCTCTCCCTGGCAAATAATAATCGTTATATCATAAAAAATACTATAAATAATCCACTATATACAACCCTCTTCAAATCATTTAGTTTCTGGTGTAATTATGGAACCATTTTATCATGGATTAATGTGTAATCTAGTAAGTTTTTCTCAACCGGGAGGTATAACTCATAACAAAGTACATTCAATTATAATTTTTTTCATAAAACTAATATAAATATTAATCCCCCATTTTTAATTGAATACAAAATTATATAAAATTGAAATAGTTTGTATTATGATGATGGATAAACCATTCTCAAACACATTTCATTAAAATGGTAACTGAATATTTCACCCATGAATATATACGGACTACCTCTTTAACATAGAGGTTTGAATCATTTTACCTATACATCACACATGGTTTATTATTATGATAAATTTAATTTAAATATATATATATATATATATTTCTGAAATAATAATAATTTTTAATATTAATATATTATATACTATCTTTCCTTTCAATTCATAGAAATATTATAATGTTTATTGTTTGTACACATGGACTACCTCCTCCACAAAATTATGTAATTCATTTTTATCACCTTTTTATATAAATAGTAAAAAATTAGTTTATTATCAAATGATATGATTATTTTTCCCTGATTATGATTTTGGATATGATTAAACCATTATTGAGTTGTAAGTACCAGAATCATAAAACTAAAAGATCTATAGAAAAAAGACTAGTATTCACCTCAATGGTAATTTTAAAAAAGAACATTATAATTAAATGAAAATTTTAAATTTTAAATCAATAATTTTTTTTTATTTTTTAATAAGTATAAATAATATATTTATAATAAATATAAATTTTTGAAACTATACATTTGAATTAATATGAATTCAGATATAACATGAGTTTTGGCTCTATGTTATAATCAAATTTCATTTCGGTATTTTGAAAAACAAGTTTCTATTTATTGTAATAATATTTATATAAACAATTAGAATCCAAGTATTTTATTATCCTCTTGTTATATATAGATTTTTATGAATTAGTAAACATTTAATCTCTTTAGTTCTTAAAATTATTGAGAATGTTTTTTTAAATATATGTTGAGATTATTTTCACATAGTGTGATGAAATTATTAATCCATGTCCACAATAATGAGTAAAATTATTTATTAATGATTATGTTAAAATATAATTTTTTTTGAAAAAGAATTAATTTCCCCTACTTGTTACATTACATATAAATTTATAAAATGGAATTTTTTAATGGAATATTATTCTTTACAATTTTTTTTGACATACTAGATAGGTGTGAGAAGAAATTTTTCTTTTAAAATATATGTAATTAATATGTTTTTGATCATTGTGATCATTATTTTCATTGATGATTTATTCAAAAGTTCAAATGGAAAATTTAAATGATATTTATTTTCTATATATTTTGGTAATATTTATTTTATATTTCATCAAATGAAAATATTATTTTCCTATGTATTCAAAAAATGATCAAATAATATTTTATTTAAACATTTCATATCTAAAAACAGAACAAATTGATTATTATTCATTAAGGGTGACATAGACTTATGACTCTACTGAGTTTATTTATCTAGCCATCTTATGAGGTTGATGATTTAAGGATGATCCTATGAAGCATATTTCATTGCCATATGTTAATGAAGTAATTATGAATCCTTTATGGAACTATTTTCCATTACATGGTTATAGATATTATGAAATTACTGATTTCTTATGGAACTCATTACCTTTACATGGGATACGATATGTTGATATGATTAATATTTTATGATCCTACATTGAACATGTGAATGATTTGTATTTTGATACGTGCAAGACAATAATTATATATCAGTAAATTGAATTTATTAATGATGAAGATCTATAAATATTATACGAAATGGGATAGAGAGTGAACTATGTTTAGTAAGGGACATTATCCAAAATTATAGTAACCAGATTAAACCTTGACTTCTTATATGATGGAATGATAAGTAAACCAAATTCAGCGTGACAACCCTGACATTAACACTTGACAAAGGAAATACATTTGAATGGTTATGTATTATTCACATAATTATGAATTATATTATTTATTTTATTTTTTTACATATTATTAATTATTTATAATTCTTAAAACTTATGATTTATTTATTTTTCATAGAAAATATTTCATCCATCGTTTATTATTAAACATAAATTACATATTATATATGATTCTTGTATGTTATAATCTTGTTTTATACCTTTATGATTATCTTATTCACACTTATGATCATTTAATTACATCTATAATATTCTTCCATATAAATCATTTGATTTCCCCATTTGTATGTTTCTATTAAATAATTTATGATGAATGATTTTAAGATGTGTGTTTGTAACAAATATACTATATGACATGAAACTGTTGGTTTATGTTAAAGATCATTGATAAAATAAGTTCATTAGTTATATAATATTCATTCAATAAAATAATTTATAATTATATGGAATGTATTATTATAATATTTATTTAATATTATACTAAAATTATGTAATATTTATTTAATAAAAACTTTGGTTGCTATAAAAACTTTCTCATCTCTATGTAACTAACATACAGATTATCCAAACAAAATCTTGAAATGTGGAATGGTTAATGAAATTGTTAATCATACCTACATAACGGGATAATTCTACATCACATCTATGATCCTATTTTGAGTTATTCCAATATTTATTTCTGTTCTTATATTTATTCCTTGGATTCCCAGTGAGTTTTTTGTTTGAAAATGGATTTTTTGGGATCGAATGTAGGTGGCACACAGTTAGTGCATGGTTAGTTAAAATTGTTCCCCATCCCATTTTATGTTGTTCTATAGGGATAATGTCACTATACAGGGCACATGGCTATGTTCACGATCATCCACCCCCCTAGGAAACAATGCAACTTTGTTCCTCTTGGATAGTGGGGACGGAATAGTTACACATGGTTTTTCAAAACCATGAAGGCTAACTTTGTGACATATCAATGTAATTAAAATGTGGGAAGACATATCTTCTAACATCCTCTGATTTAACCATAAATCAACAATAATATGATCCTTATGGGAATTTTATCCATGGGACATTACTTCAATCCTCCTTATACTTTTTTAACCTCAATTGTTTGGTGGTATTTAGATTTTTTTCCTTCAATTAATTGTCATATGAGTCTCTTTTCTCTTAATTTCATTCTATCCATAGGTTTACCTATAGATCATGGGATTTTCATTTACGAAGGGGTTTTCAAACTTATTAGTTGTTGATATTTTGTTTTTGGGAATACTAATGATGATTTTTGTTGGATTATCCCATTATAAGGTCATTTTGAAGTGTACTTTTCATTTCAATCCTTATTCGAGATGTTTACAATCATGATGTATGTTGTTCCACAATTTTACTATATTATATGATTTTTGATTCCTTTCATGGAATTCTAAATGTGTTTTATGTATTACGTGTTCGTCGTTGTGTGGATTCTTATATGTGTTATATGCCTTATTTGAATTGTGTCAATGACATTTTGATATGTAATTTAGGTTAGAGTGTGTTGAAATCTATTTTCCCTAATTTAATTTCTTCTATATCATGTTGGACTCCTTATTCTACACCATAAATTTGGTTTTTTAAATTTGAAATCAATGGGAATCACATTTAAAAATGGATTTGGTGCACATATGGATTTGAAAGCGGTTTTCCGATGTAAATACTGGGATAAATAGTGTCATTCTCATATTATTTTTTGAAATGGAATTTATAAATTCTTAATGTGGTGAAAAATGTATATCAATTTTTTTTGTGTGGGAAATGAAATTGGTTTTGTTTATGGAAAATGGGGGATTCAAAGAGGGAATTTATTGTTGGATCAATATGGATAATGAAAGTGATAATTACCTTTTGTGTTCCTGAAACATGGAATGTGTGAGATAAAGTGGTGGTTTATGTGGGCATGTGAAATGCATTTTTAGAACAATGGGAATGTTGGGTGTCTGGGAGGGAAAACTAGAACTAGTATGTTATTTTATATAACATGAATGAGGATTGGTTTCTACTTTCAAGATTAATGTAAAAACACTAACTAAACTTGTTGTGTGATTATATACCACTAGTCCATGGGATTCTATTCATTCAACGAGCTTAAAAATGGGGAACATATGGTATTGTATTATGATGTGGATACCACTTGACCTTGGGATGTGTACTAATCATCTATCTCATGCATGAGAACAATATAGGTGATGGAAGGAGGATATTATCACTATGATATAATGATTCTTGGGTCCCACATCTAGTATTTACCTCGAGGCATTTACCACAGTATTTTATTTTCTGAATTCATTCCTAAGTGATTTCATGTTAACTGTCGGTATATAGAGGACCATCAGTATGTTTATGTTTCAATAAAAAATTATTTTGAGAAATGTTTCCATAAAAGTGTTTTCATACAAAATATCTTCATAAAAATGATTCGAATTCTCTTATGGAAGTACAAATGTCGATTTTTTATTCTATTTTAATAATATTTAATATTTCATTTGGGTTTCATCCTATGGGGATTTGGCCTACACAATATTTACACCTTCGGTTATATATAGACATTGTTATATACGAATAAGGTAATGGAAAGATGTATCACGGTGGTGATGTTCAATATGGTATTCAGTGATCAAATTCTCGGAGGTATTTGTGGTGGTTGCTTCAGTGTGATGATGCCCTTTTTTCATCGATGTAATTCAGAAAATTATTTTTTTACAATTCTATTTTAGTATTTTTGATTTGGATTAATGTTGCTAACCTTTGAATCTGAAGATTATTTTACCTCATCTGTTTATTATTTTATGTTAGGTGTTGTTTATTCTTGTTGGTTGTATTAGGGTTTATTAATGGGTTAAATCATTCCCCATGTGTATTTTTGATAAGTAGATACTAGTTTACATCCTTTGTGGAATGGGAATTCCCGTATAGTTATGCCACATGTTGGTCGGGGTGTTGGGTTGGTTAGAATCTCATTTTGGTTCATGAAAAATGATATTAGATATAAGTGTAACTCTTTTGGGTAATTTTATTTGCGAAAATTATAGATAGTCTACCTATTGGTATTTTGAGGCATGAGGGTTTTCTTGCGAGTGGGGTGTCTAGCCAATATACATCTCTACCTGAGTACAGTTTAAATAGGATATTATGATTTTGGTTTTCCATCTACTAAATGTGAGACATACAGGTAGTAAACTATACCTAGAAAATGGTTGGAGGGTAATTTGGATTGCCTCCATATTTAATTGGATATGGTTTTCTTTGATTTTTTGAAGAAATTTAGATTTGTTATTATTTATAAAATTTTCAGAATGTGAATTTTTGGCTATATTTATGGAATTTTCATATTATTGTGTCTTGTAATTATAAGATTCCTCTACAATGAATTTTTTTAAAACCATAAGAAGATTCAAGAGAGAGAAATTCCTCACTAATCAATGAATGATTTTTTTATATAGTGGTATACATTTTAAATTTTTTTGGTCATGTAGTAATCTTTGGTTGTGCTCAGGTTAGATAAGCTGAATTAGGAACTAGAATAAAAAAATTTAGGATTTATGAATGAAAAATCCTCCATAGTAAGGTAGCATAGAACTCTATAATGTACGGTAGTTGATAGGGAAAATTGAGAGTATATTTTAATTTATTGATACTCCTGAGTATTTTATGTTATTGTGTGAACTGTTCATGTTGTAATGTATTAGTTGGAGGCGGTGGGACTTGGTTGAACATGCTGGCAAGCAAGAGAAGATGTGTTGGAAGGATTTTAAGTCCATATTCAATGAACATAATTCCATGGAGAGATTTTGCTTCTCAAAGAGTTCGGGGTTTTCAGACTCTACATGGGAACAATACTATGATGAGGTATGATAACTACATTGTATAGTCAGTTTGGTTCTCACCTAAATTCGTTTCTAATGAGAAGCTGGAGGATCTGATATTGGATATATGATTTCTCATAGAAATATGATCCTAGGTCTTATTAATCAATCTATGGATTATAAATTTCATGTTGATCCAGATGGGACATTATAATTTTATCATACAAGAAATAATGGTTTAATGGGGCCTTGTTAGTAGTGGGTAGTGTCAGTAGATCTCAAAAGAAGAGAAAGTGTGACAAACATGAAAATAGTGGAGGTTGTAGTTGAGTCCATCATTCCCAGATGACTACGTTCATGGATTTAGGTGATGGTTTAGTCATGTTCTATTACTGTGAAAATGCATGGATTATGCATTCAACAAGTTTATCTCCTCCAAGGACATCCCATCAGCGTGAAATAATGGGCCACATGTAGTGATTTTGAAAAGTGACACACCCTTATCAGAGTGGTTCTAGATCTATGGCATTGACGGTGTGGTTAGCCACGTCAAAATAGTCCATGACAGTGGGTTGTTGGTTTGGAGGTAGTTTAAATAGTAGTGGATAATATTTTATGAATATTCTTTTCAGAAAAGATATACAGTCAGGTGGTTGCTATGAATATAAGGTGAGAACAAGGCTACATCATGCAGTTGATTGAGCACTAGTGGAATAAGATGCCTGACCAATGATAGTTTGATTTTCAATTATAATTGAATTTTCATTTGTGGTTGTTCTATTTGCAACTAGTGCCTCCATATTATTATTTTTAACCTACTTGTGGATTTGTTAATAATGCCAAATAGCATGCTTTTTTATGTTATAGTGTAGGTACCTCTTATTTTTAATATGAGGGATAAGAGTTTCAGGTGTCCTTCTTGCGAACTCACCGAGTCTGGGGTTGTGTAGGGAAGAGAATTCCTAGATTAGGATATGTTCCTCATTGACATGATATTCCGTATGAATTAGATTATGTTTTTTGACTCATGCATTGATTATTTTCACTGATGAGTGAGTTTTGTGACATCTGATGGTAGTATGAATATTTTTAATGGTGAGTGGGATCATGGCTTAGGACACGGGGGACATTCACCTTCAGAATTAAGACAAATTGTTTTTTAGTTCTATTTTTCAAATTAAAGGACATTTATGGAGCTCCTTAGGGAGGATTACCTCAAGTGTTGGATTAGATCCCTGATTTTTATAGGGGACTTATCTTGTTTTCCTCTAGATCTAGATGTTGATTTCTCCACTAGTTTAGAAACACGAACACTATCAATATCTATTTCTTCATACTTTATGTCCCCCACTGATTTGAGGTATTAAATCGTAAATCCAAACTATTTTGAATCCAAAGTATTCATTCACCCATGAATATGATATTCCGCATCCAATGTTACATTTTTGAAATAGTCTAAAGGATATCTCCATTTCTATATCTATTATCATATATTAGATAAGGTGTAAATCAAGAAAACTATCATTATACTTGAATTAATCCTCTTCAAATCATTTTATGGTAGAAAAGTGCTTCTCAAATATTGAATTTTATTCTGGTTAATAAAAAGTTAGACATAGACGAGTTGATGTTCTAAAAATATTTTTATTTAGTAGGTATGTCCATTTTTTATTTGTTCATGCCTTTTGGTTAGAAAAATTCTCTATATGGCTAACAGTGCTCATGAACAAGATGTTCATTATATATCATGAATTCTATTTTTGTTTTATTCATTGATGATGTCAGGTATTAATTATGGATGAAGGAGGATCATGAGAATAATTTGTGAATTGTGTTGGGAAACATTCAATAACATCCACTCTATAAGTTGATTTCTAAGTGAATGTTCTAGACCCGGGAAGTGTAGTTTTTGGGTTATGTGATTTGGGAATGAGGGGTTTGGGTGGAGACTGAGAATATTTGTGCTATGATTTCATGGGAAAAGCAAAATAATGTATATAAAATTATATCCATTATGAGAATGATAAGGTAATATAGGTGGATTCTCTATGATATCTCTCTGCAAGCTTCATACATAACAATGGTCATGTAGAAGGGGTTAATGTTCTATTAGATATTAGAGTGTCAACTTTCTTTTGAGGGTCTAAAGCAACGAGTGGGTAAAATTATTATTTTAATATTTCAGAACAATAGAAAGGGTTATTTGATCTATTGTGATTCTTTTGGTATGGGTCTTGGGTGTGTACTGATGAAGGATTACCATGTGGTGGTGTATGGTTCTCACCAACTCTGACCATATGATAAGAATTACTGAACCGTTGACATAGAGTAAAAATCAGTTTTGTATTCCATAAAGATGCTTCATTATTATATTTTCCAGAACATTTTTTGTAGTCTATTATTATTATGAGTTCATTCTTTACATTTTATCATGGAAATATCTCAATTTGAGGTAGTGTCATCTTGATATGTACCTTCAAGGTTTCCATTTTGATATTTTCTATACACCGTGAAATGGAATACTGTTAATATTACATGAGAAGGATTATTATAGGGAAATAATTGAATGAGTCCAGTAATTAGGGTACTTTGATGAAACGTTTTCCGGACATGCACCTAAAGACCACGGATCACAGTGGAGGTGTGTTCTTGCCCAGTGTTTAGCTGACACATTCCAATTTGGAATTGATTCATATGAACAAACCTGGTGATCAGTGATTCTTGTAGTCCATGTAATATTGAAATGTTGTAGAGGTTCCTTATAAATGGTCGTTTTCTCATGAGTGAGTCTTTTTCTTCAAGTGTAGCTTTATGGTATCGTTTCCATTGAGAAAGGCAGTGTTGTAGGATAGTGACTAGTCTTAGTGGGTCGTTTATCATTGTTCCAAAAAAATGATTTATGAATCATGTAAATAGTTTTAGTAGCTTTAAATGAGTTGGGATATATTTAACATTGTATCATATTGTTATACAGATTAATAGGATAAACTATAGCACCGAAGCCCCTCTAGTTTTCACCATCCACTACCCATTAAAAACTATATACTAGTTTATATTTCAAGGGATTTTATTTTTTTTCTTACCACTGATTCCCTAATGTGGAATGATATTTTTTTAGTGATTGGTCATGTGAACAAATGAGTGCATTTTGTCAAAATCAGTGAAAATGATGAGGTAGAATAGTTGTATTTTCAAGAGATAGTAACGCTTAAAGGTATATCATTGGTAATTATTTCAATCATGGACCCTCATATTACTTTTTGGTTAATGGGTGGTCATAAATAGGAGATGGGGTCGACGATGAAGTTGAATACGATATACCACCCTCAAATGGATGGTCAAACGGGGAAAAAAATTTAGATTTTAGATGACATGATCAGGGTATGTTTTTTTATTTTGAAGTATCATGTGTCTACCATTTGGGGTTGGAAGAGTTTTCATATAACAATAATAAATAATGATTAATTGAAATATCATCTTTTGAGGTTATTTATGGTTTTTTGTTTCAATAACCAAAGTGTTGGGATGAGGTTGATGGGACATCATTTTTGGGAACAATACTTGTTAATGAAAAACTTATTAATTTTATCATGAACATGAATTTTATTATGGATCTGAGTCATGACATGTTTTATGCTGATCAGAGGCATCGAGATTTCAATTTTTCTATAGGTGACTTGATTTTTCTAATAATGTCCCATCTCTTATGTCAACATTATTTCGGTGTGTAAGGTAAGCTAAAATGGAGTTTTGTCGGTCCTTATAAGATTACTAAACATATAGGTACTATAAAATTTATGTTATCTTTTCCCCCTCCATTTATTTCAATACATGAAAAGTTCCATGTTTCCTAACTAAGGAAGTAAAATCTAGATATATCCCGTGAGTTAAGATGGAAGGAGTTGGAGTAAAATCCAGATTAATTTTTTTTACTAACTAGTGTAGACAGTGGATTCTTAATAGAATGTGTGTCACGGTATTTTAACATCATTGGTATGAGTTATTTTTTTAGAATAGTATTGATGGGAAAAAAACATTAGATTCAGAGTCTCGATTGAGGCTCAAAATCTATTATTACTCTCTCATTATACTCTTGAAAGACATTTGGGGGATGAAAAGTTTCTAGGGTGGGAATAATTATCACATCAATGATCAATATTTCGTTAATCCTTTATTTTTTTGGTCTTCTATGTATCACATTGGTTCCCTATGAATTTTTGGTGAAAAATGAGTTTTTTTGGCTTGAAAACTGGAGGTAGATGATTGGAACCCGATTAAGGGAAAACATGAATCATACCAAAATAATCCATGTATTTGGGATAGTTGATCTATCTTAGTAAAAAGTATAGGAATAGGATTTTTCACTCTCCCCATTAATTCATGTGGCTTCATTCCACTTATACTATAAGGTATTTTCCATTTCTTCATGGTTTTGTAAATCATGTAGGTTTACTATATGACCGGTGAATTTTTTAAAAATTGGAAATATACTCTTATACCCTCCTCTGATTTAACTGTAACATACCTATAATCTAAAGCCTATATAGTGTTAATCCTTGGGAGATTCCCCAAAACCTCTTTAAACTCATGATCCTCAATATTGACAACTTTTTGTCCATATTTAACCATGGAATATTCACATAATTATCTTTTCTCATGGTTTCTCCCAACATCAATGGTTTCTCTTCTATATTTATTGAGGTTTCCTATTCTAGTAGGTTTTTTACCATATTAGGGGTTTATCTTGTGTTTTTGGAAGAAATCATGATAGTTTTTATGTGATCATTCTTTTATAGCGTACGATTATATTTCTGTTATTGTTTTACACTAGATTCTCAATGTATATACGCCTAAGGTAGTTTTTACGAGGCTTTTAAATTATTATATGATTTTAATTGTTTTTTTCTTATATAAATGTGTTATATTGTTCATTTTGTTATGTGAAATATGTTCTGAAATTGTTTAGTGCTGAATATTTGTGGAATGTTAATTTTACTATGCAAAAAGGTTATGTTTTACGTGTTCTTCATTATAATGGTTCTTAATTGTGTTTTATTCCTTATATTAAAGTTAAAATACACTTATATTGTGAGTAATTGTTGTATGAATGCATTGAATGTTGTTTTTCCAAAATAAATCGATTTTGTTGCATGTTGGATTCCATTTTGGGCACTATAAATGTTGTTTTTGAATTGTAAAATAATTGTGAATCATGTTTCAAAATGGAATTTATATTCTTATAATTTTTTACGGAATTATCTTATCATGATTTATGTATTTATTTTATGTTTATCTTATAGTATTTCAAAATGGGTTTATGAAATTTGAAGTGCTGAAATGTGATTAAAAATGTTTTTGTTGTGGGTGTGAAATGAAAGAGTTTTTTGAATTGAAATTGGTTCTTTCTATGGAATCTTTGACCAATTGATTAATATGGATTATAAAAGTTGTTTTTTCCATGTGTTTTCATGGTTATTGTAATGTGTGTGAGAACATGGAGATTTATGGGAAATTTGAAATGTAATAAAATATCAAAGGGATCCCATGTTTTCTAGGTGGATAACTATAACTAAAATTCTAGTGGATAGTGTTGGACTAATATCCATTTTCATCTTTAAGTATTTACACTACAACCCTAACTAAACATGGGATATAATCAGAGACCACTGGACCTTGTGATGGGATCACCTTTAGAGGATTGTTCACGATACTAAATTTGGAATGGTTTTATGATTTGGATATAACTAGACATAATTCTATAATCACCTCTAGAGGATCATGAACAAGAAGACGGTTGGTACTGGTTAGAGGATATAATCATATTGGTATAAGATTTCTAGGGTCCCACTTGTCAAAGGTACACTTTCGGATTTACCATGTTTCTCTATCATGTGACATGATACTAATGTGTTGTGGTGTCAGGCATTGGTATACAGTGGACCATTTGTATGTTTATGTTTTAATGAAATATTATTTCAAGAAGTGTTTTCATTAATTTTTGTTACTATAAAAAATTATCCTAAAAATGTTTGAATAGTAATTATGGATGTGTGAATTTTTATTTTTATTAAAATTTTATAGCATAGAATATTCCTTTTTTGTGGAATCCTATTGGGATTTGGTTCACAACCTATACACACATTTGGGCCTATGTAGAATTACTTGGTTGTGACCCTGGTAATGGAATTATGTATCATGTCGGTGATGGTGGATTCAATTTTTAGTGTTACACATTATAAAGGTGTTGGGGTGGTGGAAGGGGGAGACGACCCTCTTGTTTCATTGAGGTTTGTGGGATGTTTTTTATACAAATCCGTTGATGTATTTTTTATATTGGTTGAAGATGTAGAGCATCCAATCTGTAATTGGTGTAATTAGTTTGGATATGATTATCAGTTATGGGTTGATTTTTCTTATTGGTTTTTTAGTGTTATAAAAATGGGAGAAATTATTCCCAATGTATAATGTTGAGACTCATTCCCCGATATCCATCCCATGGGGATCTGGGACCCTAATTAGGTAATCCCAGGTGTCGTGTCAGTTTCTTGGTTGGATACATCCTTGTTTGGTTCAAGACATTCCAAAACTATAAAAAAAATATTTTAATTTAGAGTGAATAAGTCCATAGAGGATAATTCCATGCATATAAGACAATGAGAGGTTAGAAGACCACACATCATCATCGAACTAATTTAGGAGTCTCTCCCTGTAGAACATATATATAAACCATCATTATCATTTTATGTCAGATAATGATTCCAACAATATATGGGATTCCACCAATGATATTCCATGGAGGAATCATATTCCCCTTTGTCAGCGTCCCAAATGTGTGACCGATATTCAATAAGAACCTATCGAGGAAGTTGTGTGAGTACCATTATTCTATATTAGGGTACCCAGAATTCAAACACACAGAGGGATACAAAACACTACATCTCAAGAACATGTCCTTCTCCCAAAAACATTCCTAAAAAATAACGCCATTAAACATATCTTTATATTTTTTTAGGTACAACTCTATGTCACCATTTTCATGAATATTAAAAAAAGAATGTACATTAAGGGAACATCAATAAAATCCAAAAAACATTACAAAGACTTTTAAAGGACATGTTGATCCCCACATTATAATTTATCTGCATCTAAAACCGAAACAAATATTAGTATAGAATGTAAAGAGAGATGATGAAGAAATAATGAAACCATTTTAGAAAAAATATCCCATAGACCAGAAAAAAATTTACCCATAGAAATCTCTAGTATATTTTATTGATAATTAAAATACATAGATAGTAGATTTTTCTTTTCAAATGAATTTTTCCCATGAAATAGGATTTAAATTAACAAATGATTTCACTATTTACCCAGTTGATAAAATAAAAAAAGATATAATCAAATACAGTGATTAAATGTAAATATGTAGTTAAATTTCCATTAACATAAAAGTATAATTGAATGGATAACAATTCCATGAATTAATGAAAATCCCTTGATTTTTGTTTCCATTTTAGTATTATGCAAACAACTACTAGGTGGATGGTTTAAATGGAAAAATAAATTTCATGAAACATAAATATCCTACCCTAACCTAAATATGGTGATACTTACATAAAATTTGATATAATAGCATAATATTTAGAATAAATAGATAATATTGTGAAATTATTGGATGAATTGATTATTAAAAACCTAAATAATATATATGATAATTAGGATAAATATGTCACAAAACCTATAGCTAATCTCTTTCAATTGGAGGTGATTTCTCAATAGAAAAATGTCCAAATTAAACTAGTCTATAAATTTGAAGTCACAAAATTAGACCATTCCAGTACTATGATGATTTATTATCAAGACATCCAACAATATAGAAAATATTAATGACCATTTCTGTATAATCACCTAATGAAAACTATGGCATTGGTATCCTACTAAATATAATATGATCTTAGTAATAATATGGATATTATTAAACTAAGACATTAATAACAACATTTTGATAGGACTTCATATCCCTAGGGGGTGATATGAATACTCTTACATCCTGTATATTGGTCAAAATTTCTAAATATTCAATTGAATTGGATATCTGGTGAAATGAATCACACATTTGTATTACTAATATATCCAAATTTTTGGAACCCATTCATATAAAGAGTAATACATGCTCACATTCTTTATGTTGAACTCCGGAGGTCCCAATTTCTTATATAATTTCCATATTTTTGGTTTTATTACAATCATTTATAATCATTATAAACAATAAATCTACCAACATAGATATATCTTGAGGAAATTAATTATCATTACCCACTAAATTCACATGATATTAGGAAATGAGAGATTCATGTGCATCATTTGATGTTGGAATCAACTGAAATATACTTCATAAATATATATTATTCTTGAAAATTTATTAGAAATCTAGGTGGAGAACATACATGATAATTTTTCAACAATTCCCACCCCATATATTATTGAGGTGGGTTCCATGATTTTATGACTATAACACCACCTTCGGAGGATGTTATTATAATAACCCATGAAAAATCACACAATGTACCACTTTTATATGTAGGGAAATATGTGAAATTAGAAAAAATTTATTTTACACACATTTGAATATGTTAGATGAAATAAAAATTTTAATATAATTCGAATAAAATTTACCAAATTATTAATTATCGTGATCTATAGTACTTCACATAGTTTTTAACTAATAACATGGCTGTATTTTTTGAAATAAGAAAGAAATATGTATTGGGATATAATATCTAGATCAATTATAACCATTACCATCATATACTAATTCATAAAATCTATGAATTATATTATAGAGATATTTTGTAAATGAAGGTTGATTATGGTTATAATTATTACATTTCCCCGTTAGGAAAGTCACACATTTTACATCAATTTAACCTATGAAAAATGAAAAATTAATAATATTGGAATGTAAAAATTCTTGATGAATAAATGATACCTAATATAGTGAATCACATATATAACATTATTAGGTAATAATTGAATAAAACAGTCTTGAAAACAACTCCATCTATAACTCTGATGGTAACACATTTTACGTATCATCCTCCCAGGATCCTATGAAATTTATATGCCAATGAAAATGAAAAAAATACATTTTTGGGGACTGAAAAACTATAAGATACTTATATAAAATTAGTTCACCCAAATAATTATAGAACATGCACCATCCCATAAAAAATAACCATGTGAACTATCCCTTTAAATATGTGCCTCTTATAATGAGGAAGATCCTTTTTCCTCATCAAATATTATTCATGAAATGATATTTCATACATGAAAGTAATAGTTTTATGAAATAAGATATTATGTTTTATTTAACATTTTTTAGCTTCTTTTGACGTTTAATTACAAAATATGAATGATTACACTCTTTATAATGATGTTTTTAGACATATACAATTTCAAATGGGCTAATGGTTTTTTCCATCCAATACTCTAATTTTTGGTGTGAAATTGCATATTAGTTATACATAATCATTGAATGAATTAATATCAACCCATTATGATGCATTAGAACTCAATTTAGAATGATATTGAACCTTAATTAAAATATAGATCAAATCAATAAGACTCATACATGGAAACCCAAAAATCTGTAAATTTGTAAATAGAAGTGAATTATTGTGTTTAAGATCCAAAATCCTCATGATATTGTCAAATAAATATTTTATACTGAAGAAATCAATCAATTGATGTGAAAAATATTAATAACATGAAAATAATAATAATATTTCATTAGGAAATGTCCAATTTTTGACAATGTTGAGAATTTCATTTGTGATCTTTTTTATGTGTAGATCACTATCTAGAAGCGTAGGGTAATTTTTTATTATTTACCACTTTATCCACTACATTATACAAATCAATTTTCCTCACATCCCATGAAATTGAACCAATTCTAATAATTGTTCTCTTGGATAGTGGTAGCACTATCGATGTTATCATAACAAATATTTTCAACATATTCCCCTAAATCAATTATGATTAACAAATAACTATAGAAATCTCAATTTCAAAAAATTTCTTATACTGATCGAACTATTGAAATTTTGCTAATTGATTAAATTTTTTTATATTATTTAAAATGAAATTTTAAAAAATACTTCTTAATAAGGTTTCATTTGGTTAATTTTCGTAATAATTGTTTTACGAATCATTAACCAGCAAATTTTACAAAAATAAATCAGTGTTTTAGTGTTTCTACACCATGAAATGTGTAGTAAACTCATTTTCGGGTCAATGAATAATATGAAAGGGGCAATGAAAAAACATGTAACACCCCATAATAGGCTCACAGTTTATTATGAATCAACATGTCAATATTTTAATTAAATCAGATGGATTTTATTCCAATTTTGGTAGGAACTCATTATACCTTTTCTAATAAATCATGAAAGTATTAAACACAAATATAGAAAAATAGAAGAATAATTCATCAATTTCATCATGTTAACCAATATAAAAACTTCAATGAGTATATGATTCTAGTCTGTTGGCAGTACTAGAATCCATTATGCTTGAATAGATATTATGGGTAAAAAATTTACAATCGTGGTAATTCCATTCCATTCAAACTTCTATTATAGTAATAGTATTTATTGAACATTTTATTTAAATGAATATTAGTGATACCAGAATACGTCCATCAGATAGCATTCAATTACTATAGATTTCTCATTTACTTTGATGAATTTTTACATATTTTAATTACATGAAGTTTACACTCAATAGATTCAGAATAAAACCCTTTTCCCTAATTTCTAATAGACTCTTCTTGAACAATAATCTTGAATTTCTGGAGTCGAATTCACCTCTCACTCAAACCGGATGTACCAAAATTTCATTTCATGACTATACATTTCTTGAAAATATATACCATCAAAAATAAAACATCCATCATGAAATCATATAGAATCCCCATTATTTTATCCCCTATTGATTCTCATATGATGATTGGCCACTTATTTTTAGGCATTTATCACTCATGAAGAATTCAATCACAACCTAAAAATTTTATGATGATGTTAATTAATTTTTATGATACATTAGTAAAATTTAACATTCATGTGGATCCTAATAATCATGTGGATTAACATATTTCCCTTATACATCATCCATTTCTTTTAAATCCTCATTCACAACCCTTCAAACCAATACAACAATACATTCCTCCAAGATGCTCCACATATTCTAGATACTCTAACATTCAATAAATCCTTTAATTTTAGAAATTTGAAAGTATACATCATGGAAAACCATATTCTACAATGAATCTCCTTTCATCTATATTTTTATCTCTATATATTTGAATAACACTGTGGAATGATACGTCCGTCCAAAATAATGTAACATACACTATAATGTATCTTTTTAGTAATACTCCCAAATCAACCTACTGTGTTAGGAAAAAATATAATAAAAAATAATCTATTAAATATTTTATTATTTTCCCAAAATCTCCCCCTCTGGGTTTCTCAAAACATTTTATGTGAATTCTATAATGATCTAACCGTAAAAAACAAACTCGTGTGAAATAAATATCCATCACCATAGGTCTACATTAAAAACTATCTAAGTAGAAATAATTATTGTTAAATGATAGTTTGTTTCCTCGAATGACCATTGACCTATCAGGAAAATTATGAGAGACCACCAACATATCATGAAAACAAACATTTCATTGAATTTCCTTATCCACATTTTGAAATAAATTTGATGAAAATGTATTTGGACTATAGTACGCAAATAAATACCCCTATATTGAATCTCTCCCATATACCATCACCACATAAAAATGGTTATAGAAGTTAATAAATACGGGGAGTGGGTATAAACCATAACATCCTCATGAAATGGGTGATGGATGACCACTAATGAATAACCAATTTTTCTTGAGGATCATATATTCTTAAGTCTTAGTTGGGATTTAATCATCATGATCATTAGTTTCATAGTGGTAAATAATAATAACACCATATTCTATTTTTTCATTGAAAATTTATTATATGATATGGATATCATTGTTTTGAGAGTGATGAAGTGTATTTTGTAACCTCGCAGATGATCTTGTTTTCTCATTGTATCATAATAGGTAGTTATACCTCACCATTAATATTATATTATATTATCTTTCATCAATTATAGATATTTTGATTCCAATTTAATAAATAAATACATCTGTTCAACTATACTAATATAATTTATTCAATTTTTATTGATCAATGTACCCATATATTTTATAAAATGATGAATGATCCCATTCATGTGGAATTTTAATCCACCATATATCCATCCAATTCATCATAAAAATATTAAAATAATTAAATATCTCTTACTACATTAAATTATATTCCAATGTTAAGAGTTCCTAAAAAAATATATCCTAATTATTTGAAAAGCCGAATAATGTTATCCTTTAGTAGTAATTTTAAGGTGAGTAGCTACAAATTTAATAAATACAATATTTGAACATCTTTCATTAATGTATAATATGATTTCAATGACCAAATTATATTATGTGGGATTAAAATATTTACCGTCCTTGTGTTTTCCATTATTCCATTACTAAAATCGTTGTCGATTTTGGATTGGTGTCATTCATGTTGAATTTAAGTAGAACTCAATTGTATACTTTTTCTATGAAATGAAGGTGTGTTCCATATATTGTGTCTCGTAAATCCACAAAAATTACATTAGTCCACCAATAATGGAAATTTTTTATTCTAGTTTCATTTTGTTAAAAGTTTATTCAATTAATCCACGACTTCATAAACTAAATTTAATATCATCTTCCTACATGAGCATAATAAACTGAATGTCATGTTAATTATTAAAACTCATATTATGGTCATTACATACAATTTCAATTTTTATCTTATATAGATTAACATTCATTCTATAACATCATGATTATAGAGCCTAAATTATATCTTAATGATCCTCCACTAACATACATAAAAGTGAATAATCATTTCGAATTAAAATACAGAATAGTTGTTAAATATATGCTTCTTCATTAAAAACACCATTTAAGATTGTCATTTTGAAATCCATATGATAATCCATACAAAAACATTTCATTTATATTTCGTTGAATATCCTAATCAACTACTATTCTGATACAAGAAAACATATTATTCAATGATAATGCCTTATATCTTTTCAATGAACTTACACACCAGATTTTCCTTATTTCCAGTCAATTTTACTTGTTCATTAATTATTTTTGGATCCATATTATTTCTTTCAAAATGTGATTTTATGGTATTTTTACAATATCCAAGGTTGTATTTTTTTTTGAGTTGACATAGTTCTTTAGGGATGGACCTAAAATGTTATTTTTACTTTAATAATTACTCAAAATATGTTGGATCCATGTTTTATAGTAGGACAGAATTTCACTCATTCTTCATACTTAATTGTGTATGTGTGGACCAATTCCCAATATATCTATATTGATATAATTTTTCTCATTTATTTCTCTATGAGGTTCTAGTTTAATTTATCCAGCAGTGATTTATATTTATTATTCTAATTATAAATCATAATCTCATTGAGAAACATAAATTTTTGGAATGCCTTCCACAATTTATATATTTGAATATATCCCTTTCCCACTTTTCTATTCATCTTCATTCCTACCGACATATTTTATCCTTATGTTATTAATATAATAATCCTTAATGATCAGGAAATCATTTCCTTACACAATATTTATATAAATATTATTGTAGTATTTCTTTTCATTTTTTATCATTCAGTATCCATGGAATATACCTTTTTTAACAAAATCTTCATACCTTCCATAAGTTTCATTTTTTAAGAATCATTTTCTTTCCGAAAACATGAAAAAAATTTGTGATTGGTTCATTAAAATACTAATGTCATATAGTGTTTTTCCCTAAATTATATATATATATATCATATTTTTTTTCTAAAACATGTACATCCTATATCTGGTAATGATGAGAAACACAACTCGCAAATAGAATAGTTTTGGACATAGTATTCACCTGTTATTTTCATAATTCAAAAAACTAATTTGGGTAAGTTGTTCCCATTTAATAAAAAGCATGCATCATCCCATGTTTTTTAGGAAATTTCCAAATTCAATGTATGTTTATTATACTCCATTATTAGATTTTAATACATATATTTTTTATCCTATTTTATTATCATCATTTTTTAGAAATCCCTACATGCATTCAATGAATTCCCATTTATGTGGAATAAAAATCAAAAAAAAAATTGTTAATATATAATCATCAAGAAAAATAATGAATTAATTATCATTATATAATCTATCCATAATCATTATACATGATATAAATGTTTTGGATAAAACACTGACTCAATTTTGTTCCTCAAATGTCATGAATTCCATATCAATATTCTTCACATGCAAGACTCTGATGTCCTTTCTCAATTATGAATCAAATTGTAAAAGTGGACAATAATATTTAGAATGGATATAGTATCCATTATATGATGATTAATATAACCCAATCTCCAATGAAACATGTTTTCATCTCATCAATTATTTATATAAAAAAGTGTTTTCTATATTTTTAACCTGGTATTAATATTTTTTTCATAAATTATTTTATTATATAATTTCTTATATTCCATTTTATGTTTCTACCATACTGATTAAATATAACTAAAAGTTATCAGTCAATGAAATATTTAAAACTCAGGATATTGTGATGAAAATTGTCCACATTAAACAATAATTTTCAATATGTGATCACATTTTAGTTATGTATCTCCAAACACCATGATCTTCATGGAACAATAACATCCAAATATCACTACTCAATCAACCATTTTAACATTATTTTTCATTAAAATAATTTCTTGTTCTATGAAAAGATCATCCGCTCTCAAGAATCACGTTTTTACTTTTATTTTTTGGTTTGTGAAAAATTTCATTGTTGATGGATTTCTCAATATTATAATTTTTCTTCTATGAGATACCTTCTTAAGTGGATGAAAAATGGAATATTCAATATAGTTTCCATATTAATGGTTGAATCATATTCCAATTCATTTCATAGATAAGAATACATATTTTCCTCATTTATCCAACATTATTTTCAGGTATTTACATATCACAGTGTTTTGTAGTAATTTTTCCCAAATATCGTCTTGCTAAAATGAATATATTTATTGAAAAAGTTCGAATAACAAAAATATAGACATCGAAAAAATTATTTTGTTTATATGATGAAGGATAAGGTATCATTCTATATTATTGAATGATATGGGATTCCCAATCTTGATAGTTGCTTTTATATTTATATAATGACATGGTATATACTTGAAATCACTAAAAATACATTTCATAGGTGCTAATATCTTATCACATCTATTAATCTACAAGAATCATTCCTTTTTATCAGTACTTCATTAGGAATACAATTAAGATATTTGTGCAATATTTTTACCTCCCATCTATATTTTCTTCAATGCTATCATTGTTACGTCATCAGGAACCATTGTGACATGTCCGACATCGTTTTTTACATATTCATTGGATCAACTATTTATATGAATTTTATGATTAGGTATCATAAATATTTCCAATTTTTAAATAAATTTAGATATTTTATCACTCAAGAAACATACATATCCTTTTCATTTTTTTACTATTTCTAAAATATCTACATCAGAACTCATTTAAAACAATGTTTTATTCTTCAATTCACTTGATTATGATTCTATTTATAGATTTCTCTATAAGTGGACAAATTCTTTTTAACCACATCCTCAGTCATAGCCATTTAATCATGTCTTGATATATGGTCATTGATTAATTTTTTCCACTCTACAATCCAATGTTTAACCTTCCAAACCACTGTAATACATTCAAGTGTAGTAAAATTTTATTTTTCTTCTCCTTGTATTCAATCAATATATACTTTATTATTATCTATATATTACAATGAATCATTCAATAAGGTTAAAAAAATTTGGTTTCCCTTTATTTTAATGTTATGATCATCAAATCACTCACAAGATCCCCCTTGAGATATACAACTCGATCCGACTAATTTTCATCTTATTTCATTGGTTGTACATGTTCATCTATATACATCATGGAATAATAAATATTGTATTCAATCTCTAATTCTATATCAAAATAATGGATTGTAATATATTAATATTAGTTATTTTAATGATCTTTCCCTATTATCTCACTCTCGAATTAATGTCAATTTTTTTGTTAAAATCTATTATAGGGCCTCTATATGTTTTTTATTCAAATTTAATATCATCATATTTTCTTGAGCACTGAGCTGTAATATGATTTATTTTTTCACATAAAAACACGGGAAATGATTCTAGCCTTCAAATATCCCATTTCCAATCATGAATCATTTTTATAAAATAGAAATATATTCATCAATTATAATATATAAATAATATAAAAAATTAAATTTCTTGTTTTCCCATTTCATATAATGAATTTAATTAATTAATACAATTATTTTATATTTTGGTTTCACACTCGTATCATATGGATGAAGCCTATATAGCTGTTTATTTAGAGAAATCCTAGATAGATATCTTTCCCCATTGGATGTCAATTTTTGATTGTATAGATATGGTATCCTTCGTAGTATTTTCCTAACAATTTCAATATTGTTAATTTATTATCCATGATCATGAATAGTTCTTTAATTATACTATAAAACTCAATGAATCAATATAAATTTTTAACCTGATGAAACCCATCACATCTAAATAAAATTAGTCATATAGTTCCATTGAAAGATTTTTTTAATCTACAACAAGTATTTTACATTCTTTTTATGTCATATAAAAACATGTCACATCAATAACATAAATACCTTGATCAATAGGATATAGAAGATCCATCCCATGATATCATAGAGGGACTATAATTCTATTTTTCTAATATAGATGTTTATTCGATCATAAAATTGAACTTCAATTATATTTAATAGAATTACCTATGGTGGATATCGATTGTTCCAAATTTCTTGCCTCTCAGAGAATGTTTTTTCTGATCTTAATCATGATTTGGAATCCTTGTGGAAATATATCATCAAAAAATGGTTTCAAAACATTAGTTGAATCATTCCCTAACATGATTAAAGACCACCATGTGTAATGTCGATATTCCCTTCTTGCGAGGATCTCTGGTTCGAAGAGAGATAACACCTTGATTCTTGATGTGTTCTAGGACTTATTTATTCCTTATTGGGGATTTAATGACTCATTCCTGGTTTCAATTGATAAAGGTATGTTTCACATTGTGTTTCCTTCGAAGTATTTTAATCAAATTCATTTTGTTTTGGACATATTCCTCCAAAAACTGACATCATTATAATGAAACAATGGGAACCAATTTCAAATACTTCGCATTTAGTAGTTCATCCACACAAACATGGATTATAATTAGTGGACTTTGTTGTTTTTTTTAGAATCTGATAGTTCAATGTTTAGTTTCTTCTATTGAAGGGGCTCAAATCATGGTTGATATGAAATTGAGTGATCTACATATGGTTATTTTTCCCATGTTTTGGTATAGATTTATTTCAATAATGAGTTAATTGATAGTATATTTCCAGTTTCGGGTGATTTTAAACTAGAATTATATATCCAGTATGAGTGGTTTCTTACCTTTTGTGATAATTGTCACTCTATTGGTCATTATTTTTAGCAATTTTGAAGTAATATTTAGTGCTCTCTCTGCATATCTTTAGAAAAATATTCTGATTAGTGTAAATTGAAATGGCCTGGGAATGTCCCGATAGGTAATGGATAGGTGTTCAAGAATATAGATAGCAATGATGTTAGAGGAACCTATATTGTTGATGTTCTTAAAAAGACAATCCTGGTTGATGCTCCAACTACAAATAAGGGAACTGCTAATGCGGTCAATGATGACGGTCTTCTAGTCCCCCTGAAATATGGGGGATCTAGTGGTGTAAAGGAAGCATTGGCTGATTTGGTTGATGATGATGAGGGGATTCAATCTATGTTTGAGGTGGCCATTGAATAAGAAGTGAACCATAAAATTAATCAAGTATTAGTGGATTGTTTGGGAAGTAAAGAGAAGTGGAAGTTTATTGATGATGATGGTTTTCAAATTGTGTTTCCAAAAAAATTGTGGCCCTCCTATATTTAGAGTGAAGTGGTATTTGTGGGAAAAATTGATGCATGTGTTGAGTATCTGATGTAGTCTGATATGACTGATCATGGGTTTGTTCGTCCTATTGCGATTAATGAATCGTATGTCTCTTGGTGGGGTGTTTAGAAGGGGTTTACCCTGCTACTAGACACGTTGATGCTTTATTGAAGGATTATTTGTGCGGTGATGCTTCTACTATACATGGTCTAGTTCAATATTACATGTTGATTACCCCTCTATTTGAGGCTTAGGAAGATTTCCCGTTGGAAGATTCTACTTCAAGGAAAACCTCGACACATGAGAATTTGTCTGGGCATAATCATGTTAGATGAAACAGTTTCTCAATGTTAGACTCGTTTAACAATAGTGAATTTTATTTGCTTATCCTTGTAGGACATAAGAGTGCAGGTTATAGAAAATGATGGAATTCCCCCATGTTGACTGACTCGCATGAAAGAAATTATTGATAATCATCAAAGGATTTGTACCTAGTGGTGGATTGAGTGAATTCAATCTCCCTTGGCATTGAGGTTCCTCAAGGTGAGGCAGTTATATGGGAGGTTTCCATTACATATGATATTGAATATGATGGTTCTTCTTTATAGGACAACATTCTCGAGGAGTCTCCTGCTATTATTGTCCAGGTAGTGGCGACCCTGGTAGTGGCTATGTACTTGGTGGTGCCACATGTTGAAGCTATATAGGAAGAGGTTTCTCTGGATATTGTGGCAATCCATGTGAATCATGGTGTTGCTAGTGTTCATGGTCTCTCCATGCAAGATCCGGCTTATATGGAGGAGATCTCAACTATAGTGGATGATTCTCTGGTAAAACCATGAAATATAGAAGAGGTTGTCACCTAGCTTCGTGGGGCAGCACTCTGGGTCAATGTCTCTATAATACATCATGTTTTTTGTTTGTGTTTTCAATTTACTATATTTATTCTGTATGGTGGTTTCACAGTTAAAAATTTCCCCCTTATTTCTCTTGTATTTCTACTTTTAGTTAGTAAAATTTACGTCCAAAGGCTGGGGACCTAAAATCCTTGTCTGAGCCATTTTGGTAGATGATAAATAAAAAATTATCCAATTTTACACCTTAAAACTTTTTTCTTTTCTAAATTTTTTTCTTCACACTTTTAATGATTACCATAAGTTTAATATTTAAAAATTTCAGAAAATTAATTTATTTAAATAAATGTTTTTAAAAATTATATTGAGAAATTTATATTACGGTTATTTTTTTATTTTTCATAAAATATTCATTATTTTGACTAGTGAAAAACACATAATTATAACTAAAAACAAACATTTAATTTGAATAAATTATAATATTAAATTATACATTGAGTTTTAAAATTTAAATGTTTTTAAATTTTATATCAATGCATAAAATATGAGTCATTGGAATCATTTTCATATTTAATTTTGATATAGTAACATTTCAAACATTAAAACATTTTCTCATTAAAGCCCCACAGTCTCATCGCATGTACTTGATTAATTTGAAATTAAAATATTCTTGTTATGAGAATTGAATTTTGAAAAATGGATTTCATAATTATAATATGCATAAATTTTATATTTTAATGTTTTGAATTTAATTTTTTACCCAAATGAAAGAGGACTATTGTAAAAATTATTTACCATAATTGTGGAAAAAATGGGTTTACCGAGGGTTAAACTAAAAAGATATTTGGTATAATCACATATACATATTTAAAAAAAATAATGTCTTTATATTGAAAATCTCAACTACAAGTATCATTAATGGACATAAATTTACCATTTTTATGTATAAATAATGTTGATTATCATCTTTATTTATAAAAATACCATCTGTGTCATCTCGATCACATATACAAACCCACCCCCTTTCCTATCATATTCACACAATAATAAATCTTTTTATCAGCCATGGCAAAAAAAATCACTTAAAAAATAAATTTACTTATCCAAGATGCTTTATTTTGATTTAAATCCAACCATGTAGGTCTTTTCTTAGGAACCTAAGGAGGATACCTGACGAAGAGGTAATGTTCATGAACAACCCATTTTGTTTTAGTTCATCCTCAAACACCATCAATTATTATACTACATTGATTATATAATATATTTTCAATATTCAACATTCATATTTGTTTTTATATTAATTTAATTACTTATAACCGTATACACTTCCATAAATGGGGTTATGAAATCATCATTCATGCAATAATATTATTTCACGTGATTTATATTCAACCCCTATGACATGTAATATCATGAATTTATTCATCCTAATAATACTTTTTGGGTTCATTTAAGGGTATTAATTAATTGGTAATATTATTCAATGTTACCAATATGGTAAATATTCTATGTCAAAATCTCATCATTTATTATAATTATTTATGATTATGTATCAAATGATGAAATATCTTAACATAACTCTTTAAAATTCTCTTGAATTTTTTCCCCTTTGGTAATTCATGATATATTAATGTAATGTTATGATTTTTCCAATCAATGGTACTGAATGTTATGATGAAAATGTTTTAAATAAAATCTTATTATATTTATATCTTCATATGGAAATCCATTTTCTTCAAAAACCGTGTTTTTTTAAATTGAATCATAAATGTATTATTATTCTCTTAGTATTAAAAAAATAAATGTTAACCCATTTTTTACATTTTTTAAAATATAAAAATAAAGGATTGTCCCATTATTTATCCATAATATTCCTAAGTGTATTTTATTGAAAATCATAATTAAATCATAGTTTTAACGTATACAGAATGGAGAGATTTTTCTGACATCATGGAAAAAAAATTATTTGATGAATCCATTAATTGTTTTGAAGATTGTTTTAAAAAAAGTACATTGAAATTTTTGTTTTTTTAAATTATATTATATATATATTTTCCTCAAGAAATGTGTTAAATTTTTTGAAAGGATTCCATGGTTATATTTATACATTATTTTCAATCAAATGGATTTTAAAATTATTTTATGTTTAAAAAAATTATTTTCAAATAAAACTAATTTTCACAAGAAATGTTTTCAATGATATCTATAAAATATTTTACAATTTATTATAAATTATTATGTATTATCTCTTCTTTAATAGGGATATAATCATAATAAACAATTATTATTATTTATCAAAATTTTTTATTTTGAAAATATTTTTATAAAACTTATTTTTCTTGTAATGGTTACACCATGATAAAATTATTGTGAATCCTACTTCATTTTAAGGGTTTATTATATTCAGAAATTTTGAAATTATTATGAAACCTATCTCTTTTAAATATGTTATGATGTAATGATATTTTTATGAAACCAATTTAATTTCATGGTTTATGATGTGATAAATGATATATGATATTGTGCAACATATATGTATGGATTTATTATTATTATTGGTGGGGTCTTTATCTCACTATAAATAATTGTGTAATTAGTTATATATAATGCTATTGAATGTGTTGGGAGAGAAAGAAAACCTGATTTAGTAAAATACAAATTCAATGATGATTGAATCCAGTATAGTATGACAAGGATAGTAGGGGACTAAACATGGTTTAGAATGACATTGTAGGAATAGGGTGTGATCCTGAATGAGTAACATACATTGTCAGTTATGATTATAATTAGATTAAACCATGACTACTATAATTTCTTGGGTATATAACCCGTTATAATATTTTATTCATAGAAGTGAACCTTTTACATATATGGATATATTGCTTTATGATTTTTTTTACAAATAATTCAACATATTATTAAAATGATATGATACCATGGTTCATGTTGTTTGATTACCTGATGATCCATGTTGTATTATAATTCTATTCCCTTTAGGATTTTTTCATTTGATTCCCTTATGATCCATGTATTATGAAAATTTTATTCTCTCATTACTCATTTTTTTTTGTTTTCTTTATGATCCATTTCTTATTCAAATGTTATTCTCAAATTGAACAAGTTAATTGATTCACATATAATTCATGAATTATGAAAAAACAGTATTTATTCCATTACTCATAATCTTAATAGTTGATACCTATTTTAGGATTTTAAATTTTTATTTTTATGTTATCATTACCTTATTCTCTTTTTGTGCTTAGATATCTTCCAGTATTACCCTAATTGAGATTCTAATATCACCCTTTCTTATATTCCACTTCCCCAGGTTTTTATCAATTGTATTTCAGTAATATTAATAAAGGGGGTAGATCGTCATGTAATAAATTGAATATCATTTAAGAATCAACATGTTCTTTCCATTTTAGAAAAAAAATAAACTATTATTGTCCTTATGTGTTTGTTTGTGTGATTTAATTTATATTTTTTAAAAAATAATTAATATAAAGGTATGAGATCCTGGGTCTTTATATTTCTTATCATAGGAAGACTTTTTTTATACATTGAAAACTCTGATGAGAACACATTAGGGAGATCTATAGGTATATTTATAAAGATATATCTATATACATAACTAAGAATATGATTAAGGATGAATTGATGAGTATGAAAATGTACTAGAATTGTAGTAAAGGATAGATCAAGTGGTTGACAAGAAACTACATCACTATATGGATTATACTAGTGGATGTGACTCTCTCACAACCGAAATTGGTGGTAATAAATAGAAAAGGTTTTCTTTAAGTTTGAATCAATCATAACATAGTTCTCTATAATATTTCTTCTTGTAAAAATTACTTGGTACCTCATGGAAAAATGATTTATAAATTCACAATCTTATCATAAAAAATCTTGATAGACATAAATAGGTGATGACAATTAATGAACATGGTTGGAATTTTCGTGTTATAGATTAAAAATAATTTTATATGATTTTGTCAACTTATAAGTGATTTGCTTATATTATTATGTGTTTTTCAACAATAATTATTGTTGGTCACCTATAATAATTTTTTTAGTCATTTGAAGTTACAAAATTGAACTGGGATTACATTTAATATGATAGAAAACTTGTTGATGATAAGATAAATGGGATTATTATAAGACTGAAGGAAATTTTTATTATTTCTAATCTGTTTTAATGGTTCATCATTAAAAATGTGTACCGTAACCAAATCTTAAACTCACAAAGGAATTGAATGAACCAGTTAAATTACTATTGTGGTTGTGGAGTCTATGGGAGGAAAAATATTACATTCATATGAGTATGCAATGTGAGAAGAAACACTAATGGGTATGTATTATAGGAACCTAAATAGCTTTTTACTTGTGAAATGAAGGTGGAAATTAAATAAACTTCAAATGGAAAATAAAAAAGTTATTATAATGAATTATATGTGTATAATTATCTACCTTAGATATCATAAAATATTTAATTATATAAATATTTAAATTATGAGGATTATGAAAATAGATATCCAATGGGAAAATATAGTGGTAAAAATCGAAAGGGTGTATAAGTAATGCTTGTATTTATGACAGTGAATATAATACATATTACATGTGAAATGAATGTTGTATTGAGGAATAATATGATGAAGCCAATATAATGTTTTTATATTTAAGTAAGATGAGTTAATTAAATATTTAATGGAATTCAATAATTATTTTATATGGATATAAAATATATAATTATTTTTTTGTATATGTTTTTTCTTATGGTTTTGAAATATCTGATAAATGATGTTGATGGATAAAAAGAGTGATTCAATGGTATGGTAATATTTTGACAGTGTGATGGTAACCCTAAATATTTTTTAGATGTTTATCAAAAGGTGATTATTATGGGTAACGATATGATTGGTATGGATAATGTAAATTGGATGGTCTTTGTGACCATAGAAATAGTAATGGTTTAGCTTACAAAATTTTTATTTTAAAATTTATCAACTTTCAAACATTATTATATATGTGTAATATATTCAATAATATGTTTATTTATTCAAGGTATGAGCAATAATTAATATTTTTATTGAGGTTATATGGTAATTATTTGTTCAATATAACAAATGTTGATGACATTCACAAGTTTGGAATCACATAATTATAATTTATTTATTGCAATTTGGGTAATTAATGAAAAGTTCATTTTGGAAATTGAGTGACCATATTTCTAATTATTTGTGTATTGATCATTTATAGGGGTCATATGGTTAACTATGTATTAAATGTTTTATGTTTATAATTTATTGTTGTTATGAAGATTAATTAATAATTTTTATATATAATGATAAATGAATGTTTCCTAACATGTGAATACCATTGTGTTACAATAATAAAAAAAGATAATTTGAATGAGTTCTCATTTCTTTTATAGATATAATGATCTATTAGTGATTTAGGTGAATGTAATTCACCTTCATTTTATGGAGTATGATATAAAGTGCAACTAGATCCAGGCACAACAAAAAGGGTGAGACTTTTCTTTTGAAATAGAATTAAATTGTGTCAATGTATATTCTAATGAAATGTTTTCACAATTTTTAATGGGATATTGAAATAAAATTTTGTCCTCCTTTCACAATTTTTTATGATTTCAATGACCTTTTTCAGGACATTTTAGTTAATGGTTTTATATCCGATAAACTTATCTATATAACCAACTTATTTTTGATCAGTTACCTTTACCACTCTGATTAGTTATTTATACTTTTATTTTATATCAAAATTTTAAATTATACATGTGTTATCTACTATGGGATTGTGTTTATTACATACTTTAGGTATACATTAAGCTTCTATAATGCCATATTTAATTGAATTTTTAGTATTCAATTGTACGATGTGGTTTTCTAAGAAATAATTTTTTCCAATAATCTTATGGTGAGAAAGATGAATTTTAGAGTTGAAGTTCATTTTATAGTGGGTATTTGGGAACACAAATAGATTTTTTGAATAAGTTTTCTCAAATAAAATTACTAATTTTAATATTTTCAATTAAACCCAATGCTATGAATATCTTGTGTGACATGAAACATATATATTATATTCCATAAAACAAAACACTAATTTTAAATAAAATGTGACATATTATTAAAATATTTTCTTGTAGTATGATTTTTTTCAACTAAAATTTATAATGGTGGTGGTCTATATGACTATAAAAATAATGAAAATATGGTGTAAAAATGTAAGTAAATTTTCTTCATATGTGACCAATTATTTAGAAATGAAAATAAAACATTTTTTAAAAAATTAATTTTTTCAAAATCAAACTAGTTATTAAATGGAAAATTTTATATTATATAAAAAAATTTACAAAATATATTTTGAGCAAGGAATTTAATTAAATTTATATATTATATATGAAATAAAATGTAACAACACATAGCTCACTAAAGGAAATTTCCCTTCTTATATCCTATAGTATATATCAAATATAATCTCACATAAAAAATAATACAAACATCAAAATTAATAATGAATGAAATAAAATGTATTTCTAGAAGTTATAGAACCTATAAAGGTGAAATAAATACTTAACCATAGGAATTTTAATATATCCTATATGAATAGTAAACTAGAATAATGAATTGTAACAATACCTAGGAAGGTATAAATAATGATTTTACAACTTATAAATGAAATTACTATATAATTATATCATAGTATATGTAAATTAATGTTTTAAATAATTATAATAAAGTGATGGTATTTTTGTATGTAATAAATGTTTAACTAAAATTTTATAATTATTAAAATTGTTTTAAATTTAATTTATTTATATAAATGAATATATAAGTTAAATTTTTTTGGTATTATGTTTTTTAGATAATTCTTTGAGACCTTAGTTAATGTATTAATTTGTTATAAAATCAGTTATAAATTTAAAATCTGTATATTTCGAGTAAATAATTGTTTTAATATATATATGTAAATTTATATTATTTATTCAATTATTTTCATAAGAAGGTGTTGGTATTATAATTATGCACATCAAATAACGGTTTGGGTGATTTTGGATGTTTTTCTACAATACTTGGATTTTTATGAACAATGAAATATGATAATTTACGATAATTGTTAAATACATGATTTAATTATTCTTTATTGAAGATATTATGAGGTTATAAACATTAAATGTAACTCACATTAAATAGTTAATGTATATTTTCAATAATAATAACTTTTTTTTTCTTGAGTCTTTACTATAATCAAATTGTGAATAGATTCAAAAATCACCCTTCTCCATCAAAATAAATACCTCCCCTCACAACCACTTCTCCCCACACAAAATTGCTTGGAAGCCTTCCAAATATATACCCTATACACTCCCCAATACTCTCCCCCACGCCCTATAGATCATGGTCTTAACAATAGACCAAAACCAATACCCTTATGTATGTTCTCAAGGGGGAGTATTCAAGAGGTAAAATCCTCTTATTTTTCCTTATAATTTCATTGTACTACTTTTCATTTATTATTATCTCCTCAAATATCTCTTCCTAATAGAGATTGATAACTAAACTATCATCTATATTCTGTAATGATATCATTATAATAGAATATAATTTTTCAAATTCCTTTATCTATATCTTTTTTTCAAAAATGAAAGCATCGACTGTGAGGTATTAAAACCTATTTAATTTTTTTGAAATAGTATATATATATAACATTAATTTATATGAGAAAAAAATCATAGTTTTCCAATAATAGTCAAAATAATCTAAATGTTTATAAGTAATGTTTGTCCAATGAATCATCCTAATTACTTATAAAAAAGTAAAATATATAACCATTTAATATTTTTTGGTTAATTAATATCATATAAATTGAATTCTAAATAATTATTGTATGTCCACATGAACTTCCATAGTCATATAAAAGTATAACCATCATGAAAACCATTGAAACAAACATACCCGAGCAATAAAACTAAATATTATAACTCATCAAAAATTTATGAAAAGGAAACTAGTAATATTATAATCAATAAAATACATGTATGAAGCTTAATTAATTAATTATTTAATGGATTTTATTTTATTATATAGGGAATTGAGGTCAATCGTATTACATATTCAAACATAAGATAAGAGATTATAACTAAACCTCAATTCCCATTAGGGTTATGCTTTCTTCATCTATAAATCATTGTAATTATAAGTAATTTTTATATAATTATTTTAAAACTTATATATATATATATTCCAAAATAATATATCTAAATCATTGCATTATTATTTTATATGATAAAAAATGTTTTATATAGTTCTGACCCCATTTCTTTAAATTATCGTAGCCTTACTAAAAAGAACATCGTGATTTCATCCATTTTTCATGTACCATACATAATCCATTTTAATACCACAATAATTTTAGGAAATCACTAATTTTTTCAAAATATATAAAATTTTATTATATCAGGTTTGATACAAACCATAATGAAAAATATGAAGGATTTTTCAAAATAACTCTCATTCACAAAGTTAACATGGTATTTATATCAAGAATCTCTAAATGATTTTATTAGAGTACTTCTATTTATTTCAATAGATATGTTGAATTTTATTATTTATTGAGTTTTATCTCTTTTGATTTTCATTCAACATATTTGTTTAAATGGGTTATGATTAGTTAGAATGTGGGTGTGCTATCATGATACCATTAACCTTACTACTCTTAATGGTTAGTTATTATTTTAATAAATTGTGTTATGATATTTATATTTCAATTGTATATGTTGTTTATGTATATCCTCGTTTATATTATGAATTAATTATACTTATTAAATGATTGTTGTTGCACACTATATCCCTTCAATGGATAAGAAGGTATCCTGAGACAAACTAGACATGATTTCTACCCATTATGTATGGTGTCTTGGTCGAGGAATTGATGGTATGTTTATAATGATTTGCCTTATGGATTACCTCATTGTGAAAATATTAAATTATTGTTCATGTGATTATTTGACATGTATAATCTCTATGGGAAAGTTTAATTATTTAATAATTTCACCATATTTTATTCTTTTTATATCATGATCAAAATTATGTTTTAATTTCATGTGTACCTTTAGTTATTCATCAGGACTTATTATTTAAACATATATTGAATTAAATAAAATTAATGAGAATCATAGATCTCCCATTCCATATTATTTTTCCAAAAGATATGGAGATGAATATTATTAAGGACTTTCAAATATAATAGAGGAGTTATGAATGCTTCCAATGTAATTTATACATTTTGTTTCTGTTCAATGTCATAATGTAAAACTAATTTTTGTATATGGTTTTCCAAAACTACCCAACTATTTTGTCCTTTAGAATAAAACTTCATGACTGTTATTCCAAAGAGATAATATAAGTCTAGTGTAATATGAAACTGGGGTTGGGGTATTTATAGTTTTTATCATAGGATGTTTATTATGAACTTGCAAATATATTTTATTAAACATAGATTACAAAACAAACCCCAAAGAAATACATGGAGGATAAGCATAAAAGAACCACCTAGAATTTTCTTATAGTGGAGGTTATGTGGATATTCCTAGAACTACATCCCTTTTATGGATACTATAAGTGGATTTGGTTCTAGAATATATTTACCTAGGGTTAAAAACCCCAACAACTTGTCACATGCCTGACTCAAGGTAACTGGGTTCATTTAAATTGTCCTTAATGTGCACCTAGTTTAATTGTTTTGGGAAATATTCTTTGGATAAGTCAGATTTTATTTTCAAACAATTATGAATTATTTTAACAAAATATATCCCAAAAGAAACCATGTTTATGATTATATGATTATGTATTCATAAAACATCAATTTATCATATTTGTTAAGCATGTTTTTTATTACTCATTGTGATTTATAACATAATCTTGTGTATTCCATTATATAGAAATGATGCCTAGTTGATGTAATGGAAGTCATATCGACACACATATACCATATGGGTATTTCCACCCAATGGAAGATAATGATGTCAGTATTAAACCTATGAATAGTTCTAAGAATGTTATAACTAAAACAGGATAGATGAATTAGGTCATTAATAACAACCATACACATATTGATAATCTTGATCCAAAATGTGAGGGAGGAATGTTATACAGCTTTATGCAACAACATACTCTATCATTCAATGGGACTACAAACCCATTTATAATAGTGTAGTTGGAATGTTCATTAGATAATATATTTCTCAAATTGGCAATTAATAAGATAGAAAAGTTTATCATGGTATTGTATCATCTCTCATGAGGCTCTGATCAATGGTATTCATTGATACAAAACACAATTAACGAGGAAAGAATTCAATGTATGGAGTTGAGGGATTTTATGGAATTTTTTTATAAAACTATTTTCCTCAAAAACAACAAGCATATATAAATAAGAAATTATGGAGCCTAAAATAAACATCGGATGAAAATTTTGGGATGTATGAAACCAAAATTACAATTTTATAACAGGTTGTCACAAACTACATATGTAATTAAATGATAAATATAGATATAGTCAATGTGAGTTTAAAATAATTCCTCTAAATAGAGATAGATACCAAAAATATCTCATTATATGATGGTATATTCAAATATACTCTAAATAATATTAATTACCTAATTTATATAAATTTAATGAAAAGTAAGAGAAGAAGGATTATGTAGAAAACTATGAAAATAAAAAATGGAAAATGGTATTAAGGGATGATTTTATTTTCTATAAAGTAATAATTGTGGGAAGAAACATTCTAATACTTGCATAAAGGGTATGGGTGTCATTAAAGAGTTAATAAAATTGTCAAAAAGCCCATGATTTCATGGGAATCAATGAAGATAATAGTTTCGAATGCTATAATTAAAATGATATGGTACATTATTAAAATTATTTTCCTAAGCTCTAAGAAAACATTTCATAGAGAAGGTCGAGGGAGTAAGGAAAACCATATTTAGTCACAACTGCTTATGATGACATCCCTAATGACGTGGTAGATGGAACTTTAATCATTTCCTCAATCATAGGAAACAATTAATTTTATTCCTGGTCATCAAATAATTTTATATCGTCCTTGTTTTCCAAGAAAACTAGACATTTATCTTTTGATTTAATAAAGGTGTTATGAGTTAAAGTTATTATGGGATGTATCATTACAACACAAATGTATCAATCTACCCCATGTATGACATATAATCATTCTTTAGTTGTAGTCCTTATTATCATAGCCCCTATTTTTTTAATATAATACTTTGAATTAATTAAGTTTCAAATTATTAGTCAAAAATATATTTCAAGATGAATGAATTTACAATTTTTGGGAATGATGTAGAGTCCCTTATCATTTTATAAGAAACATTTACATTTGATTCTTATTTATATCAACTACTAGTTTCTCTAATGATTCCAATTCATGGGAATAAAGTGAAAAAAATATCTATTGGAGAGCTATGATGTATTACAATTTAGGATGTACCTTTTGTAAAAGAATACATTTATGTATTTATTGTGGATTTACCTTGTCATCAATAGGATCATGAAATTTAATTTTGAATTAATTTTATTCTATGTGGAAGACATATACCATATACTCTTAATATAAAGGCCACCATGGAATTTGTTGATATAATGAAACAACTAGACAAGCCGAGTTGTAATGGTTTTATTCATAGTAGTGTACCCAATGGGCAGATCATATTATTTTTGTTAAGAAGAAATATGGATCCATGAGGATGTGTATTGAATATGGATAAATAAATATTGATACAATATAGAAAAATTATCCCATGCATCACATTTAAGATTTATTTGTCCAACTTTAAGTATCCCAATACAGTTCAATGATTAATATTCAATATATATTTCAAAAATGTCATGTGAAGAAGGAATATATTAAAATGTCATCTTTTTGAACAATGTATGGAAATTAATAGTTTACTTTAATTCCATTTGAGTGACTAATTCACCATCTATTTTTGTGGATGTAATGAATAAAGCTTTTAAATAATTTCCTAATGATTTTTTGTGGTATTTATTGATGATATATTTATATACTCCAAAAGAAAAAAGGATCATGAGAATCGAATTCACATTATTCTAATGGCTCGTAATATAAATGAGATATATGGGTTGTTTATCAAGTGTAAATTTTGACTACAAATTGTTTTGTTTGTAGGCGTTATTTTCCGCAAAGATAGAATATTTTTTATCTCCAAATCAAAAAGTTTGTTTAGGAATTGACCATACAAACAGACATAACTAAGGTGCGTAGTTTTATTGGATTAATAGGTTATTATCAGCGTTTCATTCAGAAAATATCCTGATTAGTTAACCTATTAACAATGATTAATAATAAAGGGTTCATCATTTTAAGGAAAAAATATTGAAAAGATGTTTTTTAAGAATTATCATTATATTATTAATTTCTATTCTATCAAATCTACAATAAGGAAATGGTGGATTTGTGAATTATTGTGATTGTTCAATGAAAGTAATTTGGTGGTTAATTATGTAGAATGGTAGAGTTATTTCCATTGGATCAAGGTAGTTAAAAATTTATGAGTAAAATTATCTATCTCATGATCTTGAGTACACATAAATAATATTCTCTCAAATGTTATGGAGACACTGTATCTATGCTATATGATTTGAGATATATGAGGATATCCCAAGTTTGAAATATTTCATCTCACAGAAATAACTCAACAAGAAGAGTTGGTGATGGATCAAGCTACTCATGTATTTTTATTGATCAATACACTACCACCCAGGGTTAGAAAATAAGTTAAATGATTGTTTGACTAGTAATTATTAGGGATTTTTGATCAAAATAAGGATCTATAAAGAAACTATGTAAATTGATCTAGAATGATTGGATTTGGGAATTATCAGTGAAGGTGATACAATAATACTTTTTAAATTGGATTCCAAAACATATATATTTGAAAGTAATAAAATTTATAATTATAGTGATGAGAATCCTAAAAAGGAAATTATAGGTATGAATCATTGTAATTTTGAAAACATCATGTATGAGAATGAAATTTAAATATTTTGGAAGATTTTTTGTGTTCCCTCTATAACCGAGCTAAAAATATAATTAATGGATGATTCCCATACATATAGTTTCTCTATACACACTGGTGTCACTAAGATGTAATGTGATTTGAAGGATCATTACTAGTGGGAAAATATGAATTTGTAAATTACTGATTATGTATCTCGATTTTTAGTATGTGAACAAGTGATAGAAAAATGAAAAACACCTAGAATACTCATGCAACCTTTCCAAATTCATATAAGGAAATGGGATGATATCAATATGTATTTTGTTACTTTATTACAAAAAAATCACATTTAATTATGAAATAATATTGGTGATTATTGATCAACATACCAAATATTCATATTTCTTATCAAAAAGAGAGGATTTTCCACTATAGACCCTTTAAAAACACTCTATAAATGATGTTTTAAGTCATCAGGGATATCCTCTCTCAGTTGTGTTAGATATTTAACCCCAATTTACATAAAAAATCATTAAAATTATTCTAAAATCATTGGATATCGAGCATCATTTGAGTACAACATATCACCCTCAAACTGATGGGATGTTAGAAAGGATGATCAAATCATTTGAAGACATGATTAAATCATGCTTACATGACCATCATGTTCAATGGGGCAAGTATTTACCTTTGGTAGAGTTATACAGAAATATATATTTTTTATTTTTGTATTCAAATGGAACCATATGAAGCATTTAATGGAATAAGATTTTATACGCCAACTTGTTGGGATGAACTATTTGAAAGGATTCTTGTGGGATCAATCCTTGTGGAGGAAATAAGAGAAAAGGTAAATACTATTCAAACTAATATCAAAGAATATCAATGTAGGGAAAAAAATAATGCTGAAAATCAAAGGAGGTATTTGGAATTTAATGATAGAGATCATATTTTATTGAATGTATATCTATAGAAGGGTGTTATAATATTTGGAATGAATGGAAAACCGATCCCCATGTATATTCTTCATATTGAAATTCTGTAGATAATTTGTGTTGTGGCTTATCATTTTTCAATGCCTCATAGAGTATCAAAGGAACACACTTTTATCCAAATTTCGTCCTCACCAAAGTATATGATAGACCAGTCACAAGTACTAAATTATGTTGGAAAAGAATTCAAAACCTTTATATAATACAATTGAAAGCATATCCGAATTTTTTACTCTAAAGAACAGGTGTTGGTTAGTTAGATGACTCGAATAATAAAGGTACTTTGGAAAAATCATAAAATTGAAGAGGCGACAAGTTATCCTTTGGAGATTTTTTTGATGAACTACCCAAATCATTTTGTGTAGTGACAAATTGTAAATTCTGAGGATGAAATTTTTTGAACAAGGGGAGAATGTAATGACAAATACTCTTTCAATGAAATTTCCAACACTTTCTTATATTTAAAATAAAATAAAATCTTTTTTGAACATAGTAAAAACATCGTAAATATAGAATTAATGAAACAATATGTTTCTCTAAATGTTATGTAACCTATACATATGAAATAGTAACTTGAAGTTAGGAATAGTAATATGAACCTTATGAATAGTATATCAAAAAATTGAATAAAAAAATCACTCATGAAACAATGAATAAAATTTAGGTTTCTTATAAATAAATCAGTCGTATAATTATACAATAGTATATGTAAATGAAAATTTTAAAAATTATTAACAATTTGTTCGTATTTTTTAGGTCCAAATTATGTAATTAACATTTTATAATTATTAATATGATTTAATAGTAAATTTATTTTTCTAAAATTTATCCATAAATTAACATTATTTTGTCATATTATTTTATTATATTTTTAGGAGACATTATTTAATATTTGAAACTGTTATAAAATCTGTTATAAATTTAAAATCCTTACTATTCAAGTAAGTGATGGTTTTACCTAAAAAATAAATTTCTAATATATATATATATAACTATTTTCATCAAATTAACATAAATTTTTGGTTTTATACATTCAATTAATGTTTCTTTTAGTTTTTGATATTTTTCTAAAATACTTGAATTTTTTTAAATATTAAAATATGATAACCAAGTAAAATGGTAATTACATGAATTATGGCGTCATTGTTAATTTAAAGATGTTTAGTGAAAGATTAGTTATATATCACATGAACTAGGTACTTTATTTATCCACATGAATCAACACAATTTCTTGTCTTCACAAAAATAATAAACTAATTCTTAAAATATTCAAAAATCACCCCCACTTCTACTATAAATACCACCCCTCACCAGAACTTGTTATCACACATATAAGGTTTCAATTTTTTCTGATGAAATACCAATACTCTACCCAATCTCATCTCCCATGTCTAGGATCTCGTGGCCCTAAAAAAATATAATAACAATCGCATTAAAGAGGTTCTCAAGGAGGAGTACTCAAGATGGAAAATCCTCCTCCACTTACTTTTAATTTCTTTTTATGTTGTTATTTTTTATTCCCTGCTAACATACTATATCCAAAGGATAATGATAAATCATTTATTATATATATATTTAAATTATATAATTCAATTTCAATATCATTCCTTAATCTTCCTTCAAACTCACACTTATTTTTAAAAAAATATATAATCGTTTGTGAGGTGCCGAATTACAACCTTCATGGATGGCAGATCATCAATATATAATTTCTCAATCAAGGATAGTAGTAAAATCATTTTTACTATTAAAAGACACTATAATATACGTTCTAATATAAATTTATTGTTTATATATATTATATATATACTGTTAATTTATATAAAAAACTATTTCTTAAGGATTAAAAAACATAGAAAATAATCTAATTCATTATAAATAATGTTTTTTCCAAATGACTCGATCCGCAGACCTTGTAAAAATGATTAATATAACCATTTAATATTTTTTTATTCATCAAATTCATATAAATTAAATTCTACTGAATTATTCCCATTCAACATGAAATTCCATACACATATACAAAAATATTGTTCGTGAAAACCATGAAAACAAATGCCCCTGAGTTATAAAATTATATCTTATAAATAATCAAAAAATGACATAAATGATCATAATTAAATTATAATAAATAAACTAAATATATATATATATGTATTTAAATTGACTAATTAATTTATTTAGTTTTATTATTCGGGATTTTAATGTCATGTGAAATATAGTTTCAATCATAATGTATGAGATTCAACCCGAACATCCATTTTCATTTGGTTAATTATTTCATACTCAATACACCATATTAATTACTAATTATTTTTATATAATTATATTAAATTGTATATAGAAGTTATAAAATCATATTTACATATTAGTTCATCTTTATTTGATGATATAATAAATTTTTGTACTTCATTCCCTTCTGATTTCATCCATATACAACAGTCTGATTAAGGGTAAGTATCCGATTTCATAACCATTTTCTTGTACTATCCATAATATGTTTGAAGAATCTATTATATTTATTAAGAAATTAATTTTTTCATTAAATACAATATTTTTTCATTTATGGTTTTATATAGACAACCATGGATGATACAAATGATTTTACCAAAAGTACTCTTCTCCAAAATGAAAAATTGGTACTTCTATCAAGAATTCCTTAATGATATTTTTATAATAGTTTCATCTATTTAGAAAAAAATGTTGAATTTTATTCATCATTGATGTTAATCTGTTATGTTTGTCATCCACTATAATTTATTAAATGGTTTTGATCATTTTGACTATGGATGTGATTTCTTGACTGAATTTACCAAACAAATTTGAATGGTTAGTTATTATTTTTTCAAATTGGGGAATGTTATTTATATTTAATAGGCATATATTTCTTTTATTTTTTACTATTCATAAGATGGATTAATTGTATATAGTATGTGATGGGTGTGGCCCTCAATATCCCATCGATGTGTCGTTAGGTATCTTGAGACAAACTAGATAGGATTTTAATTATTATGTATGATGTCTTGGCCAAGTCCTCGACCTTAGGTTTACGATGTTTGTTATAATGCATTCCCTCATTGTCAAACTAGTAATTGATATTCCATGTGATTCTTCGACTATAAAAATATAAAGGGATATCTATTATTATGTTATTGTTTTCTTATCATTATTTAGGCCATATAATTATTAATATTATAATTTAATATAATATGTAATTTTATGTATTCATCATCCTTTATTATTTATGATTCTAATATATCACATACCATTACTGAGCATATGAGTTCACCCCATTATTTTGTTTCATTCTACACAATGATGTGAAGATGAATAATATGAATGAATTTATTAGATAACATAGGTGTTATTAATGTTTCCAATTGAATTTATATATTTTATTTCCTTTGATGGTTAATATGAAAAATTGAAGTTTGTATCTAGTCCCCCAAAGCTAATAAACTTTTCAGTTCATCAAGATATAACTTCATTGTATGTTATAAAAATTCATTAATTTATGGCACTAGGTCTAGGAAACTGGGGTTGGGTTCTTTACGTAATATTATGTCCATTCAACGTATATGTTTACTAGATCATAAATAAGAATAAATCTAATTTGACAATTAATATCAGAATTTTATATTCAAAAAATGTTTATTTTGTCGCATAAATGAAATTATATTAAAAAAATTATGTGAACTTTCATAAAATTAATAATCTTAAATAAAAATCATATAAAATACATTTCAAAATTGTATTACATGATACTTTCATGATTTATCAGAAATGATTCATTTATTGATGAATAATTATAAGAACTCAATGTTTTTTGGAAACTAATTTTTCAAATAAAGTTCTTATGATGATAAATAATATTTTTTGAGTTATTTTATATTAAAATTAAATCATTATTATATCAATAGTCCAATTTATTTCATTGTATTTAGTTTCAAATTGAATCTTTATGTAAATTCATTTCTACCATTTTACCATTTTCTATTAAAAAATCACATTCTCCTTAGATTTGTGTAATTAATTTAAAATTATATTTTCCCACTTATATTAATTTAATGTTGTAAAATTGATTCACTAGTTTTAATAATAATAATAAAATCTTAATTAATTTTATCTTAAATTTTATCCAAAATGAAATGGGAATTATATAAATATTAATTATTATAGTTTAAGTAAAAATCGGTTTATTACGGGATTGACTAAAAACATATTGCTAAAAATGACTTCTAAAAATATATAGGAACCATAATATCTCAATATACATACCATCAAATCTCTATGATTTTATAATTTCCTAAGGTTTACCCATTTATATATTAATAAAATGGTATGACTTATTTAATTTTAAAAATGCGAATTTTTTCTTCTACATCGTTTATAAAAGGAAACCTGCTCTCCTCTCTACTTCACACATTCAAACCACAATGGAATGGAACAATAAATACCCAAAAATCGTACCAAATTCCCGAAAATCATCCTATTATACATATGATTGAAATTAACCCCACCAAGGTAGGGTTTTAATAAAAATCAAAGGTGGATACCTGAAGAAGAAGCAGCATTAACCAACGATTGTTTTTGTCTCATTTCATCCTAAAACTCATTCAATTATTATTATAAAAAGATTATATAATATCCAGTGTATAATACATATAATGAGATTATTGTTTTATGTTAATGAAAAAAAATTATCTATATATCAATCTAATATATTATGAAATTATCTATAGTGCGTACAACAAACTACCACCTCAATATCTGATATGGTTCTTTTTCCATTAATACCAATAGAAGTTGGAAATAATGAGGAATTTATTATTTCTACATCATAATTACAATATTATTTTTCTTATTGAGTTATTACATCAATTATAACTTTATTATATCCATTATTTGTGGATAGAACATCATTGCTCATGTTTGTGGAGGTCTACCGCCTCACAAAGAGATGTAATTTGTTCATGAATTTAAAGGAATGAGATAAGAATAATTTTAATGGTTATATATGATATACATGAAAAAATTATGATATTAATAAAATATTTATCATCATAATAATATATTATATGCCATTTTTATTCTTACCATTTAACTCAATGAAGGATGATAACATTTCTCAAGTATGGGTGGTGTATTGCCATTACAAAGTGATATGACTATATTTTCACCACCATGCCACATGTATAATATATATCACTATATTTAATGGAATAATATTTTATTTATTATATTATTATAATTATATAAATATAATATAATACCCACCTTTTTCTATAATGACCATTGAAAATTTAAAATGTTACTCTTGCATGGGTAATACCTACATTCTCTAGGTATATAAGATACATCATTTATCAAAACCATATTTCATGATTTTTTTAAATATATATATTATTTAAAATATGATAATTATGTTAAGATTATTATTTATTACTTGATTTTACTATGATGAAGTTGAGAGTAAAAAAAATAAAAATCCAATCATAAATGAAAAACAAAGTGGTTATTTTTCGAAACAAGACATTAATATAGAATTGTAGATAAATATGAAATAAAAGGACAAAAATAAATCATATATTTTATGATATATATGAATTTTTTTCTTTCCTAAATGTGTAATAAATTTATTTTCCAAATATTGGATGTTCATAGGAGTGATATGGAAATTCATTCTTTTAATAAGTGGATTTCTATTCTTGCTTTTATTTCATGGAAACATATTCTATATTCACCACTATATTATTTTCAATAGTGTAAATAATATATTATGAAATTAAATATAATAAATATAAATCATTTAAATATATGTAATGTGGCTATTGATACTGATATTTCACGGGTACTATAATCAAAATTTACTCAAGTAGTATGGTATTTTTTGTCCAAAAATTCCTCATTTGAGATGTACGTTATGTTATTCAACTATATTCATTAAAAATGTTTATATAAAACATATTTGAAATGTACTATCATGAATTTATGCATCCTCAAAGTAATTTATGTTTCATTTTTTTATTCATTCACAGGTATTAAGATTTTATGTTATATAAATGGAAAATATTTTATGTTACAATTTGATCATATGTTGATATTATTTATGATTAGGTTTACAATGTTGAAATATCAATATATAACTCTCAATCATTCTCAAAAAATTTATTATCCTATTTTTATTAATTATATCTTCATTTAATGGTACCATTTTATTAGACTATTATATATATAATTATAAAGAAACTGTTTTTTTAATATATAAATTTCTTTATCTATTCGAACGAAAATTACATTTCTTCAAAAACCATGATTCCTAAAATATAAAATTTCTAATTACTATATTATGAATTTTAAATGAAATATTTACCCATGTTTTCTGGTTTAGAATTTTTTTTAAAATAAACATAATATTATTTTCTAAATAATAAAATTTTAGATATTACTAATAATGTAAAACGAATAATTATTTTATCAAGTATTTAATGAATTGAATTTTTCTACATAATAAAAAATAATGGAATCACAGAATAATTATAATATTTAAATGAAATTTATTTTTATATGTTTTTTTATTTTGAAAATTGATTTTTTGAAAAAATAATATTCTATAAAAATGTTCAAAATGATTATTCATAGTTGTTTTCAATATTATATTAAATATGTTGATGTTACATTTGATTTATTAGGTATATTAACCAAGTATATCATTCAAATTATATCTCTGAATGGTTTATTATGACAATATGTTTATGGCTTGAATTTATCCTCCATGGTTTATAAAATAATAGAATTATTTTTAATCCAAATTCTGTTTAATAGGTTTTTCAATGATTGAATTACAAAATTATTATGAATCCATTCACTTTTCCCTATGATATGATATGAATAAATAATTATAAAACACACTTCAATTATTGTGTTATGATATGATGAATGTTTTATGATCATGTAAAATACATGTGTATGAGTTTCATTTTGTAATGGGTGTTACCAATTTCATCATCAAATTCTTTTATTAAATATTTATATATCATGATATAGACTGTGATAAAATTGAAATTGAAATATATCTAGTAATAGATAGACATAATTAAGAGTGAACACAGTTTACTATGAAATAGATCATATAGGGAGTGATCATGGTTTATTAATACAATGTTGGAATAGGAAGTGAACCTCGTTGAGTGATAGAATGTTTCCTCTATGATGGTATTATGATTCTACCTTGACTACTATGATATTTTGTGGAGTGAACACATTCCAATATGATAGCAATGGTAGCCATCCAATTCTTGAATGGGAAATGAAATTCTGTTCCAATGTATATCCCATAAATTCTATTTATTTTCTGATTTTATGATCTCATGGACACTCTTCCTTGATTCACTTATGATCAATGAACATTTAGATTATTATTCTCTTATTGGTCATGTTCATTGATTTGTTTATGGCCCATGTCTCATGCCAATTTTATTCTCTCAGGGATCATATTAATTGATTCCCATATTATCAATGTATTAGGATAATGTTATAGTCTCATGGATCATTTTAATTTATTCTAATATTATTCATGTCTTATAAAATAACAATATTTCTTCCCTGACTAAATATTATGATCATCAATATGGATTGAATGTTTTTAAAATTGGATTCCCATGTTCTCATACCCTTTTGATCATGTTATGCTTATTTATTTCGCTTCTTTACCCTCAATGAGAATCCGAGCTCATGAATTTTTATGTTTACTCCCCTTAGGCTGTAAATGATGGGTTTTAATTAGTATTACTAAATAGTAATATCTATATGGGATATATTCATTATTTAACCAACTTTAAGAATATTTTATTCCATGTTCCATGAGGAAGAAACTTATATAGCCTTCATGTGTGAGTTCATGTATTGAAATGAATATTCTTCTAAAAAAGATGCAATATCTAGATATTAGATCCTATGTTGCTATATGTTGGAACTCATTAAACCAGTATGATAAAATCAAGTAATTATAAAAAAATCCATAAAATTAAATATAAAAATAACCAAACCATTTTACTTTCTTCACATTTTATTTCTAGTCAAATGAGAATATAACGACATTATATCTACCATACATGAATCCACTATGATTAAATGGATATTTTTAATTATAAATGATCATGAATGGTCAATCCATTCTATCAAAATGTCAATTATAAGGATTTTAGGGATAACACACAACCTCATTCAGATAACATCCATTTACTCCCACTAACACACTTCCATGTGTCGGGTATGAATATGTATATAAAATTGAAGGTCATTCTAATACATATGGTACAGAAGATATTGTCACTGAATATAAAAAGAAAATTATTTCAAACTTTTAATGAATTAATTCAATTTAATTCATTGTTTAGTAAACCCAAATGTTGAAAACTTGTTGTTCCCACATGTACCTTTCTTAAAACTACGTACATTTTAAATTCACTAATACTTCATTTAATCAAATAAATTCATTTTTTTGAAATCATTACGAATTTTAAAATAATTAGAGTTTGTATATTTATATACATTTTTGCTTTATGAATAATTCATGATGAGAGAATAATTTTCATGAAACTCTTTATTCATGATCGTGATGATTTGGAAAAATTTAATGTACATGAAAATTCTCAGAATCACAAGACATGCTATTATTACAATTCACCTCGTACATTTTTCATGAAACGTATTTCATTAAACATCAAACCTTCATGAAAATCCACATCATTAAAAATCTACAAATATCATGCAATCTATTCCACTTCTAAATATTTGAAGAGTTATTCATGGAAATACATCCTTCATGAAACATACCCCTCCTCTAAATGTTGAGCTCCAATTTTTTTGAAAACCCTCGGAAATGACTACACCATAAAAACTAAATCTGCATACAACAAAAAAATTACTTTTCATTCTATATACCTAATTAATGTATTCAGCATTGACAGGAAAATGAAAATAATTTTCATCCATCAATGAGAAACTTTGTTCAATTTTAAATTCTCTATGAAACATTAAACATGGAGTAATATCACAATTTGGGAATTTGAAATATAATATACTGGTGTTTCTAAATTATATATGAATTTATCCTTGAAATTGAGATATATAAATTTAATGAAGGATATGAATAAATCTCATATATGTGACTGGTTCATTAGAGTCTTTAATGATGTGGTTTAGGGATTCAAAACCCATTTTAGTATAATTAAATCATTTGTTATGAGTAGTTTGTATGTCACAAACTAGGACGGGTCATCAACTAGCCCAACACCTGACCCAGTACGCTGCGATGCCCGAAGGGCATTCCTGATCCCCACGAGCTGGCATAAGGGACATGATATCAATAGTAACACGTGGTAATGGTCTACCTGAAACATAAGATGGGAATAAAACTAGACATATTAATAAGAAATATCTAGAAAAAATAACCAAACAAACCCCTAACATTGGACCAAACATAAACATTAAAACTCCACCCAAAACACTATAAATACTGCAACAAAATGATAGCTAACACATATATATGCAGCTTCACGAAACGTGATGACCGACCTCCTCAAACCACCATCGTCAGACCTGCATGGAAAAAATATCGACAACCCGAACCACTGTCACTAAGCACGATTCCACAACCTGGAATACAAAAAAGGAAAGAATATACATACTACCAAAGGTGTATTTAGGGTGTGGGATAAATACCTAGTAGGGAGTAACCCAATTAAAATATTCCACACACAAATATTAAATAAAAATACAGTTTCCGATTTAAAAAATGAAGGGACACAAAATTTTGAACACATTAAAGAAAAAACATAAATAAAATTGCATCAAAGGAAACATCTAAAATTAAGTGTACAAACCAATGTTTATGAAAACCCAAACTTATATGAAAACAAAAACTTTTAAGAAAACCCAAACCATTAAGAAAAAACCAATGTAACACCCTAACCCAATGGTGAGTGTAATGTTGTCCATGAACACAAAAAGTGGGAGAGTCCCTATATGTACTAACAACCAGTGAGATCCTAGACAGTCGTGTCTCTATTAAATGTTTCTTAGAAACCACAACCCTTTGAAAACGTGGCATTGAAACCACTACCCTAAGAATATATGGTCTAGAATCCTCATCCCCTAGTCATTCATATGATTATTTAGTGTTGTAATCGTCAGTCCTACCAGTGAATCTGCGCCGAGTGTCCACTGAAACACTACCCCAGTAGTCCTAGCTTCCCCCACATAATACCACAAGAATACCAATTTTTTCTCATTTAATTTCCAAGATCACATGACATGTCATATATCACATTCAAATAAACAAAAAAATTGAGGTTCTTTCCATACCCAACAACACACTTGGACACACACATATTCCACATTGAAATAATACTACACCATAAAACATTTGAAACTCAATATGCAACATTAAAATAATCAAATAAACCAACTGAAAAATTAAAATAAACCAGGACATAATTAATGAAACCATTAGTTAATATATTAAAAGACTAATTTCCATTTCCAATTCCCTTTGAAATCTGATCTCGCACTTTCCACAGAAGTCATAAACTAATCATAACCTTTTTTCATTCGAAAATTTTTCACCTTATACATGTATGTCAAACTCTACAAAAATATATTTTCACACAACAAAATCAAACCATTATACATTCTTAATCACAAAATTAATCCAAACCCATTGTAAAATTGTATAAATCACCATTTACAAACCCAAAAAATATTTCAACACCACACGCACTGAAATGGAATTTCAAAAGTTTGACATGCTACATAAAAACATTTTGGAAGAATGATACTCCTTTTGAATAAATCATTCAGACCATTTATGAAACTCAATAAATCATAAATCAAAATATATCAGATAGTTCAAAAAAATCAATTATCTTTACTTACTCAACCCAAAAAACTCCTTCACTTATGACCAAACACACACAATTCCATGTAAAAATTAAATTTACAGCTCTTCAACAGATTAAAAACTAGATATATGATTCATTTAAATGAAAAAAAAATTAGTAAATATAAATTTCAAAAAAAACGCACCCATACAAATTGAAAATAATACTAATAAAATCTGATGGATTCTAAACAACAACCAAACAAAATTATAAACAGAAAAATAATTTAAATAACATTGAAAAATAATCAAAAAAAAATATAATTCATTATATAATAGTAAAACAAGGAATAATATACCTTAGGTGAAGAAAAATCTGAATGATCAGAGCACAACTCCAATTTCTCACCAAACACACCACAATAAAAATGAAATAGAACATCAGTGTTATGAACTTATGGCGAAGGGGGAGGGAGGCCGCTGCGAGGATTTGGGAAGTTGTATGAGTGAAAAATGGGTTATTCAATGGTTAGTCACAGTGTAAAAAAATTGGCGTGAGACTATATGAAGCAGCGCGAGGAGGTTCGAGGTGGCGCGAGGGGCATATGTTAGGTATGTCTCTGAAGGGAGGGGTGAATGGAGGGAACCAATGTAAAGACCCGTAAATTTCAAGGAATGTTTTTTATTAATTGCTCTGGAATTTTACTAGTACGTAGTTTTTGACAGCACCTGATTCCGAGGCCCGGTGTGCCCGGAATCAATTTCCAAAGTTTAGCTCTGTTACGTTCAGTGAACGAGTGGGATCATTTTTCTAACTTTTGAACTGGTGCTCGGAATCGACGTCTGAGGGCACCATCGAAACTGCAGCGCTAGTAATTTCATAAGAAAACCTTTTCTAGAGTTGGGTTTTCTTGGGAAGAGTTGTTTAATTTTTGTGGTTAAGTGAATAAAGTTGTGTTACAACATTATATTACTTTGAAGTTTAACTTCCATATGTGGAAGTTGGGGTGGGACCCACAGGATCCCAACCCCTCACATTCTTAACTCTTAAACCCCTCCACCTCCCAAGCATTAATGAGACCATCTCTCCCCTCTTAATGTGTTCCAACCCATTTAGTTAATGGCTTGAATTAATTTGGGTGTTTATAATTCTTTTTGAATTTTTAACCTTTCACCCTCCTCTCTCTATTAAATATGACAACCCATATAATAATTACTTTTATTAATTATTTTGGGGTGTCAACAATTCTTTGAATTGTTTCTTTTTGCATGGAAATGTTTTTATTAGAGGGTCCTTGTAAAATATTTTTGGAGAAAATATTTGGGGTGGGGGAAAACCACTGGAGAAATTGGAGGATAGCTCCCTCCTTACAACGAAGATCATTCTTGATGAGGAATGCCTCTAGTGGAGAACGAAATGTCACCGACAACGTGCCTTATCTTCTTCTTCCTCCGCGTCAAGGGAGGAGACACCACCACGGGGAACGTCACCATCGACGATGACTCTTCCTCTGACGTCAACGAAATCGGCACCGATCTATCGTGACGTATGATCACCATGACGAATTCCTCTTTCCACAGCTCCACACCGTGCGATGACTTTACGAGGTAGGGATTGATTTTACAATTCGAGAATATTTGACAATTCGTCACTATTTTGTTGGCCGCCTGTTATCCAAAATAAGGGGAGGAGGCCGGACTGCATGAACACGGACAAACCTCCTCCCTTTTTTGTTGTTGAATGTCCCCATGGCTTGAAATAGAGGTGATGCCAATGTACCGCGAGAGGTCGAGGATCCCGCGGAGGAGCATGGCGCTGTCACAACGCACCAGTGAGAGACAGAAAGGGGTCGCGGCTGGAGCTAGGCCACGGCACCGTCGTGCCGCATTGGAACATCAAGGGGTCGCGGAAGGGATGGGCTGCAGTGGAGGGGTGATGCTCCATCATGCCATGAAGGTCGAAGAAAGGACGTGGCCTAAGTCCGCGGTGGTGGCAGCCACCAGCAGGCGACGGCTTGGCACGGCCAGCCGCCGGAGATCTAAGAGGGGGGATCCCTCACGGGTCCCGCGGAGGTTCACAAGGCCAGCCAAATGGCTGGCCATTTTCCGAGCAAACAGGGGGTGTAACCCCCGGGTTCAATTAGGGAGGACCCCACTACGTCCTCTGTTCCGAAAAAAGGGGGCGACACTCCCCCTTTACGCTCGCTCAGCCACGTGCCGAGCCGCGATCACCCGCGCCGGGCCGGACCGGCCGCACCGGGACGGAACACCCATGCCGGGCCGGGCCGCCCATACCAGGTCGGAAACCCGTTCCGGGCCAGGCCACGCCCTAATGGCCCGGACCCCGACCCGGACCCTGGTCGGGTCGACCCAGTTCGGGCCGACCCTGGGGGTGTCAGGCTAGGTTGGTCTGGGCCCAAACCCACCTGAAATCAGAAATATTTGTTCAAACGCTCGTAACTCGAGGTACGATCCTCCAATCTATGCACCATCAGTTACGACGAGATCCCTGGATCGAGACGATAGTTTTGATATATTACACTCAAGGTTTTGGAGAACTTTGGCACATCCAGGTTGGTTCGAACACGAAACCAACTAGTCCTTCAGTGCAGAAACACTTATAACTTGAGTTCCGAACGTCTGATTGACGTGTCGTAGACTTTGTTGGATCCCTCTTAGTGAGATTGTTCTTTTGGATTAATCCACATGAGGTTTGGACACATTTGGAGTACGTTCGGGTTGGGTTTGACTTAAAACCCAACTAGGGCCTTAGGACGAAAAAGCCAATAACTCTCAGACCGGGTGTCTGATTGACGCTCCATCTATCGCGTTGTGTTCCCATTGGCAAGACGGAACTTTGGGATACATCAACACCGGACATCGTGTTAGTTGATGTATCGACCCCCTTGGCTCGTGGAGCGGACCCTCCCGGAATTGAGCATGCTGTGTGTGGGAACCCTAGAACTGGATGTGACTATGACGAAGATGACTTCCGTACTAGGATAATATGTGGGTTCGACAAGGGGGACTACCGTACAGGGATCCTTAGTGGGTTCGATGAGGAAGACTACCGTATTGGGATCCTGTGTGGGTTCGACGAGGACGACTACTGTATTAGGATCCTTCATGGGTTCAACTACCATGCTGGGATCCTACGTGGGTTTGATGACGATGAATACTATTCTTGGATCCTCCGTGGGTTTGGCAGCAACGACTACTAAACTTTGATCCTGTGTGGGTTCGACAGAGGAGATGATTCAGAGGCTACATCTAATCATCTCCACCCCTCTTCTTAAATGGATACCAGTTTGAGCTGAGTCTTGACTTTAATCATTATCTTTTATGTGATTGACTTGATATCCTGTAATGGATTGGATTATGCTTTCCTATTTGTAATGAGTTGTATTTTATGTGAGGATTATGTTTTACTTTCCTGAGAGGACTGGATTGTACTTGAGCTCGTGAGTTGGAGCTGAACTGCATTTGATGACTTAGGTATATGAATGTACATATACCTAAGTAGTGTTGGATGATACTTCATGATTGTATCTGTTCATTGTGGTTTATCCATTGTGGAATCAGGGAGACCATCGGGGGTCTCGGGGTCCCTACTGAGTATCGTATACTCACCCCTGCACGGGCTTCGCCCGTACTACGTTGTGTGGGTTGCAGACAACGGACATCACTGATCTTAGCTGAGGCTTGTAGAGATAGACGGTACCCGAAAGAGGATCTCACGATGAGTTAGTGTCGGAGGTGGATGTCATGTCGAGTTGGTGCCCCGAGGTGGATTTCACGACGAGTCGGTACCCGGAGGAGACGAAAATCGTGGAGTGCTAAGGAGTAGATCTTTACCTACCCTTTTGGTAGAAAACTGGAGGACGATCCAGGAGCGGCTTGTCACCTTTCATCTATTGTCCTTGAGTTGTACTTTACTTCCAGTTGTAGTTGTACCTTTCTTTAGGGCTTGTATTTCTAGACCCTTGTACTTTCATCATGTTTGTTTTATAGTTTACTTTGTGTTTACTTCAGTTTGTGTACTCTGTGGTGTTTATTTTATTTTATAAAGGCAATGCCTTTCCTTTTATCGGGATTTACGCCTTTGGTGCTTGTCGCCATCCCCTGGCCTATGGAAGGCGGGCATTGGGTAGTCACGGCACGGGACCCGAGGACGGGTCGTGAAAAATTGGTATCAGAGGCGTTCGGTTCTACTGCAGAACTCATGACTCTAATCTTTCTTCTTATTGAAGAAATAGATTTAAGGGTATTGAGTGTGGTTGTTAGTCCAGGGAGTCAGTGTTGGTGCGGTAGCCAATGTATCCATTCACCAAGACCCTGACTTCTGATTTCCGACTCAATGCATTAAGACATTGATTGCGTGTGTGTTTCAAAAGTTTTCCTTGTGATTACTTTGTGTCAGCTCACCAGGTATACTTTTTTTACCATGGAGAACCTGTTTCATTTCAGGCTGGCCCCACGATGGTAGCCGACTAGGGTTCAAAGATTTTTGCGAGACCGAGGGATGAGGCCTCGGTGCAGGGCCCTATTACAACGGAGGCACCGTCAGTACCTCTACCCGCTGAGCCACCGATGCCACCAGCCCCAGCTGATGAGATTGCACGTCGCCGTAGTTCACTTCATGAGTTTCAGCCTCATAGACCGCCCAGGTTCTGTGGGGAGATGGACCCTCGGGCTGTCGAGGATTGGCTGGAGGCTGTTGTTCGAGTTTTCAGGTTAGTGGGGACACCAGCTGACCTCATGGTGATCTTTCCAGCGAGTCTCCTGCACGCATCAGCTTGCAGATGGTGGAGCTTTATTTTCCAAGTGAATGATGAGGTATCACTTTTTTTGATGGTCTTTGAGAGTCTCTTCTGCTTGGAGTTCGTCCCATCCACCCTCTGTGTGGTATGCATTTAGGAGTAACTACAGTTGCGGCAGGGCAGCATGACTGTGGCACAGTACTCGGCGGGGTTTACTGATCTCACGCGATACTCCATGGATATGGTACAAGACCCGTTCTTCAGGGCCCGAACCTTCGACCAGGGAGTGAGGAATGAGATTAGGGCTTCTAGGATCTAACTCAACATTCCAACGCAGGATGGGGTGTTGGAGAGAGCCCTTCTAGTGGAGAGTTTTCTTGTCGAGCAGTCACCAGTGGTGGGACCCATCGCAGGACGACCCGTAGAGGAGTCTTCAACAACTGGAAGTAGACAGAAGATGCAGAGGTCCAAGCGGGCCATGCCATCAGATGAGCAATCTCAAGATGCAGATTCGATTGTGCGGGGCACACAATGGAGATCCAGCAACACGAGGAATAGGCAGTGCAATGCTTGCGGCAGGCAAGGTCGCCTGGCTAGAGACTGCCCGGCATGCCTAGCAGATGATGAGCAGGAGGTAGAGGGACATCCCAGGCAGAGGTTCGACTATGGCAGTCCGTAGGAAGCAGGCAGACTGGGCAGAGGAACTGGCCGAGCAGTGGATGGTGGGAGGCGCTTTGAGGCCCTACCACCACCACCACCAGGAAGACCACCCCATCCTCAGGGAACGAGTGGACAGGGGGAGCTCAGCTTCAGGCAGCTGAGGCTTACGACCATGGAGCTCCGAGAGTAGATGGATAGGAGCAGGACTAGCTCCAGACATGGAGTCTTTTGTTCATGTTTCTGCTAGCTTTGTTGATGTTTTTTGTCTTTGTACCTTGGGATGCAGTAATAGATGACAATGTTCTTGTGACGTTTTGTTCCCTGTACTTTTTATGCAGTTGATACTAAGAGGTTCTGGTTTAAAACTCTTTACTTGGCCCTCACATTTGAGATAACTACTAGAGGAGACCGAGTGACCACACACTGATTCCGATAGTGTCACTCAACCCTTGGAGGAGAGAGTAATAGTTGGATCTCTTGGTAGTAGCGTCAAGGCCTTATGACATCATCCTTGTAATGGATGAGTATTATCCATGTTGGGATTGATTGTATTAGGCTAAGAACGTGGTTCATCTAGGGGATGAGACCATATTTCTCTTATCAGAAAAGAAGAAATCTTAGCAGCTCTTGTAGGACCAGAGAAGTCCCAGGTCATCCAACAGCGGATGTGGACAGCTCAGAGCTGATAGAAGTCTTATGCTGATAGGAGGTGGTGACCATTAGAGTTTAAGGATGGTGACCATGTTTTCTTATGGGTCTCACCTCGATGTGGATTACGGAGATTTGGCCAGGGCGGCAAGTTATCTTTGCGCTTCATAAGACCCTTCTAGGTCCTCATCATGGTAGTCGAGGTGGTTTACTACTTGAACCATTATCCTCAGTTTCACCAGGTGCACGAAGACTTCCATGTATCTCAGTTGAGGTGATACGTGCACGACCCGAAACATATCATCGACCATGGGGAGATGGATATCGACGATGGAGCGACTTTTTGCGGAGGTTCCAGTGGAGATCAGGGATCGAAAGGAGCGAGTCCTATGGGGATAGTCGATTCCTCTGGTGCGCTTTCACTTGTAGCTCGAGAAACTCTAGGAGATCACATGGGAGCAGAAGGATCAGATGTGTGCTCAGTACCACTTTATTAGACTAGTTTTTTATGTAGCTTTATGGGGACATAAATCCCTGAGGTGGGAGTAATGTAAAGACCCTTAAAATTCAAGGAAATTTTTTTCTTAATTTCTTTGGAATTTTACGAGTACGCAGTTTCTGGCGGCACCTAATGCTGAGGTTCGGTGTTCTCGGAATCAATTTCCGAAGTTTATCTTGGGTACGTTCATTGAACGAGCGAGCATGTTTTTCTAACATTTTAACCGGTGCTCGGAATCAAAGTATGATGGAACCGTTGAAACCGCAGCGCCGGTAATTGCTTAAGAATACCTTTTCTAGAGTTTCGTTTACTAGGGAAGGGTTGTTTAATTTGTGTGGTTAAGTGAATAATGTTGTGTTACAACTTTATTTTACTTTGTAGTTTGACATCCATGTGAGGATGTTGGGGTGGGACCCACATGAGCCGAATCACTCACTTTCTTAACTCTTAAACCCCTCCACCTACCAAGAATTAATTAGGCCATCTCTACTCTCGTAATGTGTGCCAACCCATTTAGTTAATGGTTTGAATTAATTTGTGTGTTTATAAATCTTTTTGAATTTTAAACCTTTCACCCTCATCTCTCTATTAAATATGCCAACCCATATAATTAATACTTTTATTAATTATTTTGGGGTGTCAACCATTATTTTAATTGATTATATTTGCATTGAAATTTTTTTATTAAAGGGACCTTGTAAAATACTTGTAGAGAAAATATTTGGGGTTGGGGAAAACCTCTGGAGAAATTGGAGGAGAGATCCCTCCTTCCAACGAAGAACGTTCTTGACGAAGAATGCCTCCGGGGGGAACGCGGTGTCACCGATGATGTGCATTCTCTTCTTCTTCCTCCGCATTAATAGAGGAGACACCACCATGGGGAACGTCTCCATCGATGACAAAACTTCCTCCGACGTCAATGAAATCAGCATCGATCTACCGTGACATCCGATCATCGCGACGCTTGCCTCTTTCTACAGATCCACGCTGTTTGACGACATTATTATGTAGGGGTTGATTTTACAATTTGAGAATATTTGACATGTCTTTGCTATTTTGTTGTCCTCCTGTTATCCAAAATAACGGGAGGATGTCCGACCGCACGAACACGGCCAAACCTCATCTCCTTTTTGTCGTTGATTATCTTCGTAGCTTGAAATGGAGGCGATGTTGATGTACCACGAGAGGTCGAGGAACCCGCGGAGGAGCACAATGCCGTCACGATGCACCGGTGAGGGACTGAAAGTGGTCGTGACCAGAGTAGGTCCGCCATGAAGATGTGTGGCACCGTCGCGCAGCATCGGAACATCAAGGGGCCGCGGTCGGGGCGGGCCGCGGCAGAGGGGAGTGGCGTCGGTGTGCAGCGCTGGTCAAAGAAAGTCCTCATCATTAGGTCGCGGCGGCAGCGGTCACCAGCAGGCGGCGGCCGGGCATGGCCGGCCGCCGGAGCTCTAGGAGGCGAGACACCTCACGGGTCCCACGGCAGTTCACAAGGCCGGCCAAACGACCGACCATTTTCCGAGCAAACTGGGGGGCGTAACCCCCGGGTTCAATTTTGGCGGACCCCACTGTGTCCGCCGTTCCACAAAAAGGTGGCGGCACTCCCCCTTTGTGCCCACTCAGCTGCGTGCCGAGCCACGGTCAGCCGCGCCGGCCCAGACCTGCCGCACCAGGCCAGACGGCCCACGTCGGGTCGGTCCGCACGTGCTGGGTCGGGCCACCCGCAACGGGCTGAACTCCCGGGTCGGTCCGGGCCACGCGGGCATGGCCGGGCCGCGCCGGGCCACGCCCTAATGGCCCGGACCTGGACCCGGGATAGGTCGACCCGGTTCGGGCCGACACAGGGGGTTTCGGGCCGGGTCGGTCTGGGCCCAAACCCCCTATAATCGGATAGAATTTTTCAAACCCCCTTAACATGGGCTACGGACCTCCGATCGACGCATCATCAGATTCGATGTGATCCTAGGATCGAGAAGGTCGTTTCGGTATATTACATTAAAGGGTTCAAAGAACTTTTGGCATGGCTAGGATGGTTCGAATACAAAACCAACCTGGCCTTTGGAGCAGAAACACTTATAACATGAGCTCCAGACTTCTGATTGATGTGCCATCGACTTTTTTGAATCCCTCTTAGTGAGACAGTTATTTTGGCTTATTCCGCATGAGGGTTGGATTCATTTGGAGTATGGTCTGGTTGGTTTTGACTTAAAAACCAACCGTGCCCCTAGGACGAAAAATCCAATAACTCTCAGAATGGGCGTCCGATTGACGCGCCGTCTGTCTCGTTGTGTTCCTATTAACGAGACAAAACATTGGGATACATCAACTCCGTACATCATATCAGTTGATTTATCGACCCCCTTGGCTCCTGGAGCGGACCCTACCGGAATCGAGCATGCTGTGTGAGGAAACCCTAGAGCTTGCTGTGACTGCGACAAAGAAGACTTCCGTACTAGGATCATCCATGGGTTCGACAAGGAGGAATACCATTCAGGGATCCTCAGTGGGTTCGACGAGTAAGACTATCGTACTGGGAACCTCCGTGGGTTCGACGAGGACGACTATTGTATCGGTATCCTCTGTGGGTTCGACTACCATACTGGGATCATCGGTGGGTTCAACGATGATGACTACTATACTTGGATCCTCTGTGGGTTTGGCAGCGATGACTACTAATCTTGGATTCTACGTGGGTTTAGCAGAGGAGATGATTCCGAGGTAACATGTAATCATCTCCACCCCTCTTCGTAAATGGATACATGTGTGAGTTGAGTCCTGAATTTCAATCATTATCATTGATTTGACTGAATTCATATCCATTGTGGATTGGATTATGCTTTCCTGTGTGGAATGAGACGTACTTTCCTATGTGGATTATGTTTTACTTTCCTGAGTGGACTAGATTGTACCTGACCGCGTGAGTTGGAGCTGAACTGGATTTGACGGCTTAGGAATATGTATGGGCATATACCTAAGTAGTGTTGGATGATACTTCGTGATTTTATGTTTTCTTTGTGGTTTATCCTTTGTGGTTTATCCTTTGGGGTTTCAGGGAGACCTTCGGGGGTCTCGGGGTCCCTACTGAGTATCGTATACTCACCCTTTCACGGGCTTTGCCAGCACTATGTTGTGTTGGTTGCAGACAACGGACATCACTGATCGTGGTTGAGGCTTGTAGAGATGGACCATACCCAGAAGAGGATATCACGATGAGTCAGTGCCGGAGGTGGATATCACGTCGAGTCAGTTTCCGGAGGTGTATTTCATCCTGAGTCTGTAACCGGAGGAGACAGACAGACGTGGAGTGCTGAGGAGGAGATATGTACCTACCCTTCAAGTAGGAAGCCGGAGGACAATCCATGAGCGGCTTGTAACCTTTCAGCTGTTGTACTTGAGTTGTACTTTACTTTCATTTGTAGCAGTACCTTTCTTTTGGGATTGTATTTCTGGCCCCTTGTACTTTCAGTAGGTTTGTTTTACAGTTTACTTAGTGTTTACTTCAGTTTTCTTACTCTGTGGTGTTTCTTTTCATTCATACAGGCAATGCCTTTCCTTTTATCGGGATTTACGCCATTGGTGCTAGTCGTCATCCCCTGGACTATGGAAGGCGGTCTTGGTGTAGTCACGGCACGGGCCCCGAGGACGGGTCATGACAACCAGTCAGGAGGGGGGCAGACCATCCACGACCAATATGGTGGTCACTAGATGTAGTTCATCTGAAGGAGGTCGGGTAATAGAGGAGAGGATGTTGTCCATCGAGGTGGAGAGTTCTGGTCCGAGAGGGGGAGGTACTGTGTCTTCTAGGTGGAAGTGTGGAATGAGAAAATTCCCTATACGGAGGGGCCATGTGAGAAATTAGATGGGAGGGAGGCACGATATGAGAAGCTTGATGGGAGGGAGGCATGGTGTGAGCAATGAGTCGGGAGGGAGGCATGGTGTTATTTGCTGGCTTGGAATGAGGTGGCACAGCAACCTGGAGATAGAGAGGGTTGGGTGGAAACTAGTAGCACACATGGAGGTGGCCTGATAGGCTCGATGCAAAGAAATAAGTTGGGTATGGTCACTAGTGAACCCTAGAAGAAAAAAATAAAAAAATAAAAAATAGATAATAGTATAATATCAATAATTACAAAAATGAGAATAAAAATTACTATTATATCTTAATATGAATCTTGATAAACTCAATAAAATTATTAATAGACATAATAAACATGATAATAAATTAACTAATAACAATCCTAAAAATGATAACATTATTATTAAAAATCATAATATTATTATTATGATTATTGTTATTATTATTTATTTATCATTTACTTTTCATTTTTTAATCATTTTCATTTTATTAATCATTTCAATTTTTTTATTTTCAATGAATATTTGGTAGGTCATGAGGGAAACTGGGATAGGTCCCATGATGACCTAGGTAAAGCTACATATCTTTGATTGTGGTCCGTTGAACATAGTCAAGGAAAAAAATTCATTTTTTATATGAACTATAAAAAAATATTTGTCACCCAATCCCTGAGGAATAAATTACCAGGATAGAAAATAATAAAGTAAATTAATTTGAAAAAGATTGGGTGTGACAATTATCCCAACCATAATTCTTTTCTTCCCCTGAAAGACACAACTAAGGTTAAACAATCATTGTAGAAAACAACACCCCCTTCAGGTTCAAAGAGGATCCCCACAATCAATAAGATAAAAGAGTCAAACACACTATCATTAAAGAACGTGACTTAGATGAAAACCTCAAGAAACCCATAAAAAGGCTTTTTTATATGTGTCACCCTCCCCAAAGAGCTTGAAAACCTCTAGAAGACTGATTAATGAACGTAACGCATGAACCCACAGAAACCACACCACAAACTGAACACCTCAAGAACCATCAAGCAATAAACCCACCATTTAAACGGAGTGAACAACAATCCCAAAACACATCCATAGGAACATAACCAAAAGGGAGAACATGGGGAAGCACTAAGTGGCTCCCCAACATTATAGTCCTACCAAAGCACAAGACGAGATTGGAAAACTGACACGGGATGACCCAGGTGGAATCCCCACCATTAGGAAAAGTCCAACACAGATCTATTCCAGACACATTTGGTCGAGACCCACCATGGGTCTCCACATCTTTAGAACTACCAGAAGATACGCAAACATCAAAATTTTCCTATTATTGACCAAAAACCCCACCACAAGGGCCAGGGAGGGAGGGCCCAATTATTGAGGCATCAACAACATAACCCTATACAAACCAATATTTCCACATCCATAGATGAGAACCATTTATATTTAAGACCAATTCACCCAAAAAACATAATAAGGAACACCAAAAGCTATTAAGTATAGTGGGATGCAACCACTAGGATTTTTAGTTAAAGAGATTACTACACCTCCCCATAGCCATAGAAACATCATGCACCTAAAAATTTAGTTCAGAATAAAACAAACACAAAAAATCTAAACTGCCTTCACCTTCAATACCAATGACATAAAAAATTATGGGTTCTCTACACTCTCTGGGTTCCTGAGCACGCACATGCTTCACTTAGAGGCCTAAAACTGGAGCCTTGATGTTTGAAGCATCTCCTCCCATATAGTCTGGTATTTAAGACTCTCGAATGGAGCTCCTTCTTTCTTGATGTTTCAAGAAACTATACTACATTCTAGACAACACCATTAGACACAACACACTTAGACAACCACCTACTCCCACACAGATCCTTTAACATAATAAGAGATAAAATGTTTCTTGTGCATTACCCATCGTTACATTAAATGAGAACATGACACAACATATCATCACTGAACATGACCAATACTATTTAGGAAAAAATTATACAAAGAGGGGAATCAAACTGAGTCTTAAACAACACATTATTTCTATAATCGACTGTAACATCCCCATGAGACTTGGTCTTCCATAGTAGTTTCCTAACACATCCCCATTCTTAAACAAAACTAATGAAGGACCAATGGTCACATAGAATAGCAGCGTCCATCATCAAATCCAGGATGGTTCCACCTTTTACCACTAGAATCTCCCTCTCCATTTCCAACTAGAAATTTCAACATGACGTGGTCAAACATCACCCTAGACTATAAAATGACTAATGAAAACCCATGTTTCATTCAACCCCTCTCACATCATCCTACCGATACAGGATGAACTATTTTATTATAAAGAGAGGTGTGTTCATTCCTAGAATTAATGAAGAGAGCTCTTGGATCAAATGGCAGGTTGGCCAATGGTGAAATGCTTGTTCCCCACTTATATCACAAGTTAATTCATTATGGGGGGTGTACACCAGTCAAGAAAGAACATTTTAGACCCATTAAAAATGGCCCAATGTACAATACATACCACAAGAGAACATTAAACATGTAGGGGGAAATACTGCAAGGGAATCCCGATGAACTTTTAAAAATAATCCACTAACAATAAATTTTCACACCAACATACAAATAAAAATTCAAACGCAAGAAAAATATCCACCAAAAATAATTATCAGCTCGAAAAGTCTTGAAATAAACATTTCCATAACATGTTGACACAAAAAAACATCACAGGTTATTAATGCACCAAATTATCCTTTGACAAAACATTTTGAAAATAAATAAAGCATTGGCTTGCACAAACACCAATTGTTCCCCATGGGCCTCACACATGAATGTTTCCATCCCACACTGGTACCCACCTAATTTCCATCCATGCACTCATCCCCTTGTACCATCAACCATTTCATTTTCCATATATACCCATACATTTGGTTTCTCATGACGACACCAGGGGTCAAAACCAAACCATTCTATTTTTCAACACCAAAATATTCAACCCACACTTTTCAAACCTCATACATAATTTTTTCTAAATCGCTTCATTTCAATACATTTTCTAGGACTAAATCATGTATACATAGAAACCAGATTTCCACAAAACCAAAACAAAGAGATGAGGAATGAAGCAAGAGGAAACTAGTGTCAATGGGTGATTGGGACATATGTTTGGCGGCCATATACCAATAATTCCACCACCACATATATTTTTCTGGGACAATGTCCACAGCAACCACATGGCTTGGCAAACACTACGATCTCCCTAAGAACACTGAATCTACTCCGTTTTCATTTCACCTTAACAAGATCATCCAAAAGGACCAATTACTCAATCAATCCTTGACTTATCCTGGAAACTCGAGTCCCTCCATGAGGTGTGATGGACAAGAACCTATCTCGTATCTTGAATGTCAAATTTTGAAAACCTTAACTCTTGTATACCCTTACTTTATCCAAAAAGGTATATGACCCAAGAGAGAAATCATGGGCTATCATACAATTTTGACACGAACCAGGCCTGGTCGTCAGCCAACCTGGTGCCCGACCCACTATGTGGCATGGCCTGAAGTGTGTTCCCGATCCCCACGATCTAGAACAAGTGTCCGACTATGAAGAGTAACATGTCGGAATATTTTAAGTGAAATAAATGATATAAAAAAACTACGAAGATAAATAATAAAAACCTAGAAATTAAAACCAAACAAGACCTTAAAATTGGACCAAACATAATGTTTTCTACACCACCCAAAACACTAAAAAGACATCAATGAAAATAAAACAAACACATATATCTGACACATCATGTTTCATGAAGAGACACCTTCTCAAACCACCATCGTTAGACCAACATGGAAGAAATCATATACTTCCTACAGAACCTTCACTAATCACAATTCTTCAACATATAATACACTATAGAAAAAATCTACATACACCCAAAGGTGTATGTGAGGTGCCAGCCAAATTCCCTGTAGGAAGTCACCAAAAAAAAATTTACACATATAAATATTAAATGTAAAATACAAAATTAGGTTTAATAAATCTAGAGACGCAAAATCCTGAACACTTTAAGGAAACAAAATTAATAAAACAACTTCAATGAAAACCAATTAACTTTTGAGTACATCCATACCTTTATGTAAACTAGATCTATTAATTAAAAACCAAAGTTTTAAGGAAAATCCAAACCATTATGAAAAAACCCTATGTTTCACCATATGCTGATGGTGAGGGTAATGCAGTCTAGGAGAAATAAAGTCTGAGAGGCCTTATAGGCACTAAAAACATATGGGATTCTAGAACATCATGTCTCTGTGAAACATGTCATAGAAACTAGAACCCTCTGTAAGTGTGTCTTCGAGGCGACACCCCTCCAAAAATGTGTCTTAAGAACCAATAACCTCAGTCATTCATATGATTAGTTAGTGTTGCAATCCTTGGTCCTTCCAGTGAAACCGGGTCGAGTCACCTCTGAAACACTATCACACTAGTCCTAGATTCCCCCACCTAATACCCCAACCTTCCGTTATTGTGATCATTTAAATTCCAAGACACATGAAATGTCATATATCAAATTCCTATAAACAAAAAAAATGACATTTTGTCCATACCCAACACCACACTTGCACACACCCAAATTCCACATTGAAATAATTGGCACACTAGAACCCTTTTGAAACTCATTCATCAATATTTATAAAATCATATAAACCATCTTCAAAATAAAAAGAAACAGTTTCAAGATTAAGAAAAATTTATAAAATTCATTAAATAACTCATTTTCAATTTCAAATCCCTTTGAAATCATGTCGTTAAATTTCCACATAAGGCGTAAACCAAACATAAGCATTTTTTCCATTCAAAAATTCACCACATCATATATGAATGTGATACACTACCAAAATATATTTTTTCACAACACAATCAAAATATAAGATGTGGATAAGAAGACAATTAATCCACACCAACACTACACATTCGAAAATCATCATTTACAATCCCAAAAAGTATTTCCACACCACACACAGTCATATAGAATATCGAAAGTGGACATTCTCCATATAAAATTTTTGGAAAAAAGCTAATCCATTGTAGAATCCTTTCGCACTGTTCATGAAACTCAATAAATCATAAATAGAGTTTTTAAAAATAATTTAAGAATAAATCACATACCTTTACATAATCAACCCACCCAACACCTTAACATACGAAATAAAAATCACAACGCCATGTCAACAACGCAATTCACAACACTTACATAGAATAATAACCAAATGAACAATTCATATATTGAACCATAGTTTATATACATTTATATAACTTCAGAATTGAATTATATTTATTAAAACATATTAAAAATCCATGATAGGACCGTATAGGTATAGTGTCTTTAGAGACTAGGAAACATAAAAAACTGGTTCAAAAAACATCTACATTGTATCCCATTTATTTCATCATATCTAGACTTATTTTTGGCATATAATACTTAATACCTTTCTTCATGTCCTTGGGAAAAGAAACATATAAAAGTTTGAGCTAAAATGATCATTAAGGGAAAAAAACCTTCACATTATATTCATAATAACATAACATTTGATAATATTATCCTACATATAAAAGATCACAATATCATATCATTTGATAAATCATAAAATTTCAATGTAAAACCAACAATCATTACATAAAACATGAAATTTTTTTCATACACATATTATCATATAAAATCTTTTCATATTAGTAAATCCCCTTTTCCAAGACCATTACAGTGGACAAATCCATTGCTGAACCAAGTTCACTCCTTGTTCTGGACCTATATTACTGAAGAAAATTTACTTTTATTTCTATCCATGAATATATCATGATATATAAATCATTACCCAATGAATTGGAGTAATATATAGGTGTCACCCATCTTATAATTAAACCATACTTATGTGTTCTTCAATAACATAAATCATTCAACATAGCATAACCCATTTAATAAAATGGGGTACATAAACATCATATCATCATAACATAATCCATATAAGGAAAATTAACATCATAAAAATAATATCATAAAAAACATCAAATAAATGTAATAATATGGATAGAAACAAAACCCTATGTCATATTATATGGAAAATAATTTTCATAAAACTCAGGAAATAAGTTCTTCAGAAAAATATCCTTTCTTTATCAAATATGATTTATTTTCTCAAAATTCCATTCAATTTTAAAAGGAATGAATTTATTGGAAATAAAAATGTAAATGTGTAGTGGAATAATTATGGAAATAAAGAATTATGAAAATTTTAAAACTCTTTCCGGTTGTAGAATTTAAAAATACATTCTCATCATACATTTAACAAAAAGTCAAAAAGTTCCATGTATGGTAAACTAAAGAAATATTCTATTTATACAACATATTTAAAGTAAAAAATGGATAAAATTGATATTAAACATACATGTATGAATAGTGAAAATTTTATGAAATATGTTTTAGAAAACATGGACAATGATGATAAATATATACCCAGTATATACTTATGAATAATAAATCTTATATAACATGAAATTGGAAAAGTTAACCCTTACCTTAAGTCTGATAAGCTTCATATTAATACGAACATATTTTATAATTATTTAAATAATCTTTATGATTTATTATAGAAACACAATCATTTTTATGATAAAATTTATGACTATATTTAAATCAGTTTGTTAGTATTATTTCATTGTTACTCGTTATTCAGGTATTAATTGCTTTATATTGTTTTGTATGTTTTGACGTGTAAGTTGTTATTACCATTTTTATGTTATAGTTATATAATTAAAATAATTATTTTAATATAATTATATCATATTTAATTATTCCATTAATTTATATAATCTTAGTTTAATGAAAATTATGTAAAACTTATCACAATGAACCTTAGAGACGGTAAGTCGTACGTACGCACAAGTGACGATATCGTTAACATAATTGTTTAATGGTATTGAAGTTGATGGTGTATAGTATCAAAAGATTAGTATCATGCTGTAATACTAAAATACTGTTATAATTTCTATCAGTATACCCATCCATGTAAGGTGGTGATGAAAAAAAATTTACACCATGATTTGGAGTCGGTAAGTCTTAAGTACGCGGGCGCAGTGATTTCATTTTTTGTTGGATGGATAGAAGGTGAAATAGTGTTGTTTCATTTTTATAATAATATATCATTATATTATTGAAACATATTTAATAGCTTTATAATGATAAAAATAAATAAGAGGAGGTAGGATATGAAATAAATTTGAATGAATTTCAAGAAGATATTACCTCTTCCTTTATGTGCCTCCATAAAATACTCTTAGGGAACTAGAGTTCGGGTTTTGAGAAGACCAAAACCTCTAGACTGAAACTAAGGATGTTGATCTGTGAAATGGGCAATGGTTGGCTTTGCTGGAAGGCTCAAAATGGAGTGAAGAGGAGTGGCAGGAAGTGACCTTTTATAAAAGAGGGGAGAGGAACTTTAGGAAACTCTTAAAATTATTAATTAATTATAAATTTAATTTCGACTAAAAATGGATGAAAACATATTTTATTCCTTGATAAGAAGAATTTTGGTTTGAATACCAATCATACAAAAATATTTAAAAAGTTTAAAATGTTTTTTTTATCCTTATCTTTTTTGTTTAATCCTAATTTTACCATTTTTAATCATAACGTGGTATCAAGGTATTTACACCTTCTAGGTTAGATTAATTTCCATATTTGGTCAAAAGTCCCAAAAAAGTTATTTTTTACACATTTGGACTTATATGAACCATTTCTATGAATCATATATTTTTATGAATTTAATATCATTTAATATACTATTTTATGTTTTATGTTACGAATTGTGCCAATTTTGGACACTATTCAAACATGACTTTTAAAAATTAATAAAAACATTATTATTCCAAAAAAAGGAATTAACTAAAATAGAATATGTCAATTTCTTCCATAATATTATTGGATGACATCAAAATAACCAAATTGTATTTTTTTAATATTTTTAAATTCATTTACTTTAATATTTCATTAATGATATAATCACTAACTCTTATTTTTTCGTCAATAAAACTATTAATATATTCTATAAAAATTATAAATAAACTAACATGATATAGAAAATATATTTATATTTCTAATTAATATTTATACCATAGAGATAATTAATGTAACCCTATATTAAAATTGATTTAACAAAGGATATATGTTTATGTTAAAATTATCGTTACATGTAATTACTTCTTCTAAAATTTTATTTTCACATACATGTAATTCCATGGTGTCCCAAAACTGTCCCAAGGATGACCATAGACAAAAATAATTTATCTAATAGGATTTGGTAATAGTTTTGGTATTATTATTATTTTACCCTTATTAAAAAGATTTACACCTTAACCATGATATATAAAATAATTACATAATTGACTATTCATAATTTCCTAAAATAAAAGTTAATTATTCAAAAAATATGGGCCCTATGAACAGAAATATTAAATCCATTTTTTTATATTCGAAACACAAAATTTGTAGTAATTAATTTAAAATTATTGTTTTTTAATGAGAAATCAATTTTTAAAAGTTAAAACATTGAAAAACATTAAAAAAAATTTACCTATAAAGTCAATGTCAAATCAACGAAAATTGAATAAGTTATATTAAATGGTAAAAATATTTTATACTTATAATTTAAAAACATTCAATATTACAATTTAATCATATAAATTATCTAGATGAAAAAAGTTGATTTGAATTAATATTTAGCTTATTTTTTCAACTAATCAACGCATGAATGTTATCTAAAATTTATCAGAAATTTATCCAAAGAAAACATTTATATCATGCTTAAAAATAAAATGTTGATTTTTTCATATATAAATTATTAATGTGTCAAAATCTTATTTTAAAATTGATTCACAATTCAAGGTTATAAAAAAAACTTATTAAAAATAGTTTTTCTATACATAAAATAGGGTTTTTTTCCTACCTTATGACTAAAATATCCATTGGATGAATATAAAAAATATTTTATTAAGTAAAAAAGACTTAAATTTCTTTAATTCCATTATCACATGTAATTCACTAAAAAGTAAAATTATATAAATGATTTATATTTTTTATAAATAATTAATAGAAATTAATTCATAATGAATTTTCATGAGTATGTTATTATTTTTACCACTATAATAATGGCTAGGCTATAATGATAATTTTATAATAAGTGTATCTATTGGTTTGTTTAAACTCGGGATTGTGTGCACTGAATGATACTCAAGGATGAAAATTATTAAACAAAAATAATTTATAAAAATATCCAGGATTTACATTCCATCCCCCTTAAACATAATTTCTCTCTCAAAATTTGTCACATAGGAATAAATAGATGAAGATATCACCCCCTCATAATATGCTTAGTTTCCCATGTAGCTTATTCTAATTGGTGGTTCCTCTATAAAACATTATCCAAATGAATTTTCTTGTTTCGTAAAACCTTTTCACTATGATCCAGAATCTCTATATATTGTTCTTCCTAACAATGATCTTGATCGAGTGGCATGAATTCGAAGCATTTTACATGTGAAGTGTGACGTCTTGGACCCAGCTGCCCCTCAACCCGAGTCTCGAGCCCAGTTGGCCACATGACCCCTCGCTCGTCTCCCCATAGGCCAGGGGCTGCCGACTAGCAGTGAGGGTGTAATGGTAAATCAGTAGGGGGACTGTACCCCCATGTCAGAGTACACAACAGTATACTAAAAATGTAATAGAAATAGATGAAGCATCACCAAAGGATAAACAGCTGAAAAGGGAAACATACAGACCAACCAACAAAAAAAGGAAAACACTGATAAATATAAAAATCCACATAGGCAGTGTCTGATACAAAATGGATGCATGGCATGCTGATACAATGCGAGTAGATGTCATGGATGATATACAGTAATAAAAAAATAGAACAAAAGTAGTCCACGAACATCTCTATCCAAAATCAGTCCTCTGCTCTGGAACTCCAGCTAGAACATATATATATCAACAACCTGATGCTGGGCCTTTGCCCCTAATAGTAACTACAACAGTAACATCTACACGGGTGCCCCGGAGGCTGCCTGGTTAGGGTGTGAGACAAGTCTCAGTAGGCCACCACCAATGATGTATATGTGTATTCCAAATAGGTGTTAAAAAAATAAACTATGTGTAGTAAACTTCAACTATGTAAAGCAATGAAATAAACAAACCCTCCCACTCAGGTTCTGGAAGGACACCTACTGGGTCTACCTGCTTCAGCTCAGGGTTGTGAGTATGAACAATCACAAGATGTATAAGTACATAGATATTGGTTATCACTGGAATGTGGTAAAAATTCCTCACATCCATGATTCTCACATACGTACATTTATCATGGCCTGAGGTATAAATGACTCTCGTCCATAAGCACTGTAGTCGGCGTGGGGAAGAATTCCTCCCACCCGTAAAGGTTATTTGGACACAAGTTATGAATGATTCCCATTATATTACATGAAGATTCATCTGGAACGGGGTAATAATGCCTCCCACTCATACAAGGTGATTCATCTGGCATGGGGTAAGAATGCTTCCCACCCACCCATGGAGATTCATCTGGCACAGTGTAAGAATGCTTCCCGCCCACACATGGGTTATCACAAGCAAGTCAATAGAGAAAGTCGTAACCATTCACATCACAAAATATAAGGCAATCCATCTTATATCATATCACATAAAAAATCATGACATTTCCATATAATGTTATAAGGAAAACATACATCTCAAATAATTAAAGAGTTCGGGCTACCTCATCTGAGCCAACCTCTAACCCAACCATCTCTATTTCCTAACATGGAAAATCCCTTTCAGGGAATACCGTTAATGGCCAAAGGTGAAAAGGGAAAATTCTCAAGGAATATCACCTATGGTTGACCTTACCCAGTCCATACATCATCTAAACACCGTATCTAGGTTATGTTCATCAATCTCATACCACACTTGTCATTTAGACATGAAGTAATCAATATAAATACGGGGATTGATGGAAAACAAACCACTTCACGATGATAATAACTCAAAAAAGAGAAATCCCAAAATCGAAACCATGTGACCACCTACCTTAGAGATTTAGGCGTAGGCTCTCTTAATATCGACAACAGATTCGTTGTAGGTTGGAAAGGATCTGAGTTCCTGTCCAATTCCCTGGAAATTGGGTATATGTGCATGCATCAATATAGCGAAACGTAAACCAAGATTCACTGAGGAAAGAATCTTAGGTGTGGTAAGCCTTACCTTGGCCCTTCTAATGCTTCTTTCAGATCAATAATCAGATGTCGGATGAATAAACAACCCAGAAAAGAGAGGGAGAGAGTTTTGGAGCTCAAAAGAGGGCTCCCCTAGGTTCTGTCCGTGGGAAGGAGGAAGAGATAAGGATTTTAGGATTTTAAAACAGGTAAGGGAATAATGGTATTTTCACCTAGGATAGGGCTGCATGGTGTAGGCGCATTGTTTTCCAAATCGTGCTCAAACCATGCACACCTCATTTCCTCATGACCAAGAGCCACATGGTTTTGGTGCATGGTTTACCAAAACCGTACAGAGGTCGTGCGCCCCTCCCTGGCTCCTAACAAAAGGCCGCATGATTTCTCTGAAAGCATGCACAGGCTATGTGTAGGCCATGCCCCATTGTCTGAAAGCCCATTTCTCAAAGACCCGGTCTCCTAACCATCCCCGGACACTCCCTAGACCTTTCTTAGGATGTTACACACATTAAACAATCCAAAAGTAATGATTTTAAAGAAACCCTATCGATCTGTACCTTTTACAAAGAGTCGGGTCATTACAAACTCCCCTGCTTAAAGTAACTCGTCCCTAAGTTGGCCTACCGAGGGTAATGAGGTGTCATCAACAAAAAGCATTGGCCATTGAGAATATATATCGGCCTCCTGCTCCCTGGTGTTGTCATGTACCTGTTTGTTCTACCATAGAACTTGTACAAGAGAAACAGACCTGCCACGAAGTTTTTTTACACTCCGGTCAACAATTCGCATCAGATGCTCCTCGACGGAAGCATCCATATCTAGTTCAACCTCATCAGGTAGAAAAACATGATTCGGATCTGAGAATTACTGGCTTATTTGAGATACCTGAAAAACATCATGCATGGCCTTGTATCTCTGTGGAAGTACAATCTTGTAAGCTACTGGTCTGATCTTCTTCATCACCTCAAAGGGTCCTACAAACCTCGGCGAAATCTTACCTTGCTTCCGTATACGTCTTTGCCCCATCCTAGGTGAGACCTTAGAGAAAACCTTGTTCCCAGCCTCGAACTAAAGAGGTCTATGGTGCTTGTTTGCATAGGACTACTGTCTAAACAGAGCTGTCTGCATACGATTCCTAATAAGTTGTATCTGGTCTGTAGTCTCCTACACAAGACATGGTCCTAGAACAACTGCCTCCCCTGCTTCAAGCCAACACAATGGCAACTGACAAGTCCAACCATATAAGGCATCATAGGGATCCATCCCAATGGTATCCTAGAAGTTATTTTTATAACTGAACTCGACAAGAGGAATGTGTTTCACCCATGAACCTTTAAAATCGTGAACACATGTATGTAACATATCCTCTAGTACTTGTATAGTCTGCTCGGTTAGTCCATTAGTCTACGGGTGATAGGCCATGCTCAAAAGTACCTGCATACCCAAGGACTTCTACAATCCCAACCAGAACCGAGATGTAAAACAAGGATCTCTATCCCAGACAACATAACGAGGTGCTCCATGAAGGTGCACTATTTTTTTTCTATACAATCTTCCCAAGTCAGCAACCGTGATGGTATCCAGCACAGATAATAAATGTGTGACCTTCATCAGACGGCTGATGATAACCCATACTGCATCATTTCCATGAGGTGACCTGGGTAAACCGGTTTCAATGTCCCTATAAACATCGTCCCATTTTCACATTGGAATGGACAACGACTACCAATGCCCTGCCGGACGCTGATGTTCAGCCTTCACCTGCTGACAGGCGGAACAACGCATGATAAAACCGTCTATCTCCCGCATTATGCTAGGCCACTATTACTGTCATCGCAAATCACGATATATTTTGGTGATGCCTGGGTGAATTGCCCATGCTGAGGCATGGAAATCCCTGATCAGCTCCTCCCGGATATCTGTTATGACCCACACACGCCCAAGAAATAATAATGTATCACCTTCATCCATGGTACAATTTTTAGAGGCATCATCAGTGACACTTTCTCGTAAAACAAGGCCCTCTGGATCTGATAACTGTCTTTCCATGACCCATTCCAAAAGACTAGGCGTCACTACTAAGGCTGAGAGACCAGTTTGACCCGGACCCTCTAAACCTCAACGTACTTCTCTGAAAATAGGGTCATCAGCTTCCACTCCTCATTAGATTCTCGAACTACTTATGACTGAGTTTTCCAACTTAGTGCATCAACTACTAAATTTCCTTTCCAAGGAGTGTATGAAAGTTCGAAATCAAAGGATTGCAGGTACTCAACCCACATGAATTTCCTGAGATTTAGATCCCAGTGAGTAAAGATATATTTGAGGCTTTTGTGGTCAGTGAATACCAAAAAATCCTCTCCCAAAAAATAGTGTCTCCAACTACATAAGTCAAGTACAACCTATGAGAGATCGAGGTCGTGCGTCGGATAATTCTGTTCATGAGAATTTAACTGACGAGAACCATATGCCACAACTCGCTCATCCTGCATCAAGCGAGCTCTATGCCTGATAACTGACGCATCACAAAAAGACCGTATAAGCTCTTCCTGTATCCGTAAAGTTCAATATTGATGCTGTAGTTAGTCTTCCCTTCAGTTCCTGAAAATCTATTTCACGAGGTTCTGACCAATCAAATCTCACCACTTTTTGGTCAAAGCTCTTAGTGGTGATTCTAGTCATGAAATGTCTTGAATGAACTGCCTATAATATCCATCATGCCCCATGAAACTCTTGATGTCAATGAATTTCTTGGGATGCTCCCAAGAAATTACAGCACTCCCCTTCTCTGGTTCAACAGAAACTCCAGACTTAGAAATAATGTGACCAAGGAAGTGAAACTTATCTATACAAAAGTGGCATTTACTAAGCTTATCATAAAGCCAATTCTCTCTTAGTTTATATAGCACAATCTCAAGATGGGTTGCATGGTCGTGTCTCGAGTGTGAAAGGAATAATATATCATCCACAAATACAACCACAAATGAATCAAGGTAAGGGTAAAAAATTCGATTCATAAGAGCCATAAACACTTCAGGTGAATTCGTATGCCCAAAGGGCTTGAATAGGTACTCATAAAAGCCATACCTTCTCAAAAACGCTTTGTGAAGTATTTCTGAAGTCCTAACATGAACATGGTGATAGCCAGACCTCAATTCTATCATTGAAAACACCTTCTCTCCTCGGAGTTGATCGAAGAGGTCGTTAATTCAAGGTAAAGGATACCAATTCTTAATAGTCATCTGATTTAACATATAATATTCCAGACAAAGATGAGGGGTACCATCTGCCTTCTTGGAAAATAGTACTGGTGATACCCAAGGAGAAGTACTGGGATGTTTAAAGCCTTTCTCTTCCAGTTCCACCAGCTGAATCTTAAGCTCCCGAAGTTCCTTAGGTTCCATCCTAAAAAGAGGAATGGTCACTGGTGTTGCTCCTGGTACAATCTCTATAGTAAACTCCACCTCTCGCACTGGAGGTAGACCAGAGAAATCATAAGGAAAGACATCACTAAAATTCTCCACCAAGGGAGGATACGAATATGGTTGTAACCCTTGGTCATAGAGATAAAGACTAGCAACCCATGTCATGACACCACATAATCTCTGGTGTTCCGGTCCAGCTCATGTCACACTAAGATCCCATTCTCCCTTATGAATAAACATGTGGCCCTCTAGATATATAATCCCCACCCTCTGATGAATGTTGTCAATCCCAGCTATATAGGGAACTAACAAGTCCATAACGACTATTACATCAAAACCTATCATATCCAAAACATATAGGTTCCACACGAAAAGGTAACCGCCCACCTTGATGAGACAATTCTGACATCGACAAATTCCCTTGAAACGGACACCTAAGGGGGTATCTAACATGATCATGCCATGATATTACTCAATGTCGAGGCCCAAAATTCTGATATTAACCTCTGATATAGAAGGGTTAGAAGAGAATGTGTCAAATAAAGAAGATACTAACGTATAGGAAACAACAATCGTACCTCGTATAGTAGATGGTTTGAAATACTGCTCTTATGGTTTAGGATCAACTGCATACAACATGCCAGTACCACAACCCTAGGTCACAGCCTGGCTACCCTGAGCAGACCTGCCCTGCTGGTGCTAAGAGTCATACGCCTAATTTCCCCTACCTCCACTGCCGCCACAGCCTAATCGACCAGCGGTATTCCAGCCGCCTGACTGATGTGATCCTGCCTATCCAGCACTTGATCATGGATTAGGTACAGATCCCTGCTCACTAGGCCCTAGGGGAATAGTCTTGTAAGAACGTTGGAGATGACCCAACCAACCCAAACCTCTTCACTCCACTTGATTCCAAGTACACTATCTCCTGATTTTTCCTGGCACCTCACATTGTTGACAGATAGGAGTACCACCTGAAAAAAAGTGCCTGAACACCACTAACACCACGACAGTCCTCAAAATGACACTTCTTCCCCGAAGCATATCCACTAGAACCCTTAGGTGATGAACCGCCCTGGTTCAAACTTTCCGATTCTCTGAAGTTCCTCTCTGTGATTAAAGCCTGATTTACAATCTCTGGAATAGTCTTCAGCCTGGACACATTAACCTATGATCAGATGGTGTAACATAGCCCATATTTAAAACTCCTAGAGGCCATGAGATCATTAGCAGCTAGTGTAAGAGAAAAACACTGTAACACAGAGAAATCATATGAATATTCCATAACCATCATGGTCCCTTGTTGCAGATTCATAAACTCCCTAGCTCTGTCAGCCCTCAAGGTCTGGGGAATGAAGTAATCATAGAAGAAGGTCTAGAAATCAGTCCAGATCATATCTCTCTACTGTCCATACTGGCTGATGATATCCCACCACCTCTTGGCTGATCCACGTAGCATATAAGAAGTGAGCTCATCCCTATACTCTGGAGGCATCTTAGGGTGATCGAAGATGGTCAGAATAGATTCCAACTAGGACTCTATAGCATGTGGTCCGCCATCTCTCGTAATAGTAGGGGGGTGCTGTGACTGAAACTCATGGGTCAAATATGCCATAATTGGGGTAGGTCTCACTCCACCTTGTATACTCTGCATCATACTCAATAATCTCTCATGGAACTGGGCATTGACACCCGTCTCAGGAATAGAACGGGGAGCCACAGGTGGATCGATAGGAAGATCAACTGGCAGCTCAGTGCCCTCCACCTCAGAAACTTGATCGTCGCCGCCTTCATCACGTGTGACTCAAGGACCTCTAGGAGGCATAATACAAAAATCCTAAATGAACGTCTCAAAAGAAGAAACAAACAAATAAAAGTTTGAACTCTAGAAGTTAGGATAGGTACAAAGCCATCCTACCCATATGATCACCTACTCACACCCATAAGAATTCTTAATAAAATTGGAAATTGTTTAGATTTAATATAATCCAATGACATGGAATTCCCCAACCCATAATGGCACATACTACTCATGAACTGAATGATTACACACACTTGGATGTCATTTCTCATTTACATGTGCTAATCAAGTATTTTATTTTTCTTTTAAAGAAAAATACTGGTTTAGTTGGAATGTCAATTTTTGACCCACAAGGGCCCATACACCTTATGAACCAAAGAGTGACACACACTAAAACAACCTCATCCCTAAATTCCCAACCTTCAATAAGGTTTCAAACAGTTGCACACATATTAACAAAGCATGGAGATAAACAAAAAGAAATGCTCGCTGAAAATTTAAATGTGGCATGGAAAGAGGCATGGACTGATCATATTGTGCCTATCATGATGCATGTTCTAATGCATAACCCTCATTTCATCGGGTCGAACCCTGAAATCCAAATTCCAACATTGAAAATTTCAATAACATCAAAAAACATGTGAAGCACCCAACAATGAAACAATGTCAATAGTAAATAGAAGAATCAATAACACCATAATTTAGGAAACTTGGTATTTTCCTTGTACATGGGTTCGCGACGCCCAAGCACAGCTTATAACTAATTCCCTAAGAGTTCCCATTCTCCCAGTCTATCATCACCAAATAATAAATCATGAAATAAAAACACCTCTAATACCACTTTGTGACATCCCGGACCCAGTTGCCCCTCTACCTGAGCCCCCAGCCCGATTGGCCACATGACCTCTAGATCGTCTCCCCATAGGCCAGTTGTGGCCAACTAGCAGTGGGGGTGTAATGGTAAATCAGTGGGGAGACTCTACCCCCATGTCAGAGTACACAACAGTATTGTAGAAAAGTTATATAAATAGAATAAGCACAAGCAATGGATAAACCGGAGAAAAAGGGAAACATACAGACCATCCAACATAAAAAGGAAAACCCATATAGATATACAAAATCCACATAGTAAGTGTCTGATACAAAATAGATGCATGGAATGATGATACAATCTGAGTAGATTGAAAGCATGTTATACAGTAATACAAAATTAGAATAAAAGTAGTCCATGAGCATCTATATCCATGCTCGGTCCTCTGCTCTGGAACTCCATCTAGATCATACATGTATCAACAACCTACGGATCTTCCTTTTCCCCTACAAGTAACTGCAGTAATAAAGTCTACATGGGTGTCCAGGAGGCCACCTAGGTAGGGTGTGAGACAAGTCTTAGTAGGCCACCACCAACGATGTCAATATATATTCCAAATAGGTGTTCGAAAAATAAACAGTGTGTAGTAAACAGCAAGTAAGTAAAGCAAAGAAATAAACAACCCTGCCTCTCAGGTTTCAGAAGGACACCTGGAGGGTCTACCTACTTCAGCTCATGACTGGGATTCTGAACAATCACCAGTGGTATATGTACATATATATATAGGTTATCACTGGTAAGATGTAAACATGACTCTCATCCATACTTCTTTCATACGTACATTCATCACTGGCCCGAGGTATAAATGCCTCTCGTCCATAAGCATTGTAGCTGTTGTGGGGAAGAATTCCTCCCACCTATAATGGTTATTTAGACTCAAAGTATGAATGCTTCCCAATCTATTACATGAAGATTCATCTGGAACATGGTAATAATGACTACAGCCCATACAGAGAGATTCATCTAGCACGGGGTAAGAATGATTCCCGCCCACACATGGAGAATCATCTGGCACGGGGTAAGAATGCTTCCCTCCCACACATGGGTTATCACAAGCATGTCATGATGTCAAGGAATAACCATTGACATCACAAAATATAATGAAATCCCTCTTATATCATATCACAATAACAAATCATGAGTTTTCCCAATCTCGTTATAAGGAAAACATACATTTCAATTCATTAAAGGGTTCAGGCTACCTCATCCTAGCCAACCTGTAACCCAACAATCTCATTTTAATAACATGGGAAATGCCTTTTAGGGTATACCTTTAATGGAAAAAGGAGAAAAGGGCCAATTATCAAGGAATAACACCTATGGTTGACCTTACCCAATCTATACCATATCTAAACACCCTATCCAGGTTAGATTCATCAATATCATACCACATGGGTCATTTATACTTGAAGAAATCTATATAAATACAGGGTGTGACATAATACAAACCACATCACGACGATAATAACTGAAAAAGGTGAAAACCCAAAATGGAAACCACATGACCACCTACCATAGAGATGTGGGTGTAGACTCGCTTAATATCAACCATAGATTCATTGTAGGATGGAAGAGATCTGAGTTCCAGTCCAATTCCTGGGGAATATGGCATATAAGACTACATCAATATAGCTAAACAAAAACCAAGATTCACCAAGGAAATAAGATTAGGTGTCTTAAGCCTTACCATGGACTTTCTAATGCTTCCATCGGATTAAGAATCAGATGCCAGACGAAGAAGAATCCAAGAAAAGAGAGGGGGAGAGTTTGGGAACTCCAAAGAGGTCTCCCTCTATTCTGTCTATGGGAAGGAGGAAGATAGAAGGTGTTTAGGCTTTTAAAACAAGTTAGGGAAAAATGGTAATTTCACTCAGGACATGGCTACACGGTTTAGGCGCATGGTTTACCAAACCATACGCAAACCGTGCACACCTCACTACCTCACAACCAAGGTCTGCATGGTTTAGGCGCACAATTTACCCAAACTGTGCACAAACCATGCGCCCCTCCTTGGCTCTAGACCAAAGGACGCACAATTTTTCTAAAACCACGCACAAGACATGCAGAGGCCATGCTCCATTGTCTGAAGGCCCATTTTTCAAACTCCTGGGCTCCAAACCAACCTCATATACTCCTTGGAACATCCTTTGTATGTTACACACATTAAAAAAGTGGAAATTAATGATTTTAAAGATAAACTAATGATTCGTACCTTTTCCATAGAGTCGGTTCATTACACGAAGTGTCAGTTATGTACTTTATTAGGAGATATTCATTGAAAACATCATGAAAGTGAGAGAGATTTAGTGGAATCTATAATAGGTAGGATACATTCCCAACAGGATCCAATACTTCAAAAGGTTCGATATACCTAGGGCTTAGCATTCCATTTTTTTCAAATCTCATTACTCTCTTTCAGGGAGATATTTGTAATAACATCATATCACCTACATCAAATTCTAGTTCTTTTCTTTGGTTTTCAGTATAATGTTTTTGTTGGTTTTGAGATTCTCTTATGTTTTGTTGAATTGATCTGAATTTTTTTTCTATTTCAAAAATAATATTAGGTCTTAATATATTTATTTCAACAAATTCATCTTAACAAGTTGGATTTCTGAACTTTTTTCCATATAGTGCTTCATAAAGAGCTTCCTGAATACTAGTGTGAAATCTATTATTTTAATAAAATTACACTAATGGTAGGTGTTGATCCCAACCATCATTGAAATCCATATATCAAGATATTAATATGTCTTCCAGAGTTTCGATAGACCCCCCACAATGACCGTCTGTCTAAGGAAGATAAGCATTGAAGAAACATAACACTATGTTTAGAGAATGTTGAAGACTTCTCCATTACTTCAATGTAAACCTCATATCCTGATCTGATATAATGTAAATTGGTAATCCATGATACTTACCACTTTCATTTCATATATCTAGGAATGCTAATCAATAGAGATATCCTCTCATACAACAATGAAGTGTGCTGACTTGGTAAGGTGAACAACTTTAACCCAGATAGCATTATTTCCTTTGAATGTTTTTTTATGTCCAATGAGAAAGTCTATAATGATGTTTTCCCATTTCCATTATATAATGGGGAATGGTTGTAACTTCCCCTTAGAATTATGTCTCTCAGCCTTAATTTTCTGACAGACCAAGCATCGAGAGACATATTCGGTGAAATATCTTTTCTTTCCCTCTGAAAAGAAGTACTCCTTAGATTTTCATTACATCTTTTTAATTCCTAGGGGAATAGAGAATGATTAATTATGACCCTCTTCCAATATATCATTAATTAATTCTTGTATGGGATGAATAAAAACCCAATTCTTGAACCTTATTATTTCATCATAATCAAGGATAAATTCTGTAATGTTTCTCACCTTCTTTGTAACTCTACATCTTCCCTCTATGACTCTTTAATAATCACTTCTATAGATGGTGGAAAATTAATTTGAGAAAGATATGATTTATCCCCTTCTGTTATAGTGTTAATATCCATCCTTTTTTAATCCATAAATATTTTATCGTTCGTGATCATCATCATGGATAAATTGGCATGGTATTGTCATCTTAATGCCTCTGCCACCTTGTTTTCTTTCCCATGAGGGTAATGTATTGAGCAGTTGTAATCATTAATCAACTCTAACCATATTTTTTGGCGCATGTTCACTTCCTATTGTGTAAAAATATACAATAATATTTTCTGATCAGAATAAATGTCACACCTTTAACTATAATGATAATTCCTCCATATCACTAGTTTAAAGATTACTGTAGCTAACTCTACATCATGAGATGGGTAATTTTACTCATGGAATTACAAGTGTCATGAGGCCAAATCTATCACCATGTCATTTTACATGAGAACACACCCTAAAACCATATTTGATGCATCAATATAGATCGCAAACCTTTCTCCACTATAATTAAGTATTAGAAATAGTGCATCGATAACCGTTTTTAGCTCTTTTAAATTCTCTTAACATTCCTCCATCCGAACAAACATAAATCCTTTCCGTGTCAATGTGGTTAGTGGTTTAGATAATCCTGAAAAATCTTTTACAAAATGTCAATAATATCCATCTATACCATGAACACTTTGGATCTTAGTTACTGTTGTTGGTCTCGATTATCTTTTAATAACACCTATTTTTTCTGGGTCAACAGATATCCCCTATCTTGATAAGATGTGACCCAATAATGAAACTTTTTGAAGACAAAATTTAAAATTGGTAAATTTTGTATAAATCTTCTCTATTCTTAGGGTCTTAATTTCAGTTTTCAATAGATCTATATGGTCATCCTTTCTCATTTAATATAAATGAATATCATCTATAATTTCTAGAACATAGTGATCAAGAAAGAATCTAAAGATTATATTTAATAGATCCGGGAAAATTGATGGGGAATTAATAAGATGAAAAGGAAACACCATAAATTCTTAGTGTCCATCACATGTACGGAATTCCATCATTGGTATGTCCTTCTTTTGACCCTTATTGGATGATACCCTAAATGAGGAGCAGTCATGTAAAAGTATTAAGCTTCACGTTGTTGGTCAAATAAGTCATCTATGTGCATTAAATAATATGTTTCCATGATCGTGATCTTGTTTAGTTCTCAATAATCAATAAAGAGTTTCATTAATCTATCATTCATCATAACAAACAAATCAGCTTCTCCCTAAGGTGACTAACTAAGGAATATGAATCCTCTATCAAGATTCTCTTGGTGTTTCTTCTTCGTTCTTATAACTCAATTGGGGCCATTTTATATGGTGTATTTGAAATAGGCATAGCACCCAGTATGAGTTCTGTGGAAAACACAACTTCACGATTGGGTGGATGACCTAGAAATTCCTTTATAAAAACATCATATAACTCTTGTTAAAAGGGATTATTCTTAATTGTTAGTTTATCCCCAACTATTTGAGATAAAATACATTCATTTATTGGAATAAAGACATGTATGATAGAAGATATTCCCACCGGATGGATATATTCATCCTTGCACAAATAGAGGATCGTATATTGATCAAGAATATGAAATGTGACTTACTTTATCTAGAAATTGATATGAGATTCAAATAATGAAAGAAAATCCAGGCCATGAATCACCGCAAATTCCACTATAGTATGGATAACACGATTTGATGGAATTACTTTCTCACAAACATCTATTAGGGAATAATTGTAGATTTTGGATGTGACTGTTGTTCCATTAAGAGTTTTCATAGTTAAATAAATATCTAATTGTTCATGTAATTTGAAGATAACCATAGAAAATTATTTAGAAATAAAAGAGTGGATGGATCCAAAATCAAATAAAACATTTTCTACACTAGAGTGGATGGTAAGTGTACCATTCACCACACCATTATCATTCTCCATGTCGATAATAGTAAATGAATGTGACCTTATTTTTACTTTGGAATTATGAGTTTTTTGGTGTTGAAATTCATTAAAACCCTTGGATTAGGGCATTTATTCTCATATTTACCCATTTCCTTTCACTTGTAACATTTAGGTGTAGGTTGTACATTCTATGTATCCCTTTTTTTGTTCGCATCATTAGAAACCATTTTCCCAACATATTGGCATTCAATTTCTATATGAACTTATTTTCCACACTTAAAACATTTATTGGTTACTTTAGACATTTCTCTCAATATTTCATACCACACTTTGAGCATAATGGAAAAATCATCTTCTTTTCAATGTGGTCCATATATTTTACATTAAATTCCATTTTCCTCTTCTTATCAAATACATATGACTGATGAGTTTCTCTAATATCCATCTGATCCATGAGATAACGTCGAACAATTTACTCATAGATATTGGAGTTCTTTATGGATAATTCCCTTTGGAGACAAAGTCTTATTCCTGTAAGGAATTCATCAATCTTACACTCAGGTTGGATGATAATTATAGAAGAATACCCTGAAAGTCAATTATTTTTTCCTTCATTGGTACAAACAGATTCATCATCCTTTTTTTAATTTCAAGGAACACCTTATCTACATTTCTTCTAAGAATACGAGGAATGTGATTATTGAAAAATATGTCCTTGAACTTGTCACATTCCACAGACTTAATTTCATCTCTTTTCCTTGTATTATTTCTTAGATTCCACCATTTATCAGCTTCACATTCCAAATGATATACTTATAAGATGTCTTTATCTATTTCTAGACATTATAGAACGAACAATATCATTTATGTGGAACTGATCGATTATTTAGCCATTAGTGGATCATAAGACCCGCTGAACGAAGGTGGATGTTGCCTCCTTAAGATTCAAATAGGCTATTTATATTTCCATTGCTTATTATTATTTCTTTCATGATTCATAGCTTGAGAAATTTGTGTCGTCATGGATAAAATATTTTATATTACAGCTCCCATAAAATTTGGTAGCTCAGTAGAGACAATCATTGCATTACCCATCATATTCATCATTAACGCGATTCTTTCATGTTCCAGCCATTGACTAAAACCAAGAAGCATAGTGTGAGAAAATCTAATCATAACAGAAAACCACATAATCATGAATAAAATTTCAATTTAGTAATCTTTAGGATTTATCCTATGTTATTCATGGTCATTTATAAAACAATGGGATTGAAACCCATACATTTACATATCATTATGGTTCTTAGTAAGGATTTCTAAACCTAGTTTCCAAACGTTAACTATAACATTCCTCTAATATCAACTATAATGGCCCATAATTTAAATTGAATGCCCTGACCCCAGTCACCCAGAGCCGGTTCATTATTTTAATACATTGGAACGATTACAAGGAATCAAGTCCCGAAGGACAGATTGTTTTATCAGTCTTGGAAAATCGATTGCATACATTAACATTAAATTACAATTTGAAACATAAAAAACAGAATAGATTGTTCTTTTAGAATTCCATTTTTCCCTATAGCTTAACCCAATAAAAATACACTTATTGGAATCCTAGGAAAATGAAACATAAGAAATGGGTGAGCTCAGATGCTCAGTAAGGGTAAATAATTTAGCGGAAGCTATATAAGTTTAGGGCAAGACCTATAATAAAAAAAGCCTTTTAAACATAAACGTGAACATAATATGGTAAAAATAAATGAAACATTACTATATAAACATGCACATGGATATTCTATTAGTTGAACAATCACATGTAATAACTAGTTTCACAATGACGGAATGTCTAATATCATACATCATTACCACATAGTCAAGGTCTCGTGACTAGTATACAAATAAATTTTTGTCAAGGCCTTGTTCCAAGATAGTAGTTTGGCACTAGAGACCAACCGATAAATTGAGGAGCTATAGCGGGCTCCACCCGTCACTTACTAAGTCCACTGCATTCCAAATATGAATTAATGAAACATAACATAAACATTCGTATTAAAAATAGCATACTAAATGTTAATACATTAACCATAAACCATGAATGGTATAAAAAATAGAACATCGATATTCAAACATATAATAACACATTCAATAAAATATGGAAGATTATATTATAATAAATCAACACAAATCAAAAATAATTTCCAGTAAAGGATGCTGATATAGTTGAAAAGGATGAGTAAAACTTTAAAAGAAAATATTTTTTGTAAAATCATTTAAAATTAACAAATTTATAAAGGAAGTAATTTGAAATAGATTTTTGAATCAATGTTTCCCATATCACTTTGTTACTTTGGAAAAGAATTATCATATTAAAACATTGATGTCCATATAAATAAATCCTTAAAATCATTTTGGAAACATAGACATTAATTAAAAATATTTAGAAAGATAAATATTTAAAACATTTAAAATTATGATCTCGATAAAGATTATCTTTAAAAAAATTTTATAATCTTCATTTTGAAATAATTTTTTAGAAAATGGTAATGGATGATAAAAAAGTCCCAGTAAATTCTTACACATAAACAATCTCTGATAATAATGATATTGAGGAATTAACCCATACCAAATTGGTAACTTACGAAACATACACCCCATGAAAGAGGTATCATATAATGAATATGTAAATACACATAAGTTAAAAAGTATTATACAAAGAATACAATTATGGTCAGTACATACACCACATAAAAGGTAATAGTGGCAATATGTCATAAATCTCACAGGAAAAAAAAGTGAGATGAAAACCCCTTACCTTGCACTTTCCTTTGGTCGATGGTGTGTTTAACCTCATGTATTATGATATTAGTATGTTATTAAATTATACCAGAACCATATTAATATTTATTATATCATACATAACTCATTTATGGTTGTATACTACCCATTTAATAATAATTTCCATGTTAAATTAACTTTTCAGGTAAAAATCGCTTTCATCATCGTACGTGTTTTAACTTTTTACTATTGATTGTATCACTTAGATCAATATTTAAATACATCCAGAATATAAAACATGATCTATATATCATATATATATATAATATAAATATGTATAATATACATATATATGAAATGAAAAACACCATTTATGGAGACGGTAGTCCGTACGTACGCCTAAACGCTATTTCCGTTTTCATATCGTGTTGAATGGAAATAAGTGAATAAGATATATGTAAGTAAATATATATATATCTCTATTAGAATTATTATTTCATATATTACATAATATTAGTAATATATATTTTTATAGTTGTCGATGAATGGTGAACGTGGAAAGGAATCTCATCGCGTTGTGGAGACGATAATCCGTACGTAAGCACGAGTGACAATATAATTTCCCTAAAGGTGTGGAATTGGATGTTGTATTAATTTTAAAGAGACATTAGCATGTTATTTTAATTATTTATATACATATATTGAATAATTATATCCATCCCTATAGCATAGTGTTGAATAACAAATTACACCACGGCATGGAGACAGTAAGTCGTACGTACGCACGCATGGTGACCTTATCATTCATAAGATGGATAGAATAATGAATAAATATCTGCCATAATTATAATAACATCTCTATATATAGCAGATACCAGATTTATTATTTTATAATGGAAATAACAAATAAATAAGAACTGGAACAAGGAAAACACTTGAAAGAAGGTGGTGAAATTATTATCTCTTTTTCAGGTTCTTCCTTTACATTTGATCCAAAAGGCTCCTTAAGTTGGCTTTTTACTAAATTAGGTCCTCTAATATGAAGGGAGGATAGTTTAGAGATTATTTGGGAAGATTTATGCCGAGCCAAATGGCTTTGGAGGTGTGAATTTGAGAGAAGGGGAAGTGCCCTTTTATAAGAGGGGTGAGGGGCAACTTTGGAAAAACTTAAAATATTATTTTATAATAATTACATATTCGGTTTATAATGGCTCCAAAATGTATTATATAAAGTATATGGTGGGGATGGGTCTCCAAAAACTCAAACAATAGGTTTTAGAAAAGTTTAGGTAACCATTTTGACCTTATCATTTAGATTTAACTCTAAGTTAAATAATTTAACTTTTACCGTGTCTTCATGTATTCTTACAATATATGGTTAATAAAATTACTATATACTGCTAATCAAACCCTAATTGGATCATTAATGTCATATATATTATTATATATGTCTTTTGGATGATCCTTACTTTTTTAGGACCATTATATCAATAAATAATATAATATCTGTTTTAAAAACTATTTTATGTCAATTTTTACAGTGTTTGGTATCTGTTTTTTGTTAAAATAATTACAGCATGATTACTTCAAACATAATTCATTTAATCAATCCTAACATGTCATATTCACCTATAAAATTCGTTTATGTCATGAAAACGTTGAGATTATATTTATTTTAATATTTATAATACCATTTATTTGATTCTATCATTAATAAGATAATTTATACTTCATCATTGTGTCATTATTAAATTTAATTCTATAATGTCTAAAAAAGATAAATAAAATACCCTTATGTAGGAAATATTTTTATATTTCTAATGAAAATATAAAGTCTAATTTATCTTATGTATAAAACTATATTAAAAATGTTTTAGTCATTAAATTGTGATTTTAACACTTTTAACTATTCTTTAAAAAAAAATGTCTTAATCTAATACATGTTGTCCTAAAGGGTCATATTTTATTTAGAAGGTTTTTTTTGGTCGAATTAAACTTATCCAATAGAATTATGACATGTTTTTGGGTAATAATAATATCATTTTTACACTTAATTACCCTATTTACTTTTAACTGTGGTAAATAAAACTAAAAAGTTACTAATCATCAAAAATTATTTTTATATTATTGAACAAAATTTTACTCCTTTATATTAACCAAGTTTCTAGGATTTTATAAATTCAACTAACAGAAGTAGTAATATTAACATTTATGTAAATTAGCAAATGCTCCTAGGAGGTGTGTAAAAGACGGTAAAAGTTCGATAAATTTTTTTTATATCTATATTTTTTATAAATTGACTTCAATTAATTACTATGAAATTATATATTTATTATGTATCTATATTTGCCTAAAATAAATATAAAAAAAATAAAGAATTATTTAAATAATAATTCGGTTTTAAACGATAACCAATTGTTTTTTCACTATTCATAAAAAATTGTACATTTTTAGAAAAATACCAAAACATCACCCTAGTATAATTTCGATATTACAAATCCAAAAATGAAGTCTATTTTACCAAATTATAAACATTGAAGTTGCATTTATTAATTTAAAATTAATTCTTGTTGTCAAAACAAGTAGCGTGTTTTTAAGAAAAAGTAACTATCATAAGATTGACACTAGTTTTTGTATAATTTCCAAGTGAAATTTATTTCAATTACCAAAATTGTATTAAAGGGTAATAATATAATCTAATTATACTTCCAAAAAATTAAAATGTATAATTCAGCAATATAAATTATTTTGATTAAAAAAGTTGTTTTCAGTTAAAAAATTGTTTTTTCACTATTCACCCAAATATGAAAGTTATCAGAAAAACACCAAAAATTTATTGAAACTAACTTATTATGTCCCGATTCTAAAGGAGAAGTTTATTTTTTCAAATTTAATATAAAAAAGTTTCAAATACTATATTTAAAAAGGGTTCTTCATTAAAAGGGGGTAAAATTTCATTTTTTTGAAAAATAATTATTTTATCTGAAAAAATGTATTTGTTCTTACATTATGTATAAGAAACTCATAATATGTATTATAAAATTATAAGTATTATATAAAGTTAAAAATTCAGTTAATACTATTCATAACTAATTTTGAACGGCTAGTTTGGTATGTTGTGGTGCGCTTGAACTCAGTGTTTCGTGTAGTGCATGTTATTGAATTAGTTTGAAGAAATAACGTACTTTGAAATCATGGGGTGTTACATTCTTCCCTCCTTTAATAAATTGCATCCTAAAAATTTGAAATTGTTCTTCGAAAATAAAAGGATTAAAATAGAAAATAATTTTGTTGGAAAATCCACATCAGAAATTGGGTTAATATAATTTAGTCTAAATCAGAGGAAAAGGGGAATAAAAAAGTCACCACCAAATTATGATTTTTATTAGGAGAACATTGGTGGAAATTAATGAACCATAAATGGAGGAAAAACTTAAATATTTATAGGGAGTGATTGAGGTCATCAATCACAAACAATTGTAGAATTGTGGGTCTCAAAGCCACCAATCTATGATGATTTAAAATATCATCGGTTCAATAAAATGTAAGGTATTATGATAACACATTTTTGGTTTTAAGACACCTTCCCTAAAGTTTTATTTTTAATTTATCCATAAAATAAGAGGATATATATATATATATCTGTGTGTGTGTCTATATATATAATTGACAAGTAGAGTTTCATCCCTCAATTAATTCCTACCATAAACTCATCTTTCACTCTAAAAGATTTAAAAAATTAAATAAATATATATTCTATTTATCCTAATATTATAGGGTTCCAAAAATAATTAATTTATAATTCACATGTCAGGCCCCTTAAAAACTAAAATATTTAATCTAGTACATCACGTGGGTCAGTGATAGGTGATACACCCTTGCCTCCCTTCGGTTGCGGGTTAAAGTCTCACGGCCTTCCCAGACATGATGGGTTACCGCCCAACCTCCATGCTATCCTTTTTATGGAAATACTATAATAACCTTAAAAATAATATACAATTTCATACTTAATCCATTCCAAAATTTAGATTTATCCAAAATACTTATATCCAAACTCCTAGTCCAATGTTTATAAGGAAGTTAAATATAATGAGGATCCCTTTTTCTAGGTAATAACATGTGAATGCCTTCATCATGTATTCTTTTACAACACCACAACATCTTGAATTACCAAAATCAACCATCTCTTTTTTAAAAATTACTACCTTAGATTCAAGACCATATAATCTAAACTTCCAAATGAAATAGTACTGCATTAAAATCCTTATTTATCTCCATAATTCATGTAACCAGTATACTGTTGATACAACACTCAAATGAAGTAATTATATAATTACAACATAAGAACACTAGTCATTTTTATTCATCTGAGGTATTATCAAAACGTGATTATTATCCAATAACATCATTTGCAGTATACTCTTATGAATGGGACATTGATTCACGTAGTGTCTCAAATCCTTGCAGATGACTAATTTTACATTTTAAAACATTTTCTTACCCTTGAAATCATGTACTTGGTGTCCTTTTTCTCCAAACATATTAAAAACTCACATTCCCATCAATCATTTATGAAGGCGATTCATTCCAAATTTATCACAAATTGGAAAATAATTCTCTCCCTTTATCCATCTTTCTTTCTACCATCCTTTTCATTTCTGGATTCCCTTCAAAGCCATAGGATTCATAGAATTATTTAAATATCTTATTAACACAAGACACTATTTCTTCATATGTTGAGAATACATGGGAGACTATTTCCCTTATAAATTTTGGCTTATTATGATGAAAGAGATGATCCTTCTTACTCTTTGGATCATATGTATTGTTGGAGTTCTCATTCCATATACTGGGATCCATTTCTAACTAACGGCATACACTAGGTCAGTTTATGAATCACAATTCTTTATTGTAAAAAATTAATGTACCTAATGTAAATTGAACAGTTTATGGATATATTCCATAATCATAAAAAAATTTCTTTGAGGAGGTATATATTCAAAAACCTTTCATAGTGGTTTGTAAAAAAATGATAATTACCCTAAGCATATCCACAAGGAGTGTCGTAACCAAGAGTGCAGCAAGGCCCGTTGTCGTGCACCAGTTCCCATTTGAGTCTAGCTCGAAGCGGTGTTTTCAGGTTTTACCCCTAGGTACATCTATTCCAGAGTCACCTCTACCTGCACGTATCCAGACATGATGTATTTTCTTGGAAAACTCACAAAATCTCTACATTACCAAAATTCAAGGATGTCCTTTTATAATAATCCTCGAAGTCTATATTAGGTCTATGTTCTCTAATCAGAGTTTATCTAAATATAGCTTCCATGGTTATTGTTAAACTTCCTCTGATACCAACTATAACACCTCAACCCCATTCACCCAGGGCCAGTGCATTATTTTAATACATTGGCATAATTACAAAGAATCAAGTCCCGATGGACTGATCAGTTTAGCAGTCTTGGAAAATAGATTACAAATATTAAGTTTTCATTAAAATTTGAAACATAAAACACAGAATAGATAGTTCTTTGAAAATTTCATTTTTCCCTGTATCTTAACCCTTCAAATCAATCATAATACACTTCTTGGAATCCTGGGAAAATAAAACATACGAAAGGGGTGAGCTCAAATGCTCAATAAGGGTAAATAATTTAGAAGAATATATACAATTTTAAGGAAATACGTGTAATCAAAAAATCCTTTTAAACATAAATATGAACATAATATTGTAAAAATAAATGAAACCTTACTATATAAACAGGCACATGGATATTCTACTAGTTTAATAATCAAATGTAATAACTAGTTTCACAATAAGGGAATGCCTAATACCGGACATCATTACCACATAGTCAAGGCCTTGTGCCAAGAATACAAATAATTTTTTTGTCAAGCCCTTGTTCCAAGACACTAGTTTGTCTCATGAGACCAATAGATGCATCGAGGAGCTATAGCGGGCTCCACCAGTCTCTTACTAAGTCCACTGCATTCCTCATATGAATAGTTGAAATATATCATAAAAAATTGTATTAAAACTAGAATATGAAATGTCAATACATTAACCATAAACAATGAATGGTATAAAAAATAGAACATCCACATTCAATAATATCATCACTCATTCAACAAAATAAGGAAGATATAATTATAATAAATCAACCCCAATCAAAAATAATTTCTAGTAAAGGATGCTGATATAGTTGAAAATGATGAGTAAAACATTGAGAGAGATATGTTTTTTTTAAAATCATTTAAAAGTCACACATTTATAAAGGATGTAATTTGAAAGATATTTTTTAATCAATGTGTCCCACACCACTTTGAAACATTGGAAAATAATTATCATTTGAAAGCATTCATGTCTATATAAATAAATCCTTAAAATCATTTTGAAAACATGTACATTAATTAAAAATATTTTGAATGATAAATCATTAAAACATATAAAATTGTGATCATGATAAAGAGTACCTTTCAAAAATAATTAAAATATTCATTTTGAAATCATTTTAATGAAAAATGGTAATGGATGATAAAAAAGTCCCAGTAAATACTTACACATAAACAATCTCTGATAATAATGAGATCGAGGAATTAACCCTTACCAATTTGGTAACTTACGAAACATACACCCCATGAATGAGGTATAATACAATGAATATGTAAATACAAATTATTTAAAGTTTATTACACAAAGAATAAAATTATGGGGAGTACATACGACACACAAAAGGTAATAGTGGCAATATGGCATGAACCTCTCGGGAATAAGGAGTGAGTTGAAAACCCCTTACCTTGCACATTCCTTTGGTTGAGGGTACATTTATCCTCCTGTATGAAGATCTTAGTATGTTATTAAATTATACCAGAACAATATTACTTTTTATTATATTAAACATGATTTATTTATGTTTTTATACTACCCATTTAATAATAATTTCCATTTAAATTAACATTTCGGGTAATAATCGCTTTCTTTATCGTACGTGTATTAACTTACTACTCTTGATTGTATCACTTAGACCAAGATTTTAATACTTCAAGAATATAAAAAATTATTTATAGATCATATATATTTATAATATAAATATTTACAATATAAATATATAAATATATATGAAATTAAAAACACCGTTTATGGAGACAGTAGTCCGTACGTACGCCTAAACGCCATTTCCGTTTTCATATCGTGTTGAACGTAACAAAGTGAATAAGATATATGTAAGTATATATATATATATATATATATATCTCCCTATTATCATTATTATTTCATATATTACATTCTTATTAGTAATATATATATATTTATAATTGTCGATGAATGGTGAATGTGGAAATGAATCTCATCGCGTCGTGGAGATGGTAATCCGTACGTACGCACGAGTGACAATATCATTTACATAAAAGTGTGGAATTTGATGGTATATTTATTTTTAAGAGACATTTTCATTTTATTTTTATTATTTATATACATATTACTCATCATTATATCCATCCAAATAACATAGTGTTGAATAACAAATTACCCCATAGCGTGGAGACAGTAAGTCGTACGTACGCACTCATGGTGACATTATCATTCATAAGATGGATATAATAATGAATAAAGATGTGTCATATTTATAATAACATCACAGTATATAGAATAGAGTGGATTTATTATTTTTTAATGTAAATAACAATGAAACAAGAAGTGGAAGAAGAAAGGAACTTGGAAGAAGGTGGAGAAATTATTACCTCTTCTTTGGGTTCTTCCTTTTGATTTGATAAAAAGTCTCTTTAATATGGCTTTATGACTAAAGGAGGGCCTCTAATATGAAGTGAGGATAGTTGAGAGAGTACTTGGTCAGATTTTCTCTGATCCAAATAGATTTGGTGGTGTGAATTTGAGAGAAGGGAAAGTTCCCTTTTACAAGAGGGGTGATGGGTACCTTTGGAAAAACATAAAATATTATTTTATAATAAATTCATATTCAGTTTATAATTGCTCAAAAATGTATTATGTAAATTATAAGGCGGATATGGGTCAAAAACCACTCATCCAATTGGTTTTAGGCATGTTTAGGGTACCATTTTAACCTTATCATTTTGTTTTAACTCTAAGTTAAATAATTTATCTTTTATCATGTCTTCATGTATTCTTACACTATATGGTTAATAAAAATACTATATACTACCAATAAAACCCCTATTGGTTCATTAATGTCATATATATTATTATATATGTATCTTTCCTGAACCATATATTTTTAGAACCATTATATCAATTAATAATATAATATTTTTTTTAAAAACTATTTCACGTCAATTTTGACACTATTTGGTATTTTTTTTGTTAAAATAATAACAGCTTGATAACTTAAAAAAATAAATTTAATCAATCCTAAAATTTAATATTCACCTATAAAATTCGTGGATGTCATAAAAACTTTTAAATTATATTTATTTTAATATTTATAATACCATTTATTTGATTATTCCATTAATAAAGTAACTACTTCATCATCATTGTGTCATTAATAAATTTAATTATTGAATGTCTAAAAATTATAAATAAAATACCCTTATGTAGGAAATATTTGTATTTTTTTTAATTAATATTTATATTATAATTTATCGTATGTATAAAACTATATTAAAAATCGTTTAGACATTGAACTTTGATTTTATCTCTTTTAACTCTTCTTTAAACAAAATAATAATAAATGTCTTAATCTAATCCAAATGGACCTAAAGGGTCATATTTTATTTCTAAGGATCTATTTGGTCTAATTACACTTATCAAATAGAATTAGGACATGTTTTATGGTAATAATAATATCATTTTTACCCTTAATTACCCTATTTACTTTTAACAGTGGTAAATAAAAGTAAAAAGTTTACTATTCACCAAAAATTATTTTTTCCTTATTTAACCCCATTTAAATCCTTGATATTACGTTTTTTTCTAGAATTTTCTAAATTCAACTCACAGAAGCGGTAAAATTAAGTTTTAAATAAATTTGCAAATGCTCCTAAGAGGTGGGTAAAAGACGGTAAAAGTTTGATATAATTTTTATATATAAAAAATTATTATAAATTGATGCCAATGAATTAAAATGAAATTATATAAATATTAGGTATCTATTTTGACATAAAATAAATTAAAATAAAATTAATTATTAATTAAATAATTTTTTTTAAATGATAACACAGTGTTTTTTCAGTATTCATAAAAATTTGAACATTTTCAGAAAAATACCAAAAAATCACCCTAGGATAATTTCGATATTCAAAATCCAAAAATGAAGTCTATTTTACCAAATTCAAATCATATAAGTCACATTTATTAATTTAAAATTAATTCTCATTGTCAAAACAAATAGTGTGTTTTTAAGAAACAGTAACTATCAAAAGATTGGCACTTGTTTATGTATAATTTCCAAGTAAAATTAACTCCAATTACCTACATTGGATTAAATGGAAGAAAATATACCTAATTATACTTCAAAAACATTAAAATGTATAATTCAACACTATAAATTATTTTCATTAAAAAAGTTGTTTTCAGTTAAAATATAGTATTTTTCACTATTCACACAAATATGAAATTTATCAAAAAAACACCGAAAATTTATTGAAACTAAATTATTATGTCCCTATTCTAAAGAAGATGTTTATTTTGTCAAATTGAATATATAAAATATTCAAATATTGGATTTAAAAAGGGTTCGCCATTAAAAGGAGGTAAAATTGCCTTTTTTTGAAAAAATAATTCTTTTATCTGAAAATATGTATTTGTTCTTACATTATGTCTAAGAATCTCATAATATGGATTCTAAAATTATTATGATTATATTATGTTAAAAATTCAGTTGATACTATTCATAATTTCTTTTGAACGGCTAGTTTGGTAAGTTGTGGTGTGCTTGAACTCAGAGTTACGTGTGGTGCATGTTATTGAAATTCATTGAAGAAATAACGTACTTTAAAATCTTGGGGTGTTAAATTTAATACATTTATATCAATATAGAATTGAATTTTATTTATTAAAACTTATAATAAACCATGAAAGGACCATATCGGTAGGAATTCACTCTATTAGATCCAATCTCCCGTTTTTCCTTAGTAACTCAGTGGTAGAGCTGTCAGCTATTAAATGGCAGGTCATAGGTTCAAGTCCTACTTGGGGAGATTCTTTGATTCATTCTTCATGAAATAAGAATGAAAATAAGAGGTTTGTGTCTTTAGAAACTGGGAAACATAAACAATTTGTTCATAAAACATCAACATTCTCTCATTTATTTCATTATATCTAGCCTCATTTTTGTCATACCATACATAATACCCTTCTTTATGTCCTGGGGAAAAGAAATATATAAAATTATGAGATAAAATTATAATTAAGGGTAAAAAATGATATAACCATCATATAATATTCCTATGAACATAATATTTGATAATCGTATCCTATATATAAAAGATCATAATATCATATAACAGGATAAACCATTAAATTGAAATGTAATCAAAATAGTAATAACATAAGACATAAATTTTTTTGTAATACACACATGATCATAGAAAATAATTTCATAATAGTCAAAGTCCTTTTCCAAGACAATAATAACAGTCAAAGTCCAATACTGAACCGACTTCACTCCTCGTTCTAGGACTATATTACTGATCCAGATTTACTTGTCATTTCATCCATGTCTATCTCATTAGATTTAAATCTTTACACAATGCATTAGAGGGAGATATAGGTCCCAAAAATATCATAATTAAACCATTATTATGTGTTCCACAGAAACATAAACCAATCATCATAGCATAACCCATGTAATATAATTGAGTTCATAAACATCATTCCACCATTAAATAATCTATATCAGATAAATAGACATCATAAAAATAATTCAATCACAATTTTAATCAAATCTAAGTAATAATAGGTATATATTCATAACCTTATTTCATCGTCGATGGAAAATAATTTTGATAAACACATCAACAAAGATCATGATGAAAATATCATTTATGCTTCAAAACTATTATCTTTTCCCAAAATAGATTGCAAATTTAAAAGAGAATAATTTAATTGAAAATACCCTTGTAAACTTATAGTGTATTATTCATGAAAAAAAGACATCATGAAGATACTAAAACTCATTAATTCCGCTAAGCTAATATAACATTCACATCTAACGTTTACCAGAAAAGTCAAAAAGCACCTTATATGGCAAACAAAAGAAAGATTCCTACTACACCACATAGTAAAAGTAAAAAAGTAATAAAAATAAATTTAAACATAGATGTATGAATAGTAAAAACTTTATGAAAAAATTATTAGAAAACATGGACATGGATGATAAATATATACCCAGTAGATACTTATGTATAAAAAATATCTTATAAAAATAGATTGGAAAAGTTATCCCTTACCATAAGTTTGATCGGATTTGTATGTTTCTGAACCTCCTATAAAATTATTTAAATAATGTTACTAATTTATTCATTAATCGTAATCATTTTTATGATAAAATTTATGAAGATATTTTCATCCCTTTGTTAGTAACATTTCATTTTAACTCACTATTCAGGAATTAACTTCTTAATGTTCTTATATATGTTTTGTCGGATAAGTTTATTCATGTTTTTAGATTATATATATATCATTTAAATCATGTTATTATTATATTTTTTATAATATTTATTCATTAAATTCATTTATATAATCATGCATTAATTAATATTAGGTTGAACAAATCAAATAACATCATGGATAATGTAACCCATTTGTACGCGCGAGCGATGATACCATTCACATAATTGTTGATTGGTTTTGAAGTGGATAGTGTATAGTATCTCATAATTAGTATCATGTTATAATATTTATATCTAATTAATATTTCCACCATTATACCCATCCATGTAAGGTGGTGGTGAAAACCAGATTAGACCACGGTGTGGAGAAGGTAAGCTGTAAGTACGCATGGGTGGTGATTTCATTTTTTGTAGGATTAATAGAAGGTGAAATAGGGATGTTTCATATTTATAATAACATATCAATAAATTAGAGATACTGATTTTATTAATTTATAATTAAACAACCAAATAATAGGAAGTATAAGAATAAATTAATTTGAATGAATCGTGAGAAGAGATTACCTCTACCTCAACGGGCCTCGTTTAAATTTCTCTAAGAAAACTCGAGTTGTTTTTTTGAAAAAGAAATCACCTCTATAATGATACTAGGGAAGTTGAGAAATGAAATGGGAAGGGATTATATGATCATGAATGCACAAAATTGAGTGAAGATGAGGAGTTGGTGGCTTTTTATAAGAGAGGAGAGGTGCACTTTAGGATACTCATCAAAATATTAGATTATTATAAATTTAATTTCCACTATAAATGGTCAAAATATTTTTTTATTTAATGATAAGATGATTTTTGATCGAATAATAATCTTCCAATAATATTTAGTCATGTTTATAATATATTTTTTATCCTTATCTATTTGGTTTAGCATTTATTTTACCCTTTTTAATCTTATCATGATATCATGTTATTTACACATTATGGGTTAGTGTAATTCCCATATTATAGAAAACGACCAATGTAAAGTAATTTATGACATATTTGGACATATATTAATCATTTTGATTAATATTAGATTTTACTAATTTAATATCATTTAATAAACTATTTTTTGTTTTCAGTTATGAATTGTCTCAATTTTGGAAATTATTCATACTAGACTTTTCTAAATTCACAAAAACAACTTTCCATCTAAAATAAGTCATTAAATTAAATAATAATGTTAATTTATTCCATAAAAATTTTATATGACATCAATATAACCAACATATATTTTTTAAAAATATTTAAAATTTCATTTACTAGACTCTTTCATTAATGAGGTAATCACTACCTCATAATTATGTCGTCATTAAGGTTATTTATATGATCTCTAAAAATTATAAATAAAATATCATGATGTAGTAAATATTTTTTTTATTACTAATGACTTTTTATAATAATATATATTAGTTTTATCCAAATATGTTATAATAGATTTATTAAAAGACATTTGTTTAGGTTATATTTATCTTAACATTAATTTAATTTTTATAAAATGTTATTTTTAAATCTATGTGAATCCATGGTGTCCCCAAAATTGACCCATGGATGTTCGTGGTCAGAAATATTTCCTCCAATAGTATTATGACATGTTTTTGTATAGCATTATATTATTAAATTATTATTATTTTACCCTTATTTACCAGTTTTAACCATTAACCATTGTAAATAAAATAATTAATGATGTTACTATTCATAATGTCAAAAATTAAAAGGTACATATTGAAAAAATTTATACATTTTGTTTCTAAATATGGAATCCATTTTCTGAAATTCAAAACACAGAAGTTGCAAAAATTAATTTAAATTTATTCCCATTGTTGAAATGAGGAAATGGTTTTAAAAGTTAAAACACTGCAAAATATTGAAATGTTTTTTACCTATGAATTTATTGTAAAATTAATTTTAATGACATAAATTATATTAAATGGTAAATATATATTATATTTATATGTTAAAAATAATCAATATTCTATTTTAATCATATAAATTATCCTGATGAATAACATTGTTTTTAATTAAAATTTAGCGTATTTTTAATATTCATTAAAACATGAAAGTTATCCAAAAATAATAATAAATTATCCAAAGTAAATTTTAATATCTATATTATAAATAATATGACTATTTTATCATATCTAAGTTATTAATGTGTAAAAATATTAATTTCAAATGGGGTCTCTATTCAACTGTATATAATTATCCTTTTAAAATAGGGTTTTTATAAATAAAATTTGGTTTTTATTCATACCCTATTACGAAAATATCCATTGGATGAATATAAAAAATATTTTATTAAGTATATAATACATATATAACATTAATTTAATTACAAAATGTAATTCACTAAAAAATAAAATAATCTAATTGATTTATATTTTTCATAAATAATTAATAAACAATAATTTCATAATGCCATTTCATAAGTTAGTTATCATTATTCCAACTATCCTAACAGCTTGGATATTATGATAATTTTATAATAAGGGTTTCTCATGGTTTATTTGAACATAAAATTGTGTGTAATTCAATTTAATGAGTGATGAAAATTATTTATTGAAAATATTGCATAAAAATATCCGAGTGTAACAATTCATTTAAATATAATAAATTGACAGAATATAAATTTCTAAAAAAAATGCACCCATACAATATGAGAATTCTACTAATAAAATTTGATTCAACATAAACCTCATCAAAAGAATATTTCACAAAAAAAAATAATTAATGAACATGAAAAATTAATCAAACAATAATGCTAATTAATTAAATATTATTTAAATGAAGAATCACTCACCTTAGGTGAAGATGCCTCTAAAAGTTCAGTGTGCAACTCCAATTTATCACCAAATGCACCACAAATAAAAAACAAAGAAGAACTTGAGTGATCTGTACTTGTGGAGAATGGAGCGGGAGGCCACTGGGATGGTTATGGAGGCTATCCTTGTGACGAAATGGGGTTTCTAGAAGTGCTATATTCAAGATACAAGTGGTGTGTGATTGTATGAAGCAATGAGAGGTGATTCGAGGTGTCACGATGGGCATTGGTCAGGTATGCCACTGAAGGGAGGTGTGGCATACCAGAAAAGCCATCTAGAAAGGTGAAAAGAGGGTGTCGACCTGGAGGGTGGCCCGTCAGACCAGCCCAAAGAAGGTTCCGGGCACAGCGGAAGCACATTGGTGGATGTGCCCACATGGATTTTGGTCATTAGCAGTGATCAAGCTGGGATCAAAACGAAGCTAAACGCAAGACTCCACAGATCCAATCACAGAAATAGACTATGAAGAAGGATAATCCTGGAACCAAAAATGAATATTATCACAGGTTGATTATAATTAATTTAATTAATTGACAAGAAGAACATTTTTGGTGTTCTTTCTTTGATGATATTTCTTATCACATTCTGATGTGATTCATTATTGCATTGCAAAGACCAAGGATATACTTTTTCTAGAAGTGATCCACACATGAACCACGTATCTCTAGATGTCGCCAAAGGCTTCTCTGGTTGCTATCATGGAGAAACTGTTTCTTGTGTTGTCCGCCGTAGATATACTAGATCTGATGGAGGAGGATCTCTCTTGGTCTAGAGAGCGTTCTTGGAGGAAGGAGACCTTTTTTTCTTGAGATAATTCTACAAATTTGTTGTGCACAATGATTATGGACAAGTGTTTGGGTTGTGAGGATATTTATAGTCGAGGATGAGGTTATAGAGTTAAAACAATAAATAAGCGCGTTACCTGTTTTATTTATATCATTAAATCTTATTGAAAACCCCCACATGTTGAATCATTATTTCCTTGACATGCGCCCATGATGATTATAATAAATATCATTTAATAAAACAATATTATTTTATAAAAAAATCGACTAGAAAAAATACATGACGTGTAATCATTAATACAGGGTGTGTACTTGTTTTTCATAAAACTTCACGGCATGTCATCATTGATACACAACATGTACTTGTTTTTCATTTCCTTTCCAAAATGAAAACTACACTGCGTTTAATCATTATTATATGGCGTGTATATCTTGTTTTCATTTTATTCATGCTCAATCATTAAAACGATTTAGGCTTACTTGAATAATTATTAAACCACGTATGTGAATAATCTTTATTCTACTTGAGATACTTGGATACACTTAGTGTGTGACCTACTAGGCCTTTTTATCGTTGGCATTAGGCAGTCTTGCCTAATGTCCAAGATTGCTATCTAGAAATGGGTCAAGGCACCCACGAGATAGAAGATGATGCTTTATTGTCTTGTCACCTCATACGAAGGCTTACTGTGTAATTTAATCCCTTTGTCTCAATATCTCATCAAGCAGGATTGAAGGTAGTGTCATAAACCTATATGCTTGATCTATCATTCTTTGACATCCAGAAATAAACTCGCCTTTACACCATGGCCACGAAAATTGGGCGATACTTCTATTTTAATCATATGGCCCGAGATATCTACTTCCATAAATATGGAAGGGACAAATCCTTCCTTGAATTATCCATTGAAAACATGTCATTTGTGATGAACCCATCGTACCCTACTTTTCTCTAACTGTCTTCATAATGGTTTTCGTTAGAAAATCTAAGTGCGTGAGTCATGACATGAGTTAATGATAATATTCAAGTCTAAGGACCATTACTCACGCTCGTAGATAGTAATGTCTGATGACAACAAGACAAGTAGAATTTCGAATGGCAGTCCTGTTATCATAATCTCTCATACTGGAGATTACCAAGTGTGAACTCCATGAAAGAGAGTCTAATCTTCTTACGAATACTCACACATGATGGTCTGTATACTATGTGTCCTATCATTGTATGCCATCCAACATTAGAAAATTATTTATGAATATTGTAATATCATTTCAAGGTTCTCATCATAGTAGGGATCAGAAATCTCCTTATTAATGTATCAAATATTCCAGAACATCATTATATTATAGTCATGAAAAAACAATGAACAATATATAATAACTGTAGATTCGTGTAATAAAAGTAAAAATAGTTGGATCTCAGGACTCCAACTCTAACAAACTCCCACTTGTACTAGAGCCAACTACATATGACTTTTAGTCTGCTAGACCCCACATGATGATCATGTTCATACTGAGTCAATGCATTAGTCAAGGAGTCCAACACGCTGTCTTCCATGGGAATACTGATCACAGAAACTTCACATATCTGAGAAAAATATCTAAAGGGATGATACTTATGTATGTCCCTTGTCCGCTGATTTGAGCTTAGCTCTTTCGCAAGTGCCACCGATGCAGTATTATCACAGTAGAGTGTGATAGGATCTTTATGGCTAGGTTTTGCAAATATCTCATTGCTGAAGCTTCACATCCAAACTGCTTCTTTAGCTGCCTCAGAAGCTTTGATATACTAAGACTCCACGGTATAATCTGCAACCACACTCTGCATTGAGCTCTTCCAGCTTACTATAGGTCCATTCAAACTGAATATGTATCTAGTCTGCGACTTTATGTCATCCTGATCAGTATGGAAACTAGCATCTACATGTCCTCTGATTTCTAGTTCCACATCTTCACCATAAACCATGAACATATCTTTAGTACGCCTCATATACTTAAGGATAGTTTTGACTCCCATCTAATGGTGGCCTCCTGGATCAGCCTGAGATCTTCCTGCTGCACTTAATACATAAGAAACATCTAGCCTCATAAATAGAATATCATACATGAATGACCCAATTACATATGCGTAAGGTATCTATGACATTTTATTTCTTTCCTCATCTATCTGAGGACACATTTTCTTGGAATGATGAATTCCAGGTGACACTGGAAAAAATCCCCTCTTGGACTGTTCTATACTGAATCTCTTCAGAATCTTGTTATTGTATGTACTTTGACATAGGCCCAAAATTTTATTGGATCTATCACGATGGATCTTGATCCTAGGAATATGTGCTGCCTTGCCCAAGTCTTTCATAGAGAAGAATTTTCCTAACCATGCCTTAACACTCTGTAAGGCAGGTACTATGTATCCAATTAGTAATATGTCATCAACATAAACTATTAGGAAAACAAATGCACTTCCAATAATCCTTTTATAGACACATTTCCCACATTCATTCTTATGAAAGCCAAATTCTTTTATAGATTAATCTAAATGAATGTTCCCTAACCTTGATACTTACTTTAATCCATAAATGGATTTTTGAAACTTGCCTACCATGTTGGCATCCTTTGGAGTCAGAAAACCTTCAGGGTTTGTCATGTAGACATCTTCCTAGAGGTTCCCATAAAGGATTTCTATTTTAACATATATTTTCCTTCCTTCATCATCATGGTAAGTGGAAATGGCCAATAGTATTCTGATGTATTTCAACATCAAAACCAGTGAAAAGGGTTCATCACAGTCAATTCCTTGATGATGTCTAAAACATTTTGCAACCAGTCGTGTTTAATAGGTTCTTAATTATCCCTCCATGTTCAGTTTCTTCTTGAATAACCACTTATTACAAATAGGATTTACAACAACTGGAGGATCTACCATAATCCAGACTTGGTTTTGGTACATGGAATCGATTTAAGAATTCATGGCTTCTGGCCACTTAGCTACGTCTGTGCCTTCAATTGATTCCTTGTAGGTTTGAGGATCATCATTTTCCACCAATAATGTGTCACTGTTCTTGGTGTTAATAAAACCATATCGTTCTGGTTATCTCACCTCTCTCATGCTACTATGCAGTTCTTTTGTCTCTGGAACAGATATCTCTTCCACATGGCTTTGTTTATTATATTCTAGTACCAACACATGTGTATCTTGAGCCTTGAATTCATCAATGTCCATCTCACTCCCACTATCTCTTTTGGAGATATGCTCCCTCTCAAGGAATATGGCGTGTCATGCCACTGTAACCTTTTAATCTGAGGAGTTGTATAGGTAATACCCCCTGGTTTCCTTGGGATATCCTAAAAATATACCCTTTGTGATTTGGGGTGAATGTTTGTTACCTAAAGAGGCCTTAACAAATGCTTCACTACCCCACACATGTAATTTTGATAAAATAGCATTGCGTCCACTCCATAACTCATATGGAATACCATTTATTGATTTAGATGTTACTTGGTTTAGTATGTGTGCTTCTGTTTGTAATGTATATCCCCAAAAGTATAATGGAAGACTCACATGACTCATTATTGATCTCACCTTGTCAAATAGGGTGCATTTACTTCATTCACTTACACCATTACATTGAGGTGTGTATGGAGGATTAAGTTGAGATTGAATCCCCAAATCCCCTAAGAAATCAATGATGTCATGATTAAGATATTGTCCTCCTATGTCTGAGTGGATTCTCTTAATCTTCTTACCAAGCTAGTTCTCAAATTCATTATTGTATTATTTTAAATGATCAAAAGAATCTGACTAATACCTCATTAAGAAAATATATCCATATTTACTAAAATCATCAGTAAAAGTTATGATGTACAAGAACCTACCCCTTTCATCAACTGGAAATGGTTCACACCCATACGTGTGAAATAATAATAGAAGCTCTTAATCCCTTTCACCTTTCCCACTAAATGGGTCTTTGGAAATTTTTCCTTGTAGTCATGCATGACATACACCAAATTGGTTTTAGTTCGAAATAATCTAAATACCCATATTGATGAAATTTAGTCAAATGTTTCTCATTGACATGACTAGCCGGTGATGAAAATGTTGGGTGTCGTATGATTCTTTTGAATTAACATTGTCATCTATTGAAATTACTTTGTTTGTTTAGTCTAACATATAAAGGCCATTATATAAATGTTCCCTACAAATAGAAATGTTATCTTTATTAAAGGAGAAACATTCATTTCCAAAGTAGAAGATGAATCCATCAGTATATAATCTGGATACTGAAATAATGTTTTTGGTTTCAGATGGTACATAATAACATATTTTCAATACCAATACCATCCTAGTAGGCAATGTGAGGTGGTAGTCTTCGACAGCTACAACAGTGATTCTGGTTTCGTTGGCTGCTCGCAGATCCTCCTCACCCCAGTCAATCTTTCTAAATCTACTTGCTTCCTATATTTGGATACAGATTTGAGCACCTCAAGCAATATCTAATACCCAATTAGTATAAAAAAATATATTAAATTCAATATCAAATGAACCTGAAGCTTTCCCTTTCTTCCATGGCTACGTTCAGTTTTTCTTCCAATTGCACATCTTTCCACATGTGAAACAAATAGCCTCATATTCTCTTGCCTCCCCATTGATCTTCTTTTTTATGGAAGGCCTGGAATAAGATTTGGGCTTAAGGCCATTCACTTTTACTTTCCTTTTATTCACCATAAGGACAGAAGGCTTTTGACACTTCATATCATTATCCACTTGGAAAATGAGGAAAAGGATATCAGATAGAGAGTTCTCAAGTTTTTCATATTGAAATTTAAAATAATGTTAGAGAATCTCTAGGGGAGTTATGCAAGAATGATATTAGTACCCAGTTATTTTGGGAGTATAAACCCTAGAACATCCATGAACTTAATGTATCCAATGATCTTAACTACATGAGGCCCCGCTGGGGGAACCTCTCTAAGCTTGCTCTAGAATAGAGCCTTGGAGATCTCAAACCATTCATGTCTTGCTCTCTCCTGGTATAGACCACGGAGGTGGTCGAGCATGCTATAGTCATCCATGTCTTCATGAGACTTCATGAGATTACTATACATTTATGAGAGCTTCATACATTGAATGTCGAGTGCATCGTTCAAATGATGATCATAGACCAGGAAATCTTCATCACTTTCCTCTTTGGCGGGTGAATCAGGAAGTGCGGACTCCAGCACATAATACATTCATTCATCACATAGGATAAAACGAAGGCGCCTAAACCATTCTTAAAAGATTTTTCTAGTGATGATAGTTTCTTTATCCATAATTGAACGCAGAGAAAATGTGTTTAATGAGTTTGTCATATTGATTCAACAAACTAAATGAGAAGATTTATTAGTACTCATTGATCGCATTTTTTGAAAAATAATAAATGAATTTATTAATTTTACCACTATTTCATCAAGTCCTAATGGCTGTCACCATTGAACTTTTGAATGTCCAGTTTCCATGATATTCTAGTGACAACAATTCATATTCACCTTCTTATAATGCCCACAAGGGTTGGTCAAGCTATTTGAAGGTATTTAGGTAGGAAGGTCTTTTCCAACGGTGAGTTTAAAGTTCCTTGATCTGTTGAGTGGACTCCCCATTCCTGAAATCTTGACTTAGATTTTCTTCAACACATTCCTCTATTTTACAACAAGACATGCAAGGGATACTCCTCTTGATGTAAAATTTTTATGTTAACCCTAAACTTTCATAAGAGCTTCCATTATAAAAGTAAGTGTCCCAACATGGGTTGGTCAAACACATAGTTTTATTGAGTCTTTCACTTAATCATGTAATGGAAGGCTTTTATTACCTAATATGGTATTCGAGGGATTTTATTTTTATGCATAGTTTTGCATTATCACATGCTTGTTAATATAATGTGGTGCTTTCTTAAGTGATTAACCATGTTTTAATAATGTTTACGTATAGTCCGGTTTTTTTATTTTATTCCATCATTGCATGCTTGTTTATTTCATTAATTATGTGATCGCCACAACACATACATAATAAATAAAACATGTATTTATAGAGAAATAAAATAAGATGGCATAATTATGAGATTTTATTCGTTGGCTTATCTAGTGGTTTTGATAAGCTAACCCTAACCTAGGTAAATATACCATGAACCTGATGGTTCATGTTTGGCTGCTCCCACATATCCTCCTTGTTATTTCTTAGGATGGTTTTGCCTCAGCTTTGGGTTTTGAACCATATCCTCTAACATGGTAGATCCTCCATTACATGGGGTTTACATTAAAAAAACATGGGTACACAGGCCATACATATTATTGGAAGAAGGATCGTAGGCCAATGAATTTAAATTGAATAAATTTAAATGAAACAATAAAAACACAAACGGTCTTTTATCTAGATCATGATCATCAAAAGCATGAAACAACATTTAAAAATATTTAGTATTCAAATTCTATTAATCATTATTTTATTTAAGATAAGTTGTGATTGAATTCAATTAATTATGACCTTATATTTAAATAATTCTTTATCAAAAATTAATTTTAGAATTCCCTTAAAACAATTATCGTCCATGTTCCTTGTACAGGTCTTATTAAATAGGTAGAAACCTGGTGAAATTATATTTTTGAAAGTACACGGTGTGTTGGTTGTGTTTACATACCGTGTATTTGTTTTCACACAATATCCAAAATACACGCTAGGGGCTTTGGAGTGTTTTCTGTACATTAGAAATTTTGGAGTACACATCGTGTAAATTAATCTAACACGGCGTGTAATTTCATTTTTACGTGGTTACCAACATGGGAATCTCGTGTACGCGGTATGAAGCTTCTCTATGTACATGGTTTCACCTGGGCCAGATCAAAATAAACGGCATGTTAATTCAACATACATGATGTGTATTCAGGTTTCCACTCATCATTATGTTCTGGTCAACACGGTGTAATAAATACATAGGTATACTCAATTCACATGGCGTGGTGTGGCGGACCTGTACTAGTTCGTTGATCCTAAGTACACGACATGTACTTTTCACTACATGTTGTGTATTCTTGTGTTTTATAGATAGAAAGATAGGCTCCTCTGGATGAGTTCCTTGTTTTTATTTTTATAAAAATTAAAATTAAAAGGTTGTTTCTGTGATGTGAATGGGGAAAAAAGAGAAAGAATAGATCTCATTCATTCATATTTATAGAATGATTTATCTTGAATTGATTAAATTATAATTTCATAAATTATCAATGAAAATTAAATAACTATAATAAACGTTGTATCTTCGCTCTGATACCATTTTAAGGTTCCTGGCACAGTGGAAGCTCATGGGTGGATGTGTGCACTTTGATTTTTGTTATTATTAGTGATCAATCTGAGATCAATATGACGATAAACACCAGCCTACATGGATCGAATCATATAAATAGAAAAAGAAGAAGGATAATCACAGAACCAAAAACGAGGATCATCATAGGGTGATTATAATTAATTTAATTAATTGACAAGAAGTAACTTATTGGTGTTCATTCTTTGTTGATATTTCTTATCACTTTACAATGTGATTCATCATTGCATCATAGAATCCATGGTTAGACATCCTCTAGAGGTGATCCACATGTTCACAACATATCTCTGGATGTCACCAAAAGAGTCCCTAGGTGCTAGCGTGGAGAAACATTTTCTTGCATTTTCCAAATTATATCATCTAGATCCGATAGAGGAGGATATCTCTCGGTCTTGAGATCATTATTATATGATGGAGTTATTACAGTCTTGAGAGAATTATCCATATTTTTTGTGCACAATGATTAAGGAAAATTGTTTGGTTTCTGAGGATATTTATAATCGGGTTTTAGGTTATAGAGTAATGACAATAAATAAGCATGTTACGCATTTTATTTATTTCATTAGCTCTTATTGAAAACCCCCACATATTGAATAATTAATTCCTTGACATGCTCCAATGATTATTATAATAAATTTAATTTAATAAAATAATCATATTTTCTCAAAATCCTAACTGAAAAAACAACATAGCATGTACTTTTTTTTATTTCCTTTCCAAAATAAAAACTGCACACCGTGTAATCATTAATCATGATATGTATATCATGTTTTCATTCTTTTCTTGATCTAACATTAAAACGATTTAGGATTCCTTTAATAATTATTAAACCCCATATGGGAATAATATGTATTCTACTTGATATAGTAGGATATAATTAGTGTGTGACCCTCTAGGAATCTTTCTCGTTGGCATTTGGCAGGCTTACCTAAAGTCCAAGATTACCGTCTAGAAATGGGTCAAGGCACCCAATAGAAAGAAGTTGACGCAACATTGACATGTCACCTCATAAGAACACTTACCATGTAATTTAATCCCTTTGTCTCAATATCTCATCAAGTAGGTTTCATGGCAGTTTCATAAACCTATATGCTTGATATGTAATTCTTAGACTTCCAGAAATAAACTCGTCATTACACAATGGCCATGGAATTTGGGAATCATTTCTATTACAATAAAAGGGCATGAGATATAAACTTCCATAAATAAGGAAGGGAAAAATCGTTCCTCGGATTATCCATTAACAACATTTCGTTCGTGACGCACCCAACGTACCCTACTTCCCACCAAATGTCTTTGTGATGGTTTTCGTCCGAAAATCTCAGTGCGCGAGTCATGACATGAGTTAATGATAATCTTCCAGTCTAAGGACCATTACAGACTCTCGTAGATAGTAATGTCTGATGAAACCAAGACATGCGGAATTACTACTGGCGGGTTTGTTCCCATAATCGCCCATCTTGGAGATTACCAAGTGCAAACTCCATCAGATAGATTCTCATCTTCTTACGAGTACTCGCACATGATGGTATATATACTATGTGTTCTATCATAGTATGTTATCCAAACATAGAACATTATATAAGAATATTGTAATAGAAGTTCAAGGTAATCATCATAGCGGGGATATTCCATGACCTTATTAATGAAAAAAATATTACAAGACATCATTATAATATAGTCATGCAGAACAATGAACAATATATAATATGTGTACATGCATGTAATCAAAGTACCAAAAAGTTGGTTATCAGGACACCAACTCTAACACCCCAACTAGAAGGGGGTTTGTGGATGTGGTTTGTCCAAAGGAAGTGTGGAAAGGGAGAAAGAGGATGTTTTACATCATGGTGGATAGTGCAGTACCAAGTAGGGGAGGAAGGGCATCATCTTGGTGGATGTGCGGCACACGCAAATAGCTGGGATACAAGTGTGGAATGAGAAGCTAGATGTGAGGGAGGCAGGTTGATTGGAGATTTCCATGAGGGAGGCATGGCCTGAGTAGCTAGCTGGGAGAGAGGTTCAACATGAGTAGAAGGCATAGAGGGAGTTGGTAGCAAAACTGAGAGAGGGAGGGGGCTGGGCAGTGACTAACAGCGCAGAGGGAGGCGGCCCAGTAATCTCGACACTAAGAAGGAAGGGGGCGCTAACTAACCCAAGAATAAGAAAAAATAATAAAAACATAATAAAATAAAATGAATATAATATAATATCGATAATAATAATAATAATAATAATAATTACAATAATAATAATAATATGACAATAATGAACCCAATAAACTCAATAATGTAACTCATTGACATTATAAACTAGATAATAATTAAACCAATAACATGGAGAATAATGATAATATTATTATTCAAAATAATAATAATAATAATATTATTATTATTTATTTAACAATTTCTTTTCATTTTTTAATCATTTTCATTTTATTATTCATTAGATTTTATTTATTTTCATTGAACGTCAACCATGTCACACAGTGAATCGGGAAAGGTTTCATGGCGACCCAAGAAAAGCAACATGGATATGAGCATAGTGCATTGAACATATTAAAGTATAAAACATGTGATTTTTAAAAGGAACTCAAAAAATAATGAATATTTGGATCACCCAGAACCCTGCGAAACAATTACCAGGCCAGAGAAAAATTAAATAAATTAATTGGAAAATCGTAGGGTGCATCATAGTAGAAGCTTACTATATTAATCACTATATAATTTTTCGGTCCTCCAATAAGATGATGATTCCAACTAATATAGGTATATCTCTAATGCCCACATCACATATGATTACCCTTTATGATATTGGGCATTTGGAGTGATAAATAGTGAAATTTAATAAAATTTATTTTGAAGGATATTGGGTAGTTTATCCCGAAGTGATTCAAAAATTAAAATTGGAATATAAATTTATCATTCTATATTGGATGAAGCCACCATATGGAATATCTATGAAAGGATAAAAATGGGACATTTTATCAGAGGATGTTATGGTATATGCTATGATGAAATTCACTATTATGGGACTCATTTTCTATCTAGAAATAAGGAGATTTATGAATTTTTAATTGGAAATATAGTGATTTATTTTTTTTCCATTTTTAATATATACTACAATTATTTGGACCTGTATATTAAATTATCTTATGGTTCTTATATTTGTTTATTATAACTATGAATTCATGTATGTTATTTTAATCATATTTTTAATTTAATTTTTTTATTCGTATCACTATTTCAATTTTCTTGATTTATTTCATATATGTGGTGGGATTATTGTAAGATACACATAATTATCGTTTTTTCATAGGGGATAAGGGAATTACATGGCCTTATGTCACATCCCCAATACACCAATCGCTGGCAATGAATGGTGACATGCTTCATTAAACATGAGGTGGATGATTTTCCATAAAATTATAAAACTAATATCCAACAATAAATAAAAGAACATACAATATATGATTCACTATAACATTTAATTAAACTCTTAATTTCATATATCACTATCACAATCAAATCATGTTCCACTGTGGAAAACTACAACATCAATGTAAACAACAGAAGACAAACAAATAAACTACAGGACAACATGAAGAATCCAAGCTCAATCCTCAGACATCACCAACCATCCCAATTACAATAAGGTAGTTCTAAAGACATGTGACACTTGAACATTTCCAATGTCTTAGTAACTTACATCGGGAAAATGAAAAAAATTTCTAAAGTATGGATGTGTTTTAATTCCAATAGTTTTCACCTAATTACTTCCCTACTCACGACACTATGATAGAAAAGATATCAAAATTTCCATTAAAATATTTTTAATAAATAATATATATAAAAAAATACTCTAAATATTTAATATCATAATTTAAAAAAGATCAATAATAAATATTTTTCCTTGGAAAGCACCTAAAAAATTCTTTAAATTGTTTAACACTCCTTTTTTGGGTGACCATCGTATTCCACATATCCACACAACCAACCATGCATGAAACATAAAAGAGGTGGAAATATCTTACACTTATCTATCTTAGAAATTATGGGATTGACTTAAAACCCTTATCAAACCCAAATGGACATGGCAGTTTCAGTCGTGATATATATGATTGTTATCCATATCAGTAATGATAAGGGAGACTCTTGACCATTATCTATTCCGAATGCACATGAGCACTCACATCAAGTGTACCAAAAAACCATATCAAAGACATTTAAATAAATCAATCAATAAAAAACATTTTTATTGAAAATAGTTTTTATGAATTGATAAAATATTCCATTTTAAAATCATCCTTTAAAATAATTTATCAATGAATTTTCCACAACCACATACCACAATTCCACAATTTCACCAAAAAACGATAAATCATCACAAAATATTTCTTATGATATGAATCACACTAACATTTCACCATCAATTACATGAAATTAAAAAATATTTAAATTAATCCAATCAGTTATAGAAAGAGGATACGAGAGTGATGACACCAACCCCTAGAGTTTTGGAGAAAATGATAGACGGATGAATAACGGAAAAGAAACCAGGTTAAATCTACACGAAGCTACCTAATATATTATCCCGTATCACAAACAAAAAAATATTATTTGGAATCCATAATCATTGATATACCCACATCGTTAATATATATGAAAAAATTATAATAAGGGATAAATAAATTGATGAAAAACATCTAGAACGATGAATAACTAACACTTATCATTAGGAATCAGCTTCTAATCACCACATAAAGCCTTTAGGTCCCCACTCGATTGACACAAGAGAATTACGTGACTATTATGGAATAAAAAAACTTTAAATAGGGCTACATTAGATAGAAACTGAGACATATAAAGGCAAAATTTTGTTTGATCCAAAGTTTTAGGATCTAACATTGACACAACACATTGTTTAGTTAGACGGGGAGGCGAACCATATGATAATTCTGTATTAGATGATTCTTTAAAGATGGTCCATCAATTTTAACATCGTAAGGTATCCAGAAACATGCACCAACAATTTCAAGGCCCCTACCTCAAAAATTCCAACTCTATTTTTCAACGATCATGATTTGGACAAACCTTGTTCCCCCCGTGCGCCTTACGCTTCACCCCAATAACACATTTCTTGTTATCTATAATATTCCATTATTTACCCCTATACATTATATACATGAAATAAAAAAAAGTTACTTACCATAAACTGGTGGTGTTAAAATTATCCCCTTTCATTAATCGATAAATCACAGAACAGGTGAGGCTTAAAGATTTTAGTTATTTGTGTGTAATCATCTATTCAGATCACATTCATGGGAACTCAACCTTATAATTATATGTTTTGGAATTTTAATGAATAATATTAATTCATCGATATCAGAATAAAAGGGTTGATGAGGTAAAAAATATAAAGAATTTGAGTGAGTTAATCAATTACCCTAATCTAATATGCATCTCATTCTCAATATATACACATTAATTATCTATTTTTTTATACGCATGTGGTATAGATATTTTTATTAACATATCTATGATAAATAATTTAATCCTAATTTGTTGGAGACAATATAACTATAGAGAAACTAATATAATGACTTATACATGAGTGAGACAAGTATAATTCTAATAGATGTTCCATTGAAAATGATCATGATCTTACATTTTTGTAATAATATTAATTATTATGAAGATAATTATTAATTTTTTTCCATTAAAAATTTGGTAAAATAATTAGCTAAAGATTATAGATAAGCTATTTTGGGGGAGGATAATTCTTCATCATGGTTATGGCCACTATTCTACATTTTAGTATTCATTTATGGTTTATGAAAATATAATATCTTGTTAAACATTGAGAACTCATTTTAGGTAATGATGATGCGGGGTATTTCTACGTTTTTTGATACATTAATAAGGAGGCATGGTCAATTCCAGTGAGGAAAAATATCAATTGATAAAATATTTTTTTTATATCTCAAATCGATATTAGGTTTTACTGTTTTTATATGAATTGAGTCTATTTTATGGATAGTTAAGGATTATCGATTCAATCACAAGGCATCAATGTCTTTGTCATGAGTTGTCAACTCTTGAGAGACACTGTAGTAGATCTAAGAGATTAATTGTGATCTCTTCACATGTTGATGTCTCTCTATGGTGGGTAACCAAAACCATGTTACATAAGAGAGATTTAGTGTAATGTTCTCATTTTAAAACCCTCAAAATAGATCAGTAATATAACCTATAAAAAAAAGAAATCATATTCTATGTTTTACCATCCTTTTATAGGGTATTCAAATGGTTGTTTCGTCCTGTTGTCTAGGTAAAAAATTATAGAGATAAATCCTACAGTTATATAGATGATTCATAATATAGGCCAATTTAGTGGACTAAAATGTTGTAATATATATATTAACATATAAAATTTCATATACATATGTTAAATCATTTACAATGAAGGTATTTCTTCAGAGTACATTTAATTATGAGTGTTTTCATTCACACTCTTGGAAAAATCCAGTGAATGGTTGAATAGTTAATTGAATTTTTTTATTTACATTTTGTTTGAGAAATTAAAATGATATATTGTAAATTATATTCTAATTTCATGAACATGAAAGGTAATTACTAAGATCTGTAACATCTCTAAATTAGACACATAGTGATATTCTAAACTATGGAAATTCCACCATAATTGAGTTGATATTTTCCTAAAATGATTATATTTTTATATAGTATACTAACTATAAAATTAATTATGGATTGTTATTATTATAATATTTTATATATTATGTAGACCACATATATTTTCAAAGGCCTTCTTGATGAAATTTCTACAATTCTGGTCTCATGAAAAGTTAATGACTTCCCATGTGAAGAGGATAATATCATTTTAATTAGACTAAAATGTTGGTAAAATAAATTTACATACTAAAAAATAAACATGATTACTTAAAATTATATCATACATCTACTCAGTTAATGTATCTTTCAAAAGAATCATCAACACTATTTGTGTAGTCATAAAAGACGTTTGGAGGTCATCATTTATATTCAAAGTGTTTTTTCTTCATATAAAAATTATTCATAAATTGTAAATATGTGAGCGACATATGAGGTCCCCTACAATACTAGAATTATTAGAGTCACGAAATTCCATTGTAGGAAAATAAAAAATTGAATCCCGGATGGACTCCACTATAGAGGTCATAACATCCACTAAAGAAGGACAACCAAATTACCCACCTAATAAAAAATATCTAAATCATTAATATCTTTTCCAACACCCTTATACTGAAATATTATAGTGTATAAAAAATTAGATCCAAAAAAGAACAATAAAACCAATCCCCAAATATATCTCTCAATTATATTACTATTTATTTAATTCATAATGTAGATCAATGTATTATAGCTAAGGAATCACCCTAATTAATCATTAGATAAATATCTATAAACATCATCATTATGTGGAGAATAATTATAACACTATGACATATTATTTACTACATAGACTACCAAGTAATAATCTAAAAACCGATGGGATGATGTATTGGATATCATGATTCAATGTTGGTGAGATCAGGATGGTTGAATTTAATATGAATATGATAATGATGTACTTAAAATGTGATTAATAATTGAGATTATGCGGTTTGAAGTTGAAACTATAGTAAATATAGTTATGGGTTATATTAAAGAAGATAAGATATAGTGAGGGAAAAACCATTTTTAGGGAGAAGTGATGATTAATTAGTATAATCTATGCATAAACCATCCTCATATAAAACTTCTTTTGAGTATTATGAAAGTTAGGGTTCGATCCCAATATATGTAAATAATAATACTTACATAATAACACATTTTTTCAAATTTCATTTTTGATTTAATAAACATTCCATTTTATTGAAGTTTTTTTAATAAAATATGATTATGTTTGAATATTTGTGAATAATTTCTCTTGGGGAGAAATATTTAGAGATCTTACAATAAATTATCTCACCAAAGATAATAGACCCATGGTGTTTTATCATTTCATTCAAAATTGGATCATGCACCATTGGGATGTTTCTTTAATATTATAGAATGAGTATAAATCAAAATCCATTATGTGTATTCTATATATTGAGGTCAGATGAGAAAAACCCGACATGAGTAGGTTTTCACAATGTTGAGTTGTATGTTATATATCAAGATGGATCCATGAATATGTTCCCAATAAGGTGGGAAAATTTACCCCCGCTTGATTTCATAATTATAGATATGGGTGTAGAATAAATATTCCCATCACACTGTAAAATAGATGACTCAAATACCATAATTAAGTTACTAATGTATATGAAGGTAGACACATTTTTAGTGTTCAGGTGGAATAATTTATCTTTTATTCAGTAATATTCATCAAACATTGGATTTATGTGGATGAAAATAAGGTTATATTTATAGCTTAATAAAAAGTATCAATCATGAATGGTAAAAGTAAGAAGAGGAGAATATGTTTTATCTTATTGATGAGATTGTCGAATATAAGGGGAGTAAATTAATGAATAAAATAGAACCCATGTTTAATGCTTAATTTAAAGAAATCATCTATCAATGGAATAATATGAGGGGATTAATAAATTAATTTTCATGACACCAATTTTTGAGAATAATATGTTTTCCAATATGATGAGTTCCTTATTTTTTGGAGACTATGACACTATATCATTAATTCATATATAACAAAAGAATATGAACGAAATATGTTGATATTGTGAAATAAACTTAGACATGATATAACTTGTGGGATTACATATATCAAGGTCATTAGTCATTATATTTTCTCCCAGAAAGGGATATTATAAAAAGTGTCCAAACCAATACATTATTCACAAATAAGACACAAACCACCATTGAAATGGTTGGTTAAAATAATGATTCAGCGGCTCTTACATTTTTGGATTTTATACTTCATATCATTAGGATTGTGGTGTTTCCCTTTAAAAGATATTTCCAAAAAGGGAGGAAAGTACCAGGTATGAAATGAAGGAAAAAAACCAAATTTGGATAATTATGAGTTAGTGAGTTTGGATGAACTATACTATTTGGAATGGAGTTTCAGGAAATTATCCATTTATATTATCATCCATTGATCAATTGTTGTATCAGTGGACCACATAGTAGTTTTCATAATTATTTGATATATAATTCAGTTTTAAAAAATATGTGTGAATCATGATTAAGAGTAAAAGAACACATTATCCTTCACATTTAGTATATTATCCTCTCTTCACAAGTTATGTTGTATATGGGATTCATTGATAAAATTTAATTTGTGAATGAAACATATTTTTTATGATATTGATGATGATTTTTTATAAATACTTCATTGTGACTTTTTATTTTATTCAATTTCATTTGAGGCATGATGAATAATTTATATATTATTATGGACAAGTGATTTTGTTAGTAGTATTTCAATGGATTTTCCAACATAGATTTACCACTCACTTATATATTGTTGATTGATGACCTATTTAACATAAAAAAATTCTTGTAAGAAAACCCAATCTACATTGGAATGAAATATAGTGGTTTACCTAATGACAATATCAGTAAAATATGAATATGATTTTTATATGATATAAAATGTGAGTGTTTTTTCTTTGGTAATTGACAAAAGATAGCAGGATGATCAAATATTTTAATCTATCTACACTGAATTACAAGAACATAATTATTCCATGTCCAACATCACAACTATATAGAATGAACATCCTATAGTAGTATTTATTTTCAATATGTTCAGAGACTATGTTATCCTCTATATAATTATTATAAACATTGATCAATATAATTTAATGTTTATTTTGAATAATAATAATGAAAATAAAACTATTATTTGGTTGATCCCACTGTTAATAAAATTTTACAACATGATCATGGGAAAAAATATAAAATAATGTGGTCGTGTATCAGTTGTCAAGGATACAACTTCTATATGTGAAAGAATAGAACAAGATAGACGTCACAGGTGTGTTCATGGATGAAAAGACGTCATATGGTTATTTATAAGATCATATAATTTTTGATTAATTATTAAATTATTTTTCAGATGAAATATTTTATCCATCCTTTTTATATTAATAAATTATTACTATTGAAAAAACTAGCATATTATTTCATGAATGATCATATTTTGTTTAAGTAGTTGGGATATAGTTCAATCCTTCAACATGAAACTGAATTAGATATGAGTTGTGTGTAATAACACTATAATTCATGACACATTAGTTTAAATATTGAACATGACCATTTTATATATATACAATGTAATGTGGATTCCTTGATGCCAAACATTGACAATAGTGAAATCATAAAATGTTGGGTTAATCTCCATAAAAAATGGAACATTATATAAGGAAATGAAATTATCAAAAAAATCCTAGAGGTGATGTAATTCAATGTGTGATGAATTTAATTTTTTAGTTAATTGAAATATAAATTTTGGTAACACATTAATTCACATATGTCTGGACAATTTTTTTAAATGTTGTCGAAGTTAATTATCTAAAAATGAATTTTCTAATCTTTTCATAAATTTTTTGATAAAGACATATTTATTCTTTTATATGTCCATGGTAAATCATAATGTATCAGATAACATAGTTCAATGAACATGTTCTTGGGTAATTGTTTTTTATATATAATTTCATACAACATCAATAAATTTTTTATCCACAAACAACCAGAATAGTGAATTTATTTAGAAACGATGTAAATATAAATCTATAGATGATACTTATTACAAGATATGATAATTGGAAAAGTAATCTAGATAATGAGTATTGTGAGTTTATAATATATTTTAAATTTCAAATATACATTTTTTCATTCAATACCATCTATTTTATTCCATTAAATTCTTCATTGTGTCATGAGAATCAATCATATTACATAGTGATAATGTTGAACATGATATAATTCATTATAGAAAGAGTATATTGATGGAGTTATATGAGATAAATGATATTAGAAAAGAATCATATTATAGTGTATGGATTTTGATGGAAAATACCTTTCATTTAAATTAATTACAATTAACAAAAGTAATATTTTATTATGGAGATATGTTATTTCTATTTAACTCACCATTAAAATTGTTTCCATAGAAATTTAATTGATGGTGTTCAGGTCATTTTATAGTTGTCAATAGTTTATAACATTGAGAAGATAATAATAAAAATATAGGATCATAAATTTTTTATAGTTAATGTATAGAGTACAAATATATATCTACATATATAACCACATACATAGAGAGATATTTTCACTCTCTAATGTGTTTTTGAGGATATTAATTGTGTGCCTAGATCATTAGGATAAATAATGCACTTACCGAGTAGTGATACATTAATGATTTCCTATGTTATTTATGTATTCTAAAATGATTGTGTTATGAATTTTTATAGGATATAAAATCTTTTAAATTTTCATTTCTCCCCATTTAAAACCTCAAGGTAACCATTTACAAGATAGATAATAATTGTGTTCATAGAATAACATAATAGTGTGTCTATTATCCCGCACAATGAACTTTTCCTCAGAAATATAAGACGTATCTTAATTATTTCATCATAAAAAGATGTAGAAAAATAATGATCATGATAAAACCTAATATTCATGGGATCCATGTCTTGTATTAGATCATTTACCCAAAAATGATATATGAAATGAAATTAAAAAATCATTTTATATAAGGGAGCATCATGATGTGATAATTTTTGAGTGAAACGTTTTCCAATTTATCAAAATAGACTTATGTTTATTTTTAGTAATCTTATGTAAAATTGGGTACCTTGTTTCATATCACTACAAGAATAGGCATGAAAATCACACTGTGGAGGCACATTTAATGTTCTATCCATTTTAGAATCCTAAATGTTTTATTTTTTGAGCTTTTCCATAATTTTTCTTTTCTATATGATGTATATCATTCCATAACCCATTATTTTATTATAATATTTTTATGGATAACCATAAAAATAAACAATGATATGTTATTATTTCATATATCAAGTCTCATGAACAAATTATTCCTCTAGAAATAATCAACATATGAACATTATAATAAACAAATTGTAATCATTCTAAAATTTCCCTAATATTATTTTTATATACTCCTCACATCCAAAAAAACCACACAAATTCTTTCATTCATAGCTATTCAGTGAACGTACCAAAAATAAAATATTTTTGCAAATCCACACATTAAGACCTTTAAAAATACATTCCAACCATTCATTTTCATCATTATTATTGAATATTTTCCCGTCGACTACACCTAGATGGATGATACTAGGTCCAACATCAAGTTTTCATGTATATAAAAACTAGGGATGGGTCATACCAATAAAACATTAGAGATGAACTGAGGGCATAAACCATCCAATTATTTTTACCCTATAAAAAATTGATCCACATATTATGCATCCAAAATAATCAAATCCTATTCCCATTATTCACTTGTAGGTATTCACATGAGTAGCACATCCCAAAACTCACCCATAACAATTAGAAAAAAATCATACTATGTTACAATAATTACAAATGATAATGATATAATAAAAAAGACATGCATATTATCTAGTAGATCAATGTGGTAGATGATTTTATAGTTTCTATGAGGGTTAAACATATATAAACTATTTTGTTATTCGAGGAATAAGAATATAAATTTATTATATTATATTTTCAGTCAACCCTGATGTTGGAATTGGATGAAATTAAATTCTATATAGTCTTATTGTTTTGGAATTTTTCGATTGATGGATTTGGTGGGTTGTTATAAATTTATAACACTGAGTTCCTTCATTCCATGAAGTATAATGAACTCGTCATAGAGATAAATAATATTATTCCTCATAATAGGTGGACCAAAATCACTACAACAACATGAATAATGAATATACTCATGTACAAAAATAAATATATAATGAAATTTCCTCTAGATGGTTAAAATTTATTCCCCATACCTGAAAGGTTGTACAGAGGAAAATCCAAGAGAGTTGAGAAATGACATGAAATTTATATTATTTCCATCATTTAATAAAAAGTTTCTATCATGAATATAGATTTTAAATTATGAATCAATTTTGTGGGACATTTGATGAAATCCAATGGCCCAATCATGGGGTAAAATATGGACACATTTTTACTTGAACACCTCTTGATGATTGATACCCCACTACCCCTTTCCACAATGAGGTCATACAACTAGTTATACTATTATTTAATCATTAATATAGTTCTATATAATATTATGGGAAATTGTTATGGGATGGAAAAATTCAATGATTATTATTCAATTTTAAATGATACCACTAACGGATACACTCAATATGCCTTCTAAATACGTCTATACACTCCGATAATGATGGGTAGACTCAACATCATCATATACCTCTCCATCCCGCATTATTATAAATTAATATAATAATTATTTTTGATACATTAAATTTCTAATCAATGATAATCATAATAGTCTTTTTAATTCATGTAGGATCCACTATCATCCTCTCTAAAACATTATTTTTATCACTCATGACATAAAATTATAGTGTATAATCTTTCAAGGGATAAATAGTTTATGATAAACCCCATTATCATAAAGGATATTTCATGACTATCTTTATATTTTGGAACAAATATATCATGGGATATCATAACATTCTAGAAATATTTAGTTGGATGATTAATATTTCCTTAGAGAATGTAGATGAATATATTGTTTTTGATTTGGTATTATGAATAATGAGAAATAAAAAATTCCATTGACATTGTGGATGAGTAATTATTTTCTAAAACAATTTATTATATGACATATCTCATGACCATGGATTCACCATTGATATGGGGAATAACCGTAAACTCACCCACCTCGTCGATCTGAATAGTACCCTCATAGAATATTTCTAATTCCATGATCTATCATGTTCAAAAGAAATAAAAATATGATAAAATGACTACCAAAACCGCTGTTTTGGGAAACAAAAAAGATTAAGATTCAAATGTGATGATCCATAGTACATATCATGATGAGGGACCTATTATGGAGTTGGGTGATATTGTCATCATCTTTGGATTTCATATTTCTATAATATCTTTTTTACATATGTATTAATTTATTATAAATATTTGTTGTATCAAATGGATTATTATGTTATTAGGATCCCAATGTCAGTATTGCTCATAATCAATTGGTTGAATTCATGAAACTATAATTTTATTTTCACTTATTCATATAATTATTTCATGGTCATTAATTATCACTATTTTACAATTACATACGTTTCCATTTAAAAATTAATCCACCATGAAATGTAATATATATTTTATAAATTCATCCAAACAAAAGAATATATGGTAATGCATATTTTAACCATTGGATTTTTCCATTTATCTAATATTTATTTCTACCATTTAATTAATGTGTTAATGGAATTAATTTTTTACCTATCTCTCAATGAGTTTAAATTGGGAAATATAATTAGATATTATTTATGTGATTGGAATTCATATAAACGCAAGGATTTTTTCTTATAATAAATTACTTAAGATTCATGTTTCATTGAATAACTTTTGATTCCAAATTAATTCCAAAAAACCCTAAAAATTATCACATAGTAATGGGGGAATGTTATTGAAAATAAATTGTTTGTTAATTTTTATATTGACCTATAAAATTATTACTGAGTTATATATGTATTCCAAAAAAATTATTGATTTTTTTATTTATTTGATGATTTTATATAATCCATGTCTTGATTAATTGCCACGTATTTTCAAATTACATTTCCTATAGGTATTTTACTCCATCATACATATTCCTTAACATAATATATATCATGAGATAAAATGGGTTTTATATCAGTACTTGAACATTAACTTAAATAGTGTCAAACATAATGATTTTGAACTATATAAGATAAGGGAGGCCATTAATTTATTTTAATTTAGCATATTTTCTCATTATACCAAACCCCATATCTGATAATTTTTAAATCCACTAGGGGAAACAAATTTCATTTTAAGAATCCATATTAAATATATAATTTTCCATCAGCCATTAATATTTATTATTGATTCATGATTATTTATAAGATAATTAAAATTTTAGGTTGGTGTTTTATGGTACTAGTAAGTGATATTTCCATGATTTGGCCCTAGGGTTATATTTCATGATTATTTGGAAATAAAGTTTACAATTCTTTAATGATTATGCTGTAATGAATTCTCAAGGTTCGAAATAAAATTTAAAAAATTAATTAAAATATAATAAATATAATAGCATGTACTGACATGTGACTTGCCACATATCCCCTAACATATTATGAAGAAAATTGCAGTTAGTATCTAAATGATTTTGATGGATTTGATCTTGGAACAAGATTTTTTTAAATCGAAAGTGTGAAAATATTGTATTATCCTGAAATAAATTAATAATAAAGGAGAAATAAATATATTTGGGGACAATGAAAAACATTTTTTTATATCCCTGAATACTTATATTTTTATCTAAATATTGAAGTGGATAATAAATTTGGCTTATTAAAATTTGAATTATATATGATAGATTATTTAGATTTCAATGAGCTTTATATTTATGCTTCTTTTGTATTCATTAAATTAAACATGATTATTGGAGGAGAAGTATATATTCCAAATCATTCCCATAGATAATTTTTATCCATGTAAACACTAAATGTATCCCATATCTATAATGTTCTATGAGTCTACTATACTATGTATCACGGTCCTTGGTGTTTATTAACAATGAAATGTAGGGACTCACATTGGTCAAGAGGAAGGGGATGGGTTCATCACACCCAACTATGGCTAATTATTTTCTTTTTATTTGAATCACTAATATATTTGAGATATGTTTTTTAATCATTCTCAGTCATCAATACATGACTAATTACACTGAAAAATTACCAGTTGTAGAATCCCTACATATGCAGGGGGAATCCTATCAATGAAACTATTTTTGTGCATTAGAGGATATAATTATTTTAAAAAATAGGTACATTACATTGTGTTAATTCATATTTTTTTATGTCATGTGACTCGTAACACTAGAGATTCATACCATCAAATTTGATGATTGTTGTTTAATAGATGGGAAAGAGACTATAGGTGGCGTCACACATATCCTATTAAAAATAAATCTATAACCACATTGTTCTCGTTATAATATAATAAGAATTTAAATATTGAAATGACTTATATAGGATTAATTATGTATTTTATAAGAGGCCTTTTCCTATATATTGTTATTCTATGTATCATTTGATGATTTGAATCACTATCTATAAAGATTCAATTATATATATATGACATAAAATATCAGAAAATAGAGTTTAGAGAGGATATTATAAATGTAATACTTACCTAATATATTTGATAAATAATATAGATATCTGAATAAGGACAATATATTAAAATAATTATATCTAAAATGATTCTAAATATTATGATTTTATTTTTTTTATAGAACACTCATCACTAGTATCTAATCCGACATGATTCCTCGGTTTTAGAAACCTGATATAATGGTAAATTGGGTGCATTCCATGAGATAGTTAGATTTTATTAGAATTGGATTAAATTATAAGACTACCATAGGTTTCTTCATTGGGAATATGGGATTTTGATGATGATAAAGATGTTTTGGGGAATACAACTATGGTTTTTGAAAATGATAGTGGTATTTTGGTGTGGGGAAAACACATGGTGGTCACCCTTATATATGAGTGGGGCATATACATTGTGGCCTCCCTGATTGGGGTTTTGGAATTCTAATATAATTTTCACTCAAATTATAATAGACCATTTGATACTCTATTAGTGTGAGAATAAGAGAGATAAAGGTATTAAACATAATGTTTATAGTTGTAGGAATTACATAATGAGGCATCACAAGTGGAACATAATCACAAACACGGGAAAGATATCACCCCATGAGTTATCATAAATGGAACTATGATGTGAATGATCATAAGGGGATATTAAAAGTATTCAATATATTTTTCACTTTGTGGGGGAAAGATGATGAAAACATCATTTATATTGATCATAGAATATATTAAGGCAATCAACATATCCTTTTCTCAACATGAATCAGTGTTACTATAGTTTATATGTTCATTGATTTAGATATTCCAACTAATGAAAGAGAAATCATAGTAAATCCTTTTATATCTTTTCATTATATATTCGGGAGTGTTGGATTTCTTTAAAATGATATATCCTTCATGGGAGAATAATGACATAATAGATCATGGGTAACACACTATAGTTCATATGGTCACATAGGATCCATGGGGTCTTGTGATTTCCATGAATGAATGGTTATCAAACAATTTAAATAATGCTTATAGAGTCATGGTATTTTAATGGTGTTTTGGGAGTCAAGATGCTACATTATAATTCAAGGTTTTTGTGATCATATGAATAATGTGTAGTTATTTGATATAAAGTCTGTCACCTGAACAATAGTCTGTCTCATGATTACATTCCCCTTGCATTATCAATAAGAAATACTGAGATCATATAACCTCCATGTGACCAATGAGTTTCCTTGTGATCATATTCCAATCACATGAAAAAAGGTTTCTCAATGTGTGTATCTTGGTATCATGTCATTATTCTTTTATATTACTGACTATTATTTGTTAGGAAGAAGACTTCTAATGATGTGTGATCAATTCCATTTTAAAAAAGTTTTTCTTATCAATCTATCCATTATTACATTTGCATGTGGGGATTTTTTAGGCATCCCGCCCTGAAAATTTCACACATTATGTTTTGATCAAGAGAGGTATCCAAGAAAATTTCTTGATTTGTCTTCCGAATAAGTCAATGATCTCTCATTTATTTTTTTAATCATGTTTGACATCAATGTTGAGCACCTAAATTCATCATGGAAAAGAAAATGGTCATTGTTTCATCTTTTGATTATCATATTCCTCAAACACTTTTGATTTCCAAGATCATATTAATAAAATGGTACACATGACTGAGTGTTCGAATAGCATTTAATAGACACATTAAGGAATCATCTGACAAGGGTTATGAATGTTAAAGGAATATGAAGAGGACAACACCCTAATTCTCATGAATATTTCTCCAGATTAGTTCACATGATGGAATTTCCAAGGGTGAATTATGGGGATACATGGATAGTGTTATGAATGTAATTTGTTGACCAAGGGTTTTTCTTGTCAAGTACAACAAAAATATTTGTGACTAAATAATCCTTATTTGATGGAAATCATTCCGATTATGTAATACATCAATGTTAAAAATGGATTATATTTCATTTTTTGAATCTTTTGTTATTTAAATTATCCATCAAATGAATACACCCACATTATTGATCATATTTCCATCGAGTTATCTCGAGATAATGAAAAAAACCAAATACATAAATAATCCACTACATCACATTGAGATCGCAACCTATATAGTCAAGATCAATTAAGGTACCATGGTAGTTTCTTATAGAGAAAATCATATGACTTCAAAGGATTCATGTGGTGATTATTGGACATGTGACTTGACCATCATGTGTAGACTCGATTGTCATCCCATGTATCCTAATTTCCTTGAGGTCATAAAATGTATTAATTTCCTGATCAAACATGGGTCATATGATGATATAAAATCCATGTTAGGGATAGTCAATCTAAATATTATTGGTTCATTTCTTGACCAATAGTATATCCAGTGATGGTTTAAAAAAATTCATGGACATCAATTTGGACATTCCATGACACCAAGGGTAAGGACATAAATAATTCTGATCACATGATCCAAATATCATTAAAAACCTATATGATCGCATAATCCTTCCACATGATCTTATTTTTCCTCTCTCTATCGTACGATAATGAGAGGGAATCGTAAGAATAGTTATAGGCCCCACAATATTGTGCATGTGTTGTTGGAAACATCATCTATATTTTTCTATGGTGTATTCATTTTCTATCTTAAGTGTTATGAGATAATATTTATTGGAAATGATTTAAAATATTATAACCTAGTTTATTGGGAACATCCCGACTTTTTTTAATGATACACTTTGTTCGATAAAGCACATAATACAAGAGATTGAACTTATGAAAACATCAAAATATTATTATGTTACCTTATAACATAGTTGTTAAAATACTGGTAATGAGTTGTATGTATATATTTCAGAAAATATTGTTTAAACATGCATTTAATTAATTTTTTATAAATTACTAATAAATGAATGCAAACCACTTTTTAATTAAAAGGAAATGTTTTTTCTAAGAAACAATTTAAATGTTAATAAGTGAGTTTATAAAATAAAAAAATAACTATTTTTGGATTTTATTAATGAAATATATATTTAATATATTCATGTAATATTTAAAATATATATTATATTTTTTATTGTCATTATATAAGAACAAATTATATTATTCGTATTAAAGATGTATTATTCAAAAAAGTACATTTTTATAGCCTTTTGATAATGATCCCATTTTAAATATAGTTTTTGATACACTAATAAGTTATATTTGATAAAATTAAATTATTACTTATAATAAGGACCTAAAAATTTACTTTGGTTTTGTTTTGGTATTTTTTAAAAAAATTTAAATTGTTATAAATAGTGAAAATACTATATTTAAATTCAAAACCGCATTTTCGTCTAATTTTTTCAGATAGTTATATTTTATTTAATTGGTTTACAAGTGTAAATGTATTTTTATTATAAATAGTTCAATCATATTTTTTTCTTTTCTGGAAATTTCGCATTAAAATTAGATATGAACACAAAACAATCTTTTGATGGTTTTTACTTATAAAATGACATTTTCTTGTTTTGACAAAGGGAATTAATATTAAATTAATTACTCCAAACTATGTGTTTTGAATTTGGAAAAATTGATTTTATATTTTTAGCCATCTGCTCGACATTATATAAATTGGACTATTTTATTTTTGGACATTATGAATAGTAACAATAGTAATTATTTTTATTTACCACGACTAAAGAGTAAGTCCGGTAAATGAGGTTAAATATAATATTAAGAAAATTTATAATAACCCAAAACATGTCATAATCATATTTCAAGAGATATTTCTAAACTACACAACCCTTTAGAAGAAAATTAGGCCTTGGGAACCTACTTGATTTTGATTATGACACTTATAACTTTTAATTTAAATTAAAAGAAAATATGATATAAACATATATCTTCATAAAATGATAATTTAATATTTGTTTATATAATAGATATACATGACTATAAATAGTAAATAGAAATAAAAAAAAGACATCTTATATCCTGGTACTTTATTTATAATTTTTAGATCATAAATAATAAAATTAAAATATTACACAATGAGGATGAAGTGATTAATTTAATAATGATGGAATATAATAAATTATATTATAAATGTTAAAATAAATATTATTTGACATAAATTATATCATCATCTTATTTTATAATTAAATGTAACATATGATAAGACTATTAATTATTTTACATGTTATACCAAAATGTGTATATTTTAAAATAAATTAAAATGAATTGTGTAAAAATCAACATTATAGATTTTTGATACAAATTATAATTTATTAAATTATATAAAAATCTTAAAAAAATTAAAAAACATTTAATATGAAATTTTTTAAATGTTCATTTACTATAAAATTAAGGAAAATTGACAACATATATTTAAAAATAATATCATCTTAATAATTTAATTGTTTCTACCATTGTTAAAATTAAAAGATATTAATTAACTATTAATCGAAAATATATGGTTTAAAATATAATAATTGTTTTAAATTTTTTTTATATGAGACGATTTTAAACCATACTCATATTATTTTCGACATATCTCATGAAGGATATATTTTAATTATATATTTAATTTAAAAATATTTAAGAATTTAAGAGTTTCCAAGGGTTCCCCTTCCCTCTCCTATAAAAGATACCATCTCTTCTTTAATACTCACAAATCAAGAACACTTTGGGACATCCAATATCATCCCAAATCATTTCTTATATCCACTAACCACAATTTTGAATCATTATTGTAGGCATAACTCCCTTCTTAGTGGTGATATAGTCCTCTTCAAGGGCGGTCAATCTAAAAAGAGGTATCGTTTTTGGGGGTATTATTTTATTTATTCTTCTAATTACCATAAATCCTCTTATTACAATATTATATAATTAAAACAACATACTCAATATTCTGAGATGTTAATATATTAGTATAATTTCATTATCCATCTACACATCCATTAAATAAGAAGGGAATTAATCATTCCTGCATACTTGTGAATTATCACCTCCGAAAACCGATTTAGTTCGTTATCCATCACCATCTGTCAAGATCTGTTATAATGATGGAAATAATAATAATATTTTATACTAAAGTAATATTTATCATTTTATATTAATAATATTTAAATTATTTTATTCACCATCCTTGCACATTAAAACAATAACATCGTTCATGTGTACGTATGAACTATCTCTTCCGAAAAGCTATGTGAATCATTTTTATTCGCCACATCCCTTGTATTATTTATATATGTATATTTAAATTATTATTATTATGATAATAATATTATTATCATTATGTATATGTAAAATAATTATTACCTTATTTCCATAATTATCCATGAAAAATGAAAATGTTACTCATGCGTTTGTACGACCAACAATCTCCCTGAAAATAACAGTGTTCATTTTTCATAAACATAATGAATTTATTTATTTAAAAGTGTTATTAATGTATAAATGTGATTACATTATCATGAATACTATTCTATAGGAGATAAAATTATGACCACAAGGACTGGTGATATTAAAACCATATTCATTTTCGACTTGATTACTAAATATCGACAAAACAACCCATGTGAACATAAATAGTTATATAGTTTTTATAACACATTATTAAGTGATATAAAATAAATAAAAAACATTACAATGTTTCTCTATAAAGTATAAATTAATATATGTCTATTATAAAAGTATAGAATGACTGTATATGACGATTCATACTCACAGTTTGGGAATTTGGCTCAATATCCATTCATAGAGGCATTCATTGATGTTACACACACATTATATTATAATGTGAATAAAAACCCCATTGAATTTAATTACATTCAACAATTTTTAATATATATTTTTGTTTTCATAGAATATTAAAATATAATAAAAGAAATTTATTTTAATGTGTACATCAACAAGGACATTTTATACTTGTGAAACCATTATTTGATATTTTGATTCCTCTAAAAGATGTAATTATTTTAAAAGGAAAATATATACCGTATACACATTTCATGATGTTTGGATTCGATTTTTTTAAAGATCTATTTTGTATGTAAATTGAAATTTTCTGTTATGATTGCAATGTGGAAAGGTTATTTCTTAGTTTATGCATGTTCTATGTGTTATGATTATGTAATGGTTCTTGGGAATTGTTTTTGTATATGTGTGGATCCGTGATTAAATAAGTAAATTTGATCTCGTGATTTCTCTCTAATGATTTGGGTAATTATATGGAGGTAAATATTAATGTTTCTTCTAATAGATTTAGGGAATATACATAAGTTGGTATTCTAAATGAAACCAATAATGTTACTCCCTATGTTGTTGTGAAAGCTAAAATGTATGTATGATATGGATACAAAAATATACCATTATAGATTCAGGGTTTTATAATATTTTTAGTAATATTTTGATTTAATGAGGTATGATAAAATGTATATGTTTTTACAGTAGAAAAAGAATTTTCTAAAAAAATTATCATGGTTTAAAAATATTTTTAAAAAATGTGTTTATTCAATTTTTTATATTCCTCAATTATATTTTTATGGTCTTACTAAGGTTTTAAAATGTTTTACAAAAGATATAAGGATGGGTATGAAAATGGAAAAAGCAGTGAATCATTTTATCAAAAAAAAATCATGTTTAGATTTTTTTTTTAAAAAAACATCTATTGTCGAAGAAAATGATATCTTTTTCATTGTATCCACATTTTATAAATTTTCTTTTTTATGTAATAGTAATGGTAAAATTATTTAAAACTCTAAAACTGAAATAATATATATTGTGAATTCTTAACATACCTCAAGATTATGAAATGATTAAGGTTGGTTCTATATAGTTGATATCAGAGGGCCATTTAGATAGATTTAGTGGTTATGATGTCTTCTTAATAGATAGGGATATCATATGATTTTATAATTTTTAGGCTGATAATAATTTAAATGTCTCATTAATACCTTTTTAGGATTAATGTTTCAAAATTTTATGGTGATTAACAGTATTTTTGGAGACATGTATTATTGATGTATTAATAAGTTATTTCTTTTTTGGGTGGAAAATGGAAGGCATAAGATAAAATTTGACATTAAAATATGTAAGGGTTATTTTAATGATTTTATCTCATTTTTTGAATATTTTTAAATTTTATAGTTTTTGAAAAAATAAAACACATAGACCATGAGACAACCTATCACATCGGACAAGGATACGAGAATCAAACCCACAACTGAAATTTCACATGGATTTATCACCTACCACCAGCCTACATGAAGTCCCTTATTTATATTAAATAATCATTTTAGATAAATTATTTTATTGATTAAGAATTATTTTATTTGGGAGACATATATTTTATACAATGTATATCCTTTTTATTGTTAAATGATTTAGGGATACTGTGATAAATAGTACTTTTTAAATCATTCAATATTTTGAAAAATTAATATTATTATGGTAAATAAATTACTATGGGATTTTGACTATGTAATGGTTGTTAATATTTTTTAAGAATAGTTTAATGTATTTATGGATTTAATAGAATTATGTTATTTTTTGAAAATGATTAACCTAGCATATAGAATATGTGATTTGGTTAATTATTTTTCAATATGAGACAATAAGAGTGATCATTTTATTTGGAGATACGTGATAAAATTTATCATGGAAGACTATGTGATAAAATAATTTTTTTGGGGTTTTAATGTTAGATGGAATATATAAAAGAATTTAAGGGAAATTTTTTGTTGAATGTTATATTTAGAACATGGGTATCACTGTAGAATTATGGAGATTAAAAATAGTTCTTATCATATAAAATAATTATTCTTTTATTGGTGATTATATATTATTGTACTTACCATTTGGGTTATTCTTAATGTTAAATGAAATGGAAAATATATAGATCATCTTTGTTGGATTATGAGATTCTCTATAAATTCATTATTGTGATTTAGGTGTGGCTAAGTCAATATAAATAGTCATTGACTGGTGAAAATGATATGTTTTTGTTGAAATTCGATTAATGAATGAATCTATAATTTTCTTGTAAGTATATATCCATAAAAAATCCCAATCATTATGAAAATGAACTTATAAAAAAATATTTTTTTAATTTTCCTTCTATGAAATCTATGACATTTTAACCAATCACATATTTATGGTTTTGAATTTAAAATTCTTCTAAAAATGTATTCTATCACCCTCCTTCAAAACATAATAGAAAGCTTCTCTTCCATATCCTAGTTTTTGTAAATGGAATCCATGTATGTTTTATCTCAGGTGACCTTGGAATTGTCTATTAATTATTTAATAATAATTTTATTATTAATTTTTTTTTCTATGTAGAATGTAATAAAGGTATTTTGAAAATTTATACATTAGTTACCAACCCCTAATTCAAATTTAGAGGATACAATTTCCATTATGGGTGAGAATGAAACATCCCGAGTATTTTTAATAGACACTATGTTAGATAACATACATAAGACACCACATTCAACTTAAGAAAACAACTATGAAATATTTTGATACCTTATAACCAATCTTTTAAATTAGTCGAAAAGAAAAATATTAATTGATATGTAAAATTATTTTTTACACATGTATTTAATTTGTTCTTCTTCAAACAATTATTTATAAATAAAAAATATTACTTTTTTATTAAAAATAATTATTTTTAAAAAAAATATATTTAAATTTAAATAAGTGCGTTTATAATATATAAAAAACACTCATTGTAGATTTTATTAATGAAATATATATTTTATATTTTAATTTAATGTTTAAATTTCATCTTAAATGTATTATAGTCATTTTATATGAAATATTCCAATTTTCGGATATACGAAGTATTTTTCAAAAAATACAATTTGACAACCTTTCGATGGTGAACCAATATTAAATCTAGTTTCTAAACTGTAATAAGATCTATATAAAAAAAATTCTTCAATGAAGTAGGATATATAAAATTACTTTTATTGAATTTTGGTATATTTCTGATAAATTTCTTTTTAAAGGAATAGTGAAATATACAACATAATAATTCAAAACTACTATTTTATCTACTATATATATATATATATTTATATTGTAAATTTAATAAGTTTTAAAGTGTAAATGGATTAATAATTTAAAATTTAATTCAATTTTCTCATTTGAGGAAATTTCACATTGAAATTTGACATAAACACATGTTAATCATTTGATGGTTTTTACATTTAAAAAACCCATTTTCTCATTTTGTTAACGGGGATTAATATTAAATTAACTAATGAAACATTTCTGTTTTGAAATTAGAAAAATGGATTCTATATTTTTAATCATAAGTTCCAAATTATATAAATAGAGCCCTTTTATTTTTGGACATTATTAATAGTAACTTTAGTAATTTTTTTTACCACGGTTAAAGGGAAAATCAGATAATAACTATAATAATATTATTTTATTATTTTAAAATTACCCTAACAGTTGTCCTAATACTATATTATTATATATAGAAGAAAAATAAAACCTTGTTAATGAAAATTGTTTATATGGAAGCCACATGGATGGGATTATGACACGTATAACTATTACTATAATGTAATGGAAAATATGTTATAAGAAAATTTCTTTTTAGTAAAAAAATAATAATCTGGATTTATATAAGTGATATCATTGACTATAAATAGTAATTAGAAATATAAAAAGGGTTTAGTAAATCATGTTATTTTATTTATAATTTATAGATATTTAATAATTTCATTTAATTATGATAGAATGATAATGAAATAATTTCTTTATTAGTGATGTAATAAAATAAATGATATTAAAAATAATAAAATATTTATTATTTGACATAATTTTTGATATCGATAATTATTATATGTGAATATAACATTTTCTAAAACTATTTAATGTGTTTTTAATGTCATATATCTATTTTAATTTTATTTAAAATCAACAAAATGAATAGTGTAAATATTGACATAATTGAGGTTTTATGAACATAATAATTTATTAAATTATTTATAAATAATATAAAAATTTGAAAATATAAAAGTTACTATTATAAGGTATGCACGTTCATTATGTGTTCAATTATGGGAAATTTATGCAATATATGTAAAATTAATAGCATTTAATTATAAAAATTCTATTACAATATTTAAAATTAAAAGAGAATAATTAAGGGTAAATTGGAAAGATAAGATTTAAAATAAACCAACTCATGTTTCAACATTGTTGGATGATATTTTTTAAAACTATCGTCATTTTATCTTAAAAATATCTCTATAAGGATATATTTTAATTAAAAAATTAATATATATTACTTTAAAAATTAAAAAGCTTCCAAGGGTTCCCCTTCTCTTTCCTATAAAAAGGTTCCCTCTATTCTCTAATAAAAAATCATACAAAAAACTTTTATTCATCCTTGATCAACCAAAAAAATTTCCTATAATCACTCCCCTGTAGGATCGAAATAACGATGTAGATGCTCAATATATAAGAGGGGGTGATTTGTATACTTTAAGAATTTCCTTAAACAATGAAAGATCTATGTTTTACAAAGTTAAAATAAGAAAATTCACAAAACCTATAACACCAATTGGAGAATTAGAAAAAGGTATGATGTTATAAACTTCTAGTTCTACACACTTTCTTAAATATGGACAATGATTATGAAAAACCAGTTCAGGAAATATGGATCCGTAAAGATGGATCCAAAAATATGATTCTGCAAAACTGAAACTTAACCAAATTTTACAATATAAGATTCGGCCATAAAGCGTATAGAATCTAAATGAAACAGAGTACAAGTGTAAGGAAATATAATAAGGTTATAACTTCCTTACAATAGAAAATTTAGCTGAAAAACATGTATAAAAAACAAGTAATAAGATATAAATATTTTAACCCAAAGAGAAGGGTATCCAACAACATTGGATAAAGGTTCCTTGATTTATACATTCAAAAAAGTATGTCTTACCCACACCCGGGTAAGCCCTCTATATGAAGATTAGAGTCTCCTTCTTGCTATCCCCACAAGCCCTCAACTTCAACGTAGTTGGAACCCTTGTCTTCCTTAGCAAGGTAGCCCTCGATCATCATGGTAGTCGGCACCTCTGTCTTCTTATCCCCAGAAGCCCTCGATTGTAATCAGCAACAGTCGGAGTCGCACGAAGTAATTTGAACGAGCAGTTCCTTAAGTACAAGTCAAGAAAATATTCTCTCTATAGGAATCACCTAAACTGCGTGTGGTCTCTAGAGTGATAATCCGTAGTTCTATCGTTTTGAGCTATTTCAAATGAGCTCCTATTTATAGGCTCGGTTGGAACAGTCGGCTCCATCCTCCAACGGTCAAATTTTCCTTAAATTTCGGAGGGACCTGTACATGTGTCACTAAACAAACATTTAGTTAGAAACAGAATGGACAATGACATTTTATAATGAAACAAGTATAAGTATAAGCAAAACTGACATTCATAATGTAAGAAAATAATAGTTCGGTGTCTAACAAAAATGATATTCGGAGTCTGTAATAATGATATATTCAGATTCTGTTTTATAGGAATTCGTAACTTGAATTCTGTAGAAATTCAGAGTCTGAATTTCTAAGGAATTTTAGAGTCTTGTTTCACCAGAATTTATAATATGAACTTACAGGGTTCGGAGTCGAACTTTTAGATGTTTGGAGTGTAACTAGTAAAAGTTCGGAGTCAAATACATAGAAGTTCGGAGTCGAACTTATAGAAGTTCGGAGTCGAACTAGTAAAATGTTGGCATCGAACTAGTAAATGTTTAAAGTTGAACTCCAAGAAGTTTAAAGTCAAACTAGTAAAATTTCTGAGTTGAACTCACAGAAGTTCGGAGGCGAACTTATAGAAGTTCAGAGTTTAACTTTCTAAGAGTTCGTATCCAGATTTCGGAATGGAACTTTATTAGAGTTCGTATCCTGAATTCAGAATGGATCTTTATTAGAGTTTGTATCCCGAATTCGGATCCTAAAACATAATTATTCATATCATAGCATTATATGATTTTGAGATTTTGGGTATGAATCCTATTTTTATACTTTAGGAAAATATTGAAATGTATAAGGAAATCTAGGTTAGGGTAAATTTCCTTAAGAAATGAAATTTTCCTTAGAGAAATAAAATATATATTTGCTTAAGTACAAGGTGTTTGTGATTTTCAAAACAATAAGGAATGGAAAATTCATATGGAAAACCTTATCGACTTAACAATCTCCCCCTTTTTGGAAAGCAGAAACAACCTTACGAAAAAGAATATAAAAGAATTTTGAAATTATTTATTATACATTGAAATTAAAACTTATCTCCCTTTGTTTATAGATGATGATGAATACAACTAACTCCCCCTTAGGCATTGAAACACTATGGATTGTATTCTGAATTTCTGGAGTGGAGTTTTCATTATCATGGGAATGAAAAACTTCATAATGAAAAAGTCCCCCTTACTTTAAGGATATCTTCAATTATAAATTTTTCCTTCTCCATTATAAATTTTTCCTTCTCCCCTTTTAAGTAGTTCTTTTTCATTCTCCCCCATTATGATTTTTAAAAATAATATAAGTTAATGAAAAAGAAATATTGTACCTGAAACATTAGTATATAACAACACAATATACAACCAACCAAAATTTCATTAGAGTTGTAAAAAAACAAGGAAAGAAAAATGCAACAAAAGATCAGATTTGTCTATTTGTCTTCCTTTTCCTTCGTGATTAGCTTCTTCATTAAGGTTTTCAGCTTCTTTAAATATTTTTTATCCTCCTCAGATTTCCTTTCCAAAGATTTTAACCTTTCATCTTTGGCTTTTAAAAATTCTTCTTGAGACTTCATGGCCTCTTCCTACATCTTCAGTAACTCATCTTGCTTTTCCAGCTTCTCTTTAAACTCAATCCAGAAATCTCTTTCCACTTTCCTGTTCTGAGCAACCGAGTTAAGCTTCCCATTAAGATCTCTGACCTGTTGATTCCGGAACGTTGCTCAATGATTATCTCATCCTGAATATTCTTAATCTTGTTGTCTCAGTGTCAAATGAATCTTTTACCTCATTCTGAAAACAATGAAAGTCAACTATGTATTCTTAAACATTATTAGACCACAATGTGATTTTGCTGCATGATTTCTTATGTACATCATAATTAATAATGAAATTTCTATGGTCGGCCTCAATATTCACAAACTTATCCATCACCATAGATAAGGATTCTGACTTTTGATTCATGCTATGTTGCAGCATCTTGCATCTCGAGTCTATAGTATGAAAAATAGGAATGGTGTCCCCCAACATTTTCAAAGACTCGACAACAAAGTCCTGACCAAGTGATGATGACTCCGAATCAGATAACCTTCATAGGGATAGTTCTTCTTCAATATGAACCAACTTCCTTTTAGAAAAACCACCAAATTCTTTCTTCCTAATTATATATTTTGTTGGTGTATCCTTGAGAACTTTCTTTCCATTATCAGTTTTCAGAATGGGTTCCTCATTAGAAGATTCTTCATTGGATTCAGATACTTGAACAATCCTGTCTTCATCAGGAATCTCCTTCTTTGTTCCTTCTTCAAGATAATACTTCTCATAACTTACTTCCTCATCATATAATTCGTTTTCTTTCTCTTCTTACTCAACTTCATCTGTTTTATCTTCTTTGTCATCTCCCTTTCCCGATGTGACTAATTTTGCAGATTCATCTTTTTCTTGATAATCTTCAACCAGTTTGATCAAGTCATCTATATCATCATTTCCTTCTTATACTTATTCTTCTTCTTGAAAAACCTCTTCCTCTACTTCATCATCAGCCGTTTTCTCTACTTTTTCAACAATCTGTTTTCCTTTGGTCTTTTCTGGAGTGGAGTACTTCTTCCTAGGTGTCTCTGGTAATGGTTGGACATCAAAGGTTTCCGGAATAGGAATCTTCTCAGAGGATATTTTATTATCTCTCAACAGATATTAAACCACTTCAGCTTCAGACATCTTATTTTTCATTTTCTTCTCTTTTTCTTGCTTTTCTAACTCATCAGTAGCTCTCTCTTTTAAGGCCATAGCCTCATCAGGGTCCAATCCGAACCGTGGATCCCCTTCTTTCCTCTTCTCCTTGTCTTCTCTCTATTTAGCAACTATCTCATCTGGATATGCTTTCTATTTTTTCGGATTAGGAGGTACGGACTGGGTTTCCTTAGATTTGGGGGTTTTGAATTCAGCAACCTCTTCCTTAAACTTCTTCTTCATAGTATCTTTCTTACCTGGCTCAACTTTTTCTACATTTTCCGCAATTTTTCAGCCTCTTCCTCTGGAAAAATATAAAACTCTATTGTTTCCTTAGAAAAATCCATATTCATTTTTTTCAGTGTGTCATCACTGACAAGGATAAGCTTTCAATTCTGAACATTAGACTTACATGCAACCTTGAAAGAATCTATACAACGAACTATCAGCTTTGATTGTAAGGCAGAGTACGTGATGATTAGAGCTCTTAAGATTCCATCCTTGATGTTCTTGATCTCCAAAAGGACATGCCTCATCATATTAATTTTTCTTAGATTCACCATGAAGTCTAAGAAATATATGTCACATTTCGTTAAGGTATCTTTATCACTCCTTCTCGGAACCATGAATCCTTGTACACAGAGCTATAGAATCTGATTATTAGGAGATTGGTTAGAAATCTATGTTTTCATGACATTATCAAGTCTATGAAATTATAAGGCCTCAACCTTATCAAAACTATCATGGGCATCCAGGAGTTTGTGTGAACAAAATTCAGCTTCTCTTTTGTATGCTAGCCCCACCAAGCTAGCCACCATAGTGTAAGTAAGTTTGTATGTCATGACATAAGACTTGAAAGAAAACTTTTCTCTTCACTCTTCCTCATTAAAACATGATGATTCATAAAACTCTACAAGTAACTCTGGATAGACAGCATATAGATCACTAGTCTTGGATACACATGCATCTTCCCAACCATTCAGCTTGATACTCTTGGAGATGATAAAACTGTACATGTAAATGTTTGGATGGACCAATCTTTCTCTGTATATTTTCCATTTTGAAATTGGATTTCAGTTGGACATATCATGGGAAGTACCATTAATAGACATTCGTAATGGAGAGTTCTGGAAGATTCGGAATGAGCTTAACAATGATCGGAACGACCTTAGGAAGAGAGGTAGAGCTTCTAGGCGCGAGAGCTTTGGAAAACAGATGTGGGATGACCCTCGGGGGTCCCCCATATATAGGCGATGGAGTTAACCGTTGAGCTTTCAAAAACCATCTAACGGTTGAAAACCCCTTTGATCTGATCTGACGGTTGAAAACATACCCACAATGAACTCATCAATCCGATCTTTTGAGGTTTTAAAAAAAAATAGGAATTTATGAAAACTAGAATTCGGAAAAAATTTTAAAATCATAAGAAATTACCAAAAAACAAAATATGACTACCAAAACTTAAGTAAGGAAATCATACCTTTCATATTAGCTAGGAATTCTATTCGTAATAGGTGATATTATTCATGAAGAAAAATTTGACTACAAAAAATTGTCTATAAAAAACATAGAGTTGAAATGACTTTGAGTACCAAAATTCCAGTACAAAAATTATGAGTACATAAATATCATTATGAAAAGTATGAGTACGAAAAATCGTAGTACGGAAAGTATGAGTATGAAAAATTTCCATTACAAAAATTCCGAGTATGAAAATTGTAATTATGAAATTTCTCATTCCAAAAATTTCCATTACGAAAATTTCAGTTTTGATAACATCATTACAAAAGTTCCAGTATGGAAATTTCATTACAAAAGTTTCAGTAAAAAAATTTCATTATGTAAATTCTCATTACGAAAAATTCTCATTACGAAAATTTCAGTACGAAAATTTCATTTCGAAAGTTTCAGTATGAAAATTTCATTACAAAAATTCTCATTTTGAAAAAATTTCATTACGAAAATTTCAATATGAAAATTTCATTACGAAAGTTTCAGTATGAAAATTTCGTTATGATAATTCTCATTAAGAAAAATTCTCATTATGAAAATTTAAGTATGAAAATTTCATTATGAAAGTTTCAGTATGAAAATTTCATTAAGAAAAAATTCTCATTATTAAAAATGCTCATTACGAAAAATTCTCATTACGAAAATTTCAGTATGAAAATATTGATTACAAGAGATTGAAAAACTGTCTATGAAATTTTTTATTAAAAATACTTGAAAAATTGACTACGAAAATTTTGGTTACACTAACAATCAAATATACTCCCCTTATGAAAAGGAGTTTATTACTGTAATAAGAATTGTTCAAAAAGAAGTTAATAAAGAATTATTACCTCATGGTTATCATTCCTAACTTATTTATACTGAATTAAAATATATTGGAGGGTAAATATTTTGTAAAAATGTCAGCAAGTTGATTTTTCATTCCGATAAATTGAAGAATAAAATCTCCTTTTAGTTTGTGATCCATAAGAAAGTGATGCCAAATATCTATGTGGTTTGCACGAGACTGATGTGCAGGGTTTTTACTAAGGGAAAAAGAACTTGTGTTATCACAAAAAAATTGAGTCTTATTAAAGCTCAATCCATGTTCTATGAGTGTGTGTTTCATCCACAATACATGAGCACAACAACTTCCAGCTGCTACATATTCAGCTTCAGCAGGGGAGAGTCCTACTGAGTGTTTCTTCTTTCAGGACCAAGTAACCAATGAATCTCCTAAGAAATGTCATGTTCCAAATGTATTCTTTCTATCCATTATACATCCACCAAAGCCATCATCTGAAAAACACTTTAAGATAAAATTCATTCTAGAATTATAAAAGAGTCATAAATCCATGGTTCCTTTTAAGTAGCGAAAAATTCTTTTCACTGCCTTTATGTGGGATTCCTTAGGATTAGATTGATATCTTGAACATAAGAATACTGAAAATATTATGTCTGGATGTCTAGATTTCATGTATAGTAGGATTCTATCATACCTTTAAAAGATGTTTAATCTACTGGTTTCCTAGCGTCAACAAGATTAAGTGTGTTTCAGGTACCAATGGGAGTACTAATACATTTAGTGTTGTCAAATCCATACTTTTTATAAAGATCATTAATATACATATGTTGACATATATTGGTTCTTTCTGGTTTTTGAGAAATCTGAAAACCAAGGAAAAAATGTTAACTCACCCATCATACTGATTTCAAACTCATATTTCATTAGACTAATAATGGAATCAGTTAATGATTGTTGAGTTGAACCAAATATAATGTCATTAACATAAATTTGAACAATCAAAACATTTTACTTATCTTTATTTGTAAAAATGGTTGGATCTGCATTTCCATTAACATAGTTATTTTGAAGCAAAAATCGTGTTAGTCTATCATACCAAGCTCATGGGGCTTGTTTAAGACCATACAAAGCTTTGGTAAGTCTATAAATATGATCATGATATTTTGTGTCTTCAAATCCAGGAGGTTCTTCAACAAAACCATCCTCTTAAACATAACCATTAAGAAAAGCACAATTCACATCCATTTGAAAAATTTTAAAATTGGAGAATGCTGCAAATGAAAGTAGAATACGAAAAGATTCATGTCTAGATACTGAAGCATAGGTTTCTTTATAGTCTATCCCCTCTTGCTGATTATATCATTTAGCAACTAGTCTAGCTTTATTTCTAACAATGACTCCATTTTCATCACACTTGTTTTTGAATACCCATATTACTCTAATAACAGAAGTTTCCTTAGGACTTTCAACCAAGGTCCAGACTTTATTCCTTTCAAATTCATTTAGTTCATCTTGCATGGATTTTATCCAATCATCATCACCTAAAGCTTCATCAGTTCTTTTTGGTTCCAATTGGGAAAGGAATACTAGATATTCTACTTCATTTCATAAGGAACATATTTTCCTTACAGGTGGATTTACATCACCAATGATACTATCACTGGGATGATTCTTTAGAAACGACTGATTTGGGTTTTGATGAACCTGTTCATCAACATATGGTAGGAAATATTCTATGGTAAATGTTTCAGAAATATTTTCATGAACATTTTACTTATTAGAAGAATCTTCTAACAATGGTTGATAATCAGGTTTGGAAAACACATCCATGGATGTAAGTTGAGATGATTAAAAACAAAAGGATCAGATTCATCAAATTTTACATGCACTATTTCTTCAATAGTACAAGTGTTTTTTTTTGAAAACTCTATAAGCCTTAGAAGTTGTGGAGTAGCCTAAAAAATTACTTCATCAGATTTTGGTGCGAATTTGTGTAAGTTATCTTTGGTATTCGGAATGAATACTTTGCATCTATAAACCTTGAATTAGGAAAGCCTATGTTTTCTACCATTCCATAACTCATAAAGAGTTTTATTAAGAAAAGGTCTAATCAAAACTCAATTTATAGTATAATAAGCAGTACTTACAGCTTCATCCCAAAAATGTCTAGCTATAGAATATTCACTCTACATGGTTCTAGTTATCTCTTGAATAATTATATTTCTTCTTTCAACTACACCATTTTTTTTAGGAGTTCTAGGTGATGAAAATTTGTGATTAATACCTTTTCTACTACAACAAGTTTCAAAATAATAATTTTGAAATTCTCCTCCATGATCACTATGAATAATTTTCAATGGAAGTATTTTCTAATTTTTAACTTGGGATCTAAAACTTTTGAATTAAGAAAAAGATTCAGACTTCTTTGCTAGAAAATAGACCCATGTAAATCTAGTGTAATCATCAACTAATTCAAATACATAATACTTTCCCCCAATGCATCCAGTGTGTGTTAGACCAAAAAGATCCATGGGCACCAACTTTAATGCATCAGTTGTTGAGACTTCACATATTGATTTAAAACTAGATTTATGTTTCTTTCCATATTGACAAGGATCAAAAACTTTATAAGAATCAAACATAAGCTATGGTAGATCCTTAAATAATCCTTTATTAGAATGTTTTCATAAGTTACTAAGGTTACAGTGAACTAGTCTTCTATGCCACAACCAGGAATGATCTTCCATTGCACTAAGGCAAGGTAGGTCTTAGCTTTTAAGGTCTTCTAAGTTTAAAGTGTATACATTATCTTACCTATGGGATGAGAGAATAAAATCTTCCTTGGAATTGTGAACTAAGCATTTATCATTCCAAAAATTCACAAGTTATCCTTCATCATAAAACTGACTTATGCTAATGAGGTTGTTCTTAAGAACCTTAAAAAACAAAACATTTGATATCAATGTTTCCCCAGGAAGAATTATGTTACCTATACCAACAATTTTACCCTGATCATTATCTCCAAAAGTTACTTTTCCTCCTTTCGACTTGATAATCTTTTCAAAATAGTTTTTGTTACCAGTAATATGCCAAAAACATCCACTATCCATGTACCATGAATTGTTGTATGTAATTCCTTTATTTTCCTGAAAATGATAAAATAATTAGTCTTTCAGAATCCAAACTTGATTGGATTCGAGATTTCCAGATAACAAAATTTTGGGTACCCACATCATCATAGAAAAGTATGCCTTATGAAAACCTAAATATTGGGTTTTTTTAAAGAACAATTCTTTTCCCAGTGACCACCACATTGACACTTGGTACAAAATGGGGCACTTTGAGGAACAAAACAATTGTTACTAAAAGTTGGTTTTGCATGGGTATAACCAAATCTGGATTTATTTCTTAAAGGTCATATTTATGAATACATCTTATCAAAATTTTCTTTCCCTAAGGTAATGTTTGAAATACACTTCTTTAAAGAAAATATTTTAGAGTATAGTTTTATAAACATGTTTTTACCTTCAAAATCATTAGATTTGAAACTAGAGCTAGGCTCAAAAACCCTTTTATTAGAAAGTACTTTTCCTTGATCTTTTGAATGGTTATTCTTCTCTGAATTAAGTTCCTCGTGATTTTTTGAAACACTTATAAAATCATAATTTTCATATCAAGATCATTAGGAGGATTTGATATTTTATTTTTAAGAATAATATTCCTAGATTTTTCCTTATCACGTTTTTATTTACTTTTGAATTCTCAATCTCAAGAAGTTAAGAAAATCTAGAATCTTCGTCATAGTTAGGTAAATTATTTTCTTCATCAGAAAAGGATTCTTCATCTAAAGAGTTATAATATTTACTATCATTAGCATTTAAAAAACATTGGCCAATGATTCAGCATTGTGTACCATAGCCATAAAGAAATGATTGTCAATAGGTAACCTGGCTATAAGACCATGATTTTTCTATCCGGAAGATTTATAATCAGATTATTCATCTGAAGTGTCACCACCATTGGCACTCCAAGTATCAATAGCTTTTAGAACATTCTTAGCTTTAACTTTATAATACTTATTCATCTTCCTTTCAGAATGCCTCTCTTCTCTTTCTTTCTTCTAAAGCACAAGACAATCTGGTCTTATGTGTCCAACTCTATTGCATTCATATCATGTGACTTATGAATATTTCTTATCATTACATTCCTTCTTCTTATACATGGATTGGATATTTCTTTGTCCAGCTATCTTGTTCATCCTTCGAGCAAGATTTTCTAACTCATTTTCTGAGACTTTACTCTCACTTGATTCAGATTGGATAACAACCTTCTAAGATTTGGATCTATTTACTCTCTCAGGATTCTTAGCTTTCATGTGATATGATGTTGTGGTAAAATCAACAGTTCCATTCCCATTCTTCTTTTTGATGTTTTCAGCATCTCTCTTCATCCTTGTTTCATGTTGGAGAATAGTTCCAAACAACACATCTAAGGAAATTTGAGTAACCTTAATTTTCTCATCAATAGAAGTTCTCTTTGATTCCCACTCATTGGGAATAATATCAATGATCTTGTCAACAAGAGATTCGTCATCCAGAACTTTCTCTCCCATATATTGTAAACTATTTACGATATTCATAAACCTTTGTTGCACATTACAAATGGGTTCTTCATAAGGAAAGTAAAAAAAACCATGATACTCAGCTCTAAGAATATCTCTTCGAGTATTAATCACTTTAGATGTACCAAAATGTGTGAATTCAAATTTCTTCCAAATATAGTTAGCTGCTTCCCCAGAAAAATTTGGCTATTTATATTCCTAGTCCTTGAACATTGTAATGTTCTGCATACCTTATAATTAAATTGATAATCATGCTTCTCTTGGTTAGTGAAAGTACTAACTTCTTTATCAGGAATTTGATAATCTTTTGTAAGCATAACAATGTTTTCTACTCCAGTATTTATAAAAAATGTCTTCATTCAATCTCTCCAAAACTCATATTCATTACCATCCAAAATTGGTGGTCTTGTAGGATTTAGGTTGTCGATGGAACCAACATTCATTCCTGCCATCTTAAAATCTTTCTACACAAAAACTTATTAATAACAAAAGTTCAGATTCAAGGAAAATATTCCTATGTAAGGAAAATATAGAAAAATGAAAAAATGAGCAAGAAAAACATATATGTGAATATAAGTATTTCAGAAACCTCCTCTGATACCAATTGTAGGACCGAAATAATGATGTAGATGCCCAATATACAAGAGGGGGGTGAATTGTATACATTAAAATTTTCCTTAAACAAGGAAAGATCAATGTTTAAAAAAGTTAATCTAAGAAAATTCACAACACCTCTAACACAAATTGGAGAATCGGAACAAGGTATGAAGTTATAATGTTCTAGTTCTACACACTTGCTTAAATCTGGAAAGTGATTCCGAAAAACTTGTTCCGGAAATTTGGATCTAGAAAGATGGATCTTGAAATATAATTCTGGAAAACTGAAACATAGCCAAGGTTTACAATATAAGATTCAACCATAAAGTGAATAGAATCTAAATGAAACAGAGTACAAGTATAAGGAAATATAAAGAAGGTTATACTTTCCTTACAATACAAAATTCAGCGGAAAAAATTGTAACAAAAACAAATAACAAGATATAAATCTTTTAACCCAATGATAAGGGAATCCAACAACCTTGGATAAAAGTCCCTTGATTTATACTTTCAAGAAAGTATGTCTTACCCACACCCGGGTTAGTCCTCGATACAAAGATCAGAGTCTCTATCTTGATATCCCCGCAAGCTCCCAACTTCAAGGTAGTTGGAACCTCTATCTTCCTTAGTAAGGAAGCCCTCAAACATCAAGGTAGTTGGCACCTCTGTCTTCCTATCCTCAGAAGCCCTCGATTGTAATCAGTAGAAATTAGAGTCGCAGGAAGTAATCTGAATGTGCAGTTCAGTACACACAAGGAAAAACAACTTATTTTTCTAGAAATCGCCTTAACAGCATGTGGTTTCCAGAGTGATGAACTTCAGTTATTTCATTATGAGCTCTTTCAAATGAGATCCTATTTATAGGCTCGGTTGGAACAGTCGGCTCCATCCTCAAATGGTCATATTTCCCTTAAATTTTGGAGGTACATGTACACATTTCAATAAACCAATGGTTATTTAGAAACAGAATGGACAACATCATTTTATAATGAAACAAGTATAAGTATAAGAAACACTGATGTTAGAAATACAAGCAAATAATAGATCAGAGAATATCTAAAATGAAATCTGGAGTCTGTAATAAAGAGATATTCGAATTCTGTTTTATAGGAATTTGGAAAATGAATTCTGTAGAAATTCAGAGTCTGAATTTCTAAGGAAATTCGGAGTCTGGTTTCACCAGAGTTCAGAATACGAACTTAGAGAGTTCGGAGTCGAACTAGTAAAAGTTCAGAGTTGAACTCATAGATGTTCGGAGATGAACTAGTAAACGATCGGAGTCGAACTCATATAATTTCAGAGTCGAACTTATAGAACTTCGGAGTTGAACTTTGTTAGAGTTCGTATCCAAAATTTGAAATGGAACTTTATTATAGTTCATATCCTGAATTTGGATTGAAACATTATTAGAGTTTGTACCCAAAATTCGGATCATAAATAAAAATGCTTCATATCTTATCATTATATGATTCTGAGATTTTTGGTATGAATCCGAATTTTATACTTAAGAAAAATATTGATATGTATAAGGAAATCTAGGTTAGGGTGAATTTCTTTAAGAATGGAAATTTTCCTTAGAGAAGTAAAATATATATTTGCTTAAGTATAAGGTGTTTGTGATTTTAAAAACAAGAAGGATTGGAAAATTCATAAGAAAAACCTTATTTACATAACATCCCAGTGTTTTTAGGCCTTATAACAGATATAACACCATTCTTATAGGTGTTATATTGTTTTTTAAACGTGATCAACCGAAGAATATGTATCATTTTAAAAGAGTTTCTATTATATTTATTCTTAAAAATCATTTAAAAAAATTATTCCAAAATGAAAAAATAAGTAGAGTATCAAATATATACTATGATTTATTATGTTAATTTTATCCCAAAAATCTGTCTCTAGATCCATAAAATGCTAAAGGAATTAATTGTTTGTTCGCACAAGTGAAGTAGCACCTCCACGAAATGTTTTAGTTTATTTTCCTTTTTCATCAATCAAGATCGGTTATAATGATTTGATTAATATTCATATGTGAAATTAATGACATATTTTTCCTTTTAATTGAATAATGTTAAAATTATGTTCTTACCTTCCAGGCACATAAAAACAATAACATCGTTTGTGCGTATGTGTAAACTATAACCTCCACAAAGAAATATGAATCAATTTAATTCACCACATCACTTGCATGATAGATATGAGTATATATAAAACATTATTATTATTATTATATTATGATCATTATGAAAATTTAAAATAATAATTACCTTATTTCCAAAATTATCAATTAAAAATGAAAAATTACGCATACATACGTATAACCACCCATTTCCATGAATACAACGTTGTTCATTTTTCATAAAAATAATAAATGGTTTATTTTATAAAATATGATTAATTTAAAAAAATTTGTAGTATTTCATGAGTATTCTCCTATAGATTATAAACAGATGACCACATTGACTAGGGACCTTAAAACCATAATCATTTTGGACTCGGTTACGGAATATCAACAAAATATCCAATATGAACATAAATAATTATTTAATTTTTATAACATTATATTAAGTGATATTAATTAAATTATAAAAATAAAATATTTTTCCACGGGCATAGAAATTAATCTATGTTTATTATTTAAGAATATAAATTTTTTAAATGACATGGTGGACTCATTGTAAGGGACTTCATCTAAATTTCATTTATTTGAGTCATACATTGATGTTATAAACCACCTTCTTATGATAGGTGTATCAATAATCAGTTGATTTTTAATTTAATAAATATATTTCCAAAATAAGTAGTTCTCAAAAATTAATATTACAAAATGACAAAAAGAAACGTTTTTTTATGTGCACGACCACAATGATTATTTTCCATCCCCAAAACCATTATTTGATATTTTTCATCCAATAAAAGACAAACTATTATTTTCAAAATAAACATAAATTAATTTCATGTATGTTTCTATTGATAATGTTTTTGATAATGGAATAATTATTTCAATACCCAGAAATTTTCTATTATGATTAAAATGTTGAAACATAACTTCTTTTTTTTTGTGTTTTATGTGTTATGATTTTTTATGGTTCTTGGGAATTGTTAATGTTAATGTGTGATTCTGTGACAAAAGGAGGGTAGGTTTTCCAACAATATATACCCAATTCTTTAGGTAATGATAAGGGGTAAACATTAATGACTCTTCTAATAGATTTAGAACATATAATGTGATAAGTATTCCAAACGTAACCAAGAAGGTTAATCCCTATACAGCTATGAAAGATATAAATAAAGTATGACATGGATTCCACATGTTACCTTTATGATATATGATTTTTATGATGTTTTGAAAGAATATTAGGATTTTATGATGTATTTTAAAAAATTTAGGTTTTATGGGTGACAATTACGATTTTGTGAAAATGATTCCATGACGTTAAAATAGTCATGGACTAATGGTTTTATTATTTATTTTATAATCCTTACTATGATATTTATTCACATCCCACGTTTTTGATATTTTTTTCCATATGGTAAAAGGATGGTTAAGAGAAATAAAGATATCAAAAAAAAATTTATCAAGAAAACAGGTCATGTTCAATTTTATAAAAATTATTTTATATTTTAGATGAAATTGATAATGTTATAGTTGTATCTACATTTAATAAATTTGAGTTTTTATGTAAATTTTATATCCTAATTATATACTAATATATACTTGAAAATACCCTCAATGAGAAATCTCCAGTTAACTCGTGATTATATAATATATCAGGATGGGTCCTTATATATATGAATTATATCGTGTAATGAATTACTATTTTTCCTTTGAGGGGAGATGATATTTATTCATTGGGTATTTCATTAACACCAAATTATCAAATAATTTTTTGGATAACGTAATAAAAATATCCACAATTAGAATAAATGTGTGATGGGAAGCTAAATGAATCATTTTAATGGAAGTAAATTCCGACCAGATCATCTTATGCTTCCACGTATTGGTCTTTTTGGAGGCTCTTCATCATCTAAGTGTGATTTTATACTTTTTGCGATCTATGTGATTTCACATAAATATTTTGACCACATAAAAAATTATTCAAGTATTTGTAAATTCAAAAGGTCTCCTGATCCACATTATTTTGAATGGTTCAGGTGATTGCATGACTTAGTTTAGTTTCCACATTTAACATGATGCCACCTAATTAATGATCATCATTAATTCAGTAGTTCACCCTTTGGGAATTCAAAACCATCATGAAAAAACTAAATTTCCCTTTTCACGATATTAGGATGTCTTCATGAAATTGTATAATGGATTTAATGTATCACTAAAATGATTTTATTTTTATTGTGGAATTGTTTTAATGATTCCTTATCTAGTATATTCAGTAATAGATATCTAGTTTTCTTGAGACTATCCATTTATAGTACAAATATTCATAATTTCATCAATTTTATGAGTTCATCCACAAGAACAAAATTACCATTATATTTGTGACATTTAAAATATTAACGATTTTTTGGATTCTATTGTATCATAAAACATTTATATTTCATATATCTAGTGATATCCATATCATTGATGAGGGTGAATTTTATAATAAGTATATTTTAAAGTTCATGATGATAGGATTTTAATGGTTTCGTCATTATTTTATTCAATAAATTCATATGTATAATTCAATAAGATGTATGAATATTTATAATCATAAAATTGTATGGTTTCTACAATGTGATACTAGATTTGGGTTAAGAATCATTTTGGATTTGGGATTTAATATTTGGGTGCAATATAGTACCAAATAATTTTCTTATATTCTAAAATAAAATGATTTGTATGAATATTTATTGATATACCATATAATCATACTAAAATAATGGTCTATAGATAGGCATAGTCAATAGTTGTATTGTAGAAATTAATATATTCCATATTATGCATGCTCAGGTTGGAATGAATCTTTGGGATGTTAAGAAAACCTGTGGTTCATCGGTCCTAGTGGACATGTAAAATTAATTTAACCCCAATAAACTACTGTGGATGATAAATATAAGTCACTCCATTTTTATATGGAATTATTAAACTATGGCAAACAATCCATTCGGAAAGAAAAAACTCCGGGAGTAGTTATACAAATCATGAAGTGGGTTGTGTTATTTATCCAGATGATCCATTTCTATAATTTGATAAAGATTCCTATAAATTGACTATCATGTGACTTTTGGGAGATAGAGTGTTTTATTGGATATCATATAAATAATGATTATTCAATTTCTTTTGAAGGGAGATTGCATCAAATGTCAAACAGCTAATTTAGCTTGATATATTTCAATACACGTAACTGAGCATATTTTGTCTCCCAAACAATGAGATTGGTGGAGTTAGGATCAGCAACTTTATGATAGTGGGGACCATGGAATGCATGAGGAACATTGGTTTTTCTATTCCCATTATAGTTAATCTATATCTATTATTGGAGCAAAAGTACATGGAAATCATCCCATATAGTATTTATTTACTTCCATGTGTTTTGGGTTTGGGGACCACCATGGAAGAAATTAATAGGTTTCCCCCCTAACAGACTTGGATCCTGTTTCAGACACTTTTTTCAAAGCATCTCTGGTTTTATACCCACTACACTAAATATATGGGATGTTAATAGTAGCGTAATTCCTAAGCTAATTTCACATATATTCCATATCAAGAACCCAGTAGTACTAATTTTGAAACATGTAAATGATTCTATTATGATTAGAGAAATTTTATATCCATTCATGATGGCTTCATGTCCACTAATATTAATAATAAAATATTTTGTGAATTATTCTCACCATATTCTTTCATGTGTATGTTTTGGGGCACACAATAGAGATTCCCTACTCCTCCACATTTTTTGATGGAATTGATTATGATGATGATTTTGATATTACGAATTATCTTTTCTAGGGAGATGAATCAATGGAAAAATAAACATCATTTTAGGTAGGTAGATATCATTTTTTCCAATTCTTATGTCGACACTTGCATTTTATCATACATGATTAAGAATTTTTTTATTGGAAATATGGTATATGAAGTTACCATATTTTATTGAATTACAAAAAAATCCTTGAAATTTAATAAATAATTAATATATTATAATGATCTATCTGGAAGCACCATGCAATCCATTGAGGCATTTAGAGTTAGCTTAATCATTTGGACATGTTCCAACCAATGTGGGAACATCAAGCACATCAAAAATAGGTTAATCCCAAACCATTTTGTAATTTCACATTTAAAATATATGATGGGATGATTAGAGGAACAAAAACTCACCCAAATAAGGGCTAGAAGGTGATGTATCATGAGAATTCAGAGCAAGTGGGATTTAAACATGTCACTTATCCAATAAGCGTGTAATTAAAACACAAATATGATGATGTTGAGGCATATCTCTAGGACCCCATTTTCGAGATTAATAATGTGATCTTATAAGTCAATTATTCATCTTAGCCACGGAAATTAATGTTGATAGAAAATTCTACAATATATTTAATGGGGAAAATAGAATGAATCCATCTTCATGTTAAAATTTTCTTTATTAATATCAATATATACATGAATTACAATCAATGCATTGAGGATTTTTTCCTTGGGTAATTGGGAATATAATGTGAGCCAATCACCCATTATATCTCAAAATTTTTGTCCTTGGAGTAATATGACTAGGGAAAATTGTGATGATGATGGGTAGGACCGTGATGTGGGATCCCACAGTCAGATGGTGTTTATGACGGAAGAGGTTACTGATCCAAAAGAAACATTATCCACAAATTCATTAGTTATATCATAGGGGGCCTTTGATATGTTCCCTTATAAATTTAATTAAAAAAATAATAAAAGGAATATGATGTTTTCTAGGTTCTCAATGATGACTATACTGAAACTATTGAGACAGTATTATGCGATTTGGAATCCATTCCTTTTCATTCATTCCAATACACATAAGAAGTATTTCCTAGACATCCAGATTTTGTAAGTCCTCATTGTATTCAATTATTAGTACTGTAATGTATAGCCATGGATAATTTCATCTCTGTTACCTCTCTAGTATAGAATTTTACATTGAACCCTATACACCAAGAGGTATAGATAAATATCGTCTAATAATTATCCATCCCATCACCTACAACTAACACCTTAATGAACATTCTCATCGACAAGACATCATAAATTATAATCCTAGTGGATCCTAACACTAGCATTTATTCTAATAAAATAATGATTCTGAAGGGATAATGATTATGATTGGGTATGCACATATTTGTAAGTGGATAATATAATATAATCTATATAATTTCATTTAGAATAACATTTCACATAAACCTCATTAATGTTGTATAATGACTATGATGATAATAAAAATGACAGTGGTGTATCTAGGTCATCTTATATTAAATGGATTCACTGACTCCCCATTATATTGAACCATAGAAATGTATTTCACTATTGATATAGTGATCTTTTAATTTTACACATAATAAAACATTATTTTAATCATTTTTATCCATCACATACAAACCTAGGATCATAATGTGCAGTATCTTTTGAAGAATAGGTACATAATTCAAAAATCGTGAAACAAAAATACAATCATATATTATTTAATGTTCATAGTGAGATGAAAACCTTATATGAGATCTGAAATTATCATATGAATCCTTGGGAATGTATTAATACTTTGATGAGATAAACATCCTTGTAATGGAATAAACGTTGGAATAAAGCATAGCTCCTGAGATAAAAGGAATAACATGAAGATATAAAAAGACATAGAACATGACTATTCATATAGGAAATTCTGGTATAGTAGATGGGATCATGTAATCTTGTAAGAGTATTAATTTTTAATGAACATATAACATGACATAAAAATCAGTCAATCCACACTGATGGGACTATATCCCATGGTAGAAAATGTCCTATAATTAATATGGTTTAATCACTAATACCATATTTGAAATCTCACATGATTTAAGAAAAACTAATTCATTAGATAACTATATTTGTTAACCAATCATAATATTTTCATGAATATTTGATCCACATGAATAATGATACATAATGGATAAATAGAAGGGTTTCCAAAGGAATGAAATGGGAATATTAATCATGCCATATAGAATAATTAAATGGTGTATCATAATGGTGTATACAAAATAATATATTTCTATTATACATATAAATTAAAAAGGTAAAATACGTATATATAATGATATATTATGTCCAACTAAAGTTGAAACATCTAAAATGAGTGTTTATGAATCTTTAGAAATGATCAATTTTGGTGCGGTCTGATGAAAAATAATAACGTGTCATTTATGTCGACAAATGACTAATTGTTTTCATAAACTATTAATGATCTAAGATGTTTTTTCCTTATGAAATGATTTATATTGATAAATAATTTATTCATAAAACATATTGTGTATTGTACATGTAAATGGATAAGAAATTATGATGTTACCTTTAATCGAGTTTCCTTATCTGGAGGAATTTAAAATGGAATATATTTAAACATGCATTACCCTATAGAATAAGGATTAACTAGTCATGATAAATATATTTAGAACAAATACAAAAAATATAGAATAATTACATAATAATAAAGAAATAAATTTTTGTATAGATAAAGGATGTGTAACCAAATGGTAAATTGGGAGGTTTAGATAGATCACATTCATTTTTCCTGAATACACTCTACACCTGTGATTAGTTTCTTAGATAATCAAATTCTATCTATTAATAACTAATTTGTGAAAAATATTCACATATATTTAATTTATTTTAATTTTACTATTTTCACTTATATCCAATTATGTGTGTTATTATGTTTAATTTTTTCAATCTGGGAGTGTTCATTTCATAGATTTTTTGGTAAGCATAATTGTGTATAAGTACATAAGCTCTTAGAAAATGAAATAAAAACTAAATGAATATAATGAAATAGAAATAATATATATATATAATTATAAATTTACCCATATATCATTTATCATTTATATACAAGCATGATTCATTATTTAAAATCATAATGATAAATGTTTAGTTTATTTAAGAGGTTTTTGAAAATATTAATCTATTTTTATTTATTATACAATATTTTTCATATATACTTTTTCCAAAACTTCAAAAAGTTGTTAAATAAATTTTAAATTCTAATTTATCCAATTTAATGTTTTATAACTAGTCATGAAGGGAGTAATATATAATGATAAATAATCATCCTGGAATGTTCTGAATCAAAACTTTAGAGATGATGTATTCTTTTTTAGAATAAAAAGAGAGAAAACTAGTTTTTATGATGGATATTCTATTTAAATAATAAGTTTATATTATATTTCTGATACTATTGTTATAATTTCATTTTTCTTATCGGATAATAGAGGATGAAAAAAAGAAATTAAAGGAGAAAGACATAGGATTTTATCTCGTCAGTATCATCTCCTTGAGAACCTCTATAAACAATATGGAATTGGTTTTATGTTTCGAATATAAACCCATTTCATTGGATATATTCATGGGTGATGAATTTGGAATAACATTATCAAGATACAATTCTTGTATGTTACGATGATAAGAGGTCGTTAGGAGTGGTATTTATAAGTCGATAAGAGGAGTGTATTTGATTATTTTATTCATTTGTTTTTATTTTTTAAAAAAACTATAAATATTGTAGATTAAATTAGTATGTATTGTAAATGGGTCTGGATATTTTGAAAAAATGGTTTCTCACATCTTCCCTACATCAACCTTGACTAAAAAATCATGTATTTGATAAATATCATACCTTACCTTATATTATTAACTAAAAATTTAACAATTACAGAAAAACCCCAAAAATTCACCCCAAACCTATTATCATTGTGTATGCCTTTGAAATGGACCACATTTTATGAAATTAATTTCTAAATATGATAAATTTATTTTTAAATTTTAATCATTATTTATTTTCAAACCACTAATTTTAATATTATAAGTGATTTTATGAATCATTGAATATTTAATTCTTGTATCATAAAATTATATTATAGTTATAAGAAAACAATATTTATTTATGAATATAATTTTTGAAAATAATTTTTTTTCATTATTTAAATTATAAAACTATAAATAAACATTAATGTGTCATAAAAATACCAACAAAAAATTTATCATTTGTAAAAAATTTCCATAAATATTCCAGGATATGTATATATCATATTATCATTTATAAGATAATGAAATATTATTTATACATCCGTACGATATGTTAGTATTTAAAAATTAGATTAGTATTTATAGTGTTCCCAATAACATTTGAATGGTTTTGTTACGAAGAATAATGAGTATTTATTAATTCCTATAACTACAACTTTTTCCATTCACCAGTCACTTCAATTATCTACCACTATTGTATATACATTAATATTTTATACAAATATTTTATTATAGATATTATTTTTTATTTTGACATTATTGTTCATAACTATATTCCTTATAGTGGATCTAACAGGTCAAAATTTTCTTATTCTTATTATCTTATTTTGTATTTATTTTCCTAATATAATATTTTATATTCTTATCGGTTTGTTATTATACTAATGTTTCATTCTTAATTTCTAAAAATAATGTTTCTATGTGCATTATACTACTTGAGGAAATTTTAATAAGTGAAATTTCATTGATTATTATTTTTTCATTACATTATTCCCCTTATGAAATTTCACCATTGAAATTATATTTGATATACTAAGGTGAAAATAGGTGATAGTAAATCTACATCATCTATTTCAATGGTTACCATGTTTCCTCTTTATATATATGGTTATTCTATTGTAATTTGACCATATGAGTATTCATTTGGCGTAGAACATTATCTATATAGTCCAAGATCTTCACTGTGTAATCCCCATAAGATATATCATTTTACATCTATACCACCTTAGAAACCAGTACATGTGAGGGATCTAGTATGAAATTTTGATATATGAATATATTTTGAGTACATCATGTACATGAGGAATGGATGGCGAAATCTCAGGTCGATATTCCACATCTATGACGTCATTGAGAATCTTAAAGAGGTTACTGTACATTTGAATTATTAATCATTTCTTCTCAAGTATCGTGAATTTTTTCTATTTAAATAAACATATAAATTTCTTTTAACAAACCTCAAATTATATGTCTCATCAACAATTATAATTACAGATCCCCTATCATATTTAGAATTCCTTGACACACTGATCACTGGTTTTTAATATTTTTACTATTTATTTAAACATTTTAGGCCCCAAGAACATAGGTTCAAAAAATTATTCCCAACAATATTGTGTTCTAAATATTTTATGATAATGTACTTAATATGGAGATTTTTGGATATTTTAGTGGAATCTATTGTTTTAATAAGATTGTGTAAGTAGATTATGTTTAAACCATCCGACGTTGAAGTCAATAGAACATGATATATATTAATTTTATTGTGTCTAAATTTTCATCTCAGATTGGCCATAAATTTTAGTATGATATTCCATACTAACGTTTATTTCTATTTTTATATCAGGTTTGAGAGATTTATAGAACATGAATGTTAATATCAGATCATGGTCATATGTAATCAAAATTCGTACTCCATATAGTCACACCACTTATCTAATTTTTTTACATGAAATTTGGTTGAGTGGTGAGTCCTCTTAATTTGTGATAATGTGATATCCCTATTTAAGATGATCCACAAAAACACATATATCATTAGTTATGATGGATGTCTTCTAACATTTGGTGACAATTTCATTAGGGATGTTTTCCCATTTACATGTTGGTATGGGTATCAGTTGGATCATCCCGTTAGACAATATTCATTGAACATTTACTTATTGATATACCATGAACTTTAATGTATAACTAATGACATCATTATACATGTTTTCCCTCTAATATTTCTCTTGAATAACTCAATACATTTTGGTGATCCTAAGTTTAATAGAGACAGTTGAAGATTATGTGTTATTCGGAATCTCATTCTCTATCTCTACATTTATGATATATAGTCGAGATCCAAATATTATAAATCATCCCTCATTATATTTTAACTATAATTATTTCTAATTTTTGATAGCTTCTATATTTTCATAATATCCCCCATTATTTCATTTAGAATACTTAATTGTCTCCAATAGGGATGGTTATGAAATTATTTTAATGATTTTACCTCCTTAATGAGTAACATTTTTTCTGTTGTAAGTCTAAAATATTGGACAATTCTTAATTATCATAATTTATATTTATTTAGAAACATTTCTATATACATCACCTGCCACATTATTTTCCTTGAATGGTACATGATTGATCAGTCATAATCATTAGTGAGACCTAACCATCTTAACATTATCTTATTAAGATCCTAATATGTGAATATTTATTTGAAGCTTTTTAGATAATATTATATATCACACATCTCCCATAGAGATAACACAACTAGATTTTCAACATGAAGTTAATATTTACCATCTCCATATCATGTGTGATATTGTTATGCACATGAACTATTAACTTCTCTGAGTCGCAGAGTATCATGATATCATTTTTCATCAATACAATATCATAGTCATATTTTTGAATAATCACATTATAATTCAATGAGTTCCCCCCTTGCCGGAATCATGTGTAATGGTGGAGTGAGAAGCCTATTTTTCCACACATTTTATCAATATTAAGTCACTTGTCCGTAAAATCACTACTCCATCCTAATCCATCTTGGTTAGTGGGTTTTATAATCATGAGAGGTCCATCCCAAATCATCAATAATACCTAGATAGACTTCCAAATCTAGGTATTACCATTATAGATGATATTCTAGGATAATAATGATTTCCCATTATTTTGAGAAGGACATTATATATTCCATTTCATGCGAAAACATGCCCAATAATGACACTTAATCAATGTTAAACTCACATTTACTATACAATAAATATAGTTTATTAAGTCATGAATTATTGATCACAATATTTAAATGATCCTCGTACTCATCATTTCATTTGGAGTATATCAAAATATCATTAATAATATTTACCAAATATTTTTTCAATGTATTATATAATGATTCTATTAATTATTTCCAAATAAAATTGTGGAAGCATTAGTGAGTCCAACATAAATCTCTCTGAACTCCTAGTTTCTATACCTCATTTAGAAGGATATCCTAGGAATATCATATATCATTATTATTAATTGGTCGTACCTAATGGAAGGTCTACCTCAATGAAATTGATGACTCCACAATGTTGATCAAACAATTTATCAATCTATGGTATGACATAATTTTTCATTAAATAAATTTTGAGTTCAAGAAAATCAATGATGAGGAGCATTAATCCATCATTCTTTTTAATGACGGGGACTGTCATATCCCTTGGGAAGCACATTGGCATAAAAATCCATTACATAGATTATATTGTAACTTATTCTCTAGTTCATATAACTCAATGGTATCCATTATATAAGGAGTTATTTATATTGGAAAGTATACCTTAATATGATTTATCGATAACCCACCCTATATGATCAGATAAATAGTATGAAATTCAATATGAAACACCTCAGTGTAGTCGCTCATAGCCTATAGGTCTAATAGGATGATTCTATCTTTTGAATCAATAATTTGAGTTTGATATGATTTCTTATAATTAAATAATATCTATAATTGTGAAGATTATTAGAAAGTACATATATCCCCTCATTATTGTTTTATATAATTTTTAGAGGCCTCTAAATGTGATGAGTGATCTGTCAATCTATATTGATTATGTTGTATTTATATAATGTTAGCCAATACATTCCTAAAATATCCTCAAGCTCCCTAAAAGGAAGTATGAAAATATATAATGGGAGTTTTAATCCAAGAACATAAAATATGGGTTTGTTATATATTTTGGATGCAATAATTTTCCATTTGATATTCTCACATATAACACAACCTCCATAATTTGAGGGTCTCTTTGAATAGTTCAACGAAAATTTCATGATATGAATGAATATGTACAGCCATAATTAAATGTTGTGTTCACTATTATTGAATTAATAACCATTGTACCATTCACCTCATTATTATTAGTCTCCACTAAAAATGTTGTTATACAATATTCCATTTTTTTCTTGGAGGTTGTTCATTTTTATTTCTGCTAACTACCATTGGCTTATGGAATTGTAATCCATAATGAAAATGTTCCATGAAATTGAAAAACCACACTTAAATATATGTTTTTATTTGAGCCTTCTTTTTCCCTTCCTTATTTTTGGTATTATTTATATGCCTTTAGAAATAATTAGTATAATTCCCCCACTCTACAACATTGATGCATATCCAGGTTTCATTTAGAATGTTTTCTGGATTCTTATTCCAACACTATTGACATGTGGGTTGGTTGGTTTTCATTATATAATGGGATATTTATTCGATCTATAATTATTAAACTCTATTTAACTCATTTTGACTCTGGTAACATAAAACCATTCAGAGTCTCTGGTCACCATTTTTACCTTATGGGAATACCAGACAATATCCTGATGACTTCCAAGGACTCTCCGTTGCATTTATTTTTATGGATTCATCTTTAATAAGAAAAATAAGTTATCCACCTTTCATTCAGTTATCATAAAACATCTAGAGGCATGTCATGCAAGACAAGTAATGTTTCCCTATATTCCCCCATATAATTGTATTCTGTTTTCTTTAGACTGAGAAAATCCCTATCCATTTTATAATAGAGTATTTGGGAAAAATATTAATTGAAAAATATTTTATTGAATGATCCCTATTCCATAGAATCAATTTCAACTATATGAATAATTTTCTTGATCACTATACACCACTGATCAGCATCGCAATCAAAATGATAGACCTCCATCACAACTATCTTTTCTTATGACCATTGGATGAAATAAAATATCTTCTAAAGAGATATAATCCATTTTTCTACGATGAGGGTAACAGGAGACCCATTAAAGATATTAAGCATTTGTCTCAAAATGGATTACGCTAAACAACTATCCTTCATAGTAGAAAGCAGGTTTTCCACATGATTAATGTTATTATTTATTACATGATTCAATTTTGATACTACCTTCATGATGTTTTGATCTCCTGTTCCAATCATATTTTCAATTTTATTTGGAGAATCATTACATTTCCTAACACATTAATTGTGGGATCATCTGTTTCTTTTTAATGGAATTTACTAAAAAAGGTATAATTTGAGGGTCTTGAATACTTATCTAATAACCATATAAAAAGAAATCATGAGACATAAATGATTAAAATTTCAATTTAAAATTATATCATAACATGTTATTCCATAATTTTCAATCTATGTAATCCATCAATATAAAAATATCTATAGGTTTATCACTAATATTTTCCAATCATACTATCCAAATATATATAGATCATTATCTGATACCAAATATAACAATCCAAATATTTTATATATTTTATTAAGTGATTTTATGTAAAATTTAACTTCAAAAACAATCCTCGGATCCTAATGAACAATGTCTTTGATAAAATAGGTTCATAATTAGAAATGAATGAAACCAAAATGAATCGTCTTTTGATAAATTCTCGTAATGAGTTCCTACCCTCCATAAATCTCATACATGTAGATAGGATATATTGAGTAATACAAGAACAAATGGATGGGCAAAAAATTCAATCAATGGAATATACATAGTAATAAACCAATGAACATGGGTTATTAGGCATTACATTTTTAAATAAAAATGAATAGAAAATGATAATAATATGGAAACATAACATACAAAATGTGGGATCTTGAAATCATGAAAAATAGGAATTTTGTAGAAACATATTACATGGCATAATCATGAGTGATGTCTAACATTCAAAACTATAGGAGAAGGTAGAAAAAGTCGCTTAATCGATAAGGTTTAAAAAAAATACAATAAAGGATGTATCATGAGATTAAACATTGCCAAATTAATTGGATGCTATCTTGGATCACCCAATGTAATATTTTCATGCACATGTATTCCACAAGAAGAATAAAATATATGGTATAAACATAGTGGTTTCCCATGGAATGAACTGGGTATAATATTCTTGTCATAAGCCATAAATAAAGGATGTATCATAATGGTGTAGAATAAAGAATTTATTTAAATCATATGTTGAAATTAATAATAGAAAATAAGTATATATTATAATAAATTCTTTCCAAATTATGTTAAAACATATATTAATAGAGTTTAAGAGACATTATAAATGATCCACATAGTGTGGTTAAAGGAAAAATATTAAAGATTCAATAAAGAAAAAACAAGTGTAATTATTTGTATAAACTAGAAAATGAACTAAGAAATATTTTTAAGTTTAAATGAGTTTTTTTAATGAGTTAATGGTGTCTAAAAATATATTAAACATTGTACGTCAAAATGGTTAATAAATTGGGATGTTCACTTTAATTGGGTTTTCATATTTTGAAAACATTGAGAAGCGAACCATTCAAAACATGTATTTCCTTATAAATGAATGATTCAATAATATGTATAAATATTTTCAAAAAATATATAAAGGATTTATATAAAGTGTATAATTATAATGAATAAATTCATTTGTTTAAATAGAGATAATATTTATCACAGTGGTTAATTTGGAGTTTCAGAGAGATCCCTTATCTTATGTCCGAGAGAGTTAATCACATGATCATAATGTCATGTTTAATAATTATACATTAATTAATATCTCATAAGATTATATAATAATTTTAAAATTCAAATTATTAATTTATGGATCTATATAATATAATTAAAATTTAATTTTAGTCAATATATAATTTATATTATTGAAAATAAACAAGTACATTTCACTAAAATTCCAACAATCAATTTCTAATTTTTAAAACATTTATTTATATATTCCATGAGATGAATATATAATATTTTTATATATATGATACGAAAATTTTATTTATAATTTCATATGTGAGATAACTATTCTAATGGCCAGATAACTATTCCTAATAGCCATATTACTATTCTAATAATTAGGATATTAATGGTTATGAGTGTTTACTAGATCCTATATATACTTATCAATACATTGATTAGTCACTAATATTTTCTACGAAGGATATATATATATTAATAAATTAAATGAATGTATTATTATTATCATTATTTTTTTATCTTGAACTTTGATCATGACTGTATCTATTTGAGTTGTTTGAGAAGACCCAAATTTTCATAATCATAATATCATATTTTATATTTATTTAATTCTAGTAATATTTGGAATTATTATAGGTTTATTTTATAACTAATTTATCATTATTAATTTAATAGAGTTATTTTTTAAATTACATATACTACATAACATAATTATATGAAGGAAAATTTCATTAACCCAATTCTATGTCATTAAAACTGACATGGATGAAAGATGTATGTTTACATCACTACATAAAACCATTGATTTCATTTTATAATTATATTAATTATATAATGATAAAATGAATATTATAACCAATTTGATATTATTCCGGACTTTATGTTCATTTCTCATAGATCCATCCAATTTGAAATTCCCCTGTGCTTGTTCGACAATCATAGATATCATCCCTGCATTGAGACTATCAATGGATTCATGTATGTGTTCATTTAATTGGGTACTTTTCCTGAAATATATCGATATTCAATGTATAATACTGTGTCAAGGATCTGAACATGAAACATTTCATAAGAATATTCGATTAAACGTGTGGGTACATCAATAATTTAAGCGTGGAGGACACCATGAAGGACATTTATAACTATTAGATAATATCACAAATATATTCACCACACCACCCCTAGTTATTTGGGATTTTATATTATATATTTTCCATACATAGTTATTGTAGATGGACTTCCCAAGAGTGAATAATATAACCCCTGAGCTAAGGGAACCAAAAGTGGAGGCCACATATTCATCCAAAAAATACTGAGATAAGTAACTATGTGTGGTATCCTAGTATGAATGAGAAACCACTAATCATTATAATTTGGAAAATTCATAGAATACTAATATCGATAAAATATAGTAGGATATATCCCACCTCTTGTATATGTTGAATGATTAGGATAATGTTGTGGTAGAGAAAGAAGTTATTTTCAACATAGTATAGAAGACAACACATGATTCGTTTTTTATCAACTATGCATTACAACTTTTTAAAGAGGTGTAAATTAAATCAGTGTGTCAACTGTGACAATACCACAATACCTAGATCAAATTTTGGTGGAGATTTAAGATTCATCTACCTCAATTTATAAACATTTCTTTCTATTCAAGACCATTATTTATTTAATTTCTCGTGGGAGAGACACTATGATGTGGATATTACTCACAATCAATAGGCCTTGTTAATAAATTGATACTGATGAACTCATTTTGATACTATATTAAGTCTTAACATCTCTCCATTTGTTTGTAATCATGATGAAATAATATCATAAGGATCACTATACTATTGAATCAAATCTAAATCAAAACAAAAACACTAAAATCATAGTGTACATCTCTTGAGAATCAATTCCCAAGAAAATTAGTATAAACACCATAAAGGATATATTGTGGTTAGAAAATTTTAAATTGTTTACTATATATTAATGGCTTTATAAATGTTTTGAAAAAGGATGAGAGGTATTGTCTGTTCTCTCTCTTGTTCCATGACAAGGGTCCTAAAATTAATAGATTAATTTCATTTCATGGATCCAATGGGTGGTCCCTAAAATTTTTCATCTATATTTCATTTCTTAATATTTATATTTCCCTTACATGTTCCTATGTATGAAATAGGGATAACCTAATAGGAAGTGTTTTTAATTTTTTGTAATGAAAATAATTACAGGTCATTTCTGTAATAAGTTTTATTTTTTTCCATTTTGTGAGTGCTCAATTCATCCAAGATAACACAATGTGTGTGTGTAGTGAGGATAATTGTAATGTTTATACCTAATACACTTTGAGGTATTTCATCCTAGTAGGAAGTTTGTTTATTTCTATTGAAAATTTACAGTCCTTCTATGAATATTGATGAGGTTCTATTTTCATATATTTATAATCATGAACAATATTTTGTTGTATTTTGGGGTCATATAGCCCAATATTTCTATTTCTGTATATTAGGGTAATTTTGATTAGTACTTATTTTGTTTTTGTCTTGGGTTGTATTGCATAGACCGTGTATTCTTATTGTTTAGTTATGTATATCTTCTACTGTTTTTCGATGCTGTGTATGGTCATTTATTTCATACCTTTACTTCTTATACATTAGGGTTGAATAACATTGACGTTATGTTGATTTATTTTAGGGCCATCTTTCATATTCCAGTGAATTTTATATTCTTGACAATGATTAATCTTATATTAAACAATATGAAACAAGGATTACAATGGATAAATATCTATCAATTCTGTAGAAACTATACATATTTAATGAATGTGTGAATGATCAATATTTATTAAGCATTATGACACCGCAAAACATTGATGATGGTTATGAGGAAAACATATTCAATATGGATTCTAACATCATGAATTCCTTTGTATGGATATGAAGGATTTATATTCATGATGTATATAGACATCCAAATTACTTTACTATGTTTTTTATATAGTGACCAGATGTCTTAGACATAGAAATCACTTGTATTGTTAGACTATGTACTCCTTAATATTTAAACAAGAGATCCTGAACATGAGGTGATGGGATGTGAAGAACATGTTGCAGATGATCACAAAAAAAATATATGTGTAGTTATGTTTCATTTTTCTATGGTTCACATGGATAAAATTTCATTTCAAATAAGGAAATGATTATTATGTTTCATGGGTCATGGGTTGAAATCCATTACCCAATATGTGTTTTCGTGGTGTTTCATATGATGTTGGCCCCATTACATTCCAATATACAAGGAAGATTCCTGAATATTCCATCACATGGATAGTGAAAAATGGAATAGAGAATAGTCTATTCCAAGAGGGTTTTAGAGACCTATATATTTTTTAGACTACACAAAGCAATTGTACATTAACCAATGGTCATGAAACTCATAACCTACATCACAAGATTTAGTATCGCATTATGAGGACCTTCAAAAGGATAAATAATGGATTATCATATTCACTATTTGAGAATGTTTATAATATATGGTTACATAACAATGAGGATGTGTAATTAAAAATTATACTTTAGCTACTGGGTTTGTAAATCATACTCCCATGATATATGTGTCATCATGGTTTAGAGAATGGATGTAGTGGCCAACCATTATTAATGGATGATACTATTATCATACACAGATGAGAAAATATCTTACCCATTTCTATGGTACATTTCCACTTAGACAAAAACAACCCCTTGGATAAAGCTATATGAAATTGTGTTATTACATATAGAATCACAGAATGGTAAATTCATATTTTAATTTCATTTTAACCCATTGGATACAGAGGATAACTAATAGGAATGACTCATTTCAATGGGATAATATGATATTTATGTCAACTAATAAAATGAGAGGGTGTCAACTCTGAATTCAATGAAATGTATTTGGTTTATAGAAGAATAATTTTTATGGAATGGTTTAACCAACCTAAAAGATGTAATATTATGTGAAGAATACATTACTATACAAAGGGGATGTGAAAAAATAATTTGTCTATATTTTTTCTGGATTTAATCTATCCATCGAACATGTCATATATTTTACTAGGTTTATATGATTTTCCCTATAAACCATATGAATTTACATTTATACGTTATCTTTTTCAAATACTCTATATATTATGTTGATATAAATAGGGGAGTATACTTCTTCTCAAATGATCGATCGCCATCTTTTTAATTAGAAATTTTGTATCTCTATAAGTAGTATTTAAATTTCAGATGATATTTAAAATCTATGGATAGAGTTTAATTTATTATAACTATGACAATGTATACCAATTTTAATTTCATGGTTTGTGGAACCGGTATCAATTAAGTGTTACATGATATAGTAGTTTTGACTTTCAATGACAATAGTATGCATACACAGATTTGATCAGAAGAAGATATTAATGTAAATCACAGCTCATGGTTCTCAGATCATTATTTATAGGATGATACAGTCATGATGATGTTAATAATGAATCACACTGTAGTGATGAGTTACACTACGATGATGTTAAGGCTCATAATGATCATAGAGATCCTCTTGAAATTCAATGATACATGTTCTTGAAGGCTCTAAATCCCTTTTGAATATCATATTGTTACATGGTCAATAAGATAGGTCATTTATTATTTCTAATATATTTGGGAGGTTCGTGGAAACATGATATTCTAAAAAATTGAAGTATTAATTATAGAATGTGGTGTTTCAAAAGATAATATAATTACTATATTACTTGGTAGATAATGTTTTGGTTCTTGTAGCCCTTCAATAAGGTGGGATGGTGGTTATTGGTATGCATAATTTAATTTCACGTATCTAGCATATTCATGTTGTGTAGTCTAACATCATTAAAACATGTAATAATTGTTTTTCTTTCTATTGGTGTTTGATGAGGGATTATAAAATGTTGTTTTACATCATCTTGTAAGGCATTATTATTTATAGTTTAATTTTTGGGGTTATGGTAGTCTTATATAATGTATAACATCTGATAGTGATGACATATTCTATGATGTATACCATCATGTGGACTGATCATGGGCACCGATGTTAAATTATGAAATCATATAATTAATGAAACCCTAAATTGGTTAGAGGCATTGAAATGATGGGTGAATTTTCAATGTTCAATAGTATGATGGGTGGATATCCATATGTTTGGGTAATGTTTTGTTAATTTAACTCATATAACATGATAGAAATTCATATATTAGACTCAAAAATAGGTGAAATTATTCCAGACAAATCAACTATATGTAGTTATTTTGTTGTCTTTCATGGTGGGTCAGAATCAGATAAACCATATTTTGTAGATATTTATCAAAAAGGGGGAGAGATAATTTTATCCATGATGATTTTATCCAATCCTAGAAAGGTGATTTCACATGTCACAACAAATACTATAGTGTTATTAATCATTATATATTTATTTCTTGAAGAAAAATATCCCCCACGCATACATGAATCAAAAAAGTAATTTCCATGCTTAGAACATGATTATTAATGAAGATGGTATGATTATATCTCGTTAGATTTTATAGATAATTCAACGACTAGGGGACCATTTAGTCATTATGTAACCTTATTGGTTATAAATCAATAAACACATAAAATCATTAGAAAATGTTATCAATACATACCACATTCATGACCAAGTAAAGGGTTTTTATTTATCATTTCCTATGTAATGCATGACAAAACTGTGCACTATATAGTCATATAAATAAATAAATCTCATAAATAGGGAAAGAAAGTGTAATATTTCTCTTATGGTATATGGATGAAACATTAAACCCTACCATAGACTTATGGATAGAGGATATAAGTCATTACATGCCTCTAGACCTCATAGAGCTAGCGAGTCCCCTAAGATGGACCACTGTATGTAGTTTTAGTTTTTTTAAGGATGGTGGGGACATTGTTGAAATTTATTTCATATGAAAAGGAATGTATGAGGTTTTATGATTTAGGGTCATAGATAATTGAATAAAATGTTATTTCCATGAGGAATGAATAACCCATTAAAATTGGGTCTTCAGAAGAAATGCACACACTTGAATGAAATTTTACAATATTCAGATCCTGTAATATTGCATTGATAACGGGAATGATGCACATATGGTAATAATCAAGTGTCTATGAATCCACATTAATATTGTCATTATATATATTTTAAATTATAACTCATTAATATTAGGGTTAATTGAATATAGAGACCCATTGCTATTTGTAGTCCATTAGTACTGGTGGAAGCCTGTATTAGATGTAGTTAAGGAAATAACTATTGGGTTCATGGGGGACCTTTCCTCCCATACCAAAACATCCACTAATATCATGTTCAAAAACATTGTTTTATTCACAATTAAATTTTATTGGGTTCTATTTGGAACATTCCCACATTATTTTAATTTATATATTTTAAAGATAAATGAGTTCATGGTCTCATGGACTATAAAATTCCAATAGAATATATACTCTAATCATTTGATGTTATCCACTCTGATTTAAATTGTATAAAGGTGGTTCATGGACGACATAGAAATCCTAAAGGGATCCAATACCATAAGTGTTTTGTAAACATATATTGAACACCATCCAGGGAGAAGGGATAAGAAATTTGAATATTTTGTACAAAATTATCAAGAGGGATTATATGATAAGCATGAAGACCTCAACTAATACAGATTAAAATCATGTGATTTTGACATGGTTCTTATTATTTGAATAATTTTCATCTCAATAACACTAGTTATTGAATATTTGATGATTATCTATGCTCATATAAGTCATGATCGACATGATAAATAAGAGGTGATTGATAAGTAAATTGAGCCTCCATAGAATGCATGAAAATTAATATTCTACATAATTATAATTTCAATTCTACTAGTAATATAGAAATATAAATGGTCAATAGTTTTGAACATTTAAATAAGTTACTTAGATCCATGGAAGCTCGTGAGATAATTGTTCTAGAAAATAAATAATATCCCATCATAATGAGAATATATCAACAAGTATTCATTAAAAATATTTAATATCTAGATCATAATCACACATAGGAATGGGTAGGTATTAATTATTTTGTTCAGATCTCATATATACATAATAAATATCCATTGATGCAGCATCATTTTTTATAGAGGAATGAAACATGTAGTGGGTAGGGTTTCAATGTTGGTAATAAAGTGGAAATAATTTATCCTTATAAGGAGTGGTGAGTAAAAATCTATCATTTGTTGGTAAAACCATACACTTGTATACTTTTACAGTGGTTTATATCCAATATTAATACATATTTTGGATCCACATAGTAAAAAGTTGTTCTTTGGATATTGGTATTGAAACGAGGACCTCTATTAAGTTTAAATCCATGCACTTAGGATATAAAATGTTACATAGTTTTATTTCATTAGTACCCAGATGTTTTCATGATTTTTAATGTCATATGTTATGGATTATCCAAATTTATATTGATATCGTATAGTAAGCATATTACATGTACATATTATCATATTAAATTATGTAATTTGGTTCCTGGAAGTTTATGTTCATGCAAAGTCGACATGGGGTTCTATAAATTTTATATTGATTCATAGAGAACTTATTTTCGTGATTTATATTATTCAATATATTACATATGAAACGTTTTTAGTGGGTTGGGGAAGAATTTAACATTAATCATTTCATATTATTAGGCCCAATTCTAATATACATTACACAAGATATAAGGGTCTTCCCACCTGGATTCTAGATATAGGGGTTTCATCGAATGTATTATCAGGGTATTGAGAAATATTACTAATTATCTATACAATAACAATTGGAGGATATAATTTATGTTGAAGGCATTGAATATTTTGTTCAATCTGAATTTTAGGTTATGGAGTTTACATTGGGTTTTCTCATATAGTAATTCATAATCATAAAGATTAATTAGTTGTATTAGGTCATCAAAATATTTCAAGAGATATCTATTTAGCATAAGGGAGAAAGTATTTTGATGGGAATGAATACATCTATTCCATAAAACACTATGTATGGGGTCTCTTGTGTGGATGTACATGTTATGGTGTTGTATACTCATAAATAATATAGGATCATGTCTATTTAAGACTTATAGTACTTTTTTAGTAATTTATAGATTGTATTAAATATAATCTTCTTAAAGGTGTCTATTTTCTTCATTTTTTACTACATAATTGAATTATGAGTGGTTGGAAAAAATGTTTTACTCCATATATAGAATATTCAATTAAAAATATAGAAATTAGTTCCTTTTTATATTACTATTATTTGAGGAAAATATAATTTTTAGATTTTGTTAGAATTTTCAAATTTGATGACACTTTTTTCATGAAATTATTAATGGGTAAAACATCAATAAAATTAGATAAGATATAGATTTAAATATCTTTATACATATAAACTTTATATGTATCAAGGGATATAGAACTAAAACATCCCTTAACAATACTGAGAAAACCATGAATATTTGGTATCATGTATAAACTCACATGAAAGAATTATTAAATTTTAATGGATATGACATGTTTTGAAATTAATGATGAAATTAACCAAATACCATATCATCAGTGAAATAAATTACAATGAATATTAATTTTGAAGGAGTACTTGGTTCTACAACAATAACAATATTTCCAGATTGTTTGGACTTCTTTCATGAATGTGGATGTCTCTGATTCTTCGATATATCTATGATAGACCCTATTAAAACACCATTTATTAACCCTTGTATATTTTGGTCCTTCCTAAATGTTTATGTGTTCTAATTGATGTCAAATATGTTACAAAATAGTCCAATATATTGGGAGTGTACAATCCTGGATGTAATCTCCTATGGAGATCATCTATTTTGGAATGGATGTCTTCGCATTATTTAATGGGAATAAATTTATATATTTTATTTTTTTATGCTTCAGAAAAATCATGGTTATAATTCCATTAATTATGATGCAAAATAATATGATATCATTGTTAGGATTATCATGGACTATTTCATCAGTATCAACGAAATATTATTTATCATTATGTAATTGGGGGATGTCATAAAGTGTTTGTTCTAAAGGGAAATATACCACCTATCCTCTAGAATATCTGATGAGAGTGTTCAATTCATCCTTCTTGATAACATATTCATTAATGATATATTTGGAAAATAGATCCATGTCATTTTAAACATTCATACTAACTATCTATTTCCAAAGAGTTAGATACATGAAAATAATAATGACATGGTATTGTACCTTGTTATAAATAACTCATTCACTCAATGACATGGAGTTAGAAAAATGATTTTTATAGTGAATCTTATAGAATACATGAAAAAATGGAATATTTTCAAGTTTTTAATCCTCTTCCCAATTTAATATCTTCATAATACATTGAAATACATTTACCATATTTAGGGTGTCACATTGTCATGTAATACCTATTCATCAGGTTAATCTGTTTCCACTATAATTTTTTCTAGGTTTGGATGATCTACATGTAATCCACCACCTTCCTAAACTTTCATTAATATATGAAACATTTATTTAATGTCACACAATTTTTTAATAACAGACCATTAGTCCAAAAATCCATTTAGAACAAAGAAAAAAATATTGTACTTGAGAAATAAAATTTGAGAGATGAATTGTACATTAGAAGATGAAATTATGGACTTATGGTATTCTCTATGAAAATTATTATGAGGAATTAGTTTTTTATGTCAAAATATTGAGTCTCGTGATCTTGAATCGTTCTACTAAGATATTTGTTTCTATTTTCATTTTAGGGATTAATTTTCTTTATAAAGATGGAATCCAATGATATCTCACTGGTGGCCACATATAGAAGATAAAGCTTCCCTTCTACCATAATTATTATAACTGATGGGTGTAGTATTTACCATATGAAGTTATCGATAGATTCATTGTAGTCTTTATCACATATGTTAGCAAATCCATTTAAAATAAAATACCGACATTTAGATATCTTCAAGAAATTTTTTCTTTGAAATTATATTATAAGTGAGATTCCCAAGGACCCCTCTCAACTATTTAGCATTAAATTAATGAATCCATTATTTATGTTCGATAGTATATTCTTGATTAACTTCAATTCCATGATTTTATACCATGAATAAATGGATTGTTACCGAAGTTAAAAACTTCACTCTCTAGAGGATTCATCTTCTATATTTTCTACCATGGTTTTTTGAATATTTAATTAAAATACATTTAGATTTCACGAGGTTACAATGACATACCAAGGATTTTATCAATGTAGAACTTCATGCTTTATCTCACTAATGGTTTAATGATATGAATCATGTTGCAATGATAGGTCTACCTAGTGTTCTTTCATCCAAATAGTATAACCTCTTTAAAAACATATTCTTTCTGGTGATCGAAAGGCATTGAATTTCTCATCTCTAGGTGATATCCTGATATGATTATACCCAAAATTAACAAACATAAATTAATGTTCTAGAAAACATAAAATCTTGTCAATCAAAAATTATGTGATTTGTATTGGTAATTCATCCTTCATGTGGTGTTGTTTAAGATCCCAAAAATATATATAGGCCATTATTTTACTATTATTTCCTAACAATTATAATTTTTTAAATCAAATTTGGGGAATTTACATCTTAGATAAACCTGTTATTGATAACTTCTTCAATATTAGATTATAACCCACTAGGGTGATATGAGTTCCTTTTCATGGCTTCTTATTCATGGCATCGATTTCCATCTTGTAAGCCTATGTGATTAGAATTTACATCATTGTTAAACATAATAATATATATTTATTTCATAGAAAAAAATATAAATAATGCATCATGAAATAAATATACATATTCTTCTTCCTAAGAGGCATGGTGAAACTAATATTTGTAGGTAGCATGTCCAATTTTATTCCAAGACATTACATATTTACCACATCCCTTGTGGTGGAGATGCCTCTATCAAGTAACAGAGGGGAATCCCTAAAGTAATAAAATTATTATTCAGTATCCATGTCATTGAGATAATATTTATGAATAGTGGCTAAATAGGGGCATCTCTATACATAATTAATGTTTAGATCCAATATGATGAGGAATTGTAATCAAGAAGTATATGGTGCATCACGGGGATATTTTTTGATGAATTATTTCTTTGTAGTTTTTAGTTAGGGAAATAGAGGTATGAAAAAAACATTTATTAGGGGATATATTTATGGAAGTATGAAATTCATTTTTAGTGTAGTAAAATTATATGACCCATATTAGGAATTTGTCAAGATTTGTTTTGATGAACCCACCATGATATGAAAAAATTATAATGAATGGGAATGTACTTGGGAGGTTTGGGGTTTTTGAAAATCGACTTCTACTATGTATCCCACCATGATTAGTTTCTTCTGAAGTATATATTCCCTACTAAGAAATATCTTGTGATTTACATGATTTTTCATAAATATTTTTGAGTGTTGACCAGTTTTTCACCCTCTATCATCAGATATTTTGCCTCTATATTTTGGAAACATTCCTCATAACACTGAGATTCCAATGCTTCAAAGGGGGTCTATCATAATATATTTTTTCTAGCATTCCATTTATTAATTATTTTATAAATGTATCGATTGTTTATAGAAGCACCAAGTGTTTATAAATCCATGTACTCCTAGAATGAAAATAGTTTGTTTTGGGTAAAAAGAAAATATTATAAAATAAGATCACTGAATATAATAGCATGTATAACATGAAACTAAAATTGTTAAAAGTAATATAATGTCAAAATAATAATTGAAAAATTAAATATTTTAAATAAATCTTTTCTATACCTTTCAATTATTACAACACTATGTTAGTTGTGTCACGTGCAAAAATGCCTTCATTTGGTAGTTCATGTTACACGCAAGACTGAGTTTTTTCCAACGAGAATTTATTATTATGATATTATATTTTATAAAAATAATATACAGCATTTTAATTAAATTAATTTTTATATACATGATTAGTAAACATGTGAAAAAATATTTTTGAATTCATTGGCTGAAAATTTAGTTTAAACAAATTTAAAAACCAATTAAATGTAAACAGAATGTCTTTTTAAATAGGTATGTTAACAAATGTGTTTCATCATAATAATTTAAATAATCTACTATTATTGAATGATCATAATAAAATATATATATATTATATATTAACTAAAATATTTTTATCATTCATCTAATTTATTTGGTATGAATTGGATAAGAAAAAACACAATTTTACAGATAAAATTTATTTTTTATAAAGCTAGCATTTCCCCATTTTTATGGTGAGACTATTTTGAATATAAAATTTGGAACTTCTAAAAAATTTATACCTTAAGATTAATTTTCATTTTTTGAATTTAAATGTTAAATATTATTATAGTGTATTTTTTGTATTTTTATGAGTCATTTCATTTTTTATTAATAGTGGAAATACTGAATATTAATTCGAACTGCTTACTAATTCATTTTATTTATATTGATGAATTATATTTGAAATTGATTTTATCATCACATTAAATCATTATTAAATCATTTAATACATTTTTGGTCATTGTAATAATATTTACATTGAAATTGGATATAAACACTTCCCAAACTTTTAAGACTTTTACTAAAAACAAGCTTTGCCGTCCCATCTCTTAGATTAAATTAAAATTAATTTCATCCACTTCCATGATTTGAATTTAGAAAACCATATACAATATTTTTATAAAAATAAATTATAATTTATTATATTGTCATCATATTATTTTTACTAAAAATATTAGGGAATGTAGTTTACAATAACTACGACGATTAAAGTAAAATTATGTTGAACAAGGGACAAAATCTAAAACATTGGGGACATAATGACCTAGAAACCTACCTAAAGCCTTTCAAGATGCCATATATAAAATAGATAATCAGTTGGTTCTATTTTTTATTATTATTGGAATTAAATTATGTAACTCACACCTCTCATAGTGTTTAACATTTTATATTTACATTTATTCCACTTTCCCTACACTATAAATAGGCACTCACACCTCCCAATTATTCAAAAAAATATATCCCATTAAAATAATGAAAATAGTCCCAAAAATATCACCACATAACTAACCTAAATATATAATCAGTTAATTTAGAAGAACTTAATCCAATGATGTCTTTTTTAATAATGCAAAAACATGTAACATAAATAAGAGGCACTATTTTTCTACGATCACATTTGTTACGTTTATTTATCCAAGTCACTAATTATATTCATATAATAATTATATAATAACCTAATTAAAATAAATATATTTTTATATTTTTATTAATTGATTTATACCTACAAATTGATTTCCATCCATCAGAATGGGATACATAAACATCATTTATGTGTAAAGAGGACTACCATCTTGTGAACTGATGTCATTCGTTACAGCATTTACAAACATTCAAGGATGGTATAGTGATGTAAATATAGTTTATATATGATATTAACTGTATTTATAATGTTTTTATACTAAAATATCATTTTATGTTACCATAATTTGATTCTTCCATTTTATCACAATATGATACCATCGTTTGTGGATGTGTGGACTATCGCCCTCTCAAAGCGATGTGATCCGTTCAGAAAATAGAGGTAATTAATTAAGTGTAATTTTAATAAAAATATATAAAGAATATGGGATAATTTGACATTGTAATTATAATATAAATATATATCATTGAATTTTAATACTTTTATCACAACAATGAAAAAGAAGGAGTATTTTTACGTACATACGAACTATCGTCTACAAAAAAGGTACATCTCATTTTCTATCGCCAATTATTTGAAATAATAGAAAGAAATAAATATGAAATTTAAATCATGGTTTAAATGATTCAAGATGCTGGGGAGGGGCAGTTCTAGTGGGCTGGGCCTACAGGTCATGTAATGGGCATGGTATGCCTTTGGGCCTTCAGGTCATGTATTGTGGGTCATGTCGGGCCTTGTGCCTTGGGCCTACGAGTCATGTCCGGGTTCCCCTTCAACTGTTAAAAGGGGGATTATCTATAATAAAATAAAAATAAGGCCTTCTGTCCATTCGGGCTAAATGTTACAAGTAAAAAAACATACTCAAAGACCATGCAATTGACACCTAAAATATTGAAAATAATGAAATATTATCAACAGACATGTATTAATATATAATATGAATATAATATATGATATTTAAAATATTTTTGAGGTTCTAGTAAAATATAGAAACATTTTTATAAACCATATATATGAAATTAATATGTGTTCACCAAAATAAAACACGAGGTATGGGATTTCATCTATATATACATTCCATTGATATTTATATTTTATTATAAAATAATTCACCTAAATGTTGTGTATATACTACCCATTTTTTATTTATGATAATTATTCACTCATAATTGTGGGTATTTTATGGTTTATATTGATCTATCTCATCCAGGGTTTCTATCTTAAAATTATGAAGTTATAAAGTTAATGTTTTCAATATCACATTCTATTATTGATTTTTTAGTTACATTAAAAATATTTATTTTCACTTAATTAATATTCAATAAATATAATTTTTCATAATGATATAAATATTATTGTATGATGGATATTATTATTTCCTAAAATTTTTACTATTTTAAAAAATTATTATTACCTTTTTTGTGAATTTTTTATTATGGAAATATTGATAAATATGTATCCTTTATTGAATACTATTATTTGATAATTCACATTATTTATGACTTTAAATTTAATTTTTAATACATGTTTAATTCATTGGAAACGAGTGACATGAGTTGGAGACATATCAATGCAATCCCTAATGGATGGGTACTAGTTAATGAAAGCCCCATAATGCATCATTTGTCTCTTGAAATTAATTAGTTCAAAAAATTATAATAGTTTAAACTTTCTGGAGAATAAATCATGAAGGTAAAGGATTCATTTTCCAGCGAAACAACAATTTCATCATTTTATAATTTATTTATAAATTAATAAATTATTTTCTAATATCCATTATAATATTTCTATTATATATCTATGAATTCCTTTAATTCTCGGTTTATTGATTTATAATAATTTATTTGAGTTATCCACCATTTCATATTGATTTTGAATTATTGAGATATTTATAAGGAATTTGTAATTAGTTATTTACATTTCTCTAATGATTATTATTATTGAGTCATTATTTCTTCTGCATTACATACCATTAGTTATAATTTTAGCTCACCCTTATTTTATTTCATTTCCAAAGGATTTGAAGAATAAATCGTTGATTGAGGTTTAAAAGATTTAAGTCATTTTATTTTATAATATTTTATGTTTACTATTCTCGTTATTAATGTAATATGGGTATTAATTAGGATATATATGTTTAAAAATATCTAAACCGATCAGTCCATATATATTTGATTCCATGTAATCATTCCAATGTAATAACTTAAGGAACTGACTCTAGGATTGTGGGGTTTGGGTGTTTAAGTTGGTATCAAATAATTGATAGTAGAAACATTGAGAAGTGTATTTTGTAAACATAGATTTTGGGATATAATCCAAATATTGTATTTTATAATACTTATAGAATAACATCCAATTATTTTGGTAAGGAAAAAATTGTTTGGGTGTTCGTAGAAATATATCCATGTCTAGATTTTTCTAGTGGACCTTGTTATAGAACAGGTATACGTAGGGGTAAAAACTAAAAAAAAGGTGCATTGAACGATACTCAATAATAACCTGACACACACCAATGGAACATATTTCACCCATTCATTGACACTCCATGGTGAAAAAACATGGATAATTGACATTTCTTACAACCTATTATGAGGGGGTTGAATTTAAAAATATCCCAAAGGGAACCGTGATTTTGATTATCGTTTTAGATACTCATACAATTATATTATTTACGTTATGTATTTAACTAGTTTATTATTCAAAATAATGTTACATAACTTTAATATCTAATCAATTATTTTACACAGTAAATAAATTTTTCCATAAAGGAAAACTAATATCAAAACTCATGGAATATGTTGCAGTTCTCCTAATGAGAAAGCTGATATAGGTGTTAATCAAATTGATCTATTTATGGATATATTAGGGATTATTATTAAGGTTGTGAAAAATAAGATTTATCAAAATGATAAATTTCTTCAATAAAGATATTTTATGTCCCTATATCACATTATGTGAAAATTTTCTGAGTCATATAGTTGTACTACAAACCCAATTGTGGAATAAAAAGGGATTATGTATTTGGAGAAGATATTAATGGAATTGGGATGTGGTTAGAAGAAAAATTTCATACTTATAGTGTATTTTCATCATGTAAATTCTTATCAATGATGGTCATTCATCTAGAATACGAGGGATGAAGCGGATATTGAACTCATGGAATTGAAATTTTTTGAAGACGCGTTTATTCAAAAATATTTTCCAAGAAATAAACAAAATAGATGAATAAAAAGTTAAATAGTTTTATTGAAATGGTGGATGAACATGCTAAATATTATGAAGCTTATTTTAAATGGTTATCTATGTATAATATGGAATAAATACACAATATTGAGAAAATGTCAATCAATTATTTTAATTTCATAATCCAAATCTCTAAATGGAATTAGTCTCTTCTAATTTTTCACCATATGATGAGATTGTTCTATGTTCAATAAAAATAGGGAAATAATTATGAATATCATATATATTTAAAGTGTGGTAAGTTAAGAATAAATCTTATAATCATCATGACTAAGGGAATTATTCAATGAAGATAAATCGAAACAAGGACTTTCCAACATGTTATAAATGTGGAATGAATAACCTTGGAAATCTCTTGAAATGAATGGGTGTTTATTATTAATGTGGATGTAAGGGTCGACTTGAATAATAATTCAAAAGCATGAAAGAAAATGATGTAATTTAGTGTTACAACAACCATGATCTGTGGAGATACCCTAAAATTCAATAAGATTAAATAGAATATTCCTCAGAAGAACCTCAAGAATCAAGTTGCAGATTATGTTATTGACAAACCTATGTGGAATGATTAATTTGATTCATTATTTGTATATTTGTCATATTTTTTTTAAAAAAAATTAATGATGATATCATTATAATAATTATGAAATATATAATGATTTTATTGTAGTACATTGTCTATAATGATTTGATATCATATATATAATGATCCTAAGAAAATATATTCAATAACAAGTTATTTTTTGAAAAATACATCATTGTGTGATAGATAATCCTGAATATGTTCATGATGTTGAAGTAGTAATTTTTGGATAATGTGTTGATTGATACAAGAAAATTAAATTGGATTCTACTAACTACTATAGAAATGAATTTAAATGGAAGGATATGAATATATTAAAATTATGAATCAGTTATGAAGTGGGTTATATTGATCTTTGAATGTTGTTTTATAGATTGATGTATCACTTTAACCTATGATGCATCTTTCTATAAGTGATGACGTAGAAGATATTAGAGGAATGACTAAAGTATATGATTATTTACTGAAATATATCATGTAATTACATTTCTTTACTATTTTATAAAGTTAATGAATTACTATCCTCATGTTAAATGATTTGAAAGGAAAAACTTTTGTCCATTTATCATCAATTTTTATGATATCATTCAACATTATCCCTGCTCTAGTTTTTTTTTTGGGTTTTTTGTGAACTACATTATCATGTATATTTTCTACAACACTCTCTATCAAAAAATGATGGTTATACTTCTATTTCATGTCCCATTTGTCACTAATGATTTTCAACAAGAAATCTATGTGTTGTGGTTACCTTCTCATTTTATTTCCCCTCATGATAATATGATTTGTTATAAAACCTATTTAATATGTGGGGTTTTAAAAATATGTTTTTTAAAATATAAAACAATCAATTTACAATGTCAATTTTAAATTTTTGTGATACAATTTAATAATGATGGGGTGATTGTAACACCAAGTAATTATAATGTAAGATCATTGTATTTAATATAATGTATGACATTAATCACCAAGAGTAGAAAAGAATATAACATCCCATGAAATTATGGTATATTTAATTTTTCATATAAATATATTCAATATATTTCAATTAAATAAATATTGAATTATCTTGTGTTATATGTAATAACCCATTGGTATGGTAGTTTTCATTACATAAACACATCTAGAAAAGGGGGTTTTGGAGGCCCATAACATTGGCCACCCCAATTGGAAGATTCTATAGGTACCCTATATAGATGTCCAATAGTAGCCTCTAGGCGTCTCAAAAAAATCACATTGTCCCCCCAGATCCTGAACCCTACCCTGAAGCCTCCCATCTATCCCCTCCATCACCGCATGACCTCTGCCTTTGGCTCCCCCACACCTCCTCCCCTCCCTCGCTGCATCGGTGCCACCACACCACCAACGTTGCACCACCTCCACCTCCGGCTACCGACCAATGCCATCACCCATCCATTATCTCACCTCACCACTCGTTCTGTTCCTTGTTTCACCACCTCCAACTCACCACCTCATCCTCTGTCTCATTACCAATGTTGTCGCACATCCCCTCCCTCGCCACACAACCTCTAAATCTAGATCCCATATATGGCCCCTCCTCTCCCTCGTAACACCACCTTCGGCTCCCTTTGGTTCCAATGATGTCACACTAGCAATTATTACCTAATTTATACGTTAAAAATATAATTTTTGGAAATTTAAAAAAAACCTAGTTCATTCATGAAGATTATATGAATATTTTTGGTGAAAAGAAATTGTATAAATAGAATTTCATTTGTACATGAGATTGTGGGAATGAAGAATTTTGAAACAATGTGTGTGAGAGTGTGTATGAGAAGATATCACACTTTACATGAGGTTTGATGATACATACAATTTAGAGTCCATGTATATGTTGATTGGATTGATATTAAGATGTGTTGTTTTTTTATATATATTGTTCTTGAGTTTATCACATGTCTATCTCTGTGTGTGTGTGTGTATCCCATGAGAAAATGTTTGAAGTTTAACCACATGTGTGTGCTTGCATAGCCCATGAGACCCATATTGGAGTTTTATCACTTTCTTTTGATAATATATGTTATTATTAATATTATATGATGTTCCACTATATGATATTCCATGTTTCAGTATGACACATTTTTTATATTTTATATTGTGTTGTTCTATGCATGGTACCAATGTTACAGGTGTACACATTGTGGCTCTGTATCCCTTAAGGGGAGCGTGATAAGATGATGTATGTTCCATGAATATTGGATTGAGATAGATGATGGGGTATATTATGTTTTTTATCCATGCATAGGTTCATGGTAGACTTATGTGATCTGAACCATTAGGTTATAATGGGGCATGATGGTATTCAAGGACATCACTTGATACATAGTTTTGAGATACAAAGGCCCAAAGGGGAGTAAAAAATGTGTTGGCCTTATTGTTTAATAGAGTGAGAGGGGGGATTGATGGCATTCTATGGTTATACATGATACTCATACCTTTTTTATGTTTTGGAGTACATGACTTGACATTATGGTTGACTATGTTCACGAATATTTTTATAACAACATTTCCATCATGGGGCCAATGTTTTTTTAGAACATGACCAATCCAAACATGGTTGTGTGTTTTAAGTCATGGGTATTTATTTACTATCACAACATAAACTCTTATACCATTTCACATTTAATAAATAAAATTTGTTTTTCCTACTATTTCGAATTCCCACCATGCATTGGAAAATTAATGCATGTGAAGACTTCATAGTCTGGGATACAAGGGAAACACACTGATGATAGGGGAAAGGATATTTTGAATGGTGTGTAGAATTATAATTTTGATGGAATTTACAGTGATGTATAAATATTTTTTTACATTCTTATGATTTTTCATCACTTTTATTGAACAAATTCTTTGTGGGTATTTGTGCTTTTACTATATAAATTGAGATACGTTACATAGATTATGATTTTTCATTATTTATTGATTCTATTATGTTATTTTTTATCCTATTACTTATTGATACCAAGGGTATATTTTTTCACTGATGACATTCAGACCCTTACTACTAGTAACTGGCATCATGAATAAATGGATACCTACTTGAGGCCACGAGGAACATTGTCTTGGACACTGTGATTCATCATGCGACATCACATTCATTGACCCACATATTATCTTTTGATAAAATAAGTCAATATAGAATGGTATTGTTTTTTCTAGAATTTTATATATTCGATATTATCCTTGATATAGATTAGTTAGATTTCCATAAATTACAGATTGATTTCAATATTTGATGGTTAATCATTATTTCAAATGATGGAATATAGGCTGTGAGAATCAAATAGGTAGTGAAAAATTATTTGTACAATGATACAGTTTTTCAGATTTTTAGATGACTATTCATCACTAATTTATTTTGGGTACTTTCATCAAAAATTATATTTTTTGATTAATCAGTAGGAATTAACTTACACACTAAGGTTGATAGTTTAGTATTGGTAATTGATGAAATGTCTCATGTACCACATACGCAGGGAATTTATAATATTGCCTCCCAGAAATATGTTATGTCTAGGGAATTATACACCAAATTACATGACTCACAACCCCAATGGCCCAACGCCAAAACATCCCAATGGCCGAATGACCCAATGACCTAACTCCCCAACGACCTAACGCCCTATTGGCCCAATGGAATAATGACCCAATCGATCAATTGGCCAAATGGACAAATGTCCTAATTACCTTATAACCTATAGGTGTAATGGAATATTATAATTTGGCCTACTGTTCAAAAGGCCTAATCAGCTTTTTTCCAAATGAAAAAATGACCTAATAGCCTAATGACCAATGTTAGCCTATTGGTCTATTAAGATTCATGATTATAGAATATGGTGTTGGGTATATTTTGATAATAATAATATTGAAAAATATCACATGGTTAATTGAAAATTAATTTGTATTTATGGTAATTTTGTTGGAGGAGGATGGGTTATCAATGTATTGTTTTCGGGGGGTATCTAGGGGTAGAGAGGGGTTCAGAGTGGGGCATTCTGGGGGTGTTGCAGTGGGGGGCTTTTCATGTTGGTTGGTTCTTACTGAAACAATTTTAATTGTAGAACCCACCCAACCGTACTCCATTTTTTCACATAATAACTCAAAACACCTCCCATTCCTCTATACATATCCAAAATACCCCATGTTGATCCAATTCATGGAATTATGGAATGAATCACATTTCTCTAAATGAATCCCTATTTGGGACAAAAAATATCAAATTTCTCAAGATATTTACATGTTATAATTAAATGGGCCATTACACCTTGGATATATCAATTATTTTTAATCTATGATAGATTAGACTACATATATTTTCATTCACCACACATAAATATACCCCCTGTTCTATTATACATATAATTATTTGAAACCTAAAAATAGAAAAAAGTAATAAAATAGAATTTCTATAAATTTAATATTAGTCCTCCTTGGAGAAGACACTAGCTAACCACTATCCTACACAAAGAGATCTATAAATTTAATATTAGTCCTCCATGTGTGGGGGGTGACAGTGGTGACTATGGGTGTGTGAGTGGGGGGGGGTACCAGGGAGATTGTTTTTGTGGGGGGGGGGGGGGGGGGGTTGTCTGAGGTTGGGTGACACCTGAGGGGGGGGGGGTGGTGCTCTCCCTAAAGAGTGGGGGGGTCTCCCAAGAGAGTGGGGGGGGGGTCTCTGGGGAGGTTAGGAGTGGGGTTTTCTAGGGGTGGGGGAGGGGATGTCATAGGGGATTTGTGGGGGTATATTCAGGGTGTTGAGGGATGATGTTTGGGGAGAGTGTGGGATGTGCAGGGGTTGGTGGTTTTCATGGGTGATTGTGGGGTGGGGGGGTTGTTCTGGATGTTGGGGGGGTTGTTCAGGGTGGGGGCTGTCTGAGGGGGGAAAATGGGATATCTGATGGGGTGGGTGTTCAGCATGTAGAGTGGGGGTGGTCCAGGGGTAGTGGGGGATATCCAGTGGTGGGTCTATCCAAGGGTAGTTTTGGGGGGCTATCCAGGGGGTGGGAGTTGGGCTACCTGAGGGTGAGTTTTTTTTGGGGGGGGGGGGGGTGTTCATGGTGTGTGGGAGGGACTCTTCAGGGTGGGGTATGTAAATTAGGTTGGAGTGGGTCATGTCTAGGGGGAATGTCTAGGTGTGTGGGATGTCTAGGGGTGGGGTGATATCTATGGGGAGTAGGGGGGTTGGGAGTGTGGTCTGTCCATGGGTGGATACTGTCAGGGATGGGTGTAGGGGGAGGGGAGCTGTCCGGGGGGAGTTTTTTTAGGGGGGGGGCTGGGGGAAGTCCGTGGTGAGTATTGGGGGGGGGGGGCAATTCTGGGTGTGGAGGGGAAATTTGGGTTGGGGTTGTTTGGGGGGTTAGAAGTGGGGATGTCCAGGGGGTTGGGGTTGGGGTGTCCGAGGGTGGGGATGTTCTAAGGGAGATTTAGGGGGGTTCTGGGGCGAGTGAGGGGGATGCAGGGGGTAGAGAGTGGGCTATCTGGGGGTATTCAGTACTAATATTTACTCTATATTGTTCAATTTAGAGAGAACACAGGAAAATTGTTGTCCAACTTTCATTTCAAACCACCTCATAATTTAGAAGAAACATATTAGGTCCCTACTAGAAAAGAGTAGTGAGTTTCATGGGATAATGTCAAAAATTTTGGATTGGACAATTGGATAAATAGAGACTTTCTCAATTGTACAATTTCCTAAATTGACAAATGCCCTAATGGCCTTATAACCTAATGTCCTAACTCCCTAACACCCCGACACCTCAAAACCCTAATGACATAAATACCAAATGGACAATTAGAAAAATGGAATACTGTCTTATTACCTACTATACTAATTACCAAATTTCATATTGGCCTAATTGCATATTAGCCTATTGGCCTAATGACCATATAGCCTAATGAAATACTAGAATATTACTCTAATGGCCAATTGGCTAAATGGAGACCTAGAAAATTAGCGAAATTCACAAATGCCCAAATTCCCAAATGGACAAATTCCCTAAAGGCATAACTCCCTAATAGAAAAACACCTAAATTCCTTATCTCCCTAACACCTTAATGACTAATGCCCTATCGTCTGAACGTCCTAACAACCAAAATTCCTAAAAATGACCATATGACCTAAAAACGGCCCCAACATTGTAATAATGACCTAACAACAACCTAAAAATATCCCAATGGCCTAACAACGACCTAACAATCTATCAACAGCCCAACAGCCCAACTGCCCAACGGCCTATTGGACAATTGGACAATTGGACTACTATCCAAATTAACTAATGTTATATTGGCCTAATGACCTATTATACTATTGGAATAATGGGTTATTATCGTATTGGCCTAATGAAAAAATTTACTAATGGCCAATTAGATAAATGGAGACTAGCTAATTGCCCAAATTACCAAATGGCATAATGTCCTAACGGCCTTAGAGCCCAATAAGTTTAATATATATATGGACTAATTAAATAAATATTTCAGATTTTCATTTGATTTATTCATTAGTTTCTTCTGTATCTTATTGTAGCATTATTGAAGTAGAATATTGGAATGGATTGGAGCTGTTTATGTCACTGGATATGTGAGGAAGTATGTCTGTAATTCAGATTTTTTAGGATCCTGGTGTTTATGATGTTATGAATTGTTTTTTTATATTAGTTTTGTTTCTTCTATTTACGAAGTAGTACTATAATTATTTTAAAATAAAAATTTTCTGAGGTTAACCTATACCTAAAGAGGTATCTAATGGTTTTAATTTTTTCATAGCCTAGTGACTGGATATGGAAACCGCTGTAGGTCAATTTTAAGGCCACCTATAGTGATTGCAAATGGTAGTCAGTATAGCTCGACCCAATAGGGGCCGCTATATCACTATGTGATAGATCACCTATAGATACCACATTGGTTGGTCTATGTAACCCTACATCGATGGCCTTAACGTGACCACCATTGGTGGTCTCTATTGGTTCATTTTGTAGTATTGACAAGACATGTTTTTACAGAACAAGAATATCATATTAAGTTATTTTTATTTAATGTAATAAAATTAAAACTAACCATTAGATTTATTTGGATTCATAAGATTAAATACATAATGAACCTATATAGTTTAATTAGATCATTAAAAATTAATTAGAAATGAATATAAGATCTAATTTAATGTAATTGGAGCATTTTCTTAAAAACTATTTTTATTTTTAGGGTGGTGTTTTATCATAATAATTTAAATTAACTAATATTATTGAATTATCATAATGATAAATGTATATTATATATTAAATAAAATGTTTTTCTCATTAATATAACGTATTTGAAAAACCTTAATGCAAAAAAAACTAATTTTATGCATTGGAAAATTTATTTTTATACAGGCATTTTTGATGCATTATAATGAAGAACCACTTTGATATAAACTTTTTCCCACTATATTAAATATTTTATGTAAATATAAAATTAAATTTTAATATAATAAAAATAAAAATTATCACAGGGTGTAATTTTTATATTTTTCTGATAGGATTCATTTTTTAATGAATAGTAATAAAAAATGAAGTTCAATTCAAAACTGTTATTTCATCCAATTTATTTATAAAAATAAATAATATTATAAATTGGTTTTAAATTAAAATTTTATAAATATTAGAGAAATTTATATAATTTTTTTCAATGGAATTAATATCACGTTTAAATTTTTTAAAATCCCATTATAAAGGTTTCAAACAATTGTTCATTTAAAAAATCATGATTGTCGACCTGTCTCCGGGATTAAATATAAATTTTTCAACCAAATATGTGATATAAATTTAGAATAAATTTTTCCATATATATTTATTTTATAATATGTTAAAATAAGTTTTTCATCAAAAAATTTATTGAATTCAGTTAAAATTATTTAAAGAGAATAAGGTAAAATTGACCATTAAAAGGGACTACACCATAATATTAAGAGCCCAAATGACTTAAAAACATTTCAAGAACAATTTATATTTTCACATATATACCATATCATAACTTATATTTAATTATGATCATTATTATGTGGACATATTGTAAGGGTGATATCTCAATAGTGTTTATATTTTGATTTTCACAATAATGAAACTCCTTTTCCACTATAAATAGGGACTCACCAGTCCAACTTTTTCACAATTATAAATACAATAATATTGAAAAAATTATTATAAAATAAGATTAAAACATCCTTAACCTCATCATATATTATAATATTTTTTCATAACAAAATCCAATGAATTCAATTTCTATAAACCAAAAGGAGTTACCCAAATAAGAAGTAACCATCTATAATGAACGCTTTTGTTTCATTTACATCATATAAAATTCCAATATTTTTATATATTTATTATATAATATCCCCAATAAAATAAATAATTTTTTTTAATTCTAATATTTCAAACTCATCATAAAAAACAGTTATCAAAATGTGATATACAATCGTCATTTGTGTGTACGGTGGACTACTGCATAGTGAACCGATGTAATTTTTTCATCTATTTAAAACCTATGAGAGTTGCAATAATGATGTATTAATAGTTAATATATGTTATATATTATATTTATAATGTATTTATTCTTATGTTACTTTTTGTAAAATCTATACCTTTATGTTATCAATTTTTTGGAAACACGAAAACATTGTTTGTGGACGTGTCGAATACCGCCTCCTCAAAGCAATGTGATTTATTAACATAGTACATAGAATGTATTAAAGTTTATTTTAATAAAAATATGTCACTTATATGGAAAACAATTATATTCTATAAATAATATATAAATATATATTATTTAATTTTCAATGTATTAAAAAGTCTATGAAATGGAAGGTGTTGTTATGCTTACGTATGTCCTACCTTCTCAATATATGGTGCATTTTATTTCCTATGTCAAAATTTATGTATTATTATAAATACATATATAATAAATATATATGATATTTAAATCATGTTTTAAAATTTATATTTGATTAAATAGTTATCTAATTAATAGTTTCAACATGTAACAATTCAAATGAATGTCAAAAGGGATTCGTTTAACACCCAAAATAGTTTATTTAATAGACAATTGTTAACAAATTGGTATGATGATTTTGTAATAAGGATATATAGAATATTTTAATTATTATTATTGTTCTATTATATGTTATTGACATGTCTAAAATCCTTATACATGAGTTTAAGGTATGTTTAAAAAAAATGTAAGGTAAGTGATGTCATCCGAACATACATTCTATTGAAACATATTTGTTATTAAACACCAATTCACATATATGTGGTGTATATAATTCATATTTCTCATTTATTAACTGGATTAAATCATAAATCATGATTTTTATTTTTTAATTTAATCTATCTAATCGACGGTGGTTTTACATGAAAAGTACCAAGTGGTAAAAGTTATCTGTTCAATATCACTTTCTACTGTGATTATTAAGATTCCATCAAAAAATCCACATTATCATAAATTAATTTAATTTTATTCATATTTATTTATGATATTTATTTCCCTTTATATAAGATTTAATTTATCCCAAAACTTAATACCATTTTTAAAATTAGTTTTTACAATGAATGTTAATTGATTTACGTGATAAATATTTGTAAATTTGTATCCATTAATCAATATAGAAGTTTTATAAGGATTGTTTTTTATTTATTTGAATTTATTAATCTATATATGTGAAGTTGTTTTGTCCTGAAATACATAGGTTGTTACCCATTAATATAAACTCAAGGGTTTGAGGGCAGGTTATTGTAATCCACATGATGCATAATATGACTCATGAGATGAATTTTTTGTCCAAATCAGAATAGTTTAAATATAATTGATAATAAACATGATGGTAATGTTATAATGTTACTAGTAAACAAGATGTAGGATTATTAATAATTTCATATATATATAATTCCTCTATTTTTAAATTCCTTTATATTTTTTTATGACCTATATATGGATGCCTTTCAATCTTTGTTTATTTATTTAATGTCATGTGATTATGTTTCCTATTATTCTATATTGAATAATATTTATAGGTAAATTTATGTGGATGTGTGATCAGTTATTTACCATTACACTATGATTATTCTCATTTATTATTTATTTCATGGGTTATCCCTACCCTCATTGATCATTTAGGATCACACATTTTTTCATGTTCCATAGGATATGAAGACGAAATCATTGACTGATATTTATGGTATGATGTTCATTTAATGTTATAATGTATCCTATTTAGTTTTCTATTTACCAATTTTAAATGGATATAATGAATATAATATGGTTTTTCAAAACTACCTAAATAATGGGACATGTCAGAATTGATTCTTTGTAATCATTCCAATGTAGAAATTAAGGTATTAATAATGGGTTTCTCGAGTTAAGGAAATATATTTTATCTTACTATAAAACCTTGAATATTGCACTACACACGAGTTCCCCAAATCAAGATCTAATTAGGATATTTCTAATGTGATTTATATTTCTCCTTTAATACAATTGAATGATATACACTATTTGTAAAAAAAATCTCATCTCTTTATTCCAAACATCGAAGGTTCTGTGATGGGATTAGATGTATCATAAAACCATTTTCAGGAAGTTCATGTATGATGTTTAAACTATCAACATTTCATGAAAAATATTGAGTTATTATATGTACCAAAATAGATTAGTCTTGATCATTATATATAGATGATATGTTAGGTGGACATTCCAATAGAGTAGTTTCTACTCAAAAAACCCTATGTAGTACTAACTTATATATCAAAATCATGGGTAATCTGGAGGGATTTTATAAATAACTATCTTTGTAATTTTCAATTGTTTATAGATTTTAGGATTGTTAATATGAGTTGGATATATGATTTTTTATAATATATAATATTTATAAAATATTGTGTGGTGCTTCCTTTGATGGGTTAGATCCATCATTTGAATCTTGTGAGATAAATTGAATGAGGTAGGCATCCCTAACAATTGAAAATAGGTTGATGATTAATTTTTGATAATTGAATATGTCATGTTGTCCTTCCCACTTTGTGGGTTCATCGAATAGTTGTAAACCATGAAGGTTGTATTACATAAAAAATGGGTTTTGATGACCACTGATATAATATTAGATACATACATTCTCCCATTAAGCTTCATGAACTACTCGTTCATCATTCTAGGATTCATATATATATTCTGTGGTGATCTAGTAATGATATAGATTTTGGCCAGACCAATTCCATCCTTGGTTCCCTTTTCTTATTTTGCATGAGTTATTAGATATAAATTAGACTATATATAACTCAAATTCATTAAAATAATTATCATCAGAGATTGTGTTTTACATATTAATGGAATTAACAAGGTTTAAAGTAAGTGCTTAAACAGATGAGGATTCCATTGGTTGGGATAGTTCTTGTACTTGAAATGGTTGAAGAATGAAATTTATAAGTGTATATTCCGTTCTGGTTAATGGAAGATAATCTATTGATTAATCATTTTCCTACATTAGATAATTACACCTACATCAAGGATCAGGTATTAAAATATTTCATTATGTTATGAATTCAAAAATATATTACGATTTTGTTTCCTAATGGTGTGTGAGAAAGGATAACAATCATTACAGTAATCCAGTTATCACACTTTTGTTCATGACTAGAAAAAAAATCAGATAATTTTCATTCTTTGTTTATTTGGTTGGTAGTTATATAGGCATCCTCCCTCAATGATTTTTTTAGTATTAAACATTCGAATCAACCATGACCCAATGTCTGTATATAAAGACTTTATTTTTTTTATTGAGTGACCCAGTCTCCTCTATAAATAGTAATAGTTAGGAATATAAATAAGGACAACCTTAGTTGGTTTCATATTCATTGGATTCTTGGAAATATTGGTTTCTATATATGGGAATAAATAACCCAGAACCAATTAATTTTGGATGGAATACATTTTTTCATGAATTCCTCAAAACATGGGTGTCTCATATTAATTTTTTTGTCCAATTGAGGTCTATTTGACAGCTATTGTCACTTGGGATGATGTGTTAAAAAATTTAGGGCCTACCAATGTGACTTATAAATCCACTCATAGTTTGGTCGTGACAGTCATAGCTTGATCATTATCATTCCTTTATTCCTAAAATAATTGGTATGGGATAAGATATGGCTCTTGTTCACTAAAAAAATATTCTAAATAAAATTAAATGTATAAATAACCAAGGAATCCACCTAGGTGTTTCATTAGGATCAATGGTTTTTAAAGGCAGTTATAAATGATTCTATAACCAAGAACCCATATCTTCTACAATGAGAAAAGGGTACAATGTGAGAACACTGGACCATTCTATCAGGATATGAAGTAATCCTTTATCACATTTTCCTTATATATTCAATTTTGGTGTTTCATGATCATATTGTTTTTAACATTAATGTAAATTGATATAGAAATTAATGAAAAAATCATTATAGACTATAGTGGACCCTATGGGATGACTATTTTACCAATTGAAAATTCCCTTAAATATAGTCTACTTAAATAAAAATAGTTTCATTTATTTATTTTTTCTTGAGGACCCGTCGTTTGGAATCATCCAGAATCTATTTGAATGTGTTGTTATTTTGGGTTTCCAACTTTCATTTTAATTTGGAATTTTATGAATTCCAAAATTGAGTTAGATGAAATGTTTCATTAGCACATTCAGGTTACGACTTCATCTCAATGTGCACATGGGTGAATCTCTTATCCATGTATTCCATAAATAAACATAGAGAACATAATTTCTAAATGATTTCAATGGGTTACAATATTTAGATTGCCCCATAAGCATTGGGAGTGGGTTAGGCATGATGTGGTTTTCATGATCTCATCGTCTATTGATCTCCATTTCATTTCCAGACTATATTTTCATCCTAATATAGAAGATCTATTTTTAGTCATGGGGATATCAGGAAATTTCTCATTTTTTTGATTAGATAAGAGAGTTCTATGGATCCATATATCTCTTGATGCATATTTTACATCCTATTCAGTGGGTTTTTCTCATTCTTTATGGGTTGGATGAGGTATATATATATATTGAATTCAGTACCTAGAGATAATATTTTAATTTAGTAATTTATCATATATTTATCTGAGGATGTTTATATAACTATAATAATGTTTCTTTTGTTCATTCAAAGTTGATATTTTGGTCTTTATAGGTGGTTAATGAGACATATCCACTCATTTCATATTAAACATTATGGAATTTCATCGATTTGTTGGAAAAATAATCTTTTAGAGGTCCCAAATTATGGTTCCTCCTATTATTACAACACATTAAACCTAAATCTTTTTATCAATGTCCCCTAATTCACATGGTGTAATTACCACAATACATAACTCATAATTCAGATCTTACTCTATATCATATTTCCTATTAATAGTGAAAACACTAAGGGTGAATATTGGGTGGTATTGGTCACCCCATGAATATTTAGAGATTATAGTAGTTTTTTACATTATTCTCCTCCTATAAGGGTTATATCATGGTATACCCTCTGGTCGCTTCACGTTTTTGTACATTAGAACTTATAACTCTCCCATGATTTTTATTTTCATTTCCATATACTCGATGTGTTTGGAAATATTAATAGTGATCATGATGGAACCTTTGTGTATACATTTCTTGTAGTATTAGAATGTCAGAGGAATGTTATGTGGCCAAGGGAACAAAAATGGAGTCATCTATTCATATCCTACACCTTCAGTAGAGAAACTGATATCCTTGGAAGATATTATAATAATTCCCATAAACCTAATGGTTTTTATTGATTATGTACTACCATTGTTACTTTTTTATTTGGATGATGATGATTTTATGATTCCAAAAAATAGGTTAAGATTAAAATAATCCCATTCCATAAAGATATAGTTAATTCTATGATACTATCAGTTTCATTATGACACGTTTATTATTTAATGAACATAGGCATGGTGGGGATGTACAAAATTCCCCCTTACCTATAGTATGGGTTTCCACCCAGATTAGTTCAATATTTGAAACCATCATGATTTTTCTAATTTGAAATAGTTTTATGAAGGTATGGGTTAAATCTCGTTCCTTCTTGAAATAGGATTCACTATCCATCAGGATATGATGAGACATATAATAATATATATGGCTTAAATTTCTATTAGTGGCCCTCTACCTATGATCATAATGTTTTGTAAAATCCATTATAGGACTTTTATTGGATTAACTAAATTTCTCACATTACGTTTGGTTCTGTGAACTCTATGGAGGATACGACATTACTAGATATTGTTCCTGGTATTTTCTACTGTCATGGGAATATTCTGATCAATATTATTTTAGATTTTCACAATCCTATTATATAGACCTTTTATGGGACCATATTGATTAGTTTTAAATGAGTCATTTTACCTAAGTTAAAAGTATGTCGAAGGATTTAACTATGAATTTCTGATATAAGGTCTTGATCCATGGATAATGTTTTCATTTAAATTAGTATTTTGTTAAAAATAATGTTTTTATGTTATATTTATACCCCTGATCGTGGAAATATCAATCCTTTTGACATTGATAGGTTTCCCATAAGTACATGCCTTAGTATGTCACTAATTCCACATTTAAGTCACTGAGGACTTCATAATTGAAAATTTAGTCTGCCTAAATACATTTTAAACGTTTTTATGGTAAATTATTCTATAAATCCATAATATAACATTTTTCAATGGAGATATATTTCTCTACAAGGTTATAAAATAATGGTTTCTCCTCTAGGTTCCCGAGTGAACTGGGTTAGTTGTTTCTCGTAGTGTATATTGAACTATATATATTTAACCTCAATTTTTTATTTTATTTATATATATATTTCTGTGTGTGTGTTCTATAAATTGGAAATTTTAATTTTTATAGTGATGTATCACCATCTGGATGTCATCCATAGTTTATTTGAGGGGTAAAATCCCTAAAATTTAACATTATAATACATCGAGGATGACTATTGTTTTATTTATCACTTTTTACATAACATTAAGAGTCTTAAAACCCATGAGTATTTAAATATATTCATGGAATGGAATTAATGAATCATTTGTTGTGTAGGGTCTGAATATGATCCTTGTTTTATGCCATGTCCATAATATGTTTACCAACCTTTCAGTGTGGAGTATGAATATTGGAATGCGGTATGGAGGCCACTAGATTTTTCCAATGAACATATATTTCTAAATGAATATGATCCCACTTCTGATATGTTTCTAGAGTATTCCACTAATATTCTACATTTTTATGAATATGATCTTACCATTGGATTGTGTTTGGGATAATATAATAAAATCGTGTTGAATTGGTATTTGAGACTACTTAAAATATACATTCCCTACATAACTATGAAATCAATTCCCTAGAATGGGTGAAATGGTATGGTCTCCCACATGTATATCCTTTGAAATATTCTCATGTAGTCTTTAATTAATAATAGTATGAATATTTTCATATAACCTCTGTTTTGTTGGAATATAATAGGTATATTTCTCATGAGGGATAATATTATGACCTCAGGTGATTACCTAACGTTGTTGATGAGCCCCATTTGGAATGAAATTATGATTATGTAATTATTTCTTATCATATAACATAATATTCTGATAATCTAACATTTTGGGAGAATGAATATTCACATTTTATGGGGTAGATATCTATTCATGTGGATCAATGATATATGAAGCTTAAGATATTAGGATATAGATATGTTCTTGCCTCATATCATTTTTGGACTATGTTAGTGAACCACATTTATCACTATCAGAATTTATTGGTAGTTTAGATGGGAACATTCTATATCAAAGGCCATGAAAATCATCTCTTCCAGAACATCCTAGTAAACCTATTAAATTGAAGTGGTGATATTATAAAACTATTATCCTCCTTACTACTTTAGTATATATTGATGGGATTTATCTATGGGAATTGGGATATATTTCATCCCCATGATAGATACTAGGATATTCGGGAAAAAATTATTTCGGTGATTAGGGATAATACTCTTATCACTCATTGACATGAGGACATGTCATCAGGTTTCATTGATGGAAGTCGTAATAGTGTAATTCTCACAGTAGACCATAGATTTAAATGCCTAGTGTCATACCATTATTGTACATATATAACTATTCAATGATGAAATATGTTGTTTAGTTCCCTCCATTGGTAACTGATGGAGATTTGGTTGAATCTTGGATACATCATCCAATGTTTGAGATGTTGTTGATTGTCATGCTCAAGGGATATTCCAATGATGTTGTTTTTAGTGGAGAAAACAATCACAGGTTTCAATGTACCCTTCCACGATCTTGGTGTAAATGAATGTTCCTTCACCTAAAGACCAAATTGCGAAGCCTTTATGATCAATACCCTATCATTTCATTGGCACTACCTTACTATGAAATTTTCCATTCTACATGGATGTTGTCAATTAGGTGATGTCATTTCATGTTCTTTAGATGTCACTAATACATATGAGGCTCTATAATATTATCATGATGAGAAAAAGCCTTGGGTTAAGGTGAATATTTACCATAATGGTATGTATAATCAATAAGAGAGTAATAAATGATGTCATTTATCTGTACATACTTTCATGTATGAAGTAAGCTAGATCATCTATGTATGATGAATCCATTGTTTTTTTTATGTTGTCATTTTACCTTTTTCCCATTGAATGTGAATAATTTGGGTAAATGATATCAACCTATTTAATTTATTAAAGAAGGTTTTCACTTTAGTTTCACAATTTTTCATTCGACCAAATTCATGGACCAATGCCTCATTCTGTGGGACTATATATAGTTTAAAAATAATGTACATCGGTAAGGTTTCAATATAAAAACTCTCAATGACTATCATATTTATTTAACTGTGGAAATATATTCCAAAGGTAGAAAGACATTGGTTTTTCATACAAATGAGTATAATGATATAAAAATCGTCTATAAGATAAGAGTTCTGTCTCATCGTACCCTATTTTTGGGTAATTTCTAACTACGATGGAACTCTCTTATTGGTTTTAGTTTTTTGTGAATCTATCTGAAGCCTCAATACATAAATAGTTACCCAAAATTGATCATTTTTTATTCCATACTATTGTAGGGGATAATCATACTAATGAAACAATCTATATTTATCACAATATCTTGATTATGAAACCCATTAACACTTGAAAATAATGGACTACTTATGTTTTAATTATGTGTTGGTGTTCACTTTAGAGTTTTTTATTATCCAATGATGAAATGGTCTCATTTAATTTTCGTATACCACCAAGAAGAAACCTATGCATCATATGAAAACAACAATAAAAATAGATATATATTGAATTGGAATACACAATGTATTTTAATAATATATGTTTTTATAATATGATATTTTAATATTTGATGTTGGGTCTCATTATATACGGAGCCTTATAATGTGTCCTATGAATATAGGAATGATAGTCTGTATATTTAATATTAAGAATGTGTGTAAAAAATATGGTGACAATAGAGATATCAAAAGGAATATATCAATATAATTAAACAATAATATATTTCATCAAGAATATGGAAATACGAATAAGGACAAGATATAGTTTGATATAAATATGAAAATTGTCCCCTATTGTAGAATCTAAATCATTACAATGGTATAATCGTTTCCAATATCTATGACAACATGAGTAAATCAGTGTGTTAAAATCATGTGATAATGGATGAAGGGACACATGAAATTAAAACATATGACTTAATTATATGGGTCATACATATTGTTGTTACCATGGGATGGTTTGTTGGGAATATGTTCATGTGAAGAGAATAAGGGTGTGTTTGGGGATTACATATAATGGGTAATCCTATATTTGAGGAAATTTTCTATGGGGATTATTTAATCTAGCCCCCCCTGATATACAAGTTGGGTATAAAAAAATGATTTCATGGATTAGATATTTTTACCATTCTATTTTTATGATCCCTACATGTATTTATGCCAATTTGTTCCTCGATCAATTTGGGAAATGAGTTATTGAATGGTATTGGACATATTGTATAAAGTGTTGGACATTCGAAAAGAGGCATACCTAGGAGAACGTGATCTCATTCCCATGATGTATATAAATACCTCGATTTTAAAAAAACGTTTTTTTATGTGTATGGTCTTATAAGCTTATCAATTTCTTTACAGGAATTCATGGAAGTGTGGGACAGAGATGATGTAAATATGTTTGATATAGTGTTCAGTCTATATGTACACATCCTACATATCTAGTTCATAATATGTATCAGACTCATATTATATTATATGTCCTTATTGTGATGATGTTCCCACTAATGAGGGATGGAGAATTAATGATATCATAGAGATCCTAGCCCAAACTATTTGACAGTGTTAGTGGACATTAACGAGATATGATGTTTGTGGGAGAAGAATTACTACATGATAATGGGTGACATCATAGGGGTACAACTGCTATACCTATTAATGAAGGGGAAATTATCTCAAAATTGTATGAGGTACTATGATTGGGTTTCATACCCCTATTCCGTGAGAGCTTCATGATCAGAAAACATTATAGGTAAAATACTATGAGAGAACATATGGATTGGATGTGAGATTGACCTGATTGAAACCCTCTAAAATCCAAAAGATGATTCGGCCTCATATCCCTTTACTTAGTCAGCATATCCATTGTCTAATTTGATAGGGGTTCATTAATTGTTTGAATAAAAATTGGTGTGGGGATATCCTTGGATTCTTGAACTTTCATATCATGAATATCACATCCCGAGAGGCTTTTTTAGATCCAACTATCATCCGGACAACCTTAAATGAAGATCAGATAATCACTATATACATCATCAAGATGCCCAGGGACCTAGATATGATCATTTGGGGGAAATTTTATAGTGTATGTATCTTTACTGAATATTTATTTTCCTACTTTACCATATCTAGAACAATACCCTGGATTTTAATTAGAATATTTGGTGGAGATGTATTCGTCCTGATTTGAGATTTTTTTCGTACATGAATCTTCGACCAGAGTTTATGAACCACCTATTTTACAAAAAAGATTTTAAAAAGGCCATATAGAGTTTTCTTGCATAGTTCACTGGCTGGTCAGATCAGATGAACTTAGACGATTCTATCCTCCAACACCACTTTTATGGTGCAGATAGACACTGTGTGCAGTGAATCTCCATGACACTTATGTTCATGGTAGGTTACAAGTTTCTACGGTAGTCCAAAATTGATAGAAGGCACCAATCATTAAAAAAATCCATCAGATGCATAATTTTAAACACCAGAAACTTAATTTTGTACATCTATAGTCTATGTAATGATTCTGTTATTGAGCCTTCCATCTTGGAACTTGTTACCTCTATCTTCATCCAATGTTACATCACTTCCTCTTAGGGAAAAAGGATTAGATGGATGTATCCCTTCACCAGGGTAAAAATTGAACACACTTGAATTGTTTTGTGTGGATTTTATTTTTGGTGGAGGATTTATCAATGATCCCAAAGGGTCATTCATTTTTTCCCTTCTTTGAATTCATTAGTAATGGGAATCATGTTCAAGAGAAATACCTTTCCAGGATCATGTGAATCCTCTTTTGTAACCATATGAGTGATTCATTTGGGAATTTTAATATTGTATCACTTGTAATATTAAATTCAAGGTTAGTTAATGGTCCCACTCCCTTGTCTATTGATTATACTATGAAATGATACAAGAGGGTTATGGATAATAACAAGACCATTCTTCAAACAATTCATGAAGGAAATTTTGTGGAAGATATAGATGGTCCTAAAGCATCCAATAGTGACATTCTCGGTGCCTTTTCTAGTAAATGTTATTTCCTCCCTGAGGGTTCCAGGTTTCTTCAGGTGAATGCACATGGGAACCATTATTTGAGACCCCATTATTTTTCCTCTTATAATCTCTTCAACCTTCTCCCTCTAAATATAAAAAAGTATTATATGGTGGTGACATCCATGGATGTCTTATGGTCATATGGGTCTTGTGAAGTTTTGAACATCACGAAAAGAATGTTGGTTCATGTGCTTTATATGTAGCTCACAGAGTCATGTACACCACATGATGTATTTTTGTCACACTAGAATGGTAGAATGTGTGGGATATGCAATCAGGTGACAAATTAGGGGTCAAATGATCATATGCACATATTAAGACCATTTTACTATCTCATACTAAAATCTGTGACTCATGATCTATAGAAAACCTTGTGCTCATAATCCAATTTCATGATGAATGAGTTTTCTTGTTATCATACTCCCTTCAAATTACTATGCTTCTATCATGAAATAGGCTTACATGTACACCATTCCTCTATTATTTCATTCACTGTTATTTATTAGATGGAAGACTATTATGGTAATCTGATCCCATCACTCTTGAATTATCACATTAATGTCCTTATTTCCATTTTACTATGTAATGGTGTGATTTTATAGGAATCTCCTCCCACGAATAGATAATCCTTCATGTTGACATCAATACACATAACCTAGTTTATGTTAGTGGATGATTCATATGCATAAGTCATAAATTTATTATGTGCTTTATCATATTTGTTAAATTTCATTTGTGATGTCCTTTATTAAAAACATTAAAAATAGTGATTGAGATACTAACCTATAATTACCAACATGCATGGACAAATGACAACTTCAAGGCCATATACGTTCCGTGAGACACATTGATGGGGGTAATAATTTCATGTCTAAGGCCACATGAAAGTGTATTTTGATTATAGGGTGATTTTAAATGGTGCATGAGGATGTTGACACCAACGTTCTGTTGATGTTGATGTAAGAACAATTTTCATGAGATTGTTCCCATTTGAGAATGACGGGACTACCTAGTAAGTGATATATATATATTAATTATGGATTTTTTTTGATATTATGACCTCGATAAAAACATCAACCAAGTGATCCCACTTCCACGCCCAACCTCCTTGATCACATAATTCATTCACATGAAGAATATCATAGCATATATCTTGTGAACCATAAAATGTGTGTAAAATTTATCTTATTGATTCGTTAATATTATCAATTATCTTAAAGTAGATGTATCATGTGAAGAAGTTAAGATGTTCATGTGAATCTTGAATCCACTACATCACATAGAAATAACATCATAGAGAGCCAAGAACAATCCAGGTCCCTTGATGTATTCCTATTGAATAAATCACATTACTCTAAGGGAATCATGTGTATAAAAGTGAGTGTATGGTAAAATAATCATAGGAATACTTGATCAAAAGACCATGTTTCAAAATTAAATTGATTCCATTATATATATTAATCACATGATCAACATTGTGTCCAATGAATAAATTTGAAAGATTTTAGGGATTTCATATACTATTAAACTCCACGAGGCTTGTTATCAATCATGAATCACATAACGATCTAAAAACAATATCATTTTGAGTTACTATGATATCCCGCACAATCAAGGGACACCACACAAAGAATAGTGTGTACAATATACATCCATCATAAATAGCCTCCTCAATAACATAATAAATACACATGAATTTCATTTATAATGAAAATAAAAATACTCCTAGATGGTTCCACAAGATCAATTTTATAATATAAAATGCTGTGAACACCATTTCATAGATATTTTCATCATTTTTCTTGGTATTTCACATTGTGTTTTCGGGGATAAAAATCCCATGTCTTGTTAAGGGTTATGTGATCATATAACCTATGAAATTTATCCCCATACAATCATTCATTATTAATTTCAATTTTTGTAGTAATTATAGTTTTTTATTGGGTTAATAATCCACTAAAATCATTTTAATGAATATTCTATGGGAATCAATTTTTTAATATCAATTTTTTTAGTCAATGAACATGGTCTCATTCTTAGGACTTTGGGGGTAATATTTCCTATCATTACTAATGAAACCATATCCTAAAACTCATTAGAACATTGATAAAAATCCAATATTTTTTAATTTAATATTTAATTAGAGAGTGTGATAGTGAGTGTGGTTAATAATGTATTTATAATAACATATGTTACATTATTATTACGTGTGTAGACAAATGTTTCTTTAATGGTATACAACAAAGGGTAATGGATTTCTATAGAAAGGTTGAAAAATAATGATAGATGTGAATATATTTTATTTTTCAGTTTTAATATGTATAGATTATTAGATACTCATAGGAATGTTTTTTTGTTAAATGAGTATCAACTATTGTTTATTCACTTACATTCTTGGTATTATTGGAATCAATATTTTATATAGTAGGAAATGGATTCGTTGGTGTTTGTTTTCAATCTACAATGGTTTGATCATCGAGTGGGAACACTATTTAATCTTATATTTAATGTTTATTCCGTTATGAATGATGTTGCATATCCTAGTGACTTCTAATATTTTGGATCTCAAAATCATGAGGAAGGATCAAACTTCAAAAAATGTGATTTTGTTGGACTGACTATTCAAAATATTGTATTCTTATTTATTTTTATAACTATATTTTATTCATATATATTTGTTCATTCCTGATGGTAATGTGTGTTACAATGTTTTAAAATTTAGAAAAATAGTTTTTGTGATGTACGATTGAGAAGGATGGAAATGTGGTAATTTATGCGATTGTGAGAATTTTCGTGAACAAAATGTGGTTTCCCGAATAAGGGATAATATTAGTCGAATAATGGTAAAATATATGATTAATAGAAGAACCATGAACAAAATAATTACATCTATATTTTGTGATTAAAATTATCACTGTGAACAAGGAGGATATAGACAGTGAAATAATTGTGGTGATCCTGAATGCTTTGTGAAGGAGGTGTTTCCTATATATAGGAAAATAAACATCATTTGAGAAATGATGTTAATTTTAAAAAATAGATAATTTCCCTTTTTTTAGGATGGTATTATGATATTGAAATTATTCTTGAATGATGAAATCATCAAGATTATATCCAATGTAAAATAATAATTATGATCTATTTGACCCATATGAATCGCAGAAAAGGGAGTTCTGTGAAGACAAAGAGTACATTTATAGTTTGGGATTCCATAAAGTCTATACTATTTGTGAAATATTTGTGTTCTAATAGGGTTTTGAGATTCAAAAATATTGAATTCTTTAAAAATGAATGTATGATCAGGAAATCAAAAAACAAATTGAAACAAAAAGTTAGTTTCATAAGGTATGGAATCTTTGAGAAAAATATTGTTAAGAATATAATTTGAATTAAATATGACTTCCACTAAATGAACATAAGAATATTATTGATGAATATTATCATGATAATTAGGTAAATACTTATATTCTGAAACCATTAAAGAACATATCATCACAATAAGCAAAGTAACACTTCACCCAAGTAAGTGAGAAAGGGTGAGCCAATGGATGTGATCTGAAGTAGGTATTGTGATATCCCTGAATGTATTGTAATTTTAGTGATTCGGGAATATTTCTACCTTTAATGGTCCTTTTTAATGCATAATATCTAGTAAATCTTCGTCGAAACAAGAATGACTGAAACACTATCAAAATATTCTCCTTAGTGTCGCCCTTAGTGATGAACCATGTATAAATGTTGTGTTTTGATTCTATTTCTAAAATTGTGTGTTTAATATCAAATTTATTTAATCAGTTGGCTTATAAACATTCATACAAATGTGGAGGGATGATCAATATTATTGAAATAAATAGTTGATACCCTAACTCACACATCCCCTCCCATGGTGTTCTACATTCATTATTTTCTAACATAGGGTAAAAGTTATAGACTTTTATATTATACATTTTATGAGTTCTTATAGAGAATTCATTGAATTTTTAGGGAGTTCCCCTTTATAATGTAAGAAAATTGTAGATTTGAAAAAATATAAAAAGGTAAAATTTAAGGTATGTTGGGTAAGATGTTCTCATTTAGATTGTTCATGGGGTTCATGTCAGTATTGTGATATGTTTTTTTATGAATAAAAAATTTAAAAGGATGGTTTACATAGATACCAATGCTCAAAATATTCTTAATATATCCCTATTTAGTCATATATAATCATAAGTGATGAGTTTCAATTCATCCACATACATTTGGGAGAAACTATAAAATATATATGGTGTCTATAAAAATTCCAAGGAATCAAACCCTCATTTTTTTACAATTTGTTTATCGATATAGAAATTTATATTGATGAAAATGTTTCTACTTTTTTTAATTTAATTATTAATTTTATTGGTTCAATTTGAGGACTTGTGGATGAAATCAACTACATTGAAATTACATAGAAAATAAATAGATTTTTCACAAATCAAAGGATTATTAATGTGACCACCATTGAAGAAATATATTTTTTACAAATTCACATAGTGATATTACATGTAGTTTCTTTATTTATTGGGGATTAAAAAATATGATATTTAAATATGATTGTGAATGTAAATTTAAATCAATCAAAAAAACAAGATATTTTTTTGGTTACTGATGATTTCAATTAGGCTAAGGAATAAATTATTTCACTTTTTTCTAAAATATTCAAGAGAGTATAATGGGGATTAGAAGGAAAGCATCATTGGTCTTGTTTTTATTGTGGTAAATTAGGAAACATATCCTTTTTGTGTGTAAAAAGATTCGAAGATGATGAATATGAAGTATAAATTATGTTGAGGCATAAGAATATGTTCATACTAATGGGATACATTAAATAAAAAATAAAATTATATAGATAGAGATTCATCTAAAATGAGGATGAATATAAAAATTAATTTTTAGTTAATTTTAATCAAGGGTTTAAAGATTATATTCAAGAGACTGTGTTGTGTATAGTTGAAGAGTGAGAACCTTTAAAAATTATTATAACCATTCAAATGTTGTTTCAGATCCCAAGGTGGAAATTTATGGTTCTATTCCTGAGTATAAAATTCATTTAATAAAAATATACATATGGGATACAAGTTTAATTTTTCATCATATTATTTGATTATATTTCTGTAATTATTGATCGACTTCAATGAAAGGTAAAATAGCATTTCACAACTATTAAAATATTAGAAGAGGTTTCTGTAATTTATACACTAGATCAAATAAAAGTGGAATGTTATCAATGACCATACATAATTATTGGAGGAAAAGGATAATATTATAGAGGTTCTTAGTGAACAATTATTTTCTTTCATATATATTCATGAAACTAAATCAAATTCATATAATGTTTTCATGAAAATTATGTTTGAATTTTTTTTAAATGTAGGAAAATTTTAAATAGTTAATAATTGTTTAAAATTAGTTGAGAAGTCCTTTAGTGATAAAAGATATAAATTTCTAGGAATGGTTTTGTTGGATGTCATATGGAAACATAAAAGGCACGAAAAACGATGAGCTAATGAAAAGCGAAGAAAAAGTCCGACATATCAGAAAAGAACCCGATGTCATGAAAAAGATTTATTTGAACCAAAAACGGAAGAGAGATGAAAATAATCCTCAATTATCTAGAAAAAATCAAAAGGTAAAAAACTATAAATTTTTTTGGGATACGTGGAAGAATGGATGTGAGATGATATTTCCTTTGATGAAATTTTAATTTTGTGGTATTCTATAACTTATAATATCATACATTGAAGATTCAAGGAGCTATCTTGATGAGGAAGCACCTAGTAGTCAACATAAGATAACTATACTAAATCCATTAATATATAGATGAATTAATTTCTATGTATTTTTGTCATTCTTCAAACTATGTCCATAAAGATATTCATTGTAGAAATATGATTTGTTGGGAACAATAACAACTAAAATACTATACAAGTCAATAACAGTTGACCAAGTATAATTACCCATGGAAATAAGTATTATTCTATAAATGTAGAATAAGAATGTGATTCAACTATTCATGTTGATCAGATATTGGTGATTCCATCTTTTTCATCCACTAAAAAAATGATATCACATGGATGAAAAATAAGTTGATCAAAAAATACAACCTCACTGAAATCACAATCAATGATACAATGAAAATTACTACCATGAATCATTATATTGTATTTTCATCCCATGTGGTATGAAATTATATTTTGTTCAATAAATTTAAAAAAATGGATTATTTAATAATTACAGTCATTAATGATGGTGCCCTAAAGATCAATGCATGTGGAAGTAAATAACAAAACAATGATGGGATAATGAAAATAGAATTACCCTATATTGATTGATTGTGTTATAGTAACCTTTGTGAGAATCAACTGTGTTACCCATGACTTCTAGTGAAATATCAGTATTAGGGGCACAACGTCAAAGGGAATAAATGTAATTATCCCATGAATGGTTGTAGTAAAATTGGTAATTTATAATTGGGAAACAATAAAAATATCATTTTTTCTTAAAATATGATGACCAACATTACTTTTAAAACCATGGGTCATGTAACATTAATCAATATATCATTCAAAACATATCCAATACAAAGGATATTTTCAACATTACCAATCCAAATCAGGATAATAACACAAGTGATGTTTTCATGTGAAAAAAGATGATATGTAATTTTTCTGGGCGGAGGAACAAAACTGCATCAAATCTAGTTGATCTTTCCCACTACAATATGTGTTTTCCAGTTATTGTGTCTATCACTTATGAATATAGGTACTTCATTTTTTATTTATTATTATATTACAATCGTGTGTGCAGTGATTATGAATCAAAAACCATAATTGGTTTACAATATGAAAATATATCATTGAATATTTTAGAATAAATCTTACCACGCACTCATGATATTACCAATTGACAGTGGACATCATTCACATCAATTAACTTTTTAAATTATCTAAAAATGTCATCAATTATTAAGTTTATTTAGTGAGATAACCTAAAAAAGTAATAATTGAATATAGAAATCAACAGTTAATAAAAATATCATAACTATGTGGAATTAGGGTTGTGTCTCTCAATATTAGTTGAAATTGGTTAATCATGTTTTATTGTACACTCAAAATTGAGATCAAGAATTTGAAAGGGATAATATGACAGCATGTGATATATATAAATGAATAATTATCTCAGAAAATAATTTTAGTGTTGTTGGAAGTAATTGTATCCTATGAAACAAGGAATGAAATCATGTAATGTGTGGTGATTCTGAAGAATAGGGGATGTTCATTGGATATTCAATAAATACTAAAGAATATTAATGATTAAATAATTTTCTGTAAAATACTATGTAAATAAATTGTATAAAGACCATTTTTGATAAAATATGAAAAAATCCAGGATATCATATCATGATCTGACTCAATATGAAGAAGAAACTATAATAGGGAAAGATTAATTTACTGAAATTTTGTAAGGCTTTCCCAATATTTAGTTCCCCCAAAATTATGATGGATAAAAAGTAAACTAAAAAGAGATTATCATTGACTAAGAAACACTATTATAATATAATAGGATAAATAATAGATATAAGTTGATATATACTACATTATTGGTGAATTTTCCAAGCCCCATAGATAATTAAAATGAGGAGTGAAGCACATTATTCCCTCATATCAATATTTGTTTCAAAATAAAATGATGAAAAATTTAATTATGAATATTTTAATTATGAAATTAATGAAAATATTGATCGAATTGTAAATAACTAGTCTTGGTAGCCTGTAAAGTGATTGGAAAATAACAATGTGATTTGAACAATGTGAATCTTAAAAAACAAATCTGATGAGTTGTGAACTTTGATAAGAAATAAGGAATTAATTTTTTGTATAGTCTATTGATAGATGGAAATATTTTATCTTGAATGAACTTTTTCCTCAGTAGCTCTACTATAATTGATTAGGATATTTCTAGAAGTAAAACTTCAATGAGGTTATACATTTTTTATTATAGATGAAAAAATGGAATTAATAAATGTTTTTCTTTAAGAAGATTCCAACATAGATCTACCCCTGAAAAATATAATTGGAAATTATGAAAAAAAGTTTTTATATTAATGATTGATATTTATAGGCTTAAATAGAATCTATGAGAATGGTATTCTACACTAGTTGTTTTTCAATATATTTAAAAATTTAAAATATGTGTTGTTGATCAAAATAAACATTTAATGAATGATCCAAAAGATTAATTTATGGTTCATTGGTTTGTAATGATATTGTATTTTATGGATTTATCAATGGATTAGTGGATGAATTTTATAATCACATTAAAAAATTTAAATATACAGAATTTGTGAAAAATATTATTTTTAGGGATGAATGTTATTTATAAGAAGTAATACCCAATCAATTATAATGAAGCGTATTCTAGAGCGCTTCATATGGAATTCAAAATGAATTAATAAAAACCATTGTGGAATCTGATTAAAGTTGGAAAAATATGAATTTATGAGGATATGAAATATGTTTAAATGAGACTGTTTATTAGGATGATTGGAATCATGTTAAACACAACTTCAATAATGATAGAAATATTCTTGGCCACAAGTTTAGAATATCTCATCCAAATGAATAAGAAATGTGTACTTGATAAATGAATCGTGATATATATTTGATGTACTCTGAAAATTTTATTATTCTCTTAGGTGGGATGAGATAATGAATAATTAAAATTTTCTAATGTTTACTGGGTTGGACATGTGTTGGACTAAATGTTCCCAAGTGGGGGGGGGATTATTTTTCAGACAAAATGTGTAGTACCATTGAATAAAAAAATATCATCTCATTGAATGGATGAAATAGATTATATATATGTAAAAAATCATTCACTTGGCTAAGTTGGACAAATTATTAATTGATTTATATCAGTGATGAGGTGAAATATATGATTGTTACTCACTATGAAACAAGATGATGATCAGTGATTCACAAAATCTAGTTCAATACTCTCATATAAAAAAATATAAATATTATATAGTACATCACCAATGAAAAAAATTTAAATTTTTTTATTAAAGGATTCATAATGAAACAAATGATCAATTGTGATAAATGTTTAGTAATTATTTGGAATCACCAATATATAAGAAACATCGGTTGAGCCACATTGTTCTTCCACCTCCCATTGTATGAGGAATTAATGATTGATCCCCTACCATTTTTTTATCATTTTTAATATCATTGTTCATTTGATATATTTATAAATAGGGATGATACGATCCAATATATTTTTTTATATAAATGATAATATGTAAATATGATGGTATTATTTTTAAAAGGGTATAATTATATTCAAAGAAATGTTTAATTGAATGATATCTTGATTGGACAGTAGTCTCTCATGGTATGAATATAAATTTGAAAATATTGGTTTATAATTCAATGATTTCATATATATACTTTGAGTTATTGATTGATTATTTCTAACCATTCAAGTTTTTATCTATAATGGGGATTTATTGAATTTTTATTTACAGTTTCGACAAACCCAATTGTGGTTATTGATGGATGAATGGTTTTTCATGGTGTTCATTTTTTCGTAACATAAGGATCTATATGAAGGAATGTGTTGTCACAAAGGATTTAAGATTTTTGAAAGGGTTTTTTCAATGAATTTATGAGCATGACATATTTTTGGTAAACTATATAACAACGACATTCGTAACAAATGGAAATAGTTTTTCAATGAATGGATGGGGTGGGACGGATGGACTGTAATCATTACTACAAAGATAAATGTCATGAAAAAAATAATTTTATGGGGATTTTGAGATGAAAATGAGATCCAAAAAAATAGATGTTGAGGACCGCAAAAACCCCTGGTTATCCTAAAAGCAACACTAAGTAGGTGTTTCCTATAAATAGGTTTCCACACATCATTTTAATCATAATGAGAATTTTAAAAAAGTGTGAATTTATTTGATTTCATAAAGGTACTTTCAGAATTAAATTATTTGGGAACAAATAACTCTTCATGACTATAATAATCATCAAATTAAGGGATATGAACTAATTTTCAAATATGTAGTCTAGAAAACGGACTCCCATAATGACTATAAGATATGTAATATTATTTGATTCCACAAAGGAATAGAGAATAATGAATTTTTAGATAATTAAGGCTAGGAGATTCTTGTAGTGTAGGAGTTTCTCAAAAATATGTTGATTCAGGAATGTTGGATCATATTGGAATCTAAATGTGGGGTTTATGATGGTATAGAGATTTGAGAATATTATAGTTGATCCTAAAATTTGAGTAAAAAGTGCATTCATGTGAATCAATTCATCAATATTATGCATTTTTATTTTTTATTCTAATAAGTTGTGATGAATTTTATGCCAACTCTATTAAAGTTAACTTCATGTAAAAAAAATTAGTATGAATTTACCCATTGTTGTGGGATAGGGGAATCAATAAAGGAGATCATAGACAGTTATTTTCTATCACTAAAAGTCGTGTAATGGCATTAATCCTTTCACATATTTAAAATTCAAGATCATTTGTAATCGATTATATGTATTGAATATTAATAGTTATAGGTATGACCACACACTATCAGTGTATGATCCTTGGACTATTCCATTGTTTTTAACTATTTAATGATGTTGAGTTGTGTTTCTATTTCAATATATAGGTGTTAAATATCTAAATTATTCAGTATTTCATGATTAACATGCTCTTACTAATGCGGGGAAAAGATCTATCTCTATAAATTGAAATTTTGAAACCCAGTTTCAACCCTCCCATCTTAAGGTGTAATAGGGTCCTACCACTATGTTATTATAATTTTTATAATTGGATAAATATATTGGAATAAATTTTTATAATAATATTTATTGAGGATAATTAGTTTTTCTAGTGCGGTTGAAAATATTACAAGATAAAAGTGAATATGTTTTTAATAAAATTTTAATGATTTTTAGACTTATTATAAGAAAATATAGTGTATTCTAGAATAATTTTTATAGGTTGGTGTTTTAGAATAGAATTTTGGTAATTTTGAAAAAAAATTAGGAGTCATATACATGTAACACTATGAAAATTGAATTCATGGATTTAAGGGGTCTATGGATGAATAAGGATCAATTATTATGAAGGGACATCTCCATGAAACAAGTATTTTGATGGAGAATAAAAGTTTTAAATTGGAAAATTAATTTATAGTAGTAACTAAATATGATACATAAGAAAACATTGTGAATTGATTAATGAATTCATGAAGTTATGTGATTTAATTGTCTAATAATGAGTGATGAAGGGTATTGATTCTTGTTGTGGTCCATGAAATTCATTTCTGGGAATGATAAAAGTAGAGAATCCAATTAACATAATTGGTAGTATCTCATATAATAAAACACCATGGATTATTGTAGTCACATCATTAGATTAAGAAGCTGTTTAAGATAGGAAAATAAATAAGACACATGTTTTATCTAATTATACATAATGTATTAACAGATATGTAGTCATGTATGGAGGAATGTGATCCAAATTATTTTATTATATCTCACTCCATGATTATCATGGGGATTTGAAATTCAATATTGGAAAATAAATCTACCACTACAAGGTGTAGGAGGCTATAAAATGATATATCTATTTGTGGAGAAAAAATGAGAGTTTTTTTCATGTGCCATAATGATTCCCTATATGATTCAAATAACCATGTTGTGAGTTATTTGAAGTCATTTAATTGAATTGTTTTCTAATAATTAGAAGACAAACTGAATATTTAATTTTCTTTTGTCACTTTTTTAATAATTTTTTATCTTGGAGACTCTTTCACCTTCTATTCCATTTTTTTCATCATTTCAATAATAAATTATATTTTTTTTCTCTTCTAATAATTTCTCTTTAATTACATTTTTTATTTATCTACAATATTTTATTTTTTATGTTTAATCTCTCGTATGTGGTGGGATTCACCTCCATCAATCATGGATAAATTTCATTGGTTTTTATGGATTGAGAGTAGGGGATGTGTCCATAATCATCGTTATAAATTTCCCTAATGAGAATTCATTTTGATTACTGACACTTTTCAAATTTTATTTTATCATATTCCTTTAAAAATATTTAATATTGCCTATTTTGGAGTAAGGAACAACAAATATGTTTAATGACTCATGGTGTTACTAGTCCCCTGTATTAATTTCTTTATCATAGATCATACTTAATGAATATTTGGATAAATAATTCTATAATACATAGGTTTATATTAAACTTTTAAATAAATTATCTTATATATACATAATTAGTTACCTTAGATAGGGTTTTCGGCCAATCAATTGACTCTTCCATGAGCGTGACACATGAAATCCAAGGATATTTAACATTGAAATTTTTCTAGATCACCTATTATGGAATATTGGTTTTATCTCATTAAGTATTGTTTTTATATCGGATTCAATTAAATAACAAGGTTAACAAAATAGTGTAGGCCACTCATTAGAATCACACAACTACCCTATGGAAAAGACCCTGGACACCCCTGTTTTATCATTTAATATTGATTAAATTATCATGAGATAAATAAAATTTATTACCTTTGATATTGTGCCCTAGGATATGATGTTAGATATAAATTCTATTAAATGTTGAATCAATTTTAAAATGATTTTATTCCACAATGTAGTAGAAAATAATGATATTATTTTAATCAATGTAATGTTTCAATGTACGTTTTAAATATCATGTAGAATCAATTGACGAATCTCTATGTAATGGAGAGTGTTAAATATGCATTTTTTGAGATACAATTCCAATTATATCACTATTATTCTATTCTTATGTTTTTAAAGTAACCAGTTATTAAGAAATATGTATTGAAATAAACCAATGATATTTTTTCAGATCTTGGATTTAAAAACACCAAAATCGATGATTCAACCATGTGATCACCTTAATAAAACACAAAAATCAATGAAAAACAATTTGGGTCACCCCTGTAATAGTGAAAATAAAAAATGACTATTCATTTTTCTAGATTTTGTGTCCCCATTTTATATTTATATATGAACGAATAATCATATTCTGATTTCAATTATTAATATTAGCACATATACATTTAGATTAGATCATCCGAAATGTTATCCATAAAATAAAATTTTGGTACATACAATCGTAGGATGACTTGTCATTACTTATTAAATCTATAAGATCAATGATAATGGACTAATAGAGTTTGTAAATGATTATATTCTTCCCACATGTTGAAATAATGAAACCTTAATTAAAACTATATGTTTTACATAACTAATTAACATGACTCCCCATAAAATCATGAGAACATACTTCTTTTCATTTGACTTTTCATTTTCCCTCCACTTTCGTTAGGGTATATTAAATGTTCCCTAACATCATATCCTTCAATTAATGGTGTATGTAAATTGTATTAAAACCCAATTTCGAAATATCATCTCCACCTAACCAAATTCATAAAATATATGTATGAATAACCACCCAAAATTATTTTATTTGGGATACTCTTCCTTAAAACCCAAAATTCTTGAATGGATGTATTCTATGCGAAAACCCATAACATACAATGGAAATTATCATCTTCATTTCCTCAATCATTGTAATTGTAAATGGGTTTATCAACTCATCTGAATGGACCACCAATTTGAATATATTGTAAAAAAATATATTTTCCACTGGTCCAATAGGTGATAACTATAGTATATCTTAGTTCTTGATGGAGATTCATGAAAAATCCACTAACTTTTTCCTAATGGTGTTGTAGTGGGTTATCTAAAAATAATGGTCTGTATATTACCACCAACCAAAGTCCCATTACCAATTATTCATACAAATGATGAACACATTTATATTATATATTTCCATTATTGTCTAGAAGATTTTGAAATGGATCTAAATTTTCTAACCATTTATATTACATGTATTATTGAGGTGTCTCTTTGTTTCATGATGATAATTGATGCCACGCGTTGGTTAAGGATTTATAACTATAAACAATGATAATCGTATGTTATAGTTGAAACACCTTAAACTATATGGAACCTAGACTTTATCACATCACAATAAATTGTATGGTAAATTTTCAACATAAAATGAATTTAAGATAATTGTAGTAGTCCATCTTACATGATAATAAATTATTTGGAATATTCTATTTTATGTGACCCCAAATTTAAAAAGCATCCAATTATGTAAGTGATTCATCTATGTATGTGTTCACTGTTAAGGGTATTATATGGTTATATTTATATTTATTGGACCAAATGTAATATTTTTCTTAATCTATAACCAATATTAAAATTCATTAGAACTAGATAAGACTAATTCTTGATACCAATAGTTGGGTAGTAAAACCATACTCTCTAAACCTATGCATAACCACGTATTAATTTTCCATTTTTTATTCAGCCCCACTGAATATCAATTAAAAATTTATTAAAGGTTTCATTTTTTATTCTCTCTCTATAAATACTATATGATTCCCCAGGAATCTTCTTTATGTTATCTAGATTTATTTAGAGGATTCCATTATAGATAAAAATTGTCCTTATTCCAATTATCTAAGAATTAATAGTGACATCTAGACCAATTTCGGTGGTCTCATTTAGAAAATATCCTTCGAATATAATAAACTAAACCATCCTTGTGTATGAGTTTTACAGTTACTTTTACATTTAATCTAATTTCAATATAGTATGAGAAAAATATCCCATACGTGAACCATCTATGGTTTGATTATCATTTCTTGAAAATACATAGTGACACATAGATTTAATATTTTTAGGAAAACCATAAATTTCTTTAATGTGAAATAGCTTCCAAATGTATTTTCCCTATATTAAAAATTTTTCATGTTCTCTAATTCCACTGTAAATTTCACCTCATATTTTTTGTTACACCTATACCATTATAAACCTCATGAATTATTATTCTATGTTATAAAAAATTTCTCACGAATAAACCAATTGTTATCCAAATTGACATTCCAAAAAATCAAAATTGAAATAAAAAGGAAATCATCATTAATAAAAAGATATATAAATCCTAAATAATTACTTCATGCTCAGTTAGATATCTAATTTAATATATTAGGTTAAATTTTGAGTTTATGAAACATTAAGGAGACAAAAATAATTTTCATGTTGAAACCTGTAAAGTTAAAATTGAGATAAATTCAAATATAAACATGTTAAATTCTCCATTTTATTACATGAGAAAAATCAATAGTGTAATTAATATAAATTAAATTTAATGTGAAAACTTTTTGAATAGTCAAAAATTATGGAATGATAAAAAGTCACACCTCATCCAATTGTCACTTCCACATTCATATAATTGATATGTGGAATTATATATAAAACAATAAAATGCTCATCAATACCAGTTAGTTTGACATGATAGAAACAACTTCCTGGGTAAAATATATATATTCTATGACCATTCCATCAAATATCACTATTTTGAATAATATTAATGTGAAAAAATATAAATGGAACAATGATTATAAGGAAAAAAACATGTCCCTATTAAAATTAAATATATTTTATTTAGACCCAGTGATCATGTATAAAATTGTAGATATTATTTTAATCCTATAAATGAGATTAAATAATTTAACATATACATTTTTAATTTTGAAAATTCTTATTCGTCATATTGATATTGAACTCCCAATCTAATGATCTTGAGTAAAGAATTTATTAAATACCTTCACCCAGAAAATGAGTTAAATATAATTTTTACAAACATTAAGGCCAATAAACCCATTCTTTAATATTTTTTCTCTATGTATCCTACTTTATTTCTTTGATATATGAATCATCACCATGGAATGACATTGATTATAAATTTTCATAATAAAAATTCATATAACCATGATGGAAAACTCTTGATTCCCTGTTTCATTGATATTTGAAATGAATATATCAAATTCCAAAAAATACATGAACCCATTTAAATGATATATGTGCCCCATATCTTCCCAACCAACTAGTGGAATTCATTTTTCATTGGGAGGAAATCACATGACCCCATACAATATTTTCAGGAGGGGTGGTTATTGTTTATCTAATACGAATTGTTAAAATATTCCATCACATATCTATTTCCCATTAACTCTAACATTCAACTATTATGATTTACATATTTTATAACCTAACTATTCATGTTGATGCAAGTACATTTGATTTCAATACATTAATCATCATACTCACATTATGTCAATATTTATGAAATCTTATTCATAAACATTTTTATGTCAATTAAAAATTCTATGTGAATAATAAATGATAAGAGTCCAAATAATCCTCTAGGGTGAAGAAATTTATAAATAAAGATTCTCTTTAAGGATGTGAAAATTCAATGAGTTAGGATATTAATAATAAAACACCCAAAACCTTTAAAATTTGATTCTCTTCATGTTAAATACCATTTTTTGTAATTCGCTCCATGTCACATGACATTAAACTACATGTCTCTATGGTCCATCTAAGAAGACACTAAATAGTGAAAATTGGTATATTAAATAAATATAAAGTACACAGTACATGACATATATCTATATAAGAGATCCAATTCTAGTAATATGTAATATATGATCATGTCCTCTCGCAAATAATTACCCCTGTGTGTAACCAATATATTTTCCTTTATACGTGTAAATATCTACATGGAAAACACCATTTTTATAACTATATGTTACATTATTATTACTCTATGAGTTTATATAGTTATTTACACATCTCTTATCTCTTTATTAAACAAAAAAATTCCATTCTTTTTAATTTTCTTAGTGTAAGACATCAACATCAATTTCAGGTTTTCTAAAATGACATATAGTATGACACTATATACATAATACATAGAATCTTATTATATGTAAAATCCTAGGCCCTATTCTGGTTCTAATTTCAAATATATATATAAATTACCCTAACAATAAATTTTTGTGGAATGATTCTTTTTAAAGAACAATAGATTTCTACCTCTATAACGTGTATCTCAGATCTAGATGCAAATTCTGGTATCACTATATTCATTTAAACCCATTAGTATTTAGCCATAAAAATTATGGTTATGATGTAATAAATTAAATATATGATATGATATTAGAGTCATTTTTTGGATTATACCACTATGAAATATAGGAACCCTTAGTTGAGATACTCTTCATGGTTCTGAATCCTTACATCAAGATTCGATTCATGGAAATACATAATCCATGATGTGATATTCTCATCAATGTAATGAAACTAATAGGATTTTATATTCTTAGAGAAATAAAATTTCCAATGGTGAAGATTATTCTCATTAAAAAGTTCATGATAATATATTCCCAAATTCATCCCAAAAATAACAATGTTGAGATCCACAATATAGTGAACATCTGATCATTGGTGATTCAGTTCTAGAATTCTTCACGTTATTCAATTAATATTATTATGAGAACTATATTAACTCAGAATTATAATTATTTCATTGTTGAAGAATTGAATTTCAAGGTATTAATTTTTTGGGAACTCAAACTATTGTTCCAAACAATTTTCCATGAAATTCATGATGTATTTCTCACTAAAATAACTACATAATCTGTTGGAACAAAAATACCAATAAACATAATGAATATAAAAATGGGATCTCTATTTACTATATTATTTATCTCTTAATAATTTATATTGATTCAAAATTTCATTTCAGGTATGAGGTTGTTGTGGTTGGATCCTAAAACTAGGAATATTCCACTCAAGTAAATGATTATAAATAAAACGGTTCTCTGAGACCATAAAAATGATTCAGAATGGTTTTTTAGAGACAGTTTTCATTTTAAATATATTTATTTGGGAAATCCCAATAGATGTGGAATGGAAATTTTTATAAGAAACTTATTTTTACTAGTCGAGAAAAAATGAAAACCTAGATATAAAATTATGTTCTTTTCATTTTGGAAGGGTTTTTGAAAATTATGTTCAATTAATTCCTTTGTCAACTCCACATGTGCACCCTATACACTCTTCAGTATATCCTCATGCCTAAAAAATATTCATTTCTCTATGTATTTACCATTTGAACACCTAACCTCATGCTACTTAACATTCATGTCATACCACATAATCCTAGTCTAACAACTAACATTACATGCCAACACCAATATGTGATATCATGAGGGAGTAATCATTGATTTATGGGGTCCCAGTTTAGGGTTATACTATATAATAAACCCTTTTATAATTATTTTGGAGAATCATGATGTGTGAACATAGTGTATTCAAGAATATCTTGGCGGTATATCGCTCCATCCAAAGCATCCTTCAAAAACAATTGGGACTTCTTATAGGTGATCATTGTGTCAAACTATTAGGAGAGGAGATAGAAACATTACACCTGAACACTCAATGTTAGTAAAGTTCCATTGGAATAATACTAACTAAGAACTTTGAAACATGACCAATTGGATTCCTGAGTGATGTTACACTACATCACCAATTAACTAATGTTTTCTAACTGGCATGCCACTTCAACATGGTCTCTTAACAATGTTCCAATCATGCTCAAGTTTTCTTTCAATTAATCTACATTAAATAAGTCTCATACATGGGGACCACTACACACACATCTCCTAATCAGGTGCTAATGTTACTCAAGTTTCCAAATAATTATCCCACATTACCCATACACTCTTCCATTGAACCCAACACTCACATGATTATATATTGTTCTCCATAATAATGTGGGTATTATTCATGACATCCCACATCACCAATATAATTTACCAAGAATCCTAATCTCAGGAATTCCAAAACATGGGTATAAAATTTATTGAGGCCTCGTTCCAAGGTAACCACCTCCCTTTGGTTACCTTGATTGGAACCCTTTCGAAGATGATGTAGGGGCACCCAGTACCTCCATTCAATATCAATGATAGGTTTTGAAACATAAACCCCTATAATTTTCATAGTTTTAATTTTATTTTCGTTACTACTCTTGGAACCATTATATAAAATGAATCTATATTCATATATTGATTTTCCAAACATTATATAAGTTGAGATACTCTAATTTTTTATAAATATATCTTGAGTATATATACTCTTACTAGATTCCAAAAATTCCTAAACATTATATTGTTGAAGTTGGTTCACAAGATCTATATTTTGTGTACTTTATGGTAACTTTTATTCATATCCTATAATATTAAAAAAAATTATCATCACATCATCATTGTTCATTCATGTAACTAATTATGTGATAATTTCCTCAGTTTAGTTATCTCAATGAAACGTTATAATAATTACCTGCTACGTTTAGAACCTATAAGTTCTATGATTGAACTCACAAGTATTTTTTTGTGGCCTGATGAAATTATTAAAAGTACATAAATGATTTAGGATATTAGGTGTGAATACTCATATGTCTTTGAGGAACCTTATAAGGTGTACACTGTTTGTAATATCCTTTTTATGATGATATCAGAACGAGACCCAGTTGTAGGAAATTTACATTTATATATTCCATATGATGTCTCTATATGAAGATGTGTGCATTGACACATATAATTTATTATTATTGTTAATGGTTATTATATATCAGGTAAAATGAATTATTGATGTAAACTATGATAAAATCTGTTCATGTTGAGGTAGGATATGATGGATTCCTAATGAAAATTTATCTATTAATTTATATGGGAGAAAATATTTTTCCCTTATTTTCATTATTGAATGATTATATCTCAATCTCATTGATGGAAATTACATATCATAAATAAATCTGTCTCCTTGGTTTCCTTTAGGGTTGCTCATTTTCCAAAATGTCAACATAGATACTTTGATCACAATTTTTTATAGAACAAACCAGAAACATTCTTGATTAGAAATATTCAATAGGAATCACTCACCCTTGATGATTTTATTTCTAATAATTTGGAAGTAATATCCAACTTCTACTTACCTCATGATAAATCCTCATATGTTGAGAATGGGTAGACCTATGTGAATTATTTCGTGTTGACAGATAACTTCACAATGCCTAAAAAAGAGGAAAACCATCTTAATCACCCAAATTCGTCCAGTTGACGCAATCACTGGAAAAGTTGAGGGTGTAAAAACCTGTATAATTCTCAATCCAGTTCCTCGAACTGGTATCATCATGCCACTATGATCAAAAATCACGTTTTTTCTCAAATCTCAAGAGGTGTTTTCCTCCCTACCTTATCCAAATTGTAAACCTCCATATAAAACTGTGTTATTTGACCATAAATATAGTTTAATACCACACTATGATTGGTTCCATCCAGCATGATCCCACCCTCATCCAATTAAAAATTAGCTGACAGTTGGTTAGAGTATATTATTCAGTGATTAGTAGGATATTTTTAATATCATCCAGAACCCAATGGTACAACAAGATACATCTATTCCTCCCACTCCCATGGAGATCCCCACTATAATAAATGTCTTTCCTCTGGCATAGAATAATAACATGTTTTAGTTCATCGCCAATATACCCATGAATATTTCAAAACTAGAGTCCCACATACTATCGAATGTTTACACAAATACTATGTATATGCATTGAAATTTCCCATTATGTTTATGTTGAGGGAGATTGTTTTGAGGCCTAATATGTAGGGTACGTGGAGTAAGATGAATTACAATCTATCATCTCATTCTTCAGGGAAGATTAGGGTGCCCTCATTTAAGGGAAAATTTACCAATATACATTATTGTCTTCTTCAATGTCATGGAAAGAAGCTTCTCACTAGAGGACAGATGTTCTTAGAGTAATCCAATAATAACCTAAATTCAAGGGTTGACAGATATGAAGAAATGTAACACCAAATAGAAAATTAAGGGTTATGACATGACCGATAAAAAAATTGTTTAATGATTTGGATGTAGTCAAATTTATTAGGATTTATAGAAAGTGATGAATTCATGGTAGTCTCTCTGGACACCCCATAGATTGTGGTTTTTGGTTGGCCCTATAATTATTTTCCCATGGTATTCCTCTCCTCATACTACTAGCTCGACATTTACTACTTCAACAACTGATTATGGGTACACTTGGGAAATGTATCCCCCTTTGACACATTTGAATCCAAATATATGGATTAGAAATACTATAAGTGATGGGGAAAGATGATTTAGAAAAACTGGGTTGATAAGGCCAATGATTCTATGAAAACTGAAGACACTCAATGGGTAGATTGTATAATGAATCCATTATTCAAATTAATCAACATGATGATATAGTGTTGCACATGAGTAGTCACTTTTTCATTTAGAAGAGGAAGGTTTTGGACATTTCAAAAAGTACAAATATATGGATATTTTACTGTACTTTTACATAGGGAAGGACCGGGTGAGACCAAAAGCCCCCATAACTATAAATAATCGAGAGGACTTCCATATGGATACCAATTTATCGAATTCTCAGATATTCCATAGATTATGGTTGAATCGCTGGATGGAAAATCACCACAATTTCTATGACAAAAGGACTGGAAATCGAGACCTTAGGATGAGTGTAAATAGATTGATAACCTATGTTGATACAATCATACAAGATCAAGAACTCATAATGTATAATTTATTATGTTACCAAGAAATAAGTAGTGCTTCCCCTAAGTAGGGTATCTCGAATGAACCACCTCAGACTACTGAGTCTTCTTCCTTAGATGATGATGTGGATTTGGAATACATACCCATTTGAAAATGGTGTCTCTTCCACCATCAATGAGTTGGTTCATGTTAATTTTGGTTATAAAGAAGATCTAAGGCAGTTAATTGCCATTTTTTTGATCAATCTAGTGGTACAATAACATTACATGGCCTTCTTAAGACCGCATCATGTATTTTTAGTTTGATGTTATGAATGTAATTCATGGTAGGGATCTCAGGTCACCATACCCGATCTTGGTCTCCTAGTGAGTCCATGCATGTTCAAGAAGTATGCAATAAAGATAAACCCCAATCACAATACTATCATAATGTTTTAGGTTGATAATATTATGAAATCAAACATCATTAAGAAAGTAAATAAACCATGAACAACACCCCATTCATGAAAAAGAACGAAAATATTAGATTCTCTATTGAATTTTGGATCCTTAACCACCATTCTACGAATGTTTATTTTCCCATTACATGGATGAAATTGTTGGTCAATGATACACATGGGTTCTATACTATCTCTCTCAATGATGGATACACTATGTAAAATGAAATATTGATGTACCATAAATATGAAGAGTGCATCACCATTAGGGTGCTACAAAGTACATTTTGATATCATGTAATTCCCATTAGATTACATAATGTTGGATCCAGATATCAGTGTTCTATGAACATTATTGTTAAACTGATCCTCAAGAGAATAGTGAAATTATACAAGGACTACATGTTTGAGAAATCCCACTAGTATTTGGACTATCTTTGGGAAATTTTGATGATGATAAACAAACTTATCTCCATGAATTTGATGATGAACCACTTGAAATGAGAATTATTTTTTACCTTTATGTTGTTTATCAGAATTATCATATGATACTATGGAATTGAGAACTAACAAAATTTTATTAGACCAATCATCCAAATTCCTCCCTTTAGAAACTACTTAGATCTTTGTGGCCTCTAATGATACTTATCCCACATAAATTATTCACAAAAAATATAGCCAAACTATGTAATCAAATTTCATATACCATGATGAATGTAATATTCAACTAGTGGTATGAATACTGTCAAACATAAATTTAGGAAATCAAGTAGTATCTACTAGAACATCATTTTTTGATTCCACCCAACACTGGGAATCCTCATGTCCCCTATGAAACAACACTATAATTGTCCCTCGGTGTCCTTCTCTTCTATAATAACAAGTTGGGATGATAATTTTTTTTATATAATCACAATATCATCTTCCTAGATAGAAAGTCCAAATACTTCTCTTTTTATAAGAGTTTACAAATGATTGTTTTTTGGTCCATATGTATCCACATTACCTATAGAATCATTCCATATAGCTGGTGACTCATGTATACTAGATGAATTTTATCCTAGATCACCATATATTAATAAGATAATTGGAACACTAGGAATTGGTCATTCCCTAGTTTAGAATGAGGTTCATACCACATATAGTCATCAAGGGCTGGGCATTGACCAATGTTCTGACCACTCATCCGGTTCTGGAATAATTTCATCATTAAATTTATTTCTTATAGGATTTCATCCTCTTAATGGTCTAGGATGTGTGTTATAGAAAAATTCATTTTTTTAATTCTTCATGTAATCCTAGTATTAGATTACCGTAAAATAGAAATCTAAATTGAGTATGACCGGGGATCAACATTATCCCCATTTAACTTATTGTTTTATCATACTCATTTTTTTATGAAATTTTGGACTCTTAATGAGGCTGAGTATTAGTCTACCATTAAAAGTCATCATTTTTTTGTAGAGATTGTTGTTATCCTCTTTCAATTGAAGAGAGACTATGGATTTGGCATCAAAAATATTAGTTATGACTATATATTCAGAAATATAACATTGTTCCACTACTAAAGCTCGAACATTCGATTACATCCTTATTTCATGTGAAATTTAAATTGACTCATTACCACTGATAGTATAATGGTCATGTCGACACATTAACCAGTTTAACCGCATCTCAGTTAGAGCCTAACCAGGATTAATTATTTATCCATAAAACATATGTAACTATCATATCCCATTCCTTTGTATATAAGTATGATGAAATCCAATAGGTAAAAATTATGAATATTGATTTTTATGTACCTGGACCTCTATATCATCCATTAAATAATAAACCGTAGATTAGAATAATCCCTTTGTCGAGTACCTCTCGTATGGAATTATCCCATTTTGTGGATCTAAACATTAGAAATTCCATCGACCCGGTTCACACAATACACAACAAAGTGGAACTAAATTTTAGAAAAACTGCTAAAAAATAAGTAAGATGGAATTATCCTTCATTGTAAACAATGATATAATATTTTATAGTTAATGCTGGAATTCAATTTCACGTATAGTGGTGCCCATCAAGAATGATTGATGTCCTCTAATCACTATTAAAAAATAGGCTAATTATGTTCCATCATGTTTATTGAATACCTACTATACAAAGAGTTTTTAGGAATGTAATATTCATTCCATCATTTTGGAACTACCACATGAAATTATCTAAACCACCAAGTATTCTTTGGGCATTGTAGTATGGGAGATTGATGTTTTGGGACAATAACTACATGAAACTGATTTCCAGTTAAGGAATATTAAGAGAACAACAAATTTCATCTTCACATGTGTTGAGGTAATTCCACACATGTAATATAAGTCTTGATATCATATATAGTTCATGATCTCCTACATCATCCATAAATTTAGAGTTCCTCAGGATATTCTCACAAAAAAACACAACTATCTTTTGGGATTTCGATTTTAGTAAATTTTATGCCTTATATAGAATTCATCCAAACAATTTATCCAGCTACCATGCACATGAAAATTGAAATATTGAGGATCTTAAAAGGACACCATAAAATAATTTTCTTAATATGGTTGGCCAAAATAAAAAATTGTTTCTAGAAGATCTCTACAATTCCCTTTGTGCCTATCGATAAATAATTAATATTTACACCTAGGTATCCCCATACACACTCGTATACAAAAAATAATAGATCATTACAATTGTATTTCAGTTTTAGTCAATCATAATAAATTCTTATAAAAAAATACACTAGACATAAATACAGAATTCATTCTAGAAAATCTTGAAAACCTCAATGAAAATAGGACCCATGCCATGCATAATCAAGAGAGGTTCTAGAACAAGGTGGAGAAATATGTCAACAAGAATTTCTTCCTCTTATAATTTCTCCAGGGGTACATTGTACTAGATCCTAGAATGAAATTGATTCCAGAAAATATTCATACAATGTTAGAGACCAAATGGGAGAATAATATAATATTTATATTTTATATTATAATGGATTATAATCTGGTATCATAATGGACATATTGAGTATATCACCTCCAAATAAACTCTTTGTTTGTCATGATATTTTTTTTATTTGATCTCTATTGAAGGAATCATTACTTTAAACTATTTTTGAGGCCTCTGAGTAATGATTTTTTATGATTCGGGCCCACTTGGGCCCCCAAACACATCATATTTATCACTCTTACACACTTAATATATCTATTTGGGATGCTCATCCATGTGGCCCACGATTAAATAGAATAAACTAATAACAACCTTAATGTCCTTGCATTCTGACTCTAAACTATTTGTCATAGGTATAATCATTATTTCCGGGAAATAATTGAAGCCCCTAGAGTCTGAGTAGTATGAAATTAATCTGAAAATACTTATTTTATAAATGCACATTGTTAAAATTCAATTCATACCCCATAAAAATTGATTCCTTATAAAAATAGATATGGCCTTTACCCTATCTAGAATCAAGAGGCCGGGTATGGTAATTATGTGATGATTAATAAACCTTAACCCTACTCGGATCATGGGAGGCCCAATGATATTCATGGGATTTCAAAATTTCCATGAAAAAAAGGTTTTACCCAACTAATTTTGGTCTCCTACAATGACATGTTCAATAACATCATGTGGAATTATTTGCATCTATATGTGATTTTTAATGTCCCTCATAAATTTTTTCTTTAGGAACAACCATAAATTTACGAAACATTTATCCCCATTAACGGTCCTAGAATCACAATATCAAAACATATGCTAGTTGTATCAATATGTCCATGGGGTAAAAATCCACCTTGAATGTTTCCATGATGGGTTTTACCTCTTCCATGACACATAGATTCCATTGCATCAAAAAACATCACAATCCAAAAATAACGTCATTAAGCTAATTTCCAATTGTCTAAACAACATAATTGTAAAGTATTTTAAATTTTATAGACTGTATTTACTTTAATTATGTAAAACTAGCTTGAAAATCACTTCATTTGGTGAAGGGACTCCATGGATCATTCATGTTATGTCTTTTCCCATTCAATATCTTAATATTCATAAACCCCATCACCCAATTTGCAATGAATTATAACATTAAATGATTTTTCCTCAGTCCATGATATATGACCTACAACTAGGATCCCAGGTCCAAGCACTATGACCCCAAACTATGTTCATTAATCCCTTATTTAAAATATCCTCGTCCAAGATAGATTCTTCCTCCACCCTCACTCAATAACAATATGTGTCTTGATTCCCATAATTAGGGTGTATATTGTAATTCCAAGACATTTTATCACTATGATCATATGAATATTCATAGAAAAAAATTTCATTGTTTATAGTGTTATCTTACCTAAATGACCTAATGGGTCTTCTTTTTATGTATAATAAACATTCATTTACATAGATCCGTCTGTGTACTAAGAATAACTCATAGCCAGATATGAGGAGGAATGTGATCCATATCTCAATACAAAATCCAACAATCATCCTATGAAAATGATGTTAAACTGTTGCATTTCCTGATATAAATTTTTTATTCCAAACATTTCATGGATTTGGTTCCCTATAAAAATATTATGACTATTATATTATATCATGTATTCATATTTTTAAATATTAATGAACCTATTATTACATCATGATTGTTCTTCTATTTAACATAATATCTATAAATTTCCCAAGAGTACCTCTAGAACAAAACATTTGTAATAGTTCCTACTATAATGAGAACCCAAATGTTCTATTAAACTACACATAAATATATGTTTTATATTTGAATAATAACATTTGAGTTGGGAAATTTTTGGAAACCATTGATATTCATCGTGAATAATGGAGCATGGTTTTTATTTGTTTCCAATCATCGCATGGATGAAAATGGACTTTTAAATGAATTTGGTCATATCATTAAGGGGGGAAGAAGTATTAAATGATGAATAGATTTACAGAGCTTTCCAATTTTTGGGCCTGAATATTGGGAAATTTTTCATAGTAGTGAATATCATGAGGTACGGTGATGAAATTTGGAAAATGATGGGAACCACATGGCCGAAGACATGCACCGCGTTCCATGTCTGGTAATATTTTGTGGAACCCGTATGGAACAATGGGAATGGAACACAGAGCAGTCCACATACCTCAAAATGGTTTATGGTGATAGTTTGTGGCAAAGGCATGTGGTACGCAGAATACTGGAGGTTAGTGGGGTTTCTATAGTTTGCGAGATAAGATTGGTATGTGGTGAGGGTTGTACCAAATCAATTATTGGGTAAATCATGTATTAGCTGATTTTTCATATCCATTTTTTGAAATATTAGGGGTAGAAATACACTTCGTTATGTTACAGGATTGGAGATTAAAAATTCATGAATAAATCTGGTGATGTCTTAATTGGTTTGCATAAGAGAAGATGATATCCAGAGAGAACGTTCCATGTAAGAAAAGCAGTCTGCGAAAGAGTGAATGGTTCACAGAGGAAGCTCTCGCATTACGCGACAGAGAAGGGATGTACGTGGAGCAGAGGTTGTACGTGAATCATGGGATTTTATTAGAATAACTTTTGCAGAGGCAGTATATAGAGTCAGTACGAAGACGAAGCACGCAGATGTGATACATGGTGGTAGTTTATAGAGGTGGTATGTAGAGCAGGAAAAGTAATTAGATCATGCTATTACATGGAAGATCTAAGAAGTATGTGGTAGGGATATATGATACACATAAAGAGCAATGGTACATAGTGGAAGTGATTTTGAGACCACACCCACTACTCAGTACACATAGGAAGAAAATTGGTTCGTAGAAAACACGTGGAATCATCAAAATTGAAAAAATTATTTTGTGAAGTTAATTTCATTAACCAATCAGTGTGTGTTAAAGTAAATTACATTTTTTGTGATAAAAGGACTTCAAAAATCAATACATTTATAGTTTAGGATGAATGATTTAATTTAAAACAAATGAACATACCTTTAAGACAATAAACTGAGTACAAATTCTTCCAAGGTAGTGAGCAAGGTGAGTCAACATAGGTGATATGAGGGATTAAGTGAGTTGACCCTAAATAGTTGTTAAGGCAGTTTTCATGGGATAGATTTATTGTGCTTAAAATTTTGTAATCCACAGCTAGTGATTATTAGTGGATTCTAGTACAACTGACACACTATAAGAATATTCTCCTTGGACGTATCCCTTAGTGGTGAACTAAGTAAAAATGTTGTGTCTTTTCATTTCATGTGATCTTTTTCGTTGTGCTCTTTATTATCCAACATGTTTAATAGGTTATTATCAATGTGGGATGAAGATCTATCATTTTAAAATATAATGTTGACACCTTTATTTACACATCACATCTATGGATGTTTTGGGGTCCTTCGTAAATGTTATAAGATGGTAATAGCTACTTGTTTTAAATATTTTTTTATCATGGAGAATTAAGTCAATGTTAAGTGAGTCCCCCTATTTGATGGAATTATTTATCATATTTTTTAAGAAATTTATGATATCTCACCAAACATCTATTTTAATGGATGCCATATTTTCTACATCCCATGGAATACAATTCATATATCATATAGAGATGTCTATGACTGAAATAGACAAGAAAATGCATGATGTAGATGCTAAAACACATAATTCGTGAACTGTATATCATTATGATCATTTATATCTAAAGGTAAGGAGTTTCACATCATCCAACTTAATGTGGGAGAAACATGAAAATATATATGAATGAGATAGTAAGGTTACGGATGAAAACGTGTTGTTTTACAGAATGGGTTTGATGATCTGAAGATTCACCCAGACAAAAATGTTGATTCATACTTCAATCAAATTATATGAGTGGTATGTAAAATTTGAGGGTTTTTATAATATATATAAGATGTTTATATTGTAAATAAAACCTTAAGAAGACTTCTCACCCTCTACAATTCAAAGGCGTATTCTCTTGAGGAACTAGATCTCTCAAAAACATTATTTGGATGAACTATGTAGAAGCGTCATGGAATATGACATGAGAGTCAATCTAAAAAATTCTAGAACTTATGTGAGTAAGGGAATGGAATTTAGTAGCTTGAAACATCTGAGTATTTCAAGAGATAGTGTTCATGAAGAATATGAGGAAAAACAAATTCATTCTCTCATTGGAAATAATTTCATGAAGGGAATATAGAAATTTTAATGTATGTTAACTCTATATTGTATTTGTTGTGGCAGAGTTGGGCACATTCGCTCATAATGGTCATGAAATTTTGATGATGAAGAAAGTGAAGATGAAAATATCGAGATTGATAAGAAAAGTTTTCTAAAAAAAGGAGACATCAAATATGGATGGAAAGGACAAAATAATATATTATTATGATAAGAGGAAGATAATTATAATGAATTATGGGAATAAGAAGGACTATAATTTAAAACTACAAACCTTTCATCCATGATGGTTACTACTAAAAAGTTAGAACCATCAAAAGATAAAGATGGAGACAATCAGTTGACAAATAATGTCGATCCCAAGATTCATGATATGGATGAATTTGGCAATATTGAGAATAAATGTACGAGATGCAATATTTTGAAAGAAATTGTAGAAGATTCATTATAATTTTTCGATGATCGTGAAGCAAAAAATGAATGAATTTTTTAACTATTGAATGTTCTATCATCAACACATGAAATCACAGATGATGAAGTGGAACTAAAGCTCAGAATCTAATAACAGGCTAAGGAATTCATTCATATTACCATGCTATATTAAGAGAAGCCCATAACCAATAAAGGTAATAAAGAAAAATATGTTCCACTTATGACTGTATTAAAGAGTGAATCAGATTCAAAAGAAGCAATGAAAGGAATACAATTTAGAAGGTTCTATGATGTCGATGATTTGGAGAGTGAAAAATGTAGTTCTGATTAATTTGAAATTAATTTTAGTGATCAAAGACCCACATGCATTGAAAATAGTGGAATCAGTTGTGATTTCAAAACATTATATGATATAGATATGGAGAACCAGAATAAAGGAATGATGCATATTTTACATGTTAAAAAGCCACCAAATGTACTAAAAATGAATCTCATAAATCCAATTGAAAGGAGATATGAAGATTATCCTTCAGCTTCTATAAATGATAGGTATTCAAAATATTTTGATGAGGAAGAATGAAAGATGAGAAATAGATATGAGAAGACAATTTTCCTCATGAAGTGTCGGTTTGTGGCTATTTTGGCCATAACATGTCATATTGTAAATAGATAAGGATCCAATTGAATGGAGAAGATTAGGGAAGTAAAAAATGATATCGATTTGATATCCTAAATATTTTATAAGTAATTTTTTATATCTATACTATTTACACTTTTCTAACTACGGACATAAAGCTATATATTGTAGGAAGTGGTATGACATTATAAATTCACACACCGCTTAAGGACATGCCATTACTCACCAACCAAATGTGGATTCAATCTAAATTTTTTTTCTCCTTTTGAAGAAGAGTTTGATATTAAGTACCAATGTACATGGATGATAAAATCGAAATGAAATCAGTTTCTTGAACTCAATCCAATATCTCAAGGAAAAAAAGATGAAAATTTATAAATCCAACCTTGCAGAACTTTTTCTCAAAGAAAAAAAAATAAAAAACCCCAATGATTTTTAATACAGGGTATTTTCCTTACATGAAGAGTAATTTTGACTTTTTAAAAAATGATATTAAAAGGGTTTATGGGACAGTATGTTTCCTTAATGATGGTTCTATGATGATAAATGGTTGTTGAAGCACTAAATAAGATAATGGAGAGGTGAAGAAGACTAAAGTTTAGTTTGTGGATGGTATGCATCACAATTTCATTAGTGTGAGACAAATTTTTTACATTGGTATTATTGTGAAATTCAATCAAAAACGATGCAATATAATTGTAAAGACATAGAATTCATTCATGAATGGCAGAAAATAGAAGGCAACTTTTATCAGGTTGACAATAATGAAAATGTTTTCTACATGACCATTAATGAAGAAAATAACTTTTGGAATTGGAGAATGGAACACATAAATCATAAAAACATGGAAAATATATCTATTATGAATATTTTCCTAGATTTCCCCAACCATAAGTGTGAACAGTCAAGGGAATTTGATGCTTGTATATGTGGAAAGCATCTCTATAGTGACTATTGGCCATAGAGGAAAAGGGAATCAAATATTCTTGATATTAACTAGAAAGATGAATGTGGCTCAATAAATTTTGTTGGAACACATTTTTAGTGGTACTTGAATAATTTCATTGATGATTACAGTAAAATGACATTTGGGATGGTTATTCAAAGGAAACGACAAGTGATTGATTGCAGAATTTTTTTTAGCCAAATTGATGAAAATGATACTAAATTGAAAATCAATGAACTTTAGTCCAATAATGGAGGAGAATATACCTTAATTGAGTTTGAAATTTACCTAGAGAAACATGTAGTTCAACATTAGGTGGCTTTTGTGAGAACCCCTAAGAAAAATGGAGTTGTTGAGCATCAAAATCGATAGGGGAAAAGTATGACCTGAACTATGTTGATTGAGAGCTATGTCTCTTTCCAGTATTTAAAATATGATGTTCAATATAATATATATATAAATATAATAAAAATTTTAAGAGGGCCTTGCATGGGTGAATCCAACACACCTTATGAGTTATGCCATGGATGAAATCGCTCATTGAAGTACTTCCCTATTTTCCTAAGTAAATGTTTTATAAGAAATAATGATAAAATAAAAGAATGTTTTGGGATAAATAAAATAATGTAATATTACTCAGATATTCAATAAATAACAAAGCTTATAAATGATTCAATAAGCATATTGGAAATTTTTTTGAAAGAAATGATGTAATGGTAATTGAATATAAAATGAAACATTCTGTAAGGAATTAGAATAAAGATGGAATAGAAACTAAAGAAGAATATGAACATGTAGATAATTCATATAAAGAAGTAGTGTAAGGCGTGAAAAAATATCAGGATTCACAACGTGATGTTGACTATGAAGAAGATTTAGAAGAGGAAACCATAGCTGTATAGAATTCAGTTGAACCTCAAATGATAGATCGAAGAGTAGAGATTGATCAATCAATTATCATCGGGGATTAAATTTCCCCCACAAAATCAAGGATAATGGGAAATAATACCAAATATGAATTCTTATAAGTTGTGAAAAAATCGCCATTTGAATAAGCTACAATGAATGAATTATGGTTTAAATAAATTAATGAACACCTGTATAATATTGAAAAGAATGAATCATGGGATCTATTTAAGAGACCCCAAAATCACAATGTGATTAGTACAAAGTAAATATTCAAGAATAAATTTTATGAACATGGAAATATTATTAGAAATAATGTATTAATGTTGTGTAAAACATATTTATAAAATAAAGGCGTATATGTTGAAGAAACATTTTCTTTGGTGGATATAATGGAGTCAATGAGGTAGTTTCTTGCCTTGGAAATCCAAAAAGGATTTAAAGTGTATCAAATGGATGTCAAGACAGCTTTCCTAAATTTTATACATAAGGAAGTATTTTACAAGGAACAACCTATTGGTTTTCTCCTTGGAAATGATGAAATAAAGGTCTAATGATTAAAGAAAGCTCTCCATGGACTGAAGCAGGCACCACAGTCATGGTGCTCTCAACTAGATAATTATCTCAATAAGTGTGAATTAAAAAGATATTTAGTATATCACAATCTCTGTGTGAATAATACTCATAATTATCAGTTCATTTTATTATTATACGGTGATGATATTATATATAGAGGATGTTGGGAGGGATCAGTGGATGAATTTTTAAATCACATGAAATTAAAATTTAACATGTCTTTGATCAGTGAACTAAAATAATTTTTAGGGATACATGTTATTTAGATGTAGGCTTAAGCTTTCACTTCTTAGGGAGAGAATTAATTTGATGTACTAATGAAATTTAATATGCATGATTAAAAACCAATGTCTACTCTGATTTTAATTTGTACAAAACATGGAATTCATGAAGATGGGGTTTCTGTGGATACAAAAATGTATAAAAGAGTCAATGGAATCTTACTATACCTAATAGTGACATGACCAGATATTCCCTTTGCAACATGATTAGTGGCCCACTGTCAGATTAATCTGAAATAAGAACATATGCCAGTGGTTAAAATAATCGTGAGTTACCTTCAATGTACTCACAATTATGCCTTATATTTTTCTGCATGTAGTGACGATGAACTATCATCATTTTATGATGCTGACTGGGCTAGATATTAGTGGAAAGAATGTCCACTACTGCTTAAGCATTCTATGATGGAAAATATTTGTGGGTTGGCTTAGCATGAAATAGGAAAGTACATAACTTATGATTATTGAAGCTGAATATATCTCCACAACAAAAGTATACACTCAGCTATATTGGATGAAGTATCAACTAACTGTCATTGGTGAGGAGGTGAAACAACCAACATGGATTTTCTTTGATAACATGAGTGCAATTGATCATACCGAGAATCATGTTTAGTATTCTTGTGTGAAACATATTTTAATCCAATATCACTTAATCAAAAAAATAGTTTTAAAAGGGGTGATTAAAATGAATCGTGTGGGAACTGATAAGTAGGTGGATTATATTTTTTCCAATACATTGGCATCTGCTATGTTTAAGAAATTTCGGTTGAACATAAATGTTCAACCACCTCCAAATACATAAGGATGTCAACAAATTACCCTCTCCCATGTTTTTTTAACTAGTTTAAATTTTTTATAGATGTTATGTAGGTTTATGTGGGAGATAAAACCATGGGGGAGCTTGTTTTTTGGAAACAAAATTCAAGATTATATTATTTGGGATTATTTCCACTGGGGAAGAATGGATAAATTCTCTGAGAAAAGGATGAGAGTCAATTGTATTTCTCTGGATGTTGGAAAGATGGTAAATAGAGAAAATCAAAAAATGAAAATATGTTGGAGAAAATAAAAGAATTAGAACTCAATCCTTGTAATAAATCTTGTATTCAACACTGAGAATATTCCATGTAGACTAATATTAAATGATCAGTTGTTTCATGAAGGATAATGTTTTGATTATGGTTGTTGCTTCAATGAAATGATCTCGAGATCGTTAACAAACCCACATGAAGATTATTGGTTCCATGGTTGTTTGTTGATATTATAGAGTGTTGTTTTTATTTATTTTCAATCTTCCCAAGAATGTATAAGGTTTTTTCAAGGAATTGTTTCATACCTATGTGGTGGGAATTAGTATAAAAGGTAGCATAGTTTTCATGTCCTTTCCAAAAAATTTGCCCTCAAAATCTATAAATTGTTCATAGGAGTGAATGGCATGATGAATGCTGATGAGAATTTGAAAAGGAATGGAAATATGACGTCCAGGACATTGACCATGTACCATGTCCATGAAAAGTTCACAGAAATTTTATTGAACATTGGAAATGGTACGCGGAGATGTTCATAGAACAAAAAATGGTTTGTGCTGATGGTTCACAGTGAAGACGTATAGTATGCGGAATGCTGGAGGTTCATGGGATTATTTTGGTTCTTGAGAGAAGAGTTGTATGTGGTGAATAATGTACCAAAAAATAATTTGGTAAATCATGGATTATCAGATTGATGGATCCATATATTCCAATATAATTATAAGTAATCCCATTCGTTAAGGTGTTGTATTAGAGATTAAAAAAATCAGGAATAAATCTGGTGATGTCTGAAGATTTTCATATAGTATAATATGGTATGTAGAGTGAAAAAAATGTGTAAGGAAATTCAGTCTACGAAAGAGAGCACGGTTCAGAGAGGAAGAACTCACAGTATAAGACATAGCAGGGATCTACGCCGAGAAGAAGCAATATGTGAAGCAGTGTCTATTTGTGGAAGGTGTTTTCTAGAGGTACTATACATTGTTAGTATGTGAAAATAGTAAACATAAGTTGTTCATAGATGTTGTTTATGGAGGTTTATGTGGATTACTAGTAGTACATGAACCATTACAGTACATGGAAGAGTAGGGAAGTACACGGCCGTGAAAGATTGTACATGGAAATGGCAGTGGAATGTGGAGGAGGTGATTCGCATACCATACCCGCTACTCAGAATGCGGAGGAGGTAAAGTGTTACAAGGAACACATAAATAATCGTAAAAATTTTCTAAATTAGTTTACAATGATAATTTATAAAACCTATTAGTGTGCAAGAATGTAAATTATATTTTTTTGGGATTATAGGGCTTTAATAGAGCATCCATTTATAAATTATGATATATGATTTAATGTTAAACCATTGATGTGACCTTCGAGTCGATAAGTAGAGAACATATTTGTTTAAGACAGTGATATAGGGGTGTCAATAGAGGGGATATGAGAGAGTAGTGTCCAGAAACTACACATTTGGAATGGAAGTGTTTCTAGGATAGAGTGACTGTGTTAGAACTTGTGTACACCATAACTAGTGAAGATTAGTAGAATTTGGTACAACCGAGACACTGTCGGTGTATGCTAATTAGACATATCCCCTAGTCATGATCCAAAATTTTTTTTTTGTCTTTTCATTGAATTTTATTATTTGAATGATGATCTTTCTTATCATATATGTTTGACTACTTCCTATCTTCATGGGAACAAGATCAATCAGTTTAAAAGAAATATTTGAAACAATGATTCACCCCTACACTCTTAGGGTGTTCTAGGGTCCTTCAAAAATGATATAGTATATCATTGTGGGTGGATAAAATGGCATTGATAAACCTTATCAAGGTTTACAAAATTTTCAAAATCTAATGTAGGATCATATGAGTATGGGACCAGCTAGAATGAAGACAATATATATATATATGGGTCATTTTATGATCATATTTGGATTCCTGTTTATTGTTCCATTAAATTTATGATTATTATTATTTGGTATTATGAGTCTCTTATAATGAAATTTTAATGAGGATCGGTAAAATAGATATATATGGCATGGTAGGGTACGTTGAGTGCATCTGGAGTAATATCACCTTAAGGAATAATCTGAGAAAGGATTTCCCCCTTAGGTTCTTCACAGAAGATGACATCTCTTCGTAAGGATTTAAATAATTCAGCCTAAATAAATATATAAAAATGGGTTTCTATGAGAAAGTCCCATTTTTAGGAAATCAACGATGTGATATAGAGAACATAAAATGAAGGAATCGACACACGAACTGCTTGATTAGTGGTATCATGACAAATGTATTATATTACATAGTAACTTTTCATATGAGGTATTAAATCATAGTGGAAATAAACTATTTCTATATGAGTTCCTTGGAATCCTACTGGATTATATACTCAGATTTTTGGATGTTTTACCTAATAACAATGAGAAAGAGGCATAGATGTTCAAATGACTAGTGTATCCAGTATCACAGTTATGTAATAATATTCTTATTTTTTACATGAAATGTAGAAAAATATTATTTCCACATGTGGTTTAATAATTAATATTGTTTTCTTGATTTAATATATTCCATAACTAGTAATTTGGAAGAATATAATGTGAGAATAATATTTAATAATGTCTTATTTACTATTTGGGTAATATAATATTTTATTATTTACTAGAGAATAATGTAGTGATGTTTATTCAATAAATATACATTAATTATTTAGGGCCTAATAAATAATATAGAGGAATGGTTATCCAATTTTAATGGTCTGGTGAGAAATATAAAAAATAAATATTATTTGATTAAATAATGTTTAATCTAATTCACAAGAGAAGTGAATTTTGTGAAATATTATTATTATTATTATTATTTCACATGGGATTTTATATGGACTGAATAAATAATAAATGGAACTTTTGAAATAATTTTTTTCTAACCCTACTGATCTATAAAACCAATTATATTATTTACTCATCTAAATGATTTATTTATTATGGTTGTTCACAGAATATTTAATGAATCATCTAAATCCATAGAGATATCTCTTTTCTAATAACACCCCCAATAATGTGCAATGACCTTCCTCCCCCCACCCACTCGTGTGTCAAATATTTTCCTAGAGAACACTTTTGAAGGGGTGCTTGAGGTCATCAAATAAGATGACGCAAGTGATAGGATCTTCCATTATATATCTCGTGGATATACATGACGATGTACACATTTTTATATAACATATGTGGATCACTACAATATGGAATCTAATTCTAATTCATACAACCCAATGATGATACAATGCATATATTTTTATTGATCCATCTACGAAGAAAAAATTACCAAAATTTAATTATGTAATTAATTAAATTAATTATAAATAATATATGATGATCATATCTATGATTCTGGGGTTATATCCATTCATTTTATTCAATTCCATAGATAATGAAGTTTAACATAGTGGAAAATACAGATTGATAATCGATTATGACAAAAATCAATGTTGGGAATGTCCCATTGCATGCTTCCTCTATGCTCAAACCCTACAAGTCATTTCAAATGGAGTATAAATCATTATTTATATATTATATGTTAATGGATTCATCATAAAAAATAAATATTTACTATTGAAGACATATGGTTCCCCATGATATAGGGGAACTGATAAAAATTGGTCTAAAGGGGACTGATGAATTATAGACCAAGAGTATCCCCGATCATATTATTAATACCTTCATGATGAAAGGACGTTGTGTTTTCCAAACATACATTTTTATCAACCAAATGAAATTTTGATGTCAGATAGTCGTCCACCATGTTTCCTTATCTCCATATATGAGATACCTCCATCCATTCATGAATCAAATTTTTCCTCGTATGAAAATGGTATATGATTGACATCGAGATAGTGATGTGGCCTTGTGAAGACAGAAACAACACTAGAGAATCCATTTACAGTGTAGAAATGGGATTATTCCCCCTATTTCATAATTAAAGGAAAACAATTTACGCATTGAAATCATATTATACAGATATCACATTCCAGAATTGGGCGAAGAATGAAATGATTGTGGATCATCTACAATCATGGGCTACCCCCATGCATAACTCAAAAATAGAACGCCCCCTAAGTATTTAGTTTAATACAAAAAATGTGGGGATTCCACCAGACCCAACAACAACGTCATCAATGATTGATTCACTCATTTCTGATTTGTTTTTCTATTTATGTTATACCATTCATTAATTTCGAATTGTGGGATCTTCTTCTTACTCTGTTTCTCATAGATAAAACCAATACGATTAATTTTATGAATGATATTAAATTTAGAAACTCATTAGAATGTGACAAGGAATCTTGCTTAATAAAATTGGTGTACATACAATGTTACAGGAGTTACACGTCATGTACATGTGCATAATGAATCATGTATTTACTAGGAAATTAATTCAAACTATGTGCACTATTGGCTTGTGGTGTATTTACTTCTTATAATGTGTGTCTAATAGGCTATTCAGGCACACAATAAACCAGAGTACACACCGTGAATATCACATACCTATCTTCTAGTCCCATTTATTCATAGATAGTGCCTGTATTACCATACATTTCCTACTAGACTAGAAACCATATAACTTCGAGATCGTATGATGTGTAGTCTCTTATACAAACTGTTTACTCCAATATTAATATGAACTATTTTCACAAACACACTCCATAGTAATGTACCTAGGATTCAAAATGAAATAACTACCCTTTGTGTAAGACTCATTTACACACCTTGTACTTATATCAAATTACATGTATTTTGAATTGATTAATTATAATATATAAACAATAAAAAATCTGATTGTGTGTGGTAATGAAGTTGATAGGACACTTCATATGATATGTTTCAATATATAAATATATATATATATAGTTACTTAATATGTTTGAAATGTTTATATCTTTTTATCATGAATGATTTTTAATAAAGTTATTAATCCAAATGAAATAATTAATGATGTGTAATAGAAATATCATGTAATTTGTGTAATCATTAACTTGATACTACACTCAAGGAATGTTTGGGGAAAATTATCTATTCTATATGTCACAAATAATAAATGGTATAATGGTATAATATATGTTTTTTAGATTCAAATGGGAGATGAATGTGTTTCCTTTACAGTACATTTATGTACATATATAATTTTAAAAATTAAATATTTAATTTGTTTAATATTATGATGGATGAGAATCCGGAAGATATTCAAATATAAATCAAAATAAATTAACTGAGTAATTAGTGAAAATAATTGATTGATTCGAGTATGATTTATCTTATATATGAATGATTATGAATAGAATTCTAGTTTTATTAAACGCATAAATTTTATTGTATGTGTATTATAATGAGAATATTTTAGGAAATTATATATGTTTGGAATAATTTAATTTATTAAATTTATTTTTTGGCATGTCTTCCCTCTATCCTATTTTTATGTAAGGGATTATGTTACCATGGTTTATTTTATGTAAGCCCTTTTCCCATGACATGTGTCTGAGTGAAAACATATTTAATGGATGGAACTACAATTCTAGTGGAGGAGGTGCATGTTTTGATTTGAGGAGAAACCAATCCAAGAGATATACATTGGTGGATATTTGGAAATTTATTACAGTAAACATTACTGGGTCAAGGTGTTTTTACCTTTGGACAATAGTTATTTTATCAACCACAAGATAAACTATCCAATATTAAAATATCATTATCATAACACTTTATTATATTATTCTGGTATCATTTTTGGATTATTTCATTGTGGATGTTTTGTCTTGATCAGATGAAATATTGAAATTAACAAGAATGAAAGATAGAATTAAAATAAATTGTCTTATTATTAAATATTATCTATGAAATTGTTAGTCACTACAGTAAAAACACTTTATATTAACATGCATTTGTTAAAGATAATATTTAGAAATTTAAACATAAAGGATAAAATACATCAATATCAAATATTAGGTATGTATACCCTGCCACTACAATAGTTAAAATCTAACCATATTTTAAATTAATCAACTATCAAATTTTTGGGTTCTTTTAATTATCATGGAATTCAATAATGATGATTTGGGTTGACTAAAATTACTTCTCACTAGGGGATGACTGCAAAAGTAGAACATATTAAAAATATGAATCAAGGGATGAGGAAACCCAATATAAGGAGTTTAGTGTTAGAGACTCCAATCAATAGATCATTTATCTTTGAATACATGTAATTTCTATTTGGAATGAAAATCTAAAACAGTTTTGGTTTCCTGGCAAGCCACTATTTTTGTAATACGAATATGAATATATATTATTGCGGAAATAATGTAAAAGAAACATGATATTTTACATGCAATGGTTTGGTCTTTTTGTATTCTATAAAATTGAGGGAGAATAATAAATTTAATATTTATTTATATGTTTATATTTTATCAATAAATATATTGAAATTATTTCAATCATATTTCTTTTAACAAAATTAAAATTATTTCAAAATATCACTGTAATACATAATTATGAAGTATAACAATATCACCAAAAAAAATTTCCATGAATAGAAAATATATTATTATTTATCCTTCCAAATGAAAAGAAATTCTATGTGCTGGAAGAACCTATTCATGAAGCGATTGGTAACGAGGGAAGTGATTAGGAGTTATTAATCAATATGAATCAATTTACTAATTCCATATATGTCTAGAGATTCATTCTATCATCCTTATCTACTATTATTTTTTAGAAAAAAGGAGGAAATGGATGTGTATTGCATGATTTCTTTACATAAGGATCATTATCATGTAAATTATAGACATGAGAGATATGATATCTCCAATGGTTTGTTTACAAATTTTTATATAGAGAATTTTCATGATGGGCCTTGTGTTGTAAAGATTATTGGATAAATTTAACACTTAGAAATTGTAGGGATTAAATTTATATGGTTGTTGGATAAATATATCAAACATTAATCAATTCCCGTTAATTTATCTAGTTATACTGTAAATTCAAATTTGAGAAGTAATAAAATGAGTCTTTATGATGTTCTAACATTGATTCTCCATGTGGATAAAGATAGGTCATGATAAACTCCTGGTCCATATGGGGAAAATTAAAAGGATAAATGATGAAAGGGAGCGAAAGACTCCCAAAAAATCTAAATATCTTGTGAATTTTCATTCTAAAAAGAGGAATATCAAGATGTGGGTAATGGTAAAGGAGGAAGAATTTTTTCATGTGGAAAACCTAGCCACTGGAAGAGAAACTACACCAGGGGACTCAAAAGGATCATTCATTATCAAGTGTAATAATCTAATATCATCACATTGGGTATTATATATAGCTTGTGGTGCTCACATATGTATCCAAATGTTGGGAAAATTATATTTCAAATATTTGTTGGAGTATATGTGGTTCTGAGAGAAATTAATGGTGTGAGGTCTACTACCCTAACCATTTCTGACTACCACCATTCATTGCGGAAAATAATTATTTAAATTTTAAAATATTTTTATTATTTACAATTGTTTAATAACATAATTAATATTAATCATACCTAGATGAAGATAGGAATATATTCATGTTTTGCATTCATTTTTGAGAAAAACAAATGTCATGGTATAGAAAATTTAAATAATAGTCTCTATTTTTTTAAATATGGAAACCCCATATTAGAAGTTGATAAAATATCATGCCCACATGACTCATATAACACCCAAATATGGAATCGCTGCCATGTTGATGTAACTAAGAAGCATTTGGAAATGATATGTTGAGATTTTTATTTATATATGTCTAACATAAAACCATGTGAATGATGGAATGCTTGTTTGTAAGAAAAAATGTCCTAACATCAATTTTGGGGACATGTTGTATGTGCCACAGACCTGAAAAGATTGGTACACACTGATATGTGTGGACCATTTACAAAATAAGATATAAGAGGATATTCTTACATCATAACTTTAAATCATTAATACTGTATATATGGATATATCTAATTGATGAGGTAAAAGTAAGGCTCTGTTGAGAAATTCATGTAATTAAAAAATAATGTTCAAAATCGAAATTGAAGGAAGAGAATGAAGCCTCAGTCGGATCTAGGTGGTGAATATTAAAACCAATAGTTCATAGACATACTATTCCTGTTTGGAATTTTATCTCAACTCACACCAGCATAATAACCAAAATGGAATGGTGTTTGTTAAAGGATGAATCATACATGGATAGAAATTTTAATGCATAGGATGATTCATGATCATATTCCATTATCCTTTTGGGAAATTTCCTTACAAATTGTTTCTTATATAATAAAAAATAAACCAACTAAATAGGGAAATTGAATTCCCTTCTAATTATAGAGTGGAAAGAAATATTTTTTGTCTGATAAACATTTATTGTTTTTTGAGGCATTTATTGAAGAATTTTCAGAAAATAATCTAGCACCATGATGTAGAATATGTATCATCATATGTTATCCCATGGAAATAAATGTATACTGCCTATAAAACCACTAAGACAAATATTTTACTATCACCTGACTAGACATTTTTTTTGAGAGTAAAGAAATCATAAAAAAATAATAGTGGGTGAATGATTTCATTAGATGAATATGATGATCTTGACATAAATTAATTAGAATATGATCAAATTACAATGGTCCCAATAGAAGAATTACTTTAAAAACACACATACTAAAAAATATTTCAAGAGAATTAAGAGAACCAGAGATATATGGTTTTATGGTCACCAATGTTAGAGACTAATTATTTTTTTAATATAATAAACCTATATTCTAAAAATATGCATTAGAGAGAAATTAATCTATAGGATGGAATGAAGACATAAATTATGAAATTTATTCCATGTTTTTGAACTGTGTTTGGGTACTGCTCAATTTGTAAGTTGATATGAATCATCTTTTGGTGAAAATGGGTATTCATGATAAAAATGAACATTGATGGTAAATTTAATACCTATAATGAAATTATAGTGGTTGATGTTCTTAAACAACGTCATGTAATTGACTATGATGAAATATTTTCACCAGTTTCCATGTTTAAATTCATCCGAATGTTTCTTTCTATAACAGCATTCCAAGAGTATTCTATTTTCATGATTGATTTAAAAACTATATTTTAAAATGTGAACCTTTATTCTGATGTCCATGTGAATAAAAAAAAGATGATTTTTTGACTCATGGTGAGGCCAAAAATATTTACAAGTTTCAATTACATACTTATGTATTAAATCAAGCATCATTGTCATGGAACATTTGATTCAATGATTTCATAAAAGACTTGGGTTTCATTAAGAACATATGTGATCCACGTGTTTACAAGATGTGTGGTGGAAATGTGTTCATTACCATAGTAGAGTATGTGGAAGACCAATTACATATTGTAAAATAATTAACAATATAAATTTATCTTAAGGACTAGTTAAAAAATGCGACTTCCTGAAAAAGTTTGGTGAAACATCGCATATTATAGGGATAACGACCATTTGTGATTGATCCATGATGAATTTTGGACTAATTCAATGTAGATAAATTTACCACATACTAAGTATATTTAGTAAAGAATATATTTTAGGGGATTGTTTCTAGTGTCACGTTTTTATATCATTCTAAGAAAATGTGTCCCCAGACACATGAGGAGAATGCGATAATATGTATGATAACATATTCTTATGTGATAGGGTCAATAATTTATGAAATGTTATGTAATAGAATTTATGTACCCTATGAATTTATCATGGAATCAATATATCAAGAAGATCTAGGTGAACAAAACTACTATATTGTTAAGGATTCATTATGTTTTTTAGAACTACTAAGGATATGTTCTTGTAGTATTGATGATATGAAGAGATGATCCTCAGGGCTTATAGTAATGTTATTTTTTAGAAAAATGAAACATACATGAATTCATACCCAGGATATGTTTTCTATCTCAATAGAGGATCTTTGAGTGGGAAGTGTTCAAAGTATGAAATTGATTTTTATATGAAAATGGAGTTCCAGTATATAGAAACACCTAAATCTACCAAAAAATCCATTTGGATTTATAAAATTTTCCAGGAGCATAATGTGTTACCATGAAGAAAAAATTGTTTCACATTGTATATTGATAATATGTAAGTGGTGTATCTTGAAAATGAGACATGGTCATGCCAACATAGAATGAATATACTCAATAAGAATGACCCCATGAGATATTTTAACCCAAGGGGTGATATTGTAGAAGAAGAGAACACCAATAATTGAATGTGATAGACCCTTTTACTAATATACGATCTCTATTACACATTCTAATATTTCACAGTATTTTGTATATTTAATTAAATTTGATAGCTTAAATTTCACACAAGACCGAGTTTGAATGCTCAATGATTAGGTAAACTAGACATTTAAAAAGTAGTTACCAATAATATTAACCACACTACAAAATGTATATATTTTATTATTCAAAATATAATTTATTTTTGAATTCCTAATATCAAAATAATCTTAAGGTGAATATTTTGTATTTTTAATAATTTTTTTAATTTATGATGAATATTTAAAATAATGCATTAATGTTAAAAACTGACTTTTTTATTTAAAGAACTATATTACAGTAATTTTATTTTAAAGACATAATAGATAGATAATTCATCTATTAATATAATTTAGGTCATTAGAATAAAATTTAAAATATAATTTGATATTAAAAATTATTTAACTTTTGAAAGTCTCTTTTACATGCTTTCTAGCCACATTTGCAGGATTAACATGAAATGTAATTTTACTACTTCTGTGAATTGAATTTTAGAAAATATAAATAAATTTTTGTAATAAGTAGGATAAATGTGGCCCAACTATATTAAAATAATGTTTGAAGAATAGTAACTTTTGTATTTTATTTACCACGGCTAAAGGTATATAAGTTAACTAAAGGTAAAAATAATATTATAATAATATAAAATTACCTAACACTTGTCATAATTTCATTGGATAAGTGTTTATAGACCCAAATAATCTATAGGTATTAAATAATATCTTTTCTAATTTATTTTCCTATGATTAGGAAATTTATTATATTTTATATAAGGAAGAGTTAAAAATATCATATTCAAATTTTAAAAACTAAATCATTTTAATGTAGTGTTATACATAAGATAAATTTATCTAGTATTTTTCATATTAAAGATAAAATGTTTATATACATAATTATAACATATTTATAATATTTAAATGTCAAATAATTAAATTCATGAGTGACATAATGATGATGTAGTAATTGATTTATTAAATAAAGAATCTAATAAATGATATTAATAATATTTTATGAAATATCATTTCAAATGTGTTAGTCCATACATGAATTTTTAGTTTTAATTGATTAATTTGGGATGATTTAATTTATTTATTTAACAATAATGCATTTTTTTAAATATTCATCATAAATTAAATAGTGTCAAAATTGACATAAATTAATTTTTAAAATAAATAATTTCCTATTAAATTTTATAAAATTCATAAAAATATATCATTTAAAAAATTTACTAGGATAATTTCAAAATTTTCATAAATGATCCAATTAGTTTTATTTTTTCATTTTATCATAAGTATAGTGTTCCTAAAGTTTTTAAAGACATGTTTTCATGGTATGAGTAAAATTTCCTAAGGATTAAAGCCAAAAGATATGGTTACTTTTGTGACCTCAACATTTATAAAATTCATTTATTGGGAGTATGAAGACCCCTATTTATATTAGACTCAAAATCTATCACATTTTATATCATTTAATTTGAAAATCATGTTATAATAAATTATTAGTTTTGGAGTCTCCTAAAGTTATTCTCCCCCCTTTTATAAAAGGGAACATCTCCTTCTCTTTTATTCACACATATAAATACATTTTGTTTAGAAAATGACTGAAAATTTCTTTTTCTAACTTCTCTAACATAATCCTAAATTTTATAGATTTGTCTTAAATCCAACCTATAATTTCATTTTTTGCAAATCAAGAGGATATACACGAATAAGAGGAAATCATATTACCAATTAAATTAAACTTATTTTATTATTCTACTACTTATTTCTATTTTTCCATACTAAACTAATAAATACAGTATCATATATATACTAAGAATTTATTATGGTTATGGTACAACCATATTGATTATTTTTTCAATCCTATTAATAAAAGTATCACCATGCATGCGTATGTACAACTTATCGTCTCCACGTCGTGGTGTAATTTGTAATTTTCACCACATTATATTGATTTTCAAAATGATGAATAAAAAAGATATAAAATAGTTAATATAACATTGTGAAGATTCTGTATAATAAATATTCCATTCAATTTTATTCCATTTAATCATTAAAGGAATGATATCATTTCTTGTTTGTATAGAAGACCAATCCTCTCCACGATGTGACGAGATTCATCCACCATTAATATTATTATATAAAGTTTATGATAATGTATATACTAAATAAATATGTAATACATGACATAATAATTATACTATAAATATATATATATATATATCAATTGCATTCTTCTATTCAATATGATAAGAAAATGGAAACAATGTTAATGCGTACATATGGCTACCATCTCCAATAACTTTGTATTCCATTCCATATATTTCATATATGAATATATTTATATAATTAATATATATGATATATGAATCATGTGTCATATTTATGATGTAATTAAATAATGATCAATGTAATAGGATCATGAATAACATGTAAAAACGTGTATGACTAATAATTTGGGTTATTACCCAAAACATTACTTTAACAAGCAATTATTAAATAAATGGGTAATATAATTCCATAAATGAATAATATATGAAATTATAAATATTATTATTATATATTAGAAGGTAATAATATATTTAAAATCACTATACCAAATTTTCTTACTTGTATGTCTGAAATTATAAGTAAGGTAAGGGTTAATTTGGAAAACACATTATTATTTGAGATTTTGTGTATGTAAATATTTTCATGGGAATATTTATCATCCATGTCCATGTTTTATAAAAAATAAAATTTAATCTTTTTAAATGTTTTACTTATTATTATCTTTATATATAAAATAATTTCAAATGATTTACATATTTATTCTTCTAAATCATTCTCATTAATGTCTATTTTTTAAAAATGGATTCATGTATTTATTTTAATTTACATGAATGTATAAATGTTTTAATTACATTAAAATGTATCCATGTGGTATAAGACACTTCGATTCAAAAAATATTTTCTCAATCTCTTCTTTTATATGATCATGACTTTTAAATAAATTACTTCAATGAAAAATGATTTTTTGTCTGATGATATTTTTAATGATTTTATTAGTGTATTTTCATATATGTCAACATCCTTTGTTGGTACATTTCGGTTATTGAGATTGACATATCATGATATCATTTACCATATTGTATTGAATGGTTTATGATCTGTTTGATTATAGATGTGATATTTTGAAACCATTTATGGTTTATGGTTAATATATTAAATATTTTATGCAAGTTTTTTTATACAATTGTTTATATTGGTTATGTTTTTCCCTTTTCATATGAGGAATGCATTGGACATTGTATGTTATGGTCGAGGCCCACTATATCCCCTTGATTTAGTGGTATGTCTCCTGAGAGAAACTAGTTTTTGTTTTTACACATTTATGTATAGTCATCGAATGATTCATTGACGTTGTGGTTATGATATCTGACATTATGAATTCACTCATTATGAGATTAGTTACTGAAATTACATATGATTATTCAAATAATAGAATATTCATGTGAATATTTATATGTAATTATTTTATTTATTTATTTTTTTATCATGATTTTTTTAATGGAAATTTGTTTCATTTTTATACATTGCCTTAAAATTTTATGATTCTTTATGAAAGATTTTTCATATTACTTAAGTTTATTTTGAACTGTAATGTGAGTTTCATGTTTGTAATATATTTTATAAGACACATAAAACGATCATTAATTTGGGATTTGATTTCTTCTAATCATTTCAATGAATTAAAATAATGTAATGTCTCTTGGCTTCTAGGGTCAGTGCATTACTATTGGTATAAATGTATGTTTATAAATAACATTGGAAATAATATTTAGAATGCAATGATTAGAAAACATACCCTATGAATCAATTTGAGTATAATTTGATGTGTCTGATATAATCCTTTATATTTTCTAGTAGATAAACAGGGTTCATCATATGGACTTATGGATTTAAATGAATTATCCCTAATTTTGTGATCATATAAATTATTCTTCATTATTGTATCATTATGGTTAGTGTTTCTCACATTATGAATTGATTTTTGGTCAATGGTTGGAATCATTAAGTTGATACATGAAATAATTATACTACTGATGATGAAGTGATTAAAAATTGAAATGAATTGAAGGGAATATTAATGAATAAAATTTTATTGGGAATTTAAGGGTTTAATAGTGAAGTGGGATTATTAAGGTTATATTTTTAAATTAAATTATTATTTCATCAATTGTGATCCTGTTATTAGAATCGTCAGATATATATGGATTATTGTTTAGTATTATATTTTTATATATTTGAGGTAATGAATGTTTTCATCATGGTTTTATAGTGATCATATATTTTATATGTGAAAATAAGTTCAACATTACATTATTTATGGAATTTCATATTATGTACGATTTTGGATATATTTAGTCCATATTATAATGTTAATTTGTATGGATGTATTTTTGTTGAGTCTTACGGTTGTAATGTATTATTTTGAACATTGGATATTATTTTTTGATGATAATGTATGATTCATTAGATAAATTAATATATCCTTTTTTGGTTTTAGTAAAAATTTAGAGGATGATGGAAATACATTGAGGCCTCATGATTTATCAAACGTTATTCAGGTGTGAAAATTTTATTTTGGAAGTTCATTTCCATATGTATGGGATGAAATTTAAATAGATCAAAAAATAACAAAATCATGAGACTATTCTTGTTAAATTCCATGAAATAAAGTATTCTTATCAAGTTTAAATTCAGATAGTAAAACAATTCCTCATCCATAATAATAATTATAAAAAAATGTGTTATCATAAGTCTATATTTTTTGTGAAAAAATGTTATTTTAAACAATCATATATTTACGGCTTTGAGGCCCTCGATTTTCCCTTTATTTTTTAATTTTTTCTGATATATGGACTCCATATATCCCTATAAAAATTTACATAATTGATTCATGTTTGTATCTATACTATCAACAACATTTCTATAATTCAAAATCCTAATTTGGAGGTGACCATCATATTTCCCTTCCCCTCTAAATAAGTGTAAATTTTAGTAACCCTAATTCAGATGTGGGTTTTCCACATAATTATTTTTTAGTATCAACTTTTTATTTTTGAAGTGAAATTAAAAATTATCAGGATACGTTTTTTTGAAGGTGGTTAGTATATAACAATCCAATATTTCATTATATGTTTTTTTAAGAGAAATTCGATAGATTACATTGCACGCTACACCGAGTTTGAGCACACCATGATCTATCACACTAGCCAGATAACAAGCTGTTATGAATATTATTGACCACATTATTAAATTCATAAGTTTCATTTCTCAAAATTGGGTTCATTATTCAAATCATAATATCAAAATTATATTAGGGATGGTTTATTGTTAATTTTCAGAAAACATTAAATTTTTCAAAAATAGTGAAAAATACTTCTTTTTTATCGAAAACCGTTGTTTATTTAAATAATTTATTTTATATAAATTGAATTTAATGTGATAATTGTTAAATAAGACATATAATAATCCAATTTATTTAATTAAAATCAATTTTTAATAGAATCATATATTGAAATTTATTGAACTTTTGAACATCTCTTTTACCAGCCTTGTAACCAGATTTGTAGGATTAACATTAAAGATAAATTTACCACATATATGAATTGAATTTCAAAAAAAACATACGTAAATGTTTGTAATTAGTATGAAAAATTTATCCCAATAGGTTTAAAATAATTTTTTTAGAATAGTTACTTTTAAAATTTTATTTTCCACGGTTAAAGGTAAATATGATAATTAACAGTAAAAATAATAATATAATAATGGAAAATTACCCTAAAACTTGTCCTAATTTCATTGGATAAATGACTTTAGACCCAAATCACCCTTTATTTGAAAAAATTATCCTTCTTAATCTACTTTTGTTATATTATTCCATTTATTTTAATTTCTTTAATGAAGAGTTAAAAATGTCATTTTCAAATTTTAATACATAAATAATTTTTATTTTAGTGTTTTACATAATAAAAATTATAATATAATTTTTACTTTTTAATTAAAAATGATTATATAAATAATGATAATTTTTTAGAAAAAATTATACATAATATAATTACATTAAATTATGAGACAATGATGATGCAGTAATTGAAACATTGAAGGAAGAATAAAATGTATTATATTAAAAACACTAAAATAAAATTTATATGAAATATTTGATGAAATAAATAATTTTTTTGGTTTAAATTGAAATATTAGTGGAATTTTAAACGTTTTTTATCGTGTAAATAATGTTTTTATGATTTTATAAAACATCAAATAAGAAAAAACTTCTAAATTGATGTAAATGGGATTTTAAATTATAAAATATTTTATCTAATGTAATAAAAATTAATAAAAATTCATTATTATTCCAACTAACTAGTAAAAAAAACTAATATTTCATAAAAGATCCCACTAGGGTTATTTTTTTCATTATATACTAAATATATTAACAATATAGTATAAAAATACAAATTGTCAAGGTAAGATTTAAATTGTTTAAAAAAGGGTTAAATAAAAAAGATACGGTTACAATTATGACCTAAACATCTCTAAAATCCCCTTTTTGAGATTATTTATATACATAATAAGATTATACTAGAAATAAAACAACTAGGAGAAATTTTAAATCTAAATTCATGTTTTAATAAATTAATGGTTTTCAAATTTCCAAAAGTTCCCTCCAACCTCTTATAAAAGGGAACATCTACTTCTCTTTTATTAACACCACTAAATCAATTTAGTTCGGCCACCCCCTTCCCATTTTTTATCCCAAAATCCCTTACATCAACCAATAGGTTATATAACTGGAATAAAGCAGACGTAAGAAGTATTTTTGTGAAAATCTTACGAAGTAACTCGATGAAGAGGTAATTATTTTACTAATTCAATTCAATTTAATTTCTTCTTATATATTTTATTAATATTTTCATCCATTGTAAATTAATAAATACATTATCATATACATGTTAATATTAATTTATGATTATTTTATAACAATATTCCTTTTTTTATACATCTTATGAACAATAATATTACCATTTGAGTGCATGTATGGCTTACAGCCTCCACGACAATGTGTAATTTTCTATTAAATAGTAATTAATTTTGATTGGTATAATGATGAGTATAATGAAAATAAATATTTAATATTACATTATTATGATTCAGTATAATTAATTTTCAATCCAATTATATACAATTTAACCATTAAATGATGGATATAGATGATTGTGCATAAGTACGACCTACCGTCTCCACAACACGATCAGATTCATCCTCCATTACAACAATTTAAGAAATATTTTAAAAACATATATAATAAATAAATATTAATTATAGGAAATAATTATTCTACTGGAATAATATATATATTTACATATGTAATTTTCTTTCTTCCATTTATTATATTAGAAAAACAAAACCAGTGTTCATGCTTACGTACAACCTATCGTCACCTTGAATGTTTTCCTCCATTCCATATATTATATATATTTATATATTTATATAAATATATACTCAATATTTATGATATATAAATAATTTTACGTATTCTTTAATGATGTAAATCAATATCTAAGAAATAGGATGAATAATTACAAGAAAAAACAGGCAAGACTAACAAAATATGTTATTACCTGACATGTTGTGTTAACACGGAATTGATAAATGAACGAGTAATGTGAAGTTATAAATGAATCATATATGAAATCATAAATATTATTATGATAATATTACATGTAAATACTATTTTTAAATCCACTATATAAGAGTTGGTGACACGTTCATTAATAATGTGACATAATGTATGGGTTAATTTTTCAATCTCATTATTATCTAAGATTGTGAATATGTAAGTATATATTGGGACATATTTAAAATCCATGTTCATGTCTCAAAAAAATAATTCAAATGGAATATTTTTTAAGGTTTTATGTAAGGCACTCTTTAAATAAAAAATCATTTTAAAATTTTTTTAGTATTAATTCTACTAAAATGTTTTAATTAATGTCCCTGTTTTCAAAATGGTTTTAAGTGTTTATAAAAATGAAAGACTCTTTTCCAAAATAATAATTTAAATTTATCATTCAAAATCATTTTCCACATAAGATAACATTATTATATATTATTTATTATTTACTATGGATGTTATTGAGGGATTCTACCATTATCCTCATTATGTTTGGTTTCTGTTTATGTTTAAATAATATTTATGTAACCAGTTATTTTTTCCCAAAGTTGTATTTTGATGAAATTTTTATGTAACTTATTTATTTACATGGCCTCTAATTTGATGAAGTAATTATGTTCATGTGGAACAAAAATATATATTATTCATTACATATGTTTGGTAACATTATATCCCTGGACAGTGGTTATGTCATAAACCACAATGAGTGGGACAAATACAACATTGTATTGAACTGAGTAATGATATATATTTCATGAGATATAAAGGGATGAAACAGAAACAAACCTCTCTTCCATAATACATGACTAGAATAGTGAATGAACTAGGATGGGTATGAATGGCCTAGAATAGTAAGTGAAACTATTTCAGTAATGTATTTAATTATCCAAAATAGTCACAAGATATAAGTTTGACTACAATGAATATCTGCGGAGTGAAGCCATTACATTGTGACGGTCTGAAAAAAGATCCTTGACTACAACATTTATTATTTTCTATGATTATTTTAATTACAAAATTCAATGTTTTATACCACTTTTATTGTATCATGGATCATATATTATTATTCTTGTCTTATGAAATTGTATTATTTATTCCATGACTCATGGTTATGTTATTTTAAATGAATTGAATTATTTTCAAACATTATGTTTATTTTTATTAGAAATTATACCCGTGTTATGACTCACACCTCACTTGTTGACCCTTACTGGCATCTAATCTCATCCATTAATTTTGTTTTCTTTCCCTAGGTTATGAAAAATTATTACATTTTTATATTTCAATAAAGGGTTCGAGAAATGAATAAATTTTGGTATATGATATATATTTTTTGAAATTGTTGTTTTTCCACATTTCCAAAGAATCTACATCCATATGAATATATATTTTTTATGCTATGTTTTTAATGAATATTCATAAATTTAGATATAATATATTCATATGAAAATTATGGTTTTCTATAGTTCGTATCTGGGATATAATTTGTAGTCCATTGTTGAATAGGATAAAAAAATACTAAAACCCTTAGGGTAAGTATAGGATACAATCCGAGTGTTTCGGTAATAGTACTGAATATCCTAAGTTAAACATATGGTGTCATATATATAAATTTTATAATTATTTTCAAAATATCATGTGTTTTTTCCAATATTATTAGTCCTGCTCAAAATATTTTTGTAGGTTTTATTCAATTGATAGAACCTGATGGAACCATGATAATGATGAAATTAACAGGCACCTCAATTATTGTAATCATGTAAAACTAACACTTATTGTAGCTATAATGAAAAATATTATTTTTATAATGACATGAGCTATGAATCATTTTGGTATTACAAATGAGAAAATGGGCTTACAATTTTATTTTGAGTCCTTTAGGAGGCAATTCCTAACATATTTTAGTTTATCTTTATATCCACTTGTGCATATGTAATGGATCAACACCATTTGAAAAATATTTTATATTTTTTATTCCATGACAAATGAATTATTTTTTCGTATTTTTTAATCATATTGAAGACTATGCAGACCAATGGTAAAATATTATCAATAATAGTCGAAAATTGAATAAATTGAATAAATGGAATGAGATGAGATAAATGGGATGTTACACACCAAGTACATACAAGTCCTTCTAAATACATATATGGAGATTAAAATTTCATGAGCATAAGTTAATGGATGATGAATTCAACATTACATCTGAGGAAAATAATACAATTTCTGCAATGTATTCCCCAAGTTTTATTTTTAATCTTAAAATTTAAATAGATCGTTTCAGAGTGTCTTAAAACCATGTATTAGAACTGAATTATCTATAAGATACTTTATTACCTAAAAATAGATTATATGATTTTTTCACAATATGGAGATGGAAATCATAGAAACCCATCATTGTCAATGTTTTGATAATAAAATTAAAATGGAATTCATTGTAAATTATATAAAATCTGGAGACAAATGAATTATCTTTCTATTATGCTCAATAATTTTGAAGAAACATCAAAGATATTTTCTTAAGGTAACTATTAATATTTTTATTTTTTTAAGGTTTAGTCATTAGATAAATTATTGTTTAATTATTAAGGATATGATACATAATAATTTTATTTGAAAGAAGGGAGTATAGATTTCATCACCCACACTGTAGTGTTTAATTATGGAACATTATCATCCCCACATTAGTTGGGGAATTTCATATCAATTTTTATTTGAGTGTGACCTATGAAAATCATTTTTTTTCATATGTTAGTAATGTTACATTTTATAATCTCCATCTACATCAATTAAAGACTAATAAAACATACACATATTATTCCACTATAATTTTTTCATATGTATCTGAATGTGTTTATTGAATGGTACTTGTAACAGTCAATGGTGATTATGGATGTGTGTTGATATTTCATGATTTTACATGATTATGGTAGATATAATCCTTAATATTTGATTTATTTGGTAATAATAAAGAGATAAAGTGATGTTTTCTTATGATTAGATAAATGGTATAGTGATGATGGCCTTGTAATTGACAAGTTATATGTTGAAAAGGTGGTTTATGGATTATGTTTATAGATTTATTGAATATATAGTATGAGGAATGATATAATTTTCCTATGTATTCATGTCTATCACTATGGTATTTGGTAATTCAGGTTATTACAATGTTTCAATAGAATGCATGGAAATTATTTTTTCATTCATAGTGTTTAACAATTATGAGCTACATCAACTTGTTTGGGGGATTTCTCAGAAGTGGATCCTGAATCATTAGTGATCCTCATTTGAAATTTTCTAATTATTTTTTTCTGTAAGGATAATAATGGTAACCATTTATGAAACTATTTATATCAACCATTGGACAAGGTTTTAGGGAATATTCTATTACTATATGATTTGATAATTTATGAATATAGGATAACCACTAATATGAATTTTATTTATACCTAATGATACATTAAATTATGTGTTTTATCATTACCATTCATATGATTCACTACTTTTTCATGAATTAATATTTAAAAAAATTACCATAGAATATGAAATGAGGATACAATTGATCAAGGAACATCCAAATTGTGGGATTGTACTTATGAGAGGAAATAATGTATTTGTATATTGTCAAATGATATAGAAATAAATTTTTATCCTATTATAACTATTTTTAATTATTCTAAGGACCATTTTAAATCATAATTTGTCTTTGGTTTTGTGATCATTGGCCTTATAATGAAAATTTTATATATCATTCTTCATCAGAACATGATTTTTATAATTCTTTACCCTGTCAATATTTTATATTTAAAATAATGTTTTTCAAATCAAAATTATAATTATTGTTCAATTTTTAATTCAACAATTATCTTATGATAATTATTTCAGAATTAAAAAAAAGCTTAAAATATCAATAAATATTTAAAATATTAAATTTTATAACACCCTCATTTTTATCATATTTATAAATAAGTATGTGATTTCAAGTTGATATTAAATTCATATAAGTAAAATTTAGTTATATATAATATAAATAATTAAATTTATATAATCATTAAACATTATATTGGTATAAGTACATTTTTTTCATAAAATACATTTTCCCAAAAAATATGTTGTTGTGTTTGATGTGTTAATTTAAATTCTATTTTTGAAACATATATTTTTTTAAATATTAATTATGTATTCAATAATTAGAAAATTAATGTCCAAATTAGGTAATTAGGATATTTTCCATTGTAGGCCTCAAGCATTTCTCAGGATAAAATAGATTTAATGCAGTTAAGATAAAATAATGTATTATGCTAATGTTAAAAGGTAAATCAATAAAATACATAAAAATATAATATTAAATGGGAGTTTGAGGTTTTTAGAAAATAAGTGTCCATAATTACATTAATTATCATCAAAATATGGTTGAATTACTTCCACACAAATGCATTCAAATTAGAATTTAAAATAATTTTTTTTAATAAAATAAATCATCCCCTCCTCATGTATAAATATAACTCCTCGCCCCCCCCCCTTCTCAATAATGGACATGATAATTTTTATATGACCTCGTGAAATTGTTATCCATACACACCCCACATCAAATTTCTTTTGGTATCTCCCAAATTTTAATTCCATTATCAGTAATGGGTCCATCGATGGGGTGATATTCAGCATTGTATCTTTCTCAATCAACAAATATAAATTTTTATTATTTATCTACCTTCTCTTATCCTCTCTTAGCCATTATGGAATAATAATAATAATATCATTTATATACTATAATTTCATGATTATAGTGTTGTATATTATATCAATACCTTTTATCACCTCATATTAGTCAATGAAGTGAGACTATTATTCAAATTATTGTGGGTAATGATCTTTGTGAATGATGATTTTACATTTTCCATTATCACATTCACGTCTTTTATGAAAATAACTATAATTGTTAAATAAGATTTTAAAATTTACATTATACCCTATTTTATTATTTTAAACAAATATATATATATACACAATATTATGAAAAACACAACGATTATATGACGATCATCAAAACAACCAAAATAAAGTAACCATTTATAATTAACATTTCATCAAAGGAATCATCCTAATTTTAGAAAAATAATTTCTTATTGGACCACTTAAAATTCTATAAGTGCATGAATACAATAATATTTTTCATTTGGATATTTATTATCACATAAAAGTAAAATCCATAATTATAAACAATTGAATCGTTCATTATACAATGAATCAACCAGACAACTAAAACCATGAAATATTCTTAATGATGGGGTCGCAAGATGTTATAAAATTATCACATGGTGTATTATAAATATGTTTATAGTCTATTAATGAATTTTATACATTCTATAAACCATTATAGATATGTTTTAGGTACCCAATACTATAGGTAACCTTGAGGTAAGGGTTTCTCATCTCACATTTCATCTGGGTGACATATTCGTTGTTCATCAAATAAATTTTGTATAGACTATAAAAAATTCAATCTGATATATCCTATTTTGATTATAATTATATATATGATATTCTGTATTTAATATTGTAATTATTAATTCTATGGGGATATAATTCTACTAATTCTTAGTGGTAGGGGATTTAATAAATCAATTTCAATTCATTGGGGAAAACATATACATTATTGATCATTTCATTTTTTTATTTTGTTTGATATATATTTTGATTATAATTTATATTATTTACACTTTTTAATGTCTATTTACAAATAATACAAATTATAAATTTATTTTTTTAATTGTCACATCAATGATATGATATTTTTAAATATAAATTAATTAAAATTTGCATCCCTAAATTTACCCATAAAATACTATTTTTCATTATTTTACATGATAGATAAAATTATTTCAATTTTTTATATTATATTATGATTTTAAAATTAATTTTTACCCATGATAAACTTTTTACAAAATAATTGGAAATTATTACATTTTATATTTTTTAAACGAGGATCTTTATGACTCTTCTGACAAAAATAGTGAAGGAATTTTTTTATCATACACAGTATTAGAGGACTTTCCTATCATCATGAATCATTAATTCTATGAATATTTCAATATAATCAATAAATTTCATCTTAAAATAATTTTTTTATTTAATAATAGAATTCCATTTTAAAAACACATTCAAAATATAAAGGTTGTTTTCATCCGCAATTATATGAAGTAATATTTTAAAATAAATTTCCATCATAAGTAACAATATTTTATAATAATTATGTTTTATTGAGATATTATTCATGTACAATATCCTTATTCACTTTATTTTTGTATTGCATTAATTATGGAATCATATTTATGAATCCAATTTCATATCTAATATTTGTGTTATGATTAAATGTTTATGACACTCGTTTGTTTATAGGGGTTCTAACACAATTAACGAATTATGTTCTTATTGAACACATGTGTATGATTTTAATTATGGTATGATGGATACATTATAATAATGGATAGGGTTATCAATTAAAGAATCATGTTTAGTATTATAGGACAAGAAAGGGATATGAACTCGGTTTAGTATGATAGGAATGGAACAAGAATTGAAAGTACGTCAATAATGTAATTTTTCATCCATGATATTATTAGGAGTAATCCATGAATAATATGATTGTATGGGTATTGAGCCCATTAAACTATGATATTCATGGAAAATAACCTTGGCTACTATAGAAATAATTTTCTATGCTTACGTGTATACTAAAATTCTAAGTCTTACACCAATGTTATTTTCTAATGGATCATGTTCTCTTTTTTAGTTATGTAATATTAACTTATAGAATTTATTACAAGACTCAAGATTATGATATTTAATATTCATGTTATAATTTTGAAATGTTTTTTTCATGTTCCTATGAGATTTTTTTCATATTATGATTGATATCTATCTCATTTTCCCTTACTCATAATCGGAGATCACCCTTTTCTTTTGGTTCCTTTTCCCTGAGTTATGAATAAATTTTTTTATAGGTTAGGATTATGAGGGGTTTTAGTTATGAATAAATCTTTGTATATGATATATAATTTTATGACTGAGTTTTTTATTTTTTTACTTTTCCAAAGACAAAAACCCATGCAATTCTGGCATGGTTTTGATATAGGTTTGTAATTTGTATTTATCTATTTAAAAGTAACAGATATGTTTGAATATTATGGGGAATTACATCCACTTCCTATTCATATAATTTAAAACTACCTGAAAATTTATAATCTACATGATGTAAAAATTTCTAGATACACATCCTTGACATAGGATGTTAAACTACATGACGACATCTGAGCTACATTATGTAAAACTACCATGCTCTATTACATAGTTGTATGAAGATAAATATTTTTAATATTTCCCCATAACATGATATAAATCTATGGCCTTAACCTATTTCATAAATATATGATTCCATGTTTATGATTTACATGGGTGTACCACACACAAATTACAATTTGTTGTAAATGTAAGAACACCTAGGTATGATCATCATGGGATGAAAATTTTTCCACTACCATGGTACTTGAAAAAAATATCACATGAATTTTCCATGAATTTTTTCCAAACCACCCTTGTAGATGCTCCATTCATGACATGAGTCTCCTTACGACATGATGTTAAAATGCATAGATCAGTCATGTCATTGGACCTGAAGATGAAGTGTCAAACTACATGGGTTTTCATCCCTATATCAGAAAATATGGTACCTATGATGCCTCTATGAGGTTCATTCATGACAACCATAAACTCATGTGTGATATTTTAACTCAGAGGGAAGATCCTTTATGTAATCCTCAGTAATGATATCTGATACATCCAAACAGAACTGTGATTCCTTCCTTTCTAGAGATACACATCTTTCATCATCATCATCTTGGGGGAGTTCCCATCATGTCCCCTTAAATTAATCAAATAGTTACCCTCCTCTCACAATAGGAAAATAAAATTTTTCACATATTTTCCCCACATTATAATAAACGTGGGGTAATTATATCCCATGATGAAAATAAGCATGACCCCCCATAAATTCCATACAAGATAATTAACCATCACCCATTAGGTACCGACATAACCATTAACCAACCCCCATCATATCTCAGGAAGATATTAAACATGAACACATCCTATACATGCATAATAATGAACATGTGAACATCCTATCAACACAATTCATTGTACATTAAAGTATTTTATCCCCAGAAGATAATAAACCTATTTTCTTCACATCCCTATAGGACAGTAATACTGTGTCCATCAAGGCCCTTTAAGTTTTTAAAAAATTTCATTTCTAAATCCCACAATACATTGACTCAACCCCTTTCTCCACAAGATGTTAAACTCTTTCCCTACCCCATAATTACTAACCCATCAAAAAATGGGATTTATGATGCTCAAAACCCTGGTGTAATCATACCCCTTGCATTAACAACCTCTTGATCAATATAAAATTCTTTAGGATCCACACCTAGTATTTTTCATATGGTATTTCCTCTAAATATAATGGTTTATATGTTCCCCATAGACCCAATGATAAGATATTCCCAAATTTTCCCACTATTACTATTCACCTAACCAATGGATACATCCCAATAGGGATAGTGGCAGTGTAATTTTCTATCATTCCCCACGTGATGGAATTGGGAATGTCTTCCATGCACAATACCTTAATCTATGAGGAATACTATATAATATAATAAATCACCATGAAGGAATCCATGTGGGGCAGATCTGACATTTAATATTCCCATTTCGATCAAGGGTCAGACATTGTTGAGGAATGTGTTGAAATCGTCCTACCCTTCGAATGTGGGAATAAATGTAAATAGATTCATTGCCTGTATAGCACCACTAAAACCTTTGAAATAGATATCATCAACCTTAAGTGAATAGTATATCCTATACATGGGGAATAGTAGAATTGGGACATTTATAGGTTATCATGTCACTAAATTCAGACAATCAACACATGTACTTAGAAGAAATAATTTTTCCTATCCTGAAACTCGAATTAGGATTTGTGCAGTTAGAATTTTGATTACGTGGTATGCGGCATCATCAGCATGGATGCCTCTCTATCACCAAATCATTTGAAGATTTTAGGTCATTTGGAATAAGTTTCCATATGCTTATACTAATGACTGAATCCATAATCCATATAGGGACACTATTTTTTAATTCAAAATACTAGAACTTGGATACAATGAGGAAGAATGAACCTTAATATAACATCACCCCTACATCTATTCCTCTACCAAAAATCCCACTTCACCTTCAACTTATATAGACTCATGAACCATATAACCCATTCAAAACATCTTGAAGAGTGTGATTGACACTGTTTTATATCTCTATGAGGATAAATTATAATTATCACAAGTTCTATTGCATGATAGGTCAAAAATAAATTGGAACCTCGCCGACACCAACTCCCTCGAGGGAAGTGTAGGGGAAATCATCCTACAATACTGAAAATATACCACATATAGAATATCTCCCAATTGATCCCTAATGACACGATCCCCTATACTTTGGAGTTAATGGTGTTTGTGTCATGTCTATAGTGACAAATAATCCAGAGATACCTAGGAAAGATACCACCAGGTCCCATTAATGCGAGGACAAACTGATCCCACATGTTGAAGAGCATGTGGAATTTAACCAACATGGTTATCCAATGTCCAAATCTACCAATTATTTCATTAGTGGAAGGCCCCTAGAAAATTATAAAAAGGAGAATAATCTACTCCTCATGTGGCTTTTCCCCCACCAATTTAGACCACCAGGTACATCTTATAGGTGAATAGGGGTTCATGTATTTCTTTTTTGGATCAAGACCAAAACTAACTCATAAGAAATTCGGGCTAACTCTCTCAATGTTAGGAAAAATGATTGATTTTATGAACCATCCAATAATGTTAAAAACAAGATTGTATGTCTTACACACTCCATAGAAGAACAGATAAGAGGCCCTCCCCGTGATACCATCACTAGTGAACAAAGATCTCCTCCTCGATAACCCACAAACCAAATCATAAGTCTTACCTTCTCCAGTACCAACATACATAGATGTCTTCCGTATGATGAATATATAACCTTCCCTAAAGAACTATAATATGTGATAAGGGATAATATCAACCATCTGGAAAAAAACTAATGAGAAACAAGTTCCCATTGACCATGTTTATCTATAATATTTTGATGTAACAAATTAGTCAACAATAGAGGCTTCACCACGACTTTTAGATTCTAGGGTTGGAGGATATTAATTTAGATTTTTGATTATGAAATTTGAGTTCCACATAATTCCTAGAACCCTATTCAGGTAATTGAAGTAATTAAATAATGTACCTCCCTTATAGGGTCTATTATTATAGGTTAATAATTCAACAATATTTTTCATTATATCTTCCTAAATGAATGATGATAGATGGATTTTAGGTTTGCTACAAAGCCTTCAGATGGAGTTCACTCCACCGAGCAATGAAAGGACTCCTACCCCCTTGCACATAAATAAGTGGCGAACACCCCCACCTACAATTATGTGGTGATGATGCTAGATCCACCCATGATAGATGAAATCATTTGAAGTGGTCTTTGTGAACACGCAGAAGATCCCCACCAAATAAACCAGTTGCAGAACCATTCTACATTGGGGATTCCACCAATATATTTGTCTAATCTAATCAAGGAATAGGTTGACCAATAGTAATAATCATTCACCAATAAATATTAAATTATGGAGGAATTTTCATTAAGATATATCTCTAGGGTTTCCCACCTAACTATAGATTAAGAATCTCATATCTTGAAGCCCTTTATAGGGGACCGGGTAGTGTGTTTTTTTGTATTATCAAAGTGACATTACACAACCACGGTGGTGATATTTAGTTTTCCTACCCCAGGAGTCTAGTGAACCTCGATTCCATTTAATGATACTTCATAATAGTTTAGATTGTTTTTCTCTGGTTAGTGCAGTGCCTTGAGTCCTACAGGTATCATTAGACCATTCAGCAAACATATGCCAAGAGCCTCGTTGTGATCTATTGGGATATGATAGATGGATATCTACATGTACAGATTAGAGGTTGGAGAATGTATATTTCTCATTATTTAAACCATATATTTTTTTTAGTCTTTTTTATCTATTGATGAAATGTTTCGTATTCACCTATAACCATGGATAATATGGTTATCAATGAGTTTCCCAAGGATTATAGAGATAGGTGTACCAACATATGGAATGACATGGAATATCCTACTAAAGCGGTGTTGCAATACTCTAATGTCCATCAACTAGGTGTCCTCACTCATTGTTAGTGGCGGGAACATGGCCTCAGGGATCCCATCAATGATGAATTGTTGTGTACACATCATCATATACTCGAGGAAAATGTACATATAGGAAATTATAACTAGTTTAGGGATACAATACAAAAATGGTATGGATCCTATGGTGGATTCCATGCACTATAAACATGATGAACACAAACATCTCATTAAAAATTTCATAACTTAGTGTCACTCATATTATCGTAATGGAATTGGGGATTCAATCACTCCTCTAGTAGGTAACCATATAATGTTTTTATATATACCCCTATTCGATCTTGGCATCCATCTGAATGTATTTATAGTGGAATATGTTGGATATTAAATAAGACCACTAAATGTGTTATTGGTTTCACCAAATCAGTTTTATTATCCTTCTCAGGTTCCAATCCATACTTATATATAACTTGATCAACCAACTCCATGAGTTAATGAGTCAGTAAATGAACTAGTGGTCAAATATTCTCTAATGATGAAATGAAAATAACTATTTCCACTCATGTAAAGGCCTTGGAGACATGGAAGGTGTAAATATACCACGTCGGTAATCTATACATTACATGGATGGATAGTGTCTGAGCACCCTTGGTGTTTGGAATCATCATTTTCACCTTGTTCAGTGTGTTGGCTGACCTATTATAGCACCCAATCCATATTATATCATTTTTTCGACCTATGTGGGGGACCCAATGAAAATACAAGGCCTCCAAACATCAATTATTTTCTCAAAATTTTTAAATAACCACATAATTCTAGAACTATCATCTACCCATAAGATTCATTATTGGTTTGGTGTATCTCCAATCTTATTTCATCTAGCAGTTAAGTTTCATCAAATATATTACAGGTGTTGGATACCTCATCATGTTTAAGAAATGTCATGATCGTTGTGTCACATACATGTTTGTCAAATGGGAGGGGTTCACATATTAACTTGACTTGTTATTTTTCTAGGAACGACATTTAAATGATGTGTGAGAATAATGTTATGAGCGATCTTCTCCCTACCCCCATCACTTATAACCTCCTAAGTAGATTATAGGAGTTATCAATGAACATAAGTGTTTGGAGGAATACTTTTATGATACATGGGAAAATTCAATGTCAAATTATCTTCCATATCAAGTTTGAGTACATAAAAATAATATAATCAAGCTTCCATTCATGTAGTGGTTCCCAGGTCAGTACATTTTTCAGGATTACTTTCACGAAAACACTTACCGAGTGTGGCCTTATAGAGCATATCCTCTTCTATATCAACCACGATAAGACACATGATAGCGCGAATGATTGTCTTATATTGACCTATAAAAGTTCCTATGCAATACGAATGTGTATAACATCATTCAGGTTGAATCCTCAGTGATGATACTTTTTAATATTCTTTTTATAGTTGATTGTATTTTGATTGGGGGGGGGGTTTGTTTGCAGAGTATAAATGAAATGATTGATCAATTTAACATTCTAATAATTATTGGTGTGAGTTAATCATTAGGAAGTTAAGATTTTGATATCCTTTAGCTTTTCTTTATATTGCATTAAATTAACACCCACATCACAAGTTGAGGTTGATTGGAATTCCAAAGTGCCAAGGATTTAATCCAAGCCTTAACTTAAATTAGGGTTCTAATCTCAATCAGCGCTTGTTTATGGTTGTGTATTATTGGTTCCAATAATCCATGAAAACCACATGTTAATCAAAACAAGTCATTAATCCATGACATGTAAAGTCCAAAATACAGAATGTTAAATTAAAGAATAATCATCTAGGAAAAGCCATCAATCGCTTAACATATCTAAATAATGACTCACCCTAATAAGAGTTTTACTCATCCATTAAAATTATTAGTAATATTTTTATAATTATAATGATGATAAATGAAGAATATATGAAAAATAAAGGGATAAGAAATGATTGGTGTGACGAACACACACACAAACGATGATAATAATTAAAAAGAAACATTAGATTGAATTAGAATGAAAAATAAGGGAAGGGGATTCAACTATATTGAAACTATTTTAAGAAAATTATTATTAAACTACATAAGGGGGATGAGAATAAGAGATATTGAAGATGAAACTTGCATTAAAAATAATTACAAATACAAACACTTAGGAAATTATAATTGAATAACAACACAAAATTAAAAGGAATCAAACAGAGGAGGAAAGATATCTCAAGTAAAAACATGAGTATGGAAGGTACTACCAAGCCATTGGCAAGGATTTGGTCATGCCAATATGAGCTCCTCTCTTTTGAAATGCCAACTCTTTTGATGGGGAGGAGGGAGATGTATTAATATCCCTAGGAAGTGGACTGTTTGCATTCCCAATGTTTCCCTCCACCTGGCTTGACGATTTGGACATCTAGACAGTCGAATCATGATATATCTCCTTCTTCAAAGTTATAGATAGTAATTTTGGATGACTAATCTGAATATTTGGATTAATTTGGAGTTATTGAGCCACTGTTATGGTGGTTTCAATAAACAATGTTAAACTGTCAATTTCTAACCATTCTTTTTCGATGGACAAAATGTGAATGGATTTTAGAATAGTTATATGCATTTAAATCTGAATGATTTCTTCAAAAAAAGTTGGCCAACTATATCTTATATTTCACACATAAAAAATATCACTTTGATTCTATGACTATAACGGGAGATATGTCATGAATACTGTACTGATTGTAATTCCCAGACAGAATGAGGGACTTAATTTAAATGAATCATTTGGGACCCTTTTTTTGGAGTTGGGCATAGAGGTTTTTATCCCAGACTCCTTACATTTTCCTCCAAATGTTGGAGGAGAATAAAGGAATTTTGACTTCCTTATTGAGCCCAAAAATTAAATCTTCATGGTTGGTCCAGTTTATTCAAAGAATCTTTAGTCCTTATTTTGTGGTACATATGGCCCTTCAAATGGATGAATTGGGTAATGCTTCCTTCTAATGATACGTGGAAAAGTGAATAAAGAATCCTAAAAAACCAGAACCACACAATTTATATTTGTAGGGGAGGTTTATAAATAAAATTTTAAAATGACTCAACTTTACTACATCTAAAAATGCTATGAAATTAGACTTATTATTAAAACATTAATATTTCACACAGATTATACACATTTTATATTAAATCATCAAAGGCAGTATATAATAAGTAATGAAAATATTAAAAACATAAACTCACCATCACATAGTCTTCTGCATGTCCTCATGTGCAATAAATATAAAAACATGTAAAAATTCATTTTCACTCACCATAAAATATTAAAATTTTATTTTCCCCAATTAGGGAGGTTTAGATAATATCCCTTATCCATATTGAATTCAACAACAAATTATTACAGAAACAATGTTGAAAAAAATAATTCATTTTTCATGCTCAAATTTAGGAATGTAACTTGATGGCACACAAAACATACTCATCTCGAGATTATAAAATTAATTTATCGAGCATCACTCATTCACCAACCAATCGTGAAATTATTAGAGTTTGAAGGTGCTCTATACTTACACTCCCTATCCAATCTGTATAATAATAAAGTGGTCTTTTGAAGGTTTTTTTGTGGCTATGGGATGGTTGGAATATAATGTAAAAGAGAGAGAAGAGGATGGTTAAAACACCAACATCAAAAAATAAATGCACTTTTTTTAAATAAGGCAGGAAAAGAAATGGAAACACATATTTATGAGGGAATGAAAATGCGAAATAAAACACAAAATTTGAAAGGAAATATGAAGGGTATGAGAAGATGAAATATTTACAATACCCAAAACTTCTCCCAATCATAGAAAAACATAATGCAAGTGTTATTTTTTTCTTTTTTTCTCTTTTTTCAAAGAGCGGAACATGAAACAAATCTCACACTCATATCCCAACCCATGACTGATCTTCACAGGACACTAGTTGTAACATCACAAGTAAGTAATGAATAATATATATTTTTATCTATGTCTATTAATGATTAAGATAGTGTTTTAGAGGCTTAAAATGGAAATAATCCAATCTTAAGCATAGAATACACTATTATTTTTAAAAGATTGTTTTACTGCCTTTTGATGGCAGACCATTTTTAAATCTATCTATTGACAATTTTATAAGTTATTTTTGTCAAAATAAACTTATTATTTATGATTGGGACATAAAAATTTACTTTGTGTGAATTTTCGGTATTTTTCTGACAATGTTCATTTTTTAATGAATAGTGAAAAATACTGCATTTTACATCAAAACTGCTTTTTAATTTAATTTATTTATATGATTAGATTATCTTTTGAATTGTTTTTGAAGTCAAATTAGAATATATTTTTACCATTTTATCCAATGATGGTCATTGGAATCAATTTCACTTTGAAATTAGACTTAAACTGGTGTCAATCTTTTGATACTTATTGTTTTATAAAAACACGCTATTTGCTCTGACAGCGGGAATTAATTATTAAATTAATTAATGTGACTTATATGTTTTGAATTTTGTAAAATAGACTTAATTTTTGAATTCCTAATATCAAATATAGCTTAGGGTGAATTTTTGGTAATTTTCTGAAAAACTTCAATTTTTGATGAATAGTGAAACCACTAAGTGGTACTTATAAAAACCGATTTTTCCATTTAAATGAAATTTTTCCATCATTTTGTTTTGAATTTAAAAAATATGACATAAATGGTTGAAATTAAGAAGTAAAATGTGGTTCAATGAGATTAAAATAATTTTTTGTTGAATAGTAACCTATTAAGTTTTAATCGTGATTAGTGGTAATTAGTGTAGTTTAAGGTTAAAATAATGCTTTAATAAAATGATATGAGCTTGAAACATGTCCTACCCTCATCGGTTGTGTCATGGCCGACCAAGACAAGCCATGGGTAAACTTGGGGACCCCATGGATCCACTTTGGTTGGGAAATGACATAAATAACTTTTTATTTAATGTAAAAGTAAAAATGACACAAACATAATATGTTTTACGAAAACAATTTTTACATGGGGTTATAAAGATCAGATTTTTGATTATAAATATTAATTGGAAAGATAAAAAGATTTCCTACATCATATTATTTGTTTTATAATTTTTAGACTTTTAAATAAATTAAATTATTTATGACATCATGATGATGCAGTGATGACCTCATTATTTAACGATTTAAATAAAATGGAAAGATAATGAAAAATATAAAAGTTACACATGGCCAAAACCAATTGTATGAGTGTATTTCGAAGCCTTATCACCTTATCCTAGAATTATAGCAATTTGGGACCTTTTCAATCTGAAACTCGTTTTAAAATAAAGTTACTTATCTTTACTTTCCAAAAGTGCCCCTCCTCTCCTCTTATAAAAGGCTCCCACCTCTACCTCATTTCACACACTCTTCAAGCCTTTGGCTCGGCCAACCCCTGCCCATTTACTCTCTCCACATCCCTCTACTCATCCTAGAGGATTCCCTTTGGGCAGAAGCCTTTCAAAGGAAGCCTTTAGGCTCAAATCAAAAGGAGTTACACTTTTAAAGGTAATTCATTCTCTCATGTTCATTTGTTTTATTTTGCTTCTCCAACCCCCTAAACTCTTTTTATTTACTTATTTTGTAACAAACCAAGTATCTTCAAAATACTAGGATGTTTTTATAAGATTTATTTGAGCTACACTATCACACGACTACATCAAATGGTTAAAGAACATACGGTTTCTGTGGATGGCGAAATTCTGCCTTCTGAAATGATGATTGTTCAATACTCATTTAACACCTTCAAAGGTGGCCATTATGATGTCACTATTTTTATATATGATATATAATATGTTTATTTTTTCCTTAAGATTATGTTTTTTCATTTTGGGCATACCTTTATGGTTTCCATTATGGGTAAACACGATATCTTCATTTTAGGAAGTGCGGACTACCGCCCCTGGAAGTGATTTGATTCGTTAATACCATATGTGGGATGTGTAAAGGATAAAGTTAATGATATTATATATGTTATTATACTGGAATTATAATATAATCTTATATCATTATGATTCCATTCCAAAAAATACGAAATAGAAATGGAAGTAGCGTTCATGCGTACGTACGGCTTACCGTCTCCATGAACACTGCATTTCATTTCTTACCTCTAAATGTGATGTAATATTATAAATACATGTATATGATGAATATATGTGTTATATATGTTATCCAAATCATTAATATCATTCTGGATATAACGAACCTTTGACCAAATTAACAACATGTAAGTGTAAGAAGCCTATTTTTGACTTAAGAACCAAATACCGACAAAATGAACATTATTAACTTAAATGATTAAATGATGTTCATAACATGGTATAACAGGAATAATGAACTTTTAAAAGGTTCTTAAGGAAGTAGAGATTAACTCATGTTTATTATTCAGGAGACTAAAGAACGGTCGGGTCAAGTCGGATACGAGGTAAGGGAACTTCTTAACCCAATTACCATTCTTTAGGTTAATCTCCTACTTTCAAATTATGTCATGATATTATTATGTCCTATCTTGTATTTTTACTTTCTTTATGTGTACTTATAGTGAATACACATAATATATCTATTTTATTTTAAAAATGATCTTTGTATGGGACTTCGTCTCAATCTCCTTTCATTGAGGCATATTTTATTTTATACACAAATTTCTTTTATACGGTGTATAAACCCCCTTTGACTTTTATGTTTATTCAAAAGGAATCTTTTTATACGAAGCGTTTACTAAAAGTCAAAAGGGAATGTTTTTGTCGTACGTATGCGGCGACAACGACTTCTCTGCCGTCGTGACTGTTATTTGAGTTTTGCCTTCCTCTACAAGCCATACCTTCTTTTTAAAAGAAAAATAAATACCATGTTTTACTTTTCTTTTATTTTGGTATTGAAAATGGTTTTCTCAATGTTTTTTGTGTTGTATTGATATCTTGTGATTGAAATGTGGAAATGTTATGTTTCCTTTATGCATGTTTTATGTGATACCATTATGTTATGGTTCTTGGGCATTATTATGAAGATGGGTGGTTCCGTGATAAACTAAGGGCGGTTGAGCCCGATATAGCTCTGCAATGCATTGGGTAACGCGAAGGATTGAAAAGTTAAGGTTTCTCCGAAGATATTTTAGGGAATATACTGTGATGGGTATTCCAAATGTAACAAAGAGGGTTACTCCCTATATAAGAATGTTATGAATGCCTCAAGTTACCTTTATGTCTTATGATTTCTATGATTTATTCATGATTTGATGAGGTATGTTAAAGTGCTTATGTTTTATGGGTAAAGTATGATCTCATCCTTATGTATATATGTACCCATGTTTCCTTTCCATATTTTTATATCCCTTACTGATCTTTTTATGCTCATCCCAAGTTTTTTTGAAATGTTTTTCACTGGTCAAGGGAAAGGTACATGATATGATGATAGTGTCAAGGAAGTGTCAAGAAGGAATCCATGTTTATTTTGAATATGTTTCCATTGATGGGAATGAAGAATTCTATCTTTATGTAACCACTTTGTTTTAATGTGGGTTGTAATGAATGTTTTAAGATCTAATTCTCTAAAACTCTAAACCTGAAAAGATCCTCAACGTGTAATCTTGTGATAACTCAATATTAAGTAAGGTTTAAGGCTGGGGCCTTATAGTTGGTATCAGAGGTCGGTTTAGATAACATTAGGAGTTATAATTATATTGAATGATTATCCAAAAATATTTTTTTATGGTCAAATTGAAGTGATATAGAATTTGAGGATTACCATGTTGCTTCATCTAAGACCTGTTTGTTCAGAATGGTTTTCCACAGAGGAAACAGGGAATCAGTGCTAGAAAGACATACAGAAGGAAATAACCTTCTGAATCAGCATCCTGAGATGGTCGGATTTGGAACTAAACAGTTTGTTGCAGTAATGGTGCAATTGACTCAAGCGATAAATAGTGGTGGTATCCATGCACGAGATCAGCCAGATCAACCACATAGGAACATGTCAGTGGTGGAACATTTCATGAGGCAACATCCACCATCATTCAGAGGATCATCTGACCATGTGCTAGATGAAGGGTGGATTAAAGCATTGGAGAAGATTTTTGATGTCATGGGGTGTTCAGACAATAAAAAGGTTAGTCTTTCTATTTACCGTTTGGAGGGCGAAGCAGATCAGTGGTGGTCTATGGTTAAAAATATCAGGGACGCCGATGAGATTGATGCTCTTGACTGGGATGAATTCAAAGGTATGTTTCTTGAGAAGTATTTTCCTAAGGCTGTTCGACATAGGATGGAAAAACAATTCTTGGAATTTGGGCAAGAGGAAGACTCAGTGGCTGCCTATGAAGAAAGGTTCACTCGATTGGCAAGGTATGCTCCAAATTTTATCTGATACCATGATAGTAAAATCAATCGTTTTACTTAGGATTAAAGCCAAAATATCGAAGGGAATTAGCTTCTCGTGAGTTTAAAAGTTATGAAAAGCTTGTTCGATGTGCTGAGAAGGTGGAAATGGAGTTTTCCGATGACCAAGTGTTCTATAACAACCAGCAGAAGAAGAGACCGAGGTGGCAGGAGAAAGGTAAGAGTTCTTCAAAAATGTCTGATGGGAAGAGAACTAAGTTTCCAGTTTGTGATAAATGTGGCAAAAGGCATGCTGGGGAATGTCTTCTGAATTCTAGAAAGTGCTACCGATGTGGTAAGATGGGACATAAGGCTCGTGATTGCACTGAAAAGGATCAAGGTGAAGGTAAGAACAAATTTGATTTACAGTTAGTGAAATGTTATAAGTGCAATGAGATGGGTCACTATGCAAACGAGTGTCTGACAAAGAGCTTGAGTGATGGGAAGAAGTTATTCTACAAGAAGAAAGGGGTGGTGAAATCCTTTGCAAATACTTCAGCAGATGTCGGGCCATCAAATTAAGTTGTATCAGGTACATTGTTTGTTTTTTCAGATTATGTCAGTGTGTTGTTTGATTCAGGGTCTACACATTCTTTCATCTCTGAAACCTTTTCTAGTAAAATGGGAATACCATCTCAAAAAATGACTCTTGAACTTTTGGTAAAAACACCTGGGGGAAATGTTGAGGCAAAAAGAATTTATATAAATCTTCCTATCCTTATCTGTGGAAAGAACCTACATGCAAACCTTATTGTTCTACCTCTAGTAGAGTTTGATGTTATCCTGGGTATGGATTGGCTCTCTATTTACCATGCTAAGATTGACTGTAGAGCTAAAGAAGATTCTTTTCTGAAAGACTTTCAGTTTGTTTACAAGAATGAACCCTTACCTTTGATAACATATCAAGAGGCCGAGAAACTTGTAAAAGAAGGAAATGAATGTTACCTTGTACACGTCATTGAAAATAAAGGAACTGTTCAGATTAATGATGTGCCAGTGGTAAATGAGTATCCTGATGTTTTCCCTGATGAGTTTCCTGGAATAATACCAGATCGGGAAGTTGAGTTTATTGTTGACTTAGTTCCTGATGCTAAGCCAATTTCAAAACCCCCTTATCGAATGGCACAAATTGAACTTTTAGAGTTGAAGGAGAAATTGCAAGATTTATTAGAGAAAGGTTTCATTAGACATAGCACATCACCATGGGGTGCTCCTGTTTTATTTGTTAAAAAGAAAGATGGTTCTATGAGACTTTGCATTGATTATAGAGACTTGAATAACATCACTGTTAAGAACAAATATCCTTTTCCTCATATCGATGATTTGTTTGATCAGCTCCAGGGAGCTCAGTTTTTTTCAAAGATTGACCTGATATCGGGGAACCATCAGCTGAAGGTAAAGGAGGCAGATATTCCGAAGACCGCGTTCCGTACGAGATATGGACATTATGAATTTGTAGTAATGCCTTTTGGGATAACCAATGCACATGCTGTATTCATGGACTTAATGAATATAATTTTCCATGAGTTCTTGGATAAGTTTGTGGTGGTTTTCATTGATGATATTTTGGTGTTTTCTAAAAGTAAAGAGGAGCATGAAAGACATTTAAGGGTTATCTTGCAAACCTTAAAAGAAAAGAAACTGTATGGGAAATTCAGCAAGTGTGAGTTTTGGTTGCAACAAATTTCTTTCCTTGGTCACATTGTTTCTAAAGATGGAATAACTGTTGATCCTGCAAAAACAAAAGTTGTGGAAGAATGGCCAAGACCCAGAAATGTAACCGAGATTTGTAGCTTCCATGGTTTGGCGGGCTATTACTGAAGGTTTGTTAGAAATTTTTCACGGTTATCTTGTCCAATGACTAAGCTAACTCGGAAGGGTTTTAAGTTTATCTGGACAAAATAATGTGATGATTGTTTTCAGGAATTGAAAAGAAGATTGGTGAATGCTCCAGTTTTGGCACTACCTTCCAGGAATGGTGAGTTTGTTATATACAGTGATGCTTCATTGAAAGGACATGGTTGCTTCCTAATGAAAAATGATCAGGTAATCGCTTATGCTTCATGACAGTTGAAAACTCATGAGGTAAATTACCCTACACATGATTTGGAATTAGCTGCTGTTTTTTTTTCTTTAAAAATTTGGAGGCATCATTTGTATGGAGTAAAGTGTGAAATATATACTGATCACAAAAGTTTAAAGTATATATTAACTCAGAAATAATTGAACATGAGACAAAGGAGATGGCTAGAATTAATCAAGGATTATGATTGTACAATTCATTACCATCCGGGAAAAGCAAATAAAGTGGCTGATGCTTTGAGTCGAAAAAGTAATGCTTCATTAACAATGTTGCGTTTGGAACGTGATCCTTTGGTTAAGGATATGATGAACTTTGGCATAGAAGTTGTTGGTGCAGGAAGTCCTTCTGTTTTGTTTCAGGTATCAGTGAGATCTTCTCTATCAGACAGAATCAAGCAAGCACAGAAGCAAGACAGTGAGTTGCAGAAAAAGGTAGAGCTGGTTCAGAAAGATAAGTTTCCTGAATTCAACCTTGATAATGATTGTGTTTTGAGATTTGGGAAGAGATTGTGTGTGACTTGTTATTCACAGTTGAAGAGAGAGTTGTTATGTGAAGCTCATAGTTCTCCGTTTTCAGTTCATCCTGGAAGTACTAAGATGTATAGAGATCTGCGGGAGTATTACTGGTGTGATGGAATGAAAAGAGATATTGCTGATTTTACTGTGAAGTGTTTGACTTGTCAGCAGGTTAAAGCAGAGCGGTAGTTATCGAAAGGGATGCTTTAGCCTTTACCAGTGCCAGAGTGGAAATGGGAGAATGTATCCATGGACTTTGTTGTTGTATTACCGAAGACATCTCGAGGTAATAATGCAATCTGGGTTATTGTTGATCGCTTGACCAAATCTTCTCATTTCCTTGCTATACGATATACTTTTTCCCTAGATAAACTTTCCCATTTGTATCTTAAAGAAAAATTCAGGTTACATGGAGTTCCTCTCTCCATTGTATCGGATCGTGATCCCAGGTTTACTTCTAACTTTTGGAAAGGCCTTCAGAAGTTGTTGGGTACTGAATTAAATTTTAGTACAGCTTTTCATCCTCAATCAGATGGGCAGTCAGAACGAAAAATTCAGACCTTGGAGGATATGCTACGAGCTTATTCTATGGATTATCAGGGAAGTTGGGACCAATATCTTTCTTTGGTTGAATTTTCATATAATAATAGTTTTCATTCCAGTATACAGATGGCACCATTTCCGGCATTATATGGGAAGCGGTGTCGAACTCCAGCTTTCTGGGATGAAATGGGTGAAAGGAAGTTGATGGGACCAGAATTGGTAGAAGACATGGCAGAAAAAGTTCAGCTGATTCAGAAACACATGAGAACAGCTCAGAGCAGGCAGGAGAGTTATGTGGATAACCGGAGGAAGGATCTATCTTTCGAGGTAGGTGATCATGTTTTTCTCATGGTTTCTCCTTGGAAAAGTGTGATGATATTTAGTAAGAAAGGAATGTTGAGTCCAAGGTTCATTGGACCATACGAAATTCTGGATAGAGTTGGATCAGTTGCATATCGAGTGGTTTTACCTCCGAGTTTATCTCAGGTACACAATTTTTTTCACGTTTTGATGTTGAGAAAGTACATGCCAGATACATCTAATGTTTTGAGTCCAGAGGTAGTTCAACTGGAAGAGAACCTATCTTATGAGGAACAACTAGTCCATATTCTTGACCACAGGGATCAAGTGTTACGGAATAAGGTGATTCACCAGGTAAAGGTTTTGTGGAAAAACCACATGATTGAAGAGGCACCATGGGAATCTGAAAATTCAATGAGGGATAAGTACCCCCATTTATTCGATAAGTAAATAAATTGTGGGGATGCAATTTTCTAAAGGGGGGAAGGATGTAACATCCCAAGTAAGTAGTTAATAATAGATATTTTTATCTATTTATATTAATGATTAAGATAGTGTTTTAGAGGCTTAAAATGAAAATAATCCAATCTTAAGCATGGAATACACTAATATTTTGAAAAGATTTTTTTACTGCCTTTTGATGGAAAACCATTTTTAAATCTATCTTTTGACAATTTTATAAGCTATTTTTGTCAAAATAGACTTATTCTTTATGATTGGGACATCAAAATTTACTTTTTGTTAATTTTTGGTATTTTTCTGACAATGTTCATTTTTTTAATGAATAGTGAAAAATACTGCATTTTACATCAAAACTGATTTTTAATCTAATTTATTTATATGATTAGATTATCATTTGAATTGGTTTTGAAGTGAAATTAGAATATATTTTTACCATCTTATCCAATTATGGTCATTGGAATCAATTTCACTTTGAAATTAGACTTAAACTGGTGTCAATCTTTTGATACTTATTATTTTATAAAAACACGCTATTTTCTCTAACAGCGGGAATTAATTATTAAATTAATTAATGTGACTTATATGTTTTGAATTTTGTAAAATAGACTTCATTTTTGAATTCGGAATATCAAATATACCTTAGGGTGAATTTTTGGTAATTTTCTGAAAAACATCAATTTTTGATGAATAGTGAAACCACTAAGTGGTACTTATAAAAACTGATTTTTCCGTTTAAATGAAATGTTGCCATTATTGTGTTTGAATTTCAAAAATCCGACATACATGGTTGTTATTAAGAAGTAAAATGTGGTTCAATGAGATTAAAACAATTTTTTGGTGAATAGTAACTTATTAAGTTTTAATCGTGATTAGTGGTAATTAGTGTAGTTTAAGGTAAAAATAATGCTTTAATAAACTTAGATGAGCTTTACACATGTCCTACTCTCATTTTTTGTGTCATGGCTGACAAAGAAAATCCATGGGTCAACTTGGGGACCCCAAGGAGCCACTTTGGTTGGGAAATGACATAAATAACTTTTTATTTAATGTAAAAGTAAAAAATGACACAAACATAATATGTTTTACGAAAACAATTTTTTCATGGGGTTATAAAGATAATATTTTTGATTATAAATATTCATTGGAAACTAAAAATATTTCCTACATCATAGTATTTTTTTTATAATTTTTAGACTTTAAATAAATTAAATTATTTATGACATCATGATGATGCAGCGATGACCTCATTATTTAACGATTTAAATAAAATGGAAAGATAATGAAAACTCTAAAACCTACACATGGCCAAACCCATTTGGATGAGTGTATTTCGAAGCCTTATCACCTTATCCTCTAATTATAGCAATGTGGGACCTTTTGAATCCGAAACTCTTTTTAAAATAAAGTAACTTATCTTTACTTTCCAAAAGTGCCCCTCCTCTCCTCTTATAAAAGCCCCCCACCTCTACCTCATTTCACACACTCCTCAAGCCTTTGGCTCGGCCAAACCCTGGCCATTTACTCTCTCCACATCCCTCTCCTCATCCTAGAGGATTCACTTTGGGCAGAATCCTTTCAAAGGAAGCCTTTAGGCTCAAATCAAAAGAAGTTACACTTTTAAAGGTAATTCATTCTCTCATGTTCATTTGTGTTATTTTGCTTCTCCAACCCCCTAAACTCTATTTATTTAATTCTTTTGTAACAACACCAGTATCTTCAATATACTAGGATGTTTTTATAAGATTTATTTTAGCTAAACTCTCACACAACAACATCAAATGGTTAAAGAACATACGGTTTCCGTGGATGGCAAAATTCTGCCTCCCGAAATGATGATTGTTCAATACTCATTTAACACCATCAAAGGTGGCCATTATGATGTCACTATTTTTATATATGATATATAATATGTTTATTTTTTCCTTAAGCTTATGTTTTTTTCCATTTTGGGCATACCTTTATGGTTTCCATTATGGGTAAACACGATATCTTCATTTTAGGAAGTGCGGACTACCGCCCCCTGGAAGTGATTTGATTCGTTAATACCATATCTGAGATGTGTAAAGGATAAAGTTAATGATATTATATATTTTATTATACTGGAATTATAATATACTCTTATATCATTATGATTCCATTCCAGAAAATATGAAATAGAAATGGAAGTAGCGTTCATGCGTACGTAAGGCTTACCGTCTCCATGAACGGTGAATTTCATTTCTTACCTCTAAATGTGATGTAATATTATAAATACATGTATATGATGAATATCTATGATATATATGTTATCCAAATCATTAATATCATTCTGGATATAACAAAACTTTGACCAAATTAACAACATGTAAGTGTAAGAAGTCTATTTTTAACTTAAGAACCAAATACCGACAAATTGAACATTATTAACTTAAATGAATACATGATGTTCATAACATGGTATAAAAGGAATAATGAAATTGAAAAGGTTCTTAAGCAAGTAGATATTAACTCAAGTTTATTATTCAGGAGATTAAAGAACGGTCGGGTAATGTCGGATACGAGGTAAGGGAACTTCTTAACCCAATTACCATTCTTTGGGTTAATCTCCTACTTTCAAATTATGTCGTGATATTATTATGTCCTATCTTGTATTTGTACTTTCTTTATGTGTAATTAGAGTGAATACACATAATATATCTATTTTATTTTAAAAATGATCTTTGTATGGGACTTATTCTCAATCTCCTTTCATTGAGGCATATTTTATTTTATACACAACTTTCTTTTATACGGTGTATAAACCCCTTTGACTTTTATGTTTATTCAAAAGGAATATTTTTATACGAAGCATTTACTAAACGAAAAAAGGGAATGTTTTTGTCGTACGTATGCGGCGACAATGACTTCTCCACCGTCATGACCATTATTTGAGTTTCGTCTTCCTCTACAAGTCATACCATCTTTTTAAAAGAAAAATAAATACCATGTTTTTCTTTTGTTTTATTATGGTATTGAAAATGTTTTTCACAATGTTTTTTGTGTTGTATTGATATCTTGTGATTGAAATGTGGAAATGTTATGTTTCCTTTATGCATGTTTTATGTGATACGATTATGTTATGGTTCTTGGGCATTATTATGATGATGGGTGGTTCCGTGATAAACTAAGGGCGGGTGAGCCCGATATAGCTCTCCAATGCATTGGGTAACACGAAGGAGTGAAACGTTAAGGTTTCTCCGAAGAGATTTTAGGGAATATACTATGATGGGTATTCCAAACGTAACCAAGAGGGTTACTCCCTACGTAAGAATGTTATGAATGCCTCAAGTTACCTTTATGTCTTATGATTTCTATGATTTATTCATGATTTGATGAGGTATGTTAAAGTGCTTATGTTTTATGGGTAAAGTATGATCTCATCCTTATGTATATATGTACCCATGTTTCTTTTCCATATTTTTATATCCCTTACTGAGCTTTTTATGCTCATCCCAAGTTTTTTTGAAATGTTTTTCACAGGTCAAGGGAAAGGTACATGATATGATGATAGTGTCAAGAAAGTGTCAAGAAAGAATCCATGTTTATTTTAAATATGTTTCCATTGATGGGAATGAAGAATTCTATATTTATGTAACCACTTTGTTTTAACGTGGGTTGTAATGCATGTTTTAAGATCTAATTCTCTAAAACTCTAAACCTGAAAAGATCCTCAACATGTAATCTTGTGATAACTCAAGATTAAGTAAGGTTTAAGGCTGGGGCCTTATACTAGTTGTAATAGGTATAACACGATCAAAGGATAAGAAATAGTGATTTTAGACCTACACAAGACACAACCTAACTTTTTTTATATTTTTTTTGATTTTTTGATTTTTTAATTATTATTTTTGATCACATATCATTAAAATTTGAACAATATGTCATATGTATTTATGAATTCAAAAACCCCACTGATGGACAACCACTCTCCCATACTAAAATGAAGGCTTGCCATCAAGCATATGATAATGTTTTGAAAATTAATAAACGGGCACCCAAACAATGAAATCCATACCCCCAACAAGTAAATTCCAAAAATTATGCAATGAAAATACCTGATGATATTGGGTGGGATGATGTATTGGGATTGTAATGTTTCTATCAATGAAAAGGATTTCATAAGATAGAAGGGGATTTCTAAAGGAGGATTAATGTACAGTAAATGGGAGGCTATTTGGAGATTATAATTCTCATGTATTTCGGAAAATTCCTTTACCATATTAATGCACACTAAAGTAATAAATTCATCTTGATGGTCCAAAAACAAAAGATTCACAAATGGGGGTGAAAGAAACACTCTTTTTTTAAAATATGGCCATATGTGGACATTCCACGAAAGTGAATTTTGTTCCTCGCGGTTTGGGAAAATAATTTTACAAATAATAAATTGAGAATTCAAAATTGGTTTGTTTTGACCCAATATTATTTATCAAAATTTATGAAGAAACAACCATTTTTTTCAGATGATACCAAGTCTTTTGACTCTACAAAATGGTTAGACAGAATTTGTAAATTGGAAGGTGAGTAAGTGTGACTCTTGTTTGTTAATTTTTTGTAATTTTTTCGGTTTTTTTGTTTTTTAAAATTTCACACCCACCGAAAAAAGAAAGATTAAATAAAATCTTATGAGGAAAGTGGTAAAAAATCAATATGATAATGAGGGAGGAAGAAGAAGAAAGAGAGAATGAGAGTGATAGAATAGGAGTTAAAGGGAAAGAGTTTCCCCTAGTTTGGATTTTGTGGGATGTCATCCCCTTCCAGTGGTGGGTCAACTACAGTGTTTGGGGATCCATTGGAAGTCGATGTGGTTCTTGTATTTTTGGATGTTACCTAAAAAGGAGATATCATAATTCAACTAATAAAAAACTCAAAAGAAATTAAAATTTCATAAATGATAAAGAAAACCAGGTTTGCCTCGCAAAAAGATCTATATTCATTTTTCTAAAGGTAGAAATTTTTAGTAGACTACCCATTGTCTGATGGTGGCCATCGTTTTTTCTCAACCCTTGTGTGCTCCAAGAAAAAATTTTCCGTTGGGAGTCCTGGTGATTCATTGGATAATTCCAACCCTTCCTTATTATTTATCATGCAATGTGGTCGGTTTGGAAAGATAATACGACTATCCTCCCTTTGGTCTCCAATGTGAGGAATGATTTTATTTAGAATGTGATCATTTTCTATGATTTGAAATTCGGAAATATGTCTCAATTATTATTATTCATTTATGTAAGGATAAAAAAACTCAAAACCACTATATGAGATCCCAATTATTTTTAACTCATTTACTTCATCACTTACCGATGTAGAGTAATGAGGATCAGTGGAGTCCTATGACTGGATAAAATTTTCAATATGCTTTAATTCAATTTTTTTCCCAATAAATGGTAAATTTAAACCTCAACGGTGACCACTTTATTAAATATGGAACAAATCACACAACCTTCACTCTAATTGTGATAGGATAAACTAATTTTTTTGGGGTTATCCTCACATATAAATGATTTTTTAGAATCATGGGTAGGAAATGAAGAATGTAGGATACACTGATCTGAATGAACAAATGAGAATTCTAGTTTATTTTCCTCATTATCATAAAAGATGGAGAAGTTGATATCAGAGTAAGTTGAGATTATAAATATTTGTCAAGATCCTTTAGATAAATGGAGTTTTCATTTGTAATGTCAACATCAACTCTCCATTAATGACTTTGTTAATGAGGATACAATCATAAAAAACTCCTCAATCAGTTGAACAAGAAGGACATGATGGATTGGAATTCAACACACTCCCATAGAGAGTTTCAGAAGAATGGATTGAGAATGCAGATTCATTCTTTGATGGGTATCACATGAATTGGAAATTAAAGAACATTACTAGTTTTTCATCAAATGTCATGGATAAGATTCCATCATGGATATTAATTTTGGTTTTATATGTCATGAGGAAAGGTCTTCCAAAAATTATAGGAGATTGGAAAGAAGTTGTCTCACCTTCCATTTCAAGGACATATAAGTCAGCTAGGAAGATAAGATCATTGACTAGGACAAGGACATGCTCAATTACACCCTCATGACTAGTAGTGATTCGATTGGACAATTGAATAACTACACCCATTTGAAGTAAGGTAGAAAGACCAAGGATAGAGATTTTGAATTTGGGCATGAAATTAATTGAGGATCCTAGTTCCATGAGTGCATAATCGATGTTCGAACTTCCATTTTGGCATGGAGTTGTAATGGTTCCATGATATTTGCACTTAATAGGAATAAACTAGTGGGTTGAAATATTTTCAACCGTCCTAAGTATCTTCATATGGGTACACAAATCCTTGAGAAACATATCATACTTAGGAATTTTTTTAATGGCATCTATAAGGGGAATGTTCACCTCAACACGTCTAAACAAGTAAAGAATTTCTTGATCGGTTCCAAAGGACTTCATTGGCTTAGAAAAATCTTGAAGAAAAATAATTGGGTTTCTAAGGGGAATAGAGTGAGGTGAGGTAATGGTTTCAGGTTCTTTTTCATATTTCATTTTCATTTCAATTTCTAGGTCAACATTCAAAGGCGGGTTGGAGGACTTATCTCTAGGCATGGAAATTTGCTTCCATGATCTATGTTAAATTTCACATATATTAGCCATAGGGTTTTTTTCTTGTTGATATGGGAGTTGAAAAGAATTTGATTATTGTTTCTAGTTCAGGTGGGATGAAATTTTACCAATTTGGGATTCAATGTTTTTGAGGCTATTACACGTGAAGGAGGAATGATCATCCGTTGCACCTTCCCATGGTTTCTTGGAATAAGAGGCTTTTCCAGGAATTGGATTACCTTGATTTTGGTTCATGGGAATGTGATTATATTGGATTTGGAATTTCGAAGGCTCACTAGGATAGTGGAATCTAGGAGGAGGATTTTTCTTTTGTTGTTTAGGAACAAAATGATAGGGTTTTTTGAAGTTACCAACACCTTGACCATATTGAAACTGGTTTGGGTTTTGAGGTGGGAATTAAGGTCAATGAGAGATGAGATTACCATACCTTAGGCCTTGGTTATATGTTATAGAGAAGGGATTAGAGTGAGGTTGGTTGAAGTCTCAAATGAACTGACCTGATTGTTGAGGGTTGGGGATCCACTGAGCATATGCTGCATTGAGATCCATTGGTCTAGAGGATTCAGACTGATCCTTTTGAAGTTGTGGAAATGTGTGAGTTGGATGAGCTGGTGAGTTGCAGATTCCACAATTTTTGACAGGTCCTGGAAATATTGATTGTGGAGAAGATGAGGTTGGATATTTGGATGCAACATCAAGTTGTTGCAAAAGACAAATAAGGCCACACATTGACTGGTTCATCATGTTCAGTGCTATGTGTTGATTGTCTTGGAGTTGTTTTACTTGATCATGTGGTCATGTATGGAATTTTTTAGCGTTCTGAACCATGTTACTTATTATAACTCTTGTAGCTGAAGGAGTTTCATCAACAAGAGAATTGCCACTTTGAGCCTCAATGAGAGTCCTATCCATAGCTAATAACCTCTCATAGAAGTATTGGATCAAGTGTTGGTCAGATATATGGTGGTGTGGGAAGGTTTCCACAAGCTTTTTGAACCTCTCCCTGTATTCATGGAGTGATTCATTAGGGAACTGGTGGATACCACTTATTTCATTTTGGATCGAAGCAATACGAGATGAAGTAAAGAATTTCTCTAAGAAGTGTCATTGCATGTCATTCAATGTGGTCGTAGAACCAGAATGAACGTATTATATACATGATTTTGCAGTTTCAGCAATGGAGAAAAAGAATTCTCAGAGTTTTATTTGTTCATCAGAAACCCTGTAGGCTTCATGGTAGATCACTCCACTTGGAACTCTTTAAGGTGGATATGTGGATCCTCACCGGAAAGCTTGTGGAAATGAGGGATAAGGTGGATCGAACTTGATTTGAGTTCGAATTCAGCTTCTATATTTGGATATTAAATACCAAGATCCTGGTAATTCATATCAGGGGAAGCAAGTTCTTTAAGTGTTTGTTCTCAAGGATTGGCCATATCTAGTTCAATTGGTTGGACAGTGACTGGTTCCCGAGTGATTTGATTCTCCCTAGTTTTCCTCCTATGTTGGTGAAGTGTTTGATCAATTTCAAATTCAAAAAAATCCAATGGATTGTTTCGAAGGTTATGGGGCATTTAGAGAGAAGTTGGAAGAAAGAAGATGATGGGTTTTTCTATGTGTTTTTTTTTCAGTTTATGATTTTTATTAGAAGGCGGTTTTTTCTTTGTCTGTTTTTTGTTTATTAGTTTTTTTTAAAATTACCAGAAACTAACGTCAATTTAACTGCTCCATATTCGACAACAGGCCAATTTGTAATCACGAACAATTTTCACCTATCGATCGGTCAATGTTTCGATGCTTTTCTAATGTGTATAGCATCACTCGATTCGAATCCTCAATGATGATACTTTTTAATAATCTTTTGATTTTAGTTGATTGTATTTGGATTAGGGGGTTTTTTGCAGAGATTAATTGAAATGAATGATCTATTTAAAAATTTAATAAATATTGGTGTGAGTTCATCATTAGGTAGTTAATCTTGTGATATCTTTGAACATTGCTTTATATTGCATTAAATTAACACCCGTGTCACAACTTGATGTTGATTGGAATTCACAAGTGATAAGGATTTAATCCATGCCTTGACTTAATAAAGGGTTCTAATATAAATCAGAGCCTATTGATGGTAGTGTATTTATGGTTTCAATAATTTATTTAACCAACATGTTAAACAAATAAATTCATTAATCAATGACATGATAATTCCAACATACACAAAGTAAAATCAAAGAATACACATCGAGCAAAAGCTCTCAATAGCTTAAAATCTCTAAATAATGACTCACCCCAATGGGACTTATACTCATACATTGAGATTATTAGTAATCTAGTTATAATTATTGTGATTTTAAATTAAGAAGATAAAAAATGTAAGGGATTATAAAAGATTGGTGCGACGAACACACACACAAACAATGATGATATCTAAAAATGAACTTTTGATTGAATGGGAATGAAAAAGAAGGGAATGTGATTCAATTGTATTTAAACTATTTTAAGGAACTTAATATTATTCTACAAATGTTCGATTAGAATAATAGATAATCAAGAAGAAACATTCATTAAAATATAATTTCATATACAAACACTTACGAAATTAGAATTGAAGAACAACACAAAAGTAAAAAAGAAACAAAGAGAGGATGAAAGATATCTCAATTGAAAAAATGAGTATGGAAGGACCCACCATGCCCTAGGAAAGTACTTGTTTTTTTCAATATCTTCTCTTCTATTATGATATTCCAACTCCTTTGAACGAGATGAGGGAGATGTATTTACCGACCATGGAAGTAGACTGTTTGCATTCCCAATCAATCCCTCCACTTGGCTTGATGATTTGGACATCTAGAGAGTTTAATCTATAGATATATTATTCTTTAAAGTTGTATATAATACTTTTTTAGGACTAATCTAAAACTTTGGAGGGATTTGGACTCTTGGATCCAATTTTATGGTGGTTTCAATAAACAATGTTAAATTGTACATTTCTATCCATGCTTTTTTGATGGCCAAAATGTGAATGTATTTTGGAATAGAATGATTCTTTAAAATCCAAATTATTTCATCAAAAATATCGGCTACCAATATATCCTACTCACACTAAAAAATATCAGCTATATTTGATTACTATATTTGGATATATGTCATGAATACTATACAGATTGTAATTCCCATCCAGAATGGTTGGCTGAGATTAAATGAATAATTTTGGAATATTTTATTTTTATTTGGGCCTATAAATTTTTAAACATGACTACTTAAATTGTCCCCAAAAATTTTAAGTAGAATAAAACAATCTGTACTTCTTTATTGAGCGTAGAAATAAAATCTTCATGGATGGTCCTGTTTCATCACCGATTCTGTATGCCTTCTTGTGTAATCCATATGGGCATTCAAATCGAAGAATTGGCCCATGAAACCTTCTAATGAAATGTTCTATATTGTATTAGGTATTCTAAAAAAATATGAACCACAATATTTGGATCATTATGGGGAGTGTTATAAATAAAATACTGAATTGAATCAGTTAGACTACATCTAAAAATGCTTAATAATTACACTAAGTATTATAACAGTAATATTTCACAAAAATTATGCACATTTCATTTGAAATAAGTAATGGGACTATATAATAAGTCATTAAAATATCAATAACATCACCAAACCTCATTATTTGTTTCTTCCCAGAAGAGTTAATATGTATCCATACCCCTACTAGGGACATTCTCTCAAATTTAACATACATGATATAATTAACTGGACCTATTTTTTTAGGGATTCATAGGACCCATGAAATTTAATTTTGCCCAAATAAGGGGATTATTAATTTTTCAAAGAATAGGAGGCCCAACGATGCTAGAATCTCTTGTAATTATGATCATTTACTATACCACAAGATCCTCAGGCCCACCATCATTGAATTTGAAATTTCAATATATTGGTCCCAAGTCCATGTGTATAATGGGCTAGTCATATTGGGTGATGTTCATCATATGTTAGTGATTTATCCGCTGATCCCGTTAATGATAGTGACGGCTTAGGAGAATTGTAGTTAGACCCTTGCAGTGAGATGTAGAAACATGATGAATTGTCAGAACATAAGGTAGTTTCTCATGCTACGAGTTTCATCCATTGTCTATTACAAAGGACCAAACCTCATATGGTTTGTGTACCCCCTCCCACTACTTTTTCTACTTCCAGATTTCATCCATACACATCCCAAAATAATAAAAACCAATGGTGTAAGGAAATTTATATTTCCCTACTAATGTAAAAGATAACCATCAATCTTGGTAGCACAAGATTAACTCTTTTATAATGAGAATAAGTATGCCTTAGTGAAATTCATGGATCTAGTAGACTACTTCACAACACCTGTTAGTTAGGAATTACACACCAACCCCATTGGTTAATCTGACTAATGCCATTAATGGAAATTGTGGGACCCATTATTTTTTATGAATGCTAAATCCAATTTATTGAGATTAGAATTTTTATGATAATGAAACAATGTGGACAGATTTACGAAGATCTAAACATGAATATTCATCTCATTATGGATCATCAGGTATACCTTAATAGGGAACCATGTTAGTTTCCTAAGAAGTTCAGTCATGAACAAACTGTGATCAGACTCACCTAGAATGAGGCTAAAATATCCAAAAAATAGTTAACTACTAGTTCAAAGCATGCGAGATAGTCAATAAGAGAAAACTAACAACATTATCCAGATGCCAATGGATCTGCCAACAAAATTTGATGCAACCCATGCAATGGATCTTCCCTCTATGGATACAAATATTCCATTTTCTTAGAAATATTATAAGTTAAAATATAATTTCTACCTAACAGTGAGGATTTAAACCATTAGTCCCTCTACCTGTTAAAAAAATTGTTAGTTATTTGATGATTTCATGAAATGAACTCTCCAGTAAAATGATGAGGTAGTTTCTATTGAGTACTATATTACAGAGGTATATGGGCAAGAGTAACGATAAGTTGTCATATTATTTTATAGGTGAGGTGATTTAATATTCAGGAAAGGGAACATACCCCTTCATTTCATAAGATTCTTGTTTAATTACATCCATATCCACCACTGATGGGTGGATTTTGTCTATAAGATCAATAAGAAACCGACCCAAATGGTACAAAACATGGTTCTCACATAGGAAGATCTGATTCCATCCAACCTAAATATTCATAGTTTTGACCTGAGTGAGTAGAACACACATGAAAATTCAGGGCTGATGACCCAGTTTGGTAGTCTGATATGTAGAACTGAATTCATTGTAGTCATGAATAATACTAGTTAAAATGAGCTTTGGGGTATCCTTATCTATATTTTCTTGTAATAGGCCCTTCGTTATATCAATTGTGACTTAAATACCATATCAATGGTCGCGTGAGTTCACCCTAGGGTGACAAAACCCCTTTTTGTACTATAATGATCAATATATGGATGACAGAAACTACAAGAGAGAAGTGATGCATGCTAAGACTGATGGAAATGATCACATCAATATTCCCAATGATCTGAATGTCACCATTGTTAGTTTGTGGGGAGACATGGATGACCACATTATTCTCCTTGTTAATCCATTTCAAACCAAAATCCATAACCTTGAGGGATATTTCTTTTACCCAAAAAAAATTATTTTCATCACTGAAAATAAGGATCGCCAAATGATTACATCATAATTTACAGTTTATTGGATCATGTTTTTTAATAAAGAACTATTCTATGAATTATCAAGAGGTTTTACATATGACAAAATATTTAGGACATTATGTTCTATTATACATAGCATTCTTGAATTGATGGAATTAGAATCATTTCCAATAGCTTTATATTTTGTATATATCTCATCGTAGGATGAAGGATGAAACTAGCCCGACCAGTTCAATCCCTATTGTTTTAGTATAGTTGGATCACCTCTGCTGGAATTCAATTTTTTACCAAGCATTCACCATTTCTTCCCCTATTTTTGTTTTCCTTAATGATCTGCCTACTCCCATTGATTATCTCATATCTGACAATGAAGATTATAGGGATGGTGAACCTTTATTTTTGGAAGAGGGTGTCTTCACCATGGATGGAGAGTTAAATTGGGTGAACATTGGTATCCTAAGTGATGTGAGGATAGTACTAATTTTTGCATTAATTCCCTCAAATGAGATTCATTACTATATTTCTTTCTGAGAGATGATTCACGATGCATTCATCTAGAACATTTAAAAGATCTTCAGGATGGATACTTAGGGTTCTGTTCAACTTCATAACTACCTAGTTAGTCTTCATGGGTTATAAAAACCTACAAAAAATATGTACCCCTCTAAAAATGATATGATATAGGATGAATATGAAAATATTACCAAATTCATCATTATCATGTAAGTATAGTTCCCTATATGGAAGAAAAAAATCATCATTATAAGGAATATGAGTTGGAAGATTAGTGTCCATATTGATTTCTGATATGCCAACCAATATTTATCAGTTGTTTATTTTCCACTTCCGGTGATTAATATTTAGATCATTGAAATAGTGAAATTACATGACCGATCCTTCATGGATATATACAAAAGGTAAAATCAGATATGGATTTCCATTCATGCTGATGGTTACACAACCATCTTGGTGCCACATGGGAATTTATTCTATAAGTTGATGCGCTTTTTGAAGAATAATCTAATGTCCAATTTTTATAGATCCAAGAAATAATTCATAAAAACAATTATCAAGATGTTTTTAAAATTTTATATGGAAGATGTGGTAGTTAAATATGAGGTGCATATGGACTATCTCAAGGATCATGACAATGTGTTTTGATTCATCACATTATAAAACCTAAAGATGATACTTCTATTTTGGGACATTAGGGTTACTTCATGTATGATTATCAGATCCATCGTAAGATACAAAGGCAGTTAGATCATCCTAGATATGTTTATGGACAACACACAAATAACTCCCCAGAGAAACATGTTGGATCTATAGTTCCCCAATAGGCACATATCCTACATACAAAAATTTATCGTGATTCTATATGGTAGTTGTATTCCACTTTCGATGATCATAATTAAATTATACTTCTACTAGTGGGATGATGAGTTATAGAATCCATAGAAAGATATCATGTAGTACTTGATAATTTCTCTGATATTGAGGCCTCTTATCTTATGTAATCTTCTAGTCCAATATGTTACCACCATTGAATGGTCCCTTGTCTCCCTTCTATCCAAGAATAATCGTGAAAGAAGTGATATATTTTTTTCATATCTGACTTTTACACTCATCGGCCTGGATAATAGATACACCATTATCGAGAAGTGATATGTTGATCATTTTTTCATAGTGTATATATTACAACACTATACAAAGAATTACGAGATATATTTGGTGTCTTGTGTGTGCCTTCTTATATTTATTCACAAGCTACCCATGATGATTCAATGGTTGGGACACTGCCATTTGATCCTCCATCAGTTGGACATCAAGTTTGTTTTTTAGAAGGTTGTCAAAGGACGTGATATAAATGATTTCTTATATTCCCATCTTGGAACTGATTAGCCTCCCATGGATGTTGATTACCCATATGAAGATATCCTCTAATCATATCATGTTTCACGATGATGGATCATGTGTTTCAAAGGGTCCTCCTAATGCATGACAAAAATAAGGATACATAGTCCCAACCTTAATGGTGTTGGCCTAGGGATCATCTTTATTTCCCTATTACAAGCCATCCTACCATAATTATTAATCTTTTCATAAGGATGAAACAATTATGAGGTGGATAATTTGGGTCTCATTACTAGGCTCTATTTGAAACTCAATATTGAATAACCACATTAAAATGTGATGGAGAACACTGAGTTGGTAATAAAATAGGTAAATATTGACTAAATCATCAGAAATAATGTGAATTTCCCCCTTTAGAATAAAAATCATCTACTAAAAGACCATTTCACTATTCATCCAAAAGCTACCCATTTCTTTCTTTTCGAGAATGGTTGAGATGATGCCCATTCTAGTTTTGGTGGGTGTTTTGAGGATCCTTACTTGGATGGCATGTTAACCCTTGTGAAAAATTTCAGGGTCGTTGGCCATTCCATTTTGAATAATGATGAAATATTGTTTATAATCCAACTTTCTAGTAGTGTGTTATCCACTAGACACTTAGGTCACACCATAGTAGAAAAAATTCTTTATTTGAACACTCCATTATCAAATATAACCAATGTGATGTTCTCAATAAATAATGTGTCATATGTGAGTGAATGTTCTATTTTAAAACATTGTTCAAAATCTATAGTTGGAATAACCCCAAAAGGACTCTCTAATGATGTCATTCTATAATATTTCTCCATTATTGAATCCAATAAGATGGTATCCCCTAGATTATCCAAAAATTAAATGCTATATCCATTGGAACTTATCTAGTAGGGTTAATGTACAAAAATTAAATACAAATGATGGGATCCTTCTGGAAAACCTTCATCCATGAAAACATTGAGTTCTCTAAGAGGTTCCATGAATATTATATCTATTGTAATTTTATCCACGGACCAACTTATCTTCGAACAAAAACCATTTAATCCTTGTCCTTTGTTGTATGAGGACACGATGTTTTATAACCACACTTGCCACTAAAAATTCACTGGTGTAGTTTCTTTTTAACTACAACTAAATTCATCTTCAAATAGGAAGATGTGAATCCATGAAATGAAGTCAAGAACTGATCTGTGATTGAGTTTTGGATTTCCAAAATCATCCATACATTTGGATTTCCACATTCTATTATCATAAAAATGGAACCATCATTTGTGTTACAAAGATGAATAAATTTGTATTATATGTACAATATCTAGTGAAACCGTAATTCTTTCAAACATTCCTAATAAAATAGGAACTTTGAAGTGATCCACAAGACCCTCTCTCACAACTATTAGAAGACGATGGGATAGAATAAAAAGAAGTTTTCTTGAATATATGGTCAAGTCAATATGTTCATATCAAACAATGACTTTGTTTTTCACCCATGTGACCCCATATTTTCTAGATTATGAAAAAAAGGATGTAATTATCATTATGATTATGGGTTTTCACTCTGAATAGTTACCTATTACCAAATAAAGAAAGAAAAGATGAATTAATTCTATCTAGATGATTTGAATGACCTCAACGAGAATAGGCTTCATGAAATTCACAATGTGTAAATGAATTAGTGTAAAAAGGGGATTGTGTTCATTTTAAAGGTTCACCTCCACTCATTCCTCTAGTGTGACAAGGTACTAGCCCTCTAAACACCAACGATACATTGAAAAAATTCACCAATGTTGGAATTCATGATGGAAGGACCTCACATAATTCATTATTTCAATTCCACTAATGTATAAATGTTGATCACCATAGATCAAGAGAATATCATATATCCCAACAACACCATGTTTCTTATTTATTATATAAGATGAGGGCCAATGTTCTGACAATTAAGACCTTAATCTAATTATAGCCCTAGGGTATAGTATAATTGACCTTAACTATTCAAATTTGTTCCAATTCTACTTGACTGTAATCCTTTTTTATGGGCTGTCATTTATAACCTTAAAGAAAAATAATCACCTTGGTATGTATGACCCGACCATAAAATATTTTTGAGGATTGAAGTTGTGTGAACATAAAATATTTTTCATATGTCCATGAATTATTACCTCAAACTATATGATCCCCTTATGATTTACGATTTAAGTTGTTTAAGTTGTATTATTAGTGATTACAGTAGTATGACATTAAACTGAGAATTCCAACATCTTAAACACATGATGTCAAACTATATCCATAACCCATTTAAAACAATGGTGTAACATCCCCTACATGGATTCTAATAATCCAATGCTCCGAGCCTAGTGGTTACATGACCTTAAGCACGCCTCCCCGTATGCCGAAGGTTTTCGAATAGTAGAAGGGGTCTGAATAGGTAATTAGGGAGACTATACCTCATTTAATCAGATAAATCCACAATATAAGATAAGTACTAGCAGAATAATAATCAATAATACAATATCATGCATAATAACCATTTCCCAAAACGGGGTATAACCATGTCCAATAGTAAATATTCCATTCAATGCTACAAGTGAAAAAAGTGAACAAATCTCGGAATAAAGACAAATTGAAAAATCCAAAAAATGTTCATGAAATAAAGTCTAGTTCCTCTTCCATGTATACCCATGCCAACCCAAATACTTAGCAAGAGTCCTTGCCCTTGTCCGGACCTGCAAGCATGAAGTCTGCTCGAGTACCCATGGTGGCCCGAGCAGGGTGTGAGTACAACTCCATAGGCCACCACCAATGGTGTCTATAAAATATCTATTATAAACAATCGTGCATGATAAATTTAAATGAATAATATATTACATGGAATTTTTTATGTTCTATTATCCAGTTTTGGTCAATTACCAACATTTTTTTTCATTTCAATATATTAAAATTTCATTCCATTTCCCATTACTTTCCATTTCTAACACATTTATCATTGTTTCATAAACACAACAAGTTACACTACATAAAGTACTCAATTACATACATGAGGAAAACACACAACTGTCTTATCTCACTAGGAACAACTACCCCATTCCAACCATATCATAACCTTGAAGCATCCGTTCAGGTGGATGTAAACCATATCCTCACCTCGATGCATCATTCCGGGTGGATAAAAATGCTAGGGAAACAGAGAATCAATCCTATCGACACCCCGAGTATTAGGGGTGGAATTTAGAGCCTCATTCCAACTCAACCTATAGGCATAAAATCTCAATCAATACCCCCACACTACCAAGCTATGTGCTCATGCTATACATATATGTATCCATTATCCTTTTACAGAACATCACAACGGTTGCCCAAAGAATACCTAAACCATAAAAATTACATGAGGGTTAATAAAATGAATTAATCCATTAACACATTTAAACAAATTTCACATCATTTAACCATCTATCCCAATTCATTTTTATTATGCTTATCTAAGTAATAATTCATTCTTTTTTCCTATATCACTAGGCCTGGAACATTATTTCTAATTCACTAGGATTCATTACCATACTCATAACCCATTCAATTATGGTCATTAATCCTTTCCACATTTTAACCCATTATCCCTTTGGATATTATCAATACTAGGTGCACCAAATAGCTTTAAACCCAACACAAATAGTAACATAATCATTTTAGTCAAGGGATATAAATGATTATACAACAATCTCACGTGTTCTTCACAAATCCCTTGATCTGGAAGAGTTGTCTCACCCCATGGGTAGCCCTAGATTATTTTCATTTCCCTAAACACATCCCATGTGGATGGTGAGGGTATATATTTTCTTTTTTAATATCCATTTTACCAAAACATTCCATGGGTGATCAAAACATACAAACATACACACACGAACAAAACCACACATGAAAAAATCCTCAAATAAACAATGGGATATAACGTGCAGAACACATACCTCGATATTGAGGGTGAACACACTCTAATTGGTCCCTTAGATTCCACTTCAACCCAACTTTTATGATTCATCCTAAATATCACCAAAGAGTAGGGTATTATATCATTAAAAGGAGTAGATAAGATGATACAAACCCTAAACTCAAAAGAGAATAATAGATGGGATTAGCCTTACCCGGAGCTTTGATCTGCAACCAACAACACCAAAAACTCCATAGAAATTAGGTATATTTATATCTTGTAGCTCTTGAGAGATTTGGTTCTTCCCTTGGGTGAAGAGGGGAGAAATGGTAGGAAATACCTTGTTTGGGTTTCGAATCCCATAGTGGAAAAATTGTAATTTTTTAGATGTTTTTTGGTTGCATGGTTTACCCGAACGGTTTTCCAAACTGTGCACCATCTGTTCAATTTCATATATCCTAAAAGGACACGCACACAGTTAACTACCACTTTTTTCCAAACCACGTGCAAACCATGCATACGCCATTGTCCAAAAAAACACATCCTACACAGTTTCCGGGGTTGTCTGCAATGTTAGCACTAACCGTGCACCGACCGTGTGACCTTCCCAAAAAACCCATTTTTTAACTTCCCATGTCCCAACCCCTCTGAACACCCCTGATCCACCTCCAGGACTTGGTTAAGAACTTAGTTAACCAAAACAATGGATTCAAACCAAAACAATGGATTCAAATAAAAATATAGACATGAACATACATTTCCATAATCTGAGATATTAAAACCTAACAACCTTATAACAAATCGCCCTCGAGCCGAGCTCCCAAGCTTCATTTCACTTCAAATGAATGTGATTGGGCCACTCAGCCCTCCTATCTCATTCACGTCCCATGTTTCTTCCTAAAAATTCCCATGCATCCATAGTACTCACAATAATGGAACTACTATTAACCACACTACTTTCACACTATGATCCACGACACAAAACCGATGCTCCAAAAAGGATGCATCAGGATCAGGCATAACATCCTGTATATCCCCAATGCGATTTAGATTAGGTTTATATCGCTGATGTTAAAACACATTAATGAAACCATGAATCTTTCTATACTGTTGTGGAAGATCCAATCGGTAGGCCACTAGCCCAATCTTCTATACAATCTCAAATGGCCCCACATACCTATACACTAGCTTTCCCTGCTTCTAAATCCGCTGGGGACTCATACATTGTGTCAACTGAAGGAACACACTATCACCCGCATTGATCAAAAGAGGTATATTCATCTGAAAACCTTGCGACATCTTCCTACTAAGGGTTATATCCATCCATTTCTGATTCAACTCGACTTTCCCATATGTATCCTGCACGAGACTCAGTCCCAATAGCTCAGTATCACCCGCCTCCAATGAAAATAGAAGAGATATACATTGCCTCCCATAGTGTACCTAAAAGGGATCCATCTAATCTGTAGCTTGAAAACTAGTGTGGTAGTAATATTGAACAAGTGACATGTACTTTTCCAAGGAACCACCAAAATCCAACACAGAATCCCTCAAAATGTCCTTCAATACATGGATCATATGCTCTGAATGCCCGTCCATCTCCATGTGAAATCCTTAATCAAAATAACCTAAGTACAATGAACCTTTTACAACCCCTTCGAGATGCAAAATGTGAAACACAGATCACAATATGACACTATAGTCAGTAGTACACAATGAAACTGTACAGTTTCATGAACATACAACTCAAACAACTGATTAACTTTATATGTCTCCTAAATCGGTGGGAAATGTGCCACTTTAATTATCCAATACACAACCTCCCAAATTTCATCATTTATCCATGGAATACTAGGAATAATCCACACAGAATCCATCTTCACATCATCCCACTTCCATTAAGGAATGGGAAATGGATGTAACAATCCACCTGGGGATTGATTCATGGCCTTCACCAACTAAAAGGTAATGCGTTGTGCCCCAAAGCCTGAAACATCCTTTTTCATTTCCTATCACCAAAAACATCTATAGAGATCACAATACATCTTGGTCAAACCCAGATGAACTTTCAATTTCGATGCGTGGAACTCAAACATCAATTAACCATGCATGCATACCGACACAACCACGTGATCATGAACACAAACGACCACCTCCACATCGATTGACCAACCAGAAGGTGTCTCCCCACCATTAAGTCTTTTATTCATGGTCAAAAATTCCAGATCTTCAAGATAACATTCCTTAACTCAAATCAGAAGCATCGAATCTACCATAACAGAAGTAAGAGTGACAGGACCATTTTCCTCTCATGCCTCTCGGTGCATCTCTGCAAACAAATCCATCACCTTCCATTTGATTCTGGATTGCTAAACCACCAGGTTCTGAGCCTTTCTTATCAATGAATCAGCAACACAGATCTCTTCCCCATTGTATATACCATCTCAATGTCGAAATACAAGAGATACTCACCCCATCTTCACTGTTAATGATTAAAATCGCGCTGCAAAAAATACATACTTTAGACTCTTGTGATCGGTATACACCGTGAACCTTTCCCCCGACATGTACTTCCTCCATCACATTAAGGAATACTATATTACAGCCAACTCAAGATCATTAATTTGATAATTCAACTAAAGGGGTCTCAATTTCCACGACCCATAATCCAGAACCCACTAATATTGCATCAAAACATCCCCAAATCCCGATACCAGACGCATCATAAAATAGAACAAAATTCCTACATGGCTTAGGTTAGATCAAGATCGGTGTTGTCGTCAATTGATTTTTCAACTCTTGAATGGAATCCTCACAAGATGTCGACCACTCAATTCAGATTCAATTATTGGAAAATCCTGAATGTTTTTCAACAAAATGAGAGAAATCATGAATGAACATCCAGTAATACCCAACCAAACCTAGAAAACGCTGAACGTCTGAAACACTCTTGGGATTATCCCAAGACACAAATGCTTGAACATTATCTGGTTCCACCGACACACCTGCCTCAGAGATGATGTGACCCATAAAATTCACATCTTCAATACATAACTGACACTTTGACTGATTGGTATAATGTTGATTCCCTCATATTGTAGTCAATACAACGTCAAGATGTTTGCAATGATCATCATGAGTTTTCTAGAACACCTAGATGTCATCAACAAATACAACCACATAATAATCATGATAAAGATTAATGACATAGTTATTCAATTTTTTGAACATTTTTGGTTGATTGGTCATGCTAAAAGGCACCACCACAAACTGAAACAACCCGTACTGACTCCTGAATTATTTAAAAGGTACATCAAAAGGCCTCACCATCAACTTGTGATAACCCGATGATAGATAAATCCTAGAAATAACTGATGCACCCCTCAAAAGGTCAAATAAATCATCAATTATAGTTTGAGGGTAAAAATTTGTCACCATCATCTGATTCAACTTTTGAGAATCAACACACAACCTTAATGACATGCTAACCTTCTTGAAAAAAGGACAGGAGATCCCCAAGGATACGTAATAAGACGCTTGATCCCCTTATGTTCCAACTCCTAAAGCCAAACCTCTAACTCTTTGTGTTATTTTGGTGTCATTCGGTATTGTGGAATAGAAATTGGCTTGTCTCCCAACAATAACTCAATCGCGAACTCAACATCCCTGTCAGGTGGAAACCCTCGAGAATTACTCAGGAGGAAGATCTTGAAACTGATCCACTTCTGTAGGGAAGATAGATTGTTCCCCTATTTCATCATCAAGCACAAGATAATCTAGTTGATCCATTAGAAAATCCATGTATCGATATAATGGTCCCACATCACCTGCTCAAACATCTCACTCTACTCAATGGACTTAAGAATCACCCTCAATTAACTTGAACGATACCCTTCCATGGTAACAATCTTTGTCCACCTGATACAACATTAACCATTCCATATCATAGATTAGTTCAATTATTAACATATCTAGAATTAACAAGTCCCATAGGAAACGATACACATAGACATCCAGAGAACAACTTTTCTATTGCCTAATTTCCTCATTCTACACCCCCAACAGAGTGTCAATTGACATAACCCCTCAAACATTCTCCACTGACAAACCCAACACTACCACATGCTGAGAAGGAACAAAGTAGTTTGTTAAACTAGTGTCTAAAAATGCACTATAATGTGTAGAAGCTACTAGAATCATACCTCTAATAGTTGATGGCACATCCTATCTATCACCAGGTGCAGACTAAACTATGTGAAGCTGACCAGCCCCTCTACCCTAGGCTCTAATGTTCATGCCTTAGACTCCACTCGCTTTCTGATGTGGGTGATCCTGCCCCAGAGTTCCACATCCACCACCCCTGTTTGTACGGCCTGTGGAGCTCCAACTACCAGCATGATATGGTGAAACTGACCACCTACCTCTGCTAGGCATCTGCCTTTCACCAACATTCACACTCTCCTAATGATGGTTTTTACAAAACCTCTACACGTGTCCCAATCTTCGTCATGATAGACACTTAACTTGATATTGGGGAAACTGGACACATTTGTTCCCTGACCATCCACATTGATTGTAGAACACCTGATCACCGAACTGAGAGGCGAACCCTGTCTTCTAACCACCATGAACACTTCCTCCTTGCTAGAAACATCCAAAACAATGCTTTCGGCCCTCTGAAGATGCCCCACTTGTCTACACAACTGTCATGACAAGACCACAACATGAAAATATCTTCAGGTTTCATTATGAGAACAATGCCTTATCCATTACCTCTATAAACCACTTCAAGATAAAGATATTCACTGATGACCTGGTGTCATGCTACAGCCCATCCTCGAAACACCACGCAACAACTACTTCATCCCCCACCAACACTAGAACAATGTGTCACATTTCAGTGAAGTCGACTACATTCTCCATCATCGACATCGATCACTAAGTCGGAATTTTAAAATCTACAGCATGATGTTCTCTCAATTTCTCTGGGAAAAAATTTCTTCAAAATCTTTTCCTGGAAATCATTTCACAGTATCCCCTAAACCTCCTCATACTGAGCTTGGATGTCCCACTAACACATTACCCAACCCCGTAACATATAGGGTTCCAACTTAACCCTCTTCACATCGGGAGTTTCTAGATGATCAATTATTATTAGGAATGACTCTATCCATAACTCCTCTACCTCTAGCCCACCCTCTCTATAATGATCGGAGGGTGCTGTAGCTGAAACCCTCTAGTCTTCTCAAACATACTTCATGCAACATGGCATGGTTCCCGATCCATCATCTAAATAGAACAAGGAATGTTCACTCATGTTGCTCTTCCCCACATTCCATGATCACCAAATTCACTTTCACCTCTTTAGTAGGAGTGTTTTTAGCAACAACCTCTTATTTCCCACCAAGCGATCGACGTCATGGTGGAATTTCTCAACATTTCCATACACATGGTTTAGAACACACGCCATATATAATTTAAAATATACCAAAAAGATGTCTCATCACAATCCCCAATAACCCAGAAAACCAGAACAATCCTTATATTCCATGGTATTCTGAAAACATCACCCAACCATCCCTACTGTGGGCCATGGCCCACACTGGGTAAACCAAAATACACCACCACAAATATCATAGAACATGTTAAGACAACATTTTCAATTCAATACAACCCTTAACTAAAAATATTTTATTAATCATCACTTATCATTATTTTATATTCAGCACCTTTCATTGTTTCATAAATAGCATTTTCCATTTTCAATCATCAAGATACATGGTGCATTCTTCTTTTCTGGCTCCACAAACCCAACATCTATGTGCCTACCATGATTCATGTCACCTACCTCTCTAGGCGTCTACAAATGATGCATTAATACACAACTTCATGTCATTGAGGCCATGATAGAAATATAATAAAACAATCCCATCACACAACATGTGCATAACCCAATGGTGAAATATCATCAACTGTAACATCGCAACATCCTGAATCACAATTCCCCCATGGGTGACATGAGGTTTCCAACATAAATGGATTTTCTAATCCCAAGAACGAACTCATTTCCAAGGCCCGACACATCCTATCTCTCATCTACCATCCCAAATAACAATATTTCAGAGAGAGATAAGAAATACATCCCTCTGATACAACATTTTTCCATCCCCAACCCCGAAGCCTCTAAACCGGTGCTCCTAGCCTGGGGTTTACATGACCTCAAGAATTCCTCCCTGTTTGAAAAAGGTTGTCGACTAGCACCAGGGCTCTAAATAGACAGTTGGGGAGACAATACCCCCTTTTATTAGAGTAATTCAAAAAATAATATAAACAAAATAGTGTAATTATAATCAATAGTACCAGAGCATGCATAACAACCATTTCCCAATATATGGTACAACCATGTACAACTGTAAATATTCCATGCCATGATGCAAGTGAAAAAGTGAACAAATCCTGAAATGATGAAAAATAGAAAAATCCCCAAAATGGCCCTGACACCATGTCTGGGTCCTCATCCACCTACAGCCATGCCAATCCAACTCCCAGGAAAGAGCAATTTCCCTTGTCCGGACCCACAAGCTTGATGTATGATCGGGTACCCACGGTGGCCCAAGTAGGTTGTGAGAACTGCTTAGTAGGCCACCTCCAACTATGGCTACAAAATATTCACTATAAAAAATCTTTAATTCAAAAGGGAAATGAATAATAAATGACAAGGAAAAGATTAAGTGAACTTGTCTTATTTAGGTCCATTACCAATTTTTTATAGTATTTCAATATCATACCATTTATTCCCATTTACCATTACAAACCATTTTAAACACATTAATCATTGGTTCATCAACACAACAAGTTACACAACTTAAAGTACACAATTACATATATACGGAAAACACGTAGTTTTCCTATATCGCTAGGACCAACTACCCCAAGATAGAAATATCATCACCATGAAGCATCGGTCCGGGTATATTTCAACCATATCTTCACCTCGAAGCATCAGTCCACAATGATGCAACAGATAGGGAAACATAGAATCAGTATTATCCATACCCTTGAATTTGGGGTACATTTTAGGGCCTCATTCCAACTTGATCTATGGGTGTAGGACCTCATTCAATACCACACACTACCAAGCAATGTTTACATGCTATACATACAGGTAACTATTTAGCATTTACATAATATCGTATCTATTTCCCAAGGAAAACATAATCCATAACAATAACGTGAGAGTTAATATAATTCCATAACCGATTAACAAATTTACCTCATTTCACATCATTTAACAGTTTATCCCAATTCAATTTTTTTATGATTATCTCACTAATCATTCATTCAATGTACCTATCTCACTAGGATTTGTTCATTATGACACATTCACTAGGCTTTATTACCATACTCAGAACTCATTCCATTTTGGTTTTTAATTATTTCTAAATTTTAACCAAATATCCCTTAGGATAGTATCAATCCTAGGTGCACCAGCTAGCCTCTAACCCAACACAAATAGTAACTTCAACATATTTATCAAGGTCTCTACCTGTTTAAACAACAATCTCACTTGTTCTACCCAAACCCCTAAATCCAGAAGAGTCAGCTCACACCATGTGTATCCCTAGATTAGTGTCATTTCCCTTGATGCATCCCATGTGGATAGTGAGTGTCTCCATTTAACATTTTAATAACCATTTTACCATAACAAGTCATGGGTGAACAAAATATACTAAGACACACCCATGAAAAAACCACACATATAGAAATTCACTACTAAACCATGGGATATAACTTGTAGACCACCTACATCAATTTTTTGGTGATCATACTCATAATCCAGACCTTTGATTCTACTAAACCCAAAAATTGAATCTTTAACCTAAATCACACCCAATGTGTAGGTTTTTAGAGCATAGGAAGGAGAGGAGAACAAGATGAAAACCCTGAACTAAAAAAACAAGGATGGGAGTACGATTACCTGGAACTTAGATCTGTAACAAACGGCACCAAAAATGACGTTGAAACAAGGGTGACTGATCTCTTTAAACTCTTGGGAGATTTGGTTAATCACTAGGGTGAAGAGAGGAGATATTGGAGGAAATACTGAGTTGTGGTAAAAAATCCCAGAGTGGAAAAATTGTAATTTTTTTGAAGTTTATGGGATGCATGGTTTACCCACATGGGTTTCCAAACCGTGCGCCAACCGTGTGGATAGTTTTGTCCCAAAAGTCCCCCACACATGGGTTACCTACATGGTTTTCCAAACCATGTGATAACTATGTGGAAGCCACTAGGAAATAAAACTTATACTGCACGATTACTTGGGATCTCATCACGGTTAGCATTAAACATGTGCAGACCATGCAACCTATCCGGAAAACCCATTTTTCTTCACTGTTAGTGTCCCGAACACTTAGAACACCCCTAAACCCCCTCTAGGACTTCAGTAAGAACCTAATAAACCAAAATAAGGGTTTTTAACCAAAACATAAACGACAACATGCCTTTCCTAGATTTGGGATCATACACATGGTGCCTCTCAAAGAGTGACCATATAAAATAAATATGATATATGATATTGCAATTTAAAAACATTACATGCCTCATGTGATAATACTGATATAGTCAACAAATATACCCCACAAAAAATAGGGATGCATAATATGTTGTGATATAATAAAACAACCATATAAAATGTTGCTAAACTGTATACTTAACTCGTGTTATAAGCATGACATGTCATATGACACACCAGGATGCCTTGGTTCCCTCATCAGAGAGTCCTTCCAACAAAAATCAGCAACAGTCTCCAGCACTGATGTGTTTCATAACTACCTGTGTCTTGATTCACATATTCATGGGATACATAGCGATTCCCAGACATCACATAGTTATTCTTAGATTAATATTTGTCAACTATTCACCCCTAGTCACATTTATGGTTTAAGCCTTATGACCATACATTACATGATGTTTAACTAAATGTGTTTTATGGTACCTGATCCTATTTGGCTCACAACACATTTGGTCTTACCTCTTCCGTTCTACAATGATACGATTGATAAAAACATTATCATATCCCATGAGTCATGGAATTAAATGGATTTCCACCTTTAGCTTAGTAAATGAATTCATACCTTAAACAATGAGATATTTGTTACCTAATACTTATGTGGTATGTGGTCCTCTTTGGAATAATTAACTAGAGGTTTTATCTATTTCTTCCATTAAAATACATAATGAAAAAACAATTCTCATGTTTCAGAATCGCATCTTTATACATTTTATATCATTTCAAACATTATGAATATAATTTTTTTGTGGTCAAGGTTGAATGACCATAAATATTATGTAACCAGCTTTAGGGTCATTTCATGTGGTGCAGGGCTTCCATAGATCCTTTCTAGTTGGGTTTCAAATCTTTTGTCTCATTAGAATTCATGAAGCACCACCATGGTCTATTATTTATAACCTCAATATATTTGAAATAATTAAATGAATTATGATGCTAAATTATACAACTTCACCCCTCATTCACATGGTCTGCCACATCCATGGTGTATCAATAACAATATTCCTCTATTCTCTTCCTGAACTATGTGTCACACAATTCTTATCCTTATAGGTTAAGTAGCGATGTCTAGACATTCTACCACTAAGAATATCCACTTATTCACCATAAAAACATCCATTACCTATAGTGATATCACCCTGAAGTGATTCCATGAGCCTCCTTTTTAGCAATAAGCCCCAATAACTTGCCTTCAACCATCAACTACTAAAGTTTCAATCGTATCCTAATAATAGTAAGGAATGTTTGGAAATCCAATTTCCTAATCCCCACTATCATCCTAATTTAATTAAATTAAACTATGGTTTTACCCATTATAATATCAATATTCCTCTTAGTGTGAGGTGATTTTCGACATAATATAGTATGATCCCTATATTGAGAATATATTATTAAAAAACACCAATATCCTCAAAAAAATACCACTAAATGGTATCCTTTTACATATAAATGTGGTATTCCACATATCCTAATATGGGGTTATTCAATATCCTCACATGAGAGGATTTCTCATTTTGGTGTTGGTCCCCTACCACTCCACTTCCCAGAATTACCAATGTCCTAATCCCCATAATAATAGAATATGTAGAGATGCTCAGATGATTCATCCTATGACTGACCCCATTGTAGACTTGTTATTGGGGTTTTTATCCACCCAAAAATAGTATGTTGAAAATGTATAAGATTTTTCAAGAATTATTCGACAATGGGACCATTCATCCCTCCATTAATATAGATTTACCACTCATTAATGTCAAAAAATATTACTTGGGACATAGGTACCACCATATAGTCCAATATATTTCACTTTAAAATATTATTTAAACTCGTCCAACATACATTAAATTAAAATGGAAATCCTAACATCATTAGTATATGAAATTAAACTATATACACACAATGAGTGAAATTGGGATGTCTAATATGATAAGAATGAGATTATATGAAATACCACAAATAGAATACTCATGCATAATATCAAAAGAATGAGATGAACCGTATTTTACAATATATAATAGCGGAATGAAAATTATAATGTTATGTAATTACATACATAGCGTAGTGGGCATCAATCCCCCAATATCAGTCTCCTACTACATCCTGTTCTAGAAATAATTGGCTTGATTCACATTATTATAGTGGCACTAATTTTTCTTACATTAATATTACATAATTTTAATGATAAACAATATAATATAATTACATGACCTAGATCCAGATGTTATGTGTATTGGTAAAATTAGTACCATGAAAAACTATTACAAAATAAAAAATAAATTTTTATTCAATTCCTTCTTCTTTAGATTCTTATAGGTCCATGAGTTCTCCTTAGTACAAGTAGTCACATGAGGATATACCAAAGAAGGGGGATAACTAATTTCCAAGTAAGAGGATATCTAAGAACATTAAGAAATAGTATATGGGGTGATAAAAATCATAACATCATCATATTTAAGATAGGAATATTTAGATATAAGCATGGAATGTGGAAATACATAAAAACAAAACATCATGTTTAGTGGTTAACTACCACACATATCTGTGATAAATATCTAGAATCATGTTCAGAAATATTTAAAAAATTTCAAGAGATACATCAGATTACCCAATTCATTGGAATTATAAATAATTCAAGGTGTACACGTAACATCTTATCATTTACATTATGCTATATAATTGTGGGAGAAACTATCACATCATAATGTCAACATTATCATGCATGCCATATAAAACATATATAAATATGGGAAACACCCATGTAAAGTAAAATATTTTAATTCATAATGAATACATTTATAAAAAAAATTCACAAATTATATAGGGAATAATAGAGTTTATATTAGAATCATTAGCTTTTAGTGAAGAATATACAATCATGATAAGTAAAAGGTGTGTTTTTAAAAGAATAGTTCTTTTCGAAAAAAATATATTTACATAAACTAAAGTTGAAAAAATTATATCTTAAAAGATTATATAATTATTATGAAATGATGTTTATGGAATTTCCATATTGAAAAATGGATTTAAGAGGGAAAACACAAATAAATAGAGTTGGGTTCAAGAATCCCCCAAACATTATGTATGAATTCTCTCTTCACTTAATTTTAATGTACAATCACATTAGATTAATTAATTAAATAATACATAAACATTTATAAATTAATATTATTATTTAGTTATTTATGAAGTTCATTTATGGTCTTTTAGATGAGTTATAGAGTTTAATTTAATTTTTTGAAGAATTAATTTTCATTATTTTCATGATTTTTTTTCTTGTATTCAACATTTTAAGTTCATATAAAAGGATAAAAAAATACCCAGAATTGTTATTTTATATCATTAATTATCTTCTATAGGATTATATGATCTTGTAATGAATTATTTTATATGGTTTGATGATGAATCATTAGAAATAAAATTTATTATGATCATTTTATCTTAATTTTGGAGGTTTTCATATCCCAACAAAGTAATATTATTTTATCTATTAATATTAAGTATATATGTTAGATTCTAAACATAAAGATAGTTTTAAAATAAATTTTAATATTTTATCCATTTAGTGGTTCTATTATCAATCATTAAGTTAATAGAAGAAAGTGATTGTGCATCACCCATAATGTCGTTAAATTAACAAATCCTGGGATATGATTTAATTTTATTTAATTAATCAAAGATATAGAGGATGTTAATTATGGATAATCTATTAAATGATATAATTATATTATATAAAATATTCTTGTGTTATCAGTCCATTTTTATAAAATATTTTGAGGACAATAGAAAAAAATAAATCAAAATGAAAAGAAATTTGTAGAAAAATGAAGAGGTATTTTCCTGTTGAATTTATCCTCCTTGAGAACCTCTTTATGGAAAATGTTTTGGTATTTTGGTGAGACTAATAGCTCCAAGAAGTGGGAGATGGGATAGAAAATAGAATTTTGAAAATTTGGGCAAGGATCAAATTTTTAGAGTTGTATGAAGATGTGGGGGTGAGGGGTCTTTTTAATTGTGGAGGGGGTGTTTTCTCATTATTTATTTAATTAATCTATTATTATGATAAAGAAAAAAAATATTGATGATTCTTGAAACTAAATAAAATAATTGAAATATGTGACATCGAAAAAATAATTCTTACATTTTCCATGAATCAAGAAATAGTTTATTTATGTTATAATGAATTTATAAAATAAATTATCCTATTTTCTTTCACAAAAAAAATTAATATTTTTAAAATTACAAAAAAGTCAACCAAACATTTTATCGATGAGTATAATTAAAAAAACACATCATTTTATGAAAATTGTTTTCTAAATATTATTAATATAATTTTACTCTAAAATGATTATTTACCGACAAATATTAATTATAATAATATTAATAATTTTTTAAGACATTTACAAATTACTTAAAGTCTCATAAAATTATTTTTAAACCAAAATAAATGTAAAGACCCGTAATATTCAAGGAAAACTTTTTCTTAATTTTCTTTGAAATTTTAGAAGAGCGCGGTTTCTAATGGAACCTGATTCCGAGGCCCGGTGTGCCCGGAATCAATTTCTGAAGATTGGCTCGGGTACGTTCAGTGAACGAATGAGCTGGAATTTCTAACTTTTGAACCGGTACCCGGAATCGAATTCCGAGTGCACCGATGGAACCACAGCGCCGGTAATTGCTTAGGAACTCATGTTCCGGAGTTGCGTTTAGACAAGTGTTGATAATAAAAATTTTGGAAGTTTATTATATAATGACACTACAATTTTAATTATTTTACTCTAAGTGTAAGCTCTTTATAGAAGTTGGGTAACCACCCAACCTCCCTTGGGAGGTTATGAGGGTGGTGGGGCCCACATTAACCCCACCCCTTCATATCCTCTAAAACCCCCCTCAACTCCCACTTTAGTTATGTTAACTTAAGTTATAACCTCTGTGTTAAATGTAATGAGTTAATGGGGTGAGTTGTGTGTGGTTATTGAAATTCAATTGTGTTGTTGTGTTAATAAAATAGGAAAGAGTCTTATTTTATTTTTTGTTAGAGTTTTGTCTCCTTGAGAGAATTGGGAAATCATCTTCTTCTTCTTCATCTTCATCAACCTCGACGAAGAACGCGAAGAACACCGTTCTTCAACGAAGAACTTCTCCACCGAAGAACACGGTCCTTCCGCGACGCCGTATCCGCGATGCGACGTACTTCTTCCACGTCGTCTCTTACGCAACGGTTTTCCGCGACGAAATCGCAGTCATAGAACTTCGAATCCTCGCTTCGCGACGTCGACGTTCTTTCCCCGCGATGCCCAACCTCCACGACGCTTGTCTTCCACGGGTCGTTGACGAACACCGCTCTTGAAGCCGAGGTAGGGGATTATTGTTATATTATTTAATTATTTCCGTTCTTCATTCTAGAATTTCAATCTTCATGGTTAATAGACTAAATGTTATCGTTTAACAAGAGGGGTCCGGACCGCACAAACACGGCCGAACCCCCCCTCCTATGTTCATGTTTGTTTCCTTGCGGATGGAACGGGATGGCGTGGTGCCGTCGCACTACACGGGAATCACACGGCAAGTATTGCGCGGTGCCGTAGTTCCGCGCCGTGGAAATAAATTCAAGAACGCGACGCCGTCGCGTCGTGTCGAAGGAAGTCGAAGGCGCCGCGGCCGGAGCTGGGCCGCGGCAGAGGGGCACGCTGTCGTCGCACCGCACCGGACGACAAGGGTCGCGGCCGGTTCTGGGCCGCGGCGGAGGTTGGTGACCGGCGGCCAGCCGGGCCGCCGGTGTCGGAGCCGGAAAGGGACCGGCCACTGCTGGTCCTGTTAAGGAGGAGTCGGCCGGCCAGGTCGGGCTGGCCGGAAAGGAGAAAACTGGGGGAAATAAATTCCCCCGGCCAGCAATCAACGTCCCCCCATTATGAGGGGGGGGGGGTGGCGCGGTTACAAAGGGGGGCAGGCACCTCCCATTTTTCCAATAGCTCGGCCAAAGTCCAAACTGGCAGCGCGCACAGCGCGCTGCGCTGAGCCGGACCGGCGCCTGTCCGGGGCGGGTCGACCCAGTTCGGGCCAGCCGGGGGGGTCTCGGGTCGGGTCGGCCTGGGCCCGAAACCCCCAATACCGAGCTGGTTAGGTTCAAATGCCCATAACTCGGGCTACGGACCTCCAAACGACGCGCCGTCAGCGGCGATGCGATCCTTGGATGGAGGCGGTCGTTTCGTTATATCGCACTTAAGGTTTCAAAATACTTTGAGTTCGGCCGGGTTGGTTCGTACACGAAACCAACCGGGCCCTTGGAGCGGAAACGCTCATATCTTGAGCTACAGACGTCCGATTGACGTGCCGTAAGCTTTGTTAAGTTCCTCATAGTGAGACAGATCTTTTGCCATACTCCGCCCGAGGTTTGGACGCAGGTGGAGTACGGTCAGGTGGGGTATTCTTTAAAAACCAACTGGGCCCCTGGGACGAAAAAGCCAATAACTCTCAGACCGGGCGTCCGATTGACACGCCGTCTGCGATGTTGAGTTCCTGTTGACGATACTGAACTTTTGGATACATCAAATCTGGACTATGTGACAGTTGATGTATCAGCCTCTCGGCTCGTGGAGCGGACCCTCCCGAACGAGCTTGCTGTGTGCGGGAACCCTAGAGCTGGCTCCGACTGCTACTGTGACTTCAACGACGACTGTGCAGAGATCCTCAGTGGATTCGACGACGATGACTACAACACTCAGTGATCCTATGTGGATCAGTGCTACCGATCCTGTGTGGGTCCGATCCTATGTGGGTCAGCGCTCAGCGGTCCTGTGTGAACCAGCACCTACAGATCTTGTTTGTGTCCGATCCTGTGTGGGTCTTTGCGGGGGTTAGTACCTATCGATCCTTTGTGGGTCCGACGACTTAGATGGATCAGTGATCATCTCTATCGTCTTCGAAGATGTATACCTGTGTGAGCTGAATCCTTTTTACCTTCCTGTGTGGATTGTGTTGTGCTATCCTGTGTGGATTACGTTTTTCTTTCCTGTGTGGAATACGTATACTTTCATGTGTGGACTGAGGAGTACTTGGGCTCGAAGGTTGGAGCGTATTGGAATTGATGACTTAGGTATATGTATGGGCATATACCTAAGCAGTGTCGGTTGTTACTTCGTGATTGTAACATTCTTTTGTGGTTATCCATTGTGGATCTTGGGAGACCTTCGGGGGTCTCAGGGTCCCTACTCAGTAGCTTATACTCACCCCTGCACGGGCTATGCCCGCACTACGTTGTGTTGGTTGCAGACGATGCACAGCATTGATCGTGGTTGAGGCTCGCAGAGCAGGACGGTACCTGGAGGTGGACCACGGGGCGGGACATGCTCGGAGCGGACGGCGGGACCCGAGGAGCAGTGGAGCTATCTGTACCCACCCTTCAGGTGGGATTTCCAGTGGATAGCTCAGCGTAGCGGCTTTACTTTACAGTTGTTGTTTTCCCTTTCGAGTTGTACTTTACTTTCAGTTTGGGATTGTATACTAGCCCATTTAATTTTCCTCACTTTCAGTTGTACTCTGTTTTTACTTAGTGTTTACTTTTCCGCTTGCTTACTCTATGGTGGTTGTTTACTTTACAAAGGCAATGCCTTCCCTTTTTATTAGGATTTTTGTCTTGGTGCTAGTCGCTAGCCCCAGGCCTATGAAAGGAAGGCTTGGGGTAGTCACGGCACGGGCCCTGAGGACGGGTCGTGATAAATTGGTATCAGAGGAGTGCGGTTCTACCGCGAACTCTGATCTTTTCTATGTGAAGTAATACCGTTTAGCATATTTAGTGTGGTTATCAGTCTAGGGTGTCTAGTGTTGGTGCGGAGGCCGACGAATCCGTACACAAGGACCCTGACTTCTAATTTCCGACTTAATGCATGAAAACATTGATTGCGTGTGTGTTTCAAGTTTTCTTTGTGATTACTTTGTATCAGATCACCAGGTATACAGTTTTGACCGTGGGGAACCTGTTTCCTTTTCAGAATGGCCCCACGACGGCATCCAGCTAGGGTTCGGAGAGTCGAGTGTGACGACAGCCCGCCGAGCAATGAGGCCTCGGTACAGGGCATGTTGACAGCAGAGGCATTGGCGGTACCTTTACCCGTCGAGCCCCCGATGCTTCCAACACCGACCGCTGACGATGCACGTCGCCTCAGAGCTCTGCATGAGTTCCAGCGCCAGCGAACACCCAGGTTTCGTGGGGAGACGGACCCCCAGGCAGCCGAGGACTAGCTGGAGGCGGTCGTTCGAGTTTTCAGGCTAGTGAGGACACCAGCAGACCTCATGGTGATCCTCGCGGCGAGCCTACTGCACGCAGCAGCAGGCCGATGGTGGAGCATGATGCTCTAGGTGCACGATGAGGCATCTCTTCTTTGGACGGACTACGAGAGCCTCTTCTTCTCAGAGTTCATCCCGGCCACCCTCCGTGCGGTGCACATTCAGGAGCTTTTTCAGCTGCGGCAGGGCAGCTTGACGGTCGCCCAGTACGCGGTGAGGTTCACCGATCTTTCTCTCTACTCGACCGACATGGTACAGGACACCTTCTTCCGGGCCTGGACCATCGAGAAGGGATTGAGACACGAGATTAGGACATCGCTGATCTCCCTCAGCATCCCGACCCAGGCAGGAGTACTGGAGCGAGCCCTTCTGATCGAGAGCTTTCTGGATTATTCCACAGCGAGACCTACCGCAGGGCGGCAGGTAGCGGAGTCTTCCGCAGCAGGTAGCCGACAGATGACTCAGGGTTCTAGGCAGACCATACCCTCTTGTAGACGACCTCAGGACACTGGCTCAGCAGTGCGGGGCACACAGCGCGGAGCCAGTCTTCCGAGAGGCATGCAGTGCTACGCCTACGGCGGGCAGGGCCACATGGCTCGTGACTACCCAACCCGCCATACCAAGGAGCAGCAGATGGTAGAGGGTCCACCTAGTCAGAGGCAGAGGGTCGACAGTGGCGGTCTGCAGGGAGGAGGCGGACGAGGCAGGGGAACTTGCAGAGCAGGAGGTGGTGGGCGACGCTTTGAGGCTCTGCCGCCACCACCACCAGGAGGTCCGCCCCGACCATAGGGAGATGGCGGGCAGAGACAGGCACAGCTCTAGGCAGCAGAGGACTACGACCACAACACACCATAGATGATTCGAGGTATAATCTATATCTATTCCACCCTTACTGTAGTTCTTATAGACACAGGAGCGAGTCACTCTTTCATAGCCGCTGCCCTTGTTCGGAGCTCGGAGATTCTGACAGAGCCGTTAGCTCGATCCTTACGGCTAGAGACCCCTACGGGAATAGACACGACGATTACGCACTGGTGCCGGCAGTGTGAGCATGCTCTAGGAGGCGAGAGCTTCGGCTGGGATCTTCTTGTAGCGGCGTCGAGGCCTTACGACATCATCTTGGGCATGGATTGGTTATCTACAGTCCATGCTCAGATTGACTGTTTTAGGAGCACGGTGCGATGTGTACGCACTGATGGGAGAAGTTTCAACTTCACCGGTGAGAAGGGATCCTTTGCAGCACAGGAGGGACTCTCGCAGAGGAGGGGACAACCCATCTCTCGTCAGTTGGCTAGCCTCATCCTAGGAGCAGTGGACGTGTGGAGTCCTAGTTTTCCTGCAGTGGTGGATCAGTACGCGGGCGTCTTTCCCGAAGACGTTCCAGGGATACCTCCTCAGAGAGAGGTAGACTTTTATATTGATCTGTACCCCGGGACAGCCCCGATATCCACTCCAGCATATCGGATGGCCCCCGCTGAGCATTGAGAGCTGCGGGTACAGTTGGAGGACTTGCAGGGCAAGGGGTTCATCCGACCCAGTGTTTCACCCAGGGCTTCCCCGATTTTGTTCTCCAAAAAGGCGGACGGGAGCTTGCGACTTTGTGTTGACTATCGTCGCCTGAACCAGGTGACAGTGAGGAACAAGTATCCGCTATTGAGGATTGATGACCTCTTTGATCAGCTCAAGGGTGCATGGTGGTTCTCGAAGATAGACCTCAGTTCAGGCTATCATCAGTTCAGAGTTAGAGATGATGACGTGCAGAAGACGGCCTTCAGATGTCGGTATGGCCACTATGAGTTCTTGGTTATGACATTCGGCGTAACCAATGCTCCAGCAGTGTTCATGGCCCTCGTGAACAGGATCTTTTAGCCATACCTCGATCGATTTTTCGTGGACTTCATCGATGACATTTTGATTTACACGACGACTGAGGAGGAGCACGCCTACCACTTACGGGATGTACTAGACACACTCCGAGAGCACCATATTTATGGTAAGATCTCACAGTGCCAGTTCTGGATACGCGAGGTCCACTTCTTGGGACACGTCATCTCTAAGGCGGGAGTTGCAGTGGATCGTACGAAGATCGAGTCAATGTTAGCTTGGGAGCCACCTAGGAGCGTGACGGAGGTTCAGAGTTTCTTGGGACTACCCGGATACTATCAGAGATTCAGGCCATACTTCTCTATAGTTGAGGCACCACTCTCAGCTTTGACAAAGAAGGGGAAACCCTTCATGTGGTCAGACAGATGTCAGCAGAGCTTCCAGGAGCTGAGACAGAGATTGACCAGCGCACCAATCTTGAGGTTGCCTGAGGAGGGAGTAGGATACGTAGTTTATTTCGATGCATCAGGGACCGGACTTAGATGTGTCCTGATGCAGGAGCGGGCAGTGATCGCCTATGGATCACGTCAGTTGAGGCCGCATGAGCAGAACTACGCTACCCATGACCTAGAGTTAGCAGCAGTGGTCTTCACTCTGAAGACATGGCGACACTATCTGATGGGAGAGTGCTTTACAGTCTTTTATGATCATTAGAGTCCCAGGTACATCTTCTCGCAGAAGGACCTGAACCTGAGACAACGGCGATGGGTCGAGTTCCTCCAGGACTATGACTTTGAGATAGTCTATACTCCTGGGAAGGGGAACGTAGTAGCTGATGCCCTCAGCAGGAGTACATGCATTCAGCTACTTGAGGAGGCGACGGATCAGATAGCCTCTTTGCAGATATCCTTCGTGGATAGAGATGGAGAAGCCTTCCTTCAGTATCTCACAGTCACTCCTCCACTACTGTTGCAGGTCAGAGAGGCACAGCGAGGGGACACTGACTATGAGACGCGGCGTGCACAGATATCCTTAGGACAGGCACCTGATGGTTTCTCCTTTGGAGAAGAGCATGACATCCTCTTCAGAGGATGTACCATGGTACCAGTCTCTTTATGGGAGGAGGTACTGAGAGAGTTTCACACTTCTCCTTTGGCGGTACATCCTGGAGTGGAGAAGATGTACCAGGATCTCAGATGATAGCACTGGTGGCCGGGCATGAAGAAGGCTATGGTAGAGTTCGTTTCTCGATGCCTCACCTGCCAGTAGGTGAAGGCTGAGCATCAGGTACCAGCTGGCTTGGTACAGCCCTTGGAGGTCCCAGAGTGGAAGTGGGATGGGATATATATGGACGTCGTGACTGGACTTCCACGCACTTCCAGAGGTCACGACTCCATCTGGGTGATTGTCGACCGACTCACCAAGTCGGCTCACTTCTTACCCATCTGAGAGTGGGGATCAGTGGATATTTTGGGACGTCTTTACGTTCCGGAGATTGTTCAGCTTCACGGTGTTCCATCATCTATCGTCTCTGATCGAGATGCTCGGTTTACTTCCCGGATTTGGAAGGGGGTGCAGGAGGCGTTTGGGACATAACTACGTTTGAGCACAACCTTTCACCCTCAGACGGATGGTCAAACGGAGAGGACCATTCAGTCTCTCGAGGCCATGCTCCGTGCATGTGTCCTCGACTTTGGTCGTAGCTGGGAGAACCACCTACCCTTGGTGGAGTTTGCGTACAACAACAGCTACCACTCCACCATCGGGATGGCACTGTACAAGGCATTGTACGGACGACCTTGAAGATCTCCTTTGTGCTGGACAGACCTTGGGGAGTCAACACTTGTGGGACCAGAGATGGTCCAGGCCACGACAGAGAAGGTCCAGGTCATCCAGGAGCAGATGAGGACAGCTCAGAGCCGGCAGAAGTCATACGCTGACAGGAGGCGGAGGCCACTAGAGTTTGAGGATGTCGACCACGTCTTCTTGCGGGTCTCACCTCTATGTGGTATACGGAGATTTGGCCGAGGCGGGAAGTTGTCTCCACGCTTCATCGGACCATTCCAGGTCCTTATCAGGATTGGCGAGGTGGCTTATTTTCTGGCTCTACCACCTCAGTTGCACCGGGTGCACGACGTCTTCCACGTATCTCAGCTGAGGAAATATGTGCACGACTCGACGCACATCATTGACCATGGGGAGCTTGACGTTGACGATGGGGTGACTTTTACGGAGGTTTCGGTGGAGATCGAGGATCGACAGGAGCGGGTCCTATGTGGATGGTCAATTCCTCTAGTGCGCATCAGATGGAAGCACGGGAATCTCCAGGAGAGCACTTGGGAGTGGGAGGCTCAGATGCGTGCTCAGTACCCACATTTGTTTCCCTAGTTTTGATGTATTTTTACAGGGATGTAAAGCCCGGAGGTGGGAGTAATGTAAAGACCCGTAAAATTCAAGGGAAATTTTTTCTTATATTTCTTTGGAATTTTACAGGAGCGTCGTTTCTGACGGAACCTGATTCCGAGGCCCGGTGTGCCTGGAATCAATTTCTGAAGTTTGGCTTGGGTACGTTCAGTGAACGAACGAGCGGGAATTTATAACTTTTGAACCGGTACCCGGAATCGAATTTCGAGGGCACCGATTGAACCGCAGCGCCGGTAATTGCTTAGGAACTCATGTTCCAGAGTTGCGTTTACACGAGTGTTGATAATAAAAATTGTGGAAGTTTATTATATAATGACACTACAATTTTTATTATTTTACTCTAAGTGTAAACTCTTGATGGAAGATGGGTAACCACCCATCCTCCCTAGGGAGGTTATGACGGTGGTGGGGCCCACACGAACCCCACCCCTTCATATCCCCTAAAACCCCCCTCAACTCCCACTTTAATTATGTTAACTTAAGTTATAACCTGTGACTTAAATGTAATGAGTTAATGGGGTGAGTTGTGTGTGGTTATTGAATTTCAAACACTTGAAATTCAATTGTGTTGTTGTGTTAATAAAATAAGAAAGAGTCTTATTTTATTTTTTGTTAGAGTTTTGTCTCCTTGAGAGAATTGGGAAAGCATCTTATTCTTCTTCATCTTCTTCAACCTCGACGAAAAATGAGAAGAACACCGTTCTTCAACGAAGAACTTCTCCGCCGAAGAATATGGTCCTTCCGCGACGCCGTATCCGCGACGCGATGTACTTCTTCAGCGTCGTCCCTTCCCCAACGGTTTTCCGCGATGAAATCGCAGTCAAAGAACTTGGAATCCTCGCTTCGCGACGTCGACGTTCTTTCCCCGCGACGCCCGACCTCTGCGATGCTCATCTTCTGCGGGTCATTGACGAACACCGCTCTTGAAGCCAAGGTAGTGGATTATTGTTATATTATTTAATTATTTCTGTTCTTGATTCTAGCATGTCGAACTTCTTGGTTAATCGACTAAATTTTATCGTTTAACGAGAGGGGGGCCAGACCGCAAAAACATGGCCGAAACCCACCCCCCTCCTATGTTCATGTTTGTTTCCTTGCAGATGGAACGGGATGGCTTGGTGCCGTCGCACCACGCGGGAATCACACGGCAAGTTTTGCACGGCGTCGTCGCGTCGCTCCGTGGAAAGAAATTCAAGAACGTGACGCCATCACGTCGCGTAGAAGGAAGTCGAAGGCACCACGGACGGAGCGGGGCCGCGGCGGAGGGGCGCGGTGCCGTCGCACTGCACTGGATGACAAGGGCCACGGCCAGTTCTGGGCCGCGGTGGAGCTTCGTGACGGGCGGCCTGCCGGGCCACCGGTGTCGGAGCCGGAAAGGGACTGGCCACTGCCGGTCCCGTTGAGGAGGAGTCGTCCGGCCAGGTCGGGCCAGCCGGAATGGAGAAAACCGGGGGAAATAAATTCCCCCGACCAGCAATCAACGGCCCCCCATTATAAGGGGGGGCGTGGTTAGAAAGGGAGGCAGGCACCCCCCGTTTTTTCAACAGCTCGGCCAAAGGACGATCTGGCATCGCGCCCAGCGCGCTGCGCTGCGCCGGACTGGCGCCGGGCCGGTCCACCAGGCCGGGCCGAGCCCAGCCGGACTGGGCCGGGCCGGGCCGACCCTGTCCGGGGCGGGTCGACCCGGTTCGGACCAACCGGGGGGGGGGGGGGTCTCTGGCTGGGTCGGCCTGGGCCCGAAACCCCCGATACCGAGCTGTTTAGGTTCAAATTTCCATAACATGGGCTACGAACCTCCAAACGACGCGCCATCAGTGGAGATGCGATCCTTGGATGGAGGCGGTCGTTTCGGTATATTGAACTCAAGGTTTCGGAATACTTTGAGTTTGGCCAGGTTTGTTCGTACACGACACCAACCAGGCCCTCGGAGCAGAACCGCTCTTATCTTGAGCTACGGACGTCCGATTGACGTGCCGTCAGCTTTGTTGAGCTCCTCTTAGTGAGACGGATCATTTGGCATACTCCGCCCGAGGGTTGGACGCAGGTGGAGTATGGTCAGGTTGGTTTTGTCTTAAAAACCAACCGGGCCCCTGGGATGAAAAGGCCAATAACTCTCAGACCGGGCGTCCGATTGGCACGTCGTCTGCGACGTTGAGTTACTGTTGACGATACGGAACGTTTGGATACATCAAATCTGGACTATGTGACAGTTGGTGTATGAGCCTCTCGGCTCGTGGAGCGGACCCTCCCGAACGAGCTTTCTGTGTGCGGGAACCCTAGAGCTGGCTATGACTGCTACTATGACGGCGACGACGACTGTGCAGAGATCCTCAGTGGATTCGACGACGACGACTACAGCACTCAGCGATCCTGTGTGGATCAGTGCTACCGATCCTGTGTGGGTCCGATCCTGTGTGGGTCAGCGCTCAGCGGTCCTGTGTGAACCAGTGGCTATAGATCCTGTGTGGGTCTGATCCTGTGTGAGTCTTTGCGGGGGTTAGTACCTATCGATCCTTTATGGGTCCGACAACATAGATGGATCAGTGATCATCTCTAACGTCTTCGAAGATGTATACCTATGTGAGTTGAATCCTGTTTACCTTCCTGTGTGGATTGTGTTGTGCTATCTTGTGTGGATTACGTTTTGCTTTCCTGTGTGGAATACGTATACTTTCATGTGTGGACTGAGTTGTACTTGGCCTCGGAGGTTGGAGCGTATTGGAATTGATGACTTAGGTATATGTATGGGCATATACCTAAGCAGTGTCGATTGTTACTTCGTGATTGTAACTTTCTTTTGTAGTAATCCTTTGTGGATATTGGGAGACCTTCGGGGGTCTTTGGGTCCCTACTGAGTAGCTTATACTCACCCCTGCACGGGCTATGCCCGCACTACGTTGTGTTGGTTGCAGACGACGGACAACATTGATCGTGGTTGAGGCTCGCAGAGCAGGACGGTACGTAGAGGTGGACCACTCGGCAGGACATGCTCGGAGCGGACGGTGGGACCCGAGGAGCAGTGGAGCTATCTGTACCCACCCTTCAGGTGGGATTTCCAGTGGATAGCTCGGCGTAGCAGCTTTTACTTTACAGTTGATGTTTTCCCTTTCGAGTTGTACTTTAATTTCAGTTTGGGTTTGTATACTGGCCCATTTACTTTTCCGCACTTTCAGTTGTACTCTGTTTTTACTTAGTGTTTACTTTTCTGCTTGCTTACTATGTGGTGCTTGTTTACATTACAAAGGAAATGCCTTCCCTTTTTACTGGGATTTACGCCTTGGTGCTAGTCGTCAGCCCATGGCCTATGGAAGGCGGGCTTGGGGTAGTCACGGCACGGGCCCCGAGGACGGGTCGTGACAAATTGGTATCAGAGGAGTTCGGTTCTACTGCGAACTCTGATCTTTTCTATGTGAAGAAATAGTGTTTAGCATATTCAGTGTGGTAATCAGTCCAGGGAGTCTAGTGTTGGTGTGGCGGCCGACGTATCCATACACCAAGATCCTGACTTCTGATTTCCGACTTAATGCACGAGAACATTGATTGCGTGTGTGTTTCAAGTTTTCATTATGATTACTTTGTATCAGCTCCCCAGGTATACTGTTCTGACCGTGGCGCACCTATTTCCTTTTCAAGATGGCCCCACGACGGCAGCCAGCTAGGGTTCCGAGAGTCAAGTGTGACGATAGCCCATCGAGGGACGAGGCCTCGGTATAGGGACCTTTGATAGCAGAGGCACCGACGATACCTTTACCCGTCGAGCCCCCGATGCTTCCAACACCGACCGCGGACGATGCACGTCACCTCGGAGCTCTGCACGAGTTCCAGCACCAGTGACCACCCAGGTTTCATGGGGAGACAGACCCCCAGGCAGCCTAGGACTGGCTAGAGGCAGTCGTTCGAGTTTTCAGGCTAGTGAGGACACCAGTAGACCTCATGGTGATCCTCGCGGCGAGCCTACTGCACGCAGCAGCGGGCCGATAGTGGAGCTTGATGCTCCAGGTGCACGATGAGGCATCTCTTCTCTGGACAGACTTCGAGAGCCTCTTCCACTCAGAGATCGTCCCGGCCACCCTCTGTGCGGTGTGCATTCAGGAGCTTCTTCAGCTGCGGCATGGCAGCTTGATGGTCGCCTAGTACGAGGCGAGGTTCACCGATCTTTCTCGCTACTCGACTGACATGGTATGGGACCCCTTCTTCCGGGCCCAGACCATCGAGCAGGGATAGAGACACGAGATCAGGGCACCGATGATCTCCCTCAGCATCCCGACCCAGGCAAGAGTACTGGAGCGAGCTCTTCTGATCGAGAGCTTTCTGGCTGAGCACACAGCGAGACCTACCGCATGGGGGCAAGTAGCGGAGTCTTCGGCAGCAGGTAGCCAACAGATGACTCAGGGTTCCAGGTAGACCAGACCCTCTCATAGACGACCTCAAGACACTGGTTCAGCAGTGCGGGGCACACAGCGCAGAGCCAGTCTTCCGAGAGGCAGGTAGTGCTACGCCTACGGCGGGTAGGGCCACATGGCTCGTGACTGCTCGGCCCGCCGTACCGAGGAGCAGCAGATGGTGGAGGGGCCACCTAGGAAGAGGGAGAGGGTCGACTGTGGCGGTCCGCCGGGAGGAGGCGGACGAGGCAGGGGAGCTGGCCGAGCAGCGGGTGGTGGGAGACGCTTTGAGGCTCTGCCCCCACCACCACCAGGAGGTCCGCCCCGACCACAGGGAGCTGGCGGGCAGAGACAGACACAGCTCCAGGAAGAAGAGGCCTACGACCATGGTGCACCAGAGATGATTCGAGGTACGATCTGTGTCTATTCCACCCTTGATGCAGTTCTTATAGACACAGGAGCGAGTCACTCTTTCATAGCCACTGCCCTTGTTCGGAGCTCGGAGATTATGATAGAGCCTTTGGCTCGATCCTTACGGCTAGAGACCCCTACGGGAGCAGACTCGACGATTACGCACTGGTGCCGATAGTGTGAGCATTCTCTAGGAGGCAAGAGCTTCGGCTGGGATCTTCTTGTAGCGGCGTTGAGGCCTTACGACGTCATCTTGGGTATGGATTGGTTATCTACAGTCCATGATCAGATTGACTGTTTTAGGCGCAAAGTGCGATGTGTACACACTAACAGGAGCAGGTTCACCTTCACCGGCAAGAAGGGAGCCTTTGCAGCACAGGAGGGACTCTTGCAGAGGAGGGGACAACCCATCTCTCATCAGTTGTTTAGCCTCATCCTAGGAGCAGTGGACGTGCGAAGTCCTAGTTTTCCTGCAGTGGTGGATCAGTACGCGGATGTCTTTCCCGACGACGTTCCAGGGCTACCTCCTCGCAGAGAGGTAGATTTTTATATTGATCTATACCCCAGGACAACCCTTATATCCACTCCAGCATATCGGATGGCCCCCGCTGAGCTTCGAGAGCTGCAGGTACAGTTGGAGGACTTTCAGGGCAAGGGGTTCATCCGACCCAGTATTTCACCCTTGGATTCCCCGATTTCGTTCGCCAAGAAGGCGGACGGGAGCTTGCGACTTTGTGTTGACTATCGTCGCCTGAACCAGGTGACAGTGAGGAACATGTATCCACTACCGAGGATTGATGACCTCTTTGATCAGCTCAAGGGAGCACGGTGGTTCTCGAAGATAGACCTCAGGTCAGGCTATCATCAGCTCAGAGTTAGAGACGAGGACGTGCAAAAGATAGCTTTCAGATGTCGGTATGGCCACTATGAATTCTTGGTTATGACATTCGGCATAACCAATGCTCCAGAAGTGTTCATGGCCCTCGTGAACAGGATCTTTCAGCCATACCTCGATCGATTTGTCGTGGTCTAATCGAAGACATTTTGATTTACTCGACGACTGAGGAGGAGCACGCCTACCACTTACGGGTTGTACTAGACACACTCCGAGAGAACCGGCTTTATGGTAAGCTCTCAAAGAGCCAGTTCTGGATACTTGAGGTCCACTTCTTGGGACACGTCATCTCTGAGGTAAGAGTTGCAGTGGATCCTACGAAGATCGAGGCAGTGTTAGCTTGGGAGCCACCCAGGAGCGTGACAGAGGTTCGGAGTTTCTTAGGACTATCCGGATATTATCTAAGATTTGTGCCAGACTTCTCTAGAGTTTCCGAACCACTCTCAGCTTTGAGGAAGAAGGGGAAACCCTTCTTGTGGTCAGAAAGATGTCAGCAGAGCTTCCAGGAGCTGAGATAGAGATTGACCAGCGCACCTATCTTGATGTTGCCTGAGGGAGTAGGATACGTAGTTCATTGCGATGCATCAGGGACCGGACTCAGATGTGTCCTGATGTAGGATCGGGTGGTGATCGCTTATGGATCACGTCAGTTGAGGCCACATGAGAAGAACTATGCTACCCATGACCTGGATTTAGCATCATTGGTCTTCGCTCTGAAGACATGGCGACACTATCTGATGGGCGAGCGCTTTACAGTATTTTCTGATCATCAGAGTCTCAGGTACATATTCTCGCAGAAGGACCTGAACCTGAGACAGTGGCGATGGCATGAGTTCCTCCAGGACTATGACTTGAGATAGTCTATAATCCTGGGAAGGGGAACGTAGTAGTCGATGCCCTCAGCAGGAGGACGGGCATTCAGCTACTTGAGGAGGCGACAGAGAAACTAGCCTCTTTGGAGATATCTTTCATGGATAGAGATGGAGCAACCTTCCTTCAGTCTCTCACAGTCACTACTCCACTACTGCAGCGGGTCATAGAGGCACAGTGAGGGGACACTGACTGTGAGACGCGGTGTGCACAGATATCCTCAGGACAAGCACCTGATGGTTTCTCCTTTGGAGCAGAGCATGAAATTTTCTTCAGAGGATGTACCATGGTACCAGTCGCTTTATGGGAGGAGGTACTGAGAGAGTTTCACACATATCCTTTGGAGGTACATCCTGGAGTGGCGAAGATGTACTAGGATCTCAGCCGACAGCACTGGTGGCTGGGCATGAAGAAGGTTGTGGTAGAGTTCGTTTCTCGATGCCTCACCTGCCAGCAGGTGAAGGTTGAGCATCAGGTACCAGCAGGCTTGGTACAACCCTTGGAGGTCCCGGAGTGGAAGTGGGACGGGATATCTATGGACTTCGTGACTGGACTTCCACACACTTCCAGAGGTCACAACTCCATCTGGGTGATTGTCGACCGACTCACCAAGTCGGCTCACTTTTTACCCATCCGAGAGTAGGGCTCAGTGGAGAGTTTGGGACGTCTTTACGTTCAGGAGATTGTTCGGATTCACGGTGTTCCATCATCTATCGTCTCTGATCGAGATGCTCTCTTTACTTCCCGGCTTTGGAAGGGGTTGCAGGAGGGGTTTGGGGCGCAGCTACGTTTGAGCACAGCCTTTCACCCTCAGACGGATGGTCAAACAGAGAGGACCATTCAGACTCTCGAGTACATGCTCCGCGCATGTGTCCTCGACTTTGGTCATAGCTGGGAGGACCACCTACCTTTGGTGGAGTTTTCATACAACAACTGCTACCACTCCACCATCGGGATGGCACCGTACGAGGCGTTGTACGGCCGACCTTGCAGATCTCCTTTTTGATGGACAGACCCTGGGGTGTCAACACTTGTGGGACCAGAGATGGTCCAGGCCACGACAGAGAAGGTCCAGGTCATCCAGGAGCAGATGAGGACAGCTCAGAGCTGGCAGAAGACATACACTGACAGGAGGCGGAGGTCACTAGAGTTTGAGGATGGCTACCACATCTTCTTGCGGGTCTCACCTCGACGTGGTATACGGAGATTTGGACGAGGCGGAAAGTTGTCTCCACGCTTCATCGGACCATTCTAGGTCCTCAGCAGGATTGGCGAGGTGGCTTATTGTCTGGCTCTACCACCTCAGTTGCACCGGATGAACGACGTCTTCCACGTATCTCAGTTGAGGAAATACGTGCACGACCCAACGCACATCATTGACCATGGGGAGCTTGATGTTGACGATGGGACGACATTTACGGAGGTTTCGGTGGAGATCGAGGATCGACAAGAGCGGGTCCTACGTGGACGGTCTATTCCTCTAGTGCACATCAAATGGAAGCACGGGAATCTCCAGGAGAGCACTTGGGAGCGGAAGGCTTAGATGCGTGCTCAGTACCCTCATTTGTTTCCCTAGTTTTGATGTATCATTACGGGGACGTAAAGCCCTGAGGTGGGAGTAATGTAATGACCCGTAAAATTCCTGGGAAATTTTTTCATAATTTTCTTTGGAATTTTACAAGACTGCGGTTTCTGACAAAACCTGATTCCGAGGCCCGGTGTGCCCGGAATCAATTTCCGAAGTTTGGCTCGGGTACGTTCAGTGAACGAACGAGCGGGAATTTCTATCTTTTGAACCGGTACCCGGAATCGAATTCTGAGGGCACCGATGGAACCGCAGCGCCGGTAATTTCTTAGGAACTCCTGTTCCGGAGTTGCGTTTACACGAGTGTTGATAATAAAAATTGTGGAAGTTTATTATATAATGACACTACAATTTTTATTATTTTACTCTAAGTGTAAGCTCTTTATGGAAGTTGGGTAACCACCTAACCTCCCTTGGGTGGTTATGAGGGTGGTGGGGCCCACATGAACCCCACCCCTTCAAATACTCTAAAACCCCTCTCAACTCCCACTTTAATTATGTTAAGTTAAGATATAACCTCTGACTTAAATGTAATGAGTTAAGGGGGTGAGTTGTGTGTGGTTATTGAATTTCAAACACTTGAAATTCAAATGTGTTGTTGTGTTAATAAAATAAGAAATAATCTTATATTATTTTTTGTTAGAGTTTTGTCTCCTTGAGAGAATTGGGAAAGATTCTTCTTCTTTTTCATCTTCTTCAACCTCGATGAAGAACGCGAAGAACACCGTTCTTCAACAAAGAACTTCTCCACCGAAGAACACGGTCCTTCCGTGACACCGTATCCGTGACGCGACATACTTCTTCCGCGTCGTCTCTTCCGTGACGGTTTTCCGCAACGAAATCACCGTCAAAGAACTTCGAATCCTCACTTCACGACGTCGACGTTCTTTCCCTGCGACGCCCAACCTCCGCGACACTCGTCTTCCGCGGGTCGTTGACGAACACCGCTCTTGATGCCGAGGTAGGGGATTATTGTTATATTATTTAATTATTTCTATTCTTGATTCTAGGATGTCGAACATCGTGGTTAATCGACTAAATGTTATCGTTTAACGAGAGGGGGGAGAGACCGCACAAACACGACCTAACCCCCCCTCTTATGTTCATGTTTGTTTCCTTGCGGATGGAACGGGATGGCGTGGTGTTGTTGCACCACACGGGAATCACACGACAAGTATTGTGTGGCGCCGTCACGCCGCGACGTGGAAAGAAATTCAAGAACGCGACGCTGTCACGTCGCATCGAAGGAAGTCGAAGGCGACGCGGCCAGAGTGGGGTTGCGGCGGAGGGGCGCGGTGCCGTCGCACCGCGCCGGACGACAAGGGCCATGGCCGGTTCCGGGCCGCGGCCGGTTACGGGCCGCGACGGAGCTTGGTGACCGGCGGCCAGCAAGGCCACCGGTGTCGGAGCCGGAAAGGGACCGGCCACTACCGGTCACGTTGAGGAGAAGCCGGCCGGCCAGGTCGGGCCAGCCAGAAAGGAGAAAACCGGGGGAAATAAATTCCCCCGGCCAGCAATCAACGGCCCCCCATTATGAGGGGGGCCGCGGTTACAAATGGGGGCAGGCGCCCCCCGTTTTTCCAACAGCTCGGCCAATTGCCGAGCTTGGAGCGCGCCCAGCGCGCTGCGCTGAGCCGGGCCGGGCCGGGCCGGGACGACCCTGTCCGGGGCGGGTCTACCCGGTTCGGGCCACGCGGGGGGTTCTCGGGCCGGGTCGGCCCGGGCCCGAAACACCCGATACCGAGCTTTTTAGGTTCATATGCCCATAACTCGGGCTACGGACCTCCAAACGACGCGCCGTTAGCGGCGATGCGATCCTTGGATCGAGACGGACGTTTCGGTATATCGCACTAAAGGTTTCGGAATACTTTGAGTTCGGCCGAGTTGGTTCGTACACGAAACCAACCGGGCCCTCGTAGAGGAAACGCTCATATCTTGAGCTACGGACGTCTGATTGACGTGCCATCAGCTTTGTTGAGTTCCTCTTAGTGAGATGGATCTTTTGGCATACTTCGCCCGAGGTTTGGATGCATGTGGAGTACGGTCGGGCTGGTTTTGCCTTAAAAACCAACTGGGCCCCTGGGACGAAAAAGCCAATAACTGTCAGACCGGGCGTCTGATTGACACGCCATCTGCGACGTTGAGTTCCTGTTGACGATGCGGAACTTTTGGATACATCAACTCTGGACAATGTGATAGTTGATGTATCAGCCTCTCGGCTCGTGGAGAGAACCCTCCCGAACGAGCTTGCTATGTGCGGGAACACTAGAGATGGTTGCGACTGCTACTGTGACTGCGACGATGACTGTGCAGAGATCCTCAGTGGATTCGACGACGACGACGACTACAGCACTCAGCGATCCTGTGTGGATTAGTGCTACGGATCATTTGTGGGTCAACGCTCAGCAGTCCTATGTGAACCAGCGCCTACAGATCCTGTGTGGGTCTGATCCTGTGTGGGTCTTTGCGGGGGTTAGTACCTGTCGATCCTTTGTGGGTCCGATGACTTAAATGGATCAGTGATCATCTCTATCATCTTCAATGATATATACCTCTATGAGCTGAATCTTGTTTACCTTCCTGTGTGGATTGTGTTGTGCTATCTTATGTGGATTACGTTTTTCTTTCCTGTGTGGAATACGTATAATTTCCTGTGTGGACTGATTTGTACTTGGGCCCGGAGGTTGGAGCCTATTGGAATTGATTACTTAGGTATATGTATGGGAATATACCTAATCAGTGTCGGTTGTTACTTCGTGATTGTAACTTTTTTTTGTGGTTATCCTTTGTGGATCTTAGGAGACCTTCGGGGGTCTTGGGCTCCCTACTGAGTAGCTTATACTCACCCCTGCACGGGCTATGCCCGCACTACGTTGTGTTGGTTGCAGACGACGGACTGCGTTGATCGTGGTTGAGGCTCGCAGAGTAGGACGGTACCTGGAGGTGGGCCACTGGGCGGGACGTGCTTGGAGCGGACAACAGGACCCGAGGAGCAGTAGAGCTATCTGTACCCACCCTTGAGGTTGGATTTCCAGTGGAGAGCTCGGCGTAGCGGCTTTTACTTTACAGTTGATGTTTTCCCGTTCGAGTTGTACTTTACATTCAATTTGGGTTTGTATACTGGCCCATTTACTTTTCCACACTTTCAGTTGTACTTTGATTTTACTTAGTGTTTACTTTTCCGCTTGCTTACTCTGTGGTGCTTGTTTACTTTACAAAGGCAAAGCCTTCCCTTTTTACTGGGATTTACGCCTTGGTGCTAGTCGCCAGACCCTGGCCTATGGAAGGCGGGCTTGGGGTAGTCACGGCACGGGCCCCGAGGATGGGTCGTGACAATAAAACAATAAAATATTTACTAATAATATTTTATGAAAATAAATTTTCATTTAAATTAATAAATAAACTAAAAAATTAAATAAAATTATTTGGCATACAAAAATACCAACAATTAAATAATAGTATTTGAAATAATTATCTACACACACTTTGATAAAATTTTAAAATACTTTCATTTATAAGAAATGTAAATTTTATTTATACATCCATGGGTAATGAAATTATCCATTTCATCGGTTTATTATTCATAAGGTTCATATTACTATTCAAGAGGTCAATCTATCCTTTCTTATTTATTAGTTCCTTAACATATAGAAATACTTTTATTTCATTAATTATTCATTTATATTGGTTTTTAAGGTCTAAAAATGATTATATATGAATTATAATATATGAAATTGCAATAATGAGGGATAAATTCCATTGATAAATGTTTTGTTCATTACAATTAACAGTTTATATGTAGTGATACATGGATATATCATCTCAGGTCTAAACCTGTCATCATCTCAATTTAGAAGATCCCCCCATTTATATTAATCCACTATTAACATTTTCATATTTAGACAATAATCATATTAAAAATATTAATAAGATACATAACACAATTATTCCTAGATATTATGGTTCAAATATCATCATGGATTTTGGATTCAAATGATATTCATTAGCCAATAGTGGATCCCATGTCCCAAAAGTGGTCAACATTAAATCCTACGTTTTTCTCCCCATATTAAACTAGCACTAGTATAGAACATGAATATGCAAAATCTTCAACAATTTCTCCATGTCATTATGTTAATCACCTTTCATTATCCGTATCATAAAATTTTCAATTTCCCTCATGTGTATTGTCAGTCAGTTTCACCACTCATTGTGTTGTCCCCTGTGAAAAATGAAAAATCCATACTGCTCCCCATTTCTCACATTGATCCTAGATCACACAAACTTGGTGGTTTGGAGGTTTTTATCCTCGAGAAAACATGATATGTGAGATAACCACATGGTACTAACTCTAAAACAATTAACTACAATCCCAATCCCTATTATCATTAATATAAACTATTTGAAAGTCATTATAGTAATATGTTTGGTATTGTTGGTCCCCCCATTCCCATTAATTCTTGTCAGGTTCCTCACCCAACTTCACTACACATATAAATTGGATATTTTCCACCATTATCATCGAATAATGGCATTGAACTATGTGAAGGTTGTATAAAAAGAGTTATTTGTGGCATTAAGTAGTCTACTAGGTTTCTACTTTCACTGTTGGTGAGCTTCCTTAAAAATATCACATGTTCCTTTTGGAAATTCCCACATCTAGTCATGGAATTATAACTGATGTCATTATTATTTCAGTGAGGTATTATATACTACCTCTACTGATTTTATATGAGATGTTCATAATTTGTGTGAAATATTAATGTTTCAATACTAAGTATAATTTTTTAGTGTTTTTATAAGTAGTCCAATTGAGTCCGTTTACTATTTTATTGATAAATCTCACTATACTAATACAAATTGTATCATTCTTGTTTTTAGGATTTATTATTCAATTTTACATGTATCATTATAAAGAAGCATTGGACAATTCTTCCATTTGAAGGGTCGTATGGGCCACACAAGAAGGCATACAGAATCTGGGAAGAAACTGGACCAACCATGAAGATTTAATTTTTGGTCTAAATCAGGAAGTTAAAATTCATTCTTTTCCTCAAAAGGTATTGGTACAATGTAAGGAGTCATGGAAAAAAATTTAAAGTCCCAAAACCATTTAAATGGGATCCAAATTATTCATTTAGACACAGCCCACTATTCTGGTAGGGATTTAATATCAGTATAGTATTCATTACATATCTCATGATGTAATTATCCAATAAATATGATGTTTTTCATTGTTAAATAAGGGATATAGGTAGCCAACTTTTTTGAAGAAACAATTCGTATTTTAAATTATATTTCGATTCAAAAACCCATTCACATTTTAATCGTCAAAAGGATTGTATTGAAATGGATATATTAAAATTGTTTACTCAAAATGCTATAACAGTGCCTCCTTAAGTCCAACGGCTGTTACATTTTCATATTAGACGGAGGATATAATTTATCTATAACTTTTAAGAATATCATATCTTTATATTCGGCTGTATAATTTATCAATATAGCGATGCATGTGGAGGGGCAATTTTGGGAATAGAAACAGTCCACTTCCTTGGGCTATAAATACATCCCCCTCCTATCCTTCAAATGAGTTGGAATTTCAATAGATAGAAGCACATATTGGAATGAAAAAAGACTATCCAAGGTCTTGGGGGGACTTTCAATACTCATGTTTTCATTTGAGTGACCCTACCTCCTCTATTTGATTTTATTTACTTTTGTACTTTTCATCATTTGTAATATTGTAAGTCTTTGTTTTGTAATTCTTTTTTAATGCAAGTTCATTATTCATATTATATTTCAATCATTCACCCTATGTTATTAAATTATAACTCTCTTACAATATTTTAAATGAAGATGAAAACCCTTCCTTTATTTTTCTTCCTCATTTGATCGAAATTCTATTTTTATTTATCATCATCCTTTGTGTGTGTGTTTGACAAAAAACTCTTTTCTTATCCCATTATTTATCTTATCAAATTAATCTATCATCATTATCATTATAAACCAAATTTCTAATCATCTTAATGGATGAGTAAATCTACCATTGGGTTGAGTCAAAATTTAGGGATGTTATATGATTGAGAGTATTTTCTTGATGACTATTCCTTAATTTAACATTGTGTATATTAGACTTAACATGTCAGGGATTAATGACATATTTTTTTATAACATGTGGTTTCCATGGATTATTGGAACCATAAATACACTAACATATATAATCTATGATTGAAATTATAACCCTAAGATAAGTTAAGGTTTGTATTTAATCCTTAACACTTAAGAATTTGAATAATCGTTTTCTTGTGAAGTGGGTGTTAATTTAAGTTCAATTTAAAGCAAAGCTCAAGGATATCACAAGCCTAACTCCCAAATAATTAACTCACCCCAATCATTATCAATTTGTTAAATCCAACATCATCCATAAATTATTTTATAATATCTTCAAATAAACCCCCAATAAAAAAAACAATCACCTAAAAACAATGGACTATTAAATAAAGTATTATTTCTGAGGATTCGTCTCGAGTGCTGCTATACACATTTGTTGAGAATCTATACTTTGACGGTTCGATAGGTGACATTAATCCGTGCTTTCAAGAGGAGTTGTTTCCATTTATGGTGCGATTAAATATTTTTTAGTTTCTAATTATTGTAAAAAACAAAAAAAAATGAAAAAAACACAAAGAAAACCCCTCCATTTCATAAAACTCATTAAAGAAAAAAAACCAAGAAAAAACCATATTACTCTTTCTTCCAACATCTATCTGAATACCCTGTAGCCTCCCAAATGATCCCTTATATTTGTCTGTACCAGAAATTGAGCAAACACTTCACCAACTTAGGAGAATCATTAGGGATAATAAAATAATTAAGGACCAGTCCTTGTCCAACCCATTAAATTAGATATATCCAATCCTAAGGAACAAACACATAATGAACTTGATGCCCATAATATGAATTAACAACCTCTTGGTATTCAATATCCAAGCATATAGTCTGACTTCAAACTCAAATTGGTCATGATTCATCTTCTTTTTCATTTCCACGGGCTAGCCGATGAGGATCCAAATCTTCATCTTAAAGAGTTCCAAGTGGTGTGCTCTACCATGAAGCCTCAAGGGGTTTGTGAGGAACAAATAATACTCCAAGAATTTACTTTCTCCCTAGTTTACACAGCTATGTCATGGCTCTACTACCTTCCAACTGGTTCCATAACCACATGGAATGACATGAAGCGACTCTTCTTAGGGAAATTCATTTCTACTTCTCGAACTGCTTCTATCCGAATGGAAATAAGTGGTATCTGTCAGTTCCCAAGTGAATCACTCCATGAATACATAAAGAGGTTCAAAAATCATTTTGTAACCTACCCACATCACCAAATCCCTGACCAAGTCTTGATCCAATACTTCTTTTATGGGTTATTGGAGACGGATAAAACTCTCATTGATGACCCAAGTGGTGGTGCTCTTGTTGATAAAACTCCTACAACTACAAGATATCTCATATGTAACATGGAAGGAAACAGAAAAAATTCAACACTCGAGCACATGATCAAGTCAAACAAGCCCAAGATAGGCAATCTATATATCCAAACAAGATGACAGAGTGGATGTGTGCACTTATAGGTCTTGTGTGACAACTCTTTGTAGATACCAACCCCCCCAACCTCATCTTCTCCACAATCAATGTTTCTTGGACTTCTAAAAAACCGTGGATCCTTGTTGGACCATCCATGATATAATAGTTTTCATAATCACAAATTATTTCAATATAAAGATTCTACCATTTCTTTCAATTTTAATATATCTATGATGTATCACCCCAAGCATCCACGATACGCTTCTCTTTCAATAATGAAATAGATTGCATTGTATGCAAGTTCGAGTTCTAACACACCGTGACAAATAAAAGTAGCCATTATGAATAGTAATAACCACTTTTTAAAATTATAGAAATTTTATATTTGAAAATTGACTTCTTTTTTGTATTCGAAATATCGAAATTATGCTAAGTTGAATTTTTTGTAATTTTCCGAGAACTTCCATTTTTTTATGACCAGTGAAATATACTTAAAACAACTTTTTTAATCAAAATAATATAGAGTGATAAATTACACTATTTAGTGGTTTTAAAGTATAATTATAATATATTTTTACCATTTTATTCAATGGTGTTCATTAGAATTAATTTCAGTTTGAAATTGGACATAAAAAATTGTCAATCTTTTGATATATATTGTTTCTTAAAAACACGCTATTTGTTGTGATAGCGGGAATTAATTATAAAATTAATTAATGCAACTTATATGATTGGAATTTTTTAAAATAGAAATCATTTTTGAATTCGGAATATCAATTATATTTTAGGGTGAAATTTTGGCATTGTTATGAAAAACATCAATTTTAGATGAATAGTGAAACCACTAAGTGGTAGTTAAAAAACTGATTTTTCGTTTAAATGAAACATTACCACTTATGTGATTTGATTTTCAAAAATCCAACATACATGGTTGTCATTAGTAAGAAAAATGTGGTTCAATGGGATTAAAATAATTTTTGGTGAATAGAAACTTTTAAGTTTAATTAATCGCGATTAAAGATAATTAGTGAAATTTAAGGTAAATATGATATTATAAAAATATGAAAATACCTTTACACTTTTCCTAAACTTATTGGATGAGTCATGGAAGACCTAGAAAATACATGGGTCAACTTGGGTAACCCATGGAGCCACATTGGTTGGAAAATGAAATTAAAAACTTTTTATTTAATGTTAAAATAAAAATGTCACAAACATGAGTTGTTTTACTAAAACAATTTTTAAATGGGGTTATACAAGTCATATTTTTTACTATAAAAATTCATTAGAAAGATAAAAATATTTCATACATCATGATATTTTGTTTATAATTTTTAGACATCAAATAAATTAAATTAGTTATGACACCATGATGATGCAATGATTACCTCATTAATTAACGATTTAAATAAAATGAAAAGATAATGTAAAATCTAAGACTTACACTTGTCAAAAACCTATTGGATGAGTATATGTAGAACCCTTATTACCTTATCCTAGAAATATATAATTGTGGGACCTTTAAATTCCGAAACTCATTATATAATAAAGTAACATTTCATGACTCTCCAAGAGTGCCCCTCCTCTCCTCTTATAAAAGGCCCCCACCACTACCACCTTACTCACACCATCAAAGCCTTCTGGCTTGGCTAAACTCTGCCCAAATACTCTCTAAACATCCCTCTCTTACTCCTAGAAGCCTCACTTTGGGCATAATTCTTCCCATGGAAGCCTTTGGCTCAAATCAAAAAAGAGTTACCCTATTTTAAGGTAATGTCTTCCCTTATGTTATTTTGTTTTATTTTGCTTCTCCAACCCCATAAACTCTTTTTATTCTTTTCTTTTGTAACAAAACCAGTATCTTTAAAATACTAGGACTTTTTTATAAAAATAATTCAAGCTATAATTACACACACCTACATCTAATGGTTAAGAACATACTGTTTCTGTGGATGGAGAATTTCTGCCTCACGAAACGATGATTGTTCAAAACTCATACAACACCTTCAAAGGTGGCCATTAAGATGTCACTATATTTATATATGATATATATTGTGTTTATTATTTCCTTAAGCTTCTGTATTTTTCCTTTATGGAATACCTTTATGGATTCCATTATGGGAAAACGAGATATTTTCAATTTAGGAAGTGCGGACTACCGCCCCCTCAAAGTGATTTGAATCGTTAATGCCATATGTGGGGTGTATAAAGGATTCAGTAAACGGTATTATATGTTATATAATACTGGAATTATATTATACCTTTATATAATTATAACTTCATTCCATTAAATACGAAATATAAATGAAAGTAGTGTTCATGTGTACGTACGGCTTACCGTCTCCATGAACGGTGCATTTCATTTCTTACCTATAAATGTTATGTAATATTATAAATTAATGTATATACTGGATATATGTGATGTATATGATATGTACATCATGAATATAATTATGGATATAATGGATATTTTACCACATGAACAAAGTGTAATTATAAGAAGTTTATTTTTGACTCAAGTACCTATGATCGACAAAACGACCGTTATTAACTTAAATAATTACATAATGTTCATAACATGGTAATAAGTGATATAAAAGGAATAATGAACTTGAAAAAGGTTCTTACACAGGTAGATATTAACTCTAGTTTATTATTCAGGAGGTTAAACAACAGTCGAGTCAAGTCGGACACGAGGTAAGGGAACTTCTTAACCCAACTTCCATTCGTTGGGTTAATCCCTTACTTTCAAATTATGTCATGTTATTATTATGTCCTAACTTGTATTTGTACTTTCTTTATGTGTACTTATAGTGAATACACATAATATATCTATTTTATTTAAAAAATGATCTTTTAAGGGACTTCGTCTCACTCTCCTTTCATCGAGGCATATTCGGTTTTATACCCAACTTTCATTTATACGGTGTATAAACCCCTTTGACTTTTACTTTTATTAAAAAGTAATATTTTTATACGAATCATTTTACTAAACGACAAAAGGGAATGTTTTTTTGTCATACGTATGCGGTGACAACGACTTCTCTGCCGCCATGATCATTATTTGAGTTTCGGCTTCCTCTACAAGCCATAACTTTTTTTAAATGAAAAATAATAAAAAAAATTAATTTTCTTTTATTTTGGTGTTGAAAATGGTTTTGAAAGTGTTTTTTTATAATATCAATGTGTTGTATTGATATCTTGTGATTTAAATGTGGAAATGTTATGGTCCTTTATGCATGTTTTATGTGATACGATTATGTTATGGTTTATGATATGTCTAAACCCGTTCATATGATGATTGAATTAGAATTAATAAATGAAGGGTGGAGCCCACTATAGCTCCTCGATGCATCGGTAGGTCTCATGAGACAAACTAGTGTCTTGTCACGAGGCCTTGACAAAATCTTATTTTTATTCTTGGCACGAGGCCTTGGCTACGTGGTTATGATAGTATGGAATTATGCATTCCATCAATATGAAAGTGGTTATTGATATTCCATGTGATTATTCGACTAGTAGAATATCCATGTGAGTAAGTAAATGGAATTTTTTAATTTTATTTTTTCCATATTATTCTGAAGTTAAAGTTTAAAAAGGTTTATGTTTTAGTTATACATTGTCTTAAATGTTAATGTTTATTTATAAAACCTTCCGGAATATTGTTATCCTTACTGAGCATCTAAGCTCACCCTTTCAATGTTTTAATATTTTCCAGGATGTGAAGAAGTATTTTATGAATGACCTATAGGGATAGTCAGAAGAGGATATGAGTGTGGACTATGGATACTTTATTATTGTAGTTTTTCACTTTATGATGTAATGTAACATTTATGAATGTATCTAGTGTTTCCAAGGCAACTAAACTAATGGGTCATTCGAGACATGATCTTTTGTGATCATGCCAATGTTACGCAACAATGCACTGACTCTAGGTAACTGGGGTTTGGGTGTTACAGTTGGTATCAGAGGCAGTTTAGTACTAACCTTAGAAGCAAGATTTAGATAAACTCTGATTAGAGCACATAGCCCAATGATAGACTTTGAGGATTAGTATTTAGGAACTTCCTAGAATTTGGGTGTTATAGAGATTTTGTGAGTTTTCCGAGCAATACATCCCTGTCTGGATACGAGCTGGTAGAGACGGCTCTGGAACAAATGTACCTAGGGGTAAAACCCAAAAACACCACTTTGAACTAGACTCGAATGGGAATTGGTGCATGACAACGGGCCTTTCTGCAGTCTTGGTTACGACACTCCTAGTGAATATGCTTAGGATAATTCTCATTTTCATTACAAACCACTATGAAGGGTTATGAGTATATACTTCATCAAAGAAAACATTTTTATGATTATGGATTATATCCAAAAATAGTTCAATTTATGTTAAGTATTTTACATGTATGGAATTATGTATTTTGATTCATAAACCAATCTAGTTTATGTCATTGTTTAGAAATGGCGCCTAGTAGAAGGAATGGAAACCATATCAATGCACGCACTCCGTGCAGGGATTGCCATCCTGCTCAAGATAATTATTGTGGATCTAGAGATACAACTGGTGTTGATCAACTTATTACCATACTAGGACAACTCACTCAAGTTATGAATAATAACCTTACTCGTATGGAGCACCCTGATCCGCAACATGGAGGATCAATGTTACCTCTTCATGAGGCAATAACCACCAACATTTAATGGGGGTACAAATCCATTAGTAGCTAAGCAATGGATAAACTCCTTAGAGAAAATATTCCATGCATTGGGGAGTAGCGAAAGGGAGAAGGATGTCATGGCAGTCTACAGGCTCACTGGAGATGCCGATCAATAGTGGTCGCTAATTCGAAACACAGAGGAAGATGAAGAAGTATCAAGTATGGAATGGAGGGAGTTTAAGGAAATTTTCTTAGAAAAATACTTTCCACATGACCATCGAGCAGATATGGAAAGGCAATTTCTGAGGCTGAGGCAGAAGGAGGATGAGAATGTCGCAAAGTATGAGGCTAACATTACAAGGTTAGTGAGGCATGCTGCAGATTATATAAGTAACCCAAGAAGTAAGATTGATTGTTTCTATGATGGGATAAAACCATTTCTTTGTTGAGAATTAGTCTCACAAACCTTATTTTCATATGATGATATTGTCTCGTGTGCTATCAAGACGGAAAAGGAAATCTCTATGTCTTATGACTTTAAAGCAAAGCAAGAAAAGAAGAGATCTTCTGATCAATCTGGAAATGGAAGTAAGGGGAAGAAGGGAAAAGTTGAATATCAGTCCTGCAGTAAATGTTGGAAGAAACACCCTGGTACTTGCTTTAAGAGAATGGGAGTCTGTTACAAGTGTGGGGAAAAAGGAAACCAAGCTCATGATTTCAAGGGAATTAAAGTTTCTGTCAATGTGGAATGATATAATTGTAGAGATATGGGATATTATGGAAATGAATGTCCTATGAATCAGGGGAACTTACCTCAGAAGAGGCCGAGGGATCAAGGCCAAGCTTATGATATCACTACTGCTAAGGTTGAAGCTCCGAAAGACGTGGTGGCAGGTAATTTAATGGTTTCCTCATGTTTGTCAAATGTATTATTTGATTCTGGATCATCACATTGTTTCATATCTTCCCAATTTGCTAAGAAAATTAGATATTTCCATTTTTATTTAACAAGTGAATTGTCAATCAAAACTCCAATGGGAAGTATTATTGCAACAAAGTTTTGTGAATCAGTCCCCAATAGAGCACATAACTGTTCTTTATCCGCTGATCTCATTGTCATACCTTTGATTGAGTTTGATATAATCCTCAGTATGGATTGGATTTCAGGCTATTATGCAAAGATTAATTGTAAGAAGAGGAGGTTACGATTTTTGATGATGATGATAAGGAACACCTTATTTTTAGAGCAGAATCGTCACCACCAAATTCTTATTTAGATCCACCCCCAGTAGCTCAACTCAATTCAATTATTGGGGAGGAAGAGAATGAAATGACTAAAGGTGAGGAAAGGAATGTTCAAATAGAGGATTTACCTATTGTGAAGGAATATGTGGATGTGTTTTCGAAAGATTTACCTCGACATCCAAAGAACGAGAATTTGAGTTTTCAATTGATTTAATTCCTAGATCAAGGCCTATATCGAAGACCCCTTATTGGATGGCCACCGTGGAATTAGTTGAACTAAAGAAACAACTATAGGAATTGAGTAATAATGGATTTATTCACCCTAGTGTTTCTCCATGGGGATCCCCTGTCCTTTTTTGTAAGAAGAAAGATGGATCAATGAGGTTGTGCGTTGACTACAGGGAGATCAATGCTATAACAACAAAGAACAAGTATCCCCTACCATGAATTGATGATTTATTTGACCAATTGCATGGAGATCAATACTTTTCAATGATTGACCTTCGATCTAGATACCACCAGTTTTGTGTGAAGTAAGAAGACATTCTGAAGACAGTATTTAGAACACGATACGGGCATTACGAGTTTACAGTAATGCTTTTCAGATTGACTAATGCACCCTCTGTATTCATGGATCTAACGAAGAGAGTTTTCAAGGAATATCTTGATGATTTTGTGGTGGTATTTATTGATGATATCTTGGTATACTCCAAAATCTATGAAGATCATGAAAACCACTTTCTCATTATCTTGAAGACTCTTAGAAGGCATGAATTATATGGGATGTTTAGCAAGTGTAAATTATGGCTTCAAAAGATTTATTTTCGTGGCCATATTTTCTCTAAGGATGGAATTTCCGTTGATCCTTATAAGACCAAGGAAATCCAAGAATGGCCAGCACCGATGAATATAACTGAGGTACGCATCTTTATTGGTTTGGCAGGTTATTATCGATGTTTTGTCCCGAATTTTGCCCGATTGGATAACCCATTAACGAAGCTCACACGTAAAGGGGTTAAATTTGTCTAGACAAAAGAGTGTTAATAATGTTTTGAAAAACTGAAGAGAAGATTAGCCCACGATCCTATATTGACTATACCATCAGGGATTTATGGGTTAGTTATTTATAGCGATACATCGATGAAAGGACTTGGTTGTGTCCTTATGAAGAATGATAGGGTTATTTCCTATGCATCATGACAGCTAAAAATTCATGAACAAAACTATCCTACTCATGATCTCGAGTTAGCTGTTGTAATCTTTTCCTTGAACATATGGAGACATTATCTCTATGGTGAAAAATGTGAGATATATAACAATCACAAGAGTTTGAAATATATTTTCTCACAGAAAGAACTCAACATGAGGCAAAGCCGATGGCTTGAACTACTCAAGGATTATTATTGCACGATACACTACCACCCAGGGAAGGAAAATAAGGATGCAGATGCTTTGAGTAGAAATGATCGTGGAGTTTTGAACATGATGAGAGTGGAAAGGGATCCTATTTTCATGGATCTAGTAAAGATGGTTATTGGAATCACCAGGGAGGGTGAAACATCAATAAAAAATTCAAATGGTTGCCAAACCATCTTTACTAGAATGAATAAATTGTTCTCAGGCCAATGATGAAGAGTTAGAAAAGAAGATTAAAGCTGTGAATGATGGGAGATTGAGTGACTTTGTGTATGAGGATGAAATTTTGAAATTTGGGAGGAGACTTTGTGTTCCCGATATACCTGATTTAAAGAGGGAATTTTTGGATTATTCTCATAGTTCCAATTTCCTTATACACCCTGGGAGCACCAAAATGTATAGAGATTTATAGGGACATTTTTAGTGGGAAAACATGAAGAGGGAGATTGCTGATTTTGTGTCAAGGTGTATGGTTTGTCAACAAGTGAATGCACGAAGGAAACTGCCTGGTAGAGTATTGCAACCTCTTCCCATACCTGATTGGAAATGGGATAATATTACGATGGATTTTGTCATGGGACTACCAAAGACTCCTAGAAGGAATGCTGAAATATGGGTCATTGTTGATCGTCTCACAAAGTCAGCAAATTTTCTTGCTATAAGGGAAGATCTACCACTTAAACGTCTAGCAATACTATATATTAATGAAGTTCTGAGACTTTATGGAGTACCCCTATCGATTGTCTCAGATCATGATCCTTGTTTTACATCAAGATTCTGGAAAAGTATTCAGAAGGCCTTGGATACTAATCTTCGTTTGATCACTTCTTACCACCCTCAAACAGATGGACAATCAGAAAGAACTATTCAAACCTTAGAAGACATGTTGAGATCATGCTCACATGACGTTCAAGGAATGTGGGATCAATATTTACCTCTGGTAGAATTTTCCTATAACAATAGCTTCCATTCAAGTATTCAGATGGCACCATAAGAAGTGTTATACGGAAAAAGATGTCGCACACCAACCTATTGGGATCACGTTGGTGAAAGAAAACATGTAGGCTCAGAACTGGTGGAGGAAATGATGGAAAAGGTAAAAGTAATCCAAAACCACATCAAAGCAGCTCAAAGTAGGAAAAAGAGCTATGTCGACAACCGAAGGAAGGATTTGGAATTTCAGGTAGGAGATCATGTTTTCTAGAAGGTATCTCCATGTAAGGTAGTTATATGTTTCTGTAAGAAGGGTAAATTGAGTTCCAGGTACTTCGGACCCTTCAAGATTCTAGAACGAATTGGGGTTGTAGCTTACCATTTGGCAATGCCACCATGTCTCTCCAAAGATCATGATGTATTCTACGTATCACTGTTGAGAAAATACATGCCTGACCCAACACCTGTACTCACCTATGAGGAATTAGAACTGGAACCCAATCTGTCTTATTGAGAAGAGCCCATCAGGATTCTTGATACAAGAGAACAAGTGCTGAGAAACCAGACGACTCGTCTGGTAAAAGTTCTATGGAGAAACCATAACATAGAGGAGGAAACATGGGAACCCGAGGAACTTATGATGAAGAATCACTCGAGTCTTTTTATAAAGTTATATTATATGAAATTTCGAGGACAAAATTATTTGAAGTAGAGGAGAATGTAACACCCCGAGCTTCCATGATACGCTTCTCTTTCAATAATTCAATAGTTTGCATTGTACGCAAGTTCGAGTTCTAACACACTGCGACTAATCAAAGTAGCCGTTATGAATAGTAATACCCACTTTTTAAAATTATAGAAATTTTATATTTCAAAATGGACATCATTTTTGTATTCTTAATATCGAAATTATCTGAAGTTGAATTTTTTGTAATTTTCTGAGAACATCCATTTTTTATGAATAGTGAAAAATACCTCAAACGAATTTTTTAATCAAAATAATTTATAGTGATAAATTATACTATTTAGTGGTATTAAAGTATAATTATAATATATTTTTACCATTTTATCTCATGGCGTTCATTATAATTAATTTCACTTTGAAATTGGACATAAACAATTGTCAATCTTTTGATATATATTGCTTCTTAAAAACACGGTAATTGTTGTGACATCGGGAATTAATTAATGAAACTTATATGTTTGGAATTTTGTAAAATATACCTCATTTTTGAATTTGTAATATCAATTATAGCTTAGGGTGAAATTTTGGCATTGTTCTGAAAAACATCAATTTTTGATTAATCGTGAAACCACTATGTGGTAGTTAAAAAACTGATTTTTCATTTAAATGAAACATTACCACTTCTGTGATTTGATTTTCAAAAATCTGACATATATGGTTGTCATTAAGATGTAAATTGTGGTTCAATGGGATTAAAATAATTTTTGGTGAATAGTAACTTTTAAGTTTAATTAATCGCGATTAAAGGTAATTAGTGAAATTTAAGGTGAAAATGGTATTAAAAAAATATTAAAATACCTTTACACATGTCCTACACTTATTGGATGAGTCATGGCCGACCAATAAAATCCATGGGTCAACATGGGGACCCCATGGAGCCACTTTGGTAGGAAAATGACATTAAAAACTTTTTATTTAATGTTAAAATAAAAATGTCACAAACATGAGTTGTTTTACTAAAACAATTTCTAAATGGGGTAATACAAGTCATATATTTGACTATAAATATTAATTAGAAAGATAAAAAGATTTCCTACATCATGATATTTATTCTATAATTTTTATACATTAAATAAATTAAATTATTTATGACACCATGATGATGCAGCGATTACCTCATTAATTAACGATTTAAAACAAATGAAAAGATAATGTAAAATCTAAGACATAAACTTGTCAAAAACCTATTGTATTAGTATGTGTCGAACCCTTATCACCTTATCCTATAAATATATAAGTTTTGTACCTTTGAAATCCTAAACCCATTATATAATAAAGTAACTTTTCATGACTCTCCAAGAGTGCCCCTCCTCTCCTCTTATAAAGGGCCCCCACCACAACCACCTTACTCACACCATCAAAGCCTTTTGGATCATCCAACCTCTGCCAAAATACACTCTCAACTTCCATATCTTACTCCTAGAAGCCTCTCTTTGGGAATAATTCTTCCCAAGGAATCCTTTGGATCAAATCAAAAAAGAGTTACCTAATTTTAAGGTAATGTCTTCCCTTATGTTCTTTTGTTTTATTTTGCTTCTCCAACCCCTTAAACTCTTTTTATTCAATTATTTTGTAACAAAAACTGTATCTTCAGTATACTAGGATGTTTTTATAAGAAGGATTCTAGCTACACTTACACACATCTACATCTAATGGTTAAGAACATATTGTTTCTGTGGATGGAGAATTTCTACCTCACGAAACGATGATTGTTCAACACTCATATAACACATTCAAATGTGGCCATTAAGAAGTCACTATATTTATATATGATATATATAATCTTTATGTTTTCCTTAAGCTTCTTTATTTTTCATTTATGGCATACCTTTATGGTTTCCATTATGGGAAAACTCGATATTTTCATTTTATGATGTGCGGACTACCACCCCCTCAAAGTGATTTCAATCGTTAATGCAATATGTGGGATTTATAAAGGATGGAGTACATGGTATTATACATTATATAATACTGGAATTATATTATACCTTTATATAATTATAAATTCATTCCATTAAATATGAAATTGATATTAAAGTAGCGTTCATGCGTACGTATGGCTTACCATCTCCATGAACGGTGCATTTAATTTGATACCTATAAATGTTATGTAATATTATAAATGAATGTATATACTGGATGTATATGATTTATATGATATCTAAATCATGAATATAATTATGGATATAATGGATATTTTACCAAATGAACAAATTGTAATTATAAGAAGTTTATTTTTGACTAAAGTCCCTAAGATCGACAAAACGACCGTTATTAACTTAAATAATTACATAATGTTCATAACATGGTAATAAGTGATATGAAAGGAATAATGAACTTGAAAAATGTTCTTAAGAAGGTAGATAATAACTCTCGTTTATTATTCAGGAGGTTAAAGAGAGGTCGAGTCATGTTAGACACGAAGTAAGGGAACTTCTTAACCCAACTTCCATTCTTTGGGTTAATCACTTACATTCAAATTATGTCATGATATTATTATGTCCTATATTGTATTTGTACTTTCTTTATGTTTACATACAGTGAATACACATAATAGATCTATTTTATTTAAAAAATGATCTTTTAAGGGGCTTGGTCTCAATCTCCTTTCATTGAGGAATATTCGGTTTTATACACAACATTCTTTTATACGGTGTATAAACCCCTTTGAATTTTACTTTTATTCAAAAGGAATCTTTTTATACGAAGCGTTTTACTAAACGACAAAAGGGAATGTTTTTTTTTTGTCATACGTATGCGGTGAAAACGACTTCTCTAATGCCGTGACCATTATTTGAGTTTCAGATTCCTCTACAAGCCATAACATTTTTTAAATGGAAAATAATTACAAAGTTTTAATTTTATTTTATTTTGGTATTGAAAATGGTTCTGAAAGTGTTTTTTATTATTATATCAATGTGTTGTATTGATATCTTGTGATTGAAATGTGGAAATGTTATCTTTCCTTTATTAATGTTTTATGTGATACGATTATGTTATGGATTATGATATGTTTAAAATTGTTCATATGAGGAATGCATTGGACTTAATAAGTGACGGGTGGAGCCCGCTATAGCTCCTCGATGCATCGGTAGGTCTCATGAGACAAACTTGTGTCTTGGCACGAGGCCTTGACAAAATCTTATTTGTAGTCATGGCACGAGGCCTTGGATACGCAGTTATGATAGTCTGGAATTATGTATTCCATCAATATGAAAATGATTATTGATATTGCATGTGATTATTCGACAATTAGAATATCCATGTGAGTAAGTAAATGTCATTATTTAATTTTATTTTTCCCATATCATGCTGAATTTCAAGTTTAAAAAGGATTTTGTTTTTTTATACATTGCCTTAAATGTTAATGTTTATTTATGAAAGCTTCCGCAATATTGTTATCCTTACTGAGCATCTGAGCTCACCCCTTTCAATGTTTTAATATTTTCCAGGATGTGAAGAAGTATTTTATGAATGACCTATAGGGATAGTCAGAAGAGGATATGAGTGTGGACTATGGAGACTTTGTTATTGTAGTTTTTCACTTTATGATGTAATGTAACATTTATGAATGTATCTAGTGTTTCCAAGGCTACTAAACTAATCGGTATTTAGAGACTTGATCTTTTGTGATCATGCCAATTTTACGCAATAATGCACCGACTCTGGGTAACTGGGGTCGAGGCGTTACCTGTGAAAATCAATTATGTCATACAACAACATAAAATTTAATAAGTTGATTGCTTATAGTCATGGATAAATTTGTTTACAAGTGTATTTTTACATGTACCATTGATAAAAACATCATCTTGTAATAGTATATGTAAGACATACTCTGTTTAATAATTTTTGGATTCCCTGACAAACCGAAGTGCGACACACCGAAACAGAAGTTGACACACGAAAACTGAAGTCGACACACCGAAACCTAAATCAACACAACGAAACCGAAGTTTGACAGACTAAAGTATTACAGACCGATGTTATCAAACAGAAGTCTGACTCACCAATGTTTGATAGACCGAAGTATGACAGACCGATGTTATCAAACCGAAGTCTGACTCACCAATGTGTGACAGACCGATGTATGACAGACCAATGTTATCAGACCGAAGTATGACACACCAAAGTTTGAAAGAACGAAGATTACACAGTGAATAATGACACACCAAAGTTCAAAACACCGAAGATGACATACCGATGTTATCAGACCGAAGACAATAGACCGAAGATGACTCACTAATTTATATAAATAAATGTTTCCATTTCATTAATTAAAATTTATTTCTAACAGTCAAATTTAGAAAAATTAATGTTTTTGATATTATTTAATGATTTCTATAAAAGAATCTGAAAACAGGTACAAGGTACATGCATGTGAGAAGATCATTATGACCAGAGGATCATGGAGTATAAAAGGACCTCATATTTCGCGTTAAAGAAAAAGAAGCACTCAGTGAATTTCATGATGTAGTAAATTCTAATACACTGACTGTGCAGATACCAAAAGACAACAACTAAGCGCTTGATATTTCCAGAAAACTGTAACGAGATACCTTCTCCAAAAAGGGTTTCAATATACATTGATATACTAGAGAGATGACCCTTTTCACTCCTTGAATATTGATTACAGAAACAACTATTCTACCTTCTGAAGACAACTTCAAGAAGAATACTGAAATACCATTTTCTCAACATTCATTGAGTGTAGAGCATTACTTCGTAACACATAGAGAATTCATAATTCTATTCTATTTCTTAACTCGGTTGTGTTTTATATTCACTATTTGATAAGTGTGTATAATTGTTTGTAAAACACACACTGTCTCCTGAGCATAACTGGAGGATATTAAACTATCCTCATACTCAATCACTTATTACATTTGTTTCCCATGAATAACTATGGTAGTGGTCAAGTGTGACCTGGACAGCTGGATGTGCTGTTACAAACCACGATCTAGGGTGTGGATCAAAAGTTTATTTATATAAATATCTTGGTGGCAGGTGATCACCAATGGGAGAGGATTATGTCTCTACTTTAGACTAAACCTCTTATTTACAATGTTTTTCCAAACTTCAATTACACTATTTTGTTTTATCTATTGCTTATATTTTTTTAAAGACAAAAATCTGTTTTTACTTTAATTATAATAGTTAGTTTTGTTTAGTGTGTATTTATGTTTAATTTTGTAAACCTATTTCAAAAGTTGAATTAGTGATTACATTGATTCAAATGAGGACTAATCAACCTTATAGAAACATGTTGAGGAATTAAACATTTATATCTCTAATTCCTTAATTGACTAGGCTATTTTGAATTGGGGTATTTCTGTCATAATGTTTTTAACAGAAATATTAATTGGAACTCAATTCACCCCCTCTTGATTATCCACTCTGACCAACATTTAGAATCCTATGATTATTTATTTTCATGATTTTAAAATTATTTTCAACTGTGATTTTAGTTGTGTCTTAATGATCATTAAATTTCTTTCATATCTAAATTTTTAGTTATTTAAATTCTAAGTTACCATGGAAACTAGAGTTGAGGGTTCTGCTACTAACATTCCAACTTTCATTAATGATAATAACTATCCTCAGTGGAAATTAAAAATGAAAATGTATATAGGGATTATGGGACCTGAATTCTGGGATACAATTGAAGAGAAATATATATTTCCTGCTACTACTAGAGACACAAGGTATCAGTTGACTAAAGCTTCATATAATAATAACTATAAAGAAATGAATGCCCTGTATTGTTCTCTATGTGATGATGAATTAAATAGAATATATTCTTGTAAAACTGCATATGAAATTTTGGATAAATTAACTATTTCTGATGTGGGAACAAATATTGTTAATGAAATGAGAAAAAATACATACACTATTAAATATACTAATTTCAAAGTGAACCCTGATCAATCTATCTCTGAAATGTATCTCAAGTCGAACGAAACCATGAACACTATGAGTCTGCTTGGAAAACCAGTGGAGATCAAGGACAAGATCATGAGACTTCTTCTATGCCTACCTTATAGATGGAGGGGAACTTCTATTTCCATCCCAGAATCTTGTGACATAAGCAATCTACCAGTTAAGGAACTAATAAGAAATCTTATGATGTATGAGGAAGAACGTAAGGTGGATCATGACGTAGATGAGGAACCAAAGAAGAAATCAGTAGCATTAAAGACTACTATGTCAACGAGAAAAATCAAAGGAAAAGATCAAGTTCCTATACACATCTCTACTAGTAAAGAGTTTGATTCAGATTGTGATGAGGTGATGGCTCATCTTTCAAGGATAATAAAAAATTTCTATAGAAAGAAGAGATTCATTAGGAAGTCAAACTACATGGAAAGTATGATAACAAAAGAAAAAGGAATAAAGAAAGAAAATTGAATGGAAACTCAAATGATATAATCTGCTATGAGTGAAAATGAAAAGGACGTGTGAAGGAAGATTGTCCCAAGATGAAATTTAAGAAGAAATATGAAGACAAGGTAAAAGGATATAAAAAGGCAATGAAAGCTACCTAGAGTGCTTGAGAATATAGCTCCAATGGATATGATGCTTTTGATAGTGAACATAACAATCATTCGAACTTATTTTTCCAGTCAAAAACATCTGTGGTAACACCTAAATCTCTAATACAAAATACATATTATTCTGGGAATAAGAATGAGTCATATAATTTTGAAATGACTACGGATAAACGGTTTTAATATTGTGATATTCTTGAGGATACCATTAATGAGCTCAAGGAAAAATTTAAATCACTAAAGAGACGGCATTATTTAAATGAAATTTATAATTCATGTTTGGATATTGAAAAGTAAAAATTCTCCCTTATATTAAAGGAAATCACTAAACTTATGTTATCCAATGTGCAATTAAGAGGAGATCTTGAGAATTTTACTGTAGGTATAGATACCTTGACTCAGGCTCTAGAAAAACGGATTTCCCCAAAATATACAACTTGTGTAGGATATCAACCAGGATAGAGAAGCATCATTAAAACTAAATTTATTCTAAAATCAGTAAAATTCACTACTAGTTCATATTCTGGACCATTTCTTGAAAAAACATTCTCTAAAGGTCCGAACAAATTTTTTATATCTCAAAATATATCAGATGATAATAGGAAATCTGTGACACAAGTAGGGGTTCCCAATGTTTTACTTGCTAACAACTCAAGACCCAAGAAAATATGGGTACCAATTTTACCCCATGTATAATCTATTTTGTAGGGGTGTTTCCTAAAGAGTTCTTGTAATATTCTATGGTACTTGGACAGTGGATGTTCAAGACATATGATAAGAGACTACTCATGCTTCAGGAACCTAATCAAGGTTGATGGTGGGCATCTATCTTTTGGTGATAATGCTAAAGGGAAAATCATTGGCCTAGGCCAGATTGGTAACCCTAATACAGTATTAATTTCCAATGTACATTTTGTTGATGGATTAAAGTAAAATTTACTTAGCATCTCTCGGTTGTGTAATGACTATTTCAATGTAAAATATGAAAATTATGCATGTAATGTATTTAATTCCAAAAATGATTTAATATTTACTACCCCCAAAAATGATAATTTTTATGTGGTTGACATAAATTCTTTATCTAAGAAAAATGTTTCCTGCTTAAATGCATTTCATAAGGAACCATGGATGTGGCACAAGAGATTCGAACACTGCAATGCACACTCTTTTAGAAAAGTGGCTACGAAAGGTTTAGTTAGGGACATTCTTAAATTGGAATTCCCACTTAACAAGGTGTGCAATCCATGCCAAAAGGGAAAGAAACACAATGTTTCTTTCAATCCAAATAATGATGTTTCTACTTCAAAACAACTTGAGTTGGTTAACATTGACTTATTTGGTCCATCAAGAGTTTCAAGTTTAAATATGAAGCACTATGTTTATGTTCTTGTAGATGATTTCTCTAGGTACAATTGGGTATACTTTCTAGCTCAAAAAAGTGAATCCTGTGAATATTTTGTCAAATATTCTATGTCTATGGAAAACCATAGTGGACATAGAATAAAGACATTGAGAAGTGATCATAGCCGTGTGTTTGAAAATTAGGAGTTTGAATCCTATTTCTCACTCAATGGCTGTAGTCACAATTTCTATGCTCCTTGAACACCTAAACAAAATGGGGACGTGGAAAGAAGAAATAGGACCCTTCAAGAAATTTATATGATTATGCTCAGTGAGTATAATCTACCCATTTATTTTTGGGCTGAAGATATAAATATATCTTGTTATACCATTAATAGATTATTGATTAGAACTGTTTTTAAGAATACCTCTTATAAAATTTGGAACATTAGGAAGCCTAAGGTTAACTACTTCAGAGTTTTTGGTTTCAAAGTCTTTATCCTTAACACCAAGGACATTCTGGACAATTTTTCTTCCAAAAGTGATGAAGGAATTTTCCTAGTTTACTCAGTTTCGATTAAAGCCTATAGAGTATTCAATAAGACAACCAAATGTGTGGAAGAGTCATTTCATGTCAAATTTGATGAGACTAATCCACATGAACCCAAACCTCTCTTGAATATCTTGAGGAAGATATGTCAATTCAGAACCTTAAGGATAATGAGGGTGAAACCCATGTAAAAGTAACCAGTTCTTGGAATCATCCCAAATCAGTACCTTTTGAGTCCAAACAAATAGATAATCATGAGGATTGTAGTTCAACTCATTCTAGAGTTATTCGAACTCTCATAAATCATACTATTGATGTTGTAGTAGTTGATTTAAATCTAGGAACACAAACTAGAGCTTCTCTGAGAAACCAAGTTGACCATCATGTTTTTCTTTTACAGCTTGAGCCCAAAAATATTAATGATACTAGCAATGATGAATTTTGGGTGATGGATATCAAAGAAGAATTAAATCAATTTTAATGGAAGAATGTTTGGGAATTAGTTGAAAGTCCTAAGGACACATTAAAAATATGCACTAAATTGGTTTTTAGTAATAATGTTGATGAGTCTGGTAATATAGTTAGAAATACAGATTGGTTAGTTGCACAAGGTTATAGTCAAGAGGAAGGAATAGAATATGAGGAGAACTTTTCAACTATAGAAAGGTTAGAGGCCATTAAAATACTACTTTATTATGCAGCTCATCTTAATTTTAAAATTGATCAAAAGGATGTCAAAAGTCCTATTCTAAATGGGTATATAGTTTAGGATGTATTTGTTGAACAACCCCCTGGATTTACAAATTTTCATTTTTCACACCCTATTTTTAAACATTATAAAGCTTTATATGGGTTAATGTAATCTCCAAGAGCTTGGTATGATAGAATTAGTTCCATTCTTATTTCAAAAGGTTCTACAAAAGGAATAACATATCCTACTTTTTTTATTAAATGGATTTCCAAAGATGTTTTGATAGTACAAATTTATATAGATGATGTAAATTTTTTATATTCTAAAAATTCATTATGTACTGAATTTTCAAAGATAATGAAAAATGAGTTTGATATGAGTTTAATGGAAGAACATAAATTTTTCCTTGGATTTCAAAATTTTAAAAATAATGATAGTATTATTTTAAATCAATGTAAATATATTAAAGTTCTTTTAAAACATTTTTGTTTGTATGGTAGTAAAGGTAGTGATATACCTAAGAGTAGCACATGTAAGTTGGATATTGATGAAGCTAGAGAATCAGTGGATCAAACCAACTACAGAGTTATGATTGGGAGTATAATCTATCTTAGTGCTAGAAGACCTGATATTATGTTCATGGTATGCATGTGTTATTTCATTCAGGATAACCCCAAAGAATCTCATTTAAATTCTTTGAAAATTATTTTCAAATATATCAAATATACTCCCATATTAGGAATATTATATCCAAGAGGACAAACATCTGAATTAATATGTTATTCAGATGATGACTTTGCAGGTTGTAAACTAGATAGAAAAGGCAACTCTGGGACATTTCACAAGTTAGGAAAGTCACAAGTATCATGGTGAAGTAAAAAAACAGAATTTTGTTGCATTATCCACTATCGAAGCAGAATACATTGTCGCTGGTAGTTATTGTGCACAAATTTTGTGGATGAAGCACACTATACTAGACTATGGGCATCAATTAAAACGTTTCTCCATTAATTGTGATAACACAAGTGCTATTAGAATTTCTACAAATCCAATATCTCGTTATAGAACTATGAATATTGATGTAAGACATCACTTTTTGAGAGATCATTATCAAAAAGACATATAACTCTTGAGTTTATTGGGATTGAACATCATCTTGCTGATATATTCACTAAAACCTTAAATTCTGAGAGATTGAATTACATCAGACATGAATTCAGATTGAAAAATCAGTAACTGATCATGATAAAATCAATTATTATAAAACTGATCTTTATAAAACCAATTTTGGTAAAAGTGATCTTTATAATACCGATCTTTCTAAAAGTAATATTTATAAAAACTAATCTTTTTATAACTGATCTTTTTGAAACCATTCATTGAAAAACCGATCATTATAATACCGATCATTGTGAAACTGATATTTGTAAAAACGATCATTGTGGAACCTATTTTTGTTAAACTGGTCTCTGCAAAACTGATCTTTTTAAAATCATCCTTTTTGAAACAGATCTTCGTAAAATCGATCGTTGTGAAATCGAACTTTGTCATACCAAATTTTGTGAAGCCGATTATTGTGAAACCGATCGTTGTAGAACCGAATTTTTGTGAAAATGATTTTTGTGAAACCAATCCTCTTAAAACAAATTCATTAACACCGATATATTTTAGTGATATTTTGTAAAATCCGACTGATTTATGTGAAACGAAGTTGTTTTGTATCTTTCACCTTCCCGTGTTTAATGTTTATGTTTTATGATTTACAATCCCTAAATGTTATATTATGTCCAATACATCCTGACCATTATCCTTGTCCATAGCCGTAAAGCCTTGTACATTTATTCACTCTCCCTCACGACTCTCGACCACTCAACATAGTTTGAATATAAAGCTTCACATGGAATGGATTAATCCCGCAATGGAATAACCTTGAAAATCACCTCCTACTAAGTGTCATAAGGTTGAGACTAGTTGGATTGTGAAACCAATTGTAGAAAGTAGAGTAGTTATAGCTAAAAAGGATGTGTTTGCCGACTGTCTTCTATCAATAAAAACTTTTCTGCTAAAGGTACTGGAATCTAAATGGTGGCTCAATTGGTTTACCAATAATGAAAGACCATATTATCCCCTGCTAGTGCATGAGTTCAATCAGTATTTGAGTATAACACTAGATAAATCCAAGGGAGAAAAGATGAAATCTGTGGTAAAAGGGAAAGAAGTAGATTTATTGTCTAAGTAATGCGATGAATGGTTATAGGTACCTTATGAAGGCGTCTATGCTACTATCCTGGTAATATTCCTCCTTCATAAAATTTGTTTTCATATGAAGATGCTCTGAAGGAGATGACTGGAAATGATGAATCCAGAATAACTATTGCAAATGAATTCAAATGAGAAGTGAGATTTCTTTTTATATTCATACAACATCAAATCTAGCCAAGGACGGGAGATTTATCGGCTGTGAAATATCAGGATGTTTTCATGATATTTTTTTATAAACAAAGAATAAAGGTGAATATGTTCAGATATCTTATGGTACATATTTCTGATTTGATTAACCCATCTAGGAAGGCAACCTGCTTATACTATCCAGGAATGATTTCTTCCATGTTGAAAAAATTAGACTGTGTAGAAGATAGAGATGAAATGATAACTTCTTGTAGTAATTTTTTTCTTCAGAGAGACATTTGTAAATGGATGAATTTTTTTTGGAACCCATGGTAGAGATTTTGGGTAGTAAATGTAGAATGGATGTATGGGGAGTTAATTCCGGTTGACCATCCTTCCAGTCCAAAGAACCATGTTTATCTAGGTCTCAGACCAAGAGAAGTTCCTCTCCATTCTGATGGGGAAGCTGAGGCAGAAGTTCCTAGGGATAAAGGATCTCTTTTTCATGACAGGAGTGATCGCAATATTTCCGAATATCCCATGGATATGACTTATGGACATGTTATTCCACCTATGGAATTTCCCTCAAGATAAAATATTCTAGTTGACAAAGAGGAGGAAGAAACTGAAGTCACTAGAGTTGAAGTTTGTGTTAGAAAATCAGACGAGGAATCTGATGATGATAATGATGATGATTGTGGGGGTGGTGGTGATAATGGTGATGATGGATGAATTGTTGAGAAAGTGAGTGATTCTCTAAATGTGGGGAAAAATGTGGTTGAAAGATCCATTGAGGATTCTATTCATGGAACTGGTGATGGAATTGAACCTTCTGATCAACAAGCTGATGATCATAGAGATGCTGGACATGAGGATAGAACACTCCATACCAATACTGATAACCACAAGCTCATTCAGTAATGGAATGATCTTATGGATTCTGGCCAGGTGGAGGAAGATGTACGTCCAGTGCCTCAAATTGACGAAGTACCTGGTGAAGTTGAAGAAGTTAGAGCTCAGGCATGAACCTGATGTTCAGTTGGTTTCTGTCCCCAAACATGGTGTTATGTCAAAAGACCAGAATAAATAAATTGATGATATTGATGTCATTCATGATTCTCAAAGAAGAAGGGTAAGAATTGATATTGTTGTGCAATGATATTGGACCTATGCTAGAGAATGGAATATTAATCTAGGATATATTTCATTGGATTTAGAATATGACTCAGATGAGGAGGTGGTACCTCCTCCTCCTGTTTTGCAAGTCCATACTGACCCAGAGCCTGTTTCACCTATTCCACCAGTTTCATCTCCTGCAATAGACCCATTTTCTCATTCTGTGCCCAATGACTATGTCACTAATGCTGATTTGGAAAAGATTAAGAATGAGCTATGTGAGACTGTGATAGATTTAGTGGGATCCAGAAATGAACCCTTCACCTCAATAATTATCTCGGGTACTGATGAAGTATAAATTGCAAGATTAGTGATTCAATAGATTCAACCAAATCTTATTACTACAGAAGAAACCATTTATAGACACAACACTTTACTGAGAGTGGATGCAAGAAAGATGATAAATGAGCTGAATTCCTTAACCTCTGACTTCAAGACCTCCTTTAGTGGTGTTGTGGAAGTTCAAAGGAACTTGGTAACTCATCCACTGAGTGTATATTTGAGAAAGTTGAAGGAATAGCTTGGAAAAATATTTAATGGATGTAACACCCCGAGATTTTAGGAAGAATATTCCTTTAATTTCGTTGATGTCTTGTGTTGTATGCTTTACCAAAGGGATATTGCACTCCACGCAACCTTGACTTGTCTTTCATTACATGCAATCATGGCCTTCAACAATAGCGTGTGTTGTACGCAATACCGAGTTTCACTAAACAACGATATGCTATTAAAATATTATTAAAACTAGCTGTTATGAATAGTAATACCCACTTTTTGAAATTTTGTAAATTTAATTTTTCAAAATGGACTTCATTTTTGGATTCGGAATATCTAAATTATCCTAGGGTGAAATTTTGGTATTTTTCTAAAAACTTTCAATTTTTGATGAATAGTGAAAGCACCGGGTTACTATTTAAAAACCGCCTTTTTATTTAAATAATTATTTATTTTTTTTAAATTTATTTTAAGTAAAAATTGATACATAATACATATATAAGTTCAATTCAATTCATTGGATTCATTTTATAATAATTTTAGATATATAAAAATTTATTGAACTTTTTACCGTCTTTTACCCACCTCCTAGGAGAATTTCTAAATTCACATAAAACATAATTTTACCGCTTCTGTGAGTAGAATTTCTAAAATCTGAGAGACACAGTTAATATCAAGGACTAAAATGTGGTTCAATGAGATGAAAATAATTTTTTTGTGAATAGTAACTTTTTACTTTTTTTCCCACGGTTAAAAGTAAATAGGGTAATTAAGGGTAAAATGTTACTATTATTACCCTAACACATGTCCTAATTCTATTGGATAAGTTTAATTCGACCAAAAACAACCTTAGGAATAAAATATGACCATTTAGCCCTACTTGGATTAGATTAGGACATTTATTATTAATTTATTTAAAGAAGGGTTAAAATAGTTAAAATCAATGTTTAATAACTAAATCATTTTTAATATAGGGTCATATATAAGATAAATTAGACTATAAATATTCATTAGAAAGATAAAACGATTTCCTAAATAGTGGTATTTTATATGTAATTTTTAGAATTAAAATAATTTAATTTATATATGACACAATGATGATGCAGTAATTATCGTATTAATGAAATATTGACATAATTGATGTTATAAATACCCAAATAAATGTAATTTGATACTTTTTATGAATTAAAATAATTTTCCATGTTAATATGAAATGTTAGTATTGATTTAATTAACTTTTTTTGAACTAATCATTCTGTTAAAAGTTTCACAAAAATCAATTACCAAATAGTGTTAAAATTGACATAAAATAGTTTTTAAAACAAATGTTATATTAATAATTGTTATTATATTCTCAAAAATCTAAGGTTCATCCAAGATACTTATATCATGAGAGTTGTATCATTAATGTACCACTTGGGGTTCTATTGGATGTATATGGTATTTTTATTAACTATATAATATAAAAATACAAAGTGACATGGTAAATGTCAATCTAATTAACTAAGAGTTAAAACTAAAGGATAAGGTTAATATATTGACCTAAACTTGTCTATATTCTATTTTATGAGATTATTTATACCTATCACCACCATAGATTCGAAATAAATCAATTTTTAGCTATTAAAAACCGAATATTGCTTTATAATAAAATAATATATTAAGTTTTTTCAAAGGTGCCCCTCTCCCCCCTTATAAAAGGGAACCTCCTCACTCTCTTCCTCACACCATTTGGAGCCTTGAAGCTCGACCAAACTCTGCCCATTTAACTTCACCACTTCCCTAGAAACATCCTAGATGTTCTGGTCTTCTACAAAGACCAATTTTAGTTCCCTAAGAGGAGGTCTCATAGAGGCGCTTCAAAGAAGAGTTAAAGTCTGTTACCGATTCTTTCAACTTCATTTCTTCTTCTACTTCATCTTCTTTAATTGCTTCATTATGAAGTAATAAAATCAGTATCACTAATATAATGATTTGTTATTATATGTCTGAAACAAACCTGTTTAACCATCTATCCATCCTACAGAAAATGAAATCACCGTGCGTGCGTACGTACGGAATACCATCTCCACGCCGTGGTGTAATCTATTTTCCAACACCAACATACTTGGATGTGTATAATGGTGTAAATAATGACAATATATGATTATTGTAAAGTGATATTGATTATGAAATAGTATACATACACTCAAATACAATTCCACGATCATGGGAATGATATCATTGCTAATGCGTACGTGCGGACTACCATCTCCACGAACGCGATAGGATTCATTATCCATGATTAACCATTCAAGAATGATTATAAAGTATATATAATGAATAATAATGAAATATATGACATAATAATGCTACTAGATTTATGTATATATATATTTATGTCATCTATTTTATTTCATTCAATTCAATAAGGAAACGAAAACAGCGTTAATGTGTACATACGGCCTACCGTCTCCATGAACGTTGAATTTCATTCCATTTATCGATCTATAATATATATGTATATGATGAACATATATTATATATAAATCATGTTTTAAATTCTTGAATTATTTAAATTAGGATATAAGTAATAATATCAAGAATGAAAAGTCGAAACACATACGATAAATGAAATGATTTTATCCAAAACGCTGCTTTTACATGGAATTTACAAAAGAACGGGTAATATAATGTCATAAGTGAAACATATATGATATCATAACAATGAATATTATTATGTAAAAATTCAATGACATTATTTAACTCATTATACCAGAGGTTCGGATCCATACGAAGCATATCACACCTAAGGGAACAAATATCTTTTCCAATCTTTTTCTTATCTGAGATTGTTTATTCATATGTATTTGTTGGGGTTATTTTCCTCATCCATGTACATATTTCCTAAAAATGGTTTCATGTATGTTTAATTTCCTTTTTACCCATTTTTTACTTTTACTACATGGTATGTATGGAATATTTCTTTTTCGTGGTACTTTTTTAGTTTTCCAGCAAAAGTATGAGAAGAATGTTTTTTTACTTATATGGCACAAACAAATTCTTATGGTTTTATAATGTTTTATTTTCATGAAGATTCCTCCAAAAGATTTCATAACTATTTTCAAAAAAATCCTTTTCTTTTAAAATCGGATGACATTTTGAGAAAAAAATGATTTTTATGAAGAAAGGATATTTTCCTCAAGAATTCATTTCAAGTGTTTTATCAAAACCATTTTTCATCTAAGATGACATTATTTCACATGTGTATGTTTCTAGAATCATGTCTCTATGGTTTACATGGTTTCACGTTTCTTATTATGAAATGATATCCATTTCTTATATATGGATTATGTGATAATGGGATGATGTTTATGAAACCAATTTTATTCGTTGGGTTATTATGAATGATGTATGTTTATTTTGTGGCACAAGTAAGAATGATTTCATTATGAGATGGGTGGGACCTATATCTCCCACAAATGCATTGGGTAAAGATTTATATATCATGAGATAGACATGGCTGGAATGGTAAGTTAATCCAGTTCAGTAATATTGGACTGGAATGAGGAGTGAACTCGATTTAGAAAGGGAAATTGTCCACTAAAATGGTCTTGGCAGCAATGCCTTGGCTACTATGGAAATATATAATGTGCTTAATGTTTTTCCACAATTAAAAGTGTTATTTACAAGATATTTTTTCATGATTGATGTTCTATTTTGATCTATGCCTTACATACATCCATGTTTTATGTCATTTCACATGATTTCGATGTTTAAACATTAAGTACATGTTTTTATGTTCAAACACATATGTTTTTTTTATTTTCTCCATGCTTACCCTTACTGAGAATTTGAGCTCACCCTTTTTATATTTTATTTTCCCCAGGATATAAAGATAGTTTTTAGGTAAAAAAAGGGGAAGATATTTATGGGATATGTTGAATATCTTTCACCATGATTAGAAGATTACGTTCCAAGTTTCCAAAGACACTAAACTATTATGTTCCATGTGTGTATGTTTTTATTATGTACTATGTATTCAGAAAAAGTAATGTAATTTCCATGTATATCAAGCATTGGGTCTCTACAGTTGGTATCAGAGGAAAGGTTTAGTTAACCTTTGGATACTATGATGCAAAAACTTCAGTGAAATCCGTAAAGATATTTCTACGGTATGTCTAGGGATGTCCCTAAGTTTAAGTATACGTATAGGTTATAGTCGTAGAATTTCACTAACAATCATAGAATTAAACCTAAGATGTTAGATATTGAAGTTACTCCCCCTTTATTATGTTGTTTTCCCTATCATGGTATTTGCCTCTCACACTATTATTTTTTGGTTTTAGACGATGGCTGGAACCCGATGGAACCATGTTGATCAATGTAATGGAAAATGCAATGATTTTCCTCCTGACTAAACCAATGTCTTGGGAGATGGAGTGCACAATCTTATTTATATACTTACACAAGATATGAATCATTCTAAACATCAAAATGAGCAGAGAAAGGAGAAACATTCTGTTGAATCCTTCATGAGGCAGCGTCCACCTTCATTCAGCGGGTCGTCTGATCCCTTAGTGGCTGAGCAATGGATCACTACCACTGAAAATATATTTTCAGTTCTACAATGTTCTGAGCATGAAAAATTCATCATAGCAGTATATCATTTGGAAGGTGATGCTGATCAATGGTGGAATCTTATCAAGAATACAAGGGAAAGAGATGAAATCAAGTACATGGAATGGGACGAGTTCAAGAACTCGTTTTTCAGTAAGTAATTCCCTCGTATTCTTCGAACAATGATGGAAATACAATTTCTTGAGCTTATGAAGAAGGATGATGAATCTGTTGGTATATACGAATCAAATTTTACAAGACTTCCAAGGTTTGCATCTGGCTTCATCATCCAACCTGAAAGTAAATTTGATCGATTTTTCAGTGGCTTAAAACCAATTCATTAAAGGGAAATAGCTATAAGAGACTTCAATATCTATGAAGAAATTGTGCGTTGTGTTATCAAGGTTGAAATGGAAGTTGGTGTTACATATCCATCTCATGGTTTTGACAAGAAACGAAAGGTGGAGTTCAAGGAGAAATCTCAGAATAATGGTGAAAAGAAGATGAATGTTTCCTTATGCTCAAAGTGTCGAAAGAAGCATAGTGGAGATTGTCTTAAAGGGACTAGAAAATGTTTTATGTGTGGAAAAGGAGGTCATCGAGCAGCTGAGTGTCGATGTAATGGAAAAAGGGTTTTTAATGATGTGAATAAAGAAAAGACTGTAGAGAATGCACCAACAATACTTCAATGCTTCAAGTGCAATGAAATGGGGGATTTTGCTAATCAATGCCCTAATCCAAGGGTTAATGATGATCGACATGAGCAATAACTTAAGGCAAAGGTCAAAGTGAAGTCACATGTGGTCACTATTGGAGATGTTGAATATGAAAACGATGTGGTGGAATGATTAATTTTTTATGTAATGGGATTCCAAAATAATGTTGTATATAGTATCGTGGAATATTGGAATATTTATGTATTGGTATATTGTGGTTTTCAATAATTTTATGGTACCGGTAACCATGGAAAGTGATTGAGATATTTTTGGAAAGAAGATGATATGCACATAATGAAGGGATAAGGAGAAAATGAAATGTTTGATAGTATTCATGAGCTCATGACTGATATATGTAAATAGTTATAAGATGGTTTGAGTATATAGAAATTTGGGGTTTTGGTATGTGGAAAGAGTTAACTTTTGACAACACTCATGTTTTCACTAATATTCAATGGGTATTCAATTTTCAAGAGAATTCATGATTAAGGCCATCGTATGTTTGGAATGTCACCAACAAGACATATCTTATGATATATGGGGATCAATGATGGTATTAACATTCTTGTTATATGAAATCTATCGTAATCGTTTTCACTATAATATGAGAATGGACTACAATATTATGGATAAGCTTTAAGATTGAAATGGATTATGTTGAACATATTTTAGTTTAAGGCTAGAACTGTTTTCGATATTTTCGATGGAAGTCATAATGATGTAATTTTAGAAAAAGGACAACCTGCAGGATGAGCGACAACCCGTCGCGTCAGACAAGGCTGTTGGAATCGAACCCACAATCAAAGTGCGAATGGCCTTTATCACATACCACAAGCCTACAGGAAGTCCCTGGTTAGTAGAAACTAGTTTTATTTTATTAAGCAGTATGATATATGAAGTATAAGTTCATTTTTTCGAATCTTATACGATTAACCTCACCATAGATGGACTTATGTATTTTTGATAACTTTTGCTAACATTTTGTTTGAAATAGATGGAATGACCCATAATTCTATCACATGATCTATTAACACTTCATGAATAACAAATTCAACTTCATTTCTTTAAGAGATGAAGTGGAAATTTTTCAAAGCACGAACAACAGTGAGATTTCACCAAAATACAGAAAGTATTTCTTTTAATTCAAAATTTTCAACATTAGGGAAATGATATTGAAAACCAAAAATATTGTCCTAGTGCTCTTATATCCGATGAATCAGATGGTACCTTAGATCATCACAAATCTATGGCTTTGTGATTTTTGGCTTTTTCATAGCCATGTTCTCTACCACACTCCATCAGAACTTGATGGTTAGATTTTTCTTCCATATCCATATTTTCACCTATGTTCTCTAATATGGAAACCCAGCGATGAGTTACTATGGATAATCATTCCATTTCGTACTTTTGTTTTTAAAATTAAGTTTTAGTATCCCTTTTTACGATGTGGGTTTTTTATGAATAATAAAAGATTTATAACCCCGACTAATTTTGAGGGAGAAATTCATTTTAAGGGGGGTAGAATGTAACACCCCGATATTTTATGAAGAATATTCTATTAATTTAGTTGATTTCTTGTGTTGTACGCTACACCAAAAGGAGAATGCACTACACGCAACCCTGACTTAGCTTTGAATTACATTCAATCGCGACCTTCCACGATAGCTTGTGTTGTACGCAATACCGAGTTTCACTAAACAACGATATGCTATTAAAATATAATTAAAACTAGCCATTATGAATAGTAATACCCACTTTTTGAAAATTTGTATATTTTATTTTTCAAAATGGACTTCATTTTTGGATTCGGAATATCGAAATTATTTTAGGGTGAAATTTTCTCATTTTTCTGAAAACATTCATTTTTTGATGAATAGTGAAAACACCGTGTTACTATTTAAAAACCGAATTTTTATTTAAATAATTATTTATTTTATTTAAATTTATTTTAGGTCACAATCGATACATAATACCTATTAAGATCAATGCAATTCATTGGAGTCATTTTATAATAATTTTAGATATATAAAAATTTTATTGAACTTTTCACCGTCTTTTACCCACCTCCTAGGAGAATTTCGAAATTCACATAAAACTTAATTTTACCGCTTCTGTGAGTGGAATTTAAAAAATCTGAGGCACACGGTTAATATCAAGGACTAAAATGTGGTTCAATGAGATGAAAATATTTTTTGGTGAATAGTAACTTTTTACATTTTTTTACCACGGTTAAAAGTAAATAGGGTAATTAAGGGTACAAATGTAATTATTATTACCCTAACACATGTCTTAATTCTATTTTATAAGTTTAATTCGACCAAAAAAAACCTTAGGAATAAAATATGACCATTTAGGGCCACATGGGTTGGATTCGGACATTTATTATTAATTTATTTAAATAAGTGTTAAAATAGTTAAAATCAATGTTTAATAACTAAATCATTTTTAATATAGGGTTATACATAAGATAAATTCGACTATAAATATTAATTAGAAAGATAAAACTATTTCCTACATAATGGTATTTTATTTGTAATTTTTAGACTTAAAATAATTTAATTTATTTATGACACAATGATGATGCAATAATTATCTTATTAATTAAATATTGACATAATTAATGTTATAAATACCCAAATAAATGTAATTTTTGACTTTTTATGAATTAAAATAATTTTATATGTTAATATGACATGTTTTTATTGTTTTAATTAACTTTTAGAACTAATAATTCTGTTATAATTTTCACAAAAATCAATTACCAAATAGTGTCCAAATTGACATAAAATGTTATTTAAAACAAATATTATATTATTAATTGTTATTGTATTCCTAAAAATCTATTGTTCGTCCATGATACTTATATCATGATAGGTGTATAATTAATGGATCACTTGGGGGTTTCATTGATGTATATGGTATGTTTATTAACTATATAATATAAAAATACAAAGTGACATGGTAAATGTCAATCTAATTAACTAAGAGTTAAAACTAAAAGATAAGTTTAGTATAATGAGCTAAACTTGTCTAACTTCTATTGTATGAGAGGATTTCTACTCATCCCCACCTTAGATTCGAAATAAATCAATTTGGAGCTATTAAAAAACAAATATGGATTTATAATAAAATAATATTTTTGGTTTTTCCAATGGTGCCCCTCTCCTCCATTATAAAAGGGCACCTCCTCCCTCTCTTCCTCACAGCATTTTGAGCCTTGAATCTCGGCCAAACTCTGCCCATTTCACTTCCCCACTTCCCTAGAAACATCCTAGAGGTCCTGGTATTCTTCAATGACAAATTTTAGTGCCTTAAGAGGAGGTCTCAAAGAGGCGCTTCAAAGAAGAGGTAATGTCCGTTACCGATTCATTCAACTTCATTTCTTATTCTACTTATTCTTCTTTAGTTGTTTCATTATGAAGTAATAAAATCAGTATCAATAATATACTGATATGTTATTATAATTATGAAACAACCCTATTTAACCATCTATCCATCCTATGGAAAATGAAATCACTGTGCGTGCGTACGTACAGAATACCATCTCCACGCCGTGGTGTAATCTATTTTCCACCACCACCTTACTTGGATGGGTATAATGGTGTAAATAATGACTATATATTATTATTCTAAAGTGATATTGATTCTTAAATAGTATACATACACTCCAATACAATTCCACGATCATGGGAATGATATCATTGCTTGTGCGTACGTACGGACTACCGTCTCCACGAACATGATGAGATTAAGTTGTCATGATTAACCATTCAAGAATGATTATAAAGTATATATAATGAATAATAATGAAATATAAGACATAATAATGCTACTGGAGTAATGTATATATATATATGTATGTCATCTATTTAATTTCATTCAATTCAATAAGGAAACGAAAACAGCGTTCATGCGTACGTACGACCTACTGTCTCCAAGAACGGTTTATTTCATTCCTTTTATATATCTATAATATATATGTATATGATGAATATATATTATATATAAATCATGTTTTACATTGTGGAATAATTTAAATCCAGATATAAGTAATAATATCAAGAATGAAAAGTCGAAACACATACGATAAATGAAATGATTTTACCCAAAACACTGATTTTACATGGAATTTAAAAAAGAATGGGTAATATAATGTCATAAATGAAACATATATGATATCATAACAATTAATATGATTATTTAATAATTAAATGACATTATTTAAATCATTATACTGGAGGTTTGTATCCAAACGAAACATATCATACCTAAGGTAATGGATAACTTTTCCAATCTCTTTCTTATCTGAGATTGTTTATTCATAAGTATTTACTGGGGTTATTGTTATCATCGATGTGAATGTTTCTTAAAAATGGTTTCATGTATGTTTAATGTCCTTTTTACCCATTTATGACTTTTACTACATGGTATGTATGGAATCATTCTTTTACGAGGTACTTTTTGACTTTTCTGGCAAAAGAACGAGAAGAATGTTTTTTTTCACTTATACAGCATGAACTGATTTTTACAATTTTATAAAGTCTTATTTTCATGAAGAGTCCTCCAAAATATTTCATGAATATTTTCAAAAAATCCCTTTCTTTTAAAATTGGATGACATTTTGTGAAAAGAAAATGATTTTGAAGAAGAAAGGATATTTTTTTCAAGAATTCATTTCAAGTGTTTTATCAAAACCATTTTTCATCTAAGATGACATTATTTCATATGTGTATGTTTCTAGTATCATGTCTCTATGGTTTACATGGTTTCACTTTTCATATTATGAAATGATATCCATTTCTTTTATATGGATTATGTGATGATGGGACGATGTTTATGAAACCCATTTTACACGTTGGGTTATTATGAATGATGTATGTTTATTTTGTGGCACAAGAAAGAATGATTTAATTTTGAGATGGGTGGGAACTATATCTCCCTCCAATGCATTGGGTAAAGATTTATTTCTCATGAGATAGACATGGATGGAATGGTAAGTTAATCCGGTTCAGTAATACAGGACCAGAACGAGGAGTGAACTCGATTCAGAAAGGGAAATTTTCCACTAAGATGGTCTTGGCAGCAATGCCTTGGCTACTATGGAAATCATATCATGTTCTTATGGTTTTGCCACAATTACAGGTTTTATTTACAAGCTATTTTATCATGATTGATGTTCTATTTTGATCTATGCCTTACATACATCCATGTTTTATGTCATTGCACAAGATTTAGATGTTTAAACATTATGTACATGTTTTTATGTCCAAATGTATATGGTTTGTTTTATTTTCTCCATGCTTACCCTTACTGAGAATTTGAGCTCACCCTTTTTATGTTTTCTTTTCCCCAGGATATAAAGAAAGGTTTTAGGTAAAAAGGGGAAGATCTTTATGGGAGATGTTGGATATCTTTCACCACGATTAGAAGATTACGTTTCAAGTTTCCAAAGACACTTAACTATTACGGTCCTTGTGTGTCTCTTGTTCTTATGTACTAAGTATTCTGCAAAAGTAATGTAATGTCCATGTATGTCAAGCTTTGGGTCTCTACACCAGACCATCTTGTTCCAGGAGTGGGAGAAGTGGTGTTGTTGATTTGGAGTCTCTCAAGGCTATAATGAGAGAGGAGATTCAAAAACTATAGATTGTTTCAGATAAAGAAACCCTTGAAAATTTATAACGGAATGCGGGTCATGTATATCATATGGTCAGACAGTGCACCAATGAGGCCTCTATAGCTTAGAATGAAATCTGGGAAAAAGTGGATATGTATTTCACTATGATTTATACCAAGCATGACCTCATCAACAATTTCATGTTTCTGGCAGAAAATCATTGAATTCCCCGAGTCACATAAGCATTCAAAAATCAATTTCTCCAATTGAAAGAGATTTCACCTTTACTGAGTATATTTATAGAGAAAAAGTTTGAAATTGATAAAGGAATGCAATATTGAGGAGAAATCATTAATGACTTAATCAACCAACTCATACCTTATCTTCATTTTCAGGACGAGGCTATTGTGGTCCCTCCTGCTGCTTCAATTGGTACTGCCTCTTGGAATCTTGTTTCATTGACGATCTCTTAGGATATCACTCTGATTCTGCCTATCATTACTGAGCATTCTCCAAGTCATGTGTTTCTAGAGAGATGGCTTACCCTTGCAGCTACTGTTCCTACAGGTGTTACTCTACCTAGTGTTGTAATCATGTCACCTCCATCCTCTCCCACTCCCAAACCTTCTCCTCCTCCATTGGATCCTTCACACAAAGGAAATGCTCCTATACATCCAAACCCCTAGTAATGTATTGGTTATTTTTTTATAGGGATTTGGTCTTTCTTGACTTCTAATATTATGACATTGAATGAAAATTCTTATGGTGTCTTTCTTTTATTCTCTTTCCCCTTACTGATTTTCTCTTTTTGTTAATCCCAAAAGAGAGAGAATATAAGGGTGGGATATACACTACATAATCCATTTAGTGATGGAATATACTCTCCATAATCCATATAGTGATGGGGAGATTTGTTTTAAATAGATTTGTTTTAAATGAATTCTTGAATTTCCAAACTTTAGTTATATTGGACAATTGAATTCATATATGTTAAATCTATCTTTATTATAGATATTTTCATGTATTCCATGATTTCTTGATTATCAAAAGGGGGGGATTGTTGGACCCTCAGTGAATTTTTTTTTCACAATCATAATTTGTTTCAATATATAGACACTACCCTTTCATGAAATTTTAATATCTCTTTGAAAATAAATCATTTCTTGCAAAAACATATACTATAATAAGTCAATTGCTTATAGTCATGGATAAATATGAATATAATTGTTTTTTATATCTATCTTTGATTAACACTTCGTATTATAATGGTATATATATGAAAGGATATTCATAATCATTTTTGGATTCCCTGAAAAACTGAAGTCCGACAAACCGAAACCGAAGTCAACACACAAAAACTGAAGTCGACATGCCGAAATAGAAATCAACACACCGAAACCGAATTTTGAAAGACCAAAGTACAATAGAATGATGTTATCAGACCAAAGTCTAACACACCAATGTTTGACTGACCAAAGTATGAAATACAGATGTTATCAGACCGAAGTCTGACTCACCGAAGTTTTACAGACCGAAGTATGACAGTCCTATGTTATCATGCCAAAGTATGACACACTGAAGTTCGACAGACAGAAGTTGACACACCAAAGATGACACAACGAAGTATGACACACTGATGTTCGAAACACCGTACATGACAGACCAATGTTATCCAACCGAAGACAAAAGTATGAAGATGACTCACCGATTGATATAAATAATTGTTTCCATTTCATTAATTCAAATTTATTTCTAATGGTCATATTTAGACAAATTAATGTTTCTGACATTATTGAATGTTTAATGTAGGAGTATCTATAGACATGGAATAGGTACATGCACTTGCGACGATCTTTATTAAAAGAGGATCCTAGAGTATAAAAGGACCTCACCTTTCGCGTTAAGGAAAAATAAGCACTCAGTGCAGTTCAAGAAGAAGTAGATGTTGAGACACAGGCTTTGTGAACATCAAAAGACAAGAACTAAGTGCTTGAGATTATAAGAAGACTATAACAAGATACCTTCTCCAAAAAGTGCTTCAATATACATTGAGACACTAGAGAGATGAACCTTTTCACTCCGTGAAGCTAGATTATAGAAATTGTGATACTCTGTTCTGAAGACAACTTCGAGAAGAAGACTCAAATACCATTTTCTCAACATTCATTGAGTCTAGAGCATTATTTCACAACACACACAAAATTCCTAACTCCGTTTTCATTCGTAACTCTATTGTTTTATTATATTCACTATTTGAGTTGTGTACATATTTTTTTTATAATACACACTATCTCCTGAGCATAAATGGAGTATATCAAACTATCCACATACTTAATAACTTATTACATTTTTTCCCATAAATAACTATGGTAGAGTTTATGTGTTACCTGGACAACCAGATGTGATGTTGTAAACACCGATCTAGGGTGTGGATAAGAAGTTTATTTATATAAACATCTTGTTGGCATGTGATCACCAATTAGAGAGTATTGTGTCTCTTCTTGAGAATGAACCTCTTGTTTAAATTTTTGTTCCAATCATCAATTACTCTATTTTGTTGTATCCAGTAATTATATTTTTTCAATGATAGAATAGTTTTTTTACTTTAACTCTGATAGTTAGTTTTTGTTAGTGTGTATTTATGATTAATTCAGTAAACATGTTTCAAAAGATAAATCAGTGATTACATTGATTCAACTGAGGACTAATCAATTTTAGGAAAACATGTTGAGCAATTAAACATTTATATCTCAAATGCCTTAATTGACTGGGCTGTTTTGAATTGGGGGATTTTTATCATAATATTTTTAACATTATTTTTAATTGGATCTCAAATCACCCCCCTCTTGAGTATCCACTCCGACCAACAAATCGGCCACCCACCATCTCATCCAAAGGACACATGTCCACAACTTCTAGATGAACCGAATGATTTATCATGACCAATAGAGCTCAATAAACCATATGCTCAGCGGAACCCCAACCCTCAACAATCAAGTTAGTTTGTTAGGAACATCAACCAGCCCCATTCTATGCCCATCTATTCTACATATACACCTATCTTGACATTGGGGGATCCCATTTGTCATCCCCCTCCATAACCTTATCAAAACCCAAAACAGTTTCAATATAGTCAAGGTGTTGGTAACTTCCAATAGCATTATCCTTTCATTCCTCAACAACAAAGTAACAATCCACCTCTAGGATTCCACTATCCTAGTAAGCCTTCCCAATTCCAAAACCTATACAATCGCCTTCCCAAGAACCAAAATCAAGGTAATCCAAATCATGCACAAGCTTGTTATTCCATGAAACAATCGGAATGTGCAGTGGATGATCTTGCCACATTCACATATTCCTGCCTCCAAAACATTGAAACCCAAATTGGTCAACTTGCATCCCACCTGATCCAGCAACAACAATCAAATTCTTCGCAACTCCCAACTCAACCATTATCCATCACCAAGGGTAATGTAAGTGCAATCACATATAGATCGGGGAAGAAAATTTCTATGATTCTAGAGAAGTCCTCCAACCCCCTTTAAATATTGAAATAGAAAATGAAAAGAGAAATAAACATGAATAAGAATCAAAAGTCATTCCCTCACCTCCTTCCATTACACTTAGGAACTTAATTTCTTTTACCTAAGTCGTTTCAAGGCCAAAGATGTCCTTTGAACCCAATCCTTAAATTATCGACATGTTTAGATGTGTTGAACTGAACATTCCCTTATTAGATGCCATTAAAAAAATTCCTTTGTATTCCAAGTTTCTCAAGGATTTGTGTACCCAATAAAGGAAACTTAGGACCATTAAAAATGTTTCCACCCAATACTCTATACCTAGAAAGTGAAATGATCTAGTGACATTTATGGTTCCTTGCCAAATTGGAAGTTCCAAATTTTATGATTCACTCATATACCATGGATACTTAATTAATTAAATTACCAAATCCATTTTATCCATCATTTGACTGGGTATCTTACATCCAACAGGTGTTGTCATTCAAATAGCCAATCGTATCACTGCAAGTCCTAAGGGAATAACTGATGATGTCCTTATTCATGTGAATTATCTTATCTTCACAGCATACATAAATGTACTTCACATAGAAGGTGAGAAAAATTCTTCCCAATATCCTTTAATTATTGGAAGACATTTCCTAATGACCTATAAAACAAAAATTGATGTCCATGATGGCATCTTATCCATGGAATTTGGTAACCAGCTGGCCAAGTTCAATATTTTTCAGTCCATGAGATACCCATTAGAAAATGAATCTACATTCTCATTCCATTCTTCTGAAAATATATCTGAGAGTGTCTTGAATCCAAATCTATAATGTTCTTCATGTCCTATTAATAGAAGACTGTGTGAATATTGCATCCTCATTATCCAATTTGTAAATATAGAAGCCGAGGATGACATTACAATTGAAAATTCCATTGATCTAAAGGTTCTTGAAAACTCTCTACAATCCCATATATCCTCTGACATTCACTAATTCAACATGGATGATAATGAGGAAATTGAACAAGCTTGTTCATTTTTTGATTTAAAAAATATTATCCAACATTCATTTTTTCCTTTCCATTATTTTGAGAATTCTGTTATATGTGAGGTGAACTTTGAACCAATTTGTTTATATTGTCTTGATGGGAGTGAAGGATGTGATATTTGATCCATAATTGATAATATGATCACTGGTGAGATTAAAATTGACCATTATTTGTTGAAAAAAATTGATATAAAGGATATTGAAAAATTTATTCAGCCTTATGACTCCAATGATCCTCATTACTCGACATCGGTAAGTGGGGAAATAAATGAGTCAACAACAATTGGGATCTCATACTCTGGTTTCGTGTTATGTGAACCTTAAATAAATGAATCATCATAATTAAGACATATTCCTAAATTTCCAAGAATATAAAACCATCACTTTGTGGATAATATGATTCCTCACATTTAAGAAAAAAGAGAGGATTGTCATATGCTCTTTCCACCCCCACTGAATTGCAAGCGAAAAAATAGGAAAAGGGTGAAATTATATATTGAATCTTCATGCCTTCAAATGGAAAAGTTTTTCTAGAAGCACACAGAAGTTTAGAAAATACGATGTCCAACGTTAGACTATGGGTATTCCACTACAACTTCCTAGCTGTAGAAAAATAAATGCAGTAGTACATGCGAGGATACCCATGTTTTCTTTTACTTTTATGAATTTTTTTATTTTGTTTTAGTTTTTCATTAAATGAATGTTGATTTTTGTTTTTCAAGTAACATCCCACAATACTAGACCGTCATCGACTTCCATCAGATCCACAACTTCTACAGTGAACACGCCATTGGATGGATATGGAAACCCACCAAATCCAAACTAGGGGGAACCTATTTCCCATTAACACCTCTTCTCTCTCTCTCTCTATCTCTCTCTCTCTCTCTTCTTCCTATGTAATTCTCCTTTTTTTAACACTTTTTTCATCACATTTTTTATTTACTCTCTCTCTCTTTTGTGGTTGTGTATTTATTAAAAAACTAAAAAACCATAAAAATAAAAATAAACATATAAAAAACTTTGAAAATTCAAGATTCATACTTACTCACCTTCCAATGTTCAAATTTTTTCCAACCATTTTGGGGAATCAAAAGAAATGGTTTCATCTCAAAAAATTTTGTGTTTTCAATATATATTTGCATAATAAATATTGTGTCAAAACCAATTCATTTTTAATGATAACTTTTTTATTTTCAAAACGATTTTCCCCAACTATGAGAACCAATATTAGTTTTCATTCCATGGCCTCCTATGGAAATCTATTAAACATGTGTGTTTTTCACCCACATTTTTGACTCTTGAGTTTGTGGACCTTCGAACTGAATTTCCTACTTTTGCATGCATTAATCAGATAGAGGCATTGCTTGAACCACATGAAATTCACAATATCCAAATAGACTCCCATTTCCCTTACATTAATACTCCTATTGAAATCCCCTTCTAGCCTAGGAAAAAAAATTTCTTTGATAGCCACATTACAATCCAAATACCTTTTTGCACCCAATATCTACATGTAGTTCATTGCATATATATATAATTTTTTTAAAATTTTTATGAGGGGGAGATGGACTTTATTATGGGCACCCTTTTATTGATTTTCAACAAGGAATCATATACTTGAGGGAAAGAATCCATTTTAGTGTCGTGGATAGGTTTCCATTATGTGTGTTTTTGGGAATGTAATGTACTTTCATTTACGTAATTTTATAAATTTTTTTGACAATTTTTCAAAATAATTAAAAAATAAAAAAAGGATGTGATTTGCGTAGGTTAAAAATTAGTCCTTATCAACCTTTGATCTTGTTATAACTGTTACAATTACAGTCATGAGGGGATCAATCATGGGATCAGAGATGAGCGTGAGATCTATTTCAAGTTCAACATTTGAAAAAAAATACACAATAATGAATAATGATGTAGACTTATGTCATTGGGAGATGTTTTTGGTTTTGTAAATATTTAATCTTCTAATCCCCTTAAAATTTCATACTTTTTTTTGTCTTTCTTCACCCATTTATTCCCTTGTAAATATGAATTTTCATTTCATTCCATCTTTCATTTCAAAATAAGTGCATTTATTTTTCTATGTTGTTGTTTTATCCCATTATTTCTATCTTTTGGATAACATCATCATATTCTCCCATAGCCACAAAAATACCCCTAAATTGTCCTCTTGATTTTTAAGCACTTTAGGATAGGGAGTGGAAGTTGAGTGCTCTTACAAACTCAAATATATTCACTTTTGGTTGGTGAATTAGTGAATATCCATAAATTAATTTTGTCATCAAGACAGTAGTTATCTTATTATGCCACTATTTTCCATTTCTAAAGTTGAGCATGAAAAAAAGAGTTGTTTTTGGAACATGTTTCTGTAACAATTTGAGGTGGAATTCAATATGGATGAGGGAAATAGTGTGAACCCACCATGATTAAAGAAAACAAAATTTTAATATTTTATGGTGAGTGGAAATGATGTTTTCATGTTTTTATATTTGATACACATGAGGAAATTCACAAGACTAATTGTGGGGGTGTTTATGTTATATATTTTCAGGACATTTTATATACTCCCTTTACTGATTTTATATGAAAAGTGCATAATTTTTGTGAAATATTAACATTTTAATACTAATAAAAAAAATTTGATCATTTTTAGAAGTAGTTCAATTGTGTCAGTTTATTATTTTATTTATAACTCACACCCTATTGATCTAAATTATGAGGTTATTGTTTTTTAGGATTCCTTATTCACTTTCCCACTAAACATTAGAATGAGGATTTGGCCAATTCTGACATTTGAAGGGTCATACGGACAACATAAGAAGGATTGTAGAATCACTATTGAAAATGGACAAACCCTGAAGAATTAATTTCTTGGAAAAATCAGTAACATTAAATTCATTCATTCTCCTCAGACGCACAGGGGACAATGTTAAGAGTCATGGATAAAACATTCAAGGACCAACTCTAAATAAATGGGGTCCAACTGATTCATTTAATGTCATCCCCCATTATAGCCAGGAATTAAAATCAATATAGTATTCATGAAATATCACATTATGTAATCTTCAATTAAACTTTCTCAATTTAAGAGTAAAAGATGAGATATAGTCGGCCGACATTGTTGAAAAAATCATTCAGATTTGAAGGAATCTTACAATCCAAAAACCCATTCACATTTTGGTGTTCAAAAAGTGTGTATTCAAATGGACAGAATAAAATTGTTTAATACAACAGCGCTAACATTGGCCGATTATGTAACACCCCATGCTTCTACGGTATGTTTCTCTTTGAATAATGAGATAGCGTGTGTTGTACGCAACATCGAGTTCTAACACACCACAACAAATCAAACTAGCCGTTATGAATAGTAATATCTACTTTTTGAAATTTTATAAATTTATCTCTCAAAATGGACTTCATTTTTCAATTTAGAGTATCGAATTTATCCTAAGGCAAAATTTTGGAACTTTTCAGATAACATTAATATTTTGATGAATAGTGATAATTACTAAATTTTAATTAAAAACAACTTTTTTAATCAAAATAATTAATAGTGATAAATTATGAATTTGAGTGGTTTTAAAGTATATTTAGAAAATATTTTTACCATTTAATACAATGTTGGTCATTGAACATAATTTCACAATTAAACCGAACATAAAAAAGTATCAATCTTTTGATAGTTATTATATCATAAAAATAGGCTTTTTTTATTTTGACAGCAGGAATTAATTTTAAATTAATTTCTGCCAATTATGTGTTTTGAATTTGGAAAAATGGATTCCATATTTGGAATCAGGTTGTTCAAATTTTTTAAATAGGTAACTTTTATTTTTAAACATTTTGAATAATTACTTCGGTAAATATTTTATTTATCATGGTTAAAGGGTAAATCCACTAAATAAGGGTTATATAATATTATTATAATAATAACAAATTACCCTAAAACATGTCCTACCCTTAATGGTTGATAAATTTCCGACCATGGGAATATTTGGGTCGATTTTGGGACCCCATGGTGCCACTTGTAAGTGATAGGGGCACTTTATTTTAATTAAGTTAAAATGAATACAAAAATGACACATGAATATATCTTTTAGGAAAACAATTTTTACATTGGGTTATATATGATTTATTTTCGACTATAAATATTCATTAGAAATATAACTGAATTTTCTACATAATGGTATTTTATTTATAATTTTTAGACATTAAAAATTTTAATTTATATATGACTCAATGGTGATGCAGTAATTAACATAATAGTGAAAATTTAAAATGATTGATGTTGTAGATACCAAAATAAATATAATTTGATAATTTTTATTAATTAAACTAATTTTCTAGGTTAATATGACATTTGAGGAATGATTTAATTAACTTTTTTCGAATTAATCATTCTGTCATTATTTTTATGAAAATCAATTATTGAATAGTGTCAAAATTGACATAAAAGAATTTTTAAAACAAATATTATATTATTAATTGATATTAAATTCCTAAAAATCTAAGGATCGTCCAAGAGACTTATATAATTATAGTTGTTTCATTAATGGACCACTTGGTGGTCTCTTGGATGTATATAGTATGTTTATTAACCATATAATATAAAAATACAAAGAGACATTGAAAAAGTGAAACTATTTAATAAAGAGTTAATACTTAATGATACGGTTAATATAGTAAACCAAACCTGTCTAAATTCTATTGGATGAGTGGTTTTGTACCCATACCCACCTTAAACTCTAAATAATCTCCTTTGGAGCCATTAGAAACCGAATATAAATTTATTATTAAATAATATTTATAGCTTTTCCAAAGGTGCCCCTCACCCCTCTTATATAAGGGAACTCCCCCTTCTCAATAACTCACATCTTAAAAGCCTTTTGGTTCAGAAAAACTCTGCCCAAATACTCTCTCAAATTCTCTCACTTCATCCTAGAGTCCTTCCTTTAGTCAGAAAGCCATCCTAAGAGCCCTTTTGATCAAATCAAAAGGAAGAATCTTAAGAAGAGGTAATGGTTTCACCACCCTTTTCAAGTTCCTTTCTTCTTCCACTTCTTCCTTCTTTGTTATTACCATTATAAAATAATAACTCCAATATATTATATATACTGTGATGTTATTATAGATATGGTACAACCATATTCAGTATTCTATCCATCATTTGGATAACATGTCACCATACGTGCGTATGTACGGCTTACCGTCTCCATGTCGTGGTGTAATTGTTATTCAATAAATTATTTTTTGGATGGATATAATAATGACGTGTAACTTCTGTAAATAAAAAATATAACATGATAATGATTCTTTATATATTATATGTCATCCAATTATAAATTATTTCAATATCAAAAGAATGATACTGTCGCTCGTGCGTACGTACGGACTACCGTCTCCACGAACGCGATGAGATTCATTCTCCATCGTATAAATTAAAGTATAATTCTCATTTTTTGATTAATAATAGTATCTATGGACATTATATAATTATGGATATGATTAAGATACAACCTATCCATGATAACCATAGCTTACGTAACAGAACATATAAAATAAAACTAGTAAGTTAACACCCGAAACAACGATAATACTAATATATTATTAACAAATCAATGTTAAAAGATCATATATGATATCATATTAATGTATAAGATTCTTGTATAATTTAATAACAATTATTTAACCATTATAAAGGACTTTAACCTACCCCCAACCGAGGAAAAGTACAAGGTAAGGATTATTTCACAATCTCTTCATTATCCGAGGTTGTTTATAGGTAATAATCTACTGGGATCTCTTTATCATCCACATCCATGTTTCTTAAAAATGTATTTCAAAACATTTTTACTATTTAAAAGAATATGGGTTAAAGTCATTTATACCATTGTTTTACTTTTTATAAGAGTTTTATAAAGGAATCTTTCCATCTTTTTCCAAAGAAGGTGCTTTTTAACCTTTTCGACATAATTAAGGTAAGAATGTTTTTTTGACATATACGGCGGGTGCGGCTATTTTCCACCGTTATAAAATTGTCTAAGATTCCCTTAAAATCTTATAAGAATATTTTCAATGAAAATATTTTATTTTATATGACCCTTAAAAGATTTCAAAATAAAAAGATATATTTCTCTAAAAAGAGTTTTGATTTCATCTATGTCAACACCCTTTGATGAATTTTAAGCTTATTTGAAGCTGATTTATTATGAAACAAAACTTCCATATTGTATTGAAGGTTTTGTGATATGTTTTACTATGAATATGTTATTTTTATACCCATCATGGATTATGGTGAATGTATTGACATTTCATATGCTAGTTTTAATACGAATGTTTATGTTATGTTTAAACCTTTTCATATGGGAATGCATTGGACTTAATATGTGATGGGTGGAGCCCGCTATAGCTCCTCGATGCATCAGTGGGTCTAATGAGACAAACTAGTGTCTTGTCACAAGGCCTTGGAAAAATCTTATTTGTATTCTTGGCACGAGGCCTTGGATATGTGGTTATGATAGTCTATCATTATGCATTCCATTATTATGAAAGTGGTTTTTGATATTGCATTTGATTATTCGATTAGTAGAATATCAATTTGAATAAGTAAATGGCATTATTTCATTTTATTTTTTCCATAATATGGTGAAGTTCAATTTTAAAAGGCTTTTTTTAGTTATACACTTCCTTAAATGTTTATTGTTATTTATGAAAGTTTCCACTGTATTGTTATCCTTACTGGGCATTTGAGCTCACCCCTTTTCTATGTTTTATTTTTCCCAGGATGTGAAGAAGGAAATTATGAATGACCTACAGGGATATTATGAGGGGATAATAGTGTGGACTATGGAGACATTATGTTTTTGTAGTAGTTTTTCACTTTATGATGTAATGTAAAACTTTATGAATATATATAGTATTTCCAAGGCAACTAAACCAATCGGTATTTCGAGATTTGATCTTTTGTGTGATCATTCCAATGTAATGTAATAATGCACCGACTCTAGGTAACTGGGGTCGGGGCGTTACAGTTGGTATCAGAGGAAGTTTAGTACAATCCTTGGAAGCTAGATTTAGATAAACTCTGATTAGAGCACATAGAACTAATATGGACTTTGAGGATTAGTATAGAAGAACTTCCTAGAATTTTGGTATTGTATATATTTTGTGAGTTTTCCAAGAAATACATCCGTGTCTGGATACGAGTAGGTAGAGGCAGCTCTGGAAAAGATGTACCTAGGGGTAAAACCCAAAAACACCGCTTTGAGCAAGACTTGAATGAGAACCGGTGCACGACAACAGGCCTTGCTGCACTCTTGGTTACGACACTCCCGGGGGATATTCTTCGGATAACTCTCATTTTCTTTATAAATCATTATTAAGGGTTTATGGGTATATACTTCCTCAAAGAAAACATTTTTTATGATTATGGATTATATACATAAATAGTTCAATTTATGTTAAGTGTTTTATAAGTATGGAATTGTGTATTTTGATTCATAAACTGATCTAGTTTATGCGATTGTTTAGAAATTGCGCCTAGTGGAAGAAATGGAAACCCTATCAATGCACACACTCCATGTAGGGATTTCCCTCCTGCTCAAGATAATTATAGTGGAGCTGGTGATGCAACTGGTCCCGATCAGCTAATCACCATACTGGGACAACTCACTCAGGTTATGAATAATAACCTTACCCGTATGGAGCACCCTGATCCTCAGCATGGAGGATCAATGTTAGATCGATTCATAAGGAAACAACCACCAATGTTCAATGGGAGTACAAATCCCTTTGTAGCTGAGCAATGGATAAATTCCATAGAGAAAATATTTCAGTCATTGGGGAGTAGTGAAAGGGAAAAAGTTATCATGGCAGTTTACCGCCTCACTGGAGATGCTGATCAATGGTGGTCGTTGATTCAAAACATGAAAGAAGATGATGAAGTATCAAATATGGAATGGAGGGAGTTCAGAGATCTGTTTTTAGAAAAATACTTTCCTCGTGACCATCGAGGAGATATGGAAAGGCAATTTCGGAGTCTGAGAAAAAAGGGGGATGAGAATGTCGCAAAGTATGAGGCTAACTTTACAAGGTTAGAAAGGTATGATGGAGATTATATACGTAACCCAAGAAGTAATATTGATTGTTTATTTTAGGGGTTAAAACCATTTCTCCATCGAGCATTATTCTCACAATCCTTTTCATCTTACGAAGACATTGTCTCATGTGCTATCAAGACCAAAAAGGAATTCTCTAAGTCTTATGACTTTAAAGCAATGCAAAAGAATAAGAGATCCACTGATCAATCTAGGAATGGAAATAAGGGGATGAAGGGAAAGGTTTAATATCCATCTTTTGGTAAATGTGGGAAGAAACACCTCGGTACTTGCTTGAAGGGAATGGGTGTCTGTTACAAGTGTGGTGAAAAAGGCCACCAAGCTTGTGATTGCAAAGGGAGAAAGGAAGCTACCAATGTTCAATGCAACAATTGCAGAGAGATGGGACATTATTCAAATGAATGTCCTAGTTGTAAGGGGAACATACCTCAGAAAAGGCCAAGGGATCAAGGCCAAGCTTATGCTATCACTACTGCTGAGGTAGAAGCTTCAAAAGACGTGGTGGCAGGTATTAGAAAATGCATTATTTGATTCTGGATCATGGCATTGTTTCATATATTCCCAGTTTCCTAAGAAAATTAGATATTTCCTATTTGATATAACAAGGGAGTTGTCACTTAAATCTCCTAAGGTTAGTATCATTGCAAACAAGTTTTGTGAATCACTCCCCAATAGAGCACATAAATGCTCTTTATCTGCTGATCTCATCATCATACCTATGATCGGGTTTGATATAATAATAAGTATGGATTTTCTTTCGGACTATGATGCGAAGATTTATTGTAAGAAGAAGAAGGTTACAATTTTTGAAGATGATGATAAGGAACACCTTATCTTTAGATCAGAATCGTCACCACCTAATTCTTATCTAGATCCACCCCCAGTAGCTCAACTAAATTCAATTATTGGGGAGGAAGAGAATGAAATGATTGTGGGTGAGTAAAGAAATGTTCAAATAGGGGATTTACCTATTGTAAAAGAATATGTAGATGTATTTCCGGAATAATTACCTGGACATCCTCCAGAACGAGAAGTTGAGTTTTCCATTGATTTAATTCCTGGATCAAGGCATATATCGGATACCCCTTATAAAATGGTCACTGTAGAATTAGTTGAACTAAATAAACAACTAGAATAATTGAGTAATAAGGGATTTATTCTCCCTAGTGTCTCTCCATGGGGAGCCCCTGTTCTTTTTGTTAAAAATAGAGATGGATCTATGAGGTTATGTATCGACTATAGAGAGATCAATGCTATAAGAATATAGAACAAGTATCCCCTACCTTGCATTGATGATTTATTTGACCAACTGCGTGGAGATCAATAATTTTCAAAGATTGAACTTCGATCTGGATACCATCAGTTGTGTGTGAATAAGGAAGACATTCCAAAGATAGCATTTCAAACCAGGTGCGGGCATTACGAGTTTACAGTAATGCCTTTTGGATTGACCAATACACACTCTGTATTCATGGATATGATGAATAGAGTTTTCAAGGAGTATCTTGATGAATTTGTGGTGGTATTTATTGATGATATCTTGGTATACTCCAAAAGCTACGAACATCATGAAAATCAATTGTGCATTATCCTGAAGACTCTGAGAAGACATGAATTATATGGGAAGTTTAGAAAGTGTGAATTCTGGCTTCAAGAGATTTCTTTTCTTGGACATATTTTCTCTATACATGGAATCTCTGTTGATCCTTCTAAGACAAAGGCAATCCAAGAATGGCTAGCACCTACGAGTATAACTGAGTTACGATGTTTTATTGGTTTGGCAGGTTATTATCGACGTTTCATCCAGAATTTTGCCCGATTGGCTAACCCATTAATGAAGCTCAAATGTAAAGGGGTTAAATTTGGTTGGAAAAAAGAGTGTGAAGAATGTTTCGAACAACTGAAGAGAATATTATTCAATGCTCTTATATTGAATCTACCTTCATGGAATGATGGGTTCATTATTTATAGTGATGCATCGAAGAAAGGAATTTGTTGTGTCTTTATGTAGAATTATAGGGTTATTGCTTATGCATCATGACAGTTGAAAATTCATGATCAGAACTATCATATTCATGATATCGAGTTAGCAGCTGTGATCTTTGCTTTGAAGATATAGAGGCACTACCTCTATTGTGAAAATTGTGTGATTTATACTGATCACAAGAGTTTGACGTATATTTTCCCACAAAGGGAACTCAACATGAGGCAAAGGAGATGGCTTAAATTACTCAAGGATTATGATTGCACGATACACTACCACATGGGGAAGGCAAACAAGGTGGCAGATGCTTTGAGTAGAAAAGATCAGGGATTTTTGAAGAGTATGAGAATTTAAAGGGATCCAATTTTCATGGATCTAGTGAAGATGGACATTCGAATGACCAGGGAAGGTGAAACATCAAGGATTTTTCAAATGGATTCCAAACCATCTTTACTAAAAAGGATTAAGAGTTCTCAGAACGATGATAAAGAATTTCAAAAGAAGATTAAAGCTGTGAATGATGGGAAATTGAGAGACTTTGTGTATGAAGATGGAATTTTTAAATTCGGAATAGACTTTGTGTTCCCGATATACCTGATCTAAAAAGGGAATTGCTGGATGATGCTCATAGTTCCAATTTCTCTATACACCCTGGGAGCACCAAAATGTATAGAGATTTGAAGGAACATTTTTGGTGGAAAACATGAAGAGGGAGATGGCTGATTTTGTCTTAAGATGTATGGTTTGTCAACAAGTGAAAGCTGGAAGGCAACAGCCAGGAGGAGTCATGAAACCTCTTCCCATACCAGAGTGGAAATGGGACAATATTACGATGGAATTTGTCATGGGGATACCAAAGACTCCTAGAAGGAACGATGCAATATGGGTCATTGTTGATCGTCTTTCCCAGTCAACACATTTTCTTACTATAAGAGAAGATCTACCACTGGAATGTCTAGAAAGACTATATATTGATGAAGTTGTGAGACTTCATGGAGTACACCTATCGATTGTTTCAGATCGTGATCCCTGTTTTACTTCAAGATTCTGGAAAAGTTTTCAGAAATCCCTGGATACTGAACTTCATTTTAGCACTGCCTACCACCCTCAGACAGAAGGACAATCAGAATGAACTATTCATACCTTAGAAGACATGTTGAGATCTTTCTCACATGAATTTCAGGGTATGTGGGATCAATATTTACCTCTAGTAGAATTTTCCTATAACAATAGCTTCCATTCAAGTATTCAGATGGAACCATATAAAGCGTTATATAGAAAGAGATGTCGCACACCAACCTGTTGGGATGACGTTGGTGAAAGAAAACTTGTAGGTCCAGAACTGGTGGAGGAAACAATGGAAAAGGTGAAGGTAATCCAAAATCACATCAAAGCAGCTCAAAGTAGGCAAAAGAACTATGCCGATAATCGAATGAATGATTTTGAATTTCAAGTCAGTGATTATGTTTTCTTGAATGTATCTCCATGGAAGGGAGTCATACGTTTTGGTATGAAAGGTAAATTGAGTCCCAGGTACATTGGACCTTTCGAAATTATAGAACGAATCGGGGCTGTAGCTTACCGATTGGAAATGCCACCAAGTCTCTCCAATGTTCACGATGTGTTCCACGTATCTCTATTGAGGAAATACATGCCTGCCCCAACGAATGTACTCACCTATGAGGAATTAGAACTACAATCTGATCTGTCTTATTCTGAAGAGCCCATCAGGATTCTTGATACGAGAGAACAATTACTGAGAAACCGGACGACATGTCTAGTTAAAGTTTTGTGGAGAAACCATAAGATGGAAGAGGCAACGCGGGAACCCGAGGAACTTATGATGAAGAACCACCCGAGTATTTTCATGTGGTAGTATTCGAGAAATTTTGAGGATGTATTTTCTTAAGGAGGGTAGAATGTAACACCCCAAGCTTCTACAGTACGTTTCTCTTTGAATAATGTGATATTGTGTGTTGTATTCAACATCGAGTTCTAACACACCACAACCAATCAAACTAGTCGTTATGAATAGTAATACCTACTTTTTAAAATTTTATAAATTTATCTCTCAAAATGGACTTCATTTTTCAATTCCGAGTATTGAATTTATCCTAAGGTGAAATTTTGGTACTTTTCGGATAACTTTAATATTTTGATGATAAGTGAAAATTTCTAAATTTTAATTAAAATCAACTTTTTTAATCAAAATAATTAATAGTGATAAATTATGAATTTCAGTGGTTTTAAAGTATATTTAGAATATAATTTTACCATTTAATACAATTTTGGTCATTTGACATAATTTCACAATTAAACTGAACATAAACAAGTACCAATCTTTTGATAGTTATTATATCTTACAAACACGCTTTTTTGTTTTGACAGTGGGAATTAATTTTAAATTAATTTCTGCCACATCTGTGATTTGAATTTGGAAAAATGGATTCCATATTTGGTATCATGATGTTAAAATTGTATAAATAGGTAACATTTAGATTTAGACATTTTGAATAATTACTTCGGTAAATTATTTTATTTACCATGGTTAAAGGGTAAATCCGGTCAATAAGGGTTAACAAAATATATTATAATAATAACAAATTAGCCTAAAAAGTTTAATAACGTTATTGGTTTATACATTTCTGACCATGGTCATATTTGGGTCGATTTTGGGACCCCATGGTGCCACTTGTAAGTGATAGGGACACTTTATTTTAATTATGTTAAAATGAATAAAAAAATGACACAAGAATATATCTTTTAGATAAACAATTTATACATTGGGTTATATATGTTGGATTTTGGACTATAAATATTAATTAGAAAGATAACCTGAGTTCCTACATAATGGTATTTTATTTATAATTTTTAGACATTAAATAAGTTAATTTATTTAGGACACAATGGTGATGCAGTAATTAACATAATAGTGAAAAATTAAAATGATTGATGTTGTAGATACCCAAATAAATATAATTTGATACTTTTTATGAATTAAACTAATTTTCTAAGTCAATATGACATTCTAGGAATGATTTAATTAAGTTTTTTTGAATTAATAATTCTGTTATGTTTTTTATAAAAAAAATTATTGAATAGTTTCAAAATTGACATAAAAGAGTTTAAAAAAATATTATATTATTAATTGATATTAAATTTCTAAAAATCTAAGGTTCGGCCAAGAGACTTATATAATGATATTTGTATCATTAATGGACAACTTGGGGGTCTCTTTGATGTTTATAGTATGTTTATTAACCATATAATATAAAAATACAAAGAGACATTGTAAAAGTGAAACTAATTAACTAAGAGTTAATACTTAATGATAAGGTTAATATAGTAATCCAAAACTGTCTAAATTCTATTGCTTGAGTGGTTATCGACCCATCCCCACCTTAACCTTTAAATAATCTACTTTTTATCCATTAGAAACCGAATATAAATTTATTATAAAATAATATTTCTAGCTTTTCCAATGGTGCCCCTCACCCCTATTATTAAAGGGCACTCCCCCTTCTCATTAACTCGCACCTTTAAAGCCTTTTGGTTCGACCAATATCCACCCAAATACTCTCTCAACTTCCCTCAATTCATCCTATAGGCCTTACTTTAGTACGAAAACCAACCTACAAGCCCTTTTGATCAAATCAAAAGGAAGAACCCGAAGAAGAGGTAATGATTTCACCACCCTTTTCCATGTTCCTTTCTTCTTCCACTTCTTCCTTAGTTGTTCTTACCATTCTATAATAAAAACTCCAGTATAATATATATAATATGATGTTATTATAAATTTGTTACAACCATATTCAGTATTCTATCCATCCTTTGAATAACATGTCACCATAGGTGCGTACGTACGACTTACCGTCTCCACGACGTGGTGTGATTGTTATTCAATAAATTATTATTTGGATGGATAAAATAATGATGTGTAACTTATGTAAATAATAAATATAACATGATAATTATTCTTTATATATTATATAACATCCAATTATATATTATTTTAATATCAAAAGAATGTTATTGTCTCTCATGCGTACGTACGGACTACCGTCTCCACGAACGCGATGAGATTCATTCTCCATCATATCCATTCAAGTATAATTCTCATTTGATGATTAATAATAGTATATAAAGACTTGAGATAATTCTGGATATGATCAAGATACTACCTATCCATGACAAACATAGCTTACATAACAAAACCTATTAAAGAAAACAAGTAAGTTAACACCGGAAACAACGATAATACTAAGATATTATTAACAAATCAATGTTAAAAGATCATATATGATATCATATTAATGTATATGATTATTGTATAATTTAATAACAATTATTTCACCATTATACAGGAGTTCAACCTACCCCCAACCACGGAAAATTACAGGGTATGTGTTATTTCACAATCTCTTCATTATCTGAGGTTATTTATACGTAATAATCTGCTGGGATCTCTTTATCAACCACGTCAATGTTTCTTAAAAATGTATTTCAAAAAAAATTACTATTTAAAAGAATATGGTTTAAAGTCATTTATACCCTTGTTGGACTTTTTATAAGAGTTTTATAAAGGAATCTTTCTGTCGTTTTCCTAACAATGTAATTTTTAAACTTTTCGACAGAATTAAGGTAAGAATGTTTTTTAAACTTATAAGGCGAGTGCGGCTATTTTTTGCCATTATAAAATTGTCGAAGCTTACCTTACAAGCTTATAAGAATATTTACAATGAAAGTGTTTTATTTTATATTAATCTTAAATTATTTCAAAATAAAAAGAGATATTTCTCTAAAAAGACTTTTGATTTCATCTATGTCAACATCCTTTGATGAATTGTAAGATTATTTAAAGCTAATTTATTATGAAAAAACATCCATATTGTATTGAAGGTTTTGTGATATGTTTGACTATGGATATTTTATTTTTATACCCTTCATGGTTTATGGTGAAAGTATTGATATTTCGTATTCTAGTTTTAATACGAATGTTTATTTATGTTTAAACCTTTTCATATGGGAATGCATTGGACTTAATATGTGATGGGTGTAGCCTGCTATAGCTACTCGATGCATCGGTAGGTCTCATGAGAAAAACTAGTGTCTTGGCACAAGGCTTTGGCAAAAACTTATTTTTAGTCTTGGAACGCGGCCTTGGATATGTGGTTGTGATAGTCTAGCATTATGCATTCCATCATTATGAAAGTGGTTATTGATATTTCATATGATTATTAAATTAGTAGAATATCCATATGAATAAGTAAATGGAATTATTTAATTTTATTTTTTCCATACTATGTTTATGTTCAAGATTAAAATGCTTTTGTTTTATTTATACACTGCCTTAAATGTTTATTCTTATTTATGAATGTTTCTGCTGTATTGTTATCCTTACTGGGAATTTGAGCTCATCCCTTTTCTATGTTTTATTTTTCCCAGGGTGTGAAGATGTAAATTATGAATGACCTGCAGGGATATTATGAGGGGATAATAGTGTGGACTATGGAGACAATATTCTATTGTAGTTGTTTTTCACTTTCTGATGTAATGTAAAAATTTATGAATATATCCAGTTTTTCTAATGATACTAAACCAATAGGTCTTTCGAGATTCGATCTTTCTTGTGATCATGCCAATGTTATGTAATAATGCACCGACTCTAGGTAACTGGGTTCAAGGCATTACACATTAAGTCCAATGGCTGCTACAATTTCAGAGTAGACATTGGGGATATTTATCTACAACCTGTAATAATATCATATCTCGATATTCAACTATTTAATTTATCAATTAGGCGGTGCAAGTTCATGGGTAGTTTTGGGAATGCAAACAGTCCACTTCCTTGGCCTATAAATACATCCCCCTCCTATCCATCAATGATGTTGGCATTTCAGAAGATAATAGCACATATTGGCATGACCAAATCCTCTACAAGGTATTGGAAGGACCTTTCATACTCATGTGTTCACTGGGGAGACCCTTCCTAATCTCTTTGGTTTCATTTACTTTTGTGCTTTTCTTCATTTGAAATCTTGTATGTCTACGTTCTGTAACTCTGTTTTAATGCATGTTTATTCTTCATATTATGATTTAATCATCCACCCCATTTTCAAAAATATTAATTGTCATAAAATATTTTTAATCAATATGAAAACCATTCCGTTCTTTTTCTTCCTCATCCGATCAAATTTCTATTTTTAATTATCATCATCGTTTGCATGTGTGTTCGACACACCTCTCATTTCTTATCCCTTTATTTTTCTTATCTTATTATTTTAGATTAATAATAATTATAAAACAAATTTATAAAAATCATAATGGCTGAATAAATCTACAATTGTGTTGTGTCAAAAATTTTGGATGTTAAGTATTTGAGAGTATTTTCTAGATGAGTATTCTTTAATTTAACATTTTGTATGTTGGACATAACATGTCTTGGATTAATGATATATTTTTTTTAACATGAGGTTTCCATGGATTATTGGAAACATAAATACACTACCATCAACAATATCTGATTGATATTAGAACCCTATGTTTAGTTAAGGCTTGGATTAATGTCTTAAAACTTAGGAATTACAATCAATGATATCTTGTGAAGTGGGTGTTAATTTAAAAACAATATTAAGGAAAGATCAATGATATCACAAGATTAAATCCATTATAATTAACTCACCCTAGTCTTTATTAATTTGTTAATCCAAACATCATCCATAAATTATTTCACAACCTCTAAAAACAACCCCCCCCCCAATCAAAAAAACAGTCAACTAATAAAAATCGACTATTAAAAAAGTATCATCGCAGAGGATTTGACCTGAGTACTGCTATAAAAATTAGCAGAGCATTAGAAAATTTCCAGTCTATAGGAAACAATCGGCCGCACTTATAATCACCATTAAATATTTTCCATTGTTCCATCTTAATAACTTAAACTAAATGAACTATTCTAAAAATCATGACTATAAACTCTTCAAAATCATTACCTTTTGTTTTTATATAAAAAACATATTTAAATATTAATTCATTTCATATTGTCATTCTTTCATGACATGCTATACTCTTTAGTGTTAACTTTTGATCAAACACAATTTTGGAAAATTAAGAGGAAACCACCGTGGTATGAACTCCATGGCCATAATCAAAGATCATATGTCTAGGAAACAAGACTATATACAATATTCCGTTCCACTTGGGATAGTGGAATGTGAATTATGGTCTTATTATCCCTCTATTCACATCGGGTTATTACTCCACCATTCTTCACATAACCTTTTTGGATTATCACCATGTAGTCCAAAATCGACTACATGAAATGGAGAGTCATTGTCTCATCATCATGATCATAAACTATGTGGAATATGTCTCTAATATATTCTTGTGTGTCTAGGCCTCATAGGCTCTTCAATCACATTGGCCCACCTCCCCTCAAAGAAACGCGTACCCCCATTGAGTCATAATAATGGATTGAACAATGTGACCTTAAAAGTTTCCTCTCTCCCTGTAAAATCATCACGAACATATACTATATAAAAATATCCCCATAACCCTTCTCACGGAATATGGTCTTCTATAAATCATTTTATCTTATAGGACCCTCTCTAAATGGATCTCTATTTATGATACCCTCTTAAACCACTACCACCATAGGTGTGTGGGAATTATTCACATCAGATCACATCATTCCTATAGTATGATTTCATACTACATTTACTACATGCTTACTATATGACAATAATATGAATTTCTGATATTCTCACAATTTAATTCTATACTGCATGAGTCTCATTTATTTCATGTTATAAAAATTTAGATCAACTTATTCTTCCTCTTTAGAGGCCTTTTTTGTAAGTCATCTACAACATCATTTATATCATTTAAATCATCACAATGAATCTAGTAGGTAAATCCCATAAGAAGATGATTGTTACCTTTCCTCAGACCTAATCTAAAACCAAATTTTATCAAAGACATATCTATGTAGTTACAAGTGTGTTGTAATTCATTAAATCATTTCACGAATTCAACTATATGCTTCATATTACATTTTTCTGGATCCTTATCCTCCTCTATGTATGAATTTAATCCTAATAGTAATTGGTACACGAACACAATGTCTCCTGTAAAATATTGGGTGTATTCCTTAGAATACATTAGAAGAAATAATGAGATATGTCCAATGATTCAAGAATAGTTAGTAGTCACCACTCAATTTTTTTACCAAATATGTTGAAAAATGATATTGGTGGTTGTCTATGAAACATGGTTATCAGCTATCCTCCATCATTACAAAAAAAAAAGACATTCTGTTCTAGATATCGGTTGTCATGATTCAAAGTCTCCAATCCCATTTTTTTGTAGAATTTAACAAACCAAGAATTACCACATTCCTAAACATGAACATGTTCGAGAAATATTTTAGATATTCAAAGAGACATGTTCTCTTTTCATTTTCCCTCTCAAACTAAACAATCCTAGTAGACAGTCAATAAATACATAGCAATATGATCAAATATTATGTAATGTTTTCATTTAAATGGGTGATCATATTGTTGTCCCTTATTTACCAAATTGATCATAACTTTCATGTTATTAGGGATTTGTCATTAGTTATTTCATGAAAAAGATTTATATGTGATAAAAAATATGAATAATAAAATATATACAAGAATGAAGAAATTAATAAAATATCAACTGATGTTCCAAATTTATATCGACACATTTAAGATTTTACTTTGAAATATTTCAATAATTATAATCCTTGGAGACCAAACATTTGATTTTGGTAATCCTTTATTGAGTGTTTGCCATATTATATTGATACTCCAACTGGTCATCCCCCTCTCCATTGAATTTGGGGAGGAATTCGTTATCCCTAATCTATATCGGTTTCTACTAGGACATGAATTCAGCTACCAAGGATGTTGCCTCCACTACCATAGCCTTAGAATCTGCCAAATGGATCTTCAAATGATTGATGATCTTAGTATGAGATGAAGACACATTATCATTACCCTTCCCCATCCATTCATGGTGGTAAATCTCCCATTTAGCTTCTGGAAGTGATTATATCCCACATCATTGTGATTTATCCTATTAATGTGAAGAAAACTCTATATGTTAAGTTAATAATTAATTAAAAATTCCATATCTAGTGTTTTTAAGTCACTGGAGTCCACCCCAACCATTCCTAGTCATTCTATTAGCAGAGAGATCCTGCCTAGCTTGGTTGGTTGTCTATTAGAGAGTAGGTGATGAGGTTCCACACATACCCCAACAATATATAATGAATTACCAAGGTTCTTCTCATTATATTCTGAATTATATTCATCAATTTCTTAATAAATTTCATCACGATTGGTAGGTAAATCCACCAACATGTTCATGTTTGGGTCATTTGTAGGTATATCCCCATTCATGGTGATTTTGATTCCATGAAATGGGTCCCATCCAACCCCTTCACATATAGAATAACGATTTGATACCTATATGGAACCTCTGATCTGAAAGTGATCATCTCAACCTCATAATCTCCCACAACCTCCACTAGTGACCATTTATGGGAAGTCACTTCAGTCAAAACCTCCTATGTCTCTCTCATTACTGGAAAAATATCTCCCTCCTCCATTGGATCATTAGGTCCAAAATACACCTCTGTTGGTTCCTCCAATACATGGTCTACTACCACAACACCATAAACTAGCCATGTTGGGGGAACCATCATGACCCCTCCAAATATCGAAAAATATTATTTTCAGTTCTAGTAATAACAACACATTTGGTTTGACCAAACAACCTCCCTACACTAGTGGAAATACGGGCTTTAACGTCGTCGTAATAACGTCGGTTTTTTAAAAACCGACGCGAATAGTATGTGCGGGGAATTTTTGGCGTCGGTTTTACAAAAAACCGACGCCAAAAATAATTATGCGTTGATATTTCGCGTCGGTTTTGAAGAAAACCGACGCGAATAATATTAGTATACATATTTTCCGCGTCGGTTTTCCTGAGAACCGACGCAGAAAATAAATTTTTAAAAATGTTTCGGCGTCGGTTTTCATGAAAACCGAAGCCGAAACTTATAATTCCACGTCGGTTATTTTAAAAACCGACGCAGAAAATAATTAAAAAAAGTTTTCAGCGTCGGTTTTGTTAAAACCGACGCAGAAACTAATAAAAAAAAATATATTCCGCGTCGGTTTTCCTGAAAACCGACGCAGAAAATAAATTTTGAAAAATGTTTCGGCGTCGGTTTTCATGAAAACCGACGCCGAAACTCATAAGCGAACATATATTCCGCGTCAGTTATTTTAAAAACCGACGCCGAAATTTTTAAAACAACATTTTGGCATCGGTTTTTCTTAAAACCGACGTGAAAAGTCTTTTAAAAATATTCACAGTCAGAAACCCTCATTTTGTTTGTTCGTCGAAATCGAGTTCCGCTGTGGCGCTTCGGACTCCCGACGACCTTCGAACTTGATTTGTGATCTTGGACGGCCATTGTTGAAGGTTTTTTGTCGTCTGCACGATTTTGGGTATGTGTTCTTCCTATTTATCTCTTGTTTCATATCCCATTGTTTATTTCTTTATCAATAACCCTATTTTGCGTGATTTTGATTATTGGTTAGATTTTAGTTTTAATTTATCATTATTTTTTGTTTGTATTATCATTGTTGGTGTAGATTTGATATTGTTTGTTTTTGGAAGTAATTATACCGGTCGCAGTTTGGATTTAACATCTCCATTCGGGTTGAACTTCAAATTTTTTGTTTGTATTATCGTTATTCCTGTTTAAAATGATCTTTCATTACATTATGAAGTACTATATTTTTAATTCCATTTCCATTTTAAAAAATTCTTCTTAAAAAAAATAATTTTATTGTGTTAAATGAATTCACTCACATTTTTGCATGTAGTTTGTTGTTATTTCATTCCTTCTTGAGATTTACCATTCCAAATTCCTCAATTCTCTTTGGTTCTCATCATTTAACCAAGACATGAATAATTACCACTATCTATTATGATAAAAAAATTTGAATAATTATTTTCATGCCATTATATAATAAATAATTTTTCTTGCAATGTCCATAATACGACTAAAATCATAATGTATTGTAATTATTTCTTCGTAGATAATAATATAATCATTATCCCTCTATTAATCTTCAAAAAAACCTTTCCACTTTCATATGTGGGGTTAGATTCACGCATTTTTAATAAATGTCCTCTTAAACTAATCTCATTCCATTGATTATATTTATTCATCTTTCTCTCCCTCTAAATAATAGTCATGAAATGATTTACTTCCCCCTCTAAGTCATAGGCTGCAAATAAAACATTCTCATGATCTAATCTTTCATGGATGGATAATATATTTCTCTTCATGTTGATCCATTCCTTGACATGTTTTGCTGCAATAGACCCATGGATGGGGGTGTAAGTTGTCACCTACAATATGCAATGGAAATTTTAACCCTCCATAATGAATTTATATGTTCATAGTTCCCTATTATAAAACTCATGGATTGGGGGAGTTGAGTTATCATAGTCCCCAAAAATTGTATCATGTCTCTTAATACACATTGTCTTAAATATGGATAGTTATTGCACTATTTTTCACATTAATTTTTCCATGATTCATTCATGTTACATCAAATGAATAAAAAAATAAATATAGTGTGATCAATAGTAGTCATAGTGAGAAATCATATTATCTTGTATGTCATTCATATAATATTTATATCATGAAACTTTATTTTCAAAAAATGAAACCTTTGATTTAACCATTTTGTCCTTGTATTTCAATATAACACACATGTATATAATATGAAAATAAACTGTTTACTGTATTTGTAAACGTGTTTCATATCTGATGTCTTTTATCTGATTATCAATAGTTTTTATGGAATATGTTTTTGTTTACAATTTATCTGATAGATATTTAAATGTTTCTATGTTTTAATATATTCATCAATTATATTGTGATATCAGGTATTAATGGATCATAATTGGATTTATCTATGAAGAACTACTAGTGAATATGAAAGAGGAGTTGACAATTTTTTGGAATTTGCTAAACGGCATAATCAAAATATTGATTTGATTTTCTGTCCATGTGTGAAGTGTGTAAATATGAGAAAGTTAAACTTCAGAGAAATCAAGGATCATCTCATTTGTTATGGTTTTAGCCTTAATTATACACGTTGGATCTTGCATGGTGAAAGAACTGAAAATTCAACATCCAATGTTGATGACGATATTCATAATGAGGCAGAGGATCGTATTGAATAATTAATTAATGATTTAGGTGTTGAAACCATCGAAAAAACACCAACTGTTGAACGATTGTATGGAGATTCTGAGAAACCATTATTCCCAGGTTGCAGTAAATATACACTGTTACCACCAGTTTTGAGATTAGTTAACTTAAAAGCAAAAAATGGGTTGAGTGATAAAAGTTTCTCCAGTTTACTTGAGCTTTTAAAAGAGCTTCTTCCAGAAGGCAATGGGCTTCCAGATTCCAATTATGAGGCGAAGAAAATATTATGCCCAATGGGATTGGGGTATAAAAAGATACATGCTTGCCCCAATGATTGTGTACTGTATAGGAAAGAAAATGAACATTTATCAAGTTGTCCTACATGTGGAACATCGCACTATAAGATGGATGAGAAAGTAAACTCAGATTCATTTTCAGGTGATGTCATGTAACGTTATGAAAAATCAATTTTTTTACTTTCCAATGATATCATCCAATATTTTTTTCAAACAATTCTGATAATTCAATTCTGATTTATTTTTAGGTACCAAAATCAAAACTCCATCTAAAGCATTTTGGTACCTTCCATTTATTCCTCGTTTGAAGCGTCTATTTGCAAATTCAAATGATGCAAAAAGGTTAAGATGGCATTCAGATGATCTCATTTCTGATGGTAACTTATGTCACCCTGCCGATTCACCACAGTGGAAGAGTTTTGATAAAAAATTTCATGATTTTGGAAGTGAAGTTAGAAATCTCAGAATGGGATTGTGTACTGATGGAATGAATCCATATCGGAGCCTCAGTAGCCAACATAGTTCATGCCCTGTTTTGCTGGTACTTTACAACTTGTCCCCACATCTATGTATGAAGAAAAAATATGTTATGATGAGCTTGATGATTTCTGGACCAAAACAACCGGGAAATGATATTGATGTGTATCTTACACCATTGATTGAGGATTTAAAACTGCTATGGGAGAAAGGTGTTACAGTTTTCGATGCATACAAGAAAGAGTATTTTCTTTTGCGTGCTATGATAATGTTCACTATAAACGACTTTCCTGCGTATGGAAACTTATCTGGATATAGTGTTAAGGGACATAAAGCATGTCCAATTTGTGAAAAACATACTTCATATTATCAATTGCAGAATGGAAGAAAGACAGTGTACATGGGACATCGAAGATTTTTGCGAATTGATCATCCTTATCGTAGATTGAGAAAAGCATTTAACGGTTTACAAGAATACAACCTCCCCCCTCAACCATTGTCAGCTGAAGAATATTATGACAGAGTGAAAGATATTGATTTAACATTTGGAAAGAGAAAAAGTTCTGGTTTACAAAAACATATCTGGAAGAAGCAGTCTATTTTTTTCAAACTACCTTATTGTAGATTTTTAGAGATAAAACATAACATTGATGTTATGCATGTTGAGAAAAACATATGTGATAGTTTGATTGGAACTTTGTTAGACATAAAAGGAAAGACAAAAGATGGATTACATGCTAGATTGGAATTGATATTAATGCGAATACGTTTGGAGTTAGCTCTCGCTGTGAAAGGAAAAAGAACATATTTACCTCCAGCTTGTCACACATTAAGCAAGATTGAAAAGATGAATTTTTGTCAGTGTCTTCATGGTATTAAAGTACCCAGCGGTTTTTCTTCAAATGTGAATAATTTTGTGTCATTGAAGGATTGTAAATTAATAGGTATGAAATCACATGATTTCCATGTGTTAATGCAACAAATTCTACCAGTAGAAGTGCGTGGTATATTACCGAAAGCTGTCAGGAAGACAATCATCAGGTTATGTAATTTCTTTAAATCCATTTGTAGCAAAGTCGTTGATCCAAATTTGTTAGATTTGTTGGAGAATGAAGTAACTCTTATTCTTTGTCAACTAGAAATGTATTTCCCACCCACATTTTTTGATATAATGGTTCATCTATTGGTTCATTTGGTGCGTGAGATAAGAATGTGTGGGCCTGTTTATTTAAGATGGATGTATCCTTTTGAAAGATATATGAAAATTTTGAAAGGATAAGTTAAAAATCCTTATCGACCAGAGGCCTCTTTTGTTCAAAAATATGTATCAGAAGAGGTGATTGAGTTCTGTACTGATTATTTGAATGAGGTGGAGCATATTGGTCTCCCTCTATCTTGACATATGACAGTTGACAGAGAAGGTAGAGGGGTTCGAGGATTAAAGGTAAAGTTCATTCCACGTGATGAAGTGATGCAAGCACATTTATACATTTTGAACAACACAGATGAGGTTCAACCATATATATCCTCACATATTGCTGAATTAATGTTACGATATCAGAAAAGAAATGAAAAGTGGTTGATGATTGAGCATAAGAAGACATTTGTTTCATGGTTTAAAGAGAAAGTCACCTCAGATATATCTGTATCAGAAACATTGAAGTGGTTATCAGGGGGACCATCTTTTAATGTGATCACATGGTCTGGTTTTGATATCAATGGATACACATTTTACACAAAAAACCTGGATGAAAAGAGTACCATTCAGAATAGTGGTGTGATGGTATTCGCTGAAGCAGTGCATTTTTCGAGTGCCAAAGATAAAAACCCAATTTCTGCATCAACATCATATTTTGGAGTTATTGAAGACATATGGGAAATTGATTATATTAAATTTTGAGTCACTATTTTTAAGTGCAATTGGGTTGATAGTAATAGTGGCGTGAAACATGATGAATATGGGTTTAAACTGGTTGATTTGAAAAGATTTAATCACAATGAGGAACCATTTATCTTGGCGACACATGCAAAACAATTATTTTATGTCATTGATCCGTCGAATGATCAGTGGTCAGTTGTTTTGCAAGGGAAAAGATATCATTTGGGTGATGATGATGATTCTGATGATGCTAGTGATTTACATGAGCCTTATTCATCAATTATGCAATTTTCAGATGATTACAATGAATATAAGACAGACATAGTGCATGCAGTACGTACCGATCATGATGAAGGGACGTGGGAAAACACTAAATTAGTCTCCTAATTTTTCTGGTAAATATTTATATTTTGTGTCTATTTTTAAAACTTACAAATGCATGCCTCTATTTTTACATATTTATTTTTCATTTCCTTGTTTCTAATTATTCAGTTTTCTAATGATATGCAGGTACCCAAAATTTCATTACACTTTCTAGTAGCAATGTCAAATACAGATAGAGAGGAGCAGTTACCGAGGTATATCTATTTTGACATATTATTAAATATTCAGTAATATACATATTTAATGAAATAAAACTGTTAATTTATAAAAAAAATTGCAGGACTACTGATGCGTCCTCGGCGGAGGAGACTTCTCCAGTTACTACTCAAAAATCAAGTTCTCTAGTTGGTAAACGTGGTATTACACGTTTACCAAAACTATCACTCGCTCGTGATGATAACAAATTACACATCCGTTTTGATGATAATAATAATGCAGTTGGCCCAAATGCAGTTCAGTTTGTCAGTTATATAGCGATGCAGAGCCGTTGCAGGATTAGTATTTTATATCCTGATTGGAAGTCAGTGGACAGGACGGCGAAGCAACATCTTTGGGAGGCCGTGACGGTAAAATATCATTATTTATTTATTTTATCTCATTTTTTTAATATTATATAGTTTAAATGACATATTTAATTTTTTCAATTACAGATGACATTCAATTTTGAGGAAACCAAAGAAATTAGGAAAAGACATCTCTCTTTAGCGGCGGTTCGATGGAGAGATTTTAAAAACAAACTGACGAAAGATTATGTTTTTGGAAAGAGAAGGTTTGAAAGCCCATGTCTTAAGTATCCATATATAGATGAAGAAACATGGAAGCGATTTGTTGACAGTCGTCAGGAAGAGAAATTTCAGGTATTGTAATTGTTTTATATTTTAAAATTTATGCTATATTTTCCTTATTACTTATGTGTTTATTTTTATGTAACAGGCCTCCAGAAGATCTCATCAGGAGATCCAGTTGAAAAACGTATACCCTCATACTTTATCACGTGGAGGATACTCGTATTTGGAGCAGAAAATTATTGAAGATAAATTTGAAGCATTAAGAGCTCGATCAAGTAGTGGTTCAAAAGAGGTCCAGTATGGTCCTCCATCTCCTCCCACTCGCCATGAGAAATGGAAACGAGCAAGAAGAAGAAAAAATGAACAATATCTTACAGACGAAGCTCATCAAGTGGCTGATAGAATTGTAAGTAAATATTAATTCTTTGTTAACAATTTTCCTTTTTTATAATTTATAAACACTAATATAAATTTTTTATTTTTCATTTCAGGATGAACTTCAGGAGAAAGAGACACATGGCTCTTTTATCCCCGAGGGTAGGATAGATATCCTAGCCACTGCTTTGGGAAAGACTGAACACCCCGGCCGTGTTAGAGGATATCAGGCGGGTGTTAGTATTCGGAAGGTTTTTGGTAAGAGGAAGCAACTAAGAGAACCGGAAATCGAATCCTTAAAAGAAGAGCTGCAGGATATGAAACGGTCTATGGGTGATCAAATTCAAGCAGTTTTACAGAAGGATTTATTAGAACACTTGGCAAGACAGTCACAGTCTGCTCATCCTTCCGAGGTATATTATTTACTGTTAAAAATTTTTCTTTTCTATAAATTATAAACACTGATATAACTTTTTCATTTTTCAACATTCTCAGCCTACTCACTCAGACTATCCTGCCTCATATGCTTACCCAACACCGTCTGGGCAGCCTTCCGAGGTATATTATTTAATGTCATCAATTTGTCTATTTTATAAATTATAAACACTGATATAACTTTTTCATCTTTCAACATTCTCATCCAACTCACCCGGACTACCCTGCCTCATCTACTTACCCTGCCCCGTCTGCGCAACCATTTGAGGTATATTATTTTATTTAATTTTTAATCAATTTTTCTATGTTATAAATTTTAAACACTAATATACCCTTTTCATTTTTATGACTTCTCAGCCTGCTCACCCTGACTACCCTGCCCCACCTGCTAACTTTGAGCCTCCACCTCCTCCATCGGATCGAACCTTATATTGTGAGTTGTTTGCGGGAGATCCTCATGTACATATTGTTGCGTTAGGACAAGTGTATTTTTTGGGGGACTCGGTACATCATCAGCCTATGAAGATGGGTCAGGTTAGAGTATCAGTACTTGTTATTATAGATCCTACTGCTCTACTACCATTTCCTACTGCGGAGATCACCAGTGTTGGGGAATGTATGGGCCATTTTTTACTTTGGCCAACTGCACTTCTTCGTTATATTTCACATGAGGTATGAGTTTTTTTAACTAGTAATTAGAAATTATTCCAAATTACTTATAATTTTTTATGAAATTTAACTTATATAGGAATATCTGAAAGCAAAAGAAACTGTACAAATGCAGCAAAATGTTCAGAAACAGTCGGCTGTAGATACTTCTGATATTTCTTCTGGGTTGAAAAGATTATCTCAGTGCTCTTCTTCCTTGAATTTTATCTATGAGTTTCGGATGACGTCTGATATATGTGGAAGAAATTATAAATTGAGAATATTGAAAGAAGATATCATGAATTTAGTTAATTTTGAAGAGATCGGGCTGAATGTGGTGCAGTTTTTTTCCATGTAAGTAAATTGACGTTTGAATTGCTATTTCTTTAATAAAATATTGTTATGTCATTGACTAACTATATTTTCTTTTTAAATTAGGTATCTATACAGGATTCTTTTACAAAATGAAACTACAAGAATTTATAGCTTTATAGATCCAGAGTACATTTCCTTGGAAGTCAAACATGTGAAAAATGATGAAAGAGTTCAATATATATCCGAGAGATTATCACAAACAGAGATTCAGTGCTGGTTTTTGCCATTTCTTGATAAGTAAGAATATCAACATAATTTTGAACTCATGATCATTATAATGTCATTAATTATGAACTTTTTGTATTATAGGGGGCATTGGATGTTAGGTGTATTTTGCCCAAATGAATGCACCTTATATTGGTTTTGCTCTTTATTAGGAAAAGTGCGTAAACCGTTTTCCAACTTATTAAACAGGTAAGTTGTTTTTTTATTTTTAGAAGTTTTTTATGTTTAATTTTAATTGTTTACTGAAGTTTTATTAGTTCTTATATAAAAAAATGCAGTTCATGGAAACATTTTACAAATGAAAAGAAACCAACGAAAATCAAATATGTGGAAGTACAGGTAATTAGTTTTTATATTTTTGTTATATATTGGGTTTCATTATTAGTTAAATGTTTTATAACTGCAGTGTCATCGTCAAAATGTACATGCTGAATGTGGTTATTATATTCTACGATTTTTGTATGAGAAAATCACAACTGGGGAAACTATTGATTTTCATAAGGTTAGTTGTATTAATTTTTTTATATAATTTCATCCACTTTCTTCTATTTATTAATTTCATATCATTCAATATTATTGTAGGTATTCAATGATTCACAGTCATATTCTCAATCTGATATGATCCATATTCATTCTACTTTTGCGGACTATTTGTTAAGTCTGATTAAGATTTGAGGTATGTATACTAATATTTATAAATAATAATATATATGGGTTTAAAAACTAACTCTTATGATATATTAGGTGTTTGAACCTACTAATAATCAAATGAATGCTTCAACAATAACAAACAATGAGCATGTCATATATTTCAGGTACGTGTATTTTAATTCTTCTTTACTGAGTTTTCTCAAGTGCCTCTGCAAAAACTGTTTTATTGAATCTACTAATAATCAAATGAATCCTTCAACAATAACCAACAATAAGCATGTCGTATATTTCAGGTACGTGTATTTTAATTCAGAATTAGTTATTATATTTCTTTTCATTGTTATTTCTTAAAATCATTTGTCTGTACAGTGACAGATCTGTAGGGTGGTACTTGGATCATGAACATAGAGATTCGTATAGCGAAATAACATTCACAAACACTAAAAATTGTCTCCCTTGAATGCACATCAATATCTTCTAGGCCTTTTTATTTTTTATGAAAATAAATATCGGAGAATGATTGCCGAGAAGCATATCACATAATACCTGAAACAGCGCTTAGTGGGTTTGCACAAAGATAAAATAGAAGGCGTCAATTTTTAAGGTATGTTTCTTTATGTCTCTTCAATCTACATTTGATTTCAATTTTCTAACCTATTTTTTTCACTCAAACTTATTTCTCTATTATTCCATAACTTAAACAAATAACAATAGTGAATGGGTAATGCACGTCTATATAGAGCAAATATAAAAACCTGAGGTTGGGGGTGGTGGGGATCCTATGGTGAAAAGACACCCCCAACATCTTCAGTGGGGGAGGTGAGGAAGAGGTTGCATCGGCTGAGTGTTCCTGGAATTTTGATCAGGAGTCGTAACATTTCATTTTGGTAATTTACTTTGTGAAAAAATGAATGATTCAAATAAATTACACATTTTCATTTAATGTTTATTCATTGCACTAATATCTTGGATTGATTTTTTCACGCACATCTCCTTAGTTTCATTACTGTTTTGACAGGATTGGTGCTATCTATGGGAGGAAACATACAATGATTGATACTGAGTATGGTTAGATTAAGAAAATGCACCATGTAGGTATGTGTATTTTAATTCTGCTTTACTTTGAGTTTTCTCAAGTATTTCTGTTAAAGCTGTTTAATTGTTTTTGTATACTTCGTTATTTTTTTTCAGGGTTCCGATTTTTTTGGAGGAGAAAATATATGTATTTTATTTAAAAAAAAATTTACAGCGTCGGTTTTTTTAAAAACCGACGCCGAAAGTTTGATATGGCGTCGGTTTTTCAAAAAACCGACGCCAAAAATCCTGTGTAAATTGGTTTTCCGCGTCGGTTTTTAGAAAAACCGACGCGGAAAACCGATATTTCGGCGTCGGTTTTATATAAAACCGACGCTGAAAACCTAGTCGACTATATTTTCCGCATAGGTTTTTTAATGAACCGACGCGGAAGATAATGTCTAAATGTAGCTTCGGCGTCGGTTTTATAAAAAACCGACACCGAAGCTCATAAGCGAATTATTTTTCGCGTCGGTTTCTATGAACCGACGTGAAAACTGTATTTTTAACGTCGCCTATAAAGACGTCGGTTTATAACCGACGTTAAAAATTAAAAAAAACCGACGCGAAACAGTGTTTTTGCACTAGTGGTAGACAATTATACTGGGATAATATCACTAAATTTTGTATCCTTGACCTCAATCGTAACTGATTGTGATGTATATATTTGTATCTGATCCACAAACACAGTTTGAAATTCCCTTAATATATGTGTTATAAAAATGATGAAAAACATTTTGAATTTGGAAGAGGATTACAATAATAATATATCCACATGAGAATATCTCGAATTTTAATTGAAAATTTACTTGGAATGTGAATTACCTCAGTAACCATTTTCTTAGTTATATGAACTACATCAACCAATAGTTGGATACCCATGATTATAACATTAATGATGGACCCAACATATTCACATTAAAGGGCTGGGGAACCCTCTCCCTCTTCCTGAGTTACATCTATCAACTTGCCCTTATTTTTCCTCTCTTATCCATGAAACATTACATGAAAAGTTATGAAACAATCATAGGGGTCACTAGATTATAATGTCAAGAAAATTAGTGCATTTAGCTGGTCGATTGAAGGGACATATTATGCCAATTATTCATAGAAGGAATAAATCACAAAAGATACATTAATGTCCCTTCCAAGGGGAATATGAATCGCTAACCTTCTAGCCATGTGATTAAAAGGGGATGCCATTTCCAATAACACCCTCACTTTAGCGGTCAGGGAATGTTTTGTGCACTTGGATTAGAACAGATAATCTAAATATTTGTTTTATTATAATGTATCATCCTAAGTAACATGGAAGCTAACTATAGAATTACCCATCCCAGTGATGAGTATTCATACTATATTTTGGTCCCACCACATCCCATAGAAGATGTTGAACTGTCGTAAGATCCCCAAGATATATCAAACATAGGAAATGATTGAGGCATTGGAAATTTATTAGTGGCATAGAATATTACCATGGTCTTGAGGAAAAACACTTTGACCCACCCAAGAGAGTTCCCATTCTTCTGAAAACTGATTTCCCATAAGTGTTTGGCCTAATGCAACCCCAATTCATATATACCATTATTACGTCATACCAGCAACTACTTGATCTATAGATATAATGACTCTTCCTACCAGGAAAACTGTTCCTCTGTGATGTTCTGTAACTACCTCGCATGCTTGGAACCATGGTTGTGGGGCCTCTCTTTCATTTTTCCAAGTGGTTCAATCCCAGGAAATAACCTCAGAATATGCACTCTCACATCATAGTTCATATAAATGGAAGTTCCCATCTGTAGAACTAGGTGAAAATAGCATGTTTCTCCAATTTCGATCCATGCACATTAACATGAGCTTGATATTATATAGGGGTGAAGGTTTGAACTGTAGATGAATTTTAATTTACACATTCCAGGTTAGCTATTGTAGGAAATATAATTTCTATAAGAATTTATGTGTGTTGTATGACTCATAGTTATTCTCATTGTCAAATCTCACAACTAGTATCCCAAATCAGAAGGCAAGGTGCTATGATCACTAATCTATGTCCTTATACCGTCTTCAATCACCGTCCATATTAGAAATGGGAACTGGTGAGACATGAATTACTATTCATGGGAGAACATTTCCATCACATCAACCTATCCCAAAAAGACTTTATGACTACAATCTATGTTCATAATCGTTGAAAATAATATTATAGTTATTTGGTAAATGCACTGTGGGTATCCAAATCCCCCTAATTACGAGGCTACCCAGCTATATAGAAGGTTGATTGGGAGAAACACACATATCCATGTTTTCCAAATCGATTGTTCCACAAATTAACTTATATATATATTCACCAATTCCTAGAATGTCAAGTTAACACACTTCAATATTTTTAGAATTGATTCCATAATGATGGTACTCGGTCTCACCCCCATGGGTTCATCCCTCTTTGGGGGAATTGAACAATGGATCAATATGAAAATTAATCCTACTATCATGTTAATATGGGTATCAGAATATTGATTTTATATAAACATATTCCAGTAGCTCCTCTCCAGTATATTCGAGTATGAATGATATTTTTGACATTGGAATTCACATTGTCCTGTAGATGGACATCTAGCCACCCAGTTTACTAGATCATTGAGGATTTAGACTCTCTATTGGTTGAATTGGATTTCCTTTATCACCTACTTATTTTCCCTTGACCCTTGTACCAATGTTATAAATTCTCGTGCAATACTTGTATGCCACTACCAATTATCCTATACAATCGATAGAGGAAGTAATTCATCATACATCACCCCTATAATTGAGATCCTAAAAATTAGGTGATGATCCCACAATATGTTTCCAACCTTCCCATGTTATAGAAAGAATATGTTGGTCTCTGGTGACCTAATTCATAGTATCTCTGTTTTGATATCATGGTGGTAGTATAAGTAGAATTCGGAGGCCCTTGATAAATCACAATATCCCACCAACATCAAATTCACCTATAATACATAGCATGATGCCCATGCCCAATATGAATAATACCATTAATCATTATAATTTCCTACCATGGATAGGTCTGAATTTATATTTTATCCCATAAAGTATTCCCCAAACCCAACTTGATAATTTTCTCATTCCATGGGGCATGTATCATCCTCTAGTTTTTCCCCATTGATTTTGTTTACATGGTTTCAAAGAGTATACACCATGAGTGATCTTGGATTTATAAAGATATGATCACCAGAAACCTTTTTGTACTGGTATATTCCATGTGATCTATTAAACCAATAGGTGGTCTCTTAACCAATTTCATCAAGGAGGAATACATCATCCATCATCCCAAATACATAAAGAGGCATCCTTTAGAAACAAGGGTATTCCTAATTAGAATATTTTAGTAGTATAGTGATTGAGTTATCATTTGTGTAAGTTCTAATTATCTCAACAATCATTAATTTCACATCCATTTCATCTCTAGGGGTGCTAGCGTCATTGGATTTTTTATTGTCCATTTTATAAAAGACATATGAGTTATTCCGGGCCTTGTTTTTCCAACTTCTACTAGTGATGATATGTTCATTAATTTCATTATATTATAGGCCTTTTATTGATGGTTGGGATCATGGGAAACTATTCATAGGGAAATATTCATGGAGCTAATGACACTGAGGAGTTTACCATCATGAGTGGTGGGGATTGAAAAAAAAAATAACCCGCAAAGGATGTGGGCATCTCGAATAAAGAGTGCGAAATTTTATCAATTTTTAAATTTTGGGATCCCCCTAATGGGAATCCCTATTTTTCCTAGGAATACTGTCTTCTGTGATCCATTAGTTGGATTCATAAAGTTGGAATAAAAAATCATCTCAATGAATATTATTCACAAAAAAGGATCAACTACAAATTTAATGGGTTTTTCCAAAACCCCATCCATCTATTTTCATGTATTCTCTAATAGAGAGGTTTGGTAGGCAATATAAAATAATGAAACAAAAAGTTCACTAAAGAATTTATGGAATGAAATCTCGGTTCGAAAAAAATATGATCCAAAATTTCTCATACCTATATATAAGTAAAATATTTATTAAAGCACACCCCCTTCTTTAATAGTCAACACCCATAAATTTCTGGTACATATGGAGGCATTATGGTAAACACAAGTAATCATGAATACTAAATTGTTGACATAATTGAGACCACACCAAGGGGATATTATTACCTCTTCACAACAGCATTAAAACTCATCGACCCATATCCTTTAGAAATGATGATATAGTTCGATGAACACCTCCAATTTTCATGACAAAAAAAAATTATAAATACCTATCTTGCATCAATAATTATTCTTGAAAAAGGATCATTATAATTATGAATATAACATTATGTTTATGAATGTCATGATCTTTTTGAATGAAAGTGTAAATTGGTTACCCAATGCATCCAGGATGCATGAAACACCATCCATTTATAAAATGATAGCCTCCAACCAAAGTGGAGATGTATATAAATATTTCCCATGTCTTTTGTTTAAGAGGAATTCCCCCGGTGGTACTTACGGAATATTTAGGAACCCATCCATCATGAAAACATCACACATGGGAAAATTACATTTTCGTAATATAATATAATCTATTTTATGAATAATATCCCTTCAAAAACCCTGTAACATCTACATGGAAAGTAGAAATAAATATACACCTTTATGTGGGAACCTATTTATATCAAAACCCCTCTTCTATTCCTCCATATGGTGGATCAATTTTGTTTACTCAATTTTGAGAAGGATTGGTTCCCATGACACAAATATAAATACTAGATATATTCGGCTACAAATCATGTTCCTAGGGGACTAGTTCCACCCACTCCTATGTGAAGCCACTTCACTCGATGTTCATCCCTGATTTAATTCTCCCTAGTTCTTATAAGAATATTAACACTAAGGAAAATGGATTTTAATACTCGGTACACTAACATTGTTAAATAGATTCAACAATCCTCTATAATATTGTGAAATACATGTCCTACCCATAAGTGCAAGAGTGGTTGTCATGTTAGCCCATGTGGTGTATTGTTTGAGGGAAATTATGAATCTGTCTTGTATACGGATCCTTATGAAAGATATTCCTCTCATAATTTAAAGATCCTCATTGAGTATTGAGTCCCCTAATGATTTATGTGCATGACAAAAAACGTTATAGCTTCATGTCCATGATTTATGCAATTAAACTACATGACTATGTTCGATATACATGACTTTTGACATCTTCAATCCATGTCCTAATTGATTGAAATTAAAATAAATGGAAAAATATGAGAAAAATTATGTAAAATATCATAGATCCATGCCGCAATCATATGTCATTAAAATGATTTACAACAACATATAGAAAATATAGAAAACAATTGCTTTAACATATGAGGTGAACTCATCATACGTTGTGAATGTTTATGTTGGCATGATCTGAAACATCATAATAGATTTGGTAAAAATTGGATTCATTATAAATTAAAACCAAGATATGAATGTCCTTTCCCCACAATAGAACGTGATAACCCACCAACAGGAAGATTCAAAATATATTCCCCACACCATCCCACATAGAATACCACTTCGCAACACAAGCATCATTACTGCAATATGTTAAACTTCCGAGATTAGTCCTATCACATGACATTAAATTACATCATTGAACTATGTGGATTCATATCCATCTCTATTAAATGGGGTGTTTAGGAAGCCACATTATTGGTCCCTCAAGAAAACCATAAACACATGGGTGACATTCTCCCTCATAGGGTAACACATTTGAATCATCCTCATTATGATGTTCCAGTCCATCCAAAACCAGGTGTGGAAGCTTCCCTCCTGGAGACAACACACCATGATGTGCCGATGTGTGGAGTTCCCATTTTATACCTATAATATTGAAACAATTCACTCATTTTATCCTTGTATTAAAAAACATACACCCATTCTGTCACAGGAAAACAGTATACATATTCCTAACTAATCAATACAAGACAATATACCTATTCCCATAAATTCCTTATAATACAATAGAACTAAAACCATCATCTACCTATAAAACAATAAACATGTTGAAATATTTTCATTATAAGGATGTTAAAAAATTCTCACCTTGTCACTATAAGATAATAATACTACTCCCATACAATCCCCCAAATAAAATAAATGTGATCACATTTTTTTTCCACAAGACTATAATCCTACAACCATCCTCTACCAAGAAGAAAATAAATATGTTAATATCATATCCCTGAAAGAAAAAAAATTATTCACATTCTATCCCAAAAAAGACATAAAACTATTTACCATCACATCCCTACAAGAAATTAATTAGGTTCTATTCATTCCCAACAATAAATTAACTATGTCCTCATAACCTTGAGTTGTTAAATTCGTTCCCTAACCCATTATATATTCCTCCTAATAAATTATGGATGATTTAGATAAAATTCATTGTAGGAATCATTTCCCTAGTTTTAACTACATCATGATCAACATGAGACACCATGCGTTTCACACCTATATTTATAAAATGAGATTACCTCCCAAGAGAATGATTTACATGTTAGCAACATACCTAATGTCAAGAAAATCATAGAGATTCCTGATATGAATACTTTCACAAGTGATGGGTGATACCATGTTGAGATAGAGGCAATGTAATTAACCAGTTTAAACCTTGAGATGAAAAAAAATTAGTTCCATGAACACTAAATTAATCATTGTGGGATATCTGAACTGGGAAATGAACTCCATGGAGGAATCCATGTAAGAAGGAACCAATACCCCATAAACCAATTTTATTCATGGAGAAGACACCACGAAGGAAATTTGAGGAATATTCCCCACCCCCGGAATGTTGGAATATAGTGAATCAAATGCGTGGTCCCCATGTCCCCAACAAATTCATCAGAAACATTAAAAAAGTGTATTTATCTAAACATAACATCATTTTCATAACACTAGGAACATATTTTGGGTAGTCGTCCCTGGATATAAATATCTCCATTTAGATGACCCAGTTTTGAATTATATTATTAAAAATCAAAATATTTTTTGAATTTCCATAATGAAAAACATATACTAATCAAAACCTATATAATTAATGTTTCATATAACATAATGATTTTATTGTAACACCTAAACACTTTAATTATCGTACTTCCTTATCCAACCTTTAACTAGGCTTCTGAATCGTAGTCCTTAATACCCCTCATCAAAAATGTGAAATATAAATAATGTGATTAAGTTAATCAATCTCAATTTATTCATGAAACTACCATTTAAATTAAAAATATAGAATTAGAATTTACCATATCATAAAGATTTATTTTATGGTCTCCCAATCATCAAATATATAAACATTACTCATACAAACTTGAACATTCTTTTCATGATCATTACCGTTATCATATCTATTTACATTATTCCGAAACGTTTCAATTTTGATGCATTCAGTAATAAATGTCATCTTATGGATACAATTATTCTCAAACGTTATGTTTATATATCATTTCATTATTAATATACAATTACAATCATTTTTTAATTATTTTACACACTCAAGACATATTCATGTCAGTAAGAACAAGGTTCGTCATTGAGGATTTAATCATGTCTCTTCCATCAATTCATTATTTTGTTGCTAAAATATGTCATATGGTTGATGTCTGTTGGGATCATGAAAGTTCAAAGTGATTAATGGGGTAGTAAAAAAATCAGGAACCCATTATTTGGTTTTTTTTATTTAAGTTAATCATAAGTGAAAACTGTGCTGGTTAGGCCACATAGTTTGACAAAACCATGAGGGGTTGGATAATGGATATTTAATGACCACACCATTTTGGTAAATCGTTTGAGAGGATACGCACAACCATGTCTCAAATCTAAATATTTAACAGATTTTGAAAGAGGTTTTCATCACAATTTGTGCAATGTTGTAAAATTTTATGAGGTAATTGCTATCTATTCCCCAAAACTATAAAAATACATACAAGGTTTCTATATTTTTTCTCAAACCTTGTGTGTAAACCATTAAACCCCTACTATGTTAGAAATATTATAATTTTTAACTAATTAAAAAAAATATAAACCTTATTTAAGTTCATTATTCACTCTCACATTAAATGGAAACCATGGAAAAGATCTCTAGATCAACAATTCGTGGATTTTTTATCAACTCATCATTTGATCTGCATTTTGAACGTGGTTTATCTCATAGGATCCTTAATGGTGAGTCCATAATTACATTTTAGACTTTCTCAATTCTTATGTTCATAGAATGCACTATTTGGATTTAGGATAATATAACCTACTTTATCAAACATCATATTTCATTAATACATCATCCAATCCATGATGAATGAGATCTTTATATTGGATGAGATATCATGAATGAGCCTATGGTAGGTAGGCATGGACTTTTTTTTATGGTTGTATCATCTATGTGTGTCAGCATGACACACAAAAATTAACTTGGTGGATCCATAATTGAAATTGAACATTGTTATTGCCTATCCTAATTTAGCTAATTGAATATAAGTTTTTATCCAAGTTAGTTGTTTTATATAATAAATAATTACTACACCATGGGTGAGATTCCTTGAATGAAAATTTAGGGCTTTGGCCTTAGATTCCCATGTGACATTCATTTTACCTCATGTCATGGGATATAAAAATATGAAATTTTTTGTGAATAAAATTTAGTTTTCAATAGATTTTAGTTGAAAAATATTAATTGTATGGGATGGATGACTTTCCCCTTGACCCATTTTTGTCAAGTCATGCTTAAGAATGATTGTTTGTCTATGCCAGTCCCATGTCAGAATGTATAGGCTATGACTTGAATTGATTCCATTGGATTGAATTTCCTTACATTATTGTTCTCCCACATGATATATATTAAAATAACGCCATGTGATATATTTTTAGGCATGTTAGGAAAGTTATTCTTGATACACCCTTGTGATTATGTTAAATAAATCCCTTGATCATGAACATGTTTTTATATTTCCTTAATGTGAAAAAATTCGACCATATAATACTTCTAATATGTTTGTTATAGGATAACCATGTCATATAGTATCTTGTAATTCCTTTGAAAAAAGTTGTAGAAAATATTTCCATGTGACTAAATGAAACACCAAACCATTTGAGGTTGTCTTATATATTATTCTCCATGTTAAGGTGAGTTTGATATTAGATGCCCTTGGTTTTTACCATGGATTTCCAAATGAAATACTAATTGAAATTTAATGGTTTAAATGATAAATAGTCTTGGGTGATGCAATGATTCAATTTATAATTCTATGTATGGACTCATGATAATATTGACTATTATTCCATGGGTGAAACATGGAACCTCTCTGGGATGACATGGATAAAAAAATGGTTAATATTATATAAACACGGCTGATACATGGATCCATTTAAGATTTACATTGAAATAATCATTGATGAATGATGTATATAATTAGTGATTCATGTATTTATGAGGAGTCCATGGATGGAATCAAACAGAACATGAATATTATGCCATAGGTTATACTTGAGATTACAATGAGGATCATCGATCATTAAAATTATTGGATGGGATATTTACCTCACCTAGATTGATAACAAGATCCTGAGAGGTTCAACAACGATGGGATTTTATGCTTATGGTTGATATTTCACCTATAATGACACTTGAATTACAACATAATAATGTCATGTACAAACACAAGGTATTAATTAGATTATGAATGAAATGACTTAAGACATGTCTACCAATATAATGCACATTCTTGGATTCGGCCTTCCCTTGTACTTGTTTAGATGGCCTAATATGGTATGTATTGTGTTACCATTACAATTGGGGATTATAAGTTTTTTTAGGTCTCAAGTCATATAAATTAAATATACCAAAATTGTTAAATGATGATGAAACAAATGTAAATGAAAACCAGTACATATAAGATGATGACCTCTTTGTACTTACTTATGGCTTATCTTATTTCACACTTCCCGTTATATATATTCATTGACTGATTGGCATAGAGAGTTGGTGGTTCCCAATTGGAATTTACTCTCACAAAAAATTTGGGTCTTGATTTTTAGCCAAAATAGAATATATAGTTGTTGGTAATGATTAGGGAAATCTATCTCTAACTGGTTGTTGATATAGTGCATAAAGAAGGAGACAATGTGACCATCATGAGTCTTTCTATGCTATTGGGATTATTTTTCCCATTTTTTTAATTTTATAATAAATAATGTAAAACTAAATTTTATTACCATTTTTTTATCATTACTAGAAACATGTGACATATTTCATCATCTCGTATATGATATGTTTTTACTATTATTTTTCACCTATATACTTATATTGTATAGTTTAATAATTCTATTACATTTAAATATTATTAATATTCATTTGTGTTACACTCTTCTAGTGAGGGAATAGCCTCCCCACTAACTCACCTAGGTCCTTAATACTATTATGTAGCCTCGACAGTTTAGGGAGATGCAGTTGAGGCCATGTGACCCACTGGGCTCAGAGAAACTTTTAGTGGAATATCGTTTCAAGAGGATTGAAATAGGTATAAAATGATCATTTTTCTGGTTTTCATTACTATTTAGTGACAATGGAATGTGATATAATGAAATAAGAATTTATAAATGAGTTTTTCTGGGGCGCAGATTTCCCCCATATAGGGAAAATCAAAATTTCCTCAAATTAAATTTTTTTTATATATTATTACAATTATAGTAGATTTGATTCCACTTTTGGGTGATGCACATGATTTATTATATTATTGATTGTATTATTTTGGGTTCTATTATGTTCAAAATCTATGTGTTGAGGGTATTCAATCTCATGAACCATATATTAAACTACAAGATTTCATATGACTTGTATTATCCCATGACATTCAGGATGCATTACTGATTGGATGATGTTTGGATATATTACTTGAGAAACATGCCTACTATTATATTATGTGTATTGGGATATGTGATGGTGTGAAATTTATGGCTTCCAACAATTTTTCATTTAGGTTTATTGTCCCTTTTCAAATAGAGTTTATTGGATCATGTTTCTTCCATAATGTGGATTGTGTTATGATGTGCTACAAGTGGATTACATGATTTTATTATTGAGAATTATGGGCCCCCATGGATTATAATTCCTTGAAAAATTAAATTTCTATTAAAAATGATGTGATAAAATGAAAATGAGTATCAATTCATTGAATGCGAATGTAAAATCTATTGAAATAAAATGAATATGAAAGAAATTGAAAATGAAATCAATTATGATAGGGAACATGACTAGTCCCATCCATAGTAGAGGGATTTGTATAGTATATCACTCTGGTCTAACACCATGAAATGAACCATAGGGCATGAAGAGTGGTGAGTTCTTATAGAGGAATATTACCTATCCTTTTTTTTTTTTCACTTTTGAGATGCGAACTCATAATTGTTGTAAGCTGAGGCGTGTGTTTGGAATTATAGCGGTAGTCCACCATAACGACTGCAAGTTGTACGCCAGGAGTCTATAAATAATCTCACTTGGGAGCCGATATTCCATGGGCTACCAGTGGATTATCCAATAGTGCCAGCAACAGAACCATCTGTTATACCAGATATAGGTGTCGAGGAAAAGTTCCATGATGGTTATATGTTGTTAATGTAGCCCATTCAGGGACAACTATTACCTGGCTGACTAGGAAGATTTGATGCGGTAGTTTCTTCCATATCATCAACATATATTTTCCAATGATGGAGAACCACAGGATTATGATTCACGGCTCACATCGAAGAAACCAATATTCGATCTCTAAGTGACACCTCATAGGAGGTGGAAAATTCTCCCTACATTCATGTTGGGTGCTTCCGCCAAGAGATGGTGGGATGTTATCACTTAGACCGATCTTCATCAGGAGTTTTTTGGATAGAAATTCATATGGAGTTATGTTTTGGATTGATAGATATCGTGATTTCTTACATTTGGAGTAGTGTTTGATAATATATATTGAATATAGTGCCCATTTTATTGTGCTCCAGTGCCTCACACCTATTATGATGGTTAGCGAGTAATCGAAAGATATGAAATTCGAGGATGGTGTCAATTATAAAATTTTATCACTGTTAAATGTGATCCTATAGACTATAGAATCTTGAAAAGTGAATCATGCAATAATTGCGGAGCTCCACATGATGGAATCTAGTGGTACGAGCTAGGGTGGTTTTGTACCTAGGTCTAGTAACACATCTACCTGTAGTAGGAAGTGTAGTCTATATCGTCCTTTATCTAATATTAATAGTCATAGAATCTATTTGGCTATCCATGTGAGGTGATACTAGTGCCACAAGATGGGGTAAACGATGATACATTTTTGGAATACCTAGTCGAGTGCTGATATTTCGACAAGATAGGTCATCTATATTACATCTATAGACTGTTTCAATAAGCTTCCAGTGAGAGAGGATCTGCACTAACATAACATTTTAGAGTAGGGTTGACAGTTTCTCACCTGATAGGGCGATGTGGTATGTCATGCTGATATTTCCATAGTGGTGTTTGTGGTTGTGGTAGCTAGTCCATAGATTCACTATGATAGTAGGGTGGATGAGCTTAGGGTAGCCAGGAAATATCAGTAGGTCAAGATACATTCCAGGAATGGCAGTATAAGAGACCCAAAAAGAGAAAGATACCATACATTCTATTATTATAGATAACATTCTAGTAGCCTCAGTTTTATCTTTAATGATTTTGGATATTGGGGCTTCAAATAGTTTTATATTTGTTCCCAGTGTGATGATCCTTGGTTTATATGATAATAATTTAATGTCATGATGATTCTAGAAACATTGTTAGTGATTAGGATAGAAGGTGTGAGTCGATGATGGATGTGATCCCTTGGGTTGATGGGTGTCACTTCATATGGGACATCTTCTCTGTTTACATTTCATGATTCGATGTCACTGTCATGACATACTAGTTGGTTCCCTTTGGATCCATTATTGAGTTGTATCTATGTATGGTGATTTTTACATCCTCACAGGGCCATGATTTCATTTATAAGGGTTAATTGGTTGTCCAAGAAAAATGGTCTTGGTTTTTTCATCGTGGGATATGTGGTATGATATCCTAGATTGTGATATTATATCAGGATGATCAGGGAACACGTTAGATGTATTTTATCTCTAGTGGTTGATCATTTTAGGAATGTATTCATAGTTAAATTCTCAAGATTACGTCTAAATTGATAGATAGTGGTCTCTATCGAAATACTGCACTAAACTTCACTGATATTCATTCATCCTTACCATGTGGATATGAAGGATTTGAAAGGGCTTAAGATGAAACTAGATTATTTATAAGGAATGTTTTTAATATAACATAATACTTCCCTATGGAGATTTTTGGTTCTTTTTTTTGTGAAATTGGTTGATGGTACCCTTTCTCTATGTGTGGATTATCAGAAATTGAACTTGTTGATGGTTACGAACAACTATCGTGTTCAACGGATAGATGATCTCTTCAAATAGTTCTATGGAGCTCCAGTCTTCTCAAAGATTTATTTGAGATCTAGTTGTCATATGTTGCTTGCTAGACCATTATATATACCTTTCATAGACATTAGGAAGATGTATGGCCTAACTGAGTATTTGGTTATGTTTTTAGTCTCACGAACATGCCAGAAATCATCCTGGAACTCATGAAATGTTTATTAATTCCTAATCTATTTTTGTTTGTTGTGTTTATCATGGAAAATATATTGTTATATTCTCATAATTGACATGACCATTCAAAACATCATGGGATTATTTTGAATACACACAATGAGTTTTAGTAATATATTAATCAAAAAAGTGATTTGTTTGGATGGATCAGATTTAGTTATTATGTAATGTTACCTTTGATATAAGAGTATCAGGGGACCCAGAGAAGGTGACAGTAATATATATCTTGGTGTTTCTCAATAATGTCTTTGAGGTGAGGATTTTATTTCTACTGACTAGTTAATACCGATGTTTCATAAAGGACATCCCATACTAAGAAGTTACATTCATGGGATTAACTAAGAATGATGTGATGTGTGTGTGTTTTTATTCCTAAGAGATAACATTTCATGAGTTGAAAGGGAGAATTAATTTGGCACCGATAATGGTGTTTCTAGAGATTGGCATGTGTTACACGGAGTACTATGATGCATCAGTTATCTGGATGAGATACATTTTTATGGATGGGATAGTGCTATTGCATTCAGGTTGGGCAATTGAGGCCACAATATAGGAATGGCTTAGAGAAAGATCTCAAGTTGGCTACAGTTTTTCATATTGTTAGCTTTTGGGGACATTAATTATTGTGAAGGAATCATTTGGTCTTTACAAGCTTAAAAATTCTCATATTCATATTTACAGTGTGATATGAATCATATGTAGTGAAGGTTCAGTGAATACCTTCAGTATTTTGACATTGATAAAGCCTAAAAACCTAGTAATGGAAATGTAGTGGTCGATGCACAGAGATGTATGAATCATATACATGATGTTTAGAAGGCCAATAGGGAGTAGTTACTCATTGAGTTGTTCTATGAGATGCATATGGATTTGCATGATTGTCGTTGGAATAAATTTCAATAATCCTTATCTTTATCATCTTCCATTTATAATAGAGTGAGGATGATCTAGATATTAAAATATTAAGTCCTAATTAATTGGGAGCATATAGAAGGTGTTGAACCACCACCTAGATATACCATAGTTTCAGATGATGTCCTATGAGTACATGATCATGTGTGGGATTCTTCAGACATTCACGACGAGCTGTTGAGGGATTTTCAAGAATAATATTTGGTATTGTATCATGTTATCACAAATATGTATCCAAATTTACAACAATATTACTTTTGGGTAGGAATGAAAGTAGATATGGCTGGATTTGTCCTATGTTGTTCCAGTTATCATAGGTGACGGTGAAAAACCAATGACCAACCAGACATTTACTGAATCTACCCATTTCCAAGATGCAAATGAATGATATAACATTGCATTTATTGATAGGTTTATAAATTCCACATCACGTTAATGATTTTTTAAGGGTTATTATTTATAATACATAGAAGTTTTATAATTTTCTATAGATCAAGGAATCCTTCATTGTTGATGGGTTAGGGAGGTTGTACATCTTGAAGATTATACTACTGTACGGGTTCCCATATTTTGTCTTTTCATATTTGGACACATAGTAAATTTTTTCTTTTCTATACAGGGCTATAGAGGGTGGTGGATACACATGTGATTCTAAGAATGACATACCACCCCCAGGCGTATGGCCAGTTAGAGTTCATGATTCATGTTTGTGAGTACATGTTGTGGGTATGTGTCCAAAATTTAGGGGGGTATTGGGAGACATGTATAACCCTGGTAGAGATTTCCCATCAAAAAAGTTTTTAGGTAACTGTTATGATTGTGTCATATGGGCCATTATATGGTAGTACATTCCAATCACCACTATGTTGGATGAAGGTAGGAGAGACATCTATGATGGAAACTCATCTTGTATAAGAGACCACTAACCAAGTTTAGTTGATTCTGATGTAGATGGACACTATAGAGTCTAATCATAAATATTACACATATCGCTGCAGTTGACCTATAGATTTTGAGGTTATGGCTTAGGGTTTAATACGTGTTTCACTGAGGTTGGGAGAAAAGAGGATTAAGAGACAAGGATAGATTTCTCCTAGATACATCAAGACCATTAGTATTATATAGGTAGTTAGTCCAATAGCCTATTAGTCACAGTAACCCGAGAGGTAACAAGCTATACATGAAGTCTTCCATGATTCTCAACTATGTTGTTACTATTAATACGTGACTCACACATTTCAGCATGAAGAGGTTGAGATTTAGGAAGATACTTCCTTTGAGGAGAATCCCATTTGAATAATTGGTCGTAGAATGAAGGTTCCCTAGGGCTGGTTCATTCCATTAGTACAGATGATATGAAAGCATGGATGAGTGAAGGACAAGACCTGGGAGATGGAGGGTGATTAATGATCACATTAGCCAGAGTCTTTATCAAATATTTAATCAACAACCTTGTAAGGGAAAATATGGGAAAATATATTTAAAAGCTGTTTTTATAAGAACCTAGATCGTCTTTGAGATATGAATATTGTGTATTATCACAATTCCCAATTCATTTTCATATCTATGGAATATTGTTGATGCATGTTATGGTCATGAAGGTCACTGGGGGTACGGGGATAATATAGATCATAAAAACAAATTTTTGGCAATTTTTTATCCTGGTCAATGGTTATTAATAAATATACGGGGAAGGACATATATATTGAATAAACCATGGGTGGCTGGAAAATGGGAGTTATAGTGATCACGATTTGGGTAAACCATGTGAGTGTTCTACACAATTGTGTCACAAGTCTTCAGTTTTCAATTGATTTTGATTGAGGATTTTGCATGATTTTTTCTTGGTTTATAAACAATGGGGAGTGACTATTAAAAATTCACCAATCTAATAGAAATTATTGTATGATTTGAAAATGTTTTGTCATGAAATTCGGGTAAAACATATGACCGTTTATGTGTATGATTTTTTATAATTTTGATTTATTTATAAAAAAATAAAAAATAATTTATGTTAATTCATAATCTAGATAGTAGAGGGGAACTGTGGAAAATCCCTCATTCTCGACTATTCTGGGACATCAGATCTACAGGTTATATTATCACCAATTTGAACATTTTTCATCAACATGGATTAGTAAGGGAGAGTCCTTATTGCTCTTTATCCATTCTCGATTCTTTTGGATACCAACTGTGATATTGGGATTTAGGATCATATTCCATAATATTTCATTATTCACCCATTCTATATATTTCATCCAAATAAGGATGAATTAGATCTTGATACAAGATGACCTATCAAGAACGTTCTTAATGGGAGGTGGTCATGAGCTTTTAGTTGATAGTCATACCATTTATATGTGTCAAAATTCTGCGCACCCATTTTTTGGTTGGCACATTAATTAATATGGAACCTTTATATTGGCCAGCCTGATATTGATAATTCAATGGTCATTTTTATGCATTTTATAGGTTTTATACCTTGAATGGGGACCACCCCTTAGATGGGTTTCCTTGAATGACCATTTATGGCTTTGTCCTTGGATTCCCTTGACTCATTCATTTTACCCCATGTCATGATATTTCAGAGAATGAATTATCCAATGAATTAAATTGTATTGTTAATAGATTTTAATTTAATTGAATTAAGGGTATAATATGGATGAATTTCCCCTTGACCCATGTTTGTCATTGTTTATGTAATCATGATTAATTTTTTAGGCCTTACCAATTTAAGATCATATTGGCTATGATGTTAATTGATTAAATTGGATTCTATTACCATAAATTGTTATTTGACCATGGGGTGTATATTATAATTCATTCATGTGATAGCATGGTAGTATATATAGGCATGTTTTGATAAAAATTCCAATGTGACTATTTGACGGCAACCCCTTGAGCATGGACTTACATTGACATTTCCTTAATGGGAATGAATTATACCCTTTAATTATTCACCCATGTGACTAATAAGATAAAAACTCTAGGTAGAATCTAGTAGATAATGGTGCGTCCTTTCCAAATTACTGAAACCTTTAAAAATGATATCCAATCAGGGTTGGCTGAGAGACCCTAGGAAAACGTAGGATTAGAGATAATTCAACTAGATATGTATATGATGGAGGAGATTCAATCCAACTAGGATGAGATCAGGTTTGACATGCTTTCGGATAAACAAAATTTTCTTGGTGAGAATCAACTTGAAATCGAAAGGTCCTATAGCAAAATGTCTCTGGTTCGATTTCTTAAGGATGGGTACCATAATATTTTTTTCTTTTAATTTTGTCTATGAGAAAATAATATCATGAGACTCAACTGTAACCTGGGTAATGGGTTGTTTACAATGGATGTGGGGGGAATTGGATGTATGGCTCTGGATCACATTGAAAAGCTACTAGGTGGTGGGCGTTCTTCTTGAAATGAGAATCAATTCACTGTGGAAGGGGATAAAGATTTATTGTGATGAATGCCACACCTTGTGGATGGGCCTGACAATGTGAATTTGATTGAAATACTGTATGTTGAAGAAATATTGGACTCAATCATTTTGATGTATCTGGATAAATCTCTTAGACCGAATGGGTTTTTGGGGGATTTTTTTTGTTTCATGGGATATAGTGGGTCCTCAAGTATTGGAGGCCATTGATGATTTCTTGTGTGATGGTTCCCTCAATAGAAACATTTGAGCATCCAGAGTTTTCATTATCTCTAGAATCAAATATCCCTTTAAACTAAATTAGTATAGGCCCTTATATCTATGTAATGTGTCCTACAAGATCATCTCTAGTCTCATATCCTAAAGCCTAAGTAGTGTGATTCTGAGGATGGATTCAAATAACATTGAAAACATATATTTAAATTATTTATGTTCATTTAAAACATATTATGATGGAAATTTACTTTCGAAAATAAAATAAAAACTAACATAAAATTTTTTAAAATAATTTTCTTCTAAATTAACCTAGAACACTTATAAAAAAATATCTTTGAATAATTTAAAACATTTCAAGATGAAAATTTATTTTTTTGATTTAAAATAAACACACACAAAATTGAGAAAATATTATTTGACAATAAAGATGATTTAATTAAATTTATGATAAATATAAAATAATGGTGATTATGGTTTTAAATTTCATCCATTCCATACATGTTAAAATGAAGATTCATTTAAAATATTCAAAAAAAAATCAATATGAGAATCATTTGAGAAAAAGAACAATCCATTTTATTTTATTAAAATTTATAACAGCATATAAATTTCATTAAAAATAATATTAAAAATGTGAATAATATTTTTCATAATATATTTTGAAAAGGTGGTTTTCAGATAAAAAAAGAGTCTCAACCGATTATGAAAATAAATTCATATTTTGATAATATAATTACTTAAAACCCCTTATAATATAAAATAATATTATTTTAAATCCAATAAGGAACAATATATATTTTTATATATCATAAAATATAAGATTTAATTATGATATGTTATTAACATTTTATTAAAAATTCCATGTTCATTTCATGTTTTAAGCAATAAATAATTTTTTCCATGTATGATATGAATTGTTATTTTTTGTCCTCTAAAATATATCATTGTTTTATAATTTAAATAATTTTAAAATTATGTATGTGTCATATATATTCAGAATACACGTAATTAAAATATTCCCTTATATTTGAATATAGAAAATGAAATATGCAGTTCCCGGAGATGGTTGGTCATACGTACACAAGGATATTGTTTCCATTTTCCCAAAGGAATGAAACAAATAATGGTAAACAATATTTTACCATTATTGGATCATTTTTATGTCATATATATATATATATATCACATATTTTCCTTAAACCCATATTTATTTGATTCCTTCTAAATATTTAATAAATAATTTCCCTTCATAAGGTGAAAATCTAACACACACATGAATGATGTTATCAATTTTCCCTGGAATGGAATGTTAGAATCCATATATGATATCATTATTCTAGAAGAATATCAATATTATATATATTATATCAAAAATAAATCTACCATTATATATATATACCTTAATGGTGGTGATATAAAAAGATTAATATAATATCATGATGTGGTAGTCCACCATACACATGATTGATGACTTTGTAACCCTTTTAATGGAGTAAGAGAAAGATATAGAGAATGAAATTGGTAAAAATATATATCACCATATTAAATATTATTATTTTGTTATATAAAAATTTTTAAATATAAATTATGAATGATTATAAATAAAAAAAATAAAACACTTGGTTTAGGGTGTTACATATTCTTGGGAAAACTTATTTTTTCTTAGACGAAAAGGCTTATGAGGTTGGATTTTTGAAACAAATGGATCATAGGATGGGAGTATAGATGTGAAAATGTTATTAATGTATGGATTTACTAAACCATAGGGCTTTGGAAACATGAAGATGATATGATAAATGGTTATTTTTTTAATAGTGAGGTTAGCAGAACAGTTGTATGTTTTGAAATGTAAATTTTGTACCATCATTATTTAATATTACAATAGGATCAAAAATTGGAACCTATCTAAATTATAAGATATAAGGTCGAAATATGGTTATCCAATTAGTGTGGTAGATTTTTTGGGAAATTTATCCTTTCTCCTTTTAGTTTATTGCCGAAAAAAACCACTTTACTTTTATGATAATAATTAATTTTTCATTGATTAACTGTTAGTAGTGGTAAAAAATTAAGTTTCAATTATAATATAATATATATAATTATGATTATTAATATTAATGCATATTTAAAAATTCATTTCCTTGAATTGGATGAACCCAATTTAAAAATATTACCACAAATGCGATGAAATAGTGGGTTTGAAATATAATATGTTACAAAAATATTAAATGTTGTTTTATTAAACATCAGTATTAAAATAAATAAAAATTACCAAAATTGGATTAATATATATATATATATATTTCACAGAAAAAACTATTATTTTTCAGCAATCAAAAAATTTTTTTATCCTCTCTCGATAATATCATAAATTCCATTTAGAATAATTTTTTATAAAAATAAATAAAAATTATCATTTTTTCAAAAAATTTACTCTTAATGTGTTCAATTTATTCTGTATAACTTCCCAAATAGTGAAAATCCACTCTTTAGAAGAATATATTTTTTTAGTGTAAATTTTTTTTTACTATTATATCTCTTCTAAAAACCCCATTATATAAATTATAAAAACGTTATCGAATATATAATATATTTATATATATAATTCTATTAAATTATTCGAAGTTATTTTTAATTTATTTATATAAAACACAATTCTGTGTAAAAAAATAAATTATCAAAAAAATATTTCCTCTATTTCCATATATATTTTCTTGTTTTAATATCTAATTAGTTTCTCACAAAAGAAATAATTGTATTGAAATATTGAAAAATATATATTTTCTTAATTTTAAAAAAAATATTCATACCGTCCATTCTTATATCAATGTAATAATTATCATATCTAATAATAATTTTTAACAGTATGTCATGTATCATTATAAATCAGTGTCGCATGTATCATTTGATACACCCGATGTTGGAGGTATGAAAATCTAAACTCATTATCTCCTAAGGTGAAATAATTATTTAACTAAATGAAGCTTATATAAAAGTTTAAAATTATTTGGAAAATATATTTTAAAAAATATTAGGGTATTACATTTGTAATTATTGGTGGTGTGAATTATAATATCAAAATTAATTGGATTGATAGAAAAATATTTCAATCAATGGATGATAAATCTATCCAAAGTGTTGGGGGATAAATTTTGAGTCAAGACAAGGAACACAATAATTTAATATATAGAATATGTTTATTTCAAAAAAAACATCCTTTGATAATATATATTGAATTATTATTCATGGTGTTCATTCTAATAAAGAATGCGGGATTAAACCATCCTAGTGGGATCAATAAGATATATAATTTTGAAGACAAAAAAATATGGTTTTTACGAAAATGATAAGTGCATGTGTGTTTCATTTGGGGAATTAGTAAAGGAAATTTTTTGAAAAAAATATTCATTAGAATCTAAAAAAGATGAAAAATAATTGTAATGTAGTTTTTTTATTGAGGATGAAATTATAATACCATTAACTATTTCAATAAATCAATTACTATTAATATTGATATAATAATAATAATAAAAATTGATAGAATCAATCAGTTATATAATAAATGTCTGGGATTGATTGAATTTTTTTTATAGAATAAATAATAGTTTTAATTTCTGGATTTTTATGAATAAAATGATGTTATAATATTCTTCTTAATTTCTATGTAATGTGAATGAAATATAGACAAGTCACAGTATATTATGTCATAATTATATAAAAAAGAGTATAAATTGAATAAAATGAATATATAACCAACTTTTCACTATATATATTAGTTTCTATAAATAATGATATCATATATGATTGGATTTCGTGTTGAAGAAAGGAAAGCCTACCACCCAAGGTGGTTTATTTAATGAAAATAATTGTATAAGAAGGATGAAATATATCAATATTATGTAAGAAAATAATGGAGTTTCATAGTTTTAAAACAACATTAAACAATGTTTATCTAATACATGAGTGTTCTTTGATAAATCATATTTACTTATTTAGGTTGTTTGTTGTTATTTGTCTAAAATTAATAATGATTCATGTATAGGGATAAATGGAATGAAGAGTATTCTAAAATCTATATAGTATACTAGATGATCCTTATTATAAAGATATATCATGAGATGTCATATTTTTTATATGGTCATTGTAACACCCTGAGATTTTATGAAAAATATTATTTTAATTTCATTAATGTATTTTGTTGTATTCTACACCAAGATTAATATAGCTTTAGAAAAAGGACAACCTGCTGGACGGGCGACAACCCATCGCTTCGGACAAGGCTGTAGGAATCGAACCCACAACCGAAGTGTGACTGGCCTTTATCGCCTACCACTGACCTACAGGAAGTCCCTGTTCAGTAGAAACTAGTTTTATTATATTAAGAAGTATGATATATGAAGTAAAAGTCCATTTTAGGAACCATATATGATTAATCTCACTAAATAATGACTTATGTATATTTAATAACTTTTGATAACCTTTTGTTTGAGACAAATGGAATGACCTGTCATACTAACACTTCACGAATAACAAATTCAACTTCATTTATTTAAGAGATGAAGTGGAAATTGTTCAAGGCACGAACAACAGTGAGATTGTACCAAAATAAAGTAAATATTTACTCTAATTCAAATTCTTCAACTTTTGGGAAACGATCTTGAAAACCAAAAATGTTGTCCTAGTGCTCTTATATCTGGTTAATCAGATGGTACCTTAGATCGTCACAAATTTATGGATTTGTGATTGCTAGCTTTTCCATATCCATGTTTTCTACCACTCTCCATCAAAACATGGTGGTTAGATTTCTCTTCCATATCCATATTTTCACCTATGTGGATACCCAGTGATTAGTTAACTTGGGTAACCATTACGTTTTACAATTTAGTTTTTAAAGATAAGTTTTGGTATTCCTTTTTACGATGTGGGTTGCTGTCAAAGAAACTTTCAAATAGTAAACCATTTATAACCCCGACGAATTTCGAGGGCGAAATTCATTTTAAAGGGGGTAGAATGTAACACCCAGATATTTTATGAAAAATATTATTTTAATTTCATTAATATCTTTTTTTGTATTCTATACCAAGATTACCTTGCGCTATACGCAACACCGTATTAGCTTGCAGTATACGCAACACTATTCTTGGATCGTGTTACATACAATTTTGATAATAGTTATTCTACTCAACATTGAGTATATATATATATATATTATATGTATAAATGAAATATTGTTGGATTCTGTGATACGAAACAACAAAGTATTCTTTCACAACATGCAACCCTGACTTGGCTTGCATTACACGCAATCGCGACCTTCCTCGATAGCGTGTGTTGTACGCAATACCGGGTTTCAATAAACAATGATATATTATTCTAATATTGTCATGAACTAGCCGTTATAAATAGTATTAACTAAATTTTGAATTTTATAGCATTATTATTCATCTTACACATTTTCTAGAACATGGTATAAGAACAAAATAAATTTTTCGGGTAAAATAAGTATTTTTCAAAAAATGCAGTTTTGCCACCTTTTGATGGCACACCCACATTAAATCTAGTTTTTGACATGTTTATATGTTCAATTTGACAAAATAAAATTCTTCTTTTGAATCAGGATGTAAAAATTTACATTAGATAAAGTTTTGATATTTTTCCGATAACTTTCATATTTTAATGAATAGTAAAAACACGCTATATTTTAATTAAAAAAAAAATTTCATCATAATATCTTATGTGGTTAAATTATAATATTGAATGGTTTTAAAGTATAAATAGAATATATTTTTACCATTTAATATAATTTATTTCATTAGAATTGAATTTACCTTGAATTCCTAGGTTAAATCAATTCAATCTTTTGCAATGTTTTAAAGAAAAACCCGTTTTTATTCGACAACGGGATTAATTTTAATTTAATTTCTGAAACTTCTGTGTATTGAATTTTAAAAAATGGATTTGATATTTGGAATCAGTGGGTCCAAATTATGTTAATAGGCTACTTTTTATTTTTGGGAATTATGAATAGTAACTACGGTAAATTTTATTTACCATAGTAAAAGGTAAATCAGGTAATTAAGGGTAAATATAATATTATAAAATTACCCTAAAACATGAAAAAATTCTATTTGATGGATAAAAGTAAACCCATATCAACTAATGGTCGGATTAGATTCATTTTATGGACTTTTGACCATGAAAATAATTTAATTATTATTAAACCCAAAGAAAGTGACAACATGTCACTCTCTTAAATCTTATAAGTATAATAATTTTAACTTAGTGATAAACTTCATGAAACATCGAACCTGAATCGTATCCAGAAAGCTAATACAATTATATACATCCTAGGAATTTATTTAGAATTTTTAGGGATTAAATAATTATCATTTATTATGACAGAAAGATGATGCAGTAATTGTCTTATTAATGAAATATTGACAGAATTGATTTTATAAATACCCAAATAAATGTAATTTGAGACTTTTTATGACTTACACTAATTTTATAGGTTACTATGATATATTAGGGTTGATTTAATCAACTTGGTTCGAACATATAATTCTGTTATGACTTTCAAAAAAATCATATATCAAATAGTGTCAAAATTGACACAAAATAGTTTTTAAATCAAATATTATATTATTAATTGTTATTTTATTCCTAAAAATCTATGGTTCGGCCAAATTACTTAGATAAGGATATATATATTAATAATAAACAATTTGGGGTTCGTTTGGCATGTTATAGTAAGTGTATTAACCATATAGTGAAAGAAAACAAAAAGACACGGTAAAAGTTAAATTATTTAACTTAGAGTTAAATCTAATTGATAAGGTTAAAATAATACCCTAAACTTGTCTAAATCTTATTGGTTGATAGGATTTCGACCCATCCCCACTTTAGCTTCGAAATAAGACCCTTTGGAACCATTATTAACCGATTTTGACTTTAATATAAAATAATATTTTGAGATATTCCTAAGGTGCCCCTCTCCTCCCTTATAAAAGGACACCTCCTCCCCCTCCTCCTCACACCAATTTGAGGACTCAATCTCGGCCAACCTCTGCCAAAATCTCTTCTAAACTTCCCTAGAAACATCCTAGAGGTTCTGGTCTTCCTCAAAGACCAATTTTAGTGCCCTAAGAGGAGGTCCCAATGAGGCACTTCAAAGAAGAGGTAATTTCCGTTACCAATTCTTTCAACTTTATTTCTTCTTCCACTTCTTCTTATTAGGTTGTTTCATTATGAAGTAATAAAATCAGTATCACTCATATACTGATATGTTATTATAAGTATGAAACAACCCTATTTCACCATCTATCCATCCTACGGAAAAAGAAATCACCGCGCGTGCGTACGTACGGAATACCGTCTCCACGCCGTGGTGTAATCTATTTTCCACCACCACCTTACATGGATGGGTATAATGGTGCAAAGAATAACTATACATAGTTATTAAAACATCATATTGATTCTGATATATTGTATAATCCACTCCAATTCAATTCAATATTTATGGAAATGATATCATCGCTCGTGCGTACGTACGGACTACCGTCTCCACGGCGCGATGAGATTCATTCTCAATGATTAACCATTCATGAATGATTATAAAGTATATATAATATTTACTAATGAAATATATGACATAATAATTATACTGGATTTATTTATATATTTATATGTATTTCATCTACTTAATTCCATTCAATTCAATAAGGAAACGAAAACAGCATTCATGCGTACGTACGGACTACCGTCTCCATGAACAGTGTATTTCTTTCCATTTAATGATTTATTATATATATGTATATCCTGAATATATATATATAAATCATGTTTTATGTTCTGGAATTAAGTAATCATGATCTAAGTAATCATATGAATAAATAAAAGTCAAAACACGGACGAAAAATGAAACAATTTTACCCAAAACGCTCTTTAACATGGAATATACAAAAGAACGGGTAATATAAAGTCATAAGTGAACCATATATGATATCATAACAATGAATATGATTCTGTAATAAGTAAATGTCATTATTTAAATCATTATACAGGAGGTTCGGACAGTTACGAAGCAAATCGGACCTAAGGTAAGGGAAATATCACAATCTCATTTTTATCCGAGATTGTTTATTCGTAAGTATTTAATGGGGTGTATTTTATCATCCACATCCATGTTTCATCCACCTACAATTTTTAAAATCCATTTTTGCCCTTCGGTGAGTTTTTAGTAATATGAATGAAAGGAATCTTTTGTCGTTTTTCGTATGAGGTACTTTTTGACTTTTCCGACAAAAGTACGAAGAATGTTTTTTTAACTTATACGGCATGAATGGATTTTTAAAAAATTATTTCCAAGAAACTTCCTTTACAAGTTTTCAAGTTTATTTTTAATCAACTTCTTATATTTTAAAGTCGTATGACATGTTATGAAAGTAAAAATGTTTTTGAAGTAGAAAAGATATTTTCCTCAAGAATGGAGTTCAAGTATTTTATCAAAATTATTTTCCATCTAAGATAATAAAAGGGTTCTATTTTTATCCCTATTATTACATTGGTTTTATTATGTTGTGATGGAATTATTTTTATGAATTCCTTTATCTTATATGAATTGTTTTATGATGTCATGATGTTTAAGATTCCCATTTGTATTACATGGGTTATGTAATGATGTTTGATTTATGATTATGTGGCACACATAAGAAAGGATTCATTATAAGATGTGTGGGACCTATATCTCCCTCCAATGCATTGGGTAAAGATTTCATATCTCATGAGATAGACATGGCTGAAATGGTAGGTTATACCGGTTCAGTGAAACAGGACTGAAACGAGGGTTACTCGATTCAGAAATGGACTTTGTCCACTAAGATAGTCTTGGAAATGAGTCTTGACTAAAAAGAAATGATTCTCTATGATTATGTGTGTATGCCACAAAGATTCATGTTTTATGTTATGATTATTGGGATTTCATTTCACTACTATGATTTATCCCATGTTATGAAATTATGCTCTCTTTTGCAGGTTATGATTTCCAAAAGTTATGTTCTTATGAATATGATGTGATTGATTTTTCTTTTGTATACCCTTACTGAGCATTTGAGCTCACCCTTTTATGTTTTCTTTTCCCCAGGATATAAAGAAAGGTTTTAGGTAAAAAAAAGGGGAAGATCTTTATGGGAGATATTGAAGATCTTTCACCACGATTAGAATATTACGTTCCGAGTTTCCAAAGACACTAAACTATTACGATCCTTGTGTGTGTGTGTTTTTGTTATGTACTAAGTATTCCGCAAAAGTAATGTAAAGTCTATGTACGTCAGGCTTCGGGTCTCTACAGTCATAGATTGATAATACATATTGGTATTAATTAAGAGTCAATATTAACATTATTATTAATGTTCTTACGGGGGGATTGATTTGGGGATGGGATATGAAGATATTTTTTTAAATATATATATATATATATATATTAATACTTTTTTTTGAAATATATAATTATTGAGTTATGTGATAAAAATTCTATGATCAATGATCTGGTTTTATCAATTATTAAATAATGGGGTGATCTTTATTTCCTAATTGAAATAAAATTTAAGAGATTCAGTAATTCATGGTTATTGAATCATATTTTTTAAATTCGATTGAACAAAAATGTATTCCATACTAATTATTTAAAAATAATACATATAGAGGATGAATTTATTTATGAATTGTTTTTATAACCTTTGTATTTACCTCCAATATTTTTATGAAACAAGAGAATCATTAATGGAATATGGATTTTATTTTTCTGTATTATTATTGAAAACATACACATGTTTTGCTTAATGGACCATTGTATAATTATGTGTTCTATTTTTTGATAATAATATAAAACATTAATATGTTTTGAGATGAGAGTATTAGAAAAAATATTGTTTTTAATAATATATGTTGCGTGAATATTATGAATGAAGAATTAGAAAAAAATTAATTATATGACTAATAAACACGTTGTTTCAATGATATTTTTTACCTACATTTTTTATATATAGTAAATTTTTGTTGTCAATATTTGGGAAAATTATTGGATAATATAGAAATAGATATTATATCAATTATTATACTTTTTTTATATCATTGTGTTTTTTTATATAGGAAAATATAGTTACTTTTTAACATTTAAAATTCATGATTGATTTTTTATATAATCAATTTTACATGAAAATGATGTTTGGGGGATTAAAAACTAAATCATTTTTTCAATAATAGTGACCTTCAAATTATTATGATACATTCAAGGGGTGTGTATATTTCTAAATGAAGTGACTATATTAACGTATATTAAATCCGGATGAAAAGTGGTTGAGTTTTTGTGAATCTTCATATGAATAATTAAGAAGAAATATAACTATAAATCTACATCCAAGAGATTTATAGCTTTAGAACGTACAAATTACATAGATTTTATAGTTGAATGAAGATCTAAGAATTAGTGATGTTGACGTTTCCTCTTAATATCAAATATTTTTTTAATTTACGGTTAGGTTGGTATTCAATCATTAAAGTGTATGTTCTAAACATGAGAAGATGATTTGCATCATTATGTTGTTTTTTAATTTGATCATGCATATGTGGATAATAAAATTATGATTTCTGATTATTTAATGGAATAAATATCCATATTCTATGTTCTATAAATATGAGAAGATCTTTATGGTTTAAATTTATTGTTTCAATGTATAAATAATGAATCCATTTATGTTAATAAAATATGAATATTTTGGGAAAATTATTTTTTCCGATTTTAGAATAATGTAGATCATAGGGTGTTCATACATATGAATTTATTGATCGAAAGGATTAATTTATAAAATACTATCTATTGTATTATCTATTTATCAATATAAAATGATATTTGAGTCAATTTGAACAAGGGTGAATTGAAAAATAAAACAATAAAGTGATAATATTGATTATTTTATAATTTTTATTTAATAATAGTGATAAAAATTTCATTAACAAGTATAATTCATCACATTCAATATAACGAATATTGAAAGTGAGTGAGATTAATATTTACTATATATACTGATGAACAAATCAGTTATCAAATATTATGTAGATGAAGAAGTGAGACATCAAATAATATATTATTATACAAATGTTAGTCAATAGTTTTGATATTTTAATGACTCATGAATAATGAATAATTATTTAAATATAGATGAAGATAAAATATATATTATATATCATAATGCTAAAAGACATAACTAATTATGGATAACAACTAGAGAATACTGGGACAATTCTTAGGTCTATGAAGGGATGTGATTCAGTTATTGATGAATTTGGTTAGTATTGGAAATTTTATCTACTCTGACCATAATAAAAGTGATTGAGGTCATCCTATATCTTTTGGTTAATTATTCATAATATAAAATGATCCATGTTTTTTGGAAGAAATACAGCTATACATTGAGTATTATATTACACATTCTGATTGGACCACATAAATATTTATTTACCATATTAATTTTAATTTTTAATAGTACAAATAAAATATATGTGATAAAGGAGATTAAGTGATCCAATCAAATTAAAATTTAAAAATATAAAAATAAAAATTAGTTTTAATTTTTGTAAAATCCATACATAATTATTTAAATCCTCCCCAAAGTTGGATTCATGAATTGGGTGGAAACAACATAATTCACATGAATATTGAAGAGTCTTGGGGTATCAAACCAATATTATGGATATAAGGTATCAAATTCATATAGAATCACCTATGAACAAATGTTACAATTTTAATAATATTTAGAACTATGAAATAATATGTTCCAAAATAATGATATTTAAAGGTAATTAATATCAACAACCACCTCATAAAATGGTGGATGTAAAATCATATTCTGTCATTGTCACTGTTGTAGAAAAACAAAGTGTGGTGTTGAAGTAAATAATTATTGTTCATAAAAAAATTAATATTGTTTTCAATAATTCAAATTTTAAAAATTCTTTTATATCATATAATTTTAATAAAAATATTTAATCTCATATCTAATACCATTTAGTTGATATATATATATATATATATTCAATTTGGTTATCATTTACACTCATGTGTTTAATCATAACCAATTAAAACATTTTGGATAATTATCCTAAAATATATTATAATTGTTAAAATTTTAAATTTTTTTGTTATGAATGTACATTATTTCATTGTAAAGATTACACATCAACTATCTTGAAAGGGGTATTTCCACTAATATCCTTATCCATCCAATGATTCAATAAAAAATCTTGGATTACTAAAAAATAAATTTAATAAATCATATAGAAGGGATGGTTGTTCATACACAATAAAGAAAAATATCCTTTCCACATTATCTATAAATTTTATAATCTCATCAGTAAAAAATCATATTGTGATGGAATATAATGATATATAACCAATTAAATTTTATTTCCTTCCACTAGATCATGAGGTGATTTTCTTAGTTAAACTCAATATATACACGACACTTATATTTAATAACCTATATATAATTTCCTCAATATAGTTAGAGGAGAACAATAAAGAACTAAAAGATAATTTTTGAGAAGTGTTTACACACCATACTGTATTAACATGGAGACACAAATGGTCCATTTAATGACAAATGATTGTTTAATAGAACAATAATGTCATTAATGATATACAAAAATGATCACCAAAATGATAAAGTGTCCAATTCCATGGATCAATTACTTATTTAATAATCGTATTTGTGACCAAAATATTTTTAATATGTATGTGCATTCTATATATATTTATTTGAATGATATTTATGGAGACATTTAAATTAATTCATTTCAATCAATATTTAATCACTATGAGGTCAATATTGATCTATATAGACATACAAAACCCCAATAATATTTATGAAATATTTTAATATAGAATTTGGAGATTAAATAATAATAATAGTGTTATTTATTGATGATAATCAGATACACTATACGAAAAATGATGTAAATTTTATAAATTTTGTCATTCTACTGAATCCACTATGAAAATAATAGTTAAATTATATATTAAGAATGCTTGACTTTTACATAGTGATAGTGACATTAATGGGATGTTCGATCTAATGTGAATCAATCAATTTAATCCCTTCAATGAATAATGATATAATAAAATAGAACAAACCTTATGGTTCCATAGGGATTGGTAGTTATATTATATTATTTTCAACAAAAAGTCATTGTGAGAAATTTCCAATAATCACTCATTCAAAATTCTATGTTAAAATAGAAAAATGTAAAATATTATAGGATATAATATTATGATGTATGATTTAAGGATCTCAATAATAATATTTCTACTATATATATGGGCACACCACACACTAGTGAATATGAATTTGAGATATATAGTGATCCCAAATATATGGTCTTTCATTTAATACTCTTGAAAAATTTATGATATTATCACTTATAAATCTACATAATAGAATACCAAGGATCATAACTACCTGATGTGTGACCAAGTGTTATGTGGTCTAATATTTTCTCTATAAATGTGGAAAATCATCCTCTATATAGAGTAGTGTGAAATATATCTAATAAAATGATTTTAATACTTTTATTATCACTAAAGGAGTTGAAAATACATAAAAAATGTTTGGAGTTAATTAATGACTATGTTTTCTCAATATACTTCCCTCTTTTAATGGTGAAAAAAATTAATCGAATGTATTTTTTGGATGTAATTTGATAACATATCCATGAAATGAATTGAGAAACTATATATCACAATGTATATGTAAATAATAGATCTAAAAATAACAATTTTGTTAAAGACATACTAACTTTAAAAAAATTCCCAACCATCATTCCAAGTGATGAATAATGAGACACAAAGGTATAATTTGAATCTAAAAAAATAGGCGATAGAAACAATGGTTGGATATTTTCATGATTAGAAAATCAATAAAATTTATTTATTATGTTAGTAACTAGACCCTGTATATAATCATCACATAATATAAAGAAGGAGAAACATGATAATGATAATAACAAATCATTCTCTATCCAGACTGAATGTACCATTATTTATCTTCATCTAACAGAAGAACAACATGTGATAAAACAATATGAAATATATTTTTGATCATAACTCAATGTTTCTATTATAATATAAAATTATGGAAGATAATCATCAGTTTAGTGGTAAAATATGAACATTTACTATACTGACACAAGAATTTTGAAAACATACCACACAGAATTACCAGGGGTCTTATTCTTTTAGCTAATGTAAATAACTCAATAGGATTGATGTTTCATCAATCCAAAATGAATACATACACAAACACTATTCAATATTCTTTTACATCTTTTATATCTCCAGGATATATATAATAAATGTTATGAGGCTTTCTGAGGAATAATATTCAATTGTATCAAAAAAATATCAAGAATTTAACAATATATTGTTTGAGGTGTCTTCGAGATGTATATAATATTGATCGGAACATAAATAAAATATTCCAATAATAGTATAATGTTAAATCTAAAATTACTATTAAAAACATTAGGATATTTTGATATCAAATTATATAGACATCAATGTATGTTGGGATCAATATCATCCCTCAATTAAATTCCCTTGTAAAATTATCATCCATATTTGTCTTGAGATATCCCTATCAAATAACTATGTCGAAATAGATTTAAAATTATAACATGTTATAATGATGTTTCTGAAAATCAATTTCTAGGTCCATAAAATGTGAATGATATGATAGTTGTTGTTTTATCCATTCCATAACACATTAAAGTAGCTTATAGTAGATAGAGGTTTTATACTATCATTAATTGAAGAGATTTATAGCATGATTATCAAGGAAACAATATTCCTCAAAATATCACCAAAAAGATATTCATGATTTATGGAATGATGATAATTCTCAACTGTGGTGTTATTTTCTTCCTTTAGATTCTTTATTTCCCAAGTAAAATGCCTTTTGTCCATAATTAACACTATAATTAATTTTATAGGATTGAGATTAACATGATCAATAATGATGATGACATTAAAAATATTAAATACTATGATTACCATACAGTGAATTTGAAACCATATTTTAATTATTTAATAAACCATGCACCATTCATTATTGATAGTTGCCATTTTTTCTCTAAATAGTAAATTTTTAAGATGATTAGGAACAACCAAAAAACTCTTACCTTTATGTTTTATCTCTCAAAATATAATAAAATAAAAGGAAGTGAGGATTAATTGGGACAATAATATATAGAAGATACCATATAAATGGATATGGAATATTTTTATAGGCATCTTGACACTATTATGTTTTTACATGCATTCATTCATACAATATGTTATATATGAGTAATGCACCACACATTCATGAATTTTATATACAATAATATTATTGATTCACAATTGGTTTTCATATTTTAAGGACAAACTATAATAATGTCATCATTTTATGGATGAAGTAATAAACATTTATTTTTACGATTATTATAAAACTGATAATTTTTAAAAATTATGTATGAATATAAATTCATTACAATTTCAACATATCTTATGGCATGAAATAGCTAACAAAAAAATGATATAATATACCAATATCATAATGAATAATATATCTAAAATGAATAAAAAAATTCCATCTTCAAAAGTTACATCATTATTGAGAATTTAAATATATCATACTATAAAATATACCATAAACATGTCATACATTTTTTGCTAATATGCCAAAAAATATCCCACTTAAACAAAACTTCCAACAACATTGTGCAATTTCACCTTATACAGTATCACATATAATAACATGTTAAACAATATAGAATATATATATTTGGATATTTTAAAATAATATTTACATATACACCATAATAAATAAATTGAGTCACAAAATTTGTAATTATATGTGAATTACTATCTAAACCATGTTTTTAGACAAATAAAAAAATTACAGTTGCTCTTTTGGTTTTTTAAAACACTATTTCCATATATTAATCATTAATGATTAACCTCAATTGGAATTTAACATTAAAAATAAATATGGATTCCTAAATTCGTTAATATTTTAAATGTTCATTCTATTAAAAGAAATCAGTTTTACTCATAATAAAAATTGTTCTGACATGCTTGTTATTGATATAAATTATTTATATACATTTTCCTACTAGTAATGCCTTATAAAAGAAATAAATTTCCATGATTATTTTTATAATAAAATAATTCACAATGGGATACTGAGTATTTAATCCCCTTATAACGACTAATATGTTTTTTATTCTGTTTTTATATATTGGACCCCGTTGAGGAATACATGATTTATCCTTCCAATATGAGAACATCACTTTCCTGTCAACAAATAAACTAAGTCATAAAATGTATTGCCTAGTTATGATGATATAAAACTTATGTATATATCACTCAATGGACTATATGGATTAATCTTCATATGAGAGGAAAAATTATATCCGTTGTATGCTTTAAACAATATCCTGATCAATAACATACCCTACACCCATGCTTAGGTTTTCCAAGAGGATTTCATAATTATGGTGTTAAATTTAAAAGTTTCTCATTATAGAATTCATTTCACCCTGATGTATTGAGTGAATGATATTTTAAAAATTTCGTAATAGTATACTAATGGATTAGGGTATAAGAAAATATATTTTATACATTAGGGGTCATCCAAAAAAATCATTTTGTACCTATTGAGCATATTATATCTCTATATGAAACCATACTCATGTAGACATAATTATTTTTACACAACATATATCATTCCATGAAAAACATCATATATAGGGAAAAATGATTGATTCCATAAATGATTAATTATCAATTCAGATCATGTAACATGCTAAACCAACTGGCAGTCACTAGTTCCTAGATCTGAGGCACTTCCGGACCTTGGAAATACATCTATGTATTCCAATTACTAAAAATTTATAGTAAAGGTCTAATGCTGATGATGGGGAGACTATACACCTTTATATTTAAATAATAAACTATAAGAAATAAAATAAATACCTAAATTATATGAATTAACTAGAACAATCCCATTATAACATGATGATTAAAATAAGTAAATACTATAACCAAATCTAAACCATAGATACTATATGCCACATTTATTTTATGTGTAAATAATAAGAATGTAGAATTGATAAATAAAATTCATACTCCCAAGTTGGTCACAAAATACATTTTCTTCCCTAATAAATGATCCATTTTATCTCATCCATCTAACATTGGTAATTTTCAGTTAACCTATCAAGTATCCATGAAATATATTTAGGTAATATTATGGATGATCATGTATGGTGTAGGTAAAACTGAGTAGGACATGAAAATGGTAACTAAAATAATACCCATCTGTTGGACAGTGGACACAATTTTATAAAGAATAAATACAATCAATAATGTAAACAGTTTACGTTTATTCAATTTGAATTTGTTTAACCAAATACTCCTCTAGTTCCTGAGGTCATATGAACTATCATTTCATATCTAATGTTCTGTAGTTCCATTGATCATCACAATTAAGATTTTAATGTCCATGTTACCCTTCATCATTTCAATTGACATTTTAATTTCCATGTTACCATTCATTGTTTAAATACACATTTGACAGTCCATGTTTATATTAATCGTTTCAATTTACATTTGAAACTCCATATTTCTATTCATCATTTCAATTCACTGTTGGATTTTGATGTGGAAGATCATATCTCACAAAATATTATCTCATACATCCCAAAAAACATCTATCATAAATACCTATTAATAAGTTCCAAAATTATTTAATCACGCATATCACATTAATTAATTGAAAAATTAATTCCTTTAATTCTATTCTTTTAATGAATTAATTAACTAACTAATCACACAAATTAATTAAATAATTCCACAATTCGTAAATGAAATTGAATTCATTAATTATTTCACAAATTAACTAATTAAAATCAATGCTATTAATTATTTCTATATATAATTAATCATAAAAATCCTAGTAATTATTTCAACATATAATTAATTCAATTCAATTATCTCAATATCCTTAGAATTAATCCATCAGATAAATATTCAATTGAATCAATCCTAATATCCCTATATTCAACCATCAACTAATTAATTAGTTTTACACAATCAATTCCATATATAATATTTCAAAATTCTCTAACTAATAAATTTACACATTTAATTAATTAAATTTATAGAACTTAATGATTAACAATACACTAGAAATTATACAATGAAATATACATAATTGAAGTGAAGACATTCAGAATTTACACAAAATCACTTACATCAAGAACATTGATGATTTCATGGTAAAATACATCCTCAAATTAGTTGTAATAAATATAGAACATGACAAATAAATAGTTATATTTTTATCTTATATTAAAATTATAAGTTATCATTATCTTACAAAGCTATATATAGATCAAGTACCAAATTTGGATAAGCCTCACTAATTTTTCTAGGAAGTGGAGTAAGAGAGAGATAGAGAGATAGATCTGAATGGGATGAAATCACATACCCATGGAGGTATTGATCTTCAATCGTCCCTTCAATTTTCCACGCATGGTGGTTGAGAAGACATGGAATCTTTTAGGGAGCCTTCAATACCAAGAAAAATAATTTAATAAAGAACTTGGGACAAATAGGGGTTAATATGGGTCTTGGAAAAAATTTAAAAAAATCAGATTAACATATATCATGTATACAGTTTCATGGGAATAGGCTTACAGTTTTCTAAACTGTGCACCTTTCTAGTTATACTCTTATATGGGGTGCATGGTTTCTCCTAATATGAGACACATTTTTTTCAAAAAAAAATTATCATCTATATAAATCACCGCTATTTATGTTATCGCAATTTTCAGGGTTGGGGGACACTGTTAGGGAAAGACATGAACTATATGTAGACTACCCTTTTTCTTCCATTTTCTCATATTTTTCCCAAAAAACAACTCGATGTGGACCCCAATGACATGTACTCCCTAATATGGAAAAAACAAAAGGTAAATTTTTTCAAATAATATCCATTAAAGGTTAGGGTTTTTAAATCTCACCACCTTAAAACATCTCATCCATATGTTTTACTTTGAATCATCCATATGATTACACGTTAAAAGTATCAAGCCACTGAGTACTAATATTTACTTCTCTCTACCCTATTTCCTCTAGAACATGTCCATGCTACTATAATACATGAGCTATCAACATGATGTTTCACTAAATAAACTTCTTTTAATGATCCACCCCACATATAAGATGTTACTTAATGGGTGTATCTAACTCAATCTCGATGTCATCCACATCGATCACAGAATAAGGGTTATGGTGATCCCGCTAAATTTGTGAAACATGAAAAAAAGGAATTCCTAACACCCTATTTTTGTGGATGTTCCAATCAGTTTGCAACATGCCATTTCACTCCCTATTTTAAAACTATAGAACAAACCTAGTCACCAAAATTCATTGTCTCTTTGTCACATGGTGATAAAAAACTCAATGTAATGCACAGTTACCCTTTATAAACTCTCAGTTTCATTTTTTTCTATATAAATACGACATATTCCTTCTCTGTAAAGAATCCATACATATCAGAATAACCTTGACTTGATCTATCATCTCATGCCTGAGAATCAGTCAATACAACTTTGACTCACATACCTCCATCATTCATTGAGGTGATCTACATGGACTTTCATTAAGAGATTCATATGTCTCTATATGTATAGTTTCCTAATGAATATTTTTATAGTCAATGTACCCAGAATCTTGGACCTTCTCTAATGATCCATGAAATTCTAGGATAGACATCTGCAGTATATACTATAGCACCAATATCCGACAACCTAATTTCACATCTAGTTGGGGGTGGAAATCGGTACTCAGTACAACCTATGTAACAAGTACAGTCTACCATCCCATCCAGAAGCACAAAGTAAAATACCAATAATGTTATGTAATAATATTCTGTGGATCCCCATTTAGATATTCTATATCCCAAAGATATATATTTCCTAACTAATCAACTAAGAATGTATGCTCCATAGGTATGGAATGTGCTACCATTGATAATAATTCCAATAAAACTAAACATCATTTTTCTGAGGAATCCTCAAGATACCCCACATAAAATATATGGTAACATAATATCATTTTCATTCTGGTATAGTCAACATCTACAAAAATCTACTATGTTGTTGATCCTAGGACCTCAACATCAGGAATGTGTAGTATCATGTAACAAAAACAACTTTTTTTCCATTCCCGGCCACAAAATATTTCATATAAGGTCCTGATAATTTTTTTCACATCATTATGTGCCACGCACTTAGAAGCATTAAATTTTTCCATCATATCCTCCTACACAATCATAATCCCAAAGAAAGATTCTGAACATAGATAATATCATCATCATTTATGATCCTAAATAATGGTAACTCCCCACTTTCATGGATTTCCCTCAAGGTATGTGACACCCCAAGATTTCATTGCGTGTTGCTTCTTCAAAATAATTCAATAACTTGCACTACACGTAACACCGAGTTCAAGCGTACCATGACTTACCAAAAAAGCTGTTCAAAAGAGGTTATGAATAGTATTAACTAAATTTTGATCTTTATATAATCCTTAGAATTTTAGAATCCATATTATTAGTTTCTTAGACATAATGTAAGAACAGATTCATTTTTCCAGACAAAAGAAGTAATTTTCAAAAATGCACTTTTACCAACTTTTAATAGTGAACCCTTTTAAATCCAATATTTTAAACTTTCATATATCCAATTTGACTAAATAAATTTATTATGTAGAATGGGGACATCAAAAATTTACAATGTAATATCCCAATCTTCTTCGGTACGCTTCTCTTTGAATAATACAGCAGCATGTGTTGTACGCAACTTCGAGTTCTAACACACACTACAACCAATCAAACTAGCCGTTATGAATAGTAATACATACTTTTTGAAATTTTATAAATTTTATCTCTCAAAATGGAATTCATTTTTGGATTCGGAATATTGAATTTAGCCTAGGGTGAAATTTTGGCACTTTTCGGATAACTTTTATATTATGATGAATAGTGATAATTAATAAATTTTAATTAAAAACAAATTTTTTAATCAAAATAATTAATAGGGATAAATTAAGAATTTGTGTGGTTTTAAAGTATATTTAGAATATATTTTTACCATTTAATACAATTTTGGGCATTGAACATAATTTCAAAATTAAACCGGACATAAACAAGTATCAATCTTTTGATAGTTATTATATCTTAAAAACACGCTTTTTTGTTTTGACAGCGAGAATTAATTTTAAATTAATTTCTGCCACTTCTGTGTTTTGAATTTGGAATAATGGATTCCATATTTGGAATCATGATGTCTAAATTGTGCAAATGGGTAAATTTTATTTTTAGACATTTTGAATAATTATTTCAGCAAATATTTTATTTACCGTTGTTAAAAGTTAAATCCAGTAAATAAGGGATAAAAAATAATATTATAATAATACTAAATTATCCAAAAACGTTTCCTAACCTTATTGGTGGATTCATTTCCGACCATGGGCATCTTTGGGTCGATTTTGGGACCCCATGGAGCCACTTGTAGGTGATAAGGACACTTTATTTTAATTAAGTTAAAATAAATACAAATATGACATAAGCATATATCTTTTAGAAAAACAATTTTTACCTAGGGTTATGTATGTTAGATTTTCAACTATAAACATTAATTATCAATATAAATAGATTTCATACATAATGGTATTTTATTTATAATTTTTAGACATTATATAATTTAATTTATAAATGACACAATGGTGATTCATTAATTAGCTAATTAATGATCAATTAGAATAATTGATATTATAAATACCCAAATAAATGTAATTTGATACTTTTATAAATAAAAATAATTTTATAGGACAATATGAAATTTTATTACTGATTTAATTAACTTTTTTTTATTAATAATTATTTTATAAGTTTTACAAAAATCAATTATTGAATAGTGTCAAAATTGACATAAATGATTTTTTAAAACAAATATTATATTATTAATTGATATTAAATTTTAAAAAATATATGGATCGGCCAAGAGACTTATATCATGATAGTTGTATCATTAATGTATCACTTGGGGGTCGCTTGGATGTATATTATAAGTTTATTAACCATATAATATAAAAATACAAAGAGACATTGTAAAGGTGAAACAAATCAACTACGAGTTAATACTTAACGATAAGGTTAATATAGTAACCCAAACCTATCTAAATACCATTGGTTGTGTTATTTTCGAGATATCCCCACCTTAAAATTTAAATAATCCACTTTGGATCCATTAGAAACCGAATATTAATTTATTATAAAATCATATTGCTAGTTTTTCCAAAGGTTCACCTCACCCCTCTTATAAAAGGGCACTCCCCCTTCTCATTACTTCACACCATCAAAGCGTTTTGGTTCGGCCAACCCCAGCCCAAATACTCTCTAAAATTCCCCCAATTCAACTTAGAGGCCTTCATTTAGTCAGAAAGCCAACCTAAGGAGCCGTTTTGATCAAATCAAAAGGAAGAACCCGAAGAAGAGGTAATGATTTCACCATCCTTTTTCAAGTTCCTTTCTTCTTCCACTTCCTCTTTCATTGTTATTAACATTATAAAATAATAAATACAGTATATTATATATAATTTTATGTTATTATAAACATGTTACAACCATTTTTCGGTATTCTATCCATCCTTTGAATGACATGTCACCGTACGTGCGTACGTACGGCTTACCGTCTCCACGTCGTGGTGTAATTGTTATTCTAAACATTATTATTTGGATAGGTATAATAATGATGTTTAATTCATGTATATAATAAATATAATATGATAATGATTCTGTATATATGATATACCATCCAGTTAAATATTATTTTAATATCAAAATAATGATATTTTCACTCGTGCGTACGTATGGACAACCGTCTCCACAAACGCGATGAGATTCATTCTCCATCGTATCCATTCAAGTATAATTCTCATTTGAAGATTAATAATAATTTTTAAGGACTTAATATAATTATGGATATGAATAAGATACAACCAATCAATAACAAACATGTCTTACATAACAAAACATATAAAATAAAATGAGTAAGTTAAAACCCAAAACGACAATAATATTACGATATTATTAACAAAACAATGTTAAAAGATCATATATGATATCATATTATTGTATAAGATTCTTGTATAATTTAATAACAATTATTTCACAATTATACATGAGTTTAACCTACCCAAAACCAAGGAAAAGTACATGTTAAGGGTCTATTTCACAATCTCTTCATTATCCGAGGTTGTTTATACGTAATAATCAACTAGGACCTCTTTATCATCCACATACATGTTTCTTAAAAATGAATTTCAAATAATTCTTATTATTTTAAAGACTATGAGATAAAGTCATTTATACCCTTATTAACTTTTTATAAGATGTTTATAAAGGAATCTTTTTGTCGTTTTCCAAACAAGGTCATTTTTAACCTTTTCGACAGAATTAAGGTAAGAATTTCTTTTTTTAAATTATATAGAGGGTGCGGCTATTTTTCGCCGTTATAAAATCTTAAGAGATTCCCTTAAAATCTTATAAGAATGTTTTCAAAGTAAATGTTTTATTTTATAATTATGTGACTTTTAAATTATTTAAAAAAAGGATATTTCTATCAAATAGTTTTGATTTCATCTATGTCAACATCCTTTGTTGGATTTAAACCTTATATGAAGTTGATTTATTATGATACAAAACATCCATATTGTATTGAAGGTTTGGTGATTTGTTTCACTGTGGATGTGTTATTTTAATACCATTCATGGTTTATGTAGAAAGTATTGACATTTCGTATTCTAGTTTTAATACGAATATTTATGTTATGTTTAAACCTATTCATATGAGGAATGCATTGGACTTAATATGTGACGGGTGGAGCCTGATATAGCCATCGATGCATCGGTAGGTCTCATGAGACAAACTAGTGTCTTGGCATAAGGCCTTGACAAAATCTTATTTTTTGTCTTGGCACGAGGCCTTGGCTATGTGGTTATGATATTCTGGAATTATGCATTCTATCATTATGAAAGTTGTTATTGATATTGCATGTGATTATTCTATTAGTAGAATATCCATTTGAATAAGTAAATGGAATTATTTCATTTTATTTCTGCCATATTATGTTGAATTTCATGTTTAAAAGGATTTTGATTTAGTTATACATTGCCTTAAATATTAATTCCTATTTATGAATGTTTCTGCTATATTGTTATCCTTATTGGGCATTTGAGCTCACCGCTTACTATGTTTTATTTTTCCCAGGATGTGAAGAAGTATTTTATGAATGACCTGTAGGGATAGTGTGAGGGGATAAGAGTGTGGACTATGGAGACTATAATGTTTTACTTTTCATTTTATGATGTAATTTAAACTTTATAAACATATCTAGTTATTACAAGGCTACTAAACAAATCGGTCATTCGAGACTTGATCATTCTTGTGATCATGCCAATGTTATGTAATAAGGCACCGACTCTAGGTAACTAGGGTCGGGGTGTTATAGTTGGTATTAGAAGAATTTTAGAAATAACCTTGTAAGCTAGATTTAGATAATCTCTCATTAGATAATATAACCCTAAGATAGACTTTGAGGATTAGTATAGAAGAACTTCCTATAATTTTGGTATTGTAGAGATTTTGTGAGTTTTCTGAGCAATACATCCATGTCTAGATATGAGCAGGTAGAGACAGCTCTGGCATAGATGTACCTAGGGGTAAATCCCAAAAACCCCGCTTTGAGCTAGACTCGAATAGGAACTGGTGCACGAAAATGGGCCTTGTTGCACTCTTGGTTACGACACTCCTGTGGGATATGCTTAGGATAATTATCATTTTCTTTGTGAACCATTATGAAAGGTTAATGAGTATATACTTCTTCAAATAAAACATTTTTTATGATTATGGATTATATCCATAAACTGTTCAATTTATTTTAAGTGTTTTAGACGTATGGAATTATGTATTTTGATTCATAAACTGATCTAGTTTATGCCATGGTTTAGAAATGGTGACCAGTAGAAGGAATGAGAACTCCAGTAATACGCATGATCCCAAGAGTAAGAAAGATCATATCTCTCGTGGTCTTAAGCTAGAATTAAAAGGGAAATAGTGTCCCACGTATTATCATCATATGAATAAATAGTATCATGTGTTTATATGATAAGTAATGAATTCTTGGAGTCCTATGGATTTTAAGGGAAGCCAGAGAAGGAAAGTATGGTAAAGATAAGGACAAATAAAGGGAATAAGGTAAAGAATAATTTTCCCATATGTGATAATTGTGTGAAGAAACACTCTGGAACATTCCTGAAAGGAATGAGAGTTTGTTATAAGTGTGGATAAATAGGAAACCATATACGTGACTACAAGGATAAGAAAAAGGTTTCAAATGTACATGCTTCATCTGCAAGGAGTTGGGGAACTACGCGAACCAATGTCCAAATCATCAGAGTATGCCCCAAATGATGCTATTGGATAATAATCATGTTATGATACTACCACAGATGAGGAGGAATGACTAGAGTTTTTATGTTGTTATTGGACAATTATGTCATTTCAGTGTTGTGTCAAAAATGTACTGGTAATAATAATTATAGAGTATATAAGGATTGTACTGCAGTACTATTTCATTAAGGACATGAGATTGTTTGGAACCAAGAAATGTGGCTCAATATCAGGTTAAATTTTTGGATAATATATGGTTGAGAGAAAGATAAAACATTATATGATTCTGATAATGAGGTAGTGATTTTGGAATAAGAGATGGTTGATTTGAATAAATTATATTGGATATTCTTGACTACCTTGAAACTGATTAATGATTTCTATTCCCATCATTGTTGGAGTTTACAACATTTTTGGATAGAAGGAGTATATCCATTATTCTATAAGGAATAAGGGATCATGAATGTAATCAATAAGGTTTTATGGTAATCACGGATGTTGTACTGTTTTAAAAGAATACATGATGAAGGTGTTCACTTGGTATTATGCGGAAAAAAGGATCTTCATTATGTTTACCTTCCTTATAAATTTTGGACTCTGAGTTTCATAAGAAGTATTTTGGATAATTCTAGTTTGAGATTAATTTTGGATTTCTAAAAAAGGACAACCTGGAGGTCGGTCGGCAACCCATCGTGACCGGCAAGGCCGTGAGACTTGAACTAGTAACCGAAGGGCGACAAGGGTGTATCACCTACCACTGTCCCACGAGATGTACTAGATTAAATAATGTAGTTTATTTAAATAAGGTTTAGTAGATGAATTGTAAATTCATTTTTCTAACCCCGAAAGAATAGGATAAATAGAATATATTTTTTATGTTCTATTATATTTTAGAGTGAAAGATGAGTTTGTGGTATAGATTAGTTAAAGGATGGAACTCTACTTGTCATGTGTATATTTTTCTTCTCCTCTTACTCTATAAAAAAATTAATTCTTATACTTTATTAAAGAAATCTTAAAACCAAAATTGTGTAATCCTAATACCTAATGTTTTGTTTAACTTGTGGTATTTTAAGTCATCATAGATTGATGAATTTAAGGACCTCAATTTTATACTTGTTTGTGATTGATGACCTCAATCACTGACTTTAAATATTTACATTTTTCCTCTAATTAAATGTCTCTAATTGCCACCAATGTTCTTCTAATCGAGATCATAATTTGTTGGTGACCCTTTCATTTATCTTTTCTTCTTATTAAGACTAAATTTTATTAACCAAATTTCTGATGTGGGTTTTCCCACAAAGATATTTTCTATTCTCAACCATTATTTTCGAAGAACAATATCAAATTGGGAGGACACAATTTATTAAAAGAGGGAATAATGTGACACCCCAAGATTTCATAGTGTGTTACTTCTTCAAAATAATTCAATAACTTGCACTACACGCAACACCGAGTTCAAGTGCACCATGACTTACCAAAAGCGCCGTTCAAATGAGGTTATGAATAGTATTAACTTAATTTTGAACTTTATATAACCCTTATAAATTTATAATACATATTATTAGTTTCATATACATAATCTATGAACAATTTCAATTTTCCAGACAAAAGAAGTAATTTTTAAAAATGCACTTTTACCAACTTTTAATAGTGAACCCTTTTAAATCCAATATTTTAAACTTTTATATATTCAATTTGACTATATAAATTTATTCTTTAGAATGGGGACATAAACAATTTACAATATAACACCCCAAGCTTCCACGGTACGTTTCTCCTTGAATAATACAACAGAGTGTGTTGTACACAACTTCAAGTTCTAACGCACACTATAACCAATCAAACTAGAAGTTATGAATAGAAATACCTACTTTTTTAAATTTTATAAATTTTATCTCTCAAATTAGACTTCATTTTGGGATTTGTAATATTGAATTTAGCCTAGGGTGAAATTTTGGTACTTTTCAGAAAACTTTTATATTTTGATGAATAGTGAAAATTAATAATTTTTAATTTAAAACAACTTTTTCAATCAAAATAATTAATAGCGATAAATTATGAATTAGTGTGGTTTTAAAAAATATTTTGAATATATTTTTACCATTTAATACAATTTTCGTCATGGGACATAATTTCACAATTAAACCCGACATAAACAAGTTTCAATCTTTTGATAGTTATTATATCTTAAAAACACGGTTTTTGTTTTGACAGTGGAAAATAATTTCAAATTTATTTCTGCCACTTCTATTTTTGAATTTGGAAAAATGGATTCCATATTTTGAATCAGGATGTCCAAATTGTGTAAATAGGTAACTTTTATTTTTAGTCATTTTGAATAATTACTTCGGTAAATATTTTATTTACCATGGTTAAAGGATAAATCCGGTATTTAAGGGTTAAAAAATAATATAATAATAATACTAAATTACCCTAAAACGTGTCCTAACATTATTGGTGGAAACATGTCTAACCATGGCCATCTTTGGGTCGATTTTCGGACCCCATGGAGCCACTTTTAGGTGATAGGGACACATTATTTTAACTAAGTCAAAATAAATACAAAAATGGAAAAAGCATATATCTTTTAGCTAAACAATTTTACATAGGGTTATATATGTTGTATTTTAGACTATAAATATTCATTAAAAAGATAAAAATATTTCCCACCTAATTTCATTTTATTTATAATTTTTAGACATTATATAATTTTATTTATTTATGACACAATGGTGATGCAGTAATTACCTAATTAATAAAAAATTAGAATAATTGATATTATAAATACCCAAATAAATGGAATTTGAGACTTTTTATAAATAACAATAATTTTCTAGGATAATAGGACATGTTAGTTTTGATTTAATTAACTTTTTTAGAAGTAATAATTCAGTTATTATTTTTAAAAAAAATCTATTATTGAACAGTGTCAAAATTGACATAAAAAAGTTTTTAAAACAAATATTATATTATTAATTGATATTAAATTCATAAATATCTAAGGATCTATCATGAGACTTATATCATGATATTTTCATTATTAATGGACCACTTGGGGTTCTATTGGATGTATATAGTATGTTTATTAACCATATAATATAAAAATACAATGAGATATTGTAAAAGTGAAACTAATTAACTAAGAGTTAATACTTAAAGATAAGGTTAATATAGTAACCCAAACCTGTCTAAATATTTTGGATGAGTGATTATCGACCTATAACCATCTTAAACTTTAAATAATCCACTTTTTAGCCATTAGAAACCTTATATAAATTTGTTATAAAATAATATTGCAAGCATTTCCAAAGGTGCCCCTCACCCCTCTTATAAAAGGGAACTCCCCCTTCTAATTAATTCACTCCATCAAAGCCTTTTGGATCTGGAAACCCCTGCCAAAATACTCTCTCAACTTCCCTAAATTCATCATATAGTACTTACATTAGTCTTAAATCCATCCTAAGGATCCCTTTTGATCAAATCAAAAGGAATAACCCAAAGAAGAGGTTATGATTTCACCACCGTTTTTCATGTTCCATTCTTCTTCCACTTCTTATATCTTTGTTATTAACATTATGAAATAATAACTCCAGAATATTATATATACTTTTATGTTATTATAAACATGGTACAACGATATTTCAGTATTCTATCCATCCATTGAATGAAATGTCACCATACATGCGTACGTATTGCTTACCGTCTCCACGTCCTAGTGTAATTTTTATTCAAAACATTATTATTTGGATGGGTATAATAATGATGTGTAATTCATGTAAATAATAAATATAACATGATAATAATTATATATATATGATATAACATCTAATTAAATATTTTTTTAATATCTAAAGAATGATATTGCCGCTCGTGTGTACGTACGGACTACTGTCTCCACGAATGCGATGAGATTCATTCTCCATCGTATCCATTCAAATGTAATTCTCATTTGAAGATTAATAATAATTTTTTAGGACTTAATATCATTCTGGATAAGAACAAGATACAACCTATCCATAACAAACATGTATTACATAACAAAACATATAAAATAAAATGAGTAAGTTTACTCCCAAAACGACAATAATATTAGGATATTATTAACATAGAAATGTTAAAAGATCATAAATGATATCATATTAATGTATATGATTATTTTATAATTTAATAACAATTATTTCACCATTATACAGGAGGTTAACCTACCCCTAACCAAGGAAAAATACAAGGTAAGGGTATATTTCGCAATCTCTTCATTATTTGAGGTTGTTTATACGTAATAATCTACTAGGACCTCTTTATCATCCACATCCATGTTTCTTAAAAATGTATTTCAAATCATTATTAATATTTTATATACTATGGGATAAAGTCATTTATACCCTTTTTGACTTTTTATAAGAATTTTATAAAGGAATATTTCTGTTGTTTTCCAAACAAGGTCCTTTTTAACATTTTCGTCAGAATTAAGGTAAGAATGTATTTTTTTAACTTATACAGCGGGTGGGGCTATTTTCCACCATAATAACATCTTTGAAGCTTCCCTTACAAGCTTATAAAAAAAATTTCATAGTAACTATTTTATTTTATAAAAATGTGACTTTTAAATGATTAAAAAAAGGAATATTTCTCTCAAATAGTTTTGATTTCATCTATGTCAACATCCTTTGATTGATTTTAAACATATTTGAAGTTGATTTATTATGATACAAAACATCCATATTGTATTGAAGGTTTTGTGATTTGTCTGACTGTGTATTTGTTATTTTTATACCATTCATGGTTTATGGATAAAGTATTGACATTTTGTATGCTAGTTTTAATATGAATGTTTATGTTATGTTTAAACCTGTTCATATGAGGAATGCATTGGACTTAATATGTGATGGGTGGAGCCCGCTATAGATCCTCGATGCATTGGTAGGTCTCATGAGACAAACTAGTTTCTTGGCACAAGGCCTTGACAAAATCTTATTTTTAGTCTTGGCATGTGGCCTTGGCTATGTGGTTATGATAGTCTGGTATTATGCATTCCATCATTATGAAATTGCTTATTGATATTTCATGTGATTCTTCGATTAGTAGAATTTCCATGTGAATAAGTAAATGTAATTATTTCATTTTATTTCTTCCATATTCTGTGAAGTTCAAGTTTAAAAGGCTTTTGTTTTAGTTATACATAGCCTTAAATATTTATTCCTATTTATGAAAGTTTCTGCTATATTGTTATCTTTACTGGGCATTTGAGATCACCCCTTTCTATGTTTTATTTTTCCTAGGATGTGAAGAAGTATTTTATGAATGACCTGCAGGGATAGTATGAGGGGATAAGAGTGTGGACTATGGATACTATAATGATGTAGTTAACATTTTATGATGTAATGTAAACTTTAATAATGTATCTAGTTATTCCAAGGCAACTAAACTAATCTGTATTTCAAGGCATGATCTTTCTTGTGATCATGATAATGTTATGTAATAATACACTGACTCTGGGTAACTGGGGTCGGGGCGTTACAAGGTAAATAATTTTGTATCATCAAAATGTATTTCTATCATCTATCTCAAAAGAGTACGCTCCACTGGAACCGATATGAGAGTTATCTTCTCATTTTTCTCAAAAACCAAAACATGCATCTCACACATTAGTGTCAAAATTTTCCCCTCATCACTACAATAATGATATACTTGTGTCTTAGTTTTCCTACATGGATAATTAGAAACATGGATTCCCTTCCTATAGATATTTATAGCTCAAAATCTAATGTCTATATATACACAACGCACCTAAATTTTCAAAGATTCAAATCATACTATGAAGAGTTAAAATGTAAAACCTTTTTATATGTATAAATTGAAAATTTTGTAAAAAGAGATAATATCATCAAAGAATCAATGCATATCCCACTTCTTCCAACTCATGGTGGTACATGGGTCAGTTCCACTCATGAGGCCTCGAAGAACATAATTCACACACAAAAAAGGATCTACATGGATGAACATCGCTCCATGTCCAATACCATAAGAATCATAAAACACTATATAATCATAACATGGATCAAGTTAGATCTTGATCGATTCTTCTGTCAAATGATTCTTCATCTTATATAATGAATTTTTTCATGATTTCAACCATTCAAACATTACTGCTTTTTTTGTAGCCCAAAAAATATTGTTACTAAATGATCAATTCCTTGGATGATCCTCTGATAATATCCATTCACCCCATAAAGATATGGATATCAAATACATTATGTTAATTCCCCCACCACTAAAATTCCTGGACCTTATATTTTTTCACCAAAACACCTTGATCCAAGATTATGTGACCCTAAAAATTTTCTAAATCAATTAAAAACTGACTGTTTTATATACTCGTATATTTTTGATGATCTATTAGTGTACTCAAGAGGATTTCAAGAATATGTGAATGATTGTAATGGGTCTTGCAGTGCACCCATATTTCATCCATAAACACAACAAAAAAGTGATCCTTGTTTATATGGAATATTCCGATTATGAAGACCAAAATCAATTATGGAATATTTTTCTACCCGAAATTCATTATGAAGAACTCATAAAGGTGATACCATCTTTTAATTTAGTTCTCTGTATATCATAAGGACATACACTCAAATGATGATCTCTTGATCTCAAGACATTCATTGAGAATACACAAGATCTCCTCAACTTGTCAAAGAGATCATCTATATGTGAAATAGGTTACTTATCCATCACTATCATATGGGTCTGCATTCCTTGGAAAACACACAAGTGTATATTTATGTCAAAATTCTATGAAAACAACATTGGGGATCCCGAAGGTGATGTACTCGGATAGATAAACCAATTATCATCCATATCCTCTAGCTCTGTCTTGAGTTATTGAAGCTATGCTGGTTCCATTATATTTGTGGTAAAAGATTTTGGCTCAGCCCCTAGCATGAAATCGATTTTTAAATTCCCCTCCTATCTCAACTGGTACTCATGAGACATTGTTGGGAAACTAGTAATGAAATATATCCACTATAGGTGTAATAAGATATTGTTTAACACAACCATAACCCAAAACAATCTTGCAACTAGGCTGATAAGATCCACCTATTTATTGTGAACTATTCCTTAACATCCAACCTAGATATTCCATTACCCGCGAGGAATATATTTATCTCTCTCATGAGATTTCAATGTTACTCTCCTAATGTAACAATCAATGTGGGATTGGTGTGATAATAACTGGTCCAAACCCAAAATTAGTCTGACGCCTGATAGATCAAGAATATAATGATTCATTACTCAGTGATACTCCCCAAACATGATAAAACACACTTTTCAAAACCATATGTCAATATACTATACTCCCAAATGCATATCTATTATCAAATCCCCGCTCATAAACTTCACTTCTAGGAACAATCCTTTCACATGTTGTTCATACATAATGGAATGAGAGGAATCAGTTTCAAAAAAAGAACTACCTAATATATAATATTTTAAAATTGTAACACTAATTATCCATGGTCGACCATCACTAATGAAAATCATAGGCTGAACGTCATCTAAACATCCTTCCCATGTTTCATGTGATGGAGTCTGAGTCCTCTGAGCAGCACCAATATCTTGATATGAATAATAATTACAATAAACACCTCATCCACTACCCCGACAACTATAGACCCTAGAACTCCATCTATCATACTGATATACTATCAAAGAACCCCTTCATACAAACATTTTCTATATAGATCCTTCAACAAAACCCATCTATCATGGGTTCTTGTAGAACATCTGTAGACGTACCATTCAACTGTAATTTCGGAACTCTAGAGGAGGTCGGAAGAAAACTCTCTCCCAACCTTAAGAACTAGTGACATATCACTCAAGTAATATCTTGAGAAACTAATCCCTTTAATTGGGAAATATGCTTCACAATACTCTGAGTACCGTTGTCATAGAAACACTTCCTGACCTCAGAATTCATACATCCACATCTTCTAATAGTAAGAAAATGTTCTTCATTGGAATCCTCCTTCATGATTCCCTCATATCTAAGAGTGTGAACCACCAACTAATTAGACTTATTTGACTGAAATAAACTATTCTGGAAAATAATATCACATTTGTGTCCCTCTTGAGAATGCCTCATCGTAGCTATCTCATCCCATATCAAATCTATAAAAAAATCATTGAAAATATATAATTAATATTGAAGATCCAATCATGTACATAATAACATGATTAATCATCATTAACTCACCTTATCCTTCTTTCATCCACATCTTTGGATAGAATTTCTCGATGAACAAATCCATGATTTCCTTCCATAACATACTAGCATCATGTCTTATCCACGTATAAATATCCCACCAACAGTTTCATGATACTCAAGCTTATAAGTATCTATCATGAACCTCAACTTAGTATGAGTCTCTAAATGGTCATGTGTAGTCTTACTAGAGAAAATACAGAGCTTATATCCCTAAGGTCCACCCTCTCAGGTAGAATTCTGTGTGGGCTACAAATAGAAATCATGATTCAAGTTAAAAAAATTTCATCCCAACCAAATCTATGTATTTTTACATAAATTTTATGTATCAAAAAAAATTTACTTATAAATTCACTCATGATTCCTCACTCGGTACTACCGGTGCCTTCAGATTCACTATGGATAGACCATCTCCATCCATATACTCATTTCATCATCTCAATAAACATCTTCATAAGTCTATAATTCCAATTCCACATATCATGACACCTAAAACCACATAAATACATTAATGTAAGATGTAATAAGAATATGGAATAATAAGTCTTTTTCCCCAATGACTGCCACATTGTCAATAAAAAGGCGATATCCATATTATTATCCATCCTACATTGAGTCCATGGGTAAAAAAAGGTAACACATTTTCATTGTTCAATTTTGTCTATAAGATTCAAAAAATTTCTCACTTTTATAATATTAAAATTCTAAAATCATATTATATATTTTTTTTCATTTCAATTTAACAATCATGGAAAACTATTTCGCATCTAAACACTTAACTGAACACCATGATACATCGTGTTCATAATGTGATGTATGTCCCAAAATAATACTGAGTGACATGAATTATGCATTAGGACACAACCCTCCCAGTATTTTGGGTCCTGAGTCCAGTATCATATAATTCTCAAAAATAATTTACACATCACACAAAAAGCACATCACCCAAGGTGGAATAACAACAATTGTAACATTACACATCAATTATAGCAATCCCATCTTGGGTACTTGTGTTCTACCCCATACATGGCATAACAACTCACATGAAAGAAATGATGACCAATGAAAAACTCTTTCTAGTCTCTTTTTACCTTTCCCATCGAGTAATAAAAAATAAATGAATTATAAAATCCTATAATAAAAACATGTAACTTATTTCCTCTAGTTTCACTCACTAGTTACATGACCTGGTGTGCTATATAACCTCATGCAAATGCCTCAAATTACTGATTCTATTGACTAGCAATGAGGGTATAGTGTCAACCATGGGGAGTAAATGCCCCTTATTTATTAGGGTAATTTACTAGCATAAGTAATAAATATAACTAAATGATATGAAATATGAAGAACTATACAAGTATCATATGATGAATGAAACATGGAAATAAAATATACAAAACTAAATCATAAACATCAAATTTTTTGTATGTGTCATGTGTTAATATAAAATAAATAAATATATATATATAATGACAACTCCCAAGGGGGTCAGGAACCACATCCGGTTCCTTAGGAAATGCTCTATCCTCACTCAAAAATCTAATAATGGAATTTTCCCCTAACTTATCCAACAATGGTGAAATCAATTAGGGTACTTATCAAGAATTTGAACAAAGGTGTGAGTACAACTCAGTATTCCACCAAAAACATTTTCTAAAAAAACATACACTCATTGAAAATTTAGGTAGTTATATGATGAAAACATAAAATCAATAATGTAAGTAGTTTACAGTTGTTTAACTACCATTTTTTAACCACATATCCCATGGGATCCTATTGACACACAAACTCTTAATTAATTTTGTAATTCTTATGTTACCATTCCTCATACAAATTAAAATTTTATTCTCCACGTTACCATTCATCTTCATAATTTACATTTTAATGTTCATGATACCACTCATCATCAAACTTCACAATTAAAGGTTCATGTCACCATTCATCATGACAATTCACAATAAAAACCATTTCTTGCCAATCATATATTATATTCACATTAGAATTTTCATGTTACCATTAATCAATTCAAATCACATTTGAATATCCATGGTAATATTAATCATTTCAATTCAACATGGTATTTTAATGTTGTAGACCATATACCAGACACAATTATCACATATATAAATATATCATATATATCACAAATAATCACATATTAATTCACAAATTAAATAATCACATCCATCCAATTATTGAATTCAAATATTTTTTAATTCTATTCAATTCAATAAATGATTTCAACAATTAATTAAATATATCAATTCAATTAATTAATTAAGTAACTAATTAATTCAAAAATTAAAAAATCACACATATTCCAATATTTAATTCAACACAATCCCATTTATTAATTAAAAAATTAATTAAACACAAATGTTCCATTAAATTATTCCAAAATTGAGTATTTCAATTATATAATCTCAATATCGGTACACACTATCTAAGAATTAATTATTCAATTTCAATAATAAAAATATACCAATAATGAATTCATAATCTAATAAATTATTCCAAATCATTCTATTGAATATCCCCAATTTATAAATTCATTGATTAGTTAATTTACCTAATTAATTAATTCAATATATTAAAAAAATTCAATTCATAAACTAGAAAATATAAACATACATATAATTAATTAAAATGATGACATTGGGATTTCAATAATAGAAAACCAAACATAATAACAGTAATGATAACTCACAAAAAAGATATCACCATATTGAACTGAATAAATAAGGAATACAAAATAGAAATAAATTTACATGTTATTCCAACATCCGCAATTAAACAAATGAAGATATACCAAACGTAGTTATAGAACTAGAACTAATAGTATATAAACATCCTTATATTATATAAGAAGGGGTTCATTAAAGAGATAGATCTAAATGGAATGAAATAACAATCCATTAGAGGTGAAAATATCTATTATGCCCTTATATTTTCTATAAATTGATGTAATAAATGATTGGAAGATACCTAACAACCTTCAAAATCATGAAATAAATGTTTAGGTTGAGATAGGTCAAAATAGTGGTTAAAGTTGGGGCTCATGAAAATTTTAAACAAATTAGCAGATTAACATAAGTCTCATGGGTGTTTTTCTTCGAAGATGCACATGGTTTTCCAATATTTGATCCTTAACCATGTTCTTATACTATAAGAGGGGTGCATGGTTCCACCAAATATAATGCACAGTTAGAAAAACTATGTGACAGATATGTGTATTCCAATTGTTTGGGTTTACATGATTTACTAGGTTAGGGTTAAAGATTATAGAAAACTATGCACGTACCTCATACGTTCATCTATCTTCCATTTTTCTCAAATATTTACCCAAACACACCAATAAGAGATTCCAAATAAAAAGTACTCAAATATAGATAAAAGGGTATATGTATATGATCCCATGAAAAATCTAGAAAAGGTTGTGGCATTATACATTAAGGAATAAATATTTAGAAAACATTAAAGAAGGAAAATGTGTGTCCAAATTCTTTATTAAATTATCCTTTTTATATTTTTTTAAATATTTTATGAACACTAGAAAACCCTTACATAAATGAATTTGTAATCATATAACATATTATATTTCACTATATAGTCCTCATATGCACTTTATATTAAGGAAATTGTTAGACTCGTCACAACTCTATCTAATTACCAGCTCATCTGTTTTTCATTATCTGATAAAATTCTCCAAAAATCACCTTTTTGAGTATCAAAAATCATGTAATGGATTTCAAATAATGGTGAGACTTGAGATTATTGATCAAAATTTTCAATATATTAAAAAAATTTATCAGACATCATTACATAAAAAAATAAAATTTTATCTTGTTAATAAATTAATTTTTCTATCAATATGGCATAATAAGATCATACTTATCATCCTTCATAAATGGTTTTCTGTCATGAAATCCCATGAGATTAATTTTGGATAAAATATATATATCATTAAATTATTTAATTATAACATTTCATGAAATCCATTATGATATAACCATATTACCTCATTATATAATAACTAAATTAAACTCTTTAAATTTATCTTCCCAAATATTCCATAATAATTATTAAGATAAATAATTATAGACAATAAATATTTTATTCTTTAAATTTTTTATTTTTTCAACTTCATATTATATATGGTCAAATTAAATATCAATATCCTCATAGAAAATATTTTCTATGTATAATAGCATGAATTTATAGAGTATATTTGTTTGGTTTTGGATATCACACTTATGTAAAAGTGATGTTTGAGCTTAATTTAACCAAATTAATAATCATTTTCATCCTATATTGTATCATTATTATTATTATATCTTACAAATGATGTATAGTTATAGATTGAAAATGATTGGTCATTAAATCATGATCATTTACCAACTGATAAACTCCATTCATTTACACCCTATTAATGAGATTATGTAGGTGTACAATCAAAGGCACCCATATGTTTGGGTGGTTTTGTAAGTTCTTGTAGTTCCCTTAGTGTTTTTTATACAAGGATGCATTGTTCACATCCATTTTATTGACTTGTTTTCAATATGTGTTTGGTTCTTAGATGAAATAAATCCATAAATATCAATTGAAGACATATGTATAGACCTATTATGCTATATATATTATTGAGGATATTCTGCACGAATGTGTAATTTATTTTGAGGATCCATGGAAAATAATCTTCCTATAGTTTAATTTTTCTATAATAATAGTTAACATACATAAATTAAGGTTTAACCTTTCAAATCATGATATTAGTGACTTATAGATCACATAGATGATTGATCAAATTTGGAGGATATTTCCTATATGGGTAAATCCATGGTAGGGAGATTCAGGATTAAGTATATTTTAACCAAAACAGAATGGTGACAAAAAAAATTAATCAAAAATACTAGGTTTAATGTGGTGGTTTGTAACGTCAAGGTTCTGGAAGCCACCCAGAAGTGCCCCATACACGGTTGGTCACGTGGCCTCTAGCACATTTCCACGAATTCTAGAGGATTCTGACTAATAGTGAGGTCCTTGGGTGTGACAGTGTGGATACTATGCCCTCTTTGGCAGAGAACAGTGCGAAAGACCACATATATACAATAGAGAAAGCTGTAATAATACCAAACAACAGTAACAACGGAAGTCTGAAAGAGAAACAACTGGACCAAAAATATATATAAATGAAATATGATACACATATATCTAGGAAATGATACAAACAAGTCACAATGTTTAATAATGTACTAAACCCAAGTACAAAAGGAAAACAGATAAGCAACTCCTCAGCATCGCAAGCCTCAGCTTGGTCCCATGCTCTCCAGCTCTAATAAATCAAGTACCTGAAGTCTAAGGGTGAATGCCATTGTCTATACATGCAGCATTATAATCTATTTAGGATCAAAAGCATGACTTAAATAGGGTGTGAGACTGAATCCAAGTTGGAAACCACCCAATGATTTGTTCCTAATATTCAGTGAATATATGGTAGGGTAAAAGTATAGAATGTTCTAAACAGGAATCACTCAGCAGAAAAACACAATCAACAACTTCAATATCAAGCATTAGCTATGAAAGTAGCTAAAAAAACTGGTAAACCTCTGTGCAATACTCACAGCATATCCCCTATGGTTAAACCTAATAAGTACAAGCCACCCTCTGGGAAGTACACACAGTCTCACCCCTTTGGTTGAACTAATGTATAGACTCTCTTGGGAAACACTCCCTTCAATTCCCCCTATAGTCTCGTATCATACTAAAGGCATTATAGGAAATAAATCAACATCAATTCCCCCTGTGTCCCGCATCGAGGAACTATAGACACTCTGGGGAATCCCTCAATGTCAATTCCCCATGTGGTCTCACATAGTATAATTATAAAGACACTCTGTAGAAGCTCTCAACATCAAATCTACCTATGGTATATACACTATGTTTGGAAGGCATTGTGTATGTAAATAAAGTGTAGCAGCATGTATCAACCGAGGTAAATATCGTGAACTACTTGGCTAGGATTCTACAGCTCATCAGCATAACAAAACAATAGTCACACAATCCTACAATACTAGGAATGGGAAAGTAAACAGTATCCAAATAGGAAAACAAAACCCAAAGGTCAAGAAAAGGAAAATAATTTCATGTCAATACATCCAAATAACAAAAATTCACCCCATTAATAATTAATCATCATCAACATAGGAATACCAGCATAGTAGAGAAAAAAAAAGGGCTAAAACGATAAACACACAATATGTCGTTCATGGGTATTGGGAAAATATGCACATAAAACTGAAGACATTCAATAGAAATGGAAAAACCACCAACCGCAGGGTTAGGAGATCAATATACTTGACCCTGGATGCTTGAATCTCTTTAAAATGCCATAGATCTAAGAAAAATTCTAAAATGTTCAACACATGATAACTTGGAAAAGAATAGGAATCATGAAACGAGGTTATAGCAGAACAAATAACTCACCATTGTGATTACAACTCAATAAAAGGTGTTCGAATCGAAGGACGGACGGAGGCCTGGGGGCTCGTCGATGATCTGCAGCTGCTCGGCACTCTCAGACGAATGAAACATAGAGGAGGTGTGTTCTGTCGGTCAGACGTGACCCCGATGTGTTTAATGGAAAAAAACAATATACACGGAGTGTAATTTTGGAGTACATGGAATGTACTTTATATTTATATACTCCACATTATGCATCCTCCAGGTCGTCACACGTGGTTGTGTGTAAGGCCGCTACACGGCTAGCACACGGCTACCCACGGTAACTGAGTACATGGTGTGTACTCATAAAGTACAGGGTATGTAGTTCAAAAATTTACAGAAACATATATTTCCCCAAAAACCCCATGAAAAAGTAAAACATACCTGAAATGAAGATATGGGTTCTTACAAACATCCCCCCTAAATGAAATTCATCCTCGTATTACCCTTACGTGGTATAGAAGTAGAAACCTCAAATAGTTCTTTCCACTGTTCTCGTACATCGTTCTCCCTCTCCCAAGTCTCGCCCTGCATCTACCCATGCGGCCACAACACTTATACCAAGGGAACATATCAACCACAAAGAACCATTGTATTGCTGTCCAAAATCCGGATAGGATTCTCCTCAAATGACGAATCCACTTCGAGCTCAACCTCTTCGGGTTGGAAGACATGAGACAAGTCTGAAAAGTAATGTTGAACCTGAGAAACGTGGAAGCCGTCGTGCATAGATCGACACCTCTGAGATAACTGCAACCGATAGGAAACTGGCCGCACTCTCTCCAAAACCTCAAATGGCATGATGTACCTCGGTGAAAGCATTCCTTGTCTCCAAATACTCTGGTTTCCCAACCTCGGTGTGACATGTAGGAAAACGTGGTCCCTGACCTCGAAACCTAGAGGTCATCTCCACTGATCATCATAAGACTTTTGTCGATATAGTATAGTATCCATCCTCTTCCGAATCAACTCTATCTGCTCTATGGTCTCCTGAACAAGATGAGGTCCCAGCAATGCTGCCTCTCCTGCCTCCACCCAATATAAAGGTGATCATCATGGCCTACAATACAAAGAATCATAAGGTGCCATTAGAATAGTTTCTTGAAAAATATTATTGTAGTGAAACTCCACAAGTGGTATATGCTTCTCCAAAGAATCTCCAAAATCCAGAATGCATGCTCGGAGCATTTCCTCAAGAACCTGAATCAAATGCTCAGACTGGACATCAGTCTAGGGATGGTAAGATGTACCCAAAAGTACATGTGTGCCCAAAGCCTTCAGAATCCCCTTCCAGACTCGAGAATTAAAACAAGAATCCATGTCTGAAACAATGGAGTGTGGAACTCCATGTAGACCTACAATCTCTCGGAAGTAAAACAACCCAATCTCATTAACTCTGAAGGTCTCCTTGATCAGAAATAAGTGGGAAACCTTCAGGATCCTTTCAATGACAACCCAAACTCGGTTAATCTGTCGAGGAAAACTTGGCAACCGAGTCACAAAATCTATCATGATGCCATTCCACTTCCACTCAAGAATGGGTAATTGATGTTAAAGCCATGTTGGTTAGTGATGCTCCGTCTTAACCTGATGATAAGTGGAACACCTCATGAATAACCCAGAAACATCCATCTTGATTTCTGGCCACCTATACTAACGGTGTAGATCACGATACATCTTGGTGACACTAGGATTAACTGCCAAAACTGTGGAATGGAAATCCCACATTAGCTCCTTGTGTATATATGTTGTCACCCATACACGTCCCTGGAAATGAAAGATCTCATCCTTTCCTATTTTCCACTCAGAAATTGGGCCCTCTCCTGACATGCTTTCACATAGTACTAGGCCTTCAGAATCTGATAGCTGCCTCATTCGTACTCGATCATGAAGTGTAAGGAGAACTGTTACAGATGATGTAAATTTATGCCATTTTCTATCATTCACCTCCAAATGCATCTAATATAATAGATCCATAGGCTTCCACTCACTGTTGGCCTCTTGAACTATATGTATCTAAGTCCTCATGCTTAACGCATCAGCCACTGTGTTTCCCTTATTAGGCATATAGGCAAACTCATAGTCAAAGGACTGTAGGTACTCACCCCACTCGTGCTATCACAAATTATGATCACGCTGAGGGAATATGTACATGAAAATCTATTAGTCAGTGAGAACCACAAATTTCCCTCCCATATGATATTGTCTACAGAAGAGTAGAGCATGAACAACAAATGCCAACTCCAGATTGTGTGTTGGGTAATTATTGTCATGTGGCCTCAACTGCCAAGACCAGTACGCAACGACTCCATGACCATATATATGCACAACTCCTTTTCTGATACCTGAAGCATCACAATACACAGTATAGATCTTTCCCAGCACTATAATGACTAGTATCAGTGATGAATTCAACCTCCCATTCAGCTCTTGAAATGCTGACCCACAAGAATCTGACCACAAGAACTTCACACCATTCTTCGTTAGTTCTGTCAACGGTGATGGTAAGCGTGAAAAGTCCTAAATAAATCTTTTTTAGTATCCAGCCAGCCCTAGAAAACTCCATTCCTCAAAGATGTTCTTTGGATACTTCCAAGAAACAACAACTCTCACTTTCACTACATCTACTGATACTCTTTTCTATGTGATAACATGACCCATGAAGTTAATCTGGTCCATCCAATAGTTTCATTTTTAGAGCATATAAAATAAATACTGCTCTCTCAGTGTACTCAAAATGATCTCAAGATGGATATCATGGTCCTGTAGAGTGTGAGAGTGCACCAAAATATCATCCATGAACATAGCCACGAAGGAATCCATGTATGGATGGAACACTTAGCTCATTAGATCCATGAAAAATGAAGGTGCATTCATGAGACTGAACGGCATAACCATATACTCGTATAGACCACACCTAGTTTGGAAGGCATTAAGAGGTATATAAGATGGCCTAACATGCAACTGATTATAACTAGACCTCACGTCAATCTGCGAGAACACTTCTGCTCCTCGATGCTAGTCAAAGATATCATCATTCCTTGGCAAGGGATACCGGTACTTGACCGTCAACTGGTTCAACATCGGATAGTCCACAAAAATCCTGAGGGTTCTGTATTCCTTCTTTGAAAACAGGACAGGCAAACCCCAAGCATAAATACTGGGTTGGATGAAACCTATTTCCTATAAATCCTCCAACTACTTCTTGAACTCCTACAACTTAGGTGTAGCCATCCTATAAACAAGAATGGACACTAGTGCCACCCCTGGGACAAGCTCAATAGAATGGTCTACCTCATGCTTCAGAGGAAAACCTGAAAAGTCCTTTGGAAATAAATCTATGAATCTATCCACCACTGGAGGAAAGTAAAACTATGAAGTCCCCTGGTCATCCAGATAAGGACTAGAAATCTGGGCTGTAACTGCTCCAAACCCATGATCCTCTGGTCCTGCACTTCTCGCCTTGACATCACACTTGCCTTTATGAAGAAAAGATCCACCCTCTAGAAATATGAAACTCACACTACAGTGATAACTATTGACGAATGCATGGATGGGAACTAGCCAGTCCATTCTGAGAATGATATCATATCCTATCATCTCTAGGACATAGAGATCCCAAAGTAAGTGACACCCACCAACCTCAAGAGGGAACTCCTTGCCCTGATGTACACTAGATTTTATTATCCCCAACGGATTGTCTAGTGTCAAAACATCGGCAAAAGAAAAGATACCGAGCCCAAGGATCTCCACTATGGTGGAAGATATATATCAATACGTAGCACCAGTATCGAAAAGAGATGAAGATAAAACCGAGGAAAATAAGATTGTATCTCGAACTATAGAGGGGTCAGGATCCTGCTCTTGATAGGTCTGCTCCACTGATATAGTATAGCAGCTCCAGGGCAATATGACCATGCATGACTACTCTGAGCTGGTCCACCCTAGTGTCCTTAGTGGCCTGGTGACTGACCACTATAGCTACGACCTCCACCTCGGCCTGAACGGCAGGATGAACTATAGTTCCAAGACTAATAAGAAACGGGCGAAGTATCCCCTATACGAGGGCTAATAGATGAACCCCAGCCACCGGATTTGGGTGAGAATACCTGACGAAAATGCTGAATGTGTCCCAAATTTCTCCAATATCGGCACTCCACTCGGTCTCTCTAGTTCTACGACCTCATTTTCTCACTTCTCCCGCACTTGTAGCACACCAAATGACTAAACAATGATGCATCCCACCTACGCAGATCTCCCCATATTGTCTCCCAGAGGAGCTTCCATCTATCAGTTGGCAGAGCACTAACTCTAGATTTCGAGCAACCCTATCTCACTACTCCAGATTCCCTCAGATTCTGCTTTTTGAATAGTGTCTAGTTGACGATGGAAGCGATGGAAGTCAACCTAATGATATTAACCTGAGAGTTGATGTCATGTCTGCCGCCATCTTCAATCTTCCTTGCCATAAATAACCCATATACTCCTAGGAAGGTTGTAAAACACCGAATCTCAGTGAAATGATAGGAATACTACATTAATGATAGGGTACCTTGCTCAAGGCTGATAAACTCTTGGGATTGGTCGGCCATCAGGGTCATCGGATAAAATTAGTTATAAAATATTCTCTAGAACTCCTTTTATGCCATAACCTACTGATGACCCACATGTGAGATCACATCCCACCACCTCTTGGCGGAATCCCGCATTATATAGGGAGCTAGTGTGACTCTCCTATCTGGAGGCGTCTTGAGATGCTTAAAAATCGTCAGCATGGATTCTATCCCTGACTCTATAGCCTGAGGTCCTCCTTCCCCTGAGAAAGTGGGAGGATGCTTCTACTGGAATACCCACATCAAATCATCCATTGGAGGGGCATGAGGTGACACTCCCTGAAAGGTTTTCATCATCCTCATTAAGCCTTCCCGGAACTATGCATCATCATCGGTAACAAGTATAATAGTTGGTGCCAAGACTGGAACAACATGAGGATCTGCAGGATGTCCCTAATCGGCCATATCTAGTGTCTGATCACAACCCTGTAACTGGCGGATAGCCGGGGGACGTCTCGGTGGAATGACACTATAAGTTCAAATGAACACCTTAGATTAGAATTATCTAGGACTGAAAACATTGAGTTTATTAAGATAACTAGAGGAATAAATCATTCATGTTTATTAAACAAGACTACACCGGGTGTACACTCCCTAGACGGTGTGTTCCCAGAAGTCATTCACATTGGCGTGTACTTTTGTCTAAACTGGTCATGTAACACCCCAAGCACATGACTTGTTCTCAAAACACACGGTGTGTACATGAATACTCTTCCTCTTCCCAGTTCCGTCTACACTATCAAGCCAAAAAGCTCTCCTAAGACAAGACTACACAGCATGTTCAAGGTAGACATGGCGTGCACTGGACAAGCTTCACCTGGCCCATGTTCTTAGTGACACGGTCAGACAGAATGCTCAAACTATATTGTGTGTTCCTGACAGACACGACATGTACGCGAAAGGATAACATTGACCCATGTTGTTTGTGACATGGGTGGGTACTTGGGTCATTCTACATGATGTTTTCAAGGTGGAGATGGCCTGTATAAGAATAGAATCCACCAACCCACATTATTAGATACACGTATGAGTTTCTAGGATTATACTACATGGGGTTATCAATGCAGACACAGTGTGTTTCCACCATATTTTTCCCATCTAGTGTCTCTACCCCCACAGCCTATGACAAGGTTAGAGACTATAGGACGCGTACATCAAGTACACGGCGTGTTCTTAAGAAAAAAAATTTATACTTGAATAGAAGAACACATGGCGTGTGCATAACATTACAGGGCGTATATTCTGGGTTTTTATTGGACAGTAAGCCTCAAAAACTACTCCGAAACCCAGAAAACAAAGAACTAAAAATTGAAAGTGCCAAATTATGATCCCTGAGGGCCCATAATCCCCACGACTCAATGTTTGGCATCCTATACAAGTTATAAACAAGAAAAAAGTGCAATGATCTACCAATTTCCAGTCCATAAGGGCCCATAACACCTCAAAAATCAATGTTTGGAATTCATCAAAACAATAAATTACACACAATACCCTATCAAACAACAAGAATTTCTATCAAGGAATCTATCAAAACATCATGAATATTCTACACAACATCTATCAAAACAATGTGAAATTACTAATGCATCCTATAAGGCATGGAATGAATGCATGGAATGGGATTTATAACAACTGCCTATATGATGCATTAGATGGAATTCCCTCATCTCATCAGGTTGCAAAGGTAATATAACCTCAAGAATTTCAATTGTAATAACAAAAAACTTGTGAGTCACCCATCGGTAAAAATTAGATCCACTGTAAACCTGAAAAACCAGCAGAAATTGAAATGAACGAGGTAGATTGGCTATTCCCTATACACGGATTAGCTACTCCCGGTCACAACTTATTAACAATTACAAATTTATTCCTATCCCAGGAAAAAGTCTCTAAACCATAAATCAAGAGAAAATAATTCCCCTTATTACAGTTTATAATTTCCCAGATCCGGAAGCCACCCAGAGGTGACCCATACCTAGTAGGTCACATGGCCTCAAGAGCATTTCCCCAAACGCCAGAGGCTGCCCACTAGCAGCAAGGGCCTTGGAAGTGATTGTGGATTAACTATTCCCTCATTGGCAAAGTACACAGCATAAGTAAACAGATATTCAATAGCAGAAGCTGTAATAAAACCAAACAATAGTAACAACAGAAGACTAATAACGAAACAACTGGAGAATAAATATATATAAATGACGCATTATACAGATATGTCTAGGAAAATAGCCAAACAAGTCCCAATGCTGAATACAATACGAAACCCAAATAGATAAGGAATACAGATAAGAAACTCCTCATCGTGGTAAGCCTCATCTTGGTCACATGCTCTCTAGATCTAATGCAATCAGGTACCTGATGTTTATGGTCATTTTCCAATGTCTATACTTGAAACAATGTAATCTTTTTGGGCCCAAAAGAATGACCCAAATAGGTGTGAGACTAAATCCCAGTAGGCAGACACCTGAAGATCTGTTCTTAATAGTCAGTGAGTATATGGTATGGTAAAATTACATAAAGCAGTAAATAGAAAGCACTCAACAAAAAAACAAAACACACAGTTTCAATATCAAGCAGCAGCTAAGAAAGTAGCTAACATAACAAGTAACCATCTGGGCAGTAATCACAACCTAACCCCTGTGGTTCAACCCAACAAGTACAAGAAACCCTCTGGGAAGTACACACAATATCACCCCTCTGATTCAGCTAAAGTATAGACTCTATAGGGAAGCACTCCCATAAATTCCACCTATTGTCTCGAATCGTACTAAATGAGCTCTAGGAAAGTACACAACGTTAATTACCCATGTGTCCCATGTCGATGAACTAATGACACTCTGGGGAAGCACTAAACGTTAATTCTCCCTACGGTCTCGCATCATATAATTATAAAAACACTCTAGAAAATATCACGATGTCAATTCTCCTTGTGGTCTATACACCAGGTTCTCATGGTCCTGTGTAATTCAAACATGTGAAAAAATGTGTATTGGCCAAGGTGAACCTCATGAACTACTTGTCTAGAATTCTACATCTCATCAGCATAATAGAACAGTAGTCACACCATCCTACAATACTAGGAATGGGAATGTAAATAGAATCCTAACAGGAAAACAACACCCAAAGGTCAAAACAATAAAAAACATGCATTTCAATACATCCAAACAAAAACAATTAACCCTATTATCAACAACTAATCATCTAATTAGGCATACCATCATAGAATAGAAACATTATGGCTTTAACGGTAAACACACAATACCCCGTTCATGGGTATTGGGTGAATTTTCACATAATACTCAAAGACATTCAACAGAAAGGACAAAACCACCTATCTCGGTGTTAATATATCAATATACATGAACCTCTAATCTTGAATCTCCTTAAAATGACATATATCTAACAAAAAGTCTAAAACGTTCAACCCACAATATATGGGAAAATAGGAGGAATAATGAAAGGAGGCTCCATCAGAAGAGATAACTCACCATTCTGATTACAATGCAATAAATGTTGTTCGAATCAGAGTACAGATGGAGGCTCGGGGGCTCGTCAAAGATCTACAGCTGCTCAGTGCTCTCGGACTAATGAAACCTATAGGAGGTGTGTTCGGTCCATCAGACGCAACACCGGTGTGTTTAATGAAAAAAAATACATGGTGTGTACTTTTGGATTACCCGGCGTGTACTTTCTCTTTCCATACTCCGCATTAGGCAGCCTCCAGGTCATTACACATGGCAGTGTGCAAGGCTGTTACACGGCCAGCACATAGCTACCCATAGTAACCGAGTACACAATGTGTACTCATAAGGTACAAGACCTGTAATAATAAAGTACATGAAGTGTACTTAAAAAATTTCCAAATACTCCACTTTTCGAAAAAACTCAAGGAAAAATAAAAACATACCTAAAAAGAAGGTATGGGTTCTTACATGGTTGATTGTAATTGGTTGACATCTGTAATCATATATTTCTCATATTTTCACCTTTAGTGGGATATAGTCACTTTGTAAATAATTTTATGTTGTCACCAAGGATTTATAGCCCAATTTTTATTATGGTGAAAATGTAAATGAGGTATATATGTTGTAATTTCCATAAAGTTTTAAATAAATTCATAATGTGTTACACATTTCCCATTTGAACAAGATTGAACTGAATACTACCCATGTGAATGAGGGAGAATATTTTGTTCTTGACCATGACATCAATGTGTTTGAGAAACTAGTACATATTATGGATCCCTAAGATTAGGAATTTTAAAATAAATCAATTCACATGTTCTATGTATTTTGGTAGTGATGTTAGGATTCCAATGGGTCATGGGAGAATGAATCATTGATGATCTAGCATTATAATTAAATTTTATGAGTATAGAATCTGTATAACATTCTATGGATATAAATTAATTATAGTGGGGAGATTTTTGAAACCCTTTTTTCCATATGTATGCCTTAATTTGATATTCGTTTATCCCTTGGGTCGTTCATTATGATTCAAGGAATCAAGGGTTAAAAACATAGATAATTTTAGGAATCAATCATCATGAATGGTTAGGGTGAATAATTATTATAAATCATTTAGAAACCATGTGGTATGGATCTGTGAGGATATATATGTGTTTTTAATGATTTGAGCATTTTTAGTGAAATAGCATGGCTCGCTAAGGTGACTATGTGTGTTTCTAGATATTAATATTTGTATGTATCGCATAATAATCATGGATTTACCATACTATGGGGCTCATCTATAGGGAAGTTTGTACCCTTTGTTTTGACGGATTATGGCTACACATGGTTGGTGTAAGGTGTTTCTTATTGTGTGGCCTTACCATGATCCCCAATCCAACCCTATTTAATGATTGAAATTACCAATATTATATAGATATAATTTTCTTAATGTCTCCCCGGATAGTTATTTTCCATGAAATCAACCTTCACAGGTCCTCATGAGGATTCCCCACATTGATTCATTATGGCAGGAAATGAGTCATCATGGATATCTTCATCTTATGTTCTATTTATATATTATTTTTACTCTGCATCTTATATTCCTTCATTTTCTCCCCTCCTACTGAATACATGAACCCTTTAAAAGATTTGATTTCATTATTTTAGTGTGTTTTAAAAGTAACGATGATCATTTTTATTAATCCTTACTTTTGAGGACACAATCAACTCATTTACAATCATTGATCATAAATGAGACTAGATTCTCAAAATTATTATTGTAGGGGTCTCTATAAAAATGTTTCGATAATTGATTTGAATGATTTTATGGTAATATTATATTGTTATGTTTTATAAATATAACTTATTTTTTGTATCAAGGAAAATTTCCCTCATGAAATATATGATTTTAAATTATCATTTTCATTAAAAATAGTTTTTCACAAACAATATGCTTGATTTAATTCCTTAAATGAGGGTTGGGTTATAAAATTTAATTTGAATCATTGATGTTCTATATCATCACTATTAAAATATATATAAATTTTGATGAAGTTTTTAATTTTTTTGGTAATCATATAACATTGATATCATTGGGTTCATTCGTAAATTTACTACATCAATTTAGTGTGTAACACCATTAGGGGATAGATTTTTATAGAATATTAATAGAATAAAATAATTTTAATTTACATGATTCATGTTTTAGTTTTTTTATGAACATGTCTGTATACCTGAATTCTATATGGTAAATCAAAGGATTTTTTATTTATTCTCCTTTTTCTGATGATGCAATTTTTCATGGTTGGTCACTCACTAATTTATATTATGGGGTATATTTGAATGGTTTTTCATTTGAATGCATACATTATATCATGTACTTATTATATTTATTGATTTTGTGGATATGATATGATTTTATGAAAACAACAGGATGTCTTTAAAATTACTATGCATACTTTTTTTTAAACTAGTTTTTTAATTTCAAGATAAAATTTTTCAAGGTAGTTGATATTTTATATATTCTTTATTGAAAAACTACTAGGATTTGTTCTCACACCCTAACATTTCATTTGGAATGTTTTAGATGTGATTTTTTAAGGATCAGGTAAAAGGAAAAAATTTATGTAGTTCTCTAGCTTTACATGTTTCTTCTTCCCGGTTCATAGTTTGAATGTTTGGTGGTAATGTGTGTTCACATAGTGATTTTGGTCATGGTTTTTCTTGTTTTACATTTAGGATTATCCCTTTTCTAGTTAATGTTGTATAATGAATTTATATGTTGTTTTTTATACGCTTCACTCAATATATTATTCTATTAAACATAAGGCTTGTTTTCTTTCATGAAAACAATGTAGTGGGAGTACATAGGGGAGGTGCCATGATTCACTATAATGGAATGTTATATATTTCAAAAAACCATTATTTATGAAATAATTATTATTTTATTTATATACTATGTTTTTCATACAATGATAATTAATTAAAAAAGATGAATTTTATAATTAATAATCATTTCTAAATTAATAAGGATTTATTTTTTTGGAGACTTATGAAAAAACAAGTGTTTTTAAGTGAATTGAATATACTATAACCATATAAAATGTTTTTTAGGACATTAGTTTCATGTAAAAATTACTTCATTATATATATAATGGTTTTTAGGTATCAAATATTTTTCAACGTGTTTTTTATGGAATTAAAAAATTAATTAAAATTCTAAATATATAAATTAATTTTCAAATCCTCAAACATACTTGATTAAAAAATAAAATTCCATTATAATATAGTACATTCTATACCGTACCAAAATTTCATAATTCATCATTTTAAATGATTAAAATTTATAAAACGCTTCTTTTATATTAATATAAAATTATTAGTCTAAATATTCATTTATAATAATAATATTTTTAATAAATACATTTCTATTCATTTATTAATACCAACAAACCTCCTCCTACACTTATAAATAATAACCTTTTAGAAGCTTTTGTGGTCACATATAAATCATCATTCTTTTAATGAAATCATTACTATTAATTCATATAGGCCACCAATTCTTATTTATTTTGATGTATAAATACATTATAGATAATTTATTTTATAATTTATTAAATTAAATGATATATTTTATAAAAATATAAATGTACTATAATAATTCATATTAAAAAAGGATAATGACAAAAATAATGAATTAATCACAAAAATAAACCTATTAGTTTCCCGTTATTATCCTCTATTCTAGGATACAATTAAACAACTTGATTCCCTTATCTCACACAAACCAATATCTATTTTCTCAATCTAAAACATTCACCCAAATCAATAGATTCAATCCCTCAATGAATATTATAACATTATGGGCTTGTCTTAATATAAAAAAAATCCATTATCCTTCTCGTATATTGAAACTAATAGTGGGATATATGAATGATCATAAACATACATGTCATAAATAACTATTTCATTGTAATATATTTACATTACCTTTGAGGATTGTATGAATTTTGAAACAACAACTCTTCTTTTTATCAATTTGTTATTTATAATTATGTTAAAAACATTATAATACATAACGAATGTATATAATATGCAAAAAATTCAACACATAATAAATTCATCTATATATATCATAATTTTCCCATCTTCATAACCATGGAAAATGTAATCATAATTACGGGATTAGCTAAGATGTAGTTTGAGGGTAAACGTAATAAGTCACAATCAATGAACATGTGTTATCATTATATACCTTTAGTGGTATATTGAACATATTTAATAATTATTTACCCAAAAAATAATTGAACATAAATGACTTCATAACATAACAATACATAGAGAATATTTTGGATATTATATGGTAAAGGAATACATTATAATTGGGGAACACAAAGAATAATATAAATAACTATATAGTTGATCTTGTATCAAACCCAATTTATCATTGTGGATAAGACTTCAATAACCAATTTACTATAGAGATTCTGCCATAAAAACATGTTACTCTTTTCGTATCGAGCTTTACTACTCATTTATCGACAATATCATTAGAGGTAATGATTGGCCAAATACATTTGATGGCAATAAAGGTCTGACATACCCCTTAATAACTAACTATTCACATGTGTTCTAGAAAAATAAATCTAGTCATACCATAATTAAAAATCATAATTAAAAATAAGTTTCATAAAACATTCCAATGAATAAAATTCAATTTTAATATCCTAATGAATCCCTAGAAAAAAGATGGTTTTCATATCATTTTTAAATGGATTAAAATAATTGTATCATTCATAAATCATTTATAATCATATCATGATAAATCAAGGGAAAATAAATGGAAATACAGTGACATTAATAACCATTAAATGTAAATACAATTAAATTAATATCATAAAGAATATGTTATTTACACCAAATAGATAAATTTTATATTTTTTAAGAAATATAATTCTCTAAAATGTCAATATTTGGAATCCATATGAACACCCTTTAAAAAATATTATAAAAATAGTGTATTGAATATGTAACGACAATAGAAGATAAATATCATTAATACCATTAAAAATATTGGTGAATATAATGATAGTTATTGATCATTCCCCAAAAATGTAAGGACATTAAATAAGATACCCATAAAAATTATTGGGATGTTTATATTTGTAAAAACACCCTTTGTAATGAATAATATATTTTAAAGGAAAAAATAAAAAGATGAAATGCTAATTTATGGAGTCGTGGAATTATAAATTTTAAAATAATAAATATTATCTGTATTCTAAAATCAATTAAAAAGAAATATTTTATAAAAGAAGCATAAAAATAATTAAAATTATAAAAATGAAAGTAATGATATCATGTTTCAAATTACAATATAAAGAAAGAAGAAAGATGTGGTGATACAGAAAATATTAAAATATATTTTTACAAGAAATTTTCATCAAATTTGAAATAAGGCAAATTTACAGGTTTGTTGAAAATGGTAAATTCAAAATGATTATTTAAAATATTTCCCTAAACATGTTATCTTTGGTAATAAAATCCAATAAATGAGTCATTTAAAAGTTAAAACTACATTCCAATAAATACAATGTATAATAAAAATTAATTATTTTTGAAAGAATGGAAGGAAACTTTTTTATAAATTATTAAATTCCATTTTCTAAAAACCAATATCGAAAAAGGAGGATTAAATTATCATTTTAAAACGGGTGAAGACAATTACTGCAATTTTATAAAATAAATAATATTTTAATTCAAAAAAAGAGGTTAGTGTTGGTTAGGAGTTAAATATGGAGATGGAATAATGTTTTTGTTTCTAAGAATGAGTTTTATTCATACCAATATTATACATTTATTTTTGAAAATTTTTTTCCAATAAGTTTTTAGTGATGATAAAATGATATTTTCATATTAAAAAATAGAAAATACCATATTAAATGGTGGAAATGGTTGGATCAAGTAAATAATAAGAATTATATTCTTATGAGAAAGTCAATGAGTCAATAATCATAAGTTAAATATATTAATATATTTTTGAATTTTTAATTTAAAAATCAATGGTTTTTGAGATGAAGATAATGAAATGGAAAATTAAATCTCTTGAAATGGAAGTAATATTCATTTATGAATGAAATTTGGATTATTTTAAAATATATAAAATATGTTCTGTTTCTCAATATAAAACATTTCTGATGAAGCATAAAATGATACTGATAACGCTAATTGATTGAGAAGGGTTTGAATAAAAACCAATTGAATGATTTCAATTTAAATTAAAAATAAATAATAATCCATAAAATGTATTTCGATATATTATATATTCAGATGATAGAAATAATGAAATCTAAAATAAATTGATAAAATTATGTAAACATATTTCAATTAAAGGAATCTATTATAATAAAATATTAACATTCCATTGATTAAATGATTACATTGAATAAACATCCAAAATAATTTATATATTATTTTTAAATAAACACTTATAAACTATAATAGTAATGACCCATAGTTTATAGATGATATTTTCATTAGTAAATTACTATGAATTATGTTATACATTATTATAAAAATTAATAGTAAAACAACATAATTTTATTCTATTAATAATTAAATAAATAAATGAAAATTCTCTACAAAATTCAATATTTTAAATGAGGAAAAAATAAAAAATAGAAAATATGAAATGGGGGAATATGGATCACCCTGATCTTCTTATATCGTCCCTCCCATGAAGAATACTATATAAATGAAACAAAATATTAATGACCTAGTCCCCATATTACAAAATTTAAATATAGAAAATTGATTTGATTTTAATATATTAATGAGTGAATTAATTTAGTTTTATATATTGAAAATTATGTTCCCATTAGAATAGTATTGTGACAATAGGAATTATAACATGACCATTATGAATAGTAACCACACTGTGTATTAGAAATTTCCTCCCAACATAATAAATCATTATGTAAATAATATTTACCATGGTAATATCATGTATATATAAATATTATGTTTCAAAAAATTAAATATCATCATCGAAAGACTAAAAAAAAATATACGCACATTTTTAATTAATATATTTTCATGTATTTTATAAAAATCATTGCATTGATATTAAAAATTAGAAATACCAAATGCAAAGATTTCTTTTTAAAATTAATAACATTTTTCAAATCATCTCATCGAAATTATCCATGTATGATTTTTTTGTAAATTATCAACAATACATCAATTTTCACTTGAATAGTAAAAATACACTTTTCCATATAACCAATGTGTCTTAAATTATATCATTAATTATATAATAATTAAATAATATTTCCTAGAACTTGAGTTTGGGAGATTAAATATTCTATTTCAAAATTTTTTATTCAAATAAACTAATCATAATATTCAAATCTAAAAGGATAATTCCAAAAACCAAAAGTGAGAATTGATTTTTTAAAAGGAAAAATTCTCTTTCATTACACATTCATTTTTAATAAAATAATTATTTTTAATTACATAGTATATTTAAAATCATAAACAAGTTATATTATATTTATTGATTTAACTATCCTAAATACACATTTATAATTTCTACCTGTGATATACTATTTATTTATCATTTTATTCAAAAAATACCCTGCTTCTCATGTATAAGTAACCCCTCTCTCTGCCCATGGATAAACCACTCCCTAACAATTTAAAATCGAAATAACATATAATATATGTTCTTTAAATCCTCATATAATCATTAGGTATGTTCAAGAAAAATACTATAAAAAATAATGGGATTTATAATGGTGTACAAGGGAAGCTACACTAAAGAGTGGGTATATCTCTTTTTAGTCTTCCATATATTCTTCTTATCATTCATATTTTTTATGATTACATTCCAAATCATATTTTATAAAATTAATTATTCATTAAGATAAAATTTTATTAATTCTTTTATTATACTTTAGTTTTTATAATTATGAAAAATATAAATTTCATACTTTCATTTCACTCTCTTTACAACGTCTTGTAATGGATGTTTAAACAACTAAAAATTAATTTCCAAGGTGATTCATATAACCACCTAAATCATTTGATAAATTTAATTATATAATATATAAATGAATAATTAAAAATATTATAATCTTATGTGTTAAGTTATACTTTCTTATAAATTTTGTTGATCCAAAATAGGGAAATAAACAAATAATTTTAAATTTATAATAAAATAATGATATCAAAACACATCAATTTGATCAATTAAAATTATGAAATATAATAAAATTATTATAATATATATTTTCCTTTATAATTAAATTAATTTAACATCTAGATCATTTATTATTATATATATACTTTATATTTAAGTGGCACTAAATTATCGAAATAAAGTGGAAATAATGGTATGAGGAATATAAAACAAAAAACATTCTCTTTTTGTTATCCTTTTTTCATGAATTCCTCTGTAAAAATATTACTGTTATCTTCATTAAATATCATTTCCTTATTCAACCCTTTTCTTTTCTGGAATTTTCATTTTTTCTACTTTATTTTAGGTAAAATACAATGACATTCTAATAAAACTCTTATATCAAAATCACAAATTTAGTTCTATTGAGTGCTATGATATAACTCAAGAATATTTATTCTTAAAAAATTTGTTTTTCTAAATTGTTCATATTGGAATCCCATGACTACTAATGAAATCATTATTGATGAAATACTTATGAAATCCCATTCCTTTTCACATGTCATTACATGACTATGATTGTAATAAGTTCTATGTGTCATCCATGAAAATTTAAATGTTAGGATGTGATGGGTGAGCCCTAAAAATTATAACTCTCTAATGCATTGTTAATGTGTTCTGTCTCATGATATAATGTTTACTATTAACTAACATTATGATATATTTCTTCAAAATGATGATGTTATGATTATGAAGTAATGTTATCTGTGAACATGATGCAATCCTTGTTCATAACTATGTGTTGTATATGACCAGTAATACATGATGTTTAGTTTCTATACATTTCCACATTTTATTCCATTATCACATGATTTTATCATGATATTGATTATAATAATATTTTTATGATTTGGTGATGATTATTATCACAACCATTTTATGTTTATTCATGTCACTAATTCATCCTTATTCTAGAATTTTAGATCTCTCCTTTCATCGATGTATATACCCATGTGTGTAGAGACCCGTAGCTTGACGTACATGGACATTACATTACATTTGCGGAATACTTAGTACATAACCAAAACACACACACAAGGATCGTAATAGTTTAGCGTCTTTGGAAACTCGGAACGTAATATTCTAATCGTGGTGAAAGATCTTCGAAATCTCCCATAAAGATCTTCTTCTTTTTTACCTAAAACCTTTCTTTATATCCTGGGGAAAAGAAAACATAAAAGGGTGAGCTCAAATTCTCAGTAAGGGTAAACAAAAGAAATATCAATCACATCATATACATAAGCACATAACTTTTGGAAATCTTAACCTGCAAAAGAGATCATAATTTCATAACATGGGGTAAATCATGGCAGTGAAATGTAATCACAATAATCATAACATAAAACATGAAACTTTGTGGCATTCACACATAATCATAGAGAATCATTTCTTGTTAGTCAATACTCATTGCCAAGACTATCTTAGTGGACAAAGTCCCTTTCTAAATCGAGTAACCCTCGTTTCAGTCCTGTTTCACTGAACCGGTATAACCTACCGTTCCAGCCCTGTCTATCTCATGAGATATAAAATCTTTACCCAATGCATTGGAGGGAGATATAGGTCCCACCCATCTTATAATGAATCCTTTCTTATGTGTGCCACATAATCATAAATCATACATCATCGCATAACCCATGTAATAAAAATGGGATTCTTAAACAACATCACATTATAAAACAATTCATATAAGATAAAGGAATTCATAAAAATATTTCCATCACAACATAATCAAACCAATGTAATAATAGGGATAAAAACAGTACCCTTTTATTATATTAGATGGAAAATAATTTTGATAAAATACTTGAACTCCATTCTTGAGGAAAATATCTTTTCTACTTCAAAAACATTTTTCCTTTCATAACATGTCATACGACTTTAAAATAAAAGATGTTGATTAAAAATAAACTTGAAAACTTGTAAAGGAAGTTTCTTGGGAATAATGTTTTAAAAATCCATTCATGCCTTATAAGTTAAAAAAACATTCTTCGTACTTTTGTCGGAAAAGTCAAAAAGTACCTCGTACGAAAAACGACAAAAGATTCCTTTCATACATATTACTAAAAACTCACCGAAGGGTAAAAATATATTTAAACAATAGTAGGTGGATGGAAATAAAATTTCATATTTTAGAAACATGAATGTGGATGATAAAATACACCCCAGTAAATACCAATGTATAAACAATCTCGGATAAAAATGAGATTGTGATATTTCCCTTACCTTAGGTCCGACTTGTTTTGTAAGTGTCCGAACCTCCTGTATAATGATTTAAATCATGTTATTGACTTATTCCAGAATCATATTCATTGTTATTATATCATATATGGTCCACTTATGACTTTATATTACCCGTTCTTTTGTAAATTCATGTTAAAGTAGCATTTTGGGTAAAATCGTCTCATTTGTCGTTCGTGTTTTTAACTTGTAATTATTCATATGATTACATAGATCATGATTACTTAATTCCAGAATATAAAAAATGATTTATATATATATATATTCAGGATATACATATATATAATAAATCAGTAAATGGAAAGAAATACACCGTTCATGGAGACGGTAGTCCGTACGTACGCATGAACGCTGTTTTCGTTTCCTTATTGAATTGAATGGAATTAAGTAGATGACATACATATAAATATAAATAATTCTAGTATCATTATTAGGTCATATATTTCATTAGTACTTATTATATATACTTTATAATCATTCATGAATGGTTAATCATTGAGAATGAATCTCATCGCGTCGTGGAGACGGTAGTCCGTACGTACGCAGGAGCGATTATATCGTTCCCATGGTCGTGGAATTGTGTTGAAGTGTATGTATACTATTTCAGTATCAATATCACTTTACAATAATCATATATAGTTACTCATTACACCTTTATACCCATCCAATTAAGGTGGTGGCAGAAAATAGATTACACCACGGCATGGAGACGGTATTCCGTACGTACGCACGCGCGGTGATTTCCTTTTCCCGTAGGATGGATAGAAGGTTAATTAGAGTTGTTTCATATTTATAATAACATATAAGTATATAAGAAATACTGATTTTATTACTTTTTCATCAAACAACAAAAGAAGAAGAAGTTGAAGAAGAAAGAAATTGAAAAGATCGGTAATGGATATTACCTCTTCTTTGAAACGCCTCTTTGAATCCTTCACTTAGGGAACTAAGATTGGTCTTTGAAGAAGACCAGAACCTCTAGGATTATTCTAGGGAAGTGGAGAAGGGATTTTGGCAGGGTTTGGCCGAGCTTTAGTGCTCAAATTGGTGTGAGGAGGAGGGGGAGGAGGTGCCCTTTTATAAGGGAGGAGAGGGGCACCTTAGGAATATCTCAAAATATTATTTTATATTAAAGTCAAAATCGGTTTATAATGGTTCCAAAGGGTCTTATTTCGATGCTAAAGTGGGGATGGGTCGAAATCCTATCAACCAATAGGATTTAGACAAGTTTAGGGTATTATTGTATCCTTATCAATTAGATTTTAACTCTAAGTTAAATAATTTAACTTTTACTGTGTCTTTTTGTTTTCTTTCACTATATGGTTAATACACTTACTATAACATGTCAAACGAACCAAAAAATGTTTATTATTAATATATATATCCTTATCTAAGTCATTTTTCCGAACCTTAGATTTTTAGGAATAAAATAACAATTAATAATATAAAATTTGATTTAAAAACTATTTTGTGTCAATTTTGACACTATTTGATATATGATTTTTTTGAAAGTCATAACAGAATTATATGTTCGAACCAAGTTGATTAAATCAACTCTAATATATAATATTAACCTAGAAAATTAGTTTAATTCATAAAAAGTCTTAAATTACATTTATTTTTGTATTTATAATATCAATTATGTCAATATTTCATTAATAAGATAATTACTGCATCATCTTTGTGTCATAATTAAATTAAATTATTGGATGTCTAAAAATTACAAATAAAACACCATCATGTAGAAAATCTTTTTAGCTTTCTAATGAATATTTACAATCTAATTTATCTTATTTATAACCCTATATTAAAAATGTTTTAGTAAATATACTTTGATTTTAACTCTTTTAACTTTTCTTTGAATTAAATAATAATAAATGTCCTAATCTAATCCAAGTGGGCCTAAATGATAATATTTTACACTTAAGTTTGTTTTTGGTCGAGATTCACTTGTACAATAGAATTAGGACATGTGTTAGGGTAATATTAATATCATTCTTACCCTTAATTACCCTATTTACTTTTAACCGTGGTAAATAAAAGTAAAAAGTTACTATTCACCAAAAATTATTTTCATCTCATTGAACCAAATTTTACTCACTGACATCAACCGTGTCTCTCGGATTTTTGAAATTCCATTCACAGAAGCGGTAAAATTAAGTTTTATAAAAAATTCAGTTTTTTAACTACCACTTAGTAGTTTCACTATTCATCAAAAATTGATGTTTTTCAGAACAATGCCAAAATTTCATCCTAAGATATATTTCATATTCCGAATTCAAAAATGAAGTCTATTTTACCAAATTCATAACATATAAGTTGCATTAATTAATTTTATAATTAAATCCCGCTGTTAAAACAAATAGCATGTTTTTAAGAAACAATATCTATCAAAAGATTGACACTTGTTTATGTCTGGTTTAAATGTGAAATTACATCCAATGACCAACATTGTATTAAATTGTAAAAATATATTCTAAATATACTTTAAAACCACTCAAATTAATAATTTATCACTATTAATTATTTTGATTAAAAAAGTTTTTTTAAATTATAATTTAGTAATTTTCACTATTCATCAGAATATGAAAGTTATCCAAAAAGTACCAAAATTTCACCTTAGGCTAAATTCGATACTCCGAATCCAGAAATGAAGTCCATTTTGAGGGCTTAAATTTCTAAAATTTTAAAATGTGGTTATTACTATTCATAACGACTAGTTATAATAATATTTTAATAGCAAATCGTTGTTTAGTGAAACTTGGTCTTGCGTACAACACACGCTATCGTGGAAGGTCACGATTGCGTGTAATGGAAGGAAAGTCAAGGATGTATGTTGTGAAAGCTTCTTTTGGTGTAGCATACAACACAAGACATTAATGAAATTAAAAAGAATATTTTTCATAAAATCTCGGGGTGTTACAATGTGATTACATGTATTAAGGAGAATTAAGTATTATAAAATGATAATGAATAGGTATTTAAACAATTTTTTTGTTTTATTATTTAAATGTTATGGATAACCCTAATTTCCCAAATACACTAGTCCTTTATATCATTAATTTGTATATCTATTATTTTGTTTATAAATAAAATTATTTAATAGACATGTAATAAAAAAATATGGTCTATATAGTTGGTATTATTTAATAGTATAGTTAAATTGAGATTTATGATTAGAAAAGAAGAGTAAAAACATATGTAAAAGTATATTAATATGTAAAACACCTTAGAATAATATTTTTAGAATAGGATAAACATATGTATCCCATAAGAAATTACATTACTCTTAATTGTGAAATTTATTTATTAGTTCTTCACTTTTTAAATAAATATTTTTCCATCCATTTCTAGTTTATATAATGGTGGAAAACAAGAGAAACCTTGCCAACATCTCGTGTGATGGAAAATAGAATGATTTCCCAAACTACATCCCAATTCAATGCTATGTGTAGTTGAAGAAGTCATTTAAATGACCACATAGTTGTATCATGCTATGAATAATATCCTAATCAATGTGGAATATCTTGGTTAATCAATAAAGTAGAAACTTTATATTGAGTCCCTTATGCTACAATGACACCCACAATTAACTCGATCTTACGATCCACTTTTCATGGAATAAATGGTTAACTAAATAGAGAATATATTTTATATGGTCTATTATACTGAGAAAGAGATATTTACATTGTTCATATAAAATTTAAATGGAAATTTTATCTAATGGTGGGAATTTATCAATAAAACCAAGATGAATGATGATTGGAGTAGAGAAAATGGGATGACATTAAGAAAATATTTTGAACATGTATTCCCATTAACCACATCCAAATAAATATAGATAGATAATTTATAGAGATGATGAAAAATGAATTTTAATCTTTCATTTCTAATGAATAAAACATCACATGACATGCATGATTCCCCTAGGGTTTTTATGTTAAATTCCAAAAAAACAGAAAAAAAATTAATTGTTTAAAACCACGCCTTGGAATGGTTGTAGCAGTTAGTGATTTGGGGAATTATGAATATGTGGTTCGATGTTCTCTCAACAAAGAGATAGAGTTATAAGAATGGTCCCATAGTTTTTTAGATATGTAGAGAATAATAGATTCTCATAATAGTGGTTCAAATGTAAATGAGGAATGAGTTTTAATAACCCACATGTTGATAAATAGGGTTAAAAAATCATGAGAATTTCTTTAAAGGGGTGGATAAATTAATCATGCACATGGGATAAGGATAGAATCTCATGAATTCAAAATAGACATGAATATGTTGTCCAATATGACTGGGGAAAGGACATATCCTCCAAATATTCCATCTATGATTCAATGCTTCTACTATAGGAAGAAAGGGAACTATACACGAAAGTACACTAAACCACAGCTCATTAATGTTAATCAACATCCACAACCACAAAATCCATGGAGAAAGGGAATACATATAACATCACTACTACTTAAGTGGAGCATGAAAATTAAGTATTTTTAGGTACACTTCCTATTAACTCAATGAAAGAAAAAGATTCATTTAATATTGATTCTAGGGATTGATTTTTATACATCATGTTTTCTATAGTTGTTGAATTGAAACCCCAATACAATGAATTAATGATATTTATAAAAACACCAAATGGTGTAATAATTTAAAACCTAGTAATAGAGTCATCTCCTATAAGAATATATGAGATAAACAACTAGAGAATATCAGGATACTTCCCTTGGAGGAGTTGGACGCTATATTGGGCATCGATTGTATATCATTATATAGATAGACCATAATGTGTAAGGAAAAGTAAATATTAGTACTTATTTAGAACCATCCCAGGGTCCACTAACATAGAATTTAATATAATGAATCTATATTAAAAAATTCATAAAAATTATTATTTTTTATAACATGTCATGAAGCATACCATTCCAAAATGGTTGATTTTATAGAAGGTATCAACCTGTAAGAAATTCCAATTATTATGGAATACAATAATTTATTTCACGAATATCTACATAGACATACCCTATATCATGATGTATATTTCTCAACAGAGTTCATATCTAGAGACACTCTTATCTCAAAATTACACTATAGGATAACCCAAATCAAATTTTAAAATTAAAATAAATACATGAAATATCATTTAGATAAAGTGTTCGTACACCCTACTTCATCACTAATGGGGTGATCCAGTGTTGTTTGTAATGAAAAAGTATTGATTAATGATGATGTGTATCGATTACCTGGAGAATAACATGATCCCCATAAAAAAAATTATCTTCCAAGGATGGATTACATGTTGGATGAACATCAAGGATCTCAATAGTTCTCATCTACGGATTGTCATTCTTGTTTATATCAACAGATGTTGAATATGGAATATATTAAGATGACATTATTGTGTATATATTATCGGAACTGTGAGATTATTTTTATTCCAATCAAACAAAAAAATCCCCTTCAATACTCATGTATTTAATGAGTAGAGTCTTATGTTACTACCTAAAAAAATTGGCAGTATTTATCAATTATATTCTCATTTTAAAAAAGATTAAGGAGGAACCTGAATAGAATATAATAATTCTAATGGAGACAATAAAGTAGGAGAGAATTTATGCTGTGTTCATGGAGCGTGACTTTTGGACATATTATGTTGTTTTTGTGAGGAACAATATCACTAATTTGGGAATTAATGTAGACCCTTCCAAAATAAAAACAATTGAGCAATGGAAAATTCAAACTATTGTGGTGAGAATCCGTTGTTTCCAAGAATATTTTGTGTCATAGATATGTTTTTTTTGAATTTACCATGATTTTATATACCTATAACTATGTTAACATGGAATGGGGTTTTGTATGTCTTTACAGAATAATCTGAGGAGAGATTCAATGAACAGAAGAAGAGGATAAACAATGATACTATACTCTCACTAAAAATATGTTGAATTTTTTTTGTGATATAAAATGTTAATTCAAATAATGTTTTGGGTTGTGTACTGCAGCAGAATGATAATGTGATAGCCTATCCATCATGGCTACTGATGATCCATGAGCAGAACTACCTCACACATGATCGTGAGTTAGCAGCTGTGATCATCTCTCTAATGATTTTGTGGAACTACACATATAGTGAGTAATGTGAAATATGTACCTATAATAAGAATCTAAATTATATATTAACAAAACATGATATAAAAATTCAATAATTAATATGGTTAGATATAATCGGGGACTATGATATCTATATTCCCTACCATCTGGGAAAGAAGAACAAGGTAGATGGCCCTCTTAGAAGAAAATAACATATTAAACTATCCATTATGAATAATGATAGAGACCCTGTATTATTGGAAAAAAGGATAGTTCATGAAATTATAACTATAGAGAATACATCCCACCTTTCCCAAATGATTCTACATCCATATATCTAAGATAAGATCAATGATGACAAAATAGATGATCTAGATCTACAAAAGAAGGATAATGTTTTAAAATCAAATAAGCTTCAACATATCCACAATGATGATGATGGTGTGATTTGGGTTGGAAAATGGATCTTTATACCTTCATCACATGAGAGAGAGAATGATCTATTGGATAATTCAAATAGCTAATAATTAACTATCCATCATGGATGTAGTAGGGAATACCATTATCTTTGATAGAACATTTAGTGGGACAACATGATGAAAGAGTTTTTAGAATAAATCATATGGTTATTAGTACATAAGTAATTTAAATAAGGCCGGTATAAGTCCAAAAGAATGAAGTAACAATTTTTTATACTCATGTGAAAATGGGAAAATGTCATTGATTATTTTTCCACTGGTCTATCAAGGACACAAAAATGGAAAAATGTGATATTTGTTTTTAAGGATTGACTCACCATGTATGCCCACTTCATAACTAATCAGGAAGGATTCTCACTTGAATTGAATTCCATGATATATGATAAGAAAGTGGTAAATCATCATTGGGTTACTTTTTTTATCATTTCTTATCATGGTCCAATGTTCACGTCTATATTCTAGAGAAATCTTCAATACGAAATGAATACTAAAATACATATCTTCATGGAATATTATCCCAAAAATATTTTCCAACATAAATGTATTATTTAGAATCATGAGGACATACTAATGGCCTTATCAAGGGAATTAAATTGTTGATCTGATCAACATATACAGTTTTTGAGTTCTCATATTACAACATCTTCTACTCATGTATTCCAATAGCTCTATATAAACATCTGTATGAGAATCAATGTAAAACTCCACCCTGTTGCGATAATTTTGGCGAAGAAAAAATTCACGTTCTTTAACTTTTTAAAGAATTTAAAGAGAAAGATCAATCAACCCATAAACATATAATACCCTCTCATAGTCTAAAAAAAGATATATGAAGAAAATTAGAGAAGGGAAATGGAGTTTAATTTTGGAGTAATAGTTTTCCTTATAATATCACCATGGAATAACGTCATGTTGTCTAAAAAGAATGGGATGTGCAATCAATGTTACATTGTATCCTTTTAGATCCTTGATAACAGTGGATAAATGGAATATCATTTCTCACTTACACCAAATACGGCTCGTGTTCCAAACTTGTTTCATGTATAGCTCCTGAGGATTTAAAAACCTGAACATTCTTATGTACCAAATTACAAGGTGGTATAACTAGAGAATGATATCTCTATGAAGAGTATCCAGTGAATATATTGGACCATTAAAAAGAGATATGTGAAATAAAAAACCCACCTTATTAAAGTGTTATGGAAGAACCTTAAGTATAAAGAAGAAACATGGGAGCCATAGGAAACAATGAAATCAAATTACACTCATAGTCTATCAAATATTCATTTGAGTAGAAATTTTGGGGTATATTTTATAAAGGTTGTAATAATGTTACCACCTAGAGTTATAAAATATATTTTCATCTTGAGAAAAATGATAATTATATAAAATATTATTTAACCCAAATATAGAGAAACCAAAAACTATTTTTTCAAATATTAAGTAAATATATAAATTAATAAATCTAATAAAATTAAAAAAATTATAATTGTAACAAAAATATAAAATATAATTGCTTAAATATGAATATATGGATCACCCTTATATGCTAAATTCATCCATCCATTTAAAAACACTATAGATAATAAAAAAAATATTTGTAAATCATTCACCATAATAAAATTTGTAATGACACAACCATTATAGGAATTTATTTCTTTGCAGATTGAAATAATGGAGTGGTATATATAGTTAGTAATGTGATCAATGGAATTGTATTTTGATTGTTAAAACAGTAACTTGACCATGGAAAACAGTAACCTTACCATTTGAATTGTAATTTTTATCCAACAAAATAACTTATTATATAAATAATATATATCAGGAATAATTTATATAAATAAAAACATTATAACTCCATAAAATAAATATCATTAACAAACAAATCAATGAAAATATAAGCACATTTTTAATAAAAAAATATTTTAAATTATTTAGTAAAAATCAATATAATTGTATAAAAAATTACATATTTTAGAATTTTTATAATATATTTTACATAAATATTTAAATAATAATTTTGAAATTACGTAAGGGTTATTATTTTGGTATTTTTCAGAACTACATCAATTTTTAGATGAATAGTTAAAATGTTGTTTTTCACAAAACTAGTGAATCTTTAATGACACTATACATGATGTAATACTAATATAATACTTCCTAGAACATGATATTATTCCATGATAAATATAATTTAAAATTTTTTATAATGTACATAAGTAAAATTTAATTTCAAAATCTAAAAATAACATTCCAAAAACCACAAATCAAAAGTGATTCATTAAATTTAAAATTTTCCATCATTCCAATTACCTTTCAATAAAATTAATGAATAAGAATAATATAGTTTATTTAAAGAATATAATATATGATATTATATTAATATACAATTTATAATGTCAAAAATTCACAATTACATGTTTTACCAATTATATAACCATTTAATAAGTATTTTACTCGAAAAACATCTCCCTTCAAGTATAAATAACCCATCCATTTCATTGGAAATCCAATACATCACCTATTACAATTCCCAATATATAAATAATTCCATACTCTCTAGCCCCATATAATCATGACAGTTGATCTTGACTATTACAACTCTAAATGAAAATGTAATTTTATATTTGTAGAAGAGACAGTACAAAAAGGAGAGAGTGTTTCTGTTTTTAATTTTCTTTCATTTCTTCTTGTCTTTATTCATTCTTTCAATTAAATTAAACACAATATACTATAAAAAATTATATTTAATTTAATATTATATTAATGGCTAATAATAATAAAATTTAGTATACTTATGATAAAAATTTATGTCATACTTTTCCTTTATACTATTTCGACAACGTCCTTTTAACTAATTGTTATCCACCAAAAATTAAATCTCCAAGAAAATTCATATAAAAAAATTCATGGATTGCTATTCTAAATTATATAATATTTAAATGTTTAATTGAATGTATAAATTTATTCTGTATTTAATTACATGTTACTATAAATTAAATTGAACTAAAATAGAGAAATCAAAGTGAATTGTGAAATGTTTATGAAAAATGGATGTCAAAACTAAAACATCTCTAACAGGATCACCACAAAGATATTGGTTGGATTGATTGGTCACATAACCTCATGTGCATCTTCTAGAATTCCAATGGCCTCTGACTAGAAGGAAGGGCCTTTTTAATGTGGTTGTAGGGAAGACTATTCCCTCATAATAAATAAGTTATATATAGGGGAAGGAAAAAGTTTATAAAAAATAAAATAATATAAAAATAAAAATGTAGTTGAAGAAAATAAAAAAACACCAATAAAAATATAATTATTTATGATGCTGATAAATAAACCAGATATAAAATTATATCATGGAATGATATTTGTATTAAAGTAAGAGTGCAGAAAATAGGAATACAAGCATGCAACCAAAGATGGAATGAAAACGATCCATGTGAAGTATCTACGACACGATAAGAGGCATGGTCCTCTACCCCCAAGCACTATCATAAGTAGTAAGATTCACTAACTAACTAGAAGAAGCACGATTGACATTAACCCTACATGTGAACATAATGTCTACTAGGGAACCAAACTTAGCTTGAGTATGCGGTGAGATAAAATCCCAGTAGGTCGAAACCCATGGTTTCTAAAGCATTCCATTTAAATTAATAGACAATAGTATTGTTACAACATATGATAAATGTAAGCCATCAAAAAAATTAATTAATTAAAAATGACTTAGTATAGGTCGTCAACGAAACCTGTCCCATATCACTAACATTGTCTCAATTTGGGCATCTGAATAAGGTACCTGTAGTAAGCTGGATGCATATATATCTATAGGCTATAAATAAATTAGAAGAAAAAAATAACTATACCCCAAGCTTGTAATATATTTTGGGGATAAGTGAATGTGTCATTAATGTGTGCTTCGATCACTGGAAATGTATCACAATCAACAAAGGTAACAATGTATGAAAAAATAAAAACATTCCACAAATAATATTTATTGTTACATTCAAGTTGTAGATTTGGAGTCTGATCTCATCCCATAGTTATTGTTATAGTACATCCATCAATTAATGGAATACCACTGAGCTCATCCAAGGCAGTCTTCGAAAATAACATTTATTGCATGAAGCATGGCTTTATTATGAGTCCATCCTGGTATCGTATATAAGGGTCTAAGTATTACCTGAGGATTTTCTTATACACTTTTCCAATGGGACAATCCCTGAATGTTTTTTTGGTAACCAGTATCACTCATCCGTATTTTATAATCCTATGGAAAAATGTTTCTAGAAAATCCAAAAAAATCATCTCCCTAGCATAATGTGTAACCAGCAGGGAATTGATAATCCTTGTGTGGTCTTCAATATGGAACTCATGTTGTTTTATAGCCCTGAGTTTAATTATTTTTAAATTAATCAAATATCATATGGAATTCATTTATAATTGCAACAATGTAATATGAGAAAATTAAAACCACTTACTGATGATCATTGTAGTCAAGCAGTTACATCAGAATAAATTTCTCTGCAAATGAATAAAAATGCATGTGTCACATTTATAATGGAAAAAAAAGATAATAACTTATCATGGAATAATGTCACTAGGAACAATGTAATCAACAAGACCTAAGGTTCATCGTTCACAATTATCCTAAATAATTTATTTTAATTTAAAAGTCAACAATAGGGTTTATACAACAACTGAAATTAATTAATTCAATTAATTTGGTTCGAATATAAATAAATATTCCAATAATTTCTGCTTACCCATAAAGGAGTCATCTGATCTTGCAAAAATTTTAATATGCTAGATTATCTCAAAAATGGGTGCACTGATCAAGAATAATTTTTATTTAATTTTAAACATGGAAAATTAAACAACACTTGTAGTAATCGACGAGGGACACAACATGAGATTTATAATACCAAAAAATATGTGGGGATTGATATTAGACTCCATAACTCATAATCATAGGGTATCATACACTCTTTTACGATATTTGATTTGTCCTAAAATGGATAAAATCAGACGATTTCATAAAATCCCCAACTTCAGGTAAAATCCATTAGTGACAGATTGAGAATGACATTGCAAGATTATTTAGTGTGTGAGGTTTTCCTTACTGAGAGCTTTACTATGCACCAGATGACATCGAAATCGGAGGATAAAGGAGGTTGTAGCAGGCTTCTGAAGAAGAGGGAAGGTGGAGCACCCCAACCAACAGGGGGAGGCGAGACACACCAATAGAGGGGGAGAGGAAGTGAGAAAGGAAAGAAAACAAATAATGAAAAAAAAGGTGAAAATAATAAGAAAGAAAGAAAGAAAGAAAATAGTAAAAATAAAATGGTGGAATGAATGAAACAATTAAATTAAATGGATTTACACCATTTTAATTGTTTTTAATTTCTTTCCAAAAATTTCAATTTTATTATTTATTTTTACCCCTCTATCAAATCCATAAATTTTCAATAAATTATATTTATTCTTGTTAAACAATTTAAATTATATTATTCCCTAAGGCAGTGCTCTGGAATGACATAATAGTCTTAAAAAATGCTGGAATAATTATTTAAATAGTTTTAAAATCTTTTTGGGACCTGCAACAGGGTACACATGAGGGCGCCCTGAATCGGTTTAAAATTTTTGACTAGAAAATTACACGGTCTACACATTGGTTTATTCCGAGACATTACAAGCATTTATGTGGGAAATTATTAATGTTTTATCTAACAAAAAAATAAATATCCATCCATATATACATACATTTGATATATATATATATATAGACACTTATGAATATTCATATATATATATACACCTGCACATATATATATATAACAACATATATATTTAATCCTCACATATATAGATATACATCATATATATACATCAATGTTTTTGTCCTAATATAATAATAATTACTATAATTAAAATTATTATTATTTAATACAACCCTCCAATGACCCCATTAATATTATAATGACGAAAACCATAAAAAAAATATAACTACTAATTAATTAATATTTATTATAAATTTTCATTTAATTTGCACAATTAATAATATAAAATTTTTTACATTGTATACATATTAATTACATGACAAAAAAATTTATTAATTGGGGAAGTAAATTTTCATTTTTAGTCTTTAAACCAAATAATAATATTAATACTAAAATTATTGTTATTATTTCTAACATCCAAAAATATATTTATAACCCAAATAAATTATCTTCTGGTGCGATCTGACAAAACTTTCGATGCACAATTTTTTTTACAGTGCCTTGGTTAAACCCCACACCTCTAAACTATAAGTGGTCTGAGATTTCTCATATGACCCTCCATTTTTGAAAAAATAATTATATTTTATTATAAAAAATGGATCAATAAATAAAATAAAATTAAATAGGTTATTACCACATGCGAGGTTTCCAACCACCCAACATGCATTACTGTTATACCTCGTCTAGGGTAATTCCAGCCTTCCTAACCTAATGGTGGACTCATAATTTTTATATAATGCACCGTTTGAGAGTTTTTTCTTTTTTTTTTTGAAACAAACCCACACAAGTATGAAAAAATATATTTAATATTTTTATTCTTTCAACATATATGTTCTACGGACATAAAAAAACATGTACTGAATAAACATCAATATATGAAAATATTTAATAAAAATTTTCAAAGTGGAAAATATGGTTTTTACCCTTCATTTAATTTAATTTAATTTTAAAATTTTAATTTAATTAATTTAATTCAATTATATTAAAAGACACATATTATTCCCAACTATCAGATAGAAAACGGTTTTGATGCTCTATTTTAAAACTGACATTCCCATATAAAGGAAACATATAATTTCCTTCATTTTTTATTTTGATCAAAACACAGGATGTTACAACCATACCATTTTAGAACTTCTCATCCCCGACAAGTCTTCATGAACAACTTTACTCTCACCAGATCCATAGGGTTATGAAGACTCATAAAAAAGGTCATGTTGCGTCTCTAAATTCCTATCACATGTACAAACATTAGTTAGGAAAGAGGAACCTAAAACATTATTATTTGATCCAATGCACATTTTCCAACTGAACCACAGATACATTATTTATCTAAACACATTAACCAAGAGACAAAACCATGTCGTTATCTAATTAAACATCAGTTCAACATTACTTACAACCTTAGGCTTTAATTTTAGAATAAGGAAATTTTTATGTCATGAATCGTTTAAAAATATGGATTGCCTAAAAGACACCTCTATAACCATTCTAACAACTTTTCTAGGTGATTTTTGAAATGGAATTAATGATCAATTTCTATTGACCTAAAAGACCATGTTGAGTCATCATTTCCTGATAATCCCAGGTTGACTCAAACTAAACTCATCTCATTTGAGGATGTCCTAGAGATGGTCTTTCACTATTCTCTCCGATGAACAAAATAGAAAACTAGTCGACCCACTCAACTAACCATTTCAGAAGGTGTCCAGCTTAGATGGACAATGATTTACATACTAAACATCAATGTCCTCTTCAACGGTATCTCGTATTTACCACGTACAAATCTACATAAATTCATACCTAACATCTAATGATGTTCACTGATTTAGGCATCATATATCCTAGTAAAAATTCTAGTGTAAACTCATTTTGGTACAACAAGAGTAAAAGGAACTAAAATAAGGTTTTCTATACTCAATAATTATGAGTTAGATGTTGGTACAAGGACAAGATGTGAATATTAGAATATTTATCGATCCCATAGTGTCATCGTCATAGAGTTCATGATAAATGAAACGACTGGTGTATAAGACTTCATCCAAGAAATTCATACATGGGAATCCAATGGTCACTCATGACATACCAAAGCCTCCAAAAAAACCATGCGTCAGTGTGCAACACTAATAAAACAATGCAAAACATTCCAAAAAACGTTAAATTATTATGCATGGAAAAATACCGATTATCTCTTAGCGCATAAATGATTATTTCATGACAGAGGAATGCTCTTCATTATGAAAGAGTACACTAAAGGATTATATGATTACTAGAAGAAAAATGTTTGAACCGTTTGCATGAAAACCCCACCAAACTGACAGATGTGTCAAAAAACAGAGTCTATCTTATTCATCCCAAGCATTGGGATGAACTCGATTCCATTAACAAACAATTAACTCTATTACGGAGATGACCCAAGATGTATTTGACAACATAAGTCTTATCGATTACACTTAACTCTTCATCATCATAACAACATTAAGCACTCGACATCACCATGCATGTGAATGCATACTAACCCGATGTGAGAGAGAAAAATACGACTTTTAACATGGATGATAACATACTGAGACATCCATAACTATGGATAGGAGAGGACTGGACAACCTATGAAGTAGATATCCATTCCTAAGTAATGTCCAAGCTATTCAAAATGACCATTACCCGAGCCTCAATCCCAAAACAGAAATCAAGGATTCCAAGTCCACTTGCTTGAAAAAGGTGGTCATTTAGAATGTAAGAGTCCTACTGGGTAAATTTATACCCAACTAAACCACGCATAAGAAAACTCATGGAATCATAAAGGAATTTAAACTCAAAGTCTGCTACCTACCACAGGCTAGCCCCTTATGAAAGAATAATACGTCAACCCAAAATGGTTTCCTGCCTATGAAATCCACTAGGATCTATATCTAATCATTATTTCCATTTCCAATGTGAAGAAATCATACTGAGGGAACTTACAATTTTATGGAATGGATACTCAAGGATAAACACTATCTACACTTATATGAGGGTCTCAAATAGAGGACACCAGTACCGGGCCCATTTCTAAGACATTTACATTTAAAACCATTTCATATTTCAACCTGCATATGTTCAACCATCCAATCATATAGGAATCCATATACCATTCCATAAAACTCCCATACACATTATAGGTTGAAGTTAGCTATCATTTAATTGCAACGAATAAATTTTAGAAATTGAAACCAATTACACATAAAAAATGTGAGCATGTCACTACATGTATTTAAGATATGTAAACATTATGAAATCCTAGAAGAAAGGAATTTTAATCACAGTGACATGGTAATAAACATATAGTCATGATTCAAGGAAAATATGCAAGAAAACACAAAGCATAGAAACATGTTGTCATGCTGAATTGATCACCAAAACATGGTAGCTAAAAATGCATGATAAATAAATACAAGACTTGCATGGAAGTTAAAGCAATCAATCATATAAGAAAAAAAATAATACAACTACATGGCATGGCATATTCATGACATTATAATCACTATGTATCTATTATGCTGAATGCAATGCATTATCCTTGCCTTAATTGTCCAAGGGTAAAATTCTATAAACGTCCTAAATCCATAAAAAATGGAAATTAGGACAATCGCTCGAGATGACGTCATATCAAATGTAATTTTGAAATGCATGAACATTAATTCTCGTCCATGGATACGTTTTCAATTCACGTAGGTGCGGTGATCAGTCATAGACATGACTATTAACTACGTGTCGACACATTCCCAGTGTCCCGTCTTCCAATCAAAAAAAGTAAGACAATGGAAAATATAACTCCTATGATACCACATTGTAACATTCCAACTCGGCTCACCTCTATGATGGTGGTAGGATCAGTGGGTCACACGAACTCAAGCACATATTCCCAAATAGAAGAGGATACTGACTAGCTGTGATAGACTTTTTAACTTTTCTATAGGGAAGACTATACCCTCATTGGTAATAAGTAATATTCAGATGAAGAAAACCAGTTTATAAAAAATAAAAGAATCATATAAAAACCAAACTATAGAAGAAGTAAATACACATACCCAACTAAAAACTAATAAGTGCAGAAGTTGGTAAATAAACTAAATACAAAATGATGGAAAGCTATGATATTTTTCATAATGTAAGAGTACAGAAAACATAAACACAAGAATAAAACCAATGTTGAAATGAAAACTATAAAAGTTCAACAAATAAATAATGAGAAGAAGCTCAGTCCTCTTCCCTAATGTACCATCTTAATAGTAATCCACCCTCATGAATCAGAATCATCATTCTTCCCATTCTCCCTACCTATGAAAATAATTTTTTCTAGGGTACCAAAAGGCTCCTGAGTAGGGGGTGAGATAAAATACCGGTAAGTTGATACCCATTGTCCCAAAACCTCCCATTTCATGTTGTAGACAATAGCAGTGTTAAAACATATGATAAATTTATACAATCATATATACATAATAAAATAAATAGGTCTTAGTCCAGGTCATCAATCGCAACTGTCCCATATCACCTACTTCGACTCAAGATGGGAATCTAAAAAATGTACATGTATTATGTTAGATGCATATATATATATATAAAGTATAAAATTAAACATGTAGAAAAAATGGACAATACCCCAATATTTTTGTTAATTATGGGGTCAAGTTTTTGTGTCGAAAATTTGTGATCCAAGAACAAGAATGGTATCAAATTCTATAATTAAAACAACGGATGCATAAATAAACACATTATGTGCATCATTATAATTATTATGTTAATGTTATAGAGTTGGTTTCTGAGCCCACCCTAAAGGTATCACTATTTTATATCCATTAATTACTCCAATACCACTAAGTTTGTCCAATGATGTATTTCGAAGGACCATGTATTGCTCAATGAAAGGCTTTATCATGGGTCCATCAAGGTATCGCATAGAAGGGATCATGTATCACCCGAGGAATGGTGTATCCACTTTTCCAATGGTTCTATCCCTGACTGTCCCATTTGGAAATAGTATAAGTCCTGAGTATTTTAGAAAACTAGGAAGACCCTTTTTTGGAAAATCCCGGGACATCGGCTCCCTGGCGTAATGTGTAACTGGTCAGGAATGGAGAGTCCTTGTGTGTTCCTTAATATATAACTCACACTATCTCACAACCCTGAAAATAGTTATTTTTCATTAAAGAAGATATGAGAGGTTGTGAATTAGTAATTGCAAAAATATAATATGAGAAACATAAAACCACATACTAATGATCATTCTAGTCAATCAGCTACATCGAAATCAATTTATCCGCGAATATAGAAAAAAACGAATATCACTTTTAATGTGGCGTAATAAGATATTAACTTAACAAGGAAGAAAATTAATATGCATCATTTAACAAACTATGCCAAACTTCTGGGTTAATAATTATCTAAAATATTTTATCTTAATTAAAACTCAACAACAATGATCATGCAACATATGAAATTAAATAATTTAATTAATTCGGGGCACACAGAATAAATAGGTAAAGAATGTCCGCATATCCACATGTGAATCCAATGATATTGCATAAATTTTAATAGTTTAGATTATCTCAAATAATGGTTTATTGATCAAGCAAGCAATTTTTTTAATTTAAAAGATGTAAAATCCATCATCGCTTGTAGGAACCAACTAGTGGAAAATCATCTGATTTTATACGAGTACTGAAAAAAGGGGAAAGATAGTAGACTCCCTACCTCATACTTATAGAGGATTGTATACTCTGCAATGATCTTTTATTTTACCTAAAACCGAAGAAATCATAAGATTTTAGGAAAACCCCAATTTTATGGAAAATCCTTCCATGCCAGATTGTGCGACAGATTGAGAATGACATCGCACAATTCTTAATAATTGAGGTCTGCCTTACTGAGAGATTTATGGCACACCATACGACATCAAAAATGGAGATGAAACAAGGATAAAATTGTATTTGGAAGGAGAGCAGAGGTGGTGCGCACCACCTAGCAGGGGAGGTGTGACAAACCAAGAGAGGTGATAGAGGATGAGAGAAAAGAATGAAATGGTAAAGAAATAATGGAAAAACAAATAAAAAGTAATTAAAATATTTAATTAATAAAAATAAAAAGGTGGAAAAATTGAAAAAATTATTCAAAATTTGTTTACCCCAATTTCATTATTTTTGTTTTCTCTCCAAATGTGTTATTTTATTATTTAATTTTATCCCTCTTAAAATTCAATTATTTATTATTAAATTCATTTTATTTATTGTTCACTAATTTAAATTATTTTCATCCCAAATGAATGATAAGGGAAATACATTAATATTTTACATAATTCCCAAGAAAATACATAAATAATTTTTAAAGTTGTTCTCGACCCACAGCAAGTGCATAGGTGCACATCCTAAGTTAGAATAAGAATCTAGACTAAAAAATTAAATAGTATGGACATTGATTTAATCTGAGACATTACAAGTATTGATGTTTTCCAATTAATAATGTTTCATCAAACCCAAATAAATATCCATCCAAGAATATATACAGGTTATATATATATATATACACCTACACACAAACACATATATATAACTACATATTTATTTAATCCCCATATATATAGATATATCTCAAATAAATATATATCAATGTTTAGGTTCCAATCAAATAATAATAACAATAATAATTATTATTATTATTATTATTTTTGAATACAATCCATCAATGAATCCATTTATATTTTAATGACAATAATTATAAAGAATACTGTAAAACAAAACAAATTAATATTGATTGCACATTTTCATTTTATTTTCACAATTAAAAATACCATAATTATTAAATTGTCCAGTATTATTTACAAAATGAGACAAATTATTAATTTTGGAATTAAATTTTAATTTATTATCATCAATGCAGTTAATAATATTGATAATGAAGTTATTATTATTATTATTATTTCTAACAGGCCACCAAAAAATATTTACAACTTAAATAAATTATTTTAATGTGTAATCTGAGAAAATATACGCCTCATGGTTTTAAACCCCTCATCTTTGAACTGTATATGGTCTAAGATTTCTCATACGTAGAACCATTTGTGAGAAAATTATTATTTAATATTTTAAAAAATTTAAAAATAGTAAATTAAAAATAAAGAGGGTATTATCACATTTGAGGTTTCAAATCACCCGACATGCATCAATTCCATACCCTGCCTAGGGTTAACCCGGCGTTCCCAACCAAATTGTTGTCCCATATTTTTCATATGACACAAATTTTGTGAATTATTAAATTTTTTTAAAGATACATGTGTATGAATAAAATAAATTTAATATTTTTATTTTGTCCATGTCTAGTGTCAACGGACTTCAGAACCCCTCTATGACTCAACATATATCTTTGTAAATATATCATAAAATATTTTAATGTGGCAATGAATATTTTTACCCATAGTTTAATTTATTTTCATTTTAAATTTTAATCCTAATTAATGTAATTAAATTTTATTAAAAGACACATACTTGTTCCAATTATTAGAAATAAAAAGGTTATGATTCTCAATTTGAAAGTAAACCTTCCAGGATAATGGAAAAATTAAATTTTATCTTTTTTTCATTCAGTACAGAACACGTGATATTACAAAAACTCTTTAATTACATAAATGAAAACTAGTAACTATAATCCAATTACAATAATTTATAAATATTTTTATAAATTAAAATAATTTACTTCATTGTTAATTTTTTAATAAATATATGTTTATTATTAAGAGCTGAACATGTGATGAATCAATGTGGTTAAAAGTATAGGGATTCTAAAACCCAACTCCTTCTCATTTGGTTATATATTTTTCATGGATTTGTTTATAATAATATTTATCTATTGTTCCTTAAATATCATGAAATATGCCTAAATTTTATTCTAAGAGATTTAAATGTTTCCAACTTCTTTTAAGGACGTACTCAATTATTTTATAAAAGAAATCATATACCAAAAAACACATCATGACTCATCATGAGTTGATTATTTCACTTTATAAATAAAAAGGATTCTTTTACCAAACATATTTTTACAATATTTAATTGGGTAACATGATTTTTATTAAGGAAATCATGAATTATTAAATCCTTCTAAAAACTTATTCCATTCTATGGGTTAATTCATGTATATGATTCTAATATATTCTATATGGAATGCATGATTATGTCAATGATGTTATGTGATGGGGGTCAAAAAAAATATTTACATATAATTAATTGGGTAATTTGATGTATCTCATGTGATAATGGGTAATATTAATTAAAAAGATTCTACATTTCTCACAATGATAATGTTGTGATTATGAACAAATATTACGGGTTAACATAAAGCTGGATTCGTTCACAACAATGTGTTGTACATGAACATTAATATAATAAGTTTCATTTTAAAAAAATTATAAATTAAATGCATTTATATATATTTTTTATCATGATTTTTTTGATGATATGATGATTATGATATCATTATTATTATTATTCTAACCATTGTTATATTGATTAATGTCTCGTATCTATCCGCTTTTTTGGATTTTCACTCACCACATTCATTGATGTATATCCTCATGTGATTACTTGTAATATGGATATAGAACTCATTTAAAGGAATACATTGGAATGAATTAAATAAATTATTATGTTTTATTAATTACATGTAATATATAATCCAAATTTTCCCAAGACAATATTTCTTTTGATCATCTATTGGTTTCTCTATTATGTTGAGTATCATTAAAATGACGTAAAATGCATTTAAGAAAAGTAGGGTATCAAAAATATTCTTTATAAAAACAATTTGTAATACACATTTATAATAATTCAATACATATTTCAATACATCTTTTTTACATGTTTTTACTGTTTTTTATATGTAATATTGACCATTAGAAACTATTTTTGTAAGGGTGGTGTTTGTAGTCCACATTTATATAAATTTCATCATTTCCATATAATTAATTTTACTGGAAGGTGTTAATTATAAACATTTACGAAGTTTTAGTCTCTATTAACGATTAATTAATTATTTATCATTGATGATTAAAAATATAACAACAATATTTAAAATATTATTAAACAATATAGGGTGTTTTCTTAATAAATGAGTTCTGAAATGATACAACCATTCCAAACAAAATATTGAATTTTTTTAATATATTTACTTTATATTATACCATTTATTATGTTTTCATATTAATAGATGATATAAATTTATATCATTGGTCAATAATATGGATAAACATACCCAAACGTGAATATACTATTTCACACATTACCAGATTCCACTCACTTTGTTCTAAAGGACAGTGATCCAAAGGCCTATACATGGAATTTAAATATTCAAGATTGTGTTCGATTGTGGTGAGGGACTATTAGGTTACGATAGATATAATATTCCAACATTATCCTAGTATAATAACTACGAGACAAAAATTAAATAGATAACATCTAAGGAAAAATTAAAATGAGGGAAAGTGATAAAAAAATAAAACTAATTGATGCATTAATAAATTGATATGAAAAAAACAATATATTACGTTGGTATATGAAAAAAAATTAGTAAAATATAAATAAAAGTAAAATAAAGGATATCAACACATCCTAAAATGGTCTAATGTCCTACCTGATCTCATTATCCATATACTTTCTTTACATGATAAGAAAAGAATAACAATTTCTGGAATATCCCTATACCTATCCAAATTGAAAAACATTAATTATAATTATGTTTACACGTGAATTGATACATTTTATGGGTGTGGGTATAACATATTAGACCATTGTAGGGTCCTGAAAAAATTTCAAAGGGAAGAAACGAGTCCCACATTCACTTTACAGAAGGAGGAAAGAATTTATTAAAATCTAGTATATCAAAATGACTCAAATTGAGTTGAAAATATCTAAAGAAACATGATGAAATAAAATTCTCAATGAGTTTTATGTTACTCTTGTACCATTACCTGGAAGGGTTCATAGACCATATAAACCCCAATCCACCGATACACAGAACGACCCATGAGGGGCTGGCCTACAGGGTGATGTCCAGCGAACACAGGAGCCCACAAACCATATCACTTGTGGAATCAAGCACACAATTTCCTTCCTCATACCTATTGTGACCTCATCAGTTCCCAGATGAATAAAATTTTCATGGTTTGACAAACTAAGACTCGTGAACCATAAACTCCACAAGCCTGGGTTGACTAATCCTTATGCGGGTGAAGATATCATTTCATGGGCAGCCCCAAATGGTTCAACATTCCCCTATATTTGATTTCCCCAATTCTCTATAGAAGGAGAAATAGAGGAATTCATAAAGTATGGAATAATAAATAACTAAGGAGACCCTAGAGGTTTGAAGTAATAATTAAGATAGGATTCCGTCTTCAGTCTCGAATCATTGGTGAAGCCAAAATTGCAAACACTTTTTTTCACAGTTTAACTGGATGTGAATCATAATATGAAGTAAATTAATAATAATGAGAGAATTGAGAACCTAATTGGTGAAATAGTGAACCAAATTTTTGGAACTATGATACCCCATGAATGATAGTCCCCGAGACCCTCTTTCATTATGGCATTCTGCATAGTGTGTCACTATGTATATTATACCCAGCCCTGCATACTACACCAATATGCGGATGGAAACTGAGCGGCACGGTAGACTCCATTTAGGACTGTGTACCACTATGGTGCATGGTGGTCCATGCATAGCCATTAAAACTGCTTTCGTACATGGAAGAACCCTCTACCCGCATACCACTATGGTTTACAGTGCTCCCCCATCCAGCATAAGAAAATAGTGATCCAAATGTGGAATCTTAAAAAATTCATCCCTCTAGTTCCAATATCACCCCTCGGTTATTGTCCAATCTTCCACAGCTCCTCTGTGAACTATCCCTCTAGAATCTAGGAAATGCATCCTCAAAATACACCATACATGTATGATCTGATCATTGGGTGAATCAACGTGCCGCTTTGAGTCTACACACACATGGTAAGAGGAGTCAGAAAGTCTCACCCAATAATTATTTGAACTCTGGGGATGTCTATAGGTATACATTACCAAGGTATCATAGAGTCCAACCATGGGACGTTGATGTGAACTTCCATATTCTAGGGACTATGGGTTTTCCCAATGTTTTCAAGACAATTAGAAATGGTGTTCAGTCATGAAATCATCTTTGCTCCTCTTTTTATAGGAGGAGAAATTCCCCCCTTATCCAGAATGCATTATTGGGGAAATCCCACTAAGGTAAGTTAGTAATAATTTGAGGTCTAAGATTCATGATCTCCAATGTCATTACACATTGAAGGGATCATTACTCTCTACCCTATTCCCTGGTAATCTCGGCATGTTCGACCATTGGCCCACCCTCTCCCATCCGCCGGAGAGGAGGTGTGTGGTGGGTAATATCTCTCCCATCCTCTAGTTTCTCACGGCGAGTATGGAACCCATGGGCTTAGAGACTTGTGATGATCCCTAATTCCATACCACCAAACCATGTGGAACATTGAGAACTCTGATTCTTGTCAAACTAGTATATCTAAGATGCCCTCTACATGGCCCAATCTCAAATGGGGTTCCATTCCAAAAGGTCCCAACCAGCCATGTCCCCTTAAATGAGAATCTCCCATGTGTATGCCCCAAGATTACCAAACTATGTGGGCTCTAATTCCACTCTTGAGGATATGTTGGAAGGTCGTCTTATGGGTCTGATGACAAGATCAAATCTCTATAAACCTCTAGGATGATGATTAACTCAAGTGTGCATTATTTCATGGCTTATGTTAGCATTTCCTTTGTATCATTGAGTCCATGTATGAGAATGTTGATTATAGAAACCACGAAAATCCCATAAAAACTCACTTTTGGAATGAATCAAGTATTCAGAAACATATGAACATTACTTTAATCTACAAGAGAGTCCCGGAAGAGGCAATAATCCCCCCAAATGGGTGTCTTGTACCTGACTTCCCATCCTCTTCACTAATAGAGTCCTTAAGTGTCATTGGACAAATCATCATCCAATGAATGCATTCATTTAAAATGAGGGTCTATAAATCAATGATACTAGGTTCATTTTGTTTTTCTAGATCCATGAATAAACCCATTGGAGACCATCTAAAGATGTTTCATCATTATGGGACTGACTGCACAAGAACATGACCCCTGCCAATCACCCATTGGGACCCATTGACTATGGAACCTCCTTCGCAGTACAGCAGGGGTAAACTACCCAGTCCCTATGGGGTCAATCCAATACTACTTTAAAGGATGGTGGCATGGATCGATTTGAAATAGTCACATAGAAATGAAATATTCAATAATAACAGACAAATTTTGTCATCCATCGTACCATTCATTGCATTATTCCACACACATGCTCCTCACAGCCCTCACAGGTGAAACAAAATGGAGAAGCTGACTTGAATCCTTGAACAATGTGGCAGTCTTACCCCACTCAGCCCACATTATATCAAATAAAAAAAATGGGGGGGAGGCAACGATGAATCGTCAAATATGAATATGTTCAAGAAAATGATAGTTTGACAAGGTTCTATGGTCTGTATATATAATATATGTATACAGCAGGTTCCCACAAAGAAAACATCGATCCAACGGACATCTTGATGACCAATGAAGATGTGTTTCTCAGTGACCACGCAGGTGGCCAATGCCCTAATGATGAGTCAAAACTCTTTACCTACCCAAAATCTCCAATGCTAGGTTTCCAATGCACTGATTAATGAGTACAAATGAAATGGTACTCTACCCAATGTGGAGGTTTCACGATAAGCCCTCCAGTATGAGTAGGCTCATCAATCGCCTCCTCAACCGCGGTCAGAACCCCTGCATAAGGAGGCCCTAGGGGTCATCTCAAACCATTTACGTAGCCTATCCCCATATTGTGACAACAAGTACCTCCCTTACCATAGGAAGTCAGATGATTTCAATGATGAAAACATCTTCACAACTACATCGTGGTCCAACTCAAAGGCCCCTTTCAAAGAGAATCCCAACTAACATTGGTTGACCAAGTCACCTCAGGATGACGATGACATTATTCTGAGGGCTACTGCTAAACTCCCGATTACCTGGGCCCCTTGTTCTACCCCCCACGGGTGGAAAATAAATATTCAGAAACATGTTCTTTCACTGGTTCAAAATGAGCAAATCAGCCATACAAACGCAGGATCATTCAATAGACAGACATACCAATCAACAATTTTCACTCAAGCCCACCATAGAAATAACATTTCACAATACGATTATGTGTGTTTTCTAGCTAATTATCATCGATACCACCATGAAGACATAGCAGAAAACAATAGGCAGCTGCAGATATCTGCTGATGCATAAGAAGAATGTCATCTAAATATGGCTGCATCAAGTTATACGAAGGAACAAATACCTAATGATTCATATCAAACCCGTTGTCCAAATATGGTGGAATCCAGCAATACTAGAGCACAACTACATACTGGCGCATATCATGCCAGTCATCCAAATATGGTGGTAAGAAATTATGAGAAAATTCAAATTCCTGCGGATTCATACAAAGACTAGGAGAAAAATACAACTACATGTGAGCTGCTGAAAATTCCTACTCATGAATATGAATCCCACTGGTAAAATACGAATGAAACATGACAAGACAACTAGTGGAAGACTTGTTCACCTATCTCGGAATAGGAGAACTACCTGTATCTATTGGAACCCCATGGGGAACCAGAAAGGGATCAAACACCAACTATAACATTGGAATGGGACTTCATACCATTCCATTTAAAATATGTATCTCATAAAATCCTAGAAATGATGGAATATCAGATGTCGATTCAAGACCATATCTTTCACACATTCCAAGATATCATTACATCAGTGGAAAAGTTGAGAAACCAGGCCCACGACTCAGTTTCCTCGAATGGATTGACTTTCTCACAAAAAAAGGGTATGTCACTCTAGAGAAGTTATCCACCCCTACTTATGTTGAGGATGGTCGATGACATTATTCTGTGATGCAAGAACAACCAGATTAGAAAAAAAAACAATCCCAACTAGGTGATGGTGGTCTAACATGGTGGCTGAATTAGGGAAAACACGTATCCCTACCAAAACTCAAGATGCATGTCAGCCTATCCCAATAGCATCACAGGTCCAAAAAATACATGGAACCATATATGAATTTCATTAAAAATAGAATGTGGCCCCAATTACCTAGAATAAAGTGCTCTAATATGAAATGTGTCAAATGAAATAAAAAAATAAAGGGCACATACGTGATCCTACTTTGCTGGAAGCTGTGGTTTGTGAAACCCTCAAACATATATTAGAAATGGCTCAAGATTTTGTCCGCCCATTAGAAAATTATGGATGTGGCAGTAGTAGTTTTGAAGGTCATCCCTTTAATAACGCACTCAGCAGCTATAAAGGATTCCCTAGAGCACCCATGAAGGCTTACTCCTTGGGTGAGGAATGATCAATCATGAGAGACTATATTCTTATGTGTGTTTGGTTAGCCCTCTCATTGACATGAATATCAGACATAAATAAGTTCCTCCCATATCTTTTGTCTGCCCCAATAGTCCTCCTCATGGAATATGCTTCATATATGCTTCTCCCTATAGTTGGATATCGAGTAATGATTGTAGTCATTTCCATAATGATAGTCATTGTGAATTCCCTCCTCACAATAGAAAATTTTGTGAATGCCATCCACATAGTGACATGATGTAATGATAAGGTCTTCTACTCATTGTAGTGCATCATAAAGTCCCTACCTATGATGTACACTGCAAAAATTCTCCTGAAACCTAGGTATCTAGCTATGATAGTAGTCCTTGCCATCATAGCAGTCATCGAGAATGTCCTCCCCTCAGTGAAATCTAGAAACGTGAAGGTCCTCCCATCACTGTATCCCACCATGATGATCATCTACATTGTATATGATATAAATAAATTTCCTATGGTAGAGAATCAATTAGAAATTGGTCGACATCTCTATTGGGTCCCAAATAGTGATGGTCCTCCCCTAACTCAAAATTCATACAAGTAAGAAGGACCTCCCCTTGTTGGAAAAAATGTGAGAAAGACTTCCTATGGTGAGGTGCTCATAATAATGGATTCCGACATATCAAGCACTCATTCTATAATGAGGGATATCATTTCTCAACTAGAGAATGATCCAGGGACATGATCATCTTTAGAGCCACCCCTGCATTGTTTACATATCAATGACTCTCCCACCATTCAACCTACTTGGAACAAACTTATTACGAATCAGTCAAGCTGGGAATATCATGTAGAATATTTCTCGGAAGAACAACAACATGATATTTCTCATGAGAATATGACTAGCTATGGATAACATTCCACTGATGTATTTTCCAATGACCACTTATTACTTTGACATACAAAGGAATTTTTCTGGAGAATTTATGGATAACATTCGCTAAAATATAGGGATGGTTTTTTCCAACTAAAAGAAAAACTCATTCCCTATGAAGGGTATGCATACCATGTTAAAATGTTAGGAGAGCATCATCGTCTAATCAACCTGGAATCCATCCTGTTTTCTTGACAGTAACAATTAGAATGGACAATGAACATTATTGAATGAGCCTGCATCTATTCACGGCAGAAGATGCATTGCCTCATCGGTGACCCCAACTAGAGTTCATGTTTGATAATGGGGAGAACATGGAGCTCTACACTTCACTACATGTGTGTGTAGAAGGCCTCACTATAAACGAATTCTTGAATATTCATTCCCCACAGGCAGCAATCAAATGAAATCCCCTCTTAGGAAAGATGGAATTCTTAGTAAAATCTGAAAATATTAAATTTCAAAATCCTCAGGACTGACGAGATTATGCAATCAAAAATCTTATCATCCAGGTAACCGAGAACATCCAATAGGATTCCCTCATAAGGTAATCCAACTAGAAAGTACTTATCATGGATTAAGAGGCCCATGAATGTTTTACATTTCCAATTCCATACTCATCTGAGACATGTTTGGTAGTCCGTGAAATCAAAAGGGTGATAATTATGGCAGTAACCACCGCAAAATGGGAACAGCCCCAACACGTAAGGATGGGGGAATTTTTGACTTCTAAATACCCCATAATACCATAAAATCTTGGATGCAGATCATCAATGTGATAATGGGAGTAACCCTATTCCATAGGGCTGGTTGCATTTTTACCACACATTCCCACACAGTGAACGTCAGTCTTCTCCCATTTGGGAAGATTGATGAGGAGAGAAGTCACATGTTCCACCCCATGTTGTGGTTCAAACCCTATGTGATGAAGGAATATTATAAGGTCGAATCAATCCTCTAATCAGGTCAATCATTGCAAAGAAACCAAATGATTACCACAGAATGGAAGGATAAAGACCCAAAATGGTCGTAGAATGTATTTCTACAATTCGGCATTAGGTATACCAACCCCAATACAGTATGATTCAGTAAATGTGGTAAATTTCAACCCCATAGATCACGTAGAAAATAATAAAATTGGGGAGGATTCAAGAGAATATGATTCCCTATGACAGGCATCCCACGCCGAGTCGAATGGTGTGCATACCCCAATCCAGAGTGCTTTACTAAATCTAGGATCCCCCTAAATTAATCTATCAATTCCTCCCTCGAAAAACCCCAAAAGGGGATGAATAAATCCCACGTCATTCTTGAATCACCACCCCACTAAGAATGCTTCCCATACAATTGAGAAAGTATTCGACAATAAGGAGGAAGAAATGAATGAGCTCAAGAGAATTACTATCATGATGTGTCGAGGATGATATCAGGTTGGATGTGTTCCTCCTGGGTAATGTCAACAGGTGTTCCCAGAAAGGGTTTCCTTTCCATAGTCAATCATCCCAGTGAATGTAGTCAAGATTGGGGTCCCATTCAACATAGAAAAGGGACATTAAACTATCTTAAATCTAGCCCCGGTGGAACATCAAGACTTCCCCCCATTGAGATGGCTTCCAGAGTATATTCAGGTTAACCCACAAAGGATTCCCTCGGCTAGGTATCCACCCCAAATTCTAGCATCACTTGCATGTCCATCTTTGGCCACTATTGCATAAGCACATGTTCAATCCTGGAATGATATGCATCAAGGTCTCATGAATAACGTCAAGAAACTAAAGAATATTTTAGAAGCTATGGAGGGGTGACACGCTCCAATAAAACCAGACCACATACCATACCCTGATTGGGTGAGCCATGTTCTATAACCACCAGACATCAGAAACCTTGTATTCCAAGTGATAAATTTCTATGGAGACCTAGAACATCATCTAATGAAATATGTATCTTACTGTGACCCCATGATATGAAATATGGAGAAACAAAAATCCACAAAACTCAAATGCTTCATGTGAACCCTTTAGTGCACTCCCTTCATATGGTATACTATCATTCCATCAAGCTCAATCACAGGATGCAAGGTCCTCCAGAAAAGATTTATCTTCTTATTTAGTTCCACATTACCTAAGACAACAGTCAGAGTCCTCATGAATTTCAAATAGTGAGAGAATGAAAGTGTTTCAGATTCATTTCAAGAGGGAAATGCCTGACTTATTCCCTGAACTGAACGCTCCTCTAGAACGAAATGATCTCTTGGTGCATTGATAACCTTCATGATGAATTTTGAACAATACTCCTCCGGGTGAAGTACCCAAGTGGGTTTTTATATTACCCCATCATTTACCAAAGGATACAATATTCCTGCAGCCGACCAATCTCATGTCCTCAGTTGCCCCATTAGCCCTATGAAAAATAGTAGGAAAATCTAAAGCGACATCTGTCACGCTTAATCCACCAACAACACCAAACCAAGAGGTGAGGCCTCTAAAAATAGTATGGGACCCCCTGGATTCTAACAACCACCCCATTAAATTTAAGATGACTGAAGGTATGATAAAAGAAATCAGTTTGAGGTGAAAAATGTAATTTCTACACGTTTTGATATGACCAGGTCCATGGATAGTTCATAGCAGCTATGAATTTAAAATTTCTCCAGTTAACAGAGCCAAATATAGATGATAATGTGGGCCTTTATGACCATCCAAAATATTTTCCCTATCACCCGATACTGGGACACACCATTCAAAAATGCTTCAACTTTAATGATCTCTTGCAAAAAATGTGAGATTATGTCGAAGTCAATTTAGGTCAACTGCATGTATAAGGGCATACGTTTCCATCTCAAGCCCATGAATGGAAGAGGAATTGAAAAAAAAATCTAGTAAAAAGTAGATAATTTAGACAATTTGATGACTTGATAAATAGTTAACCAAGTTTATGGTATCTTCTAGGTATAGTTGAATCAATAAACTATTCCATGAAAAGCTTCTAATGCTACACGTTGGTCATCTTCATCATCGTATGTTGTACCTCTCGTATCCCCTCGTGGTTTAATTTTCATGATCACAATCACTTTCATGTTTATCTAACATTGTTTTAAGTGTTTTTGTTTTATAGGCAAAAGATTTCCAAGGAAATGGGCCATGAAGCACATCAAGTGGACTGAAATTCAGTCCACCGGCCAACCGGTGTGATAGCACCGGCCAGCCGGTGGAACTGGCAGAGGCATTGCCCACTGCCAGGTTCCACCGGTCGACCGGTGGCTCTGTCACCGGTCGACCTGTGGCATCCATCCCAAATAGTGTTTGCTACTGTCTTGCCACCGGCCAGCCGGTGGCTCCTCCACCGGTCGACCGGTAGAGCCTGGATCAAGACTCTTCTTCTCTACCAAGGCACCGGCCAGCCGGTGGAGCTGTACCGGCCAGCCGGTAGCCCAGTCAAACTAGCCGTTGGGTTTGACCAGTCAACCCTCTTTTGGCCTCCAACGGCTCCGAAGACCTCTCCAACGGCTCCGAAGCCTCCCCAAGGGTTCCATGCCTATAAATAAAGGCCAAGGAAGCCCCGGACACCTACCGGAACGATACGGAAGCCCACATACACCTTGTTGATCATTTGGCGTACCTCCGGTGCATTCCTCCAAGGGAACCCCAAGTGCTCCATCCAATTCCACATTCAAGAGCACCCTCAAGAAGCTTGGGAGACCACGCTACATCAGCTCCATCATCCAATTGGCGCCCAAGTCTTCCTCCAATACGGTTTTTATTTTATATTCATTTTGAGCTTTAAAATTGGGTTTGTGCCTACAAACCCCAACCCTTTTCTCATCCCCCTTTCTTTTGGGTTTCACACCACCACAAAGGTGTGAAGAGGTTTCTTCAAGCCTTTCCTTTTAAAAGGCTTGTGTTTCGGTGAGCTAGCCTTCACCCGTTAAAAAGGCTAGTGGGTTCTTGCTAAACCATCAAAAGCAAGTGGGTTCTTGCTAAACCACAAAAGCAAGCTGTAATAGGTCCTAGTGCTACCTCAAATCCTAGTGGGTTTCTTGCTAAAACCATTGAAAAGCAAGCGGTAGGAATCTCTCAACGGTTGAGTTGGGAGCGGAGACGTAGGCCGGGTTTTGGCCGAACTCCGTTATCAATTTTGTGTGTCTTGCCTCTTTATTTCCGCTGCATTTCAACTTTGATTTTTAATTTGTTAATTAATTTTTTAAAAAGGCAATTCACCCCCCCTCTTGCCATCCTTCCCATTTTGTTCCGACCCAACAATTGGTATCAGAGGGAACTTTGAGTAATTCCCTAACCCGGTTTCAAATTTAAGATCCATTTAGATGGCATCAACCTCTTTCGCCCCCGAGGGCTACTCTTTGGGTCGGGCTCCATTTTTTGATGGAACCGACTATAATTATTGGAAAACCCGCATGACCACTTTTCTTAGAAGTATAGGATATCCCATTTATAAAATTGTCATGCAAGGTTTCACTCTCTCCTCCCCCGACGAATCCAAATGGACCCAAGCCGACATTAGAAATTTTGAGCTTGATGGCAAAGCCATGAATGCTCTTCATTGCGGCCTTGACCGAAACGAGTTCAATCGAGTTTCCACATGCACCTCCGCACATGAAATCTGGAAACATTTGGAGGTTACCCATGAGGGGACCAACAAAGTAAAGGATACTCGATTGGACATGTACCGTCAGGATTTTGAGTCTTTTTCCATGCACCCAAATGAATCAATTTCTGAAATGTTTACTCGATTTACTGATGTGTGCAATGGTAGAAAATCTCTTGGAGATGACATTTCTGCAGAAACTATGGTGAAAAAGATCTTATGGGTCCTTCCGAGCTCATGGGCACCAAAGGTGACGGCGATCCAAGAAGATAAGGACGTCAAAAATATGCCGGTAGAGGAGCTCATCGGATCCCTTATGACGTACGAGATCACGATGAGGAGGCAAGCTCAAAAGGAGGGCACACCAATCAAGACACCAAAGAACATCGCCCTCAAGGTACAAAAAGAAGTAAGCTCCTCCTCATCTTCCTCCTCTTCATCTTCTTCATCATCGAGCGGCGACTCGGAAATGGAGAATCTCGCCCGCCAAATGCACAAGTTTATGAAGAAGCACAAGAAGAAGAAGAAATCTCGCAAGGCACGAAAGCAAGAACCCACCGCAAGATCTGAGCCCAAGGTAAAATGCTACGGGTGCGGCGAAAAGGGCCATTACAAGCCCGATTGCCCACTCAACAAAAAACGGTCCACGCCCAACGAAAAAGGAAAGAAAAAGGTCCTCAAGGCCACATGGAGTGACACCTCATCATCATCCTCCTCCTCCTCCTCAAGCGACAAAGGTACAAAATGCCTAATGGCATTCCATGAGGTAACTTCTTCCGATTCCTCATCCTCTTGTTCTTCAAATTCAAATTCTTTAAATCATCTTTCTTATGAGGATATCTCACACGCTAGAGACCAATTAGAAAAAGGTTTTCATACTTTATCGTCAAAATTTGTTGCTTTAAAAAAGTCTTTCAAAAAACTTTCCTCCGAAAAAGACCAACTTCTCAAAGAGAAGGAGGAACTCTCCCTTAAAATCCAAAATTTTCCAAATGTTGATTCTTTGGAATCAACCATTAAAGACCTAAGGGAATCCTTAGCCAAGTTCACCCAAGGTGAACAAAATTTTTCCAAACTCTTAGGTTCTCAAAGGGTATCTAGAACCACCAATGGACTTGGCTATACCAACCAAGCTTCCTCCTCCCATGCACCCACTGTTTTTGTAAGGGGGGTCTCTAGTTATAAATTTTGTAATTATTGTAAAAAACCCGGGCACCTCATTTATGAATGTAATTGTAAAAACGCCCGGTATGGTCAACCCAAAAGTATTTTCTTTTCGGACGAATTTTATAGGAGAAGACCCGCTATGAGACAAGTTTGGATTGAAAAATCCCTTCTAGAGAGTCTCTCTGGGCCTAAAATCATCTCTTTTCAAAATCCCTCTCCCCGGTGATTGATTGTTTTTATTTAGGGGGAGTTAGGTTCTTTTAAGCCTTTTTGTGAATTAAAAATTTTTCATTCAAAATTCTCATTTCAAATTTTTTATTCAAAACTTTCGATTCAATCATTCATTTTCAACTCTTGGTTTCAATTGGTTTTTGATTCAAAACCTTCAATTCAAACTGTTATTCAAATTTTCATTTCAATTTCAAAAATCTCAATTGATTTTCAAATCTCAATCTTGTTTTTCAAATCTTATCCCTCAATCAAGTTTTATGCCCCATTCTATTTTGATAATCACAAAGGGGGAGAAATTTCTTGATTGATTGGGGGAGAATCCTTTTCATCGTGCTTAGCATTTCCTTTAAATTTCAGTATTTTACATTAATTGTTTTGGTGATTGTGATCATCAAAATAGGGGGATATTGTTGTACCTCTCGTATCCCCTCGTGGTTTAATTTTCATGATCACAATCACTTTCATGTTTATCTAACATTGTTTTAAGTGTTTTTGTTTTATAGGCAAAAGATTTCCAAGGAAATGGGCCATGAAGCACATCAAGTGGACTGAAATTCAGTCCACCGGCCAACCGGTGGAACTGGCAGAGGCATTGCCCACTGCCAGGTTCCACCGGTCGACCGGTGGCTCTGTCACCGGTCGACCTGTGGCATCCAGCCCAAATAGTGTTTGCTACTGTCTTGCCACCGGCCAGCCGGTGGCTCCTCCACCGGTCGACCGGTAGAGCCTGGATCAAGACTCTTCTTCTCTACCAAGGCACCGGCCAGCCGGTGGAGCTGTACCGGCCAGCCGGTAGCCCAGTCAAAGTAGCCGTTGGGTTTGACCAGTCAACCCTCTTTTGGCCTCCAACGGCTCCGAAGACCTCTCCAACGGCTCTGAAGCCTCCCCAAGGGTTCCATGCCTATAAATAAAGGCCAAGGAAGCCCCGGACACCTACCGGAACGATACGGAAGCCCACGGACACCTTGTTGATCATTTGGCGTACCTCCGGTGCATTCCTCCAAGGGAACCCCAAGTGCTCCATCCAATTCCACATTCAAGAGCACCCTCAAGAAGCTTGGGAGAGCACGCTACATCAGCTCCATCATCCAATTGGCGCCCAAGTCTTCCTCCAATACGGTTTTTATTTTATATTCATTTTGAGCTTTAAAATTGGGTTTGTGCCTACAAACCCCAACCCTTTTCTCATCCCCCTTTCTTTTGGGTTTCACACCACCACAAAGGTGTGAAGAGGTTTCTTCAAGCCTTTCCTTTTAAAAGGCTTGTGTTTCGGTGAGCTAGCCTTCACCCGTTAAAAAGGCTAGTGGGTTCTTGCTAAACCATCAAAAGCAAGTGGGTTCTTGCTAAACCACAAAAGCAAGCTGTAATAGGTCCTAGTGCTACCTCAAAGCCTAGTGGGTTTCTTGCTAAAACCATTGAAAAGCAAGCGGTAGGAATCTCTCAACGGTTGAGTTGGGAGCGGAGACGTAGGCCGGGTTTTGGCCGAACTCCGTTATCAATTTTGTGTGTCTTGCCTCTTTATTTCCGCTGCATTTCAACTTTGATTTTTAATTTGTTAATTAATTTTTTAAAAAGGCAATTCACCCCCCCTCTTTCCATCCTTCCCGTTTTGTTCCGACCCAACATCGTAGTCCTCTATGGTCTATAAGGGAATAATTTAGGAGAAAGAATATTAGATTCCACCCAAGATGAAACCACAATTGAAACATTCAGACATCATACCAATAAATATGGTACAATAGGCACAACCCAACAAAATGGTAAAATGGGCACCTCCGAACCAAAAAGAACCATCAGAAGGAGGCAGTAAGACAAGAACACTATCAGATCAAGAACTAATATTCAGATCTGTTAGTGAAATTCTCTTCATGGACCACTTAATCGATGGAGACTATGGCCACAAACCTGAATTCCTTATGCCCCACCGTAGTGCCGGAGGAAGAGTCCGCAAAGGCTGTGGGTTTCTTGTAAGGTATAATCGTGGAAGGAGTTATATTCTCAGTCACGCCTCAACTTAACCCATTTACATTTTGGAAACTCAGGTAAGTACTCCCCATCAGACACAATAGAATCTAAAATTTTACTCTTCCACCTCGAGATGAAATATGATCCCAGTTTTCGTGGTGTATATGTCAAAGAATGAACAAATACCAAATCCCCCAGGGCATATGGGTGGACCAGTTCATCCAAACCTAGAAAGGACCACAGTGCCACCAACACATGTCTTAGAGGTCAAAAAATCTACTTCCAAATGTCAATCACATAATGATTCTATTAATGAACATCCCTGAGCTAGGGAGAACCACCATTTATAGAATACATATGATATTCTAAATCAACTAGTTTCAGTACCGGAAAAGCTATCAATCTTGGATATTTTGAGTCTATCCACAGACTATAGGGGGTGGTCATCGAAGCCATGGTATATCCCGAGGCATTCGAGGCAGAAGTAGAAATGGACAAAGTCTATCAGACAATGACTAATCAAGAAGATTATCACACTGTCATATCCATCACAGATAGGTATGAGGACACCATTATAAAGGGGCACATCAACCCATTTATTGGTATGACAATATAAATGGAACTAAATTATAGAGGACTTTCATTAAAAATGGCCCTGGATCCGACCTTCTCCCACAACGAAACCATGGTTGGATAGGCTATTATGGAGATAGTTTAACACCATGCACCGAAACTCAGTTGGGATATGAAAAAAATGTGAACTGAAGTCATTGGGATGAATCATTCTTAAAGATTCACATGGATGCCTCGAGTCTGATTCCGAGTTCCTAGTAGTGCATCAAATCATGGACATCAACATATTGTTAAGGAGGTTTTAGTTGCATTAACATGATGTAATTCAATCATTATACCATAATTATGTCAAAAATATCAATAATGGGAGAACTAGATAGTGCGGGTTGGTAAGTCCCCAATCGAATCATGTGAATCACTTACATCGACACAGGGTTCATTAAACTAGGAGAGAAGAAGTCTTTTATGATGGCGTTGAATTGATAACTATGACGAACAGATTGGAAATGGCTCCTACCACAGCCCCTACAACAGCCTGTGGAAGAGTATGTGTTAAAAATCAAAAAATTTGAATGCATAAGTTCAATACTAGATACATACTCTATTGTCTTCATGATTTCTGTAACGGTAGATGACTCTAAATACAAGGAAGTGCGTGATGACTCCTATAATGATAGGAAAATCTCTAAAATGATACTCCCAACCCAATAATTGGGACCCCAAACTATCCCAACCTTACTCACAAAGGATAAATATGATTTATCTTCACGTATAGGAGAATTCATCTAGAGAATCCTCTCTACATTAGAAGTGGAAGATTATGATTAACAATAGGAAGAAGAAGAAGAAGAAGAAGACATCAAAGTTTCCCCTCATGCGTTCAAAGAATTTGTATCCACCAAAATTGATGAATTTATGTAGATAAACATGGTAACTAGAGATGACTAATGGCCAACTATGATTAGTGTGGTTATTCCTATCATGAAGAAATATGCATATACCTTATTCCTGAAAAATAACTGACATGTGTTTCCCTTGAACTGCCAAGAAATTCTAGACCTCGATCCAAAGCTTTCCACTCATAATAAGGGTTTTCCAAAAGATCACCAGGGCCATAAGCAGGAAGCTTGAAGGTCCCACCCAACAATTGTTTCCAAAAATATATGCTGAAGTTGACAAGCTGATAAAATCCAACATCATAATGGAAAGTCCAATAGGCAATCAGGCTCATAAATACAGTCCCTAATAAAAAAGAAGAACTAACTAAATAGAATCTTCATTGACCTCTGTCATCTTAATCGGAAACATCAATAAGATGAATTTCTATTCCCAGTTACATAATTATTAATCAACACTACTACCTGATATGAGTCCCTCTCTTTCATGGATGGATATTCTAGATACAACATGATCTGAATTGCCTATGGAGATAAATAAGACACTTCATTAAATTAACATTAAGGTGTGTTCTATTATAGCGTGATTCACTTTGGTCTAAAAAATTTCAGTGCTACAAATCTACGTTCCAGGAACTGCATTCTAAACCCCTTCCATGGAAAATACGTCAAGTTATATATTGGAAATATTCTTTTTAAATCACGATAGCACCCAAACCACCTAGATGATCTTGAAACAGTCTTTAAAAAACTGTGACAACACAGTTTAAAGATAAATCCCCTAAGGTGTGCCTTCATCTTTACCTCTCGGAAATTTTTCATCTTAGACGTACACCATCACAACATCTAAGTTGACCATTAGAAGAAAAAAATACATCCTTGACATGTCCCAACCTACAAACCTCATAGAGGTGATAGGTCTTCGAGGGAACATGGCCTACATCTGGTGATACATATCCTACAATTAAGGTCAATGTTTACCTTTCACCAGGTTAATGAAGAAAGAGGTTTTGTATGATTGTTATAATGATATTCAAGAAGTTTTTTTAAATATCACAAGATATATCCTAATATCACTGGTGTTTATGTTTCCAGTTGAGGGGAGACCACTCATTTTGTACATAACCGACCAGAATTGAACATTAGCCTTTCTAAAATAGATGAATGATGTCAACAGATATAATAAGCCCTATTACCTTATCCAAACCAGTATTGATGTCGAGACATAACATTCGTGAATCAAAAATAACATTATAGCCCAAATCGTCGTGGTTCAAAATTTCAGGCATTACCTATAGCCCCATGAGATCTACCTGGTCACCCAATACAACCCACTAAAATTTATTCTCAATAGTCCCATGCTAACTGGACACCTATCATGATGGACCGTCATCCTATGATAATTTGATGTATGATATATTCCGAAAAAGTCCATCAAGGGATAAGTGTTAGCTGATTTCATGGAAGTACATCAATCAGAAGAAACAATCATGTTGGTTGCCGAACTTCTAGATGAATAAGTGATCGTCATCCCAGAGGACCCCTAGTCATTGGAAATGTACTTTGATGGTGCATCAAAAATCCTGATAGGGAAAATAATGGAGGACCCCATGTTCCTCAATGTGGGGATGTGTGTTATACTCATATAGTCTAGAAAGGTATTATTTCCTTAATAAACACTTCATTCGGAGGGATTTACAAATAATGAAGTAGAATAAAAATCCCTCATTGTGGGCCTAGAGATGGACCTTCATGCATGATCCAAACACCTGTACATAATGGTTTATTCAAATCTAGTCATCAAGCTGGTCAATGGTGACTATTCCATTAATAATGAAGTATTGGCCCCCTTAATGAACCATTTTCAAGAATTGATGGAAGAATTCCCATTATTATCAATGCAGACCTATGTCACTCAGTCACAAAATTCTCAAGAAGATGCATAAGCGAATTCATCCACGGTCCCGGATGATCCATACCAAGATGAAATTGTTATCAGCATTTCCCGTTTTTGAGCCTTATGGTCACACCACTGGTTGGATGAATCCCATTGAATATTACCTTAGGTGTGGGGAACTCCCACCAACTATGGCATAAAGGGAAAAGTTCTAGAGATAGTTTTTCATCTCTGTCTGGTATAATGGGGTAAACCACAAAAACGTTCTATAAAAACAAGGCCATGATAGAGTTATTATGTGGTTCATTAATGGGAAAGATACTTTTTCCATTATGAAATAGGTGCAAATCAGAGCTTGTGGAGAACATCATCTAGCAACCAATCACACCAATGATATTCGAAGGCTTGAATTCTATTGGCCCACAATGAGAAATTATTGTACTAAATTCTCCATGAATTTACATTCCAACAATGTTCATGCTAATTTTATTCACAAACATCCAGAGTTATTTAACATATATATGTACTCCTTTCCATTTTCCATATGTGGGATGGATGTTGTGGGACCATATCCCCCTACCATAGCTATAATACTCAATTTCATTCTCACTTCAACCGAATTCTTTTCCAAATGGGATAATTCCATACCCATTAAATTAATCTGTGTGAATGGCATCAGTAGCTTTTTAAAAGACTACATCATTACCATATTTGTTGTCCCTCACACAATACTGATAGAGAACTACACCAATATCTACTCTTCTATGTTTGTCAAGTTGTACCAGGAGTATGGAATTAGATCCATCTATTCATCCCACTGCCATGTAGCATCCAATTGGTTGATTGATGATTTTAATAAGAATTTTTCTAACATAGTCCTATATATGGTAGATGAAGATAAGAAATTGTGGGCAGAAAACCTCCTTCATGATTTGTGGTCATATCAGACCATGACCTGAACTACCACCTTGGAAAACCCATACTCAGTAGTACACATAGAAGATATGGTTTTTCATATCAAAATTCAAGTTCCATCAATTTTTTTGACCATTTCCAATCATCTTTATATAGATGATCAATCGCATATATGGTTTTATGAGTTGGAGAAGAAATATGAGAAAAGTATTCTCACTTTTCACCTTTTGGAAGTCTACAAATATTGGATCCCTCGAGCCTTCAATAAAAAGGAAACCTTTCAATCTTTACTCTAATGATATATGGTATTGGTCCAAAGAAACTTGATGAGACTCGGGAAGGATCCCCAAATATTGTTCAAAATTAGGCGGTACCATATTTCAAACACATGGTCAATTCAAATGGATCATATTACTAGATATCAACAGATGAATATCTTATCACGACTCCCACAAAAGATAGGTTTTTTAAGAATTACTTCACGTAACAGTAACACCGATGCCACTATCCAAACACTATGACCTTATACAATGTGTTATAATATGATCTACATGATGTAAAACTGTATGGAATTCTTCCCTAAAACATGAAATTAAATTATGATGCTAATGTCTTTGCTGCATGTCTTAAAACTGCACAACATAGCAACCCGGCTGCAAGATGATAAAATGCGTAATATAAATCTTTCTATTACCAAAAAGATAAATTGAATTATCCCTCATAGAACTACATACTACATGATTCCCATTCGATAATTGGGATATGTAGTGACGCCTTGACGCTCAATCTGGGCCTAGAACCCACCCCCATATACAATATTCCTCTATTATATCATCTATCTCTCCACATTTATATGTGGATGCATTGTCATTCCATGTTTCTCACATAGATTATTACTCGCGTGACCGTAGGAATGGTGGTAAGGATTCCCTTATATAGGAAAACTATAATGAAATATTGTAGACCCGACATCTGTAAGGGATGAATCCAGAATTCCCATACTCCTATGACCGAGCCAGATCGGTACATGAAACAATTTAAAAAACATAAAACTTTATTCATTCCCTTGAAGGATATTTAGCGATGCTTAGATCTAGAAACCAGGCCCATCCACCGACAAAAAAATTCCCTCCTATGGCCCTATAGATGGATTGAACCATTGTAGGGAATGTTCAGAATAATGTACAGGTTGATTCATTCACTTGCGGGATAGATAGTGACACCTGGATCTAGAATCCCTACACATCCACTATTAAAAAAACCCCTTCCATATTAGAATGGATAGACTTGTATGGGGAGTCCATACAAGGTCATAACCACCTGTCAATAAACTGTGAGATTCTTCAAGAGCCACATATAGCCCGATTCACAATATTATGGAATCCATAACATGCCCCCCACTCATAAGGAGTTATAAGATAATAAATCCCTCTAAAATTGAGTCAAATCTATGTGGAAGCTTTAGTGGTCTAAGAATAATAACGGTCTTAGAATTTCATATATTTCCCGAAACATATTTCTCATTTGTCAAACACCATACTCTAGGAAAGATTAGATCACCATAAACATTCATCGCCATCTAATATGGAAGGAATGTGCCATGTGGACACCTTTTTTTGGAAATGCATGTCCTTCCATGGTGGATCATCTTATAACACATACAAAATGGTCATTAAACATTTGAATGTTTGGTCCTAGTAGATTCCTCTCTTATCTTAGTATGCCCAATGGATTTTAATACCCATGTCATTCCTCCTGGCCGATTTTTCCTTGGGGAATCTGGTTTAAACTTTCTATCAACACTCATGTCTCAGGACTACCCGAATATCTAGGCCATGATTAATGAAAACCTATTAAGGGTTATATTGACATCATTATGTTCTCACTGCATGAATGTAAACTGCATAGCAAAATTTCCTCACCACACAACATTAAACTGAATGGGAAGAATCATCTTTGATATATGACGTTAAACATCCAAGAATTAGTTTTATCTTATTGTTCCCCCTTTTGATAATTTTTTTATTCTTAAGTATGGATTTAGAAACCTCGTAATCACTTATTTGTCACACCGTGCATATATCGTGTGAGCATAGGGATCTCATCAAGATATCCACCATGACATAATCCCTTGAAAGAACAAGAATTTGGTTAAATAATAATGACTTTAAAAAGAAATTTCAAGGTTCCCTTCCCCGTAAGGAACCCCACGTTCTGACCGTACGATGTCAAAATAAATGGTACCCAAAAGTGGAAACGAATGCCTCACCCTATATATGATTCATATCTACTTACGAGATATATGATTCCATTACTGTATCACAACCCGAATGTCTCTAATGAATCTAGGCACACTTTTTCCATACCATAATCTCTATGATATGAGTGGTCTTGAATCCCCATCGTTTTCAATGGCCATCAGAGATGGATGACAAATGTACCTTGGAAACCATTGTTTGGATTTGCACATCATGCCCTGATATCTCTGCATATGACACCTACAAAATGACTTTCAATCAAATGCATGTTCATAAACAGGTTAGTCCTCCCCTATCTCAGTATGCCCAATTGATTCCATGCCTCATGACATCTCTCATGATTCAAGGGACCTCAATGTCATGGTTTACATTCTCCTTCCTTCCCACATCCTAAACATATCATGACATGATAGCCAGATTCACCTCTAGTTTCTTTTGATAATTCATTAAAATAATGATACCCCCATACATATTCATGAAGTTTATTTCCTTATGAGAAAATAATGCACCCACTTATTTCCGGATTTCCCTTCCAGATTTCAAAGAAATAAATATTTTCATTCTTATGTGCAACCCAAGTCAAAGGTAAAATGTCGCATTCAAAAATTTCCCATTCTCTATAATCCTTAATTTCCATTGGAGATGGATCATCAATGTCTCGGGGACACCATTGTATTACTAGACACATTATGCCTCGATGGCTCTATATTTTATTCCTACAAGACAATCTTCTATAAAAAAAATTCATCCTCTAGAGAGTCCTTTATAGTTTTCATTTGCTCATATGAAATTCATGTCCCATCTCACCCCCAGTGTTGGAAAATGGATTATATATCCTCCCTATCTCAATTTCCCAAACAAGAAAAACATTTATAATTGAACTGAACATTTATAGGATCTTTGTAATGCAGGTAAGAATCTTGTTGGATTGTTTTCCCTCTTAAAGCTGATATAAATGACCCTAATACTTTCATACATCGTCACTCAGAAATTCCAACCACTATGGATCCCAACATGAAAACAAATTCAAATTTTAGAAAATCCTACAAGGCCATCCAAGAAGGAAGTCCAGTGTCCTATGGACACATTTTTTTTACTATTCTAATCATTCCTCAATGGAACTTCATTTGTATCCTACAAAATATCTGTCAATAAAACAAAAATTTGTCCTCAAAAGAGTCCTCTCATATATATGTATGACTAAAATGGCTCAAGAGCCTCATTCATTTCCAAAACGCACAAATTTAATGACAGAAAAAAATCCCTCAATCATGTGTAAAAGATATTTGGACATTCTAGACTGATTTATCCCAAATGGGGGTCCCTCCCATGTTAATTGTTTTCAATTATTTTTAACCTAAAACCATAGTAATAATTTTTATTGGATTGACATTGAAATTCCAGCAAAAATACCCCAAACTCGACAAGGTGAGAATCTGTAAAGGGAGCTTGTGGATTTAATCTCTCATAATAGTTCATTAAACCTATACCATGTATGGTTTATAAAAAAAATAATTTCGAGATATAAAAAGAGTTTTAATGTTTGTTAGGTCAAAAACCCACAATGGGAGGCCTAAGAAATGTCAAGATGTGCCCTCTAAGAACATATAAAGAAGGCTTAGGAAAAAATCCGGGTGATATAAAAAGAGACACAAATTATCTTGATGTTTTCCATAAATCCTCAGAAAATGTCGAACTATGATCACTAAGTCCGTTGGTTTAGGCCAAAATTAAATCCCATTTTGATTATTTCATTATATTTGATTCAAATGACAGTTAAAAATTAATACCGATTGTATTGATGTTTATATGATTGATTATTATCAATTGACATGTCAATAAAAGGAAAAGAAGAAGAATTTGATTTCAAATTATTTTAATTGAGTTCAATAATAAAATGGATAAACACCCCAGTTCATAGTCTACCCATAATATCAAAATAATGGTGAGAACACATCGTGATTTGGGGTATGATAAAATATGGCCCATCTTGCCCTTTCCAGAAAAATGTTAAGTGACTATCACGAGTCATAAACATATTTTTCTAAAGAAGTTCTCTCAACTCATATATCCTTGATTGTTGGGTGTTTGGATTCCACAATGGCTTTAACGTCTGACACTTTCTTCGGTATAATTTCATTATTGGCTCACGAAGAGGATAGATGAGCCATCAAAATTTTAACGTGGGCCTTTCACTCATGTAGTTCTTCCATTTGATAAATCACCAAATCCTAAGACTTCACATCTTCGGTCATTTGGTGATATAGTTCCTCTGAAAAATCTCGGATGGTCGTCACATGATTATGGGAAGAATTTAGCTTGGCATATTTATCCTCAAAAGAAGCGTGGTCATCCTAGTATATGAAGATATAGTAGATTAGGAGATGTGAGTTCTAATAATCAAAGAAATGAGAAACCATCTTGGTGAATAACCTCCAGAATTTATCATCCTTGTCATTAAAGTTAGATATTTTTAATTCTGTATCAGGGGCACATAACTAAATCCATGGCCATTTTCGCAGTGCGTGGTGCCTCCCTGCAACACTAGTATCTTATTCATCCTCTGCCACAATAGGTACATAGGTAGTAAGAGTCATCATAGGAGTGGGGAGGGACCAATGATTGGTTACCTGGGATGGGGGGCTCTCCTTACCTATATATGGTTTCACCACTACAGTCGGGCATAGAGGGCTAGTCGTGACTTCCACAGTGTCTGGTGATACTATACTGGGGATAACCTCATTAGGTTCATGTGTTGTATCTATAAGATAGGAGCAGTCTGAATCACACCACACTGAGATAAGCTGCATCGATGAAGCACCTTCCATAAGCTTATGGCAGAAAATCGAGCATCTTCTTACCATAAGGGAATGAATAGATGGTGTATCCAATGTTTCTTATTTAAAGATGGTAATAATATATTTATCTGTTGCACTTATCATATATAAAGGAACATGTGTCATGGTCATCTAGGTCAAGACATGGTGAAGATTTTTTGGAGGCTTCTGGACCCACCAAACTGGTCCTCTCAGCACATCGTCAGTGTAACAACCCACCCGCATTTGGGCATATTTCAGCAACAAAAAAATGGAGCCTTCCATTTTGGAGATGATAACCTCCATAGAGGCACCGTATCACATCATCGTGATCCATAACTAATGATGAACTATATGATGAGATTCTCCCTTTAACTAAATATTATGTAGAAGTGCAATTTATAGAAGGCACCCAAATTCCCAAGGAAACCGGTAAGGGGGGTATGGCTCAAAAATGGCCACTCTATATATGCGAGCAGTGAGAATCCCATCCTGAAACATGATAATGTATGAGAGATAATATAATGAACCACCCATGTAACCTTTTAATGAACCATGAGGGGAATTATGGGGTGAAAAAGAGAAGCAAAAAAGTTTCATTTAGTAGCCTGAATACATCACTAACTCTTATGGTCCTAGGGAAAACAATGTAAATGTTGATAATGGAAGGTTGAAATTCAGAGTGAGGAGCAATTAAATTGTGTTGATATTCATAACAAGGTAAGTGTTCCGTCATCCATCCATATAGGAATTGGAATGGTCAACTGATATGATGAGGAGTTATTCCTTTTTTGTATCTACCCCATAGGTCATAAAATTGGGAGAGATTAAGAGTGATTGGATTAATTTTTTGACCCTCTTCCAGGACATCAGCCATCATCAATGTGCAAGCCCCGACCCCATTTTATACATATCAGATAGAAATAGACATCCACTAAAAAATAGGGCCAGAAACCTTCTATTGTATGTGCATGTGGCACATTCAGTCGAAGCTCATATTCCCAGGTGTTATATCATCCCGATTCGTGGTTTTCACAATACCTCCCCAGAATTTGTTGAGACAGGTATGATGGATGAGCTCAACTACGCTGAGCTCTTGGAATAGGCCCATTCACCTATATAAATGGACCTTTCTATGCCTCAAATGGGACAAGTGAGTGATCCTAGAGTGTATGATCAAGTAATCCCTCTACAATAACTCATAGGTTCCATGATAATGGGGATACATGGTTGGTATTGTCACAAGTAGAGGATTTTAGGAGAAACTTGTCATACATCTATCCATGTATCGGTATTCCTACATGTTGGTGCATATCCCATAATCTAATTCCTATCTCCCCAAGTGAAAAATGGAAGTTGTTGGTCATCGAACATGAGATGCTCAGTAACTCTAGAAGGATTCCACATGGGTAGAAGGCTTGCAACTAAGAAAATTAGGCTGCCTGATATAAGTTCACCACCTACAATTGGTTAGGGGTCACTAAAAATGTTTGATGTACTCAGAAGTCCAAGTCCCATTCATCTGAGAGCCATCCTCCAGCACATAGGTCACAATTGGTGTTACACAAAAATTTATGGTTTTTTGGGACGTGTTGATTATATATGGGTAATAACATATGACTAGTCTTGAGTTAGTGTTGTGAAACCTATGATCTTCATGAGCCCATGCTGAACACTCTATCATGAACACATTTTCTTGATTCATAGCTGTTGTGACTTCTCCTTATGGGGAAATATTTTCCCAATTATTTCCTAGAAATACCTCTAAGACAATGAAAGGTGTATTGGGATCCACACAAGACAAAGGAACATAATCATGAAGACCAAATCCGTAATGTGGAAAATTTATAGACAATGGGTAATTTAATAGATCATGCATGGGGAGATGTTTTAAGAAGCTATTATGAGGAAAAATGCAGGTTCAAAGTGTTCCTCAATGTCACCCACCATAGATTCCCTCATCTTAGTCGATATCATCATAGACTGTGAAAGACCGATTTTATCCTACAAAGAATGATCTAGAAGACCACAAAAAGTTTTTCCAATGAAAAATTATTTTTTAAAATCCACAAAATGGATAAATGATGTATAAGGAGTGTCTACATGGGGCTCCCCACACTGTTCCCCATAAAGATAAGTGGTATAAATTTACCGCATCCTGAATGAAACTAGGATGTAAAACCTATGTGCTACTGGATTCATGGAAGCAAGACCCACATACTGTTGCAGAATACGGAAACTTTATACTGCATGCATCCTCTGTACACGAATGTCCCCTAAGGTGCTAGCCCATAGAGCATTGTATAGGGAACAGATGGGTTCTAATAAGGGGGATACTTCTAACCAATGCACACCAAGTCCATATTAAAAGTTTCTATTAAACGTTTTATGTTCGGATTATTAAGTCTTAGTGTCTAGTTCTACAATTCATGTTTGGTGTGCAGAACACACAAACTACGTAGCGTTCTATTAATCGAAGATCCAGTTTTTTGTTTTTAATTCCACAATGCAATTATTGAAACCTAAAATCTGGTTTGTGGGTAGATGTAATGGTGAAATATTCAGTTCACGACACATACGATGTAGATCACGAATACAAATTTTGAAAAAGAGACGGTACCTGATGGAAGAGAATGCTAAGGTAGTATCGAGAGCTCATTTCACCATGTGAAATGATAAGAGACAGATGATATTGGCCCCTATATATAGGTGTGGTCCCCTCCTCCAAGACATATCTGTTATAGCTCTAACCACTTTAGTTTAGGGCCGCTTCTACATCGGAATAGACTATTCTTCCTTCGAACAGACACCATTCCGATTGGGGGAATTTTTTGAGTCCATGAAACTTTTCCAATGGAAGAAAAGACTCAAAAAATAACTTAGTAGAAAGAATAAATAATTCGAGCATGTCAAGTAAAGGTAAAGGAATCAAATTGAGTATCAAACATCATAATAAATATAAAGAAATTAAATTTCTCAAGAAGTTTATGTGAGTTGTGCACCATCACTAGGAAGGTTTCACGGACCACATGAACCTTGAACCAGAAGTATATGGAATGAACCATGAGGCACTGGACCATAGGGAGATGTTCGATGATCATAAGGGCCCTCGAACCAAATCACCAACAGAATCAAGTGTGTGAAGTCCATCCTCATATCATCTCTCAAACACATCATTTCGCAAATGAAGAAAATTGGAATGGTTGTGCGAACCATGACTTGTGAACCATAGCCTCTGCAAAACCTGATTGATCGGGCCTTATATATATCAATATGACTCTTTATGGGATTAAGTAAATGGTGTCACATTCCCATAGATACAATTTCACCAATTTTTTATAAAAGGATAAATAAAGGAATTTAGAAAGGACAGATGAGTAAAGCCTGAAGGAGGCTATTTCGTAGTTCCTTGAAATGTGTGTTCTAGTTTTAAGAATCACAGCTTCCATGGATTTTGCATTGGATTTATTCATGGAATAAGAAACATCCAAAAATTATTTATCCAAATGGGGCCATCTTTCCAATGAAATGTATTCATTATGTTTGAAATTTACGATACTTAAGAGTGTAAATTGGATAGGAGGATGGGTGGTCAGACTCATCACACCCATTTGGGGGAATTATTGTCTACTCTAAGACTCTCTTTGTAAATTTATGTTATTTTAATGAATCCTTATTATTTCACCAAGCATAACATAATATTCACTTGGAATTTACAATCACTTATTAACATGTGTAAAATTTAGAAATCTTCAGTATGAATTTAAGGTTCTTCATTAATGGAGATATCCATATGTATTATAGGGTCATCATCAATGGTATCCTCTGATAAAAGTTTTCAAGATTATTCCAATCATCATTATGATGATACTCATTTTTTATGCACTGAATGAGGAACTCTTGAATTTATTGTCATCCTGGAATATGATGGCTTGTTTTGATATTGGGATCATACCCCAAAAATGGGTTACCTATGTGTCCTAGTGAAAGGAATTAGAACCCTTATATTTCATTTAAACTTAATAGGAGACATCATACATTTTTCATTGATGTGATAAGGACCTAACCATACAGTTTAATGTCTTGTGGTATGAAAATCTATGCGAAAGGTGATTAATCAATGTTTGGTGTCGGACTTCTGTCAAAACAACCCAATAAACTTGGAAAGGATATGGGTTTCCAAGTAAGATTATACCCTATGGGGAATATGTCCTAATAATAACAGGGTTGATTTGAAATTTTTGGTTTGAACCTCAAGGAGTCTTCCTATGTATCCCATGTGAATTGGAATCAATGCCCACAAAGAATGATAAATCTCATAGGATATTTTAGTCCTTTTATATAAATGAGTTTGTGCTCACTTCCTAAAAAGGATACGTAAATTCCTTTGGGGTTTAATTTGGGGCTTATTCTTAAGGAGGATACCCAGATTAAGGGAATTTGGGTTGGAATCAGAAAGCGGATTTACAGCGAGCATGGGCCCATAAAGGGCTTCCTATGAATCGTAGTTTTTATAGGAATCAGAGTTCTCTTAGTTCATTCACCATGTGTGTCTGTTTAAATGTTGTAATCACCACGAATCTGTAAGCCCATGTGAGTCATGCTCAGTGTGATAAAGAAGAGGATGTGTAATATTCAATAATAAAACATCACACGTTTCCTCCTTTTCTAGTGGAAGAGGGTGTATCGACCAAGGAAGAGGTCTAAGAGATGAACCTTCCATCTATTCACTTTACATTGGACAAGGGTCCAATAAAAGGGGGAAGGAATGAAGGTTAGGTGCTTACAACAGAATGTCATCCCATGGGGACAAAGATCAATGGGAGAGGGAAAGGGTAACAATAGTCACTGTTCGCATCTACCCTATGGTCTTTGGAATTGAAAATGAGAGGAAGAGAAATGATGCTACTTCCTACAATAAAATATAAGGGCTTAGGCCAGGATGGTTTCCCGAAAATTGATTATGGTAGGAGAGGGACACTTCTCCTTTGATCAAAATGATGAAAATAAAGTCTGATGTTTAACTTCCCTACAAGAGACCTGAGGTTCCAGGTCATCTCTTTGAGAAGGAAGAGGCTAGGACCCAACCCTCCCCCAATCTGATAACTTCCTATCACTGTTTCTGGGAGAAACATCCATGTGACAATGTATATACAAACCAAAAGACATTTCATGAAACCTAACACCATTGTAAAACATATGAGTTAATCCTATGACTATAGAAATACTATCCTAATATTGGAGACACCATGATGTGCCTTTCCCAAAGGATTGATATGTTAGGAGGATTTAGTGGAGGCATCAACTTAGTCCTTTTTAGATAAGTGGACCATGGAAGGATATACTATGCCATGAATGGCATTAAAGAGGGTACTTGAGTTGGTATGTAATCTTGATACCAAGATCTTCCACGTAGGTGCCATGCACAAGTGTGCCGCATAGGTACCCCGTGTTGATGCACCACATAGTTGTACCACTTACGTGTGTCTCATAGGTATGCCGTGCATGTTTGTTAAGTAGGTATGCCATTTAGGTGTGTATGATGATTAAAGAATATATTTTATATAGGAGAACCAAACCAGTGTAAAAATATTGGAAGAAATTCAAAGAATTATTATCCCATTTAATTTTCTCTTATCACGTATATTAATGTCCAACATGATATAATTTGAGGGATCTTGGAGAAATTGAAATGCAATGGATTCTTCTGGGAATCTTTCAAAATTTTCAGTTCATGAAATGGGGAGCCCAAGGGTCCTATTTATATGTATGGATGTGCTTGTTTTAAGGAATGATTTCTGTGTAGATCCTTCACGTCGCTTCTACAAAAAGGTCTGCCGCGTAGTGGTACAAAAATTATGATGTCATGTAGGTCTTTTGTGTAATTATGCTTCTTAGCTCTGTTGCACAGTTCTGTCATGTAGCTTAATCACGCATCCCGTTAGAGGATTTGGATTTCCTTTGAATTTGTTGAACCTTGCATTGGAAGTTTTAAATATCCAGGTGTATCTTCATATTCATTTTGTTTTCAGAAGTGGTGTCAATAAAATACCCCTCTCATGATTGGATCTGATTAGAAAGATGGTCGAGTCCTAAGGTAAAATATTGGGGAAAAGGATATGGGTTAATTGCTGGTAGGGGTTTTTCCACGTAGCCAATTTTCATAGGTATGCCATGTAGTGTTGTCGTGCATGCATGTCTCATAGGTATATCATTCAGGCAAGTCGTGTAGGTTCACGCCTGGCTATAAATAAGTTCAATCCATTGTGATTTTCGTCACCCGTGCTTGCAAATTTACATGCTCTCGTGGCATAGCTCTTTTGTATAGCTTCAACGCGTTGGGCTCTCACGTAGTCTCCTTAAAATTTTATCAAGGTGAAACTACTTTGGCTATGGAGCTATGCTGAAGTAATTCTTTGAAGTGGTTGCATGATGAACCTTGTCGAAGGATGTACACGACTGACCTCGTCAAAGGACCTATGTGAACAACTTTCATTGAAATATATTTTTCATTTTCTTTTTCCATTATGATGAATTTTATGTAAAAATCTCATCCTTATAGGTAATGTTTAGTAATTGTTTTTCAGGAAAATTGCATATTTGATATCATCTACTGAAGAACTTAAATATCACCAAAATGAAAAGATAAAGATCGCGAGATCAGAACATTTTGACGTTTTTGAAAGTACTCTTATTGGGATATGGAAGGGATTAATTATATATCAATGTGAATATCCACATATTCCATACCTACCCCTATATGGGCATGGGCTATTACGAGATTCCCATGTGCCATTTGTCAAGATGTACTTTCCAAATAACTGATTTTAGTAATACTTCAACTGTAACTAGATGAATATTAGTGCAAGGGGATTTCAGTACATGATGGAACAATACATATTGGATGCATCCTGAATCATATTTTTTTACTCCTCATATGAAGGATCAAGTTGTATAACAAAGGCCACATTGCTATGGTTCAAATTTTTAGGCATCTTAGATAGATACGTGTAATGGATGTAAGGAATATTGAAATATTCGTTCTGGAGGAGCCGTGAAACTTGAATGAATGTGGGAATTTTGGGTTTTTTGTACTTGTGTTGATTTCAAAAAATATTTAACAAATGTTCATATATATGAAGCTATCTCAATGGGGAAAACATTTGTTTATAAAAATAATTTCATTCCAGAATTACTATACCATTGGAGTTCGTAAATTAATTCCATCCATTTGATGCTTTGTAAAGTTTTTATTAATCTCTAGGATGTCTACCAAAAAGCAGGAATTATCATTCTTGGGGAAATTAATGATGAGTTTATTCTGCCGACTAAAACAGTGGGTAATGTTACTAGAACATCATCATTGTATAATGAACTACTAAAAATAGCACTGAAATTACACAAAGAAAAGAAATATATTCATGATATTGTGTGGAATGAGGACTTTTTAAAACCAACCATAGAGAAAGGTCCCACCTATGGACGTCCTACTATTTTTCATTCTATATATAATTGGGGTAGTTTAGGAACATATTGTCTTACACTAGAGAGAGGTGACTATAAGTAGTGGGGCTACAATGTCAAATATGATATTTATGAAAATATACACATAGCTGACTTTCATTCCATGTGCCTTAGAATTTACTTACTGGAGGTTCGTGAGTCTGGAGGCAGTGTAAGGTCGAGGACTTTTGATATCATGGATAAATTACTACAGGGGAAGTATATTGGCTTAGAAACTCTTGTATTGGAATGAATTTACCATTCTCTAGTGCATATATACAATGGGAAGGCTCCACTTAGAAGTGAAGGTTTGTTTCAAGTGTTATTGGGATCTATTGCGACACACTTTTCCCCATACTCAGTGTTGAAATTAGTTAGAGCCCCCAAGGGTAGATTTACCCCATTTTACAAATTTTTTCTGTTATTCAACCTCAAAATTTGAGATTTGATTTAGTTATAAAAGCATTTAATGTCAGAGGGGAATTCATCCTATTTATTTTTGGTATCCCACCATCTTGAACATTTATTGATTATGGTAAGGAAAAGAATTATGAGTTGAGGTCCTATATAATGGTATTCTGCGATGGTGTGTTACCGAGCATGATTGATGGTAAAATTATCTATTTGGCTTGCTTCCCTTATTGGTTTTCTCATCAGTTCTATTGTCTTCATCATTCAAACACTTTTCCACCCACATATGTTAGACACTAGGATCACTAAATGGTAGCGAGACAATTATGAATTCTAATGGATTTAGAGGCATCCAAATATTCTATTATGCTACCTCCACTAGATGAATCAATCATATTGGATACTAGATATGTTGAAACATGTGATTCTACGTATCCTCAAGAGGATTTGTAGAAAGGAATATACCGAGTGGAATCTACAAAGTCTTTTTTACATGGAAATTGTGGTAAGAAGTCCATGGACAGAGATGTTGTAGAAGTTTCAGTGGATTCAGAACCTTCAAAAAGTCCTCGTATGAGGTATACCTGGAAGTCCATATCTAGAGAGGCAATATCCACAATGAAAAAGCTATCCAGTCGCTACCATCAAATAGTGGTTTCTATTTGATCAATTTAACTCTCTGAATAATAAAGGAGGCATAAAGAAACTCACCAGTCAGAAGGTGTGGGATCACCCCCACAATCAACCATACCGAGATTGAATTACTTGTGACCTTAATCCATTCATTATTGGGAGAGTGTGACCCATGATCTTAGGGATGAATGGGAATTCCTCCACCATGGTATTCGAATACCAGATGTGGCACATTTTAGTTTCAATCTGGATAATAACCTAGCTGATGTACATGAGTATATTACAAAGATGGAGGAATTTATATATGAAATTGATGAACAAATCCCTGCCTCTAATTGAGTATCTCATTTGATTGACATAGGATAACACGAAGCGGTAATTATCAACCCTAATATGGAGTGAGATATTTATGTTAATACTGAGAATGTATTTTATATTTATTTTTTCTCAACTCTACTTTTCCAATAATCATCATTAATCTTGATGAAAATTAATTGTGAACCTTGGATGTCGGTAACGATGCTTTGGATTAGTTCTTGAATCACAAGAGTGTGGTCCTACAGGCTATCCCACTGATGCAATGAATGATCCTACCATGTCACCATAAATATCTTCTGGAGTGAGAATTATGATGAGGGTAATGGAGGCGGATAATCCTTATCCATTACATCATGTTTCTCCCTCCAAGAAGAGTGTATCGATTTCTCCCCATGATTTTGAATAGAATTGTAAGAGAGTGATTAGATTGATCTGAAGTGTTCTCCGAAGGTGTAAGTATTTATAATTTACATAGGGTATTGAAATTTGATCAATAAACTCTGGTATTCACATTTATCCTCATGCAGGTTCTATGTCTCTCTCTCTTCTCTCAAGGGAATAAGAGGTGATTCATCTATACCAGAGAATGAAACCCCCAATGAAACCCAAGTTCATGTTGATGAACCTGCTATATTATCAGATAAATCATTAAAATATTCATTTGTACCCACTCCCTGCTCCTCTGAGGGAGAGAAAGTTCATGGTAAGATCAAATACATTTCTCTTGAATATTAATATCATTGCTAATATTCTTCTTTTCAACATATTTTAGATCATTTTCCACTTCCAATGGATTATGAAAGAACCAATGCAGATATTCATATTTATCCATTAGAATGGAAAGAAGTCCCAAGGCAAGCAGCCATAAATAAGGATGTTGTCCCAAACCTAGAAAGATCTGATGAGGTTGTACCAATTGAATATCCAATAGAATAGAATGTCAGTGGAGGAAATTTGGGAATCAACCAATTTTTTTAGGATACATTAAATTGTTAGTACTCTATAGCATTCCATGCCACATACACTAAAATGATGGAATCCCCTAATCCAAATATTGATATTCCAGGTTCTATGATGGAGTATGGTAATTTTCATGACGAAATTTAAGGATGTAAGTCCATATTATTTCATTTTCCAAAAAAAAATTCTTATTTACTAAATCATTACATAAAAGTTTTACTTATGAATATTTATCTGCAAAACAATGCTAGAATGTCTCTTTATGAATGGGAAATCAATCTATATCCTTATTCTATTGGAGTTGTAGAAATACCAATATAAGACCCTCTGTCAAGAGATTACGTAGATCCTTCTATTATGATAACTAGGAAAACATAAGATAGTGCCCCATCTCAAGAAATGTTGAAGCTGAGCACAGTGGGGAAGACCCATTCGAATAGCTGAATTATTATTAAGAAAATATCCTCAGTTTTCAGGATCATACTCAGTTTCTTTTATTTTCTAAAACTAAAAAGGACATTGATTTATTTTTTTGGGTTATCAGCTACCATAGTTAGAACAGAAGGTGAAATTTAGTTATTGGCTCAGAAATTAGAAGAAGGTGAAGCTTCTACAGTTCTGAGAGAAGCAGAGCAATGCAACTCCTTAGGTGATCTCTTTCCGGTGTACATTTTAACTCATTTTAGTATCCCAGATTCAATCATAGACATGCAATATTCTCTTGGCATGGAACGTAAGAAATAATTGAGATATATCTGGAAACTAATTGCTGAGAATCCATTAGATGACCCACCATCCCCTTTTTTCAATCTTCCTGCATTATTTTGCTTATTTGGATTTTGTGGATTTAATTATGAACTGTTCTATGGTGAAATTAAAGTGACCATTCACTGATGAAATAAGGAGGATAAGTTGTTTCATTATTTTGGAATGGAAAAATGAGTCATCAATGTTGAGAGATTCCAAAATGAAATAGATGATGCAAAGGGAAATCATAACAAGAAATCAATCGAAATCAACCCAAAAATCTAATAATCCACAAAGGAGTCATTATATCCTCAAGAAAAATTGGATGATGTCCATAAAAATCATATCAATTGAACCAAATATTGGGAGAAACCCAATTAAATGTAATAACCACCATTTCAATGGCTAAGGAAAACCTTCGTCGGGCTGGGGAGGTTGGAGTGGCTAAGCTATCCCAACTTCAACCAGAATTTGATAGGGCTTATGAAGTTTCTCAACAAATGAAGTTTCTTGTTGAGTGTTTATTGTAAAAAAATGATACATAGGATCCATTTTGTGGATTTCCCTCATATTTCATATAAATCAAATAAATTGTTTCTTCAATCATATATATGTTCTTATTATTGTTTTTTATTTCATTATTAAAGGGAATGATGATGATGACTATTTTTTTTAATTCATCAAACCTTCATGATAGAAAATCATAATTACAATGAAAAGAATGGGAGTGATCGAAATTTTCTTATTAATCCAACGAGCATAAATAGAATAGTTTGATTTTTTCTGGAGTTGTATTGACAATCCCAAAAACTACATATCTTTTGACCCTTTTAATTGTTCAATATTACAAATATCATAAAAAATGAATGTTTAGTGAGCTGCGACTCAAATTTTGTTTATTGTTCCCCTTCCAGGTTCTCAGTCTGGTGTGTACGATGTCTCTAACTAGTTTAGAGTCATGTATGTTAGACTAAAAAGGGCTATTGATTATGGTCAAAATAGCATAGACCCTACATATTGAAACAAGATCCCAAACAAGACTCAGTGGCTAAGACTTTCTTTAATATTCTTTAAAATATTTCCATCTGGAATCTTGAGTCTTGATTTTTATGGTCACCAAGTTTAAATTTTTTATCAAAATAAGGGGATTCTCTTTAATGAACGAAATTACAATTTTGTTACATACTCATAATAGGAGTTATATTATGTAGGGCCAACTAGGGAATATTCTACAGACCCAAATAGTGGCATCTTTTGGATGATAGCCCCATTATGTAAGAAACTTTATCAAGGCCACCTAGGAGAACATGTTGCATATTCAATCAAAATAGGTCTAAAGAATTTAACATTTTAATTTATATAGACAAGGTATAATATGATTTGGTTGGATAAATACCATAGTTTGTGGTTTTCCCATGAAAAAGGGATTTGAAGAATAAAGTTCAAATTTATGAAAACATATGTCATGTATAGGGAAACAATTTTGCAATTTTACGTCTTGCATTGAGGACATTGAACTATGTAGTTTTAAGTCATGTAGTGAGAACATTGTGTTGTTCTCTATTAGGTCATTCATTGAGGATGTTTTGTGGCTTTAATTAAATGTATTTTCCTTTAACAAATGGTATGAAACCCTTACAATTTTATGATATTTTTTTTGGAAACATATATCCATATTTAGGGATGTAAGTAAATTGTAAACTATGATTTAGGATTTTCTAGATCTGAAGAATGACATAGAACAAGGGATAAAGGCATTAGGGGAAGACTTTTCCAAGAACAAAGTTACCATTATTTGAAAGAACCCGTTATCGGGGATGTATCATGTAGGTCCCACTAGGGCATATTTTGTATAGCCAAATAGAGGAATCTTTGGACTGATATGCCTATTATATAGGATACTTATGCAAGGACACCTAAGGGTACGCGGCGGATAGTCAATAAAAGTGATCTTATGAATATTGAAATTATATTTCTAAAAGTTGATGAATGTTTAAAGAGTTTCATATTTTTTTGAAGTAGAGTGTTTCGTTTATGGAGAGAGGTACCTAAATATGGACATAGTATTTCTAACCATGATTTCCATAGAATAAGATTAATGGTGCTTTTATGAAGGTCTGACCCAAACGTAGGAGTTGTGGGGTCTATATTTTTAGGTCATACAATAAGAAATAGAAATGGAAATAGTATATGTTATGTAGCCAAGTGATTCGAAGGTTATTTCATATTTCATTAAACACATAGAGATGGAAATGTGTAAACCATGGTTCGATAGAGTTTTAGATCAATAGAAAGATAAAGGGACAAGTATACCAGAATCAATGTTTTAAAATTCAGATTCTGGTCTATTGTCATCAATGTTTGAAGGGGACAAAGACACTGTAAAGAAGAACGAAATTACCATCATTTGACAAACCCATTATAGGGGTTGTATTATGTAGGGCGAATTTGGGCATATAATTCATAGCCAATAGTGAAATATTTTGAATGAATGACCTATATTGTAGGTAACTTATGCAAGGCCACCTAAAGGCATGTATGACCAAGTCAAGAAAATAGATATCGAGAATTAGAATATATGTCACCATAAATTGAAAGAAATATTATGATGATTTGGAAAATAATCACAATTAAGTGTGTAAAACATAAAGGTGGGTTATATTGAATGCACATAAGAAATGTTTGAATCCATATTGGCCAAGAGTTTGACGTCCTTTACATATATCTAACTCATATTTAAAAAGGATGCGTTCTTTTCTTCATTTTAATTAATATTGTGATATGCAATTTAAATTCACTCATAGAGGATATTATACAGTGCAGTATTAAGTAATGCATTGAGGACGTTATATTGTGCATTTTTATGACATTTCATGGGGACATTAAGAGCCCCAAAACAAAATCGAGACACCATATTTATATAAATAACCCTTTTACCTATTTCATAAGCTAACATTAGCTATGATCGATGTGAGAAACAAATAATAGTAGGGACTTCTTATAAAATACAAAGGTGGCAGAAATGAAGTATTAGGTTGTTGGATTTCCATGCAGTTTAACATCATGAGGTAAGGATGAAGATGAACCGACGTGAAAAGAATGAATTTTTATTGTTGGACTAAGGGATAAAATCCAAGTGTCACTATGTGTCTTGATGAGGGGAAGAATCAAGCCATATTTTGTTCTTTAATCATTATCAAAGTAGGTTTGATTTGAATATAATGAACGAAGGGGTTTTGTTTGTATTTATCATGGTTGGGCCTATGATTGGAAATATATTGGTCTCCATGTATCTGATATAAATGAGAATCAATATGTACATAGTTACTTAAAAAATATTTTCCCACATTAATCATGTTTTACATGGGAGATGGGGGCGTTAACACATTCTAGAAGAATGATTAAATTTAAGACACAAGATAGTATGAAAATAAAATCATGTATCTTAAAAGAGAAATTTTTATAGATCTAGTTCATATACAAGGGAAAAAAGGGAAAAAATATTTTGTGATTGTGGTTGGGCCCAATATTAGATAGCTAGGTGTCTCTATGAATTTGAAAAAGATGAGAATAAAGAAACACATTGTTCTAGAAATAAGGTCCCTATGAAGATCTGACTTATACATAAGGAAGAGAGGCACTCATGTACCACTAAGGAGTAGAAATTATGTACATGATTCTTGATTACTGTTTCTCCTAAAATCATGTAGAAAAACATTATCCTTACTTTTTAATGTTGTGTAATGAGGAAAAGTGGTTTGTTGCAGTTTAACATCACATGACAAGGAAAAAAATGATACACATTTTATATTCATGCAGCATGGATGCTTTTTTTTGTTTCACAGTTTAACATCTAGCAACTAGGACTTTGAATTGTGATGTTTTATGTCTTCCAGTATAGACATGGGGGATGTGATGTTTTCAGTCATGCAGTAAGGACTATTGATCTTTGAATTTATCCAAAGTATTTCTTGATAAATTTCACATTGGTTGGAGTAGTAATGAGCTCTACATCAACTGATATTTAATGATAAGCTCTATTTGAGTGGACCTTAAATATAGAATAATTTCCTTCCCATATTTTTTGAGGAATTGGAGGTTTATTTCCTGGTATCATTCGAGTCCAGAGGACAGATACCAATTCTCCTTAAACAAATTAATATAGGCAAACCTTTATGTTAAAATTCTACGCTATTCTATAATGATATACATCTAAATGATAAATTTTAATCAATATTTTCCCATATAATCATTCCATCTCATTAAACCATTTTTAAACCTCTCATCTATAGACAACTGATCACAGATTGTAACTCTGAGTGAAAGAAATTTCTTTTCAATAGGAAAAACTACTTCTATTCCATATACCAATGAATAAGGAGTTAATTGGGTGGATGTACGGTTAGTAGTCTGATAATCCCATAAAGAATTCATAAGATTATCCATCCATGATTTCTTATCTAATCCACCATTTTCTGGTGTATATTTGATAAGGTCTTATCTAACTCCTATATTTGTCGATTGGCCACTGCTTGATAGAGAGATGAATTGGTGGATTTGATATTATGTTATTGATATATCTTTTTTACCTCAGAAGAACAAATAATGGTTTCATTGACCCTCAAAATATTATGTGGGACATAAAATCTGGTGCTGATATTAGTTTTGACAAAAATGAAAATGATTTTGGCTCTGATTTCTTTTAGAGTTATTTCCTTAGACCATTTGGAGAAAAATTCAGTAGGAGTATGAATATACGTGAACTGCTTAGTCGTGGAAGGAGGATAAGGTCCTACAATATCCATTCCCCATGTCGAAAATGGCCAGCAGTATTTAGCTCTATGTAGAAAATCCTGGGGTTTGATAAATGTAGTTGGAATGTACATTGTATGGATGACATTTCATCGAGAAATCTGTACAATAATGTGTCATTAAAGGAAAAATGTATCTAAGACTTTGGATCTGATAAAAGAGTCCTTGCCTAGACTAATGGGTAACACAAGCTCCTAAATGCACATCATTCATAATAGGTGTAGTTTCTTTTCCATCACTATATCTAAGGAGGAATCTCTCAAAGCCTCATTGGAAAAATATCTTCTGGTGGTCCGGAATATCATAAATAGTAAAATTGACATCTCATCATTAGATTAGTTCTTTTTCAACCCTATCTGGTGAAAGTATTCCTTTTTGATGATATTCCATTATGGGTGTTATCCATCCTGTTGTAAGACCATTTGGATCAAGAATAGGGAAAATTTCATTAACTTCCTCCATTTTGGTTTGAACAAAAGGAGAGAACACACAATGATGTTCTATAATGATGATTGTCTCATCCCAATTTGGATATACCAGAGTTGTAGCTGCATTAGCCAGTGCATCATCATTGGTGTTTTGTGATCGAGGGACATAAGACAATGTGGGATAGAGAAAAATTGAGCAGTTAACCCTCTTATTTAATCCCACAAAGAGATTTACTCTTCTTTTTAGATATAATATTCCCCATATATTTTCTTGATTACTAATTTTGAATCACCTTTCACCTTTAAGTGATTCACATGAACCCGAAGGGCATATTCCAAACCTACCATGAGAGCTTAATATTATTCGTCATTATATTTAATGAATTTTGGTAACAATATGTAATAAGGAAATACATCTTTTATGGGGAAATAATGACAATTCCTAACCCAACATTGTTGATTTTAGGGATTTCCATTCTCTTCTAGGTTGGACTTCTAGAGGAACCATCAATGTACATCTCCCATATTTTGGAATTATCTTAAATAGATAAAACCTCTTCATGAGGATGTTCATTATTCAATGATATATCATCCGTAAATGGATGATTATCAAGGAATTCAGCCAGAGGATGGACTTTATTACATTATAAGGCTCAAACTGGATATCAAACTATTGCATAATAAAATCCCACCATGCCATAAACCCGGTAAGCATGGGATGACTGAGACTAATTTGAGTGGGTTATTGTGAGATCCCAATTGGATTTCATGATGTAGCAGGTAATGCCTCAATTTATGAACTACAATGATCAATGGAAGAAATTAGTTTTCAATACTGGAATACTATGTTTATGTATCAAGTTTTGTTCTACAGAGATAGAAAAGACTGTTCTCATTTCCATCATCGTTCTTTCGGTTTAAGAAGGCACCCAGTGATCGCTCAAAATCTATCACATAGATAATAACTGGACTTCCTCCAATATGTTTCATTAATATAGGTGTACTCGAAGGATATTTCTTGAGGGTATCAAATTATTCTTGGTAGAATTTAGTATAGTCATAGGTTACTCCATTCATCATTAATCTGGTGAAGGGAAAACACATTCCTACCAAATTGGAAATAAAGCACTAAATATATTCCAAGTTTCCTTGATGTACTATGAATTCATTCATTTTTCTAGGAGGTGACATACCAAGGAATGATTTTATATTCTCAAGATCAACATCGATACGAAGATGGCGTACAACGAAGACAAGGAACATTCCGGAGGTTACCCCAAAAGAACATTTCAAGGTGTTCATCATCAAACTCGGTTGCTGAAGTTTATTCAATGTGATTTCTAGAAAACCGAATGATTGGAATGTTGTCTTTATTAGACCATTAAATCACCTACATTACATTTAAAAAATATCCCAATAAGGGTTTGAATATATGGTGCATGACATGTTGGTATGATTCACCTTCATTCTTTAAGCCAAAGGGAATTACCTAATAGAAAAACACACCATGAGGGGATCTAAAGGCTATATATTCTACAAACTATGGAGACCTACAGATTTGATTATACAATGAGTAACCATCCATGAAGGAAATAGCTTCATATCTAGCTGTTGTATCAATTAAAAGATCTGTAATCGGAATTATAAAATCATTTTTAGAACAATTCCAGTTAAGACATTTAAAATTAATGAAAACTCTGATTTTCCCATTCTTATTTTTCATTGGGAAAATTTCGGCAATCCATTTGGGATATTGAACTTCTTTGAAAATGTTATATTTTATAAACTTATTAACTTCAACTTCAATTTTAGAGTAATGATTTGAGTGTGTTCTTCTTGTTGTCTGCTTGAATCTGTGATATTATTTTGGAAAACAATAATAATGAGTTTCTATATTGGGATTAATACCAGGAATTCCGTTATAATTATAGGAAAATATATCTCGATATTTCTTTAGAAATGAAGTATACACCTCTATCTCTTTAGATTTTATTGACGCACTAATAAGAGTGGGGTGTGGATCTTCTTTTGTACCCCGATTTATTTCTCTGAGCTCATCCACATTGATAGAGACACCTTCATAAAGTGCTAGAGGGGAATACCTAAGATATTACCCTTTTATATCATTATGTGTTACCTCTTTCATCTCTACTTTCATAGTAGATTTCGAGGAAAAAATATTAGAGTTAGGAGCGGAGTCTGTATTTGTACATCCTGAAGAATAATACAATTTATCTGACCCTTATGATTATGAAGGGTCATCCTATTGTAATAAAGAGGACATTATGGATTTGGAATCAACATTATTTCCTTCCTCTAACATTGATACATCTTCTTCTACTCTAATTGACAATGTAGAGGCTTACTGTAGTTCAACAGATGATGTGAAGACATCCCCATTTAAAAATATCTTACTACTTGGTGAATCAACAGTTTCTCCCATGCCGTTAGACTCAGTTAACGCAATTCACATTATGGAAGTTATTGGATGAGTGCATTGATTTGGGTTTAGACATTTAATATGATTGATGGGAGGAACATAATCTGTACTCAAATGTATGATTGGGTTTTCTGGAATCCTTTCCAAACCATTTGGAGCATTAACTCGGGTTATTTCATTTTTCATGGACCAATTTCCTTTTTTGTGATAAAATTATACATCAATTTATTGGGATTCCCACATTTTGATCAGATCTTTTTCACTATACATGTCCCTATTTGACCATTGAAACAACACTAAAGACATCGGTGGTATGACGAAGGTATGGTCACATGTTGATGTAGCGACCAAGAAAAATGTTGAAGGCTGTGTCCTGACAAAAAACCATGAATTCTAAATTAGACACAAGATCTCCAAATTGTGTTCTGAGAAAAATCTCACATAGTGGTACTTAATCATACATTTAATATCCATGAAACATTAAAGTTGAAGGAGATAAGTCAGATTCATTTGGGCCCAATCGACGAAGTCTACAAATAAGAATGAGGTTGACTTCAGATAAATTATCAATAAAGGATCGACATATATAGATGTCATTGACCATGAGAGATAAATACTAGGGACTGATATTTCCATGTAAAAGATCATCTTCATCTTTATCTATAAATGATAAGACTACATGTCATTTTAAAAAATCATTCTCTATACAGTAAACCTCACCAGTAACATCTTCGATTTGAAAGTCTTGAGAACATGACAAAGCCTCAATAAGTTCTTCTCAAAGATCATTTGACATATCCAAGGCACCCAGAATAGATAACATAGCTGGTACTCCAGCTAGTTGTTTCAAAACATCCTAATTCTGATCTAGAGGACGGTGTTTCCCATAATGGAAATGCGGTTTTGTAGGTGTCCTAGATGCTGATGCTTCTGATGTTGATGCACCATGTGTCAGATCAGAAGCTGTAAATACTCTTTCCTTTGGTAGATTAGACTAACTTGAACTATCTACAAGATAAGTTTAAGAATGGGTTACCACAAATCGGTCCTCCAATATAATCATGTCATAACAGAACCTTCCTTTCATGGAAGAAAATCCTTGTTCTTGTGGATCCCATTGAAGGGATATTCATGGAGTTTATTCCACATAAATGGTTCGAGTAGTGTAAGAATTAAAATGGATGTTTATAGAATTCCCATGTCTTCCCCTATATCCTTGACCATGGACTCGTCCTATGGTTCCCCAATTTGGTTCAAGGATCGCAGGCTCATTCTAATCAGAATCACCATTGGAATAAGGATATGTTAAGTGAATAACATTGAGAGAAGCAAATATCAATTATTCATCTGATTATGATTTTTCCTGAATGGTTGGTCTTGGTTGAGCAGTCTTGTGGGGAAGTTCTCGTGCTTTTGAAATAGATGAAATGAAATTTTCCAAGGTTAAGGAAAACATTGGCCTTGACATGAGCTCGTATTCTTCTGACTTCTCTTTTTCCTTCTAATCACTTCATTTTTTAGGATAGATCTTTTGATGATGGTGTTTTTACTGTGGAAATAGTGTAAGAAGATAGAATTAGTTGTTTCAACTGTGTTCATATAATGTATTTAGTTTTTTTGATCTTTTTTATGGTCATCCAATCATCATATTTCGGAAAATTGTTTCTTTTAACTTCCTACCATTCGCTTTCTTCCTCTAGATCAGTAGTAGTAACACATGCTACATGAGCTGACTAACATTTCTTTTTCACTTGTCCAAAGTCTACCATTTTTTTAGGAGGTCCTTGAAATAAAAACACCATAATGAGATTCCCCAATATCTAGTGAAAAGGACCACAATTCATAAAATCTTCATCACCTTATTTTTTTGGTTTCATCATCCATGGAAACTGAACCAAATTGTTTTCCAGAGTAGAGATGAAGTAACTGAGAACATGTTTGTTCATGAGGGAATAAAAATTAATTTTTAATTCCTCATATTGTTTCCATATTTGATTTTATTTATCATCAAAGCGAGGTTTTCATTTCTGCTAACACTCTATAGGTGGATCCCTTCAATACAATGACCGTTCTGATGTGGAAGTAGATTCATGTGCTTGCTTGAGTGTAATGGTAGAAGCCTCTTCTTTCCTTGTTCTCCTTCACAGATTTGTTGTAATTACAAGATTATTATATTTAGTTTATATAATAGTATCTCCTATATGTTGACCAATTTATGTGAGATCTCGAAACCCTCATATTATTTTACAATGATTAATGGTCTGGTTAACCCATCAAATATATTTTCAAAACAAATTGGCAGCAACTGTTCTTGAGGGATTGCTAGAATAATGGAATATGTTAATCCTTTCCATTGTAACATGATATTTGAAACTCTTTCATTATCCTTTTGATTACAATTGGAATGGTCATATACTATCATCTTCATTATCTTTGAGCTAAATTGGGGAAGGAATTTTGGGCGGATAACTTCCCATCCACAAATTGATCGATATTGAAAAGTTGTATACCAGACAAAAGATGGTCCTTGTAGTGACTGCACAAATAATCTTAGTTTTACTGCTTCTTGTTGTTGAGGATTTCCAATCCTTGGATCACAACATGAAAAGAAATGTGTTAAGTGTTTTTCCAAATCTCCCCAAACATTAATGATTGGAAACGTGGTATTCAAAAAACTTTGGTTGGGAGGAATGAGGACCACCAATTTAGGGTAAGCCTTCTTTTCTGGATTAACTGGAACACATCGTTCGACCATAGCTTCCAATCGATTCATCAATGCCTAAATTTTGTTCATAAGAATTTTGGGAATTTGTGGATGAGTTAGAACCTATGCAGGTATAACAACTAGATCAAGAGCTGGTGCGACAACTTGAAAAATCACTGGTGGTGGTGTTGGTACTTCCATTGGATAATGCATGGGAACATGCCTATCAGGATATGTTTGATCCGGTCTAGGTTGTGTAACAAATGGAGGGAACTCATTATCCACATCTGAAGTTACTACAAATCCTCTTTTTTGAGGATCTCTTATAGGATGTGCATGTTAAGGATCTTCTTGAGAAGTACATCTTGCAGAAATGTAGTTTCGAAGTAACATTGTATTGAGTCTTTTCAATTCATTCATTGCTTCTTATTGCTATGAAAATCATTCGTCAAGTGAAAGAGACTGAAATTAACCAATGGAAAAGCGAGATGTAATATGAATTTTACCTTTCCCCTTTTTAGATGCCATTCCAAGGGATGCTCGTTGGTTATTTGAAGGCTTGCCTAGAGTCTGGGAAATCCTCTGATTTCAGGTACGTTCACCTTCTTCATTTTCCACAGCGTGTACTGAATTATGGATAAGAACATCATCATTAAATTCACCTATACTAGACTCATTTTCTAGAGGATCTTCTGCAATGGTGTTAATGACATTTACTTACGCATAATGAATCAATGTTATTCTATTCGTATCTTTGTAATATTGTCTTCTTCTATATCATCCATGAGACTCTATTATTCTATATGATGAATTCCCAGGAACTGTTTGACAGACAGTAACCCTAAAGGAATCATTGGATAGATCAGTTGTGCACTCTTTTTGTGTCTTCTTCCCTAATAGGGGGAAAACTAACTTCCATTTAGGAGTTGTTTGTAGATGTGGAAAACCCCCCAGCCTTGCAGGCTAGGGATATTTCTTTTCTTTTTCTTCAAATATTTGAACATTTTTTAATGGATTTGAATGTTTAATTAACTGAACCCCCAGCCTTGTAAGATGGGGTGATTCTTGAACTATTATGGCTGAAATTTGTGCAACTTATATTTCGATTTTTCATGTTTTGGTTCGTACATTACATGAGTGAATTATCTAAAAACCTCTCAAATCAGTTGTTTTAGATGATTGTAGTGTTATTTTAGACATTTGATTTCTTGGACGGCTGAATTCCTCTAAGAGGGACACATTTTAAATATTCTCAGATGATTTATGTAAAAGTAACTCTACAAATTGTTTTCATTTGTCTTGACCTTAATGAGAGTTGGATGAGGTCTGTTCTTGAGTGTACATTCGATTACATTTAGAAGATATTGATTGTAGTCATCTGTTGGATATCACATATCATGAGACCACTTTTGGAGGACTTTGCTGATTTTGGAGATCAATGAAATCCAATGCTCTCTGTGCACCCCATCCCCTGGTATGAACACTATAAGAGGTGTCATAAATTAAATGGTGTAGCCTCTTTAGAGCATTAAGGCATGCAAGCTGAATGGTTTTCTAATAATTTTTATCCTTTGGATGATGGGAAACCAAGAGAGATGGTAGGTCAATTTGGAATTTCATCCATTCTAATACATTTATATGATTTTGATATTCATCATATAGAAATACTTTGGTTTTAAAATGATGAAGATACTTTCATAAGATGGGGAGGACATCAGGAATACAATATTCTACCATCAATTCTGGAATTTTATACTGGGAATTTTCCAATGTCCATAACATGACTGGTAATTATCATTTAGCCAATTGATTTCTCATGGTTAACATATAATCTTCACTTTTCACTAGAAGTTTCCCCACATGGTCTGCCCAAATTGTACACTCTATATTTGAAGGAATATGACCATAGAAAGGTTTAGAAAATGACCATTATCTTATGATGTATTCATGTTGGTAAACTGTTTCACCTTTCAAGGATAAGGTGACAGACATGACTGGCATTTTGTATGAGTGTGACATGACATAGGAGGGATTTCTCATTGCTATATTATCAATGATATAACTAACATTGAAATTCAAAATACTACTACAGGGAGTAATCTCGCCGAGAATTACATCATGTGGAGGGACACTATGGTGGATTATAGCAAGGGATGAATCCTCTTACTCCTAGGACTTCTGGCCACATGGAGGGATGTCGTGGCTCTCATCCAGCGATCAGTTCTCTGAATTGACTGAATATTCAGGAAGCAAGCCTTCATTATGAAGTGTTTGATGGGGATATTTAGTATTAATACTACCAATCCCATAATTTGGAAATTTTTTAATAGGGTCTTGAGCTGCAACAGATAAATTCTTGAGGGATTCAAAACTCCAGCATTAAGAGGATCCAAATTGTAGTTTGAATAATGATTTATCAACTGTGTTTGATGAGACTACTTCTTGGATGTTCTCTTACAATTTAATGGTGACACATGTTGGTAAAATTGTTATCATGGGTAGGTGTTTGTGCCTTATTTGGATTGGTTACCAGAACAGACGGATTACGTCCAAATTGTAAGGGTGCATGTTTTCGATCCCAAGAGAAGATAACATTGATGGGGACGCTCTTTCTATGGAGAGCAGTCTGGAGGATCCTCCAAGGGTATTACTAAATGTGTGTTCTCTACCCCGGGTATGTAAGAATATTGTTCAAGGGGAGGCGCTAGGACTACATCACATTAGACCACCCTGATCTCTTCGGGGAGGGGTCTTGTTACCTGTTTGTATTTAATAAAAATAAAAAATGCAATTTTCAGATAGTATGTTGCCGATCCTGCTGTCCGTATGATATGGGGAGAAATCCCTATGACCCTCCTAGACTGGAACAGAGGTTTGTATCTACTCTAGGATGGAATGATGATGTTTTATTCCATATGTGGGGACAAATTTATGTGTATGTTCTCCTGGTACTACTGAATTAGTTTTCACAATATCATTGCATGCTTCCAAAATATGGGTAGGGATTTGGGTCTTCCCTTTCACCATTGATAAGATGTGTTTGGTGTCTTCAGAGTCCTGAACAGGACTACACGTCCATTCCATATCTACAGTAGGTGTATGTTCATACTACTGTTCTCCTTTTCTATTCAATGGGTATTGAAAGTACGCATTCATGGGGGCAGAGAGTTGGGTATGCCCCAGATCTATCGTCGGAGCTTTCTGACTGACTTCTCTAGGTGCTGCCAAAGTAGTATGTTGGCAGGCTTGATAAATGATGAAAGGAGTATGTGCCTACTCATTGTCTCCCATTAATTATTGTTTATGGACTTCATTCAATAATGGGAGAAGAAGCTGATGGAAAAATTGTTGATTGTAAATAGGTGTATATTCATGCTTACCAGTTGTCACCACGTGGTATTGACGAGCTTCTTCAAATTTAGTCATACGATACTACTGACTAGATGATAACTTGTAAGAAGTTGTATATGCATATTCAGAGTACTTCACTAGGCTTAGCTGGTGGGATTTTCGGGTTGCTGCCAAATGAGTCAGTTAGAATAATTAGGACGGACGGGTGTATGTTCCCACTTGTTGTTTTCCATCTAGTTTGTTTGATGGACTTCTCTACAAGGTTAAGAGTTAAGAAACTACTCCTTATTGACGGTATATTGTTTTTAAAGGTTCATCATGCATGCCCAGGTCTGAGAGACCTAGGCTGAACGTCCAAAGGAAATACCCCCATTATGTTTGGGGTTCAATACCACGCAATTCTACTTGCAAAGATTGTTTGTTTGAGTCCTAAGAAAGGACCACTGTATTCTTGAATTTAGGCCCTGAGTGACCTCTTGATCCCCCTCTCTATTTCACTGGAGGGACTGTGTGTTGCGTTCCATGGATAAGGACCTGAAACGGTTGAAGGTGGTGGTTGGAATCGTCTAATTCTTGATCATTGGTCGTCGTTTTCCAGGTGATCGAGAATTTTTATTAAATTTGAGGGCCTATCGAGCATCCTCCAAAGTCGGGATTTTGCAGTGCTGACAAAACTCCTTTACCAAAATGTTGGAGACCCATCATTATAGATGCCAAGTGGGCGGTAGCGTCCTTCCAGTGGATGAAGATCCATCTTCAGTAGCAGTCGAGAAGTTCACAAATGTTGTCTTGATGAAAGCCATTTTTGGATGGAAGGGAGTTCTGAGGAAAACATGATACAACAACAAACTCCATTAAAGTTAAATATGATAGATTAATACATGAATGATTGATTCCATTTTATGGCCTTCCATTATCAATTTATAAGGTCCTGATAGGTGGGTAACTTTATTAACATGGTTAAATATTCACGTTGGGTTTACCTTTTTCGTTTCATAGTTCCTTGAAATGTGTGTTACAATTTTGTGAATCACTACTTCCAATCAGTTTCCATATGATTTATTAATTTACCCAAAAACATACCACAGTTATTTATCCAAATGGGACCTTCTTTCCAAAGGCATGTATTCATTATGTTGTAACATTATGATACTAAAGAATGTAAATTAGATGAGAGGATGGTTGGTCGGACTCATCACACCCATTTGTGGGAAATTGTTGTCTACTCTGGGGAACTATTTTTAAATTTAAGATATTTTAATGAATCATTAATAATTGACAAATCATAACATAATATTCCCTTCAAATTTACAATCACTTAATAACAAGTGGAAAATTTAGAATCATAAGTATGCATTCAAGGTTCTTCATTAATGTAGGTATGTGTCTGTATTTGAGGTTTTCCTTAAATGGTATCCCCTTATATACTAATTCAAGAATCTTTATTTCATCATTATGATGATTCAGGTTTCTATGACACATAGTGAGGCACTCTGGAAGTTATTATCATCCAAGAAGACGAATTCTATTTTTTATATTGGGATTGTACACATGAATTGGGTTACCTATGTATCCTTGTGAAAGGAATAAGAACCTTCACAGTTCAGTAACACTTAATAGGACACATCATTCCATTTAATGTCATGTGATAAGGGCCTAACCATTCAATTTAATTCCATGTAGTTTGTACATCTATGTGAATGGTGCTTAATCAATGTTTGGTGTGGGACTTATGCTGAAATAGCCCAATGAACATGGAATGGATATGGGTTTCCATGTTATATTAGACCATTTTTAGAATATGGACCAAGGAGAACAAGATTTATATGAAATTTTGGATTTTAACTTCTTGGGGGCTTCCTACATATCCCTTGGGGATTGGAATCAACGACTATGAAGTTCGATGAATCTCATAGGAGAGTGAAGTCCTTTGAGATAAATTATTTTGGGCTTACTTTCTAAAAAAGAATACATCATGAAATAAGGGTTTAATTTGGGGATTGTTCTTAAGGAGGATTCCTAGATTAATGTATTTTGGGTTGGATTACGAAAGTGGATATCTAGTGAGCTCATGCCTTGAAAGGGATTCCTACGTATCTTGGATTGAATAGGAATCAAAGTTATCATAGTTCCTTCACCATTGGTGTTTTTGTAAATGTTGTAATCATCCAGAATCTCTAAGCCCACATGAGTCATGCTCAGTGTGAGAAACCAAAGGATGCGAAACATTAAACAATGAAAATTCACATGTTTCCTCCTCTGCTTGGGAAAGAGGGAACATCGACCGTGGAAAGGGCAAGGTGATGAACCTTCAATCTCTTCACTTTACATCAGACAAGGGTCCAACGAAAGGAGGAAGGGATGAAGGTTAGGTTTTTACACTACGATGGCTTCTCATGGTGACAAATCTCAATTAGAGAGGGAATGTGTAACGATAGTCAATTGGCTCATCCCCTCTTTGGTCTTTCGCATCGATGAAGAGAGGAGGATTAATGATGGTACCTTCTGTAAGAAAATCTTGGGGCTTGCACCAAGATTGTTGGCCTAAAATTGATCCTGGATGTAGAGGGAGACTTATCATTTGATTAAAAGGACGAAAATAAAGTTTGAAAATTACCTTACCTACTAGAGACCTGACTTTCCGGGTAGTCTCTTTGAGAAGGGAGAGGTCGTGACCCAACCTTCATCCATACCTAGAACTTCCCAACACTATTTCTAGGAGAAAGGCCCATTAGACTATGGATATACAAACCAACATACAATCCATGATCCCTAACCCCTTTTTAGGAAAAATGTAGGAATACTCTGATAGTAGAAATACAATCTCAATATAGGAGACACACTGATGTTCCTTTCATAAAAGTTTGATATGTCAGGAGGTTTTGGTGGAGTCTTCAACTTCATCCCTTTCAAATAAGGGAACCAATGAATGAGATACCATACCATGAATGGATGTAAAGAGGGGTTTTGAGTTGGTATGTATGCTTTATACAATGTTCTACCGCATAGGTTCCTCTTGCATGTGTTCTGCATAGGTACCCTGTGTTGATGCACCGCGCAGCTGTACCGTGTAGGTGGGTTAGGCAGGTATGCTTCACAGGTTTGTTGATCAGGTATACTACAAATGGGTGTATGATGACTGAATAATATATTTCACATCATAGAACCAAACCTATGTAAAATTATTTAAAGACATTAAAAACATTCCTATCCCATTTAATTATCCCATCTCTCAAACATTAGAGAGCTGCCTGAGACAATTTGAGGGATCTTGGCGAAATAGCTAGGTAATGGGAGCTTCTTGGAATCTTTAAACTTTTTTAGTTCATGAAATGGGGTTCCCAAGGGTCCTATTTATAGGAATTTAAGGGACTTGTCGAAAAAATGTTTTCCCCATAATCATTATCTTAGCTTCTCTATTCATGTCTGTCACGTAAGTGTACAAACATTATGTTGTCACATATGTCTGCTACGCAGGTCTTCCATGTAGCGCTACTACGCAGTTCTGCCACGTAGCTCTATCGTGTATCCCTTTGGAGTATTTTTCTTCATTATGAATTTTTCGAACCTTGCCTCGAGATTTTGAAATATCCAGGGCTATCTTCATAGTCTTTTTTTATTCGTATGTGGTGTTAATAGATAACCTAGAGGATGAATGTATGAATTCAAAGAGGATTCTAGCTTCAATCTCGAATCCTTGGGGAAGCCCAAATTGCAAAGCAGGTTTCCACTGATATATCTGTAAGGAAACCATAAAATTAAGGAACATAAATATAATTATAGAACCACAGAACTAATTTGTGAAATAATGAACCATATATTCCTCACGGATGAATGCCCTGTGGAAGATAGACCCAAGGACACTCCTTCAATATGGTGTTAAGCATGTTGTATCCCAATGCGGATTTTATCCGACACTGTGTACTACACCAATAAGTGGATGTAACCTGAAGTGGAATGGAATACCACATTCAGGACCGCATAATTTTTGGGTGTGTGGTGGTCAATTCCTAGTCCCATGTATTACTTTGGTATGTGGACAACCCCTATACCCATATACCAATTGGGTATGTGGTGCTCCCAACATCCCTTATAAAAAATAGTGCCAGGAATGGAGAATCTTCAAGTATTCTTACCTCGGGCTTCAATCTCATCCCCCCCCCCCCCATTACTGTCTAGTCCTCTAAAACCCCTCCATGAACCAGTCCCCCAGTATCAGGCCAACGCCTCCCCCAAAGCCACCAGACCCATATGATCAGATCATCAGGCACATTAGAGCACCCCATTGAGTCTACAAACCTATGGTAAGGGGATTCACGAAGTCTCTCCCTACAATAGTTAGGACCCCAGGTATGTCTATAATTCAACATTCCCATGGTAACCTGGAGACCAACCATGGGATACGGATGTGAACCTCCCTATTCCAGGGATTAAGGGTGATCACTTTCTATTCCATTATATGTGAAATGGTGACCATTAAAAGGAATCATGTTCTCTCATCCTTTTAATAGGAGGTGACATTTCTACCATTTCCCTGATCATGTTATTGGGGGCACTCCCACTGAAGTATTCCCTAACCTTATGAGAGAATAGACACATGACATCCAATGTCACCACAAATTGAGTGTTAATTACTCTACATCCTTTTCCCCGACCGCCTTGGACTCTTCCTTCATAGTCCCACCCTATCCCATTGGCAGTAGAGGATGTTTGTGGTTGGATAGATCTCTCATATACTCATGTTTCTCACACCGAGTATGATTCATTTGGGAATAGAGAGTTGTGATTATCCCAGTGCCCACACAAAAAAACCAATTTTGATATACGAGAACTCAAATTCATGGTCAAACTAGGATACATAGTATGCCCTCAAGAATCTCGAGCTCAAAATGAGTTCACATCCAAAAGTGTCCACCCAGCCCTGTTACCTGAAATGGGCATCACCCATGCGTAATAACAATGATTCTCGAACTACTTGGTCTATGATTCATATCCTGAGGATATGTAGGAATCCTATATTATTGGTTCTATCTTAATATCAAGTCACCTTATGTCCCCCTTGGATGACTATTAACACCATAACTCTGTATTTCATTGCATATGTTAGCATTGCCTCTGTAGCATCGAGTCCATGTATGCCTATGAAGATCCAAGAAAACCTGGGGTAACCCGTGAACACATTCTTTGGGAATGAACTATGGATTCACGAACATATGAACAAGACATAAATCTATAAGAGTGTCCGAGAATAGGCCATAACTCGCCCACCCAACAGGGGATCGGTGAGCTCAAATTCGAAACCTCTCGACCAATGTAGTCCTTAAGATTCATTGGTCAGATAATCAACCAACAAGCTCCTACCATTGAAAAGCATGTCCATAAATCATGGCTACCAAGGACTTTGGGTGTTTTTGGCTCCAAGAATAATCCCGTTGGAGACTATTCGATTATGTTATATACTAGAGAACATAATGAACAAGTGCATGACCTAATGAAATTGCATGTTGGGACCCTTTGACTGTGGGACCTTCTTCTCAATATAGAAGGGGTAAACAACGCAGTCCCCCTAGGGTTAGTTTAATCCTCCCATAAAGGATAAAGATGCGTCCGGGGTGAAACAAAGATGACGACGTGAATGTTTCTATAATATCGGGAAAAAGTTTTTCACACGTTGGACCATTAATTGCATTTTTCCTACACGTTCACCACCTATCCCTTCGATGGAAAACATTCACCAACAATGAAATCTATAAAATAATTAGTCTGATAAAAATCCATGAATTATTTCAATATAGAAACAATTTAAACAATTTAATAATTTAATTTAACGGCTAAAAATAAATAAATAATCCTTGGATCCATATTTACACCTATGATCATGGTATGCCATTATCTATATCTATATCGATGATACTAATCCACGATATCATATTCATCCAGTTATAGTGTGTCTCCAAGAATATCACAATGACCACATCAACCTTATATAACAACATTGAATCTATCATTATGTTTAGAATATCATAGTATCATGACATGTCAAATCGAAGAAGGGTAATCATATCAATTTTCCGCCAACATTAAACATGAAATGGAATCACTATGATTACCTTAGCATTCACCATTATTAGTCAAACCATGTTATCGATTGAGATCCTATAGGAATTCAAATAGAATGTGATAGTTTACCCCCAAAAAATCCCATCCAGATGAATCACATGTGTCTAGAAAAATATATTTTCCTTCTAAATTAATTATCAGTTATATGAAATTTTATATATTATCATGGAATTTCCACAAATTTAGTATCACATTAATTCCATATGGTCATTCCAAAATTACAAAAGTATCATATGTTGTTTGGAATTGAGGTTCTAAACCCATATTTATCAATAATTTTGAGTTATTTAAACTATTTAATTAGCATACCATTCATTTCATTTATTTCTCAATATGATGGATTCTAACAGTAACCATAACCATCATATCACATCTTAGGATCTATTTATTATTTCAAAATAATAATTTATTACACATATAAAGGATGTATAAATTTAATTTCAAACCCCATTTTTGGATCATAATCGGTTTATTCCATTATATAAAACTGAAAATGACCTTGATTTATCGTTTAAGGTTATCAGCTACCATAGTTATATAAGACGGTGAAATTTCTTGTGTTGTCTTAGAAATTAGTAGAATGTGAATCTTCTGTTGTTCTAAGAGAATCGAAACAATGTAGCTGCTTAAGTGATCTGTTTCTAGTATACATTTTAACTTCTGTTAGTGACTCAGATTCAAAAATAGAAATGAAATATTCTCTTTGCATGGAACGTAATAATTAATTCAGACATGTCTGGAAAATAATTGCTAAGATACCATTAGATGAACTTCGATCCCATTTTTCAAAACATCCTGTATTATTTTTCTTATTTTCATTTGTTGGGTTTAATTATGGACTAGTCTATGGTGAAATGAAAGAGACCATTCACTGATGGAAGAATGAGGATAAGTTGTTTCATGATTTTGAAAAGGAAAAATGAGTCATCAATGTTGAGAGATTCCAAGATGAATTAGTTGAGGCAAAGGGAAATCATTACAAGAAATCAATCGAAATCAACCAAAAAATCAATGAAGCCATGAAGGAGTCATTATATCATCAATGACAATTTGATAATGTTCATTAAAAACATGAGAAATTGGACAAGAAATTGGGAGAAACCCAATTAGAGGTAATAACCACCATTTCAATGGATATGTAAACCCTTCATTGGGCTGAGGAGGTTGGAGTGGCTCAGCTATCCCAACTTCAATCGGAAACTGATAGGGGTTATGACGTTGGTCAACAAATGAAGAGTCTTGATGAGAGTATATTTTTAAAAAATTATACATAGGCTCCATTTTGTAAATTTCCCTCTTATTTCATATAAATCATATAAATTTTTTCTTCAATCATATATATATTCTAATTCTTGTTTTTTTATTGCATTATTAAAGGTAATGAGGATGATGAATCTTTTTTTTAATTCATCAAACCATAATGATAGAAAACATTAGTTACAATGACAAGAATGGGAGTGATCGAAATTTTCTTAACAATCCAACGAGCCTAATTATAATAGCTTTACTTTTTCTAGAGTGGTATGGACAATAACACAAACTACATATCTTTTGACCTTCTTAATTGTTCAATATTACGAATATCATTAAAAATGTTTGTTTAGTGAGTTGGGACTCATTTTTTTAGAGTGCCCTTTGTGGGTTCTCAATCTGGTGTGTACCACGTCTCTTAGTAGTTTAGAGTCATGTATGTTGTACTATAAAGGGAAAATGATTATGGTAGAAATAGATTTGACCCTACATTTTGAAACAAGATCCCAAAAAAGACTCAGTGGCTAAGACTTTCTTTAATATTCATTACAATATTTCCTTGGGAAATCATGAGTCTTGATTTATATGGTTACCAAATTTAAAATTTGTTTCCAAATAAGGGGATTATCTTCCATTAACGATGTTACAATTATTTGAAAAACACGTAATTGGAGTAATATTATGTAGGGTCAACTAGGGCATATGTTACATAGCCAAATAATTGAATCTTTTGGATGAAAACCCCATTATGTATGAAACCTTTTCATGGCCACCTAGGAGCACATGATTCATATTCAATCAAAAGAGGTATTAAGAATTTAACATTTTACTTTAGATAGACAAGGTATAATATGATTTGGTTGGATAAAGACCATAATTGGTGTGTTTCCAATGAAAAAGTAATTTTAAGAATAAAGGGAAATTTTATGAAAACATATGTAATGAATTGGGAAACTACTGTGTAGTTTTACATCTTGCAGTGAGGACATTGAACTGTGCATTTTTACGTCATGTAGTGAGAACATTGTACTGTGCAGTATTAAGTCATGTAGTGAGGATGTTGTGTGGCTTTAATTAAACATCTTTACCTTCAACAAATGGAATGAAATCCTTCCAATTTTCTGATAATTTGATTGGAAACATATAACCATTTTTAGGGATGGAAGGAAATTGTAAACTATGATTTGGTATTTTCTATATCTGAAGAATGACATAGAAAAAGGCCTAAAGTCATTATAGGAAGACTTTTCCAAGATTGAAGTTAATATTATTTGAAAAAATCGTTATAGGGGATGCATCATGCAGGTCCCACTAGGGCTTATCTGGTATATCCATATAGAGTAATCTTTTGACTAATATTCCCATTATGTAGGAAACTTATGAAAGGACACCTAAGGGTGTGTGGTGGATAGTCAAGATAAGTGATCTTATGAATTTTGATATTATATTTCTAAAAGCTGAAGAATGTTTAAAGAGTTTCAGATTTTTGGAATCATAGTTTTTGGTTTATGGATAGAGGTACCTAAATATGGAGACAATATTTGAAACCATGATTTCCAAGGATTCAGAGAAATGGTACTTTTGATAAGGCCTGACCCAAACGTAGGAGTTGTGGGTTCTCTAGTTTTAGGTCATACAATAAGAAATAGAAATGGAAATTGTATATGTTATGTGGCTAAGTGATTCCAAGGTTATTTTTCTTTGAACACATAGAGGGGGAAATGTGTAAACCATGGTCTTTTAGATTTTCAGATCGAGAGAAAGATAATGGGACAAGTATACCTGAATGAATGTTTTAAAATATAGATTCTAGTATATTGTCATAAAAGATTGAAGGGGACTAAGACATTGTAAATAATAAAGAAATTACCATCATTTGAAAAACCCATTATGGGGGCTGTATTATGCAGGGCCAATTGGGGCATATGATATATAGCCAATAGTGACATCTTTTGACTGAAGGACCTGTTATGTAGGTAACTTATGTAAGGACACTTAAAGTCATGTACTAGCATGTCTGTAAAATAGATATCGGGTTTTAGAAAATATGTCACCACAAATCGAATGAAATATTATGAAGATTGGGAAAATAATCAGGATAAAGAGTGTAAAACATAAAAGTGTGTTATGCTGAATGCACATAATAAATGTTTGAATCCATATTGGCCATGAGTTTGACGTCCTTTACATAGATCTAACTCATATTTAAAATGGAGACTTTATTTTCTTCCTTTGAATTAATATGGTAATATGCAATTTAAATTCATGGAAAGAGGATAGTATACAGTGCAGTTTTAAGTAATGCATGGAAGACGTTATATTGTGCATTTTTATGACATGCAGTGGGGACATTAAGTTCCCCATAAGAAATAAAGACACCATATTTATATAAATAACCCTTTTACCTAATTCCTAAGCCCGCATTAGTTATGCTCGATGTGAGAAATAAGGAATAGTAGGGACTTCTTTTATAATACAATGATGACAGAAATGAAGAATATGGTTGTTGGATTTCCATGCAGTTTAACATCACGAGGTAAGGATGAAGATGAACCGATGTGAAAAGAAAGACTTGTTGTAGCTGGACTAAGTGATAAAACCCAAGTGTCACTATGTGTCTTGCTGAGGGGATGAATCAAGCCATATGTTGTTCTTTAAACATTATCAATGTAGGTTTGATTGGTATATAATGAATAAAGGGGGTTTATTTCTTTTTATCACGTTTGGGCCTATGATTGGAAATTTATGGGTCTCTGTGCATCTCATATAAATGGGAATCAAGATGTACATAATTATTTAAACAATCATTTCCCTCACCGATGATGTTTTACATGGGAGACGGGGGCTTTAACACAATCTAGAAGAATGATTAAATTTAAGACACAAGACAGTTGTTGGCACCAAAAATATTGCATGAAAGGAAGGGACGAAAAAGAATCCTCACACGTTGCCTCGTGAAGCTCCAACGCGAAGCACCCCCTGAGCATCGCAGCCCCGCGAAGCCCCGGAGGCGGTATCACTCCACGAACGGCCTGACGTCCGCGAGCCTTCCGCGAAGAAACGGGGGAGGTACCTCTCCGCGAACGGCCTGACGTTCGTGAGACCGCCACGAAGCAATGGGGGAGGTACCTCTCCGCGAATGGCCTGACAATCGCGAGCCCGCCGCGAAGCAACGGCGGTGGTACCTCTCCGCGAATGGCCTGATGTTCGCGAGCCTGCTGCGAAGCACTGGAGGAGGCACGGGAGTTCTGCTTCGCGGCGCCCCTTTCCTATAAATACTGGGTTCCCCCTTATCCCAGGGGATGAAAAATATGACCATTCGGCTTCTCCACTCCTGAATCGCGAAGCAGCCTTTGCCCCGGGAATCATGAGCTCCGCGAGGTACTTCTACTTCGCGTGACACCTTCGCTTTGTCTCGTTTTGAGCCCCTCTTCTGAGAGGGATGCCCTTCATGATGCTCAAGGGCATTCGCAAAGGAGGGGGATTCCCAAGGGAACTTGAGCTGCCGTGGAGCGTTTATGCTTCGCAAAACACCCATCCTATACTAGTGATCCCCATGCTAAGGTCGGATCGCTACACATCGTGATGCACACTTCTTCGCAGCACCCTACTTCGCGAGTCACCTCCTCTTCGCGAGGCAGTGCTCTGCGAATACTGTTCCACTTCGTGAAGCAGCCTCCACTCACACCTTTTCCCCATGCTAAGTCCAAGGCACTCCACTTCGTGAAGCACACTCCTTTTCTTGGCAATTCCTCTTCTCGTGCGACCCTCCAGGTATTCACGATGTGATTTCAAATTCCCATGGACAACACCACTCATAGCGTTGCTTCGCCTAATGCTTCTTTGCGTAGGCACGCTAATGAATATCGCTTCTTCGCATAGCCACGCTAACGTGGACCCCTTGATGGTTCTCTCTACGACCCTCCTGTACCACGGCCTTACTGGTACCTTCCCTCCCCTAAGGAGAAAAGGGCACCCGTTATGTAAGTCCTAGGGGTGTGGAGTGAACCTACCTTGTCCGAGCTGTAGGACGTTAAACTGCCAAGAACCATGTCCTCAACACATGACGTTAAACTGTGACTTGACCCCATGCCTCACACGAAGGGTCCCCCCAGCTCGGACATTTTTTATGCCACTCGTCTCCACGGTAGTGGAATCACTCCCCCCACAAGGGATGATATCCTCCTTATCGGAGCGGCGTATGTCCACGGGAGAAGGGCGACCACCTTGGTGTAAGCCCCCTAGTTCCCCAATGGATGGTTTCACCCCTGCATCTATGTACTTCCCCACTACCAAGGTCAGTGGAGGGTGTGATAGGGAACAAGGCACCTCCCATCATTGGTCCCAAATCCCTCTTTCGCTGCGCTTTGCTGCACTTCGGGCCTCCATCCTGGAGTAAGTCCCAGCACCATGGGCCGCCTAACGCGTAAGCCCCTCTTCGCTTCTCACGGACGCACCCTTCGCGACGTGATCGTCAGGTCCTTGCTGCCTCTTGTTTCTCACATCGAGCATGACTCACGTGGGCTTAGAGTAAGCATCGACCATGGAAATTCCCTCGTCCAGCATGACGTTAAACTGTATACCCTCGTCCAGCATGACGTTAAACTGTATGCCCTTGGCCCGCATGACATTAAACTGCACACCCATTTGAACTACGAAGTCTTTGATCCATGTCAAGGCATGGTACGTAGGAAGCCTCCCTGAGGTTCAAGCCCATCACTCATTCGACCAAGGTCCACCATCACGTCGGTTCGCTGATGACGTCCATCCTTTGAACTACGAGTTCTTTGATCCATGGCATGGCATGGTACGTAGGAAGCCTCCCTGAGGTTCAAGCCCACCCATCATTTATTCAAGTCGAGTTCATCCTCGTCCAGCATGACGTTAAACTACAATTCCAGTCCGACGGCAAGCCGTTGTGACCAACCTGAACTATGAGGACTTTGATCCATGTCAAGTCATGGTACGTATGAATCCTCCCGAGGTTCAATCCCATCTCCCATCGGACCATGTTCCCTCATTTACATCGGTTCGCCGACACCCACCACTAAACCTGAACTACGTGGACTTTGATCCATGTCAAGTCATGGTACGTAGGAAGCCTTCCTGAGGTTCAAGCCCACTACCCATCGGACCGGGGTCCACCTCCATGTCGGTTCACCGATGAAACCCACCCGAACTACGAGGAATTTGATCCATGTCAAAGCATGGTAAGTAGGAATCCTCCCTGAGGTTCAATCCCACCACCAGTGGACCCTCGGGTTCCCCTTCACGTCGGTCTGCTGACGAAGCCCCTCTGAACTACATGGTCTTTGATCCGTGCTAAGGCATGGTACATAGGAAGCCTCCACTAGGTCCAAGCCCACCACCACTAGGACCCCCCTGGTCCTCCTCATTCAGGTCCGCCTTCCGGCGTCCAACCTGAACTATGTGGTCTTTAATCCATGTCAAGACATGGTACGTAGGAATCCTCCCATAGGTTTAATCCCACCACCTATTGGTCACTCTGACCCTCTTCATGTTTGGTCACTAGCACCTGGGCAGCCTAGTGTGTAAGCCCCACACCATCTGGACCAAGGTCCCCACTCGCGTAGGTTCGCCGACACACCATCTGAACTACGGGGACATTGATCCATGTCAAGGCATGGTATGTAGGAAGCCTTCATGAGGATCACGCCCACCACCAGTGGACCCCCCGGGTTCACCATCACGTCGGCTCTCTAACGACACCCATCGGACCAAGGTCCAAATTCACGTTGGTTCGCTGACGATCCCCATTGGGCCAAGTTCCACCTTTACGTCGGCTCGCCGACACCATCCCAAACTACGCAAACATTGATTCCCTACCATGGGGATACGCAGGAGGTCTCTTCAAGGCTCAAGCCCAACTTTACCATCGCCCTTGCGATGGTCCCATTTCATTCCCCCTTCACTTCATTCAACTCTCCATCATCCACCCGGATTCTCACCTGGACTGCCATATCCCGACAAGATCATACCATTCTGCTTCTCTTCGTAGCTGCCCATGGGCTGGTCCCGGTATAGGCACCCCTTCAAGGAAAATCCCTCAATCCGATCCACTCTAGCTAATGCTCTAATCGGGCTGATCCGTCTCCGATGGATGTTAAACATGCGGCATATGCTGTTTTAAACACAAGAAGCTGAGGAAAACCTCAAATATATGTCTATGGCATATAATTCCCCACGCTCGATGTGGGATGCCTCGGGATTCAATGCCCTCGAGAAGCCCTATGACAAGGGATAAAAGACAGACATGCCAGTTCCCCAGCATCCAAACACGCTATTGATGCCTCGAAATGACTACTTCCCCGACTGAAGGTTGCTGCCCTGACCGGACGCTTGGGAATGTCCCGACAGAACCAGTGTAATTAACCGGTGTCCATGGAAACATGGAACTGGGAAGATTTTCACGAACAATGTATTAAATCTATAAGGGAGACCCGGACTAGGTGATGATTTCTGAAAAGGAATCTATGGAAGTAAGAACCGACATCTCATCATCCCATTTTGATCAAGGTGCATACGTCCCTAAATAACGAGTGAATGCCTCCTGCCTTTGGAAAACAGGAATGCGGGGAAGCACACAGCGCCGCGCGTCCTCCCCCACAGACAGAGGCGCGCGCGCCCCGACGAAAGCATCGGAAACAGAAATGGTGAACCCGACGTGATTTTCTTCTCCTCAATGTGAAGATTAGTAGCGTTTGAGACACTAGTAGATTGACATGTCACCAGATCAAAATATCTGGCACCGGGTCCCACCAAGAAAATAGTGGGCCTGGTGTGATACTCACCGGATGTTGGGGCAGTGGAACGTGGGGCACTCCGTTTTGCAACGTGTTGGTGTGGATCCTTCTTACAGATGTGGAGAATGGAAGGATGTTGGGGCATTGTTTGTCAATCATTTTCCTCGCAGTGTTGATGAGTTGATCCCTCCGTTTCCTAGGAACCAGGTTGCTGCTATGGAGACACGATCACCGCCTGCTCACCTACGCAGGGGCAGGGGAAATACCGCCACAGCTACCCCGCATGGCTCCTCTACTTCCACGACGACCTCTACATACGTGAATACGGGGCGCCCACGTCCCCTCTCCCCGTCAGAGATCATCCATTGAAGGGTGATCAACAAACATTTACACATGTACGAGGACGAAGGGGTCATCCCAACTCGGGATTTGGCCCGCCTGGACCTGGAGGCATCCAGGCCCCACCGTCAACGCTGCCCTAACAGGCCGCGCAGGGAGCCCCTGCTCCCCACCCCAACATTCAATGGTTTCGGGAGCTTGTCCCCAGAACGCCTCGACGACTCCTCGCCTTATGCTGATGAGATGGGTGACGTCCGGCTCAGCCCGCTCAGTGTCCCGATCCAAGGGCTCCAAGAAAGGGCTCCCATTCGGCTGCGTCAGCGCCACCATCCGGCTTCATAGGAAGAGTAGGTAGGCCATGCCCCTACACCGCATGTGCCAGCTCGTCTAACCCGATGTCAGCGCCGGGCCTGGGCCAAGGACGCTCTCCAAGATACGTCAGAGTCAACAACTTCTGTGGCCCAGGCCACCGCCGACGCACATCATGGATTTCCTGAATACACTGATCAGGGGCACTCCTTCACCCGACCGGGATCGAAGCCTCAGCCGCCCCACGGGCAGGCAGGGTTGACTCTCGAGGTCACAGGCCCGAGCGATGATTGCCGTGAACCAATCCGCGGTAACTTCACTCCATACGGAGGTCCTCTCCATACCACCATTCCACAGAGCATGGGATTTCCCCACTCCGAAGCTCATCACAAAGGTATACCTCATGCTACCGCCATCCCGAAGGAAGACCTGCCCCGCGACAATGACGCTCGGCGTGGAAACCTCTCACGCGCCCACTATACACGGTATGGAGTCCCTCCTCCCGCCCCTGACCGCCGATCTGAAGGCACTGCCCATCCGATCCTTCTCCAATGTGGGGATCCTCCCTACGTCCTTTCTGCAACTGGTGAAGGTCCTCCTCGCCCCGGCAACTTGGGGAGTGATGGTCAGCCTCGCTCCACCCGCACCATCCATGGAGGTCCTCCCCATGTACCTTTCGACATTTTCCCTGGTGCCCCTCGCACCCCGGCCACTTCGAGCGAGGTCCCTCTCTACCACGGCGCCAGCGCCGCCCCAATACTACATATTAAGAATCAACCCTGTCCCGAAGAGACACCCCGGGGTAGAAGAGCGGGTTGTCACCGCCACAGGAAGAATTCTGGTGGGGAGCGGGTGGAGATCAAACCGGCTCGTTTCTCGGATTCTAAAGCGGAATACAACTCAACGATGGAACCTTCTCCCCGCTCCTCCGCATCAAGGACTGGGGTAGGAACTAGGTGCATCAGCCTCATTCTCTCGGAATGCGAGGTCCACCGGATTCCCACCTCTCTCCATAGGTACATCCAGGAGGAAGAAATTGTGGAAATTACGTAGGTCCCGACTGTGCAATCACCACCGTTGTCACCAGAAGCTCCCTATACCTTTACCAGAGATCACGAAGAGTTATTTTGGGGACCAACGGCGGTAGAGAAATGGCATGACCTATCACCGGCAACCACAAATCATGTGCCTAATGTTGTGTCTATCAGCCCATCATATCGTGATATTGTGCTCAGATCACCTCACTCTTCATAGGATGGCATGGAATTTCGCGGCCAGTCAGATCGTTCGTCGTATTCTCCACCACCATGTTTACTTTCCCAGAGGTCTGCCTCGGTACCGCTACCGGTCCCTCAGCCACCCCCCGGTTGATGAATGGGGAAATAGAGGGCTTGACCCCGAGTCCGAACCCAGGAGCTTCGGGAGCTTTCTCACAGCAGATCACTTACCAAAGAAGTTCTGGCCGACGGCGGCGCCGAACATTCACGCACCAGAGTCCCTTAACCTAGAAGAAGTGGGGTGATTTTGTTGAACCCTATGGGCAACACACTTCCTCCTTTGTTATGAGCAGGTGATGTACCCCATAAGTCGAGAGCACTTTGAAGAAATCGGCGAGCAATGCCGCCTGATCGATTTGGCCGCACTCCCTGTGGCCCAGCACCCAGAGTCAAATGGCCGTCAGAGCACCCTTCAACAGAAATGTGTTTAGAGTTTCAAAGTACTCCACAGAGTCATCAGGGAAGCTACCCCCCATGTACAAGTTCGTGGCTGGGGACACTATGCCGCTCTCCCCTTCAGCCCTATCCGACGGCAGCCTGGTTTGTTATCTGACATTGAGGACATGCCCTCAAGAGGGGTCGCGGTCCACATGGCTGACGTAGTGGACAAGGAGGATGAGATTGAATTTCTCGATGGAGACATAACCCCCGAGGGCGTACCGACACTGCTGGACCCATCAAGGAGGGTTACCCGTCAGCAGAGGAACCTTCTAGGCCTCCCTACACCCACCGAGTCACTGGTACTCAGTGGAAATGACGGTAAGGGTAAGGAGCATGTCGGAACTGTCAAGCACTCCGACCCATCTGCCTCTGTATAGAAAACGGAAAAAAATCCCAAGAAGGCCAAGTTACACCAACAGATTGCTGAGCAGAAGAGGTTAGTTGACGAACTCTTGGCCGAGCGCGCTGCAGAGCGGCGACCCAACTATGGTAATCCCAAGCCAAGGTAGCAGGGGCAGGAACAATTTCCCCTTGTGAGATGCCTCCGGGCAACCCTGATCATGATACTTCCGCAGACAGGGAAGAAGCCGGAACTTATGGAAAGAGGGCGCGATACGTCTCGCCAAACCCTCTTGAACGGTGGGGTAATATGAAGAATCCAGTCCGGGTTCCCCCAGTCGCCACACAGGCCATTCCGCCAGTCGATCCATGAGTCGCCGAAGCCATCTACCATGTCGAAGAACCTGGAAACGAACTTGTGATTAGGGATCCCTGTCAAGATAGGGACCCCCACCCGGATGATCTTATAGAGGCACTCATAGCCCACCTCGAAATGTTGGAAACGCAGAAGGTGGCAGTCCCACTAGATGGCAAGCCGTATCCCGCGTGGGTGGATGATATGCCCGCACCCCTGGGTTTTGGGAACCCCACTTTCTCTCCCTTCAAAGGGACATGGGACCTGCCACAACATTTGACTCATTTTTATTCTAGGTGTGGCCCCATGCTGGGGACTCTGGCCCTGCAAGAAGCTGCCAAGCTCCGATGTTTTGTGTAGACATTGGAAGGTCCCGCATTCGTCTGGTACAGCCAGCTCCCTATCGGATTGGTGACTGGTTGGGAGGATCTCCGCTGGCAGTTCCTATACCAGTTCAGCTCCACCAAGTTGAAGACCAGTATTGCAGACCTCTTCAAGTGAAAGCAAAGGCCTGATGAGGGAGTCGCAGATTTCATCGCCCGATGGAAGGGACTTACATAATCCGTCGATATGCCACTGACTCAGGAGAAATTACTGATGATGTGTGTAGGGAACATTAAAATGGAGCCTGTACCTTCCCCGATTGCCCAGAACTATCCTAGAGGGTTCCGGGATTTCTCAGATAAGGCTCAGCGCCTTGAGGAGGCTCTACAGCAGGCTAGTCAGGAACGTTCGTTGCCCCCTATGATCCCAGCAAGGAGGACTACCAGAGCTTAACCCACCACGGTGGCCCAAATAGAAGCCCCCAGGCAGCTGGAATTACTACCAGTGGCACCATCCCCACAACCCCGCAGAGGTCGTCCACCTCAAGCGCAGGCTCCTGCCCAGCAGCGATCGCCTTAGAATCGACAGTTTCCCCCGCACAATGCGCCACCTCCACCTAAGTGAGACAATCAGGCGCCACCTCCTCGGAAGGCCCCTCTAGCCCCTCTTCAGGGCCAGGCCCCCAGGGCCCCCTATTTAGAAAGAAGGCACCAGACTTATTCGTTCAACGAAAATCAGGTCCCTGGCTACTTTCGATGTGCTCTAAAGCAAGAGATTGTTCGCCTACCCGAGTGCAGAAGGCCAGCAGAGGCAAATCTCACCGATCACCCCAACTATTGTCCATATCATCGGATCCTGGGGCACACCCTCAAGCAATGTTATGTGTTTAAAGACTGGATTCTAGACAAGGTCAACAACAACATAGTTAGGTTGGGCCCAGCACCAACACAAGTAGCATATGTCTTTGCAGGGTCAGAGATCGGTAGCTACAGCGAAGGCGAGTGGCAGCAGGTTCCCAGCCACGGGTCCCAAAGATACGATGACTGGATGGCTCGAAAAACTGTCGTACGTTCTCTTGGAATCATCCGGGAATGCCTAAAGTAGCCAGAAACTTTAGAAGAAGCAGCCAGTACCTCTGCATCGCCTTCACAGTCGACCTCTTCCCAAAAGGGCAAGCAGCGACGATGCAAGAAGAAACAACGCGCTCCGCCAGTACCATCTTCATCCCGCACTCTTGGCGACTTTATGCCCCATGAAATGGGGATTCCTCCTAGAATCCGCTCGGTAGTGGATGACTCGACGAGTGACAGCCAGGGGTACGCTTCGGTTAACACCATGGAGCTGGTAAAGTCTTATATGACTCCCGACGAAGGGGAACGCCAGGCGAGCCTCCCCAAAGTCCCTAGTAGAAGTCAACGTCAGCGGAACCACAACCAAGCCAGTCATCGAGGCACATTAGTGGGCACTTTCAGCCAAGCCATGCATGCTACTGAGACCAGATAGCAGGCTCAGCGCAGAGCTCAGCACGCGCAACCCCATCTGACGCCCTCAGCTCTACCTCCACCGCTATTTGTGCTACTAAATCAGGAAGAGATGCCTCGTTCGTATCACGGTCAGTCTTGCCCCGCTACAGGACAGTCTCCACTGTCCGATCCTAGTCCGGAAACTACTCTCCAGGCTTCAACTAGCAAGCACCAGGATGTACCCAGCACTAGCCAACCGCCAGTTCGACCAACAGGACCTGCTATGCCTCCAACTGGTGAACGACCACCTGTAAGAAGAGGTCCGCGCATGGCACAAAAGTATGATTTTCTGAAACTCTTGGTCGGAATTTCGGTAAGGCTTTCTATCCTTGAGGCCCTTCACCTATTGTCTGAAATGCGCGAAGCACTTGCCGAGGCCCTAAGGATCCCCCTTTAGTTTGAGACGGAGGTAGTAGCTGCGGAAGCCTTCAACGCTGAGACAATTGAGAACGCCAAATGTGAGGCGGTTATCTCGTTCTCTAGTGAAGATGAGGACCCATCTATATAGGGGCATATTCACCCGCTGTACATTATTGTCCACTTCAATGGTGTGGATGTCCGCCACTGCCTCGTTGACATGGGTTCCAGAATCAACCTAATTCCGAATCGGACACTGTGAATGATGGGTCTATCTAATGATGATTTAACTCCCTATGACCTCAAAATTTAGGGATACGACAGGACCAAGAAAACCCTATTCGGCAAGATCCACCTGAAGACTCAGTTCGGTGGCATAATTGCCATCACCGAGTTCATGGTCGTCTCTCAGGACACCGCCAACAACGCGTTGATGGGTAGGCCATGGCTCCATCTGCACGCAGCAGTTCCTTCTTCATATCACCAGTGCCTCAAATACTCCCTCAATGGTCGAGTAGGCATTCTCCAAAGAGATACGTATCCTTTCACCTCTTGTGAGGCCCACTATCTGGATGTTGATTATTATATGAGTAAGGATAAGCAAATCCTAGTAAGTGAGGATGAACTAGCCCCGGTCACAAGTGATCCCTAGGCAAGCATGGATGACTTCTACATCCTCCCGATCCACCGATTGGAGGCCCCGAACCCCGACATCGGGCAATGTTTTGTTATTTCATGTATGAAAGGAAGGCATGTTACCATGTCCAAGAAACGGTGGAAAATCACCTCGTACTCCTACACCAACCAGGTGCAGGTGATCCCGGAGCCTCCTACCCCTGTTCGGTACTGTAATGTCAAGCTTATGACAATGGTGGTATTCCATATGTGTCTCTTCCGCCGGTCTGGAATCAACCAACTCAGGCCGACACGTCACTACTGCTTTGATGTCATCAAACGTGGCCCCTTAGGCCGAAGGCTAGATGGGATACGGTCGACTGCCTTAATTGTTATGGTCTCAATGGCGAGTGAGTCTCCTGATATGATGACCACTATTGCCCAAGCCAGCACCAGCTGCCCCTCAGGTTTTGATAGCCCAGAAGTATCACTCGTCGTGGGAAATCCCCCCACAGGTGGAGAGGAAGACCTGAAGGATGCTCCCCCCGCCATTGAGGAAGGTGTCTCTACCACGGTTGATGAACTGGTACAGGTGAACCATTGTAGCGAGGCAGATCCGAAACCCACATTGATCAGTGCAGCCATATCCCCCGAGGAGCGACAGCGGCACATAGACTTTCTCAAACAACACTGTGACGTGTTTTCCTGGAGTTACAACGAGATTCCAGGACTGGATCCCCAGGTAGTCGTTCACCATCTGGACCTCCCGGCAAACCATCGTGGGTTTAAGTAGCCTCCCAGGAAGATGAAACCTTCTCATGTTGCTATGGTTGAGGCCGAAGTTGACAAGATTATCAAAGCCAAATTCGTTAAGGAAGTCCAGTACCCCAAGTGGTTTGCCATCTTTGTGCCAGTTAGGAAGAAGAATGGGCAGATTAGAGTCTGCATTGACTTTCGCGACCTTAATCGCCCCTGAAAAAAGGATGACTTCCCACTCCTGGTGACTGAGTAGTTGATTGATTCCATGATCGGGTTCCATGCTCTCTCTTTCATGGATGGGTATTCCGGGTACAACCAGATCCAGATGGCCCCCGAGGACAAGGAGTTCACCACCTTCAAGGATCCCCAAGGTACCTTTTGCAACCAGGTTATGCCTTCCGGCTTGAAAAATGCAGGTGCCACTTATCAGAGGGCCATGCATCGCATATTCAAGATGATTATCGGGACTCTGGTGGAATGCTACGTAGATAACCTTGTGGTCAAATCATGCAAGCGTCAGGACAATTTCAAAGACCTTGAGAAAGTGTTCGGTTTCCTCCATTACCGTCACCTGAATATGAAATCGGTGAAGTGTGTCTTCGGGGTCACCTCTAGGAAGTTTCTTGGCTTTGTTGCTAGATACCAATGCATTGAGATCGACCCAGAGAAGATCAAGGCCATCAGCCAAATGCCTCCCCCGAGAAATAGTTGGGAACTTCGACGTCTCCAAGGCCATTTAGCCTATATACACCGATTCATCGTGAATCTGGCTAGCAAGTGTAATCCCTTTTCCCGGAACATGAAGAAGGGAACCGCCTACAAATGGGATGAGGAGTGTCTGACCGCTTTCGAGGAAATCAAGCAGTATCTACTCCAACCTCCGGTTTTGATTCCACTCGTCTCTAGAAAGTCGTTGGTCCATTAGGTGACCTCCCTAGAACAATCCCTTGGTGCACTGCTCGCCCAAAAGAATAACGAGGTTACTGAGAACAGTCTCTATTATCTCAGCCGCATGCTTCTCGTTACAGAGGTCAGATACTCCCTGTTCGAAAAGAGCTTCCTTGCACTCATCTTTTCTGTACAGAAGTTGCAGCATTACCTGCAGCACCATGAGGTACAATTGGTCTCCCCGGTAGACCCACTGAAGTACATCCTGAACCGCCCCATGTTGACTGGCCGACTAGCATGGTGAGCGGTGATCCTCCAGCAGTTTGATATCAGGTTCGTACCTCATAAGGCCATTAAAGGACAGGTGTTGGCAGAATTTTTAGCTGCCCATCCAAACTCCGCGGATCAATCCCTGGACTTGTATTTTCCGGATGAGATGATCCATTCAGTCGATCGTGTCGTCCCATGATGGCAAATTCACTTCGACGGTGCCTACTGGATCCCCACCGGTAGGAGGCTCAACGATCCTAAGATCAATAGAGTGGGCCTGTGTATTGTTTTCATTACCTCAGTGCAAGACGTCCTACCATACTCGTTCCTATTTTCAGAAGGTTGTACCAACAACGAGGAAGAGTACTAGGCTCTCATCACCGGCCTCGAGTTGGCCCTTCAGATCGACGTGCCCCATCTACATGTGAATGGAGATTCCGAGCTGGTAATCAAACAGGTCAATGGCGACTATGTCTTTAGGAATTCGGAGCTTGTACCATTGCTGGAGTGCACCCTCTGCTTAATGGCCCAACTCTCTACTCGACCAGAGATTACCCATGTCCCACGGTCACAGAACCGTCAAGCAGACGCCTTGGCTGGCTTAGCTACGTCACTCGCAGAACCCGAGAAAGATGATTTCATCATACATGTGGCAAAACGAAGGGTCATTTCCCCCATCACCCAAGAGGACAATGAAGGCCTGCATGTAAGTCATCTCACAGTCGGGACCTCTACGTCAGGGGTCCCGGGTTCGTCAAACACATTGGTTGAAGCCACTCCCAACTGGAGGAAACCTTTTGTTGAGTATCTCCAAAATGGTCGCCTCCCGAATGACCGGGCCAAGCACGAGCGAATCTGACGCCGCACACTGCAATTTATCCTCCAGAGCGGCCCCAGTCTTGAACAGATCCTTTATAAGAGGAGCTTTGATGGTGTCCTCCTCCTTTGCATTCAAGGAGTAGAGATTCCTCATTTTATGCAAGAGGTTCACGCCGGTTCCTGTGGTGCCCATCAAGCTGGGCTGAAGCTGTACCATCAAATTCGGAGGTTGGGGTACTTCTGGCCCTCTATGATCCTCGATTGAATCAGGTATTCCAAGAAATGCCACGTGTGCCAAGTCCATGCCAACTTCCTGCATCGGCCGTCGGAGCCCCTCCACCCCACCAAGTACTCTTGGAAATTTTCAGTATGGGGACTTGATGTAGTGGGAACATATCCAACGGTAACGGCTCGCTAGTGTAGGTTCATCCTGACTGCTACAGATTTCTTTTCCAAGTGGGCAGAGGCAGTTCCACTCAAAGTGGTCAAGGCCCGTTCCATCGCCGACTTTGTGAGCTCCAATATTATCCACTGGTTTGGGGTCCCTCATGTCATCCTCACTGATAACGGCACCAACTTTCGAGCGACTGAGCTAAAGAAATTGTATGCCAAGTACGGCATCCGTTCGAACCATACCTCCCGCTATCACGTGCAAGAAAACGGACAGATCGAGGCGTTCAACAAGACCCTCTCTAACATTCTGCAGAAGATGGTTGGTCAAAACAAAAAAATTTGGCCGGACAAGCTCCCCAACGCCCTCTGGGAATATCGGACGACGACTCGCAACTCTACCCAGGTGACCCTATATTCCCTGGTGAATGGGGATTAAGTCGTTCTACCCAATGAGATCCAGCTGCCATCGATGCGCACTGCAGTCTATGACCAGCAGGCACTAGATGAGGTGGGCGAAATCCGTCTTGCTGAATTAGAAGTACTGGATGAGAACCGGATTTTTTCCCCTGCACAATCTGGAAAGGCATCAGAATAAGATAGTGAGGGCCTTCAACAAGAAGGTTCGTCTCCGTTCTTTTCTACAGGGCGACCTAGTGCTGGCCCTTCGAGTTCCAATGATCCCCGGTAGGAAACTGACCAAGTTTGAACCCAAATGGGAAGGGCCTTATATCATCCATAAGGATTACCCCAATGGGGCGTACTCCTTGGTGACCACAGATGGTGAGCGCGTAACACCACCCACCAATGCCAGGTTCCTCAAGAAGTACATCGCCTGATCCTAGAAGGTCCAACATAGCCTCAAACTGTATGGTTCAACACGAACTTAAACTGTATGGTCCAACACGACCTTAATCTGTATGGTCTAACACGACCTTAAACTGTATGGTCCAACACGACCTTAAACTGTATGGTCCAGCACGACCTTAAAATGCACCGCTGTCCTGCTGGACGATAAACCGCAAAATGGTTCGAGCTCTATGACCTTAAACTAAGATCTCCCCACGTCCTTACTGTAAGACGTTAAACTGCAAGCCAGTCATGCCTTCCTGACCGAGGCTCATCCTCAGGCCCCTTGGCCTCCTCGGGCCCCCGGCCCCAAGACATTAAACTGCAAGCCAGTCAGGCCTTCCTGACCAATGCGCAGCCTTGGTCCCCTTGGCCTTCGTCGACTCGGACTCTCTTATGGGATTGTACGGTGTGGTGTGGGATTACATTCTCATTCGCGTCGGGTTACCCACCGTACCGTACATATACCCAGTTGAGACACATTTCTCTTCCAGAACAACGCTAAACTGCGCTTCAAGAACTATGTGTGGCTTGATTCCCATCTTAATGGGATACATAGTAACTCTCGGACGCCTTGTCTTCAACCCAGCCCCAAGCTCTTCTCTTCCACTATCCACCCCGGGAATAGTTTACATGGAGGGTCCTTGTGTAGCGAGGAGTAGGCTTTCTTAGCCCCACTCATACAGCCCTGGTCATACAAGGATTGTAAGGGTTGCACCATGTTCCCACTCCCGTTCTTCTATCCTCCCACGTCCTCACCGCATGACGTTAAACTTCATGGCCATCAAGAACTACGTATGGATTGATTCCCATCCTAATGGGATACGTAGGAACGCCCAGACATTTCGTCCATTGGCCCAGCCCAAAAGCCAAAATCTTCCCCTCGGGTCAAGACATATGGCAGGGTGAACACTTTTTCCCCAACTCATATCGAGCAGGCCTTGACCTGGCTGCACGTCCCCCTATGGAGATGTTTGCCTCCTTCATGGATGGATACAGCTATGCTTCACCCACTCCTTGACCGGGATTCCATAATTTTTCACACTTGGAGGGACCCCCATGCACGTCCGGGATACTACTCCCAAGGGCTCTCCTACCGATATGGTCCAACGCCCCCGAGGGTTTCCAAGAAACAATGAGATACAAGCCCCACGTTGCGAATTTTGTCAACGGCCGACGCTCATTTGTTTCCCCCATATCAGTTCACCATAGGAACACTGTGTTTCGAACATGGTCAACAATGTCCTGGATCCTCGGGTCCACCCTGGGATGGCCCAAACATCGAGTGCAGTGACTCGTTCTGCCCCATCTTGAAGTGAAAAACTTCCCTCTGGGTGGTGCCAGCGGTCGGGCCCACGGCCCCGATTCTCTTTTAAGAAATGTACGGCGTGGTGTAGGATTATGTCCTCTTTTACGTTAGGTTACTTTCCATGCCGTACACATCCCCGGATGAAATACAATTATCTATTTACCCATCTTTGATGCAAGACGTTAAACTGCAAGTTAGTCAGGCCATCCTGATCGACGCCCAGCCTCATGCCTCCCTCACCGAGGCCTAGCCTCAGGCCTCTTGGCCTTTTCAGGCCCCCAGCCCAGGTCCTCTCTTATATGAGTGTATGGTGTGGTGTGAGATTATGTCCTCATTCACGTCGGTTTATTTTCCGTACTGTACACCTTCCTTGTTTGGGGGTATATTACTCCCATCCTCATCCCGCATGACGTTAAACTGCATCTAGAGAACTACGTGTGGCTTGATTTCCATCCTCATGGGATACATAGCATCACCTGAATGTCTAGGCTTCGTGTCCAGCCCCATCTCTCGGGAATCTTCATCTCACCTTGGCTCCTTGGCCTACCCTTCCTCCACGAGGGGTGTATATGGTGTGGTATGGGATTATGTCCTCATTCACGTCGGTCCTGTAATGACCACGCCATGTACCTCTCCCTCCAGAGCTGTTCCGTTGACCCCTTTCAGCGGTTCACCAATGTGCCTAAGGGTACTCTGGTTTATTACCCGGAATGCCAAACGTTACTCGGACACGTCTGCATCCGCTTTCTAGGCTTTGTGTATCCCTGCATCAGGGATTCCATCATATTGCACAACCGGAGGGACCCCCCAAGAATGGCCTGGATACTACGACCAAGGGCTCTACTACCGTTACGGGCCAACACCCCTAAGGGTTTCGGACAACAAATCAATAAAATTCCACGTTGCGAATATGGTCAGCGGTCGATACTCATTTGTTGTTCCCACCTTAGGCTAACGTGAAATGGAGACTATTTTTTCGGCCACGGTTAACAATTTTCCCCTATCGTCATGCCAACCCCATTAAGCCCAAAATGTCGGTTACACGATTCACATCCTTCTCCAGTCTCATCATGTCCAAGTACAGTCTCGAAACTCTTGGTACTTTTCCTCCGTGCACGTCCGCGCATTGGGGGAACAAGCCGCGTCAAAGGTGTCATTCGCGGCTCTCTGCTGACTCCCCTTTGATGGACGCCCGAAGTATTGCGATAAGGATACCCCCCCTGTTTCCCACACCGAGTTTAACTCAAGTGGGCTTAGGGATCGGGTTGACGTTTGTGCTTACTCTGGAGGTTGTCGCCATTCATGGTACGAGATCTATGACCATAAAATAAGATCCATCTAGAACTACATTCAGCTTGATTCTCATCCTCATGGGATACGTAGGACCGCCCGGATGCCTTGTCTTAGGGTCCAGCCCATTTAGGGAGCTAGTCTCTCCCCCCTTCTTTTCACCTCTTACCACTATATAGGCCCCTCGGCCTATGGTCTCCCTCTCATAGTGGTGTACAGTGTGATTGGGGATCATGTCTCCATCAATTGTGTTTCATGACACTATGCACATTTCCCGCCTAGCATCGCCTCTTCTATGTCTGCACTGCATGTCGTTAAAATTCATGCTTGGTCCTATCAGACGACCCTAAACTGTGACATTATCGTCCTAGACGCATGGAAAAAAATGGAACTGCATTATGATGACCTTGTTGTAGAGGACATCACATTGGGTATTAGTCACGTGCCATGCCATTTTTCAATGCCTATCATGGCTTGATTCTTGTGGCGACACCACGGCCCACTACCCTAGGTCTGTCGCTTCACAAAAAAAAAACCACCCACCTTAATGGAAAAACAAGATTTATCAAATTCCGCTTCTTTTAGTGTAAGGGCCACGCCCGAACTACCCTTTTTCACTAGAACTGGTACCTACTGTGCCACCATTAAAGAACTACGTAAGGCTTGATTATCATCCTTATGAGATACGTAGGAGCGCCCGGGAACTTCCCTGCGGGCCCAACCTACCTTTCACTTTCGGTCCCTTGAACTAAAACCTCTCCCAACGAGGTCGTGAGGTGTGATATGGGATTATATCCTCATTCGCGTCGGGTTGTTCACCACACCGTACACACCCCCTATTCCCATTCACGCCAGGTGGTTGAGTTAATCCACAATGTGCCTTTTATGTTTCCTCCCACCCTTTGGTCCGGATTCTACGACCCTAAACTAAGATATCCCTATTGAATAGGACTCTTCTCCCTCTATCTAATACGTCTCGTTGCCATTTTCAGATGTGTTTTGACAAAGAGCCCAAAGTGTGGAATTTTTATGGGGACATTCCCCTCGTCCCACGACCAAGCTTCGCGAGCTCGCTATTTGGATCTGCATCCTCTTCCACATCCGAAAGGACCCTCGGACGACATGGATACTTGGCTTAAGGGTTTTCCATGGATGTTGGACCTAAGGGACCTCCAATAATTTCGGGCCAACTTCTCTAATGATCATTGACAACATTTGCGACATGGTCCCGTGTTTCAAACATGGTCAACAGTCAACCCTCATTTGTGTGTCCCCATTCTAGGCTAACGCGATATGGATGCTGCGTTTCCGCCACTATTAACAGTTATCCTCTATCTTCACGCCGCTGTCATTGTGATCCAAATCTCGAGCGTCATGATTCGTACATTTCCAATTCCTCATGTTCAAGTGGAATTCCAACATATTCATCTCTATCTCTTCATTCATCTAAGTGCGCCACATGGGCATGTTAGTATCATGGGGCCAGTATTCACCAAGCGTCTCCCCACCCTAACCTGCCCTTTTTTGTGTCGTGAAAGTCCCACCACTACTTGTTTCCCAAACCGAGCATGACTCACGGGGGATTAGTAGTTTTGGCAGGATGTGTACCAACGGGGCCTGGCTTCTCATCGTCCAGCATGACGTTAAACTACGCTTCCAGAACTACGTATGGCTTGATTCCCATACACATGGGATACATAGAGACACCCTGGTATTTTTCCTAGGGTCCAGCCCATAGAAATTATCAATCCCATCCTTCCCCTTTCCGGCCCCCTGGTCGGACCCCTCGCTAGAGAGGCCCTCTCCCAACGAAAGAAGGATCCATGAACAAACCAACGCGCCCATCTGGCGTACTCCCACCATGGTGGTGTAACTACCAATGTGTCGGATTATGTTTAGACCAATCATCACTCCATATTCCACGCTTTGTGTGTCCCTTATTCGGACCCTCTTCCCCTTTCATGTCTGAAGGGACCCCCTAATAGCCTGGTCTCATGCCGCATTGGCTCACCTACCATTCTGGGCCAACGTTCCGAAAGACTGGTCTTGTTTGGAAGGACCCCCTAACGGTTAGGATGTTCGACCTATGGTCCACCAAATGTCCTGGGTCAACGTCCCGAATTATTGGCCAACATCATTTGTGACATGGTCCCGTGTTTCGAACATGGTCAACGGTCGACCCTCATTTTTTGTCCCCATTTCAGGATAACACAGTAAGGATACTGCTTTTCCTCTATGGGTGACGGCTATCCTTTATTGTCACGCCATCCCCACAGTGATCCGATCCTTGGGCATCGTAATTCACGCTTCCATTTTCCGTCTGTTTGGACCAATTTCAGTTCCCCTGGAATTTCATCGTTCGTGCATGAGGTCACGCTGAAGAAACGACAATTTGGCTATTTTGAGAATCCTCCGGCTAGGCCTCTCCCATCTTTCGGAAATCTGGACTGGTAATCCAAATCCCGGATGCCTGGAGCTTGGTCCCCACTGCTATGATAGGTGGGACGAGAAGGCAAATATCTCATGTTTCTCACATCGGGCTTGACCCACATGAGCTTGGCGAATTAGCGCCGAACGTCCCGAAAACATTGTAGGGATGTAACAAACTGATTTAAACAGTGGAAATCATGCATGCTACGACATTCAAAACAAAGGAAGAAATTGAAGTGCGAAAGTACCAATGAAAGGTTTTTAGTTTGTTACAGTACCAGGGGGTCGACTCCCCCCATGGATGGGTTGAACCCATCAAAAGAGCGTTGCAGCTCCGCCACCCTTCTTCTTGTGGCATCCAAGACTTGTTGTCACTGACTGAGCTCCCGCTCCTCCTCAGCAGCAGCGGGGCGCAATTCGCCAGCCTTGTATTTGGCCCTCTCTACCCCAGCCTGAATGGTATCCATCTTTCCAGAATCCTGCCTTGTATGCTCCTCTGCCTCTGCAAGCTGGGTCTTCAACCGTGAGATCAGCTCGGATTGTGCATTAAGAGAGGCTGAGTGATCATCCGCCCGGGTCTGCAGCTGTTGGACCTCACTTTTAGCCTCTTGGATCTTCTTGATGTTTGTTGCCTTCCTCCTCTGCCAGCCCACATTGAGCCCACGGTCATGCTATCGGATCTTCTCAGCCATAAGATCTCGGACGAGCACGTGAGGACGTTGGGCATCCACTCCCCCAGTGCACAGTTCGTCCAGCCACGAGCGAAGCCTGTCCATTTCGTCCATCCATAGTGCTCGGGGGTGTCCCTGATGAAGCGCATGATTAGCTTCCATGACCGGCGGCGGACTATGCTGTTGTCTTCCTCGTCGGAGGTCGTTTCTTCCTAGTTTGTGCGATTGGCAGGCTCGTACGTAGGATATGCCCGCAAGAATTCCTCGGTAGGATCTGCATCTGGCGTTGAATTCGGCGCAACATCTGGCACCGAAGCAGGCGCGACAGGACTGGGACCGGCCGGTTGATCCTCTTTATCAGAGTCCACCTCAATGACCTCGGGCACGACCCAACTGTTGGTTCCGCCAGTGATGATGTGTGTTGCAGCTCGGGGAGATGGGGGGACTATCGTCACCATCACTGGCATGCCCCTAGGAGGGATTCCACCAGACATCTCGACTAGCCTTGCCGCAGCAGCCCACGCTAGTTGTAGAACTGCACGACAGAGAGGGACAAAAATGTTAGTTGGCATAGTCTACATATGACGACAAGGAAGCCGGTAGAGGAAACATACAGAGATCGACCTCCTGGTGCTGCTCTTGAGCCGATACTGACAGGACCCCGAGGCGAGTCCCTCTGTATACAGTTGGAAGGTCTGGAGATTCCAGAGGAACCTCCTCGGGTGATCTGGTCCCACCAGACATGGAACTGGACGCAGCCATAAGTGTGGGTTCTAAAGGTCCTGCATCATCACCCACCGGAGGGTGAGAATGCGGACTGCGTAGAAGTTCCTCCTGCATCGCTCAAACATCGGTGAGAAATCCATAATGACCCAAGAACGGACCCTAAGGAATGAAGTTTGTAATGCTACCTCGAGAGCCTCTGCGAAATCGTCAGAATCTGAGCCTTGATCTCCCACCTCGCCCTCCTCCAACAGGCTCCCTCCTCCATCCTCATCCTCTCGAGATCCATCCTATAATTATTCTAGCATGGGGAAGAACTCCCTTAGACCGGCAGCTGACAAATGTGGGGGGACCGTTCGATCCAGCAGTACCCTCACCCGGTCTGTCATTGGGCGAGGGACACCACTGGAGTGAACGTAATCCTACAGCTCATCAAAGTATTGCTCTACCTCTGTCGGAGATGCCATGAAACCAGGCCGGACAGGGCCTATTCCTGGTAACTCCATCCTGAGGTGATTCAAGTGCGCCCATATCTCGGGTGGGCTGACGAATTTCCGGTGGACATCCCAAATGTCCGAGTCTTTCTGGAAGACGACATCCTTTTCCATGTCAAAATGACGCAGCCGCTTCTCCGGAGCCTGAGTGGATATCCTACGAAATCCCCTTAGTGGCCGCCCCTCCGGATGGCCCTGCTCTTCCGGAATCACCGGATCCGCCGCTGTTTCCATGCCCTCGGCCGGTGCGGGTCTCACTGCCATGGAAGCCCCGCCACCGCTAGAGGCCCTAGCTGCCCTCCGACCCTGAACTTGGGATAGAGGAGGCCCACCGTCACCAACCCGAATAGTTCGCTACTTCAGCATCTCCCCTCGGTAAGCAGCCTCCCAACTAATGGCATACTCCCTCACCAATCCGAAAGCGGTGGGGGATGGAGGCAATGTAATTCGCATCATCCCATCTTCCCATGTGAACATGAGCCACAACTGCCTCATCACACATGGGTGATCCTCGTGACGCACCTCCCAGTAGACCTGCGGGGTCAGCCGCTGGAGGTACTAGAACAGCCTCGCAAACTGATGCGGGGTGTACGGTTCGCAGAGCGGCTCACTATCCACTCGTGCCACCAAAACTCCGCATCAAAAGGCCTGGAGGTTAGCCCGGTTCTCTTCCGGTCCCCGCCCGTCGTCAGTGCGTATCCCTGTAGTCAATGGGAAGGGGTGGAAATAAAACTCATCTGCCCTCCACACCTGGTTCAGCACCATCGGCACAGTTAGTTTGAACGGGAAGCTCCTGGCCGCATTCAGGATGGAGGGGCGGAAGATTGATCCCAGCGGTGAGATAGGGTTTGGATACTCATAGATCCCCTTAATGTGCGCTGCAATCCACCCATACAGGAGGTGGAAGGGACCACATATCCTTGGCGGATTTTTTCCCTCGCTAATGTGCCGTAGCATTCTGTACAGCTTGGCGAGCATTGGAATCCCTAGATTGACCCACTTCCCCATGGACAGCATAGACACCATGATAAACGAGATGGTATGCACCCCCATGCTGGTATCCCTCACCGGTAGGATCCGACCGTAGATGAGAGCCGCAATGAACGCCGCCAGCTTGACTATTGGCTATTATTCAGTGCTGACACTCAATCCCCAAGTCTCCCATTGGTTGTCCTCCAAGACCCACCAATACAAGTGCTTCTTACCCCGTTGGGCCACCCTCGGACAAGTTCGAGGCCTCGGAGGGAACTCTCGATTTTCTGGGAAATTCAGGAAGCGCTTGAACCACTTCTTAAATTGGGCGTCCCTCACTGCCTCCTTGTCCTCTCCAGGGATGAGTGTCATCAGCACTGATGCTAGTCGCAACATTTTCTATATATCCTCCCACGCGCTCATGATGGGGAGGAACTCATCATATATGGACCCCAAGATCGGAACCCCCTAAATCTGGTGAACATCCCATAGGCTGATGCCCACCTCCACATAGTGCAGGTGAATGGTATTGGTCCTAGATGACCATCTGCTTAGCAATTCCAGCATCAGTTGTTTCAGTTGGTAAATGTTGAATTGGGAGGCCCATTCCGCCTTTTATAAACCCACTCTCCTCAGCTCGGCCCCAAACCCCTTGCATGAGGCACCTACCCAGTAAGCCCAGGCCCAGTCATCAGTAATGTTGCCGCCCTGGTGTAGGTCCCACTCATCGGACCACCCTTTCTTAGAATCCTGCAAAGCTGCCTTCAACATTGTATGGTAGAGAGGAGGGGACGTCTCTGGTTTCAGTGGCTTCCTGTCAATATTTTTCACATGCTTGTAGAGACAGTCGGCAGCGACGGGTGTGAAGTACTCCCGCACATGACCATCGGCCGCCCTGAACCATTGGTGCTGACATGGCATGCTCCTAAACCAACAAGCTGGTTCATCCCTACTATCATTAGGGATGAAGACGTCATCCCTCAGCCCGAAGCCATACAATGGAAGCTTCTAGAACTACGGATAATTCTTCTGAACCTCCGATAGTAGCTCTGTTAGAGAAATGTGGTCCGAGTGGCATCAGACCATCTACCCAAAGCCCGGACAGTAGGCCATCTCATCCCGACGGGCGACATCTGCATGAACCCCCAATACACCTTCTCGATGGGCCATTTCAGTTCTAAGAGTCAGAAAAGAATTTTTTCAGAATGGATCGCGAAGCTGGATCGTGAAGCCGGCTCGCAAAGGTCGGTTGCGAGACCTAGCCGTGGAGTCTGACCTAGGCTGGAAAACAGGAGTTCACATGGCGCGGTCGCGGAGTCGGAGACCCGCGGTTCGCCGTGAAGCACGAGTCGTGGAGAGTAGGCGCGGAGTACATGGGGATTCGCGAAATCGATAGCGCAAAAGGACAAGAAAATCTCGTGAAGAAAAAAAGAGGTCGACCGCCTATTTATAGGCAGTGACCCCAGAGCTTCATGGAGCGCCTCGCCCGTGCGTAGCATCGCGACGCGTCTGGATCCCATGGCCTCGGTCAGCATCGTGGGCCCCCTTCGTGAAGTCGCATTGCGAACCGCCGAAAATTTTGGTGATTTTCCCTCAGACTTCGACCCTCCACCCTACGCAGCTCCAAGAATGAGGGGGGGGGGGGCATTTGTTGGCACCAAAAATATTGCTCGAAAGGAAGGGACGAAAATGAAGCCCCGCACGCTGCCTCGTGAAGCTCCGACGCGAAGCACCCCCCGAGCATCGCAGCCCCGCGAAGCTCCAGAGGCAGTACCACTCCGTGAACGGCCTGACGTTCACGAGCCCGCCGTGAAGCAATGGGGGCGGTACCTCTTCGAGAATGACCTGATGTTTGCGAGCCCGCCGCGAAGCAACGGGGGTGGTACCTCTCCGTGAACGGACTGACGTTCACGTGCCCGCCACGAAGCAATGACGGAGGTACCTCTTTGTGAATGGCCTGATGTTCGCGAGCCCGCCGTGAATCACCGGAGGCGGCGTGTGAGTTCTACTTCGCGGCGCACCTTGCCTATAATTAATGGGTTCCCCCTAAGCCCAGGGGATGGAAAATCCGACCTTTCGGCTTCTCCACTCTCGAATCGCGAAGTAACCTTTTCCTCGGAAATCATGAGCTCTGTGAGGTACTTCTACTTCGTGTGACGCCTTCGCTTTGTCTTGTTTTGAGCCCCTCTTCCGAGAGGGATGCCCTTCGCGAAGCTCAAGGGCATTCGCGATGGAGGGGGATTCCCAAGGGAACCCGGGTAGCCACATAGTGTTTATGCTTCGTGAAACACCCATCATGTACTACTGATCCCCATGATAAGGCAGGATCGCTACAAATCACGAAGCACACTTCTTTGCAGCACCATGCTTCACGAGGCACCTCCTCTTGGCGAGGCAGTGCTCCATGAATACTGTTCCACTTTGCGAAGCACCCTCCACTCACACCTCTGCCCCGTGCTAAGTCCAAGGCACTCCACTTCGCGATGCACACTCCTTTTAATGAACTCACAATCAAATAATAGCATTAAAATCAGAAAAAATTAATAAATTTTATCCCTTAAAAGGATCCAAAGCACAACCTATTCTTCACCTAGTTATGATAGAAAATTTTTTTCATTGATTCTATAATATTATTGATATATCAAACCATCACACATCCAAAATATTTTTGATTCTAGGATAACCCATCATTTGATTTTTCATGATCAGAGATCCTAAAGTCTCAACACTATAAACTAAACATAAAAAATAAAGCACCTGAAATATTGGGAACCAAAAAAAATAATTATTATTTCTCCCTATACCATATTTATCCACCCATTATAATTTGAAGCACATTCCAAGTCTCCCACTCTATAATCGTTGTAATTCCACTTGGTCAAAACCAAAATGGGTCACCAAAAACCATGGAACAATGAAATATCTTACATCCTCTTTGTCATAACCCAAACTCTAGAAAAAGTTGGTATTACCCTGTTAACTTGCACACACAAACTCGTCATGGTTTCAAAAACCATAACTAATGTTTCCACTAACCATGATACTCAACCCCCCAAAAACAATGACATAGTGTCATGAAAAAATTATTAAGGATACTCATCACTAATGTCATTAAAGATTACCATTTTTAAAACCTATGAATTATCTTATTAAAATAATTTTTCATTTAACATCATTTATTAATTCATTGTCTTAATTTTATTTCAAATTATATGTATGGTTAGATAGAATATATTTCATGATTTATTAGAGAAAAATATTTACATGTTTCTTACTGGTACATTATTTTACCATAATGGAAACATTATTAACAATTTATAACAACCAATTAACATGATGTCACATGAGGAATTATTCATGTTTAATTCTTTGATAATGTCATATGTAAACCATATATTTATTTCAAAAAAACAATAAATACTAATAACATTATATTATTTTAAACCATATTAATGTGTAAATTAATTGATTAAATAAGACACAAGAATAAAATAAAACACAATAACACACAAATACTAAACAACTATCAATGACTATTAAAATACTAATGACATGTCAACCCTATGTGACTATAAAGAAGCATAGAAGCACACTATCACCTTACATACTAGTCCAACAGATATAATATCCTAAATCAATACCATAAAATCATTCTACTCTACTCAATATGAACAAAAGGTAATGTTAAAATAACTAATTGGGAACAATATTTCCCACCCTTACGAGCATGGGTTTCCCTTGTACCTGAGGATTGAGGTACCCATGGATTTGGTCATTACCAATATCTAATAAAACCTATGTACCTTGTATACTGCACACAAATATAAAGTAATAAAAATTGTTTTGATAATTTAATACCCTACCAAGATGTCAACTCAAGTAGTTCATTTGGGTATATGTGCCACTATCACTTCAGATTTCCTCCATAGATTCCAAATGGTGTCATCTAGCATATAAGATCATTGACGTTACTTATGGGAGAATATTAAATAATTATTACAATTCAATAACAGAAAATATAAAATAAAATATAAGACATCTAGGTAATCACCACAATGAGGTAATATTTTAGAAAATCAGTACATCTACTAGATATTATAATTAATGAATGTCCTAAAACATTTCAGATACCACATGGTGGATCTAAAAAAATCAGTATAGAATAAGAATAAGTAAAATTTATGATATTTTCCATTCTCAATATGTCACTAGTCATATCTAATCTCATTGTCCATACACTATTCTAGAATAATATTAAAATTAAAATGCAATGTAAATCCATTCCCCACGCCTATCTCAAAAAAAATAACACTGTCTTCTCAGGTAACAAATTGATATAGTGGTTTGAGAAGGTTATGAGTTTAAATTTTTAGGTCACAACAAATGAAATACATAAAAAAATAGTCTTATAAATATTTCTTATATATGTTAAATATATAAAAAATGAAAATAATTTAACCAAATTATTTAATAACATAACATAACCACCAAATTCTCAGGCCCATTTTCACTCCCATGATTTGGTTATATAAATACAGATCTCTAGGTATATGATAATGATTAATTATAAATTCATTATATTGTGTTTGGGTGTCTCTAAGAACATATTGTGGACACCACCCGCTATTAATAACCACAATGAATATAAGGATAATCCCCACATTACCCAAAATAATGATGTCTAAAATAGTATCTCGGTTCTCATCTAGGCGTCGAATAGTCATCAAGTATTATATGGAATCTGGTGGGTTGTCCTATCATTTATCATATATATTCATCACATCTAATCTGATGATATCAAATTGGAAATATATTTGAATTAGGGAAGACATTCAAATATTCACGATCATCTAGTATCACATGGGTCAAAAACATTTTTTTTATCAAATGTCATTATTATTCACACGGAATTCAAACATTAATTCTTTTATTCTCACCCATAAAGACACACATGGAATTCAGATTATCATCCTAGAATATCAAGGATAAAATGTTGCATTGAATCATGGTTATTATCCCATTCCCAATTTTTTTCATTTAATTAATATATCCATTAATTTCATTCATTTTCCATTAAGCCTATGGGAGCCAAAATCCATAGTCATAATGTCTCACAATAGATTCCATTTTGTTTTTCTAAATCGTGTTTTTAAAATTTTTTTAAACCCGTCTCCCTTGTAAATTCAAATACCTATTCATATAGGTGTTATAAAATTTCCCAAGGGACCCACTTAATCAACCCATATTTAATATCATTTAACCAATTCAAATGTATTTTAAATTTTTTATGAATTCCAACCCTATTCCATTAAAAACATAACATTACATTAGTTTTGACCAAAAGGTAGAGAAAATTTATTATTTTTGATGGTTTTGAAAGTTCTTTTTAGAACCATTTATTGCCACAAAATTTCCATTAAAAACATTTAATAAATAATTTAAGTACCATAAATAATAATTCATTTCAATGTTAATTTCCCCATTTAAGAATCCACATGAAAATATTATTTTAGAAAGTCTACAGCTAATTAGATGTACATTTTAAACAAGAAAACTAAAATGAGAACATATGAAATAGAATTTGATAAAGCATGATGATGCCATCCTCATCACGAAATACAAACAATGATAAATAAAGAGTGTTTTGGGATAATTAAATGTGGAATCCAAATGGTAATTCTTATAAGGGATTATAATTAATAGATAACAACAAAGAATATAGAGATGGATAAGGGGCTATGCTATGGAGGGTTTCTATCCAAGAAGGATCCAAAAATGGTGCACCAATGTGTGAGGTTTAGAATGGAAAAAATATGTTTTCCATTTGATTTTAATTGTTTGGATTCAAGGTTTAGAAACATGATAACAATCATTGTTTCCTCATTTTCGAAAAACTGATACTAAATATCATTGTAGTTTACTTTTTTATAGACTATGATCCAAATCTACGATATTCAATTATTTTCATTCTGACATTTTCATGGTTTCCAAGGACACATGTAATTATATTAAAAAAAATATCCTATACATTTAATGTTTCTTGTTTTTTATTGTAACATACTTTCACTATTTTATCATATTCCAACACCCATATTTTTTTCATGCTTCGGTTGGGTTTAATTTAGGGTGGTTTGATGTGATTTTTTTATCTGTAGTTCATGGGCTATGCATGGTTTGTGAATGGTTTTACAAAACCACAAGTCTTAGTATTTGAAAACATTAAAACCATGATACTGGGGGTTTTCACAGTTAGGGTATGGTTTGAAAACCCATGTTCCCATCTAGTAGATACTGGGCACATGGAAAAAAGGGCGCATGGTTTCAGAAATTTTTTTTAACTATTAGGCTCTGACAAAGAAACTATGTGTATGATATTTTATAATAAAAAATTTATTTTTTAAATTTAAAAACCATATTTTTTAGGTTCCTGATGGTCAATTATGACCCTATTAGTTTTTAATCTTCTTTAGAAGATCCAAAGTTTTTATTATTTCCACTCTACCCCCTCTACGTGCAAATCATTTGAAGGAGAAAAACATTTGATATCTTCTTATTAACATTCTTCTTATTTTTATATTTCTCATTCTATCTCCACATTACTCCATATGGATTATTAATGATTACTATGTTTTCAGGGGTTCAAATATCCACCGTTTAATATCATTAATCAAGGGTTCATTCAAATATCCCCATTACTATTATTCTTTGATGGATATCCCCATTAGGGATTTATGTTTCTAGATCCCGTGATTACAAGATAGGTGGTTTTGTTTTGATGGAGGATATTTATTAAACCTAAATAATTTTATTTAAATTAATTTGTTTTCTTTTTATTGAAAATATTTATTTCAATTAAATTTAAATCAATTGATAATTTAAAAACCCAATCCAATTGAATTGGTAATTTGATTATGTTTTTCAATGAAAAGTGAAAACACCATAATTCCTATGAATTGGGTTTTATTTGTAAAATTGAAGTGAAAAATTTGGAATTAAAATTATTTAATTTTATTTGTAAATTTTATTTAATGAAATTTATTTCAATGTTGTAGTTGAGGAAATTATCTTAAATTGGTTTGGATAGAAACTAATTGGTTTTTTCATGAAAAATAACTTTACAATTAAAACCCAATGTGTTGATTTTTAAAATGAAATTTTAATAATTGAAATGGGAGAATGGGATGAATTTTATTTTAAATTTTCATAAAATAAATTTACCATCATGGATTATTATTAGAGAACATGAAATCCTAAGTAGATTATGGGTTATTATTCACAACACTTGATTGGCGATTTACAATACTAATAATTAATATGCAGTAGGATACATCACTTATGGTATAGTGATATGAAATCCATGAAGTATGTCTGAGGTTCGTGTATAACCTTATTTCCAAGATAATATTTTGGCTATAAGAGATTCCCATATCTTTGAACTATCACACCTTTCGAAAGATGGTCATGTTGATCATTGTTTGTACTTAAAATATATACCATTATTTAAAAAAATAACACATTTTATATGAATATTAATCAATTGTTTTATATAAAATGTTAATTTATCTATTTGTTCAAAACATTTATATAATTTCAATTGTAAATCATGATTTTTAAAAAAATTCATTTGAAATTCTATTCCTACTTATTTAAATTTTATATCCTTATTTGGTTTATTAAATTTCATAATATTATTATAGAATCCTTGGTGAGACCCTTCAAGGATTTTTTCATAAACCCTACATATCCCTTATGGGGATTGTTTTCTATCTTCTTCCAGGTTTGAGAAAGGGTAAGGGACCACATAGATGTGGTAGTATCTATTGATCCATATACATGGAGAGTTTTATCCACTAGGACATGTGTTATAATCCTATTTTTAGGGTACTTGAGGTTGTAGATTATGTTTTCATACATGTTTGACTAATAGTAATGTTCCACATGTGAGGTTTTTTCGTTTATGAATACTGAATTTAATAAATTTATTCAATTGTGTTTGTGTAATAAAATTTCCATCAATAATGTTATTTGATGCTAGGTGAAAGTATCCAAGATTTGGGGATCAAGAACATCCCTCTGTCTATGTCATGATCAAATCATTTATCATGTTACTAGTGCATCCAGGTTGGTTCATGAGAAAGTGTTATTAAATTTTCAACTTAACAATAATTCGATGATATTAGTATGATGTTGTGTAATCATGTCATTGCATTGGAGGTAGTTAAAATTTAGTTCCTGTAAAACTCTCACAACAATGTGTCTTATGTCACATGATGTGGATTGGGAATGTCGTATTTACGATGGGCTTTAGTGTTTCATCGTAATATTATTTTGGAATGATGAAATGGAAATATGATTTTATTATATATTTGGATTAAATCATCATTGATTCATGTTTGAAGGATAATATTATGTCTTCAACGTTGTTAGAAATTTTTTTGTAACATCATTTATATGATAATACATGCAAGTTAGATCCTAGAGGAATCCATTTATGAACAACATCTTGACAATAATCCAATGAACTCGAGTCTGGATGAGATGATTTTGTGTACTTTCCATGCTTTGGAACATGAACCAACATAGGTTCCTATTTAGGTTCTAGTTTTGGAACCTTATAGGGATTTCATTAAGAATTTTGGTCATGATTTCCATCCCCAGTATCAACCATAATTTAAAGGATCCAATACTCTTCAAGAGGTTTCAGATTGGTTGGGTATAAAGGAGAATTTTTTTGTGTTCTTTGTGACACAGGATGATCTCAATGTTATGTGTGACACAATCATGTTGGAAGTACTGAGTAGAATACGGTGGGACATGATGGAGATCATAATGTATCATAATTTCATGGTGTGGAATGACATCATAAATATTTTCACTAATAAATATTTTCCGGATTTTATTGTGCTTTCTAATGCTATTTGGTTTTCCAAACATTAAGAGGCTGACAATAACATTATAGAATAATGAAATAGGTTTTATATACATTTTTGGTTTTCTCTTGAAATATTATCAAAAATATGATTAAAAATCAACTATTCAATGTGATACTTCAATAATAAATTCTATATAAGATTATATTGGTGATGTTCCCATATTATGAGGATGTGTTGGATAGGGAGTTGATGAAAGAAATTGACCTTGTAAGAAATTCATGGTTTATGAGAGTTTCATTTTCTTATAAATTCCGTGTGAATTACCCTAAAGGAATATAGAGCATGGTGATTCTAATAGAGATTCTTGGAAACATGAATTTTGATGACCATTAATGTTCTTGGAAGATGAATTTTTTATTTCCTACCAATTTTTGAAACCCTATGCTCGAAATGATCATTTTCACAGAGGCACCCAAGTGAAGTGGATCACATGGCCACTCAGGTCACTTGAGGATTTTATTACCTATATACTACACTCTACATAGTGGAAATTTATCATCATCACCTTCTAAATCTATAGTGAAAATATATTCTAAAAGAACAATTAGATTTTAGCCACAAAAATTAGGAACCTTGGTTTATTGTGCATTAGAAGAGTCTCTCGATGTTGAAGATACGGGTCCAATGACTGTTAGAGGATACATCACTATACCTAAGTCATTATTAAATTCTTTATTTTTATATCTATGATTTTAATATTTCTTTTTAATATATATTTTGAATATTCTTAATCATAATATGGATCTTTTATCATTTTCGATGGATGTTAAATTATCTATTAGAACAGTGATAGAACAAGGTCTCTATAGTCCCTCTTTTGATTTCCCTTTATTATATTTTTTTCTTACTCAAGATTTTATAGTTATCATCATGAAAAATCTTTATTTCATTTTGACAATGGATTAGTTCATTTCCAAAAAATACCAGATTGTTTGTTATATTTGGCAAGTCTCATTTACAAATCCTGATGTGGTTTGTTGTATCTTTCACAGTGAATGGGACCCAAGATCGAGTAGTGCCATGCCTTTTTATCTATAAATTGGGAATGTTATATAGTTATATTATTTTTATATAATGTGGGAATATTTAGGTGGCACCGATTCTTTTTTCTTTAAAATTAGATGGTTCACATTAACTTTTTGTGGATTACCAAATAATAAATTAAGATATAGTAAATAACAATTACATGTTTCCATAGATTTATGATCTATTAAAATAGTTAAATGGGGTGAATTAGTTCTAAAATAATGACCTTTAATTTGGTTACCATCAATTAAGGATAAAAGAATCTAACATTCATGAAAACAACATTCAGATGTAGTCCAATCACTATGTCTCAGGTCATTCCATTTATTTAGATACATTCATGTTAATATTCATAGATGACATCCTGGTTAACACTATTTCATAGGAGTCTCACAATAGTCAACTGAGAGATGTTTTGTAATAATTGATAAATCACCTGCTTAATTAAATATTACAAAAATGTTCTTTATGGATTTGTGAAGTGATGTCATTTTGACACAATGTGTTAGAACGAGGTATTTTGGAAGATCCTAAATACATAAATGCTATTATGACATTGGAGAAACCATGAATGTTTTTTCAAGATTCATAGAATCATGGGTTTGTCTTGGTATTACAATTTGTTCATTGAGAACATCTCTAAGATTTCTTTTCTATTGAGTGATCTAACTCGATAGGCAGTAATTTTTGTGTGGGATGAAAAATGTCATAATTATTATTTTGTGTTGAAATATATTTTGACTACTATACATGTGTGGAATGTTCTATAAGAATAGAATTTCTATGTGGTCCTCTTCGAGGGATTGGGTTTGGGTATGGGATGTTCTATAATATTGGGTGATCATGTAATTGCTTATAGATCTCTAAATCTTGGCATACATGAGATGAATTGTCTAAAAGAAAACCCAGAAATTGAAGCTATGATACACGCACTTATGTGTTGTCTATATTACCTTTTTGGTAATGGTTTACCACGTTTTATGCACACAAAATCCTGAGTAAAATATTATCTCTAAAAATATTAGAATCTGAACTAATGGATTTGGGAGGAATACCTGAAATCTATCTACAATGACTTATCCTATACCATAGGGAAGGTAAATATAATAATAGATTCTATGAGTAGAAAAAATCGTAATCACTCAATGGATGAATCATTATAAGAGTGTAATTTTATGTTTATTTTTAAATAGTCTCGTATTGGAGTCTAGGAATTAGGTGATGTGGTTTCCTTTTCATGTGTTATGTTGATATATTATCTTCCCTAGGTTGATACTTCTGAAACAACATCTTGATGATGATTTCCATTAAATTATTGACTCCAAAAATGTTGGGGATACCATTTCTTACTATTCGTTCTCTATGGAGGTAATTCCATGACATATAGATAGGATTCTTATGTCTATGTATGATATGGGGTATTTTTTATTTTCTTAGTCATTATTATTTGTGCTAGTAGGTCAGGGTCGACAAAAAATATCTTTCGGGTTTTCTTAAGACACTTCCACAACTATCTTAGAAATCATGGGATATATCTATGGAATTTTTGGTTGGGTTCTACTATACCTAGAGAAATAAGAAAATGATATGTTTTTTGATAAGTCGTGTAACTATATATGTACACATTATACCCATTTGTGATATAAAAATGTGATATGTTGTGAAATATGTTTTATAAATATATTGTTTATTGGATTACCATATGCTTTCGTCTATAATAGGGTCTATGGTTCTCTTCCTTCTTTTGGAGAAGCCTTTACGGGGCCTAGGGATCTCTTGTCCATTCGATCATGGCATACCATCCATAGTTTGATGGAAGAATAAAATATCTAAACACATTATTATTAATATTCTTTTTATTATGTTCAGAAATTTAGTGGATCTTGATATAACCAATTATGGTTGTTTTATGAATATTATTACTATAGTTAGCAGTATGTGATCAGAATGGTTCATTTTGAGGACTTGTATGACATATCTTACAAACCACCATTATGTTGAATAGAGATTGGTTGGATTTTTTCCTTGGAGTGAGATTGTTCTAAGAGATGATATAATTTATTTAGATGAATCATTAGAGAATATTCATGACACATAGCAAGTATAAGTATTATGAGAATTATCTATATAAACTATTGTAATTTTCAGTCGTTTATTTTGTGTTCTTAAACAATTCACCCCATTTTGGTCACATATTGTTCTTTGGAGGAAAGGGAAACAATAAACTCATTTTTTGGGACCTCTAGAAATTTTTTATTAAGTACGTAATGTGGAGTAATGTTTAGAACTTATTCCACATTTGATGTTGATTCCTAACATTTTCCACGTATCTCAGCTACAGATGTATCATTCTGATCCATCTTAATTATTTATACGGAGTGCTATTGATACAATAAATAATTTATCTATGACTAAGAATCCATTTATAATTGTTGAGTCTGAAAACAATTTACATCCTGTTTGGACGATACATTTTTTTCATGTGTTACTGAATTAGAGTTCTGATTATAATGAGGGTCAGAGAAGGAGGCACTAAGGGGAGATAATTGGCCTCATTTTTTTGACATTGAAATTTAATTAAATGATTTATTGGGAATATTTATATGTTGTGGTAGTTGTGACATCCTGTTACTATTTTCAATTATTCAAAAACACTTATTTTAATTTTGATTTTGTTGGGATTCTTTTGGGGGTTTTTTGGTTGAAAAATTTGGATGTTTTTGACACTCTTATGTTGTGTACTATTGGTGAACATTTTTTTGAAACCATTTTCACTTATAGTGAAAGTCCTAAAAAATGAGATAATGAGGGTTTTAATGGTTGGTGCATAGTTTTAAAAATCATACCCCCAACATGTAGAAATCATCAACCTCAGAAAAAATGGGGTGCATTGTTTCCCAAATTACGCGGCTCTACCGTAGAAACAATCCACAATGAATTTTTTAATTCGAGAATACAATTGTAAGATCATGAATCCCTCTTTTTTGGTGCCCATTTGGGCAGTATGAACCTATTATGTTTTCTTCTTCCTCGGAGGCTCCCAATAGGTTATTTTATCCTATATACCCATGGTAACGTGAATTGAATATAGGTGAATGATGTTCGATGTCTTCTTGCTCTGTATCCTTTTCACGTTGTCTTTATCCACCTCTCTAATCATTCCACACAAGGTTTAATTGTAAATATCATTGATTTTGGTTGATCTAATCTCCTCTATTTCTTATCTTGAATCAAGGAATGATTCTTGGAATTATGTCGTTGACGTTCTTTGTTGGGGTTTCCCATATAGGTCATTGCATTTCAATATCTTATGATCCTGAGGTATGTGGTTCCTTTATGATCATACATGTTTATAAGTACACAATTTCTTATTGTAATTTATAGTGTTTTTTAAATTTAATTTCATTATTACAAGTAAATTGATTTCAATGGGTATATTGAAAACCCCATTTCCATTAAATTTTTAATTTTGATTTGATATGTCACAAAAATGGGGAAATCACCCAATATCAATGAATTGTTGTGACTTTTTGAAATTGATGAAAAAATACGGTAATTTAAAATTTTGAAATTAAATTTTGAAATTGATTTGATGAAATTGATTTTAAATTTATATTTGAGAATAATTTAAATAAAATGGATTTTATATAAACACATTGGTTTTATTATGAAAATATTTCTTTGAGTACAATCTCGTGTGATGGTTTTAAAAGGAAATTGAAATGTTTAAAATTGGAGAATGTGATAAATTTAAATTTATTCTATTTTAACATCCATTAACAATTGATGATTTTTATTAGAAAACAAGAATTCCTAAGAAGTTAGCAATTTATTTCGGACTAAACTATGTTGCCTATCTACAACACTAATAATACATATGCAGCATTCCACGTCCCCAATGGGATGGTGATGAGCTCTCTTTTAATACTTTCTATTGGATTTATGTACACATATTTTCATGAAAACTATTTTTGTGAGAGGTATTCACATATCCTTGAACTATCATACATTTTGGAAGATGAACATGTTTCTCAATGTTTTAATTTGAAATATATGCCATTTTTTTAAAATTATTTTACACATTCCCTCTGGATATATATTTACTATTTTATATAAGATGAATATTATGAAATGTTATTAATGTGTTTACTTGATTCGAAATTTGGTGAATTATTTTATATATATGGTTTTGATTTTTCATATTCATTTAATTAAATTTAGAAGCTTATTTTAGTTAATTAAATGTTAGAATATTATATAGAATCTATTGTGATACCCTAAATGGATTTTAATTCACACCCATCCTTTGACTTTGGGTTTTTTAGATTATCTTCATTCAGGTTCCGGTAAGGGTAAGGCATCAATTGACATTGGTAGTAGTTGTTGATCTGTAGGCTTGTAGATTTGAGTCTATTGGGACTTGGGTTGTTATCCCAAATTTTTTGTACAAGTGGAGTCACATTGGGTATTATACTTATTTGGATTTTATTATAGTCATTCTTGTAATGTTTTTATTTCCTTTATAATGAATTATTTATCTTTATTCTATTGTGTATGGGAAATGTTGTTTCCATCATTCATATTTTATGATGTCAGATTCTAGTCACCAACCAATGGGGATTTGGAATGCATTTTGGGACATGTTAATATTGGATCACTTATCCAGTTACGAGGGTATTCAGTTTGGTTCACAACAAGGATTCGTGGTTGAATATAATAGTATATAACCCTTATGTCAAGGGTTGTAACCCCAAAAACCCCATACTCAAAGCTCCAAACCCATAGGATATACTAAATACCTCATAAATACTTATAGAAATTCATAACAAGTAAACAAGTATCATTTTATAAACCCAATCCTTTTTAATTTTATTCATTTGATTAATTTTAAATAATCCACATACACTTGTTTTAAAATTTAAATGTTCGCCGAATTTTGTGCACCTATAAGGTTCTAATTCATTACACGTAACATTATTAATGGGTAATATGACACAATGTATTTAAAATATCATTCTATTAATAAATTATTTATCCTATATAGTGTTTATTAGTGTGATATAATTGAATTTTAAAAAAATTTGATAACACGTTATTTATATAAATCAATTACATAGCATGATTAAATTGATTTCCTATTAAAGAATTAATTATTAAGGATTATTTTTAAAAACTAATGGTTTATCATTCATATAATTAAAAATTTATAAAATTTATATTAACAAACCTTTAATAATATCACCGAAAAAATATTTAGTAATTAAAACATGAGTAGAGCCTTCCATTAAAGAAGGATTTTAAATAAAGAATGCAACATACCATGGTGTCGTTTGTCCACACATTTGAATGAATGATGATTTTATTTTTTAAGGAACATTATTAATAAGTAATATTAATTAAAATTATAGATTTTATAATATGTTATAAATATAATAATAATATTTTCTCACATTCTTTTAAGCGGAAAAGCAAAATGAAAAAGTTATTTTTTAGAGGTAGTAGTCTAAACGTACACTAGTTTCATAACTAAATTTTTATTAATGGAAAAGGATAAAAGTGATTAATGACTGTAACGTAATTGTAAAAACATATCCTTAATCAATGTAACCTAATATTATCATTTTAATATATTTATGTGGAATATTTTCACTGTAGAATTCACTAATAACATTATTTTGAAAATTTACGGTAAAGAATGTGTTAGTCCAATCATCCATTATTTACTTTATGAAGGTGGTTAAACCTATATTGGATGGTCATTTAAAAAATATAAAATCTTTTTAATGTTTACATAATTTTTCAAAAAATGATGGGTTATTGATTTTCCAAATATAGTTTGATTTGGTGTGAGGGGAACTAAGGTGAGGATAACCACTTTTATAATTGAAAAGTTAAATAAATTTTGTAAATATTTAATTGTTTTCAATAATTATTATTCAATATCAAGGAAATTCAATAAAAAATTATGATAAGAAATTTGTTTATTATGTGATAAGTTTAGCAAAGAGTCAAAAATAAAATTTATATTTTTTTTAATCGGGGTTCAATCTCATTATCCCTGGAATTAAAGCATGACCAATTTTATCATTTTATGTTGTGACTAGATTTATAGCTTATGATACTAAATTTTTATTAACTAAAAAATGAGTGGTTCTTATTAGATAATTTGGACCTAATGATTATAATTTTTTATATCCATTCTCTTTTATAATATTTTAATATATTTCCCAATTTTTTTAATATTTGATATATAATATGTATAAGTATGATTTTCAGAAAAATAATAATTGAGTCCTTAAATATTAAATATAGGAAATTATAAATTAGTATTCCCTTTTAAAATTATAAATTCACCTAAAATAAAAATATACAGTCTTATAAAACGTTTTATACATTGACAATATTTAAAATATACTAATAATTTCATAAACTCAATGTTATTTGCATAAAATGATATTTTTTGGTACTATTAAGAAAATAATTTATTTTAGAAAAATTACAAAATATCATATTAAGATAATAATTCAAAGATACATCCAATAATAAAGTTATTTTTTTATATTTTAATTATTTAAATTAAAATTATTCAATTCAATTAAATTTAAACATATTAAAAATGTAATTATATTAAAAAGTATAATTCATAAACTTTAGCTGTTATTAATGTCATTTCATATAGATTTATGAATAATTTAATATTAGTGTGTTAGTTTCTAAATCAAAATATTACCATATTATATTAAAATTGTAACAATTGTGAATTTATTTCATTATTTGTGTTTAAAATACATTTATTCAATGGTTCATTGGAAGGAATCATTTTGAACTTATAATTTAATTAATAATATGTAATTTTTTAAATTTATTATTATATTTTTATCCATTAATGATAATATTACACAAGTACATTTAATATATCATGATTTCGTAGTTTCATTTCTTTATATTGATACTTCATGTGATTCATGTTATTATAGATAGTTTAAATTTAATGGGTTCCAAAAGCGTTGGTCATTAAATTCTACCCACATAAAAAATTATTCCATTAGAACTTTTATTAATAATCATTTATGATATTTTGTAATGGTATTCTTTAAATTTTCCACATTGGGATATAACAGAAAACATGACATGTAAATAAACATTCATTATTTATCAGGATACATATCCCTCCAAAAAAACATCAATCATTCACACCTTCGTATAACCATGTATGTGTATAACCAAATTATATATTTTACAAAAATTTCCATTCAAAAAAATAATTATTATCAAAAATAATAATAATTGAATATCCTTTATATTGAGTCATACTATTTTTTTCTTTATTTTGAATTATTTTTGATGATAATGTTGTTTTTATCAGGTGAAAGATATCAGAATAATGTTTATTAAGAAAGGTTTATTATGACGTATCAAGAATGTTAAAATTTCAAAATGTTTGAAATAATTCATAACACTGTTAAAGAAAATTCTAGCTATGTTAGAAATTTATATATTGATCTCAAAATTCCCTATTATCCAAAATAAGTAAAGATACATGTTTAATTTAGTACAATTGGAAGAACTAAAACAACTTAGGATGGTAGTTTTATGGTTTTTAAGAAAAATATATTAATGAAAAACACTAAAGATTATTATTTTTAATTAAATTTATAGTTTATATGTTTTCAAGTTCATTCAAATGGATGATTGAAGATGGTTATTGATAAACATTTCAATATAAATACATGATAATATGTTTGATGATTTAGTTATGGATAGAAGATAATCAAAGGATGTTTTTTCCTATGAGGAGAATGGTTCAATGGTATTACAAGATTTAAATTTCTAAACATACATATTGAATAAAAAAAGGTTGAGAAAATATATGAAATTTTAAGATAAAAAATTATTGATATTTGTAAATAGGGATAATAGGATTCTTGTACACAAATTTTTTGGATTAATATTTACAAATAGAGGGATTTATAAATAGTTATTTAGATGAACCTTTCCAAATAAGAATATGTGAAGAAGTTCAGTGTTGAGCCAGTAGATTCAAACGAGGGGATGAATGCTCTATATAGATAAATATCTGATTTTCCAAAGGAAAAATTTATTTATAAAATTTTTACAATAAAATGTAATTGTTCATGATGTTTTATGTTTGAGAGTAATGATAAAGGTTTATGTTTACCTCAAAATCAATAGGTCATCATTATACACCTTTACATTTATAAAAACGTTTTTTTTTGTCTAGTATACAACATGAATTCGGATTAAAGTTTCATATATTAAAAACCTTCAATTAAATATTTCACTGTTTTTCAATTTCATAATTTAATAAATATCAGAAATCTTAATGATGGAAAATTTTATGTAAAAACTGATGACGAAATTTTTTGGGATAACCACATATAAAAATATGCTATAAATAAATGACAATGTTTTAAAAATGTTTTTCTATTCTTAATATGTTGAAATTGTGGAAAGCAATTTATTTTAAAAAGGATGTTGAAAATGGTATTTAAGACAAATTGAAGACATCCAATGAGAATGAGAATGATTAAATGATTGTGATTACATTCCAGAGACTAGATACTCAAATGAATCATGTGGTGGGTAATGTTAAACAAAATATAAAAATTATAAAATTCATAACCTACAGAAAAAATATGAATTTAAAAATATTAATATAAATTTGAAAAATATAGTTTATTCTAAATGAATTATGAAATTAGAATATAAAAAAATAACATATTTCATAGGAGTAATTAAAATAAGTTTCAAAAGTAGTTAAATACAATGGATGAGAAGATACTCATAATGATGAGTGTTATTATATATTAAAAAAATAAACCTAATATATTATCTCACATAAATCATAAGGGAATATCATTAACAAATATTGGATGTATATAAAAAAGTTGTTTGAACATGGATATGTTTCATGAAATAAAGAAATAATATTTACTAAAAGATGTTCATAAGTGTATTTTGTGTATTTTGAATAAACTTTTTCCACCATTGTGAGATTTTTCATTTCATGAATAACCAAAATATTGGGTGTGAAATTTTTTTATAATGGTCATTAGGCTAATTTAATTTCATCATTCTTAAAATTAAATACAATGGAATAAGTTCACATCAATAAACCTGTGGGATTATTTATGATAAAGGTTTATGTAATTTATTTCTGTCAAAGAAGGGTTTTTATGAGATGAAACACACTTCAAAAATATTGTACTCAAATCAAGAAGATGCTTTAACATGAATAATTATTCAAATGGGAATGTCGATAGCAACTTCAATGTAAAGGAGTGAAATTCATGTTACCTAATTTTTTTATTTATATTAATAGAATAATATTTTTTTATAGATCGATAAAATTATTTCAAATGGTTTTCATAGGTAAAGAAGAAGAATTTTGAAATTTCAATGCTGGGAGATTTAAAAATATTTCAATATTTTCAAGTGAAACAAAAGGAATGATATATTTTTCTATAAGGTGATAATTATGACAAATAAATATTATAATTTTTTAGCTTGGGAGACATGAAATAAGATTCCACAACTATTTTGTGGGATGATAATGAGTAAAGATAAAGTTTTTATAAATGTTAACTATAAATTTTTTCATAAAATTATATGGAGTTTCCTATCTCATAGAGATTAATGATTTAACAATATTTATGTCTTGAAATTTAGGTTCCATGTGTTAGATTGATCCAATATAATATCATATGATACAATAAAAAAGTAAATCAATGATATGGTTATGCAACATCTTCACATGGGTTGTTGAATAAAAAATGTTATGATATGAAAATTCATGGTTATATTGATACTGATTTGGTTGTAGGTTGAAATGATGGAAAAATCCACATTTTTAGGATTTTTTAGAGAATGATTTTTTACAAAAAATAGTATGAAAAAGAACACAGTGACTTTATATATACCAAAAGTATAATAAATTTACATCACACATTATTTTCCTCTAATGATTTCGATAAAATCATAGCTGTAATACGTGGAATTGAAATTTTCTAAATCATTGAATATTCTTTCTGAAATCACATCTTCATTGATTATTAAATGTATCCATTCTAAAAATAATTGAATAAAAAAATAAATATAATATATTACATCATAAAAGAGAATATTCCCAAGGGAGATGAGAAGCTGGATTATATATCTATGAACTATCCAATTGATGGTTTTTTTCCAATGTTATTTCAAAACAAGATATTATGGAATAGTGTCTATATATTTATGGTCATACACAACCATGTTATTCCTAAAAGAGGGAATGTATTTCTCCAGCTGTGATTTGTTTTATGATAAAAATATATACAACATTATCCTGGGAGGTTGAGTGTAATCTATTTTTGAAAAAATAGACATCTTATAACTTTTGATTACATAATGAACATGAATATGTGGATATCAACATTTGGTGGAGGAATAATTTATAGAAAAATGCGTGAGGGATATTATCTTAACATGAAAAAACATTATCTAGTCATATAGGGATGAAAAGCTATAAGAAAATTTCTAACCTAAATTGTGTGGTCATGATCTTCTATATTCAAATGGAATTTTTTGGGATGATTTGTGAAATAGGGTGGTTTTCTTGAAGCATATTGAGAAAAATGTGATTGGTGAAAAATTATAAACCACGAATGTTATGAAAAATATTATTCAAAAACTCAAAGTGGTAGAATGAATAACTTTTTTTGTTTTTTTCATAAAAATCATATTATAATTATTGACTATGTAGCATTTTGTGAATTTTTTATCATGTGAAAGGGATAGGTGGGAAACTTATTGTGAATTTATTTTTGAAGTGTCAACAATATCAAAAAGTTGTAAAGTTTCATTGACTATATAAAATAACATTATATGTAATTCATATGATTATATTCTCCAAATGTTTCAAACATCATGAAAAATTCATTAAATATGTTAATTTAGATACCAAAATAATAAATAAAAAAATAACAAAATTTTATGTAAAGGAAATGTTTCTTTTCATGGAAATAATTTTCAAGAAAAAATTATTGATATAGTATTTTTAGGAAATTATTTTTTCACAATAATTCGATTTTAAATAAATTGAATAATTAACAATGTCCCAGGTTAACCATTATCGATTGAGATTTAGGAATATGTGTGAAGTTTTTGTAGAGGTCAGAATATAAAAATTTAAGATGATTATTATGGGAAAAATGGTTTAAATTTTATATGAAATTAAAATTACAAAACATATAAGATGAATATCCCTATACATATAACTTATATGAAAATTTTATGATAAAAATCATTATAGATTGTAGAAGGGTGAATGAAGATTCCAAAAAAATGTTCCAAATAAACATTTTTTATGATGTAATTTTATCAGAGGTCTATGTGTGGCCCTATATATAAATTGACATCTGATGAATATTGAATTTTATCCAATAGTTGGAAATGAGGATAGAGAATCACCAAGTATAAAATCACTGATTTTTCTATATGATAAAAAATTAAAAAATTAATATAATATTATGTAATAGTGTGTGATTTTTGATGTTTGAGAAGATGTAAATTGTAGTTCTATCCAAAAAATAAAATATTTCATAAAAATAGTATGTTTCCTATGACTAAGGACATTAAAATATTCTAAAATATATTTAAAAATATTCTATAGGTCTTGTGTAATAGACCAAGGAAGATTTCATTTTTGGAAACGGGTCATGTGGAACTAGAAGAAGAGGTTAATGCATCCAGACCCATAGTATGCAGTAACATACTATTCAAAATGATTTTCTTTGTAAAGGATATTATATGAATTAATTTTGGATGTTATGAAATATTTTTCTAAGAATGGAAATCAATAATTTCCAAGACATATTCTAATGTACATTAATTTTTATGAATTGTTTTATACCATTAAAAATGTTGAATTGAATTTTTCTCGATGATATGATGTGTATTGGGAGTGTCCAAATGGATTAAAACATGGAATGGTAAAACAATAATCCATGTTGTTCTATATGCATGGTTGGGACATTGTTAGTCCTAACCATGAGCCTAAAAATATGAAACAATGTTGCCACACCCCCCTTGAATAGAGGTTGGGACCCAATCATAGCACTATTTGTCAAACTATTTCAGGTTCTCATCCAACCGTGAGGCATGGATCCCATTTTATATAGAGAGATCCACTCATTTTGGCCAACAATGTGAACAAAACATAAGGACATTTACATGTGGGGAATTTACCATTTTCCTCATCAATATTTTATTTTTATAACCCAAATTTGATCCCCTATATTCCACCTATAGTAGTAGATCCATTCCAAAACTGTATATATATCCCATGGATGGATCTCCCTTATTTATAAGACATTTGGATATATTATGGTTGTGGATCAAAGCTCTATGTTAGTCTAACACTCCACTTTGTTACTTTTTCCATATTGGGGAATTTCGAATTGTTCATATTATTTCTTAGTATTAAAACACATTTTTTTATTAGTCTACCTGGTTAGCAATATTATTTTGGATTGATTTCATATCAAAGGAAAATTTTAGAGCATGAATTATTTTAAATTTCAATGTATGTGGTATTTATGCTATATATAATATTATTGTTGATTTTAATTTGCGTATGTTGTTGTGATTGTCTTCCATTATTTTATTTTTTTAATTTTCTATTGAATAAAAGAGGAATTAATTGGTTAGTTGATGAATTAAACCCATCATCATAATCATGGGATGCATTGAAGCTGATATATCTATGTTATGGGCCACCCTATGGTTGTGTTTCTTCATAAACATGTAAATAGAGGAGTTAATTGTAGAATTGGATTTTTATGCGATAGATCCGATGGAAAAAATATTGACAGGTATACTAAGATATGAACTGAAATTAATGAAAATTACTTCTAGTTTTTAACATGGTAAAATGGGGGTATTTTGTTTAATGTTAATGGGTTAAATGAAATAATTTGAATGTGTTGAATGACTTAAGGGTTTTAATGGAAATGTGTAATGTTTATTATGGAAGGTAAATGGGTAATGGCTACGATAATTGATTAAGAAGTATAACAGGTACATGTGTTAATTAGTTATCAATTTTTAATGATGTATGTTATAAATTGATAATTTAATTAATATGTAATATGTGTTAAAGATTTTAAGGTTTATAAATCGTGTATGTGCTCAATGAATGATTTTGATTCATTTTATATTTGTTAAATGGTTAAAATAACAGTTTAAGATGGATTAGGGTATATGGGTTATTATACCAGAGAATCTACACCCATGGTTTAGGGTAATCTGAGGATCTAAACCCCACCCCTATAATGTATGGGTTTGGGATTCAGAATGAGGCTCTATGACCCTAATGGCTATATGTGATTTTACTACTTATAATGTGGCTCAGGGATAATCATTATCCCTTGTTTGGGTATTTTATCCCTAGTGATATATTGAACTTTAATTTTTACCATATACTTAGATTATGTCACAAGCGTCACAAAAATTATAATTTAAAATAATTTATAACCCCTTAAATAAATGATATTGTGGCTCTATGAACCATGTTACTTAATCGAACCCAATTTACATTATGTTATAATGTTTTCCTTTATGTATATACATTAAGTATCTATTTAGAATAGTTATTTGGTTGACACCTTTTATTTGAGTCTAATTCAATTTATTTACACCCATAACAGGCCACTATTGAGTACCCAAGTAGATTTCATAGTAGCAGGTCATGACATTGTCAAGGACATTATGCATGATGGTTGAATTGGGCAAGGGATGTGGGTGGAGGAGGGACCTTTATAATGAGCCAAGACATGTTTTTGGGATTGTTCAGGAATTCCATATTTTGGTTTTTCTTTCCATTTGACATTTTATGGAATGAATATAATACTTACTATTTAGATTTGTGTTGTACCTTGTTTTGGGAAATGGAATTTTGAATCATTCTTATTGTTCACTTTTTTCCTTTATTTCATTCACATGGCTATTATGGATCACATTGATAAAGAGGTTATAGTCACCCCATGTGTATTATTAGACCCTCCAAATATGTTTCCAACCTCTTCCATATGAGGAGGTGCACATGAGCTATTGTGGAAACCCAATTCATTGCACCATATATATTTCCAATCATTTCGGTGACATTACAAAGTTGTATCATAGGGGATTTATTTTTTATTTTGTTTCTATTTAGGAATGGTAGATGTGAAATTAGTATTTCTCAATCCTTTTAAATGAGATCATGCATGAGAGTAACTAAAACACGTATGGGGGAACGCCCATGTAAAATGATTGGGAAGGTTGTTCCTAATGTTTTTTGTTATTAAAATTAGATGTTCATTCACCATGGTTGACACACTTGTTGTGTTATATAATGGTTTCTATTGATTTTATTAATGGAAATGAATTAAATAAGGTCTATATAATCATGATTAATTTTAGGAAGATAATGGCATAGGTGACACGAATGATTATTAGAAGATTTTGGGGAAATGATTTTATGTCATGGGAACATAATTCTATTATTAGTCTATTTACGAAGTTTTGATATTTTTCCTAATAGTGTGGAAATAATATGGAATATGGAATAAATTATTCTAATATATTAATATGTTTTTAATGAAAGGTTATAAATGGTATAAAATTTTTCAATGTACTTCTGAGTTGAAAAGATGAGTGTGGATCCAAAAATTATAGGGATTTATGTAGTTAAAGGTGAAATGGTTAAAGAGTGTTTTTAATGAAATGTATTCATTTATGAAATATGGTTACACTATGTTGACCTTTGACCATGAATTCTATGATTGAGGGTTGTGTCTAGCTAGTTTGATCGGACTAAAGAGTTTTTTTGTGGAACCCAACAATGTTTTCTAGAGATAATGGAGTAGATGAAATTAACATCCTAATAGAGTCCATATATTGTACATTGGATCACCTATACACTCCTCTGATAATAGGATCATGTTATATTCTTGAATGTTGCGATGTTTGATAATGAAATAGTGAGAAATCATGGTTTAGAATGGGAAGATGTATTGTTTGTTGTGAAATGATTTCCTTAAACAATTTATGGTATATTTCTATCTTGATAACCTGGAGAATGATAGGGTTTCAAATTTTATGAGGTTGACCCATAGGAATATGTCAATGATGGATTATGCTAGACACTTCCCTAACATTCAATCATTTTGTCAAAACATTATAGGGGGATGTGGTAGTAATGAAAAGATTTTTTTATGATGGGAAATTCATTAGATCTGGTCCCCTATGGATATATTTATTTTAATAAAGATTACTATATTGGTTTTATAAGGCCCCTATTTCGTATGGGAAATTAATTTTCGATTCTAACAGTGGACATAATCATCTAGAGGGGGGATCTAGTGGTGTCACGTTCAATAGTAGAAAGATTAAATCCACGATTTTTTCCATTGACGTGGTGGAAAATGTTAGCATATAATAGGACTATCCAATCATGGTGGTGACCTATTATTTTTTTTATCGGTATGATAGGCTAGGACAAAAGTTTGTTTAGTGTCATCGACCACTGGACATGTTTCGATTCTGTAGTAGGATGGTGCATGTGGCTATGTTCTATATATCCCCTTGTCTTATGGGTGGTGATAGAGTATGAAGGCTGACATAGTGTGTAGGTAGGGGGTTGAATACCTCATACAAAGTATCCTTTTATAGTTCTTTCGGCCTGACCAAACTAGTTGTTACATGTGGTAATCCAGAACAAGGTTATCCTTATTAGAATGGTAGTGCTTCACTGGGGACTCAGACCGGATCCAAGAATATATGGACATGTATGATCCATGAAGTATACCCTACATAAGGGTGTGGCAGTGCTAGACCATTGATAGTTCTATGTGTGATTCTGGTATATTCCTTAATTTTTATTGATTCATTTAATACATATGTCACACTTTCATTTATGTCGAAATATTTTTTCGAGTATTGGTCCTATTGTTGGAACTTTTGTGTGGGGTCAGGTCAATTAATGAAAATTTTTGTGTACAAGAAGAAAACATCTGGAAATGTGAGGAGTGTGCTCTTGAGGAAGAACTGTATAATTTCCACTAGGACTTATTCCTATTTGTTATGATAGGTTTCTAACTGATTTTGTGCATGGAATAGATGGTGTTGTACAAAGATCATATTGAAAAATTCCATCATTGGGTAATGTTCACATCCCTTGAGTGACAGACTTATGTGAATCATGGGGAATATGGTATCCAATAATACGGTATAGGTATAGTTCATCTATATTTGGGTTAGATCCCAACCAAAGTTTCATGTATTTTTTTGGTGATGGAGGAGTAGAAAAACATTTATTCATCATTGGTGGATGAGTTCTATGATGTTTTTTATGAGTACTTCTAAGGGTTTCTACCTGAGAGATTGGTAGATTTCGATATTGAGTTGCTTCTATGAGCTAATCTGGTGTCCATTCCTCCATATAGGATGGAACAAGTAGTTTTTTGCCAAAAAAATATGATAGAGGTATTGTAAAATAGTGGAATTATTCTCACATGTATTTTCCTTGTTAATCAAAAATATTTTTTCTATGAAGGTCATCAGTAAATTTAGATTATATGTTGATTAGGAGAGGCTAAAATAGATGTGTGTGAAGAGATGATATCCCATTTCATGAATTGATGCAATTTTTAACCAGTTGATAGGTGATTTTTTGTTCTCCATGATTTACTTATGATTTGGGTATCATCAGCTTAGGGCAGTGAACATCTGATATATCACAAGAGTCTTTTAGGATTAGGTATGTTTTATATTTTTGTGTGGTGTCATTAGGATTTTACTACGTTCAAGTAGTGTTACTGTCCCTGATGAACTAATTCTTCCATCCATAACAAGATCATTATGTATTCATTTTTTTGATAATATGTTAAAGTTATCAAAGATTATTGATCAACATTAAAAACTTCCTAATATATTATTGGCACCACTAAGTGATGATATGATATACATGAAGCTATCTAAATGTCATTTCATGATTGACAGGTTAAATTTATTATGCCACATTGTCTCTTATGAAGGTGTGTCAGTGGACCCAAAGAAGGTGTTGAACATTGTATATTATTAGCACAGTAATAATTTTTTAATATCTATAGATTTATGTGTTTTGTGTATTAGAAATGAAATTTCATAAATGGGTTTTCCATTTTAGTAACACCACGATCTGGCTTTTCCAGAAGGGTATCAGGTTTGAATGATATAGTGAATGTGAGGCTGGATTCAACGAGTTAAATAAGAAGTTGACTACTGAACAAAATTTGATCCTACCTGATCTAGCTAATGAATATCATGATATTGTGATTCAATAGGTGTTGTTCATGGGGTAGGGTTGGTAAAAGATAATTGTATTGAGTCATATAGGGAATGGTAGTTGAGGAATCAAGAGAAAAATTACCCAAACCACGATCTTGAGTTGGCTATAGTGGTCTATGATTTAAATTGTATGTGGAATTACCTATATAGATAGAGGCTTATTGTTTATACTAATTATAATTTCTTTATGTACAAAATGACCTTGCACTGTTATAATATTCAAAATTGAAGATGGGTTGAGTATATGAAGACTTTAGATTTTGAGCTAGTCAACACGTCCAGAAAGGGAAACAATGTTGAAGATACAATAAGTTGGATGTCTCAAAGTCATGCGGTATAGGAATCCAGTTTTGAGTGGATGATCAATAAGTTATTTTAATAGATTGACCTACATTATTAGGATGCTTAAGGGAATATTTCCATTAGATACCTGTATTTTGAGAGAATGCTTTTAAGCCACATCTACGAGACTAAATATGAGTATCTCAAGTGTTTATCCTGGATGGAAGGTCTTGGAGGTGGGGAATCCACTTCTTGTTGTACTGTTGAAGACGAAAAATACTTTTTCTGTTCATGGATGTGTTTTTGTGCATACATTTATTTGTATAGAGTTCATCTGTGAGTGTCATGCCTCAAAATGGGAAGTACACATAGGATTTAAAAGAATTTATAGAGACCTTCATTGATTGTATTGGAGGCCAATGATACTGAAAAAGGATATAGGATTCATGATGGGATGATATACCTATTAGAAGGTGAAGAACCTTCATTAGATATTATGAGTTTTGTTAAAGTCATTTCAAATAACTAAATTGAAGTGGTATGAATTCATGAAGGATTTTTTTGTGGAACTTATGAAGAATCCTTTGAATAATTATGTGATATGGTTAGTTAGGGATAAGTTGAGCAATATGGAACATCTATTTCAGATATGAGAGAGCATCACTATGGACTTGTCGGGTGTGATTTATGATATGATTATAGTGTGATTTCAAGAGGTTATGAGGACTATAGTGTATGATCATGATCTATGTTCTTCATCACGCATATGGTAGGTGTAATTGAAGTACATTGGCACCCAGTTGTTTTTTAGTATGGATTTTCATCTGATGAAAAACAGGTAGTTAGAGTGTACTATTCATGTGCTAGAGTACAAGATGATGGCATTTTTCATAGAATTTGGTGGTTCATGGAATAATTAAATGGTTCATGTTGATTTCTCGTAAAATAACATATAAAAGGGTGAATTTCAAAGGGAAACATATGAGGTGATCTTTGTTAGGATATGGATATCACTATTATGTTGGATAGAGGATGGGGAATCAGAGTTATTGGGGATAATTCTCATGCATGAGATATCATAGTATGTTTATTTTATTCTAAAATATTTATATATGACTAAAAGTATCAAGAAGTCATATATGTATTGATAATTTCAACATGTTTAGTTTATATTGGGTGATATAATGTTCTTTTAGTTTTCCCCAATGATTGTTCACCATTGTATTCACAAACAGGGAAGTTTGGCACCCATTTCTGTGGGATAGTTTGAGAATATGGAGAGGACAATACTGGTGTTGTATGGATTCAATCTTCTCTAGAGGAATAGTTCCATGCATGGTGTTTTTTATATGTCACATCATTAGAAGTATGACTCTAACTCCTATCATGTCATTCAGGATGATGATTTTGAGATAGGGGTTGATGTGTCCTTCAAGCAGCATCTATTACCTATTGTCGATTATAGTGAGAAAGTGTTTCTAGGAATGAACATTCTCTTGGTTATAGAGTTATTGAATAATTGTAACATTCAATAGTAATAATGGGAGAGGTAAATCTATATTAAATAATATTTTCCTACTCTTCTTACATTGGAGTATTAGTGATTCTTATGAGTGAGGTTAGAGGATTAAACATTACAAAGTGAGGAGGTTGTAAGATCCTAGACATACATCATGGAATTTTATTAATTAGCTATTCTTTAAGACCCTTAAAATTAGTTGTTATTATTTTTAAAAGTATATGTGGTTTCTTCGGAATGTCATAGGTGTTTTTGACATTGTAGAGGAAGAATAGAGGTCATCTAGTGCCCTATGGATGGTTCATTCATGGTTAGTAGAAACCATGAACCAAGGACCTGAAAACCATGTGGCAAACACACCCATGGAATGAGGTAGGTGCCCAGGATCTGTATAGTTTTCCAATTCATGTGGAGTACCCAAATATTCCATATATCCTATCTCCCCTATTGGGTAGAGTGATTCGTATGGTTTAGGAATAGTTTATAATGTAATGCTTTCAAACCATGTGACCATTTTAAATTGTTTAAATTTTCGTTTTTCCCAATGTTCTTTGTTTTTTATAATATACATTTCCACCCATATCTTCAACTAGTAGATATAATGATGATAAAAAATCTTGTTGACATCCCATGGAAAAATCATTCTCGTTTCTAAGCTGCTTGAAGTGACATTATGTGATAATCGAAGCACAATGTGATTATAACACTCATCTTTGTTAATTTTTCATGATAACGACTTGTAGAATAATTATGTTTCTTCATAATCATTAAAACAATAATTTTCTAGTATATACTATGTTAGGGATCAAAAGGTTGTTTGATTCCAAATAAAAGGCTATGGCTGTGTGTGCACTTGTCTATGTAATTGATGTAGGAGTTCAACAAGTTATATTCCTTGGTCATGTAGATTTTTATATGTGTAAGTGTTTGGTATATTTTTACATTGTGCTATAATTTTTATTTCCCATGGTATAAATAATGAAATAAATATTTATTTGATAAATTAATCCTCTCATGTCCCCCTTGTGGGATGCACATAGGTTTATTAGACTTGGTTAAGTTCCACTAATGTGGTGTTCATCTTCTTGAACTTGAAAATTCAGGTGATAAGTTTTTAATTGGATAGTAAGTATATATATCCCATGATAAAAATGTTGACATGTAATCATATGTTATGAAATTAAACTAATTGTAATTATGTCTAGTTATTGGAATATAGTATGATGTGTGTTTGGTATAATGTGAGTGGGTGAAATAAAATAACAGGAATGCTTTAGATGACTTATGTGTGGTAATGGATAAGTGTCATTGGATTATGTAAGTTAAATGAATAATTTTTTAGATAATTTATTATGGAAAATAAGTGATATATGTGCCAATGAGTTAAGAACTGGGAATTCTATATGTATTAATTGAGTTAATTCTTGATGATGGTAGATGTGTTGAATGAAAAACGGATTGTAAATGGAAAATGATATCGTTTAGTGGTGGTTTTTTGAATGGATATGTGTTAAATGGATAAAAAATCGTGTCTGCATGTATTTTTGTTATAGTGTTATTGGAAATTAGGATCTAAACCCACGGGCCAATCTATAGTGAGGCGCTAAACCCCACCGCTATAACATAAGGGTAAGGGAGTCAGAGTGAGGATTTATTCCCATTACTATTACTTTTGATGACAATGCCGATACTAATTATCCATGGTCAATTTTATGACTTCTGTGTGTAATATTTTCCCTAGTGATATAAGTTAAATTACATTCCCATTTGTTATTAGTTAATTTGACCGATGCTTGCCAAAGTGTACATGATGAAAGGGTGTCCCCCATAGAATAAATGATAAAGGTGGCTAACTGAACTATGTTAATTAGTGGAATTTGGTTAACATTTTGTTATATATTATCCATTCTTTACCTGATTACACTATCTATTTATACTTGATATTTTATAGAAACTATTTCTTATGGCCTACCAATTGGTAATGACACCATTCTCGGGCCACCATTGGGAACCCAAGAAGCCTTTATGGTTAATGTTATATAGACGGGAAAGTGATATATTCCTGATAGTTCATTTAGGCATGGGATGTGGATGGAGGAGGGATCCCAGATTGGATTTGGGAAATATAGTATCATATTTAATATTTGGTTTTTGGATAATAGTTGGGTTTGGGAAATGGAATTGTGGCACATGTTTATTGTTCACTTGTTTTCATTATTAGATTTTTTATCAAATGGTGATCAATATGATAAATAGGTTATTTTCTCCACATGTGTTCAATTATTCCATCACTACTAGTATTCAAAATCTAGAATATGGGGTGGTGTGCCTTAGGTCATGTGTTGAAATAAGTCAGCGCACCAGATATACTGGCTATTGGGATGGGGATGTTATAATATTAGATAATATTTAATGAAGATGTGAATTGGGAAAAAAATATTTTAATTTATATTAGATACGTAATTTTATTTAATAAAATCATTAAAAAGTATATTAAGGTAGGATTATCAGATAAATAATATTAAAAAATATAATTTATTGGAATTTCATATGGAAAACAATTAATCTAGATGAAGAATATAACAATTTTAAATTTTTTCAATTTATAAGAAGAATTATATATCAGTCATATAAGAATGGAATGAAATTTTTTTTATTTCTAGGAATGAACTCTTTACGGATGTTTTTATTTCATTTCATGTTTGATATGTTGAAGAAAATTGAAAAAAAAATTACCGGAGAATGTTTTATTGAAAAAAAATTAAATTCCAAAAAATAATTCCTTGTTTCTTCCATAATTTTTTTGATTTCATATTAATATTATATAAAGTGGAAATATTATATTCAATATGATGTTAACTATTTTTTTATAAAGGTTTTATTTTCATTTGATTTAATAATGCTTCATAAGGATTGTTTTATAGTTTCTATGCATCTGACCATTTTCCATGAAGTTTGAATGATTTAATTTATAATTAGTTTGAATTTGAAAGTGAAAATGAGTCCCCACCTTTTCTACATCAGAAGAACCAATATAATCGGTAAAAAACTAAAATTTAATGAACAATGAACACATCTATTAAAATACCTATCACCATATAATATGTTTCGCACGTTTTTTTCCAATAGAGACTCGTTGTATGTTTATGTTGTTATTTAGATAATGAATTTAAATTAAACATGTCAGAAAGTGTTTTAATAAATATTATTATGATAGATGTAGTGATCAAAATCATCCAAAAATAGTGTTTGTATATTAGTATCACTAGAAATATAATGAGTAAGGATAAATAGGTTATTAAATTCTAAGATATCTCGGGTTATATATTATTTTTAGGAATTTTAGGGCCCAATTGAAGTATATTAACGAGATATATATGAGGGTTCATAATAAAGAATTATCTGAATGAGAAATAATATTAAATTTTTGAATGAACTATTGTGGTGATATCATTTTTATAATGGTTCATATTTTTGGGCCATCATTTCATGATTTAAACATGTAAACTAATGGGGGTCAATATAGACATGCATATCAAGATATGTAAAGAGTCTAATGAGAGATTCTATGAAATGATTTATTCACATCTTTTTAATAGTTAATTTTAATAGAGCAATGGGACTAGCCATGTAGTGGATTTATTTTAACACATTAAGCCCATTATGTTTAAATATTATATTAGTTTTATTATTTTATTATCATTTCAATAATTATAGTTTTCTTTGAAAAGTGATAAAGAAATTACTCTTAACATTTTTGGGGGGTTATGTTTCAAAAGTTTTAAAATTTATATATGTACAACACAAATGACACCCAAAAAAACCTCTTATCAGTGGTTAAATAATACTACAAGAAATCAAACCACAATAAGATAAAATATTTTTTTAAAAATATAAATTAATATATATGTCGTAATTGTAGTATTCACTAGTTTATAAAACCACAAACAAGTCAATATATAATGTAATCCCAAAAGTGAGATAAACAACTCCAAAAATGTCATCGATAAATTATTGTTAATATTAATAATAATTCCCATGTATATCAATACCATAAAACCAAATTTTCTCAATAATGATCTTTCTTACATTACCTCAACATCAACCATATATCAATCTTATGAGTATTACATATAAAAATCTTATTTTCTAAAACAGATATCACCCAGCATTATAACCTTTCCATAAAACCGGTCTTTATGTATAATGATTCCTTTTATTATATGATTCCATTCCATTTAAATATAATAAAAAACCTTTTATTTTTGGAATTATCCTCGTAATTTTATAATATAACATATTTTCATCATGAATTATCACTCACTAATTAAAATTTATAACATTATCAATATTCAATATATACTATGATATTAACCTCACTACCATATATATGACAATGAAATATTAATTTTCTAATTTAAATATAATATAAAAATATTCTAAACCATTTCTTGTATGATACCTTATTCATTTATAACTCGGAAAGTTGGGGGCATAAGCCCCTTTATCAAAAAGAAAAACACTCAACCACTAATAATGGAAAGGGGGAACCTAATAGAAACCGAACACCCAAGTCACAATGTTCATAAAACATAATGGCCTAAATACATTTACAGTGGTCCAAAATCAAGCGAAACACTTTTAAATAGAGTAGTGAAACCAATTACATTCCCAAAGGCTAGAGGAAAACAACCTTAATTAGTAATGGTGAAAATCCTAATAAAAAACATTTCAAATCCAAATTCTATTATAAGATATAGTGGTTTTGAAATATATTTTTTCCTTAGATTAATTTTTCTGTTTAGTTTCATTAAATCAAAACTTCAAAAATGATTATGATAATATAAAAAAATTTAGTAAATGATAATTTGAGTATAAAATCATAATCCAATGAATTTTTCCAAATTAAAATTTATTTCAACCTATGATACATTCAGATTGAATAAGTGAAACATGGTTCATCAATTAAATCCTTTAGATCATCCTTGGATACATTTTTTGTGGTTCATTCATATGTGTTAAACAAATCTAGTTGTGAAATTAGTAAATAAATCCATCATAATAGATCTAAATGGAATATAATTAACCAAATCATATTTATAAGAGTTTTTAATATGGGTTTTACATAGGAATGTTTACCAATACATAAGTGATGATTGAGATGACAAAAAATATTCCTTTATCATGGTGTTTACCCCTTGTTATATCTATGTGATATCATATATATAGTTATTGTATTCAAATAGGGTGTTTATTACAAGTGAAATAAAAAATATCTACTTTACCAAAAATTTCTGTTGTTATCCTCTAAATAGACATATTCCTTAGCCATATACCTATGTTTTCACTAATTTTTACTTTTATTATTTCCAAAAATATTACATCAACTAACCTGAAGGGTCGTCAATAACTTTTAAATTATATTACAGCATAACATTTCATCAAATGATGAAATTTGTAACTAACAATTTATACTAAAAAGATATCAAACTAATTAATGATGATATCTAACAATTAATATGATTTGAAATGTAGAGGCACATATAGAATACCATTAATATTTCTAATATAATGTAAATATTTCATTATGACACATTTTTTTGACCTTTTAGGTTGATCGATTTTTATAACAAAGAGAAAACATTAACTAATAATTGATTGTTCATTGTAATAATAGGAAATTCTCCAAATTATATTTAAAACTAATAAATCGATATTGAGTCATCAGAATCCCACCCAAATTATTTATATGATAATTTATTCAATATATTTCATACATTTTCTATCTACATAACATGGGTAAACGGAACCATAATGAAGTGTTCACATCAGGTGGTTAGTAAGGGTTACAAAACTGATAACAATAAATGATCAGAAGTGATCAAAGGATAATTAAATTTGTATACTAAGGATCTATAGTATAGTTATATCCATCAAAGAATCGATCATAATCTAGAGAAAAACATTAGAATATATCTTGAAAATTTTAAATATCATATAAACAAATAATACTCAAGATTTGTGGAACATATATAAACATTTAAATCACAACATAGTGGATTTGGAACCACAAATGATTTATAATACTATACTAAGGTTCACTAACTCTTTTCCCAAGGTGGATCATTTATAAAATCTAATTTAAAATTTTACATAAGGAATAATGTATTGAATCGCCATTTTATCATTACATATAATGATTTAGTCAATCCATTGGAGGGTATATGTGTACCACCTATCTAATAAATATAATCAATTAATATGTGTTCCATTATAAAAAATATTACTATCACCCCATAAAAATTTTCGAATAAAATAATGTTTTATAAAATATTGTGATTATAATTATTCAATTTTTATAACATAAATAACCATCAGAAATAAATTGGTATTAACATTATTTAAATAAAATTAAATAATTATATAAATTGAAATTACAGAACTATCTAAAACATGATAAATAAATTTAAAATAAATGGGTATCAAAAGACATCAAGTCACATCCTTGGTAAGTACATGTTAAGCAAGATAATGAAGAAAATGGAATTTACAATGTTTATTTAAGGTTACATGTTTAAGATAAAAAATTTCAATAATCAATCAATATATTTAATATATGTGAAAATAATTAATTACAAACAATCAAAAATACATTATTCATAGAGGAAATTAATTAGAATAAAATTATAGTGTTGCATTGAAATCGAATTGGCAAGATATTATCATTGATGGACGATTTCTTCAAAAGAGAAATATGTGAGGTAATCCATCCATATAATGAATTGGTGTGGTAATAATTGGATAAAAAATGATAAATCTTAAATATGTTGATAGGAAATTAATTTTTATAGAAAATAAAATTAATGTGTTTTGGGAAATTTAATTTCGAAAATAAGGTTAACCATATTCTTTTGAAATAATTTTAAATTAAATAATTTTTCATACTAGTATAATAATAATATATTATAAATGAAAAAAAAGATTATATAAATTTTCGTTGAAAATAAATGAGTTATTAGAATAAAGTAATTTCAAAAAATATGTAAATATATATTTTATATAAAATTTTTATTATATTCGTAAAAGGTGAAAAATTATGATTCATATTCAAAAGTTATTTAAAAAAATGCTAAGTGAAATAATTAGGACTGAAAAAAAAATTTAAATGAATATTTAAAATTATACACGAATAATATTATATTCTTGGAAACCCTTTTAAGAAATCATGGTTTAGAGGTATAAATATTGCCAACCAAAGATATGGTAATGTCGGGATTTCAAAAAAATAGTTTCTTAACTATCCTATTTTCCAAAGAGTATAAAAATTGTACTAATGAATTAATATTTCATGAATAACATGATGGAAAGAAATTTCAGGAATATTCATGTGTTATGGACTATAAAATTCCAATAAAGGAAGCATAATCATTAGCAATCTCGAAACGAGATGAGATTCTTTCAATAAACTCTTATTAGTTAGTAACATTGAAACATACCCCCCATGAAAGATTTTTAAATGTATTGAAGCTAAAAAATAAATTTAAATGACTTATATTCATGATATAATATTCCAAATTGAAGTATATACCACTCCAAAAATAATTTTTCTATCATAATAAAATATTTATTTCAAATAAGGGAAATTTAGAGAAATTTCACTTACAAAATTGGTAGTTTTTTAAAACATTAAACCCATTAAATAATTTCAATATATTTGATATGTAAATAAAAATAAACTTTAGTATAATAATCATTGAATACATCCATGGGATGTATACACACTACATAAAAGTAATGGGTGGTGAATAAAAAAATTATCTCATAGAAAATAATGATATGAAGACCCCTTACCTCAACATTAATTTTTTAGTGTGGACATTAAAATACATTATAGTCGTTTAAAATATGTTAATAACTTATACCATAACCAAAATCATGTCTATAATATATATATATTCTCCTCTTAACATCTTATTAGACGTTTGTTAACAATCTTTCATTATTTTCATTATTTCGGGTGTCACTTACCAACTTTGGTGATGTATGTTTTGAATTAAAATTTCTATATATTATAACTTATATCTTTTTTTCATCCCATCTAGAATTTAAATTATGAATTAATTATCTTATATATTCATAACATATTTATTTATTAAAATCAATAATTTTTATAGATAATAGATGTAATGTATCGTTGTTTGAGATGACAAGTCGTACGAATGCTTGAACACTAATTTCATTTATTTTATGTTTATAAGAAATAAATGAAAAGTAAATTTTATATTATATATCAATTATCTTAACTAGGTTATATATGTTGCATATTTAAACTAATACCATCCTTTTTTACATTCTATTTATGCTTTGAACGATCCACATCACTTTAAAGGGGAATTAGTCAACACTTCTCAAATGATTTTTTGGTATTGACACATCATGAAAATAATAATGGTTTTCCCTAATTTAAAATCAAAAAACATAGAGGAATTATAAAAATAATATTTTTCATATATAAAAGGTTTTTTCATCATAATGGCCATGATGAGAAGTTGTAATGGAAAAATTAACAATCATCATTTCATGAGGCAGTAGTTCATCATACCCAGAATTAATATATTTACTACCCATTATATGGATATGTATTTAATTTTAGGTATAAATAATATAACAAAATATCATATTGTATTTAAGACATTTATTTTTTTATATAATCTTGGAATAATAATAATATAGGTTGTGGAGAAGCAAATGAAAGAAAATAGACCATTGGAAAATGTTACCTTAAAATCTGGTAACACCTTATTGTTTATAAAAAATGGATTCCATGGAACTAATTATGAAAAAAAATATTATTTGAGGTATGGGGAGAGATTTTATAAATATATTATAGAGGCTCATCTCATATCCAATGTGGGTGAAAGGTGGGAAGAGTTGGGATAAGTGGTGACCTTTTATAGTGGATGAGGAGTCAGACTCCTGTAATATTCTGACTAATGAACTCCAAACAGTTTTTCACATTTAATGTGCCTCAAATAATATATGAAATTCAATATAAGTGATTATAGGGTCAAAATATGTCTATAAAATAACTTTGGGAAATGTTTAGTATTATTCAATATTAATTCAAAAAATAAAACATTATTGAAAAACACCAAAAATTAACCCGAATTTTTTTTTAATTCAAAATATTTTGTTTAAATTTACCTATTTATTTTATAAAATATTCAATATGTGTATTTAAAATTGGTTCTCCACTAAATATAACTAAAAATTACATTATAATAATATTAGGGTTTTATGTGTCAAATAGGGTTTCTTTTTATCTTTTGACTGTCTATACTAATGGATGAGTATAAAAAATATTTTATTGAATAGGTAACATATATATTTCATTTAAATACCTAAATTATTGTAATTTATTTATTTTATCAAGAAAACCCCACTTTCGACTAATCAAAACCCAAATAGTATTTATTTTTTATATTCTTTTTGTTCTCATTTTCCATTAAAATTAGTTTATAATTAATGAATTTATTTCATATTTATATAAAATATAACATTACACAATTATTTAATAATATTCATAATTATTGACTTAATTAATTTGTTATATCATAATATATTAGACAATAATGTTTTAATAATATATCACTATCTTGTAATATTTAGTGTGGAATATAGTGTAAGCTATCATTGAAAGTTTCTCTTGCATGTGACAGAAGCTAACATGGTGAGGTTTTCATTAAAATCTATAAAATATATTTTATTTATTTTATATATTAAACAATATTTTAATTATTAAGGTTATTATATTCCCTTTTACACATGGTGTTGGGTGTAACTAATTCCAAGTCGATGTTATGCGTAACACAATCATTGTTTGGGTTGTGCATCACATATCAAGTTGGTTTCATGTGAATGGAATGTTTAACATAGTGAAATAATATTCCTCCATGACATTTTATTTATTCTAAAAAATTTAGTTCAAAAAAATTTTGGGTGTTACATCCTACCTCCCCTTAAAATGGATTTCTCCCTTGAAATTCAACTAGGTTATTAATGCATTAATATGTGAAAATTTCCTTTATTTATTCCAACATCATAAAAACGAATACTAAAACATAATTTTAAAATGAAAATCCAGAAACATAATGGTTACCTAATGTGACATATAAACAGGTTTCCATATAGGATAACATAGTTTCTATGTGAAACATGTGTATGGAATAGAAGTATAGCGCTCATGTTTTGATAGAGAGTTTTAGAGAACAAGGAAAAGACAATGTTAATAATAAGAAATCCATAAATATATGATTGTATAAGGTAGAATTTTATTAATCAGAATAAAAGTTACAAGTATATCCTTTATTATTTCAATATCTTACCCCAACAGTTGATGAATATTCCATAGAATTTATACTGTCTTGATTTCATTCCCTTTCATTGGTAAAATCTCACCCTTTGGACTTGTACTAAAAAATTTCCTCTTTAACTATTTCTCAAAAGGAAGGTGAGATTCCATTCATAATGAACTTATAGATCATGATATCCTTGATAAGTCCTTATATATCTCTTCGGATACCATCAAAAATATTTTTTTGAGAAGGTTATCCTATATGCATAAATCCACATGAGGTGAGATGATACTTCAATCTCAAAAAAAACATATAAAGATTAACCTACATACCTCATAAATGTTTAACTTATAAACATTATTAATGACCTTAAATAATGAAACTAGATAAAATTATCATTGACCACCATATCTTACAAAGTATCTCTTAGTTGTTACGTTCTATACATGTGAATATCCTCATCGTATATTATCCTCAAACATGGTAATGACTTGAATTAACATAAATCCATTTTGGATACATGATTTATTCCATATTCCAAAGGATAATATATATATTCATTAAATGCATGAAGTTTTTAAATTTATCCATGACAACATAATCTATTTTTTCTACAAGTAGATTATCAGTTACGATGTAATAAGTGCTACCAATTTTGTTTATCCAAATAATTCCTCTTTTTATCGAAGTTAAATAAAATATTCTATATATCTTGAAGTCAACATGGGATATGTTCCCTAAATACAATTATAACATTTCTATGTATCTATAACCATTAATAATATCCTTTAAAATCCAGAATGAAATATTATACAAAAAAACATATATATTTCATGATTCATAAAATGTAATCATGGAATTACAAAAGATAATTCATCCATTCATAAATCATTATTTATAAACCATTACATAGGTTTCTTCAAGTAATTACTTAATACATAATTCCTAGAATATATTAATCTTGTTCTAAGGAACATAATCCCAAATATTTTCAAGATTTTTATGATAAATGTTAACAATACTCTAAGAACATCACGTACATTTCACAATTCATTTGCGATGTCTTTATATATATATGAATAACAAATTTTCATTCCACATAACTAATTCTATTGTAGATATTTCTACTTCAGAAATTGATTTTCAAAATTCCTATGAATTCGTTATCGAAAAAATTCAATGATAAACCTGTTCATTCATGTTCTCTCCATTTACTAAAATCCTAATTCTTAGGTTGATAAACACATATCACGGAATAAAAGAACATAACCGCAATAAATTACTTACAAGTCATCTAAATAATTCCCCCTTCCTTAATCTATGTCACCTTACATTTATACTAGGATATTTGTTGTCATATTCTATTCAAATAATTCCCAATCTCTTATGCTAGGTTTGTGAATTCCCAAATCATATCTCTTAGAAGATTCAAACCACGTGTACAGTAAGTCATGTTGTCATCTACTATATTACATCAATTCAGGCATGCAACATCCAATATAAGTTTTTCCTCCTAGTTATATCTATTCCATATCCATATCCACCTGTAGTATCCATAATAGATGTATTTTTTAGAAAACCGTTAACTCAATCCATTACTAAAATTCTAAGACATTTTCCTATACTTTTCCTTATCAATAGACTAATCCTTATAGTAATCCAGAGAAATATTATACAAAATAATCATGGGGATCTCAATAATATTTTCTAATGTTTTTTTCTAAAGTATGGATAAAACATTCCTTCAATAAAAACTATAATGACATAGACATAACCTATAAGGATATTACCTCATTTTAGTTAAATATTCAGTATATTGCAATAATAAATTCATGATGACCAAAATAGTTACTATCTTTTTAAATGTGGATTAAAAATATTCTATCCTAGTGATTGATATTCAACATCTTCCGTAAATATCTCCACCATTAGTACTAATAAAAAATAAATTTTTTATAACCTTTAAAATGGAAAATAATAATGGTTGAGTTCACATGATTATTAAGGGTAAATATAGAAAAAAATGTTACCATAACATGGGAAAACAATGTGGAACATGTGTATAAATTTTTAGATAATACCCTAAATATTATATATCAAAATAAATATTAGTATTTTATAATATGTGGATCTTAAAATAATTAAGATCATATGTTATAAAAGAAAAACATTGTAATAAATCTTGTAATTATGAAGAAAAAATTGAATATAATATGATTTCCATATTAACCAAGGAATTGATTTCAAGACAATATTGGTAGTATGGGTTAACTCCCCTTACCATCTTTATAGTCATGGTTCACTCCCATGTCCATCTTAATCTCATGAGTTCACTCCCAACACTATCTTGTTAGTCATGGTTCACTCGTATAGCTACCATAGTAGCATGAGTTCAACAATCATACCATATTGGTTGTCATGGTTCACTCTCATGGCCATCTTTGTAGTTAAGGTTAATACCCATGACCATCTTAGTTTATCTCATGATTTATTAATCATTAAAAAATGCATTTTACAGAGATATTGGTCCCACCCATTTCATAATAAAATCAAACATACATATCCCACAAAATGAAAAAAAATTAATATCCCTACACATGAAATTAAATTTCTATAATAAACATGTAATAATATCATTACATATGGAAAAATATATAGGCTTCATAATAATTTCAACAAAATCATAACACATGATAGATAAATAGATTTTATAAGCATATTTCCCATGAATGTGAAATGTATCTCATAATGACCATGAAATTAAGAATAACTCGTTAAGGTAAAGAATATTTACGTATCCTTTAATATAATTTCATGGAAAGGAATGAGTATGATCAATGGTTGTTATCTTAGATGTAAAATAATTTATATATATCCTTATAGAAATCATATTTTGAGGAAAATATCCTTTCTTAATTTCAAAATGGATCATCAAAAAACAAAAACCATTTCAAAACCTTTTTAAAGATAATAATGATGAATTATTAAAAGGGAATGATTCAAAAAAAAATTCAAACCAAATTTATTGAAAATATATAAATAGATATTGAAAAAATTTTGAAAACCATTTTCCATGAAATCCTAAATTATTAGATTGAATACAAATTGGGAACCATTTCTTTGTAAATATATTAAAGTGAAATAAATAATTCTTTAATTAATATTAAAAAATATATCAATGATTCTTATAAAATATGAATTAAAACATGTTGAAAGAAATTTTCCCTGAAAAAATATAAAAGAAGCTTGAAAATATTATTAAAACCATTTTCCATAAAACATATAAAAGGACATTTAGAAACATTTGAAAAATTCATTCCATGAAAAATAATTTTAAAACATATAAAAAAATAATGAAATCATATAAAACACCATTTCATTGAAAATTATTTTTAAAAAAATATTCTTCAAAATTAATCTTAAAATCATGTAATGGATGTTTCATAGGAATGATAGCAGGTAAATCCTTATATGGAATAAGAGGTAAGATGAAAATTCATTTTTTACAATATAAAAGTGTATAAAAATCGAATAATCATAAATGAAAAGAATATTCCATTGAAAATACAGTAAATTATAAAGAGGTAAATAGTTCATTAAAAATTATAGAAAATACTATAATATTCATGGAAACCCTTTTTAGAAAACCTGGTTTTGAAGAAATATTGTTATCTGACTGAAGAGAGTGTATACTATGTATTTTATAAAAAATCTTTATTGACTATATAATGTACCAAATATTGTAAAAATGGTACCAATATGTGAATAACCAGATGATAATAAAATTAATCAATGTTTTTGAGATAGTATTCTAAAATTTAATCAATGGAAGTATTATCATAAACAATATTGGAAAGAGATGAAATTTTTTCAATAATCTCTTATCACTATTAATTGTGAACCATAACCCCGTGTAAGAAAGATAAATTACAAGAAGCTTAAAATATCATAAAATTAAGTAGATTCCTGATATAAAATGTCATATATGATAATATACACTTCAAAAATAATGATGATTCTTTATAAAAACTAAGCCCTAAATAAGGAATATTTAGACAAATAGTTGTTTACAATTATGTAGAATTTTATACATTTACCCCATAGAATAAATATATTAAAATGGATATAAAAATACACATATCATTAATTATAATATTCATTCAACAAATCGGTTGTCACTATACACACCAAATAATAAAAAAGGTTTGAAAATGAAGAATTTATCTCACAAAATTAAAAAGTAAGATGAAAAATCCTTAACAATAACCTTCCATTGATTTTTCGGTGTTTATTCCCCAATATAGTGGTTTAAAATATTTTACTAACTTATATCATAACAATAAACATGTTTATCATTTAATATATCATCTTATAATAATAACTTATTACCCATTTTTTGGCATCCTATGAGTACATTCATTATTTCATGTGTCAATTTCCATGTTTCCTAAAGTATGTTTGGACATGTTATTTACTTATAATGTATCATTGATCATATTTCATCTTATATATAATATAAACTATGAATTAATTCACTTATATTTTCAGTACATATTTAAATTTAATAATTAATGGTTTTTGGGGATAAAAAATTAAATGCATCGTTCATGGTGACGGTAAGTCGTACATATGCATATATGCTACATTCTTTTAATTTTTTGTTGTACAATTATTAAAATAAAATGATATATTTATATTAAAATTCCAGTTTCATATCTATTTTTTTATGTTACGTATTATTATTTGTACTATCCTTTTGGTATTCCATGTATGGTATGAACGAGTCACATCACTTTTAAGGGGTGGTAGTCCACACTTCCTCAAACGAAATTATCATATTTACACAAGATGGAGAGAATAAATAAAGGTTCCAAATAAAACCTAAACTATCATAATGAAATTATAAATATTATATAATCCATATAAAAATATTTTTTTCAATCAAAATGGCCACCATGAGAGGTGGAAATGGATTAAATGAACCATCGTGGTTTTTTGAGGAAGTAGTTCACGATAAATAGAAACAATATGTCTATTACCTATTAAATGGATTTGTGTTCATGTGTTGGTAAAATTCATAACAAAATTCCTACTATATTTGGGATACATGTGTTTTTATTTTATCCTGAAATAAGAAGATTATAGGGAATATATTAAGAAATAAATGAAAAGATATCATTGGAAAACGTTACCCTAGAATCAGGTAACTTCTTTTGTTTTATAGAAAAGGTCTTCCATGGAAGGATTTGTGACCTACGAGAGGATTAATGGTATAGGGTTGGGATTTTGGTAATATGTTTTTAAAGATCATGTTGGATCATAAGTGGTTTGATAGGTGAGAGGATGTGGGATAATTGTATGCCTTTTATAGAGGAGGAGTACTGGCACTCTTGTAATATTTTGACAATAGAATTATATACACAATTTTCACAATGAAATTGAAACCAGTTATGGACCCAATTTGATCCATGGGAAGATAATTTTAAAATTTTTCCATCCAATATCTCTTGGTGAAGTTTATTTGTCATTTTGGGCCTTACTGTTATGGTTTTGTCCCTTATATTGCTTAATTTAACGCTAATCATGGTAATTAATTTTAATCCATTTCACTATTATTATCTAAAAAATGGGGGTTGTATAATTATAAACTATAAATTATACTGATTCTAAGTATGTAATCCATTTTTCAAAATTAAAATCACATAAATGGTAGAAAATAATTTTAAATTCATCCCATAGTGAGGACTTCAATACATGTTTTTAAAGAAAAAACATTTGATAGATTGCTATGTTTTCCTTGTATATATAATATTTAAATTGATTCCAACAACCTAAAATATATTAATTGATATATATATTTTATAATTAAACATTAAAACCAATATACCCAAAAAATTAACCATATAAATAAATTAGCAGAAAAATAATTGTTGAAATAAAATTTAATATTTCTCACTATTCATTTAAAAAATAATCTTCATAGAAAAATATAGAAAATACACCCAATGATAATTTTTATTTTTCAAATCAAAATTTTATGTTTATTTTTACATATAAAATTTTTAAAAGGGTCACAATTGGGTTTAAAATGGGTTCTCCTTTGAAAGGCGGTAAACAAGGCTTCCTAAAAAATTAGAATTATACATGAAATTGTGATTTTTCTTATCATATTAATATCAACCATAATGTATGAATATTTAAAATATTCGATTTAATATATAGCATATTTATTGCATTGAAATCAGTCACTAATTGTGATTAATTTAGTTTATCATGTCAAAAACCCTTTGGAAGCATGAAAATAATGAGAATGTGTATTTTTATATTCATTTGGTTCTTAGTTTCCTTAATAAATTATTGGTAACCAATGATATGATTTTATATTTATATAGAAAATATTTTTATATAAGTTAGTTAATAGTATTCATAACTAATTATTTAATGTAACATCCCAAGATTCCACGGTACGTTTCCCTTTGAATAATGGAATGGTGTGTGTTGTACGCAACATCGAGTTCTAACACACCACAACCAATCAAACTAGCCGTTATGAACAATAATACCTACTTTTTTAAATTTTATAAATGTTATCGTTCGAAATGGAATTAATTTTTGGATTCGTAGTATCGAAAATAGCTTAGGGTGAAATTCTGGTACTTTTCAGATAACTTTCAAATTTTGATAAATAGTGAAAATTACTAAATTTTAATTAAAAACAACATTTATAATCGAAATAATTAATAGTGATAAATTATTAATTTGATTGGTTTTAAATTATATTTAGAATATATTTTTACCATTTAATACAATGTTGGTCTTTGGATGTAATTTCATATTTAAACCAGACATAAACAAGTGTCAATCTTTTGATATTTATTATCTCTTAAAAACACGCTATTTGTATTGACGACGAGAATTAATTTTTAAATTAATTAATGCAATTAATTTGGTTTGAATTTGGTAAAATAGACATCATTTTTGAATTCATAATATCAAATATAGCTTCGGCCTATTTTTTCTTATTTTTCTGGAAAGTTTCTTTTTTGGATAAATAGTGAAACCACTAAGTGGTAGTTAAAAAATTGAATTTTTCATAAAACTTAATTTTACCGCTTCTGTGAGTGGAATTTCAAAAATCTGAGATACACAGTTAAGATGAAGGAGTAAAATGTGGTTCAATGAGATGAAAATATTTTTTTGTGAATAATAACTTTCTACTTTTATTTATCACGGTTAAAAGTGAATAGGGTAATTAAGGGTAAAAAGGATATTAATATTACCATAGCACAAGTGCTAATTCTATAGGACAAGTGTATCTCGACCCAAAAAAACTTTAAGAGTAAAATATTATCATTTATGTCCACTTGTATTAGATTAGGACATTTATTATTATTTAATTCAATGAAGAGTTAAAAGAGTTAAAATCAATGTTTATTTACTAAAACATTTTTAATGTGGGGTTATACAGAAGATAAATTCTATTATAAATATTCATTATAAAGATAAAAATATTTCCTACATAATGGTATTATATTTATAATTTTTAGTCATTAAATAATTTAATTTATTTATGACACAATGGTGATGCAGTAATTACCTATTTAATTAAATATTAAAATAATTGATATTATAAATATAAAAATAAATGTAATTTGAGACTTTTTATGAATTCCACTAATTTTCTAGGTTAATATGAGTTATTAGGAGTTATTATATAAATTGTGTTCGAATTAATAATGCTGTTATGAATTTATCAAAAAACAAATACCCAATAGTGCCAAAATTGACATAAAAGAGTTTTTAAAACAAAAATTATATTATTAATTTATATTCAATTCCTGAAAATCTATGGTTTGTCCAAGAGACTTATATCATGATAGGTGTATCATTAATAGACCACTTGGGGGTCTCTTGGATTTATATAGTAAGTTTATTAACCATATAATATAAAAATACAAAGAGACATTGTAAAAGTGAAACTAATTAATAAGACATAATACATAAAGATAATGTTAATATAGTAACCCAAACCTCTCTAAATCCTATTGGGTGAGTGGTTTTTGACCTATCCCCACCTTACCCTTTGAATAATCCACTTTGGAGCCATTATAAACCGAATATGAATTTATTATAAAATTATATTTCCAGCTTTTCCAAAGATGCCACTCACCCCTCTTATAAAAGGGCACTCCCCCTTCTCATTAATTCACACCTTAAATGACTTTTGGTTCGGACAACACCTTCCCAAATACTCTCTAAACTTCCCTAACTTCATCCTATTGGCCTTCCTTTATTCAGAAAGCCAACCTACGGAGCCCTTTTGATAAATCAAAAGGAAGAACCCGATGAAGAGATAATGATTTCACCACCCCTTTTCGTGTTCCTTTTTTCTTACACTTCTTCTTTCATTGTTATTACCATTATAAAATAATAAATCCAGTATATTATATATAAAATGATGTTATTATAAACATGGTACATCCATATTTCAGTATTCTATCCATCCTTTGAATGACATGTCACCATACGTGCGTATGTACGGCTTACCGTCTCCACGTCGTGGTGTAATTGTTATTCAAAACATTATTATTTGCATGGGTATAATAATGATGTGTAATTCATGTAAATAATAAATATAACCTGATAATGATTCTGTATATATGATATACCATCCAATTAAATATTATTTTAATATCAAAATAATGATATTGTCGCTCGTGCGTACGTACGGACTACCGTCTCCACGAACGCGATGAGATTCATTATCCATTGTATCCATTCAAGAATAATTATCATTTAATGATTAAAAATAATGTTCAAATATTTGAAATCATTCTGTATATGAATAATATACATCCCATTAATAAAAAAATATGTCTCAAATAACAAAGAATATAAAGGAAAATAAACCCGTTAACACCCGAAATGAAGATAATTCTAAGATATTATTAACAACTCAATGTTAAAAGATCATATATGATGTCATATTAATGCATATGATTCTTTTATAAATAAATAAAAATTATTTCACCATTATACATGAGGTTAACCTACCCTCGACCAAGGGAAAAGTACAAAGTAAGGGGTTTCTTATCTCCCTTTTAATTCCGTGAGAATTCCATTGTTCACCACTTATTTATTACATGTGGTGTGTGTACTGCCCATGTTTGTATTCATTATGTAATATACTTTAATTCGTGTATATTTACTTCATCATTTTATGATCCTTTTTTCATTGGTGTATGTTTTGTATGTTACCAAATCAATAAGATAATTTGAAATTTCAATTTCCACTCATTCGGCTTTATGCATACTTCATTGATTATTTTACTCCAAGATTATGTGTAGAATCGTTGTTCATTTGATTATGTCATAATTTCCACTCCCCTTTCTGTGGATATAATTTTTATACACATAATCACTCCATTGATAAATTCTCAAGTCATCGGTATGAACTTGATAAGAGTAATTTTAACTCAATCTCCATTTGTTGATTTAAATATCCAATTCATTGGTGTTGTTTTTACAAGAATATGTGTGAATGTCATCTGATTGATTTACACTAAATATCCAATCATATTGAGTGTATTTATATTTTTCAAACATAATTATGTCTTTGATTTATCCTAAACCAAAGGATATGGTCTTTATAAAATAATTCATCTCCATTTACATTCCATTGAGACTTCATTGTTGTTATACACCAAATCACTTTTATATGGTGTATATAATGTACATTGACATAGTATATCATGAATCCCTTTATTCTCATTATAATATAATGTTTTGATTTCCTCAATTATTTTTATTCAAGTGTCTCTCTTTTGGTTAGAAACTCTAACTAGAATACATTTTTAAGAGTTTTAATGATTGATTATTCTAAATCTTTCTCATTAATGTCCATGTTTTAAAAATGGTTTTAAAGATTTATTTATATGGAAATTATTATTTTAAAATCAAAATTTATTTTAAAATTTTCAAATTGGTATGGGACACTTTTATTCTAAAATCTATTTTAAATGGATTCTTGACAAATAGTGTGACTTTTAAATGATTTCAAGAAAAAGGGGGATATTTCACTCCAATTGTTTTGATGATTATTTTCATCTATGACAATATCCTTCATCATTCTTGATTGAGGATAATATTATACAATACAATCTTCCATATTGTATCGAATGTGTTATGTTTGACTGTGGTTGTGCTATTTTTATACCATTCATGTTTTATGGAGAAAGTATTGACATTTTGTATGCTACTTTTAATACAAATGTTTATGTTATGTTTAAACCACTTCATATGAGGAATGCATTGGACTTAATAGGTGACGGGTGAAGCCCGCTATAGCTCCTCGTTGAATCAGTAGGTCTAATGAGAGAAACTAGCCTCTTGGAACAAGGCCTTGAAAAAATCTTATTTGTAGTTTTGGAACGAGGCCTTGGCTATGTGGTTATGATAGTCTGGCATTATGCATTCCGTCATTATGAAAGTGGTTATTAATATTTTCATGTGATTATTCGACTAGTATAATTTAAATTTGAATAAGTAAAGGGAATTATTTCATTTTATCCTTGCCATATTATGCTGAAGTTAAAGTTTAAAAACCTATTGTTTTAGCTATACATTACCTTCAATTTTTATGTTTATTTATAAAATTTTCCGCTATATTGTTATCCTTACTGAGCATCTAAGCACACCCCTTTCAATGTTTTATTTTTCCCAGGATGTGAGGAAGTTTTTTATGAATGACCTGCAGGGATAGTATGAGGAGATATGGAGACAATATGTTGTTTTAGTTTTTCACTTATTGATTTAATGTAAACTTTATGAATATATCTAGTGTTTCCAAGGCTACTAAACTAATCAGGATTTCGAGACTTGATCTTTCTTGTAATCATGCCAATGTTATTTAATAATGCACCGACTCTAGGTATCTAGGGTCGGGGCGTTACAGTTGGTATCATAGGAAGTTTATTACAAACCTTGGAAGCTATATTTAGATAAACTCTGATTACAACACGTAGTCCTAAGATGAACATTGATGATTATTATAGAAGAAATTCCTATAATTTTGGTATTGTAGTGATTTTGTGATTTTTCCAAGCAATATATCCCTGTCTGGATACGAGTAGGTAGAGGCAGCTCTGGAACAGATGTACCTAGGGGTAAAACCCGAAAACACCACTTTGAGCTAGACTCGAACGAGAACTGGTGCACAATAATAGGCCTTACTGCACTCTTGGTTACGACACTCCCAAAGGATATGATTTGGATAATTTACATTTTATTTATAATCCAATTTGAAGTATTATATATATAAGATGAGAGTAAATGACCTTGGTTAATCCTAATGTGTTTCAAATTGAGAATATGGTGACATGTTAATCTCTAAATGATTTTATGACTATTATTACTCACACAATGCTTTCTTGTTTTAGTCAATGGCTGGTTTCCAAGGATGTCATAGTGACTTTGAAAATGATATACAAGGTGGGAACGGTGGTGGCAATGAGCAACACAATGGAATGTTGATAGGCGTAAAAGATATTGTCTTTATGCTAAATCAATTTTCCCAAAATATCATCAACAATATATATATTATCCAATTCCCGGACTCAACAAAGAAGTGAAAGGTGATGAATGATAAGAGCTCCAGTAGTGGAGACCATGGAGAAAGGAATCCTCAATTTCCATTGTGCAGGAAATGTGGAAGGAGACACCCAGTAAAGTGTCTCAATGGGACATAGAAATACTTTACGTGCAGGAAGGAAGGACATAAAGTGAAGAATTTCTGAAGAAAAATGAAGAGTACTATGGAAGAAGATAAAAATGGTCCCAAGAGTCCATTTACAGTCATTTGCCGTAAATGTAGGGGACCTGGCCATTACCCGAGTGAATGCCCTATTCTAAAGGATATTTTCTTGGTCAAAGAAGAAGCTATGTGGAAATAAATGGTTGGAGAAATGTTGAAAAAGAATTAGTGCTCCTTGTTGATGGTTTTAATTTGGAATAATTTTCTCTTGTATTTTTAACCATACAGTTTTCCAGGCGAGAATGATATTTGAGGAAGGATTATCTTTTCTCTTGTGAATATAAATATAAATAACAATTTCGTTTTATATGATCGTTGGGTTTGAGGCAATTTTAAGTTATTATAATTTGGGATGAAAATGCAAGGTATGAGATAAAATTTGTGGTTAAATTATGTTATGGTTATTTTGAGGAATTTATCTCATTTTGGTAATTTTATAAAATATAGTTTTTGAAAAAGGACAACACGCAGACCTTGTGACAACCCGCCGCGTCGGACAAAGCTGTGGGAATCGAACCCATATCCAAAGTGCGATTAGGATTTATCGCCTACCACTAGACAATGTGATGTCCCTGGTTAGTGTGACTATTATTTTTTGTTAAATTATTTTATTGATCAATAATAATTTGATTTGGGATCTTATGTCTTATAAAATGAATACCCTTAGTATAGGAGAATGATTTGGTGATTAAGTGATAAATGTTGTTTTCGAAGTTGTTCGCTTTATTTTGAACACTATATGCCCATGTAAAATAGAATATATGGGATTTCATTTGAGGAGTAATGGTGGATTTTTATCTATGTTTTTATTGTGGATTTATAGTGATTTGGGTTATTTATGGAAATGATTAGGTTAATTACTTTTAAGTATGTGCCCTTAAGAGTAATTAATGTCATTTGGAGATAAAATTTAACGTGGAAGACTAAATTCTTATATGTTTTGGGTTTCAATATTAGTTTGGATTATATTGAAGGATTTTAAGGACAATTTATTATTGAATGGTATTTTTTTAACTTTGGGGTATTGATGGTTTAATTTTAGAAATTAAGATTAGTGTTTTTTTTCTCTAATGGAATATACATTTGGGGGATCATCAGATATTATACCTTCCATTTTGGTTTTGATTAATCTTTAAATAAAAGGTAAATATATAGTTTATCCTGCGTAGATCATGTATTTCTATAGAAGTATATTCCAGCTCTTCCATTGTGACCAAGTCTCCTTGAATACTCATTGTTCAAAAAAAATGAGTTAGTGGTAAAAATTTATTAAAGAATGAAACTCTACTTAAAAATTAATTATATATCTTTATGTTCTTAGTCAATATCATAAAAGAATTCATTATCCTTATGTAATGTAACTTAAAACAAAAAAATGTAGTCCATTTACTTTTCCTACTGGGAGACTAAGGACTGTTTGTCCCAAAACAAGTTTGTGATTTTCTTATTGTTAACTTTCTCCTGATCATGTTTTATATCCCTCTCCATCAGATCTGAACACATAGTTTATCGTCCATATCCATGTTTTCCTACATTGAATCCTAGTATGGGTTATCTTGGGTAACCTTTATACCGCTCATCCTTTCTATTAAAGTGATTGTTTTATTGACTCTTTTTCCGATGTGGGACTTTCCGTTATATTATCAAGCCCAATTTTTAAAAAACTATTGCGAGGATACAATTTATTGGAGGATGGGAGAATGTAACACCCCAAACATCCATGGTATGTTTCCCTTTGAATAATGCAATGACGTGTGTTGTACGCAACATCGAGTTCTAACACACCACAACCAATCAAACTAGCCGTTATGAACAATAATATCTACTTTTTGAAATTTTATAAATTTTATCATTCTGAATAGACTTAATTTTTGGAGTCATAATATTGAAATTATCTTAGGGTGAAATATTGGTACTTTTCGGATAACTTTCATATTTTGATGAATAGTGAAAATTAGTAAATTTTAATTAAAAACAACTTTTTAATCGAAATAATTAATAGTGATAAATTATTAATTTGAGTGGTTTAAAGTATATTTAGAATAAATTTTTACCATTTAATACAATGTTGGTCATTGGATTTAATTTCACATTCAAACCAGACATAAACATGTATCAATCTTTTGATAGTTATTATCTCTTAAAAACATGCTATTTGTTTTGACGGCGGGAATTAATTTTTAAATTAATTAATGCAAGTGATTTTTTTTGAACATGGTAAAATAGACATCATTTTTTAATTCATATTACCAAATATATCTTTGGCATAATTTTTGGTATTTTTATGGAAACTTTCATTTTTGGATGAATAGTGAAACCACTAAGTGGTAGTTAAAAAACTGAATTTTTCATAAAACATAATTTTACCTCTTCTGTGAGTGGAATTTCAAAAATACGAGAGACACGGTTAATATCAAGGTGTAAAATTTCGTTCAATGAGATGAAAATAATTTTTGGTGAATAGTAACTTTCTACTTTTATTTACCACGGTTAAAAGTAAATAGGGTAATTAAGGGTAAAAATGATATTAATATTACCAAAACAAATGTCCAAGTTCTATTGGACAAGTGTATCTCGACCCAAAACAACCTTAGGAGTAAAATATTATCATTTAGGTCCACTTGTATTAGATTAGGACATTTATTATTATTTAATTCAATGAAGAGTTAAAAGAGTTAAAATCAAAGTTTATTTACTAATACATTTTTAATATAGGGTTATACATAAGATAAATTCTATTATAAATATTCATTATAAATCTAAAAGTATTTCCTAAATAATGGTATTTTATTTATAAAATTTAGACATTAAATAATTTAATTTATTTATGACACAATGGTGATGTAGTAATTACCCAATTAATGAAATATAAAAAAGTAATTGATATTATAAATATCAAAATAAATGTAATTTGAGTCTTTATATGAATTCCAATAATTTTCTAGGTTAATATGACATATTATTATTGATTATATTAATTTTTTTCGAAGTAATAATTCTGTTATGAATTTATCAAAAACAAAATACCCAATAGTGTCAAAATTGACATAAAATAGTTTTTAAAACAAATATTATATTATTAATTTATATTCAATTTCTAAAAATCTAAGGTTCGGCCAAGAGACTTATATCATGATAGGTGTATCATTAATGGACCACTTGGGGGTCGCTTTGATGAATATAGTAAGATTATTAACCATATAATATAAATATACAATAAGACATTGTAAAAGTGAAACTAATTAACTAAGAGTAAATACTTAAAGATAAGGTTAATATAGTAACCCAAACCTGTATAAATCCTATTGGTTGTGTATTTTTCGACCTATACCCACTTTAACTTTTAAATAATCCACTTTTTAGACGTTATAAACCGAATATTAATTTATTATAAAATAATATTTCTAGCTTTTCCAAAGGTGAACCTCACCGCTCTTATAAAAGGGCACTCGCCCTTCTCATTAATTCACACCGTCAAAGCCTTTTTTTCGGCCAAAACCTGCCCAAATACTCTCTCAAATTCCCTCAATTCATCCTAGAGGCCTACCTTTAGTCATAAATCCAACCTAAGGAGCCCTTTTGATCAAATCAAATGGAAGAACCCGAAGAAGAGGTAATGATTTCACCACTCTTTTTCATGTTCCTTTCTTCTTCCACTTCTTCGTTCATTGTTATTACCATTATAAAATGATAACTCCAGTATATTATATATACAATGATGTTATTATAAACATGGTAAAACAATATTTCAGTATTCTATCAATCCATTGAATGACATCTCACCATACGTGCGTACGTACGGCTTACCGTCTCCACGTCGTGGTGTAATTGTTATTCAAAACATTATTATTTGGATGGGTATAATAATGATGTGTAATTCATGTAAATAATAAATATAACATGATAATTATTCTGTATATATGATATAACATCCAATTAAATATTATTTTAATATCAAAAAAAATGATATTGTCGCTCGTGCGTACGTACGGACTACCGTCTCCAAGAACGCGATGAGATTCATTCTATATCGTCTCCATTCAAGACTAATTATCATTTAATGATTAAAAATAATGTTTAAATATTTGACATAATTCTGGATATGAATAATATACATCCCATTATTAATAAATATGGCTCAAATAATAAATAATATAAAGGAAAATGAACCCGTTAACACCTGAAACGACGATAATTCTAAGATATTATTAACAAATAAATGTTAACAGATCATATATGATATCATATTAATGCATATGATTCTTTTATATATCAATAAAAATTATTTCACCATTATAAAGGAGGTTAAACTACCCTCTACCAAGTGAAATTTACAAAGTAAGGGGTTTCTTATCTCATTTTTAATTCCGTGAGAATTCCATTGTTCACCACTTATTTATTACATGTGGTGTGTGTACTTCCCATGTTTGTATTCATTGTGTAATATACTTTAATTCATGTATATTTACATCATCATTGTATGATCCTTCTTTCATGGGTGTATGTTTTTTATGTTACCAAATAAATAAGGGAATTTTAAATTTCAATTTCCACTCATCCGGCTTTACGCATACTTCATTGATTATTTTACTCGAAGATTATGTGTAGAATCACTATTCATTTGATTATGTCATAATTTCCACTCCCCTTTCTGTGGATATAATTTTTATACACATAATCACTCCATTGAAAAATTCTCAAGCCATCAGTATGAACTTGATACGATTAATTTTAACTCAATCTCCATTTGTTGAGTTAAATATCCAATTCATTGGCGTTGTTTTTACAAGAATATGTGTGAATTTCATCTGATTTATTTAAACTAAATATCCTATCATATTGACTGTATTTATATTTTTCACACATAATTATGTCGTTGATTTATCCTTAACCAAAGGATATGGTCTTTATAAGAGAATTCATCTGAATTTACATTCCATTGAGACTTCATTGTTATTATACACCAAATCACTATTATATGGTGTATATAATGTACTTTGACATAGCATATCATGAATCCCTTTAATCTCATGATATTATAAAGTTTTTATTTCCTAAAATATTTGAATTCAAGTGTCTCTATTTTGGTTAGAAACTCTAACTAGAATACATTTTTAACTGTTTTAAAGATTTATTATTCTAAATCATTCTCATTAATGTCCATGTTTTAAAAATGGTTTTAGAGATTTATTTATATGGACATTAACATTTTAAAATAAAAATTCCTTTTAAAAGTTTCAAAGTGGTATAGGACACTTTGATTCTAAAATCTATTTTAAATGGATTCTTGACAAATAGTGTCACTTTTAAATGATTTCAAGAAAAAGGGGGATATTTCACTCTAATTGTTTTGATGATTATTTTCAACTATGTCAATATACTTCATCATTCTCGATTGAGGTTAATATGATACAATACAATCTTCCATATTGTATCGAATGAGTTATGTATGACTATGGATGTGTTATTTTTATACCATTCATGGTTTATGGAGAAAGTATTGACATTTCGTATGCTAGTTTTAATACGAATGTTTATTTTATTTTTAAATCTGTTCATATAAAGAATGCGTTGGACTTAATAAGTGATGGGTGGAGCCCGCTATAGCTCCTCGATGCATCGATAGGTCTCATGAGACAAACTAGTGTCTTGGCACAAGGCCTTGACAAAATCTTATTTGTAGTTTTGGCACGAGGCATTGGCTATGTGGTTATGATAGTCTGGTATTATGCATTCCGCCATTATGAATGTAGTTATTAATATTTTAATGGGATTATTCGACTAGTAGAATATCCATGTGAATAACAAAATGGAATTATTTCATTTTATCCTTTCCATATTATGCTGAAGTTAAAGTTTAAAAGGATTTTGTTTTAGATATACATTGCCTTAAATTTTTATGTTTATTTATGAATGTTTCCGTTATATTGTTATCCTAACTCAGCATCTGAGATCACCCCTTTCAATATTTTATTTTTCCTTCGATGTGAAGAAGTATTTTACTAATGACTTACAGGGATAGTATGAGGGGATATGAAGACAATATGTTGTTGTAGTTTTTCACTTATTGATGTAATGCAAACATTATGAATATATATAGTGTTTCCAAGGCTACTAAACTAATCAGTCTTTCGAGACATGATCTTTCTTGTGATTATGCCAATGTTATGTAATAATTCACCAACTCTGGGTATCTAGGGTCGGGGCGTTACATTTAATTTGTAGGTTATATAATAATATATTAAATAATAATTTTTAATAAAATTTCATTGTATTTTAATGTTCACTTTTTAATGGATTGTATGCTATCAAATAATTTTGATCTTGAATGAAAATAATGATAAAAATGAGTGGTTTTCATAAAACTTCCAATAGTATATTATATTTATTCCAGATATAAAATATATTATAAAGTATATGGTTAATATATTCCCTTTTAAACATGGAGTCTAGTTTAATGGATGATAAGTTGGTGGTCCATGTAATGCAATCCAAATTGGTGTCATGTAGCTCAAATGATGTTTTTGTCATGTTGTGAAATGTTTGAATTATTTCAATATAATACCTCAATTAAATTTAATTTATTTAGAAAAAATTAGTTCAAAATATGCAGAGTTACAAAGGGGGATACTTCTTGTACCATCACTATAATATCGTAACATTATAATATTTAAATTTATAATATAATTTTATAATGGATTTATAAAATTTAATGCATATGTAATTGAAAAAAAAATTAAATGAAAGTGGGAGGTTAAGAACATATAAGTAACATCATGTATTATCTCCATAAAAAAGGTGTTTAACCCATTAATGAATGGTATTTTTAGGGGATAATCCATTGAAAAGGTGGTCAATCCAACTAGAGATGAATGTTTTTAGATAAAATAGAAAAATATTATGGTAATATATCATTATTTGGAATGGGTTGATGTCTATAGTTGTTTTTTAACATCTATTATTTTATAGAAGAAATTATTTTCAAATTGAGAATCATAATGTATCCATGATCCTTGTAAAAATTTATATTGATGTTCATATATGTGGTTTACATCTCGGGAGGTGTCATGGGGTTTTGGTTGAGATTTAAAAGTGTCTAGCATTCAATTCAACTATTTTTTGGGGAATTTGAATGAGGAGCCTGGTTGGTTCAGTGTTATATTAACAATGTGGGTCTTCCTTGGAATACCTTTTATAATTTTAATTGATTGTTTATCTTGTGATAATTATTATGAAATTTCATGGGCCATGGTGTAGGTGTTCATTGGTGAACAGAAAATGATGTGAACGATATTTTCAAACCATTGATCTAACACGAAACCTTAATAAATAATTACGTGTAGCTCCAAAAAGTTGTTGAATGGATAGAATAAATCATAGAATGTTACTACGCAGAAAAAGTCCCCTAGGAAGAGGATGGTGCATGTTTGGTTCCCCGTTTACCAATCTATGTGGCCAAAAAATGTGGGTCTTTAAAAATACATGATATTTTTTTACCACCCTTTTTTAAGATTCCACCATCTTTATCTAGACCCCACATAGAATTTCCCCCATTATGTATGGGCTATCCATTGACCTCCCCTAGGACCATGATATATCTCCTCTATTATATTATTGAATCAAGGATTATAAATCTCATTAGATATCCATATATTAGTCTTTGATCACTTATTCTTCTTTTCTCCAATATCTCACATTATGAAATACTAAATCCATGTGATCCGTTTTACCATATTATGAATGTGTTTCATGATTCATCCTGTTTCTTATGTTTTATTTCATTTCAATTATAGATTTTGTAAATTGTAAAATCTTTATCATGAGGTAGATGGTCTATATATTTTTCCATGAAAATTTAACATTTTATACAATAATTTTGTTATGTCGTAGAACAGATATTCCAGGGGTGGAATTTAAAATCTTAAATTCCCTAAATCAAATACCTATATCACATTGATATTTTCTAGACCCCCTGGACATGTTTGGATGTTACGACCTCACCTCGAACCGTACCTGAGTTTGATTTCAATTAGAAATAAAAACATGTTTCATCAAGATTGTATTAGAACAAACCGGATGGTGTTTTGTTTCATTCTTTGAGGTTATAAGGATTTAATCATGATAAAAATAAACATATTATGCTTATTGAATTAAATAATTTATATAATAAGTTTTAATTACATTAAATGAAATACATGATGATCATATAATGGTATTTAATAGAAGAACCTTTTGAATTGTGTTGTCTTATTAATTAAAAAGTGAATCAGTCAATGAAATTTATATTGATAACTTAAAATATGACATGGGCTCCTCCCAAGGTATTTATAATTATTTATAATTGAAATTTACTTTTTCATCTGTATATATTATGAAACATAGAATATAATATGTTGGTTTGTCATGGGATGAAAACCCCATAGGTTGTAATTAATTTTACATTACTCACCCAAAAGGTTCACCACCCTTGAGTAATGGAAGTGGAATTATTATAAAATATTGGTCTAAAGGATCATATGTTAATTTGATTCCATTAAACAATAATAATAGGGATGGATTCTCTTGTTTAAAATGTCATACTGGGCACCAAATTCCTATGCATGACATCCCTTTCTTTTTAATACTTTGGCATCACATCTCTTAGAATGACATACCTTTCTTTAGGATACTCAGGTATAATTTTCTATATATTTGTGATAATCAGGAATGGGAATTGAAACCTTTATGTTTTTATACATGGTGATGTCACCCCTTATATTGTAATACTCAGGCATGTGATCCCTTCTTTATTTATGCTATAGTTGGATGTCTATAGACACTATATTATATTCGAAATACTACCAATGAATTTGTAAACAACGACATAGGTCCTGGATAGTAGTAGTATCTATATATATGTCTATAAATGTCACTACTATAATTGACCATTTTTATAGATACATATAGTTCCATGTTCCCAAATCATTCACCTTAGGCCAGTGTTGGTAGTTTTAGCATAGTGTCTAAGGTGAACATGAACTGACTTGTTTTCATGTTATTTATTTTATCAAATTATTATAAACAAAAAATTCTTTTTTATACACACATATTGGATAAAATTAGAAAAAATTAGAGATATCCTATAGGATATATCTCACAACCTGTTCGAGATGCCATTACATTATTATACCCAAAAAAAATTCAATGTTATAGGATCATGTTCATAGATTTTTCATTCTTGTTGTTTTAAATATAATTGTGTATATAAGAAGACAAATGAGTCAATTCCCCTTATACAATTGGATATAGACATTATTACCTTTATTTGTCTAATTTTTATTTATTTATTTCCATGTATAGTGTATACCAATTATATGTATATGTGTGATTTTGACATGTTAATGAGTGTTCATATAACAATTCATTTTTTACTTATATTAATTATGATTTTATACTTATTTTATTTGTTATTTATTTTGTTTTATTTATTATTTATCCATATGGTATAGTATTCCCATGATAAAAACATTATATACTCGAAGCTAGTCTACAACCTAAGGAATACAGGGCGGAACACTTGATTTCTAGTGGACAACTATCTAGGGGAACCCTTTAAGTGGATTTTTGGTCAGGATGACATAATTGATATGAATGGTTTATTTTCCCTTTAACATCTCTATTTTTGTGATATTACACATGAGACTATGAATGTGTTGTGACATTGCAGATAACTTTTTTCTGGGCCAAACTAACCCACACATCAGGTAATGTTCATGATTCAACGGATAATATTATTTTTATAGTACAATTGATTACTATTTCACCTTTGATGATTGTTGTACATCCTAGGGACATTGATTCAATGAATTATGGTTATTTACACACTAATTGATATATTTATGAATTGTTGATATAATAATAATGATAGGAAAAAATAATTAACATGTAATCCATATTCAATGAAAATTAGAATGAATTGTATGCTTTTTGATGCATGATGTTTTTACACTGGACATAATTATTTATTTATAGATTTTTTATTACTTGTTTTAGGAAAAATTATCATGTTTAAATTTTTTCTATAATTTTACAAATTTGATAAATATTTTCCATTAATTTTTTGTTATATAAAAACATGATTATTATATAATGACAAAAAAAGATATTGAAATGTCTTTATCAACCTAAAAAGTTGTATTTAATATATTTTGATGATGAAAAATTAATTATCCAATTAATATATGTTTGATCCATGGACCCTTGGTTGCATGGGGTGAAACATTTATGGTTAAGATTAAATGGGTTGCAAAAAAATCATATAGAGTGTATGGGCCTTTATAAATTTAGAAGTCTAACCCATATGATTAAACAATTATACACAGATGAAGTTATACGAATTATAATTGTAACATATAAATTCATGTACCCTTATAATTTGGGAATTTTAATTCATCTACTGAACCAGGATTTATGTATATATATATATGTATAGATGATGAAATGGGAATTCTTAGGAAAAAAAATACATTCAAATAAATGGTAATTATTAAATAAGGTACTATACCCTTTAGGACATTGGAATAGAGAATATTGTGAATAAATCCTTAAAAAAACAATTTAACCAAGCATGTTATATAGGGCATTATTAGTATGAGATAAATTGGACTCAACCATATTTTGTCTTTTTTCAGATCAATTTCTTATGAGATAACCCCATTAATGGTATTTGAAATTTTATTATTATAGATTGTTATGACTTTAATACAATTGAAACCCTATTATAAGAGTGGTACCCTCGTTGGGACCATTTACCATCCATATGCTCATATTATATAATGTTTATGGGGGTGTGATTATGAAAATTTAGTGGTTGTTTAAAAGGGATAAAACCATTTATATGGTGTCACATATTAATATATGATGAAAAACTAATTGAAATGTTCCATGAAAAAACAATTAAATAATTTTCTAATTTAGAGAAGTATTTGAAAAGGTTTTAGTTAATTAAAATTCTTGTTAGAAAATAAAGACTGTATTCTTCAATATACTAGAAAAAATATTTTTCATTAAGGATGAATGTTTTGATAACTCTTCAATTAAATTAATGGTTAAAATAAAAATTATGAGGTATTTTTTAAAATATTGAACGAATAAATCAAAATTAAAATAAAAGTATGGTTTATCTAACAACATGTACAAGATATCCTGGGATTATGGTTTTATTTAAAATGTTTTAATAAATGATCATCTTTTAAATTCAATAAATGTGAAACCAGGAGATGGTATTTTTATGCAGAAACCACATGTGAGGATCATTTATTTATATTTCCTTGGAATGTGGAAGTATATGTTTCTCATAGATTCTATTTTACATTATCATATATGGCATTTGACCTAATGGTAATGAGGTATTCCTTGTGATATTTTTAGATACAAATGAGTTTTAGGATCATTGTGTTCTCTATGTAAGGAGTTATCCCAGTTATTATAACCCCAACATATATTAAATATATTATGAATGCAAAAAATCAGTTATTAGAAAATATGTGTTCTTTGCAGGTTGTTTCTCATTTTTTCTACACCTATGATGTCCAAACATGGGTGCCACTAAATTGTGCCCCGAGATGGTTAGCCACATTCCTTCAAGCGCACCTCCCTGCATGCCAGAGGGTACCAACTTGTACTTAGGGACTGGTATTTCAGTATTCTGGATTTAATACCCTATTTTATTAGAATATAACACCAATGTAATCAAACAACAATAACTGAGTACTAAAGTGTATAAAAAGTATAGAAATATCATGTCATATGATATTTAAAAACTTAAAATTAAATACGAAACAAAATGGTTAAAAATTGTATGAAAATTCTAATGTAATTTGTCTATAATGAAGCTCAACGTAAAGACAGAAAAACTCTAGGAGGTTCTAGTACCACACCAGATTCCCTCACCCAAGATTCAATCCAAAATAGCAACAAATCTTAGAGACATTCCTCTATATAGTCCTTTAAAAAAAATTCTATTCAGGTGCTGATCAGGTGACCCAAATAGTGTTTGAGTACAACTCAGTAGGCCACAAAAACAATGTCTAGAACAAGTCCAGTCAAAATATTATATATGTATTTGTATGAAGAAATATATACAATGCATAATTAAATAGTTATCACATTGTCATTTAATCTACAATATACACATTGAGCCAAGTTTTAATTCATGTTTTACATTTGAATCATCATTTTTTATTATCATATATTTGGTGTTGAAAGTCATTTAAAGAAACCCTAATCACATTACTTATAGGGAACCATGCCTAAAACACCATATCTCATTCGGTTTAGTTCATCATTCCTAGAACCTCATAATCACATACTTATATTGCAATTGGAGAGGAACACCAAGTCAAAGTCCCAACATCTAATTGTTCTAGAACCCTCTGTCTAGAACCACAGAAACCTAACCATTTAATCATTATTTAATTCACCAGAGTTAGTAACATTATTCCATTATTTATCCAATGATTTTTTAAACATTTCAAAGTACATTAGTTACCTCAAAAATTAACTTTGCACAACACCCATTAATTAATTAATTAATCAACACAATTCATTTTCCACGGTTAATTCATCACAATTAATTATACATATCATATCTCAACATCTCATAAATAATTATCACAATTAATTATCTTTGATCAAATTCAAGAACATAATTATTTCTAACAATTAGTTATCTTTCATAGAAAAACATCATTTCAAAATTAATTTCCTCAAATTAATTATCTTAAAAAAATTAATTTTATATCCCATGTTAAATATCATTACACATAACAAATCTAAAAAACAATATCTTTTTGGGTAACCCCCTTCGTTTGTTCTGTGTTTCAATTATCAATTAACCACCAAGGTAATCACAAGTCAATTCCTCATTCCTAATCACTCCAATTTTAAAAATCAATCATCAAGGGAATCTTGAAAATCCATAAACACATATTCTCATATCAAATTCAAAACAAAGGGAGTTTGATTTAGACCACCTACCTTAGTTTATTGAATGAAGTTCTCCCAATGGAAAACCCCAAAATTCAAGCGGTATAACTCCATCGATCAAGATTTGGATCTAAATCCCTAAACAAAATTATGATCAAATGAATAATGATCATGAAAATTCATATCTATATCAAGAATTATACATATGTATCTCAACCCATAGGTTTAGATCCATGTAAAAAGTTGATATCTTCCATGAAAATATCAATTAATGATAGGGTAGTGAATGAGAGAAGTCACTAGATAAAATCCACATACGGGTAATAGTGTGGATCATCAATCCGGGATTTCGATCTTGAAGAATGTTGTTCGAATCACCTTGTAATACTTCCATAAGACTCTGGTATCACCTATAATTTTTCAAGAACGATATATGGTTCAAATATGGGTGTCTCGTTGAATTGTGGTGGGTTTAAAGTAGATTTTTAGATAATTTATTCCACACAAAAAAATTCATTGGAAAGGGAAAACTATTAATGAAAATTTTGTACCAACTGTCTAGACCTATCAATGTAGGTTTGCATGGTTTCCATGGTTTGGATGCACAATTTTCATAACTGGTCACAAATCGTGTGGACCTCTCGGTGTAATTTTTCACACCTCGCACAGTTTAGTCACACAGTTTGTCAAACCGTGTGTAAAACATGAACAAACAATTTTCTATTATTTTTTTCTTAAAACATCACCCAAATTCACCCAAAGGCAATACTTCAAAAAAAGTTAAAAAAGCCACAAAAAGTACATGAAAATGCACAAGAGATAACTCTTGGAATGGATGGAATCTTAAAATCTCCCCGCCTTATAACATCTCATCCTCGATCTGCACTCTTGAACTACTCTAAGATTCTGATCCAAAAAAATTGGGCAATTGAGCCCTTATGATTGATTCTCATTCCTAAATTTCCTCTTAAACAACTCCATGTTTCCATAATACATGAACTAACAACATGGTCTTTCTTCATAATGAATTATCAACAATACCCATAACACATATCAAATGCCATTCAAATGACACATCTATATCGATCTAAACCTATTATAGATCAATCACAAGATATGGATTGAGTTGATATCATTGTATTTGAGACACATAGAAAACATCATGCATAGCCTTGAATTTATATGGAAGGGATAATTGGTATGCCACTAGCTTGATTCTCTTCATCACCTCAAACTGGCTTACAAACCCTGGCAACAACATTCCCTACCTCTGTATCATGTGGTGACCCAATCTAGGTGACACATGATGTAATATATAGTTTCCCTCGGTAAAATCTAGGGGTCAGCTCCATATATCCTTGGATTAGACTTCTGCATACTCTGAGTTGTACCCATACGTTTCTGAATTAACTGCACTTGTTCAGATGTCTGCTGAACTAGACAAGGTACCAATAGCTACGACTCACATGCCTTTAACCAACATAGCGGCGATCTAACAGTTTTACTATAAATATTCTCAGTTGGTTCCATCAATATAGTTTCTAGATAAAAGTTTTTATAAGATAACATTACTATAGCCAAGTGCTTCTCCCAAGAACCACCAAATTCAAGGGCACATGCTCACAACCTATCCTCTAACACCTATATGGTATTCTCTGAGAGCACATATTTCTATGGGTGGAAGGCCATACATAACAAAAACAGTGTCCAAAATTCCTTCAAAAAACATTACCAAAATCATAATGTAATGTGTGAATCACGATATAAAACTATAGTCTAGGGAACCCCATGCAAGGAAACTATCTCTCATACATATAATTATCCCAACTGTTTTACTATAATGGTTTCCATGATAGGCAAGAAAAATGATACATTATTTATTAGATCCACAATGACCCGAAACACATCATTCTTCATAATATTCTTTGTATGTCCTACTACAAAATCCATAGTCATGTCATCCAACTTCCGCTCTCGAATAAACAACTTCTTCGGTAGGTCTACATGTCATTGATGCTTCGTATTTACCTAATGACAGCTGAAACATCTTGTTATGAACATTGATATCTCCATTATCAGGCCTGGCAACCAAAACATTTGTTGTAGGTCACAGAACAATTTTTCACCCCATGATGTACCGCCCACCATGAGGCATGAAATCCTCGCATGAGTACCTCTTGCATACTCATAGGACAAACAACATGATTTTTCACATAAATGTTCAGATCCACATCTATTATCCAATCTAAAGTTATCTCCCCACCTTCAATTTTTTCCCTTGAGGATAAACACTATATATACATATAATGCCTATCCTTGATCCATACCAATAGTGTAGACTCCACTTATGTAGAAATGAGAGTCATCATCTCCTAACTCTAATCAACTACCTCATGAATTTCTGACACAAAATAATCATCTTCTAATCTACACATGAATCATATATCAATTGATTTTTTGTTTTCCTACTATGGGAATCAGCCACAGTATTAAAAATTAGAGGTGTATAGGCCAGTTAAAAATAAAAGGACTACGTTTTCTATACTCATCATCAATTCCGAATATTCATGTCACGCTATGAAAAAATATATTTTAGGTTTTGTGATTGGTAAAAATTGTAATATTTTAACCCAAAAGATTGTGTCCTCCACACTTATGAATATAAACCACAGCTTCCAACTTGAGTTCATTAATACGGTAATTTCATTCATGTGGCCTCAATTTCCGAGAAATGTATGCAATTAATCGATCTGCTTCTATCAACACAACTTTGAGTGTGATACCTGGAGCATCAAAATACACTATTTACTTCCCATGCAACTCAGGTAAGATACAAATTAGTGTCTATGTCAATATCTTCATCAACACCTGGACATCAATATTTAATTATTCTATCCCATCAAACATTATCCCCTTAATTTTCAAACCTAAAAATGGTGTTGTCAATCATGAAAATACATGGATAAACCTATTGAAATAACCAAGTAATTCCAAAAAGCATTGGATATCAGAAGAATTATTGGCATTCTTCCACGAAACCACTTCCTGCACTTTTTCTGGGTCCACAACCATTCCTTCATCTGAGAGATAGGACCCCAAACATTTAACATATCAAACCAAAACTAACATTTTGATAGCTGGGAATATAGCTGGTTATCTCTTTGTGTACCCTGTATGATTTCATGTTGTTGGGAAAGATCATCATGAGTCATAGAGTACATAAAGATTTCATCCAAAAACACTACCACAAACTGATCCAAAAAGGGTTGATGGTCCTTTTTATCAAGGATTTGAATACTTATGGATAATTTTTCAACTCAAACGACATTAAATAAGCTCATAAAGGCTATACCTACTTCTGAAAGATGTTTTTTATATTATAGGTCTGAACCCTCACCTGATGATACCCTGATCTCATATCGATCTTTTAGAACACACAATCCCCCTTTAGCAGGTCAAATGGGTCATCAATATAGAGAAGATGATATAGGTTCTTTACGGCCATTTTATTTGTCTTTTGATAATCGACACTTAAACGCAAACTCTCTTCGGCCTTATTTACAAACAAATAAAGTGATACCTAAGGAAACATAATTTGAAGGATAATCTGATTATCCTCTATCTCATACAAATCTTTTTTTTGAGCTCTTGAAGCAGATTTGGTACCACTCTATAAGATTGAATAGATACATGCTCAGCCCCCAGCATAAGTTCAATAGTGAATTCAACATCTCTTTCATGAGGAAACCCGGAATAGTATTTAGGAATGAAATCCTGAAATATTTCTACTACTATTTGAAGAACATCTCTCCTATCACTCCCATCTTCTAGAAAAAGACTAGAAACATTGTTTGTGTGCTCTCCCAGCTGCTGAGTAATTGGTCCAGATCTTCCTGTATGGATATCACATTCTCTAGGATAAAGATAATAGTCACCCTCAGGATATAAAAGGGTCACACTACTATGGAAACAATGTATGTGTTCTCGGTATGTGACTAGCCAGTCCATAACCATAATCTGGTTTAATCCCATTATATCAAAGAAATAGATGTATGAAAAAATATGATACTCTCTAATATCTAACAAACTTTCCCTGCAAAAACTAATATCATGAGATAGTTTTCCCAATGGTGTATCGATATTCATCACCCTGATTACAAACTCCAACTCTAGGATCAATACTTTTAAAATATTTGCAGATATAAAGGAATGAGATGCACCCGTATCTAACAAGGTAGCTACTAAAGTTGAAGAAACTCTTATAGTACATCTCACTATCGATGGAATAGCCTCACTCTCTACAAGTGTATGCTACTCTACATGTAATTGTCATGCCCCTAATCCATGTGATTTCATCAGACTCCCCTGAGTTACAGCACCCTACTAATACGGAACTCATACCCTGATGAACCATGTCCACTACTTCTACTACCTCTTCCCGTAGAGTTTATGTTGTTAGACATATATAGTGTAGAAGACCTCCATCCCACACTTTGACTCTGAACAACTACTCCTACAACACCATCATGTCACTTCTTCCTACAAAACTTTTATAGGTGCCACATCATTACAAAAAATAGCATTACACTGGTGGTCAAGGACAATGTGTATGATAGTGTCCCAGCCCAACACATTGGGGGGAAAGCACATGTTTAAGATCCATTGAAACTGTTCCTCCTGGCTATCCATATTTCATTCCGCTTTCCTACCAGAGGTTCATGTAATGACTTGTCCGAGTCTCGAAAGGGACACACCATGATCATCCAATGACAACTTCTTGTCCACACTAGATTCCTCCTATAGGTTCCCCTCCAATATTATATCATGATTAACCACATATGGGAATTTATTCAACCTAATGATATTTACCTAGGACTTCATTTCACAAATATGTCAGACCTAGAACCATTTTATCGAAGTGTCCTCATCCATCGCCAAATATAGAGCAAAACGCTATAAATATGGGAAATGATCAGTGTAATCCTTTAAGAACATTATTCCATGGGTCAGATGCATAATATCTGATACCCTATCTAGTTTCAGCATTTCTAAAAAGAATTTCTCCATGAACATCTCATGAAAGTGCTTCTATAACATATGATCAGTCTGTCATGATCATACATAAATGTCCCACTAACACAACACTGAACCGCATTGCATATAAGTCGCCAACATGACCCTCCTCCTAGATGGAGTTTCACAATGTCCATGTATCATCTCTATGGATTCAATCTAAATTTCAGATCCCTCGGTTCCACCATCTCTAGTAAAATTAGAAGGGTGTTGCATATGAAACTCCCCAGTCAAATCAAACATCCTTTTTAGAACCCTCCATAGGTATCTCTCTATATACAACATGAAATGGGAAATGTTATCTCATAAATGTTTCCCTTCCTCCTCATTTGGCAACAATGGTGCCTCATGTTCCTTTTCTAAAATTTCATCCAGGGTCATACCCCTCAGTATCTTCCACGACAGACATCATGGAGGCATATCCATAGAAATCCATACACATGTCATAGGTCTCATAACACATCATTATATCATTTTTATAATGGGAAAAAATAACTGAAAAAGTTTCAACATGTCATTCCCCCCTTTTTTATGTCACAAGGAAAACACTGAGGCCTTATCACTACCCTTAACCATCCTACCCATAGGTCATGGTTAACAAGGGTACATAAATTTTCATAAATTAATTCATCCAATTATTACTCAAATAATCATGAATTAATTAATTCAACAATTAATTAATTAATCATACTCATTCCATTAAACAATTTTCTAAATAGAAATCTATTTATTCTCTTTTTGAATCATTATTTCAATCTCAGAAGGGAAAATAGTTCATGTTCAACAACTTACCCATAACTCATTTTCCAGTGAGTTTCAAAAAATGATACATGTCACAACAACATTGAGTACCATAACGATACCTGAAATCTCAAGAATTATGCCTCTTTAGTACATGAATAAAAATTCTAAAATTGTCAAAACTTATATAAAATCACACCTCATGTGCATTGCCCATGATTAAATAATATCCCACTATTACATGAAATATTAGTCACAAAAATCCCACCCTAAGTACATGGATATTCCCCCATACATATGTTTGAAACTCCCATTCCTGAGCTCATTACCAAGCCTTGAATATTCATAGTCTCCTATCCACCTTTCCAAAAATATTAAGACAAAAGAAATAATTAGGAAATGAAAACAGGATTTTATACCTCTTTATGAAATCTTGACCAAGGTGCAACTAAACGGTTCCCTGAGCTTCTTGGCCACATACCCTCAAGGGAACCTCCCTGTATGCCAGAGGGTGTCGAATAGAAGCAATTGTCTGGTATGTCAGTCTTGGGGAAACTATACCCTCTTTTATCGGAATTAAACACCAATAGAACAGATAATAATATCCAAGTATGAAAGCCTATAAATGTGTAGAAAAATACAATGTCATATGATATTTAAGAAAAGAAAATACAATACTCACCTAAAATTTAAAACATCCTACGACAATTCTAATTTAATGTTTCTAAAATGCAACTAAAAGTAAAGACACAAAAATTCCATGTAGGTCCCGAACCACATATGGTTCCCTCACCCATTCTCCAATCCCAAAGACCAACTTATCCTAGGGCCTTTCCCTTGTCTTATCCGGCAACAAAAAGTCTAATCATGTGCTGATCAGGCTTCCCGAAGAGGGTGTGAGTACAACATAGTAGTCCACCACCAACGATTTTAAAATCATGTCTAGTAAATATATATTGTAGGTATTTTTATGAAGCAAAAGAAATAATTCCTAATTAAATAGTTTTCACATTGTCATTTTATATTTAATCTATAAATTAGGACCATATTCAATTCATGTTTTCTATTTGAATAATAATTTATTATTATCATTCCATTGATACTGAACATCATTTCAAACACCAAAAATCTCATTCATAGTTGGTCGTCATGCCTAACACTCTCTAAATCATTCGGTGTTGGTCACCATTCCTAGAACCCCATAATCTCCTACATGGATTACTATTGGATAAGAATTAAATTATCAATGTACTGACATCAAATTTTTCTTGAACGCCATGTCTATCACCACAAAAATCTCATCCATTTGATAATTCTTTAATTCACTAGAATTAGACACATTATTACTTTACTAATACAACTATTAGTTATACAATTCAAAGTATATTATTTAACTCAATAATTAAACAATCACAAAACCCATTAATTAATTCATAAATTAATTAATCAATAAGAACAATTTTATTTCCATAATAAATTATTTGAAATTAATTATCCATTTTATATACCAACTTCTCATAATTAATTCTCACAATTAATTATCTTTGATTAAAATCATTTCACATAATTATTTATCACAATTAATTATCATTCATAGCCAAACATAATTTCATAATTAATTTCCACCAATTAATTATATTAAAAAAATTCAATTTCATATCTCAATTACAACATCTCAACCCATAGCCAATCTCGAAAATTATATCTATTTCCGAAACCCCATTAATTTTTTTGTGACTCAATTATTAATTAATCACCAAGGAAATCACAAGTCAATTCTACATTCCTAATTTCACCAATTTAAGAAATAAATCATCCAGGGAATATAGAAAATCCATAAATTCAAATTCACATATCAAATTCACAACTATGGGAGTTCGATTTAGACCTCCTACCTCAGTTTATTGATGAATGTTGGCCGAATGGAAAACCCCAAAATCTGAGTGGCAGAACTTCATCGATCAACCTTTAGATCTAAACACCTAACCCAAAATTAAGATCTAAGGCATCGAAAACATGAAAACCTAGATATATATCAACTATCCTTGATCTAGATATCATCTCATAGTTTTAGATCCATTGAAAAGATAGATATCTTCAATGAAAATATCAAGGAATGATAGGGGAATGAACGAGAGAAGTAACATGATGAAATATACATACCAAGAAGAGGGAGGATCGTCATTCTGGGATTTTGATCTCAATGAATGACGATCCAATCACCTTAGAATCCCTCTGCATGAATCTAGGACAACCTAGAAATTTTCATTCCCGATATAGGTTCGAAATATGGTAGTCTGGGGGGGGTCAAGTAGTTTTAAAATAAATTTTTAAACAATTAATTCAGTATAAATGGTTTATTGGGATTGGGCACTCCATTAGGGAAACCCGTGTGGAAACCATGGAGACCTCCCTATACAGGGAAATCCCACAATCCATTAGTTTTTAATAAATGTTCACCCAAATTTACCCCAATGCACTACTCCAAAACAAAGGTACATAAAAACCTCGAAAAATTAATTAAAACATAGATGATATGACTCCTAAAAAGGATATGATCTTACAACACCTATTAATAAAGAGACCAATTGAGCAATGGGTTATCATTCAGCATAAAAAACCCTAGTTAATGGAGAAATAATCTTATAATTCTCTACTTCTGTTGGGTTGACATGCATAAAAAATTCTAGGACACTTTTTAAATCATGTGACCTTCCTTATTTATTTGGAAAATCAAATTCTAACAATCCATAATGTTATTTTCACAAGTCTAGTATCATTGTATCACACGTTGTCACATACAATGCCCATCAATTTACGAGTTATACATTGAAAATTATTGTTGTACATGTGAAATAGATGGGTAACACCATAAAATGTATGGTCACTAAAATTATTCAATGAAGGGACATATGTCCTTGAATTTTATGTTTATGGGTCATCTCTGATGCAGAGTTACCTTTTCATGTTAAATTGTTATGAGGATTATACCTTTCTACGGGAAATCAAAAGTTGATTTTTCATAGTATCCTAAGGTTATGTTCTACAAAGGATCATGTGATTTGTCAAAAATGATCTGGATAGTTTTGGTATGTTATACATAATGCTGAGGATTTATATTTTATTTCCTAGGGTGTAGAATCAAGTGAATATCTAAAATAGAATCTCATGTATTCCAACTTTGTTTTCATATTTTTCATGTATTGTTGTGATCCGCTTATAGAACATGTTTTGGACATATTCAGGAACCAATATTTGAATTGATGGAACATGTGAAATTAGATGTATTTAATTATTAATAATATTATGAAAATTAAATTCTTGTTTTTCAAACATTCTAGTCAGTTATAAGTTGATTTCACTTTGAAGTATGTTGAATGTGATCTTAAGGGACCATTTTAAAATGCTAAAATGGGATTAAATACATATTGGAACATATGGATGCAAATTTTCAAGGTTACATCCAAGGAATATCCATTATGAACATGATTGACATTCCATGAAGCACATCCTAGATGTTATTGATAATGAAATACCCATGGGAGCATGATTCAAGTCTTGAACCATGTGTTATGAGTGTGTACCCCCACTACAAAAGGCATGTTTGGTTCATGATTCTAGCATTGGTTATCGATTGGTTATCATGATAGTGATTAACCTATAGTGATCACTGGATTGTTTCTTCACTTATATAATGTTTGATAAAAAGTAACAGGAGTGGTTAGATTAATAGACATAAAAATAATTTGGTTATGGGATTCGGTGAACTTGATTTAGTTAATATCATCATTCCCCTTGTTAAAAGAATTCAAATATAGCTTTTGAAATGTGTTTGTCATCATAGATGATAATGTTTTGAATATTGAGCCATATATAGATCAATGAGAGCTCTCCTAGATGGGTATATAAGGTCATTATGAAACCACGCTCTAAATTTTGTGGGCTCAAATAGGTTTTATGGAATGTTTCATATCATCCATTTAATGAGTGTGAAAGTGATAAATTATGATATTGTTTAATTAGAACTGACAATTAAGATTACAATGTATTCCTAAAATAGTTTAATGTCCTTAGATCATGAGTATTATTTAGAGGAATGTGTCAAAAGAGTCATTATAAATCAATATACATGATTTTGTAGGAAATTAGGATGGTTGTGTTACCGTGACTTGGAATTGGACATCCAAAGATTATGACCTAAGACGGGAAATTCCATTGGCCACTCTAAAAAAAATATTATGAAGGGATTGTGTATTTTTGTATACTGGATCATGTAATATTCTTCTCAATGATTCAGCCATGGATGGGAGTGTTAGATCCTGTCTGAACAACTTCAATACCATATGTTTGGATTGGTACGAGGATATTATTTTGGTGTCTTTCCTGGAATAAAAACAGTTAGAATGAAAAATCATGACTATGTATGTTAGGTGATTTTTTCATTATTTCCCAAGGTATTATCATGGACTAATATTTATAAGGTGAGAGATTATAATGTTCCATGTTTTGAAATTGGTTTATTTTTTGGGTGGGTTATATTATTTCCCATTTTTTAACTAAAAAATTATTTAAATTGATATTCAGAATGTAAATTGGACCTTTAGAACACATTTCACTATTTTTTATGAGGATTAAGTTGCATGATGTGTCCATGGATTTCAATTGAGTTTCTAAAGCATCTAGCTCAGTAAGCCCTGATTTTGGGGGGTATATAGAATGCAGTTCATAGTTGGAGTATTGTTAGTTTAACTATACTAATAAATCATGAATCCCCATTTCTTAACTGTCATTGATCGTTTAAACCATATAACCTCCCTTATATAATTGAGAAAAATGGTACATTTTTGAAAGGTTGAACTATATGGGTAGACACAATTTCTCTCAAAAAATGCACTTTTCCTAAAAACATAGTTCCACAGAACCAATATCACTAGATTTTAGGTACACAGTTGTCTCTAACAATGTGGAAAAACCTCATGAGTTATGGATCCTATATAGAGGAGGAATCAAGGTTGGTAAATATTTTGTCAAATTTTTTGGCCAAGCCATTTGCATATTAAAAATGATGAAAACATATTTTTACCATCCTTTTTAATCACCCCCTCATTCATTACTCTCAAAACATAGTGGCCCCCCTCATGTGGAGGCCATCCCTTGGATGCCTCCTATTTCATGATTTGTCATATATATTTGGTGTTTAAATTGTACATCTTTTATATAATTTTATTTCAATCAATTAGTCACCAAATTCCCATTGGCCCCTTTATTTTTTATCCCTACATAAAAATTTATAAATTTATGTGAGGACATTTACCTTATTCTTCGGGCGTTGGGTTAATCTTATGATTTAATTTATTATGGAAAGAAGGAAAGTACAATTTGGGATTAGTAGACTTTCATAAGAATTTGGTAGTTGGCCTATATGTTCTTTCCTTAATGTTTAGTTGTCTATATTATATTTTCATTGTTTAACACAACATACATTCCAGCTATCATCTATGAAATTATAAATTTCTAAAATAAAATCCTCTACAACATTTATGTGTGATTCATACAATGTTAATATGTATGGAGGTTATGACCATACCCCAAGAAACCCCTTAAGGTTATTTTAAGTAGATATCCGAACTTTTTTCATTGGTATTTTGTTATAACCACGCAAGGGGTGTGTTTTTTAAAACCATGGGGTTTTAAGGATTTATTAATTATTATAATGGCCAAATAATTTATGTGGAATAAAATATAATTGATGTGATGTGTTAATTATTTCAAATTAATGAAATAAAAATCTTTTCTGTTTTGATAAAAAATATATATATTGAATCCAATTTTTATATTAATTTAAAGGATAATTGATCATGGAAATGTTAATTGATAACGTATACAGGGACATGGGTTGTTCCCATGGCCATTAAAACTATTGAAAATTTATGTGAAACATTTTATTTTAAAAAACAATAAAGGTATACTTTTTTGGTATGGTGGTTAATGACTGGAGTAATACCATTAAATGTAATTACTACTAATTTAGTTGTAGTTACGGTCTACTAAATTTGAGATATCCAAATAGAAAAAATATATATCTTTAAAATAATGGCTCATGGGGTAAGTGGATTTCTCTATACTATATTACTGAGTATGGAATACATTATTTAAAATATGATAATGGGAATGAAATTCCAAGGAGTGGTAGACAATAATATTTAATACCTAGGAATGGAATTCCAATGAATTTTAACCAATAAATTATGATACATAAGCATGGGGTCCCATTTATTTTTATTACTCAAGACTGGATCCCCACTCTTTTGATTCTTGGGAAAATAGTCCATTTTATTTATGATATGTGGGAATAGATTCCAATACATATTGACACTATGTAATAGTGTCCCATACATTATGATACTATAGAAAGTAATCACTTTTGATTATGATACCTAGGCATGGGGTCCCTTATATTGTGATACTGGTGAATAGAGTCCATTGCATTGTGATACTTGGTCAAAGAATCCCTTTTATTGGTGATACTTGTGCATGGAATCTTGTGACACAGTATTAGATGCATAAGAGTTCCCATAGACTCCAGAGTTAGGAATCATTCCTTGGAAAGTAGTATTATCTATATAAGTTGCAATAAATTTCACATTGTAAATAGACCGTATATATGTATTAATATGACTTCATTTTCAAAGATCATGTAGCTTATGATGATATAGGCTGTTTCATCCTGGTGTCCTATGTGAACCATAGATTACCCATTTAAATATTATATATTTTCTTCAATCATTTTATCCGAAGAATTATTTTAAATACACATTGATTATATATATTTAGAAAAACTTGGTGGTGTACTACTGAGAATATCTCATTCCCTTTTAGGTCCTCCATTTCACTAGGGTACACAAATAGATATCATGATAATAAGAGCAGGTTTATGGATTATGGTTTCTTGTAGTTGTAGTTATGATTATGTTCCAATGAAGAGGACACATCAAAAGGTCAAAATTCTAATTGAGATAGACATTATGTATTTTTACTTTTTTACTTTTTTTCCAAATATTTTCAATTATAGTGTAAAATTAATGTATATATATCTATAAAAACTACCATGTTAATGATTGATCATTTATTGATTCCGTATTGATTTTATATTATCATTACATTATAATTCAATTATTTTTTGTTCTTATTGATTATTTATTACTGATCCAGATGATAAATTCTCCCCATTTTACATCTAATAGACACTCATTACTATTCCACAACCTCTAGCATAATGTGTGGTGAGATATATGTATAGTGGGAAACCATCTCAAGGAACAGTTTTATTAACTCATGTGTTGGGATGCTACCAATAGTATAAAAGGTTTATTTTCATCATTATTCTTACATTTATGGTATTTTTTATGCGAGACTAATTTTTTGCAACATACTAGACAATGTTGGTTTGAGCTAGCCAACCATTAAATGAAGAAATGATTAAGTTCTTCTGGATGATACATTTTTTCAATACTAGAGTTGATTATTATTTCACCTAGGTTATAGTTTTAGTTTTGATGAAAATTAATTCATTGGATTATAGATATTTACCATTACCCTGAAAGAAAATAGAATTATTGTTTCACACATCATGATAGTAACAAATAATTCACATGACAAGCGTATTTTGTGCCTTTTTGATTGCATTTAATGTTGTATAATGAATAATGTTTTTTAAAATTGACATTGGTATATGTTAACAATGATTATTTTTACAACTTTTAAGAGTGATATTTATCATTCATATCTTATTTATATATCTTAAAAAAAGGATACCTATTTTCATATAAAATTATTGGTTATTAAATTATTTTCATAAACTAAAAAAAATATAAGCATATTGTTTTATAGCGAGACATTAATTATCCATTTTATACATGTTTGATCCATGGTCCATTACATTTATGTAGTGAAACATTTATAATAATGATTACATGTGTGCCACTAAACTTATAGAGAGTATGGGCCATTATCGATTTTTATGCTAACCCATATGATCAAAATATTATTCATAGTTCTAGTAATAAGAATTATAATTGTATCAAAAAAAGGAATTCACCATTATAAATTGGGAATGGTATTTCACTTAGCTGAATCAAGATGTACATATGTATGTGTATATTATGTAACATTAATTCTTTTGGAAAATTAATGATTTTAAATTAATGAAAATGGTGACTTAAGGGGATTGTTCGATACGTACATGTGCATTTTGAACTGTATAAATAAATTCTTATATACATAACTAAACAATTGTAGGTTAATTTGGGAATGATTCATATGAGATAAATTGGAATCGATCATAGTATGTCTATTTTCATGACATTTTTAAGAGATAAATCCATTAATGGTATTTTTAAATTTTTTGTATTAAAAAATGTTAGGTGTGGAATTCAATTTAACACATGTTTACCCAGTGGGACCCTCATAGGGACCCTTTACTTTCCTTATGTTCTTAGTGGGTATAAATCATGGGGGTATGTTTATGAAAATTGAGTGGTCATTTAAAATTTCTATGAAAACTTATATAGTGTCACATATAAACTTGCTATGGACACTTAATTGGAATTTTTTGTAATTAAATATTTCACCATTATCTCTATTTTAGGTTTATTATTTTGAGTAGTTTTTTAGTTATAATTCTAGTTAAAACCCCATGAGTTTCATCCTTTATAGATTAGAAATTAATTTTTTAATGATTTGTGTTAGGAAAATACATGAATTCATTAAATAGTTACAAATAATGATATAATATTTTTTTCAATAGATTCCATGAGTAATATAATTTATGGGAATGGTATATTTTCCCTAAAAACAAATACATGATATCCATCGTTTAAAGATATGTTTATAATTTTTTATTAATGATAATATTCTTATTTCCTTAAAGTTTAAAATGTGTTAGGGTTTTTTAACTAGAAACCTCAATTTTGGGTAACTGTTTTCTATTTTAATGGAAAGGGAAGGTATATGTTTCCCATAGTTTCCCATTGAATCCCTCTTAAGAGACATTTGACCTAATGATAACGTGGTATGGCCATGTGGTCTTTTCATGTGTGGCCTTGTTTTTGTATTGATGCCTTCAATATATATAATATATCTTTATGGGGGTATCTCCTTATGAAATTAAGTTACTGGGGAATTCATCTATTTAGTTTTGAAAAAACATTTTTTGTTCAGGTGATATTTTTCATATTATGTAATCATAATAATTATTGGACCTATTGAATAATGGGGGATCATTTTCAATGTTAATACATGTAAAAAATGCATGAATTGTGTAATGTCATAGTTCTTATGGTTAGACGTACATCAGAAATGATCTCTAACTTTATCAATCATGTAACATTTCATCATCCTATGGAAAATCAAAAGCTAATAATACATAACACCAGTTTAAAAATTCTAGAACTGTTGTATCATGTGTTTTCACATGCAATTCCTATCGATGAATGTTTTATATGACTTACATTTTATGTTCAACAAATTTTTTTACATAAAACCTTAACCATTAGGGTTAATCAAACACTTTTTTGAAGGGTATTATGTACAAGAAGTTTACATTTATGGGTCATCGTTCATGTAGAGTGACTTGAGCTTGGTGAGCACAGTATGAGGATTGTACCTTTGAGTATAAATAAAAAGATTGATTTTTCCTAGTGGTAATTGTTGATATTACACTTAGGTTCCTGTTATGTGTTAGAACATAATTAGAGATGTTTTTATCTTTCACCTAATTACGATTATTACAATTTAACATCTATAGGAGGAGCATAAATAAAATGTTTTAAAGTAATTATCATATATTATTGTTATGGGGTACTTATTTTCTGCTTATGGGGTGCTTATTTTCTGGTCCTCCTGAGACCATATTGTTGAATTTGTTTTGGAAATGTTGAGAAACTGGGTATTTTAGTGATGGATCATGTTCTATAAGAAGATTTCCATTAGTAGTAATACAATTTACTTGACACTACCATGTTTGGGAGTGACACCTCATTCATAAGAACTCCATCCATATATGAATAACAAATTTGATCATTAGGGATCATTTGAAAATGGTTTGAATGTGCTTAAATAAATAATGCATCATATGGATGCCAATTTTCAAGGTTATTTTCTTGGGAGACCCTTAGTTAATGAGACTGACATCAAGGATAATGATTCATGTTCTTGATAATGAAATACCCACTAGAGTACAACTCAAGTCTTGAACCAGGTGATAAGAGGGTGTAAAACCACTGTCTATGAAATACATGGAACATGCCAATTGTGTGGGGTACATGTTGGTTAACCAGTCATAAATTATCTATAGCTATAATTAGATGTTTATTTTGGAACATATAATATGTTTGATAAAAAATAAGTCATTTTTTGATAAAGAAACATCACCAGAAGTCCATTATTGGATTCAAAAAACATGATTGAGTCAATCATGTGATTCCGCAAGTTAAAGGCATTGGATATAGAATTTGAAGTGTTTTTCATAATGGATGAGTAATTTGGATACTAGTCAACCTAATAAAATTTAATTCAATCTCTCATTAATGGGTATATACGGTAATTGTGGAACCATTCTGAGAATTTTGTGGGTTCTGGTATATTTCATGGAATCTTTCAACACATCCTTTTAATGTAAGGAAATGTGATAATTTTTTAGTTTTGTCAATTGAAATTGACTATTGAGATCAAAATTAGTACAGACGCTGTATATTTTGTCATAATCATGTATATTAGTTGGATGAATATTTGGTAGTGTTGTTAGAAATGTATATACATTATTTGGTTGGAAATTATAATTGTTTAGGTTACACAACTAGGTATTTTCTATTCAATGCATAATACCTAATGTGGGAAGTGTCTAAAGCCATAAAAAACAAATATATGAAGAAATGATTTTTTCATAGGTTGGATGGGCTCTTGTAATCATTGTATAGACATGTTGTCCTTGTTAACAAGTGTTGGTTTCATTGTGACCAGTTTATATACCATATGTTTGGAGTGGTTTTTTGGTTTTGATTTTGTTATTTTTATATGAATCATAAATTTTTTAAAAAAACATGACATAAATATTATGTTGGTAGATGTTGTCATTTTTTACAAGGGCTTCTGAGGGATAATAAGTTCTATGGTGATAGATTGTAATGTCAAATGTTTTGGAATGCATTAATTTTTTTGGGGTGGTTAGACAATTTCTCATTTGGGAGATGATAAAATATATAAATTGATATTTTGAATGTAAATTAAAACATTTTAATACTTGATAATATTTTTTTATTGATAACTATTAAGTCTAAGGGTGTGTCAAAAGAGTTTCGTTGAGTTTCGGAAGCATTGGGCTCTAAAAGCACTAATATTTTTATGAAGGTAAATGCAGTGCATGGTTGAAGAATTGTTATTTTAAACATGTGGGACCACAATTAAACCAAATATATTAAGGGTAATAACTTGTTTAAACTATATAACCCCTCTAATTTAATTTTCTGTAATGGTGCATGTGTATCGGGAGGAATTTTCTTGGGCAGCACATATTATTCCCAAATAGTGTAAATATCCCACAAGCTTAGTGCCACTAAACCAATAGCACGACATGGGTGGAATAAAGTTAAAACACCCCATGTGACCAAGAATTAGTAGTAATTATTTATTGTAGAGGTGGAATCATGGTTTGAAAACATTTTTTCAAAGAGTGTGGCCAAACCATTTGAATAGTTAAAATTGTTGAAAATACCCTCTCAACCAATGGTGCATTGGTTGAGAGTAAATTAATAAATTAATAATTTAATTTTTTTATTGTAAATGTCATGACTAATAATATGGAATGTAATTAATAAAAATTATTTTTAGTAAGGTTCCACTACCCTTCAGTGATTTTAGTATCCATATTATAGAACATAGATATTGGGGACCATTATGTAAGTAGATTTCTCTATACTATACTACTAAGCACTTAATCCATTATTTAAAATTTGATATTAGGCATGGACCTCTAAGAAGTGGTGTCCCATATTTTTTGATACTTGTACGTGGCATCCCTAGGCCTGTCATCCTATACTTTATGATACATGAGAATGGTGTCCCATTTATTTGGGATACTCAGGCATCGAGTCCCTACATATTTGTTGCATGAGTGTGGAGTCCCTTTTATTCATGATACTATGGAATGTGATCCAATACATTTCGATACTACGATATAGAGTTTCATATATTCTTATAATTTTGCAGGGTGTCTATTTTATTTATCATACATGGTTATAGAGTCACTTACATTGTGATACTAGGCCATTGAGTCCCTTAGATTAGGATACCTGGGAATGACATCCCCTAAAAGTGAGATTTATACAAAAACCCATATATTGCTCTGATACATATCTTTTCTTATCTATTAGTATTATCTATATACGTGGATATAAATTTCCCAACATATATATACCATATATATGCAAATGTATTAATACTAGTTCATGATCATTTTCCTTCAGATAAACTAAGTAGTTTCATCCTAGTGTCCTTTAGGAACTAGATATGACCCATCAACATTTTATACATTTTCATATATTAATTTATATGAACACTTGTTTTTTTTAATCTCACAGACTGGATAGATTTAGACACTATTGGTGGTGGCCTAATGAGAATATCTTACATCCTTTTTTGGGCCGCCATTCCACTAGGCTACCAAAATATATCTCTTGATTATTAAATCAAGTTGATAGATTATTCTATATTATTGTTTACCAAATCATGGTCTTCCAAAAAAAAGAGGAATAATCCTCTACTCATGGGGATATTGGAATTTTCCACTATTTCTTTCACTTGTTTATATTTTTATCACCATTGCATGTATAGTGTATACATGTTGTTTGTATATCTGTACAATGAAACATGTTCCCGATTAATAATTATTTCAATAATTATTGATTTCTAGTTATTATTATATTCCAATGAATATATTTTTACTTCCTATGATGTATTTATTGATTATTGATAGGTTATTGTCTCCCCATTGTGACTCTATTGGACTCTCACTTCTAGTTTACCACCACTTGCACACATGGATGAGAGATTTAGGTCTAGTGGCCATCAATCTCAGGGAACTGTTTACTGACTCGGGGGTTGGGATGCTGCAATTGTTATCATATGTTTTTTTCCTCACTGTAATTAATTTTTTTTATTGGTATATAGGATAACAAAAATTTGTCTATACATTCAGGATAACTTTTATCTCAGTCCGGACAACCCATGAATGAGGGAATGATCTAGATTCCATGGATGAAAGTAATGTTCTATACTAAATATTATTATTATTTCTACATGGTTTATTGGATTACTTAAGATGTTTAATGATTCGTTGGATTACATATATTTACCATTATCCATATATGGAATGAAAATGTTGTTATATTCATCAGGATAAGAGTAAAAAATTAACGTGTTATGTATAAACCACGAAATGTAGACTACATGGTATATTTTTTGATACATAATTTTTTCTATACCATGCTTAGGAATTTACTATGTATTACTATTTGAATACCAATTTATTGTGACATTTATAATATATATCTTTATTACAATTTTTAAACTTCAACAACATATATGCCTATAATTTATTTCTGTGTAATAACATTATTTGTATACTATAATATATAATAAGTTATTAATGTTGCTACAACATTCTAAATGGAGTCCTAATTTATAATTTTATGGGTAAAACATAATTATAAAATTAATACATGTATTCTTCCTGATACAATTATTTTATGAGGTGATAAATTTATGCTTGGGATTAAATCGGTGCCACTAATAACTTTTATTGTGTATGGGCCTTTATAAATTCATGATGGTAACCCATATGATCCAACTATTATACATGGTTTTTTATGAATTCTATTTTTATATTATAAATGAAAATACCATTACAATCTTGGAATTTTTTTTCATATAACAAAACAAATAAGTATATATATATATACTAACATGTGAATTTGTAAGGAAAATTAATGCTTTAATATAATGGTTAATTGTGACATATGTGGATTCTTTCTCTATGACTTGGGCATAATGACCCATATTACTACAACCATAAATAAAAAACTAGACCCATGTAGTTTATTAGGGGAATTTTATATTTTTGATAATTTTTTCATGACCATAATATGTTGATTTATTAATTTTTATGACGATATAAACATATTAAGGGTGTTTGAAATTTCATTATTATAAAATTTTATCAATTTCATTTAATTGAACCTATGATGAAATGATGTGACCCTCATTAGTTTCCTTTACCATTCTTTTGATCTTTGTAATTATAATTCAAGGAGTAATGTTTAGGAAAATGGATTTCTCATTTAATGTGCATACAACTTCTTATATAGTGTCACATATAAAATTATAGTGGCATATTCCATGACGAATTCACATAATTAATAAAATAGTTATTGTATTTTTTTTAAGTATTATTGATATTAGTATTTATTTAGGGAAAATTTCATGTTAAATATAATGAGTTTCATCCATCATATATATAAAATTGAAATTTTCATTAACTAAAAATGTTCTGAATAGTCATAAATTTAATAAATGGTTAACGAAAATTACGAGATATTTTTTCAAATTCTTCCTTGATTCGGCTAAATGGAGTTAATGGTATAGTTTTTCTAAAAACTAGTTTGTTATATCCTTTTATTAGGAATTTATTTATAATTTGTTAATAAATGATCATTGTTTAAATTCAATTGCAGTCAAACTATGTGAAGGTGTTTAGAAAAAGAATTCTCATGTAATAGTTAGTTTTCTACTATTCCATTGGAATCAGAGCATAAATGTTTCTCATATATTCCATATGGATTCTAGATAAGTATTGTGGGACCTAGAGGTTAGGTTTATACTCCTAGTGATCCATTCAAGGTATATATTGTTTTATGATTGTTGTCATCTGTTTTTAAGGATCAATCATAATTATGGTAGCTCATTCTAATATTAATGAATTTATCAATTCTATAATCTGTTTTTTGATGATATATTCCATTTGGTTGTTTTTTCCCGAGTATAAATTGTAATTATAAAGTGACACCTTGAGTCATGGTTGAACATTTAAGATGTGAAGACTTGTGAAGGGTTGGGAACTTTGTAAAAACGACATCTAATATGGTTATACATGTAGTAGGAATGATTACATACCACATTGGTCATGTGAAATTAAATCTTCCAATGGTCTTTAATAGTATAAGAATTTAATGTGTCAGTTTCACTATTCTAGTATCATGGTTGCATGTGTTGTTATTTGTGGCTCCGGTCGATTTAAGAGTGATCTGTTTAAAGCCTTGTTGTTCTAGGGTCCATGTCTCTTAAAAAATTAAAATTCATGGAAAATCAAATATTTTTATGATGTGTAATGTGTTATAGAAATCAATTTTTATGAGTAATCTTTGAGGAAGAGTGAACTGAGTGTTTTGAGCTTGTCATGAGCATTATAGCATTAAGCGTGAAATCAAATATTTATTTGTCCCAGTGGATTGATATAATTTTATAAAAAGGAAAATTTGATGTGGAATGACTGATCTAGTGATATTTTATATCTTACAACAAATCATAATGATGCACATGGAATTTATTCATTTTTAAGATTCATATAAAATCTATAAACGAATATGATATATCCCTCTAATGTGAGTCTAGTTTTCCTATCTTCTTATGATCTGCTGGCATCATGTATTTTGGACATGTTCCAAAAATAGTTTTTGTAGTATTGGAATGGTTAGAGGTAGATGATATCTAGTCATAGTAAAGTGATGGCTAGAACACTCCTAATGTGGGTATCATCATGTCACAATAAGATGGTTGACCTCCAAATTAGATAGAACATGATATTATGGGACTATTTGAAAAATTTTAAAATGGTCATAGATAATTAATGTCCCTTCTAAATGCATGTTTCCAATGATATTTCAAAGGGAGATACTATCGTAATGATACTACTAAGACAAGAAGCATAGTTTGCTTGGCCATGATGATTAATGACCTACAAGAGCATTAGTTGGGTCAAGAAATAGGTGATATGATAGTTTAAACATTCTAAGTAAGGAGTATTTGGTATGTGATAGATTCATTGGGAACCATTTATATTACTAGTCTGTGACTGGATGAGTGTGTGTAGAGGATTGATGTTTTCATCTTTATACATTTATGAAAAGAGGACAAAATATTTGGTAAATTTAAGAGTCTACTAGTGGTATGGGGTCTTCTATAATTAAACTGGTTACTATAAGGATTTTTACCAGTGTTAGAACTGGACACTCATGTCCTTCATAAGTCATATCATTTGATAGATAAATCCATTGTAGAATATTTTAAATGTTTGCATGGCTCAGAAGGATTAATAGATGAAAATCATTAACATCTTGCAGTACTTATAGTTTAGTGATATGTATCACCCCTATCTTGATGTCATTATGTGTATGTTAAGGGATCGTCGGTTATAAATTGGGATCAGAAAAAAAATGACTTTCTATTTTGATAGGTGGAATCATTTTAAGTAAACTCAATGATCATTTTATTGGAATCATTATGTTTTGGATGAATCCATTAGATGTTGGATGATGCAACATGTGTGAATAGGGGTTTCAAGATGATGGAAAAGTTATTGGTTAGTTTTTCTTGAACTCATATTCCACTCGATGAAAAGAACTATGAATTTTTTGATTAGGATATATCACCAAAAGTATGTTATGGTATTATGAGAAAGTTATTGATTCAATTTCATGATTCCCCCAATTAATGGCATTGGGATCCAGCTTTTGAAATTCATTGACTATCTATGATGAGTGTTATTGAGAATAGTCAGATGAAGGTGGTTCAACTAGATCTATCTCAAAATTAGTTTGACGGTCATTGTTTATCCATTTTATGAAGAGCATATTATTAGAATGGTTTCAGGGAAAAGCATCATTTATTATTTTCAATCATTCTGAAGTGGTAAATTTTGACTTAGTCTAACCAGGATTCCCTACTAAATTCAGAATGAGAGACACAAGTAGTTTCCATGACCATAATTATGATTATAATTTTGAGTAAGAAATTGAGAGAATTGTTAGGAAAAACCTAATTTGTAGAAATTTTAAATTGTTTAGCTGTTGTGATTCGGAATTGACTACTCAATATTTACAAACAAAGGTGGGTAGTGCCTTAGGATGCTGGATAAAATGGATTATGATTGGATCATGTCACAAGTTAGTAAAACTCGTTGATTATTCAACTAGATGTTTTATCATTAGATTTTTGAAATGGTATGATTTTTAATGGTTTATATACTATAGGATTGGAATTTTTATTGGAGGTGATTTTGGTTTTTGGAAATGATTTGCAGCCAATTTAATGGATCATCATTTCCCATGTTGGTCGGTTTATTATTTTGTTGTTTCCCACTTGATTATCATAGTTGATAGTTTACAAGGTGGGGAGATTGGAAGGTCAAATGGATTAGACTGAGTGGTTTGTTTCTGGTGAGTTTTAATATTTAAAAATTTGTGAATGATACGGTAATTAAATTTTTCTACAGAATGTAAATTCATAGTTTATAAATTGAAACATTTTAATAGATGAGGGTTAATTCTGATGTGGTCTCTATAAAGTTTAGTCGAGAATTAGAAGCATTGGGATCTAAAAGGACCACTTATAGGGAATTAGAGTGAGGAGCACAGTTGGTACACTATTAGTTTAACCTTATAATTCTTTTTGTGGGTTTGAACATTTCACATATTGTTGATAATCTGATAATTAAATCAAGATTTATAATATATATTCAGACTTCAAAAAAGATATATTTATTTTTTCGATTACAATTAAGTCTCATAGTTTAGGGTTTTATTCATGTTTCAGAACCACTAAGCATTGAAAGAATAGATTTTAAGTGGATAATAATTATCTAAACAATTTGGAAACTATTATTTTAACCATGTCAGTCATTAATTAGACAATTTTTATGAAGGTTGGGGGGTTTTGTTCAATAGTGATACCTCATAAGATTTACCATGTGTAACAGTGGTGCGGTTTAGTGGTGAAATGATCATGGTATGCGAGGTTATTGAAAACAAAGAACATAACACACACCCTTACTGCCACATAACTTTTATCACCCCATGGTTAGTTCATGGTTTGATCAAATTGTGTGACCAAACAGTGCATGGTTCTTCAAACCATGTAGCCAGACCCTATAATTATTAAAAAAATTGGAAAAGTCTGCATTCCACCCACTGATTTTAGTCATCATCAGTCATTTCTTCTACTGTATGCAAAGAAACCCGCTCACGTGGGATCACTCCCATGGACTCCTCATTGTCCATGTTGTATCTTATATATTTGGTGATGGAATCAATCGCTGTCTGTCTCATTGATAACCATTTGTTTGTCTTGGACTCATCTCTCTTCTCATTTTCATGTATCCCACCCTATGGAAAGCTAAATCATTCTAATTATTTTACCCAACTCATATGGTGTTCGAAAATTTACATAATTTTTATTTTTAATGTTTGAATCAAATATAGATTTTGGATGAGTGGTCTATCCTAATGATGACACTATATGTGTATAAATGTTTCCCATATTGTCTGGTCATTTATTTAATATTTTCATTGGTCTAGGATACGAGCTTTCCCGGTATCAAATCTAATGTTTTAAATTTCATAAATTCAATACATAGACCACCTTGTGAGGTGTTTTATACCAATTGTTATGGATTTAGGTTATGAACTCAACCCAAACCCACTATTAAGTATATTTTGATTACAATCCCAATGGTTTGTTTTCTTCAATATAATAGAACCACATGTGTCCTGTGTTGTTTAATTCCTTATTTTTATAAGGATTTATTCATACATATAATCAAATTATTAGTTATGTCAAATAATATATATGGGATGATATTTCTTAATTATGGTAAATGAGTGACATTATTATAATATTATGTTTTATAATAAGACCACCATTTGAGGTTGGTTTTATAAATAATTCTAAAGGAAATTGATCAATTTAATAAGACTTGATAACTTATACAATGACATGGGTGATTCCCATTACCGTTATAATTGTTAAAAAATGAAATTTACTTTTTTTGAATAAATTAATAATGATGGTAGAACATGGGTTGGAAAATATGACATTAATACACCAAACTGTTGTAATTTATAGTAAATTTACTTTTATTATTGGTCAACTTCACTTGAGTGATGCTACTAGATTTAAAATATAAATTTGTCAAAGATATAATTGGGTAAGTAGATTCTTATATAAAGTATTACTCATAATTTTTTCCCATATTTAATATATGATTCTATGCATATCATCATCGGGCATGCCATCCCTTACATTTTGATTCTTGGTCATTTTGTCACTTCGCATAGCATCCATTACTCTGCGATACGTAGTCACGATGTCTCTTTTATTTTTGATACATATGAATGGAGTACCATTCTAATTGATTATTAGGAATGGTTTCAATTTTATTTTTGATATTTGGGCATGTTGTACCTAACATTGTAATTCCTGACCATATAGTTATTTATTTTTTGACGATCGATCATGGAATCCCTTAACACTTTATGAGATTCATTATAATACCCATGGGATATTGAGTTATGCGTTGGTTCCTATCATGTATTCATACCCATATACATTGATATAAAGGTCACTATGTATGTAGACCATAAATTGGTACTCATATGATTAAATTATCAATGATCATTTGACATAGGCTAGAGTACGATGTGTATTCACGATATCCTTTAAGAACAACATGAGACCCATTTACATTTTATTCATTTTATTAAAATATTTTACTTCAACACAAGGTATTTTATATCCATGGACTAGATAGTTTTAAACACCATTGGTGGTGTCATACTATGTATATATCACTCCCTTTTAATAATCTATTACCCTAGGGAAGCTGATCATATCACATGATTATAGGATTAGGTTCCTATGTTTTTATTTCGTGATGATGTCATTATCATTTTGTATTGGAGAAGAGGACAGTGTATGTTATCATGAATCAACAATTGAGAGACATTGGATATTTTGATAATTTACTTTTCTGATCATTCATTTTATATATAGTGTATACAACCTATATGTCTAAATTCACATTATAACTAGTTCATTCCTGACCAGATATTCATTCATTATTGATTTCCAGTTATTATTATATTTTGCTACGTTTAGGATTAGTGTTTATTATATACTTATAAATTATCCATATTATATATTCCTCCCATAGAATATTCATTAGAACATCGTTTTTAGATTGATACCTCGAGATGTGCTTCAGTTCTAGTGGACTATTGGCCATGCGTACCTTTTTAGTGGCTCTCGAGTTGGGACACTACAACCCATTTAATTTTCAAAACATTATAAATTCTAGTATAAATAAAAAAATGATTTTATTGTAAACCAACATTCTTAAACATCATGTATTTTTAATGTCATTTCTTATAGTTATATAAATAATTAAATATAAATATATTATTTTATAAATATTAATTCTACATATAATAATAATATCATAACTATAATATACTATTTTATATTTAAATAACACAATACCTTTGTGATGCCTCTTTAGAATAAATAATTTTTAATATATTCATCGCTGACATAAAATTTATTTATTTTATTTTATTAATATTTTTTTGTAAATTAATATAATGTTAATGTAATTTTAATATTTATTAGTTATTTTTTTCCATAATTATTTTTCTTTTATGATTAATATGACACTGTCTATTGATGATAGTATTAATTTAGTAGTACTAAAATCTAGAGTTTTTAATAAAACGACAATATACTACTCACTCCAACCATTGATCTAAGTCATTACATCAATTAAATAGATCAACATTATCCTCTATAATCGTAATCGAATATTTAGGTAATATTCGATATAATATATAATATAAAAAAATGGAAAAAATCAACGACATAATAGGGTGAACTTCCTTTATGTTAATCATATTTTAAATTGATATCATTGGAAAAAATAAATATAAGATAAGGTTTTTGGAATCATCATATGAAAAATAGGCTTCAATTTTCCATGAAAAAAACACAACCATTCCCCCTCTTATTGTGTGTATATAATTAAATGTAAAACAACACAATAAAGTGATTATATATCTTTGCATTTTCTTATGCATGAAAATGAGTATAATTTAGATGACTTAGAATCACATATACCACCATATTCAAGGCCCTAGATCCTTACCAGTAATAATATATATCCATTCCATGTATAGTTTTGTTTATATCCACAAACCAACAAAAAAAATCTATAGTATTTATAAAAAATCGCTTCAGATGTATTGATATGTATTCCACATGAAATGGTATGAGCCATTAATATATATTTTTTTCAACAATTTATATCAGTAAATTGTCTAATTTTTGAAAAAAAAGAATAATTTAAATAAACTGGACTATATGAGAGAAGATAAAAATCAAACAATTGAAAATAAAAACACATGTTTTAATGTCCTCCGGTTCACATTGAACCAATGTTTAGGGATAAATATCGAATCCTATAATCATTATTATGAAAAGAATGTATTCCAATTAAAAATACATGAATTAATTAAACAAATATCATTTGTTTCTTAGATTACAATCCTCCTAACCAAGTGGTATTTATTAGATACATCACATGGTGTTAGAATTGGGATTAATAGAAAATTTCATTAAATTATAATAAAACACAAAATAATAATGTATTAGAAATAGAAAATAATTTTGAAATTATTATAGTGAGTTTTTATACATACCATGAACATTTTGGTGAATCATTGGAAAAATTGTAGACTCATGTAAGATTTTTGAAAATAATTTGTAGATTTTAATTTAGCACCATTCAATGACATCCCCAATTTATCAACTATATGATCAATGATTTTTCATCCCAAACTTATAGGGTGTAGGGTATTAGGATGAATATCACATATACTTATTTCGTAATACCTTGGTATCTATATGAAAAGAAACATTCATGTTATGTCTATTAGAAAATATTGATCGATAATGAACTTTCTAACCAATCATAACTAATGGGGAAGAGTTCATCAGGAATAGTATTAAATGAAACATGCATGTTGGTGATAATAGATGATCAGCATAATTTAAAAACTGTGATTTAAAAATATATTGGTATGAATAAATATTTAAAAATTAATGTTATATTCCCCATTAATTGATTTTTCTCAATTAGAAGGTTCACATCAACCATTTTTTTGATACATAAAAACTATAGACTAAATCCTGAATAAGTACATCAGACATTTTAAGATCAAAAGGATCAATGATATCAAACCTATATATGATATATTATTTTTTTTGTAAATACTAAAAAAATAATGAAAATAATTACAAGAGACTGGAATATGAATTACACAATTTAAAAAACACATGCCCAATATGTTATATATTGGTAGGGTGAAGAAAATGAAACAATAAAACAATAAAACTTTCGAAAGGTTGAAATTGAAATTCCACCCATAATAATTTAATTGTTTCACATGAAATATATAATAATAAAATAAAAACTTTACATCTTGTAATTAATAGCTTATGTATTATTTTGTACCCCATTCTGATGTTATTATATTGGGTTAACATTCATAATATTGATAAAATGTATATATATTTTAATGATATGAATATAGAGTAACTATAATATATATTATCAGATGTCAATATATAATTTTAACACACCATACCAATCCTAATAACCTCATTAAGATTGTATAGTTTAATTTGAACATGCTTCAACCTACTATGGAAGATATTATATGTGACCTCCCGATCCTAGTTCACATTTATGTAACAGATCCTGCAAAGCCACATAGTATTATGAGTGTATCATCATATTCCATAGGCTACAGACTAGAAGATAGGTATTTCATGTAATTTGTTATGAGACTATTCCATCAGACTAGATTGGAGAACAATGGAGTTAATAGATTAATAATTAAGAGAAATACATATTATATTAATAATGATAATAATTAGTAATTCCATGGAAATATTAATTATAATATATGTAATAAACATCATCAAAATTAGTAATATATATCACTCATGTATAATGATTACATTACACAAAAAATGATAACATGTATTTTTTGTAGCGTATAGAATTTAAAATACATGTCATAAATGGAATTAAAAATAGAAAAAAATTTCCAAAATTCATGAGCACTGGCCTAGTCATCTTCTATCTAGCTACCATCGTAAGCATGCATTTCTTGTGTCAAAAGCGGGATTCTTCCCTTTGTATACACTTGTGACCATGTTATTTTCTAGGTTACCAATGGTGTCCAATATAGTTTGTGAGATAAATCATAGTAGGCCACCCCCAAAAGTGTCTAAAAAATATAGTCTTAGAATATAAATTATGCCATGTTTAGTTATATATAAATGTAAATAAGTGAATAAGTAAATATCATATGACTAATTCATACTTTTCTGATGTCTGGAAATGTTACCATGTGATTAATAATTCCAATATTCTGATTACTTATATAGAACATGTGAATTTGGTAGCTATACTAATATATATCATAAATAAAATAAATGAGGAACAATGGTAAAACCAATAATACCTTGAGCTCAGGGTTTAACAAAATCATAAAAGAATATCATTCAATATTGGTATATGTGGTTTTGAGTGTAATCTATTGGTTGTACACAAGTTACTCCAATGTGATATTTTCTACCCATTTCCATGGAGCTTGTCCATAGTAATCTCGAGCTAAGGATGAATAAGCACAAATTGGTGAATCCATTGGGTCGTATGTCCAAATACATCAAGATAAATCCATGGTGTGTATATAGGTATTTATAATATTATTAAATGAGTCATGGTATTCATCAGTAAAACACCATATAATTGATGTGATAAGACTAGAACCAAATTATATTTTTACTATGTATCATAGAAATGGGATCAATGAATTAGAACAAAATCCTCGAAGTGATTAAGGAATTAAACTAGGAATCCTTGGTTGGAACAAGTATTTCCATTTCTATAAATTTGAAGTTGTTCAAATGAATTTGGAAGCTTATAATAATTTGATTTATATCAAGTATTTCATCATAATCCTTGTAATAATCATTACATTCATCCATTTAACATGTTCATTCAATTTTTGTTTAATAAGAATAAAAATGTTAGATATATACATACACACAATATCAATAGGATTACATTATCCAAGTACAAGTGATATATACATATATATAAATTAAATATAAATATTTAAGAATCAATTATTAAATTGAATAACTTACCTCAATAAAGGTACATTTTATATCACCCAAACGATGTCCTGTATAATTTGAATATAGTTCACCAAGGCATAAATAACAATCACATCCTAATTGGGTTGTCCCTATTAAGGTATAAACCTCCAAAAGAGTCACTGAGGTGTCATATTGGGTATTGGAATACAACATAGACAACTAAAATTATTGACTATTAATTTAGAGTGGTATGATTGGTGAAACTAGAATTCACACAATGGAAATAATTTATATATGATGACACTTCATGGGATGATTCATATACAAAATAAATTATGGTTGTACTACTCTCTTCATATATGATCATAAAATAGATTGTTATAAATTGGTATAATTTGGGGGAATTGATTAATTCACTAAAAATAGAGAATAAGAGATTTCACCATAATAAAATAATTGATATAATGAAAAAGGCTGACAGTTAAATGATGAATGAATTAGGTGAAAGATGAATGAATCACATAAAAACGTGCATCTAATGTGGTCAATTTATTACTATTTGGATGTCTGAAAGATTCTGTAGGTTGATTCCTAGGTTTGGACATGGTTGTGAAACATCAATTTTTTGATATGAGAGAATACCATGGGAAAGGGAGGAAAAGAAATATAGGGTTATGGTAATAATAATTATAAATGAATATGGAAAATAGAAACTTTTAGTTTTGGAAGATATTTTCAGAAACATGTTTGGCCAAAACACATTCCCTTAACTACATCAATAAAACTTTTTTCGGATATATATTCATAGTTTAGCTAAAGGTGTATATCCCGTTCAAAAACCCTCAACAGTATTTATAGAAAATTTAGACTTCCATGGGGAATGTGTCTAACAGTTAGGGAAAACCAAGAAGACATTTTTTTGTACTAAAACTCCCTCTAACAATTTACTATAACTATAAAGTTTAGGTTACATGGTTTCTAATAACCACGTGTCTCAATATTATCTACAAAAAATATGTTACTCTAAGCTATGAACATTCCCCCGAAAACCTTCTCTTCCAGTACATTCATTATCGTCAATCATATTATGTAATAAAAAAGAATTAAACCCATATTAAAAGGGTCTATACCTCATAGAAAATCTGGTATCATAAAATCTCCCCCTATAAAGTATCTTATCCTAGAGTTTTATTTAGAAGTGTTGTAGAACATCATCTATGAATATATCTATCCACTGAGCACATACATATTCCTCCCAATCCAATGTCTCGTGATGTACTAAGTCATGCTTCTATGGATCCCATAAAAAAGGAAAATATATCATTTGATCTCCATCATTTTCTGCTGAATGACGCATATAGTATACTCCCAAAAAAAGATTCAATATCCAATTCCATGTCATTTTGTTCTATGGTTTGAAATGTGTCATCATATTATCAATGAAACTTTAATATATGGATGATGTCATGAATGGGATAGTTCATTTGTGAAAATAGAAACTTATAGGCTACTAGATAAACAATATCTTAGATATATATAGGATCGATAATGTATTGATACAAATTCCCTTTCCTCTGCATCATATATGACCAAACTTGGGTGATACCCGCAAGAAGACAAAAATCCCCAACTCAAACTCTAGAGTTCATCAATGTTGATTGGGAATTTTTTCCCTATAGAGTGTAGTACCAATTCATTTCCTGAAAAACAACTCCTTCTATAAGGTCTCTATCATTATATAAGGACCATGTATTTCTTTCCCTCCAACCTCAAACTAGTAAAGGGGTGAATGTCATGACCATCCAAATAAGTCCTCAGAAGGATATGTTTCAATTATATCATGAATGATATTTTTGTAGGAATACTCAACCAGAGTGATATTTTCAACAAATAACCACTAAAATAAAGGATCATATTCTTGGAGAATTTACTTTAACAACTTCATAGTATATTTTTACTAGCAATGAATATAAGGATGAAAGTTTGTACTCAGATTCACCTGTGTACCCAAAGAATAATTTATCCCCTTCTAGAACCTCAATGTGAAATGAGTGTCCAAATATAAAGCTATATAATTAGGGATATCATGTCAGAATAAAATATCACTAACATATAGCCTTCACAGATCATCCAATGAGAAAGAATATTGAATAAGAAGTTATGCATGACTCGTTAATTCATCAATCCATGTATATCCTTACTGCATCGCTGCATCAACGTGACCTTAGTAAACTTTTCATGAAATCTATCAAGATATTATTCCATTTACATTTTCTGAATGGTAATGGATGTAATAGTAAAATGAGTCACTAGTGTTCCATAATCACATTATATGAGTTCGAACACATAGTGATAAGACATATGATCATAAATTTCATCCTAAGACACCAATAATAAGTGCACATTCCATGATAGATCATGTAAATACAAGGGTTCAATTCCAATTCTAAACCATGTTATTTTTCATATATGTTCCTATTTCATGTTATTAAGAACCCATATACACCCATGTATATTCTTAATTCCTTCTCTATTGATATAATAGTCTATAAGAAGGTCCCCACATGATTTACATTCTCATTGAATCAACCCCGCACGGACCAAAATCTTGAATATGCTCACCCTAACCATGTGTGAAGAGGTACCTACTAATGATAATATAAAATGATTATTATTATTCAATTGAAACTCCTCATTCATATCAAATATATAATCCATAATCTTTTATTCATTACTATATTACTAAATTTCTTGTTCGTTTGTTTTCTAGATCAATACATTAGAAAATGTATTACCCTTTATTGGTTTATAGGAATGCTCAAAGTCAATGAAATTATGGTTTTTACACATATTTTCTATCTGAAACTCATTTATTATTGTATAAATATATATTGAGTCTCATATGGTGCATTTAAACTGCAATGTTGTCTCCCACATGATAATTCCTCCATCACCATTGTTTAACAATGACCGATGCAAGATCGAGGTCATGATCTTGTTAAAAATGATCTGTTGGTCATAACTGGCGAGACCCATATTGAATGACATGGCCCTCTTGCATCAAAACTACAAAAAATTTGCATGGGTATTATATCAATGAAAACTATATATCCACTACTATTCTATGGATGAATTTGTGTTGGTGCTGATGTGAGCCTTCCATTTAGCTCCAATAAGGTCTTTTGACATGATTCTATCAACTATAACATCATGATCATCTTAGTAAGACAAATAATTCCTTTTAAATGGAATGAGAAGACCAATATGATTCACATGTAAGTTGAATATATATTATTAATAAATTTGACATATAAATAATTTTTTTGGGCTTCTTCAATGAAAACATAATAACATAACTTATACGGTTCAATTGAAAATCCTAATTTCACGATAACATTACCCAGAAATAGATATTTTTCAATAAAATTTGTGAACATGGTGATATTATCATTTTAATGATATGGATTTAGTGAACTAAATATGATCCCAGTATGTTCTCCATGGTCTCTTCCAGTGTGATAAGACACCTATATTATATCCACAAGTACCATGAAAATGGAATCTAATTATGGATGGAAAATCGTATTCATCAAACCCATGATAATGCAGGGAATGTTCGAAATTGTGAATGGTTCAAATGTGTACACTATGAGAGTTTATAGAATTTTGGAATCCATAGATGTTATTTGTGAGGGCCTGACCTGCACTTAATGGACTCATAATATCAAGTTGGCTGTTGAGAATAAATTACATCCTTTTATCTTGTCATAGAAAACATATATATAAAGAAATGGATACCATTTATTAAAAGTATGTTGTTTCAACCATCAGTAATCCATGAATATATGTAGGGTCACATCTTCCTTCTTGGAAAAAATAATTCTTGACCCTAATGATGAAGTACCTGGTTCGATAAAACCATTAGATTCGAAATCTTCCAACTGTATCAAGAGCTCCTAGATCTCATTAGGTGTCATCCGGTGTAGAGAAATATATACTTGGTCTCATTTTGGAATGAGTTTATTCATAAAACCAACCACTCTCTCAATAGGTATTCAATATAATTCACCTAGGAAAACATCCATAAAATGACCCACCTCTAGAAGAAAATTTTCCACATTTTTACCCTTCTATTTAAGGTAATTGATAGAAATATAGACTATCACTCCACTAATACCATGTTTCTTTGTTGAAGATATACATTCCATGATATCCTACTTGTACATTTAAAAATAGATTCTTCCATATGATGATAAAAATTATACAATATTGTGATGCATGTCGACATAGGCATGATAGGGGACCTTCCGGTACATCTCGAGAATTTCTTTGAATCTCATCATCGCATGGAAAAATATTTCCTATAATAAATGATCATATCCTAACTCAAGGTTGTAATCCATAAATTGGTGTCTATCGTCTTACTATACACACAATGGTGCATCTAGGTTCCTTACCAAACATATGTATTGAATTTAGAGCCTAATATATTATATTATTTATACATAGATAATGGTTTTCGGATCACCCATATCAATCAATGATGATACTACAATAGAGGAAACATCGATAACACCACATACAATAGATTTTTCTTGCACTATACTTCTTATATAACAACATTAATTCCTTCAACTGGCCTAATGCATGGAACATAGCTACATATATTATACCCCGAAAATATCTAATCTACTAGATATTAAAATTAGAATTGTGGATACCTATTCCCTAACCTCGTCCTTGAATTATTCCATAAGTAACACTATAAGTTTGAAGTTTTCCTAACATTGCAAATTTTGATACTAATGGTGGAGCTGATGGAGTCCTATTCCCCTATAAATTGGTGGAAGGGTCCAATGGAGCCTCAAAAGATGACCCATCTGGCCCCAATCCTGAAATTCATTACATAATCTATCACAATAAGCCCTCATATTAAAATAAAAGCTATAAATATGTAATATAATGATTTTATGGATGTTGATATAATAAATGACAATGATCTGATGAGAATCCTCAAGGATACGCTTTATATTGTTCTAAGAAGTACTACCATGTATTGGGGATGACCGTATATTCTCCGTACAATCAGGTTAAATCAAGGTTCATTACCTGATAATATATCGGTTCATGATATCATAAAATGTTTATAGGTGAAAAAATTCACATAAGATAAAATTTAATGCCTAAACCCATCATCAAATTTCTCTCTATTGTAATCTAATCAGTTTAATGATGTAGTGAAAAGTGATGAATCTTCATAAAATAAATAGAATTTTTCATGTCCCACATAGTACCATTCTCTAAGTCGATAAATCCTCCAACTCGGACACCTCATAAAATATGAGGGAAAATCTAAATGTAGAATTTAGTTTAGAAATAATTCAAGACCATGTCATGATGAATACTAACTAGGTAATCACATCTCACCATCAATATTAAAATTCATCTATCATTTAGGTGAAAAAAATGAATCTCCTATTTGACGTTGTCTCTAGATACTAGAATATAGATTTAATGACTTCCACCCATGAAAAAGCTTCTTTTTTACTATCATCATTTGAAAATATTTGAGGATACTAGTTTTTAAAGTAACATGTCATATCAAACATTATATGTGCATGTTAAGGATCTCCCTACATAAACTGCATCAAACAACAAAAACTATGTGAAAGACGATTTACAGTTCCACGTTTTGGAGTAAAATGTGGGGCATCATGTTTCACTATTAGAGGTATTGGTGGTGTATTATGGCCCACAACCTCAAGATCATGATCAATACAACCCCCATATAGCATGACTATAGGATTTTGTGTGGTCATTGGTTTAAAAATTAAAATCACATTTGTGAAAAACAAAATTCAAACATAGATAATATCTATATAGTGAAGAATAAATGAAAAGGGTAAACAAACCATGGTATACAACCCCAACTACCCACATAGAATTTCAAGGTATGGCATGTTCTAAAACAGTAATTTACATGGGTTATAGTAAGTCAAGTGTCAATTGTAACTTTGGGAGGGAAACACCCCTTGAGTTGAACTTTTCCTTATATTTTTATAGAAAATAATTTTCATTTTATATCATAAATCATATTTAATTTTTATGTACTTTTATACATAAAACTCAGTTTATTTTAATTGATTTTCATTCCTAATTAATAAATTCACATACACATAAAAAGATTAAAAACACACCCATTGTATTATAACCAATAGTTCATATCTGATATCATAATGTAACAGTAAGACATTATGGAAATATATCAATTAATTACCTTATCAAAAAAAAATTGTAACAAACTCCTTATACATATAAATTTGTACTCATGTAATTTTAGTCAAATACTGTATCAGGATACTAGGGTAACATAGCTTGTATTAATCTAAATTGATTTTATTATATTCCACCATAAATCTATATGATATAAAAAATTTAGGTTGATGTTGAAATAAAAAATATGTAATTATTATTTTTTACATATTTTTTTTAACATTGATGTATCATATCCATGTGACACTCATCAATCACAGTAAGATCAGATGATACATGAAACGTAATACTCTAATATTGAATAGCATATGCATGAAATGTTAATTCATAGGATCCCTTACTGATACCTATAACAATTCTCCATTCTATACTAGGTTAATATTGTATCTCTTTATAGTAAAAAAAACACCACATGTCATTTGAATCAAACAATGGTGGATGTATATAAAATGTAATAGGATAAATACTGAACAATAATTTAATTACCATGAAACATGGCATTTAATCTAAACATCTATCATATACTCCAACGAATTTCTTGTAACCATGTTCAAAAATTATCATAATGTACAATATTTGTTTCCAAATCAATAATACAATGAAAAGAAATGCATATAATTCCAATTTATGACATTGATAAACTAGTATACTCTTGAGTAACCAGAACTAGTCATCCATAAGGCCTTAGGAACACATCCCCAATTGCATTATTCTACCAACTAGAAGTGATAGAAAAGTATGTGACTATAGGGATACTATTCCTATTGGTTAGAGTGGATCACAACTCATATTTCAGATGAACATGTAGGGTGGTTTAATATAATTATAATGAGAAATGGTTTGGAAATAAGATTAAGCATCAAAGTAATAAATAATCATCAAAATCTACATTATGTATCATTTAAAAAAGATGATGGAATTTAAATTCAAGAAGGAATTCAATAATACATGTAACTAGGAAAAAATAAATTACATGATATACAAGGAATTAAAAAGGGAAAAATTATCCATGCATCCCAATAAATTTCCTTTCCATATGCTACCAAAATCCCATCCTAAAGAATGAAAATCAATTGGGAAAAGATGGATGTTTCCCATTGAAAACACTTACAATCATATATAATTCTAGGGTACCAAATAAGTATTTTATAGGGTGTCAAAAAATATAAATAGGCCACCACCAGTATCATTTATACAAACCCAGCTTAAGAGTGTAAATTTTATATTATGATTGTATATGTAAATGTATATAGTGATAAAAGAAATATATCGTAGCTAATTAATCCTCATCTAATGGCTGAATATGATAACATTTATTTAATTATTTTAATAACAAATTTTTATATATAGGACAAATAATGAGTTTGATATATTAATGTAGATAAAAATATTAATAAGTGAGGATCTACGATGAAACAAAGGCATCCTTAGCCTCATGGGTTGGCCAACTCATAGTAAAAACACAAGTAATATATCAAAACGGGTAAAACTGTAACACAAGTGTTACGCACAAGCAGTTTCATGGATGTTTTCTATAGTAATCCCATGTTATGAGGGACATGGCATAATGAGGTGAATCCATGGCACCTTTTTTTCGAATACATCATGCCAAATTCAAGTTCTGTATCTAAGGAATTACAGTATCATGAGATGAATCGAGTGAATAATTGGTAAAATGTTGAGGAATTCACAAGATTATTTATTTATAGGATTTTTGTAGGTATCTCACATTAAATTATCTCAATGAATCAAATTTGATTCCCCATAGTGTTCCAAGAGTTCCCTTGAGAGTCTAAGGAAAGCCCATGTTTTACCATTCTATAATGATGTAAATTTACAAACATAGTGGGTACCAACTTATTATTTTATTTATGCCTTGTATTTTATCATTTACCATGTAATACTCATTAAATTTACGAATTTAATTGTTAAATTCATTTACCTTTCATTAAGTATTCTAATGTGTACTAGGAATATTCAACCAATAATAATTAAATGAAATTATCTTAGGGCATGTTATATATAAAAATATATAATTTACATTAACAATTAAATAGTAATTTATTAAATTGAAGAACATGGCCTATTAATGGTAATGTAGTGTAAACCTAATCAGTATCCCTAATAATTATAATACAACTCAACAAGAAATAGATAAATAACTCACACAAATTGGTGGTTTGTGTTGTGGTATCATCTTTAAAATTTGTAAATATGTTTTCACAAATGGTATTAGAATACAACCTCGAAAGATAAAATTTGATAATATAAATTTAAAGACAAACACCTGATAAAAATATTGTGTTTATAAATTAAAAAAAATATAGATGATTAGACCTTTAGTGTTGAGTCATAGTTGGAAAATGGGTGTAGGTACCTATTCGATGGGAATGATACACTAATTTCTAGGTATGACCATGGGTGTGGATGTTCAACAATGGTTGTAGGTACATTTTTGTGCATGTGTGGGGAAATGATAATGAGGATAAATGCTCAAATAATTTCATAGTAAATATTGTAAATTATTTCATTTTAAGTGGTTATATTGTTTTCGTAAAGAGTTTTCCAGACTGTGTGCCAATTATGAACCATGAACTACCTTTAGAGACCACTCACACTGGCTAGTGTCATAGTTTGGATAACCATATGAAGCATATTAAAAATCTAAATCCAATAAGACTGATAAAATTCAATTGGCCATGATGCATTTGATTCTTTTTTTAGGGAGAAATATGAAGCCCTATAATGAGCACTGAAACACCTAGAAATGTATTCTATAACCATGCTGATTAGGCAACATGGTTTTTTCTCACAATTTGGTCATGATATTTATTCAAAAATATATCGAATAAAGTTCAAAACATGCATCATATATCATTATTTTCTCTATATCATTTCTAGTAATTCACATTAGGTCACGAAAAAACAATTAAACAATAATAAAAATGGTTTGATCCACATTGAAAATCCATGTGTTTACCTAATTCATTGAAAAATTGCTTATGGACTAACTTTGAAAATGATAATCAATATGAGTAATTGATTAAGGAAACTCATTTATCATTATCCTTTACCAAATAGAATCTTTCAAACCTTTTGATATAAAAATTTATTATAACATAATGGTTGATAATGGAAATAAGAAAAAATATACTGAATTACCTAATAAAACACCATCATAATCAATGAATAAAAATGAACTAATTTATTATGAGTGTAAAAAATTATTGCCTAATAATCATAGATAAACCATGTGATATGATTTGTAGAAATAATATTAATACCCTATCAATCGCATAAATCAATGATCATTGACATGAAATTTATGATCCATTTCAATGGTTATTTGTGTGGTTACCGAGGATTTATTATAAAAAATATTACCATGTAAACAATAAATGTAGTATTTTTCTAGACCAGACCTTTTTATTGAAAGTATTTTTCAAAATATATGCATTTCAACTTTTATTCATACATTTTACCTCATTTTCATATTAATATGATTATCGGTAAAATTTATTAATCTATTAACACATTGTAATTTAATCATATTTATGGACCTTAATAAATTTTTTTCAATAGAAGCATCCAAATAAAATCATGTAATGACAAATAAAATATCATAATATGTTGGTTTCATAAAAGTTATACAGGTATTTTGTTTCATCACCCAGATAATTCATTTCAATAGATAAATTATCTTAGAAATGTAAAAGATTAATCAACCTCATACAATAATTTATTTTAATTATTTCATATACATATTAACTTATAAAAATAATTTCGATTTTTATATTTAATAAATATAAACATCAATCATATTTCTTCCTTAAAATTAGTCTTCTATCATAAAAGAAAAAAAAATTTAATGTCATTTCCCTTATGATATATTTAATCTAAATATTTATTACTCAAAAATTAAAATCATATTCAGTTATTAACCATTATAAAATATCTTAATAATATTAAAATCTTCAGGATAATAACAACAAGAAGAATCCTAAGAGATGAATGATTTATAATTGGTAAAATATCTCATTTTTAATTTACTTACATTGATTTAATCCTTTGGAAACTATCCTTCATTAATATTTAAATTATATTATCTTAATATTACTATCACAAATTTAGAGAATCCATTTTTTATATAATCCATTAGTATTTTCTTCATTGGTAATAATGTTAAACGAAATATGTTTTATATGGGAATTAATTTTATATTTTATATAAGTAATACACTAATTGGAATAATTGTATTTAATAACATTTTAATGTTTCATTCATCACATTTAGTATCATGATTATTAAAAAAACAAATAATAATCAGTATAAGTGTAACTTTTCTATGAAAGTGATCAAAAAATCATCATTACCCTATTTCTAGTCAACTAATAGAACACTGAATTTTCAATTAAAATTTAATATAATTAAAAATGAAAAATATAATCATTTTAGACCTAAAGGCATCGATTATTATAGATTTCCATTGATTCTAATTCGGCTTGATAATTCATAGATATCACAATATCTATTTTGTCGATTGATCATGTCTCTTTTAACACAACAAATCACTATTAAAGGTTTACAATCTCATAAAATAAAACATCATGACTAATTAATGACTTTAGGTAATTGGGTTTATTTGTGAGAAATATATATCCTTTAACAACATTAATGTAACTCAAAAATATGGACTTTATTACAATAGTTTCATTCTTATAATTGAGATTATGATTATATGTATTCAATACAAACATTCTAAGTGCCATATACAAGGTGAAATTACTTTTATAATCTCATTAGAAGTTTAAAAAAATTATATATAAGGGAATAAAATAATTATATGCACTATAATATTGGAAATGTCTTCCTTAAAGGACTAATAAAAATCCATATGTTAGATCATGCCCTCATTTACACCATGTATTTCAACTAATATGATTAGATAACCCATTCCATTGATGGTTTTCAACACTAGTAAAGAATTATAGAACATCATGGGATTTATAAAATTCCAAAAAGTCATTCAACCAATATTATAAACCATCAAATGTATAAAGAGTACTAATATTCCCACTAGATTTAATATACTTGTAATTTTTGTATGATTTAAAATTTCTATGATTACTAGACATCTATTTATTATATAAATCATGAAATTCCATGAGTATTCAACAAGTATGGTTACAATGTGAATTCATCCACCTTGGGTGGTACTCTAAAATTGGCCCCATTAGACCACATTCCATTCTCATGGTGGTTTCTATCAATGTAAATATACATATTGAATCCCACATTATTTTATTAACAATTAAAAACAATAAAAATTGATTTTTGGTATGTTTTATATCTGTTAATAGAATATGATTATTTATTTAATTTATACACATATTTGTAACATGATGAATCCACATATATCATTATATATTATTATTTTAACTCTATATCATTCATGGAATTCAATTTAATTTTTGGTGTTGTTCTATATAAATTATATGATTAATTTCTATGTTTCTGATAATCATAATGCAGCATATCAGGGTAATTCATAGCCTACCAAAGGATAGACCATAATTGTAACCCTTCTTGTCGATGATTTAGTTGGCAATGAATGATTATTCAGTTCATATTTCTATATAATTTTATTAAAATCCTTATCCATTATATCATGAGGTTCTAAAGTCATACTACCTATAACCCTGAAATGAAAACTATTAATAATCTATAATTATACATCCATAGACTCTATTGATCTATTCTCAAGGATGTAATGTCTCAAGGGAAACCTATGAAATTATCACCAAGAATCAATTATCCACACATCATAAATTCAATGATTAAAAAACTATTACAACATCAATATTATCGAAATGCTACTCAACTAATAATGATTGATAATTATTTTCATTAAAACAATTTCTATTATTAGGGATACTCCTCATATTTTTCCAATATTTTTTACATTGAAACACATTATCACCCTATTCCTTTAATTAAATGGTATATTTCTATATTTACCTCAACCATTACTCCAAAACCTATGTTAATTTCTACTTGTTACAATAATTCATCATACACTTTTATAATATATGCTCTCTTTTGAGGTTATTTTACAAAATTAACCTCTACTATTATAATACAATAAATATTTAAATTCAGATATCATGAATATAATTAAAATATTCTTCCATAGATTCTAAAACAATTATATCCTAATTTCCATTAAAAATAAGGACTTCTATATTCTATAAGTCGAATATAATTTGTTTAAAATCATTTATGTAAATCCTTCCTATTTTTCAGAGATTTATTTTAGTGGTTTAAAACCTTATATACTTATATAATTTTCGTAATGATGTATTTTTAATTTATATGTATTGAAATTATAACTAGATTTTAAAAATAGTATAGTTCTGTACAAACACTTAAATACCGTTATTATATGAAGAAAATATTTAATGATATGGACATTATGAATTAAATAATCATAGAAATATACATAACTGATGGTGGAATGTCTATCCCGTGAAATAATTGTAAATTTATTTTTATTAACAGATATTGAATTCAGAATATCATTGTTATCATGTTGTGTGACCATCATGATTCTATAAAATTTAAATGATTTTTGTTCAATTTGTTCCAACATAGTTATCCAGATACCATCATCTATGATTTATATGACACTAATACAAAAACATTTTTTTTCATTGAGAGGAAATACTGAGGAAAGAATGATATCCACTATATTATATAGATGTTAAGAATTTATAAAGGTAAAAAATATTAAAAAAAATATTAAAATTATTAATTTGTAAATTTGAAAGCAGTTGGGCACATTTTTAAATTGAACTGTTGAAAATATTATGACATGTATTTTAATGATTTAGTTCATATTTAACTATTTTAGATATCAAAATAATTAAATCAATGTTTCAAAATAAAAAATTAGAAAAATTAATAAGAACCAATAGAATAAATCCTATGATTCCAGTCCTAAAAAAATATTTTTTTTGTGTCTAATTCTATCATATAGAGATTGACCTAACCATTACAGATTGACATTGGAAAATCACAGTAGAAAATACATTTAGATAATTTCTTAATTTATTAGGAAATATATAACAATACAAATGTAGATTATATATCCTCAATCTTTGTCAATGTGAAACATTACTATTCCAAATATTTTTTTCTTCCTTTGGTTTTCACTAGATCACAACTCTAGGATCATTGACTCTGTGTTCCACAATATACGGAATTATTGAAAGTAGTACATAAATAAAATATCATACCATTGAATGGTTCCAATACCTCTCTCACATTAAATATTGAATTCCCCTATAACAAATTTTTTAATAAATAATTATCTATAAAACATACAAAAATCAATCATGTTGAGGCCATCATAATGAGAAATATAAGTGATTGGAATGTTCTCAAAATAAATTATGAGTGATGTGTAGATGTTCTTAATAAAATGAAATTATTGAAAAAACAATTTTTTTTATATATCATGAGACCCATGGAATATATTCATACATCATTATGAAATTTATTTTGTCTTCTCATTCTGTTAGGGGAGAAAATAAACTACAGAAAAAAAATGTGTCACACATGACTTTATTGGATCGTATTGATTAATAATGTTGAGACCAGCTAAAAGATTTTGATTTTAATGAAATTCAAAAAAACTAAAAACCATAATTAATTTATTATAAGTGAATAAAAATGATAAAATATGAATATTACAATTGCGATATACAACATGGATATAAAGTAAATTAGGGGAAGTGATTCAGTAAATGAAACATTCCAAATATTTAAAACCAATGTTTGCGGTTCTCTTGTTACATTATATTAATTTAAAAGTGGTTTAATTTTAATATATAAAATATTTTAGAAGTCTTGGTATATAAGATAAATACTTTTCTCTCAAATTGGGTTTTCAAATTTAAAATAAAACAAAAAATTCATGTGTGACAATAATTATTTCCTCAAGTGTCTTAATAGTTAGAAATAGATTTCTTTTGTTATCCTACAGTATGTAAGTAGTAATAAAGGGTATAATTGGATTCATAATAATGGAATGACAGAAATATATGGTATCATATAATACATATATAGTGAAAAATAAAAAATGGGATTAATAATAATATACATATTTTAACTAATATCATAATTGGGTAATATTACATTGGATTTAAAAATAATATAAATAACAACAGATATAAAAAGAAATTAATAATTATATAATACATAATGTAGAACATTATAATCTCACCATTAATGCCTCATTCCATGATATCATACATATATAGGTGAGGCATATACTAAAAATTCAAACATGTTTGTCTAATGAGATCTATTAATGCATCAATGGGATATAATGAGTGCCACCCATTACACAATGAGTTATATTCATTGATAATATGAATGAAACATATAATAATTCATTTAATAATAAACATTTACATTAGTGTTGAAAATTTTTATATGAAATGTTATTATTTTTACTAGTTAATAAATAGAACAACATTATCAAAATTTAAACATGAAATATTTATAATTTATATCATTATATTATATCCCATATAAATTATAATATTCAAAAAAAGGATGTTGAAATTAATTAAAATTACTTTAGAAGAACTTTGGTCCATTATTTGAAAATATGAGATAAATATAATTTTTTCATGAAAATATTTGAAAAAAAATAATTTCATATGGGGATAATATTTTTCCCAGTAAATTACCCTGGAAACCAATAATAGAATATTAAATGAAAATAATATTTATAATGGAAGGGAGAACTAATAATTTATGAAAAGATTAAAAATATTCCTTTTAAGAATTTTATAAAAAATTGTAAGTACTTTTTTGTGATAATAAAAAGAATATTCTTTTTAAACTATTTAATAGAAGTCAAATATAACTGAATATCTAGCTATATAATAATTCCAGTAAGTACATAAAATTCAACAATACATTTTATGATGAATATGAATGAAAAAACAGTATTTATCATGCATTGATTAATCACGGTCAACTTATCATAAAAAATTCTCAATCATATTAAGTGACCAAGAGAAGAAAGTGAACTGAAAATATTTAAATTACATAGATAAAAATAGAATAATAAAATGGATTAGGTTTAATATGTAAATATCATATAATTTCAATTAATTTAAATATAAACTTTATAAATCCTTAATTACAATGAAACTATATAATTAAACCTTATCTTATATTTGCACATTCTCATATGCATTTTATCCTCCTGAAAAATCACCTTAAATTTATTAAACACAATATTATAATAAAAAATTCAATTATATTTATTTTTTTACAACCATTCTATAAAATTTTTAATCCCGTTATCTTATAGATATTGATTACATTTACCACCTATGATGTTTGAACAATTTATCAAAAAATAATTCGGTATATTAGCTGTGGTTATTAGTATTATGAAATTGATAAATCATCTCCAAATGTTTTTTATGATTTATATGATCAATATAATATTATAACATATATTATGTTACCTCATAATTAAATTATTTTTTATAAAAAGGGATTAATTAACCTTTAAGTAAATTTCATATAGTAATGATATCACAAATGTGATATTATTTGAAAATTCATTATTTTTCCTTTTTCTCCCCAAAAATTAGATATTTATGAAAAGTCTCAATAAATAAAACTATGATATTTTGATACACTGAATGAAAAAAAAACATGTCACCGATTTCAATTTATAAAATTTTCGAATTTACATTTTAATATAATTATTTAATTTTTTATGTGAATAATTATATGGTTTTAAGAATGAGAAGTTTACATTATATAATTTAAGCTCATATGTAACCATATTCCCCCATCACAAAATTTCATTTTTATATTTTCTATAATATAAAATTTTGAAAAGTTATAAGTATTTTTTTATTATAACTTATTTTCGTTCTGACATCGCCTCTTAAATCATATGATGTCTATAGTGAACCATTAGCAGACCAGTCATTATACTACAAAATACTTGTTTAGTAGTTCTAAAAATATAGAAATGAACTTCATTGTAATATAATTTAGGATCCAATTATAATTCTTTATTGGTGAGCACATGAATTTATTCTATCTCATACTTATATGTTAGTTGTATTTGGAAGAAGTCATGAAAAAAAGATTTGTATCATTTCAAAATGGTAAGCCACATTTATATTTTTTTTATTGATTTAAAAAAACCATGAGGTACCTAGGACTTACATTCATTAAAAACAGTATAAGATCCTTTTATAAACATTCCCTTAAGAAAATATGATCTCTCATAAGAAATTTCAATTCTTCCTTTGTTAATATGAATTTATATTCTTTCTACATTTATCACACGTAATATGATTTTGAATAGTCTCCACTTTCATCATTGTTATTACCATGATATATGGTTCAACAAGTAGTCATAAAATGAAATTATACAACCAATTTTGATTATGAAACCTCATTCATTATATTTTTTATATGGTTCTATCTGAATTCAAGAATGAAATATATTTTTATAATAATATTCACCAAGTGAAAATATTAATCCAACAAATCCTTATTGTTAATTGAGATAGAAATCAATATAATTTCTAATGTCACATTATTCAATTTATAATTACCATACATGTTATAATATTGGATGGTTCTCAGTAAATGATAAATGTAGCAGTCCTTCTAGAAAACCTTTTAAAAATGTCAAGTAAACTATAAATCACAGTCCTTTACAAAAAAATAGGTGTAACATAAAGTCCAACAACATTGATAGTATATAGTTGTGTGATTCTCCCAAGAGGTTGATCATCCCATATATCGAAGAAATGGGTGGAATTGGTTTGGAGATTAAATTTATTCCTTATGGAATAATTTATTCTTGGATTATTTTTAAATCAATAGATAAATTATATAATAATATTATCCAATTACCACACATGAATTGGTAGAGGATTTAGAAATTTTGTAGGATGTTTCAACACCAGAACCTACTGACAAGAAATGGAACATGATATATATTGAATGATTTATCATTTCATGTATTCCCAACTAAAATTCTCCTTCAATTATGGGAACATTTTTGTACTACCATTGTGTATATATAAATAAGATCATGGTGATTCATCTAATAATTCCGTTTTTTCAAAGGCACAATTTTCACACATAGCATCTTATAGGATTTCATAATACCAAATTCATAGATGAAATCATCCAACATCCCATAATTCATAGATATATTTTTATATCTAATTTTATTACCACTATGATGATATCTTTTTATCTAAATCAACATAAAATATATAGAAATCATTGGGAATAGATGAGATTTTTTCCACTCCATGATGACACTAGTATCAATCATTATTATATCCAGGTTTATATGAACGTTTTTATTAATAATTTTAGTCAACTCTACATCATATTTCATACTCAGTACACCATTATCCTTGTTTTACATCCCTATGTGGAAGTAAATTGCATAATAATTGTACTTTATTTATTACAACCAACACCTTCACTTCATATTGATCTATTTCTCAGAGAAGATGTAATTAAATTTATTATATATATATAGTTCAATTATTACCATATAAAGTTAAGGCCCATATACCATTATTTAAATTATTATAGTAGATATATCACAATAGGGGGTTTTATAATTCTATTCATGGATATTTATTTACATGGAATAGAAGACAAAACTCTATAAATCAATAAAATTCCACATTTAAGTCCCTCATTTGAGGCATCACTATATATCACAAATACAACCGTTATTAATAGTAAATACAATATTGTTTCATTTTATAGTCTATTTTTTAATTCATCAAAATATTCGTTAATTTCAGTTAACCAATCAAATATACCCCTCTTCAACTCAAACTTTTTTACATGTTACCTAATTGAGCATATTTTTTAAAAAAAAATCATTGATTGTAAGAATTAAATCAAAGGAAACAAAATACATTTATTATAATAATTGTGTTTGGTCTTCCCATAATTGTGTATTTCCACAAAAGATAAACAAATATTATATACATGGTGAATCTATATAAAAAAATAAATCTCTATATATCTATAATTAATAATTTCTAAATTTAGCATATAAATAATAGTATCTATGTGGGCCATGATTGATTAATGAATATCCCTTTTGATAATCAAATAATATAGAATATGACAATATATCATCAAAAAATACCATGATTAAATTATCACAACCATCATTTATTACACTATTAACCGTATTAAAGAAAAATTAGGGTTCACTTCTTAATCCAATGTGAATTACAACAAATTATTAAAATATAAAACTCATACAAAGTATCATTTTTAGAATTTCCTCCTTCATTTATCTTAGTTAATGAAAACTAGACTATATATTAGTCAATAAAAATATGTTCCCCCTTGTATTTCTGTAGAAAATTCATCATTAGGTTGAAGATGATTCTTTTTCATTATAGTTATATTATTTATTTTCATTTAATTTTTGAATAAACACATATTTTCTTTATCCTTATTAAAAAATAATAGGTAATTACCATTGATAAACAACAGGGAATATAAATGTAACACCCCAGGTAAATAAAGAATATGACATTTTTATATTTATCTCTTTTTGTGAATAAAATATTAATATTACATTAAAGGGAATTCTATGCTCGATGGCATACCCAATACGCGACAACGAGTTTCTTTGAAATCTTATGTTGCACTCTAATAATAAAATAATATTATTTTAAATGGTAGTTAATGCCTAGCCCTTGTAATGGCGGGAATGAATGGAAATAACTAAAAAATGATTATATATGTTTGTCAAATATTTTTACTTTTATCAAATTAATTTTAGAGGATTAAAATTCAAATGAATCCAATTTTTAGAATAAATCTTATAATATTCTTTAAACGGTCGATTAACAGCCTTTTGATGGAGAACCCTTTTTAAATATACTTTTGGAAATTTTATATGTTTTATTTGAAAAAATAAAATCCTTCTTTAGAATCGTTACATCAAAATTTACTTTTTGTAAATTTTTGTTATTTTTCCGATAAAGATCAATTTTAGTGAAAATGTTTCCTTTTAATTCAAAACCTCATTTTAGTATAATTTATTTATATGGATAGATTATTTTTTAAATTGATATTATAGTGTATTTATAATATATTTTTACTATTTAATCAAATGGTGGTCATTGGAATTAATTTCACTTTGAAATTGGACTTAAACTACTGTTAATATTTTAATAGATATTGTTTCTGAAAAACACGCTATTTGTTTTGACAGTGGGAATGAATTATTAAATTAATTAATGCAACTTATATATTTTGAATTTGTTAAAATAGACATCATTTTTGATTTCGGAATATCAAATATAGCTTAGGGTGAATTTTAGTATTTTTCTGAAAAACATCAAATTTTGATGAATAGTGAAATCACTAAGTGGTAGTTAAAGAAACTGATTTTTCATTTAAATGAAACTTTATTACTTCTATGATTTGATTTTAAAAAATCCGACATACGTGGTTGTCATTAGGAATTAAAATTTGGTTCAATGAGATTAAAATATTTTTTTGGTCAATAATAACTTTTAAGTTTTATTAATCGCGATTAAAGGTAATTGGTGTAATTTAAGGTAAAGATAATGTTATAATAATATTAAATGACCTTGACACATGTCCTACCCTTATTATATGAGTCATGGACGACCAAGAAAATCCATGGGTCAACTTGGGGACCCCATGGAGCCACTTTGGTTGGAAAATGACATTAATAACTTTTTATTTAACGTTAAAATTAAAATGTCACAAACATGTATTGTTTTACTAAAACAATTTTTACATGGGGTTATACAAGTAATATTTTTGACTGTAAATATTCATTAGAAATATAAAAATATTTCCTACATCATGATATTTTTTTATAATTTTTAGAAACTAAAAAAATTAAATTATTTTTGACACCATGATGATACAATGATTACCTCATTATTTAACGATTTAAATAAAATGAAAGGATAATGTAAAATCTAAGACCAACACTTGTCAAAAACATATTGTATGGGTGGATTTAGAAACCTTATCACCTTATCCTCGAAATGTATCCTTTTCGGACCTTCAAAATATGAAAAAAAATCATTATATAATAAACTAATATTTTATAACTTTCCAAGAGTGCCCCTCCTCTCCTCTTATAAAAGGCCCCCACGTCTACCACCTTACACACACCTCCCAAGGATTTGGATCAGACAACACCTGCCCATTTCATCTCTCCACATCCCTCTCTTCATAATTGAAGCCTCACTTTGGGCAGAATCCTTTCCAAGGAAGCCTTTGAGCTCAAATCAAAGAGAGTTACACGATTTAAATGTAATGTCTTCCCTTGTGTTCTTTTGTTTTATTTTGCTTCTCCAAACCCCTAAACTCTTTTTATTAATTTTTTTAACAACACAAGTATCGTAAATATACTAGGATTTTTTTATAATAAGGATTCTAGCTACACTTTAACACACCGTCGTCTAATGGTTATAGAACATACTGTTTCTGCGGATGGAGAATTACTGCCTCACGAAACGATGATTGTTCAATATTCTTTTAACACCTTCAAAGGTGGCCATTAAGATGTCAATATATTTATATATGATATATAATATGTTTATGTTTTCCTTAAGCTTATGTATTTTTCATTTATGGCATAACTTTATGGTTTCCATTATGGGTAAACGTGATATCTTCATTTTAGAAGTGCGGACTACTGCCCCCTCAAAGTGATTTGATTCATTATTTCCATATGTGGGAAGTATAAAGGATTGAATTAATGGTATTAAATATTATATCCTACTGAAATTATAATATAACTTTATATCATTATTATTTCATTCCATATAATACAAAAAAATAAATGAATGTAGCGTTCATGCGTACGTACGACTTACAATCTCCATGAATGGTACATTTCATTTCTTATCACCAAATGTTATGTACTATTATAAGTACATGTATGTAATGGATATATATGTAATATATTACATATAAATGATGGATATCATTCTGGAATTATAATATATAGATCTCTCTTTTTGTTTTAATTCAATTAATATGAAAAAAATGAAAGTAGCGTTCATGCGTACGTACGGCCTACCGTCTCCATGAACGGTGCTTTTAATTTGTTATCTCAAAATGCTATGGGATAGTATAAAATGATAATACAATGGAGATATATGATATTTAAAACATAAATATTATTCTTTATATGATTTACCTATAACTACATGGAAAATTATTTTCCAACGAGTTCAATTTTGACTCATGTACCGAACATCGAAAAAACGTCTGATATGAACTCACTTTATTAACCAATTATTATAACATTATAATATGTGATATAAACTGAATAATAATCTTTAAAAGAGGTCCTTATGAAATTATAAATTGACCAAATTTTATTATTCAGGAGATTAAAGAACGATCGAGTCATGTCGGACACAAGGTAAGGGATCCTACCTCTCTCTTTCTTTTTAAGTACACTCTTTTATGTTGTTTCTTTTAAGCTCCTCATCTTAGTTGGGGGATGTTATTTTATATTCCTATTACTGTAATTTCTATGTTCATATGATGATAGACCCTATTTTATTTCATCAATCCATTTTTTGGGAAGTTTTAAGTGGTGTCGTTAGGCTTCCGAGTTTTCGTAAGGGGTTTTTCATCTCACTTTTATTCCCGTGAGATTTATGATACATTTGCCACCATTTCCTTTGAGTGGTATATGTACTGCCCATTATTTTACTCTATGTGTAATATACTATCGTTTATGAGTATTTACATCAATTTTGTATTGTCCTTATTCCATGGGGTGTATGTTTTGAAGGATACCCAGGTCGGTAAGGGAACCTTTCACCCTCCTCTTTTTAAAAGACTTCTTTTGTTGGGTCTTTTGATTTACATATTGTAATGTTGGGATATGTTCTTCTATATCCTTATTGATGTAAATTTTATTTACAATTGATTATTTACCCTTTTTATCTCACATCAACTCATTTTCTGAATTTTGAAGTGACGTCATTCGGCTATCGAATTTTTGCAAGGGAACATATTAACCCAATTTTGATTCTTTGGGATAAACTTTCACTCCTTGAATATGTCGTTTTATGAATATGTCTGAATAAACTATGATTGTTTTACAATTAATATCCACTTATATTTGGTGTATTCATTTTTCACACATAATTATGTAATTGATTTTTCCTTAATCCAAGGATACCGTCTTTGTATGGGACTTCGTCTCAATCTCCTTTCATTGAGGAATATTTTGTTTTATACACAACTTTATTTTATACGGTGTATAAAACCATTTTAATTTTACTTTTATCCAAAAATAATCTTTTTTATACGAATCATTTTACTAAATGAAAAAAGGGAATGTTTTTGTCGTACGTATGCGGTGACAACGACTTCTCCTCCGCCGTGACCATTATTTGTGTTTTGGATTCCTCTACAAGACATAACTTTTTTTTAAATGAAAAATAAATACCATGTTTTACTTTTCTTTTATTTTGGTATTGAAAATGTTTTTCATATTGTTTTTATATATCAATGTGTTGTATTGATATCTTATGATTGAAAATTGGAAATGTTATGTTTCCTTTATGCATGTTTTATGTGATACGATTATGTTATGGTTCTTGGGAAATATTATGAAGATTGGTGGTTCCATGATAAACTAGGGGCGGGTGAGCCCAATATAGCTCTCCAATGCATTGGGTAATGCGAAGGAGTTAAAAGTTAAGGTTTCTCCGAAGAGATTTAGAGAATATACTGTGATGGGTATTCCAAACGTAACCAAGAGGGTTACACCCTACGTAAGAATGTTATGAATGCCTCAAGTTACCTTGATGACTTATGATTTCTATGTTTTATTCATGAGTATATAAGGTATTTTAAAGTGATTATGTTTTATGATTAAAGTATAATTTCATTGATTATTATGTATACATGTACTCATGTTTCCTTTCCATGTTTTTTATATCCATTACTGAGCTTTTTATGCTCATCCCATGTTTTTTTGAAATGTTTTTAATAGGACATAAAGTTAAATAGGGTCAAGGATGGGATCAAGGAAATGTCAGGCTGTCTAAAACAAGGAACTAGTCAGGACTCCTTTGTTCAAGAGTTTTTATTTTGTGAAACAAAATGGAAGCTGAGTAGATGTGTCTACTTTGTAATCTTTTAGATGTAATAGTTATGTCATAATTCTCCAAAACTCTAACCTTGAAAATATCCTCAATGTGAATTATTTATTTAATTCAATATTATGTAATGCTTAAGGTCGGGGCCTTATAATAAATCTTTGAGAACAACACTCAATATAAAATTATATTCATTTCATTAATTGTAATAAGACCATATTATATGATTTCATATATATATATATATGTCATTATTTAAAATAACAATGAGAAATAGACCATCATTCTAAAGAGGGTGTAAAGGTATTACATTAACAAAAAAGTCCAAATTTTCGAAAAATAATTTATAATAAATTATTTGATAATCTTTCCCAAATATAGGTTGTTTAAACTATTATTTTTTCCCGACTCGTCCCCCGAGGCCCATGTCGTGACTACCCCAAGCCTTCCTTCCATAGGCCAGAGGCTGGAGAATAGCACCGAAAGGCGTATTTCCTATAACTGGGAAGGAATTTCCTTCATAACCTGTAAAATAACAGAACCATGCACACATCAACAAATGAACACAAGTCAACTGTATAGAAAAAAGAGCGCAGAAATTAAAAAAGGGGTCTAAATACAAGCACAATAGTAATATTACATGTAAAACTGAAATAAAATAAAAATGAAGAACAAAATGGAAGCTACTAGGTCTTCCTTTGAGGTTTCTACCTGAAGGGTAGGTACATATCATCTCCTCAGCACTCCACATATTCCTGTATCATTTGCGTACCAATATGTCATATGGTCCACCTACAGACCTAGTCTAGCATTAATAACCTTAGCCCCAATCAGAGATGTTTTCCGTCTGCACCGAACACCACAAACGATACTCAGTAGGGACCCCAAGACCCTCAAGGTCTCACAAAATCCACCATGGATAAACTAAAATGCATTAAATCAATTGAAAACCCTAAATAGGTATATGCCCATACATATATCTAAGTTATCATGTATACCCATCACAATTAGGTGGAAACACAGTGTCCCAATCAAAATCCCAAAGAACAATTATTCCACAAATGAAGGTGTACCATGATGGTAAGTACCACATAGGTACGCCACACAGAAGAATACCACCAAGGTATTACCACAATGGAAATTACTACTGAGTTACGAACTCAGCTCACACTAGGTATTTCTTAGGTACATAATTACAGATGATTAGATGTAACTACTAAATAATATTACTGTATTAAGAGGCTCTGCAGCTGGCCCACATAGGATCGATTGGTGCTGACCCACGCAGGATTGCTCTGTGCTGACCCACGCAAGATCACTTCGTGCTGACCCACACAAGATCTCTAGGTGTTCACCCACACAGGATTTCTCGGTGCTGACCCAGAAAGGATCAATATTCATTCATCACATCACATCCAGCTACTGGGATCCCGCACTAAGGTTTCTAGTCCCTGGGAGAGTCCGCTCCTCAAGCCACTAGTCGAGACTCCAACCTCCATGAAATTCCACTAAAAAGTATCCCAAAGGACCACCACGTAATATGGATATCAGCGCAACAGACGGTGTGTTAATCAGGCGCCTGGTATGTAAGTTATTATCCTTTTAGTCCTGAGTGCCAGGTTGGATTCGTGCTCAATCCATCCTGATTGAATCCCAACATTATCCAAATCTCATATGGACTATACCCATGGGAGCTTCTTGCTCCAAGGATTGCAGTGCCATTGATGGTCTGTCAAACGGATGTCTGGTGCTAAAGTTATGGCCGATAAAGCGAAAATCTTGTAGTTAGTCCGAGTCCGGTCTGACCCAGTCGAACCAACCTAGCCCGAACTGGCCTGGGGTGAGACGACACAGTTTGGGTCAACACGGACCACTGGGTCAGGCCCGTCCCACCAGGTCTGGCCCGGCCCGCGTTGGGGGTGCGGAGGCCGCAGAGTGGCCCATAGGTTGTGAGGGCGGTGAGGCCGTGGGGGGCGCGGGACGGTGAGGCCGTGGGGGCCGCGGTGGGCCACGAGGCGGCGAAGGATTAATGGGCCATGAGGTTGCAGGATGGTGAGGTCGTGGGTTTCCGTAGTGGGCCAAGGGTGGTGTGGGGTCACGGGGCAACAGAGGCCACGAAATAGTGAGGCTACGAGTGGTGCGAGGACACGGGGCGGCGGAGGCCGTGGGCGGCACGAGGTAGCTGGGAAATGGAGGCCATGAGGCTAGGGGGTGGCAGAGTACATGTGGAAATAGAGGTCATAGGGAGAGGAGGCTGTGGGGTGGCATAGGTCGCGGGCGGTGCTGTTTTGTCACCGCCTTCGTCGCGGCCTACGGTGGCGTCAGCTGCTGTTCTCGTGCCCCATCGAGGTTGGTTGTAGTCCACCTCCATCACAAGGAAAAAAATGAAGAATATTATAGGGGTAGGGACATGTTTGTTTGGCCTACACCCTTCGCATTAGAGAGGTATCAAGAGGCTTAACATAAACCATGAATGAAGAATATCAAACTCTATAACCCCCGACAACGATTATTCCCAAACCCGCAGTCAAATAAAAATCATTCGCGGATCAACTAGATAGGGATTTGATCCGTGTTTTTTATTTAGAAGGGATGAACAGAGAAATTGATGATCATACATAATTAAACCCTTACCATGATTGCTCGTTGATGTTGGAAGGGGTGATGTTGGTGACGTCGATGTTTCCCTGATCATCAGTTCATTGTCGTCAAAGACGTCTTTCGTTGGTTACCTCGGCAAGGTTCTTCCGATCAGGCTTGAGGTCGGTTTCCTAATTTTTTGATATCTGTTGGTCATTCTTCATTGGGATGTGCTCTTCATTGTATATGGTAAAAGTTTCTCCATATGCATTTCCAACAATCTCCCAAATAAATTATCTAATATAAAATAAATGATGTTTTATTAATTTAATTTGAATTGGCATAATTAATCAAGAGGTGTTGGCATAATTAATGTGGAGGAATTTCAAGATACATTTCCATATTAAATAGGGTGTTTAAGAGTTTCTCCAATTATGAGGTTTTGTGTGGCCCCACCTATAGGAATTCAAAATTTGGGAGTTTTAGGCTTGGGTGGTCCCCAAGAACATAACCCATGTAAGAGGTTTTAGTTTTGGTGGTCCCCACCTTTACACCATCCACATGGGAGGTTTCAATAGAAAGAAAACTAAAATAAAAGTTTATTTTATTTTATTTATATTTCCATGAAAACCCCAAATTCTATCTTTCACCATCGTCCTACTGCGGTCTCGGTGAAGGTCCCCTTAAGCGAATACTGACGCTTTGTGTTCAACAGTGCACTCATATTTCAATTCTGATCACTCATTCAAATGATAGAAAATCCATCTCGCATTTTTACTGAACCCACCTAAAAAAATATTAGAAATACATTCCGGGACTCGGGGACTCATATTCACACTCCATTAATTTTTTTAACCTCATAAAATTCACATTTAAATAAAAAAATTACATGGAATTTCCAGGTCTTTACATTCTCCCCACCTCTGGGATTTACGTCCCCATAAGCCACAACTAAAAATAAGGAAAAAAGTGGGGGTACTGAGCATGTATCTGATCCACCCACTCCCATATTTATTGTTGGAGGTTCCCGTTCTGCCAGTGAATGCGCACTAGAGGTATCAACCACCCATGATGGACCCTCTCATGTCGATCCTCAGTCTCCTATGGAACCTTTGAAAAAGTAACCCCATCATCGACATCCAGATCACCATGGTCGATGATGTGATAAGGGTCGTGCACGTATCTCCTCAGCTGGGATACGTGGAAGACGGCGTGCACCCGGTGCAACTATGGTGGAAGAGATAAATGGTATGCCACCTCGCCAACTCTGCTGAGGACCTGAACAAGTCCGATGAGCCATGGAGATAACATGCTGCCTCATCCAAATCTCTGCAATCCTCATTGGGGGGAGACACATTGAAATATGTGGTCACCATCCTAGAACTCTAGAGGTCTCCATGTCCATTCGGAATTAGAAATCTACATGCTTTGTGCAATCTTCATCTACTCCTGGATGATTTCCACTTTCTCTATGGTAGCCCGTACCATCTCTGGTCCCACTAGTTCTAACTCCCCTATGTCAGTCCATCACATTGTTGTTATGCAAGTTCGCCCATACAACGCCTCAAAAGGTTCCATCCCAATGGTGGAGTGATAGCTGTTGTTGTATTCAAACTCCACCAAAGGCAAGTTATCCTCCTAGTTTTGAGGACGCAAGAACGCATCATGTCTTCGAGGGTCTGAATGGTCCTCTAAATATTTCCATCTATTTGCGGATGGAAGGCAGTGCGCAAATGAAGTTGCATCCTGAAATCCTCTTGCATCCCCTACCATACCCAGGATGTAAAACATGCATCATGATCAGAGAAAATCTTCGAGGGTACTCCATTTAGCATCAAAATCTCCTACACATAGAGGCATTACAAGCTCTCTACTAATCCCTACTCTCTAATTGGTAGGAAGTGGGCCGACATGGTGAGTTGGTCGATGATCACCAATATAGAATCATGACTTATGGACGTACATGGATGTCTTATTATGAAGTCCATGAATGCCCCATCCCACATCCACTCTGGGACCTCAAAAGGTTGACCCATGCCTGGTGGTACCTTATGCTCTACCTTAACTTGCTGACATGTGAGGCACTGAGAGACAGACTCTTCTACTACTTTCTTCATTATTGGCCACCAATGCTGTCATCGATGATCCTGGATCATCTGCACCACTCTTGGATATACCGCTAGAGGGGATGTGTGGAACTCCCTCAACACTTCCTCCTGAAGTGACACTGGTACCATGGTACGTCCTCTGGAGAAATGACATGCTCCCCACCTTCAAAAAAACCATCTGGTGCATTTACTATGGATATATATGTACGTCGAGTCCCATAGTCAGTATCCCCACACTGCGCCTCTCTGACTCACTGAAGAAGTGGAGGAGTGACTATAAGAGACTGAAGAAAAGATGCTCCATCCCGATCCACAAAGGATATCAACAAAGCGACAAGCTGCTCTGTCGCCTCGCCTAGTAGCTATAAACTTGACCTCCTTCTAAGTTCATATACTACAACGTTCCCCTTCCCTGGAGAATAGACTATCTCGAATTCATAGTTCTAGATGAAGTCATGCCAACATCGTTGTCTTAGGTTTATGTATTTCTAAGTGATGATATATCTAAGAATATTGTGATACGAGTAAACTATAAAATGTTTGCCCATCAGATAGTGTCACCACATCTTCAAGGCGAAGAACACTACTACTGACTCATATTCATGAGTATCATAGTTCTGCTCATGTTGTCTCAGCTGTCGAGAACCATATGCGATCACTTCTCTCACCTACATAAGGAATCATCTATTCCTGGTCCCTGATGCATTGCAGTAGACAACGTCCCCTACACCCTCATCTGGTACCCTAAAGATGGGTGCACTAGTCAACCTCTACCTTAGATCCTAAAAACTCTGCTCGCATCTCTCCGACCAAACAAAGGGTAGACCCTTCTTCATCAACGCTAAAAAAGGTGATGCAAATCAAGAGAAATCTTTCACAAATTCCCAGTAGTATATGTCGAAACCCAGGAAACTCCGTATCTCTGCCAAACACCTGGATGGCTCCCAATCTAGTACCACATAAATCATTGATGGATACACTACAACTCTAGCCTCTAAAATGACGTTTACTAGAAAGTGAACCTCTCAGATCGGAAATTGGATCTTCAAGAGCTTACCATAAAGCTGGTTCTCTCAGAGTGTGTCTAGTAATACCTACAAATGATAGGCATGCTCCTCTATAGTAGTAGAGTCGATCAGAATGTTGTCGATGGAGACTACAAAAAAAGGATCAAGGTATTGATTAATGATCCTTTTCATGAGTCCCATAAACACTTCTAGATTGTTGGTTACACCGAATGGAATTACCAAGAACTCGTAATGGTCATACCAACATCTGAAGGCCTTCTTCGGCACATCCTCATCTTGCACTCTGAGATGGTGATATTTTGATATGAGGTCTATCTTCGAGAACCATTGTGCTCCCTTCAGTTGATCAAAGTGGTCATCAATCCTCGGAAATGGGTACATGTTTTTCATAGTATCCTTGTTCAGGTGTTGATATTCGACACAATGTCTCAAAATCCCATCTGCCTTCTTGGTGAACAAAATCGGGGCTGCCAAAGGGGATACACTGGGCTGAATGAATACCTTCCCCTGTAAGTCCTCTAGTTGTTCCCCCCCCCCCAATCTCACAATGCTCTACAGGAGCCATCCGATAAGCTGGTGTAGATATCATTGTCGTAATGTGGTACAAGTCGATATAAAATTCCACCTCTCTATGAGGAGGTAGACCCATAACATCATCAGGTAAAACATCCACATACTAGTCCACCACTACAGGATAACTCGGACTCTCCACATCAATTTCTATGAGGGTAAGCCTAGCCAACTGAAGAGTGGTTGTCTACACTCTCCTCCGGTTAAGTACATCTTGTGCTAGAAAGGATTCTTTCTCACATGTGAAGGTAATCCTGGTCCCGTCCATGTGGACACACCGCACTTTGCAACTAATATAGTCAATCTGATCATGGAATGTTGATAACCATTCTATACCCCAGATGACGGTGTTAGGCCTCGACACTACTTCTAGAAGATCCCAGCTAATGCTCTCACATCCTAGAGTAAGAACACACTTCCAACATTAGTGCATAATCTTTGAATATTCTCCCGTATAACTCTCTAGCCATAAGGATCTTGCCAACGAATCCATCGAAATCTCCGAGTTCCGAACGAGGGCATTGGAAGTAAAAAAAGGAATGGCACATGTGTCTATAATTTCTTCAGCTAAGGTGGAGTAGAAAAAGATCATACATCATATCATCTCTAGAGCACCATGGTCATATGCCTCAGCTGCCTGGAGCTGAGATTTCCCATGTCCTCCTACGCCCTGTGGTTAGGGTGGACCACCTACTGGTGGTGGGGGTAACATATCGAATTGTCTCCCACTGTCAGATGAACGACTAACTCCTTTACCACATCCGCCTGCTCCCTCCATACTTCCTCGGTCGAACCTCAATCTCTACTTGGGCGGTCCTTCGACCGTCTTCTGATCATCTGTGTAATGGGTTCGACATTCATGAGCCATGAGACCCTGCCCGCCTCAAGCGTAACACTACCCACACCTGACACGCCTGGCTCCACCTCGGGTGCCCCGCACAACTGACCCTAAATTTTGCGGTCGTCCACATGTAGGTCTGGTCCACTTGGACCTCTGCGACATCTGTCTGCTGCTAGCTGAAGAAGACTTTTCTGCATGATGTATCGTGGTGGGTCTCACTAGTGGTGACAGCTCAGCAAGGAAACACTCCACTAAGTTGTCTCTCTCTAATAACCCTACCTATATCAGGATGCTAGGAGAAATCATCGAAGCCCTGATCTCTCGCCTGAGTCCCTACTCAAATTTATGTACCCTAATGAATGAGACCATCACCATATCAATGGACTAGATTGAGTGGTAAATGAACCTCGAAGAGTACTGAGAAATAGTCATGCTGCACTACTGCGTATGAAGAAGCTCTTGTATACGCACTGCATGAAGAGTAAATGAAAAAAACTCTTCCCGAAACAGGATCTCGTTGTCTGCCTAGAGGAGCGTCACCTCATCGTGAGCCTGAAGAATCAAGCTCCACCATCTTCCTGTTGATTCCCGTAGATGACTAGTGAAAATGATCAACATGAGATCAGCCAGTGTCCCTACTAGTCGGAAGACTCTCACTATGGCCTCCAGCCAATCCTCAGCTACCTATGAGTCCATCACTCCCCTAAACCTAGGTGGCCTCTGGTGCTGGAACTCATGCAATGCACTCATGCAGCGTGCACCCTCTGTAGCTGGGGCCGGTGGCATCGATGGCACAACGGGTAATGGTACTGTTGGTGCCTCTACTGGAAAAGTCCATGCACCGAGGTATAATTGCTCGGTGGGATATCTGTGTGTACTATATCCTGAAGCCTAGCTGGCAATCTACCAAGAGGCATCCTGAAAATAATCATGTGTGCCATGGTAAAAAAGATATACCTGGTGAGCTAACTAAATGAGATCGCAAAGAAAACTCTTCAAAAAACACACACAATCAGTGTTTGCATGCACTGATTCAGAAATCAGAAGTCTGGGTCCTCGTGTATAGATACGTCGGCCGCTGCACCAACAATGGATTCCTTAAACTGATAACCACACTCACATCACTTAACACTATTTCCTTTAAAAAGAAAGATTAGAGTCCTATGTTCTACGGTAGAACTGACTCCTCAGATACCAATTTGTCAAGACCTGTCCCCTGGGGCCAGTTTCCTGATAACATGAAGCCCAAATTCCATAGGCCATAGGTTGGAGAGTAGCACCGAAAGGCATATGACCTATAACCGGGAAGGAATTTCCTTTACAAATTGTAAACACATGTAAAAAAACACACAAGAAGATATGAACACAAGACAAATCTATATAAAATAGAGTGTTGAAAGTAAAAAGGGGATGAAATACAAGCCCAATAGTAATAGTAAAATTACAAATGAAATACAATACAACTAATGAAAAAGAATGGTTTCTACAGGGTCATCCACCGATATTCCAACCTGAAGGTTAGGTACAGAATGTCTCTTCCACACTGCACATCTGCCCATCTCCTCTACGAACCACCACGCCGTATGGTCCACATCTGGGCCTCGTCTAGACCTAGCACCTTCATCCTCTATCATTGATGTTCATCATCTACACAAAACAAAATAATGTTTGGTCATAGCCCATGTTGGGGTGAGTATAATGATACTTAATAGGGACCGCAAGACACTCAAGGTCTCTCAAAATCCACAAGGATTAACCACAAGGCATGAAATCAACTGACAACCCCCAACTTAGGTATATGCCAATACATATACAAATGTTATCATGTATACCCATCTCAATCATGAGAAAACCCAGAGTCCAACTCAAAAGCCCAATTCTCAATTGTTCCACAATGGAAGTATTACCACGATGGTAAGTGCCACTTAGGTACGCCAGACAGAAGAATACCCCCAAGGTATTACCACAATTGAAAGTACCGCTAAGGTACGAACTCAGATCACACCAGGTATTTCTTAAGTACATTAGTAGATATTATAAGATGTAATTACATAATCATCTTACTCTATTTAGAGACTCTGCACCTGACCCACACAAGATCACTCGGTACTGACCCACATAGGATCGATCAGTGCTGACCCACATAGGATCTCTAGGTGCTGACCCTCATTGGATCGCTAGGTGATGACCCAAACTGGATCTCTAGGTGTTGACCCACTCAAGATCGCTCGGTTTTGACCTACACAGGATCGCTAGGTGTAGACCCAGAGAGGATCACTATTAATTCTTCACGTCACAACCATCTACTGGGTTCCTACACTAACTTTACACTTCTTCGGGAGGGTCTTCTCCTCAATCCACTGGTCGACACTCCAACTTCCACAATGTCCCACAAAAAATTATCCCAATGGACCGACAAATCATTGGGATCTCAACGCAACTGATGATGCGTATATCGATCACCCGGTGTGTATGTTATTAGCCTTTTAGTCCCAAGGGCCCGACTAGATTCGTGCTCGATCCAACCCAAACATATCCGAACATTATCAAAATATCAAATGAGGTATACCAAAGAGACCACCTCACCCCACGGTTTACAGTTCCATTGATGGGTTTTTATACAGATTTTTGGTGCCAAGGTTATGGACAATAGAGCGAAAAGCTCATAGTTTGTCTGGGTCTGATCCGACCCGGTCAGGCCGAACCGGTTTGGGTCGACCTGACCCATCATGTCCGGCCTGGCCTGTGCTGGGAGGCGTGGGGGTTGTGGAGTGGTGTGATGCCTCGAGGGCGGCGATGCCGCAGGGGCCGCGAAGGTCCGTGGGGTGGCGATGGCCACAGAGGGCCGCAGAGCGGCGAAGTCCATGGGGACCGCGGGATGGGGAGGTCGTGGGGGAGCATGGAGGTCCAAGGGCGGCACAAGTCCATGGGATTGAAGAGGATGCAAAACGAAGAGGCCTCATGTGGCACGAGGCCATAGGGCGGCAGAGGTCATGGGTAGCACGAGGCCGCGGGGCGGCGGAGGCCGCGGGGCGGCGGAGGCCGCGGGGGGCGCCATTACATCTTATCCATCGTCGCGGCTGGCAGTGGTGTCGGCCACCATTTTCATGATCCACCGAGGATGGGTTTCATCCTCCTTCATAGCGATGAACAGAACAAAAATGGAGATCGACGGAGGGGTCGGTCCATGCTTGTTTGGCCCACACCCTTCGTGTTAGACTGGTAGCATGTAGCTCCACATAAACCTTGATTAAAGAAGATCATACTCTACAACCCACGACAATGATTATTCCCAAATCCAGAGTCAAAGAAATATCATCCGTGGATCAACAAGTTAGCGAGTTGATCTATGTTAATTGTTCAGAAGGGATGAACATGGAAATCGATTATCATACATAATTAAACCTCTACCTTGATTGGTCTTTGACATTGGAAGGGGTGAAGATGGTGACGTCAGTGCTTCCCCGATTTTCTGTTCGTTATACTCGAAGACGTCCTATGTTGGTTGCCTCTGGAAGGTGTTTCTGATCTAGGTCTGGGTCGATTTCCTCGTTCTTTGATCTCTGGTGTTCATTCTTCAATGGGAGGTGTTCTTCATTGGAGAGGGTAAAATTTTATCCAAGTGCATTTCCTAAATGCTCCAAACAAAAGAATAACCAATATTAATTAAATAAGGTTTTATTAATTTAATTTTAAATGTCACCATTAATGATGAAGTGTTGGCCTAATTATTATGGAGGAAGTTCATGAGACTTCTCCACATTAAAGAGGGAGTTTAAGAGTTTCTCCCATTATGAGGGATAGGGGGGCCCCACCTTTAGGAATTAAAAATTGTGGGGTTTTAGTCTTTGGTGGTTTCCACCACCATAACCCATGTTGGAGGTTTTAGTTTAGGTGGTCCCCACCTTTTAACCATCCACATGAGAGGTTTCAAAAATAGACAAATAAAATAAAAGTTTATTTTATTTTATTTCTATTTCCACAAAAACCCCAAACACTATCATTCACCCTTGACCTACAACGGTCGAGGTGAAGTTCTCCTTAAGTGAATATTGGTGATGCGAGTTAAATTGTGCCCTTATATTTCATTTTCAAGCAACGGTTCAAAATTTAGAAAAAACCCACTCGCACGTTTACTGAACGTACCCGAAAAAATAAAATCAGAAATACATTGTAGGCGCTCTGGGCCTCGAAATCATGCACAGTTGATTTTCGCAGACTCATAAAATTACCATTTAATTAAAAGCAATTTACATGGAATTTCTGGGACTTTACAATTATCATATAATTTCACATTGGAGTGCTATAAGAGGTGGATCCAAAAGCAACTCAAATGGTGAAGCTTCCCCTAAAATGATAAGGGATTACAAATCTCCTTCATGGTTGGTGATCTATTTCTCTGGGAAACAATTTTGTTAACTTTTATTTTGAAGTTAGTTCTATATTGAAAATTATATAAATATCAACCGGATTTATAATAGTGATTTTTGATAAGCGGTTTTGTATTTTTTTTGTTATCAATACTGACTGAAAAATCATTAATTTAATAATATTTTCATTTTGTGATTTGAATTAAAAAACTCTAATTAATTTTATATGAAATTTTTTAATTTTCATTGAAAAATTGAATTTTATGAATGAATGTGATTATATATATTAATAAACACACATTTTCAAAATTTAGTTTTGGAATAAACTACTAACCACCACATCATTAGGAACATAAAACTTTCTTGTTCCTATTATATAAGATCAAACACTATCCCTTATCCTTTTCTATATAAAACTCCCTTGATTATTTGTTAATTTGTTTGAATAGTTCCACTTATCCTTGAATTTTAATCACTGAACATTAGAAACTACCTCCATTCCCATTAAATAGTATCCTAAATGTGCTTTATCTCCACAGAATAAGGAAACACATATTCCTATCAATTAGGTTCTAAAGTACTTCATTCGTAAATTATTTCACGATAGAAACCTCACCCTTTCCATCAAACCTTCTTCCATAATTATATTTTGATACTTATTAGTTGTAAGTTTCTTTTCTTGTATTACATGTATATACAATACTTATAGAAATAATTCATTTTCATCATTTAAATTGATAATATATCATCGTATAATTAAAATTCCTAACAGAAAAATGATATTCAAGGGTTATGATTTATACCATATTCTAATCAACTAATGTTACTTCAAAAATAATGTATATAATATTCATCATGTGTATTATCCCTAAAAATATATCTTCACATTAAACATCATTATAACCATCCTTTTCCATAGAATTGGGAATTTCTTCTTAATATTATATTACTCTTCGTGAGTAATTTATTTTTTGATAAATATTTCATTGAAATTTTCCACTCAATATTATATACAAATTATATCACCCTGGAGTTCTAGATAAATGACCGATATTGATCAAAATCTAGATTAGTACTATAAACTTTCATAATAACCCTATATTAGTCACTACTTCCAAAAAAATGACATATTTACTCTTAGTAATTAATCCATTAATTATTTATTAATGGATCAGTATTCCAATTTAATGACTATGGTTTATAATAATGATAAAATGTAACATTGGTGCACCATGTTGGGTATTAGTATGTTTTCCATTATGATCATGATTTTTTGTCCTCACATGAGTCGATTTCCCTAATATAGTTGTAATTTATTTAACATAGGCTCCTTATTCATTGATTTACCCATGATTTAATTACCCATATATATTATATAAAAATATATATTTTTCAGCTATATTCTCCCTTAATAAAAAATATTTTTATAACTTCACTCATAATGAATGTCTTTTTACATAAGTGAACTATGTAATTTTAATAAAACATTTCATTTATAGATATATAAAAATATATATTTCACAATTGGATGTAAATTATTTATTATATAATTTATATTACATGATTATAAATGTTTTAAATCTCAATAATAATTACAAAATTAAAATTATGCAATCATTGGTATTTTTATCCATGAAAACAATATTTCTAAAGATGATTATATAAACAGTGACTATCTCATAACCTATTAAACAAAATGAATTCTATAAAAATTAAACATATTTATTGGAATCATTAACATTTTTCTAAAAATAATAAATGGATACTTGACAAATATCATTATACAGAATTATTGTCAAGGAAATATATCCCAGACAACCACAAAATAGAGAATTAAAGAATGATTAATCAAATAAAAATAAAATAAATTATAATAAATAAATACAAAAATATTAATACTAATTAAAATAAACCTCAAATGTATCATAAATAAATAATATAATTAATATAAAATTATTCTTCGGGATGAAATAGGGAATATGAAGTAATTCTAGACCCAGTATTATGTGTTTTCCTCCAAAACAATCTTCTAAATTTTAATCCCTTTATTTTAAAAACATTTCCCTTATTCCATATATCATTTATCATTAATCATTAAAAAAATTTAAAACATTTTTTTCCTGTTCTATTGAAGGGGAAATAGGTTATAAAAATAATTGAAGATTTTTTTTATGTATTGGTTTTCTAGAAATGTGTTTCTAATTAGTTGGAGTAATATATTTATATGTTTAAAGTATAATAAATGAAATAAAATATCATAAGTGTTTAATTTAATTATTATTCATTATTACAATATATATTATGATGTTAATCCAAGAATAAGTCAACCCAATACATTGGGTAATTATTTTTTTGGATAAATAGTGATTGAAATTTTATATTAAAAGTTACTCCTTTGATGATTAATTTAAATACCTTTTTATAAGTTATTAATTTTTATGGATAATTTATAATGGAGTTAATGAATAATATACCCCTTAATTACATTATAGTATTTCTATGCATTCTTTGAAATATAATGTAAAACATTTTATTCCATAAGATAATATTTTTTTCCGATGAATAATGTTAAGACTACGGTCTTTTATGGGTTAAATGTTTATATTTCAAGAATGATATTTCTCAAAAGTTAATTTGTTTTCAAATTTATTCCTTATGGATTATTATTTATTAATGATTAATTATAATTAATTTATATGTATTATATAAGACAAGTAAACAAGTTCACGATTGTGGAAAGGATTGGGATCTTTTAAAAGTTAAAATTATTATTTAAAATAATTAAATTTTAATAACTTCTTACTGTTTCCCAACTTACATTCAAGATTATTATATTTTTATTTATACTTTCTTATAGGTTATTTGTTGAAAAAAGAGGTTTACATCATGTTTGTATATGTGTTAATGGAATCTCTATGATTTTTTCATAATGAAAATACATTTCATGTGTCAAAATGTATTTTTGTTTCCTAACATTTTATAAATTTCATTAATTTACATTACTAAAAAAAATTATTTTCCAGAAATGTTTCATATTACTTTTACGTATATTGATGATGAGTGAGAATTTCATTGATTTAAAAGTTATAATAAAATGTTTTTTCCCCGATAGAAATAGATTTAACATTTGAAGAGGTAGGTTTAGTAAAAAAATATTAATTTTTAGAGGAATTTTTGCCTCACATTTATAATGGATTTTATAAATTCTATTAATCTTAAAAAAGTAAAACAATAGTTGTGGTTGTGATGAAATATTTTCTATAAATTGTTTATTTAAATGATTTATATATATAATAATATTGTAATACCAAAATATTTTACAATTGAAAAATTATGTTAAAAATATTATATGACACATAAGACTATACTTAGAATAGAAGGTAACACGTTGATACATTATTATATATTTACATTTAATTATTATCTCTTTATTAGCTATCGATTCATGCAAGACTAGGTTTAAATGAAACATGATACTATATTAAAATATTATTATATAATCATTTCCATCATAATATTACAGTCAAGATGGAACGTATCAGTTTGAATATTAGGTTAGGTAAATTATATTTTCTACATATCAATAGAATAAATAATATGTGTATCTATGGAGTTTAAATAAAATAATAACCATCTGAATGAAAAAGAATTTTTTTTTCTGAAAGAATAGAATTTTCTAAAATAAATATTATTCATGCTGTGTACACATGATATAAAATTAATTTCTACAACATTAAAAAATATTATTTCATAAAATGAATATAATTTTTTAAATTAGAATATATATATTTAATTTGGGTAATACAACATAATTTTCTTGAACAGATTCACATTTCATTAAATAAAGAAAATTGATATTTTTACAAAATTGTCCATTATTTTTTATAACTTATATAATTCTATAGTATCACCAATATATTTTTTTTAAAAAAAATAATTACATAATTACAGTTAATTTATATGATATCCATTTAATCAAATTTATGTAATCATTATACAATAGTTTTTATAGTATTTTTGTTAGGATTAGAAACACATTTTTCTAAAAACAATTTTAAAGAGAAAAATGTTTCTCCAATTAAATTAATTAAATTTAATTGATCACTAATTTAAATTAAATATATATTATATATTTAAATAAATAAAAAATTAATTTCATTTAATTATGATTACTTTTCACATATTTATTTTATGATGAAATTTTCCTTATAAAATACATTTCTTGAAACACCATTTTGTTTTAAAAAGTTCAGGATTAAATATTAAATTTCATGATTAAAATTATGATAGTGGGATATTGATATAAATATTATATATTTTTATAGAAATAGTTAATATTCTAAAATTATTCGGAAAATATTTTTCGTCGTAATATATAAGAAAAACACTAATAAATAATTATTTTAATTAAGGTAAAAATATGATTATAATTGGGTAAAATAAAATAATAATGTTTAAAATGACCTATAAAATGTATAAATAATATTCATTATGAAAGATTTATAATTTTTACCATCAAAATATTGAAAATGGATTATTTTTTACCCTTGTGGGATGAGAAAAATGTTGGAGGAATATGATCATTCAAAAATTCAATGTGTGTCAACTCTCCCACATATAAAGGGCCACCTCATCTCCTCTCTTATTAAAACATCCAAAACCAACTTATTTGGAAACAAACATACTAATTGAAATAATTAATTAATTAAAGTAATCTTGGACCTGTTCATTTGATTATAAATCTATCATAGGAAGGATATTAGTGAATACCAAAATAAGTTTTCTAAAGAAGTGGTCACGACGTTTACTGAGCGTTTTATTTTACATATTCATATACCTTATTATAATATTAACAAAAGATGATGAAATAATCTAATTATTATCTTCCAAACACTTATGTTTTTTATGGTCATTATCTACAACCTTATCCTTATACATCAAATTGGAAACAAAACCATTAAACATGTGTACGGAGGGCTACAGCCTCACAAACCGATGGAAATCATATTGAATAACCTCTTATGAAAATATATATATAATAATATATATAATGTTAATATATGATATTTTGGATAAAATTATAATCATGTAATAATTATTTCATATATATAACATCACACATTCCATTTAATAAAGAATGTTATAACGTCGTTCATATGTATGACAGACTACAATGTCATGAAGTGATTTGATATTTTTTTCAATTACAATTTATATTGAATGTAAAAATTATTACTAGGATGTTTATATATTATATAAATGATATATTAATAATTTTGTACATGAAATAAATCATATAATATTTTATTCTATAATCCCTTGAATATATGATAATGATGTTTGTGTGTACGGAAGAATTGTACCGTGTGAAATGATGTGATTGTTTTTTCACATTCACATTCCATTAAATGTAAAAAATTATAAATTTTATACATATTGTTTATATAAATTTTATGATATTGATTATTTAAAAATAATATACAGTCTAATATCGTACCCTTTCACTTTTTAGGAAACAATAATGTCGCTTATATGTACATATGAACTACTATATGCATGAAGTGATGTGATTCACTTGTAATGAATAAAATTATATAATTATTATGAATATGTATATAACAAATCATAGTAAATATAACAATAATCTCATTATATATATTATGTACCTATATTATATGTTCAATATCTCGAATTTTCATTATGAAATGTGAAAAATAGAAGAAGGAAATTAACACCCAAAACAATATAGAAATGAATAGTTATTAATAAAAATGGAATAAGATGTTATAAAATGATCATAAATTATATTATAAACAAACAATATTATTATTATATAAGTTAATACTCATTTTAAAACCATTTATTCTAAGATTAATGTAAGTTCATCTAAATGGATGAGTGAGGTGATGGGTTTCTTTACTCAATTTCCATTCGTTGGGTTTTATGCCTACCTAGATGATAATATTATGCTAAAAATATGAGTGACATTAATCATTCCAAAAAACGGTATTTTATTTCAGAACTCATATTCTTCATTCATGGGTATTATAATTCAAATGTTTCCAAAATGGTAAGGGTTTATGATTCAATCACATTTTACTACAGAAGGAATATGGTTGAAATTACGTAGAATGAAATTATTCAATTCTAATCTAATAAACACGTTCAAATTTCTTATACTCTAGTTATTCGTTATGTTTTCATGTAATATTACCAATTTCCTCAAACTCAAACATAAATTTATTAATAATTTTTTCTGAAAATATGACTTCATTTTTGTAATCAATTAAAAATTATTCTTTTCCCAAATCAACGTTTTGAAGAAACATTTACGAAATGGGTTCAGTATAATTTTCTTTTATCATTTCAATATGATAAAATTGAACACTATGTTAGATATAATAAAATATTCACCATAATAAGTAGAACGAACAATTTAATATTGTTCTTTAAATGATACTATTATATAATCTTTATTAGAATATAGGGTATGTATATAATAATAGTAATTATTGAATACTTATTTACACATTTATATATAATGAATTATTTTTTTTCCAATTAATTATAAATGAAAATAAACTCTTTTTAAAAAAATTCAGATTTTATTCTGAAAATTTATTTAATGGGAATAGTTTGTTTTATACCAACAAATAACAAAACAATATTTTTATTATTTTAATAAAATTTAAAATATATTTAATAAAATTTTTAAAAGTCATCAAATGTGTTATATTGAATTAATATAACAATTAATCCATTTTTACGCGTAAAAAACTATAAGTTACAAAAAAATATTTTCACCGCATTTTGATCGATAACATATTTAAAATATATTTTTTCATAGTATTATAAATTATATTGGTTAAATTAAAATTATTAATTGTTTTTTTTATTTTTATAATTTAATTTTGTTTATTTATTTTTAATTATATGATTTATTTGACGAATAGTTAAAATACTATGATTTAATTGAGAACTACATTTTTGAATTATTTAGTTATATTTATATATAATATTTTATATAGGTAAAAAATTATATTTAAATCAATATTTTATCATTTAATATAATTATAGTCATTGTAATCAATTTCATGTTTTATTTTAATATTAAAATATATCATTATTTTTAATATTTTTTCTTTCAACAACTGCTTTGTCATTTTGTCAAAGAGGTTAATATTAATTTAACATCATATAATTATGTGTTTTTAATTTTTAAAAATTTATTCATATGGGGAACCGTATGATAAAAATTATGTAAATGGGTTCATTTATTTTTTTTAAAATTTGAATAGTATATTTAGAATTTTTTTATAACCCTATTAATGGAATGTCATGTATCATTGGTTAATAATAATATTAAAAATATTATAAAATTTTCATAAAATAAGGTATAATTTCAATGGATGCATATTTTTTACCATAATAATCATTGGAATGAAATTATTAACCTTGGAGGACAATTAAATTTATATATGGAATTCATAATATTATATTCAATGAAAATCCCATATTGTCACTCTTTTTTAAAAAGTGAAATAATTTTTATATCGGTATTTATATGAGATATATTAAAAAAATTCAATACTTTAATGATCATATTTGTCATGAATTGTTTTTTGTAATTTTACTGGGAAAACTAATTAAATTGTATGCTTTCACAATGATGATGCAGTAACTATTTTATTAAAGTAAATATAAAATAAATGATATTAAAAATACTATAATATATTTAATTTTATCTGATTAATGTCATCCACCAATTTTTTACATTATTGTGACAATTTTATATATTTTAGAACTATTTGTTTGATTATATCAGGTGTTTTAGGTATTTTGTAAAATAAAAAATAGTGAATAGGGATAAAATTTACATTACTGCTATTTTAAAATAAATAATATTTTATTGAAAGATGTATTATTTATAAAATAATAAATTCAATATAATTGATTGGGATAACTACTAAAATTTCATCAATGAATCATTTATCAGTTTTTTGGAATTTTATAGTAATTATATTAACTCACAAAGTGTTTATTAAATGATATCATGATAATAGATAATCTATTTAAATATGGGTAAAAACAAAAATCTAAGGATTGAAAAAAATAGTAAACACTTAAATAATTTTAATTGGATTAATTTACTGGGACCCTCCATCATCCAAGATTTGATCTAAATCAATTATTACCCATTTTGAATAGAAAATAATGTTATATAAATTTAATATTTTGAAAATTTCAGGAATTCCCTCCACTCTCATATAAATGGTAAATAATTATTATCTTTTCTCATCAGGTAAAAGACCACTTTCTACATCCAATATCTTCCTAATTTCTATCATATAACCCCTCCTCACATTTTAGAGGTGTATTATTATGCATAAAACCCTGTTTATTGGTGTGATGGTGTAAATCAAAGGTGATTATTTAAAAGCAGAGGTAATAATATGAATCAAGAGTTTGTAGTTTATTTCTTCTCCATATTCCATAAAATTTTCCACCATTATGATTAAAAATTACATCTTGTATACTAAATGTGATTGGATTTTATTTTGTTAACATCACCAACTAAATCCATCTCAACTTCTATAAAATGGGAAAGTAGCTAGTAATTTGTGTGTACGATGGACTACCACCTCATGAACCAATAAAAAAATTCTTTCACTAACATTCAAGACTATTTAAAGAGAATTAATTTATATATATAATAATAATAATGAAATTTTTATCATTATTAATACATAATATATCATTTACTCTATTACATTTCCATGAACATAAAAATGATAATGTGATTCATGCGTACATGTGATCTATCTCCTACACGTAGCAATGCGATTCATTTTCCATCCCCACATCACATACATGACATATATATATACATATCTATATTGCTAATAATATGTTAATGATATAATTATATTTTTTGAAATACCGAATTATACATAGCCTAAAACAATAATGATTGTTGAGAAATCATAATTATACTTGTGTTTAAATATGGCATACCGTCTCAATGATTATATAATAGATTATTATTCAAAAATATTAATAATGGATTTATTTTAATTTATAATTTATGTACAAAAATGATAATAATTTCATGAATATTATTCTAGGTGTGATTGACTAATGCCGACTATGGGTATTTAAATCATACCAACATCTTTTTGGACTCTAGTATCGAATATCATGAAAATTCCAAACATGAACATCAATAATTATGTAATTGTTAAAATAAGATAATAAGTGATATACAATGAAAAAATAAAATAAAAAAATTTCTCATTAATTTATATCATTAAACTTATATTATTATCAGGAAAGATAAATATTTTATATGATAATCTATAATCAATGTAATGGACTTTATTTTTAAAAAATATTTTAATGTTCAATTTTCCATATATTTTTAAAATGTTAGAATTATTTTTTAACACGTATTCCATGAAAACAATTTTACTCTTTCATGTCACTTTTATTGACTTGGTTATACTATTAGGTATTGAAAATTTTAATTTTGGTCTTGTTTTCTTATATAGACCTAATATGTATGGATAATGAGTTTGTAAAGTTCTCATGGTTGTCTGGGGAAAGTTTGAAGAACAAAACCCCAACTATTGAGATAATGAATCCTTTCACAAGGTTATAATGAACTGTGAGAGGTATGAATCATTGTTACCTTTAACCATGTGAGTCTAGATATAGAGTATCCAGAGGGTTCATGGATTGATCTAACTCTCTGATTTTGGGGGCACAACAATATGAAAACTAAAGAAACAATTTTAGTGGTGATATTGATGGTTGATGAGTGGTTTCCATAATGATGTTTCCTAACCCTGTGGGAGAAACCTTCTTAAAAATGACTATTCATGGTTGTTGTATGGTTTGGAAAAACATACAACCAACAAGTGTGACCCATATTGTTATCGTACAATGACCTTTCTTACCCTATATAAAATTAAATATCATACCTTCTCTATATATAATTTTCATCAGAAATACACCCCTACATATGACTCTTGTAATTCATTCATATATTCTGGTACCATATCACAATACGATGTCTGATTTGATCATTGTTCTTCACGGTGGATCTATTCAAACAAGATCTCGATTCCATACATATATCTATGATCTTCTTCCTATTGAAGAAGATAATTAAGTGTAAGATCATATGCCATATTTTTTGGGAGTCAATTCATTCATCAGATATCTTCCAATCCAAGACAATCTAATGGTTTATACTAGATGTGGTGGTTCAATAGAGTATGAGTTAGGTGTTCTATAAATCACTCATTATTATTCATCTATTATAAATTCTTGAGTAGGCATGCCAATTTCATCAAGAATCATGTATCTGATTAATATTCCTTTATTATATTCATTAGAACCTTGTATTGTGTACCACACTATATATTCTATTTATATTTTGTTGTTGTACCCAAAATATTAATTAAAACATGTCGTGTGTTATCCATAATTGTCTATTTTGAGCTTTAACATGAGTGCCAACACCCCCATCTAGGTGTGATTGAGCATGACCATAATAATGGTTATAATTTCCATATTAAATGAATTTTGAATTGAAAAATGTATAATACAATGTTTACATTCCACTTGACCCACCTAAGGTATGTGCTTCAATTGGATTATTCAATTGTAAATGGAATTGGTAAGTATATTTTATATAAGACGGGGTCTTGTTAAATGTAATTTAATAACTCAGTTTTATGTTCATAGAGGATTGTTCCAAGTTTATCAAAGGTATTGGAGTGGAAGTAATTAATTCCATATGACTTATCTAAAATGAATCAAATTGGTTCATGCCCGTTGGTGTTGTCTCGCTAATGAAACGAAAGGATTAAACAAAACAAATTCATGAATAAATATGACCATTATATGGCTTATTTAATTAAAATAACATAATATGAGGTTCATAATTATATATATACTTTGGAATAATTAATGTAGCATTTATACCTGGGATAGATTTTGGATTCCATCAGGAATTCATTGATCCCTCATACATGCCTTTCTGATTCAAGGATGGTGGTTGCCTTTGTTAATACCCACCATGGAACCTAATCATTTTCAACCAATGGATAACTATTATGAACATCTAAGATCTCTATGTTGCTTTAATAGGAATCTTGGGACACTCTCCTTAGATCTAACATGGATTCAACCACAATGAGGTGACTTGGTTACATCCTTGGGCTTAGTCATAGCTTATCCTGTATCAAATTTTTTGTTTTTCTTTTACGAAATTAGTTCAACACAACAATGGAATTCCTCATATGATGTTCCATGGATTAAACTCTTACCCATTATCTAGTCTACAATTACTACTGATTTCGAGAGACATATGGTATCAATTTCCATAGCCATTACATTGGAACCCTTCCATTATTTATATTAAATTGGTTTCCTTGTTATATCCTTGAACTAATACAATTACATTCAATTTGTGATTTCAATAATGACAATGACTTTTGTGACATAATTTTACAAAATAAATCACAATTAATTAATGATATGGTTTCTTTTTTTGACACTAACTAAGGGTTGAAGAAGGCAGTTGGGTATTTACATTATTGTAAAAACTTTCTTTTATATATAAATGATTTCACATTATTTTAGTTTATATTATATAGAATAGATGTTATAGACACTATTGGTGGAGGCCTGAAAATATATATATTACACTATATCCTAGTTCCATTGTTAATTTTTTAAATTATATATATGAATTTTTTTGAAAAAAGTATGTGTGTTGCTTTAGATAGTTTCTTTCGTAGAATAGAGCTTGTAATAGATGACTTCATAGGAGCTCAGAATAATGGGGTATGTTTTTCATTTTTTTAGCTAATTTCTTATATAATAATTGTTAACAAAATTTTATCCATGTTTTATCTCATTTTATAAACAATACACATCATAATCAACATTTGTATGTTTATATTAGTTTTTAAGTTGTTTATTAATTCAATATGCTTATAATGTAATATATGTTTACTTATCTTTATTAAATTATATCTATTATATTTTTATATTTTTTTTATTGATATAATCTCTATTAACGAGTGAATAGTCTATCTATAGACACACCCTAGGCCCTCATAGCTAGTCACCATCCATTAGTGTTCTAGGAGATGCGCTTGAGGCATTTTGATCAACTAGGATTGTGGGAACATCTTAGTGGAATATGATTCCAGAATATCACAAAATGGTACTATATGAGTCAAATTCATATTTTACTATTTCGAGACAGTAGATTAGAAATTATTTATTATTTTAACATGGTCATAAACCATTCTTGATAATCAATGACCAATGTTCGGGGGTAAATTCCATGTTTCCTGAATAATTATTCTTCATCATATTTTACCTATAATATTTGATACCATTTCACCATTGGGTGACATAGAATCTATATGGTTATTTAAATTATTATTATGAATTTAGATATCATTTCACCCATGGACAGATGATATGAGTTCAAGGATAATTGTTACCAGCATCATCGTTGGATCCTGGAATTCATGAGCCAAGAATATTTCAAGGCCATATAAGTGAATTTATCTAGTTATATATCATGATATGTTTGTGTTTATTGGAGATAAATGTATGTATATCATGCTTATTCTATTTTTCTTTTCTTAAATATAATTATTTCTTGTTTAAATTCATTTGGTCTATGGCCCTCATGTCTTAGGTTGAGTAATTTACCAATTAAAGAGATTAATAAGAATAACAATTGATTTTAATATGAGTGATAATGTGTATTGGACCTAATTCACTCGTAATGGTGAACCATTCTAAATAAACAAAGATATATAGAAATAATATGATGAAAATTAAAAAAACCCGACTTTACTTATTAAATGAAATGGTTTCCAATAAATGATTAGACAAAGTATAGTTTACATATCATCTACCGGAACCCCTGAAACATATACATGAGATCTTATTAATAGCTATACTTATAAGAGGGTAATTAGGGTAGTTACCATTTGTTGTAATCCCTCTTAAATGTTTATATTTCACAATGGATTATTTCTATCTAGTTAATGATTTCTTTGAGGTGTGTTATTTTTATATTAATCCCAATGAAGTCATAGTGTCCTTGTGTCATAAAACTAGAGTATATATATGGCCATGATCCTAAAATGGTGGGCCTTGAACCTGTGGACTTACCTATAGGGCTACAACATGAGGCACTACTTATATTATCTTATTTTTTAGGTAACTCTCAAGTTGGGGATATTTTCCTATGTTTGGTTTAGTCCATGTAATATTCTCCATGACCTAGACCAATAATTTATTATCTAACATGTTAGTTCCTATAATTGATTCCACCAACCTTCTCAAGGGATGATGGTCCACCTATTGTTGACTCAAGGATAGAGTCCACCTTTTTAATATTTGGGTAGTTGGATATGCCTATAGATTTTAGTGTCATGCGTTCAACTTACATGTAGCATGATTTAGCCACGTGATAATGGGATGTGATTACACAAGATGGTATCCATCAACGCATGGTATGGGATGATATTTATGAATGCATTCTGTGCCTACATATTTCCTCTAAAGATGATATATGACTGAGCTTTATAATTCATGTATCATGAGATTTGTGATATGTAGTTATGGATTAATGAAAATGTTTCATCAATATTAAGTGCTTCTAACCACTACAAGATGATGGTGGGATTTCTCATTCTTGATAAATAGAGAATGTGATTTAGTATTCCATTTGTTCTCAGGTGAATGTATTTTTCCTACCCACCATCTCTAAAAGAGTTTATTAGGGACCTATCACTGAGGGATTCTGATGACCTCCTTCACGGTGGTGTTGTTACTTAATATTCCGTTGATTTAATTTATAAATTATATTTTGTCCCAAATATTCACTAACTACATGGGTGTAGTATAATAGTCATGTGGGGTCAAATCCATATGGAGACTGCTATTTTTCTTGAAGAATTTTGGTTTCTATTTCAGAAAAGGTGTCCTTTCTAGCTGACCTTCTTTGGGAATTTAGGTATGAGTTCTAGTTGGGATGACATAAATAATAAATGAGTGATGAAGATCATGTTGAGTTTATGGGAGAAGGATGTCATGTAAGTATAACAATGGTAAGATACAATGACATATTCATTGAACTATACATGGGTCCCTGTTTGACTTTTCTATTACTACTAGCTCTACCTACGAAGTAGCTATTATGCGGTAAGGAAATATCGAAAAACTATGTTTTTTATGTTTTGGTTCTTAAACAGAAATCTTCCTGATATAGTTGTCATCACTTATTCTTATCCAATTAAAATTTTTCCATTTGTTTCATTGTCTCGTTGTCAGGGATGTTCGCACAAATGTTATAGACCTTTAATAAAATCCTAATTCCTACTTCAATTAGACTTTCTATGTTTAGATTATAATGTGTAAATAAATTTTTGAGATACATCGATTGATTCCAACACCTAATGATTTATCTGGTCATGGTGGGTCAAAATGAAATTAAATAAATGAGAGATATCATATTTTATGGATCGATAAACATTGATGAAATCATGATCATGTACGATATTTGGGAAATATAACTGAAATAAACATGTATAAAAGATTCACAATCATAATAATAACATAGATGAGAAAGAGGAATGGAACCCAAATAAAAATGTGAAGGATGAAAATTAATGCATTGAAGATGAGAAGCTCCACATCTCTTGGATTAATAAAAATTGAAAAAATATGGAGGAATTGATAGATTGAGTGGAAAAGGGTGAAAGATTTCACATAGGATCAATAGGGAGAAGAGAGGCTCATCAAGAAGTGTCTATAATGCTTTTCCACTGATCTTCTTATATACGTGATTTTTTACATGAAGTGTACCTATGGTACATGATTTGTACCCCTAATATATGTTATTTTTCTATGGATTACTAGTGTGTCACACGGGTCTCACACATTAAAATGTTTTTATAGGTATATTATTTTTCGTCCATTGTTAACAACGTGTACCCTACATTCATTCTATTTTTTCATGGATTTTTCATGGATTTCACTCCCTATGATATGACTTTTTATAACGTCGTGTATGGGTAGGTCCTCATATGTAGCGTATATTTCTTGTTGGTTTTGTAGATTGGTCACTATCGGCCTCAGAACATGGGATCAAGCTGTGAGCTTTCAAGTATATGACATGAATGGTGGAATCAAGACATGTACTCTATTGGTTTTGGACTTTTTCAACATTTAATTTCTGGAAAACATGTGAAACGATTATTCCAACAAAATTAGATAGATACCTTTTGAATTATAACATATTTTAATTAAAATAAATGGAAATATGACTGTAATGTAAATATATGAATCATGCATATCAAATCCCCCCACACATAAACAGTTTCTTCTCCTTAAGTAACAATGCCTCAAAAATGATTTCATAAAGGATAAGTGATTTTTAAATTGAGAAATATTCAATATGTCCATGCAATTATATTATGTGCATGATAATAAAGGATCACATTCATGAATCAATCCTGTAGATATATCCAGTCATGCCTCATAGTTTAGATTTTTAAAACCTATTATATTTATTTAATTTCAATATTTCAACTATTCCCTATGTTATATAGCCAATTATAATTTATCAAATTACATATCTCATTATACAGGGTGGAAATGTAAGTAGAGTTCTGATCGTACCCTGATTACATGTTCCTAACCATACGGTTGCACTAGTTTAATCATATCCACTGTGTAAAGACATGTGTAAAATTAATCTTGATTGCTTAATAAATTTGGGTTCGAATAACTCTATTATTTTGGGTTGGTATGGAAATGCGAAAATCATGCTCAAATATGAGGGTAAGATCTGAAGTACCATGCAAAATGGTTTCTGAACAAGTGTTATGTGGTTCCTACTTATGGACAATAAAATTGGTACTTTATCCTCTCAGTTTGGATCCATATTTATTGCATGTATGTAAATGAAAAATAATTCTATTCCCTTCCATTTAATTTTTTTTCTTTTTCTTTTTCTTTATATATTTTAATTTTCAAATTTTTTTCCTAGTTTATATCTCATAGTCATTACATTACCATATATGATCCTTCGAGGGATTCATCGGTCTAGAAAGTGGTTATTTTTGACCTTTCTAATAAGAAACCCACATCAATAATCATTATTTATTTTCTTTTTGTATTTTCTAAAGGAATATAAATCAAATGGAATATAGAAAATGTTATATGTATCAAAAACTCGTTGTCATTGGTGTGAACTATACATCATTAGAAGTGTAATCATCCCATGTTGTCTGATTGCCACCTCCATAGTTTTTAAATGGTAATATTTAAGCATTGTACAAGGAAATGGGTATGAAGGAAAATACTATTGAAATATAATCATTGTAACCGGCCATTCATGGAAACTATATTGTGAAGAATGGATTGATGTTTGGTTGGCCTAAGGTATGTGGTTATCAATGAGTGCCTCAATCATTTGAATTCAATACCTATTCCGTCATCACATTGATAAGATCTCAGTGCATGGTCTAGTAGGTTTACATACTATAGATTTCTCTCAAGAAGTACACTCAGACATGAAAATGAAATCATAGGGTGAGTGTCCTCATGGGTAATGGGAGACCAATCCATGAAGGAAATAACAAGAGGCAAAAAACGTAAGTAGTGGTTTAATTAATCATAATTTCAATGTTTTGAAATTTAACTAATCCTATAAACTCCACAATCATTCTAAAAGGGAATTGGAATGACTAAGACCCCCCACTACAATTTGAATAAGAACGTTTCCACACTGTTGGAAAAACAATTGGCAGTGGTTTTCAATTTAAATTCCAAATGAATATAAAATGAAATTTTTTTGAACATATTTTAAATAAAAGTGATTCTAGATCTCCCTAGAGTATGTGGTATTTCATAGGGATGATTTAATCTATCTTATCATGAAAATGTACCAGCAAATTATTTGAAAATGGAATTCCGACACTTGATTGATAAAAACTGTTCATAGGTAAAAGAAGATTGAATAGAAAACTAAGGAAAAACATGAAAAATGATAACCTGAGAAATGTATTTATTCAATTTGTGGATTATATAAATAATAGTTCAAAGAAATACACAAAATAAAAAATAAAAAAAATGAAAAAGGACACAACAACGATAACTTGATAAAACATATGATTGGAAAATTTGTACATGGACAATCCTCATCGGGCCCACCAACATAGTGGCTATGTTTCCTCTGTCTGCTAATAGATTATGTGTCCTCAAGTGAATGTGGTGGTTTTGGTTGGTTGATCACCACATGTTTAGTCATTTGAACATGGATGAGATGTTGTCAGAATGTAATCAACGGTCTGGGTGGCAGCTACATCTTTGGATATACTACATGCCCTAGTATGATGTGTTCTATGAAATGTGGAAAAACTAGACTATCGGGGGTAAAAAAGGATTTAGAGAATCTTGACATGCTATAAAAAGAATGTTAGGACATAGAAATAAAAAAACAAGAAGTTAAAAAAAATTATATAAAATTTTCCATATAGCATACAAGAATGGAATGCAATATGACATAGTCAACTACTAACCCCAAAAAATGAATGTTTCCAAAAATCCCAGAGATGGTAAAAATACATATCAGGGTTCCTCAATGTATATCACCTCTCATGTCAGTCCACTATCAGGTGTCTTGACCAAATAGCCAGTCGATGTAGTGTTAGTAGTAATCAGTGGTGGAGTGGTAGTGGTGATGGAGGGTATGGGAATATATTTAAGGTGATGGCATGTGGTGCGTGGTGGGGAAGTAAAAATATGTACGGGGGTCGTGGATATGGAAGTAGGATCAATTAATGGTACCTTACGAGGTGTAGGTTCAGTGGTGACCCCTTGCACCTCTGAGCCATCTCTGCCAGAAACATCTGTTGGGTGGTAGGGAAAATTAAATTAGAATGGAGGTCCAGCTAGGTAGAAAGGGGTGGGGGAATAGAGGATGAAGTAGGGCTTGTTGGGTGGGTGAAAGTGATGGGGAGAAATATGGAGTCACAACGAATGATAGATGTGAATGGGAAGTTATCTTGTGAATATTCATCATAATACACTGGTGAATACTTCATAACATTGAGGGGGTATGATGGGTCGTTGTAGGGGTGGTATTGGAGCTGGAGTATGGCCTTGGTGGATGTGGTGTTGTTGAGGTAGGCAACGTGAAAGTTGGGGTGGTTGTTGCCGCTTCGGCTTACTGCTCATGAGGTGCGAGTGTCAGTAGGGATGGTGCCCAGAAATAATGATCATCCTCCTTTACCAACATCTTCATCCTGTGTAATAGAACATGGTCTATTAGCTCCAATGGTCCAAAAGAGGTGTGGGGTTGAGATTCTTTGATTACACCAAGAGATCAGGCCAATCTGGAGATAAAAGATCCACCCATGAGTGTTCCCTGATTCCTCTGAGTCAGGGATCTAAAGTATGAAGCGATCAAAGAGGCCATATTTATGATTCGACCACCCATGGAAAATGCTAAAATCATTATGTCAATCCTGCTTATGCTTCCGTGGGTCTCTCCTTATATGAATCAACCATACACCATGGCTTCATGTAAGCTATGCAAAGCTGGTCCCGAGAGCTGAGTCGACTTTATTAGTCGATGATCATGATGCAACTGGGTGTCACGAGCTATCAAAAACCATAAATTCATAGATATATTGTGAGTCAATTATCGCTTAAGCATTGTATAAATGTCATAAATGAAAAAATACTCCATAAATATTCTAAAACTGACCCCAAACTCTACAAGAGAGAACACATTTGGGTTCCCACCGAGTTGCAAACAAATATTGATGATCCAATTTTGATTGTCTCTAAAAACTCCAAAAATTAAAATTAGAATGTCTCTTTGTGGACTTCGATATTGGTACCAATTTTTATAGTGTCAATGAGATCAGCAATGACATCGAATATATTTAACTGGGAAAGTGTCTACATGTCTTAGTTATTTCTTGTATGCATGGGCTTTTCCTGTATCATAATAAGATTAACCCTGAGAAATGGGTTTGAAAAACATAAGATGAGGTATTGTTGTAGCTCATCATCACTCCTTGTTATTATGATGTCATACCGCGCCTAATGAGCTGATAATGCATGTGCAGGGGTGGGTGTAGATGGTGCATTTTTGGTGGTCTTCAGATGCTTATAGTAAGGTTGTTCCACTGATGGGGAAGACGGGGTGGTACTTGTCAAGTGGGGGGAGGGGCGGTTTGGGGTCTTGGTGTGCGCCATTGAAGAATGTAGTTGGTGTGATAGTTAGGGATAGAGTGAAGAGTGTGGTGTGTGTATAGGGAAGAGGGGTATGGGTAATTCAGTGTTATGGGAGGTCTTAGGGGGAGGGGTGTAGGGTGGGATTGAAAGCAGAGGGGGTGTGGGAGGTGTTGACGGATGCAATGGGATGGTGGGTCAGGGATGATGAGCGGTTGGGGGTTTCATGTGATGTGGGTTGTGACTGTTCGGGTTCAAACATCTAGGTTTTAAAAACAAACCCACCACTATACACGATGTGTACGAATGATTCACGTCATGTTTTGGGATAAAAATGGATTTTTGGGGCGAAAACATGTCATGATGTTTACTTGTGGTACACAATGTGTACAGATATTTTCTTGGAAAAATTTCAGATGCTTTCTCTTCTCACCATATTTTATTCATGATATTTTTGGATACTGACCCTAATATATATTATCTAAAATCATTCATACCCTTGGTTTCCTCCCATTCAGTGCTTTCATTAATGTCGGGGCCATGACTACTTTATATTTCAGGTGAACTTCAAGCTGAGGACAGAACCTTCATTGAATGGTTCTGAAATGATCTTTGATATTTGATAATTGACCATGAATGGTGGTTCTACATCTCATTGAATTTCAATTGTTCCATGAGGAAAAACATTGACAACCATTAAAGTAATATACCATCCTGACTTCAACTTCAATGAGAATAATTTAAATATTGAATGAAATAGAAAAACCTTGTTCGCTGAAATGAATTTAAGTCGTGAAATTCTTTGGTCGTGCATCTTTTTTGTTTTATTCCTTTTAAATCATTTAGTTTTTATATGTATCATTCCTAGTTCTTCAACTACTGTTAATTGAAATAATCATTCCTCTACATCATTTTCTAGATCTATGTTCATTTTTTTAATAGCCCAAAATGAACGTTGATCCAATTCCACCAGAATTGACTTTGGATAGAATGAGGTACGAACACAAATTTTCAATGGAATATATGATGAATCGGATCTCCTAACCCATAGTCATATATTTTACATAGTAATAATTCAATGGGTGGCTGGTATAATGTATTCGGTTAAAGATAGTGTCAATACGTTATCAGAGAACATCTCTGATAGGAAGGTCCCTAGCATCACACATATTCTCAAATTAATTTTCCCAGTTTGGTGCAATGTTAACTGTAGAAACAATCATATTATTTTTCTGTGATTCATAATCATGTAGTAAATCCTCATTAAATTCAAACGGAATGTCCTTTGATAACATGTACTTCAATGGATGTGGCAATTTATAAAAATCTACTATGACGAGTCTATAGAATCCAGCATACCCAAGGAAACTTAATATCCCTTTTATAATTGATGGTTCCAGCAGATCCTTGATGACCTTGATCATTGCGGGATCAACAACAATGGCTTCATTAGATATTTTGTGATCTACTAGAATTCCTCCATTAACAATGAAGTGAAATGTTTCCTAATTCTTCAGTAATCATTTCTCTTCAAATATTTAAAGAACACGTTCTAGATTGGATAGAAAGATATCAAATGATCTCCCATAGACAATGAAATCATCAATGAATATTTTGAGAAATTCATCAGCCATGTCATGAAAGATGTGTGTCAAGAATCTTTGGAATTTCACTGGTGCATTTTCCATACAAAATGAAATGCGGCTATATGAAAATTTAATAACGGGGCATGTGAAGGTAGTTGTGTCCTAATCAACGGGGTCTACTCGATTTAGATTATATCATGAATAGCCATCCAAGAAAAAATACAAATAATTTTCTGATAGCCTTCTAAGAATTTGGTCCAAAAATGTGTGGTAAGATAATCATTCCTTGTTGTTTTATTAAAATATATGTAATCCACACAAACTATCAATCTAGTGATGGTGTGTGTTGAAATGAGTTCATTGCCCTCTTTTTTTTAATATTAGTCCTCCCTTTTTGGGAATGTCGTGGGGGGACTCAGCTATTCACTATCTATGATAGGAAGATTATTATAGCATCCATAAGCTTCGATACTTCTTTCTTAACAACCACATTGATTGGTGGTGTGATCCACCACTGAGGTTGTATTTTGGTTTTTCATTTTCCTCGTTAAAAATTAGTTGGTTTCATTCTGAAGGATTTATTTCCTTAATATATTCCACTTCACATGGAATTGATTTCTTATATTTTTTTATAACATCAACTATCTTTTCTTCCTAAGCCAAAGATAGTTCAGTGTTGTTAGCAATGGGTAATGGAATGTATCCCTTAAGTATGAGTACTTCAACATACTAGTTAATGGTTTTAAATTCCACTAGGGTGGATGACTGATGTATAAGATAAATAGTGCTATGATTTATCTTGTAAGTTATTCAATAAATACGACTTCTATAAAGTCATAGTATTCTTCTTTTTTGGATCTTGAATCATTTATATCATTGTCAATAGGAATGTACTTCCCTTCATGAGTGAGAGAGATTGTGTAGCAATCAACTAAGTTATATGGGTGTTGTGCAACTTTTATCTAATTTAACACTATTTTTTCTTCACCAACGGTAATGATGATTCATCTTGATTAATGTCAATAAAATAATTCCATATTGGATGAAGGGTATTTCAGAAATGATAAGGACATCTCTATCCTCTTCCATGTCAAAAACAATAATTCTACTTGAAAAATGAATTTTCTGAATTTAACCAACACTTATTTAAGAATATCGAGTAGGTATTTGACTAAATAATCGGCTAACTGCAATGATAATCTTGTAACCATGAGATCTTGGAGTCTATGTTTGTTGAAAACATTCATGAACATTAAGTTAATAATATCTCCTAGATCATAGACTGCTCTTCAAAATTTTTACTCACATATTGGAAAAGGAATTGAAAACCATACACGATCTCTCGTATTTTGTAGGATTTTCTATTATGTAATAGAAGACATTTCTTAATTTAATGAGATAACTCCTAGATCATCCATCTTTCCCCTATTATGTAAAAACATAATGTTAAATTTCATATACACAAGAATTTACGTGATTCCCTCAGAGAAATTAATATTGATATGACATTTCCTGAACATTTCGAGGAATTTTTTATACTGAGCTGCCTGCCTACCTTGGGTTCATCTATCTGGAAAATAGATAGGTGGCTAGAATGGAGGTTGGGAATCATAAATGGGTTCCCTATATATTTTTGGAGCATGCTCCTTCTCAGCTAGAAATGCTTCTGGTGATGATGTATGGATGACTTCTTCTACCTTTTCTGATGGTTTATTTGGTTCTTCCCACGACCATCCTTCCATCGGTTATTAAATTATCCACACTTTTCAACTCCTTTGTAAAATATTCTTAGATTCCTCTTAGATTTTGGTTTTAGTGATACCTTGTAGGGTACCTAGAAATATCTCATATAATGTCTTTGAGATTTTACCCATTTTAATAACCAAATTTCTCATTTCTTCTTGCTAGTTTTCCATATTAGTTTTCTTTGTAGTCACTAGTTTATTGGATTTTTAAAAAAATGATGTTAGGAGATTTTCTATGTTGCTTTGTATGGGTATAGAATCATGTTTTGGTCTTGGCTGGGTGGGTAGAAATTATTGTTTCTGGGGCTTCATAAAGGGTTGTTGGGGATATGTCTATTGTCCTGGTATCAGGAAATGGTTTATTGGTGGATACCCTAGTGGTCCCTAATTGAGAAACTAAACTTGACCACTATGATGCTGAAAATAACATTGATTGTTTTGAGGAAGCTTTTGGGAAGCCCTATAGTGATAAAATTGTTGTTGTTTTTGTTGCTATAGAAATGACTGATTCTGTTGATTATAATTAATGTAGTTACAGTCTTCTGGTTACACATTTCTTAATTTTTTGTCTTGATACTAGTGTAGAGAACAACACACCCCACATGACTAGTTCTCCAGGACTAGTGCAGGGGGTTGGGTGGTAGGTATTTGAAATTATTTGATCTTTTGGGTATGTTCATCAACTTGCACAGCTATCCTAGTGGTCTCATCAACATGGTGGATTAAACATCATGGTGTTCATCAGTCACGTTTCCACAGACTAGCATTGTGGGAAACATTATCTAGAATAGCTCCTCCTGTATCAGGCATTTTAATCATTATACCTCCTTCGATGACAGCATCGACCACTGTTTTTTATTCTTGTTGGAATTATTGATATTTTTGTTGAATTTTAATACAAGTGTCATGTCCATGATGTGGACAATTATTCATAAGTTCCTTTAATCTATCCCATGCCCCCATGCTGACTCTCCATCTATTTGTGAAATTTTTTGAATGTCATTATTATGTTTTTAGGTTCGGATTGGTGGAAGTATTTATCAAGAAACTTTTTTTTCACGAATTTCCCAAGTCATATTGGACTCATGAGCATGGACTATGATCCAATATTTTACTCAGTATCTGAGTGACATGGGGAAGACTCGAGGTCCATTAGAATCATATGATACTCCCTGATTGTGAAAGGTATGACAGACATCCAGGATGTTAGAGATATGTTTGTGGGGATATTTTCACTGAATACCACTAAATTTCCAAATGTTCTGAATCATATTGATGAGTCCAGGTTTAATTTCAAATGTGCGGTCTTGAATAGGAGGTTGAATGATGCTTAATATATCCCCATGGATTTATAGTAAACAATAATCCATGGTGGTATTCTCTGGTTTCATTGGGATTTCTATAACATTATGTTTTGGTGGGTTGGGTCCTGCGTTGTGATGTTTCTCATCCATTATTGATTGGAGATGTTAAAGAAGATGCCTTTTGATCTAATAATTGATGTCCAATAGTTCTTGTGTTTAAAGGATCCTTGAACTGGTAAATAGACCTTGGTATATGCACTGAAGAAGATGCAATGAATCATTTGGAAAGAATAAATAGGATGAGGTAAATTTATTCTTTTCCGAACAAAAACCTGAGTTTTTCAAAAAGGTAATTTCCTCCCTCTCAACAGCACCATAAATTTGATGGCCTCTTGCGTGGGAGTGTCATTAATTCCTCCAGTGCGGATAAAATTTAGAAATTATATTTTGTCCCAATCATTAACTAACATCAATGGTTTTGTATAGTTTTATAATGTGTTTGAATCCACAAGGATACTGTCAGTTTTATTGAAGAATTCGGGTTTTTATTTTTGAAAAGGATTCCTTTATAGATGTTTATTGATTAGGAATTTTGTTATTTGTTCTAATGTGGATGACATAAATTAATAAATGAGGGATCAAGATCAATTAGAGTATCTAGGAGAAGAATTCCATGTATGAATAACCATGGAATGATCATATGACTTTGTCGGTGAAGAAAACAAGGGTCATAGTTGACATTGGTCTTAGTCTCTATCTTGAAATTAGCTATTATATGGAAAGGAAATAGAAACAACATATGTGAATTATGTTAGGATTCATAGATAGAACGCTTTCTGAGATATAGGTCGTAAATCATTCTACTCCAATTAAGATTGGGTTGTTTTTTTTATTCCCTCATTGTTTTGGAATTTCACACAAATAGTATAGACCTAGAATTAATATCTTAATTACTACTTCAATTAAACATTCATATTTAATATTTAAAGGTCTATTTAAATTATATAGATACATCGCATGATACCTACCCATAATTATTTAGGAACTCATAGTAGAGTAAAATAAAATTAAATAAATGATAGAAAACATATAATCTGGATTGATAAACATTTATGGAATCATGAACATGAAATTGATTTTGGGAAAGATAACTGAAATAAACACAAACGAAGATATTCACTTTTATTAGAAGAAAATACTTGACAAAGAGGAATGGAACAAAAATCTAAATAAGATGGAAAAAATTATATTCTTTGATGATTGGAAACTCCATATATCTTATAGTAATAAATATGCACATAATATGAAGGAATTGAGTCCTTGAGAAGAAAAAGTGTGAAAGATTTCGCAAAGGATCAAGAGGGAGAACATAAGTTCATCTATAATTGCCTCTAATACAGGTTGCTGCTCTACATAAATAGGCACATTTGTTTAGGATGTGTACCTATAGTACATGATGAATATCATTGATCCGCAATATTTTTCTTTCAGATCTCTAGCATGTCCTATTGGTCTTGAGCATCAAGAAGTATGACATGTTGCACATCATGTACCCATTGTTATTGATGTCTACCCTGAATTCAATCTATTATTGTATGGATCCCTCACATATTTATTTCCGGAGACATTGACTGGTCGTCATCTTGTGTACGGGTATGACTTGAAATGTGGTAGAATTTTATTGATGGCTATGTGGCATAGTCACCACTGGATTCATGACATGGGATCAGGCTTTGAGCTTTTAGATACATGACAGGAATGGTGAAACTATGAAGTGTACTCGGTTGGTTTTGTAACTATTTCTACCTTTTCATTTTTTAAATCCTTTGAACCCTTTATTCATGAAACATTATACACATACCATGTGTATTATCACATATATTATTGAAATACAGTGTATGAATGATATCAATGTAAATATATGAATTATTCTTATCAACATTCTGTTGGTTGATGATAGTACCTGATATAGATGACCACAGTCATTGTAGGATAGAAGATCATCTTATAGAAAAAGGTGATCTATCATGTATTCTCATTATGGTAGTGATTTCTAGAGTTCCAGTGCTATTAGATCCATTATTTCTCATTAGTATGGAAAATGAAGGAACAGTAATCCTAACTTTGATAGATACCCACTATGGTTCCATGATTGTGGATGTATGGGGCATTATTATAGATTTTTTGGGACCTTTCCATATGATTCTAATGGGAGAGTCTCTACATCCACTTCATCTTTAGAAGAAGGTTATTTTATGCTTCTTCAGGTGTGGTGTTAGAGTAGCCCCAGTAGTAATGGCTAAAGAGGATGTAATGGAATTGGTATTCTGACTCTTAACCACCAGTAGTGCCAATAGAGTGGTTCTAATCATGTTAGTATAGTTGATTTATAGGGCATTAGATTGGGTCATTTACATGAACTACAACCAATACCAAAGGATCATACTATAATACCATTTATTGTACATGGTACAATTCTAGTGTCTTTCACTATAGTATCAACATTATTTTATGTAGGTTCTTCACACTATACTATCTCTTTATCTATCGTTGAATGTATCATGTTAGAAATATTGTTTTGACTAGTGTTTGGAGAATCGATAAACATTTGGGTGTATGGAATGAGTAAATTATCTAGTGTAAGGACTATCCCCCTAAGGTAGGCAGTTACCCATTCATGTGGGACATATTTTTTTATCGAAATGATGGCCATTGATGTAATTATAAGTATGGATTGGTTGGTTTCCTATCACACCTTCATAAACTACTATCGTCATTGGGCATCATTTATATACCCAGATGGAAGGAGTATAATACACAATGGTGTGTGGGATTTCCATTAATGTTGTCCTAATGAATAGAATCAGGGGATACGTGTAAAAACAACACATATTACCATTACCTTTAGTATAAGGCCCCAACCTTAAACCTTAATTAATATTGAATTAAATGAGTAATTCACATTGAGAATCTTTTCAGGTTTAGAGTTTTAGAGAATTAGGACATAACTATTACATCTCAAAAGATTACAAAGTAGTCGCTTCTACTAAATTTCCATAAAATAAAAACTCTTAAAAAGAAACACGTATAGTTCCATGTTTTAGGAAGCATGACTTTCCCTTGATCCCATCCTTGACCATATTCCACGCTAAGTCCTGTGAAAAACATTTCAAAAACTTGGGATGAGCATAAGAATCTCAGTAAGGGATACACAAAGAAAGAAAACTGTTAGTTTTTCAAAACAACAAGTAAACCATTAATACTTTATCAATGTAATACTTTTCAACTTCACGAAGTAGTAAAAACTCTTCATTGAAAAAAAAGTATCATTACTTACCTTTTTGTAACCAAAGGATTACCATAAAACCCATATAAAGAAAACATAACATATACAAAGGTAACTTGGGACATAAACATACTTAAGTGGAATAACCATACGGTCGACTTCCACACATATCACTTAATGGAATAGCCATACGGCCAATTTCCATACATACTTAATGGAATAGCCATACGGCCGACTTCCATACCCAATGCATTGGAGGTTATAACGTATCCACCCGTCCTGGTATTCACGGCACCACCTGTCATATGGTTTATAACGTAACCACCTGTTAAAATGTCCAAGTACCAATATAAAATCATAAAACATAAAACCAACATAAAGGAATGATAACATTTCCACATTTCAATCACAATATATCATAAATATATTGACATAATAGAATCCTTTATCAAAACCATTTTCAATACCAAAATACATAAAAGAGTATATGGTATTTATTTTATTTTAAAAACATTACAGCTTGTTGAGGAAGCCAAGGACCAAATAATACTCGCGGCAGCGAAAAAGGTCGTTGTCACCGCGTACGTTAAAAAAACATTCTTTTTTGTCATTTAGTAAAACGCTTCATAGAAAAAGATTCCTTTTGTATAAAAGTAAAAGTCAAAGGGTTTTATACACCGTATAAAAGAAAGTTGTGTATAAAACGAAATATGCCTCAATGAAAGGAGATTGAGACGAAGTCCCTTACAAAGACGGTATCCTTGGTTTAATGATAAATCAATTACATAATTATGTGTGCAAAAATAATACACCAAATATAAGTGGATATTAAGTGTAAAATAATCAAAGGTCATTCACACATATTCAAAGGATGACATATTCAATAACAACATGTTGAACCCAATGAAATCGAAATTGGGTTAAGAAGTTCCCTTGACAGCCTAACGGCGTCACATCAAAATGAGTTGGTGAGAGATAAAAAAAGGATATCTCATCACTTGGACATAAAATTTACATCAATAAGGATATATTAGAACATATACCAACATAACAATATGTAAATTAAAAGACCCAACAAAAGATTCCTTTTAAAAAGAAGAGGGTGAAAGGTTCCCTTACCGACATGGGTAACATTCAAAAAGTACAACCCATTGAAGAAGTGTCATACAATGAATATGTATATACCCATAAATGGAATTATATTACAAAAGGAGTGTAATAGTGGGAAGTAAATAAACCACTAAATGGAAATTGTTGCAAATGTAGCATAAATCTCACCGGAATAAATGTGAGATGAAAAATCTCTTACGAAAACTCGGCAGCCTAACGGCGCCACTTAAAACTTCCAAAATGGATTGATGAGAGGAAATAGGATCTCTCATCACATCAAAATAATGTTTACAGAAAGAGGAATATAAAATAACATCCCCCAAAATAGCAAATAGGAGCTCAAAAGAAGTGACATAAAGGATAGTACTTTAAAAGAAAGAGAGAGGTTAGATCTCTTACGAAAATTCGGCAGCCTATCGGCGCCACTCAAAACATCCAAAATGGATTGATGAGAGAGAATAGGGTGTCTCATTGCATGAACATAAAAATTACAGTAAATGTAATATAAAAGATCATCCCAATAACAAGAAATATGAGCTTTAAAAGGAATGACAAAAAAGTGTGTACTTAAAAAGAAAGAGAGGAGTAGGATCCCTTACCTCGGGTCCGACATGACTCAATCGTTCTTTAACGTCCTGAATAATAAACTTGAGTTAATCTCTACTTTATTAAGAACCTTTTTCAATTTATTTATTCCTTTTACACCATGTTATAAACATCATGTAATCATTTAAGTTAATAATGTTCATTTTGTCAGTATTTGGTTCTTAAGTCGAAAGTGGACTTCTTACAATTACATGTTGTTCGTGTGGTCAAAGGTTCTTTATTTTCAGAATGAAATTCCTGATTTGGTTATCATATATATCATATATATCCAGCATATACATGTATTTATAATATTACATAATCATTTATAGGTAAGAAATGAAATGCACCGTTCATGGAGACGGTAAGTCGTACGTACGCATGAACGCTACTTTCCTTTATTTGTCATATTAATGGAATTAAAACTAAATAAGAGGTATGTATATTTTAATTACTGAATTTTATTCATCATTTAGATTTATCATTCATCGTATATATCCATTATATACATTTACTTATAATAGTACATTACATTTGGGGATAAGAAATGAAATGCACCATTCATGGAGACGGTAAGCCGTACGTACGCATGAACGCTACATTCATTTCTATCTCATACTTTAATGGAAAGAAATAATAATGATATAGAGGTATATAATAATTCCAGTATAACATCATATAAAATAACATTAAATCCATCCTTTATACGTCCCACGTATGGCATTAACGAATCATATCACTTTGAGGGGGCGGTAGTCCGCACTTCCAAAAATGAAGATATCGCGTATACCCATAATGGAAGCCATAAAGGTAAGACACAAATGAAAAATACAGAAGCATAAGTAAAACATAAACATATTATATATCATATATGAATATAGTGACATCCAAATGGCCACCTTTGAAGGTGTTAAGAGAATGTTGAACAATCATCGTTTCAGGAGGCAGAAATTCGCCATCCACGGAAACTGTATGTTCTTTAACCATTTGATGTAGTTGTGTGAGTGTTTAGCTTGAATAAATCTTATAAAAACATCCTATTATATTGAAGATACTGGTTTTGTTACAAAAGAAGTAAATAAAAAGAGTTTTGGTGGTTGGGGAAGCAAAATAAAACAAATGAACATAAGAGAATGAATTACCTTTAAAAGTGTAACTCCTTTTGATTTGAGCCTAAAGGCTTCCTTTAAAAGTATTCTGCCCAAAGGTAATCCTACAGGATGAGGAGAGGGATGTGGAGAGAGTAAATGGGAAGGGTATGGCCGATCCAAAGGCTTGAGGAGTGTGTGAAATGAGGTAGAGGTGGGGGCCTTTTATAAGAGGAGAGGAGGGGCACTTCTGGAAATCATGAAACTATTATTTTATTTTCAAAAGTGTTTCGAAATTATAAGGTCTCACATTGATATATTTCGAATATAAGATGATAAGGCTTCTAAATATTCCCATAAAATAGTTTTTGGACAAGTGTAGGTCTTAGATTTTATATTATCGTTTCATTTTATTTAAATTGTTCATTAATGAGGTCATCGCTGCATCATCATGATGTCATAAATAATTTAATTTATTTAAAGTCTAAAAATTATAAAAAAAAATTCTATGATGTAGGAAATCATTTTAGATTTCCAATTAATATTTATAATCAAAAATCTGTTCTTTATAACCCCATGTAAAAATTGTTTTCGTAAAACATATCATGTTTGTGTCATTTTTACTTTTACATTAAATAAAAAGTTATTTATGTCATTTCCCAACCAAAGTAGCTCCATGGGGTCCCCAAGTTTACCCATGACTTTTTTTGGTCGTCCATGACACAACCAATGAGGTTAGGACATGTGTCAAGCTCATCTCATTTTATAAAAGCATTATTTTTACCTTAAACTACACTAATTACCACTAATCGCGATTAAAAACATAATAAGTTACTATTCACCAAAAAAATTAATTTTATCCCATTGAACCACATTTTACTTCTTAATGACAACAATGTATGTCGGATTTTTGAAATTAAAAACACAAAGATGGCAAAATTTCATTTAAATGGAAAAATCAATTTTTATAAGTACCAATTAGTGGTTTCACTATTCATCAAAAATTGAAGTTTTTCAGAACATTCCCAAAAATTCACCCTAAGCTATATTTGAAATTCTGAATTCAAAAATGAAGTCTATTTTACAAAATTCAAAACATATAAGTCACATTAATTAATTTAATAATTAATTCCCACTGTCAAAGCAAATAGCGTGTTTTTATGAAACAATAAGTATCAAAAGATTGACACTAGTTTAAGTCTGATTTCAAAGTGAAATTAATTTCAATGACCCCTATTGGATTTAATGGTAAAAATATATTCTAATTTCACTTTAAAACCAATTCAAAATATAATCTAATAATATAAATAAATTAGATTAAAAATAGGTTTTGAATTAAAATACAACATATTACACTATTCATTAAAAAAATGAACATTATCGGAATGATACCAATTACACAAAGTAAATTTTGATGTCTCGATTCTTAAGAAGGGTTTTATTTGGTCCAATATAATTTATAAGAGTGAACAAAACTATATTTAATGACGGTTCTCCATCAAAAGGTGATAAGTAAACCTTTGGTGAAAACTAGGGCATATACGCCTAAAATTGAATTCTTTCCGTATTTTAAGCCATTATCTTTTATTGGATAAATGTAAAAACATTTAAAAACATATATAATCATATTTTAGTTATTTCTATCCATTCCCGCCAATACAACGGCTATATGTTAACTACCATTTAAAAAAATATTATTTTATTATTAGAGTGCAACGTAAGATTCCCAAGAAACTCGTTGTTGCGTGTTGGGTACACCATCGAGCATAGCGTCCCCTTAAAAGTCATATTAATATTTTATTCACAAATTTGGATAAATAAGAAAATTTCATATTCTTTATTTACCTGGGGTGTTACATCCTTCCCCCCTTTTGGGAATTGCGTCCTCGCAATTTTTAAAATTGAGCTTGGAAACATCCTTGAAAGTCCCACATCGGAACAAGAGTCGGTAAAACAATCACTTTAAAATAATGAAAGATAAGTACAAAGGTCGCCCGAATTAACCCATACTAGGATTCCAAGTATAAAAATATGGATTGGAGAAGAAAACATAGGGTCATTTTCTGATGGAGAGTGATAGAAAACATGTTTAGGAGAAAGTTAACAATAAGAAAATCACAAACTTGTGACGGGTTAAACGATGTTGGGTTCCCCAGTAGGAAAAGTTAATAGACAACATTTTTGCTTTATGTTACTTTTTATTTAGAAATTTATTCATAAGGAAACATAATCACTTATCATGTTTACTTTCATCTTTTACTATATTCCTTAATCAAACTCATATTTTTTTTCCAAAAGACGAGTATTTAGGGAGACTTGTTCGCATTAAGAGTACTATAATCAACTTCTAGAGAATCACCTAATCCACCAGAGAGAACTATATACTTCCCATATCTTTAGGCTTTAACCAAAAAAAAACCAAAAGGTTAGTACAAGGTCAGATAATCCAGAAAAGGATAACCCTTTAAAAAGAAAATCTATGCTTAATCTCCAAAATTTGTCCAACAAAACCCAAAGTTCAACGAGGACCATCCGATAAACAATTTTTCCATAAAATTCTTCAAATTAAACCAATCTAAGATTGAAACCCAAATATTTGAAGGATTTAGTCACATAGTCTTCCAAGTTAAATCGTAACATTTATCTCCAAACAACATCAGTTGCTCCTAAAGTCTCGTATTGAAAATTAATTAACCTAATCACATATCCTCCATGATAGGTTAATCATTTTCATAAATAACCCAAAATCAACTTACTCTTAATTCATAAAATCAAAAAACTAAAAAGAATCAGTCAAACTAACCCGGGACTTCACAAAGTCCAGTGGTAGGCGATAAATACCAGTCGCACTTTGGTTGTGGGTTCGATTCCCGCAGCTTTGTCCGACGCGACGGGTTGTCACACGGTCGGTGTGTTGTCCTTTTTCCAAAACTAAAAAATTCTTAAATCATTCCCCAAAAAGAGATAAAATCATCATAAATGATCATAACATATTTTAACCTCAAGTTTATCTCATGCCTTTCATTTTCCGGCATATCATATATTAACCCATAATTACTTCAAAAGTAAGGATCATATAAACTCTAATGGTTACCTTTATAATTATTACCTGAACTTCCACATCGATTGGCCATCTCGTACATGATGCATTACAGAACATACCAAGGTTCAAGTGGTTGATCATGACTCATTGATATTTTTTTAGAACAACCACGAGTTTCCTCATTGAATCCTCCATTTTATCTAGTATCTTAATCAGAGAACCACCACAGTTTCCTTCAAACCTGTTGTCTCTTTGGTGCCTACTAGATCCATCCATTCACTAAGAACAGAAAGTCAGTGTGAGTATATCAACAAAACCATCATGTACTAATGAGGAAGGTAAACACTAAGATATACTTACTCATTCACTTTATCTAAAACTAGGACTCTTTATGAAATCCTGACCATTATGTTAATGTCACTTATGCTTAGAGAATACCCTAACCTCTAAAGTTATCTAAACCGACCTTTGATACCAACTATAAGGCCCCAGCCTTAAACCTTACTTAATATTGAATTAAATGAGTAATTCACATTGAGTATCTTTTCAGGTTTAGAGTTTTAGAGAATTAGGACATAACTATTACATCTCAAAAGATTACAAAGTAGTCTCTTCTACTAAATTTCCATAAAATAAAAACTCTTAAAAAGAAACATGTATAGTTCCATGTTTTAGGTAGCATGACTTTCCCTTGATCCCATCCTTTACCATATTCCACGCTAAGTCCTGTGAAAAACATTTCAAAAACTTGGGATGAGCATAAGAAGCTCAGTAAGGGATACACAAAGAATGAAAACTGTTAGTTTCTCAAAACAACAAGTAAACCACGAATACTTTATCAATGTAATACTTTTCACCTTCATGAAGTAGTAAAAAATCTTCATTGAAAAAAATGTATCATTACTTACCTTTTTGTAAACAAAGGATTACCATAAAACCCATATAAAGAACACATAACATATATAAAGTTAACGTGGGACATAAACATACTTAAGTGGAATAACCATACGGTCGACTTCCACACATATCACTTAATGGAATAGCCATACGGCCAATTTCCATACATACTTAATGGAATATCCATACGGCCAACTTCCATACCCAATGCATTGGAGGTTATAACGTAACAACCTGTCCTGGTATTCACGACACCACCTGTCATCTGGTTTATAACGTAACCACCCGTTAAAATGTCCAAGTACCAATATAAAATCATAAAACATAAAACCAATATAAAGGAATGATAACATTTCCACATTTCAATCACAATATATCATAAATATATTGACATAATAGAATCCATTATCAAAACCATTTTCAATACCAATATATATAAAAGAGTATATGGTATTTATTTTATTTTAAAAACATTACGGCTTGTTGAGGAAGCCAAAGACCAAATAATACTCGTGGCGGAAAAAAAGGTTGTTGTCACCGCATACGTTAAAAAACATTCCTTTTTGTCGTTTAGTAAAATTCTTCGTAGAAAAATATTCCTTTTGTATAAAAGTAAAAGTCAAAGGGGATTATACACCGTATAAAATAAAGTTGTGTATAAAACGAAATATGCCTCAATGAAAGGAGATTGAGACGAAGTCCCTTACAAAGACGGTATCCTTTGTTTAAGGATAAATCAATTACATAATTATGTGTGCCAAACGAATACACCAAATATAAGTGGATATTAAGTGTAAAATAATCAAAGGTCATTCACACATATTCAAAGGATGACATATTAAATAACAACATGTTGAACCCAAAGAAATCGAAATTGGGTTAAGAAGTTTTCTTGACAGTCTAACGGCGTCACATCAAAATGAGTTGATGAGAGATAAAAAAAAGGGTATCTCATCACTTGGACATAAAATTTACATCAATAAGGATATATGAGAATATATCCCAACATAAAAATATGTAAATTAAAAGACCCAACAAAAGAAGTATTTTAACAAGAGGAGGGTGAAAGGTTCCCTTACCAACTTGGGTAACTTTCGAAAAGTACACCCCATCGAATAAGTGTCATACAATGAATATGTAAATACCCATAAATGGAATTATATTAAAAAACAAGTGTAATAGTGGGCAGTACATAAACCACTCAATGGAAATTGTGGCAAATGTAGCATAAATCTCACGGGAATAAAAGTGAGATGAAAAATCTCTTACGAAAACTCGGCAGCCTAACGGCGCCACTTAAAACTTCCAAAATGGTTTGATGAGAGGAAATAGGGTCTCTCATCACATAAAAATAATGTTTACAGAAAGAGGAATATAAAAGAACATCCCCCAACATAAAAAATAGGATCTTAAATTAAGTGAAAAAAAGGAGAGTACTTTAAAAGAAAGAGAGAGGTTAGATCTCTTACGAAAATTCGACAGCCTATCGGCGCCACTAAAAACTTCCAAAATGGATTGATGAGAGGGAATAGGGTCTCTCATCGCATGAACATAAAATTAAAGTAAATATAATATAAAATATCACCCCAATAACAATAAATATGAGCTTTAAATGGAATGACATAAAAGTGTGTACTTAAAAAGAAAGAGAGGAGTTGGATCCCTTACCTTGGGTCCGACTTGACTCGATCGTTCTTTAACGTCCTGAATAATAAACTTGAGTTAATATCTACTTGATTAAGAACCATTTTCAAGTTCATTATTCCTTTTACACCATGTTATAAACAACATGTAATCATTTATGTTAATAATGTTCATTTTGTCGGTATCTGGTTCTTATGTCGAAAGTGGACTTCTTTCAATTACATGTTGTTCATGTGGTCAAAGGTTCTTTATATCCATAATGAAATTCCTGATTTGGTTATAATATATATCATATATATCCAGAATATACATGTATTTATAATATTACATAATCATTTAGAGGTAAGAAATAAAATTCACCGTTCATGGAGACGGTAAGCCATACGTACGCATGAACGCTACTTTCATTTCTTTGTCATATTAATGGAATTAAAACTAAATGAGAGGTATGTATATTTTAATTACAGAATTATATTCATCATTTAGATGTATCATTCCTCATATATATCCATTATATACTTGTACTTATAATAGTACATTACATTTGGGGATAAGAAATGAAATGCACCGTTCATGGAGACGGTAAGCCGTACGAACGCATTAACGCTACTTTCATTTCTATCTCATACTTTAATGGAAATAAATAATAATGATATAGAGGTATATAATAATTCCAGTATAACATCATATATAATAACATTTAATCCATCCTTTATACGTCCCACGTATGGCATTAACGAATCACATCACTTTGAGGGGGCGGTAGTCCGCACTTCCTAAAATGAAGATATTGCGTATACCCATAATGGAATCCATAAAGGAAAGACACAAATGAAAAATATAGAAGAATAAGTAAAACATAAACATATTATATATCATATATTAATATAGTGACATCCTAATGGCCACCTTTGGAGGTGTTAAGAGAATGTTGAACAATCATCGTTTCGGGAGGCAGAAATTCGCCATCCAGAAAACTGTATGTTCTTTAACCATTTGATGTAGTTGTGTGAGTGTTTAGATAGAATAAATCTCATAAGAACATCCTAGTATATTGAAGATACTGGTGTTGTTACAAAAAAAGTAAATAAAAAGAGTTTAGGGGGTTGGAGAAGCAAAATAAAACAAATGAACATGAGAGAATGAATTACCTTTAAAAGTGTAACTCCTTTTGATTTGAGCCTAAAGGATTCCTTTGAAAGGATTCTGCCCAAATTAAATCCTACAGGATGAGGAGAGGGATGTGGATAGAGTAAATGGGCAGGGTATGGCTGAGTAAAAGGCTTGAGGAGTGTGTGAAATGAGGTAGAGGTGGGGGCCTTTTATAAGAGGAGAGGAGGGGCACTTTTGGAAATCATGAAACTATTATTTTATTTTCAAAAGTGTTTCAAAATTCGAAGGTACCACATTGAAATATGTCTAATATAAGATGATAAGGATTCGAAATATTCCCATACAATAGTTTTTGGACAAGTTTAGGTCTTATATTTTATATTATCGTTTTATTTTATTTAAACTGTTCATTAATGAGGTCATCGTTGCATCATCATGATGTCATAAATAATTTTATTTATTTAAAGTATAAAAATTATTAAACAAAATACTATGATGTAGGAAATCTTTTTATCTTTCCAATGACTATTTATAATCAAAAATATGATGTTTATAACCCCATGTAAAAATTGTTTTCGTAAAACATATCATGTTTGAGTCATTTTTACTTTTACATTAAATAAAAAGTTATTTATGTCATTTCCCTACCAAAGTCGCTCCATGGGGTCCCCAAGTTGACCCATGGCTTTTCTTGGTCGGCCATGACACAAACAATGAGGGTAGGACATGTGTAAAGCTCATCTAATTTTATTAAAGCATTATTTTTACCTTAAACTACACTAATTACCACTAATCGTGATTAAAAACTTAATAAGTTACTATTCACCAAAAAAAATATTTTTATCGCATTGAACCACATTTTACATCTTAATGACAACCATGTATGTCGGAGTTTTGAGATTCAAAACACAAAGATGGAAAAATTTCATTTAAATGGAAAAATCAGTTTTTATAAGTACCACTTAGTGGTTTCACTATTCATCAAAAATTGAAGTTTTTCAGAAAATTCTCAAAAATTCACCCTAAGCTATATTTGATATTCTGAATTCAAAAATGAAGTCTATTTTACAAAATTCCAAACCTATAAGTCACATTAATTAATTTAATAATTAATTCCCGCTGTCAAAGCAAATAGCGTGTTTTTATGAAACAATAAGTATCAAAAGATTGACACTAGTTTAAGTCTGATTTCAAAGTGAAATTAATTTCAACGACCAGTATTGGATTTAATGGTAAAAATATATTCTAATTTTACTTTAAAACCAATTCAACAGATAATCTAATCATATAAATAAATTAGATTAAAAAGAGGTTTTGAATTAAAATACAACATTTTACACTATTCATTAAAAAAATGAACATTATCGGAAAGATACCAAAAATTTACACAAAGTAAATTTTGATGTCCCGATTCTTAAGAAGAGTTTTATTTGGTACAATAGAATTTATAAGAGTGAAAAAAACTATATTTAATGACATTTCGCCATCAAAAGGTGATAAGTGAACCTTTAGTGAAAATTAGGGCATATACGCCTAAAATTGAATTCATTCCGTATTTTAAGCCATTATCTTTTATTGGATAAATGAAAAAACATTTAAAAACATATATAATCATATTTTAGTTATTTCTATCCATTCCCGCCAATACAATGGCTACATGTTAACTACCATTTTAAAAAATATTATTTTATTATTAGAGTGCAACGTAAGATTCCCAAGAAACTCGTTGTTGCGTGTTGGGTACACAATCGAGCATAGCATCCCCTTTAAAGTCATATTAATATTTTATTCACAAATTTGGATAAATAAGAAAATTTCATATTCTTTATTTACCTGGGGTGTTACATTTAGGATGGATTAGGGTTTATTTTAGGATGATTTCCCTCTAGATCTAGATTTTTAGGGACATATTTACCAATGATTTTTTCAACATACCTTTTTAGTGGGTGGTATATTTTATGATCGATCTTTTAATAGTAGTAACTTGAGTTTCCATTACTTTATATAGGATGGAAGCTAAGGAGCTCTAGGAGCTCTAGTAAAACTTATAGGACATAGAGTTTAATATTTTTATGTGTCCAAATACTTTCTCATGGGGTTCACCATTTCTTTTCAAGAAGATGGAAAATGGGGCCCTTTGTCTATTTGGGGATTTGAGTAGGGTAAACTAGTTTATAGTCAGGAAAAGGTACCCCTACCTCTAATGGATAATATCATTACCAAACACCAATTATATAATGTTTTTATAAGATCAAAATAAGTTTGGGAGATCGTTTTTTGAGAATTATGCCAACTAAAAAACATATTATAATGTTCCATTGTATGTATGATATGTATGAGAACCTCGTCATGTCATTTGGTCTCAAGAACATTCCAACCATTTTCACGGATAATCTGAATTGGGTGTTCCACCCCTTATGTCAATACTCGTTTTTGTAATTTTTTAGTGAATTAGTACTGTATTCTCACACTCGTAGTTAAAAATATAAGTACATTGATAAATAATAAGTACACTGAGAGGGAATCAACATTATGAGCATATTTATATGATCAAATTCTTGAATATAAATATTTCAATTCATGTATCATATTATCTTGGAATCAAGAGTCTCTATAGACCTAGAAAATGTCAGTGTAATGGTTTCCAAGAATCATCCCAAGAACGTGTTTGATAAATGGTGTTTTAGGGGACTGTCTGGTTTTTAAATTAATTTCATAAAAGACTCATCTGGCCTTTCTTCACATCTTATTTTTCATAAAATGAAGAGTTTTTGGTTCCTGTGGTCAGAATTATTCAAGGAATCCATTCATCATATAAAAGGGAGGATTGTATCGGCACCGATTATGACTCTGATAGGTTTTGGAATATGATATATCATATTCTATGATGAATCATGCATTGAACTAGGATCATTTCTGCTGAAGGATGACATATTTGTTTTGTATAAATCTCGAATGTGAGGCCTCATGATAGATATTGCCTGATACATGATGTTAAACTAGAATTAGTTTTCCACGCCTTATATTATTAAGGACACTATATATTGGGGGTGAAACATTTTGTGTATACAAAAAACGCATTACTCATTTATATTTTTGTGTTGAATAACGTGAATATTAGATTGCGATGATGGGTTGAATATATTAGGTTCGTCAATTTTGAGAATGCATATATACCTTGTGTGATCAAAGTAGATATTGACGCATTGATAATGAAAACATAGGTAGCTGCTATATATAAAGGAAGTGAGGAATGTAAAATTATGGACTTCTTGTCTGAGCTTCATCATAAGATTCGTGAATTTAATGAGAAGTCCTATCTCCCATCCTTGATAGTTTCCTCTTCACTCATTTTAATGGTTATGAGTAAGAAAATTTCAGATCATAAGGTCTTGGTTCTCAATGATTGTTTTTTAGGTGGTCACTCACCTATAGATTGGTTTATGGACAATAAATAAATCCTAAATATACATGGTCTTGTATGAGTTACTATAGATATGGGAGGGGAGTTGATGCAAAATTCCAACACTTCACAGTGGGTATTTTTGTAACACCCCAGGTAAATAAAGAATATGACATTTTCATATTTATCCATATTTGTGAATAAAATATTAATATGACTTTAAAGGGGATGCTATGCTCGATGGCGTACCCAACATGCAACAACGAGTTTCTTGGGAATCTTACGTTGCACTCTAATAATAAAATAATATTATTTTAAATGGTAGTTAACATGTAGCCGTTGTATTGGCGGGAATGGATATAAATAACTAAAATATGATTATATATTTTTTTAAATGTTTTTACTTTTATCCAATAAAATCTAAAGGCTTAAAATACAAAAAGAATTCAATTCTAGGCGTATATGCCCTAGTTTTCACTAAAGGTTCACTTATCACCTTTTAATGGAGAACTGCCATTAAATATAGTTTTGATCACTCTTATACATTCTTTTGGACCAAATAAAACTCTTATTAAGAATCGGGACATCAAATTTTACTTTGTGTAATTTTTTGGAATTTTTTCGATAAAGTTCATTTTTTAATGAATAGTGTAAAATGTTGTGTTTTAATTCAAAACCACTTTTTAATATAATTTTTTTATATGATTAGATTATATTTTTAATTGGTTTTAAAGTGAAATTAGAAAATATTTTGACCATTAAATCCAATAGTGGTTGTTGGAATTAATTTCACTTTGAAATCGGACTTAAACTAGTGTCAATCTTTTGATACTTATTGTTTTATAAAAACACGCTATTTGCTCTGACAACAGGAATTAATTATTAAATTAATTAATGTGATTAATATGTTTTGAATTTTGTAAAACGGACTTCATTTTTGAATTCGGAATATCAAATATAGCTTATGGTGAATTTGTGGGATTTTTCTGAAAAACTTCAATTTTTGATGAATAGTGAAACCACTAAGTGGTACTTATAAAAACTGATTTTTCCGTTTAAATGAAATTTTTCCATCTTTGTGTTTTGAATTTCAAAAATCCGACATACATGGTTGTCATTAAGAAGTAAAATATGGTTCAATGAGATTAAAATATTTTTTCGGTGAATAGTTACTTATTAAGTTTTAATCGCGATTAGTGGTAATTAGTGTAGTTTAAGGTAAAAATAATGCTTTAATAAAATTATATGAGCTTGAAACATGTCCTACCCTCATTTTTTGTGTCATGGCCGACCAAGAAAAGCCATGGGTCAACTTGTGGACCCCATGGATCCACTTTGGTTGGGAAATGACATAAATAACTTTTTATTTAATGTAAAAGTAAAAATGACACAAACATGATATGTTTTACTAAAACAATTTTTACGTGGGGTTATACAAGTCATATTTTTTATTATAAATAGTAATTGGAAATATAAAAAGCTTTCCTACATCATAGTATTTTTTTTATAATTTTTAGACATTATATAAATTAAATTATTTATGACATAATAATGATGCAGCGATGACATCATTATTTGACGATTTAAATAAAATGGAAAGATAATGTAAAATCTATGAACTACACTTGTCCAAAACTTATTGGATGAGTATATTTCGAAGCCTTATCACCTTATCCACTAATTATATCAATGTGGGACCTTTTGAAACCGAAACACATTTTTCAAATAAAGTAATATTTCTTTACTTTCCAAAAGTGCCCCTCCTCTCCTCTTATAAAAGGCCCCCACCTCTACCTCATTTAACACACTCCTCAAGCCTTTGGCTCGGCCAACCCCTGCCCATTTACTCTCTCCAAATACTTCTCCTCATCCTAGAGGATTCCCTTTGGGCAGAATACTTTCAAAGGAAGCCTTTAGGCTCAAATCAAAAGGAGTTACACTTTTAAAGGTAATTCATTCTCTCATGTTCATTTGTTTTATTTTGCTTCTCCAACCCCCTAAACTCTTTTTATTTACTTATTTTGTAACAAAAACAGTATCTTAAATATACTAGGATGTTGTTATAATATTTATTCGAGCTACACTCTCACACAACTACATCAAATGGTTAAAGAACATACGGTTTCCGTGGATGGTGAAATTCTGCCTCCCGAAACGATGATTGTTCAATACTCATTTAACACCTTCAGAGGTGGCCATTATGATGTCACTATTTTTATATATGATATATAATATGTTTATTTTTTACTTATTCTTCTGTATTTTTCATTTTTTTCTTACCTTTATGGCTTCCATTATGGGTATACGCGATATCTTCATTTAAGGAAGTGCGGACTACCGCCCCCTCAAAGTGATTTGATTCGTTAAATACCATATGTGGGACGTATAAAGGATGGAAATATGATATTATATATGATATTATACTGGAATTATAAAATACCTTTATATCATTATTATTCCATTCTATAAAATACGAAATAGAAATGAAAGTAGCGTTCATGCGTACATACGGCTTACCGTCTCCATGAACGGTGCATTTCATTTCTTACCTCTAAATGATTATGTAATGTTATAAATGAATGCATGTACTGGATATATATGACATATATGATATCTACATAATTAATACAATTCTGGATATAATAAACATTTGGCCACATGAACAACATGTAATTGTAAGAAGTCCACTTTCGACTTAAGAACCAAATATCGGCAAAACAAATATTATTAACTTAAATGATTACATAATGTTTATGACATGGTAATAAGTGGTATAAAAGTAATAATTAACTTGAAAAAGGTTCTTAAGGAAGTATAAATTAACTCAAGTTTATTATTCAGGAGATTAAAGAACGATCGAGTCAAGTCGGACCCGAGGTAAGGGATCCTACTCCTCTCTTTCTTTTTAAGTACACACTTTTATGTCATTCCTTTTAAAGCTCATCTTTCTTGTTATTGGGATGATCTTTTATATTATACCTACTATAATTTTTATGTTCATGTGATGAGAGACCCAATTTTATCTCATCAATCCATTTTGGACGTTTTGAGTGCTGTCGTTAGGCTGCCGAACTTTCGTAAGAGATCTAACCTCTCTCTTTCTTTTTAAGTACTCTCCTTTATGTCAATTCTTTTAAGCTCCTCTTTGTAATTTTGGGGGATGTTATTTTATATTCCTCTTGCTGTAAATTTTATTGTAATGTGATGAGATACCCTATTTGATCTCATCAATCCATATTCGGAAGTTTTATGTGGCGTCGTTAGGCTGCCGAGTTTTCGTAAGGGATTTTTCATCTCACTTTTATTCTCATGAGATTTATGAAACATTTGCCACAAATTCCATTGAGTGGTGTATGTACTTCCCATTATTCTACTCTTTGTTTAATATACTTTCGTTTATGAGTATTTACATAAATTATCTATTGTACTTCTTTCATGGGGTGTATGTTTTGAAAGATACCCAAGTCGGTAAGGGGACCTTTCACCCTCCTCTTTTTTTAAAGACTTCTTTTGTTGGGTCTTTTAATTTAAATATTGTTATGTTGGGATATGTTCTAATATGTCCTTATTGATGTAAATTTTATGTCCAAGTGATGAGATACACTTTTTATCTCTCATCAACTCATTTTGATGTGATGTTGTTAGGCTGGCAGGGGATCTTTTTAACCCAATTTCGATTTCTTTGGGTTCAACATGTAGTCATTTAATATGTCATCCATTGAATATGTGTGAATGACCGTTTATTGTTTTACAATTAATATCCACTTATGTTGGGTGTATTTATATTTTTCACACATATTTTTGAGATTGATTTGTCCTTAATTTAAGGATACCTTCTTTATAATGGATTTCATCACATTTGACATTTCTATTGAGGGTTCATTGTTGTTATGCACCAATTCACTCTTATATGGTGTATATACTGTCCTTTGGAGTATTATATCATGAATCCATTTATTCTAATGATATTATAATGTTCTGACTAAATGTTATTCCTCAATTATTGTATTCAAGTGTCTCTAATTTTGGTAAAACCCCTTTAACCAAAATATCGCTTTAAATGTTTTCATGATTTGTTCTTATTAATATCCATGTTTTCAAAATCGTTTTAAGGATTTATTTATATGGATATTAATGTTTTAAAATGTTAAAAGCTTCAAGGTGGTATGGGACACTTTGATTCACAAATCTCTCTATTAAATGTTTTAAATGGTTTTGGAAGTGGTTTCTTTTTGAATGGATTCATTATTTCAATATACTAAAATGTTATATTGTGATTGAAATGTGGAAATGTTATGTTTCCTTTATGCATGTTTTATGTGATACATTTATGTTATGGTTCTTGGGCATTATTATGAAAACGGGTGGTTCCGTGATAAACTAAGGGCGGGTGAGCCCGATATATCTCTCCAATGCATTGGGTAACACGAAGGAGTGAAACGTTAAGGATTCTCCAAAGAGATTTAGGGAATATACTGTGATGGGTATTCCAAACGTAACCAAGAGGGTTACTCCCTACGTAATAATGTTATGAATGCCTCAAGTTACCTTTATGTCTTATGTTTTCTATGATTTATTCATGATTTGATATGCCTATGTTTTATGGGTAAAGTGTGATTTCATTCTTATGTATATATGAACTCATGTTTCCTTTCCATATTTTTTTATAACCCTTAATGATCTTTTTATGCTCATCCCAAGTTTTTGAAATGTTTTTCACAGGTCAAGGGAAAGGTACATGATGTGATGATAGTGTCAAGGATGTGTCAAGAAAGAATCCATGTTTTATTTTCAATATGTTACCGTTGATGGTAAGAATGAATACTGTATTTTATGTAACCACTTTGTTTAAGTGTGGAATGTAATGCAAGTTTCATGATCTAATTCTCTAAAACTCTAAACCTGAAAAGATCCTCAATGTGTAATATTGTAATGACTCGAGATTAAGTAAGGTTTAAGGCTGAGGCCTTATAGTTGGTATCAATGGTCGGTTTAGATAACTTTAGAGGTTAGGGTATTCTTTAAGCATAAGTGACATTACCATAATGGTTAGGATTTCAGAAAGAGTACCAGATTTAGATAAATTGAATGAGTAAGTATATCTTAGTGTTTATCTTACTCATTAGTACATGATGGTTTTGTTGATATACTCACACTGACCTTTTTGGTTTTAGTAAATGGTTGGATCTATCAGGCATCAAAGTAACAGTGGATGTGACGGAAACTCTGACAGTTTTTTGAGCAAGCAACTAAATGATATGGGAGCTGCAATGAGAACTCTTTTTATTATCCTCAACCAACTATCTGGAGTCATGATTGACCACCTAAACCTTGGAGATTTCTCTAAGGTATCATATATGCAAGAAACAAATCCCTACGGAAGTACAGGTAATAATCATAAAGGTAAGTGTGTTCAAAAACCTATGTGTCAAAGATGTGGAAAGAAACACCTAGGAAAATGTTTCAAAGGGACAGAAATATGCTATAGATGTGGAGATGAAGGTCATAAAGCAAGAACCTGCCATGGGAAAAGAAAGCATCCAGTTGACTCGAGGAAAGGGAAAGAAGTTCTTTCTGAGGGATCAATTGAATGTTTTAAATGTGGTGTGCATGGTCATTATGCAAACACATGTCCTATGAAGAAGTTTCGTGAATGGGGTCCCCAAGAACGTACCAATATTTGTTTACCAATACCTAATGCCATTCCGATTGAGGATGAAGAAACTGACAATGACCAATCAAAGGTATGTACTATTTCATGACTATTGTTTTCCTATTTTGGAATCTTAGGATATGATTCATGATTTTGTTTGTAGGAAAGAGGTATTTCTGAATAAGTTGGAAAGGAATTGATAATGGATCATGAAGAATGTTGAATGAGTAAGATGTCAACATATAAGGGCTTCAAGAGTTATGGTGAAATTCTTAAGAGTATTAAGTCTCTTTTGATGATGGGGTTACATTAGAAGACTTTTTATATTATGTGTAACCCTGATGTTTAATATTGGAAAATTTTATTCAAGTAATAGTTATCTTTTCTTTTGTGGACATAGTTATAAAGAACCATTTGGGTTTATATGATCCTTACTTTTGAGGTAATTATGGGTTACTATATGTTATGATTGAAGTGAAAGGCATGAGATAAAATTGAGGTTAAATTATCTTATGGTTATTTTTGATGATTTTATCCCTTTTTGGGGAATGATTTGAGAATTATATAGTTTTGGAAAAAGGACAACACGTAGACCGTGTGACTACCCGTCGCGTCGGACAAAGCTGTGGGAATCAAACCCACAACCAAAGTGCGACTTGTATTTATCACCTAAAACTGGACTACGTGAAGTCCCTGGTTAGTTTGACTGATTCTTTTTAGTTATATGATTTTATGAATTAAGAGTAAATTGATTTTGGAGGATATGTGATTCGGATAATTACTTTTCAATGCAGGACATTAGGAGCGACTAATGTTGTTTGGAGATAAATGATACGATTTAACATGGAAGACTATGTGACTAAATCCTTCAAATATTTTGGTTTCAATCTTATATTGGTTTACTTTGAAGAATTTTATGGACAAATTGTTTATCGGATGGTCCTCATTGAACTTTGGGTTTTGTTGGACAAATTTTGGAGATTAAGAATAGATTTTCTTTTTATAAGGGGTTATCCTTTTCTGGATTATCTGATCTTGTACTAACCTTTTTGGTTTTGGTTTTGGTTAAAGCCTAAATACATGGGATGTATATAGTTCTCTTTTGGGGAGTAGGTGATTCTCTAGAAGTTGATTATAGTACTCTTAATGCGAACAAGTCTCCCTAAATACTCGTCTTTTGGAAAAAATATGAGTTTGACTAAGGAATCTAGTAAAAGTTGAAAGTCAACATGATAAGTGATTATGCTTCATTATGAATAAATTCCTCAATAAAAAGTAACTTAAAATAAAAATGATGTCTATTAACTTTTCCTACTGGGGAACCCAACACCGTTTAACCCATCACAAGTTTGTGATTTTATTATTGTTAACTTTCTCCTAAACATGTTTTCTATCAGTCTCCATCAGAACATGACCCTATGTTTTCTCCTCCATGTCCATATTTTCATACTTGGAGTCCTAGTATGGGTTAACTCGGGTGACCTCTGTGCTTATCTTTCTTTATTTTAAAGTGATTGTTTTACCGACTCTTGTTCCGATGTGGGACGTTCAAGGATGTTTCCAACCGCAATTTTAAAATTGTGAGGACGCAATTCCCAAAAGGGGGGAAGGATGTAACACCCCAGGTAAATAAAGAATATTACATTTTCATATTTATCCATATTTGTGAATAAAATATTAATATGACTTTAAATGGGACGCTATGCTCGATGGCGTACCCAACACGCAACAACGAGTTTCTTGGGAATCTTACGTTGCACTCTAATAATAAAATAATATTATTTTAAATGGTAGTTAACATGTAGACGTTGTATTGGAGGGAATGGATAGAAATAACTAAAATATGATTATATATGTTTTTAAATGTTTTTACTTTTATCCAATAAAAGCTAAAGGCTTAAAATACGGAAAGAATTCAATTTTAGGCGTATATGCCCTAGTTTTCACTAAAGGTTCACTTATCGCCTTTTAATGGAGAACTGTCATTAAATATAGTTTTGATCACTCTTATAAATTCTTTTGGACCAAATAAAACTCTTATTAAGAATAGGGACATCAAATTTTACTTTGTGTAATTTTTTGGTATTTTTTCGATAAAGTTCATTTTTTTAATGAATAGTGTAAAATGTTGTGTTTTAATTCAAAACCACTTTTTAATATAATTTATTTATATGATTAGATTATATTTTTAATTGGTTTTAAAGTGAAATTAGAAAATATTTTTACCATTAAATCCAATAGTGGTCGTTGGAATTAATTTCACTTTGAAATCAGACTTAAACTAGTGTCAATCTTTTGATACTTATTATTTTATAAAAACACGCTATTTGCTCTGACAACGGGAATTAATTATTAAATTAATTAATGTGATTAATATGTTTTTAATTTTGTAAAACGGACTTCATTTTTTAATTCGGAATATCAAATATAGCTTATGGTGAATTTTTGGGATTTTTCTGAAAAACTTCAATTTTTGATTAATAGTGAAACCACTAAGTGGTACTTATAAAAACTGATTTTTCCGTTTAAATGAAATTTTGCCATATTTGTGTTTTGAATTTCAAAAATCCGACATACATGGTTGTCATTAAGAAGTAAAATGTGGTTCAATGAGATTAAAATATTTTTTTGGTGAATAGTAACTTATTAAGTTTTAATCGCGATTAGTGGTAATTAGTGTAGTTTAAGGTAAAAATAATGCTTTAATAAAGTTAGATGAGCTTTAAACATGTCCTAACCTCATTGGTTGTGTCATGGCCGACCATTAAAAGTCATGGGTCAACTTGTGGACCCCATGGATCCACTTTGGTTGGGAAATGACATAAATAACTTTTTATTTAATGTAAAAGTAAAAATGACACAAATATGATATGTTTTACTAAAACAATTTTTACGTGGGGTTATTCAAATCATATTTTTGATTATAAATAGTCATTGGAAAGCTAAAAAGATTTTCTACATCATAGAATTTTTTTATAATTTTTAGACATTAAATAAATTAAATTATTTATGACATAATAATGATGCAGCGATGACATCATTATTTGACGATTTAAATAAAATGGAAAGATAATGTAAAATATATGAACTACACATGTCCAAAACTTATTGTATGAGTAGATTTCGAAGACTTATCACCTTATCCACGAATTATATCAATGTGGGACCTTTTGAAACTGAAACACATTTTTCAAATAAAGTAATATTTCTTTACTTTCCAAAAGTACCCCTCCTCTACTCTTATAAAAGGCCCCCACCTATACCTCATTTAACACACTTCTCAAGCCTTTGGCTCGGCCAACCCCTGCCCATTTACTCTCTACACATCCCTCTCCTCATCCTAGAGGATTCCCTTTGGGCATAATACATTCAAAGGAAGCCTTTAGGCTCAAATCAAAAGGAGTTACACTTTTAAAGGTAATTCATTCTCTCATGTTCATTTGTTTTATTTTTCTTCTCCAACCCCCTAAACTCTATTTATTTACTTATTTTGTAACAACACCAGTATCTTAAATATACTAGGATGTTGTTATAAGATTTATTCGAGCTACACCCTCACACAACTACATAAAATGGTTAAAGAACATACGGTTTCCGTGGATGGTGAAATTCTGCCTCCTGAAACGATGATTGTTCAATACTCATTTAACACCTTTAAAGGTGGCCATTATGATGTCACTATTTTTATATATGATATATAATATGTTTATGTTTTACTTATTCTTCTGTATTTTTCATTTTTGTCTTACCTTTATGGCTTCTATTATGGGTATACGCGATATCTTCATTTAAGGAAGTGCGGACTACCGCCCCCTCAAAGTGATTTGATTCGTTAAATACCATATGTGGGACGTATAAAGGATGGAAATATGATATTATATTATACTGGAATTATAATATACCTTTATATAATTATTATTCCATTCTATAAAATATGAAATAGAAATGAAAGTAGCGTTCATGCGTACGTACGGCTTACCGTCTCCATGAACGGTGCATTTCATTTCTTACCTCTAAATGATTATGTAATGTTATAAATGCATGCATGTACTGGATATATATGACATATATGATATCTAAATAATGAATAAAATTATGGATATAATAAACATTTGGCCACATGAACAACATGTAATTGTAAGAAGTCCACTTTCGACTTAAGAACCAAATATCGGCAAAACAAATATTATTAACTTAAATGATTACATAATGTTTATAACATGGTAATAAGTGGTATAAAAGTAATAATGAACTTGAAAAAGGTTCTTAAGGAAGTATAAATTAACTCAAGTTTATTATTCAGGAGATTAAAGAACGATCGAGTCAAGTCGGACCCGAGGTAAGGGATCCTACTCCTCTCTTTCTTTTTAAGTACACACTTTTATGTCATTCCTTTTAAAGCTCATATTTCTTGTTATTGGGATGATATGTTATATTACACCTACTGTAATTTTTATGTTCATGTGATGAGAGACCCAATTCTATCTCATCAATCCATTTTGGAAGTTTTGAGTGGTGCCGTTAGGCTGTCGAACTTTCGTAAGATATCTAACCTCTCTCTTTCTTTTTATGTACTCTCCTTTATGTCACTTCTTTTAAGCTCCTCTTTGTAATTTTGGGGGATGTTATTTTATATTCCTCTTGCAGTACATTTTATTTTAATGTGATGAGATACCCTATTTGATCTCATCAATCCATATTCGGAAGTTTTATGTGGCGCCGTTAGGCTGCCGAGTTTTCGTAAGGGATTTTTCATCTCACTTTTATTCTCATGAGATTTATGCTACATTTGCCACCAATTCCATTGAGTGGTGTATGTACTGCCCATTATTCTACTCTTTGTGTAATATACTTTCTTTTATGATTATTTACATCAATTATCTATTGTACTTCTTTCATGGGGTGTATGTTTTGAAAGATACCCAAGTCGGTAAGGGGACCTTTCACCCTCCTCTTTTTTTAAAGACTTCTTTTTATTGGGTCTTTTAATTTACATATAGTTATGTTGGGATATGTTCTAATATGTCCTTATTGATGTAAATTTTTTGTCCAAGTGATGAGATACACTTTTTATCTCTCATCAACTCATTTTGATGTGATGTTGTTAGGCTGTCAAGGGAACTTTTTAACCCAATTTCGATTTCTTTGGGTTCAACATGTAGTCATTTAATATGTCATCCATTGAATATGTGTGAATGACCTTTTATTGTTTTACACTTAATATCCACTTATATTGGGTGTATTTATATTTGTCACACATATTTTTGAGATTGATTTGTCCTTAATTTAAGGATACCTTCTTTATAAGGGATTTCATCACATTTGACATTTCTATTGAGGGTTCATTGTTGTTATGCACCAATTCACTCTTATATGGTGCATATACTATCCTTTGGAGTATTATATCATGAATCCATTTATTCTCATGATATTATAAAGTTCTGACTAAATGTTATTCCTCAATTATTGTATTCAAGTGTCTCTAATTTTGGTAAAACCCCTTTAACCAAAATATCGCTTTAAATGTTTTAATGATTTGTTCTTATTAATATCCATGTTTTCAAAATTGTTTTAAGGATTTATTTATATGGATATTAATGGTTTAAAATGTTAAAAGCTTCAAGGTGGTATGGGACACTTTGATTCAAAAATATCTTTATTAAATGTTTTAAATGGTTTTGGAAGTGGTTTCTTTTTTAATGGATTCATTATTTCAATATACTAAAATGTTATATTGTGATTGAAATGTGGAAATGTTATGTTTCCTTTATGCATGTTTTATGTGATACATTTATGTTATGGTTCTTGGGCATTATTATGAAAACGGGGGGGTTCCGTGATAAACTAAGGGCGGGTGAGCCCGATATAGCTCTCCAATGCATTGGGTAACGCGAAGGAGTGAAACGTTAAGGTTTCTCCGAAGAGATTTAGGGAATATACTGTGATGGGTATTCCAAACATAACCAAGAGGGTTACTCCCTACGTAAGAATGTTATGAATGCCTCAAGTTACCTTTATGTCTTATGTTTTCTATGATTTATTCATGATTTGATATGCCTATGTTTTATGGGTAAAGTGTGATTTCATCCTTATGTATATATGAACTCATGATTCCTTTCCATATTTTTTTATAACCCTTACTGATCTTTTTATGCTCATCCCAAGTTTTTGAAATTTTTTTCACAGGTCAAGGGAAAGGTACATGATGTGATGATAGTGTCAAGGATGTGTCAAGAAAGAATCCATGTTTTATTTTCAATATGTTACCGTTGATGGGAAGAATGAATACTGTCTTTTATGTAACCACTTTGTTTAAGTGTGGAATGTAATGCAAGTTTCATGATCTAATTCTCTAAAAATCTAAACCTGAAAAGATCCTCAATGTGTAATCTTGTAATAACTCAAGATTAAGTAAGGTTTAAGGTTGAGGCCTTATAATTTTAGCCAGGTATCCCAAAAATATATATTTATATCTGACAATAGAATTGGTGTAATAGGATTAAACAACTGATAGAAGGACTTATCACAAGGTGTTCAACCTGTAATAAAGTGAATCAAAATCACCAGATACAATCATTCTTGTTAAAACCGCACCCATTCCCACAATGGAAATGGGAATATATTGACATAGATTTCGAAGTTGGTTTATCGTGGTCAACAATAGTTAGAGACTTTGTATGGGTTGTAACTAACTGACTTCCAAAACATACTGACTATATTACTATACGGGACACTTAATTTGTTGATTATATTTGGTTGTTGTATTTTACAAGATCACATGAATATAAGTGATCAATTATATTATAGTTCTAGATAGGTATTCTCATTTCACATTAGTGTTCTAGTAAGTATTGTAGAAATTTTTAGTGGCTCATGTGACTTGTTGCACAACCATTCACCCTTAGACCAGTGGATTGTCAGAATAGATGATATTGGTATAGAGAACATTCACAAATCATGAATCCTAGATATATGTAGTTTCTTGGAGATTAATATACATATATTCGAGTTCTCCTATATTAATATCATTCATGTGACAATTCTGATGACTCCTTTTGATGAATTATTTAGTAGGTCCTTCTATTAAACCCTGTTTGTCGCAATAAGAAGGGGATTCATCCATCCTAGGTCCTTCTCTCATACAAGAGTCTTTGAATTAGGTTCAAATTATAAAAATGCATATGTATACTACTTAGTCGAGAAAAAATTCAGAAGGAAGTCAATGTCGATGACATCTATAGTTCAAGGTTAGGGATAATATTTTCTTATAGGTATAACCCAAAAAGTGAATAGATGGATATAGAGTCTGGCGAAGTAATTGCCTCATCATGTTGGGTCCTTTAGGATTATAGATATTGTAAGAATTCTTTCCAATCAGTTTTTATTACCCCATCGGTATCATTCCATGCACAAATTCCTCCAAGATTCATTACTTCATCATTATCAAAGGAATCTCGTCGCATACTTTTTATTCCAATGATTTTTAGGAATTTTACCATTTTTTTTAGGAGTATCCTATATGAATTGTTACTATATAATGATGGTTCTCTGACACCAGTTTTTCCCTTTGATGTGGTTCTATTGTAGTACGACCATGTAAATGATGAGACTTGGGAACATGAGACTGATTTATGTACCTATTGGCCATAGTTTTTCTTAAGCAGTGGTCCACATAACATGTATGTTGAAATCAATTATTTTTTTTATGTGGGATGACTATAAGAACCTTATTTTCACTGATGTTTAGATCCTTTAATGTGTGTTTTTGTTAACATTTATGCATCTAATATTGATGAATATTGAGTTCGTGAATGTATTATTGGTGTTTAGTGACTTTTAGGAGCTTTAAAGCGTGATGATGGGAGAATTTTGCATGTCACATAGTTTGAATCAACCATGAAAGGTAGGTTGCATGGTTAGTTTTTACCCTATAAGGATTGATGGAGAGTAGCTTGAGGGCACTGTATGACCAAACAATGTGATATAGGGTGTATGACCAAAGATAAAATAAATGATATTTTGCAGAGCGGATTCTTGTGGTTGGCACGTTGTTTCCCTAACTATGTGGTATAATCATGTGGGATCCCCCTTCCAATAGTGAACCATGCTTATTTGGTGCACAATTTGGTAAATTTTTCGCTCAAACTGTGACAGTCGGTATTTTTTGTTAGATTTTTTCCACTGCAACTATTAAAATTCCACCCACTTCTAGTTTACATTTCATGCAGATAGCCAGCCGTCTGTGATCCCTTAGAGGTTCTTTCATAGCTTTTAACCAAGGCTCTACTTTTGATGTCTGATTTGATCATTGTTATTCTCATTAGATTTTATTAAGTATGATATCGATTCATTTTTAATATTTCATATTTTTCCTTCCTATCGATAGATTTATTTAAATTTAGGATCAAATATCCTATTTTTTGGGTGTTGATATATTTCACAAATATCTTCCTATATAGTAATAACTACAGGAAAATATAGTATGAGGAGATTCATATGTGTATAAGGTCGGTGGTCTATTACTCACTGCTTAATATTTATTTTTTATTAATAGCCGATGGTGTATGACAATTTCATTGGTCAACATATTTCAAATAAATATTACATTCCTAAAGTCATTAAAACTTTTTACTAAGATCTATCCAATATATAATATTCATATTAGATGGTTACACCCATAATTATTATTACCCAATGAATGGTATTTTTTATAATTAAAATTTGTGGGCATTAACATGTGTCTCAGTTCCATAATTTAGGTATTATTGAGTTTGAGAATTCTAATGGTAATGAATCCCATAAAAATTTAACATTGAATTTACCAATGGATGTTACCATGGTAACATTCCAGATGACCTCCAACTGTATGTTTATCAACTTGAATAATCAATTGTAAATGGGATTGGAATGTGTATTCTATGTAAGACTTTTCCAGGATAATTGTAATTGAATAACTTGGTTTCACATCTATTGAACACATTTACATATTCGTGGATGGTAGTATAGAGGGATTAATTAATTTAATGTTAAATATGTGAAATGAATCAAATGTTCATATACTTCATGGCCTTGTCAAACTAATGGATGGAAAGTCAGGAAATATATAAATTAATTATATGACATGAATCATACAAGTATTAATTAATTAGATGAATATAATGTGTGGTTCCTAATTTTATTTGTTCCTAGAAATCATTAAAAGAGTTTTTACTAGGGTTATCTTTTTTATTCCCATGGGAATTCCATGGTCACTCATGGATTCCATTCCAATTCAAGGATGCTAGTTTCCTTGGTTGGTACTAACATTGGAACTATATCATCATCTATCAATGGAAGCCTGATATGATAACAAAGGATACCTATAAAACATTTAGAGGATTACTCAGATACAATCCGTGGATGTTAGTTGGATTTTATTTATATGAGGTTCCATGTTAACATCCTTGTTTATATACATAGATTATCTCATTTTACATTTGATGTTTTCCTTGGACATAGTTAGATTATCTTTATTTTGTAATTGCATGGATGTTGTTCTATGGATTACACTCTTACACCCATTATCTTGGATACCTGTGCTACTATATTGGGTACCATTTTTTCATGATTTCATTGGTAATTACCATACAACCCTTCCATTAATATTATTAGATAGTTTTCAATGTAACATCTTAGAAACATTACTATTATTATCATGAGGTGATGTTAGTGATGGAAATGCCTCACATCTATTATATAAAATAAAAAATAATTAATTTATGGACATGTTACATGTTCAGACACCTCACAAGGGATGAAGAAGGTACTTTTATATTTTTATTAAGATATATCTATATGTTTATAGATGTGTCTATTCCGTCTATTTTTGTTTAATATTCACACACATGATGTTATAGACACTGTTGGTGGTAAATACCTATGATTTATCCCCACCCTATACTTGCGGTAGTGGTACCCAGATAGATTATATGTATAATGTGTTGAAAAAGGAAATATTTTCTATTTAGATAGTTGATTACATGATTTATTAAAATGGAGATTGTAGTAGATGGCCGAGTTAGAGAATATGATGTTGGGTATAGTTTTTTTGATTATTTTTAATAATTTTTATATCATAAAAATATAAATGTTTTTTATCCATGTTTTCCAACTTTATGGATACATTATACATCATCACCATATTATGTATGATTACATCAGTAGTTCCAGTTGTTTAATACGTCATTATTCATCATTTGTTCCCTCTTTTTACATAAAAGGCTTCCCCTATTTATCTCCTATTTTTATATGTTATAAATTGTGATATACTCTGGTAATTAGGTCATAGTATAACCATAGAAACACCATGGGCCCTGGATACAAGAAGACATCCTTTGGTGTTTAGGGAGATGCATTTGAGATCATGTGGAAAACAGAGATCGTGGCACTTCTAAGTGGAATCCAACTTTGGGATGTCACATAACATTATTATTTTTATTCATCCTTTAATAGTATAAAAATAAATTTTCTAATAATTTGTATTAATTTATGAGTTTATGGATTCGTTAATATAAAAATTGATTTCAATGTGGAAAAGAAATTTATCCTTTATGCATAGTTTATGTGTTTTGATATTGTTTTGGCTATTGGGAATTATTTAGGAATACATGTTGTATCATGATGAATCAATGGTAGGTGATATTATTTTATATCTCCAGTGAATTGTGTAATCAGACATAGTTTACTAATAGGGGGTCTACTAATTGATTAATAGTATATACTATGGTGGGTATTCAAAATGTAAAAATGAATGATACTATCTATTTAGTAATCAAAGATAAAGTAAATGAAAGAGTGATATGGATTTAATGCCTTATATTACTTTAATGATTTATTTTACTTATAATGATTCATTAGATTAAAATTATTTAATGAGTTAATCTAAAGGGAATATTTTTTATGGGTGAAAATTATACATTTGTGAAAAATTATTTCATTGGATTACATGTATTCATGAACTAATGGATTTCTTCTTCATTTTTATATCCCTAACTAAAATTTTTCATCTCATAACAATTACTACAATATTTTCCATATAGTATAAGGATTTGTAATAGAAATGTGTAATTAATGTTATAATTTATGATCATTTTTCATGAAAAATAATAATGTATTATTTAAAATATATATTTTGGATAAAATTTGTACTATTTTAGTGGTATCTGTATTCAATGGTGAAGGAGTGTTATATATGAATGATGGACTAATTTTCTAAAAATATAAAACTAAATAGATCCTCAGTGTGATATAATGCATGTTCATGAATAAAACTGCTGATTATATAATTTTTATGCATTATTACTTAAAATTTATCTTATAATATTTTTTAAAAAACATTTGAGGTTAGTATTTCTTTTAATCTTAAGACACACTTCATATATAACACCGATGGTTATCTAGGTGGGATGTTCTATTTTTATTTTAGATAAAATATATGAGTTTTAGATAACATTAATAAGGGTATGTTATTGTATTTCGACCACATAAGATTGTATATTATGACATTAGTGATGAAATAAACCTTTTTTGTTTTATTACATGGATTCAAGAAAAATATCCATTCTATCAAAGGAAATGAAATAAAATGTGGTTGTATTATGAAATTGAAATTGAATGAATTGGGAGTTACAATGAGAAATCTTGTGGTTATTCTAGAACAACTACATAGAGTAATGCCTAACCAGTTAACCGTTGGTCTATTTTTTAATACATCTTATATAATATAAATGATTCTATATGCAATTTCATGTAATTATGATTAGAAAATTAAATTTATTTAATTACCACTTGGTCAAGGATGTGGAAAGAAAAATATAATAAAATGTATTAAATGTAGGGGAATATTTTTAAAATTTGGTGATGGAGGTCATAATGAAGTAATATTCCAAGGAAAATATAACCCTTATGTTGAATCAATGAAAGGGGATGATTTTATTCACATGTTATAAATTTATTTCATTAAATGAGTAGAGTATGGTCATTTTGAATGTTTAATTCTTATGGAGAAGTCTCATGAGTTGGATCACCATGATAATACAGATATCTATTTAGGAATATCAAATTCCATTACAATTGAGATAAGGAAACCAAAAATTACATATGAAAGGAATGTATTATTCCTTGGATCATGTTTTATCATTATTAAATCTTGGTATATGAATCTTAATTTTTTATGCAAATAAGTACTAAAGAATATAGTGTAAATTTTTGGTTAAGGTATTATGAATAATTATTAATTGTTAAGATGTTTACAAATAATGAATTTAATATTTATGTTAGATCTACGGAAGATGAAAGGAGTAAAAGTACTATTACTCTTTTGATGGGGGTGTACTTGGGAATATATTTTATTGTTTTTGTTAGATGTTACCCTTAAGGTGTTTATGTGAAAATCTAATTATATGAATAATTGGCTTTTTAGGAAATGCTTATAACAACATCGATAACCTTTATGATTTATATGATAAATGATTTTGTTGAATTTATGGGATATTACTATTTTGGAGGAAAAATGAAAGGATTGAAATTACCATATAGGTTAAGACATATCAAGTATAATTTGAGTATGATTCTCATGATTCTATAATTATTTAGGGATTATATTTCTATAGTATTTTAAAAATTAAAACCCATGGGCTAGGTGACAACCTATCATGTCTGGTAAGGCCGCTGGAATTAAACAAAAAATTGAAGTGGGACAAGGGTGCATTGCTAACACTGGCCTATGTGTAGTCCTAGTGAGTATAAAATTTTATTTTTAGTTAAAAAAATTATATATGAAAAATATTTTCATATAGAGAATATATATTTTATCAAATAAATATCCTTGTGATTGGAAAATGATTTTTTGATTAATTGCTTAATGTTATGTCATATGATGTTTACTATTATGGAAAGTCTATTTGATCCACGTAAACAGAGTACTATGAAATTTTATTTTTGAAAAAAAAAGGATGAATTATATTTTGGAATAATTTTATTTTTTATTATATATATATTATTACTCAGGTTATTTATGAAATTGGATGGTGTATCTTCATGATTTCAATAGAAATTAATATTTGGTGTGATAAAATAAGAATAATAGAAGTTTTTTAGATATAGATGTTTTAATTGATCATGGAATAAAAATTCATTAAATCCATCTAATTTTTGGGTTTTAATAATAGCTATAATATGTTTGAGTATTTTTAAGGATATTTTTTATATTTAATGGATTATGCTGAGCATGTGTATTACTATTGAATTTTGGAAATTACAGTAGTTTTTTTATCATATATAGGTTTATTGTATTTACACAATTGTCACATTTTTATCTTAACCAATTTGTATCTCATTATTGTTTAAATATTTGAAAACTCTTGGAATAATTTTTGGGATATAGTTATCCATAAAAGATGATTCATATTTATTATCCATGACGAAATAATCGTGAATTCCAATTATTTGGAGAAAAGGATATGTTTTTTGTGGAAATTTTTTTAAGGATGAATCAGTACATATCTAATTAGTATATTTTGTAATGATCAAAGTCCAGTTACTAGAATAATTCCACCACTCTAATAAAATGGATATATAAACGAAAACCTTTTCCATTTATAATTATTAATGGTCTTTTGACCCTTCACTTATTAATGGTATTGTGATGGTTATCTTTCAAATGATCATGTTATATATCACTATATATTTTTCTTTTATAGTTATTATTCTCATCAATGACCATGTTTTCTTATATGGATTCTATTATGTGTAATATCTAGTGTCATTCGTACCTAACTATCGTTATTTTAAGGTGTTTTTTTATTAATACGTAGTCTGATTTTGTAATTCAATAAAAAAAGTTGAATAGTAAAACCATAGTAATGAATTTTGAGATTAGCATGTAAGGACACAATAAATAAAATTGGAGAGAGATAAATATAAAAAAAATATGGGAAAGACTATGTTCGATGGTATATAAAATATGTCACACTAAGCTTAAACGATTAAATAAATATTGTTTTTAGATGTTTCTATTGCAACATTGATATTTTAATAGAGGGTATGAATATGATAAGATGAATTATATAAATATGTTTTAGATATTTATATATAAGTAATTATTTTTTTAATATTCATATAAAAATTAAAATGAAACCCTATTTAAAAAAAAGAAAACTCTGTTTTATGAAAAACTATAATGATGTAAAAAATTGGGTTTTAAACCCATAAATATAAAATCATTCTTATTATATTCTATTAATAATATTTTAAAAAAATATTCAATAATTTATATAAAAATCATCCAATGTGTTTTATAAAAGACACAATAACTAATACTTTTTATATATCAAAAACTCCAATTAAAAAAATGTTTTACCACCTTTGGATGGCACACTTTTTTAATTTTATTTTTTGACATTTTTTAAATCTATTTTTGATAGAATGCACTTCTTTATTTAAAAAGATGTATAAAATTTTACTTTTCTCAGAGTTTTGGTATTTTCTAATAATATAAATTCTTTTATGAATTAGAAAGAATATAATATTTTAATTGACATTTTTTCGTAAAATTTTTTATATTGGAATATTATATTTTAGATTTTTTAAATTATAATTCGAGAAATATTTTAACATTTAATATTATTAATGTAATTGTAATAAATTTCACATTTATTTTGGATATAATTTTTTTAATCATTAAAATGTTTTTACTTTAAAAACATGATTTCTAGTTCTATCAAGGGGATTAATTGTAGGTTATTTTTTAGTTTTATTCATTTCATTTAAAAAAAAATATTAAATATTTATATTTATAACATCAAAATTATATATATAGGATAATTTTATTTGTAAAAATTATAATGAGTAACATTATTATTTTTTTTATCAACTAGTTTAATGGTAAATCATGTAATTATGTGTAAAAATAATATTTTAACTATTTTAAATTAATCCTTACACTTTTCAATATTTTATTTTATGAGTTTTTTTCGAATAGAATAATCTTCCTGCCAAAATTTTGACCCTTATAGCCACTGATATGAGAGTATGAAATTTATAATATTATATTCAAAGAAAAGTTAATATTGTCACACATTTTTTAAAATTTGAAATATTTTTAATATTTTGGTAGATTAGCGATTTTTCAACTATAAATAGTATTTTCAAATATAAAACATTCTTATATATCATCACAATTGTTTTTTATATTTACATAAAAAATTCCATAAATTATTTTTCGATATGAATTTTAAATGTTATTTGTTATTTAGAATAATTAACATAAATTTATCTTTATTTCTTTTTTTGTAAAAGATAAATTATTTAATTGTCTCAATGTTCACATTATCGATATTTTAAAATAAATAATATTTTATTTATGTTATAAATTTTTATAAAAATATTTATTTTTTCCAAATGATTTGGATATGTCATATAAATTCATAAATTCCTTACTTATATATATTTTTAACTTTTATAATAATTATATTATCCCTAAAAAATTAAATTAAATGATATAAAGGTATGAGTTAAAATGGTTAAATAAGGGGTAAGACAAGAAGATAAGGGATAAAAAATATTAAAAACATTATTAATTTTAATTTAATGAATGTATTTTATAAAATTATCATATAATATAATTAATTAATAAATTTTGATAAATTTTGACTTGAAAATTAATTTAAATTAATTTAGTATCTTGAATAATTATATGGTTTTTCCACCCTTCTTCTCTAGAATACCACCTATTATTCCCACTTCATAACACATAAATACAAATATGGATTAGGAACTATATACCCATATACCTTCCTATGATTCATTAAAACATTATAGAGTCATTAGTTTATGTAGAACAACCTCTTAAGTTTTGTTAAGGTGTCAATCAAATGAGATCATGCGAAGAAGATATATATTTTTAAAATAAGTTTTTCTATTTTAATTAATCATCCAATTACATAAAATGTTATTATAGCATGATGAGATAATAATTATATAATCCTTAATATAATAATATATTATTTTTTAATATAACCATAGTATTCCTCCTTCATTTCCATTAGAGGGTAAATTAAATAATAAATCTTGTGTATAGATGACTGCCACCTCATGGACCGATATAATTCATTTTCCATCACCATCTGTCAAGACCAGTCATAATTATTGAATTAATATTTATATCTTATTTTCAAGAAATATTTATCATTATAATTTAATAATATATCATTCATGTTCTTTCCATTCCATGCACATGAAAATAATACTATAGTTCCTGAATACATGTAAACTATCACCTCCACGAAACGATGTGATTTGTTTTTCATCCCAAAATCACATAGATGATATGTATAATAATATTTAAATGCTTAATAATATATTAATTATATCATGATCATTATATAAATGTAATATTATACTTACCATTATTGCATAATGGACATAAAAAATGGGAATGATACTCATGTGTACGTATAGCCTGCCATCTCCATGATTATAATATAGTTCATTTTTCATAAATATACATATTCTGTCTGTTTTGTATTATAATTTAGGTATAAAAAATATATCTATTTCCTTTATATTATTTTAGAGATGATGGAATATAGTCTACTTTGACTATTCACATCATAAAATTTCATTTTGGACTAAAGTATTGAATATCATCATAATGTGAGACATGAACATAAATAATTATATATTTGTTATAACATGATTTTCAGTGACCTAAAATAAATATAAAACAATAAAAATATTTGAAAAATGTATACAATGAACATAATTTTCTCATTCAGGATGATAAATAGTTTACATGAGGATTTAGGTGCAAGGTAACATGATCACTTTTAATAAACTATTTTAAAGATACTATTTAAACAATTATAATTAAATCCAAAAGGAATGTTTTTTAAACTTGTATTTAATAAATTTAATTATTAAATTTCTTGTCACATTAATGTTTTGAATCTTTCATTTTATTATTACAATTTTATTTTAAAATATTATTTTATCATTTTTTAGTGCAAGGATTTGTAAAAAGGAAAAGCGATTTAAAAGTGGATAATCTAATTTTTAGTCATGATTTTTGTTTTAGTACAATGATTTGTTTCTTGGGAATTCATTATGAGTGCATGTGGTTCATGATAAAATGATGGTGGATGAGCCCATTTCCTTACTCACATGAATTGTGTAATAAGACAATGTAATCTGGAAATATTTATCTTAAGAGAATATGGGAATATATTGTGGTGGGTAGCCCAAATGTAACCATCAAGGTAAACCCTTATATAGAAGTGAAATATATTGCAAAGATAAGAGTGATATGTATTTCATTCGAAAATATAAACTTATTTTTAATTTTTTTTCTATGGAGTTATATTGAAAATATATGATTTCACGAGGTAAGATAAATATCTTTTGTTTTATTTGTTAAAATTATTACATTATGAAATCATTGATGGGTTTATAAGAATTTCTAGTGGAAAAGATTATTTGTTAAAATTATATATCACTTACTAAGTTTTTTTTCATATCCCATGTTTTCAAAATGTTTTTTTATAATGTATAAGGATTGTCATGTTAGAGGAGTAAGTTGTGTTAATTGTTTTGAATATTTTTCATGAAAATGAATCATGTTTTATTTTTAATGTTTTATATTTTGGATGTAATTGATACGGTTTTAGTATTATCCACTTTTTATCAACAAGGGTTGTTACATATAAAAGTTGGAATAAATACATAAAACATTAAATTTAAAATATCCTCAACAAGATATAATGTATGTTGGTTACTAAAACAGAAAATTAAATAATTTTAAATGGAGAGGAAATATGTGTTTAATGACATTTGTACCCATAATTTTAATAAAATATAATGTATATTACTAAATATTAAAAAAATAATTTTGGACATTTATAAAATAACTGTGAATGATATATTTTTACATATTCATCATGAAAAAACCTTTTTTCATAATGACTATTTTTTTTAAAGATTACATTTTATTATTCAAATTTTATTTTCAAAACATGTGATCTTTCATTTGTGAGAATGTTTTTAATTTTAAATATGGTTCATAAAAATTGAATAACTATTTTCATAAATATATGTTCAAAAAGTTCATTCAAAATAATTTTCCATCTAATATGAGATCATTTACATTTTACGAAAATATAAATGATAATTTCATTACAATTGTTTTTAATATTTTTTATTTTATAGTAATTAATGATAAAAAAATATAATGATATATATTTATTATAAATAATTTTATATATTTATCCCACATATAAATATTTATTCAACATTTAATAGATGGGGTAATACATAACTTTTTAAAATTACTCAAATTCCATTAATTTGAAAATTCCATTAAATAATTTTTTGTGCAAGAACATAGATCCCATTTTATTTCCATTTTAAATACATATATTATGTCTTATCATTTTTTACATTTAAATGGAAAAAATATCTTAAAAATGTTATTATGGGTGTGTATAGAAAAAAATCCATTTCATTGGTTAATGCTTTAGTGTCCTGAGACATCTTGAATGTGATTGGTGAGTTAACATATTCCATTATGTGTCTTTTTTATCCATGTAATATTATCAATCCTGTTATAATTAACTCATTTTTATATAATGTTATATGTATCCTCTATATTTAAAACACTACCATTATCTTTTGATTCCATGTTCATTTTTTAATTCATCCATGTGATTAATCATGAGCCTCCACTTTTATGATATTCTGTTATTTATTTGACTTGCAAGTTATGTTTCATTACCACGTTTCGTCCCATATTGTTTTTCCTAACTCATCCCTCTTTTTTTTTGTAATCCATAGGTTATCCAATGCATGTTTAGGACCGTCAATATGTTATAGTACCTCACTATTACAAATTATATGTTTTATATATTAAGAAAAAATATGTCGAAACACATTATTCTTCTATGGACCTTATGTTGTATTGTTGGTTATTTATGATTCAGAGTCATGTAATAATTTTTATAAAGGGTTTTCTTAAATAGATAAAGTATAATAAGAATGGTTTAGTTTACATTCAGAACAAATTTTAGAAACAAATTATGGATAACATTATTTATATGTAAGTTAATAAGACTAAAAATATAAAAATATCTCAAAATCATAGTGAAAAAGAGATTAAGTGGTTTCTGAGCTATTAAATTCCTCTATAGATACTGAAAGTAGATCTGGATCTTAAAAAATGTGTATAGGGGTAATAACATGAAAATTTAATGTTTGGATTTACATTAGAATTAACTATTTTACTAAATTGGTCCTTCATGATTACCTTTTTTTTAACCTTATTGTGTACATACTTAGGAAAACTAAAAACCCTTTACATACTATTATGAGGATTTGAATTGGATATCATCATGAAGGAACTAGGATAAAACTAATGTATCTTCTATTTTAAATTAGTTGTCATTATTTATAGATAATATATAGAATATTTCATAATTAAGTTCCATCCATCTGTGAACATGGTTTCTGACATTATTCTTTTTTGTTTTAGTCAACAGATGGAACCCGAATAAACTCGGTTAATGTAGAAGGTGATAATTAATTATTTTACAAGAAACATAATGGGATGTCTATTATAGTAAAGGATATTATGATTATGACGATTCATTTACAATTATATATTAATAATAATCGTCTCCTCAACCAACTCTCAGAGTTACCAAAGAAGAGTAGGATTTTATTCACATAGAGTTCGGTTTGATGAGAAAATTTATAAAGGGGTATTTAGATTAATATACATCAAAAATGCAGGAAAAAGAACACAAGATGATGTATAAGTGGAACATGAATTTATTTCTAATTTAGAATGGAAGGACAAAATAATGAAATTTATGAGGATAAATTAAATATTTATTTAATTCAATAGATATGAATAATTTCATCCCTGAGGTATCATAGACTACTGGATGTATACAATGGGGAAGGAATAGACCTTATGAAAATTGATATCCTATGTTAAAATATCAAGAATATGGTAAATATGGTATCATAAGTATTTTTTGACGATGATCATGAATAGAAAAAAATTATATATTTATGTAAACAGTATTAAGGAATAAGATAATAAATCATAGCAAATGTTTTATGAATAAATTGGAATAATTTAAATGTTCATTATTGGAATTAAAGATGTATGTTAATCACAATATATTTATATTTATATTTTTTTTTGTAGAATTATTTCATTAAGGAATTGAAATAACTTTTTGAGAAAGATAAAATTATGATTTATGTAATAATGATAAAATATGGAAAAATGAATAACTGAGGAAAAGATAATCTCATCGACATTCTTGATTATGAGGTAATTATATGATTTTGTTGAAGGAAATATATATATAGAAAACCTCAATTGTTAAGATAATTTAATTTCAATAATATTCTTTAGAACAATATATATTCATATAGAATTATGAATACGATCATAACATAATTATTCCAATGCAATAGAAAATAGACAAGAAATAAGTTGGGTGAGAACCCATCACATTCAGCAATTCCATGGGCCGTGAACCCACAACCAAAGTAAGATAAGTGTGTAGTGCCTACCACTATCCTATATGATGTCCTATTTAGTATAACAATGTTTTCACTTATATATTTCAATGGAAAAATGTTATATTTATGTTTTAAACCACATTATCTGATCATGGTTTTTTTTTAATTCACTAATTATTTTTTAGGGGATGTTTTGTTAACTTTAAGTATATATATATATATATTATAATATAAATTATTATTGATGAGTAATTCAATTATTTATTTTTAGAGTCATGCTGAAATGGTATGAGATATCCTTCTAAGTTCAAATTGTTTATGATGTTGGGGTTGTCTATTTTATTTTTAATATAGTCCTAATAATCATAGGATTGATATAGGTTAAATTTTGTGTTTCACAATTGAATTTTGGATATTAATACAATGTTATTGATTTATTTAATTATAATATATTTTTCTAACATATTTGTTTTAATAAAAATATTGATAACATGTTGTTACTATTTAATGAATATTATGATATTTTTTAACACCCCGAGATTTTATGAAAAATATTCTTTTTAATTTCATTAATGTCTAGTGTTGTACGCTACACCAAAAGAAGCTTTCACAACACGCATCCTTGACTTTCCTTCCATTACACGCAATCGCGACCTTCCACGATAGCGTGTGTTGTACGCAACACCAAGTTTCACTAAACAACGATTTGCTATTAAAATATTATTATAAATAGCCGTTATGAATAGTAATAACCACCTTTTAAAATTTTAGAAATTTTAGCCCTCAAAATGGACTTCATTTTTGGATTCGGAGTATCGAATTTAGCCTACGGTGAAATTTTGGTACTTTTCGGATAACTTTCATATTCTGATGAATAGTGAAAATTACTAAATTATAATTAAAAACAACTTTTTTAATCAAAATAATTAATAGTGATAAATTATTAATTTGAGTGGTTTTAAAGTATATTTAGAATATATTTTTACAATTTAATACAATGTTGGTCATTGGATGTAATTTCACATTTAAACCAGACATAAATAAGTGTCAATCTTTTGATAGATATTGTTTCTTAAAAATACACTATTTGTTTTAACAATGGGATTTAATTATAAAATTAATTAATGCAACTTCTATGTTATTAATTTGGTAAAATGGACTTCATTTTTGAATTCGGAATATGAAATATAGCTTAGGATGAAATTTTGGCATTGTTCTGAAAAACATCAATTTTTGATGAATAGTGAAACTACTAAGTGGTAGTTAAAAAACTGAATTTTTCATAAAACTTAATTTTACCGCTTCTGTGAATGGAATTTCAAAAATCCGAGAGACACGGTTGATGTCAGTGAGTAAAATGTGGTTCAATGAGATGAAAATAATTTTTGGTGAATAGTAACTTTTTACTTTTATTTACCACGGTTAAAAGTAAATAGGGTAATTAAGGGTAAGAATGATATTAATATTACCCTAACACATGTCCTAATTCTATTGGACAAGTGTATCTCGACCAAAAACAACCTTAAGTGTAAAATATTATCATTTAGGCCCACTTGGATTAGATTAGGACATTTATTATTATTTAATTCAAAGAAAAGTTAAAAGAGTTAAAATCAAAGTATATTTACTAAAACATTTTTAATATAGGGTTCTACATAAGATAAATTCCATTGTAAATATTCATTAGAAAGCTAAAAAGATTTTCTACATGATGGTATTTTATTTGTAATTTTTAGACATCCAATAATGTAATTTATTTATGACACAAAGATGATGCAGTAATTATCTTATTAATGAAATATTGACATAATTGATATTATAAATACCAAAATAAATGTAATTTAAGACTTTTTAGGAATTCCACTAATTTTCTAGGTTACTATGATATATTAGTGTAGATTTAATAAACTTGTTTCGAACATATAATTCTTTTATGACTTTCAAAAAAATCATATATCAAATAGTGTCAAAATTGACACAAAATAGTTTTTAAATAAAATTTTATATTATTAATTGTTATTTTATTCCTAAAAATCTAAGGTTCGGCCAAATGACTTAGATAAGGATATATATATTAATAATAAACAATTTTGGGTTCGTTTTTCATGTTATAGTAAGTGTATTAACCATATAGTGAATGAAAACAAAAAGACACGGTAAAAGTTAAATTATTTAAGTTAGAGTTAAAATCTAATTGATAAGGTTAAAATAATACCCTAAACTTGACTAAATCCTATTGGTTGATAGTATTTCGACCCATCCCCACTTTAGCTTCTAAATAAGACCCTTTGGAACCATTATAAACAAATTTTGACTTTAATATAAAATAATATTTTGAGATATTCCTAAGGTGCCCCTCTCCTCCCTTATAAAAGGGCACCTCCTCCCCCTCCTCCTCACACCAATTTGAGCACTAAAGCTCGGCCAAACCCTGCCACAATCCCTTCTCCACTTCCCTAGAATAATCCTAGAGGTTCTGGTCTTCTTTAAAGACCAATCTTAGTTCCCTAAGTGAAGGATTCAAAGAGGCGTTTCAAAGAAGAGGTAATATCCATTACCGATCTTTTCAATTTCTTTCTTCTTCAACTTCTTCTTCTTTTTTTGTTTCATGACAAAGTAATAAAATCAGTATTTCTTATATACTGATATGTTATTATAAATATGAAACAACTCTAATTAACCTTCTATCCATCCTACGGAAAAATGAAATCATCGCGCGTGCGTACGTACGGAATACCGTCTCCACGCCGTGGTGTAATCTATTTTCTGTCACCACCTTAATTGGATGGGTATAAAGGTGTAATGAGTAACTATATATGATTATTGTAAAGTGATATTGATACTGAAATAGTATACATACACTTCAACACAATTCCACGACCATGGGAACGATATCATCGCTCGTGCGTACATACGGACTACCGTCTCCACGACGCGATGAGATTCATTCTCAATGATTAACAATTCATGAATGATTATAAAGTATATATAATAAGTACTAATGAAATATATGACCTAATAATGATAATGGAATTATTTATATTTATATGTATGTCATCTACTTAATTCCATTCAATTCAATAAGGAAACGAAAACAGCGTTCATGTGTACGTACGGACTACCGTCTCCATGAATGGTGTATTTCTTTCCATTTACTGATTTATTATATATATGTATATCCTGAATATATATATATATATAAATCATGTTTTATATACTGGAATTAAGTAATCATGATCTAAGTAATCATATGAATAATTACAAGTTAAAAACACGAACAACAAATGAGACGATTTTACCCAAAATGCTACTTTAACATGAATTTACAAAATAACGGGTAATATAAAGTCATAAGTGGACCATATATGATATAATAACAATGAATATGATTCTGGAATAAGTCAATAACATGATTTAAATCATTATACAGGAGGTTCGGACACTTACAAAGCAAGTCGGACCTAAGGTAAGGGAAATATCACAATCTCATTATTATCCGAGATTGTTTGTACTTTGAAATTTACTGGGGTGTATTTTATTTTCCACATCCATGTTTTCTCAATATTTAATATTATTTCCATCCACCTACAATTGTTTAAATCCAATTTTACCATTCGATGAGTTTTTAGTAAAGGATATGAAAGGAATTTGTTTTTCGTTTTTCGTACGAGGTACTTTTTGACTTTTCCGACAAAAGTACAAAGAATGTTTTTTTTAACTTAAACGGCACGAACAGATTTTTACGGTTTTATAAAGATTTATTTTCATGAATATTCCTCCAAAATATTTCATGATTATTTTTAATAAAATCTCTTTCTTTTAAAATTGCATGATGTTTTGTGAAAATAAATTCATTTTGAAGAAGAAAGGATATTTTCCTCAAGAATTCATTTCAAGTGTTTTATCAAAATAATTTTCCATATAAGATAATAAAGGGTTATGTTTCTATCCATATTTTTACATTTATTTGACTATGTTGTGATGGAATTATGTTTATGAATTCCTTTATCTTATATGAATTTATTTATGATGTCATGATGTTTAAGATTCCCATTTGTATTACATGGGTTATGCAATGATGTATGATTTATGATTTTGTGGCACACATAATAATGGTATCATTATGAGATGGGTGGGACCTATATCTCCCTCCAATGCATTGGGTAAAGATTTTATATCTCATGAGATAGACAGGGCTGGAATGGTAGGTTATACCGGTTCAGTGAAACAGGACTGAAACGAGGGTTACTCGATTCAGAAAGGGACTTTGTCCACTAAGATAGTCTTGGCAATGAGTCTTGACTAACAAAAACTGATTCTCTATGATTATGTGTGAATGACACAAAGTTTCATGTTTTAAGTTATGATTATTGTGATTACATTTCACTGCCATGATTTACCCCATGTTATGAAATTATGATCTCTTTTGCAGGTTAATATTTCCAAAAGTTATGTGCTTATGTATATGATGTGATTGATATTTCTTTTGTTTACCCTTACTGAGCATTTGAGCTCACCCTTTTATGTTTTCTTTTCCCCAGGATATAAAGAAAGGTTTTAGGTAAAAAAAAGAAGATCTTTATGGGAGATTTTTAAGATCTTTCACCATGATTAGAAGATTACGTTCCGAGTTTCCAAAGACACTAAACTATTACGATCCTTGTCTGTGTGTTTTTGTTATGTACTAAGTATTCTGAAAATGTAATGTAATGTCCATGTACGTCAAGCTACGGGTCTCTACAGTTGGTATCAGAGGAAAGGTTTAGTCAACCTTTGGAAACTAGGATGCGAAAACGTTAGTGAGATCCCTAGATATATTTCTACGGTATGTCTAGGGATGTCCCTAAGGTTGAGTATACGTATAGGTAATAGTACTAGAACTATGATAACGATCATAGAATTAAACCTAAGATGTTAGATATTGAAGTTACTCCCCCATTATTATGTTGTTTTCCCTAGCATGATTTTTGCCTCTCACACTATTCTTTTTGGGTTTTAGACGATGGCTGGAACCCGAAGGAACCGTGTTGATCAATGCAATGGACAATGCAATGATTTTCCTCCTGAACAAGCAAATGTTATGGGAGATGGAGTGAAAAATCTTATTACTATACTTACACAAGCTATGAATCATTCTGGACTTCCAAATGAGCAGAGAAGGGAACAATATTCTATTGAGTCCTTCATGAGGCAACGTCCACCTTCTTTCAGTGGGTCTTCTGATCCACTTGTTGTTGAACAATGGATTAGTACCACTGAAAAGATATTTTCAGTTCTTCAATGTTCTGAACATGATAAAGTCATCTTAGCAGTATATCGTTTGGAAGGTGACGCTGATCAATGGTGGAATCTTATCAAGAATACAAGGCAAAGAGATGAAATTGAGTCCATGGAATGGGACGAGTTCAAGAACTTATTTTTCAATAAGTACTTCCCTCGTATTCTTCGAACAAAGATGGAGAAGGAGTTTCTTGAACTAAAGCAAAAGGATGATGAATTTGTTGGTATATACGAAGCGAATTTTACAATAATTGCAAGGTATGCATCTGGCATTATCATCCAACCTGAAAGTAAAGTTGATCAATTTTTCAGTGGCTTAAAACCAAGTCTTCGAAGGGAATTAGCTATAAGAGACTTCAGTAGCTAGGAAGAAATTGTGCGTTGTGCTATCAAGGTAGAAATGGAAGTTGGTGTTACATATCCATCTCATGGTTTTGACAAGAAACGAAAGATGGAGATCAAGGAGAAATCTCAGAATAATGGTGAAAAGAAGATGAATGTTTCCTTATGCACAAAGTGTGGAAAGAAGCATGGTGGAGATTGTCTTAAAGGGACTAGAAAATGTTTTCAGTGTGGAAAAGAAGGTCATCGAGCAGTTGAGTGTCGAAGTAATGTAAAAAGGGTTTCTAATGATGTGAATAAAGCAAACACTACAGAGAACGCACCACCAACACTTCAATGCTTCAAGTGCAAGGAAATGGGGCATTATGCTAATAAATGCCCTAATCCAAGAGTTAGTGATGATCAACATGAGTAACCACTGAAGGCAACGGAAAAAGGGAAGTCACATGCGATCACTATTGGCAATGTTGAATATGACAACGATGTGGTGGAATGATTAAGTGTTTATGTAATGGGATTCCAAAATAATGTTGTATCCTTGAGTATTGCAATATTTATTGATGTGGTATTCAATGTGATTGAGATATTTTTTTTGGAAATAAGATGATATGCGCATAATGAAGGGAAAACGAGAAAATGAAATGTTTAATAGTATTCATGAGCTCATGATTGATATAAGGACTAAGTGATATCATGGTTTGAGTATATAGAATTTTGAGGATTTGGGTATGTGGAAAGTGTTAACTTTAAACTGCATTCATGTTTTCACTAAGGTATTCAAGAGAATACATGATTAAGGACTTTGAATGTTTGGAATGTGACCAACAAAACATATCTTATGATATATGGGGATCAACGATGGTATTAAATCTCTAGTAATCGTTTTCACTATGTTATGAGAGTGGACTGCAGTATTATGGATAAGCCTAAAGATTGAAATGGATTATGTTGGACATAAGTGAGTATTGTTTAAGGATAGAAGTTTTTTTTCGATATTATTGATGGGATGTTATAGTAATGTAGTTTTAGAAAAAGGACAACCTGCAGGACGGGCGACAGCCCATCGCTTTGGACAAGGCTGTGGGAATCGAACCCACAACCGAAGTGCGACTGGCCTTTATCGCCTACCACTGGCCTACAGGAAGTCCCTGTTTAGTAGAAACTAGTTTTATTATATTAAGAAGTATGATATATGAAGTATAAGTCCATTTTAGGAACCATATGTGATTAATCTCACTATAGATCGACTTATGTATATAATTTTTGATAACCTTTTGTTTGAGACAGATGGAATGACCCGTCATTCTATCACATGATCTGCTAACACTTCACGAATAACAAATTCAACTTCATTTATTTAAGAGATGAAGTGGAAATTGTTCAAGGCATGAACAACAGTGAGATTGTACCAAAATAAAGAAAGTATTTATTCTAATTCAAATTTTCAACTTTAGGGAAATGATCTTGAAAACCAAAAATGTTGTCCTAGTGATCTTATACCTGATGAATCAGATGGTAACTTAGATCGTCACAAATTTATGGATTTGTGATTGTTGGCTTTTCCATAGCCATGTTCTCTACCACTCTCCATCAGAACATGATGGTTAGATTTTTCTTCCATATCCATATTTTCACCTATGTGGAAACCCAGTGATTAGTTTATTTGGGTAACCGTTAAGTTTCATACTTTTTTTTTAAAATATTGGTTTTGGTATTCCTTTTTACGATGTGGGTTTCTATCAAAGAAACTTTCAAATAGTAAACCATTTATAACCCCTACGAATTTCGAGGGAGAAATTCATTTTAAGGGGGGTAGAATGTAACACCCCGAGATTTTATGAAAAATATTCTTTTTAATTTCATTAATGTCTTGTGTTGTACGCTACACCAAAAGAAGCTTTCACAACACGCATCCTTGACTTTCCTTTCATTACACGCAATCGCGACCTTCCACGATAGCGTGTGTTGTACGCAACACCATGTTTCACTAAACAACGATTTGCTATTAAAATATTATTATAACTAACCGTTATGAATAGTAATAATCACCTTTTAAAATTTTAGAAATTTTAGCCCTCAAAATGGACTTCATTTTTGGATTCGGAGTATCGAATTTACCCTAAGGTGAAATTTTGGTACTTTTCGGATAACTTTCATATTCTGATGAATAGTGAAAATTACTAAATTATAATTAAAAACAACTTTTTTAATCAAAATAATTAATAGTGATAAATTATTAATTTCAGTGGTTTTAAAGTATATTTAGAATATATTCTTACAATTTAATACAATGTTGGTCATTGGATGTAATTTCACATTTAAACCAGACATAAACAAGTGTCAATCTTTTGATAGATATTGTTTCTTAAAAACACGCTATTTGTTTTAACAGTGGGATTTAATTATAAAATTAATTAATGCAAATTCTATGTTATGAATTTGATAAAATAGACTTCATTTTTGAATTCGGAATATGAAATATAGCTTAAGATGAAATTTTGGCATTGTTCTGAAAAACATCAATTTTTGATGAATAGTGAAACTACTAAGTGGTAGTTAAAAAACTGAATTTTTCATCAAACTTAATTTTACCGCTTCTGTGAATGGAATTTCAAAAATCCGAGAGACACGGTTGATGTCAGTGAGTAAAATGTGGTTCAATGAGATGAAAATAATTTTTGGTGAATAGTAACTTTTTACTTTTATTTACCACGGTTAAAAGTAAATAGGGTAATTAAGGGTAAGAATGATATTAATATTACCCTAACACATGTCCTAATTCTATTGGACAAGTGTATCTCGACCAAAAACAACCTTAAGTGTAAAATATTATCATTTAGGCCCACTTGGATTAGATTAGGACATTTATTATTATTTAATTCAAAGAAAAGTTAAAAGAGTTAAAATCAAAGTATATTTACTAAAACATTTTTAATATAGGGTTATACATAAGCTAAATTCGATTTTAAATATTCATTAGAAAGCTAAAAAGATTTTCTACATTATGGTATTTTATTTGTAATTTTTAGACATCCAATAATTTAATTTATTTATGACACAAATATGATGCAGTAATTATCTTATTAATGAAATATTGACATAATTGATATTATAAATACAAAAATAAATGTAATTTAAGACTTTTTATGAATTCCACTAATTTTATAGGTTACTATGATATATTAGTGTTGATTTAATCAACTTTTTTCGAACATATAATTCTTTTATGACTTTCAAAAAAATCATATATCAAATAGTGTCAAAATTGACACAAAATAGTTTTTAAATCAAATTTTATATTATTAATTGTTATTTTATTCCTAAAAATCTAAGGTTCGGCCAAATGACTTATATAAGGATATATATATTAATAATAAACATTTTGGGGTTCTTTTTTCATGTTATAGTAAGTTTATTAACCATATAGTGAAAGAAAACAAAAAGACACGGTAAAAGTTAAATTATTAAACTTTGAGTTAAAATCTAATTGATAAGGTCAAAATAATACCCTAAACTTGTCTAAATCCTATTGGTTGATAGGATTTAGACCCATCCCCACTTTAGCTTCGAAATAAGACCCTTTGGAACCATTATAAACTGATTTTGACTTTAATATAAAATAATATTTTGAGATATTCCTAAGGTGCCCCTCTCCTCCCTTATAAAAGGGCACCTCCTCCCCCTCCTCCTCACACCAATTTGAGCACTCAAGCTCGACAAAACCCTGCCAAAATCCCTTCTACACTTCCCTAGAATAATCCTATAGGTTCTGGTCTTCTTCAAAGACCAATCTTAGTTCCCTAAGTGAAGGATTCAAAGAGGAGTTTCAAAGAAGAGGTAATATCCATTACCGATCTTTTCAATTTCATTCTTCTTCAACTTCTTCTTCTTTTGTTGTTTAATGACAAAGTAATAAAATAAGTATTTCTTATATATTTATATGTTATTATAAATATGAAACAACTCTAATTAACCTTCTATCCATCCTACGGAAAAAGGAAATCACCGCGCGTGCGTACGTACGGAATACCGTCTCCACGCCGTGGTGTAATCTATTTTCTACCACCACCTTAATTGGATGGGTATAAAGGTGTAATGAGTAACTATATATGATTATTGTAAAGTGATATTGATACTGAAATAGTATAAATACACTTCAACACAATTCCACGACCATGGGAACGATATCATCGCTCGTGCGTATGTACGGACTACCGTCTCCACGACGCGATGAGATTCATTCTCAATGATTAACCATTCATGAATGATTATAAAGTATATATAATAAGTACTAATGAAATATATGACCTAATAATGATACTGGAATTATTTATATTTATATTTATGTCATCTACTTAATTCCATTCAATTCAATAAGGAAACGAAAACAGCGTTCATGCGTACGTACGGACTACCGTCTCCATGAACGGTGTATTTCTTTCCATTTTCTGATTTATTATATATATGTATATCCTGAATATATATATATATAAATAATGTTTTATATTCTCGAATTAAGTAATCATGATCTAAGTAATCATATGAATAATTACAAGTTAAAAACACGAACGACAAATGAGACGATTTTACCCAAAATGCTACTTTAACATGAATTTACAAAAGAACGGGTAATATAAAGTCATAAGTGGACCATATATGATATAATAACAATGAATATGATTCTGGAATAAGTCAATAACATGATTTAAATCATTATACAGGAGGTTCGAACACTTACAAAGCAAGTCGGACCTAAGGTAAGGGAAATATCACAATCTCATTTTTATCCGAGATTGTTTGTACTTTGAAATTTACTGGGGTGTATTTTATTATCCACATCCATGTTTCCTCAATATGTAATATTATTTCCATCCACCTAAAATTGTTTAAATCCAATTTTAACCTTCGATGAGTTTTTATTAAAGGATATGAAAGGAATTTGTTTTTCGTTTTTCGTACGAGGTACTTTTTGACTTTTCCGACAAAAGTACGAAGAATGTTTTTTTTTAACTTAAACGGCACGAACGGATTTTTACTGTTTTATAAAGCTTTATTTTCATGAAGCTTACTCCAAAAGATTTCATGATTATTTTTAATAAAATCTCTTTCTTTTAAAATTGCATGATGTTTTGTGAAAAGAAATTCATTTTGAAGAAGAAAGGATATTTTCCTCAAGAATTCATTTCAAGTGTTTTATCAAAATTATTTTCCATATAAGATAATAAAGGGTTCTGTTTCTATCCATATTTTTACATTTATTTGACTATGTTGTGATGGAATAATGATTATGAATTCCTTTATCTTATATGAATTTTTTTATGATGTCATGATGTTTAAGATTCCCATTTGTATTACATGGGTTATGCAATGATGTATGATTTATGATTTTGTGGAACACATAATAATGGTATCATTATGAGATGGGTGGGACCTATATCTCCCTCCAATGCATTGGGTAAAGATTTTATATCTCATGAGATAGACAGGGCTGGAACGGTAGGTTATACCGGTTCAGTGAAACAGGACTGAAATGAGGGTTACTCGATTCAGAAAGGGACTTTGTCCACTAAGATAGTCTTGGCAATGAGTCTTGACTAACAAGAAATGATTCTCTATGATTATGTGTGAATGACACAAAGTTTCATGTTTTAAGTTATGATTATTGTGATTACATTTCACTGCCATTATTTACCCCATGTTATGAAATTATGATCTCTTTTACAGGTTAAGATTCCCAAAAGTTATGTGCTTATGTATATGATGTGATTGATATTTCTTTTGTTTACCCTTACTGAGCATTTGAGCTCGCACTTTTATGTTTTCTTTTCCCCAGGATATAAAGAAAGGTTTTAGGTAAAAAAAAGAAGATCTTTATGGGAGATTTTGAAGATCTTTCACCACGATTAGAAGATTACGTTTTGAGTTTCCAGAGACACTAAACTATTACGATCCTTGTGTGTGTGTTTTTGTTATGTACTAAGTATTCCGCAAATGTAATGTAATGTCCATGTACGTCAAGCTACGGGTCTCTACATATTTTGAGTTTATTTAATAATTCCTGATTAAAAAACTCATTTTTGTTATATATTAATGTAAGGTAAGAGTTAATGTTGGAATTCCTCAATGAAAAATTATGGGATAATATTATATTTTTGAAATAAAAAATTGTCATTTTGGTATGTTTGTCAGTGTTATCAATATTGTTAAAAAAAGAATCCCATAACTCTATGAAATGGATCATGAAATGAGAAATAATACGTTACTGCCTTCATATATGATGAATAAATAGTATTTCAATTCATCATGGATATATAGATTGTCATATTTTTTCAATTTATAGGTATTTAAAATATTTTATCAATGACATCTCTCAGTATCTATAATTATTTACGCTTTTCTTCTATGTCAATATCGTTACATCCCACCAATATTCCCCAAACATGAAACTTTATTTACGTGTTATTCCTGATGACATTAATATTTCCCCTTCCAAATTTTTAAGAGGAAGTTTCATTAGCCATTTTTATAAAGTGGATTTCCAACAATGATATTTTTCATTTTCATATTCATTAATGCTGAGATGGATATTAAATAGTGAGGATTGAATATATATAAGGGTGTAGAGTGTAATACCATAACATTTTAAAAGAGGGAAAAATGGTCAATATCATATATGACATTGAACTAAATTTCATGAATAGAATATGAATCCCCAAGAATTTATGATAATTTTTTTAAAATTCAATATTTTTTGATATCTTGTGATGCACACAACATCTGGTTTTTACGAAACAAATTACAATATTAAAATATTATTATTTAGCCATGACCATTATGACATAGCAATTAATATAGAGGGTATTAATAATAATAATTAACTATTTTAAATTATATTTATTAAACATTTGTAGATTTAATTAAATGGTTGTATATTTATTAAAAATAAAAAATTAACCATTTACAAGAAAAATAAACAATATTTGTAAAATAGTATTTTCCTAACTTACGGTTTAGCCACTATTTTTCAAGACAAAATGGAAATAATTTATTACAATTTTGAGAAATGATAAATTATAATATATATATATATATTTATAAATCATCATTTTGACATTAACCTAGGGTGATAAATTATCTTTTATTTGAAAAGGTTAGTTTTTCACTGAAGAGTATAAAATGTCTATTTTATTAAAATGGTAAATTGTTTTTAATAATTTAAATAAACTAAAAGTCCCCGAATATTTATTTAATAATTTATAAATAATTTTTTTATTTAGTTATACAAAAAATTTATTACATTTATATCATCATTATACTACATTTTGTTTTTATTTTATTTTTAGTATTTTAAAACAATTTAATAAAAACTATTTTAAATTTCTGAATATATATATATTATAATTATTTAAATAACTCACAATGATGAATGACTTAAATTAAATTTATAGTTTATATTTATATAAATATAACTATAAATTTATTTATTTATTATTACTTTTCATATAGTTGTTATATGATTATCTTTTCCTCAAAAAAAATTATTTATTAAAGAACTGTTTACTCGTAACATCGTCACAAATATACTCAAATTAAATTATGTGTATTCTACAATTATAATTAGAAAAAAATAATTTCATATTTGGAATCATCATAATTATATTTTTCTATTATGTTCATATTAATGATTGTAAATAATGATAGAAAAAATATCAAAAACCATATTGTGGATAAACTATAAACTGGTTTATAAGGGATTAAACTAATGGGATAAGTATTAAAATTGATATGAAATGGTATAAATGATATTTTTTAGGAATATTTTGAACATATAAATTATAATTATATTAAATATAATATTTTAATATTTGAAAATGCTAGAGGAATTCGTCCGTTTTGAAAATTCTTAATGTGTCATTGCCCCCACTTATAAATTCCAAACTCATATCCTCTTCACCTCACACCTCCAAACTGTATTGGTTTGGCCAATATTTTCCCAAATCATTTCAATAAATCCATATCATATTAATCAAATACGTTTTTGGTAATAAATCCATACTAGGAAGTCACTTATTTCATAAAAAAGGTATTTGAAAAATAGGTGAAGTCCTAAATTGAGAATTTTAATTTATTTTAACTAGAACCTCTTTCAAATAAAAATAAACCATATAGATATAAAAACATAATATAATTTTAATAACTTATATTATTCCATGTTAATGGAAAGAAATGTATCCATTCCCTTTTACCTCAAATGGTAAAAGAATCCATTGATAATGTGTATGGTGGGATACCACCTCACAAACTGATGTAATTCATTTTCCATCACTGCTTCTCATAGATATATATAGTAATTTATGTGGACATAATATATTATATTAATTATATATATAATTATATAAATAATATTTCATATATACCTCCTTAATTTCCATTCCATTGAGATTGTGATAAATTTGTTTTTCTGTACAATGGACAACTGCCTCACGATGTGATGCGAATAGTTTTTGCAAATAATATTTATATAGAAGGTATTAACAATTAATTTCAATTTTTTATTTGAAACTATTTATTTATTAATAAATCTAAAAATATATATATTATATCAGATTACATTATTATCGATTGAATAAATGAAAATATCATTTTACTTGTTTTGTGTCCTACCACATCATAGAAAGTTGTGATTCATTTTTTTCGTATGCTTTAAAATAATGGTAATATATGATACCTTAAATGAATATATATTATATATATTACTTGATATTTAATCTGAAAATTAATTTACATTCCACTTTCATACACTTTCATGAATTATGTATTTGATAATGTTTCTGGTTCATATGTATGTCCTACCATCACCAGGAAGCGATGTGATTCTTTCTCATTGTGTAAAATCAGATAATGATTTCAAAGAATAATATAATAAAAAATGATATTTATACCTTTAATATAATTTTGGAAATTATGTAACTATAACATATGATCAATTTCAAGAACATTCATAAAGAAACATGTAGAATAAAATAAGGCAATTAACACCCAAATCAATAGTGATATTGAATGATTATTAATTAATAAGTAATAATATTTTATAAAAGATTCATATATGATATTAAAAATAATATTATTATTTTAGAAAAAAATAAAAAAGTATTGTATTAATACATTATACATGTGGTTAATGAGTTCTAAAGTTAATGAAAGATTTATGAATGATGTTTCATAACTTAATTTCTATTTTTTGGTTTATAGAAGTAATATATTTATTATATTCTTCCTTGATTATTAGTTATTTTATTTTTGATTGATTTTTGGTGTATTTAAACTTATCTATTTGTCTGTCTTTATTTTTAACACATATTCACCCCTTTGATTAACTCTCACCTTAATGATTTAATCATTTCAAATGATTATCCTAAAACTTCATTCGCTGATACACATGATTTTTTTGCCTCTATGTTCATTTGAATGGAATATATAATACCCATTTTCATTCTATATCAGGAATCCTTCATATTTCATTGTATAATAATTATTAATTCATTTAATTCATTGATAAGAAATAATTATTCAAAAGTTACAAGTATGGAAATAGTTTATATATCAATTTCATTTTAATTTATATTACTTTCACTGGGATTTCAACTTAAGAAAATTGATTTATAATTATCCAATAAAACCGTTTAACTTTTTTATACTATTGTACTGCATAATTTTTTATTCAAATTGTACCGTTTTCAACTATTTTGTATATGAATGTTTTGATAAAAAATTTAAAAAAAAATTAACTTCATTTCTATCTTAGTTGTAAAACACTTTCTCTTCAAAATCAATGTTTTCTCATATTGTTTTGATAAATGAATTAAAATTATTTTTTAAATTATTTTTAACTATTTTAAGATTTTTATGAAACAAATTATATGTATCTTCCTTTAAAATACTAAATAAGATAATCATTTTCTTATCATATAGAAATGTGAATGTGATTGTTTTTTAAACATTATATGTATTAATTTAACTCTTCTTCAACAGTGGCCACTCAATGATTTATAACAATAATTATTTAATGATTCCAGATTTGTCTTAATAAATTTTATGATTCATGAAAATAGAAAGGATATTTTCCTAAATAAATGTTCAAAGTGATATTTCAAAATCATATTTTATCTAAAAATACATCCGTTGAAGTTACTCATTTTAATACATTTATATTTGTCTTACATGTTTTTGATTTCATAAAAACTATTTTCATCATCTATAACTAGCTTTTACGTTTTGGAATACTTATAATATATATATGTGTGTGTGTGTATGTGTCTGTGTGTGTTTTAAATGGTATATGAAGTTATTAGTCCTTCATTTTATATGGAAATGCAATGATTTTGTGAATATCTTCAATTCATTTATTATAAGAATTCCTTTGAATAAGATTTGATGAAATATTATGGAACCCATTTTAATTCCTCAGTTAATTATTTTTCGGTCGCTTTTGATTGATTTACATTATGTGTCACACATTGATCCTGACTTTTTTATTATGGGTATTCACATATGTAACTCCAATTCTTTGGGAAAATATTTAGTCTAATGAGACGTCATGTACAGTATTTGAGAGTAAACCTATCCCATTTTGGGACTTTGTCCATAATGTGATATTATCTAAGCAGTTATCATAAACTCATTTAAATTTCATGTAATATTTTTTGACTAAATATCATTTTCAAATATGAAATTATAATGTAATGTTAATTATATTATTCTTCAATTTGATTACTCAGGTGCTTCATATATTATGAAATTATGTTACATCTCTAACTCAGAAATTATGATTCCTTGTAAAGATAATAACAATACTATATTTTATAGATCATCCCTTTATTTATGTACACCATATGTTATTAAATGAAAAATTGGGATATGTAATGGATTTTAGGATCTCACCATGGAAAATAAAACAATGATTCAATGTTTTATATATTAAAAACTTGGACTTTTGATGTCACTATAATTTTACCATAATTTCATTGTATTAATTATTATTTATGTTAATGAATCATGTAATATTATGTGTAAAAGGATTGGGTCATCATATATAAATCAAATCACACTACAAAATATTATTCTGGTAATAAAATTCTTTCCAAAATCAATTGCATGAGAATCATTATTTTTATTCATAAAATGATTTAAATTAAAAAAAATTACAAAAATTACATTTTAAATAATTTTGTAAAAGTAAATGTTTAAATAAAAAATATATGATATCAAAAAAATTCCATTTTGTCCAACTCAAATAGGTTGATTTATGAATAAAATTTCCCAGTTTATCATTTGAAAAAAATTATGTTTTTTTGAAACTTATTTTCAAGATTTCTATATAAGATAATTATATATAAAAATGTATATAAGTATAATAAATATTATTAAACTAATATTTATATTAATAAATATATTAATGTATCATAAATATAATATTAGTGAATAATACCCCCTACTTAATCCATATGACTATGATGATTGTTTTCCAAATAAAATTAATCATTCATATAATAACTAATTCTAAACCCTTTATTGATTTATTTATAATGAAATGCCCCTCATCAGAGTGTCTAACAGAGAGATAAGATAGATAAATAGATATATCAATAAGGATAATAGATGAAGTACTATTTGTTATCAATTTTCAATCTCTCAATCATGTTTTATGGTGACACTCTCTTAAAATCATTGAGAAGTCCGAACAAATCATATTAATAATCCATAAAACTATTAAACTGTAATTTATGCTTCTATTTTAAATTAATAAAGTAAAATATCTTATTTTAAAACTGATTTGTTGGTTTATTTCTAAATGAAATTCTACCAATCCATTTATTAAACTATTATATTCCATATTACACACGTTTTTCATTATGTAGTATATAAAAAACTATTATATGATGATGATATAAGTCTTTCATTTTTACTTACATAAATTTCATTTTTATGACTAACTCAGTTTTAAATGAAAAATTATTATACTAAATGGTTTTGAGATAATTATTTTTGATTCATTTTTTACCAAAATCATATAAAAACGTCCATAATTCCCCAAAAATCAATAAAAATTGAAAATCATATATACATGACATATTATTTATTAAAAAAATATAGATATTATAAGACTATGTGAACATAGAAATAAATTAGTTTATATGTTTCAAAAAATATCTCACCCTTAGTATTGGATCTGCAGTACTATTATATGAATTTCTATTTAGAATATATCAGTTAAATACACATTCAAATGAAAAATAGAATCCATGTCTATAAGAAATTGTCTAATAAGTCCATATATTGCACTAATTTTGAAAACCAATTACAGAACCATAAAATATCATTTTTTTAATGGTAATAATAAAATACATACTTGTTTAATACATCCCCAAATAAGAATCATAAAAAACATCAGAAATAAAATGAAATTTCAATGGATATACAAAATTATATGAAAATTGTCAATTTAATTAACTGAAGGATTATTTCCACGGTGCAATTACTTGTGAGGGGAAATTTCGATTTTCATGATTCTCTATATTATGTTATTTTTATAGTTTTAAGGTTTTACCAAGTGGTTTCTCACATTCCCTAAAAAGAGTTTTTATAATACAAATTAATTTTCATTCAGTCATGTAGTCAAAATCCTAACACAAGATGCCCTCATAACCATTTCCAATAACTTAAACAAACAACATGATAAATATTCAATTATACATGCATAGTTGTTGATTATGATGGGATATCATCATACAAGTTAAAATCATCTAAAAATATGTTATCATCTCATACCCATGTTAAATCTCTTAATATATACTTTTACACAATATTTTAGCAAAATATTGATTCTTTGATTGGTCTATCATAGAATGTATATAACAGTTTAATATGAATCCATATGTGAGAATTATTATAATAAAATAATTCAATAGAATAAATTTTATATTCGAACAATATTAATAAACTAAATGCATAATATGAATGAATAACATCAAAAAAATTTATGGTTCTCCCTTTTTCTCCAATAATTTAATGATCATATGTTATACTAATCCTTATTGAATCACTCATCATGTATTATTCCCCCTATAAATATTTGTTTTATAGTGTTGATTTCAATATATTATGGTAGATGTTATAACCTGATAAATCATAACCACGTCCTTTATAAGCATCAATATAAAATAATTAATAAAATATTATTTAATGGTGTAAAAATTCTTTCAATTCAAAAACCAATCAAGGATTTCAAAAATCGCATAATACGTATATAGTAATCTAAGAAAACCAATAAAAAATTTAATCATTACAATCCCCCATTTTTATGACATCATAGATAATGTCATAAATAACACCATTAGTCATTAATAATCTTCTATATACTATAAACAAGTTAAATATTTTTTTTAAAACATATGATAAATGTTTTTTCATTCATTTCAACCAAATTTGTCACAACACATAACCATATTTCATGGTAGATCTAGGATAAGTGCCTAACTAAAATTTTGAAAATAGCTTATAACATATTCCATCAAATAAAATGTAATAACCACTCTATTACCAAATTAGTGAACCAAATCACATGATAAAGACAACTCGTTAATGGTCACTATAACACTTGTTGTGAACTCTCTCAAATTATATTAAAAAATGTATTCTTTAAACCCCTTCACTTTATGAAAATACACATGATTGAAATAAATATGGGACAACATCATTCAGTCTCCATCTATACACATCATTAAATGAAAATCATCCAATATGGATATAGGGTTTCATTGTATTTCATCATCCATTACATCATGAGTCTAGGATTTTGAACATCAATAATCTACCACATCATTTGACTTTCTCAATGCATAATAAAAAAAATATTGTAAAGTGAAAAAATATATTTTTCATCCATTATTAGAAAGATATTAAATATTTTTTAGGAAAAACTATTATTAAGTATTATATGAAACAATACACCATGTGTTATTCACAAATTAATAAATTTATACATATTTATCATGGATAACCCTAACCAATTCTAACTCATTTGTTGGATATTTCCAACAATATGGATATGAATGTCTCAATTAAAATGACACTATATCATCCCTCTCCATGAGAAGTATCAAATCCTTACACTTGATGTATCATAATACACCATTACTTATTCATTAGTTTAATGAAATAAGAATACTATAGTTGATTTAAATGTTTCAAGATAAATACAATAAATTTGATGCACAATTTTATGATAGTAACGATGTTTTATTATAAAATTATAAATGCTATTATGTATGAAATATGAGATATATATAAAATAATTTTCATTACTAAAAGAATATAATAAATTTCAGTATGTATATAATATGTTATTGTCAGAGTTAAACTATAAATATAATTATCGAAGACCATAATTTTAATGAGGAAATATCCATTAATGGATGTTAATCCATGAGAACATAAACACACTAAAAATAATAACCATAAAATCCCATTATCAAAAAAAATCTCTTTTGGAATGTAAAAAAATGTTGGTAAGTTAGAATGTACCGTAAAACCACACAGCAAGTAGAACTCTCACCAAGTCAATAAACCTTTCTTAAATATAAAATAATGTTAAATTAATTTTTGATTACTTGAAAAAAAATCACATTGTTTCAAATTTGTAATATATTCACGAGAAAATGTAATTATATAATCAATAAGTATTGTTTCATTAGATTACCATAATCGTTTAATAGTTAGAGAACATGGTCACTATTTATTACATCACACATATTCAAGTGGGCTACCCGTCATTATAGTGGGACCCAACCATTCAATTTATTTCACAAGACATTTATAATCATATATTCCCCATTATTTTTATTTTCCACTTCCATTCGGAAGATGTTGAATCTCTCTAGATACTAACAGACAATAGAAGTGAAATTTACTCTTAGAATCCATTTCAATGATTTTTTTGTTCCATCCATTTCATTTGTGTTATTATATTTATCTTAAATCCTCATTCCTATAGAATATTACTACTATAATGAAATTTCATGTTAATTTGTTCCATCTATAAACAAAATGTCTTTTAATGACCTGGGAAACAAAAATATAAATATCTATCTTTTGAAGTCCCCAATCGTTATTTTGTAAAAACGTTATTTGGAATATAAATATTTTAGTGATATAGAATATGAAATTTTTTTAATTGGGATTCGTATTAAAATTATGAGTATATATGTTTTATGAGAGATTATTTTTCATAAGGATTATAGTAAAATATGTTTAACATGGGTTTTAGTGATGTTGAATTTTTTTATTTATATTTATTTTTCTCTAGTATATGGTTTATATTAAATTTATAGGGGAAAAATATAAATATTATCATAGGGATAATTTTTTAGTTCAATTTGAATGCTCATTTTTTGTTCACATCACTTATGATTTTTCCATGATGAAAATTTAAACACTAGAGATTATTATTTTTGTTTCTTGTCTTTTATGTATGGTGTTCGTATGGAACATAGTTGTAGAAAAATCCAAGAAAATTTTTAATTTGGGTTTGAGTGATTTTTTCGTGACTAGTGAATACTATGATAGAGTGTGTTTCTATTCATCGTGGGTCTAATTATAAGACAAAGTTATGTCCACATAGTTGGAACTACTGTGGGAAACAAAGATATAACATATGTCACTTCCATGATATCCTTAAAAGGTATAAAATTACTATTTTCCCCATTTGGAATTTAACCCTCATCATATTATATTTATTATTTCACATACAATGGTCCCCGAATTATCATGGAACCCCATATAACATTTTCCACTGTCGATTCCCCCTTGTTATTGTTGTATTTTGGTCGAAATTTCAGTTGATGACTTCCATCTATTTCTTGTTTCCTTCTTCGATATCTAGGATTTTTGGAGAATCCATATTGGCTTTGAGTTATTAAAACACTAGGGACTTATAACCTCTTTATATTTTAGTTCATATTCCTTTCAATGGAAACTGTTTTTTATATCTTGCATGACAAGTAACATTGAGCATAAATAAAACATAAAAATATTAAACAAATGTGATTTTTATTACATAGACATTGAATTGATGATTATGAAAAATATTAACTAAATTATGGAATATATATATAGACAAAATTTCAAATAAAAAACTTATTATTTAAATAAAATTAAATAAATACTTAAATTTAATTTATAAGTATTTTATAATATGAGTTTAAGAATAGTTGAGGTTTAATGAAGTCATTTTTATATAAAAATTTGTTTCATTATTTAATGTATATTTATTTAAAAATATAAATTTTTTATTTTTAGAGAATGATAAAAAGAAAATTATTAAAAAAATTACGTTGAAAAGACAATATTATGTTATTAAATGTATTTGTATTATTATGAATAATTGATTTTTGGGTGAGTAGTGAAAAGTTAAAATTTTGAAAATACTGTTTTTTAATTAAATTAACATGAAATTATAAATAACTGAAAGTTTTTCAAGTCCTTTTATTAAAAACTATATATATTTTATAAATAATATATATGTTTTCTAAATATATTGTTGTACATATTAAAATTAGTTTCACAATTTTAAAATCCAGTTAATATTTGTATTCTTAAAAAAATTTCTTTTTATTTGTTTATTTTAATAAAGTTTACAATATAGTACATTATATATTATTTGGATTTAAATTTTAAACAGATAAATTTTTTCTAAAAATAATATAAACACTTGAATGTTAATAAACATTCAACATGCTTTGGAATAAGATAAATTTTATTCTTCATAAATTCAATAATCTAAAAAATAATTTTCATTTCGTTTTGCATATATATATTAAAATTAATTTTTCCATTTATTAATTATGGATTGAAAACATAGATACTATATTCTAATAATTCATGTTCAATTTATTTAATATTTTATATTTTGATTATAGTCATAATTAATATCAATTGTTGGCAAAAGTATTCATGTTGAGTTTTCCTCTAATAAATAACTTTGTATTTTTTATTATAGAATAATTTTAAAACTAAAAAATAACTCTTTTAATATCTCAAACAATATTTCATTTGGATAATAATAAGATATTAATTTTATTAAATTTTTTTTTTATATTTTTTTAAAAAAAAAATTGATGTTGAATTAATTTTTATTTTGATGTTATATTTACATTGGGGTCCTACAAAATGAAGATTTGTATTCATAATAGAGTTATTTATTAATGTAAATTATTTAAAAATTACAATTTGTTTGAATCATTGTTATTTTCTAAAATTAATGGGCATACTTTATATTTCTATTTGTATAGTGATGTGTTTCTTGTCAACATAATACAATTGACGTGTTAATTAGTTTAAATGATATATAACGTATATTTATTTTAATAATAATTTCATGTTAATAAAATTTCAATAATTAATCAAGTTGATATGAAATTTTAAATCTTTTCATTTATGTTATCTGGCTATTACACTATTTTTAAATATAAATATCATCAACCATCTTGAATGATATTTTTTGAAAATTAAATTTATTTATTATTAGACAGAGTGACTAAATACTTTTCCATCCGAAGGAAAACATTACCATGGTTTTCCTTAATTGTATTAAAAAACATATACCACATCCAAAAAATACCTTAGGGTCACTTTTATCTTCTCTTGTGGACTTATGTTACAAAAAAGTTCTTTTCAATAAAATATGTAAGGGTTTCAAATCCATTTTCATCTATTTAACTATGATTATTAATTTTTATATTCTATTAATCCATTTTTTATATTTCACTAATTATTCCATTAAAGTTATAGTGGCACTAATTCAACTAATTTATAGTAGTGGTTCACTTTTTACCTCTCAATTGATCCTTCCAAATAAGCTTTTATTATTTCAAAATGAGTGGTTTTCATTGAATGTCTTTTCATTTCAAATCATCCTCATAAATTTTCATCAATAAAAATATTAACTAAAAATCTATACTAACTTTTTGGTTTATTTTTTATCTATTTTATTTAATTAAATTTTTATATATACTCTGTTTACACGTAATTTAGACAATTTTAAAATAAATTACACCGTAGTTGTTCTAAAAAACCTATGTGAATGATGATACTTTCAGAAAATGAATACTTTCATATGTACTATCAATTTATTAATGATTTCATATAATATATATATATATATATTATTTTTTTAATTCCTATAATTTTTTATTGGTAAATTATCCACTATTGAATTTTATTTCAATATAAACAATCCTGGCTATTTTTATCCATAAAAAAAGATTCGTAATAGAGATTTTTAAGACGTTTATAATAAAAATTCATATTAAACATAGTTAAATATGTAATGACATAGACCATATAAAATAAAAATAAGGTGTTTTATGACTCCACTTATCAATAACATTTTACTGTTATGAATTTAACAAACCTATATGTGGATTATCAGTATAAAGGCCAAAGAAAATAAATAAAAGACATAAAATAATTTAGTAAATTAAGGGAAAAATATAATATGTTAAAATTATATAGTAATAAACATGAATCATGTTTTAATAAATTATTTAATTAATATAATATCATTTATTATGATGTAATTATGTGTATGAGGCATGTTAGGACACTAGGTAATGGGTTCTTTCCAATTTTTTCCCTTGAGATATATCATTTCAACATTGACTATGTCATACAATGATTATGTAAAGACTAGAAAATTCCAGGTAATGTTTTTTTAATTAAATGGGAATTTTAGAAGTCTGTGAAAATTGACGGCGCGTGATTATGAGGTCTGAAGTGATAGGAATGAATTTTGAACTTTTTTTTGGTACGTTCAGTAATCATATGATATGGTTTTTGAATTTTTGAACTGATGCTCGGAAATGAAATATGAGGGCACTGTTGAACACACTGCACTGGTATTCGCTTAATTGGACCTTCACCTCGACCGCAGTAAGTTGAGGGTGAATGATAGAATTTGAGTTTTTTGTTAATGAATAATATAAAATAAAATTGTGTATCATTTTATTTTATTAGGAACTCCAATGTGGATGTTGATAGTTGGGGACCCCCTGAACTAAACATCACATGTGAGGTTATGGAGGTGGGGACCATCAAAATTAACATCCCATGTGGGTTATGGTGGTGGGAGCCACCTAAGATTAAAACCCCCTTGAACTCCCGTCTTTATGGGAGAAAAACCTCTTGGACTCCCCCACATTATTTGTGCCACCCCCTAAATTAATTATACCTAATCATAATTAATTAATTAAGATAATTTGAAATTATTCCAACAACCAGAATAGACAAGCTGTTCTATTATGTGGGATACATTGAATTTTGGTGGAATTCAGAGGAAAGGGATGTAAAGAGGAGAACATGGAAGAACACATCCTACAATGAAGAGCTCCTCCAATGAATAAAGTCGATGCACGACTTAGAATTCTTCATTAGGAAATCCTCCAACGGTGGACATCTTCAACAATGAAGAACCACCTCCATCTAAGAGCGTATATGTGATGAATGTTCTCGAGATCAGAGGCTTGTGGAGGGCGAGATGAACATCAGCAACTTCAACTTCTCTCATCGACGTCACCAATAGAATGAGATAGGGCTGTGTTTTAATTTGATCGATGTTAAATTCCATATCACATTGAATAGTCTTCCTTGATTCGTATACTACCTCCCTAACGCCGAAGGTAGAGGTTAAAAAACATGGCCCGAACCCTCTAAAAATCACGTGGATCTTTTGTGTGTTCTTCACGATGGTGACAGCGACCGGTGGCGGAGGTTGGAACTGGTGGAACTCGAGAACTGCAACAAAGGAAATGAATAAAGGGCAGACGGTCGAGCCGGCCACCGGTGAAGGCATGGTGCTCCGCCACCCTGCGATCGTCGTTCCCAGTGGTGCTCCCACACCCGTGGCCTTCGTGGCACCTATGGCCCCCACACCCTGCGGTGCTCCGTTTCCTGCAGCCTCCATGGAACCCACAACCTTCACCGACCCGTGACACCCACAGCCTCGCGCCGTCCCGGGGCACCTGTGGCCTCCGCTGCACTACGGCACCCGTGGCCTCTGCCACCCCACGGCCATGAACTGCCCTGAGGAACCCGTGGTTTGATGCCTTCTTACGGAACCCACATCCTCATGCCTCCCGGCGCCTCCCACGGCCCACACCGCTCAATGGCCTCCTTCACCTCGGGGCACCCATGGCCATCTGTGGCCTTCACGGCCCACGCGGCCTCCACGGCAACCCGCAGCGCCCAAGTCGGGCCGCCCATCACGGGCTGGGCCGGACCCAACATGAGCCCTGCCGGACAAAGCACGTTGGGCCGGGTTGACCCAATCCAGGTCATCCGAGGCCGGGTTGGGCCGGGTCAACCCGACCGGGTCGGACTGGACCTCGTCCCACTTCGACCCATTTACGCTATTTTGGCCATAACATTGGCACCAAACGTCCGATTAACGAACCGTCAGCGGTGCTGGAAACCTTAGAAACAGAAGATCCATTTGTTTTACCGTAATATATAATTGGATAATGTTGGAGATTGTATGGGTTGTATCGATCACGAATCCAACCAGCCCCTCTCGACAAAAGGCTAATAACATACAGACATGGCATCCGATTGACGCACCATTTATTGCGTTGATACCCCTACGATGTGGCATTCCATTGTGATACTACTTCGTGGGACTTCATGGAAGTTGGATTATTGACTAGTGGATTGTGGAGAAGACCCTCCCAGAGAAAATTGAGCGTAGTGTGAGAACCCTATTGCTAACTATGCCATAAAGAATGAAGAGAGATCTTGTGTGGGTCTACACCGAGCGATCTTATGTGGGTCAGCACCAAGCAATCCTGTGTGGGTCAGAACAGAGCGTTCCTGTGTAGGTCAGCTCCTAGCGATCCTTCCTGGCTCAGCACTGAGGGATCATGTGTGGGTCAACACTGAGCGATCTTGTGTGGGTCAGCAGCAGAGCCTCTTAACAGAGTAAAATTATTATTTAGTTATAACTAATCATCTATATTGTTTTACATAAGTTATATATGTTGTGAGATGAGATTGTACATGATAAGTACTTTACATTATGGTAATACCTTGGTGGTATTCTTCTGTGTGGCGTACCTTAGTGGTACATACCATCGTGGTACTCCTTCCTTTGTGGAACAGTTGTGCTTTAGGATTTTGAGTTGGACTATGTGTCTCTTCATGACTGAGATGGGAATACATGATAACATAGGTATATGTATGGGCATATACCTATGTAGGGTTATTAGTTGATTTATTGTTTTTTGGATTACCATTGCTGTATTTTGTGATACCACGAGAGTCTCGGGATCCCTACTAAGTATTTTTATACTCACCCCTACACGGGATATGCCCACACCCCGTTGTGTTTGGTGCAGACGACGAACATCACTGACTGAGGAAGCATGTACGAGGACTGTCGGTGGCATGGAGGTTAATGTTAGACAAGGTGAACTATATATATGGTCGGTAGTGAGTTGTACCAACCCTTTAGGTATGATTCATGGTCGACGATTCATGAGATACTTTTCACCTATCAGCCATCATGTACTTTCCATTTTTCCTTTGCTATCCAGTTGGGCTTGTATTCTGGACCCTTTTACTTACTGTACTCACTCTGTTTACTATTCAGTTTACTTGTGTTAGTATCTTGTTGTGTTCTTGGTTATGTGTGTTATAGTTTATAAAGGCAAAGCCTTCCCAGTTTTAAAGAATACGCCTTAGGTTCTAGTCGCCAGCCCATTGTCTATGGAGGCAGGATTTGGGCAGTCACACCACGGTCCCCGGGGGGCGGGTAATGAAAAATTGGTATCAGAGGAGTCGGTTCTACCATATAACATAGGACTCTGATATTTCTTTTTTATAGAAAAATTGTATAGTATATTTAGTGTGGTTATCTATTTAAGAAATCCAGTGTTGGTGCGGCAACCGACATATCCATGCACCCAGACCCTGACTTCTGATTTCTGACTCAGTGCATGAAAACACTGATTGCGTGTTTGTTTTGATGGGTTTTCATTGTGATATATTGAGTCACCTCACCAGGTATAACTTATTGACCATGGTGCACCTATATCTTATCATGATGCCTCCATACAGATAGCCAACTAGTGTTCCGAGAGTATTACGCACTAATATCCCACTGAGAAATGAGGCCTTGGTGCAGGGACCTATTCCAGTAGAGGCCCCAACAGAGGCACCATCGGTACCATTACCCATTGGGACATCGATGCCACCAGCCCCAACAGCAGAGGATACGCGCCTCTTGAGCATTCTGCATGAGTTCCAATGCCATAGGCCACTTATGTTTAGGGGAGAGACAGACCAACAGGCTATTGAGGATTGGCTACAGGCTATGGTGTGAGTCTTTTGACTTGTAGGGACACCAAATGATCTCATGGTGATCCTATCCCCTAGTCATCTACAAGAACCAGTAGGATGATGGTGGAGCTTGATGCTCTAGGCTCAGGATGAGGTGACAGTTCTCTAGGCAGATATCGAGAGACTGTTTCGAGCAATGTTAGTCCCAGCAACTCTTCGCACAGTGCGCATTCAAGAGCTACATCATCTGTAGTAGGGCATTATGACTTTGGCTCATTACTTAGCGAGGTTAAATGACCTCTCCTACTACTCCATAGATATGATGTGGGACCCATTCATCGGTTTTCGAACCTTCGAGCATGGGCTCAAGAGGGAGATCAGGTCTTCGATGATCTCACTAAGCATCCCGACACAGGCGGGGGTGTTAGAGAGAGCCCTTTTAGTAGAGAGTTTTTTTCCGGAGTAGTCACCAGCAATGAGACCCACTACCAGTAATCACGTACTAGAGTATTCTGTAGGTGGTAGAAAACAAATGTCACAGTGGTCTAAGAGGACCAAACCTAGAGGTGGACGACCACAGGATTTTAGGTCAGTTGTACAGGGCACCCGAGATAGAGCTAGTCATGCTAGGAGTAGGAAGTTTTATGCATGAAGAAGGCAGGGCCACATGGCTCGTGACTGTCTGACCCTCCATATAGATGATCAACAGACAGTCGAAGGACCACCCAGGTAGAGACAGAGATTTGACTGAGGAGGTATGCATGGGGCATACAGACATGGCAGAGGAGTTGTCCATGTAGCTTGTGGTTGGCGACGATTCGAGATGTTACCTCCACCACCACCAGGAGATCCACCCTGACCATAGGGAGCTGGTGGATAGGGGAGATCCTAGCTCCAGACAGCTGAGGCCATTGATCACGATGCATGGGAGATGATACGAGGTTAGATCTATGTCTACTCCTACTTAGTTGCAGCATTTATAGACATAGGTGACAGTCATTATTTTATTTCCACTTCCCTCGTTCGGAGCTCAGAGATAACGACAAAGCCGTTGGCTCGATCCTTTCGGCTAGAGACTCTTACGGGAGCATATTTGATGATTACGCACTGGTGCTGATAGGCGAGTGTACACTAAGAGGTGAGAGCATCAGCAGGGATCTCCTAGAAGTAGCCTCGAGCCCTTACAATGTCATCTTCAGTATGGAGTTGTTATCTATAGTCAATGCTTAGATAGACTGTATTTAGCACAAAGTGTGGTGTTTCCACATGGATGAGACTTGGTTTACCTACATCGATGATAAGGGATCCTTTTCTGGGCAGGACGGACTTACCGAAAAGATAGTGCAGCCGATCACTCATCATTTGTCTAACCATACCCTCAGAGCAGTTGATGTGGAGAGTCCGAGTTATCCTATAGTGGTGGAGCAATACACGGATATCTTCCCTAATTATGTTACAAGTCTACCTCCTCACAGATATGTATACTTTTACATTGAATTGTACCTCAATATGACACAAATATCTACAACCGCATATCGGATGACTCACGCAAAGCTTCGTGAACTGCGGGTGCAGCTAGGGGACTTACAGGGGAAGGGGTTCATTCTGCCTAGGGTTTCTCCTTGGGAATCCCCAATTTTGTTCACAATGAAGGCAGATGGGTGCTTGTGACATTGTGTCAACTTTAGGTGCCTCAACCAGGTGACTGTAAAGAACAAGTACCCACTACTGAGGATAGAAAACCACTTTGATCAGTTGAAACGAACACAGTGGTTACCAAAGATAGACCTCAGATTATGTTATCACCATATTAGAGTACATTTTGAGGATGTGCAGAAGACAAATTTTAGATGTCTGTATAGACATTATGATATCTTGGTTATTCTATTCAGTGTGACCAACAGTCCTACTGTGTTCAGGGGACTCATGAACAGAATCTTTTAGCCATACCTTGATTGTTTTGTAGTAGTCTTCATCGAAGAAATCCTGATCTACTCGAATACTGAGGAGGATCATGATTATCATTTAAGGGTAGTGTTGGACACACTCCAAGAGCACCACCTTTATGGTATGATCTCGATGTTCTCGTTCTGGATCTGAGAGGTTCACTTTCTGGGACATGTAATATCAGAGGATAGAGTTTTAGTTGATCCAGCAAAGATTGATCTGGTACTTTCTTGGGATCCACTAAGGTGTGTAACGGAGGTACAATGTTTCCTAGGATTGGCTGGATACTACTAGAGGTTTGTTCCAGATTTCTCCAGAGTTGCAGCACCACTATTAGCATTGTAGAAGAAGGGGTAACCGTTCGTGTGGTTGGAGAGATGCCATCAAGGTTTTTAGGAGATGAGGTAGAGGATAACTACAACCTCCATCTTGAGGCTTCTAGAGTAGGGTGTTGGGTACGTAACCTACTATGACACATCATGGACTAGGCTAAGATGTGTCCTTATGCAGGAGCATGCAGTGATCGCATATGGTTCTCAGCAGCTGAGACAGTATGAGCCAAAATACACTACCCATGACCTAGATTTAGCGGATGTGGTCTTTGAATTGATGATGTGGCGACATTAGTTAATGGGAAAGAATTTTACAGTGTACTCTGATCACAAGAGTCTTAGGTATACCTTCTTTCAAAAGGACCAGAACCTAAGACAATGACACTGGATAGAGTTCCTTATGGACTATGACTTCGAGATAGTCTATACTCTTGGGAAGGTGAATGTTGTACCAAATACACTTAGATGGAGGTCTGGTATACAACTGCTAGGAGAGGTGACGGAGAAGCTATCCGCTTTGAAAATATCTTTTGTGGATTGGGATGGAGCATCATTTCTTCAGTATCTTATAGTCACTCCCCCATTTCATAAGTGAGTCAGGGAGGTGTAGTTTGGGGATGTTGACTGTGAGGCTCGATGTTCTTAGATATTCACAGGGCATGCACCTGATAGATTTTATAAAGTTGGGGAGCACGCCATCCTCTTCAGAGGATGTACCATGGTACCAGTGTCGCTTCAAGAGGAAGTGATGAGGGAGTTCCACACATCCCTCCAGTGGTACATCCAGGAGTGGCGAAGATGTACTGGGATCCTCGATGTTAGCACTAGTGGCCGAAAATGAAGAAAATAGTAGGATATTTTGTCTATCACTGCCTCACTTTCCAAAAAGTGAAGGCAGCGAATTAGGTACCAGCATGTTTAATTCAGACATTAGTGATCCCAGAGTGGAAGTGGGATGGGATATCCATGGACATCGTGACATTAATTCCACGTATATCTAGTGGTCAGGACTTGATTTGTGTGATCTTCGACCGACTCATCAAGACGGCCCACTTCCTATCGATCAGAGAGCAGGGTTCAATAAAGGGCTTGGGATGCCTCTATGTGTAGGTTATTGTGTGGAGACATTTAGTACCCTTGAAAATTGTCTCTGATCGTGATACATGTTTTACTTCCCAGCAATGTAAGTTGTTTCAGACGGCTTTTGGGACGCTGCTTCATTTTAGCACCGCCATCCATCCTCAGAAGGATGGTCAGACTGAGCAAACCATTCAGACCCTCGACGACATGCTATGGGTTTTCATTATCAACTTCAGTCGTAACTGGGAGGATCACATTCCTTTCATAGTGTTTTCATTCAACAACAACTATCACTCCACCATTGGGATGGCACGTTTGGAGGTGTTGTACGAGCGACCATGCAAATCACCTTTGTGTTGGACTGACCCTGGGGAGTCAACCCTAGTGGAACTAGAGATGATACAGGCTACCACAAATAAGTAACAGATCATCCAGGAGCAGATGAAGACTGCACAGAGCCGGAAGAAGTCGTATGCCAACAAGAGACAGAGACCTCTGGAGTTTGAGGATGGAGACCACGTTTATTTATAGGTCTAACCTCGAGGACGTTTGCAGATATTTGGCCAAGGTGTCTAGTTATCTCCAAGGTTCATTTGACCATTTCATGTACTCAGCAGGGTTGGCGAGATGGCTTTCCTCTTATCTCTTACACCTCAATTTCACTAATTGTACGACAACTTCCACGTATCCCAGCTAAAGAGATACGTGCATGACCCTTCTCACATCTTCGGCCACGGTGAGTTGGACGTCGACGATGGGGTGACTTTTATGGAGGTTTCAGTAGAGATTGAGGATGGACAAGAGTAGGTCCTTCGTATGTGGTTGATACCTTTGGTTTGAAATCGTTGGCAGTATATGAACCTCATAGAGAAAACATGGGTGCGAGAGGCTTAGATTCGTGCTCAGTACCCCCATTTGTTTTCCTAGTTTTGAGTTATGGATTAATTAGACGTAAATCACTAATGTGGGGAGAATTTAAGACAATAATATTCTTTTTAAAAATTTTATTAATTAAAAAGTAATGTTATGAGTCTGCATAAATTGACGGTGCGTGATTCTGATGCCCGGAGTGCCCGGAATCAATTTCTAAACTTTTTTTCATGTACATTTGATAAACGTATGAGCGAGTTTTTGTAACTCGTCAACCAGTTCTCAGAATTAAAATCTGAGGGAAACATTGAACTCACAACTCTGGTATTCACTTAAGAGGACCTTCACCGCAACCATAGTAGGTCGAGGGTGAAAGATAGAATTTGGGTTTTTCGTGAAAGAATAAAATAAAACAAAAAATCTGTAAGATTTAATATTATTTGGAACTCCCATGTGGATGCACAGAGGTGGGGAACAATAGAAATAAACCTCCCATGTGAGGTTATGGAGGTGGGGACCACCAGAATTAACCTTCCATGTGGGTTATGGTGGTGGGGACCACCTGAGATTAAAAACCCCTTGAACTCCACTATTTATGGGAGAAAAAGCTCTTGAACTCCCACACTTTATTTGTACCACATCCTTAATTAATTATACCGACTCATTAATTAATTAATTAAGTTAATTTGAAATTATTCCAAAAAACATAATAGATTACTACTTCTATTATGTGGGCTACGTTGCATTTTGGTAGAATTGTGACGAAAGGGTGGGCAAGAGGAGAACATGGAAGAACACATCCTCCAATGAAGAGATCCTACAACAAAGACCGTAGATGCACAACATCAAATTCTTCCTACGGATATCCTCTAATGGTGGAAACATTCCACAACGAAGAACAACATCCATCGAAGAGCATTTTTCTGACGAAAGAACTCGGGATCATGGGCATGTGGCGGGGGCAACGAATGTCGAAAACTTCGACCTTTCCCATCAACGTCAATGATCAAATGAGGTTGGAGTGTGTTTTAATTTGATAAATGTTAAATCCCCTCTCACATATAATCATCTTCCTTGAGTTGTATGCTACCACCCTAACATGGAGGGTACGTGCCAAGCAAACATGGCTTGACACCTCCACAAATCTTGTGGATCATTTGTGTGATCTTTTCGATGGTGACAGCGACCGGTTCCAGTGGTTGGCACCAGTAATACTCGAGAACCATGTCCAAGGTGATGAAAAAAGGGCGGCTGGTCATGCTAGTCACCAGGGACGGCATGGCGCTCCACCACCCAATGGCCTCAATGCCCCATGAAGGTCTGCTACCCCACGGCCTCCGTGCCCCACGACCTCCGTGCCCCATGGAGATCTACCGCCCCGCGGACTTTGTGCCTCTTGGCGCTTGGCTACCTGTAGCCTCCACAGCACCCACGGCCTCCGCCGCCTCGGGGCCTCGTGTTGTCCTGTGACACCTATGGCTTCAGCCTCCCCGCCACACCCGCGGCCTCCACCGCCCCGCGACACCCATGGCCTTGCACTGCCACGCGGAACCAGCGACCATTCGCGACCATCGCGGCCCACTCAGCCTTCGCGGTGCCTCGCGCTGCCCATGCCGGGCCTCCCAGCTCGGGCAGGGCCGGACCCCGCGTGGGTCGGGCTGGACCCAACGGGTCTGTCTAGGTGGACCCAAACCAGGTCGGCCTAGGCCGAGTCAGGCCAATTCAGTCTGACCAGGCGGAGCGGACCCAGACCCACTTCGACCCATTTGATATCTTTTTCCAATAACTTTGGCTCCAGATATCTGTTGGATGAACTGTCAGTGGTGCATGAAAATGTGGAGTGAGACAGTCCCATTGGTATACCCTACTAGAGATTTGGATAATGTTCGGGAACGGTCAGGTTGGATTAAGCATGAATCCAACCAGGCCCTCCAGAGAAAAAGTCTAATAACATACAGACCAGGTGTCCAATTGAAGCCCCGTCTATTTCCTTGAAACCCCTATGATGTGGATTTCCATTTTAATACTACTTCTTGGGACTCCATGGTAGTTGTAGTATCGACTATTGGCTTGTGGAGCGGACCCTCCCAGAGATGAGCGAGCGTAGTACGGGAATCCTATAGATGAATGTGATTTGGAGAATGAAAAGAGATCTTGTGTGGGTTAGAACTGAGTGATCCTATGTGGGTCAACACATAGATATCCTATGTGGGTCTCAACCGAGTGATCCAATGTGGGTCAACACTGAATGAACCTATGTGGGTCAGCACCGAGTGATCATGTGTGGCTTAGCGCTGAGCGATAAAGTGTGGGACTGCAGTAGAGCCTCATAACAGAGTAAAATGATTCAGTAGTTAAATAAAATCTTCTATACTACTGTACCAAAGTTATACCTGGTGTTAGCTAGGTTTGAACCAGAGCATAACTTTCCTTTATTGTAATGCCTTGGTGGTATTCTTCTGTGTGGCATCCCTAAGTTGTATTTTCCATCGTTGTAATCCTTCCTTTGTGGAACTATTGAGCTTGGCGCTTTTGAGAAGTAATTTTTGTTTCTTCATGATTGAGATAGGTATACATGATAACATAGACATATGGAAGGGAATATACCAAAGTAGGATTGATAGTTGATTTCAGGAACTTTGGTTTATCCTTGGTGGATTGTTTGAGACCTTTAGGGTCTTGGGGTCCCTACTGAGTATCATTATACTCACTCCTGTACAGGCTATGCACGCACCCTATTGTGTTTGGTGTAGATGATGGAAAACACTGATTGAGGATGGTAGTACCAGGACTAGAAATGGCTCAGAGGTGGACGTTAAATGAGGCGAACCGCAGAGATGACCATTTGTGAGCTGTACATACCCATTAGGTAGGATTTGCAGTGGACGATCCTGGAGCTTCTTTTCACCTATCAACCTTCTTTTACTTTCCAGTTTTCCTTGTACTATCTAGTTGATATTGTATTTTGGCCGCTTTTACACACTGTACTCACTCTGTTTACTATTATATTTACTTGAGTGCGTATAATGTTTTGTGTTTGTTTTTTTGTGTTACAGGTTATAATGGAAATGACTTCCCAGTTTTAGGGAATACACCTTAGGTGAGAGTTTCCAAACCCTACTCTATGGAAGGTGGGCTTGGGTTAGTCACGGCATGGGCCATAGGGGATGGGTCTTGACAGATTATATGTTGTATGATGTATAAAAGTATAATTTGTTGATTTAATAAGGTTTCCATAAGAATTTTCTATTCCTTTATGTTTTGAAAAACAAAAACAGTGTATCTCAATGCAAATTTTATTTCCTCTAAGATTTATCTTATTAAGGGAAATTTTCCTTCCCCATGGAAATTTTCTCCTTAACATTGTTTTAATTTTTTTATAGTATCTAATATCCTAACAACTTTAATTTCTAAAGTCTAAAAATTTGTTTCATATCTAAACCATCTGAATCTTGTAAATCCTTTGTTTTAGATTATTCTATCATCAGATTCCAAATTCTATGAAATTCGGATTCTGAATTCTCTAAAATTCAAAATTTGAATTATCTGAAATTCAGATTCTGAATTCTCTAAAATTTAGACTCTGAATTCTATGAAATTAAGACTCCTAATTCTATGATATTCAGACTCTGAATTATCTAAAATTTAGACTCTGAATTCCTGGAAATTCATACCCTGAACTCCTTGAAATTAAAACTCAGAATTCTCTAAAATTTATATTTGGATTTCTATGAAATTCAGGTTCTGATTCTCTGAAATTTGGGATATTAATTCCTTATAATTAAGACTCCTAAATCCTTATAATTTCGACTATGATTTTCTCATAATTAATGCTCTTAATCCATTTTAATTTAGACTCTGAAATCTAAATAATTCATGTTCCTAATTCCTTGAAAAATAGAATCCGGATTTCAATGATTTGTATTCTCCAATTTTTTATTTTCTTAGACTTCAAAAATTATTTTCCTTAGACTCCTAGAAATTGGATTTTGTTTAGGAACATTTTATTTCTTACACATGTTATAATTATTAAAAGTTGTCATTCATTGTGGTTTTAACTAACAATTGTATTAATGATAGGTGTACATGTCCCTCCGAGATTAAAGAATAAATATGTCCATTGGAGGAGGGATCCAACCATTGGGGAAATGCCTATAAATAAAATCTCTTTTAAATGAGCTCAAAAACATGAGAGACAACGTTTATCAGAAGAGATTACATGTTGCTGATGTAATTTTAAAAGAAAAAAACTCCCATGCCTTGTGCGTACTGAAACTTTTGTTCATCTTTCATCGTGCGACATGGATTGTTGATGTGTACGATCGAGTACTTCTAGGGATAAGAAGAAATAGGTGATGACGATCATAATGTTTGAGGACTTCCAGGTATAATAAGACAAAGGGGCTTAATACCATAAAGATTGAGGGCTTCCAGGGATAGCCAAACAGACTCTGATATTCCTATCGATGGATTACCCTAGTGTGGGTAAGACAGACTATCTTGAAAGTATAAATCAATGGACTATTATCCTAGGTTTTTGGATTCCGTACTCTTTGAGTTATAAGATTTCATACTTGTTACTTTTTTTGTTCAAAGTTTATATTTCATAGAATTTTTATAATGGAATAAAGTATAATATTCATAATATCGTATTATTCATTTGTACTATGATATGTGAGATTCTATATTATTTAAGGTAGAATATTTTCCTTGTATTCTTTTATTAATATTCATTTCCAAAACCATATTTGCAGAACCTATAAATTTTGTAGAACTAAAAGCTCTTGTGAATTTAAATTGTTTAACTTTGTTGAACGTATTTTCCCTTAAGGTTAAAAATGAAAGTTTTTAAACTTGCAATTCACCCCCTGTAATTGAGAATGTACAATCATATTTCGATCCAACAATTGGTATCATAGGATGAATCTTAAATACATATATTCACATATAAGTTTTCATGCTCAATTTTCCATTGTTCTAAATATATTTTCCTTGCATAGGATTTTTATCCGTGTTTACAGACTTATCTTATTAACAATATTCTGTGGAACAGTATTTTATTTTAGATGGCAGGAATGAATGTTGGTTCGAATGAAAATATAAATAATAATAGACTACATATATTTGATGGGAATGATTATGTATATTGGAGAGATAGTATGAAGTCTTTTCTTATTAATACTGGAGTGGAAAACATCGTTATGATTACTGGATATTACAATATTACTGATAAAGAATTCCGAACATTTTCTAATCAAGAAAAGTCGGAATATCAACTAAACAACAAGGTATGAAATAATTTTTTGATTTTCATGAACATTATTATATATAGGCAAATTTCATCTAATGAAGATACAAATTTTATATGGAAGAAATTAAAGGTTACTCATTTTTGTACATCCAAAGTTATAGAAACTATAAGAGATATGCTTAGAAAGGAATATCGTGGATTTATATTTCCTTATGGAGAACCAGTGTGTATGGTACAAAAAAAGTTTATGACTATAGTTAGTTGTTTACAATCCATGGGTGTGAAAGTTTTAGATGATGATGCACATGTGGACAGGATTATAGACCTCATGCCTAATAAATGGGAATCCATTAGAATAGCTATTGATGAGAATAGTAAATTATATCAAATTACTCTTGATGATATTTTTGGAACTATTCTTCATCATGATAGAAGAATGAAATGAGATACTGATTTGAATAATTAGAATAATGGAAATGGAAGTGTATCCTTTATTATTAATAAGGTCATGAATCTTGAAAGGGTAACAAGATCCACATCTATGAAAATTTATCTTTTATCTGAATCAAGTGAAAGTGAACATTCAGATAATGGGATAGCTAATCTTGATTGAAGTATTAACAAGATCATTGGGAAGAAATACTTGCAGTGTTGATTTTAGAAGAAATTATAAAGCGACAAGAATGACTCTGAAGTCATTGGTTGTGAATGAAAAAGAGCTGGTCATATAATTCCAGATTGTACTATGCTTACAAAAAGGATAAATAGAAAATTATTCTAAGAAGAATAGAAAGAAGTACTACAAATATAATTCTATGAATGTTTTGAAAGATAATAACATATAGAGTTACAATGTTGGAGACTATTCTGATGAATCCTTAGAGTATGAATCTTCTAGACCGAAGAATCTTTGTTTACTAGCTAGAATACACATTGAAAATAATTGTCTAATGGCTATGGTACACACTGCTAAATCCATAAATAATGTATCTATAAATTCTATATATAGTGATACTAAATATTATGAATCCTCATATGAAAAATATTCTACTGATGTAGATAATACTTTACAAAATAATGATGAAGTATCTAGGTTTCCTAAGCTTCATGAGATTGATAATTCTAAACTAAAGACAAAACATGATAAAGAAAAATCTAGAATTTATAATCATACAATAGAAGTATCAGTTCTTTCTAAAGATCTTGATAAAAAAATTCATGACATTGATAGTATTTCCATAAACCATGTGGAAGTTAATTTTCAGAAGGATAATCATTTTAGGGATATTGAAAAAGTAATTTCAAATAAATATATTATAGAGACTAACTCTAGTATTAAAACAAATGTTTTGAGGACAAAAAAATTATTATTAAACTAAATTATGAAATATTTTCCTTGAGTAAGTGTTTTAAAACATTACCATAGGTAAGAAAATCATTGAAAAGATGTATACAAAAATTATACCTCTAAGTAATAAATATGGATTTGGTTATACTCATTCAAAGTTGGTTTTTAGTAATAATTATTTTGTTCCCCAAAGTGCTCATTCTGCACTAAATGTCAGTGTGGTGGGCATTGGGAAAAAAATTATTCTTTATATAAATCTCAGCCTTTTGGTTTTCATAAATACTATTTTTCTAGGAAAATGTGGACACCTAAAAGTTTTCTTTCTGATGTTTCCAGATCAAAGAATGTTTTGATTATGAATGTCTAACACTCTTATATTCCAAAAAATTAGAGAAGTACCAATAGCAATAAATGTACATGGATAGTGGATGTTCCCAGTAGATGACTGGAAACAAAAATATCTTTGAAAAGATTATCAAAGAGAATGAAGGAAAAGTAACTTTTGGAGATATTGCTATGGGAGAAATTTTTGGTATTGGTAACACTTTTCTTCTTGGAGAAACATTGATTTTAAATGATTTATTCATTAAGGGACTTAAGAAAAACATTATAAACATAAGTAAGATATTTGATGAAGGTTTCTTTTTCAATTTTAGGAATGATAAATGATTTGTACATATTTACAAGGTAGAGTTTATTAATTCTTCCAATAGGAAAGAGAATGTATACACTCTAATCATAGAAGACCTAAGAATCAAAGACCTACCTTGTCTTAGGGCAATAGAATATCATTATTGGTTATGTAATAAAAGATTAGCACACTATAACATTAGGAACCTATGAAAACTCTCTATGAAATTACTAGTTCTAGATCTGTCGGAGATTATATTTGATTCATCAAATGTTTGTGATCAATGACAATGTGGCAAGCAAAATAAATCATGTTTTAAATCAATTGATGAAGTCTCAAATACTAATGCATTATAGTTAGTGCATATGGATCTTTTTGATCCAACACAAACTGCATGCATTGGAGGCAAATATTTTTTATTTTCCTTAGTTGATGATTTCACTAGATTTACATGTGTCTATTTTTTAGAAAAGGAATTTGATTCTTTTTCTTTTTTCAAACCATTTAGATCCCAAGATAAAATGAGAAAAATATTCTTCGATAACTATTTATAGTTACCATAGAGGATAATTTCAAAATTCTGATATTGAAACCTTTTGTAGTAGAAAAGGCATTACTCATAACTTATCATCACCAAGAACCCCTCAACAAAATGGTGTTGTTGAAAAAAGAAATTGAGGTCTTCAATAGATAACTATAACTATGTAGAGTGAATATTCGATATCTAAATGAATTTTTGACTGAATATGTTATTACTATTTGTTAAACTATAAATCGTGTGTTGATTAGACCTTTTCTTAACAAAAACCCCTTATGAGTTATGAAATGGTAGAAAACCTAGGCTTTATTACTTCAAGTAATTTGGATGCAAAGTATTTATTCAGAATAATAATGCTAATTGACATAAATTCGAACCCAAACCTGGTGAAGGAATTTTCTTAGGCTACTCCACAACTTCTAAGGCTTATAGATTTTTCCATAAAAACACTTGTACTGTTAAAGAAACAGTACATTTTAAATTTGATGAAACTAATATTTTTGTTTTTAAACAACCTCAACCTACATAATTGGATATGTTTTCAAAAACTAATTATCTAACCTGGATAGAATATATTTCTAAAAGGGAAAATGATAAACATAATATCTTTGAAGAATTTACCATAGAATATTTCGTACCATATGTTTATGAATAGGTTTTATAAAACCCAAATCAGTTGTTTCTTAAGAATCATCCCAGAGATTGCATCATTGGTGATGCAAATCAACCTATAAAGACTAGAAGTTCCTTCTAAAATGAAGTAGAGCATCTATAAATCCTTTCTCAATTAGAACCAAAAATCACTAATAAATAAAAAGGTGACGATGATTGGGTAAAAGATATGCAAGATGACCTAAATGAATTAAAAAAAAATAATGTTTGGGCCTTGGTTGAAAATCCTATGGAAACATATGTTATTGGAGTAAAATTGGTCTTCAGAAATTTGTGTGATTAAAATGTAACCATATTAAGAAATAAAGAAAGATTATTTGCTAAAAGATATAATCAACAAGAAGGAATAGACTATGAAGAAATCTATGATCTATTATCTAGACTTGAATCCATTATTATTTTTCCTGCCTTTACGGAATTTGTAAATTTTAATCGATTTCAAATGGATGTTAAATTTGATTTCAATAATGTTTTTGTTCAAGAAGACGTTTTTGTTGAACAACCACTTGGATTTGAAGATACAAGACATCCTAGTCATGATTTCAAACTTACGAAAGAGTTATATAGACTGAAAGAATCCCTTAGAGCCTTGTATGATAGAATTTTAGGATTATTGTTACAAAACAATTACATTAAGGGAAATTTGGATCCAACTCTATTTGTAAAAAAATATATGAAATTTTTTTTTATAGTTCCAATTTATATTGATGACATTATATTTGGTTCAACTAAAAAATCTTTTACTAATTTGTTTGTGAATCCAATGAAAACTGAATTTTAAATGAGAATGATGGGAGAGTTAACATTTTTTCAAAGTTTTAAAATTTCTCAAAAACTAGAGAGAATTTTTATATCCCAACATAAGTACATTAAAGATATTCAAAAAAGTATGTATATGACAACTCTAAATGTTTAAGTACTCTCATTGGTACGTCAAATTCACAAGATCTTGATGAAGTTGGGAAACCAGTGGTTCAAACATCATTAAGTGGTATGATAAGAAGTATACTATACTTGATAGCTAGTCATCCAGAATTATTATTTTTAGTATTCTTATGTTCAAGATATCAATACAATCCTAATGAACCTCATTTAAGGGTAGTGAAAATAATTTTTCACTACCTAAAGGGAACCATGCAATTAGGACACTTTTATACTTCTGAAAATGATTTTATTTTAAAAACATTTTCAGATGCTGATATTTGAGTGTGTAGAATGGATAGAAAATGTACATCCAGAACTTTTCATTTCGTTGGAGATTCATTTGTTTCTTGGTCATGAAAAAATAAATACTCAATATCACCTTCCACTACTAAAGCTAAATATGTAGTCATTGGAAGTTGTTGTGCTCCAGTGTTGTGGATGCAACACACACTCACAAACTATGGTATGAGTTTTACGAAGACACAAATATTGTGTGATAATAATTGTACCATTGGATTAAGTAAAAACTATACACATCACTCTTTTGAAAAACACATAGATATCTGGCATCACTTTCTAAAGAATCACACACAAAATAGAGAGATTGTTCTTCAATTTATCAGAACAGAAGATCAACTAGCTGATACTTTAACCAAATCATTACCCTCTAATCGATTTGAATTTAGAAAAAAAAATGTTAGTAATGATAATAACAAGGTAATACTCTGGGTTAAATTCTTAATAAAACATATCTTCTAATAAAAAGAAACTTATTTTTATAGGGGGAGTACATTTTATTGTTAGTAAAAAAATTTCATAGTCATTTTTTCTCATAGTCAAGTTTTTTCATAGTCAAAAATATAATTTGTCAAAAAAAATCGTAGTTAATATTTTAATAGTCAAAATTTTTCATAGTCAAAATTTTTCTAAGTCAACATTTTTCATAGTAAAAAATTTTAATAGTCAAATTTTCGTAATCAAACTTTTGTAATCAATTTTTTCATAATAAAATGTTTTCTTTAAATGTGTCTGTAAATTTTCAAGAATCTAATGTTCTTTATAAATAATTTATCCTCATTATGTATAATTTTCCTAATCCATCATAAAGCTATGTTTCATTTCTTAAATTTTTTTAATCATCTTTTTAGTTGTTGGTATTTTCATATTGTTTTTAATTTTTTTGGATTCTTCATTTTTCTTAAATACAAATGTTTATCCTAAAAACATCAAAAGATCAAAACCTACCAAAAACCTTCTTTGGTTATCATCTCAACCGCCAGAACTGATCAACTGTATTTCAACCATTGGATCAATCAAGGAATTTTAATCTTCACCTCAAATTCCTATAAAAGGACCCCTTGATGGTTGTCCCACATCGATCATCAAAGCCTTCGCATGCTGAAGTTCTGCCTCCCTACATAAGGTCGTTCTGAATCCGTAGGTTTTACTTACTTCCAAATGTCTACTGAAGCCTCTCCTCAAATAAAAATTTCAACTGTAAAAGAAAACTAGTGAATTACAGATATACAGAGAATGTTTGGTTGATCCAAAATTTTATGCTAAGTGTGATTCTATCTTTTCAAAGAATATAATGTTGATTGGCTGGGAGAGCCTATGTGCCTCAAAAACGAAAGCATAAGATATGGTGTATCCAGAGTTATTAGTCATGTTTTATGAGTCATCATTTTTTTTCAACAAATAAGGGAGATAAAAATTTTCATTCAAGGGATATGGGAAAAAATAATCCCATTCTTACAACAAGGCAATACGTTCGATCAGAATTCTTTATGAAGGAGAAGCAGAATTTTGTACTGACAAATTATGAGATTCCTCTGGATCGTTCGATATGAGAAGGATCTATATTGTCTTGGTTTAAAAGGAGTGAAGACTCCAAATATTGTTCATTTATCTAAAAACTATTGGATTTAGGAGTTATGGGTCCATGTTTTGTTCATTCCAAGAAAAGAGGATAAGGTCACACTGAAGAAAAGTTAAATATATATTTAGGAATTCTTGGTGATCCTCAGTGTGATAATACAGGTAATGTATATCTTTGTTACAATTGATAATATAAATAATCGAACCCTTATATCTTATATTATCATGTATCTAATAGTGAGCATGAATCACCAAAGGAAAAATAAATCAATCTGTTAGTTGACTAGGGAAAGAAGGTGTTGGCCTATACACCTAAAAAAATCAGTAGTGAAAAATAAATTATTTGGAAGTTCATCAAAGAGAAAAGCTGATGAGTTAGAAAAATAGTCCCCACATACCAAACTTATGGAATCTGAATATTCCTCTCTTAGACATGATTTTTTAGTACAGTCTTTGAAAAATAAAGTTTTAACTATTACTTTATTTTAATGTATTGATTCGAGGTGTTAGTCGCTTCAACATTCGTTCAATCAGAAATCAGATTCAGTATCCATACTTATGGATAAATTTTTCAGACATGAGGAAAATTGCAATGCCTTTCTCATTGGATATGAGGATGATAAACAATCATGAAAGATGATTACCAGCTAGTCAAGGAAGACTATCGTATACCTGAGATCTATTGATGAATTTTAAGATAATGTCTAAGATTCCTTTGACACTGAAGATGGCATGCTTAGTGATCTTTGTATGAGCATTGAGGAAAATCTAACACTTGAACATACTACTCGGAAGCAAGATGTTAAGGATCTCAATGGGAATCATTTTTATATGGCTATGAATTAGAGGAGGGAAAGGGATCGTATAATAGAATTTGAAGAGAAGTTGGTTAAGAAATGAAAAGTGCTGAAATCTCGGGATGATTGTCTTAAGGATTAGGATGAAAATATTATAGCCTTGGAAAAGAAAAGTGATGATATGTATCAACAAATTAACCATATGAAAGAAGATCAAAAGGAGCTAAATCAGCTGAAAACCATTCTCAAGAAGCTGATGCCAAAAGAGAAAAATGGATAATTTTTCCAATTCTGATATTTTGTTGAATTTATTCCTTGTAAATATCAATTCAATATTAATGAAATTTCGGTTGGTATTCATATATTTTTTGGTTTCTTAGTACAATTATTTCATGTAGCATTTTTTCATATCCTCTATACCTTTTTTAAAATAACAAAGGGCGATTAAGGAATGGTAAAAAGAATATTGATAAAGAATACATTTCCCTATGTAAGGGAGATTTCATCTATGTGAAAGTTATTATCAGTGATGACTTTAGTATGCAAGAAATTTTAAAATCTCTTTTAGAAAATCAAGAATACAATCTGTAGGGATTACAAATCCTTAGTGGGAGTTAGTCTTATTTACATTGATCCCTGAGTAATGGGAGATATGTTTTTATTTTCAAGTCTATAAATATTATATGTCCTTATATTATTTCTTGTATGGATGTTTGTGCTTTCCAAAAAGGGTGCGATTATAAGGTCCATAAGTGTTCCTTATGAATTTTCCATTAATTTGTTTTTTGAAATTCCCAAACACTCTATCTCAAGGAAAATTTTATTTCCTCTATGATTAATCTTATTAAGGAAAATTTTCATTCCCCAAGAAGATTTTATATTTACCTTTGTTTTCATTGTTTTTATAGTTTCTCTTATCCTAACTAATTTTATTTCTAATGTCTAAAAAAATCAGTTTCATATCTAAAACCTCAGAATCTTATAAATCATTCATTATAGAGTAATCTATTTTCACATTCAGAATTCTCTGAAATTCAGATTGTGAATTCTCTAAATTTCATATTCCAAATTCTCTGATATTTTGATTCCAATTTTTTTGAAATTCTGCAAATGGATTCTCTGTAATCTAGATGCTAAATTCTCTGAAACTCATATTTGGAATTCCCTGAAATTCAATATCTGAATTCTCTGAAATTCAGATACCGAATTCTCAGAAATTAGGATTCCGAATTCTATGAAATTAATGTTTTAAATTCATTGAAATTCAGGTTCTGAATTCCTCATAATTCCCACTAATAATTCCTCATAATTTCACTCTGAATACATTTTAATTCAGACTCTAAAATATATTGAATTCTGGTTCCAAATTCCATGAAAAACAGAATCCAGATATCCATGATTTATATTCTCTAAGTGTTTATTTTCATTGAATCTTATTTTTATTTTCATTAAACTCTGAGAAAAAGGACTTGTATAAGAAATCTTATTTTCCTTTCACATGTTATATTTATTAAACTATTTCATTATTTATGTTTCTAAAAAACCATTGTTTGAATGACACAGGTACAGTTCCCTCCAAGATTCAAAAGAATGACCGTCAGAGGAGGGAGATAACCATTGGAGAAATTCCTATAAATTGGATCTCATTTGAATGAGATTAGAAACATCCAAGACAATGTTGATCACAAGATATTACATGCTCTTGATTTAATTTCTAGATAGAGAATATCTCATTCCTTGTGCGTACTGAAATTCTAGTTCTACCTTTTTCATGCAACTCCGATTGTTTCTGTGTACAATCGAGGTCTTTTAGGGATCGGAAGACAGAGGTGCTAACTACCTTAAAGTTTGATGGCTTGCGGGGATAGTAAGACAAACTCTGATATTACTATCAGAGGCTTACTCTAGTGTGGGTATGATATACTTTCTTGAATGTATTAATCAAGGGGATTTTATCAAAGTATTTTCGATACCCTAATCTTTGGGTTAAAAGATTTCATACTTGTTACGTGTTTTGTTTCAATTTTATTTTCTACTATATTTTGAAAAAATAAGAATGTATAATATTCTTATATTTTATTATTCTTTTGTACTATGGTTAGTAGGAATCTATATGCTTTAAGGTAAAATCATTTCCTTGTAAACTTTTATTAAGTTTCATTTCTAGAACCATATTTCCAGAACCTAGCATGTTTGTAAAACTAAGAGGTCATGTTAATTTAAATTATTTAACTTTTTTGAACATAGATTTACTTTAGGTTAAAAATGAATTTTTTAAACTTACAATTCACCCCACCCCCTCTAGCCATTGAGCATCTACATTCATATTTCGATCCTATATAATTTTCCACTTTTTTATGTCTACATAAATTTTCTGTATATTATCATTTCATTTTAGGATTCGTATTGAAATTTTATGATCATTTTAATTGTTCAGGGTGAAAATATTTAATTCATTAAGATATTTTTAATGTTGTGAACCATATTTTATTTTATAGGGTTTATTACTACCACATAAGGATTTATTGAAATATAGTTTCATCGAAATCATGGGATTTACAAAATCCTTTTAGATTTCATTCTTCAATGTATTTTTGATTTATTTATTATAAAATATTTAGTGGGTTCTCATCTCAATATTCTATATTTTAGGTATGTTTTTTTTACACAGCTATATTCATTTTCTTTGTTTATATACCTCCACATGGATATATAATATCATTAATATTTTTAAACACATCGAATTTTCAATTCCTTATTTAGTTCACCATTTCAAAGAGGGGTTTTAAAATATTCATAAAGAGTTTTCTAAATAAATAATAATATAATAGATTGATTTTCTAACCCTCGTGAGTATCAATATCCATATAGACTACATAACATTCTAATAATTGTTTCCTTTGAGATTTATTTCATATTATTTTTTAAATGATTATCAATATATTCGGATTTTTATTATCACGTTCAAAAGAATATTATAAATGATTTTATGATGATATATATCTTCTTTGTAAACATTCATCAAGGATTTTAATGCTTCGATATGGATATTTTAAAATTATTACATCCTAATTCATTCTATAAATATTCTTTTATGATTTTTTAATGATATTTTCTTGAAGACCATTTAATATACATTTTTTAATCATCTTATGAAGTAAATGATAATTTTTATTATATGATTTATGATGAAATGAAATCACTCTATTCAATATTTATTATATGGTTAAAAAATTTATATAGTGTTATGGGTGTTCCCAATATGTGTTTGATGAAGGTTATTCTTGATTTAGAACCAATGATGGGTGATATCAATATAGTATTATGATGCATTGGTTAATGTGGTTGCAGTAAAAAATGGAAGTTACAACCAAGTGATAAGGGATTTTTCTTTACATAAAAAACTCATAACAGATTATCGGGTTTTTATATGGAAGTTACTCTTAAATGAATAATAGAATTATGACGATTATTTGATTCTTTAAAAAAAATATAAATTCCCAGGATACCAATATTATTTCTCTATGTTTGTTAGGGGTCACAATTATTCATTACAACATGATAAATATCTCAGAGATCATGATTATTGACTCTTATTATTCCAATCAATTTAAAATAACAATTCCATAACACATATTTTAAGATTGAGTTATTGGTCAGTATGAATTGTCTTGTGGTATAATTATGTACATAGAGTTTATAACTCAAAATTATTCTAAAATTATGATCACTGGTGATATTCATTTATTAATACAATTTTTAACACTAATGGAGCATTTGTATCTTACCATTATTATGGTTATATTTCCATATCTTATAAAAAAAATTGTCATGTGTATTATATCTAGAAGGGTTTAATCAATGGATAATTTCATGGGAGATATTGAATAATTTTTATTGAATAATAAAATATCGGTATAATTGAAATATTTCCATTTTTATGAAAATACATAAATATATTTATGTAAATGTATTTTACTAATTTTCTAAAACTCAAAACCTTAAATTTATTTGGTATGTTGGTTACTCGATATTTCTTTTTGATGTTATAATTATATATTTTGAACATTTATCTATGGGTTTCTATATAAAATCCATATTTTAAAAGAATATTTTTAGAATGAATCATGATATATATGTCTAGGGAGTTATAGCTTATAAAAAACAAAGGGTTTATATAATATAATTTTTTATTATTTTATTATATTCTGATAAAATAAATGTTTTTGATTTAATAATGGGTTAACAAGTATAATGATGATCAGAATATTAATGTAATGAATACCATTTCTAGGAATGTAGAGATTGGATTTGTTGGTGATAAATGAAATTTTATCTGATGTTATTGATGATTTAGTTATATACAACCCTTGGATATATCATTTCATCATTTCATCTTGGGCCGGGTTGACCCAAACCAGGTCAGCCTAGGCCGGGTTGGGTCGGGTCAGCCCGACCGGGTCGGACTGGACCTGGTCCCACTTCGACCCGTTTACGCTATTTTGGCCATAACATTGGCACCAAACGTCCGATTAACGAACCGTCAGCAGTGCTGGAAACCATAGAACAATAAGATCAATTTTTTACCATAATATATAATTGTATAATGTTGGAGAATGTATGGGTTGTATCGAGCACGAATCCAACCAGGCCCTCTCGACAAAAGGCTAATAACATACAGACAGGGCATCCGATTGACGCACCATCTATTGCGTTGATACCCCTATGATGTGGTAGTCCATTGTGATACTACTTCGTGGGACTTCATGGAAGTTGTATTATTGACTAGTGGCTTGTGGATCAGACCCTCCCAGAGAAAATTGAGCATAGTGTGAGAACCCTGCTACTAACTGTGCCATAAAGAATGAAGAGAGATCTTGTGTGGGTCTACACCGAGCGATTCTATGTGGGTCATAACCTAGCGATCATGTGTGGGTCAGAACAGAGAGTTCCTGTGTAGGTTAGCTCCTAGCGATCCTTCCTGGCTCAGCACTGAGGGATCCTGTGTGGGTCATCACTGATCGATCATGTGTGGGTCAGCAGCAGAGCCTCTTAATAGAGTAAAATAATTATTTAGTTATAACTAATCATCTATATTGTTTTACATAAGTTATACATGTTGTGAGATGAGATCGTACATGAGAATTACTTTACATTATGGTAATACCTTGGTGGTATTCTTCTATGTGGCGTACCTTAGTGGTACTTAACATCAGGGTACTCCTTCCTTTGTGGAACAGTTGTGCTTTGGGATTTTGAGTTGTACTATGTGTCTCATCATGACTGAGATGGGAATACATGATAACATAGGTATATGTATGGGCATATACCTAAGTAGGGTTGTTAGTTGATTTATTATTTTTTGGTTTACCATTGGTGTATTTTGTGGTACCAAGAGAGTCTCGGGATCCCTACTGAGTATTTTAATACTCACCCCTACACGGGATATGCCCGAACCCCGTTGTGTTTGGTGCAGACGACGAACATCATTGACTGAGGAAGAGTGTACAAGGATTGTCAGTGGCACGAAGGTTGATGTTAGACAAGGTGAACTATAGATATGGTCGTTAGTGATTTGTACCAACCCTTTAGGTAGGATTCATGGTCGACGATCCATGAGCTATTTTTCACCTATCATCCATCATGTACATTCCATTTTTTTCTTTTCTATCCAGTTGGGCCTGTATTTTGGCCCCTTTTACTTAATGTACTCACACTGTTTACTATTCAGTTTTCTTGTGTTAGTATCTTGTTGTGTTCTTGGTTATGTGTGTTATAGTTTATAAAGGGAAAGCCTTCCCAGATTTACAGAATACGCCTTAGGTTCTAGTCGCCAGCCCATTGTCTATGGAGGCAGGATTTGGGTAGTCACGCCACGGTCCCCGGGGGGCGGGTAATGAAAAATTGGTATCAGAGGAGTTGGTTCTACCATAGAACATAGGACTCTGATATTTCTTTTTTATAGAAATAGTGTATAGTATATTTAGTGTGGTTATCTATTTAATAAATCTAGTGTTGGTGCGGCAACCGACATATCCATGCACCCAGACCCTGACTTCTGATTTCTAACTCAGTGCATGAAAACACTGATTGCGTGTGTGTTTTGATGGGTTTTCATGGTGATCTATTGAGTCACCTCACCAGGTATAACTTATTGACCATGGTGCACCTATATCTTTTCAAGATGCCTCCATACAGATAGCCAACTAGTGTTCTGAGAGTAGTATGCACTGACATCCCACCGAGCAATGAGGCCTTGGTGCAGGGACCTATTCCAGTAGAGTCCCCAACAGAGGCACCATCGGTACCATGACCCATTGGGACACCGATGCCACCAGCCCCAACAGCAGTGGATACACGCCTCTTGAGAATTCTTCATGAGTTCCAGTGCCATAGGCCACCTAGGTTTAGGGGAGAGACAGACCAACAGGCTATTGAGGATTGGCTGCAGGCTATGGTGTGAGTCTTTTGACTTGTAGGGACACCAACTGATCTCATGGTGATCATATCCGCTAGTCAACTACAAGAACCAGTAGGATGATGGTGGATCTTGATGCTCTAGGCTCAGGACGAGGTGACAGTTCTCTAGGCAGATATCGAGAGACTGTTTCGAGCAATGTTTGTCCCAGCAACTCTTCGCACAGTGCACATTCAAGAACTACATCATCTGTAGTAGGGCATCATGACTTTGGCTCAGTACTTAGCGAGGTTAAATGACCTCTCATGCTACTCCATAGAAATGGTGTGGGACCCATTCATCGGTTTTCGAACCTTCGAGCATGGGCCCAAGAGGGAGATCAGGTCTTCGGTGATCTCACTAAGCATCCCGACACAGGCAGGGGTGTTAGAGAGAGCCCTTTTAGTAGAGAGTTTTTTTCCGGAGTAGTCACCAGCAACGAGACCCACTACCAGTAATCACGTACTAGAGTCTTCTGTAGGTGTTAGAAAACAAATGTCGCAGTGGTCTAAGAGGACCAAACCTAGAGGTGGCTGAACACATGATTTTAGGTCAGTTGTGCAAGGCACCCGAGATAGAGCTAGTCATGCTAGGAGTAGGAAGTTTTATGCATGCGGAAGGCAGGGCCACATGGCTCGTGACTGTCTGACCCTCCATATGGATGATCAACAGACAGTCGAAGGACCACCCAAGTGGAGAAAGATATTTCACTGAGGAGGTATGCATGGGGAATGCAGACATGGCAGAGGAGTTGTCCATGTAGCTTGTGGTTGGCGAAGATTTGAGATGTTACCTCCACCACCACCAGGAGATCCACCCTGACCATAGGGAGCTGGTGGATAGGGGAGATCCTAGCTCCAGACAGCTGAGCCCACTGATCACTACGCTTGGGAGATGATATGAGGTTCGATATATGTCTACTCCTACTTACCTGCAGCATTTATAGACATAGGTGCCCATCATTATTTTATTTCCACTTCCCTCTTTCGGAGCTCAGAGATACCGACAAAGCCGTTGGATCGATCCTTTCGGCTAGAGACTCCTACGGGAGCATATTTGATGATTACGCACTGGTGCTAACAGGCGAGTATACACTAAGAGGCGAGAGCATCAGCAGGGATCTCCTAGAAGTAGCCTCGAGCCCTTACAATGTCATCTTTGGTATGGACTTGTTATCTATAGTCAATGCATAGATAGACTGTATTTGGCACAAAGTGTGGTGTGTCCACACGGATGGGACCAGGTTTACCTACATCGGTGATAAGGGATCCTTTTCTGGATAGGATGGACTTACCGGAAAGAGAGTGAAGCCGATCACTCATCATTTGGCTAACCATACCCTCAGAGCAGTTGATGTGGAGAGTCAGAGTTATCCTATAGTGGTGGACCAATACACGGATATCTTCTCTAATTATGTTACAATTCTACCTCCTCACAGATATGTATAATTTTACATTGACTTGTACCTCAATATGACACCATTATCTACACCTGCATATCGGATGGCTCCCGCAAAGCTTCGTGAACCGCGGGTGCAGCAAGGGGACTTACAGGGGAAGGGGTTCATTCTGCCCAGGGTTTCTCCTTGGGAATCCCCAATTTTGTTCACAAAGAAGGTAGATGGGAGCTTGTGACATTGTTTTGACTTTAGGTGCCTCAACCAGGTGACTGTGAAGAACAAGTACCCACTACTAAGGATAGAAAACCACTTTGATCAGCTGAAACGAACACAGTGGTTACCGAAGATAGACCTCAGATCATGCTATCACCATCTTAATGTACATTATAAGGATGTGCAGAAGACATATTTTAGATGTCAGTATAGACATTACGATATCTTGGTTATGCCATTCAGTGTGACCAACAGTCCTACTGTGTTCAGGGGACTCATGAACAGAATCTTTTAGCCATACCTTGATCGTTTTGTAGTAGTCTTCATCGACGAAATTCGGATCTACTCGAATATTGAGGAGGATCGTGATTATCATTTAAGGGTATTGTTGGACACACTTCAAGAGCACCACCTTTATGGTATGATCTCGGTGTTCTCGTTCTGGATCTGAGAGGTTCACTTTCCAGGACATGTAATGTCAGAGGATAGAGTTTTAGTGGATCCAGCAAAGATTGATCTGGTACTTTCTTGGGATCCACCATGGTGTGTGATGGAGGTACAGAGTTTCCTAGGATTGGCTGGATACTACTAGAGGTTTGTTCCAGATTTCTCTAGAGTTACAACACCACTATTAGCATTATAGAAGAAGGGGTAACCGTTTGTGTGGTTGGAGAGATGCCATCAAAGTTTTCAGGAGCTGAGGTAGAGGCTAACTACAACCTCCATCTTGAGGCTTCTAGAGTAGGGTGTTGGGTACGTAACCTACTATGACACATCATGGACTAGGCTCAAATGTTTCCTTATGCAGGAGCATGCAGTGATCGCATATGGTTCTCAGCATCTGAGACAGTATGAGCCAAACTACACTACTCATGACCTAGATTTAGCAGCAGTGGTCTTTTCATTGATGATGTGGAGACATTAGTTAATGGGAAATCATTTTACAGTGTGCTCTGATCACAAGAGTCTTAGGTATACCTTCTTTCAAAAGGACCAGAACCTAAGACAATGACGCTGGTTAGAGTTCCTCATGGACTATGACTTCGAGATAGTCTATACTCTTGGGAAGGTGAATGTTGTACCAGATACACTTAGTTGGAGGTCTGGTTTACAACTGCTAGGAGAGGCAATGGAGAAGCTAGCAGCTTTGCAAATATCTTTTGTGGATTGGGATGGAGCATCATTTCTTCAGTATCTTATAGTCAGTCCCCCACTTCATAAGAGAGTCAGGGAGGAGTAGTTTGGGGATGTTGACTGTGAGGCTCGATGTTCTTAGATATTCATAGGGCATGCACCTGATAGATTTTCTAATGTTGGGGAGCATGCCATCCTCTTCAGAGGATGTACCATGGTACTAGTGTCTCTTCAAGAGGAAGTGATGAAGGAGTTCCACACATCCCTCCAGCGGTACATCCAGGAGTGGCGAAGATGTACTGGGATCCTCGATGTTAGCACTAGTGGCCGGAAATGAAGAAAATAGTAGGATATTTTGTCTATCGGTGCCTCACTTTCCAACAAGTGAAGGCAGCGAATCAGGTACCAGCAAGTTTAATTCAGACTTTAGTGATCCCAAAGTGGATGTGGGATGGGATATCCATGGACATCATGAGAGGAATTCCACGTATATCTAGTGGTCCGGACTTGATTTGTGTGATCGTCGACCGACTCATCAAGACAGCCCACTTCCTACCGATCAGAGAGCAGGGTTTAATAAAGGGATTGGGATGCCTCTATGTGTAGGGTATTGTGTGGAGACATTTAGTACCCTTGAAGATTGTCTCCGATCGTGATACATGTTTTACTTCCCAGCTATGGAAGGTGTTTCAGAAGGCTTTTGGGATGGTGCTTCATTTTAGCACCGCCATCCATCCTCAGATGGATGGTCAGACTGAGCAAACCATTCAGACCCTCGATGACATGCTATGTGTTTTCATCCTCAACTTCAGTCGTAACTGGGAGGATCACATTCCTTTGGTAGAGTTTTCATTCAACAACAACTATTACTCCACCATTGGGATGGCAAGTTTTGAGGTGTTGTACGAGCGACCATGCAAATCACCTTTGTGTTGGACTGAACCTGGGGAGTTAACACAAGTGGAACCAGAGATGATACAGGCTACCACAAATAAGTAACAGATCATCCAGGAGTAGATGAAGACTGCACAGAGCCGGCAGAAGTCATATGCCGACAAGAGATAGAGACCTCTGGAGTTTGATGATGGAGAACACGACTTTTAATAGGTCTAACCTCGATGAGGTTTGTAGATATTTGGCCAAGGTGTCTAGTTATCTCCGAGGTTCATTTGACCATTTCATGTACTCAGTAGAGTTGGCGATATGGATTTCCTCTTATCTCTTACACCTCAATTTCATTGAGTGTACGACAACTTCCACGTATCCCAGCTAAAGAGATACGTGCATGACCCTTCTCACATCTTCTGCCACGGTGAGTTGGACGTCGACGATGGGGTGACTTTTATGGAGGTTTCAGTAGAGATTGAGGATTGACAAGAGTAGGTCCTTCGTAGGTGGTTGATACCTTTGGTTCGAAATCGTTGTAAGTACATGAACCTCATAGAGAAAACATGGGTGCGAGAGGCTTAGATTCGTGCTCAGTACCCCCATTTGTTTTCCTAGTTTTGAGTTGTGTCTTAACTGGACGTAAATCCCTAAAGTGGGGAGAATTTAAGACAATAATATTCTTTTTAAAAAAATTATTAATTAAAAAGGAATTTTATGAGTCTGTATTAAATGACGGTGCATGATTCTGATTCCCGGAGTGCCCGGAATGAATTTCTGAACTTTTTTTCATGTACATTTGGTAAACGTATGAGCGGGTTTTTGTAACTCATCAACCATTTCTCAGAATTAAAATCTGAGGGAAACAATGAACTCACAACTCTGGTATTCACTTAAGAGGACCTTCACTGGAACCATAGTAGGTCGAGGGTGAAAGATAGATTTTGGGTTTTTCGTGAAAGAATAAAATAAAACAAAAATCTGTAACATTTAAAATTATTTGGAACTCCCATGTGGATGCAGAGAGGTGGGGACCAACAGAAATAAACCTCCCATGTGAGGTTATGGAGGTGGGGACCACCAGAATTAACGTCCCATGTGGGTTATGGTGGTGGGGACCACCTGAGATTAAAAACCCCAGGAACTCCACTATTTTTGGGAGCAAAAGCTCTTGAACTCCCACACTTTATTTGTACCACATCCTTAATTAATTATACCGACTCATTAATTAATTAATTAAGTTAATTTGAAATTATTCCAACAAACATAATAGATTGCTACTTCTATTATGTGGGATACTTTGAATTTTGGTAGAATTGTGATGAAAGGGTGGGCAATAGGAGAACATGGAAGAATACATCCTCCAATGAAGAGATCCTACAACAAAGACCGCAGACGCACAACATCGAATTCTTCCTCGGGACATCCTCCAATGGTGGAAATATTCCACAACGAAGAACAACATCCATCGAAGAGCATTTTTATGAAGAAATAACTCGGGATCATGGGCGTGTGGCGGGGGAAAAGAATGTCGACAACTTCGACCTTTCCCATCAACGTCAATGATCAAACGAGGTAGGGGTGTGTTTTAATTTGATAAATGTTAAATTCCCTCTCACATAGAATCATCTTCCTTGAGCTGTATGCTACCACCCTAACATGGAGGGTACGGGCCAAACAAACATGGATTGACACCTCCACAAATATTTTGGATCACTTGTGTGATCTTTTCGATGGTGACGGCGACCGGTTCCGGTGGTTGGCACCAGTAATACTCGAGAACCATGTCCAAGGTGATGAAAAAAGGGTGGCTGGTCAAGCTAGTTGCCAGTGACGGCATGGCACTCCACCGCCCAATGGCCTCAATTCCCCATTAAGCTCTGCTGCCCCATGGCCTCCGTGCCCCACGGCCTCCGTGCCCCATGGATCTCTGCCGCCCCGCGGACCTTGTGCCCCTTGGCGCTTGGCTACCCATAGCCTCCGCAGCACCCACGGCCTCCGCCACCTCGGGGCCTCGTGTTGTCCTATGACACCTATGGCTTCAGCCTCCCCGCCACACCCATGGCCTCCACCGCCCCGCGACACCCATGGTCTTGCAATGACATGCGGCACCAGCGACCATTCGCGGCCATCGCGGCCCACTCAGCCTTCGGGGTGCCTCACGCTGCCCATGCCGGGCCTCCCAGCTCGGGCAGGGCCGGACCCCGCGTGGGTCGGGCTGGACCTAACAGGTCTGTCTAGGTGGACCCAAACCAGGTCGGCCCAGGCCGAGTCAGGCCAATTCAGTCCGACCAGGCGGAGCGGACCCAGACCCACTTCGACCCATTTGATCTCTTTTTCCAATAACTTTGGCTCCAGATGTCTGTTGGATGAACTGTTAGTGGTGCATGAAAATGTGGAGTGAGACAGTCCCATTGGTGTACCCCACTAGAGATTTGGATAATGTTCGGGAATGGTCAGGTTGGATTGAGCACAAATCCAACCAGGCCCTCGAGAGAAAAATTCTAATAACTTATAGACCGGGTGTCCAATTGAAGCACCATCTATTGCATTGAAACCCCTATGATGTGTATTTCCATTGTAATACTACTTCGTGGGACTCCATGGTATTTGTAGTATCGACTATTGGCTTGTGGAATGGACCCTCCCGGAGATGAGCGAGCGTAGTGCGGGAATCCTATAGATGAATGTGATGTGGAGAATGAAAAGAGATCTTGTGTGGGTCAGAACCGAGTGATCCTATGTGGGTCAACACTTAGATATCTATGTGGGTCTCCACCGAGCGATCTAATGTCGGTCAACACCGAACGATCCTATGTGGGTCTGTACCGGGTGATCATGTGTGGCTCAGCGCTGAGTGATCAACTGTGGGACCGCAGTAGAGCTTCTTAACAGAGTAAAATGATTCAATAGTTAAATCTAATCTTCTATACTACTGTACCAAAGTTATACCTGGTGTTAGCTGGGTTTGAACTAGAGCAGAACATTCCTTTGTGGTAATGCCTTGGTGGTATTCTTCTGTGTGGCATACCTAAGTTGTATTTTCCATCGTTGTAATCCTTCCTTTGTGGAACTATTGAGCTTGGCGCTTTTGAGAAGGAATTTGTGTTTCTTCATGATTGAGATAGGTATACATGATAACTTAGATATATGGAAGGGAATATACCAAAGTAGGATTGTTAGTTGATTTCAGGAACTTTGGTTTATCCTTGGTGGATTTTTTGAGACCTTTAGGGTCTTGGGGTCCCTACTGAGTATCATTATACTCACTCCTGTATGGTCTATGCACGCCCCCTATTGTGTTTGGTGTAGATGATGGAAAACAATGATTGAGGATGGCAGTACCAGGACTAGAGGTGGCTCATAGGTGGATGTTAAATGAGGCGAACTGCAGAGACGACCATTTGTGAGCTGTACCTACCCATTATGTAGGATTCGCAGTGGACGATCCAGGAGCTTCTTTTCACCTATCAACCTTCTTGTACTTTCCAGTTTTCCATGTACTATCTAGTTGATATTGTATTCTGGCCCCTTTTACACACTGTACTCACTTTATTTACTATTATATTTACTTGAGTGTGTATAATGTTTTGTGTCTGTTTTTTTGTGTTATAGGTTATAATGGAAATGGCTTCCCAGTTTTAGGGAATACACCTTAGGTGAGAGTTTCCAAACCCTAGTCTATGTAAGGTGGGCTTGGGGTAGTCACGGAATGGGCCACAGGGGATGGGTCTTGACAGATTATATGTTGTATGATCTATAAAAGAATAATTTGTTGAGTTAATAAGGTTTCCATAGGAATTTTACATTCCTTTATGTTTTGAAAAAAAAACAATGTATCTCAACGCAAATTTTATTTCCTCTAAGATTAATCTTATTAAGGGAAATTTTCCTACCCCATGGAAATTTTCTCCTTAACATTGTTTTCATTGTTTTTATAGTATCTAATATCCTAACACCTTTAATTTATAAATTCTAAAAATTTGTTTCATATCTAAACCCTCTAAATCTTATAAATCCTTAGTTTTAGATTATTCTATCATCAGATTCCAAATTCAATGAAATTCAGATTCTAAATTCTCTAAAATTCAAAATTTGAATTATCTTAAATTCAGATTCTGAATTCTCTAAAATTTAGACTCCGCATTCTATGAAATTAAGACTCATAATTCTCTGATATTCAGACTCTGAATTATCTAAAATATAGACTCTGAATTACTGGAAATTCATACTCTGAATTCCTTGAAATTAAAACTCGGAATTCTCTAAAATTTATATTTTGATTTCTATGAAATTTAGGTTCTGATTCTATGAAATTTGGGATATTAATTCCTCATAATTAAGACTCCTAAATCCTTATAATTTCGACTCCAATTTCCTCATAATTAATGCTCTGAATCCATTGTAATTTAGACTCTGAAATATAAATAATTCATGTTCCTAATTCCTTGAAAATAGAATCTGGATTTCAATTATTTGTATTCTCCAATTTTTTATTTTCTTAGACATCAAAAATTATTTTACTTAGACTCTGAGAAATTGGATTTTGTTTAGTAACATTTTATTTCTTACACATGTTATAATTATTAAACGATGTCATTCATTTTGGTTTTAACTAACAATTTTATTAATGATAGGTGTACATGTCCCTCCGAGATTAAAGAATAAATATGTCCATTGGAGGAGGGATCCAACCATTGGAGAAATTCTGATAAATAAAATCTCTTTTAAATGTGCTCAAAAAAATGAGAGACAATGTTTATCAAAAGAGATTACATGTTGCTGATGTAATTTTAAAAGAAAAAAACTCCCATGCCTTGTGTGTACTGAAAATGTTGTTCATCTTTCATCGTGCGACATGGATTGTTGATGTGTACGATCGAGTACTTCTGGGGATAAGAAGAAATAGGTGATGACGATCATAATGTTTGAGGACATCCAGGGATAATAAGACAAAGGGGCTTAATACCATAAAGATTGAGGGCTTCTAGGGAAAGCCAAACAGAATCTGATATTCCTATCGATGGATTACCCTAGTGTGGGTAAGATAGACTATCTTGAAAGTATAAATCAATGGACTATTATCCTAGGTTGTTGGATTCCATACTCTTTGAGTTATAAGATTTCATACTTGTTAATTTTTTTGTTCAAAGTTTATATTTCATAGAATTTTTATAATGGAATAAAGTATAATATTCATAAAATCGTATTATTCATTTGTATTATGATATGTGAGATTCTATATTCTTTAAGGTAGAATATTTTCCTTGTATTCTTTTATTAATATTCATTTCCAAAACCATATTTGCAGAACCTATAAATTTTGTAGAACTAAAAGGTCCTGTGAATTTAAATTGTTTAACTTTGTTGAACGTAGTTTCCCTTAAGGTTAAAAATGAATGTTTTTAAACTTGCAATTCACCCCCTATAATTGGGAATGTACAATCATATTTCGATCCAACAATTGGTATCATAGGATGAATCTTAAATACATATATTCACATATAAGTTTTCATGCTCAATTTTCCATTGTTCTAAATATATTTTCCTTGCATAGGATTTTTATCCGTGTTTACAGACTTATCTTATAAACAATATTTTGTGGAACAGTATTTTATTTTAGATGGCAGGAATGAATGTTGGTTCGAATGAAAATATAAATAATAATAGACTAAATATATTTAATGGGAATGATTATGTATATTGGAGAGATAGTATGAAGTCTTTTCTTATTAATACTGGAGTGGAAAACATCGTTATGATTACTGGATATTACAAGATTACTGATAAAGAATTCCGAACATTTTCTAATCAAGAAAAGTCTGAATATCAACTAAACAACAAGGTATGAAATACATTGTCTTTTTCATGAACATTATTAAATATAGTCAAATTTCATCTAACGAAGATACAAATTTTATATGGAAGAAATTAAAGGTTACTCATTTTTGTACATCCAATGTTATAGAAACTATAAGAGATATGCTTAGAAAGGAATATCATGGATTTCTATTTCCTTAGGGAGAACCAGTGTGTATGGTACAACAAAGGTTTATGACTATAGTTAGTTGTTTACAATCCATGGGTGTGAAAGGTTTAGATGATGATGCACATGTGGACATGATTATAGACCTCATGCCTAATAAATGGGAATCCATGAGAATAGCTATTGATGAGAATAGTAAATTATATCAAATTACTCTTGATGATATTTTCGGAACTATTCTTCAACATGATAGAATAATGAAATGAGATACTGATTTGAATAAGAAGAATAATGGCAATGGAAGTGTATCCTTTATTACTAATAAGGTCATGACTCTTGAAAGGGTAAAAAGATCCACGTCTATGAAAATTTATCTTTTATCTGAATCAAGTGAAAGTGAACATTCAGATAATGGGATAGCTAATCTTGATTGAAGGATTAACAAGATCATTGGGAAGAAATACTTTCAGTGTTGATTTTAAAATAAATTATAAAGCGAAAAGAATGACTCTGAAGTCATTTGTTATGAATGAAAAATAGCTGGGAATATAATTCCAGATTGTACTATGCTTACAAAAAGGATAAATGGAAAATTATTCTAAGAAGAATAGAAAGAAGTACTACAAAGATAATTCTATGAATTTTTTGAAATATAATAACATCTAGAGTGACAATGTTGGAGACTATTCTGATGAATCCTCAGAGTATGAATCTTCTGGATCGAAGAATCTTTGTTTACTAGCTAGATTACACATTGAAAATAATTGTATAATGGCTATGGTACACACTACTAAATCCATAAATAATGTATCTATAAATGCTATATATAGTGATAATAAATATTATGAATCCTCATATGAAAAATATTCTACTGATGTAGATAATACATTACATCATAATGATGAAGTATCTAGGTTTCCTAAGCTTCATGAGATTGATAATTCTAAACTAAAGAAAAAACATGATAAAGAAAATTCTAGAATTTATATTCATACTATATAAGTATCAGTTCTTTCTAAAGATCTTGATAAAAAAATTCATGACATTGATAGTATTTCCATGAATCTTCAATTTTAGGAATGATAAATGATTTGTACAGATTTACAAGGTAGAGTTTATTAATTCTTTCAATAGGAAAGAGAATGTATACACACTAATCATAGAAGACCTAAGAAGATAAGATCTACCTTGTCTTAGTGCAATAGAATATCATTATTGGTTATGTAATAGAAGATTAGCACAATATAACATTAGGAACCTATGAAAACTCTCTATGAAATTACTAGTTCTAGATCTGTCGGAGATTAGATTTGATTCATCAAATGTTTGTGATCAATGTCAATGTTGTGAGAAAAATAAATCATGGTTTAAATCAATTTATGAAATCTCAAATACTAATGCATTATAGTTAGTCCATATGGATCTTTTTGATCCAACACAAACTGGATGCTTTGGAGGCAAATATTTTGTATTTTCCTTAGTTGATGATTTCACTTGATTTACATGTGTCTATTTTCTAGAAAAGTAATTTGAATCTTTTTCTTTTTTCAAAACATTTAGAGCCCAAGATAAAATGAGAAAAATATTCTTCGATAACTATTTATAGTTATCATGGAGGATAATTTCAAAAATCTGATATTGAAACCATTTTTAGTAGAAAAGGCATTACTCATAACTTATCATCACCAAGAACCCCTCAACAAAATGGTGTTGTTGGAAAAAGAAATCGAGTTCTTCAATAGATAAATATAACCATGTAGAGTAAATATTCGATATCTAAATGAATTTTTGACTGAATATGTTATTAATATTTGTTAAACTATAAATTGTGTGTTGATTAGACCTTTTCTTAACAAAAAACCCTTATGAGTTATGAAATGGTAGAAAACCTATACTTTCTTACTTCAAGTAATTTGGATGCAAAGTATTTATTCAGAATACTAATGCTAATTTACATAAATTCGAACCCAAACCTGGTGAAGGAATTTTCTTAGTCTACTCCACAATTTCTAAGGCTTATAGATTTTTCTATAAAACACTTGTACTGTTAAAGAAACAGTACATGTAAAATTTGATGAAACTAATATTTTTGTTTTTAAACAACCTCAACCTACATCATTGGATATGTTTTCAAAAACTAATTATCTAACCTGGAAAGAATGTATTTCTCAAAATGAAAATGATAAAGATAATATCTTTTAAGAATTTACCATATAATATTTCATACCATATGTTTATGAATAGGTTTTATAAAACCCAAATCAGTTGTTTCTTAAGAATCATCCCAGAGATTGCATCATTGGTGATGCAAATAAACCTATAAAGACTAGAAGTTCTTTATGAAATGACGTAGAGCATCTAGAAATCCTTTCACAATTAGAACAAAAAATCACTAATAAATAAAAATTTGATGATTATTTGGTAAAAGATATGAAAGATGACCTAAATGAATTCAAAAAGAATAATGTTTGGGCCTTGGTTGAAAAGCCTAAGGAAACATATGTTATTGGAGTAAAATTGGTCTTCAGAAATTTGTGTGATTAAAATGTAACCATATTAATAAATAAAGATAGATTAGTTGCTAAAAGATATAATCAACAAGAAGGAATAGACTATTAAGAAATCTATGATCTATTAGCTAGACTTGAATCCATTATTATTTTACCTTCCTTTACAGTATTTGTAAATTTTAATCGATTTCAAATGGATATTAAATGTGATTTCAATAATGTTTTTGTTCATGAAGACGTTTTTGTTGAACAACCACTTGGATTTGAAGATACAAGACATCCTAAACATGATTTCAAACTTACCAAAGAGTTATATAGACTTAAATAATCCCTTAGAGCCTTGTATGGTAGAATTTTAGGATTATTGTTACAAAACAATTACATTAAGGGAAATTTGGATCCAACTCTATTTGTAATAAAATATATGAAAAATGTTTTTTTACTTCCAATTTATATTTATGAAATTATATTTGGTTCAACTAAAAAATCTTTTACTAATTTGTTTGCGAATCTAATGGAAACTGAATTTCAAATGAGAATGATGGGTGAGTTAACATTTTTTCAAAGTTTTAAAATTTATCAAAAACTAGAGAGAATTTTTATATCCCAACATAAGTACATTTAAGATATTAAAAAAAGTATGTATATGGAAACTCTAAAAGTATAAGTACTCTCATTAGTATGTCAAATTCACAAGATCTTTATGAAGTTGGGAAACCAGTGGTTCAGACATCATTAAGTGGTATGATAAGAAGTATACTATACTTGATAGCTAGTCATCCAGAATTAATATTTTTAGTATTCTTATGTTCAAGATATCAATACAATCCTAATGAACCTCATTTATGGGTAGTGAAAATAATTTTTCACTGCTTAAAGGGAACCATGCAATTAGGACACTTTCATACTTCTGAAAATGATTTTATTTTAAAAACATTTTCAGATGCTGATATTTGAGGGTGTAGAATGGATAGAAAATGTACATCCAGAACCTTTCATTTAATTGGATATTCATTTGTTTCATGGTCATGAAAAAATAAATACTCAGTATCACCTTCCACTACTGAAGCTAAATATGTAGTCATTGGAAGTTGTTGTGCTCCAGTGTTGTGGATGCAACACACACTCACAAACTATGGTATGAGTTTTACCAAGACACAAATATTGTGTGATAATACTAGTACCATTGGATTAAGTAAAAACTATACACATCACTCTTGTGAAAAACACATAGATATCTGGCATCACATTCTTAAGAATCACACACAAAAAGGAGAGATCATTCTTCAATTTATCAGAACAGAAGATCAACTAGCTGATACTTTAACCAAATCATTACCCTCCAATCGATTTGAATTTAGAAAAAAAATGTTAGTAATCATAAGAATAAGGTAATACTCTGGGTTAAATTCTTAATAAAACATATCTTCTAATAAAAATAAACTCATTTTTATAGGGGGAGTACATTTGATTGTTAGTCAAAATTTTTCATAATCATGTTTTCTCGTAGTCAAGTTTTTTCATAGTCAAAAATATACTTTGTCAAAAAAAATCGTAGTTAATTTTTAAATAGTCAAAAAATTTCAGTCAAAATTTTTCTAAGTCACCATTTTTCATAGTAAAAAATGTTAATAGTCAAATATTCGTAATCAATCTTTTGTAATCAATTTTTCATAATAAAAGTTTTTCTTTAAATGTGTCTATAAATTTTCAAGAATCTAATTTTCTTTATAAATAATTTATCCTCATTATGTATTTTTTCCCTAATCCATAATAAAGATATGTTTTATTTCTTAAATTTTTTTAATCATCTTTTTAGTTGTGGGTATTTTCATATTGTTTTTAATTTTTTTGGATTTTTCATTTTTCTTAAATACGAGTGTTTATCCTAAAAACATCAAAAGATCATAACCTACCAAAAACCTTCTTTGGTTATCTTCTCAACCGCCAGAACTGATCAACTGTATTTCAACCATTGGATCAATCAAGGAAGTTTAATCTACACCTCAAATGCCTATAAAAGGACCCCCTGATGGTTGTCCCACATCGATCATCAAAGCCTTAGCATGATGAAGTTATCCCTCCCTACATAAGCCCGTTCTGAATCCTCAGGTTTTCCTTACTTCCAAATGTCTACTGAAGCCTCTCCTCAAATAAAAATTTCAACTGTAAAAGAAAATTAGTGAATTGCAGATATACTGAGAATGTTTGGTTGATCCAAAATTTTATGCTAAGTGTGATTATATCATTTCAAAGAATATAATGTTGATTGGTTGGGAGAGCCTATGTGACTCAAAAACGAAAGCATAGGATATGGTGTATCCAGAGTTATTAGTCATGTTTTATGAGTCAGCATTTTTTTCAACAAAGAAGGGAGATATAAATTTTCATTCAAGGGATATGGGAAAACATAATCCCATTCTTAAAACAAGGCAGTACGTTCGATCAGAATTATTTATGAAGGAGAAGCAGAATTTTGTACTGACAAATTATGAGATGCTTCTGGATCGTTCAATATGAGAAGGCTCTATATTGTCTTGGTTTAAAAGGAGTGAAGACTCCAAATATTGTTCATTTATCTAAAAACCATTTGATTCAAGAGTTATGGGTCCATGTTTTGTTCATTCCAAGAAAAGGGGATAAGGTCACACTGAAGAAAATTTAAATATATATTTGGGAATTCTTGGTGATCCTCAGTGTGATAATACAGGTAATGTATATCATGGTTACAATTGAGAATATAAAGAATCGAAACCTTATATCTTAGAGTATCATGTATCTAGTTATTCATTCGAAGATTATAGTGCTTTGTCTCTAGTCTTTCAAAATTCCAACATGTTCAAAGCCAAGGAATTTAAAAGTAATGTTGTTGAGTGATGATACTATAAGGAATATGAAGGTTGATTTTTATAGTCAATCCAGGGATTTAAATGACTTTTCAGAAGCCAAAATAAAATCATTTTCAAAGAAACTGGATGTAGTTGAGACTTCCTTGAATGGTGGAAGGAAGAGGTAGGAAATGGAACTAGAAAAAAAACTCTCGTGGATAAAGAAACTTATTCAGCACCACTAATGTCAAAGAAAAAAATGGCTTATCCTGATGATGTAGTGGGTATGTGATGAGAAGACAAGAAAAAAAGGAAGGAAAGAGAGCCTATGTTTGGCATAGATCCTGCTGGGGAAAAGGTGTTAATGATAATGTTTTTTGAAGACATTGAGAAGCAACAGAAATAAAATAAGTAGAGGAAGAAGTTATCAGAGACTAAAATTATTCTATCACTTATCATGGATGCTGAGAAGGCATCTGAACATATCCCAGTGCCATAATCGTTTTTGATATAATCACTTCCAAAGACTATGAGAGAGAAGGTGGTGATTTCAGATCTAGAACATGAAGAATAAATTGTTCAGTAAGAAGGAGAGGAAATATATGAATAAGAAGAATTGGATGACACTGATGACGTCATAAAAAAAGTTGAGGATTACCATGAAAAAGATGGTCCCTCTGTAAAATTATCGATCTAGACTTCTCAAGACGAATCCTCAAAACTTGCTACTCCAGGGAATGAAGAGAAGAGTCAGGAAAAGTACACAAAACTTCTGAAGAAGAAATATGTAATCATGATTTTTTTTTCTGGAAGATCAAGTGGCTGATACTGAGAAATAGGAAGTTGAGGAAGATAAAATTGTCTATTTATCTAATAGTGAGCATGAATCAGCAAAGGCAAAATAAATCAATCTGTTAGTTGACTAGGGAAAGAAGGTGTTGGCCTATACACCTAAAAAAATAAGTAGTGAAAAATAATGTTTTTGGAAGTTCATCAAAGAGAAAAGCGGACGAGTTAGAAAAATAGTCCTCACATACCAAACTTATGGACTCAGAATTTTCCTCTGTTAGACATGATTTTGTAGTACTATATTTGAAAAATAAAGTTTGAACTATTCCTTTATTTAAATGTATTGATTTGAGGTGTTAGTTTCTTCAACATTCGTTCAATCCGAAATCAGATTCAATATCCATACTTATGGATAAATTTTTCAGACACGAGGAAAATTTCAATTCCTTTCTCATTGGATATGAGGCTGATAAACAATCATGAAAGATTATTACAAGATAGTCAAGGAATACTATCATATACCTGAGATATACTGATGAATTTTAAGATAATGTCTAATATTCCTTTGACACCGAAGATAGCATGCTTAGTGATCTTTGTATGAGCATTGAGGAAAAGCTAACACTTGAACATACTACTCGGAAGCAAGAAGTTAAGGATCTCAATGGGAAGCATTTTTATATGGCTATGAATTGGAGGAGGGAAAGGGATCATATAATAGAATTTGAAGAGAAGTTGTTTAAGCAATGAAAAGTGTTAAAATCATGGGATGATTGTCTTAAGGATTAGGATGAAAATATTACAGCCTTGGAAAAGAAAAGTGATGATATGTATCAACAACTTAACCATATGAAAGAAGATCAAAAGGACCTAAAGCAGCTGAAAACCATTCTCAAGAAGTTGATGCCAAAAGAGAAAAATGGATAATTTTTCCAATTCCGATATTTTGTTGAATTTATTCCTTGTAAATATCCATTCAATATTAATGAAATTTCGGATGGTCTTCATATATTTTCTGGTTTCTTAGTATAATTATTTCATGTAGCATTTTTTCATATCCTCTATACCTTTTTTAAAATAATAGAGGGCGATTAAGGAATGGTAAAAAGAATATTGATAAAGAATACATTTCCCTATGTAAGGGAGAGTTCATCTATGTGAAAGTTATTATCAATGATGACTTTATTATGCATGAAATTTTCAAATCTCTTTCAGGAAATCTAGAATACAATCCATAGGGATTACAAATCCTTAGTGGGAGTTAGTCTTATTTACATTGATCCCTAAGTAATGGGAGATAATTTTTTATTTTCAAGTCTAAAAATATTCAATGTCCTTATATTATTTCTTGTATGGATGTTTTTTCTTTCCAAAAATGGTGAGATTATTAGGTCCATAAGTTTTCCTTATGAATTTTCCATTAATTTGTTTTTTGAAATTCAAAAACACTCTATCTCAAGGAAAATTTTATTTCCACTATGATTAATCTTATTAAGGAAAATTTTTATTCCCCAAGAAAATTTTCTCTTTACCTTTGTTTTCATTGTTTTTAGAGTTTCTCTTATCCTAATTAATTTTATTTCTAATGTTTAAAAAATCAGTTTCATATCTAAAACCTCAGATTATTATAAATCTTTCATTATAGAGTAATCTATTTTCACATTCAGAATTCTCTGAAATTCAAATTGTGAATTCTCTAAATTTAATATTCCAAATTCTCTGATATTTTGATTCCAATTTTTTTGAAATTCAGCAAATGGATTCTCTGTAATCTAGATGCTAAATTCTCTGAAACTCATATTTGGAATTCCCTGAAATTCAATATCTGAATTCTCTGAAATTCAGATACTGAATTCTCGGAAATTCGGATTCCGAATTCTATGAAATTAATGTTTTAAATTCATTGAAATTCAGGTTATGAATTCCTCATAATTCCCACTAATAATTCCTCATAATTTCACTTGAATACATTTTAATTCAGACTCTGAAATATATTGAATTCTGGTTCCAAATTGCATGAAAAACAGAATCCAGATATCCATGATTTATATTCTCTAAGTGTTTATTTTCATTGAATCTTATTTTTATTTTCATTAAACTCTGAGAAATAGGACTTTTATAAGAAATAATATTTTCCTTTCACATGTTATAATTATTAAACGATTTCATTATTTCTGTTTCTAACTAACCATTGTTTGAATGACACAGGTACAGTTCCCTCCAAGATTCAAAAAAATGTCCGTCAGAGGAGGGAGCTACCCATTGGAGAAATTCCTATAAATTGGATCTCATTTGAATGAGATCAGAAACATCCAAGACAATGTTGATCACGAGATATTACATGCTCTTGATTTAATTTCCAGATAGTGAATATCTCATTCCTTGTGTGTACTGAACTTCTATTTCTACTTTTTTCATGCAACTCTGATTGTTTCTGTGTACAATCGAGGTCTTTTAGGGATAAGAAGAAAGAGGTGCTAACTACCTTAATGTTTGAGGTCTTGCGGGGATAGTAATACAAACTCAGATATTACTATCATAGGCTTACTCTAGTGTGGGTATGATAGACATTCTTGAATGTATTAATCAAGGGGATTTTATCCAAGGATTTTCGATACCCTACTCTTTGGGTTAAAAGATTTCATACTTGTTACGTGTTTTGTTTCAATTTTATTTTCTACTATATTTTGAAAAAAGAAGAATGTATAATATTCTTATATTTTATTATTCTTTTGTACTCTGATTAGTTGGAATCTATATGCTTTAAGGTAAAATCATTTCCTTGTAAACTTTTATTAAGTTTCATTTAGAGAACCGTATTTCTAGAACCTAGCAAGTTTTTAAAACTAAGAGGTCATGTTAATTTACATTATTTAACTTTTTTAAACATAGATTTACTTCAGGTTAAAAATGAATTTTTTAAACTTACAATTCACCCCACCCCCTCTAGCCATTGAGCATCTATATTCATATTTCGATCCTATATAATTTTCCACTTTTTTATGTCTACATAAATTTTCTGTATATTATCTTTTCATTTTAGTATTCGTATTGAAATTTTATGATCATTTTAATTGTTCAGGGTGAAAATATTTAATTCATTAAGATATTTTTAATGTTGTGAACCATATTTTATTTTATTGGGTGTATTACTACCATATAAGGCTTTATTGAAATATAGTTTCATCGAAATCATGGGATTTACAAAATCCTTTTAGATTTCATTCTTCAATGTATTTTTGATTTATTTATTATAAAATATTTAGTGGGTTCTCATCTCAATATTCTATATTTTAGGTATGTTTTGATTTACACAGCTATATTCATTTTCTTTGTTTATATACCTCCACATGGATATATAATATCATTAATATTTTTAAACACATGGAATTTTAAATTCCTTATTTAGATCACCATTTCAAAGAGGGGTTTTAAAATATTCATAAAGAGTTTTCTAAATAAATAATAATATAATAGATTGATTTTCTAACCATCGTGAGTATCAATATCCATATAGACTACATAACATTTTAATAATTTTTTCCTTTGAGATTTATTTCATATTATTTTTTAAATGATTATCAATATATTCGGATATTTCTTATCACGTTCAAAAGAATATTATAAATGATTTTATGATGATATATATCTTCTTTGTAAACATTCATCAAGGATTTTAATGCTTCGATATGGATATTTTAAAATTATTACATCCTAATTCATTCTATAAATATCCTTTTATGATTTTGTAATGATATTTTCTTGAAGAGCATTTCATATACATTTTTTAATCATCTTATGAAGTAAATGATAATTTTTATTATATGATTTATGATGAAATGAAATCACTCTATTCAATATTTATTATATGATTAAAAAATTTATATAGTGTTATGGGTGTTCCCAATATGTGTTTGATGAAGGTTATTCTTGATTTAGAACCGATGATGGGTGATACCAATATAGTATTATGATGCATTGGTTAATGTGGTTGCAGTAAAAAATGGAAGTTACAACCAAGTGATAAGGGATTTCTCTGTACATAAAAAACTCATAAGAGATTATAGGGTTTTTATATAGAAGTTACTCTTAAAAGAATAATAGAATTATGAAGATTATTTGATTCTTTAAAAAAATATAAATTCCCAGGATACCAATATTATTTCTCTATGTTTGTTAGGGGTCGTAATTATTCATTCCAACATGATAAATATCTCAGAGATCATGATTGTTGACTCATATTATTCCAATCAATTTAAAATAACAATTCCATAACTCATATTTTAAGATTGAGTTATTGGTCGGTATGAATTCTCTTGTGGTATAATTATGTACATAGAGTTTACTACTCAAAATTCTTCTAATATTATGATCACTGGTGATATTCATTTATTAATACAATTTTTAACACTAATGGAGCATTTGTATCTTACCATTATTATGGTTATATTTCCATATCTTATAAAAAAAATTGTCATGTGGATTTTATCTATAAGGGTTTAGTCAATGGATAATTTCATGGGAGATATTGAATAATTTTGATTGAATAATAAAATATCGGTATAATTGAAAAATTTCCATTTTGATGAAAATACATAAATATATTTATGTAAATGTATTTTACTAATTTTATAAAACTCAAAACCTTAAATGTATTTGGTATGTTGGTTACTCGATATTTCCTTTTTATGTTATAATTATATATTTTGAACATTTATCTATGTGTTTCTATATAAAATCCATATTTTAAAAGAATATTTTTCGAATGAATCAAGATATATATGTCTAGGGAGTTGTATCTTGTAAAAAACAAAGGGTTTATATAATATAATTTTTTATTATTTTATTATATTATGATAAAATAAATGTTTTTGATATAATAATGGGTTAACAAGAATAATGATGGTCAGAATATTAATGTAATGAATACCATTTCTAGGAATGTAGAGAATGGATTTGTTGGTGATAAATGAAATTTTATCTGATGTTATTGATGATTTAGTTATATACAACCCTTGGATATATCATTTCATCTTGAATAAAGGTTATTTATGGAATATTACAATTAAATGTTTAGTGATTTATGAAGAAATATATAAGATAAACTTTGAGGTTTGTATGTTATATATTAATGGGTTAATTATGGTGAATTAGGGTTTAGGGTTTATTATATGGGAACAATTTATACTTAAAACCTTTTATTAATTTTTAAATATTGTAGATTAAAGTAATTTTTTCACCATAAAAATGTTTATTATATTTGGGGATTTACCATACATTGTGTTTATTATTTTGGTTTAAATAGAAATTTTAGGAATATAATCTTATAATTTTACAGATATCATGAGCTATTTGAAGATTATTATCACAATTTTGGAATAATAATGATTTATCGTAATTATTTTTCATTTTGAAATTTAGGAATAAATATAGGGTGAAACATTTTGAAACATGAAACCGAAGGGAAATTTTTTTTTTAATTTTATTTATTATAAAATCCACTTTTATGTCTATATATTCACATTCCAAGTGACATTTTTAAACCTTTTACTCTATACAAAGTATGTTTCATTATCTCTTTTTATTACATAGTTTTTTAGGAGAGGTATTTTTATATAGAGGGATTTTAATTTTAGGATCATCAATTATCATGAACCTATCAATGTACATTAGAACCCTGATACAAGATCTAGTACTAACATCTCCCAATAGTAATTATCGATCCCAATGAATTGGAGACTATAAAATTGAATCATATAACCTTCCATGGGATTTTTTTCAAAAAATAAAAAATAAAATGATTAAAAATAGTATAATCAAAACAGTAAAAAGGTGTGATGTTACTAGAAATTATAGTTGAAACAATAAAAAATAGGAATATAAACATCCCTAGGGAAATAGAATCCCACAATTAAAACATAAACCCAAACTAAAAATATCATAATGATCATATTAAATATGCGGGCAATAGATCCACTAATCACCATCAATACTCCGTGGTCCAAGGGATCACGAAAATCCCCCACCTATTGGGGGATCTTTACCAATACACTAATCTGGAATAATAAAGTCTATAAATTCTTAAATTAAAAGGTAGGGAGTGAGTTATAAACCCTATGAGGGTCTCACCATGTGTTCTATAATAAATACAATAAAAAATTTCTATTTAATATATAATTTTTATAAAAACAATGAATGGAATTATACTTTCATATATTTAACCAAAACCTGGTTTCTTTGAAATATATGGATTATATATAGAGCAAAATATCATATTGTCTTAAATAAAATTTCATTTAAAAAATATTATATAAATATATTTGAATGAAGAAAAAAATTCACAATAAATTGAATGTATACCATATCATATAAATCATATAATTGTTGTGAATATTCATATTCTATTTAAGTTATTGTATATAAAATCCGCACACATCTCATTAGTTATCACACATCTAAAAAAGTGTGTATACAAAATCCACACCACAATAGTAGAACCCACTACGATAAATCAGTATATATCCAAATATTGGAACTCATCATGAGCCTCATGATCCAAATTTGTTTTGATAGTTTTTTCATTATAAATCCAGTGCATGTGGATCATGGTCTTATTGTTCTTTTCCCAACCACCAGCTAACAACCCATGATCTCATTTTTTTCTATAAATCAATATTTCATTTAATAAAATTTCTTGTCATCCATTTTAATGAATTTAAATTTACGATTTCCTCATTTTAGTTTCCTATATTAAATTTCATTTCGAAGACATATCATAGATTTTCATCATTTCCTGCCATTTAAAATAATAATTTAAATTATTCTATTTTATCAAAATAAAAATCAAATCATTTCATCAAAAACAATTCTCAATCAATCCATCATTTCTCATAATATCTCCCAGAATTTTCCACTCCATTGAAATTGGTGGTTTTTATAAAATAAAATTCCAATATAATATCCAAGACCAAATCATAAAAAATTTACTTCAAAAATTATATTAAAAATCATTACCTTTTTATATAAACAATTAAATATTCCAATAATACTTCAATGATTTGTGGAACCACCTACCTTTAATTCAATGATCAATAAATCTAAAATAAAAATGGAATTCTCCAATGATTAATGAAAGCATTAAGGATAATTGACCATAACCAAAAATCAAGATCTAAATGATATATTTTGGATCCATCAAAAACATAATGATATGTCAAACTATATGTATGAGAGATTGATAAATCATAATAAAATGAATGAGATGACATCCATGTTCATAGAGGAGATCAAATGAGATAAATACCAATTCAATCCACCAAGGAAAGGGTTTGAAGGAGTAAATTTCAAATTTGGAGAGCCTCAATGATAAATGAAATAATGTTAGGGTATAATTGTGGGATTAGGAACCCTTATTATGGTTTAGGTTTTTAAAATAAATTTGGTAGGGATTAAATAGAACTGCCACATTTTTATGGGTAGTGCAACATGATTAGGGAAATTGAACACCATCACCACGCGCCCCTATAGGTATTTTGATGGGGGTCCATGGTTTTTCTGCATCGTTAAACTACTTCTGCACCCACGGTGAAATCCCCAATGTATGTGGGGTAATTGGTTGTGAAGAACTATACACTCATTCCTAATACAACACAACAGGGTGTGAAAGTTTCTCAACTCCAATATCCTTCCTTATGTATATACTATTATCATGCACACAAACAATAATCAATCCCCATTCATTTGTGCACAATACATTTCATATTTTTAGCATCAATACATATCATTTCTATTTCAAGGATAATTTAATATGAGGGGTTTTATATTTTCCACACGGCATTCAATGTACAATCCATGAAATAATTTTTTAATAAAACATTATTCATTTTAAAACCTCTCCTTAAACCAAAACATTATCATTTTAAAACCATTATTTCAACTTAAAACAAATATTCATCTTTATATAATTATAACCATAATCACTATGCACATTTTCTTTATTCTATTAAATAATATATTCAGTAATGGAACATATATATATATATGTCACATTTCAAACACTATACGATATAATATAACATAGAGGACTATTAGGAAACCATAACATTACATTTTGAATTTATAAAAAACTAATCAACGACTAGGACACTAATTTTTCAATTTTATGTTTAAAAATCCTTTGTTATGAAAATTTAAATAGTCATGTGATTTACATTCAAAAACTAAATTTCAAACATGTTTTAATAGGGGAAACCCCAGGTAATATATTCTATTCAAATATTGAAAACCTGTTGAAATACATTTATAATCCCCAGAACTAGTTTAATTGGAATATAACATTTATGTAATAAATAAAATATACCTTAAAAAAATCAAGAAATTGAATATTATAAATTCATTTTTGTACATTGGTTAACCACCCACAAAACATGTATACATAAAAGATTACCACATTACAAATATGCGCATTTTGAAAATTATTTATGTATAATCACCCATATACCTATGTGTATATTCATCACACCATGATTAAATATATAAAAAGTGGGTTATTATATATATTCTTATATATATATATATAAGTATGATTGTTTCCGTCAAGGAGACACAATCCATATACATTTCTAAATTCCAATTGAACAGGGAATCAAATCTATACTCTTAAACCCAAGTAACCATGAAACAAAAAAAAAATCACCAAAATCAGGTTATGGTATAAACACAAAGCACACAATATGGAGGAAAAATTAAATCCAATAATGGGGGAAACATAATGGAATGTAGGAGGATAAATTTTTACCAGGTAATATTGAACCATTAAAACAACATAAGAAACATAAAACATGGGGACGGGGTGGAGGAATCTATGTGCCCGATGAATCCTTGATAGGGATGGGTCACATGATGAGATGTGCTAGAGTTACGTAACAACCCATTGTTATTGAGTGTTTTTGGAAAATTGGATATATGAAATTTATGCTAAACTCGTACCTCCTCAAAAATTTATTATGAATATTATATGTTATATAGATTACATGAGGTGAAAAAACATTTCACCAACAAAAAACTGAAAGATATTACATACATTAATTCTATCCAATGCCAAATTGTAAAGTGGAAACCATCTTCTTATCATGTTTTTTATACCTTGATTACATCCAACACAATTCATATTCTCTTCTATTTCCACATGAAGGTTCTATATAAGCATCATCAACCATGAATAACTCAACATCATGAGTTCATTGTCTTCGAGAAAACATTACATCCATTTCAAGAAGCACATAACCATTAGAGTAAGGACATGAGAAATATCATGGATAACCTTTATTAATGATATAGACACAAAATATTCCATAATATTAATACTATGATATATGATTAGGGATGAGTAATATATTAAGATACAAACTATATTAGCCATGAAAATATCAATTTCATCTTGTTCTGAAAGCATACAATTAAATAAGAAACACCTTAAAAAATATTCCCCAATACCCTGCTAAAAAGTGTAATAAAACTTTTATTCTATTCATTTTAAGAATAAGAATGTATGTTTAAATATTTACATAACATCATCAGCTACTATTTTATAGTCATATACATGAAAATAATTTCCTCATGAATCAAGAAAATTATCTATAAAAACATTAAAATCCTTTAGCACACTGATATTATATCTAATATCAAAAACCACTATGAATAATAACTAAAATGACTAACAATATCTTATAAACAATGGATATCTTCACATGTATACTCACAAAATGGCATTCATAAATTTTGTCTCCATTAAAACCAATTATGAATAACAATGGATCAATCACAATATCATCAAGTATCCATCAAAAAATTAAGCAAATTAATTTCCATGGAATATACCTATAATCAAAATTTGTTATTTTTTTATATTCGATCACTATATTTGAAATCATTCACTCTATAGTTTGATGATAATATTCGGCAGTGACTTCACTATTATAGAATTTTAATAAGAATGTTGTATCATATTCCTCCATCTAATCCATTAGATCCTCCCCTAGATTATCGATAATCCAATATTAATCATTCAATTATGGAGTAGAATCATCATCAAAAGTGAATCATATCCTGAAGACTTCATCAATAATATATACAAGAAGGATTATTATTTATATTCTATGAGATCAAATATTTTTTTTAAATCCCAGATTTAGAAAATTTTCTCATATAAATTATAATGAATTTAAATTATAATTATTCTTATATTTTTTAAAATGGTAGATAGAATGCACGATATGGAAGAATAGTTTGGAAAACAATGCACCAATTGTGTGCATATACTAGAAGGAAGTGTACATCTAATGTGGGAAGGTGGCATTGTTTTCCAATCCTTTCACCAACCATGTGATTTGGATCTTTAAAAAATAAAGACACCCTCACAATATTGATGCCATGTTTCTAAAATCACATCTTATCCCTTGTCCATATGATGAAAACCAAAATATTTTAAAATTTCAAATAGGCCCATTCAAAAATTATAAATGAATCCAATTATAATTTAATAATAAATAAAATTTGGTTTTTTTGGAAAATTCTCCCCACTATAAATCGTTCTCCCCCCCCCCCCCCATAATGTCACAAAAAATTTGGTTGATCAATACATTGGGTGGGAAAACAAAAAATCAAGATTAATATCCCAAACATGGATATCGAAGAATCAAAACACCCTTATCCGCAAAAAGGCATAACACCAAAATCCCATATGAATCCAAATAAATAATCTTATATTATCGAACCACAACCAAATGGAAATTGTAATACAAAACAAATAATACCATTAAATAGAATACTGAAAAGGGAAATCTCCAATTTATAAAAAAACCTCAACCAATCAACACCCCGGATACCTAACATAAAAATAAAAAAAAGAGAATCATAATCTAATTATCTATATTTCCAAGAGAATCCATCACAAAACCTCTATTCTGGTCAAACCAAAATACTATGATCAGGTTCAAGTGGGGTAATGACAATGAGTCACCCCATCAAGAAATTGTCAAAAAATTTAAACCCTTAGATACTTTTATGGTGGCCTCCCTACCATTTTTGGACTCTAGGAAAACACTGACATCCCAAGATATAAGAAAATGATGATAAAAAAGAAACATAAATCTATCAAAAGAGTTATGTAACCAGTACATTACCAAAATATGGTTTATAATTCCAAATAATTAAGTAAAATGAATATAAAAATCCTATTAAAACAACCATCACCTAATCATTCTCAAAACAATCACTAAAGAGCCACCCAAAAAATAGAAACAGGTACTATTACTATGATTTCAATATACAACCAAACAGAATAATGAAATATGGAACCAAAATAAATGATCATGTAGTTATGATTTTTTTGAGAATTCTAAAAACTATAATGTCTCAAAAAAATCCACTTGTTATCTGGTGTCGATTCAATAGAAGACATGCTAGGGACATCTCTTAAAATACTAACACTAAATGAAACGAACTAATAAAATACATTAAGAACACTTCACGAACATCCCATCCACTCAACAAAGACTAGCAAATCCTGATATTCAATACCAACACTGTGTCATGATCCTTATATAAACATTCCCTCACTAAATAAATGATACTATAAATGGAGTTATCAAATCATAATACCAATATTTTCACTTGTTCAGTATTTCGAAAAAGAATGTAACCACCTCAAACATGAAAAGGTGAAAACTATAAAATATTTCGATAAATATCCCCAAAACAAAATGGTTTTCAAAATAACCTAATAATAAAAAAATGAACCGTTTTGTACACAAATGTTAGAAAAATAAGTTCGATCAATTTTCCACATCTGGGAACCCCTCCATTGTGTGAGAATATTTACTCTAAGGCCTATGTCTAGATCCAAAATATCAGGAAGCATTTTTTTTGGACAATAATTAGTAGCATTTAATCCCTGACCACAACATACACTTTCAGAAATGGAAATTATAAAACATCATTAGGTTACCCAAACTAACAAACTAAATAGAACAAGAAGAAATCCTAGAATTTGATCATTCACATTTAATGTAGAACATTATAGTGTACATTAATCCAGCATGAAAGTTAAATCTATTGATCCATTCTTTCCAAAACAATCCAAATGTTCCAAAAAAATCATGAATAGAAACAAAAACACAATTCACCCACGAAACAACTACATTACAAAACATTTTATTTTTCATATTAAATCTTCATCCTTGAATTCATATTTCTAATTATAATTTTGTGATGAAAACCCAATAAATGGTCTACTCACCTATTGAAATAATACATTTTAAATCACCCATATTCCTCAAAACAAATTATTCCATATAATTATAATTAATACCTTCAATAAAAATAGTATAACAATTTTTTTTTCGAAACATTCACATATCAAAAATGTTTACTTAAAAAATTAAATATCCATATGAACCGAACAAATTATTTTCTAAACACACAGTTCCATTTTATAATTCAGAAAAAATTATTTGAAAAAAAAAATTAAAAATTAAAAACCCTTACCAAATTTAGTCAAATCCAGTTGTAAAAATAGAAATAAAACATTAAACAACCCATAAAGGGACTATAATCCATGAAATAATGGACTAAATTACTTTTTAGACAATGTTTTAATCACATAATTATCATTGTAATAATTATAGAATAATGTAAACATGCTCCACAGAGGTTACCAATCCTTTTAAACTGGCCTCACAATAATATATAAAATATTTTCCCATCACCAAAACAAAATACTAAAAAAATCACAAAATACAATAGTGATAGAAGGGTCTATAATGAAAACTTTCCACGACTCTCTTCCTGCATGTGCATCCCATGTCGATAAAACCACATCTCTAATATACCTGACATACCTAATAATAAGGGTTACTTTTTGGATATATGATGTTATTATGGGAAACACAACATCAATACTCCAATGATTCCATTTGTTAATGATCCAACCAAATTCAACCAAGAACCCTACACTCATGATCTCCTTCATAATGTATCGATTAACAGTCTGGATCTCCATGTGTTGGTAGAAGATCCTTAGCATCAAAGATAAAACACATGGGAAAAATTTAACTAAATTAAAAATTAATGAAAATCATTAATAGAAACATATATTAGAAGAAAAAATATACATAAATACAAGTCTCTTTGTGACTATACAGGTCATTTCTCAACACCTAGAAAACACAACACCTCATCGAAGATAATAGATAAGCATAAAATTTCCATTTTTTGACATAGACATAGACCTTAGCATAAACGTTCTCTTTAGTTGTCCCATATTAAAAAAACACCATATTTCGTAACATTAAAAAATGTCATCACATGCCAGTCTGAAAATATAAATATATAAAAAGGGGTTTCAAATTTATTTCTTTAACATGTAACATTCTATTGTTTCAAAGAAATATCTTCTTTATTCATTTATTTGTAATACTATATTCCCATGAATGATTTACATTATTGAAACACATTAATTTTAAAAAAGACGTGATAAAAGATTCAATTTAAGGTGAAAAAATGAACACTAAAAAGAATATCTCATGGTTCTATAAATGAAGAAAAGATAAAATGTTTTTATAAATATAAATATAATATGAAAACATAGTATAAAATATTTTTTAATTACTACACTATGAACTTGAGTAAAATTTATCATGGACCATTGAAAATCCATAAGTATCTATGTCACATGAGTGATAAGATCCTCATACTCTTATTGATCATTCATAAATATTTCTCTCTTCATGAAAGAGACAATAGAAATGTCCATTCTAATATTCTAAAGGTACCGAAAGCATCACCATAATAACATTTAGTCAGTATTGTACAGTCATACATAATGAATGATCAAGTAAAAGCATGGCATCTCTCCTAGTGTACATGTCCTCAACCCACAAGCCTAGGTTGTTGCATCCCTGCCCGAGTTCCACTGAATAAGGCCCTGATATGGTGGAGCAATTGTCCTGAAGTGAATATATCTTTACACTTGAGCATGTCAACTATAAGTGAGGGCAAATTATGTGTTTTTGTAGAGATTATGCCCTCATAGATACAATTTTCACAACGGATTGAAATATAAATTAATTAGTGGAAGCATAAGAAATATCACATATAAGTTGAAGTTATGAAATAAAAAATAAAATATACATATGAAACTACAGGATTATTATATTCAATAATACATATATTTATTATCATAAAATGTCATGATTCTATACAAAAATTATAGTGCATGCGAAACATGGGTACAAGAAAATATTTCATGCTATATAAAACTACCATATCTACTACACAAAATCGTGATCATGTGCACCATCCTCTTCCAAAAAATCTCCATCCTAAGACATCATATAATCATTAATAAAATGTCTAATGCTTCCCTGCATATATTCCCACACCCATAATGTCATGTCAGGTACCAATAGGCACTCGATCCGGGTGTTACATTTAAATCAAATTAGGAATGAACCCATGTATTTGGACATTTATATTTCATATTGTAATTAGAAATGTCTGTAAAATATATAGTAAATATTGAGAAATTAATAAATAATTATGTAAATATTAATTTGGGTTCCCGAGTGGACGTTAATCCCATACAACTTGCATGTGACTAATCTAGGAGTCCGAATACAGGTACATGTTCAGTGCGGAATATATATAAATATTCCAATCTAACCAAGGTATCCCAAGAGGGAAAATTGATAAGGCATACCGACAAGATTATTATTTGTCTTGGGGGATAATTAAAATGTCAACATCCAAGGGTTATTTTAACAATGAGATTAGAATCAAATGTGCATAATGAAGATCATTTTTATAATAATATATGCATCTCATATGAGAAAAAAATAAAATAGTGAAATCCAAAAAAAACATAAAAACCAATAGTGGAGCACTTTTCCTGTACCAGGAAAGATAAAATCAATACAATGTCTATCAATGGGAACATTTGATATAATAAAATACTACCTATTCTATCCAAAGTTACCATTACAATGTCACAAGTATCACTCAAGTCATGGTAACTCGGATTCCATCCCAGTAATATGATATAAGGAACCAGTTAACTACAAAGGTATGGAATATCCATCTTTTCAATTAGTATTTCCATAGTTTCTCCCCTTGGGAACTGATATCACTTATGAATATAATGAACAGCTTAGGAATATCATTTCTTCCATGCCAAATCAACACCCCGCCACATTAAGTCATAACCTAAATGAGGTTGGTGAGTCCATCCCGGAGTCATTAATATAGAACCAATATTCCCTCCTAATCCATATGTAGTAAACCAAGTAGCCAAATCCCATCCCATGAAATTCATATATATATAACCGCATTCAAAAAAGAAATCATATCAACATTAAATGATTTCCATTTGATCTAGATATGAAATTCAATCCAAAAACAATTAATCAATTTAGATGCCCTGTCCATAATCAAAAAATGGATCAGATCTTTGGAAGGTTTCATGAGAAAGAATGCATAACATGTATGAGACACCTATATCCATAGGCACATGTTATTTTCATACCCCTTACCATATGTCATCAATTACAACTTAATATCCGAAACCATAATGCTTGACCCAGAATAACATACCAATTCAACCAAACATATGTATTAACCAATAATCACTAATGAGGTAAGGCCCATAATAATATATGAATATGAGAAACGATATGTTATTATGAAAAATGTGGGTCATAAAATGAAATAAATATATTTACTATAATAATAAGTAAATGATTCTATACAAGCATGTGAAATTTAATATATGGAATGTGATATAAAATGATATATTCTTGTATTCCCAATGAATTTTAATCTACACAAGGACTAATTAAATAATTAGTAATATTCATTTAAAAAGGAATCGGTCTCATAGTTAATTTTTCACATTTAATAGTTAAACAATTTGGAACAACAGTCCAAGGTAATATACAACCTATGGAATATGGAATTTTTGGCCCTTTTGGATGGAACACCAAAGAATGTGTCCCAATGCAATGAGAACACCCATTGTTGTGTTTCATCAAAATAAATGGACATTATGCGCATGAAAAACCTTATCGATCAATTTAACAAGCAAGATCAAGGAATTTCAATTTGATCCAGTTATTAGCACAACATCATGATATCAAATAGAGATGAAATTTTTGTGACATATATTAGATGCCCTACCTTGTTGTCATCATACTCCAAAAAATTTGGTAACATCCTCGAATTCATCATAAAATTGTTTAAATTGCATGATTTAACAAAATCATTGAAAATAGGGAAATGTATTATCTCATGATGTAATCTCAATAAATAATGGATGAATCATGAAATAGAAGGGATTGTTATATAGAGCATACCAATTTGAGTCTTTTTCTTTTGATGTTGAATATATCATTGAAGATATGAATGGGAAATCAAAAAACCTGCATGATAGGAGGAGGAGAGATCATTAACCACGAGGGAGGACAACATTTTCTATGGAGGGGGAGGGAAAAGGAAAATATGTAATAACATTCGTTTTGGGGAAATTTTTCTTTTTCAAAAAGAAATCACAATGCATGGCTTTTCCACAAAGATTGGCCAAACTATGCACTTGTTTTCTCTCGCTGGGAACACAAAATGGTATAGTATTATAGTATGACTGACCCAATAAAAACCATTCAACTTACCAGTTTCCCAAATAAGAAACATGACCATAGTCATTCACCTTCTGTTTTATAGTTTTAAGAACCATATAAGGCCATGAATTGTTTCTCCATTTTTTGTTATGTGGGAATTAAATTATCCTCAAACACCCATGGACCTCTTTGAACATCATAAGATTCAATTTATGGGTTGTTTTAATGACGAAAAAAATAAAATATTATTCACCATTGGATAGGTCTGGATGTTAGAACATCAAATCCTAAAAACATATCAGCGACAAGATTCCTTTTCAATGAAGTTTTAACATTTTATGAATAAAGATCATTCCATAGTGAATTTACATTAACCTCCTACATCGATGTATTATCCTGAACATAAATGTGCTACCATATCTCCCAGACTAAATAAACTAACATTTCTCAGAGAAACAACATGCTACGATTTACAATTGGAAACAAAGGTTCCTTAAAATAGGCATCTACCTCTAGTTCAATATCTCAATGATAAAATAAATGAAAAGAGGATGTATGATAATGTCAAAGATGAGAAAAATGATTGATGTTGTGTATGGAATGATAAATCTGAGCTAATACCAACTCAAAGGATACTAGCCTAACTCTCTCCACTATCATGAACAACCCAACACTCCTCATCATATACATTCCATGTGTCATAATTCTTTTATTTCTAAAATGAGGCTAAATATGATGAATGACCCAATGTCCCACCTAAAACTCCAATGGTGTGCAGAAATGATCGGTATAAGAATATTTACCAAATTGGGATGCCTCTATAAAATTATAAATCATCTAAAAATTCTCAAAATTATCCTAAATGAGAGTAGGACCCAACAGAGATGCCACACCTGCCACAAGACAACATATAGGTTAACGATATGGTCTACTATAGAAGGAATCATACATATCCATATGAATTTTCTCCTAATAGATTTCATTGTTGGATAACTCATCTATGGGAATATTTTTCCCATAAACCTCAACAATAAAGGTCATCGACCTGATGCATATCACCAAACACTTGAATTGTCTATTAGGACTTCCCATCTGTCTATGGGTGATATGTTATACTCAAGACAACTTTTGATTCCACTTCCTTATACAACCCATTCTAGAGTGGTGATGTGAACCTACTGTCTTCATACAACGAGATAGAATATGGTACTCTATAAAGTCGCAAAATCTACTCAATGTATATCCATCATATATGATCCACATCTATGGACTACTAGATGGTAGGAAGAGAGTGAATTTTGTCATCTTATATTTGATCAACCATACTATGTTCCTAACTTGATGAGATCTCGATATGAAATTCACAAAAATCCACGGAAACATCATTCCATTTCTACTAAGGATTGGAGGGAGGATATTGAAACCAAGAAGGTTTTTGGGGCTATACCTTAACCTACTAAAAGGTGGAGCACTGAGTGACTAATCCTTCTAATTTTCTCTTCATACCTAGAAACCAATATTGATGACACATGACATATAATATCATGGTAATCAAAGGACGAACATCCCAAATTGGGTCATCATATTCCATCATCATATATTCCCAAATATCTAAATGCAAACATACATGGCCACCAAAGAGGAGAGTATCACTACCATAAAAACAAACTAATAGGTTACTTCCATCATGTGATTCCTTATAGCAAGATGAGTCCCTCTTAGTCAAAAAAAATATACATTCAGACTCACTCAATTAGAGAGTGAATCACAACCGAAGCTATAAAAAAATGGGTGACATTGATACTCTTGAATATCATTATGAAACTCCTAAAACATGTCCATCATATGACACACTGTAATATCTTCTAAGAAAGATTGGATCTTTTCTTTATGGATCAAAGAATAATCAATGACATTACCCATACCAAGTTTGTAAGAAATCCAAATATCAATGGACATCAAGTATTCTACCCACCTGCACTACCATAGATTCAATTCCCACTGAGTGGAGATTTATTTAATGATTTTATGATCCATGTAAATAATGAATCCCTCTACTAAATTATCATTCCTCTAACAACAGATATCATAAACCACACATGCCTTCATGAGGTCATGAGTATGGTATTTCCACTCATGAGGCCTCATCTATTAGGATACACAAGACAAGACCCAATCAACATGAATTAGAACAACACCTAATACAATTCATGAAGAATCATATCATATTGTAAAGATTCTTCTTTCCTATGGAATAATTAGAAATACAGGTGATGTGATCTTACCTTTCAACACATGAAAATATTTCCCATAATAATTATGCTATATGAACATCAATCCCTTTTTTGGAATGATTATAAATAGAATATCTATGTAGGATAAGTCCTGAATTAACAACCTATAAATTCAATTAGTCTCCATGAAACATAAAATATCACGAACATTCCTAGGTCTCCCCCAAGAAACCACTGTGCTCACCTTCTCTATTTCAACAGATAATCTTTCCTTTGATTTGATGTGACCCCTTAAGAGGACCTTACTGATCCAGAATTGGAAATTTATAATCTTTACATATATCTGGTTTCTCTCAATATACTTTGTATGATATCCATATTTGATACATGGTCATGTATGGAGTGGGAATACACCAATATGATTTCTATGAACACTACCATGAAGGAATCAATATTTTGGTGGAAAAAAGATCCATAAAAACATGAATACTATAACTGTGTTTATCAAACCACACTATATATCATAATAATTGTACAATACGTATGTACTCTAGAACATTATGCATGGTATGAATGATTTTCTCCTATGAACCTGGTGATAATCTAACCTCATATCAATCTGGTACAAAATACTTTCTACTTAGAGATGGATAAATAGGTCATCTAAATGAGAAAAGGTATATTTTTCCTTCATTTTGACATACATAAACATTGTATAATCCATAAAAATATGGGGGTACTATCTCCCTTCATAGTGAAAATGATAGGTGAACCCCATGGACATGCACTGGGTCTGATAAAACCCATTGCCTCTAGGTCTTCCAATCACTTTTTGAGTTTCTAGGGAACTCTAGCTTCTATACATTGTGGAGGAATGGAAAATGATGGCACATAGGCAACTAGATAGATGGTGTTTTTCAACAATTATTAGTGGTGTAAAGAATAATAATTCATTGGGAAATACATACTAGAAATTATTAATCACATGGTGTTTTTATACTTACTACATTCACTGATCACTCATAAAGAGAATCTCTAACTAAGATGTCAATCTAACAATCCAAATTCAATTCAGTGCATCTCAAACTTCTGGAATATCCCATTAAACCTTATAAACATAAAACATTCCATATGAAAATATAAAAGATAAATATTAGAGATAAAAATCCAATTGGTAATGATAATGAACTAGCTAGTCTATATTGAGAATGATGTCAAACCTGGTCATATTGAGGAAAAATAAATTTTCAAATAACCAGTACCCACTTATCTCAATGGGAACTCCAAATATTTGTCTATTCCCTCAATTATAACCCCCCAACATATTTTGGAGATAAATAAAACCACAAATGTACTCGATTGAAAGACCATGTCTTTTTATAATCATGGAAGATATAAAGGAGTGTGAAGTACCTTTCTAAGAAAGAAAAAAACTAATGTGAAGGTTACCATTATAGTACATATATCCATATATAAACATGTAACATTATCCTCATTCACTATCTAATCATAATACATATGTTCCGAAACCTGACCATGAGATGCCTCTATATTAGCATGAGAAGATCCACTATATAGTAGCTAATATTTAGTAGTCAAACTACCATATCCATTACAATTTCCACATCATACAGATAATCCAATAGAATACTAACACCTAGCCTAATGTTGTTACATGGATACCATAGCTGATAGAGTTTATGGTAAATATCCCCAATACCTAGATTCTAGAGGATAAGAATGGCCTAATTTCTGAATATGACCCGCCCTATTGCAAGCTCGACATTTTTCTAGGGTTCTCATCAACTAGGGCCTCTTAAGGATTATTAGTCCACAGTGTTGACACAAAATTTAACAATTATTATGTTTCACATTTATATAACCATCCCCATATGCACAATTGAAAGAATACATTCTTCTAATAAAAGAACCATCACATAGATGTGGAATAAAATATCTCTGGCTCACAAGACCAGATTCTATGTGATTTCACTGTTAATCAAGGCATGTGATATTTATATATATAACATTCATCCACCATAATAAGACCACATGTGAGAATAAATGACACCCATTATCATCCTAAAATAACTTCATAGTCAGCAATTCTTCACCAATCATAGATAAAAAAAGCTAGGAACTTTTTAAAATGAGATGAATACTAAAGAATAGTCATTGACCCCATCTGAAGATTCATGAACATCCTGTATCGATCTAAAATAAAATTTGATTGAATTATGTTATAAAATAAAAAAATCCAAATGATTGACTAGATCATATCTTTATAATACTCCATCTCTGAAATGATATGCCACAAATTCTTGGAGGAGTCACAAAGAATGTATGATACAAGATTAACCCTCCACTCTAGAGGCTACCCAATATATTATAATATGGATATCATACCTTCAATATTTGACTCGAAATCACGAGGACCAACACCCCCATGCAGTTGGGTGGATTTTAAAACTAAAATTCTCATGTAATCCCTATAAATGTTAGTGAATGCATGGGAACACCCTGAACAGAGTTCATAAACCAAATAAAAAAATCCTTGAATGGAGAATTGGCACCTAGTGGAAGACCGATAGGCGGTTCCCTAGGTGGCACTACTGGAGGTAGAAAGAGTTTCTCAATGACTGCCACATTAGGTGTTTTTTCATCACCCCACTCTTGTCATATAGTATGAGGAAATCTTGGTGGCATATATCTACAATTATTGAGTGCACACCTCAATCATGATTCATATAAATGATAGGTAAAGAAGATAATAAATTAATGTGAATGGGAATGTGTCATGCCTCCATAAAACATGACACAATAGATAAAGAAAACTATAAGAATACTAGTGGATGGCCATCCTATAAATATAACACAGTGAAATCTTCCTCGAAGAGACTTGTCTAGATAATAATGACGAACCATGAAAGGATACTAGGAGACACAACCAACAACAAAATTCCTAATTAATGTTCTAGTAGATGTCTCAAATTCCCATATATGGTTGTAATTTAATTTTTATTAATTTATGTATTAATTTTCCATTAAATAAATTGAATTATTTGGATAATATTTCCAATATAAAAAGGTGTGGTTGATAGAGCTCACTGAGAGGAACATATTGCTTCTGACAATGAAGAGATCAATGAACTGATGAAGGAGAAATCACAAAACCCAAATGAGTTGAGGAGGAGAAATGATGTTCCCTGAGGGAGTAGAAAAATATAATTGGTGGAAGAGGATGAAATAGGAAAATATGTAAAAACATTCAATGGTGGAAAATTGGCCTCTTCACTGACAAAAATAACTGCGCTGTGTTTGGCCGCATTTTTTTTCCAAACTGTGTGCCGACCATGCACATGGTTCTATCTCACCAGGCATGCCGCATGGGAAAGGTTCATCGTTTGACTAACTATGTGAAAACCAAGAATTTTCCCAGTTCTTAAATCATATTACATCTTGCATGACCATTAGCCCTGGGTAAAAAAAAATTCAGACAAATATTAAGGTCCATCTTTTTTACCCTATTTTCAGTTATTTTGATATCAAAAGTTACCCTTACTGCCACATGATCTCATCTAAACTCCTATAATTCATTTAAATGGATTATGTATGTAAAAGTACCTAATATTTAATGGTTTATTACTTTGGATGAATATTTTTCAATACATAGGTACCTTATATTAATGTTCTTCCTTATGAAATGTATGTGAGATTATTACAAGACACAATTTATTTGAATATCACATTATTCACATAAATCCCAACACACTTTCTCACTTATGATCTCCAACCTTATCCACATCTGACATATAATTCACAGAATAATGGAACAAGCCCCATTACAAGGATCATGTCAAATTTCAGACATTCTAAAAACATACACCACATTTCAATTTCAAGGTACATTGATTAATAATAGGTTTGTTATTTTCATAAAACATTTAAATATCCCATTAAGATTTTATTTTTATAAAATAATAAATTACTAATTTTTATTCCTCTTCTCATACAACAACATTATCATTTTAAAACCATTATTACAACATAAACACATATAAACCATTATGTATATATAAATTCCCATTTTCTATATGAACATGTTATGAATTCCAAGTAAGACTATAAAAATATATGGACCTTATGTAAATATTAATATATTTATTTATGTAACATTTGAGACAACATAAGAATTAGAATCACACAGAGGATCTTTATGAATAAAATACATGCCATATGGTCTTCATGAAAAACTTTTTAAAGACATTAAGACCATGTCCATTTATACATAACATGAAATAAATCCTTTAGAAAACAAAAATATTAGTTACTTTTTTCCATATTAGATAAACAAAATAGAAATTTGTTTTAAAAAGGGAATCACATACCTGAATTTCTAGTAAAATATATAAAACATATGATATCCCATTTCAATGTACCAGAACCAATTTACATAATATATAAATTTAATTTAATAATTATAAAATTCTTTTAAAAAAAATAAAACAGTCACTGTTTTCAAATTGAAGTCTTAGAAATTGGGTAACCTGCCAAAAAACATGTCATATTTTATGGTGACCAGTATACACTAACATTAAATTATAGATTTATATATATAACCATATTCAAAATTTATATAATCACACTTCCATGTGTGATCTTTTTTAGTTATAGTACATAATTATTCAAATATATATATAAGTATTTATTTTGTCTTCAAGGAGATAAAAACTATCACCTTTGATGAAAACAATATGAACAGTGATGATATAGACCCTAAAACCCTATGAACCCATAAAACCCCAAAAATGATGAACAAATCAGGATTGGAACAATCCATGGAATACACATCTTATTGGATGGTAAAAACCAAAAAGGGGACATTTAGGAGATCATAATCAAAAAAATTCTTATCAGTGTTGATATTTAAATGAAGTAGTGTAAGAGAAGGATGTTGGAGTTATAGGGATGGTTTATGTAAAGTACACATGAGTTCTTTTCCCTTGCTAGTTCACGCGATGAGAGGGTTAGGGGTAAGGTAATCCCATATTTTTATTCATGTAATTAGTTTTTATTTGAATTTTTAGTCTTGTCAGTACGTATAGTTTTTCTGCAGAGTTTAACAACCTATGTGACAATTTTTCACTTCAATTAGAGGTCTATGAAACCTCACATATACTTGATTCATGATTTTCAAAACATTATGTTGGCTATGGGATTTGTCTCTAACAAGACTACGGACCCCCTCACATGATATTCACAAGGTTTCTACTTACAATGTGCAATTAATGTTCATAATATATGATCCCTGATAAATTAAATTCTATTCTTATTCTATCTAAAACTAAAAAAATGATTTCAAGGTAAAATACTTATGAAAACATGGTAAGGGTGTGACAAGATAAACTACATGCAAAAATTATTCTTAAAAAACTCCAAAATTATTATTTAAATATGATCATTGTACCCATTTTGTTTTATTTCCGGGTATTAATTTGTATAACTAATTTTTATAAATTAATGTATAATAAATTTCATAATAAGTATTTATTGATTAATTAAAATAAAATAGGTACTCAATTAAGATTTGTAATAATTAAAACATATATGGTCAAAAATATTTAAATTTTAAAATCATTAGTTTTGTATAAAATATGGTTTTATTCATAATATAAATAATCCTTTAAAATATAACAATACTAATATATGAACTATAAAATGAAAATAAATGAATTAATTTTTTATATTAGTAAGTCAACATAGTTATATGATAATTTGTATTCTTTTTTTTTGAAAATGTATATTTATTTGTGAGCAATAAAAATATAATGATTTTAAAAATAATGTAATTTAATTTCTATTTTAATTAATTAAATTGTATAAAATGTTTTTCGAACCTATTTTCATGAATAAATAAAAAATTTATAAGTATTTTTTGATTTTTAAAATAATTTTTAACCCATATTCCAATGCTTGTCATTTTGAATATTTATGTAATTTTTTTTCAAAATAATCTTTTCAATTATTTAATTTTATTTGAGTTCTCAGAATGTTATATTATGCTTTGGATTAATTTTTTATGTTATGTTTTTTCCATAATTTTCAGATTATATAATTAATTCTAAGGGAAGAGAAAATGTATAATATTTTGGTACAAAATCGTATCTATTATCAAGAACCATTACAATGAAAATGGATTTTATTGTGATTTGTATACTGGTATTAATTGTTTCTCCTACACATATGTAAAATAAATATTTTAAAATAAAATCATTATTTGGAATCAGTATCTATGAGTTTGATAATATGGTTCATTTTTTTATTAATAATTATCAGTAACTTTTGAAAAATTTATAGCCATAATAAAGGGTAAGATGAGTTAAATTATGTTAATACTATAAGATATGTTATAAAAATACCCATAAAAGATTAATACAGTTCATTAGAATAATTTATTTCAACCATAATCATCTTAGATTATAAGAAATATAATTTTTTTAAAAAAATTCATTGATAATGAATAATATAATTAATTAAGAAATAAATAATTTCAAAATGACAATCTATTTGTTTTTACATATCTAATATTTTATCAGATGGATAAAATGATGTAATAAATGTTTCTAAATGGTGTATTAGGAATGATTATAAAAATTTTGTGATAGTTATTTATATTAAATTTTTAGTGATTGTATAATTACCTTAACATTTATAAAAACAACTATAAATAACTTGTGCATGTAGTAATAAATAAAATATATTATATTAAAAATAATATAAGTGAAAACATATTAATAATAATTGTACTCCTAAAAATTAATATATTATTATGAATTTTCTGTTATTATAAAAATATTTATGTTTTAATTAAATTATTACAATGTCAACATTGAATTACGAATATGCGAATAGTCTTGAAAATGAATTTAAATGATATTTATGATTAAAAATTATATTAAAATTATTATATATACATAAAATATTTATCATTAATCATTTTTATTGGATTTTATTGATCATTTATTGTATGGATTATTTATGTTCCACTTTATAATTTTATAGTTACTTATATTACTACAAAAGATATAACCTTTGTGAATATTTCATTTATTTTTCTTATAAAATGAACTCAACCTATTATTTCCATACGAATATATGAGTTAGTTTTTTTCATAAAAAAGTAATAATTACCTCATAATACACCCAATTCCATAACTCTAATAACATTAAATAATTAAATAACTCTTATTAAAATGAATTATGTTCTCTTTAAAGGTGGCTATCAAAGATCGAGGTAACAGTTTCCTATCCCCTTTTTCCATTCAAAATTATGTTCATTATCTAAAAATAATTTAAAACAATGAAATATATTCCATACATGAAACCATTATTATTGTAATGGAATATATTTTATCGAATTATTATGTGGGATAAATTTTTTAGTTTCAGTGATGTTATCCCTATATGTCGTTGTTTTTAAAAACAAGAGTTTATCTATGATAGTCTCTTAATTTCAAAATTTTGTAATTGATTTTTAAATAATGAATATAACATCTCAAAATTAATCATGAATTTTTTACTTCTGTATTATAATATTTATTTTTTCGCAGTTACATATTTATTTTGACATACATTTTAATACACTTATGATAAACATCTCACACTATGTTGGGTTCACAAAACCATTGTGAATGATGATGATTTCATGAATATAATACACTCGTTGGACTTAATCATAATTTATTTTAATATTCAATATAAAATTAATATAAAATTAATTTTATAATTATGATATAATAATTTATTGTTTGACATTGTAACATCAAATGTAGCTATAGAAAAAATGTCTTAATTTTACCCATCAAAACTTCTTTATTAAGGATTGTTTTCTATATGGATACAATTGAACAACCTATTGATCATAATTACATTGGTAAGGGTGTTTAACAAATCTATTTAAAATTTTAAATTCTTTAAAATAGTCAACATATAATTTGTACATTTAAGAATTTAATGAACTTGTTTAGATATTGTGAATTGAATGATACTGAAACAATCATTTTGAAATATAATTATCTTGTAAATGAACAACCAATTATAATAAAAGAATATAATAAGGTACATATAATTAAATATAATATCAGTAAATTGTATAATTAAAAAAAAATTATTTAGTAATTTATTGAATTTTTGAGGCATGTCAGGACTCGAGGTAAGTGGATTTTAACACAAATTATTTTTTATTGGGATATTTTACATATTATTTGAATATATTATACCATTATTATGTGCGTTGTGATATTTTATTTTTTATATTGTATTTTAATTTTTTAAATGGGTTTAAATATCTTCCATTTAATGTATTCATTGATGGATTACAATTTCAAATGAGATTATTTCTCTATTCATTATTGTTCACAATATTCAACTCCCTCTATCAAGATTCATGTTTTTAATAATTACTAATTTTATATGGTTTTCTTATATCCCCATGTGTCTATGTTAAAATAATATTTCATTTTTATCATTTTTTATACATTAATATAATTTTTTGTAATTCGATGTATTTTTAATTTAATCATTACTAATGTTGAAGGGGTTTCTCATCTCAAACATCCTACATTGAAGCATGATTTTATTTACTCACTAGTGTTAATTAATTTGGTATATATATAATAATTTATAAATAAAATATCCTCACACGATTTATACTCTTAACTTTGTAATTTAATTCTTATATTCATTATTTTAATGGTTTTTTAAAGGCATTAAAGTTTTTTCTTTATAAATGGTTCATTAATTTTTTTAATCCTTTAAAACCTATTTCTACTACATATCCATATTGATCAAATGTTTATATTAATTTTATTATTTATAAAAAAATAGTGATTAAACTAAATTTCCATAATCATTCTCTTTATTTTAATAATATTTAATACGAATACCCTTACATTTTTCTATAGTGGACTATTTATATTCTAATAAAAAATATGAAATGATTGTTTACCTTATATTTTTTTAATAATAATAATTTCCCATGATGCTAATTTCTCTTCAATATAAATCATCAATTAAAGTAATATAATATTTTTCAAAAGAAATATTTTTCCAATATTTATATAAAAATTAATTTTATATGGTTTATTATTATAAAATTATGTTAGTACTTGTAGGTAAAGGTATATATCCTATGGTTTTAAATTTTTATTTTTGTTCTCCTAAAAATACTTTAATGATTCTAATGCCTCATTGGGGTTTTGTTAAAATGATACCAACCACATTTACGCACTATATATTTTATGATAATCAGTTTAAAAATAGTTTAATGAAACATGTTTTTTTAATGGGTAAATCAATTTATGTTGTTAATGATGATTTTTTATGAGTATTTTAATGAATTGTATGATATGGGTTCACTTTTTATGATATGGTTCATGGGAAGTATTGATGAAGAAGGTTGTTCCGAATATAAATCAGATAAAGGATGATCTAGATATAAGTCTCAAATGCATTGAGTAACGCGATAATGTTTACTATTTTGATGTTACGCTTATGAAATGAAAGAGTTTTCAGAATATATGAATCTTATAAGAGAATAAAAAATTCACAACATGAATGTTAATCTCAATTTATTACTTTAATTATAATATTTTTTTAATTCTGTGATGATTGTATAATTTTCAATAAAACCTACACATTTTCTATATGTGTTTTATAAGTATTAGTGGTTTCATTGGAAAAGATTTATTTTACATGGATAATGATTGTTGAATCATATTTCACCTTTTTAGTATTAATTAATATTCCCCATGACTCTTATATTCTTGTACATATTTTAATGTCTATTTATTATCTTCTTTAATCACATGCTCATGGATTATGATCTCACAACATCATCTTCCTCTTACACACATAGAGGATATTCAATTGTTAATACATATGTTTTCCCTTACTCATTATTTTAGAACACCCTTTATTATTTCAATTTCCCTGACTTATTAAATATAATTTCATATGTTTATTACAATAAGGGATTCAAGTGTGAAGAATATTATTGGATATATTAAAGACTTATTGTGGAATAAGAGAATCTTTATAAAATTGGAAAATTCCCATTTGGATTGCAAGATAGTTGTTTAGTTATGTTAATTTGATTCCTAATTATCAAAATATATAAACCTAATTTTTATTTTGTTTTTTAGTGACTCAAAATACTATTTTTCTGTTATAATAACATATTTCTATAATTTAGTCAAATATTATTATATGAAATATTTAATTTTAAAGTGTATATTTTTATTAGTATATTTTTCTATGAATCCAGTGAATTATAATTATGGTACAATCATACTGAAATAAAGGGATTTTTCTTATCACAACTACTTGGAATCTAGTGAACATGATCATTTAATGTCAATATGTATTTTGTTTCAAGTATTACACAATGTGGATTTATTTACATCTTTGGATTTATTAAATTAAATCAATTACTAAATTGATAATGGCTACCAAGGAAATAGTATGTCATGGACCTTTTAGGTGGTGGTGGAAACTATTTTCATATTGTGAGATGCACATGGCCTCATATTGATATGGGATGAATAGTTTTATTTGGATGATGATAAAATATAGTGGGAGTAATTATTTATAATTTTAATGAATGTCTACAAGAAGGGTTGCCCTTATTAATTTCTCTATGGTTTATCTAATTGTTTTATATTACGTGGTATTATGTCTTAACAAATTTGTGTGATCACCCTTTTATATAAGTAATTTTTTTAAAAAATATTAATAGATATAAGTGTCAAGGTCCATGAAGTAAACTTGTACATTTATTTGATTCCACAACTTCTGATGGTTTATTGATTTCGTTCAAAATGAATTTATTGATATAAAGAGACCTACATTAGGTTAAATTAACCAATATAATTGAACTTAGTAACTCTAATAAATGGTGACTCTAAATGAAACAATGTAGAGGATACTGATATAATGTGATTATTAGCTTGTGTATGGGATGATAGAACAATGGAATAAATTATATCCCTCATTAAAGATAGATTGATTGTGGGTTATAAATATCTCCCCTAGGCTTATGAGTACACATGTGTATATACTAATGGAATGTTAATGATTTTTTTGTTGAGTGGAACAACCATGTATGGCTTTGAAAAGGATAGTGGATGTATGTTATCTTTCTAGAGTGACATAATTATTGTTTATCCAATAAGTTCAATGAATCAATAATATGACCATTGTAATGCTAAGGGAACTTATTCCCATTGAGTGGAAATAATAACACATGGTTTATAATTAATATAAAAAATCAGTAGACTATATAGACTATGATACGGACTAGGTCATCTTTTTTTGGTGCCCAACCATATAATGACCCTTGGGGTTGTATATTTGATCTTCCATCATTGATTTTGTGTGTCACCCTAGAACTCAGAAATTAATAGTGGTGGTTAAGGTTATGTTCGTCTGAAGCCAAACAAAGTGATGTGTGACTCACACAAAATGGGGTTATCTATTATGATAATGTTAACATGATATATTATCATATAGAAACTACATTACATAACTAATATATGATATTCCCAGGATGTTTCCTATGATCAGGTAGTCACACAAAATATTTTACAAGATTCCAATGATGTATTATAGGATTAGATGATTAATTATAATGATATTTTATGAAGTGTCTTGGATGCCTTGGATATAGAAGCTTAAAATTTGATATGTTATGAGACTAAATGGTTCTTTAGTTTCAAGATGGATGCTAGGGGTAATATTATATAGAATCCTATTTATTCTACGATCCCAAAAAATGCGATGGAATATGTGATCTCCATGTATTCCATTGATCTTGTGTGATTCTTAATCATGTTTTATAAGATATCAAGGATTACTGGTTCATTATAGGAATCCTCTAATATTATAAAGATATTCATAGGTAAATTCAGATCTATAAGGATTTCAAATAAAACATTATAGTATACATAATACGCCTAAGATATTTTATGTTGCCTGATGTTATTTTATCATAATCATGTTACTCATTAGATCTCATGAGATGAGTGTGGATATTTTATAATATGAATTCTATCTATTAGGATTCCTGATGATATGACATATGTGACACATAGGATGTTCGAATGATATTGTACTGAGAGGAAATTATTATAACACAGATAGGATAATTTATGGGATCTACTATATATACCGAATGTAAAATATTTTCTATATTTTCGGGGTAGGACTTGTTTCACACTAATTTTATTTATCATTAATGTATATATATGACATTGTCTAAAGCAAGTATAGTAAATCCTAGATTTGACCATATAAACATATGATCAACAATGTTTTTTTATTCACATCTATATACAAATTTTTTTCGAAAAATATCATATATTAATATACACAGAAACACACACACTATGGTATTGGATATGTTTTGGATACAATTGTTGGTGTCTTATAGAGTATTAGTGATGCATTATATAGGATGAAATGTTTGTAATGGAATCGATAAAAACTCACCACTGATAGTTTCATTTTGGAAGAGTATTGGGATATGATCATTTAGAATGATATATTAGATTGATTATATAGATGGTTGAAATTGTCACATCCTGACCTATCTATTTTTTTTATTTTTTTATTTAATTTGGATTTAAATTTTTTGTCGAGGTTCGGGTTGAATCCCAAGCTTTTTTTTTGAGTTTTGTAAAAAAACACACGTTTTTTAGTTGACGTCGCTGAGCGCCCACGTGGAGGGTGTTTTGGAGACCCTGCGTAGCTTCACCCAGACAACGGTATAGTCCACCTGTCTTTGGAAAATTAAAATGGATAAATAAATGTTAATTTATTACATCATTAATTTATTAAGGATTTTAATTTTTTTATTTTAAATGAAAATAATATTATTAATTATATTATTATTGAAGTAATATGAATACATTTATTATTATTTTTAATCATAATGTTTACTATTTTATTATTATTATTATCATTAATATTATTTTTATTTTTATTATCATTATTAATATTATCATTTTTTTAAATAAATTTTATTAATAAAATTTTGTTTATCAATATTCTGTGTTTTTTATTAATGATATAATAATAATTATTTTTATTATTATTAGTAATAATAATATAATTATTATTATTTTTCTTTACTTTTTATCTTTTCTTATCATATCTTTTTTCCATGTGTTTTCTCCCCCCTGACCAATTGTGTCATGCCCTACTCTCTCCCCCACTACTATATGTGATTCCCCCATCTTCTGCCTCAAGGTCCAGCATCCTCCATGTAGCGGACGCCCCAAAAAACCTTTGACTGTTCTCCCACTCCCCTTTATACCACCAACTTCCCTCCTCCTACTCTCAACTTAAAGCTGCGGTCCCTCTTCCTAGCGCTGGTCACCACCCCGCATCCTTGCAAGTCTGCGCCCCTCTGCTGTGCCTTCTCTCCCCACCTCCGCATATGCCAATGTCTCACCAGATCACGACCCACGCCACTGCCACTAGAAAGCCTCGTCGTTCCCTCCTCATCCTACAGCCTTCCACGCAAGTCCTCGCACCCCCTGCTGTCTCTGGTACTCGCCGCCCAACCTCAGGCCGGATTTGCCTCCTCCTACAGGTCCTTGCTCCGGCCCTATGCCTGTGTCTGGCCACCTCTGGCCTTTTCCATCCCCACCTAACACTAATCCTCATCCTATATAGCTTCGATGACCCATCACATCTCATCACCACCACCACCTCGCCTGTAGCACTACACCGTAGGCTGTCAGACCCCTCGCCTGCTCCTGCTTCCTCTTACTGGAGTCCTCCTCCTACCAGAGGCATCCTCTACAGTGCCCCAACACCCGTCCACCCAATTTCTCCATTGTAGTAGTAATGTTCCCCACAACGTGACCTTGCTTCATCCGGTCAACAGTAATGGACCCCTCCCCCATGCTCTTCGACTGTCTCTGGTGCTGCTCCCCCATCCGAGCATATCCCCTGCACCAGCGACCTCTGCTTCGCCCTTGCTGTAGTGAATCTCAGAAAGGTGCAAGCCCCCATACCACACTCTGCCTCCTTCCATGTGTTTTCCAGTGCCCTGCCCTCCTACGTGCACCTCCAACACCACCCCATCTCCATTTACCTGCAGCGCTGCAACTCCACGCTCGGCCAACCACACTGCGCAACCCCCTATTTGTGATTCCACCGGCATGGCGACCCCCTGCACAGCACCAAGGCCACCTCTTTTCTATGACCATTTGCTTTCTCTGATGACAAACGAGCATGACTCCCCTGTCTGGAACCCTGTAGCAGACTTTGCACCCACTTTCAACACATTTCCCATCAATCCAGTACCTTTTTATACCCTGCGAAAACACCACACCACCCACGTGCACCTATCTCTAACCTAGAAGGGCCTCTTTCTGCCCATCGCACGTCCTCTGAACAATAGCGAACCCTTCTCATCCATGTTCCCCTACCCCTTCCGGTGATTTTTCTAGTGCCCCACAGCCCGTCGTCATCCTTCCGGGGTCGGATGACCAGTTTTTTCATTCCTCTTGCATCTCGGTTTGACAGACCAGCCGCGTTATTTATTCACAATTGGGCAGGCGATGAAACCATCGAAGTCGTGCGATTTGGGGTTCCTTTCATTTTTCATGCACCGGTGTCGAGGTGGATTTTATAGAGTTTATTAATTTAGATTTTTTTAAGTAAACATTTCTTGGTTCTTATATTCTTTCCATTTTTTCATTGCAATGGTCTGGTTTTCCATGATATAGTAGTCATCAGCAGGTTGAACATACTTGTGCACGATTGTGAGATGTTCTGTGTCATCGTAACCGAGCTACAAGACAAGGTTGGTACCCCACTGCACTTACCTTTAAATTTAGAATGTATAAATTACTTGATATTTTTTTTAATTTTAATAAATGAGAAATATTATTAGATAATGAATTTTTAAATAATTACTCGATGTAAAAAGAGCTATTTAATTTATACCCGACACTTGAAATATTTTCTTGATGAACAAACGCACAATAATGAAATAATTCTCGTTTGGACTTTGAACTTAATTCAAATAATTTTATGTGTTGTTCTAGTTTACTGATAAATCAATTCTTATGAAGTGTGAACAAGTGTTTTGGTTCTCTTGAGAAAGGAGGTTTTTCTTCAAAGTTTGTGAAGGTCCGTTTAGCACTTTAATAAAATAAATTATTTTGGAAAACATTCTTGGAGGAGACACTGGGGTGATGTTTTTGTGTACGTTGATTGTGTGAGTTGTGTGTGATGTTTTTGCATCATGACTGGTTGATTTACATTGTGAACTCATGCATTTTTATAGCATTTGTTGACATAGGAACATGACATAGTAACTGAATCTTCTAAGAATTATTGTTGCACTAGTTTAGACTACACACTGGAAAGTGTCCCATAGTAGATAAGTTTTCTTTTATCAGTGTTATGGGATTGGTCCCCTTGGCTAGGCTATGCAGGGCTACACCGGGCGTTTGGGTGTTATGACGTCATTGAGTAGGGCATGACTTTAGGATGAGTCACATATATAGTACATTATGGATTGTTCACCATAACATATGTTCAACCCAAATTTCCTTTAGTGTTTATTTGTATGTGGTGGGTGATTGAGAGGTCTAGTTCGGTTGATTGCCCCTATGTGTCACTTTTTCCATTTCCCTTAGTGAATGTTGTTTTTTGTGTGTGGATTTCATTTTTAACTAATAACTAAAATTTGGATTTCTAAATTGATTGAGAAAATGTTTTAAAATTAAATGCACATGTTTCATTCAAACATTAAAATTGTTTTCATATTAAAAGGTGAAATGGATTGTTATTTATTTTACAAATGATAGGGTATGTGTGGAACCCCATATTTTATATTATTTAGGTCAAACCTAAAATTAGTAAATTATATATTTAAAGTTAGTGCATTGGGAATAGTATGTTGGGAATTCCTACTAAGTTTTAATACTAACGCATATAGTTTTTTTTTCCAGTTTTTAGTTTTGTTGTAGGATTCACTTGAGCTTGCTCGCCATGTGCGGCAGGTGTTTGTGGATTGGTGATCGACACTTAGAGTCACGATAGGTTTTGGTCATGGGAAGGTTAGTTTGTTGTCATTTTTTATTCATTCTTTTTCATGTTTTTTATTTACCTTGCATTATTCCACTATTTCCACTAATTTATTTATTTTTACTAGTCAAAATGATTCCAAATTTCCCTCAATATATGTCCTGGTGCTTGTCGCCAGCCTGTGGGGATCGGGAATGCCTCTCGGACCATGTTTGACCGATCTTCTTGTTTTCTTGTTCCTTAGTGGTCGCCCCCACGAAAGTTCGATGGATGACCAAGGTGTAGCTTCGAGTGGTGCATCCTTAGAAAAACCTCTAGTTGATCAACCTATTGACAGTGTCTTGGAATTTAGAAAGTTGAACCCTCACCTATTTATGGGCAAAATGATTCATTTTAGGCGGAGGAGTGGTTGCATAAGATTGAAAGGAACATCATATTCATTGGGTTTCTGAGTCATTGATGGTTAAAATGGATACCTATATACTTGATGGTCCAACCAGGAAATGGTGGAACTCTATGTCTTGAAGGTAGCATCGACAAGATATTACGTGGGATTCCTTCAAGTAATCGTTCATCGAACAATATTTCTCTCAATTGACGAAGATGAGGATAAGGATGGAGTTTTGTGTTCTTCAGCAAGGTGTTGAATTTTTTTTGTCCGTTCACGGACCTGGATTCGTATGAACCAGGGTATGATCAAAATGATCCCATGAAAGCTCAGCATTTTCAGCTTGGATCATGTTTTCAGCTGCCGTCGAAGGTGGAAGAGTTCAGCGTACTCACCTTCCATGACTTGGTGGAACAATCATTCCTCTTCGAAGCTGAGTTACCAGGAGAACAAGAGGTGGCGAATCCTCCTCCGGCCTTGGAATGTAGTGTCGAAGATAGAGATAAGAAGAATGGGGAGCATCGGGATGTTGGTGGTACTTGTAGAGGAATCAAGAGGCCTTGAGAACATTAATCATCTTCCTCACAACATAATGCTTTGATCTGTCACTAGTGTGGTACGTGGGGGCACAAGAGGCTCATATGCCCGAATTATCCAAGACCATACCACACCCATGGGTTATTGGATCACGTGCAATGATTCTGCCGAGCTGTTTCATAGAAGTGCACTGAAGCATGACCCGGTTCATCAAATGTCACCTCAAACCTTCAGTAGGAGTATAGTGATGTTTGGGGATTAGTATGGAGTTTTTCTGTAACGCCCCGACCCCAGCTACCCAGAGTCGGTGCATTACTTCGTAACATTGGCATGATCACAAGAAAGATCAAATCTCGAAAGACCGATTGGTTTAGTAGCCTTGGAAACACTAGATATATTCATAAATTTTACATTACATCATAAAATGAAAAACTAATACAACAACATAATGTTTCCACAATCCACACTATTAACCCCTCATAAAATCCCTGCAGGTCATTCATAACTTACTTCTTCACATCCTGGGAAAAATAAAACATAGAAAAGGGGTGAGCTCAAATGCCCAGTAAGGATAACAATATAGCGGAAACTTTCATAAATAAGAATAAACATTTAAGGCAATGCATTACTAAAACAAAAGCCTTTCAAACATGAACTTTCAACATGGTATGGAATAAATAAAATGAAATAATGCCATTTACTTATTCACATGGATATTCTACTAATCGAATAATCACATGCAAAAATCAATAACCACTTTCATAATGTTGGAATGCATAATGCCAGACTATCATAACCACATAGCCAAGGCCTCGTGCCAAGACTACAAATAAGATTTTGTCAAGACCTTGTGCCAAGACACTAGTTTGTCTCATGAGACCTACCGATGCATCGAGGAGCTATAGCGGGCTCCACCCGTCACTTATTAAGTCCAATGCATTCCCATATGAAAAGGTTTAAACATAACATAAACATTCGTATTAAAACTAGCATACGAAATGTCAATAATTTCACCATAAACTATGAATGGTATAAAAATAGCACATCCATATTCAAACATATCACAAAACCTTCAATACAATATAGAAGTTTTGTATCATAATAAATCAACATCAAATAATCTTAAAATCCATCAAAGGATGTTGACGTAGATGAAATCAAAATTCTTTTTAAAGAAATATCTCCTTTTATTTTGAAATCATTTAAGATACATATAAAATAAAACATTTTCTTTGAAAATATTATTATAAGCTTGTAAGGAAAGCTTTGAAGATTTTATAACGGCGTAAAATAACCGCACCCGCCGTATAAGTTAAAAAACATTCTTACCTCAATTCTGTCGAAAAGGTTAAAAATGACCTTGTTTTGAAAACGACGGAAAGATTCCTTTATAAACCTCTTATAAAAAGTCAAACAAGGGTATAAATGACTTTAACCCATACTCTTGTAAATAGTAAAAATGTTTTGAAATACATTTTTAAGAAACATGGATGTGGATGATAAAGATATCCCAGTAGATTATTACGTATAAACAACCTCGGATAATGAAGAGATTGTGAAATAACCCTTACCTTGTACTTTTCCTTTGTTGGGGTAGGTTAACCTCCTGTATAATGGTGAAATAATTGTTATTAAATTATACAATAATCATATATATTAATATGATATCATATATGATCTTTTAACATTGATTTGTTAATAATATCTTAGAATTATCGTCGTTTCGGGTGTTAACTTACTCATTTTCTTTTATATGTTTTGTTACATAAGCCATGGTTGTTGTATCTTATTCATATCCAGAATGATATATAGTTCTTAAACATCATTTTTAAATCATCAAATGATAATTATGCTTGAATGGATACGATGGAGAATGAATCTCATCGCGTTCGTGGAGACGGTAGTCCGTACGTACGCACGAGCGACAATATCATTCTTTTGATATTAAAATAATATATAAATGGATGGTATATCATATATACAGAATCATTAACATGTTATATTTATTATTTACATGAGTTACACATCATTATTATACCCATCCAAATAATATTATATTGAATAACAATTACACCACGACGTGGAGACGGTAAGCCGTACGTACGCACGTATGATGACATGTTATTCAAAGGGTGGATAGAATACTGAATATGGTTGTACCATATTTATAATAACATCACAGTATATGTGAGATACTAGAGTTATTATTTTATAATGGTAAGAACAAAGGAAGAAGAAGTGGAAGAAGAAATGAACTTAGAAAAGGGTGGTGAAATCATTACCTCTTCTTCGGGTTATTCCTTTTGATTTGATCAAAAGGGCTCTTTAGGTTGGCTTTCTGATCAAACTAAGGCCTCTAGGTTGTATTGAGGGATGTTGGGAGAGTATTTGGGCAGAGTTTGGCCGAACCAAAAGGCTTTAGAGGTGTGAAGAAATGAGAAGGAGGAGTGCCCTTTTTATAAGAGGGGTGAGGGGCACCTTTGGAAAAGCTAGAAATATTAATTTATAATAAATTCATATTCGGTTTCTAATGGCTCCAAAGTTGACTATTCAAAGGTTAAGGTGGGGCTAGGTCGAAAACCACTCAACCAATAGAATTTAGACAGGTTTGGGTACTTATATTAACCTTATCTTTAAGTATTAACTCTAAGTTAATTAGTTTCACTTTTACAATGTCTCTTTGTATTTTTATATAATATGGTTAATTAACTTACTATATACATCCAAAAGACCCCCAAGTGGTCCATTAATGATGATCCTATCATGATATAAGTCTCTTGGCCGAACCTTAGATTTTTAAGAATTTAATATCAATTAATAATATAATATTTGTTTTAAGAACTCTTTTATGTCAATTTTGACACTATTCATTAGTTGATTTTTGTGAAACTCATAACAGATTTATTACTTAGAAAAAGTCAATTAAATCAATCCTAATATATCATATTATCCTAGAAAATTAGTTTAATTCATTAAAAGTTTCATATTATATTTATTTGGGTATTTATAATATCAATTATTTTAATTTTTCACTATTATAGTAATTACTGCATCATCATTGTGTCGTAAATAAAATAAATTATTTAATGTCTAAAAATTATAAATAAAATATAATTATGTAGGAAATATTTTTAGATTTCTAATGAATATTTATAATCTAAAATCCAACATATATAACCCTATGTAACAATTGTTTTGATAAAAGATATATGCTTGTGTCATTTTTGTATTCATTTTAACTTAATTAAAATAAAGTGTCATTATCACTTACAAGTGGATCCATGGGGTCCCAAAATTGACACAAAGATTCCCATGGTCGACCATGTATCAAACAATAGGGTTAAGACACGTTTTATGGTAATTTAGTATTATTATAATATTATTTTTTAACCCTTATTTACCAGATTTACCCTTAACCATGGTAAATAAAATATTTACCGCAGTAATTATTCAAAATGTCTAAAAATAAAAGTTACCTATTTACACAATTTGAACATCCTGATTCCAAATATGGAATCCATTTTTCTAAATTCAAAACACAGAAGTGGCAGAAATTAATTTAAAATTAATTCCCGCTGTCAAAACAAAAAGCGTGTTTTTAAGAGATAATAACTATCAAAAGATTGACACTTGTTTATGTTCGGTTTAATTGTAAAATTATGTCCAATGACCAACATTATATTAAATGGTAAAAATATATTCTAAATATACTTTAAAACCACTCAAATTCACAATTTATTACTATTAATTATTTTGATTAAAAAAGTTGTTTTTAATTAAAATTTAGTAATTTTCACTATTCATCAAAATATGAAAGTTATCCGAAAAGTACCAAAATTTCACCTTAGGCTAAATTCGATATTCCGAATCAAAAAATGAAGTCCATTTTGAAATATAATATATATATAATTTCAAAAATTAGGTATTACTATTCATAACGGCTAGTTTGATCGGTTGTGGTGTGTGTTAAAACTCGAAGTTGCGTACAACACACGCTACTGTTTTATTCAAAGGAAAGCGTACCGTGTAAGCTTGGGATGTTTCATTTTAAATTTTTTGATGTCCCCATTTAGTCAAAAAGTATAAAATATTGTATTTAAAAAGGTTTCACTATTAAAAGTTGATAAAAGTGTAATACTGAAAATGAATCTGTTCTTGCATTATGACTAAGAAACTCATAATATGGATTCTAAAATTATAAGGATTATATAAAGTTTAAAATTTAGTTATTAATATTCATAACCTCTTTTGAATGGATTTTTCCTTTGGTAATTCATGGTGTGATTGAACTCGGTGTTGCGTGTAGTGCAAGTTATTGAATTATTTTGAAGAAATAACACACTATGAAATCTTGGGGTGTTACATTCTCCCCTCCTTCAATAAATTGCGTCCTCGCAATTTGAAATTGTTCGTCTAAAATAAAAGGTTGAAAATAGAAAATATATTTGTGGGAAAACCCACATCGGAAATTGGGTTACTAAAATTTAGTCTTAATATGAGGAAAAGAGAAATGAAAGGGTCACCACCAAATTATGATCTCGATTAGGAGAACATTGGTGGCATTTAGAGACATATAATTGGAGGAAAAATGTAAATATTTATAGGTATTGATTGAGGTCATCAATCACAAACAAGTGTAAGATTGAGGTCCTTAAATTCATCAATCTATGATGATTTGAAATACCATCGGTTCAAAAAAACATAGGGTATTAGGATAACACATTTTTGACGTTTCAAAATATCTTAGTTGAAATCCCACATCGAAAAATGAATTAATGAGGACTCTATTTAAAATAAAAAGTCGAAAGTATGAAGATTACCGAAAATAACACATACTAGGGTTCCATGTTGGAAAATATGGATATGGAGGAGAAATCTAACCATCAATTATCTGATGGAGAGTGGTAGAGAACATGGCTATGAAAAGGCCAACAATCCCAAAGCCATAAATTAGTGATGATTTAAGGTACCATCTAGGAAAACATTTTTGTTCTATGTTCCTTTTATTAATGTTGAGGAATTTATTTATGAGATTGGATAAGATCATAAGGAGATATACTTACTTTATAATTATAGTTTTATCCTTTAATAAATTTCTACCACAAACTCATCTTTCACTCTAAAAGATAATAGAATGTAAAAAATTCTATTTACACTATTCGTATAGGGTTCCAAAATAAACGAATTTATAATTCATCTACCAGATCTTTTAAAAAAACTACATTATTTAATCCAGGACATCTCTTGGGCCAGTGGTAGGTGATACACCCTTGTCGCCCTTCGGTTGCAGGTTCAAGTCTCGCAGCCTTGCCGGACGCGACGGGTTGCCGCCCGACCTCCGGGTTGTCCTTTTATGGAAATCCAAAATAATACAAACTAGAACTATCCAAAATACTTCTATCCAAACTCACAGTCCAACATTTATAAGGAAAGTAAACATAATATAGATCCTTTTTACCCCGTAATAGCATATGAATACCTTCATCATGTATTACCATATTCTTTATTGATTACATTCATGATCCCTTATTCCATATAGAATGCTGGATATACTTAATTAATCCAAAAACGTTTTAAACCCCAACAATGATGGAATATACAAATCATTAATCAGCTTCAAGGTAGTCAATAATATCCAATATAATTTATCCAAAACAATCATGTATTATTCCAAAATCACTACCTCGGTATCAGAACTATATTATGGTTTATCATTCTCTCAACCATATATTTTCCAAAAATTTATCCTGCTATTGAGTCACTTTTCTTTGTTCCACAAAATCTCAAGTCCTTAATGAAATAGTACTGCAGTACAATCCTTACATACTCCATAATTATTATAACAAGTAAATTGTTGATACACACTCAATTGACATAATCAACATAAGAACTCTAATCATTCCTCTTTATCTGTGGTAGTATCATAACTTGATTATTATCCAATAACATCATTTGCAGCATAGTTTGATGACTGGGACATAGGTTCGCGTAGTGTCCAACCTCCTTGCAAATGAAGCATTGTACATTTGAAACAATTTTCTTACCCTTGCAGTCACGTACTTTGTGCCCTTTTTCTCCACACTTATAACAAACTCCCATTCCTTTCAGGCAAGTTCCAGGGTGTTTCTTTCCACAGTTACCACATATGGGAAAATTCTTCTTTTCCCTCTTCCCTTTATCCATCTTTCTCTCTTCCATCCTTTTCTTCTCTTGCTTCCCTTCAAATCCATAGGACTCAGTAAAATCTTTACTTATCTTATCAACACATGATATTATTTCTTCATATAATGATAATACATGGGAGACTATTTCTCTTATAAATTCTAGCTTAAGACCATGAAAGATATGATCCTTCCTTCTCTTTGGATCATGTGCATTTCTGGAGTTCTCATTCCTTCTACTGGGCGCCATTTCTAAACAGTGGAATACACTAGATCAGTTTATGAATCAAAATAAATAATCCCATACTTATAAAACACTTAACATAAATTGAACTATTTATGGATATAATCCATAATCATAAAAATTTCTCCTTTGAGGATGTATATACTCATTAACCCTTCATAATGGTTTGTAAAGAAAATGAGAATTATCCTAAGCATATCCCCCGGGAGTGTCGTAACCAAGAGTGCAGCAAGGCCCGTTGTCGTGCACCAGTTCCCGTTCGAGTCTAGCTCAAAGCGGTGTTTTTGGGTTTTACCCCTAGGTACATCTGTGCCAGAGCCGCCTCTACCTGCTCGTATCCAGACAGGGATGTATTGCTCGGAAAACTCACAAAATCTCTACAATACCAAAATTCTAGGAAGTTCTTCTATATTAATCCTCAAAGTTCATCTCAGGTCTACGTGCTCTAATCAGAGTTTATCTAAATCTAGCTTCCAAGGTTTGTACTAAACTTCCTCTGATACCAACTGTAACGCCCCGACCCCAGCTACCCAGAGTCGGTGCATTACTTCGTAACATTGGCATGATCACAAGAAAGATCAAATCTCGAAATACCGATTGGTTTAGTAGCCTTGGAAACACTAGATATATTCATAAGTTTTACATTACATCATAAAATGAAAAACTAATACAACAACATAATGTTTCCACAATCCACACTATTAACCCCTCATAAAATCCCTGCAGGTCATTCATAACTTACTTATTCACATCCTGGGAAAAATAAAACATAGAAAAGGGGTGAGCTCAAATGCCCAGTAAGGATAACAATATAGCGGAAACTTTCATAAATAAGAATAAACATTTAAGGCAATGCATTACTAAAACAAAAGCCTTTCAAACATGAACTTTCAACATGGTATGGCATAAATAAAATGAAATAATGCCATTTACTTATTCACATGGATATTCTACTAATCGAATAATCACATGCAAAAATCAATAACCACTTTCATAATGTTGGAATGCATAATGCCAGACTATCATAACCACATAGCCAAGGCCTCGTGCCAAGACTACAAATACGATTTTCTCAAGGCCTTGTGCCAAGACACTAGTTTGTCTCATGAGACCTACCGATGCATCGAGGAGCTATAGCGGGCTCCACCCGTCACTTATTAAGTCCAATGCATTCCCATATGAAAAGGTTTAAACATAACATAAACATTCGTATTAAAACTAGCATACGAAATGTCAATAATTTCACCATAAACTATGAATGGTATAAAAATAGCACATCCATATTCAAACATATCACAAAACCTTCAATACAATATTGAAGTTTTGTATCATAATAAATCAACTTCAAATAATCTTAAAATCCATCAAAGGATGTTGACGTAGATGAAATCAAAATTCACTTTAAAGAAATATCTACTTTTATTTTGAAATCATTTAAGATCCATATAAAATAAAACATTTTCTTTGAAAATATTCTTATAAGCTTGTAAGGAAAGCTTTGAAGATTTTATAACGGCGTAAAATAACCGCACCCGCCGTATAAGTTAAAAAACATTCTTACCTCAATTCTGTCGTAAAGGTTAAAAATGACCTTGTTTTGAAAACGACGGAAAGATTCCTTTATAAACCTCTTATAAAAAGTAAAACAAGGGTATAAATGACTTTAACCCATACTCTTGTAAATAGTAAAAATGTTTTGAAATACATTTTTAAGAAACATGGATGTGGATGATAAAGATATCCCAGTAGATTATTACGTATAAACAACCTCGGATAATGAAGAGATTGTGAAATAACCCTTACCTTGTACTTTTCCTTTGTTGGGGTAGGTTAACCTCCTGTATAATGGTGAAATAATTGTTATTAAATTATACAAGAATCATATATATTAATATGATATCATATATGATCTTTTAACATTGATTTGTTAATAATATCTTAGAATTATCGTCGTTTCGGGTGTTAACTTACTCATTTTCTTTTATATGTTTTGTTACATAAGCCATGGTTGTTGTATCTTATTCATATCCAGAATGATATATAGTTCTTAAACATCATTTTTAAATCATCAAATGATAATTATGCTTGAATGGATACGATGGAGAATGAATCTCATCGCGTTCGTGGAGACGGTAGTCCGTACGTACGCACGAGCGACAATATCATTCTTTTGATATTAAAATAATATATAAATGGATGGTATATCATATATACATAATCATTAACATGTTATATGTATTATTTACATGAGTTACACATCATTATTATACCCATCCAAATAATATTATATTGTATAACAATTGCACCACGACGTGGAGACGGTAAGCCGTACGTACGCACGTATGGTGACATGTTATTCAAAGGGTAGATAGAATACTGAATATGGTTGTACCATATTTATAATAACATCACAGTATATGTGAGATACTGGAGTTATTATTTTAGAATGGTAAGAACAAAGGAAGAAGAAGTGGAAGAAGAAATGAACTTAGAAAAGGGTGGTGAAATCATTACCTCTTCTTCGGGTTCTTCCTTTTGATTTGATCAAAAGGGCTCCTTAGGTTGGCTTTCTGATCAAACTAAGGCCTCTAGGTTGTATTGAGGGATTTTGGTAGAGTATTTGGGCAGAGTTTGGCCGAACCAAAAGGCTTTAGAGGTGTGAAGAAATGAGAAGGAGGAGTGCCCTTTTATAAGAGGGGTGAGGGGCACCTTTGGAAAAGCTAGAAATATTAATTTATAATAAATTCATATTCGGTTTCTAATGGCTCCAAAGTTGACTATTCAAAGGTTAAGGTGGGGCTAGGTCGAAAACCACTCAACCAATAGAATTTAGACAGGTTTGGGTACTTATATTAACCTTATATTTAAGTATTAACTCTAAGTTAATTAGTTTCACTTTTACAATGTCTCTTTGTATTTTTATATAATATGGTTAATAAAATTACTATATACATCCAAAAGACCCCCAAGTGGTCCATTAATGATGATCCTATCATGATATAAGTCTCTTGGCAGAACCTTAGATTTTTAAGAATTTAATATCAATTAATAATATAATATTTGTTTTAAGACCTCTTTTATGTCAATTTTGACACTATTCATTAGTTGATTTTTTTGAAACTCATAACAGATTTATTACTTCGAAAAAGTCAATTACATCAATCCTAATATATCATATTATCCTAGAAAATTAGTTTAATTCATTAAAAGTTTCATATTATATTTTTTTGGGTATTTATAATATCAATTATTTTAATTTTTCACTATTATAGTAATTACTGCATCATCATTGTGTCATAAATAAAATAAATTATTTAATGTCTAAAAATTTTAAATAAAATATCATTATGTAGGAAATTGTTTTAGCTTTCTAATGAATATTTATAATCTAAAATCCAACATATATAACCCTATGTAACAATTGTTTTGATAAAAGATATATGCTTGTGTCATTTTTGTATTCATTTTAACTTAATTAAAATAAAGTGTCATTATCACTTACAAGTGGATCCATGGGGTCCCAAAATTGACACAAAGATGCCCAGGGTCGACCATGTATCAACCAATAGGGTTAAGACACGTTTTAGGGTAATTTAGTATTATTATAATATTATTTTTTAACCCTTATTTACCGGATTTACCCTTAACCATGGTAAATAAAATATTTACCGCAGTAATTATTCAAAATGTCTAAAAATAAAAGTTACCTATTTACACAATTTGAACATCCTGATTCCTAATATGGAATCCATTTTTCTAAATTCAAAACACAGAAGTGGCAGAAATTAATTTAAAATTAATTCCCGCTGTCAAAACAAAAAGCGTGTTTTTAAGAGATAATAACTATCAAAAGATTGACACTTGTTTATGTTCGGTTTAATTGTAAAATTATGTCCAATGACCAACATTATATTAAATGGTAAAAATATATTCTAAATATACTTTAAAACCACTCAAATTTACAATTTATTACTATTAATTATTTTGATTAAAAAAGTTGTTTTTAATTAAAATTTAGTAATTTTCACTATTCATCAAAATATGAAAGTTATCCGAAAAGTACCAAAATTTCACCTTAGGCTAAATTCGATATTCCGAATCCAAAAATGAAGTCCATTTTGAAATATAAAATATATATAATTTCAAAAATTAGGTATTACTATTCATAACGGCTAGTTTGATCGGTTGTGGTGTGTGTTAAAACTCGAAGTTGCGTACAACACACGCTACTGTTTTATTCAAAGGAAAGCGTACCGTGTAAGATTGGGATGTTTCATTTTAAATTTTTTGATGTCCCCATTTAGTAAAAAAGTATAAAATATTGTATTTAAAAAGGTTTCACTATTAAAAGTTGATAAAAGTGTAATACTGAAAATGAATCTGTTCTTGCATTATGACTAAGAAACTCATAATATGGATTCTAAAATTATAAGGATTATATAAAGTTTAAAATTTAGTTAATAATATTCATAACCTCTTTTGAATGGATTTTTCCTTTGGTAAATAATGGTGTGATTGAACTCGGTGTTGCGTGTAGTGCAAGTTATTGAATTATTTTGAAGAAATAACACACTATGAAATCTTGGGGTGTTACATTTTCTCTAGGTAGTTTTCATTGGATGTAGTGGTCGTCTCTTGTAGAATTATATATTTCTTATTTCAGTTGTTAGAATGGTTCTTATTGAACCGCATTAAAACCATTTATTCTAATGGATGTGCGTTTGATAAAATTCTTGTTTGTGTGTTATGTTTGGTAAATTTTTAAGCCTGACTACGAGGCAGGAGGTGCTTAAATTATCAAAGCACCAGCTATAGGTCCCGGAGTGAAGTTGGCGAGTAGTGAGGTGAACCCTAATGGTGAAAATGGGAATTGGTTTATTATTCATACATAGCGTGGTGTGGTTTCTGTTCTTTTGAGGGTGTGAAGTTGGTAGTGTAGCGGTGATGGTATTTTCGATGCTCTATCAGTAGAGCCCTTGCCTTCTCCCCCACATGGAGGGGGATTTTTGTTCCAGGAAGAATGTTTTCAAGTTCAGTTAATCATGTCAGTCCTTATGGTGGGGAGACCCATCACGGGTCTCGTCGAATTCAGTTGGCTAGTTTCTTATGGTGTGGAGTTCGTTCGGGCCTCCCCGTGTCAGTATCAGAGGTTCGTTTTTTTGGTTTTTATAGTTTTCGTGTTATGAGAATATGTTACATATCATTGGAGTTCAATGTTCATTTGGATTGGTCAACTAGAGGCTCCTAAACTTTTGGTGGTGAGTGACACTTAAGGAGTTTCATTTTTGGTTATAGATCTTGTTGTGGCATTCCAAGGGTGGAAAGAATTATGGTGGGAAGAATTTTAACCCCCAAACCTATCTATTATTTTTATTTTATTATGTTCCTGGGTTTTAAATTTTTTTCATGGTTCAGGTTGAATCCCAAGCAAGAATTTTGAGTTTTGTCAAAAAACACGCATTTTTGAGTTGACGCCACTAAGAACCTGGGTGGAGAGCGATTTGGAGAACCCGCGCGACATTGCCCATGCAATGGCATAGTGCACCTATATTTAGAAAATTAAAATGGGTTACTAAATGTTAATTTATTTCATCATTTATTTATTATGGATTTTAATGATTTTATTTTAAATGAAAACAAAAAATTGTTAATTTTATTATTATTGAAATAATATGAATACATTTATAATTATTTATAACCATAATGGTTACTATTATTAATATTATTATTATTATCATTATTGTTATTATTATTATTATCATTATTTTTATTATCATTATTATTATTATCAATTTTATTAAGGAAATTTTATTATTAAAAGAATTGTTTATCATTATTATTTGATTTTTTTAAATTTTATAATTATTTTTATTTTTAATTGTATTAGTATTAATAATAATATTTTTTGGTTACTTTTTATCTTTTCTAATCTTATTTTTTTCATGCATTTTCTTCCCCTTGCGCAATTGTGTCGCGCACTACTCTCTCCCCCCTCTACTATATGCGACTCCCCCAGCATCCGCCTCCAGGTCTGGCGCCCTCCTTGCAACACACGCCCCATCCACCCCATACATGTTCTTCGTCCTTCTTGCAGACTGCTGGACTCACTCCTCCTACATGCAACATGCAGCCACGAACCTCTTCCCAGCACCGCCGACCACCCTGTGTCCCATCAAGTCTGTGCCCCTCCACCCTGCCTGCTCTCCCTGCCTCAACATGCGCCAGCCGCTCCCCAGGTCACCCCCTAACCTCACACCCCATATTCGCCTCATTCCCCTCATATATCTACCTTATGCTCAAGACCCTTCACCCCCTTCCATCTCCGGTACCCACTTCCCACCCTCATGTCTGGTTTTGTTTAATATATTTTTAAATTTTTTTTTTTAAAAACAATCAGGTTAAAAATATTTTTCAAAATGCCCCTCAAAGGCGGCATCTACGATGCCGCCTTTCCCCTAATTTTTTATTAAATTTTTTATTTTTATTTTTTTGTTTTGTTTTGTTTATATATATATATATGTATATATAAACAAAACAAAAATTTTCAACAGAATTTCTCTACTACTCAATATCTAGCGGTACTTCCATTACAACAGTATGGATTCTGACAGAAACCCTCACCCAGACCTCTCTTTTATAAGATGGCTTTCCCTGGAAATCATTCTGCACTTTCGATGTGGGATTCAGGTTCTCCCTTTCTTGCACAGTACATTCTATATTTCCGATTTGGGATTCTGTTTCAAGTGCATGAATTTGAAAGACAATAAAGTATAAACTATAAGACCAATATAAATAAAATATTAAATATTGATTAAACATATAAGAAATTGTTGAACACAAAACAAAATTCCTTAAAAATGATGATAAAAAATAAATTATAAGCTTTCAAAACCGCCTACTTGAAATTTAAAAATGTTTCAAGTACGTGAATTTGAAAGACTATAAAATATAAAATATAAAACGAATATAATTGAAACATTAAAGATTGATTAAAGATATAATAAATAGTTGAAAACAGAAGGAATTTCCAAAAAAATGTTAATGAAAAGTAATTTATAAGCTTTCAAAACTGCTTACTTGAAATTTAAAAATGTTTCAATCACGTGAATTTGAATGAATATAAAATATAAACTACAGAATGAATATAATTGAAACTTTACACATTGATTAAACATATAAGAAATAGTTGAAAACAAAAAGAATATCATAAAAAATGTTGATGGAAAATAATTTATAAGCTCTCAAACCGCCTACTTGAAATATAAAAACGCTTCAAATACGTAAATTTGAATGACTATAATTACATAAGTAATAATTAATAAGAAATAAGAAATAATTACTAATTAATAATTATAATTAATAATAATAATTAATATTTATATTACTAATTAACTAATTAAAAATTAATAATTAATAATTACTAATTAATTTGCAATATAATTATTAATTATATTACTAATTAACTAAATAATTATTATATATGTGATAATTAATAAGTAATAAGTAATAATTATTAATTAATAATTATAATGAATAATAATAATAATTAATATTTATATTACTAATTAATAATTAATAATTACTAATTAATTAGTTATAATTATTAATTATATTACTAATTAAATATAAAATAATTATATATGTAATAATTAATAAGTGATAAGTAATAATTATTAATTAATAATTATAATGAATAATAATAATTAATGTTTATATTACTAATTAACTAATTAATAATTACTAATTTCTAATTATTAATTAATTATTTATAATTATTAATTATATTACTAATTAAGTAAATAATTATTATATATCTAATAAGTAATAAGTAATAATTATTAATTAATAATTATAATGAATAATAATAATAATTAATATTTATATTACTAATTAATAATTAACTAATTAATAATTACTAATTACTAATTAATTAGTTATAAATATTAATTATATTACTAATTAACTATATAATTATTATATATCAAATAAGTAATAAGTAATAAGTAATAATTATTAATTAATAATTATAATGAATAATAATATTACTAATTAACTAATTAATTTTGACATAATTAATTATTAATAATTACTATTTAGTTATTATAGTGAATAATTATAATTACTAATTATATTGCTAATTAACTAATTTACTATTATCTAATTAAGAATTATATTACTAATTAACTAATTAATTATTATATAATTAATAGTTATATTAATAATTAAATAAGTAGTTATTATATAAGTAATAAGTAATAATTAATAATTATAATGAATAATTATAATTAATATTTATATTACTAATTAACTAATTAATTATTATATAATTAATAGTTACGTACTTGAATCGTTTTTATGTTTCAAATAGGTGGTTTGGAAAGATTATAAATTATTTATCATCAACAATTTTTCTGAAATTCTTTTTGTTTTTAACTATTTATTATATGTTTAATCAATGTTTTAGGTTTCATTTATGTTGGTCTTATATTTTATGTTTTATGGTCTTTGATAGTAATGTACTTGAAACATTTTTAAGTTTCAAGTTTGTGGTTTTGGAAGATTATAAATTATTTATAATCAATAATTTTGATGAAATTCTTTTTGTTTTCACCTATTTCTTATATTTTTAATCAATGTTTAAAGTTTCAATTATATTGGTCTTATATATTATGTTTTATTGTCTTTCAAAATCGTGTACTTGAAATATTTTTAAGTTTCAAGTTGACCGTTTTGAATGACTATAAAACGAAAACTATAAAATGAATATAATTGAAATCTAAAAGATTGATTAAACATATATGAAATTATTTAATTAGTTAATAAGTAATATAATTATTAATAATTAATTATATAATAATTAAGTAGTTAATTAGTTATATAATTATTAATTATATAATACTTAATTAGTAATATATTGAATAATTATATAATTACTAACTATATAATAATTAATTAATTAATTATAAATATAATGATTAATTATAATGATTAATGATTAATTATTAATTATATACTAATTATTTTGATAATTATTAATATACCTAAAATTATATAATAACTAATTAGTTAATTAGTAATATAATTATTAATTATAAAGTTGTTAATTACTTAATTTGTACTATAATAATTAATTATAAATATTCATTATAACTATTAAATATTAATTAGTAATTAGTGATTATTAATTATTTATTAGTTAATTGATAATATAATTATTAATTATAGTTATTAATTGTAATTATTAATTTTAATTATTAAATATTAATCAATATATATTAATTATGTAATAATTAATTAGTTAGTTAGTAATATTATTATTAATTATATAATAATTAATTAGTAAATTAGTAACATAATTTTTAATTATAATTAGAAAATAGTTATTAGTAATAATTATTTAGTTAATTAGTAATATAATTATTAATTATATTTATTCATTATAATTATTATTTATTATTTATTATTTGTTACATAATAATTTTATAATAATTAATTAGTTAATTAGTAAAATAATTATTAATTATATTATAATTGTTTGGTTAATTAGTAATATAATTTTTAATTATATAATAGTTAATTAGTTCATTTGTTGTATAATTATTAATTAATTAATAATTATTACTTATTACTTATTACTTATTAGATATATAATAATTATTTAGTTAATTAGTAATATAATTAATAATTATAACTAATTAATTATTAATTAGTAATTATTAATTATTAATTAGTTAATTAGTAATATAAATATTAATTATTATTATTCATTATAATTATTAATTAATAATTATAACTTATTAATTATTAATTATTACATATATAATTTTTTTATATTTAATTAGTAATATTATTAATAATTATAACCAATTAATTAGTAATTAGTAATTATTAATTATTAATTATAAATTAGTAATATAAATATTAATTATTATTATTATTCATTATAATTATTAATTAATAATTATTACTTATTAATTATTAATTATCACATATATAATAATTATTTAGTTAATTGGAAATATAATAAATAATTATATTACTAATTAATTAGTAATTATTATTTATTAATTTTTAATTATTTAACTAGAAATATAAATATTAATTATTATTATTAATTATAATTATTAATTAATAATTATTTCTTATTACTTATTAATTATTACTTATGTAATTATAGTCTTTCAAATTTACGTATTTGAAGCGTTTTTAAGTATCAAGCAGGCGGTTTTGAGAGATTATAAATTATTTTCCTACAACATTTTTTATGAAATTCTTTTTGTTTTCAACAATTTCTTATATGTTTAATCAATGTGTAAAGTTTCAATTATATTCGTTTTATAGTTTATATTTTATAGTCGTTCAAATTCACGTGATTGAATCATTTTTTAATTTCAAGTAAGCGGTTTTGAAAGCTTATAAATTACTTTTCATTAAAAAAAATATTGGAAATTCCTTTTGTTTTCAACTATTTATTATATCTTTAATCAATCTTTAAAGTTTCAATTATATTCGTTTTATATTTTATATTTTATAGTCTTTGAAATTCACGTACTTGAACCATTTTTAAATTTCAAGTATGCGGTTTTGAAATCCTATAAATGATTTTTCATCATCATTTTTAAGGAAATTCTTTTTGTTTTCAATAATTTCTTATATGATTAATCAATATTTAAAATTTAATTTAAGTTGGTCTTATAGTTTATATTTTATTGTCTTTCAAAGTCATGCACTTGAAACAGAATCCCACATTGCAAATACAAAATGTACTGCGTAGGAAAAGGAGAACCTGAATCCCACATCGAAAATGTAGAATGATTTCCAGGAAAAGCCATCTTATAAAAGGGAGGTTTGGGTGAGGGTTTCTGTCACCGCTTCTGCCCTCTTCCTGTGTTCGACCACCTCCATCCTTGACCGGCCACACCTCCAACGACACCTCCTCCTGGACAGCTCCGATGACCCGTCTAATCCTTTCGCCACCACCAGCCCGCCTCAAGCGCTAACTCACAGTCTATCTGACCCCTTTCTACTCCTCCTTCCAGGCCCTCGAGTGTGACTCCTACCAGCGGATGTCTCTACAGTGTCCCAACACCCGACCTCCCTCTTTCTCCCTTGCATCAACGGAGTGCCCAACACCCCATTCCAGCATCATCTGGCTTGCAGTAGCAGACCCTTCCCCCCTACTCTCTAGCTGTCTCTGGTGCTTCCTCCCCCATCATAGAATCTCCCCCTACACCCACGATCTCCTCTTCTCCCTAGTTTAAGTGAAAGCAAGACCAATGCAAGACCCCATCCACTCTCTTCCTCCTTCAGTACTCGTTCCAGCACTCTTCCCTATTATGGGAACCTCCAACACTGCCCCATCTCCCTTTGCCAACTTTGCTGAGACTCCCTGCGCATCCCACTATCCATGCCTCCACTGGCTTGGCGACCCCCTGTGCCGCACCTAGGTCACCTTATTGCTCTGGTCAGTGGCTTTCTCCTATGACCAGCGGCCATGACTCCTTTGTTAGGTGCCCTTTAGAAGTCTTTGAACCCACTTTCAGCACACTACCCATAAATCCAGCACCTTTTTCTGCCCTGCAGTGACCCTTCTCCACCTGCATGCACCTGCCTCTGACCTGGTGGGACATTTTTTCGCCTGTCGAACGTCCTCTGAGCAACCGCGAACCCTTCTCACCCCCTACTAGTAAATTTTCTGGTGCCCTAAGGCCCCTCGCCGACCTTCCGGGGTGGGATGACCAGTTCCTTTGGCTCCTGTTCCATCTTCATTCATGATACTATCCACATGCCTTGTACGCAATTGGGCACGCGAGGAAAGTCGCTGTCAAAGGCGAGCGATTTGGGGTTTATTTCGTTTTTCTTGCACTGATATCGAGGTGGGTTTTATTATGTGTATTTTTTATTATTATTTTAAGTCATCATTTCTATGTTTTTAGATACTCTGCATTTTTAATGTTCATTTGCGAGGTTTTATGAGATATTTCAATAATCAGCAGGTTGCGCGTACTTGATCACATGTGTGATATGTTCTGCGTTGTCGTACCCAAGCTGCATGTTGAGGGAGGTCCTCTACTGAACTATCAATTAAATTTAAAATTTAATAATTTCTTGATATTTTATAAATTTTAATAAATGTTAAATAGTATTACATAATTAATTTTTAAATAATTACTCGATGTAAGAAGATCTGTTTATTTTATACACGATACATTAAATTTTTATTTAATGAACGGACACACAATATTTAAAGAATCCTCATTTAGCCATTGACCATAATTCACAGAATTTCAAGTGTAGTTCTGTTTTAATGATAAATGATTTATTATGATGTGTGAACAAGTATTTTGGTTCTCTTGAGAATTGAGTGTTTTCTTTAAAGTTGTGGAAGGCCCGTTTGACACTTAAAAAAGAATTTATTTTGGAAAACATTCATTGAGGTGATAGAGGGGTGATCATTTTGTGTATGTTGATTTCATGAGTTGTGTGTGATGTTTGGGAATCATGATGCATTGATTTACATTGTGGAATCACCTCTTTTTATTGCATGTGAAGAAATGGGAACCTGTTATAGTAAGTGAATCTCCTGAAAATGATTGTTGCACTAGTTTAGACTACCAACTGGCTAGTGGCCCCAAGAAGAGAGGTGTTCTGGTATCAGTGAAATGGGATTGGGCCCCTTGGTTAGGCCATGTAGGGAAACACCAGGCGTTTGAGTATTAAGATTCCATTAGTAGGGCATGACATCAAGAAGAGTCACATATAGAGTACATTCTAGATTGTTCACGAGCTCCATGGTTCAACCCATGTTTCTATTAGTGAATATATGTATATAGAGGATGATTGAGTGGTCTAGGTTGGTTGCTGGCCCATGTGTGCCACTTTTTCTATTACCCTTAATGTGTGTTGTGTGTTGTGTGTCCTTTTCCTTTTTAACTTGCAACTAAAATTTGGATTTCTAAATTGTTCGCAAAAAAGTTTTAAAATGAATTTTACTTTTTCCATTCAAACATTAAACTTGTTTTAAAATTAAAAAGGGAAATGGACTCTTATTTATTTTTGAAATGAACGTGTAATTTTGGAAACCCATATTTTATTTTATTTAGTTAAAACCTGAAATTAGTAAATTCTTTATTTAATGGTAGTGCATTGGTAATAGTTTGTTGGGCCCGCCTACTGGGTTTTAATACTCATGCCTCTACTGTTTTCATGTTTTCACTTTTGTTTCAGGTTTGAATTGAGCGTGAACATGATGGGCGAGAGGTGGTTTGTAGATTGGTGAATGACTCTCACAGTTGAGAGGAGTTTTGGTCGTGGGCAGGTTAGATTGTTGTTGTTGGTTGTTCTTTTGTTTCCATGTTTTTTATTTAACTTTCCTTCTTCCACTTTTTCTGATTCTTTATTTATTTTTACTGGGTGACATCCTTCCCAATTCCCTCTATTAATGCCCTAACTCTAGTTTCTAGCCTGGGAAGATCAAGAACGCCTCTGAGGCCCTGTTGCATACTGACTCGGGTGATCGGTTCAAGGTTGACCCATGCTGGTTTGTAACAGAAATGATGATTAATGGTATGAGTGGAGATTCATATTTATATTTATTACAAGTTTTGTTTTAATTTAATCGGCCTAGTGTGAGGGAAATTTGGTAATATTGTAATGTGATATGTTTCACTCAAGGTTGAATTTGTATATTTTATTCATTTGTATACTTTGATTTATTATAATGGATTTTCATTCAGTATTAGAGTTTTTTACTATAATATTAATTTATTGTCTCTCCACAGTCATACTATTGAACGTCCCTATTATTCTACAACCTCATGAATATGGGGATGATATATTCTGGACATGTGGAACCATCAGATAAGACGTTGATTAACAGTTTTTATCTAATGGTTGATACAATGTTGTATTAGTGAGTATTTTTACTATATTACTATTTTTTGAAACAATATACTTGATTCAATGGAATTATTTTGTTATAGTGATGGATCTCAGAATAGTTTATCTAAAATAATTTTTTTATGGGATTTCTATGTTACCATATAATTTTGATTTATGTAATTTTTCATCATTTTTATAGTTGATATATAAAATCAAACAAGATGTGCGTATTTGAGATTGATATTTATAGTTTTAAAACATTATGTGAAACAGAAATAAATATTTTTCCCATAATTACAAGATTTATCTGTAAATTTCCATTACATACATTCTAATAACATTTTAAGATGATTATTTCCAATAATTATAAATCATCCTTAACAAATAAATCCCAATTATAATCAAATTATAATTTTTCCGAAAGATAATAAATAATTATTCTTTAATAAGTCCTCAAAATCTTTTACAGACTCCCAACACATGATATTAATTTGGTAATAGAATCTGTCAGAATTTTCCTCATATGATATGGAAATAAATATATTATATATTTTTTCTTAAATAATTAATAAGAGAAATAGTCTATAAAAATATTTAATAGAATAAAAATTCATGAAAAACAAAGTATAAAATAAATAATTCCATATAAAAAAATAATATATTCATGGAAAAAATAAATGATTAAAAAGATAAATAAACACAATGAGAATAGAAATAGATTTTAGGGTTATGGATTCCATAATTTCATAATTTTCTTGACATAGTGTTAAGAAAATACACATTTTTTATGCCATATTATAAGAAATATAAATATTTTTAAGAGTACATATATGACATCAAATTTAATGGATTTGAAAATAACGAATAACTATGATAGATTATCTTATGAGACCTATAGAGGTATCGAAGCAATATCAAGGGGAAAAATAATCACAAATTATGGCCATTTCAATCATCTAATGATGTAATGTATCTACAATATAATACATATCCACAGTACCTTGGTAATAAATTTACATTTGAATTTTATTTTCGTGTATATTGATTGGAAATATATACCCCAATAACTAAATGGAATTGTATGATAAAAAGAACAAATAATAATGAATAAGTATGGTAATATTGAGGAATGTCCAAATAATAACATTGGATAATTAAAGGATATTTCCATAGATAAATGAACCTTCCTAAGATGAACACATTAAAAGAATCACAATAGAAGGGACACATAAATAAATTTAATGATATCACAAGAATAATCACCAAAAATAAAATTGTATTATAGAATTTAAATAAAAATACAAGAAAAATAACATTAATTGAGGTTATCAAATCTTAACCTAAAGTGGAAAATATATTAATACCAATAAATTTTTTCGGTATATTTTTTACAATTTTCTAAAAATGGTATTATTCATGTTTCAAAAAAAAATATTTAAGAGGTATTGTAATATTTTTCTGATAACCTAACATTTTAAGGAAAGCTTAAAATATATCATTGAAAAAAACATATATGATTTTCCATAAAAAATATTTTATGTAATATTGAAAAAAAACATGTATTGAAATGTATTTTAAATAGTTTAAAAATACTTTTTCTGAAACCCATATTACTACAAAAGTAGTAAAACATCTATTTAAAAAGAGAAGGTGGGAAATTTTAGGATAACATGAGATAAAAAATAACTTCTTTCCAATATATAAATGAGGAATTTAATGAGAAAGGAAAACATAGATACTTTTGTAAAATAGATGTCTTTGTAATTATTTTAATTATACATAACTACATTATAATTTTATGACAAAAAATTATTCCTGGAAAGATATTGGAAAAAAATTAAATTTTTCCCTTAGACGATGATTTTATATATTATAGTAAAATTTTATAGTCTAAGAACCCACACATGTAAGATATACTTTCATGAAATAGTATAACTAAATGTTTATGTTTGGAGTAAAAAAATCTTATCCATTTTAATAAGTTTTGTTAATAAAAACTCATTAATATATATTTCATGACATTTACTTTATAATATAATAAAAAAATTATATTCATGATATTATATATTTAATAGGTAGTATATACATCATTAAAATTAAAATATTTTCATAAAAACACAAGTCCCAATTTACGGAAATAAAAACAAAAAACCCTAAAAACAACACAATTTTTTTATTATGTAAATGTTAAAAATGGGTTTGTGTTATAAAACATTAATGAAATAAAATAGATTTATTTCTAGATATTACAGTCATAGTGTATAACATACTCATATTATATTAAAATATATAAAAATAATAACAAATTCATGATTTAAAATGGGGTTATCAAAAACTAATACCATTTATTCCACTTAGTAGAATGTAATCTAACTACATGTATAATAATAATAAATTTCTTAGGTACCAATTTCATGCCATTATTCATACTAATAATATAGCTATCCGAGTGTTTCTTACATATATATTATATAATTGGAGTTGAATATTCAACACATCTCATGATAATTGATACACCATAACCGTAAATATTAAGTTTCAATAGTTTCTACATATATAATCATCTCACTTCATCAACGATCTTCAAAACATAACGAAAACAAAACATGTTCACATTCTGCATTTTTTAAACATAACATACCTAAATCAGTAATTTAAAATAAGGGGAAATGATAAATATTAAATTGGGAAAATATTCCATATAGTGAACCATACATTTTATATATAACTATTACAACGTTTTAGATGAAAATTCAATACTAATCATTATTATCCATGGTAGAATCATAAATTATTACTTTATTTGACATCATGGATACATAAAACATTTTTTATTAGATATATACATCATATCCCACTATGTTATTCATAACTATAAGAAATTATTTTTATATATTATACACAATATTATACTTCGTAACATATGTAATTGAAATTTAAGGAAGAGACAATCATATTTTCTCAGCAGTGGAATTTTTTTGAGATATAAATGATCAATTTGACCTAAAATTAGCATAATGGAATGATATCATGAGAATAATGTTATCAAACCATACCAGCCGTATCATATATCTCAATCATAATTCATGAAAAAGATCATAGCAGTTCATGACACAAAACATAGTGTAATTTTAGAACATTATCTATGAGAGAATAACATTTTCATAAGTCTAAATTTGTTCCACCAAAATAAATGTTGAAAATAATTTCAATAGTTAATTATATCATCTAAAATAGTCTTGGTAAATTTTTTCAACACCTAATTCCACCATATACTTATTCAAGATTCACCCATAATACTATCATATTAGACAATGTCCCTTATAGAATTGGGTTCACTCCCTATTCACGACCTTATCATATTGTAAAAAAATTATCATTATTCAATCTATTAAGGGGATATATAATTCTAGGTCCACCCATATAAAACAATCTTAATATATTAAAACAATTTCTCTAAGATTCAAAAACATTTGTCAATTAAAAATTCATTGAAAATAAACAAGGATCATAAAATTTTGATAATTTGTAATAGAAAAACTAATAGAAAGGAATTTTTTTTCAATAACATATCATCATAATAATATGAAACTATATATTTAAATAAAATATATGAATTCATTTTATCTTATCTATAGTAAACAATAATTGACATCAAACGATGTCATTATAATAAAAAATTCCCATTAATGATAACATGGACTATTTCCTGAATAAATCACCCTTTCTATTTTGAAATCATATGTTTAAAATCTAATATTTTAAAATTTATTATAGTTAAAAAAATTAAAACCTACCAAGATTAATATATATAATTATTAAATATGTTGATATTTTATGATTGAGTGATATTCTATTCATGTCATGTATGTTAATCTAATGATTCCCTTCTTATTTTATGAAAATAGTCAAAAGTATTTCATTCAAAAAATGATATGAGTATTACAATTAAATTTTATTATAAAAATTGAAATTCAATTAAGAAATGATTTTGAACAATCATATGTGAGTAAAAAATATTTTTTAAAATATTTATTTTATAAAATAAGAGTTTGAAAGAAAATGGATTCTTTAATGAAGATAGTAACAATGTCAGTTTCCCTTATAAAAATTATTTAGTTATATTGAGTTGAAAATTAGAGAACATTTAATGGAAAAAATATATCATATATAAAATACCATAAGAAAAAAAATCGTGGGTAAATTGAGATATACGTCATAAAATGTAATAATTGGAATCATAATCATAAACAATCCCTGAAACCAATGAGATTGTAATATATAACCCTTACACGAAGTAATAAATTCTTTTAATTTACTATAAACTTTTTTATAATATATATAAATTCATTAAATTTCAATTCTAGAGTTATTTTACTACATAAAATATCATATATTATATTGACCCTATAATTTCATTAATAAAAATACATCTTATTTGTAGGATACATAAAACATTACAAAAATAGACACCCAAATATCATGTTAGTTTAGGGCCTTTGGAAACATTGAACCAAATTATTCTAACAGAGTGAATGATATTCCTTTTTTTCTTACAAGGATCATCCTTCTTTATAATTCTACATAAATTCAATATTCACAACCTAGGAAAAGGAATGATATTAAAGGGGTAACCTCAAATAGTCAGTATGTGTAAATAAAGAAAATATGTTAAAATATCATGAATATAAGGGTATGAAAACATGATCAGAACATTCAAACACCAAAAACTACATATCAATGATTATAAACACGAATCGTGGTATAAATATAGTGAGTTAATATGACATGAACATAAGAGAATAAATTCATTAAGATAAGAAACAATAATATATTACTAATACATTGAACAATGGAAGAAACATAAACATATAAAATTTTTTCCATTTTATTTAGTTTATCACTTCAAAGGCCATATTTTTAGTATGGTATCACATCCCATTCAATAATGGTTTTCATGATTCACTCCAATGGAAATATTAGTAATATGAGTTCACTCTCCAAACGATATTGGTAGTAATGGTTCACTCCCACAACTATGATGGTCTTCAATGATCACTCCCAAGACCATCTAATTTCATCTCATGAGATAAAAATAATTAATAAATACATTGAAGGGATATATAGAATCCTCCCATGTCATAATGAATTAATATTTAAAAATTCAAAAATATCATAAAAAATCATAACAATAACACAAAATGCGAATTTTGTATCGTGAACATTTAATTATATCATAACAGGTGGAAAAAGATAGATGTTTAATAATCATTTCATTAAACTGATAACCTATGAAAAGACGCAAGCTCTCCATATCTATAAATCATGAAAAGTAATCCAATTTCATTAACATCATGGCATTAATAATATACCATTTTTAGAAAGAATATGAATGATAACATTGAATATTTTCAATATAAAAGCAAGAGTAATAGAAATGGATTTCATCCTTGATGGGAGATAATATTTTTAAAATATTATAAAAACCCTTCTTAAGGAAACAATTTTTTTAAGAGTTTGTTTAGATCATAAAATCATCTGAAAACTATTTTCATCAAAAATTCCTTTAAAACATTGAAATAAGGCCTGAAATAATTTTCAATACATATTATATAAGAAAAACGAATTTTAAAAAACATTTCTCATTGAAAAAATAATTATAATCTTATATAGAATACTTGAAGATTATTTTGAAACCATTTTATTGAAGTACATTGAAAAAAATTATAGAAAAATTTAAGATGTTTTGAAACCCATTTTATTTCAAATACATTGAAAACTTATTATGAAATCCTGATAATATTTTAGAAAATAATTTCATTTAATGATCTTTGAAAACATGTAAATAAACATTAAATGCGTTTTGATTCCCATTTATATGAAAATAGATACAAAAATATATAATAAAATCATGAAAAAAGATTAAAAACCTATTTAGAAAACATGGTTTGGAATGAACACAATATTCTGAATGAAGTGTGTGTTCAAGTCATACATTCTTCCAAAAACATTCATATGAATCATGGGTATCTTAGAGTGGAAAAGTTGTTCTTATAAATGATAAAATAATGAATATAAAAAATATTGTATATGTTATGTGTTCTCTTTAGAGATGGATTATAAGATTTCATCGATTTTAGAAACACAATAAACCATTTAAATAAATGATGAGATTGTTTCAATAAAATATTAAGACATGGTAACATTAAATTATTATCTCCCTATAAGATTGTGAAATTACACGGTGCATATAATATATTGAAAATATTGAGTTTAATTATTTAACATGTTAATTGAACTATATACACATCATTGAAAAATTTAGGTTTATCACATGGTATGTGTGTCAAAAAGTAAAATTGAGGCAAAATTACATTAAAATTTTAGTAAATTATGAAAAAAAATCTACAGGGAAGAAAGATAGTAATATGGATATGAAAATACCCATAATATCAGGTATAATAGTCAAATAATACATTAATTTTCAATATATACACCACACAATTTTATGTATAACTGTTGAGTAGGTAGTGTTCTGCAATGCATAATGGTTTTATGAAAATGAGAAAAACGATTAAAAAATAGGTCTCAAATATCAGATCGATTAAAAGTAATATGTAACCCATGATCATGAAATGGTAGTAGTATTCTTATACCTAACGAGGTGGTGACACTAAATTATTGATGAGTGGTTTATCAATAACTTTGAAAAAAATAGTCTCATGTATATATTCTATCAAAATGACATTTACATAAGAACGAGTAAATATATAGAGTTCCACCAATATTATGATATCGAGATAAACTATACACTACTATTCGGAAGGTGTTTTACGATTCTCATAGTAATATAAATTTCTTGAAATTATTTGGTATGTATTTAGAGATGTTAGCCTCATTATAATTTCCCTTAGTGGATTAAGGACGATATAAATTACCTTCAATTTATGGTTGTTTCAACACTGCTTTAACATTGTCTATTGAGGATCAACATTGGAGGTACCAAATATCAAAAATAATGTGCTCATATATCCATTGGATTTATTATTAATTTATTTTCTAAATATGGGGAGTAAGTCATCGTTTTTACTAGACGGACTATGGAAATAATTATGTTGATGGAGGAGGAGATGAGAGAGTTTCATACATCCACTTTTTGGATACATCCTATTGCTGAAAATATGTTTCAGGACCTATAAATCTAGGATATTCAATGAATATGGATTGGTGTAGAGGAATCAATGTGTTGATTCTTCACTTGCAGTTGGTGGATGTTGAGTATGAGGTTCTAGAGAGTTTATCTCAAGCCCTCAATGTTCCATTGTGGAAATGGGATGTGGTATCCATGGTATTTTTAAAAATGTTTCCAAGTCAGTTTAAAAGACACCATAAATATTTGGAGATTATAGAATGACACACATAGTTAGCCCACTTCATGCTTATTAGAGAGATACATTCATTAGAGAGCATGGGAATCCATTACGTGTGGTAGATACTACAAATCCATGGATTTCCCTTAATTATTATTTGACTGATATGATAACTCCACATTATGATTATAGAGGATTTAGGAGGTGCTTAAGAACTAGTTGAATTTAAGAATATAGTTTCACCCCCAGAAAATTGGATAGAATGATTGGGTCTTCTATGTTCTGTAGGACATGTTGTGGTCATTCATGTCAGGAATTGGCCATAATTGGTAGGATTAACTACTTTTTGGTGTTTGTGTACAACAACAGCTACCATTACACTATTATCATGGAATCATTGAAGAAATTATTTAGGAATCCTATAAGGAAACTATAATATTAAGAAATATTAGGAGTTTCCAAACTCATGGACAAAGAGCATTTCCAATATATGAAATATGAAGTACAAATAATCCATCAGTAGATGTGGTATGAACAAAGACTTCAAATGAACAATATGTACTAGTGATGGAGGACATTGGAGTTCTAGAAGGGATTTCATATTATCTTGAATGCATCACCTAAAAATAGGTTATTTATAACTAATCTATGGGACCAACTTATCTAAGTTATTCAGTATCACATTCAAGATAGAATGTAGAGTTGGTGATGTGGAATTCCACTTGGAACTACAAAAATAGTTAGATGAGGTAGAAAATTACTTCTATGATTCAGATATGAGGAATAATGTTCATGTTTCATCCCATTTTATTGTCATGAGAGATATATACATCGGGGATGGATATAAATTTTCAAAGTACCGAAGGGAGATTTAGGATTTGCCTGATATGACACACCATTGGGGAGTTATTTCCAAACGGAATGTTCAGTGGCAGCATGTGCATCTTCCATAGAGAACCAAGTAGTGGGACACCTAGATGATAGCTAATTACCACCATAATTTTTAATAGTATTTTTTTACTATACAGTACAAAAAATCCCAATTGTGGGTAGAATATAATGTATATATTTTTTCCATATAAAAATTATAAATATATATAGTGAACTTTTTTGAGTCAATAATTAATATGACATGATATTCCAAGGCATGGTGATCTCATAATTTTTATTAAAATGTGTTAAATATATTAATATAATATGTAGAAAGTGTTTCTAAAAATTATGAATTTTTTTAATGGAGTCATATATTAGAAATTGAAGTATTTCATTGATTTCATAGCATGGGTTTTACCCAAGGTATTTCCTAACCATGGAGCATATCAGATTCATGGGATGAAGAGGGTTTTTTCTAGATAAATAAATAACAAACTATTTTTTTTGTTAAATTTCCATGACCTAGCTTCACTGTCTATAGATAATCATTAATGGGAAATTATCAAGGTTTGTTTTATAACACTAAAAACTTGGAGGGAATCTTTTGTAGATTTTATGTTTATGCATATAGATATAACGATAAAATTGATAGAATTGGTATTTTTTAAACAAATAGATTTTGTAGATCTCACTAATGATTATCATGATGGATAATTATTTATCTTTGACTAATTAGAAATGATATTTTTATTTTTTATATTCATCCTATATATTTATCCCAAATCATATATGGATCAACTCCACCAATAATAATTGATTCATGCATCAATGATTAATTTATTTTTATAGTTTATTTGATTAATTGTTTTTTTATTCAATCATGATTCTAATGGAAATGGATCGAGTTCAACCAAAACATGGATATGATTCCTTAACCATTCATTTTCATAGAATTTTCTATTGTTTATTCACACATTAATAATAGGAAAATTATTCGGTCATGTGATTCAATGAATACATTATATTCAATCATTGTGTGGTCATTATTTGGTGTAAACGATTGATACCACCTGCGTTGTTCAAGTTTGATGAGATGAATGAATTCTAGTGGGGGAAATATATCAACAAATATTTCTATTTTATCATTTGATTCTTATCAGTGGATTTTAATTCTAATATAATATCATAAGGTGGAAATTTTAGTGTAGATAGAGGCAAGATTTATAATGAGTAGAGATATTGAGGGTCGACTAACCCTAGTTTCAAATATTCAATTTGGAATGGTAGTTGAAATAGTGGTAGTTATAATTTCATAAGGGATCATTGTAATTTAGATAATTCTATTGCACACTCTATTTAATATATAGACACATGCCATTTGGTCCCTATATACGGTGCTGGGGAATCTATAGAGAATAAAAGCTCTCACACTGTGTGACCAAACCCGGTGACTTGTTGTGAACCCATGGTTAAACAAGCACTATAAGGGTTAATGATATATGAAATGTACTTGGACATGGATAGAGTAAATGTGTTGATAAGTTCTTATAAAAAACATTCAGGTGTACATTGTAAAGGATCATTGTACATGAACAGAAATGGAAAACATGAATAGAGTGCTGGAAAACATTTCATTCCATGTTCCTTGATAGGAAACATCATGTATTTTTAGTTATACATTACATGTGAGATTGTGATACATATCTAGACTATAGTTGGGAAGGAAAAAATTTCTAACACTAGAAAATTTTATGTACTCCCTCTACAGGTGTATGGATCCCATTGTTTCAACAATTTTAAAAAGGATTAGTTATGTGTGATTCTTTTGTCCCTTCCCCTATGGGTAATGTATTTAATTGTATCCTCTGAATATGATTGTGATCCCCATTATGGATTCAGTATCAGATAGTCTTTTTCATTTATCGATGGGAAATTGGTGGGATCCTCCATCATTCCAAGGTGGGGTTCATTGTAATGGAAAACCTACATTTCACATGATTCTGATCTAAAATCCACAAGGTAATCCATTATGGTTCATGGGATCCCCTAGTTTTCTTATGTGTTATATTATACATGTATGATGTTAATATCAATGAACCAATGTGTACATTTCAGGCGTACTCATGATCTTGACCTCTTGGAAGAGCATCACAGATGATAATATGGCTTATGGTGTGGATGATCTTTTAATTAAAGTTAATTATATGCCTCATTAATTATACATTGTATGGATGTTTTAGTTGAGACTAATAATACACGTTGTCTATGTTTTCGATGCTTTAATTGGGGGGTTCACATCTATCTGTTTTGGGGGACTAGGGTGCCTTGACTATTGCCCCACATTCCCACTTTCTAAAGGTGGGAATCATATGTCCCCTATTCAAGTACATTTTCACCTTGATCAAAAGAACCTGATGGGATGTCGATTCCTCCTTTGGTGGATTCCTCCATGGAAACGTCACCAAATCTGGGTCTCCCTTATATATTAATACTTTGTTCGTTAAAATCTTACTGGTGAAATGTCTTCAGGCACACTGTTTAATTACGTTGCTTCTTTCAAAACATTCCAATGGGTCTGGTTTGGGGGCAACCTTCCTTCATGGGATTAATCATGTTGGACATCACTGGCATGTTTTTAATCTAAAACAACGACACAATTGGGATTCTTCCCCTTATTATAGGGCTTATCAAGGGAACAAAATCCCAAGGGTTCCCACAAAAAATGGAGGGAATTATATTCCCTAAGCATGTCTCTGAGGTTTTTCTCAACATCTTGTGTTTGAAACTAGGTATGCCATGAGTTTTATGTCTGACGGAGAGAGGTCAAACTGATCAGGACATTTACTGGAGTGTATCAGATGGATAAAACCCATATAGGGAACACTATTGTTAGGGATAACATGTGGTTAGTTTCCCAATTGCTGCTAAGAGTAGTGTAGGGGTGAATTGGAATGATCTCACCGGGATGTGGTGGCTCAGGTAAGTATTAGTATAGATGATGGAGTGTTGACTAATGTGTTGTAAAAATGAGATGAAATCATCATTAATGTGATGGTAGTATTGAGCATGACCCTAGAAGTGACGTCCCATGTATCCCTGTCACAGAGAATCAATGTTCGTGTAGTTCGGTGGCATGATGGGACACCTAAGGAGGCGACCCGTACGAATGGGACCTACAAGATGTGGAACCTCCAGGTTGCGGCATGACCCTTACTTAACACATAGGCTCAAGAGAATGACTAGGATGAGATATGGGGGATGGGATTAAACCTCATACAGGCTTCCTACATACCATTCCATGGAATGGGTCAAAGTCCACATATTTCAAGGCGGCACATAGAATCGGTGTTTTCATAGAGGACATTGACCCGATGACACGTTGGGGCTTATTTGTGGTTAGCATATCTGATTGGTTATTCAGACACTCGAGGGGAACACCATAGATGTGTGTCCAAGAAAAGGGGGGACACAAAGTCTTACTGTGGAATGGGAAAAAAATGGCTTATAAATGGTTGGGGATCACAATGGATTGACTTTAGTTGGGGTACAACTAGTTACCACTGGTTGGGGAACAAAAATTCTTAACGCTGTTTGGGGAAAATTTTAGTGTCATGTGGGAAAAACCATGGCATAAAATTTAATGTCATGTGGGAAGGGATTGGACCAATGTTAAGTAGTCGGTACTGATAGGAGTTGGTCTTGAATCTCAAGGAGGCCCCCTATGTACCTTTCCTTGCGAAGGATCAAAGTCAATATAGTTCAGAAGAGGTGTTGGTGGACCAACGTGAAGGGGTCATGACTAGTAGGTGATGGGATTGAACCATACAGAGGATTCCTACTTACCATTCCTTGGGAAGGATCAAACTCCATGTAGTTCAGGAGTGTTTGTGAGCCGACGTAAAGGCGGTTGGGACCAATGGGTGTTTGGCCTGATCCTCAGGGAGGATTTCTACGTACCTTTCCTTGGTAAGGATAATGGTTTTCATAGATCAAGAACGTGTTGGGGATTACACTCTAGGATGGCCTAGAGATGATTTCTGGGTCAAATCTTACTCTATTCCCATGTGAGACATGCTCGGTGTGAGATATATAAGGCAGCAAAGTCTTAATGATCTTGTCATGAATGGTGCATCTGTTGGAAGTGGAGTGGGGCTTATGCATGGTTAGAGTCCTAAAAATGAAATAAGAGCATACACATGGATTGTCTCCCGAAGAGGAAACATGGGATTACACATGGTTAGAATCTTAGGGAGATAGATATTGGGACTTACTATAAGATGTAGTCCTAAGGGGTGGCAAGGCACAACGAGAGAGATATTTGGCACGGAATAATGAAGGGTTTTGTTGCCCATCCCCCCCATGGTCCTTGTCACTGAAAAATAATGGTAGAGTAAGGGTACTACCTCATAATGAAAGCAAGGTACTTACACAAAGATGGGTTGCCTTCACCGCGGACAGGCACCACTCCAGCAAAGAGGATATCATTCTATGTGTGTTAGATCTCTCTCCCATAGAGACGATCAGGCGTAAATAATGTCTGATATGGGGTCCCCACGTAGAGTGTTGGGGGTGAGGTCATAGTTTAACGTCATGTACTGAGGAAGATGTTTCTTGGCAGTTTAACGTCCTGCAGCTTGGACGAGGCAGGTTCACTCTTCAAACCTAGAACATACATAACTGGCATCATTTATCCCTTAGTGAATGGAAGGCACCAGAAATGTTATGGCGAGGGGGTGTTGTGTAGGGATCCATTTAGGGGCCCACATTAGCATGGAAATGCGAAAAAGAGATATCTTTTAGAATGCCTTTGCGAAGAGGAATAAGGCTAAGCAACACCACATAAAGCACCACCCATGGGACTTTGAAATCACTTCGTACGAACCTGGAGGGTCGTACAGGAGAAAGGTGCATGAAACTTGTGTGTTATGCCTCACAGGGGCTCAGACATGGTTCCATAAGAAAAGGACAGAACATGGAGCACAAAAGTAGGTCCGCGTGAAAGATGAGGTGATTCACACAAACTGGAAGGGTGCACGCAAAATGAGAGGATGCACGCAGGATGGAATAGCTGCACGCAAACCGGAAGGACACACAAAAACCCAAAAACTACACCCAAAATAGGTCAAATGTAGGTCTAACTAGCATGAAAGTGAGATATTTTGTGCACATATGACTTAGTGTAAAAGTAAATGGATGATATCATGCCCAAGAGGGCCCACCTAAATGAGGACCCTTGGGGAGCCTATCGCACAAGATCCAATACATTGACACCATATTTTTTTCATACGGCCGTATAAGAGGTGTATTTCATGTAGAAGATCATCTCTTCGTCTTCTATCTCCATACCCAAAGGGAAGGGGTTACTATTGTTTTTATAGCTGAAGTCATTGGTGGCGGCTTTTAAGGGGTGTTGTATGCAAACGAATGTTTGACGCCGCATTGGGCAAGCAAGGATTTTAATGTTGGAGGAATGTTTGCATGCTCTCGGACATTTGTGCTTTGGCGCCTTTCTTAATTTTGGAGGGTATCTGTGGAAGACTAACTTTTGAAGTTGCAATGCGCATACAAGGGTTTACACGCCAACAGATACCTTCGTGCTCTGGACTTTTCTAACTTTCAAGCATGCCGGTGCGCAAGGGTCCCACTGACTTCGCATGGGGAACACAATATTTTGCGCTCTAGTAGGAGTGTTGAGTGACAAATCATTCTCTTGAATGCCAACAACACTTTAGGTTTATGGGGGTTCACTGCGGAAACCTGTATTTGAAGACACATTGGTCATGCAAGGGTTTGTGTCAGAGGGACTTTCGCACGCAACCCCGGAATCATACGCGCACCTAACTCTTAGATCACGGAAAATTTTCCTTCCCTTCCAAATACCATTATTGTTCTTTATCATACCAATCATGTCCCAATCAAAAATTCAGCATCAAAAAATGCCCCCCCCTCAGAATCATTGTTGAAATGAGAAAATAATGACAGATTCTAAGGGCCAGACCGAAAAGTGGGGAAGGGTCTGTTCGGGTGTACAAGAATAGGATTTGGACACACAAACCTCTTTCACATGTGTGGAAGGAATATTTGCGCCCATTAATAGGATTAAATCCCCCACATAGGCCCCTAAATTGACTTTTTCTGTACAATATGCTCTTTTCCCTCGTGCACAAAAATGTTCTTGATACACAAGTAGGTCTCTGCAGCTGACTACGGGTTTTGTGAAATGTGCGACCTTTTTCGCAATGATAGACACTTTTTCATTCCTCCATCTATTTTGATTTCCGAATATTCATTCTTTCACGCCCATACCTTCGGATTTTAAAAATTCCATCCCAACATACTAATTCTAAGTGGGATGCCTTTTTGGCTTCAGGGAGGACTCAGATGATCAAGAACCCTCAAATTATTCATGAGAGGATGGTTGTGTTGGAAAATAAAATGAAATTTGGCATTATTAAGAAATCTCAAAAAATATTATTTGCAGAACGATCACCTGTCATTATTGATCTTCGTCCTCCTGGAGGAGGTGATGATTCCCGACTTCGAGACGGATACACTGCGGTCATGGATGACCCACGAGGATTGTCTTTTGCAGATCCATATTACAAATAATGGCTATCCTGCTAGGGAAACACATAACACAATCATCTATGTCCTAAACATGATGACACAGACTGTTGTAGGGTGAGATCTGGTTCCTTAAGAATCTACATCTCTTTATGAAAGTATTTTTAGAAGTAGAATTACTAATTTGATGAAGGGTTCAAAGGAATGGTATTTCAGATCCGGGGGAATATTCACTAATGAATGGGCATGGGCATAGTCGGTATGCAAGACATGCGAGGAATTTGGGCCATTGCTGTGGTCTATAGGAATTTTTTAAGTCGTTTGTTCATCACAGTTCGACTTCTACCTGCAGAAGTATATCGTAGTTGACCAATTTAGTCTCTAGACCCCTGATACCAACACCTTCCACCTACACCATTGGGAGGTGGGCATTAGTATGATTAACGCCCACTGATTTGGGGGAATCCCATTAGATAGGTACCAGTATGAGGAGTTCCTCCTTACTAGGAATGTAAAGGGATATAGGGAAGGCACCCCCATCCTGTCATGGAACCTTCTAGAGTTGGTTAATAACATTCTGAATATAGAATATTTTATGAAGTACACATAATATTTACTATGGTTTAATATTTTCATGATGTAGTACATAGCTGTAAAAATTCCAGGCTGATGGATACAATGACCAAACACATCAAAGAGTTGAACAGTCAGATTATACGAGCAGGTCTTGGAGGTAGGAGAGTACCGATCCTAGGACATTGGCCTAAATTAATGTTGGGACCCAAATGTACGATATGTGGGATTCATGCTTCATTATTTAGTAGCTATTTTTTTCTAGTTAGGTTCATAAGGATGGGGGTCCACCCTGGGACGCTAGTGATGGTCAGTATTATGGCGGTGAAGAACATAGTTAACCTGGTTGTGACAGTGTTGTCCACATTGTACAACATTATAGGGTGTCTCTCGAGGGGAAGTATGACCAAGAGAAAATGCGAACCATTCCAGATTCTACATGGAAGAGTCGCAGCCAACAGTGGTGGGTATGACTTCTCGAATGCCATTCACCCCTAGTAACGTTTTGTGGCCATCCCTCATGAACATTTCCAGAATCATCCCACTAAATCTCAGAGATGAAGTGATCACGCTCATGATCGAAAACCACACCCTCACCGACTTCCACCAATTATGAACCCTAGTTGGTGAAATGGTAGATAGTGGGCATGGCCCATTAGAGCATAAGGTGTACCATAAAAGCATCCAGGGCATTTTAGAAGTATCTCAGATTGATGGTATAATATTTTAAGAACCATATGTGTCACCCAGGTTCTCCAAGTAGTTTGGGTTCATGAAATAGAAGTAGATCAAAAATTACATAGAGGATCGGGAAAATGACATACTTGAATTCTCTGGCAGCTGTTTCATTTGTTTATGACGATAGGATTGGGTCAAATCATCACTCCTTACCCCACTGACATCAGGGAAGGCCGGTCAACAGAGTATGCCGAACACTGAACAAAAACATATCATAAGGAAGTTCTTTGGAAATTCATCGGGCAAAGAAATGTGGCTAGATCATATCCCAAATAGCAGAGAGGTAGACAAGGTTCCACAGTAGAGGTGACAAAAAGAATGGGCTATATTTCTAGCAAGTCATAGGCAGATACTTCATTGGAATATGCATTGCAAGCAGAGAATGTGCCTCCACCTTTCATGGAAGGATGGTTCTACGTGTGGCCACATGGGCCAGCTAGGGAACTTCCGGCAATGCAACTCAGGTACCTTCTAAAGATGACTTCTGATTCTATCTTCCCATATTTATGGTTTGCAAGGAGAACACTACGACAATATATTTCCACTGAATAATTGTGGTGGAGGATGATACACACTAGGATTGATTTTCCAGACATAGGGCACATCAAGATGAAAGATAGGGTAAACTATCATCATTAGAAGGCATCCCTGAAAGAAATGGTTATGTACACATGCTAGCAGGGGCGGTATGAAGAACTGCATATCCTGGTGAAATTGATGCTAGGATAGGTACATGAACCAAAGAAGCTTCCATCTGAGGATGAATTTATAGGGGAGGAATATGAAGAAGAGGAAAGATAGGAAGAAGTGGAAGAAGGGGAATAAGGTGTAGATGAAGAAGATGATGATGATGATGAAGACCAGGTTGAAGGTCTTGGTGGTGATGGACCCTCAAGAAGCTCATGCTCCCTAAAGTATCTCTTGCGAGAGTGGTGAAATTATATGATCTGACATAGAACTGGTTGAGCAGCACGATGTGAGTCTTACTGTTACCTCTACAGGCCTTTATCTTCTCATAATCCCCAATTTTTCAATCAAAATCATTCCCATTTAGGAACAAGTGAGTGAGGGTACCCATGAATCCTTCCTCGTTGTGGATGAAGATGTGCCTATGGACATAAAATAATGTTCTCAGTAACCTATCCTCATAACTGAATAGGGTGGTGATCCAGTTATGGATTGGACATGGGGTGATGAACCCGAAGGAAGATATGAAATGGAATCCTCTGAGCTTCACTTTGTCCCCGCGGTCTGGGAGGAGATTGTTCTGGTGATCGAGTTAAACTATGCAGAAGAATCCCCTATGGTGGCAGTTCTTGCCATGACATAGGCACTGGACACTGCCATGCTTGGCTCTTGTAAGGCTTTATCTTTGATGGCACTATTTTTTCTTAGGAAATTCATTTAACCAAGACACTGATCCTCAATGCAGTGATTAAATGGTTATAGGCTCAACGTACCATTGGGTCTTGAAATAATACAAAAGCTGTAACAACCCAGGTAAATAAAGAATATGACATCTTTATATTTACCCATATTTGTGAATCAAACATTAATATTACTTTAAAGGGGATGCTATTCTTGATGGCGTACCCAACACGCAACAACTAGTTTCTTGGGAATCTTACGTTGCACTCTAATAATAAAATAATATTATTTTAAATGGTTGTTAACATGAAGCCGTTGTAATGGCGGGAGTGGATAAAAATAACTAAAATATGATTATATATGTTTTTAAATTTTTTTACATTTATCCAATAAAGGATAGAGGCTTAAAATACGGAAAGAATTCAATTTTAGGCTCATATGCCCTAGTTTTCACTAAAGGTTCACTTATCACCTTTTGATGTTGAACCATCATTAAATATAGTTTTGTTCACTCTTATAAATTCTTTTGGACCAAATAAAACTCTTCTTTAGAATCGGGACATCAAATTTTACTTTGTGTAAATTTTTGGTATTTTTCCGATAAAGTTCATTTTTTTAATGAATAGTGTAAAATGTTGTATTTTAATTCAAAAACTATTTTGAATATAATTTATTTATATGATTAGATTATCTTTTTAATTGGATTTAAAGTGAAATTAGAAAATATATTTACCATTAAATCCAATAGTGGTCGTTGGAATTAATTTCACTTTGAAATCGGACTTAAACTAGTGTCAATCTTTTGATACTTATTATTTCATAAAAACACGCTATTTGCTCTGACAGCAGGAATTAATTATTAAATTAATTAATGTGACTTATATGTTATTAATTTTGTAAAATGGAATTCATTTTTGAATTTGGAATATCAAATATAGCTTAGGGTGAATTTTTGGGATTTTTCTGAAAAACATCAATTTTTGATGAATAGTGAATCCACTAAGTGGTACTTATAAAAACTGATTTTTCCATTTAAATGAAAATTTGACATCTTTGTGTTTTGAATTTCGAAACTTCGACATACATGGTTGTCATTAAGAAGTGAAATGTGGTTCAATGGGATAAAAATAAATTTTTGGTGAATAGTAACTTATTAAGTTTTTAATCGCGATTAGAGGTAATTAGTGTAATTTAAGGTAAAAATGATATTATAAGAATGTGAAAACACCATGAAACTTGTCCTACACCTATTGGGAGAGTCATGGCCGACCAAGACAAGCCATGAGCCAGCTTGGGGACCCCATGGAGCCACTTTAGTTGGAAAATGACAATAATATATTTTTATTTAATGTTAAAATTAAATTCACACAAACAGGAGTTGTTTTACTAAAATAGTTTTTAAGTAGGGTTACACAAGTCAAAATTTGGATTATAAATATTTATTGGAAAGATACAAAGATTTCCTACATCATAGTATTTTTTTATAATTTTTTAGACATTAAATAAATTAAATTATTTATGACATAATAATGATGCATCGATGACATCATTATTTGACGATTTAAATAAAATGGAAAGATAATGTAAAATCTATGAACTACACATGTCCAAAAATTATTGTATGGGTTGATTTAGAACCCTTATCACCTTATCGACGAATTATATCAATGTGGGACCTTTTAAAACCGAAACACATTTTCAAATAAAGTAATATTTCTTTACATTCCAAAAGTGCCCCTCCTCTCCTCTTATAAAAGGCCCCCACCTCTACCACCTTACACACACTCCTCAAGCCTTTGGCTCGGCCAAAACCTGCCCATTTAATCTCTCCACATCCCTCTCCTCATCCTAGAGGATTCCCTTTGGGCATAATCCTTTCAAATGAAGCCTTTAGGCTCAAATCAAAAGGAGTTACACTTTTAAAGGTAATTCATTCTCTCATGTTCATTTGTTTTATTTTGCTTCTCCAACCCCCTAAACTCTTTTTATTTATTTATTTTGTAACAACACCAGTATCTTAAATATACTAGGATGCTGTTATAAGATTTATTCTAGCTACACTCTCACACAACTACATAAAATGGTTAAAGAACATACGGTTTCCGTGGATGGCGAAATTAGGCCTCCCGAAACGATGATTGTTCAATACTCATTTAACACCTTCAAAGGTAGACATTATGATGTCACTATTTTTATATATGATATATAATATGTTTATGTTTTACTTATGCTTCTTTATTTTTCATTTGTGTCTTACCTTGATGGCTTTCATTATGGGTATACGCGATATCTTCATTTTAAGGAAGTGCGGACTACCGCCCCCTCAAAGTGATTTGATTCGTTATATACCATATGTGGGACGTATAAAGGATGGAACTATGATATTATATATGATATTATAATGGAATTATAATATAACTTTATATCAGTATTATTACATTCTATAAAATACGAAATAGAAATGAAAGTAGCGTTCATGCGTACGTATGGCTTACCGTCTCCATGAACGGTGCATTTCATTTCTTACCTCTAAATGATTATGTAATGTTATAAATGAATGCATGTACTGGATATATATGAAATATATGATATCTACATCATGAATACAATTCTGGATATAATAAACTTTTGGCCACACGAACAACATGTAATTGTAAGAAGTCCACTTTTGACTTAAGAACCAAATATCGGAAAAACAAATATTATTAACTTAAGTGATTACATAATGTTTATGACATGGTAATAAGTGATATAAAAGGAATAATGAAATTGAAAAAGGTTCTTAAGGAAGTATAAATTAACTCAAGTTTATTATTCAGGACGTTAAAGAACGATCGAGTCAAGTCGGACCCGAGGTAAGGGATCCTACTCCTCTCTTTCTTTTTAAGTACACACTTTTATGCCATTCCTTTTAAAGCTCATCTTTTTTGTTATTGGGATGATATTTTATATTAAACTTACTGTAATTTTTATGTTCATGTGATGAGAGACCCTATTCTCTCTCATCAATCCATTTTGGAGGTTTTGAGTGGCGCCGTTAGGCTGCCGAACTTTCGTAAGAGATCTAACCTCTCTCTTTCTTTTTAAGTACTCTCCTTTATGCCACTTATTTTAAGATCCTCTTTGTAATGTTGGGGGATTTTCTTTTATATTTATATTGCTGTAAATTTTATTGTAATGTGATGAGATACCCTATTTGATCTCATCAATCCATATTCCGAAGTTTTATGTGGCGCCGTTAGGCTGCCGAGTTTTCATAAGGGATTTTTCATCTCACTTTTATTCCCGTGAGATTTATGCTACATTTGCCACAAATTCCATTGAGTGGTGTATGTACTACCCATTATTCTAATATTTGTGTAATATAATTTCGTTTATGAGTATTTACATCAATGATCTATTGTCCTTATTTCATGGGGTGTATGTTTTGAAAGATACCCAAGTCGGTAAGGGAACCTTTCACCCTCCTCTTTTTAAAAGACTTCTTTTGTTGGGTCTTTTAATGTACATATCGTTATGTTGGGATATGTTATCATATGTCCTTATTGATTTAAATGTTATGTCCAATTGATGAGATTGTTTTTTTATCTCTCATCAACTCATTTTGATGTGACGCCGTTAGGCTGTCAAGGGAACTTCTTAGCCCAATTTCGATTTCTTTGGGTTCAACATGTAGTTATTGAATATGTCATAGTTTGAATATGTGTGAATAACCTTTGATTGTTTTACACTTAATATCCACTTATATTGGGTGTATTTGTCACACATAATTATGAGATTGATTTATCCTTAATTTAAGGATACCTTCTTTATAATGGATTTCATCTCATTTTACATTTCTTTTGAGACTTCATTGTTGTTATGCACCAATTCACTCTTATATGGTGTGTATACTGTCCTTTGACATATTATATCATGAATCCTTTTATTCTAATGATATTATAATTTTCGGATTAAATGTTATTCCGCTATTATTTGTATTCAAGAGTCTCTCATTTTGTTAAAAACTCTTTAACAAAAATATCATTTTAAATGTTTTAAAGATTTATTATTCTAAATCATTATCTTTAATGTCCATGTTTTCAAAATGGTTTTCAGTATTTATTTATATGGACATTAATATTCCATTAAAATCTTCAAAGTGGTATGGGACACTTTGATTCAAAAATCTCTTTTAAATGGTTTTTGAAAATGGATTGATTAATTCAGTATCTGGGAATTATTTATTGTGATTGAAAATGAAATATTGTTATTGAAATGTTTATATTTTCCATATTTTATGTGTAATAATGGTACTTGGATATTATGACGGGTGGTGCCGTGAATACCAGGACGGGTGGTTACGTTTTAACCTCCAATGCATTGGGTATGGAAGTCGGTCGTATGGTTATTCCATTAAGTATGTATGGAAATTGGCCGTATGGCTATTCCATTAAGTGATATGTGTGGGAGTAGACCGTATTGTTATTCCACTTAAGTATGTTTATGTCCCAAGTTACCTTTATATATGTTATGTGTTCTTTATAAGGGTTTTATGGTAATCCTTTGGTTACAAAAATTTAAGTAATGATATTTTATTCAGTGAAGAGTTTTTACTACTTCATAAAGGTGAAAAGTATTACTTTGATAAAGTATACATGGTTTACTTTTTGTTTTGATAAACTAACAGTTTTTATTCTTTGTGTATCCTTTACTGAGCTTTTTATGCTCACCCCATGTTTTTTTTGAAATGTTTTTCACAGGAATTAAAGTGGAATAATGTCAAGGATGGGATGAAGGGAATGTCACGCTATATATGACATGGAACTAGACATGTTTCATTTTAAGAGTTTTTATTTTATGGAAATTTAGTAGAAGCGACTACTTTTCAATCTTTTGAGATGTAATAGTTATGTCCTAATTCTCTAAAACTCTAAACCTGAAAAGATCCTCAATGTGAATTACTCATTTAATTCAATATTAAGTAAGGATTAAGGCTGGGGCCTTATAGTTGGTATCAAAGGTCGGTTTAGATAACTTTAGAGGTTAGGGTATTCTTTAATCATAAGTGACATTACCATAATGGTTAGGATTTCATAAAGAGTCATAGTTTTTAGAAAAAGTGAATGAGTAAGTATATCTTCCTCATTAGTACATGATGGTTTTGTTGATATACTCACACTGACTTTTCTGTTTTTAGTGAATGGATGGATCTAGTAGGCACCAAAGAGACAACAGGTTTGAAGGAAACTGTGGTGGTTCTCTGATTAAGAGACTAGATAAAATGGAGGATTCAATGAGGAAACTCATGGTTGTTCTAACCCAAATATCAAGGAGTCATGATCAACCACTTGAACCTTGGTGAGTTCTCTAGTGCATCATGTACGAGATGGACAACTCGATGTGGAAATTCAGGTAATAATAATTAAGGTAACCATTAGGGTTTATATGATCCTTAATTTTTTAGGCAATTTTGGGTTACTCTATGATATGATGGAAAATGAAAGGAATGAGATAAAATTTAGGTTAAAATATGTTATGATTATTATTGAAGATTTTATCTCATTTTGGGGAATTTTTTTATAATTATATAGTTTTGGAAAAAGGACAACACACAGACCGTGTGACAACCCATCGCGTCGGACAAAGGCGCGGGAATCGAACCCACAACCAAAGTGCGACTGGTATTTATCACCTACCACTGGACTACGTGAAGTCCCAGGTTAGTTTGACTGATTATTTTTTTTAAGAGTAAGTTGATTTTGGGTTATTTATGAAAATGATTAACCTATCATGGAGGATATGTGATTAGGATAATTACTTTTCAATGCGAGACTTTAAGAGCAACTGATTTTGTTTGGAGATAAATGTTACGATTTAACTTGGAAGACTATGTGACTAAATCCTTCAAATATTTGGGTTTCAATCTTAGATTGGTTTACATTGAAGAATTTTATGGACAAATTGTTTATCTAATGTTCCTCATTGAACTTTGGGTTTTGTTGGACAAATTTTGGAGATTAAGAATAGATTTTCTTTTTATAAAGGGTTATCCTTTTCTGGATTATCTGATATTGAACTAGCCTTCTTGGTTTTGGTTTTGGTTAAATTATAAAGACATGGGAAGTATATAGTTCTATTTTGTGGACTAGGCGCTTCTCTAAAAGTTTATTATAGTACTCTTAATGTGAACGAGTCTTCCTAGATACTCGCCTTTTGGAGAAAATAGGAGTTTTTGTAAGGAGTCTAATAAAATTTGAAAGTCAACATGATAAGTGATTATGTTTCCTTATGAATAAATTCCTCAATAAAAAGTAACATAAAACAAAAATTTTGTCTATTAACTTTTCCTATTGGGGAATCTAATACCGTTTAACCCATCACAAGTTTGTAATTTTCTCGTGGTTAACTTTCTCCTAAACATGTTTTCTATCACTCTCTATCAGAACATGACCCTTTGTTTTTTCCTCCATGTCCATATTTTCATACTTGGAATCCTAGTATGGGTTAACTCGGGTGACCTCTGTGCTTATCTTTCTTTATTTTAAAGTGATTGTTTTACCGACTCTTGTTCCGATGTGGGACTTTCAAGGATGTTTCCAAGCGCAATTTTAAAATTGCGAGGACGCAATTCCCAAAAGGGGGGAAGGATGTAACAACCTAGGTAAATAAAGAATATTACATCTTTATATTTACCCATATTTGTGAATCAATCATTAATATTACTTTAAAGGGGATTCTATGCTCGATGGTGTACCCAACACGCAACAACTAGTTTCTTGGGAATCTTACGTTGCACTCTAATAATAAAATAATATTATTTTAAATGGTAGTTAACATGTTGCCGTTGTAATGGCGGGAATGGATATAAATAACTAAAATATTATTATATATGTTTTTAAATGTTTTTACATTTATCCAATAAAGGATAGAGGCTTAAAATACGGAAAGAATTCAATTTTAGGCTCACATGCCCTAGTTTTCACTAAAGGTTCACTTATCACCTTTTGATGTTTAACCATCATTAAATATAGTTTTTTTCAATCTTAAAAATTCTTTTGGACCAAATAAAACTCTTCTTTAGAATCGGGACATCAAATTTTACTTTGTGTAAATTTTTGGTATTTTTCCGATAAAGTTCATTTTTTTAATGAATAGTGTAAAATGTTGTATTTTAATTCAAAACCTCTTTTGAATCTAATTTATTTATATGATTATATTATATTTTTAATTGGTTTTAAAGTAAAATTAGAAAATATTTTTACCATTAAATCCAATAGTGGTCGTTGGAATTAATTTCACTTTGAAATCGGACTTAAACTAGTGTCAATCTTTTGATACTTATTATTTCATAAAAACACGCTATTTGCTCTGACAGCGGGAATTAATTATTAAATTAATTAATGTGACTTATATGTTATGAATTTTTTAAAATAGACTTCATTTTTGAATTCGGAATATCAAATATAGCTTAGGGTGAATTTTTGGGATTTTTCTGAAAAACATCAATTTTTGATGAATAGTGAAACCACTAAGTGGTACTTATAAAAACTGATATTTCCGTTTAAATGAAAATTTTCCATCTTTGTGTTTTGAATTTCGAAAATCCGACATACATGGTTGTCATTAAGAAGTAAAATGTGGTTCAATGGGATAAAAATAAATTTTTGGTGAATAGTAACTTATTAAGTTTTTAATCGTGATTAGAGGTAATTAGTGTAATTTAAGGTAAAAATGATATTATAAGAATGTGAAAACACCATGACACTTGTCCTACACCTATTGGGTGAGTCATGGCCGACCAAGACAAGACATGATACAACTTGGGGACCCCATGGAGCAACTTTAGTTTGAAAATGACAATAATATATTTTTATTTAATGTTAAAATTAAATTGACACAAACATGAGTTGTTTTACTAAAACAGTTTTTAAGTAGGGTTACAAAAGTCCAAATTTTGATTATAAATAGTTATTGGAAATCTAAAAAGATTTCCTACATCATATTATTTTTTTTATAATTTTTTAGACATTAAATAAATTAAATTATTGATGACATAATCATGATGCAGCGATGACATCATTATTTGACGATTTAAATAAAATGGAAAGATAATGTAACATCTATGAACTAAACATGTACAAAAATTATTGGATGGGTGGATTTCGAACCCTTATCACCTTATACAAGACTTATATCAATGTGGGACCTTTTAAAACCGAAACTAATTTTCAAATAAAGTAATATTTCTCTACTTTCCAAAAGTGCACCTCCTCTCCTCTTATAAAAGGCCTCCACCTCTACCACCTTACACACACTCCTCAAGCCTTTGGCTCGGCCAAACCCTTCCCATTTACTCTATCCACATCCCTCTCCTCATCCTAGAGGATTCCCTTTTGGCAGAATCCTTTCAAAGTAAGCCTTTAGACTCAAATCAAAAAGAGTTACACTTTTAAAGGTAATTCATTCTCTCATGTTCATTTGTTTTATTTTTCTTCTCCAACCCCCTAAACTATTTTTATTTATTTCTTTTGTAACAAAACCAGTATCTTAAATATACTAGGATGTTGTTATAAGATTTATTCGAGCTACACTCTCACACAACTATATCAAATGGTTAAAGAACATACGGTTTCCGTGGATGGCGAAATTATGCCTCCCGAAACGATGATTGTTCAATACTCATTTAACACCTTCAAAGGTGGCCATTATGATTTCACTATTTTTATATATGATATATAATATGTTTATGTTTTACTTATGCTTCTTTATTTTTCATTTGTGTCTTACCTTGATGGCTTCCATTATGGGTATACACGATATCTTCATTTTAAGGAAGTGCGGACTACCGCCCCCTCAAAGTGATTTGATTCGTTATATACCATATGTGGGATGTGTAGAGGATGGAACTATGATATTATATATGATATTATACTGGAATTATAATATACCTTTATATCAGTATTATTACATTCTATAAAATATGAAATAGAAATGAAAGTAGCGTTCATGCGTACGTACGGCTTACCGTCTCCATGGAAGGTGCATTTCATTTCTTACCTCTAAATGATTATGTAATTTTATAAATGCATGCATGTACTGGATATATATGAGATATATGATATCTACATCATGAATAAAATTCTGGATATAATAAACTTTTGGCCACACGAACAACATGTAATTGTAAGAAGTCCACTTTTGACTTAAGAACCAAATATCGGCAAAACAAATATTATTAACTTAAGTGATTACATAATGTTTATGACATGGTAATAAGTGATATAAAAGGAATAATGAACTTGAAAATGGTTCTTAAGGAAGTAGAAATTGAGTCAAGTTTATTATTCAGGATGTTAAAGAACGATCGAGTCAAGTTGGACCCGAGGTAAGGGATCCTACTCCTCTCTTTCTTTTTAAGTACACACTTTTATGTCATTCCTTTTAAAGCTCATATTTTTTGTTATTGGGATGATCTTTTATATTAAAATTACTGTAATTTTTATGTTCATGTGATGAGAGACCCTATTCTCTCTCATAAATCCATTTTGGAGGTTTTGAGTGGCGCCGTTAAGCTGCCGAACTTTCGTAAGAGATCTAACCTCTCTCTTTCTTTTTATGTACTCTCCTTTATGTCACTTATTTTAAGCTCATCTTTGTAATGTTGGGGGATGTTATTTTATATTTCTCTTGCTGTAAATTTTATTGTAATGTGATGAGATACCCTATTTGATCTCATCAATCCATATTCGGAAGTTTTATGTGGCGCCGTTAGGCTGCCGAGTTTTCGTAAGGGATTTTTCATCTCACTTTTATTCCCGTGAGATTTATGCTACATTTGCCACAAATTCCATTGAGTGGTGTATTTACTTCCCATTATTCTACTCTTTGTGTAATATAATTTCGTTTATGAGTATTTAAATCAATGATCTATTGTCCTTCTTTCATGGGCTGTATGTTTTGAAAGATACCCAAGTGGGTAAGGGAACCTTTCACCCTCCTCTTTTTAAAAGACTTCTTTTGTTGGGTCTTTTAATGTACATATTGTTATGTTGGGATATGTTCTCATATATCCTTATTGATGTAAATTTTATGTCCAAGTGATGAGATTGTTTTTTTTATCTCTCATCAACTCATTTTGATGTGACGCCGTTAGGCTGTCAAGGGAACTTCTTAACCCAATTTCGATTTCTTTGGGTTCAACATGTAGTTATTGAATATGTCATCATTTGAATATGTGTGAATAACATTTGATTGTTTTACACTTAATATCCACTTATATTGGGTGTATTTGTCACACATAATTATGAGATTGATTTATCCTTAATTTAAGGATACCTTCTTTATAATGGATTTCATCTCATTTTACATTTCTTTTGAGACTTCATTGTTGTTATGCACCAATTCACTCTTATATGGTGTGTATACTGTCCTTTGACATATTATATCATGAATCCTTTTATTCTAATGATATTATAATTTTCGGATTAAATGTTATTCCGCTATTATTTGTATTCAAGAGTCTCTCATTTTGTTAAAAACTCTTTAACAAAAATATCATTTTAAATGTTTTAAAGATTTATTATTCTAAATCTTTATCTTTAATGTCCATGTTTTGAAAATGGTTTTCAGTATTTATTTATATGGACATTAATATTCCATTAAATGCTTCAAAGTGGTATGGGACACTTTGATTCAAAAATCTCTTTTAAATGGTTTTTGAAAATGGATTGATTAATTCAGTATCTGGGAATTATTTATTGTGATTGCAAATGAAATATTGTTATTGAAATGTTTATATTTTCCATATTTTATGTGTAATAATGTTACTTGGACATTATGACGGGGGGTGCCATGAATACCAGGATGGGTGGTTACGTTATAACCTCCAATGCATTGGGTATGGAAGTCGGCCGTATGGCTATTCCATTAAGTATGTATGGAAATTGGCCGTATGGCTATTCCATTAAGTTATATGTGTGGGAGTCGACCCTATGGTTATTCCACTTAAGTATTTTTATGTCCCAAGTTACCTTTATATATGTTATGTGTTCTTTATAAGGGTTTTATGGTAATCCTTTGGTTACAAAAAGGTAAGTAATGATATTTTATTCATTGAAGAGTTTTTACTAATTCATAAAGGTGAATAGTATTACTTTGATAAAGAATACATGGTTTACTTTTTTTTTTTGATAAACTAACAGTTTTTATTCTTTGTGTATCCCTTACTGAGATTTTTATGCTGACCCCATGTTTTTTTTGAAATGTTTTTCACAGGAATTAAAGTGGAATAAGGTCAAGGATGGGATCAAGGGAATGTCACACTATATAAGACATGGAACTAGACATGTTTCATTTTAAGAGTTTTTATTTTATGGAAATTTAGTAGAAGCGACTACTTTGTAATCTTTTGAGATGTAATAGTTATGTCCAAATTCTCTAAAACTCTAAACCTGAAAAGATCCTCAATGTGAATTACTCATTTAATTCAATATTAAGTAAGGATTAAGGCTGAGGCCTTATAAAATCCCTATCGGTGACCACATCAGCTCTCACAGAAGCAATCGTTGGATGTGGCCCTGCCCTGGTACATGATGAGCTGGAGGTTGTGATAATGGACGACATTGCGGCTAGGGTGCTGTTCCAGCCAAATGAGGATGAATTTATTGAAGAAAAAGGAATTCTGGAAGAGGACCCTACCACTGAACTCCTCACTGTGTTCCTTGAATAAAAGCCTACGGTCCATGAGGAAATTGACGATTATAACTCAGACTATAGTGAGGAGAGCCATATGACATGGGGAAAGGCATGGAAGTGCATAAAAATCTTACTCATCCAGCCATAGGAATAATGGATAAAATAGATTGGGTCCCTATGCACTAGGATATGCATTCTATGCACTGGGAGTGTGGATGCTTGTCATCATCATGTAATGATCTGTGATTACAGGATAGAGAAGATAGAAGACAATATCAGACGTTCTGATGTTTCCCAATGCCAGAAAGAGTTAGAGAATAATCAGGCATTCTTAGAGGGGGAGAAGGGGGTCCATTTACTTAGTGAACAATAGAAAGAAATAGATGCATTCATTGCAAACCACTCTGAACTCAGCGAGAAATTGACGGCCCAACTAGAGTATTCTTAGGAGTAGATAGTTCATGTGAACCATCAAATGATTGTGCTCATAAATAAACAATCACGGGAACATGCTATGGCTAATGAGTTACACCCTGCCTCTGCTGATAATGATAATGATATCAGGGGGTTGGAAGTGATGTTGGAGGCCACATGTCGGAAGGTATAAACATCTGAACAATCCATCCAAAACGTTGATCCCTGGGGCCCTATTTTGGTCGAACTCATAAACGTATTTTTATTTACTACTGCTTGTTATGAATTCGGTCATGCTTGATGTGAGAAAAAATGGATGGTCGCGTTGTCACATACTTTAATTGTGGGAATGCTTACAAAATTTCAGGAATTCAGTGTATAAATGACCCATCCAGGCTCCTGAGAAGAAAGGGTGTGTACGGACAGGCGAATGAAGCTCTTAGAACAGTAAAATTACCAACTTCCTAATGTGCACTAGTGCACAAGTGGGGTAATTACAGGGGAGCAGGAATTAATCCAAACATTGGGACGTCAATAGTGTGAATCACAATACCCTATCATTGGATGATTGTTGGTATGGCGTGACAATGAAGGATAAATGTTGACCGTGTTCAAAACACATTAACTTTATTTTTTATCCAAAAATGCGGATAACAAATGACTGCTGACCGCTGACCTAGTTTTAAACATAGGGCCTAACTCAAAATTTAATCCATTAGTCTTATGGAATTTTATCCCAAGATAGTACGTGAGCCATAGGCCTAGCATCCATACTGTTAGAGGGTTATTTTAGAAATGAAAGTAGATGATGGTCCAAATAAAGGGCACACAAAACCTAGAGGGTGGCGTGATGGGTTGTTTAAATGGATTCCAACACACCGACAATTATGCCAACGTGGGGAAATATGTTATGTGAGTGAATTGTTATTATCATGGATCATACCTACTTCCTAACAAGACCTCTTATGTAAGGACCTAAAATTCCATGTAATTTTACACCATACAGATAATGATGATAAACATGTAGTTTAAACATTGTACGTTAAAGATTGTGCACATAGTTTAAAGGTCATTCTACCTAGACCATGATAGGGGCCGAGGTGCTAAAAAGGATAATGAACCTGGGGCTGGGACTAAGAAAAATTTACTAGGTATCAATACATATCCCCTGGAAATAATAATTAAGCCAAGCATAGTTCTGGGCACAGTGTGGTAGGAGACCAATACTATTAGCCGGAATCCTCTCTAGTGATGAAGCTGACACATCCCCTAGTTATCATGGGGTATCCTGAACATGTTTATTGTAGGGATACATTTTAAAGTAATGTTTTGATGACATGGATACCTAGAATTAAAATGTGTGGTGTGGTATGTACCCTAATGTGAATTAGGACCATATGATTTCACTCTAAACCACTTTCTCTCATGAGAATCATCAGGTTGAGAGACTGAAGGTGGAGACCAAGCTGGGTCTGAGACAGGTTGTTTGGGAATTCCTACGTACCTCATGAGATTGGTAATAAAGAAACACATAGTTCTAAGAGTGCAGTTTCACATCATGCAGGATGATGAGAGGTATGTGTGGCAGGGCTGTGCCAGTACACATCCTAACAAAACTACTAATCCCACGTGTGTCGTGCTCAATGTGGGACACAAAGAGTAGTGATGGGTTTTTCCTAGTACTGGGAGGCACACATTAGGGGAAATGGGATACAATGTTAATGGAATTTAAATAGTATTGACCTTCATTCATAATGAACATAGATTCATGGAGGTGTAAAACCATGTTTGATGGAATTACACTAGAACATAAGGGAGTGTAAAGATGGGAATCATGATGCTCGATATTTGGAACCCAATGATAGTGAGGTGGCAATGGAGGATAAATGATGACCATGTTTGAAAAACAGTTTCCATTCCATGTTATCAAGTAATGGGGTAGACAATGGAGGGTTTACCACTAACCATGTTTGAAATAAGGGACCTGTCACAAATAATGTCTGAGGACTTCAGGGGAATTAGCCCAAGATGGTAGGTGAACCAACATGGTGTGGAACTGGGACATAAAGGGGGTTTCCATCGGACATGGGAGAGGGTGAGGATCCGAATAACAGGCTCACGAATCTTCGACATGGATCGAGGGAATTTCCCTATGAAAATTCCACACCTTAGTCAATTTTTCACAATGCATCTATGTATGGAAATATGACATATAAGATAGAGGGAATTAAGTCCGTTTATGAGGAAAAAGGTTCAAGGGTCACATGCTTCTATATTAAGGTCGTAGAGTGGACCATTAAGGGGATACATGATTTAATTGATTGTGTGTAGGGATGTGATGTAGCCAAACCCAAAACATAGTTCCCATAGGGATATCCTAGTTTAGGGTCATAGAACCCGGACCATATTGGGAAATGATAAGGGAAGAACACGGTATATCTGTTGAAAATCTCGAAGTGAATGATAATCCAAGAGGTACTCACCACACCACATGTCCCCAAAAGAGTTTGGGTCATGGGGAAAAAATTAGGGCGCATGATATAAGATTCCTCATGATAGACTTGAAGACAAGATTCCTGGTCATTCCTACATATCCCATGAGTATGGGAACCAAACCTTACGTAGTTTAGGAAGAAGTCGCGATGTTTAACGTTATTATAAAAGGATGCAGATGAGTGTTAGTTTATGGTCATATATCATGATCCATAGAAAGAATAGAGGGAGGGAGACATGTGGTGAGCTAATTATTAAACCTGACGTGAATGAGGATAGAAGGAGTTCGTATCACCACAACGTGCTCGCCTGGAATCTTTTAGGTCAAAGGACCAAAAGTGAAAGTTAGTTTGGGCCCGAGCCAAAGTTCCTGGACATTACTACACACCCCATGAGCATTGGAATCAAAACAGAAATATTTCTAGAGATAACATGGTTAGGTACCAGTGCTTGGGATAAGTCGTGCATGTTTGTCCCTCACACAAAAGAATTTTAAATTGAGAAATCTTGTTTTCCCATTAGGATTGATGTGTGTTTTTTTTCGAAGCGATAATCCTAGGACATATAGTCCTGGTATCTCTATAAAAATTAAGTCATATGTAGGCATTGAAAAATGGTATGGTGGATAAATAATACCCAACATGATGTCCTCTCAAGTGAGGACAACACGATGAAGTGCAGTTTTTTGTCATGTAAAATGGACGATAATGTCACAGTTTATGGTCGTGTGGTAGGACCAACCATGAATTTTAACGTCTTTCAATAAGGAAACAACAGTTTCAATTCATGTGAGACCATAGGGTGAATGTTCATGATGTGATAAATCATACCTGACGTGAATGAGGATGAGGTACACATCACACCAAGCATGATTCTGAAGAAGAAACCTTAGGCTGAAGGGGAAACAATTGGTAGAAAATATGGACCTGGACCTATAGAAAAAATGTCCGGGTGTTCCCCCATATCCCATGATGATTGGAATCATTCCATACATAGTTCTGAGTGTGGTAGTTTAATATCATTCAATATGTAACAGTATAAGGTCATATAGGACCATATACAGTTTAACGTCATATAGGATGACAGACAAATTAAGGTCATGTGGGAAAGGAGGTAGGAGTGACTAGATCCAAGAAGGTTAGTAAGTGGTGCATCCATTGCAAAACCAACATGAATGATGAAATAATCCCATACATTCCACATCACGCAATTCGATAAGATCCGGGACATAAAAGGTTGGGCGAAAGAGATAATTAGTGGAACATGAGTTGGACCTAAAGATGAGATGTTATGGTGTTCCTACATATCCCATGAGGATAGGAATCAATTTAGATGTAGTTCTAAGGAGAGTTAGTGTAAGGAGATATATGTTTACGTACATAGAGAGAAGACCATGGAGTAGTGCCTCTCTTCCAAGAGAGTGTAGACCTCAACCCGACCCCTATGCCCACATGAACCAAACTCATTATGGGAAAAAGGGAATAAGAGGTATTTGAAATAGATGGGACACACATAAATGGGAAGTCAGTACGGAGCCACGAATGACGCCTTACCGTGGATTTATCCTCCTAACATGCAAATGCGCACTAAGGGATAGTACCCAATGTGTCGAAGTTCTACATGGACAAGATGGGCGGAAAATGATGTGAATCATGCAACTGACATTTTAGGATTTATGGGGTTGGCATGATGATGGAGGTTAACTATTGACAATGTTTGAAACATATCATCTATATTGTGTTACTAGAAATGGGAACAAAAATTGTGCATCAACAGCTAATCATATTCGCAACTCGAGACTTGTATGCATTTTTTTTGTTCGAAACCCTCGAGGACATTGGCCCATAATGGTAGGATAGACCTTTTTCCAAGCATCTTTGCCATTTGGATTTCCCATTGGATGTAAAGTATAAGGAATTTACAAATGATGGGGAACCCGAAGCCTAAAAATGGGTGAAATCATGTCCAGGTAGAATCCAACATTCTAGGTTCTGAACCAATGTACCCCTTGGCACATTGGTGAATCACCAAAGCGGGTCGAGGGTCCTAAAATAAGAGTATCCTAATTGAATAGATGAGTGTAGGTCATGGGAACAAGGGATTATTAATAGAGATAGGTACGTGGCATGGTTGTTACAAACCTGACGTGAATGGGAAAATAATCTCACACCACATTGTGTACCCCTCCCCTAGAAGAACTCAGGCCAAAATGATAGAATTATGTGGAGGTTTCTATGAAACGGTGACATACCATAGACAATATGTTCGGGTGGTCCTATGTATCCCATGAGGATAGGAATCAAGCCGCTCGTAGATATGAGGAAGGATGATGTTTTGTTTAACATCATGAAGCAAGGTCACAAATAGGTGTAAGGTACAAAACAATGGATGTGTATGGCATGATGAGTAGCCTTAGGTGAATGAAGGAATAAGCTCAGACCACATCATAAAATCTCAATTGAACACTTGGTAAAAAGGACCGAAAAGGTTGAGGGACCTGAAACGGGAAGTCCCAACCAGTTCATTGTTTATCTTCTTATAGTGATGAAGATGGTTCTATTGGTTTAGTTTATTAGGGATCAGACTGTAGATGCCTTGTTTAATGTCATATATATGGGATATAACAGTGGAGAGGATGAATCAACATGCCTGTGGAATGCCACGAAATGAAAACAACGATAGAGGATAACTGTTGATGATGTTTGAGACACAATATATGTATTTATTTGATAAGAGTGTGGTTGAAAACAATTGAGCGTCGACTGTGGACCTTATTCACAACACGTGACTTGTATCAAATAGTCACTCTAAATCCTTGGGGATGATAGCCTTAAATGGTATGAGATCCCTTGGTACAAGAATATATGCTTTACGGGGGTCCTTTTGTATGTAAAAGATAATAGAAACCTAGATGATGGGGTGTGTGAATCATGGTGGGGCTTATTCTCTCGAAAAGGAATGTATTTGAAGGAGGGATGTATCAAGGGTATATGTTTTCCGTGTACAAAATAGCTCAATGTGAATGAGGACGTGAGTCCATACCACACCACACAATTCTAGATGAGAACTTGGTCCAGTGGGCGAAAGGGTTGAGGGAACTGAGGGTGGGTGTCCTAGCCAATTGTAGCTATACGACCCCTCATGTGTCTATTGCTTTAACATAGATACTTTTCCCACATGAGCAATACATTGTTTGGGAAACAAGGAGTATGACCAGGCTCTTCCCAGCAGACAGGGGTACAACAACTGGGCTCACACTCCTGCTTGAGGCAGACTAATGCTTGAATAGATATCATGACAATGAACTACTAAACCCATTATTTGGGACATAGGAGGGTGGTGACAGTGACCGAAATGAATGGAGAGACCTTATGATAAATATATGTACTGTTCAGGGGAACTTTTGGTTGTGAAAGGTGACAGAGTCCCATGTACAGGGTGTGTTTGAAGCATAAATGTTCCTGTGAAATTTAACATCATACAGCATGGTGAAAGAGGTGGAGACCTCTAGAGAAGGGGATATATGGTGAAGTCATGATGAATCTGGCGCAAGGGAGGAAAAAAGACGTCACCAAACCATGTTTTATGACCCAAGTGTAGATTATAAAGTTGGGTTAGGTCCAACAGACAGAATTTCTTGGCGTTCCTACATATCCCATATGGATGAGAATAAAGCCATATGTAGTTGTTGAAGGTCAATCCATTTAGCATCATGTAGAGAGGACTTGGGGGAATTGAAGAATAGGGACATTAGAACATGGTTCGATCATCGTAATCCTGACATGATGAGGTATAAGATGCCTACACCACATTATGTGAGATCCTCCAAGAGAACTATACCTAGGGGATATTTAAATAGGAAAATGTGGGGTGGACTCAAGATGATGTATCTAACCATTCTTACGTATCCCATGAGGGTAGGAATCAAGCCACATGTAGTTCATGTAGTTTAACAACTTATAAGACACCATACAATTTATTGTTATGTGGGACAAAATAGTTTAAGGTTGCACTGGACTGGATACAATTTAATGTCAGGAAAGGAGACATAAAGTCTAATTTCATGCGGGACATAATTGTTTAATGTTATGTAGGAACTAATAGTTTAAGGGCACGTAGGATAGAAAATTTTAAGGTCTTATAGGACTATATAGTTTATGGTCATGTAGAACTGCATTTTCCCTAGAATAGTATTGAATGAGGAACTTTGCATTGGTGGGAGGAGTTATATGCTCACTATCCATGGTAATTAGAGGATATTCACCATTGTGATAAACCATGTGAACATTATAAGGACCTTCCCACATGGGATCCAACATTGGTTGTTTTCATCTAGGTAATAATGGTGTTCTCAATGCCAACACGATGTCACCTTGAAAGAATGAGCAGATGTGAACATTCTTGTTGAAATCTCTAGCTATCTTTTTTTGATGCCTCTCTAGATTGTGCAAGGCATTAAGCCTGTTCTCATCATGTGCTTCCAATTTAGTCAAATGGATTTCATCTAATTTATATTGTGATTTATTAACATATATAGTCTTGCTTAATGAAGGAAACTGAATATTGATTGGCAGGATTTCCTATGTTCCGCACACCGGGGAGTATTGGGTCACCTGTGTGGAATTATGAGTCTTGTTTTGATAATCCCAAAGGGTGTTGGTGAGATTTTATGGCCAAATCTTAATTTTCTACCCAATAATTTTATTCAAAATGATACAGAGTGTTTTGATGAAGGCCTCGATCTGTAAATCTTCTTATGCATGCTAGCTGGAGGTATGGATAGAACAGATGGTGTACATGGTGTACATTTTCATCAACATTGCTTCCAAGAAGTTGGTGAAATTATCGTTGAGGATGGCTTGAGGGACCCCAAACCAGGTGATGAAATTAGAGCTCACAAAGTCGAAAATATAACGGTCCTCGCTCTCATTGAGTGGAATCGCTTCTGGACACTTGGAAAAGAAATCTGTAGTAGTCAGGATGAACCAACAGTGGGGAGATGTCATGGGTGGATTTGGTCCCACAACATTGAGTACCCAGACTGAAACAGTCCAAGAGTGCATGGTAGTGTGGAGAGGATCTAGTGGCTGATGCAGAAATATGGCATGAATTTGGAATGCAAGGAATGCCTTGGAAAACTCGAAGTAGTCACTGATCATGAAGGGAAAATAATATCCCAACCTCCGGATCTAGTGAGAGAGTTTATGCCCAGTCTGATGAGCCCTGCAGTAACCAGCATGAGCCTTATGCATGACTCGATAATGTCATATCCTTGAATTAAATGGAGGAGAATCCAATCAAAATCTAACTTGTAGAGGATATACTGACTACAGGGACCACTCCGGAGGGAAAACTATAATGTGTAGTGTCAGATTTTATCACGCTTGGTCCGATCATCTGGGATATTACCATTCTAGAGGTATTTGACAAAGGAGGTTCCCCAATTATGAGTGACCTCAATCACTGCATCCTGAGGACTTGGAGGTCCATACATGGAGGAACTGTTTGTATGGTGGTTTACATGTGGGCTGGAATCATCATCTAGAGTGAGAATATAGAGGAATATCTAGTGCGCCACATGGATAATCAAATCATACATTTCAGTCACTACATGTGACGCATCTAGGATGGCCAAGGTGTCCGCTCAAGTGTTCTAGGATAGAGGGAAATAAGTAGAATCAAGTCATGATTGGAACTGAGCCATCAGCAGGAAGGTGTGTTTTAACCATGGTACGAGCTTTGGCTTCTGGACGACATAGTAATAGTTGATCTTCTTGATGACTAGTTCAGAGTCCCCTTTCACATGCAAGGGGGGATTTTCAATATCGAGGACTAGCTTGAGGCTGGTAATGAGAGCCTGGTATTCCACCTAATTGTGGATGCATCCTTATAATAGTTTGAATAAATATGGTAGAATGTCTTGTCCTGGGGTGATGAAGATGATTCTGAAACCTACTCTGTTGAGTCTGGGGTCATTGAGCCTTCTGCTGTTCGGGCTCCAGGAGGAACCATGAAAGTATATCCGCCAGCATGGAATGTCTTAGACTACTAATATAATTTCCTCATCGGGAAAATCAAGGTCCAAGGACTGGTCCGCATGAGATGGATGGGTGGTGAGGAAATCTTCCATTTTATCCCCTTGATTTCCTTCTGAAGGACAAACCAGATTTCGTACTGCTAATGTATTACTGCCCACCGATCTAGACGGCTGGTCAACATTGGATGGTTCAGAATGTACTTCAGTGGATCTACTCAGGACATCAACAATACCTCATTGTGCTCCATGTTATGCCTCAATTTATGGACTGCGAATACCAGTGTGTGGCGGATCTTCGCAATAGGGGAGTATCATGTCTTTATATCTAAGAGAATTCCGCTGAGAGTATAGAGACAATTCCTTGTTCCCTCCCTGTTCGTCTGGGTGAGAAGGGAACTAAGAGATCATTCTAGGGAGGTCACAAAAAGGACCATCATATTTCTGGAGACAGATGGCATTAGGACTGAAGGCTGAAGAAAATTCATCTTGATTTCCACAAAAGCACCCTGACATTCATCTACCCACTCATAGCCAGTGCCTTTATTCCTTAGCTGAGAATAGGGCTTACCCATGTCGGCTATGTTCTCAATGAATCAGCATTTGTAGACTAAGTGCCCTTAGAATCCTCAAATCTCCTAGAGGTTTCATAGGGGTGATATTTGGCTGATGGACTTGATCTTATCCAAGTAGATTTCAATGCCCCAATTTTTGACAACAAAGTCAAGAAATGTTCTAGAGGTGGCCTAGAAGGAACAGTTATCTGGATTCATCTTCATGTGGTGAGAACAGAGGAAGATGAACACTTTCTCACGGTCTTTGAGATGGTCCTGACACTATTGATATTTAACAACCAGATCGTCCACATAGCATTGCCCAAACATCCCGAAAATAGGCATAAATATGGGATTAATAGCCCGCTGATAGGTGGCACCTTCATTATTTAGGCCGAAGTGCATGACATGGTAACAGAAAGTACCTTGTGGTTTTCTAATGGTCGTTGACTCTTCTTCTATGAGATCCATTCTAAACGGGTTATACCCGGAGTACCCATCTATTAAATAGAGGGCCTAGAACCCAACAGTAGCATCAATCAACAATTCTGTTAGAGGAAGGGTTAAAATCATCCATCGGGCAATGATGATTGAGATCCCGGAAGTTAGTCAAAACACTGATCTGTCCATTCATCTTCATGACTAGCACAATGTTGACTAGCCATTTGGGGTACTAGGCCTCCTTAACAAAAGTGGATCTAATGAGATTATCGACATTGGTCATGATAATGCAACCATGAGAAGGGGGCCTCTTAATGGGATGCTGCTTAAATCCAGAATGATTTTCTAGTAAACCGAGGCTGTGTACTACTACATGAGGATCTATTCCCGGAAGCTCATCATAACTCTCGGAAATCACATCAAGATCTTCTTTGAGGAAGTCCATGTACTGTTGTTTCTCCTCAAGGGGCATAGGGGCACTGATTAATGTGGGTTTTGGGGCCGCGTCGCTATCGAGGAACACATTTACCAATTTATCGAATGTGTTAGAGATGCAATCTTCATAGGCGGGAGGAGAATCCTATAAATCTTCTTGATCACTTATTGAGGAGAGATACATGGTGGTAGGAGTTTTCGCTGAGTCAAAAGATGCTAATGGGAGGTCGGTACCAGCCTGAATGGCAGTCGACACTACATCGGGGGAAAATTGTGCTGATGAAACCATTGCGATGAAGGTTGTCGATCTGATCCCATCTGGTCTTTGGCCCAAGGGGCCACTCTTGAAGATATAAAATCAATAGTGGCATGTCATCTTGATCATCCTTATCCTAGACCAGTGAAAACAATAATGTATGATGTATTGTTTCACCATGGGGTTGAAATCCAGATAACTTATGGGTGTAGGGAGCTCTGGGATCACCTAAGCATGATTCGTATAGGAGTATGAGGTGATCTTCTAACATCATTTAGACATGGGTATGTTCTCCCCCTTCATTCCAGAAACAATGAAGCATTTTACCATATCCATTGTTGGAGACTCCAATTGGTGATTAGGAATGATGTTGGCATCATCTAGATCTATCCTTGGGTCGGTCACTGCCATAGCATGACCGACCTCGTTGGCCAGAATTTTCCTATACTTGCACTTGTAATAGTCTAAATCTAGATAGTGGGCTTTACCATTGGAACAGGGAGACACTTCACCTTGAAGTATTCCCACTCAACCATTATGGGAGTACTTGAGTCTTTGGTGATACGGTGAAGGAACTGCTGCATGCCAATGGAGCCATGGCCTAGCCATCAATGTGTTGTAAGCAGTTTCCTACAAAACAACCAAGAACTCGATGATGGAAACTAAGCCACAAAATTGGGTCTTCAGGAAGATCATTTTGAATGATGTATGTTCTATCCTATCATAACCTTGATTCTTCAGGTCAGAGGGACTCAGATAATCCTGGGACATCCCCATTTTTCGTAGTGTTCGATTCGAGATTAGGTGGATCCTAGATCCTATGGCGACAGGAAAACTATGAACCTCTGTTTCATTAAACTGGATAGTGATGTATATTGGGTGAATGTGCGCTTATATGGGAGAGCCTTCATCTTCTCCAAAGAATGAGATTACGGCCTTGCATTCAGCATGCTCGACCGCCTCAACATGGAAGGCTTGTACAACGACTACCACATTATCCATTTGGATGGGACTTCTTAATGCCTCGTTAAGGGAATGACACATATCTACTGACAGGAAAAGGGCCTCATGGAAGGACATCCATGATGGAATTATGGAAAGATTATTGAGGACATCATACATCAATACCTGGGGAGAGCTTCATCTTACATGAGGTCGTTTGGTGACAGGAGGTATGGCGGGCCCTACCGGATGGACCGAAAGTTGACTGCTGCTGGTAATATCATACTACTCACTAGTTGAAGCCTATGGAGTGAATAATGGACGAGGGATAAATGAATAAAACTGGTCCATAACTGAGTGGGGATGATTGTGGCACAGTTGAGGTGGCCACTCTTGATCGAGCTGCACAAACGGCCACAAAGATGGATCTGATGACACCGAAGGAGAAGGATGTGTGAGCTGAGCTCTGCACTTGTCCTGCTACATTTTTTTAGAGGAATGAATAGCATGGATGTAAATTCAATCCAATTTACTCCAATGAAACATATTGGCAAGGCTTTGGCGACACTAGTGCTAGTTGGGAACATTGGGAAGATATGGTTGGTGCTCCTCACTATCCGAATTCATGTAGGGGTTTACCTACTCGATGGTGTCAACCGAGGAATTCCCATGACTATCAAATGAAAATTAATCCACTACTGATCTGATTATCAGAGTTATCCGCATCTATGGGGTCATAAAGTCTCCGAGAGTATGGGATGATGACGTCATTGGTGGGGGCTTTATTTTCCCTTGCATCGTCGATGCTTGCTTTTTTGAGAAGAGGACAGTTGAGCCTTTGACGTAGAAGTACTACATTAAGATGACACATCATCTCATAAATGTTTGGTTTCATTCAGGCGTGCATGGATAATACCATTTCCACGAGCGCGTGCCTTACACTCCATCCAATCATCAAAATTCTAGGAATCAGGGTTAGAAACATGATGCCACTCACTTTCGTTGTCACTGCCATTATCTGGCTTCACGAACAGACAAGCCACATGTGCTGAATCTGGGCCCTACCTAACTACATTTTTTTCGACAAGGTTTTGAATCGAGTCCTTAAACACACAGAAAATATTTAAATGATGTTCCCCAAGAACCTGTCGCGGGGCCAGTAATCGGGGCGATTAATGATACCCGCATCTTTTTTCCTCGTGTATTCAGGAAAATGTTCAATCCAAGATCCAATGCACTTCAGAAATAGCTGGATAAAAGGGCCTCATTAATTTATTAGGTATGGTTTCTCATGTCTGGGAAAGGGTCCTTGATATCCTTACCCTAGAGAGGGGCTGGAGGAGCCTATTGGGGAGATGGAGCATGGTTTTCTCTCTTGGGCAGTGGTGGCGTGTTACGTGGGGCGCCTGTTGGTTATAATGTGGGTTCATCTAGGTCTGAGGTTGTACCAATGTTGGAGGGATTCTACAAGATTATAAAGGCAGAAACCCTGGTAATAACTCCAGTTTTTCAGTGGCCTCTATTTTGGCCATTTCAGCGGGATATGTCTTAGCAGCCCTTCTTGCGGGAATTGTAGGAGGCAACGAGCGTGCCTGCTATAAGGAATCATCTAGGCACTAGGCCTTATCAGAAAAGTCTTGGTATCCCCTATGGTAGTTCAAGGTGATCAAATAGGGGACTAGATCTATGTTTTCATTCCGCACACACTTCCTAAAAGTTTCTCGTGAGTTAGTGGCATGTCAAGAGAGTTTGTGATCCCTATCCATTAGGTGAGAAAGTATGTGTCACGCTCATAAGGCCTATGTTATAACTTGAATATGTCTAAAATACACATCTTCCGAGTGTCATATGTGAAATAGTAACTAAATGACCAATGATGATCATCCCACCAGCTACTGTTCCGATGGGTAGCTGGTTGTACGTGGAAAATACAGGCCCTTCCAATGTTTGTATGATGCATCGGTGTTTAGAAGATTCCTGCAATGCTAGAGTTCCCATCATGTGTCCGCACATTTAAATGAAATGGTCCAGATGCTGAAATGGGTCACATGTACCATTATATGGGGAGATGGTGGGATTTTTAAAACTTGGGTGTGCTGGCATATCATCCACGCATGCCAGATACATCTTGGTGTCAGGAGGGATTTCCACATGTCGTGTTTCCAATACCTTGAGGCAAGCAATGAGTTCTTCCATGGGATCATCTAGTTGGGGTTCCTATCTTGATGGCGATCACTGACCACCAGTGCATTGGCGAGAACTTCAACGTGATGATCTGGCCTAGTGACAAGTGGAGCAGTTGGTGGGATGATCTGCGGAGGATCTTGGGGGATCCGAACTGGATCTCAGAGATTGTCTTGCTGCTTCATTAGGTTTTGCAACAAATATTCCACCCTCGTTCCATAATATTCGAAATAAAACCTGTATTAATGGGCAAGATGGTAAGGGTCACCTAGAGGCAATTCACTGTGGGGAATTTGTGTCTACCCCTGCTACCCTGGATGAGGATCACCATAGTTTGGCAGTCCCTCCATGGAACGGTTATCTAGGAGGTTATCAACCATATTCTTATTCTCTACAGGATGTTGACACAAAATTGATTCCTTGAGATCATCCTCTGTCTTATTTACTAAGTGAGACTGGTCACAAGGTTTGGCGGCTCTGAGGCGATCCTTACCCTAGGGGATATTTTGGTGGAGGGCGGGTGCCTCGGTGAGTACAAGAAGACACAATAGATATCTCTTCTCTCCAGTAACCCTTCGGAAGGGTCCAAAAGTTGTGGAACTCCTCTATGGGGTATGTTTTCCCCAAATATTTATGTCTCCATCACTAACTCTGATAGATTAGTCATGTTAACCACAAATCATCCTGGAGGAATATCCTCAATATCGCCTGAAATGTCGGGCTGGCTCCAGATGGAACTGAAGTGGAGGGTCACGTACTTCCCCCATCCACAGATCTGTATATGGGTGCAGGTAACTGTTATAATCCTTTTGAGAACTTTAATTATCTAGATTCATTTTTTTGGAGGGTCCTATGAAGGCCTAGTGACTCATGGGGTCAGGACATGGGGAGTGAGGCCAGATCAACTAGATGGCATTGTTGGTTGATGTTTTCGAAATGTTATTGTCTTTTCGGGTAAGCCACTCGCTGATGATGAAGAAAGATGTGGGTTTCCAAGAGGGGCTAGTGAAAGAATCCGACTTCCTTCAAGGTAAACGAATCCAGTACACGGAACTTTGGTGTTTCGATCGGCCAAAACTTCTTTTGTAAATGTCCTTCCACAAGAATGTCCCACAAGCTCCTTGGCCTTGATTTAGGGTATAACCCTTCATTTACCCACTTTTAAAATAGGGGTGGATGGTGAACTATTAGTGCTATTGAAGAATAATGTAACATGAGAGGCTGTGTAGTACCCCTGTTTTCTGGTATGTAACCCTTACATGATGCTTTTCTAGTTGTAAAAGTTAAGGGTGACGTTTGAGGGAGTCGGGAGATCCTGGATTGATGTTTGATGTAAAGGGGAAGGCGCAAGGTTAGCACACGGTTAGTCTAAACCATGCGGCCAAACCGTGCACGGATGACTTGGGAGGCAGTGGCTTCTGCATGGTCGGTGCAGAGTTTGACTAACCGTGCGGCAAAACTATGCGTGAATGATGGTCGAGGCCGAAGCTAACGCACGGTTAGCGCACAGTTAGTCAAACCGTGCAGACTAACCATGTAGTCACTTAAAGTTAGATCCTCAAATTATGGATCTAACTCATTTTTCCTTTAATTGCCTTGTTTAAAACTCCTAAGCGGCCCTAACTTGGGATTACACTCCCTTGAAGGTTGGAGGGCCTCTCCCTGGAATTCCGGAGGTGATTCAAAGGGTTCACTTGGAGAATCGAAGACGGATTCTTAAGGTATGTGATCATTCTTGATCGGTTTCTTAGATCTACTTAGATCTACTTCTCCTCTTCTCTCCTTTTATTAGATCTACACCCATTATGGGTAGATCTAAGGGTATGGATGCCAAATATGACAAGATATAGTCTTGGTTATTTCAGGATAAGAGATCTAATGATGGTTTTCGGAAAATCAACTTGGTTGTGTTGGCATTCATCGTTCGTTGGTTGGTTTCGCCGAACATGTTTAGTTAGGTGGCTTCACTCTCAGTTCCTCTTTCTTAGAAAATTAAGGATTAGTTCAAATTTTTTTAATTTCTTGGTTTTGATTGTGATATTTTGGTGCAAAGCACGTTATAAATCTTCTATAGTGTTGATTTCTTGGTTTTGATGAAATTGTTGAAATTGAATGAATGGTTGGTACAAAGTGTTTAGGTTTCTTGATTTTAAAATGGCGATTTTAAAATATTGATTGTCTGGATTTGGAAAAGGTATTTGGGAAAAATGTTTTTAATAAAAAGGGTTGTTTTATTGAAAAGGTTTTGGCATGGTTGAAATGGTGTGGTTTTTGGGCATACTTGGTGTGTGTGTTCTTATTGAATTTATGAGGCTTGGTTGAAATATGTCCTTTTTCTCAGTGCCAAAAATTTAATGGAACATGGGGAATAATTACCTTGTGATGACTTGTTAGATCGATGAGAGACCACTCATGAGTATGGAACAGTCATAATGATTCATGCATGGGAAATAATGTGGTTATGTGGAATGGAATGGTTATGTAAAAGTGGAAATGTAGTTTTGATTTGGAAACATGGGTTGGTTGTTTTTATTGGAAAAGATGGTTTTGGTTGTAAGATTGGGTTGGTTGAAAAATGGTTTTTATTTTGATCTTGTTATATTGTGAACCATTTTGTAATTGTTTTATATAAAATCTTCTATTTAAATGTGCTAACATGTTTTATCCTAGAGGCATGGGTTGGGAAGTCATCGCGGAAAACCTACTGAGTTTCATTACTCACCCCCTACATTGGCATGATGGTGCTTTTGTAGATTTCATATTCAGGGATGTTGGAAAAGGAAAGGTGTCGCATGTTTATAGCACTACATCGTGATTCTTGGGCTGGTTCGTGATGTCAGAGCATGGAGCTTGTGGAGCCTTGGAGCCCTTGTTGTCTTTGAGTCTTAGTGGTTGACTTTCTACTGTTTAATCTGATCTTGTTTTGGTTTTTGCTGTTGCACTTTGTTTGGTTTATTATGAAATAAATGGATGATCTACCTTGGGTTTAAATTATGAATCATATATTGGTTTCTTGGAGATGTTTATGTAGTTTTCATGTTTTGTTGGTTATTTTCATTTAAAGGGTAAATCATCCCCCATGTGTTTTGAAACCCTTCAAAATTTATTTCCAGCACTTGGTTCCTTGGGGATGTCACTTAAGGAAAAGTAATGAATCGTGGAGCTCTAAAGCCAATGAGAATTGGAAGGTCATTACAAATGGTATCCGTCTGGTCCTTCCTTTGAGGTAAAAATGGTATCATCTTGTTTGGTCCTTGCCTAAGAAGTAGTCATCAATGTTCTTGGTCTTGGAGTTGAAATTCATTCTTTTTTATTCCTTGGGTGGTCATTTTAGACAGGATTAGGATTGTCAGAACATAAAATTTATAGCATAAAAGGACATAGCTAACTCATTTATGCTGAAGTTCAAGTTACCAGGGTGTTGGGTACATAAGTGTTTTGGATAAAATTATAGAATGTCGGTTATCTCAATGTCATTGGTTTAGCCAATGAGATGAGCATGAAATTAATTATAGAGGAATGAATTCCCCCTAGGATTGCATAAATCATTTTGAGAAATAGATTATGGTTTGATGCAAAAGCGTAATTTCTGAAAATTTTAAGCAAATTTTCAAATAAAGTATTTTGAAAAGATAATGGTTAATGTATTTTGAAAATAGATTGATTTTCAAAATAATGAAAAGAAATATTTTAGAAATGGTGGGAAATTTATGTTGTGATAGTGGTGTAATAGATATTGAAATGCTTTGACTTCAGTTTCTATGAAGTGAGAATAACAGTGTGCGTTCTTTGTATAGAAAATGTCACCTTTTAGACGGCGTAGATACCAAATAGAAGATGTTGTAGAGAATGTGGTTTCACCAGAACCACGTGTGAACCCAGAGCTGGTTTAGAGTATAGTTCAGGCGTTTCAAGCGGTAGACATGAGGAATCAGAGGGATGATTCAAGGCATGTAAACCATTCCATCCAGTTTCAGAAGCAGTATCCACCCATCTTTCAGGGTGATTCTGAACCAGAAAAGGCAGTGTTGTGGCTAAGAAGGATGAATCATATCTTTTATTTCATTGGCACAGTTGTAGAGATGAATGTAAAGTTGGCGACATATATGTTGGAGGATCTTGCACGACAGTGTTGGGAGCTGGTGGTGCAGGCTATGGTGGATAAATTCTTGAACTGGGAGGAATTTGAGGAGTTGTTCAATAAACAATTTTATCCTCACCCCATCAAGATCTAGAGGAAAACTGACTTCTCAGCCTGAATCAGGAAAATATCTCTATCATGGATTATGCGGATCAATTCATGAATTTAGTACGCTTTGCATCGGAAGTCACTGCAAGTGCATTGTTTAAGGAATGCATCTTTGAATCAGGGTTGCGATAGGAGATTCTCTCAAAGATATATGTTCTCTGTATTACGGATTATACGAAGATGGTAAACAGAGCAACAATAGCTGAAAGAGACATCTCAGGAATTATTGGAGGAGGAAGTATGATGATACCCATGGGAATGTGGCGGGAACTCTAATGTTGGGAGCAAGCGGAAGAGGGACACCTACTTCCAAGGTGGGAGTGAAAATCAGAATCAGATGGCTGGACTGATAAATCTTCCTCCACCACCCATGATGAAGGCCGAGTGCTTTAAATGTGGTGCAATTGGTCACATGAAATGGGAATGTACAACACCACTGAAAGTATATCACAATTGAAACATGATGGGGCATCTTCAGTGATATTGTTGTAGTGCTCCGAGGTCAGGTGCTCGTGACACTTCCTAGGCATCGCAAGCATCTTATGCATCGACAAGACTAGGAAAACACAATCAGTCTCACCAGAAGAACAGAGCTAGTTACGGTGATTCCAGGAATACCATGACACCTCAGATAGGACAATCTCATCAATGCAATACACAGCAAAGTGCAGCAACAAAGCAATTTTATGGAGCGGAACATGTGATTGTGGATGACCAGTCAGGGCCGTCTATGGGGAGAGGTACGATTCTTTTTAATTATAACCTCATGCAAGTGTTGTTCGATACTAGTGCATCACATTATTTTCTTGCTTCTCTTATTGCTGATTTGATAAACTTAAACGTTGAAATGATCCATTCTCTGATAAAATATCAAACACCTCTCGATGAAAGAGAATGTAGAGCCTTTGTGTGTAGAGCATGTTATATAACTATTGATGGTGCTAAGCTGAAATGTGATTTATATATGTTGGATATGGATGTCTATGATATAATCTAGGCTATTGATTGGTTGACAATGTTCAGTGATCACATTGACTATTATAGAAGAACAGTCAGTTTTGCAACTGAGGATGGCGTCGAGCATCTGTTTAGAGAAGAAAGAGTGGTGAAGGAAGGTGCAATGGGCTTGTATGCACCATTAGTGGAAATGACCTCTAACTAGCTGGCTGCATTAAACATGGAATCGATAGACGGGATCTTGAATAATATTTTTCTAGTAGTCATGGATCAATTTTCTGATGTTTTTCCCAAAAACTTCTCGGGGTTACCACCTGTAAGATAAGTGCAGTTTTTGATTGATCTCTTTCCGGGGACTAGTCTGATATCACTTAAATCTTATAGGATGGAACCAATGGAGTTAATGGAATTGAAAGTGCATTTAGAGGAGCTGGAAGTAATGTCTTTTTCAGCCAAGAGTGTCTTCTTGGGCAGCACCAGTTTTGTTTGTAAAGAAAGCATATGAAACTTTGAGGCTATGTGTAGATTGTCGTAAACATAACCAAGTTATGATAAAGAATAGATACCTACTTCCACGCATTGATGACTTGTTTGATCAATTGAGGGGATCTCAATGGTTCTCCAAAACTGACTTACGGTCAGGATATCACCAGTTTCCAGTTTGGAAGGATGATATTCCAAAGACAGACTTTAGAAGTAGATATGGCCACTATAAAAATTTAGTTATCCCTTTTGGTCCAACGAATGCACCCACAGTCTTCATGGATTTGATGAATCATATATTTCAACAATATCTGGATTATTTTGTTGTGGTGTTTGTCAGTGACATATTGGTGTATTCAAGAACTAGGGCTGAGCGTGAGAAACACTTGGAGAGAGTGTTGTAAATATTGAGGAACCACCGGTTTTATGCCAAATTATCAACATGCGATTTTTTTATACAAGAGGTATGATTTCTGGGCCATGTTGTTCTTGATAAAGGTGTTTCAGTGGTTCCAGAAAAGATAGAATCTGTTCTTTCATGGAAACCTCCTAAGAATTTCTTTGAAATATGAATTTTTCTTGGTCTAGCTAGTTATTACCGACGCTTTGTGCGTGACTTCTCAGGACTAGAATAAGCAATGAAAACTTCAAAAAAGAAAAACTGTTCATTCCAATAGACCGAGGAATGTCAGAAATATTTTCAAGAGATGAAACTTCGCCTTACATCAGGACCCATCTTGATCTTTCCTGAATCAGGATAGGGGTATGTGGTGTATTGTGATGCTTTAGGAATAGGGTTGGAATGTGTTCTCATTCAAGGAGACTATGTTGTTTCTTATGGTTCAAGGCAGTTGAGGGTGCATGAGAAGAATTACCCATCACATGATTTAGAGTTAGCTGCAGTTGTCCATGCCTTGAAGACTAGGTGTCATTATCTCTTTGGTGTGAAGTTCACTGTGTTTATGGATAAAAAAATCTTGAATTTTTTTTTATCACAATGAGATTTTAATATGATGAAGAGGAGATGGATGGAGTATCTTTAAATGTTCGAATTCGACTTGATGTATTTATTGGGAAAGGGAAATTTGGTGGCCGATTCATTAAGTAGAATGTTGTATGCTCAGTTGGAAAAGGAAGCTTCATATGAATGGTAGTTGATGTCGGTTTTAGCTGACATGCATGTGTAATGTGAATACTGAGGTGATGTTGCTGTTTTCTTTGCAGCTACACTTGTTCCAGATTTGGTAGAGTTATTACAGGAGGCACAGGAATCCGATGTTGACTGTGTTGAAATGAGTTCAAAAATCAATGGTGGGGTGACCATTGAGAGATGGAAGCTGGATGAGAGTTCATTTTTGTGGTTTCGATATCGGATAGTTGTACCTTTAACTACTCAGGAACAACTCCTTCATGCATACCACCATTCTAGATGGGTTGTACATCCGGGTACACAATAGATGTATAAGGTGTTGAAGATTCATTTTATGTGGAGCGGCATGAAAAGGATGGTGGCCGGGTACGTTTCAAGGAGTTTAATTTGTCAGAAATTTAAAGCAGAGCATCAGAGACCAGCTGGTATGTTGCAGTCTTTACCAATTCCAGTGTTGAAATGGGATCAAATAGAAATGGATTTTGGTACAGGTCTTCCAAGAATGGTCTGGAAACCTGAAAAAATTTGGGTGATAGTGGATAATCTATCCTAGTCGGACCATTTCATCCCTATTCGTGAAAATCATACGGTGGAAGATCTTTCAAAAATATATATACGAAAATTGGTAAAGAGACATGGAATACCTATTTCAATAGTGTCAGATAGAGATCCAAGGTTCACATCTCGTTTCTGGAGATCCTTAAAGAAATCCCTTGGAACTCAGTTGAATATGAGTATGGCATATCATCCTCAGATGGATGGACAATCCGAAAGGACGATATAGACATTGGAAGACATGTTGTGGGCTTTTGTAATGGATTTTAGTGGATCGTGGAAATAGCATGTGACTTTAGTGGAGTTCTTATATAACAACAGTTATCAGGTCTCGATACACATGTCTCCCTTTGCAGCATTGTATAGGTGTCCTTTTCATTCTCCACTTTGTTGGGTGGAAACAGTTGAGACTTCACTAGTTGGGCCGAGCCTTGTCCAAGAAACAACTGAGAATATTCAATTGATAGAAAAGTGGATGGAGATAGCACAAAGTCATTAGAAATCTTATGCGGATCATCGCCGAAGACCATTGTCATTTGCGGTGAGTGATCATGTCTTTCTGAGAATCTCTCAAAGGCTTGGACATCGTCATTTTGGGATGTAGGGAAAATAATATCCTCTACATATAAGCCCTTCTGAGATACTGGAACGAGTTGGTGAGGTGGCATATCATTTAGCATTACCACCATGGTTCAGTGTAGTGCATAAAGTGATCTATGTATCTCAGTTGAAGAAGTATCATCCCGATCCTGACCATGCGATCAGATGGGATCATGTTAAACTAGAGTCGGATGCTTTATTAGTACACATCCCGGTGCAGATTGTGGATAGACAAGATAATGTCTTGCGTGGAAAAAGCATCTGCCCAGTGCGGGATTTGTGGAAATATGGTCAGATTCAGGAAGAGACTTGGGAACGCGACAAAGAAATGAAAGAGCAGTGGCTAGATCTCTTTCAGGAAACCCTTGTATTTCTACTTTCCAGGGACAGAAAGGCCAATGGGGGGGGGGGAGAATGTAGTACCCTCAGTTTCTGGTATGTATCCCTTACTTGATGCTTTTCTTGTTGTAAAAGTTAAGGGTGACATTTGGGAGAGTCAGGAGATCCTGGATTGAAGTTTTATGTAAAGGGGAAGGCGCACGGTTAGCGCACATATAGTCTAAACTGTGCGGCCAAACTGTGCGTGGATGACTTGGGAGGCAGTGGCTTTTCCACGGTCGGTGCATGGTTTGCCTAACCGTGAGGCCAAACAGTGTGTGAAATATGGCCGAGGTAGAAGCTAATGGACGGTTAGCGCACTGTTTCTAAAACCGTGGCGACTAACTGTGCCATCACATAAAGTTAGATCAAAAAATTATGGATCTAACTCGTTTTGCCTTTAATTGCCTTGTTTAAACCTCCTATGTGGCCCTAACTCGGGATTACACTCCCTTGAAGGTTGGAGGGATTCTCCCAGGCATTCTGGAGGCGATTCGAAGGTTTCTCTTGGCGAATCGAAGCCGGATTCGTAAGGTATGTGATCATTCGTGATCGGTTTCATAGATCTACTTAGATCTACTTCTCCTCTTCTCTCATTTTCTTAAAAATACACCCGTTAAGGGTAGATATAAGGGTGTGGATGCCAAAAAAGACAATATTTCGTCTTGGTTGTGTTAGGAGAAGATATCTAAGGAGGGTTTTTGGAGAATCGGCTCAGTTTTGTTGGAATTCTTTGTCCGTTGGTTGGTTTCACCCAACATATTGAGGTAGGTGGCTCCACTCTTGGTTCCTCTTTCATCGAACTTGAAGTCTTAGTTCAAATTGTTTTAATTTCTTGGTTTTTATTGTGAAATTTTGATGCAAAGAACGTTATAAATCTTCCTTAGTGTTGATTTATGGGTTTTGATGAAAATTTGGTAATTGAATGAATGGTTGGTACAATGTTTTTTGGTTTATTGTTTTTAAAAAGGTGATTCTAAAATATGGAATGGCTGTATTTGGAAAAGGGTTTGGGGTAATAGGTTTTCAATAAAAGGGTTGTTTTATCGAAATGGTTTTGGCATGGTTGAAATGGAGTTGTTTTTGGGCATACTTGTTTTTTGTGTTCATATTGCATTTACGAGGCTTGGTTGAAATACAACATTGTGCTCAGTGCCAAAAGTGTAATGGAACATGGGGAATAATTACCTTGTGATGACTTGGTAGATCGACGAGAGACCGCTCATGAGTATGGAACTGTCATAATGATGCATGCATGGGTAATGATGTGGTTATGTGTAATGGAATGGTTATACCAATGTGGAAATGTGGTTTTGATTTGGAAACTTGTTTTGGTTTTTTTCCTTTGAAAAAATGGTTATGGTTGGAAGATTGGGTTGGTTGAAAAATGGTTTTGATTTAGAACTTGTTATATTGTGAACCGTTTTGGAATTTTTTTATATAAATTTTTTTATATAAATGTGATAACAAGTTTTATCCTAGAGGCATGGGTTGGGAAGTCATCAGGGAAACCCTACTAAGTTTCATAACTCACCCCCTGCTTTGGAACGATAGTTCTTTTGCAGATGTCATATACTGGGATGTTGTCAAAGGTAATGTGTCACACGTTTATAGCACTACTTTGTGATGATTATGTTGGTTCTTGATGTCATAGAGTGGATCTTGTGGAGCCTTGGAGTCCTTGTTGTCTTTGAGTCTTGCCGATTTTCATTCCACTGTTTAATATGATCTTGTTCTGGTTTCCGCTGTTGCACTTTGGTTGTTTTATTATGATATAAATTTCTGAACAACCTTGGGTATAAATCATGCATCATATAGTGGTTTCTTGGAGATGATTATGTAGTTTTCATGGTTTTTCCATTGTTTTCATTTAAATGTTAAATCGTCCCCCATGTGGTTTGAAAACCTTCGGCATTTATTGCTTGCCTTTGGCGCCTTGGGGATGTTGCTTAAGGCCATGTAATGACTGGTTGAGCTCTCGGGCCAATGATAATTGGCGAGTCATTACCGGCTTGCTAGTGGAGAATAAGTCGAGCGGACATACAAGCCACCATTTCTCAGGTAATCCTATGATTAGTGCAGTGACATGGCCACAAAATCATGATACGATGGGCTGGTGAGTGCTGTTTCTCACGCGTGGAATATGGCTTCTAGTGGTTCACCATGATGTTTCTCTTTCACTATCAGTCACAAGAATAACTCTATGTGATATCTGGTGGAGGTAGAGAATGCTCTGGGTAATGATGGTGGCGTTTTCACGGTCGGACCATAGGGTGTTTACAAATTTTCCTCCACCTGGATGATTCTGTAGAGGGAGACAAGGATCCGGTGGACCATTCATTTCAAAAGTATGAGGCTGATGCGCCTCATTTTTCCCTAACCCTTGACACGAAGGATCTATGTGAGGGTTACATTACTGAGTAATATTCTAAATCAGAATATGAGAAAGAGACATGTTTAATCTCTGTCTGAATCTTCTATGTATTCTTTTTATGATGGATATGAACTTTCTTCCTACCCTGAGATGGATTTTCAGGACATTGTAGATTTCTTGAATAAGGAGGACCTTCGTCCGTACTATAGATGGGGGGAGAGGAATTCCACCTAAGTGAACACAGGTTCAATGAGCTCGTGGGAAGATGTCAAAGAGATCACAAAGAGGACCTCTGTGTCCACTGGCTGACGCACGAAGAGGATCTCCACGGGAAGTGCAGGATCATGTAGGAGCATGGGTAGGGGATCCATGTTTATTTCACTTAGTAGCGTCATTGCGAGGAGGGTCCTCATATTGGTCAAGCTGAACATGGGTAGGACCTCCATGCTGGGTGCCAATGAAGAAAGGCTGACCTTCACTCCGATGATTGTTGGGGTGAGGAGGACCTTCGTTGACCACCGTAAGGACATGGGGAATTCCCCACTTTAGATATTGACCGGATGTGTAACATATCCATGCCAACAACATGTGGTAGGAGGAACAAATCAATAGCCGATGTCATGAGCGTATAAGAGGCTTCCACACAGAGTGTCACTACCATGGGGAAGACCCTTGTTTGGATTGAATGTGGCATGAGGTGGACCTCTATGCTGAGTTTGGAATTAGGGAGGACCAACATTCTCAATGGTGGTGATACAAGGAGGACCTCCGTACTGGGTTTCGTTGCCACGGGTCGTCCTGAGGCGGGCGCTACCTATGCCGACAACTAGGATTGTCGACCTAGCCTACCCATGGGGCGGTTGGGGCCTAGACCTGTGCCGGGTGTATGAGGGCTCCTACTCAACATACATAGGGGTTGTTGATATATGTAGGTGATGGGACGATCCATGGTATTTGTTGACGTTGATGCAACTCGTTAGGAATACTCCTCAGCCTGCACCCGATGCTAGAATTGGATCATCCAGACTAGGGCCGGATGTGTGAGTGCATAGATTTCCTGCTCTTCAACCTATATGGTCGAGTGACAACACTGGGGCGACCTAGTGGGGGACCTCCTTGGTAGCCCCTGGAATAGTATCCTGACTCGGATAGCCCGGACATCCTCCTCCTCATCAGCTTAGGGGGGATCCATCATGCGTTCAGAGGAGAGGCTCCCAAAACAGTTGTGCTTATATGTGGGGTGTAGTGGCTCCCTGCGCGACCCTTTGGGGAAGTAGTGGAGATGAGTCACATATGCATTTAGGTCCTGTCAGGCCACATCCTTGGTCGGGATAATCCACTCCTCCCTTCTCTGAACGAATTCATATGGGGAGATAGGGAGTGGGTGCCCAGCAGCTATGGACGTAGAGACCATTGCAGATGTGGTGGAGCCAAGCAGTGTTGCCACTTTGTCATTTCCCCTATCCCTATGTCAGTGGATGGGAGGAGATCAGTTTCCTGTTGCAGCATCATTGTTCCTTAAAGGTAGGGATATAAAACCATTAGCGGTGAAACTATAAATTTGACGCCCAGTTCCCCATCTCCATTACTTATTCCATTGCCAGTATGAAGAATCCATGCTAAAAACATCATAGATCGAGATGTCCAACGTTTAAACTGCCCCAAATTCTAGTGAGTTTCACGCCAGTCCCACTATATTCTTGGGGGGACCTGGCACCAGATACATGGATCTGGAAACAAAAAAGTCCACTGATGACTCGAAAGATACTAATCTACATATTGAGGAAATAACATCACGTCATGTTCATTGTTTCTGTTTATGAAACATTTTCTAGGGCGCACACATCTGTCAGTTTCGGGTGACGAGGGTGCACTGACTGTTTCCCCACATTCCTGCCTTCAAAATAAAGGCTGCATCCATCGCCTATTCATGGAAATTTTCTACATTTTAAAATCGGATGATGATATGTTGGTCCTTCATTCGTGGATTCCTCCATGTAACACGTCACATAATTTGGGTCTCCTTTATATATTAAGACGTTGTTCTTGAAACTCTTCCTGGTTTCATCTCTTCATGGATGTAGGTTAATTATGCTACTTCTGTTAGGACATTCCAAGGTGTATAGTCAGGGCAGCAACACTCGGTTGGGGGAGTAGTCATGTTGGAAATCACTAGCAAGTCTGGGTGCTAGAACACTGACACATATGGGATTATACCCCTTATTATAGGCCTTCTCGAGGGTGCGGAAGCCTGAGGAATTCCTTGTCGAATTTGGGGAATTATATGTCATAGGCATGTCTATGAGGGTTTCCTCAGATTCCTATATTTGAAACAGGGTATGACGTGATTTTAACATCTTACGTAGATGGATAAAACAATCAAGAACACTTACTGGAGTGGATCATATGGGTGAATCCCCTAGAGGGAACCCTAGTGCTTGGCATAACACATGGTTAGATGATTGAGTGCTGTTAAGAGCAGTGAAGAGGTGAATTGAAATGATCTCACTAGGATGTGGTGGCCTGGGTAATAATCAGGATGGATGATGTAGAGTTGAATAAAGTGGTGGGAAAATGAGAAGGAATAGTCATGAAGGGGACTATAGTATTGGGATTGATCCATGAGGAGACATCCTATGTATCCACGTTACATCGAATCAAAGTCAGTGTAGTTCAGTCGGGGATGGGACACCTAAGTAGACGACCCATGTGAAGGGGACCAAGAGCAAGTGGAAACTCCGGTTTGGGGAATTACTGTCCTGAAACACATATGCTTGAGGGAAAAACCAGGATGAGGATTGGGTGATGGGTTTTAACTTTAGAGAGGCTTCCTACATTCCTTTCCATAGAAACGATCAAATTCCATTTAGTTCAAGATGGGCTATGGAATCAGGGTGTGCACAGAGGACAGTGACCGGATGAGATGTTAGGTATTACATGTGGTTTGCAGCTAGGATTGGTTGGTTTGACGCACAAGGGGCAAACCATAGATGAGGGTCCACAAAAAGGGGGACAAAAAAACTTACCATGGAATGGGAAACACAATGTCTTACCACTTGTTGGGAATCAAAATTGAATACCATTGGTTGGGATACAAATTATTAATGGTAATTGGGGAACACAACAGCTTACCTCTTATTGGGGAACAATATAGTGTCGTGTTGGACAAACAGTGGCATACAGTTTGACATTATATAGGACAGCTGTAGACCGATGTGAAGTAGTCAGGACCGAAGGGTGTTTTTGTAGAACATCAAGGAGGATTTCTACGTACCATTCCTTTTAACGGATCCCATTCCATGTAGTTTGGAAGAGGTTTTAGTTAACTGACATGAAGGGGTCTGGACCAGTGGGTGATGGGCTTGATCCTCAGAGAGGCTTCCTACATTCATTTCCATGGAAAGGATCAAAGTACACATTGTTCGAGAGTGTTGGTGAGTAGATATAAAGGGGGGTTGGGACCACTGGTTGTTGGGATTGAACCTTAGGGAGGCTTTATACTTACCTTCCCATGGAAAGGATCAATTTCTGCGTAGTTCGAGTGGTGTTGGGGATTACGCTCTTGGGCGGCCAAGATAGGATGTCATGGTAAATGCATAATCTAATCCCATGTGAGTCATGATCGGTGTGAGAAACAAGAGGCAAAAAAACATGATGATCACATCATGAAAGGAGCGTCCGTGGGAAGTGGAGTGGGGTATAAATGTGATTAGAAACACAAGAAGGAAATAGGGGCTTACACCTGGTTCACCGCCAAAATAGAAAATAGGGGCTTACGTGTGGCTAGCAACCTAGGGAGATGGAGATTGGAACTTAATTCAGGATGGAGGCCTAGGTGGAGGAAAGGGAGAATAGTTGAGGGATTTGGATGTAATAGTGGAAGGTTACAGTGGCCATCCCCCCTCTAGTCCATGACACCGTAGAAGAAAGGAAGAGTAAGGGTACTACCACATACAAGAAAGCTAGGGGATTACACAAAGATGGTTTTCCTTCCCCACAGACAGGTGCCGCTTCGGCCAAGTGGATCTCATTCCATGTGAGGAACATCTCACTCCCGTGGAGATGATCGGGCGTAGAGAATTTCTGAGATGAGGTGCCCCGCGTAGAGTGCATGGGGTGAGGTCATAGTTAAATGTCATGTGATGAGGACAGTGTCACATGGAAGATTAACGTCATGTAGCTCAGATGAGGTGTGGTCACTCCACACCCATAGGACATACATAACCGACATGCTTTAACCCTTGGTGAAGGGAAGGCACCAGAAATTCCATGGAGAGGGGGTGTTGCGGAGTGATCCATTGAGGGTTCAAAATTTGCGTGGATATTAAAAGAATCAATATCTATTATAGTGCCTATGTGAAGAAGCATAAGTATAAGAAAACCCATATAAAGAACCACCCATGGGACTTTGAAATCACTTCGTATGAACCTTTATGGTCATATAGGATAAAGGTGCATGACACAGGTCTGCTGTGCATAAGAGGGGCTCAGACATAATGCCTTAATGTAAGGACAACACATGGAGCACACAAGGAGGGAAGCATGTAAGACAAGAGGGAGGCCACTAACTGGATGGTTTTGTGCATAATGAGAGGATGCGTGCATGATGGAACAACTACACGCAAACCGGAAGGATGCACGCAAAGTAGAAAAGTGCACCCAAAATCAGTCTGATGCATGGGGAACTTGTGTGCAAGAGGGATATTCTTTGAGAAAATGATAGAGGGTAAAATGAAATGGAAAACGATCACAAAAAAAGAGGCCCCACATGATGGAGGACCCATGGGGGACATGTCGCGCAAGATCCAATACCTTGAGCCATACTATTTTTTGCATGGACGCGGAAGACGTGTCTTTCGCACATGAGACTATCGCATTGAATTCTATCACAGTCTCCGAAGGGTGATGTGTATGCTTCGTTTTATAGCCTAATTCCTCAGAGGCGGCACACAAGAGGTGCTACATGAAAATGACTATTTGACGTTACATTGGTCATGCATGGGATTGTGCACCAGATGAATGTTTGAGCACTTTCATACATTTTGTGCACTAATGCAATTGGGGGTTTCTGGGGGGTCTCTAGAGAAGGCTTAATTTCACACTGCATTGGGTGCACAACGGATTTCACGCCACCTGATACCTTCATGCTCAGGAATTAAATGATTTTTGAGCATGTCGGAGTGCAAGGGTCCCTTTGACGTCGCATTGGGCACACAAGATTTTGAACCCAAGGTGGATTGTTGCGTGTAACCCCACACTCTTTCATGCCAGTACCTTTTGCGGTTTCTGCGGGGTCGCAGCAGAAACCTTCCTTTGACGCCGCATTGGGGGCATAAGGGTTTTCCTGCCATAGGGCCTTTTGCGCTCATCCCCCAAAACCATTGTGCACCGGCCTCTCGGTTCACGCAATCGTGTCTATCCCCTTCAAATACCTTCGATGTTCTTTATCATCCCAATCATGAAATTATCCAAAATTTGGCGTTAACAATCTATTATGAGTATATGTGGGATTTATCATTGTATTGTTACTATGAGATAGAAAACAATTACTCTTTATGTTTCATGATTTCATGGTTTCCCACAATGTGTTGTTATACTCACCCCTCATGGTATTTTCCTCCAATTTTCATGTATTATGAATATTTCTAAACATTTTAATGGCATCCTAGGATGTCTTAGTGTGTAAAATGATAAGATTGGGCTTCACAGACTATAGTTATTACCTTGTGTTTCATTTTATGGTGGTCTCATCCTTATGAGTTGTAGGACTCCAATTCAGTTATGGTTGGTATTCTATTCGGACTATTTATTGATTTTATTACATAAATTATTCTTCGACTATGGTCTAGACATACGACATCATTAGAATCACTTTTTTTAGATTTATGAATTTTATGGGAATGGGGATATATTAATGTTTACAGATACATATGATAATTCCTCCCATGTGTGTGATATGCATACTCAGTGCTAGTTACCACACCTTACCATATTTTAGGATGTCTGGAGTAGCCATACATGGCTTATCTCTAATCATACAGGTCTATGTGGGTCATGCAATGACTATTATATAATTTTATGATGATGTAATTCATCATGGAATGATCATTGAGGAATAATTAATTTTTCTCACAAGATGAATGGAAACAAAATATAATACAATTTTATAGATGAATTACTCATTCTTAGTAGATATATGATAATGAATATAAATTAATACTCAATGATTGATGTATTGATATATAAATATCAACATCTACTTGAGAAAGGTTTTAGTAAATGTCCATTGAAAGAGGTGTATTGAATCTAAAATTAAAATAACTAGAATAAATGATAATTCATGATATTATATATCGAATATGGTTATAAAAATAATTTATATTATATTTTTATAATAGACAAAAAAATGTCTCAATGAATGGAAATTGTGAAAAAACACTCTTATAATCATCATAATTAATGAAGTAGATAACACCTAAAAAGGGGTGTATGTGATATAAATGAGAAAAACATGAAAATAAAAGGTATATCGACATAATAAAATCAAAGTTTTGAAAATTCCCAAAAATATAAGAATAATGATTTAAAATGACTATTAAAATTAAAAAATCAAAAATTGCGTTAACCATAGTACTTACCTTTTAACATACATTGTTGAACATGATATGTCCTCCGGTATAGAAAAAATCACTATATTAATCACCTATTTGAGAACATAATTTATACATATATCATGGTATGAAATTTATTTTTACTCATTTATTAATCATATATTTGTTAGTAATATTATACAGTCATCACCAGATGATAAAAGTTTTGATTTTTTATTTATATTTTACTACCGTTGGTGTAAATTCATATTAAATGATTAATATTTATTATTTATTATATCATCAATGTTTATGATATTGATTTCATTATTATTTATAATGTTATTTATTCATTTCATTTGTATTTTATTTATAATTCATGATAACTAAGTCGGTGATGAGCTTGTTTTGGTATTTTTCACCAATAGGTTGTGTTATCATTACAATAGGTGTGGTATTTTGCATTCCATTCCAGCAAGAAGTATTTATAACTTAAAAATTTTATGTATCACTATAATTTTTTTTACTAAGAACTCCATGAGGTAAATTTATTTCATTGCTCAAATAGGTGGTTAAAATGACCTAAAGAAGAACATGTTACAATATATGAATGCGAATGATTAAGAGTCAGATTCCATTGGCATAATATAATATTTATTGAATAATTATTATAATTTTATATGGGATTTAAAATTTCACTTGATTTTAATATATTTTGACACATAAAAAATTGATCGCGTTAAAAGTAATAAACATCACTTTCATGGAGGTTGTAGTTTTAATTTTAGAATGGGAAAAACATTCATTTTGAATAAATCAAGATAAAGTGAAAGACTTGTTTATAATTTAAGAATCATATTAATGTTATAGATATTAATGAAGTCATTTAAAGAGCATTTTAAATAAATTCAAGAATTTTGGTGAAGAAAAATGCACACATCTTTCATCGATGAAGTAGTCCACATGTACACATGATGACATCTTCATTTTTCGTACTGTATTGGTGAAATGTTGAAAACAGATAATGAATTATTATAATAAATATATAGTATATTATTAATAATATTTTTATAATACCTTTATGGATATACTATATTTGAGTTTGTGGCAGGAGAAATGAATTAAAATATCCTTATCGAGAGTATTTCCTCACGCTTTGGCTATTCTCCCTAAGGTAAGACATCCTGGTTCGTTAGCTTGTAATTTTTCAATATGAAGAAATTTAAGAAGTGGATTTTCACTTAGGTAGAGTCTAGGGAAGAATATTTTCTAATCCAATTCATTTTAAAGAGTTAATAAATGTTTTGGAGGTGACTTCCGTTTATTAGTCAAAAAGTGGGATAAATATTAGGAAAATAATGATAGGTAAGCATTAAGAATGGAATTTCAAGAGTGTTAGGTGTATTATATTTGTTAATATTGGTAATACATTTATGTATAGATTTGAAATCTAGCAAAGTTTTTTTAAATCCAATAATTTATAATCTGATTTAACAAAATATTTCCCATATTAGATTTCTAATTATTATAAATATTAATTTAGATTAAAAATGAGAATCTAAATTATTTTTTTACTAAAAAATAAAATATTACCCCTATATAAAAATATAAAAAATTCTTAGATAAAATTTATTTATTTATTTTTTATAATTATAGGAATAATTGTTTGATATTAAAACATATACAATATTCGATTAATGTATGTATATAAAATTATATATTATACATCAACTATTTTTATCATTTTTTTCTATTAATAAGTACATAAATTAGTGTTTATATATTTCATAATATGTTAAAAAATATTTCAATCATAATTTAAAAAATATTAATTTAATATACCAAAAAAATTTATTACAAAACACTTATAAAATTATTTATTGTAATATAACTAGTATATTTTTACCATTTTAATTATTCATTAACCATGGTAGAATAAGTTTATGACAAGAACTGAACATTAAATTATATCATAATATGAACATAATTATCCAACATATGAAAACCATTTCATCAAATTCACATAATATATATGATTAATAATAATTTGGATATAAGAACCCATAATTCATTCAAATAAAACTTTTAGCAAAATATATATTCTCTTATCGAATAATTTTTTAGTTTATTATATAAATTAATTGAATATGATAAATTAGTAGTTATAAAAAATGTCCTTTATTTTTTTATACATTTAAATCATTAATTTTATTAGAACTATTTTTATCTACAAATTTATATTCAACATTTGATTCGTTAAATGTGCATTTTTTTTGTTTCAGTTCACTATTATAATTGAAAAAATCTATCAAACTCATCAGGTTTTTAAGAAAAATATATTTTAAAAACTAATGGTGTAACCCTTCGATTTATGGATGGATTCACATATATATTCATTATATTCTTCATCTGTGATTCACATGAAAAACATATGTATGAGTGTGATTGATATAATAAAAAATCCAGGTTATATTTTTTTAAAATTTCATAAATAGCTTGTACGGTAATTTCATATAAAACAACTAGTGAAAGAATAGTAATAAGAACATCATACATTTACGTACAAAAAATATCCTTGTGAACGATATAGAAAAATGTTTTATTGATGATGGTCATATAGTCCAACTATATATGGGATATATGGTGAGCCCAAGTGTGTCATCTTAGTCATTTTATTTTTCAATATTGGTTTCCATAAAAAAATATATTTGGTAAATTTATATGTCTATATTAATCTCTAGCATCACCTAATATTTAGTAAAGAAAATACAATTTTTAATAATTAAATGACTTATTAAATTTTTTTTATAGAAAACAATATCTACAAGTTTAATTTTTAGATGAAATTAAAATATCACTATAATTTTCCATTGAGATTTAAAATACATTTACGAATCATATGAATTGATTATATATCCATTTCATAGTTTTGGTTATTATTATAATATGTTATGGTTTTTGGTAATTTCTAATAGACACAAACATAAGATGTAATATACTCAAAATCTGGGATCATACCTTATAGTTTCCACTTATCAGAACTTCTAGGTTAAATGAAACACCTATTATTTATATTTAAATATGTCTAATATTAAATTAAATAATTAAAGCATGAATGAAACTGTTGAAAATAGATTTTCATACTTGTCGACATCACTTCTAAATTGATGTTCCCCAAACATCCCCATGAAAGTACCTACATCTCATATAATAACAATAGGTAATACACATGTTTAATATGTTTTTATGTATCAAGACCATAACATTATAAAATTTTATATCTCATTTTAAATCAACTAATGGTTATATTTAACAATTTTTATTAAAACATTATAAATTACTATATAATTATTTTTCTAAAAATTATATTTTGGTATAATGAAATTAGATTTTTCTTTTTGGAAATATATTTTTTAAATACAATTTTTGATAAATTCAATAATTTTAGGGAAAATGTTGATTGATAAAACAATCAAATTAAAAAATTTTTATTTAAATATAAATTATAATGTAATTTAATGAATTCCTATGTATGTTTTATATTGGTCACAAATATGATAATATTATAAAATATATATATTTCAGTAAATAAAGATTTTATAAATTTTTATATTTACATATTCAGACAAATATTTAATAAAACAAACATAAATTTTAAAATGATTCCATCCAAATTAGACTGATTAATATTTCATAATATTATATGACAATAGATTTATTAGAAAATAAAATATGTTATAAATTACTATAATTATTAAGACATCATAATATCTCAAATCGAGGTAATAAATATTATAAATGTAATCCAAGACCATTTATATATTCCCCATTTAAAATATTTTTTTTGGATTTTTTTACTTATATTAATGACATTTAAAGAATATTACAAAACCTATCTAATATATTACATATTAAAAATAAATTATTTATTATCTTGATCCACTTCCACATCATTAATGATATTATTATTATTATATTCAATCATATCCTTAGGTATTAAATAAACAAAATACCAATTATAAAAAAAATAAGGAACAATGTATTAGATGGTTTGTTGTTTTGGTTATGTTGTCATAAAGTTCCCAAAACCTATGTTTAGAAATTAATAATGAATTCCACACCATTTTTCTTTTAATATCCACCTAGGATCCCACTCCAATTCCCTAGAAATAATTTGAAATGAAGATATTTTCATAGAACCTCTACGAATCCCACCTATTGTGTTATTAATCTCTTAATATTCTACAACATAGATTTTAGAAGATCCTTGAAAATGTAAGGGCCATATCTCTCTTCATTCCCATTGAAGAACCATTTTGGTATTTAGCCTTAAAAATACCATTATATTATTTTTCATTATTTTCACTATTATTTTATGATCTTACTAGAATTTTTTGAAGTGATGTTTAATTTTACGATCTAATTATAACTTTTTTAATCGATTGTATATTGATGTAACAGATTCACTCTATGTCCTCTTTATTCATGAACTTTATTTTTATTATTCCATTTTAATTTCCAATTATTATTGTAAGAATGCGTTTTTTCACATCAATTATAATACAAATATAATTTTTATGTAATTAGAAACCATTTTTCACTGTCATTAAAACCATCCATGAATATTTAAATGCACATTTTCGGATACAACCATTATCATGTGGTATTCCATGAAATGTTTTTGTAGTGTGAAGACCCATCTATATTTACAATCATGTGTCTTCACCTAGATAGACCTATCAGTAAATAATTTAGGATATCAGTGTATATAAATCACAATAACCAATTATGGGATAACACATGATGAATTTTTTTTTATGTTTTATGATCTATGAAGCATGAAAATAAATATACTTGATATGATTCTGATAGGTGAGACCAGGCTAATATACCCCTCTAATGAATTATATAATTTTTTAACCCATGAAATTCCATGTATAGTTCATTGGATGATTTATTAAAAAAAATAATTATAATTTTTTATATTTTATCCTATTCATTTTTTATGATTTCGAGTCTTAGTTGTTTTGATATTCCTATTAATCCTAGATATTATAATATTATATCTTCAGTCAATGTATATGTTTTTTATTCTCACCACTTTAATGTAACCTCTATATACCTCTTAACAATCATGTATCACATTCAATATCTTATAAATTTATTATTCACCTACTAGAATTATATATCATCCATTTCTTTTGTGCGTCCCAGGATATCCCATGTAATTTGAGAAGAGTGATGGAATATTATGATCACATTAAGGATTTCGAAATAAATTGTTTTTTTGTAAATTTTTATTATTTAATGTATCTAATTACCCAAATATACTAGGCATTTATATATTTTTGTATTGTATTATGTGTGTTATCACGTAAACTATCATAACTTATACCTTATAAAATATATGTTTTTACATAGTTTGTATCAGATAATGGTTTTGTTATTTTTTGATATCAGGATTGGAAAACCGTAGTGAAATTCATTGGGATGAGGGTAAAAATAATAAAAATACCTTAATTTTGGTAACAAATTGAGTTTGTGGTTTTTAATAAGGAATATTAATATTCGTATACTATAATTTGATGTGGATATAGACTATTTGTACCTTTAGGTAATAACTCGGAAGATTAAATAATGGGTGTTATCTTAATCCTCACCTGTTACAAAATAATGAGTCCTTGATACTATAGAATTCCACCATTCAGTTAAATAATTTTTTATTACCTTTATCATCAACTATGAAAGAATAATGAGTCCTTGATACTATGTAATCCCACATTTATATTATATAATTTTTCAATAAATGGGACAAACCTGAGGAACATTATATGATTAGTTTCTACGAAAAAGGTACAGAATACCAGAAAAAGTAAACTTTTATCCTAATAAAATAAATATTCTTGGTTTAACTCTTGGATACATTTACAACAAAATATATCCTAGGGACATAACATAATGTAATGAGGATACCATGAACCCTAGTATGTTAATAAGAATGGGATAAAAATATTGTGATCATTAGATATTTTAATAAGAACATGAGGCCTAATGATAATACATGATAAAGTGGAATATAATAATAATGAGAATGTGGATCATAAAATATAAATGTGGATAAATCATTTAAATGATACATTCATAATCAAATAACCATTTTTTATCTCCAAGGTCTCATAGATGAAAATTACCAAAGTAATTTACAATGCTATAATTAAACTAATCATCTCTAAATATTAAATTATTTTACAATTGAATTATAGATCTACCTGGGGGATCTACTCATATTACTTAAATTCATGTGTGATAGATATATCATTATAAATATTTTAATAAATATCCCCTAGGTAATAATGAATTGGTTTCTTATCAAAATCTTGGCATACAAATTAGCTTACTGACATGAGCACTACATCATTTTTAACCGATAAAAACATTTTTGGGTTTAAATATGTAATTCCATGAATAAATAATTAATTTTTAAATCTATTTTTACCCTGATTGAAAATAAATTTTTCGGGGTACTAAAATAAAAATAAAAATAGAATTTTTCATGTAAAATATGAATATTTGACAACTAAATTTGGTAGTATGACATGTTTAAAAAATAGTATTCGATAAGGGTAAAATTATAGTAGACAAGGGTATCCCATTAATTAAAGACTATTATTATTTTCAAATGATAATATAATGTTGAAAATGATCATAGATTTTATATTATATGAAATACCACATGAAAAGATAATTTTATTGGAAAAGAGAAGTTGTGATTTCACTTAACATGAAGAATTGTCCCTAGAACGTGATATTAGAACCATAGGGCCCAAAGAAACCATCAATCGACTCCATGGGATGGAAAATACGTATAACATCATTGAAGATGGACTGATATTCAATGGAAATGGAAAATGTGTTGGTATTTATAGGAGAAGTGGATAAATTGTATAATAATTTCTTAATATAGGTTAGGAAAAAATAGGTTCCTAAAAATGAGAAACTATTGGCTTACCCATGGTTTTTGTCATGGAATTAGACATTTTTTTCATAATATATGTTATTTTAATACACCTAAATAGAAAGAAAATTAAATTCTTCTTTTTTTAGGGATGAGTAAATATTCCTAAAAATTATATTTTTTATAAATCTAACATTACTTTTTAAACATTATTATGTAATTTATACTATAAAAGATTTGTTAAATATTTCAAATTAAATAATATAAATAAAATAATAGGATTTAGGTCTTGTACTCTGCTTAATGAATTTTTAAATAATCATCATATAAATATTATTTTATAAAATATTTTGAATCCTTAAAATTGTATTTTTTACAATTGAGAAAATAAAATATTTTAGAAAAATCTCTTAAATTCACTGTAACCTAAGTGATAAGTTCTAATATAAAAACTATTTTTTAAATTAATAAAAAAATACATGAAATAAGATAATTTTATCTTTAAAATAAATAATTCATTAAATAATTAAAAATATAGGTTTTATGGCACAATAAAAATTATGAAATTAAAAAAATCGATGGCCATTATAATAATATTATAACTTTTGTTATTTAAATAAAAAAATTAAATTAAAATTTCATAAAAAATTACTAGAAATTATACATTATTTTATTATAGAAATTATATAATTTTTTTATAAAAATAAATCTATGTTTTATTTTCCTTCGAAAATTAAATTATCCCATTAATCTTAATTTATTTTATATTTTCTTAAGAATTTTATTATTTTAATTGATGGGAAAAAAATTTAATTATAAAAATAAATTTACAATAAGTTTTGAAAACATAACCCCTTATTACACCAACATACATCATAAGTGTATGTTGTACAATTATACTAGTTTATTTGGATGGCTTAGCTAACAACGACTGAGTGGTAATATACACAAACATGTAATTCTCTCATATGAGATTTCCTTCAAGCTTAACTTGTTGAAGCATAGTTTGGTATTGGACATTGGTGGACCCTAGTGATGTTACCTCCTTCCTGAGATAGAACAAATGGAATTAAAATGGTAGAACCTTACTGGGTGAGGCTATCAATTATCATTTCATTATAAATTATCTATTGTCATTAGTACTTATAAATACTAATTATAAAGGAAAAATTATGAAAAAATTGTATAGTTTTTTTTCCTCATTTTGTTCAAAGGAAATATTGTCCATTGGGAATATAATATTAAAATCCCAATTGTCAGATTTCCCTATATGTCATATAAATATGAATTCATTAAATCAATCAAAATTCATTATATTTTCTCTTACAATTATATTTTTTTTCTATAATTTTTTTATTTATATAGAGAAATTTTATATTATTTCTATATAATTTATTATTGGGAATTTGGTTCTAGTAGATAAGGGTGATCCACACATTCCCATTCTAGATGTTCTATTTCATATTTTTTTATTCAGTTGTAAATTTTGGCATTTTAATTAGTTTAATATCCATCTAAATTAATGATCATTATGAATGATTTAAAAATTTTTGGTTTCTAATTTATATTATTCATCTATAGTATTTTATAATATATATAGAAAAATTATTTAGGAAAAAATATCATTTAAATTTTTTTTGTGACATTACATTCCCCCCCTTATGAAATTTCATCCCCAAAATTTGTACTCATTTTCCATTCGAGAAAAGGCTGGTGTGTTTAGGTCTTATTGACTCCTTGGGTCCCCACTTCAATTTTTAATAATTATGGATCATCCAAAATAAATTTTAGATTTGTGTAGTCTTATTGTGTAAGTTTTTTTTATGTAAGAAATAACTCCAAGGGATTCTCCTTATAAGATAAACCTTGTTCTAGTTGTACCACCTTCAGATTTTGTACAGTTATGGGATTAGGTATGTAATTCCTTAATATTTATACATTAAATACATCATGAAATTGAGCTATTTTTTTATTTCTAGCTGGTATATTACTTGTACTATGTGATCAGTGATTTCATAGTTGCATATGCCCCTAAGGGTATGCCTCCCTTTCTTCTAAAATTGGAATATTTTATTCCATGCTGATATTCAATGGAAAAATTTGTTCCAAAAATCAGAATCCATTTCCCATTAATGGTTTTCATCATCACTCTTCTATAGAATCTGTACAACCATTATATGTTGTTGGATGGAATGAACCATTTCTGTCATCTATTTCACATGATTGGGTAGAGGAAAAGATTCACTTTCCATTTTCATCCCAAAAATATACAGTTTCTCATATATTTATATATAGAGCTTCATATGGATCCATTTGAATACTTTAGTAAAATTTATTATTATATGAGGACTCAACAACAATGATGTTTTGATACCAACCACCTATAACTTTCATTGGCCATGTTCTCTTCATGTCCTCATGTATCTCAATTTTCCTTTTATATGGACTATTAGTTTGGGGTGTTAGGCCATACTAAAATTCATTTAAGTATTCATATAATGATGTTGAATTATCCATATCATTGATTTGAACCTTTGATCATGATCCAAAATTATATAATGTATCACCCCGTGAAAAATCACTACTTCCATTATGTATATCATGCAATGTTTTCACAGATGGATATTTCCAAATATGGATGAAATGTACAGTTTTGAAGAGATGAAGAACTATAATCTATATTGAATTTTTTCCTTTGGATGATATTGGGAGACTAGTGATGATTTCCAGAGTGATATTTTCATACTTCAATATTGGAATGGGTAGTTATTTCAATACCCCTTAAGGATGTTTTCAATTTTCCTTCACTTTTTGACATACCAAGAGCATTGTAGTATAATAAGAAAGGCCTCTTTTCATATTATCCAATAAATAATGACGGAAATGGTCCCAATAAATATTAGTTATTCCAGGATGTGAATATAAATTAGATCTTTCAGCTTCATCCTTTATCTCATTCATTATATCTGTGATTTTTGGGACACATCGCCATTTTTGAAATTTATGAACAACTTCTTAAACAATATTTCAACTAAGAAAAAACACATAATTCTTAGACTATATATTATTTAGTGAAAAATGAACTTCACATTGATCTCCCATGATCATCTCAATTAATTATAGGTGATAAACAACTTGCAATTGGGTTGATGATGTTTCATCCATTACAATTACCATGTTCAGTTTGACAAGGTCCTTGATCAAAGGTTCTCCTTGAATCCTCCTAATTAACATGACAATAGGTCCTTTCCTAGTTAATGAATATAATAATATGTTCTATTTATTAAGGAGATAATTTATTTAATTATCATTGAATTTATTATTTTCCAGTAATCTTATTTTTCTCATATTTTAATTCATTTTGATGGAAATATAATTAAAACATTCTTAGCCTTTGTATATATCACATTTCTCTACATAAAGGAAGTGCCTCTATTTTTTCAGAGAAAAAATAACTACATCTAATTATAGATCATGATTTGGAAAATTCATGTCATGAGGATTCAATTGTTCAGATTCACAAGTAAACAATTTTCATTTTCTATGAGCACACACCCAATCCCTTTTATATTTGATTCAATAAAAAAACAAATTCATCACCAAATAAGGGTAGATTCTACACATCTGTAGTATCCAATTTCTTTCTCAGTTATTAGAATCCTTCTTAAAACTCAATTTTCAATATTAAATTATATAATTTTCAAGAAAACATTTTAGTGGATTAGAATGCTGGGAAATGTTTTTCACTAACCTCCTATAATATTAGTCTGAGTAAAGGAAACAAATAATATTAATTACCATTATAGGATGATCTAACTCCTATATTTCAATTTTCATCACTGGGTGAAATTAGATTGCATAATTTCTAATAATGTTCACCAAGAATGAATCATTTTCTAACTATATTTTTAATTTTCAGGTTTTTTTGAATATATTCTCATTCCCTAATTTTCTAATGATAACCCTTATATATTCTTCATTATCATTGTTTCTCTTGTTGTATATTCAAATGGAAATAGTGTAAGTACCATGAATTTTAAATATTAGTTATTAAATAATCTATTCATAAAATCTATAAATATAGAATGATAATATGTTAAGGTGATAGTGTTAAAAATAAACTCATATTTATCATATCTATTTTGGAAGGCATTCTCTGTAACACCTTATTTCTTCACCATTATTTGGTTATAAACATATTATAGATAAATCATAACTAATAATTGATCTGCACAAAGATGGAAAAATAAATCACCAATCCTTGGGATATTGAACTTTCTGTTCATTGTGATTCCATTATGTTGTCAATGATCAATTGATATCCCCATTGATATATACTTGTTATTCACAATGAGAAAAGGTGATACCCAATGAGACACAATTCGTTGGATAAATCCCTTACAATAAATTCATGATCTTATTTATTTATATCCTCTAAATCAATATTTTTAATTCAATATGGGGTGATTGATATCAACATGGATCCAGGTTTGAGGTCAATATAGAATTGTACCTCTCTTTCTAAGGTAGGTCAAGGTAAATCCTCAGTAAATACATCAATGTATTCCCAAACAACATGGATATTATATATTTATATAAATTAATATCCTTAACTCTATTCAATGGCCATATCAATAAAAAATTCGATGGGAGTTGCTTCATAGAAAATCTCAGATTGGGATATCTCTCTATTGAAAATAAGTACTAGATTTCTGTTTCAAAATACTGATATTTCATTTCTTATAATTTTTATCTAAAATTATAATTGGAGATCTAGTCTATCTCTTTTATATTACCGAATTATAAAAACCAAAATACATCAAGATTTGTTTTGTGTTTGAAATAAAAAAATTTAATATTCTTGTTTCTTTAAAATATTGAATCACGGATAATTCCTCTAAGAGTATTAAAAGATAAATATACTTCTATTTGTTTTGGGATTTATTTTATATTAATTTCAAAAAATAGTAGACATAAAGGAATAAATTGAACCATAATCTAAAAATGTACTTGATATATTTGAGAGAAAAACATTTTTACCTTCTTACACATCATTCGGAGCCTCCACTTCATCAATATTGATAAAAAATTCCCAATATTTCTCCTTATTTCAATCAAAATATTGATAGTGGTTTCCCTACATTATTTTATGATTTGTAAATTGTTTTGAAAAATTCCAAGAATTCCATAAATGAATCACTAAAAATATGGATGGTATTTCACCATCTCCAGTTATCAATTGGTGTTGAAAATTTATGGATTGTCCCCTAATGAACATTTCGATATATATGTCCATATCTTTATAAAATTTAGTACATTACAATTCCATGCAACAATTTTCCACAATTATTCATTAAAAATTTATTTACATGGGAATTTTTACTTTCTTTCCTCCTATTTCATGTTCAAATTTCTTCCCTATGTTTGGATACATTGGACACATCATAACATTTGATATATCTCCCCACCGAGTCTCATTAAATCGAGTTCTGGGTTTTATAAATCTTTAATATCTGTTTATAGAATTCAATCTATATTTTGTAGATTTTTTTAATCATGGGGGATTAGTCAATTAAATAATCTATAAACATTTCCCATTTGGTACATTAGAGTGATAAATATTTATCTATCCTACATTGTGATTTTAATCTCACTACATCCCACCAATTTATATTTCATATGATTTTATTTGTGTAATTCCTTCTCCATTTTTGTTCACATATAATGGGAAAAATATTTATTGAAAAAGATTATTTAGAACAATTCCCAATGCATAGAATTCATATACCTTCTTGGATTCGTGATTTTAATCATTTTACACAACTGATCTATTTCCCTTTCTCATAGTTATACTTCCATTGTGAATTTATCTTTCTCTGAACAATATAAAAAAATATAACATTTATATAGAGATTATCCATTATTCATTAATCAATAGGTCAGCAGATCCAATGAAATAAGGTGTTAGTTGATGAATAATAGAATCAAAAGAACATTTTTCCCTCTGATGTGGCTGTAGAATCATTACATGATTTAAGTAATTGTTCAAAAATTGAGTTAGATGATTCATCATTAACATGATATTTTATATTCCATATTCAATCTAACAAATTTTAGTACATCAAAGGCTTCACTATTATTTTTTGTTCTCCATCTTGTTTCCCACTATTATTCCTAATGATTAAAACCAAATAGGAAAATGGAAATCTTTTACAAATCGTATAACATTACATGGTATTTTTTCATAAATAATCATTCTTAAACAAAATTGTAATCACCTCTAATAAAAGAAAAAAAATTCAATATATCATTGAAAATGGATACAATTTATTTTAATTATCCAAAAATATCCCCCTGGATTGTCAAACTAGGAGTGAATCAATTCCTAATTTTGTGCACAAATTCCTACTCTAGTACAGATCAATGTGGAATTTTCAAGTGTTACCCCTTGGTACATCTATTCCAAAGACACACTGTCATTTTCATATATGTACATGGATTTCTTTTTCTATAAACCTATTACATTAAACATCGCCAAAATACTAGTATGTTTTACTCATTTTAAACATATCAAAATACTTCTTCCTAAAATTTTCATGTCAAAGTTTTCACAAATAAATAGATCATCTTTTGATACCAACTATGAATTCTAACTCTTTTATTGAATAACTTTTCATTACATAGGAAAAAATAGTGGAATCTCCCATTTTTATTTTCATGGAAAAAATGATCATAATACATGAAAACATAACATATTCTTTTAAAACCACAAGAAATAAATATTATTGGGTTCACTCAAGGATACCTTAACTGCATCTCATATACTGTTGGTGTACATCATATAAATTTTTTATGCATGAATTTCAGTAAGGGAATACACAAAGGATAAAAATCACATTATCACGAGGCATATAAATAAAAAATGATGCATAATGATAAGGAATGAAAAATAGAAAAATAATGAAAATAATAAAATTATTCATAACATAAATGTCTGTATATAACATTAATCTATGTCCTTTATAATCAAATAATCGGGATTTTTTAGAATGTTTCCTTAAATTAAAATTACCATGGAAATTCACCAAAGTATCATAAAATATGTCATGTATATAGTTTAAATTAATTACAGAATGCATTTTATCATTATCAGGGTGATTCATTAATATATATTAATTTCATGAAATCCATATTAATCATATTAAATGATTTAATTAAAAAATCAATGAGAATAAATAACAGATTTCTTATGAAAATCAAGGAATACCAAATAACATAAATACATGATCATTACATCATTTTTAAACCATTAAAGTAAATGTGGGATTCATATATGTAAAACCCCAAATAGAAAGGTCATTTATAAATCTATTTGAACACCCATTTTAATGAAATAATGATTCCATATTTAAATAAAAATGAAAATGGAATTATTAATGTAAAAGAGCGATATTTGAGAAGTAATTTCGACAACATGACAAGAATAAAAAATGGTTTAAGATAACTGTAATATGAGTGTGGAAAATCATTACCCATCCAAAAAAGAATATTTTTATAATAATTTGAAAATAGAATATGGAAAAAGATAATAATTTTGAAAATAGAAGACGTGCCACATGAAATGGGAACATGAATGGAAAAGATAAGGGAATAATTACCTTACCTTCAAGATTTATTACTAATAACAGAGGATGGAAACCTGCGGGAATGGGGAAACTATGGGGGAACTAATTGGAAGGAAACAATCTGCAGAAATTCAAGGCTATTGGATTGGGAGTGATTTAAATTGATAAATGGGTGGGTATTTATTGGACAGGTAGGATAATTTTTTAGATAATCTAAATATATAATTAATAAAAAACTAGGATTTTTAAAATTAAAATCCATAAGCTTACCCATGATTTTTATAATTGTTTTTGACATTTGGGTCAAATTTTATGTTATTTTAATCCTCTAAATATTTAAAAAAATTAATACATGTTTTTTATTGAAAAAACTATATTTTACAATGCAATGTTATTATAATTAAAACACCCCTTTTTATACATTGGAAATTAATATATATATTTTTAAATGTATTATATCAATTGAAATACAAAATATTAATAAAATTACATGATTTATTTCTTGTATTTTTTATTATTATTTATGAAAACACTATGACATAAATAGGATGTAATAAAACATATCTAATGACTACAATAATATTTTTTACTCACCAAAAAATAAATAATTTTTTAAAATTCTCCTAAATTAACCTCATATAATTTTCATATGATGATTTTAAAAACGTTGTTTTTTAAGAAAAAAAATATATAAATATTTGAATTCTGAATTTTAAAAATTAAAATAAAAATTTGTTTAAAAATATTTTTTTAAGGAACAATTAATTTTCTAACTCTTATAAAATATATCACGCTTCTTTAAGAAAATAGAATATAATTTATTTTTAAAATGAAATTGTTATGAAATATTATTTAATTAAAAAATAAAAAACTGAAAACCATATATTATAATAAAAACTATAGTAGTTTTCGACAAAAATACAATTTTTTTTTCAAAAAATTAAAATATCAATTTCAACTCAGTTAAACATAATTTTTATTAAAAACTATTGTTAAGAATAATTACTTGGAATTAAAATTAAATTTATAAAATGGAATTTACACTATTTTCTGGACCCACAACCACTTATTACACCTATATATAGCATAAATTTATGGTGTGTGATGGAGATAGTTTTTTGCAGTGGCTCTGCTAACATCGACTAATTTGTAATCTCTATTACCTTGAATATCTCTTATATGATAACTTTATTCTAACATAACTTGACAATGATCATCATTGGATATTACAAGGGTGAAACCCAATTATTCTACCTCCCTACAATGTTCTGCCAAATGGGCTTCACTCGACCTTAATTTTCTTGTAGAGGCAAGCAATTCAACTTTATATATCAATTATCCGTTATCATTACTACATATAACTCTAATTATAATGGTAAAATTATCAACACTGTGGGTAGTATCAAAACATTATGTTGATCAATCATCATATTGACAATAGGTTATATAATGTTCAAGAACCAGCAATCAAATTTTTGTTTATACTGTATGAATACGAATTCATTCATTTACTCAAAATTCAGTAAAATTTCTCATATGTTTATATATTCAATTTAATTATATGTTAATTGGTTTAAAATTAGTGTTTTGTATAAATATAATTTACCGTGATATTGATTATTATTTTATATTTTGTTGATACATATATTCCTATTTTAGATGTTCTATAACAGATGTTTTGTGGGGTTTTAAATTTTTACATTTAAATTTGTTTCATAGCCAACTAATTTTTTCATAATTGTCAATGATATAAATTTAATCTGGTTTCACATTATTTTTTACATTAATGATAATATATATTATGTGAAAATCAATTATTCATGAAATAAATATCATATGAATTTTTTTGGGTAATTAAAAATAATCACCTGGACAACCACTCAAATATGATCGTCTTTTGTAAGTTAACTTTCTCATTTTGAATCACTACGAAGGGGCCTAAAATAAATATGGAATTTTTTGAAATGAAATTGACCGTGGATAACATCGATATAAACATAACATTTTTATTAATTATGGAATATATGCCATTTCATAGTCAACACATCAATGTTTATGGTTTCTATTTTTCTCTATTTAATAATCCAAACATTATCATCCTTAATTTTCCCTTCATTTTAGTCGATGGATAAAAAGAGGTTTGAAATATAAAAAACCAATGTTATTAGAAATGTGATAAATTAAAAAATTATTTTCCTAAGAAAATAGTAGTATTAGATCAGAACAAAATAAAAATGCATTCTAGATTAACTAAACAGTTGAATTTAAAAATGAACCAGGTGAAAAAGAACATCAGTAATTAAAAGAGAAAGTTGAAATTGGGACCTTCATGTGATAGACGACTCTAATTTTCTATCGATATTCGAGTCCTTTAATAATTGAGTAATGGATCAATTCCATTGAAAATGTCTTATCAATCTGTCAACGGTATATAATATTGATGGCCATTATGGTTATTTGTTGTATGTAGCGAGAAGATGATAAATGTTTTGGGTTGATTAAAAATGTACCATGTGGAGGATAGTAATAAAACCTTAGTAGTTATAATTCAATAAAAATTATTGATAAAATATTTCCCTCAGATACTATGTCATAAATTGGAGAGATATTTCATTAGACATAAGAGGAATGGTGATAAATCAATTGAGGCTTATGACGTAATCCTCCCAAACTAGAACAATATGATTACATATTTTATATTTACCTTAAAATAAATCATTATTTTTTATTTAGTGGGATATATATGAATATATGAACATATTTATTCATTTTAGAAATTAAAATATATAAGAAAATAATCTGATGTACCATCAATGTTGAAATTAATATCATAGAATCTCATGGTTCTTCCAAGTCACGATATAGTAAGATAATAATGGCAACTAATTCTATGGGAGTGTTGGGGAATGATCATGGATGAAAAAATACCAACATCCCTCATGTAAAATTAGTGATAAGAATCATCCTAATAATTCTATGAGGGGATATATTAATTTCATTAGTTATGAAAAGGAATTCCACAATGAATATGAATACTGATTTAAAAATTCAACAAATAAGATGGAAGAAAATAATGATCCATTAAACCCATATCCAATGGTTCAATGATTCAATAATAATGAACAATAACAATATGAAAATAAATTCCCTATTCAAATAGTTTTCATCAATTACTAATGTAATAATCCCCCATGTCCTACAGACCTTGGGAATTTAGATAATGAAAAACTATAGAGGTGGATCTTGAAATTGATGTGGTAATAGGTATGATAGTTATTTATTCCTGTATATTAAACAAACTATATGAATTAAAATGTCTAAATTAATTTCTCCCACGACCGTTTATTAAAATTATTCTCAACCCACCTCAAAACATGGAAGGGAAACAATTGATTAGAATATAATATTGCAAAATCAGTACATCCCATGTATATCACATCTCCCATATCCATATTTTTATAAAAAATATACATGTGATATTTTTATACCTCCTTCAACGAAATTAATCACAATCATTGTTATGGATTTTCTTCCCTTGTATAGTGATAATATAAACTACTAAGAGATGTAAATGACCCATGTTATTATGATTCTCCTCTAATTTCATACTATATTGAGGAATACGATGAATCTCTTTTTGAATCATCATGTTAATAATAAAATATGTTATCCTAGGATAAATGGTATCTACCTCGAATCACTAATAATAAGTAAAAGTTCATCCCAGAATACATAACCATTATAAATGAATATGATGATGTGTTTCCTAATTAATTTCTTGATCTTACTCTCTAATGTTATCTTACATTCTCAAACTATCGTTTATGCAGAACATAATATATATCTTTTAATTATAATAAAATGTACACTTTTCAACAAGAATAGTGGAATGGGAAATATTGGAGAATCCTCAAGAATGTTTAATTTACCAAATTGATTCACCATATGGTTCTGCCATGCTCTTCATTAAGAAGAATAATGGGTCTTTGCACTTATTCCTTAATTATCATCAATGTACCAATACCATTATAAATATTAAGTAACCCTTAAATAGATTGATGACATGATTAAACATCTATCAAGATCGTAGTACTACTGTAATTTATATCATTGGTCAATATATTATAAAAAAATAAATGAAAGAGGAGACACCCAATACTACATTTAATTCCATGCAAGGGAACATGGAGTTAATAGTGATTATTTTTGGACTATATGATGGACCAAATATAATCATGGAAATAATGAATTGATTTATTACAAATTATAGTAATTATTTGTGTTTGTATTCATAGATGCTATTTTTATATACTATTAATTTATGTAGGAACCTAAGGGGATTTATAATTTTGTACTAAAGTCCTGATGGAAGAAACATTCATATGAAAATTATAGAACTTACATATTTTGGATGGAACTAGTAAAATTATGTGGGAATGTTAGAACCTGTAAATATATATTATTCGATTCAATAATTATAGATTAAATTAATTATTTTTAGAATGCATTATATTTTATGTAAATTCATATTTTCATTGGATTATCTTTGTACTATAACTTATTTTTGAGAACCTTCTAATGGTTTTCAAGAACTCTTACTGAGCGTACTTAAAAGGGGTGATGATTAACAGGATTTATGAAAGTGGATATATATTTAAGGAGTTGTAGAATTATATAATATTTGAACTAGGAATCACATTACTCAATAGTAGGTAAGGATTCATGATACACAATGAGGTGTCTGAAATGGTTGTGGATTGTGTACCAATTTGAATAGAAAAATCAATATTGTTTCCACCTGATAAATAAATATTTTGGATAAGAACTTCCAGACACATGATATATAATTGGATATAATTATATAATCATTAAATATTTATAGAAAATATCTCTACAAGGCGTATCATGAAATATAAATATATAAAAAATTCATTAAATATAGATTCACCAAAAAATGGGCTCAATACGAAACAACATATGTTGTTTGATATGATCAAGGATTATTATTTTTCAATCCACTACCATCTTGTGATTGTGATTAATTTGGTGCATACTAATGTATATAATATCCTTTCATCTAATTAATAATTGTAATTAATAGAGATAAACTCTTATTAGAAATGTAACAAATTGATATTTGAATAATAATATTCTATTCCTAATACATTACTCAAATAATTATTGAACCATCCATAAATGGGTTTGAAAATGATTTCAAAAAAGAAATTGTGGAGATTTATAGAAATATTTTGAATACTTTAGTGTACATATATTAATGATATGGATTCATATGATTTAGAGCCCAGATATGTGTATTAGATAAAAATAAATGAAGATGACACTTTTGGTAGATGTGCAGAGGTCCAACATCACTATTCTTCCATGACGTACTAATATGTATAGAGATATGAATTAGAAATTGTTTTGGGAATATATAAATTGGTAGATTAATGAATTCATATCCCAATTCATGGCGAGAAAATAATTCATTGATGAATGATGTCAGTTAATGTTTAGGATGCAAATATTTTCTATACCAATATAAAAATTAAAAGACATTACCTTCTATTTCATCATATAACTCCCCTATAAATAAAATGTAAATAAAAAAATTCAGGTAAAATTTAAACACCTAAAAAATTCAGTGGTTTTCATTTCAATCATGGAATATTTTAAACAATAATAACCCACTAATATATACATAAGATATGTGTTATGGCCAAGTGGAGTTCCACTATCCACTAGGTCTGAATAAGATCTATATTTGTTCTCTTTCTTTTTTGAGAATCGTTCAAATAACATTGGATATAAAGATGAGTTTCAGTGCTGCTTGTCATAATTGGATATATTTTTTTCTAAAAGTACAACTCAAACTCATTAGGAAATTATAAGGTCATGTTGAATAAATTTCCCAATGGACTAGGAATAATCACCTCCCCATAATTGGAGGACTCATGAAATATAAATTTAAATATTATTATACAAATTTATTCTTTTGTGGATCTATATTGAAATATATTTTAGAATCCACTTTGTTTTGATGATGTCGGAGAGATTAATCTTATGGGACGAGATCTTATTCAAGAGATGATCAATAATTATCAAACTAGTTATGTATATATGAAATCCGTAAAATTTAAATATCATAAATACGAATAGAGTTGACAAATTACAAAAAAATTATTGTAGTTGAAAAGTGTTCCATTCAATATTTCCATGTTTCAAACACATGAGGCTTTGTAAAAGGGGGAATATTTTCCATGATATATTATCCCCTTTGACAATGATGATTGAGTCATAGAAATAATCTATCTACTAGCACTTCCACATCACTTATCCCAAGTAAGTGATGTGTTATATCTATAAATATTAAATTTGTAAATAATGAACCCATAAATTTTACTAAACATGAAAGTGGTACCACTAGATAATATACATTCATATGAGAATAAACCAGTGGCAAACATAGATTATTGAATTTTTTTTTATAAAAATAGTAAAACTCACTCAGTTAAATTATAGTGGTTGAAACACATGTTTGTGGGAGAAATAATTGAGCCAAAAGATGTGATGAAATATAAGTACCCTTATTTAATGTAGTGTCGTAATGTAACATTTCACGTGTCAAATTTATTACGTGGGAATAATTTAATTACCCAATATTTCCAAAATTATGTTCCCATTTTGAAAGAATACATTTTCTATTCGACAATATTTTTATAGAAAACATTATCACTATTATTAATTTTATGACCATTATTGAATATGGTTATAATTATCATGTTTGATTTAAAATACTTTTATGAATAGTATCTGTTCAATAATTAGCCATATTATAATGTCTATTAGGGTATTTAAATATTAAGGATTATGATAAAGTCTACATGACACAGATGTATCTACTCATGGTCACGACCAGTAGGATCATACCATACGAAGAAAATTGATAAGTGTTTCTGAGTGATATTCAATCACTGAGAATCATCATTGACCAAACACATCCTCAAAATCACTAATTAATGCACAAAAAAACCTAATATTGTAGAATTTATTTCTTATCGAGATCATATTCAAAACCCTATTCACTGAATAAACCCATGAATGTGCCACCATCACACACCATGTCGATTTGGAATATGCTACTATCAAAAATGGGTTTTTATATAGAACCTCTTGTTATGAATTTCTATATTTTCTTTTATATAAAATAATTATTATATTTAAATAATTTGGATATTAAATAATATATTATTTTATAACGATTTTTTTATTATGTATATTTGTATATGAAGAAATAAAAATTGAATATTCAAAAATATATTTCTTCAATTAGAACAGTCTATTTGATAAATTATTTAATTTTTTCCAATATATAATTTTTTTATAAAATAATCTTTTCAACTAATATATATTTATATTTAAATAATAATAAAATTTATTGATGTCAATTTTTGAAGGGTCAAAAAAATGTTAGTATCACAAAGACAATTATTTTATTGTTAATAATTGTTTGTATTTTAAGTGAAAATTATCTAAATTATAGAAATAAAATGATAAAATAAATAATATTTTTCAATTAGGCACCTCAAAATTTTCCAATGCATAATATTTCATACTATTCTAAGATGTTATATTTTTTTGGTAAAAAAATATAATTTCATGAATAATATATTTTTATACCATAATAAATTATATATTTTTATAAATTTTTATTAATTTTTGAAACCTTGAACGAGTCATCCAAAACCTATATTATAATTCATTGATTTTAAATAAATTATTTACTCACTGGACTCACTTTTACAAAACTAGTGTTTTTATTTTATGTATTTCAGTTCCTAAACATAAAAAATGGAAAAAATATCTTATTTCGTATAAAAAATGGCAATGTTTGTGGTATTTGTTATTTTATCATATAATGACTATATCATATTTTTAGAAATTAATAATGAATTCTCCTCCAATTTTCAATAAATACGCACACAATAACCATATTCTCTTTACTAAAAACCCATTATTCTTATATTTACTCTCATTATCCCTATATGAATATCTTCCATGGTGATACTATGATTTTAATATGATCCTACCAATATTTTTGAAGCTCTATAAAGAAGAATGTGATCTACCTCCCTATTCATTTACAATCAATAACATTCTTTGTATATTGACTTTTAAATATAAATTGATCATATTTTCATATGATTATAAGTATCAATTTACATTGAAATTGAATATATAAAAATGGTAGATTAGTTATCACCACTAATTATTACGGTTTCCTAATTCATTTCTTGGGTAAAATAAGGGAGTCCCTCATCCCCCACTTTATTCAAGAACATTCATAGTATTATAAAATTAGACTTCTAATTTTTCATGTTGTATTGTGATTATACACATCCATTTTACATTATATATTATTTAAATGGATTTTATATATCCTTTCACTATCATTAATACCTTCAATGAACCATTATATACACCAATTTAGTGGTGGAATGTATCATATGATTTTACATAGAAAACATTTTTAATGTTATTACCCATTTCCATTTCCAATAAAGGTTGTTCACCAATATGGGAATATTATTAATTTATTAAAGGATTATTTTTATGTAACCCAAAATCCTTAAATATTGGATTTATTTTCATTAATTATATTCTTATATTGTATGATCAATGTGTCACAGAAATTCATATACATGATATTTATATTATGGGTGTGACGATAAATATATATCCCTATAATGTATTTGGAAATGTTTTCATCTCCATAGATTTCATTTCTCGTTCATTGTATGTATTCTTAAGGACATTATTTTATGAAAACTTAGTGGATAACATTGACTTATTCATATAATGTCGTGTTTTATATTATTTCATCAATTACATATTTTATTTATTTCACAATTTTTTTTATGAATTGATGTTAATTTCTAACGTTATCACCAATTTTAGGTTTCCATTATATGAATTCTGAAAAAAAACAAATTAATTTTATATAGTTATACTTTTACTATTCAATAACTGGGATTTATAGTTTACTAATTTCTTATTAACATTCTCATTTAATCTCAAGTTGTTTAATAAGAACAATTAGATTATAAAAGAATTATAAGGAGTTTGAAATAAATTTCTTTCACCATATTTCATGTTATTATTTTATCTTAAATTTATAAAATTAATCATGGACCTTAAATAATTTCATATTGAATTATGTGTTACATTTTTAGTAAAACATTTAAAAATATTATAAAATGTATCAGTTATCTTAATTTCTTTGGTTTTTTCCTACATATATTCCTAATGGAACTATATAATATAGAACTTTATGACTATGAATTACTTAATAACGTTCCTTAAAATATGACTGTGTTATAAGAATATGTAAGATGTATTGATCCTTGAGGGGGTAGTGACACATGTGAATGCCCAGTGATGATTGGTACATTAAGGTGGGTGGAATATTTATCAGGTGTCCCAGTATATATATATAAATCTATATTTGGTAGAGATAGTGTATATGGATTAACATTCATTTAAATAGAATCATTTTATATAAATAATTAATAGAATAAAAAAAATCATGCTTTAGGACAGTAATAGTTTAGTTTCATTGGAAACTGTGAACACATTCATCTAATTTAGTCAATGATCATCAAAATATCCCATAATGATCCACCCCTTTTGGTACTCCCACTAAAAAGCCTTATTCATATCCTGGGGAAATTAAAACTAAGAAAGGGTGATATCATATTCATAGACAAGGGTCATTAAAGGAGACATAGAAGCATACCCTAAACCTAAGTGTATGAAAACATGATAATACCATTTATATATCATATCCTACACATCAATGATAGTAATCATGTGTAATGGTATAAATATTAAAATTTCATAATAAATGAATGATAAGGTAATTTAGTGAATAGTAACTAAGAGACTAACATCAGGAATAGATATTGAATTATAGACACCTAAATATATTAAATTATTTCCATAGTAGTCAAGGAATACAACGAAAGAAATCTTAGTGGAAAAATTAAATTACAAAATATGGTTCACTCCACATTCTATACATGTTTTACTAAACTAGATTATCTTCCAATTCCACACCAGTATAACTAATCCATCTTCACTTACCATTCCTTCCATTTCATATTGAACCAATTACACTCGTAATTCTAACCTAATCATACTAAACTTATTTCTCCCTCAGTCGACCTCTTTCATATTGAACTGAGTTCCTCCCCATTCCATCCCTTTCATACTAAACCGAGTTCACACAAATTTCCATCCATATCATACACAACCTAGTTCAGTACTCATTCTTTATTTATCATTCTAATGAGATATAAATATTTACCCAAAGAATCATAAATACATATTTTTCTAAAAAATCACATAAAAAATCATTCTTCCATGTTCTTCAAAAATTAAAAATAAAGCATTCATAATATCATGGAATTGAAAAGTAATTGGTTTCATAAATATCCTTACATAACCAATGAAATGAAATTTATTTTATAATCACTTAATTATATCATAAATTTTTTAAAAGATACATGCTTTACTATAATTTCATCATATAATATCCCATGAAAAGACATGGGACTCAAAAACATTTTATCATAGTATAACCCATGTAAGAGAAATGAGGCTCATAAAAATGTCGTTAAATGAAATAATCATTATTATAAAGAATTCGAATGATACTATTAGATAATAAATAGAGTTAAAATAAAGTAAATATTTTTTTTCATATTAGAGGTTATATATTTTAGAATGAACATTTTCAAAATTTTGTGATAAAAATAATTATTACATATTTCAAAGTGTATTACCCCACATTGAAACATTGGACACATATTTTACATGAAATAATACCATTAAATTAATTTTATATTATGATGAATATTTTTTTATTCATGACATAACCTGTCGATGGGAGGAATATTAATATCAAAAAAATTATAAGTGCATACTATAACACGTGTCACAATAAAGGGAAATTTAAAGAAAGTTACATTGACTTTTTGTTAACATATGAACCGTAAATCTAGTGAAAAAGATATAATGAAATCGAGATTTAAAATAAAATAAAATTTATAAATAATAAAAATTGAATAAATTCATGGGAAATATATACACAATACAAACCAAAATAATGGAGAATAATTCATAAGTCTCACAAAAATAACAATTAGACAGGAAAACCCTTACTTCTTTAGTATCATTTTAATGATGTGCCCCATGAAAGAATTAAATAAATTAAAACAATTAGTATAATGAAATAAAAAAATTAATAATATAAAAAATTATAATTATGTATATAAACCCCAAAAAATATCTGATTTGATAATATGGAATTTATCTCATAGAACTAAAAAGTGAGATGAAATCCCTTTACTTTAATTGTTGGCTTCCTTTATAAACATTCAATACAATCATATAATAAATATACTTTTTTTAAATATAAAAAATAACAATATTATTATATATAATACCATATATTATTTGTTAATTACTCTCTATTTCATGTTTATTAACAATTCCATGTTAAAATAATGTTTCAAGTAATAACCTCTTTATTTATTTCATAGATGATTCGAATTAATATTCAAGATCCCATTAATTATATGATTTTTGACATATTTAAATAATGTAAATCATTATTTATATATATATCATATTTTAAATATATTTTATATTTATTATAACATATCAAATAAATAAATATTAAATAGAATACACCATTCATGGAGACGGTATATCGTACTTACCAATGAATGTGGATTCCATTTTATTTCTGTTATTAAATAAATAAATTATGTTGAATATAGATATATATAGATATATATATATATATATATTAGAATTAAATTATTATTATTATTTTATATAACTTAAATAATTTCACTAAATAAATCCATAATACCTTCCATGTATAGTGTGAATGAATCACATTTCTTTAAGGAGGTTGAATTCCACGCGCCCTCAAACAAATTTATCATATCTAAAAAAAGGAAATCTTGAATATATGAGTTGTATAATAATTAAATAAACAAAAAGAAATCATTAATAACATTTTTGTCATGTAAAAACTCAATTTATTTCATAATGAGCATCCATTAGATGTGGTTAAGGGAAAAAGAACATCATTATTATGGGAGTCAACTGTCCGTCGCACACACGAACGGTAAGATTGTTACCTGTTTGATGTAATCGTGTTTATGTGTAGGTTTTAAAATTATAACAACAACTTCTCAATATATTAAGTGTACATAATTTGTAATAATATAATGTAATAATAATATTTAAATGGGCTGAAAATGAGAAAAATAGAATTTCACATTGTAGAGTGTCACCTCTATTGGGTTAACATTTTTTATGCACTAATGGGATTCCATGGTAAGAATAATGAGCAAAGAGAGGATTATAGTTACTTACAAGGGATTATGAGAGCTTATTTTTGATGATTTTGGATGATCCAAGGTTTCTTGAGAGGTATTAAGAATAGAATGTGTGAATTTCTTTTTAAAGAGGAGGAGGATGGGAAATCATTTAATTTAAAAATAGTAAACACTATTTGGGGGTATACAATAACTCATGTAATTAAACATGGATAAAAATGGATTAAATGGTAATTATGGTATATAAGAAGCTACACCACACCAAAATATGTGCAATTTTATAATTTTTTTCTTAACTTCATTTTTGTCCCACTTTAATAATTTTGGTTTTTCTAAAGGAAACTAGATTTCAAACCCATGTACATTATCAACTATGAAGAAATTAATGTGAAATTATTTAGATAATATAAAACCATTTAAATATAAATACGATATATATCTTATAATAAAAAAATAAATCCATTATGTGTTGGAAATTAATTTTAATGATAATGTTGGTAATGCACAAAAAACTCCACATTAACCAGAACAATGAAAATTATGCTTTTAAAATTTAATGTTCAATATTTTCATTGTTAGTTGTCAATTTGGTCCATGAATGGAAAATAATTTTTATTTATTAAAATTTATAAATATTTTTTTCAAAATATATATTTTTCTAAATTATAAATATTTTAATAATTTATCATCTAATATAAAAAAACAATAATGAAATGTTTACATTATTGGATTATTTTATATTTAAAAATATCAAGGATAGTATTGAATGTGAATATATTAATTTAACACAATTTTAACATGATTCATATTTTGAAATAAAATTATATATAAAAATTTAATTAGTTTTTATCACTTTTAATATTGTCAATGCCATTTATTTTAGTTAATTATTAATTAATTAATTACCTCATTTAGAAATCATTAAGTAGTTAATCTAACTAATTCATCTCTAAAAATATATCAATTAATATGATGAAAAAAATCATTTCAATTTAATGATAATATGTATAACTAAACTAATGTGAGGTTCAGTCCACATCTGAAGGCCTTATTAATGTTAAACACATTGAAGGTTAATATTTAAAAAACATGCATACATAACATAATATATAGGTCACATTTATGGAATTATATCCAACTAACTAAATAAAATCGATCTTAAAGAGTTTTAGGTTTATATAATTCAATATAATGGGTGTTGTACAAGTGAATAGTCATTTATACACATTATATTCAATGTTTTATCATTATGTGTGTTTATTCTTAACTTAATCAAAATATAAAATTTTAATCATTTTAGCTAATAATTTCTCACAAAAACATAAATATATAATACGTGAAAAAAGTTTATAATAATTAAATTTATTTATATAATTTTTTTCAAATTTGATTCACATAACATACTATAAGTAATATAAAATTAAAGTAACAGTTACTACAAGACAATGAGAATTTAAGTTGAAAAGTAATTTTTTTTAATTTTTGTATTACTAATTAAATGTGAAATCAGTTCTAATGATGCAAATGGAATAATTTATTTAAAATTTCAACTAATTTAAATCTAAAATAAAATTAAAATAATATTAAAATATTTTAAAAATACTAGTTGAATAAATAATCTTTGATTAAATTTCATTATTTCTAACTATTCATCCAGAAATGAAATATTTCAGAGAACTCCAAAAAAATCAACCTAAGATAATAATTACATTGTAAATTTAATACCTATTTCTATTTTATATAATTCAATTTAAAAAATTTCTAATATTAGTTATTTTTTATTTTTAATGGAAGAACATAAAAGAAGTTATCTTGAGAAAATAATATTTCTTTTTCAAAACAAGTAGAATTTAATAGAAAATTATATATTTAATTATCAATATGTATTATCGATATGAAACCATTATGAATTGTATTTAAAAATTAGTTATTTTTATTCATATTACTATATATGAGGAATATTTTATAATCCTCTTATATAAAATTATAAATACTATTTCTTGGAAACTCATTGTTTCGTGTAACTATTGTTAAGACGATATTGCATGTAGAGAAATCATAACATGTTGTAGCCTATAATAGAAGTTTAAATTGGTGCATAATTAAGTGAATGAAACATAGAAATTTAACAGATTCAAAAAAATATATACTAAAAAAATGGTTGTTACATTATGACCCCCTTAAATTGATTATGTCCCTAAAAATTCATTTGGGATAACGAAGGATTGTTAATTGAAATAACCTTTAATAGAAATATGCATTGTAAAAAATAATAATAAAAAATAATAGAAAATTGAATGCATGAACTATAATAGATACCCAATATAACTATTAAGTAGGATTCCATGTATGAGAATATACATGGAAAGGAAAATTTTTTGAAATGTTGGAATGTTATAAATACCCATATATATTGATAAATATAACTAATCACCATAATGTGGGTGATCCAAAGAATGTTAAGAATAAATAATCCATAAACAGTTGTAGTGTGAAATATAGAATTGATATAATTAAAATTGATAATAGGAAATGATTTTTTTCAAGCCCCTTTTCAGAAAGATGTATAATATTTCAAAATAATATACACTATCTTGATTTCATTCCCTTTAATAAGAAAAATATCACCCTTTTGTTCATTGATCAATTCCAACTTTATATCTTACTCCCAAGAAATAAACCTGATTTGTTTATTCATAAAGAATTAATAGCTCATGTGATCCATAAATATAATGATAAATTACTACATAAATATTTTTTGACGATCACACAAAAATATATAGAAATTATAATCTGATATGAATGAATCCATATATGGTGATATAATGCTGTAATATGTAAAACCTCACCCAACATTTAACAAAAAGCATATAATAAACGGTCATCCTTTTAAACCATATATATGTTTCAGATCCAATATGTTATAAATATCCTCTCAAAATAATCATAACATTTTTCTCTTAAATATCATATATTAGATCATGGATTTCACATTCCAAACATGTGGATATGTTCATCAGATATTCAGATCTAATATGGTTATAATATAAATTACCAAAAATCCTTTTGGAAAATAGTCATTCTTTCTTATTCCAATGATTTTGGGATATATTCCATAAATCCATGATGTTATAAACTTCATCGAAGATAATATAACCCACAATGCCAATAAATTCCAATTTAATTTTAATGTCATCGATTCTATCAAATATTTTGATCCAAATAAATAATCTATTTATCGAAGCAAAATACAATTTTCTCAATTGAATAAACACCTTATGGGTTTCCTTCCAGTAAAAAAATAAAACCTATAAATTAAATACAATTTTTATATAATCAAAATTATATAAAGTATCCTTTCCGAAACATAATGTAAAAATTGTACAAGAAAATCACATGAATTTTTTGATTTATATAATATAATATTTTAATTACAAATCATAAATATTTCCTTCATCTATATTTATTCGTAACCCATTACTTTAATATTATCTCCATATTATGTAACTCCACCTTACTATAATTTAAAATATATACTGTTTATTATGGTTCCATAACATCAATTTTATCATTAATATTATGTTTAATGAAATCAATAATGTTCTAAACTCTCATACCATTCACATTTTTTAGGTGATCGGTTTATCTCTAGTAGTATAACCAATACATGTACCACTTTCCTGATCCCCCTATTAACATTTCCACTCAGGGAATTTATTTTTATAATTCCCACACATTCATCATCTGAATCATTCAAGTTTTACCAAGTTCTTTCAAGTTGCATGTATAGACTAAGACCAAAACGAAAATTGTGAGAAACACTTTTCAAACAAGAAAATCACATAATCACGAAAAATAACAAATAGGATACATAACTGATGATACATTATTTTATTTGATGGAAGAATAGCCTAATCTATAGAGAAATATATATACATATCCTTAAAAACATCACTAGTTTCTCACTACATTTTTTCACAACATGGATTCTTTAGGTTGACTAAATATTATTTTGATATCATGTATAGTGAATAAAAATTAAAATACATGGATGTTACATCATTTTTTATGAATATTTACATAATTGTTAAAATACATGAGTATGGACCATAAATGTTTAGTGGATTTGGGAACTCATAAAATAATTTTCTAATTTAGTTAAATATTTTCAACATCACCCATAATCATCTTCCCATTTGGTCACATTAAATAAATATTTTATTCATAACATTTGGAATGGAAAAAAAATGGGTGAGATCATATGCTCAGTAACTGTAAATGATGGAGATAAGTAGGAATATCAGGAATATAAGGGTATTAGAATAAGAGATTAACATTTTATGATCCAACCCTACATGTGAATGATAATAAACATGAGTCATGGTATAAATATTACATGTACATAAGAGATGAATCATAAGGGAATCAGGAGAATTAGACATGAGATCATATCATAAGAATAATATACATAATTTATGGTAGACACAAAAACATATAAAATTATTTACATTGTATAAAAGACTTACATTAAATCCACAATAGTGGTAAAAGTCTATTACTAAACATGGATGAATCTACGTTTGATCTAGGTACTTCTAAACCAAGTTCAGTTCTGGTTCCAGCCGTGTATTACTAAACTTGTTTCACGTCCCATTATACCCATGTATTACTAAAATAATTTTATCCCTTGTTCTATATCTATCACACTAAATGATGTTCACACCACATTCAATCCCTATCAAGCTGAACCGATTTCACCCCTCATTTCATCCATTTCATTTGGAATTGAATTCCCTCTTCATTCTAGCCCTATCATAATACCCTGAGTTCAATCTATATTCCATACATTTCATACTAAACCTGGTAAAATCATCATTACATCCCATTAATACTAATTAAATATAAATCATTACCCAATGTGTTGATGGATATATAGCCTCCACCCACAACATAATTAATTCATACATTCATGTGATAGAAAATAATTCAACACCAATCCTATCATGACCCATAAAAGAGACAGATTTCATAAATGTCATATCATATCCAATGAAATGAAATTTATATTATAAAAATTTAATCATATATTACACTACTGAGTAAATATATTCTTCACTATAATATCATCATTATATAACCATAGAAAATCACTGGGTTTCATTATCATTTTTCATGGTATAACATGTGAATGATAATTGGGTCAAATTAGAAAACTATGAACAAATGTATAAATAATTCATAAAAGGAATAATAATATTAACTTGTATAATAAGATATAGAAATCATAGACTAAATCAAAGTATGTAATCTATGATTGAAAATAATTTTTAATGATCATTTAAAACATTTCTTGATGAAATAATCATTAAAATTATAAATATTCCATTAGACATTTAATAATATGAATCACAATTTACATGGAATTATAAAATTAAATGAAGATTATAAAATCATTAAATTATGTATATTAATTATATAACATGTCAATGTGCAGTATATAAACCTTCTATATTGTTATAGGTGTATACAATAATAGGTGTGTCAATAAAAGAAAATTGAGAAAAAAATACATTACCTATATTGAATCATATAACCATAAACCCCACGAAAAAAGTGATAATGATATGGATACATAAAATAATAGTAAAATTATGAATAATAATCATAGTATAAATTTAGTTATGTATATACACCAAACAAAAGAAAATACTACTAAATAAGGTATAATTCTCACAGAAATAAAAGTGTGACAAGAAAGCCCTTACATCATGAATTACTATTTAAAAATTTGCCCCATGAAATAATAAAATTGATTAAAATTATTAACATCTTGAAATAAAGGATATTTAGGAAATAACATGTCATAGTTTATTATATACGCCACAAAAAAACAAGAGAGTGGTTGATATGGAAAGTGTGCCACGGAAATAAAAGTGAGATGAAATATTATTACCATTATTATTGACATTATTCAGAGGCATTAAACACTACTATAAGAGAAATATAAATTTATTAAAAATAATAAAAATAAAAATGTTATTATATATAATACCATATATGATTTACTAATGTCCTCACATTACTAGTTTAATAATAATTCTGTGTTAAATTAATGGTTTGGTTAATAACTAATTTTCCTTTTTCGTACATGTTTCGACTATTTATTCTAGGCCCTATTACAAAGATCTTGATTCCAATATTTCCATAATTTAAATCATTATTTATATATCATATATATTTATTAAAAATTATTAAAAATAATCTATAAAATATAGATATATGAAATGGAATACACTGTTCTTGGAGACATTTGGCCATACATGTAGATGAATGTGGTTTCTTTTTTCAATTTGTATTCAATGAATGATTGTAAATAATATAATTACATATATATATATATATATATATTATAATTCATGTAAAATTATTTCTTCATATATTTTATATAAATTTATGAATCCCATCTTTAATACATTACATGTAAATTTTGATTGAATCACATCTCTTTGAGGAGGCAGTTGTCGATGTATCCTAAAATGGAGTTATCATATATAAATAAATATAAATCATATAGGTATCTATTATATAATTATTAAATAATAATAAATTAAAAAAAATATAATTTATATAACTTTCAAATAGTTTTCCCATCATTATGTCATACCATAAGTGGTTCTGAAGGAAAAACAGACGACATCGTTTACTAATGTCATAGTTCCCCTCACTAAACAATGATAATTTGGTCACCCATTTAATGAAATTTTAGGATGTAACCTTATAATAAAAAAATATATGTATATTTAGGATAATTAGTTTCTTAGATAATCATATTATTTGAGGAAATAAATGCATGGAGAAAGAAATAAACTGAAATCCATGTTGAAGATCATTACCTGTTGTCAGGTAACAACTATTGGTTTGAACTAAATTCATTACTTGAAAGGATTTATGTCAACATAGAGGATTATATGTATTTATAATGGATTTTTGTAAGTTATTTTTTAATGATATATTATAATATATGAAGGCTTTATAGGTTTAGGATAGGGTGAGTGGATACCTTTTTATATAGGAGGAGGAGTGGAATTACTATGAATACCAAATCCTAATCACTATTGGGAAATCATTTTTACATCTTGTAATTATAAATATAAGAAATAAATGATTTAATGTTAATTATGGTCTATAAAAACCACTAACTCAATAAATTAATTAACTTTCTATAAATGTGTATCTTATCATCTATGATTCCCCAGTTTTATAATTTTTTATTTTATTATGGTGACTCGATTTAGAATATATTAAAATTTAAAAATAGGTCTAAATTAAAGAATGACATATTTGAAAATATAAACTCACATAATTTGAAATATAATATATAATTTTCCAATAATAAATGTGTTCTATGTTTGAAATTAGTTTTCAAAAGAATGTATGATTCACGGAAAAACACCACATTAACCAAAATTGTGCTAACAATGTTTCTACTATTTTAAGGTTAATATGTTCATTATAAATGATAAATAGGTCGATGAGTATAATATATTATATATTATTTAAAAATTTAAAAAAAATTGGAAGAATATAATATTTTTGGTAAATTTTTAGTTATTTTAATAAAATATAATTTATTTTAAAATAAGATTAATGTCAATTTTGACAATATTTAATCATATTAAAATTAAAAATATCATGAATGTTATTGAATTTTAATCTATAATGTTAATTTTTTTTAATATAATACATTCATATAAATTAAAATGAAATAAAATCTTTAAATAAATATACTTCACTTTTAATATTTTTAGTGTCGTTTATTTTTTACTATCATTTACCTAATATTTATTTAATTAGGCATTACGTAAGAAGATTATTTATAAAATTAATATCTAAAAGCAAAATTTAAATTAATATAATGAAAAAAATAATTTTCATTTCAAAAACATTTGTACAAATTAAATAATGTGGTATTATTCCATATATCAAGCATTACCAATAGTAACAGTGAGAAATGATTCATTTTTTTATCTTACATCACATATTATGTAGGACATATTCATGGAATAATATCACACAATCACGTAAAAATAGAGAATAAGGTGGTTAGGGTCGAAATAAGTTTTTCTAAAGGTTGTTGGAAATGTGATGGGTTATTTATACACCATGTATTCTATGTTTTATCATTAAATAAGATTGTTATAACCTTAATCACTATAATTATTTTTAGCCAATTTACATAGTCATTTTGAGAAAAACAATTATTTTGATGTTATTATCACTAAAATTTTATTCTAATTACGAAAAAATATATATGTTTTTAAAATAAAATTTCTACAATTTTCTCAATCTAATTTTTACTTAATCATATAGATGTTGTGAGACATCCATTTGTTAGGGAGAAGAGTTTAAAATTTTGAAATTTTTTATATTCAATTTCATTGTGAACATGATAAAAAATTACTAATTTATATTACATGATTTTTAAATGATCTAATTACACATTAAGATCCAATAAAAATATGATTCCACATTATAAATTAATTAGATGAAACCCATTTTTTAATTAAAATTCAGTATCTTATAATATTAATCCAAAATAGATATATTTTCTAAAAAATACCAAACAATCACCCTAAGAAAAAGATTATTTTCTTAATTCAAAAATGTTTTTTATTTTTTCTATTTCAAATTCCAAAATTATCTAAAATTAATTTTATTATTTTCCATATAAGGACATAAAAAGTAGGTCTTTAAGAGAGATAATATTTTTATTAAATCATGTATACATTAAAAAAGTTATAAATTTCACTATAAATATTACTTAAAAATATGAAAAAAAGGTGAATAATATTTAAAATATATTTATTTATATTAATATTTTTTTCCTTGCTATGTAATAATTATCTAGTTTAAAATAATAAACTAATCATTCAAATAATATCACTTGCATGAAACACAAGATTTTATGATGTTGTGTATAATGCAATATTAACATATTTTACTATTTAATGAATGATTCATTTCATGAGGTGTGGAATCCAAGACATTATCTAAATTTTATATATTATAAAAATAATAATTCATAAAAAATCAATGTATTATATAATCCCTATAGTGGGTGTGTTGGAATTCAATTTTCATTATGATATTAAATATGGGTGTAGAGATACAACCATATTACTCATCAATAATTTTTTAGAAATAAATTGTGGGTTTGGAGGAATTTAATTATTCCTTTGATATATGCATTGGGATATTTGTAAGCATAGTTTTATAATGAGTAGTATTGAAAATTACTATTACTATATATAATTTTCTGATATTTGAGATATAATTTCTAGATAAAAAATAATTTTCCTTATTAAATATTACATTTATATCAATACTATAAAATGTATATTCATTAATTAAAAAAATTCTCTACCCCATGACATATGAATATATATTTAGTAATAAAATTATATGTGTGAGATAAATTTCTCTCTCGTAACTAACTATTGACGTTGTTGAACAAAAATATATTGATGTTTTTGAGAAGTATAAAATATGTTACCTGATGGGTAAAGATTAATTATACATGATATACCCATATGAAATTTTGTCTCAACCCATATATTTAATGTGATTGATTGTCGAAATGTCTTGTTCGGATGAAGGGTTTCACATAAAGATTGTTCAGGTTGTTGAATTTACTCATCATACATTATTTTAATGTTCATAAACATGAATAAAATAACAAAAATTTTACTCAATTATATCATATGTTTGATATATATATACCTAGCTTTTGATGTCTATATTTCATTATTATAGAAATAGTAAATGTGGGTAAATGTCTATTCCAAATAAATAAAATATAGTTTTGAATTCCAATAATGTTTCTTCAAATATTTTGTGATGGGAATTAAAACCAAAATTTAGTATCATGATGTGAAAAATTATTTTAATAGTTTTTAATTGTACAGGTTACCATAAGGTTTTTATGAAACTTCATTGATTTTACATGACACGTATCATTGTAAGTTAAATTGATAATTCAATTTTTATGTTTATAGAATTGTGAATTTATATATAAAATTTGTTTTAACTATAGAGTGCATAAAAACACGGAAATAATTGAATATATTTTAGTTATAATTTTATTGTAAAAGAAATGATTTCAGGAATCATGTAATATATGAAAAAGAATATGTGATGCTTACGTGGATCAAAATAATGTTTTGGTATAGTAATCTCATTTCTCATATAAGAAGAAGGATGATGATTGTTAAAAAATTGTTGTTAAAAATAATATCTACTAGTAATTAAAATAAATATGTATTATCATTACTTGGATAAAATAAATATCACAATAAGTAGATAATGGATAAAAATAGTTTTAACAATATTAAATGATTTTTTTCTATATTTTCATAAAATTTTATGGATTTAATCCTACCATTTCAAGCATATATTAAAGAATATAATCTTATTTTTAGAATAGAAACATTAAAACATATAATAACATATTTGGTATAGTTACAATCGTTTATTTTTTTAAATACTTCCCTATTTGAAATTTTTATTTTCTAAACATAATAGATTTTTTGTGTCTTATAATGATATATTGAAGATAATTAAGACTCTATGATTTTAGTATGAGTATATCGTGGAAATAAAAAAGTTAAATATTGAAAAGGAAATAAATATATTTTTCAAATCCTTAATTTAATGTCCCTTTATTTACAAAAATAATATAGGATGTGCTGGTTTTTTATGTAGTTGATCACATAAGTTTCCAAAAGATATCTCGGAAAAATTACGATAATAGATGTTTCAAGACTAACAATCATGAACACATAAAGAGTTCAATATCATGATAATGAGTTATTAATAACATAAAATGATATTTTTTAATGTAACATTTTATGAATAATGTGTTTAATATGTTGAATATTATAAATATAAATCCTATTTCTCACCATTATTCAAAATATCATACATTATAGATGTTACTTGCAGAAGTGTTTAGTGATAGCGATTTAATATGGTGATCACATAAAGTATTATCAGGAATTAAAAAACATATTATGAGTTTAACCAACCCCTACAATTGTAGTGAAAAAAATTCTTTTATTATAGTATATGATTTGGGATGTAATTATCTTGCCAGTTATTTATGAATTTTATAATATTATTATTGAATATTGTGAATATAAGAAGTATATATTTATAAGAAATTGTAATATCTATTATTTTCTTTATAAAAATTATTATATAAATTATGTGATGTTAAATTATTATTATCCTTATAATTTTTGTAATTGACATATCCCAAACTAATTTTCATCATATAGTAGAATAGGATGGGATTGAATGCGATTCTATGTTTGTGTATGATATTTTATAAAAAAATGATTTATCACATACCTTCCATAATTTAGTTATTCTCTAATGATAACTAATTATATTTAACAAAATTAACAAATTATGGGCAGAGCTATTTTGAAATTTAAAAATTGTAGTGTTTTTCTCAGATGTATGGGGAGCACAAGGTCAGTGGACTCCATTAAAATACCATGAAAAGAAAATTTTTCAATTGATTCAGACAAACTGAATGAATGAATCACGAGTTCTGTAACCATTATCTATGTAAATGTTATTAGATCATGGTATTATAGTGGGGGTATATAAAATTAGTGAATGATTTGGATGATTTTGTCTCCAGATCATGTTATGATCTATGTGAAATAATATTTTGATTTTCCACAATTTCCCATTATGAATTGAAACCATATGAAAGTACTCCCCCTTCTTCTCTATTATGATCTCATGAAGATTGGGAGTTCCCTAGTTTCACACCTCTTTTTCTCCACCTCCCTCTATTTCTATCATATATTGAAGAAATTTTAATACAATAACATTTTTTTACAATATTTTCATTTGATATTCATGAATTTTCTGGTATTCTATAACATTATTAGGTTGTTGTTTTAATTATGTTTGAACCATTAAGGGAGAAATTAGTGCTTGGGTAGGAGAACCTAGTCTTCTATGGGTTCTCATTACACTATCTATTTATAGTCATATGAGGATGATTCTATTTCCATTATTCAATGACATAATACACTTTCAAATAATTGATTTTTTCCCTAATTAGTTACTCTAGTTAAAGGTTTCCCTATTCTATATTTAGAATCATATTGTTTATCAAATTATTCTTATTTTATAATAGATTATTTCATGGGGCCACCTTTTTATGGTCTTAAATTATATTTTCTAGGAATTATATTTTCATTTCCATTTCACGAGGTTTATTCATTTATCCTAAAAAATGATCATTATAATGTACTAAAAATAATATTTCAATGAAATTCTTTTAATGGGTGTATCATTATAAGTTTATTGAGATCGATAACTATCTTCCAATGTTACTATATTACTATAAGGAAAATATAAATGAAATTTCATAGAATGAAATTGGCCTATATATGATCATGTAAAAAAATCAATTACTTATAATTTATTTTCATAATAGCATTATAGGGACCCTCTATTTAATGACATTACATGGCGTGCAGATCACATAGCATACAAACTGGGGAACATTTATATTACATATAATCATTTTTATTAATATTTTTTTTTATAACATCATGTTTATAGAATGATGTTGTTATAATTGTTGGGAGGTGACTTGTAAATTCTATGATATTTATGTTGTTGTTATATTTAATTTTATTTTACATCGTCTTATCCCATCATCCTTATAGGTTTATATAACTTTAACAAACATAGTGTATTTTTATTTTTTGGTGGCTACATGGTACATTATGAGACTAAAATTTTCATTATAGGAGAGTGATACATAGGGTGAGTATACAAATTAATTAATTAATTTTATTCATCTATTTATTTGATCATTACTTCTTTTAAATTTAATATATTATTTCATTCTGGAAATACATCCAATAAATAGATGCTTCATCACCATTTTCGTTTTTAAATAAAATATTTTATTTCCAAAAATATTTTCCTCTAAATAATTATAGTATAAAAGATATTTGACACCTATTTTTGGGTAATATAGAATAGGCCTTAGGATCTCGCGGTTCGCCTCTGGCATCTGATAGAGGAATAAATCTACTAGGATTGAAAAACATTCAATTGAGTAATATGTTATAAACATGAAATGTTTTTAGAAAATGAATTATTATTTTTTAAATAATGGATTATATAGATAATATTGTCATTAAATTTGGGTTTTTAAGGGGGATTCTAGCTAGATCATTTACATTCAGAATCATGAGATTGAATATACTTTTTTCAATTGATATTGGGTTTTGTGTGTTCACTATTTTTTTAATGGATTATAGAAACGGGGAGTCATCCTAAGGTATGTAGTGAGGTAAAATAGAATTAAAACCCACTTGTGTCTTGGGTATATAGTTTGTGATGACTACTTGTGTGAGTTGTGCAGTTAAAACATGGTCAACCAAGCTATGTAAAAAATCATCACATACCCAATATCCCCATCTTTAAATAAGTATAAATATGTTTGTAATAATTTTTTTTACATTATGATGTGTTGTTTAAATAAATTAAATATGATTTTCTAAAGCATGATTTTAATATTTTGGAATTGTTTCATAATAATATATGTAATTTCTAAATTAATAAAAATAAATAATTGTTTTTATATTAATGATAAATGGTATTTTTTGATAAATCACTAATTGATTTAAAATGAAAAATAAATGATTTTAAAATATAATGTGGAGATTTATAAATATTTTCATGTGGCTTTGTGGATGTATATGTAGTTTCATATTGTAATAGTTGTTTAAAAACTAAAGCATAATATTAAAAAATATAAATTTGTATTTCTAAAATATTTTGGAATAAATGTAATGTTCTTGATTTAGGTAAAACAAATATGAGAATGGAGTTTTGGAATTTAATAATAATTTCAAAAGTGGAGATTAAGATAATAATTAATATTTCAATATAAAATTATAAGGCTTTAAAATTTTGGTATTTATCATCTGTCTAAAAAAAATAGAGTTCCAAATTGATTTGTGGAATAATGTTATTTCATTTGATTAGTCTTTGTAAAATTTAAAAATAATTTAAATTTCCAAATATGATCTTTCCAATTTTTATAATTTTGAGGGATTTATTTTGGACTTTTGTTATATTGTAGATTTCTTGGCCATTAAAAGTTTTTCAAATGAGAAGGGAGTGAACCTTCATTATACAATGTGTTTGTATTGTTTTATAGGTGTATCTCTCTTATTTTAACTTCTTCATGTTTTTTTGAGTCATATCCTCAGCGATTATAGGTTTTTTGTATACTAGTTTTTTCTTATCGTTAGGTTCTCTCTTCTCTATCCTAGGTGAAATAATAGGTCATTTTAGATATGTTCTAGTTATAATAAATTGATGTAATGTTTTACCCCATGGGGATTATTCTATTATTATAGATCATGTATTGGAGGACTAGGAGTGTGGATGGTGTGGGTGAATTTATTGGAAACATTGAAGGGTGTTACACAAAATATAGAGCTATACCCTACATGGCACAGAAACTATTCATATGAGTTCACTAATGTTCATTATTTCTGATATGATTCATAATGATGCATCCTCTTCCTATTATTTCTTATGGCTAGTATTGGTTTTTTGGGAAGGTTTAATTTGTTGTAATTCATTCATGTATTACTTCCCATCATTGGTTCATCTTGGGTTTTCCTATTTTAGATTTTTGGTTTCCTCTAGTTCTTTTATATATTGACTTCTTATTGTATATATAGATTTTATTTAGTGTTTTTATATAGATCCTTCACCAATTTCATAGACTATTTTCAACCTATTATTTCCCAATTTGGTTTTCATGTTTTTTGGTCTAATCATATTCGTTGTCATTTTAAGAGTAAGTGGTTTTGGTGTAGTTATAATGTGTTAGAGGAGTTTTATTATTATTTAGATAACATTGTATGTTATTTCTTTTTAGTATGAACAATTTCATATGAAATAATAGGTTTTATACTATATGTTTGTGGTTCATATTTGGAATCCCATTCGGTGATTCATTCCTGACCTCACCCTCCCAAATGAGAAATGTTGATCCTTGATTCCTAATTATACATAGATATACTTTTTTAGGACCAAATATTGATCCTCAATAGGATATCTTCTAGTTTTCTATAATTAGGGAATTTGAAAATTTTGGTATATACCATTCATATATTTATTGCGGATTCATGAGTTTTTGATTGGTATATTTTTGGAGGTCTACATGATTTCCGGATCATATCATTATTTTGAGGCCATGAGCTCCTTCTTATTGGAACAACATGATTCATGTAAATGATTTTTAGTTGAAGAACGTGTTATGGTTGGGAGATGTTTCACATTACAACCATATTTTTTTAATTATTTATATTAAATTAATAATAATTAATTAAATTTTTGATTTTTATTATAAATTTTTGAATTTTTGATTTTTTTTATTCCCTAGAAAAGGGTTAACATAGAGTTAGGGGAAAAAACATGTAGACAATCAAATGTTATTTCTTCCTTTGATAGTGCCAAAACCCATAATTGGTGGACTGTTTCTTTGACACATTAACCCAACCCATGATAGAGGTTATAGTTATTCTAATGGGGTGTGGTTAGTTAATGGTTTATCTAAACATGTAGGGAAGCTGTGGATGGTTCCCAAGGACATAAAATGTTATTTTTCCTCCAGTGTTCCTATTATTAATTAAAACACTAAAATAGGTCACATCCCCCTCTTGGATCAATGTTTTTTTCTCAATAAACTAGGATGACCCCAAAACACAAAATTTCATCATTTTTTCGAGTGTTTGAATAGATTACTAAAATTAACAATCAATTTGACGACAATATTCCATTATAATGTTTTGCAAATTTTATAGAGCATGTTTGAGAATTTTCCAAAACATTTGTTGCAAATTTCAGATCTCGATCTGATACAATCAATAATGGTACTCCATGTAGCTGTATCACCTCTTTGTTATATATAATTTCAAGCATATAAAATGATATTTCCTATCAAATTGTGATAAACTAAGTTGTCTTTTTCAGATGTTCCATAATGACCAACATAGAAATGTTTTTCCTAGATGTCCTTGGATGACTAGTTACAAAGTCCCTGGTAATGTTCACTCACTTACTTGTTCATATGGGAATTAGATGTATCATACCCTTAGAATTTAATCATAGAGCCTTCTCTTGTTGGCATACAAGACACATTGATGCATATTCAAAAATATCATTCTTCATATTTTCCCACCATTAGTTCTCTCTGAGAACCTGACACATCTTTGTTCTCCCAGGGTGAATAGAGAAGGCTGACTTATGTGCATCATTTAGAAGATTCTTCATTATATCTGGATCAAATGGTAAACATAATCATGACCCAAATTTTACAAATTCTTCCTAATTAATCATGGAATCAATTAATTCCCAATTTCTAATAGCTTCCACCCTTTATATAATTTTTAAATATTTTCTTTGAGAATATTTTATTTTGTACAAGTGGTATGGTTGATAAATTATTTCAGAAAATATTGATGATTTTACACGCATAATTATTCACATGTACATCATCTGCATATCTATAAAGATTGGATCATTCTTAATTATCATAATTGATAATGATGTAGGATTGTTTCTACTTAGAGCATATGCTTCATACCTTTCCTTACTAGGATAGCAGTGGATTGAGAATTGATAAGCCATGATGATAAATAATAATCATTTTTGGATCTTATTAATCTCATTTTGTGTGAATATTTATGTTATGCTCATGAATTAAGTATATATCTCACACTTCTCTACAAAGAGATAATGATTCCTGATTTTCAATGCAAAAGTCATAGCTTCTTAACTCCAGATCATGTGTGGGATTTTTTGGCAAGTGAATTTTCACTTTACATGATGTATAAGATATCATGTTAACATTTTACATTAGTTCAAAGACTAATTTTCACCTTCCATGAGGTCTAGTATATTTTTTCTCATTGGTTATAAAAACTATGAAGAGTTATTCAGAAATTATTAGAAATACCCATCTAGGCCAAGGAAACTAAAAATCTCTATTATAGTTTTAGTAATATTCCACTATTTGATTTCATTTATCTTGGGAGAATCCATATATATCCCATTTCTAGTGATAACATGACCCAATAATGATATTATATCCAACTATAAATCAAATTTACAATACATTACATTGAGGATCTACCTTCAAATATTATTCAACACAGTATTGAAATTCTTCTCATGTTCATCCTTTTTCATGGAGTGTATATGAATATCATCGATAAAAACTACCATATGTTTGTTGAGGTAATCACTTAAGATTCTAATTGTTACATCCTAGAAAATTTCTAGATTATTAGTGAGTCTGAAGGGAATAACTATATACTATTAGTGTTCATACCTCATTTGAAATGCAGTCATGGGAATATATTCTTTCATCTCCATTAATTGGTTATGTCCTGGCCAAGGATCCAACTAAGAGAAATAACTATCCCCCCATAGATTATCAGGAAAGTCATGAATCCATGTAAGGGGATACCGGTTCTTTATCAACATTTTATTGAACTAATTATATTCAATGCAGATGTGCATTGATCTACCATTCATTTTAATTAAGAGGACATGTTCACCCCATGGGGATGCACTCAGGAAAATAAAAAACTTCAGCAAATACTCCTATTACATATTATTCAGCTAACCCAACTCTAAAATGGACATATTATAAGGAGTATTTGATAAGTTTATGGATCCAAGAATAATATCAATTGAGAACTCAACCTATCGTTCAAGAGGAAGGCCAAAAAACTCTTCCAGAGAAACAATAGTGTAATCCCTCATAATGGGAATGTCTCAAAGAATGATTTTATACTTTTCTCGATCATTTTACCTAGAAATGATTTTTCATAGGAATTACCATCCACACATGAGAGAATGTTTATAATTAATATTCATCCACATATATAATCGTTAATAGAATTGGAGGATGCTTTAGGGTATGAAGAGTGGTCAACCTTTCCCAACAGTCAATGTTTGTTTCGTATAGAGATGTCTAATCCAAGACCAATATTGATTAAACTCTAACAAAGGGATTATTAAAATATTTTTTAGGGTGGTTTAGTACAGAAACATTAACTATGGATATGTTATATACTTTTGATATAATAATTTTCCCATTTTCAATTTTTAGAGATCAATCAAAATCCAAATTTTGAGGTGGTGATTGAGTAGTTCTCCTAAACAATCAAGACATGAAATAATGTGTATAACTAGAATCAAATAGTACATTTCCTATTACAGAATATTTAAATTGTGTACCTATCACCACATTGTTATTTTTCTCCATAATAGTAGTAGTGATAGTGTATTCCCTTCCTTGTTTCTTTGGATGTTTTGTTTGATAACCTCTGACGACACTGGTATTATGGAATTTATTTGAAAAATTCCCATGTTCCTTATTGAAGAAACATTGTACAGTAGGCTGAGTGTTTATCAAAACATTCCTTTCATCCTCCAAATTAGTGGAATTATTCATATCCCTATAGAAATTCTCAGACACATTCCCTTTCATCCTCATTTGAATCATTTCATGGTTTCCATTAAAAAGTTCCTAGTACGATTTTCCCCCAATATTGACATGTGGGATGTTTAGTCTTCTTTCCCTCATTAGATTGTTTCGTTGATTCACCCATGATAGACTCAATTTCCCTCTTTTCATACTAGACCCATGATTCCACTGAGAGTATTTCATCATCATTTCATCCTTATAGGAACAACAAAGTATCTCTTTTTAGCTATCAATGTCTTGAATCACCAATGATTTTCATCGACTCAGCTTTAGTTGGATAAATAGTTGATCCACTATCCTTATGATATTCACGAAAAATCAAGAGGCTCTCATTTTATTCCTTGTAACTTTTCATTTATATTCTCCGATAGACTCATCTTATATTTTCATATGTACGAGGAATTTCATTTCCATATTGATATGTAGTGATTGGGGAAAATATTTTTTGAAAAAATATATTCATGAAATCATTCCATTCAATGCAATATATTTCTTTTATGGACATTATTTTCTTGATCATTTTTAACTATTTGTTAGCATCTATATTAAAACAATAGACTACCATAATAACTTTATCTTCTTTTGATAATTGGAGGGAAAATAATATCATTTGAATGGTGATATTATATTATTCCATGAGGAGGGGATCAGAAGATCCACTAAACATGGAAGGAAATTACTGTATGATGTATTGAACAGAAAAATTCTCTTTCTTTAGCAAATGTGGTCATTCCACACAATTCATGTTAATATTAATATCCTAAGATAGTTGGATGAGTACTTCCATATTGTTTGGAGCACCCATTCCAATTATATATGGAATATTTTAAAGGAAAAAAATCCCATATCACATTGATTGATGTAATGTGTTATTCAATTTGATACTAAAAACTAATTAAAATAAAGATAAATTAGTTGTATTGAATAATTATATAATTGGCATAAAAGAAAACATTTAACATAAATGTATAAATATGTAATGGAAAAGTATATCCTATTTAATGAATCCCCAGGATTTAATCTATGATATATATGATCTGTTTCTTAACATATATTCTAATTGGTTTTTTTCTTATATAATAGTCCACAACTCGATTACAAAACAACAATACATATACCCGAGGAGTGCCAAACCATGTTCACATTAAGGTCTGTAGTAGTGTACTAGGATACAACAATTCATACCAGGAACACATGGATAATGTTTTCACTCATAGGTATATCTATTCCATATCCAAGTCCACTTTTAGTATCCAGGGATAGAGTTATATTATTTATAAACCACATACTCAATTCTTAAAAAATTTGGTTTGTTTTTTCATTCATAGAACGGTCCCTATGTTTCTTACTAAACTCCTCAATTCCTCAACTCCAAAAACAACTAATTATTTCTACTGATACCCAATATGCCAATTTGTTTCTTTTACTCATATAAATACATGATTTTATTCATAATTATACATCAAATTAGTAAACAAGTATTGGTAGGTCCGGTGTCATGGATATTATTTACAATAATAAACATGATGATTCCAAATTCAGAAATTTTTTATATAATCTTCATAAAGATATCCAAACATCCCTTGCACCCATACAACTACATAGGATTACCAGGGGATAACATGAACAATGAGATGAGGTAAAAATCTTAGTAAGGGAATAAATATTAATTTAATGCATAACAAATGGGTTAAAATGAAAACATAATAATATAACAAGGCATGGAAAATGATTAATAATAAAAAATAATAGCATATAATAATATGATCGCGGATTCATAGTAATGAGTAAGCAATATAAAACATGAATTTAGCATGATTCAATGCACATTTCACATAGTGGATCTGTAATAATGGATCATTGTACAAGTAGGATAACGAGTCATGGCCAACCACCAAGACTGTTGGATATAACTTCTCATGAGAATAAAATATACCCAATGCATTTGAGTTATCTCTGGGTTCACCCATCATAACATGCTCATCAATATTTTTTCCCCATAAAGAAACATATATAATGAATATAGCCGAAAAATAAGGGTTACCCATGATATGCATTGGGTATTATAATCATGTAAAAAGTCATAAAAAAAGGAAATATCACAATGGTGTCCATTAAAGAAAGGATTTAAATAAATCAAAAACATTCATAAATTAAAATAGGTATAAATCATGATAGTATATGTCAAACTGAAGTGATAACATGTAAACATATTATTTATGAATCTTTTTAAATAAAACATCTTACATTGGTTTTAGGAAAATATTAAAGAGAATTTATTGATGAAATGTCATGAACATTTATATAAATATAGAAGTTATCCAAGGATAATTTCAAAATAAAAGTTATAATTTTATAAAAATATTGATGTCTTGAAAACATATTATATATTTCACATGAAAATGGGTTAGAATTCAAGAAGTTCCCTTAAAGAGTGCTTATTAATTGGGAAGAATTGAGTGTGGAACCTTTTAAAAACATGTATATCCCCAAAAATAATGAGGGAAATATCATGATACATGATTTTGGAATGTATATATATAATTTATAATAATAACATAAAATTAAATAATAATTTTCATTAGGTAAAGAGAGAGAGAGACATAGTGAAAGAGTAATCAAGAGGAATATTGGAGGTTCGGGGTGAATCCCTTACCTTATGTCTAAAAATATTCTACAATCGATCGTAATGTCCAAAATAATAAAATTATATTCATTAATTAATTATTATAGAACTATTTATAAATGTATTTTCTTGGGGAAAATTTCATTATTTTCATTTATCTTATTTTTAGTAGTTTATGAAAGTCCATTTTATTATTTGGAAGGGTTTATTTCCATGGTTTCGATTATCAGTTTAATTGTTTATGAGCTTGGAAAATTATGTTGAATGATGAACGTATTCCAGAATTGAACATATATGATATTAATGGACTTATATAATATTAAAATTTCATTTTTTTATTCTGTTATTGATGGATATTTTTTAGATAAATCATTAATGATAAACGCTTATATTATTTGGTGTGGTTTTTCTCAAAATGAACTTATTTTGTTTTATAAATTAATACCATTTTAAAAAGTAATTAAAGAACATTAAATAGGATATAATGAATATATAATAATTTGATTCAACAATAATGATTGTTTCATTAATATAATTGAATATGGGAATAGAAATTGAAAACTTGTTTTCCTTGAATGTTATAAATTAACACATCTCAAATGGGGATTTCGTTTTACATATAAAATGAGGGGTAATGAAAGACGCAGATGAATTATTCCATTATAATTACAAAATTATAGTATATTTACTCTACTGGAGTTTTTATACCTTTTTGATGAGGGAGTTGAGGATAGAAAATAATTTAAAGGATCTTGACAAGAAATTGAATGAAATTGGAAGAGGGTTTTACCTCTAGATTTTTTCCTCATGATAGCAGCCATAAAGGATTCATTTTTTTCGTTTGTAAATAAACAATATCATATCCATGTTATAGATTACTATTAATATAATTACTAAGAATATATACATGTTTATAGTCTTGACAGTTGTGAGGAGAAGAGGAGGTGAGGCGTGGTATTTATAGAGGAGGAGAGGAGGGTTTCTCCATTATTTTAAGCATTATTTTATTATTAAGGTAAAGTAAATAAATATTGATGACTTATGAGACTAAATAATGTTATGTGTGCCTATTAATTCAAAAAACATTCATCACATACATAATATATTTCTCATTCATGACTCAATAATTCATTTAATTACATTTAATATAAATTATAATATTTCAGTATTCACAAAAATTCAAGTATTCTAGAAAAATTACAATAAATCACGTTTATTATTTTTTTTATTTGTATATTTAAAAAAATGTACTATATTTTATGGGAAATTTTTTCTAAAAATCATATATTTTCTTTTTAATTAATATCATTATTCTCTTATAAAGTAAAAATTTTTATATTTATACTGTTTTTCTAACACATTGAAAATTTTATTAAGGTCTCCAAAATTATCATATAATCATAAAAGACAAAAACAATAATTTATTAATAAACTTTATGAAAATATATTTTCATATAAATTATAAAATAATTTATAAAATTGTAGTTAAATATTTATGACATTAAAATAATAAAATATTTAATTAATAATTTTTAAAATTTTAACTTAGATATAATATGAAATTATTATATCATATTGTCACATATAATATTGATATATTATATTTATAACTAAATTTGTGAGGTTACTGTTATATTTTATAATTTATTTTTCATAAGGGCCATATTACTATTCCAAAGGTCATGTTAATATTTAATCGATATGTGTTCTTTAAATTCTAGAGATACTTTTTATTTTACTAATTATTCATTTATAATGTTTTTATTGTGTTATATATATAATATTATGTCTTTATAAAATTATATATAAATATATTAATGTAAATCCATTGAAAACAATTGTTTCATTACAAGGTGGTTGATTCTTTGTGTTGAAAAAATAGTTATAGGTTAACAATGATATGTTTAGAATGTGATCCATTTATTAATTATTTGAGAAATTATGACTTATACGTTGATAATGCATGGACATAATTTGTTTCATTTCTGGTGCCATTATTGTCATAATTTCTACAATAAATTACGAGAGCTAATATGGTGGATCAATCATTGCAAGATAAGGTATAATATCAAAAGAATAGCCAGTTTCATAATGTTTTTATTGATTAATAAAGTGTTTTATATTTATAAAAAGATATGTGTCCCTTGTTATTCATATTTGAGGAATGGGTTGTTTACTGAATTTCGTTATTCTCCATTTTTCATTCATCTTGGAATCACTATTATATACATAGTTCTTCCTGAGTATTAATGGTTATATTGAATGATGATAGATATAACTGAGTTTGTCCTGAAGTGTTTGAATAACCCGCTGGTTAATGTAAAAAAACAATTACCAAATGGGATACATAATACTTTTCATGTACCATTGTATAGATGATAGAATATATAATTAGTTTTAATTGTAGTATTTACAAATAACTCTCAAGGTACCAATGTGATTTTAATTATTGTTGATATAGTAAATAAATGCCCACATTTCCATACCATTCAAGATACAATGTCAATAGATTATCTTTATAGACTATATTGAAAAGACATTATCAAGTTTCATGGATTGTATCTCTCTATTATATCATACCTAGATCCTAGGATCACATCCAATTATTTTGATGGACTATAGAACTAATTGAGTAATGAATAACATTTAAGTATATATTTTCATCCTCAGACTCATGTATATTCTAAGAATATTTTTCATAACATGGATGATATGTATTATTCATGATAAATGGATTACCAAGGAAGATGTGATTCAAATAGTTCATTTTGTGTATATTTATAATAATATTTTTTATTATACTATATATATGGAAATATTTTGCACATTATATGGAAAGAGGAGTCGGACAATAACATTCTTGGATGATGTATGAGAAAAAAAGTTGATGGGACAATATTTGTTTGATAAAACACTGGAGAAAGTTTCATGGACTCATCGACACATCATTCCATGTCATATTAGGAATAAATGTTATGTGTATAACCAGAAGAAAAAAATTCCTTTATATTTTGGTGGTCAGGCCTTTATAAATTTTTCACCATGGAAAAGTGTGATGAATTTTGGTAATAAGAGTAAGTTGTGTTTGCAATTCATAGGACTGTATAAAATACTAGATAAATATTGATTATTTTTCAAAAAAGTGTAATTTCTTACAAGTTTATCCCATGAATAGAACATATTTCATGATTATATTTTAAGTATGTATGAACAAAATTTATCTCATATTTTGAGCCCTGTATTTTTTCAATTCCAAGAGAATCATTCCTCTAAGGAGAATCCATTTTAGGATCATCACCATAGAGAGAAAGTGTTGTGAAATAATTTGAATCATTATGTTAAGGTTTTATGGAAAACCCATATGGTAGAAAAGGAAACATGGAATAATAAAATTTCTAAGAGGTAACAAATCCCCACTTATTTAATATGTTAATAAAATTACAATTCTATAAATTTAAAAAGAGGGAAGGATGTAAAAGCTCAAACAATGATAGAATATGTATTTTTCATTTTCATAAATTACTATAAATTATATAGTAAATTGAAATTAAAAGTTACGTGATTATCAATATCTTATAAGACTATTAATAATGACTTCTCTTGACATATTGTGTTTCATGGATGACAAATTTATAATAAAAAATAATATGATATTAATTTTATTATTTGGCATTGATGTTAAAAAATTATACATTATATTGGTTTTTATTAAATGGACTGGATATATAATACGCACATATATAATTTTTTTAAATTTCCCCAATAAATTAAATAGGCATAAGATAAGAACAAATATAGTTTTATGCTTTAATGATATTTATCTATAAAGTATATTTACTTCCTTGTGATGGAAAAAAATTTAAATCTAAATGTTGAATCTTTTATAAATTATAAATGAATTAATAATAATTTTTTATACCATGATATCAAAATTTAATTTAGATGAATTTTTGGTAATTTTTAATGAGAACATTGATATTTTTATGAATAAAAATTTGTAATGGTTATAAATTATAAATTGTTTTTGTTACTGTAATATTTAGAGTAATAAATTATATATTTAATTTGATATGAAGAATAATTATATACATTTTACATAATTTAATCAAAATAGGGTAATTGTAATCAATTAAACAATGAAATTGGACGTAAAAACATTTCAAACATTTTTACATTTTTACTTTAAAATATCATTATTTCATATTGTCTATAAGATTAAATTTAAATAAATTTCCACCAAAAATGTAATTTTAATTTTTAAGGAGTAATATATTTGGAATAATAATAATATTTTATTTCTATTAATGCATTCTTATTTTTACCAAAAATGATAGTGAAAGTATTTAAAATTAATTGCAGTAATTAAATATAAAATATGTTTTCTTAGTGGTTAAAATTAATATTATATTTCCGAATCACATATTAATTAAATATTTTTTTTGAAATACTTCTAAAATAAACACTTTTCTCATGAAATTATTCTATTTTTACAGGCACATTATGTAATGGTGTCCTCTAAATAGTTTTTACCTTTTTATTTATAAGAATTCTACTCCTTCGCCACTATAAAAGAGAATTCAATCTCCCAATATACATATAACATTAATGGTCGTTGGCTAGTCCAAACCCCAAAAAATATATGATCCCAAATTTCTTGATATCATTATATAGTCCTCACATTTGGCATAAATCCAACCACAATATCCCTTTGGTCAAAACAAAAAGGGGTTTCCCAAAAAATGTTCCACTTTCTTCGATGTGCATTCTGGATTTCTTTCATTGAAAATCACTTAAATTATTATAATTAAATGATAATATAAATGAACAAGTATAATAAATATACTGACAAATGTTATGTTAAGGATTGACATACAACTACACACACTTCCATCAAATGGGTGACGAATTCGATGTCCGTGTGTACAGAGGACTACCATCTCACTAACTTATGATGTTGGTTATTACTTTACATATTATAATAGTTTAAATTTTTTATTTCAAAACAATTTTTATATTATATATAAGATATTCATAATTTCTGGATACTTATGTGAATATAATATAATAGATAACTTCATGCATTTCACTTTGTTAATATATGATAACATCTTTTTTTGATGTGTGGACTACCGCCTCTTCAGTGTTAAAGGATGAGTTAACACATTACATTGAATTATTTTTGGATGGTTTTAATAAAATACTTGATATAAATTATATATATATAATATTTTAGGAATAATAATCATTATGGAGATACGTTATATCTTTTTCATTATTACTTTTTCAAACATCAAAAATGTGAAAATGTCATTCATGGTCCTGTGGACTATCACCCCTTCATGCGATGTGACTCCTTTTACATCACTATAATTATATATATAAGTATATATGATTAAATATTATAGTATATATTATATAAATATATGTATTTAATGATAAATGATATTTTCCTTATTTCCATTATGATCTGAGAAAAATAAGAATTTTACTCCTGCGTACGTATAATGTAGAGTCTCTGTGATTATGACATTGGATCATTTTCCATAATGAACATATTTTATTGGTTTTAATATTATTAATCAAGAATTAATATTGTTTTTTAGTTGTTATTATATATTATATGTTCTAATATGTACCCTTTTGAAATTTGTAGACCCACCGAAGTTATTTATGATAAATAAATCCAATATTTTCAAAACCCCGAATGTAAACTGAATTTTTGATGTAGATGTATACAACATTTTAACAAGTGAAATAAAGGTAATTATAGATTTTTAAATGGTTCTGAATAAATTAAATAATTAATTTATTAATATTATTCAAATTAATTTTTTTTTTCATGTTTTGGTTATATGAAATTATAAAATATCATTGTACTAATATAGCATTGTGTGATCCCATTATATCTTAAATGATCAGTGTTACAATTTAGTGAACCAGTGCATTGGGTAATGATTAAATTTTTCCGAGAGTCATATTTTATGTTGTTAGTATGTATATTCCAATATATAAGGGTTATATTTTATGATTTCAAAATATACCTGCATCTATTTTCTATTTTTTCAAAGGATAGATATATACCATATTGAGTAAAAGTTATTTTTTCAAGAAAGGGGTATCCATGAGATTTAATTTTTAATAATATTCTATTTATTTAATTAATTTTGTATCCCTAATTGACGTTTTTATTCTTATCCAACATTTTTAAATAATTTTCACTGTAATTTATCATGGGTATAGGAAAATAATTATTCAGGATTAATATCGTGATGAGTTTCCTTGGAAAGAAGAAAATTTATTATTTTTAATGGTTTTATATTATACGAAAATGGATACTAACAGTGTTATGAACCGTTCCCCGAGGCCCATGTAGTGAATAATCCAATCCCACCTTCCCTAGGCTAGGGAATGATGACTAGCACCGAAAAGGAGTATCCGTAGAAACGGGAAGGCATTTACTTTTAACTTGTATAGACACACAGTCCAAGAACACAACAATAAGCATCCATGAAGTAAACAACTTTAGTAAAAGTTTGATGAATGAAAAAGAGTTCTGAATGTAATAGGCGCTGAAATACAAGATCAATTGAAAAAGGTACAAGTACAACTGATAAGTATAAGTAAGCTCATGTATCGTCCATTGAGGATCCATCCATAATTGAAGGTATAGCTCACGATCATTAGTCTATGGACCAAGTCACACCAAATAGTCCACCTCCAAGCACCGTCCAGTCCTGGATCCATTTTCCTCAATCAATGTAGTCTTTCATCTGCATAATACATAACAAGGTGCGGGAATAGCCTGTGTAGGGGCAGTATAAACATACTCAGTAGGGACCTCGAGACCCTGGTAGGTCTCCCAGAGTTCCACAAAAGAAATACCTCAATGAAAAGCCTCAATCTCAAATCACGAAGAAATATATGTCAACTCTACTCAGGTATATTCATATACATAAACCTATGTTATCAAGACATACTCATCTCATACATGAGGGAAGAATGCCACAACGGTAACACCACGAAGGTAGATGTACCACACCGATAACACCATGATGATAGAAGTACCTCACGTGTTACACCACGAAGAGAATACCACAAAGGTAGAAGCACCACATAGGTAACACCACTAAGAAAACACCACGAAGGTAGAAGTACCACACAAGTAACACCTTCAATATAGAAGTATCACATAGGTAAAACCATTAAAATAACACCACATAGGTAAAATTACCACACAGATAAGACCACAAAGTTAGAAATACCACATAGGTAAGACCATGATGATAGAAGACTCGGTTCACAATCAGGTATACCATAACTAAATAAGTATTGACGATTAGTCGTAAAATTGATCATATTATTCTATTAAGAGGCACTGCTGCTGACCCAATATAGATCGATAGGTACAAACCCCTGATGACCCATATAGGATCTGACCCACACATGATCGGTATGTGATGACCCACATAGGATCGTTGAGCATTGACCCAAATAGGATCTGATAGATGATTACCCACACAAGATGGATCGATGCTGACCCACACAGGATCGATGTTGTTTCTTCATGGTACTGCCTGCCACAGGATTCCTCGCACTCTGTGTGCTCACGTTCCGTAGAATATTCCCCTCAAAATATAGGATGTAACTATATTTCCACTAAGCATAGAAAACATATAACCCAAATTACCAATATATCATAAGGGTTCAGACTCAATAGGTGGTGCGTCAATCGGACGTCCGGTCTGTGGGTTATATGTTTTTTAGTTCCGAGGACTCAGTTGGATTCGGGTCCGATCATACCCATCCATACTCCACCAGCCTCCGAATCTCATGTGTATTATAATAAAAGGACTGTATCACTCCAAGTGTCCCAGCGTCATAGACGATTCGTCAAACGGATTCCTGGATTTCTTGTTAGGGCCCTTTCTGTGTTTAGGTGTCTGGTTGGGCCTGGGTTCAGTTTGACCGGGTCGGAATGACAAGGTCCAAGTCCGACCTAGCTGGGATGGGCTGAGGACTGGCCGGACCACCAAGGGGACGGCCCGACCTACAAAGGGGCTTCCCTCAAGGGGTAACACCACCCCCCAAGGGCTGGCCCGTAAGGGGGCTCGGCCAGCCTGTCCGGCCTATGGTGGTGTCCACCCTAGTCGGCGTGGGGGTGAGGCCCCCAGTCTCCCAAATAGCCCAGAGGCCTTTATGCTTGAAAAATTGTGACACCACAAGGGTGTCACTTGGTCAATGTAGAACCCACCGCGGGTGCTGGATCCCCCTCCTCTGTGGCTTCAATCATGGCCTCCAACTCATCGGTGGCCTGCAGGTCGTGCCACCCTCCCCTTCCACGGAATGATGATGTATCAGCCACGTCCTCCCTTGAGGATGGATGTTGTACCAGCAACCTCCTCCGACTGTGGTGGATAATGAGTCACAATCGGTTCCTCTGGCGGCGTGGACATGCCACCTCCTTCCTCGCGGCCGACCAATATGATGGCCCCCACCTTGGTCCCTATCAGTGCAGGTCACTGGTACCATCGCGCTGACGGTCTTCCATGGAGAACAAAAGTGTAGAAGGGTAGCGTAGGGTATGGGCCGGGTTCAATAGGCCCACGCCCTTAGTGTTATCATGAAAACAACATGATGGCGTAAAAATGATTTTACAACTCTTGAAATTATATCTAAAAGTAAACCCAACCTCAAGAATGATTTATAAACACATGTGGTTGATGTTGTGGGTCGATGTTATCCTTCACCGCAACTAGCCTCAAATGACATCGCTAGATTTTAGATCACCGGTTTGGGGTTTCATGGTAACTCATCACCGCTGGCCAGAACCAGTTCTATCATCCATGGTTTTCACATCTTGGTAGATTTTCAGTAATTTATTGCTTGATGAAGTCATGGTGACACCTCTACCCATGCACCATATAAATAAGATAGGGGGAGGGTAAGCAATGCTGTTGGGAATTAATGAGGGATCATTAATTAAGAACCTTAATAATTCTTCAAAGAGAGCTATTACTTGGGATTAAATGGTCAATCCATTTATAGTCTTGACACGTCGCTAGACCCACATTGTCGCTTGTCTGTTGGAGAAAAATATAAAAGAGATAATAAAAATTAACATTGTTCTTTTTATTATTCTTTTAAAAGTCCCAAAACATAAATGGTTCTCCAGGCCAACTACTGTAGAGACCCGAAGCTTGACATACATGGATAGTACATTACTTTTGCGGAATACATAATACATGACAAATAGAGACACACAATTACCGTAATAGTTTAGTGTCTTTGGAAACTTGGAACGTAATCTTCTAATCGTGGTGAAAGATCTTAAACATCTCCCATAAAGATCGTTCACATTTGTTTCCTTACCTAATAACATACTTTTAAACCTGGGGGAAAATAAAACATAAGAACGGTGAGGTCAAATGCTCAGTAAGGGTAAGAATGGATAAAATAAAACATACCATATACATTTGAACTTAAAAACATGAACATAATGTTTAAACATCAAAATCATGAGCAAGGACATAAAACATGGAAGTACATAAGGAATAGATCATAATGGAACATAAATCATGATAAAATAGCATGGGAATAAAAGATGTAACTGTGGAAACCATTCAGGACTTGTTATGATTTCCATAGTAGCCAAGGAATTGCCTCCAAGACCATCTTAGTGGATAAAGTCCCTTTCCGAATCAAGTTCACTCCTCGTTTAAGTCTTGTAACACTGAACCAGATTAACTTACCATTCCAGCCATGTATATCTCATTAGATATAAATCTTTACCCAATGCATTGGTGGGAGATATAATTCCCACCCATCTCATAATGAAATCATTCTTTTGTGTGCCACAAAATCATAAATCATACATCATAGCATAACCCATTTAATAAAATGGGGTTCTTAAACATCATGGCATCATAACATTATCCATATAAATTTGATATCATTTCATCATAAGAAAATTCAAACCATTTATATCATAGATACATATTACTTGAAACATACACATATGAAATAATGTCATCTTAGATGGAATATAGTTTTTACAAAACACTTGAAATTAATTCTTGAGGAAAATATCCTTTCTTCTTTAAAATCATTTTATTTTCACAAAATTCCATTCAATTTTAAAAGAAAAGGGATTTTCTGAAAATAATCATGAAATCTTGTAGAGGAAGATTATTGAAAATGAGGCGTTATGAAACCGTAAAAATCTGTTCACACCGAATAAGTTAAAAATAACATTCTCCTCGTACTTTTGTCAGAAAAGTCAAAAAGTACCTTATATTATAACCAAAGGAAAGATTCTATTAATACAATGTGGTAAAAAGTCAATAAAGGGTAAAATTAACTTTAAACATGCATGGAATAATAGTTAACATTTTATGAAAACATTTTTAGAAAACATGGTCATGGATGATAAACGTAACCCCGGTAAATACTTACATATAAGCAATCTCGGATAAAAGTGAGAAAGACAATTTATCCCTTACCTTAGGTCTGATATGCTTCGTATGGATCTTAACCTACTGTATAATGATTTAAATAATGTCATTGACTTATTACAAAATCATATTCATTGTTATGATATCATATATGATTCACTTATGACTTTATATTACCCTTTCTTTCGTAAATTCCATGTTAAAGTAGCATTTTGGGTAAAATCATTTCATTTATTGTATGTGTTTCGACTTGTTGTTCATGATTTTATTACTTATATCCTGATTTAAATAATTATAGAGTGTAAAAAATGATTTATATATAATATATATTCATCATATACATATATATTATAGATCTATAAAAAGAAAGGAAATACACCGTTCATGGAGACGGTAGACCATACGTATGCATGAACGATGTTTTCGTTTCCTTATTGAATTCAATGAAATTAAATAGATGACATAAATATATATACATAAATCCAGTAGCATTATTATGTCATATATTTCATTATTACTCATTATATATATTTATAATCACTTTTGAATGGTTAATCATGGAAAATTAATCTCAACGCGTTTGTGGAGACGGTAGTCCGTACGTACGCACGAGCGATGATATCATTTCCATGATCATGGAGTTGTATTAAAGTGTATGTATAATATTACAGAATCAATATCACAGTACAATAATCAAATATATATATATATTCATTACTTTCACCATTATACTCATGCAAGTAAGGTGGTGGTGTAAAATAGATTACACCACGTCGTGGAGACAGAATTCCGTACGTACGCACGCACGGTGACTTCATTTTCTGTAGGATGGATAAATGGTGAAATATGGCTGTTTCATACTTATAATAACATATCATTATATGAGTGATACTAATGCTATTACTTCACAATGAAACAACTAAAGAAGAAGAAGTGGAAGAAGAAGTGGAAGAAGAAATAAAGTTGAAAGAATCAGTAACAGACATTACCTCTTCTTTGAAGCGCCTCTTTGAGAGAACCTATTAGGGCACTAAAATTTCTTTTTGTAGAAGACCAGGACCTCTAAGATATTTCTAGGGAGTTGGAGAAGATAATTTGGCAGGGTTTGGTTGAGCTTGAAGTCTCACAGTGGTGTGAGGAAGAGAGGGAGGAGGTGCCCTTTTATAAGGGTGGAGAGGGGCACCTTTAGAAAAACTAAACATATTATTTTATTATAAACCCATATTCGGTTTTAAATAGCTCCAAATTGATTTATTTCAAATATAAGGTGGGTATGGATCAAAATACTCACATCCAACACAATTTTTATATGTTTAGTTTACTATTCTAATCATATAATTTAGATTTAACTTTAAGTTAGATAATTTTACTTTTACCATGTCTTTTTGTGTTCTAACACTATATGGTTAATAAATTTACTATAACAAGACAAAAAAACCCCAAGTTGTTTATTATTAATATATAAAACCTTATATAAGTCATTTGTCTGATCCTTAGATTTTTAGAAATAAAATAAAAATTAATAATATAATATTTGTTTTAAAAACTATTTAATGTCAATTTTGACACTATTTGGTAATTGATTTTTGTGAAAATCATAACAGAATAATTAGTTCGAAAAAAAGTTACCTAAATAAATAATAACATGTCATATTAACCTAGAAAATTAGTGTAATTCATAAAAAGTCTCAAATTACATTTATTTGGGTATTTATAAAATCAATTATGTCAATATTTTATTAATAATATAATTACTACATCATCATTGTGTCAATAATAAATTAACTTATTTAATGTCTAAAAATTATAAATAAAATCCCATTATGTAGGAAATCATTTTATCTTTCTAATTAATTTTTATAATCGAATTTATCTTATGTATAACCCTATATTAAAAATGACTTACTTATTAAACATTGATTTTAACTATTTTAACCCTTCTTTAAATAAATTAATATTAAATGTCCTAATCTAATCCAAGTGGGCCTAAATGGTCATATTTTATTCCTAAGATTTTTTTTGGTCGAATTAAACTTATCTAATAGAATTAGGACATGTTTTATGGTAATAATAATATCATTTTATCCTTAATTACCCTATTTACTTTTAACCGTGGTAAATAAAAGTAAAAAGTTACTATTCACCAAAAATTATTTTCATCTCATTAAACCATATTTTACTTACTGAAATCAACCATGTCTCTCGGATTTTTGAAATTCCATTCAAAAAAGCGGTAAAATTATGTTTTATGTAAATTTGAAAATTCTTTTAGGAGGTGGGTAAAAGGTGGTCAAAAGTTCAATAAAATTTTTATATATCTAAAATTATTATAAAATGACTCCAATGAATTACATTGAACTTATATAGGTATTATGTGTCAATTTTGACCTAAAATAAATTTAAATAAAATAAATAATTATCTAAATAAAAATTCGGTTTTAAATAGTATCCCAGTGTTTTCACTATTCATCAAAAATTGAAAGATTTTAGAAAAACACCAAAATTTCACACTAGGCTAATTTCGATATTCCGAATCCAAAAATGAAGTCCATTTTGAAATATGAAATTTACAAAATTTCAAAAAGTGGTTATTATTATTCATAACTTCTAGTTTTAATAATATTTTAATAGCATATCGTTGATTAGTGAAACTCAGTATTCTGTACAACACACGCTATCGAGGAAGGTCTTGATTGCATGTAATGCAGCCATGTTAGGGTTGTGTATTGTGAAAGACTCCTTTGTTGTAACGTATAACACAAGACAACAATAAAATTATAAAAGAATATTTTTCATAAAATCTCGGGGTGTTACATTCTACCCCCCTTAAATTGAATTTCGCCCTCGAAATTCATCGGGGTTATGAATGATTTACTACTCGAAATATTATTTAATAGAACCCCACATCTTAAAAAGGAATACCAAAAACATTCTTTAAAAACTAAAGTATGAAACATAACAGTTACCCAAATTAACTAATCCCTGGGTTTCCATATAGGAAAACATATGTGAAAATATGGATATGGAAGAGAAACCTAACCATCATGTTCTGATGGAGAGTGGTAGAGAACATGGCTATGAAAAATCCAACAATCACAAAGCTATATATTTGTGATGATCTAAGGTAACATCTGATTCATAGGATATAAGGGAACTAGGACAACATTTTTGGTTTTCAAGATCATTTCCATAAAGTTGATGAATTAAATGAAATAATTACATGATTTTGGTACAATATCACTATTGTTCGTGAATTGAACAGTTTCCACTTAATCCCTTAAAGAAATGAAGTTGAATTTGTTATTCGTGATATGTTAGAAGATCATGTGATAGAATGATGGGTCATTTCATCTGTTTCAAACAAAAGGTTAGAAAAAGTTATAAGTCCATCTTATGGTTAGATTCATCGTATATGGTTCCAAAAATGAACTTATACTTCATATATAATACCGCTTAATAAAATAAAACTAGTTTCTACTAACCAGGGACTTCCAGTAGGCTAGTGGTAGGCGATAAAGGCTAGTCGCACTTCAGTTGTGGGTTCGATTCCAACAGCCTTGTCCGACGCGATGGGCTGTCTCCTGTCCTACAGGTTGTCCTTTTTCTAAAACTACATTACTATAACATCCCATAAATAATATCTAACTAACTTATGTCCAACATAAACCATTCCAATCTTTACGCTTATCTAAAATACTTCGGTCCATTCTCATATTATAAAGAAAATGATTACTTGAAATGTCACATAACAATCACGTTAATGCCATCATTTATCCCCCATATATCATAAGATATATCTTTTTGGTCAAATTACAAACATGTGAATACCTTAATAATTTATTCTCTTCAATAATGAATACCCATTGAACCTTAGTGAAAACATGAATGTTGTTAAATTTTAACACTTTCCAGACAGCAAAATCCAAAAATTCTATATACTCAAACCATAATATCACTTAGTCATTGTATCATTGATGAGCTCATGATTACTATCATATTATTTTCTCCTTATCCCTTCATTATGCGCATTTCATCTGCTCTCTAAAAATATTTCAATCACCTTTTCATTGTTACCAGTACCATATAATTATTGAAAACCAATACATAGATATTCCAAAATTCCATAATACCACAAATGAGATTCCATGATACTATTTTGAAATCCCATAAACACTTAATCATTACAAAACATCACTTTCATAGTCAACATCACAAATAGTGATCGCATGAGAAATCCCTTTATCCTTTTCCTTAAGAGGTTGCTCACGTTGATCATCATTAACCTGTGGATTAGGGCATTTATTAGAATAATGCCCCATTTCCTTGCACTTGAAGCATTAAAGTGTTGGTGGAGATTTCTCTGTAGTCTTTTCTCTATTCACATCATTAGAAACCTTTTCCCCATTACTTTGACAATCAACTACTCGATGAACTTCTTTTCCACACTTAAAACATTTTATAGTACCTTTTAGGCAATCTCCACCATGCTTCTTTCCACACTTTGAGCATAAAGAAACATTCATCTTTTTTTCACCATTGTTCTGAGATTTCTCCTTGAACTCCATCTTTCGTTTCTTGTAAAAACCATGAGATGGATATGTTACACCGACTTCCAGTTCTACCTTGATAGCACAACACACAATACTTTTATAGCTACTGAAGTCTCTTATAGGTAATGCCCTTCAAAAACTTGGTTTTAAGCCACTGAAAAATCTATCAACTTTACTATCAGGTTTGATGATAAACCCAGATTCATACCTTGAAAGTCTTGTAAAATTCACTTCGTATATACCAACATATTCATCATCCTTATGCTTAACCTCAAGAAACTCCTATTCTATATTTTTTCAAAGAATACGAGGGAATTACTTAATGAAAAACAAGTTCTTGAACTCATCCCATTCCATGGACTCAATTTCATATCTTTGCCTCATATTCTTGTTAAGATTTCACCAATGATCAGCATCACCTTCCAAACGATATACTTCTAAGATGACTTTATCATGCTCAGAACATTGTATAACTGAAAATATCATTTTAGTAGTACTGATCCATTTTTTAGCCACTAAGGCACCAGAAGACCCACTGAATGAAGGTGGACGCTACCTCATGATGAATTCAACAGAATTTTGCTCCTTTCTCTGCTCATTTTGAAATCCATAATGATTCATAGCTTGTGTAAGTATAGAAATAAGAATGTTCACTCCATCTCCCATGACATTTTTTTGGTCAGGAGGAAAATCATTACATTTTCCATTACAATGATCAACACGGTTCCTTCGGGTTCCAGCCATCGTCTAAACCCCAAAAATAATAGTGTGAGAGGCAAATACCATGATTGGGAAAACAACATAATAAAGTTGGAGTACCTTCAATATCTAACATCTTCGGTTTAATTCTAAGATCGTTAGTGAAATTCTAGGACTATAACCTATACGTATACTTAACCTTAGGGACATCCCTAGACATACCTTAGAAATATCTCTAGGGATCTCACTAAAGTTTTCACATCTTAGATTCCAAAGGTTGACTAAACCTTTCCTCTGATACCAATTGTAGAGACCCGAAGCTTTACATACATGGATATTACATTACTTTTGCGGAATACATAATACATAACAAATAGAGACACACAATTACCGTAATAGTTTAGTGTCTTTGGAAACTTGGAACGTAATCTTCTAATTGTGGTGAAAGATCTTCAACATCTCCCATAAAGATCTTCCACTTTTGTTTCCTTACCTAAAACCTTTATTTTAATCCTGGGGGAAAATAAAACACAAAAAGGGTGAGGTCAAATGCTGAGTAAGGGTAAGCAAGGTTAAAATAAAACATATCATATACATTTGAACTTAAAAACATGAATATAATGTTTAAATATCAAAATCATGAGCAACAACATAAAACATGGAAGTACATAAGGCATAGATCATAATGGAACATAAATCATGATAAAATAGAATGGGAATAAAACATGTAATTGTGGAAACCATTCAGCACTTGTTATGATTTCCATAGTAGCCAAGGCATTGCTTCCAAGCCCATCTTAGTGGACAAAGTCCCTTTCTGAATCGAGTTCACTCCTCGTTTCAGTCCTGTAACACTGAACCAGATTAACTTACCGTTCCAGCCATGTCTATCTCATGTGATATAAATCTTTACCCAATGCATTGGAGGGAGTTATTGGTCCCACCCATCTCATAATGAAATCATTCTTTCGTGTGCCACAAAATCATAAATCATAAATCATAGCGTAACCCATGTAATAAAATGGGATTCTTAAACATCATGCCATCATAACATAATCCATAAAAAATTGATATCATTTCATCATAAGAAAATTGAAACCATTTAAATCATAGAGACATACTACTTGAAACATACACGTATTAAATAATGTCGTCTTAGATGGAAAATAGTTTTGACAAAACACTTGAAATAAATCCTTGAGGAAAATATCATTTCTTCTTTAAAATCATTTTGTTTTCACAAAATTCCATGCAATTTTAAAAGAAAGGGGTTTTGTTGAAAATAATCATGCAATCTAGTAGAGGAAGCGTCTTGAAAATGAGGTGTTATGAAACCGTAAAAATCTGTTCATGACGTATAAGTTAAAAATAACATTCTCCTCGTACTTTTGTCGGAAAAGTTAAAAAGTACCTTATATGGTAACCAAAGGAAATATTCCATTCATACAATGTGGTAAAAAGTCAATAAAGGGTAAAAATGACTGTAAACATTCATGATAGAATAGTTAACATTTTATGAAAACATTTTTAGAAAACATGGTCATGGATGATAAACGTAACCCCAGTAAATACTTACGTATAAGCAATCTTGGATAAAAATGAGATTGAAAATTTATCACTTACCTTAGGTATGATATGCTTCGTATGGATCCGAACCTCCTGTATAATGATTTAAATGATGTCATTGACTTATTACATAATCATGTTCATTTTTATGATATCATATATGTTTCACTTATGACTTTATATTACCCGTCTTTTGTAAATTCCATGTTAAAGTATCGTTTTGGGTAAAATCATTTCATTTATCGTATGTGTTTCGACTTGTCGTTCTTGATATTATTACTTATATCCTGATTTAAATAATTCTAGAGTGTAAAACATGATTTATATATAATATATATTCATTATATACATATATATTATATTTCTATAAAAAGAAATGAAATAAACCGTTCATGGAGACGGTAGGCCGTACGTACGCATGAACAATGTTTTCGTTTCCTTATTGAATTGAATGAAATTAAATAGATGACATACATATATATACATAAATCCAGTAGCATTATTATGTCATATATTTCATTATTATTTATTATATATACTTTATAATCATTTTTGAATGGTTAATCATGCAAATGAATCTCATCGCGTTCGTGGAGACGGTAGTCCGTATGTATGCATGAACGATGATATCATTCCCATGATCATGGAATTGTATTAAAGTGTATGTATAATTATAAGGACCTGGCCTTAAACATTACTTAATATTGAATTAAATGAATAATTCACATTGAGTATCTTTTCATGTTTAGAGTTTTAGAAAATTAGGACATAACTGTTACATCTCAAAAGATTACAATGTAGACACTTCAACTAAGTTTCCATAGAATAAAAAAAACCCTTAAAAAGAAACATGTCCAGTTCCGTGTTTTATATAGCATGAATTTCCCTTGATCCCATCCTTGACTCTATTCCACATTAAGTCCTGTGAAAAAAATTTCAAAAAAAAACATGGGGTGAGCATAAAAAGCTCAGTAAGGGATACACAAAGAATGAAAACTGTTAGTTTTCAAACATCAAGTAAACCATGTATACTTTATCAACGTAATAGCTTCACCTTCAAGAAGTAGTAAAAACTCTTCACTGAATAAAATTTCATTACATACCCTTTTGTAACCAAAGGATTACCATAAAACCCATATAAAGAACACATAACATATAAAGGTTACTTGGGACATAAACATACTTAAGTGGAATAACCATACGGTCTACTTCCACACATATCACTTATTGGAATAGCCATACGGCCAAATTCCATACATTCTTAATGGAATATTCATACGACAGAATTCCATACCCAATGCATTGGAGGTTATAACGTAACCACCATCCTGGTATTCATGGCACCACCCGTCATATGGTTTATCACGTAACCATCGGTCAAATGTCCCAGTACCAATATAAAATCATAAAAAAAATATAATGGAAAGAAAAAATTTCCACACTTTGATCACAATATATCACATAAATATATTGACATAAAAAATCCATTATAAAAACCATTTTCAATACCAAAATACATAAAAGAGTATATGGTATTTATTTCATTTTAAAAACATTACGGCTTGTTGAGGAAGCCAATGACCAAATAATACTCGCGGCAGCGGAAAAGGTCGCTGTCACCGCGTACGTTAAAAAAACATTATTTTTTGTCGTTTTTTAAAACGCTTCCTAGAAAAAGATTCCTTTTGTATAAAAGTTAAAGTCAAAGGGGTTTATACACCGTATAAAAGAAAGTTGTGTATAAAACGAAATATTCCTCAATGAAAGGAGATTGAGACGAAGTCCCTTACCTCGGGTCCGACTTGACTCGATCATTCTTTAACGTCCTGAATGACAAACTTGATTTAATTTATACATTTTTAAGAACCTTCTTCAAGTTAATTATTACTTTTATATCACTTATTTTCATGTTATAAACATTATGTAATCATTTATATTAATAATGTTTGTTTTGTCGATATTTGGTTCTTAAGTCGAAAGTGGACTTCTTACAATTACATGTTGTTCGTGTGGTCAAAGGTTATTTATATATAGAATAAAATTCCTGATTTGGATATCATATATATCTTAATTATCCAGAATATACATGTATTTATAATATTACATAACCATTTAGAGGTAAAAAATGAAATGCACCTTTCATGGCGATGGTAAGCCTTACGTACGCATGAATGCTACTTTCATTTCTTTGTCATATTAATGGAATAAAAACGAAATGAGAGGTATGTATATTTTAATTAAAGAATTATATTCATCATTTATATTTAACATACATTATATATATCCATTATAAATATGTACTTATAATAGTACATTACATTTGGGGATAAGAAATGAAATGCACCGTTCATGGAGACGGTAAGCCATACGTACGCATGAACCCTACTTTCATTTTTATCTCATACATTAATGGAATGAAATAATAATGATATATAGGTATATTATAATTCCAGTATAAAATAATGTATAATAACATTAAATCAATCCTTTATACGTCCCACGTATGGCATTAACGAATCACATCACTTTGAGGGGGTGGTAGTCCGCACTTCTTAAAATGAAATTATCGTGTTTACCCACAATGGAAACCATAAAGGTAAATCACAAATGAAAAATAAAGAAGCATAAGGAAAACATAAACATAATATATATCATATATAAATAGAGTGACATCTTAATGGCCAGCATTAAAGGTGTTTAAAAGAAGATTGAACAATCATCGTTTCGTGAGGCATAAATTCACCAACCACAAAAACAGTATGTTCGTTAACCATTAGATCTAGATATGTGTAACTATAGCTCGAAATATTCTTATAAAAACATCCTAGTATATTTAAGATACTGAATGTGTAACAAAAGAAATGAATAAAAAGATTTTAGGGGGTTGGAGAAGCAAAATAAAACAAAAGAACACAAGTGAAGACATCACCTTAAAATCGGGTAACTCTCTTTGATTTGAGCTCAAATTGTTCCTTGGGAAGACTTAGGCCTAAATTGAGGCTTCATGGAGTAAAGTAGGGATGTGGAGAGACAAAATGTGCAGGGGTTGGACGAGCCAATGGCTTTGGAAGAGTGTGTAAGGTGGTAGAGGTGGGGGCCTTTTATAAGAGGAGAGGAGGGGATCTTTTGGAAAGTAAGGAAATGTCACTTTATTTTAGAATGTGTTTCGGATTTTAATGGTCCCAAAATGATGTGTATCGAGGATAAGGTGATAAGGGTTTTAAAGACACCCATAAAATAGGTTTTGGACATGTATAGGTCATATATTTTACATTATCATTTCATTTTATTTAAATCCTTTATTAATAAGGTAATCGCTGCATCATCATGATGTCATAAATAATTTAATTTATTTAATGTATAAAAATTATAAACAAAATATCATGATGTAGGAAATATTTTTATCTTTCTAATAATTTTTTATAGTAAAAAAATATTACTTTTATAACCCCATGTAAAAATTGTTTTAGTAAAACAACTCAAGTTTGTGTCATTTTTATCTTAACATTAAATAAAAAGATATTAATGTCATTTTCTAACCAAAGTGGATTCATGGGGTCCCCAGGTTGACCCATGGATTTTCTTGGTCGGCCATGACACATACAATGATGTTAGGACATGTGTCAAGTTCATTTCATATTATTACAACATTATTTTTACCTTAAATTACACTAATTACCTCTAATCGCGATTTAAAACTTAATAAGTTACTATTCAACAAAAAATTATTTTAATCCCATTGAACCACATTTTACTTCTTAATTACAACCATGTATGTCGGATTTTTGAAATTCAAAACACAGAGGTGGTAAATTTTCATTTAAACGAAAAATCAATTTTTTAAGTACCACTTAGTGGTTTCACTATTCTTCAATAATTGATGTTTTTAAGAAAAATACCAAAACTTCACCCTAAGCTATATTTGATATTCCGAATTCAAAAATGAAGTCCATTTTAAAAAATTCAAAAAATATAAGCTGCATTAATTAATTTAATAATTAATTCCCGCTGTCAGAGAAAATAGCGTGTTTTTATGAAACAATAAGTATCAAAAGATTAACACTAGTTTAAGTCTGATTTCAAAGGGAAATTAATTCCAACAACCACTATTGGATTTAATGGTAAAAATATATTCTATTTTCACTTTAAAACCAATTCAAATGATAATATAATCATATAAATAAATTATATTAAAAAGAGGTTTTGAATTAAAATACAACATTCTACACTATTCATTAAAAAATGAACCTTATTGGAAAAATACCAAAAATTTACACAAAGTAAATTTTGATGTCCCGATTCTAGAAAAGAGTTATATTTTGTCCAATAGAATGTATGAGAGTGATCAAAACTATATTTAATGACGGTTCTCCATCAAAAGGTGATAAGTGAACCTTTAGTGAAAATTAGGTTATAAATGCCTAAAATTGAATTCATTCCGTATTTTAAGCCTTTATCTATTATTGGATAAATGTAAAAACATTTAAAAAACATATATAATCATATTTGAGTTATTTTTATCCATTCCCACCAATACAACAGCTACATGTTAACTCCTATTTAAAATAATATTATTATATTACTAGTGTGCAACGTACGTTTTCAAAGAAACTCATCGTTGCGTATTGAGTACGCTATCGAACATAGCAACCCCTTTTAATTAAAATTAATATTTAATTCGCAAATATTAATAAATATGAAAATTTATTATTCTTTATTTACCCGGGATGTTACATCCTTCCCCCTTTTTGGAATTGCGTCCTCGCAATTTTACTCACTTGTCAAAATAAGTGGGGGTATTTATCCCTCATAGCATTTTCAGATTCCCACGTTTCCTCTTCAACCATATGGTTTTTCAACAAAACCTTTACCTAGTGAATTACATTATTTTGAAACACTTTCTCTCTTCAGTCAAGAATCTGGACTGGTTGTTCTTCATAAGATAGGTTCTCTTCCAGCTGAACTACCTCTGGACTCAAAACATGAGATGGATCTAGCATATACTTCCTCAACATAGAAACATGAAAAACATTGTGCACCTGAGACAAACTCGGAGGTAAAGCCACTCGGTAAGCCACTAATCCAACTCTCTCCAGAATTTCATATGGTCCAATGCACCTTGGACTCTACTTTCCTTTCATACCAAATCTCATCACACTTTTCCATGGAGAAACCTTCAGAAAAACATGATCACCTACCTCGAAAGATAGATCCTTCCTCTAGTTATCCGCATAACTCTTCTGCCTACTTTGAGCTGTTCTCATGTGTTTCTGAATCAACTGAACTTTTTCTTCCATCTCTTCTACCAATTCTGGTCCCATCAACTTCCTTTCACCCACTTCATCCCAAAATGCTAGATTTCGACACCGCTTCCCATATAATGCCTCAAATGGTTCCATCTGTATACTGGAATGAAAACTATTATTATAACAAAACTCAACCAAAGAAAGATGTTGGTCCCAAATTCCCTGATAATCCATCTAACAAGCTCATAGCATATCCTCCAAGGTCTGAATTGTTTGTTCTGACTTCCCATCTGATTGCGGATGAAAAGCTGTACGAAAATTTAATTCAGTACCCAACGACTTCTGAACGCCTTTCCAAAAATTAGAAGTAAACCTGGGATCACGGTCAGATACAATGGAGACAGGAAATCCATGTAACCTGACTATCTCATTAAGATACAAACGGGAAAGTAGATCTAGGGAAAAAGTATCTCGTATAGCATGGAAATGAACAGATTTAGTCAAGCGATCAACAATAACCCAGATTGCATTATTACCTCTAGATGTCTTCGGTAATCCCACGACAAAATCCATGGATATATTTTCTCATTTCCACTCTGGCACTGGTAAAGGATGAAGAATCCCTTTCGGTAACTGCTTCTCTGCTTTAACCTGTTGACAAGTCAAACACTTCACAGTAAAATCAGCAATATCCCTTTTCATTCCATCCCACCAGTAATACTCCCGCAGATCTCTGTACATCTTAGTACAGCCAGGTTGAACTGAAAACGGGGAACTATGAGCCTCATATAACAAATAATTCTTCAACTGTGAATCACAAGGCACACTTAATCTCTTCCCAAACCTCAAAACAAAATCATTATCAATGTTGAATTCAGGCAACTTACCCTTCTGAACTAGCTCTACCTTTTTCTGAAACTCACTGTCTTGCTTCTGTGCTTCCTTGATTCTGTCTGATAGGGAAGATGTCCCTGATACCTGAAACAAAACAGAAGGACTTCCTACACAAAAAACATCCATGCCGAAGTTCATCAAATCAAAAACCATAGGATCTCGTTCCAAATGCAACATTTTTAATGAAGCATTACTTTTTTGACTCAAAGCATCAGCCACTTTATTTTATTTTTCTAGATGGTAATGAATTGTACTATCATAATCCTTGATTAATTCAAGCCATCTCCTCTGTCTCATGTTCAATTCTTTCTGAGTGAATATATACTCTAACATTTTGTGATCAATATATATTTCACACTTTACTCCATACAAATGATGCCTCCAAATTTTTAAAGCAAAAACAGTAACAGCTAATTCCAAATCATGTGTAGGGTAATTTACCTCATGAGTTTTCAACTGACGTGAAGCATAAGCAATTACCTGTTCATTCTGTATAAGGAAACAACCAAGTCCTTTCAACTAAGAATCACTATAGATAACAAACTCACCATTCCAGGAAGGATGTGCCAAAATTGGAGCATTCACCAATCTTCTTTTCAAATCCTGAAAAAAATCATCACATTCTTTTGTGCAGATAAACTTAACACCCTTCCGAGTCAGGTTAGTCATTGGACTAGATAACCGTGAAAAAGTTTCAACAACCTTCGATAGTAACCTGACAAACCAATAAAACTTTGGATCTCGGTTACATTTGTGGGTCTTGGCCATTCTTCATCAACTTTTTTTAGTAGGATCAACAGTTATTCCATCTTTTGAAACAATGTGACCCCGGAAAGAAATTTGTTGTAACCAAAACTCACACTTGCTGAATTTCCCATATAGTTTATTTTTTTAAGGTTTTCAAGATAACCCTTAAATATCTTTCATGCTGCTCTTTACTTTTAGAAAACACCAAAATATCATCAATAAAAACAGCCAACATTTTTCACCCGAGTCAAATGAGCCATCACTGCAACAAACTATTTAGTTCTGATTCTGACCATCTTAGGATACTGATTTGAAAGGTCATTTCCCTATATATTCCTTCCCAGAAAAGCTGCTCTATTTCCTCTATGGAAAACCATTCTTATCACAGAAATAAATTAGGTGAAGCAACATGGTAATCATTAAATGCTATATTATTTCAGTCATACCATAAATTAACCTATAATTTAATAATTTTCTAACTCCTAAAGTTGTCTAAACCGACCTCTGATACCAACTATAAGGTCCCGGCCTTAAAAATTACTTAATATTGAATTAAATGAATAATTCACATCGAGGATCTTTTCAGGATTAGAGTATTAGAGAATTAGGACATCACTATTACATCTCAAAAGATTACAAAGTAGACACCTCTAATAAGTTTCCACAGAATTAAAAAACCCCTTAAAAAGAAACATGTCCAGTTCCATGTTTAATATAGCATGAATTTCCCTTGATCCCATCCTTGACCCTATTCCACATTAAGTCCCGTGAAAAACATTTCAAAATAAAACATGGGGTGAGAATAAAAAGCTCAGTAAGGGATACACAAAGAATGAAAACTGTTAGTTTTTCAAACATCAAGTAAACCATGTATAGATTATCAAAGTAATACCTTCACCTTCATGAAGTAGTAAAAACTCTTCACTGAATAAAATATCATTACTTACCCTTTTTTAACCAAAAGATTTCCATAAAACCCATATAAAGAACACATAACATATAAAGGTAACTTGGGACATAAACATATTTATGTGGAATAACCATATTGTCGACTTCCACACATATCACTTAATGGAATAGCCATACGGCCAAATTCCATACATACTTAATGGAATAGCCATACGACCAACTTCCATACCCAATGCATTAGAGGTTATAACGTAACCACCCATCCTAATATTCATGACACCACCTGTCATATGGTTTATCACATAACCACCCGTCAAATGTCCAAGTACCAATATAAAATCATAAAGAAAACATAATGGAAAGAAAACATTTCCACACTTTGATCACAATATATCACATAAATATATTGACATAACAAATACATTATGAAAACCATTTTCAATACCAAAATACATAAAAGAGTATATGGTATTTCTTTCATTTTAAAAACATTACGGCTTGTTGAGGAATCCAATGACCAAATAATACTCGCGGCAGCGGAAAAAGTCTTCGTCACCGCGTACGTTAAAAGAAACATTTTTTTTTGTCATTTTGTAAAACGCTTCATAGAAAAAGATTCCTTTTGTATAAAAGTAAAATTCAAAGGGGTTTATACACTGTATAAAAGAAAGTTGTGTATAAAACGAAATATGCCTCAATGAAAGGAGATTGAGACGAAGTCCCCTACCTCGGGTCCGACTTGACTTGATCGTTCTTTAACGTCCTGAATAATAAACTTGAGTTAATTTATACTTGCTTAAGAACCTTATTCAAGTTATTTATTACTTTTATATCACTAATTATAATTTTATAAACATTATGTAATCATTTAAGTTAATAATGTTTTTTTGTCGATATTTGGTTCTTAAATCGAAAGTGGACTTCTTACAATTACATGTTGTTCGTGTGGTCAAAGGTTCTTTATATCCATAATGAAATTCCTGATTTGGATATCATTTATATCATATATATCCAGCATATACATGTATTTATAATATTACATAATCATTTAGAGGTAATAAATGAAATGCACCGTTCATGGAGGCGGTAAGTCGTACATACGCATGAACGCTACTTTCATTTCATTGTCATATTAATGGAATTAAAAATAAATGAGAGGTATGTATATTTTTATTCCCTAATTATATTCATCATTTATATGTAACATGCATTATATATATCCATTATAAATATTTACTTATAATAGTACATTACATTTGGGGATAAGAAATGAAATGCACCGTTCATGGAGATAGTAAGTCGTACGTACGTATGAATGCTACTTTCATTTCTATCTCATACATTAATGGAAAGAAATAATAATGATATATAGTTATATTATAATACCAGTAAATAATCATATATAATTACATTAAATCCATCCTTTATACGTCCCACGTATGGCATTAACGAATCACATCACTTTGAGGGGGCGGTAGTCCGCACTTCCTAAAATGAAATTATCGTGTTTACCCACAATGGAAACCATAAAGGTAAATCACAAATGAAAAATAAAGATGCATAAGTAAAACATAAAAATAATATATATCATATATAAATATAGTGACATCTTAATGTCCACAATTAATGGTGTTTAAAAGAAGATTGAACAATCATCGCTTCGTGAGGCAGAAATTCGCCAACCACAGAAACAGTATGTTCTTTAACCATTAGATGTAGATGTGTGTAAGTGTAGCTCGAAATATTCTTATAAAAACATCCTAGTATATTGAAGATACTGGAGTTGTTACAAAACAAATTAATAAAAATATTTTAGGGGGTTTGAGAAGCAAAATAAAACAAAAGTGGAGAGGAGGGGCACTCATGGAAAGTAAGGAAATGTTTCTTTATTTTAGAATGTGTTTCGGATTTTAATGGTCCCACATTGATGTGTTTCGAGGATAAGGTAATTAGGGTTCTAAATCCACCCATACAATAGGTTTTGGACATTTGTAGGTCATATATTTTACATTATCATTTCATTTTATTTAAATCCTTTATTAATGAGGTAATCGCTGCATCATCATGATGTCATAAATAATTTAATTTATATAATGTCTCAATATTATAAAAAAATATCATGATGTATTAAATCTTTTTATCTTTCTAATGAATACTTATAGTCAAAAATCTGACTTATATAACCCCATTTAATTTTTTTTTAGTAAAACAATTCTTGTTTGTGTCATTTTTATTTTAACTTTAAATAAAAAGATATTAATGTCATTTTCCTTCCAAAGTGGCTTCATGAGGTCCCCAAGTTGACCAATGGATTTTATTGGTCGGCCATGACACATCCAATGATGTTAGGACATGTGTAAAGTTCATTCCATATTATTACAACATTATTTTTACCTTAAATTACACTAATTACCTCTAATCGCGATAAAAAACTTAATAAGTTACTATTCACCAAAAAATTATTTTAATCCCATTGAACCACATTTTACTTCTTAATGACAACCATGTATGTCAGATTTTTTAAATTCAAAACACAGAGGTGGTAAGATTTCATTTAAACGAAAAATCAGTTTTTTAAGTACCACTTAGTGGTTTCACTATTCATCAAAAATTGAAGTTTTTCAGAAAAATATCAAAAATTTACTCTATGCTATATTTCATATTCAGAATTCAAAAATGAATTCCATTTTAAAAAATTCAAAACATATAAGTTGCATTAATTAATTGAATAATTAATTCCCGCTGTCAGAGAAAATAGCGTGTTTTTATGAAACAATAAGTATCAAAAGATTGACACTAGTTTAAGTCTGATTTCAAAGTGAAATTAATTCCAATGACCACTATTGGATTTAATGGTAAAAATATAATCTAATTTCAATTTAAAACCAATTCAAAATATAATCTAATCATATAAATAAATTATATTAAAAAGAGGTTTTGAATTAAAATACAACATTTTAAACTATTCATTAAAAAAATGAACATTATCGGAAAAATATCAAAAATTTACACAAAGTAAATTTTGATGTCCTGATTCTAAAAAAGAGTTATATTTGGTCCAGTAGAATTTATAAGAGTGATCAAAACTATATTTAATGATGGTTCTCCATCAAAAGATGATAAGTGAACCTTTAGTGAAAATTAGGGTATAAATGCCTAAAATTGAATTCTTTCCATATTTTAAGCCTTTATCTTTTATTGGATAAATGTAAAAACATATAAAAAACATATATAATCATATTGTAGTTATTTCTATCCATTATTGCCAATACAACGGCTACATGTTAACTACCATTTAAAATAATATTATTATATTCCTAGTGTGCAACGTAAGTTTTCAAAGAAACTCATCGTTGCGTATTGAGTACGCTGCCCAACATAGCAACCCCTTTTAATTAAAATTAATATTTAATTCGAAAATATTAATAAATATGAAAATTTATTATTCTTTATTTACCTAGGATGTTAAAATAATATTACATAATCAATATCACTTTACAATAATCATATATATATTTATTACTTTCACCATTATACTCATCCAAGTAAGGTGGTGGTGGAAAATAGATTACACCACGACGTGAAGACGGTATTCCGTACGTACGCACGCACGGTGATTTCGTTTTCTGTTGGATGGATAGATGGTGAAATATGGTTGTTTCATACTTATACTAACATATCAGTATATGAGTGATTCTTATGTTATTACTTCATAACGAAACAACTAAATAAGAAGAATTGGAAGAAGAAATAAAGTTGAAAGAATCGGTAACGGACATTACCTCTTCTTTGAAACGCCTCTTTGAGACCTCATAATAGGGAACTAAAATTTCTTTTTGAATAATTTCAGTACCTATAGGATGTTTCTAGGGAAGTGGAGAAGAGAATTTGGCAGGGTTTGGCCAATCTTGAAGGCTCAATGTGGTGTGAGGAAGAGAGGGAGGAGGTGCCCTTTTATAAGGGAGGAGAGGAGAACCTTTGGAAACACTAAAAATATTATTTTATTATAAATCCATATTTGGTTTTAAATAACTCCAAATAAATTTATTTCGAAGATAAGGTGGGGATGGGTCTAAATTCTCTCATCCAATAGAATTATGACAAGTTTAGTTTACTATTTTATTCTTATCAATTGGATTTAACTTTAAGTTAGATAATTTTACTTTTACCGTGTCTTTTTGTGTTCTTACACTATAAGGTTAATAAACTTACTATAACAAGCCAAATGAACCCCAAGTTGTTTATTATTAATATATATAACCTTACCTAAGTCATTTTCTTGAACCATAGTTTTTTAGGAATAAAATAACGAATAATAATATAATATTTGTTTTAAAAACTATTTTATATCAATTTTGACACTATTTCGTAAATGATTTTTGTTAAAATCATAACTGAATGATTAGTGATAAAAAAGTTAACTAAATCAATAATAACATGTCATATTAATCTATAAAATTATTGGAATTCATAAAAAGTGTCAAATTACATTTATTTTGGTATTTATAAGATCAATTATGTCAATATTTCATAAATAAGATAATCACTACATTATCATTATGTCAAATAAAAATTTATTTATTTAATGTCTAAAAATTATAAATAAAATACCATTATTTGGGAAATAATTTTATCTTTCTAATGAATATTTATAGTCTAATTTATCTTATATATAACCCTATATTAACAATTATTTACTTATTAAACTATGATTTTAACTATTTTAACCCTTCGTTAAATAAATTAATATTAAATGTCCTAATCTAATCCAAGTGGGCCTAAATGGTCATATTTTATTCCTAAGGTTGTTTTTGGTCGAATTACTCTTATCAAATAGAATTATTACATGTGTTAGGGTTATAATAATATCATTTTTACCCTTAATTATCCTATTTAGTTTTAACCGTGGTAAATAAAAGTAAAAAGTTAAAATTAACCAAAAATTATTTTCATCTCATTGAACCACATTTTACTTACTGAAATCAACCGTGTCTCTTGGATTTTTTAAATTCCATTCACATAAGTGGTAAAATTATGTTTTATGTAAATTTGAAAATTCTCTTAGGAGGTGGGTGGAAGACGGTTAAAAGTTCAATAAAATTTTTATATATCTAAAATTATTATAAAATGACTCCAATGAATTACATTGAACATATATAGGTATTATGTGTCAATTTTGAACTAAAATAAATTTAAATAAAATAAATAATTATTTAAATAAAATGTTGGTTTATAAATAGTAACCCAGTGTTTTCACTATTCATCAAAAATTGAATGTTTTCAGAAAAATACCAAAATTTTACCCTAGGATAATTTTGATATTCCGAATCCAAAAATGAAGTCCAGATTGAAAGATGAAATTTACAAAATTTCATAAAGTGGTTATTACTATTCATAATGGCTTGTTTTAATAATATTTTTATAGCATATCATTGTTTAGTGAAACTCGGTATTGCGTACGACACACGCTAACGAGGAAGGTCGTGATTGCGTGTAATGAAGCCAAGTTAGGGTTGCGTATTGTGCAAGACTCTTTTGTTGTAATGTACAACATAATACATCAATAAAATTAAAAAGAATATTTTTCATTAAATCTCGGGGTGTTACAACTACGGTCAAAGTTAAGCCTCCCTTAAGAGAATCCTGGCATGGTGGGTATGATGGTGCCCACAGATTTTTAATCCAAGAACCAGTTAAAAAGTTATGTAACCGCACTCTCTCATTTACTGAACGTACCGAAAATATTTTAAGAATTTCATTCTCGGTGCACCGGGCCTCGGAATGACGCGCCATCATCTTTTTCTGACTCGTATAATTACATATATTTGGGAAAAACATTACATAGAAAATCCAAGTATTTAAATTCTCCCCACCTGAGGGATTTTCATCCCTGGAAGCCACAACATAGACTAAGAAAACAAATTTTTGTACCAAGCTCGAATCTAAGCCTCTCACTATCATGTCCTCTCATGGAGGTTTCTATGATGCCAACGAACGCACACTGAAGATATCAACCACCCACGAAGGAACTGCTCATGTCAATCCTCAATCTCTACTAGAAGCTCCGTAAATGTCACCCAATCATACTTGCCAGGCTCACCGTGGTCATTTACATGAGATGTGTCATGCTTGTATCTCCTTGGCTGGGATACGTGGAAGACGTCTTGCACCCTCTACAGATCCGGTGGAAGTGCCCAACAGTATTCCACCTAGAATATCCTTTGATGTATCAACAATGGTCCGATTGACCTCAGTGATAACTTGTCGTCTCAACCAAATATATGTAAAAATGGTCAAAGTGATAAATGTAAGAAGACATGGTCTCACTCCTCGAACTCCAAAGGTCTTATCCTCCTATAAACATAAGACATATGTCTACTATGTGTAGTATTAATATGCTCTTGGATGATCTGCACCTTCTCAGTGGTACCCCGTACCAACTCTGGACCCATATGTGTTGACTCCCCTTTGTCCATCCGGTAAAGAGGTGATCTTCAATGTAGACCATATAAGGCCTCGAATGGTTCCACAATGATTATGGATTGTAAACTTTTGTTGTATAAAAAATCCACCAAAATCAAGTGATCCTCCCACCTGCATCCAAAATATAGGATGCATGCATGAATAATTTCATGAAGTGTATGTATAGTCTGCTCTATCTGACCATCCGTCTAAGAATTAATGGTGGTGCACAAATGTAGCTGAGTCCCAAATGCCTCATGTAATCCCTTCCACAACCAGGATGTGAAACATGCATCATGGTCAGAGATGATCGTCAATATAACCCCACGAGTTCTCAAAATCTCATGTACATAAAGGCATCCTGACCACTCTACTGATCCCTTCTCATGGATATGTAGGATGTGGGCCAACCTAGTTAGTTGGTCAACAATCACTGAGATGGAATCATATCCCCCGGATGTATGTGGAAGCCCTATCAAAAAGTCTAAGGTGATTCCATCCCACTTACACTCTGGATCCTTTAGTGGCTGTGCTAAACCTCCTAGAACCTGAGACTTGGCCTTCACATAATGACAGCTGAGGCATCGTGAATCAAACTCTACGACTACTATCTTCATCCCTGGCCACCAGCGAAAACGTTGGAGGTATTGGTACTTATTTTCCACACCAGGATGTACCGTTCGAGGGGATGTATGGTACTCCCTCTACACCCACTCCCATTGCTCCATGAGAACCATGGTACATCCTATAATTATAATTACGTGCTCCCCACCATCATAAAATCAATCAGGTGCATGTACTAAAGATATCTTTGCACATCGATCCTCAAAGATAATGTCCCTGAGCTGTGCCTCCCTAACATGCTGAAGGATTGGTGGAGTGATTTTCAAATACTAGAGGTAATATTCTCTATGTATATACATAAAGGATATCTGCAACGCGGCCAGATTATTTGTATCCTAACACAGTAGTTGTAATCCAGACCTCCTGGTGAGTGAATTTGATACCACGTTCCCCTTCCCAGGATTATAAGGTATCTCAAAGTCCGAGTCCCGGAGGAACACCAACCATCACCACAATCTCAAGTTCTAGTCCTTCTGATAGAATATATATATGAGACTCTTGTGATCATAGTAGACTATTAAATGTTCTCCCATCAAGTAATGTCGCCACATATTCATGGAGAAGACTATAGTTTCTAATTCGAGGTCATGGGTAGCGTAATTCTGCTCATGTTGCCTCATCTATCATGATCCATAAGCGATCAAAGCTCTCTCATGCATCATCACACAAACAAGTTAGGTCCTTGATGCGTCGTAGCAGACTACATACCCAACTACATCTTCTGGTAGCATCATGATGGGGGAACTCATCAGTCACTACATTAGTACTTGAAAACACTACTAGAATCTCTCCATCTATACAAAGGGTTTCCCCTTCACTGTCAATGTTGTCAAGTTTTATGCAACTATGGAATATTCAGGCACGAATCTACGATTGTATCCAGCTAACCCCAGGAAACTCTGCACCTTGGTAACACTCTTCGGAGGCTCTCAAGAAAGTACAACCTCAATCATTTCTATATCCACATCAACTCTGGTCTCCAAGATAACATGTCCCAAAAAGTTGTCCTCTTGTATTTAGAACTGGAACTTCGAAAAGCTCACCATAATGTCTGCACTCTCAGAGTGTATCCATAACTATCTATAGATGATAGGCCTGCTACTCCTCTGTCATTGAGTATATCAAGATGTATTCAATGAAGAACACCACAACAATATATATGTATGGCTGGAAGATCAGATTAATGAGTACCATGAACACTACTGGGGCATTGGTCATGCTAAATGACATAACCATGAACACATTGTGGCTAATCTGACACCTAATGTTTTTCTTCTATGCATCCCCATCTTGTACACTAAGCTGATGATAGCCAGATCTAAGGTCAATCTTCGAAAACCAGTAACCTCCTTTCAGGAGATATAAAGGATCATCAATCCTTGGAAGTGGATAATAAATCTTCACGGTCACCTGGTTTAGGTTCCGATCGTCAACAAAGAGTCTCAAAATACTATGTGCCTTCTTGGAAAAAAATAAAAGGGATTCCTAGGAAGAAACTCTGGGCCTTTTGATCCCCTTTCTATACAAGTACTCCAACTCTACCCGTGACTCACGAACCTCAGTGGGAGCCATACAATATGCTACTGTAGATATCAGTGTCATCCTAGGGAAAATCTATATGTTATTGTCTACCTCTCTTCTTAGAGGTAGTCCCAAAACATCATTCCGAAATTCATCGATATACTGGTCCACCACTATAGGATTTCTCAGACTGTCAACATCAATTTCCCCCAGGGTAAGACTACCCAACTAATGTGTGATTGGTTTCACCCTCCTGTGGGTATGTCCACTCTGTGATTCATAGGTTACCTACTTACCAGTGAAGGAAAACCTTGTCTCATCCTCATGTATAAACCACACTATATGCCTAATTCATCAAATTAGGGAATGGATTGTGGATAACCATTCCATACCAACTATGACGTCTTCAGTCCTCAACACAGATTCTAAAAGAATCCAGTAAAAGCTCTCACATCCTAGAGTAATATCACATTACTGGAACCAGTGCTTAATCATTGAATCCCCTCCTGTCAGATTCTCTAACCGTAATGATGGAAAAAATTGCTCCACCGGAATCTCCGTGATCTGAACAAGGGAAGTGTTAATAAAATAGTGACTAGAACCTATGTCTTTATGTACTAAAGCTAAGGTGGAGTGGACACATATCATACCTCTAATCAACTACAGAGCTCCATGTTCATGTGCCTCAACTTCCAGAAGGTGATATCATCTCTATCCACCTAATCCCTATAGTCGGGATGGAACACATGGAGGTGGCAGTAGTAGAACCTCGAAACGACGCCCACCGCCTACTACATGACCAACTCCTCTACCATGTCTGTATGCTTCCGTCAGATCTCCCTGATCGAATGTATGCCTATCCCTCGGTGGTCCTTTGACCATCCGCTGGTCATCAGTGCGACAGATCTTGCAGTCACGAGCCATGTGACCCTTCATGCTGAATGAGTAGCACTTCCTACTCTTTAGTTATCCTCCATTGTATTGTGAGGCCTAAATCACCGACCATATATCCAGAGGTGGTCCACCAAAAAGTATGTCCCACTAGGGCCCCTTTTCTATCCACATACTTCCGCCAATAGATGACTCAACTACGTGACATCAGGTGGTGGTCCTTGTTGTCAGTGCCTGCTCACCTTGGATGATCTCCACCAAAAGTGATCTCTCTAACACACCAGCCTACATCGGGTTGCTGAGCGATATCATCGATGATATGATATCCCATAAGAGACCCTCCTCAATTGTTCAAATCCTAATGAAAGGGTCCCACACCATGTTGATGTAGTAGCGAGAGAGATCAGTGATCCTCACTGAGTATTGGGCCACAGTCAGGCTGCCCTTCTATGAGTGCAGCAAATCCTATATATGCACTGAGTGTAAGGTCACTGGGATGAACTATTTAATGAATTGGATCTCAAATTCATCCTATATGAGGGTCACCTCATTGTGTATCTATAGAATCAGTGACACCATCTTCCTGGCACTTCCAGAAAAAGACTGGATGCTATGATCACCATAAGTTCATATGGTGTCCAATCCAAGCGGAATACTCTGACTACAGTCTCCTGCTTGTCCTCAGCTACATGCGGCTCCATCTCAAACTAGATCCTCGGAGGCCTCTACCGCTGAAACTCGTGCAACATGCTATGTCAGTGTGGACCTTCTTCTATTGGGGATGTTTCCAACAACTTCCCAATGGGTAGTGGTGTTGCTGGTACACCACTTGAAGGTGAGAAAGTCCTATGAGGGCCCTACCCTATGGACTCATTGCTGGATGGAACGTCATCACAAACTCTCACTGGAATCCGGGCTGGATATCTATGTGTAGGCATCTGAAAAGAAGACATGTGTTCCACTTTGAATAAGTTATGCATGGTGAGCTTACAAAAAGATATCAAATGAAAAAACTTTTCAAAACACTGGAAATCTGTGTTTTCATGCACTGAGTTAGAAATCAGAGGTCAGGGTCCTAATGTCTTGATACATCCTCCACCACACCACTACTAGATTCCAAAAACTAAAAACAACATTCATAATACTTACCACTATTGCTACATAGTAACGGTTAGATTCTTAGTTCATTGGTAGAAACGACTCCCCTGATAAAACATTGTCACAACCCATCCCCTGGTACCCGAGTCGTGACTTCCCCATTCCCGCCTTCCATAGACCTGGGGCTGGAGACTAGAACCTAAAAGGTGTATCCCGAAAAATGTGAAAGTATTGTATTTTTTCCTATGCAGACACACAGTTCAAGAACACAAAAAAAATAAACCAGGAATTAAACTATTGTAGTAAAAGTGTGTTGAAAAAAAATATTGTGTAATGTAAAAGGGGCCGGAATACAAGTCCAACTGAAAAATGTACATGTACAACAAAAAAGTACAAAGTAGTTCATGGATAATCTACTGAGGATCCTACCTGACGTTATTTACAACTCACAATCATTAGTCCTTGTGTCATGCCAATCCAAATGGTCCACCTTTGTGCACCTTCTAGTCCTGGCTCCCTTATCCTCGATCAGTGTTGTTTGTTGTCTACACAAGACACAAGTTGGTGCTAGAATAACCTGTGTAGGGGTGAGTATAATGATACTCTATAGTGACCCAAGACCCTCGTAGGTCTCCCAGAGTTCCACAAAGGAAATACCAAAATATGAGACCTCAATATCAATGAACTAAGGAAAAGATGTCAACTCTACATAGTTATATGTCTGTACATATACCTAAGCTTTCATTGCATACTAATATGATACATGAGTGAAGAATACTACAAAGGTAACACCATGAAGTTAGAAGTACCATAAAGGTAACACCACGAAGATAGAATTGTAACACGGGTGACACCTTGAAGATAACACCACGAAGGTAGAAGTACCACCCAGGTAACACCATGAATACAACACCACAAGGGTAGAAGTACCACACAGGTAACACCATGATGATCTAAGTACCACATAGGTAACACCATGAAGATAATACCATAAAGGTAACATTACCACACAGGTAATGCCATGATTTTATAAGTACCACATAGTTAACACCCCGAAGATAGAAGACTAATCTCAAAATCATGTATAAATTAACTACAAAAAACAGATGATTAGTCGTAATCTAGATCATATTAATTTTTAAGAGGCTCTGCTGCTGACCCATAGAATAACGATAGGTACTAACCACCACTGACCCACATAGGATCAGTCCCACACAGGATGGTTATGTGCTAACTCACATTGGATCATTGATTGCTTAATGACACAGGTGTTGATAGAAACTGACCCACACATGATCGATATATGCTGACCAACACAATATTGATGTTGTTTCCTCACGTTATAGCTTAGCATAGGATTCCTTGTACTCAGTGCACTCGAGTTCTGTAGAATTTTCCCCTCGAGATATCGATCATACCTCAAATGCCACTATGCTCCACAAAGTAGTATCCCAAAGAACAACTATGTTGTAAGTGTTCCAACGTGATAGAATGTGCGTAAATTAGACACTCGGTATGTCAGTTTTAAGCATTTTTGTTCTGAGGGCCCGGTTGGATTCGGGTTCGATCCAACCCCGTCGTACACCAACTATCTCCAAAACTCATTTGTAGAGTACCAAAAGGATTTTCTCCCTCTTAAGGTCCCACCAATATATACGGTTCATCAAACGAATTCTTAGATTTCATGTTATGGGATTTTATGTGTTCTTGGGTCTGGTAGGGCCTGGGTCTCGTCTGACCCGGCCTGACAAGGTTCAGGACAACCTGACCCGTTCTGAGTCCTAACTAGCTGGGCTGGGTTGAGGTTTGACCCGCAGAGGGGTTTTACCTAGCTAGCATGGGGGGTGAGTCCCTAGGTCTCCCGAATGGCCCAAAGGACGTTTGGATTGTGAAATGGTCGTGCGACGTGGGCAACACCCAATCGTCATGGAACCTACTGGTGGCGGGGGATCACCCTTTTCTGCGGCTTCATCTATAAATTCCTACTCGCCGGTGGCATGTGGTACATGCAGCCCTTCCCTTCTGTAGAGAGATGATGTTTTGGTACCCTCCTTAGACTGACATGGATGACGAGCCACGATTAGTTCCTCTGGTTGTGAAGGGGCCTCGCCAAATCCCTCACGCCCATCTGGTGTACCGACCACAACCCCTATCCCCCATGGCTCACGAGCCACAACTGGTTCACGTAGTGGTGCAGATGCGCTGCATCCTTTCTCACGGCTGACCGGTGTGCAAACCGCCGCCTTAGACCTGATCGGCACCTGTCACCAGTACCTCTGCACCGAAAATATTCTATGGAGAATAAAAGGGGTGTAAGGTAGATGATGGTCCAGGTCGGGATCATGAGGAACGTGACCTGCGTGTTAGCTTGAAAACAACCCGAGTAAGAAAAATGGATTTTATAACTCTTGAAAATAAATCCAAAAGTAAACCCAATCTAATGAATTATGGATAAAAGCTCGCTATTGAGGAAGTGTGTTTGTGTTTTTCATCCCTTCAGCTAGCCTCCAGTGGCATCACTTGATTTTCAATCTTCATTTATGGGTTTCAGGGTAACTCACCCCACTAACCGGAACCAGCTCTGTCCTCCAAGGGTTTGGAATCTTGGAACTTTTTCATCACATTGATTTTTGATTAAGCAGTGTCGAAACCTCTCCCCATGCTCTATATAAATAGGATAGGGGGAGGGTATGTAACCACATTGGGAATTATTGGGGTCTCATTAATTAAGAAGCTTCTCGAATGGAGCTATTACTTATGATTGAATGATCAACCAATTTATTGTCTTGACACATCCCTAGACCCACATTGCCAATTTTTCGTTGGAGAAAAAGATAAAATAAAAAATAAAAAATAACAATGTTAGTTATTTTTCTTTTAAAATTCCCAAAATAGAAATTTTTCTCCAGGCCTTCTACGGTCAAATTAGATCCTCCCTTATGCAAATCCCGGTATGGTAGTTTTAATGGTGCCCTCGATTTTTTAATCTGAGCTCAAGTTCAGAAGTTAGAAAATGCCTCTTGAGTATTTAATGAACATCCATAAAAAATGTAGAAATTTTTTCTAGGCACAACCGACCTTGGAATCATGTGCCATCAATTTTCACTGACTTATAATAATTCCATTCAATTTAAAAAATAACTATGAAAATTTAGATCTTTTAATTCTCTCAAACATAGGAATTTTCATCCCCGAAAGCCACAAAACTGACGAAGAATAAAAATGATAGTACTGAGCATGAATCAAAGCCTCCTACTCCCATATTCTCTTCTAGAGGTTCCTGTGATTCCAGATATTTCACACACGACGTATCGACCACCCACTAAGGATCGGCTCCTATTGATCCTCAATCTCTATTAGAACCTCCTTAAATGTTGCCCCATCATCCATGTCTAGCTCACCATGGACGATGACGTGAGATAGGTCATGCAAGTATCTCCTTAAATGGTATATGTGGAAGACATCGTGCACCCACTCTAGCTACAGTGGAAGTTCCATGTGGTTGGCCACCTTGCATAAACTCCAATGTATCAGATATGGTCCGATAAACCTCAGTGATAACTAGCCACCTCTGCCAAATCTCTATAAACCTTGTCCAGGTGATACCGATTGGAAGACATGGTCTCCCTCCTCGAACTCCAAATGTATCTAGCTTCGGTCAGAATAAGACTTGTATCTGTTCTGTGTAGTCCTCATCCGCTCCTGGATGATCTGGACCTTCTCATTGGTAGCCAGTACCATCAATGGACCCATAAGTGGTGACTCCCCAGGGTCCACCCAGCACGTAGATTATCCAAAATGTTTTCCATATAAGGCCTTCAATGGTGCTATACTAATGTTAGAGTGATAGTTTTTTATATGAACTACACCAATGGCAAGTGATCCTCCAAAATATGGGAAAAATCTAGGATGCATGCACAAATAATGTCCTCTAGTGTGTGTATGGCCCTTTCTATTTGAAAATCCGCCTAAGGATGAAATGTGGTGCTCCACGGTAGCTAAGTCCCAAATGCCACCTGAAATCCCTTCCAAAATAGGAATGTGAAACATTTGTCACATTCAGAGACGATCGTATATGGAACCCCATGTAGTCACAAAGTCTCTTGTACATAGAGGTGTCTGATGCTCTCTACTGATCCATGCTATTGGACATGTAGGACATGTGCTGACTTGGTGAGTCAGTCAATGATCATCATATGGAATCATGTCCCCTGGATGTATGTGGAAGCCCTATCACAAAGTCCATGGATATTCTACCCCTCTTCCACTCTGGTACCCCAAGTGGCTATGCTATGCCTACTAGAACTTGATGACCAGCCTTCACTTGATAACAAGTGAGTCATCGTGAATCAAAATCTTCTACTTCATTCTTCTTCCCTAGAAACCAGTTCTGACGCTGGAGGTCCTGGCACATCATTGCCACATCAGGATGTACCACCAAAGGGGACGTATTGAACTCTATCAATACATCCTTCCATAGCACCACCAGTACCATGGTACTTCCATTGAAAAGGAAGATGTGCTCCCTACCATTAGAAAATCAATCAGGTCCCTGTACTAAGAATATCTAAGAACATTGAGCCTCGCAGTCAATGTCCCCAAGCTACACCTCCCTGGATCGCTGATGGACCGGGGGAGTAACTTTCATATACTAGAGATAAGCTACTCCATCTCTATCCACAAAGGATATCTTTTAAGCAGCTATCAGCTCTGTCCCATCACTCAGTAACTGTAATCTAGACCTCTTGCAGAGTGAATCTTCTACCATGATCCCCTTCCCAAGAGTATAGACGATCTCAAAGTCATAGTCCAGGAGAAACTCCATTCATCACTGTTGTCTCTGGTTCATGTCCTTTTGAGGGAAGATATACCTGAGACTCTTGGGATCTGGGTAGACTGTAATACGTTCACCCATTAGGTAATGTCACCACATCATTAGGTCTAAGACCACTTCTTCAAACTCCAATTCATTGGTAGCATAGTTCTACTCATGTTTTCGGAGTCATCGTGAGTTGCAAGTGATCATATCTTGCTACTGCATCAGCACATATCCATGTCCGGTCCCTGATGCATTATAGTAGACTAAATACCCAACACCCTCTTTTAGTAGCCTCGAGATGTGGGCACTCGTCAGTCTCTACCTCTGCTTCTAAATACTCCGATGGCATCCCTCCATCCATACAAAGGGCTGTATTTTCTTCATCAATTCTGACAAGGGTGACAAAACTCTGGAAACGTCAGGCCCAAATCGTCGGTAGTATCCAACCAACCCCAAGAAACTCTACAACGCGGTCAAACTCTTGGGTGGATCCCAAGAATGTACAACCTATATCTTCACAGGATCCACTACAACTCCATCCTCCGAGATAATGAGTTCAAGAAAGGGGACCTCTCATATACATAATTGTAACATCAAGATCTTACCATAAAGCCGCTGCAACAGAGTGTATCCAGATCGATCTGCAGATGATATGAATGCTTCTCTTCCATTTCTGAGCATATCAAGATTTCAACGATGTGGACCACCACAAAGTGATCGTGGTATGGATGGAATATATTGTTCATGAGTTCCATAAACATTGCTGGAGCATTGGTCACTCTGAATGGCATAACCAATAACTCATAGTGACCATACTGACATCTAATGGTAATATTCTTTACATCCTCAACTTATTCCCTGAGCTGATGATAGCCTGATCTGAGGTCTATCTTAGAAAACCAACGAGCTCGATTCAGCTGATCAAAAATATCATTAACCCTAGGAAATGAATACTTGTTATTCATATTCACCTGGTTCAGGCACTGATAGTCAACACCGAGTCTCCAACTCCCATATGTCTTCATGGAAAACAAAATCAGTTATGCCCATGGAGAAATGACGAGCCATATGAAACCCTTTCCCTGCATGTCCTCCAACAATAACCGTAACACATGGAGCTCCACAGAAGAAATCTGATATGCTGGTGTAGATATTGGTGTCATCCTTGGGTAAAGTTCTATGTAAAAGTATACCTATCTATGGGGATGTAGTCTTGGATAGTCATAAGGAAAGACATCAACCTACTAGTCCACCACTACAGGATAGCTCATACTCTCAACATCAACCGCCAAGAGAGTAAGGTTGGATAACTGATTTGTGATAGACTGCAGCCTCCTCTGGGTATGTCCATCCTATGCTACAAACGTCCCCTTCTCTCAGGTGAAGGAAAAAATGGTCCCATTTTTGTGGAAATAGTGATATTTTCACCTAATACCATCAATATGGGCATGGACTATGAATAACCAGTCCATAACCAATATGAAATCATAAGTCCTTGATGTCGCTATTAGAAGATCCCATCCGAAGCTCTCACCTCCAACTGTAATATCACAATTCCAACACTAGTGTGTAACCGTCGAATCCCCTACCATATGAGTCTATAGAAATAAGGATCGATCCAACAGCTCCACCAGAATTTCTGAGCTCGAAACGAGGGTAGTGGAAATAAAAGAGTGGCTAGAACCTACGTCTATAAGTACTACAACTAAGGTGGAGTAGACACAAATCATAAATCTATCTTCTATGGAGCTCCGTGGTCGTAGGCCTCAGATGCTTGGAGCTGAGCTTGTCCCTATCCACCTTCTCCATATTTTTTGGGTCGACCAACTGGAGATGGTCGCTGTAGATCCTCGAATCTCGGCCCACTTCCTACTGCATGACTAGCTCATATGCCATGTACGCCTGCTACCTGAATACATCACTGATGGAATCTATTCATCTTCCTTAGTGGTCCCTCAACCTTATGTTTGTTTACTGTATTGTGGTTTAGGCAGTCACGATCCATGTGACCATAACCAAAGCACAATTAGCACTACCTACTCCTTAGCTGTCCTCCTCTACATTGTGAGCCCCTAACCACTGACCTTGTATCCTCAGGTCTTATGCCAAAAGGCATGGCCTACTTGGGCCCCTGCGTCAAATGCCTACTTCCTGATGCAGATGAATCTACTACCCAATGTCCGGTGGTGTCTCTCATTGTCGGTTCCTGCTCAGCTAAGAATCTCTCCACCAAAAGTTCTCTCTCTAACACCCTAGCCTGAGTCAGAATGCTGTGAAGTTGTATCGATGTTCTGATCTCCAATCAATCACCCTTCTCAAAGGTTTGGGACATAATTAAAGGTTCTTGTACCATGTCAGTTGAGTAGCAATAGTTATCAGGGAACCTCGCTTTGTACCTGGCCATAGTCATGCTCCCCTGATGTAATTTTAAAATCTCTTATATACACACTGAGTGTATGATCGCTGGGAAAAACTATGCACTGAAAAGACACTCTACGTCCGCCCAGACGAGGGTCACCAAATTCTGTATCTGGAGCATCATGTTCCACCATATTGCAGCTACTACTTGAAAAATATTGGTTTCTAGGATCACCATAAGGACAGTTGGTGTCCCAACAATATGGAATACTCTAACTATAGCCTCCAACCAATCCTCAACCAACTGCGGGTTCATCTCGCCTTGAAACCATGGAGGCCTCTCCTGCTTAAAATTGTACAACAAGCTCAGTTATAGTGAACCCTATACTGGTGGAGCTTGTGGAAATGACTGCCCAACAGGTAGTGGTTCTGATGGAACACCACCTGATGATGCTGATGCTGTAAGAGGGCCCTGCACCGAGTCCTCATCACTCGGTGGACCATCATCACATTCTCTCTAGGGAATCCTGAATGGATGTCTATGTGGGGGAATCCTAAAAAAAGAAGCTGTTCCACAATCAATAATGTATACCTGGTGAGATGACTCCAAGAGATCACAATATAAACATTTCAAAACAAACAGAGTCAGTGTTTTCACACACTGGGACAGAAATCAGATGTTAGGGACTTCATGTATCTATACGTTATCCCCCACAACAACACCGGATTCCCCAAACTGAAAGCCAAACTCGTAACACTTAACAATATTTCTATATAGAAAATATAAAAGTCTTATTTCTTCGGTATAACTAACTCATCTGATACCACTTTATCACGACCCGTCCCCCAGGGCCCATGTTGTGACATCCTCATGCATGCCTTCCATTGACCAGGGTCATGTGACTAGAACCTAAAAGGCATATCACTAAAAATGTGAAGGCATCGATTTTTAACCTGTATAGATACACAGTCCATGAACAAAACAAGAAGAAACCACGACGTAAAATATTATAGTAAAAGTGTGTTGAACGTAAAATAGTGGTGAAAGTAAAATGTGCCGGAATACAAGCCCAACTGAAAAAGGTACAACTACAACTAAAAATTACCAATCATCTCCTAGATCATCAACCAAGGACCCTACCTGAAGGGCATGTATGACACACGATTAGTAGTCCCTACATCACGTCATCCTAAAGGGTCCACCTCCGAGAACTGTCCATTCCTAGCTCCCTCAGCCTCGATCAATTTTATCTATCCTCTGTAGAAGAGACAACAAGGTGCATGTGTAGCACGTGCATGGGGGAGTTTATCGATAATCAGTAGGGAACCCGAGACCCCTGTAGGTCGCCCAGAGTTCCAAAATGGAAATACCACAAAGAAAGACCTCAATCTCAAAGCACGAATAAATAGATGATAACTCTACTTTGGTATATTAATGTACGTATACCTATGTTATCAATACATACTTATATCACACATTAGCGAAGAATACCACAAATGTAACATCACAATGGTAGAAGTACCATATTGGTAACACAACGATGATAGAAGTACCACACATGTATCACCTTGTAGAAAACACCATGAAGGTAGAATTACCATAGAGGTACCAGCACGAAGATAACACCACAAAGGTAGATGTACCACACAGGTAACACCGTGAAGATAGAATTACAACATAGGTAACCCAACGAATATAACACAGTGAAGATAAAATTTCCACACATGTAACACCACGATGTTAGAATTACAACATAGGTAACACCACGAAGATAGAAGACTCAAATCATAATCAGTTATAACTTAAGTACAGAATTACACATGATTAGTCATATTCTAGATAATCTTATTCTGTTAAGAGGGACTGTTGCTGACTCACACAGGATTGATAGGTACTAACACCCACGGACCCACACAGGATCTGACCCTGATAGGATCGGTATTCACAGACCCACATAAGATCTCTTTGCAATAACCCACACAAGAAATGATATAATATGACATAAACATGATCGATATATGCTGACCCACATAGGATCGATGTTCTTTCTTCACCTTGCAACATACAACAATATTCCTCTCACTCAGTGTGCAGGAGATCCGTAGCATATTCGCCAGGAAATATCAGTTGTACCTCGATCACAACTAAGGTCTACAAAGAAGTAATCCTATGTACATTCATGTCGTAAAGATTACATCGCGATAGATGGTGTGTTAATCTGATGACCGGTATATGAGTTATAACCAATTTAGTTCATAGGGCCATGTTGGATTTGGGTTTGATCCAACCTAGCGGTACTTTGACACTCTCCAAAACTCAAGTGGCCTATACCAAATAGACATCTCGCACCAAGGGTTCCATCACCGAAACCAATTCATCAAACAGATGACTGAATTTCATGTTACGTATCTTTATGTGTTTCTGGGTTCACATTTTCCCGGGTACAGTCCGATAAGGCATGGGCAGACCTGACCCGATTCGGGTTGACCCGACCCTCTCCAGGTCCTACCTGGCTGGGCCGAGGTCCTGCCCGGCCCAGAAAGGGGTGACCTACAAGGGGTGGGGCCCACTAGTATGACCCTCAGTGGGGTCCACCCTATCCGGCACAAGGGAGAGTCCACTGGTATCTCGAATGGCCCGGAGGACATTCAGATTTTGAAATGGTGTTGCCACATGGGAACCACTTGGTCACTGCGGAACCCACACGGGGCACGGGTTCCCCCTCCACACCGTCTTCAGACGTGGCCTCCTACTTTCTAACGGTGCATTGGTCACGTCGACCTTCACTTCCATAGCCTGCTGATGTGTTGGCCACCTCCTCGGACTGTCATGGCTGACAAGCCGCAAACGATTCGTCTGGCGGCGTGGGTGTGCCGCCAACTCCCTCACGGCTAGCCAGTGTGTCGACTGCCTCCTCTAAATTCCATAGATGAGGAGCCATGTCTGGTTCCTCCAGTGGCACAGATTCACTATCTTTTTCCTCATATCCGGTCGATGTGCTGACTGCCTCCTCAGTCCCTTTAAGCACTGGTCGCTGGTAGTGCCACACCGACGGTCTTCCAAGATGATCAAAAGGGTATAAAGGTATCATAGGGTCTAGGCCATGTTTTTTAGGACTTCTCCCTCCGCGTTTTCGTGTAAAAAACATGGTGGAGGAAAAATGATTTTACAACCCATGAAATTATAACAAAAAATCAACCCTACCTCAAGAACTATTGAGAAACGCCCGGGTTAAAGAAGTGTGTCAGTTTACGCCATGCACAGAACTAGACTCCAACAGAATCGACTGATTGTCAATCTTCAGTTCGGGGTTTCAGTGTTGCTCATCACTGTTTGCTAGAACCGGCTCCATCTCCCAAGGGTGTTTGGTCTAGGTATTTTTTCTTCTCTTCATTTCTTGATGAAGTAGTGCCGAAACCTCCCCCCAAACTACATATAAATAGGATAGGGGAGGGTAAGTAATGACGTTGGGAGATAATGGGGGCTCATTAATTTTGTACCTTCACAATTTTCCAACAGAACTGTTACTTAGGATTGAAAGCTCATGCCATTTATTGGATTGACACATCTCTAGTCCCATGTTGCCACTTGTCTATTAGAGAAAATGATAAAATCAAAAAATAAAATTAACATTGTTATTTTTATTATTCTTTTAAAAGTCCCAAAACATATCTTATTTTCCCTACCAACAATGGTCAAAGTGAATCATCCCTTAAACAAATCCTAGAACTACAGATTCAATGGTTCCCTTGATTTTTTAATCCAAGCACCAGTTCCCACTTTAGGAAACATTGCTCTTGTGTTTACTTAACATCCATAAAAAATCATAAATTCATTGCATGTATACCAGGCCTCACAATCACGTGCCATCAATTTTCACAGAATAGTCATAATTACATATGATTAAAAAATTTACATGAAATGTCTGGGTCGTTACAAATTGGAAGACTCCACACTAAATTTTATGAATTTTTTATTATATGTTTTGGCATAATTATCTAAAACTCGAAACTTGAAATGTTCTTAAATGTGAAAGAAATTAATTTCATGACTAAATTTCATGATTATGTAGTGTATATGCATAGGTCCTTATATGTAGCCTCCACGGTCCAATGACCCCACAATATGAAGATACAATGTCTATTATGTTATTATACAATGTGATTATTTATGAGCGTTATATTTTATGTTATCATATTATTCCCTCTAGATTATAGGATAGTATTAATTACCATGTGTTTTCCATTACCAGGATTTATAGTTCATCGAATAATTTAATGTATTCTCCATTTTAACACATAATGATTTTGGATCTCAAAGTTTTATAGAATCATATTGATGAGATATAAATAAATATATTGTTTTTTAGTTTAATTTTGGTTTTTTATGTACCTATTTTCTAAGAAAACTAGTGATATCAATCATTTTGATTAATTATTTGGATTTAAATGTTTAAAATCCTATAATTATATGTGTACCAATATTTATTTTTAATATATACAATAATTACATATCTAATATCCAATTATCTCTAGTTTGTATTTATTAGAAATAATTCGCAATTACAGTATATAATTTGATTTTCCATCATTTTATAATAATTATATAATTTCAAAAAATATATCTAAATTCCCAAGTCATCTACAAATAATGATGGAGTTAGAAACATCAAGATAGTCTTACCTCAAATATATAATATTTATACAATAATTAAATCAATTTTCCCCTTCCAATGTTATTAAGGTTTCTCTTTCATATAATGATGACTTATTAAACCCAGCTAGATGGAAAAGATATTTTCTTACAATCTAAACATATTTCATGATAAATTATCATGAAAATAATTATACCCCACTGCATCATATTTTTAACTGTAAAAAAAATGAAACATAGATAAATATATGGCCAAACCAGAATATAAAATATATGGAACATGAAATTTGTATTGGATAAGATCCCAATTATGAAGTGGGAAATATATAAAAAGTCATATTAATATAATAATTATATCATTATCTTTGAATCAAAATACAATAAATTTAATGATTTCATTATCTTGAATATCATTGAGTAAAAATTATAACTAAAAAACTATTATAACCCATACCATTATACATATTCACATAGATTTTACACTATCATTATATCATAACACATACATGTTAGTAAATATTGTATAACTATATTGAACTACTTCATCATATTCATATGTATATTTAATAATATGATAATTAGTCGGTCCAAACTAATTATTTTATAACTTATTAAAACCTAATATAAAAAATTAATATAGTAGGATTATTTCTCTAAAATCCTAATTTTAAATTTACTTCTCTCAATCTATCTATTTTTTCCTCTCTTTTAATTTCATGGATAAATAAAACTAATGAGTTCCAGGGGATGAGGAAATCTACAATTTATAAAATTCTTAAAACATGAATATTTATTTTATTAAATAATGTATTATATTGACATTAAATCATCTAATTAATAATGAAAAACATAAATTCAATTTTCCCATATAATTTAAACCATAAAAATATAAATATTCTATTAATCCAATTGGTTATTAATAAAAAAATTTCAAATAAACAGGAATTCAAAATAATTAACCTAAATATTTATTGATTATAAACATATTCAAGAGATATTATAGTACCTATTCATGTTGATGAGAATGTTGAATGATGTTACCTAGAAATATCCCATAATGTTATGATTTCTTTCATTTGAATATTAATAATAATATTATTATAGATTTTAATTTTTATGTCCTTTAATGTTTAAATATTTATAATTTTTTTTAAATAGCAGGGATGTATATAATAAGGTATTTCCACTAGATTTTACAATAAATGCAATAAAATAGAAATGTCTGTACAGGGGAATTGGTTTCTAATAATATTTCCAAAACATTATACCTCTTTAATGGTATAAAAATAATTTTTTATGTGTGAGGATGGTTCTTTGGTGGTCATGTAAAACAATTTTTTTAGCATTTTGACTTTGAATCAAAATAAAGTTGAGAAGAGTTTCATGTATTGTAGTTAGTATTGAGCAATATGTATATAGGGAGATTTTTAAAATTCATGTTGGTTTTTATTATAATAATTATTAAAATATATTACATATAAATACATAATTTATGTATAATTTAGTGTTAACACTATGAAAGGTAATAACATCTTCATCAATATTCCATATGGTGTATTAATATCCTTTATAAATCATTGTAATTCATTATGTAATGATTCAATATGTTTTTAATTCATTTGAATGTAATGAGTGTTTTTTGATATCATTTTAGAATTATAGAAGATTTTATAATGATGGTTATTGAAATATAACTATGTACGTGATATATAATATATTTCATTTAATTTTAATACATTGAATTGACTGAACAACATAAAGAGAAAATATATTTTTATGAATTTTCAATGAAAAAAATAGAATTGAACCACTTATAATCATAATATATTATGATGATGAATAATTTTTAAAATAATCTTGGTTCTTATTTATGATATACATAACATCTTCTCTAATGGGAAAAAATTTAATGTGAAATTTTACATTATTTTACCAAATATTATTGAAATGGAATACATATTTTTTTATTTCATGAAATAATAGAAAATTTAATATTTATACTATGATAAATTAAAAATTTAATTTCATATATAAATTTATTTCCCATTCGATACAATAAATGTAAACCATCACTCATGTGTATGTGTATAAAACTACCTCCATGAAGTAATATGATTCATTTTCCATTTTTATAATTTTGGATTTGTTATAATGATTGATTGAAGGTTTAATATATGATATTCATATAAAACATATTCTACTATAATCATATTATATTATATACCTTCATACATTATAATCTATCAGAAAACAATGGTGTCACGAATGAGTATGTGTGGATTACTAAATCTAAGAACTGATTTGAATTATTTTTCAACAATGCATAACATAAATATTAACATGGATATATTAAAGGAAAATATATGATATTTATGACATTCTAGTTATTCTATAAATGTTTATTTTTATTTTCAATTCATTTAAAATTTAAATCACCACTCATATATACATATAGCTTACCGTCTCAAGAATTGATGCACTAATTTTTTTATCGCCACATAATGTGAAGGGTTATAAATATGTATATACTGATTGTATATTATATTTATATAATTCATAAAAAATTTATGGTGGTACCATGATTAATGTTTATGAACAACAATAGTTGAACTAAATCATACAGGAAAAATGATGTATTTAACACACATAAAGATGGATTTAGTAGAATAATATTATTATAAGGGTATTCAAATAAAATTAGGGGATAATATTCTATTCTAAAAATAATTATATTTTACTATTATAACTATAAAAATGAATATTTTATAATGGATGTTAGTGAACATATAAAGAATGATGAAATTCATGTGAGACATTATTTCACTAATTTTTAAATTCATGAGTTATGTTTTCTACTAAGAAACACAATTTTTCTCATATAATATAATTATTTCATAATTAATCTATTTTATAATATTAATTTATTTGATGTTGTTTTAAGATCTATAGAATTTTATTTCATTAAATATAATTTGATTCAAAATATAAATATTTTTTAAGAGTTTAATGTAAAATTATAATTCATACCGGGATTGTTTTTCATTAAATTTTCATATTATATAAATATATTATCCACCCATCTCAATATTTATGAATATCCATTTAAAATATTACTTTTGGGATATTTCATTTTTTCCTTTCATTTTCCTCTCTTTAAGATCTCAAGAGTCTTGAATAATGTATTAAGTGAAAAATCACTTCATTTCATTATTTGGTCATGTATCCTTTTTTCGTGTCTATATTTTCATTACAATGTTTTCAAAAAAGACTGTAGTATTATAATATGATTCATTAAATTGAATTCTACCCATGAATTATATTTATTATAAAAAATTAAATGTAATATTTTTTCTATTTTTTTGAATGGGGAATTCTATCTTTTCACAAAACATGTTAAATGAATTTTTTATCATACACTACATAAATAAAGTTACAAAAATTGTGAATTATTTTTATTTGATAATATATATATATCCTTAATTCTTCAAAAATAAATTGGATCCTTAGTATTTTGTAATTTTTTTGATAAAAAAAATGTGATACAGAAATGAAATGGTTATTATACTGATCAATTGATTTAATTTTCTTATAATGGTGTTTTTATTATATAATAGTATTTTTGATTATACATTTTTATTTCAGGGGTGTATAATCAAATATTATCCAAATTATTTATATTTTTATGGTATATGATTCTGATGAAGAGATTATTATGAAACTATATCATTTCCTTGGTTTATGATAAGATGAAATAATTAATCTTTTTTACCTTCTAGAACAACTAAGTGTGGCTTAGATTATGTGATGGGTTTATGTGAAAGTATATTACCCTCTAATTAATTGGGTAAATAAGGATTTCTCATTATATAATGACTATAATGGATAGTGATACAATATAAGAAAGGGACCTTATCCAATAACATAGTTGTGGGAGTGGAATAGTGAAAGGAAATGACAGAACATGCATTGAAATAAATCCATTGTGACCATCATGGAACATATCCTTGTCTAATGATGTTATCCTCTTTTCTTATGTATATCAAAAACACTTATGTCCAATTATTATGATATATTATTAGGGATCATTATTCATGATTTATAATTATGATGTGGTAGTAATTTTAATTAATTAAACAAATGTGATGTTTTAGGATTATGATCTATGAATTAATGGGCATGTATTTGTATTATTAATAAGGTGTTATCCTGAAATTATTATTTTATTATACTCACTTTTAATAATATATTTATATCTATTATGTTTACCCATGCATAGAATCTATTACAACCATTTCTAATGTTTCTCTTCCTTAGGTTATAGAGAGTGTTTATAAATATGTTATGTATTAGAAGGGTGCAAGATTTGAAGAAATTAATAGAAAAAGAAGCCAATTATATATGTTACATTAGTTTTTGAAAAGATCCATTTTTTATGATCGATCATATTAAAAATTAGGGAATATAACATCAATTAGATAAATTATTAATGTATTCCACAATGGGGTATCAATAGTAATTATTAAAGTAAGGTTTTATTCCATTTGAAACTAGGAATAAGAAACTCTATAGAGTACCCCCAGGATAGTCCATATTATTGGAGATCATTGTATCTTTTGGTAATGGAATGAATGTGGTTTCCCTCATTAAATAAATGTCATCCTGGGTAAAAAAATTGATGTGGTATTTCAAAATATTTATCAATGGGTAATAAAACTTAATACAGTTAGACATGTGTATCATGAAAATCACTCAAGTGCATGGTGAATTATACCATACCGTGGACATGGTTTGATGCTCTAGTTGGATAGAGTAAATTTTACTTGAATTTTTCTTATTTCCATTATGAACGATTTAGATTAATAATATCTATAGAAGGCTTAGGTTAATACTATGGTTTCATTGGTTGAGAAGAATGATTAATTTAATGTATATTATATGAATGATATTTTATGATTGGATTATTACTTATTACCATTGATTGCTACATGTTTTCATTTGTTTTAGATAATGATTGGAACAAGGAGGAATCACGTTAACATTGAATGTGTTGGATGATACAATGATTCCATCATGAGAAAACATATTATATGGTAGATGATCTTACAAATATAGTGATTACTAATAATCATATATGTCATTAGAATATAAAAAACAATAACGTAGTTAATTTTTTGTTTGAACTAATTAATAGATACATGTATTTTCGTGCTGCTCTTCGAGGAATGAAGATTCAGCTTCCTATATGTCAACATTGTGTGAAGGAGTTTTGGTGGAAGAAAGATGTGGGATTTGAATTGTGGATGCATTATTTAGCTGCTTAATGTAGATTTGTACATGCATAAATGGTATGTCGCAGCAACAACGTGACTAGAAATTCCCAAGGGGTGATGAGGATTGGAAATGGCGATTGTTGTGCACCAGATTTGGTTTTTCCATGGTGTAGGGTTCCCTCATGTAGTACTCTATCATGAAATGAACATGTCGAAGGATCTCATAGACAGGGAGTGTGTGTGGGTGTGAAGTCCATTGGATAGGTAGAAGCTGAGGTGCGGTCTTCGGCGAATGTTGCTGGGAGAGTGGAAAACACATATGGTTATGTTCAGAAAGATGAGATGTGGAGGCCTTAGGAAGTGAAAATTAGGCTGGTATTCGATCACCTAAGGTGTGATATCAGTATTTATAGGGCATTTACAGTTTAAGAGACTTTGGAATTCTGTTCTCCTTGGACAAAACCTATGAATGGGGTGAACAATGACTCTGATGCTTTTGAGGATGGTGCAATAGCGAAAGCATTAAATGCTAGTGGTGATGATTTTCAAGGGAATTATGGTGGTGATAGAGGTGTGATAATTAATGTTTCAACTAGGAAATTCATCATTGAATTATAGTATGAGATGAACTCTCTTGGAAAGGGAGGTACTCCATCAAATTAAGGTGGCATAAAGGATGCATTAACTGGTGAAGATGAAATGAAGAAGGGAGTTCTTGATGCTCATGAGTTTCTGGAACAACCACATTGTGTAGCTAATATTGATATTAAAAGTCATTTTCCAAAAGAGAGGAGAGTGAATGAGGCTAACCAAGAGGTGAACATTATTGGAAAATGGGGGGATGTCTTTGAAAGTGGCAAGGATAGTGTCGGTAGCATGGTCTGACCTTACTACAATGAAATTTTTCAGGGTGGGAAGAAGAAGGTGATTGGGAATGAGAAATCAATGTCTTCCCCAACACGATGAATGTCAATTAAATACTACTCTTATCATCCAATTTCGGTGTCTACCAGGTCTTCTAGGAAAAAAGGTGGGGTAGGCTCTGGCTTAACAAAGGGTATGCAGTCTGCTAAAGAGTTTATATCATTGGAAAAGTTGAACCATTGAAGGAAGTATGCTAATATTATGACACATTATGAATGTTCATAGTGGGAATCAGCAATTGAAGAGGAAAAACTCTATCATGGATGTGGTGAAGGGTATTATTTTTGTGACATTTAAATGTTTTTTCTGCATTTTTGTGTTATTGAGGGGAAATTTTCCTTTATTTTAATAACTGGTCATTGGCTTTTCCTCTGACTAAGCTTTCTTAATAGTGGAGAATAAATTTTCTCAATTTTTAATGTATGGTAATTTTGAAAATATATATCCTAGGAGGTAAATATTACAATAGGATCTATATAGTTTTATGAATAAATTATTAATTAATTATTATTTAGAGATTATGTATAACATATGAAAGGCGTGAATTAATTTAACATTTTTTATTTGTCAAATATAAGGAGCATGATTAAATTGAGGGTGATGGATCATAATAAATTATTCATATTTTAAAAAATTTTATGATAAAAATTATTTTTGGGGGAGGGATTTTAACTCCACGATATTTTAAAATATATATTTTATTTTTATAAATTCAATTTTTTTTAGAATTCCATACATGAATCCACTTATTTATATGAACAATAATATTGTATCATATTATAATATAGAAATTAAATATATAAATATGAATAAAAAAAATATGAGAAATATTTTTAAATGTTTTAAATAATGAAAATTTTCTTACTGATTCATCAAAAATAAGAACGATCTTTTCTATAAAGTAATTCTATGCTATAGAATTTATTTTCTTCAAAAAATGGTGCATAGGATTTTCTCATGTGAACATTATAATCAATTTATTATATTTCTATAAATTATATTTTAGTAAAATAAAATAAATATTTAAACGTTAATATCAATATTATTATGATGTAAATATTTAGTGTATTTTTTAAATCATATTTTCAGTGAATAGTGAAAAATAATGATATATATATATATAAATGAAAATTATCTTCAGGTAAAATTAATATAAAGAATTTAATATTATTAAAATTTAACATAATGATAATTTTATTGTAAATATTATTATTTGTTGCATCGGAATATTTATTTTACATTATTTGGTTATATGTGAATTTTTTGGCATATAACATATTTTTTTAAAAAAATGATTTCATGTAGGTAATGTGATTTAATGTTAATAAATTAAATTATACTCTACAATGTAAATATTTTAATGAAAGTTATCGATTATATATTCACAAATATATCATAAAATTTATTTTATGGATCATAAAATTAAATACATTGAAGTGAATTTTGTTTTATACATAAAAAAATCATTTTTTTGAGTAATGGTGTTTATAAAAATTATCTTGCTTAATAAAAATTATAATCTCCCAACGAATGAAATATTATCTTATTAAATGTATTATGTTTTTTTCATTAAAATTATTTATATTATTTGACCAGTTAAACATAATTTTTGTTCATTATAAATTTTATAAACCTTTTAAAATCCCCATGATTGATGTTAAAATAAGTTTACAGTGTTTTGTAAACCAATAGATAATGGTCATATTTCCACTCACAACAATATAATTCTTATATTTTGAATTTAATTAAATGTTATTTTACCCGAAAATTATATTTTTGAATTCTCATCCATTTTCCCACTAAATGGATCGTATATCATTGAAATTATGTATGAAATTTCATTTTTTCCCTCCCAACACTTCTAAAAAGGAACCTATTATCCTCCATGATTCATAAAAATTAATACTTTTATATTTTCCAAATACTAACTAAAAACATTTTTAGATTCATATTATTTATCCTATATTATTTTTTATTTATTTTAATCCAATCCCTCAAGGTTCATGATGTCATCTAAAGGTGGTATGTCATAGATGACCTAAAAATCCTAATTATACTCCTTCAATTGAATTTCATATTCTACATCTAATGATATATTTATATACCAAATGTAAATATTAATAATGTATCCTATATATAATTAGTTGTTGTTATGCTTATTTCATATCCATTTCCCACCTACATTTTATTAAATGTGAACTAAAGGTGCCACTCATGCGTGCATGTGGACTATCACCTCCACGTAGTGATGTGATTATTTTTCCATCACAATATATCAGGTTTGGTTATAATTATTATTTATATGTTCATATATTATGTTCATAACTAAATTATTCTTCAATAGTAATTGAATATTATGTAATTTTTAACATACAATCTATTATTAATTGAAATTGGTGTTCAGGAGTATATGTTGATTATTATCTCCATAGAGTAATGTGATTTGTTTACAATTATAGATATACATGGACTATACAATGATATATTTAATTAATATATTTTATATCTATGACATGAAAATGATTCATGAAGTTTGAGTTAAAATATAAATTACTTTCATTCCATCCACTAAATAGTGGTAACGTCAATCATGTGTACGTATAGATTATCGTCTATGTAATGATCCTAAATTTTGAATAAATATTGTTTCCTAATTTTGTGTGTTATTTTTTTTATACTCAACAAAACTGTTTCATTTGATAACATCAGTATAATTAAAATGAGACCATTGGGTTTTGACTGTTATATTACCATTGGTCAATAAGACCGATGGAAACTAAAAGTTTCGATTATTGTCTCTAAATACAAGTAATCATGGTTAATTAATATAGAAAGAAGATTTGTCGGCCTCACCTAGTAGTGTTGGACCGATCGATGCCCATCTAACAAAACTTGGTAAGGATGTAGCACCACTAGGATTTGCTCTGGGCCAAACCCAAGCCCAACTTCATCGTGTGAAGCTAGAATAGAATCTCCTTCGCGTGAAGTTCAAACTGATAGAAATTACTACTCGTGCGATGTTGGTCGAACCTCCCTTGGATTCCATCACCTTAGCACACCTTACACTTAGGTCATATGCTGTTATGATAAGGGTCTATGTAATGAGACCGTAACTTCCTTGTGTAATCCTTTATTTTTTAAAAAAAATTGATTTCTCCTTATGATGAAGTTATGAATTTTCAAATGTCCGGATAAATATAGTATGCATATTTTTGGTGAATTTTAGAGAAAGGATATTTAAAAAATGATTATGTAAACCTTAAATAAATAAAAATGTGTAATGATTTTCAAAAAATTGTCTTCTACAATTATGTTCAGTACAAAATTTAGAATCTAATAAGATCAACATAATTTTTGATGAATAGTAAATTTTGAGTAGTGATTTTATTCTTAGGATTAGTTATGTGGCTAAATGGATTAGTATTCTCACATAAAAAATGTATTAATGTAATATTGGCACCTTGATTAAGTAATGAGATTCAATAAAATAGGTAAATAACTATTTCAAAAATTATTAGTCAAGTAATAGTTTTTTCATGTGAACAAGGTTTTTTAATTAAAAATTAAATTAAAAATATTTAGAATTTTTTTTACAAAATAGATTTCATTTTTGAACTCGGAGCATCGATATTATGTTAATGTAATTTTTGGGGATTTTTCTGAAAAAATGAATTTTCGATGAATAGTTTATTTATTTATAAAAATTAAATAAAAATATTTAGAAAATTATTTTTATAAAGTGGAGTTCATTTTTGAAATCAGAGAATTGATATTTTTTTAAGGTGAAATTTTTGGATTTATCTGAGAAAGTTGAATTTTCAGTGAATAGTAAAAATACAGTTTCAGGGTTTCAGTATGTTTAATGACATCATATCTGTGTCATGATGATTTCATGAGATATTTTAAGGGTTTGGAGACCAAAAGATATGAATTATTGTGTAAGGGGACCCCTGTGGCCTAACTCCATGGTAAATTCCCTGGGAGAGCCCATGGTTTTGAGAAAACAACTTGTGAGGTGTCCCTTGGCCATTAATGTGTTGTCCCCTCACATTCCCTAAAAATATAGACCATTTCCTAATTTAGTTTTCACTCCCAACTCTCCCCCAATAAAGATTTTGTCTCATTAACCCCCAATAAGTCCTCCCAAGGTGACCCCAAGCCCTCAAAATCTCATCCTTCGAGTTTTATGAGTTACGTTTAAGGTAAGGGATCCTACCTCTCTCATTCTTTTCAAGTAATCTTTTTTATGTCACTTCATTTTTGATCCATTATCTTATATTGGAGGATGTTCTTTTATATTCCAATTACTTCCCTTTTCATGTTATTATGATGAAATTCCCACTCTTTCCCTCATCAATTCATTTTAAGAAAGTTTCAATGGCGCCGTTAGGCTACAGAATTTTTAAGGGATTCATTCACCTTTCACATTTGTCCAAAGTTCTACTTTCATGTCAAGCCATTCATGTTTCTTTTTATTATTTTGGGGTATTATATCTATATATATCATACTGATATTTTATGTTAATATTATTAGAGAACCTATTTGTTCTCGTCAATTCATTTTTGTTGAAGTTTAGGTGACGCCGTTAGGCTGCCGAATATTTAAGGGATTCGTTAACCTTTCTAATTTTTCAAAGTTCTACTTTCATGTCAAGTCTTTCAAGTTAATTTTTATTATTTTGGGGTATGATATATATATATCTATCATAATTTTCATTTATTTTAATATTATTATAGACCCTATTTGATCTCGTTAATTAATTTCTGTTGAAGTTTAGGTGAAGCCGTTAGGCTGCCGAATTTTTAAGGGATTCTTTCACCTTTCAAATTTTTCAATGTTCTACGTTCATGTCAAGTCTTTCAAGTTACTTTTTATTATGTTGGGGTATGATTCCTATATCTATCATACTTATATTTTATTTTCATATGATGATAGACCCTATTTGATCTCTTCATTTCATTTTTGTTGATGTTTAATTGGCGTCGTAAGGCTGCCGAATTTTTATGGGATTCGTTCACCTTTCTCATTTTTCAAAGTTCTACTTTCATGTCAACTCTTTCAAGTTACTTCTTATTATGTTGGGGTATGATCTCTATATCTATCATACTGGTTTTTTATATTCATATGATGATAGACCCTATTTTATCTCGTCAATTCATTTTTGTTGATGTTTAGGTGATGCCGTTAGGCTCCTGAATTTTTATGGGATTGGTTCTCCTTTCTCATTTTTCAATGTTATACTTTCATTTAAAGTCTTTAAAGTTCTTTTTTATTATGTTGGGTATGATATATATATCTATCATACTTATATTTTATGTTCATATGATGAGAGACCCTATTTTATCTCATAAATTCTTTTTTTATGTTTAAGTGACACCGTTAGGCTGCCGAATTTTCATAAGAGAAATCTTATTATTGTCCTCCTTTCATGTTCTTAATTTCATATGGTATATCTTTCAAATTTAATTAACATGTTCTAAAATCTTTTATATTCCATTCCTCTACTGTTTTATGGATCATTTATGAGTGGTTGACCCATGTCCCCTCTCTTTTCAATGTTTTCTAAAACCTCGTAACATAGCCGTTATGCTGCAGAATTTCCGTCTCAAAATGTCTCTCTCTTATTATCAAATTCATTTATTTTATAAAGTGAATACTCAAAGCTATTTATTCTAAACGGGTATTCACATATATACAAAAATGTTCTATTTTAAATTCTGGTATTTACATACATGAGACCCGCTTTCCCTTTATGTGGGTTTAAAGTGACATAAAGATCATGTCTTTAAAGGAGTTTTTAAAACGTTAGATTATGAAATGAAACCCATTTCATTTATTCTATAGGGGTTGTTTATGAAATTATTGATGATGATATATTTGACTACCACGATAATAAAGACAATTTTAAGGGTGTGCCCTGATAGCGCTCCAATGCATTGGGTAAAGACTTAATCTGTAGAGAGGACCATTTTGATTGATACCTTGGTGAATAACCATGGTAATTTTAAATGACACATTGGGGATGGACCTTGGTGAAACGGAAATGAGTGTCTATGATAAATGTTGTAGCCACATCATCAAGTTATGAAACACATTATTTTTCTTATGATATGCCTCATGATCACTTTCTCATGCCTTAAAGTTATTTCTCACAACTTTTGATGTATCTCAAGTTATCATGTAAAATGTTTCCCCTGTTTCCCTTACTGGGCCTTTTCCTCACCCTTTCAATTGATGTATGCTCCCAGGTTATGAGATGCTGTAATGAAAAGAGGATGATCAAATGAAGAATCCTTTCAAGTGTTTATGAAGAATGTGTTTTTCTCATGTAATAAGTTCCTGGTTTAGAAGACACTAAACCTTAAATATCCACGGTTTTGTAAAATGTAATGAAAAGTTATGTCATAAAAAGGCGGGATTCCATAGTTGGCATGAAAGGATGGTCTAGTTATTTGTGGAAATTGGGATATGAAAACATTAGGAAGAAACCAATAGAAATGTTTAAATATAGGAAATATTCCTGGTATTTTGGTGATTATTGAGTAAGGGGTTTCCAAGAAAATACATCCATGTCCAGATACAAACAGGTAGAGGTGGCTCTGGCACAGATGTACATAGGTTTAAAACCCAAAAACACCACTTTGAGCGAGACTCGAATGGGAACTGGTACACGACAACGAGCCTTGCTGCACTCTTGGTTATGAAACTCCATGGGGATATGCTTTGGTAAATTCATAAGCTTAGTATGAACCATTATTAAAGGAACAAAGATAAAATAAAATAAAGATTCACATAAGAATATATGATCATTGATAACCTAGTTTTGAACCTAGGGGATCACAAGTTAGGGTATACTTCTCTTCTAGAAGTTATCCTTATATGGTTTAAGTTCCATTTCCTGATTATTTTCTAAGTATTTAAGCCCCTAATTGTACTTTATTTTCTTAGTTAATGGCGCGAAATGGAAGAACATGTCCCAACAACCAATTTGATAGGAAATGTGACGATTGCCTTATTAATATGAGAGAAATGAATAGGGGATTAAAAGATGATTATTATATTGCAAGACATTCACTATTTTGGGTCCCCTATTTGATCAAGGTAAATAGATTACTATGGTATTTTCATTGAAGAGTAAAGGATGAATTATATTTTGAATAATCAATGATCATAAGGTGAACTTATAGTTATTTAAGAAATGATTAACCTATCTTGGGGAAAATGTTATTAGGTTAGTTACTTTTGTTATAAGATGATAAGGGTGGTTGATGTTGTTTGGAGATGAACGATAAAGTCTATCTTGGAAGAATATGTTATGAGATTGTTCTTATAATTGGGTTTCAATCTTAGTTTGGTTTATTTTGAGGAATTTTAAGGACAGTTATTTATGGAATGGTCTATAATGAACTTTGGGTAGTTCCATGGAACTTTGAATATATAAAAGTAGTTTCCCTTCCTATGAGATTATTTCTTTTAGAAGAGTTGTTTTATCTTACCCTTTCTGTTTTTGTGATAATGTTTAAAGATAGAAGAATTTGATCGTTAATATTTTGTGCATTAAGTGGCTCTCAAGAAGACGATTCTTGTGTTTTGATGTGACAAAGTGTTTATAAATGTTCATCATTTGGAGAAAAGATTAGTTTTGCTAAAAACTTATTAAAGGATGAAACTCAACTTGAAGGTAAATATATTTCATTGTGTTTTTATTCTATATAGTAAATTAATTCCTCAAAATTATGAAAAGGAACGTAAAACAAAAATGTTACTGTTTTACGTTTCGTACAAGGTAATCAAAGACCGTTTACACACATCATAAGTTTATGATTTTCTTTTGGTTAACTTTCTCCTAATCATGTTTTCTATCAATCTCCCTCAGAACTTGACCCTTTGTTTTCTCCTCCATGTCCATGTTTTCCTACATGGAATCCTAGCGTGGGTTAACTCAGGTGACCTATGCACTTCCCGTTCGTTCTTTTAAAGTAATAGTTTTACTGACTCCATTTCTGATGTGGGACTTTCAATGAAATTTCAAAACTCAATTATAAAAATTGTGAGGACAAAATTTCTTAAGGGGTGAAGATTGTAACGACCCAAAATTTTGAATAAATATTGTTTCCTAATTTTGTGTGTTATTTTATTTTTATACTCAACAAAACAATTTCATTTGATAACATGGGTATAATTAAAATGAGACCGTTGGCTTTTGATTGTTATATGACCATTGGTCAATATAACCGCTGGAAACTAAATGTTTTGATTATTGTCTCTAAATACAAGTAATCTTGGTTAAATAATATAGAAATAAGATTTGATGGCCTCACCCAGCAGTCTTGGACTGATCAAAGCCCATCTAACAGAACTTAGGAAGGAGGTAGCACCACTAGGCTTTTCTCTGGACCAAACCCAAGCCAAACTTCATCGTGTGATGCTAGAACAGAATCGCATTCGCGAGAAGTTCAAACTGAAAAAAATTACTACTCGTGCGATGTTGGCCGAGTCTCCCTTGGATTCTCTCACCTTAGCAGACCTTACAATTAGTTTCTATGCTAGTGTGATAAGGGGCTATGTAAGGAGACCGTAACTGCCTTGTGTAATCCTTTTTTAAATAAAAACATTGATTTCTTCTTATGATGAAGTTATGAACTTTCAAATGTCTGGATAAATATAGCATGCATATTTTTGGTGAATCGTAGAGAAAGGATAATTTAGAAAATGTTTATGTAAACCGTAAAAAATTAAAAATTCGTAATGATTTTCGAAAAATGGTCTTCTACAATTATGTTCAGTATGAAATTTAGAATCTAATAAGATCAACTTAATTTTTGATGAATATGAAATTATAAATAGTGATTTTATACTTAGGATTAGTAATGTTACCAAATGGATTAATAATCTCTCTTAAAGAAAGTATTAATGTAATATAGGCACCTTGATTATGTAATGAGATTCAAAAAAATAGGTAAATAACTGTTTCAGAAATTATTAGTCAAGTATTAGTTTTTTCGGGTGAATAGTGTTTTTAATTAAAAATTAAATTAAAATTATTTAGAAAATTATTTCTGCAAAATGGATTTCATTTTTGAACTCAGAGAATCGATATTATGTTAAGGTAATATTTGGGGATTTTTTTGAAAAAATTAATTTTCAGTGAATAGTGTATTTATTTAAAAAATTAAATTAAAAATATTTAAAAAATTATTTTTATAAAATGTAGTTCAGTTTTGAAATTAGAGCATTCATATTTCTTTAAGGTGAAATTTTGGGATTTTTCTGAGAATGTGGAATTTTTAGTGAATTGTAAAAATACACTTTTAGGGTTTCGGTATGTTTAATGACATCATTACTACGTCATGATGATGTCATGAGATATTTAAGGGTTGGCCGACCAAAGGTGATAAATTATTGTGTGGGGGACCCATGTGGCCTAACGCCCTGATAAATACCATGGGAGAGCCCATAGTTTTGAGAAAACCACTTGTGAGGTGTCCCTTGGCCATTAATACCTTGTCCCCTCACATTCCCTATAAATACCCAACATTTCCTCCTTTAGTTTTCAATCCAAACTCCCCCCCAACGAAGATCCATTCTAATTACCTCCCAATAAGTTCTCCCATGGTTCCCCCAAGCCCTCAAGGTCCCAACCATTGAGTTTTAAGAGTTACGTTTAAGGTAAGGGATCCTACCTCTCTCTTTGTTTCATCTAATCTCTTTTATGTCATTCCTTTTTTCTCCATGCTATTATGTTGGAGGATGTTATTTTATATTCATATTATTTACCTTTCCATGTTCATATGATTAAATACCCCATCTTGATCTCATCAATTCATTTGAAAAAATTTTAAATGACGCCGTTAGGCTGCCGAATTATTAATGGATTCATTCACCTTTCTCATTTTTTCAATGTTCTACTTTCATGTCAAGTCATTCAAGTTCCTTTTTATTATGTTGGGGTATGATCTCAATATATATCATACTGATCATTTATTTTTCATATTATGAGAGACCCTATTTGATCTCATCAATTAATTTTTGTTGAATTTTAGGTGACGCTGTTAGGCTGCCGAATTTTTATGGGATTCGTTCACCTTTCTCATTTTTCAAAGTTATACCTTCATGTCAAGTCTTTCAAGTTCCATTTTATTATGTTGGGGAATGATCTATATATCTATCATACTGATCATTTATGTTCATATGATGGGATACCCTATTTTATCTCATAAATTCATTTTTGTTGAAGTTTAGTTGACATCGTTAGGCGGCTGAATTTTTAATGGATTCTTTCACCTTTCTCATTTTTCAAAGTTCTACTTTCATGTCAAGTCTTTCAAGTTCCTTTTTATTATTTTGGGGTATGATATCCATATCTATCATAGTGATATTTTATTTTCATATTATGAGAGACCCTATTTGATCTCTTCAATTCATTTTTGTTGAAGTTTAAGTGGCGCCGTTAGGCTGGTGAATTTTTAAGGGATTCGTTCACCTTTCTCATTTTTCAAACTTATACTTTCATGTCAAGTCTTTCAAGTTTTTTTTTATTATTTTTGGGTATTATCTCTATATCTATTATACTGGAATTTTATGTTCATATGATGAGAGACCCTATTTGATCTCGTCAATTCATTTTTTTTGAAGTTTAGGTGATGCTATTAGGCTGTCGAATATTTAAGGGATTCATTCACATTTCTCATTTTTCAAAGTTCTACTTTCATGTAAAGTGTTTCAAGTTCATTTTTATTATGTTGGGGTATGATATATATATCTATAATACTGATATTTTATGTTCATATAATGAGATACCCTATTTGATCTCGTCAATTTTTTTTGAAGTCTATGGGATGCTGTTAGGCTGTCGAATTTTCATAAGAGAAATATTATTTTTTTCTTCCTTTAATGTTCATAATTTCATATGGTATATCATTAAAATTTAATATCCATGCTCTTAAATCCTTTATATTCTTTTCCCCTACTGTTTTATGGATAATTTATGAGTGGTTGACCAATGTACCCTTTCTTTTCAATGTTTTCTAAAACATCATAACAGAGCCATTATGCTGTAGAATTTCGGTCTCAAAATGTCTCTCTCTTATTCCCAAATTCATTTATTTTATTAAGTAAATACTCAAATATATTTCTTATAAATGGTTATTCACATATATACCAAAATTTTCTATTTTAAATTCTGGGATTTATATACATGAGACCCGCTTTCCCTTTCCGTGGGTTTAATGGGACATAAAGATCATGTCTTTAAAGCAGTTTTTAAAACGTTATGATTATGAAATGAAACCTATTTCATTTATGCTATATGGGTTGTTTATGAAATGATTGATGATGATATATGTGGCTCGCATGATAATAAATTAAAATTTAAGGGTGTGCCCGGATAGCGCTCCAATGCATTGGGTAAAGACTTAATCTCTAGAGATGACCATTTTGACTGATATCTTGGTGAATAACCTTGGTAATTTTTAATGACACCAAGGGGATGGACCTTGGTGAAATAGAATTGATTGTCTATGTTAAATGTTTTAGCCACATCGTCAAGTTATGAAACAAGTTATTTTTATTATGATATGCCTCATGATCTCTTTCTCATGCCGTAAAGTTATTTTTCATGATTTTTGATGTATCTCAAGTTCTCATGTAAAATGTTACCCTTATTTCCCTTACTGGGCCTTTTGCTCACCCTTTCCTTTGATGTATATTCCCAGGTTATAAGATTATGTAATGAACATAGGATGAAAAAATGAAGAAACCTTTCAAGTATTTAAGAAGAATTTTTTTTCTCATGTAATAAGTTCCTGGTTTCCAAGACACTAAACCTTAAAGATCCTCGGTTTTTTAAAATTTAATGAAAAGTTGTGTTATAAAAAGGCGGGATTCCATAGTCTAAATGTAGTAATGTAATTCATTTTTCATCACCACATAATATGAATTGTTCTATATGTGTATATATTAATTTTTTATGATATATATATATATATATATAAAATTATGAAATTTATTTATATGTAGTAACCATTATCAATTTTAATGGACCATAACAGCTGAACTAAAACAGGCATGAAAGAATGTGGAGTTAACAACTGAAATGACAATTTAAAAAGTGAAATATCATAAACAGAGGACGTAATGATATAATTGTATTGTAAATTATATTAAAAGAATTAATATGGTTCTATCATATTTGTAAGATAAATATTTAAAATAACATATTGGATGTTATAGTGATTAAAATACTAGATTAAGTTGAGCTAAGGGTTTCTCAGTATCATATTCAAATAAATGAGAAATTTTTGTTATTGAACATAAAAAATTATTTTATGGGTGGGACTACATAATAATTATTTCCAGTTAAAATATTGATTAAAATAATGGGGTTTGGATATCTATGTAATATTAATTATTTAAATTATCATTGATTCAAATTATTCCAATATTTGATGGGTTCTACATGACAACTTCATTTCTGCATGGAGTATTTTTTTATTACATTTTATGATGATAAAGTTACATAATATAAGTATCCAAAGTAATATATATATTATAAATAAATTATTTCTATAAACTAAATTCTGTTCATTTTTTTCCTATATTTATGTACTCACGAGTCTGAAATAATTATATTAATGAATATCCAGTTTCATTTATCTCTTCGGTTACAAATCATTTGTCACATGTCCGCATTTTAATTGAATTAGATTAAATAATGCTTTTATTATAATATAAATATGATATGATTTTATTTTTATTCATATTTTCATTTCTATATTTTTTTAAAGGTTTCATCTTTTCATTGTTCTGAGTGCGGTACTTTGGACATTTTTTTGAAAAATTGAACGAAATATTTTTTTTAACACAGGAATCCTTAACGGTTTCCCCCTATCATATATACTCTATTACATTAGTAATTCAATACATATTCCATTGTTTCCTTAAATATAAAATTTTCATCAATTATTTTGTAAATTTTTAGGTATTAAAAAACTGATTTCGCAATAGAAATGGTAGTTTTTTTCTGGATCTGTATTTAGGATATCTTGAATAAAATTTTCAAATATAACAACATATTTTTAATGTGTATTTTTATTATTGAGTTTGTGTGTAAATGTAATCATTCATATTCATTCTATTTGATGATTTTTTTGGGAGATGATGTTTTATTGAAACAAGTATCCCTTCTATGGGTTATGATATTATGATATGATTAATGTTATTTATGAAGGACCCAAAAACACCCTGATAGTGGAGGGGTTAATAAATGTGCTAACTTCTTCTTCTAAACACATGGATCATTTTTCCAAAAATTTTGGAATATGTAAAAAATGTCTGATAATAATGTAAATAAAATAAAATAATCACATTAAAAGAAAAGAAATAACATTTTAACTTGGTTCATCATGAAGGTATACGTCGAAGGAGCATACACTGACATGTAATCAATCAAACTAAAACCCACTAATCATCAATAGTATTGGAGTAAAAAAAAATATTAGAGTCACTCTATACTTATCTAACATCATTTACATTATTTGGGGATGGTACACTACATCACTTGGATCACATATGTTGACTCCCCCTTGCTCACTAAGTAGGGAAAAATATTAACTCAGATTATCAGTATGAAGGTTACTTAAAGGGTTGTAATTAAATAATTCATCCATAATTATAAATGGATTCTCTGTTAAAGTACTATTTTAACCCATATACAATGTTTCCTTTTCTTCATACTAATAGTTAATGAACTATTACTTCACGAACTGACCTTCTTCTTCCAACTATTATCCTCCTTCATCCATGTACGTACCTACTTTGCTGCATACTACCCTACTCATTGTACTACCCTTCTCCACGTACTACAAATTATTCCATCACGAACCACACTACTCTATGGACTATCCCTATTTTTTTTCATACCGCACAAAATATGAAGACTGAGTTCTTCCTTTATGCACTAGATATCCAATTCAAACATGTCTTCTTGAAAATCAGTTCACACATCGCCAAAGTTATCTGAATTTCTATTCAGAACCTCCTTCATGAGGTTGTATTCCCGCGAACCAATATACACTTCATTTATTCCCTCCTATATTTTTATTCACAGTACCTTATTCTAATGAAGTAATTTTTGATCCTTATATAGAAAAATAGATCTGAAAAATACACTAAATATAAATTTACCTCATCATTATTTTGGCAGTAACGTTATCGCGTATTGTGTATGTCCTGCAAACCATATTCCCTACACAGTCTACGTACCTCTATTCTACTTACACAGAAGCACTAATCTTCACCATGTTTCTCCAAATTACACCATTCGTCATTAATCATCAATATTTCCAATTTTTGTGAAGGACATGAAATCCTATGAACCATCACATCTTCCACATATAACAATCCTTCCCACAAACTGCATGTCTTCCCCACATACCCCGTTCACTATGTGAACTGATCTTCTTATGTGGTCTGCATATTATTCTAGCTTTGTTGTTCATAGTTTTCTATTATGTGTACCAATCTTTGTTGTCCAAAAAATAAAATTGGAACTTGGTCCACAATGTATGATTACGTTGGTGAAACACTACATTTACCAAAAAAACAAACTCCTGATTTTGAGGCGAAAATGAATTTGGAGGACAATGGAAAACTGTTACATATTCAATACTACATTGAGCCTCAATCATAAGTCCACATTCCATGAAAACTCATTGGTCAAACCAATGTGGATTGTAAACAAACACAAACCATACATACTTTATAGAAATTAATATACATGTTTCGAAAAATCCTCCACATTATGTTTTTTTTATAAATTTTCAAATAAATCCAATAAAGCACATCCAAAAAAACTAGTTATGTGGGGAACAAATCATCCATCAATATAAGAATATTTGAGCAAATCTTAGTGTAGAGAACTATTGGAGAATTAATTTGGTTCTCATGCCTTGCAACATATCATTCTCCATAATTGTAACCATTATTGAATTTATCTATCCTCTATCTTCATGTCACTGACCAGAAATACATTGCATTGTCACTGAATTTCCCCATTCTCCCTAACTGGAAATAATCCCATAGAATCAAATTTTGACTTATAATGATTTAATCACCCTGACCTAGATCATATCCCTCCCATAAACATATAACACATCATCAAAAATCCTAAATATGTTAAAACTAATGGGTAGATTTTTCATCGTAACCTTATCATGCATGGGGAGGAGACTAAACACCTAGCATCAACATATACATCTCGAACACAGGTGCTCACAATGGCCAAGTCAATATGCCATCCACTTTATCATTAGTTCCAACAAGATAAATTTTATTCATTCCATGGTAAAATTTTTCATTCATGAAGTGATATCTCATTTCAATGTGTCTCGTACATGAATGTTGAACATGATTCTTCCTAAGATCAATTGCAATGTTGTTATCACTGTGAATCACCATTGGCTATTTCACCTCATCAACAATAGGAGTTAGTTGTTTCTTAATCCAAATAAGTTGATAGAAATCCATTTTAGTGGATATATATATTCATCTTTATTAGTAATGATAGAAGTGATTTCATGTTTCTTACTCAACCATACCACACATTTCATACTAATGCAGAATGTTTCACCACATGTGGATTTTATATCCACCTCATTTCCAGCCCATCCTGCATCAGAAATTGATGAAAATTCATTATCTTTTACTACATCAAAGTATAACCCATAATTTTAAGTATTATAATGTACCTCATAATTTTTTTCACAGCTTCCAAATGTTCTTTGTTTGGATTACATTGAATGTTGGATGCTAGTAATATTCCAAATACAATATATGGAAATGTTGTAGTCATGTGAAATAAGCTTCCAATGATTCTTCTGTACACTGTGGGATCTACCGATGTCTCATATATATGTATTCTAAGTTTTTTCTTAACTACAATTGGATTCAACATTGGTTTGGATCAGGAATATTGAATTTCATTAGTGACTCTATTTAATATTTTTCGGATATATGAATACGTATTATTTCCTCTAAATCACATTTATCCCCAGGAAGTATGTGAGTTCACCAATCATAGAAATTCAAAATTCTGATTTCATGTGATTGGGAAATTCACCCACTAATCCCTGACTATTTAAATCAAAATTTAAATCACCTACATACACCAGAAACATTAATTGATCTTTATAAAAATACATCACATTGAGACTGTGATCCACTCCCCATATTTTATATAAGAGCATCCATTGATATGAATCCAGCCGAGAGTACCATGTATGTTGTTTATGTTTTAGACCATATAGAGACTTTTTTAATAGAAAAACATTCATTTAATTATTAGCTAAAAGAAACCCCACATATTTTTTAATATATAATTTTATTCAAGAACAACATTTATGAAACTTATCATGACATCTCTTGGTTAAAATCCATATCGTATTTAAATTTCCATGGAGACAACATTCTTATTTACTCTGGTCCAACTATCTTAGAAAATATTTCTTCAACAACAACGCCTTAAATCATGGGATATCTTTTACACACATGTCGTGACTTATTTCCGATCACATTTTCATTGCCGTCAATTTTCATTTTGAAAATCCACTTCCTACAAATAACATTGTGGTTTTGGTTTTCATAACTAGATCCCATGTTTGATTCTTATTGATTTGATCCAACTCATCATTCATTTATTTTACCAATGATTCATCCTTTTCAGATTCTTAAAATGAGGGTTGTTCTAAAACATATAGAAATTCGGATTCAACATTATTTCATATTCTCCTTGTCTGGAGAAGATCTATATAATACCCAATGATGTTGGAATGATCCATTTTTCCTCTTCGATTCCTCCTATGAGGTTTAGATGAATTTTTTGTATCCATCTCATCCCATTCATATTCTTATACATATTCAACATCATGATGTCATTATTACATGTCTTCCATGCCTTCCTCTACATCATTATTTTTATATATTCCATTTCCATATTCTTTCTTATTTTTAATAGTATCAGTAGTCGAATTTCTTAAGGAATTTCTAGTTTTATATTTACTAATCATCACATCAATGTCTTCCAAAAATTATTAATGACTTTTATGAAAACATTTTTACAATTTTAAAGTCATTGAATATACAATGAATATTTCTTAATTATCAACATCGTCATTCTTTCCTTGATTACAGTTTTTATTTCAGATAAATTATTTACTTCCAAAAATCCAAAAATAATTACTGATGGATTCCTTATATGACATAACTCTTATCGTGTCTTGGATCCCCCCATATAAATCCCTATTTGGTATTGAATTTAATTGTTAGCATGAATAACCTCTTTTTATTAATGGAGAGAGATACAACTCTTAATCAGCATAGTTATAGTCATACATTTCACCTATAGATTCTAACATGCAACAAATATATTTTTTTGTGGGGTTCTTACAACAGCCACCCAATGTTGTATTCCATGTTTCTCTGAGTAACATTCATATTTAATTAATTTTTACTTAAAAACATTTTTAGAACATATAGAATTTATTTTCAATCTAGTATCATTTTATATTATTCAATGATAAGTTATCATGCAATCAAGCACTTATCATTTCATCTGTATAATCGCAACACAATCCATTATTCTATAATCATCAATGAAAATTAAGAATTACATTTTACATATGTTCCAATAAGATTTATTAGACCACATACATCTTCATTAATTAGATCAATAATATTTGATGATCATTTTTTCATTAGATGATAGGAACGACACAACAACTTTCCTCACATACAGGCATCAAAAATCTTCTCCCATTCACACATTGGATTTCTGATATCCACAATTATCAATTGTGTAGAAGTTTTTACCATTTATTGATGAATGATGTGACCCAACCTCCAGTGCAATAAGATTTTATCTTCTACATCTATCATGTAACAAATGTTCTCTTTACAAATAGCCCGATACATGGTCCCATTTTTTTTGTATCCCTTAATTAAAGAATTGTTTGTTCGTCTTTTTATACTCAACACATTATTATTTAATGTCACCAAAATTATTGATTCATATAGTTTTATCAAACTTTGTGTATTGTGATGAAACATTTCCATATAAAGATCGTTGGTCTTCTCCATCTCACTATTTTCCAGTTATGTACTTCTTCATCCTTTGATCTTCAAAACACCATAGTTGCCAAATTTCAATGATACATCATCCTTTTTCTTGATTTTTTTAAATAGGTATTTATTTCCCTCCTTATTGGATGACAATGCACAATAAAAAAATCCATGTAAGGTTGTTCTTGGTAGTTATGAGAGCTACATCTACAAGGTTGAATTTCCAAATTTTCATTTTTTCATTCAATGAAATATTTAAATGAGTGAGGGATAACGATGGCATATCAAAACATTCATCTATGTGAGTAGGTTTTTCATACACCTATTCTTCTTATAGCGGTGAACACATTTTTTAATAGTAATATCATCTAGATAGTAAGTGTTTAATTTTCTTAAGGATTTGTACGAATTATTGTTACCATTCATCTACCACCAATCAATAGCATTAGGGCCAAAGTTGGAACATAGAAATCAAGATTCATAAAAATTGTACATTCTATAAGAATAAGGATATGAATTCATTATCTTTTTTGATTTCGTTGATCATACCCATTCATTTATCATTAACATTCTTCACAATATGACATTGTATGACTTAAATAGCAACAAAATTGAAATTAAATTTGTGGGAATGTATTTTCACTTATATTCATTATCTTGAAAATTTTCGTAGGAGGGGAGTTTGACTACATATCATCATGGGAAACTTGTGAATATATTATATTCATCTTTTCATATTGAATTGAGGGCTTATTATTCAATTATTTAGATGACGTTTCACTATATCTGACATTCGTCTTGCCTTCAATTTGACTAATTTTATTTCCAGCATTCAATGTTTCTACATCACAACTAATTCAACTATTACCCATACATGTAGGTGTTTTGTAATTCAAAAACTTTTCAACTCCACTGGACCATTCCTTACTCTCTCTAACAAATTAGTATCTAAGAATTTTCCAAACTCTATTTTATTTTTTATTTCATTTTGGATTTATTCACTTTCGAGTTTACAACATAGAGTAACAACGTCTTCCACTATACTATCAATAGTAATGGAATTCTCTTCTAGTTTTTAGGTAATGTCATTGATGACCATTCCCTATTATTCAATTATGAGTTTTAGTTCAACTACATTTTCTATGATGTTAAGGATTGATGATTGTAATTTCACAAATTCTACCATTCATTCAATTTAATATTTAATCTAATCAATAAATTCTGATTATTTTTCCAAAGAAAAATTTCTAATTAATTCATTATATTGATTCTCAATATTTCCAAAAAATCCTTCCATTTCAACATGGGATCGACATTATTGGTCAACTGATTATCGAGGAAATTTTCTTTTGATGGTACTATTTTTTCAATTATAGCCATAAAGGGAGCATAGTTTCCAGACATAAATTCCTCTTCTTATTCCTCAAGGAATTCATTTTCATCATCATGAAATTCACAGAAATAACACAATTATTGTAATTTATTCACGTATTAGAAGTATCTCATTATAAAACACTTTACTAAGGATTTTGACTTTCTATGGTTTCAATTTATTCTTAATCAAACTATATTGGGCCCTGAGATGAAATTTACCCAACTAATCCACCAAAAATACTAGACATAGATATATTGACATAGAAATTCACTCTTATCTTCTTCGATTTCATTTCAATGAGGAAAATAGTCTATTTTTCCTTGTTATCTTCATCAATAATATCTCTTGAAATTTAATTTTTTCCATGGATTTGAATTCAATTTCCTTGTTTACATGATTCATTTCATCTTTATGTTTGAATCTCATTTGATAAACCACCAAACTACTCAAAATATCTTCCAATGAATGTTTAGAGAGATATTATTCTTCAAGTGAAGACACCTATATATTATAATTAAGTGGAAAACATCACATATGTTTCATTAAAATATCATTCTCATATATTTGTTTACCAAGTCCTTGTATTTTCACAACAACATATGAAATTCTATTAGAAAAGTAATCTTTATTTTCATTAGGATGGATCTTCAGATCATCAAACATAATTGTGCAAGATAATTAGATTTTACTAATTCACATTGTTGTAACCTTCATAAATATACTGTAGTTTTTTTCACACAAACATTTCTTATCTAAAAAACATTACCTTTAGATATATATGTACATAAAGAGCTATAGTGAGGTAATTCTATGTTTTGGAATCGTCATCATTCATTATCTTATTTCTATCAGTTAGAGACATCCTGGTAAAAAAAGACATGTATTCCTTGTGGAGTGGCAAGAAAGATGTCTATTCGCAGTGATCTTAGATGATATGTCCTCATATTATTCATGATCTAAAAGTGGATTCAATTAAATTGGGTTACTCCACTGACATCTACTATATTATCCATTGTAGAAATTAATATCACATTTATCTCCAATATCCATTACTAACTAATTCCACCTGACGGAATTTTAAACACCCTGAGGGTGGAGGGATGAAGTAGCATGTAATGTTTTTCTTCTAAATAGATGGATCTTGTCCCCATGTTGGTACGAATCTATAAAACATGTCTGATGTTAATCTATAGAAAACATAAAAATTACATGAAAAGAAAAGAAACATCAATTTTAAATTGATCACAATGAATAAGTGCATCCAAGGATTATACATAGATAGGTTGTCATTTATACCAATGTCCACTAAACATCACTAGATGTGTAGTTCAAAAGTTTATGAAAACCACTCTATTCTAGTATCACTGCACATATAAGGATTAAGGATGGCACAATGCATCCCTTGGATCACTTCTACCATCTCCCCCTTTCTTACTAGGTTGGGATGAATTAGAACTCAGTTAAACATTATGAATGATTCTTCAATGGGTTGTAATTAAATCATGCACCCTCAATTTTATATGGATTCTATGTTTATGATTCATTTTTACCCATAGATCATGTTTACTTTTCAAAATAAAGACAGTTTACAATTTACACCTTCTCTAACTACGATTCATTCTCCTTGTATTGTGCTCCTTCCTCCCTGTACAACCCTACTCCACATAAAGCATTGTTCTACAAGATAATACTATACTTTTCATACATCCCTACACATCATATTGAAAATTATTTCTTTGAAAACCACACTACTCTATTGCATATCTCCCCTTAATTTATATGTACTTTAATATCTCTGTGGACCATGTTCTTCCTCCACATACTAGATCTCATCTGCAAACTTTTCTTCCTATAAATAACAACAGAAATCACCAATATTCTACAAATATTTAATCATAATCTCCATCATGTAGTTATATTCCCATGAACCACTCTACAGGAAACCAATATTTTTTGGTATTTTTAATCATATTCCCTTATTCTAATGAATGAATTAGTGCACCTTATATAAGAAAATAGATAAAAAATTCCTCTAAACCAAGATTTACCAAATCTTCATTGCAACACCACCATCACCATGTACCAGGAATCAACCACTTAACATATTCCATCTATGTTCTGCATACCTCCATTATCACTATGCATCAGATCAAATATCTACCTCATTTCCGAAAACAAAACCCTTCATAGTTACTCAAAACTCCACCTTAATTTCACGGACAACACACCATCATGTAAACCATCATGCCTTATGAATATAGTGAGCCTTCCCCCAAACTAAAATTCATCACTACAATCCTCATTCGCTCCGCGAACAGTAAGTCTATGTTGTCTTCATAACTTTTCCTCTTCGCGTGTCATAGTTATCCATTCCACATACCAAAATTTCTTATCCATGATATGTTCCCATAAAATGGTTCATGTTCCTCCTTTCCTTTTCTAAAATGATTCTTTTCCAAAAAAAATCCCAATTTTGTGGCCCAAAAGATTTTGGAAAACACTATGAAAATATGAAATCCTCAATACTCCTTTCAGACTCAATCGTTAGACCACATTCCTTACAAACTATTTAATCAACCTAATTTGGATTTTAATCAAACACAATCCATTCTCCATTTTAGGAAAATGATAAAATTCCATTCCAAAATATTTTTTCTGTCACACATATGTATGGATTTAGTTATGTGATGGGTGGGATAAAGATTATATATATCTTAAATGAATTGGGTAAATAAGGATATATCATGAGATAATAAATACTGGAATGGGGAGTGATCCGAAATTAAGAATAGATGTTGGGAAATAATATTTTCTTAGTTGAAAATGTCAAAAATGAAAATAATAGAAGGGGGAATGATCCCAATCCACTATGATTGTCTTGTTTGTGAACCTTAGGTAAGGAAATAATTTTATAAGATTATGTAATTGAAAAATTTATAATTTTAAAATGTTAACAAGGCCCCATATAAAATATTTGTTATTCTACATTCTTATTTCATATTCCTTTTGTTTGATTAAATATATTGTCTTGTTTCATGGTTATGATATGTGAATTGATGTGTAATATTTTTTATTTTTATTCTCTTATTATCATAACCTTATGTTTATTGTGTTCACAGATATGATCATCGATTTATATCTATTATTATTACCCTTAATTAGAATTTGTGATCAACCATTATTTTTCCCCTTCCCGATATAATATAGAATGTTTTTTATCATGTTATATCTAGGAATAATGATAGTTGGGACTAAAAAATGGTAAACAATATAAGTCATTTATGAACAAGTTTTTATGTATCCCTAATTTCAAAGACACTAAATAATTTTCAATCTTTATTTGATCATATTGATATGTAATGGATGTTCCACTAATTATATGTAGTATTTATATAAGAATGATTTAGGAATCCATATTTTTCGTAAAAATATTTTTAAAACATTAGTTTAATCGTAAGATACTAATAACCATTTGAAATCTATTGAAAGATCATATTCATCTTATATATCCTTTATAAATTTCATTCCATTATTACATATCTCCAAACACTGAAAAAAAATCCATTTATATAGGCAATTGATTTTTTTCAAGTTAATCTTATATACCATTTGAACAATTTGTATATATTCTTACATATTATAATAATTTTTCAAAATAATCTCCAAAAATAACCAAATCTCTTAGTAAATTATAATATTGTATGTTACCTCATTCAATATTCATTCCATAATAGACTGATTCCAATAATTATTCGTGTTATCATTATCTTTTTTAACCTATTTCCTCGCCTTGTAATCCTAGGTAACAATAATAATTATTTTAACATAGATTTTATATGATCATAAATATTTTTTGAATAAATTATCTCTTTTACATTAGTACTAACCCTTATACATCAGTTCCATGAATATTAATGATATCCACATTTTTTTACCAGTTTTATTTTCTTTATTCTCTTCAAATTTTTATGCATACACTACCATGATCAATTTTAAAAAACCACCTAGAAACAATATTCATTCATTACCCATATCTCTACAGTTAATTTAAATCATTGTATTGAAAACATTTTTTTATCAAAACATATTGATAAAAAAATTTATTATTATTAATATATCTATCAAACAACATATTGGTTATAAATATATCCCTATTTTTATTTTGTTAACTTTTCTTCAAAATATTAAAACATATCCCAGGATTTGATATATTATCTCTTCTATTAATCTTCATCCTATGATATATCATGTAAATATATTTTGTGTAATCATTCCTATAGATTATTCATCCTTATAAAAATATAATCTACTATATATTTTCTCAGTATTTTCTCCTGCTTTTATTAATAAATTTAATTATGGAAATTTCCTCATGTATTTTACCCATTTTACAATACCATAAATGCAATTGAATTAGAATGAATAAACTCTCACTTTGAAATAATGAACAATGATTAAATAATATCTGTCTTATATTTTATTTCTTCTCATCCATCAATTCATATTGTTTTTACCTTTATATAGTTTACCAATTTTTTGAAAATAATGGTTTAGAAAATTATAATTTTTCATTTTTTATTTAATCCATTATGTATCCTTATCTCTTTCGAACAATGTATTTCACAGCAAATCCATTATAATTCTTATAAATATTTAATATAGAACACTTAACACTCAATTGAACATAATAAATTTCAATTACATACACATAAAATTTCCTAATAGTATTCAAATTTTAATCTATAATTACAAATGATAATCCATGTTCCACTACTAAGTAAACTTTTTCATTGAAAAGTACTAATATCAATAAAAATGAATAATATTATTGTTGGCACCAGATAATGAATCCCCATTGTTTTATATATGCTTCCATACCCAATCCAGCATCATATCCCTATTCGCAAGCTTCGATTTCGTTGCTCGTAGGGCCCAAACGGAGTAACGGATTAGTAGTTATGGACATTTGATGTTGGTATCGAAACAGGTTCCTAAAGCACGGTCGAGAAGCCCCCCTCCACGATCGTGGAGCGCCGTCACAAAGCAAAGAGGTGGGATGCTCTGCGAACCCGTATGACATTCGTAACATACTGCGAAGTCCCACTGTGAATCAATGAGGAAGGGGGTTATGTGAACCCCTTTGACGTTCACGAACCGCAGCGAAGACCTACCTAAAATTAAGGAGGAGGGATGCTCCACGACGACATTTGACAATCATGAAAGCGCCGCAGAGCAAGAACCGTCATCATTCCAAGAGAGATCCACTTCATGGTGCCTATCCCCTATAAATAACCAACTCTCCCACTTCTCCAGGCGGAGACTCCTCCCCTTGGGTGGCCGATCTCTGAGTTTGTGGATCTCCGCTTTCCATTGCGAAGTGGCTCCGTGAGCCCCTGTTCCACGAGCATCTTCCTTCGTGTTGCGGCTTCGTGAGTCCATGCTCCGTGATTTAATGTTCAATGAGCCCATGCTCCATGATCCCATGCTCCACGATACCACGCTCCGTGAGCCCATGCTCCGCGATTCTATGTTTCGGGAGAACCGATTCTCCCTAAGCCCCTTTTCTCTGTGAATCTACTTCGTGAAGAACTATCCTTTACGAGGTTCTTAACTCTTCACACCATGAAACAACATGAGTAGACATATTTCTCTTGGTTCTATTCTCATGTCATGAGTTAATATCCTCATCATCAATTCCTCGTGTACCTTGAGTTGAACCATTCCTCAGGAAACTCTTCCAAACCCTATCACTTGGCTCATATGCCAGGTCGAACCAGAAAGGGACACCCTTGCGTATATCCCAACACCAACCATTGATAGGTTCCATAGGCCTAACAGTCCTTTCAACATGACTCTAAAAGGTAGTACACACTAGGTTCCAAACAAACGATGCCTCTTTCTCTAAACAAGAGATGCCTTATGTTCCCATCATGAGTTTCCAATAGTCCTTTCTACATGAATCTACAATGTATTACACCCTATGTTACAAACATAGGATGCCTCTTGCTCTAAACAAGAGTTGCCCTATGTTCCATGCATGAGATTCCAAAATTCCTTTTAACATGACTCTAAACTTTATTACACACTATATTCAAATCATAGGATGACTCTTGCTCCAAAAAAGAGATGCATTTTGTTCCAAGCATGAGATGCCAACAGTCCTTTCTACATTACTCAAAACTGTAGTACACCCTATGTTCCAGGCATAGGATACCTCATTCTCCAAACAAGATATGCCTTACGTTCCAAGCATGGGATTCCAACAAACATTTCTATATGAATCTAAACTATAGTACACTTGTTCCAAACATAGGATGCCTATTTCTCCAAACAAGAGATTCCTTATGTTCCAACCATGAGATGCCAATATTCCTTTCTACATGAGTCTAAACTATAGTACACCCTATGTTCCAAACATAGGATGCCACTTGATCCAAAAGAAGATTCCTCAAGTTCCAAGCATGAGATTCCAACAATCATATCTACATGAATATAAACTATAGTACACCTTATGTTCCAATCATAGGATGCCTATTGCACTAAACAAGAGATGCCTTATGCTCCAAGCATAAGATTCCATATGCCACGATTATAGTGGCATAGTTCCAATATCATTGGAATTCGTTCAAACATTCTATCACTCCACCTCACACTTTGTGTGTCCTTAATTCTGATATTTATCCATTTCCATGTCCAAAGGGACCCCCTAACGGCCTGGTCCCATATAGCATCGACTCATAACCATCCTGAGCCAACGCCCCCTAAGACTTCGGGAAACGCTTCGAGTAAAGTACTATGTTTCGATCACGGTTAGTAGTCAACCCTCATTTGTCAATCCCCATTTTAGTCTAACGCAATATGGATTCTATGTTTCGAACATGGTCAACAGTTATCCTCCATCCCACGCCACCCGCATTGTGTTCTGAATGTCGGGCATGTGATTCACACTTTTCGTCTCCCTTTGATCGGACTGATTCCAATGCCCTTGGCATTATCCCTTGTGTGTGCTAGCACATAGGTGAATAACACAACCCACCGGTGTGTTGGGATTCCATCATGGACAGACATGAGGAAGACACCCTGGAAGAATCCTTGCGTAAGCCCCAACCATGATGGTCGCTCCATAGCAACACCCATGAAGCTTCCTTGCGTAAGCCCCATCCATGATTGTTGTTCCATAGTGGCACCGGAGAAACTACCATTCATAAGCCCCGTCTACAATTGCAAATCCATAGGGGCACCCAAAAAGCTTCCTTGTGTAAGCCCCATCCACGATTTCTGCTCCATAGCGGCACCTGGGCAACATCCTTACGTAAGCCCAATCCACGATTGCTGCCCATAGCGGCACCCAGGAAGCTTCCTTGTGTAAGCCCCATCCCCGATTTCCTCTCTATAGTGGAACCTGAGCATAAACCTTGGGTAAGCCCCATCTACGATTGCTGCTCCATAGCGACACCCGAGCAACTTCCTTGGGTAAGTGCCATCCACGATTGCCGCTTCATAGCAGCACCCGGGCAGCTTCTTTGCGTAAACCCCATCCACGATTTCCGCTCAATAGTGGAACTCGGGCAGTATACTTGCGTAATCCTCATCCACGATTTCCGATCCATTGCGGCACACGGGTAGATTCTTTTTTTAAGCACCATCCACGATTTCTGCTCTATAGCGGCACCCAGGCAGCATCCTTGCGTAAGCCCCATCCACGATTGCCTCTCCAAAGCGGCACCCGGGCAACTTCCTTGCATAAGCCCCATCCATGATTTCCCCTCAATAGTGACCCCCCAGTAATCTTCCTTGAGTAATCCCCATCCAAGATTGTCCCTCCATAGCGGAACCCGGGAAGCATCCCTACGTAAGCCCCATCCACGATTTTCGCTCCACAGCGGAACCCTAACACCATCCTTGCGTAAGCCCCATCCACGATTGCCGCTCCATAGCAGCACCATGCCACCTTCTTTTTGTAAGCCCCATCCATGATTCCTGCTCCATAGTGGCACCCGATCAGCTTCTTTGTGTAATCCCCATCCACCATGGCTGCTCCATAGCAGCACACGGGCAGCTTCTTTGCGTAAGACGCATTCACCATTGCCGCTCCATAGAGGCACCTAGAAATCTTCCTTACGTAAGCCTCATTCACCGTTTCCACTCCACAGTCACACATGGGACTCCAAACTAGAGTAATTTCCAATCTTTATCTCCCTGGGCCACTCCATGTGTATTCCCCACTCCATATACCACAGACACACCTTTCGCGACGTGATCGTCAGGTCTCTACTGCCTCTTGTTTCTCCCATCGAGCACGACTCACGTGGGGTTAGAGTAAGAAATGACCTTGACATCAACCCCTTGGGAATCCTAGAGTGTAAGCCCCATGCCCCATACCAAACTACAAGGACTTTGATCCATGTCATGGAAAGCTATGTAGGAAGAATCCCCGAGGTTCAAGCCCACTTCCCTGGTCATTCCAACCATCTTCATGTCCGTTCACCAACACATTAGAAATCCTAGAGTGTAATCACCACACCACCAACCCAAAATATGAGAAATTTGATCCATGTCAAGGCATGGTACGTAGGAAGAATCCCTGAGGTTCATACCCACCACCCGGTCATCCCGAAACCCCTTTATGTTGGTTCACCAAAACCCTAGGCATCCGAGAGTGTAAGCCCCACACAATCTGAACTACGTGGACTTTGATCTCTACCAAGGAAATGTACGTAGGAATCCTCTTTGAGGTTCATTCCCACCAACCACCGGAACCCCATGTCCTTATTCATGTTGGTTCACTGACCCCCTGAGCAGCCTAGAGTGTAAGCCCCATGCCACATTCCTGAACTACGTGGTCCTTGATCCTTGCCAAGGAAGGGTACATAGAAAGCCTCAATGAGGTTCAAGCCCAACACCCATCAGACCACAGGTCTATCTTCACGTTGGTTCGCCGACAGACCCCTTCCCGAACTACTGGGACTTTGATCCATGTCACGTCATGGTAAATAGGAAGCCTCCCCGAGGTTCAAGCCCGCCACCACCCGGTCGTTCTGAACACAAACACCATGGGAAGCCTAGACTGTAAGCCCCACACCCACCACCTGAACTAGGAGGACTTTGATCCATGTCAAGGAAATGTACGTAGGAAGCCTCCCTGAGGTTCAATCCCACTACCCTAGTTGTTCTGATCATCTTCATGTCGGTTCACCAACACCTTGGGCATCCTAGAGTGTAAGCCCCACACCGGCAACCCAAACTACGATGACTTTAATTCGTGTCAAGGAATGGTACATAGGAAGCCACCCTGAGGTTCAATCCCACCACCTGGTCATCCCAAAACCCCTTCATGTTGGTTCACCAACACCCTGTGAAGCTTAGAGTGTAATCCACACAGAATCTTAACTATGTGGAATTTGATCCCTACCAAGGAAAGGTACATAAGAAGCCTCCCTGAGGTTCAAGCCCACCATCAACCTAGAACCTAGGTCCTTATTTATGTCATTTCACCGACCCCCTAGGTAGCCTAGGGTGTATTCCCCATTCCCCCTACTTAAACTATGCGGTCTGTGATCCTAGCAAGGAAGTGTACGTAGGAAGCCTCCATGAGGTTCAAGCCCAATACCTATCGTACCCCAGGACCTTCTTCATGTCGGTTCACCGATACACCCCTTCTCGAACTGAGAGCACTTTGATCCATGTCAAGGCATGGTACATAGGAAGCCTCCCTGAGGTTCAATCCCTCATCCACCCGGTTGATCCGAACAAAAAAACCTCGGGCAGACTTGAGTGTAAGCCCCACACCCACCACCTAAACTATGTGGACTTTGATCCGTGCCAAGTCAAGGTATGTAATAAGCCTCTCCAAGGATAAATCCCACTACCCTAGTCGTTCCAACCATCTTCACATCAGTTTACCATCACTTTGTGAAGCATATAGTGTAATCCCTACACCGCCAACCCAAACTATGAGAAACATTGATCCTTGTCTAAGCATGATACATAGGAAGCCTCCCTAAGGTTAAAGACCCCCACCCAGTCGTCCCGACACTCCTTCATGTCGGTTCACCAACACCCTGGGCCACCTAAGAGTGTAAGCCTGAAATAACTTCTTGAACTACAAGAACATTGATCCTTTCCAAGGTAGGGTACGTACGAAGCCTCCAAAAGATTCATGACCCCCATCCATCTAACCCCATGTCCACATTCATGTATGTTTATTGATGCCCACCCGAACTATGAGGTATTTTATCCATGCTAAGGTAAGGTTCGTAGGAACCATCATTGAGGTTCAAGCCCACTACCCATTCACCGCTTCGACCCCCTTCACGTCAGTTCCTACCATCTGTACTACACAAACTTTGATTCCCTACAACGGGGATATGTAGGTACCCTCCCTAAGGTTCAAGCCCATTACTCATATCTCATACTGATCTCTACCTCGAGCCTATGTGTCTCGAGAAGGTCATGCCCCAACCCGGAGGTTCCACATCTTATAGGTCCCATCCATTCGTCCATTCTCTTGGGCCGCCTCCTCAGGCGTCCCATCAACCCACCGAACTATAAAAACATTGATTCCTTTCCACGAGGGTATGTAGGAAGTCGCTTCGAGGATCAAGAAAATTACTACCGTCATCTTCATGATGGTCCCATCTCATCCCCCCTCCACTCCATTCAACTTTACATCATCCATCTCGATTCTTACCCGAGCCGCCACATCTCAGTGGGATCATGTCATCCACCCTCCTCGCTGCTCCTAGCAGTATTTGTGTTGCTACCCATGCTTAATACCCAGCATGTATTTGGGTTTTTGTCCTCGGTGTACACCCTGACTCTTCTCCCCTTCGAACTACGTGGGTTTTGATCCCCGTTTTGTACATAGGGTATGTAGGAAACATCCATGAGGTTCAATCCCATAAAATGGTAAAACCTGGTGTCCCCCATTTTGGGGTGAACTCTCCCTGATATTCCCACAGTGGTGTTCATATCATCCATTACGGTGTGAAATCTCCCCACCATGGGGCGCACCACCTCAGATATGTCATTATTGGTCACTCTGATCCATCCAATCGATAAACCTTCCTGGTATTCCCTCCAAGGTATGTACCAATCAGTTTTGTCTCTATGGGATGTTCTAATCACACTCATTCCATCTCTGAATGATGTTAAATTTGTAGCCTACCACGTGATAGACATTAGATGCCTGAGGAAAACCTCGGATGACACGCATTTGGCGCAACTATCTTTGCATGATGCTAAACAGGCGGCATACCCTGTGTTAAACATGAGATGATGAGGAAAACCTCAGATACATCCCTATGGAATATGATTACCTGCATTTGACGTGGGATGCCTTGGGTTCTGCACCATTGATATTTCGTCTTATGAGGTAGAATATAGGTTCCCCAATGTCCATGCACCCAGAGATGCCCCGACATGCCTGATGTTGTCATATACTCCAACGGAAGGTTGCTACCATGTAAAGACCCCATGGAATGTCCTGAAGGAAGTAGTTTAACTAACCAGTATCCATGATGATATGGCACCAGGACAAAATTCAAAAACAATGACTTAATCTATAAGGGAGACCCGGACTAGGTGACGAGTTCTGAAGAGGAATCCGAGGAAGGAAGAACCGACATCCCATCATTTTGTTTCGATCAGGGATAAAATGTCCCTGAACAAGGAACAGATTCCACCCACCTTTGGAAAGAGGGAATGCAGGGCAATAGTTGCGCGTCCTATACAGATGGATGCCAACGCCCTGGAGAAATCAACATAAACAATTATCCTTTAATCATGGTGTTATGTCTATATCTTTGTTTGATTCCACAAAAACTATTTTTAGGGACTCTAAATCTTCTTATAATTTTTTTAATATTACTTGTTAAAAATAAAAATTAGAGATTATCCATTTAAGGGGAAAACATATTTCAACTATTGATGGTTTATAAAATATTATTATAAGGTTAACATGACACTTGACAATAAGGAATAAATATATACTTTGATAATACTAAGTTATAAATCTATGTATGATACATGATTTTAGGAAAAATTTAAAATACCTACCAAATAATCAGGTATAATATGAAATTCCAGATGACCATAGGCAAACATCTGCATACACCAATGAATGTGGACTAGTAATGAGTGTCTGGAGTGGAATTGTTTGGAGAATATACCGTCCATTAGAGTTTTCAATATGAAATAAATAACCAAATATATCACAATATACTATCAGAGTATAATGATACCATCAACAAATAAAAAATATAGCATGGTCGTAAAAACTATAGGGAAATCATTTTTAATAAAAAAACATTGGCCACCCCATGGATTGATAACATAGATATATAATGGAAGAATTTACATGAAGAAATTTAACTCTAAGAGTTTCCTCTTTTCGAAATGAAAATATTATTGATTTATCCCATTCATAAATGAATTTTAGGCCTATAAACTACTTGTGCCAATAAAAAAAATATGGTAGTGTAGGTACTTCAGTTCCATGGGTAAACATGTAGGGTGTATGTTAAACTCATAAGGGCTCCACCAATGTGGTCAATGAACCTATAGGTAATATGGAGTTTATTTCTATATCATAATCTTAATAAAATATGAATTATCAAAACATAAGCTTTGTTGGACTATTATAATCAATAATAACACCGAAGAATAACAAAACATATTGCGATCAGTAATGAATATATGATGTTTCCTTTTACATTAGTCATACCTTATTATACTGCATTCCAAACTGATAGTAACAATGGATTTGGGAGTAAAAAAACAAGCCACAGTATTTTCAACTAGTTATTAAGATATCATATCACATAGAATACCCATGGAATAAATAAAATAATTCCCTCATTATCCTCAATTCATTTCATTAACATGTCTCTAAACATTCACATGTTATCATGATATCATATCACCTTGTTTCTATATGGTATCAAGAAAATTTTTCACTACAAATACATATGGAATCGAGTGAACATTATTCTCAAAATACATATGGTCATCATTCACCAATTCATGTTGTGACGGGTCTATGATCCAGGACAACATGCCCCTTCATGTGTTTAGTTCAATTATCATCATCACAACTGATGTGCACTCTCCCTCAAAGGGATAACCATATAGTGAAGGTTCACTTATGCTTTAATAGTATAAAAATAACTCCATAGGAAATATGATATATCTCATTAAAAAGAACAATATACATGAAAAAAAGTTATAACATTTCATAATAATTATTTATAATTAACACAAAAAAATATGATCAACGTTAAATATAGTACATCTTGAAAGATGCACTCATATGAATAATCATAATAGTGGGGTTTCAAAGGCTACACACAGACCACAAACTTGAAAATTTTAATTTAAATTGAGGAACTATTTAGTTATCAATCTATCTTCATTGGTTGTCGACAAAAAACCAATGCATAACTGTCCATCGTTGATCATAAAAAAATTAACATTTATATTAATCAAAATTTAACTAATTAATTATTCATCATGATCATTAATTAATTAATAAATATACAATGAACCTTTTTTTATTTAAAATTATAAGATCATGAAATAAATAACCATATGATATAGTTCCATAAATTAATTAAGTCATACTAATCATTAATTATTTAATCCTTATGAATTAATAATAATATTATCCATATAAAGACCATTTTCCTATGGTGGTAATTCTCACATCATATGAAAATAATCATTAATAAAGCATTGGGATTATTACATGAGAATACCAACCTTTAACAAATCCAACTCCAGGACAAAAGCGGGATAATAATGTTAAATAAGTAATCCATGTTCACACATCCTCCAAAAACTAATCTAAAGTTAATTATGAGGAAAGGAATCCCAATTAAATAATTATAAGTTAATATTAAAATAATAAAATATATAAAATAACTATAAAGAAATAGTGAATTCTTATAGGTCAACGCCTATCCGAACCTCAACACCGTGGTGAATATATGTCCCACCATACAGGAAAGTCCTTATAGAAATTTTGATGTCATTCTAGGAAATTTACACAACGCGTAAAATCATGACAATGTACAATATTATATAATTAAAACGAATCCATTAAAAGAAACCAACCAATCAATGTGTTATAGTTGAGACATCATCCATTGGAATTTGATTCACTCCTGTCACACCCCCATTCTATGAAGTGAAAATTCCCCAAATCAATTTATTGATATCATGGCCAATGCAACATTAATTGATCATAAACCATTGAATGAATTACAAAAGAAAATTCCATCATCAAAAAATCTACCAAATAAATGATTTAATCATCATTGAATTGCATATTTTCATCCCAATCCAAATAACCATCATTCTAAAAAAATTATATCATGTTATTGGTAAATTGGATTCCAACTATTTAATTTGAGATAAGACAATTATCCACCAAGAATACTGATGACTAAGGGGAACAATATTAAATGGTAATTTTGACATAAAGGTTTCCAAATTCCTTATCCATACATGAAGGATCATCTATGAGGAGAATTTAAATTATATAACACATTATATTAGGATAAATCCCATGATCCAAGAAGATTAATATATCCAACCTCAATTTTCAATAGATAACATAAAAATCCAGCTAAATCAAGAGGGACAATTGGAGGGAGGTAGAGAGGAGAAACTATATGAATTATAAAAAAATAAGATAGAATGGAGCGAAAAATATTTGACCCATAGTGGACAAATAATTCAAATAACACTTCATTAAGAAGTGTCCATCACACCCCACTATGAATATTTATGGGGTCCACTAGACGACATGCTAGTCCTTCTAGATGAAGGATCACTACCTAACTACCAAATAGATTGGGAGACTTGATGGGATATTTTTATTTTGTACACAACACATACTAGATGATACTATTGTAGTATCCCTATTATCCTAGAAAACATAAATGAAAAACAAAATGATCATAAAGGATCCCCATCCATAATTTAGTAAGAAGAAAATAGTATAAATATTTTTAACCAAGTTGATCGTTATTGAAAAAAAAATTAGTTTTAGAGGCTATCCACAAGAAAATATTTTAAAAAACAATCCAAAAATAATACCCATAAGGATGTGCATCACTAAAATTTATATATCCTAGAATATAAATTCATGAGAAGTTATTATAGCACATAAATCATTCATCATGATCTTCCTTGATTTTCATCCACATGTATTATTGTGTTCCATCATTAAGAAGTATATTCTATGTTGTGACCCCATCCCACCAAATATACCAAAATGTGGGGAGGGATATATTTACCATCTAGGTCTTTCCTCTATTAGGTTGCAAGTTGTTCACTAGAACCAAGGGTGTACATTTTGCAAAATATTTGAAGCATGTAACGCCCCGACCCCAGCTACCCAGAGTCAATGCATTACTTCGTAACATTGGCATGATCACAAAAGATCAAGTCTCGAAAGACCGATTAGTTTTGTAGCCTTGGAAACACTAGATACATTCATAAGTCTTTCATTACATCAAAAAGTAAACAAACTACAATAACATGGTCTTCATAGTCCACACTCATATCCCTTTCTGACTACCCCTGCAGGTTATTCATAAAATGCTTCTTCACATCCTGGAAAAATATTAAAACATTGAAAGAGGTGAGCTCAGATGCTCAGTAAGGATAACAATATAGCGGAAGCATTCATCAATAAACATAAACATTTAAGGCAATGTATAACTAAATCAAAAGCCTTTTAAACATGATCTTCAACATAATATGGAAAAAGTAAAAAGAGATAATGCCATTCACTTCTTCACATGGATATTCTACTGGTCGAATAATCACACGCAATATCAATAACCACTTTCATAATGAGGGAATGTATAATACTAGACATTCTGAAACATTTCGTCAAGGACTCTGCCAAGACGTCTAAAATGATTAAGGCCTCGGCCAAAACCATAAATCAAATTGGGAAAGGGCCTCGGCCAATTCTATGACTAGTTGTCTCATGAGACCTATCGATGCATCGAGGAGATATAGTGGGCTCCACCCGTCACTTATGAAGTCCAATACATTCCTCATATGAATAGGTTTAAACATAACATAAATATTCATATTAAAACTAGCATAGGAAATGTCAAAAATTTCTCCATAAACTATGGATGGTATAAAAATAACACATCCACAGTCAAATATATCACAAATGTTCAATGGAAGTTTTGTATCATAAATCAATTTCAATTAAACTTATAACCCATCAAAGGATGTTGACATAGATGAAATCAAAGCTATTTGAGAGAAATATCTCTCTTTTTTTTTAAATAATTTAAAAGTAACATAATAATACATTTACTTTGAAAATATTCTTATAAGCTTGTAAGGGAAGCTTCAACGATGTTATAATGGCGGGAAATAGCCGCACCCGCCGTATAAGTTAAAAAAACATTCTTACCTTAAATTTGTGAAAAAGGTTAAAAAGTAAATTGTTTGGAAAACGACGGTAAGATTCCTTTCAAAAACGTATAAGGGTATAAATGACTTTAACCCATTTTCCATTTAATAGTAAAAATGTTTTGAAAGACATTTTTAAGAAACATGGATGTGGATGATAACGAGGTCCCAATAGATAATTATGTATAAACAACCTAGGATGATGAAGAGGTTGTGAAGTAAACCCTTACCTTGTACTTTTCCTTGGTTGGGGTAGGTTAACCTCCTATATAATTGTGAAATAACTGTTATTAAATTATACAAGAATCATATACATTCATATGATATCATATATGATCTTTTAACATTGCTTTGTTAACAATATCTTAGATTTATCGTTGTTTCGGGTGTTAACTTACTCGTTTTCTTTTTTATGTTTTGTTACGTAAGTCGTGTTTTTCATGGATAGGTTGTATCTTATTCATATCCAGAATGATATCATGTGCTTAAACATTATTTTTAAATCATCAAATGATAATTATACTTGAATGGATACGACGGAGAATGAATCTCATCGCGTTCATGGAGACGGTAGTCCGTACGTACGCACGAGCGACCATATCATTATTTTGATTTTAAAATAATATATAATTGGACAGTATATCATATATACAGAATCATTATCATGTTACATTTATTATTTACATGAATTACATATCATTATTATACCCATCTAAATAATAATATATTGAATAACAATTACACCACGACGTGGAGACGGTAAGCCATACGTACGCACGTATAGTGACATGTCATTCAAATGATGGGTAGAATACTGAATATGGTTGTTCCATATTTATAATAACATCACAGTATATAGAAGATACTGGAGTTATAATTTTAGAATTGAACTAATAAACAGAGAGGGAGTGGAAGAAGAAAGAAACTTGAAAGAGGGTGATGAAAACGTTACCTCTTCTTAGGGTTCTTCCTATTGATTTGATCAAAAGGACTCCTTAGGATGGCTTTCTGACTAAAGTAAAGCTTCTAAGATGAAGTGAGAGAAGTTGGGAGAGTATTTGGGCAGAGGTTTGCCGAACAAAAAGGCTTTAAAGTGTGAATAAGGTGGTAGAGGTGGGGGCCTTTTATAAGAGGAGAGGAGGGGCTCTTTTGGAAAGATTGAAATGTTACATTATTATACAATGATTTTAGGATTTTAAAGGTCCCACACTTATATAATTAGTGGATTAGGTGATAAGGGTTCTAAATATCCTCATCCAATAGGCTTTGGACAAGTTTAAGCATTGGAGTTTGCATTATCTTCTCATTTTATTTAAATCATTAAATAATGAGGTTATCGCTGCATCATCATGATGTCATACATAATTTAATTTATTTAATGTCTAAAAATTATAAAAAAATTACTATGATGTAGGAAATCTTTTTATATTTCCAATGACTATTTATAGTAAAACATATGACTTGTATAACCCCATGTAAAAATTGTTTTAGTAAAACATTTCATGTTTGTGTCATTTTTTACTTTAACATTAAATAAAAGGTATTTATGTCATTTTCCAACTAAACTGGCTCCCTGGGGTCCCCAAGTTGACCCATGGACTTACTTGTTCAGACATGACACATCCAATGAGGGTAGGACATGTGTTAAGCTCATCTCATATTATTAAAATATTATTTTTACCTTAAACTACACTAATTACCTCTAACCGCGATTAAGAACTTAAAAGTTACTATTCACCAAAAATTATTTTAATCTCATTGAACCACATTTTACTTCTTAATGAAAACCATGTATGTAGGATTTTTAAAAATCAAGTCACAGAGGTGGTAATATTTCATTTAAATGAAAAATCAGTTATTTAACTACCACTTAGTGGTTTCACTATTCATCAAAAATTGAAGTTTTTCAGAACAATGCCAAAATTTCACCCTAAGCTATAATTGATATTCAGATTTCAAAAATGATGTCTATTTTACAAAATTCCAAAAATATAAGTTGCATTAATTTATTTTATAATTAATTCCTCCTGTCACAACAAATAGCGTGTTTTTAAGAAACAATTTATATCAAAAGATTGGCAATTGTTTATGTCCAATTTCAATGTTAAATTAATTCTAATGACCACCATTGGATAAAATGGTAAAAATATATTATAATTATAATTTAAAACCTCTAAATAGTATAATTTATCACTATAAATTATTTTGATGAAAAAATTTGTTTTTAAGTATTTTTCACTCTTCATAAAAAAATTAGAAGTTCTTAGAAAAATACCAAAAATTCAACATAGGCTAATTTAGATATTCCGAATCCAAAAATGAAGTCCATTTTGATAAATAAAATTTATAAAAATTCAAAAAGTAGGTATTACTATTCACAAAGGCTAGTTTAATTAGTTGTGGTGTGTGTTAGATCTTGAGGTTGCGTACAACACACGCTATTGCATTATTCGAAGGGAAACGTACCGTGGAAGCTTGGGGTGTTACATTCTCCCCTCCTTCAAATAATTGTGTCCTCGCAATTTCTAGGGTATTACTGCATAAAAATTCTCGGGTGGTTCTTCATCATAATTTCCTCAGGTTCCCACGTTTCCTCTTCCATTTTATGATTTCTCCACAAAACCTTTACCAGACGAGTCGTCCGGTTTCTCAGCACCTGCTCCCTCATATCAAGAATTCTGATGGGATCTTCGCAATAAGATAGATCGGGTTACAGTTATAATTCCTTATACGTAAGTACATGTTTTGGGTTGGGCATGTATTTTCTCAATAGCGATATGTGGAAATCATCGTGAACTTTGGAGAGATTTGGCGGCATCGCCAAACGATAAGCTACAGCCCCAATACGATCTAGAATTTCGGAAGGTCTGATGTACCTGGGACTCAACTTACCGTTCTTACCAAAACGTATAACTCCCTTCCATGGAGATACCTTTAGGAAAACATGATCTACCACCTGAAATTCCAAAACCTTTCTTCTGTTATCGGCATAGCTCTTCTGCCTACTTTTAGCTGCTTTGATGTGGTTTTGGATTACGGTTTCTTTCACCAATGTCATTAAAACAGGTTGGTGTACGACATCTCTTTCCGTATAACGCTTCATAAGGTGCCATCTGAATGCTTGAATGGAAGATATTGTTATAGGAAAATTCTATCGGTGGTAAATATTGATCCCACATACCATGAAAGTCAAGAGAGAATGATCTCAACATGTCTTATAAGGTTTGAATAGTCCGTTCTGATTGTCCATCTGTTTGAGGGTGATAGGCAGTGCTCAAACGAAGTTCAGTATCCAAGGCCTTTTGAAGACTTTTCCAGAATCTTGAAGTAAAATGAGGATCACGATCAGAAACAATCAATAGGGGTACTCCATGAAGTCTTACAACTTCATTAATATATTGTCTTGCTAGACGTTCAAGTGGTAGATCCTCCCGTATAGCCAGAAAATGTGCTGACTTAGTAAGAAGATCAACAATGACCCATATTGCATCATTCCTTCTAGGAGTCTTTGGTAGTCCCATGACAAAGTCCATCGTAATATTATCCCATTTCCACTCTGGTATGGGAAGAGGTTGCAATACTCCACCAGGATGTTGCCTTCCAACTTTCACTTATTGACAAACCATACACCTCGACACAAAATCACCAATCTCCCTCTTCATATTGTCCCACAAAAAATGTTCCTACAATTCTCTATACATTTTGGTGCTGCCAGGGTGTATAGAGAAATTGGAAATATGAGCATCATCCAGTAATTCCCTTTTTAGATCAGGTATATCAGGAACACAAAGTCTCTTCCTGAATTTCAAAATTCCATCCTTATACACAAAGTCCCTCAATCTTCCATCATTCGCATCTTTAATCTTCTTCTGAAATTATTCATCATCGGTATGAGAACTCTTAATCCTTTCTAGTAATGATGGTTTGGAAACCATTTGAAAACGCATTGATGTTTCACCTTCCCTAGTTATTCCCATGTTCATCTTTACTAGATCCTTGAAAATTGGATCCCTTTCAATTCTTATCACATTCAAAACTCCATGGTCTTTTCTCCTCAAAGCATCTGCCACCTCGTTTGCCTTCCCTGGGTGGTAATTTATCGTGCTATCATAATCCTTGAGTAGTTCAAGCCATCACCTTGCCTCATGTTGAGTTCCTTTTGTGAGAAAATATACTTCAAACTCTTGTGATCAGTATAAATATCACATTTTTCACCATAGAGGTAATGTCTCCATATCTTTAAAGCAAAGATCACAACTGTTAACTCAAGATCATGAGTTGGATAGTTTTGCTCATGAAGTTTTAGCTATCGTGATGCGTAGGCAATAACCTTATCATTCTGCATAAGGACACAACCAAGTCCTTTCTTTGATGCGTCACTATAAATAACAAACCCATTATTCCCCGATGGTAGAGTCAATACAGGGGCGTTGACTAATCTTATCTTTAGTTCTTCAAAACATTCTTCACACTCTTTTGTCTAGACAAATTTAATCCCTTTACGTGTGAGATTTGTCAATGGGTTTGCAAATCTGGAAAAATTCTGGACAAAACGTCGATAATAACATGCTAAACCAATAAAACTACATACCTCAGTTATACTTGTCGGTGCTGGCCATTCTTGGATTGCCATGGTTTTAGAAGGATCAATGGAAATTCCATCCTTAGAGACAACATGGCCAAGAAAAGAAATCTCTTGAATCCAGAATTCACACTTACTAAATTTCCCATATAATTCATGTCTTCTAAGAGTCTTCAGGATAATGTGTAAGTGATTTTCATGATCTTCGTGGCTTTTGGAGTATACCAAGATATCATCAATAAATACCACTACAAAGTCATCAAAGTATTCCTTGAAAACTCTATTCATTAGATCCATGAAAACAGAGGGTGCATTAGTCAATCCAAAAGGCATTACTGTAAACTCGCAATGCCCGTACCTTGTTCAAAATGCTGTCTTTGGAACGTCTTCCTTCTTCACACACAACTGATGGTATCCAGACCGAAGGTCAATCTTTGAAAAGTATTGATCTCCATGCAGTTGGTCAAACAAATCATCAATGCGAGTTAGGGGATACTTGTTCTTTATTGTTATAGCATTGATCTCCCTATAGTCGATGCACAACCTCATAGATCCATCTTTCTTCTTAACAAAAAGAACAGGGGCTCCCCAAGGAGAAACACTAGGGTGAATAAATCCCTTATTTCTCAATTCCTCTAGTTTTTTCTTTAGTTCAACTAATTCCACAGTGGCCATTCTATAAGGGGTCTTCGATATGTGTCTCGATCCAGGAATTTTATCAATGGAAAACTCAACTTTTCGTTCTGGAGGATGTCCAGGTAAATCTTCCGGAAACACATCAACATATTCTCTCACAATAGGTACATCCTCTATTTGAATATTCCTTTCCTCACCCTCAGTAATTTCCTACTCTTACTCCCCAATAATTGAATTTAGTTGAGCTACTGGGGGTGGCTCTAGATAAGAATTATGTGGCGACGATTATTCTCTAAAGATAAGGTGTTCCTTATCATCATCATCAAGAATCGTAACCACTTTCCTCTTACAATAAATTTTTGCATCATGGTTTGAAAGCCAATCCATACTGAGGATTATATCAAATTCAATCATGGGTATGACGATGAGATCAGCAGGTAAAGAACATTTAGGTGATCTAATGGGAACTAATAGACAAAACTTTGTTGCAACAATACATCCCTTAGGGGTTTTGACCGACAACTCCCTTGTTAAATCAAATTGGAAATATCTAATTTTCTTAGAAAACTGGGAAGATATGAAACAATGCGATGATCCAGAATCAAATAATGCATTTGCTAAACTTGATGAAACCATTAAATTACCTGCCACCACGTCTTTCGGAGCTTCCACCTCAGCAGTAGTGATAGCATAAGCCTGGCCTTGATCCCTTGGCCTCTTCTGAGGTAAGTTTCCCTGACGCTTAGGACATTCATTTGCATAATGTCCCTTCACTCTACAATTATAGAGTTCCACGTTGACAACCGATTTCTTTCCCTTGCATTCATGAGCTTGGTGGCCTTTTTCACCACACATGTAACATACTCCTTTTCCTTTTAGACAGGCACCAGGGTGCTTCCTACCACAATTATCACAGGGTGGAAATTCATTTCTACCCTTCTTCCCTGTTTCCTTATTTCCTTTCCTAGAGTTTTCAGCGGATCTCTTCTTATCTTGCTTTGATTTAAAGTCATAAGACTTAGAGAATTGCTTTTTCGTCTTGATAGCACACGAGACAATACCTTCATATGAAGAGAAGGTTTGTGATACTAACGCTTGACAGAGAAATGGTTTTAACCCATCAAAGAAACGATCAGTCTTACTTCTTGGGTTACGTATGTAATCTGAAGCATACCTTTCTAACCTTGTAAAGTTAGCCTCATACTTTGCGACATTCTCATCCTCCTTCTGCCTCAGACTCAGAAATTGCCATTCCATATCCGCTCGATGGTCTCGAGAAAAGTATTTTTCTAAGAATAGCTCTTTGAACTCCTTCCATTCCATGTTTGTTAATTCATCATCTTCCTTTTTGTTTTGAATTAGTGACCACCATTGATCGGCATCTCCAGTGAGGCGGTAAACTGCCATGACAACTTTCTCCCTTTCAATACCCCCCAAGGCATGGAATATTATATCTAAGGAATTTATCCATTGCTCAGATACTATAGGATTTTTACTCCCATTGAAGGTTGGTGGTTGTTGCCTCATGAAACGGTCTAGCATTGATCCTCCACGTTGCGGATCAGGGTGCTCCATATGAGTAAGTTTATTATTCATAACCTGCGTGAGTTGTCCCAGTATGGTGAGAAGCTGATCAGCACCAGTTGTATCACTAGCTCCACCATAATTATCTTGGGTAGGAGGGAAATCCCTACACGGAGTGCGTGCATTGATACAGTTTCCATTCCTTCCACTAGGCTCCATTTCTTAACAATTCCATAAACTAGATTAGTTTATGAAATAAATTACATAATTCCATATTTGTAAAACACATTACATAAATTGAACTATTTATTGATATAATCCATAATCATAAAATGAAATGTTTCCTTTGAGGAAGTATATACTCATAACCCTTCATAGTGGTTTGTAAATGAAATGAGAATTATCCTAAGCATATCCCCCGGGAGTGTCGTAACCAAGAGTGCAGCAAGGCCCGTTGTCATGCACCAGTTCCTGTTCGAGTCTAGCTCAAAGCGGTGTTTTCAGGTATTACCCCTAGGTAAATCTGTGCCAGAGCCACCTCTACCTGATCGTATCCAAACAGGGATGTATTGCTCGGAAAACTCACAAAATCTCTATAATACCAAAATTCTAGGAAGTTTTTCTATACTAATCCTAAAATTCTATCTTCGGGCTATGTGCTCTAATCAGAGTTTATCTAAATCTAGCTTCCAAGGTGAGTACTAAACTGCCTCTGATACCAACTGTAACGCCCTAACCCCAGCTACCCAGATTCGGTGCATTACTTCGTAACATTGGCATGATCACAAAAGATCAAGTCTCGAATGACCGATTAGTTTAGTAGCCTTGGAAACGATAGATACATTCATAAGTCTTTCATTACATCAAAAAGTAAACAAACTATAATAACACGGTCTTCATAGTCCACACTCATAACCATTTCTGACTACCCCTACAGGTTATTCATAAAATACTTCTTCACATCCTGGAAAAATATTAAAACATTGAAAGGGGTGAGCTCAGATGCTCAGTAAGGATAACAATATAGCAGAATCATTCATCAATAAACATAAACACTTAAGGCAATGTATAACTAAAAAAAACCCTTTTAAACTTTAACTTTAACATAATATGGCAAAAGTAAAATGAGATAATGCCATTCACTTCTTCACATGGATATTCTACTGGTCGAATAATCACATGCAATATCAATAAGCACTTTCATAATGAGGGAATGTATAATGCCAGAAATTCTGAAACATTTCTTCAAGGCCTCAGCCAAGACGTCTAAAATGATTAAGGCCTCGTCCAAAACCATAAATCAAATTGGGAAAGGGCCTCGGCCAATTCAATGTCTAGTTGTCTCATGAGACCTACCGATGCATCGAGGAGCTATAGCGGGTTCCACCCGTCACTTATTAAGTCCAATACATTCCTCATATGAATAGGTTTAAACATAACATAAATATTCGTATTAAAACTAGCATACGAAATGTCAACAAATTCTCCATAAACTATGGATGGTATAAAAATAACACATCCACAGTCAAATATATCACAAATGTTCAATGGAAGTTTTGTATCATAAATCAATTTCAATTAAACTTAAAACCCATCAAAGGATATTGACATAGATGAAATAAAAGCTATTTGAGAGAAATATATCTCTTTTTTTAAATCATTTAAAAGTAACATAATAATACATTTACTTTGAAAATATTCTTATAAGCTTGTAAGGGAAGCTTCAACGAAGTTATAATGGCGGAAAATAGCCGCACCCGCCGTATAAGTTAAAAAACATTCTTACCTTAAATATGTGAAAAAGGTTAAAATGTACATTGTTTGGAAAATGACGGTAAGATTGCTTTCAAAAATGTATAAGGGTATAAATTACTTTAACCCATTTTCAATTTAATAGTAAAAATGTTTTGAAAGACATTTTTAAGAAACACGGATGTGGATGATAACGAGGTCCCAGTAGATAATTATGTATAAACAACCTTGGATGATGAAGAGGTTGTGAAGTAAACCCTTACCTTGTACTTTTAATTGGTTGGGGTAGGTTAACCTCCTGTATAATGGTGAAATAATTGTTATTAAATTATACAATAATCATATACATTCATATGATATCATATATGATCTTTTAACATTGCGTTGTTAACAATATCTTAGATTTAATGTTGTTTTGGGTGTTAACTTAGTAGGTTTTTTTATATGTTTTGTTACGTAAGTCGTGTTTTTCATGGATAGGTTGTAAATTATTCATATCCAGAATGATATCATGTCCTTAAAAATTATTTTTAAATCATAAAATGATAATTATACTTGAATAGATACGATGGAGAATGAATCTCATCGCGTTCGTGGAGACGGTAGTCCGTACGTACGCACGAGCGACAATATCATTATTTTGATATTAAAATAATATATAATTGGATATTATATCATATATACAGAATCATTATCATGTTATATTTATTATTTAAATTAATTACATATCATTATTATACCCATCTAAATAATAATATATTGAATAACAATTACACCACGACGTGGAGACGGTATGCCGTACGTACGCACGTATGGTGACATGTCATTCAAAAGATGGGTAGAATAATGAATATGGTTGTTTCATATTTATAATAACATCACAGTGTATAGAAGATAATGGATTTATAATTTTAGAATTGAAATTATAAACAAAGAGGGAGTGGAAGAAGAAAGAAACTTGAAAGAGGGTGATGAAAACGTTACCTCTTCTTCGGGTTCTTCCATTGGATTTGATCAAAATGACTCCATAGGATGGCTTTCTGACTAATGTAAAGCTTCTAGGATGAAGGCAGAGAATTTGGGAGAGTATTTGGGCAGAGGGTGGCCGATCCAAAAGGCTTGAAAGTGTGAATAAGGTGGTAGAGGTGGGGGCCTTTTATAAGAGGAGAGGAGGGGCTCTTTTGGAAAGATTGAAATGTTACATTATTATACAATTATTTTCGGATTCTAAAGGACCCACACTTATATAATTCGTGGATAAGGTGATAAGGGTTCTAAATATCCTCATCCAATAGGCTTTGGACAAGTTTAAGACTTGGATTTTTCATTATCTTCTCATTTTATTTAAATCGTTAAATAATGAGGTCATCGCTGCATCATCATGATGTCATAAATAATTTAGTTTATTTATTGTATAAAAATTATAAAAAAATTACTATGATGTAGGAAATAATTTTAGATTTCCAATTACTATTTATAGTCAAAAATATGACTTGTATAACCCCATGTAAAAATATTTTTAGTAAAACATTTCATGTTTGTGTCATTTTTTTACTTTAACATTAAATAAAAGGTATTTATGACATTTTCCAACTAAAGTGGCACCATGGGGTCCCCAAGTTGACCCATGGATTTTCTTGGTCGGCCATGACACATCCAATGAGGGTAGGACATGTTTCAAGCTCATCTCATATTATTAAAATATTATTTTTACCTTAAACTACACTAATTACCTCTAATCGCGATTAAGAACTTAAAAGTTACAATTCACCAAAAATTATTTTAATCTCATTGAACCAAATTTTACTTCTTAATGACAACCATGTATGTCGTATTTTTAAAATTCAAATCACAGAGGTGGTAATATTTCATTTAAATGAAAAATCAGTTATTTAACTACCACTTAGTGGATTCACTATTCATCAAAAATTGAAGTTTTTTAGAACAATGCCAAAATTTCACCCTAAGCTATAATTGATATTCCGATTTCAAAAATGATGTCTATTTTAAAAAATTCCAAAAATATAAGTTGCATTAATTTATTTTAAAATTAATTCCCATTGTCACCACAAATAGCGTGTTTTTAAGAAACAATTTATATCAAAAGATTGGGAATTGTTTATGTCCAATTTCAATGTTAAATTAATTCTAATGACCACCATTGGATAAAATGGTAAAAATATATTCTAATTATACTTTAAAACCAATAAATATTATAATTTATCACTATAAATTATTTTGATTAAAAAAAAAAATTTAAGTATTTTTCACTATTCATAAAAAAAATTAGAAGTTCTTAGAAAATTACCAAAAATTCAACATAGGCTAATTTCGATAATCCAAATCCAAAAATGAAGTCCATTTTGATAAATAAAATTTATAAAATTTCAAAAAGTAGGTATTACTATTCACAACAGCTAGTTTAATTAGTTGTGGTGTGTGTTAGAGCTCGAGGTTGCGTACAACACACGCTATTGCATTATTCGAAGGGAAACGTACCGTGGAAGCTTGAGGTGTTACATTCTCCCCTCCTTCAAATAATTGCGTCCTCGCAATTTATAGGGTATTACTGCATAAAAAGACTCGGGTGGTTCTTCATCATAAGTTTCTCAGGTTCCCACGTTGCCTCTTCCATTTTATGATTTCTCCACAAAACCTTTACCTGACGAGTCGTCCGGTTTCTCAGTACCTGCTCCCTCACATCAAGAATTCTGATGGGCTCTTCGCAATAAGATAGATCAGGTTCCAGTTCTAATTCCTCATAAGTAAATACATGTGTTGGGTGGGGCATGTATTTTCTCAATAGCGATATGTGGAAAACATCGTGAACTTTTGAGATATTTGGCGGCATCGCCAAACGATAAGCTACAGCCCCAATACGATCTAGAATTTCGAAAGGTCCGATGTAACTGGGACTCAACTTACCCTTCTTACCAAAACGTATAACTCCCTTCCATGGAGATACCTTTAGGAAAACATGATCTCCCACATGAAATTCCAAAACCTTTCTTCTATTATCGGCACAGCTCTTCTGCCTACTTTGAGCTGCTTTGATGTGGTTTTGGATTACCTTCACCTTTTCCATTGTTTCTTCCACCAGTTCTGGTCCCACAAGTTTTCTTTCACCAACGTCATCCCAAAAGGTTGGTGTACGACATCTCTTTCCGTATAACGCTTCATAAGGTGCCATCTGAATGCTTGAATGGAATCTATTGTTATAGGAAAATTCTACCAGTGGTAAATATTGATCCCACATACCCTGAAAGTCAAGAGAGCATGATCTCAACATGTCTAATAAGGTTTTAATAGTCCGTTCTGATTGTCGATCTGTTTGAGGGTGATAGGCAGTGCTCAAACGAAGTTCAGTATACAAGGCCTTTTGAAGACTTTTCCAGAATCTTGAAGTAAAACGAGGATCACGATCAGAAACAATTGATACGGGTACTCCATGATGTCTTACAACTTCATTAATATATATTCTTGCTAGACATTCAAGTGTTAGTTCCTCCCGTATAGCCAGAAAATGTGCTGACTTAGTAAGACGATCAACAATGACCCATATTGCATCATTCCTTCTAGGAGTCTTTGGTATTCCCATGACAAAGTCCATCGTAATATTATACCATTTCCACTCAGGTATGAGAAGAGGTTGCAATACTCCACCAGGATGTTTCCTTCCAGCTTTCAGTTGTTGACAAACCATACACCTCGACAAAAAATCAGCAATCTCCCTCTTCATATTGTCCCACCAAAAATGTTCCTCCAAATCTCTATACATTTTGGTGCTCCCAGGGTGTATAGAGAAATTGGAAGTATGAGCATTATCCAGTAATTCCCTTTTTAGATCAGGTATATCAGGAACACAAAGTCTATTCCGGAATTTCAAAATTCCATCCTTATACACAAAGTCCATCAATCTTCCATCATTTTCATCTTTAATCTTCTTCTGAAATTCTTCATCATCGATCTGAGAACTCTTAATCCGTTCTAGTAATGATGGTTTGGCAACCATTTGAAAAAGAATTGATGTTTCACCTTCCCTAGTTATTCCCATGTCCATCTTCAGTAGATCCATTAAAATTGGATCCCTTTCAATTCTCATCACATTCAAAACTCCATGGTCTTTTCTGCCCAAAGCATCTGCCACCTTGTTTGCCTTCCCCAGGTGGTAATGTATCATGCAATAATAATCCTTGAGTAGTTCAATCCATCGCCTTTGCCTCATGTTGAGTTCTTTTTGTGAGAAAATATACTTCAAACTCTTGTGATCAGTATAAATATCACATTTTCACCATAGAGGTAATGTCTCCATATCTTTAAAGCAAATATCACAGCTGTTAACTCAAGATAATGAGTAGGATAGTTTTGCTCATGAATTTTTTGCTGTTGTGATGCATAGGCAATAACTTTATCATTCTGCATAAGTACACAACCAAGTCCTTTCTTCGATGCATCATTATAAATAACAAACCCATCATTCCCTGATGGTAGAGTCAATACAGGGGCGTTGACTAATATTCTCTTCAGTTCTTCAAAACATTCTTCAAAATCTTTTTTCCAGACAAATTTAATCCCTTTACGTGTGAGCTTTGTCAATGGGTTAGCCAATATGGCAAAATTTTGGACAAAACGTCGATAATAAGCTGCTAAACCAATAAAACTGCGTACCTCAGTTATACTTGTCGGTGCTGGCCATTCTTGGATTGCCATGGTTTTAGAAGGATCAAAGGAAATTCCATCCTTAGAGACAATATGGCCAGTAAAAGAAATCCCCTGAAGACAGAATTCACAATTGCTAAATTTCCCATATAATTCATGTCTTCTTAGAGTCTTCAGGATAATGCGTAATTGATTTTCAGGATCTTCGTGGCTTTTGGAGTATACCAAGATATCATCAATAAATACCACTACAAAGTCATCAAGATATTCCTTGAAAACTCTATTAATTAGATCCATGAAAACAGAGGGTGCATTAGTCAATCCAAAAGGCATTACTGTAAACTCATAATGCCCGTACCTTGTTCGAAATGCTGTCTTTGGAACGTCTTCCTTCTTCACACACAACTGATGGTATCCAAACCGAAGGTCAATCATTGAAAAGTATTGAGCTCCATGCAGTTGGTCAAACAAATCATCAATGCGAGGTAGGGGATACTTGTTCTTTATTGTTATAGCATTGATCTCCCTATAGTCGATGCACAACCTCATAGATCCATCATTCTTCTTAACAAAAAGAACAGGGGCCCCCCAAGTAGAAACAATAGGGCGAATAAATCCCTTATTACTCAATTCCTCTAGTTGTTTCTTTAGTTCAACTAATTCCACAGTGGCCATTCTATAAGGGGTCTTCGATATGGGTCTTGATCTAGGAATTAAATCAACGGAAAACTCAACTTCTCATTCTCGAAGATGTCCAGGTAAATCTCCCGGAAACACATCAACATATTCTTTCACAATAGGTACATCCTCTATTTGAATATTCCTTTCCTCACCCTCAGTAATTTCCTTCGCTTCCTCACCAATAATTGAATTTAGTTGAGCTACTGGGGGTGGCTCTAGATAAGAATTATGTGGCGACGATTCTGCACTAAAGATAAGGTGTTCCTTATCATCATCATCAAGAATCGTAACCTCTTTCCTCTTACAATAAATTTTTTCATCATGGTCTGAAAGCCAATCCATACAGAGGATTATATCAAATTCAATCATGGCTATGACGATGAGATCAGCAGGTAAAGAACATTTAGGTGCTCTAATGGGAACTAATCGACAAAACTTTGTTGCAACAATACTTCCCTTAGGGGTTTTGACCGACAACTCCCTTGTTAAATCAAATTGGAAATATCTAATTTTCTTAGAAAATTGGAAAGATATGAAACAATGCGATGATCCAGAATCAAATAATGCATTTTCTAAACTTGAGGAAACCATTAAATTACCTGCCACCATGTCTTTTGGAGCTTCCACCTCAGCAGTAGTGATAGCATAATCCTAGCCCTGATCCCTTGGCCTCTTATGAGGTAAGTTCCCCTAACTCTTAGGACATTCATTTGCATAATGTCCCTTCTCTCTACAATTATAGCATTCCACGTTGACAACCGCTTTCTTTCCCTTGGATTCATGAGCTTGGTGGCCTTTTTCACCACACTTGTAACATACTCCTTTTCCTTTTAGACAGGCACCAGGGTGCTTCCTACCACCATTATCACAGGGTGGAAATTCATTTCTACCCTTCTTCCCTGTTTCCTTATTTCCTTTCCCAGAGTTTTTAGAGGATCTCTTCTTATCTTTCTTTGATTTAAAGTCATAATAATTAGAGAATTCCTTTTCCGTCTTGATAGCGCACGAGACAATACATTCGTATGAAGAGAAGGTTTGTGATACTAAAGCTCGACAGAGAAATGGTTTTAACCCATCAAAGAAACGATCAGTCTTACTTCTTGGGTTACGTATTTAATCTGCAGCATACCTCACTAACCTTGTAAAGTTGGCCTCATACTTTGCGACATTCTCATCCTCCTTCTGCCTCAGACTCAGAAATTGCCTTTCCATATCCGCTCGATGGTCTCGAGGAAAGTATTTTTCTAAGAACAGCTCTTTGAACTCCCGCCATTCCATGTTTTTTAATTCATCATCTTCCATTGTGTTTTGATTTAGTGACCACAGTGAGGCGGTAAACTGCCATGACAACTTTCTCCCTTTCACTACCCCCCATGGCATGAAATATTTTCTCTATGGAATTTATCCATTGCTCAGCTACTATAGGATTTGTACTCCCATTGAAGGTTGGTGGTTTTTTCCTTATGAAACGGTCTAGCATTGATCCTCCACATTGCGGATCAGGGTGCTCCACACCAGTAAGTTTATTATTCATAACCTGCGTGAGTTGTCCCAGTATGGTGAGAAGCTGATCAGCACCAGTTGTATCACTAGCTCCACCATAATTATCTTGAGCAGGAGGGAAATCCCTACACGGAGTGCATGCATTGATACAGTTTCCATTCCTTCCACGAGGCGCCATTTCTAAACAATGGCATAAACTAGATTAGTTTATGAAATAAAATACATAATTCCATATTTGTAAAACACTTTACATAAATTGAACTATTTATGGATATAATCCATAATCGTGAAAAGAAATGTTTCCTTTGAGAAAGTATATACTCATAACCCTTCATAGTGGTTTGTAATGAAAATGAGAATTATCCTAAGCATATCCCCCGGGAGTGTCGTAACCAAGAGTGCAGCAAGGCCCGTCGTCGTGCACCAGTTCCCGTTCGAGTCTAGCTCAAAGCGGTATTTTCGGGTTTTACCCCTAGGTACATATGTGCCAGAGCTGCCTCTACCTGGTCGTATCCAGACAGGGATGTATTTCTCGGAAAACTCACAAAATCTCTATAATACCAAAATTGTAGGAAGTTTTTCTATAATAATCCTCAAAGTCTATCTTCGGGATATGTGCTCTAATCATAGTTTATCTAAATCTAGCTTATAAGGTTAGTACTAAACTGCCTCTGATACCAACTCTAACGCCCCGACCCCAGCTACCCAGAGTCAGTGCATTACTGCGTAACATTGGCATGATCACAAAAGATCAAGTCTCGAAAGACCGATTAGTTTAGTAGCCTTGGAAACACTAGATACATTCATAAGTCTTTCATTACATCAAAAAGTAAACAAACTACAATAACATGGTCTTCATAGTCTACACTCTTATCCCTTTCTGACTACCCCTGTAGGTTATTCATAAAATACTTCTTCACATCCTGGAAAAATATTAAAACATTGAAAGGGGTGAGCTCAGATTCTCAGTAAGGATAACAATATAGCGGAAGCATTCATCAATAAACATAAACATTTAAGGCAATGTATAACTAAAACAAAAGCTTTTTAAACTTGAACTTCAACATAATATTGCAAAAGTAAAATGAGATAATGCAATTCACTTCTTCACATGGATATTCTACTGGTCGAATAATCACATGCAATATCAATAACCACTTTCATAATGAGGGAATGTATAATGCCAGACATTCTGAAACATTTCATCAAGGCCTCAGCCAAGACGTCTAAAATGATTAAGGCCTCGGCCAAAACCATAAATCAAATTGGGAAAGGGCCTTGGCCAATTCCACGTCTAGTTGTCTCATGAGACCTACCGATGCATCGAGGAGCTATAGCGGGCTCCACCCGTCACATATTAAGTCCAATACATTACTCATATGAATAGGTTTAAACATAACATAAATATTCGTATTAAAACTAGCATACGAAATATCAACAAATTCTCCATAAACTATGGATGGTATAAAAATAACACATCCACAGTCAAATATATCACAAATGTTCAATGGAAGTTTTGTATCATAAATCAATTTCAATTAAACTTAAAACCCATCAAAGGATGTTGACATAGTTGAAATCAAAGCTATTTGAGAGAAATATCTCTCTTTTTTGAAATCATTTTAATGTAACATAATAATACATTTCCTTTGAAAATATTCTTATAAGGCTTGTAAGGGAAGCTTCAATGAAGTTATAATGGCGGAAAATAGCCACACCCGCCGTATAAGTTAAAAAAACATTCTTACCTTAAATTTGTGAAAAAGGTTAAAAAGTACATTGTTTGGAAAACGACGGTAAGATTCCTTTCAAAAACGTATAAGGGTATAAATGACTTTAACCCATTTTCCATTTAATAGTAAAAATGTTTTGAAATACATTTTTAAGAAACATGGATGTGGATGATAACGAGGTCCCAGTAGATAATTATGTATAAACAACCTTGGATGATGAAGAGGTTGTGAAGTAAACCCTTACCTTGTACTTTTCCTTGGTTGGGGTAGGTTAAAATCCTGTATAATGGTGAAATAATTGTTATTAAATTATACAAGAATCATATACATTCATATGATATCATATATGATCTTTTAACATTGCTTTGTTAACAATATCTTAGATTTATCTTTGCTTCGGGTGTTAGCTTACTCGTTTTCTTTTATATGTTTTGTTAAGTAAGTCGTGTTTTTCATGGATAGTTTGTATCTTATTCATATCCAGAATGATATCATGTCCTTAAACATTATTTTTAAATTATAAAATGATAATTATACTTGAATGGATACGACGGAGAATGAATCTCATTGCGTTCGTGGAGACGGTAGTCCGTACGTACGCATGAGCGACAATATCATTATTTTGATATTAAAATAATATATAATTGGATAGTATATCATATATAAATAATCATTATCATGTTATATTTATTATTTACATGAATTACATATCATTATTATACCCATCTAAATAATAATATATTGAATAACAATTACACCACGACGTGGAGACGGTAAGCCATACGTACGCACGTATGGTGACATGTCATTCAAATGATGGGTAGAATACTGAATATGGTTGTTCAATATTTATAATAACATCACAGTATATAGAAGATAATGGAGTTATAATTTTATAATTGAAATAATAAACAAAGAGGGAGTGGAAGAAGAAAGAAACTTGAAAGAGGGTGATGAAAACGTTACCTCTTCTTTGGGTTCTTCCTTTTGATTTGATCAAAAGGACTCCTTAGGATGGCTTTCTGACTAAAGTAAAGCTTCTAGGATGAAGAGAGAGAAGTTGGGAGAGTATTTGGGCAGATGTTGGCCGAACCAAAAGGCTTTAAAGTGTGAATAAGGCGGTAGAGGTGGGGGCCTTTTATAAGAGGAGAGGAGGGGCTCTTTTTAAAAGATTGAAATGTTACATTATTATACAATGATTTTTGGACTCTAAAGGTCCCACACATATATAATTCGTGGATAAGGTGATAAGGGTTCAAAATATCCTCATCCAATAGGATTTGGACAAGTTTAAGCCTTGGATTTTGCATTATCTTCACATTTTCTTTAAATCATTAAATAATGAGGTCATCGCTGCATCATCATGATGTCATAAATAATTTAATTTATTTAATGTATAAAAGTTATAAAAAATACTATGATGTAGGAAATATTTTTATCTTTCCAATGACTATTTATAGTAAAAAATATGACTTGTATAACCCCATGTAAAAATTATTTTAGTAAAACATTTCATAATGTGTCATTTTTTACTTTAACATTAAATAAAAGGTATTTATGTCATTTTCCAACTAAAGTGGCTCCATGGGGTTCCCAAGTTGACCCATGGATTGTCTTGGTCATCCATGACACATCCAATGAGTGTAGGACATGTGTCATGCTCATATCATATTATTAAAATATTATTTTTACATTAAACTACACTAATTACCTCTAATCGCGATTATGAACTTAAAAGTTACTATTCACCAAAAATTATTTTAATCTCATTGAACCAAATTTTACTTCTTAATTACAACCATGTATGTCGGATTTTTAAAAATCAAATCATAGAGGTGGTAATATTTAATTTAAACGAAAAATCAGTTATTTAACTACCACTTAGTGGTTTCACTATTCATCAAAAATTGAAGATTTTCAGAACAATGCCAAAATTTCACCCTAAGCTATAATTGATATTCCGATTTCAAAAATGATGTCTATTTTAAAAAATTCCAAAAATATAAGTTTCATTAATTTATTTTATAATTAATTCCCGCTGTCACAACAAATAGCATGTTTTTAAGAAACAATTTATATCAAAAGATTGGCAATTGTTTATGTCCAATTTCAATGTTAAATTAATTCTAATGACCACCATTGGATAAAATGGTAAAAATATATTCTAATTATACTTTAAAACCACTAAATAGTATAATTTATCACTATAAATTATTTTTATTAAAAAAGTTGTTTTTAAGTATTTTTCACTATTCATAAAAAAATTAGAAGTTCTTAGAAAAATACCAAAAATTCAACATAGGCTAATTTCGATATTCCAAATCCAAAAATGAAGTCCATTTTGATAAATAAAATTTATAAAATTTCAAAAAGTAGGTATTACTATTCACAACGTCTAGTTTAATTAGTTGTGGTGTGTGTTAGAGCTCGAGGTTGCGTACAACACACGCTATTGCATTATTCGAAGGGAAACGTACTGTGGATGCTTGGGGTGTTACAAAGCATTTACCATAATATAGAAGCATGATTAATATATTGGATGAACGAACCATTATCTAATACATTACATATATATAATGAAAACCAATACCTATCTTATAATGCATGTTTAAATAAAAATAATTCATGTAAAAGACCCCAAAGTAAGTACCCAAAAAAATTAGATCTACAACACAACAGATGTTCATGGGTATGTATTATAATACCATTCAAGGTCCATGTAATCCTACTAGAAAAATAAAAATAAGTTTTTTATATATAGGGTGATCATACTTGTAGACTATGTAGGAAAAAAAAATTCTCGTATGCACACGTGTTATGAGAATACTATTTAACAAATTAGAAAATAAAAAAACCAAGTAGCACCAAACATGTTGTCTAACCAAAATAAAGAGCTCAGCAATACACGCTCACCAATTTAATCACCCAAGTAATATAATATACAATAATGAACAACGATGATGGGGTTCCCCTCACCAATTTACAATTGATTAGTTTCTTTCTCTCTACAATTTTTGTCATATTAAAACTCCCCCTCTTCCGAATAACATCACTTAACATACCTCCCTCACATACTTGGTCCATCACAACACATATCGTTATGCCCACTGAAACCTCAGACATCACAACCCATCCCATACCACACAAACACACACACCAACACCCACAAAACACATCTCATCCTGAAGAAACATAGGATAACACATCTCAAGATGATAGAAGAAACGTGGTACATTCTCTTCTAGAAGATGGATCAGGGAAGAGTGGGTGTTTAGTTATCCATCCTCCCATAAGGATATTGGGAGAGCCACCCCCTTCTTTGACAATGTAGGTGCCAACATATAGTGTTCAACATGGATGGGGTGTGTATATAAATAAAAAAAAAAGAAAATGTATAAATACATATATATAAATCCACAAAACCCCACCTAATTTTTTACAAATATATCTAAAACTACATTACTAGTCCCCCCACTTCCAATTCCAATACTAAATTTAGTACCCCACACACGAAGAAAACATTCCACCATTCATTTTCAATTTTAATTAATATTACTCCACTTTTGAGATTTTCAGTTACCAAACCATTTCATTTAAACATGTACATCGATTTATTTTACAAGAGCATTTTTATTACCATCCATACCTACCAGGAAACTCACACAACACTAAACAAAAATCATATAATAGTTAAATGAAATCCCAACAGCCTTGTCCAAATCAATCTTCTAATATAATCCCGCAACATAATGGAATCACAAGCATCAAAGCCCCAGTGAAAAACCACATCTCATCCACTATCCCACCCACGCATGTCAAATATCATACCACAACATAGTATACATTCATATTATTCCAGGTATGTGTTATTCAATTCAAATTTTTTAATGAAGGGAATTATCACAAAAACTGTATTGTCTTATTGAGTCTATATTATTAACTGAATGTATGGGTCTAACCTATTAAACATTGTTTGAAAATCAATAGCCACACAATGAGAATTTATTCCACAAAACATAAAATAATTCCCAAATAAATACCCAAAAAAACCATGAGTTTCATTTGGTAATTATCCCATACAATTATCAACATTAATAAAAATAACAATAAAATAGTAAATACAAACATCACATTCCCACTACCAATTTTTTTTTACTTTTACACCAATTCAACTATCATTGTTTATTTGGAAGAATTTATCTCCACAAGGACAAAATTTATATACCAATAATAGATGACATGAAATTCAGAACGACCAAGGAAATCATACCTGGAAGAGTGGTGATCGACACCATCCTACTTCACTAAAAAATATGGGTGAAAATACATAATGAAGCTATATAGTGAAACAATTAATAGCAACATAAACTAGGTTACATCAATTTGATGAGAAGAAGGATTCCTTTGAACATTAGAGAAACAAAATATATGATTGATATCAATTTAACTGGTCTTAAAAACTCTCAAATAGAGAATTGAACTCATTTCAAATAAAAACAATCAAAAAAATGAAAACCACAAACAATTGGATGATTTTGGAAGATTGGAAAACTATTGAATGGAGTAGTAATCAGATGAGTGATTTATAGAGAGTCCAAACATGATTGGTCATGTCTAGTTATTCACTACTAGACAAGTCACCACTAGAAATTCACCAACAAATGAATCTCCTCTATTATGAGTGATCACCATGATGATACAACTCTGTGATGATTCATCATAATAATTATTCACCACTTGGAGGATTCATAAATAGAAAGAGTAACCGGAAGGATGGGTCACCACCAATATGAGCCACCACGAGAATGAGTCCCCACCCGGATGATTCATCATTTGAATACTAAATATTTGGAATGATTTTTTTGTTGGAATGCATTGCATGTCCAAAAACATTATATATTACCACTAGATTATTCAAAAATCATATTTTTCAAAATGGTACTATGTAGAATTTATGGTCAAGTACATCATAAAACACAAGATCTATAGTCTCCCTACATAATTCAAAACCAACCTCTATGGAAAGAGTGGAAGGTTCCAAACAACTGACCCTCAGGATACTCCTAAATGGCCTCATTAAACCTGAAAAAACAAGACCAACTAAACCCACTAAACCAAAATCTCATAACAATTAAACATCCTTAACTCCCATAAAATTGGAATCAGGGAATACCATCCTCTATGTCACTATACTATTCACTATGGGTGGAGCTTACAGACCCACAAGGGATTAATCATATCGTATTATATTTCACCTAGATTATGATTCATGTATTCCATTTTTCTCATCTTGGAACATCATCACACATCACACCACATAATTTCCACATCACACCAAACAAAACATATCAATTGGTAAATCAATATATCTCATAAAACACCATGTTCATAATAACACATCATAACGAAAAGGTTATAGAAGGGAAAACTAAAAAAACTCTAGTTATTGGGCTCACATGTGTATCTTACACTCCAACATACTATACTCTAAACCATCACAACTCTATATCACCCAAAAAGGGGAAAGGGTCATCCTCATAGCACATTCTATCGATGGTCTCTAGTAACCACTGGATTCTCCATGATGGATGAACCATTCTGATTATCAAACTATCCCTAGTCATTAAAATGGGATTCATCGTAATGATAATAATGTAGATGAGTTATTTGGAATACATTGTGGATCCATCATAGTTTTAGTGCCAAGACAAACTGATATGACACCTCACCAACTCACCCCCAACACCTCGAGAGGTCCAATAAACATGTACATGATCTAACTCCCATTCCAGAATCATCACTATCCGCGTTGAGTGGAATACTTAAAGAACTTATTGTATCCAACCTATTAGTATAATTTCATCCTAATTAGATAAACATGATACATTATCCTATCTTGTTTTACAATCATCCCCTATCAAACAATATAAAGCTTATCTTTTGTTCTTTGTGCCACCTCATGACCATGAACAACTACCTCTGAAACCTCGGTCCAACACATTTTAGAACGACATAACCTCAAATAAAAATCCTCAAATAGGGACATACTAATTGGTTTGTGACAGATATTATTATATGTAATTCAATCCAATGGTTGTATTGTTCCCAAGATCTAAAAAACTCTAATTCACATTACCATAACTTATCCTCCAGTGTACTGATAGTCCTCTTTTTTTCCAATCATTTTGTGGTTGTAATGAAGTGTTATGGGGGAAATGGGATAAAAAATCATCCTAAAATCCTCTATTGAATCTTTAGGTTAAATAGTAATCTTGATCTGAGATAATTTGTACTAGATATACATGAAACTTCAACATCTCATCCTCATTAAAATATCTATAGAATCCGCTATGATTTAATCCTTAATCTCTGAGAAGATGGATTATTTCATGAACCCATAAACGATCACCTATATAGAATCACCTCATTCACGAGATCTTGGAAATTATATAATGAAACATTGAGATATTTTATCACTTCCCTACTTAGGAAGATCCAAGGATTGGAAAAAACAATGATGAATGTGATTGTCTTCCTTTAACTATTGGAAAACATTGCACCATTCCCCAAACTATGACATAACCCACTTCATCTCAGGCCACCCAAAATAACACCTCCAGCCACCATACATCATAGATATTACTAGGAATATTTCTAAAGGTGATCTATGGAACTCAATAAGAACTCCATTATGAATTTCTACTAGAAAAATCATCCTCCCTTGAATTAATTTTTTAATTACTATCCTCCAACCATCCCTCTGTCGCATGACCATCCCCAATATGATCACACATCACCTATACCTCTGAGCAAATCCAGAGAGACTCTTCGAATAACTTTATCAGAGAATACTACAATGTCATCTAAAATAAACAACATCTACAACCATCCACCCTTTCATTTAATTTAGCAGCTGCCAACTCCATCATCACTCTCCATGTATCCTCAAATTACCAAACAACATATATTTGTGACTTTCTAATCAAATAATTGGATACGAAATTCCATTATCCTAACATTCATGATAAATAAAAATAATATTTCTAAAACAAATCCATCAAAATCTACTCTCATGGATTCAGGTCACACAAAGTAAAGATATACCTCAAACTATTTTAATACGTGGTGACCACAAAGAGCACCCTAATGAGGTAATGTTTCCAAATATTCAGCACAAACAAAACTATCACTAGAGATAAATCATGGTTGACATAGTTATGTTCACAAGGGATTAACAACCTAGATCCATATTATATAACTTCTATCTACAAAATCAAGACACATACCTATCCTAGATAGGATGCATCACGAACCACCTCAAATATTATTTCTTCTACTAGTAAATGGAACATTGGATCACTGAAAAATTTCCCCTTTCAGTAGATGAATGCTATCAATCATTGATCATTCCAAAAAATTACATGGTCTTTCTTGGTCAGTGATGGCAACATGGTTTTAAATTTATAGAAAAAAATTACAAACAGAAGATAATATACTATAAGACAATGAAGGATATGATCCATCACCACATTTTTATGTGGTACCCAATAAAGAACTCCCTTGGCCATTATTGGGTCAACTACCACACCTACATAAATAACTACATTCCCATGTAATTGAACATATCATGTCTAATACATAAACTTGAAAAAATAACCATAGATATGGTGGAGCTGAAGGACCTACAAAATATCCTAGAGATGTTCAAAGTGCTCTTATTATCACATTCAGTAGTGTAATATATTCTCAATGAATACAATGATAAAATAGTTCAATATCTCATGAAATATGTATTTAATTATCCCCAATAACATTTTCGTTTTTTCATAACACCAATAAACGTGACTAAAACTCCAGAAGTGCAAAACATTATATTAAGTAAGTATTCATGATATCACTAACCTTCATCCATAACTACTGATTTCTAGAATGCATATTTATATTAGAATACAATGTGACCCCTCATAAATGGTTGAAAATATCATTGATCATTGGAATTGGGTATCTTTTCATGATTTCCACATTCCTCATCCTACGGTAGTCTACACACAACATCATACTACAACACACCTTCTCGGAGAACAACACTTGAGTGCACCACAATGACACACTATGATAGATTAAACCTTCCTTCCTCATATCATCAATGTGAATTCTCAACTCCATGAATACATATGGTGTCATATGGTAAGGATCCCCAGAAATCCTGGAAGCATAGGGCTATAAATCAACCATAAACTCAATGTCGTTTCAATGGGGTAGTGTCACAACGCCTAATGGTAAAATGTCTAAAATATTAATGAAATCCCTTATATCCACAACTTCATTAGCTCCCACTGGCTCCACATGAAATTCATCCCACTTAAAAGATACACTTTCCAATGAAAACTATCGATTGTCCATAAATGATTGAAAACATTATTGTCCTTTGATAGTAGTAAATAATAGCATGGATAGAATAAAACTGGTTTATGCAATTGATGTCACAATATGGCTACATATAAATAAGGATAAGATCTGTGTAGGACTCATACGACCCCATAATCAGTCTACACCCCCATCATCCATCAGAAAAGTTGTTCTGGACTCTAATCGGTTAATTCAACATCAAGGGTACATGAATCCTTTCTATCTTTAGACCCAAAGAATGGACTTGTGTGGGTTATAAAAAAAGTGTGAATGTACAAAATCAGAAAAATCATAGACGAGCGTAGAAAATAAAATAATCATACATATGATTATCTCCATACCATATGGTGCTACTTCATCTGTTAAATGAATTTTACCATTATGATATCCCCTAACTCTCTGATGATAGATGAATCAATGACTACACTATATTCAAGGACCTTGTGCTTGAGTATCATCTGGCAGTCTGCCTCTACCTAGCTCATATTCCTTAGCTGAACCATAATCCTACAACCCTTGTAGTTGCAATAACATTATTGGTAACTACTGTTGAGGTTCAAACCAAACCTATTATCATTGGCCAAAATAAGCTCAATAATCAATTGGGAACTAGTCCAAAATATGGATACAATCCCTATATAAGAAACACATTTAGCTAATCACATAAAATGCACCGAAACCAAAAGGTTTATTAGAAGCCATTGAGGTTGACTCCCTACTGGTTAAAACGCCATTGGCCCCCACACTCGAGGATTTCAACTGAAAAATCTTCTCTATATTGAACCCTTTTGGTTCCCCACTCATAAAGAACCATCCCATAATTTCATATGCCTGGTTACCTCTTAATTATTTCGAATCTTCTAGTGTCTTGGAAATATTGATGGGGTACTTTTATACTGTATTGTAGAATGATGTTTCTCCTCATTATTCCTCTATTGGAACTACTCATATGAAAAAAGAACTGGCGAAAATATTAATAGTTTCTTTAATGTAACCCCATGATTTCACAATAACATACTCCCCTATTAAATGGAGTGTAGCTCCTGCCTCTTCTAATCCATCATGGTAGATGAGATGAAATCTGCCCAAAACTCTTTCTAGATGCCTACCCACGAATCATATTCCTCACTCAACTCACCAATGTAAAACTTACACCAGTAATTCAATGGTTCCCACATATACCTAACCTCCAAATGGACTATATACTCTATCAGGTATGGGAAAACCCAAAATACATCTCACGATCCTCTATCCACTTCTCTATTTCAAAATCAGAATCACTCCCCTCATAATTTTCAAATGAATTCTACTAAAAAGGGTGCTTCATCATCATCCATTGATAATCATACACATCCAATTCAACCCATTTTCGATTAACTGTTCTTTCTATTGAACATCCACTACTTAAGGCACATGATAATGATGACCGTGAACCATAGATAAAATAGAAATAATGATTTCCTAGGCCCTATACAATGGTTTTTTATTATGATATATTTTAATTATCTATAATCAATTTTATTATTTTTATTCAATTCAAATTTTCAAAAACAATTCAATTCAAACAAGAACATAATTCATCATGATGCATGTACCTCTCTGAGGTGTCAACCTAATAAGGAGTCCCATATCTGTTGTATATTCAATAATATTATATTCCATGCACTTGATCATGGGGGCCCTAAAATCCAAGGACCTTGCTAGTATCCCTATTATATGACACACAACACGATCAACTAACATTATTTCCATACCAAGCCATGCATTCCTTAATTTTCCAAACTATAAAAACCACCCAATCTCTTAACTATCATCCTTTAATTCATATTTATTATGACCCATCCTGACAATGATACTGCAAAAAAGGGAGAGAGATAATGACACCCTATATCCCACTTCTAGAAGGCCTTGGGATGGTGATAGGAACCATGGGTCAATAATTCTCACAATTTGTGGGGAATTACACATTATAATGAAACAAGATCATTATATAAGATGAAAATACAATAATAAATTCCATGTAATATATATAATGAAAACCTAAAATCACTTCATAATTCATTTGTATGATAAAATAATACATATAATTGTCTTTAAAGTAAATACCCAGTAACACAAGAGCATCAACACAGATGATGTCCAAGGGTATAGTTAGTAATCCCAAGCACGACGTACATTATCCTCTTGTAATCATAAAATTAGTTTTTATATAAGTTTGGTGAGCATATAGGTAAACTAATTAGGTAAACCAAATTATCTTGTGTACCAGTGGAAGACACCTACTAATTATCCTGTGAAAAAAGCATAACCCAATAACGCATAACTTGTACAATTAAAAAAATTGAAACATTACTACAGATCTCTTACCAACTAATTCATCCTGATAATATTACATTATATAAACCACATTGATGTAAAGAAACCTCAAACCAAATTGATTAACTTTTCTCAAACACCAACAGAAAGTTTTGTGGCATTCTCACCTCTTCGGAATCACATCACATCACATCCTAGACATACACACCTACGAAATAATAACACTTTACATGCCTCCCAAACACACATGAACCATACCAACACATATCATCATACCCCCACAAACCTAGGCATTCAAAACACATCTCATCTTGAATAAACCTAGGACAAAACAACACATATCCTACTGAAGTCACTTGGGACCACACATCTCACTCACCAAAAGACTCATGTGTAATTGTCTCATGGAATATTTAATCGGGAAGAGTGGGTGGCCATCCATCAACCCACCCATTTTTTTGTTGGAAATGACTCCCCCATGTGACTATGCGGGGGTCGGCACATAGTGATTGACAGTGTAGGGGTGCATTTATAAATCCTAAAAACACAATGTATATATACATATATATAAATCCACACAAAAACCACCTATAGGTTTACAACAAAATCACCAACTGACAAAAAATGTCTCTCGTGTCCACTTACAAGATAAAATGCAGAATCCCACAGAAGAAGAATACATGCTACAATTCATTTTCATTCATCAATTATTATTCAACCATTTTATAGATTCTGCATTACCAACCAATTTAATTAAAACATGTTCATTAGTTTATATTCAAATCTATTTATTTTTAATATCCAAACTTACCTAACAACTAACATTACACTAAAAAATAAAGGTAATACAGTGAAACAAAACCCCAACATCCATGTAAAAATCTATCTTCCAATACAACCAAACTGATCAAACACATCATGACCATCAGATCCTCATTGGAAACCCACATTTTATACAATTTCCCCTCCTGCATATCATATCACAAAACACACCACAACAAAATTTTAGATTTAGAATGAGATCTCAAATTCAATTTCACTCTGGTAATTGATTGTGTCATCATAGAAACTTTATGATCCTAGGAAATCCATTTTAATAAAATAATATAAGTGGTAATCCAATCAACTATTAACTGACTTCAACCACCATAAAAAAATAATTTATTCTAATAAACATCAACTAGTCAATAACCAGTACCCCCTACATTCATGATTTTCTATGGGTTGTTATCTAATTCAATAGACAACATAAAAAAATCTGTAAAACTGTATGAACAAACCTAATGTTTCCACTACCCATTTTTTATTTATCTTATACCAATTACATTATCTATTATAATTTAGAATTGATAATTTTATGAAGGATAAAAAATTATATAGCATTCATCCCTTATACACATTTATCAATGTTAATGGAAATCCTACCTCAATGAATAATGATCAAAACTCTCTAGCTTCTCATTATACATGTTTGTGTAAATAATATGAATGTATCATGAGAAACATGAACAAACTACCAAAACCTGGTCACCCGACTCCAACAAGATTAATATTTTGTATGTTCGATCTCAAGTGTAATTCATTCAAAAATGGAGGAGGAATGATATTATATTTAGAAATAATAGATCCAAAATGTTCAGAATTAGATATAGTTTTTGAATTTCCATTAAAGTCGGTCCTAAAAAACCACGTGATATAACAAATTAAAATGCTTTAGAAAATAGAGAAATTTAGGATATGATCAATAAGAATTGAATTGGACCAAAATATTCCCAAATATGGAATCAATCTCATTTTCATCAAAACAGATATAAAAAGAAAAAAACAAGAAAAATGTGAATGTTTTGAAAATTTGGAAAACTATTGAAATGAGTCCTTGTTATACAAGTTACCGCTAGTGAGCCACTACCATATGAGTGACTACAAGGTGATTCACCACCAGATGATTTAGTACCAGTGATTCACCACCATCTTTTCACCACTATAAGAGTCGCCACTAGTGAGTCTATACCATGTTAAGAAACCACAAAACAAGTCACCTCTAGGATGAGCTACCACAAGGATGATTCACTATTCAGATGATCCATCACCATAATAAGTCACTACTAGGATGAGACACTTCCAGAATGAGTCTCTGTCAGGATGAGTCAAATCTAGGATGAGTCACCACAATAATGATTCAATGACATGATGAATCACCATTGGAAAACTAAAGGAATGAGTCTCCATTAGAATTTCTCACATGTCCCAGAAACACCCCAGACTACCCCTAGACACGTATGAACATACAATTATTTTAAAATTGATGGGCAAGACAGTTCTAGTAATTTCATTATACCCCACAGATCTACTCAATCATATACATTCATCACATCTCTATTGTGTGACTCCAACAACTAATGTTAAAATACCTGAAAAAATATCAACATATTTTATCATCATTTCTAAAATCACTAAATTCATCTATGTCAATATTATATTGTGTATCCCCTATAATACTTTTAATGAATACATTTTAATCCCAATATATGAACCATAATATATCATTATAATATGGTGGTTAAAATACATAAAAGTGATGGTTTATCTCTATCATTATTTATTGAGGAAAGACATTCGATAATTGTCAATACCAAAACACTATTATTGGTTTTGACAAAAACCAAAAACTATCTACGGAGAAACACATCCAAAAAAAAGGAAAACATCCGAATAAGTACATTTATATTTTATCCACAAAATTAACTCGTAAAATGTTTAGATTGATGTTGTTTCAACCCATAGAATTTAGGTTCAGGAATATACATGAGCCAGAACATTTTCTACCATCTTCATTTAAAGGAAAATAATGTTGATCCAGGAAACCAATGATCAAAATGTCTTAATCCTAAAAAAAATAAAAAAATTAGTTTAACATCCGTACCAATGTTTGGACCGACATCGAGGGATTTTTCCTAGTGTGTTCACTAACAAGATGCACCATCCACAATCCTCTTAACCATACATCAATGCACTAATTATTTTACTCCCACTTTTTGAAATTGAATATGTTTTCATTTCTAAGAATAAAACTTCTATATATTCATTGTTATTCTTATTTAACCTCATTATTTTCATGTGGAATTATAACCTCTTAGATCCACTACAAATCAATATTTTAGATTCATCATGATTATACAATGATCATTTATGCATATAACACAACCCTTCTCACAATATATGATATTGAAAATAGGGCAAGGTCAGTGGTATAAAATATATAAGTATTCTTATTTTTTACCCAATAAATCTCAAATCTATCAAACCATCCACAAAATATTCCATCTCCAAACACATTGATATTTTTTGAACATCCTTTCCCACCTTATTTATAGGAAATCATCATGTGCGACACATTCCAAAATAATTAAAATATAGATTTCTACATTCAATGATCCATTCCTAATGATGATAACATATTCCTAGAAAACTAGTTGTAGGTTAAAACCACCATTACGATGCATCTCATCCCCTCATGAAGGAAATTAGATTGAAAAATATGATCTATATGAATTAAAAGTCATGTTAACCATAAAATAGAACTCATATCCATTTTCGATGTAATCTTCAACAAAATAGAGAACTCTATAAGAAATAACCACTATTACATCAAACCATTGAACATTACACAAAAAACACTGGTATCTAACCCTACGGGTGATACTGAATTAGAAAAAACAGCCATAAATAACCATTAGAAACACAATTGGGGGTAATTCATAGAACCATTAACTTATCTATGGTTACTACACCACACATATTTCCCAATAACATATATATATATCCACATCATGAATTCATACACATTAAATATTTCATATAAAGTAATTAAAAATAACACATTTCAATAAAATAGTGATTCTTCCATGATTAAAATATTTTAATTCTACACTCAAATGCATTTTCCTCAAACTTTAAAAAATGGTAAAATCCGTACCAAACATGATCTCTCTCAGTGATTATTTGGTGAAATAATCCCCTTAATACTGAGATTTATAGTGAACCATCCAACACATCAGTATTAGTCCAAGCCAATGAGATTCTGTGGACAACCCAAGCCTCCTTAACCTAACCACCTATGATAATCACTTATTGAAAAAATGAGAGTCTCATTATAAACAAATGGTTTGTGAAACCGCTATTATTTATCTTTATTACCTAATAGTCCATGTGTATTGAACCCAAATATTTATCATGAGTACAAGCCATGAATATTCATAATATGATCAGGTAGAAAGATAACATCAAATGAATTCCTATAGGCTTCCCAAAGCACAATAATATGAATGTTTCATCTTTGTGAATGAAAATAACAAATAGATTAAACCAAATTATCCTATTATAAAAAATACCATCACTCAGGTTACATCCAAATAGTATGAGGAACTGACTTGTTATTAACTATAATTATATTTTTTATTTCACAAGGATGTTAAAATCACACATACAAGGGTTCACTAGGGGTTAAAAATCATTTTTTATTGATTAATAACATCTCTAATGATGTGATACAATGAATATAACTTAGTCCAACCATAGTGAGATGAGATAGAAAAATGGTTTGGTAAAATAAAATGAATCATTATTCTAGATAAATCACTACACATATAGAATAGTTGGAACCATAATCGACCATAAATATACAAAGGATACTCATATAAGTTCCATTATGAGGATATAATTCAATCCAATAACCAAATAATATACATTTCATTACATATATAGAGGAACTACATCATCAAAAATGATTCATAATCATCACCACCATAACCCAAGTTCACCGACAATCAATTTCACATGGTCATGTATCAAAATTAATCTCTTATATATGTCTATAAAATCACACAAAAGAAATATACATTTATGGATAAAACTATGATGTTAATATGATACAAGACATGCCACTTATAAATATTGGCATGAGACAAACCCATTAATAATAGTAAAACAAAAATTTATGCACAACACATAGGGTCAAAACATTTGATATAAACATAAGAAAAATTATTACAAATCCATTTCCTAGTAACCTTGTCATCCATCTGAAATGATATTCATGACACAATGATATATTTATGATCACAATATATTACACATTCATATACTCCATTCTATAAACACTCTAAATATAAAAAAATAACACTCTTTAAATATAACACGATTTTGAAATATAGCTACCTACATCACCATGTCTAACTGTGAATTCCGCGTGAACTCAAGTGATCAACCCCATATGTAAGAGGATGTTGACTACATGCAAGGGTGTTGAGTGAGATCTTAGTTAGACTTAACCTCCATCTAATTGCATAATAAAATAAAAACATCCAAATGTATAATTGTTTACAATAATTGTATACTGATACCAAAAACATATCAAAATAACTAATGGATATGGAAAAAATAGACTTCAGTGTCATAATAAGACCAAAACATTAATTTCTACTAGGCTGATCAAAGAAAAAAAAACATTAATGGAGAAAAGAACAATAGGATATGTAACTCCAAGGATCACCATGTTATAGTCATTCGAGACTTATAATGCTATAATTCTCAATAATCAAATCCAACATTAAAGCAATTGTGAACATGATAAATGGGATGGTTTCTTTAGTACACATGTGTTATGGTTATCCAAAAAGATAGTGAACCCAAATTAGTAGGACAAAAACAATTTGGTCCAACAACCTACCCATAATATATTGTTGACATCTATATGATAATCCCAATATAAATTAAATAATAGAAACATAAACTATTCAATAATACAATAACCACAAAGCAGACATAAGAAGTAAAAACTACGTGTTATGTGGTTGTTCACATAGCATGTTTCCATGAACCCTAATCATAACATATTCAGCTACATACTAGAAGGAGATTATAAACAGATGTCAGAAGTCAATAGGAATTATACAAAAGTATTATCCTATAGGTATTGATATATCATGTAATTAATTATCCTCATGGAATCAATATAATGTTTGACTCAGTATCCTAGATTCACTATGTGACATGTCACATATAAACTACATTGAATTAAGAACACATATCACTCCTCATCAATGTGGGATTGAAAAAACATGTCACTCAAAGAATATAAGGCCTCCACTGTATATTTCAATCATCATACAAAATATCACCTTTACTTAGTGACTATTATCAATGGTTAAGACTTCATGAAATCATTCCCCAACCTTATTCATAGTCCTAATGTCAAATTCAAATGAAATATTTACTTCCAATCCAAATGATAAATGTATTATGATAGTTCACCTTTCATTGCATAGTTCATTGAAATCTGCAAATGTATCATGAAATATCTCATAATAAGGAAGTATAAAAATGTAATAATGGTGTCACATATCATCATGATCATTTAATATAAAAAAATTATACCTGTGGTCATTTTCAAACATGTAACTAAATCTACATAAGAATACTCGTGGTAATAAGAGAGATAAAGGGGGATCATGGGATATAAATTAACAGTATACAAAAAGTATTCCTTGTATATAGTGGTCCCCTTTAGTGATCTTGAATCATCTATCAACATCCTATTACAGTTGAGTTTACCTGTGTCCATTATTACCATTGACACTTATTGAGTGGATCCTTGAAACAAATATTGTTTTCATAATTTCAAAAAACATTCTCAACCTATTTCATAAGTATTATTACATTTATTTTGTAATTATAATTTCTAAAATATTTATTAAGTGTTACCTTACTCTATATATGTCATATGCCATAATAAATTTATTTGTGTGATTATAATTTATCACATCTTTATTAGATGTAATCATTAAGTTATTATAATTTATATTGATTATGTTATTTTTAACTTTTATAAGTATATATCACTGGGAAATTTTTTGAGATATTATAATTTTATTTTTCTAACATTTCCAATATGTTTATGTTTAGTACCAGGGATAATTATATCATTTAGAATATGGAATATAAACATAGAAATATTATAATTTGTTGTGTAAAGGTATACTTATGTAAAACAAATTTTTGTAAGAGTATATGATGTTATCTATAGAGGAATTGGGGGAAAACCTTTTATCCAAATAACTACATAAAGTATTTTTAATAGTTGTGTAAAATTAACAAATGAGTTTTATTTTTGTTCAAAAAGGTGACTAAAAATCCTATGTGTTTTATAATGTAATCTGATCCCCACATAATGATACTCCTTGATTCCATAAAGGTACCACCCTTATTTTTCATTCTATAATGATACTATGCACTTGCATAATGGAATAATTAATTATCTTGTTTTATTTAAATGTAAATAATGATTATGTAAAGGTAATTAAATCTCCCATATATGTAACTCTACCTTCAATAAATGTAAAATAATTCATGATTTTCAATTCAAGGGAAATATTTATTCATTTGAAAGAGTATATAAGTATTTATAATACCTGAGAATCGGTACTAGTATAATAATAAATCTACTAAGGTATTTCTAATATTTTCATAAGGGTAATAGTATGATTACATAGGATTACCAGGGTATTTATAATACATTCATAACCATACCAGGGTACTTATGTATGTGTAAAAATATATATATTATCCACATAATCATAGAATTAGTCTCAAATAAATATAATTCATGATTTTTAATATATACACAAGTTAAGAATGTCATGTAAGTAGAAATGGATTTTATTCGTACATAGACGGTATGGGTAATATAAGGATAGAGAAAATTTGGAATGAAGATAAATAAATTTGAAGAAATTGTTTTCTAATGTGTAAATTTTCAACATGGTGAGAGTCAAGTATGTCGTAAGAATATTGTTTGTGATAATTATCACATGAAGAAAACTATGTGAAAATAAATTTCATATTTAAATTGTATGATATTGTTTTCCATGTTTATAATGGTTGTCCGGAAAACAAAAAATAGTCTATGATTTTCTATATATATTATTCTTTATTAGAATTAAATTTTATTATGAATATTTTTTGTTATTTATTTTCATTAAAATTAGTCATTTATTATTTATAACTAATGTGATTTTTTTTGAAATTGATTTATTATTAAAATAAATGGATTTACATTGGAATAATTTGGTGTTTATTATCATTATACATTTTTGAAATTGATATATTCGAAATAAAACTAAAAAATATAAAGATTTTATCTCGATTATTGATAGGGAGTTTTTCATGGATATAAATATAGATTATTAATTACTGTAGTAAATTATTATTCCCTATTATATGTATACCATGTATACTCTTTACTGAATATCAAGAGAGAGAACTAACATAGATATTAATTTTATCTCATTTAAATTCCATTTGTCAAGGAATTAAGCAGGAGTATATTGAATTAATTCATATTTTAATATAAAATTATATTGGAATATTAAGTGTTTTCATTGATTTAGTTTTTTTAATGAAAAATTTAATATCAACCCTTGTAAATCTAATTAATTTTATATTCATTAAGAATTATCCTTAGAGATTAGTTTTTTCTGCATTGTTTTATCCTTATAGTATATCAAATAAAATTAAAATATAATTCCACATAAATATTTTATTACCAGAATTTATAATTTGATATATTATTTACATAAAAATTACATGTCAAATATTTTAATAAGAATACACGACTCTGCCTAACTAATAGTTGCTTCCTTGTTTGAAAATGATTCGTAGAGCTTCAAAATTTTACTTCACACTGATGTAAAATGACAGAATATATAGATTTATATTTCAACATAATAAAGGGAGATGGACTGCCTGATCCACATTTTATTGGCTTAATAAAATATAATGAACTAGGTAAAACTTTTTATTCTTTATTTTTGAAATTATTTTTATATTTGTATAAGTACACTTTTTAAATATTGCACAAGCTTATACTACCCTAAAAATGCATCTCTCAAATTAGTATATCACCATATTATACTTGATTTAATCTATCCCTATTGGAGACTAGGTTCTAATAAAAACTTAAAATTCTAGAAGAATGATCAACACATATATGATACTAGGTTTAGTCTTTCCCCTAATAATACTATGTTTTTTATTAACTGTAACATATATGTGTTCATCAGTGATCCTGTGAATTTATATTCTGTTTATATAAATATAACAACAAGGATTATATAGACATTATGAAATTACGTTGTTACAAATAAACATAAAAAAGATAAGAGGAGCACATTGTGTTAATAAAATCCTTTTTTTGGATCTTTTACCATAAAATGATTGGTTTTTTCTAAGACTATAAATGAAAATTATGTTGTGTTAAGCCGCCAGGTGTGAAATAGGAGGATATATAGAATTATTAATACCTAAAAATATAGAAATAACCTTATGGGTTTGACACACTATGTTATTTTTGGAAAATTGGATTAGGTTCATTTAGATCTGAATGGCTATAAAATAAGTGCATTCAACTTTTCGATACATAAATTTCATTTTCACTCTGTATTCATATATTGGCGTCATTGTATTGGTTTGTTTTTTAGCTGATAAAATTCCTCTCTTAATTTCTATTATATAATTAATTTTTTAATAGTGGAAATAAAATTACTCTCTTATACATTATCACTACCACTTTATGAACTATCAATTTGTATTATAGCCTTACCCTTTCATGATAAGTTTGTTTTTCACTAGGTTGGATACAACTCAATTTATTTAATATTTTGTCTTTTTAAAATAATATTTTTAATCTTTCATTAATTTAATTTAATTTTTATTTAATATCATCATTTACCATACCATGTTTAATGAAAATATAATTTTCTGTAACAGATGATGTAGGAAAAAAATGAATTGAATACATCATGTACACCACATGTTAATGGTAGAATTTATACTCACTAAATGATATAGATAAAATTTTCTCTAATGGGTATTAATATTATTTTATGTTATATTTGTTAATAAATCATATGTTATACCAATATCTCATATAATTCATTTGAAAGGAGAATATATTTTTTAATATCTTTTTATTTTTAATGTAATGAATATTCTTTATTTATATTTTTCTAAAAATATTTTTGAATCAAAATATAGTTAAGAAACTTCTCCGAAAATTTAAAAACAAATTGAAAGAAATTCATATGATGAATGATATTCTAGTAATAATATTTTCTTAAATTATTTAATGTATGGGAACATTAAGTTAGAATATTTTGATTCGAAAAATTAAAAGAACAATTTTCTAAAAGTATAAATCAATCAAGGTAAATCATATTTGAGTTTAAATTATTCAAATCATATTTTTAATTATAAATGTGATTTACTAAAAATAAAAATTTCAAATATAAAAATTCAATTAATGGTCATGATGAATGAAAAAAATAAATGATTACTTGGAGTGATTATGAAATATCAAGAGAAAAGTTGAAATGTCCAAAAGAACATGTCTGTGATGGTTTTTTCTAAAAAAATTCTAAGGAGACAAATTTTATAGTTATGGGAGAAGTGACAGTGTGTGATGCTGGAAGACATATTAAAATATATTTTAATAATTACATTCCAAAACCAAGAGAAATGATCTTTCACGTAAAATTTAAAAATATTTTATTTAATATTTGTAAAAAAAATAATTACATGGGATTTTGAACACTAATTATTGGTCAATGTTTTTTATCTGAAAGGATCATTTTGGAATAACATCATTATATTGTGTGTATCCAAAGACAGAATCCCTCTTTTTTTGTTCCATATGTTCTCTTATGATCTCTGAGAAACATCACTCATTTTTTGAGTGCTAAATCAAGGAGTCAAATCTAATTCATAGTTCTTTATTTAATAGTAGATCTTAGATCGAATTGAAGTCTATCTTTTACTACTCTTTATTGAGGGGGATAGAGATGTATGATTTGGGATTGAATTCTTTTTCTACAAGAATTCCTTATTATCAATTTTGAATTCCATACAAAATATACATAGCATCATATTTATAGAGTTTAGATTTATGATTTTTATTTTAATTCCATACCATCCATTAAAAAAAATTTGTTACCTTTAATAAATTTTATCTCTCATATTAATAATGATATAAATATTATTTTTAATATGCTACCCAAATTGGATAGTACAAAATATTATTTAATGTTCTTGTAAATTAATCTTTTTCACCATACTTTGTATTGATTAATTTGAGCACTTCTATCATTTACTAAATAATTTAAAAATATATTATTGAAAATATAGGGAATATATATTTATTAAATTTCTCAACAAATAAAATAATTTTTTTACAATTTCATGAATAAATATTTATTTAATTTATGTGGTAAACATAAATACAATATAATTATTCCCTATACATCAGAATGATAATATTCCCTTAATTAATGTAAAATATAATTCAATTAAGACCACCGAAAACAAATAATGTGTGACCCTCTAATTATTTGTTGTCGTCATTAGATAGGAATGCCTAACATCCATGATTGTTATCTATCAATGGGTCAAGAGACTCAGGAGACTGAACACAATTTATAATTATCAAGAAACACACGTGAAAAATCTCTATGTAATATAATCCCTTCTTTACAATATCTCATCAATAATGTTGCACCTTGATGTCATGAACCTATATGTTCGACATGTATTTCTTTCGTTCTCTGACATAATCATGTCATTTCACTATGGAATGGAATTTAATGTGAAATTTCTATTCAATTGAATTGGTTGAAATTCCAAATACCATAAATATGAATGGAAAAAATACCATCCTTGAATTATTCACTATAGAAATGTCCCTCATGATGCACCCAATGTATCCAAATTTTCTATGAACTATAATCATTGTGGTTTATGAAATAAATATATGTATGTGAGTTATTACATGAATTAATTATATTTTTATTGTCAAAGGACCATCAAACATGCTCATATATATGAATATATTTGGAAAACAAAACATTTGGAATTCATAATCGATGGTATGTTCTCTTAATATCCCATCATAGAGATCACTAAGTTCAAACATCATGAGAAGTATCATAAAATTCTTACGCATACTCGCAACTGATAGTCTATTTACAATGTCCAATCATAGTATGTTGTTCAACCATAAAACATTATATGATTGTATCATCATTGAATATAAAGGTTCTTATCATAGTGGGGAACTACTATGACTTTGTCAATGTAACATATTCTCTTGGAAATTATTACATTAAATTAATGCAGAACAACAAACGAAATAAAAAATTCTTAATATTTATTACAATAAATATACATATAATAAAATTAAAAAGATATGGTCCGATGAAACCTACTCTAACAATCATCTTCTTGGACAAGATCCAACTACATACAATATTCAGTCCTCTATACCTCCCATGATAGTAATATGTCTGTTGGGTCAAGGAATTATTCATGGGATCTTCGAGAATGTCTTACATGGAAATACACCTCACTAAAACTTCACATATCTATATAGGATCCATTAAGGGAAGATACATGTTATGTATTTGGTTCTTCTGTCGATGTGGCCTTGTCTTTTTGGAAGAACCAAAACTACATAATTATCACACTATAGTGTGATTGGATCATGTTTTCTTGATACCATATTGGGATCTTGGATGAATTTAGGCATCGAAAACTCTACTTTAACTACCATAAAATCCACAATATAATCTTTTTATGTTATAGAATCTTCAACCATATTATACCTTAAGCTATTCCTACACACAACACCTCCATTCAAGGTGATCATGTATCCTATTTTCAACATCATGTAATATTAATCTCTTAGGAAACTAGCATCACCATATCCAATGATGACTAGTTCCTCGCACACATCATAATCCAAGAACAATGATATTTTACACCTGATATCCCTATAGATATACTTGAACAAAATCCCATTATTATCACCAGGATCAGCTTGATATAACCATACTACACTTAATTCATATAAAACTTCTATATTAGTACATATCATATCATACATCATTGACTTGATCACTATTGTTTATGGAATAGTTTTCATTTATTTTCCATAGTTATGTGTCTTAAGACTAATTTTGCAGTAAATATGAATGCAATGTGATGTTGGGGTTAATCCACTATTGGATTGTTCCCTATTAAATATCTTCTATAGCTTTTTTAATGTATGTACTTTGACTTAAGGTGATAAAACTTATGGATTTATGTTGATTTATCATGATCCAAATAATATTTTATTCCTCTCCCATGACATTCATAGAGATGAATTTATTCAACCATGCAATAATAGAATGTAAGGATGGTATTTTATTTCCAATCAGTAATATGTCATCAACATATAAAATTAATAAAATGAATACACTCATCATAAATCTTTTATATATTCTTGGATCATATTATTTATTTATGAAAGAAAATACCATTATGGCCACATCAAAACAAATTATCCATGACCATGATGCTTTAATCCATAAATAGATATTTTCAAATTTTATAAATTATTGGTATCATTGTGAGTCACAAACCCTTACAGATATTTCATATAAAAAACTTCTTAAAGGACCCCATTAATGAAGGATATTTTGACATCCTTTTTCCAAATATAAAAGCAACAGAATTCCACATTGATTAGTAGATTTTTTTTGGATTTCAATATTGAAAATGGTGAAAAGATATCATAATATTCAATGAATTGGTGTTTTTTAAACCCTATTATATCCAGTTGCACCCTATATGTACTAAATTTACCTTTCCATGTCCAGTTTCATCATGAATACTGATTTTTATCCAATAGGATTTACATATAATTGAGGGTCTACCAAAATATAGACACGGTTTCAGTATATTGAATCCTTTTCGGAATTCAGGAATTTATGCCCCTTGGAAAAAGTTCTGCCAATTAACATTTCCTTTTATATTAGAGGATAATTATTATATAATAATATTGATTCACCATTGATAGTGGATTAAAAACCATAACATTATGGTTCTCTAACCTCTCTATAACTCCTTTATTAAAAAATTTTCGTTGGAAAAATTTATTCTTCCATAAGGATTTGTGGAATTGAATACTATTACAGTACTTTTTATCATAATAATTGAATTCATTGATGGCTATATCACTCCCACAATCGTTTTTATTGATAAGATCCTCCTCAAGAAATGTGTGGTGTATTTTAAACAGAATCCTTTTTTTATAAAAGACTTTATAGGTAGTATCCCCTTTTCAGTAGAATATCCTATAAAGATAAGAAAAAATTCACTGGGGTGTATGATTCATTTAAAAATATGCCTTGATAAATTCTTCCCAAACCCACACATGTAAGTAAGAATACAAGGGTTTCATTCCATTCAATAATTGGTATGGTATACAATCAATTTATTTAGTTCCCACTCATTTTAGTGTGTAGGTTGTTGTTTGTAACACCTATCCCCCAAAGGATAATGGAGGACCCATATTACTCATCATCTATCTCACTATTTCCAATAATGATTATTTACTCATTTTATTTACACCATTCAACTAAGGCGTACAAAGAGGAGCGAGTTGAGATAAAATCTTGAGCTCCTGAAAATTAATCAGTGATATATTATTAAAATATTTTCCACCACTTTCTAAGAAATGTTTAATATTTTTCATATCAAGAGGTTCTCACCACCATTACAGTATTCAATGAATTCATCAAAATAATCCTACTTTTAACATATTAAGTATACATATACATATCTATTAAAATAATCATTAAATGTTATATACTATGAATACCATCCCCTGGAATGAACCACAAATGTTGCACAGACATTGGTATGAACTAATTCAATAATCTATTTATCCCTTTACCCTATCCAAATAAATAAGGATTTTTCCATTTTCTATTTTAAATATGCAGGATAATCACTATGTAGTTTTAGTTCAAAAGAATGTAAATATCCATCTTGATTTAATTTAGTCTAAAAAAATCAATATACATGACAGAATTCATGATGTCATTGTAATTCATGGTATGGGATAAGTAAAGTTACATAATTATTGATTTTCATTACTTTTTCTTGTAATCCAACACATAAAGTCCATTTTTTAAATGTGCATTACAATAAAAAAATCTATCATCATAAAGGCTGTAACATTTTTACCATGTTTTATTATAAAACCATCAATGTCTAGTCTAGATATAGAAATAATGTTTCTTTTATTGTAAGGAACATAAAATGGCCCTATAAAACCATGTGCATTTTGGATAGAAACAAGTGGCAGTTGTCCATGATAGATACAATGGAAATCATAGCTTTGTTTGTAACTTCAGTATCTACATCAACTCGATCAATATTTCCAAATCTACTTTGTTCTTGTATTTGAATAAATATGTGACCACCATAAGCTTTATTTAATCCACAATTTATATAAAAATATAAATTTTACATGGTAAAAATTGTAACATAATCTTCCCCTTAAATTTATTGCAGGTTATTTTTTTCTTTTAGTGGCCCTTCTTTCCACATGTGAAACATATATCATCTACTCTACATTCTTCCTCATATATCTTTCTCTTCATGGAATAGTGTGAAGAAGATTTGGTCTTATTGATATTCTCAATCTATTTACGTTTCATCACTATAAGGATGAAATGTTTTTCACCCTTCATATCCATATCTACTTGGAGAATTAGAGTAAGATGGCATAGAAGGGACTTCAAAATATTGTTCGTATTAAAATTCCAAAAATACTGGAGAATCTATGAGGATGTGATTTTAGAATGAGGTTAGTAACTAGTTATTTGTGTATATTAAACCCTATAAACTATATAAATTTAATGTAGACAATGATATTGAATATGGGAGTCCCAATTGGGGAACCCTCTCGAATCCTACACATAAGTATATCCATCGAAATCACTATTGGTTCTGGTCTTGATATATCCTAGTAAGGATTAGAAATGTTCTCAACAATTCTAGAAACATCAATTTTTTCATGAGACATGTTTAGTTAATTGTAAATAGATAAAAGAATCATATTTGGAATGTAAACAACACTACTCAAATGTATTTCATAGACAAGGAACACTTCATTACTCGCAAATTATGTAGGAATATTTGGAAATAAGGATTATATAATATAAGATTTCTCTTCAAGGAGTAGAAAACATGACGACATCTAGACCACTCATAGAATTCACATCTAGGTATGAGGTTATATTTCAACAATATTGCTCATAGAGAATGTATGAATGATGGAAATTTCATTTTATTCTATGATTAATCGAGATAATTATTAGTTCTTCTCATGATTACAAAAAAATGGAGTAATAATAAATTAAATATTTTTCTTTATTTATTTATTTAATCTCCCACTATTTTTTAAATAATCAATATACCTCTCCATTTTACTCATAATTTCATGTTACATATACATTATGGGGGAAAGGATCCCTGGTATTTATTCTCCCACTATTATATTGGTCATCCTTTGTCTAATAACTAAATATAATTTAAGTTTTGTTTACCCATAACTATAATGTGACCAGCCTGATAAATGTATGTGTCCTAACATTTTCAATGTTCTACACATAGTTATATGGATTAATTCCCAATCATGTAATGAAATGGATAATATATCTTAATATTTAATTGGAGGATTTCAATTAATTTTTTTCAGGAATATTATCTTTCTTTATCCTTTAAATATTATGTTAATATTAAGTGGATTTTACTTTGTTAAATTTCAATGTTGGATAACAAATTTACACATAATTAATTTACTTAATTTAGTCAGTTCCCATTATTTCTTTTATTTAAATGATCATGACCATGTATCCAAAACATAAATAATTCCATAGATAGATGTAATTAATTAATTAAATTTATCATTCATGATATGTATCTATTGATTGATTTAATGAGAGGAAATTAATCCAATCATCGACCGAGGAGTAAAAAAACTTATTTCGTCTCATGGAGTGATTTATAACATTCTTGATTCCCACCTTTGTATCACATGGGTTATCATCATTACAGTTATGTCTTGAACCACCTCCACATGCCCAAGGATGCACTATTAATTACAAAATATTTACTACACACATGTTGGTGATGGGAACCAATGGATTGTTTAAGGGGGATTATATAAATAACCATGGGCATGAATTTAAAATATAATAATGGGTGGAGGAATAACTCATTGGATATCATTTAATTTAATATTAAATAGTTGGAAATGCATTCCATTTTGTAAATTAAAACATCCATGAAAATTTACTAGTCATGCTTAAGCTCGTGAACATGCAAACATTCAATTATAATGTAAAAAATCAATGGAAAAAATAAATTCCTTATTTTATAGATTATTTTTTAAGCTAAATAATTTTTTATTAATTATTTAATCAATTACATTTTTTCTTTAATGGTTATCCGATCTGATTTGTATATACTCGTCATTAATGGAATTCATGGAAAATTAATAGTAGAACCAATAAAGAAATATTAATTATGGAAAAATAATTGAGTGTTTAATGTTATTTAACTAAATTATAGTATTATTAAACTCACAATGGTGTTACAAAAAATAATATATTGTTTTAATGTTGAAATTTTCTAATTTAATTTATTTTTAATTTTTTCCATAAATGGGAGACTACAATGTTTGTACATGTAACTAAATGAATTGTACCTATGTTGTTGTATAAAAAAATAATACACCTCCTCATTCGACATGTTAACTCTACCAGATCACACATTGTATACATGATAGCACACAACCTTTATATAATTTACATGATCTTGGCTAGCCTGGTCAAAACACTGTATACAATAAATGCTCAATGAGTAATTACTTTCATTTTGAAAAAATATACAGTGTGCATATTTATACAATGTGTGCTATGTTTACACACCATATAACCCAGTTTTACCGATAAATGATTTGGAACATCCCAATGGAATTTATGTTCATTCGTAATTATTCGTTAAACGATTATGAAAATGAATCCCTGAACAAAAAATGTTTAATAGTACAAATAACAGGTTAATTCGAATCATATTTATGAATGAATAACATGAAAAGAAAATATAACCACAATTTCATATATATATATATACATACAAATAAAATAACTAATTATATCGTTATATGTGAATTCTATGATACACCATTATGTTTCAGGCACAACGGACATGTGTGTAGGTGTATGATATATTAAAATACAATATAATTAATAATTTGATAAAACTAAGAGATGGGATATTTAATTTCCTAATTATAAATAATATATTATATTTTTTCAATAAGCAATAGTAGGTCTTAGTAAATTTAATCATTGGTGAATTTGGATCATCTGAAATGAAATTTTTTGATAACCTTTGTTCTACAGTGTGGATCCATGGATAGAATCCCTTTAGAGGGGTCCCACACGTGCACCTATTATATCTGAACAACAAAATTTGATCATCATGTACTAACATGATAATTCAAATGTCTTTCATTATCCATTCTTGATTACTAGGTCTACCATCATGTACAAATTTTTGTAGCACATCACATTATTGGGATGGATGTAGGAAGAGTTTAGAGATAATTTGATGTGAACAACAATTCTCTATTAAAAATATTGGATGGTCTACACAATATACATAGCTTCATTATTATAGAGATGGGATTTGAGTAGAAATATAGTTTCATTTAAAATCAATCATTAAATAAAATTTGATATGATTAATAAATCCCATACAACATAATAATAATTATATAATTATTATATTGTGCCACAAACCAACTTGCATAAAAAATAAATATTATATTAAAGTATTTTCATTTTATATTTGTCACCAGATTCTACCCTAGTTGATTCAAAATCTTCTAAAATTTATTAAAAAATAGAATAAGTATTTTATCCAAAAATAAATATTTTATTCACAATATAGAGAATAAATATTTATTGACATATAAAATAAATATAATAAATATATTATTCCCAATTGGGATAATAAATATTTATTTAACTTATGAGATTAATATTACATGAATAAATTATTCCTCTAACTTGAGAATAATATTTTTTCCCTTTAGTTAAACTCGTATAAAATTAAATAATGATCGATTAATAAACACAGTGTGTTATCCACTAGGACTCATTATCTTTGAAAATATATGTAACTAACATATATGGTTTATTTTTTTATTTGATTGAATGAAATAAATACGCCCACACACCATATACCTATAATTAAATGTTATGTTTCTATTCCATTCAAATTGTTGAGATATCAAAATATATAAATATGTAAACGAAAATTTATTCATTGAATTATTCATTAATGACATGTCACCCATGATGCAGAAAAAGTCCTACTTCTCCCTACACTATGACAGTCATGGATAACAAAATTCATCCATGTATGTGAGTTGTAACATGCATTATTTTAATCTTAAAGTACAAGGACCATCATACTCTCTTGTAGATAAATATATGTGATGAAACCAAAACATGGAGAATTTTTACTTGTTGGTATGTGCTAATAATCTTTCATATTAGAGATTACCATGTGAAAAAATCATGAGATGAAGCCACATCACTATATGAGTACTCTCACTGGATAGAGTATATACGATGTTCCCCATTATATTTCATTATCCAACTGCAGAATATTATTTGATAATATCATCATATCACATCAAGGATTTCATCATAGCGGGGAACTAATTGGTTCTTATCATTTTCCCATATAATATATGAAATTATAACATTAGAGTCATGAACAGTAACAGAAAATATGTAATAATACATTTTAATAATATTTCATAAAACTAACATACATGTACTGATATTTCATATAGTTGGTTTTTTACTCCAACTCCAACAATATTGACCTCCATATTCTTATTCTATTGATCATTTTTCTTATTCTACAAAATATGAAAATATATATCTTACATGTATAAGTAATTATAGTAATTTTAGTTATGATACTAATGACTTTTTGGATTATGTAACTGATGATCCAATTATTCATGATCTGAACGAATTGAGTGATTCATATGATTTTAATATAAAATAAATGACTTATATAAAAAATGAAAAAGCATAAGAAAAAAATATATTTTTTTTGTGAAAAAATACAAAATTATCAATTAAATTAACTAATTTTAATCTGTGAAATATATTTCTTATGAAATAAAATGATATATTAAATTAAAATCATATAAACGAATAACATCTATACAAGACAGTGTTTGGGAATATTTGAAATTTTTTCAGAATGAAAATTAAATACCTAAAATTTAATTATAAAAAGTTAGAAATGTAATTATAATTCTAATTTATAATAAATGATCTTAAAATTCAAATTTTGAAATGATGTTTTATTTAATTAAATGTATAGATTAATGTAATATATTTTGTTGTGATTCATTTATTAACTATGTTTTGAAAATTTTTTATGAAAATATTTCTTACTATAATATCATTAGTAATATTTCCAATGATGGATTTTTTCTATCCTTTAACCATCTAAAAAAATGTTATTTTTTCCTTGTACGACATGTATGGATTTACCCACAATCAATTATTCAATGAATCCTTTTCATATATACTTGTTAAATTTTAAAATAATGTTGGTAATTTTTAATAAAAATTAATTATAAAAATGTTTTTTTAAAACATAATTATACTTTTCTAAAGAATGTTTTACAATATTTTTTTATAATATTTCCATGTATCAAAGAAAAAAACTCATTACATTAGTTCACATGGGATTTTTTGTATTTATACCATCCATAATATTCCTCTAGATATGTTATTATTGTTTTGGCCAAGGATAGTATTTTCATTCACTTTAATGATTCATTTTTCCCCATGAAATATTCAATTTAAAATGATAATTGAAAATTGAATTTCTCATATTTTACCATATCATTTTTATGGATATGTTCATTACTAAAACTATATATAATTTTATTTCAATGAAAACATTGAATTTTATTTAATTATTTTCGTAAATATTTATTAATATATATGATCTACAACATATAGATATTTGATAAGGCACGTTGTTAAATTATTTATTTGATAGATGAGGAATGTTTTGTACTTCTATAACTTTGGTGGGGACCAATTATATAGAGGCCCTTGATGCATTAATAATGTCAATTGAAGATCTATATTTCTAGCCTCCATAGATGTGTTTTGACCTATTAATTTTTAATCCATCTTGTGAATGGTATTTACAATAATGATACCATGTAACAAGGAATTACGGCTTCCAATAATAAATTATTTCACTAATTTAGTTTCTTTTATTATTTATACAAGTGATTTTTCATTTAAATAAACATAGATACATTTCATTATCTGTTCATTGTTTAAGTAAAATGTTTTTTAGTTTCATACATTTCTATATTGATTTTACCTTATCTTGTTATTTGAATGGCATGTTTTATCAGTTATTCGCCTTTCTATGTATAGTTATTCACATTGATTCATTATTTTTTCTAGTTTACATACACATATTTAGCATTTGAGGACACCATTATTATGATTCATTCACTAGTAATCCGTGAATAATACTATGAATGATATTTATAGATTAACTACATGAAATAATGTCCATCTCCATATTATTTATATAGAAATATGAAAATGTTATGTCGTAATTATTTTGTTAATTTGTAATAAAAGTCTCATTTAGTTATCTGGTATTCCAAGACTACTAAACACATGGTCCATGGGGTAATGATTCCTTTCAATTAGGCCAATGTAATTAATAGATGATAACCACTCTAGGCTTTTGGGGTCTGGTTTCAATAGTTGGTATTAAAAGAGGTTTAGTAGCAACATTAGGTAATAGATTTAGAAAAATATAGAATAGATATCATAACCCTAAGGTAGAATTTAAGGATAAATATATATGAACACCATAAAATTTTGGTAATATATATAATTTCTAAGTCATCCTAGAAATACATATATGTCTGTATACTAAAAGTGGAAGTGGTTAATGAAACAAATGTACAAAGGAGTAACAACTATGACAAGGATTTCATGGCCTGACTCGACTAACCTGGTACACGATAATATTCCCAACTGCACACCTAGTTTGAAATTCACAAAGGATATTCTATGGATAATAAAATTTTAATTTAGAAACTATTATGAATAATTTTAATATATAACTAAAGTTAATAACCTAGGTTAAACTTATGATGTATTAGAATGAATATAATTTTATAGGGTTTAAAAATCCCAAAGATGATATTATGGGTTCACATTTGACCATGTAAGGACATACATTAAAATAAAATTTATTAAGTATTTATTGGTTTTTGTTTTAATTAAATACATAGCTAAAAGGATATTTAGTGATTACTATAATTTCATGTATTTCAATCATAGTTATTTTTGAAATTATATAAATATGGTTTTTGAACAGGACAACTGTAAGATGGGTGATCACTAATCAATTCTAGGTAGGCCATGAATATTTATTCCATGATCGAATGATGATAAGGGATTAACTCTAATCACTGACCAATGTGATGCATTGTTTAATTTTTAAATTATTTTAGTTAAAAAATGTTTCGGATAAAAGTTAATGATGATCCAATAGTATCCCAGTTAAGGATAAGAGATTAATAGATTGTCCATATTGGTTTTTGAAGATATTTAAATAAAAATAGTTACACTTATCTGTCATATATAGTCCTTGAAAACCTTTAAAAGTATATTTTTGTGCTTTAGGGATAAACAATATCAATATTTTTGATTAATTTCTAGGGGAAAAGGAATGAATAAGAAATTGATGGAATAAGAACAAAAAAATTGGAGTTTTCATGTGAAATTGAAACCTATTATATAAAATATTTTAATATAATCTTTGTCAAAAAAATTATTACCCAATAATAAAAAAAATTATTAAAAATAAATTATTGTCCAAATTCCATAATTTCTATTGAATTTGTTGTATTCTAAATCTTCATAGTTTAGTGGGATTGTGGCCATCAAATTTCAATTGAGCCTTAAATTTTTTGTGATTGATGATCTCATTCACTCCATATTAATATTATCACCATTACTATAAGTATGTATCTCTACATACCACTAAGGATATGATGCACAAACACCAAGTTACTTAGTATTCCATACGTCCTTTGTACATTACATTCTCTCCTTTTTAGAGGATATTTTATAAACCCCACTCACGATGCAGGATTTCAATATAGAAATTATCTTATTAATCTATTACCAATTTCACGTTTAAATTTTTTAGGACACAATTTAATTATGTTTGGAGAATGCGACACTCCTAAATTTTAATGTACAAAATGGTATCCGATTTCTTATTTGACATGAATCCCCAAGCCTCTAAGGGAATATAATATCACACTACTCAACTATATATATTATATATCAGTTAAATTCAATACATGATATACATTTTAATAAAAAAACACTACGTTAACGTGAATTAAATAGAAGATCTACCTTCCTCGATATCTCATGTTACCTAATAGAGTGACCATCCTCGATTGCTTGCAATATTCGCAAGAACATGTTTCACAAAAATAATGATATATTTTTAAAATATTATTATTAAAAATAATATGATATATTCAAGAATTAATGTTAATGGATGTGAATAATATTATCTTAATTATGAAATTCAATGGGTTATAAAAATATTAAATGAATTTATTGGTTACCAATTACTGGAATCTAAAAATATGAACTAATTTTCTAGTAAATGAATTATTATTATTTTTTAAGCTTCCAAATGTGTTTTATCTTAAATTAAATTATTAATTAAAATTTTGTATTTATTTTATATATATATATATATATATATTATACTCACTCAAATGTTTATGGTATTAATCCATTGGGTTTTTTCCATATGTTTATAATAAAAACTATTTTACACATAAAATCCTAGATTTTGATAAAGACCATTTTACTATTTGTTAATGGAGAAAACATTTTAATATTAATTTTTAAAATTTAATTGATTTAATATGTCATAATAAAAATAATGTTATTTTATTAAAATATTTACATTGGATATGATGGATTGTTTATATTTATTTTGAAATATATCATTTTTATGGAATAATTAAAAATACTAAAATTTAGTTAATAAATTATTTTTATCAAATATAATTATATGGATAAATTTTGTTTTTTATTTGTTTTAAATTTTAATTAAATAATTTTTTTATCAATTATTGCAATTTATTTCACATAAATTCATTTCAATTTTAAATTTATTATAAAAACAAACCATTCTTTCAGATGTGTTTATATTAAAAACCTTCATTGTTGTCCAGCCTAGGGTATTAAATTTAAAAAAAATTATGCCACCTATATGATTTTCATTTGAGAAAATGGATTCTGTATTTTTATTAAGTTTAATTTATTATATTTAATAATACTCACATTGTTTATGACCATAAATATTAGTGAATGTAATTAAAATAAATTATAATTATTGAGGAAAAATTAATTTTAATAAACGTGTAATGATTTATTTTATGAGACCAAATGACCTAAAAAATTATAAAAATATAATTTTATATCCATAAATCTTCCATGATCATTCAATTATTGAAGATTTAGGGTTATTTTTGAATTTTTAGGTATAATATTGGGTAAACCTAATGTGTTTCAAAAAATTACAAAGGAGTCATTCTCTTTCCCTATAAAACTCCACAAGTTATCCCCATTAATTTCACATATAAAACCACTTAGGTTCTGCCAAGATCTTTCCATACATTTTTCCAACATACCTCCAATAAACCTTTCACCTTCCCTTTCGGTATAAATTCTGTAAAGGAAGACTTTTGGTACAATGTAAAATAAGTTACTTGATTAAGAGTTAATATATTCTGCCATGCTCTCTACATTCATTTCCTTTCTCCACCCACTAATATATATTTATATAATTATTATATATAAAAATAGAATCAACAATATAATATGATTATTTTATTTAAATGGTTCAACATACACATAAAAATTTTACATTTAATGGGTAATAAAATTACTATTTCGTTGTAAAGAAAACTACCTACTCATGAAACGATTATTGTTCATTTTTCTCTTACCACCTATTATGGTGTCCATTGCGATGGAAACTATTTTTATACATAATATATATGAAATTTATTATTTTTGTATCCTTATGTAATACTTTTATTAAACATTCCTTTTATACATTCCATTTTACATTAATAAGATAAAACCATTTGAGGAAGTGTGGACTACCGTGACCTTATAGTGATGTCATTCATTCACACATTACCTGGAACAGATTAAAGATTGTATCAATTAAACTTATGGGATATAAAAACCCTCTATCTAATATTAAAGAAATAAATTCATTTCTATAAAAATAATATATATAATTTTCATTTTTACCCATTGAGATACTTAAAAATAGATAACGTTATTCTTGGACGTGTGGACAACCTGCTCCTTGACATTATGTGATAATTTTTTCATAAAAATAATTATATATATAAATATATATTAATAAATAATAATGTAATTATTCTATAATGATCATTTACTAATCATATAATCCTATTTATATTCTTTCTATAATGATCATTTAAAAACGAGAACATTACTAATGGGTAAGTACGACCTACCATCAAATGATTGTAATATTGATTCATTATTCATGACCATATTTAATGATATATCATAAAATTATAATTTGAGTATAAATATTATTATTATTTAATAATTATTATTCTATAGATTCTATTTAGTGATCTCTTTCATCATAGTTGATCAACCAAAATCATTTTTATACATAAATTGAATTTCATGAAAACACCCGACATGAACATAATTATATAAGTAGTTGGATGAAACCAAGTATTAAGTAAAAAAATTATAAACATGAATAATTTTCTATGGAAATTATAAAATTAAATTAGTTTATTATTCATAATGTTAGTGAACATTCAACTGAAAAAAAACACAATGTAAGGGATTCTTATCTCTTGTTTTACATGCATGGGATAAATGTCGTGTTCACTACCTAATTATTATTTTTGGTGTATCTACAACCCAATTTTTGAAATTATATTATAAATTAATATATTTTCATTGTATTTAATAGTTTCATGAAATTTTATTCCTTCACGGGGTTTATTATTTAAAATGATTCAAATTGTTATGGGACACATTTGATTGTTAAAAGATTATTTTCATCAACAATGACAGTAATGATCAATCAAAGGTGTTTCCAATTGAGGATATTATATTACTATTTTTCTATTAATATTTTCATTTTCGTATCCTATAGTGTTTTATGACATTTTTCAATTATTAGTACAATTTCAGCATTCTATGCTACTCAACAAGTTTTAGAAAATGTTTTCCATATATCCAGACAATTATTAATCTCTTAGTGAGTGAACATGTTTTCTTCTAAATACTACATTTTATTTAAAATATTTCAAAAATGTTTTCAAAATTATTTGGTAAATACATTATTACAATTTTTTCTATTACAAAATATTAAGTGGAGTCGTATGGTCTCATATCAAATAACAAATTTTTATTACCTTTCACCATTCAAAAGCAATGAAATTTTACCTTATACCACATGCATGTATTTACCCACCCTCATTACATTGATGCTTCCATCTCATGATTAAAAGGATTATTTTTTAAAAATGGTTTTTAAAATATATTTTCAATGAATAGTTTTTTTAAAATTGATATTTTCCTTAAATTCTTTTAAAAGAACATTTTATAATATTTCCAATCATCATACATAATTACCATTTATTTTCATTCACATGGGTAATGATGTATTGGTATCATCCTTAATTCCCCTATGAATGGTTTATTATTGATTTGGGAAAAGATAATATTCACATTCAAATCCTTTATTCTATTTTTCCAAGTAAAAAATTCAGTTTTCTATAGTCATTAAAAATTGAATTTCCTCTATTTTACAATATCATTTGTCATAGATATGTTCTTTCCTAAATCATATATCATTTTTATATGCTTTTTAATTTTATTATTATTTTTTATTTTGGTAAATATTGATAAATATATATCTTCTAATCCATATGGATATTTCAGAAGGAACATTGTTAAATATATAATTCGATAGATGATGAATGTATTGGACTGTTACAACATGTGTGGGGATCAATTATAGATTTCCCCATGATTCATCGGTAACCTCAAGGGACAACTCAATTAGCTATATTCTATAGATGGATTTTTACCCACTGTGTTTCAAGCCATCTTGTTAATTGCTTTGATACTGAAAGTAATAGATACATATTAAAGATGGTGTCCATTAATATAAAATTTATCTATTTTAGTTTTCGTTATTATTTATCCATATTATTTTTCATCGATGCATCTATTGATATATTTCATTTTCAGTTCATTGATTAAATGGAATGTGTTTAATTTTTACACATTCCCATAATTATTTTTCCTCTTCTAGTTATTTTAATGGAATATTTTATGAGTTATTCAACATTCAATGTTAATTTATTCTGATTTATTTTTTATTTATTCCAAATTCCATATCATCACTATCAATTTGACCTCACCCATATTAAATTACATTACCCAAGAAAAAAAGAATCATAATATGAAATAAATGAAAGGATTTACTACATTGAAAAAATTTATTCTCTAATTTAGTAATTTATAAAAAAGAAAAACATAGGTTGTAATTATTGTATTCATTTGTAATGCAAGACACTTTTATGTATTTTTTTACTAAGAATATTAAACCCTAGGTCATTCTGTGCGTGATTCCGTGTAATAATGCTAATGTAATAGATTATAGACACCGACTCTGGGATTTTGGGGTCAGGTTGCTACATTATAAAAATTATAAATGGGGGAAATTTATTTTATTAGTATTTTGAAAAAGGATAAACCCATTTTGAAAACATTTTGATCAAAAAAGAATTTTGATGAAAAAGGGTTTTGAATCGAGAGACAAATAAAGTCATATTTTTTTAAATCAAATTCGAAACAATTTAAGTATAAAAGTGTGGTAAAATGAAAAATTTATCAGAAAAAATCCATTAATAAGAACATACTAAAAAATTATATTTATTTTAAGATAGATATTTAAAATAATCACCCCAATGGATAATTAAACAATAAGAATCCTAAATAATTATGTGATTTGAAGATAGAAAATAACGACTTTGCTAATATATGAATTATTATCCAGATTTGAAATAATAATCAAATTTAACATTAAATACCTTTAATATAAATATATTAATGAAATAAAATATTAAAGGTGTAGTTTATACACCACGAAATGGTATAATTTATGCATATGGTGTATGAGTCTCTTTTATAAAAGTCATACGAGATTCCCAATCATCATGTTTGACTCCATATAAATGTGTCCGAACCTCCATTATAATAAACATATAATTATAATAGATATATTACGAAATAAAAATTACATATATCATACTATATTATATCCTAATATGTTATTTTAAAACATTATAACATCCTCCATTAATTTTTCTTCGGGTGTTAATTTCCTTATTTTCTCAGGCGTGTTTTTTCAAGAATGTGTGGTTTCTTATACCAACATCATTGTTAGATAATAACCATTATTATATTGTATTTATAAATATTATTCTTTTCATTATATACATATTTAGAAACATTTTAAAATTTTGTTCCAAGATGATGAATCCCATCTCTTCATGGAGACTCTATGTTGTACGTACACAAGAGTGATGTTATCAATCCATTAAATGGTGAAATAGTAAATATGTGTACAATATAATAATTTATAATAATTTATATCATTTCATATATATCACATGAATTCATTAAATGTTTCAATATTACATTCTAGGTAAATTGTATCTAAAAAATTAATCGCATCGTTATGTGAGGTGGTGGATGTCCACATACATGAAAGACATTTTGAAATATTAAACAAAATAGTAAAGAATAAGTTGTATGATATGTTATAGATATATTATTATAATTATTCCTTATATATATATATAAATTAAATACATAATTATATTCAATCGTAGGATGTGTTGATGGAAAATAATTTTTATGAGTTCATAGGGTGGTTATCCATTTTACAACCACATAATGATTTCATTCCCCATTTTATGGATGTGAAGATGGAAAAATATTTTTCCATAATGATAAATAAATTTAATAATAAGTTATATAAATAAATTATAATTTTTTTAGTGTTCAAAAATAATTAATGGTTATGTGATAAGAAAAATATAGATTTTATTATTGAAGAAGATTACATTTTCATAGAAAAACCCCTATTGGATATCTTTCTAAAGACACTAGGGTTGGTATTTAGGAAATAAAATATTCTCTTAAATGTGTATAATGATGTTTCTGAGGTTTTTTTGAAGGTTTTTTCGATCTAAATTGATTTCTAGGTGTGAATAAGTGTGGGTAGTGACTGTAATTTTATAATTTATAAGGAGTGGGCTTTTTTTAAACAAAAAAATATATTAATAATGGCCAAATAAAACACAACCTATGTGTCTCTAAAATTTATAATAAAAGAGGTTTGTTATTTATATGGTTAAATAACACCTCAAGCACAAAAAATTTGTTTTAAATATGTTGTTCTTTATTTTCTATGTTCCCTAATTTTTTTCATTTTAGTTTTCCATTATAGTAACTGGTCATTTTAAACTATGTAATTTAATATTTAATCACAAAATAATATTATCATTATTGGATAATTGTTATCTAATTAATTATAAATATTAAATGCAATTTATAATTTAAATTTCCTTTCTATGTTTAAAAATAATTTTCCCACAAGAGCATGTAACTTGCAAAAACAATGCTTTATCCTTAACCAAAGTACCATCACTTCCCTATTTTGTGGTCAATATATTAAAATAATAATTTTTTCCAGAATTTAACATAGATTATATTTTTAATCATTTATTATTCAATTCAAAAAATATTTTAACGGTTGAATTTTTAAATATTTTATTAATTTTTCAATTATTATGAACTATCATTAATGACAATTATGATATTATTTTTAGAATTTTTATTATAAAATTATCAACACAATAATGGAATTATGTTATCTTATTTTCCCACCTGAATAAAATTATATATTTAACAAAAAATATAATGTAAAAAAATAATTCATATAATTTATTTTAATCTAAATATATTTAATATCATCAGATTTCTTTTTCTATTAATTAAATAAGTAATGTGTTAGTGTTTCTTAGGGATTTCATGTAAATATTTGATTAATAAAAATTAAAAAAAATTAACCCATTTAATACTTTTCATTTTGATCATAATTTAAATATATATTTTTTCACATTGTTATTTTGATTTAATGTGATCAAATATTTGAAATTGAAAAGAAAGTGGGGTACTTTTTACATTTTTCATTGCATAAATTATTTGTTTGTGCACCATCATGGAAAAGTGTCCCAAAAAATAATAATAACAGTTTTGAAGGTGGTAATGGGTAATATATTCAAATTAAATGGGAAGTTAATAATTTATTAGGTCATTTTAACAATTATCATCCTAGTATAACTCAAAGTAACCAATTTTACACTAACAACATTAATTAATTTATCATATTTTAAACATTAATTTTGTTAAAATATTATAATGGTATCATTTTTTTGTAAAAACAATACTAATTATAAAACTCAAATACCTTTTTTACAATTTAAATCATCTACGTAGAATAATTTAATTAAAAACTATACCAACTAGGCACGTCAAAAAATATACTTTCCAATGAAAACATTAAAATGTTTGAAACTTTTTTCTATAAAAATTAAATATTTAATTGATTCTAATGAAAAATATTAGTTACATTTTAATATAATTTGACTATATTTTGTTTAAAACCAATTTAATATGTTATTAAACTTTATGAATTATTCAAAAAATGAATTTTTCAATAAAAAACATTTTTCACTATTTATCAAAAATTAATATATTTAGAAAATTATCAACAATTCACCCAAATAATGTTTTATATATTCATTTAAAAAGTATAATTTATTTTTATACATAGATATTTTAAAAGTGTTAACTTTTAATTTTAAATTATGAATCCATAGTGGGACTAAACCATATTTTTTTAAAATATAGTTTTTCTAAAAAAAATTCTTTTTTCGGTCATGTGAATCGTATATTATTTATAATCAATAGATAACCATTGAATGAATTTCATATAATTTTAGATGAAATAATATTTAAAATTTAGTTACTCAATTTATTTCCTTCCAATCATACATCCATATTATATTTTCCATGATTAAATAATAATATTTTAAAAGAGTATCATGTTTAGTATAAAACCACTACTTTATAAAACCCACGATATAAAACATACTAATTTTATTCTTAATTATAAATATCAGAAATTATTAGGATTTTGAAGTATCCCATATTCTTTTTATTTCATGTCATATAAACCACTAAATAGAAATATAATCATTTAAAAAATCTGGGTGACCCAAACACATAATGTATCATTCACGAGGTTATACTACCATAAAAAAGGTACTTATGGGATTAGTATATCCCCTTGTATCTCTAGTTTTATACTACCATATAGATGTTTGGGTTTCTCTTAAGCCATATAATTACAGAATAAATTATCCCCCTTATTATTGACTCAGTTTGGTATATCCACATAAAATTCTAGGTCCTTCTTGTCCCAAAACATAGAATTTGACATATGAATTTCTAGGTTGGTACTATGATAATAAAATAATGTCTTTCTCATTATATTAACCATAAAATGAGAAATTACTATAAATTTTATAGTCAATTATTGGTGAACACATTTAAATTAATGGACTAGGTTTCCCCTTGTAACTGAATGTGGTTCATATAAATGATAAATATAAAGTGCTAAGGATTGAGCCTATAAGAGTCTTGATTTATTTTCATCTTATAAAACATTTCATTTTTTATAATATAATAAACACTTAAAAAATTTGGATGAGCATCCAGGTGTGGAAGATATTTATGTTATTAATTTTTAGTGTCCTTAAAAATAGATATAACAAATATTGTCGTCATTCCCATGGGTAGTGTGTGATGATTGGTGAATGATATTTTGTATGAAATATAATATTATTTTATTAATATAAACTTATTAATTATTTCATATTATTTTAAATGTTTTCTTATATCATTAGAGTTTCATTGTATAATAATTTATTAAATAACTTTATTATTAAATGTTTTAAATTCTAAATAATTTCTATCATAATAGAATTCACTATGTCTTTTCATTCCTATTTATATTTACATATTGAATAAAAACATTCTCCATTAAAATTAGTTTTACCTACATTATGAAATTAATTATCAGGATCTTTAATTAATTAAGAATAAATGATCCTCTAATTATTTAAAAGTTCTTGATCAATAATTAATAATTCATGGGACATAGTACCATTAATTAATTAAGAATTTCGGATTCATATTTATTTAACACTATTCATTGAAAATAAAATTATGAATTTTAGTATAATTCATCTATGTTTTAGAAACATGATTCATATGAAAATGACTACACATAGACTATAGGGTAGACCAAACAATACAATATTACTTAGAAAATGTCAACACAATGCTAGTAATGCCCACCATATTTTTCAGAGTTATCCAAGACCACTAAGCCTAAATTTATTACCATGATAATCATTCTAAGAAAAGTCATTCCATGTAATTAATTATAGATAAATTTAATTTAGATTAATTATTCACAAATACCATGTATAAAAATATAAAGTAAAATATGCTAGTGACTCACTAATCATCACATCCATGTCAGATTCATGAATAACAATTCATGGACGTACCTTCTATCATTCCAAATAAATTTCAAATTAAATAGAAAAAATTCATATTCAATATAATTAAATATTATCCCTTAAAAAACAAATGATGAATCTGTCTTATTCATGTAGTCATATAATGGACTTCGAGCCACTCTTGGATCGCTCCTAGTTCTAATAAGATTAAAATCACCATATTTGTTCAAATTTACAATGGAAAATCCCAAATTAATTTACCAAAACCATTAAAAATAATTAACATGGGAGATAACATCGTTATATATCTCATAAGTGATATGTACTCGGCAACATGTAATATGCTCTAAAAATATTGATCCAATGACCAATGAATTTTAAAATATTCTATCATTATCTATTGTAATTGACTTCTAATTCACCATTTTGAAACAATAAAATTATCAATCAAGAATCATGATGTTATAGGGGATGAAGATATGAAGACAATTGCAGCATCGTGATCCACCCTCAATCTAGATGATATATTGGTTAGAGTAATATATGGTAAAATATCTAAAATGATTTGAAAAATCTGTGACAAGGTTAATAAAATCGAATATGTTGTTGTGTCTAACTAGACCAAAATACATGATTAAAGGGTGTCCCTCATTCCCAACCAAATATCTAGTGTAGGTAACTAGCTACATGGTGAGTGATACTAGGAAGAAGGCTCAATTCCTACCTCTCTAAATATCGGGTGTAGGCTCCCCAGATTGAAAGTAAGACCTATTGTGTAGCATGGATTATTACCACCCCACCGATTAGTTGATATTTATACGTTGTTGTGCATTTCAAAGATATATATTCTGAATAAACTATATGATAATGAGTTATATCTATCCATAATTAAATTATAAAATCATCACATAAATATGTTCAAATATTACGCTCCATGGTTTGATATTGGTTCTCTAAACGAGTAATACATTTCACGAAAATTTCTAAAATCCTAAAAAAAAGTCCAACAATGACATCATTACAGAATATATAAATAAATGTTATACATTTAAGTCACCAAAATAAATAAAAATATAAAAATTGTGGTATGATGTAATTTTAAAAATTCTCTAGATTCTCTTAATCATTATTATTACATTAATCAGTCGAAGAACTAAAAATGGGCATGATCCAAACCGCTTTAAATAGATTATTGATCTAATTATTCCTCTATAATAGGACTTCTCTATTTCATAATTAATGTAAATTACATTTAAATTTTTGAAAAAAAAGTCTATAACTTTATAATCTCCAAACAATAATTTTTAATTTGATACACATCACAGAAGTATCGATTCCATAGTTTATGTTTTCTTGAAAACTGTTATACAATATCACATTTTATATCAATGAAAATTATAAACAAATGAAATATCACAACCTTTAAATCATTCTTTATTCTTCTTTTTTCCTGGATTTATACCAAAACATATGAATTTATATATTCATAATTTATATTTTGAGTTTATTGAATTATGAATTTTTATTTCACATTTTTTTAGTTTTATAAAATAATATCTCGAGAACCTATTTTATTTTATGGTTTATTTTTTATTTAATGCCCTCAATATGTTTACAGCATTGATCATATCACTCAAAAAATATTTATTTCAATTAAATAGATGGGGAGAGGCAAACTTCCTTATCATCTGGAATTTTAATTAATCTTTTATTACAGAATGTAAAAACTCTATTCCTGCAATAGAATTCCCATCATTCATAGTGGATCTACTATGACTGATAGTAAAAATAGAAACAACACCTTTTATATTTCCAATAGATGTTTAAATTATATTTTTTATTTTATTTAACTCAATTTTACAAATAATCTCAAAAATGCATGTCTCTTCCATCAAAACATTATTAATTCATCTATTTAAATGATTTATCTTCCACATGATGTCTTTTTACAAAATCATTCCATGTTTCTGTATATTTTTTTAGAGAAATAATATTTATGATTTATTCTTCTTCTCTTTGGCTTCCATTAGGGATAACTAAATCAAAAGTTTCCATTATGATTCAATCTTCATGAAAATATCAAGCTATACTTAAATATTGGAAAAATCCTCTTTTGTATTAATCATGTTCAACATTAACTATTAATCTATATATATTTGTCATTTATTTCATGATATATATTTTAAATTTTCTACCATTAGTTATCATTGAACTATATTTCATTGATTTTTATTCTCACATTATAATTACATAATGTTATTCAATATCATATTATATTTATTCTATATAAAAATTCTTTAATATTATTATTTGATTGAAGGTTATCCAAATATTAATATTATATCCAATCATTCTTAATATCATACCATATTAACGTGGTTCAAACAAATTAAAAAACTCATGATAATGTCATACCATATGTTTTTTATTGCAATATTTTAATGTTTATCAAATAATAGAAGTGATTTATAAAATCCAAACGCACATATATTACTTTTCCAACCACTCCAGATTAATATTATCTCTGTCGATTTTTTTATGAAATCCACTTCTATATAATGAATTATCATTATGTTTTATCACTAATTAGATGTTTAAAATTTCATAAACTCTACTTATAAGGGTTACTATAGGAGTATTTTTCTATTTTATTCCCTTTCAATTTAATGAGTTAATCATGATTTAAATCTATTTATAATCACATCATTATCCTTATTTTGGGATGTTCTATTCTCCATACTTCCCTTATAATCTTTTGAAATTTTCATATTCTATTCAGGTAATATTTTATAGAGGATGTTTTATCTTATTCTAACATTTTATTTCAAAATTTTATACCACTTCATGAAAAATGCTTAAACATAAATCAATTTTATTATATATCTACTCACATATAATTGAAATTATTTTATTCATGGATAAATAAATTTAAATTATTCCTTAATTTTCTAAAACAAAAAATAATTTGAAATCATAATCAAATTCCCCAATGATGAAACATATAAATATTTTACAATCTATTGAAAAATCAACCTAATACCAAATATCTCAAATACAAGATTCTTAATCATAAATCACCTATTGTAATCATCAACTATTAATTCATATCAATGGATATGTTCTCCCTAATATTTCATAGATCAAAAATTGTCTAAAATATATATACCAGTATTCATAGTTTTTTTTCCGGATTCTCATTCAAACCATTAATAACATTAATATAATCATACACATATAATTGAATGTTTCCAAATCAACAGTAAACATCATAGAATTAATATTTATTATACAATAAAAAAGGATTCAAACTCAAATATACCTCTAAAAATTGATATTTATATGTCACCATTCATGTAACATTTTTTTTCTAAATCCTCTTCTATAGACACACTATGCTAAGATAGTTTTATCAATCATTTATAATCTCTTACATACAATCACAATGATAAATTTAATATTTTATCTCCAAAACATCCATGATTATCTTTATATACCACATTCAAGAGTGACATTTATATAAAACATGTTTTTATCATATTATACAATGGATTGTTCTCTAAATATCATCATGACCAATTCAATAAACTTCAACCAGATTTCTGTATTGTTCTTTAGAGTCCTTAATCATTACATAAAACACTGATTGAAATGATTTTGTGAAATCTATTAAAAATTAAATTCAACTAATATTTAAAAAGACAATATACAAATTGAATGCTAAAAAAGTTCTTACAAGAACATGTATTATGATTAATACATTCCAAAAACATATCATCTCAATCTAGACTAACATAAAATCTAAATGAATATAGATGTTTTTTATTAATATTAGGACTAATATTTTTTATGTGTGTATACTATATTATATCCCTATAAATGTCTTTAATTTCTTGAAAAATTTATTTTACTAAATGGTTATCCATAAGAACATTTTTTATAACTCCTTGATCACATATATATAGAAATATTTAATGAAATATAATTCAGAATAATACTGAATAGTCAAATAATATTATACATACAAAAAATTGATCCCCATCAATCATATTCCATTCCACAAATCATATAGATATATTAATGTATATTTCACTTGGATAACCACTTTTCCCATTATATTAATAAAACAATTCATGTATGAAAATTAAAAAGTCATAAAAATGTATAAATAAAAAATCAATACACATTATATCAATTTAAATTTATTATCCATGAAATAAAACAATATTTTAAAAATGTTCACATAATAAAACTAATTATAATGAAATTCAGGATGAATTAAACCTTTCTAATTTTAATATAGCATGTATTAATTTGGAAAATTAAAATTACACTACAAGGTCATTATGACCTACTCAATAACATGATCTTCCGTATAAATCAATCTTTTCCCATGATAAGTTAGTTATATATTTTATTGTTAAATATAACTTCTAAAACAGCCAATTTTTCATGCCTATTATAAATCAAAAGACTCAACTATATGGATATTCTCTAAAAACATTTCAGAAAACATAAATTGTGGACCCAAATTCTGAGAGCATATATTGATTTCATCATTCGTTCAGGTCCATTACCATATTCCACAAATGTTGTAAATTGGTTTTTGGATACAATGTATACTAAGGGGAAAACATTTAACTCATATTAATTGTATTTATTAATGTAAATATATTATATATGTAATATATCTCTTAAAATCTCACTTAATATAATAAAATAAAATAAGGAATGGTATGAAAAATGAAATTTCATAGTAAAAGTGAATTTCAATCTCTCTAATAAGTAAATGTGATACTAAGGCTAAGACACATATTCTAATTTTTATGTCAACATAATGGATATATTTTTCTCCTTCAAAAATTATGGGCCTTTTAATGTTATAATTTTATATCAAATCATGTATACATTTTTATTAAATTTCATGTATAAGGGATTATTATAAACATCATAAGGTATCTATAATTACTCTTTTAAAACACATATATCAGAAAATAAAAAAACTCATTGTCAAATAATAATGATCTATCTGTTTACTATTTCTCATAGTATTAATATTCATTAATATTTTGAAAAACATTGATATAAATTTCAACAAAAACAAAAATATATAGCGAAAACAAATTTTTTATAAGACACAAAATATATTTTATATCCAACAACAAAATGATATTAAAATATTTTCCGCCTCAACCCTATAATAGAAACCACCACATTATAATTAATGATGGATTATCATAGTTTTCCAAACCTAAAATAAAATCCTTATTTTCTTAACATATTTTTCATTATTCAAAGTAATTCCTAAGCATTAACCCGTGGATTTATATTTTACTAGATTTTAGAAGGTGTTCTTCTCCAATCATATGTCAAAAACACACAATGTAGTGAGTTTCATATTTTATTTTTTGTTAGCAAAACCATTGATCAACTTAGAAAATTATCTATTAGAACCCACATCAAAATCAGTCTAACCCAAATAACTAAAAAAAGTACTAAAAATATTTTACACCTGAAAAACATTGTGTAATATCATATAAATTGCATATCTATAAATAAAAAATACATAACATCTTCTTATATTGCTAAAAAACATGTTTTTGATAATAATTAACAATAATATGGGTTATTCAGAAATAACTAATAATAAAATCAATTAATAATCAATAAATAAAAAAATTTATTTAAAATATATCTTGTATGGTATAAAATCCTCACAATTGTAATTTTTTGTGACCCAAAATTATTACATTTATAATTCATTCAAGTAACTATATAAATTTCCACTATAACTGTATTTATAAATATCAATTTAAAAATATTCGTTCATAAATATCGATTTTATTATCATCTTTGTGAATCATATAAAATAATTATATCATAATAATTCACATTGAATATTACTGTAAAAAAATGATGAAGTTGTAATGCCCTTGAACTATTTTCCATGGCACTGTGAAACTCTCTCGTTATGAAGATAAAAAAATAGAGTGTGAAGATAAAAATTCCACTATGTTTATCAAACAAAAAGAAATTTTTCCTTATATAAAATAAAAATGATGAAAAATACCTTCAAGGAAATATGTATTTATATTATTTACACATTTTTATATACATTATGGAAACTAAATTTATGATATAAAAAATTTAACTTATGTACCATAATTATATATAAAAACTATTATTCTATGATGACTTTCTTAAAGTCTCATCATCCAAATTTTATCTCCACTAGAGGAAAATGTCAATTATCTCAAGATATGATGATGATATTACCATTCCTATAATTTATAATTACTCTCATATAACCCATCATAAATATATCAAATGAAAACGTAATTAATGATTATATATTCCTCAAATTAAATCCTCTGAACTCTTGGATGAATAATTAATGATATCATAATTAATAAGTTCATTTTTATATTTTTTTATTCCATTATTATACTAATTAAATAATTAAATCATTATCCTCTATGAACCTATATATATATATTTATATTCAATCATCAGTTAATTTTACTATAAATTTCTGAAATAATATAATCATAATTTATTCAAATAAATATTATGTTAAAAACACATCATCATTTAACATTCATAATTTGAACAATTTGTTTTTGTTAATAGTTTATTTTTTTGACATTAAAAAAACTGAAGGAAAAAACTATTTATATGAAAATGTGTCCATAAAAAATCAGTTGAACATTTTTTGTTAAAAAAAATAATATAATTATTCCAAAAAATAATTTAATTATCATTAATCAATTAAATTCAGTATCATGCATGATAATATAATTATCCAATACCAGTTGTCAAAAATTAATTATCTAACTACAAAAATAAAACTTTAAATCATAATTTCGATACCTAAATCCATTGAATTAATTATCTTATATATACTATCTATGTTTCACTATCACATATCTATAATTATAATTTATCATTAACAATACATCAAAATTTAAATTAACTTTATTTTTTTCACATATCAATGTAAATACAACTTTTATAAATCATACCAATGTAATAATTAACATCATTATATAAAAATAAATATATTGTTGTTTAAATGGAAATTATGTTATTATATTTTTAATTGTCATCAAATAAATGAATTAAAAAATATGATCTCAAATAATGTTTTCGTTTCTTAATCTAGATACATGTAATATGAGAAGAAAACCAGTGTTTTAAAATGGCCTCAAGTGTTCTCCGTAATCATTAGAGACTATAGAATATTACAAAGGGATTAAAATAAAATATGGGGGTATTTAATTATCAAATAAATAAAATTTAATAAATAAATGTATAAAATTTCATTAAAATGAATAAATTAAATAATAAGACCATTATATAAGAACTTTTCATTATAAATAAAATTAAACCATATCTATGAAAAAAATAAAAAATCGAAATATAACATACTTAAATTCTTAAATAAATGACCAAAATATTTTTTCATATATTGTTAAATATGAACACATATCTCCATCATAGAATCTCTTCGGTTCCATTTTTTATGAACAATCCATAAGTTATATTTCCAATACCATGGAATATAATATAAACATGAAAATTATGGTGTGAATATTGGGTAAATTAAAAAATTACCATCTATATTCATATATATTCAACATTTTCTGCTAAATTTAATATAAAAAATTATAAAATAAATTGTTATTTATTAAAACCTATTCCTTTTTTAGAGAAATAAATTTTTAAAACCATCTATCAGGAAAGAAACCAATTTTTTTTCCAAAACATCTACGATATCAAAAAATGGGGGTAACGATAGTTTACTTACTCGTAGTGAATTCAAGACCAATACATTTATTATAATGATATGTATATTTTTCAAATCCTATTTTATTATCAAGATTACAAGAATACTGAAAAATAAAAAACACATAATCTTAAAATCATAGTGTCACCCATAATGAATTTCAATACATCCAGTTGTTTACAAGAATGGGTTTTCCAATCTCTATCACAGAACATACTTACCATGTGAAATAAGACATGTCCCTATTTTACATAAACTTTACATTTCATTTCCAATAGATATTTTTTTTATTATTTTGATGAAAAAAATGCGTCTGGAAATAGTTTCTCAATAAAATTCCAAAAATTATATTGTTTTAAATTAAAGTAATATTTTAAATAGAAAAAATATTGTATAAATTCTACATTTTTAATAAGCTTCAAAAATGTAAAGCATAAAACTAAATCACATGAATTCATAATGTTATTTATTACAAAAACTTAAATATAAATATTATTCAAAAAATTCCCTATTATTTTAAATCAATTAATCTATTTTTTACACAGCCTCCAATTCCATGGAGTATCAAATTTATTTCAATAAAAATATATTAGATATATGAAATCCAAAATAAATAATTAAAAAATTATCAATAATATAATTGATAAAATAATATCACTAAAATGAATATAAACCACCTGTTAATGAAAAACGTTTCTTATTTCTTTATATTTAGACCTATTAATTAGTTTACAATTCAAATCCTTAGAGTCCTATAAATAAGAATTATACTGTCATGATATTTTTCATTCATTATTATATACTCACATTATATCTTATAATAGATTGTTGAATGGGATATTGATAGATCAACCATATTTTTATATTAAGGTTCTAATACCCACAATCTAATATATATTCCCCTAATTCTCAACACTAAATTACCTATAAATATCTAGAATCCCTCCAAATTAACATAGAAAAGTCATATACATGGTTAATGATAGTTTTGGTTATTAATGAGAATCAATATAGGATAAACATAGGATTTAAAATTTATATGAATAATTTCTATTAAACTGGCTATAGATTGAATGGTATGAAAATTATTCAACTAACTATATATTCCTTAAAATTGTATGATTTGTATGTATAAATGGTTATAATTCATAGCTTTTTAATCAATAACTGAATCAATTATTCATTACATCATCAAATTCCCTAAAACTAAGGGTAAATCTATAAATTTTTATATATATTCTCTTAAATGTAAATTTCGTACTAGATCAATATTTATAGACATATGGTTAGACTAGATAAAACCATTAGTATTACTCAAGTATCCTTTTGAAATGATTTTGAGCCTATTTTTTACCAAAAATCGATCTAAACCAAAAACAAACCATACATACTAGTTTGTTGATGTGACATGGCCACGCAAATTTTGTTAGATCAACTGAAATAAAATATAATATACAATAATGTATAATAAACATAAATTTATTTTCAATACCTATATACATATTAGATATTTCATATAATCAATTTAGATATTTAATTATAGAAAAATAGTATATACATTAAGACATGATATATATGGGTGTCATTTCTCCGAATTTAAAAAAATCCATATAGAATTAATTTAATTCTCCTGCGAATAAAAATAATTTTCATTGAATATATAAATTTTATTGGATACATGACATTTTAAAACATATATATTGAATTCACAATAACATATAATTTTAATTTCTTAAGTGGAAAATGACATATTAGGATATATCATTCCATTATTTTTACTATATTTTATACTCGATGATCCAATAAATGTGTGTGTGATGACTGATCAATCGATATTTATTGAGCCATGGGTCACGTGAAGAACACCCATAATGAATGATGAAAACGGGAAAAAAAGAACAAACCAATCAATAGGAACAAGCCTCGATCAATGTTCTCATAGATCTCCATTCATTTATATTAGAATAAAAATTTATGTAATCAATAATTCCAATGACAATGCACACATAAAACCCTGAAAATATAATCTCATCCAGCGCTTTAATTGATTTATGAAAAAAAATTGATGATTTTTCGGCGTTTATTGTAGAAATCACGAATGGGAAATAATAAATTCAAAACACAGTCTCTACCTAGATTTGGTTTGACCACTTATGAAGAACAATCAATCGTTACAACCATTAGAATGACCCATCAAATATGAGGTGTGTAGAGCATCGATTCATGATCTGTCATCGTTCTTCATTGGGGATTCTCTAAATCTCTCTCTAATGGTCCTCCAAAGTCTCTTGTGTTATGTGGATAGCCCTGGAAATCTCCATAATAATATATTTAATTACTGTTTGTCATTCAGATAGAGAAAATAAAATTTTAATAATTTCATTACATGATTTTATTCATTTTAGCACCTATGATGAGTTTCCAACAAATGAAACTATCAACGCAATGTTATGTCGCTCATTGGGTAAACCACACAATCAGAGGTAAACATTCACCTCAGATTTCTGATCCGAGCATAACATTATAATTTATTTCATTTTTTCGAGAAAACCATTTATGTATTTTATTTAATATATTTAATATATTTAAAACATTTATTAAAGGAATATAAAGCCTCATAATTTCCCATTATGTTAGTTCCTGGTCTTGAAATTAATCTATATCATATTTAAAAACAATACATAGAAAATACGAGTAATTAAATTTTCCTCACCATTTTTCTTCATATCCCAAAATGCCAAAACAAGGGCTAATAAAAAAAGATAAGGGTACTAAACAAGAATCTGAGACTCTCTTTCACATTTTCTATCTAAATGATTCCTGTATATCCACCAGACATGCAATAATAGAATCGATCACCATTGATGGATCCTCTCTTACAGATCCTTGATCTCCACTGGGTACTCAACAATGTTCACTCCATCCTTGTTGTCCAGATCACTTCAGTCGATTATGTGTGATGGTTCATAAAACTATATTCTCTGCTATGACATGTCGCAGACATGGTGTACCCAGTCCAACTACAGAGGTACAGATAAGTGGTATGAATCCACACCAACTATACATAATATATTTTAAGTGTCAATGAATATTGGAGATTTTTTTAACACCCATGACAAATGTCTATAATCCATTTTGAGATTAAAACCACAGGAACACAGTGTATTCTTCCTCAAAATCCAAACGAATTCATTTTATATCCATATAAAATTTATAATTTCTATGTGGAATCATCATCTACACCAAGATAACCAGAACCTTCCCTATTGTTACATGCACTAACTCCAAAACCATAACTGCTAACACTCTGGTGTTAGTCCAACAAATTGGTGACCTAAAGGGTCTCTTATATAATTCCCAAAAGGTTCTATACTAGTAGTGTAGTGAATTATTATTTTTTACAAAAAACAAATTGTGGTTGGTGATCTTCCCAACTATAAAAAAATCCATCATATAAGCTCACAACATATCGTCTAGTAGGTAAATGGTCTACTTAGTCTGGTCATCGGTTTGTGGGTGAAATGTTTTTCTCACATGTAACTGAGTCCTGAACCCCTCCTATAATACCTTCCACAATAGAGATGTAAATTGATCATAATGATATGAAAATTTTCATTGATTGAATTCTTGTTTAGTTAGACTATCACCTAAATTTAGAGAATCCCAATATCTCTATTGAACTCAGATATTGTATAACTATAATGTTTTCTAACATGGTGATTTAGTCTATTATAACCTATATAACATCATGTCGACTTGATATATGTAGTAATCCTATTATGTAGTCCATAGTAATCCCAACACACATCCATTATTGAACCTCAAGGGTTTGAGACAAACATATTGGAACCTTATTCTCATCCATCACATGCAGTCAAGTAAGGCATTGATAGAAGAACTATTCAACTCCTTTCTTCATCGATGGCCATAAAAAAACTAATTTTTTAGGTCTTGGTTGAATTTTCCAGTATTGGATACACCTATAAAAATGATTTTTGAAACTATATTAGAATCTACTCCCCCAACGTCTCTGGTACAACTATTCATCCTATATAAATAATGACAAACTCCCCCAATATTTGAAAATCTATAAAGAGAATGACATGTGGATAACTAAATATGAAGGGTCTCATTGTGGATACCTACATGGTGGTCCTCCCTCACCCGGTGTAATAGTGGAGGGGTGAAAACCATTGATTGGAGGTAAGTTACTCTATCCCCATCCATACAGAGAAAATGTAACATGTAAAAAATTCACCTATGAGTCATTCATAAAATGTGAACAAGACCTCTTACTAAGAGAACATGATACCACAATCCCCTTCCTATGAGTATAGAAAATATCAAACTCATAATAGTGGAGGAACCCTATTCATCACATATGTCACAAGTTGAGATCATTCTGAAAGAATTTATACTTTATACTCTGGTGATTAGAGTATATGATAAACAACTCTACCATCGGGTAATGTCAACACATATTCAATGTGAAGACTACCAAATCATAATCTAGATCATAGTTTGTATAGTTCTGATAATGAGGTCTTAATTGTAGTGAACTGTAAGTAATCACTACTCACCTCTCCATTAGGACAACACCAATTTGTGTTCGGGATGCATCATAGAACACTACTTACTCAACACCCACCACCTGAAATCTCAAGATCCGATCACTTATCGAACTCTGCTTCAACTAATGAAAAGAACGATTTAATGCATTCTTTTAAATTAATGGATACCTGATTCGAGTCAAATCAATCTTGACTTCGGATAATATGTAGAAATCATGAATAAATATTCGGTAATAGTCGTTCAACCCAAGAAATCCCCACACGGATATCATATTCATAGGTTGCCCCTAATCCAACACATCCTCGACCATGGTCAGTTCATCTACCACTGCATCCACTAAAATAATATTTCCTAGAATGTGGAAATCCTATATTTAGATAAAAATCAAAAATATATTACATTATAACTTGTTATCCTGAATTACATCGTAAATAATCATTATGTGTCTCACATTATCCTCCTCAGATTTTGAGTACACGACGAGATTGATGATAATGACTACCATGTACCAGTCTATAAATGGCCAAAAGATATCTTTCATGAGTCCCCTGAATAGAGCTTGGGTGTTTGACATGAGAATGTTAATTACAATATACTGATACAATATTTAATATCATCTTAATTTCATCACAAGTATATCCTCATCCTATACACACAACTTGTGGTAGCCTAATCTGAGTTTAACATTAGGGAACCATCAAACTCCACTTAACAAATTAACGATTTTTTTAATCCTTGGAGGTAGATACATTTTATTCATGGTCGCCTAATTCAAGAATCGGTATTCCCACCAAATCCAAATCTCCCTATTTCATACTTCACAGACAATAATGGGGATTCCCATGGTGAAACACAGGGTCTCATGAATCCCTTACTTTAAAAGTCCTCCAACTGCACCCTTATCTCACAGTTCACTATATGATCCATCTAATATGGTCTAAAATATATCAGTTTCATCCCCAAGTGTAGATCTCTGAAAATTTCCTTCACTCATATAGGATATAAGCTTGGAACCCCTTTGAGGAAGATATAACAATAGGAAAATGTAAAATCATTACTTCCACATCATGTAGGGTAATGATATACAAAAAATGACTGATTGACTATACCCTCATATGTTCCAGTTCATCCTATGATAACATGGATTCTTTTTCACAAAAAATGGTGAACTTGGTTAAATAACTATGAAAACACTAAATACTTAGCCTAAAACTGTCTGTATGTCCATGAATTTTGGATAACCCATACATTAAAAAATGTCATCATAATGCCTCAGCGATATGAAGAAGATATCCAAACCACGTCTATCATCTAAAAGTGTTAGGCCACATTTTTTCACAAGTGGTTGATCATAGATCCTTCTATATTAGGGGTTTCCGTGCATAATGGAGAGGAAATGACTCAACTAGAATCTCGATAAGTCTAATAATATATTTTGGGTGAAAGTAAATACAAGAACCTGTGACTTTAAGTACTAAAAATAATATTTAAATGACAATTATATTAACTAAAATTATTCTTGTATCCCCTGGCACCAAATCCATGACAACCAGTAGTTATCCCCACAATTTTCCTATAACTCTCTAAGCCTGGTTTAGACAACATGGGGGTGTTGGTTTTAACATGCTGAAATGTAAACCACCCCATTCTTGTAATACATCGTCTCTCTCACACCCACCACTCTTCGGGCCATCAGAGGCTTTCCATTGCCTCTGCATAAGTGTCCTATACATTGTCACTTTATCAGTTGTATGGTTGTTCAGACAATATCAGATGAGATGTATCCTGCCATCACATGTACAACACTCCCTATTTCTGGTCTAATTGGACCCACCCAAATATCCCTAAACTATAAATCCTCTATCATGTGACCTCCTCCTGAAACCTATCCCCCAACAAGATCTCTAAAACTATCATCGGATTACTATTACCATGGCCTCTTCTCTTTATTCCCACTATTGAAACCCACCAGTTGTAACTGCTCATCCCATAATCAATTATCCTATAAAGATATCTCTAGCATCCCATTATAGGTACAAAATAATAAAATAATAACACAGGATCAAATGTATCAATGAAAACCTCACTCGAAGGCCCAATCCCGGAAGAACTGTCCTCAAACCATATCCATCAAGTTCTCTGAGAGGTTGGTAAACCTCTTTGAATACTCAGCCGCTGTCATGCTACACTACTAGAGAAGAAAAGAACTCAAGTATTATTATTTCTCAACATATCTATGGATAACCCCTCTTGGAATATATTATTTAAACATGTCCACAAAAGATTCAGCTCGTTATAAGATATTGTAATTGAATCTAGAAATCACCAGGTTCTTCCATGAAGAAAGATCACTGGTATGAATACAATATTATCTACCAGTGTGATAACTAGATGAAAAACTAAAGTAACTTCCTAAAACAAATCCTCTACCACCTATGGGTTTGGCTTGTTATTGAACCCAAGGGGACTCTACCAATGAATCTCGTGATGTTCACTCAACCTCTACTCCTGGTCGGTTGGCACTATGGGTACCACAAGATACTTTACTAGTGGTGGTATGGATGGTGAACCACCTGGAGGTAACATTTTAGGAATTTTTCCCAAAATTGATTCCTTGATTATGGGGGGTAATGTTCTTGATCATTATTTAGAATCCTACATAGAATGCATCATAGAGGTATGCTAAAAGTAATCAACTATACCAATGTTATTGAGTATACCTGGAGAGATAACTCAAGAAGTATATAGAAACCACCACCTATTCCTATATGTTATATGTACCATTTCTTCTTTAAATTTCATGTTCTCATGTACTATGATGAAAATTAGGTGATCAAAGTTTTGTTGTAAAGATACGTCAGCTTCCACAACAACACCGGAGTCCCTGGCACGAAATCCGAACACAAAGCTCTTAAAACTGGTGCCCCAAACTAATCTCAATGACTTCAAGTCTAATAGTATAATTGAACTCCTTTGATACCACTCTATCACAATCTATCCTGATGGGGAATGTTTCATGAATCCCCAATCCTTACTCTGATTTCCCAAGCGTTTAGGACTAGAATTGAGACAGAATATCGCTAACATGGGTGGAATTTCCTAAGGACCTGTACACACCCACACATATTCTATCCCACAAAATGATGAAATATAAAACAAATAAACAAGAAATGAATGCATATATCTACATCCTACATCCTATGTATGAAAGTATTTAATAAAGTTAAACACAACCAAATACAACCCCATGAAAATGTTCTATTTTACACTAGTCCAGCATGAATGTAAAGGTACAAGGACTGCTATCTAAATGTCAAAAGAACACAACTTGGTCTATGTGATCTCACTACAAACCATCTAGTGTTGGTCTTCCATTGATTTTCTATATAATACATGACATGTGCTGGAAAATATCTTGTAGGGGTGAGTATATGTATAATAATTTGGACACCCTGAAACCTATAATCATACAACATTTCAATGTACATTTATTTCCACACGGATAAATGTCTAGAAAATATATAAGGATATAATGATATATTAAAGAAATAAAAATAATATTTATATAATCCTAAACCATAGTATAATAATCCAATGACTCTGGAATCATGAATCTATAAATCAGTCGTCCATGAGAACATATTCTTAATTCTGATAGCACTGATGACATCCATTTGAGAGTTACTTTTTTTGGGTCACATCATGATAAAGATACACTAATTGATCCAAAGATAATGCGATACAAAGATGAGGACAAATGACGTGGCCATGGAGTGACACCAAAAAAACTCAATCAAGATTAAACAACCTATTTAGTGGATCTGATCATGGGTAGTGTTGGTCTTGTAGATTACAATAACTCCACCTATGGAATGAATATAAATAAAGTATCTCATATTAGGCCACTCAGACGGATTTTAATGACATTATCCAGAAAGTCTTGCAGAAGTGATCATAATCCCAGGAGTTTGAAATAATTCATACTTACTATTACAAAAATTATATGGGGAATGAAGAATAAAGAAACATGTCCATGATACGGAGGAAAAGAGATCAAATCCATATAGATAAGAATATACATTGTGTAGAACAGTTACACATCTTTTCCCATGACCCCGTGTTCTACCCTAGTATGTGGAATATGTCATCAAAATGTTCTCATGATTTACTACATGATATGTTGGATTCCAATGTAGTATACCAATTTATTAGTAAATAGATCCATCCGAGGTATGTATTCCCATATATGGATATACTATTTATCCTGTGTATCTAGTCCAAATCATGTCATGTGGTAGAGTACATTCTATGTAGACACTCCATGTACTCCACCCTAGTCCTTGTACTTCTTCTAGTACATGTCAAACCATTTAATTGATGACTACACACCGTGTTGTAAAGGACTACATGCCATGTGTGTTTAGTTTTCTATAAACATGTATTCTTCCTCCCACTCGTGCATGTTCCACCATCACATTGAAATCTTTCTACAATCACATCGTTAGCCTCAGATCATCTAAAGAAATCCTCATCATTACATGAACAACAGATTCAGGTTTCTAATCCATTTGAAAAATTGTTTTATTTATTACTCTTCATTCAATTATGAATAACAATGAATAAATGGAAATTGAGGATCCACATTCGTCCTAATCACTTCATCTTCATCATCAAACCACTATCATGTAATGTTGATCTCAGATATATGATATCAGAACATTGAACCAAGAAACATGTGTACAATTATCGAATGATTGAGGATTTTAACACAGTGTTCTAAAAAATATATCTCTACTATGAATTTGGAATGGAGGGCTAAAAGAAAACCCCAATAAAGGGGAATGAACCTCAATTTATGTTGTTTCTATCTCAATTCATTAATATTAGAATGAAAATAGAACAAATCAATAATCAAAATGATACTTTTCCCTTCTAAACCAATAGAATATATTACAATCCTATAAGAGGATCAGATCACAGATCATTTTGTTCATTGATTGGTCCGTTTTCATCATATAAATCAAGAATGTAGAATAAAACAATAAAAACACACACCATACATCGATTTTGTTCAATGGATGATGATGAATGATCCATTATCATCATCATAGGAATGAAATTTATAATCTTAATTCTATTGATATTTGATGCAAGATCTCTTGGCTTTCATCTGCGAAGATTCTACAAACCTCTCTCCACTAGTAAAATAACAAATCCATGGTTATGTTCCTGACACCAAAAATATCTAAAATAGTATATTTTATAGATTTTTAGTCTCCATATCAGTGAAAATGAAATAAATTAATTCTATAAAATAATTTTAATCATTTCAATGCCCATGTAGATTTTTTTGAAAATGATCCACGTAGACGAATGGTAATTCACACATAGGATAAACCTCGTGTTTTGAGCTCAAAATTTCCTTCCAATATTTTATCTAGTAACCCATTTAGATTTCATTCATATGTTTCAAGAAACCCACATGCCCATTATTTTTCATATATTTAATATATTTCCAACATTTATTCTGGGAAAACCAGGCATTAGATCTACATGTCATCTGATCTCTTAGTCGCGATAGTAATCCATATAACAGATGACAATAATATACAAAAAATCTATGTCATTAAATTTAACCCACTCATATTTATCTCCTCTATTTATTCATATACATTTTCATATAATAGATAAAAATTCCACACTATTTTACTTAAAATGATGAATTTTTTTGAAGAACATTTGACATTATTTCTATCTCTACTAAAAAAAATTCATCCAATCCCATGTTTTCTAAAAAAATGAAGTAGTTTTTAAACTATTCAAAATGATTTAGTATAGTTATATTTAAATATTTATATAAATTTTTTGAAAATAATCCAAATTTAATTTCTACAAAGATTTCAATTCGGATTTTACAGAAAATGTGAAATAAATATTTGGAGATATGTAATTGTCATGTAAATAAGTTAATTCCTTCATGAACACTCAATGATTTAAATACTAACTTACAGGTTTCGATGAATATATTAAATGAATGTTTGGTTAACATTTAGTTTTAAAAATTAATTTCAAAAAATGATTTCTATATTTTTCCCATGAATGTATTCAAATATAAATATATATGGAAATGATATTCATCCTCAATGGAAAACCATTATCCATAGTCTGATATGGAAATTATTTATTGAATCTAACCTTATTATTCATCTAGAGAGTTGGTGGTTATTTTAAAATACTATTGTATTTAATGTTACTTACTTGATTCATTATTCATACATTAACATTCTCATTAATTATTCACATTCATGTGATAATTTGAATATAAATTTCCCATAAATATCTAAATTATTTTTCATAGATAAAATTATTTATTAAACCACATTATATTTATTGATTTTTTTACTGTGAAATTTAATTCATTAGTTGATGAAATATTCATAGTTTTTAATCCTTCGTCAAAATTAATATTTAATGTTAAGAAATATTGTTTTTAATTTCAAAAATTTATTCAATATAAAAGAATATTTTTACATGTATTAATATGTGGGACCTGAAATTATATTTCCCCTCGATGCAAAATCATGTCTCATAAAAAAACACTGTTTGTGAAATTAAATTGGTTTCTAGAAGTTGTTTTTAGATTTCAGTAGGAAATATATTGACATTAGTGGTATAATTATGCCAATTATCATAACATCCAATAATTAATAATTCAAATACTTGATAATTAAGTTTTTATTATACCTTATAATTTTGTAATTTAATTATCCTTAGATAAATTTCAATCAATGTTCATTGATAAATGTCATTTATTTACATTTATTTACATTTTCATTTTGATTATTCCATATCTTATCATGATACTCATGTAATTTAAAATACATATGTTTTCATTTTTTTTATTTTCTATATTTATTATTCCTCATCTTATCATTATATTAATTTTATTTAATTACATGATGTGTTCTACTATATTCCATTACAGGTTAACTATGCTTTTTTATTCCTGATACATTCAACTATATATACCCCTTACAAATAATTTTATCTTACCAATATTTTTCCCTAATCCCCTGCTTTGATGAATATTTTTTGGAATGAATTCATGGATAATATTTTTCTCATTTTTATGATTTGGATTATATATCCTTATATTAAATGGGTATCATGTATAAATATGGTTCTCCAAAAAAGAAAAAATTATCGATCAATATTGATTTATACCTTTTTATCGTTGATAAAGTAATAAATTAGGACATTATATATTGGTTTCTAGGTTAGATGGAATTAAAGTAAGTATTAGTGGATGTTTAGAAAAAACCATTATAACTAGATCTTAGAAAACATAAGTTTGTCAACATAACTCTATGATAAATGTAGAGGATAAGTTTATAATAACATTTTAATGTTTTCATATGGAGTATATTAGGTTTTTTATGAAATACATCACTTTGTATATACAACATGTGGACATAGTTCTGGAACAAATATACCTAGAGGTAATAAATTCAAAATGGAGCATTGGGCATGACACGATGGTCACCCGGTTCCGAAAATGAGCCTTACTAATTACATAGTTTGACACTCCCCAGGTATATTCTTTGGATAATTCAATTTTTTATTACTAATTATTATTAATGATTTGAAAATAAATATTATCACCATAGAATCAATGTTCATTATTATGATATTGTTTCTCCATTATTTTATCAATATATGATAATTATTTCACTAATTTTTATACAATACGTTACTTTTATAAATTATATATTCTTATATAGTCATTATATCATGTAAAATTTTTTAATAGAAAGTTTAATGGGTACCTCATAAATGTATTCAATCCAATGAGTAAGAATGATTGTTTATTATATTTGCTTAATAACTTATTTCAAAGGAAACATGTAACCAAACCAATATCATCATGTTTTTTCAAATTATCATGTGACAAAAAGATAGATAAAAACGTATTTTTTTATTTTGGATTCATAGGGAGGAATGATAAGAAGAATAATACTTAGAAAAAAGATGGATAAATGGAATAATGGAAATAAGGCTTATTCTACATATGATAATTAATGAATGAAACAACATTGTACTTTCTTAATGGAAATGAAAATTTTCAATATGTTTAGAGATAGAGGACCACGTGATTATGTATTAGTGTGGAATAAAATGGTTTCTAATGTTCAATTATTCGACTATAAGGGGAAAAGGTACAACAAAAATGAATTTCCAAGTGGTAATGGAACATACATCAAAGTAGATAATGGATCATTGTCATGTTTATGCTATTACTACAGATTAATTGGAATGATAAATGTACATGTGATTAGATAAAATTATTATTTAAATTTATTATCTATCAATGATATAAACTTCCAATAATTTGTGTAATTATATGTATTTTACTGCAATGTTTTTTCATAAAGATTAAAGGGGTATGTCACATGGTACCAGGAAATAATAATAAAAAAGTAAATGGTAATAGAAACTTTTTTGAAAATACTGGATTGTGGGAAATATTAATCTTAATTTTTTTGTTATTTTAATAACAATATGTTCTTATAAATAGATTTCTTATACCTATAAATTAACTTCAATTGTACTAACTACCTTCGAAATGAGTAAGGATATGCGAACAATATGTTTTATGCCATAATTGATGGAGCAAGAATCATTTTGGAATTCATGAAATATTTCCTTAAATATTATTTTTATTTATGTAAAAGGAATCATGAAAATTTTCTATATGGTTTCATGGTAATTAAGGTTAATTCCATGGTTTTATAGATTACATTATGATGTTATTTGTGTATTTTGAATGTGGAAATTAAGCGATTCTTCAGTAATTTTAGAGATTAATGGTATGTTCATTTTGAAAATTTTATGATATTATTTATTTGGTTTTGGATCAAAATCATTTCTAAGTGTTATAAGGATCTCAATTTTTTGAATGGATTAAGATAAAAATTTTAGATGTTATTAGATTTTAATTTATGACATCACTCTACGATGGTTTATGGATATTTTCTAACCTGTATTAACCATTTAATTATAATAATAACTAGAGATGGAAGGAAGGCCTTATCATTAATTAATAGATCTTATAATACTCTAAAAAATAATTTTAGTTCTTCGGGAAAACAAATATTTTTTTTTATATTCTTGTCATATAGTATTTGATGAATTTAAAAGAAAGATAAGCCTAATGAATGGATGAAATTATTCGATTGAAATAGAAACATATCAATTAATTGTATTTTCGTTATATTTGTAGACAGTAAAATCATCCCTCTATATTAAGGAAAAAGTCTTCAAAAAAATTATCCAAATATGTCCATATCAGATGAATCAAATGGAATTTTATTTTGTCAAATATTTTTATTGTGATCATTAACCTTTTTATATCATCCACATTATTGTGATCAATGATCTATATCACTCTCTATTTTTCATTGGAAATTAGTATTCTCATAAATTTCATCTCATATTTCCCATCTATATTATCATTCATGGAATCCTACTTATGTTTCATTCCCCATGGACATCATACTTAATTTTCTCACTTATTAGGTGGAACATTTATTAACCATTTTTTGATGAGTGTTTTCCAAAAATTGTATTTCTACATTTCAAACCCTTCATTGTGGATATCTATTTTAAATTTTGACGATGAAATTTATTTAAGGATGGGAGAATGTAACACACATAGATTTTTAAAAAGAACAATTTTTATATTTTAGATTATATTATTATGTGATATTCAAAAACTAATGAAATATATTTCTTAATGTTTAACCTCAATGATTTATTGTGAAACACGCAACTCTGAGTCAAAATGAACCATGACTTAGTGTATCGATATATTCAACAAATAAATTTATTTTTACCATTTGTAAAAAAATATTAAATTATAATTATGGTTATTTATTGATTAAAATAATATAATAATATTTTGGATGAAACAAATCCATGAAAAATGTATTTTTCCAAAAACGGTTTAGTCTATATTTGTGATAAAAATATAAATTTATTTAAATAAATTATAAATATTATTTGATAATTGCAACATTATTATTGAAATTATAATATCAATATTATCCTATAATATATTTTTTAAATTTTTATAAATTCATACATTTTTAATTAATAGTGAAAAACTTACTTTTAATTGAAACATTCAATTTTATTCAAATTAATTATAGATATAACTTATATATTTTTTTCTTATTATAATTTATCATTATTTCAAGTATATATTTATTGATTCAATTTAGTTGATAATACAATACACTTTAAAATTCAATAAAATCTAAAAATTCTTGGTTCACATTCATCTTATGTCACAAAATATGAAATAACTCACCTGACCACAAACAAAACATCCATTTACAAATTTAAAAAATAAAATTTTGGAATTATATATAATATAATTTCACTATTTGTTACATAATATATAATAAATTTGGAAAAATATATCTATATCTTATTCATGATATCATCCAAAACACATTTTTGAAATCTCTCAATGTTTTATAATCATAATCCACATTTAAAAAACAAAATAATGTTACCTCATAGGCATTGATAGTTTTAATACCAGTATTGAATTAGAAAATCCATTAATGTATAAAAATATAATCCTCTAGCATTGAAATGATGTTTCTCAAGCTATAATGGGATCTGTCATGATCTCTATAAATTATGTATATATTTATACCTATTCCTAGTAGCTACATAAAATTCATATATTCAAAATCATATAATCAATTTGTTTATGGATTTGAGTTACTATGTTTTATAATGTATCTCAATCCCATATTGAAAAATTTTACACCTCGATTCTCTTTGTATAGATCTAAAAAATTAAGGAATATGTTACATGTAGTCTATATAAGAATATTAGAAAATCCCATGACCCATTTCTATATTTATAATAACATCATATGTAATACCTTGGTATTTTTATTCACATTCTTACATGTCATAACAGAGGCCCCATATGAAATACTAACCATACGAGAGGCAAAATACAATCTTGGTTATGATCTAAAAGACGAAATGATTGAAATTACACCCCACTACAGGATAATTATAAATACATCAAGTATTTTATAAGTGAATTTAATATGTATTTATGTTCTCATGGTAGGTATACTATCACCTCAATGTATAGTGAAATATAAATATGATACATGCACCCATATTATACAAATTACATTGTATATAAAACTCCATATGGTAGGTTTAGTTTCATATACAACACACTATACTCATTTTATGGCTCATGAGATGATTTCATATATCTATTAGGATTGATGATCATTTTAATGACATGATATCTTCATAGACTATAATAATACATAGTGAAGAACAATTGATTATAACTCAAAATTAGACATTGAGTTCAAAATTATCATTACACTTAATATATAATATGAAAACCTCATTGTAGAATAATAATATTATGATTAATTCTTATATATATTATTAGGTTATATGTTTTTATACCCTTTTAAGAATACATAACTAAACCATGAATATGTTCTTCTCTAATTGTATCACATAAAAGATGATACTAGACAATATATACATATCATATACTTTTTTGGGTCTTGTTAAACTCATTAAATCTCAATTTAATTCTTTTCACATGTCTATATGACCATCTGATAAAACCCATCAACTAAACTCATTCATTTTGTAACATTTGTTATGAAATATATTTCGAATAATGTTTTAAATAGAATCATTTTTATAATCTATAACACATTCCACATGTATTCAAGTCTCATTAATACATCAATAAAAAATTTATAATGTTATTAATATTTAATTTATACTTAAAAATCATTCTATTTTCATCATCATCATTATTATTCAAATAATATTTCAGTAAAAACCCTTCCGTATGAAAAGTTTCATAAATAATTTCCCTATTTACATTATTATGGTTCTAATACATAATAAAATCCTCTTTTATATTATATTACATTATCCTTGTAAGTATAATTAAATGTATCTCTTAAATTAATAAAATACCGAAATATATTTTCAGTTGTATATTTTTATTCACTCTATATTTGATATTGGAATAGTATTTTATTTATTAACACATAACATATGAATGCAAAAAAATAATCTTAATAGATTCTTAAAAACTATAATCTCATTAAAATATCCTATTAGGTCACACAATACTAATATTTAAAAAAAAATAACCATCATTTCAATCACCACTAATATTTAAAAAATAATCTATTGGGAACCATTTCTCATATATTGTTCAATTTGTTTGAATTTTTTTTTCATAAAATGAGATTTTATATATTAAAATCTGCACTAATTAGTAGTGGGAACACTTCCCCAAATATTCTAATAAATATGTTGGATAATATAATAATCTGTGATGAAACATCTTTATCCTTCTCCTCTTTTAAAAAATAAAATTTTTATATTTGATGAATCTGAATACATTTTGTACCAAAACATCATCATATATCATCAATAATAAAAAATTCATCATAGCTTCTCTTATCACATACGGTAAGGGAGAAAAATATAGAACATTTAATTCAATCTATATCAACATAATATATTCATTAGAAGTAAAATATATTATTCAATTTTTTTTTATCATCAATTGAATAAAAACATAAAGCACTATAAATTCCTACGCTAAATTTAGAATATTTATTACTCATGAAAATTGTAAATTATGAGTTGTGTACCATATTTTATTTAGGAATCAAGCAATGTATTCTGATAACACTGATCCATGAAATGTACTTTACATGGTAATTCTGAAACTCACTACATTATCACAAATAATTTAATCATATATAATTATTTATTTTAAAATTTAATGCACTATTTAGTTTTCAATTACCATAGATGAATACCCAATCAATCGTTAGTATATTCCATAAATGTATTTTCAGATTTATGTTTAAACATTACCCACACATTATATAGATTTTTCACTAGATCATTGTAATCACAATCACTATTTCAACTATCTTCATCCTGTTGAGAAATAAGGGTGATTATATTTTGAAATCACTGACATTTTTTAAAAATTTCTATCTATGATTATATAATAAATTAAATATATTGTTCCAAAAAATATGAGTGACTTTATAATCACCTATTCTTTGATAGATAATCAATTTTGTTATTTTAATGGTCAAACATGTTCATTTTTCTATCATGCATATAATACCTTTTAATCCTTTTGTTAATCCTTATATGCATAAAAAATAGCATTGATTCGATAGTTGAATGAAATAATTTATTACAACCCCCTCATTCCAATGATACCCCTACAAGGTATTGGATAATTGTTGTTTGTACAAACATATCACATACAGAATTGATTACCCTAAACAATAATATAGGGTTTGATATTGGATTACCAACCCCTAAGAAAATCCCACATATAAAAAATAATTTATATATATAACCATCCCATAATTAATGAATAAGGCAATAAATTATAATAAAACTACCCCTATAAATATGAAATGACTAGTCTAACAATAGTGACTCAACAATAGATACAAATCACACGCTGGTAATGTCCACGATAATCCCCAAAGTCCTCAAAGGAACCTAAAAACTATTGTAAATATATTTTTTGGGTCATAATAAAATTTATAATTAGTATTATAATACAAATGGATTCTATTCTATATGATAAAATAGAATACTAATTAACATGTGAATAAATATTAGAACAAATAGGCACTTAACAGTATAAATAACCAATCCGGGCATCACCATTTCCAAGTCATCAAATCATGAATCCAATATACTAATATATTATAAAAATACATACTTCAAAATTTAATCCATTATGCCACTAGTTTTCCACACTCCGTCCCAAATATTAATGATCACATTCTCCCATCCCATACATAAATATCAAATCATGTAGATATCTATCTCTGATGTGGGTCAGTACACATCAATACCAACCCTACAGTTATAACTTCTAGTATCATGTGTTATAATTAGTCATTTTTATATCAAATATCACTTAAAGACACATGGGATTTCACACCACATCATTCCCAAATTCACATAGTCCATTACACTGTATCACACCTGAATTATCCTATTTCATCAATTAACCTCACTAGGGCAGTAGGGTACCAATAACATGGTTCACATCAACCTTATTCTTACTAAATTCAATAAAATACCCACACCCCAAATCACGTCCACATTCTAACTATTTAATCTCCAACATAAAACCATAACATCAATGGTGATGTAATATTTCAGAAGAGTTGATAACTACTGTCCTTTATTATCAGCGTCATTGATGTTGGGGAAAACTCCCTTAACCAGAAACATTGGGAGTTGTTATGGTTACCCTAATAAAGTACAGAGTGTAAGAAAATAAATAAAAATTGGGGATATGTTATCAGAAAAAACACCCAAAATATATTTCACAAGAACTGCACTAGAAAACACAATAACAAAACTATCACACCATGAAAAAATTGTTGGAACCCAAGAGACCAATAAATGAACCACACGACACCCCCCGATATTAAGCCACACAAACACACATACAATTAAAAATCAACTATTACACAATTTTTAAAAAATAACTATCTCCCAATTATTAATACATTTAATACAACATTTCAACAACCCTTCAATTTTTTTTTAAAAAAAAATTTATGAAAAATAATACACAAAAAATATAACTAAACCATATTCATTTACCCACAAATTTCTTATTTCATCATCCTTAAAAACTTATTAAATGGATAATGAATAAAATACACAAAAAAAACTATAGAATATATCACCCATATCATCATAATAACAACTCATCTACACTACCACACCATGAAACCTCCCCACCAATTCCCACATCACATCCCATATGTACAATATCGAATCACACAACCATTACACAAATATCGACATTTTATCTGATGCATAGATGATCGCATCACACAACCATTGAAAACAATGAACATAAAAAAAAGGTAATATTACATGAAGAACAAAACATATAATCACATTCAATATTCATCATATTTTTGTTCTTTGGGAATACATTACTTTACATCATTATTTAGCATGGGTAATATCACATAAAGATGGTTTCAATGGGAATCCCATTTATTATCCACATTTAAATTCATAGAAGATTCATTCAATGGGATATAAAATAATCAACTGGGCATTTTTAACATATACATATCCACTACTACACAATCATGACTCCTAACATCCATGATCTTCAACAATGATAACATCATGAAAAACCTCATATATAATATCATCAATTTATTAGATGAGGTGGTGTGGTTTATATTTTACACAATGATTCAAGGGTTTTGACACGTGTGGTAGGTGATTCCAGGTGTATGAAATTATAGATGAGAAAAATTTTATTAATTTCTTTTTTTAGCACACTTATCCTTCATTATAAAATCTATTAATTATGCTTTTGGTGACATTTGTTATATAAATGATTTTTAGGTACCAATTTTGTGTCCAATTGGTGTTTTTACATGTTGATTCTATGTTTTTCCAATTGGGGTTATTTTATAACTCATGTTATTTATTTATAAAAACATATAAGTGTTTCAAATTATGTTTTTTTAAATAGTGGTGTGAAAATAGAGTTCAAGGTGCAATTTTCATAGATTTTGTGTGAAAAAACATTGGAATAATTTGTACTGTTATTCTATGTAATTTTAAATGTTTTATTTAGTGATCTAGATGGTGAAAAGCATGTGTAGCTATTGTTTTGAGTAGGATATTACCCTAAATGATGTGTTTATGTGCTAATGGATTTTCATAACATGTGAAAATGGTTTGAGCTTAATGGGGGAAATTTGGGTATCTAGGAGGGCGGATCTGTACTAGTGTGCTAGTGATTCAGAGCTGTTTTATCCATATTTCACTGATCAAAATAGATAAAGAAAATAGTACCAAAACTATATTTATGATAATTGTGGGACAATAGGCTATTGGATTGTTTCCTACTATAGGCTCTTGCATGATAACATATGTTTCTATCATTATTTTACACTATGGTATGAGGTACATGGGGCCCCTAACTAACTAGTACCTTTCGTTGTTCCTAATAATGATCTTCATTGAATATTTTGTATTTATCATTGGCATATGGTGGGTTTGGTTTTAAAATAAATTAGATTACATGTTTAATTAATATTTTCTCACTCATAGAAAATTCCCTTTGAAAACATTTTCATTTAAAGGTTTCATTCTTTTGAAATTATTTCCACCACTTCTTGCATATCAAAACAAGCATGCTTATTATTTTGTATTGATTACTCTATGTATTCACATGGTGGTATCCTAATAGGATTAGGATAACACCATACTTAAACCCCTTGGGTGTATATAAACTTGATCATGTTTGACACAGGTAAAGGAAAATACCTTGGGTGATGGCGGTTTGGGTTGTTAGTTCTCATCCTTGGGACGGTGTTGTGGAGACGACTTGTGGGTGATGACCCCATGTCCTGTGGAGTTGTTGGTGCTATTTTCATGCTACATTAATGTGTCTTTGAAAAAATTGTTCTATTTTTAAACCTTTCAATTTAGTTTTGTATTTTTTTAAAGCTTGTTTGGAATGAATTTTCATATTCTATTTATCAAATGTTTTTTATTTTTTATATATCCATACTTGGGTAAATCGTTCCCAAATCAAATTCTATGACACTAGAGAATTAATACCAGCCAGTGGGGATAGGGAAAACCCTTCGAGAATTGTAACTGGCTGAGTTTTGTTCTGTTTTTGTTGGCGTCTAGATTTAGTTTGTGAGAAAATGGTATCAGAGGAGGTTAATGTTTTTGGTATATATTATTATTTTGGGATGAGTCGAGCTAAATATGAGCTTAGATTGTATAGACTCGTTGTTTTTATCATGATTAGAGTACGTGGCCTACATATTTCATCGAATTACTTGATTCACCCTGGGACATTGGAATTTTATGTTTGACATCACTTCCAGATGAGACGTGTGGGTTGCAGACTAAATGTGGACATCGAGTGGGAGTGGGGTAGTTGTTTCATTTATCATTGTAACACATTTTGATTATTTATATTTGTTGTTATTGATGAAATTTTCCGAATTTTTGTACCGATTTTTGTTCTTGTGACTTTTGTTTTTGGTAGCAACATGACTCCCTAGAAAGCTTTCAGGAACCCATTAATGGAAGATGGAGACAGTTCTCCCTCGTAGACCGATCAGAGGCCCGTATAGGTTGTGGTTTGGGCTTTCCATTCTCTTTAAAATGGATCATCTCTTGGTCCATCTCAATATAGAAAGGATGATACTGGTCCTAGGAATAACAGGCACCTGGAGTTCTGGAAAAAAGGCTTCTACTTTCTGAGGTATTATAGACCCACAGCAAGAAGAGGAATGGCTCGAAAAGATGGAGCGCATTTTCGAGTTACTAGACGCACCCGAGGATGTCAAGGGGAAGAGTGACTCTATTATGTTGGAGGTTCCATAATGTAGGTGGTGGGAATATTTACATCAAACTAAAATGAATAATCAGATACTCTGGGGAGATTTCAAGGTCTTATTTAATGACCAATACATCCCTGAAGTCTTGTCACATGCTAGATACTGAGAGTTCATGGATCATGTTAATGGGGGGATGTTTCAATGATAGTGTTTTTAAACCATTTCACATATATGGTTTGTAATTGGCTTGAAATCATCCCTAATGAGGACGTGAAGGCCCAGAGGGTTTAGAAAGGAATACAACCGGGGATATACTGATAGTATCCTTTTATGGGGAGGAAATAGGCTGAGGTGATTGATCGGGTGTTTCTAGTGGAGATTGACCGAAATGGGAGGTCTGGTTTTTCTGGGAAAGTATCTGTAGTGGGAATTGGAAACTCTTTGTAGAAGAACTGGAAGTGAGAGGAGTAGGGGGAGAAGGGAGGTGGTAGTTCAGGACACTCTTCCAGGCATTTTTCATATGTGGATTCTTATTCGAGATCTATTTTATTACACCATTGTTGGAGGTCGGGACCCATACGACCACTATGATCATTTCCTCTGAAGTCATATTATCGATGTGGAGGTATGGGTCACTTGCATAACTTTTTCCCAGTGGCACGTTGACTTTAGAGTGGGGATGGATCAGTGGCATCAAGAGGAGTCGTAGCACAGTCAGATACATCGAGGACTTGGGAATCTAGAAATGGCGGTCGTAGTGATAGAGATGATTCATTTCTTGGGAAGATCAAGTTTAGGTCAAAACTATAGACTAGCAGTCATCCCCATGCGGAGACCAAACATCTCCTTGTGGTGGACTAGGCACCAGCAGGATTAGAGGTAAGACTGTCAACTATTCGAGGTACCATTTTGATTGCATCTTCTATAGATATTTCTCATATTGATACGGAATTCACAATTTCATTCATTTATGTCTGTTGTTTTACATGCTAATAATTCCAATCGAGTTGTTTTTTTTCCATGGAGTTGGTGACGTCGTAGCGAATGAAGGAGTACGGTCTCAGGTGCCTGTCGTGTGCGCTTTCCATGTCAAGGGTTGAGATGTAGTGGGATATCTTTCTCATAGATCTTTCTTTATTTAACACAATACTTGTCATGGATTGGCTAGTAAACTTCTAAGCCCACATATATTGTTATAGGAAGTGAGTGAGTTTCAGGGTACCTGATAGGAGCCGTCATGTTCTTCGTGGGGAATGAGATCCTCGTTCGAGTTATGCGGGACCTCCACTCCCAGAGTTTGGAGATATTTTTTTAAGTAATCATCACCCGATATGGAGTACGATGGTCATGATCTTGATGGTGGAATACCTCATGTAGTGGATGATTTTATAAATGTATTTCCAGGTGATTTTTTCAGTTTTTCCCTTATAGTGGGATATGGAGTTCTCAATTGATCTATCACTGAGAACAAATCCTATTTCTCTTCCCTCACATAACATGAACCCCACTATAATGAGGGAATTAAAGATACAGCTAGGTGATGTATAATCCAATGTATTCATTCCCCCGAGCATCTCTCCTTAGGCCGCTCATAAGATGTTCATGAAAATGGCAGAAGAATCCCTCCTGTTGTGCATTGACTACCTGAATGTAAATAAAGAAAAATCAAAAACAAATATCCATTACGCTAAATAGATGACTTGTTTGATCAGTTGAATTAGGGATAGGATGTTTTCTAAAATAGACTTTCATTCGGGCTACCATCAACTAAGGGTGAAAGAGGCAGATATCAGAAATAAAACCTTCCGATTTAGGTACGACAACATTGAGTACTTCGTCATGCCCTTAAGATAAACTAATGCTCCAACTGTCTTTATGGAGGTTATGAATTGGGTGTTCTATCAATAACTCAATTTGTTTTGTGGTATTTGTGAATGAAATCCTTGTTTATTTGGGATCTAAGTAGGAAAGTAATCATCACATGTGGACCATTCTGGGCACATTGTGAGACCATCAACTTTATGTGAAGTTATTAAAGTTCTCTTTATGGATCATCGAGTTGAAATTTCGGGGGCATGTGATCTGTGAATAGGGTGTTTCGGTGGAACCCTAGAGGATATGTGCAGTTATTTCATTGGAGTATCCGAAAAACGTGTTTGAGTTCAAGATTTTCCTTGGCATGGCTAGTTATTCTAGGCGGTTTGTTCAGGATTTCTCTTGGATTGAATCATCGATGACCGCACTCACCCTAAAAGTTGTTATGTTCGTATGAGACCCAAATTTCAGGTATCTTTCTAGGAGATAATGAGTTGGATGACTACCACCTCTGTTATGATTTTTCCAGAGACTTGAAATGGGTATCTAGTGTATTGTGATTCTTCTGGTATGGTTCCTTGGTGTGTGATTATGCAGGATGATCATGATGTGGCATATGGCTCTTCCCAACTCTGACCACACAAAAATAATTACCCAAATAACGACATGAAGTTATTAGTTTTGATGCATGATATGATGACTTGGAGTCAGTACCTCTTTGGGAAAAATTTGTGTTCTACTCTGATCAAAATATATTGGCCTATATCTTCTCACATAAGGAACTCCACAAGTGGTAGCTTCATTAGATCGAGTACTTGAAGGGGTTCAACATTGGCATTATCTACACCCTAGGCAAGGGTAACGTGGTTGACAAATCCATGAGTAGAAGAGTCTCAGTTCATGCTTTGAGAAAGTTCAATGATTAGTGGTATCTAATGGAATTATTTTCATTAGATGAATGTAGAGACCAAATAGGAAATGAGGTTGCATTCTTGGTGACCATTCAGTTGAATCCTTCTCTGGTGGAGATAATTCAGTGGGAATAGTCTTGTGACGAAATTTTTCAGCTGTGAAAGATGATTATTCAGGGTGGGGAGACGTCTTCTAAAGGGTTGTTATCTCTTGAGGGAATCATTTTCTTCAAGGGTCATTTAGTAATTCTATTATCTCTGTGGAAAATGGTGATCAAGGATAACCACCAGTCATAATGGGATGTCCATCCCCTAGAAACAAAGATATATATTGATGTACCATGGATGTTCTTGTGATTTTTTATGAGATGAGACATCACGAGCATTGTGTAAAGATTCCATATATACCATCATGGTCAATCAGAGCATCATAGGACCTCCAATTTTCTATAGCCATTACCAATTCCAACCTGGAAGTGGGATGAGGTAGCCATGGAAATCATTTTTGGCATGCCTCATACACCACGGAGTAAGAAAAAAATTAGGGTGGTGATTGATCATATAACCAATTCAGCCCACTTTATTCTGGTCCAAGATACAACTAAAGTAGTTGAGTTGGTCCGTTTCTATCATCAAGAGGTAATAAAGCTAAATGGTGTGTCATAAATAGTTGTCTCATATAGAGACACATATTTCACTAATTGGTTTTCAGAATGACTTCATGATGACTTGGGGTCTCAGATTATGATCATCATGAGCTGTGTATGATGCCTTAGATTGAAAATTGTTTCCATCAATCACATTAACCATTATTTCTTGGAAATTGGATACCTTTTTCCCGTCTTTTTTGTATAAAACATCTCCTAGTCCCTCTGTGACATTTCCCATGGTGCCTCTTTCAACTCTTGTTTCATGAAGGAAGTTTATTCTTATTCCTCTTATCAACCTTATCAGATGGAATTTCATGAGATGTCATCATACTCCTCCTTGAATTCCTTGTGAATTATTCAATGTGCAAATTTTTAATATTGATTTTTGATATTTGGTTTGGAAGAATAACGATATATTCTACTTGAGCTCCCATTTGATTGGGAATCTCACAGGTACATTCATCGTCTTTCCCTTTAATTAATTTGTTATCAATATTACTCATATTAAAGGCCATTTACTAGAAAAAAATTATGGATGAGTATCTGAAATATTTTAACACATAAAGGGGAATCCAATGACATAATGGGATAACTAATAAATTACATTTATCTCCTTAACATAAAAATTTATAGCCTTTAATATATGTTATCCATGATTTAACCCCTAGTGTATATTCCTATAGGATTTTTTATCCCTTCATCATGGTTAATACTATGCTTAAGAATTTATGAAATCATATTTCCTAGGAGTTTCAAACCAAGAGAACAGAAAGGAAAATTTCCATGAACTAGTTTTCATTCGATTCTACTTCAAAGCGGTGCTTTCAGGTTTTTCCCCTAGATACATATGTTCCAGATCGACTTCTGCTTGTCAGTTTTATGATAGGGATGTATTTTTATGATAAATCACTTAAACTATACATTGAAAAATTTAGGTATATTTTTCATATACTTATTCTTATCCTTAATGTTTTGAATAGGGTTTTCAAATCCTAATCCCAAAAACAACTAAACCAAACCCCTGAATCTAACTATAACCACCATTCTCTTTATAAAATACATTAAAATTATTTATTACATAATATTGCACATAAGAAAACACTGAGGATCAATAGTTATAGTGAATTTGGAAATTAGGAACATTACCTAACAACTAGAAACATAAAATATAGAATTTATTGAAAACATTGTTGACATGACCAAATCATTCCTTCATACATAGAACTTTATGGGATACCCTGAGGACATACATAAGAAGGTGGTGAGATATAAAGGCATATAAGGGAGTAAACAAGTCATAACATGAATAATACAGTACATGTAATGAAATAATAATATCAATGGTTCATAAGAGATGATTGAACATAAAGGGATGATATATCATGATTATCATAACATGGACATCTAGAAACAACATACAACATGACATTATCATGATCCAAGGCTCATTGCACATGAATTAGCATGAGTAAACCCTCATTTCCCATTATATGAAATGATTAAACCCTCATTTCATATGAAATATCATGATACTAAACATTACCCAATGAATTGGAGTGCTACTGGGGAACACACTTCATAATCATTTCATTTCATGAATAGGTGTGCCACATAGATCATATAACACGAAATCATTAAACATCTCATTTATTACACGATAAATTAAATTGGAATAAATATACATGTACGTACCCTTAAATATTTATATGTTCATAAATTTGAATACCCTTGATAGATAAATTGGTATGGTATTCACTGCACAATGATAATGGAATGGAAATTCGAGGTGCAATTTCGAAAGCATAACGACCTGACATAAAAATTAATAAAAATGGTTGATGAGAGATAATGGGTTATATCATCCTATGTAAAGAACATTTATAGTAAGGGGACACGTGGATAAATTTCCCAACACATGTAATTTAGAAATAAATGGTGTAACATGATAACGAAACATGAAGAAAGAGGGGAAATGGAAAAACACTTATGAAATATCTACATGGTAACGAGTATACATGGGAGGTATTAATGAGGGAGAGAGAGTAATATCATTATTAAAACATAAGGAGGGTATTATGGGTGATATGATAAATCATACCATAATGTTTTTAATTCAAATATAAAAGGGTATATCAACATAATGAGGCATGAACAAAAATGAGAAAAAATAAATCCCTTACACGAGTGTGTGTCTTAAAAAGCATGGGGAGGGTTTTTTTAGAGATTCGGTTACCTTGGGTGGTTTCTAGAGAGTATGGGAAAATGATTGGTCGAGCATTAAATTTTTGGAGTGAAGAGTAATGTGAGACTGTGTGGGTTTATGTAGTAAAGAAGAGATAATTCATTATTATTTAGGTTTGGGACACTACAAATTAAACTAATTAAAAACACAATCTATACCATTATTTTTCCTATTGTTTCCCTCAAAGGGGAGTGGTATAGAATATTTATTAAGAACATTGGCTGAAAAAATTATAATATTAGGATTTTTTATGGGGAGGTGAATCAAAATATCACAGAAATTAGATTAAAATGTTAAAATACTTAATAAGTCAAGGAGGGTCTACAAGGAAATTATAAAAATAATCAAACAAATATAAAATCCCAATATTATAAATCTAAATCATATATCATCTGAATATACCTTTATTAGTATTTTATTACAACAATATAGGGTTTTTAAGATGTCATAAAACACATTATTTATTTAAACAATATTTAATTTTTACCCTAAAATTTGTCTCTCAATGAAAATGTTTAAAAAATCACAGTGAGATAACATCAACATCCTAATTTCAAAAATAATATTAATAATATTGAAATAATTTTCTAAATATGTGAATTTTCACTTTTAAAATAAAAAAATCATTTATAGAAAATTGACAGGATTTGAAATAATCTATTTCCAAACATTAATGAAAATGAAATTAGGATTCCTAAAAAATTGATGATCATTTTTTAAAATTCTATAATAAAAATATTTTATTTTTTTATTTTTTATTCAAAAAATTCATTAATTCATAAAAATAAATTCATTATTTAAAAATAAAATTTCATTATTATCATATGAAAATATAATTCTTATCAAACAGATTACATAATAATTTATACATTAATAACAATAAGGAATATAATCACCACATGGAATTAAAAAGGGTATTCATATATCATTATTATAATTTAAATTTCAATAAAACCATAGTTTTAGATAATAATTTATAAATTAATATACTATAAAGTACCATTTCACCTGAAAATTAATATATCTAATTCAATATATTTTTAAGAAAAAATATCCACATATAGAAATTGATGGTATAAGACATTTATTAATAAAAGGGGTTACACAAAAAATATAACTAATTACTAGTTAGAAAATCCCTTATAATAATAGCAGATGTCTAAGGGTTAGTTGTGCGATGGTGACAGACTCTTGGGGCGGCTCAGATAACATCGCTCGGGCAGCAATTTCTTTTATCATCCACTTATCATGTAGGTGATTTTATTTAAGCTTTTCTTGTTGAAGCTGTGCGTGGGATTGGTCGAGAGAAGATCACATTGACACTACCTCCATTTTAAGATCCAACAAATTTGATTCATACTGCTTGAGTCTACTGGATGAGGTCATCCTCTCCTTTATCTATGTCAAAAGGATTCTTTTTAAAAACCTCAAATTTCTTTCAGTCGAGTGATCTCTTTTAAAATATTATATTATAAACGGTAATGATACATAACGATCATTTAAACCCAATAAAAAATATTTCACTTATTTTCTATATCCATAACACATTTATATAAATAAATGATTGGGAATTTTATTAAGGAATGTTCAGGTCGTTATAGCTAAGGTCGAGCTTGTTGTGATAACACAAATAGAGTCCCCTTGGTAACTATACTTATTAACATTGAATCCACCTCAATAGCTTCTCCAAGGTCCAAGAATCAGGCATAGCCTCCTGATTAGCAACACCCACATCAGAATAGGCATGCTCTCCCACACAACATCTCACCTCCACCTTGGTCAGATAATCAGGTTCCACAACCTAGATAGGCTTTTCCCGCCCATCATCATGGCCATGCCCATAGAGCTCCATTCCCAAATATTAGGAACTGTGACGAATCATTTAATTCCGCTCACAACCCATATTATTTTGGTAGATCCTTGGACTATGTAATCCTTCGTTTTCTAGAATACAAGAAGCCCGGAGAGGCGTATCACACTGATAACCCCAATTAATTCCCCTATCACTAGTTCCTTGGGCACAACCTTATGTAGTTATATGTTTATAATGACTAGCTTCATGTACTATATGCTAAAAACACAGTCATGTTGGATCATGTCCTAGAAAAGGTGGCATGTGTGTTTATAAAACCTGATAGTGATACTGAGGGTGAATGGAATTATATTTCCAATGACGGGTCTCAAAACTATATTGAATGGGTGGCCTATAAGGTCTTCATTCGTACACATATCCTTAGATATGAACATCTTAAGTAGTATGAGCCTTTATAATTCACTGGATTACGTTATTCAAATGCCTCTATATCTACATCGCAGTCTTCATCAACTTATAGGATCATGCATAAGCGATTCAAGGGAAGATAATTCCATATACCTATGAAATATTGATCCAGTAATCTCAGAAATTTCATTCCACTAGATATGAGGATTCCCCCCCCAGAGTCCTCTTAGAGATGGAGGATTCTTAAAGTGATGACCATGGGTATGAATTGGACTATACTATCGAGATAGTAAACACTTACATGGTTCCTGATGATGAAGATTGTCAGACTGACTCTCCCAACATCTATAGACGGAGCCAGTGTCGACATAGCAGTGGGTATGTAATTATCTTGAATGAATTGGTTAGTTCTTAAAACCAAGTCATGAATCCCACTATGACTAGACAGTAGGCTCAGCGCTAAGCATTTCACATGAAACCTTCTTCTATCATTTATTAGATTCACCTTCCCTGGAATTTATACTCCATGATAAAGAAGAGACACCATGACCATGCTATTATCAACTGCATTCCATTATAGATGGGCCTCGATTATTTGGACGTCAGCCAGTAGTCACTCTCCACAGTTCCACAATTATGCAATGAGACATTCCAGCACAAGCCATAATAATTTGGTTCAACCCATAGAACATGTCATAACTCCTTCCAAAGAGCGACCTCATGCTAGTTGAATAGTATGACCGGCATAGAAATATGAGGTTCTCAAGAATCATTTTGTAATTAGGGTAAGTCTCTCTATCATGGAGGCTCACCACCTATTAGTATATATGTGTGAAGCCCTTGAGGAGGAATTAAAAATCCCCCACTTGTTTGAGAGAGACGTAGAAGACGTATAACTATTCCTTTCTAAGATAGTTGAGTATGAATAATGTCAACCCATTGTCTATTTATTTAGGGGAGAAAATATTTCTACAACAAAGCGGTAGATCCTCCAATTTTACATCACTTTCTAGTTCAATGGTGTAGATGTACGTCACCTCCTTATCGACCCATGTTCTGGGATCAATCTCATTCTGACCTGGACACTCCGCAAAATGGGGCAGTCTGAAATTGATCGGAGTCCCAATGAACATGAGATTAAAGGTTATGACATGACGAAGCAGACATTATTTTTCATGATCTTCCTAAAGACCATGTTTGGTGGCCAATCTTCCATCACTTATTTCATAGTTGTCTCACAAGAAACCCCATACAATGTTTTGATGGGTAGACGATGTATCTATCATCATGCGAATTCCCCTTACACATATAACTAATTCATTACTCCATTAAAGGTTTAGTATGAGGACACCAAGATGATGACTCTCCCTTTTCCTCTTGTGAACCCATTACATGGATGCTGAATATTACAAGAGAAAGGATATATAGGCTTAGTCCAATGAACATGAACACAATACATCTGTGACCGACCTGTGGAATGACCGAGATGATGCCTTAAGTTTCACAATTCATAGATTGGAGTCCACAACACAATATTTATTTCAACTCATTATTATTTTAACAATGAGGGGAAACTAATTCTCAGGTCTATGGAACGTCCTGAGATCACCTCATATTCATATAAAAATCAGCCTCAGTTGATCCTAGAGCCCCCTACTCCTGTAAGATATATAGATGTCCACCCCATGGAAACAAAAATATGACGTACAACATTATTTCTTCGAGATGGGATTAGTCAACTACAGACTGTGCACCATTATTTTATTTATATTATCAAAAGTTGACCCTTGGGTAGATGGAAATATGGGATCATGTCCTCATATTTCATCACCATGGTTTTAATAGTATAGGAGTCCCACCAATGAGGTTTCCATTTATACCTAGGCTAGGACCTGTTCCCCGTCATAATATTTCGACTCAGTGGAGTTTCCTCTTTCCCATGATCATTTTCCATGGATAAAGAGGAGGATTTTTGAAACTCCCATCCCACATTAGTAGAGGTTGTCTCCATTATTGTCTATGTATTGGTATAGGTGATCCTTGGTACTGAGAAAGATCCTAATCCAATACTGATCCACATTGTTATTCCTGATGAAGAGAAATTGTGATACATTGATTTACTATGGAAAAATCATGATGTATTTTCCTGGAGTTATGATAAGATTCCAGAGTTAGAACCTGTGGCCTCTGACCACCATCTTGGTATCCCAGCAAATCATCTTAGCTTAAAAAAACCTCCCAGAAAAACACACCCTTATAATGGTTTCATGGTCTATACTGAGGATGATAAGCTCATCAAAGACAAAATCATCAAGGATTTCCATTATCTCAGATGGTTTGACAAAATTGTGGTAATTATGAAGAAAAATATATAGGTACGAGTATGCATCAACTTACGGGATCTCAAATGTCAATGTCTGAAGGTTTATTTTTCCCTTTCTATGATATAACTATTGATTAATGCCTCCACTAGGATCCAGGTTCTCCCTTTCTTGTATGGGTATTCCATATATAATCTAATCTGAATGATCCCCATGTATGAAGATTTTACCCCTTCACGGCACCATAAGTTACATTCTACCACAAGGTAATGTATTTTCGTCTAGATAATATAGGTTCCACCTATAATCATTCCATGCACCACATATTCCAGTTGATCATTGGGACACTGATTGAATGCTATGTGGATAAAATGGTGGTTAAATCATGCCATTGTTAGGATAATCTTAGGGATCTTGAGGAAGTGTTGGAGAACTTCATTCCTACCATCTGAAGATGGACCCCATGAGTTGTGTCGTTTGGGTCACCTATGAAAAGTTTCTCTTTAACATTGTTAGATACATAAAATTTAAGATTGATTCTGAAATTTTCAAGTCCATCAGTCAGATGTATCCTTAAATCATCATTCGAGAGGTCCGAAGTTATTAAGGACACTTAGGCTCCCAATTCTCATTCATCACAAATCTGGTTGGAAATTGTAATCCCTTTTTGTGGACCATGATAAAAAGAGATGATTATTTGTTGGATGATGAGTATTATATTTAATTTGAGGAAATAAAATAATACACCCTACAACCTCTGGTTCTAATTCCACTCATTTGTAGAATTACGATGGTCCACTAAGTGACCTCTATTAGATGGTCACTCACTGACCTTCTCTCCTAGAATAATAATGAGGCAATAAAGAACTGTTTAGAGTATCTCAACCAAATTCTCTTCGATACAGAGACCCGATATTCCTATATCGTAAAGATATGCCTTTCCCAGGTATTTTCAGTGAAGAAGTGGAGACATTACCTAAAGCACCATGAGATATAGCTGGTTTCATTCATGGATCCAATGAGGTACATTCTGAACAGTATCATGTTGATAGGATAAATATCCTGGTGGGAAGTGAACCTTCAATAGTTCAACATCATGTTTGTCCCCATAAGGATATCTATAGATATGAATTGATAGAATTTCTTATTGATCATCTAGTTTTCCATTGCAATCATTGGATCATCATTTTTACAAATTTGGAAATCCTCTCAGTGGACCATGCCATTTCATGATGTAAAATTAACATTTATGGCACTTCGTGAAGTCGTACTGAGAGGAGGCTTAATGATACCAAACTCAATAGAGTGGACCTGGGTATCATCTTCATCATGACCACATAAGATGTCTTCCAATTTCATTCCTATTGTTATAAGTGTAAGAACCCTATTTTTGGCTACAAGGGACTTTGGAATATTCTTGATATTATTCCTGAGCAGCGACCTCAGACGGGGTGCGATTCCGAGCCCCGTAGTGGCAGGAATTAAATTTTCAATGCATTCACACTAAGAACACAAAATAAATAGGATAACTCCTAAACAGTGACCCGAATCAGAGATCTGAGTGTACGGATGGGTCTAGAATGTGGTGTTTACCCTAGGAGTGGCATAAAACTTGTCAGCGCGGGAATTTTGGACCCCTCGCTTGCTTTCAGAACGTTAAACGGATAAATTAAATAATTAATTTATTCCTTTAACGGCATGGCTCGGTATCTCTTAAATGGTGTCTTGGATTGGGAAACCAAGGGCACCGTTGAGTTTGTAAAGTTACATTTACCCTAGGAGGGGTGTATGTTTTGCGGGCGCGACCCGTCTGTGAAAAATGGCTCTATGGGCGTTTTCGTAATTTGGCAGCTTTTGGCGTTCAGCTTTATAACATTCAAACGGAATCTCGGAATACAATTCTGAGACCACCGTTGTGCTCTAGAGGAGTTTTTTAACCTAGGGGAGGCTTAACCTCGACCCCGTCGAGCGTTTCAGATGCAGGTTAAATTGTGAGTTTTAATTAATTAAAGTTTTTAATTAATTATTTTCCTACTTAAACCAAACCCCTTCCCCTTCATCCCTTGTTCTTCCCTGAAAAAACCACACCTCAAGGTAGCCCCTCAAGCTTCTCCATATCCTCTCCAAGGGGGTGCACGACCGACGGATCGTCGCGAAGCGACGGGCTTAGTCCCACGAGGTAGGATCGTGTTTGGTTTTGGATTTCCCGCACACCTTTCGCACAAATTTTGTCATATTGAAATGATGTTTAAACATCAAGAAAATCAAATAATTTTTTAGTTCATAATTTTATCTTTACATCTCATGTTTTGGTTTTTAAATCAGAGTTCGGAGGAGTTCACAATAATCTGCCAAATTTTGCATGAATTGGGGGTCATTTGATGTTTTTCCGGTGGTTTTGGGGCGTTCCAACTAGGTAGCGCTGCGGTCCAGAGAACCAGCACAGTGGAGGTGCGGCGGAGGCCAGATCGGCCAGGTGAGCGCTGCAGTGGCGCGTCGGAGGCCAGTTCGGCCGGGAGAGCACCACGGGGTCACGGCGGAGGCCAGTTCGGCCAGGCGAGCGCCGCGTAGGCGCGGCAATGGCCGGTTCAGCCGGGCGAGCACCGCTGAGGCGCGGAAGAGGTGCGGGCTTCATCTCAAGCAGGAGGAGTAGGGGTGACACGGGGCGGCACTCACTTTGCATCGTGATGCAGAGGAGGCATGGTCGGGCGCGCCTGGCCGAAGGGAGGTCACTGGAGGCGACCTATGTGGAGACCCAGACCCGCGATCAACGGGTCTCCCATTACCTGGAAAACGGGGCGGTGAACCCTGTGTAAGGGGAGAAGACAACAAAAAAAAAGAGAATAGATATAAAAAAAAGATAATGGACCCACAGGATTGAAAAAATAGAGGAAGAAAAAATATATAGGGGTGTGCAGCGGAAATAGGACAAAAGGGGAATTAAAAATAAAATATAAGTTTAAAATAATAATAATAATAATAATATTATTTTTATTATGATAAATGATTTATAATTAACAAATCATTGACCAGGCATCAGTCTTGTGTGCCGTTAGTGGAGATGCGTCCCTTAACATGAGACGAAAATTTTGAGATGGTTTTGGGAATTTTTTATTCCTGAAACAAGGGGCCTCAGAGGCACGACACGTCTTTAAGTGAATTGAAGTTTTTCCGGGGATCTTGTTTTGGATGGCGTCGACGCATCTGACGTCCGTTTTGAGCGCCATTAGTGGCATTGAGACCCTGGTTGGGGCAAAGCTTTCCAGGGTAGTTTCGGGCATTGAAGCTGGGGTTGAGGTGTGGGCCCCACGACCCGTCTTTGAGTTGCGAGCAGCGTTTAGCAACATTCCACCCGGGCATCCGTTCGGGGCGTACGAGCAGTCGATTCTAGATGTTTTTCTTTGGGGATTTCAATGGTGCAATCCACTTTCTCTAATTCGGCATGATGGTGCAGGGCCCACGAGTGTCGTTTGGGCGTCGACGGTGATTTTCCATCTCTATCACCGGGCGACCGTTTTGGACATGTGAATAGTCCACCTTGTGTACTTTTTCGAGAGGATCGCAATGGTACAATAATTTCGTTGTGTATCGGGACAGGGATGTGGGTCTCAGGTAGCACCGCTCGTGTGCGGTGTGTCGAAATACATCCTTTTCTCCAGATATCCATTGTGCTCAAGTGAGCAATATTTTTGATGTGTTTTCCCGAGGGGATCGCAATGGTGCGATAAACCCGACTGTTTTTGGGGACAAGGCTCGGGTTCACAGGATGTCGTTCGGGCGTGAGGCAGTGTTGGTGACTTTTCTGTCGGATATCCGTTTGAGGTGAGTAAGTAGTCTATCTCGCATGTTTTTTCGCGAGTATTAAAACGGTGTAATCTGTTTAGGTGAGCAGAGCCTCTTACACGATATTATTAAATGTGGAAGAAAGGATGGTGTACCAGTGGAGGTTCTTCCTACCGTGTTTGCAGAGGACCCTTGGTGTGTGGTCAAGTTCACTCTTGGGAGAGTGAAGTGAATGCTTGAGGAGATGTGTTTGGTTGTGGCTCAGTCATTGCGGTGGAAGGTTGGAGTTGTTAAGTTAAGCCATCGCGTTGACGTTGGGTCTATGTGCATGATAGAATTTGGGTTGGAACGTGGTATACACTCAGTGTATATTGGATTTAATGGAGGTACATGTGTTTGTTGGTACCTGTGGATGTTAGTGCACTTGGGTGGGGTTGACTTGGGGCCACACATTGTGTGGGCCCCTTGTGCGTTTCATGTTCTGCATTACGTACTTTTGACCTATTGTGACATAGAGGGTTCCTCGGTTCTCGACTTTTCACCAGGATGGTTGTGTTTTCCCCTGGTCCTCTTCTCGATGGTTTTGACCAGCAAGGTTGAGTGGTCTCCCCCTGGTTGTGTTCTCGATGGTTTGTTCCTCTGTTTCTTTAGCTGTGAGGGGTTTTATTAAAGTTCCCTTTCACCGAACTACGACACCGTTTGCGACTACAGGTGTTCGTACAGTGTGGGTGTTTTCCCCCTTTCTAGGATGAGTTGACTTGGCCCGCTTCGATAGTGACTCAGCATAATGGAGCGTGATCGCCTTGAGAGGCCCGGGGAGTTTCTCCTGTCACTTTGTGTTCCCTGTTAGAGTTCTTGTGGATTCGGTGTGACTAACACTTTACGCAGGCACCGATCCTCTACCCAGGAGGTTGTTTCCAGTAGGGCTGAGGTTGTTTCCAGAAGGACTGAGGTTGTTTCCAGTAGGGCAGAGTTTGTTTCTAGCATTGCTGAGGTTGTTTCCAGCAGGGCTCGCTAGTGGGTTACCATCCCGCAGGGATGGCCAGTATAGAGATGTTCACCAAGTAGTACCATCCAGCAGGGATGGCCATGAGAATTTCCAGGCTTACCATAAGCAGGGCTGGGTAGTGGTCCCTGATGTCGGGATTACCTCCAGTGGGGCTAGTCAGTGGTCCTCGATGTCGGGCTTACCTCCAGCGGGGCTGGGTAGTGGTCCCCGATGCCGGGCTTACCTCCAGCTGGGTTGGGCAGTGGTCCCCGATGGCGGGATTACCTCCAGGTAGGCTAGGGAGTGGTCTCGGATGCCGGGCTTACCACCATCGGGGCTGGGTAGTGGCCCCGATGCCGGGATTAGCTCCAACTGGGCTGGCCAGTGGTCCCCGATGCCGGGCATACCTCCAGTTGGGCCGGGCAGTGGTCCCCGATTCTGGTTTACCTCCAGCTGGGATGGGTAGTGGTCCCGTCGCCAAGTTTAGCCGGGTCGCCCTCCATTGGATTACCCAATTACGGTACTAGGCAGTGTGGCACTCGTCGACTCTTGTCGGGTCTCCCTACAGTGGGAACCCGTCGACTTCCAGGGACCCTACAGCGGGGCTGGGCAGGGTGTCACCTGTCGACTTTGAGAAGACCTATCGACTGCGGGGTAGTGACGAGTTGTGGTTTGACGTTCCCTCAGAACTCTCAAGTATGAGGAGCTTTTCCCCCATAGAGACGCATCATTGTGACGCGACCTAAAACCGTGCGGGCGAGTTAGTGCCGCCAAAAGCCGATAGGATCGAGGTGTAGTGGTTTGAGCCCCTTGACTTATAGTTCGGGCCCGACGTGCGGGATTCTGGGCATCGATGATGTTTAATTCTGGGACTGTTTTCGACTCACCTTTCTTGGTCTGAGCTACGGGACGAAGATCCCATTACGAGCTTGTTCAAGATTCTTGACAGAGCATATACAAGTAGATACCTCACAACAGTACCCACTCCTTGGGTTTTGTCTTCTATCCTTTCAGGAGAGGCGAAGACGTGCGGGGTATGCCACCTGATTACCATGTCTAGATTCTCATGGATGGACGAGTCTACTCCCCTGCTATAGGTAGCAAAGACCCGATGAGAAGTTCATCTTCTCACTATTTCTAGCTCCTTGTGTCTGGACAAGTCTACCTTTTTTCCTCTTTCTGGGGTGACCTGGACTCTCTACTATTAAGCTAATGCTCTCCTTATTGTACTTCTATAATTTTCCTATTCTCTATACTGATAACCCTTCGGTACCACCTTTGTTTCTCCCTCGAGCCTTCGGGGTATCCTACTATGTATTTTTATACTCACCCCTGCTTGGGCTTTTCCTGCGGTTGGTGTTCCCTTGCAGACGACAGACAGGTTGATCGTGACGTCAGAGGAGCTTAGGATCCGAGAGCTTGGTGCACGTGCACTGGCCATTGTCGGGTTCCAGGTGTGGGACCCTCCCAGCTATTTACTATTGTTTACCTGTTACAGGGTTGTGGCAGTTTTTGGTTGGCCTCTTGATTTTCCCTTTAATTTTCAGTTTACCATCAGATTGTACTTTTTACTCTTTAGAGTTCAATTCACATATGTGGTTTATATATATAGAAGTTGCGTGTTTTACTCTGCTTGTTCTTTCTTTTACTCTGCACTTTTCAATTTAGTGCGATGCATGTGTTTGTACAGGTACTTAGGCAAAGGCCTCCCTGAGTTTTTGTGCCTTTAGAGATGGTCTCCAGCCCCTGGCCTATGGAGGCGGGCTTGGGGTAGTTGCGTCTTGAGCCCGGGTAGGGTTGGGTCGTGACAAAGTGGTATCAGAGGTGGTTCGTTCCTTGGGGCAATGTGAGGACGTCCATAAAAGAGGAATTGGTTGGGATTTAGGGAAACAGTGTTAACGTGTCTTGAGAGCGACTCTCAGGCCAGGGAGTCGAGTGATGTTGTGGCGACCGACATATCCATTCCCCAGGACCTTGATAACCTGCTTTTCGACTCGGCTTGCTGAGACACTTCTTCTAAGGAAAATTGGTTTGTGCATCACATATGATTGAGTCATTGGTTGTCCTTCTTGAGTCAGCTCTACATTGTTGTTGTTATTGGAATATAAATATATGCTCATTTTATCGCGGAACTCCTTGAATATATTCATGATATCTTCACGAGTAAAGACATCCAAGATACTGGCTTAGGTTCATGATGATGACCCTGTGAGTTACGAGGCCTCAGTCCAGGACCCATCATGCGATCCCCTTTCTCCGGGTGGGCTGGTAGCAGCTCCCCCACCTGTTGAGTAGCAGACAGCTTCAGTAGAGCAGACGGGGCTTTAGCGCAAGTTGAGTGCACTCTGTGAGTTCCATCGGTAGTGGTTGCTGAGGATCTGTGGTGAGCCAGGCCCTCAGGCAGCAGAGTTTTTGCTCAAGGCAGTAGTTTTCCTTTTCAGGCTTGTGCAGACGCCAGAAGATCAGAGAGTGGCTTTGGCAACAAACCTTTTTCATGGAGAAGCTTGGCATTGGTGGAGTCTGGAATCTCAGTCTCTTGATGAGTCGACGCATTTGTGGGGTGGCATTTAGTTGTTGTTCCGTGAGGATTTTTCCCCTCCTTCTTGCGCTCCTTTTGGATTTAGGAGCTCCTGTAGTTTCAGCAGGGAGGGATGATGGTGGCCGAGTATCCAGCTAGTTTCGCAGACCGTGTATGATTTTACCCGGACATGGTCCATGACGACAACATCCGAGCACAGAAGATTGAACAGGGTCTCCGTCAAGAGATTCATGTTGTCATAGTACCCTTTGGAATTTCCACATATTTCGGGGTGCTAGTGAAGGCACTTGTGACAGAGATCTTCCTGTCATGTTCTAGAGTTGGTGGTGGCAATAGGCACGTTGGAGCTGAGACGTCTGCCGCAGCTATTGTGTGTCGGCAAGAGAACCTCGACGTAGGTGGCTTTCTAAAAACCGGAATTAGGGCATGGTCGTACACCATATTGGAGCCGGAGGGCACCAGTGAAGACCAGAGAGAGTCAGTGCTATTCTTGCGATGGACGAGGTCACCTCGCACGAGACTGCCTGACCAGGCATGTGGAGAGCTTCGGGCAGGCAGCAGGTGAACCACCACGATGTAAGTGGTGCTAGCAGAGGAGCGGGAGGAGCTGGTAGTGGGGACGACTTTACAAGGTCTTCCCATCACCACTAGGTAGTCTACACCAGGCTCCGGGATTTGACAGTTGGGACCACGGATAGCTGTGAGCTTTGGATGTCTACGATCCTGCAGAGCATGAGGTTGTAAGAGGTACACTCTATAGCTATTCTACTTTTTGTAGTATAATTTTTAGACACTATGTGTGGAATTCATTCCTCCCTGCTCCTTGCTTGTGGTGTTACCAAGGTGACACAGGTCGTCGGGTGTAACCCTGTGTTGGTTAGGTATAAGGCATGGAACACATCTCTTTAGTCAATTGTAGCGACTCCTTCACCTTTCGAGCATGTAAGAGAGTCTTGGTTGTGAGACATCGACTGTGAAACCTTGCGTGACCAGATATACTTGGGTGTTTCACCATATAGATATTCTCAAGGAGGGAATCACCAGGCCTTGTCGTGGGTGTGGGTGGTGAGTCCCGTCGCGGCGTGAGACGTAAAGGTTTGGTCGGGGAGGTGAGCTACCCCCCAGAGCCGTCAGGATGGTTTGGGTGCATGACGTCTCCCACGTGACTCACCCGAGAAGAAGTTTGTGTGCTTCTATGCACGACATCGACAAGAGCATACCTCACGTGAACAGATCAAATCCTTATGTCTGTGTGTGGTGGCGCAGAGTTGTGCAAGAGTTCTTCTGGGTACGGGAGATCCAGGTGCGGGCTGGGTACGCTGAGTTGTTCCCTGGTTTTTTTTCGGGGATGAAAATATTGAAGGGGGGAATGATGTAAGAACCCTGTTTTGGCTACAAGGGACTTTAGAATACTCTTGATATTATTCTAGAGCAGCGACCTCAGAAGGAGAGTGATTCTGAGCCCCAGAGTGGCTGTAATTAAATTTTCAGTGCGTTCATACTGAGAACGCCAAATAAATAAGATAACTCCTAAAAGATGATCCAAATCAGAGATACGAGTGTACGAATGGGTTTGTGATGGGGTGTTTACCCTAGGAGCGGCATAAAAAGTATCGGCGCTGGATGTTTGGTCCCCTCGCTCGCTTTCGGAACGTTAAACGGATAAATCAAAAAATTATTTTATTTGTTTAACGACTTAGCTTAGTATCTCTTAAACGGTGGCTCAGATTTCAAAACTGAGTGCCCCGTTGAGTGCGAAACGTGTCGGTTACCCTAGGATGGGTGTAAGTTTTGCGGGCGTGGCCAGTCTGTGAAAAATGGCCCCAGGGGTATTTTCGTAATTTGGCGACTTTGGGCATTCAACTTTATAACATTCAAATGGATGCTCAGAATCAAATTTCAAGACCACCGTTGTTCTTGGGAGGATGTGTTTACCATAGGGGAGTCTTATCCTCGACCCCATCAAGCGTTTTAGATGCATGTTAAATTGGGAGTTTTAATTAATTAATGTTTTTAATAGATTATTTTCCAACTTAAACCAAACCCCTTCCCCTTCCTCCCTTGTTCTCCCCTGAAAAAACCCCACTCAAGGAATCCCCTCAAGCTTCTTCATCACCTCTCCAAGGTGGTGCACAGCCGGCAGATCATCGCGAAGTGACGAGCTCAGTCCCACGAGATAGGATCGTGTTTCATTTTTGATTTCCCGCACCCCTTTCGCACAAATTTTGTCATATTGAAATGATGTTTAAACATCAAGAAAATCCAATAATTGTTTAGTTCATATTTTGAGCTTTCCATCAAACTTTTCTCTTAGTAAATTGGATTTTGGAGGAGTGCGCAAACATTCGCCGAATTTTGTGGGAATTGGGGGTCGTTTGATGTTTTTCTAGTGGTTTTGGGGCGTTCTGGCGAGGTAGCGTGGCAGTCCGGAGAACCAGTGAAGGGGAGGTGCGGCGGAGGCCGGATCGGCCGGGTCAGCGCGGCGGAGGTGCGGAGGAGGCCGGTTCGGCCGAGTGATCACCACGGAGGGGCGGCGGAGGCCGGTTCGGCCGGGTGAGCACCGCGGAGGCGTGGTGGCAGCCGGTTCTGTCGGGCGAGCACCGCGGAGGCGCATCGGAGGTGCGGACTTCGGCTCAAGAAGGCGGAGCAGGGGTGACCCGGGGAAGCGCTTGCTTTATTTCGTACTGCGGAGGAGGCTCATCCAGGCGCGGCCGGCCGAAGGGAATTCACTGAAGGCGACCTATGTGGAGACCCAGACCCACGATTAGCGGGTCTCTCTTTACCTAGAAAAGGTGGCGGCCACCCCTGTGTAGGGGGAGAAGACGAAAAAAATAGAGAATAGATAAAAAAAGATAAGGGACCAGCATGATTGAAAAAAAAGAGGAAGAATAAAAATATAGTGGTGTGCAGCGGAAATAGGAAAAAGGGGGAATTAAAAATAAAATATATGTTTAAAATAATAATAATATTATTTCTATTTTTATTTTTATTTTTACTATGAGAAATGGTTTATAATTAATAAATCATAGACCGGGCATCAGTCTCGTATGCCGTCAGCGGTGACGTGTCCCTTAACTTTAGACGAACATTTTGAGATGGTTTCGGGAATTTTTAATTCCTGAAACGAGGGGCCTCAGAGGCGCGACACATCTTTAAGTGAATTGACGTTTTTCCAGGGATCTTGTTTTTGACGGCGTGGACGCGTCTGACGTCCGTTTTGAGCGCCTTTAGCAGCGTTGGGACCCTGGAACCGGGGCGAACCTTTCCAGGGTGGTTTCGAACGTTGAAGCCGAGGTTGAAGAGTGGGCCCCACGACCCGTCTTTGAGCTGCGAGCAGCGTTTAATGAATTTACACTCAGGCGTCCGTTCGGGGCATGCGAGCAGTCGATTCTGGATGTTTTTCCGAGGATATTGAAATGGTGTAACCCCCCCGCTCTAATTCGGCACGATGGTGCGTGGCCCACGAGGGTCGTTTGGGCGTCGATGGTGATTTTTCATCTCTATCCCCAGGCGACCGTTTTGGACAAGTGAATAGTCCACCTTGTGTGCTTTTTTGAGAGGATCGCAATGGTACGATCCGTTCGTTGTGTTTCGGGACTGGGATGCGGGTCCCACGTAGCACCACTCGTGTGCGGTGCGCCGAAATACATCCTTTTCTCCGGATATCCGTTGCACTCAAGTGAGCTGTCTTTTTGACGTGTTTTCCCGATGGGATCGCAATGGTGTGATACACCCGACTGTTTTTGGGGCCGAGGATCGGGATCACGAGACATCGTTCAGGTGTGAGGCGGTGTTGGTGACTTTTCCATTGGCTATCCGTTTGAGGCGAGTAAGTAGTCCATCTCCCATGTTTTTCCATGAGGATTACAACTGTGTAATCTGTTCAGGCAAGCGGAGCCTCTTATGTGATCTTATTAAATGTGGAAGCACAAAAGGTGTACTAGTGGAAGATCTTTCTGTGGTGTTTGCAAAGGACCCTTGGCGTGTGATCATGTTCACTCTTGGGAGAGTGAAGTGAATGCCTAATGATATGTGGTTGGATGTGCCTCATCCCTTGAGGTGGTAGGTTGAAGTTGTTACGTTACGACTTCGCGTTGACGTTGGGTGTCATGTGCACGATAGCCATTGGGCTGGAACGTGGTATACTATGCGAGTATATGGGAACACTTAGAGGAATATGTGGTTGTGGGTACCTGAGGATGTCTGGGCGCTTGGTTGGGGTGGACTTGGGGCCACACATCGTGTGGGCCCCATGTGCGTGTAGTGTTCTTCTTTACGTACTTTTGACCTCTCTTGACATAGATGGTTCCTCGGTTCTTGACTTTTGACCAGCTGGGTTGAGTATTCCCCTGGTCCTCTTCTTGGTGGTTTTGACCAGCAGGGTTGACTGGTATCCCCCTAGTTTCGTTTTCGATCGTTTGTTCCTCTATTTCATTTTCTGTGAGGGGTTTCAGTACCATGCCCTTTCACCGGAATGCGAAACAGTTTCCTACTACGGGTGTTTGTACAGTGTGGGTGTTTCCCCCCTTTCTGGGATAAGTTGAATCGGTCCGCTTCAACAGTGACTCAGCAGATAGGAGCGTGATCACCTTGAGAGGCCCGAGGAGTTTCTCTCGTCACTTTGTGTTCCTTGGTAGAGTTCTTCTGGATTCGGTGTGACCAACACTTTACGCGGGCACCGATACTCTACACAGGAGGTTGTTTCTAGCAGGGTTGAGGTTGTTTCTAGTAGGGATGAGGTTGTTTCCTGTAGGGCTGAGGTAGTTTCCATCAGGTCTGAGGTTGTTTCGAGCAGGTCTCGCCAATGGGTTACCATCTAGCAGGGATTGCCAGTACAGCGGTGTTCACCGAGCTGTACCATCCAGGAGGGATGGCCAGAGAAGTTCCAGGCTTACCTCCAGCAGGGCTGGGCAGTGGACCCTGATGCTGGGTTTACCTCCAGTGGGTCTGAGCAGTGGTCCCCAATGCCGGGCTTACCTCCAGCGGGGCTGGGCAGTGTTTCCCGATGTCGGGCTTACCTCCAGCTGGGCTAGGTAGTGGTCCCCGATGCCGGGCTTAACTCCATCTGGGCTGGGCAGTGGTCTGCGATGCTGGGCTTACCTCTAGCAGGGCTGGGCAGTGGTCCCCGATGCCGGGCTTACCTCCAGCTGGGCTGGGCTGTGGTCCCTAATGTCGGGCTTAACTCTAGCTGGGCAGTGGTCCCCGATGATGGGTTACCTCTAGCTGGGCTGGGATGTGGTCCTATCACCGACTATATCTGGGTCTTCCTCCAGTGGATTACCCCATTACGGGACTGGGTAGTGTGGCACCCATCGACTATTTCCAGGTCTCCCTATAGTGGGAACCCGTCAACTTCCAGGGACCCTCCAGCGGGGCTGGGTAGGGGGTCATTAGTTGAATTTGAGGAGACCTCTCGACTGTGGGGCAGTGATGAGTTGTGGTTTGACGTTCCGTCAGAACTCTCAAGTATGAGGATCTTTTCCCCCACCAAGACGCATCCTTGTGACGTGACCTAAAACAGTGCGGGTGAGTCAGCTCCACCCAAAGCAGATAGTGTAGAGGTGAGGTGGTTTGAGCCCCTTGACATGTAGTTCAGGGCAGACGTACCGGATGCTGGGAATCGATGGTGTTTACTTCTGGGACTGATGGCGACTCACCTTTCATGGGATGAGCTACGGGACAGAGATCCCCATATGAAGTAGTTCGGGATTCTTGACAGAGCATATACATGTATATACCTCACACAAGTACCCACTCCATTGGTTTTGGATACTCTTCTTCCAGGAGAGGCGAAGACGCGTGGGGTATGCCACGTGCTTTCCGTGTCTAGCTTCTCGTGGTTGGAAAAGTATACTCTCCTACTATAGGTAGCGAAGACTCGATGAGAAGTTCATCTTCTCCACATTTCCAGATCCATGTGTCTGGACGATTCTATCTTCTTTCCTCTTTTTGGGTTGAGCGAGACTCTCTACTGTTACTCTACTTCTCTCCTTGTTGTACTCCTGTACTTTTCCTTTTCTCTCAACTGCTCACCCTTCGCTACCTCCTTTTCTGTTCTCTCGAGCCTTTGGGGTATCCTACTGAGTATTTTTATACTCACCCCTACTTGGGCTTTGCCCACACTTGGTGTGACCTTACAGACGACAGACAGGTTGATCATGACATTAGAGGATCTTTGGAGTCGGGTGCTTGGTCTGCGTGTGGTGGTCATTGTCGGGTTCCATGTGTGGGACCCTCTCAGCTGTTTGCTATTGTTTTACCTATTGCCGGGTTGTGGCATTTTTTGGTTGGGCGCATTTTTTGCCCCTTTTCTTTTCAGTTTACCTTCAGCTTGTACTTTGTACTATTTATTGGTTGATTCACATATGTGGATTATATATATAGTAGTTTCTCTTTTTGCACTACTTGTTCTTTCTTTTACTCTACACTTTTTCATTTAGTGTGCTGCGTGTGTGTGTACAGGTACTTAGGAAAAGGCCTCCCCAAGTTGTTGTTCCTTCTACGCTAGTCTCCAGCCCCTGGCCTATGGAGGCGGGCTTGGCGTAGTTGCGGCTCGAGCCCGGGTAGGTTCAGGTCGTGACAATAAGGATGTACCATCAACAAGTCATAGTATTAGATTCTCATTACTAGTCTCGAATTGGAACTTTATATGAACATTCCACACCTTCATGTGAATGGGGCCTTTGAACTAGTCATTCAAGTAGTTCAACGGTGACTATGTCATTAGGAATAAAGAGCTCATATCACTATTAGAGAGTACTCGACAACAGATTTCACAGTTCCCTTCTCAACCAGAAGTTACTCCCATCCCTTGATTACAGAAATGTAGATCTGCTTCCCTAGCCAGATTTACACATCTCTTACAGAGCATATCCTAAATGATAATATTGTTCACGAGGAACATAAAAGTTTCATTTATCCAATCACACAAGTTGATGATGATAGCCCACAGTTATGCCACTATAGAGACAATACATCCACATAGGGAAAACTCTAGGTACCCCTACAACAATTTTGGAAAAGATCCTTAAGTGGATGAAAACCATTATTGAGAATCTTAACAATAAAAATATCCCAACATAATGATTCAGACATGAAAAAATATGATGGTGTGTAGATCATTTTAATGTTTAGAGTGGTCCCAGTCTTCCGAACATCTTCTACAGACCCAGTTGTTATGGGATTATCTTCTATTGTATTAAAAGAGTCTATATTTCTTTTATTATACATGATGTTCATGTCGACTCCTGTAGGTAACATATGATAGGGTCTAAACATTCTCATCATATATGGAGATTTGGATATTTTATCCCCACCATGATTCATGACTGTATCAAATTTTCCTAGAGGATCCATGCATTTCATATCTAAACTAATTTTTGGCATCGGCCGCCAGAACCTACCCACACTACCATGTTTTCTTGCCCCTTTGCAGTATGGGGACTCGATGTCATGGGAAAATACCCACCAACGAAATCTTTTCAGTGTAGGTTCATCATTACTGATAAATATTTTATTTACATGTTTCTAGAGTCAATTTCTCTAAAGGAATTTAAGTCTCCTTCCATCATTGATTTTGTGATATTGAATATCATCAATAAATTCGGAGTCCCTCATATCTTCCTCACTAATGATGACACCAACTTCCAAGTAGATGTGCTAATGAAATTGTACACCCAATAAAAAATTGGTTCTAATCATACCACTCACTATCATGCACAAGAAAATCATAAGATCAAGGCATTCAACAAAAAACTCTATAACATCTAGTAATGGATAGTGGGTAATAACAAGAAGAGTTGGCCAGAACAACTACCCAATGCTCTCCTGACTTTTGGGAAAATGACTTGTAATTCCACATAGGTGAGTCCATACAATCTAGTGTTTGAAACAGAGGTAGTCCTACCAATCGAGATCCATCTTCCCTCATTACGCACAACCTTCTTCGATTAGAAGGCACCAGGTAAAATTATAAAAATCCTTCTGGATGAACTGGAATCTGTTGATGATAATAGGATTTATGCCTCGCAAAGTCATTAGGGGAATCATAACAATATTTCTAGGGATTTAAACAAAAAATTTCACATCCACACTTTCTTATATGGTGATGCGGTGTTGTCTCTGAGAGTGAAAATGATCCCTTTCATTAATTCACCAAAACTGAAGCCCAAATGTAAGGAACCTTATTTCATTCATAAGGTTTACCCCAATGGTGCTTACTCTATGGTCAATCTGAATGGTGATCATATTACAACTGTCACTAATGCCATATTCCTCATGAAGTACTTCGTGTGAGGGAACCACTATTCCAAAAAGATGTAAAGCGTTAATACCATCCTGGAGGATGTTAAACTACTCATCGTCCTCCATAATGGCATTAAACTATAAAATGTTTGAGATCTATGACAAGAAACTATGATCTCCCACATCCTTGTCACATGATGTTAAACTTCTTGTAATTTCTAGAACAACATATTTATTTATACTCATCCTTATGGGATAGGTAGAAACACCTAGACCTTTCATCAGTGTCCCAACCTAAGAACCCATGACCTTTCCGGCCACTTGGCCCATGTTCCCTCTTAGGATTTTGTGACGTGGTACATACACATTGTCATTATTCACGTCAGGATATTTTTCACATGCCACACATATCCCCTTGAGACACATCTCTTTTATATGTCCTTGTTGTATGAATTTAATCTACAAGCCATTTCATAACTCTATATAGATTGATACCCATCCTCATGGGATACATATGAATTCTTGGATGTTTCATCTTCAGGTCCATACATATAAATCTCTTCACCCAATTCGCTTATAGATCTCCTTGAGGGTTTCATATGGTGTGATTTTGACTTTTTAGTACAAATTTTCATCGGGTTTACAGTTGTTGCACCATGTGCCCCTCATTCAAGGACATCCTTTTTCCCATCATCATCCTTACTGAATCATGTTTAACTGCATGGAATTTATAGAACTACTTATGGATTTATTTCTGACCTCATGGTATACATAATAATTCCATGTAATAACATATTTAGGTCCATAACTATTTTATAAAAATATTCAATTTCATCCAGACCATTGACTTATGTTCTATTAGGTTATCTGGTGTGGTATGTGGGCTTCTGTCCTCATTCAAATCATGTACGAAATAACCACACCTCATACTGTGCATTTTGGGATATCTCTATCCCCCATTCCTCCCCGCATCAATTCGAGTCGTTAACTCTCAGTTGGGATCCTCCACCCTTTTTGGTACCTTACCAACATGCCCAGATATATTGTGGTTCGTAGTTTAGATTATGGGTTTTTTGAATGGACATGCTTTCATTTCATCTCCATACATCACATGTTTATTTATTTGGGGATTCATTATCTTTCAAAGCCTAATGGACCCCCAAAAATCGGGATTCTAGTCCTAAATACCCTCTAACTAATTTGGTCCAATGTCCTGATGTATTTGGAATGACAATTTGAAATAAGTCCCGCATTTTGAATATGGGTAGTGGTTATGCTCATTTGTTTTTTCACATTCTAGGAAAAAGCGGAGTGGATGATGTGTTTCAATCACAACTAATCGTTTTCTTCCATCATTATTCCCCCCATTAAAACACAAATTTTGGTCAAATGTTTCATGTCCCATTTCACTTCATCATGGGGTAGTTGAATTTTGAAAAACATGTCATTATCCCTATGTGTGCATTTGTTCTTTAAGTGGATGAATGAACATCATGGAGTCAAACTTGACTCGACATAATCTAACCTCCCTTTGAATTCAATGTGTTGAGAAGATCATATCCTCCCTTTTTACCCACAACATGCATAGCTCACGTGGGGTTAGGGATTTGGACAAGGTTTATGCCCGTATGGAAGAATCTCACAACCCTGTAGTCTAAGCTGAAAGACCATAAACGATGATTTCAACATCTTTACCGAATGATGTTAAATTTCATAGAGTGTTATTAAACACATAAGGCTAGATTCCAATCCTCATGGGATTAATTGGAATGCCAAAAAAATATATCTTAATGTCCTTCTCAGACTCCACTAATTATCTATTCTATTCTGCCTTTTGGCCCAGATTCTTATTGGATTTCATTGTATAGTGAATGTGGATTTATATCCCTGTTCACATCTGGGTAATAATGGTTACACCACATACTAATATTTATTGTCTAGACCCTCCCATATCCTTCCTTACCACATGATATTAATCTACACAAAAATCCAAGAACAATATATGGATTAATTCCCATCCCCATGGGATATGTAGGATCTCTCGGACATTTCATCTTCACGTCCATCCCAGGGTGCTTGATCTTTTTGGGCCCCTAATACTGAGGTCCCTCTTGTATTGAATGCGGTGTGGTGTGAGATTTTCCGACAATCATGCTTGGTAGGCTTTATCAAACAATGTTGCAACTCCCTCGGCTTCCACGGTACACTTCTCATTGAATATTGCAGTAGCGTGCGTTGTATGCAACTTCGAGTTCTAACACACCACAACCAATCAAACTAGTCGCTATGAATAGTAATACCAACATTTTTAAATTTTATAAATTTTATAAATTTTATCAATCTAAACTGAACTCATTTTTGTATTTGGAGTATCAAAATTATCTTAGGGTGAATTTTTGGTATTTTTCTAAACACTTTTAATTTTTGATGAATAGTGAAACACACTATGTTATAGTTTAAAACCGATTTTTTATTTAAATAGTTATTTATTTAATTTAAATTTATTTTAGGTAAAAATAGATATATAATACCGATATAAGTTCAATGTAATTACTTGGAGACAATTTATAATAATTTTAGATATTTAAAAATCTTATTAAACTTTTCACCGTCTTTTACCCACCTCCTAGTAGAATTTGAAATTTCACATAAAACATAATTTTACCACTTCAATGAGGGGAATTTATAAAATCCGAGAGACATGGTTGATATCAGTAAGAAAAATTTGGTTGATTAATATGGAAATAAATTTTGGCGAATAGTAACTTTTTACTTTTATTTACCATGGTTAAGAGTAAATAGGGGTTTTAAGGATAAAATGATATAATTATTACCCTAACACATGTCCTTATTCTATTATAAAAGTATAATTATTTAAAAAAAAACCTTAGGAATAAAATATGAACCTCTTTGATCCACTTGGATTAGATTAGGGCATTTATTACTATTTAATTCAAAGATGATTTAAAAGTGTTAAATTCAATGTTTAATAACTGAACTATTTTTAATATAGGGTTGCACATTAGATAAATTAAACTATAAATATTCATTATAAGGTTAAAAATAATTCCTATATAATGGTATTATATATATATTTTTTAGAAATTAAAAAATTCATTTTATTTTTGATCCAATGATAATGTAGCAATTAATTAAATAATGAAATATTTATAAAATTGATACTATAAATAACTAAATAAATGTAATTTGAGAGTTTTTTTGAATTAAACCAATTTTTTAGGTTAAAATTAAATATTAGGGGTGTTTATATGAATTTATTTTGGATGTAATAATTATTTTATGTATTTAGAAAAAACAAAATGCCAAAAAGTGGAAAAATTGACATAAAATAGTTTTTAAAAGAAGTGTAATATTATTAATTGAAATTATATTCCTAAAGATGTAAGGATCAGCCAAAAGAATTATATAATGATAGGTATATTATTAATTAACCACTTGGGGTTCTCTTCAAAGTATATAGTATGTTTATTACCTATATAATATAAAAATACAAAGAGACCTGGTAAATGTCAAACTATTTAACAAAGAGTTATATCTAATAGATAGAGTTAATATAGTGACCCAAACCTGTATAAAACCTATTGGTTGAGTGTTTTTTGACCCACCCCACCTTATAATTTAAATAATCCCTTTTGGATCAATTGAAAACCGAAAATAATTTTATTATAAAATAATATTTCTAGCATTCCTAAGGTGCCCCTCACCCCTCTAATAAAAGGGCACTGTCCCTTCTCTCTAATTCACACCTTAAATTCCATTTGGATTAGCCAACCCGTGCCCAAATACCCTATCAACTATCCTCCATTAATCATAGAAGCCATAAATTCGTCATAATTCGAACCTAAGGAGAACTTTTAATCAAATCAAAAGGAAGAACTCGAAGAAGAGGTAAATATTTCATCACCTATTTCAAGTTCCTTTCTTCTTCCACTTCTGTTTTCATTGTTTTTTCCATTATAATATAATTACACCAGTATCTTATATATACTGTGATGATATTAAAAATATGGTACAACCATATTCATTATTCTATCAATCTTTTGAAAGAAATGTCACCATGCGTGTGTACACACGACTTACTATCTCCACGTCGTGGTGTAATTGTTATTCAAAAAAATTATTATTTGGATGGGTATAATAATGGTGTGTAATTTATTTAAATAAAAAATATAACATGATAATGATTCTATATATATTATATAACATCCATTTATATATTATTTTAAAATCAAAAGAATGATATTACTGTTCGTGCGTACGTACGGATTACCGTCTCCATGAATGTGATTAGATTCATTCCCCATCATATCCATTCAGGACTAATTTCCATTTGATGTTTAAAAATAATATTTAAAGACTTGATATCATTATGTATATTAATAAGATACATCCCATACATAACAAATATGAATCACATAATAATGAATATATTGGAAAACAAATCTGTTTTTACCCGAATCAACAATAATAATAATATATTATTATGCAAGCTATGGCAAAAGATCATATATGATATCATATTAATGTATATGATTATTGTATAATTTAATAACAATTATTTCACCATTATAAATTATTTTAACATACCCTTGACCAAGGAAATGTACAAGGTAAGGGTTAATTTCACAATCTCTTTATTATCTGAGACTTTTTTACATAAGTATCTACTAGGACCTCTTTATCATCCATATCCATGTTTCTTAAAAATATATTTCAAACAATTCTTACTATTTTACAGAATATAAGTTAAAGTAATTTATACCCTTATTTTACCATTAATAAGATGTTTATAAAGGAATCATTCCATCGTTTTCAAAAAAATTTCCTTTATAACCTTTTCGACCAAATTATGGTAAGAATGTATTTTTTTAACATATATGGTGGGTGAGGATATTTTCTGCAATTATAACATCGTAAAATATTCCCTTAAAAGCTTATAAGAATATTTCCAAAAATCAATGTTATTTTTTATAATTATATTAATTTAATAGGATTTCAGAATAGAAAGAGATATTTCTCTAAAAATTGTTTTGATTTCATCTATGACAACAACCTTTGATGGATTTTACGTTTATTTGAAGTTTATTTATTATGATACAAAACATCCATATTTTATTAAAGGTATTGTGATTTTTTGAGTGTAGATGTGTTATTTTTATACCATTCATGATTTATGGATAAAGTATTGACATTTTGTATTCTATTTTTCATACGAGTGTTTATGTTATGTTTAAACATTTTCATATAAGGAATTAATTGGACTTAGTATGTGATGGGTAGATACCTCTATATCTCCTCGATGCATCAGTATGTCTCATGAGACAAACTAGTTTCCTGGCACAAGGACATGAAAAATTCTTATTTGTAGTCTATGCACAAGGCCTTGACTATGTGGTTATGAATGTCTGGAAGTATGCATTCCATCACTATGAAAGTGAATATTGATATGGAATGTGATTATTCGACTTTTCAAATATCCATGTGAATAAGTAAAAGTAATTATTTAATTTAATCATTGCGATATTATGCTGAAGTTCATGTTTAGAAGGATTTTTTGTCTAATATATTTCTTTAAATGTTTATTCTTATTTATGAACGTTTCTGTTTTTTTGTTATCCTTATAGAGCAACTGAGCTCACCCCTTTCAATTTTATTCCTTGGATGCGAAGAAGTATATTATGACTGACCTGTAGGGATAGTCAATGGGATCTCAGTGTTTTCTACGGAAACAATGTTGCTGTATTTTTCAATTTTATGATGTCATGTAAACCTTATGAATTTATCTAGTTCTTCCAAGGCTACTAAACTAATCAGTCATTCAAGACATGCTCTTTTATGATCATGCTAATGATAGGTAATAATGAACTGACTCTGGGTAACTGGGATTAAGGCGTTATAGTTGGTATTAGAGGAAGTTTACTACAATCATTAGAATCTAGATTTAGATAAACTCTGATTAGATCACATTTCCCTAACATTGTCTTTGAGGACTAGTATATAAGAACTTCAATGAATATTGTTATTGTATATATTTTGATAGTTTTCCAAGAAATACATCCCTCTCTGGATATGAGCAAGTAGAGGTGGCTCTGGAATAAATGTACCTAGGGGTAAAACCCAAAAAAACCGTTTGGAGCTAGACTCGAACGGGAACTAGTGCATGACAATGGGACTTGATGCACTCTTGGTTAAGACACTCTCGGGGGATTTTCATAGAATAATTCCCATTTTCTTTACAAACCATTATGGAGGGTTTATGAGTATATACTTCCTCAATAAAACATTTTTTATAGTTAAGGATTATATATATAAACTGTTCAATTTATGATAAGTGTTTTACAAGTTTGGAATTATGTATTTGGATTCATAAACTTATCTTGTTTATGACATTGTTTAGAAATGGCTCCTAGTGGAAGGAATGGAAACCATATCCATTCATGCACTCTATATAGTGATTTCCTTCTGGATCATGTTAAATATAGTGGAGCTGGTGATACAACGGGTGCTTATCAACTTATCACTATATTGGGACAACTCACTCAGGTTATTAATAATAACCTCACCCATATGGATCCCCCTGATCTGCAGCATGAAGGATCAATGTTAGATCACTTCATGAGGCAACAACCACCAACATTCATTGGGATTATAAATCCACCAGTAGCCGAGCAATAGAAAAATTACATTTAAAAAATATTCCATTCCTTGGGGAGTAGAGAATGAGAAAAAGATGTCAGGGTAGTTTAGTACCTCACCAGAGATGCTGATCAATGGGGGTCATTGATTCAAAACACAAAGGAAGATGATGAAGTATCAAATATAGAATGGAGGGAGTTTAACGAGCTTTTTTTCGAAAAATACTTTTATTGTGACCATTGATCAGATATGGAATGAAAATTTCTGAGTCTGAGAGAAAGGTGGATGAGAATGTTGCATAGTATAAAGAAAACATTATAAGGTTATAGAGTCATGCAACAGATTATATACGTAACTCCAGGTGTAATATTGATCGTTTCTTTGATGGGTTAAAACCATTTCTCCATCATAAATTAGTCACACAATCCTTCTCGTTGTATGATGATATTGTCTCATGTGCTATCAAGAAAAAAAATGAATTCTCTATGTCTTATGAATTTAACGAAATGCACGTGAAGAAGAGATCTGTAGAACACTCTGAAAATAAAAATAAGGGGAAGAAGGGGTAAGTTGAATATCCATCCTGTAGTAAATACGGGAAGAAACACCCTGGTACATTCCTAAAGGGAATGGGAGTCTATTACTAGTGTGGTGAAAAGGACAACAAACACGTAATTTCAAGGGGAATAAAGAGGATGTTTATGGTTAATGATACAATTGTAGAGAAAGGGGTAATTAGGCAAATGAATGTCCTGAGCCTCAGGGGAACTTACCTCAGAAACAACCAACGGATCAAGGCCAAGATTATGCTATCACTTCAACTGAGGTTGAAACTCCAAAAGATGTGGTGATTGGTAATTTAATGTTTTCCTAAAGTTTTACAAATGCTTTATTTGATTCTGGATCATCACATTGTTTCATATCTTCCCAGTTTTCTATGAAAATTAGATATTTCAAATTTTATATTACAAGGGAGTTTTCAGTCAAAACTCATAAGGGAATTATCATCGCTACAATGTTTTGTGAATCAGTTCCCATTAGAGAATATAAATGTTATTTATCTGATGTTCTTATCATCATACACACGATTTAATTTTATATAATCATTGGTATGGATTATCATTCAGACCTTGATGATAAGATCTATTATAATAAAGAGGTTATAATTTTTGATGATGATGATAATGAACACCTTATCTTTAGTATAGAATCGTCACCACTTAATTCTTATCCAGATACACCCCTAGTAGCTCAACTAAATTAAATTATTGGGGAGAAAAATATTGAAATAACTGTGGGTGAGGAAAAGAATGTTGAAATAGAGGATGTACCTCTTGTGAAAGAATATGTTGATGTGTTTCCAGAAGATTTACATGGACATCCTCCAGAATGAGAAATTGAGTTTTCCATTGATTTAATTCCTGGATCAAGGCCCATATCAAATACCCCTTATAGAATGGTCACTGTGGAATTATTTGAACTAAATAAACTATTAGAGGAATTGTGTAATAAGGGATTTATTCTCACTAGTGTTTCTCCATGGGGAGCCCCAGTCCTTTTTGTTAAGAAAAAAGATAGATCTATGTGATTGTACATTGACTATAGGGAGATCAATGTTATAACAATAAAAAACAAGTATACCCTACCGTGCATTGATGATTTATTTGACCAAAATCATGGAGCTCAATACTTTTCAAAGATTTACCTTTGATCTAGATATCATCATTTGTGTTAGAAGAAAAAATACTTTCTGAAAACAATATTTCGAACTACTTATAGGCATTACGGGTTTTCAGTAATGCCTTATGGATTGACTAATGCACCCTCTGTCTTCATGGACCTAATGAATAGAGTTTTCAAGGAATATCTTGATGACTTTGTAGTGGTATTTATTTTTAATACCTTGGTATACTCCAAAAGCTAATAAGATCATGAAAATCACATGTGCATTATCCTGAAGACTTTGAGAAGACATGAATTATATGGGATGTTTAGCAAGTTTGAATTATAGCTTCAGGAGATATCTTTTCATGGCCATGTTGTCTATAAGGATGGAATCTCCATTGATCCTTCAAATGCCAATGCAATAAACGAATGGCCATCACCGACAAGTATAACTGAGGTACGTAGTTTTATTGGTTTAGCAGGTTATTATCGGCATTTCATCCAGAATTTTTTTTGATTGGTTAACCCATTAACAAGGCTCACACGTAAAGGGGTTAAATTTATTTGGACATAGGAGTGTGAAGAATGTTTTGAAGAACTGAATAAATGATTTATCAATGCACTTATATTGAATCTACCATCGTAGAATGATGGGTTTGTTATTTATAGTGATTTTTCAAGGGAAGTATTTGGTTGTGTCCTTATGAAGAATGATAGGGTTATTTTCTATGCATCACGATAGCTAATAATTCACGAGAAAAGCTATCCTACTCATGATCATGAGTTATCAGTTGTAATAATTGGTTTGAGGATTTAGAGTCACTATATCTATTGTGAAAAATGTGATAATTATACTGATCACAAGAGTTTGACATATATTTTCTCACAAAAAGAACTCAACATGAGGAAATAGCGATGGATTAAACTACTCGAGGATTATGATTTCACAATACACTACCACTCAGGGAAGGAAAATAAGGTAGAAGATGATTCGAGCCAAAATTATCTTGGAGTTTTGAACAATATGAGAGTTGAAAAGGATCCTATATAAATGGATCTAGTAAAGATAGATATGGTAATAAACATGGAAGGTGAAACATCAATTCCTTTTCAAATGGTTTCCTAAAAATATTTACTAGAAAGGATGACATGTTCTCCGGATAGATGATGACTAGTTTCAAAAGTAGATTAAAGCTACGAATAACGGGAGATTAAGTGACTTAATATATGAATATGGAATTTTAAAATTTGGGATGAGACATTGTGTTCCTGATATACCTGATCTAAAAAGGGAATTGTTGGATAATGGTCATAGTTCTAATTTATCTATACACTCTGGTAGCACCAAAATTTATAGAGAATGGAAGGGAAATGTTTGGTGGGACAACATGAGGAGGAAGATTATATATTTTGTCTTAGGATGTATGGTTTGTCAACAAGTGGAAAATGGAAGGAAATAACATGGAGGAGTCTTGCATCCTTTTCCCATACCTGAGTGGAAATAGGATAATATTACTATGGACTATGTCATGGGACTACCAAAGACTCCTAGAAGGAACGACGCAATATGGGTCATTGTTGATCACCTTACCATGTCATAAAAATTTATTTCGATAAGAGAAGATTTACCACATGAACGTTTAACACGAATATATATTAATGAAGTTTCAAGACTTCATTGAGTACCACTATTTATTGTTTCTGATCATGATCCCCAAAAATCATCAAGATTTAGGAAAAGTCCTCAGAACACATAGAACACTGAACTACATTTGGCCACTCCCAAACACCACCAAACTTATGTAAAATTGGAATGGACTATTCAAACCATAGAAGAAATGTTGAGATTAGTCTCACATGACTTTCAAGGTATGTGGGATCAATATTTACCTCTGTTAGAATTTTTTTTATAAAAATAGCTTCTATTCATGTATTCAGATGGAACCATATGAAGCGTTATACGGAAAGAGTTGTCAAACACCAACCTGTTGGGATGATGTTGGTGAATGAAAACTCATAGGACAAAAAATTCTGGAGGAAATGATGTAAAATGTGAAGGTAATCCAAAACCTCATCAAGGGAGCTCAAAGTAAACAGAAGAGATATGTTGATAATTGAATGAAGCATTTGTAATTTCAGGTAGGAGATCATGTTTTCTTCAAGGTATCTCTGTCGATAGGTGTTATATGTTTTGGTAAAAAGGAAAAATTAAGTCCCAGGTACATCAGTCCTTTCAAAATTATAGAACGAATTGGGGCTGTAGATTACCTTTTGGCAATGCCGCCAAGTCTCTCCAAAGTTCACGATGTATTCCACATATCACTGTTGAAATAATACATGCTTCACCCAAAAAATGTACTCACCTATGAGTAATTAGAACTTGAACTTGATCTGTCTTATTGTGATGACCCTATCATGATTCTTGATACAAGAGAAGAAGTGCTGACAAACAGGACGACTCAACTGGTAAAAGTTATATGGAGAAACCATAAGATGGAAGAGGAAACCTGGGAACCCGATGAACTTATGATGAAGAACCACACAAGTTATTTTATGCTGTAATATTCTAGAAATTTTTAGGATGAAATTATTTTAAGGTGGGGAGAATGTTACACCCAAAGCTTCCATGGTACACTTCTCTTTGAATAATACAGTTGTGGGTGTAGTACGCAACATTGTGTTCTAAAACACCACAACCAATCATAATAGCCCTTATTAATAGTCATACCCACTTTTTGAAATTTTATAAATTTTATCCTCAAAATGGAATTCATTTTAGGATTTCGAATATCGAAATTATCTTATGGTGATTTTTTGGTATTTTAAAAAAAACATTAAATATTTGATGAATAGTGAAAAACACTAAGTTATCGTTTTAAACCGAATTTTTATTTAAATAATTATTGATTTTATTTAAATCTATTTTAGGTAAAAAATGATATATAATACTTATATAAGTTCAATGTAATTCGTTGGAGTTAGTTTATAAAAATTTTAGATAAATAAAAATTTTATTAAACTTTTCACCGTCTTTTATCCACCTCCTAGGAGAATTTGAAAATTCAAATAAATGTTAATTTCACTACTTCTATCAGTGGAATTTAGAAAACTTGTGAGACATGGTTTATATCAGATAGAAAAATATTGTTAAATAAAATTGAAATAAATTCTGGGGAATAGTAACTTTAAAATTTTATTTAGCACGGTTAAAAGTTAATAGGGTATTTAAGGGTAAAAATGATATTATTATTACCGTAAAACATGACCTAATTCTATTGGATAAGTATAATTCCACAGAAAACAACCTTATGAATAAAATATTATCCTCTTTGGTCCACGTGGATTAGATTAGTACATTTATTATTATTTAATTCAAAGAAGAGTTGGAAGTGTTAAATTCAAAGTTTCATAACTAAACAACATTTAATATAGGGTTACACATAAGATTAATTCGACTATAAATATTCCATAGAAAGATTAAAATAATTCCTACATAATAGAATTATATATATATATTTTAAACAGTAAATGATTTAATTTATTTATAACCCAATAATGATTCTGTAATTTCCTCATTATGAAATAATAAAATAATTGATATTATAAATATACACATAAATGTAATTTGAGAATTTTTATGAATTAAAATAATTTTTTAGGTTAATATGACATATTTGGGTTGTTTAGATGAATTTATTTCTAATTAATAATGTTGTTATGAATTTAGAAAAAGATACCAAATAGTGTCAAAATTGATATAAAAATGTGTTTAAAATAATTTTATATTATTAATTGATATTCTATTCATAAAAATCAAAGGTTTGGCCAAAATACTTATGTAATGAGAGGTGTATCATTAATAAACCACTTGAGGTTCTCTTGGAATTATATAGTATGTTTATTAATAATATAAAATTAAAATACAAAGAGACATGGTAAATGTTAATCTATTTAACTAAGAGTTAAATCTAAAAGATAAAGTTAATTTATTAACCCAAACCTATCTAGAACCTATTGGTTGAGTGGTTTTCTACCCATACCAACCTTATACTTTAAATAATACATTTTGGATCCATTAGAAACCGAACATGAATTTATTATAAAATAATATTTCTAGCTTTTCCTAAGGTACCCCTCACCCCTCTTATAAAAGGTCCCTCCCCCTTCTCTCTAATTAAAACCTTCAATTCCATTTGGATCGGACAAACCCTGCTCAAATACCCTCTCATCTTTACTCCCTTAATCCTATGGGCCTTAATTTAGTTAGAAAGCCATCATATGGATCCCTTTTAATCAAATCAAAAAGAAGAACCCAAAGAAGATGTAAATATTTAATCACCTACATCAAGTTTCTTGTTTCTTCCACTTCCATTTTCATTGTTTTTTCCAAAATAAAATAATAAATCCAACATAATATATATATATATATATATATATATATTGATGTTATTAAAAATATGGTACAACCATATTCATTATTCTATCAATCCTTTGAATGATATGTCACTAAACGTGCGTACGTACAGCTTACCGTCTCCACGTCACGGTGGAATTGTTATTCAATACATTAATATTTGGATGGGTATAATAATGATGTGTAATATATGTAAATAATAAATATAACATGATAATGATTCTGTATATATGATATACTGTCCAATTATATATTATTTTAATATCAAGAGAATGATATTATCTCTCATGTGTACATTCGGATTACCATCTCCACGAACGCGATGATATTCATTCCCCATCGTATCCATTCAAGAATAAGTTTCATTAGATGATTTAAAATAATTTTTTATGACTTGATATCATTCTGGATATGAATAAGATACATCTGATCCATAAAAAATATGACTCACATAATAAGGAATATAATGGAAAACGAATCTGTTAACACCCTAAAAAACAATAATAGTAAGATATTATTAACAAAGTAATGATAAAAGATCATATATGATATCATATTAATGTATATGATTACGGTATAATTTAATAACAATTATTTCACAATTATTAAGGTGGTTAACCAACCCTCATCCTAGGAAAAGTACAAGGTAAGGGTTAATTTCACTATCTCTTTATTATCTAAGGTTGTTTTTACATTAGTATCTAGTAGAACATATTTCTCATCCACATACATGTTTCTTAAAAATTTAATTCAAAAAAATATTAAAATTTTAAATACATTGGGTTAAATTCATTTATAACCTTTTTTTAATTTTTATAAGATGTTTATAAAGGAATCTATCCGTCATTTTCCATACAAGGTCCACTATAACCTTTTTGACAAAATTAAGGTAAGAATGTCTTTTTTAACTTAGACGGTGGGTGTGGCTATTTCCCACCATTATTACATCATCAAAGATTCTCATACAAGCTTATAAGAATATTTCCAAAAATCCATGTTATCTTTTGTAATTACATGAATTTTATACGATTTCAAAATATAAAGATATATTTCTCTAAAAGAGGTTTTGATTTCATCTATGTCGACATACTTTGATAGATTTTAAGTTTATGTGAAGATGATTTATTATGGTACAAAAATTCAATATTGTATTGAAGTTTTTGTGATACGTTTGACTCTAGATGTGTTATTTTTATACCATTCATGGTTTATTGATAAAGTATTTACATTTCTTATTCTATTTTTAATACGAATGTTTATGTTATGTTTAAAACATTTCATATGAGGAATGAATTGAACTTAGTATATGATGTGTGGAGCCCACTATAGCTCCTTGATGCATCAATCTGTCTCATGAGAAAAACTAGTGTCTTGGCAAAAGGATTAGAAAAAATATTATTTGGAGTCTTGGAACAAGCCCTTGACTATGTAGTTATGAATGTCTGGAATTATGCATTCCATAATTATGAATCTGGCTATTGGTATTGTATGTGATTATTCTACTAGTAGAATATTCATCTAAATAAGTAAATGGAATTATTTGATTTTATTTTTTCCATATTATGCGGATTTTCATGTTTAAAAGGCTTTTGTTTTAGTCTTATACATTGCCTTAAATTATTATTTTTATTTATTAGTGTTTTCGCATTATTGTTATCCTTACCGAGTTTCTGAGCTCACCCCCTTCTATGTTTTATTTTTTCCAGGATGTGAAGAATTATATTATGAAGGACCTGTAGGGATAGTCCATGGGATCTCAGTGTTGTTTATGGAATCAATTTTATTGTAATATTCCATTTTATGATATAATGTAAACCTTATGAATTAATCTAGTACATCAAAGGATACTAAACTAATAGGTCTTTTGAGACTTGACCTTTTGTGATCATTTCAATGATATGTAATAATTCACTGACTTTAGGTAACTGGGGTCGGGGAGTTACAAATGTGCATTCTCTTTAGAACCATATTCTTCGGTATATGTCCAAACCACGTGAAGATAAACTATGTTGTCTCATAATAAAAAAAATTAAATTGTCACATCTTTTCCATATGACATTAATCTTCATGGAATGTTATTAACAAATTTTTTATTGATTCCCAACCTTAAGGGATATGTAGGAGTTCCCATACTTTTTGTCCTCAGTTTCATGCTCAGCTTCTTCTATTCTTTCTCCTTACCCCTGAGCTTGGGTTCTCTCATGAGATTGCGAATGTTTTGGAATGTTTACATCATTGTTTCACATTCATGTATGGTTATTATTTGGTTCCATACATGTTCCTCTCTTGATAAACCTCTACCCCTTGTGTCCATATTTCATGACGTTAAAACTGCATCGAATTTCCATAACTCTTTATTGGTTGATTACCATCCTCATGGGATGCGTAGGAACACCGAAACATTTCTTCTTCGGGTCTAGCCCTAGTTTTATTATCCCATTTTCCCTCTTATTTTCTAGAATTATCTACCTCCCTTATATCTCACCAATGTGTCCAGATTCACCATGGGTTAGGACCTAGGGTGTTGGATTTTTCGAGAACATGCTTTCGCTTCATCGCCCGACATCACGTCTCCATTTATTTGGGGTTTCATCGTCTTTCACATATAAAAGGTACCTTGAATGTCATGAGTTATAGGCCTTAGTACTCGCCTACAGTCTTGGGACAATGTCCTTAAGGATTATTAATGGAAATTGGACACAATTCCCCTATTTCTAATATGGTCAGCGGTCAATGCTCATTTGTGCGTTCCCATTCTAGAACAAAGTGATGTGGATGTTGTGTTTCAAACATGGTCAATATTTATCCTCCACCATTGTGTCGCACCCATTGAAACATAAATATTGGTTGAATTATTCACATCCTTTTCCACTCCATCAAGTTCAAGTTGAATTTTTAAACCCTCCATGTTATCCCTCCATGAACCTATGCACATTGAATAGGATGAATCAACATCATGGGGATCTTCTTTAAATCCACACCATCTCCCCCAAATTAGTATTCCATGTGTTGTAAATATCATCTCCACCCTTGTTTACCACACTGATCATAACTCACAGAAGCATAAGGATATGGTTGAGGCTTCTACATACATTTTAGAACCACAATTCATTTTGTCTGAAACCTACGACATTGAACTAAGAGTTCATGTCTAAAACTGGATTCTTATGTCACATAGTTCCACCATAGTAATCTCACAATTCTAGACAGATCACTATGACTATGAACTGAGATCCCTCACATCCTTATTGTATGATTCTAAACTAAGTCTTCTACTCTGAGGCTGTGTAATGAAGAAATACCCAGCCATAAAATATATTCACTCGAGAAGACATTCCCCCCATTGGTATTGGACGTCTACCATACCACCTCAAAGAATATTTGTAGCTTTATTTCCATACTTATGGGATATTTAGTGAAACCCAAACTTCTTGACTATAGTAGAGTCGCATCACCATGAACCATCTTAAGCCATTTTAGCATGGGTTTCCATAAATGTATGTGCTGTGGTGTGGACTTCTATCTCTTCGTTCACATTGGGTTTTAGTAGCAACTCCACATACCATTATCGAGGGTGAATGATTATTCTGCCTTTACTGGATGATAATAAACTGTATGGGCATGTCCCACACAAGTTAAATTACACTGGGAACCTTATGACTTGTTCTCTGTGATGGTGATCTTACATTCTTATGATCTATGATCACATGATGTTAAACTGTGTAAATTTTTTGTTATACCTCTTTGAAAGAGAATATCGCTTCCTTTTCGTATGTGACTCATGTCGTAACACCTCCAGGAACTATGTCCATCATGATTCCCATCCTTATGGGAAACGTACGGACGCCGATAATTCTTCTCTGTCGGCCAGTCAAAAATACATTCACCTCCCCATCCCCTTTCGGCCTCGGTTCTCCCAAAAATTATGTGGGATGGTGTGGACCACTTCGGTCCTCATTCATGTTGGGTTTATAATAATTGTGTCTTTTACACCCATTAATATTACTACACATTGTGTTCATCCTGCATTACACTTAAACAACAATGGTAATGTTCGCAATTCGCACATTTCATTATTTGGGTTTCCATTGTCTTTTCCATCTTAAGGGATCCCCTAATGGTATGGATAATAGGCCTTAGTGCTTTCCTACCATCCTGGGCCAACACCCGATTGGATTTCGAATGACGATTTGATTCAAATCCAGTGTCCTGAATATGGTCAACAGTAATCAATCATTTTTATATTTCCAATTCTATGCTTACATAAATGGATGAAGTGTTCCAAACATGGTAAACAATTATCCTTCATCGTCACATCACTCCCATTATGTCCCAAATATTGAATGTTCTAAATCACAAGATTAATCCCCCATTCTTTTGACATATCATTGACTCCCCTTGTGTCATAACTCCGCACATTCGCTTGCATCGAGTAGGAATATATATTTGTTTGGGATTTTCCCCACCATATATTTCCTTTCACCATCACACACTCTCATTAGATAGAAAAGACCTAAAAAAAAATTTCTCCTACAATGAGTGTGGCTCATGTAGGCTTATAGGTTGTATTAAGGTAATATCCATAAACAAGACAGTTTGACCCATTTTTCATTCCATATAAAAACAAACAATTTCATTCATCAGCCTCACAATATGTTGCTAAACGGTGGGTTTATCGTCCCCATTTATGTGATGTAAAAATTTAAAAAACCCTAGGTCCATGCCATATAGATCCTTAACAAGATTATTCATGATCTCGATTCAGATCGTTATGTGCACCTAGTTTACATACATCATGGATACATAATTTCAAGAGTGTTGGACATTATCTAGACAACCATCATTTCATCACTTTTATTTGCATGCCCTCAACATCGGATCCCTATTCCCTTTCACTTTTGAAGTAACTACCAAATGGTTGGGATGTTTAGCCTTATGGCTTGCCTACAATCCTCGACCAACATTCCAGGGGACAACGAACGACACTTATAGTTTTTCCCTATGTTTTTGAATGCAGACATTGGTTGTACCTTGTTTTTTATTCCAATTTCTAGATAAAAGAATGTGGATCATGCATTTCGAATTTGGTAAACCACTATCCTCCAAAATCAATCCATCTTCACATTGTTCAAAATTTTGGGTATCGTAATTCAAATTATTCACCCCCATTTGTATGGATTTACTCCAACACCACTATAATTATCTCTCTAGTGAGCTTGAGCCTTTTGTGGGAGAGTAGTTTGGCTCTTTTTAACCAGGTCCCCATTCTCATCCCAGGAACTTAAAGTGGTCATTCAGACCCTGGATGTCCAGTGATTGGTTGACACTCTTGTATTCAAGTCACACTCATATTAAATTGGAATAATTATGCGGTAATCCATTGTTTCTCACATCGTGCATGACCAGGATGTTCTTTGAGATTGATTGATAGATATTTTGAAGATTCGATTGAGAATAGGTAATCAAAGAAGATAATGGGACTCATACAGGCAACAAAACTAAAGAAGAAATCATGAAATCATTTTTTTTATGTTCATGAAAATTACAACGCCCATGAATTGGCCACTCTAATATATCGGTTCACCTCTTCAATGGAGTATCCAATCTCCAGAACCCTATGACATGTGGCATATATGATTTTTTGTGGAATGTTATGATCTTGCTTTTCTTCAATAGAAATGGGGTGAAGTTCATCAACCCAAATTCATGCTCAATAATCATCCGGTCATTTACTACCCATATCTTGGGAGGTTTGTTTAATTTTATCCATATCCCTACCAATTATTCCTTCAATCATGATATGGGTACTGGTTTTTCATCGAGGAATGTAGAATGTTCGTTCTCCCTTTCCATCAGGCGTTGTAACTCTTGCCTGGCCTCATGAAGTTTCTTGATGTTGATAGAATTCCTCCTACCTACCCACATCGAGGTAGTAGTTTTGTTACTGTATTATTTCTTCCATATAATCTCAAATGAGAATACAAGGTCACTTGGTATCCACTCTTCCACCACATAGTTCATGCAGCTAGGAAGGAATCTACCCCATCTATCTTATCCACTCTTCTTGTGGGGTCTCTTTGATGAAGCGCATGATTAATTTACATGACATGTGAAATACATCCTTTCTATCCTCTTTATTAGAAGTTGTATCGTCCCGGTCATCAATGATATATTGTAAGAACATATTTAGGAATTCATTAGAAGGATCTTCCTATAGTTCTGGTCAGGTACGTTGGGTCCCATGTCATCATATTGATCCTCATTTCCAGATTTCACCACAATGATCTCAATATTCTTCCTAGAAGTACTCATATCTGTATTTTTGATCACTTTTTTTTGGCCAACATGGGCACCCTCTTCCACAAAATATACATTCCTTAGGGAAAGGGATCATTAGGGGACCCAATAATCGTCTCCAAAATAGCCCAAGCCATTTAAACAACTATGCATATAGAAATACACAAATTATAGTTGGTAAGATCAATGGAAAATAGTTACTAATTCTATGAATAATAGGATAGACAATGATCAAAAAATTTGTATCCCCCTTTAGTTTATGCTTCCAGAACCCCAAGTGTGGCCTCCTATATATAGTTAGTAAATCCAAAGACTCTAGGAGAAACAACTCCGGTGTTGCAACCCTGATGGATTTTGTAATCACTGTTGTCATATATAAAAACCCTAAAGCTACATATACTATTATTTGAGAATGGGTTTTATATATGAGGTTATATATAATTTGAAAAATGTCCGTTGAGAAGTCCTAGGTGACCTGAATGAGGAATATATCCAAATGGTTTAGGTTTTACCTCACAATCTTCGACAAACACTTCCATCTCTAAGGATGTAACCTCACATTCTTTTACGTGGATCCATCACCCAGACTATTCCCCCAATGAGGACTCTACTGATACACTGGATATGGGGAATCACTCCCTCAATTCAAAAATTGAAAATTTGAGTGGGACTGTTTCATTGAGAAGCACATTCACCTGGTCCTTCATAGGATGCAGAGTACCCCGACAGTGCACAAAGTCTAATAGCTTGGAGAAGTATTTCTACCCTTCATCTTGAGATATTAGAAAGGGGGAAATGGAATATAAGATCTCTGACAGATCCATCTGATGATGGTTATGATGGTTCCACATATGGGAAGGACTGAAGAATTGTGTATTTACCTCCAAACTATCCCAAGAATTTCATAAAATAGCTTTCGTGGTCATTTGTATGTTTCCTAATCACTTCCCTAGAGCTTGAGTTAGTATCATGTTTAACCCTTTGGGTGGCCTCCCTTTCTATATTATTTTTTTAAGGACCAACGAGTCCTCCATTTCCAATTTCCTCCCACCCAGTGCAGGTCCTAAAACTATTTGGCTCATCACTACTATAGCCTTACTAACACAACATTTTCTTTTCCACTTTATTTCCCCATCCTTGAGGTTGAGGAGGCATCCCATCAATTGCATTGATGGGTCCCAGCTTCAAAATTTCCCATGGGTTGGATAACTCCCTGTTATTTTCATACTCATTTACTAGCACATAGACAACTATGGCCAGAGGTAGCTCATTCCACATCATCTCAACTTCCAAAGTCAAAATTAGACATATATTTCTCATCAAACATGGATGGTCCTTGTGGCGTACTCCCAGGTAGACTTGTGGGTTAAACCTCTACAGTAATCGAAACATTCTTGTAAATATTTTCATGGTATAGAGCTCATAGATTAGCTCGTGATTGATTTTTTCTACAAACACTCCACCCCGAACGACCTATATATGAGACCAATGCTCCTCATTTCCCTTTCCTACAATAGTGAATTCACTGTTTTGTAATAGAAAGGGATGGAAATTGAATCCATCCACCATCTAGACTCTGTTCAGCATCGGTAGTGGAGTATTTTGGGCTGGAAACCACCCCACCACATGGGAAATTTATAGTCAAAAGTCTGGTCCAAGATGGGAGATAAAGATCAAATATTAATAGGTATCCATTTGTGCCACTATCCATCCATATAAAATATTGAGCTGTATACACACCCTATGTGGCATCTTCACCTCACTAATGTGCCACAACAGCTTTTAAAATACAGCCACCACTGGGATTCCAATGTTGACATGCTCCTACAATGCAAGTACTAATTATATAATGAATTTTATGGGTCTCATACCCATATATGTGTCCCAGATTTTGAATATCCAGCTGTAGATAAGCCCATATATGATCCCATCCATCATAACCACAAGATGATGCATAGTGTTGACATTGTACCCCCAAATCTTCCATTGGTTGTCCTCCCTCAGTTTAAAATATGAGTTCTCTTTACTAGGTTGGGATCCCTTAGGAAAGGTGGGAGGCTTGACCAGTAGCTACCTACGTTCATCCTCCTCTTCAGCAGCTTACATTGAGTAGAAGTTTACGAAACAGTTAAAAAACAACTTGATGTTGATATCACCCACTGACCACTTTTCCTTTCTCGGTACCAGATCCATCAGTTCCTTTTCTAGTATTAGAATATGATCTTTATCCTCTCCTGTTTTCCCAGTGGGTAGGACCTCATAATATATCTTCCCTTTTATTGGAATCTCTAATATCTTGTAATTTTCTTAGAGGCAGTTGTCAACCTCCTCGTGGTGATGATGAAATGTGTTGGTCCATGATGATGACATGCTCAGTAGATATGGCCTCAAGTGTTTTGGCTGATAAATTCTGAATTTTTAGGCTTACACAACATCATACATCCCTAATCACTTCAGGTCTACCTCAAATTCTTCACAGGATGCACAAACCCTATAAACCCAAGCCCAATCCTCCATAAACATTCCACCCTAGCGCATGTCCCAATTATCAGACCACCCTTTCTCTGGGTTCCCCAATGAATCTTTGAGAACGGTGTGGGCCTATAGAGGAGATACCTCTAGCTCTATAACCTTCCAATCAATATTTGTGACATGACTATTCAGGCATCCCGCAATGAAATGTGTGTAATCTTTCAATGTATGATCATTGGCTACCCTGAACCACTGGCGCTGACACAACGTACACCTGAACCAATTAGCTAGTTCATCCATACATTCATCAGTGATAACAACATCATCCCTCATACCAAAGCATTACATAGGCTGCATTTTTTATAGTGGATTGTTCTATTTTCTATCTGATAGGAGCTCCACCATGGATTCATGGTCTCAATGGATTCAAATACAATCCCCAATTCCCAGATTATTCAGCATCTATTCCATTACAGTAGAATCATCTAGGACACCCCGAGTAGCTTATTTTTTGTCCACTATATCCCTGGAATTTTGAGTTTATCAGTTCTGGGTCGCAAAGATAGGCCCCAGAGCTTGATTGCAGATCTCGATTATATAGATTTACCATAGAGTTATACTGAAGACCTCACAGACACTACTCATTAAGCCCATGATCACATAGTCTAATGACTCATTTTGAGGCACGTAGAAAATGAGAACTAGGTTCACAAAGATTGATTTGTGTATTTCACTGAGCTATGAAAATCCTGATATCAAAGAGAACATCTTCTGATAAAAGTGATAACAAAAGAGAGGATGCCCTCACCACATTATATTCAACGACCGATGAGCATCATGGAGCACCTTTCCACAACATGCTTCGCGACATTCTCCACCCCGGTACCTCATATTAACATTGTGACCCATCTCTACAATCCATCTTTCTGATCTTACTAAAATGTTGGGGATCCACCGTTATAATTCAACCGATATTTTCTCCATGACTCCGATTTTAAGGGGGGGGGGACTTATTGGCACCAAAATATGTGCGTTGAATAAAAATAAGAGGATGCAATAGTTCCAAAAAGGGATGCTTCATGAAGAATCTTCGAAAATCCATTCAGTAACATGGATGGAACAATGCCAATGATTTCATTGTGGCCAATGTAGATGAAAGAGACAGTCGAATGTGTGGTTCTGAAGAACAAGATGAATGTCTTTACATTGTAGTGGGAAGATAGTTACCTCTATATTTATGTGGAAATTGATGGAATCCTCTTTGGCTTCCGTGGATGGAATTGAAGAATTATCTATACCGCATAGGGGATGATGATAAAATTTTTGACTCTGAGAAACATGAAAAAATATACTTTAGATAGTACAACACAAGGTCCTTCGTAGAATTACATCAAAGCTGTGCGCCCCCTAGTGCCAAAAAATACATGGATCCCACCACTTTAAAAGGATCGACACCCTGAACTTTCGACTTCCAAACTCAAAAATCACAATGCACCATTTGATATATGACCTGTCAGAAAAATGAATCATCTGAGGTATTAGATCACTGGGAACTCCCTACCCCTTTAGTCAAATTCACCACCTCTTCCAGGATGGATGGCCTTCGTACATCCAATGGGACATCACCACGGATGGAGACCCTTTTGGTTACCCATGAATTCGCAAAAAAAAATCCATGATTTGAGTAGTACAATCCAAAATCAAGTGTACTTCATGTTGTGATAGAGACACAATGCATCATAATGTTCTCCTCTTTGCAATGTCATATCCTTTGTGATACTTTGATCTCTGCAATGCCTAGAGCTCTACGAAGCCCTGTGATTTACAACCCCTTCATCATTGTGATTCCCCTTTTAGGAGGCCTATTTCTTCAGAAACCCTTATTTTTTGCAACCATCCAGGATTGATGAGAGTGAATTTAAGTCCGTTGGGTGGTGCATCATGTTGTGTTTCTTTGCCTCTTTCTTCTTCAACTAGGAGCACTAACAGTTATTTATTCTTCGCATAGGTATGCTAACGTGAGCCCCCAAATGGGTCACTCCAAAAACCCATCTCCATATGACATTAATGGTGTCATCCCATCATCATGGGATAAAGTAATCTAATTATGTAACTCCTTGGGGGTGTAGAGTGAATCCTCACAATCTGAGCTAAAGTGAGTAAAATTACTAAACACCTGTGTCCATGATGCATGATGTTAAACTGTTATCACTTCATAAATGAAATGTCCAGAGAGAACTATGAAGGGGACAAGCACTAGCTTCATCTCACTCCCCTTTACCTATGAGATTTTTCTTCATGAACACCTTAGAAATTCAATAGGTAAGAATCAACACACCATCTCAGTACTTCCCGTAGAGTACGTCCCAATCTCTATATCCCTGGGCCACTAACAATGCATAATCCCCACTCCATTCCTCACAGACGCACCATTCACAATGAAATAATTATGTCTTTGTTACCTCTTATTTCTTACATTGAGCATTAATCACGTGGGCTTAGAGTAACAATTGACCATGACTTCCTCTATGGTACACCATAATGTGAAAGACCCATGTCCCACTATCGAACTATGTGGACATTGATACTTTACCCTTTTCAGGAAAGGTACCTAAGAAGCCACCCTGAGGTTCTAGTTCATCACCAATCGGTCTCGACCACTTCACGTCGGTTTACCATCATCCTGGATGATGATAAACTATACGCACCTTTTAAACTACCTCAGTAATGATACATATCTCTTGGATGGGTTATATAGGAATACACCCTATCGTTCAATCCCAAACACGTATAAACATCGAAGCCCCCATTGAGGGACTAACATCCTCGGTCAACCCCCTATTGGTGTTAGACCAGTTCCCCAGGAACTAACCACATGTAATCCCCACACCCAATCCATATTACCCCAACCAAGTGTGTACTACTTTTGAATAGATACTAACCACACATAGGCCCCCACATGTCTAGGGTCGATGTCAATTATGTACACCTCTATTACTTGCCCCGTTATTTACTACAGGGACATTGATTCACTACTACAGTGCTATGTAGGAATCTTCCATATGGTTCATGCCCATCACCAATGTACCATCCTATTATCTCCGTGGAGCCAATATGTTTCTGGAAGATCATGACCCAGCCTGGATGTTCTACTTCCTTCAGATCGTTATCCATCCACTTTATTATCATGGGCCAAATGCTTAGGTGTCCCATCACCACACTAAACTATGTGGAATTTTATCCTTGCCTTCCAGGCAGGGTACGTACAAAGCATCCATGAGGTTCAAGCCCAACACTACTGTCAGATTCAGTGGTTCCATCTCATTCACCATCCACTTCATTATGTCATCCACTATTCATCATGATTCTTACTTGGGATGCCACATCCAAATGAGAATATTCCATTCGACCTTCTAATTTCTCATCTAAGTAGAACATGGGACATCTCAGTGCATAATCCCTGAACAACCCACTCAAACTATATGGGGTTTGATCCCCGAACATTACACAAGTTATTTAAGAAGCCTCCTCGATGTCAAATCTTAAGCAATGGTAAACCATGGTGTCTTCATTGGTATGAACTAGTCGTACTCAAATATTTTCTCATTGGGCATCCTGATCCAACCATTTGTAAGCCTCCAATGTGATCCCTCTAAGGGATGTACCTCTCTGATCCACTCTCGTTGGTGTTTCGATCAGTCCAGTCTGTCACCACTGGACATTAAACACGTAGCATACCCAATGTTAAATATAGAAATATGAGGAAAACCTTATGGGAATGCCTATGTCAAAAAATTCCCTGCACTCATATTTTATGCCTTAGGATTTCCACCCTTGAGAAGCCCTATCATAAGGGGAAGAAATCTGGTTGTACCAGTGTTTCAACGCCCCGAGATGCTAGTGATACACAAAATGACACCTCCCTTGACCTAAAGTTGCGGCCCTGACATGACCCCTTGGAATATCCTAAAAAACTATGTTTAATTATCAAGCGTCAATAAAGATATGGAACCTATAAGAGTTTCAAAATCTATGTATTAATCTTAAAGGGAGACGCGGACTATGCGATGAATTATAAAGAGGTATCCATGGAAAGAGAGACCCAAATCTGATCAACCCATTTTGTTCAAAGAGAAAACGTGCCTGAATAAGTTATAAATGATTCCAATAATTGGAATGCCATAATGCAGGGCAATAACCAGCCAGTGCATCCTCCACGTACAGATCACTACACCCCTATTAAGGCATCTAAATCATAACCACAACAATATAAAAACAGATAATTATTTTATTTTAGCATTAAAAAATTTCATTGAGAACAATATATTTATATAAACCCCTCATTATGATAGATCTCAATGAAAAAATAATTCTTCCACGAATAGAGAGAAATCATCATCAACGAGATCAAGAATAAATCATGGGATGATTTTATTGAGGTGGTCATAGGGGGATGATTCAAGAATAAAGATCATCCATGCTAGAAACCAGAGACGCCATTGGAGACATATAGATATTCCTAGAACACTTTTAGATCTCCTATACTGGAAATATTCACATAATTTATACAATGCAATGATGGTGAACCACATATCTATCAGTGATTCATCAATGAATAAGGATTTCCAATATGGAAATTATTATTTAACAAAATTAATTATAAATAATATTTTATGATCCCAATCCTCTCATTCCAGCGTGATTAATATTTTTATCATCGATTCAATTACATGGATCATGCTGATTAAGCATCATATAGATCATGGATTGATCATCGATACTGATAAAAAAGATATGTTGGGTACCACCCATCACATGCTTCTGCTACACCCAAAAACTATAATATGTATCAGAAAATTGATTTTTAGCCTAAACATCCTTAAAAATATAATATCATTGAAAATAGGCCATGTTAATGAACAAATTATGCATAAAAATTAATAAAAAAATAAAAGAGGAAATACATAATAATACAAAATTTCTTAATTTCACTTTTAATATTTTCATGAAATTGTTAGTGATGGTTATGTATAACCTGAGGAATCAAAATTCAGTTAAGAATCATGTTACTTCATGAATAATCTTTCATTGTATGTCATTAAATTGATGTATAAAAAATATTTTCAATATCATACATGTTTAATAATAATACCCATTTATATACACTTAACATTAAAACATGTATTTCATTTATTACATTTATATATCTATTTACATAATTGGCTATGTCTATGTTGGGTGTTAGGGGGAAGCTCAGTTCATAATTGGAAAATAATATTCGTAAATTTATTGTGACCAATAGTTTCATTAATACATCATCTACAAAATATTAATCATTAAATAGATATCATTTTTATAAACTAAATAATATTTTATAACCATCCTACAATTTCATATATGAAACTAAATGAAATCGTGTAATGGATTTGATAATAAATATGTACCCAAGAATGATGTTAGAAATTTTCAACAAATAGAAGGGTAAGGAAATATATGATGATATATCTTTAAAATTGTTAATTATGTAATTAATATATTATGTAATAATGTAATCCACCACTAAAAATATCCATTCTATTTTATTATAGAAAAAAACTCATTTCTTCATAGATGTGGTAGTCTACACAAGCACCTAAATGATGGTTTAATTCCCCATTAGATGGAAATATATATTAAAAGGGTTTATACAGTAATCATAATAACATTTTATGGGTTATGTGATACATATTTGATTATAGTATCATGGTTTAGGATTAATTCAATGTGTTATAAAAACATCTAAAATGAAAATTTTTGGTTATGACAGTTTCATACTCCTTCAAATACCACATTTTGTTTACACCTTATGACTTCATGGATGGTCATGAGTAAGACATGAACCTATTGGATATATGTAACAATTTATTTAAGTGATTTTTTATAATTTTGGTCATGATACATGATACATTACATATGAGGAATATGGTATATGTGGTGTAAAATTATTAGATTGGTGACAGGAAATCATGGAATTAAGTAAACAATTAAATTAATATAGACTATTATACATGTTCATTGGGATAAAAATTGATATATTTGAAATATATGAGGATTGTAAGTCTAAATACTCTAATATTATAAAATTGTCAATTGATTATGTGATTTTTAACCCTTATATATTAGTTCTAACCCCTCAACAACAATTTTAATGATTACAATAATAATATTTATTTTAATTTTTTGGATCAATAATGTTACTGTAAAAGGAAAAGTGACACTTATGAAGAAAACTTTAAAATCATAGACTATATCTATTTATCTTGGAAAAATATTAAATTTTTAGGAATTTTTTCTCTTTTAATAAATTATTATTTATCATAAAATTCTATTAGATCATATTTAGGAGAGTTCACATAATTGACGTGAAAAAATATCTAGAATGTGATTGACTTATAATATATATTTTTCAAACATCAATATTATAATATATTAATCTATAAAAATTATTAAAAAAATCTTAATTAGTAAAAAAATATTACATTTAGAGGTTTGAAAATCATTTACACGATTCCTTTACTACTTCCAAACCTACTATCTCGGTGTTGCAAATAAATAAATCTAATTTCTGTTATCAATAAATATTAAATATAAATTTGAACAAGGAATTAAATTTATTTAAATTCAAAATTAAATTTTGGAACCAATCATATTTTTTTTATTAATTTCCTAAATTATTATATATATAAATAACAAATTAAATGAACATTTTTTATTTTTTCATTTATTATTAAAATTTAATGGTATTTTCCAATGATAAATGGAACCCAAAATCAATATATTCAAATGTATTATGGGTGGGATGAATTAAACTCCGAAAAACAAATAATTTACTATTTTAGGTTAATTTGGAACCTTTATTTCATATTTTGACCTCATTTTACTAATTTTACTATTACATTGGTGGCATCATTTTTACCAAAATTACTATTTATTATGAAAAATAATAAATATATCATGTTATAATAAAATAATTACATGATTGAAAATATTTTACCCATTTGATTAAGTTAAATAAAAAACAATAGGAATTTACTTTAGAATAAACCCATGAACTACGGTGAAAATTAATTCTCAAGAAAAATGATTTTTGAAATATTAAAAAGATTAATTAAAAAACATAAAAAGAATGTCAGTAAAATTTTTATTAATTTGAACAAAATTTAAAAAAAAATTACATTATAATATTTTAAAAACAATTTGAAAAATAAATGTACAAATTAAATATGTTAAATGAAATTGTAGTTTTTAATTAAATTGTTATCTTTCCCTACTCGCTAAAAAATCCATAATTTTGAAAATATTAAAATATTTCATAAAAGGATAATTTTATAATGAATAATTGAAAAATTATATCATTTTTTTAAATTTAATTTCAAATGTTGAATAAATTAATTAATAATGTTTTTCACACAAAACTATAAAATCTAATTTTTGAGGAAAATCTATTTTTGAATCCTATAATGGAATAAAAAATAATTGAATGATTATTTTTGAATAACTAATCAATAAATTTATATTTATTATAAAATTTATAATATATTTCTTAATTATTTTTCTCTAATTCATTTTGACCAATTCAATGACTATGTTATAATAGTCACATTCAAAATTATATTATTCAATTGTTTTTAAACTTAGTGTTATGAGTCTTGTACACTATCAAACATTATATTATTTAAAAATGTCGATATATTACATTATAAGTCACATTAATAAATTTAATCCTCAAAATTTTATGTTCATCTTGGTAATTAACGGTTTAACATTTGGAAATATATTTTATAAAAATAATATGACAGTGATCTTTTATGGGGTTGTCTCATGCTCGGTTTCATGTAATATTTTTCCATTTGTTGAGTAATTTACATTTTGGTTTTACATTAGGGTGTGTTTGGGTGGAATTTTGATTAAAATTTGAATAAATAGTGTAGTTCATGTTTGGCACATAGTTCTCTCTAACTGTGCGGCCCATCCCAGAAAACCACACTCCCTAGAATAATGGGTTTGAGAATGTTTGGCATGCAGGTTTCAAGACTGTACACCTTCTTAAGATTAAATGTGTTTCCCTATAAAAGAGGCCCTCTATATAGATGTGGGGTTAGGGTAAACTCTATTCCCCTTCCCAAAAAACTGTGTATAGAAATTTAACTAACACGAAAGTTAATTTTAATAATTCCTAAACCAGCATTTTATTATCAAAAGTACACGCATTCAATAATAACACAAATATCATGATTTTAGAGCCAGCTAGAAGGATTATAATCCTTCCTAACCTCCCATATTTGTCATTATAATCCCAGATATAAAATTTTTACCCCACCCAATACGAGGATCTCATCTGAGGTGCTTTCTCATTCATTATCACTTATTATCTCTTTCTTTAAGGGAATTTATTATCTGTTTTTATTAGATCCATACATAGTTTTGTTGATATATATTTATTATATAAGAACCAGAATATGATATAAGAGATATTTAAATTTTCAATCATGTTTTAGCTTATAAATTCCTATGCCGTTCAATGTTGTTACTCCACTATTTATTTAATGGATTTCGATTCGAAGATTATTCATCAATGAATTTAGGTGGGTGGTATATTTTTCAAATCCCATAGACATGATCTTATTTTAAAGTGTTTAGATTAATATATTCTAGTGTTTTTATAGAAATTATATTTCAAAATTGCATTCATTAATATGATAAATTAATTAATTAAGGGATAATTATTTGTATAAATTAAATGTTTAATTATTTATTTAATATTTTTTAGATTGAGATATTTTTTGGATTTGGGGAATTATTATGTGTTGAATAAATTTTCGAATATTTTGATTATTTAACTGTATAAATAATGTTATGAGAATTATAAAAATTATAGAATTTTTTATTGGGATAATTTATTGCGAAATTAAGGACTAATGATTTTGGATTCTAAAATCAGTATATTTAAATAAAGTAATAATTATTAAGATATTGTATCTAAATAATGTGAAAAATTAATTGGGGAATAATCAATTTTTTTATTTAGAAAATTAAGTGACCAATAAATTTAATATATTTTACTGGTTAATTAATGGATAAATTAATTAATGGATGTGGTCTGTTTAATTAATTGTGAAAATTAATTAATGTGATGGTTATGATTAATTTATTTCTGATGTAATTAATAGAATGATTTCTGAAATGGCCTTCGGTTGTGAATTTGTAGTCCGGGAGTAGCACATGGGTTTACTGGTGTGTGTGGGATAGATTTCATGAGAAATACCCTAAGAGACATAGTTTTTGATTTTGAATGGATCGTGAGATTCTTAGTAGAGGATGATGGTGAGAGAATCCATTTTTATTTCAAAGTAACCATGTTATCACTTAAATTTTGTCCATGGAAAACACCATGAGATACTTCCCCCTTAACTAGAAATCTATTATGATTAATTTAGTCTCACTGACATTAGATCCTTGTGGTTACGACCCAATGTGTTAATTACTCATATTAGACTGACTTACATGTCTTAATAATTCTTTCATATATAGATTTTGAGAATGAATGGTTATAATGGATTTAATTGTTTGATCAAAATGTATATAAAGATGGAAAAATACAAGAGGGTTTAATTATAAGTATTAAATCCTTCAATTTTATACATAGGGAAAACATAGTTAATGGAATTAAACTAACTATATTCAAAATCATGTTTTGTATTTAAAAAAATAATTGGGCAGGGCCCTATGTCGTATGGAAGAAGTATCACAATCAGTGGGTTATGATAAGAATTATAGATGATGTATTTTAAATTAATTGAAATCTCAACAAGAAAATGATTTAATCAGATTAAGTATAATATGGATCATAATCCCCACGATTATCATAATCAGAGTGAATAATTTAATGATTATTACCTAATGCATATAGAATCATATTGTGTAAATAAAGTGACCATAATCACATAAATTCTAATTAAAAAGACTGTAATCACATAATAGGGAATAAAATACTAAATATATAAATTTATTCACATTGTATTAAAATTTATCTGATTTTTACAAAACGTATATCAGTAAATTTATTTTAACATAATAAGATGGGTATCCACTAACCTTGTATAGAGGTAAACTAATTTATAAATTCAAGAATGTTTGTTTTTTCCACACCAGTATAATACATAGATACAATGATCTACCTCTATCATACTACCCTACAAGAACTCAATCGAGAAGTTGATCCATGTCTCCTTCTTCCTAGCATTAGAATCCCACTATCTGCATTAGATCACAAAGATAAAATCCTACCCCCAAAATTCATCTTTCATAATCACAATGATCGGTACAACATGATGAAAAAAAATCTTAATCGTTATAAGTATATGGAATAAGAAATTCATCAATTTTAAACTTCATGGATTTGACATGTACATAAAATTTGGAAAATCTCTCCTAGAGTGTAAAAATAATGAAGCAACTAATTTATATCATTCCTGTTTTTTGGAATTTAGATTTGTTTTGTTCAATGGTCATCATGGCCTCCAATGTTCAGATTTTCTCATGAATCCTCTGAGGGACTTTGACACCTGACAATCTCCTTTTATAACTCAAACAATGACATTGTTTTATAATTCCGGATGAAACTGAATACATGAAATCATATTTATTTAATGGTTTTCCTCTCATTATAATACAGTTTCCTAGACAAAAAAATGTAAAAGGCTTGGATGATTTTTGTCATGAGAGTCAGTATGATTTATATCATTGTAAAAAATATTTTCTGTAAAAAATATGAATAGTGTGCACGAGGAAAATCGTATTCAGTGTGTATGTTATATATCATATCCAGGATTTTTACTATCATAATTGAATGATTCAATTCAACAAAAACACATGAGTTTGATTATTATTATTTCCATATAAAAAATCATATTGATAAAATATGAATAATAAAATCTTAATAAAAGTATAGTAAAACAATATATGATTGTATTCATAAACTAAATTGAAAATAAATGATATAATAATTAGTTATTTAAGAAAGAGTTTTTGACTTCCATTAAAAAAGGTATATGAATGTAAAAAAAAGAAGACTTTTGACTCAACAATCTCACCCTATTTGGAAATCTAAAACCACAAGTCTAAAATGGAAAATTTATATGTAAAACATGATTCGAAAAAGGTTTAATGATTTATCAACTTTAGAAGAAATTTCTTATACATAGCTCCCAATGAGTTTTAAAATTCTAATTTAAATGATCATGAATACGAAAAATCCCCCCATAAGGATAAAAATATCCATATAGATTGTATTCTTTCAAAACTAACTCTCCCTTATTAAAGTCATTCTCCTTCTGTTATTATCATTCTCCCATTATCAACCTTTCAAATAAATTCCCACCATATTAAATACCACTCCAACTTTTTTATTTTAAAAATAGGGAGTAGGGATGGTCTTATAATAGCTAAATATGGTTAGATAAATAACAAAAACAATTATTATTATTTAGATTATATGGCTATGATTACATCAAAAAAATCTAAAATATGTAAATATTTAAAATCATTTTGTTTTTAAAATAATTTATCATATTAAATAAGAATTATATACTTTATAAAAAGTATAAAAATAGTAATACCCCAAAATAAAATTGGAAAAGTATGTGATAGGTATGAAATATTAAATTTCAAAGCCTCTGGATAGTTATATTGGATTCGATATATTCTTCTTGGAAAATATTTAGAACGAATATAATTTTATGAGTACGATAATAATATAATTGAATACGATAAAATTTTGAGTATGAAACATGTTCATAATATGATAAATATGATTATGAAAATAATTGGGTAAGAAAATTTATCAGTACACTAAAATATAAGTATGAAAAATTTCCAGGAATGGCATATTTCTAATTAAAAAGAAAGGATAGGTATGAAACTTTTTTAAGAATTGTAAAAAGGAAAAATATTCAATCATATATTCTCCCGCTATGAAAAAGTATTATCTTAATATAATGAGACACATTAAAAAAGAAGTAGATATTAATTATTACTTTATAGTGATCATTCAAGAAATCAATTTGATGTATTGAAATTTATTTGAAGGCAATGCAATTTAAAATAAATCTGAATATTGTTATTTAGATATGATAAACTATAAAATGATATCTCCTTTAAGTGTCTCATTTATATGAAAGTGATGCCAAATATCTATTCTTTCCAAAAGTAAGTGGTCTGTAGGTATTTTTCGTAATGGGATGGAAGTTGTTTTATCACATAATAATTTAGTTTTAGTAAAACTTATGCCATAATTTTTGAGTGTGTGTTGCATCCACAACACTTGAGAAAACTACATCTAGGTGCCACATATTCGACTTATTTAGTCAAATGTTCCATTGAGTGTTTCATCATAAAATACCAAGATACCAAAAAATAACCTATTAAATGAAAAGTTCTGGATGTACTATATATATATTTTACAAATTCCAATGTCAGTATCTTGAAATTGTTTTAAACCAAAACAATTTATAGAAAAATAGAGTAGTCTTAAATCCTTAGTTCCCATTAAATAATGAAACATTATTTTTAGATATTTTAAATTGCATTACTTCTTAATTTCTTGATGTATTGAAAATAAGCATGTTGCAAAATTAATGTATGTGTGACCTTCTAATAAGTATAGTAAACATCCTATCCTAAAAAAAGTTGGTTGATTTATTTGTTTTCCATCTTCTTCATGTTGAAGAGTGTTTGTGGTATAATTGGAGTACTAATAATATTTTTATTATTATATCCAAAAATTATAATAATATCATTAATATAATTATGATGGGATATATAAATCCCTTTATTTTTTGAGATATTGGAAATCTAATAACGAATTTTAACACACTCATCATACACATTTGAAAATAATTTTTAAAAAAAAATTCCATGGAATCCATTAAATATTTTTATTTGTTCTTGATATAATATCATCAAAATTAATTTGAATAATATAAAAAATATTCTTTAAAAATGAAGATAGATCAAAAGTTTCCTTAAAAAATTATTTTGTAATAAAAAACTTGTTAATCTATCATATAAGGCTCTATGGGCCTGTTTAAGTACATATATTTATATTATATGTTTCAAAACATATTTTGGATGTTTTCATCTTCAAAACCATGATGGTGTTCAACAAAAACATCATCATGGTCAAATATATTACGAAAGGAATACTTCTTTCCCTTTTGAAAATTTTGGAAATTGAAGAATGCTGCTGAGGATAATAGAATATGAATAGATTCAACTCCATATAAAAAATCATAGTATTAATAATAATATATTTTCTCTCATTGATTATACCATTTATCAACTAGTCATTCTTTATTTATAATAATGTCTATATTTTAATCACTTTTGTATTTGAAAATAACATTTTACTTCAATTTCAATGGTTTATTTTGGTCATTCAACTAAGGTCCAGACATTGTTCCACTCAAAAACATTTAGTTAATATTGTGATTCTTTAATCAAATATTCCTCACTGAAAGTGTCACCATGAATTTACGGTTTGAATTGAGAATGAAATGAGATATGTTCTACTTCATTTTATAATGAACGCCAAGTCCTTAACAGGTTGATTTACATCATCAATGATACTATCAAAAGGATGATTTTTATGATACAATTGACTCCAGTTATTAAAAACCATGCCACCAACATTGGATATAATGTCTTAAAGAGTGAATAAATCAGAAATAATTTCTTAAGTATTATCTTTATTAAATGAATCTTCTATCAATGTTTGATAATTAGCTTTTCGAAAAAATAAAAATATATATGTTGGTATTTTTTAAAAACACAAGGATAATTTTTATTAAATTTATCATGTACTTTTTCAACAATAGAACAAGTTATTTTATTAAAAATTTTATATTAATTATATGTAGTGGAATAGCCTAATAATATACCTTCATTGTATTTGGATAGACGATTATGTACATTATATTTTTTATTAAAAATTAATACATTGAATCCAAATACATTGATTTATGATACTTTTGGTTTTTGGCCTATACATAACTCATGGTGTGTTTTATATTGAAATGGCCTTATTAAAACATGATTTATAGTATATTATGAATAAATCACAACATCATCCCAAAAGTGTTTTCCATTTTATTATTCACTAAACATGGTTTTTATTATTTCTTGGAAAATTTGATTTATTATATCAATAAAACCATATTTATATGGTGTTACTGGAGTTGAAAATGTAGGTGAATTTTCTTTAATACTAATAAATGATTCAAAATGAAATTACAAATATTCGCTCACATGATTACTATGAAAATTTAACGATGGATGGTTGTTAACAATTTCGGCATTTGATACAAAACTATTAAAATAAAAATTGTCTTAAGATTTCATTGAATTAAAATAGACCCATGTGTATATTATGTAATAACCAACTAACAAAAATACATAATACATGCCTCCAATACTTCCAGTCTAGTTAGGACCAAATAAGTCCATGTGTACAAATTGAAAAACATTAGTAGTTTAAAACAAATAGATTTAAATAATATCTTTTGTTTCTTACCATATTGAGAAGGGACATAGAAATATAAAGAATAAAAGATATGTTCTTATAGATTTTTAAGATGTATTTTTATTGAATTTGTTCATAAGAAATTAAATGAACCGTTCATGGATACGGTAAGCCATACGTACGCATGAACGCTACTTTTATTTTTTTTCATATTTATAGGAATGAAAACAAAATGATACATAGGTATACTATAATTAAATTATAATATATATGTTAAATATGTAAATGATATTCATTAATTATATTCTTTATACATTCCTTGTATATCATAAATGAGTTATATCACATTGTGGGGGCGGTAGTCCACAATTTTTTCATGTAAAATTATCGTATTTATACATCATTAGAAGCATAATGGTATATTCTAAATGAGAATTTAAAAATAATTGAGACAAAATAAATATTATATATAAAATATAAAATTTATGTTCCATCATAATTTCCACCAAGAGATGTGGTAGGGGAAAATCGAATAATCATCATTTCGTGAGGCAGATGTTCACAGTAAAAAAACAGCATGTTCGTATCCATTATAAGAAGGTTTCTGTAAGTTTAGTTAGAATAAATCACATAAAAAACCTAGAATATAGAGGATACTTTTTTTGTTATGTAAACGCAGAATTATAAAAGCAACAGGAGTGGATAAAGAAAAATAATGGAAAGGAACTTGAGATAAAACATTACCTCAAATCAGGTAAATTCTTTTGATTTGAGACAAAGTTATTTCTTGAATTTTCTTCAGCATAGGGGAATACTTATATATGGAAGGATTGAAAGTTGTGATATTATTTAGCTGAGTTTTTATGATAATAGTGGCTGGATAGTAGTTTGTAATGGGATTTAGGTGGTGTGTGTTTATAAGAGGGAGTAGGGGCACATTAGGAATGTTTTAAAATATTATTTTATTACTACTTGATTTTAAAATTTTAATAACAAAAAAGATATATATTTATAATATCATAATAGGATGGGTCAAAATACTCTCATAAAATTGGTTTTATACATTTTATGTTGTAAAAAATCATATATTTTGGCTTCAACCCTTAGTTAAATAAATTAATTTTTACCAATTTTTCTTTTATTTTCATAATATATGGTTACTACAGTAACAGTAAAATTCCAAGAGACCCAAAATGGAAAATTATTTTCATTTTTAACATAATATATATCATTTGGATTATTATTCTATTTTTAGGTCTATTATATGATTTAATACAATATTAATTGATTTAAAAACTCTTTTATGTCAATGTTTATACTATTCATATCAATACTTTTTCAAAATCCCTGAGAACATTATTATTTGAAAAAAAATCATTAATTAAAATATAACAAGACATAAACAATTATAAAATACTTATTTGGTATAAAAAATTTCAAAAAATTATTATCATATTTATTATCTCATTTATTTAAATCATTAATTAATATGGTAATCACTGCATAACAATTGTTTCATAAGTAAATTTATTTATTTCTGTCTAAAAAAATTAAATAAACTACCATGTTGTAGGAAATATTGTTAGATTTATAATTACAATTTATAGTCTATGAGATCACATATATAACCCCAAATTTTTTTTTAGTAGACGATACAAGTTTAGGTTATATTACCCTTATCAATATATTAAAAGTAATTACATGTCATTTTCAAACACAAGTGGCTCCATGGGGTCCTAAAATAGACCCAATGATGGATAAGGTCAGAAATATCTCATCAAATATATTTATAACATGTTTTGGGATAATTTAAGACTATTATAATATTATATTTTACCCTTTTTAGCATATTTACACTTTAACCATTGAAAATAATTTATTTTTGGATGTTACTATTCAAAATGTCTAAAAATAAAAGGTACATATTTACACAATTTGGACCTCCTTATTTTAGATATGTAATCCATTTTAACAAATTCAAATGAAATAAGTTTTATAAATTAATTTAAAATCAATTACAATTATAAAAAAGGGTATTTTTTAGAAGTTCACACTACTAAAATAATGACATGTGTTTATGTCCAATTTCAATGTGAAATTACTTACAATGACCAAAAATGGATTAAATGATAAAACTATATTCTAGATAAACATTTAAAACTATTAAAAGTACAATATAATCATATAAATGAATTTGTTGAAATTATATTTTTGACTTTAAATGCAGTTTTTTCAGCATTCATAAAAAAATAAACTTTATCATAAAAAAATTTTCCCAATGTAAATTTTTCTTTCCCACTTATAAAGAAGAAGTTTATTTTTTCAAATTAATCATATATAATTGACAAAAACTAGATTTAAAAAGGGTTCACCATGAAAATGTGGTAAAAATACTTGTAAAAAATAGAGTTTTTATGCTTAAAATTGGATTCATTCCCATTTTATTCCTCTATATTATTTTGGATAAATGTAGAAACATTTAAAAAATATGTTTAATCATAATATGGTAATTTATATTCATTAACACGAATAAAAAGGCTAGTTGTTAACTACTATAATAATTAATTTTCAGTATATCTCAATGGGGGTGTGCAACAAAATATATCAGAGAAACCGCTTCTTGTGTGTCGAGTACGCTATCAGAAAAAGAATCCCCTTTAACATAAAATTAATATATTATTCACAATGATTAATATATATTAAAAAGTTTTATTTTATAAATAAACGGGTTGTTTCATTCTTCCCCCTTTTTAAAATTGTGTCCTTGCGATTTTAAAATTGGGCTTGGAAACATCATTGAAATACACACATTTGAAAAAGACTCAATAAAACAATCACAGTAAACGAAAGAAAATGAAGTACAATGGAAAACCAAGATAATTAATTCTATGATACCATTTATGAAAACATGGATATTAAAGAGAAATTAACAATCATATTATGAGGGATAGTTATAGATAACATGACTACGAGAATGTTATCCACTAGAAAATCACAAACATGTGATGGGATAAATGGTTGTTGATTCCCTAGTAAGAATATTAAATAGAAAATGTTTTTGTTTTAAGTTAATTTTCATTAATTTGAAAAATTTATTTATGATCATGTCTAAGAACTTAAGTAATCTCACTTATTTCTCTTATAGACATTCAGCCTTTATGAAATTTCTACAACAAATTAATATTTTCTCCAAATTATGAGTATTCAAGATGACAAAGTGACATCAAAAGCGCTAAAATCAACTTCTAGAGAATCACATAATCCAAAAAAGATGAAAAATATATTTCCCCGGTCATCAGATGTTAACCAAAACCTAAAAGGGTTATTATAAGATTAGATAATTCCCAAAGGGATAATCCATTATAAAAATAAATACAACTCTTAAAATACAAAATTCAACACAAAGTACCCAATGATCGACAAATACTATTCAATACACCATTGTCATTAAAATTATTCAATGTAATCCAAACTAATATTGATTCCCAAAACATAGAATAATTTAGTCACACAGGCTTCCATAGTAAATATTCACTATTATCTCCAAATAATGTTGACAACTTTTAAATTATAACACTGAAGTGTAATTTACCAAATCACATATTCCCTATGATAGGTATTCATTTCCATTAATAAACAAAATTACCATATTTACACAATGAAAACATTGATTCTTAAAAAATAAAATTTCAACCATTTCTCCAAAAATGAAATCCCATATTATTCAATTTTCTATAGGCATATAGTGCTTTAAAAAGAGAGAAAGTCTTCTAAAATAACCTTATTAATTAATTGCGAAATCATTTTTCTGTAATAAGGATATCCATTTTATATAACATAAGTTCCCAAAATCAATATATTCTTCATCAATAAAATCATTTAACTAAAAATAATTAGTCATACAATCCATGGACATCACATTGTCTGGAGGTATGACATTAAACCTAGTCTCACCATTGTTGTTGGTTGGATACCCACATAATTATCCAACATGAATGTTTTCCATACAATCTGCATGTTTTTAATTTTCAAAAACAAGATTATTATTATTAAATTAATAAAATAAGATTAAATAATTAAAAATATCCATAACATGTTTTAACCTCAAAGTTTATTTCATACCTTACTTTTTTCATCCCAAAAAATAATAACTCATAATTTCCTCAAATCCAAAATATCACATGAACTCATATGGTTATCCATTATATCTACATAAGAAAAAATAATTCTTCCTTGAATAATATTCTCACATATCAATATTTTGGATGAAACATACTACCATAAGTATTCCAATGTAATTTTATCAATAATACATTTAAACATTTCATCATCCATATATCCAACATAACTCTTCAATTCCTAGAAATATTAATCAATGAACAATTTTCATGATCTATTATTGTTTTTTTCCCATATCATTCTTTTATACATAATTCTTACAAATAAATAATTCATATTGTCCTATGATTTTAGTAATTTCAAATCATGATCTAAAAAATAATACATACCTTCTATAGGTTATTCTTTGTTTACAAATCTTCAATTGTAATGGAATTATGAATTGGTAAACATATATTTTTATAATAATTCTGATCTCATTCCTATGCGTTCTTTGTAGATCATATATTGGAATAATGGCCATGCACAGAAAATTTAAAAAATTAAATTAATCCTTTGAAAATAACTACTTTCCCTTCCCTAGAGTCCACTGGATGCTTCCTTTTTCAATAGCACATTATTTCTTTATGACCTCCATTACCACATCAAAAACATCTTCCATATCATTGGAAAATTTTACTAGGTTTTTTGTTCCACATTCATGACACATAGGTTTTTGATGACACATACCTTTATTATTATTACCCTAACGTCCATTCGTAATCATTTATCGAATATATGACGCCCTAGAAAAATCACAATGGTTCTAGTGGTCAATCATGACTCTATATTGTTATTTATGAATAACCTCAAGAGTTATCATTGTAGCTCTCATTTAATTCAGTTGATCATTCATGAAACCCCTACAGTTTCCTTCACCTCCATTGTTACATTCATTCCCACTAGATTCAACCATTTACTAAAACCAAAAAGGTCAGAGTGAGTATATCTGTAAAATCATCACATAATATCTTCTGAGGAGGGTAAACACTAAAATATACATATTTATTTTATCTTAAACTCATTAAATTTATCTAAAATAACTATGACTATTTTTAATATTCTAACCAGCATGGTTATGTCACTTATTCATACATAAAACACTGACTTCTAATGTTATATATGTTGAGATCAGATACATTCTATTAGACCCCAACCTTTAATATAAAATAATCTTGAATTAAGTTAATAATTCACAATGAGGATTTTTTCAGGTTTAGATATTTAGAGATGTAGGTCATACATTATATATAACAAATTGTATATTTTAAGTAGAAGATTCTACACATGGTCCATTATTTTTATAATAAAAACTATTTAAAAAAGACATGTTTGGTTAAATGATTATACAACATCACTTTTCTTTCATCCCATCCTTGACCCTATTCATCATTATTTACAGTGAAAAATAATTCAAAACATGGGATGAGCATAAAACACTCAGTAAAGTATATATAATGAAGGATAATTATATGTTTTTAAAAACAAAAAGTAAACCATGAATAAATTATCAGAATGTAATTCCATTCACAATTATGAAGTTGCAAAAATAATTCACTGAATACAAGCTCATTGATTAAACATTTATAACAAAAATATTTCCATAAATAGAAAAGAAAGAAACATATAACAAATACAGGTGAGTTGGTACATAAGCATACATAAAATGAATAACCATTGGGTCTTCTTCCGCACATATCACTAAATCGAATTCCCAAATTACCGACATCTATACACAATGTATTGGAGGTTATAACGTAATCACATGTAATTTGTTTATCAAAAAACCACCCATAACATTTCCTAGTACCATTATATATTAAGAACACATTAAATATTTCCATAATCAAAATTTCACTAATATAATTTCATATGAAATGACAAGAAATGATTTCAACATATTGAAATATTCAATCCATTTAAAAACCATTTTAAAGATTTAATAATGGGAATTTTGAATAAATGTGTCCTATAACACAATGAAATTTTTTAAATGATTTATTATGTCAAAACATTCTTTCCCATATATATAAATTTGTAATTTTTTTGAAAACAAGGACATGAAATTTAATGTTTAAAATGAATAAATCTTTAAAAAATTTAAAATTATGTATTATCTATACATTCCCTTACCACTTAAGAAAAAAATGAATACAAATCATTAAGGAATAATGTTAAAAAACATAAAATATCATGAGAATATATAAAATCATGATATAAAGAGTAAAAAGGGGTGTATTTACACATTATAGTACAATATATGTTTATAATAACAAGATATTTTTCAATGAAAGGAGATTGAGATGAAATCCCTTTCCTTGAGTCTGAATAATCTTATACATTATTTGTTCATCCTAAACAATAAAATAAGTTAATATCTACTTTCTTAATAACTTTTTTCATGTTTCAAATTCCTTTTTATCACTTATTAACTTTCTATAACAATCATTTAATAATTCATGTCCTTACCGGTCGTTTTGTCGATGTTCGGTACTTGAGTCAAAGATGATCTTGTTATAACTAAAAATTGTCCATGTGGTAAAAATTATATTATCGACATAATTAAATTAATGATTTAGATATCATATATATCATATAAATATTATATATATTTATTTATAAAAGTCGATGACATTCAAATATATAAAATGAAATGCACTGTTCCGGGAGACAGTACATTGTACGTACCCATGAACGCTACTTCCATTTCATTTTCATATTTAAATAAATGAAAACTAAATGATAAATTGTCACATTATTGTTAAATTATAATATATATGTTATATATGGTACATAGGATTATTAATTTCATCATTTATAAATTCCATGTATAGCTTGAACAAGTTAAATGATGTTGGGGGGGGGGGGGTAGTCCGCATTTCCTCAAATGAAATTATCTTATTTATACAAAGTGAAAAACATAAAAGTATATTATAAATGAAAATTAAAGAATCATATAGATAAAATAAATAACATATATATCATATATAATTTTGGTTCCATCATAATGACCACCATGAGAGGTGAAATGGGGAAATCAAATAATAATCGTTTTGTGACGCACGAGTTCGCCGTACAAAGAAAAAATACATTAATATCCATTAGATGGACGCATGTGTAAGTGTAGTTCTTATTATTCTCTTAAAAAAATATTCTATATTATTTATACTGACGTTTTAATTTTAAAAAATAATAATAAGATAATAGGGAGTAGAGAAGGAAAAAATAATGGAATGAATCTTGAGATAAAACATTACTTCAAATCGGGTAACGTCTTTTGATTTGATGAAAAGGGATTTATTGACCTACCTTCAACATATGGAAAGGATTATAGGAGGAATGGTGAAATTATTTTAGCAGAGTTTTGATGATACAAGGGGATTGATAGGTGTGAGTCATGGGATAGAGGTGGTGTCCTTTTATAAGAGGGAGGATGGGCACTTTAGAAATGTTATGAAATATTATTATATTATTTGTTTATTTTAGAATTATAATAACAAAAATGTGATATATGTAGAATATAAGATTTGGATGGGTTGAAACCCTCTCTAAAAATGGGTTTTAGATAATTTTAGGTCATAAATGTAACCTTATCTTTTAGTTTTAACCCTTAGTTAAATAAATTAACTCTCACTATATCTTCTTGAATTTTCATAATATATGGTTTCTATAGTTTCTACAAAATCCCAAGAGTCCCAAAATGGATCCTTAATTAATATTTTAACATTATACTTGTCATTGGTCTGAATTGTGGATTTTTATGACTATTATATCATTTATTTAAATATTAATTTATTTAAAAAATCATTTATGTCAATTTATTTACTATTCATATCATTAATGATTACAAATAAATAAAATATTGATTAATTCGAAACAAATTCATCAATTAAAATATAACAATTCATAATAATAAATAAGATTTGTGGATTTTGTAAAATGTTTCAAAATATATTTATTTAAATATTTATAATCTCATTTATTTAAATCAATCATTAATTAGGTAATCACTACATAACCATTGTTTCATAAATAAATATATATATTTGATTTCTAAAAATTATTAAAAAAATATAATGATTTTGGAAATATTTTTAAATCTCTGATTAACATTTATAGTTTAATAGATAACTTATATAATCCTATATATAAATTTATTTATGAAAATATACATGTTTAGGTAATAATTTCCTTAACAATAAATAAAAAGTAATTAAATGTCATTTTCACAAAAATATAGATCCATGGGGTCCTAAAATTGGAAAATGGATGTCCATGGTCGGAAATATATAATCCAATGGGGTTAAGACATGTTTTAGGGTAAATTAATTTTATTATAATATTATTTTTTACCCTTATTTACATGATTTAACTTTTAACCATCGAAAAAAATATTTACTAAAGTTGTTATAAAAAATATCTAAAATTAAAAGTTAAATATTTAAAAAACATTGGACCTATTTACTCCAAATATTATTTACATTTTTCAAAAATTAAAAACATATAATTTTATGAAATTAATTTAAAATCAATTCCCATTTTCAAAACCAAAAAGTGTGTTTCAAGATGTAAGAACAACCAAAAGATTGACATTTGCTTATGTCCAATTTCAAAGTGAAATAACATCTAATTTCCTAAATTGCTTTAACTAATGAAAATATAATCTAATTAAACTTTAAAACCAATTACACAGATAATATAATAATATAAATATATTAGATGAATAGAATTTTTTGACTAAAAATGCAGTATTTGTCACTATTTATTTAAAAATTACCATAATCATAAAAATAAAAAAGATTTAACTACGGTAAATTTTGATGACCATATTCATAATAAGAAGTTAATTTTATGGAATAGAATATATAAAAATTACAAAAAATAGATTTAAAAAGGTTTCTCCATCAAAAGGTGGTAAAACTACATTTAAATAAAATATTTGAGTATTTATTCTTGAAATTGGATTCATTCTCATTTTAAGCCTTTAAATTATATTGGATAAGTGTAAAAACAATTTAAAAACTTGTTTAATAATAATATAGTAGTTTTTTTTCATTCCTGCTATTACAAATACTAGGTGTTAACTACCAAAATAATATTAAATTATTATTTTTTAGTATTCTTCAATGTTGTGTGAAAACTACGATTTAGGAGAAACCCCTTATTGAATGTTGAGTACTGTAACGGAAAAGACATCCCCATTAACATAAAATTAATATCTTATTCATAAGTATTAATATAAATTAAAAAATTATTATTCTAAATAAACCTAGGTCATAACATTTTCTCTATTTTAATAGTTAAATTAAATTTATTCTAAACATTGATTTGTTTTCTAAAAATAATGTCCACATAAAATGATGATTATGGGAAGTCACATTTGACATTCCAAATAAACCTATTGTATTTTATCTGTGCAATGATAAATATGAACATCCGATTGAAATCAAGATAAAGTGTAAGGGTTTTGATTACTATTCAAGAAGGAATTTTTTCAAATATGGTTGCGGAGAAATTCCAAATTGATGATATGTTTTTTTTATAGGAATTTTTAAGTGTGTTTCATGAAAATATGTATATCCTTCAAAAACAACACGAATGTGAGTTCTCAATATGACTCATACCAGGTGAAACACCAATATCATGCACTCCATATATAATAGATTGTATTTAAAATTAATAATTAAAGAATAAACACATGGAAAACAATGATAAGGTATTCATTCGTCCATCTGTGTAACCTTTGGTTTTAGTTGTTCATTTTGATTAAAAGAACGATTTATTAATAAACATATAAATTTATTATTATGACATAACAATTATCTTAATTATGGATATGTATCATTTTCGTCATATTAATGAAATTTTTGAACAACGTCACAGAGCAAAATAATTTCTCATGATCAAAATTCATTTTTGATATCATCAACTGAGTGACACGAAGGATGTTATAACAAGAAAAAAATATATTATTTGACCAATATGAATATATAGTGATTATATTCAATCATATTAATTCCCCTAAAGTCATTAAGGATTTAATGAGTATAGTCATTAGATATTGCATTAATTAGTTTATGGTATCTGTTATCAACAATAGTCATATATATTCAAAGAGAAAGAAAAAACATGAATTTCATGTGTGAATTATACAAGAGTCCCCAAATAACAAGAAAATATATTAATATTTTACAAATTGTTTCTTTTTGTAAAAAAGGATTTATTTTATTAGTAAAAAAAATCAAGAGATAGTGTAAGAATTGATCCAACAATCATAGAGATTGTTGAATGTCACCCAAACCAATAATATTAATAAGAATATATAGTTTTCATGAATTTTGAGATTATTATAATTTTTTGTAGAGGTGTTTTAAAAAAAAATCTAATCCCATCACCATCTTAATTAGAAGAGGCACCAAGTTACTCTTTATAGATGAACAAGAGGAAAATTTCTTAGAAGGGGAGATTAGATTATTTATCACACATGTTCTTACATTATCCAATAATGGGGAAGGGGTTGTAATATATTAGGTTGAATCACATATGTTATTGGTATACTCACTTATATATAATTGCATCTATCTATTACATTACTCACGAACATTGGAGATTAATTATAAAATTTACCCAAATCATGATCTATAATCAGTTGTATTAATTATTTTTTTCAAAATACTGAGGGATTATATTTACAGAGAAACATGTTATATATATAATGACCATAAAACATTAAATAATTTATTCAAACATAAGGATTTCAATATGGACCATATATGATGGTTAGGGTTTATTAATTATTTTTATTTCTCCACATATTGCAACCCCTTGAATGATAACATGTTGGATGATTCCTTGATTCGAAAGGATCATGCCCGATTATCCATGATGAAGATCACAAAAGATACAATATTTCAATATTAGAAAATTTTTTATATGAAAATATGGAAGGAAGGGTAGAAATATTATGTAGATCAATTAAATGTAGAACCATATAACCATGTGAATGTTAAAGAAGCAAAAATGGAATATGTAGAGTTATTAAAAAGGAAATAAATGTTCCTATGTTTAACCTTTATATGGATAAAATGGTAAGGATCAGGAAGAGTGTATGTGTTTTTTCTATAACAGATTTAATAAAGGAGTTTTTTTAAGAATCTAATATTTTTTCATTCATAGTTCATCATGGATTTATGAAAATGTATTGATATTTGAAAGTGTCAATATAGTGATATGGAATAAAGGGTGATATTACAGTGATTGTTTCCATATGCATGGTATGTTATAATGATAAGGATGAGTGTCAAAAGTGTAATATGATGTTAAATCCAAAATCCATGCAAGAATATATATGAGAAAACATAACCATGGATTTTTCCATTGGACACCAAAAACTGTCAAAAGGGAATAATGCAATATTGGTGGTATTTGATGTCTTCAATATGTCTTCCAATATGACATCTATTAGATAAGACTTCCCTCTAGATCATCATTATTTAAAATATAATAAATAAATTTTAAGGATTAATGGATTACAATATTCATTATTTCTCATTGTTAATTGTGGTTTGCATCAATGTAATAGTGAATTCATTAGAAATCCTTTAATACAATGGTGTGTTTTAACGTGCTATGTCATCCTTAGAATGATTTTATGTCTGATTGGGGAAATATAAATCTAGAGGATATTTAAATTCCTTATTTTATAGATTCCAATGGTTTTTTAAAAAAGGACCGTCCTCTAATTTTTTTCATACAATAATAACTTTCACTCAAGCATTTTTATGGCTCCTTACGATACCCTATATAAAAAGAAAAATATTTCCCCAACGTGATTGAATACTGTTATAGAAAAAAAAATTATACAAACATTAATATAATTATTAAAATGTAAAATAAGATATGATACATTTAGAAACACATCAATGTATCTCAGAGTCTATTAAATGTTTATAAATAAAATAGGTTGAATTATATGTAATTTGATGTTGGTAACATGGTGTTTCTATGTATTTTACCACATTAGAAGGATTAAATATTATGGAAGAAAGGGAAAACAAATCCTATGTGTATCTATCCCAATAAAATTCATGATTATATTAGGATTACCAACTATAAACAAGTTATTCCACTAAAACTTTCTCCATCCATGATATTTTCAATGTATCTCTCTTGATGATGAAAAATGATGGCCATTTAAATGTGGTGAACTTAGGGGTCACACCATTTGAACAAGATCATTCGTATGAGATACAACATGTGTAGATTCTAGATTATAGTGAGTGATTTCATGTGGAACATGAACACTGAAAAACTAATTTCTTTAGAGGAACCACCAGTTTAATGATGTTATGTGGGGACCTAAATAAATAATGGGGTAGAGGTGTCTAGAATAATTTTTAGAGAGATTAATTTATAAAGATTAATTCATCATAAGGCTATAGAGTGTATCAACTACTGTTTTTAGGATTTTTTTCAGAATGAACGAAATTTCACTAGTATCTTTCTTAACACCCAAAAACTATGAAAATCTTGTATTACATGAAATACAATGTTAACATCTGTTACACATGTAAACCATTTTTAATATAACTGCAATATATTATTGATATTATTCAAATGCAACAAATATAAACAATCCTTTAAACTTAAAAATATTAATACTAATAAATATATCCAAAATATTATGTATAATGGTTTTATATAAATAATACCTAATTATCAAATATGTTTATAATATTTCAATAATGTATTTATATATATTGAAAATATTATTTCCACAAAACAATTACTTCTCTTCATGAAGAATAAAAAAATTACATTCTCTTAAAATTTATTTGATAAAATAAAAATTATTTTTGAAATTACAATATCATCATTATCATATGATTAATTCTAGAGAATTTTATTAAATGTTTAATTTTTTTATTAATAGTGAAAAATGATGAATTTTAATTGAAAACATCCAATTCATTTAAATTATTTATAAAGATAAATTTTTTGGAAAATTGGATTAAATTTAAAATAATTTATATTCTATATATAAAAATAAAATTTATACTATTTAAATAAATATTAAATTGAAATAAGTAGAAAATAATTTTAATCTCTGGAACATTTACTCTTTGGAAACTCTCTTTCTCAATGGGTCTTTGAGATTAGGTATAATTAAAAATGGATCACTTCAATGATTTATTTGGAAAAATAGATTCCATATATTTAGTCATTAAAATTTATAAAATATAATATGTCCAACATGATTTTTTTCCATAATTAATAGTGAAACCAATAAAACAAATATTGTGGAAAAATTGAAATTGTGTTTTTGTGGGGTTAAACTAAAATGATAATGGTTAAAATGAACTATAACTTGCCTAAAATTTATTATATTCTATTTTTTATCAATATAATATATTATTATCTATAATTACATATTTTGGATCATTTCTTAATTATAAAATGATGGGGACGTAATTTTTGTTTTAAAATATAACAATTGTGCCACTCACGTCACTTATAAAAGGCCACCCACTCATATCTATTCATCACACCATATTACCATTTTAATAATCCATTATCTACGCAAGTATAATAACATGGTGTTTAATATCCTATCTAGAGCCCCTTATTTTTCATAAACCATCCTTGCAAGGATTTTAGTGGAAGCATAAGGAGATTACCCGAACAAAAGTTGACGTTCTTTAATAATCATTTTTATTTTATTTATTCGACCATATTCATAAATTATTATTATTCCATGGTGATATAATAAAACAATTATAATAAATATAATCATATGTTATTATGATAATGTAATAACCTTAAAAAAATATACTCTTCTATCAATTGGGTTATGAAATTATTATACGTTTGTACGGAGGACGACTGCAACATGAAATGATGTAATTAGTTTTCCCATCACCACATCTCAGATATTGTTTAATGATATAGTAAATTATTATATATTGAATTTCTGACATTATTTTTATTTTGTAACTATTATATCTCCCATATCTCCATATTTTCCATTCTATGGTAATATGATAATGTTTCCCTTGTCTACAATGGACTATTTCCTCATGAAGTGATGTGATTCATTAACTCTGATCATGGAAGGTAATAAAAATGGATTTATTATATAAATGTGATATATATGGCATAAAAATCATTGTGTAATTATAATATATGATTTACTTATAAATATTTATTTCCATTGGGAAAATGAAAAAATGTTCATGTGTACGTATGGGATGTTGTTTCCTAGAGAGGTGTGTTTCTTTTTTCATTTTTAACATTTATGGATCAGTATAAATAGATATATAATAAATATATATGATATTATATCATTTTTAATTCTTTTTATCTTTTGTACAATTATCAACTTAATTGAAAAAATATAGAAAAAAATACATATACAAAATACAATGAGGTTATTACAAGAATTATTTTTTTAAAAAATAATTGCTAATAAATAGGAAATAAAAGGTCAATATTAAATAATAAAATCACTGATAGTTAATATTTAGGTTATTTATGTTATTTATAAAACCTATATGTATTATACAAGTGTTTTTAATTTTTACAAAAAAATTCATAACATAATAAAATGGACTCCTTGTCTATCTTTTATTTCTCGGACACATATCATGATACACAACTAATTTATTTTGTATGCGCTATATAATTCCCTATTAAATATTTATATCATATTTATCCTTATATTAATGATATTTGATGTCTCATTTTATGGTTTTCGTTATTGGTGCTTATAATTAAATAGATTACATAAACTCTAATGTAATTGTTTTTATAACTTATTAGTTCATTAAGACACCACAATTATTAATGAATTACTCATTAATGTTGTGTATAATCTACCCAAGAATATATTTTATGATATTTCATGTGATTTTTATTGGCATCACATATCCATTTAATTATCTCTCTTTCATGTTTATTATATTTCAAAATCAACTAAATGGTAATCGATTTATGTTATAATCTAATAGTTTATAGAGATTGTTTGTGATTATGAAACCAAAGTTTAAATATTTTTATATACCTCTAAAATATTATCATTAATTTCTTTATCCATTTATTATTCATTATATATGAATGTAAAAAATTGTTGTTTAACTATTTTTTATATAAAATAATATAGAAAATATCTATTGAGAAAATCATCCTTATTTATCACTCCAGTCAAAAAAAAAATTTAATTCCAAAACCATGTTTTCTAAAAATGATTTTATAAATACATATAACATTCTTAAAATTATTTATTAGATACATTTTTACCCGAGTTTCAATTTTTGACAAAATTACATTAAAAGAATATTCATTAATTTTTCGAACTAATTCCTATTTTTCATTTATGAAAAATTTGATTGGATTATTTATATTATCAAGTACAACACAAACATATATTTCTTCAACCAGAAACATTATTTTATTTGAATTTCAATTATTAAATAACAATTTTATTTTTTATGAAAATCAATTAAAATATCTTCTTTATAATATTTATATTTAAAAAGTTATTCACAATGAAATGTTATTTTCTATATGAAATATCCCAAGGGATCTTTCGAAATAATTCTATATATGTTGTTTTATTCATTGATGTACCTTATGGTTATTATAGATATGATCCCAGGATACCGTTATTATTCATTACTCGAATGTTTCTTAATTCCAATTTTTAAATAAAAATGATTTTCTAAAATGTGGTATACCATGATTAAATTCATATAAAACCCTCCCGTTTTATTATGTTTTAGGATATGATGTAATGATAAAATGAGTATGAAAAAATTATTTTTTTCATAAGTTATCATATGATAAATATTTTATGAAACCCATTTCATTACATGGCTTAAGATATGGGGAATTATTTATAACCTTATAAATCATGTATGTATGATTTTCATTATGCGATGAGTGGGACCTATATTTCACCCCAATGAATTGGGTAATGATTTATGAAATAGGCACTCAAAAGGTACTCATACTGTTATCCCAGGAGTGGAATAGTGTACATGGGAGGTCATAATAAGCCCAAATCATGTACATAAGTGGTTAGACCAATAATAACATGTTATGAGTGTCTTAGTGGGTAGTCTTGATAAAATAATTTTTATGTTTATATTTATTCCACAATTCTACGACTTCTGTTAATTTTATTCGTTGATGGTTCATTTTTGTTTATTCCCTTATGATTGTTGTCTTATGAACATCCAATATTTATTCCATGACACAATATTATGATCCTTCATATTTAGGGTATGTATTTCAAATGTTGTGTTCATGTTATTCATATATACCTCTCTTTTATACCCATACTAAACATCTGATCACTCTCTTTATCATTTTTCCTTTCATTGGGCTATGAAGAAATTTATTATGTATGATATGTCCTAGAATAGTGCTAGTTATAAAGAACATAAAGAGATATGATTATTATTATCTATGAACAATTTTTTTGTGTTTTCATATTTCAAAAAATAACTATACCACTATAATCATCAAGAATATATTTTCTTAAAATTTAATAACTATTCAACAATAATATTGTGTTATATATATGTATGAAAATCACTGGTCTCTATATATCATTTATTCACCATGCCATAAAAATTAAGGGTGGGGGGAAAAATTTTGTGGAAAAACCTCATTTTAAAAACCCACCATTATGTAATTATTTATTGAATTGAATGTATGTAGTGAAAAACAAAAAATAATTTTAGGGCCCTCCCAACTAACCAAACATCACATGGATTTGAAACCTTACTACTCCTTGAAGATGGTACGGTGTCCCACTTTCTCAGTGTGGTGATTTACCCTATGAGACATAACACCCCATATATAGTCCATCATGGAATTCCCATGTTTTCATGATGCTACCTACGATATCAATAGAATATCTGAAACAATTTTTTTATTGTCCACCTCCATCATAAGATATGAACCCAAAATCAGACATCTATAAACATAGAAAAATATATCATTGAGATATTTTAAAGTTTGTAATACTATAGAATTCCTAATTCAATAAATTTCAATTAGCCTTTAATAAAAAATGAAAACTACATAAAAACATTATGTAAGTACCAATGATTTTGCTAAATATTTTTCAAAAAGTCATATTGATTAGCATGTCATATACGCTATCCCAAAAAAGAAAAAAACCATGATCTGTAAATAAAATAAAATTATAAAATACAAATATCATATTATGAAAATAAAATTGGTGGTGATGAATAATAAATAACCACATTATGAAAATTAAGTAAAAATTTGTAATATATCAGTGGTAATTTTATGATTAATATTAAGTTTTGTCTAAAAAAGTTTTTTAATAAAGTGAGTATTTTCAAAATTATTTCCTTCATAAATAAAAATTTTATTTTATAAAATGGGTATTTTATTTTTAATTTTTATTTTCAAATTATATAAAATATGTAATTATATATTCATGAAAAATATAAATTTACTATGTTTTAATTTAACTAACAAGATAGTGGTAATATTGTTATTTTTAGTGTTTTATTTTAACTTTATTTAATTGTTTCCAAATCAAATAAATAGATACATTATTAAAAAAAAATTTATATAATTTATAAAATTATATATAAATATATTAATATTCATTCATTTAGAAAGAAGTAATAAAATATATTGACAACACATGATGGTAAAAATATCATTTTTCAGTAAAATCAATATCCTATATATTAAAATTTTAATTTAAAAAGTTATTTTATTTTATTTAGTAAAATATTGGATTATATGAAGCTTAAATTTAAGTTTATAAATTCTTAAAATAGTAAAATGTTTTATGTTATATTTTTTTAAAAATTTAAATTCCATTTGTAAAAAATAGTAACCATAGTAAAAATAAATTTTTTTAATGTAAAAAACAATTCATACTAACAAACCAGTATAAAAAAATGTGTAAAAATGAATAGTATATAAATTTATGAACATATAACACCCCCACTTCATTATTTCCCTCATGATGTAATTAACACTTGAATAATTTAATTCCATCAATGAATATTATTTATTTTTTTACAATTACGAAATTTTCTTCACATATAAATAGTGACCAATTAAACCACATTTTTCTACCTTCACTATAGAATTATCTCTTCTAAAACAAATCACTAATCTATTAAGGACTTATAATAATGTACTATAATACATGGTCTTTATGAAATACCAAGATGTAGACCCTTAAGTGGTCACCCTAGTGAGAATATCTAAAGGGGGACTATGTTATAGAATGATCGGCTAAGTGGTATTTACGATAAGTGTTTTTGTTGACACAACATATTTTATTGATTTGCAATGAATAATATTTTTAAAATTTTTTCATATGATACTTTTTTTCTATTCTATCATGATTTTAAAATTTCATTTATTTATCTTTTCTATAGAATTAAATAAATGGATTCTCTTCTTCATAAAAGTTTTGATGTTAAGCATAATTTGCATCACCGTTTATGCTTGATGCCCACCCTTTTCCATATTTTCCATTACAACCAATTTAATTCTTCATATATGGAACCTTAATATTTTATTATATCATGGGAGATTAAAATTACACTTCTATTATTCCAAAATTGATGTTTTATTATATCATTTAATGATGTGTATTTTCAACAAATCTCTTTCAATGTATTAAAAATTATTTATCTCTTCAGATTAAAATGATTTTTCTCCCCCAACCAAATTACATTTTAGAAACCTTCATTTTTTTAGGTAATATTATTTAACATTCATTTTAAAATTATAATATTTCCATTTTTTACACTTCCCCTTTTGGTAAATAACTTTTGAATTTGAAATATAACCTCATAATTTTTAGGAATGTTTTAACCACATTTTAATAAAAAACAATTTTATAACTATGATAAATATTCATATTATCATTTGAATATTTAATTATTTAGAATTAATTTTTCAGGAATTTTCCTATAACATTTCTTGTGAAATTCATTTTATGAGGTGAGAGAATTTTAAGTGTCATCTATTTACATTCTTTAGGGAAAATGTTTTTATAACATTGTGAAATTTTATGAAACACATATGTCCTTCCATTGTTTCATTGGATTATATTGAATATAAACATTTTCATACAATTTCTTTTATGATTTGTTTAAATGATGGATATATTATATAACTCATTTATATGGATGAAGATATGTTGGTTCATATATCACCCTATAATGCATTGTTCCATCTTTTATATCTCTTGAGAAATTGTAACATGAGACTTCCTAAAGATTGTCAAAAATTAATGTTTGAGGATTTTTTAATATTATCAAATTCTACAGCATGAAAAATATATGATATGATCAAAAAATGGTTATCCATATTTAATATGATCACAATATGTAATATCACATGAATATGTTTGGTTCAAATATTATTGTTATTCATTTTATAAAATTCATGTTATCCCTCTGTGCCATAAGAAAATAATTATAGATAACTCATTGTATTATATGTTGTTTTTAATTATATTTTTCTACCCAACTATTATTTTATTATATTTTTATAATATTAATCTTTATAACTTCTTGTTATGATTTCCCTTACTTTTAATTTCATCACATAAATTTTTAAATATTTATATTCTGTATGCTATTAAGATGATTATAAATTTTGGGATGTTTCGAAGTGACTCTATTCTATAACAATTAAGGAAAAAAATTAAATGTTTTTAGAATAATTTTCTTATATACAAATTCCTTAAAGATACTAAAATTTTTGTTTAAAATTAACAATTAACATAGTTGATGCACATGGGAAAATGATGTAAAAAAAACTCATCATCGATTAATATAATTACTTCATCTCAAGTGATGCACATGCCAATAATAAGCCATGATCTCATGTAATTAATTCCGACATGATAAATAAATAGAATGTGTTCTTTAATCAATGTGAAGGTATATTTGAAAATCTCTCATCATTATTGACTATTTCTAGAAGGAACTTAAATCAGAGCCTTCTAGATCCACTACACGTGCCTCAAAAGTATGTAGGAATGTTGATCATTAAAATTCCAGTGCTACCACTAATATTTGAATAAGACATGGAAATCACAAATATTACCTCTATATTGATGATTTGATCTATTATGTAGAACTAAAATTAGTTTTATAATTGTTCTTGAAAATATTTACTGAACCAAAAATATTACAATAATATTATTTCATATAATATTTTACCATTTATTTACATAAATATATATTTAATATTTTTAGTAAATATATTTAATACTAATTATTTTAAACATTAATAATATGAATTTATTTATAACATGGTGATCATTTAAAATTAGAAATCATCAAGACCCTGAGGGGTCATACTATGTATTATAAACATCTGCAATATAATTTCACAATAAGTTTTTATATGATAACTATAGGAACCTCTAGGCCTAGATCATGATATATCTGAACCCTATTCATGAACCAAGAGTTGAGTCTAGCATCGATTCATGGCCCCTAATGAGATACCGAATATATATAGTAATTAAAACCTCCAATGTACACATTCCATGTAATATAATCTATTAATTTACTTATATATCCTTATTAATGATGCTTAATTTGTTCCATTAATGTAATATTTTGACCAGTAATATACAGTGAGATTACCTAAAATGATTGATGTCATTTCCTCATGTGTGCCTCTCAGTATTCTAGATTCTACCAACTAGAATAGTTGGACCATAGTGGTATATATCGGAGACTATATGATCATAATTAGAGTGCACCGATAGTTTAATAAATGAATGAATATCAGTAACATCATATAAAAAATTTTGAACTGAAATTATCTAGATAAAATAAATAAATAACAATAGAAATATCAAGTATCATATAATAATTTATATAATGTTATATCTCTAAAAAATATAAATAGTCAACACGGATCTAGGTAAATAAATAAATTATCTTATCGAAATAACAATAAAATGAAAAACATACTATATACATATAGAAACATGTTCCATAGATTAGTCCTCTTATACCCTACGCCAATGATAAAATAAATTCAAGTGTCAAAAAATAGAAAAATCCACTATCCCTACCCACATCCATATAGTTTGTCTGGGAACTAAAATGAGGCCAGAACATGGTGTGATATATACTCATTAGGACCCCACTAAAAGTTTCTATAAGTATCAATTCATTAAATATAATATGAGAAGTGTGAATATATAATAATGGTAATTATGTATTGTAAATTGTAAAGGGTCATCTCAAGTTCCTGAAGGACACCGGGCTAACACTACTAGATTCAGACCATACAAAGAAGAATCTGAACACGTGTCACCATAAACATATATGTTTATATTATTAAATTACTATATCTACACTATATATGTACTTATATTTATATCCATATATTTACATACAGAATGATAGATAGGACCCTAGGTGGAACTCATTTATCCATGTTTAGTCACTAGATTCTCATAATCTAGTTAGAGATATAATTCCTAAGTATCATAGATGATAAGGGTCATCATGCCCATGTATCATAGGTACATGGACTCCATGCTTATGTCTTACAATTATAAGATACTCCATGCATGATTATCCAAAGTATCATGGATTACATGGTTGATTATCACTAGTGTATGGGATACCATGACTGAATGAACTTGTATAAGGAACTCCATACACAAGTATCACCAATATAAGGGATACCATGGCTGAGTATCAAAATTATATGTAATTCCATGATAAAGTATCACATGAATAATGAATTATTTTCCGGAATATACCATTTTAATGTAGTCAATATATGTTATAATTCATTAATGTTTCACTTAAACAATGGTGTAACCATTAATTATGTAAAATTACTTGTCGTGGTTAAACAAACTCATTTTTATTTAAATAAATTTAGTAAATAAATAATTGAGTTATGATAAAGCAATATAGTAGTTGGTTTGGTATGAAATAACGTATAATTCCATGGTTAATTACATATCCAGTCCTAAATAGGATGTAATCATCAATGGGACATAACCCAATAAGGACACGGACAAACTATGCCATTTTATCATGGATAATATATTAAAAAATAGCTATGTGTATTTTTAAGGAAGCACGTGAAAATTACAGTGTGAATCATCACAAATCATAAAATAAAGTAACATTAATTTTGTTATGATTTCTATACAACATACCTTATTCATGTGGTAGAAAACTCTCCAACTATCAGCCATTGGTTTTGACTGATTTGGTGGAAATAGAATTATAGAGCATTACTTGAAAATGGGGAATTTATGTTTTCACCAAAATAACTATTTCAAAATAATTAATAAAGAATAAAGGAGATAATTTAATAGAAATAATATTTCTGGTGAGCCATAATAAAATAAGATAGTTGAATCAGAGTTCAAATAAAAGAATAAGATATAAGACTAGATTTAGGCTTGAGAGACCTCAACAGAGAAGAGGTGATATATTATGTGAATCGATAATAAAAAAAAGAGTGGAGTGATGATTTAAATGAATTAATTGTAAAAAGGTAATTTCACTAATTTTTTGTGGTCCCATGTTTTTTCCTCAAGGATGGCCAAACCATGATCCAACCATTGCATACCCAACTATTTAGAGAGCACACCTCACACTCCCGGATTCACAATGGTCAGAAAACCCATTTGAAATCCATGAACATCTTCTAGATCGATCCCATCGAGTCAAATCCATCATCGTAATATTTAGAAAATTTATGATCCACCATTTTATGGTTTTGTGATTAGATGTTCAGGGTCAGAAATAATCATTTGATATCCCTTAACCTCTCATGTTTTCTGCATTACTCAGAGCTTCATGATTTAGAAAAGCCTCAAAATATCAAGAAACGTATATAATATAATATTCATGATTATAAGGATAACTTGGAGGATTTAAAAATAATTATAATGGATAAATTCTTAAATGAAAATTTAGGATCTTACATTCATCGGCCATAAATAAACTCATCCATTTGTTTCCATTCCATGGGCAGTAAAGATGTTTCATGCAATAACTCTAGAGAATGAGAAGATACATCAACCACTCACTCATATTTTTTTTCATCTATGTTGTCATGCTACCATTACATTTATTGTAGATGAATTGGCCACCCTTGAAGATCCTTCATGTTCTGGTCCAAAATATAAATATGTTTCTCCTCAAAGGACACATCCACCTAAAACTCAACTACAACATGAGGAATGATTTATTATATATCTGATTAAAACATTTGAAGAGGTGAATAATTGATAGCTTGAAACATATTAATTAATTTTAACCCAAAAACTACCAACATGACTCTCTCCAAAAACACAAAAGGTCAATCGAACCAAGGTGAAGGCTTCCCCTCCCTTCAAATTCATCGATTCTCAAGTCTTGTTGAATCTAATAAGAAAAACCATCACCCATTCTTGAGATCATCTACTTGAGGGTGATGATTGGGTTATGAATTATTCTTAAACTATATTTATAAATTGTTTCCTAATATGTTGATCCCTCTCCAATGTTCCCAGAATGAGAAGGGGATATAGTAATTCATCAACTCTTACCTATTACAAGCACACGAGTGAAAGATATGACCTACCATATATGGACATATACAAATCTATATGTATGGTTAAATAGAATTCGTTAATAGAAGAAGACATGGAAGGATTAATATGATTCTCAATAAAATCCCCAATATATAGCATGCATTCCCAGACAATTCCATATAAAACATGTTTCATCTTTTATTACTATCCATTGATCTGATGGTGAATGGTTGTTCTCGAAATCACTAGAGTACCCAAGGACATATGTAACCCCATATAGAAATGTTATGTGAAATGATAATCCATATTAGAAATGATACAATGAGGGAACCTATGTAATCCTATAATCTGATGTAATTATATTATCCTAAAATCATATACTAATAAGTCCTCTATGCAATGTAATATGTGAGATACCACTTTCTACCTAACAAAGATCATCAATAACACACCATGACCTTGAGGGGATCAATGTATTACTATCCCGAAATACAACATGACACCATCCCATTTCATCTTTTGTACTAATAATCGATTTAAAAGGAAATTATGTCGATATTCCACTACTCTTACCTACCTATAGGAGGAACACAAATTGAAAAAAATCAGGATCATATGTTTCATCTCAAGACACTAGTAATTGGGGGGCATGAACCAGTACATCTTAGAAAAACATAGCTATACTACACATTGTTATGTATGGGATTCTCATATCAGTTCCAGTATTATTTTAATAGAAAAATATAAATACATATGAACCAAAAGGATCTCATATGAATAGATAGAATAACCCAATGGTGGTTCCCCTACTTCAATGATCTCCATTAGGGTTAAACCCTCAGGGTCATAGAACCACATCATCTTCACACACTATAGATGTTTTTTTGTCTCCACTACGTCATTAAATTAAATCTTCAAATTACTATCCAAAACCATTATATCAATCACTAAATGTAGACTGAGAAATATACATTAATTATTAGCTTCCCAATAAGCATCTGATTGTGTATTCATGGTCAAATCCTCATTACTGTATTCCCATTTCTAGATGCGTGATCATCCTAAATGTCAAAGGAATGAAGGTATTCACATATCCATCTTAGCTTGAGGTTCAAGGCACATAGTTGAATGTAATAAAATAGTGTATACTGGTATTAATACACTACAAAAATCAATCAACGAATTTAATTCCAATAATAACTCTTCAAAGGAACAATATATGAAAACAAAATGTCGTGAATCATGTAATCACCATCATTATTCCACTACTTCCATGTCACAAACATAATGACTCAATCTTAATACATTTTAACTACTCCTATCATAAGAACAAATTTATCACAAAAAAACAATATATAATTTTATATGCTCTAGAATAATCAATTATTGTGATGAATTCAATTTCCCTTTCAACTCCCGAAATCCCCACTTGACTATTTCAATCAATAAGAACATCAAATTATTTTAAGTCGATATTTTATAAAGTGTTATAATATGTAATAAATATTGAATGAAATGAATGTTATAGCTATCCATCCACATTAAAAATCATATGTCAATGATTTTCTTGGGTTTCTGCCATGAATGAATTCTGGAAACCTTCTCTAAATCATGTGATAAACCAGTCTCTGAGATAATGTGTCCCAAAAGGGAACATTTTCAATCCACAAGTGGAATTTAGTTATCTTAGTGCACAAATAGTGATTTTTTAGTGTATTCATAATTACCTCATGTTGTTTTCATGTTCATTTTGTGTATGAGAATACACCAATAATTCATCTATGAGTACTTCCACAAATGAATCCAGTTATGGGTGTAAAAACTGGTTCATCAATGGCAAGAAAATATCCGACACACTAATATTACTGAATGGTATAGTGAGATACTCATATAGGCTATACCATTTATGAAAAAAATTGATGTATCTACAAATGTCTTAGTTATTCATGATGATATTCTGACCTCTAATAGATTTTGAAGAGAAATGGTCCTCATTAAAGTTGGTCGAAGTAGTCCTCAAAACAAGGAAGTGGATAATTCATATTGATCTTATGATTCTTCCATAGAAGACAATCAATGAAAATTATAGGTTTATTTCAATTTTATTCATGAAAAGGATAGGTAAAACTCAGGTGGATGAGATGGTTCACAAAAAAACACTTATATTCTATATACTCTAAAAACATATTGAGTTCCTCCAAGTTAGTAGTATCCATTCCATATGGTCAAATGGATACCAGTATAGCTAATGGATGTATATTAATGGTAAAATCTACAATTATCTTAGGATTAATATATAAAATTCAGCTAGCAAATAAAATCATAATGAATCAACTATCGAAGTGCAATCAGAAAGTAATACTCATTGAGCTTATAAGAAAATGATATAAATATAGAATGTCATTCCATGTATAAGGGATCAGATGGTGTATACGATCCCATCCTAAAAATGTCTAACAATCATAAATGCATCACAAAAAAAAATTTATGATGTATTAGAGATATATGAACGTAGAAGAAAATTCAGTATTTTAAATACAACATTATTGTCGTTTCCTAAAAACTCTGTCATTCTCTGTTATTATTGTCTGAGGAAAGAAACCATCCTATAGGTATATTGGAAAACCATCCCAGGATATATCATGATGAAGATATTCCTAGTTTATAACATCATGACTATCACATGGATGAATCTGGAATCATAGACATTGTTAGATTCACTCAACACTAAATATGTCTCTTAAGGTGCCCAAATATAGTCATCATGATCTCCAACCACGATTCGGCATCCTGAGGACCACTATCCCTAAAAAACATGGGTAGATGCTAATGATGGAATTATCATGTTATCTCTTCCACAGATAAGGAAATCCATGAATATCACGGAATATTCTGTATAATTTAAATGATACTCCTACAAAACACAGAATCAACACCAATGTCAGGTATACTAGTAGGTTCTTTTAGAAGCACTTCTTGAAGTAACAATGCTGTAATAGGTTCCACCACCTCTAGAGATTAGTCGTCGCTGCCATCTTGGTTCATGACTTGAGAGGAATTCACAGTTTAATATCAATATATTTTCCAAGAACAATCTTAATTTTTTATATTATAATAGAAAAAGACACATTTATAAGGACATAACCAATAAAAATCAACTCAATAAAAAAAGCTAACACCCCTCTACCTAATCCAAAATCATGGTATGGGTGTTGTATATATCATACAAAAAATAAGATACACTACATAAAACCCACAACTAATGTTGGGTCACAATGATGTTTTATACTATGTGTAAGGATAATCGATATACAAAGCGTCAATTAAAATTTCCATAGGAAAAACCTAATAATTTTCAATTGTAATCCCATTTTAATGGTAACTATATCATTTTAGAATTCAAATCAATTTTTTTATTTATTTATTTATATCTAATCTATTTTAATTGATGAATTTGATATGTCACAAATTTCAATTATAAATTTCTATACACATTATATACAAAAAAAGGAAATTAATTTAATCCTAAATAAAAGAATGTTTCTACTGATGTGACTAATGGTCCATGAGTCAACATTCCACAATTGAAAACTTACGGTGTGAGCAACAACATACTATTGAAAACATAGTAACATTGATGTATAAATTCTATGCAATATTTTTTTCATTTACCATAAATAATTATATAAAAAGCCTTATATATATATAAAGTCACTCTATTTATGAAGCTTTCCACCATGGAACACCTTCTTCCTGTGTAGTCATTTTCTGATAGTTCATTGTACCTTGTATTACTACATTCCATATGAGGGAATCATTCATCACCTTATTAGTGATGTTTTGTCCTTTATAAAAACTGGTTTTTGGGATGTCTGTTTATCCTTCCTTAGATTACTCATTAAAATTTGTTTCCTAGTTCGTATCTTCTTCATTGATTAATATAGTTATCATGAAACACATTCCTAGTGCCATATCATTTTTCGGATTTTTTTTAATAACAAAACTCCAGTGTAAATATTCCATGATTTATAGTCAGGGATGAAAACCATCAGTAAGTATATTATTCAAGCTACGAATCAATAAGCATAAATATATATTTGATCATTGAATCACCTATATTAAGAGAGCTTCTTGATCGCGTGGAACCCAAGGAATCATGTAGATATCACAAGGTATATTATGCTAGAGGCATGTATTCTGGGATTTTCCTAAACAATCCCATGTCAAAAATGGGGTAATCCGTGTGTTTAATTATTTTTTAAATATGGATCAGAGAGATTAGAATTTCCCCTAGGAATAGATTAGAGAGGTGGATCCCATAGTGGGAGCACATAAACGGTTTACCTGATAGATGTGTCAGAATTCCCTATGAGAGCGGACCCAAGGTGTTTTGTCTAATAAAGAGAGGTTTTCAAACTTTAAGGGTGTATATACCTAGTAGGTAGTTACCAATGATTACTATATTGGTTGATCAAACCACCTAATGAGACCAAACATGGGGTGGTTCATCTTCTAAAGAGAAGGATTCACACCGTGAAGGATAAACTGGTCACCATAAAGGGTGGATCAAGGGAGTGAACCAAAAAAGAGGGACTATAATTTTTAACATTGTCTAGGATTGAACAACATAGAGGCTTCATAAATACCATATTAAAAGGCTCAAATCTAACATCATGTAGTTCAATGTGGGGATGTGGGTCCTATAAAACTACCTATTTCAAGTTGATTTCTCTTCATTCAAAGGATACAGATTATCTAGGATGGTTCTATGAGACATCCCAGGTGCTTTCAGAAGCAGTAATGATGTGGAAGGAGAGTATGCACTAAGAAATGCCAACTGGATGACCTTATTATAGATAGATATGGTGACCCATGTAATAATAAATATTAGTGTGGATGAGGTGTTGACGTGGAATGAATGGGATTGATGATGGTCATGAACCTCAGGTAGGCTTCCAATGTATCTTAATTGGATGGGAATCAAATTCCCCAAAGTTCTGGATAATATTTGGTGGTTACAAACTGAGATGACCCAAATGGATGGAAGATGAATTGATGGTGGATTGAATAGAACACCCCATGGAGGTGGATCTCGTGGGGTTTTTCTCATAATGTGATTATGTCACATCATGAGGGTAGGTCCTTCAATTCAAGATCAAGGGTTTACCATTTCTGGAGATTAAACCTCGTTGAGGTTTCCTACATACCCTATTTGGAAGACAGGGATCAAAACCCACATAGTTTGGAGGTGAAGGGCATGAGGATTACTCTAGAAGGGATGACACGATGGATGGCGTCACAATCACTTTTGACATTAAAGAACATTTGATTCGTGATCAGAGATAAAATAAAGAGGTTACATTAGACATGGAAAACAAGTCAACAATGATGTAGTGAGTTGAAATTATGGTGTGGGGCATATACATTGATACTACCTAGAGAGATGGAGATTGGGGATCACTTTAGGATTGATTCTCAAGGAGAATCTCATTCAATAATAGAAGGGTTAGAATGATCACAGTCCCATAGAGACAACTAGTCATGGAAATGTTCCACAAAAGTGAAAAAAAATCATTAAATGGGTTGAGACTATAGTTTAACCTCATTTTTAGGGAATGAAGGGTCTTAGTATATTAACATATCATTGATCATATGGGGAAGGCTCAATAATTTCACCTTATACATACAATGTTATAAGTCCTATATTATTGAGTGGTACATGGCCCAAAAATGATTGATGGGAGTTGGAAGAGGAGTGGACAGTCACGAGGTTCACATTAGCAAGGCTATATCAAAAAGGAAATTTGATTAGCATAACCATGCAAAAAAGAAATAGATAGGGCCTATAAACAAGGAACCCCACACATGGGACCATGAAATCACTACACATAATTATATAGGGTTGTAATCGAAGAAGGTATCAAAAAGAAAAGAGACTCAGTAAGAGGATATTTTCCAATATAGCATTGTTTATAATGGAAAGGGGCCTCATAATGGAGAGGACCTCATGAAGAATGTGAAACTTTCCTTATCTTGGAGTCCCATATCAATGTTAGTGTTCTACGCAATGTCTTAATTCCCTGTGAATCCTTGAGCAACCAGAAGGGGTTTTTTCCACCGTGAATGGAATGGACATTAATGAAATAAATCCATTCCATCAATAAGGGAAATGAGGAATAAAAGAAATTAAAACTCATGATGGTTATGTACCTTGTGTGATCCTCCCTATTTATGGGTTCGGGTACATGGGAGATTCATGAAATGGGATATCATAAAATGAATTGTAAGGGTAACCATGCTTTTGAGGTGAGAGAACCAAATATTTGTATACAACAAGCTGTTGTGATACTAGGAAGAACACTAAAAAGATAAACGGTGTCTGAAGGGGGGGGGGGTTACTTTCAAACTCAAATAGAAGCCATTAATTGATTCTCATAGAGTTGTCTGGATCATCTAACTTATAGGATAACCGTAGGCCACCTTCATGTGTTTATAATGGTGTGGGGTCTCCATGATAAATCTTTTCTAGACAGACTCCATTGATGGATTTTGGGTCTTTCTAATCATAAATTATATTTTAAATGTTAATGACCACATCCAATTCGTATAGTACCTTGTATTTCATCATCAATAAATTCCACCTTCTGAAGGTGAGCTGTTGAGAAAATAAGTGTCATATTTTCAGGGTAAATCAACGAATATTGGATGCTCATGATGGTGGGTCTTGAGACACATGGGGCATGAGTAACCATGTTGATTATGGGCATGAAGTCCTCCATGTATCATAGATAGTAATTGTTCTATGAATATGGTGTGATGGTGGCCATAGCCATGTGGGATCTTTAGGAAACATCATGCCTAATCATACTCTTCGCAAAGCCTCTTCGCCAATATGAATTCATATTTTTGAATTGTGTTCCACACTTTTTTTCTCCAAAAATTATTTGTAGTGATTTGGTGTATCATGATATGCTATTTCATTGTGATAGATGCTATGTATAAAGATGGTATGTGAACTACTTCTCTGTGAACAACATTCGTGATAGTACGTTGAGAACATTCTCAAAATAGTTGCTATGTACTGGATTATTGGAATGTCTGGATTCTTCTCAGGAGGTTCTTACTGATACTTCCCAGATAGAAGGATCATATGACAACATTTTTACCGAGGAGTATTTTCGATGCCACTATAATCATGAAACACTATAGGAGCTCCTATCTGATGCTAATAAATTATACCCTTAATGCAAAAGGTTGTCAATATACATCTTTTGTTTTGAGAGATGGAATCTGTATCCCTCCGAATTGTAGAGATAAATCACTCTAATGGTATAGAGTAAATCTAGGATAGTATCTATTGTATTAGGCTAATGATGTCCACATTTAGAAGGATAAATGACCCACCATAGAATAATATCTCTATAATCACCCTAATGACATGGATGGAAGGTTGTTGGTGTTAGAAGCATCCTCACTGCAATAAAATATGATCATTAACTAATGTCTATGAATCCAAAATAATCGATGGAACATTGATTTGGATATATTCCATTGAATAATCATCATAGCTGAGTGGGCCTGGGACTACTGGGCATGTGTGTCTTGCACTAATTTCAGGGTAGAGATGAAGTGAGTCATCCTGTATGAAGTTTCATTGGTTTTCATATTCCACATCTACCAACTGAAGGATATTTTACTAGAACTGCTAAGAAAATGGGTTCCTCAAAAAAATAAATTATATTTTAATCACGGTGAGGTCAACATTAGCATCTGGGACCTCAATCATATTTCTAGGATCCGAATCCTATGGGTGATGTATGATGAATTCATCCTTGCAGAAATTATTTGAGGGATCAGAATAAAATGACACGCATGGGGGCGATGCTTCTATATCTATTTCTATACACAGATTTTAAAGACCCGTAAATTACATGAATTTTTTTTTTAGAAATTATATGGAAATATTCGAGTTTGTAAAAATGGACGGCACGTGATTCTGAGGCCCGGTGTGCCTGGAATGAATTTACGAACTTTTTTTAAAGTATGTTCTGTAAACGTATGAGTGAGTTTTTTTAACTTTTAAGCAGTGCTCAGATTGAAATTTGAAGACACCATTGAACTTGTAGTGATGATATTCGCTTAAGGAGACATTCACCTCGACCGTTTAAGGTTGAAGGAGGAAGTTAGTTTTTCTATTTTGCGGGGAAGATGAAAAATAAAATAATTAACAATTTATTTTTCTTTTTGAAACCATTATTTTTTAGTTCTGGATGTGGGGACCACTCGAGCTAGAAAACCTCCAGATTTGAATTCAGTTGTGGGGACCAACCGACCCTTGTACACCCTCTTTAATGAGGGAGGTGGCTCATGGATTCTTCTACAATTAATTGTGACAACTCTAGTTAAATGCATAAAAAATAGTTTAATAATTTTGATTTTTCATTTCTTTTGTTGGGTTGGAGGATTTGGTAGGCAAAGGAGAGCTTCAGAGACTTTTGGAGAAACGTTCTCTCCAACGAAGAACACTTTCTCCAGTGATGAACAATGTCGAAGGATCTCCATTGAAAAATGATGAAATGACCTCGAGCTCAGATCAGATTAATCTTGAGAAATAAATGAACGCTGATGTTCTTCAACGACTTCATCCTCTTCCTCACGCCTCCTCATTTAGAAAATTGAGGTAGGGAATGTTGTTTGGTATATCCCTTACACCATCCTTATTATTCTTCTTGACTCAAGAACCAATAATCCTATTGCTATCTTTCTAACCTGAAGGGTGCTAGAAAAAGAACATAGACCAACCTATCTGCAACCTCTATGGTATATGGGGGTATTGAATCGAATGTGACATGCTGAGATGAGTACGCGAGTCTACGGAATGAAGAACGGGACACCAGGGCGTGCCCGATGACCTGAGGAACGTCGCCATCGACCATCGCTGGAAGGAATCGGAGATGGAGACCGAAACACTGCCTAGATGAGATGACGGTGGGGTCGTGGCCGTGTCACTGGAGAAGGGCAGCAGCCCGTCAAATGTGATGGAGCAAGGGCGGTGGCAGGCGCATGGCTGGTTGCGCGAAGGGCGCATGGGCACTCGTCCGAACCACCAGTTGTGTAGGGGTTGCGGCATGAGGCCGTAGTGGAAAAGGGAGGGAATTCACCCCCCCCCCCCACCGACCACCATTGGTGGCGCAGTGCATGATTGCACTGCATGGGTAGGCTGGCCATCCGGCCAGTTGGTGTGCGAGCAGGACCCCGAGTCCCGCGTGCCAGCTATTGGTGTCACGTGCCGCTAGCCAGTCGGCTACCCCACCAGAACATCCCAGTCGTTCTGGGTACGCAGGGGGAACCTCCCCTTGGTTTAAGGCTAGGGATGACCCCACTGAGTGGCCACCCAGCCCCAGTCCTCCATGGGCTTCCCATCGCGGGCCAAACCATGGGGTGTGTCATGCCGACAGGTCTGGCCACGTCTTGTGGGCTTGGCCGGACCCAACAGACCTGGCCGATCCCAGCAGGTGGGGTTGGATCCCCCGGGCTAGGATGGACCCAGGGCCAGACTTGGGTCATCCCAGGGTTGCTCGGGTCTGGTCAGTCCGACCGGGTCGGACCGGACCCAGACCAGCTTCAACCCCTTTCCACTCTTTCGACCATAATATCAGTTACGGGCGTCCGTTTAACAAACCATCTGTGGCGCCGGAAACCATTGATCGAGAAATTATTTTTGGTATACCACACTTGAGTTTTTGAAATAATTGGGGTAAATCCAGGTTGGATAGATCATGAGACCAACCGGGCCCTCGGGACTAAAAGGCCAATAACATAGTGAACGATCATCTGATTAATGCACTTTCTATTACGTAGAGACCCGTTTTACATAGTGTTCCTTTGGGATACTTCTACATGGGACTTCTTGGTTGTTGGAGTATCAACCTATGCCATGAGGAGCAGACACTCCCAAAATCAACAGATCTTATAGGGAGAACCTTGTGGTTGGCTGTATCAGGAGAAAGGGATAATATGTGGGTCTATGCTTTGGGATCCTACATGGGTCTATGTTTGAGAGTCCTATATGGATCCACTCTAGTAATCCAAGTGGGACTAATCCAGTATCATACAAGGGTCTGATGTACTAGGATCTTACATGGGTCTTCCTCTTAATAGAGTAAGAAAATTTAGTAGTTAAATATAATCATTTTTACACCCATACCTTAGTTATAACAGTTGTGAGATGAGTCCTTACCTTTTTGGTATTCTTCTATTTGGTGTTACCTCTGTGATAATTATATTTTTGGTGATACTTTAGTGGTATTCTTCTATGTGGAGATACCTTTTTGGTACATACCTTCGTGCTGATACCCTTGTGGTATAATTTTGTGTGGCTTTACCTTTGTGGTACTTACCATTGGTGTGTTACCATCTTGGTAATTGTTCCTCTATAGAACAGTTGAGAAATGGGATTTTGAGTTGGACCTTGTGTTTCCTCATGAATTAGATGGGTATACTGGATAACATAGGTATATGTATGGGCATATATCTAGGTAGGTTTTTCAGTTGATTTCATGCTTTGTGGGTTATCCTTTGTGGATTTTTGGGAGAACATTGAGGGTATCAGGGACCCTACTGAGTATCACTGCTACATGGACTATGCCTGCACCATGTTGGGTTTGGTGTTGAAGATGGACATAATTGATGGAGGATGAGGGTACTAGGACTGGAGGTAGCTCAGAGGTGGAAATCAGACGAGGTGTACAACAGAGACGACCATTCTAGTGATGTACCTACTCTTTATGTAGGATACATGGAGGGTGATCATAAGAGTTGTTTCAATTTACTTGTACTTCCCAATTTTACTTGTATTTTTTAGTTTTCCTATACTTCCTTGATGTTCTTTTATTCTGGCCCCTTTTTCTTATTTTACACACAATTTTTTTACTATATGGTTTACTTGTGTTCCTATCTTGTTGTGTGCTTGGTTGTGTGTGTCTACAGGTTATAAAGGTAATGCCTTCGCAGTTTTTCGGAATACACCTTTCAGTGCTAGTCGCCATCCCCTGGCCTATGGAAGGTGGGCTTGGGGTAATCATGGCATGGGCCTTGGACGATGGGTCATGAAAAATTGGTATCAGAGGAGTCAGTTCTACCATAGAAAATTGTACTCTGATCTTTTAATGTCAACAGTGGTAGGTGTTATGAGTGTGGTTATCAGTTTACGGAATCCAGTGTTGGCGCGGTGACCGATGTATCAATACACTAGTACCCTGACTTCTTATTTATGACTAAGTGTATGAAAACACTGATTGGGTGCGTGTTTTGAAATGTTTTCTATGTGATGTCATTGAGTCATATCCAATGGTATAACCTATTAACCGTGGCTCACTTGTTTATTTTCATGATGCCTCAACACAGACAACTAGCTATGTTTCCGGGTATAGTACGAGATGATATCCCCCCGAGAGACGATGCCTTAGTGTTGGGACCTTTATCAGTAGAGGTCTTAGCGTAGGCACCATCGGTACCATTACCCGTTGGACCACCTATACCACCATTCCCAGCAGTAGAGGGTGCATGCCGCTTGAGCGCCTTTCACAACTTCCAGTGATATAGGATTCCCATGTTTAGGGGTGAGATGAATCCACATGCAGCTGAGGATTTAATGGAGGTCGTGGTGAGAGTCATCCAACTAGTAGGGAAACTGGTTGATCTCATAGTGATCCATATAGCCAGTCTCCTATAGGCATCATCAGGCAGATGGTTGAGCTTGATTCTCCATATTCACGACGAGGTGACACTTCTCTAGGCTAGCATTGAGATCCATTTTTGGGAAGAGTTTGTCCCAATGACCCATCACACAGTACGCATACAAGAGCTTCTCTATTTATAGCTGGGTAGCATGACTGTGGCTTAGTAAATAGCTAGGTTCAACGACTTCCCGTGCCACTCCACTAATATAGTGATAGAACCATTCATTAGGACCTAGAACATCGAGTAGGGTCTCAGACATGTGATTAGAGCATCGATGATTTATTTAAGTATCTGAACACAGGTGGGGGAGTTAGAGTCAGCCATCTTAGTGGAGTGTTTTCATGCTGAGCAGTCACCAGTAGTGATACCCACCACCGGGCATCACATTGCGGAGTCTTTTGTAGTTGGTAGCAGACAGATGTTGCAGAGGTCCAAGAGGACTAGACATACAGGTGGAAGACCATAGGATTCAGTGTAAATTGTGTTGGGAACCCGAGACTGAGCCAGTCAAGCGAGGAGCAGGCAGTATTATGCATGCAGCAGACAGGTTTACATGGCTCATGACTACCCGACCCACCATAAGGATGATCAGTATACGGTTTAAGGACTACCCAGGAAGAGAGAGAGGTTCGACCGAGGAGGTCCAAAGGGAGTAGCAGGACGTGGTAGAGGAGCTGGTCATTCAGTTGGTGGTGGTGACAATTTGAGGTATTACCACCACCACCACCACCAGGTGGTCCAGCCCGACTGTAGGGAGTAGGTGGACAGGAGCGAGATCAGAACCCAGAAACTGAGGGATTTGACCACGATGCTCTGGAGGTGATTCAAGGTACAATATATGTCTACTACACCTTAGTTGTAGTATATATAGACACAGGTTCCAGTCATTCTTTTATTTCCACTACCTTCGTTCGGAGCGCGGAGATTCTGATAGATCCATTGGCTCGATCCTTAAACCTATAGATTCATATGGGAGTGGATTCAATGATTAAACCCCAGTGCACGTAGTGTGATCTTACTATAGGAGGTCAGAGCATCGGGTGGAATCTCTTAGTTGCGGCATCGAGGCCTTACAATGTCGTCCTCGCTATGGACTAGTTATCTACAGTCCACACTCAAATTTACTATATTAGGCCCAATGTGTGGTGTTTCTGCACTGATTGGACTATGTTTACCATCACCAAGGAGAAGGGAGCTGTTGAAACACGTGATGGACTTACCAAGAAGATAGTGTATCCGACCAATCATTAGTTGGCTAGCCTTACCTTGAAGCAATTGATGTGGAGAGTCCGAGCTTTCCTATAGTGGTGGACCAGTACATGGATTTTATCCCTGATGATGTTTCAGGTATACCTCCTCGTAGATCAGTGGACGTTTAAATTGATTTGTACCCCATAATGACATCAATATTTACACCAGCATATTGGATGGCTCCGACAGATCATCGTGAGCTGTGGGTACAACTGAAGGACTTACAAGTGAAGAGATTCATCCAACCCAGTGTTACTCATTGAGTTTCCCAGATTTTGATCTCCAAGATGGTAGATGGGAGCTCAATAAATTGTGTTGACTATTGGTGCTTGAACCAAGTACCAGTGAAGAATAGGTACCCAATACAAAGTATTGATGGCCTCTTTGGTCTGCTAAAGGGAGCATGCTAGTTCTCAAAGATAGACCTTAGATCAGGCTATCACCAGCTCAGAGTACGAGACGAGGATGTGCAGAAGAAGACAATCAGATGTCTGTATGGACATTAAGAGTTCTTGGTTATGTCTTTCAGCATTACCAATTCTCCAAAAGTGATCATTGGGCTCATGAACAGGATCATTCAACATTAACTTGATCACTTTGCAATAGTCTTCATCAAAAAAATTCGGATCTAATCAGCTATAGAGGAAGAGAATGGATATCATTTTCATGTAATTCTAGACACACTCTGATAGCACTAGCGTTATGTTATGCTCTCGAAGTTCTAGTTCTAGATCTGAGAGGTTCTCTTTCTGGGACATGTCTTCGCAGAGGTGGAATTGTGGTGGATCCAGCAGAAATTGAGCTTGTAATTTCTTTGGTACGACCCAAGAGTGTGACGGAGGTATGAAGTTTCATGAGTTTGGCCAAATACTACCGGAGATTTGTTCTAGATTTCTCCAAAGTTGCAGCTCCATTATCAGTGTTGATGTAGAAGGGTCAAAAATTCGTGTGGTCGGAGAGATACCATCATTGTTTTTAGGAGATGGGGAAGAGGCTAACCAGTACCCCCATCTTGAGGCTTCCAGTGGAGGGAGTTGAGTACGTAGTCTACTACAACACATCAGGGACCCGGCTCAGATGTGTCATAATGCATGAGTGACTATTTATTGAATATGGTTCTCAACAATAGAGACAACATGAGTAGAACTACGCTACAAATGTCCTTGAGTTAGCATTAGTAGTCTCCGCTTTGAAAATGTGGTGACACTATCTGATGGGTGATTGTTTTATGGTCTACTCTGGTCACCATATTATCAGGTATATCTTCTCCCAAAAAGACTTGAACCTGGGGCAGGGACATTGGCTTGAGATCCTCAAGGACAATGACTTCGAGATAGTTTATACTCCTATTAAGGGGAAAGTTGTAGCAGGTGCACTCCACAAGAGATATAGTATACATCTATTAGATGAAGCAACATAGAAGCTGGATGCTTTTCAGATATCCTTTGTGGATTGAGATGAAGATATTTTTCTTCATTCACTTATAGTTACTCCACCACTCCATCAGTGAGTCAGGGAGATGCAGCGTGGGGAAACAGAATGTGATGCCTAACGGGCTCAGATATCAATAGGACATGCACCTAATGGATTTTATGAAGGTGGGGATCACGTCATCCTTTTCATAGGATGTAACATGGTACTAATGTCTCTTCTGGAGGAAGGGATGAGGGAGTTTCACACATCCCAACTAGAAGTAAATCCAGGAGTGGCGAAGATATACAAGGACCTCTGATGACTACATTAGGGGCCTGAATGAAGAAACCCGCAGTAGAGTTTTTCTCTCAGTGCCTCACATGTCAGAAATGAAGGCGGAGCATCATGTACCAGCATGCATAGTTCATTCTTTAGAGGTCCCGGAGTGGAAGTGGGATGGGATATCCGTGGACTTTGTGACACGACTTCCACGTACATCCATGGGTCATGATTCTATCTTGGTGATTGTCAACCGACCCAAAGAGTCGGCCCACTTCCAACCGATCAGATATCAGGGTTCAAAAAAGAGTTTGACACACTTCTTTGTTCAAGAGATTGGGTGGCTACATAGAGGACCCTCGATGATTATCTCCGATCGTGATACATGTTTCACATTCTTGCTTTTGTAGGGGTTGCATGTGGTTTTTGGAATGTAGCATCATTTGGGCACCGACTTACATCCTCAGACAGATGGCCAAAATGAGAGGAGCATTCATACCCATAGAGACATGCTATGTGTTTGCATCCTTGGCTTCGGTCATAGCTGGGAGGATCCCTTTTACTAGGTGGAGTTTTCATTCAAAGCATCAATCACTACACCATTGGGATGACACCTTTCAACATGTTGTATATCCAACCATGTAGATCCCCTTTGTGCTGGACTGTCCCTAGGGAGTCAGCACTAATGGAACCAGATATGGTATGGGCTACCACAGAGAAGTTCCAGATCATCCAAGAGCAGATGAATACTACACATAGAAGGTAAAAATATGATGCCGACATGAGACATAGACCTCTAGAGTTCGAGGATGGTGCCCATGTATTTCTACGGTTCTCACCCCAATGAAGTTTGTAGAGATTTGGTTGGGGTGACAAGTTTTCTATGAGATTCATCAGACCCTTTCAGGTCCTCAAAAAATTTGGAAAGGTGGATTCCTTCTAGCTCTTCCACTTAGGTTGCATCGGGTGCATGGAGTCTTCCATGTATCCCCACTGAGGGGATACATGCATGACCCATATCCCATCATCGACCATGGAGAGCTAGACATCAATTATGGGGTAATTTTTACAGAGGCTCTAGTGGAGATTGAGGATCGACTGGAGCGGGTCCTTCATGGGCGATCAATACCTTTAGTGCGTGTACATTGGAAGCACGAGAACATCCAAGAGAGAACGTTATAGCGGGAGGCTCAGATTTGTGCTCATTACCCCTACTTGTTTTCCTAGTATGTGGGATGTGGCTTTTGGGGATGCAAATCCCTATAGTGGTGAGAATGTAATTACCCAGAAATTCTTTGTAATTTATTTTTAAAAAAAAAATTGAAATATTCAAGTTTGAAAAATTTGGTAGGGTGTGATTCTGATTCCTGGTGAACCTATAATGAATTTATGAACTTTTTTTATGTACATTCAGTAAACGTGTCAGAGGGGTTTTTTATCTTTTGAATCGGTGCTCAGAATTGAAATCTGAAGACACTGTTGAGCTTGCAGCACCGATATTTGCTTAAGGTAACCTTCAACTCGACCATAGTAGGATGAATGAGGATGTTATTTTTTCTTTTTTTTCATGGAAGAAGAAAAATAAAATAATTAACATTTTATTTTTATTTTTCATACATCTATTTTTGAGCTATGGATGTGGAGACCACCCGAGATAGAAAACCACCCAATTTTAATTCAATGGTGGGGACCACCGACCCTTAAACTCCCACTTTAATCAGGGAGGTGGATCTTGGTTTCTTTTCCAATTACTTGTTCCAACTCTATTTAAATTAATAAAACTAAATTTCATAAGTTGGATCTTTATTTTTTGTTGGGTTAGATCATTTTTGGTAAAGGGGAGCATTGGAGAATCATGGATAAAGGTTCCCTCCATTGAAAAGTACATTCTCCAACCAAGAACTCTGATGAAGGATCTCCAACAAAGAATGAGGAACTAACCTTGAGCCCAGATCAAAAGAGTCTTGCGGATGGAATGAATGCCGAAATTATTCAAAGACTTCATCTTCTTCATCACGCCTCCTCCTTCGTAAAATCAAGGTCGGGATTTTTTTTGTATATCCCTGACCCCGTCTATTTCATTATTCTAGATTAATGAACTGATAATCCATTTTCTACAGTTATAACGTGGAGGGTGCGGGCCAAATGAACATGGACTGACAAATCCACATCCTTTGTTGTTTGTGGTGGTCATGAATCGAAGGTGACCCCCTGAGAGGAGTGTGAGAGTATACAGAAATGAAAAAAGAGCCACCAGGGCACACCTGGTGAATCGAGGAATGTCGCAAGTGACAGGGCTAGAGACTAGTGCCGGAAGGACTCGGGGATGGGTAACGACACACCGACTGTCCACACCACTGGAGAAGGGCTGCAGTGCATCGGCCTTTGTGGAGCAAGGGTGGTGGTCGGCGCATGACCGTCCACGCGAAGGTGGCGGTGGCGCACGTCCGCATCATCAGGAAAGCATGGGCCGCAACAGGAGGCCATGGTAGTGAAGGGAGAGCGGTCACCTCACATTCGGTAGCCAGTGGAGGCGCGCTGCGTGACCACACAGTGTGGGTGGGTCGGCCGTCCATCCAGGTGTTGAGCCGAGAAGGAACCCGGGTCCCGCGTGCTAGTTGCAGGCACCACGTGGCACCGGCCAGTTGGCTACCCAACCCAAATGAAAAATCCTTTGGGGGTACCCAAGGGGAGCCTCCCCTTGGGTGGTAGCTAGAGCATACCCCAACATGGGGCCACCCAGCCGCGGGCCTCCAACAGACCGCCTAGCGCATGCCACACCACGGGCCGCCCATCGGGCCAGGTCACACTAACGGGCCGGGCCGCACCGGGGGGCCGGGACGAACTCAGCATGCCGGATCAGATCTTGCAGGCCGTGTTGGACCCTCGTCCAGACTCATGTCTGCCTAGGCCAGGTCGGGCATGGTCGAACCTGAACCTGACCATCTTCGACCCCTTTCCACTCTTTCGATGATAACTTGATCTACGGACGTCCGTTTGACAAACCATCTACGAATCCAAAAACCTTCAATAGAGATAGTCCTTTTGGTATACCACACTTGAGTTTTAGATAATGTTGCAGTATGACTGGTTTGGATCGAACACAAATATAACCAGGCCCTTGGGACTAAAATTCCAATAACATACAGAAAGGGTGTTGAATTGACACACCGTCTGTTGCGTTGAGACCTATATTATGTAGAGGTACTTTTGGATACTTCTTCGTGGGACATTGTGATAGTTGGAGTATATAACTATGGATTGCGAAGAGGAAGCTCCCGGAATCAAGTGATATCTGAGCGGGAACCGTCTGGCAGGTAGTAACATGAGAATGTGATCCTATGTGGGTATGTGATTTGGGATCCTACGTGGGTCTGCGTTCAAGAGCCTCACTTGGATCCACTATAGGAATGCAGTTGGGACAACTCTAGGATCCTATGTTGGTTTTCCTCTTAACAGAGTAAGTTGATTCAGTTGTAACATCTAATCATCTTTATTATCGTACATAAGTTATACTTGGTGTGAGATGAGTCCATACCTTTGTGGTATTATTTTGTGTGGTGATACCTTTGTGGTAGTTACATTTTTAGTGATACCATTAAGTTATTATTCCATGTGGTGATACCTTGGTGGTTCCTACCTTCTTGGTGATACCTTTTTGGTATAATTTTATGTGGCATTACCTTTGTGGTACTTACCTTTAAGGTGTTACCATCATGGTAATCATTCCTCTGTGTAATAGTAGAGCTTTGGGATTTTGAGTTGGACCTTGTGTTTCCTCATTAATGATATGGGTATATTTGATTACATATGTATATGTATGTTTATACACTTAAGTAGGGGTTACAATTGTTTTCATGCATTTTGGTTTATCCTATGTGGATTTTTGTGAGACCTTTGAGGGTCTCGAGGACCCTACTATGTGTCGTTATACTCACCCCTGCATAGGCTATGCCCGCACCCTGTGGTTTTTTGTGCAGAAGATGGGTAGTTTTGACTGAGGATGAGGGTTATAAGACTAGAGATAGCTCGGAGATGGAAATTAGTCTAGGTGTACCGCAAAGATGACCATTTGAGATTTGTACCTATGCTTCAGGTAGGATCATTGGAAGGTGTTCATTGGAGTTGTTTTAGTTTACATGTACTTCTAGGTTTAACATGTACTTTTCAGTTTTCAAGTTCTTTCCAGTTGGACATGTATTCTGTCCCATTTTTTTACTGTACACACTTTTTTTACTATACGGTTTACTTGTGTTCGTATCTTTATATGTGCTTGGTTGTGTGTGTTTATAGGTTATAAAGGCAACACCCTCACAATTTTAATGAATACGCCTTTTGATGCATGTTTCCAGCCCCTGGCCTATGGAAGGTGGGCTTGGGGTTGTCACAACATAAGCCCTGGGGGATGTGTCATGACACTGATAATGACAATCATATGAAAAAGGTCATCCATTTTCCAATAGTGGTTTGGTCTCTTTATGAGTTTCTTGATAGAGATTAATATTGAAGAGGAAGAAGTACCAATGAAATAGCCAATGAGGTCCCACACCTATCCAAGGGGATCCTAGAGAAGCATTGACATTACTTTTTGGTAGATTTTTGAGGATATCTAGTAGAATCTATGGTATTACAGAATCAACATGGATCCTCAATTGATATTTAGGTCGGCCAGATTTATCATGACACTTATCTATGGGTGTAATATGTTAGTAAGAGACACACCTATGGGGTTAGGACCGAGCATGTTTATCATGGAGGTAATAGAGGTATCAAGGAATCAAATCACTCTCAGGATCCCAGTATTGGAGAATCTATATAAAGTGATCTAGAATATCATTGAGGGGAGGAATATTCTACATGTGTGAGGGACTCTTCACTTCCTTCTCAGCTAGATAAAGGCATGCATGGGAGGAGATGAGTACCTTAATCCCATATTACCTCATATAATGATATTTCTAACAATGAATCATAATATTTTGGGTAGAATTCTATTCAAAATAGGATTAATAGATGTGGTGAGAAAGGTGGGGAGAGTGGATAGATTAACCTTCCACCAGTTCCCTCTCCCGGTGGGAAAAATAATATATGATGACTTGGAGACTCAATAATAGTGGTCATATCTCCTGGACATCTGAGGTGGATTACTAGGGGAGAGTATGGTATATTATCCAGTATAGGATCCACACACCTCTCACTGATTTGAAATGTAGTTATACATCTTATAGAGGATGATTCCAAGTAAATACTTAAGAGTATTCCGTTAGGACCATCCATGTATTATGAGTTTGTTCTAGAAAATGTTCACACATTAAGATTGAAATTTGTGGAATGAACTGCATATAATGACAAATGAATTTAGGATAGTTTTTCATTATGGGAAGATATATGAGGCTTCATAATGAGGTTTAATGCTAATGAAATGAACCATCTGGTCTATTGAAGGAATAGATCCTCTACCTCGGGGCCAATGCCAAACTATTGCAAGAGTGCGCCATAGGGGTAGTCCCATTTACATAATGTTTATTGAGATATATTAGTGGAACCATTGATTTATAGTTTTACACTGGTCAAGGACAATAGATGGATGTTAACATAAGTCATAATAAATCAGGGGGATGGGTAAAAATAAATAGGGTTCACGGGAAACCTCACCCATATCCTGGGAAGCAACTGTAGTATGTTGAAATTCAATAATATATTGTATATACTAATGTATGAGGATACAAGGATAACAACTGACAATTCCCTGAAAAAAGTATGATGTGGATCCATATTAATAGGTTTCGTACAAATATGTATAATTTTGGTCACACCGAATTTGGGTTCATCACAACCCGGAGAGAAGGGGAATGTTACGCGGCTGAATTGGAGGACCTATTGCACTAATAAGGCATTAAATGTCCAATGATAGTATGAGGGGGTGTTAGGAATGAACTCTCCTCTAAATAGTTTGATGTATGAAATGGAAAATCTCATTACTTTACATGTGAAATCGGAGAGATCATAAGGGGGGAGATGTTGATGAAGGTATCCCCTTATTGGAATGTGGGGATGTGTCCACAGAGGAGACTTTAGGAGAAATCATTGAATACATGGAATTAATAATTAGCTCATCCATCTTCTCTATTAACTCCATCATGTTTTATATAGATTCCTCAATTGTATATGATTGTGCAGTACAACCTTTTTCAAGGTACTCCTACTGATGGGATGGTGGAACATCAGCAAGTGTAGAGATCCAAACCACATGATCTATTTTTTGTTAAATGGAGATTGAGAGGACATATTGAGTTGATGATGGTAGAGAATTCACCCTATAATATCTTGAGAAATATATCATATATGGGGGGCTGTGTCTTGGTATCCTGATGACGAAAAATGAATATGATTATAGGTCACTTATTAACTCACGTACGTTTTTTTGCAAATAGATCCATCTCTGCTGTTGATTAACAAGACTAAATCACTTTCTTCCCATATGTAATATGCTATGGGTAGAGGGTCTTATGATGTGGATAATGTTTATAGAAACTGAGATATAATATAGGATCCCATCCCTAAAGGGAATTTTTTATATTCATAGTTGTCTACACTAACTAACTAGTACCCAACCTCAGGTTATCAGTCAGTCATGATTTCTTGAATTGTAACACCTAGGGTAGTACCCAAGGATGATATATATGAAATCATTGAGGTTGATTCAAGTAAACAATACCAATATTATCACATGGATACAATCCCATATTTCTGAATTCCAAGGACGAATCCTTCCATGGCTCTTTTGTTCATATTCGCTCATTATGAACATTCCAACCATGTGGAAGTGAACAGTTCGTACTCTGAAATGGACGAGGAGATTCACCTGAACTAATAAATGGATTGAAAGTGAAAGAATGGTTAATTTAGGTCCCCATAGTCATAATGGGTTCGAAGGATTGGATTGTTGTTCTTTTGGATATTTTGCCTCTACGGTTGAGGGGGTTATCATGATTTATATAAGTAGATGTATGACTATCACACTGATAAGATGTAGGAGCGAAGTCTACCATTGGATGCTTCCTAGTTCCATGAAAAATCAAATGTTGTCAGAAAGCATTAAGAAGGTGAACAGATGATATATAACATAGAATAACATAATAATGAATTCCCATCCTTTATCACCTATCAATAAAATATTTTTATATGATTTCATGAAAAACTGGATGATTCTCAAGGGACGATGAGATAAGAATATTGACTAGTTGCTGATATTCAGGAAAAAATGGGTTAGACATAGATCAGTGTAGAGGGGATCCATCTGGCAACCAATGATGAAGAGATGAATCATAGAAGGTGACAGAAGACCCTAACGGCAAAACACCAAAATGGGGAGGGACTAAAACACTCCATTTATTGGAAAATCAATAGGATGTAGGAGAGACTCTAATGTGTGGATGTCTCTACTTCTATCAAAACCATGAAAATTTAAAAAAAATTATGTGCATGGAATCATTTTGGTTTCTTTTATTACTTAATCTCTATCATATCAATGATACAACTAAAAATAGATCCCTTATCTCACATAGGTCCTACCTGGTGTGAGAATCATGGAAAGATAACATAACTATTCACATTTCATGTGAGTGTCAAATAGTAATCAGACACTTGGGGTCTCCAATTATTGAATGACCATCTATATTTTTTTGGTTGATATAATACGTAGCTAGGGAATAATACACTTTGAGTAGCCCAAATTCCTATCCAGATATTCTTTAGTGCCCAAACTGTATAACACATAAGGATTTGGAGTCAAACTGAAATAAGGGGAATGAAATGTGGGAATCACAATGCCCAAAATTCCCATTCACATAGAGGATGACATTCTATTAGGGGAAGACTACTAGAAGCGTTCATAATAGAGAATATGTATCTGTTTCCTAAAATAGGAAACCAAAAAGGATGGTAAACATATGAACATGGTTGAAACATGGGGCCAAAATTGAAATATCATCCCATGTCTTTTACTATGTTTTCCTAGTATGGTATGATTAACACATGGAAGTTTTTATGAAATATTTTCTATAAATAATTTTAATGCTCAAGTAGATTTATTTGAATGTAATATTATTTTTAAATTAATCATGATATGACCTTATTAAAGAATTACCACTATAGCCGGTCATTAGTTTAGATTGAATAATTATAAAAAACTTATGAAAATGCATTAGGAATTCATTGGATATTAATTATTTATGAAAAATATAAATAAATAATATATTTTTTTAGTGAAATATATTTTTTAATGAAATTAAAGAGATATCTATTTTTTATATAATTAATAAAATATTATTTATTTTCATCCAATTGATATTTTAGTAATTGGGTATGAATAAAACACTATTTTTATGTATAAAACAACTATTTTATAAATGGTTAATTTTATACCATTAAATAGATAACCCATATTAAATTAATATTTGGACAAATTAATATTTTTTATATTAAAACATAAAAATTTTATTTTAATTAAAGATATAAATATATAAATTGTATAATTTTTTGATAATTTTCGGATAACATTAATGTTTTGATTAATAGTATAAATAGGATAAATTTTAATTCGAAACATATTTTTTAATCAAGATAATTTATTTGAATAAATTATAATATTTATTGGTTTAAAACTATAAATAGAATATATTTTTACCTTTTAATATAATTTATGTCATTATCATTAATTTTTCCTTGAATTAATATGTAAAAACATTTAAATATTTTGCAATATTTTATCATTTAAAAAATGTTTTATCATTTCAACAATGGGAATAATATAAAAATAATTACAGAAACATCACTCTGTTGAATTTGGAAAATTGGATTGAATATTTGGAATCATAAGGTCGAAATTATGTAATGATTTACCTTTCATTTTTTGGACATTATTAATAGGAACATCAGAAATTATTTTATTTACTTAAACAGTAAAACTTGTAAATAAGGGTAAAACAATTATAATTTAATCATATAATGATTCCCTAAAACGTGTCATAATCATATTGGATGAAATATTTCAGACCATGAGCATCCTTGGGTCGATTTTCTGTCTCCAAGGATTCACATAGATGTGAAAATTACATTCCAAAATAATTAAATTAATGTAATGATAATTATAACCTAAACATATATATTTTACTAAATTGAATTTAATATAGGGTAATTAAATAATATATATGATTAAAGTTATTGATTAGAAAAAAATATTTCATACATCATGGTATTTTATTTATTATTTTTAGATATTATATAAATAGATTTTTTTTATGACACAACTATGAGGTAGTGATTACCTCATTACTTAGTGATTATAATAAATGAATTTGTAAATATTAAAAAAATATAATTTTAATTTTTGATCCCATAAACTAATTTTATAGATCACATTGACATATTATCTTAGATTTAACTTATTATTTTCTATGTAATAATGTTTTATGGATTTTTAAAAGTCAAGAATGAATAGTGTCCCAAATTGACATAATTCATAACATAAAATATTAAATTGTTAATTAAATGATATTAAATTACTAAAAATACAATATTTCTAAAAATAGTTAATATAAGTCCAAATATATCAGAAAGAACTTTTTTTGGGTCGTTTGGAATAGTATTGTAATTACAGTAACCCACAATGTGTAAATAACATGACACTGAGGTAAGGTTAAAAAGGGTACAATAAGGGTTAAACCAAAATGATAAGGAGAAAAAAATATTTTGAACTTGTATAAATATTATATAATTATGGGTATTCAATCCAAAATCAACATATATTTTAATTTAATATGTTTGGACATTTTTTAGTGTAGTATTAATTTATAATAAATTAATCTTTTGAAGGGTTTCCTATAGTGCCTCTCTCATCTCTTATAAAAGGGAACCTCATCCCTCTAGTATTTACTCAATTTTGATCCTTCATGCTCATCCAAAACCTACCAATTTCACTTATAAACAACCCTAGTTACATTATATAGGTTTCTATTATCTCAAAAAACATACTCTAGTTTACTTAGTTGAATATAAAGGAGACACGTTGAGGATGGAGTAAATCTTCTCTACTGATTCTTCCAAATTAATTTTTTCTTCTACATCATATTATTTTTTTGTTTCATTGTAAAATAATATCATAATTATCAATAATGTACTGATATGTTATTATAAATATGAAAATACCCTATTTAACCTTTTATCCATCCTATGAATAACTAAATAATCGCGCGTGCGTACGTATGACTTATTGTCTCTACGTCGTGGTGTAATCCATTTTTCACACCACCTTACATAGATGGGTATAATGGTGTAAATAATAAATATATATTACTATTATAACATTATACTTATTATAAGATACTATACACCATCCACTTCAATACCATTCGACAATTTTGGGAATGATATCGTCGCTCATGTGTACATATGTCTTACCGTCTTCAAGATGTGATGGGATTCATACTACGTAATCTTCATTAAACAAGTACTATATAAATGAATTTAATGAATAAATATGATATATATTAAACTAATAACATGTTTTAAATTAATAACTATAACCTCAATAGATGAATAAGAACTCATCTAATAAAACATATAAAAGAACATAAAGCAGTTTATACCCGAATGACTAGTAACTATGAAATGTTACTTAAAACTGATTAAAATAGGGTTATAAATGTTATCATAAAAATGGTAATTATTATATAATAAATTAGAAACATTATTTAAATCATTATACAGGAGTTTCAGATACAAACAAAACATATCAGACATAACATAAGGGATAACTTTTCAAATTCGTTTTATCCAACATTGATTATTTATAAGTATCTACTAGGTATATATTTATCATTTATCTCCATGTTTTATAAAAATGTTTAAATAAAATGTTTAAAATTCTTCAATGTATTTTTAATGTCATTGTTACCAATTTATTACTTTTAATACATGGTATGGAAGGAATATTTATTCTTTTACAATAAAATTTATTATTTACTTTTCCTGTAAAAGAACGAGGAGAATGTTTTTTTAACTTATACTACATGAACTAGTTTTTACATCTTCATAATGCCTTATTTCCATGAAGATTCCACTACATGTTTATATTATTATTTTGATTTAAATTCATTTCTTTTAAAATTACCCCTATTTTTAGAAAAGAAAACATTTTTGAAGAAGAAAGGATATTTTATTAAAGAACTAAGTTCAAGTGTTTTATCAAAATTGTTTTCTATCTAAGATGACATATGGTTAATTTTCTATACATATTATTTATTTGATTAGATTATGTTTGTGATGGAATTATTTTTATGAATCCCATTAATCTTAAATGGATTATTTTATGTTGGAATGATGTGTAAGAACCTTATTTTATTACATGGGTTATGCTATATTTAATGAGTTATATTTTTGTGGAACAAATAGGAATGGTTTCATTATGAGATGGGTGGGACCTATATCTCCCTTAAAAAAATTTTGTAAGGATTTATATCTCATTATATTAACATGGATGGAACTATAACTAAATATGGTTCAGTAATATAGGGCTGGAATGAGGAGTGAACTCATTTCAGTAATAGACTTTGTCCGCTATGATGGTCTTGGAAAAGTGCTATGACTAATATGAAATGATTTTCTATGATTTTGGGTTTATAAAACATAATATCATTTTTTATTTTATGATTATTGGGATTACATTTCAATTTTATGATTTATCCCATGATATGATATTGTGATCTTTTATATGTAGGATACAATTATCTAATATTATGTTCTTAGGAATATGATAAGATTGTTATTTTAGTTTATTAAAATTACAAAGAATTTTAGCTCACACTTTTATATGTTTTTTCCCCATGAAATGAAATAAGGTATTAAGTATAATATAGAAAAAATTAGTCTAGATATAATGAAATAAACTAGAGATAATTTATATGTTTTATGAACTAGTTGATTATGTTTTTTAGTTTCTAAAGACAAAATACCAATGCTACCTTGTCATGGTTTTGTTATATATTGTATTAAATATAATTAAATTATGAAGTGATATTAATTTATGTAAAGTATGATTCATTATAATTGAAACGTTATAGTTAATATTTGGAATCATGGATTAGAAATCCTTAGAATTATCCATAATGACATGTCTATGTATAAGAAAAAATCCTAGTGTTTCAGAAATGTCCATTAATAACCTAGGATAAATCCTAAAGAGCACTAAATAGAAATTTTAGTAATGATTATATGGTTTTTATATTATTATTATTATTTGACACAGTATTCTTCTTAGTTTTAATCAATGGTTAATCCCAAAGGAACATCATCAGTGTTGGATGCAATGAGAAATGAAATGATTGTCCTCTTATGCAATGAAATGTTATGGGAACTGGAATGAAAAATCATGTAGAAATTCTCACACAACTTTCTATAGATATGAATAATTCAGGACATTCAAATGAGCTAAGGAAGGAGCAACATTTTGTTGAATCCTTCATGAGGTAGTGTCCACCTTCATTCAGTGGGGCTTCTGATCCTTTAATAGATGAACAACGGATCAATACCACTGAAACTGTATGTTTATTTATACAAAGTTATTATCATCATATGTTCATCATAGCAATATATTCATGGAAAGGTGAAGATGATCAATGATAGAATCTTATAAAGAATATGAGGCAAAGAGATGAAATTGAGCCCATGTAATGGGAAGAGTTAAAAAACTTATTTTTCAATTAGTACATTCCTCATTTTATTCAAACAATGTTGGAGAAGTTGATCCCTAAATTTAAGAAAAAGGTTGATGAATCTATTGGTAGATACGAAGAAAATTTTACAAGACATGCAATGTCTACTTCTGGAATTATTATCCATCCTAAGAGTATTATTTATTGATTCTTTAGTGGATTAAAACCTAGCATCTAAATGGAATTATCTACAAGAGACTTCCATATCTACAAGGATATTTTTTGATGTTCTTGCATGGTTTTCCTGGAGACTGTAAAAACCCATCAGTCATATGGGTTTTGTAAGAAGAGTAAAATGGAATTAAAAAGAAAATAAAATGACCACACATGAAAAAGATGAGTTTTCCCTTATTCTCAATGTGTGCAATGAAACATGGAGGGAATTGTCTTAATGTAACTAGAATATATCATAAGTTTGTAAAAGAAGGTTATTGCGAAATTGACAACAGATGTAATGGGAAGAATATATCTAATGATGTGAAAAGAGAAAAGACTACATAGAATGTAACTTATACACATAAATGATACAATTGAAAGAAAATGATTCATTTTTCAAATCAATGCACTAATCTGAGGGTTATTGATAATGATTGACGACAACAAAATCTTAATTCCACTGACTAAGGAAAGTTAAATGAAATTACTATCGATGACATGGTTTATGCTAATAAATTGGTGAAAGGTACACTTACCATCCAATCTAAAGTATAAAATGATTTATTGGATTCTATTTCCACCCACTTATTTATAAATAAATAATATTCTATGGGTATCCTCGTATTACCTCATCTATTATATGTTGAGTTAGCAGTGACCACTTTTATTTGCACAATGGTCACATCAAAAGTTTCTAATTCATCTCCGATTAATGTTTTTGGGAAAGTACTTCTGAGACATCTTTTGATCCTTTCTATAGTGTAATTTGATGTGAGTTTTGGTGGGGATTGTCTTTATTTATATGGATCTCATATCAATTGATAAAAATGGGATGTCACATTTCAAATTTTGGATCAATCTATGATCATATATTGGTGCAATGATGAATATAACCATTTAGTGGAAATTTCTTCCATCATATGGGTATTGATTCCAATAAATGAAGGTTTTTATCTCAAATGTTTGGGGAGAAAATCACAATTAATAATATTCCCATTGTATGGGAGTTTGATGATGTCTTTCCAAAGGAATTGGTAGGTCTTCCATGAAATCATGAACTTGAGTTTTCAATAGAACTCATATCGGGTGCTAGTCCAATTTCAATGACACCTTATATAATGGACAAATTGAGTTGCAAGAATTGAAAATAAAACTAAAAGGGAATATTGATAAGTCCTTCATATTCCCTAGTGAATCAACTTGTGGAGAAGTTGTTTATTTTGTTATGAAAAAGATGTATCAATGAGAATATGCATTGATTATTGGGAACCAAACAATATCACTATCATGAAAAAATATCTCCTCCCGCGCATTTATGACATATTTGGCCAACTACTCAGAGCTCAATACTTTTCCAAGATAGAACATTTTTTATGGTATCATCAATTAGGGTTCTAAAAGGGGGATATAACAAAAACTTCATTCCATACAAGTTATGGACACAATGAATTCATAGTGATGGCTTTTGTTCTTACTAATGCCATGGTTATCATCATTGATCTATTGAATAGAATCTATAGATAACATCTTGATCAGTTTATGGTATTCTTTAATGATTGTATTCGTGTCTATTAAAAGTGAAATGAATAACATGATGTTCACTTGATTATTTTACTAAAGACCCTAATAAAGGACAATAATTATGAAAAATTTACTTAGTGTGAATTTTGGATTCAAAAATATTAATATTTGGCTCACATAATCACAAGTGAAAAGATATATATGGATCCAACAAAAATAGAGGATATTGGAGGATGCATGAGATCAACAACAGTAATTGTGATCTGATGTTTTCTTGTTATTTATAGATATTATAGATGTTTTGTAATATAGTTTTCATGATTATCTAATCCACATACCATTTTCACTTAAAAAGGAGTTATGTATGTTTGGACGGAGGAATGTGAAGAGATTTTCAAAGAGGAAAAAATGATATCCAATGCACCAGTTCTCACACTACCTTGTAGTTGAGAAACGATTATGATCTAAAATGTTGAATTAAAGAAGGGTTTGTTTTGTGTTATCAAGAAAAATTAAATGGTGATACTTATGCCTCACTATAGTGGAAAAACCATGAGAAAAATTACCCAACTCATGATTTTCACTTAGCTTCGGTAATCAATGAAATAAGATATGATAGTATTATCTTTATGGTAAATGGTGTGATATTTAAACTGATAATAAAAGTATAAATTATATTTTCACACAAAAGTAGATGAATATTTACCAAATAAGATGTTTTGATTTTATTAATGGTTAGGAATAATGAATACATTACCACCCTGGGAAAGAAAACAAGTTGGAAGATGCATTATGTTAACAAGACCATGCCATCATTTATACGATGTGAATAATTAATGATCAAATATTTATGGATTTTCAATCTATGGATCTTAACATTATAACAAAAGGTGATAAATAATATCATTCTCAAATAAATGTTCAACCATATATTCAATTGATGATTAAAGAGGCAGAAAAGGAAGATGTAGAGTAACAAAAGAAGGTGAGAAACGTTCCTAAATTCAACCTTGATTATGATAAAATAATAAGGTTCAGGAATCAATTTTGGGTTCCTCATATAGAAGAATTAAGAAAAATCTATTTGATAAGGCTAAATGTTCTTCACTCTCTATTCACCATGGAAGCACAAATATGTTCATGAACTTGTTAGAGTAATTCTAGTGGGATACAATGAAAAGCGATGTCGCGAAATATGTCTCTCAATTCTTGGTTTTTAGCAAGATTTGTCTAAGAGATAGAATTCCTAGGGGACGTTTCAACCATTAACCATAAGTGAATGTAAATCAGAAAACAAAACTATCGACATTGTCCCTAGAAATCCCAAAACATCCAAAGAAATTAATGTTATCTGGGTTATAGTTGATCACAATAAGAGGTCGGCCCATTTCATTGATATTATAGAGTATTTCTATCTTTGATTAGATTTCTATGAAATATGTAATGTAAGTTGTAGGATTTCATGGAGTACCATAATCTATTACATCTGATTTGGATCTAATGTTTACCACAATATTTGGGTGAAGTCTTCATCATGCTTTGGATACAGAGGTAAGATTCATCACTACATATCCTCCTCAGAGTGAAAGTCAGTCTAAGAGGACAATTCAAACTCTTGAAGACATGTTTAGATCTTTCTCTAGGGATTTCAAAGGTTGTAGGGATCATAACACACCATTGGTGGAATTTTCATAAAATAATATCTTTCACACCAGTATTGAGATAGATCCTTCTGAAGCCCTCTAACGAATGATGTTCATTACTCAATCTTCCATGAATGATGTTGGGGAATTAAACCAATTCAGACCTGATTATGTTGATGAAATGACAAAAAAGTTAATATCTATTGAACAACACATAAACATTGCTCAGATTCATAAAAACAGTTATGATGACAACTGAATAAAAGACCTTTAGTTTGAAGAGGGTGATAAAGTTTCATTACAAATATCTCCCAGGAAGAGTGTAATAAAATTTATAAATTAGGGAATGTTGACCCCCAAGTATATCAGCACTTTTGATATACTGAATGGTGTTGGAAAGGTATCTTACTGATTGGCACATCAACCGAATCTCTCTCATATTCATGATGTGTTCCAAGTATCTCTCTTGAAAAAAGACATACTTGATCCTTCACATGTACTATGCTCAGATGTTATACCACTAGAGCATGATCTTTCTTATGAAAAACCTCTGATAGAGATTTTGGATCATAGCGAAAAAGTTCTAGCTAACAATACCACTACTTTGGTTAAATTGTTATTAAGGGACCACCAATGAGAATAATATACATGGGAACTTGAGGATATGATGAGGGATAGGTATACTGATTTTTATATTCCCAAGTGACAAATTTTGAGGATGAAATTCAGTTTAATGTGGGTAGAATGTAACACCTTGATGTTTTTATGAATTTTTTTTGAATAATTTTTATCCTTCAGTAGCATACCCTGCATGAAATAGTGAGCTAAAAAAACATAGATATTTCTTTATTATAAAATTACAATTATATCCTATCCGTTAGGTTATTGGGAATAATAATAACTAACTTATGAAAATGAATTATGAATTCATTGGCTATTAATTATTTATGAAACATATAAATCAATTAGATATTTTAATTTTTTATTGAATTACATTTTGTAATGAAATTAATGAGATACATGTTATAAATACTTAATATAGTATTTTATATTAATCGAATGTATATTTTAGTCTTAGGGTATAAATAAATCCTTTTTTAACGTTAATTTTATACCATTAAATAGAGAAAGAATTTTAAATTATGTTTTTGACATATTAATAATTTATACCAGACGACATAAACATTTTATTTTAAAGAGGGATATACAAATTTACTTTTGATGAATTTTTGATATTTTTCTGATAATATTCATGTTTTAATGAATAGTAAAAATACGCTAAATTTTAATTAAAAACAGTTTATTCATCAAGATAATTTATATGAATAAATTAAAATATTTTATGGATTTAAATAACAAATCTAATATATATATATATAATTTAAAAAATTTATATCATTAGAATTAATTTTACATTGAATTCATAGGTAAAAACATTTGAATTTATTGCATTGTTTTAACTTTTAAAAATTGTTTATTCATTTCAACAATAAGAATAATTATAAATTAATTATTGCAACTTATTTGTTGTGAATTTGGAAAAATGGATTCTGTATTTAGAATCATAAGGTTTAATTTTTTTCAATATCTACCTTTTATTTTTGGACTCTATGAATAGTAAGTTGAGTAATTAATTTATTTATCATGGTTAAATGGTAAAACTGGTAAATAAAGGTAAGATAATAATAATAATTTAACTATATAATGCTACCAAAAAAACGTGTCCTAATCCAATTGGATAAAATATTACCAACTGTGGAAATCATTGAGATGATTTTGGGACCCCATGGATTCACATTGATGTGAAAATGACATTTTATAAGAATTAATTTAATTTAAGGATAATTATAACTTTAACATATATCTTCTCATAAATAGATTTTAATATAGAGTTATATAATTGATAGATGTTCTTATAAATAGTCATTTTTAAGCTTAAAATATTTACTACAACATGGTGTTATATTTTAAATTTTTATATAATTTATATATAGTTTTATTTATGACACCAATATGAAGTGGATAATACCTCAATAATGAAAGATTCAAATAAATGATTTTATAAATGTTAAAAAAATATAATCTGTTAATTTTGATGTCATCAAAGAATTTTATAGATTACATTGACATATTATCTTTGAAGAAATGAAATATTTTTGAAGAAATAGATATTTTATTAATTTTTATAGGTCAATTATGAATAGTGACCAAATGTGACACAATTTATAACTCAAAACACACTATAGTTTATTAAATGATATTAAATTTCTAAAAATATAATATTCATAAAATGGTTAAAATAATTCCAAATATGTCATAAATAACCTATTTTGGGTCTTTTGAAATAATATGGTAATGACACTAAACAAAAATGTGTAAATAACATGAAATCATGGTAAGATTAAAATGGGTAAAATAACGGTTAAACAAAAAAGATAAGGATAAAAAAATATTCTATGCTATTATAAATATTATTTGATGATGGGTATTTGAACCAAAATCATCTTAGAATTTAATAAATTTTTTTTAACATTTTTAGTTTAAATTTTATTTATAATAAATTAATATTTGGAAGAGTTTCTTAAAGTGCCCCTCTCATCTCTTATAAAAGGGCTCCTCCTCCCTCTCCTCTTGACTCCATTTTTTTGACTTCATTATCTCAAAAAAACCAGTTCATTTATCTTCCAAACATCTGTAGTTATATTTTCAGGATGATGAAATTCCAAAAAAAACAACTTAAGTTTTATAAGAGGGATTTAAAATAGGGACATAGAGGAATATGTAATATCTTCTATAGATTCATTTAAATTTATATCTTCTTTCAATTCACCTTTTTTAGTTGTTTCTATATAATGTAATAACATCAGTATCACCAATATACTGATATTTATTATAAATATTCCACATACTATCCATCCTTTGAAAAATGAAATCCCCACGCATGCGGACATACGATTTACCATCTCCATGCCAAGGTATAATATGTTCTTCAGCACCACCATACATGGATCAGTATAAATATTTTAATAAACAATATATATTATTATTATAACATGATACTAATTATGAGATTTTATACACCATCCACTTCAATATCCTTCAACAATTGTGGAAACAATATCATCGCTCTTGCGTACGTATAGCTTACCATCTCTACTGTGTGATGTGATTCGTTATACATAATCATCATTAAACCGAGATTATATAAATTAGATGAATGAATAAATATGTTATATTTTATACTATTTATAATTATGTAAATTATAACCTAAATTTTGGAGTATGAACTTATTCAAAAAAACATCAGAACACAGCGTAGTTAATATCCAATTAATGAGTAACATTGGAATGTTACTGACAAACATATGAAAATAAGATAAAAATGTTATCCTAAAAATTATTATGATATTAGAATAAATCAGTGACATTATCTAAATAATTATAAAGGAGGTTCAGATACAAATGAATCATATTGTACTTAAGGTATGGGATAACTTTTCAATCTCTTTTTATTCAAGATTGAGTATTCATAAGTACCTACATGGTATATACTTATCATCCATGTCTACCTTTTACAAAAATGTTTTCATAAAATGTTTACTATTCATCCATGTATATTTATTGTCATTTTAACCCCTTTTTTGACTATTACTACATGGTATGGGCGAATTAATTCTTTTTTACAATACATTTTACTTTTTTAATTTTCCAGTTAATGTACGAGAAGAATGTATTCTACATATACTGCATGAATGAGTTTTTACATCTTCATAATGACTTATTTCTATGAAGCTTCCACTACATGTTTCCAAGTGTGTTTTCAGTTAAATTATTTTCTTTTAAAATTGAAGGACATTTTGAGAAAGGAAAACATTTTTGATGAAGAAAGCATATTTTCCTCAAGAAAAATATTCAACTGTTTTATAAAAATTATTTTCCATCTAAGATTACATTGGGTAATGATTCTTTCACAATTATTACTTCTATTTTATTATTCTTTTGATGGAATTTTTTTAAGAAGTCCATTTATCTTATATAGATTATGTTATGATGGCATGACATTTAAGATCCCCATTTTATTAAATGGGTTATCCTATGATAAATTATTTATGTTTTTGAGGAACATATAAGAATGTTTCCATTATGAGATGGGTGTGACCTTTATCTCTATCCAATTAATTTTCTATAGATTTACATATAATGAGAACATAATCTCTCTTTGTTATCTTACCTTTTCATTAAATTTTACAAACAGAGGACCTTTAAAGTCGAGTGTCTTGGAAATCAAGCACAAAATACATGAAAATATAAAAACAATTTTAAATCCCGTTAAAAATATTTTTTAATGTTCATCATATCTAAAACTACAACATTTCATAATGTGGAGACATATATCAAAGGAAAGGGTGAGCATAAAGCCCAGTAAAGAAAGTAAAGGAAACAGTTTACTTTTGATATCAATAAGAATTTGATGAAAAACATATGAAAATGAGCAATGGATGTAGAGGAATTTGATAATGAAAATAACGTGTACCAAAAGATGAATATGTGGCGACAAAATTTAATTTAGACATTCATAAACATATCAACAATGTTATCCATAATGTTTCATAAAAAATACTATGGTTATTCACCAAGGAATCATGAAACATGTCATCTCTAGAGATCAAATTCATTACCCAATGCATTAGATATATATCAGGTCACACCCTTAATATGTCTTTATATTCATGCGATACACATATATAATAATAAAAAATTTCATAAATATCCCATTGAGAGTAAAAGTAATGGGTTTCACTTAAAAATCACGTCATTTTAAAAGTTCTTAGAAACTCGATAGTTATTCCTTATATTATCCTTGGAAAAGAAAGAGGGTTTCATGTATGTCAATTCCATAAAAAAATGAATCAATTTTATGTCATGATTAAATCCTCTAAAATGAATATATATTTCAAAATTCATATAAATAAAAAAAGATAATTTCTTGAGAAAAAGAGAGATATATTTTGAGACCAAATTTATGCAGCATAATGGCAATATAACAAGGCCTTAAAAACAATAAAAAGAGAGTGGACACGATTCTTCCATCAATAAATGAATAATTTTATGTATAGGTACAGAATAAATATAAATAATATCATGGTGTGGAATGAAAAACAACAAGAAAAGGAATCATGAATGAGAAGATAAATTGCGATTACTTTTTTGAAAATTCTGCAGCCTAACAGCGTCACTTAAAAATTCAGAAAACAATTGATGAGAGAAGAAATATTTTATCATAATTTTTACCTAAAATGGAATGTTATTAGACCATATAAGAACAAAAACCCACATAATAATATGGAAATAAGAATAAATAACTAAAATGAAATCATGACTAAAATAGGAAGGTGAAAGGTTCCCTTATCTTGAAGAGTAACTTCAAAAGCATGAAGGTGGGGATATTGGGGGGATTGAGGGAACCTTGGGATGACTCCATAAGAGGTAAAATGACTATAACTTCATTTTGGAAGAATTTGGAATTAAATTAATGATGTAAGGGCATGGTATTTATAGGAAAGGTGAGGGAATATTTAATTAATTTCCAAGGGACAGCTAATCGGTGGTATTCGCAAAACCATGGGCTTGCCATAGTATTTCCCATGATATTAGAATCATGGGACACCTCATAGAATATATTACCATTCCAGTGTCTAACAGAATGATTAAATCATTGTTACATCATTATTACATCATTATTACATCATTAATGATGTCATTAAACATCCGAAACTCAATACTGTATTTTCAGTAATCCAAAAAAACATTTTTAAAAAATCTCATAAATTCACCCTAACCTAATATCCATGCTATGTATTCAAAAATAAACTGGTTTTTATGAAAATAAGTTTCTAAATATTTTTAATTTGATTATGAAATAAAATCATTATCTATTAAAAAACAACTCTATAACAATAACTTATTTTGTAATACACTGATAAAGTAATCAAGGTCTAATAAAATTATCGTATAACCATAATACAATAATGTAACAAATTATTATTATATTTTATGAAAATACCTTTTAATTTAAAATTATTAAATTAGTTATTAAATTTTTAATAAAGTAATTATGAAATAAGAAAATAAAAAACTTATACAATGATCGTTTTTCATTTTTAAGCCATCTAAATTTTATATATACATTCTTGGGTGAGGTTTCTATTTTTTGTCTGATTTACTTTTCATTACTATTCATAAGGGTATGTTACTATTCAGACATTGCTATTTACGAAAAGTCATGTTGATCTTATTAGACTCCAAATTTTTTACGGATCACAATTGTAGAAGAACGTTTTTCGAAAATAATTTCACATTATTAATTTTTTAATTTTTACAAGAATATATTAAAATTACCTTTTTAAAAAATTCATCAATAATATTAATCCTATATTTATCTTGACATTTGAAAATAAAAAATACTACCATAATAGAAATAAATATTTTATTTATATCAAAAGATTATGAAAAGTCACTAAGGCCTCGTTACATAGACCCTTATAACACCTACATAGGACATTAGGGTACGGTGTGATATGTGATATAATCTGAGGGTGTCTCGGCCTACATTACCCAAGTGGTGATTTCTATTTTCTTAAACATATCATTTTAGAAATTCCGTTCAAGCTTCACATATTGAATCTCAACTTGGGCTTGGTCTATAGAAAAGCCGAGAGATAGTAACTCCTTCCCAAGCTTTGACATATGGGCTTCGTACGGCCCGAGTCTACAGGATGAGGCCATCAACTCTTCTTTCTATATTAATTAACCAAGGTAACTTGTATTTATAAACAATAATCACCATGTTATGATTTTAGTTTCCAATGGTTATATTGACCAATGATCATATAATATTCGAAACCCAATGGTTTCACTTCATTAATTAAAGGATATAGTTCTTTGAAGTATAAAATGAAATAACACAAAAATTCAGGAACCAAATATTTTTCAAAAGTTTGGGTCATTAAATTTTCCCCCCTTAAGAAACATTGTCCCCTAAATTTTAAATCTTACCCTAATAGGATAAAATTTATTGGAACTTATACCTCATAGTTTCCTCTGGTCCTTACATGGATTCTTCGAATTTGTGGTCCCTCCACAACACCTTAACAAGGTGTGTAGTCTTCTTGTGTATAATCTTGTTTCTACGATCCAAGATCTCCAACAGCTGCTCCTCATAAGAGAGGCCATGTTCCAATTATACCACATTTGTATTTAGTACATGTGAATGGTCCGATATGTACTTTATAAAGAGGGATACCTGGAAGACATCATGAACTTATCACGATTTGGAGGTAGTTCAAGCCGATAGGCCACTGCGCTTAAGCGATCAAGGATTTGATAGGGGCCAATGTACCTAGGGATGAGCTTCACATTCTTCCCAAACCTCATGAATATCTTCCAAGATGAAATTAGAATAAAGGCTTTGTTTCCAACATCAAATTCATTATCCCTTCGATGGTAGTCAACAAAGCTCATTTGTTGACTATGAGCAGCATTATTGTGTTGTTGGATGACATGGACTATTTTTGTCATCTATTACACAAGATCTGGACCAAAAAGCTCTCTCTTACCAGCTTCATGCCAACAAGTAGGAGTTCTACATCACTTTCCATATAGATCTTCATAGGGTGCTATTTGAATTCTCGAGTGGAATCTATTGTTGTAAGAGAACTAAACTAAAGTGAGATGTTGATCCCATCCACCTATAAATTCTATTGAAAATGTTCTCAGCATATCCTCGAATGTTTGTATAGTCCTTTAATATTGGCCATAAATTAGGGTTGATAGACCATACTGAAATTCAATTCAGTGCGTAGAGTATGTAGATGGATTCCCCAAAATTTTTATATGAACCATGGATCACGATCCGATACAATAGAAAGTGGAACTCCATACAAAATTACAACTTCCTCAACTTAAATCATGGAAAGTTTATCATGAATGAAATATTCCCAAATGGATATAAAATGGGTTGTCTTGGTGAGGTGGTCCACAATAAACCATATCACATTTTTTCCTTTGGATGTTCTAAGGAGACCAGCGACAAACTCCTTAGTGATATTGTCCCACATCCATACTGGTAGAGGTAGTGGCTGTAATAACCCTTTAGGAAGTTGTCATTCTGCCCTCACTTACTAACATACCTAGATCCTTGATGTGTAGTCAGCAATCTCCATTTTCATATTATCCAACCAATAATGATCACGAAGGTCACTATACATTTTTGTGCATCCATGATGTATATAGAATGTAGAGTTATGGGCTTCATCCACAAGCTCCTTCTTTATTTACAGAATAAATGGAACACATGGTCTTGTAAGTAATTTAAGTACACCTTCTTGATCAATATTGAATTTTGGAAACATCCCATTTTTCACACCCTCAAACATCTTCGGTAACAATGAATCTTCTTTCTTATATTTCATGATTTTATCTAGTAATGACAGTTTAGAAAACATTTGGTTTTGGGTTAATGATGTCCCTTACCATATAAATATTATGTCCATCTATACAAGGTCATTGATCAAAGTATATATTTGAATCCTCATCATTGAATTAACAAGTGGGCCTATCGTACATAATCATTCTACAACTTTGTTTGCTATTATGGGATGATAATGAATTGAATAATCATAGTCATTGAGAAGATACATCCATCTCCTCTGTCTCATGTTTAATTAATTTTTTGTGAAAATATATTTCAAACAATGATGGTCTGTGTATATATCACATTTATCCCAATAAAGGTAGTGCATCCATTTCTTCAGAGCCAAAATTAGCGTAACCAATTCAAGATCATGCGTAGTATAGTTGTACTCACGATTCTTCAACTATCTAGATGCATAAGCAATGATTTTGTCATTTTTCATGAGGACTCACCAAATCCCTTTCCGAGATGCATTGCTAAAAATAATGAATCCTTCTCCACTTGTGGGAAGAGTTAACATGGGTACAGTAACCAATCGCTTCTTCATCTCTTGGAATCTTTCCCCACCCTCATTGTTTCATATGAACATGATCCATTTTCATGTTAACATGGTTAATTTATTAGAAAGTCATGAAATATTTTTCCCAAACTTCCTATAATATCCCGTTATTCCATGGAATCTATGAATCTCTGTAATTATTGTAGGATGAGGCCACTCTTCTTCATATTTTGTCATTACATAGTCCATTGTGATTCGTACATTTGTAATAATGTGCCCCAGGAAAGAAACTTGTTATAACCAGAATTCACATTTTCTGAACATCCCAAAAAACCTCTCATTCTATAATGTTTTCAAAATAACCCATAGATTATCCTCATGCTCCTCGCGAATTTTGAAATATATCATAATTTCATTGAAAAATACTAAAAAAGTTATCGAGGTATTCCTTCAATACTATATTTGTCAAATCCATAAAAATTATAGGTTTATTAGTTATTATGAAGGGAATAACAAAAAAACATAACTAATATATCTTGATCGAGAGGCAATTTTCGGAATATCTTCTTTCCTCACCCTCAATTAAAGATAACCAGATCAAAGATCAATCTTATTGAAGAATTGAGCTGCATGAATTTGGTCAAATATGTCATCAATTCATGGAAGTGGGTATTTGTTCTTCACTATGATCTCATTCAGTTCTCTATAATCAATGCATAGCTGCATTGATCGAACCTTCTTCTTCAAATATAGAACTGGTGATACCCAAGGAGAGACACTCGATCAGATAAAACCTTTAACCAAAAGATCTTGGAGTTGTTTTTTATATCCTCAAACTCCACATTTTCCATATTATACAGGGTCTTTGATATCTGATGGGATCTAGGTACACGTTCAATGTATAACTCTACATCTATTTCTGCTGGAGGTCTGGGTAACACCTCGGGAAATATGTCAATGTATTCCTGGATGATGGGGACATTTTCTATCCCCAAACTCTGATTTCCTTCTTCTGCAAATATCAACTACATAAAGAAGTATATTGGTGGTTCTTCTGGAAATGATGAGGTTGATATATCTCTACTTTGAAGATAACTGTAGGATTTCAATTCACGACTACTGATGTTTCATTTCTTCGGCATTTGATCTTAGTATTATAATTAAAGTGCCAATCCATCCCTATTATAATGTCAAATTCCAGTATTGGAATGACTACTATATTTTCGTTCAGATTGTGCTCAGTAAAGTAAGTAGTAGGGATTCTAAACACAAACGATGACTGGATAATCCCACCAGGAGTCTTGACTAATAACTCTACTTTTTGAAAATATGGATTTGATTCTAAATTCATTGCAAAAAAGGTGGAAATAATAGAATGTGTAGAACAAGAAACAAAAAAACTACTTACAATAATTGAGAGAACAAAAAGTGTACCTAAAACCACATCATTTGCCTCATTAATTTTAGATGTAGTGATTGAAAAAGTACTACGATGTACCCTTGGTCATTACTGAGGATGATGGTGATTCTCCTCCACTGCCCTCGAATTTGGATAGTGATTGTAAAAGTGCCCAAGTTGTCCTCACATATAGTATTGGACATTAGGTAGGGTCTGCACCACATTCCCTTTGTCTTTATTGTTGGATGTTGTGGCTTTACCTCCATAAGAATATTCTGTGCAGTGTGGCCATCTCAACCACACTTGTAGCACTTCCCTCTCTCGAGCAGGTTATTCCCCAAATTAGTCTTCCCACATTTATTACATGTGGGAAGTTGTTATTTCTTGAATCCTCTTCGTTTACTGATGTTCCTCCCTAATTATGGATCCATCAATATTTTGTTTTCATTGGATTTATAAGACCATCAAATCTCACAAAAAAATTGTTTGACTTTCATCGCACTTCACATTATCTCTTCTTAGCTATCATAATCTCGGATGGCTAGATTCTTCTGCAGATGAGGTCTTAGTCCACCGAAGATTCTGTCAACCATACAATTTGGATCCATGACAATTCTAGAGGTGTAACATGAATGCCTTGTGATATTTATCTCGTATTATCCCTTAGATTTATTCTACTTCTACTTATTCTCCAGAAACTTCTTCTACATTATGGTTCTCATTGATTGTGGGAAATACTTGTTGATGAATATCCATGTGAACTCTTCCCACTCCATTTCTTCTACTTCCACTCTTGGCCTGGTGTTTTTAATTAGTTCCCACCACTGATCAGCTTCTCCCTCTATGAAATAAACAGGCATGGTAACCTTATCTTGTTTAGAACTGTGGTTCACAGAAAAGATCTTCTCAATAGAGTCAATCCACTATTTAGTGATGAATGGTTCAGTAGATCCCCTAAAGGTCTGTGGTCATTGACGCATAATGGATTCTACAAAAATGTATTCCCTTCACGATCAAATCAGTATCTCATCATGATTCTAGTTATTTTCCATAACATGAGTCATTTGGTTCACCATTGGCATGAATGTTTCCATTCTGGCTTCCATTGGAGGGCCGTCAGCGTAGGGTCTATTGTGGTCACCATTTGCATAGTTCCTCCTATTTCCTGCCATTTTCAAAAAAGAATAAATCATTTCTGAGAAGATTATTTCATTTGTGAATCTTTTAAATATAATTTATTTTCTGTATTAAAACATCATGATTTAAACAATAACATTTCTCCAGGATACATCAGGTCAATCTCGAAACCCCTTTTCCGAGTTTTCACTCCAAGGTACATCAGTGCCAGGGCCGCCTCTACCTACTCGTATCCAGACAGGAATGTATTTTCGTGATAAACCACTTACTCAATACTCACCAAAATACCAGGAAGTATTCATATATTTAAACTTTTCTATAGGGTTATTCCTATAAATATCATGGCCTAATTTCCATAAATAAATAAACTTCCCTTTGATACCAAATATAGAATCCCCCCATTTTAACATAATTTGTCATTACATTTCACAATCAAAGGACCTTTAAAGTTTAATATCTTGGAAATTAGGATAAAAATAAATGAAAACATAAAATACACATTTATATACCCTTAAAAATCCAATAGAAAAGTTCATCCTATGAAAATATATATCATCTCATAACCTAGATACATACATCAATAGAAAGGTTGAGCAGAAATCCCATAAAGGAAAGTAAGGTAATCAGTTTACATGTGATATCAATAAGAAAATGATGAAAAATATAAAGTCATGAGAAATGGATGTAGATGAATTTCATAATGAAAAGAACATGAACTAAAACAAGAATATGTTGCCAAAACATTTAATTTAGACATTCAAGAACATATAACCATTGTTTATCCCCAAGGTTTCATAAAAATTTCCACGGTTATTTACCATGGTTTCGTTAAACTTTTCATCTCTTGAGATTAAGTTCATTACACATTGAATTGGGGCGCTATCCGGGAACACCCTTAATATTTGATTATATTCATGTGATCAACATAGATCACAATCAAACATTTCATAAATAACCGATATGGAGTAAAAGTTATGGGTTTTACATCAATATCCTGACATTTTAAAAGTGATTAGAAACATGATCGTTATGTCTTTTATAACCCATTGAAAAAGAAATAGGGTTTCATGTATTTAGATTCTAGAATAAAATAGAACAATTTTTTTTGATGAATGTATATGGAATTGAAAATATATTTTGGTATTCGGATAAATAAACAATTGAATTTATTGAGAAAAAGATAGAGGTATTTTGAGACAAAATTTCTAAAGCATAATTACTAAATAACATGGTTTTATAAAACAATAAAAATAGAGGGGAAAGGGGACTCTCATAAATAAATAAATAATTTATATTACTGTTATTGAATAAAATTAAATAATATCATACTGTTTAATGACACACCACCTGAAATGGAAACTTGAAAGAAAATAGAAATTGTGATTTCTTTTACAAAAATTTTGCAGCCAAACCGCGTCACATAAAAATTCAAGAAAACATATGTTGAGAGAATAAAGGGTATATAGTCATTTGGACATGAAATGGAATGTAATAATAATATATATGAATATACCCCCATATAATAATATGGAAATTGGAAGACATAACTTATAGGAAATCATGAATAAAAGAGTATGGTTGAAGGTTCCCTTACCTTGAAGAGTAACTTTAAAATATTGAAGGATTTTACCTTGGGGGGATTGAGTGAACCGTGGAAGGACTCCTTGGGAGGTAAAAATACTGGAACAAAATTAAGGAGGATTTTGGAATGAAATGAATGAGGGAATTTCATGGAATTTGAAGGAAAAGTAAGAGTATATTTAATTAATTTCTGAGGGACACCTAATAAGTGGTATTTGTAAAACCATTGGCCTTCCCATGGTATTTTCCAATGGTATTGGCCACTTGGGAAACCTCAAGGAAATTATTATTATTCCCAAGTTGATAAGAATGGTTACATCATTATTATATCCTTAATGATGTCATTAAACACCCGAAACTCAAAATTGTTATCGACTATTCACCAAAAAACAAAACATTTTATAAAAATAACCTAAATTCCCCCAATCCTAATATTGATTCTCTGAATTAAAAAATGAACTCAATTTTATGAAAATAACATTCTATATATTTTTAGTTTAATTTTTAAATAAAATCATTATTTTTTCAAAAAAAAACTCTTAAAATATAACTTATTTTGTAATACCATGAAAATGTAATCATGGACCCATAAAATAATCATACAATTATAAGACAATAAAGTAACAATTTGTGATTATATTTTATGAATATAAATTTCTATTTTAAATTATTATATTAATTATAAAAGTGTAAATAAATTATTTTTTTCATACAAAAATAAAAAATCTTATACTATTATTGTTTTTTCACTTTCAAGATGTCTAAATTGTATTTATACATTCATGAGTGAATTTTCTATTTTTTGACTGATTTACTATTCATTACTATCGATAAGGGTATGTTAGTATTCACGCATCACTATTTATTAAAAATCATGTTGATATTTTTAGAATCTAAATTTCATACTGATCTCAACTATATAAGACCATTTTTGTAAATCATTTCACATTATTAATTATTTTAGGACTACATTAATATTCTAATATACCCATTTTACAAAATTCATCAATAAATTTCAATGTATATTTATCCAGACATTTGAAAATAAAAAATATTTCCATAATAAAAATAACAATTTTATTTATACCAATGTATTTCAAAATGTTTCTAAGGCCCTGTTACATAGCCCCTTATAACACCTGCATAGGACCTAAGTGTAAGGTGTGCTATGGTGATATAATCTTGGGGAGGCTCAAGAAACATTTCCTGTGTGGTGATTTCTATCAGCTTGAACTTCTCCCTTAAGATATTTTGTTCATGCTTCACATGTGGAAGCACAGCTTGGGATTGGTCCAGAGGAAAGCCCATAGATGCTACCTCATTCACAAGCTCTAATAGATGGGCATCGTACGACCCAAGAATACTGGTTGAGTAAATTTAAAATCCTATCATTAATAATTTACCAATATCAATTGTATTTATAAATCATAATTGTAAAGTTAAGAGTTTTGTTTCCAAAAGTCATATTGAACAATTGTCATATAACAGTTGAAACCCAACGATATCACCTCAATAATTAAAGGATATAGTTTTGTGTAGTATAAAATGAAATAAAACACTATTTTATGATACAAATTTTATTCAAAAGTATGGGTCATTACAATGTGATAGACATGGATGAAGCTACAAGTATGTCTGGTTTGGCAATACAGGGCGGGAACAAGGAGTGAGCTCGATTGAGTAATGGATTTTTTCTACAGTGATGGCCTGGTCAAAGGGCCTTGACTAATATGAAATGATTTTCTATACATATGTGTGTCCGCCACAAAATTTAATGTCTTATGTTTTGACTATTGGTATTACATTTCACTTTTATGATTTATCCCCTGATATGATATTCTAATCTTGTATATATATTAATTTATTATCAAATGTTATGTTCTTATGAATATGATTGGATTGCTAAATCATTTTTTAATATTTCTAAGAATTTGACATCACTCTTTTATATGATTCTTTTCCCAGGGACATGAAGAAGTGTATTAAGTATGATATTCAAAATGTAGTCTAGATATGATGAAATAAAGTAGATACAATGTAAATGTGTTTTGAAGAAGATGTTTATGTTTCCCAATTTCTAATGACACTATACCTATACTGTACTCTCATGGTTTTGTTATATGATGTAAAAAATATACATCAATTCTAATGTGATATGGATTTATGTAATTTATGGTTCTTTATAGAATGTGATCCAAAGCGTCAGGGAACTAGTCCATTAGTGTGTCCCATCAGACATGATAGAGGATGAGTATAATAATAAAGGTGAATGAAAAGTATCTGTATAGATTGAGGGAATGACCAAAAGTATTTCAATAATCTCAATTTTATTCCACCAATTCCTAAGAAACACGGGTGTGAGCATACTTATAGGAAAAAAGATCAAATGAATATTTGTTAAAGGACCTCTCTAGTGAGATACCATGATTTCATGTAGTTTCTTGTCTTGCAAGTGAGGATAATGAACATATAGTTTAATTTCATATAGTTAAAAAGAAGAAAGTAAAAGTTTAACATCATTTGATCAGGATGCATCTTGTAGTTTAACATCAAGTGAAATGGACATTGCACAATGTTTACAGTCAAACTGGATGGACCATGAACCAAAGATTAATGTGATTTGTATTGGACTATATGATTTCTATTCAAAATATAGTTATGAGGTACACAATGAAATTATTCACGATGTGAATTAGTTGAAGAAGGCCATGGAAACCCAAAATTAGTAAGGAACATGTGGGAATAATGCACATCTGATATGGAAAGAAGATAATTTCAGAGTAAGGATCTTAGTTTAGGGTCTTTTTTTGAGGATGAAGTTCCCAAATAGTATAATGGAATTATGTCTAGAGCCATTATTAAATGTATGAGTGTAACTACTTATCCCGAAAGGATGTGAATCAAACAATACATATTTCATTAATGACCTACAGTTTAATGTCATGGAGTAGAGATAATGATAAACCAACATGAAAATGGGGAAATGATGTTCAACATGTACCAATGATTGATTATATAGGAATCGCTACATATTCCATAATGATGGGAATCAATGAGAGTATAGTGTTGAAACAGATATTTCCTACCGAAGGTCTCACCCTCATAATGAGAGAGGGGGAATTATATATTTCATTTTTTTTGTTGAATAAGGTTTTAGAATCTGGGTGTTTCTATGGGAATCAAGTTGTATATAGGCACTGATAGGTGGAATGGTATATTACCAGTGCTATGGGTAATGTCTTCTAAGGAGATAACATCAAAATGATGTTTTATTTTTAATCATACAGCTAGGATGATGATGTCATATTTTTAGGTCATCTCATAGGACTGCTTTGTCGAATTTATATCATGAATTAAGGATAGATAAGTTACGTAGTGCCCCATTTTGCGTATATGACATGATAAGTCACGTACCAATAGTAAAATATCTATGAGTTCATTCATATCTCATGAATATTGAAAGACATCCATATATTATTCATGATCATTGTATGGTAGAAGACCATTACTAAAAGAAATTTCCTCTCATATGATTACACCACAACACTATTGTATATGTTATATTCATATAGATTGGCATATAGGGTCTATTGTTTTTGTATCATAGAATTTGGATCGATATAGAGTGGGTATCTATGGTAGAAATATGTTATGCGAGGGACTGAAAAAACTAAGGTGAATAATGGTCGGGGAGGCCACATTATACATTATATATTCCTAATAGAACCATGTAGGGGTTCTTAATTTATGGTCATTTATTTTAGACTGAAGGGTTTTTTAGATTCAATATGTGTTTAAAAACAAATCCAAGATTCCTAGGCCCCTATGAGCTATGCTCTATGTGGGAAACATTTAGTGGTATGAGGACTTACCCATCCCATGAGAGTGCAAATAAATGAAAATAAAATTCAATGTTGGGGAGTTACAGCCACACTAACATTCCAATTCAATGCACGCAGATGCACCGGGTAGAAATACCTAGGGTGTTGGATATCCACCAGAACAAATGTTGGTGGAATGTGTGAATCAAAAAAACCTATAACTGGACGATAATGAGAATAGAATTATGATGGAGGATAACTTCTTACCTTGTTCGATACCCAACATCCATATTTCATTACTAGAGATGAGGACAGATAAATGAGGGATGGCCACTAGCCATGTTTTAAACATTGGACCAATCTCAAAATTCCTTCCAAATTCCTCTCAGACAATATTTGAGGATGATAGGTGGACCAATGTGTCATAGTCAGACCATTAGGGATTCCCCAAAGTCATATATGAGGATAGGGTCTGAGGTAAAGTGATGCATAATTCATGTAAATGGATTACATGAACTTCCCCATAGAATTTAACACTCTATGTCTAGCCCCTAGCACAATCACATATTTTGGTTTGGGACATCCATAGAGGGGTCCTCAAGGTTCGGGTTCCTAAAGGTAAATAACATACAAGATAGAAATAGGGATAATAATCCCATGAGTTGTGAACTATTTATATTCATTATCTCTCAGACTAATGTATCTTAATTTGTAATTTTTGAGTAGGAAACATACGCACCCAAATTAACATCATGTTCCTAAGATATATCTATGCAGTTTACCACCATTTGTTAAGGATGATGTTTTCACAATGTTTGTAATTGTGTGACTACGATATTGAAGAGGGAGGAGCAACCCAACATGGGAGTGTATGGAGATCCCAATGTGAAAGGGGACTAAGGAGATCCACATCATGCCACACACATTCAAAGGAAAACTCATCCCAAATGGGGATAAGTATTTGTGGACATGTTGTTGGGCCTAGGGAAAGAATTCACATGTATCACTATATATCAAATACCATGGAAATAAATCCATATGATGTTCTTGATTTCCATGAAATTTGGAGTCATGTGATAATGATGAAAAATACGAGGGGTTTCTTTGGATGAAGTATGCATAGTTGAAACACCATAACCTACTATGAATGAGGAACAAAGAGGTCCAAATTAGACCCAAAATTCATGCGGAGGACGTCTTTACCAAGGAGGATGAATGGTTTTTGATCATTTTCATGGGCCTGAAGATAGAATGTCTAAGCATCGATACGTATCCTACAAGAATTGGAATCATGCCTTGCATAGTTCATGAAGATGGAATGTAATCTGACTTGTGCGTATAGGGGATAGAATAATCCAATCAAATGAGAATATCATAATTATTTTGCAGATTATTTTATAGCAACCAAGACTATGCATTTTTTTATGATCATAGAGATTAGACCTAGGATAAAAGACATCTATTACGAAGATGTATAGTGGGGATCCATGAGGCATCCTGAAGTGATAGAGGGAATGAGTGACCCACAGGTAACAACATTCACAATTTTATGGAACATAGGACAAGGGTCTAAATTGCTTTTTTATCAATGGGACCACAGATGAGACTTATCAGTGTTCTTATGTATCCCTTATTGACATGAATCAAGACATGTGTAGTTCTAAATGATGGAATGAAGATGACTGATGCCATGTGAAATGTCCTCCCAGGTTAAGCCATCACAATTCTATGTAGTTGATCATCAAAAATCATGGGAAAAATAGTTTAATGTCGTGTATGATTCTATATATCTTGGTTTAAGTTCATAGTGATCATACTAGAGTGATGTTGCGTATTGTATCACAATGCATCCTATAATTAATTTTTATTCACATTTTAACATCATGCAATAATAAAGAAAAATAATTTTAACAATTTGTATGCTGAAGAAATTTAATTGATGGGGTGTGTGGATAGGACCATAGAGAAGGTTTATAGGTATCACTATGTATCCCATAAGGATGAGAATCAAGCCGCACAAAATTCAAAAATGTCATTTAGTTTAATTTCATGCAGTAAGGATGATACAAAACTTGGATTATAAGATCATGTAAAAACGACCATCAATGTTGTGCAGTTTTCAGCATCATGATGCTATGATACAAGAGTTTAATGTCACGTAGGATGTTATTACATAAAATTTATGGATGATCTACACAGACAATGTAGAACATTTTGTATTATTATATACCCACTTATGAAATGTACTATTTTATGATCATAGAATTTGATGGAGTATTTATTCTCACACCATCCATGGTGATCAACGAATATGTACTATTGGGATTGATCATGTGTACAATTTAAGGTCCTTCCCATTTTGGGTCCATCCTCAGTTGTTTCCGACCAGGTATCAATAGAATGAATAGTTCTAAAATTGTGTCACCATAAAGGAAGGAGTGGAGATGAACAGACTTGTTGATAGCTCTATCTATCTTGTCCTAATGCATATCTAGATTGTTGATGTCATAGAGCATGTTCTCTTTGTGGGCCTCTTGTTTGGCAATATGGAATTCTATTATATTATCTTAGATCTGTTGATCATATTAAGCCATGAAGAGTGATGGAAACTAAATCATATTAGGGATGACAACCTATGTTCTATCACTAGGGAATATGGAGACATCTATGATTAAATATGAGTTGTCACCCAATAATCCCAGGGGGAATTGGGAATAGTTTCTGGTACCCGTATCTTATTCAGATCCACAATCTTCAGCTAAATGTCGTATATTTTTTAGATGACATCTCAATCTGCCCATTTTTGTTTACATTTTATTGAGAAGTATGAATGAACTTGATACTATAATTGGAATTAAATATCTTTATCTCAATTGCCCAAAATATGTTGACATTGTCAGTGAGAATAGTGTGAGTAACTTTGAATTTAAGAATGATTCTGGAGCTCATGAATTCAACAATAGCCCAGTCCTTGACTTCCATGAAATGAATTTATACTCCCTAAATTGGAATGAAATATGTTGTGGTAAGAGTGAACCAACAATGGTGATATATTAATGGCGGATACAGTATGATGACATTGAGTCCACAAAATAGGACGGGAATAAAGTACTTTGACATATGGATGGGATTTGGTGTTTGATGAATGTAGCTTCCATGGATATTAAATGTGTGTATCCTCTTGTAAAACATGATGTTTTCTTAGACTGTGGTCGATCATAAGTATCCCAACCATAAAATGTTTTGGGATAGATTCATCCTTGTCTACTGAGAACCATAGAAATAAACATGATATTCCAACGTAACAAATAAAATCCCATCGTGTAGAATACAATGATAGAGGATTTCATTAAACCTATTTCTATAGAGGGTCTGTTCCAGATGGAACCACTATAGAGGGAAAATTGTGCTACGTAGTGACATATTCTCTCATCTTTTTCTATTTTCGATGGGATATTGTAGAGATTGATATACTCAACAAAATGATTTTCCTAGTCAGATATTTATTAATCTGCATGGGTTTAAGAGGTCACTATGTTCAATAATGAATGGTAATGTGGTTTACCTAAAGGTTTCCAATGGTTTCAAAAATGATAGGGGTGATGACACATCAATGTTCCACATGAATGAACAGATCTTCTGGGTTGAGCTATGTGAGAGAAGGGGTTAGGCCGACCAAGTCATTATCTCGACCACTCTATAAACGGGGAACATGATTTACCTCTTGTTGAGAATGAAACAACTCTATATGCTGGTACTCACAATATTCCCAATGGAATTTCCATCCAAAGGATTATATATCCACTTTTGGGGAAAACCACATCAACTAAATTATTTTACTATAAAAGGAAATTTATTTCCACAACATGTTATAATATAGTCTTACAATTTACATTCAAAATTATTTCAAATTATTCTTGAATTTTTGAAATGTTATATTTGTTTTAGACACCTTTAAAACAGTCATTAATAAATTAATAGTATATGTTTGTTTCCAATGGAAATACGAGATATATTTTTTTGTAATACTTACAAGTAGGTTAACCGGATTCATTATGAATGAAAATTTAATATTGTGTGATTATCATTAGGGGAATATGAATCACATAATCATTTCATCTTAGTTAATTAACATTATATCTTGTAAAATTTCTATATAAATATAGTTAATATATTTTCATTAGATTGTGTGAAACACAATCAGTATCTAATACCCTAAATTAAAATATCCACATCTTATAAAATGATAATTATAAATTAGATGTACTATTATTTTACATTTACTTAAATTTATCACAATTTATTTTCCATAGACCTATCACATTAAATTATAATCAAATAGCCTCTTCTATAATTATCCAACCACATTGTTTTGAATTAATTTTCAAAAGTAATTTTGTTATCAAAAATTACATTAGACTTTTATTCCATGTCATTCAACATACTAACCATAAAACCTAAATATTTTTGTTTTTACATTTTTTTATTTTCCTGATGAACCTCACCCAAATATTCAGTAATCATTTTCTCTACACTATTTATTTTGAAATATAAAAAAAATCTAGAGTAATTAGGTGATATAGTTATATGAATCACATGTATTGAGTTATTGTGATGCACCATTCAATTTACACATATTCTATGTAATCATCAATGTAACACCACAATCTTCTACGGTACGCTTCTCTTTGAATAATGAAATAGCATGTGTTTCACGCAACATCAAGTTCTAACACACCACAACCAATCAAACTAACCATTATGAATAGTAATACCCAATTTTTGAAATTTATAAATTTTATTTTTTAAAATGGACTTCATTTTTGGACTCAGAATATCGAAATTATCCTAGGGTGAATTTTTGGTATTTTCTTGAAAAACTTCATTTATTTATGAATAGTTAAACCACTAAGTGGTATTTAAAAACTGAATTTTTCATAAAACATAATTTTACCGCATCTGTGAGTGGAATTTTGAAAATATGAGAGACATGATTAATATCATGGGGTAAAATGTGGTTCATTGAGATGAAAATAATATTTGGTGAATAGTAACTTTTTACTTTTATTTACCACGGTTAAAAGTAAATAGTGTAATTAAGGGTAAAAATGATATTAAAATTACCATAAAACATGTTCTAATTCTATTGGACAAGTTTATCTTGACCCAAAACAACCTTAGGAATAAAATATGATCATTTAGTTCCACTTGGATTAGATTAGGACATTTATTATTATTTAATTCAAAGAAGACCTAAAAGAGTTAAAATCAAAGTATATTTACTAACACATTTTTAATATAGGGTTATACATAAGGTAAAGTCGATTGTAAATATAAATTAGAAATCTAAAAATATTTCCTACATTATGATATTTTATTTATAATTTTTCGACATTAAATAATATAATTTAATTATGACATAATGATGATGCATTAATTACCATAATAGTGAAAAATTAAAATAATTGATATTATAAATACCCAAATATATATAATTTGAGCCTTTTTATGAATTAAACTAATTTTATAGGTTAATATGATATGTTAGGAATGATTTAATTAACTTTTTTAGAAGTAATAATTCTCTTATAATTTTCACAAAAAACAATTTTCCAAATAGTGTCAAAATTGACATAAAAGACTTTTTAAAACAAATATTATATTATTAATTGATATTCAATTATTAAAAATCTAAGGTTTGGACATGAGACTTATATCATGATAGGTGTATCATTAATGGACCACATGGGGGTCTCTTGGAGGTATATAGTAAGTTTATTAACTATATAATATAAAAATACAAAGTGACATGGTAAGTGTCAAACTAATTAACTTAGAGTTAAAACTAAAATATAAGGTTAATATAATGACCCAAACCTATATAAATTCTATTTTTTGAGTAGTTTTCAACCAATACCCACCTTAACCTTTAAATAATACACTTTGGAGCCATTAGAAACCGAATATGAACTTATTATAAAATAATATATCTAGTTTTTCCAAAGGTACCTCTCACCCCTCTTATAAAAGGGCACTCCCCCTTCTCATTAATGCACACCTTAAAATCCATTAGTCTCGGCCAAACTCTATCCAAATACTCTCCCAACTTCCCTCACTTTATCCTAGAGGCGTTCCATTAGTCAGAAAGCCAACCTAAAGAGACCTTTTGATCAAATCAAAAGGAAAAACCCGAAGAAGAGGTAATGTTTTCACCACCCTCTTTCAAGTTCCTTTCCTTTTCAACTTCTTCTTGCTTTCCCATTCTAAAATAATAACTCCAGTATATTATATATAATTTTATGTTATTATAAATATCGTACAACCATATTCAGTATTCTATCCATCCTTTGAATAACATGTCACCATACGTGCGTATGTACGGCTTACCGTCTCCACGTCGTTGTGTAATTGTTATTCAATATATTATTATTTGGATGGGTATAATAATGATTTTTAATTCTTGTAAATAATAAATATAACATGATAATGATTATTTATATATGATATACCATCCAATTATATATTATTTTAATATCAAACAAATGATATTGTCGCTCGTGCGTACGTACGGACTACTGTCTCCACGAATGCGATGAGATTCATTCTCCATCATATCCATTCAAGTATAATTCTCATTTAAAGATTAATAAATTTTAAGTACTTAATATCATTCTGGATATGGATAATATAAAACTTATCCATAACAAACATGGCTTACATAACAAAACATATAAATGAAAATGTGTAAGTTAACACCTGAAACGACGATAATTCTAAAATTTTATTGACAATGAAATGTTAAAAGATCATATATGATATAATATTAATATATATGATTCTTGTGTAATTTAATAACAATTATTTCACCATTATACAGGAGGTTAACCTTCCCCAAACAAGGAAAAGTACATGGTAAGGGTTTATTTCTCAATCTCTTCATTATCCGAGGTTGTTTATATATAATAATCTACTGGGACTTCTTTATCATCCACATCCATGTTTCTTAAAAATGTATTTCAAAACATTTTTATTATTTAATAGAATATAGGTAAAATTAATTTACACCCTTGTTGAATTTTATAAGTTGTTTATAAAGGAATCGTTCCGTTATTTTCCAAACAAGGTCTTTTTTAACCATTTCGACAGAATTAAGGTAAGAATGTTTTTTTAAACTTATACGGCAGGTGCGGCTATTTTCCGCCATTATAAAATCGTCAAAGCTTCCCTTACTATATTATAAGAATATTTTCAAATAAATTGTTTTATTTTATATATTACTCTTAAATTATTTCAAAATAGAAAGATACATTTCTCTAAAAAGTGTTTTGATATTACCTATGTCAACTTCCTCTGATGGATTTTACCCTTATTTGAAGTTGATTTATTATGATACAAAACATATATATTATATTGAAGGTTTTGTGATATGTTTGACTGTGGATTTGTTATTTTTATACCATTCATGGTCAATGGATGAAGTATTTACAATTCGTATGCTAGTTTTATTATGATTGTTTATGTTATGGTTAAACATTTTAATATGGGAATGCATTTGACATAATATGTGACGGGTGGAGCCCGCTATAGCTCCTCAATGCATCGGTAGGTCTCATGAGACAATATAGTGTCTTGGCACAAGGCCTTGACAAAATATTATTTGTAGTCTTGGCACGAGGCCTAGGCTATGTGGTTATTATAGTCTGGAATTATGCATTCCAACATTATGAAAGTGGTTATTGATATTTCATGTGATTATTCGATTAGTAGAATGTCCATGTGAATAATTAAATGGAATTATTCCATTTTATTTTTACCGTACTATGTTGAATTTAATGTTTAAAAGGCTTTGGTTTTAGTTATACATTGCCTTAAATGTTTATTCTTATTTATGAAAGTTTCCGCTATATTGTTATCCTTACTGGGCATTTGATCTCACCCCTTTTCTATGTTTTATTTTTTCACAGGATGTGAAGAAGTAATTTATGAATTACCTGCAGGGATAGTATGAGGGGATAAGAGTGTGGACTATTAAGACTATATTGTTGTAGTTTTCATTTTATTATGTAATGTAAACTTTATTAGTGTATCTAGTTATTCCAAGGCTACTAAACTAATCGGTCTTTCGAGACTTGATCTTTCTTGTGATCATGCCAATTTTATGAAATAATGCACCGGCATTGGGTAACTGGGGTCAGGGCATTACAGTTCGTATCAGAGGATGTTTAGTACAAACCATGGAAGCTAGATTTAGATAAACTCTTATTAGAGAACATAGACTTAAGATGATTTTTAAGGATTAGTATAGAAGAACTTCCTAGAATTTTTGTATTGTAGAGATTTTGTGAGTTTTCCGAGAAATACATCCCTATCTGGATACGAGAAGGTAGAGTAGGCTCTCACACAAATGTACTTAGGGGTAAAACCTGAAAACACCACATTGAGCTAGACTCGAACGGGAACTCGTGCATGACAATGGGCCTTGCTGCACTCTTGGTTACGACACTCCTGGGGGATATGCTTAGGATAACTCTCATTTTCATTACATATCATTATGAAGGGTTTATGAGTATATACTTCCTCAAAGAAATTTTTTTTATGATTATGGATTATATCCATAAATAGTTAAATTTTTTTAAGTGTTTTATAAGTATTGAATTATGTATTTTGATTCATAAACTGATCTTGTTTATGCCATTATTTAGAAATGGATCCAAGTAGAAGAAATGGAAACTGTATCAATGCATGCACTTCATGTAGGGATTGCGCTCCTGTTCAAGATAATTATAGTGGAGCTGGTGATGCAACTGGTGCTGATCAACTAATCACCATACTGGGACAATTCACTCAGGTTATGAACAATAACCTTACACATATGGAGAACCCTGATCCACAGCGTGGAGGATAAATGTTAGATCGCTTCATGAGGAAGAAACCACCAACATTAAATGGGAATACAAATGCATTAGTAGCTGAGAAATGGATAAGTTCCCTAGAGAAAATATTTCAGGCTTTGGGAAGTAGTGAAAGAGAAAAAGTTATCATTGCAGTTTACCACCTCACTAGAGATGCTGATCAAAGGTGGTCATTGATTCAGAACATGAAGGAAGATGATGAATTGTCAAATATAGAATAGAGGGAGTTCAAAGATCTGTTTTTAGAAAAATACTTTCCTCGTGACCATCTAGCAGATATGGAAAGGCAATTTCTGAGTATGATACAAAAGGAGGATGAGAATGTCGCAAAGTATGAGGCTATCTTTACAAGGTTAGCAAGGTATGCTGGAGATTATATACGTAACCCAAGAAGTAAGATTTATCATTTCTTTGATGGGTTAAAACCATTTCTCTGTCGAGAATTAGTCTCACAATCCTTCTCGTCGTACGAAGGCATTGTCTCATGTTCTATCAAGATAGAGAAAGAATTATCTATGTTATATGACTTTAAAGAAATGAAAGAGAAGAAGAGATCTGCTAATCAATCTAGGAATTGAAATAATGGGAAGGAGGGAAGAGTTGAATATCCATCCTGTAGTAAATGTGGGAAGAAACACCCTGGTGCTTTCTTAAAAGGAACGAGAGTCTGTTACAAGTGTGGTGAAAAAGCCTACCAGGCTCGTGATGGCAAGGGGAAGAAGGAAGCTACCGATGTCCAATTCTACAATTACAGGGAGATGGGACATTATGAAAATGAATTTCCTAAGCGCCAGGGGAAATTACCTAAGAAAAGGCCAATGGATCAAGGCCAAGCTTATGATATCACTACTACTGAGGTAGAAGCTCCGAAAGATGTGGTGGTGGGTAATTTAATGGTTTCCTAAAGTTTAGAAAATGCATTATTTGATTATGTATCATCGCATTTTTTATATCATCCTAGTTTTCTAAGAAAATTAGATATTTCCAATTTGATTTAACAATGGAGTTGTCAGTTAAAACTCATAAGGGAAGTATCATTGCAACAATGTTTTGTGAATCAGTCCCCATTAGAGCACATAAATGTTCATTATCTGCTGATCTCATTGTCATACCTATGATTGAGTTTGATATAATCCTCAGTATGGACTGTCTTTCGGACCATGATGTGACGATTTATTGTAAGAATAAGGAGGTTACGATTTTTGATGATGATGATACGGAACACCATATCTTTATAGCAGAATCGTCACCACCTAATTCTTATCTAAATCCACCCCCAATAGCTCAACTAAATTCAATTATTGGGGAGGAAGAGAATGAAATGACTGTGGGTAAGGAAAGAAATGTTCAAATAGAGGATTTACCTATTGTGAAAGAATATTTTGATGTGTTTCCGAAATATTTACCTGGACATCCTCCAGAATGAGAAGTTGAATTTTCCATTGATTTAATTCTTTAATCAAGGCCTATATCGAAGACCCCTTATAGAATGGCCAATATAGAATTAGTTGATCTAAAGAAACAACTATATGAATTGAGTAATAAGGGATTTATTATCCCTAGTGTTTTTCCATGGGCATCCCCTGTTCTTTTTGTTAAAAAGAAAGATGGATCTATGAAGTTATGTACTGAATATAGGGAGATCAATGCTATAACAATAAAGAACAAGTATCCCATACCCTGAATTGGTGATTTATTTGACCAACTGCATGGAGTTCCATACTTTTCAAAGATTGACCTTCGATATGGATACCATCAGTTGTGTGTGAAGAAGGAAGACATTCTGAAGACAACATTTCGAACTAGGTACGGGCATTACGAGTTTATAGTAATGCCTTTTGGATGGACTAATGCACCCTTTGTATTCATGGATCTGTTGAATAGAGTTTTCAAGTAATATCTCGTTGAATTTTTGGTGGTATTTATTGTTGATATCTTGGTATACTCAAAAAGATACGAAGATCATGAAAATCACTTGTGCATTATCCTGAAGACTCTGAGAAGACATGAATTATATGGGATGTTTAACAAGTGTGAATTATGGCTTTAGGAGATTTCTTTTCTTGGCCATATTGTCTCTAAATATGGAATCTAGGTTGATCCTTCTAATACCAAGGAAATCCAAGAATGGACAACAGCTATGAGTATAAATGAGGCACATAGTCTTATTGGTTTATCAGGTTATTATCGATGTTTCGTCCAGAATTTTTCCCAGTTGGCTAACCCATTAACAAAGCTCAAACGTAAAGGGGTTAAATTTGTTTGGAAAAAAGAGTGTGAAGAATGTTTCGAAGAACTAAAGGGAAGATTAGTCAATACTCTTATATTGACTCTACCATCGGGGAATGATGGGTTCATTATTTATTTTGATGCATCAAATAAAGGACTTGGTTGTGTCTTTATGTAGAATGATAGGGTTATTTCCTATGCATCATGACAATTGGGAATTCATGAACAAATCTATTCTACTAATGATATCAAGTTAGCAGCTGTGATCTTTGCTTTGAAGATATGGAGACACTACCTCTATGGTGAAAAATGTGAGATTTATACTAATCACAAGAGTTTGTAGTATATTTTCTCACAAAAATAACTCAACATGAGGCAATGGAGATGGCTTGAATTACTCAAGGATTCTGATTGTACGATACACTACCACCTGTGGAAAGCAAACAAGGTGGCAGATTCTTTGTGTAGAAAAGTCCATGGAGTTTTGAACAATATGAGAATTGAAAGGGATCCAATTTAATGGATCTAGTAAAGATGGACATGGGAATAACCAGGGAAGGTGAAACATCAATGCTTTTTAAAATGGTTTCCAAATCATCTTTACTATAAAGGATTAAGAGTTCTTAGAACGATGACGAAGAATTTAAAAAGAAGAATAAAGCTGTGAATGATGAGAGATTAAGAGTCATTGTGTATGAAGATGGAATTTTGAAATTCGGGAAGAGACTTTGTGTTCCCGATATACCTAATCTAAAAAGGGAATTGCTGGATGATGCTCATAGTTCCAATTTCTCTATACATACTGGGAGCACCAAAATGTACAGAGACTTGAAGGAACATTATTGGTGGGACAACATGAACATGGAGATTGCTGATTTTGTGTCAAGATGTATGGTTTGTCAACAAGTGAAATCTAGAAGGCAACACCCTAGAGGAGTCATGCAACCTCTTCCCATACCAGAGTGGAAATGTTACAATATTACGATGGACATTGTCATGGGGCTACCAAAGACTCCTAGAAGGAACGATGAAATATGGGTTATTATTGATCATCTTACCAAGTAAGAACATTTTCTAGCTATAAGGGAAGATCTACCACAGGAACGTCTAGCAATACTATATAGTGATGAAGTTGTGAGACTTCATGGAGTACCACTATCGATTATTTCTGATCGTGATCCCCATTTTACTTCAAGATTCTGGAAACTTTTTCAGAAAGCCTTGGATACTGATCTTCATTTGAGCGCTGCCTACCACCCTCAAAGATATGGACAATCAGAACGAACTATTCAAACCTTAGAATACATGTTGAGATCCTTCTCACTTGACATTCAGGGTATGTGGGATCAATATTTACCTCTGGTAGAATTTTCCTATAACAATAGCTTCCATTCGAGTATTCAGATGGAACCATATGAAGAGTTATACAGAAATAGATTTCCACACCAACCTATTGGGATGACGCTGGTGAAAGAAAACCTGTAGGCCCAGAACTGGTGTAGGAAACAATGGAAAGGTTAAGGTAATACAAAACCATATCAAAGCAGCTCAAAGTAGGCAGAAGAGCTATGCCGATAATCGAAGGAAGTATTTTGAATTTCAAGTCAGTGATCATGTTTTCCTGAAGGTATCTCCATGGAAGGGATTCATATGTTTTGGTAAGAAAGGTAAATTGAGTCCTAGGTACATCAGACCTTTAGAAATTCTAGAACTAATTGGGGTTGTAGCTTACCGTTTGGAAATGCCGCCAAGGCTCTCCAAAGTTCACGATGTGTTCCACGTATCTCTGTTGAGGAAATACATGCCTGACCCAACGCATGTACTCACAAATGAGGAATTATAACTATAACCCGATCTTTATTATTGCGAATAGCCCTTCAAGATTCTTGATATGAGAGAACAAGTACTGAGAAACCAGATGACTCTTCTGGTAAAAGTATTGTGGAGAAACCATAAGATTGAAGAGGCAACGTGGGAGCCCGAGGAACTTATGATGAAGAACCATCTGAGTCTTTTCATGCGGTAGTATACTAGAAATTTTGAGGGAGAAATTATTTAAAGGAGGCGAGAATGTTACACCCCAAACGTCTACGGTATGCTTCTCTTTGAATAATGCAATAGTGTGTGTTGTACGCAACATTGAGTTCTAACACACCACAACCAATCAAACTAGCCGTTTTGAATAGTAATACCCACTTTTTTAAAATTTATAAATTTTATTTTTCAAAATGGACTTCATTTTTGGATTCGGAATATCGAAATTAGCCTAGGGTGAATTTTCAGTATTTTTCTGAAAAACTTCATTTTTTGATGAATAGTGAAACCACTAAGTGGTAGTGAGAAACTAATTTTTTCATAAAATTTAATTTTACCGCTTCTGTGTGTGGAATTTAGAAAATCCGAGTGACACGGTTAATACGAAGGAGTAAAATGTGGTTCATTGATTTGAAAATAATTTTTGGTGAATAGTAACATTTTACTTTTATTTACCACGGTTAAAATTAAATAGGATAATTAAGGGTAAAAATGATATTAATATTATCCTAACACATGTCCTAATTATATTGGACAAGTTTATCTCGCCAAAAACAACCGTAGAAGTAAAATATTATCATTTAGGTCCACTTGGATTAGATTAGGACATTTATTATTATTTAATTCAAAGAAGAGTTAAAAGAGTTAAAATCAAAGTCTATTTACTAAAACATTTTTAATATAGGGTTATACATATGGTAAATTCGATTGTAAATATTCTGTAGAAAGATAAAAAATGTTCCTAAATAATGATATTTTATTTATAATTTTTAGACATTAAATAATATAATTTATTTATGAAACAATGATTATGCATTAATTACCATAATAGTGAAAAATTAAAATAATTGATATTTTAAATACCCAAATAAATATAGTTTTTGACTATTTATGAATTACACTAATTTCCTAGGTTAATATGACATGTTAGGAATTATTTAATAAACTTTTTTCGAAGTAATCATTCAGTTATGATTTTCAAAAAAAATCAATTTTCCAAATAGTGTCAAAATTGACATAAAATAGTTTTTAAAACAAATATTATATTACTAATTGATATTCAATTCTTAAAAATCTAAGTATTGGCCATGATACTTATATCATGACAGGTGTATCATTAATGGACCACTTGGGGGTCTGTTGTATGTATATAGTAATTTTATTAACTATAAATATATAAATAAAAAGTGACATGGTAAGTGTCAAACTAATTAACTAAGAGTTAAAACTAAAAGAAAAGGTTAATATAATGACTCAAACCTGTCTAAATTCTATTGGTTGAGTGGTTTTCGACCCATACCCACCTTAAACATTAAATAATACACTTTTAATCCATTAGAAACTGAATATGAATTTATTATAAAATAATATTTCTAGCTTTTTCAAAGGTGCCCCTCACCCCTCTTATAAAAGTGCAATCCTCTTTCTCACTAATTCACACATTCAAAGCCATTTTTATTGGCCAAAATCTGCCCAAATACTCTCTCAACTTCCCTCACTTCATCTTAGAAGGCTTACTTTAGTCAGAAAGCCATCCTATGGAGCCCTTTTGATCAAATCAAAAGGAAGAACCCGAAGAAGAGGTAATGTTTTCACCACTCTCTTTCAAGTTCCTTTCTTCTTCAACTTCTTCTTTCTTTCCAATTATACAAAAATATATCCAGTATCTTATATATACTGTGATTTTATTATAAATATGGTACAACCATATTCAGTATTCTATCCATCCTTTGAATAACATGTCACCATACATGCGTACGTACGGCTCACCGTCTCCACGTCGTGGTGTAATTATTATTCAATATATTATTATTTGGATGGGTATAATAATGATTTGTAATTCATGAAAATAATAAATATAACATGATAATGATTCTGTATATGTGATATAAAATCCAATTATATATTATTTTAATATATAAATAATGATATTGTCGCTCGTGCATACGTACGGACTACCGTCTCCACGAACGCGATGAGATTCATTCTCCATCGTATCCATTCAAGACTAATTCTCATTTAAAGATTAATAATAATTTTTATGGACATCATATCATTATGAATATGAATAAGATAAAATCTATCAATAAAAAACATGTCTTAAATAACAAAACATATAATAGAAAATAAGTAAGTTAACACCCGAAATGACGATAATTCTAAAATATTATTAACAAAACAATGTTAAAGGATCATATATGATATCATATTAATATATATGATTCTTGTGTAATTTAATAAAAATTATTTAACCACTATACAGGAGGTTAACCTAACCCAACCAAGGAAAAGTACAAGGTAAGGGTTTATTTCGCAATCTCTTCATTATCCGAGGTTGTTTATACGTAATAATCTACTGGGACTTCTTTATCATCCACATCCATGTTTCATAAAAATGAATTTCAAAACATTTTTACTATTTACTAGAATATGGGTTAAATTCATTTATAACCTTTTTGACTTTTATAAGTGGGTTATAAAGGAATATTTCTATCATTTTCCAAAAAAGGTTCTTTTTAACCTTTTCGACAGAATTAAGGTAGGAATGTTTTTTTAACTTATACGGCAGGTGCAGATATTTTCCGCCGTTATAAAATCATCGAAGCTTCCCTTACAAGCTTATGAGTATATTGTCAAAGAAAATTTTTTATTTTATATATGACCCTTAAATGATTTTAAAATAGAAAGAGATATTTCTCTAAAAAGAATTTTGATTTCATCTATGTCAATATCCTATGATGGATTTTATGGTTATTTGAAGTTGATTTATTATGATACAAACATTCTATATTGTATTGAAGGTTTTGTGATATGTTTGACTGTGGATGTGTTATTTTTATACCATTCATGGTTTATGGATGAAGTATTTACATTTTGTATGCTAGTTTAATTACGAATGTTTATGTTTTATTTAATCCATTTCATATGGGAATTCATTGGACTTAATATGTGACGGGTGGAGCCCGCTATAGCTCCTCAATGCATCGGTAGGTCTCATGAGACAAACTAGTGTCTTGGAACAAAGAATTGAAAAAAATTTATTTGTAGTCTTAGCACGAGGCCTTGGCTATATGGTTATGATAGTCCGACATTATGCATTCCATCATTATGAATGTGGTTATTGATATTGCATGTGATTATTCGATTAGTAGAATATCCATGTAAATAAGTAAATGGAATTATTTAATTTTATTTTTTAAATACTATGTTGAAGTTCAAGTTTAAAAGGATTTTGTTTTAGTTATACATTTCCTTATTTGATTATTGTTATTTTTGAAAGTTTCCACTATATTGTTATCCTTACTGGGCATTTGAGCTCACCACTTTTCTATGTTTTATTTTTCCCAGGATGTGAAGTAGTAATTTATGAATGACCTACAGGGATAGTATTAGGGGATAAGAGTGTGGACTATGGAGACTATATTATTGTAGTTTTCATTTTATGATGTAATGTAAAAATTATTAATTTATCTAGTTATTCCAAGGCTACTAAACTAATCGGCCTTTCGAGAATTGATTTTATTGTGATCATGCCAATATTATGTAATAATGCACCGACACTGGGTAACTGGGGTCGGGGCGTTATCATCACTCCATTCATATATTGAATCACTTTTCATCATTTAGTTTTCATAGATGAGAAAATAGGATTTGGCCTTCTATTTATTCATGTCGAAATTGATACTCTTAGAAATTGGTAACTTTTTTAAGATATAAAGGTAAAATATTATATAAATTAGTATCATGTAATATTCTATTTCACCCACTCTCAAGGTTATATCTGAATAAGAGGGGGCACTATAACATATATAATTTATATTCATGTCATAGTATAATTAAATGTTCACATTGGGCGCAGGTTACTGTAGCAGGCACCCCTTAAATCTACATCAAAAAAGGGTGTTCAAAACCCATTGGGCGCAGGTTACTGTAGCAGTACTGTAGCGTACTGTAGCAGTGGCGTACTGTAGCGACGGCGAGCACTGTAGCAGCGGCAGGGAACTGTAGCGGCGGCAGAGTACTGTAGCGGTGGCGGGTACTGTGCAGTACTGTAGCAGTACTATTCACAGAATGGGCTTTGGGCCAAAAAAATGGGTCTACGGGCCATGTAATGGGATAAATGCCCACTGGGCCTTCGGGCTATGTAATGGGTCTCCCTCTACCCAGTTAAAAGAGGTCTTTGCTTTCCGTTAATAATAAATGAGGCTTCGGCCCCAACCTTTAAAAAAAACATATAACATCTGGAAAGTGGTGTTTGTTTGGATAAATTTTTAGACTTAATGTAATCATTGTGAACTTTTGGTTGTATTTTCTATATTATAAAAAATAATATAAATGAAATTTAAATCATTATCAAGATTTCTAAATATATATTATATTTTATTAGGAAATCATAAGATGTCTACCACTATTTTATTGATCCCTTGTATCCTTTAATACTGGATTTAGAATTCAAATTTTCATAATTATTATAGATGAATGATCAATGAAACACATACTTATATTCTATATTCGGGATACGAAACACATTATATAGTTTCATGGTTGGAGTTTTAATGATCATTTGTATTAACAAATGGATCCATAAATTTGTGATTGAATTCCATTCTTCTTGAAATCAAAAACATGGTATACTAATCACTTTTCAACTTAAGTGACATTAATATATATATACAAATACATATTTTAATAAATGTTTTGTTAATTCATCAAATTTCTCCAATAAGAGCTCCCATGTTGTTGGAGGAAACCTCAATAAGGGATAGAGAGAACCATATACAAATGGTTTTATTCAAAATAAAACTATTTAATTATTTATGAATTAATATTTCTTGGTTTTTATATATTTTTTATCTCATTATTTTATCGAAATATACCAAATTTGTATTTTTATTTATTTATTTGTAAAAAAAATTCAAATTATTTTTAATATATTACTGATATTTAAAAATAAAAAATACCTTATTTCTTTGAAAAAACCCTTAGCCATAGAGAATATTCATTTGCTAAAAAAAATTCCTTCCATCAAGATTCTTACTAGAGATCTTAGAGTGCTACCAAGGATAAATTATTTTTCTAGAAAATATTGACCCAAAAGTTGGTCTTGGTCTATCTCTTGATATTTGTATGGGTATTTCATAGCTATAGGATATCATATTGTTTCACTTTACATGGATATGGGACCATAAAGACTCCATCATCAATAATTTAATGAAAAAAATATATTTTCCAATCCTAAAATTGTAGGACATTTATCTAATTTCCCATTGAAGGTACTGAGGTGTAAAATGGAGGAATATGGGTTGTGGTGTTAATATTTTTCACAATTGATCTATTTAACAATGTCATCTCTTTAAATTTTTATTCTACTAGAAAAACTAAAGATCTTGCATTAAGAATTTATGCATGAAAAATAAATTGAAAAACTATGTTGATCAATTTTAATGTACATTCAGAAAAATATATTCCCCAGATACAATTTCCTGAATGAACACTACCCATATCTCTCTTGATTAAACACACATGAATAAGTCATTTATGTTAATAATTATCCTCAATATCATGGTACTAGTGAAGATATTCGATGAAGCTTTTGTTGTTCAATGATATCTTCTACATCGATCCTTTGATCTGGGAAGCATAACTCAGATATGTTCATGATGTAGATATATTCCCTCTCTATAATATAGTATATATTTTATAAAAGCTATAAAATTCATTCAGTTAATATAATCTTAAATTGAGAGCCACTTATTCCTTATATAGGGAGATACAATATACCTTTAAATTTAATCATGGCTCCCAAAATTTTATTACCCTATAAATAAGTCATAAATGATTTTTTATTACCAACTAAATGTATCATTAATTTATCTTATATTAATATCAAATAAATTTAATATAATTAATATATTACATTATTAGAGTGATTCATTAAATAAATTCATTTTCCCAAAAATATTAAATGAACATTTAATATTGAAATTATATATGTTTATACAATATTTTTTCAGGTATTCACATTATATAATTGTTAATACATTCAATACATGTATATTCAATTAAAATATATTACCAAAATAAATTAAATTTATTTATTTATAACATGTAAATAATTTAACAGAATCATATTTCAAACCTTGAGGTGGGTCCCACAATGACATATGCAACTATTCATTAGAATAGGCCTAGACATTTGAATACGCTATGTCTATAACCCTATAGAGACATACATGGATAAAAATAAATAAAATTACTAAATAATTATTACATACTATAGAACCCTCAAGGCCCCTAATAGAGATAAGGAATAGTCATATCAATGAAAATAACATTCAAAAACTCCCCATGTAATAAAATCTCTTGGTCAATGGATATCTAAAAAATTTGGATTCACACTTCATGTGATCATGATTTTTTGGTTTAAATTTCCCTAACCTAACTGGAATGACATTTGTTCTTGTAATAAGGGAATGTTTTTAGTCACGGTACTACCATCCTAATCGACGAGGCCATATAAGTCACATCCTTTTTGATGAAAAAATAATTTCTTGATTATTAAATAATTTCTATACCACCAATGGCACACCGAATGATAAAACCTTTATATGATATAAATTTTAGTGTTTTAATCTTATAAAAATGTTCATAATCAAATATTTTTGAATTATAGTAATCAAAAATCAGGATTCCATTAAATGTGTTAACATATTGGTACTACCAATGACACCCAAAACATGTAGCATTTATATTGGTGAGTATGTCCTCATCATCTAGTCAACCTGAGTTCACCAATTGTTAACTTCATGTGATAGAGTCTCAATGCTTATAAACACCCAGTACCTAATGGTCACACATCATCTATGTATAGTCAAATTTATGTCTTGATATGTTATGACATAATGTTATGATTACTCTCATGGTATCTATTATTTATCATTAAAGGTTTATAACTATTATGTCCATTTCATATAACCTGTAATCCATATATATTTCCATGAAAAGTTTGGATACATAAATATCAACAATATTATGGTAAAAATACATTAGGCATAATTCTATATACACATGATATGGAGATCAATAAGTACAATCCTTTTTGGGACTACCTAACAGACTTTTAAAACACATTTCTTTGGGTTTTTTATGATTTTTTATTTTACCTTTTTATTATAAAATTTATCAAAAATAAGTACATGTTTATCATGGGTTATTATAGATGTTATCAATTCATGGTTTAGTTATTTTATTGATTAAAATATTTTTTTGCAAATAGGATGAGAGAAAATTAGTTAAATGCCTAGGGATGTGTCTAAGGGATAATTTTGGTATTGTAAATAATATTTCAGTTTTTGTAATATTTATATTTTTCGATTGTTTGAAAATTTAAAACCATTTCTCGATAATAAAATGTCGATTTTTTTGTGGAAAATAACCCAATTTTAATATCCCGCAATAAATGAAAGTTGAGTCTCAATTTGTTCTTAACTCGATTCATGATGTGTGTGATTATGATTAAAAACATAGATACACAATACATGAAGAAATGTGTATGAAATTCTATTAATAATTCTAAAAAATTATTGAGGATTTGAGAACAAGTATTTTATTGGATTACACAATTGATGATAGCTAACAAATTGCCTACATTTAATCCTATAAATATAAATATGATAGCGTAAATGTGAAATTATTATTTATTTATTTCCTATAATTATATTTCCTTTTTTGATTAAGTATTATTATATTTAACATCAATTTATTTAACAAATTGATATAGAAAAGTGATACATGGATATAAATGGTATTCATTGGAGATGATCTGATTATGAAAATAAAAAATTAAATAGGATGGGGCAGTATAAAAAAATCTTGTGGGAAATCTGATTCAATTATTCCATGTTATGAATAATAACTAAATCCATGATTACATCCAAAATATATGAATCATTTATTATATTTAAATTTTTTATTTTATAGGATAACATTCACCTATAATTTTTAGATCATCTAATATAGTTAATAATGAGAAAATTATTAATGCGATGGAAAACTGATTTTATATCAGGAAATTCTTTTTACATGATAAAGTGTTTCTAACCATTAATTGTATTGAATCTAAGGATGGAAAATGTATATATATCATTAGAAATACATCAAAAAGAGGAGGTATACTCAACTAAATGGTTGTATTACAAGAAATTGTTCCTCACTATGTATTTTCCAATAACTGTTTCCATGAATTTTGAAAGATAATTCATAATATTCAAAATTATTTTTAATGAATCATTTCAAATATGTCAATAAAGCATCTAATTTAATGCAATACATGTATCTTATTTTATATCTGATAATAGAGTATAACTAATATTTTTTAGTTTTATCAACTATAGTTGATTGAATGTAGTATCTATAATTGTCATTAGATTCTATGAATATATGTTAATCTTTTAATAGAATGATATGATAGAAATGTCCGGAATATTTTAATTTAGAAAATAAGAATTTTTCTATTCCACATGTAAATACATAACCAAATAGTGGGAAGGGGTATATAAATACATTGATGATTAATTAATGGTTTTGGTATTATTAATAATATATAATTATATGGTAATTTCTTATTACAAATAGAAATTAAAATCTCATGAGGAGAATTACATGATGCATGATTTTGATTTGGAAGGAGTTATCTATAAATTAATTATTAAAAAGAATTATCACAATATTAAAAAGTGATATATATATATATAACATTATATAGAAATATATATTTATATAAAATTACTTTAGTATGTTACAAAGTATATGATTGTAATTTGTAAAACATTATGTTCTCTAAATACATTTCCAACCATGGAAGGATATTTTTTTATGATTCTCTGAAAAGAAAAACTGTGAATACAATATCTAGGTCGATGATTAAAAACAAAATAATCAAGTATTTAAAATGGTTTGACCATAATTTCATAAGGGGATGTGGAAAATCTATTATTTACCGAATAACCTCTCACCCATCCTTTAATGTGATGATCAATGAAACCCAAAAGGATGATATCGAATGATAGAAAAATTTAAAAAATATTATAGAATTAAAACTTTATAAAGATTAATTTATATAATTTGGAACCTAGAAATATGTCCTATAGAAACCAGAATGAAGTGGGATATTTTGGATTATTCTCAAATATCATCATTTTCTATTCATCCAGAAAGCATGAAGATGTATAGATATCTATGTAAAAAAATCATTGAGGATAACATGAAATGAGATAATAAAAAATGTTTTTATTTGTGTCGGGTGTGTAAAAATAATAAGGATTAATGATATAAATGTATGAGAATGTTTAAATCATTCCTCACCATAGTATGGAAAGATTAAATTTAACATGATTTACATTGTTCTGATCCATATGACATCTTAAATTCATAAAACCATTTTAATTAAAAATAAAAACCTCAAAAAGTTAGTGCATTTTATTTCCTTTAAAGAATAATTTTCATTTTGAAAACTCACCATGATATATATAATAGTGGTTTTAGGGATATATGGGTTTCCAATATATATTGTCTTTGATAATGATCTAAGTATTGCATTGAGGACTTCAAAACAGTTTTAATGACATTTATAGATATAGAAAAGATTCATCCCTTTTCATCTCCATTGGGATAGATGGTTACTCTGAAAGAACCATTTAAACACACGAGGACATGTAGTTTTATTGTTCATGAATTTATTAGGTTTTTTGGATCAACACCTTACTTTATTTGTGTGATCATATAATTGTAATTTCCATTTTAGCATTGATATCACATTATATTAGGAATTTTATGGGAAAAGATATTAAAATCCAACATGTTTATCTATATATTGATAGTATAAGTATATTGGGATTGACATTATAAAAAAACGTTTTAAATATTGAGACCATTGAATAGAAAATAAATGTGGCACAAATTCAATAGAATAGTTATATATAAAACCATCACTAAGATTTATATATGATGTTGGATATAATATTTTCTTCCAGATCTCTACTTAGAGGTGTGATATGTGATTTTGGAAGAAAGTGATATTGATCCCTTGTATGTTGTTCACATCATGATACTATATTATTTAAGGGAAGTCATTTATCACCTGAAACTCCATCTAGACCGCTCCCATGTATATTATTTGTTTCATGTATGGATTTTGAGGAAGTACCTACCGTTCAATTCACATGTAACAAGCTCAAAATACATATAAATAGAACATGTTCCCTCATAAGTGAAATATCTAGTGGGAAATAATGATTGAAGAGATAATGTACTGTTGAACTACACCAAAGATTTTTTAAATTTTATTTATTAGAATCATAAATTTAATGAGTCTATCTAGGAAGATAATTATGTAATAGTAAAACAATACCCTCAATTATCTTTTTCCTATCAATAAATTTATTTTATGAAATTATTTTTAATTGGGGTTGCATATAAGGACCAATTTTTTTAATAAATATTTTCCTGTGAATCTTATAGTGTATCATATCATATATGAAACACCAAAATAAACTGAAAATCATGATTCCTTAATAAAATAAAACTATAATATAGTACCACTATATTAAATCTATCACATTTATGGGTAATAAATTGATGTAACCACCTTATATAAATTATTTGAAAAATTATCATAAAACAAATATATTTTTATTCTAGAAAATAAAAATTTTCTATTATAAAATATGGTTTTATGTGTTATTTATGCTAATATGAATTATAGTTTTTCCCACTCATAGAAATATTATAGAGTTTATTTTTGTCTATGTTTCAAATTAATTGTTCCAAATTATATATAAACGCCCATGATTAATATTAATGACCAAAATAATTCTAAAACATTATTTTCCAAGAAGTTTTCTTTTAACATAATGACATGTTAATGTAGTCAAATAAATTAATATATTTTAAAATATTAATCAAATAAAAAATTGAAGCATATATATAAATATATTAACAATAATTCAATTTTAAATCAACACTAAATAAAACAATGAATACGTAAACATAATATTTCTATAGAACTGTTTTTCAATATAGTAAATGTTTTTATTTTTTAGTTAATTAACATTTATTATGTAATTGAATTTGACTATATAGAGATTAAATTAATGTTTATAAAATAATATTTTTGTCCAAAAGGGATACATTATTTTATAACAAAATGAAGTTTTCTTTGGATGAAAACTAGTTACCATGGTAAAACCAAAATGATATATTGTAACAAACTAGAGGTAAAAGACATGAAATATGTATAGAAATATTTTTAAAATAAATTTAAATGGTTTATCAATCTTACCTCTACCCCACAACATTATTTCCATTAATGGATATGATAAATTTTGAATGGTTTTAAGATTTTAATGAAAATGTAATGGGTATTTACGAATATGTGATGTTCATTAAATATAAATAGGAATTATTTCCTCCAATTCTAAATAATTATCTCTACCTAATCTATGATCTTATCTCTCATTAAATCTCTCATCACATCCTAATGTCTTGGAATTTCAAATACTTAATGACAAATATCGATAATGTGTTACCCAATGGAGAATATGAAAAAAGGAAAGGGGTTAGAGAACATTTGGATATACATAATTTTGGATAAGGGTTTATATCAATTCAACATATCTTATTGAGTCATAATTTTCCCTTTTTTACAATTGTGCTGCATGAAATTTTTATTCTATTCTACAATTAAGTTATAATTTATTTCCTCATGGTTTTATAGGGAATTACACTGAGGTATTTCTCTCATAAAAATGTAGTTGTTAAGTGTAGTTATCTTCCTCTTAAAGGATGGTTTCCACTCTTTTTTAATGTTTTCATTCCAACTTTATTTCCATTTATATTATGAAACATAATTATTTTTCATCTATTATAAAAGTCATTTTTTATTTCTCTTCTTTTCAAAAAGAATTTTTATTCACTCATTATACAATGTTGTATTTAAAAAAGTTATTTCATGATTTTTTAATGGGATATGATGCAAACATAATCAAATGATTTATCAAAAACACCACCTTTAAATTTTATAAATTTTATATTTTTTATTGATTAATTATTGAGGGTTCATTTGAAAAGTAAATGTTTTCCAACTTCTTCAGAGAATATTCTTATAAATGACTTTTTAATACGATCTGAAATATATACATTTACAAATTATTTTAAAAACAATTTCAAAAAAACTCATATATGATATTGACAATGTTTTCCTATTAATATATTAAAATATTATTTTCATTTAAAATTATCTTTTATAAATTAGCCTCTAAATGTTCTTATGAAATACATTTTTTAATTATATAATTTCAGGTTTCATACATTTACATTCTTGATTTCAAATTTTGTGATAAAATGTTGAAATTATCACAATATGTTGTTTCAATGTGATTCTATATTTCACAATGTGAATCATAATTATACATTCCATGTTAATGTTGCAATTCGACAACATATTCACATGATAATTCTTCTCATTTCATGATTATTTTCACATTATTATGAACTCTATTTCATTGTGAAATTTATTTCATTTGACCATGCATATAATATTCTCATTATTTATGGACGAATATTATTCTAATTTATAATATAAGATATATGTCCTATGTAATTTTTTAATTTTTTAAAACATGAAATCCAATGTTATATAACTTGTTTTCCCACATAACCTTTAAAATTACAAACTCATTCATCTTTTTTATAAAAAATACTTTCAATATCAAAATATGACATTTTTCTATGAATATCATTACATCAATCATTATATAAATGGACTAATTTAAATTTTTGGTAAATTTAATTTTTTCTGTAACTTTATTTATCAGTTACATGAATATTTACAAATCCATGGGAGGATTCGGTGCATGATTCTACGACCTAGAGGGACTCGAGGAGAGGAAATTCATAATATTATATATATATATATATATTATTACAGCTTGGTATTTTTTTTATTAAATGTGGAATAAATAATTTATTCCCTTGAATATGATGTTGGATACCACGGTTGAGTCAATGACATTTTTTTAATCTAGATTAAACATTATATTTTTCATCATTGGGTGAAAATTAATTTTATTTCCCTATGATATAAAATAAGGAGGGGGTAGTTGTGTGAAGATGACAGAATAATTATGGTTTTGGGGAACATTAATTGGATTTCTATGTTGGGGATGTGTTGTTTTCACCCCAATATTATCATGTCACCATTGATGTAATATTTGGGTGGCATTATAGGTCACAGTTGTAGTGGATGAATCCAATGGGAGGCAACTCTATAGGCCTGTATTTGGACATTCTGATGGTTCTCAATAGTGATGTTCATCTAGGTTTGGATGAGGAATTTTATGTTAGGTTAGTATTTGTATTGCGCTAGGGATGTGGCACACCAATGAAATTTATTATCATAGATCTACCTATTTCTGGTTGTATTACACCTGTCATGTATGATGAGTCATTTTCAGGCTTCATTTCACAATATAGTCCTATAGATATGTATAATTCTTTATGTTTTGTATTTTTTTAGTTCTAATGAGTAGATTTTTATAGATAGACCCGAAACCCCTACCATGACGTCACTAGCATGAAATAACTAGTGTATATATTAGTTTTCCCCTTTGTTCATAGATGACTACTTTTTGGGTGAAATTTATAAAGTTGGGGAGAGTGTAACGACTTTGTTTTGACCATGTATGAGTTTGGATTATTTCCTAGAATATTAATAAAACTTGGTATTGAGTGTGTGTAGGGTCTTGGGGCCCAAATGGACATTGTGAGGCAATATAATTAAATTAAATATATTTTATGAAGGACAAGAAATATTCCAATACAGTAAAATAACTTCCAATTAGTGTTTGAAATCATAAATTTTAGTCCCTAGTTGAGTCATGAACATATTCTTTACAGTAGGTGAAGTATAATTTTTTTGGTGTTAGGTGATTAGTTGAGGGTGAGATGATGTGCATGTTAATTATATTTTTATATTTAAATAATCAAATATCATCACTAATTTTTATTAATTATACCTGATGACTGGAGGAACCCTCCACCACATTCTATAGTATAACCCAAGGCTAAACCAAGGGTGAGTTTCTAATCCATATTTTTGATGTTCATCATCACCTGATTTATCTGTAATAGTTTCCATAATTTTTTTGAAACCTGAATCATTGATATTTCAAAATTAGTTAGAAAAAATATGTGATCTTTATGTCTATAAACCCATTTGATATGTTTTTAATGTTTTATATTAACTAAAACATCTAAAAACACCAAGATGGTTGATCTATAGTGGATTTGGATAATAAATGGTTTTCTGGTTGAACATAATGAATTAAAATTCAAAAATCAATGTCAGACGTTGTCTAAGATAGTTGTACATTACATGTGTTATTATCATTCCATAATGTAGGGTTTCCCAGTACATCATGCCATATATTTGGATTAAACACCATGTAGTGATCCCAAGTCCTGTGACCGAACACATGGGCATGCATGACATGCAAGAAAACATGATCGCACCATAGTAGACGACTGGATGACACAAACATGGGGTTTAATTCAATGTCACAAGATAGGGACATGAAAGATTGTCCACTTATATAGAAATATACCTATAATAGTGGTAAATTCCAGGTATAGAGACAATGCTAGTCAGGTCATGTGAAGTAGGACACAAGCATGACCTGGGTGAAGTGAGGCAAGTCATGTACACCATGCACTTGCCATGTAACCTCACATATATATTCATGTAATGTGGGAGGTGGCATAGTGAGGATTCTAGGAAAGGGAAAATTCAACGTGAACCCCATCACATGTCATGTACATTTCATAAGAAGTTCATCCTATAAAACAATACTTCTTTGGGACTCAAATTTAATTATGCAAGAACACTATCAAGATAGTATTTTCATATAGAACATGTAAGTATCTTTCATTAAGTTATCTGAGATATTTTGTGGTTTAATTCCAGAAATATTATTTACATGTGGTTCTTGACAATAGGTACTGATACAGATGGATCGTTGTAGATATTTATGTGTCGTTACCCTTCCCCATCCCCCCACGATGCTGGTGCTCTATAAATGCACCCAATACTCCCATGTCTCACCAAGGCATATGTCCTCCATACTCATTATGTTGGTAGAGTCGGTACTCCCCTTTCTCACTATGATATGAATCCACTATCAATAGAGATTTTACTTCCCTATCTCACTAGGTCATAGGTCCACCATACTCATGTTGAGATCTCCCAAGTTCAGTACTCCCCTATCACGTAGTGTTCATGTCCCACAATGTTTTCATACAGACAGACACGAGAAATACACTACCGACAAATATTGTTATTTCTCTATTTATTAATTAGTTCTCTGTCATATTTTAACTTTGGAATAGTGCGGATCCTCCATTGGAGTATGATATACCTCATCTGGGTTGCTTAGTTATACGGAGGGGCCCCTCCAATTGTTACATTTGTGATACCGAATAAAGAGCTAGTTCTCTATAAATGTGATGAGGTGATTGTATATCCATATTTTTCATCATAGGTTATGCAATTTTGTGAATAATTAATACACCATTGACTATAGGTGAGTGGAATGTTGTGGGTCCCATATTATTCTTTCGTAAGTATGCATGAGTTGCATTATTTAGAGTTTCATCCTTATTGACAATGACCACTGTTGGGAGGGCAAGACCTCTCCACATGGGTAATTATGTAATTTACAAGTCACTTGACAATAGGAACAAATACTTTGGTAATGTGAACTAGATTTAGACCTAGATATTTGTTATTGATGTGTGATATATCTTTCATGAGTTCTATCAAGGGTGTCTTGGCTCATGGAGTGAGATCTCCAAGTGGAGCGTTTCCTTGAGATTTCAATATTTTCATGTGGCTTGAAGTGAGGACAAAACCACATGAGACTTTGTGTTCAAGAAGAGTACACCAATGTGATATTGGAATTCTATGCAGTGCTCTCACAGACATTGATTGAAAGACCATCTAGCGATTAGCACAATAGTCATGTCTTACCCATGAGTTGTCGAGTTAAAATTTCATGATATTTCCTTTATAGGTTCCCTATAGAATGAGATGGTTGAACTACTTATTACAAATTCCATATTTTATTTTTGGATTTCGTGTCCCCTAATTGTTATTATTATATTCACCCATGCATGGGATTTGGAAAAACATGTCTTTTCTTATGTAGACGATAGTACATTCCACATAATGATAAGAAGATTCATATTAGGTTCATATTATGTGGATCTTATTGATCTCTATTAACCAAGATGTTTAGTGGTTCTTGTCTGATGTGTGTTCTTTTGTTTCCATTGGATATGAGTCCCCTTATTGAAAGAAAGTTTTTTATTTTAATAGTTTTGGGTGGGATTATATATTTCCCTTTTATGAATTCCATTATTATTATGGTAATCTAATTATGGGACAGATGTATGCATGCATTTAATGTTCCATTAATTTTTATCTCTGAACTATTTGATGATGATGTATATGGGTGCATGCATACAGGTACCATATTCGTGGGCCTTCCACGTGTGTGATGTGACAACTCAATGTTGGTCACCATTTGATGGACTCTTTGGGGCACAGTAGGGGTACTCAAGTCATGGGTCCTAGTGCATCAGGATGAGACCTAGTTATACCATAATAATATCCTTACATTGGAATAGAGTATGTTTTCTAGTTGTAATCATGGTTTAGTATTTAAATATGTAGTGTTAAATTGTGTCATGTTTTGTCCTTAGGTATGGGACTCTGTTGTTGGTGCACCGAACGATGTATCCATCCACTAGGACTCTAATAACTTCTCTGTTGACCTGGAAGATTTTGGAAATGTTTATAGGGAATCATAAATACATGAATCATAAAAGACTATATTATGTGTTCCATTTCCTTTTTATTTCATTAATATATATACAATATTTATTCATCAGTGTTCTTGATTATAATTAAGGATTCCATAATGATGAAATTCAAATAGGGTTCTGTGTTGAGTTTATTTTAGCGATCTTCCTTTTGATGGGATATAGAATATGGGATTTTTCATGATGATGTACCTATGGGTGGTTTCCCTATTGAGCTACCACTTGTTTATAAGTAGGTTCTTCAAATAGTATAGGTCAAATATATGATCAACAAGAGTGTGGGGAGTGAGTTTTATAGGTGGATACCTATAGTGTATGAAGGTAAACTAGACCCCCTAAGTAGACGATGACTTGATTGAGGTAGTAACATAGGTTTTCTACATTTGAGGGATCCTCACAATTAGACGGTGGTCCCAGTGGAAAGTATTATAGAAGTATCGGTTTGGAGATGGTGTATTTTGGAGACATAGAGCCATAATTTGATTAATCTCATATGGGGAGAGTGAGAGGCTCTACGGGGAAGAGTTTTCTCCATCCATGTTATGATATATTCATACCATGTGAAACATGGGACATCAGTAGAGAACTATCATATTGAGTTTTGACATACCTATACACTCAATTTTAAGAGGTATTCATCCCTCCCTTCAAGGCATGATCATGTGATGTGACATGAAACTATGAAGTTGAACTAGTCACACCCAAGTAGGATAGCGTCGAGGTGTGGTGGAAATGTTCTTATGACTTGTGTGTTCATGATAGGGTAACATGTTGCAGTGTCAAAGTTTTTGATGGAAATATTTTTGAGCCACTAAGGTCTGACTTTATGATGGTGGTTCCTACAATGAAGATTAGTAACCACACACTTCAATCATCAGTGTGGCAAAACTCTTAGAAGAGATCAATAAAAATGGAAACTTTATATAGTGAAATAATGTTCCTATATTGATATTTCGTAGTATGGATTGGTTTTATACGATCCATTCTCATATTTCAATCACCATTGTTTGTTTCAGTGATTCATGACTTATGGATGGACTACCCCCACAATGATACATGTTATTTTGTTATGGGGAATGAGATCACATGTGGGATGTTGTTTATATAGAGTCATAATAGAGTGTTGGAGTTGAAGACATCTACCTGAGGATGTGATGATGTTAGAGACAGATTGAGAGATATTTGATACATTGATTGTAACCAACGAAAATCCCCTGAATTATCATCAGCTTATTAGTTGACCATCATGTATATTCCTCACCTATGGGGCATTTGGTGGTTTTCTGATGGGGGGAATTCTATGACCAAGTGTCTGTACCTAAGGAGATCTATACTATTCTTTGGTAGAGTCATGTTCAATGTATGATTCATTCATGAGAAATATATTAGTATGGAATAACATGTATCTAGTTTATAGTGGTTACCCTTTTTCTTTTGTAGTTATTTATGTAGTCACATCTTGGAGATCTTTTTTTTCAAGGACTAACATGACCCGATATCCCCAGAACATGTTATTGACATGTTTTCCAAAGGTGTGGAATATGTCAATCTTAAGAGGATTGGCGATGACATTAGTAACTCTGCAAGATGTGCTTCTAATGAGGATTATTTCAATCAATACTTCACCTAGGATAGGTGTGGATATTCGACCTAGAGCGATGGATTTACATTCTTGGTAACATGTTTAAGGTTTCCTTATAGGTAGTGTGGATTTGTCACTCCACCATCGGTGTGGAAAAATTTAATTCATTTTTGGGAGGCCATGTAGGTCACCAATTTAATTTACACATACAATGAGTTGATTAATTTTAGTGTGTGATTAGTTTCTAATGTTGTTTTTTATGGTTTAGTTAATCTATGTGGGGATTATGACTTCAATGTTAGATTAGTATCTCGGTAGGGTAATTGAGGAATTGTAATGTTATACTCTGTGACCATGGATGGACAAGGATCCTACTGTTTTCCATGAATATCATATGATAAGGAATGTGAATGCATTGTTTCATGATGTTGTCTTGTTTTTAGCATGACTTTCATTGTTTTTTGGATTTTTTGGTTTCCATGAGAGTGTGTTTATGGACATCATGGGATACCTCTAGCTAACTCAATAGAATAGGGGATCTATTAGAGTACCATATTTTATCCCATTTGGAAAAAAATTATATTTGAGATTAAAATAACAATTTATTGGGATAGTTTATTGACTATATTTTTGGCGTCTATGACACTGACATATTTCCATGAACTAACACGGTGATGGATTTCAGGTCCCGGAGATCCTCAGTGTGGTGGTATCAAATATATTACAAATATTTTATCGTGGTACCGTATTTTTTTATGATAATTGAAAATAAACTAGATTATTGTCTTGCAGAAGAATATAGAGATAGATGTTGAGTCCGAAATATAGTGTTTACCATAGGCATGGTATAAATTGTTATGAAATAAGGTGGTAAATTAAGGCCATGTTGATTATTGTGATTGTGATATTAGTTTATTAAAATAAACATATATCATCCCCACATTTTTCCCATATTCAATATTAGAGAGTAGACCCCCCCCCCCAGTACATGCAACAGATGACCCCAAAGAGAACCGAGGAGAGGAGGTATCCTTAATACCCTTTTTTGATGTCTATCGTCACTGGATCAATCTACTATATATTCCAAGTAATGTTTTGATTCCATATAGTTATCATTTCACCACAAGGTATAAAGAGTTACATTATTTACATCCTTATCTCCATTTGATGAATTATTTAAGGTTTTATATCACTTAGTCGTATATCAGAGACCCTATAAGGGTCAAATTGTGGTGGATTTGGAGAAATTCAAGGTATTTTGTTGCTCATAGGGAATTTAAATTTTTTATTCCTGATCTCAATGAGTTTAGTGAAGTGAAAGATGCCATACTTTTTCCCATTTAAGGGATATATAGTTTTGGATACTACATACAATTTACTAGGAGTACAATTCATGTAGTGAGCCTATTCTATGAGGATGAAAACATTTAAAGGTATGATCTTTAAAAAATCATAGGTATTTGGATATACATGGCTGGAATACCCAGAAACATGGTTCTGTACACAGGTAAAGGATGTGAATATGACCATGTGGCCAGCTCTCCATGACATGTCATGTTTGGTGACCAGGATGTTTGGTCCTTGTGGGGAAGGACACTATTGTGACTGGGGTGAGACGATAGATATCGTGAACAGCATGTGCAGAATGTGTATGGTCACATGGCTAGTATAGCTGTACAAGATGATTAACACAAAAATATACAATTGGGGTCACATATCATGTGATCCCCAGTAAAAGACATGGAATTTTCATGGGGACTTCCTCCTAGTATATGTCCTTCTTTGACACCCAAAAATTAATGTCTATCGGTTTTCTACAGTTAGCAGTTTTCTTTGTTGAATAATAATCTATACTTAGTAGTTTCTTGTGAGATATTATGTATTTTAATTCAATAATGAAACTACACCAGTGGTGCTTGACAAAGGGGAGTGATTAGGGGGGATCACTGAGGAGATGTTGGGTGAGTCCCCTACATTGTCATACTAGGATTCTAGTTCCTCTATCCTTGATGTTGGTACTCCCCTAAAAGATGAAGGAATGGATCATCCACACTCATTTTGTAGGTAAAGTATGTAATCCCCAATATCACAAGGGTGTGTTTCCTCTATTAAAATATTTTTTAGTCTCTTGTCTCACTATGTAATAGGTAATTCATACACATGGCGTATTTCTCTCACAATCAGAAATCCCCTATCACATCAGAGTGAGGATCCCCCACAGTAAGATTCTAAGGTATGAAAAGAATACCAAAAAAAATATGGTGAAATTACTCTATCAATGATGTTGTACTCCCTTGTCTCCAAGATATGGTAGTGTGCATTCCCACAATTGGTGTTGGAGCTTCCCCAGCTACAGTGCATTGTTGGGAGGAGAGATCCATTACACCTGTTATGAACATGATACCTGGTTAGGAGATATTTATACCTTATTGTTTCAAGGTGGGGAATCTTAAAAAAGGTTCCTAAGATGCTTTATTACATGATTAAGTGTCATTACTCCCTTTACACTGGGGAAGTGGCAAGGTATGGGTCACTCTTTTTTTCCTACTGATGTCAAATATTGTATTTTGTTTAAAGATATAACTCCCTATATTTTGAGCACTATGGTGAGGGTCATACCTCTACAACTGGGATATTATGAACTTCTATCTGGAACAAGGAAATAGAGATTTGACCTTTGGTTTTGGGCACCACAGATGAATCTATAGTTTACTTCGTGAGGATTTATATCAGTTCGACATGTTCTATCAGGGACGTTTATGCCTGTGGAGATGGATCTTCTTAACATGTCTTTACATGAACCTCAATTAGAATATTGAGGCTATAAATTTGAACATGACTTCATGAAACATGGAGTAACATATGAGTTCATATGTTTGATTCAAGGAATCCTTATTGTCATGTGACATACAATTATTGACACTAAATGTGGAGATGAGATTACTAGTCTTGTGAAGTTGAGGAGTAGTGGAAATGGTGTTTCCTTATCTTCATCGCTTGGGTTCCCTCATGCATGAGTTGAGAGGACTATCTCCTTATAGTTTATCTCTCTTATTTTTGGTTTTGGGTCACCTTATGGGTATTTTTGTACTCACCACTTTTGTGGCATTTTCCTCACATTAATTTTCTTATGCAAACGACGAGCCCTTTGACAGAGACATAAGATATCCCATATGATGTGGAGCATATCCAGATTAACATACTAAGGTGTATGTTAATTCATGATCAATGTGGGTTTGGGTGGTTTCATTTTACCATAGTACCCCCTTCTAAGTATGTTTTATGCTTCTGAAATTTTTTGTGGCATTGTATTTTTTCCCTTTCATGTTTTCCAGTATTGTTATACTATTATTGTTTTATTGAAGGATGCATGCATATTAGGATTCATTCATTTTAAACTATTCTCAATTTCATTGAGATTTATGTTCTTTTGAACATGCATTTACCATAATATAAGGCCTCCCTAGTGTGTGAAATTCCCACTCAGTGCTGGTCGCCATCCCCTAGCCTATTGAAGGTGGGATTCAGGTTATCCAATCTCATCGCCGATGGGTCAGGTCATCGAAAACTCGATCAAACCACGTTCAAAAAGTTTATTTCATCTTTTTTTATTATACAATTTCAATGTATAATTCAAGCTAAACAACCGTCCTCATAAAAGAAAATAGCACAACTTCTTCAAAATCTAAATTAAAAATAGTACAATAATAAAAAACATTTGGTACAAAAATCTACCCCTTTTTATTATTTCCTACACTATTGTTAATTAAAAATTAAATATTATTATTAATTATATCACCCAATTTATATTCTATAACTTATTTCTATAAAATTAATATAGAACTTTATTATGTATCATATTGGCACCATAATGTATGAGGTAAATTGATATTTTCATCTAACATCATATCTATCCATAATCAATTCTCAAATTTCATTTAAATTTTACAAAATTGAAATATAACCTTTTACCACATGATAGAAGGATGGTATTACATGATATTATAAATAAAATAATCATAGGATAATAATATCTATATCTATATGTGCTCTAGTAGTATAAAATAAAAGAGATATATAGTCACGATTGACAACATTGTCTATAATACTATTTATATTGTGATTTCATTCTCACATATCCTTTTTTGGTATTTTTGAAAACTAAATCCATGAAAATAATTTATCTATACAAATATCAACAAACCCATCAAAACAATTATTGTACACAAAATAAAACACCCCTATTTTCTAGGTTTTAAATCAATAATAAATCCCCTTAAATAAATATGTTTGGTCTTACAATAATGGGTTATAAATTTTGTTGGACGAGATAATTCTTATATTTATTCGATACATCTATAAATTTCATTTTTTATATGGATTTGTTTCTGATATCCTTATTCTCAATTCAGAAACCCCAAAAAGGATAAAATCCAAATGGATCCTACAGTATGGGGGTCCTATGCGGTGGAGGCATGGTTCAAGAAAACAAGGGGTATGTTATTACAGATTTCACCTCCATCTTGGGTCGGGGTTCATCCCTATAGGATGAGGAAAAGGTTTTCTTCAAGGCATTAGCCTATGCCATCTGGAAAAAATTAGGTAATCTAAAGCATAAAATGACTATAAGATTCTTTATAATGTCATAAATGGCATCTGTCGCACCCCTTGGTCAGTTACAAATACTATCAGAATATACATGGGAGTGCTCAATGATAATACCAATGTAGTGCACTTGTGGAGAGATGGTAACCCTGTTTTAGATCACATTGTTTCCCTTGATATATTTTGTCCTAACCCTATTTTCTGTCACAATAGAGTGTCTTTGAAACCATAAGGGGTAAACCTAATAAGAGGGGGTGCCCTAGGATTTTACTATTTCATGCAACCCTAAGCCTTAGTGTTTGGGGTCCATGTGATTTTTTCTATTAGTAATAAAAATATAATCAATGATGGTGTAAGTGTAAAAAGAGAAAAAATTAAACGATTACGGAGGGGCATATTGGTGACTCAAAAATAACAACAGGTCTGAAAATCATCTCTCAACTCACATCTTCTACTCTTATAGAACATACGAGTCACTAAAAAATTATTTTATTTTTCCAATAGTTGTATATATGTTGGTAAAAGTACATTTTTGATTGGTAAAACATTTTACCAACCAAAATTGTCATGTCTCTAAACTGATGGTAAAAACTCTATCGGTAAATTCTATTGTATTAGGTATAATTATTCTATGGCAATTATAATAATACCAATAGATAATATATATTTTTATAAAAATGTTTAGCAACATATTAACAAGACTAATATATATATTGGTAATATTATTATCATTTATAATAAATATTTAAAATTAAATTTGGTTTCCAAATTATAAACTTAAGGATGGTATTCCAATATTTATTATCAAATTTTAATATTATATTTATTAATATCATTATATATGATAGTTTAATTTATTTTCTATCTAATAACTATGAAATTATATTATATAATACACCATGAAACATATACTTTTATCATAGAAACACATTACAATATTATTTAAATTCATGTTCAAACTTCGTGAAAATACAATACTCTCAATGAAACTTATTACAAACACATTTACACATGTTCAAACTATAAGTGAAATTACAAATATCACAATAAAACATCATCTCCAATCTATTTGCCACAAACATCAGACATATTTGAATCCCCATAACTTCACATGATCTATTATCTAATACAATGGATTGGGACATCCACAAATTCACCATCATCACTTCAACTATTGTCCAAACTTCTATACCTGAAGAATCACATGTCCATGCCCCCTCCACCTTTGACATGAATCATCACAAGAACCATTCTAATCACATAAACAAAACAATTGTTTTTAAATTTTCATTTAAATTCCTGATATACAAATAATAACACATGATATAAACCTATCATCCAACGACCAATAGGATAATTCACAATAAGAAGATTATCTAACCAGTGGGAATAAAAACCATTATATAATCTATTTAGATACCACAATAAGCAAAATATTATACATCATGACCACAATAAGACTGTATAATGAGTACCTGAATAGTTTCCATAACAGATGATATAAAAATAACCATTAAGAAAAAAATAGAAAAATGAAAACTACGAGTGACCACATTAACAGAAGACATCAAGTTACCAAAATAATAGAAAATGACAACTATTGATATAGAATTAACAAAAAAATATTATCTAACATGTGGCCAAAAACCATTAAGAAAGAACAAAACTTTAATTAAAAGTAAAAAATAACTCAAAATTCTATAATGTAGTCAAATGCATATGATAAATGATTTGAATCACCACCCCGTTTCCCCTAAAAAATTATTTACAGAAGATGAATTTTTTAGTTGATATAGAAGGATCAATTTCACCATCAAGGAATTGAAATTTATTTCAAGTATAAAAAACATTAAAAAAGATATCAATGATAAATAAAGTTCACTCTTTTAGCAAGGATTCCAAACCACTTTATAGAAAAACATGAATTAGATAGACCATATATGAAGTAGTTAAAATTAGTCCACAGTCAGAATCATTTAAATGATTTAAATATAGAATGAGATACTTCATTTTTAAATTTATTCACTTATGAATAACACTCACACCATCCATAATGGAAAGAACGTGATGAAATTGAAGGGATTTATAAGAAATGGAATTTGAAATTGGTGATATTCATGTGTTATTATAATGAAATTAGGGGGGGAAATAAATATAGGAGAGACAAGACCAAAACTCATTGAAGAACAAATCATATTTCTAAACAGAGGGAAAGACACCAAAAAATCTATTCATGATTCGTATAAAATATCTTCCCTATAATGATACTCCACATCTATTTTAATATAAATGTTCACCACATGGGATTCTGAGTCATCTAAATACACATATATATATGAAGGGAAATTGGTTGGAATACAACTTTTGACCTTTTTTCTACACATGGGAAACACTTTAGAAAATCATCAATAGAAAACCCATGGAATTGAAAAATTCTATCAGAAACAAGGATCCTGAAATAAATTAGAATCCCAAAACCAAAAATCAGTTCAAGGAAACAAAATTAAATGTAAAAAAAATCTCTCCAGGGAATTTACTAGTTGTGTGAATTATATTCAATGAGGGATACATGGTTTTTGGAAATTTCAGTAGATTAGTGTACTATGGGAATGGCGTCCTCGAGAAGTGGTTGGTTCCTCGAAAATCGTGTGTCATGAAACCATAAATTTCTAGTAAGAAGTGGAATACGGATTTCACGAAATTCCCAAGAGTCTTGGTATAATTATGGAATTATGTGAAAACATCCTCAATACATGCAATTTGAATGACCTACTTAGGAACCCTAGCTACCCTGATCCCCGAGCCATGGGGGGCATTCAAACGGTGACAGATCCAATCATTCCCTTGACATTACATGTAATAGTGTGGGGAATACATATCATGTTAACAAAATAGTCGTGCCTCACTGGGGTCACAATGAGCTTCTTCCGGATGATGGAACCTTAGATGGAAGTTGCCAACTCCTTGATTCACATAACCACTGACCCCACATGAAAATTATGGTCTCTGACAGCAAAAAAGGCCTTGAAATGCGTCCGCTGACCAACCTGTGTCTTATTCAAGATGAGCATGATTTTCATCTCTTCATTCCTCAAGACATCGGGAATAGAAGAGTGTCGCCAATCTATTACTCTATAGGGCCAGAGGATGGAGGTGTGCCACTAGGGTTCGTTGGGGCGTGGGACGCAAAGAAAAAGGGGAGGGGTGGGTGTAGTTGGGGAGAAAGGGAGATAGAAAATGTAAAAAGTAAAACATAATAATAATAAAAATAATACACCTTTTTTGAAATAAAATGAATTTAACCGGGTTTTGTATGATAATGGAAGTCACAGTAATAGTGATCTGATCGATGTGGATTGAGACATTTAATTTAGGAGAGTCTGTGTCACATTATTGGAATAATTTCAAAAAAAATCATGATTTATAATAAATTTATATATAATTTATATATAATTAAAATGTATTTAAATTTATTTATATTTTGAATAACAAATTATATAATATAAATATAATGAAATTATATATACATGACATTATTTTTTTTCAGTTTTTACTACATTCAGTCTTATTCAAGTCCTTAAAACTTATAATAATTTACCATTAACTTCATATGATATATATATATATATTATCACAAACATATAATGTGTCAATGAAAACATATGATTTTATGATTCTATTAAAATATTTACAATTTATATCATTTATTGAAATATATATATATATATTCTCTTTTTGGTAAAATTTTTTATAATACTGAAAATTTTTTCGCAAGAGATTTTTATAATGGTAAAAAATTTGTTCATAATAACAATTAATAGTAATAGATTTATTTTTTGGAAATTTGATTCTGTATTTATATGATAATGTAATAGATCTACTTTGGGATAAAAATATTGTTGGTTTTAATCGATCAATATCAAAAGATATAACTGTAAGTGAAAACAAGTGCTGTTAAATAACATTTATAATAATGAAATTTAATATCTCTTGGAATTGATAAATTTTATCAACAAATATATATTCTTTCAATTAATTTATGTTGGTATAAGCCATTTTTTATAGTGACTGGTAGATTAATTTAGGATTTCATTTCTTTTTTGAGCCATATTTGAAAGAATGATCAATTTCTACTCATTATAAAATTTAAAATATGATGTAGTTTTAGTAACCATGGTCATAAATGAAAATTCATTAATGTCTTTTAACATAGGTTTCTCCATTTCAATTTCATGGGATAGTACAATTTTCATAAAATCATCCCTTTCAGTCCCTTGATTCTCACCCCATTCACAAAATTTCACCTAATTTTTTAAGTCAATAACATTTTATGTATTTTATTGAATATATATATCATAATGTTGAAATTAATATTTCTCTATAGAAATTTTATTTTATTTCTCTTTCTATATATTTTCCCATTCTAATTGATCTAGAGAAATAGTGAGTCATTCATTCTTAACAGAAACATTTCCCTTGGTTATTTCATATAATATCATATCATTATAAACTATTCATGAAATACATTCATTTTTATTTTAAATTTTAACCGTATATTACTTAGGGAATCTCTCTGTGTAATATATTTGTCAATATTTTATAACTATAATCCTACATGTCATATCGGATATGAATTTACTATAAATATACATATATAATATGGGTGGTAGGATTTATTGAGATTATGGTCATAACTATTTTACTTTGAAAATTTTCTCTAGGTTTTTCATTGTAAATCCCCATTTCATGATGTTACATCCATTTTATTTACATATTATTCTATAAAGAGTAATATTCTTGTTCATACCTACCAAAAAACATGTAAAAACACTAAAAATTTAATTTTTTTAAGAATATGAAATATTTCCGCACTTCTACAGTTGTTATCTTCATCAACATAATATTTAATTTCCCTTGGAATTAGTCACCTTATTGGAACATTTTTCTATACCCATGATGTGGAAGAATTACTGTACATTTTTCTTTTGGTATGTGTAGTATCGGTAGAATTTTTAAGAACTGTAGTGATCACAGTAATATAACAATTTTGGTATTTATTAGCACCAAAGTTTACTTGATTGTAAGAACAATTATTTTATTTATCCGTATGAGATTAGATTTTAATGTCATCATCATTGTATAAGTATTCCTTTATAATATTTCTCAAATTTTATGAATAATAAAATATATTATGTCGTAATAAACTCTTTCACTTTTCCAAATATTTTGTATTGATGTTCTCTCTGTATTTTTTCTTTAATACCAATATTTTTTTTAAATATTGATCTCATTAATGCATGTCAATTACTTTTTTATAAACTAATCATTCTAAATAGTCCCCTAAAAATTATCCTTCTCTAATTGTATATGTTTTCATAGGGTTTTCATTCTTCTATAGAGTATCTTCCTATTTCTTATTCATTATATATTATTGTTCACTTATTTGTTATTTATAATCACTACATTATGGATCAAACCCATTATTTACATGAAACATTAATCTAACCTAATCATCATATTTTTTTTAATTTATGTTAATTAGTCTTCCCTCTCCCCTTTTCTCATCAAATTAATATTCAATATAGAGATCTTATTTTTGTTTTCTCAAGATTATCTTTTTAGGTTTTCCTATCTTACATATATAACAATGTTATTTTATAAATATTATCTGAGATTTCATTTGAAAATTTTCCTATGTTTTTATATTTATGTCACCTCAGTTCTTGTCTACATTTCTACCTTCTATTTTCCTTATGAAAATTTCATTGAATAAGGAGATAAAATTCTATTGATATATTCAACATCACCACCTTCAATAGAATAACTTTATTTTGTGCCATCTTAATCTTACTTTTTATTCTACATGATGGATTCATAATCATTCTCATCTTTCACATATTAATTAAATGGTAGAATATTTCTCAACCCATATTCTATGATATTATTACTAAGTTCATCTAAATAAATTGTTTATCTTTGTTCTATTTTAAAAAAAATGGAATCAGAACTACCAATAAATTTAGCATCATATTTTTAAAATTAAAGAGTCTATCATCTTCTAAAAATCACTTGAATATTTATGAATATTTTTCTGAATGTAGTCAAATAATAATCAATATTTTCAACCCCATTAATCTTTTTTTCTTTATTTAAAAATATATAATATTATAGTTTTTCCTTAACTTTTATATTTATTTCATAATAGTTCTTAAATTATTCCATGATCTATTGGAAAATTTAAAGACATATAAAATTTTGTATATTCATTCTATGATAGAGTCATCATGATTGATTTTTTCATTACATCATCTTCGGTATTTCCATTTTCAACAAGGGTTATTGGAGCATAATATGTAATGGTTTTATATCCCATTATCATTTCATCTATGACTTAAAATAAAATTTACTAAAGGTAATATAGCATAATTGTTACCCAAAAAAACATACTTATTACAACCAAATATAGTTAAACCACTACTATTTAAAGAATTAGTTCACATTGTGATCAATGGAAATTTGTATCTACAAGAGGAAATCATGTTTGACCACAATACCACATGTCGTACCTCAAGATTTCCTGGCCACTAAGGGTTTGGTTGGATCACTAGCCTTCTTTTAGAAATTGTACTTTTAATTAAACCATAAAAATACATTATAGTTATAATCAACTGATTAAATTATTTAAACTAATATTGTACATATTATAATGTTTACAAGGCACAATAAATAATTATTTAAATTCTATGACGTTAAATAATAACCCTTTTCATGTTTTTTAGTCACCCCATCACTAAATCTAATCTATACATGCAAGTTGTTAACCCATTGAATAAAATGGTCCAATAAATGTTGACTCGCACTATGATTCATATCTAGAGTCACACATGAGATATGGGAGCTTTACATTGGCCCACTAAAAATGTATGATCCAAAATCATAATGAACATTTTTGAATAATAGTTGTTTCTACAGCACATTGAAACATGATAATCCTCCAAAAATGAAATGTATTATTTTCTTCCACTCATGTAAAAATTCATGTCAATATACATGACTTATTCAATGCATGACTTCCAGTCTTGGTTATCTTTCTATATATTTACATGTTTTTGTTCCACTTATTATATCTAATGCTCAAGCACATAGTTTTCATTATTCCTCAAATTACTCATGGATTTAAATATTCTCCTATTTAAATATAGTGATGTTATATGTATTCTATTCTTTGCAATTCTAACACTCATTATTTGAGATCATTATAAATATTCAAACAGATTCAATTCCATATTTATAAACTAGTATAATGAATAATGGATGACTAATATTTTCTAAAATAGAAATATATAAATTACAATGATCGTCATAATAACCTAAAGTATCTTATGTTTAACTAGTCAATGTGTCCAAATACCTCTCCTCATTCACTCTCATTAGAATATGGGTCATCTATTCTTCTTCATTTCCCCAATTATGTCATCCTTCTATTTCTCCTCTGATATTCCCAAAATTAAGGTCATTTTATTAAAATAAAATCCACATATTAATAAAACTTGAAATAAAAATCCACATGTGTGTGAACTCATGTTGTGATGATATAGATTCAGTAATTGTGGAAAGAATTTCTTCTCAATACATGGTATCTCTATTTTTTGGTATTTCATCATTTGCAATTTGAATTTTTATACATTAATTGATTATAATATCTTGATTTTGTAATTATTTTTACAGAAGGGTCTCTAATTTTTTTTGATTTCAATGAACTCAATGTTATATTCAGTAACTCTTCATTTTTTCCCAAATCACTTCATTATTTATAATGAACTCAATGAAATTTATATTCCCATATCTGAGCCTTATGATCAACTACTTAAACCTAATGGAAACTTGTCTCATCATTAGGTGAACCTATCACACTCATAAATTGATGGTTATCTCATCTTCATGAGGATATGTCACAATTCAATTAACCTAACAAGTAAATGAGGCTCTTTTCTCAGTCATATAAGATATTATATCAGAATAAAAATAGATTATCTCAATTATATGTTTATTGGTAAAAGTATTATAGTGATGGTTATCAATACCTTCTGAGTACATGTGACACATGCCTCACCATTATGATAATATACAAGACTGGTATCAATTTTAATATGAAAAGTATCACCCTTATAATTTCTTGAATGAACCATACAAATATGGATATATCAACTATACTAAGTTGGTATCTCAAACATGTAGTTAAATAACTATCCCATTAAATGTATTATATCTATACGTAATAGGGATTATATTTTTCCCAGTTTATAGTTTTGTAATCACTCCCATAACATTCTTCAAATCATCATCAAATATTTATTCTATTTGGTTAAACAATTAAAATCAACAACAAAATAATCCTATGGAAATTCCTTTAGTGAATGGATTTTCTCATTCTATTTAATAAATTTCTATTCAATCATTGCATCCAATGACTGTTTCCTCAATCTCAAATAGAAGCTTCAAACTTATAAATTCATTCTCTAATATTATATTTTATGTAACACCCCGTTCTTCTATGGTACATTTCCCTTTGAATAATTCAATACCTTACATTGTATGCAACATCGACATTCTAACACACCACGACCAATCAAACTAGACATTATAAATAGTAATACCCACTTTTTGAAATTTTATAAATTTTATTTTTCAAAATGTAATTAATTTTTTTGATTAGTAGTATCAAAATCATAATAGGGTGAATTTTGTGTTTTTTTGAAAACAATCAATTTTTTAATGAATAGTGAAAAAACAATGTGTTATTGGTTAAAACCGACTCTTTATTTAAATAATTAGATATTTTATTTTAAATTATTTTATGTGAAAATAGATACATAATACATATATATGTTCAATGTATTTCACTAGAGTCATTTTATAATAAGTTTAGATATACAAAATTTTATCGAACTATTTACCGTCTTTTATCCACCTCCTAAAAGCATTTGAAAATTTGTATAAAATTTAATTTTACCTCTTATGTGAGTTGAACATAAAAACATTGAGCGACATAGTGAATATCAATAAGTAAAACGTGGTTCAATAAGATGAAAATATATTTTGTTGAACAGTACCTTTTAGCTTTTATTTACCATGGTAAAAATTAAATATGGCAATTAAGGGAAAAAATGATATTATAATTAACCTAAAAAAAGACCAAATTCAATTGGATTAGTGTAATTCAACCAATAAACTACCTTACTAATAAAATATGATCCCATTTGGTCCACATGGATTAGATTAGAACTTTTATTATTATTTTATTAAAAGAAGAGATAAAAGAGGTAAAATCAAAGTTTAATAACAAAACCATTTTTAATATAGTTTTATTAATAATATAAATTTGACTATAAATATTAATTAGAAATATAAAATAATTAACCACATAATTGTATTTTATTTATATTTTTTAGATATTAAATAATTAAATTTATTTATGACACAATGATGATGTACTAATTATCGTATTTATGAATGATTAAAATAATTGATATTATAAATATCCAAATAAATCTAATTTGAGACTTTTAATGAATGAAGTTAATTTTCTTGGATAATATGACATGATAATGTTGATTAAATAAATTCATTTTGGTGTAATAATATTTTTATGAATTTAACAGAAACAGAATTGAAAATAGTATCTAATTTGACATAAAATAGTTTTTAAAACAAATATTATATTATTAGTTGGTATTCTATTCCTAAAAATATAAGGATTGGAAAAAGGTCTTAAATAAAATTATATATGTCATTAATGAACAACATTATATTCTCTTGGGTGTTTCTAGTATGTTTATTAACCATATAATATAAAAATTCCAAGAGACATGAAAAATGTCAATCAATTTATCTAAGAGTTAAATGTAAATGATAAGGTTAATATGATGACGTAAAACTGTCTAAAACCTATTGTCAAAGAGGTTTTAGACCCATTCTCACCTTATACATTAAATAATTTAGTGTTTATCCATTATTAAACAGAAATTATTTTATTATAAAATAATATTTCAAGCTTTTCCTAAAGTGACCATCACCTCTCTTATAAAAGGGAACCTCCCCTTCTCTCAAATTCACACCTTCAATGCCATTTTTTATCGACAAACCCTACCCAAATATCCTATCAACTATACTACCTTCATCCTAGATGAATTCCGTTAGTCATAAAGAAAAAATATGGAGCCCTTTTATTCAAATCAAAAGGAAGAACCCGGTGAAGAGGTAAATATTTCATCACCTCCTTCAAGTTCTTTTCTTATTCCACTACCACTTTCATTGTTCTTTAAATTATGATATAATAACTCCAGTATCTTCTATATACTGTGATGTATTTATAAAAATTATACAACCATATTCATTATTTTATCAATCCTATAAATGACTAAGTCACCAAACGTGTGTATGTACGGATTACCATCTGCAGGTCGTGGTGTAGTTTGTTATTCAATCACTTAATAATTTGGATGGGTATAATAAGAAGTATAAATGATGTAATCAATAAATATAACATTATAATTATTATTTATATATGATATAACATCTAATTATATACTATGTTAATATCAAAAGAATAATATTGTCACTCGTGCGTACATTCTGATTTCCATCTCAATGAACGTGATGAGATTCATTCCCCATCATATACATTAAATATTAATTTTCAATTGATGATTAAAAAAATAATTTTTAAGTCATAAAATCATCATTAATATGAATAAGAAACATCATATCCATAAAAACCATTACTTACCTAAAAATGCATATAAAGGAAAACGAATCAGTTAACCCCTGAAACGATGATTCTAGTGAAATATCATTAACAAAGCAACATTAGAAGATCACATCTGATATCATAGTAAAGTATATGGCTCTTTTATAATTTAATAATTAATTTTAAATAATAATAAATCCAATGGAAAATGGTTTCTTAAATACATGTAAATTTTACGAGTACCCAGTTTCTGAAGGCGCTTGATTATGAGGCCTTGTGTGCCCAGAATCAATTTATCAAGTTTTGTTCGAGTACGTTCAATAAACATAAGTGCGTGATTTTATATCTTTTGAACTGGTGCTCAGAATTGAAATCAGAGGACACTGATGAAATCGTAACGCCGATATTTCTTAAGGAGACCCTCACCGTAGTTGCGTTTTATCGGGAGTGGATGTTAATTTTTGGGGGATTTCTAAATTTAATGAATAAATAAGTGTAGCATATTTATTTTAAATGTGTGGTTGTTAATTTCTCCAAAGGAATGTTGGAGGTGGGGCCCACCCCAACATATCCTCCCATGGGAGGATATTATGTGGTGGGGCCCACAAGAGCACCAAACCCCTCAACTCCCCTTGAACCCCTTAAACTCCCTTGAATTAATGAAAGCCTCCACTCTTCATTTATTTTGGGTGAACTCTCCACCTTCCTTTCCTCATTAAGTGTGCCAACCATCTAATTAATGAATTGAACTTATTCTATTAAATTAATTCTAGATTTTTAATTTTGAAACGCTTGTCAATAATAAATTAATAGGAGAGCCTATTATTTTAGTTTGGGGTATGGAAGTTTGAAAAGGTTTGGGACGAACTCTTGGAGAAATAATATTTTCTTGGCGAAGAACGTCATTCCTCAATGAATAAGGCTCCATGTCTTGATGAATGTGAAGCAACACCTTCTACCTTCTTTAACCATAGCAAGGAAGGGAAGCACTGCCGCCCAAAAAGTACACCGATAGGGTCAACGGGACTCGACTACACCGGTCTGTAATCCTTCTGACATAGATGGAATGACTTCAGTCTTCCGTGACGTCCGTCTTTTTCCACTCATCAACATTAAATGTCAAGATATAAGGTAGGGGGATTTTTTTATTATTTGTACGTATGATTTATATCCTCAATCTTTAATAGTGGACAAATGATATCACCTAACTCGGAGGGGGCGAGACAAACAAAAATGGTCTTACGTCCATCGGTTGAGTCTCATTTGATGACGTTGGAGGCGGAGCCAAAAGGGCACGGTGTCGTCGCACCATGCCGAAGAATATCCATGGCCCAGAAAACTGAAGAGGCTGAAGAGGCATGGTGCCCTCATGCCGCACTTCAAAGCCAGAGGCTGCAACCACGCTAGGCCATGGCCATGCCGGGCCGCGGTGGTGGAGGACCGGGCCCGCGTCCGCGGGACGCTCGGCCGAACCGAACCGGCCCTCCTCCTTCCGGCTGGGTTGATGAACCGTGGCACTCAGAGGCGCCATGTTTAGGAGGACTGCAGCCCGCAACCACGAGCTGCTTTTCTAGGTGAACCGTCCAGCCGCCTGCCAGTTGGGCTGGAAGACCACGACACATGCTGGCACCACGTGGGGAGAACAATGGCCCACTGTGCGGGCCACGTACGCCGGGTAGAACCGGCCGACCGAGCAGGGAGAGGGGGCACCGCATGGCGCCGTTGGGAAAATCGAACCACCCCACAATGTAGGTCAGGTCGGCCTAGTTGTCCATGCCCCACCAGGCCGGGCCGACCACCCAACCGGGTCTGAACTCTCAGCCCACTGGGCTTGACGCGTCGAGCTCGACTCCGCTTAAATTTGAATATCTCCAAGACCGCGCGTCTGATCGACGCGCCCTCTACTTCACTAGTAACCTCATGACGAGGCAGTCCTTTTTTGATACTATAAATGTGTTTTGGACAACATTGAAAAATGGCTGGGTTGGATCGAGCGTAAATCCATCCGGGCCCCCTGGAACGTTAATGTCAATAACTCTCAGACCGGGCTTCTGATTGCCGCGCCATCAGTCCTATTGGGTTCCTTTTGATGAGGCGGAACTACTGGATATATCATCTCAGGACTTCATGATAGTTGATGTATCGACACATGACTCAAGTAGCAGACCCTCCCGGTATCGAACGTGCTGTTTGTGGGAACCCAAGAGTTGGATGTGATGACTACTATACCGGAATCCCACGTGGATTTGATAGTGACGACTAATGTACCCGAATCCTATGTGTATTGGACATCCATGAAAACTGTACCAGAATCCTAAGTGGGTTCGACAGTTCTGACTTCTGTTCCTATATCTTGTGTGGGACTGACAGAATTGATAGTCCTGTATCCTGTGTGGGTCTGACAGCTTATTTGTTTCTGTATCATGTGTGGGTTCGACTTCTTTGATGAATCAGTGACTACATCTGATCATCTTCATCTCTCTATGAAAAAATTGTACCTATGTGACCTGAGTCATTTCCTTAAACCATTATCATCATGGTTATTAACATTACTTCCTTTGTGGACTAGTTTGTGTTTGGGATTGATAGTTAGAGTCGGGACTGTGACTAGTAACATATGTATATTAATGGGCATAGACTTAAGTAGGTGTGGCTAATATTTCGTGATTGTATCTTTCTTCTGTGGTTTATCCTTTATGGATTCTGGGAGTGATTTAGGGGTCTCGGGGATCCCTACTGAGTATTGTTATACTCACCCCTGCAGGGGATTCGCCCACACCATGTTGTGTTCTGTACAGATGACAGACAACAGTGATCGAGGATGCGAGTCACAGATGGAGGCTACTCGGTGCTGGACTAGACAGGACGTATCGCAGGGACGATTTGATCATGTTCTGTACCTAACCTTCAGGTAGGATTCATGGGTGAAAGATTCGGGATCTTTTCCCACATTTTCATTTACATGTACTTCTTGTTCAGTTGGGTCTGTATATTGTCCCACTTACTTTCAACACACCATAATTTTCTATTATTGAACTTACTGCCTCTATTTCATCTATTCGTACTGTGTGTGTTACTGGTTAAAAGAAAATGCCTTCCCTTTTTATCAAGGATTCACCTTTGGTGCTAGTCTCCAACCCCTATCCTATTGACGGCAGGCTTGAGGTAGTTACGGCACTGGCCACGAGGACGGGTCATGACAAATTGGTATCAGAGGAGTTGGTTCTACCACAGAACATGGGCTCTGATTTTTTTAACAACAATAGTGTTAACTATTTTGGGTGTGGTTATCAGTTTAAGGAAACCAGTGTTGGTGTGGCGACCGATGTATCCATACACTAGGAATCTGACTTCTGATATCCAAGGATATGGTACGTTTTGGGAAAAAAATCCCTCAAGGAATCATTCAAGTATTTTTGAGGTGATTATGTTTGTTGACAAAGTGATCATCTGTGTTGTGATTGTTGAAAATGCAATCCATGACATGCAAATTTGTTGACAAAGGGGATTTCATGGAGGAATGTCGAGTTCAAGATCTATGGTCAATGATCCATGTTTGATTCAAGAATGTCGATAATGGAATGGATGATTTGGAGGTGTTATAAAAAGAACAGATACAAGGTAGCACTGTTTTCCAGTTTTTGCGAAATTTTTGGGCCTGAAAATCGGCAAATGAAAAAAACTATATTTGGGAAAGTGACTTGCATGCCGGTGACTTGGAGTATAGGAAACTTGCGCACCATATGTTTTTCAAGATCATAAGATTAAAATATCGAAAAGGAAACAAGTTCACCCAAGTTTAAGAGTTGGTCGCGCAAGTGTCTAGGAGGACAGAAGACATGCGCGCCGAGACTGGGTCGCGCAGGTGACGTGCAGGCCGTAGCACAGGGTGGTCAATTTGCCTATAAATACAGGACCACCCCTCCTTATTTCTCACTAGAGTTCAACAATTTTAAGATTCATAGCTCCCTTCGCGTAGGTGTGGTGGTCGTGAAAGTGGTGTGTGGTCGCGTAGGTGAAGTTGTGCGTCGGTGGTTAAAGTTGTGTGCCGGTGTGAGAAGTTGTACGTCGGTTGGTAGTTGCATGCCAATGTTGGTTTGGGCATAAAAGGAAGTGTGTCGCGCAAGTTTGGAGTTGATGAAGCTTAAGTCACGCAAGTGTCTAAGGAGGACTTGCGTGCCCGTTGAGACTTGCGCGCTGATACTTGCGCGCCGAGATTGAATTGCGCACCAAGTAAGGCTTATTTCCAACAGTGATTTTCGGGCTGTGTGGAAGCTGGATGTTTTCCCAATACCTTCGGTGCAAAGAGAGATTCATTTATGGGTGAAAGTTGGGATTCCATAGAGTATCTACTTACAGAGGATGATGCATTCCTTCATGAAAATGAAGAGACCTATAGGTCTATAAACTATGAGTGGATCCTTTCCGGAGCAGTGAGAAAACAGTGAGCCAGAGAGAGAGTAACAGGGAGTGACACATGGGAAAGCAGTGAGCTGCCCCTAAACTTTGTAAAGGAAGTGAGCCTAGTCATACAAGTGATCTAGCCCGAACCTTGTAATCCACATCTAGTGAAGAATAGTGGAATTTGGTACAACCAAAAACTTCTCGGTGTATACTCCTTGGATGTAGCCTAGTGAGGGAGAACCAAGTAAAAATCTTTGTGTCTACCTGTTTCCTTCACTGCGTTGCATTCAAAGTATCATCATCAGATAAAGAAGAAAAGAAGTGGTCATAATAGTCACACGAGTTCAGATAATGTGGTCCTTGAAATAAAGAGGTCAAGATCATGTGGGGTAGGAAGAATTTTGAAAAATAACATGCATACCCTGATTCACCCCCCCTCTCAGGGTATATAGGCCCCTATTGGTCCTAACAATTTGTATCAGAGCGAAAGTTTTTTTTATCAGATTTTTTTGCTTCGACATGGTGTAATTGACCTGTGTGGTTAAAGAATCAGTCTGATCTTATCTCGGTGTGCCATGGAAATGGGAAGAACATCAAAGAAGAGTCAAAAGTCATGCAGTATTCCTCAGTGTGGAAGTGTGTATGGAAAAAGTGTGATTCAATTAAAAGAATCAAACAACTTACTAAAAGAAGGCTTAGATGAATCCGATAGGGAAAATATTGATTAAACCAATAAATATGTAGGAATGAGTGAAGTAATTGAACTTCAAATTGATGTCGAAACAACTAATGATGAAGAAGTTACAAGAAGGAGGCCACAAGTAGATTTTGTCAACATGACAAAGGAAGTGGACCTGAAGTTGGATGAAGAAGTAAAATCAAAAGATATCCAGATCAAAGTATTGAAGATTGAGGTCAACAAGATACGAGGCTTAAATCAAAGGCTTATTGATGTGGATACTGACCTAAAATAGAAGAATGATTCTCAAAGTGATGAACTATAAAAGTTGGAAAAAATGAAAGGAAAACAAAATGCTATTGATTATGAAGAGAATCAAAATTCTGATGAAGTTTAGAATTTGAAAGCTAGAAATGATGATCTTGCAACACAGTTTTCTGAAGAAGTTCAGAAGAATCAGAGGCTACAACAACAGAAATAATCTCTCTCTGAATCAGATTCTGAGGAAAAATTGAAAGTAATGAAGCTAGGTGACATGGTGGAAAACCTGACACGGGATCTAGAAGATGAGTGGAGAATAGGGAAGAATCTTAGAGATGAACTCAATGCTCAAATTGAATCAAGAAATAAGAAGATTCAACAATTGGAGAAAGAAATAGTGAAATCTAAGAATGAAATGGAGATATCGAAGGACAAAGTAAAACCTAAGTTGAAGGATGCACTGCACTTACTATTCCATTGTCCTTCGGAAGGTGATGATAAAGTGAAAAGGAATTATGAGATTTCTGAGAAGAAACAACAAAATATTTTCTCAGCTCAAAGACCCTATATCTTGGGAAAATCTAGCATTGGATTTGATGAATCCCCTCATGCGCATGATAGAATACGATCCAGGAATATGTAAAGGAGTGGATAAAAACATATAGGCACTGAAGATAGGCCTAAGAGGGAAGTTACAAAAAGAAGTTATGAAATGTGATTTTCCTGCGGGATGCATGGCCACACATCAAGATTCTATTTAGAGGCACATGAATACATCTCAGGCTGTGAAAATAGAAACATTACTAGATCTGAGAAGAAGAAAATGGGTCATGAGAAATCAGAAAGAAGAATATATCAGAGGAAAGCATCTCTTAGATGCTATTACAGTGGAAGAATGGGACACACCATGAGTATGTGTCAGGAAGCACAAGATCTCAATGTCAGAGGAAGAACTCAAGATGCATCAACATCTCAACTGAAAAATATTTAAATGATGTATGCTTTTGATGGAAGATGTTTCATATGTTCCCATTATGGTCATTTGGGAAGACATTGTAGTAAGAAGAAAACAAGAAAGGAAAATGAGCCCAAAAAGAGATTCTTGACTCCAGTGATGTATAAAGAGAAATCATACATTGGGAGACAAAGTGTAAAGTTGGAGAATAGGCTTGGAGACTTAGGGGAATCACATGGAGCTGAATGAAAGGTGTATCAGTCACCTCCTCTGTCATACTCACAACCGCTCTCAAGGAGAGAATGTGAAAAAACCTGGAAGATTAAGGGGAGATGTACTACAGATTTGATACAGAAGAATGAACGTTCAATAGAGGATTCTCCACCAGTGAAAAAGAGTGTGGTGACTCAGACATCTGATAAAATAAAGATGAACAAAGAATGAAATGAAAATTTTTCATGTCTTGTTCCACAACGAAAAGTGGAGAAAGGTGCAAGATCCTTGCAATAGTGGAAGAAGTAAGGGAAGATGGAAAGAAATGATATTCCTACTCTGATTATGAATCATGGGAAATGGCATATTGGTAGTACATCAAAGACAGAAGTGTGTAAAAGTGGGTTTAAACAATATATTGTGAAAAATTCCAGGCCTGCAGAATCATCATATCAGAAAAGGCTCATCATGTGAGTAATGAATGCGTAGTCATATGGCCCGAGCAATTGAAGTTTGAAAGGCAGTTATAAGAAGCAAACAAATAGTGTGATTCTTTACAAGAAGGAATCAAAGGGTTGACCAATCAGGATCAACCACCATCCTCATCTTAAGGATTCCAGAAGTGACCCCTCTCCCTCTGTATATAAATGCTATTAACTGATGATTCATGTGTTTCGGGTTTATGGAGACATGATCCAAGGGGTAGTGGCATTTAGAAATGCAATGTGGAGATGTGCTATGCTTGAGAGATTATATTGGCTCAAATCAGGTACCAAAGTTGAAGTAGAAATGGAGAAACAGTGCTCAATGGGATGTGATTGTGTTATTAACTCTATCTCTTATTTCCAACACCGAGTTCCAACCCAGTAGGCTTAGAGATTTTGTTAGTGGCTCAATGATGGGTGGAAGATGAGAATAAATGATGTCGTAGAAGAATAATGTTTTAGTGGGCCTTACCCCAGGAAGTGTTTCATAACATAGAGGGAGTGTTCAATAACAAAATCAGATGCATGATCCAATAATGCAATAATTGGATGGCTCAGATCAGGTGTTGTCTATGGAGGGAATAAATATTGTGGTGGGAGAAGTAATAATCAATAATTTCATGCTTATTTATTTTTCTATAACAATGTGGTATCAGCTGACTGCTTTCAGGATACCTAGAAGCTGCAAGACTAAATCGATGGTGTGTCAACAAAAATTAGTGAGAACATGTTCAAAGAAATGACGTCATTAAACAATGACACGGTGAAAATTTTTCTGTTGAAATTGAAGATGTTGTAAGAGACTCAGGGAGAGAAGAAGTGGCTGATGTTGATTCAGAAAAAGATACTGATGGTGTGTACGAGGATGTAAATTTGTTATCTGTACAAAATCCAATGATTCGAGATGAAATTGATGGGAAGAATATCATCGGTGATTAGTCAGCTCCAGTTTAGAAAAGGAAAATGAAATCACTACAGCAGGTATCTTTTCTATCTCAGGTTGAGCCAAAATGCTTTCATTAGGTAGTTGAATATGATAACTGGGTTCAAGCCACGAATTAAGAGCTAAATCAAATTAAGAATTATCATACATGGGAGATTGTTTCGAGGCCAGCAGATAAAAATATCATCAGCACTAAATGGGTCTATCACAAAAAGATGAATGAATATGGCATAGTGATTCGGAACAAAGCATGGCTAGTGTGCAAGGGATACTCCCAAATAGAGGGAATTGATGTTGATGAGACATTTGAACCAGTTACAAGTATAGATACAATTATTTTTGGCCATATCAGTGCAAATAATGTTCAAAGTGTTCCAGATGGACGTCAAATCTGAATTTCTAAATGGGGTTCTTGATGAAGAGTTGTACATTGAAAAACCAGATGGTTTTCTCATTCTTGAGGATGAGAACAATGTTTTCAGTCTGAAGAAGGCGTTGTACGAACTGAAACAAGAACCAGGAGAATTGTACTTAAGGCTTTATTATTATTTAAAGAAACATGGTTTCCAATGTGGTGGAGTTGATTGCAATATCTATTTAAACCACAACCGTAATCAATGGATGTTTGTACTGTATTATGTCGATGACAAAATCTTTGCTGGATCAGATGAAGCACAGTGCAGACAGTTTTCTGAATTCATGAAACATGAGTTCGAAATGTTTATGATTGGTGAGCTGACATTTTTCCTTGGTCTATAGGTGACACAAGGAAGGAATGGAACATTAATTTCACCGACCAAATATGCCAAGGAGGTAATTTATAGATTTGGAAAGGAAAATTCCAAGGAGATGAGGACTCTGGTAGCTACCCGGATGAAATTTTCCAAATATGGGGATGGCAAGGAAGTTAATATCACAGAATACATCCAATTTATTGGAAGACTATTTTATTTAACCGCAACAAGGCCTGATATTGTTTTTTCCACATGCCAAGCAGTGAGATATCAGAGTAATCCCAATGAAAGCCACATCCTTGCAGTGAAAAGAATTCTTTGGTATATCCAGGGCACAGTGGATTTCGGATTGACATATACTGACAAATCTCAGACAGCGTTATTGGGATATACTGATGCAGACTGGGCCGGTTCAACGGATGATAGAAAATCAACGTTAGGTGGTTCATTCTATCTTGATGTATTGTGTATTTCTTTGCTTAGAAATAAGTAAGATTGAATTTCATTAACCACCATGGAAGCTGAGTATATTGCAGCCAATCAATCATGCACACAATTATTGTGGATGAAGCAGCAACTTGAAGATATGGGAGTTGAAGTGAAGTCACTAATCAGAATCCAGTGTGATAACTCAAGTGCTATAAATCTCAGCAAAAATATCATCCATCACTCAAGGAAAAAGCACATTGAGATAAAGTATCATTTTATCATGGTGAAGGTTGAGAAGGGAATCGTGATGTTAGAGTATGTGCCTACCGAGCTACAGGTTGCAGACATTCTGACAAAGGACTTACCCAAAGAATCATTTGAGAGGCATTGACTGGCTTTGAGAGTTCAGTCGACTCCCCGAACTTAAAAGAGTGTGGATGTAGAACCCCCTCTCCCCGAGGTATGATGTGTTTTTCTTTAATGTGCTGATATGTGTTATCTACTATGTTACATACTACAAAGGAGTGACCTTTGAGTTCATTGATAAAGGGGTAGAAAATAGTGATTGTTTATGGGGGAGAAAATGTGGATATTGGGAAATCATGATAGATATGGGGAGAAGCTGACCAGTGGAGCATCCAGATAGGGGGAGAAATGAGAAAGGGGGAAATTTTTTAATCTGAAGATGCTATAAGTGATCGATCAAAGCAAAGATATCACGGCAGCTGAGGATCGTGATAAACGTAGAAGGGTGGTGTTGGAGAGTGGTAAGAATATTTCCAAACCAAACATTGGTCTTCCAACAAGTCCTTCAACAATTGATATCAGTTTAGTACAAATTGGTATCAGTTTGGTGTCAACAGTGGGAGTCAGAGATTAAGTGATTCATTGATTAACTTTTCATTTACTCTTGTTTCTCACACTGTGCATTTCTCATGTGGGCTTAGGGTATGTGTTGAGTAAATCATTGATCGCTATCAGAATCGAAAAAGGTGAATGGCGGCTAAAGAATGAATGATGCATATTTTTATGGAAGATTTGTCAACAAAACCAAAGGGGAGATTGTTGGGAAAAAATTTCTCAAGGAATCATTGAAGTATTTTTGAGGGGATTGTGTTTGTTGACAAAGTGATCATCTGTGTTGTGATTGTTGAAAATACAAACCATGACATGAAAATTTGTTGACAAAGGGGATTTCATGGAGGAATGTCGAGTTCAAGAGCTGTGGTCAATGATCCATGTTTTATTCAAGAACTTCGAAAATGGAATGGACGATCTGGAGGCTGTTCAAAAAGAACAGATACAAGGTGGCACCGTTTTCCATTTTTTGCCAAATTTTTGGGCCTGAAAATCGACAAATGAATAAAACATTTTTTTGGCAATGTGACTTGCGCGCTGAGGACTTGGAGTATATGAAACATGTTCACCATATTTTATTCAAGATCGGAAGATAAAAATATGGAAATGGAAACAAGTTCGCACATGTTTGGGAGTTTGTCGCGCAAGTGTCTAGGAGGACAGAAGACTTGCCCGCCGAGACTGGGTCGCACAGGTGACTTGCACCCTGTCACACAGGGCGGTCAATTTGCCTATAAATACTGACCAACCCTCCTTATTTATCACTGGAGTTCAACACTTTAATGATTCAAAGCTCTCTTCGCGTAGGTGTGGTGGTCGCACAAGTGGTGTGTGGTCGCGCAGGTGAAGTTGTGCACCGGTGGTTGAAGTTGTTCACCATTGTGAGAAGTTTCTTGGCGGTTGGCAGTTGCACGTCAATTTTGGTTTGGGAATTATAGGAAGTGTGTCGCGCAAGTTTGTAGTTGAGGAAGATTGAGTCGCACAAGTGTCTGAGGAGGACTTGCGCGCCCGCTGTGACTTGAGTGCCGATACTTGTGCACCGAGATTGAATTGCTTGCCAAGTAAGTTTTATATCCAGCAGTGATTTTCGGTCTACGTGGAAGTTGGATGTTTTCCCGATACCTTCGGTGCAAAGGGAGATTCATCTACAGGTGAAATTTGGGCTTCAACAGAGCATCTACTTATAGAGGAAGATGCATTCCTTCATGCAAATGAAAAGACCTACAGGTCTATAAACTGTGAGTGGATCCTTTCCAGAGCAGTGAGAAAAGGAAGAGGAAGGAGGTGATCCTCTCCACCGGTAGTGAGCCAGAGAGAGAGAGTAACAGGGAGTGACCCTTGGGAATGTAGTGAGCTGACCCTAAACTTTCTAATGGCAGTGATCCTGGGCATAGAAGCGATCTATCCCGAACCTTGTAATCCACATCTAGTGAAGAATAGTGGAATTTGGTATGACCGGAAACGTGTCGGCGTATGCTCCTTGGACATAGCCCAGTGAGGGTGATCCAAGTAAAAATATCTGTGTCTACCCATTTTCTTCCCTATCCCGAACCTTGTAATCCACATCTAGTGAAGAATAGTGGAATTTGGTATGACCGGAAACGTGTCGGCGTATGCGCCTTGGACATAGCCCAGTGAGGGTGATCCAAGTAAAAATATCTGTGTCTACCCATTTTCTTCCCTGCATTGCATTCAATGTATCATCATCAGATAAAGAAGAAAAGAAGTGGTCATAATAATCACACGAGTGAAAATAAAGTGACCCTTGTAATAAAGAGGTAATGATTTAGTGGGGTAGGACGAATTTTGAAAAAGAACATCCATACCCTGATTAACCCCCCTCATAGGGTATATAGGCCCCTTTTGGTCCTAACATTATGAGACCTGTTATTCAGGTCCTAGTCCTTCGAGCAGGGACTCAGGTATGAGATCAGGGCTTCGATGATTTCCCTCATCATCCCGATGTAGGCGGGGGTACTGGAGAGAGCCCTTCTAGTGGAGAGTGTTCTTGCTGATCAATCACCAGTGGAGGGACCCACCACAGGGTGACACAAAGTGGAGTCTTCTGTAACCGGAAGTATACATATGACGCAGTGGTCCATGTGGACCAAGCCATCAGGTGGGAGACGCCAATATACAGGTTCGTTTGTATGGGGTAAATGACATATAGCCAGCTATACAAGGATCCGACAGTGCAATGCATGTGGCGGGTAGGGCCACATGGCTCGTGACTGCCCGACCTATCATGCAGATCAGCAGAATATATTAGAGGGACCTCGCAGGCAGAGGCAGAGGTTTGACCGTGGTGGTCCACTAGGAGCATGCGGACGTGGAAGAGGAGTTGGCTAAGCAGCAGGAGGTGGAAGATGTTTTGAGGCTCTACCACCACCACCAACAGAATGTCCACCCTGACCACAGTGAGCTGGCGGACTGAGTCGTTCTTAGATCCAGGAAGTCAAGACCAACGACCAAAGCGCACCTGAGATGATTCTATGTAGTATCTATGTCTACTCCAATCTTGATGTAGTAATCATAGACACAGGTGCGAGTCATTCATTTATTGCCGCTGCCACTATTCGGAGCTCGAAGATTCTGACGAAGTCGTTGGCTCGATCCTTACGGCTAGAGACTCCAATGGGAGAAGACTCGATGATTACGCACTAGTTCTGGTAGGGTGAGCTTACTCTAAGAGGCAAGAGCCTTGGCTGGGATCTTCTTGTAGCGGCGTCGAGGTCTTACAACGTCATCTTGGGTATGGACTGGTCATCCACAGTTCATCCTCAAATTTACTATATTAGGCAAAAAGTGTGTTGTATCCGCATGGATGGGACCAGGTTCACTTTCACCAGCGAGAAGGGAGCATTTTCTGTGCAGGATTGACTTTCAAAGAGTAGGGGGCAACTGATCACACATCAGTTGGCTAGTCTCATCCTTGGACTAGTTGATGTGTGGAGTTTGAGTTTTCCTGTTTTGGTGGATTAGTATGCATATTTTTTCCCTGAATACATCCCAGGACTACCTCCTCACAGAGAGGTAGACTTCTACATTGACCTGTACCATAGAACAACACCAATATTTACTATAGCATATCGAATGCCTCCCGCCGAGCTTCGTGAGCTGCGGGTACAGCTGGAGGACTTGCAGGGGATGGGATTTATCTGACCCAGTGTTTCACCCTGGTCATCTCCAATTTTTTTCTCCATGAAGGCGGATAGGAACTTGCGACTGTGTGTCGACTACCGGCGCCTGAATCAGGTATCTGGGAAGAAAAAGTTCCCACTATCGATGATTTATGACCTCTTTGATGAGCTCATGGGATCACGATGGTTCTCAGAGAGAGACATCATGTTAGGATATCACCATCTCAGAGTTCGAGACATGGATGTGTAGAAGATGGCCTTCAGGTGTCGGTACGACCACTACGACTTCTTGGTTATGCCCTTCGACGTAACCAATGCTTCAGAAGTGTTCATGAGTCTCATGAACATGATCTTACCTCCTTTCGTCGATGGTTTTGTCGTAGTCTTCATCGAAGACATAATGATTTACTCGACTATTGAGGCGGAGCACTCCTACCCTTTACGGGTATTACTTGACACACTTTGAGAGCACCAGCTTTATGGTAATCTCTCAATGTTCCAGTTCTGTATTCGAGAGGTTCACTTCTTGGGAAACGTCATCTCAGAGGCTGGAGTTGCTGTGGATCCAGCAGATATTGAGGCAGTTCTTGCTTTGGAGCCACCCAAGAGTGTGTCGGATGTGCAGAGTTTTTTGGGACTGGATGGGTACTATATGAGATTTGTGTTATACTTCTCTAGAGTTGCATCACCGCTTTCAGCATTGATGATTAATGGGAAACCCTTCATGTGTTCAGATAGATGCCAACATATATTTAAGGAGCTAAGGCAGAGATTTACCAGTGCCCCCATCTTGAGGCTACCAGTGGAGGGTCTATGGTACATAGTTTACAATGATGCATCAGGGACCGTACTCGGGTGTGTACAGATGAAGGGGCGAGCATCGATCCCATATGGTTTACAGAAATTGAGAAACATGAGCAGAAATATGCTACCCATGACATGGAGTTAGTAGGAGTGGTATTCCCCTTGAATATGTGGCGACACTATCTTATAGGAGAGCGTTTTACGGTCCACTCTGACCACCAGAGTCTCAGGTACATCTTCTCATAGAAGAACCTCAAACTGAGAAAACAATGATGGATCGTGTTCCACTAGGACTATGACTTCGAGATAGTCTATACTCATGGGAAGAGGAACGTTTTAAATGATTTTCTTGGAAGGAGATTAGGAATTCAGAAGCTAGGAGAGGTGACAGAGCAGCTGGCCCCATTACAGATATCTATTGTGGATAGATATGGAGCTGCATTTCTTCAGTATTTCACAGTCACTCCTCCACTTCTTCATTGATTCAGAAATGAAGAGCATGTGGATGTTGACTGTGAGACGCGAATGGCTCAAGTATCCTCAAGGTGGGAACCTGATGGGTTTTCTGAAGGTTGGGATCACATCATTATCTACAATGGACATACCATGGTACTAGTTTCACTACATGAGGATGTGTTGAGGGAGTTCTACACTTCCCCTCTAGCGGTATATCCAGGAGTGGTGAAGATGTATTAGGACCTCTGACGATAGCACTGGTGACAGGGTATGAAGAATGTAGTAGCAGAGTTTTTCTCGTGATGCCTCACTTGTCAGCAAGTGAAAGAGGAGCACTAGGTTCCAACCGGATTGGATCATCCATTAGAGGTCCCAAAGTGGAAGTGGGACAGGATAGACATAGATTTAATGACAATACTTCCACGTAAATCCAGAAGACATGACTCTATCTGGGTGATTGTCGACCGACTCACCATGTCAGACCACTTCCTAAAGATCAGAGAGAAGGGCTCAGTAGAGAAATTGGGATTCCTTTACATACATGAGATCATACAGCTTCATGGTGTTCCATCGATGATAGTTTCCGATCAGGATTCTCATTTCACTTCCCGGCTATGGAAGGGGTTGGTGTAGGCTTTCGGGACACAGCTTCACTTGAGCACCACCTTCCATCCACAGATGGATGGTCAGACTGATTGGACCATTCATAATCTCGAGGACATGCTCCGTGCATGTATCCTTGACTTTGGTCGCATTTGGGAGGATCACATTCCCTTGGTGGAGTTTTCATACAACAACAGCTACCACTCCACCATCGGGATAACACCTAACGAGGCACTGTACGACCGACCTTACAGATCACCACTATGCTAGACTGACCCAGGGGAGTCAGCACTTGTAGGACCATAGATGGTAAATGCTATGACGGAGAAGGTTCATATCATCTAGGAGCAGATGACAACGACACATAGCAGAGAGAAGTCCTATGATGGTAAGAGACGGAGACCATTGGAGTTCGAGGATGGTGACCACATTTTTCTACAGGTCTCACCACGACGAGGTATACAAATATTTGGCATAGGCAGCAAGTTATCTCTGTGATTTATAGGACCATTATAGGTTCTCAGCATAGTAGGTGATGTGGCTTACTGCTTGGCCCTTCCACGTCAGTTGCACCGGGTGCACAACGTCTACCACGTATCTCATCTGAGAAGATACATGCATGACCAATCGCACAACATCTTCCATGGGGAGCTATAAAAAGATGATGGGGAGACATTCATGGAGTTTCCAGTGGAAATTGAGGATCGATAGGAGCAGGTCCTATGTGGACGGTCGATTCCTCTAGTGCGCATTCACTGGCTACACGGGAACCTCCAAGAGAGCACATGGGAGCCGGAGTCTCAGATGTGTGCTCAGAACCACCATTTGTTACCCATGTCTGTGTTGTATCTTATGGGGATGTAAATCCCTGAGGTGTGGATAATGTAAAGACATGGAAGTCCCTTAGAAATTTTTTTCTTAAATACCTGGGAATTTTACGAGTCTGCAGTTCCTGACGGCGCTGGATTCCATGGTCCGGTGAGCACATAATCAATTTTTGATGTTTTGTTCGTGTTAGTTTAGTAAATGTGCATGTGGGATTTTATTTCTTTTGAACCGGTTCTTTGAATTCAAATATGAGGACACTGATGAACTTTCATTGCCGATATTCGCATAAGGGGACCTTCAACGCAGTTGCGTTTTATCGGGAGTGGAAGTTAATTTTTGGGGTATTTCAAAAAAAATTTAAAAAATTTATATCATAATTTTTAAAAAATGTGTGTTGGTTAATTTCACCATAGGGATGTTTGAAGTGGGTCCCACCCCCACATAACCTCCCATGGGATGATATTATGTGGTGGGGGCCACACGAGCACTTAAACCCTCAACATCCCTAGATCCCCTTACACTCCCTTGAATTTATTAAATCCACCACCATTTATTAATTTTGGGTGAACTCTCCACCTTCTCCTCTCATTATGTGTGCCAACCATCTAATTAATTAATTGAACTTATTCAATTAAATTAATTCTAGCTTTTGAATTTTGAAATGCTTTTCAACAATAAAATAATAGGAGATCCAATTATTTTAGTTTGGGGTGTGGATATTTGAGAAGGATTGGGAGGAAATCTTGGAGAAATAATATTCTCTCGGCAAAGAATGCAATTATTCGACGAAGAATGCTTCACGTCTCGAAGAACATGAAGCAACACCTTCTACCTTCTTCAACCAAGTCAAGGAAGGGAAGCACCACTGCCCACAAAGTACACCAATGGTGTCAACTCAACTCGACTACACCGTGCTATACACCTTCCAACGTAGATGGAACAACGTCCATCTTTCGCGACATCTGTCTTCCATGACTCACCAATGTTCATCATCAAGATACGTGGTAGGGGGAATTTTGTATTATTTCTACATATGATTTATACCCCCATTCTTCGACGGTTTCCAAATGATATCACCTAACACGGAGGGTGCGGGACGAATAAACATGACCTGACGTCCCTCCGTTGAGTCTCGTTTCATGAGGTTGGAGGCGGATCCGAATGGGCCTAGTACCATCGCACTGTACCGTAAAATATCCACTGCCAGGAAAACCGTGGCGGATGAGGTAGTGTGGCGCCGTCATGTGGCGCTGCGAAGCCGAAGGCCGTGGCCAGGACGGGCCGTGGCGGTGGAGGGTCGGTGCCGTCACACCGGCGAAGTTGAGGTGGAGGATACATCCCACATCTGAAGGGTGCTCTGCTGATCCAAATCAGCCGGCCTCCTACTGACCGGGCTGATGAACTGCGGCACGTGAAGGCGCCGCGTGGAGGAGGAACGTGCCCCACAACCGCGTGTTGCTTTGCTGGGAGAACCAGCCGACTGCCTGTTGGCTGGGATGGAAGACCCTGATGGCCACTGGTGTAGCATGGGCAGAACAGCGGCCCGCTATGTGGGCTGCGTGCGCCGCGAAGAATCGGCCGGTTACGGCCGACATGGTAGGGAGAGGTGGCGCATGGAGCCACCCGGCGAACCGAACCGGCCCGCAGTGTGGTCCGGGTCCATGGGTGGGCCGCTCCCCACCGTGATGGGCTGACCACCCAGTCATGTTGGACCCGCTAAGTCGGGCCAGGCTGACCCCTCAACCGGATTGGACCCACCGAGTCGGGTCGGGCCGACCCGCATGCCCAATGGGCTTGACGGGTCAGGGCCGACTCTGATTAAATTATAATCTCTCCTAGACCGTGCGCCTGATCGACTCACCATCTGCAGAATTAGAAACCTCATGATGACGCAGTACTTTTACGATACTCTAGGTTAGTTTTGGACAACTTTGTAAAATGTCCGGGTTTTGATCGAGCGTAAATCCTACCGGGCCCCTGGAACGAAAAAGACAATGACTCTCAGACTTGGCATCAGATTGACGCGCTCCCAAGCACGTTGGGTTCCTATTGATGATACAGAACCACTGGATACATCATATCAGGAGTTTGTGATAGTTGATGTATCGACACATGACACGAGGAGGAGACCCTCCCAGTATCAAGCGTGCTATTTGCGGGAACCCTAGAGATGGCTTCAACGACTACTGTACCATAATCCTATGTGGGTTCGACAGCGACGACTACAGTTCTGGAATCATACATGGTTTCAACAACGATGACTACTATATTGGAATCTTATGTGGGTTTGATAGTTCATACTTCTGTTCATGTATACTATGTGGGTCCAATATAGTTTCTAGTCATGTATCCAGTGTGGGTCTGACAACTTAGTTGGTCCAATATCCGGTGTGGGTCTAACAGTTTATATGAGTCAATGACTATATCTGATCATCTTCATCGCTCAATGAAAGATGTATACCTATGTGAGATGAGTCATGTCTTTCAACCATTATCATCGTGGTGATTGACTTTACTTCCTTTGTGGACTAGCCTGTGTTTGGGCTCGAGAGTTGGATCCAGGACTGTGACTTGTAACATAGGTTTATGTATGGTCATATACCTAAGTAGGGGTGGTTGATATTTTTTGATAGTGTCTTTCTTCTTTGGTTTATCCTTTGTGGATTTTGGGAGACCTTCAGGGGTCTCGGGGTCTCCTACTGGGTATTGTTATTCTCACCCCTGCACGGTCTTTTCCTGCACGTTGTTGTGTCATGTGTAGACAACAGACATCAGTGATCGAGTCTAAGAGTGATAGACAGAGGATGCTCAGAGATGAACTAGACAGGACATACCATAGGGACGGGTTGATCGAGTTTTGTACCTATCCTTCATGCAGGATTCTCAGGCGGACAATCCAGGAGCAGTTTTCCCCTTTTCTTTTACTTGTACTTGTTGTTTAGTTGGGTTTCAATACTGGCCCACCTACTTTCAGCACACCTTAATTTTCTATTTTAGTACTTGCTTCCTCAATTTCATGTGTTCTAACTCTGTGTGTGTGTGTTACAGGTTAAAAGAAAATTCCTTCCCTTTTTATCAGGGATTCGCCTTTGGTTCTAGTTTCCAGCCCCTAGCCTATAGAATTCTAGTTTTGGTAGTCATGACACGGGCCTCGAGGATGGGTCGTGACACAATTAGTTCACCATTATACAGGAGGTTATCATACCCTTACCCAAGGAAAATTATAAGGTAAGGGTTAATTTCACAATCTCTTTATTATCTAAGGTTGTTTTTACGTAAGTATCTACTGGGTCTTCTTTATAATCCATGTTTCATAAAAATGTACTCAAAAACATTTTTTCTAATTACTATAATACTGGTTAAAGTCACTTATACCCTTGAATGTCTATTTATAAAATGATTTGAAAGGAATCATTCCATTGTCTTCTAGAAATGTACCTTATGACCTTTTCGAAAAAATTAAGGTATGAATGTTTTTAACTTATACTGCGAGTGCGACTATTTTATGCTGTTATAATATCATTGAAGCTTCCCCTAAAATATTATAAGAATATTTTTAAAATAAATTTTTAATTTTATAATTATATGAATTTTAAATGATTTCAATGTAGACTGACATATTTCTCAAAAAAAATTGATTTCATCTAGGTCAACATCAATTGATGGATTTTAAGCTACTTTGAATTCGATTTTTTATAATAAAAAAAATCCATATTGTATTTAAGGTTTTCTGATATGTTTGACTATAGATGTGTTATTTCCATACCATTCATGGTTTATGTATAATGTATTGAAATTTTGTATGCTAGTTTTAATACGAATGCTTATGTTATGTGTAATTGTTTTAATATAAGGAATGAATTTGACATAGTAAGTGAAAGGTGCAGCCTGCTATAGCTCATCGATTAATCAGTAGGTCTCATGAAAAAGACTAGTGTCATTGAATAGGGCCTTGGGTAAAATATTATTTGTTGTCTTTGCACAAGGACTTGACTATATGGTTATGAAGTCAGGAATTATGCATTCCATCATTATGAAAGTGGCTATTGATATTGCATGTGATTATTCGAAAAGCATAATATCCATGTGAATATGTAAAGGGAATTATATGATTTTATTGTATCCATATTATGATGATGTTCAAGTTTAAAATGAATTTTTTGATTCTTACATTTCCTTAAATGTTTATGCTTATTTATGAAAGTTTTTTCTATATTTTAATTATTACTGAGCATTTGAGCTCACCCCTTTCTATGTTTTATTTTTTCCATGATGCGAATGAAGTATATTATGACTTACCTATAGGGATAATCTAAGGGATATGTTAGTGTCATATGGGGATGATGTTGTTTTTTATTATCAATTTATAATGTAATGTAAAACTTATAAATGTATTTAGTATTTCTAAGGCTACAAAACTGATCGGTCATTCAGGATTTTATCCATTGTGCTAATGTCAATGTAATGTAATAAAGCACCGACTCTAGGGAACTAGGGTCGGGGCATTACAATTTGTGTCAGGGAAAGTTTAGTACAATATTTTGAAGATAGATAGAAAAAATATGATTAGAGATCATTAACCTAAGATAAAATTTTATGATTAATATAGAAGAAAATAATAGAATATTGGAACTGTAGATATTTTGTGAGTTTTCCAAGAAATACATTGAATCTGGATATGAGAGGGTATAGGCAGATTTGGCACAGATGTACCTAGGGGTAAAACCCGAAACCACTACTTTGACAAGACTCGAATGAAAACTACGGCACGAAAATGGGCCATGATGCACTCTTGGTTACGACACTCCCGAGGGATATGATTAGGATAATTATCATTTTCTTTTCAAATGATTATGAATGGTATATGAGTATATACTTCCTCAAAGAAATCATTTTTATGATTATGGATTATATCCATAAACTATTCAATTTATGTTAAGTGTTTTACGAGTTTGGAGTTATGTATTGTGATTCATTAAATAATCTAATGTATGCCATTGTTTAGAAATGTATACTAGTGGAAGGAATGAAAATCGTATCAACGAACGTAATCCATGTAGGGATTTCCCTATAACTCAAGATAATTATAGTGGAGTGGGTGAAGGAATGTTGTTGCACAGATTATCACCATACTGGGACAAGCCAATCAGGTTTTGAATAATAACCATACCCGTATAGAGCACCCTGATCCAAAACGAGGAGGATCAATGATAGACCGCCTCCTGAGGAAACAACAACCAATATTCAATGGAAGTAAAAATACATTAGTAGATGAGTAATGGATAAATTCCTTAAAAAAATACTTCACGCTTTGAGGAGTAGCGAAAGGGAAAAAGTTGTCATGGCACTTTATTGCCTCATGGGAGTGGTAGATCAATGGTTGTCTTTGATTCAAAACACAAAGCATGATGATGAATTTTCAAATATGGAATTTATGGTATTAAAAGAGCTTTTCTTTGAATAGTACTTTCCTCATGACCATCAAGCAGATATAGAAAGACATTTTCTGAGTTTGAGAAAAAAATAGGATTAGAATATCGAAAAATATGAGGCTAACTTTACAAGGTTATAAAGGAATTCAACCGATTATATACGTAACCACAACAGTAATATTGATCAGTTCATCGATGGGTTAAACCATTTCTTCGTCGAGAATTAGTTTCACAATCCTTCTCATCATACGAATATATTGTCTCATGTGCTATCAAGATAGAAAAGGAAATCTATATGTCTTACGACATTAAAGAAAAGAAAGAGAAGAAGAGATCTTCTTAACACTCTGGAAATGGAAATAATGGGAAGAAGTTAAATGTCAAATAACCATCCTGTAGTATATGTGGGATGAAACATCCTGGTACTTGCATAATGGGAATGGGAGTCTAGTACATGTGTGGTGAAAAAGGACACCATGCTTGTGATTTCAAGGGGAATAAAGATATTATCAATGTTGTATGCTACAATTGTTGAGAAAAGGAGGATTAGGAAAATTAATTTCCTAAGGACCCAGGGAACATACCCCAGAAAAGACCAAGGGATAAAGGCCAAGATTATGTGATCACAACTGTTGAGGTTGAAGTTATAAAAGATGTTGTGGCAGGTAATTTATTGGATTCCTCAAGATTATCCAAAGATTTATTTTATTTTGGATCATCAAATTGTTTCATATATTCATGGTTTCTAACAAAATAAGATAATTTCAATTTGACTTAACAAGGGAGTTGTCATTCAAAACACTTAAGAGAAGTATCATAGTAATAATGTTTTGTGAATCACTTCCCATTAGAGCATATAAATATTCATTATCTGCTGATCTAATCATCATGCCCAAGATTGAATTTTTTATAATCCTCATTATGGATTGGCTTTCGGACCATGAAGCGAAATTTTATTATAAGAAGAAGGAGTTTACAATTTTGGATGATGATAAGGAGTACCATATCTTTAGAGCAGAAACGTCACCACCTAATTCTTATCTATATACAACCCAGTAGCTCTAATAAAATCAATTATTGGGGTGGATGAGAATGAAATAATTAATGGAGAGGAAAAGAATGTTCAAATATAGGATGTACCTATTGTGCTAGAATATGTTGATGTGTTTCTAGAGGATTTCCTAGACATCCTCTAGAACAAGAAATTGAGTTTTCCATTGATTTAATTCCTGGTTCAAGGCTCATATTGAAGACCTCTTATAGAATGGACACTATGGAATTAGTGGAACTAAAGAAACCAGTATTGGAATTGCTTAATAAGTGTTTTATTCATCCTAGTGTTTCTCCATGGGGATCCCCTGTCCTTTTTGTTATGAAGAAAGACTGATCTATGATGTTGTGCATTGACTAAAGTGATATCAATGCTATAATAATAATGAACAAGTATCCTCCACCTCACAATGACGATTTATTTGACCAACATTATGGAGCTTAATATTTTCCAAAGGTTGACCTTTGATCTGGAAATCATCAGTTTTGTGTGAAAAATGAAGACATTCAGAAAATAGCATTTCAAACTAGGTATGAGCATTTCAAGATTACATTAATTCCTTTTGGGATGAATAATGAACCCTCTATTTTCATTGATCTAATGAGTAGAGTTTTCAAGGAATATCATAATGACTTTGTAGTGGTATTTATTGATGATATCCTGGAATACTCCAAAATCTATGAAGATCATGAAAATCACTTTCTCTCTATTTGAAAAACCCTAAGAATAAATGAATTATACGGGATGTTTATCTAGTACGAATTCTGGATTCAATAGATTTAATTTCATGACCATATTGTCTCTATGGATGGAATATCAATTGATCCTTCAAAGACCAAGGAAACCCATGAATGGCTAGCACTAACGGGTATAACTGAGGTACACAGTTTTGATGGTTTAGCAAGTTATTATTGGTGTTTTGTCCACAATTTTGCCCGATTGGCTAACCCTTTAACCAAGATCACACATAAATGGGTTAATTTTTTTAAAAAAAGTGTGTGAAGAATTTTTTGAAGAACTCAAGGGAATAATATTAAATGATCTTATCTTGAATCTACCTCCAGAGAAGGATGGGTTTGTTATTTATAGTGATGCTTCAATTAATGGACATGGTTGTGTCCTTTCGCAGAATTATAGAGGTATTTCATATGCATCACGACAGCTAAAAATTCATGAGCAAAACTATCCTTCTCAGGATCTTGAGAGAGAAGCTGTAATCATTGCTATGAAGATATGGAGAAACTATATCAATGGTTAAAAATTTTAGATTTATATTGATCACAAGATTTTGAAGTAAATTTTCTCATAAAAAGAACTCAACATGAGGTGAAGTTTATGGCTTAAACTACCCATGGATTATTATTTTACAATACACTACCACAGGGGGAAGGAAAATAAGTTGGAATATGCTTTGAGCATAAAGGATCGTGGAGTTTTCAAAAAGATGAGTGTTGAAAGGGAACCGATTTTCATGGATCTAGTGAAAATGGATATGTGATTACTATAACGCCCCGACCCCAGCTACCTAGAGTCGATGAATTACTTCGTAACATTGGCATGATCACAAAAGATCAAGTCTCGAAAGACCGATTAGTTTAGTAGCCTTGGAAACACTAGATACATTCATAAGTCTTTCATTACATCAAAAAGTAAACAAACTACAATAACATGGTATTCATAGTCCACACTCATATCCCTTTCTGACAACCCCTGCAGGTTATTCATAAAATACTTCTTCACATCCTGGAAAAATATTAAAACATTGAAAGGGGTGAGCTCAGATGCTCAGTAAGGATAACAATATAGCGGAAGCATTCATCAATAAACATAAACATTTAAGGCAATGTATAACTAAAACAAAAGCCTTTTAAACTTGAACTTCAACATAATAAGGAAAAAGTAAAATGAGATAATGCCATTCTCTTCTTCACATGGATATTCTACTGGTCGAATAATCACATGCAATATCAATAAACACTTTCATAATGAGGGAATGTATAATGCCAGACATTCTGAAACATTTCGTCAAGGCCTCGGACAAGGCGTCTAAAATGATTAAGGCCTCGGCCAAAACCATAAATCAAATTGGGAAAGGGCCTCGGCCAATTCCACGTCTAGTTGTCTCATGAGACATACTGATGCATCGAGGAGCTATAGGGGGCTCCACCCGTCACTTATTAAGTCCAATACATTCCTCATATGAATAGGTTTAAACATAACATAAATATTCATATTAAAACTAGCATACGAAATGTAAACAATTTCTCCATAAACTATGGATGGTATAAAAATAACACATCCACATTCAAATATATCACAAATGTTCAATGGATGTTTTGTATCATAAATCAATTTCAATTAAACTTAAAACCCATCGAAGGATGATGACATAGATGAAATCAAAGCTATTTGAGATAAATATCTCTCTTTTTTAAAATCATTTAAAAGTAGCATAATAATACATTTACTTTGAAAATATTCTTATAAGCTTTTAAGGGAAGCTTCAACGAAGTTATAATGTCTAAAAATAGCCGCACCCGCCGTATAAGTTAAAAAAACATTCTTACCTTAAATTTGTGAAAAAGGTTAAAAAGTACATTGTTTAGAAAATGACGGTAAGATTCTTTTCAAAAACGTATAACGGTATAAATGACTTTAACCCTTTTTCCATTTAATAGTAAAAATGTTTTGAAATACATTTTTAAGAAACATGGATGTGGATGATAACGAGGTCCCAGTAGATAATTATGTATAAACAACCTTGGATGATGAAGAGGTTGTGAAGTCAACCCTTACCTTGAACGTTTCCTTGGTTGGGGTAGGTTAAACTCCTGTATAATGGTGAAATAATTGTTACTAAATTATAAAAGAATCATATACATTCATATGATATCATATATGATCTTTTAACATTGCTTTGTTAACAATATCTTAGATTTATCGTTGTTTCGGGTGTTAACTTAATCATTTTCTTTTATATGTTTTGTTATGTAAGTCGTGTTTTTAATGGATAGGTTGTATCTTATTCATATCCAGAATGATATCATGTCCTTAAAAATTATTTTTAAATCATCAAATTATTATTATACTTGAATGGATACGACGGAGAATGAATCTCATCGCGTTCGTGGAGAAGGTAGTCCGTACGTACGCACGAGCGACAATATCATTATTTTGATATTAAAATAATATATAATTGGATAGTATATCATATATACAGAATCATTATAATGTTATATTTATTATTTACATGAATTACATATCATTATTATACCCATCTAAAAAATAATATATTGAATAACAATTACACCACGACGTGGAGACGGTAAGCCGTACGTACGCACGTATGGTGACATGTCATTCAAATGACGGGTACAATAATGAATATGGTTGTTCCATATTTATAATAACATCAAAGTATGTATAATATAGTGGAGTTATAATTTTAGAATTGAAATAATAAACAAAGAGGGAGTGGAAGAAGAAAGAAACTTGAAAGAGGGTGATGAAAACGTTACCTCTTCATCGGGTTCTTCCTTTTGATTTGATCAAAAGGACTCCATAAGATGGCTTTCTGACTAAAGTAAAGCTTCTAGGATAAAGGGAGAGAAGTTGAGAGAGTATTTCGGCAGAGGTTGGCCGAACCAAAAGGCTTAAAAGTGTGAATAAGGTGTTACAGGTGGGGTCCTTTTATAAGAGGAGAGGAGGGTCTCTTTTGGAAAGATTGAAATGATACATTATTATACAATGATTTTCGGATTCTAAAGGTCCCACACTTATATAATTCGTGGATAAGGTGATAAGGGTTCTAAATATCCTAATCCAATAGGATTTGGACAAGTGTAAGCCTTGTATTTTGCATTATCTTCTCATTTTATTTAAATCGTTAAATAATGAGGTCATCGCTGCATCATCATGATGTCATAAATAATTTAATTTATTTAATGTCTAAAAATTATAAAAAAAATACTATTATGTAGGAAATCTTTTTCTCTTTCCAATAACTATTTATAGTCAAAAATATGACTTGTATAACCCCATGTAAAAATTGTTTTAGTAAAACATTTCATGTTTGTGTTATTTTTTACTTTAACATTAAATAAAAGGTATTTATGTCATTTTCCAACTAAAGTTGATCCATGGGGTCCCCAAGTTGACCCATGTATTGTCTTGGTCAGCCATGACACATCCAATGAGGGTAGGACATGTGTCAAGCTCATCAAATATTATTAAAATATTATTTTTACCATAAACTACACTAATTACCTCTAATCGCGATTAAGAACTTAAAAGTTACTATTCACCAAAAATTATTTTAATCTAATTGAACCACATTTTACTACTTAATGAAAACCATGTTTGTCGGATTTTTAAAAATCAAATCACAGTGGTGGTAATATTTCATTTAAACGAAAAATCTGTTATTTAACTACCACTTAGTGGTTTTACTATTCATCAAAAATTGAATTTTTTCAGAACAATGCCAAAATTTCACCCTAAGCTATAATTGATATTCCGATTTCAAAATTGATTTCTATTTTACAAAATTCAAAAAATATAAGTTGAATTAATTTATTTTATAATTAATTCTCATTGTCACAACAAATATCGTGTTTTTAAGATACAATTTATATCAAAAGATTGGCAATTGTTTATGTCCAATTTCAATGTTAAATTAATTCTAATGACCACCATTGGATAAAATGGTTAAAAAATATTCTAATTATACTTTAAAACCACTAAATAGTATAATTTATCACTATAAATTATTTGGATTAAAAAAGTTGTTTTTAAGTATTTTTCACTATTCATAAAAAAATTAAAAGTTCTTTGAAAAATACCAAAAATTCAACATAGGCTAATTTCGATATTCCGAATCCAAAAATGAAGTCCATTTTGATAAATAAAATTTAAAAAATTTAAAAAATTAGGTATTACTATTCACAACAACTAGTTTAATTATTTTTGGTGTGTGTTAGAGCTCGAGGTTGCGTACAACACACGCTATTGCATTATTCGAAAGGAAACGTACCGTGGAAGCTTGGGGTGTTACATTCTACCCTCCTTCAAATAATTGCATCCTCACAATTTCTAGGGTATTACCGCATAAAAAGACTCAGGTGGTTCTTCATCATAAGTTCCTCAGGTTCCCACGTTTCATCTTCCATTTTATGATTTCTCCACAAAACCTTTACCAGACGAGTCGTCCGGTTTCTCAGCACCTGCTCCCTCACATCAAGAATTCTGATGGGATCTTCGCAATAAGATAGATCGGGTTCCAGTTCTTATTCCTCATAAGTAAGTACATGTGTTGGGTCGGGCAAGTATTTTCTCAATAGTGATATTTGGAAAACATCGTGAACTTTGGAGAGATTTGGCGGCATCGCCAAACGATAAGCTACAGCCCCAATATGATCTAGAATTTCGAAAGATCCGATTTACCTAGGACTCAACTTACCCTTCTTACCAAAACGTATAACTCCCTTCCATGGAGATACCTTTAGGAAAACATGATCTCCCACCTGAAATTCCAAAACCTTTCTTCTGTTATCGGCATAGCTCTTCTGCCTACTTTGAGCTGCTTTGATGTGGTTTTGGATTACCTTCACCTTTTCCATTGTTTCTTCCACCAGTTCTGGTCCCACAAGTTTTCTTTCACCAACGTCATCCCAACAGGTTGGTGTACGACATCTCTTTCCGTATAACGCTTCATAAGGTGCCATCTGAATGCTTGAATGGAAGCTATTGTTATAGGAAAATTATACCAGTGGTAAATATTGATCCCACATACCCTGAAAGTCAATAGAGCATGATCTAAACATGTCTTCTAAGGTTTGAATAGTCCGTTCTGATTGTCCATCTGTTTGAGGGTGATAGGTAGTGCTCAAACGAAGTTCAGTATCCAAGGCCTTTTGAAGACTTTTCCAGAATCTTGAAGTAAAACGAGGATCACGATCAGAAACAATCGATACGGGTACTCCATGAAGTCTTACAACTTCATTAATATATAGTCTTGCTAGACGTTCAAGTGGTAGATCCTCCCGTATAGCCAGAAAATGTGTTGACTTAGTAAGACGATCAACAATGACCCATATTGCATCATTCCTTCTAGGAGTATTTGGTAGTCCCATGACAAAGTCCATCATAATATTATCCCATTTCCACTCAGGTATGGGAAGAGGTTTCAATACTCCACCAGGATGTTGCCTTCCAACTTTCACTTGTTGACAAACCATACACCTAGACACAAAATCAGCAATCTCCCTCTTCATATTGTCCCACCAAAAAATGTTCCTTCAAATCTCTATACATTTTGGTGCTCCCAGGGTGTATAGGGAAATTGGAACTATGATCATCATCCAGTAATTCCCTTTTTAGATCAGGTATATCGGGAACGCAAAGTCTCTTCCTGAATTTCAAAATTCCATCCTTATACACAAAGTCCCTCAATCTTCTATCATTCACATCTTTAATCTTCTTCAGAAATTCTTCATCATCGGTCTGAGAACTCTTAATCCTTTCTAGTAATGATGGTTTGGAAACCATTTGAAAAAGAATTTATGTTTCACCTTCCCTAGTTATTCCCATGTCAATATTCACTAGATCCATGAAAATTGGATCCCTTTCGATTCTCGTCACATTCAAAACTCCATGGTCTTTTCTGCTCAAAGCATCTGCCACCTTGTTTGCATTCCCCGGGTGGTAATGTATCGTGCAATCATAATCCTTGAGTAGTTCAAGCCATCGTCTTTTCCTCATGATGAATTCTTTTTGTGAGAAAATATACTTCAAACTCTTGTGATCAGTATAAATATCACATTTTTCACCATAGAGGTAATGTCTCCATATCTTTAAAGCAAAGATCACAGCTGCTAACTCAAGATCATGAGTAGGATAGTTTTGCTCATGAATTTTTAGCTGTCTTGATGCATAGGCAATAACCTTATCATTCTGTATAAGGACACAACCAAGTCCTTTCTTCGATGAATCACTATAAATAACAAACCCATCATTCCCCAATGGTAGAGTCAATACAGGGGCGTTGACTAATCTTCTCTTCAGTTCTTCAAAACATTCTTCACACTCTTGTACAGACAAATTTAATCCCTTTACGTGTGAGCTTTGTCAATGGGTTAGCCAATCTGGAAAAATTCTGGACAAAACGTCGATAATAACCTGCTAAACCAATAAAACTGCGTACCTCAGTTATACTTGTCGGTGCTGGCCATTCTTGGATTGCCTTGGTTTTAGAAGGATCAACGGAAATTCCATCCGTAGAGACAATATGGCCAAGAAAAGAAATCTCCTGAAGCCAGAATTCACACTTGATAAATTTCCCATAAAATTTATGTCTTCTAAGAGTCTTCAGGATAATGCGTAAGTGATTTTCATGATCTTCGTGGCTTTTGGATTATACCAAGATATCATCAATAAATACCACTGCAAAGTCATCAAGATATTACTTGAAAACTCTATTCATTTGATCCATGAAAACAGAGGGTGCATTAGTCAATCCAAAAGGCATTACTATAAACTCGTAATGCCCGTACCTTGTTCGAAATGCTGTCTTTGGAACGTCTTCCTTCTTCACACACAACTGATGGTATCCAGACCGAAGTTCAATCTTTGAAAAGTATTGAGCTACATGCATTTGGTCAAACAAATCATCAAAGCGAGGTAGGGGATACTTGTTCTTTATTGTTATAGCATTGATCTCCCTATAGTCGATGCACAACCTCATAGATCCATCTTTCTTCTTAACAAAAAGAACATGGGCTCCCCAAGGAGAAACACTAGGGCGAATAAATCCCTTATTACTCAATTCCTCTAGTTGTTTCTTTAGTTCAACTAATTCCACAGTGTCTATTCTATAAGGGGTCTTCGATATGGGTCTTGATCCAGGAATTAAATAAATGGAAAACTCAACTTCTCGTTCTGGAGGATGTCCAGGTAAATCTTCCGGAAACACATCAACATATTCTCTCACAATAGGTACATCATCTATTTGAATATTTCTTTCCTTACCCTTAGTAATTTCCTTCTCTTCCTCCCCAATAATTGAATTTAGTTGAGCTACTGGGGGTGGATCTAGATAAGAATTATGTGGCAACGATTCTGCTCTAATGATAAGGTGTTCCTTATCATCATCATCAATAATAGTAACCTCTTTCCTCTTACAATAAATTTTTGCATCATGGTCCGAAAGCCAATCCATACCGAGGATTATATCAAATTCAATCATGGGTATGACGATGAGATCAGCAGGTAAAGAACATTTAGGTGCTCTAATGGGAACTAATCGACAAAACTTTGTTGCAACAATACTTCCCTTAGGGGTTTTGACCGACAACTCCCTTGGTAAATCAAATTGGAAATATCTAATTTTATTAGCAAACTGGGAAGATATGAAACAATGCGATGATCCAGAATCAAATAATGGATTTGCTAACCTTGAGGAAACCATTAAATTACCTGCCACCACGTCTTTCGGAGCTTCCACCTCAGCAGTAGTGATAGCATAAGCCTGGCCCTGATCCCTTGGCCTCTTCTGAGGTAAGTTCCCCTGACGCTTAGGACATTCATTTTCATAATGTCCCTTCTCTCTACAATTATAGAATTCCACGTTGGCAGCCACTTTCTTTCCCTTGCATTCATGAGCTTGGTGGCCTTTTTCACCACACATGTAACATACTCCTTTTCCTTTTAGACAGGCACCAGGGTGATTCCTACCACAATTATCAGAGGGTGGAAATTCATTTCTACCCTTCTTCCCTGTTTCCTTATTTCCTTTCCCAGAGTTTTCAGTGGATCTCTTCTTATCTTGCTTTGATTTAAAGTCATAAGAGTTAGAGAATTACTTTTTCGTCTTGATAGCGCACGAGACAATACCTTCGTATGAAGAGAAGGTTTGTGATACTAAAGATCGACGGAGAAATGGTTTTAACCCATCAAAGAAATGATTAGTCTTACTTCTTGGGTTAGATATGTAATCTGCAGCATACCTCGCTAACCTTGTAAAGTTAGCCACATACTTTGCGACATTCTCATCCTCCTTCTGCCTCAGACTCAGAAATTGCCTTTCCATATCCGCTCGATGGTCTTGAGGAAAGTATTTTTCTAAGAAAAGTTCTTTAAACTCCTGCCATTCCAGGTTTGTTAATTCATCATCTTCCTTTGTGTTTTGAATTAGTGACCACCATTGATCGGCATCTTCAGTGAGGCGGTAAACTGCCATGACAACTTTCTCCCTTTCACTACCCCCCCAAGGCATGGAATATTTTCTATAAGGAACTTATCCATTGCTCAGCTACTATAGGATTTGTACTCCCATTGAAGTTTGGTGGTTGTTTCATCATGAAATGGTCTAGCATTGATCCTCCACGTTGCGGATCAGGGTGCTCCATACGAGTAAGGTTATTATTCATAACCTGCGTGAGTTGTCCCAGTACGGTGAGAAGCTGATCAGCACGAGTTGTATCACTAGCTCCACCATAATTATCTTGAGCAGGAGGGGAATCCCTACACGGAGTGCGTGCATTGATACGGTTTCCATTCCTTCCACTAGGCGCCATTTCTAAACAATGGCATAAACTAGATTAGTTTATGTAATAAAATACATAATTCCATATTTGTAAAACACTTTACATAAATTGAACTATTTATGGATATAATCCATAATTATAAAAAGAAATGTTTCATTTGAGGAAGTATATACTCATAACCCTTCATAGTGTTTTGTAAAGAAAATGAGAATTATGCTAAGCATATCCCCTGGGAGTGTCGTAACCAAGAGTGCAGCAAGGCCCGTTGTCATGCACCAGTTCCCGTTCGAGTCTAGCTCAAAGCTTTGTTTTCGGGTTTTACCCTAGGTACATCTATGCCAGAGCCACCTCTACCTGCTCGTATCCAGACAGGGATGTATTGCACGGAAAACTCACAAAATCTCTATAATACAAAAATTCTAGGAAGTTTTTCTATACTAATCCTCAAAGTCTATCTTCGGGATATGTGCTCTAATCAGAGTTTATCTAAATCTAGCTTCCAAGGTTAGTACTAAACTGCCTCTGATTCTAACTGTAACGCCCCGAACCTAGCTACCCAGATTCGGCGCATTACTTCGTAACATTGGCATGATCACAAAAGATCAAGTCTTGAAAGACCGATTAGTTTAGTAGCCTTGGAAACACTAGATACATTCATAAGTCTTTCATTACATCAAAAAGTAAACAAACTACAATAACATGGTCTTCATAGTCCACACTCATATCCCTTTCTGACTACCCCTGCAGGTTATTCATAAAATACTTCTTCACATCCTGGAAAAATATTAAAACATTGATAGGGGTGAGCTCAGATGCTCAGTAAGGATAACAATATAGCGGAAGCATTCATCAATAAACATAAACATTTAAGGGAATGCATAACTAAAACAAAAGCCTTTTAAACATGAACTTCAACATAATATGGAAAAAGTAAAATGAGATAATTCCATTAACTTCTTCACATGGATATTCTACTGGTAGAATAATCACATGAAATATCAGTAACCACTTTCATAATGAGGGAATGTATAATTCCAGACATTCTGAAACATTTCGTCAAGGCCACGACCAAGACGTCTAAAATGATTAAGTCCTCGGACAAAACCATAACTCAAATTGGGAAAGGGCCTCGTCCAATTCCACGTCTAGTTGTCTCATGAGACCTACCGATGCATCGAGGAGATATAGAGGGCTCCACCCGTCACTTATTAAGTCCAATACATTCCTCATATGAATAGGTTTAAACATAACATAAATATTCGTATTAAAACTAGCATACGAAATGTCAACAATTTCTCCACAAACTATGGACGGTATAAAAATAACACATCCACAGTCAAATATATCACCAATGTTCAATGGAAGTTTTGTATCATAAATCAGTTTCAATTAAACATAAATCCCATCAAAGGATGTTGACATAGATGAAATCAAAGCTATTTGAGGGAAATATCTCTCTTTTTTGAAATCATATAAAAGTAACATAATAATACATTTACTTTGAAAATATTCTTATAATCTTGTAAGGGAAGCTTCAATGAAGTTATAATGGTGGAAAATAGCCACACCCACCATATAAGTTAAAAAAACATTCTTACCTTAAATTTATGAAAAAGGTTAAAAAGTACATTGTTTGGAAAACGACGGTAAGATTCCTCTAAAAAACTTATAAGGGTATAAATGACATTAAACCATTTTCCATTTAATAGTAAATTTTTTTTGAAAGACATTTTTAAGAAACATGTATGTGGATGATAACGAGGTCCCAGTAGATAATTATGTATAAACAACCTTGGATGATGAAGAGGTTGTGAAGTAAACCCTTACCTTGTACTTTCCCTTGGTTGGGGTAGGTTAACCTCCTGTATAATGGTGAAATAATTGTTATTAAATTATACAATAATCATATACATTCATATGATATCATATATGATCTTTTAACATTTCTTTGTTAACAATATCTTAGATTTATCGTTGTTTCGGGTGTTAACTTACTCATTTTCTTTTATATGCTTTGTTACGTAAGCCGTGTTTTTCATGGATAGGTTGTATCTTATTCATATCTAGAATGATATCATGTCCTTAAACATTATTTTTAAATCATCAAATGATAATTATACTTGAATGGATACGACGGAGAATGAATCTCATCGCGTTCGTGGAGATGGTAGTCCGTATGTACGCACGAGCGACAATATCATTATTTTGATATTAAAATAATATATAATTGGATATTATATCATATATACAGAATCATTATCATTTTATATTTATTATTTACATGAATTACATATCATTATTATACCCATATAAATAATAATATATTGACTAACAATTATACCACGACGTGGAGACGGTAAGCCGTACGTACGCACGTATGGTGACATGTCATTAAAATGATGGGTACAATACTGAATATGGTTGTTACATATTTATAATACCATCACATTATATATAAGTTACTGGAATTATAATTTTAGAATTGATATAATAAACAAAGAGGGAGTGGAAGAAGAAAGAAACTTGAAAGAGGGTGATGAAAATGTTACCTCTTCTTCGGGTTCTTCCTTTTGATTTGATCAAAATGACTCCTTAGGATGGCTTTCTGACTAAAGTAAAGCTTCTAGGATGAAGGGATAGATGTTGGGAGAGTTGTTGGGCAGAGGTTTGCCGAAACAAAAGGCTTTAATGTGTGAATAATGTGGTAGAGGTGGGGGCCTTTTATAAGAGGAGAGGAGGGGCTCTTTTGGAAATATTGAAATGTTACATTATTATACAATGCTTTTCGGATTTTAAAGGTCCCAAACTTATATAATTCATGTATAAGGTGATAAGGGTTCTAAATAAACTCATCCAATAGGCTTTGGACAAGTGTAAGCCTTGGATTTTGCATTATCTTCTCATTTTATTTAAATCGTTAAATAATGAGGTCATCGCTGCATCATCATGATGTCATAAATAATTTAATTTATTTAATGTATAAAAATTATAAAACAAATACTATGATGTAGGAAATCGTTTTAGATTTCCAATGACTATTTATAGTCAAAAATATGACTTGTACAACCCCCTATAAATTTTTTTTTAGTAAAACATATCATGTTTGTGTCATTTTTTACTTTAACATTAAATAAAAGGTATTTATGTCATTTTCCAACTAAAGTGGCTCCATGGGGTCCCCAAGTTGACCCATGGATTTTCTTGGTCGGCCATGACACATCAAATGAGTGTAGGACATGTTTCAACCTCATCTCATATTATTAAAATATTATTTTTACCTTAATCTACACTAATTACCTCTAATCGCGATTAAGAACTTAAAAGTTACTATTCACCAAAAATTATTTTAATCTCATTGAACCACATTTTACTTCTTAATGACAACCATGTATGTCGGATTTTTAAAAATCAAATCACAGAGGTGGTAATATTTCATTTAAACGAAAAATCAGTTATTTAACTACCATTTAGTGGTTTCACTATTCATCAAAAATTGAAGTTTTTCAGAACAATGCCAAAATTTCACCCTAAGCTATAATTGATATTCCGATTTCAAAAATGATGTCCATTTTACAAAATTCCAAAAATACAAGTTGCATTAATTTATTTTATAATTAATTCCTGCTGTCACAACAAATAGCGTGTTTTTAAGAAACAATTTATATCAAAAGATTGACAATTGTTTATGTCCAATTTCAATGTTAAATTAATTATAATGACCACCATTGGATAAAATGGTAAAAATATATTCTAATTATACTTTAAAACCACCAAATAGTATAATTTATCACTGTAAATTATTTTGATTAAAAAAGTAGTTTTTAAGTATTTTTCACTATTCATAAAAAAATTAGAAGTTCTTAGAAAAATACCAAAAATTCAACATAGGCTAATTTCGATATTCCGAATCCAAAAATGTAGTCAATTTTGATAAATAAAATTTATAAAATTTCAAAAATTAGGTATTACTATTCACAACGGCTAGTTTAATTAGTTGTGGTGTGTGTTAGAGCTCGAGGTTGCGTACAACACACGCTATTGCATTATTCGAAGGGAAACGTACCGTGGAAGCATGGGGTGTTACAATTAATTATTGAAGGTGAAACAAAAATACTTTTTCAAATGGTTTCTGAACCATCTTTACTAGAACAGACAAAAAGATCTCAGGCTGATGATGAGGGGTTCTAATAGAAGATTAAAGTAATGAATGATGAGATATTTAGTGACTTTATATATGAAGATGTGATTTTTTAATTTGGGAATAACCATTGTGTTCTCGATATAACGGATCAAAAATTTAATTGTTAGATGATGCCCATAGCTCTAATTTTTCTATACACCCTGGTAGGAGCAAGATGTATACATATTTAAAGGAACATTTTTTGTGGCACAACATGGAGAGGGAGATTTCTGATTCTGTGTCATGATGTATGGATTGTCAACAAGTGAATTCTAGAAAGAAACATCATGGAGGAGTCATGAAACCTATTCCCATACCTATGTTGAAATGGGATAATATTACGATGGACTTTTTCATGGGGCTTCCAAATACACCTAGAAGGAATAATGCACTATGGATCATTTTTTGTCATCTTACCAAGTCACTACATTTTCTTGCTATAAGAGATGATTTAGCACTTGAACATATAGTGAGACTATATATTAATGATGTTGTAAGACTTCATGGAGTACCCTTATCGATTGCTTCTGATCATGATCACCGTTTTATATCAATATTCTAGAAACATCTTCAGAAATCCCTAGATACAATACATTGTTTGAGCACTGCCTGCCACCCTCAAACTAATGGCAAATCCGAAAAGACTATTAAAACCTTAAAATAAATTTTTAGATATTTATTACTAGACATTCAAGGTATGTGAGATAAATATTTACCACTATTACAATTTTCCTATAACAATAGCTTCCATTCAAGTATTCAGATGGAACCTTATGAAGCGTTATAGGGAAATAGATTCCACACACCAACTTTTTGGGAAGATGTTGGTGAAAGAAAACTCATAGGCCCAAAACATGTTGAGGAAACAATGTAAAAGGCGGAGGTTGTCCAAAACCACATCAATGCAGCCCAATTTTGACAAAAGAGCTCTGCCGATAACTGGGGGAAGGATTTATAATTTCAAGGAGGAGACCGTGTTTTCTTGATGGTATCTCCATGGAAGGGTGTTATACATTTCGGTTAGAAGGGAAAATTGAGTCCCATGTACATTGGACCTTTCAAAACTGTATAATGAATTGGAGTTGTATCTTATCATTTGGAAATACCTCAAATTCTCTCAAATGTTCATGACGTCTTCCACGTATCACTATTGAGAAAATACATGCCTAACCCAACACATCTACTCAACTAGGACGAAATTGAACTGGAACCTGATCTGTATTTTTGTGAAGAGCCTTTGACAAATCTTGATACAAGAGAACAAGTGCTGAGAAACTAGATGACTCGTCTGGTGAATGTTCTATGGAGAAACCATAAAATGGAAGAGGAAACATTGGAAATAAATAAAAAAATGGTGAAGAACCACCCGAATCTTTTTGTGCGGTAGTATTATAGAAATTTTTATGACAAAATTATTTGAAAGAGGGTAGAATGTTACACCCCAATATTCCTTGGTACGTTTCCCTTTGAATAATACAATAGTTTCCATTGTACGCAACTTTGAGATTGTAACAAACTGCGACCAATAAAACTAGTAATTATGAATATCAATACCCACGTTTTGATATTTTATAAATTTTATCATTCAAAATGGACTTCATTTTTGGAATCGTAATATTAAAATTATCTTAGGGTAAATTTTTTGTATTTTTCTGAATACATTCATTTTTTTATGAATAGTGAAAAAACAATGTGTTATTGGATAAAACCAACTTTTTATTTAAATAATTAGTTATTTTATTTTAATTTATTTTAGGTCAAAATAGATAAATATTACATATATATTTTCATCTTAATTTATTGGATTCATTTTATAATAAGTTTAGATATATAAAATTTTATCGAACTATTAAAAATCATTTACCCACCTCCTATGAGGATTTTCAAATTTGAATAAAACATAATATTACAACTTTTGTGTGTTAAATTTCAAAAATTTGAGAGATACTGTTAATATCAGTATGTAAAATGTGGTTCAATATGATGAAAATAATTTTTGGTGAATAGTATCTTTTTACTTTTATTTACTATGGTAAAAAGTAAATTGGGAAATTAAGGGTTAAAATGATATTATTATTACCCAAACACATGTAAAAATTCTATTGGATAAGTTTAATTCGACCAATAACAACATTAGTAAAAACATATGATCCCCTTGGTCAACTTGGATTAGATTAGGACATTTATTATTATTTTATTTAAAAATAGTTAAAAGAGTTGAAATCAATGTTTAATAACTAAACCATTTTTAATATAGAGTTATACATAAGATAAATTAGACTATAAATATTCATTAGAAAGATACAAATATTTCCTAAATAATGGTATTTTATTTATAATTTTTAATCCTTAAATAATTATATTTATTTATGACACAATTATGATGCAGTAATTACCCAATTAATGAATGATTAAAATAATTGATATTATAAATATCCATATAAATATAATTTGACACTTTTAATGAATTCAAATAATTTTATAGAAAAATATTACATGTTATGGATGATTAAGTGAATGTTTTTCTAAGTAATAATGCTGTTATGAATTAAAAAAACAAAATACCATATAGTTTCACAATTGACATAAAAGAGTTTTTCTAAAAAATATTATATTATTAATTAGTATTCTATTCCTATTAATCTAAGGTTTGGTAAAAGGGATTAAATAATATTATATATGTCATTTATTAACCACTTTACATTCTCTTGGAAGTTTATAGTATGTTTATTTACCATATAATAAAAAAATCCAAAGAGACATGGTAAATGTCAAACTATTTAACTAAGAGTGAAATCTAAAATATAAAGTTAATATGGTGACCTAAACCTATCTAAAACACTCTGGATTAGAGGTTTTCGACCCATAAAAATCTTTTATTTTAAAGAATTCATTTTTTATCCATTATAAATCAAAAATAATTTTATTATAAATTAATATTTCCTTCTTTTTCTAATGTGACCCTCACTTTTTTTATAAAAGGGTACCTCACCTTCACTCAAATTCACACATTTAAAGCCATTTGGCTCGACCAATCCATGTCCCAATATCCTTTAAAATGTAATCCATTCATCTTATAGGCCATCATTTGGTCAGGAATCCATCGTAAGAATCCATGTTGATCTAATCAAAATGAAGAACATGAAGAAGAGGTAAATATTTCATAACCTCTTTCAAGTTCTTTTCTTCTTCCACTACCTCTCTCGATGTTGACTCCATTAAAAAATAATAAATTAAATATTTTATATATATGGTTATGTTATTATAAAAACTATAAAACCATATTCATTATTCTATGCATCCTATAAATGACAAAGTCACCATACATGTGTATGTTCTGATTACAGTCTCCATGCCATGGGGTAGTTTGTTACTCAAAGACTTCATCATTTGGATGGGAATAATAATGAGTATAAATGATGTAAATAATAAATATATCATGATAATGAATCTTTATATATGATATACCGTCGAATTATATGCGATTTTAATATCAAATTAATGATATTGTCACTCATGTGTACGTACAAATTACCGTCTCTAAGAACGCGGTGAGATTCATTCCCCATCATATCCATTAAAGACTAATTTTCATTTGATGATTAAAGAAAATAATATTTAAACACTTAATATCATTATGAATATTTCTTTGATACATCCAATCGATAAAAAATGTTATTTACCTAAAATTCATATAACGGAAAACGAATCCTTGAACACCCAAAATGATGATAAAACTAAAATATTATTAAAAAACTATATTTGAAGATCATATATGATATCATATTAATGTATTTGTTTCTTGAATAATTTAATAAAAATTATTTCACCAATATACAAGAGTTTTATCAACCCTCGACCAAGTAAAAGTACAAAGAAAGGGTTAATTTCAAAATCTCTTTATTATTTGAGGTTGTTTTTACGTAAGTATCTACTAGAACCTCTTTATCATCCACATCTATATTTCATAAAAATGGATTACACGACATTATTACTATTTTCTATACTATGGGATAGAGTCATTTATACCCTTGTTTTACTTTTTATAAAATGGCTTGAATGGAATCATTCTGTCGTTTTCCAAACAAGGCACCTTATGATTTTTTCGAAAAAATTAAGGTAAGAATGTTTTTTTAACTTACACGGTAGGTGCAGATATTTTATGCCAATTTAATACCGACAAAGCTTCCCATTAAAGCTTATATAAATATTTTAAAAATAAATTTTTTATTTTATAATTATTTTACTTTTAAATAATTTCAAAATATATATATATTTCTCTAAAAAAATTTGATTTCATCTATGTCAATATCCTTAGATGGATTTTCTGCTTTTTTGAAGTTGATTAGTTATGATACAAAACATCCATATTGTATTGAAGGTTTTTAATATGTTTGACTATAGATGTTTTATTTTTATATCATTCATGGTATATGGATAAATTATAGACATTTTTTATGCTAATTTCAATACGAATGTTTATGTTATGTTTAAACCGCTTAATATGAGGAATAAATTGGACATTGTAAGTGCCGGTTGGAGCATGTTATAGCTCATAGATGCATCGATTGGCCACATGGGACAAACTAGTGTCTTGGATCAAGGTCTTGATAGAATATGTTTTGTAGTCTTGGTAAAATGCCTTGACTATGTGGTTATGAACTCTAGAATTATGCATTCCATCATTATAAAAGTGGCTATTGATATTTCATGTGATTATTCGACTTTTAGAATATCCACATGACTAATTAAAGGGGATTATTTGATTTTATCTTGGCCATATTATGTTGAAGTTCATGTTTAAAAGGATTTTGTTTTATTCTTACATTGCCTTAAATGTTTATGCTTATTTATGAGTGTTTTTGGTGTATCGTTATCCTTACTGAGCATCTGAGCTCACCCCATTAAATGTTTTATTTATCCTCGGATTTGAATAATTGTATTATGACTGAACTACATGGATAGATTAAGGGATATTAGTGTGGCCTATGGAGACTATGTTCTTATAGTTTGTGATTTTATAATGTAATGTAAATATTATGAATGTATCTTGTATTTCCAAGGCTACTAAATTGATCGGTCTTTTAGGATATGATCCATTGTGATCATTCCAATGTTATATAATTATGCACTGACACTAGGTAACTCAGTTCGGGGTGATACATGATATACATTCAGAACTAATACATGAATTGTTTAATAAACATCAACACATTAATCATATCATGAAATTCTTTCCTTGATTTTATCCATCCATTTTCACCAATGTTGAAACAAATCCATGTTTATCCAAATTCAATGTATAATGATTGGATTTTGGTAGCCTTCAAGAAATAATATTGAAAAAAACTCATAGAACGATATTAAAATAAATATAACCACAATCTGTATGTTTACAAAAACATGAACTCCAAATACATAAATGCACCTCATGGATTATGTGTTTTTAATATAAATATTCAAATAAAATATTAATTATATGATAGAGTAAAATGAACCATAAAATTTCATGAGGATACTCTAGTTTTATAAAATTGAGTACCAATAATTACTCAATTCTTCACATACTATTATTATTATCAAATAGAAAGTGACTTAATTATTCAACAACTTTATAAAATATTCTCTTACGTATCTTGTGATCATTTCATTCACATATATTTAATCAATTAGAAAAACATCAATCTTCATTAAAAATACTAAATCATCCATCACTATCATCTATAGAATCTATAATCATCACATCGAATTATACAAATCATAATGTTCTCACTGGAATTTTTTGTTGTTAAAAATGACATAGAAAATCTAAATTATTCATAAATAATTATATTTTTATATAAACACTTTCAATATGATGAAATTTTACCAGTATTTAATATATTACAAACATTTATCTTTAGTATTAATTCTAATATAAATATCTATATTGATTTCATATTAAATTAACATCGTAATTTCATATGAGTTTAAAATATGTAACAATTTTTATAATGTTGTGACAATAAAATACAAAACATTTTTCATAGATCATACCCATGTTACTATCAAATAATAACATCCTTTATTAACAATCTCCCTATTTGAAAAAACACACATTCAGGGGAACCTTCAACATAAAATAGATTCTATGTCAAAAACATTAACATCTTTTAAGTGGATATGTGAATAATGAAACATTTCATTTTATATATAGGAAAATAAATTTTAGAGAGTCTATCATTATTCATATAAAAAACTAGGAAATTTTAAGAGAGTGTGAAATTGAAAACATGATTAGATCACAAGAACATGATAGTACATAGTGATCTGGATTACAATAAAATTATTTTTTGAATTTTTTCAAAATAATGGTGGTTTATGATGATGATCATTATTATTATTCAATTATTAATGATATATAATGTTATTTTATATTTATTCCAAATGTTTTATATAATTAAAAATTTAATTAATAAGATTTTATACAAGATACTTGTGCATTGAGAGAAGAGTTGAATTTTTTGTTTAACAAAACATTGTAATAATTATCCTCCTATAATTTATATACTAGGTCAATAAATGAGACAATGTAAACATAATGATGATATAAGTAAATATATAATCAATATCACATGAATTAAGTTATTTTATCATGGTTCACTCACTCGTTTTGTATATTGGATTCCAATATGGTGTATAATCATTCAATTACTATGTCAAACTTCTTTACATTGTTATCATGAAATAATAAAGGTTATAATGAAAATAAATATTCCTAATGTCTTGAATAATAATGATCAATAAATAGTCAATGATGTTAACATAGATTTTACAATACATTAAAATTTTCTACTGTGATGTATAATTGTGAGACTTTATAAATCTCCATGAACCTAGCAGGTGTCTCTTTCGAATTCTCTGTAGAATGTTTGGTTATCTATCTTAACGTTTTGTAATGCATCTTAATGATAATATCAATAAATATTTGAATATTTCAGAACCATTACATGTTGTTGTTATTACTGTGGATTCTCTAATCAATTCCATGTAAAAATAACATTATTAAGAAAACAAATACTCAAAAAATATAACAATTTGATTACTTAACAAATCTATGGTGGAAACCAAAAAATGGTATATATGAACCATGATATGATATATAAAATCATGAACTATGATAATAAATACATAATAAATTCCTCTCTAATCAAATAATACACTAATTATTCCTGAAATTATAGTTACTCATGTTCTTATTTTCCTCAAATTTTGATGTGATGATTAAACCCAAACATTTTATCTTTTTTGAATTAATTTTTAATTTCATCCACCATTAACTATGAACTACCAACAACTGAACCATTAGAACATTATTAATGAACCATGACATAATTTATTAATATATGATGTTTTTTGCGCATGTATAGTCATCCAATATGCATGTAAAGAACCATGATCAATAAAAGGACAGTTTTTCTCAATATCTTCAAATATCTCTTTTTGTGACAATTAAAAGAATTTTTTTTATAAACACCAGGATAAATATTGTTATTCATATAATGGTATCCATTAAAATAAGAAAATTAATTATACTAAAGAATAAATCGTAAATTAATGATCATGTTTACAATTAATAGAACATGAAGAAATATATCACAGTCATTAATAATTATCAATTTAAACTGTATGTAATGAGAATAAAATTTGAAGGACATTATTTCATGGAAATTTATAATTTTTGGCCCCAATAAAAGATATGTTTTTATAATTGTGACCCATGTTATGAATGTTAGGGTTTCAATATCAAAAGATAATGTTTTGGACTTTTTTTGGACTAGATTCTGGGATACCTTGTTAAATAAATTATAATATAGAAGGATTTTTCATTAAATAATAGTTTAATGTCATATCATGATTATTGCTTTATATAGGATCATGTCAAATTAATGAGGGAACTATATCATGAAGGGATAAGTTAATAGAATAACCAATATGTGTCATAGAAAGAATGTTTTGTGAGGTGTTTTTAGAAATGAAACAAACATTATGTTTGGAGATCTCTATTTAGTAGAGTATATCACATTCTTATAAAAAACCATATGTATCACCATGTAAAATATAAATATTACTCATTAGTAATCCATCTGAATAACTATTCATTTAGTAGTGTGTGGTTCACAACATTAAAGATCAACTAGGGGTATGTGTTATGGCATGAATTTCAATGGACAAAGAATACATGGATAAGTAACATCGTAAATGAAAGAGGTAATTCCCTAAAATAATAGTTAGGGGATTTTGGATCTTCCTCAAGGAAGGGAACCACTCTATGACCAGATTTTTCACTTCATGAAAATAACCTATTTTGGGGTAACGATTTCTATTTTTGGGTAGAAAAGTGATTACCCAATGGGGTGATGCAATGACATGTTATTTTGTGGGTGCACCACTGTGAGAACACAAATGTCATGTCATTACCTAATGATATTTAATATTATTAATTGTATCATTGGTCATTTGTGGATTCTTAATTGGATATATCCATCAATATTTCCACATTTCCATAAGTGCGAGTATGGGATAGGCCAAACTCCTCTTCAAGATTATCACCTACTTATATAACATTACGTGGTTATTTAGGAATTTTTTATAACATGGATTTGAGAAAATATGTCTCTCCTTATCAATATTATACTGATGATCTTTTTCCCTCTTATTTTAGATTACTCGATTTTGGGTTTTAGTGAGATGACTTATTCATATCATAGTGCAATCACCCCACATCAAGGGGATTTTTTTTAAATTGTATAGAATTTCCTAAAAAGATGTGTTGAAATTATTGAACATTGTTTTCCTTGAGGTTTGAATACATTTTAAGAGCGAACCCAATACAATTAAACATTGTTTTAGAATTGAGGGTCCAAATTGTGAGATTAATATTATATAAACAATCATGGGATATTTATTTATGATTATCAATATTTAATTTTCATTTCATTATGTATTATGTTAGATATATTTCAATTGGATAAAGTCATTATGATATTTTGAATGATTTGAATAGAAATTATTATTATTAGTGACCTTTAAATTCTTACGGATATGACACATTTTGTGATTTTATATTTGTGTGTGAGGATTAATATTAAATGTTTTGAATGTTTCATGACATGTGTGATTCACCACATAAACTGGGATTTCCATACATTAACCTTATATAAAACCAAATCAACTTATCTTGAAAAGTAGTTTGTGGGTGGAAACTCTATTGAATGACTGTTAGTGCCCTAATTTATGGATTTTTCAATAGAAAGAGTAGGTTATCAACTATAAATAGGATTACTTCTAAACATATGATTTAATAAATTTGATTTAATTACATAGATGTTTAAAATAAATCAGATTTTTTCATGAAATTAGTTCATAAATTTCGCTTCAATAAAGGCTGAGGTTTGTTGAAGAAAATTTTGATGCGATTTTATCCACATTTCTAGTGTGAATTAATGTAGAAAATAATGATTTTTATAAAAGGATTATAAATAATTTTATACCTTCATTTTAAATTTATTTTGTTAGGGAATTATTTATATTTGTTTTTTGGTTGAACTATGTGGATGATTACAATTTTTTTATGTGATGGTGTTATGAATTTATTTTTTGATTATGATTTCCCAGTGGATTATATATTGTATGGTGATGCATAATTTTGTGCATTGGTTATTGATCATTCTTTATTTAATGTTTAATTTTTCTTTTAAATTGATTTCAAAAACCCATTACATGGTATACATCAATAATATAGCATGGGTCGATAGAAAGATGAATAGTTTTAGGAAGAGATATAGTATTGTCATTTGGTGTAGATTTTGAATGGAGAGAGTTTTTCGGTGACAATTTTGGTTTAAATTTCTGTCATGTATACAATATGTCCTTAAATGGTATGTAATTAATTTATTAAGGTTTTGGGTGTCTATAACTTTTTTATTTTTGTCCCTTAGTAGATTGGAAAGGTAAAATTCATGTTTTATCACAGTGGTACTTTTATTCTTGGAGTGTCTACTTGGATTAATGGATGATCCTGTGGAAATACATGATTATATGAGGTATTTGTTTCTAGATGTTTGATAAGATGAAACTTGTGGTGGTATCCTTTTCATGAATAAGAGGATATTTTGATGACATATTATGTTATGTGATTGTGAATATTGGGCACACCACGGAGTAAGAACTTTGGTCTCTTACAGAGGGGTTTTTGAATATTAATGAGCACGATGGTGTTGGTGGGAACGTTTAAACATGATTTATTGAGATTATTTAGTCAATTTCATGGAATTGGTTAGATAGGTGACCTTACCACAAGTGAGAAGATAAAAATATGGACCTTTCTATAGTGATATGGGGTCGCTATTATTTTATGTGGTATATGCTCGTATTTTATGCTGATAATGGTGGATCTAGATTCTTGGAATCATTATGAGTGAGAAGGTTTTTCCAGGGTCCTCCCTTGAGTGGGATGCTATTTTCCACTATTTGGAATGGGATATTATTTATTGTGTGATATTTGTTTATATGTGACCGTCCTATTAGTATGATGGTTTTTTAAGGACATGGTATGAGACCCTACCCAAAAGAAGAGTGTGGTAGTATGGAATAGAATTGAAATAATTTCCTTTATTAAAAGGTAATAGTTTGAGCTTCATTAGTAAATGGATCATATACTACACTTGGATAATGAACACATGATAAGTAATTATGGTGGTATATTTAGCACAAAATTTCATAGATCGTATTCTTGAATGCGTATTTTGAGATTTATTTTATGGTTGGTGTATTGTTTGAGAAAATAATTATCTCTTCTGTATATTGTATTCACATCTATTTTATAATATCAATATTCTATATGTTAAAGGATTGAGGATTCAGAACGGTTCATTGGGCTCACTCATACCCACATACACACAATGAGTTTTGGTCTATATGGGTAGACATTTATATTATATCTCTAGAATATGAATTTTCTAAATCTAGACACATTGTTTGGGTGTAGAAGTTGTGGGGGATGAGTATTTAATTTGGATGATTTTTTTAAATGGGTTAGAGGCTACTGTAGTATAATTTCTATTTTTCATTCACAAATATAAAGAATAGTCTTCCATTGTTATAATTTTGTGATGATAATTTTAATGAATTTGTACATTTTTTTGCTACTTTATTATTATTTGATCAATTATATAGACTACATAACAATTTTTATTCTCTATTGTGGGGTATCTCTTGCCTCCCAGTTTTTCTCCATAGAGTTTCAGGATGTCATTTCATAATTGGATCATGGTAAATTTGTTGTAGACCTATTTATGACCCTATGTATTTATATAAGAGTGTATAACCTCCCCATTTTTTTCTAGTACCAATATTTTAGTTTATATCCCGTATTATATGGGGTTATTTTCTTGAGAATGTGTAGAGCCCCACAATTGGGTTTATATTATGTGTCCTATGCTACAATAATAGAATTTATATCTGATGATATTTTTTAGACTGAATTGTTTTATATATTTATATGGTTAGGTCCTCAAAAATTAAATGTCAAATTGGTGGCATGACGTTCCTAAATAGCATTAGTAGAAACCCATGTTTCTAGGGGATTACCAGTGTTGGAAGAACGGAACTCTAATATGTATGAGTTATTTGAACAAAAAAAATTTGTGATGAATGAGACTAAGGAAGAGTCATAGGGATTGGATGAGATACAATGGAAATTTTCATACATCATTATAATTTCATTCTTAGTAAATGATACGCAAGCCTATCTGAAATATTTTTTGATATTCATCCCCATAGATGTATTTTATTAATTAAAAAATATTATAATATAATAGATTCATTATGGAGTATATTATATGTATTTATCTAAAAAAATTTGATTCTAGGTTCTTGATTTATTTATTTTGGATTATTATAGTTATTTCTCCAATGTTAAATGATTTTTAAGAAAATGGATTATGAGGAAAACCCCTATTCAATAGTAATATTTTTACAATTGAGTGATTTGTGCATACAATTGTTTTATAAGTCAATATTAAAATAAATTAATCATGGAACTACTATTTTATTAAAAAGATTTTGATTTTCATGTTTTGAGAAAATATAAAGAAAATAATTTTTTAAATTGGATTTTTAAATGATATATGTACACGATTTCTATTTTGAAGAGATAGTGGATTAAAAAATGATTTTTATTCATCATGATTTACATCCATGGAATAAACAAGGTATTATAAGGGTTTATTTTAATTTTAGGGTGAGTTTTGTTGTAAAATTCATTGAGATAACCTAATTAAGAAACTATTACCTATGTAATACATGTTTTCTAGATTTTATTGACTTTCCATAGAGTGAATCCGATGCATGAATTGTGTTCTTAATAAGTTATACATGTATTTTTAAATGAACATGTTATGTTGGAATGGTGTATACAAATGTGGGATAAATTTGGAAAATATAATTGGTTCTTTTGTAGATTATGTATTTATTTTTTTTAGTTGTGGACCTGGGACAACCTTAGTTCTTCAATGGTTATTTTGATTGGTATTTTAGGATTATTTCTAGAGAGACCTGTGTTTTATGTTTTTGGATAGATGTATGACATTTTTATCATGTAGATTAAATATAGATTGATGTGTATGGGGTTTACATTGATTGATGTGGGTTTTTTGTGGGAGATCCATCTTATGTGAAGAACAATTAGTAGAATCCACACTAATGAGAGGATATTTATTTTTGGGAGAATAAAATTCATAGAGATAAATAAATTAAAGGAAAATTGGTGTTTTGATATGGATAGGTGATGTTAAGAACCATTTTGAATAATTTTGGGTTTTCAAAAATGATTAAATTTATGTTCCATGTATTCTATTAATGGGCATTAATTTATGATTCATATTGGCATTTAGGTGTTAGGAGAGTGATCGGGTCTAATAATTATGCTCACCAATGGATAAGACGTTTTATATAGAAATTGTATATAGGGTTTAACTAAGTGAAAATAATGATACTACTATGGAAGGTAGAATCATATCCGTTGTAGTTGTACGACCCTCATGTTGGATATGGGCATTGGTTAAAACGATTCCATGACTAAGCCAAATTTGATATGTGTTTTTATCAAAAAAAACATAAAATATTAAAAGCATGGTTCTTAAGAAAAATTATCCAATACATGAAATATATAAATATATATGTTAAAATTATCATAGAATATTATTTTTATATAGTGTGGATTCATTGATTGTAAAGTGAACATTAAGTATATATTCATCTTCACTATTCAATAATTATATGAAACCACTTCATATGTATATTTAATCTATAATATGTTATATATTAGTTATAAATAAATACATTATCATTTAAAATTGTAATAATGATTTTAATTATCATTTATCTGGAAATAATTACTTCACAGAACATTGTTGAATCCATTAGTTGTATTGAAGTCGTTATAATAATCATTCAGATATAGTTTATTTCAAATGAATGTCTATTAACCCTCAAATCAAATTATGTTTTCGGTATATTAACATATTTTACCAAACTATAATTTAAAAAAATTTGGATTATAGGGTACCTATATTTATAATATTTATAGTTATATTTTCATATGATATTTTTAATATAAATTTACTCAATGTAATCTAACATTAAAATTTATTTTACAACTATATTGTAATTATGACACGTAAACATTGAAAATATTACAATCTGTTCTTATATAAATATCGGATTTAATTTAATTTTTCTCCTAATAAAAAATATGTTGAAAAATAATACAATTTCATTAAAATATAATTTTAAATTTCATTTACAACATTTATGTTTTTCTACTTAATTTTGAAATTATTTATTAAAATTTTTAAACTAGTACAACATCCAATATGAATATTTTGATACAAAAAAATTATTTTGTTTTTATATTACATAAAATATTTTTCACCAAATATAATTTATAACAAACAATATTATTTTCATATTGATATTAATTTATCATATTTTTAATCTTACTAAAATATATTTTATTTCATATTATTTTAATAAATTTACTAGTAAAATAATTTAGTTATTGGAATAGTAATGTATTTTTCATGAGTAATGTTTATCTCATAAAAATTACCTTCAATATTATTTATTTAAAAGAGAAATTATATATATTTTGTATATTTATTTAATAAAATTTAATTTCTATCTTGAATCAGTTCATTGTAAATATCATTGGGGTCAGATTATTAAATTTTATTAATACTATTAAAATATGATAAAAATGAAAAAATATTTTAAAATAAGGTAAATATTATGTCCTCTATATACAAAAAATATTAAACTAGAGAATTATAGTTCTTTTTTCTTAAATTTGTGACTTGCATTATATTTGATCACTATGGAAGTTAGTGGGGCACTGTGGAGTCTAGTGAAGGAGACAGAAAATTCGAAATATAAAATACTGATTATATTATTCCATGAAATTCCACCCACCGCACCCACAAATATACATCCCATCATCCCATCAATTAAACACCGTGTATAAATTAATCTCTTTATTTATAACTCAAGGAGTTGTCCCTATATCTCTCTCCTAAATATAATAGTTTTAGTAGTAATAAGTTTTTGTTCTATACCAACAAGCTCATGTAAGGTGGTGTTTTTTACTCCTCTAATTTCACATTCATATTTGAAAAAAATTATAAATATCACTATTAAAAATTATTTCACTTTTATCAAATTTATATAATTATATTTTAATATCATTTTTTTATTTCTCATTTATTTCTTCAAATAAATCTCACATTAACCATTACATTATTTATTACCATGAAAACAAATGGGTTTCTATTACACCCTCTTCATTACCTACTTGAATTTTTTATCTCATGTAATATTATAATTGATATTATTACATGATTATAAATTTTTTTATTATATATCCTTTGATATATTAAATAAATTTAATATATACCAATACCGCTCAAATTAAATTTTCATCAGTTTTTACGGTATTGAATAAATGGTCTTTTTTATCTCTCTCCAAATTCCCTTTTTATTTCCATTTTTATATCCATTTAAAATTTAATTTTATTATTCCAATATTTTTATATTATTATTTATTATTACATATGATATAATATCCATATGATAACATATTTTACATGAATTATGATTATGTAACAAGTAATTTTTAATATTAAACATACATATTTCCATAAACATCAAACACCTAAGCATACCATTGATATTAATTATTGTGGAAGTATAATTAATGATAGTTGGTACTTTTCTATGGATTTATGATTTATATTTAGAGATTTGAGCCAATATTATGTCTTAGAGTAATTATAAACTATTCTGGAACATGTTGGCCTGGTGTACATTCATCAAGGAAATTGAATATCACTAATGAATATAAAATATAGATGATTATATATTTCTTTATTAGAATTTATTTCTCCAAAATTACATTGGTATCATAATAATGTAAATAAATATATTTGACCTTAATATATTTTTTACTTGATTGCTACAACTCCATATCCTTGACAAAATAAAAGGTTTTTTTAAATTATGAATCCATAGTTAACATTAATATTTTTTATGGAATTCTACTATAAATAACTGTTAATTTATTTTAATTGTAAATTTATTTACATTCTTATAATATCCTCTATTGTATACATATATATATATTGAAACAGAAGCTTCATGGATTAGTTTTTTTATGTGTTCCTATGTTTTCCATTTTTAAACATTTTTACATGTATATTATTGACAATTATAGAGAAAATTGGAATGTGTTAGAAATTTTTGTCAATTGAGGGACCCAAAATTAAATAAGTGTTTAATATAATAGAAGGTCTAATGACACAATTATTATAGGGTAATGAGAGAATACTTACCCTTTATATATGATTTCTTTGCACAAGGCCTTGGTAATATGATCATAATTTATGTCATTATGCATTCCCATAATTTCCATCATTATGATATCATTTTATTTATTATATGTATTTAATTTATTTATTTTTGAAACCATATATTATATTATTCTTATTAAATAATTTATATTTCATCATTAATTTATATATTCCAACTATATATCCAATGCCAATATTAATCATTGTTAGCTTCCAATGTAGGACATATATTATGGGCCATCTATGGTCACACATAACATTTTTTTCCATTTCCACTTGTAATTAAGTGTAATAATTTCTTTGATCTTCTCTATAGATAGAATTATTTAAAAAGTAATTTTACCCAAATGATTCAATATTTCATGTTGTAATGTAATTGTAATGTATCTATTATCTCCAGGACTACTAAACATTAATCATTGGAAAATAATATCATTTTATTTAATAATTATATAATTAATCACACACTATATAGGGTTAAATGGTGACTATTGGATTTTTTTTTTCAGGGAATGGTTTGGTAAAAATACTAAGAACTAAATTTTGAAAATCATTGGTTGAGAACAAATGATCTAAGATAATCCAACACAAATTCCCAAAAACTTATTTGATATGGGATTAATAATTATAATGTTTCTTATGATAAATACAAAGTAAATTTTTAATTACATATAATAAATAATTTTATGTTCTTAGTAGTAAAATTAATAAATGTTAAACTATTATTAATTTTAGTAATTCTGATTTTATTGTATGAATTTTTTACATAAAACCACATGAAAGAAAAAATCATTATTTGATAAAAATAGTTTATTTATTACAAGTATAGATATATTTTTTAAATGTATCATTCTATTTTATTTATTTTAGGTAATGTCTGAAATTAGCCTTTTTGAATTATATTTTTTAGTTTAAAAAAAGATGGGAAAAATAATAATTAATCTAAAAATCAACTTATCTTATGATGGAAACTAATAGGAACTATAGTTTTACAGTTTGGAGGAAACAATTTTTATTATTGGTGGATAATGTGATATCATAGATTTCATATATAAATTATTATAATATATGTCAATTTTGATTATTTTATAAATATTTTATTTATGATTATAAATTTTATAGAATAATTAAATTAATAAATACATGGATATTATTATATTATGTTATATTCATTATATAAATTATTTAAATAAAAAAATATAATATACAATGAAATTAATTATGTTTTAATAATATATGAAATTAATGTATATTAATTTCAATACTGATTAGTGTATATATCATATACATCCATAAAAACAATGAAATTTATAATCCATGGAATAAATTTTTTTATATTCATTAAATCATTAAATAAATATTTTTTTTGGAATATTAGATTTAAGTATTGAAAATTAATGAATTTCAATGCATAATTTCGAACATATATTATAACTATAAGGAGAATGTTTTACACGAAAAATATTCCTAATATTAAAAAAACACATAAAATTGTTTAAAACAAATTAATATGAAGGTATGTAGATTCAATATTTTTTTCTAAGAAATTGATTATATAAAAATAATTAATAAAAAATTGAATATATATTTATATCAATATAAATAATATATATGTAATAAATAAATATTTGATCATGTGAAATTCCTTTAATTGTGTGATAATATTATTCATATTGAATTTAAAACATTATGATGTAATATATATTATATATATAATTTTTTCATAGTTCTAATGTATTGATGGGTAAAAATATATTTACAAATTTTTTTATTAACTATGTAATCATAATGAAATATAATTTTTATGGAAATGGATTTATAGTACATACTTTTCAAAATTGATGATTACATGGTGTCTACATACTACATTTATACACAAATATATTTAAATGATCATTTTAATATAAATTAATACATTGAAATATTGTTTTATTTTTCTCGTTAAAATTGTAATTTAATTGTAACTTGACAACTTCTAAAAAACATTAATATGTTATTTTAGACATTTCATGTTTTATTTCATATGCATCACGATGAATTAAATAAGTTGATATGTAATTTTGGACCCTAAAAATATATGTTATGATTCATTTATATAATATCATAATACATTATGTAATTATAATATTATTTTAACAATGTTTAGAAACTATTACAACAATATATGTGCATTCATATATACAGTGAACATTTTTTAAAATGGTATTTTCATATAGATTCTATTAAAGCTAATTTTTAATATATTTTTATTTAGTAATTTTGTAATTAAATTACCATATTTTGAGGGTTGTTGTTTTATAATTGATATCAAATTTGTTTAGAAAAAATCACTTGAGTAATAATTTTATGATTGGGTTAATATTGTATTTGTTTTGAGTAATGTTTTTCATAAAAGCACAACTTTAGTTATAATTTATTTAAATATGAAAATTATAATATATTGAATATATGTATGAAAAAAATATATTTCATATTTGGAATCATTGTTTGAAAATTATATAATGTTAAAAAAATTATATATATTTGTAAAAATATAAAAAACTGGTAAAATTGTGTAACAAAATAAGATAAGGTATATATTACTTTATTCATATATATAAGCATGTCCCAACTCATAAAAGTTAGGCCATTTTCATAATTTTAAATTGAACATATATAGTATCTCTAATGGGGGTAATGGGGTACTATGTGGAGTAGTGGATCACTTAAATATCAATAAATAAATTTTAGTTACATTATTCTATAAATTTCACCCACCATACCTAAAAATATAGAGAGCATGCATTCATTTCTCCCATATTATTTTTTGATTTAATATATTCATTTATTCCTAAAATATTCTTTACCATATCTCTATATTTAATCATGAAGATTTTTTATTGTTAGAAGGAATTATTCAAATCAATGAATCTTATGTAATGTAAGGGTTTATGTTCCTCACATATCAATTTCATGTTGAAAAGGTTTTATGATACCCTTTTAAAAATCCTTTTAATATTACAATATAAATTTTTTTAATGTACTATTATCCCTATTATCTTGTTCTTCATGATATATTGTAAAATCTATGTCACATAAACCATTTTATAAAACATTACCACACATACCTGAGGGCACATATTTAAATCTCTTCATTTACAATTTAAATTTATGTTGTATGTGATATCATTCTATTTAACATATAAAGTGCTTTTATTTATATATATAATCGTTAGTATCACCCATTTTATATGTTATCATTATAATAATGACTAAATCACAAACCTATTTCACTCTTGTTAGCCATTACCATTATAATTTGTGTGTTATTTTCTCCCTCTTCAAATTTCCTTTTACATTTTGATTATTGTATCATTTTTAACTTCTAGGTAATTATACCAATATTTTCATGAATTTATTGTAATATTGGTTTTTTTTGTTGTTATATCCATGTTATTAACAATTAAACACACATTTATCTTATATCCTATATTGTTACGGTGTTTTAACACACACATGACCATCAACTTCAAATCCCTATATATGCTATTTATTTATCATAGAATTGATCTATTGTTTCAAATAGGTGGGAATTTACAAATAAAATTTATGGTGATATAATTATTTGAGCCTCCGTCATGTCATAGTAGGATTAAACATGATTTTGGAAAATTTTCACCTATTCCATTAATTCATGCTGACCTAGAGGCCAATCCACATAAAAAATAATTAATTTAATAAATGTGGGACTACATGATACTTATTTATTGTGGATTTTTCCAAAATTTATTTTATCTAATGACATTAATAATAAATTTATTTTAATTACTAAACACATTGATCACCTTAGTCTTTTTAAGTACTAGATAACAATAATTAATTCTTCTTCTTCTTTTAATGGTACACTTTTGAACATTTTGAATCCCTATTTTTCTATTATATTTTTTGTTTAATTAAACTATAAATACAGATCAGTTTATTTAATTGGGGATTTTATTGACATTTGATTATAATCCTTTGTTCTATATGGGAAATTCAAGTATATTGTTAATTCTTGATTATAGTTCCTTGTATTAACTATACACATCCATTATATGATGCAATGCATTGGAACAATATAAGATGGCGGGGATCAAGATTTATATAAAACCCCATTAAAGTGTTATGTTTTATAAGAAAACTAATTTATGTTTAGGGGATTATCTGAACCCTTTTTGTGTGATTTCTTATGACAATGAGTCGACTGTTTGAATATTATGTCCTTTATTATTCATTCCCATAATTTTCATCAGTATGAGATCACTTTATATTTTATATATGATATTTATTTTTTATGATACATTGATTATGTTATATATATATATAATTAAATATGTGACGTTATTTTTTTACTCACATTTTCCTAGTTAATGAAGTTTTGTACTGTCAATTATTAACAATATTAATAACATTAAGGAATAAATATTTATACTCAAATGATGTAATATGTCATGTTATAATGTAATGTTCAATTATATATTTACATAATTATTATAAACATTTATATTGGTAATAATACCTCTTAATATGTTATTACAATTTATAAAATATCCTACAATATTGAGGTCTCCTAGGTTAGGTGTGTTACAAAAGTTAATTCCATTTAATACAAATTATTTTTATAGTTAGGTGCTCTATTTTATGATTTTTATTATTTTATCTTGTTTATTATAGTCCCAAAATATATATTCAAGTATCTAGTGCCTTATTATGATATTATGATATAATTTTATGTCTCGAGAAAGTCATCATGTGTTTCCACTAATGTTGTTTCTTTCATCGATGATTCTTTAACTTCATTGTTAGTGTTTCCAATATGAATGTATCATTATTCATAAATTTAATATAAGGTAATGTTATATTAAAGAACATGATTTATTTTATCAATAACAAACAGAAGTCCTTAATGTTATAAGTAGGAACATAAATATGATGATGGTTTCATTTACTTCACTGAATGGAATTAAAAGTAGTGTATTAATAAATATCCATGAAAACAATGTCAATAACATGATCCAAAAATTGGTTTTTATGTGATAATCCCCATGATTTATAGTGTATTATTACCATAACAATGGATCATGAAATTAAAATCATGTAAATTAATTTACCTCTTCCACCAGTGATAAAGTGTATGGCTAGAAATGAGGTTATCTCTAAAATCATTTTTCACTATGGATAGATAAATATAGACATACACAATATTTTGAGACACATATCTAGGTTTTAGATTTCAATGTATGATTATTTTATACTCTTTCTATGTAATGTAAAACCATAGATACAATTCAATTGATCTAATATCAAAATTATATGTTTCAATGGTATCGATATATAAATTAATCTCCATGGAATTTTAAAAATACATGAAGATTGAAAATAAAAATTATATAGATAAATAATATGTTTTAATGAGTTTATCATTCCCTAAACCAATGGTAGTATACTTCAAAACATAATACATCAAATGAAAGGGCCTATGTTTCATTCCATGATCTACCTCATAATCAATGGAAAAAAAATTCTAAGTTAATGTGAAGATGATGTATTACGACCATAATTAATGGGATTTTTTTTATTGTGAATTATGGGGGAAATATAGAGCTATATTATATGGAATACTAGGAAACTGACTCAAAATTAATTAATCCACTATTTGAATTGGCGGAGTTCATGAAATGTAGGTTCTATGATTGAAATATTGATCTAACATTTCCTCAGGAATTTCATTTGTCTATGTTCATATATTATGTGATTTATAGTCAATGGATACATAATTTTCCCAAATAATTGATCAATAAAGTCTACCAATACCTATTATTCTTATATGAGAACTTTTATTCTATCCTAGTTTATAAAATATTGTATCACAGTTCACAAATGTTTTAATAAAATTACTTTACCAAAGGTGAAATGTTGTTACTCATCAAAATTTTATTTTTGTCAAAATGTGGTAAATATAATCCAAATTATTGGGGAATATATTCTATATCATCTTATATTTAATTACATGATATTTTCATTATAATGGTCCAAAAAGGGACACTTTATTGTTTATATTCTTGGATATTATGTAAAAAACCCATAATAACAGAAAACATTCTTTTAATTAACGTGAAATACAACATCATGAGTACACATTAGGATTCATTTATTAAATATCAAATATTATGGAAATACATTAATGTAAATGGGTGATCAAGAATAAGGGTTACAGAAATAAGGGGTAAAATATATAATGTTGTCATGAGAAATATTTATACGATCATGATGCATAAGAATTAAGAATTAACAAAATGATTATTAGTATAATAAGAGCATGAATCAAAACCTAAAAAATTATAAATAACATAAAATTAAGGAATTCGTAAGAATATCACCATGGTTTATCACTATTGTTTCAAAAAAAATTACAAAATTTTTAACCATTGTATCCATAAATCATGTCAATGTTAAATATTATGTTATTTATCCAATGTATTAGAGCAATATTAGGTTTCACCATTTATATCTATTTATTTTATGGGAGATATATAGATTATAATAAAATATTTCATTAATAACACAAGGAGAATAGGAATAGGTTTTAAGCCAAATCATGATGTATAAATGTGCTAAAAGACAATAGAATTAATTAATTTTTAACTCATGAAATTGTATTGTGGGGTTCGTATATTCAAATAAATTTTTCAGATAATAATTTCATATCAAGGTTAATTCCCATGGAAAATTATGAGTTTTGGCAATTCTTAAAATTAGTAGCAATAATTGTTAAAAACATGGATTAAGTAATAGAAAAATGATAAGGGTTGAGGGGATCCTATTGATAATGGATTATTATAACAGTATTATTATAATATAATGTGGAAAAAGGAATATTTTTATGGGATTATAATATAGGACCCAAAGACTAATATTTAATTGAAAAGATATATGGATACTTCATACAATTTTCTTTTAAATACATTATTAATAAATGTATTTCCCTTATAAACAAGGATATTTATGTCCCTAACACATGGAGTGAGGGAAACATTATCGTGGATCACATTCCATATCTGAAAAAACATGGGTCTAAGGTCATGTCCCTTCCGAAAATCACATTGCTTAAATGTGATGGAGTGAACATGATCTTTGGATATTCTATATGTCTCCAATATTTTATTCCTCCATAGGTTTAGTCTCATCTTGTTCCGTTACTACCTTGATCGCATGATCCATTATTCCATTGTTTTCCCTTTATCACTTTGTACTTATTCATTGAATAATAAAAAATTATGGTTGATGGTGATGATGAAGAGTTACTCCTAAATCATGATGATTGGAAGCATGGGGGATGAGGACACCAAGGTGGTCCTTTGGAGAAACAATTACCTGAACCTCAAGGTGGATGGGATCATAGAGATGATTAATTTTGAAATGGATTAGTATTTTAAGAAAAAAGTGGAGGAAATGTATAAGAATTTTAACATATAGGTATTAGAAATCTATTTTGTGGAAAATTATAAACTATAGGCTTATCTATGGGTTTTTATCATAGTGATGAAATTTTGAGAAACAATTTTTGATACAATATTCAATAAGAAATAAAAAAATTTAAACACATCTATGGACCACGTAATGTAAGTTTTGAAAACTTTTTAATAAAATATTTGAACGAAAAATAATAGTATAGTAAAAAAAATTAGGTCATGTGTTGGTGATAAATAATTATATAATCATTGTAAAAAACATTTGATGTCATAAAACATACAAAAAACCAAAAAAATTATTTTTATTATTCTAAAAATATATATTATTTTTACAAATTAACATAAATTTAACCTAACCCGATTTTGATATTCTGAATTAAAATATTTTATTTATTTTAATATAATAATTCTATATATATGATAATTTTACATTAAAATACAAAAATATATATATTTATTTAAAAGTATCATTTTTTAGTCATAGCCAATTTTCGGACACTTATACACATTTCCTATAAAATTTTAAAAATAATATTACTATATATAATATAATAATAGTTTTTAGATGAATATTTATTTAAAAGAAATATTATTTAGAATACCATTTTTTATTATTAATGTCACGAACTATCCCGGTTACCATGGTAACATGATAGAGGAGCCGACAATTACATAAGCAAAAGGTCGTTTCTAATCTCTAATGGTTGTTGACTAAAACCTAGAATCATATAAAACAAACATGGGAAATAATTTTACAAAAATAGTATTATTTCAAGATAATAAGTTAGTACACATACAATAAAAACACCATAGAGAGAAGTGTACCATAATTCAGATAGGTATGAACAACCCCATGTACTACAAAAAAGTAACAGAATAATTAAATTGCATGCCATGTCTCAAAGGAAACAACTCTCTATGTCCAAATATCAGTATCTAGTAACTCATCTAAGTCATTCTTTACCCTTGTGCAAACCAAGATGGATATAATCTACAAACACAGAATGGAACAAGTTGGGTGTGAGCTAAATTCCATATATGGTCTCACAAAGGATTTCATAATAATATTTCAATATTTAGTTATACCTATAAAGACATTTCAATTTTTAAATAAATAAGATTGGAATTTCCAAAGAATATTTAAACAAATCATGATTTTCATTTCAAACTATAGGAATACTTTAAAATAATGCTTCATTTTTCAATTGATGGAATATTTATAAATAAAAGGACTAATAAACCATTTCATATGAAAAAATTTATCTAATTTCGTAAGGCATGTAAATTTTTTTACAAGATTGGAATACATTTATATCTCATATATAAATAATATAGAAACAATGTAATCTGCCAAGAGGTTTGATATTTCCATTCTATGGTATCCCCACACAATTTTATGATCACAACATCAATTTGAACACATATACCTTGACACTAGAAATATAGGACTCTTGTATGTCCTACTGATGAATGGGATGTGATAAAATGTGTTTTTCAGGGTTTTAAACCACCAATCTAGTGCTAGGACTTTTCCATCCTAATGTGTTTCTTCCAAATTACACACAAACAACCTAGGATTTATTCTTCTCGAGTATAAATCATCTATGGGAAATTTTATATTAAAATAATAAAATACAATGAACCCCCATTCTACCATTTCAAAAATTCTTTTTTTACATTTAAAACCCACTTTTTTTATCAAATCATTTCATTTCAATAATAAAACCAAATGGTTTTTATCAAAACCATTTCAAACCATTTTCCTAAATATTAATTTGAAATAAATTCACAATTATATTTCAAAATTTAATTCACATAATTAAAATCAAAATAATAATTGAAATAATTTCCATTACATTCACAATTTATATTCAACAATTTAGATCCCCACAATTTTGCATCGATTTCACAATCACCTCATAATTAAATGGAATTGTCTGTTTCCCCAATTCCATTTATATATTTAATTTAAAAAATCCATATTCAATGGAATTAGATTTTTAATAAATCAATTAAAATCACATTAATTTATAATTATAAATTAATTTAAATAATCAATTATGAAGTTTAGTGTTAATTAAAATTTGGAATCACAAAGGATCCACCATCCTCGGGATAATGGGATCTCAAATCATCAAACCCAAATTGAGAATTGCTAATGATGATCAATGTCAATGTTATATGAGAATGAATACTTGGTTTGAGATCCAAATTTAGAGGGTATCATATCCTCCAAAATATATATATATCTACAAACCTCATGGAGGGAATGAGATATATTGGGAGATAGATGATGAGAAGTGGTGACTAACCAAGAGAGGAACAATCTCTATTAGCCAATATTTTATCCTCATCTAGGAGGGATTAATGGGTCTAAGAACTACTCTTGGGAGACTAAATGGAATAAAAATTAATATATGGGTCATACAGGTTCATCAAGATTATAAAAATAGGGATTTTGGACTTTCAAAACCAAAATCTAGAATAAAAATCTCATACTCACTGTTTGTTGGAAGTGGAAGCACAGTTAGACCAAACCATACAGCCTAGCTTTGTTCCCCATTAAATGGGATTCATGGATTTTCTATGTAGTTGCCTTGTTTGAAAAACCAATAACCAACTATGGAAAACCCCACTTCTTGGGTCTGCATAATTTTCCTTGAGAAGGTACGCAGTTTGGGAAAACCATGCCCCAATAGTGCTCTATCCCAGAAACAGATAAAATTGATAAAAATAATTTCTAAAACAACAACAATAAAAATTAAACTAATGGATATTATAAATAGTGGGTTTATGAATACCTAAAAATAGTTAGAGGATTTTACAACCTCCCCAAAATATAATATTTTTGTCCCCATAAATATTACTCGAAGGAATCCATGCTAGAAAGATAAGGACATCACTCTCTCATCAATTCAGCCCTCCTCCATAACTCATGATTATTCGAACCATGATTCCATTGCACTAAAAAAGGTATAATCCTCTAATGGATAAAATTAGTTTAAAATAAAATATCATGGATTATAATTTAGTAATGGATAAATCATGTTCTCCATTATAATAACTCTATCTCAAAACATTAAATGGATCCAGATAGATACTTTCACAGATGAGAAATGAAAAACATGTTACGTATCGATGTTCCCTATAGTTGACATTCAAAATGGTATGATACTTCTCCCACCATTTCAACAACAAAAAAATTTCCCAAAAAATGAGGATATTGTTTCCCATTCATCCCAAGTCATCGATGAAACAAATGGGTGGAAACATTCAAGAACATCATCTCACTAATTGATAACAACAATGGACTACAACAAAGATACGAATATGAAATATATTGGATTTATTCATCAACATCCTCAGATGAATCCACTAATAATTTATGTCATCACTTGAACTAGGCATGGTTCAACAAAGGCACTTTGGCTAATAACTGACCAGCATAATAGAGATCTATAAGTTCATCCATACACAGCCTCAAAATAAACTATTTGGATCATTTAAGTAATTATTTTATAAACAAACTCAACATATTCCCAAATATCAACCCATCCTCCTCCATATTCAGAAACCTAATTGTGAAGAATATCATCAAGAGTCAGTATTGCTCTTTCATTCTATCCAACTGACAATAGATGGTTCATCATACTCAAAGAGACATGAGAACCTAGTGCCTCCTAAAAGGCCTCTCCGAAAATTAGAAGTCAAACAAGGATCCATACCAGGGACTATGTTATATGGTACTTCATTCAAATTAATGATCCATTTTACATAATGATATCCCAAATTCATAACAATGGTTATATCATTAATGTTTATAAAGTGAGTATATTTAGTTAGCATATGGATCGTTACACGTGTCGCATTATTATTCATTATGTGAATTCCATCCAAACCAAAAAAACTACATAGAGATATCCTAAAACATCCTTGGGGGGAACAGAAGATATTGAATAATACCCAAATGTTTTTGTTCATTTCCATAACCAATTAGAATGTATAACATCATGAGAAAAAATGAGTAATGTCCCCTCCCATACCTTGAAACATGAATTGGAATTTCATGTCATATAAAATCTTTAGGGTTCCTGGTTTCATATCCCACAGGTAATTTTGGAGATCTCCCTCAACAGTTTTCCTTACAACTAATATAAGAACCAAAATATTCTGGTAGAACTGAATTTCCCATATAGAGAACTACCACTCAACAATCGTTTAGCCACCATAAATTTAGTCTCTAATGATAATAAACTATTATTCTATATTTTATTCCTAATGAATCAATTTGGGACGAGTGGTTTAAAAATTTAAACTAACCAATTAATCCTCATCCCCTAATTTTTGGAACACTATATGAAACTTTGTCATTATATCTATCATGTTCCCCTATTTTAGAGATTCATTCATGGCTTGATATGAAGGTTACCTACTCAATTACTCTGCAAAAAAACATCAATTTCTTTGCGGTATAGGTTCTTTAGAAGTCTAGTTATTGTAATTGTCCCTCCATTCACCACTTTTGAAGGATAAATTATTGATGGGAAAATATATAACTCAATAACTTGATGTTTGAAAATTTGTTAATCCTTTCTTTATAATGGTAATGTTTCTATATCACAAGGTTGTGCATCATAAGATCGTGATTAAGGTCATGGATAGAATTATTCATCTATATTAGGATAAGGTGATGTGAGATCGTGGAAATTAAATGACCACTTTCCATAAAAAACATCCCAAAATTGAACCTCATGCATTATTGAAGACCACATAGCCATACCCAAACATTGGAAGAATTAGCACAAGAGTAGTTTTCAAAAATAAATTTCAGATTAATAAAAGAACTCACAAATTTTTATCCCAAGAAAATATTACCTCCTCACTAGAGAGAGAAGTCATTAAAGAATCAATCTTTGAGAAGTCCTTCACACACTAGCTATAATACTCAGCTAAACCAAAGAAGCTCTGAATCTAGAAAACATTTCATGATTCCTCCCATTCCATAACATCCCTCACCTCCTCAGAATAAAATACTATTCAATTTTCCCACACCACATGTACAAAAAAATTCACTGCCCAATCCAATAAATTCATAATCAAATATTATCATTATTTTTTTTGGTTCCTCATTTGTTCCAGAACTTCTCTCAAATGATGCACATTATCATTCTTATACATAATGTGATCAAATATGTCATCCGAAAATACTACCATGAAACTATCAATGTATATGAAGAAATCATTCTCATTAAATCCATAGAGACTATATGAGTAATGGTTTAACTAAAAGGGATTACATAGTACTCATAATTTTAATACATTATTCATAATGGATTTTTTTTAAATGTTATATTCTCTTATCCTCTACTGATGGTAACCTGATCGAAGGAATAAATTTGAGAACCACATTTTACCTTAAACTAATAAATGATATCAAAAATAAATGGAACTAGATACTTTTTCTTTACTGTCACTTGATTGTGATTTTGGTAAACAAAAAAGCCATAATGAACCACAATATTTCTTGGAAAAGAGATGTGTCACCACTTAAGGTGACACACTCGGGAATATAAATCCTTTCTATAGTAGATTATCCGACTAGCTGTTTATCTATTAAATTTTTCTAGATCAGTATTGTATGAATGAATAAGAAATGATTGAGTAATAGGAACTGACACAACAGAAAACTCAACTTCCCCTACCAATGGAAAACCATAGAAATAAATAGGAAACACATCAAGAAACATGATAACAACTTGCACGATAACACTACCCAAGAATTCTCACTCTAGATCAAATGAAAAAATTAAAATCACTTTACGAAACTCTGGATAATAACATCTAAACCAATTTAACCTTGGTTCCCATTCTCTATAAAAGTCACAGAATACAAAATTTGGTGTACTAAAGGGTACTCGAAGAATATAACAATTAATTCGGGATTTATTGGAAATTATCCAATCCATCTCAAATATTATTTCATGTGGATTCATGTCATGATAAAGAAAAATCCAAGTAATATCAACATATTATAGAGAAAAAACACAAGAGGGACTAGAGATACCATGTCCTATAATCATTTTAAGAGGAATATTAATATCCATTACAGAAGATGAATGATATATATGAGGATTAATTCATCTAACTGTATGAGTTGAAACATATGAATGAGACAGACTAGTATCAAATATATCAGTCCCCAATGATGAATATATAGTAACTTTTCCTATCACAATCACTGGACCCATATTTGATTCTTCTAGAGACACTTCCATTATATAAAGAATATTTTCTCTCGATATTTGTGCATGAAACCCATTTATACACGAAGCATCTAATTTCCATGTAGTATTAGATGTATCTAATTTTATTGTGCAACTATACAATGTGGAATAAATATAGCTGAATTTTGGTAATTGTCCAAAGCATCCACAAGTACCACATATTGTTGGTGTCGAAGTGTAAACCCTCTTATAATTCCATTCCATTCAAAATTGGTAGAAAATCAAAGGAATTATCATAATAACCAGAAGAGAACTAGAATGACCATGTTATAGAGATCCACTGTGAGATTATTCAAGATTCCCATTTCTTTTAAAGGAACCCTTATATCCATTATGTGAGAAATAAACTCCCAATAACCCTAACATTCCAACAAGGTCAATTTACACTATCAATTCTCTGTCCAACACATCAGTATAAGAATGGTTTTTCCATAAGAATATCATTGAATGAATGCCATATTGTATTCCAAATATTATCATTTGTGTCGTCATCTACTCACATGATACAATATCATGTGAGAAATGAATGATCTTAGTAAAATGGTTTGAATAATATTTCAACGCTTCCATGTTCTATAATATGAATGAATGATGGGAAACTTATTTTAATCAACCATAAATTAAAATTCCATCCCATTATCCCATTTCAAAAAGTCCAATTTTCCATTTAAAACCCACAATGGATTTCTAATCAAAACATGTCTTTCACAAGAAAAATCCCAAAGGATTCTATCAAAACCATTTTAATCAATTTTTTGAAAGTAATTATTTCAAAGAAACTCATAATTAAAATTAATAATATAATTCAAACAATTTGTATAAAAAATAATTTTTTTATTTTTTCCGTCATTTTCAAAATTTAAATTCAATAATTTAATTCCCCTAAATATTCCATCAGTTTCACAATCACTGCCCAATTCAATAGAATTAGTGGTTTTCCCAAAATCATGACAAAATTCAATTAAAAAAAATCAAAATTCATCATAATTGGAGTTTAAATTAACAAATTTAATGAAATTTCATTTATTATAGTAAAATGAATGAAAAAAACAAAAAAAGGTTAATTAAAAATTAGGCATCATACGTAACCACACTACAAAAAACTAGGTTTATCCAATTATTGAGATTAAACAACACTAGGTAAAAATGATTTTAAAGACCCATTTGTCTGTGATAAATAAAATCTTCATTAAAGGAGTTGTTTAATAGTGATTTTTTAGAACTGTTAAAGTAGATCTTTAATTATGCTAAAAGGAACTGTTATGGGGGGTAATAAGCGATTTTTTCAATGTGTTGATAATATTCCCCCTATCAGTTCTTTTTTATAAGCCCTAATAAAAGTATCCATCAAATATACATTTAAATAAACATAACATTTAAATATTTAAATATATTTATGTTGATATAAATATAATATATATATTTTTACATATGTTTGAGATAAGGTAAATAGTCCTTTAGACATAAAATATATGATATTTCATAAAAAAGTCTCATAAAATAACTATTTTTTTAATTATTTATTTTCTTATTATTAATGAGTAATAGTTATTTAATATCAAATTAATGATAAAATATTTAAAAAAAGATCATAAATAATTTAAAAATGTATCTCAAACCTGAAACACCCATAACATTTCATCGGGGTGACTGTTTGGGCTCTACCACATATCAAATATAAGTATGCTACATGTTCTATGACAATAATATTATGTTGGGACTCATTAATAGTTTTTATGGCCATAAAAGTAATATACAACCATTAATACTGAGTTTTTAGGTGGAGTATCCATTTTTTTTAAAAATTAGATGGATTTTATGATATGTGTATAGGGTTTATTTTTCACTTTTTCAGTGGCGATTGAAATATTTCTCAAATCATACATTCATATTGATTTTATGGATTCTAAATTTTACCTTTTTTCAAAACATAATTTCATATGTAAAAAAATAAAAAACAATATATACATATATATTATATATTAATACTTACAAATTTATTTTTATTATTAAATAAATTAAACCTATTTAAATATAATATATATTTATTAATATTTATACATATATATAAACATATATATAAATATTTTGATAAAATAATGTGACGAAATATATTTAAATATGTAGATATATCATAAAATGTAAAACAAAATTGTATATAAATGTGGTAATGGCACTGGATGTATAAGTGGGAGGTCTTTGGATTGAAATTCACAGAAGTAAGGGGATCATAGGGATAGATGGAATTATCTATGTCACTAATAAAGAGTTGAGGGAAGTCCGGATAAATGGGAGGGTGTGTGGGAAGGGCGGATGAAGGCTGGTGGGTTTGGTGTGATGAAAAAAATTATATACCATTTATCAGCATTACAAAAGTCTTATTAAAGGAATTTTTTCACATTTCATTTTTTAGAAATGTTAAACTGGTCATTTAATAGATTTTTTGAAGCACTGTCTAGTGTTTCAGGAATTCAATCATGTATTTATTATAAGTGATTTTTTAGCACTGATAATGGCATTTTCACTTCTAAAGGTAGACTATGTAGTAGTACCGCCTTACTCGAGATCATAGGATCTCATATCACCAAAACATAATCATGTTTCCTTAATGAATAATGAAGAAAACAAAATCTAGGAATCAAACACAGGGTTAGTATCACAAAATTGGGTGTTTTAGATTCTCCAACCAACATGGATATCTACAAAACTCGAAGGATGAAAATAGTGATAGCAGGAGATATGGAAAGAAAATAAGAAACTAAGAAAGAGAGGATAGAGCACCATCATCCAAGCTTCTGTCATCATTTGGGAGCGTTTTAAGGGTCCTAGAACTACAATTAGGATCCTTCATGGAAGAAAAATCACATATGGTTCATAGAGGTCTGTCACAAGTCTAAAAAGAGGGTTTTGGGTTTTTTTAAACAAAAATCTTTATTAAACAATATTGTACACATGGATTGATGGGTTGGTCCACATGGTTAGACCAAACTATGAAGCATATTCATGAACCCCATGGATGGGGATATATTGTTTCTCCTAATAGTGTTATTAGATTGAACCCCCATGTGCTAACCCTGAAAAAACACACTACCTCGAATTGTAAGGATTTTCTTATGAGGCTTCATGGTATGGTAAAACCATTCACCAAATGTGCACAATCCAGAAATTATAAAAAAATTAAACAATTATCCTAAATCAACCAAAACAAAACCCAATAAAATCAATCTAAAAATTGGTTGTTTAAGAATAGAAAAAAAATCACAACATGATGTCAGAATAAAAATGTATATCTTTTTTAAAAAATAAAAATATTTTTTATTTTTTTCACAAATCAATTTATTAAATTGATTTCAATTAATTTATATTTTATTAACTAAAAATTTTCATAAATTGGAATTGATCGAATAAAAAATTAATTTTAAAAAATGAGTGAAATATTAATTAACTATTACTGGACTTGTAACCCATTATTACTCTTACAAACACTTTATGGGTAAGGTATGTGATGGATGTAGTTTAATCATGTGGCTAATATAACATGAATTCTAGTGGTTATTTATAGTAACAAGAACTTCTCTCAAATAAACTTTTGTTCAAGTATGAATTCTTGATTCTTTTCTTGGGATGAACAATGGGGAAACCCAGTGATGCTACCTCTCAATAATTTTTTTCAAAATAGTCTTCCAATATGATTACTCTACTATTTGAGTCCATCATTTATTCAGTCTATATAAATATTTAATTTTCATTACTACTAATAGATAGTAATTATAATGGTGAAATTATTTCCGAATTTGATCATCCCCATTGGAAAAATTGACCAATGGTTATTTTGACCAATGATCATGTTTGACTAATAGTCATTAACGGTCGACAATGAATGGTCACATTTTATGTTATACACTTTAAATACTACCTTATTTTTAACTCAATATTCCCATCAATTCGTCCTAAAGATATATTTTCATTTTTTAGGATTTTTATAGGTTTATTAATATTTTGATTTATATAAGAATCATTTTCGTGTGGGGAAATGTTTCTAGCATATTTGGGTGACTTATAATTTCTCATTTTCTTTTTTTTTAATTATAATTTTTGAAATTTTAATTTGTTTCAGAGATGAATAACGCAATGATATTTATTAATGAAATATGATATTGTTGGTACCTATATAGTTTGTTTGTGATTAATATAAAATAACAAAACGCATAATTTTTAAAAAAAATTTACATTTAAATATCCAAGGTCATTACATTATTAACCCCTTTATAAATTTCATCCTTGAAATTTTAAATCATATTCACATATCAGAAAACGTTCAAGTACTTCGGTCTCTCCGATTCCTCTAGTCCCTATGTCACCTATTTGTACTTATGGTCTAACCACATCTCTTCAGATAGGTGGGTGGTATTTTGGGTATAAATTTTTCTCCACATTCATTAATCTCCAACGGTTTCTCATTATAACATAGTTCATGATCTAGTGGTACCACCTCAAGAGTTTGTACATTTGAGCGATCAATTATGTATTTCCTTTGGAGGGATATGAGAAATACATCATGAAAATACCCTATATTTGGTGTTACTACTATATGATTTTTTTTACTCTTATATTATAAAGGATTTCAAAGGGTCCAATGTACCTTAGCCTAATATTCCATTTATTTAAATACATCATGACTCTAATACTTGGTGATATCCGATGAAAAACTTTGTCACAATCATCAAAATTCAAGTCCCTTAAAAGGTTTTCAGCATATCCATTCATCTGATTATGATAATATTTTATATGATGTTGGACAACATGAAATATTTTTAATCACCAACACAATACTGGGATAATGTAACTTTTTCTAACAAACTCTATCCCAAAAATGTGGAGTTCTATATCACATACCATATAGATATTTTTATGTTTTATTTGAAAAATAGTGTAGAATATGTTGTTCTAAGACAACTCAACTAATGAGATGTGTTGATCCCATCAACCTTTAAATTCCATTGAGAATATTCTAAGCATGTCCTCGAGTGTCGGAATAGTACATTCATAATAATAATCATCTTGTGGATGATAGGTCATACTGAAATTTGATTCATTATTAGAAGCATATTGAAGACAGATCTGCAATTTATATGTAATCCTTGGATCCTGATTGGAAATTATTTAATGTGGCCCTCATGGATCCCAACCACACCCTTTAGGTTTATCAAGGTAGGTTGTTCAAGATAGGGATCTTCCTGAATTGTGAGGAAATGGGATATCCTAGTGAGTCGATCCACTAAACACTTATCTCATTATTTCATTTGGATATTATTCATAGACCAGTGATGAATTCTATAGTTATATTGTACCACATTCATGTTTCTATGGATATGGTCGCAACACAAACTATTAAAATTGTTAGTATTACATAAATTGCAGACACACTAATAAGCTTTCTGTGTAGTCCACACTCTCCCTTTTCATATTATCACACCAATAATGATTATGATGTTAAATATACATTTTACTAGTTCAAGGGTGTATAATGAATTTAGAGATAAGGATTTCATCCATGAACTCATTTTTATTCTCTAGGACATATGGGAAACATATCCTTGTATAAAATTTTTGTACACCTTGTTGATCAATATTGATCTCATGTGACTTCCCAATGTTCTTAGGATCTACCCCCGTTGTATCAAATGATAATTTCTTTGATCTTTCACAACTGTATCTAGAAATTAAGGATTATAAGTAATTCGTAATTGGATTTAAATTTCTTATTCACTTATGATTCACATTTACAATATTAAATGGACATTGTTCAGCAGATATCCTCAAATCATCATTAATTCTAGGACAACATGGTCCTTCTTAGTTAAGGATTTACTGAAGTTGTTATCTCGTGAAGGGTGATAATTAATTTAATATTCCACATAAAAAGCCTTTAAATTATTACATGTTAATTCCATATTTAATTATATAAAATTAAACTTAATTTGAAAAAATATATTTATATGTCTAGTGTCATTGGGAATTATATACATTTAATTACATAATAAAACATGAATTACAACATCTTTATTGGAAATATTGATAAAAATTAGTGTACATTAAACTACATTGGATAAACCGATTAAATACATAAGAAATTTGTGATCCATAAAGGTTTATAAGGTAATAAACATGACATAACATGAAGTTAACAATACATGTTAGTCATAGAATATCAATGAGGCATAAAGGAACAATAATAATTAGCCATGATATAGCATTATAATCATAGAATGTGAAATGTAAAAACAATATTAAACACTTAATCATATACATAAGACATGGATCAACCACCAGTATACCTCATCGAATTCCCTATTATTATTTATAATAGATAAAACTCACAATTACCATTATGTGCGGTGAAAGTTATGAATCCCCATGGCATCATCACAAACAAAACCCTTACAAGAGGGGGGAAGGGAATAAAAAGTATGAAAAATATTGATGGTGTCCTTCACCATCACAGAATTATATATTAGATCCACCACTATGATTCCTTCCTTGAAGGTATTCCATATCTACACACCATCACCAATCCCCTCAAAGTAATTCCTAAGGATGTAAGTGATTTCCCAGGGCACCACCCTGACATTGAAAAGGAGGCTTGTATGTACCTCGAAATTTTTCTTCACATGGTTAACCATAAGGACATAAATGTCGCACATGAGGATACTGTGGTGTAGGGCCCTCGTTTCAGCATCCACCTCAATTCCAGGTCCAAGGTATACTCTTAAACAAATCTGGTCCAAGCCACTACTATCACGAACCTTCCCACCTCATCATATAATGACATTAGTTCTAAAATTTCATCTTCAATCACTTCCTAGTGTCCTTACACCTTACCCAAAAACCTATATGTGAAGGTATGACCCTTGATGGACCCCCCCCCCAACAGGAAGGAACCAGAACAAGAGGTATGAGGTCTTTCACCCACCCTGGAGCATATGATGTTCATCGACAAGCACCAACCAACACATCTTCACTCATAGGAACGATATGGTCTACAATTCCACTTGGAGTTCATCACCTCCCATTGAATACAACTGACTAAAGACATCAATACTACACTGTCCTTGACATTTCCCTATAATGCAGTGAGTTGGTGAAAGCTGGTCTACAAATACTCATCCATAGTTTCCCAATGCAGAGCCACACAGAAATGTTGTACTATAAAATAACAAAGGAATTTGTCCATATCACCCTTGAAGAAAAGGTGCCAAAAAGACTCCCTCAACATTTCCCAATTATTTGGAACAATATATTATTTTGGCTGCACCTGTCACATTCATTTCATTCTCATTATTTACTATTCCACATAGATTATAAAACATGGATTCATTAATAATTGTATTTTATTCAATGTTAAAGGAGTGTTGAACACATAAATACCATTATTTAATAAAATGTTATATGGGAATAATAGTGAACTCTATGATATGAAATGGGTACAATATTTACTACAAAACAGGTCTACCATGGAAAATCACGGTGAAAATTCAGCAGCATAATGTAGTCACATAAAAATTAATAAAATGGGTTCATGAGATCTAAATGGGTACATCATTAGTTTTAACAAATAATTACTATAATTGGGATATTTCAGGACATTTACACACATATATAATTATAAAAATAAGGCATATGATAATATATATGATTGAAAAAAAAGAATGGAAAGGATTATTACAAAAGTTCAGCATAGTAATGGGTGTACATAGGTGGGAATAATGAGAGAAAAAGAGATATATCATCATTTATAAATAATAATGGAAGTATGGAGGTGGATAAAAATTATAACACATCATTATATATTAAAAATAAAATTTCATATTAAGGTTTAGACTCTTTGATAAAGATGTGAAATGAAAGAAACCGTACATGAGTGTGTGGCACCAAATGCGTGAAAATGGATTCTGGATAGTTTGGGTTTCCTTGGAATGATTCTATATAACAGAGGAGATATTATGTTTTATCTATATGTATTTTTAGTGATGATAAGTGATTGAATGGGTGATTTTATATTGTTAATGAAAGGGGGTTTTCTTTAATATTAAATAAACTCAGGTTTTAGACTATATATATATATATAGATTAAATATCTAAACCCAGAACCTCCCCAGGGATTTTAACCATGGGTCTCTCCAATTTTTATAGTTTTTAATTATAATATTATTAAAAATTCAAAACTTTTTAATATATAACCCTTTCTTATGTAGAGCTGAGTAACTATTTTAATGAATTGAATTTATAATCATAAAATAAATTATATATTTCATAGGATTCATAAAGGAATTATAAAAGTAATAACATAAACTTAAAATCAAATTATATTTAGAGGAAAACATATATTTTTCAAGATCTATCAATTAATTAATTTATTACATAATTATTGTTCATTATGATGTCATCAAACACACTGTGTATTTATACAGCATTTAATTTTTACCTAATAATTAGACTCCCTCTAAAAATATAGAAAAAATCACCATTGGATAATTTGGTATTTCTGATTCCAAAAATAATTTTTATTTTATCCTAATAATGTTCCAAATATGTGTCTATTCACTTTTAAAAATAATAAATGATATTTGTTGATAATGACGGGTTTTTCAATTCCAGTTTTTCCCTAATAAAAAGTACCTTTCACTAAATATAAATTATATGAAAATTTATAAATAATAAACGATATATAATATTGATATTTTATTAAAATAATATTTATTTCAAAATTCAATTAATTCTTCAAGATAAATACACCAATTTAATTTTAATATTACCTGAAAATACTTTTTTTATTAATTGATACAAAATTAAAAAAAATTATACTGTTATCATAAAAATGAAAATAATTTCATTATTATAATATATATATATATATTCTTATTAATATGGTCTTAATACATATACCATAATAACAGTGGTGTACACACATAGAGTAAGGTGTGCGATTGTGACACTTTAATGGGGTCATTCAGAAAAAATGGTTTCTGTCCTGATCTTGTTGAGTTTGAACATCACCCGTAAGCGTTTTTTCACATACTTATTTTGTTTGATAAAATATTTGAAATGTTCAAGGTGAAACTATATATATTATATCTCCCTAAGATGATCTAATAACTAGGATTCATAGGGTATGATTGTACTAGTAGAGGCTTTCACTTCTTTTGTCTGAGTGAATGGGATATATGAAAAGACATGTTTTTATATTAATCAGGTGATCAGTGTTCAAAATATATATTAACAATGAAAAATATTCTTAATATTATTTTAACCAAAATATAATGAAACCATGTAAGTTATTATGTATTCTATAAAAATATTACATAATAAGACATTTAATTAATTCAAAAGGTGACCCTTCATTTATAATAGTTTGGGTCATTAAAATATTCCCTATAGTTAACTTTCTCACTCAAAATTTTCATTTAACCTCCTGAAAATATTTGCGGCCAATTCTATCTCATCACTTCCATTAGTTCTCATAGTGATTCTTGAAACATGTTATTTCTACACAACACTTTGACAAGGTTGATTGTATTATTTCTTTGAACTGTTTTTATTATCTAATATCTTCACCCGCTTCTCCACATAGCAAATATCATTATCCAATGGTACCACCTATAGATTTAGTATATGTGATGGGTTAGATATGTACATCCAAAAATTTGATACATGGAATACATCATGAAATCGAGATAGGTTAGGTTGGAGTTCCAGTCAATAGGCAAGAGCTCAAATGAAATCAGTGATCTAAAAGGGGTTGATGTCTCTCGTACTAATAATTCCCTTCTTCCCAAATCTCGTTGTCAACTTTGATGACCCATTATTTCATGTGGAATGGTCATAAAATTTTCCACAATTTTCTTGACTATTTCATGAACTAGTAGTTTTCATTCCCTAACTTCATCCAATAATGTAGGTTTCCTATTCCACTTCTGATATATGGCTTCATATGAAGCCATTTGGATTATCTAGTGGGAACTATTGTTGTAAGAGAACTCAAGAAAAGGAAGATGTTGATTGAATACTCCTTTAAAGAAAATTAAACAAGCTCTAAAAATGACCTCAACTATCTGGATAGTCTGCTCTGCTTAGCCACAAGTTTGAGGGAGATAATATGTCAAGATGTTCAAATCATTTTTTAGAAAATTCTAAAATCTAATCTTGGACATGATGGTTAATCTTGGATATACATCACAAAAAATATATTTTAGTACTCCATGAAGCATAAACAATTCCCTAATGTATATCTGTTAAAGTATATATAACTGTAATTTTTCTCATATAATTATATATATTTCATTCGTTATAAGAATATCCATAATAACCCATTAAAAATTTAACACCTCTTGATGCCTTTGTAATATTACTGACAATGTCCCTGATGATGTTTTTACATTTCTCTATTGGTATGGGTAATCGTTGAGTCATCCTCATGGATTTTTTCCTTTCCTATTTCACTTTCAAACATAAAAGAAATAATTTCATATATTCAGTGATCCCATTCATCATATATACCCAAAAATAGTGTTCTCACATATCTAGATACTTGTTTGTGCTTTTTGGGGGGATAGAGATTGTTGAGATTTGTGCACAATCAAACAACTCCTTCTGGAACAGAGGATTTTATGGTACACATGCTCTTGACCCAAATCATACAACACCATCATCATTAACACTAAAATCCAATGATTAATTATTCCTTATACCTTCCTATTTCTTCTAAGTTCCCACATAAACACATTGAGAATATTTTAAAGTCTCTAGATGTAATAGTAGAGTAATAATTTTATAGAGGATTGATGATATTACTTCCTTTATGATACCCGTATACATTCATTGAAAATATTTTCATATAAGATCCCCTTCAATTATCATCAATCTCAGAATAACCAAATACTTTTTACATAGATAATCTACCACATTAATAACTTTTCCACGATGGTAGTGTATTAAAAAGTCATTGTCTATTATCACCTCTATTCATCTTCTTTCATGAATATTCAACTCTTTTTCACTGAATATATACATGTGGAATTTTTGACACATATATATTTTACACTTCTCCACTAATATAACTATTGAATACACTTTATAATGTGTTTCGTAGTCTTGTTCATGAACCTTCAACTTCCTTGAAGCATTGGCAATTAATTTTTTATTTTCCATCAACTCTCATCTTAGGCCTTTTTTTAAAGCATCGTTGAATACCACAAAAATCACTCCACATGTGGGTAGTGTGAGAACAGGTTCCATGATAAGCCTACTTATGAAATCCTTGGTGATTTATTCTCATTAACTATTCTCACCAATTAGTATTTATAATAAAATTTACCTTGGTAATATGGTTTGATAATCATAAGAAATTTATCAGAAATTGGTGATAATTCCTAGATAACCAAAGGAAACAATGAATATTTGGAATAGATGATATCGTCGAACATCCTTCAATTTCTTACATAATTTAAGGGTCCTTAGATATACCATTTTTTTATGATGTGTTCTAAGAATAGGACTTTATTATACATGAAAACACATTTTATATACTCACCATAACTCTTTTCCTTTCGCAGGTTTTTTAGCATAATACAAAAATGCTCCTGATGCTCTTCCTTAATTTTGGTTTATATTAGAATATCGTCAATCAAGACTACAAAAAATTTGTCAAGGTAATATAAAAATTCTCTATTAATCATGTCCATGAATATTATTGGAGATAATTAAGTCTTAATGGAAATACTATTAATTCATATTTATCATACTTTGTATGATAATATATCCTTGGGATATCCTCCTTTGTCACACTAAAATATAAATTCCTAGACTACAGATCAACATTAGAAAGGTATTGTGCCCCCCATTGTTGATTGAAAAATTCATCAATCTGCATAAGATGTCATTTTTTCTTTATCATGGTCCCCTTGATATCACGATTATTATAGAAAAGTTGCATCAACCAATCCTTATTCATGGAGAAGTGGACTAGTGAATCCCATTGTGATGCCCTTGGGGGTATGAACCCTTTTCCATATTCTCTTGAATTTGATTCTTTATCTCCTCACATTCCACAAAAACAATTCAATATAGAGTCTTGGATAATAGTAACACACCATTTATATCCTCAATTTATAACTCAACATTTCAACTAAATGAAAGACTAGGAAATTACATGGGAAACACATCATTATAATCCCTCACCATGGGAATGTATTCAACAATGATGTTGTCCTTAGACTAAATCATTAGAGCAAGATATTATATGTAATATGAAAAAATATCTAAACTTGATATGATGGTTCTCAGGATGATACACCCTTATCTTTGAACATGCACATAATAAAGGATCAATTCAAAATATAGACAGTGATTTACTTCTAGTGATAATTTATGTTGGCTCTATATAGGAAAATAAAATCTAAGCCCAAAATTGAATCAAATTACCACAAAGAGAGTATGACAAGGTATATTGGGAAATTCCAAACACAAAATTTGATAGCATAAGAGTTACATACATGGGATTTATTACATTCCCATTTTTAAATTTTAATCTATAAATCAACATCTTAGTATTGTGATGGTGTTTGAATAGTTATACAAAACGTTTTTTATATGGAGGAATTTATTGAACCAAAATCAAAAAGTATGTTTGATATTAATGAATGAATAACTAACATACATATTACCATATCATAGTTAGGAACCACATAGGCCGTTGGGAAAGAAAGAACTCACACTTTTTCATTGGAGGTTGTTGATCATCTGTGGAAAAAATTTCCTAGTTCATTGGTATGAAAAAATGATTTGGATCCAAAATATTGTACTAATGAAAAATAACCACAGCATTGACTAAATAATTCACTTCCACAGTCATAGTAGCCAGTTGTTTTTAGAAATCATTGGCGTGGTTCCCTTCCCACACCTAAATCATTTTCTCATCCTCTTCAGTCAATTATCGGGGTACTTTATTGTGCACCTTTGGCAAGTGAAATTTTGAAATTACATGGCCCCATTAGATCTCTCTATTAGACCACCAGAATTTATATCAAAATTAATCTTCTTAAACCTATGATACCCATGAGATTCACTATTGTAGAGTTATACATTGAGGGAACGACAAACAATTTCTCACTCATATCAATGTCACAGATCACTAGGTATTTACGTAGTCTAGGATTTATCCCACTAAAATGATTCATCTTTTCACTCGAGGGTAACAACAATTCTAGAGGTGTATTGTGAAATCCATGTGATGTTTTACCCATAAACACTAATATATTTTTCAATTTTTTACTCAAGGTGTGGGAAATATATTTCTATTTTAAGATGAAGATTTTGGTGAAAAAAATTTAACAAAAAACTATTTTTTAGAAATCCTCCCTTCCCAATGCCTCGATATCTTCCCCAGGTTTTTTATTTTTGTTCAATGTCCTCAACTAATCTGCTTCACCAACCATATAATAAACCCATAGCATGAACATATCTTGTTCACAAAATTTATGTATGGTGAATATCATATAAATGGATTTGATCCATTATTTTGTGATTAAGGAATCATATGGAACATTAACAGTAATTAACTTTTCTAAAATTATGATTTCTATTACAGTTTAGTCTCTCTTATGGGTATATAGATGATCTTTCTGATCCAGAATTATTTTTAGAACCTATTTCTACAAAAAAATCATGTTCATGAAGTGTGATATTTCTACTCACAATAGGTTGGGAATCTCATTGGGTAAGTCATCACATTACCTTCACTGTGATTGTTTACATAATTCCTCCAATTTATGGCCATTGTATAGAATTAATGTAAAATTAAGGGTGAGTATATTAAAATTTTAAACACATCAATAGGAATTTAATTAACATAATGGGATAACATTTAACTTATACGTATTTCATAAACTTAGGGATTTCAAGGATTCAGTCAATGTTCTCCATGATCTTTTTCCTAAAATAGTAATTTATATGATTTTTTAATCCCTTAATAATGATTTTTAATGAATTTGTAATTACAAAAGTATATCCCTAAGGAATGTCAAACCAGGTGCACTGTACAGACCTTTTTTGTGTACTAGGTTATCCCATGTCATGCTAGAAAAACCTTGTCGGAGTTTTTAATACTAGGTAAAATTGTTCATGAACCACATACACGTATAGTATATAGGAAAGGATGTATTTTCTTGATAAAACACTTATTAAATAATCAGTAAACATTTATGGATTTATTCCTTTACATAGTCTTATATCTATGAATTTTCCAATATATTTCTAATACTAATCCCAAAAATAACTAAAATGTTTCTTTGATACAAACTATAATAGAACTCATATTTTTTATACATTAATATATGGTTTAGTTACAAAGAATTATGATTAATATGACCCAAAATATCAATATTCCTATTTTATTTGTTATTTAGGTACATTTCTTTACATCATTAACATGAATTAAAACATCTTTATTAAAAACTCTTTTAAACAAGATTGCACTTAAATATGTATTACATAAAAAGTGAAAATATATAAGTAATGGTTGATCCATAATTATTAGTAAGAGAATAAAAATTACATAACATTAAGATACTAATACATGTTATAAAAGGCATATCAATGAGTCATAAAGGAACTTAAATAATAAAACATCATATTAAATGATAATTATAACATGGGAAATGCGGAAATAACCTAAAACACAACATCATAAAAATAGTCAAGGCTAAAACACCAAGAATTACTTGAAGAAAAATCCCCATAAATAACTTGGTGAACTGCATTCCCAACATGACGTATCATGAAACTAATTATTACTGACTACATTGGAATGCTATATAATTTCGAGCACACCCATCAATTTAATTTCACTCTCACGCGTATGTTTGCCACATAGATCCTAAAACATGGTTTTATTCATCGTCATAATTTATTCCATGATCAATGAGTGTGGAATAAATACATATAATTCCCCAATATAATGTTATATATTAAGTAAACTGAACACAGTTTATAGGAAATGGGTATGGAATTCACTATATAACTGGTTTGGTAGGGAAAATCATGGTTAACATTAGCCATCAAAATTACGTCACATAAAAATTGATTAAATGGGGTATGAAAGATGAATGGGACTTTAATAATTTTTAAATAAATGATAAATTAATAGGGGAACGTATTTTCATGTACATACATTTAATATTTGAAAATGAAGGCATACGATAGAAGAAATTGTTTAAAAAAGAGAAAAGAAAGGATTATTATGAATTTGAGGCATTGTTATAGGATTTCATGGGTGGGATTAATGAGAGAGAAAGGGTTATATAAATATTTGGAATAAATAATGGAAGTATAGGAGATGTTAGAAAACACACCACATAATTAGAAATCAATAATAAAAGTTCCCAAAAAGATAACGAAATGTGGAGAAAGATTAGAAACGAAAGACCCCTTACTTGAGTGTGTGGCACCAAATGCTTGAAAAGGGTCTTCATTAGTGCTTAGGGGAAGATTATAGAGCCGGGAGTTCAGAGTAAATATGTTATCCAAGTATTTCTTTTCTAATGATAATTTAGGTATTTGGTGGTTTTATATAGGAAATGACAGGGGAATTGCATAATATTTCACAAACATATGTTTTGGACTCTATATTATAAAATATACAAACCACAATCCTTGATATTGTTTTTCTCACATTTTTTTCCACTGTGTTGAGGTTTTCATTATTATATAATTAAAAGAGAAGAACATAATAAAATATTATCATTTATTTGTGGAGGTGAGAATCTTTTTAAAGAACTTAATTTAAAATCATAAAATATAATAAATCTTTTGGATGATTCCTAATGTCATTATTAAAGTTATAACATAAACATTGATGCTCATTATTTTTAAGGTATAGAATGTAATTTTATGAGGGTAACCATTATAATATTTATTACATCATTTTTTGGTTATTATGATGTCATAAAATAAGGTATATATTAATACAGTATTTAATTGTTACCTGAAAATATGACTAACTTATAAAAATATGAAAATTCAACATTTTTTATTATAAACATTATGATTATATAAATAATATTTATTCCACCCAAATATTTTCTCAATATGTGTATTTATCTTTTAAAAATATTAACCGACATTAATTAAAAATGATAGGCTTTTAGAAATTATTAATTTTGAACCCTAAAAAAAGTACGTACATTTCACATCGTAAAAATTATATGACAATTTATAATTAATAAAACATATTTATTAATACTAATTTATTAAAATTATATTTATTTAAAAAATCCATTAATTCATCCATATAAATCCTTTAATTGAATTTGAATATTTTCAGAATATATAATTTGTGATTAATTAAAATGAAAAAAACTTTTATAATGAAATAAAAAACTGAAAACAAACCCACTATTATATAAACTATTAATATAAATATTATATTTGTTTTGATAAATATAACTTAGTTACACAAAAATTTTCCTTATGAGTAAGGTGTGCGACAATGATTCATTATTATGGTCTATCAGAAAACATGGTATGTGGTATGATCTCAGTGAGCATAACCTTCTACCTTAAATGGTTTCCCTCATGCTTAATTGGTTGGATCACAGCTTGGGATTGGTCAATGAAAAACCCCATGACTATATCTCTCTCATAATTTCAATTATATGGGCATCATAGAACATGATTCTACTAGTTGAGGCCATCACTTTATCAGAGTCTAGTTGATTTGTTAAATGTCCTTTATTTATACTAATCATGTGATCACTGTTCAAAGGATATACATAAAATGGTAAATATTATAAGTGGAAATTTACATCCAATAATATATAACCTAGGTACTTTTGTGTTTTATATAACCATATTATATAATAAGACATTAAATTAAATTAAATAGGGGATATTATTTTATAATAGTTTGGTTCATTAAATCCAATATCTTTAAAAAGATCCAACCATTTCCTTTTTCTAATGTTGAATTCCATTTACATTTACATATACTTCATTCACTAATAATAATTGTATATATCACATTTCAACACATAATGATAGTTCCTCCATTTATTATGATTATAAATTATTATAACTAAAAATATCTAATGTATAGGATGTTTATTCTCATGATTCATTAAATATCAAGATGTATAGTGGATAGCATTTTTATTTTTAATGATGATTCTCCCAATTCCTTCCAAAGTTGCATCACTCTATATATGAAATACTTCTCCAATAATTATTTTATTTAACACAGGCATTGTCTCCAATCTATTTATCATTTCATGGAAACATTATTTCCACTTTTTTTCCCTAAAAGACATAGCTCATTGGTTATTAAAAATTATCAGTGGAATAGAATGTCATGAAATTATTTTCACAGGCCTCCTTTATTATAATACTAAATGGAGGAAAAAATGAATTATAGTTACTATTTTAGTTTTTGGTCACCCCCTATATTAATTTAATTTAATGTTAAATTGATATTCATTTATTTGTTACATACTTCCCCAAAAACGAAAATTGATGTCAATAGAATTCACATTTATTGAATTTTCTGAATAGATTATTTTTTCATAAGGTTTTCAATATAACCATTAGATGATCCACATTACCTTGGATGAATTTGGAATATATCATAATATCTTAAATAAATACTATAATGAATTAATCAATATAGTCCTTAATGACTATGTTCATCAATTCCATATTCATAGTAGAAAAATTATTCATTTATAATGGAATAAAAATATACTCATAATGCCTCTATCGTTTTCAGAAGTCATTTTTTGTAATATCTTCTTTCTTTAACATCAATTGATGATGCCTAGTTCATAATTCAATCTTGGAGAAGAATTGATCCTCGTGAATCTACTCAAATAAATCATCAATACTTGGGAGATTGTACACATTATTCTTTATGATTCCATTATGTCCTCTGTAATCAATTCATATCATCATGTATCCATCATTATTCTTTTCAAAGAGGATTAGTTATCTATAAAGAAACATAGTAGGTAAGATATGTCCCTTCTTTAAAATATCCTGAAGATGTTTATTTCATTTTGATACCAAAACAATTTCCATTATATAATGGGTATTTAATATCATCTTGGATCTAAGTATGAGTTTAATAGATATATAAAACTCTCTTTATAGGGGTGGTCTAGGTAACTATCTGGAAATAATTCAATATTTATTGGGATGATGGGGTTACTTTCAATATTTATACATTCATTTATATCTCTATATTCACCAATCATATCCACAATTAAGGATTCAAGAGGTTCTTATAAAAAATATTTTGGTCAAGATATCACTCATTTAAAAGATACTTTTGTATTTCCATTTAGAATAATGAAAATCCCTTGACCCTATAGTTGATATTATAATTATACAATGACAGTTAGTCCATTTCATGAATATTTTTGAATTACACCTAGTATTTATTACTATATGTTTTTAGGATTTATTACTTTCCTATGTTAATACTATATTTTATATACACAATCTATTCTAGGTTATTCTCAGCAAAACTATAATCTAATACAACTACTTCTAGAATCATAAGTATTGGTTATATATTCTATTTAAATTTGGATGCAATTAATGAATGTTTAAAACCACTGTAGACCAAATTATATGTTAAATTTGAGAGAACAATTAGTGTACCTACCCCCATAAAATTTTTATCATCTACTTGATCATTCATGAGGGAAAATTCGTGACCCTACTCTAATAACTGATATTGATCTTGATAGTGGTTCCATCCATTATATTCATATACGGACGTTGTTTATAAATCTATCCAAGCATCCCAAGCCTGACGATATGGACATTAGGATGGGCCTACACCATCTTCTCATTTCATATGCATTGATATGTTAGGTATTACCCTCACTATTGTAATTCCAAACTATTATCATCTCTTCTAAACTAGTAGCACTTTACAGTACCAAACAATATGTTCCTTGAATACTTCATCTCAGATTTTTTTTCACATGGGATGTTACATTCTCTTTCTCCCTCTTCACTGATCAATGTTATTCCCTGATTTTGGAAACATTTGTCTCTTGTGTTAGTTTTACCTATGTTACCACTACATCTCCACAACCTTCAATCCAACAATCATAGAACTCTACAATATCTCCATATTGATTTCATAGTTTCTATATTCTAAATTACTCAATAAATGGGTCTTACTCCACCAAATAATATATAAACTTTTCCCCTGTATCTAAAAAATATATATAGGGGTATCAAGAAATTTTTGTAATGTTAATTTCATATATTCCAACAGGTTCATTTTTTATCTTCTTTAGATCATAGAAATCATTCACTATTATTATCACTTCATCCTTTGAAAATATTTTTTTGAAAATGTTTCCCCTAAACTCCTCTCAATATATTTCGTCAATCTCACTTATTGGATTCTTTTTTTGTCATTTTCCTCCCCTTATTATAATATCATTAAAATTGGTGTAATACTAGTGTAACTCTCTCTAATATTTAAGAATGATGTAAAAAATGAACTTCTCTATTGAGGTAATATGTTGATCAAGAATCAAGGGTCTTATAGATCGACTAAATGATGGTGGTAGATGACACATACAAGATTTAATAGAAAGTTGTGCATGTTGAGATGAATTTTGTCTCTTGACATGATTAATTTTTTTATTCATAACTTGAGTTACAATATTCATTATTCTCATGAATAGTTCCATTCTGAAATCCATCTAATGTTTGTTCATGTATCATATATTGTACTAAAAATGTATAAAGGTCCTCCAATTTAGTGAAAACAATTATATAAGTAGAAACACTATGTGGGAGACATGTTACATTTAATAATTTTATTATTTTAAGGGGGTTTAATTCATAAAATATGGTGATTAAATATGTTACTCTTTGAAAAATATTACATATTCTATATATAAATAAAAATGGTTCATCAAAAGCTAGTTATTAAAAAAAATATCCAATGTGAGTGTAAAACCATCAATGTTGCAACGTCTATTTTTATACAGAAATTTCTGATTGTGTTTATCTCAATGTGTTTTTTTTCTAAAGTTACACATTGGTATATCTGTTAAAAATCCACATCCACTTTCAATATCTTGATATTGTTGAAATTTCATTAAAAAACATACATAGTACTCCAAAAAAAACCTCTTTGTTTTCATATATTTAAACAATTGAATAATGATTATACTAATTATTTAATCCAATTTTGTTCAAGTAAATAAATTTTCCTCTAATACCAACTATAACATCCTTCCTTTTATTACATAAAATTAATATTACATATGAAAAAAATGTTCTTTTAAATTTTAGTATCATGTAAATTATGTACATAATACGTGAAATCAAAAAAAATATTCTAATCCATTTTAAATAACTCTTCATCGATTCTAGATAGGTTAAAATTATTTCTTCTCTTTTAGATATACATAAATTTAATGGGGGTCATGAATTAAAAAAATAATAAACAAGGGAGACATATTTCTTGTGATCATGAGAAATATCAATAATAACATGAGGCACAAGAATAAGTCATGAATAAATGAAAGATCATTATAATAATAACATGAAAAAAATATGGATATGTGGGTATTACCTAAAAATGATTTATTGGTAATAATATCAACGTGGTATATCACTATGTTGTCATACATGAACATTACCAAGGATATTAATCAATGTTTCGTTAATCATGTCATATATAAAGATTAAATTCTTTACAAAATGCATTGGATAACGATCATGGTAAACTGATCATATTCATTAAAATCACAATATCTATATATATAATAATAAATAATTATATTAATAACCTGTGGAGAATAAGGAATGGGTCTCATATAAAAATCATTGCGTATAAAAGTGTTTAAAGATATAATCCTTACAAAATTTTAACCCATGAAAATGGAATCCATATTTCATATATCAAAATTCCTTAATTAATAAATAAATTTACATCTAAGTCAATATTCATGGAAAAGGAAGAGGATTGGGTATTTTTAAAATATATATAAATGATAATTTATCAAGTAAAATAGAAAAATAAATTCGGTAGTATGACGACTGTAAAAAATGGATTATGAAAAGTGATAATTATAGATGAAAATGGTATTTAATTGAAAATTGATTTTTATTACAGTAAAAACAATATAAAGTGGAGAAAAAGATTTTGATTGTTAATCAGAATATTTACTAAACAAAGGTATCTTGAATGGAGAATATAAGTGGTGATTTCCCAATATCACGAATATTAACTCCAAAATCATGATGATTGGTCCCTTTGGGACATGAGAAGACCTTAGAGAGACTCCTAAAGATGAAACAAACCCATAATTTCATGAAGGATGTATTTTTAATAAAAGAAAATTGTAAAATGATATGTATTTGTTGAAAAATTATTGAATTGTGAAATAATTTTAAAAAATTGTTATTAGACGTCCTGGTTGTGGGAAATGAAAAACCATTGGCTTACACATATTTTTTCCCATGGGGATCAAAAATTGTGGCATATTTTATGATATTTTAATTCATAGTAACCATGCACTATTTCTAAATACTTCATTTGAAAAATTAAAATAAAATTTACACAATGTATTTTTTTAAATAAAATTTTTTAAGTTGGACACTGAAATGTAACTTATAGATTTGATATTGAATAAATTATATTAAAACACATATTATTAATGAAATAATATATTTTAGCTCATGGTTTGGGTTTTGTTTATTTAAGCACTTTATGAAATAAATTTGAAGTCATATAACGTGCTGAAAATGAAAAAAAATATTTACAATTCAGAGGGAGATAAATTATTTTATAGATTTCATATAAATTCACTATAACCCATTTCTGAATAGTTGATTTAAAATAAAATCAATATTTTATAACAATTAAACTCTAAAAATGATAATAATAAATTTTAAATATAAATCTTTTTATGTATTGAAAACTCAATATTTATAAGCCATATTCAAATTTATATGGTCACATTGCATCAAAGAGTTCAAAAGAAAAAAATAATTTCAACATGCCTCATGAGAACACACCCTATGCGCCAGAAGATTGGCCTTCAGATAGGGTTTCTTTGCCTTGAGATCCTAGTCCTTCATCAACTAATTCAGGAACTTTTCTTCTTAATCTACCTTATGGGGGAAATTTTTAATGTGTTTTTGATGTGAATACATTCTCACATAGGGGTTTTGCTCCGTCATATTATAATATTTTCATCAAATTGGTCAAATATGTTATTTGTGGGTCATTACAGGGTTTGGGTTTGTCCAAATTTTAAGAGTTCCAACATTTTTATCCAACAATCGGTAGAGAAGCATCCATATTATCAGTGGAATTCGAGTAAGGGGATTATGATGAGATAGTTTGTTGTCTGAAATGGACACTTGTTTCTCGGTTTGGATCAGCAATGCCATCACTTCTTATCATAAGCAGATTTTCGAATCTTGAGGCATCTCTACTTCGGTCTAGGTTTCACCACTACATAGTTCTTTTTTGTTTTTCCATTTTTCTTGAACATGGTTTTTTAAATTGGTGGTGAAATTCTTCTCATAAAATTGGATGATTGAGGTTCAATATGACACATTGGTCTCTTGATGTTAATAAGGGGAACAGAAGTCTTTATGCATCGGTGTGGATCTCCCTACCTGGTATGCCATGGACCATGCATAACATTTAATTTCTAAAAACTATTGGGGATTATATCGAGGGATTTCTATGTTTCGATAGATATTATAGGGTGTGTTTAGGTGATTCAAATTTGTGGATATTTTTATAACATGAATTTCCATTTTCGATTCGGGAAAGGGTCTCTTTGAGGGTGAAGGGGTAGTATTCTTGGAATCACAACATTCTTACATGGTTTTTCCAAGGTATTTTTCTCATTGTGTTCCTTAATGTCATTAAGTGTATATAGGCCAAAAATCTAAACATTATGGGATGAGTTTTTATAATTATATTAAAATGGGTGAGATTTTGGATGAAGAGATAGTTAGCAAGGAGATTATATCTGATGGTGTTATCAATGATCAGGTAAACCTGACTGATGTTGAATCAAATGATAGTAATTTTGATATGATATCAATTAAAAGAACTAATGTGTATTCTGGAAATTTTGAGATATTAAATTTGATTAGTATTGTTTCTTTATCTAATGAAGAAGCACCTGATTTCTATATTTCACTGATTATCATTGATAGTTTTCTTGAATCAACTTGCCTTTAGAATGTATTGAGAGGGTTCAGCCATAAAGTAGTTTTCTTTAGCTTGTCTATTGAAATGTATTTTTTCGGTATTTGAACCCTTGTCCTCTATAGTTGAGATGGGTATGGAATACAAGTCTCTGGGTGTTTTAAGAGGCATGTATAGAGTACCTTCATTAAATGTTAAAGGGAGATGGTATGAGTCATCACATCGATCTATTACTCCTTCCCAACGATTCTCAAGAGTCTGTAAGGATGTTTTTTTGGAAAATAAGGACCATGATAAATTCCTTAACAAAGGGAGAATGAATATTAGTTTAGGTTGTTCTTTTTTGGCTTCACCTATCATGATTTTTCTATTCACTAATTCTTGAGTGTATACGAGGGTGAAACTTTAGTATATTAAAGAGTATCTAGATTCACATTCTAGTGCATGTAAGATTCTTGGGTCCAAATATAGGCTTAGATTGTTTTAATGATTCTAATTATCATATTGAATGATCGTTTTATTGGAGTACAAGTAGAGACCAATTTATTAATCATAGAAATTAAGAAGAATATGGTGTGAGTTCTTTCTATTCATGAACACAAGAATAATCCTAGTATGATCAACATCTTTATCATAGTCTGAGAATTCATGCTGAGTTGCAAGAATACCCATCTAATCATAATATACGGGTTTTTTGGAATAAAGATGTGATAGTGGATTTATTTAAAGTTGATGATCAATATATTATGGCATAAATAAACAATGGTGTGGATCTCTTTTTTATATCATTTTTATGGGTGTTGTGTGGATTAAAGGGTGGAACTTTTGTGGAAAATCTAGAATAGTTTTGATCCATAAGATCTTCCTTGAATTTTTGAAGGATAATTTAATGTTATTACTAAGCCAGGTGAGAAGAAGGGTTGGAGGAATTACCTCATGTGGATAGAATATTTTTTGTTCAGTTCATGGCAGGAAAGGTTCTTACTGATATGAGATACTCTTGTTATTTTTTTAGACGGTGAAATAATCAGAAGGGAAGTAATCGTTGTTGAAGCCTCCTTGGTCATTCTCTTTAAAATGTTCATGTTGTTTCTAGGTTCTCTAATGAGAATGTGTATCATCTTGTTCATTGGATATTAGAACACTCACATCTTCTTGTTTTTATATATCCTATATAGTTATATAGATATCATTTTTTGTATTGTTATTATTGGAATGATATGATTTATTATCACCATATTGTCAAAGAATGCTAAGAGGAAACAATTTATGGTTACTATTAGGTATCTATCTGTAGAAAAATGAGAGGAATATAAAATAGTTTACACTCTTGGGAAAAAATCCCCTTCAAATTGATAAATACCTAGAGAAACTAAAACATGGGGTTGAAAATATGGATAAAACCCTTGAAGTCAGGTGGGATAATAGGATCTATGGGGACCTTCAGGGTAAGAAAAATGATATTGAATATATTATCCTAAAACACGATCATATTTACCATGAAAGTGAGTGAGTAAAATGAATGATTGATTGGGATAAAAATTTATCATATTTCCTTGCATGTATAAAAGAACGAATAAGGATAGTTAATATGACTATTCTTCTTGATGATGGGTTGTTCTAGGGAGATAGGGATGTGGATGGGTCCTTATCATTTTCCTCTTTAAAAAAATATACTTGATGATCCTAATTTGAATAGGGTGAATGGTTACCAAAATGGGAATGCAGTATTGTTTGAGGATATTCTGAATAGGATGTCTAATATAGACAATTACATGATGGAGGCTATTCCTGATGAGAACAAAATTCTTGCTGCTATTCTAAAACATAACCTGGATTGTGCACTGGGTTCTGATTGTTTTATCATGTCATTTTAAATGGGATCCTATGAGGTCGTTAAAAATGATATTATTTTGTCCATTCAATGCTTATTTTAGTTTTTTTTATTCCAAGGGTGGTTGGGTATACTATTTGGTTATGCTTCCCAATGTAAAAAATCGTCATCAATTCGTGATTATAGTGTTGGAACCATGGCTATTCTATGCATGAATTACAGTATGTTTTGTGTTTTTTGGTAAAAGGAGGTGCACACAAAGAAGAAGTGGTGCGCGAAAAAGGAGGGTTGTGAATGAAATATTTGAGTTGGGTACAAAAAACAGCGTGGTGTGCGAAATAGTGGATCGATATTTTTCATACAAATAGTGTTTCAGAATCAGAACGTCCAAAAATGGCAAAGACATTAGCTGCACGAAAAATCTGGAGATGTGCACGAAAAACGTTACCTGTGGGAAATATTATGTGCCAAATGAGATGTTTTTCACATAATAGGGGTTTTTCCCATGGGGGTCTGAGACGCCAATGAATAAGAGGTGACCCTCGTCATTCCATATGGTTGAAGACTTAGAGATGATCTAAGGTCTGATGTGCCTAAAAGGTTCACGTAAAGGGTTTGCGTCAAAAATTATGAGCTGCGTTAAAAATCCGAGTTTCATGAAAAAGGAAGAGCTGCAAGTAAAAATTGAGGTAGCACGTAAAAGATTCAGTTGCATGAAAAAGGGTGTTGTTACACGAAATATTTTTCCGCGCGAAAAGGAAATATTGCGCTCAATAGTAAAGTCATGTTTGTAAGGGTTGGGGTTGCAAACAATTTTCCGTGAAACTTGTTTTCACATTTTGGTTATCTCGTTCGGTGGTTCAGTGTGTACAAGTGCATAATTTCAGGACTTTGATGCAAGCACAGTCTCGTGCTAAGTAGAGGCAAAGACTTCAATGTGAATCTATTAAAGAGTCATTAACATCTAAAAACTGACTGGGACTTCACAAAATGCAGTTATCCTAGCGGAGTCAACAGGAGTGACTTGAGGGACACAATGGGATATCCCTAAATAGTTATAAAGGAAGTGAGCCTGAGACAGAGTGATTGTTTCCGAACCATTGTAATCCAAAACTAGTGAATAATAGTAGAATTTGGTACGGACGAAAACCTATCATCGTATGCTCCTTGGACACATAACTTAGTGGTGAACCATGTCAAAAGTGATGTGTTTTCTCTTTTCATGTGAATGTTTGATTTCTTATCATATTCATCATACAATTTAAACTAGTTCCTACCAACATGGGAACATGATCCATCATTTTAAAAGAAAAATTTGACACCTTAATTCACCCCTCGCCTCTTAGGGTGTCCCAGGTTCCTACAAGTGGTATGAGAGCAAGGTTACTAGTGGTTGATCTATAAGTTGTCGTCATGTAGAATGTTGTCAATACTAGGGGAATCCCTCTCTTCGATGGAAGTAATTTTTCGACTTGGAAGAACAGAATGATATCATATTTAAGATCTCTATGAATGTAATTCCTCTTTTCTATTGTGCATGGAATACATGTTACCTATCCAATGGGTATTGCTATGACTAAAACAGATAGTAAAGTTCTTGATGTAGATTCTAAAGCTCATATTGCTATCATTGCAGTTCTTTCTGATCAGATCAATCTAAAGGTGATGAGTTTCACCTCAAAAAAGTCTATGTGTGATAAACATGAAAATAACTATAAAGGAGAAAACAATGTGAAGGATTCAAAACTTCAAGTCTTTCACAATAGGTTGATGATCTAAAGATACATCCTTATAAGAATGCAGATTCATTCTTTAATCGAATCACTGAAGTAGTGAGAGAAATTAATGGGCTTAGAAAGGAAATCAATGACATTGACATCGTAAAGAAAATATTGCGAAGACTTCCTCCTATGGACAATGAAAAGGTGTCGGCCCTTGAAGAAAGTGATCAATCTATACTATATCTAGATGATATGCTAAGTTGTCTAGTGGCATATTAGATGAGAGTCAGACCTGAAGAAGCTACAACTCGTGTTAGCAAGGAAATGGCATTCAAAGCCATGTAAAAAGTGAAATTTTCATAAGATAGTGGTGGTGTAGATGATGAAGAAAAAGAAATTATATCTGTCATTTCTAAGAAGCTGAAGAAGGGAGAAGGTAAATTTAAAGTTAAGTTACCTCTGGCATGTTTTCATTGTGGAAGAGTTGGGCACATTGCCTCTAGCTCCAAAGAAAGATTGATGATGATGAAAGTGAAGCAGAAGACACTCAGAAGCCACAGAAAAGGTTTTTTTAAAAAGGGAGACTTCATATCTAGAAAGAAGGTATATAATAAGTGTTTTGTCTGTGAAGAGGAAGATGATGATATTTAAATCTATGAAGAAGAAGAGCCTAAATTTAAAACTAGAAACCATGCTTCCATGATGGCTACTATTGAAATGTCAGAACCCAAGATCGATAAAGACAGAGACAGTCATATGACTCATAATGGTGATCCAAATTTGAAAATTAAGGATGCCTTTTCAAATATTGAGAAAAAATACAAGAGATGTAGTAAGTGGAATGAAATAGGGAAAGAATCATCATAAAATGTTGATGATCTTGAAGCTGAAATAGAATGACTATAAGAAATAGTGAGATTTCAATCTTCAATCCTTGAAATAACAGACAACATTGTGGAATTTGAGCATAGAATTGAAGAGCAAGCAATGGTCATAAATGAGCTTACATCCAGACTGGAAGAGAAGTCCAAGACCGTTGAGGGTCTTGAAGAATAATGTGTTACTCATAGGAGTAAACTTGAGTGTAGATCAAGCACAAATGAGGGTAAGAAGAAAATTTATTTAGAATGATTCTCAGATACAGAGTTACTCGAATTAGCCATGTTTGGTTCAGATGGGGTTGGAAAAATCTTGAGTGATCAAAGACTATCTTGCATGGGAAAGAGTGGAATTGGATGCGAAGATAGGCCATCAACTGATGGAAGTGAAGAGAGCCAAAAGAAAGGAAAGATGAAAGTTGGACATGGTGAAAAATTGCCTGCAGTACTGAAAAAGAAACCCTCAATCCAAACTAAAAATAAGAACTGAAGATTATCCTCAAACATTAAAAAATAATAGGCAGCCCAACCATTGTCCCATGAAAGAAATCATGAGGAGAAATTTATGTGGGAAGACATCTCCCCTCATGAAGTGTCAGTTCTGTGGCTATTAGGGTCATACCATGTCATATTGCGAGGATGCAAGGAGATATTTGAATGGCGATGATCTGGGAATTTACAAAGGAGAATGATTTCATATCCACCATGTTATAGATGAAATAGCTTCCATGGTTAATGTTTTCATTGTTATATCTTTGTCCATAAAGGTATGTATTGTAGGAAGAGGTTTGACAGGATAAATTCATACAACTCTCAGAGAATGGTCATTTTTCACCCTCCTGATGGTGTTGTTCTCACTAATAGTTTTTCTCCTCGAGATGAAAATTATTTGTATGAAGAATCTAATTTTGTGGAGAAATGTATTAGAAGTCCATCAGTATCCTTTAATAAATTTAATATCTCATTGAAATAAAATAGGAAGATTGATAAATCCAATCTTGCAGAAGTATCCCTCAAGGCTATAAAGAGTAGCATCACATGGATTCTTAATAGTGGGAGATCTTCCCATATGACGGGAAATGATGACCATTTAAAGAACATTAAAAAAAGTTTTATGGAATAGTTAGGTTTGGTAATGATGGTTCCTCGACGATTAAAGGATGTGGGAATACTTCTCTCCCCAATGGATAGCTAAAGAAGACTAAAGTTCTTTATGTGGAAGGTCTACGTCACATTATCCTCAATGTGAGTCAACTCTATTACTTAGGGATCATAGTGAATTTCAATAAAAAAGGATGAAATATAAAGAGAAAAACAGGGAAATATTTTATGAAAGGCTGTAGAATAGATGGAAGATTATATCAGGTTGATAGAAAAGTGAACTCCTGCTACTTTTCTGTTGAAGAAGAAAAAAATATGTGGCATCGAAGTCAGGGGTACATTAACCAACAAGATATGGAAAAGATATCTAAGATGAAGATAGTCATGGATATCCCCATTCTAAAACATGAACAGAAAATGTCTTGTGATTATTGCATTCGTGGAAAGCTGGTATGCAGTTCATATCAGCCAAAGAAGAAAAGGGAATCACATATTCTTGATCTCATTCATACAGACGTATGTGGCCAGATAAATGTTGCCAAAAATCATGGAGAAAGGTTCTTCATCCTTTTCATAGATGATTACAGTAGAATGTCATGTGTAATGGTTATACATAGGAAATGACAAGTGCATGACTGCATGAAAACGTATCGTCGAATCTCTAAGAATGATATTAGACGAACAATAAATGTGTTTCAATCAGACAATGGAGGGGAATACACGTCCATTGAATTTTATAACTACCTGGAGAAGCATTTCATACAACATGAGGTAGATTCCATGAGAACTCCATTGTAAAATGGAGTTGTTGCATGTAGAAGTCGATAGGTGAACAACATGGCATGAACTATGTTGATTCAGAGTCATATTCAATGGCATTACTAGAAAGAGGTCGTTCATGTTGCATTGTATATTCAAAATTGAACAAGACATTATATGGGTGAGACGAAGAAACCTTATGAATTTTGGCATAGAAGGAAGCCCACTTGGAAATACATTCATGTTTTTGGAATTAAGTGCTTCATCAGGAATAAATAAGGAAATCAAGAGAAATATGGTGACAATATAGATGAAAGAATTTTCCTTGGATACTTAATGAACAACAAATCCTACAAGTGTTTCAACAAGAGATTAAAAATGATTTTGGAAAGTAGTGATGTTAAGTTCATTGAAGATAAAACCACAAATGATTCAAGGATTACATACGCCAATGAGATATAAGGTGAGGATGAAAGTGACTGTGGAGAAAATAAAAATACAAAAATAGAGGAATGTGTAAAAACACTCATCCATCACATCATGATGTTCACTCAGAATGAAGAATCTGAAGAGGAAACCATGGATGGAGAGAATGTAACTAAACCTGAGAGGAGAAATAGAAGAGCTAAGATTGATCCACATAACATAATTTGGGACAAAAGTGCACCCACCTAAATAAGGAGGATGAGGAATAACACACAATCCACATTTCTGTCATTTATAGAGCCATCCTCATTTGAAGAAGCTAGAAAGGATGAATGTTGGCTAAAATCCATAAATGGAGAGTTAGATCAGATTGATAAGAACTAGAAATTGGATCTATTCAAGAGACCTGAAGGTCAAAATGTGATTGGTAAAAAATAGATCTTCAAGAACAAGTTTGATGAGCATGGAAGTGTTTTTAGAAACAAGTAACGACTGGTATGTAAAGTATATTCGTAGATTGAAGGTGTTGATGTTGAAGAAACCATTTCACCAGTGGCTAGACTGGAGTCAATCGGGATTTTCCTTGCCATGGTAGTCCAAATATTATATAAAGTATATCAAATGGATGTCAATACAACATTCTTGAATGGTGTACTCGAAGAAGAAGTTTACATAGAAAAAACGGTGGTTTTTTCTTCTTGGTCCTGATGAAACAAAGGTTTGAAAACTAAATAAAGCACTCTATGGATTCAAATAGGAACCATGATTGTTGTATTCTTGGCTGGACTCTTATCTCAAGAAAATAGAATTCACTCGAGGAGGATTAGATCACAATATCTATGTGAAGAATTCCCCGAAGGATCATTTCATGGTTCTAGTTCACGTTGATGACATTATACTTGGTGGAAGTTGGTAGAATTCAATGGACAAATTTTCCAATCACATGAAATCGGAATTTGAAATGTCTATGATTGGGGAGCTCACATATTTCTTAGGGCTGCAGGTTACTCAAAAGAAATATTACACTATCATTTCTCACGAAAAGTAAGCAAGAGAGTTGCTGAAGAAACTTAATATTAATTTCTCCAAATCAATGTGAACTATGATTGTAGTTTGAACCAATCTTGTAAAGAATGAGGATGGGACCTCTGTAGATCCCACCATGTACAAGATGATCATTGGGAGCCTACTGTACCTAATAGCGACACAACTAGATATTGTCTTTTCAACATGTCTATCAGACCACCTTCAGAGTAATCCAATGGAGGAACATATGGAAGGAGTAAAAAGAATCATGAGGTATATTCAAGGTACTCATATCATTGGGTTATAATTTGTTGCAGGCAGGGAAAATGAATTATCAATGTTTTATGGTGATGATTGGGCTAGAGATGTAGTTGACAGAAAGTCCACAAGTGGTGGAGCATTCTATATTAGAAATAAATGTGTTGGCTGGTTGAGTAAGAAATAAAAATATAATTATCTTATTACTACTGAAGCTGAGTATATATCCACCACAAATGCATGCACTCAACTTCTATGGATGAAGCAACAACTATCCGATATTTCTGATGAGGTCAAGCAACCAAAGGTGATTTACTGTGATAACAAGAGCGCAATTGATCTTATGAAGAATCTGGTTCATCATTCTCATAAAAACATATTGAAATCATGTATCACTTTATCAAAGAGAAAGTTCAGAAAAGCGTGATTAGAATAGATCATGCGGGAACTGATGAGCAAGTGGTTTATATCCTGACCAAGCCACTATCAGCGGCTGTGTTTGTGAAGCATCAGTTGAACCTCAGGGTTCAGCCACCTCCTAGTGCATATGGTGATAAATAAGTACCCCTCTCCCCAGTTATGTTAACATCATTTAATCAATTTATGAAAGGGATGCATGTTTGTGGGGGAGATACTATCCATGGGGAGTGTGTTTTGAGCTGAACAATATAAAATTACTGATCTTTGGGTTTATTGTCAATGGGGGAGAATGAAATAAATTCAGGAATAAATTCCAGATTTTCAGGAACATGTAATGCTTCAGTGACACTGTACGAGATTTACTTGGGCTTCATTAATAATTTGAAAACACTGGAACCTATTCAATATTCCTCTCTTGTTTTCTACATTGAGCATTTCTCATGTATACATAGAGTGTTGGCTGAGTTGAGTCTTGTGTGTTTGGTTTGAATGTGGATGGTGATATTTTGAATTTATTTAGTGACTTCCAACAAACCCAAAGGGGGATATTGTGGGAACCATGTCTATTTTATGCATGAATTGGAGTATGGTTTGTGTTTATTTTAAATCGTCTATGGATGTTCAGGATGTGTGCCAGTATAGTGTTCAAACATTTCATGTAGGCAACAATATTGAAGGTGGCGTCGTTTCCCAATGTTTGACAATTTTTTGGACCTCAAAAGCGGAAAATGAAGACATGGATTGTTATTAAAAGGAGGTGTGCACAAAGAGGATGTGGTGTGTTAACAAGGTGGGTTGTTCGAAAAATATTTGAGATGGGCACAAAAAATAGTGCTGCGTGAAATAGTGGATCATGGTTTTTCTCGCAAATAGTGTTTCATAATCAAAACGTTGAAAAATGGAAAAGGCAGGGGCTACGAGAAAAATCTGGAGATGTGCATGAAAAAGGTACCTACATGAAATATTACATGCCAAATGTGAGGTTTTTTGCACCACAGGGGGTTTTGCGTGCAGGGTTCTAAGATTCCTAAAAATAAGAGGTGACCCCTGTCATTCCATATGGTTGAAGACTTAGAGATGATCAGAGGTCTGACCCATGTAAAAGGTTCACATAAATAGGCTTGCATGAAAAATTCAGAGCTGCGTGAAAAATCCATGTTGTGCAAAAAAGGGAGATCTGCGAGTAAAAATTGAGGCGGTGCGTAAAAGATTCAGTTTAGCGAAGAAGGGTGTTGTTGCGTGAAGTATTTTTCCGTGCAATGATGTAATATAGTTCACAACAGTAAGGGTTTGTGTGCAAAGGGTTGGGGTTGCGCACAATTGTTAGTGAAGCTTGTTTTCACGTTTTGGTTATCCTGTTCAATGGTCCAGTTTGTATAAGTGCATCATTTCCGAACATAGATGCAACCAGAGTCTCCTGCTAAGCAGAGGAAAAGAATTCAATGAAAATCTATTGAAGAATCCTTCACGTCTATAAACTGACTGGGACTTCACCAAAAGTAGTGAGCCTGGTGGAGTCAACGGGAGTTACCCAAGGGCTGCAGTGAGAAATCCCTGAATAGTTGTAAAGGAAGTGAGCCTGAGACAGGGTGATTGTTTCCGAACCTTTGAAATCCACAACTACTGAAGAATAGTTAAATTTGGTACGACCGACAACCATTTGGCGTATACTCCTTAGACGTATCCCTTAGTGATGAACCAAGTAAAAAGTGATGTGTTTTATATTTTCATGTAAATATTGGATTAATTCTCATATCGATTATATAGGTTAAACTGGTTCCTACCAACGTGGGAGCAATATCCATCCGTTTAAAAGAAAAAGTTGACACCATGATTCACCCATCCCCTCTTAGGGTGTCTTGGGGTCCAACATATAGTCCGATGATTTTGTTCAATTTTCCCTATAAAATAATATCAAGTATTGTCAATTTGTAGCTGTTTGTTTTTGTTTCATGTTGGATTTCATTAGAGCAACACAATTTTTTTAGAGGTCGTTCATTCTTGGGATCATTTTCCTTAGCTCATGAGATGTTTCGTGACACCAACATCAAATTACTTGGATCAAATTTGGATTTGAAACCTAATATAAACAATGATTTTGATCTAATGGAATGGGGTTTATCATCAGTGTATTTAAATATAAGAGATTTTCTCCTTGGGCTGCTGATAATTTGTTTAGATGTTTTAGATCTTCTAGAATGACGGTTTTATACATGGGTAAAATAAATGGTTTTTCTGATGCACTCAATGTCTAAGACAAGGGGACCATATAACTCTAACACTCGTTATTCTCATTCATGATGCTTTGATTCATCTTATTAATAAAAAATTATCCATGGTTGAAATTCTTATTTATCGAAGAAGAATGAATCATCCATCTTTTTCACACTTGGTATTTTTAGACAATACTCCGATTTTTATCAATGCAACTATTCGACTATTAAGTGGTCATTTTAAAGCTATGGATGAATACATTTTCTAGAGTAGGAATGTTATCAATTGAGAAAAGAGTAGTTTGTATATCTCTAACAAATGTGCTGATAGTCATGTCTTTTCTCTATACAGATTGTTGAACATTCATAAAGTCTCTTTCCCCTTGGAATTTCTGGGTTCTCCAATATCCCCTAGTCGTATCAGAATCATATATTTTGATGGAATTACTAACATAATCATGTGACATATATTGGACTGGAAAACACATATTCTTTCATTTGGTGGTAGGATTACTTTAATAAATAGACTATTGATGGCTATTCTGATACTTCTGCTTTCAAATAACATTGTTATAATAGGGGTTATTTCTGATATTGAAAAAATTAAATCTGATTTTTTTTGGGATGGTCATTTTGAGGGGAAATTCCATTAGTCTTCATGTGAAGGATTGGAATGGCCAATCAATGAGGGAGGCATTAATGTTAGGAGTCTAGGGGACATGTTGCATCATATTCATTCTAAACTTGTGGGGGAGGATGTGGGGGGATCCACGCTTTGGGGTAAAATTATGTCATTTCACGGAGAAGACCATATAGAAGACAATAAATAGTTCTATCCTTGTTGGTCATAAATTCGTAATATTATACATGTCATTAGTCAACATTCACAATTGATTATTTTTAGGGTAAATATTTCATTATGGAGTCATAAATGTGTAGGAGAATTTATTGGTTTTCAAGGATGTCCATTTACCATGATTTCATTATTGGAGAACATTAGTTTTCCTGATTTTATCGACACTTTTCATTTTGATGATAAAATAAATAATATTAAGAGTATTGTTTTAAATATGGAGCTTGACATATGTGTGTTTACTACCTCTAATTTTGTAATGTTTTCATATAAATAGTTTAGGAAAATTACTATATATCAAGGGCACCATGATATCTAGAAAAATATATTTTTGTGTAGTAGTATCCCCACGAAATTCAATTTCCTTGTAGATAGAATAAGAAATATGGTTGTTCCCACTGATGAGAATGTGAAAAGAAGGGGTATTAATCTTGTTTCTAAATGTCATTTTTTGGATGAGTATATTGAATATAACTCCAATAATTTGTTCTTTGAGAGTGAATGGACCACAGATGGTTGGAGTTTTTTCGGTGAATTAAAAATATTCTTAGGCTCATCTTCTATTGAAAATTATTTTCTAGATGAATGGTTTCATGTTTTGAATGGTGTAGGTCTTGAAATGATATCCAGAGCTGTGATTCTTAGTTATGGGTGTTGGTGTATTTGGAAGGAAAGAAACAAAGCTCGTTCTGAGGGTATCCATGCCCCATATAGGTCTGTAATAATGAAAAGAATAATTCTTCTTCATGACTAGCTTCGATGTTCCAAAACTATGTGTGTTACTCCTACCTTGAGGAAAATGCAGTCACACGATTCTTTATTATCATCTTTTGATCATGTTATAAGAGGTTAATGGGTGCATTTTTTACATCCTATCATGTGCCTAAAACTTAACATTGAAGTTTCATGAGTTGGGGGAAGAATTAGAGATGGTGGTGTTGTGAGAGATTGTAGTGGAAGTATTCTTCTGGTGTTTACTGCATCTTATGGGAGGGGGTTTCTTTCTAGTTAGAGGCTGAGGCTATGGATACTGGTATCATGTTGTGTTCTCAACAACATTTATCACTTAGTCAAATAAAAAATGACTCTAATATCATCTTAGACTAGATGAATGGTATGATTTATCCTCAATGTTTTATTGCTTATATTATCAGGAAGCGTACAAATATACTCTTCAACAACAACATACTTTTTATTCATACATGGAGTGAAGTTAATAAAGTATCATATTATTTGGAGTTCATGGTGGCAGCTGATCAATGTAACAACATTTTTTTTTAAATTATTTTCAAATGAATAATGAATTAGTGAACCTACTCATCGGGACTGGCATGGTCTGAATAATTTTAGGCCACCTAAAACATGTTTTTTATGAACTTCCCATGTTCATATGGGTTTTTTCGTGATTAATAGATAAAATTCAGCGTTGAAGTCAAGTGAAGTAACTCATAGTCATATTTCATAAAATTATTAAAAAATTCATGGACATTGAAAATTTTTTTATCACTTATATTTTAATAATAATATTTTATGACTATTTAATTAATAGAATATGATTTATATTTTAATATATTATTATTTAAATTTATATATTTCTATAAAATATATAATTATGTTTTAATTGTATCCATAAATAAATTTATCAAATTCATCTCAATTGAAAATAAATTATATTAGGAAAAACAACAATTTAAATTAAATTGATGGATGATAATTTTGTTTATAAACAGGAATTACACTATACGTAAATATTTCGTAGACATGTAACTCTTTATAACACTCTTGTACACCCTAATGGATATATCTGTGACGATGGTAGTTTAATGGTGTGGCTCAGCTAACATGAACTGAGTAGTTTTCTCCACTATCATGAAATTATCCTATAGTTGATTTCATTCAAGATTAAATTATTGAATCTCAACAAGTTATAGGTTAAGGTTGAATCCCTATGACAATATCTCCGTTACATGTTCTGAAAAATGTTGGTCAAACGACATGACTCTTCTAGCATATTACATTTTTTCCACTTTCTAAATCAAATTTATTTTTTCATCACTACTTATAATCACTAATTAATAATAGTAAATTTACTTCCAAAGGGTATTATTAAAAATGGTAAAGTTGACCATTGGTTATATTTCCCAACAATTTTATTTTAAAAATTGTTGTATTTCACCAATGGTGGTATTTGACCATTGGTCATATTTGACCAATGGTCTTAATTGATTAATGGTAATATAAAACCAATATCTATATAACAGTCGAACCCCAATGGCTACATTTCCCTTTATACATTATAAATACAACCTCATTATTTCAATCATCATTCGTTACAATTACTCCAAAGGTTATATATTAATACTCTGAGATGTTAATTAATTTAGTAATATTATTTATATCATTTTTTATATTGTGTCTGTGATTCTAAAATATTTCGGTGATCCATATTTTCATATATTATATTTTTTTCTTGTTCAATTAAAATGTTTGGAATTTTCATCAGTTTTTTAGTTTCCAAATTTAATGATCATTCCTTATAGGATTTTTTTGTTTCTCTATATTTTTAAAATGTATAATTATATATAATATAACAAAGAAATTTTCATGTAAAAAATATCATTCAAAATCCTATATCATTTCATATTTCATCTTAGTATGGACTTGTTTGGGTACATCTAGGAATTATTATTCTTGTTATCTATTTTTCGAAAATTTATTTCGCATTCATATGAGAGGAAAATACTTATCATTTGTTTCCACTGTAGATGTAATTAGAATTGGGATTATTACAGGTTAATTTTGTTATAAATAGCTATTTATATGTGAAATATTCATTTATTTTTAATGTTATCAAATTATAAAATATCTAAAAATTCCTACTTCAGTCCCCTTCTTTTTCCCTTATATTTATGAAAAATTCTAACACATCTATTATGAGTTAATTAGAAATATCCAACATTGTTTAACCTCTATCAACCATCATTGGTTGAAAATATTTGAAAACAATGTATTCTTAAATTTTGTAGCCCAATATTTGGGGGAAATAGTGGTTATTGTGATATTCATTCTGTTTGATTCATCAAGTCTTTTAATTATTAAAATATGATCATGTTTTTATCTATATTTGAGATAAATTAACAAAAAATCCTTCCATTAAAAATATAATCTTCATTGGTTATCCTATTACTAAAATAATTATTCCAATTATCTTTGTTTAAATCATTTTTATTTGTATTAGGGTGATCATGCTTTTGTGCTTAATGGTAGCTGGCATTGAATTATTCCAAACATGATTAGAAATTAATGTTTTTATTTTTACTGGATTGAGAGTGGTATAAAATTAATTTTCCCTTCCTGAAATTCTTGTGGGGGATAACATTTCTTTCAAGAAATCATCGTCATTAAATGGATGATATCTTCTAAATGTTAAACTATTTTTTAAAAAAAAGTCTTAGGATCCAAAGTGATATTTTTGAATGATTTTCATAAATTATCACATATATTGAATGTTATAAATTGAAATATATAGAATCATACCATTGAGAATTTATATATTTATGTAATATCTCAAAACAAATTACCTATAAATGGAATAGTGGATCTATTCTCATATAGTTTATTATATTTAACGAGATCTTGAAATTTTATTTTCCTTGGTTTCTAACTAACTGCATGTGGGAATTTTTGGAGGAGATGCACCCTACTATTAGTAGACATAGTATCCAGATAAATATAGAGCATTAATATTAGACCCCATAATCTCTGAAAAAAGAATCTGATGTTGGATAACTTTTACTCATTAAGGGTTCCGCACATCAAAAAAACAATGATGTGAGATGACTATGTTATTATTCTATTCCCCCAATAATTGGATGATAATAATATTTAATAATGTTTGTGGTGGGGGATTATTGTCCATGAAATTAGGGTATAGATCCATTTTATTATTTAAAGATGAATGTTGAGAATACATTACATCTATCTTAGTATTAATGTTTTCAAATATCAACATTTTTATCTTATTTCGGTTTCTGATTGTTGTCCTTGGTGTCCCTATGGGTATTGAGATTAATAAAGTCACATTAGAGGAATCATTTTGTAATATATTTTTATGGAAATTAACTATATTGGTGGATGTAGTATTCTATAAAAATATATTACAAAATGATTCCTCTAATGTGACTTTATTAATCTCCAATATATTTTCATGTATTTATGGTTCTCTATGAAGTTGAAAATAAGAAAAAATATGGTATACAAATTCATTATCTTGACATATACTCTATGTGTAAAACTTTTATTTATTTTTCTCAACATGAATGAATATATTTTTAGATTCCTCAATTTGTAATTACTATTTTTAAAATGAATGTATGAAATATCAGTAGGATGAAAATCATTAATAGGTACTTCTATTTGTCAAAATAAAACAACAAGGCATTTATATATATATATATATATAAAGTGAATGGATTCCTCCAATTTATAGTAACCCCCTACGATCTGATCATAATTAAAACATACTACAGATCTATTGAAGGAATTTATATTCCATATACTATTGAATAACCCTAATGTAGATAAATAATTAAAATTCCCCTTAAATGTGATTTTACGATAATTTCCCCAAAACATAACTAATTGTGATCTAATTATAGGGGTTCTAGAAAAAATTATTTGTGGATCATTCCATGTTCTTGTTGATAAAGACATTTTTAAGTATATATGGATTTTATAATTCAATATATTTTATTTAAAACTAGTATTGGGGGTGATTATTGATGTCAAAATACCTCAAACCCCATGGGATTGTTTTTTGGAATATTTTACATACTTATTATGTTTCATTCAATTCACAAACCAGTATTCAAAATAATTAAAGATATATTTGTCTATTAGGATATGCTAAAATAGGAAACCACTAGAATGTATGGTTCTGCCATTATAGTTTTTGTCCATCGTAGCAAAAACAAATTCTCGATCTTCGTAGAAATCCAATTAAATGTTCCATAAATTACTACATTTTATCATTTTTTACATTAAATTTTGGATAGTATGACCATTTCAAATCAACTAGGTATTATTTTCATACTTCTAATTTATATAATTGTATATGGGATGATATTTTTGGTCATATAAAAATTTTAGAATTTTTTATGGATAATAAAGTAAAATGCATCGACAATAATTCACCACAACTACTAATATAAAAAGGGTGGATACATATTTAATTGTATAATGATTAAAATTGAGTCCATTTAAATTTTATTATTAGATAAGCTCATGTTGATTTAAAAATTTTATATTTTATTCTAACAGTATAGTGAAATGGTCAAATTAGTGTAATTTTTCATTTATAGAATTTGAATAATCAATATTCCACGAAAAATTATTAAATCAATGTCTATTCTAGTAAATTATCACACATTTATTTCCACAGACACATGTGAGGATGTCTACTTCAGAAAACCCATAAATAATATGTATATATGAATTATGGGGCCAATACATGTTTGGAATTTTACCAATTCCCTATTCCACCTTAATATTATTATACTATAATTCATACATATTGTATGGATTTCAATGTTTATCTATGCATGGGTATCATTTTATAATCATTTTTTGAATAGATAAAATGTTATTTTCAGAATCTGCAATCTCATCCAGGATCAAGGTGTTTGGAAATATATCTTGTAATGATCACTATATTGAACTAAAATTTTATGAAATGAAATTCCCTTCTTATAATTATTTCATATAGTATAAATCACAGAAAATAAGTTATAAAACACAATAAATACATTAAAATTAATAATTAATGAAAGAATAGGTATTTCTAGAAACTATTTAACTTATACTAATGAAATAGATACATGGCTGTTCGAATAGTATATAACCATTAGGAATAGTTACCCATCCAATAGAATTGTATCCTCATGTCTGAAAGTATAAATAAAATTTATGTATAATAACATTAAGAATAAGATATAGTAATATCCTATTATAAGTAACTAAATGTTTTAAAATTGACAAATTAAGTGTCGGTTTTTGTAAATGGTACATGTTTATTTAAAATTTTCTAATTAATATAATTATTTAAAAGAGTATTTATTTTGATGAATAGATGGAAGAATTAATATTTATTCATATTGTGATTACATGATAATTTTATGAGACATTAAATAATTTATCAATGTGTCATAAAATGGGTTATTATATTAAAATTAGTATTTTTATAATAAATGTAATTGTAATTAAAATTTTATTTTTTAATATTTAGAAAATTATATTAAAAAAATGATTATATTTTTTAAATATAGTCATTTAAAGAAATTGTTGTGATTTTTTAGTATTTTTCTTAAATATTTAATGTTTTTGATAAATAGTGAAAGATTGTAATTTATGATATTTAATATTTTATTACAAATATGTGAATGATTGAAACATTTCTTCAAATAAGAACCCCTGTTGGATCTCATTTGCAATATTTGTTATACATAGTCACAATTGTCAAGACCCGACACTACCCAGGCTCGAGCCGCAACTACCCCAAGCCCGCCTCCATAGGCCAGGGGCTGGAGACCAGCGCTGAAGGCCCAAAAACTCGGGGAGGCCTTTGCCTAAGCACCTGTACACACCCACACACAGCACACTCAATGGGAAAGTGCAGAGTAAAATGGAGGAACAAGGAGAGTAAAAAGAACAACTGCTATAAATAAACCACGGAGTGCATCGACCACTACAAGTACAAAGTACCAGATAAAAAGAAAAGGGGAAAAACATGTGCCCAACCGAAAAGTGCCACAACCTGGCAACAGGTAAAAAAAGGAAACAGCTGACGGGTCTCCCTCCTGGATCTCGGCCATGACCACCGCATGCGGTCCAAGCTCCCAAGCTCCTACTCTCCAGTGGGGTCACGACCAACCTGTCTGTCGTCTGCAAAGGCACACCAAGTGCGGACAAAGCCCAAGTAGGGGTGAGTATAAAAATACTCAGTAGGATACACCGAAGGCTCGAGGGGGAAACAAAGGAGGTACTTAATGGTGGGTAGTAGGGCGAACAGGAAAGTAGAGGAGCACAAATGAAAGTGCAGTAAAGAGTAACATCAGAGAGTCCAGCTAAACCCAACAAGAGGAAAGAAGGTAGACTCGTCCAGACGCAATGAGCTAGAAATAGTGAGAAGATAAACTTCTCGTCGAGTCTTCGCTACCTATAGTAGGAGAGTAGACTCATCCAACCACGAGAAGCTAGACACAGAAAGCATGTGGCATACCCTGCGCGTATTTACCTCTCCTAGAAGGAGAGCAGCCAAAACCCAAGGAGTGGGTACTCATACGAGGTATATACATATATATGCTCTGCCAATAAGCCCAAACAAGCTCGTAATGGGATCTCCGTCCTGTAGCTCAACCCAAGAAAATAGTAGCAAGCTATCTTAGAAGTAAACTCCATCATCGATGCCCAGCATCCCGCACGTCTGACCCGAACTGCAAGCCAAGGGGCTCAATCACCACACCTTGACACTATCCGCTTTGGGCGACACTGACTCGCCTGCATGTTTTTAGATCGCGTCACAAGAACGCTTCTCAGTGGGGAAAGTACCCCTCGTACTTGAGAGTTCTAGGGAAAGTCAAACCACACCCCGCCACTGCCCTGCAGTCAAGAGGTCTCCTCAAAGCCAAAGTCGATTTATCACCGACCCGTACAACCAAGTGTCCCGCTCCGATGGTCACGTAGGAAAGCCTCAAACTAGCCTAGTAGTAAGGACTGAGTCTGGAAAGACAACACGTGTCCCACTGCCCAGCCCTGCTGGAGGGTAATTTGAAACCAGGTATCGGGTGACCCACTACCCAGCCCTGCTGGAGGGTAAACCCTAATACATCGTCAGGCGACCCACTGCCCAGCCCCGCTGGAGGGTAAACCATAAAAAGATACTGGGTGACCCACTTCCCAGCCCTACTGGAGGGTAAAACATAATAAGATACTGGGTGACCCACTGCCCAGCCCTGCTGGAGGGTAAACCATAACACATCATCAGGTGACCCACTGCCTAGCCCCGCTGGAGGGTAGACCTGGAATAGGTCGACATGCGACCCACTACCCAGTCGGGCTGGAGGGTAGACCTGGAACTATATGACGAGCAACCCACTACCCAGCCCCGCTGGAGTGTAGACCCTATGAGGTCGTCAGGTGACCCACTAGCCACTCTCTGCTGGAGGGTAGGCCCTAATAGCTTCGGGTGACCCACTACCCAGTCTCTACTAGAGGTTAAACCCTAGAAGTCAGCGAGCAACCCACTGCCCAACCCTTCTAGAGGGTATACCCGAAGAAGTCGATGAGTAAACCACTGCCCAGCCCCGCTGGAGGGTAGAACTCAGAACTGCTCTATCAATCTCCACTGGAGGGAACAACACTGGCCAACTGAACACGGAGTGGGTATCGTGCAACCTCCCAACTCCAGAACAACTCACCCAAATGAGGTGCAGCGTCTGCTCCAGCACTGGGTGTCACTAGCACCACTACCGTCCAATACATCGAGAGCGAAACCAGGGGGAGACCACTCAACCCTGCTGGTCAAACAAATGAGCACCAAGGGACCCTCTACGCCGCGAGAGGTCCAAGTATGCAAAACAGAACACAGCACAGACGTGGGGCCCACACGAAGTGTGGCCCCAAGCCAACCCCAACCAAGCGCACGAACGTCTCAGGTACAAACCACACGTACCTCTAAGCATTCTCGTATACTCCCAGAGTACACCTCACTTCCAGCCCAAGGGCTATCGTGCACACGACACCCAATGTCAACTCGAAGGCGTGACGTAATGACTCCACCTCAAAGGCCCAAGCACAGCCAACCACATCTCATGAACCAATTATATCACTCTCCCAAGAGTGCGAGATCACACGCCAAGGGTCTGGTACAAACAAGCTAGGGCGAACCACCACTGGAGCACCTTCCATGCTTCCTCTATTAATAAGATCGCACAAGAGGATCCGTACATCCAAACGGATCACACCGTTGTATTCCTCTTGGAAAAACACGCGAGATAGACTACTCACTCGCCTCAAACGGATATCCGACAGAAAAGTCGCCAACACCGCCTCACGCCCGAACGGCGCCTCGTGATCCCGAGCCCCGACCCCGAAAACAGTCGGGCGCATCGCACCATTGCGATCCCCTCGGGAAAACACGTCAAAAGCACTAATCACTTGAGTGCAATTGATATCCGGAAAAAAATATGCATTCCGGCACACCGCACACGAGCAGTGCCACATGGGACCCGCATCATGGTCCCGAAACACAACGAATGGATCGCACCGTTGCGATCCTCTTGAAAAAGTACACGAAATTGACTATTCACTTGTCCAAAACTGTTGCCCGGTGATAAAGCTGGAAATCACCGTCAACTCCCGAAACGGCCCTCACGGGACACGCACCATCGTGCCGAACTAGGGCGGGCGGATTGCACCACTGCAATCCCCTCAGAAAAACACCCAACATCGACTGCTCGCACGCCCTGAACAAACGTCCGAGAAAAAAACTGCTAAAAGAAGCACGCAGCTCAAAAGACGTGTTGTGGGGCCCGCGCCTCAACCTCGGCCTTAACCCCTGGAACCACCCTGGGAACCTCCTCCTCAATGCTAGTGTTACAACACCACTGATGGCGCTTAAAACGGACGTCGGACGCGTCAATGCGGTCCGAAACAAAAATCCCTGGAGTAACGCTCGTCCATTTAAAAACACGTCATGCCTATGCGGCCCATCGTTTCGGGAATTTAAAATTCCCGAAACTAGCTCAAAACGTTCCCCTCAACGTCAGGAAGACACTTCCATAGACGGAAATTAAAAGCGACACCCGTAGCTATATTTATGGGTGTCTGAAGCCGGAAGGGACAACCCTGGGGCTGGACCGTGGATCGGCCCGAGCTGGCCGGCCCGGCTTGCTGCGCCGGCCCGCGGCTTTGCTGCATGGGCCGGCCGCGGACCTGCCGTCCCCTCGCGGTTCCTGCTTCAGCTGACCATCCGCGAGGCTGGTCTTCGGTCTTCGAGGAGACCCGCTGGAAGCGGGTCTGGGTCCCTCGCGAGGGGTCGCGCCGCGACCCCTGTCAAGCCGGACGCCCACGCCCCGCCGCCCTCGCGAAGTGTCGTGCCGCCGTCCGCACGCCGCGCCGCCGCCTGCTCGCCGCGCTGCCTCCTGCTCGCAGCACCAACGCTTACTCGCCGCGCCACTTCCTGGAACTGGAGCTTCCGCCTGCGAGCCGCCGTGCCGGAGGTCGCCGCAGCCGCGCCTAGCGCCGGAACACCCCCCGAACTCCTCAAAAAACCCCGCAATCTTTGGCGAATGATTGCGGGTTTCTTCAGAACTCCAAAACCAAAACCGAAAGATGAATCACAGAGATTAGAACATGGGATACGCATAAGTGGACTTTTTTCGGGGATCCAAAAACGATTCAATGCTAAAATTGTGATTCAAAGGGGGTTCGGGAACAAAAAGATACTCAAAATGTAACCCCTACCTCGCTGGGCTTCGCCCGGAGCTTCGCGTCGATCCGCCGACACCACCGCACCTCGCCGGAGTTGCCTCGCCAGACCGCCTTACTGGAGTGGAGGAGTGGGGAGGGGTCTTGTTAGGGGGGTTCCAAGGGGGTGGAAGGGGAGTAGGGGAGAGTTTAAATAAATAAACTCTTTTAAAAAAACCCGACCCCGAAAACACCCGCGTCCGAACCTTCTGGCGTGGTCAAGATTAAACTCCCCCTAGGGTAAACACCACCTCCCGAGCACAACGGTGGTCTCGGAATTTTAATCCAAGACCCCGTTCAAAAGTTATAAAATTTAACGCCCAAAGCCGCTAAATTACGAAAACGCCCCTGGGCCCATTTTTCACAAATGGCCCGCGACCGCGAAACTTATACCCCTCCTAGGGTAAACGGCACGCTCCGAACTCAACGGTGCTCTCAGTATTCTGATCCGAGCCACCGTTTAAGATATACTAGCGTTTTTCCATTAAACGAATTAATTAATTTATTTAATCCGTTTAACGTTCCAGAAGCGGGTGAGGGGTCCAAACATCCCGCGCCGACAAGTTTTATGTCGTTACTAGGGTAAACACCCCTTTAAGGACCCATCCATACACTTGGATCTCTGATCCGGAACTCCATTTAAGAGTTATACCATTTATTTGGTGTTTCCAGTGTGAACGCACTGAAAATTTAATTTCGGCCACTCTGGGGCTCGGAATCCCACGCCGTCTGAAGGCGATGCTCTGGAATATCATCAAGAATATTCCACAATATTTTAATGCAAAAACCGGGTTCTTTAATCATTCCCTCCTTCAAGCATTTCATCCTCGAAAAAAAAACTATGGAGCAACACAGGGTACGAATCCCACACCTGGCTTTCCCATACCCAGAAGAACCCAGGCATAGCTCTGCGTCACCGCACACAGACGAAAGGATTGATCAGTTCACGCGAGGTCGGTCCTTTCCATTGTCGTGCACCCACTCTAGAATATGGGGTTAGGGAAAGGCGGTAGGGTACCTCTCCATCCCTTTACATGGTCTCAAATGACCCGAAGGCTCTCGGGGGTAGCTCACCTCCCCGAACGAACCTCTACGTCGCATGCCGCGACTGGAATGACCGCCTGCACCTGAAACAAGGCCCGTTGATTTCCCTCCTTCAGAATATCCATATGGTTAAACACCCAAGGATATCTGGTCACACAAGATTCCACAGCCGTTGTCTCTCAACCAAGACTCTCTTACATTCTCGAAAGCGAAGCAGTCAACACCGTCGACGAAAGGAAAAGGTCTCACGCCTTTTTCCTTACCAACACAGGGTAACACCCGACGCCCTGCGTCACCCTGGTAACACCTTGAACAAGGAGCAGGGAGAAAATCCTTTCACACACAGAGCCTAACAATTCTACTGCAAGAATTAGAAGAGTCACAAGGGGTACCTATCACCATCCCATGCTCTGCAGGATCATAGACATCCAAAGATCGCGGCTACCTGCAGTCCCAACCGCCAGCTCCAGGAGCCTGACGTGGACCGCCTAGTGGTGATGGGGAGATCTCGTAAGGTCATCCTCCACAACCATCTCCTCCCAATCCTCTGCTATCACCACCTCTCTGGGTACTACCCCGATCATGGCGCTGCCTCCGCCATGGTGGTGCACCTGCTACCTGCTCGAAGCTCTCCGCAACTCGGGTCGGGCAGTCTCGGGCCAAGTGACCTCGCCCGTCACAAGGATAGCACCGACTCTCTCTGGGCTGCACTGGTGCCCTCCGGCGCCACTTTGGTGTACGACCATACCCCTTAGTCCGGTTTTCATTAAGCTACCTGTGTCGAGGTTCTAATTGCCGATGCCAACTAGCCACGGCAGACGTCTCAGCTCCAACGTGCCTGCTGCCACTACCAACACTAGAATGTGACAGGAAGCCCTCTGTCACCAGCGCCTGCTCTAGCCCCCCCGACATATGTGGAAATGACCAAGGGTACTATGACAACACGAATATCTTGGCGGAGACCCTGCTCAAACTTCCGCGCTCGGATGTTATCGTCATGGACCATGTCCGGTTAAAAGCATACACGGTCTGCAAAACTAGCCGCGTACTCGGCCACCGTCATCCCTCCCTGCTGAAACTGCAGGAGTTCCTAAATCTGAATGGAGAACAAGAAGGAGGGGAAACACTCCTCACAGAGCAACAACTGGAATTCGTCCAATGAAAGAGACGACTCGTCAAGAAGATGAGTCACCAGACTCCACCAACGCCAAGCCGATACACAGAAAAGGCTGTCTTCCAAAGAAAATCTCTGATCTGTCGGCGTCCGCACAAGCCTGAAAAGGAGAACCACTTTCTCTAGCCAACCCTCTAATGCCTGAGGGTCTGGCTAACCACTGAACCTCAGCGGTCTCTGCCGCTGGAACTCACGGAGCGCGCTCAACCTGTGCTCAAGCTCATCATGCTCTGCTGAAACTGCCTGCTGCTCAACATGTGGGGGTGCTGCTACCATCCCACCCAGAGAAAGGGGCTCGCATGATGAGTCCTGGACTATGGCCTCATAGCTCACCGGGTCGTCGTCACGAACCAAAGATGGTATCTTGGCTGGCTGTCCTCGTGGAGACATCCTGAATATTATCAAGGAGTGCCGCAGTCAAACGAGCATACATGTATATACCAATACAACAACGTCGATGGGGAGCTGACTCAAGAAGGACAGTCAAAGACTCAGTCCTACGTGATGCACAAACAAATTTCCCTGCAATAAGTGTCTCAGCATTCCGAGTCGACAAGCGGGTTATCAGGGTCCTCGTGAATGGATACGTCGGTCGCAGCACCATCACTAGACTCCCTGGCCTAAGAACCGCTCTCGAGACACGTTAACACTGTTGCCCTATATCCCAACCAATTCCTCTTTTAGGGATGTCCAAAAAGCGTCCCATGGAACGAAGCACCTCTGATACAACTTTGTCACAACCCGACCCTACCCGGGCTCGAGCCGCAACTACCCCAAGCCCGCCTCCATAGGCCAGGGGCTGGCGACTAGTGCCGAAGGCACAAAAAATCGGGGAGGCCTTTTCCTAAGCACCTGTACACACCCACACGCTGAACAATCAATAGAAAAGGGCAGAGTAAAAAAGGAAGAACAAGTGGAGTAAAAAGAACAACTGCTATAAATAAACCACGGAGTGCATCGACCACTAAAAGTACAAAGTAAAAGCTGAAAAGAAAAGGGGAAATACATTCTCCCAACCGAAAAGTGCCACAACTCGGCAATAGGTAAACAAAAAGAAACAGCTGACGGGTCTCCCTCCTGGATCCCGACCACAACCACTGCACGCGGTCCTAGTTCCCAAGCTCCTACGCTCCACTGAGGTCATGACTAACCTGTCCGTTGTCTACAAGGGCACACCAAGTGCGGGAAAAGCCCAAGCAGGGGTGAGTATAAAAATACTCAGTAGGATACCCCAAAGGCTCGAGGGAGCAACAAAGAAGGTACCTAATGGTGAGCAGTAGAGCGAACAAGAAAGTAGAGGAGCACAACTGAAAGTGCAGTAAAGAGTGACAACAGCGAGTCCAGCTCGACCCAACAAGAGGAAAGAAGGTAGACTCGTCCATACACAAGGAGCTGGAAACAGTGAGAAGATGAACTTCTCGTCGAGTCTTCGCTTCCTATAGTAGGAGATTAGACTCATCCAACCATGATAAGCTAGACACGGAAGGCACGTGGAAAAACCCACGCGTCTTCGCCTCTCCTGGAAGTAGAGAAGACAAAACCCAAGGAGTGGGTACTCGTACGAGGTATATACATATATATGCTCTGGCAAGAAGCCTGAACAAGATATTAAGGGGATCTCCATCCTGTATCTCATTCCAAGAAAAGAGTAACCGACAGTCCTAGAAGTAAACTCCATCATCGATGCCCACCATCCCGTACGTCTGCCCCGAACCTCAAGCCAAGGGGCTCAATCACCACACCTTGACACTATCCTCTTTGGGCGGCACTGACTCACCTGTACGGTTTTAGATCGCGTCACAAGAACGCGTCTCAGTGGGGAAAGTTCCCCTCGTACTTGAGAGTTCTAGGAAAAGTCAAACCACACCTCGCCACTACCCTGCAGTCGAGAGGTCTCCTCGAAGCCAAAGCCGTTCCATCACCGACCCGTACAACCAAGGTTACCGCTCCGGTGGTCACACAAGAAAGCCTCAGACTAGCCTAGTAGTAAGGACTGAGTCTGGAAATCCAACAAATGTCCCACTGCCCAGCCCTGCTGGAGGATAATTCATAACCAGGTATCGAGTGACCCACTGCCCAGCCCTACTGGATGGTAAACCGTAATACATCGTCAGGTGAACCACTTCGCAACCCCGCTAGAGGGTAAACCATAATAAGATACTGGGTGACCCACTACCCAGCCCTACTGGGTGGTAAAACATAATAGGATACTTGGTGACCCACTTCCCAGCCCTGCTGGAGGGTAAACCATAACACATCATCAGGTGACCCACTGCCCAGCCCCGCTGGAGGGTAGACCTGGAATAGGTCGACATGTGACCCACTGTTCAGCCGTGCTGGAGGGTAGACCTGGAACTAGATGACGGGTGACCCACTGCCCAGCCCCACTGGAGGGTAGACCCTAATAGGTCGTCTGGTGAACCGCTGCCTAGTCTCTGCTGGAGGGTAAACCCAAGACGTCAGCGAGCAACCCACTGCCCAGCCCTGCTGGAGGGTAAACCCGATGAAGTCGATGAGTAACCCACTGCCCAGCCCCGCTGGAGGGTAGAACTCAGAACTTCTCTAGCCATCTCCACTAGAGGGCACAACACTGGCCAACCGAACACGGAGTGGGTATCGTGCAACCTCCAAACTCCAAAACAACTCACCCAAATGAGGTGTAGTGTCTGGTCCAGCACTAGGTGTCACTAGCACCGCTACCGGCCAATACATCAAGAGCGAAACCAGGGGGAGACCACTCAACACGGTTAGTCAAACAAACGAGCACCAAGGGACCCTCTACGCCGCAAGAGGTCCAAGTACGCAAAACTAAACATGACATGCACGTGGGTCCCACACGACGTGTGGCCCCAAGAAAACCCCAACCAGGCGCACGAATGTCTCAGGTACAAACCACACATACCTCCAAGCGTTCTCGTATACTCCAAGAGTATACCTCACTTCCAGCCCAAGGGCTATCGTGCACACGGCACCCAACGTCAACATGAAGGCGTGACGTAACGACTCCACCTCAAAGGCCCAGGCACGACCAACCACATCTCATGAACCAATTATATCACTATCCCAAGAGTGCGCGACCACACGCCAAGGGTCCGGTACAAACAAGGTAGGGTGAACCACCACTGGATCACCTTCCATGCTTCCTCTATTAATAAGATCATGCAAGAGGCTCTGCACATCCAAACTGATCACACCGTTGTAATCCTCTCGGAAAAACATGCGAGATAGACTACTCACTCGCCTCAAACAGATATCGGACGGAAAAGTCACCAACACCGCCTCATGCCCGAATGACGTCCCGTGATCCCGAGCCCCGACCCCGAAAACAGTCGGGCGCATCGCACCATTGCGATCCCCTCGGGAAAACATGTCAAAAGAACTACTCACTTGAGTGAAACAGATATACGGAGAAAAATATGCATTCCGGTGCACCGCACACGAGCGGTGCAACGTGGGACCCGCATCCCGATCCCGAAACTAAACGAACGGATTGCACCGTTGCGATCCTCTCGAAAAAGTACACGAAATTTACTATTCACTTGTCCAAAACGGTCGCCCGGTGATAACGCAGGAAATCACCACCAACTCCTGAAATGACCCTCGTGGGCCCCACACCATCGTGCCAAACTAGGGTGGGCGGATTGCACCACTGCAATCCCCTCAGAAAAACACCCATCATCGACTGATCGCACGCCCCAAACGGACATCCGAGGAAAAAACAGCTAAAAGCTGCACGCAGCTCAAAAGACGGGCCATGGGGCCGCACCCCAACCTCGGCCTCAACACCCGGAACCACCCTGGGAACCTCCGCCTCGGCGCCAGAGTTCCAACGCCGCTGACAGCTCTTAAAACGAACGTCGGACGCGTCCGTTCCGTCCGAAACAAAAATCCCAGGAGTAACGCTCGTCCATTTAAAGACACGTCGTGCCTCTGCGGCCCCTTGTTTCATGAATCTAAAATTCCCGAAACTAGCTCAAAACGTTCCCCTCAACGTCAGGAAGACACTGCCGCAGACGACATGTAAAACGGACACTCGTAGCTATATTTATGGGTGTCCGAAGCAGGAAGGGACAACCCTTGGGCTGGACCGGCCTAGCTGGCCGGTCCACCCGGCCTGGGCCGGCCCGGCTTGCGGCGCCAGCCCGCGGCTTTGATGCGTGGACCAGCCATGGACCCGCGGTCCCCTCGTGGTTCCCTCTTTAGCCGACCGGCAGCGAGGCCTGTCTTCGGTCTTCGAGGAGACCCGCTGGAAGCGGGTCTCGGTCCCTCGTGAGGGGTCGCGCCGCGACCCCTGTCAAGCCGGATGACCACGCCTCGCCGCCCTCCCGAAGTACCGCACCGTCGTCCGCACGCCGCGCCTCCACCTACTCGCCGCGCTACCGCCTGCTCGCCGCACCGCCACCTTCTCGTCGCGCCACTGCATGGAACCGGAGCTGCCGCCTGCGAGCCGCCATGCTGGAGGTCGCCGCCGCCGCGCCTACCGCCAGAACACCCCCCGAACTCCTCCAAAAACCCGCAATCTTCGACGAATGATTGCGGCTTCCTCAGAACTCCAAAACCAAAACCGAAAGATGCTTCGGAGAGCTTAGAACACGGGCTACACATACGTGGACTTTTTTCGAGGATCAAACAACGATTGAGCGCTAATATTGAGATTCAAAGGGGTTCGGGAACAAAAAGAAACTCAAAACGTAACCCCTACCTCGCTGGGCTTTGCCCGGAGCTTCACGTCGATCCGCCGACACCACCACACCGCGCCGGAGTCACCTCGCTGGACAACCTCGCCGGAGTTGAGGAGAGGGGAGGGGTCTCATCAGGGGGGTTCAAAGGGTGAGGAAGGGGAGTAGGGGAGAGTGTAAATAAATAAACTCTTTTAAAAAAACCCGACCCCCAAAACACCCGCGTCCGAACCTTCTGGCGCGGTCAATATTAAGCTCTCCATAGGGTAAACACCACCTCCCAAACACAACGGCGGTCTCAGAATTTTAATCCAAGACCCCGTTCAATAGTTATAAAATTTAACGCCCGAAGCCGCTAAAATACGAAAACGCCCCTGGGGCCATTTTTCACAAACGGCCTGCGCCCGCGAAACTTATACCCATACTAGGGTAAATGGCACACTCCAAACTCAACGGTGCTCATGGTTTTCCTATCTGAGCCACCGTTTAAGAGATACTAGCATTTCACCATTAAAGGAATTAATTAATTTATTTAATCTATTTAACGTTCCAGAAGTGGGCGAGGGGTCCAAACATCCCATACCGACAAGTTTTATGCCGTTCCTAGGGTAAACACCCCATTCAGGACCCATCCGTACACTCGGATCTCTGATCTGGAACTATTTTTAGGAGTTAAACCATTTATTTGGCGTTTCCAGTGTGAACGCACTGAAAATTTAATTCCGGCCACTCCTGGGCTCGGAATCCCACGCCGTCTGAAGGCGCTGCTCTGGAATATCATCAAGAATATTCCAAAGTCTTTCACAGCATAAAAAGGTTCTTAAAACAATAATAAATAGTCCTGATATTCTAGAGACAATATTGTAAGCAAATTAATTAAATATTCAAAAACACCACTCTCCTCCCACTGTAAATATCACCCTCACCACCCATTTTCCTCACACATTATATTCTTTTTCTCATGCTAAAATTCTTGATCAATTCATCTCCCAAGCCTCTTCCCCACTTCATGGTATTTCTAGTCTTACTAGAAGTCAATTTCTAGGTTCCATAAGGAAGTTCTTAGGAAATGTTATTCCAAAGGTAAAGTCCCCCACCTTTCTCTTTTAAATTCATTATTGTTTCTACCTAATCATTTAATCTACTATAAAAAATGACATGATAACTCCAATATCAGTCATATATTGGAAATTGTTTATTTTTTGGTATTTCAATCATAAAATATATTCCCTTCATTTTTTTATCACAAAAACTAATGAATAATATTTGATGTATTGATTCACCACCTTCATGGATGATGATTTTTTATTTTTAATCAATACATTCATGGATGGTCATAAAACCATTATAATTTTAACAAATATTTCAAAATTTTAATTTAAAACAAGTTTTATTTTCTTGAACTATTATATATACATAATATTAAAAAATAAAACAAAAACTAGATTGTGACAATCCAAAATTCAACATAATAAACAATAATTCATCATTTACAATCTATATTATGAATCATAATCATATATGAAAACAAAATGATATAAATAATAATTGAAAATTATTTAGATTCATCAACACAATATCATTCCATAAATAGAGTTGTGATTCTATTTTAAAAGAACTCCCTCAATTAAATTAAATAGAACTAATCCTAAAATCATGAAACAAACACTCCGATAATGAAAAACATGAATCTTATAACTCACCAGAAAGGCAATTAATAAAAATATTAAAATTTTAATAAATAATAAAAATTTATAATAAGCTATTAATTTATTAATTGATTGATCTAATTTTCTTATCCTGGTCATTATTTTCATGTGTGGAACACCTTCAGACATATTGTAGGGGATTCAGTCTAAACCCCCACTTTTCCATAATGATGCATTTTGTCACTGCTTACCCAAATTTGATTCTTTATTTGTATTATTTAATCATAATAAATCATTTTTATTATCCAAACATATGTACATATATCAATTATTTCTTATTTTATGGGGAAATACATATTTTCTAAGGTTCCATTTTCAATTTCTAGCGATAAGAAAACCTTATTAAAGAGAACTTTGAAATTTCTTACCCATTTTCATGTATACTACATAATATATTTTAATCCACAAACATTGTACCGAATAAAATATTTTTTATAATGAAATAATTTATTAGCTTATTTATTGTTTAACACAAAAAAATTACTTTCTCCATTTTATTTAATCTTTTATGTCTCCCCTTAAACAACAATAAAGTTAATAATTAATAAAAATTCATAAAAACACTTTCAACATGTTTTCATATGAGAAAAATGTCATTTATTATCATATATGTCGATTTGAACTTTTTAATATTTATTTAAATTTTAAATCCATTCCTTCAGGGGCATAATTTTGATAAATCCACTAATTCTTCTTTGTGACATGATTATAATACCCATTTCATTCCAAGAGTAACCCAAATGTTTATACCTTAAGTTTTATTCATTCTGGTGAACACATAATGATGAATATTTTATGAACAGTGTTCCCATATTTCTCTCTAATTAATTGGGTATTGGTTTGTCTCATGAGATTTTATGGTTGGAATGAGAGAAAACCTGATTCATTTTTTGGTATTTTTCCACCACATGATATAATATAGAAAATTATCCATGAATCATGTTTATGTGAAGTTAAATGTTGTTTACACTTTCAAATTATTCCATTAATACAAGATCAAAAGTAATAAATGTTATGATTCCAAATTAATATTCAAGTTTCATTCATGTGTATTTAATCATGTTATTCCCCCTAACCCACTTGGTTAACTTTGTTACTATGTCTATTAACGTATTGGGATTTTTAGATCATACCTTCTTTCATGTGTTCCACAGGTTATACTATAAATATCTAAGAGATGAAATGATATTAGGAGAACATTATGGAGTTTGAATATAAAAAAATTCATTTATTTTGGTTTAATGATTTCTAATTATGTATCTAGACTTTTGAAGATAATAGACAATACGATCCCTAATTTGTTTTTTATGGTTAATTTAATGACCAAGAACATTGTCAATAGAAATTACACTATAATATTTATTTCATATATTATAATCACATTATATCACATTAATAACACAATACAAACATTATAATTTATGTATTAATGAAATAAAATTAATTTCCACAAGTTAAAGAACATATAACAAAGGAATTGTAACTTGTCCTTTTGAATAATAACATGAACAATATGAATTGTAAACTAATTCATTGAAAAATATCACCACTAATGAATGAATAATTAGAATTTATCTATATTATTATTGACAATATGATATATTTATATAATATTATTAGAGAATAAATATTTAAAAAAATTAACATAGTGTTTGTATTTGTGTAACTCAAATAATTTAAATTATAATGTCCTAATTAATTTATTAATTTAAAAGAAAATTTATTTACATTGAATGTATTAATAATTTATTATTTTCATGTTTTATGATAATATGATAGTTTTATATGAACTTATTGAATTGTTCAATGTGATATACAATCAGTTATAACATAAACTATTAATTTTTTATTAAATTCTGATATTTGTTAAAAATTAAATTAAAAATATTAAAAAAATTATTTTAATATAATGGACTTCATTTTTTAATTAAAAACAACAAAAAATGTTCAGGGTTCATTTTTTTGTAATTTTCAAAAATAGTTGAATTTTTTTGTGTGAATAATACAATAAATTAATTTACGGTATATATACATTATATGTTAACTATAATATTAATTGAGTGATGGATATTTTTGGAACCATTGGTTAAAACAAAAATGATATAATTACTATATCTAGTCTCATTAATTTACACTATTGAATTTATTAAGAAAAATAATAAGCTAATTAATTCATGAATTAGAAAACAACTCTCTCTCCCACTACAAATGCTACCACTCACCGCCTCTTATCCTTACACCTCAAAAGCCTTTATACATGTCCAAGTTCTTATAAAATATTATTATAGGCCCCTTACCCCTCTTATATGAAATTTTTATCATATAAAAAGACCAATAAAAATTTATAAGAAGGTTTTCATGAAGAAGGAATCAACAACCAAAACTAGCTTCCTTTTATATTAATTTATTTTCAGGTTCCTTTATTTTCTATTTCACTCATCACCTCCCCTCATCCAAATGGTCTGAAAACTCCACTATCGTACATATAGAAGAATGGTTTTATGAAAATTTAACAATTCATCATTATCTCAATTTCCCCCACCATTTATACTAAAAATTAAAACATCATATCTGATGTGTTAATTTAAATCATACAAGGATGATAATGTTTTAAAATTTAATTACCATCTTCAAGGATTGTCATGGAACCATTTTTTTGTTTTTAAAAGATTCTAATATATTTTTTATATATTATTTATTGTTTTGGAACATTTGTTTACACGTTATATTAATTTATAAAATAGAATTAGTTCCTTGTGATCAAAAACCAATAATATAAACCAAAATGATATGAATTATCAATTAATTTAATGGATAATCCCTAATATAGAAAAATAAATGATTTTTAATACCAATTTAACCTCTATATGATCATTAATAAAATGTATGTTCAATTACGGAAAATTACCCACCACTATATGTAACCATTAGTACATGTATACAAGTAAACCGAACTTGAAAAACAACGAAACCAATGCTCCCAAACAATGAAATCGAATCTATTAACCAATCAAAAAGACATAAATTGTCATAATAATGTTATAATAAATAATATACATGTATAATGGTTTCTACAATTATTAATTAATTAATATCTTTTGATTATCTAGGGAATTAAGATTAAGTGAATAACTCTTTCAGACAAAAGGTAAGAGATTCTACCCAAACCTCCATGATTCCATGGGGTCACTCCTTATCTATATTTACGCAAATGAAATCATCTGTTATTTTTATTTAAATGTTATAAATTCTATATATCTTCCAAACTCATGAATTAATATCCATTCATCATTATTCTTCGATGAAATAAATGTTTTTAAAATATTATCTACTCAATTCTTCACGATAAGCAAGCTTGGTTTGTGGGAACATCTCGAATTCTTACCCAATTTCAATTGAAATCTATAATATATTTTAGGAAACCATTATTTTTATAAAATAACCCATTTTATAATGAAAACTATCATTTTTCAGTTCTAGTTTTATATAAATGATTATTCCCTTTTCATATTGAACTACCCTTTAATATTTTCCATTAACCGCAAAAACCTGTTTTCATTATAATGATTAATAAATACTCTTCTTACATGTTATCAAATAATTTTTACATCACTAATAAGGATATATGCCTATTTTCCATTATGAATGACCATATATGATTTTATTTTCTTCTTTCATGGACACTTTTATGATATGGCCATTAATTTGGAATTACGAAACAATTACGATACCCATTTCATTCCATAGGTAACCCATATGTTTATTTTTTTTAATTAAGTATGATTATTTATGTGTAAAAAACATTCTTGAACATGTTATGATGGGTGTTCAAATATATTTCCATAAAATATTGGATAATGTTAACCTCATTATAATTCTTGTGCAACAATCTTGGTAGTTATCAGTGACTCCTTCTTGATGTTCAGTGGTATTGAGGGTTAGCCTTGAATCATGATACTCTGTGTGCAATGATCCTTGAATCATGCTAAAATAATTTCTTTATGATTTTATAAAATTAAAATAAATCTATTATTATATCATCTGTTTTTATGTATCTATTTATTTAATCATGTTTCATTTCATATTGTATCACTATGTTGTTCCTTCTAAACCATGTTCTAAGATATATTCTTATGTTTACTCCCTTATTGAGATTTATCTCATACATTTTTTCCAGGTATCCCCATATTATCAAATTCATATTTAAAATCTCATAGTAAATTAGGTGATCACAATGGATGATAAATAACAAAATTTTTATTTTGTCCCATGTTTTCGTTTTTCTGTATATAGTCTTCAAATGAAACTAGACAATATGATACTTACCTGTTAAAATAATTTTTAACAATGATTAACATCACATAATTATATGTGTAAATTATTGGTTCACAATAGTTGGTATCAGAAATATATTTAGTTATTTTTGGATAATATGAATATATCACTTTAGTAAGAAACCTGGGTAAATAATAAGTATGAGAAAACATACCTAAATTTTGGTATGTATTTAGTAAGTGCTTTATCTATAAAATTCATCTATTTATGGATACTACCAAAGGATTTTGATTTCGCATAGATTTATGAAGTAGTGAAAACTCCAATAATTTGTTTCGAGCCTGACATGGGATAACCAGGTATATGAAATCATGCCATACAATGCATTTGGTTCAACACTCTTGGGGGATAACTAAGGTAAATTCATAAGATTATTACGATCCATTATTAATGTAACAAAACATTTCCGATATTAAAATATGTTAGAAAATAGATCATCGATAACCCAAATTGTAAAGTAGGGAATCCAAATTTTGGATATTATTTTTCATTTCTTATTTAGACCTTTATTTTAAACTTTTCATTTTATTATGCACATGAGTTATGTATTAAATATCCCTAGTCGAACATTTTTTTTTCTAATTGTGGGAAATAGAAGAACATGTTTCAAAATTAAATCTGATAGTGAATGTGATGATTAATCATTTAATATTCCAAATATAATGGGAATTAGTGCCCAAAGAATTATGATAGTACTTGCTCAGCTGGCTAACGATTTGAATAATAACTTAGATTATGTGGAACACCCTTCTTATCCATGGAAAATGAATGCTACCTTCAAATCCATCATGTAGTAAAATCCTCCCATTTTTATTGAATCTTATGATCCCCTATTTGTGTAATATTGGATTAACTCCCTTGAAATGATATTCTATATCCTTCGGTGCATAGAAGAAGATAAATTTTTTCTGGAAGACTATAATTTGGATGGGGAATATAGTCAGTGGTGGAAACTGATAAAATATAAGAATTCCATTAATAAAACTGATTCAACAGATTGGTAGTAAAAGAATAAAATGTCTCAAATAAATATTTTCTTGGAACCATCAATCTCAATATAGAAAGAGTGTTCCTTGTAATTTAGGAAAAGGAATATGATTTTATCAGGGAGTGTGAAGAAAACTATTAAAGTCATGAAATATATTCCTCAAGATTTGTCATGAATACTAAAATAATGTTTCACAGAATATTTAATGGACTAAATAAGAGTCCATGAAAAGCGTTAGAGATTATATAATTCAATAGATATGAGGATATTTTACGTTCCCCATGGTTGAAATAAAGTCTGGAGACTCTCAATGGTCTTGTTATCCTAGTGATAAAAAATTAAAATTGGGTCTATTATTGGTGGATCAGTAAATAAATACAACGATGGAAAAAATATAGAATGTCCAACATGTTAGAATTTGGGGAAGTAGCATCCCATGAATTACCTAAAGTGAACTAGGAAATGCATTATATGTGGATGAATGGGGAATCTAGATTAGAAATGCTAAAGGTACATGATGAATCCCACTAATGTTGATGTATAAGAGAAGGTTAATATGAACATTGAGACAGTAGTGTAGTGTGTCATCTTTACAAAACATGGGAATTTTTTATCCAATTCCCTAAAATGAGGGTTCTTAGGGCCAATCAACAACAACATCCAAGATATAATGGAAGGTACTATTCTATCACTACCGTTTCGGTGGAGCCACAAACTGATGTTGTTATATGTACACTAGTTATTCATTCAATAATAGTGAATATACTAATTGTTTTTTGTTCTACATATTATTTCTTGTCTTTTATATTTATTACAGCTTCTCAAACACCACCTCAAAATAAGGAGGTTATGTTGTTTTTAAAAATAGAAAATTTTGTAATAATTGCATCAAAAGTATAGTTTCCACCCCGATTAATTTTTCTAGATTGAACCTCTTAAAAAATATCATTATACATACTTTGGTAGAGTTTGATTCTATAATGTGAATGGATTGCATATGTTTAAACCCGGACAATATGAACTATCGAGAAAGGGATAATAGTCTCTACATATCAATGAATCCTCTAATTATTTACATGTGTAAGGAGAAAGAATAATCGTATTTAGAATAATTATCTCAATTGTGGATATTACTACCTTTTGAGAATGCATGTTTCCTTCAAATGATTTAGATAATGGAGATAATCATGCTCAAAGGCATGCCCATTTTGAGGTAATACGTTGATGTATTCCCTCAAGAATTTCCTAGTTTCCCTCCTTATAAATATATTGACCAATCACGGTAACTTTTTCATGGATATCTATATCAAAAAAACCATATATAATGGAAAATTTTAAGCTAGAAGTGTTGAGGAATCAGTTATAGGAGATTCTAGATAAAAGTTTTATATACCTGAGTGTTTCATGATGGAGTTTACCATACATCTTAATCATGATGAAGGATGTGTCAATGCTCCTCTACATTGATTATCATGAGAAAAAAAATCATGATAATGAAAAATTATCCACATTCATGGATACATGACTTGTTCGCTCGTCTATTTGTGTCCAGTTATTCCTCTGTGGTGGACATTCGGTCGGGATATCCCCAAATAATGGGGATGGAATAAGATATTACAAATACTAACTTTATAACATGTCATAGAAATTATGACTTCATAATGATGCCATTTGGACTCACTAATTCTCAAATAATATACGTGGAATTAATGGATATTTTCGTTATGGTTTACTTCAACACGTATTTCGTAGTCTTTATTGATGTTATTCGGGTATACTCCATGAGGAAGGATGAATATGAGGATAATTTGAACATTATGATAAAGACATGTCTAATGGATAAAATATATGTAATTTATAGTAACTGTGAGTTTTAAATGATAGAAGTATCATTATTATGGAAAGTTATCACAAGTTAAGGTATAACTATTGACCAATCCAAGACAAAAGAAATCAAAGAGTGGCCTGGACCATCTTCTGTAATATAGATCTCTAGTTTCCTCTCTCGTTCTAGGTATTAGTTATGATTTTTTAATAATGTATAATGATTTTCACACATAAAAACCAAGATAACATTTAAGGTAGTGACGTTTTTCTACAATAAATAATGTGTGTAAAGCATTAAGGATTCCATAATGTGGATTATAATTATACCAATACTCATAATCCTGAAAAGTGGATAACTCTTTGTTGTATACAAAAATGATTCAATGAATGTATTAGGTTATGTATTGATGAAAAATGAAAAATTGATAGCATATTCCTCAATGATGTTGATAATCCAAGATTAAAATGATCCCACCAATGATCTTTATTTGGAGGTACTGATATTTGTGTTGAATAATTTGTTGCATTTACATTATGGGTATAATTGTAAGACATATATAGACCAAAATAATCTCTAATATATATTCACATATAATGAGCATAATATGAGCCAATTCATATGGTTATAGATTATCAATGATTACAATTTCCTAATCTACTAATATACTGGAATGGAAAATAAGGTTGTTGATTCTCTAAGTATTAATGATCATGCCACTTAATCAATGATGATAATTTAGAAGATTATATTATTAGTAGTCATTAAAAAGATGGACCTAGGAATCCTTAATTGGGGATCATCATTACATTCTCAAATTATTGCACAACCACCCCTTATGGGTAACATGAACGATTCTCAAAGAAATGATGTGGAAAATCAGAAAAAGATGGATGCTTTCAAGAATGAGAAAGCATTCGTGTTCATGATTGGTGGAGGTGGAGTCATAAAATTGGGTTCATGACTATGTGTACCATATAATCTAGTGACAGAGACTGTGATTCTGAATGATACACATACCTCTACCTTCCCTATTCATCTAGGGAGCACAGGGATGTATTGATTTCTATTAAAAAAACTTTGATGGTACAATATGACAAATGGGAATACTAAATATAACTCAAAGTGTCTGGTATGTCAGTAATTGAAGGATTAATGGAATGAGTGTATAGGGTTGACTCAAACAATACCCATACCATCATGGAAATGGGAAAACATCACTATGGACTTTTTCAATGGAATTCCAAAGACATCTACATGGAACAATTCTATATTGGGTATTATGGATCGTCTTATAATGACAGCTCAATTTATCACAATTTCAGAGGACTTCACAATGGATAAACATTAATGGACAAATATAAAATAAATTGTAAGGATTCATGTAGTACAACTTCTGATTGTATCTGATGAAGATCATTTATTCACCTTGATGTTTTGGAAAAGTCTCCATCTTTATCTAAGAACTAACATGAACTTATCTACATCATATTACCCTGAAATTGATGTCCAATCTATTAAAACTAATCATACACTAGAATTTATGTTGAGATCATGTTATATGGACAACCAGAGAAGATGAGACCAACATCTTCTTCATTATGAGTACACATACCACAATATTTTCTGCAGAATAATCTGAATGGCTACATAAAAATTTCTTCTATTTGAAAATATATAAAATTCTAGAATATTGGGTTGATATTGGGGAACATAGGTTTCTAGGACATGAAATGGTCAAATAAATAGTGTATAAAGTGAAAACCATTCAACAGCAAAATAAAGTGGCACAAATTTGAAAAAATATCGATAAAGGCAATCATTGATGGGACCTATAGTGCAACGTTGGATAGATGGAATTCCTCTGCATATCTCTATAGAAGAGGATCATGAGATTTGTAAAGAATTAAAAGCTAAGCCCTAAGAACATCATCCCCTTCAATATCCTTCATTGTGTTGGAGTTGTGCCTTATTGACTAGAACATCCTGCAACTATTTCTCAATTACACGGTGTAACCATGTATCCATGTTGAGTAAGTACAAAAGGGATCCATCACATGTATTGAATTTTGAGGTGGTACGATAGGACAATGATCTTCCTTGTGAGAGGATTATAGTGAAGATCATAAATCATAGAGATATTGTTTTACACAATAAGACCACTCTCCTGGTAAAATTACTATAGCAGAACCATATATACGAAGAGGCAACAAGGGAACTAGAGGAATAAATCATGGAATTGTATGTACACATGTATTTATCATTGAATGTGAAATGATATTTTGGGGAGAAATTTTTATATGGTGTAATAATGTAACGACCTTAAATAATATAAATTGAAATTACAATCTTATAATTATATCATATAGTATAATCACATAATGTCAAATTATGAACACAATAAAAACATTAAAAATTACGAATTAATGAAATAAAAGGCATTTTTTGAAGTTATGGAACCTATTGAACAGGAATAGTAGCTTCACATTTGGAAAAGTAACATAACCCTTTAGAATTGTAAACCATACAATTGAATAGTAACATCACCAATGATAGTATAAATAAAATTTATCCAACATATATTTGACAGTATGATATAATTAAATCATATTATATGAAAATAAATATTTAAAAAAATTAATTATGTGATGATATTTTTCTAAGTCATAAATATTTAATTATAATTTTATGACCAATTTAACAATTTAATAGAAAAAATATTTTCATAAAATGAATTCGTAATTATTATTTTCATTTCATATTATTATATGACAACTATATGAGACCTTATTTAATTTATCAATGTGATATAAAATGAGTGATAATTTAAAATATGTATTTTTTTAGAAAATTGTGATTTTAATTTAGAAATAATGTTATCATATATAGAAAATTATATTAATAAAATGGATTCTATTTTTTAATTAAACACATAAAAAATTGTTTTGGGTGGTTCTTTTCTGAAATACTATAATTTTTTCGAAATGTAAAATAAGATAATTTATGGTATATATTAATTATATGTTAATTACACCGTTCATTGAGAGAAGGATGATATATGAAAAATTGCTTAAAAATCACATTATCTAATTAATATATCAAGTAACAATAATAATCACAATTTATATTCTATACATAAATAATAAACTAATTAATTTAATAATGAGAAAACACATCTTTCATCAACTATAAATTGCAGCCATCACCACCTATTCAGCTCACACCCTCAAGCCTTGAGATTTATTAAAAATCTTCCCAAATAACCTCCAATGACCCTCCCCCACATTGAAGATATTATTTTCATAAAAAAATACAAAAAACAATTCCCTTAAGAGGTTCTCATGAAAAAGGTATCAAGAGGTAAAACCATCTCCCTGTTCTTTTAATTTATTTTCTTGTTGTTTTATTTTCTTTTTCACTGCTCAATTCCCCTCATCCAAATGGTATGATAAATAAATTACCATAAATATACATGAATATTTTTATTCTAATGGAATATATCAACATAATCTCTCTTCCCTTCTCCTTTTATACTAAAAATAAAAACATCATCAATTATGTGTAAATTTATAACATTCAATGACACCGAATATTTCAATTTCAATTGTAATCATAAAGTCTTGTCATGAAACAATTTTTTTAATTGAACAGTATTGTTAAATCTATTTAATATCTTATGTAACGTCCAAGAATATTTTTTTACACATTAAATTAATTTTCATATCAAAATGGCTTCATTGTGATAGAAAACTGCCAAAATAAATCCAAACGATTATCATTGAAAATTTACATATTGAGTAATACTCATTCAATTTTAAAAATGTTCTATAAGAAAAAATTAATCTCTAAAAGATCATTAATAACATATTTGTTCAATTATAGATAATTACCCCCACATTATGTGCCCTTTGTAAAATTAATACAATTAAATCATTCATGAAACCCAAGGAACGAAATGCTCCCAAACGATGAAATTGAATCTCTTAAACCATAAAAAAGACAATAACTGAACAATTAATGTTATAATAAATAAAATTCATGTATAAATGGTTCTATTATTATTAATTAATTAATATATATTGATTATACAGGACATTAATATCATGTTAAGAACACCTCAAGACCGAAGGTAAGGGATTCGACCCGAACCACCATTATTCCTTTGGGTTACTCCTCTCTTTTTACCCAGAATAAATTCTAAATAATTTTTATGTTCATATATTAATTTCTATGTATATATTCCAAAATCATGTATATGTATCCATTACACCTTCTTTATTGGGGTATATATGTTTATAAAAGGTTCCCATCTCAATTATTCTTTATATGAAACCTCGATTTATCGAAACATCATAAATTCTTACCCAATTTCAACTGCACTCCATATTCTTTTTTATGCCACCAGAATTTTTCTGAAATCAATGATTTTATTTTCAAAAAAACTCATTGTTCACTTCTAGTTTTATATAAAATATTATTCCCTTTTCATATTTAAATTCTATTTAATATTTTACTTAAACAACACTAACATGTTTTCGTTCTAATGATTCATAGATACTCTGCTATTATCTTATCAATTCAGTTTGACATCACTAATCATTATATATACCGATTTTACTTTATTAAATACAATATATCATTTAATTCCTTTATATTATGGACATTTTTTTATATTAAAATTTATTATACCTCATGGAATGATTATGATACCCAATTCGTGCCATGGGTAACCCTTTTGTTTATGTTTGATTGATTATGTTTGATTATTAATTTGGAAAAATATTCATAAACATGTTATTATGGTTGGACCCTGATAGTTCTCTAATATATTAGGTATTTTTAGTATCATGAAATGTTATGTACAATGATCTTGGTGGTTATCCTTGACTTGTTCCCCACTCTGTGTGACAAGCCTTCACTCATTCTATGATTATATTTTAGGTTTCTTCCAAATTACTATGAATCCATGATTATATTATCCAATGTTTTGATTATTTATATTTAATCATGTTCTGTTACTTTTTGTATCATTATGTCATGCCTTCTAAACCATGTTCAATGATTTATTCTTATGTTCATGCTCATACTATTCTTTTTTCACATCAAATTGTTCATGTTATTCAAAGGATATCCTATATTGATCTATGGGATGAAAGGAATTTTGGAGCTCATAATTGATGATAAATAAAGGCATTTTTTTTATTTATTCCAATTTTTTATGTTTTATGTATATATTCTTCCATATACAGTAGAATTTCAATCCATTGATGGTAATTTTATTTTTCATTTGGATTTCAATCAAATAATGATAAGTGTAAAGCCTTGTGTAGCTATAGTTAATTATTCTTAAAATCAATTAATAATTTATGGAAAAGGCTAGGATATCTATTTATGGTATCAATGTTTGGTCAGTTAATTTTATAGATTAGGACTATAAAACATTAGTATGAACTATAGGAACAATTCTATCAACACACATAGCCTTTATTATAATATATAGAATCAATAGAAAAGATACACTGTCGATTAAAATTATATTCTCCTTTGTTCAATGTTTCTTTTTTTTTTGCGAATTAGTTAGGTCATCATGCCCCATTATTGTAATTTTTTTGGTAATGGATTGAAATAGGGGAACTCATTCCAAGAGTCAATGTGATAGGAAATTTATTGATTTCCGTAAGGAAATTCAAATCATGTTATATATGTTACGGAGTGGAATTTCCAGGTATAAATAGTTTTGGATGAGTTACTCTAAGACCATCAGGTCATGTTATGTCACCAATCCTACAGGCTATTTAAGGCTTCCCATTTTACCCTTAAAAGGGTGATTATAAAAAAATGAATAATAATAATACAACTTCAATCCATTGAAGATAATTAAATGAAAAATCTTATGGTAATAGGATCTAAAAACATAATGATAGTACTTGTTCATGTGGATAACCTTATGATAAATAACTTGAATCCTGTGGAATATGGATCTTCTCCATGGAAACTGAAATCTGTAGTTGAATCCCTTTTAAGGTAATGTGCACGTATCATTAGTGTATCTTCAAATCCCCATCATGTAGAAAAATTGACTAACTCTATTTAATTGATATTCTCTATCCTCTAGTTCCATTAAAAATTTAAATTCATATTGGTGGTTTATCAATTTGATGGATTAGATGATAAGTGGTGAACATTGACCAAAATCCAAATATCCATGTAAGAAATTGATTCCAGAGAATGGGAATCATTAATGAAAATATTTATCATTAAATATTAATCTTGAACACACCATCATCATATAATAATGGAGTTCATTGGAAAAAAGTAAAATAAAAACAATTACATCATGGTGTATGTGGAAAAAATTACAAGTCTTTCATGATACACCTATGGGACTAACATGAACACATAAAGGAATGTGGGTCACTTATTTAGTTGAATAAATTTAATTCTACAAACCCCCATCATGATTTAAGACATTGAGAGCTATATGTATATTGTTTTTTGTTCCCATATGATTGTAATGAGGATCAGATAACCCCAATTGGCTAATGGTCCCCAAGATAACATAAAAATTGAATTTAATATGAGAGGATAAACTAAAAATTCCATGATGGAATGAAAACCAAACATAACATGTGTAAAAATGTTTTGGAAGAAGAAACCTTGAAACATCATAAGGGGAGCCCGTAGATTCATAAAATGTGGAAGAGAAGGATATATTTCTAATAAATTTCAAATATATTTGAAGAATCCCTAAAATATTGAGGAATTACGGAAGGTTTAGATCAACAGTATTCATGTAGATTTGTTATTCATCTTCATGGAACATTGTAATTATGAGATCCATTGACCTAGGATAAGGTTTGATGAATGAAATCAATAAAAATATCCATTAAGGATATTTATATTAATTGGTGCAACGTGAAAATTATGTGGTGATAGATGTGTTGGTTATTTATTCATGACTAATAAATGTTCTATTTGATTATTGTTCTATTAATTCAGTCATATATTTAATATTTAGTATAACTATTCAAACACCACCCCAAAACATGGCAATAGATTTATCTATGAGAAAAAAGGGGTAATAAATTCATTCAGTGTATATAACTACTCCCCAATTAATTATTGTTGACTAAACCACCTTGGAAATCTTCTCTTAGATTATTTTGGTTGTGTTTGATTCTTTTTTTAGGCTGGTATTGGTGATATTTATACAAATCCAACATCAACAACTTTCTTTAAACAAATACCACTATCCACATCCTAAGTCATCCTCCAATTCTATATAAGTGTACAGATGATGAATATCCTTCATAATTATCACCTCATGTGTGGATACTAATTCGTAATGATTTAGAATATCTATCTCAAATGGATAAAAAATGATATAATCATTCTCAAACACATGCCCATTGTGGGTTATTACTTAAAAGTTTTCCTTAAATAATTTCATACTCTTGTTATTGACTGAAATATTCTGTTCTCAACTAAACCAATTCCTAGATCTCATTCCATATAAAGAATCTTCTAAAATAGACACCATTGAGTTAGAAGTACAATTTAAGCTATTATAAGATATTCAGGACGATTGTTTCATATGATATATTGTTGCATCATGGGGTGCACTAGTCGTCCTCATCAAAAAGATAGATGTATAAATAAGCCTCTATATTGATTATTGTGAGCTCAAAAAATCAAAATAATTAAAATGTATCACCTACCACATATATATGACTTCCTCGATTAGCTACATGGGTCCATTTATATCTCTAATTGGACCTCAGGGTGTGATATCGTCAATTATTGGTGAAGAAGGATGATATTCCCAAGACATCATTTCAAATGAGAAATGAAAACATTGATATCACTATTATTCCCTTTGTACTCACTATTTCTCAAAAAACAACATTCACAGACATATTGAATTGATTCATTAGAGATTACCTTAATAATTTTTTTGGTACTCTTTATCAATGATATTGTTATAATCTCAGTGATAATGGATGAGCATGAGGAGTAGTTTAACAGTTTGATAAAGACATTGTGAAGATTGAAAATTTATTCAAATTATCAAAAATGTGATTTATGGATATACGAATTATCATTCTTGGTTAATGTTATTACCTCTAAAGGAATATGTGTGGACCCATCTATGACAATATAAATCGAATAGTGACCCAGGACAACATCTGTAATAGAGATACATAGTTTTCATGGACTAGTTTTGTATTACATATGTTTTAAGAGGTGATTCAAACAATTCTCCAACCAATTAACCAAGATGAATTTGAAGGGAGTAAATTTTCTCTTAACACTTGAATGTTAATTCTTCATCAATGAGTTAAAAAATAGTCTTATCATTGAAAAAGTACTTATACTAAGAACATGTGGGAATCTATTTATGCTATATAATAACTGTTAAAAGAAGGGATTATGATATGTTATAATGAGAAATGATAATGTGATAGACTATGACTTATAAAAGTTAATGGTTCATGAGAAAAAATATCCCACTCATAATTTGGAGCTAGTGGAAGTGACCTTCAATTTAAAATTAAGGTGGAATTATATCTATGGGGATAATTGTTAGATATATATTAATCATTAGAACCTCAAAAATGTATTTAAATATAATATTCTTAATATGTTATAGTGATGATTGATATATATCAGCGTTTATTATTAATTCTCAATCCACTACTATCATGGTATATAAAATAATGTTCTATATACAATTACTATAAAGGATCCTAAAAAATTATCATCGATGAGAACTTATAAGGGTACAGTATTCTTATATTTAATAATGATGAACAAGTGAATCATTTAGTATGAAAAAACATCAATCCTTCCTCAAATGATTTTTCAACCATCCCTCCTAGAGAAAATAGAGGATTCTCACTAAAATGATATGGATATTTAAGAAAAGGAAGAATATACCAGAAATGGAAAATACTGCGATATCAAAATTGAAATGAAGGGAGTCTTATTATTTGCGTCCCTCATATGTGTATCATCTAAACTAGAGATAATGAATTTGATTCCTAATGATTCACATAGCTAAACCATATATGTTTATCTAGTTTCGATATCTGAGAGCTCTATTAGTGGAACAATATGACGAAGGAGATCATTTAATATTCTTAAATGTACCTGGTATCTTAGTAAGTAAATGTTGAAATGATAAATTTCAAGGAAACAATTAAAATATTACCAATACCAACATGGAAATGGGATAAAATAACCATGGAATTTTTAACCAGGCTTCAAAAGAAATCCAAATAAAATAATACTATATGGGTTGTTGTGGATCATCTAGAAAAGATGTATAAACTTATCACAATTGAAGATGGAATCTCATTGGTTCAACTTGAATATATATACCTTAAAGATGTGTTAAGTCTTCATGGAGTACCACTATCAATTGTAATTGATTGATATCCTAGACTCACCTCCTTGTTCCATAAAAGTATCCAATTTGATCTAAACACTGATATAGACATATGTATAGCTTATCATCCTCAAACTGGTGGCTAGTATGATAGGACTATTTAGAAATGAGAATACATATTAAGAGAACATTATATGGATATCAAGGAATTATGGGACTAAAATAAACCACTATTTGAGTACTCTTAGAATGGTAGTATCCACTCAAGCCTCAAAATTACCTCATTTTAATCCATTTATGGGATAATATATAGAACACTAACATGTTGGGATGAATTCAAAGAATGGAAGCTGTTGGGACCTAAAATGGTTAATTAAATGGTAGAAAAGGTGAAAACCATTAAGTATCATATGTGGGATTCCAAAAGTCAATAGAAGGGTCATGCATAAAATAATTTATGGGACTTTGGTTTAATTTTTTTATACATGGTATTTTTCTATATATACCCATTGAAGAGGATAATGATGTACTGTATGAAAGGAATGTTGGGTCCCAAGTACATCGGCCCAAACTAGATTCTAGATTATGTCGAAGATATGTATCGTGTCGATTATTTATTCCACAAATCTCATGTGGGGAAGTACATAAAGTATCCCTAAAATGTTCTAAATCCGAATATGGTACAACTACAGAATGACCACTTGTATGAGTAGAAACCAGTGAAGATCATGAGAATTTTATATATCATTAAATGAAAAATGTATACTCATAAGGTCAAAGTCCTATAATAGACCTATATGTAAAACCAAGTGACAATGTATTGGGAGGATGAAATGAAAGAGTAGTAACCTCATCTTCTTTCACTATAGTATGTAAAATAAATTTTCATGGGAGAAATTTCAATAGGGGAAATAATATAACAACTCAATCTTTATCAATGGAAATTCCATTCTTATTGTTTTTTAATATAGTATAACTCTTATAATATCATATATATTATCAATAATAACTTTATAAATAAATAATCAATGAAATAATAAGTATTTCTAGGAATTAATGAACATATAACAATGCAATATTGTCTTCTCCATTAGAATAATAGCATGACCATAATGAATATTAATTTATTTAATAGAATAGTAACATATTCATTGAATGTATAAATTAAATTTATCTATCTTATAAGTGAAAATATTATATATTTATATCATGATGTTAGTAAATAAATGCTTTAAAATTGATAAATTTTGTGTTTGTATTTTTTTAAAATGTAAATGATTATTTACAAGAAAAAAATTATTAAAATGAATTAAAATAATTATTTTGATAAATAGATTCCTAAATTAATATTATTATTCCTTATGAATATATTATAATTCTATGAGACCTAATTAATTTTCAAATATTTATAATATTGGTTAAATTATTTTTATTTGTATTGTTTCAATAAAAATGATTATTAAAATTGAAAATTCAATTTAACATATTAGAAAATTATATTTATAAAATGGACTCTGTTTTTAAAATCATTACAATGATGAAAGGAATTGGTGATTTTTTGTGATTTTTCCAAAGTAGTGGATTTTATTATTAGTGAAATACATTAATTTGTAGCATTAAATTTGTTAACCCAAAATACATGCATTTTTGAGTCATGGATGACAATAAATCCTATTTTTTCAAACAAAAATGCACTATTTACTATAAATAGTCATAAGAAAAATAAATATTGGTAGTCTTGATACAAATTAATAATCAAATGAATTAAATAATAATGAACACCCTCCTCCATTAATAAATACCTCCACTCAAAACATCTTCATATTACAACATATAATCTTTTGGTAATGATAATAGTATACCCTATTCCACTCCCAAGCCTCCTCCCCATATTATTAAATTTCTAGTCTAAAAAAACATTACCATGTGACTTAATGATGTTATCATGGAGACTTTATTCAAGAGGTAAAATCATCCACCTTTCCCTTCAAAATTATTTATTTCTTATATCTCATCCTTTTTTCCACTATCAAAAATGATAAAATATCTCCAGTATCATACATATAAATTTTTATCGTAATGGTATAAAAATCTTCAAAACTCCCCACTTCACATTCTTATCTAAATAAGTAAATAATGCCTCTGATTTGTCGATTCACCATGATCGGGGAAGAAAATTTTTCCTTTTCTATGACTGCCATCATAAATGGTCATAAAACCATTATAATGGTTAAAATATATTTTATAATTTATATTAAACATATTTATATACTATAAGTAATATATATATATATATATGTATATTTATAATATAAAATTATAAAACAAAACTAGTTCATGATAATCAAAGATTCAATAAAATAATCTTACATTCATTATTAACATTTTATCTAATGAATCATATTGATATATGAAAAAAATTATATATGGGATAATTAAGAATTATTTATGTGTATAAATATTATATAATTCCACTCTAGATTTTTTATTCCATTTTAAAAGAACTTTATTAATTAAACCCAAGGGAACCAATCATAAAATCATTAAATGAACCCTCTTGGAATTGTAAAATTGAATCTTATAACTCATAAAAAAACTATTAATTAACATAAAAAAATTATAATTAAATGAATAAATATTTTAATAATCACAATTAATCAATTAATTAATATAATTCGATTATCCAAGAAAGTAATTAAATATTCAGAAAATATTCAGATATTGTTGAACTCTTTCTGAAATGGTTATTTTAATAATCACTAATCTTAGTTTTATTTATTTCCTTTTAATCTCTTGTTAAACATGTTCTAAATATGTTTAAATCATATCAAAATTTTTTAATCTATGATCAATGTATGGTTATGGTTGACCAGGTAGTATTCTGGATTTAACAGACACTTTGTTAGAATTCCTCATTTTGACTCACCGATAGTCATTTTCCAGAGTCATCGATGATGAACGGTCGCACTAATGATGAACGGTCGCACCGATAGCTACCGACGCTCATGTGTCACCAATACCGACGATCAGGTGTCACCGATACCGATGATCATGTGTCACCGATACCGACGACCATGTGTCACCGATACCGACGATCATGTGTCACCGATACCGACGATCATGAGACACCGATGATGAGTCACCGATGCTGAGACACCGATGATGAGAAACCGATGCTGAGACACCGATGCTGATTCTACCGAAACCAATACAGATTCAAAATGTCTCACCGATCAGATGACTCACCAAAAGTCCGGAAAACTGTTTGAATTTTTATAAATTTGTATTTAATTATAATGGTCATTTTTGATGTTTTTAATGCAATTAATGTAATTTAATGTTGTTTATTGGAATTTCATGGGACCGTACCTCGTACCTCTGAAATGGTAATCATTCCTACTGCCGGAGATCATGGAATAAAAGGAAGATCGAGCTGCAGTAATGATAACACACAACACAAAAAATATACACATAGATATATAATAGATACAGAGATACAAAAAGATAGAGAATTATTCTATACACGTACATGAAAAGAAGAACTTGAATAACATTGTTAGGCATCAAGAACACAAGTTCATAGAAGAAGCTCAAGAGCTATAACGACTACACATACTTGAGCTGAACACCTACACTGGATGTGAAGGAAGTGAATCATGATACTCTGTTTTTCATGGGAAAACCATAGAAGGGATTAGAAGCATTTCTGCTGAATCCAATGAGTCCAAAGCTGCATTTCCAATCACTTGAAATTTCTACACTCTGATACATTCTCTCATAGTGATTATTTTACATTAATTTTTTATAAGTGTGTGTGCTCTATATATCTTACACACACAATAACTCCTGTGCTGAACTGGAGGATATCAAAATCCTCAAACCACATTTTTTTACTCTTTTTTACCCATGAAAACTATGGAAGTGGTCCTTGTGTGGCCTGGTCATTGTTTTTGTTTCCCATAAAGAACTGTGGTAGAGGTCCCTGTGTGGACTAGACAGTCGTTCACTGTTGTTAACCCCGATCCAGGGTGTGGATCAATTTACATAAATTTTTTAGAGGACAAAGTCTCGGATTTAGACTGAACCTCTTGGTTAACTCTGCTTTTCATTTTAATTTAGGTATATAATTAAACTACATACATATTCTTCTTCTATTACTTTGAAATACGAAACTATTTTAAAGCTACTTTGATAGTTAAATTCACAAGTGATTATACTTATTGTAAATCAGTAAGTCAGTTTCAAAAGTTAATTTAATCTTAATATTAAGTCAACTGAGACCTAATCAATTTTGAGAAACTGATTTAATGTTTACACTTTGTATTGATTCACTACAGTTTAAATTTTTTTTTAAATTGGGGGATTTTAAGAGAAATATTTTTAACAGAATTTTTTAATTGGAACTCAATTCACCCCCCTCTTGAGTATCCACTCCGACCAACTTTTGGTATCAGAGGATTTTGTTTTTGTTTAAGTATTTTTGAAACACTTTGTTTTTCAAATGTGATTTTTAGTTTCATCTTTAATGATCTCAAATTTATGTTAGTTCTAAATTTTATATCTTTAAACCTATTTTCTAAAATCAAGTTATGGATAATAGACTAGAGTGTGCTGCTACAAATAGGCCACCTTTTTTAATGGTAGGAACTATGCTCAGTGGAAACGTAAAATGAAAATACATTTAGAGAGTATGGGTTTTGATATCTGGACTGCTATAGAGTCTCAATATAAAATTCCCGATATTGAACGAACAACATGGGAGGAACCTATAAAGACTACTTACAATAATAACTATAAAGCTATGAATGCCATGTACTGTGCTTTAGGGGATGAGGAATTTAACAGAATTTCTTCTTGAAAAACTTCTTATGAAATTTGGGATACTTTAGGTGTTTCTCATGAAGGAACAACTAATGTTAAAGAAATGCGATTGAATACTTATATTATTAAATACGATAATTTTAAAATGAAAACTGATGAACCCATTTCTGATAATTATATCAGGTTCAATGAGATAGTCAATACAATGAATTGACTTGGTAAATTTGTCCCAGCAACAGAAAAAATCATGAGAATCTTGAGGTGTCAAACAGACCGATGGAGAGGCACATCTGTTTCAATCAGAGAATCATGTGACATTGCAGCTCTACCTGTCAAAGAACATATTGGTAAGCTCATGATGTATGAGGAAGAAATAAAGGTAAATAAAGAAGAAGATGATGAACCAAAAAGGAAATCAGTGGCTTTCAAGACTACTTCTTCAAAGAGAAAAGACAAGGAGAAAATGAAAATACCTACTGAGATTTCAACCAGTGATGATTATGATTCAGATAGTGATGATGAAATGGATCAGATAGCTAGGAGGTTTATGAAATTTTATAGGAAGAAGATATTTTTCATAAAATCAAATTACAAAGGAAAGTATGACAATAAGGGAAATTGGAAGAAGAATTGGAGAAAGCCAGATATAAGTGATGAAGTTATTTTCTACGAGTGTAATAGAAAAGGACACATTAAAGCAGACTGCCCAATGTTAAAAATCAAGAATAAATATGATTATAGAGACAGTAAGTACAAGAATGATATGATGGCTACTTGGAGTGCATATGAAGATAGTACAAGTGAATATGAAATGTCTGATTCTAAGAATAATCATTCCAACATGTGTTTCATGACCAACACATCCGAGGTAACCTCGGATACTCCTGTTTTAAATTCTTGTTATTCTGGAGATGATGCAGAATCTGATTCTGATTCTGAAAACATGACTAGTGAGAATTATTTGAATATTGTAATATACTGGAAGAGACATGCAATGAACTTAAGGATAAATACAAATCATTGAAGAAACATCATGCTCTCACTACTACTGTTAAGACCGAACTTACTATTGAAAAAGATAAAAATGCTCAACTGTTAAAGGAGAAAACTGAACTAAAAATTTCAAATGAGAAACTTAGAAAAGACTTAGAGATGTTTACAAATGGAAAGGATACACTAACTCAAATTCCAAGAAAGCAAGTAGCTCCCAATTACACTACTGGAATAGGATACAAAACTGGACAAAGACAGAATACTAAGAATAGATATATTCCTAAATCTAGACAAAATACTGGTAGTTCTAGTTATGGACATTCATATGCTTCAACTAGTAATTCACATAGTTATAGATCAAATAATGTTTATCTTTCAAAATTCATTGATTATGTAAATTTTATGAAACCCATAAGACAAATGTGTGTACCAAAATCATTGATTGCAAACTTGCCTGGACCCATGAAGAGCTGGGTACCAAAGTCATTTTCCATCTAAATATGTTTTGTAGGAAACCTGTTTGAAGAGTTCTCACAAGAAGGTATGGGACTTGGACAGTGGATGTCCGAGACACATGTCTGGAGATTACTCATTCTTTAAAAGTCTAATCAAGATTGATGGAGGCCATGTCACCTTTGGTGACAATTTTAAGGGAAAGATCATCGGCCTAGGCCAAATTGGTAACACTGATTCAGTTTTAATTTCCAATGTTTTATTTGTTTATGGACTGAAATATAATCTGTTAAGTATTTCTCCATTTTGTGATGATGGTTTTAATGTCAAATTTGAAAATGATTTTTGTAATTTTTTTAATTCTAAAAATGTTTTAGTCTTTTCATCCTTATGAAATGAAAATGTTTATGTAGTTAATTTAAATTCTTTAGCTGTGCAATATGTTACTTATCTAAATGCTTTTCATAAAGAGTCTTGACTTTGGCACAGAATATTTGGACAATACAACATCCATTCACTTAGAAAACTAACTAGGAAAAACATGGTTAGAGACCTACCTAATCTTGAAACCCCAATTGACAAATTTTGTAATCCCTATCAAAAGGGAAAGCTACATGAAGTTTCTTTTAAATTAAAGAAATAATTTTCTACTTCTCATCCTCTCGAGTTCGTTCACGTGGACTTGTTCGGTCCATCAAGAGTTTCTAGTTTAAATGGAATGTACGATGTCTATGTTTTAGTAGATGACTTTTCTAGATATACTTGGGTATACTTCTTAGCTCACAAAAGTGAAGCTTGTTCTTACTTTGTCAAATATTCCAAGTCTGTATAAAACCTTAGTGGAATTAAGATTAAAACCCTATGAAGTGATCATGGTCGTGAGTTTGAGAATCATGATTTTGAATCCTACTGCTTGCATAATGGCTATAGTCATAACTTTTCTGCTCCTAGTACACCTCAGCAGAATGGTGTAGTAGAAAGAAGAAATAAAACCCTTCAAAAAATTGAAAGGACTATGCTTAATGAATATGACCTGGCTATTTACTTTTGGGTTGAAGTAGTCAATACAGATTGTTATATCATTAATAGAGTCTTAATTAGACCATTTCTTAAGAAGACCCTATATGAGTTGTGGAATAATAGAAATCCTAAAGTTAGTTACTTTAGAGTCTTTGGATTCAATGTTTTTATTCTTAAAACAAAGGATAATCTGGACATATTCCAGAATCTATTCCTAATGAACCCGAACCTAAATAAGAACCTGGAATTTCTAGTCCTACCATTACTAGATCAACCAGAATTCTAAAGAATCATCCTTTTGATGTTGTTGATGGTAATCTTAATAGAGGGAAACTGACTAGAGCTTCTCTAAGAAACCAGGTTGAACATCATGCCTTTCTTTCACACCAAGAACCTAAAAATATCAATGATGCTATCAATGATGAATTTGGGTAAATTTTTATGCATGAAGAGTTTAATCAATTTGAAAGAAACAATATCTAGGAATTAGTTGACATACCTAAGGACACTTTAACAATAGGCACAAAATGGGTGTTTAGAAACAAAGTTGATAATTCTGGAAACATAGTTAGAAACAAAGCTAGGCAAGTTGCACAAGGATATAGTCAAGAAGAAGGTATAGACTATGAGGTAACCTTTGCACCTGTAGCCAGATTGAATGCCATTAGGATCTTACTTGCATATGCTTCTCATATGAATTTCAAGTTATATCAAATGGGTGTCAAAAGTTCTTTTCTAAATTATTTTATTGGTAAAGATGTTTTTGTTGAACAACCACCAGGATTTATTAATCCTCATTTTCAAAATCAACTTTTTAAACTTTCTAAAGCGTTATATGGCTTAAAATAGGCTCCATGAGCTTTGTATGATAGACTTAGTAATTTTCTTATTTCAAAATGTTTTACTAAAGGTACTGCTAATCCAAATCTTTTTATTAAAAGAATTTCTAAAGATGATTTAATAGTTCAAATCAATGTTGATGATATAATTTTTGGATCTTCTAATCCTTCTTTATGCATTGAATTTTCAAAGAGTATGAAAAATGTATATGAAATAAGTGTAATGGGAGAACTTAAATATTTTCTTGGATTTCAAGTTCTTCAAAATGAAAATGGTATTATTTTGACTCAAATAAAATAAAAAAAGGAACTTCTAAAAAGTTTTGGATAGTATTAAAGAAAGTGATACTCCTATGAGTACAATCTGTAAATTGGATGCAGATGAAGATGGGAAACTAGTGGATCAAACCAATTACAGAGGTAAGATTGTAGGCTTACATTACCATACTGCTAGTCGACCAGATATTATGTTTTGTGTGTGTATGTGTGCATGATTTAAAACTAACCGGAAATAATCTCATTTACATGATGTTAAAATAATTTTTAAGTATCTTAAACACACTGTAAATTTAGGCTTGTTATATCCAAAAAGACAATATTTTGAGCTAATCAGTTATTCAGATGCTGACTTTTCTTATTGCAAGTTAGATAGGAAGAACACATTTGGAACTTGTCATTTATTAGGTCAATCCTTAGTATCTTGGTGTAGTAAGAAACCAAACTCTATTGCATTAACTACTGCTGAAGCAGAATACATTTCTACAGGTAGTTGTTGTGCACAAATTATGTGTATGAAACACACTCTTTTAGACTATAGATATAATTTTAAGCATATTTCAATTAACTGTGATAACACTAGTGAAATTAACATTTCAAAGAACCCTGTGTCTCACTCTAGAATTGAACACATTGATGTCAGATATCACTTTTTGAGAGATCACTACCAAAAAGTTGATATCACTCTTGAGTTTAAAGGTACTGAACATCAATTAGACGATATTTTCACCAAGCCATTAAATTGAGAAAGGTTAAAATCAATTAAATGAGGGTTAGGTGTGATAGATCTATGAAACCAATCTTTCAAACCAATTTGTGAAACTGATCTATCAAACCGATCTGTGAAGCCGATCGGTCAAACAGATCTGTCAAACCGATCTGTCAAACCATTCTGTCAAACCGATCTATCATGATGACTAGTGCTACCGATTGTGTCGTATTTTGTGTGTGTTTAAAAAACGACGCTTTTTTACGTAATCGTTATTTTATTATTTATAACCCTAAATGATACAAATAATGACATGCGACTATTCCATTCACTAAAGACTGTTGACCTTCCATTTCCCGCTGAACTCTCTCCTCTGTTCTCTGTAACCTGAGCCTTTTGAATCATTCCAAGCCTCTTGATTGTCTAAAGCCCTCAAAATGTCCAAGCAAAAGAGGCCGAGCAAGGAATCTGAAGGAACTTCACCTATCAAGCATACTCGAGGTGAGTCGAGCAGTACGACGCAGAGGACTGTGAACCCGGAGCTAGAAAAACTAGAAGTTATAGCTGAAATGGAAATTTGTTCGGAATGGGTTTTATCTAGCAAGTCCGTTCTCTTGAAAGTTTTGGAAACTCAAGGCTGGAAGGAGTGGTTCTATAATAATGAAAGATTATTTTACCCGAGGCTAGTGCACGTGTTCTATTTGAACCTGGATATAGATTTGGACGGAGTAGAGGCTGTGAGATTGTCTTATATAGTAAAATGGAGAAATATTACGTTTTCATCAAAACAATGGGATAAATGTCTACGAGTACCTCCCAATGGAAGATACGAGGAATATTCTGGTAATATTCCTCCCACAACTGATACTTTTATTATGAGGTATCCCAGGATTTTTTGACTGGGAAGTATGAGTCGAGAAAGACAATTGCTGCTGAGTTGGATGGTGAGAACTGAATCCTGTTCAAATTTATTCAACATCCGGTATGTCTGAGAAAAGGTGAATTTTCTATAGTAAAGTATCAAGATGTTTTTCTAATATTTCTTTTTCTAAATGGTGAAAAGATGAATCTATGTAGATATTTTTCCTAGAATATTGTTGAGATGATAAAACCTTCAAAGAAAGCTACCACTCTGTTTTATTCTAAACAAATTTCTGCCATGCTGAAATTCTTAGGCTATTTGGATGATGGAGATGAGTGTATCTCATCAGATAGATTTTGTTTCAACAAAGATATTTTTAAGATAATTTAGAACGATTGGAACCCATGGAATAAATCATGGGATGGTGATAAAGAAAAGTTATATGAGTCATTCAATCCTACTGATCATCCAAGGAGGCCAAGGGAAGTAAGAGATCCTAGCTTAAAACCTGATGAGGAAGTGATATATTCGGATGAAGAAGATGAAGTGGTTTCTCCTAAAGAAACTAGTGAATCCAGTAATAAAGGAATTGAAGAAGAAGAAGAAGCTGATGAGAATCTAAATGCTGAAGAAGAAGATGAATCATATCTTGGTGAAAGGGGTGATCCTGATACTGTTATCCCAAAGAGAAGAATGATTGATTTTGGTTCATAAAGTCCTCCTCTCAATTTACTGGAAATTGAACTGCTTTTAGATGATGAATAAGGAGGAGAGACTATTGAATCAACTTCTGAGGAGTATGAATCCGGAATTACAAACACATCTAATGAAAGATCAGTTAATGATGATGATGATGATGAAGGTGATAATGGTGATAAGGGTGATGCTGATGGTGATGGTAGTAGCGGTGAAAATGAATATAATGGTGATGGTGCTGATGATGATGATGCTGATGCTCGACATTTAGAAGGTCAAACTATGATCCAAGATGATCCTGACCCCCAACCACTTGAACAAGAGCATGTTCCTGAAGCTGAGAGGATAGAACAGTTAGTGAGTGATGAGGATGATGAAGTCCCTCCTGAAAATATTGGACGAGCTCAGTTTGTGAAACCTATATACCCTTCATGCAAAGCGGCAAGGGAAGAGCATCCAGGTATTGATGTTCTAGGATTAGACTACCCATAGGATGTGGAAGGTGTATAAGTGGATCTTGCAGGCATAAGTGATTTTGTTAAGGCTCAATTCATTGCAGAGTTTTTGAAAAGAACAGATGTCAGACCAGATCCTTCAGTATCCCAAAGTAGACCTGATCCGACAGTTTCTTAGTCAGATTTTGATAATTTCAAGATTGAATTGATTTAAGCTGTTAGGGAGACTGTGAAAAGTTAGTTATCTCATATTCTTGCTCCTACTCCGTTGAATTCATCTGATGCTGCTATGAATGATTTGGCTCAAAGAGTGGAAAACCTTATCAAACCTGACCTGTGCAATTACAGTGAATCGATTGGAAGGAATATTACCTCTTTGAATCAAACACTTACAGAGTTACACAGCAATCTTGTTTCTATTTCAGGTGAGTGTAGAACAACCATCTCTGGTATGATCGAAGTTGTAAGAAATTTGATAGAACATTTGAAGAAAGCAGATTTGAATAAGTTAAAACTTGATATTACACAGGTTATTGCTCTGGCTGGAAATGCCAAGGTGACCAAGATCACTGGTCAAGAATTAGACAGCTTAAGAGATGTTGTTAGAGTAGATCTGGCAGCTCTTGGGAATATTTTAAATTTAGATTATTTGAAGAAAATGAAAGAGAATAGTGATCATGTGCATAAAATGGTACAGTTGTATTCGGCTGATGCTACAAAACCTCAAAAGGTGATTAAGGAGAAATTGGATCATTAATTCTCTAAGATCTACACAAAGCATGAGTTGAATAATCATTTTAATGTACCAGATGATAATCTGAGACTCCCTCCAGTGACTCAAGATTTTAAAGCTCAAGTTCAGCAGTTAAAATATTATACCCCCACTTTAGAAAATTTGATGCAAAATAAGGATAATTTTGAATAAGCCAGGAAGTACGGTGGAGAAGTCATTCAGGATATCATCAACTTGCTAAAACCCTACCTTCATGTGCAAGAATAATCCATTGTTTTTCCTACAGCTGAGACTCTGCAATCGTCAGATGTTGCTCCCGGCCAGATGTCTATTTCTCAAGCCCTTTCCAATATTAGACTAGTCTTTCAACAGAAACCTTCAGAATGACCTTGTTTGCAGTAGGTCACCTTGGAACCCACAGTTCTTCCAGCTCAGGTCGTCCTACCTCCTTTCTCAATAATTCCAGTTCCACCTTCTACCCAACAACCTTCTGGACCTTCAATTCCTCCTACTTCTAAAAGGAATGCTCCCAAGCACCCAGATAAATAGCTGTTATTGTCAATTTTATTTTTGATAGGGTGTTTATTTTCCAGAACTATTCTCTTTTGATTGTAATATGTGTACCCTTTATTTCTATGAAATCATCTTGCTTATCTTTCTTTATATCTTATTTTTGATAATCCCAAAGGGGGAGAGGAATCACAGAGAGAAAACAGGTGAATCATGCATGAATATGCGAACTCTGGATGCATCATCTCTTGATGCATCATGTCTGGATGGGTGACCTAAATGCCTATGCTAGCTATTTATCAGATGCATGTATATACAGGGGGAGAAATGATGAATGTAGAGAATTCCTCAGTTATATATATGTTCTGGTTGATATTCTAACCATGCTTTATCTTTTGGCATATATTCTTTTTTATAGGGGGAGCATAATGAATGAAATACTATATTCTATCTTCATTTATGCCATTGATTTGTGATTATCAAAAAGGGGTAGATTGTTGAACTATATCTGAAATGGATATTTTAATAATCACAAATCTTTGTTTTATGTATTTCCTTTTAATCTATTGTTTAACTTGTTTTAAATATGTTTAAATCATATCTAAAATTGTTTATTTATGATCAATGTATGGTTGTGGTTGACCTGGATGTATTCAAGATTGAACAAATACTTTGTACGAATTCCTCATCTTGACTCACCGATAGTCATTTTCTTGAGTCACCGATGATGAACGGTCGCACCGATGATGAACGGTCGCACCGATGATAAAAGGTCACCCTGATGATGAACGGTCGCACCGATGATGAACGATCGCACCGATGATGAACGATCACACCGATGATGAACGGTCGCACTGATGATGAATTGTCACACCGATGATGAACGGTCGCACCGATAGCTACCGACAATCATGTGTCACTAATAACGATGATCATGTTTCACTGATACTAATGATCATGTGTCATTGATAACGACCATCATGTGTCATTGATACCGACGATCATGAGACACTGATGATGAGTCACTGATGCGGAGACACCGATGCTGAGACACCAACGCTGAGACACTGATGCTGATGCTACCAAAACCAATACAGATTCAAAATGTCTCACCGGTCACATGACTCCCTGAAATTCAGGAAAAATGTTTCAATTTCTATAAATTAGTATTTAATTCTAATGGTCATTTTCGATGTTTTTAATGAAATTAATGTTATTTAATGTTGATTGTTGGAATTTCAGGGGATCATACCTCGTACATATGAAAATGTAATCATTCCTACTGGCAGAGCTCGTGGAATAAAAGGAAGATCGAGCTGCAGTAAAGATAACACACAACACAAAAAAGATACACAGAGATATACAACAGATACAGAGATACAAAAAGATATAGAATTGTTCCATAAAGGTACATGAAAAGAAGAACATGAATAACATTGATATACATCAAGAACACAAGTTCAAAGAAGAAGCTCAAGAGCTATAATGACTACACATACTTGAGCTGAACACCTATACTCGAAGTGAAGGAAGTGAATCACGATACTCTATTTTTCAAGGGAAAAACTAGAGAAGGGCATAGAAGAATTTCTGCTGAATCCAACGAGTCCAGAGCTGCACTACCAATCACTAGAGCTTTCTACACTCTGATACATTCTCTCTTAGTGATTAATTTACTTAAATATTTGAGCAATTTGTGCTCTATATACCTTACACACACACACTGACTCCTGTGCTGAATTGGAGGATATCAAAATCCTAAAACAACATTTGTTTACTCTATTTTACCCCTGAAAACTGTGGAAGAGGTCCTTGTGTGTCCTGGTCATTGTTTTTGTTTCCCACAATGAACTATGGTAGAGGTCCCTGTGTGGCCTGGAAAGTCGTTCACTGTTGTTAACCTCGATCCAGGGTGTGGATAAATTTATTTAAATTTTTGAGAGGACTAAGTCTCATCTTGAGACTGAACCTCTGGGTTAACTCTGATGTTCATTTTAATTTAGGTCTATAAGTAAACTATATAATTATTCCATTGCTATTACTTTGAAATACAAAACTATTTTAAAGCAACTTGGATAGTTAATTTCGCAAGTGTTTATACTTATTGTAAATCAGTAATTCAGTTTCAAAAGTTAATTTAATCTTCCTATTATGTCAACTGAGACATAATCAATCTTTGAGAAACTGATTGAACATTTAAACTCGGTATAGATTCACTACAGTTTAACTTTGTTTTTAATTTGGGAAATTTTAAGAGAAATATTTTTAACAGAAATTTTTAATTTGAACTCAATTCACCCCCCTCTTGAGTATCCACTCTGACCAACCGATATAATGTATGGGATGCTCTCTAAAGCCCCATTTCTCATTAATTTTACACTTGTATCCCATTACAAAGTGAAATTATTATTTTTTCTTATTTAATAATCATTAAATATATGTTTATTCTCTAAAAATATGTACCAAAATAAATAATTAGTTCTTTTATCATGAAATATACAGTTTATATGGTTCCATTTTCAATTCCCATTAATAAGGTAGCCCAATTTAATGAAACATCCAAATTTATTATCCATTTAAAATACCATCCACAATATATTTTATAAGACACCAATATTGTTTTTAAATTAGTATTTTTTCATGAAATTTTATTTAACAACAATTTTATTTGTATAAAATCAATTATTTATTTTTCCAATTTAAATTGTCATTAATATGTTCCTTTAAACCACACAAATGTTTCTCCTTTCAAATATTTCAAAAACACATCATTTAAATATTTTCACTTCATTAGGACATAATTTATCATGATATATGCCTAATTTAATTTTTAATGTCCATATATTTTTTAAATCCATTTTCTCATGGACACCATTATGATATTCCAATTGTTTATTTCCCAATAACATGATTATGCTACTCATTTACATCCATGGAAATGCATATTTTTATACCATATATTTCATTCTTAAAGTGGAAGACCTATTCATAAATATGTTAGTATGGTTGTGACCAAATAGCACTCCATTTTATTGGGTAGTGTTTAGTTTCATTAGATATCCCATTATGAAAATAAGTTAAACATATTCCCCTGTGAGACTTTTTCAACCATGGGATAATTTCATGGAAGTTAGAATTGACCCATGTCTGTGTTATGTTGTTTGTTGCATACATATTCCTATGGTTCAATGATTACATGGTCCCGCGTTCTATATATAAGTATTCCATATGATTATTCATATTCCAGTCCTTTTTATGTCATCGTATTATTCCCCCAAACCCTTGAGATATTATTTAATCATATGTTTATTCCCCCACTAGGTTTTTTGGCTCATACCAATGTTCATGTTTACCTCAGGTTATCCTATGAAGAATTATGATATCAAAATAAATTAGGAGAACATTATAGAATTTAAATAACATATATATATATATATATATATATATGAAATCATTCATTCTAATTATGTACCTAGTATTCCAAATAAATTAGAATTTATTATCCTTGGATTATATCTGATTTTTAATTATGCTTAAAATCATGTCATAAAATTTGTAAAAGGAAATTGTTTCTATAGTTTATATTAGATGATGGGTATGTTTTTTTACATATTAGTATAAGAGAACTGTATTTAGAATCGTATGGATAATTCAATAACCATGAATAACATAATTTAAGACATATGGAATCACAAGAAAAGATACAATTTCTATTTATAAGTTTATCATTATATATTTAGTTTTTCATTTTTTATATTCTTATTATCTATGTATTTAGTACCCCCTTAAATATTTATTAGTTAGTTAATGGATATAAATATAAGATATTGTTCCATCAGTCAATGTGATAGTCAATGTAATGTTTTACCTAATGAAATACCAAATATAATGGAAATGGGAGCTCAAAACATTATAAACTTTCCTTCACATCTGCATAATTTTGTGAATAATACCATCAATTGTGTGGAAAACCCTTATTATCCTAATAATTATCATGTTGATTTCAAATATTTAATTGGAAAAGGACTACAATATTTAGCTAATCTTCTAGTCTCCTTATTACAGAACAATGGGTATACCATATTTATATTTAATTTCATACTGTTTAGTGATCATGATAGGATCAAGTCACATTGTTAGTCAATAGATTTCCTAGGGATGCTAATAGGGGGTGGAAACTAATAAAAAAATTATTTTATAAAGTGTAAATAGATTCCATATAATGGGAAGCATTCAATAGAATTTTTTTTCATTAAATATTATCCACAATAACTCGATCATAAAATTGAACGAGAGATCCAAGTATTTAAAATAAATAAGTCAATTCTATTAGGTTGTATATGGAAAACATTTCATGGAATGAAAGATATTTCTCTAGAATTGTCAAAAACACTAAAAAAATTGATCATTAATTTAGTAAACTAAGGTTGAGTCCATGAAATTCCATATTTATTCAAGACATTGATACTATGAATTATCCCTTGTTACATTAACGTTTAAATTGATATTAGATACTATAGGTGGTATCGTGAGCCCAGTGGAAAAATAGTTGAATCTAGAGTTTCACATTGGTGGAACAATAGATAAATCCATTGAGGGAATGAATACCCAAAATACCACTTGTCCAAATTATAGTGACAAGAATCATGGAAACCTCGTAAGGGGAACAAATTGATGCTAATGATTTGGACGATAGGGTCATATGCCTAATTATTTCGAAATGGATATTTAGAATCCTACAAATTTGGTGGAATAAATTAAGGTACATGTCAACACTCAGTCTATAGTGAATTGTTTCAACTAAAAGGAGTATATGAATATTGTGTTACAATTTCCTAAACTGGGGTTCATTGGAGGATATCAGAAACCGCAACCAAGATGGAAACATGGAAGGGTATATTCTGTTACTACGGTGCATGATAAATCCAATAATGATTTGGTAATAGGTATATTGGTTATTCATTCAAGAATAGAGAGCGTAATATTTTATTCTGGTTCTATGAATTATTTCATATCTAGAAACAATAGTAGAACTATTAAAATACCAATCAATATATAGACGATGCATTATATAGTAGAATAGTACATTGGGGAGCTATTTAATGAATAGTATATAACTCCTCCATATTTATTGTTTTCGGACTAAAAATTTTATAAAATATTTTCAAACATAAATTGGTGATGTTTTTCATTTTTAATACATTTATTGAATATATATATACTAATGAAAAGTTACACTCCGACCCCAGTAACCTAGAGTTAGTACATTATTACATAACTTTGGCACTATTACAATGAATCATGTCCAAAAGGACGATCTATTTAGAAGTCTTGGAACATAGATTACATAGACGAATGTTACAGTACACATTAGAAAATAAAAGACAACATAAATGATCTGTTGTTAACGCCATTAATCCCATAACTTAACCCTTATTTTCAATCATAATACACCTCTTGGATTACTGGGGAAATAAAACATAAGAAATTGGTGAGATTAGATGATCAGTAAAGATGACCATATAGTGAAAACATTAATAAATAATCATAAAACATTAAGGCAATGGATATGACTAAAACCAAACCCTTTAAAACGTAAACTATAGAATAATATTGAAAAGATAAAATTAAATAATTCTACTTACTTATTCACATGGATATTCTACTAGTCGAATAATCACATGAAATATTTATCGCCACTTTCATAATGATGGAATGCATAATGAAAGACATCATAACCACATAGTCAAGGCCTTATGTCAAGAATACAAATAATATTTTTTCAAGGCTTTGTTCCAAGACACTATTTTGTCTCATGATACCTACCAATGCATCGATGATCTATAGCGGGCTCCACCCATCTCTTACTAAGTCCAATGCATTCCTTATATGAAAAGGTACAAACATAACATAAACATTCGTATTAAAAATATCATTTGAAATGTCAATACATTATAAAGAAACCATGAATGGAATAAAAATAACACATCCACAGTCAAATATATCGCAAAACCTTCAATACAATATCGAATATTTTAATCGTAATAAATCAACTTCAAAAATGTTTAAAATACATAGAAGGATGTTGACATAGGAGAAATAAGAACTTTTTGGGAGAAATTTCTCATCATATTTTGTAACCATTTAAAAGTAATATAATGATAAAACAAAATAGTTATTTTGAAAATATTCTTATAATCTAGTATGGGAATCTTTGACGATGTTATAACAACGAAAAAAATAGCCGCTCATGCCGTATAAGTTAAAAAAACTCTTCTTACCATAATTCAATCAAAAAGGCCATAAAGTACCTTATTTGGAAATTGATAGAATGATTCCTTTAAAATATATATGGTAAAATAAGGGTATAAATTACTTTAACCTAGAGTCTAGTACATAGTAAAAAAAATTAAATTCATTTTTATGAAAACATGGGTGTGGATGATAAAGAGGTCCTAGTAGATACATACGTATTAACAAACACATATAAGCAAAGAGATAGTAGAAATAACCCTTACATTTTACTTTTCCTTGGTCGAGGGTATGTTAACCTCCTTTATAATAGTTAAATAATTTTTATTAATTAATACATGAACCATATTTTTAAATATGATATAATATATGATCTTCTAATATTTCATTGTTAATAATATTTTGTAGATCATCATTTCTGGTGATAAATGATCAATTCTCTTTTATATGCTCTGTTACATAAGCCATGTTTTTTATGGATAGGCTGTATTTTTATCATATATGAAATGATATTACGATCTTAAACATTATTTTGAATCTAAAAATGAAATTTTTTCTTGAATTATTAAGATGGGGAATGAATCTCATCGTGTTCGCGGAGACGGTATTCCGTATGTACGCACAAGTGACAATATCATTATATTATTGGTTAAATCATATGTAATAGGATGGTATATTATATATAAAGAATCATTAACATGTTATATTTTATATTTAATTCATTTATACTAATTATTACACCCATCCAAATAATTAAGTGATTGAATAACAAACATCACCACGACATGGAGACGGTAGGCTGTACGTACGCATGTATAGTGACTTTGTCATTCATATGATGGATAGAATAATGAATATGGTTGTACCTTGAATATAATAATAGCACAGTATATAAACAAAAATGATGTTATTATTTTATAATGGAAACAACAAATAAAGTGGAAGTGGAAGAAGAAAAGAACTTGAAAAAGGTGATGAAATATTTACCTCTTCTTTGGGTTCTTCCCTTTGATTTGATCAAAAGGTCTCCTTAGGTTTTCTTTCTGACCAAATTAATTCCTCTAGGATAAATGGTAGAATATTGGGAGGATAATTGGTAAGGGGATTTCAGATCCACAAGGCTTTGGTGGTTTGAAATTAAGAGAAGGTGAAATGCCCTTTTACAAATGTGGTGAGGGTAACTTTATGAAATGCATGAAATATTATTTTCGAATAAAATCATTTTCCTATTCTAATGACCCCAAAAAAGAATTATTTATAGGATAAGGTGGGGATGGGTCGAAATCCTCTCGAATAATAGGTGTTAGACATGTTTATGTCATCATATTAACCATATATTTTTTTAACTCCTAGTTAAAGTATTTGACAGTTAACATGTCTCTTAGTATTTTTCTATTATATGGATAATGAACAAACTATAACAAGACACTAGAACACCGTGTAGTACAGTATTAATATTTATAAGATTTTCTATTTCCATTGGAAGATCCTTATATTTTTAGGAATATTATATCAATTAATCATATATTATTTGTCTTAAAAATTCAATTATGTCCATTGTGACACTATTTAGTATTTAATTGTTTTTTAAAAGACATAAAAAATTATAACATAAACTAATATTTATTTAACCATAAAAAATATGCCATATTAACCTATATAATTTGTGTAATTCATCAGAAGTCTCAATTTACATTTTTTTGACATATATTATATCAATTATTTTAATATTTTATTAATAAGGTAATTAATACTTCATCATTGTGTCATAAATAAATTAAATTATATAATGTATAAAAATTATAAACAGAATACCATTATGTAGGAAATATATTTATCATTATAATAACTAATTATAGTCTAATTTATATTTTGTGTAACCCTATATTTAAAATGTTTTTGTTTTTAATCAATGAATTTATCTCTTTTAACTCTTCATTAAATAAAATAATAATAAACATCCTAATCTAACACATGTGTCGAAAGAGGATAATATTTTATTCCTTAGGCTGTTTCTTATCAAATTACACTTATCCAATAGAATTTTGAGATGTGTTTGGTTAATTATAATATCATTTTTCAACTTAATTACCATATTTACTTTTAATCGTGTTAAATAAAAGTCAAGAGATACCATTCAAGAAAAATTATTTTAATCTTATTGATCCACATTTTACTTACTGATGTAAATTGTGTCTCTTGGATATTTTAAATTCTACACACCGATGCAGTTAAATTAAGGTTTAGGAAAATTTGTAAATGCTCATACGAGGTGGGTAAAAGATGGTAAAAAGTTTGATAAAATTTTATATATCTAAAATTATTATAAAATGAAACCAATGAATTAAATTGAACTTATATAGATATTATATATCTATTTTGACTTAATATTAATTTAAATAAAATAAATAATTATTTAAATAAAAAGCCGTTTTTAAATTATATCGCAGTAGTAGTCACTATTCATCAAAAATTGATTTTTTTTCAGAATAACAATAAATTTACCTGAATTTTTTTTGATATTCTAAATTAAAAAGTGATCTATATATTACCAAATTCAAAACATAGAAGTATCATTTATTAATTTAAAATTAATTCTCATTGTAAAAACCAAAAAGCGGGTTTTAAAAAAAACAATACTATCAAAATAATGACAGGTTTTTATGTCAAATTTAAATGTTAAATTACATATAATAACATGAAATTTATTAATTAATAAAAATATAATCTAATTATACTTAAAAACTATTCAAATAAAAAATTTAACACTACAAATCATTTCGATTACAAATGTATTTTTCTATTAAAATATACTATTTTCACTATTCATAAAAAATTGAATGTTATTAGAAAATACCAAAATTTTATCCAAACTAAAATTTTATGTCCACATATAAAGAAAAAATCAATTTCATTAAATTGAATATATAAAAGTGTCATATATTGGTTTCAAAAATGGTTATCCATTAGAAGGCAGTAAAATTGCATTTTTTTATAAATACTTCTTACATATGAAAGAATGAATTAGTTCTTATATTTTGACAATGAACCAAATAATATTTATGTTAAATATAAATAAATTATATAGGATTCAAAATGTAGTTAATACTATTTATAACTACTTTTTGAACGACTAGTTTGGTAAGTTGTGGTACAATCGAACTCGGTGTAGCGTGTAGCGGAAGCTATTGAATTAATTTAATGAGATAACATACTATGAAATCATGGTATGTTACATTATCCCCTCCTTCAATAAATTTCATCCTCACTATTTGAAAATTTTCTTTGAAAATAAATGTTTATGAATAGAAAAATACATGTGTGGAAACCCCATATCCGAAATTGGGTTAATAAAATTTAGTCTTAATAAGAGGGAAATTGAAAAGAAAAAGTCACCACCAAATTATGATTTCTATTATGTGATAATTCTTTGAAATTAGTGACAAATAATTGAATGAGAATGTAAATATTTATAGGGAGTGATTGAAGTCGTCAATCATAGACAAGTGTACAATTGAGGGCCTCAAAACCATCAATCTTTGATGATTTGAAATATCATCCGTTTAACAAAACATAAGGTAGTAAGATAACACATTTTTGGTATTAATATCTATTATCTAAAGTTTGAGAATGAAATTATTCATATAATAATAGAAATATATATATATACTTTACATGCATAGTTTTATCCTTTAACTAATTCATACAAAAAAACTCTTCTTTCACTCCAAAAGATAATATAATTCAAAAATATTATATTTATCCTAATCGTATAGGGTTCCAAAAATAATGAATTTTTAATTCATCCGTCAAAGAATTAAAAAACTACATTATTCCAGCCAGGACATCATGTATGCTATTTGTAAGTGATCCACCCTTTTCGCCTTTCGGTTGTGGGTTCAAGTATTGAGGCTTTGCCGGATGCGGCGGGTTGTCGCCCGACCTCCGGGTTTTCCTTTTTTATGACAATCCAAAAATAATTTCACAAAATTATTTATCCTCAAAAATAGTATCAAATTTCAACCATAATTTATTACATCATTTAGACTTATCAAAAATACTTCTATCCAAACTCACAGTCCCAAATTTATAAGGAAGGTAAACACAATGAAGATCCTTTTTTCCGCGTAATAACATGTGAATACCTTCATCGTGTTTTCTTTTAAAACACATTAACACCCTGAATTACCATAAAACCTTATTAATTACATTCATTCTCCATTTATTCATTATATAATACTGGATATACACCCTCTATCCACAATTGTTTTAAACTCCAAAAATTATGGAATATACAAATCATTAATCAGTTTTATGTTAGTCAAAAATATCCTAAATAATTTATCAAATAAATAATATATTATTCCATAATCACTACCTTAGTATCAGAACCATATTATGGTTTATATTTCCCTCAACCATATATTTTCCAAAAAATAAACCAGCTCTTGATTCACACTTCTTGGATCCACACAATCTCAAGTCCTTAATGAAATTGTACTGCAATACAATCCTTTTATACTTTATAAGTCTTATAACATGTACATCATTAATACAATGCTCAAATGACATAATATTCTAATAACATCAAAAGAAATATAATCACTCCACTTCATCTTTGGTAGTATCATTACTTGATTATTATCCAATAGTAGCATTTGGGGTATACTCGGATGATTTAGAGATTGCTTCATGTAGTGTCCCAACTCTTTGATAATGAAGAATTTTACATTTGAATCCTTTTTCTTACCTGTGAAATCATGTAAACAGTGTCCTTTTTCTACACACATATAACAAACTCTCAATACCATCATTTATTCACCATGGTGATTCTTTCCGTAGTTATCATATATGGGAAAATCCGTCTTTACCCTATTCCCTTTATACATATTTTTTCTCTTCCATCCTTTTCTTCTCGTGCATCCCTTCAAATACATAGGAATTAGATTACTCATTAATTATATTATTAACACATGATACTATTTCTTCATATGATGAGAATACATGGGTTACTATTGGATTTTTTAATTTTGGATTAACACAATGAAAGATATGATCCTTCATAATCTTTCGATCATGTGTATTGTGGAATTCTCATTCCTTCGACTAGGCGCCATTTCTAAAAAATGGAATATACTATGTTATTTTATGAATCTAAATTCATAATTCAAACTTCTAAATTACCTAATGCAAATTGAAATGATTATTTATATAATCAATAAAAATTAAATATTTTCTTTGAGGAAATATTTACTTCTTAATCCTCCATAATAGCTTGTAATAAAAATGTGAATTATCCTAAGCATATCACCCCAGAGTGTCGTAACAAGGAGTGCAGAAAGGCATGTTGTCGTGTACAAAGATACCTCAGGTGAAGCCTGAATATCCTTGTTGGAGTTTTCACTCTTAGGTACGACTGTGCAAGATCCGCCTTTACCTTCCCATATCCAGACATGGATGTATTTCTTGGAAAATACACAAAATGACTACATTACCAAAATTTTAGGAAGTTCTTCTAAACTAATTCTCAAATCCTATCTTAGGGTAATGTTCTTTAATCAGATTTTATCTAATCTACTTCCATGGTTGTTAATATTCTTTCCCAGATATGAACTATAATGCCATGACCCCATTAATCCAGAGTCGGTGCATTATTAAATAACATTGGCATGATTACAAGGAATCAAGTCCGGAATGACCAACCATTATAGGAGTCGTTCATAATAGATTGCATACATAAATGTTACATTAAAAATTAAAAAATAAAACAAAACAGAAATGATAATTTGATAATTCCATTAATCCCCCAGCTTAACCCTGATTATCAATCATAATACACTATATGAAATCCTGGGATAATAAAACATATGAAAGTAGTGAGCTCAGATGCTCAGTAAGGATAACAACATAACAAGAACTTTCATAAATAACCATAATGTTTAAGACTAAAACAAAAGCCTTTTAAACATATACTTTAGCATAATATGGAAAATATAAAATCAAATAATTCCATTTATTTATTCACATGGATATTATACTAGTCAAATAATCACATGAAATATCAAGTGCCACTTTCATAATGATGGAATGCATAATGCCAGACTTCATAACCACATAGTCAAGGATTTGTGCCTAAACTACAAATACTATCTATTCAATGCCTTGTTCCAAAACACATGTTTTTCTCATTATACATACTTATGCATCGAGGAGCTATAGTAGGCTCCAACCATCACGTAATATGTGAAATTCTTTCCTCATATGAAATGGTTTAAACATAAAATAAACATTCGTATGAAAACTAGCATACTAAATGTCAATACTTTATCCATAACTCATGAATGGTATAAAAATAACACCTCCAGAGTTAAATATATCACAAAAAGTTCAATACAATATGGGAGATTTGTATCATACTAAATCTACTTCAAACAAGTTTAAAAACCATCAAAGGATGCTGACATGGATGAAATCAAAACTTTTTGAGTGAAATATCCCTTTCTATTTTGAAATCATTTAAAAGTCATATAATGATAAAAGAAAAAATTTATTTTTAAAATATTCCTATCAGCTTCTATGGGAAACATCGATGATGCTATAATGGGGGAATACAGCTGCACCCACCTTATATGTTAAAAAATATATTCTTACCTTAATTTTGTCGAAAAATCCATAAAGTACATTATATGGAAAACGACAGAAAGATTCCTTTCAAAACATTTATGGTAAAATTAGGGTACAAATTACATTAACTCATAGTCTTTTAAATAGTACAAATGTTTTGAATTTCATTTTTAAGAGAACACAATTGTGGATTATAATGGGGTCCCTAGAGATACTTACCTATTAACAATCTCAGATATGTAAAGAGATTGTATAATTAACCCTTACCTTGTACTTTTCTTTGGTCAATGGTATTTTAACCTCGGGTATAATATTTAAATGATAATTATTAAATTATACAGAAACATATATGTAAATATGATATCATTTATGATCTTCTAATATTTCTTTGTTAGTAATATTTTATTAGTATCCTCGTTTTGGGTGTTACCTGATCAGTTTCTCTTTATATGATCTCTGATGTAAGACATGTTCATTATGGATATGATGTATTATATTATTATCCAGAATGATATTAAGTTCATATCAATTATTTTTAATCATAAAATAAAAATTATTCTTTAATTATTACGATGGGGAATGAATTTCATCGCTTTCGTGGAGACGGTAATCCATAGATACACACGAGCAAAAATATCATTATATAAAATGTGAATTCATGTGTAATTTTATGGTATATCATATATACAGAATAATTAACTTGTTATATTTATTATTAACATTTGTTATTCTCATTATTGTTATCATCCAAATAGTGTAGTGTTTGAGTAACAAACTACACCACGACATGGAGATGGTAAACCGTACGTACGCTCGTATGGTGACTTTGTCAATCATATGATGGATATAATAATAAATATGGTTGCAAAATTTTTATAATAACAACACATTATATAGAATATACAATAGATATTATTCTAGAAAGAAAACAACAAAGAAAGAGGTTGTGGAAGAAGAAAATAACTTGAAAGAGGTGATGAAATATTTACCTCATCTTCAGGTTCTTCATTTTTATTTGATCAAAAGGGCTCCATAGGTTGTATTTATGAACAAATTAAGGTCTCTAGGATGAAGGGAGGAGTGTTGGGAGAATACTTTGTCAGGGGATGGCCGAGCCAATAGGATTTGGCGGTGTGAAATTAAGATAAGGGGAAGTGCCCTTTTATAAGAGAGGTGAGGGTCACTTTAGGTAATGCTTGAAATATTAATTTATAATAAAATAATTTTCGATTTATAATTGCTAAAAATTGAATTATATAAATTATAAGGTGGTTATGGGTAGACAAACTCTCAAACAATTGGTTTTAGATAGGTTTAGGCCATCATATTTAGCTTATCAATTAGATTTAACAATTTGTTAAATAGTTAGACATTTACCATGTGTCATTGTATTTTTATATTATATGGTTATTAAACATACTATTAGATGCCCAGATAACCCCATGTTGTTCATTATTAATAAATATAACCTTATCTATTTACTTTGGCTGAGCCTTATTTTTTAGGAATATAATATCAATAAATAATATTATATTTGTTTTAAAAACTGAATTATGTCAATTTTGACACTATTTGGTATTTGATTTTTTTTAAGCCATAAAAACATTATCACTTAGAATTAAATTTATTTAACCAACCATAAATTTCATATTAAACTATAAAATTATTGGAATTTATCTGAAGTCTCAATTTACATTTATTTTGATATTTATAATATCTATTATTTTAATACATCATTAATAATGTAATTACTCTATCATCATTGTGTCAAAAATATATTAAATTATATGATGTCAAAAGATTGTAAATAAAATATCATTATTTAGGAAATATATTTATATTTATAATTAATTTATATAGTCTACTTTATATTGTGTTTACCCCTATATTGAAAATGGTTTATTTATTTAACATTGAATTTAAATTTTTCAACTCTTCTTTAAATAAAATAATAATAAATGTCCTAATAAAATCTAGGTGGACAAAAGGTGATCATATTTTATTCATAAGGTGGTTTCTAGTCGAATTAAACATATCCAATAGAATTAGAACATGTGTTAATGTAATTATAATATCATTGTTATCCATAATTACCCTTTTTACTTTTAATCATGCTAAATGAATGTCAAAATATACTATTCGAAAAAAAAATTATTTTCATATTCTTGAACCAAATCTTACTTACTGATATCAACTGTGTCTCTTTGACTTTCAAAATTCAATTCATAAAACAGGTAAAATTATGTTTTATGCCAATTTGTAAATACTTTTAGTAGGTGGGTAAAAGAGAGTAAAAAGTTCGATAATATTTTATATATCTAATATTATTTTAAAATAAAACCAATTAATTACATTGAACATATATAGGTATTATATATATATATATATTTACCTAAAATTAATTTATATAAAATAAATAATTATTTTAATAAAAATTCGTTTTTAAATAATAAAGCATTGTTTATTACTATTCATCAAAAATTTATAGTTTATAGAAAATTACCAAGAATAAACCCTATGAAAATTTTGATATTCAGAATTCAAAAATTATGTCTGTTTTACCAAATTATAAAAATAACTATTTCATTTATTATTTGAAAATTAATTCCCATTCTCAAAAAAAGAGGGTTTTAAAAAAATTATCAAAAGATTGACATGTGTTTATGTCAAATTTAAAGGTGAAATTACATATAATAACTTATTTTGTATTATGTAAAAAAATAAAATCTAATTATACTTCAAAAACATTCATATGAATAATTTATCACTATAAAACATTTCGATTAAAAATGTTCTTTTCAATTATAATATAGTATTTTTCACTATTCCTCAAAAATTGAATGTTATAAGAAAAATACAAAAAAATTATCCAAACTAAAATTTTATGTACCACTTATAAAAATAATTTAATTTCATTAAATTTAATATATAAATGTGATAAATATTGGTTTTAAAAAGGGTTCTCCATTAAAAGGTGGTAAAATTGCATTTTTAAATACTTATTTTATCTGAAAAATGAATTTGTTCTTATATTATGTCTAAGAAACACATAATATGGATGTTAAAATTATATAGAGAATATAAGATTCCAAATAAGGTTCATACTACTCATAACCGCTTTTCGAATGGTTAGTTTGGTAAGTTTTGGTGCGCTCGAAATCGGTGTTGCGTGTAGCGCAAGCTATTAAATTACATTTATGATATAATTCACTATGAAATCTTGGGGTGTTATATCAAACATCAATTATTGGGAATGAGAGATCACTATTCACATTAAGATACATCCTCCAGTTCTGTATAAGTGTATCGATGGGGATGCATCTCTTTCAGAATGATATTCTCATGTGGGGATATTTTTTCTTTATGATCGTGAATATATTTCTAAAGTGATTGAGAAAATTGATATAATAATTCTCAAAGGAAAACCCATTATGATGGACAACATAAATGTGTTCCATGATGAATTGTATCTTCTTCCTCCTTACTGAAAGTTTGAATAATATATTAAACATATTAAAATATCTCTTCCCTAATCAATGACACCTTGTATAATGGAATCCATTTATTTGAAAGAAAAAAATAAAAATTTAAAAGAGAATCGATAAAAGGTTTTCATATGCTTGAGTGCTTCCTCATGGGGTGTTCCATTTCTATTCATAAAAAAAGAAAGATGGATCAATGATCCTTTGGATTGATTTCTGTGATCTAAAAAAATTACAATAAATAAAAACTATCCTTAACCTAAATAGATGACTTGTTTGATCATCTATATGGGGCCAATTATTTGTCTATGGTGGTCCTTTGGTTTGTATATAGACAATTAAAGGAGATTAATGTTAATATTCCCATGACTTCATTCTTAACTATGTATGGACAGTATGAGTTATTAATGATTCCATTCAGACTCACTCATTCTCAATAAATACTCATGGACAAAATGGATAGTGTATTTAGATAATACCATATAAAAATTATTATTGCCTTTGTTGATGATATTATGATATAATCCAAGAGAAAACAACATGATAAAAATGTGAATACTATACTAAAGTGTTTTTAAACGGAGAAACATTGTGAAAATTATAAATAATGTGAGCTCATGAAGGAGGAAGTGTCATTATTGGGAAATTTTATCACTAGAAATGGACTATTTTTGGACCCCTCCAAGATAATGGTAATAAAAAAGTGTCTCAGGACAAAATTTGTTACATAGATATGTTGTTTCTTTTGTCTAGATAGGTTTTACCAACAATTTTTGAGGAATATATCAAGATTGTAAAACCCATTAAACAAGCTGACTCGATAGGGCATATGGTTTTTCCAGACCATTGAATGTCAAGAATTTTTAAAGTGTTGAAATTGAAACTTATTATTTCACAAGTAATCAAACAACCAACAAGTGGAAAACACATTATATTACACAATGGTCATTTAAATAAGTCATTATGTTGTTTATTGATGTAAAATGATAATTCGATAAACTTTGTCTCAAGAATGTTGAATGTTCATGACCAAAACTATCACACTCATGATATCGAGTTTGCAGCTGTGAAATTATTGTTAATCATATGGTGGAATTATCTCTATGAAGATAAGTATTAAATAAGTAATGATAGTAAGACCATTAAATATATATTCAAATAGAATGATCATAGTATTCACAAGTGAATATGGGTAGATGTTATCAAGGATTATGAATGCGTAGTCCACTACCATCATTGTATGGTAAATAACGTGTACGATGCACTATATAGAAATGATATGGCAACATTATCAATGATGATAATTGAGAATGATCAAGTCATTTAATGATCATAAAGGATGTATATATGAATCTTCATGGAAGGACGATAATAAATCCATTCTCAAATGATTTCTCAACCATCCCTCATAGCATTAACATATATTTCTCAATGGAATATTGTGGAAATTTAGAAAAGGGTGGAATCTACAAAAAAATTGGAAATATTCAAATTTCAATATTGATGTGGTAGGATTTGTAAAATTTATATCATGAAAATTTTTAGAATCAAATATAGAGATAAGGAAATATATTCTAAATTATACACCTAGATCATCCTTGTCTATTCACCCAGTGAGATCAATGATGTATCGAGATCTATGATCTCTCTATTGGTGGGGCAATATGAAGAATGATATCTCTAAATATACATAAACGTTCCACATATGTCATCATGTGAAGGATTAATGAAAAAATACTAAGGGGATGATGAAATTGTTTGCCATAATAACATTTAAATGGAAAGAAATCACAATGGACTTTTTCATTGGGATTTTAAAGATATCTAGAGGAAGAAACTATATGTGGGTTGTTATGGATTATCATATAAAGATATCTCACATTATCCTAGTTTTATAAGAATTATCAATGGATCATCCTGCACGAATATACATCGAAGAATTTTTAAGGCATCTTGTAGTATCATTATCAATTTTATTAGATCGATATATAATAATCACCTCCAATTTATGGAAAACTACACAACGTGCTCTAAATAATGAGATTAAAATCATTAAGTCCTATCATCCTAAAATTTATGGATAATTGGATTATACTATTCAGACGCAAGAATGCATTTTAAGTGGAAATTATATAGAATTCATGATAGGATGGGGCCAACACCTACCTCTAGTGAAGTACTATTACAGTAATAGATTCCACTCAAGGATCCAAATTTCTCTAAATGAAGAACCTTATGGAAAAATTACTATAAAATCATCATTTTGGGATAAAGTTAGGGATGAGAATATATTGGATCCTAAAATGGTCATGGAAAATATAGAAAAGGTTAAAACCATTCAGAAAAATATATGGGCTTCCCAATGTCGAAAGAAGAGCTATGTATACAATAATTGATTGGACCTGATAATTATAGTTGGAGATATGCTTTTAGTCTACATATCTACATGGAATAGGATCATGAGATTTGTGGAATCTGAAATTTCGGTCATGGGTACATCGACCACATTGTAATTCGTGATTTTTTTTTCTCGTTTTGGCCCATCGACTAGAACATCCACCTAATAAGTATCAATTATAGAATTTATTACACATATCCTTCATGAGGAATTACATTTCAGATTCCTCACATTTAATAAATCTACAGGTGAGAATACATGAGAATGAACTCTTGTTTGAAGTGTAGGCGGTGAAGATCATCGATCATAGAGATAAATTTCTATACAAAAATATTACTCACCTTGTAATAGTACTATGGTGGAACCATATGTATGAAGATTATACATGGGAACCAGAGGATGAAATGATGGAGAATTACCCTCACTTGTTTTCTCTTAAATTTTATTATGAAATTTCTATGGTTAAATTTCCTATGGGGGATGAATATATCAACCCTGAAATTTCAACAATGGAGATTCATATCTGATAAATATTTCATAGAGTATAAATCACATAAAATCACATATAAGAGACAATAATTTCATTATAAATGGAAAATGAAAGAAATAAGATGCATTTTTCATAATTAAAAAACATATACCAAAGGAAAAATCATAACTTGACTGTTGGAATAATGATGTTACCATTAGGGAGAGTAATCTGGTCAATAGAATAGTAAAATCAACATTGAAAGTATAAATAAATTTTAAGTATCTTATTATTTAAAGTTTGTTTTTTTATATCTTGGTATATGTATATATTTTTTTACAAGATAAATTAATTATTATTATTTTGTTAAAATACTAATTTTTTTATAATTTTATAAGAAAGGTAATTAATTAAAAGATATTTTATTTTCATAAATAGATTCATAAATTAATATTTTTTTATTATGATTATATTATACATTATGATGACCTTAATTAATTGTTCAATGTGTTTTAAAATCATTTATAATATTAATAGTATCATTTTTCAAATAAATGATGATTTTAATTGAAAATTAAATTTAATATATTTATATAATTACATTTAAAAACTGTTTTCCATTTTTGAAATCTACATATTCATAAATGTTTGGGGTTATTTTTTGAGCTTTTTCTAAAATAGTTGAATTTTTGTGAATAGTAAAATACGGTAATATACCGTTTTTAATAAATGAAACCAAATACAGGAATATTTTTTCATGGATAATTGATGAACAAATTATTTAGGAAGAAATGTATTATTTATTTTACTTTGTCATAATAAACATCATTATTGACATTTTTTCCCAAATAAAACACTGAAATAAATAATGAAATCCACCTCTCCTATCCCACTATAAATACCACCCCAAAACAAATCTTCTCCTAAAAAATTATTTGAATTAAGAATTCCTAATATTCTACCCAAATCCTATTCTATGAATCTTCCCCGGTTTGTTTTTCTAACTGGTATCGTAAAAAATACTACATACAATTCCATAATGTGGTTCTCAAGGAGTCTTTATTCAAGATGTAAAATCCATGACCATGTCATTTTAAATTATGTATTTCTTCTACCACATTCTTTCCACCATAATAAAAAATTAAATGATATGTCCAGTATCATACATATACTATAATTATTTAATTTTAATGGTACATTCATCATCGAATCTATTATCTTTTCTTTTTTATCCGAAAAACAAAAACATCATCTGGGATTGTTTGATTCACCACCTTTGTGTATGATTACTTTTCATTTTCTATTACAACCATCATGGTTGGTCATGAAATTATTATAGTGGTTAAACTATTTTTTGAAATTAATATTAAAATTTCTTTTATCCTCTCGTACTAATATATATAATATAAATTAATAACTTAAAACATGTTTTTTAAAATCGAAATTTCAGTAAAAATATTTTTCTATTCTTCATTAAAATTTTATCTAATGAATTATTCTCATATATTAAAAAGACAATATATTTTATCATTTTAAATTATTTAGCATTAGAGGTATTATATTATTCTAATTTTTTAATTTCATCATCCATTTAAAATAAAGTCAAATAGATAAACTTGAGGGGAAAAAACATATTGAAATAAATGAGCCCAGAACAATGAAATTTAATCTAATAACTTATAAAAAATGTCATAAATTAACATTAAAATTATAATAAATCAAATAAATGTAAAATATGTTTTTGTAAACAAATTAATGTATAAAATTTTATTATCTACCATATTAAGTATAAGTAAAAAACACTTTTGTATATAAAAAAGTGATTCTATCTAAACCAACAATTTCTCTTCGTATTATTCATCCTCTTTCACTACAAATATTTATATATTAATATACATTATTTATTCCTACTAAATCATTTTTTTATTATCCTAAAATTTGTAACTATATCAATTATTCATTCTTTGATAGGGAAATAAATGTTTTATAAGTTTCTCATCAAAATTCATACCGGTAAGAAAGCCCTACTAAATGGAACGTCTAATTTTTTTTCCAATCATCATCTAATCTAGATTATTTGTTTCAAGAAAGACATATTTTTATAAAATTGATGTTTTTATAATTATATACTATGTTATTTCATTTATTTATTTATACCAAAAAAATCCTTTTTCTTATTTTAAAAACTATTTCATATTTTACTTTTAACTCCACTAAATTTTCTCATTTCTAATGTTTCTAAAACAAACTATTTTACATGTATTCAATTTATTTGGATATAATTTATCATTATATATGTCTAATTTATGTATTAAATTTACATATATGTTTTTATTCAATTATTTCATGAAAATCATTATGATACTCCCATTATTTATGCATTAGAGCATGATTACGATTCCCATTTCACTACATTGGTTACTCATATCATTATACCTTAAATTTGATTGTACATGTGTAAAATATATCCACGAACATGTCATAATAGGTACACCAATAGATTCCTCCAATGAATTGGGTAATTTAGAGTCTCCTAAAATGTCATTTTGGGACATGGAGTAAACCTAATTTTTTATGGGTCTCTGTGCACCATGTGATATAGTCTTGGAAGTTATCCTTGAATCCTGTTTAAGTCATATCATATTTTGCATCAAAATTATTATGGTTCCTTTATTTCTTGATCACATTTTCTTTATATTATGAATCTATATCTTTATTCATCTTGCATTACTTTTTCTATCATCTTATTATTCCCTATAACTCACATGTTATACCTTGTTACTGTGTTTATTCCCCCCTGGGGTCTTTATATCATCACATTGTTCATGTATTAACCATATTGTACTATGAATATGTAAGGTATAAATGGAATTTAGTATCTAATTATGGAGTTCAAATAAATTTTTCCTTATTTTGGTTTAATGGTTTAGAATTATGTATATAGTCTTCCAATTACAATAGGCATTAAGATTATTGGTTTTTATTTGATGGTTAATCACGCTAAAAATCATGAAATGATATGTTTAAAAGACTAGGCAATATATAATCACTATCTCATATATCCCTTTAATAATAAGGCAATATTTCCCACTAATTACCGGTCATGTGATGAAGTTGGTTATTATTTTAATAATATATATTGATAACTGACGGGTTTTGAAGTAATCATGACATGAGAAGGACCTCCAACATGTATTTGTATTTTATTAGAGGGTTTAACATTTCATAAATTACCATAATGTGGACCATTATTGTGAATTTATTTATCATCATTTGGTGGACCTCGATTGAGGGAAACATGTGGAGGACCTCCATGGTAGTTTTGTCTTCCACCAAACTAGGTAGGGTCGCTAGGGTGGTTTATATTATAATGGGGAGAAAATTTAATGTTGTTACTATGAATATTAAATTTAGGTTTTTTTATTGGATACAGTGGGGATTAATGGTTTGTTTATTATATTGTTTCCCACATCAAAAAAAGTTTTCATGTAAATTAACATTAGTAGGACCACCGTTGTTATTGATTTCTTAACTACAATTAACAGGAGTAATGTTGTGGTGATTACCATAGGGATGAATTTAATTGTTTTTAATTTATTGATATCCATGTGGAGGAACTCCATGGTGAACTAGTTTTTTATCAGGGGTATGACCTCCAAGGTTGAAACTATTTACAAATTCTCTATAGTTTCAAATTATCTTGTAATTGTATGTACATATTAAATGATTATAAATTAACATTAATGAGTAAAAAATAGTTATATATATTACTAGTAGTGATTTAGAATAAAATTAGGGAATTCTATTTATGTTCCCTCAATAAATCCATATTGTACTATTAGAAATTTATGATATAGTTGTATAGTTAGAGTAATGTAGGGAACATCAATCAAATATTTTATTATAATTATTATTATCAATTGATGGTGTCTCTTCCATGTAAAAAAAATATGGGTTTTATATCATGTATTCATTGGAATATTTTAAATAATTTTTTTTCCTAATGATTTATATTTCTATAACTGATCGAATCCCTCCAAGAAACTTAAATGTAGTTATTGTTATGTGGGGTATATCATCATTACAATAACTCAGTTTTGGAATTTAAATATTTCGATACCCCAAAGTGCAATTATTGATGTTGTTTTGTGAAATTATTACATTTTACTACCTCTTAATAATAAACTAGGAATATATCTAATAAATTGCGTGGATCCCTTTACGGTTTTCAGTCTCCATCTCTTGGGTCACAATTATATCATCAATTAAGTAATAATACACTCAGTCATTCACTATCTAGAATTCAATGAATTATTTATTACAGTATGTCTGTATATATATTACCATTAAATGAGGTCATTATACTAAAAATATTGGTATCATTGGTGTGTGATGATAATAATTAATAATTCAAAGCAATAATTGTTATTATATTATTTTCCATAATCGGATTATGGATCTTGTCCTCTTATTATCCATTAGATGGATGATCTATTATTTATTCAATAGAAAATTAAAAATAAATATTGTATTATCATAAATATGATTTCATGGATAATAAATACATTTCAATGGTGGATTTTTTTCTCATTATGGTAATCATTTTTATGTTTCTAATCATACCTCATAGACCATGGTTGGTTTTTAATTCATGATATTTCCATGAAAAAATGGATTTTTAGGGAGTCTAATTAATCTTAAAATTTTTATTTTTATCATGTCTTGTATACTATAATATGTATAATAATATTTATGAAAATATTACCAATTATGATTCTACTGACCTTTTTTATGAATTTGATTGAGTAACACTGGACATTTATGATAACATTTCACAAATTCTTTTTTTTCCAACATATAATCAATATAATTACCTAAATTATTCATTAATCATTGGATAAAATCATTATTGTTGGCTATCCAAGAGTTTAACACCACCCCCATAAGTATAAGATTTTATGAAGAGTAAAAAATGTTCCATAGTGATTGAATTGGTCCCATTGATACAATCCTACATAACCTTTATATGGTAACCCAAACTCACATAGTTTTTTCTCATTTTATAAATCCTTTTAAAATTTCATGTCACCCATATGAACAAGGATTAACATTATTGAAAATAAATAGATAATAATATAACGTTTAATTTCTTATGATTAAGAATAATTCCTTTTTTTAATGTTCATGATATTATTAATTTTAAGGCCATGTGGAAAGAACAATATTTTTTATTTTCTGTACAGTCATCTAGAACCAATGTTATGAATTCAATGTTCATTCATCAAAGTCTTGTGTTATAAATTTTATGTTCATGTAAATTGTAACATTAATTATTCTTTTATACTAATGTATCTCGGATAATTTTAACATCAAGTTTAGATTATTATTAATAGGACAACAATATAAGAGGTTCCATGTAATGACATGATTTTGAGACTTATTCATAAACTACCGATGATATGGAATGTCTACAAATTAAATTTGTTTTTAAAATTGGAATTAATAAAAATAAAATTTCCAAATTTATCAGATAATTTAATATACAATAAAAATATATATAAGCCCTAAAAAATTTAAGTCTCATGTTGGAAATGATTCTCAAGGATTTTAATTATACCTTAAAATAATATTGATATTTGAGGATGAGAGGAATTACATATGTTCAATAAAATAAATTATTTTCATTATAATGGGGATAAAAAATTAACCACACTCTAAAAATCCAAAATAAGATGATTAATTCCATACGGGGGTCTTTTATAGGATTCAAGATTCTTGTTTTCAAAGGTGTTCATGATTTTGTAGGGTATATGAATGTGGAAATTTGACTAATCATATAATTAGAGTAATATTATTAATGGTATTTTTAATATATATTATATGATAATAATAGGTCAACTGTCTTCCATTACAGTAAAAGGGTCCACATATTTCAAATTTATTTAACTAAACTAGGAAGGTGAACTATGTGAATATTAAATGAAAAGTAAATTACGAGGGTGATTTCAAAAATGATTGAACTGAATGTTTCTTAGTGCCAAATTTCATTTCCAATAATGAATTTGAATCATTATTATAGTTAATCCTTTACAAAAGTGTTTTTTTAAAAAATTGGGAAATGTTATTTTGAAAATATCATGTCTATATAACATATAAATGAATGAAACACACCAATTTTTTATTTTTTTCCATTGGTTTTTAATTGGAAATTCACATGTAATATTATTTAGATCATTTAATCACTAATAATGGTGTAGTTATCTCTCCTAACTCACGAATTAATTACAACCCTACAAATTCATGATTAACTTCTTATATATTCATTACATTCACATAGAATAATTCCAGAAAACAAATCCATGATGATAATCATCATAAGTGTTCTAATAAAAAATTTGGGAAGGATTTAATTGACATTTACTCCTTAATGATGGACTGATTAATGATATATATATATATATTATTCGAAGTGTAATGGTATTTTTCTATTTTTATCTACATTTTCACCATCATAAAGTGAAAATTTAATTTTTTTATCTTTTTTACTTCCTTTTAAATAAATATTGTTTACAAAAATATGTTAGAAAAAATAAAACAATGTACAAAATTATACAAAACAAAAACATTTTATTTTCTCAATGTGATTTATTAATTATATTTCTATATATTTGTTCCATTTAGAATTTTAATTTCTTATAGAATATGTGTATTTATTTATTTAAGGATTAAAATTACTCTTTGTTTTTAGTTTTTTATTTTTATATTCCTCAAATTCACCACGCCAACAAAAAATGTTTATAAATTCAACATGATTCATGAATAATCACAAAATTTAAGAATAAAAAGTGAATGTGCCTAATAAACAAATTTAAATATTATATTTAAACATTAGGAAAAATGAGATCGCATGTTGGGATTTTTTTAAAACGTATATGCATAGTGAAAATTATTTAAGTGTATATGAATTTAAATTAAAATTTTCAAATTAATGTTGTTTATTTTAAAAAAATAATTATCAGACCAAATTCTATGTAAATTGATTAAATATATTTTTATGTTTCATTTTTTTAGTTTTTATAAAATGCTAAATTGAAATATTTTTCACAATATTTAATCACTGAAATTATTGTGGGTTTATTTAGAAAATGTTATTTTATGACTAAGATACTCTTGTGGTTTTATTTCATGGTCATATCCATGTAAATTTACTCCCATGTTCAAAAAAAGTACTGTATTTCTACAATAAACATTTTATAAATACTCTTACCCCAAAAATCTCCCAAGAGACCATGTAAGAATAAATATAAAATAATAATCCACTCTATGTGTTCACACAATACTATATTACCTATATTAAAACATATTCAAATCGTTCCCTGACGATCATCTACGATTCTCATTGAACCGTAGGAGTGGCACTGAAGTAAGATTTTTTGATGAGTTGAAAAAGACTGTTACCCATCCAAATGACTAGATACAAAGTGGAAGCCATCCCCACTTATATGATCAGCTTGAATATTTTACTATGGTTATCTGATAACAATTAGTACCTCTAATTCATTAAAATGATGAAAAAGAGAGGATTATTTTCCACAGAGGTGTCTATATTAGGGAGTGAAATTAATGAATATTGAACAACCAATAATTTATTAACAAAATTATAATTAATGGTTGTATGCTTAAATATATCAACACATTTACATATATATGAGTTATAATAGATTTAGTAGTCAGAATCATGGAGTAGAAATATACCATTTATGATAAAACTAATGTCACAATAGGTGATATAACCAGAAACACCATATACCAAAAGGATTCATACCTAATATACCTTATTTGATCCTCATGTATGAGTCTATGAAAAAATTAAGAATGGATTTTGGGTCAACATATATAATTTTAATGTGAATTAATGGTCAACACACATCTCAGGTTGGGGGAAAGGAGGTCAGGAATAATAGCATCATTCTAGAAAAGATAAAATATCTTTTAATATATATAGGAATAGGGAATCATGGAATCAAGGACTAAGAGATCATATCATTCCCTCAACCATTATAAAATCCAATAGTGTACCCAAGAACATTTTATGATGATGAGTGTGACGATTGGTCCACCTCTATATAACTCATGAAATCATTTCTAGATCTCAATATTTTATGGATTCATAAAACATGGATCCAAACTATTTATTGGTAGCCAGAAACTCTATTTCTACGTTTATGAACTTCTTGATGATTATATTATAAAGGATGATATAGTTAAGAAAAAACTGATCCTTTGGATTCAATGGTTTCTAATGAAATCAATGATTGTGTAGATGTCTCCTTTACATAGGTTGGTGGGTACTTGTGGTTCATTGATTCTGGATGAATCTAGGGACATAGTTAATTTCAATCATGAAATTCCAACTTCTGAACGTAGGATTACGTTATGTTATATACATGGACTAGAATCAATGATCTTCTATATGTTTCCAATATTAATTCTACATATAGTATTACAAAAGAGGAATTTATTCTATTTTATAGCCAATTATGTAAATCTCAAAAATAAAATCACAAAGTTTAATAATTTAAGGATCTCCAATATATATTTTCTATGAAATTGAAATTGAATGAGTTTATTACATATCTTGTAAATTATACAATCAATTTTTGGTTCTGATGGATATAATATTCTGATTTACAAAAGCCCATTATTAATGACGTTTTATCTTTTATAGAACTGAAATCAGAGGCATGGGAGTGGATTTCATTAATCTAAGACATGTAAAATTATAATTTAGGAATGGAATCCTTTAATTAATCCATTATAACTCTATTACTTTTGTTTTTGTGTGAAATAATGTGTTCAAATGGTTTTTCTATATTCCATAGATTTTATGGAACATTTCCACCAGCATTGGTGTCCTGGTCAAAATGTTCATTGAGAGATAAAGTGAAAGGTAAGACCACATTGCAATAATTATTGTCAATGTCAACATTAAAGATCCATTGATTAAATATATTAATTTAATTATCTATGATCATTTTTTGATTTAGTGATATAATATAATAACATTATTTATTTATCTAAAGGTTGTAATAACTTTGGTAATAGTTATCATACTTTTTAAGAAAGTTTTATCTATAGAAAATGTATTCTAAATTCCCATACCTAAGATAATTTCCAAATTCAACTTAAAAAGGAATGATTATTAATATGATATTGATAGGTATATTTCAGGCCTTGAATTAGGTGATCCAATTTTTCAAAGTGTTTCAAATAATGGGGTGATGATTTATAGTTTCCCCCTAATTTAGGGACTAAAAATGGTACTCAAATTGAGTTGTATATTTTAGTGCATATTCCTCATATCAATTTCATTATCTCTAATAATACAATTGATATGTTGTAAGAATTATTCAGCTATTGATAATATATCTTTTAGGGGATATTCCACTTAGCTATGGTTCTTTTTATTAGATTTTTACTGGAAGTAAAGGGTTCAAAAATATGGTATGTGAAAACTGGAAGAAAATGTGCTAGTTAGATTCAATTAAAGGCCTCCAATAATCATTGGCGCACATAAATAATAAATCTTGGGGGTCAATTATATGTTCATTTACAAATTAACTACCATAAATCTTAATTGATCATGAGTAAGAATAATATAGATGAATATGTATTTCAATTATTTATACGTAAAAAATACTTATCATCTCTCCATAATCAGTATGTTGTAAGTAATGAACATGAATATCCTGATGTGAAATTAATCCCTATAAAATATCATGGATAAAACATAGTTCTTTCATTAACTATTCACATCAATGATATATATAAGGGATGTATGGGGTCAATTTATTTGTCATAGTCATAATATAATGGTCCAAAACATTGATGTTTCACTACAAAACTCATATTTTGTTTCTTTTTACAATATGTCTCTCTCCAAGCGTTGGTGATGGTGATGATCTAGATAAGGGTTGATTATACGCCATGTATTTCATGGACATAATAGATTTCACATATGATTGTTTTTTAATATTTATAGTTGAGATATATGATGTGGAAAGGATAAAAAACAATATTCAAAACTCAACATAGGGTCCTTGAGGATGATAGGATTCCAAAGGGCCTCATTTATGATATCACCATTTGGATTAAAAAATTAGCTATGAATAATTTTTAGAAAGTAGAACCTATAATATTTAGATATATAGACTAACTTATTATACTAGTATTCATATCCAACAATATTAATGCTATAATATTCTCCAACCTGAATCTTGATATAATGAACATAAAAAATAAATACATGTCCCAACCTAACCTAGGATACATCACTACTAAGTCATTAGTTGATTATTTGGAACCCATTCAGAATCAAAAGTCATAGAGGAGCGGTTTACATCTTCAGGGAAGAGATTTATATCCATAAAAATATGTTGATATAATTAAATTTGTGAAGTGACATTTTAATTATATATTTCTCGAGGGAAGGATTCAGAAAATTAGTTGGGCCTTTCATGGATTTTACTGAATATGGGATTATTTTTCTAAACCTATGTTCTCTTATATTTGTATTTTTTAAATAATGGGGATGAAAACCTAATGTTTCTCATAATGTTAAAGAATATTATAAATAAGAATGAATCTACAAACCAATGCAATCAAGTAACAGTATTATTTTCATTATACGTACTTTACAAACCAAGTCAATATAATAACAATTATATTTATAAGTATGTTAATAAGGGAGGGGAAAAAATTAATTTATCCAATAGAGAACCAAAATTATGAATTTTCCAGAAATCGATATCCATACTCATTATCTCAACTATTATATCATTGATGTATAATTTGGGGTAACATGGATTATATGTACGACATGAGAGTCATGTTATACCAACTTGTGAGTACACATACTTGAGAGTCTCTTTGAGAACTATACTAGTGTAAAAAATATAATCCCAAAGATATTAATGGGGGAATCCAACTATGATATTGATTGGGTTATTACAAGAAGATTTCAGAAGTTAAAAATTTCCATATATATTACTAAAATAAAGTATGACGGTAGAGTAACTTGATTAATAATTGGAAATTAATTGCACATAACTTCTCATATAGGTTTATTGAACACTAACTATAATAATTATTTTTGAATATATATGATCCAAATTGTAACCTTATAAAAAACAAGATAATGAAATATGGAAATTGGTTCAAATTGATTTTATTCAATTGATCAACTTCTAAAATTCAAAATCATAGTTTCCTTGAAAACCAACCCAATTGAAAATCCATTTATGAAATTAGAAGGGGATGAATATTTTGAATGTAACTATGAAATTTTTTATTAAATAAATCATTAAAAAATTACTAGTTTTTAATAGAAACCTCGACATATGAAACCATTTTAATATCATGGTTGTTGAAACATTTAGGTGTTATGTAATTTTTATACAATTATGTTATTCACAATAACTATCTTCTTTCAACCACAAAACCTAGCCACCATCTAGAAACCCTCACTTTTCAAGTATTTACATTATATTTCTTTTGCAGAATTCTTAATGAATTATACAAATAGACGCCTAGATACCCTATTATACTAGTCCCTTTGGAAACATCTAACCATAATGACCAGTACATATGTGAAATAAATTATCTTTTACTATATTCTTAATGAATATAATCCTTCATAGACACATCATACAAAATCAAAATCTTCATAACATGGGTAATGAAAAAAAAGGTGATAATAGCTTCTCATTAAGTGTATAAAGGGATAAATGTAAACTTAAAAATGAGAATATGTGTATGAGAACATGATAATAACATTAGAAAATCATACATTGCATATAATAAGATCATAAACAAGAATCATGACATAAATCATTGAAATTCATAAGACCTGAATCAAAAGAAAATAATGAAAATAATCCATGAAATAAAAACAGAGGAATAATATATGGAATTGTGGTAGACACATAAGCATATAAAATAACTTCAATATATGATAATGAATCACTTTAAATTCCAAATATGTAGTGTGGGTTCACTTCCCATACCATGATGGTAGTCATGGATTACTCTCATGCCCATTTTTGTTGTATTAGTTTATCCCAGATACCATCTTGGTAGACATGGATCACTACCATGAACACCTTATTAATATGAGTTCACTCCTTATACCATTTCGTATTCATGATACACTCCCAAAGACATCTTAGTAATAATTGGTCACTCAGAAGACCATATTAGTTTATCACCGGAGATAAAAATCATTACCCAATGCAATAGAAGGAGATATAGGTATCAACCATCCCATAATGAAATCATAAATACTTTTTATACAAAATCATAAACAATAATATCATAAACCATAAAATGAAATAGATATCATTAAAATGTTATCAAATCATTATATATTTAATTATTATTGGTTTTGAAAACATTTCTTAAAATCATGAACAATGAAAAGAAGCGGGTTTCATAAACATGTACCCTATAAAAGTGAACAGATTTCATAAACCAAATGCAATAATGTTTAATGCATTCATTTAAATAATATGAAAAAATGAATAATTTTCCCCAAAGGAATTAGATACATCAGAGGACATTATTTTAGAATAAAAAAATTTTAAACATCCCTTAAAACCATTTCTTCAGGAAAGTATTTTCTCAACATTGAAAATGTATTTTTAGGACATAAATCCTTTAAAAAACATTTTAATTGAAAGTAAATGGAAAATATAGAATTAAAGGATGAAATGATTTTTAAATATGTTTTTTCATGAAAACATTTTAAAATGCTGGGAAACAATCTTAAAACCTTTTTCCCTATAAACATATAAAATGAGAATAAGTACTTTTTAAAACCATTCTCTTTTAAAATCATTTTGAAAACATGAAATGAAATCTTGAAAATGTTTTGAAAACAATTTATCATAAAATACAAAGAAAATATAAAAATAAATATTTATATCTTCTTTAAACCTTATCATTTAAAATACATTGAATTCGTACAAATATTTAATGAAAACGTTTTGAAACAAAATATGTGACAATAATATAAAAACATAGATTGACGCATTGAAAATTTGTTCAAAAATTTAAAAAAACTTGATATCCTTTTTCATTGAAAACCTATTAAAAACAAATTTCATTGATATACAGAAAAAATAAATTTAAGAGGGAATATAATTTTAATCTAGTAATGGTCGTATCAAGTGAATGATTTTCATGACAGCTTGTAAATCTATAATTTCCAAACATTCCTTTTGTACTGCTAAAATTTTAGAAAAGTGAATTGATCAGAAAATATAACGAGGGTTACTTTAAAATCAAAATTTATACAAAAAGGTAAAATATGGGTATAAATTTCATTTAATGATCATATTAGTAATGTATAATATTTTTATTACATTTTCATGAATGTAAGTAGAAGAAAATTCATGAGCTATCATGATAGGTGGATAATAATATTTCCTCAATTGAAGTATAATCATAAAAAATATTGATTAACGATAAGATTATTTGAATTAACTCTTACCACATGGTAACATTGTGGTAAATTACCCATGTAATAAAAATAAATCAGATGAATAAAAAATATCATGTAAATATGGTGATTCATGATTTAATAAGTCAATTTAAATCATATACACATCATTAAATAATATAGGTTCATAACAAAACATGTGTCTTAATGAATTCAAAGTGAGAAAAAAAATTATTTCACAGATTTAGAAGCATATGAACCCCAAACACCATGATAGAAAAATAATTAAATAGATATATACATACCCATAAATTTAAATATATTAATCATTGAGTATATTAATGGTCAATATATGGTCCCAAAAAAAGAAATGTGTGGCGAATATGGAATGTATCTCATGGAAATAAAAAGTGAGATGAAATTACCATACCTTTTGTCTTGAATCTTGTCATACTCATACAAAACCCCATTGTAATTAATATCAGTTTATTATAAATAATATAAATTAAAATATTCTTATATGTAAAAAATTGTTTTTTTATTAAGACATTATATTACCAACTTATTATCAATTCTATTTTAAGGTTTCACATTAGGTAATATCCGCCATGTTCATCTTACATGTTTTGACATCATTTTCATTCAACTAATTCTTATTTCATGACATAATTAAATAAAGAATGTAAAAAATTATATAAATATAAAATAATAACATTATATATATATATTAATATATTATATATAGATGGATTAAATTTAATACACTATTCATTGAGACAACATATCGTACATACACATGAACATTATTTCAGTTTTTTGTCATATTGAAAAAATTAAGTAAATGAATTATATAAATATATATAGATAATATCATTATATTAGACTTATAATGATTTATATATCATATATTTTCACTAAAAACTATTTAAAAAGTCATTTTTATTATTATTAAATTACATTACATTGAAGTGGTGGTAGTCCACACATCCACAATCAATGTAGTCATATTTACACAAGATGGAAAGTGTACAAGTATGTGTTATAAAATTATTAAAAAAACATAAATACATAATAGATATTATATGTAATTTATAAATATTATTTCCATGATAATTACAAATTATGAAAGGTGGTAAAGGAAAATGATTTTCGTGCGTCTGTAGTTTTCCGTACTTGTAAAAAGTAAGTTAGTTTCCTTTAAAGTGAATTTTTGTGTAAGTGTAGGTACAAAAATTAGCATAAAAACATCTGAGAATATTGAGGATATATTTTTGTGGTTTTATATTGGATTAAAGATATTTTTGGTTTAGATAATAGAAATAAAACTAAAGAGCATGAGGAATGATGTTACGTCTTATTGGTGTAACATCAACTGATTTCCACCAAAGGGATTACTGGATTTATTACCAAGGGGAGGTTTCTAGTATTAGGTTAGGTATTTTTAAGAGATCTGTTTTTAAATCAAGGTCATGCCAAATTGGCTTGACAGCATTGTGGATGTGGGTAGAGAGGTGGTCTCTTTATAGTGTAGGAGGACAGGCACTCTTCTAAATTTTGGAAAAGGGAATTCCACCTACGTTTTTACCATTCCAAGTGGCTCAAATATTGTACCAAATTAGTTCCATGGTAGAATATGGTATAAATATTTACATAAAATGGATTTCCAAAAAGTATATAGGTCATTTTGGCACATAAGATTATGGTTTATTCCCTTGTTAGTCATTATCTCACTCTAATTCTTGTAATTAATTTAAACATCATTAACGAATATTTTTTTTTCAAATAAAAGATGACCATGTTATAAAATATAAACTAATTTGATTAATAAAATTAATATATTTCATCAAAGTCTTCGAACATGATTTAATAAGATTAATTTAAATTTAGTCTCACAGACAAGACAACATTGTGGGTTTTTAAGGTAAAACCATTCAAAAGTTTTCAATCATCTTATATTCACTTTCATTGTAAAATTTATTCGAATGAACTACCCATGGAAACTCAATGTCACAATAATTACAAGATATATGGTATATATAGAACCTATTTTAAATTATGAATATATTTAAAATTATAAGGATATTATATTACCTTAAGATATTTTTATTTTGTGTAGCACAACCTTATCTTGGTGTTACTTATAACACAATCCAAAGATATAGCTTTCATAAAAAGTTATATTATTTTGTTAAATCAAAAATATCAAAAATATGTTAAATTAATTAAAAAAATACATTTCATAAAATCTAAGGGGGTTAAAATATGCCCCCATAAAATGAATTTCTCCACCAAAATTCATCTTGAATATTAAAGGATTAAAAATTGAATGTTCTTTTCATAAAAACCCTTATCATAAATAATAAATACCAAATCACATATAAGAGAATATCGAAACATAATGGTTTCTCAATGTAGAATATAATTAGGTTTACACATAGGATAACATAGGTTGTGAAATGAAAACATGGACATGGATATGAAAATTAACAATCATGATCAGATGCAGAGTGACATATAACATTGATCAGTAGAAGTAGGTGATCAAAATATCATAACTCTACAATGATCTCAGGGGTCATTTTATTCATAATAAATTATGGTACTATGAATTTTTTTTGATTTCATCATCCCTTTTTAATATATGATTAACATTCATAAGAATATAAAGAGTCTATCTTTGAACATGATCTCACCCTTTAGTTGTTCCTTTTTTAATTTCCTATTCATCCCTTACTAAAAAATTATGGTGATTTTTTCATTCTTGGATAACTAAATAATCGTGACATCCATAAATAGAATTTTAAATCTTTCCATTTTTCTATTGTTATTAGGACCCAAAATATATTAGATAAATTTTTGAAACATGTATAACCATTATATAGTGAGATAAAACTTTAATCTCTAAAACGGAATCTGTTGTTTAGCTTATATCATCTCCTTAATCAAAAAATTAATAAACCATATGGAAGAAAAAAATAGAAATCATTAGAAATATGTAACAAATCATAATTACAATTATTCCTCTTATATCATAATGTGTCTCTTGGTTGTCACATTCCAAATATTTGAATACCTTTATCATATTTTCTCTTAAATCATCGTAATAATCTAAATTACCAAAAATACTTTATAAAACATCTATTCTTCCTCATTCCAATTATTACTATATATATTCATTATATTAAGGTAGTTTTAAAGATAGTTCATGATAACATATTCCCCTTATTGACAAACCCATAATTGGTTTTATGTTATTCGAAACAATAAAATATATATAATCCTAAATAATCACCAATTTATCTAGGATAAACAAAATTTATTCCACATCTTTAACACATTAAGGGATACCACACCATAATAATGATATCATTATTCTATTAAATAAGTTTAGTATGTCATTATCACCATTCAAAAAATCATATTAAATCCTTAATAAAATAATTAAATATAAAATAATTATATATTTCATGATTCATATAACATAATCATTGAATGATGAAAAATAAATGCATCATTTATCCAAATTAATTCTTAAACTGTAAGTAAGTCATCATCATCTCATTCTTTAATACCTCATTGTTATAATCTGAAATATGAAACGTGTATTATGGTTCCTCAAACTTAGTCTAATCATGCTTCTTGCATTTAATGTAAACAATACATCAAGAAAATTTTATACTATTCACCTATTTTTTTGATCTACTGATCTTCTTAAATATACCCAATACTCATTCAACCTTCTTCATTAACATTATGAGGTTTCAAACCAGGAAGTTTATTTCTATATTTCCAATAATTTCCATATCTAAAACATTAAATGTTATCCTAGTTCCTTCTACTTCTTAATATTGATTACAATCTAAAATCCTATGGTGATAAATACTTATCTTAGTAGAAAATCACAAAATCATGTAATGAATTACTCATAGGATTTTTAAATAGTGACACCTAATTATTTAATTTACGATACCATAGGTTTATACAGGATTATTCGGAGCCAATGTATTTTTAAATCCTTCTTATTCATTCATGGAGAGTTTTTGAATTTCTAATGAATATCAACTTGGAGTGTCAAAAATTGTGTGTATTAAAGAAAATGGAATTGTACCACGTAATTCCATGTCAGGTCCAATTGAATTTTTCAAATTAATTACTCACATGTACATCTCTTCAAGAACCACATTAACAAATAGTATCCATATATTGGTGTATTTCTGGGAAACAATTCACATAACCCATTACAAAAAATTCCAGTATTATTTCCAAAATGTTAACTCAACGATAAATTTTTCATTATAGATATCCCAAGACATATTGTTAAAAATATACACATAAATCTCACCAATGATTGGTCATTTTATTTTATGAAGGTGGACTAAAATATTTCTCTAATGCCAACTATAAAGACCCTAAATTTACATACATTAAAATTACATAACCTCTGTGGACTACATAAAACATTTTACAAATATACATCTAAATAATGTATTAGTCTAATGTCTTTGGAAGCATGGAATAATAAACATGATTAATTATGTGAACTACATTATCTCTCATTAGGTTGTACATGACTACAAAAATTCATATACACATCGTAAATAATACATATATTCATAACCGGGGAATGAAACATTAATTTGGGTGAGCTCAAATGCTCAGTAAGGGAAAACAAGGGTGACATATAAGCACAAACAAGATAATAGGGGTGCGAGAACATGATCATAACATTATAAGATCATACCCATCATACACAAAGATCATAAACATTAATAATGGAACCAATATCTGTCACAACCTGTCCTCGGGGCCCGTGCTGTGACTACCCCAAGCCCACCTTCCATAGGCCAGGGGCTAGCGACTAGCACCAACGCGTAATTCCAGATAAAAAGGGAAGGCATTGCCTTTGCAATGTAAACAAACACCACAGAGTAAGAAAGAAGTAGAAGTAAACACTAATAAAAACTAATACAAAAGTAAGTGCGGAAAAGTAAGTGGTCCAGTATACAAACCCAAACTGAAAGTAATGTACAACTGGAAATGGAAAATAGCAACTGAAAGTAAAGTCGCAGCCTCGAGCTGTCCACTGGAAGTCCCACCTGAAGGGTCAATATAGATATCCTCCACAACTCCTCGGGTCCAGCTGTTCGCTCCAAGTACGTCCCGCCCCGTGGTCCACCTCTAGGTACCGACCTGCTTCACAATCCTCAACCGCGATCAGCGATGTCCGTCATCTACAACCAACACAATGTAGTGCGGTCATAGCCCGTGAAGGGGAGAGTATAAGATACTCATTAGGGACCCCGAGACCACCGAAGGTCTCCCAGAATCCACAAAGGATAATCCACAAAGGAAAGATACATCCAAGAATTAACATCTGACACTACTTAGGTATATGCCCATACATATACCTAAGTCATCAATTCTCGTTTGGCTCCAACATCCAAGCCCAAGTACAACCCAGTCCACACAATAAAACACAACCCATTCCACACAGGAAAGCAAATCGTAATCAACATAGGTAAGATAGTCATTATTCAGCTCACATAGGTATACTTCTTCGTATGATGATAGAGATGATCAGATATATCCAATCATTCATCTAAGCCGTCGGACCCACACATGATCGATAGGTACTAACCCCCATAATGACCCAAAAAGGATCGATAGATAACTAACCCCCACAATGACCCACACAGGATCGGACCCACATAGGATCTGTAGGCGCTGGCACACACAAGACCGCTGAGCGCTGACCCACACAGGATCTGACCCACACAGGATCGGTAGCACTGATCCACATAGGATCGCTGAGTTCTGTAGTCATCATCGTCGAATCCACGGAGGATTTCTGTACAGTCATCATCGTCGTCGTAGTCGCAGCCAACTCTAGGGTTTCCGCACACAGCAAGCTCATTCTGGAGGGTCCGCTCCACGAGCCGAAGGGATGATAAATCAACTGACACATAGTCCGGAGTTGATGTATCCAAATGTTTCGTATCGTCAATAGGAACTCAACGTCACAGAAGGAGCGTCAATCGGATGCCCGGTCTAAGAGTTATTGGCTTTTTCTCCCTAGGGGCCCGGTTGGTTTTTAAGTCAAAACCAACCCGACTGTACACCAACTGCGTCTAAACCTCGATCGGAGTAATCCAAATGGTCCGTCTCACTTAGAAGAATCCATCAAAGTCAACAGCACGTCAATCTGACGTCCAGAACTCAAGTTATAAGTGTTTCCGCTCCGAGGGCCCGGTTCATTTCGAGTACGAACCAACCCAGCCGAACACAAAGTTATCTAAAACCTTGAGTACAATATACCGAAACGACCGCCGCGATCCAAGGATCGCTACGCAGCTAACGATGCGTCGATCGGAGGTCCGCAGCCCACGTTATGTGCAACAGACCGGAAGAGGTTCGATATTAAGGGGTTTAGGGCCGATTCGACCCGGCCCGATACCCTATGGGTCAGCCTGAACTGGGTCGACCCATACCGGGTCTGGGTACAGACCACTTGGGCATGGCCCGAACCAGCTGGCGTGGCCCGGCCCAGCCCAGCCTAGGCGCGGCCTGGCCTGGCGGCCCGGTCTGGCGGATCGGCCAGGGCAGCTGGCCCGGCGCACTGGCGCCTGCAGGTGGCTCAGCCGTTTGGCCGACCAGATGATTGGGGGGGCACCTGCACCCCGTTTTGTAACCGCATCCCCCTTAATGGGGCCGCTCAAGATGGCCAGTCGAGGGTTGGAACCCCCGGCTCATCCCCTGTCCGGCAGGACGGCTCCGGCCGACCGGCTGTTTCCACCACGGGACCGGCAAGGCCATTCCCCCTGCTCTGACGCCGGTGACCCGGAACCGGCCGCCGGTTCTCCTTCTCCGACTTGTCACGGAACCATCCGTGGCCTTGGTTCGTCCGGCGCGGCGCGGCGGTGCCGCGCCCCTCCGCCGCGGCCCCCCTCCGGCCGCAGTGCTTATATGGTTCTCCGGCGCGGCGCGATGACGCCACCCTTCTCTCCCTTTCCTTAACAATTCCCGCGTGGTGCTTCGGCACCACGTTTCCATACTCATGCCACATCAATATCAAACAAACACAAAGGTGAAGAGATTCGGCTGTGTTCGTGCTGTCCGACCTCCTGCCGTTATTGCGATAACAGACGGCCACAAAAAGTTGATAAGCCAACGTTGATGTAATTAGGAACAAACGAAATAATAATTCCCCTACCTCAAGAGTAGCTGGAACAGAGGTTCGTCATTGAAATAACCGTCACTGAAGGAGGCGTCATGAAAGGGGAATAATCGCGGAAGAATTCATCGTTAACGTTGTGGTACACGGTGTCGCGTAGTTGATTTCCGAGGATTCGACGTTCTTCGTTGGAGATCGGTGCGTTCTTCATGTTCTTCGTGTTCTTTGACAAAGAATATGAAGATCTTCAAGCCTCCCTTAGCTTTTCTCCCAAACCTCTCAAGCAACAAGACTTCCAACCAAAAATAAAATAAGTTCAACCCTTATTTTATTAACATCACTTAAGCATTTGAATTTCAAACATTCAAATTAAACTCACCAATTAATTAAATTAATTTATCAAAATTAATGCTGAGTTTAAGGAGTTATAGAATATGAAGGGTGGGGTTTGTGTGGGCCCCACCACCCTCATAACCTCCCATGGAATTTTGGGTGGTTTCCCCCAACTTCCACTCAATGGTTTTAACCTCTTAGAAATAAAAAATGTAGATAAATTTTTATTTTAACTTCCACAACTTTTAACAACTTCTCTCATGAAAACGCAACTTCAGAAAAGGTGTTCCTAAGTAATTACTGGCGCTATGAATCCATCGGTGTCCTCGAAATTCGATTCCGAGCACTGGTTCAAAAGATAGAAAAACCCGCTCGTTCGTTCACTAAACGTACCCGAGCTAAACTTCGGATATAAATTATGGGCACACCGGGCCTCAGAATCAAGTTTCGTCAGAAACCGCGTCCTTGTAAAATCCCAATGAAAATTAAGAAAAAAAATTCCCTTCAATTTTACGGGTCATTAAATTACTCCCACCTCAGGGCATTACGTCCCCATAAAGATACATAAAAAACAAGGGGAACAAATGTGGGTACTGAGCATGCATCTGACCCTCCCGCTTTAAAGTGCTCTCCTGTAGGTTCCCGTGCTGCCATCTGATGCGCACTAGAGGATTCGACCGTCCACATAGGTCCCACTCTTATCGATCCTCGATCTCCACTGGGACCTCCACAAAAGTCACCCCATCATCAATGTCCAGCTCCCCATGGTCAATGATATTCGTCAGGTCGTGCACGTATCTCCTCAGCTGAGATACGTGGAAGGCGTCGTGGACTCGGTGCAAATGAGGTGGTAGAGGCATGCAATAAGCCACCTCACCAATCCTTCTGAGGACCTGGAATGGTCTGATGAAGCGTGGAGACAACATTCCTCCTCGGCGGGTAGAGGTACCGTCGGTGCCTCTGCTGTCAATGGGCCCTGCACCGAGGCATCGTCGATCGGTGGGCTTTTGTCACGCACAACTCTCGGAACCATAGCTGGCTACCGTCATGGGGCCATCCTGAAAAGAAACAGGTGCACCACGGTCAAAACAGTATACCTGGTGAGCTGACATAAAGTAATCACAATTAAAACATGAAACACACATGCAATCAATGTTTTCGTGCATTAAGTCAGAAATCAGAAGTCACGGTCCTGGTGTACGGATACGTCGGCCACCGCACCAACACTGGACTCCCTGGACTGATAACCACACTCAATACACTTAACAATAGTGCTTCATATAAGAAAAGATCAGAGTCTTGAGTTCTGCGGTAGAACCGAACTCCTATGATACCAATTTGTCACAACCCATCCTCGGGGCTCATGCCATGACTACCCCAAGCCCGCCTTCCATAGGCCAGGGGCTGGAGACTAGCACCAAGGCGTAATTCCCGATAAGACGGGAAGGCATTGCCTTTGTAATGTAAATAAACACCATAGGGAAAGAAATAAGTATAAGTAAACACTAAGTAAAAACTGATACAAATGTAAGTGCGGAAACGTAAGTGGGCCAGTATACAAACCCAAACTGAAAATAATGTACAACTGGATAGGGTAAACAACAACTGAAAGTAAAGACGCAGCCTTGAGCTATCCACTGGAAGTCCCACCTGAAGGGTGAGTACAGATTGCCTCCACATCTCCTCGGGTCCAGCCGTCCACTCCGAGTACGTCCCACCCAGTGGTCCACCTTCGGGTACCGACCTGCTCCACAAGCCTCAACCGCGATCAGCGCTGTCCGTCGTCTGCAACCAACACAACATAGTGCGGGCATAGCCCGTGTAGGGGTGAGTATAAGCTACTCAGTAGGGACCCCGAGACCCCTGAAGGTCTCCCAGAATCCACAATTGATAATCCACAATGGAAAGATACATTCACGAAGTAACATCTGACACTACTTAGGTATATTCCCATACATATACCAAAGTCATCAATTCTCGTTTGGCGCCAACATCCGAGCCGAAATACAACCCAGTCCACACATGAAAACACAACCCATTCCACACAGGAAATCAAAACATAATCCACATAGGAAAGCAAGTCAAGATTCATCTCACACAGGTATGCTTCTTCATATGAATATAGAGATGATCAGATATAGCCACTAATTCATCTAAGTCATCAGACCCACACAGGATTGATAGGTACTAACCCCCGCAATGACCCACAAAGGATCGATAGGTAACTAGCCCCCGTAATGACCCACACAGGATCAGACCCACACAGGATCTGTAGGCGCTGGCCCACATAGGACCACTGAGCGCTGACCCATACAGGATCTGACCCACATAAGATCGGTAGCACAAATCTACGTAGGATCGTTGATTGCTGTAGTCGTTGTCGTTGAATCCATAGAGGATTTTTGTACAGTCGTCATCGTCGTCATAGTCGTAGCTAGCTCTAGGGTTTCCGTACACAGCAAGCTCGGTCGGGAGGGTCCACCTCACGAGCTGAATGGGTAATACATCAACTAACATATATTCTGGATTTGATGTATCCAATAATTCTGTATCGTCAACAGGAACTCAACGTCACAGACGGCGCGTCAATCGGATGCCCATTCGGAGAGTTATTGGCATTTTCGTCCGAGGGGCCCGATTGGTTTTTAAGTAAAAACCGACCCAATCATACTCTAACTACGTCCAAACCTAGAGAGGAGTAATCCAAAAGGTCTGTCTCACATAGAGTAATCCATCAAAGTCGACGACACGTCAATCGGACGTCTGGAACTCCAGTTATAACAGTTTTCGCTCCGAGGGCCCAATTGGTTTCGTGTATGAACCAACCCGACCGAACCCAAAGTTCTCCGAAACCATGAGTACAATATACCGAAACGACCGTCTCCATCCAAGGATCGCTATGCAGCTGACGGTGCATCGATTGAAGGTCCTCATTCCATATTATGGGCAACAGACCAGAAGAGGTTCGGTATTAGGGGGTTCAGGCCCGGACCGACCCGGCCCAATACCCTCTGGGTTGGCCCGAATCGGGTCGACCCGTCCCGGGTCCGGGTCCGGCCGACTTGGGCGCGGCCCAGCCTGGGTGCGGCCCGGCCCGACTGGCGCGACCCGGCCCGGCCTGGGCGCGACCCGGCCTGGAGGCCTGGTCTGGCAGACTGGCCAGGGCAGCCGACCCCGCGTGCTGGCTCCAGCAGGTGGCTCAGCCGTTTGGGCGAGATAATTAGGGGGGCACATGCCCCTCGTTTTGTAACCGCAGCCCCCTTAATGGGGCCGCTCAAGATGGCCATCCGGGGGTTGTAACCCCCGATTCATCCCCTATCCGGCAGGCCCGCTCCGGCCGGCCGGCTGTTGCGGCCATGGGACCGGCAAGCCCGATCCCCCTACTCCGACACCTGCGGCCCGGAACCGGCTGCCGGTTCCCCTGCTCCTCCGCGCCCCTTCACCATGGCCCCTCTTCGGGCGCGGTTCTTTTGTGGTTCTCCGGCATGGCGCGACGGCGCCGCGTCTTTGGTTCATCTTCAACGGTGCCGCTCTTCTCCCCCTTTTCTTAAAAATTCACATGCGGTGCTTTTGCACCGTGTTGCCTTACTCATTCCGCATCAATATCAAACAACCAAAAAGGGGAGGAGAGTTGGCCAGGTTCATGCAGTCCGACCTCCTCCCATTATTACGATAACAGATGGCCACAAAAAGTCGATAAGCCAAAGTTGAATTAATTAGGAACAAACGAATTAATAATTCCCCTACCTCGAGCATAGCCTGAACAGAGGTTCATAGCGAAAATATCCGTCGTGGAAGGAGGCTTCGCAAAAGGAGAATCGTCGTTGAATAAGGTGTCGTTAGCGTCGTGGTACACGGTGTCACATATTCGATCTCCGAGGATTTGGCATTCTTCGTTGGAGATCGGTGCATTCTTCATGTTCTTCATGTTATTCACGTTCTTTAACGAAGAAGACGAAGATCTTCAAGACTACCTTAGCTTTTCTCCCAAACCTCTAAAGCAACAAGACATCCATCCAAAAATAAAATAAGTTCAACACCTATTTTATTAACATAACTTAATCATTTGAATTTCAAACATTCAAATTAAACTCACCAATTAATTAACATAAGTTATCAAAATTAATGGTGAGTTGAAGGAGTTAGAGAATATAAAGGGGTGGTGTTCGTGTGGGACCCACCACCCTCATAAAGTCCCATGGGAAGTTGGGTGGTTTTCCCCAACTTCCACTCAAAGGTTTTAACGACTTAGAAATTAAAATTATAGTTAAATTTTTATTTTAACTACCCCAACTTTTAACAACTTCTCTCATGAAAACACAACTATGGAAAAGGTGTTCCTAAGAAATTATTGTCACTGAAAATCCATCGGTTCCCTTGGAATTTGATTCCGAGCACCGGTTCAAAAGTTAGAAAAACTCGCTCGTTCGTTCACTGAACGTACCCGAGCTAATCTTTGGATAGAAATTCTGGGCACACCGGGCCTCGAAATCAAGTGCCATCCGAATCGTCATCCTTGTAAAATACCAATGAAAATTAAAAAAAATATATAAAAAATTTCCCTTGAATTTTACGTGTCTTTACAATATCATCATTTCATATGACACTAATCATAAGTAAATAAAGAAGAGAATTAATGAATAAATAACTTTAGTATAATACATGGAATCATGGTAAGAAAATAAGAATAAAATTATTTTTGTATTAGTCATGGAATCAAATCCAATGTTATCTTGGTTTTATAGGTCCAGTTTTCATTCCAACATCGTAGCCATGTGTAAAGACCCAGATATTCCATAAATTGTTTTTAATTAAATTGAAATTTTACGAGTCCGCAAAAATTGTCGTCGCATGATTCTGAGGCCCAGAGTGCTCTGAGTGAATTTCTAAACTTTTATTCAGGTATGTTCAATAAACGTGCGAGTGGGTTTTTCTAACTTTTTAACTGGTGCACAGAATTGAAATCTGAGTACACCGTTGAAATTACAGTGCCAGTATTCTCTAAAGGATACTTTCACCTCAACGGCAGTTGGTCGAGGGTGAAAGTTAGTATTTGGGTTTTTTGTTGGAATATAAATAAAATATAATAATATTTTTTTGTTGAAAACTCAAATGTGGATGTTTCCCAGGTGGGGACAACATGAAATAAAACCTCCAACATGGGTTATGGTGGGAGGACCACCCGAGATTAAAACCCCCAATTTTTGAATCATAAAGGTGGGGACCACCCGAACCCACCTAATGTGAGAATCCTATTTATCTCCCCTTTAATGGGAGACAACGATTGGTATCCTTCCACTTTAATGGTTCCACCCCCTTTGATTAATTATACAAACTCAATTAATTATTTAATCCCATTTGAAATTATTCCAACAATCTAAACAGACAACATATTATATTATGTTAGATATTTTTTTTGGGAAGAGGGTTGTAAAGGCACTTGGGAGTGTATGGATAAATTCTTCTCCATTTAAGAACATCACTGCCCAATGAAGAATGACCAGTGAAGACCGTAGAATGAGGAAACCAACCCCGAGCCGGATCGGAAGCACCTTGCGGAGGCAACCAACGTATAACGTCTTCAACGACAACGAACCACCGATCGGGGAAACGCCAACACTACCAATTTCCTTTTCCCACCTCTCTGACGTCAATGAGAAATCAAGGTAGGGGTTTAATTCTATGTGATTTATATTTCCCATGTTCTTTCCTTCTAAACAAAGATGGTGGATCAACCCTATATCTCTAACTAGTTGATTCACAGATGTTTTTTTATATGTTTGGGAAAAGTGATTGACAGAGGTTGGGGGGTTTGACCTTTTAAATATATCTAATACATGTTCATGATTCAAAATTTGTGAACCACTTTCAACCAACCTAATGTGGAGAGTGTGGGAAAAGAAACATGGACTGACCTCTCAGCAAAATTTTATCGTTCTTTTACTTTTTCTTCATGAAGGTGATGGATACCGGTGCCGGAGGTGGGAACCAGTGGAACTCGAGAACCGTGGCTGGCACCATGGACAACCTCAAAGAAGGTGAATAGTGACGGGAAGCTGGTCAAGCTAGCCACCAGAGAAGGCATGACACTCCACTACCCCGCAGCCTCTGCCATCTGCAGCTCCGCTGCCTGCGGCCTTCGCCATCTATAGCACTGCCGGCAGAGCCCCGACACCCCATGGCTCTCAGACGCCCATGACCTCACTAACCTCATTGACATGTTTCCTCACTACCCTCACGGACACATCGCCTCACCTCCCTCACGGCCCCGCGGCTTTGCCGCCCTCGCACTCTCAATGGCCTAGCCGCCCGCGAGGCCCCACGGTCTCGCCGCCCTCACGGCCCCTCCGTCCTCCACACCGCCCAGGCCGATCCTCTAGCCCAGGCTACACCATAGGACAAGACAGACCCAGTGGGTTGGGTTGGGTTGTCCCACACCAGGTCTGCCCAGGCCGGTTTAGGACGGGTTGGTTCGACCATGTCAGACTGGACCTGGACAAACTTCGACCCATTTACGCACTTTTGTCCATAACATTGGCCTCGGGCGTCCGTTTAATGAACCGTCTACGGCTCCAGAAACCCTAGAGCGAGGAGGTACGTTTTTTATACCCCAATTGAAATTTGGATAACGTTGGGATAAGGTTGTGTTCGATTGAGCACAAATCCAACCTGGACCTCGAGACTAAAAGGCTAATAACTTACAGAACAGTCGTCCAATTGACGCACCGTCTATTGCAATGAGACCCCTAAGACGTGGCGGCCCATTGGAATACTTCCTCATGGGACTTCATGGTAATCGGTGTATCATCCAGTTTCTTGAGAAGAAAAATCTCCTGGAGATGAGCAAGCTATGCGTGGGAACCCAATAGATGGTTGAAACGTGAATAATAAAGAGAGATCTTATGTGGGTCAGCACCTAGAGATCCTGTATAGGACAGAACTGAGTGGTCCAGTGTGGGTCAGCACTGAGCGATCCTGTGTGGGTCAGTACCTTGCCATCCTGTGTGGGTCAGCACCAAGTGACCCAGTGTGAGTTATCACCGAGTGATCCTATGTGGGTTAGCACTTAGGGATCCTTCGTGGATCTGCCTCTTAATAGAGTAAGATGATTCATTAGTTACATATATCCATCTTTACTATTGTACCTTAGTTATACCTCGTGTTAGCTGATCCCATACTTGAGTGGTACTTTACTTTGTAGAGTTACCTTGGTGGTAATCTTATGTCTGGTGTGCCTGTGTGGTACTTAACATCGTGGTATTCCTTCCTCTGTGGAATAGTTGGGATTTTGGATTTGAGTTGTACTCTATGTTTTCCTTATGATTGTGATGGGTATTCTTGATATCATAGAAATATGTATGGGAATATACCTAAGTAGGGTTTTTAGTTGATTTCATGCCATGTGGTTTATACATGGTAGATTTTGTGAGACCATTAGGTTCTTGGGGTCCCTACTGAGTATTGTTATACTCACCCTTGCACGGGCTATGCTTGCTCTTAGTTGTGTTTGGTGTAGACGACAAACAACGATGATTTAGGATGAGAGTACCACTATTGGAGGTAGCTTAGAGGTGGACCTTAGACGAGGCATACCACAGATACGACCGATCAAGAGCTATACCAACCCTTCAGGTAGGATCCTTGGTAGTTTTTCATAAGAGCTATTCTAGTTTACTTGTACATTCAGTTTCGTTTAATTTCCAGTTGGGCATGTATTCTATCCCCTTTTACATACTATAATCACTCGGTTTACTTTTCATTTTTCTTGAGTTCGCATCTTGTTGTGTGCTTGGTTGCATGTGCTTATTGGTTATAAATGCAATGCCTTCCTAGTTTTAAGGAATACTCTTTCCGTGCCATTCGCATGTCCCAAGCCTTTGGAAGGCAGGCTTGGGGTAGAAATGGCACGGGCCCCATGGGACGAGTCATGAAAAATTGGTATCAAATGAGTTGGTTCTATCGTAGAACATAATACTATACTATTTTTAATGGAAATAGTGTTATGTGTTGTGGGTGTGGTTATTAGTTAAAGGATTCTGGTGTTGGTGCGGAAGAAAATTTACCCATACTCAGGGACCATGATTTCTGATTTCTAATTTAGTGCATAAAAACACTGATTGCGTGTATGTTCTGAAGTGTTTTCCTTATGATATATTTGACTCAACTGGCCTGATATAATTTGTTGATCATGGAACACCTATTTATTTTCAGGATGCCTCCTTGCAAACAGCCAGTTGGGGCTTCAAGAGTAGTACACACTGATAGCCCACCGAGCGATGAGGCCTCGGTGCAAGGCCCTTTTCTAGTAGAGGCACCAGCGGAGGCACCAGCAGAACCATTACCCATTGTGCCACTAATTTCACCAACCCTAGCAGTAGAGGGTGCACGCCACTTGAGTGCGTTTCACTTGTCCCATCGCCAGAGGCCACCCAGGTTCACGGGAGATACATACCCATAGGCGGATGATGATTGATTGGAGGCTGTGGTGAGAGTCTTTCAACTGGTAAGGACACTAGATAATCTCATGGTGATCCTTGTATCCATCCTTCTATAGGCAAAAACTGGTAGTTTGTGGAGCTTCATGCTCTATGTTCGTGACAGTGTGACGCTTCTCTGGGAAGACTTCGAGAGCCTATTTCGAGAAGAGTTTGTCCCAATGACTCTTCATGCAGTGCGTATACAGGAGGATTTTCACCTATAGAAGGGAAACATGAATGTGGATTAGTATTCAGCAAGGTTCACTGACCTCTCATGATACTCCACTAATATGGTGTGGGATCCATTTATCAGGGCCCGGGCCTTCGATTAGGGGATCATGAGAGAGATCAGGGCTTTCATGATTTCTCTCAGCATCCTGATGTAGGCGGGGGTTTTAGAGAGAGCCCTCTTAGTGGAGAGCTTCCTCGGTGAGCAGTCACCAATAGCGAGACGCACCACCTGTCATCATGTAACATATTCTTCTGCAGCTAGCAGTAGACAAGTGTCATAGAGGTCCAAGAGGACCAGACCTATGAGTGGATGACTGCATGATTCAGGGTCAGTTGTCCGGGGAACCCGAGGCAGAGCAAGACATGCCAGGAGCGGGCAATGTTGCACATGAAGTGGGTAGGGTCACATGGCTCTTGACTGTCTGAACCACCATACAGATGATCATCAGAAGGTTGAAGATCTTCCTAGGCAGAGACAGCGGTTCGACCAAGGAGTTCTACAGGGAGCAGGCAGATGTGGAAGAGGAGATGGTCGTGTAGCTGACGATGGGTGAAGATTTGAGATGTCAATACCACCTCCACCAGGTGGTCCACCCCAACCATAGGGAGTAGGAGAAGAGGGGTGAGCTCTGCTCCAGACAGATGAGGCTTACAATCACGACGCTCTGAAGATGATACAAGGTACAATCAGTGTCTACTCTACCTTAGATGTAGTACTTATAGACACATGTGCTAGTAATTATTTTATTTCCACTGCCCTCATTCAGAGCTCGGAGATTCTGAGAGAGTCGTTTTCTCGATCCATACAGCTATAGACTCCTATGGGAGTAGATTCGATGATTACACACTGGTGCAGGCAGTGCGAGTTTACTCTAGGAGGCAAGAGCTTTAGCTAGGATCTCCTAGTAGAGGTTTCGAGGCCTTACGACATCATCTTTGGTATGTACTAGTTATCAACTATTCAAGCTTATATTGACTATATTAGGCACATTGTGCTGTGTTTCCACACATATGGGACTAGTTTTACAATCACTGTTGAGAAGGGAACCTTTGTAGCATAGGATGGACATATCTAGAGGAGAGTGCAACCGATCACTAATAATTTCGATAGCCTTACCCGCGAAGTATTTGATGTAGAGAGTCTGAGTTATCCTGTAGTTGTGGAACAGTATGATGATGTCTTCCCCTATGATGTTCTGGGTCAACCACCTCATAGAGAGGTGGACTTTAAGATTGACATATACCTTGGTATGGCACCAATATATACACCAATGTATCAGGTAGTTCCCATAGAGGTTTGTGAGTTACGGGTATAGCTAGAGGACTTTTAGGGGAAGGGATTCATACGGCCAAATGTTTCTCCAGGGGTATCCTTGATTTTTTTCGCCAAGAAGGTATATGGGAACTTGAGGATATTTTTCGACTATCGGGAAATGAACCATGTGACCTTGAAGAACAAGTACCCACATATGAAGATTAACGACCACTTTGATCAGCTAATGGGAGCATGGTGGTTCTCGAAGATAGACCTCAGATCAAGCTATCACCAACTCAGAGTATGGGGAAAGGATGTGCAGAAGATTCCATTTTGATGTTGGTACAACCACTAGAAGTTGTTGGTTATTACATTTGGTGTAAGAAAAACACCAACAGTGTTCAAGGGACTCATGAATTGGATCTTTAATCCATACCTTGATTGCTTTATGGTGGTATTCATTGGAGACATTCTTTTCTACTCGACTACTGAGGAGGAGCATGTCTATCATTTACAGGTAGTACTGGACACACTCCTAAATCTTCATCTTTATGGTTATCTCTCGAAGGGCCAGTTCTAGATACTATAGGTTAACTTTATAAGACATGTCATTTCAGAGGTTGGAGTTGTAGTGGATCCAGTGAAGATTGAGGTGGTACTTTCTTGGGATCCACCTAGGAGTGTGACAGTGATTCAGATTTTCCTGGGTTTGGTTGTATACTACTTGTGATTTTTTACAGATTTATCTAGAGTTGTTGCACATTTAACATCATTGAAAAAAGGGTTAACCTGTAATTTGTTCAAGTAGATTCCAGTGGATTTTTCAAGAGCTGAGGCAGAGGCTCACTAGATCTCCCATCTTGAATCCACCAGAGGAGGGAATAGGGTACGTAGTCTACTACAATGCATCAGGGACCAGACTTGGATGTGTCCTGATGCATGAGTGAGTAGTTATCGCTAATAGTTATTTAAAGTTGAGACAACATGAGTAGAACATTGCTACCAATGACTTGGTGTTAGCAGCAGTGGTCTTCACCTTGAAGATGTGGAGACATTACATGATGGGTGAACGTTTTATGGTGTACTCGGATCAAAATATTCTTAGGTATATCTTCTCTCAGAAGGATCTGACACTGAGACTGCGACATTGGCATGAGTTTCTCCATGACTATGACTTCATGATTATCTATAATACTGGTAAGGGGATTGTTGTAGCAGATGCACTCAGCATGTGGTTAGGTATATAGCTGCTAGGTGAGGTGACAGAGAAGCTAGCCACTTTGCAGATATCCTTTCTGGATCGGGATGGAGAATCTTTTCTTCTGTCTCTTGCGATCATGTCCCCAATTTTTTAGCGAGTTAGGGAGACGTGGTGTGGGGACACCGACTGCGATGCTCAACGTGCTCATATATCCATAGGCGGGCACCTGATGGATTTTCTGAAGGTGGGGTGCACATCATCATCTTCAGATGACGTACCATGGCACCGGTGTCACTTCCGGAGGATGTAATGAGGGAGTTCCACATTTCCCCTCTAGAAGTACATCCAAGAGTGGTGAAGATGTACAGGGATCTCCGACAATTGTACTGGTGGCTGGGAAAGAAAAAAATCACCTACATAGTTTTTCTCTCGATACCTTAATTGTCATCAAGTGAAGGTGGATAATTAGGTACCAACATGCTTGGTTCAGCTGTTGAAGGTCTTAGAGTGGAAGTTGGATGGGATATCCATGGAATTCATTATAGGACATCCACGTATATCCCAGGGTCATGAATCGATTCGGGTGATCGTCGACCAACTCACCACGTTGGCCCACATCCTACCGATCAGAGAGTAGGGATCAGTAGAGAGCTTGGGATACATCTATGTGCAGGTGATTGTGAGGTTACGTGTAGTTCCCTTGACTATTTTCTCCGATTATGATGTACGTTTTACTTTTTGGATATAGAAGAGGTTTTAGGAGGCTTTCATGATGCAACTCTATTTGAGCACCGCGTTCCATCCTTAGATAGATGACCCGATAGATCGAACCATTCAGACCGTTGAGGACATGTTGTGTGATTTTCTCCTTGACTTCCATCACGACTAGGTGGATCACTTGCCTTTGGTAGAGTTTTCTTACAATAATAGCTATCACTCCATCAATGGGATGACACCTTTTGAGACATTGTAAAGGTGAAAGTGCAGATCACATTTGTGCTGGACTGACCTAGGGGAGTCAGCACTCATGGGACTAGAGATGGTTCTAGCTACCATATAGAAGGTGAAGAAAATCCAAGAGCATATGAATACAACAAAGAGTAGGCAGAAATCATATGCCGACCGGATATAGAGACCTCTGGAGTTCGGTTATGGGGACCACGTCTTTCAACTGGTCTTACCTCGGCGAGGTTTTCAAAGATTTGGCCGAGGAGGCAAGTTATCTCTGAGGATCATCGTAACATTTCTGGTCCTATGTAGAGTTGGAAAGGTGGCTTACCACTTATATCTTCCAACTAAGTTGCAGTAGATGCACGACATCTTCCACGTATCCCTGCTGAGAATGTATGTGCACGACCCATACCACATAGTCGACCATAGTGAGCTAGATGTCGATGATGGGATGACTTTTATAGAGGTTTTGGTATACATTGAGGATCGATAAGAGTGGTTCCTTTGTGGGCGTTTGAAACCTCTGGTGCACGTTTTTTGGTAGCACATAAACCTCTATGAGAGCACATGAGAGCGGGATGCTCAGATTCATTCTCAGAACCCCCACATGCTTTCCTTTTTTTGAGTTATAGATTATGAGGACATAATGCTCTGAGTTGGGGAGAATTTAAAGACTCCGAAATTCCATATAATTGTTTTTAAATAAATGGGAATTTAATGGGTCCGTGAAAATTGACAGTGCATGATTCCGAGGCCCAGATTTCCCAGAGTGAATTTATGAACTTTTATTCAAATACATTCAGAAAACATTTGAGTAGGTTTTTCAAACTTTTGAACCAGTTATTAGAATAGAAATTTGAGAAAATCATTGAACTCGTAGTGCTGGTATTCACATAAGGAGACATTCACCACGATGACGGTAGGTCGTGGGTGAAAGTTATTATTTGGGTTTTCTGTGGGAATAAAAAAAATAAACTAATCATTTATTTTATTTTTTGTAAAACCTCCCACATGAGTTATTGTGGTGGGGACCTCCCAAGATTAAAACCCCCAATTTTTGAATCCTAAAGGTGGGGACCACCCGAACCCACAAAATGGGAGAAACCTTTTGAACTCCCCTTTAATGAGAGATAACCTTTGGTATCCTTCCACTTTAATGGTGCCACCCCCTTTGATTAATTATACCAACTCAATTAAATAATTAAGAAAATTTTAAATTATGCCAACAAACTAAATACACAACATATTCTATTATGATGGTTGTTATTATATTGGTAAGGGGGTTGAAAAAGTGCTTGGGATAGATTGGAGAAATTATTCTTCAATGAAGATCTTCACAAACCAATGAAGAACGACCAAAGTAGATTGTAGAATGAGGAATCCAAACCTATTCCAGGTCGGAAGAACCATGTGGAGAGTGCGGGCCAAACAAACATGGCCTGAACTATCCTCAAAATCTTATGGTTCTATTGTTCGTTCTTCGCGATGGTGATGGAGACCGGTGTCGGCGGTTAGAACCGTTGGAAATCGAGAACCATGGCTGACACCACTGCCGGCCGCGACGAAGGTGATGTATGAAGCGAAACCTGTCAATCTGGCCACCGGAGAAGGCATGTCACCCCACCACCCCAATGTCGCTGCCCTTCATGGCACCGTGGCCTGCGACCTCAGCCGTCCGCAGCCCCACCAGCACTGGCACAACGCCCAACCACCCCGCGAATCTCCACCACCCTTGGCCTCCGCCACCCCATGGTGCTTCACTTCCCTCGGCCTCCGTCGTCTGTAGTGCCACCGCCCATGGCCTCTGTCGTCCGCGACCCTGCTACCCACGACCTCCGCCTTTCGCGGTCCCGCCGCATGCGGCCTCGTCGTACGCACCCTCAATATCTTCGCAGCCACATAGCCTTAATGCCCTCGCTACCTCGCCACCGCAGCAGCCTCGTGGTTTCACCGCTATTGCGGCCCCCGCGTCTCCGCACCGCCCATGCCGAGCCGCCAGGCTGGGCCGCCCGACACCGACCGGACCGCCCGGAGTGGGCCAGGCCGCCCCGTGGGTCGAGTAACACCTGGGGATGGGCCAGACCCATCATGTTGGGACGTGTTGACCCAAACGGGGTTGGCCCAGGCTGGGTCGGGTCTGGTGGGTCCGACCGGGTTGGACCTGACCAAGACCAAATTCGACCCATTTATGCTATTTTGGCCATATATTTGGCACCGTGCATCCGTTTGACAAACCATCTACGACACTGGAGACCCATGAGCGGGACGGTCCATTTGGTATACCACACTTGAGATTTGGATAATGTTTCGATACGGTCGGGTTGGATCGAGCATGATTTCAACTGGACCCTGAGTACTAGAAGGCTAATAACATACAGACCGAGCGTCTGATTAACGCACTATCTGTTGCATTGGGAACCCAATGACGTGGAAGTCCTTTGGTATACTTTTTCATGGGACATTGTGGTAGTTGGAGTATCATCTAGTGGATTGTGGATTGGACTCTCTAAGAGACATGCATGTTTAGTGTGGAACCCCAGTAGCTGGCTGCGATGTGAAGACTAAAGAGCGATCTAGTGTGGGTCAGTGCCTAGCGATCCTGTCTGGGTCAGCACTGAGTGATATTGTGTGGGTCAGCACCTAGCGATCTTGTTTTGGTCAGAACCAAGAGAATTTGTTTGGGTCATCACTGAGAGATCTTGTGTGGGTTAGCACTTTGGGATCCTTCATGGATCTACCTTTTAATGGATTAAGATGATTCAATAGTTACATCAAATCAACTTTACTAATGTACCATAGTTATTCCTGGTGTGATCTGAGTTCGTACGTGGGTGGTGCATTCCTTTGTCGTAATACCATGGTGGTATTATTCTTGTGTGGTGTACCTGTGTGGTACTTACCTTTGAGGTATTCCTTCCTTTTTGGATGAGTTGACCTTTGTGCTTTTAGTTTCACTCTGTTTTTTCCTCAGCATTGAGATGGGTATTCTAGATAATATAGGAATATGTATGGGAATATACCTAAGTAAGGTCGTTAGTGGATTTTATTCCTTGGTGGATTTCATGAGACCTTGAGTGTCTCGGGGCCCCTATTTAGTATCGTTATACTCACACCTTCACGGGTTATTCCTGTACATTATTGTGTTTGGTGCAGAAGACGGACAACACTGATTGATGACGAGAGTTCCAAGACTGGAGGTATCATGGAGGTGGACCATAGTGGAGGTGTACCACAAAGACGAATGATCAAGAGCTATTCCTACCCTTTAGGTAGGATATTTGGCGAGTGTTCACAGGAGCGGATCCAGTTTACTTGTACTTAAAGTTTCTTGTACGTTCTAGTTGGTCTTGTATTCTAGCCCCTTTTACATAATGTACTCACTCTGTTTACTTTTTAGTTTACAAGAGTTCATATCATGATGTGGGTTGGTTGTGTGTGATTACAGGTTATAAAGTAAATTCCTTCCATGTTTTAGGGAATACGCTTTCGCTACTAGTTGCTAGCCCCTAGCCTATGGAAGGAGGTCTTGAGGTAGTCACATCACGGGCCCCGACAGACGGGTCGTGACATCATGTTTTACTCCCATAAACAACATAGAAGTATATACTCACTCCCAATACCATATTGGTTGTCATGGTTCACTCCCATGTCTATCTTAGTATTATCAGTTCACTACCCATAATAACTTGATTTTCATAGTTTACATCATTGGAAATCAATATTGTCATGTTTGACTCCAAAGACCATCTATGATTATCTCATGTGATATAAAGATTTACCCAATGCATTGGAGAGAGATATTGGTATCAACCATCTATTAATAAAATCATAAAAACACATGTCACAAAATCATAAACAATCATATCATAAACTAATAACTGAAGTCAGTATCATAAAAATTTAATCATATCATGGCACATGGGATTCATACATGATTAATAATCAATTCATCAAAACATTACCCATTGAATGAATCTGGAGTCATAAACATAAACCATATTAAAGAGAACAAATGTAATAAGCTATATGAGAAATAATGTAAACTACTCAAAGAAATAATTTGAATGGATATATTATATCATTACCAAATATGGAATTATTAAGATCAAAATAAGTCTTATTAGATGGAAAATGATATTGAATGATCCCAGAAAACCATTTCCTGAGTAAAATATTCAATATTCTTTAGAAAATTAATTTTTAAACAAAACTCATTTTAAACCCCATTTTATTTTGAAGTAATTTGAAAATGTTCAATGAAGGTATGATATAATTTTTAAAACCATTTTCAAAAATCACTTATATAATAGTATTGACAAAATATTTATTTTCATTATTTGAAAACAAATAAAATAATAATAAAAACATTTAACAAATATATTTCATTGAAAAAACATTGAAACGTTTTATGAAAATATGGAAATATTTTGAAAACCATTATGTTGAAAATATTTAAAAACATTTAAATACTTCATGATTACTATTTTAAAATCTTTTTTCATTACAAAAAATTGAAAAATAATTACAATCTTTGAAATTCAGGAATTTTTTTTAAAAAGAAACAATTTTAAGGGATTTTTTTAAAACCCAAATTAAAAAAGGTTCAATATAAGATAGAAAATTATTACATTTAAAAAATTATTGATATTTTAATGGAAGATTTAATTTAATGAAAACCATTATTGTGGGTAATTCGATACATTCTGAACATTACTTGTACACTATAAAATGTTCAATAATATGCTCGAACAAAAAATGACAAAAAGATACTTTTTAAAAACAATTTTTGATTAAAAAGGTAAAAATGGGTAAATATTTATTTTAAATATAATTTGAGAATAATATAATATAATTAGAAAACATTTTTTGGAAACATTGTTTTGATGGAACACAAATTTATGACCCAAGATAGATGTAAGGTTAGACATTCTTAAAAAAACTACTAAATAATATTATGTACCAAAGATTGAAAAAATTGTATCAATATGAGAATATATCATTAATATGTAGATTATAAAAAACATTCATGTGATATCTTGAGGTGTAGATAAAATATATCATTTATGAAATCATAATAAAAAACAATCATGATAAATAATTAGATTGTTTCAATAAACTATTTCCACTTAGTATCATTTAACTACACACACCACGTAATAAAAAGAAATCACATAAAGCATAAAATATCATGAAAATAATTATATTCATGATTTATCATACCAAATGGAGTCATATGCAAAACATTAAAGAAAATAGGTTCATAATAAAACATCTGTCTCAAAGAAGGACAATTGAGACATAATTACTTCATTTATTCGTAACTTTTGAACCATTAGTCTGAAGAAATAAAGTTCATAAAATGGTAATATAAATGCACATAAACTATAGTTTATTAATAATATAATACATTCTAGGATATATATAAATCACAAAAAATAAATGAGTGGTGAATAATGTATGTATCTCACAGAAAAAAAAGTCAGATGAAATTCTATTATCATATGTTTTGACTCTCATCCTACTACATCAAACCATAGGAACAAAAAATATAAGCTTATTATATATATATTAAAGAACCATATTCATATATATTTTTCCATTTATTATTTTATTCAGATTCATAATACTTGTTGTTATTAATTATATGATATGGTTTCACTTTGGGTGATATCTTCTTTAATTTTCGTACAAGTTTTGACTTATAATTATTAACCTCCTTACGTATATTATGATTTAATTAATTCCATATATTAAAAAATTATATAAATAGAATATATATTGATTATATATTTAATTAAAATAATCTATAACATATATTTTTTTTAAATGGAATACACCATTTATTGAGACGACATGCCATGCACACGCTTGAACACAGTTTCTATTTTGTTTTCATGTTAAAAGAAAGTTTATAAATAAAAAATCTGTATATAAGTATATAATAACATTAATGTAGAATTTTTATTTCATATATGAAATATATTTTCACTAAATCCATCCTAAACACATTCCATTTAATTTGTAAAATAATCACATCAATTTGAGGAGGCGGTAGTCCACACATCCACATACGCTGTTATCGTATTTACACAAGATTAAAAGTATAATGGTATGTGGTTAAATGAATTAAAAAAACAAAAATAAATAATAAATATAATTTATATCATATATTGAAATTGTGATTTTCATAATTCCCAACCATTAAAGGTGGTAATGGAAAACAAACAATCATTGTTTTGTGTGCTGGTAGTTCGTTATACACATAAAGAGCATATCTACTACCAATTAGATGGATGTGTGTGTAATTGCAAGTATCAACCTTATCATAACAACACATATGAATATTTATTATATTGGTGTTTTTTATAATCATATAAGAATTATATTTTAGGGGGTTTAGAATATAAATTAAACTAAAGAGCATGAGTAAGTATGTTACCTCTTCTCTAAAAACTCTATTTGGATTTCACCAAAGGGATTCCATTAATGGCTACATAATAATGATGGATTCTAGGATTATGGGAGTGATGTTTTATGAGATATTTGGGAACATCTTTTTTATTCAATGTGTCATGAATGGTTTGTGGAAGTGGGAGTAGGGGAGGCCTCTTTATAGAGTAGGAGGAGTGGCACTATTGTAAATTTTGGAAGAAATAATTACCACCATGTTTTTACCATTGAAGGTGGACCCAATAATGAAACAAAATAGATCCAAGGGAGAATATAATTGATATATAGATACCAAATGTATTTTGGAAATGTTTTTATTTTATTTTGGCACTTATTTGTACGCATTTTCCATTAGTGAGCTTAATTTCACTATATTCATTGTATTTAATTTTAATTACATTCAAAATCATTTTGGTCCAAAACTAAGATTATCTATTTATGAATTATATACAATTCTTATTCAAAAAATTTAATTTATTCTTCCAAATTTCAATAACATAAGTAGATAAAATTAAATTAACATTAATCCCATAGAGGAGGCAATAATATGGGGTTCTCAAGTAAAAATGTCCAAAACATGCCAATGTTTTTATATTCAATTTCAATGAGAATTTGATTAGAATTTTCTAAATTATATTAAATGAAAAATAAATTTATATAATTTGATATTAAATAAAAATTAAAATATATGTTAATCATATAAATAAATTAAAAAAATCAGTTTTGAATTAAAAGTCATTATTTTCACGATTCATTAACAAAAGACACTTCACAATAAAGTATACGAACAATTCATAATTATGTTTTTTTAGTTTTTATTTACACTATTATGTTTATTTTGAAATAATAAATTTATAAGTGTCTAATATCTTTGATTTAATGAAGTTTCAATTTTAATAGGTTATAAAACTACCTTTAAAAGAATTATGATTTTATGACAAATATTGGGTTTTTTCTTCAATTATTAATATAAATAATATTTGATTAATATAAAAAATTGTATTCAATATATAAAAATATATTTCATTAATATAATTCAATAATTTATTTAAATATTTTTTTAGAATAAAATAGATTTCTATGTATAAAATATATTTTCAATAAAAATATTTCTTTTATATTCCATAGCCTCTTATATCCATTTCTAATTAATTTTATTCCAATGAAGTCATTTTGTATTTCTTTAAACCACACATTTTTTGTTTTTAGTTAATACTATTCATAACCATTATTTTAAAAACTATATTATATCATCTTATATTAATTAATAAAATTATATTACAATATGCTGGTTCAGAAAAATATGGTAATGTGTGTAATGAATCTCACTGAGTAAACTAGTTGTTGCATGTGACACCTACTAACATAGTATCATGGGAAATAAAATCTATATATAATATATAAAATATTTTCAAAATAACAACTATATTGTATTTTATTTGGATATATAATCCCTTACATGATTGGTGTTGTGAATATCAGAAGCTAAAATTGGCGTTGGTTATAACACGGAATAAAATATATCTTTCATATATAAAAATATATATTGTTGTGTGAAATGAAAAATAAATGTAAAATATTATATTTATTAAAAAAAATCTAAAAATATCAGGTTGTTAAACACCACATCACCAATGAATCACCTTATAAACCATAAGTTAAATATGTTTCTTTGATTGATTTATCCTTCATAATTATATATATAAATAATATATTTCAATAAATGAAATTTTTGAGTCTCAACACAATGCAGTTTAGTTTTAATTTACTAGTAAGAAATGGTAAGTACAAAAAACTTGATTACAATCTATCTATAACGTAGATTGGGTTTATCCACACATCAATGGACCCTATTTCATCCCATGTTTCATATCAATGTATTTTTACAATACATTATGACTAAAATTATTAATTTTATTCCTTAATTATGAAGACTCAACACAAATATTAAAGGTTGTTTTATGATAATACAAAATTCATATAAGGGATGTAATCAGGAATCCTATTTATTGAAATTTTAATAATATAATAAATTGTTCAATATGTTTCACTATCCTAAAAACCATTGTGTATTTTTAAAACAAAATTAACTTTTTAAGGTCAACTGATAACCCAAAAAAATGTAGATCAAAATATAGCCACCTCCAAAGAAATAAAGAAAACCCACACCAAACTGCCTCATTCCCAATGCCTCTATATTCTTTCATCCATACGTCACACTAGTCTACAAAATGCAATCAGGAACATAATTATCACATAACTAACCCATGATCCAATAAAAACAAATCACTGTGATATATCATCCTCATTGATCACTTCTTTAGTAATAAACAACGTAACTAAAAACAATTTAATTATGGATCATCACCAATCACCAATCAAACACAAATGAAAAATATGGAGACCACATCTCATCATGGAGGACACATCTAGGGATGGATTTTTGATATATAAATAAAATGATGAAGAATGAGTAACACCAGTGAGTTCCTGAAGGAATGAATACTTCTCATGTCACACAACCAAGAATAACACCATCCTCTCAAACAAAACATCCAAAAACCTTTTACAATTCTATTCCACTATACTAACAAGGGTGAGACCAAACACCATACATAAAAAATAGATTTCTAATTCTAACAGTCATCGAAATCCTCTAAAATAATTAAACCAAAATCACTTGGTGACTCATGACCAAATATCATAACTTATGAAGAGCATTCTAATTCTAACGATCATCATCAACTACTAAACCCATTATTCCAAATTTAAACAACTACTATTATCAAACCACATAAACACAAAATTTTAAAATTATAAAAATTAATAGAAAACTATTCTAATAAAAATCATAAATTCATACTAAAAATATATCATCCAAAGCCACCAATATTAACTAGTAAAAAAACAAAAATGATATCTGAGAAATTTAAGAACTGTAGGTTATGTTGTAAAATTATCTATTTCAATCCAAATAATTAGTAATAGTAATAGAATAATATAGATAACAATCCTTGAACGAAAATAATATGAACACACAATATGTAGTGAAATCATAAAATAACGGGAAAACACTTAATATGAGGGGAGGATGGATGTTTAACTTTTTTTTGAACGAAAATGGTCATCAAAACCCCCTTGAATCAATTTTCATAGTGGAGTTAAATAAATATACTATATGTATCAATGGGATATGTAAAAATTAAATATAATGAATGGAATTCTAATGATGGGTAAAGTGGAAGAAATAATTTAGTAGGGTTAGGACATGGAAACACATTAAAAAACAAGTCAACCATATATTACCACATTCTCTACCACCAAGTAGAATGTGGAACCCTAGAGTTTCATAATCCAATTCCTAAACAAAGGGTACCCAATATCCTTCTTCTATGTAAATAATGTCTCCAATAGATATAATCATTATGTGGTGCATATTCAAAGGTACATTGAACAGTTAAAACATATATTGATCCATAAATATCCTAAAAAATATCATTGAATCATCCTAAAACACCTAAAATTGTTCTTTATCCTTTGGAGGAAAATAACCCCTAAATTGACAAAAAAAATATAATGATCCTATGTAATTTTTTTTAAAATTTCCACACAAGAACAAGATAACACATCAATCCGCAAAATAAGATCATAAGATATTATATTTTTGATTTAGGAATGGTTAATGTCTTAAGGATTTTTATATTTTTATCTAGTAATGATATTTACTCTACCTTAAATATGATTATTCATTGTCAAGTGTTATGGATGACTAAATTATTCCATAACTATATATTTGGATAAAACATAATAAAACTATTGTTTTTTAAAAATAATGGTTAATGGACTTCGTGTAATAATTATTTTGTTTCAAAACAATTCCAATAAAATATAATATCAATATATATTCATTGAAATCAAGATATAATTTATATTCAAGTTTCTTTTTGTTCTATATATCTCCACCATAAGACATTTAATCCCAAAAAAAACTCACATAACTCTATAATCTAAGGAAAATTATGGATTTCATCATCATATATGGTTCCAATTGACTCATGTATTATGTTAAATAATTAAATTTCCTCCAAATACATGAAACAATGGATTAATATATCCCCATTATATATTTTCCTACATATATATAATCAATTCTATCTTGTAAATAATAATAACATCCAAATTATTGTGGGATATATCTTTTAAAGGAACATTAGAATGTTGGGATTGATATTTCATTAATTGAGATTCACTCAGTGTATTATATAACAAAACATTACATGGAGATAATTTAAAATTATATTTTCTTCATAAAAATACTCAACTATGAGAAAATTATTATTATATTCGGGTGATACATATGTTTTTTTTCAAATTCATTTTTATCCCAAAAAATATGACAGTCCAAAAATTTTCTATCCTAAATAAAAAACTACTAGTATTTTCAGCTTTTATGAACCTGGTAATTTTAATGTGTATACATTTTCATTATTGACTTCCTAAAAAATCTTATTGATCATTATATGTTTAATGATTATGTCCTGATTTTTATTCATTACCTACTTCAACCCATTATAACAATGATAGATATAGTTTTTTGAATAGTTCATTGAATGGATCCTTTTATATTCATAGTTGATATTTATTATTTAAAAATTATAAAGGAATGTTTTCTTCATATAATTCCTTATATTATATCACATTAGATCAAACCATGAATATTAAAGTCTTTAGGGTCCATTCCTGATATTCAATTATGTATGGATGGTAACCTATATTTATCTTCTACGGAGTATCAACTGAATTCTAAATTCTACCCTTACAATTATGTAGAAAACCATGGATATTTAATTTACATGATTAATAATTTAAACATATTAGGATTTCAATTAATTTAATATATAATTTATGTAATTATGTAAAAATAAAACCTCTTAAATGAGTATGAAGTTAATGAAATTCAATAGTTGATGTAAAATTTAACAGATACATGAACTCTTCCATAAAAACATTCGTTTTACAAAAAATAATTACATCTTGATATTCTCACATATCAAAGAAATTATAAGAATATTATGTAATAATTCCAATAGTAATTGACTATTATCCACCATATATTTTATGTTAAATAACTATAAATCTAATTATTTATATTCTTCATTTATATCACTCATCCAAACAATCATTTTAATTCATAATATATCTTTTTCCTTGAAATATATTTCCTTAACAAATTAATAAAAAACAACCATAAAATATTACATCAATATCTAGGAATGCAACACATTATTCATGAAATATGATATATATTTCTTCCACTTTTCAATTTTATCCCATCTATTTAGGGAATCAATAGCCTTCACACATTTGATATTATACATTTTATTCCATATCACGATACACATGAATAAAATAATCATAATTCATAGTTTATAACATATAGTACCACATAATTTCCACTTTAAATTTAATTATTATTTTTAATAATTTTTTTCACCAATACAACTGGATATTTTTTGCTATATTTATTTTTAATGAAATTTAATTTTCATGAGAGGTTGTGATAATGTAACCCCATTTCTATATGACCTATAATAATCTATACCATTTCATCCAATATGTAAAATTTGTGGGTTAAATTTGAATATAAAATACACAATAAATTCAAAAGGTATTATATAATAATATTATAATGAAAAATATTTATTAAAGTTTTTATGTCATTAAACGCTTTAAAAATAAATATTTCTCAAAAATTGGATTCATTAGTTTTTTCATGAAAAAATTTTCATTACATCCAAAAAAATTATAAAACTTATTTTGAAATAAAATTAAAATTATTTTCTTAATTAAATTTCCAAAATATTTTAATTAAATACATTTTAATTTTTTAAAATATTTCGTTTTCATTGAATAGTATAAAGTGTTTAAAATTACAAAAAATTGTCCTGGTATTTAAAACATTTACCTAGTACCGTTTTTTTAAAAATTATTTTTAAATAATAATTTGTTATTTTAACTAGTTTTAAAATTATGTTAATTATAAGTACATTTATGTAAGATTTTTATATTATATTTTATAAAGAAAAAAATTATGGGAAAAAAAATTTCATCATGTTTTGTGGTTTAACATAGAAAAATAATTGACCAAGATGTTCAATGAAAAATATATTTTTTTACATAAATTGAATAATCATATTCAAATTTAGTAATTATATTACCTTAATTTTTGGTCATAATTAATAAAAAAAATAAAAAAAATATTCACTTTGGTAATTTATTAAATAGGATTAATTAAGGGTAACCAAAATAAAATAAGTGTTAAAATTAATTAAAAACATTCTTGAGACACATTTGTTGGATTAATTTTGAACATATCCTTATGACATTATAATATTAGACATTTGTATCCATATTTCAATTATTGAGACATGATAATATTTTAAAACATTGTTAATTTACAAGAGTTATACTCACAAAAATTATAAAATATAATTTCCACCCCAACTTATTCACACATTTTCAACAATTTAGGTGCATAAACACCTAAAAATTGAGGTTCAAAATCTGTGTTAGGTCACTGTGAGGGGGAGGGGTGAATTAATGATCAATTTTTCTTTTCATTACTTTTCCTTACTATTTTAACCTATTTTCCTAGTTAAAGACACAATTCACTATTCTAGTATCTCTCTGCATTACCTCAAATTATTTTGTGAGGTAGATGCATAAAACAAAATGATTTACAATTTTTGGTACGCAAGCCTAATCATTTCCATATCAGTTATTATCCATAAAAAGTATTATCCACTACTACATAAGGTTATAACACATAGTAATTTGTTATACCACCTAATTACATGACGGTTAAACCCTTAAAAACAATCCTTATTTAGCAGTTTTTCATACACCCCAATTGATCCTTCTTCTCTTCTGTTTTAATCCAATTTGGGTTGATCATTTGAATATCATCATCCATGATTGTAAATAGCTGGGAAATCCGTCGAATATTTTTTAAAATACATGGTAATTTTAAGAGTCTGTAGTTTTTAACGGCGCCTAATTATGAGGCCTAGTGTGCCCCAAATCAATTTCTGAAGTTTTTCTCCTGTATATTCCGTAAACATACAAGAAGGATTTTATATCGTTTGAACTGGTGCTTGGAATTGAAATACGAGGGCATCATTGAACTTGTATAGCCAGTATTCACATAATGAGACCATCACCGTAGTTGGATTCTAACAAGAATGAGAGTTAATTATGGGGGATTCAAAATAAATTAAATAAAAATATGTGTAACATATTTTTAATTTGATCGGTGGTTAAAACCACCAATTAGAGGGTAGTGGTGGGGTCCACTACACCCTAACCTCCCTTGGGAGGATATATGTAAGGTGGTAGCCACATGAGCATCAAATCCCCTTAACCCCCCTTTTACCCTTTGAAATCCCAATTTATTGTGGAGCCTCTCCACCTTCCCCTCATTAAGATGCCAATTCACGTAATGAGTTACTTTAAATATTCAACTCCCTCCCCCAAATTAATTAAGACAACTTCACCCATTATTTAGGTGAAGTAACATAATATAATTTTAATCTTTTCAAATTATGTCCAACAATAAAATAATAAAGAAGCGTATTATTAGATTTTGTTTGGTTTCCAACTTTCATTTGTGGGTGGAACTTTGAGAGGACATGGGAGATTCTTGAAGAAAAAAATCCTCTCCAATGAAGAAGGACATCCTCCCAAACGAAGAATGAAATAATCTCCGACGAGGAACGACGACGATGCTTGAGCCTGGGTTTGACAATGATGAATTTTGTATTGGGATCCTACGTGTGTTCGACATCGGGGACTACTGTACCGGGATCCTCCATGGGTTCGACAGTGATGACTTCTGTACCAGGATCCTCTGTGGGTTCGACAGTGCACGTATTGTTCCAGGATCCTACATGGGTTCAATAGAGGAGATGATTTAGATGCTACATATAATCATCTCTACCCCTCTTCATGTGTTGTATACCTATGTGAGATGAGTATTGTCTTTCAATCATTATCCTTTAGGTGATTGAATATACATAATTTGTGGACTAGGTTGTGCTTGGGCTCAAGAGTTGGAGCGAGACTATGATTGGTAACATAGGTATATGTATTAGCATATATCTAAGTTGGTTTGGTTGATACTTCGTGATTTTATCTTGCTATTATGGTTTATCCTTCGTGGATTCTGGGAGACCTTCGGGGGTCCCAGGATCCCCTACTGAGTATTGTTATAGTCACCCCTACACGGGCTTCGCCTGCACCTTGTTGTGTTCTGTGCAGACGACGGTCATCAGTGACCGAGGATGAGGGTGATGGATGATAGGATTCTCATAGCTGGACTAGATGGGACGTACCTCAGCGATGAGTTGTTCGAGTTCTGTACCTACGCTTTAGGTAGTATTCCCCAGTGAATGATCCAGGAGCTGTTTTCCCTTTTTTACTAGTACTTGTACTTATTGAATAGTTGGGTTTGTATACTGGCCCACCAACTTTCAGAACACATTTATTTTTATATTAGTGTGTTTTTCTTCTAATACTTCTGTTCTGACTGTGTGTGTTACAGGTTTAAAGTCAATTCCATCCCTTTTTATCAGGGATTCGCCATTAGTGCTAGTCTCCAGGGCGGGCTTGGGATACTCACAGCACAGGCCCCGAGGACGGGTCATGAAAAAATGGTTTTAGAGGAGCCATTTCTACCGCAAAACATGGATTTTTTCTCCTCTATATGGAAATAGTGTTAAGTGTTTTGGGTGTGGTTATCAGTTTAGGGAAATCGATGTTGATGCGGTGGCCGATATATCCATACACTAGGACTCTGACTTCTGATCTCTGACTCAGTGCACAAAAACACTTATTGCGTGTGTTTTTCCTTTGAAAAGTTTTCTTCATGATTACTTTGTTTCAGCTCACCAGGTATATTGTTTTGACCGTGGCGAACCTGTTTCTTTCCAAGATGTCCCCACAAAGGCATCCAGCTGGTGTTCCGAATTTCATACGAGATTGTAGACAACTGAGCGATGAGGCCTCGGTGTGGGGTCCCATCACAACGGAGGTACCAGCGGTACCACTACCTGATGGTCCACCAATACCACCAGAGCCAGCAGTAGAGATTCCACACTGTCTAAGTGAATTGCACGAGTTCCAGGGCTAAAGGCTGCCCAGGTTCTGGGGAGTGATGGACCTACATGCAGCTGAGGATTGGATGGAGGTTGTCGTGAGAGTTTTCAGATTGGTAGGGACACTAGACTACCTCATAGTGATCCTTTCTGCGAGTCTCCTGCATGCATCAATATGAAAATGGTGGAGCCTGATGCTCTAGGTGAATGATGAGGGATCATTACTCTGGGAAAACTTTGAGAGTATCTTCCGGTCGGGGTTTTTTCCAGCCACCATTTGTGCGGTGGGGATTCATGGGTTACTTCATCTACAGTAGGGAAGCATGACAGTATCTCAGTTCTCATCGAGGTTCACTGACCACTCGCGCTACTCCACAAATAGGTGGCAAGACCCATTCTTTAGGGCCCAGACCTTCGAGTAGGGACTCAAGAATTAAAGCATGGCTTTGATGATCTCCCTCAATATCCTAACACATGTGGGGGTGTGGGAGTGGGCCATTATAGTTGAGAGTTTTCTCGCTAACCAGTCACCAGAAGCGAGACACACCACATGGCGACACGTAGTGGAGTCTTCTTCAGCAGGCATTAGATAGATGTCCTAGAGGTCTAAGCAGACCAGGCCATCAGGTGGGAGTCCCCAGGATATAGGTTTGGTTTTGCGGGGCACACAAGACATAGCCAGCCATACGAGGATTAGGTAGTGCTATGAATGCAATGGGCAGGGTCACATGGCTCGTGACTGGCTGACCCGCCATGTAGATGAGAAGAAGACATTAGAGGGACCTCTCAGGAAGAGAAAAAGGTTTGACCATGGTGGTCCGCTAGGAGTAGGTGGATGTGGCATAGGATCTAGCCGAGCAGTATGTGGTGGATGATGTTTTGAGTCCCTACCGCTACCACCACCAGGAGGTCCCCCCCGACCACAGGGATCTGGTGGACAGAGGCGGGATCATCTCCAAGCAGTCGAGGCCTATGACCACGGTGCACCTGAGATGATTTGAGGTACTATATGTGTCTACTCCAGCCATGGTACATTACTTATAGACACATGTGAGAGTCATTATTTTATTGCCGCTTCCCTCGTTAGGTTCTCGGAGTTTCCTACAGAGCCTTAGGCTCTATACTTACGACTAGAGAGTCCTACATGAGCAGAATCAATGATTACACACTAGTGCCAGCAGTGTGACCTTTCACTAGGAGGCTAGAGCTTTAGCTGTGATCTCCTCGTAGCGGCATTGAGGCCTTACGAAGTCATCTTGGGTATGCACTGGTTATTCATAGTTCATGCTTAGATATAATGTATTAGGCGGAAATTGTGGTATGTCCGCGAGGATGGGATGAGGTTTACCATCATCAGTGATAAGGGAGCCTTCGCAGCGTAGGATGGATTTACCCAGAGGAGGGGGAACCCGATCACACATCAGTTGGCTAGCCTAATCCTCAGAGCAGTTGATTTGCGGAGTCCGAGGTTTCCTATTGTGGTGGATCAGTACATAGATGTTTTCCCAGATGATGTTCCAGGACTACCTCCTCCTAGAGAGGTGGACTTCTACATTGACATGTACCCTGGGAAGACACCTATATCTACTCCAGCATATCGGATGTCTCCCGATGAGCATCGTGAGCTGCGTGTACAGTTGGAGTACTTGAAGGGGAAGGGATTCATCCTGCCCAGTGTTTCTCCTTAGGCAGCCCCGATTCTATTCGCCAAGAAGGAGGATAGGAGTTTGAGGCTTTGCGTCGCTGCCGTCAGCAAAACCAGGTGACTGTGAAGAACAAGTACCCACTCTAGAGGCTTTATGACATCTTTTATCATCTCAAGGGAGAACAAGAGTTCTCAAAGAAATACCATAGTTCCGGATATCTCCAGCTCAGAGTTCGAGACAAGGATGTGCAGAAGACGACCTTCAGGTGTCAGTATGGACACTACGAGTACTTGGTTATGCCCTTCAGCATAACCAAAGCTCCAGCTGTGTTCCTGAGTCTCATGAACTTAATTTTCTAGCCTTACCTCGATCGCTTTGTCGTAGTCTTCATTAACGACATACTGATCTACTTGAATACTAAGGAGGAGCATGCCTACCATTTGCAGGTAGTACTTGACACACTCCGAGAGCACCAGTATTATGGTATCCTCTCGAAGTTCCAGTTTTGGATTTGAGAGGTTCACTTTATGGGAAACATCATATCAGAGGATGGATTTGCAGTGGATCCAGCGATGATTGAGGCAGTGCTTTCTTCGGATCCACCCAGGAGTGTGGCGAAGGTACGATTGTTTTGGGACTAGCCGGGTACTATCGGAGATTCGTGTCATACTTCTCTAGAGTTACAGAACCACATTCAGTGTTTACGAATAAGGGGTAACCCTTATTGTGGTCAAAGAGATTTCAGTGGAGCTTTCAAGAGATGAGGAAGAGGTTGACCAGTTCCCCATTTTAAGGCTTCCAGAGGAAGGCATAGGGTACGTAGTTTACGTTGATGCATCATGGACCAGACATGGGTGTGTCCTAATGCAGAAGTGAGATGTGATCACATATGTTTATTAGAAGCTGAGACAAGATGAGTAGAACTACGCTACCCATGACCTGGAGTTAGCAACAATGGTCTTGGCCATGAAGATGTGGCAACACTATCTAATGGGAGAATGCTTTACAGTCTACTCGGACCACCAGAGTCTCAGGTACATATTCGACTAAAAGGATCTGAACCTGAGACAACAGCATTGGATTGAGTTACTCTAGGACTATGACTTCGAGATAGTCTATACTCCTTGGAAGAGATACATTGTAGCAAATGATATCACCAAGAGATCGGGCATTTAGCTGCGAGGAGAGGCGACAGAGGTGATGGCTGCGTTGCAAATATCCTTTGTGGATAGAGATGGATCAGCCATTCTTCAGTCTTTCATAGTCACTCCTTCACTTCTTTAGAGAGTCAGGGAGGCGCAACGTGGGGACGTTGACTATGAGACGCGACATGATCTGATATCCACAGGGCAGGCACTTGATGGGTTTTCTGAAGGTGGGGAGCACGTCATTCTCTTAATAGGATGTACCATGGTACCGGTTGCAGTTCAGGAGGAAGTTTGTAGGGGGACCCACCCATCTCCTTTAGAGATACATCCATGAGTGGCGAAGATGTATCAGGACCTCAGAAGACAACACTAGTGTCCAGGTATGAAGAAGGCAGTAGCGGTGTTGGTCTTCCGATGCCTCACTAGTCAGCAAGTGAAGGTGGAGCACCAGGTTCCTACTGGTTTGGTTCAGCCCTCAGAGGTCCCAGAGTGGAAATAGGATGAGATATCCATGGATTTTCTGATAGAACTTCCATGTACATCCAGGAGACACGTCTCTATCTGGGTGATTGTCGACCGACTCACCAAGTCGTCACACTTCCTACCAATCAGAGAGTAGGGCTTAGAATAGATTATAGGATCCCTCTATGTACAATTGATCATACGGCTTCATGGTGTGCCATTGGAAATCATCTCTGATTGAGATACTCGATTCACTTCCCTGATTTGTAATGGGTTGAAGGAGGCTTTCAAAATGAATCTTTGCTTGAGCACCGCCTTCCATCATCAGATGGATGGTCACACCGAGAAGACTATCCTGGCCCTAGAGGAAATTCTCCATGCTTGTGTCCTCAACTTTGGTCGTAGTTGGGAGGATCACTTACTATTGGTGGAGTTTGCGTATAACCGCACCTTCCTCTCCACCATCGGGATGGCACCTTTTGAGGCACTTTACGATTGACCTTGCAGATCGCCTCTATGCTGGACTAACCCAGGGGAGTTAGCACTTATGGGATCAGAGAAGGTGGAGGCTAAGGCAGAGAAGGTGAAAAACATCCAGGAGAATATGAAAACTGCACAGAGCAGGCAGAAATCCTATGCAAATAGGAGATATAGGTCACTGATGTTCGAGGATAACAACCACATCTTTCTACGGGTCACACCTCGATAGGTCTACGGAGATTTGGCCGAGGTGGAATGTTATCTTCGCGATACATTGGGCCATTCTAGGTCCTCAGTAGGGTAGGAAAGGTTTCTTACCATTTGGATCTTGCACCTCAGTTGCACCAAGATCACGATGTCTTCCATGTATCTCAGTTGAGGAGATATGTGCATGACCCGTACCACGTCATAAACCATGGAGAGCTAGACATCGATGACAGGGGGATATTCACGAAGGTTCCAGTGGAGATTGAGGACCGGCATGAGTGGGTCCTGCGTGGTCGGTCGATACCTCTGGTGCACATTATCTGGAATCATGTGAACCTCTAGAAGAGCACATGGGAGCGGGAGGCTCAGATGCGTGCTAAGTAGACCCATTTGCTTCCTTAGTTTGAGATGTTTCTTATGGGGGCACAAAGCCCTGAGGTGGGGATAGTGTAAAGACTCGAAAATTCTATGGAATTTTTTTTAAATACATGGGAATTTTAATAGTCCATAGTTTCTAATGGTGTCGGATTTCGAGGCCCGATGTGCCACATTCAATTTCTAATGTTTTTTTCGGGTACATTCAGTAAATATAGGAGCGGGATTTTATATCATTTGAACCGGTGCTCGGAATTGAAATATGAGGGCACCGTTGAACTCGCAGTGCCAATATTTTTTTAAGGAGACATTCACCGTAGTTGCGTTCTAACAAGATCGGGAGTTAATTTTGGGAGTTTCTAAATAAATTAAATAAAAATATGGTTAACATATTTTTTATATCATCGGTGGTTAAAACCACCAAGTGGAGGTTAGTGGTGGGGCCCACAACACCCTAACCTCCCTTGGGAGTATATAAGCATGGTGGGGGCCACACAAGAATCCAATCCCCTTAAACCCCCTTTAACCCTTGGAACTCCTAATTTATTGCGGAGCCTCTCCACCTTACCATCATTAATGTGCCAATTCACATAATGAGTTCCATGAATTCTTCACCTTCCTCCCCCAAATTAATTAAGACAACATCACACATTAATTAAGTGAAGTACAATAATTTAATTTTCATCCTTTCAAATTCATTCCCATAATAAAATAATAGAGAAGCCTATTATTTTATTTTGTTTCGTTGGAAACATTCATTTGTGGGTGGAACTTTGAGAGGCCTTGGGAGATTCATGAAGAACGACATCCTCTCCGATGAAGAACGACATCCTACCAAACGAAGAATGACATCCTCTCAGATTAAGAACGAGGACGACACTCGAGCTTGGGTTCGACAATGTCTACTTCTGTACTAGGATCCTCCGTGGGTTCGAAAATGGTGACTACTATACTCGGATCCTCCGTGGGTTTGACTCTGGTGACTTCTATACCAGGATTCTTCATGTGTTCTACAGTGCTGATATTGTTCTTGGATCCTACGTGGGTTCAATAGAGGAGATGATTCAGAGGCTCCATCTAATCATATCTACCCCTATTCGTGTGTTTTATTCTTGTCTCAGCTAAGCCTTTTCTTTCAATAATTTTCATCGAGGTGATTGAATTTACTTCATTTGTGGACTAGGTTGTACTTGGGATCGAGAGTTAGAGCCGAAATGTGATTGGTAACATCGGTATATGTATGGGCATATACCTAAGTAGTGTTAGTTGATAACTTTTGATTGTATCTTTCTACAGTGGTTTATCCTTGGTGGATTCTGGGAGACCATCGGGGGTCTCAGGGTCCTCTACTGAGTACTGTTATACTCACTCCTTCACGGCCTTCGCCCGCACCTTGTAGTGTTCTGTGCAGATGACGGTCAGCAGTGATCGAGGCTGTGGGTGACGGACGGGAGGCTGCTCGGAGCTGGACCAGACGGGACATACCTCAGGGATGAGTTGTTTGAATTTTGTACCAACCGTCTAGGCAGGATTCCCTGGTGGAAAATCCAGGAGCTATTTTTTCCTTTTACTTATACTTGTACTTGTTATTCAGTTGGGTTTGTATACAAGCCCACTTACTTTCAGCACATTTTTCTTTCTATATTAGTACTTTTTTCTTATGTTTCTTGAGTTCAGAATTTGTGTGGAATAGGTTTAAAGGCAATTCCTTCCCTTTTTATTTAGAATTCTCTTTTGGTGCTAGTCTCCAGCCCCTGGCCTATGGAAGGCGGGCTTGGGGTAGTCACGACACGGGCCCCAGGGACGGGTCCTGATAATGATCATAGTTAATCAATCAGAATCATGTTCATTTCATGTAACTTTTAATTGTTACTAGTATTTTACAATTAATCTCAAATCAACTATTTTTCATTAAATTCCACGGTGATAAATTAATTGGGATTTTCCCTTTATAATTTATTCCTCACCAAAATTGTAGGCAAGAATAATACTTCCACAATATCAATTCAGCTCCACACCATTCATGTATTTCTTAGAATCTGAAAATCTTGTTTCATGTATCTCAATGTTAGTATATAATCATGTAAGAATACAATAAAAAGTTTACACTATTTATCATTGATTTTTATGAAATTTATGTATATTAATTCACTTCCGTATTCGTTTTTTAAATTCCAATACCTTATTTAAATAAAATTCCCATAAACATGCATTCAAATTTTATTCTTTATTCACATATTGTATACTGTTTAATTATATTATGATTGTTACACTTGCGTTTTGAATATGTTTCATGCATTCCCATTACACAATGATGGGTGATTACACCTTGATTTAATTGCATAATAACTCACAGACTATGTTTATTTCTATTAAGAACACTAGTTTTCTCAAGCACCTTTGAAAATATACACCAATTTTTTCATGTTCTTCTAGAATCATTGTGTAAGAGGAACTACATTTTTGATATCTCAATTGACTCATGTAAACTATGAAGGCTTCATAAATTATAAACCTCCATGAAATCATGGGAGATGTTTTATAGCACAAACCGAGGAGCCATTGTGTAACTTCATTCTTCGGGAATCAATTAAAGAGCGATTATCACTTTTTGAAAGCTCATTAGATCCCTTTATATGTATATTAATGATTATCCCAATGATGGATTAAATTCACCATATCAATGGATTCATGGTGCACTTTTTTATAGGAAATTTTATCTTCTAAAAATCATCGACAAAGAATATCAATCTTGGTTCCACTCGTAATTTAGGCAAGCATCAATGAATGTCACACCTCTTAAGATCAACAAGTAATGACAAATTGAAATATGTTTTTTTATTATTTTTATTGGTTTTACTCCAAACAATTGATTATTACAGTTTGATTTAAATGTATGTGGAGAAATATGATATTCATCCTTCGGGATTTGACATTTATCCTTAGTGTTTGTCTCATATCATGAAATCTTTAAGGATTGAATTCTCTTAATTTGAAAAGCTCAACCCAATTGGTTATTTGAATGAATTTCAACTTCAATTGATGTTATGATTTATGAATTTTCATCATTTTATAACATCCATGAATAATATAACTGCACGAATGATATCATGAAAACCATACGAGTCTCAATCCTTTAGTATCACAATTGAATAAGACCAACATCTAGTTCATAGTGGTCTGGAAAATTCTCTAGAATTCCATATTATCATAGGTGTCTGATTGTAGGAGATATCCTCCCCTCTTCAGTAGATGACCATGATCAAATAACTGAGAAACTATCATTCTAAATGAAATTAAAATTATACAGGAATAGTAACCCACTCAATTTCATCCCACATAAAAATGTATATATGAATATCAATCAAGGGATATGGTTATCTTTCCATAAATCCAATCTCCCTCACAATACCACTCTATAACATTTACCTAATGTCATTCCACCATGAATGGTGGCGTGGATACTCCTGCCCCATATACATGGGCTCATAGGTCTTATGTAAGGACCTTCCCCCTTCTGGATGCCTAGAGGTTCCTTCCCTTGGGTGGGGTTGTCCCCACGGTTCTGGAATGTGTGCTCAGTTGAGGGCTACCTTAACTGCTAGGGGATGTAAGTATTTTCAGTATAATCCTTAAATAATATACATATAAATCTATCAAAGGAATATTGATCTAAATAATAATGGACCGATCCAATGTTCTCTTATTTTTATACATTTCTACTAAATTCTATTAATAATTATATTTACATTTGCTTCATCAAAATCAATTATTCTTCAACTCATGAAATATGAATTTTATATTTTATTCTCTTATTTAATCATCCATAAATTTGTGTAAAAATATATCACCTTTGATATATGTATTATATATGATGATATTTTCACTAGTAATCACATTTAATAAGGATAATTGTCCATGTGTGACATCTAACACCATAAAATGAACTCATAACAATTCTCCAAAAATCACAACTTCATGCATATATCACTATTCAAATATTAATACCACATTGAATCCAAATGATATATTGGGCCCAAAATCCTCCCCTTTGTATATTTTTGTCATTATCTACAACTACACCTAAGAACAATTTTTGGGAGTCAATTTGGTCACTTAAACTTTTATCCCCTATATTGGAAATCAAATGTAGTGTATGTTGAGGATTTTCACATACAAATGTTCTCCTCACATTTAAGATTAATTCTTGAATAAATATAGTAGTTGGATTATATACCATTGTTCTATTATAAATTTACCTTTATTTAATCATCTCTTTGTATAATTATTGTAACCTGGTATAGAAATGAAGAGAGACAAGAAAATGGTTTTCAATTGTGTCTATAAATAACCATCCATGGGAAATGATGCTAAAAATGTTTCAATTATAATCCTACAAGATTCATAAAAAAATTTAAATCATTCACATACTTTTATAGACTCATCATAAATTTTAGTTTAGAAGGACAAATATTGCCTTTCTGACTTCATCGAAACACTCCCCCATAATTGATAATATAATACAATTCATAACAAGGAGTGGAATTTTTATTCCCATACCTTGACATTTAAGGTTCAATATTTCCCATTGTATGAATTTAATTCTCAAGGTTCCCCCTTTAAAAATTTACAATTTTATTCCATTTCATGGATTTCTATAAACTCCATTATGGATAGTCTTTTCCAATATTCCAATAGTGATAACCTAAAACATATACTCTTATTAACTATGTGTTAGATTAAAACAGTAAAATAATAATGAATAAGGAGGGACCCCTTGATCCCTCAAAAATAATATTTAGATTGAGGGATTCCTCTCAATATATGAATATTCATCTTTTTAGACTCTTTAGATGGTGTGATTGATCTTTCCATATCAATTTATATTTTTAATGTGTATTAAATTACTCTTATAGTATTATATGAAAAGGTTTTTTACATTCCATATATTAATAATCTTCTATTCCTAGGCTAGTATAATTGTCATACAATATCTTATGTTATGCAAAATCTGTTCACACCATTCACACTTAATGATTTTCATGTCTTTGCATTGATTCTCATCAACTTTATGTGGAAAAATATTTTGACCTCAGATTCTATAATAACTTACTTTACATTAATTTGATAATGTTTTTCATATTCCACTAATTTCTTATCTAATATATGTTTTCTTGGAAAATTATTTAGGAATTCATTGTTGACATTTGTTATATTCTCAATGTTTTCAAATCAATTGCCACTATTTTTTGTATTGAATATTTTTACCATTCGTTGAAAAGGAATTGTCTCTTGGTAGTCTAGTCATTAATTTCTCTACATTTTGACCATAGTCACCACCTCTAGATGAACATATCATATTGGAATCAAATCTTATATTTTTTTACAACTGTTATCATTTATTGGAAAAATAAAACGTTTATGTTAATCAAATCACATTTGTTTAGAAGCCTTCCACCCCCGGATTCATTCCTCATTCCGGGATGTGTAAAGTAGTTGCATAATAAATAACCATTATGTCCAAACATTCGACAACAAAATAAATGTCCTATAAACTATGACCTTTGAGACTGATAATATATATTATCATAATATTTTTTATGATTTATTTCAACTAATTATAGGTGTTTCATCTTAGGAGTAAACATTCTTTCTAAATCAGTCCTGTATCCATGTCATACGCAATCATAAGTAAAAAATTTACATTGAAATTCATCATGTATAGAAACTACTTTTTTGTGGCCCCTTCTTCTCAGATGCTTTAGTAGATTCACCCTTAAGATCAAAAATTTAGTGTAATATTATTTCTTCTTATTCAATATGTTTTAAGCTAAAAAAATTGACATTGTCTATGATATTTTTTCATATTAATAAAGAAGAATTTACCTTATATAATTAAAATTAATCCCATATTTATATGTATTTTGACTATATATTTTACATTCTTCAACAAGTGATAATTAATCAAATACAACTGATTTTCCTTCAATAGTTCTTATCATCATTTCCATCTCATATATCTTCATCATATATCCCCATATTTTATTATTATGTGTCTCCTCTTTCATGGAAAAAACATTATTTTCGAATATGATTTTTTTCAACTTCATTATTCAACCATTTCTATTACTTTCATGGTTTCAAATTATTTATAAGTGTATCTTCAACATTTAATTTATAAATACATTCTAGATTTGTTTTATCATCACCATCATAGTCATCAAATGAGTCTTTAGGATTCATGGATTTTCAAAAAATGCACCATAGATTTTGGAAATATTCCATCTTCTGTATCATAATTTTTTTGTGATGATTCATCTATTTTTCTGGTCATCATATTTATCTTCATGAAAGAAATGTTATTCTTATACTTCATCAACTTTTTTGTTATAATTTTTATCATATACATTGTGTTAAATGTCCACAACCTACATAATTGGGTTTTCACAAGAAAAATGACCACGCCTTTTGAAATTCCATCTTTTGAGTGATTTTTTTCTATTTCCATTCCACCATGTTCTATTTAACCTGTTGGTAAATATGTCCATGATTTTATTTAAGTGATGTCAACCATCATCATCCTCAAAATAACATTATTTTGGTTCATCTTTGATTCTTTATATTCCATTTATAATGTTTTCAAATGACATTTTATTTTTTTCATTATTCTTCAATGCTATAACTTTTCTTATTTCATATATAATGTGAATTTTAAGAGTTTATTCTCATGATAGGTCCTCCTCATCTTCCAATTCTAAAATAATTAGATCCAATCTATCTAGAAATTTCATCATCATATTTTTCAAAATGGTTGATTCTTCTTGTTTATACCTAAATATCCTAATGCAATTGAAAATATAAATTACTCTTGTAATGTTGTCATAATCCCTTTCTTTACTTTAAATTTTATTATCATCAAATATGCTTTTACAATGATTCATGCATATCTTATTTGACATTACGGTTAACGTCACTAATTTTTCATAGTACATCATTGATTTCCCCAGCTCTTTGGAGACATGTCACATTATTGTAGAAACTTTCTTTTAAATTAATAGAGAATTTATTTTGATCCTCTGCCACACATCTCCATGTTCCTTTTATAAATGAAATACATGTGATAATTCTTATCATATGGTGGATATCCAACTGATATTACATCTCTCACATGTACCCCATGTGAATGGATAAATGGTAGAAACATATTTTTTCATCCATGATACTTCTCACCATAAAAAATTCGAATACCATTAATATTTATTGAATTCATCTTCTTTGTCCCTAGTATTATGATAGATCATTCTGAGATAACTGACCTCTAATAAAAATTGAAGTGCCTAGATTTGTGTAAGGTCACATAGAGGGATAGTGGTCTTATAGTGATTTCATTATCATTTTTGAAATTTCCCTTAAAAATTCAGCCTCATTGGATGGTAAATGCCTTAGTACACTCATTTGGTATCTCTCATACTTACATAAAATAATTCTAAAAATTAAAGCCCTTGAACAAATGGATTTACATGGTTATGGAAAAATTCATAACCCTTTTTGTGTTTTTTATTCCCCCCAACAAGGATTATCCACTATAATGATTGTGGTTACAATATGTAGTTCATTATACCCCCTAATTACAAGTCAGCTAGAGCCCTAAACATTAATACAACATTAATAGATTATTATACCACCAAAATGAACCTTGTTATCCAATATATTGAGAAATTGTAGAGTGATCTTTTGATTATCATCCTCCATGAACATACAAAAATAAAATTTTCTCATTTAAAAATCAAGTACCTTTAAAATTTTACTAGTCTCCGTCAATTAATCTATGATCTAATGTTGTTGATCATTTTCCTTAGTGAATCAATGAATTTGATTTAATTCATTTTGAATGATGTCATGGGATCAATTTTGTGAATGAATAATACTTTCACAAGTTCAATTCAAATTCAAATCATGCTTGTATTTCATGGAATCAAATCATATTGATTTTGGTATCTCAATGTTCGTATGAATACATGTAACCATAAAATAAAAAGTTCACCTAGATTATAAATTAATTTTTAGAAATTGGAATAAAAAATGTACTAACTTATTCTTTTCATGTTAATTAAAATTACTATGTTACTTTTTTCGCATAAACACATAGCCCATATTTATTTTTCCTGCAAAAATTTACTCACATTTCAATAGATTTGTATCATTACATGTTTATAATGAATGTTTCTCATTATCTTCATTCATGCATGGATGAGTGTGAAAAAACTTCATTATTTGGATAACAACACAAAGACTCTGTGAATTTACATCATACACACTAGATTTCTCAAAATACTTCACACAAGAATGTTTCTCCCTTCATTTCTTGTTTTGATGTCTGACATGATTCATAGTTTGAGAAAGTTTTATGAGCAAGGATACAAGAAGATTCATTACTTATCCAATAAAAATTGGTTAATCAAGGGGGAAATCATTTAATTTCCCATTGCATTCAGCATTAATGAAGTTATTTTGGGTTCCAACCATTGACTTAAACCCAAAATCATGGTGTGAGAAATACTAATCATAATGGGAAACCACAAAATTTATGAATAAAATTTCAATTTAGGACACTTTAGGTTTTATCCTAGGTTATTCATTATCATGTCATAAATACTAGGATAGGAATGTAACCTATACATAGAAATATCATTAGGGATCTTATGATAGTTCTTTCATCCTAGTTTCCAAAGAATAACTATAACATTGTTCTAATAACAAATTTAATAGACCATAAATTACATATATATTTTACATAACGATTGAATAATATTTATTACATAGCATAACAATAACCATGCCATGATTGTTTATGTATAGTGTATTTAGAAACTCGGAAACTAAAAAAACATGTTCATAAAAAATCTACATTATCTCTTGCTTATTTCATCATATCCAGACTCATTTTGACTTATCTTAAATAATAACATTCTTCAGGACATGGGAAAAAAGAAACATACAAAAGGGTGAGATCAATGATCAATAAATTTAAACTAGGTAATAATCAGTCCTATCATAATTATAAGACATAATATTTAAAAATATAACCCTTCATATGAAAATTCTTAATATCTTGTCATGAGATAAGTCACAAAAGTGATATTTAATACCAATAGACATAAAATAAGACATGAAATTTCATGGTATACAAACATAAGAATATAAAATATTTTCATATTAAAATATCCTTATTTCTATGCCCATGATATCATACAAATCCCATTACTCAACTGAGTTAACATATCATTCCTACCCTCTATTACCGAACAAGATTTACTTTCCCATCCAGTCATTCCAATATCATGAGATATACATATTTATCCAATTAATTTAGGGGAGAGAGGTCCAAACCATCTCATAATGAAACCATTCTTATGTGTTCCACAAAAACATAAAAAATTCACCATTGTATAACCAATGAAATAAAATGGGTTTCTTAAACATCATTCAATCGTAATTGATATGAACCAAATGGATTTACTAAATAAAATTACACCATAAAAAAATCAAATCATTTTAATAATATTTATAGACATAGAACCATATTTAAATAGTGTCATCTAATATAAAAAATAATTTTGGGAAAACACATGAAATTAAATCTTTGAGGAAATATCATTTCATCTTTGAAAATGATTTCCTTCAACAAAATGCATCACAATTTTAGACGAAATAAATTTTGGTGAAAATAAATCAGTTGAATTATAGGGGGATATTTGAAAAAAAAAGGAATTATAAATGTGTAAAATAATGTCCATCCCACACAAGTTAAAAAACATTATTTTCAATCTTCTTTCGAAAATGTCAAAATTTTCCTTGTAACAAAACAACAAAATATTCCATTCAAAAAATTTAGTAAAAATAAAACATTAGGTAAAATTAAATTTATTCAATTATATAGGGATATAAATAATATTTTTATATAATTTTTTTGGAAACATGTATGTTGATAATAAATATACAACAGAACATACATACAAATAAACAATCATGCATAAAAAAGATATTTTCAATGTTATCCCTCACCTTAGGTGTGATATGATTAGTATGTATTTGAAACTCATATATGAAGTTTTAAAAAATATTAATAATTGATTACACTATCATAATAATTTTTATGTTAACATTTGGGATCATATTTTCATCCGTTGTTAGTAACATTTCATTGTTATACGTTATTCATGTATTAATTGCTTTATGTTCTTATGCATGTTTTGATGGATATGTTCTTTTTCCGATTTTTAGGTTATAATTAAATCATTTATATAATATTCTATGTAAAATATATATCATATTTATTATAGATATTCAGTTATATAATCATTTTTTAATGAATAATATGTAGAACAAATCACATAGCACTATGGACAACGTAAATCGTACTTATGCACGAGCGATGATATAGTTCCCTTAATTATTGAATGGTATTGAAGTGGATGGTGTATTTTATATCATAATAAAAATAATTTTATATTAATAATATATGTATTTATTAATTCTATCATTACTCCCATCCAAGAATGTTTTGGTTAAAAAATATATTACACCATGGTGTGGAGATGGTAAGTCATATATATGCACGCGTTGTAATTTCATTTTTCATAAGATGGGTATACAGTAGAATATGGTTGTTTCATAATCATAATAAACAACCATTATATCATTAATACTAGAGTTTTACTAAATAATGAAACAAATCATGAGGTGTATGTAGAAGAATAGAGATGTATGAAATAATCAGTAAATGATATAACCACTTCATTGAAATGCCACCTCTAAATATCCTCTAAGAGCACTAGAGTTTGTCTTTGAAAAACACCAGGACATCAAACATATATTTAGGGAATTTCAGTATGGAAATGGGAATGGTTTGGTATAGCATGAATGCTCAAAATTTAGTCAAGAGTTGAGGGATGAAATTCCCTTTTATAATTGAGGTGAGGGCCACTTTTTAAAAGATCAAAAATATTAATTTACAATAAAATAAAACACCACATAAAAACCTCCAAAATGTCCCAATTTAGATTATGAGATGTTTTAAGGTTTTAATTTATTAAAAAAATACAAATTAGACATGTTTTTATGTCAATTTATACAATATAATTTTAATTAAGGCTAAGTTATTCTATTTAATTTTTAATTAGGGTAAACAATTGTTAAATATAAAAATGGTAAACTATTAACTTATTTGAATTAAATTAGTAAATAAATGAATAACTTATAACATTTTATACCATATGATATTTATTCTATATTATTAAAAATGTTTTATTTTTTTATATAATTTAATAAGACCATATTTTGACAAAAGACTAATATTGTCAATTTCGACACTAAATTTTTTCATTGGGTTTTTAAAATATAAAAATAAAGAGTTAACCTAGCTAAATATAAAATTATTTATCCCTATGAGGCCAATTTAATATTGAAAATTCATTTGACATAATAATTATCCAAAATTATATTTATTAAAATATTTTTAATAACGTTTATTTTGTCCCTTCATTAATAAAATAACTAATACATCAATTTTGTGTAATTATTTAATATGCATATGTGAGGATAAAAATTCCAAATAATGTAAAATAATGAAGATAAATCCATTAGATTCCCTAATAATACTTGTATTCAAATTTAACTGTAGCAGCGGAAGCACTGTAGCGGCGGAGGAACTGTTGTTGGACACTATAGCGGTGGTGGGTACTATAGGAGGTACTATAGCTGCGTGGGGTGTACTGTAGTAGTACTGTTAATAGAGGGTCCATTGGGCCAAAAATTGGGCTTTCAAGCCTTGTATTCAGACCACTTGGCCTTGGGCCTTCGGGCTATGTATTGGGTCTCCCTCTACCCTCTAAAGAGGTCTTTTATTTAATAATAAATTGAGGCTTCGGCCCCAACCATTAAATAAAAATAAAAAAAAATTCTATACTCTTTTAAAACATGAAAATGGAAAATTTATCTTCACTATAAATAAAATAATATAAGCCTAATAATCTCTTCTATAAGCTTTTAAATGGTCAATAAGTTGTTCCACAGAGGCTTATATTTGAGATATTCTTTACCAATAAGGTTTGTTCAATTGTTTGGGCCTTTTATTGTTATTAATATTTTAATAGAAATTGTTCTTTTGATTTCTCATAAATTAATAATTTTTTCATCATTAATGTATAACTATTTAAGGTAATTATTTATTTACTAAAAATTTAAAATAAATTTTCATAATAAAATAAATACATTTTAGTTGTCAAATGTGTATTTATAATTCATTGTATCTTCTGTATAACCTAATATTAAGAATAATTTAATAATTAAAGTTCGACTGAGACCTATTTCACATATCATTAAATAAAAAAATTAATATGACTTAATCTACTCAAAATGGGTCCAATGGAGACCATTTTGACCTAATTTTGTTTTAGAGAAAATTATAATCATCCCAATATATCATGTCAAGTGGTAGAGTAATTTTATAATATTTTTTTACCCCTATTTACCTTATTCACCCTTTTGTCGTGTTAATAAAATTTATCAATGTTACTATTCATATTTCCCAAAACAAAAATAAAGCTATGTATAAAATTTTCACATACAGATTCAAAATATGGAATCCATATTTAAACATTCAAACACAGCTATTGCAATAATTAATTTGAAATTAAACCCATTTTCGAAATTAGATTATTGGTTTTTAAAGAAAAAATATTGAAAAAGATTAAAAAGTTTTTACATCTAAATTTAATGTAAAATTTATTCAAATGGACTACATTATATTAAGTGGTAAAAATATATTCCATTTATATATTGAAACAATTCATTATTATAATTTAACCACATAAATATTTTTTAATGAAAAAAGTTTTATTTCAATTAAAATTTAGCGTATTTTTACTAGTCATCATAACATTAATGTTTTCATAAAAATATCATAAATTCATCAAAAGTAAATTTTTATATCCCACATCAAAATAACATGTTTATGTTTTCATATAAAAATTATTAATCTGTCCAAATTGTAACATAAAATGGTTTCTCCATTCAATGGTTAAAATTTTACCTTTAAAAATAGGTTTTTATACATCAAATAGTGTTTTATTCATAACCTATTACTAATATATACATTGGATGAATATAAAAAATATTTTATTTAGTATATAAATCATATATATCTCACTTATTTCATTACCAAAAGTAACTACCACAAAAATAAAAAATATCTAATTAATTTATATTTTTCATAGAACATTTATGGCCAATGAATTCACAATGAATATCCATAAGTATGTTATAATTCTTCACGCTTACCTTAAAACTAGTATATAATATAATTTTATTATAAGGGTTTCTCACAGTTCTATTAATATAACAATTTCATTCAAATAAAGCTATGAAATAATAATCATTATTTAATAAAAATATTTTATAAAAACATATGGTTGTTACATTATACTAACCTTAAACTGAATTTATACCTTCAAATTTTTCACTTGGATAAAAATAGACAAGGATACATCTCCCTAAACATATACAAATGTTACCATGTAGCTTCTTAAAATTAGTGGTTCCTTCATAAAACATTAACCATGTCAGTGGTCTTGTTTTGAAGAAGTTTTTCACTTAAATCCAAAATCTCAATAGGTTTTTCTTAAAAGAAATATCTTTCTCTAGTGGTACATCTTCTAAGAGTATTATATGTGATGGATCATGAATGTGCATTCCTTAGAGAGACACATCGAAGAAATAATGAACTTGAGATAATCTTGGTGGATGTACCAATCTGTAATCTACCTTGCCAAAAAATCCCTAATTTCCACTGGACTGTTATACCTTCTGACTTATCATTCCCTTCTTTATGCATCTCATTACTCTCTTCCATGGAGATATTTGTAGAAAAAACATATCACACACTTCAAACTCTATTTCTTTTCTTCAGTTGGCAGCATATGTTTTTTTCGACTCTAAACTTCTCTTATATGTTACTAAATAGATATGACATTTTTTGAAATTTTATCAACATGTTCTGGTCCTAATAGATTTATTTCCACAACATCATCCTAGAATGTTGGATTTCTACGCATCCATCCATATAATTCTTCATAATTATCCATCTAAATAATATAGTGAAAGGTATTGTTTGTATGAAAATTACACAAAAGGTATATGTTTATCTGAATAAACATTGAAATGCTTCGAGAAATCTCTCAAGAAGACTTCTACAGATTAAATTGTCCTCTTAGTATAACCGTCATTTGGAGGATGATGATAAGTAGAGAAACTTATTTTTGTATCAAGATCATGATTTATAATACTCTAGAACATCAAGGAAAACATCATATCCAAATCAGATAAAATGTAATGTTATACTCCATTCAATCTTACAACATCCTTTACATATATCATGACAAGATGATAAATAGATAAACCTATCTAATAGCAATGAGATGTTATTACAGTATAAGGGGTCAAATATATCCAATATAGCATTATTTCCTTTGGATGTTATGGGATGTATAATGACAATTTCTATAGTAACATTTTCCCATTTACATTATGGTATAGGTAATGGTTGTACCAACACCTTAACACTTCTATCTCTCAGCTTTAACATGCTAACAAACTAAGCATCGAGTGAAATATTTGAAAACATATACTTTCACGCCATCCCACTAGAAAAAATCTTTTTTTATATATGTACATCTTTTTTCTCCCAGGGTGAATAGAGAAGGAAAAACTATGAGACTCATCTAATAGGTCCTTCATTAATTATGGTATGTGAGGAATAGAAACCTGATTTCTGAACCTTATTATTTCATCAAAGTCAAGGATGAATTCAGAAACATTTTCAAACCATCATTTGCATCTCTACATCTTTTGTCTGTCCCTCATTAATATTCACTTATATAGATGGCTGAACATTTATTTTTGAAAGATAATATTTTCCCCTTCCATAAATATTTCAAGATCCAACCTTTGAATATCCTTAAATATATTTGTTATTTTGTGATCATCATCATGGATAGGAGTGTTTGGTCTTGTCCGAAAAAAGCATCTTCCACCTTGTTCACTTTCCCCGTTTGGTAATGTATTGAGAAGTTGTAATATTTAATTAGATCCATACATCTTATTAGGATCATATTCATTTCATTTAGTTTAAAAATATAGTTAAAAATTTTATAATTAGTATAAATATCACACCATCCACTATAAATATAATGCCTCCATATCTTTAATGAAAATATTGCTGTAGGTAACTCTATAATATGAGTTGGGTATTTTTAATCATGTATTTTCGAAATCCATGAGGCATATGCTATAACAATATAATATTTGGTTAGAACACATCTCAGCCCCTTCTTAGATGTATAACTATAGATTGAATACCTCTCTCCAATACAAGGCAGTGTGGGCACATGGGAAGTATTTAACCTTATCTTTAGCTTCATGAAAATCTCTTCACATTCCTCCCTCCAAATGAAAATAACTCCATTGATAGTCAACCTGTTGAGTGGATTAGATAATCATGAAAAATATGAAAAAAAAATTCAATAATATCTAGCCAACCCATGAAAATTTCAGATCTCAGTTACTATTTTTGGTATCGTCCAACGTTAAACAACTTCTGTTTTTAATGGATCTACTATTATCACATATCTGGAGATTATGTGACCAAAAAATTAAACATTTTGAAGCCAAAATTCACACTTGGTAAATATTTCAAAAAGCATAACCTTTTCTCTGGGTCTTATGTATAATTCTCATGTGCTATTCAGGTTCTTCCTTACTGATCGGATAGACAATAATATCGTCTATAAAGACAAACACATACTGATCAAGGTAGTCTCTGAAGACTATATTTATAAAATCAATGAAGATAGAAAAAAAAATTGTAAGACCAAAAGAGATCCCTATAATTCACAGTGTACATATATTAAATAGAATGAAATCATTGGTATATCCTCCTTTTTACCTTGAATTTATGATATCCTGATTAAAGATCAATCTGGGAAAAGTATTGAGTTCCGTGAAGATTTTCAAATAATTCATCAATGTAGGGAAGATTATATTTTTCTTAATAGTGATCTTGTTTAGTTATCGATAATCAATGTAGTGTATCATTGATCAATATTTATTCTCAGAAAATAGAACAAGTGCTCCATAAGGTGGAACAATAAGGAATATGAATCTCTTATAAAGTTTCTCTTGGATTTTCTACTTCTATTTCTGCATCTCCATTGGGGCTATTCTATATGGTGTCTTTGAAATTGGCATATCACCCGGTATGAGTTCTAATGAAAACTCTACTTCACTATTTTGTGGATTACCAAGAAATTGAACCAAAAAGATATCATCAAACTCTTTTACAATAAGAGTATTCTTAATCATGAGTGACTATCAATCCTTTTGAGATAAATAACTTTCATTTATAGGAATTAGGATATATAATATTGAAAAAATTTCTACTTTAAGGTTGTATTCATCCTTTCATTGATAAATGATCATCGATTGATCTCATAATGTGAAATGTGAAATCCCTTCCTTCAAAATTAATATGATCTCCATATAGGGAAATTTGATACATGACATGAATCACATAAAATTCTACCAAGGGGAGGATCATATGATTTTCTAAAATCACATTCCCATAAACATCAACTGGACAATAATTATAAAAAAATTTGATTGTGGTTCCATTACGAGTTATCACAACTAACTCCAAATCTAACTGTTGAGGTAATATAAAGATACCAATACAAAATTCTTCAGAAACAAAATAGTGGGTGGATCTAGAAGCAAATAAATAATTATTTACTTTAGAGTGGATGGTAAGTGTACCTTTCACCACTTCATTATCATAATCTATATTTCAGAAAGTGATTGCATGTAACATTTTTTTGTCTATGTACTTAAGTGTTTTTCAAAGTCGATCAACATCAATAACCCTTGGATTAGGGAATTGATATTCATAATTCACCATTTCCATGCACAAGTGTAATTGAAGTGTTAGTGGTGCCTTCTATATAGCCTTTTCTTTGTTCGCATCATTATACTTATTTTATCAATCTATTCTGTAATCAACTAACTAATGAGCTTATTTTCCGCACCTAAAAAATTTACCATTACTATTACGACAATTCCATTCATGTTTCTTTTAACACTATGAGTATTAGAGAAACCCCATCTTCTTATCCATGTGGTCTTATGATTTTCCATTGAATTCCATTTTTCTCTTCTTATCAAACCCAAAGGACTGATGGGTTACTCGAATATCCATCTCAACCATGAGATCACATAGAAAAATTACCTCATAGCTATTAAAGTCCCTTATAGATAATCCACTATGGGTACTTGGTTTTATGAATCTAAATAATTGATAAATTTTACTCTCAGGGTGGATAAAATTCAAGAAGTGTAGCTTTCATGTTTTGTAAAATTTGATTCATAGGTTCCAATAGATTCATCATCATTTTTCTTAAGGTTAAGAAAATACATCTCCATATTTGGTTGATGAATGCGAGGAATATAGTTGTTGATAAAGCATATCTAGAACTCGTCCTATTACATGGACTCAATTTCATCTCTTTTCCTCATATTCTTTATAAGATTAAACCATTGATCAACCTCACCTTCCAAAAAATATACTTATAAGATGAATTTATCATTTTCAGAACATGGTGGATCTGAAAATATATATTCAGTGGTACTGATCTATAATTCAGACACTAATGGATCAGAAGACCCACTGAATCATGGTGGACGGTACATTATAATAGATTCAACAGAATGTTTCTCTATTCATTTTTTGATTGGAAGTCTGAGATGATTCATTATTTTAGAAAGATTTGTGAGCATGGCTACAATATTTTTCATTCCATTTCCCATAAAATTTGGTTTCTCAAGGGGAAAATCATTTCATTTCCCATCACATTCATCATTAACATTGTTCCATCAGGTTCCAACCATTGTCATAAACCACGAATCATATTGTGAGTAACACTAATCATAATGGGGAAACCATTTAATTCAAGAATAAAAATAAAATTTAGGAAACATTAGGGTTAATCCTAGGTTATTCGTTAACATCTCTTAAATATTAAGATATGACTGTAACATATACATACATATATCCTTTGGGTTCTTACTAAGGTTATCTCATCGTAGTTTCCAATGGTTAACTATACCATTTATATAATACTAACGATAATGACCCATAATATACATATAGATTTTACATCACCATTAATGAATATTTATTACATAACATAAAAAAAACCACACTTGGACCATATATTTTTTTCTTCTATAGAATATGGGAAACATAAAAAACTGGGACATAAAACATATACATTGTCTCCCTCTTATTTTATCATATCTAGAATTCTTTTTTGGATATATCTTACTTACTACCCATATTCTGGACCCAGGGAGAAGAAAAATATGAATTGGTGAGCTCAAATGCTCAGTAAGGGTAAAAAGGCCAACATCAATCATATCATAATCATAAAAACATGACAATTGAAATATTATCCCTCATTGAAAAGATAATTATATCATGTCATGGGATAAATCATAAAAGTGAAATTTAATCCCAATAGACCTGTAATAAGACATTATATTTCATGGAGTACACACATATGAATAGAAAATAATTTCATAATATTTAACGCTCATTGCCAAGACCATCATAATGGACACAATCCATTACTTAATTGAGTTTACTTCTCATTCTTTCCCTTAATAACTCAACTGGATTTACATTCCCTTTCAGTCATGCCAATATCATGATATATAAATCATTACACAATGAATTTGTGGGAGATGGTTACCACCCATCTCATCATGAAACCATTCTTACATGTGCCACAAAAACAAAAATACATTCAACAAAGTATATCCCATGAAATAAAATGGGTTTCTAAAACATCATTCCATCATAAGGAATTTATTAAATAACATTCCTCTATAAACACAAGAATTTTTTTTAATAATAAGTATATAAATATAACTATATTTAATGTGTTTCATGTTATATGGAAAATAATTTTGAGAAAACACTTGAAATTAAATCTTTATGGAAATATCATTTCATCTTCAAAAAGGATTTAATTAATGAAAAGGTCACACAATATTCAAAGAAATAATTTTAGGATAAAATAAACTTATAAGCATGTATGGGTATTCTTCTAGAAATATGGCATTTTTAAAGTGTAAAATCCATTCATGTCGTACGAGTTAAAAAAATATTATCATACTTCTACCAAAAATGTCCAAAAGTACCTCGTACTGAAAACAAAAAATATTCCATTCAAACCATTTTGTAAAAATTAAACAACATGTAAATTTGACATTAAAAAATTATAGAAGGATACTAAAAAAATTAAATACATATTAATGAAGTAGGTATGTGGATAACAAACATACCCTAGTATATACTTACAAATAAACAACCTGGGATAAAAACACAATTTTAAAAGTTATCCCATACCTTAGGTATGATATGCTTTGTGTGAATCTGATCCTCCAACATGATGATTTAAATAATATTAATGATTTATTACCCTATAATAAGAATTTTTATAATACCATTTTCCATCATAATTTCATTCATTTTTTAGTAAAATTTTATTGTTACACATTACTCGGGTATTAATTTTTTTATGTTCTTATGCATGTTTTTTTGGAGAAGTTCTTATTAATATTTATTGGTTATTGTAACATCATTTACATAATGGTATTATACTACTATATATCTTATTTATTCAATGAAATTATTTTTATAATCATTATTTAATAAAGATTATGTAGAACCAATAACATCGTATTGTAAAGATGCTAAGACGTATGTACGCACGACCAATGATATCATTCCCATAATTGATGAATGGTATTGAAGTGGATGGTGTACAATATCTCATAATCAATATAATTTTATATTAATAATATATGTATTTATAAATTCCATCTTTATACCCATCCATGTAAATTTGTGGTGAAAAAAGGATTACACCACGACGTGAAGATGGTAAGTCGTATGTATACCTGTGTGGTAATTTAATTTTTCATTGGATGGGTATAATGTAGACTATGGTTTTTTCATTATAATAAGAAACAAAAAATCTATAATTACTACTGGATTTTCTAATTTATAATGATTCAAATCCGAAGGTGGATGTAGGGGAAGAAAGAATCTTGAATGGATCAGTAATTGATATTACCTCTTCTTCGACGTGCCACCACTAAATCTATTCGTAGAGCACTAGAGTAGGTATTTGAAGAAAAACATTACCTATATAATGTTTCTAGGGAATTTAATAAGGGAAATTGGAATGGTATGGTCTAGCGTGAAGGCTCAAAATGAGGTGAGGAGTTGAGGGAGGAAATTCCCTTTTATAATTTAGGCGAGGGGCACTTTTGCAAACATCGACAATATTAATTTATAATAAAATTAAACCAAACATAAAAACCTCCAAAATGTCTATTTTTAGATGATATATCATTTTAGGTTTTTTATCTCATAAATAAACTTAATTTAGACAAGTTTTTATATCAATTTAAGAATTATCATTTTAATTAACACTTAGTTATTCCATTTAATTTTTAATTAGGGTAATGAATATTTAAATATTAAAATGGTAAACTATTTACTTATTTGAATTAAATTAGACCGTAAATTAATATTTTAAAACATTTTATACCATATAATAATTATTATATATTTTTATAATGGTTTTTTAAATAATTTAATAAGACGATATTTTGAAAAAATATAAATATTTTCAATTTTGACACTATTTATTTCATGTATTTTTTAAAATATAAAAATAAGGAGTGAATCACAACAAATATATTTTATTATATCCCTATGGAGACTATGTAATAATTAAAATTCATTTGATATAATAATTATCCATAATTATATTTTTAAAATATTTTTAATATCATTTATTGGATATCTTCATTAATAAAATAACTACTACATCAATTTTTTTTGTAGTTGTTTAATATATATATGTTTTGAAAAAAATTAAAAATAAAATAAAATAATGTAGATAAATTCTTTATATTTCCTAATAATACTTGTAGTATAATATAACACTTGAAAACCCCTTCATTAAAAATTATATACTCTTTTAAAACATGAATATGAAACATTTATCTTTACTTTAAATAAAATAATGTATGGGATATAATCTTTTCTATAAGACTCAAATTTGGTCAATAATTAGCTCCTTGTATGCTTATAGTCGATATATACTCGACCAATGAGGTTTGATAAATTTTTTTGGGGTAGTTTTGGTAATTAATATTTTAATAAAAAGTGTTCTATTGATTTCTCATCAATTAAAAAAAATCTTCGTCTAATTATATGTCATTAAAGTAATTATTTATTGCCTAAAAATTTTGAATAACTTTTCATGATAAATGAAAAAAATTTAGCTTTCAAAATTTTATTTATAATTGGTTGTATCATCTGTATAAACTTATAATAATAATAATTTAATTATTAATGTTCTTGTGAGACCAATTCCACTTTTTATTAAATAAAATAAATTAAATGTCCAACTCTGATCCAAATGGGTCCATTGGATACCATTTTGACCCCATTATTCTTGATAGAAAAATCTAATCCTCAAAATACATCAACTAAAGTGTTAGAGTAATTTTATAATATTATTTTTACCCCTAATTACCTTATTCACCCTTTTGACGTGTTAATAAGATTTACTAAAGTTACTATTCATATTTCCGAAAAATAAAATATAGATATATATATAATTTTTACCTAGTTATTCCAAATAGGGAATCCCTATTTCAATATTCAAATACATATGTTTCAGTAATTAATTTGAAATTAATCCTGTTTTTTAAATGGGTATATGCGTTTTTAAAGATAAAATATTGCAAAAGATTAAAATGATTTTACATTTTAATTTAATGTAAAATTAATTCCAATGACCTACATTATATTGAGTAGTAAAAATATATTATAATTTTTCTTTTAAACCATTCAATAATATAATGTATCCACATAAATTATTTTAATTAAAAAAGGTATTTTCGATTAAAATTTAGCATTTTTACTATTCATCGAAATATGAATGTTATCATAAAAATATAATAAATAATTCAAAAGTGAATTTTTATATCTCAAATAAAAATAAAATTTTTATTATTTCCTATAAATATTATTAATGTCTCAAAATTTTAATTTAAAATGGGTTCTATATTAAAAGGTGTAAAATTAACATTTAAAAATAGGTTTTTATACATCAAATTGGTTTTTATTCATACCATATAACTAAAATATCTATTAGATGAAAATAAAAATTATTATATTAATTATATAAAACACACACACACACACATATATATATATATATTGTTGATTTCTTTATCCAAAGTAATTCACTCAGAAATAAAGTTATCTAATATATTTATTATTTTCTTAAATAATTGATCACCAATGAATTAAAAATTAATTTTCATAAGTTAGTTATAATTAGTCACATAACCTAACCACTAGTATATAATGGTTATTTTAAAATAAGTTTTTATTTCTGTTCATTTAAACTCATGTTTGTGTGATCAGTAAGACACTATAGAATAAAACATATTTAAAAGCAAATATTTCATAAAAAAATGGGTGTTACATTCTCCCACCTTAAACTAGATTTTTTCCTCAATGCTTGTCAATTTTTTTAAAAACAATTGAGGAAACCTCTCCCTAATCATTCCCTAATGATACCATATATCTTCTTCAAATAGGTGGTTCCTCTATGAAATATTATCCAAGTGAGTGGTCATGTTTCGTAGATGTTTTTGTCTACGATCCAGAATCTCTATCGGTTGTTCTTCATAATAAATATCTTGATCTATTAGTATGATTTTTGAGATTAATACATGTGAAGGATTCGGTATGTAACTTATCATGAGAGATACTTTGAACACATCATGATCTTGAGGGATATTCAGTGGAAGTGGAAATCGGTAATCTACTTTCCCAACATGATCCATAATTTGAAAATGATCGATATACATAGGGCATAGCTTGCCCTTCATTCCAAATATTATTAATCACTTCTTGGGAGATATAAATAGATACATCGTATCACCCACATCAAACTCTAGGTCTTCTCTTCAGTTGAGAGTATAAATTTTTTATTGACTTCGAGTTTCTCTAAGGTTTTTTTAATAAATGTGACCATTTATGAAATTTCATCAACAATATTACGTCCTAATTGATTTATTTTTATATCTTTATCCTAGGAAGTTGGAGTTATTCACTTATTTATATAGAGGGTTTCCTAAAGTGTTATTTGAATACTGGATCGAAAGATATTGTTGTAAGAAAATTCCATCAAATGTCGATGTAGATCCCAAAAACCATTAAAATCTATAGAGTTTGATCTCAACATGTATTCTAGAGTTGGAATTGTCCTCTCAGACAAACCATATAACTGAGAATGATATTTAGTGTAGCAACATAATTTTATATCTAGAGCTTACTAAGTACCTTTTCAGAACATCGAGGTAAAACTCAGATCCTGACCAGATATTACATTAAGTGGTACTCCACGAAATATTACCACATAAATTACATATATCATAGAAATATGATCTAGATATAAATAATATATTATATTAGTGAAATGTTCCAAATTTATAAGGTTATCAACTATAACCCTGATAACATTATTTCCTTTGGATGTTTTGGGGAGCTGATGAAAAATTTCATTGTGATGTTTTCCCATGTCCATTCTGGTATGGATAATGTTTGTAACATCTCCATAGAAATATGACTCTTATATTTAAATTATTGAAAAACCAAGCATTGAGAGAAATATTTAGAAAAATATATTCTCATTCCATCCCAACAAAAATATTGTTCCATGTCACAAAACATCATGGTGCATCTACGGTGAATATGGAATAAAGAACACTGATCTTTGTCCAATATCTCCATATATAATTATGGTATGGGTTGAATAAAATCATAATTTAAGAAACTTATCAATTCAACAAAATAAATTTAGAATTCAGGAAAATTTTCACGTTATTTTGTAGATCAAAATTTTTCTTTTATGCCTCCTTAATCTTCAAATATATATATTGTTGAAAATTTATTTGATAAAGATATGTTTTCTCCCATTAGATTAAAATTTCAAGATTAATTATTTGAAAATCATTAAATAATGGATCTTCTTTATGGTCATCATGGATCCGAAAGCTTCATCTTGTCGACTCAAAACATATGACAACTTTTTCTCATTCCTTGGTTCGTAATCTATTAAGATATAGTGATATTTAGTTAACTCTAACAATATTTTTTGGTGCATATTCAAGTTCTTCTAGGTGAAAATATACATTAAACTATTATGATCGGTATAAATATCACACATTTTTCCATAAAGATAATGCCTCCTTATAATTAATGAAAATATTACCACATCCAACTCCAAATCATGAGTTGGGATATATTGCTCATGGATTTTGAACTACCATATGGCATAAGATCCAACCATATAATTTTGGAAGAGAACACATCCCAACCCCTTCATGGATACAACACTGTAGATTACAAACCTTTCTCCACTACAAGGCAATGTGGGAAGAAGTGCATTTTCTGACATTCTTTTTAGCTATTTTAAATTCCCTTTGCATTACTCCATCCAAAGAATCTTAAATCCATTCTGAGTCAACATGGTTATTTGATTATATAATAATGAAAATAATTTCCCAAAAAGATGATAATATATATCCAAAACATGAAATATTTGGATCTCAGTTACATTTTTTTGTCTCAGCCAAATTTCAACAAATTTTGTTTTTGATGGATCCACAAATATCTCTTCTCTTGGATTATGTGACCCAAGAATGATGTTTTTTGAATTAAATATTCATACATGGAATATTTTGCGAATGGATTCTACATCCTCAGGGTCTACAGGAAAATTCTCATTTGGTATTCATGTTCTTACATACTCTTCGAATAGATAATAATATCTTCTATAATGACTACCAAAAACTGATCAAGATAGTTTCCAAAGACTCTACCCATTAGATCCATGAAGATGTTGAGGGAATTAGTAAGAGCTAAATGAATCACTATTAATTCCTAGAGTCCATACCTTGTATAGAATTCTGTCTTTTTTATATCATTCTTTTTGACCCGTAATTGATTATATCATGAATAAATATTAATCATTGAAAATAATTGAGCTCTACATAGTTGGTAAAATAAGTCATCAGTCTGGTAAAAAGTATATTTTTTATTGATAGTGAACTTTTTAGGTTCTCATTAATCAATGTAGAGTCTCATTGACCCATATTAATTTTTTAACAAATTGAACATGTGCTCTATAAGGTGATGCACTAGGGAATTTGAATTCATTATCAACATTCTATTAGAGTTTATACATCAATTCATGAAACTCAATTAGTTCCATTCTATAAGGCGTCGTTGAAATAGTCCTAGCACTCGTTATGCATTCTATTGCAAAGTAATCATCATGATTTTGTGGAAGACTTTTATATTCCAATGGAAAACATTATCATAAATCTATACAAGGACTATATTCTTAATCATGAGTTTCTCCCCAACCATTTTAGATAAATAACATTAATTTATTGGAATCAAGACCCATTTGATGGATAATATTTCTACTAGAAGGTTATATTCATCTTTGCATCGATATATGATCAAAGATGGATCTCGAATATAAAATTTGACCTCCCTTCATTGGAAATTTATATGTGATCTGTATAGATAAATCTAATCCCTGGAATGAATCACACCAATTTCCACTATAGGTAGCATCACATTATGTGAAGAACCACATTCCACCAATCCTCAACTAGTGAAGAATTATAAACATTTTACTTGACCGTGGTGCCGTTGCGAGCTTCCAAAACTGGTTCAACATCTTATTTTTGAGGTAATATATAAGTAACTAGATTACTACATTTTATAATCTTAATTTTATTCAAGAACTCACTTCCTTTCACGTTAAGGATCTTTCAAAAAGACATACTTGTCACCCATATAAACATACTTTGTGATATATGATATTTCCATGAGATTTCAAAAAATCATATAGAACATGAATAGAACCATAAAGGTATCATTGGAATTACTTACATAAACTTTTAACCCTCTCGACTACCTTATAATTTGTAACCCTAACAACTAACTTAAAATTTGGGTAACCATCACAGTTACACTTTGGTAACCGTACGACCAACCTAAAAAATCAAATAACCATTTAATTTTTGGGAGATATAGATCCCACTATTCATCATAAACAATTCCCAAAAACCAGAAAATAATCATATAACGTGAATAATTTTAAAAAATATCTTTTGAATTTGTAAAATGGAATTTTAAAAGAAGATTTTAAAGGAAAATCCCATTACAAGTATCATATAATTGAAGTGAGAAATAATAGAGTGGATAGAATATGTATATAAACTATAAATTCATAGAAATAAACTTAACAAAAAAATTAATCACAAAAACATTTTTAAGAACACATATATAATGAAGTAGAAGGTTAACCCACTGAATGGAAATCTGGGTAAAACTCCCTTACCTTTGGTTTTTGTTACTTTAAACTTTAATAAACCTCATGTATAATGGTTAAAAAGTGTTATTAATAACTTAAAGAAACATATTCCTGTTTATAACACCTTTTATAATCATTTCATAACATCATTTCACCATTTAATTATTATTATTTTGGTCCTTCCATTGTTTTCAGTGCATTCTTTACATGATTTCCATGATCAGTTCATGATGGATATTCATGTAGATTGGTAGTGAAAAAAATAGGAAAATAGTGGTATTTAAATATTTCCAAAACCATAAATTATACCACTTTTCATTTTTAATTTTAACATTAAAAGGATTCATAAGTTAAAACACTATTGATATTTGTTTAGGTCATTTTAGTGCTTATTCGATCGTAATGAACTCAATTTTTTTATAAATTAATAAAATGTGTATAAAATAATTCAAGAACATTATATAAGTTTTAAAAAATAAAAAATAATGTATTTGAAAAATTAAAATGGTTTCATGTCCAGTCTATAAGGATGTAAAAGAAATTGAAATTGCATCACCCATGATGTTGGTAAATCGACACATCACAGACAGTGTATTGATTTCTTGAATAATTGAGAGTGGAGAAGAAGGATAATGGTGAAGCTTCAATAAACATTATTGAATACAAAATATGTATGATACATGGTAATTCATTCTTCATGGATATGTTTATGTGAGGAAATAAGAAGGATAGAAATTTTAATGAAATGAATAAAACAGAAGAGGATGTATACCTCTTGATGTATTCTCCATGAGATTCTTCTTAAGGCATTTGGTTTTTGATTTTTGGAGAGATAAGAAGCTCTAGGAAATGAGGAAGAGGCTTAGGGAGGGAATGTGATCGAACATATAAAATGATCAAGGATTGAGCGGTGTGATAGGATGAGGGGAATGAGGGTGGTTTATATAGTGATGGAGGGAGGGATTTTACATTATTTTAATTATTATTTTAATATATTTTCTAAAGACTATGAATAGTCATTATTCATGTGACCCCAAATAGTAATAATAGAATTTTATTTTGTTAAAAGTGGGATTAAATCACTTATGATGTCATAAATTGTGTATTTAAATGATAATTGGAATATATTGTATTTTATCATATTTCTCTATTCAGAACAAATTCATGAATTTCAGAAAAATCCCCAAAATTCACCATGACTTTTTATCGACATGTAGAATTCAAAAATGAATTCATTTTTTTAAATTATTATTTTAAATATTATTAATTTACTTCTTAAATAAAATCCTATTTTATTCAAAAATAATAATTTTAAATCAATAAATCAATTTTTAACATCTTGAATAATTAATGAAGTTGTCACTATAATAAATCCTTAAGAAAATAAAATAATAATAAAAATTTCTATTCATTATGGTCATATTATTATTCATATTAGTATACATAAATTCATGTTCCTATTCACCGAAAATAATGATGGTTTAATTAAACTCTAAATAACATACTGATCACAATTTTAGATGACAGTTTTTAAAAATTCAAAACAACGAAATGAAAAAATTATGTTTAAAGGATAGTTATAAACATATACATAAAACAATATTTCATGCATTTCAAATTATTATTTAAACCCTTAGGGTGTTTCATTATACCCACCTTTGGGAAATTGTTCCCTCAAATTTTTATTTACTAACTAAACATGTGAGGGTATGTTTTCCTCATAGAATCTTCAGATTCCCTTGATGATTCTTCAACATTGTTCTTTATCCACAAAACCATTACTGGGTGGATTACCTTATTCTATGATAACTATTCCCTTCAATCAAGAATCTAAATTTGTTACTTTTCATATGAAAGGTTCCCGTCCAACTGAAAATCTTCTAGGCTCAATACATGAGATGAAGCTGGCACATACATTTTCAATACCGTAACATGAAAAACAATTTTTACCTAAGATAAAATTAGAGGAAAATATACTCAGTTGGGAACTTCTCTAAATATTCTATAATTTCGTATAGTCCAATGAATCAGGGACTTAGATTTATTTTCTTACCAACTCAAATAACACTTTTCCAAGATGATATTCTAATAAAAACATGATCACATTCCTCAAAATAAACGCATTTCATCCTATTGTCTGCATAACTTTTTTGACTGCTTTGATATGTCCTCATGTGATGTTGGATCATAATCAATTTATCATCCACAACCTTTATAAATTATAATACAATCAACTTCCTTTCCTCGACATCATATGAAAAAGATAGACTTCGCAACAACTTGTCGTACAATGCTTCAGAAGGTGTCATCTCTTTACTTGAGTGAAAACTGTTTTTACTAAAAATCTCAAATAAAGAATAATGTTGATCGCAATATCCCATTAAGTCCATTGGTCATGCTCAAAACATATCCTCCAATGTCAAAATTGTTCGTTTTAACTTCCTATCTGATTGATGATGAAAAGTTGTACTAAAAATTAATTCAATGGAAAATATCTTATGAAGGCCCATCTGAAAATTAAAAGTGAACTAGGGATGCCTATCAGATACAATGGAAAGTGGGTCTCCCTATAACCTAACAATCTCTATGAGTTGTAGTTGGGAAATTTTAACCAGTGGCATTTTATCTCGAATAGAAAGAAAATGTATAGATTTTTTTCTTATGATCAATAATAACCAAAATCACATTGTTACCTTGAAAAGTCATAGGTAGTCCTACCACATTGTCCATTGATACATTCTTCCATTTCCACTCTATCATTGAAAAAGGCTGATGAATCTCCTTTGGTAACATCCTCTCGGGTTTAACCTATTGTCTTGTTAGACATTTCATAGTAAAATATGAAATATGTATTTTTATTCCAACCGACAAATAATACTCTAGATGGTCTTTGTACATCAATTTACTACCCTAATAAACTAAATATGGAGAACTATGATATTCATACATCAAATATTTATTCAACTGGGAATCAAAGGGCACACACATAATTTTAATAAAATCATAAAACACAATAATTATCAAGGTTAAATTCCTTAAACATACCCATTTTATCGAAATATACCATTTTCTATAGCTCACGATATCTTTCTACGCTTGCTTCATTTTTTATGATAATGTTGAAATCATTAAAACCTTAAACAAAATATATGTATTTTTTACACAAACTACTTCTAAGAAAAAATTCATTAAATCATAATTCAAAATATCATGTTCCAAAGAAATCATTGTTAATGATGCTTGATGTTTTCAAATAAAGGCATCTGCCAGTTTGTTTTCTTTTCCCAAATCGTAATTGATCATGTATTCATAATTAGTTATCTGTTCAATACATCTTCTCTTCATCATGTTTAATTCCTTATGAGTGAATATATACATTATACTTTTATGGTCATTATATATGTTATAGTTTTATTTGTATAAATTATGCCTCCAAATATTCAATGAAATAAACCATAGCTGCGAATTCTAAATCATATGTTGGATAATATAACTCATGAGTATTTATTTTTCTTGATGCATAAAATATTACCTAATCCTTGTGAATCAAAACACAACAAATTCCCCTCAATGAAGAATTACTATAGATGAAAAAATCACCATTTCAGGAAGGAAAAGGAAAAACTTGAGAATTCACTAATCTCTTCATCAGTTCCTAAAAACAGACATGAATTTCTTCTGTATAAATAAATTTAACCCATTTTCACGTAATCATAGTCAGTGGGATAAAAAAGCATGAAATGTTTTAACAAACAATCTATATTAACCAGTACAATCTATAAAACTACAAATCTCTGTAACATTTGTAGATCTTTTCCATTCATCAACCACATTTCTCGAGGGATCAACTATTATTACATCCTTATTTACAATGTTCTCATGAAAAAAAATCTTCTATAAGAAAATAACACTTTTTGAATTTTGCATAAATTTTCTTTTCCCTTATAGTTTTCAAAACAACCCATATTTGATTTTCATGTTCCTCTTCACTCTTACAAAATACCATAATGTCATCAATAAAAAAATACCAACATATCCATGAACTCATGAAATATTCAATTCATAATATTCAAGAATAATATAGGTGGATTAGTTCACCCAAAAGGCATAAAAACAAATTCATAATGCCTATATCTAGTACAAAATGTTGTTTTAGCTATGTCATCCACCTCCACCTTTATCGGATGGTACTCGGATATGAAGTCAGTTTTTGAAAATTATTGATCTCCCTTGAGATGATCAAACAAGTATCAATGTGTGGAAAAGAATACTTTTTTACAGTTATTTTATTCAAATATCTATAATCAAATCTAGACTCATGGAACCATATTTATTTTTAAGGAACAAAACAGGGGAACACCATGGTGATGTTCTTGGATGAATTATTCCATATTCGAGAAACATCTAGACCATAATTTTTAGTTCAATATGTTCTATATGAGCCATTCTATGTGGGGGTTTGAAATTAGATTACCATCATGAACTAAGTAAATTGTGAATTCGACGTCTCGATTAGGAATGAAATCACGTAACACAACAGGAGAAACATCAAGTTATCTATTTACCTCTAGAACATTATTAATATGAATAGTTCCATGGTTTTCAACAATATGATAAAGTTAAATTTCATTTAAATATTTCAAAAGATTTTAAAATATCTTATATTTTATCAATTTTTTGGGTTCTTTTTTGTAAACATACAGAAATGCTTCCTAAAACAAATTCATTAGCTCTATAGTCAATATTAGCATAGTAAACAGAATGCCAATCTTGTAACAACCCTACTTTTATTACATACTTAAACATGATTTATTACATAAAATCATCACATGATACATCATGGAAGACTTATAAGTCTAGTGTCTTTGGAGCTTAGTAATAGTACATATCAACTTAAAACAAAGAACACAATATATTATTGAAAACATCCTTTACATGACCACTACATTCCCTCGTACATATCATTGTGTGGGTTAACCTGAGGAATTGCATAAGAAAAAGGGGATCTATAAAGCCCATTAATTGAATAAACATTTAATAACATGAGGAATACAATACATGTTAGACAAAAATCATATCAATGGAGAACAAGAGAAACATGAACATAAATGCACGGTAAACACATGATAATGATAACATGGAATTGTGGAAAAAACCCTTAACATAGAATTATCATGAGCCAAGGCTCATTACCCATGAAGCATGAGTAAAACCTCATATCATAGGAAGAATGAGAAATCCCTAATTTCACTTGAATTATAATTAGTCAAAACTCATTATACATGATGTATCATGGTAATATACTTTACACAATTCAATAGAGCGCTATCAGGGCACACCCTTCTTAAAAATTTCATTACATGCATAAGCGTGCCACATAGATCATACAACATTGAATCAATCAACATAATTTATTCCATGATAAATGGATGTGGAATACATACTTGAAGCTTTATAATAAATATGTAAATGTGCATAAATATGAATACTCTTGATATAAAAATGTACATGGAATTCACTACACAATGTCATTGGTATGGAAATCGTAGTGCAGTTTCAGAAGCATAACAGCGTGCAATAAGAACTCATAAATCATTATTGATGATTGAAAGGGGTGTATCATCATTTTTACATGAAATGGACAGTATGTGGGACATATAGATACATTTCCCAAAAAACGTAATGAAATTTATATTCATAATAAAAAATAATTCCATGGATGTAAAAGAGGAGAGTGAAATCCCTCACGAAATTTCAGCAAGGAAACAGATGTATATGGGAGGAATTAATGAGAAATAAAGTCATATCCCTTCATCCCAACATATATAAATAATTATAGTGGGGGTTATAAATAATACCCCAATAATTTTAGTTGAGAACAAAAGGTCATAACTACTTAAATAAAATTGGACAAGAAAATGAAGAGGGAAGAAATCCCTTACCTAGAAGTGTGATACCTAAAGCTAGGGAGAAGCATGAGAGAGGCGTAATTGGAGCTTGGGGACCCTTGGGAGGATTCTAGATAGAGAAAGGTAGGATTTGTACAAACTCCAAAGGCTTTGAGTGAAGATAAAGTGGTATCTTTGCTGGGTTTATATAGGAAAGGAGAGGGAAATCTTTATTATTTAGGTTTGGGACACCTCACATTAAACTAATCAAAACCACATACCAGACCATTATTTTTTCCAACGGGGAGTGAAAAAATATATTTTATATGGAATATTTACGAACATCTTAAAATAATAGGTTTTATTATGTTGAGGTGAGTCACACTCTCAAGGAAAATAATTTAAAAAGACAAAATTCTTTATAAAACTTGAAGGGTTGAATAATGCTCTGTAAAATAAATCAAAAAAACACATAATAATAGTATTTTAATGGTAAAACATATATTTCCCTAACATAATGTTTATAGTATTTTATTACATCACTATTGGGTCATTATGATGTCATAAAACAAGTTATATATTTAAATAGTACTTCATTTTTACCCAAATATTCGACTATTCTAGAAATTTATTAAAAATTCATCGTGGGATAATTTCGACATACTGGATCCGAAAAAAATATTCAGTTTATCTAAATAAATTTTTAAATATGTAAATTTTTACTTTTAAAATAAAAATAGACATTTATGGAAAATTCATGGGTTTTGACAAAAACAGTTTTCAAACCATAATAAAAATTACAATTGCATTAATAAAATTATACGATCATATATATTTAATTATAAGTAATTTTATTATAATAATAATAATATTTTATGAAAATATTATTTAATTCAAAAATCCATTAATTCATTAAAATAGATTTCTCAGTTTAATATTAACTAAAAATACAATATGTTCTTTAAAAACTATTTAAAAAGTAACAATAATAAAATGAATGCATGTTATTTATTTAGAAATAAGGTAATTAGTCAGAGTGCTAGGTTCTCATTACATAACCCTTTATAAAACCCTCATAAGATAGATGGATAAGGTGTGTGATGGTGACATACTCTTGGGGTGGCTCAAATAACATCGCTAGGGTGGTAATCTCTACTAAAATTCACTTCTCCCATAGTTGGTTCTGATCAGACTTAACATGTTCAAGCATGGCATGGGATTGGTCAAGAGCGAAGGCTAATGACACCACCTCCATTCTGATCTCTGAAAAATGGGATTCCTATGGGATATGTCAACAGGATGAGGACATCTATTCCTTTGTATGATAAAATAGGATTTTATAAAGCCTTGTATTTATACTATTCATGTGATCACTATTCAACTTCTATATTAGAAACATTCACAATTCTTAATGGTATTTTAAAATAAAACCATATAAGGGAATACATTTTACATTACCATAAAATGAAATTTAAATAGACTAAGAGTAATTTTCATTATTGAATTTTTGAGTCGTTATAATCTTCCCCCATTAAGAAATTTCACCTTCAAAATTTCATTTTCCCACACTAAAACAGATGTGGGTATCTCATATTCATCATTTTCTCTAATTCCCATGTTTCTTCTTTAATCTAGTTTTTTTGCGACAACACCTTGATGATGAACATTATTTTATTTCATAGTAATTTTTCTCTATGATATAAGATCATCACAAGTTGCTTCTCAAAAGAGTGATCATCCTCTAGTTGTACTACCTTTGAATAGAGTTCTTGTGAAAGGCTGGTATGTATTTCCTTAAAAATAATACATGAAATACATCATGTACTTTGTCCATGTTAGGTGGAAGTGTCAGTAGATAGGACAAATCCCCGACATGATCAAGAATCTCAAATGGGCCGATGTAGCTAGGACTGAACTTCCCTTTCTTTCAAATCCTCATGACCTTCTTCCATAGAGATATGCATAGAAGTACCATTTCTCCATATTTAAACTCAATGTCTTGGTGAAGGTTATCTGTATAACACTTCATTCGACTCTGGGATTCCTTGATATGCTACATAGTAGTTTTAACCTTCTCTAACATTTTTTTGACCATTTCAGGTCCTAGTAGCTGACGCTCACCGACTTCGTCCTAATATGCCAATGTTCTTCACCTCTTCCCATAGAAGGGTTCATAAGGATCCATTCAGATGCTAGATTGGAAACTATTATTGTAGGATATTTCAACCGGTGGAAGATGTTGGTTCTAATCTCCTTTAAAGTCCAATGAAAATTCTCTCAAAATATCCTAATGTGTTTCGATAGTCCGCTAAGATTGACCTTCAATTTGGGGATGAAAAAATGTACTGAAATCAACACAGTATCCAGAGCATGTTGATGGCTCTTCCAAAACATAAATGTTAATCTCGGATCTTAATCATATATAACAGATAGTGGTACTCCATGCAGCCTTACCACTTCCCAGATATATATATGTTCCAGTTGATCCAATGAAAAATCCTCCCAAATTGAAATAAAGTGTGCAGATTTTGTAAGATGATCCACAACAACCCATATTGTATTGTTTACTTTGGATGTATTTATAATTCTAGTGACAAAGTCCATGGAGATTTTCTCCCATTTCCATGCTGGCATGGGAAATGATTGCAAAATCCCCTTAGTATTTTGCATCTCAACCATCACTTTCTGACACACCAGGAACTTCGATATATACTCAACTATATCCTTCATCATATTATCTCACCAATAATGCTCTCTGATATCTCGATACATCTTTTTTTTTCTTGGGTGAATAGAGAAATTTTAACAATGTTCTTCATCCAAAAGATCCTTCTTCGGCTCTGGACTTGATGGTACCCATAATTTTTTCCCAAATCAATAAATTCTTTCTTCATTATCATTAAAATCATAGGATTTACCATTTCTGATAGGTTCCACATTCTTCTGAATTCCCACATCATCCATTTCAGTATCCTTTAAATTTTCCAAAAGAGATGGTTGAGAAAACATTTGAGATAGGATTGATGACGTTCCCTTCTTTAGGATTCCCATATACATATTCATCAAATATATGATGTTTGGGTTCTTCTCAATTATCACCAATGATTGAATCAATGTATCTTTTCTACTTAGATCATCTTCCACATTGTTCTCTTTCCTACAGTGGAAATGGAATGAGTTGTCATAGTCTTTTATCATTTTCAACCATCATCATTGGTGCATGTTCAACACTTTTTGTGTGAATATATACTTGAAGATTTTGTGATCTATATATATTTTAAACTTCACCCCAAAGAGATAATCCTGCCAAATTGTTTAAGTGAAGATTACCAAAACCAACTCCAGATCATGTGTTGGATAATTCTGGTCATGAAAATTCAATTTCCTTGAATCATAGGCAAAGACTTTGTCATTTTTCATCAACATACGACCCATGGACTTCTTCGAAGAATCACTGAATACCAGAAAAAGTTCTCATGTTGTGGGTAATGTGATCATGGGGGCAGTGATAATACTTCTTTTCAACTCCTTGAATATTTCCTCGCATTCAACACTCCATGAAAATATTACTTTCTTCTGAGTTAGCTTGGTTAGAGGGGTGGACAATCCTGATTAATTTCTCACAAAGCATCGATAATATCCAGCTGACACCAAGAATCTACGGATATCCATTACCGATGTCGGCCTTAGCCATCCCTCTATTGCACCTGTCTTCGAGGGATCAATAGATATCCCATTTAATGTGATGATATGGCCCAAGAATGAGACATCCTTCAACTAGAACTCACACTTTTTGAGCATTGCAAAGAGCTTCTCCACTCACAAGGTTTCTTTTAAAGTTCTTAGATTCTCCTCGTGATTCTACATAGTTTTGTATTATATTATAATATCATCTATAAAGACTACCACAAATTCATTGAGATATTCTCTAAAGAATATATTTATCATGTCTATGAATACTGTAGCAGCATTAGTGTGTTCGAAAGGCATTTTTATGAAATCATTGTGTCTGTATCTTGTACAAAAAATAGTCTTGGAAATATATTCCTTCTTCACAAATACCTGATAATATTCCAACTACAAATCTACCTCGGAAAAGTATTTTTCTCCACATAGATGGTCGAATAAGTCATGAACTCATGGGAGAGGATACATGTTCTTTATCCCAAATTTGTTAATCTCACAATAATGGATAAAAAGGCACATTGACCCATCCTTCTCCATGACGAAGAGGACTAGTGCATCCCATGGTAAAGTAGTTGGGAGTATAAACCCTTTATCTAGATTCTACTCTAGTTGTTTATTCATCTAATGATGCTCCACAACAACCATTCTATATAGATTTTTGGATATTGGCAATGCCCCATTTATAATAACAATTGAGTATTCAACATCTCTTCTATGAGGAAGACCAGGATATTCCTTGGGAAATTCTTCAGTGTATTCTCTCACAATAGGCATGTCTTATAGGATGGTTTCCTCCTTATACACAATCATCGGAGCTAGATATGTGTTCTTATAGGGCAGTAATTTCCACGCTTGAGAATATGGAGCTAAAGAAGATTCAACTTCCTCCTTGTGCTTGTATAGATTAAGGGGACGATTCACGCCATGGAGAGTGATTTAAATCTCACTACAATTTATGTTGGCTCTATATAAGGAAATCCATTCCATGCATGGAATTTCATCAAATTAAACTAGAGGGAGTATAAAATGGTTCCCCGGGAAATTCTATCCACTGATTGAGAATATAGAGGAGTTATATTCATGGGATGCTATGATTGCCCCATTTTTTGTACACAACGACATCATCACTTCCATGATTTTATATGGTGCTGGGATTGTTCTAATAAACTTTCATGATATAAAATAATGTGTAGAACCTGAATCAGAAATTAAGTTCATTATTCTTGAAAGAATAATTATCGTACCTATCACCACTTTGTTGTCGTTGTTCACTTTGGTAGTAGGGATGTAAAATGTTCGCCCTTGCTTCCATGTAGGTTGTTAGTTTCCTCTAAAAACCCTTTTTTACGGGCACTGATGTTCTAGTTTCCTTGGTTTATTGTTGTTGTAGAAATGAACAACATTTTGAGGTTAAAACGAATCATTCATCTCCTCTATTTCATCCATGGGCTTTTCTTTGTCGGTAGTTAACAACTATGTGCCCTTATCTTCAACACCTAATGCAATTCCTCATCCCTTTCAGGCAATTTCTGGGGTGCTGCTTTTTGCACATTTGGAAATTTGGGTTGTAACACCCCATGATTTTATGACAAATATTCTTTTTAATTTTATTAATGCCTTGTGTTGTACGCTACTGCAAAAATGAGCTTGCACAACACGCATCCCTGACTTGGCTTGCATTACACACAATCGTGACCTTCCACGATAGCGTGTGTTATACGCAATACTGAGTTGCGCTAAACAACGATATGTTATATGAACTACCCATTATGAATAATATCAACTAAATTTGAATTTTATAACATTATTATTAATCTTACACATTTTCGAGAACATGGTATGAGAACAAAATCAATTTTTAGAGTAAAATAAGTATTTTTCAAAAAATGTAGTTTTGCCGCCTCTTGATGGCGCACCAACATTAAATATTGTATTTGAAATTTCTATAAGATCAATTTGACAAAATAAAATTCCTATTTAAAATCACGATATAAAAATTTACTTTGGATAATTTTTTCATATTATTCTGATAACTTTCATAGTTTAATGAATAGTAAAAACACGCTATATTTTAATTAAAAACAACATTTTTCATCGCAATAATTTATATAGTTAGATTATCTTTTTAATTGGATTTAAAGTGTAATTAGAATATGTTTTTACCATTTAATCCAATGTTGGACATTGTAATTAATTTCACATTGAAATTGGATATAAACAAGTATCAATCTTTTGATAATTATTGTTTCTTAAAAAACACACTATTTGTTTTGATAATGGGAATTAATTTTAAAATTAATTAATTCCACTTCTATGTTGTGAATATGGGAAAATATACATCAATTTTGAATTTGGAATATCAAATAATACTTAGGCTGAATTTTTGGTATTTTAATGAAAAACTAAAATTTTCAATGAATAGTGAAACCACTTAGTGGTAGTTAAAAAACAGACTTTTTCATTTAAATGAAATTTTACCACTTCTGTGAATTTAATTTTGAAAATCTGAGAGACACAGTTAATATCAAGGACTAAAATTTGGTTCAATGAGATGAAAATAATTATTGGTGAATAGTAACTTTTTACTTTTTTTACCACGGTTAAAAGTAAATAGGGTAATTAAGGGTAAAAATGATATTATTATTACCCTAACAATGTCCAAATTCTATTGGATAAGTGTAATTCGACCGAAAACAACCTTAGGAATAACATATGACCATTTCGGCCCACTAGGATTAGATTAGGGCATTTATTATTAATTTATTTAAAGATGGGTTAAAATAGTTAAAATAAACATTTAATAACTAAATCATTTTTAATATAGAGTTATACAAAAGATAATTTCGACTATAAATATTAATTAGAAATCTAAAAATATTTCCTACATAATTATATTTGATTTTTAATTTTTAGACACTAAATAATTTAATTTATTTATGACACAATGAAGATATAGTAATTATCTTATTAATGAAATATTGAGATAATTGATGTTATAAATACCCAAATAAATGTAATTTGAGATGTTTTATGAATTAAACTAATTTTATAGGTTAATATTACGTGTTATTATTGATTTAATTAACTTTTTTTGAACTAATAATTCGGTTATTATTTTCACAAAAATTAATTACCAAGTAGTGTCAAGATTGACATAATATAGTTTTAAAAAAAATATATTATTTATTGTTATTTTATTCCTAAAAATCTAAGTATCGTCAAAATGACTTAGATAAGGTTTTATATATTAATAATAATAATCTTGGGGTTCGTTTGGCTTGTTATAGTAACTTTATTAACCTTATAGTGTAAGAAAACAAGAAGACACAGTAAAGGTAAAATTATTTAACGTAAAGTTAAATCTAAATGATAAGGTTACAATAGATACCAAAACTTGTCTAAATTATATTGGATGAAAGGATTTTGACCCATACCCACATTAGCTTCGAAATAAATCAATTTGGAGATATTAAAAACCGAATATGACTTTATAATAAAATAATATTTTCAGTTATTCCAAAGGTTCCCCTCTCCTCCCTTATAAAAGGGAACCTCCTCCCTATCTTCCTGACACCATTTTGAGCCTTGAAGCTCAGCCAAACTGTGCCCATTTTACTTCCTCATTCCCTAGAAACATCCTACAGTTTCTGGTCTTCTTAAAAGACCAATTATAGTTCCCTAAGAGGAGGTCTCAAAGAGGCGCTTCAAAGAAGAGGTAATGTCTGTTACCGATTCATTCAACTTTATTTCTTCTTCTACTTCTTCTTCATTAGTTGTTTCATATTGAAGTAATAACATCAGTATCACTCATATACTGATATGTTATTATAAGTTTTAAACAACCATATTTCACCATCTATCCATCCTATGGAAAACGAAATCACCGCACGTGTGTACGTACGGAATACCGTCTCCACGCCGTGGTGTAATCTATTTTCCACCACCACCATACTTGGATGGGTATAATGGTGTGAATAATGACTATATATGATTATTGAAAAGTGATATTGATTCTTAAATAGTATACATACACTCAATACAATTCCACGATCAGGGAAATGATATCATCGCCCGTGCGTACATACGGACTACCGTCTCCACAAACGCGATGAGATTCATTTTCCATGATTAACCATTCAAGAATGATTATAAAGTATATATAATGAATAATAATGAAATATATTACATAATAATGCTACTGTAATTATGTATATATATATGTATCTCATCTATTTATTTTCATTCAATTCAATGAGGAAATGAAAACAGCGTTCATGCATACGTACGACCTACCATCCCCATGAACGGTGTATTTCATTCCTTTTATCGATTTATAATATATATGTATATGATGAATATATATTATATATAAATCATGTTTTACATTCTGAAATTATGTAAATCAGGATATGAGTAATAATATCAAGAACGACAATTCGAAACACATACGATAAATGAAATGATTTTACCCAAAACGCTCCTTTTACATGGAATTTACAAAAGAACGGGTAATATAAACTCATAAGTGAAACATATATGATATCATAACAATGAATATGATTACGTAATAAGTCAATGACATTATTTAAATCATTATACAAGAGGTTCAGATCCATACAAAGCATATCGGACCAAAGGTAATGGATAATTTTTCAAATCTCATTTTTTTATCCGAGATTGCTTATACATAAGTATTTACCGGGGTTAATGTTATCATCCATGTCCATGTTTTATAAAAGTGTCCTTATGTATTTTTAATGTCATTTTTACCCATTTTTGACTTTTACTACAAGGTATGTACGGAATCATTCTTCTTTTCCATACGAGGTACTTTTTGACTTTTCCGACAAATGTAAGAGGAGAATGTTTTTTTAAATTATACGGCATGAAAGTATTTTTACGGTTTTATAAAGCCTTATTTTCATGAAGCTTACTCCAAAATATTTTATGAATATTTTCAAAAAAATCCCTTTCTTTTAAAATTTCATGACATTTTGTGGAAAGAAAATGATTCTGAAGAAGAAAGGATATTTTCCTCAAGAATTCATTTCATGTGTTTTATCAAAACCATTTTTCATCCAAGATGACATTATTTCATATGTGTATGTTTCAAGTATAATGTCTCTTTGATTTACATGGTTTAAATTTTCTTATTATGAAATGATATCCATTTATTTTATATGGATTAAGTGATGATGGGATGATGTTTATGAAACCCATTTTATTTATTGGGTTATTAGGAATGATGTATGTTTATTTTGTGGCACAAGTAAGAATGATTTCAGTATGAGATTGGTGGGACTTATATCTCCATAAAATGCATTGGGTAAAGATTTATATATCATGAGATAGACATGGCTGGAATGGTAAGTTAATCCGGTTCAGTGTTATAGGACTGAAACGAGGAGTGAACTTGATTCAGAAAGGGACTTTGTCCACCAAGATGGTCTTGGCAGCAATGCCTTGGCTAATATGGAAATCATAACATGTGCTGAATGGTTTCCACAATTACATGTTTTATTAGAATTATATTTTATCATGTTTTATTTTCCATTATGATATATGCCTTACGAACATCCACGATTTATGTGTTTGCTCAAGATTTTGATGTTTAAATTTCATGTTCAAGTATTTGCATTTCAAATGTTTATGGATTGTGTTATGTTCTCTATGTTTACCCTTACTGATAATTTGAGCTCACCATTTTTATGTTTTCTTTTCTCCAGTATATAAATAAAGGTTTTAGGTAAGAAAAAAAAGGGGAAGATCTTTAGGGGATAAGTTGAAGATCTTTCACCATGATTAGAAGATTAAATTCCAAGTTTCCAAAGACACTAAACTATTATGGTCCTTATGTGTCTGTGTTTGATATGTATTAATTATTCCTCAAAAGTAATGTAATGTCCATGTACGTCATGATTCGAGTCTCAACAGTTGGTATTAGGGGAATGGTTTAGTCAAACTTTGGAAACTAGATGCAAAAACTTTAGTGAGATCCCTAGAGATATTTCTAAGGTATGTCTAGGGATGTCCCTAAGTATAAGTATAAGTATATGTTATAGTCCTAGAATTATGGTAACGATATTAGATTAAACATAAGATGTTAGATATTCATGTTACTCCCACTTTATTATGATTTTTTCCTCTCACACTATTCTTTTTTCATTTTAGAAAATGGCTGGAAACAAGATGATCCACGATAATGGAGGATATGATGGACAATGGAATGATATTAGTCATGAGAAACCAAATTAAATGGGATTTGGAAGTCCAAAAATCATTATTATGCCAAATCATAAATGTCATAATATGATCAATAAACTCAAATTTGGTAAGTTTCCTGACTCGTCTAATAAGAGAAAGATGGAGTTTCATGATGATCATAGAGGAAACAAAGTTAAATTTCCCCTATTTAAATCATGTGGAAAGAGGAATCAAGGAGAATGTTTCAAAGGAACTGGAAGATTCTTTGGGTGTGGAAAAGAAGGACACAAATCCAGTAAGTGCAAAGGAAAATGTTTAGTTAACACCATGGATGAGGGTAATGGTATTGCTAAGACATCAACAATGGTTAAATGTTTTAAATGTGGAATGTACGGGCATTATGCAAACCAATTCCCTAAGGGAAAGTCTCATGAAGAGAATCTGTATGGTCGTATGGGTAGAATTTATGATGATGATGATGAAGAGACTACAAATGATATGTGAGATGAAAGAACTGTTGAAGCTCAGTCAATGGTTTAAGAAGGTAGTGGAATGATTAAATGTTTATCAAGTGTAATGTTGTATAAGTAATCACATGGTACTATGGAATAAAGAATCATCTAAGGATTGTTACACTGTTGTCTTTCCTTAAGTTATGAAAGTGTTTGAAGAATGGTACCAATAACCATGAAAGGTTATTCATATATTTTTGGAAAGTAGATGATATGTAAATAATGAAGGGATAAGGAGAAAATTAAATGTTTGATAGTATTCATGATCTCATGACTAATATAAGGAGACGATTATATCATAGTTTGAGTATATATAATTTTTGGATTTTGGTATGTGGAAAGAGTTAACTTTTGACAGCATTCATGTTTTCAGTAAGGTTTAATGGGTATTCATTTTTCATGAGAATACATGATTAATCCATTCACATGATTGGAATGTGACCAACAATATATATGGGGTATAAATGATGGTATTCACATGCTTGGTTGATGAAATTTCAAATAATTATTTTCATTATACTATGAGCTTAGACCAAATTATTTTGGATAAATATTGGAATGGATTATGTTGGACCTAAGTTAGTATTGGTTAAGGATAGAACTTGTTTCGATATTATTGATGGGATGTTATAGTAATGTAGTTTTAGAAAAAGCACAGCCTATAGGATGGGCAATAACCCATTGCGTCGGACAAGGATGTGGGAATCAAACCCACAACTGAAGTGTGACAGACCATTATCGCCTACCATTGGCCTAAAGAAGTCCCTATTTAGTAGAAACTAGTGTTATTATATTAATCAGTATGATATATGAAGTATAAGTCCATTTTAGAAACCATATATGATTAATCTCACTATAGATCGACTTATGTATATTTAATATCTTTTGCTAACCATTTGTTTGAGACATGTGGAATGACCCGTCATTCTATCAAATGATCTGCTAACACTTCACGAATAACAAATTCAACTTTATTTCATTAAGAGAAGAAGTGTAAATTGTTCAAGGCATGAACAATAGTGATATTGCACCAAAATAAAGTAAGTATTTATTCTAATACAAATTCTTCAACTTTAGGGAAATGATATTGAAAACAAAAAATGTTGTCCTGGTGCCCTTATATTCTATGAATTAGATGGTACCCTAGATAATCACAAATTTATGGCTTTGTGATTGTTGGCTTTTTCATACCCATGTTCTCTACCACTCTCCATCAGAACTTGATGGTTAGATTTTTCTTCCATATCCATATTTTCATCTATGTTATCCTACGTGGAAACCCAGTGATGTGTTAATTTGGGTAACCATTACGTTTCATACTTTAGTTTTTGAAGCCATGTTTTGGTATTCTTTTTTACGATGTGGGTTTTATTAAAGAAACTTACGAGTAGTAAACCATTTATAACCCTGACGAATTTTGAGGGCAAAATTCATTTTAAGGGGGGAAGAATGTAACACCCCGAGATTTTATGAAAAATATTCATTTTAATTTCATTAATTCCTTGTGTTGTATGCTACACCAAATGTATCTTGCACAAAACACATCCCTGCCTTGGATTTCATTACACGCAATCGCGACCTTCCATGATAGCGTGTGTTGTATGCAATACTGAGTTACGCTAAACAACAATATGTTATATGAACTACCCTTTATGAATAGTATCAACTAAATTTTGAATTTTATAACATTATTATTCATCTTACACATTTTCTAGAACATGGTATGGGAACAAAATCAATTTTTCGAGTAAAATGAGTATTTTTAAAAAACTGTAGTTTTGCCGCCTTTTGATGGCGCACCCACTTTAAATCTTTTTTTTGACATGTCTATACGTTCAATTTGACAAAATAAAATTCTTATTTGGAATCAGGATATTAAAATTTACTTTGGATAAATTTCTCATATTATTCTGATAACTTTCATATTTTAATGAATAGTAAAAACACTATATTTTAATTAAAAACAACTTTTTTCATCGCAATAATTTATATGGTTAAATTATCTTTTTAATTGGTTTTAAAGTGTAATTAGAATATGTTTTTACCATTTAATAAAATGTTGGTCATTGGAATTAATTTCACTTTGAAATTGGATATAAACAAGTATCAATCTTTTGATAGTTACTGTTTCTTAAAAATAATACGGTATTTGTTTTGATAACGGGAATTAATTTTAAAATTAATTAATTCAACTTCTATGTTTTGAATTTGGAAAAATATATATCAATTTCGAATTCGGAATATCAAATAATTCTTAGGCTGAATTTTTGGTATTTTTCTGAAAAAATTGCAATTTTAAATGAATAGTGAAACCACTTAGTGGTAGTTAAAAAACTGACTTTTTGATTTAAATGAAATTTAAACACTTATGTGATTTTAATTTCGAGAATCCGAGAGAAAGTTAATATCAAGGACTAAAATATTGTTCAATGATGGGAAAATAATTTTTTGTGAATAGAAACTTTTTACTTTTTTTATCACGGTTAAAAGTAAATAGAGTAATTAAGGGTAAAAATGATATTATTATTACCCTAACACATGTCCTAATTCTATTAGATATGTTTAATTCGACCAAAAACAACCTTAGGAATTAAATATGGCCATTTAGGCCCACATGGATTAGATTAGGACATTTATTATTAATTTATTTAAAGAACCGTTCAAATAGTTAAAATCAACGTTTAATAACTAAATAATTTTTACTATAGATCTATACATAAGATAAATTAGACTATAAATATTCATTAGAAAGATAAAATTAATTCCTATATAATGTGATTTTATTTTTAATTTTTAGACATTAAATAATTTAATTTATATATTAAATAATGATGATACAATAATTATCTTATTAATGAAATATTGGCATAATTGATGTTATCAATTCCAAAATAAATGAAATTTGAGACTTTTTAGGAATTACATTAATTTTATAAGGTAATATGAAATTTTAGTATTGATTTAATTAACTTTTTTCTAACTAATAATTCTATTATGATTTTCACAAAAATCAATTACCAAATAGTGTCAAAATTGACATAAAATAGTTTCTAAAACAAATATTATATTATTAATTGTTACTTCATTCCTAAAAATCTATGGTTCGGTAAAATGACTTATATAAGGTTTTATATATTAATAATAAGAAACATGGGTTTTTTTGGCTTGTTATTGTAAGTTTACTAACGTTATAGTGTAAGAAAACAAGAAGACACAGTAAAAGTAAAATTATTTAACTTAAAGTTAAATCTAAATGATAACGTTACAATAGATACCTAAACATGTCTAAATTATATTTGATGAAAGTATTTCTACCCATACCCACCTTAGATTACAAATAAATCAATTTGAAGCTATTTAAAACCGAATATGACTTTATAATAAATTAATATTTTCCGATATTCCAAAGGTGCCCCTCTCCCCCCTTATAAAAGGGCACCTCCTCCCTCTCTTCCTCACACTATTTTGAGCCTTTCCACTCAGCCAAAATCTTCCCATTTTACATTCTCACTTTCCTAGAAACATCCTAGAGTTCTTGGTCTTCTTCAAAGACCAATTTTAGTGCCGTAAGAGGAGGTCTCAATGAGGTACTTCAAAGAAGAGGTAATGTCTGTTACCGATTATTTCAACTTTATTTATTCTTCTACTTATTCTTCTTTAGTTGTTTAATTACGAAGTAATAACATCAGTATCACTAATATAATGATATTTTATTATAAGTATGAAACAACCCTATTTCACCATCTATCCATCCTATGGAAAATGAAATCACCACGCGTGCATACATACGGAATACCGTCTCCACGCCGTGGTGTAATCTATTTTCCACCACCACCTTACTTGGATGGGTATAATGGTGTAAATAATGAATAAATATGATTATTTTAAATTGATATTTATTCTGAAATAGTATACATACACTACAATACAATTCCATGATCATGGAAATGATATCATCGCTCGTGCGTACGTATGGACTACCGTCTCCACGAACGCGATGAGATTTATTTTCCATGATTAACCATTCTAGAATGATTATAAAGTATATATAATGAATAATAACTAACTATATGACCTAATAATTCTACTAGATTTATGTATATATATATATGTATGTCATCTATTTAATTTCATTCAATTCAATGAGGATATGAAAACAACGTTCATTCGTACGTACATCCTACCGTCTCCATGAACGGTGTATTTCATTACTTTTATCGATGTATAATATATATGTATATGATGAATATATATTATATATAAATCATGTTTTACATTGTGGAATTATGTAAATCAATATATAAGTAATAATATAAAGAATGACAAGTTGAAACACATACGATAAATGAAATGATTTTACCCAAAACGCTACTTTTACATGGAATTTACAAAAGAACGGGTAATATAAGGTCATAAGTGAAACATATATGATATCATAACAATGAATATGATTATTTAATAAGTCAATGACATTATTTAAATAATTATACAGGAGATTCTGATCCATATGAAGCATATCAGAATTAAGTTAAGAGATAATTTTGCAAATCTTATTTTTTTATCCGAGATTGCTTATACATAAGTATTTACTGGGGGTTATTATTATCATCCATGTCCATGTTTTCTAAAAGTGTCCTTATGTATGCTTAATTCCATTTTCCCCATTTTTGACTTTTACTACCAGGTATGTAAGGAATCCTTCTTTTTTTTCCATACAAGGTACTTTTTGACTTTTCCGAAAAAAGTACGAGGAAAATATTTTTTTTAACTTATACGGAATGAAAGGATTTTTACAGTTTTATAAAGCCTTATTTTCATGAAGCTTCCTCCAAAGGATCTCATTACTATTTTCATCAAAATCTTTTTCTTTTAAAATTTCATGACATTTTTTGAAAATAAAATGATTTTTGAAGAAGAAAGGATATTTTCTTCAAGAATTCATTTCAAGTGTTTTATCAAAACAATTTTTATCTAAGATGACATTATTTCATATGTGTATGTTTCAAGTATAATGTCTCTTCGATTTTCATGGTTTCACTTTTCTTATTATGAAATGATATCTATTTATTTTATATGGATTATGTGATGATGGGATGTTGTTTATGAAACCCATTTTATTTATTGGGTTATTATGAATGATGTATGTTTATTTTATGGCATATGTAAGAATAATTTCATTATGAGATGGGTGGGACCTATATCTCCCTCCAATGCATTGGGTAATGATTTATATCTCACGAGATAAACATGGATGTAATGGTAAGTTAATTTGGTTCAGTGTTACAGGACTGAAACGAGGAGTGAACTCGATTCAGAAAGGGACTTTTCCCACCAAGATGGTCTTGGCAGCAATCTGTTGGCTACTATGGAAATAATAACATGTGCTAAATGGTTTCCACAATTAAATTTTTTCTTCCCATTATATTTTATCATGGTTGATATTCCATTATGATATATGCCTTATGTACTTCCACAATTTATGTCTTTTCTCATGATTTTGATGTTTAAATTTCATGTTCATGTTTTTGAATTTCAAATGTTTATAGATTGTGTTATGTTCTCTATGCTTACCCTTACTGATCATTTGATCTCACCCTTTTTATGTTTTCTTTTCCCAAGGATATAAATAAAGGTTTTAGGAAAGAAAACCAAAGGGGAAGATCTTTAGGGGAGAAGTTGAAGATCTTTCACCATGATTAGAAGATTAAATTCTGAGTTTCCAAAGACACTAAACTATTACGGTCCTTGTGTGTCTGTGTTTGTTATGTATTGAGTATTCCGAAAATGTAATTTAATTTCCATGTACGTCAAGCTTTGGGTCTATACAGGGGTATTTGATCTTCTTATCACTGTTGGATTTATCCATCGTACCGCCAGCATTGAAGTCCTCCATATGCTTCTTATCCAAGAGATACCCCTGAGATTCTCTGATCTCCATTTTGACATTGAGGGAACATTGGAAAATTCCATCATAGATGTCGATGTCACAGATGGCCAATGCTTTATGTATTCTAGGTTTCATCCCACCAAAGAAGTGGTCAGCCTTGCATTCGGGGGTAACAACAAATCCAGAAGTGAATCGTGCATCCCTTGTGAAACATTCCTCGTATGCTCCAATAGATTTGTCGTCTTTTTTCGTGAGGGAAAACAAGTACCTTTCCATCTTAAGATGGAGGGTGCACGGAAAATATTTATCAAAAAATTATTCCGTAAATCCTTCCATTCCAATGCCTTGATCACCTCCTAAGGCTTTGTATTTTTGATCAATGTCCACCATTGATCAGTTTCACTCTACATATAATAAGCATCTAGGAGAACCTACTCTCGTTTGGAACATTAAATGATCGAATGATCTTTTCAATGGAGTTGATCCATTGTTTGGCGATTGAGAGATTGGATGATCCCTTAGAAGTAGGAAGCCTTTGTCTCATGAATATCTGAATAGCGGCTTTTTCTTTTTTATGGGGGTTTAATGTTCCTCTTGACCCGTGTTTCTATTAAAATCACGAGTTCATTGAGTTATAATCATGACAATGTTTGAGATTCCTGTTCACATTGGATTGGGAATCTCATTAGCTCAATCATCACATTGATCATGATATCGGTTGTTAACCCGAGTCCTCCTATTACTGGCCATTGGCTAGATTAAAAGGAATGTTAGGGGTAACACATAAAGGGTAATCCAAGAACAAAATATTTGACTTATAAATAACATTAATTTCCTTAATTTACGAATCTATAGGATTCAATATATGTTATCCATGATCTACATTCTAACATATATTCTTAGGGTATTTTTTTATTCCATTAATAATGGTTCATAATATGCTTATAAATATAACAATGAAAATACCCCAAGAGTTTCATAACCAAGAGTGCAGTATGACCCATTTTCGTATACCAGGCGACCCCTGGTCATGATCGAAACTCTTAGTTGGGTTTATCATCCCTATGTACATATGTGCTACCGCTACCTCTACCTTCTCGTATCCAGACATAGATGTATTTTCTTGATAAACCAATTAATCAAAAAAAATCCAAAACATAGGTATGTTTTTATTATTCATAGACTTGTTTCTAAGGCTTAATTGGGGTTTTATAATCTTAACCACAAAAATAACATAACCTTACATCAGATACCAACTATATCAACCATGTTTTTATTACATACATCAACACTATTTATTACATAAACACTTCACTTGAATCAACATGTAATTTTGAGAGGTATAGTGTCTTTGTGGTTTAGGTAAATTATATATCTACATAAAACATAGAACAAAATAACTTATTTAAAACCTCATTTACATGACAACTATATTCCCTCGTACTTATCAAAGCTTGAGATAACCTGAGGACATGAATAAGAAAAGGGTGAGCTATATAGACGAGTAAGGGAATAAACATGGAATAAAATGAGGAATAAAATAAATGTTAGACAATTTGAATATCAATGGATCACAAGATAAACATGAAGATAACGGTATGATAATGCCTGATAATCGTAATATGTAATTTTGGAAACAACACTTACCATAGAATTAGCATGAGCCAAGGATCATTACACATGATGCATGAGTAAACCCTCATTGCACATGAAGCATGATTAAAACCTTGTTGCACTATAATTTTCATGATTCAACACTAATTTCACATGATGTATCATGATACTATACATTACCCAATGCATTGCTGCGCTATCATGGTTCACCCTTCTTAAACATTTCATATCATGGAAAATTGTGCCACTTGGATCATAAAACATAGAATTAATCATCATAATTTGTTACACGATAGAGATATTTGAAATAAATTCATGAATCATTATAATCAATATGTAAATGTTCATAATGGTAAATACCCGTGATAGAGAAATGGGCATGGTATTCACTACACAATGACATTGTCTTGTAAAATTGCAGTGCAATTTCGATAGCATAATGTCATGAAATAAAAACTCATAAATTTTTTTTGAAGGGATAAAAGGGGTGTATAATAATATTAAATGTAATAAATAGTAAGGGGGCATATAGAAAAATTTCAAAACAAACTTAATGAAATTTAGATTCATAATACAAAAGAATTACGTGGATTTAAAAGAGGAGAGAAAAAGCACTCATAGAATTTCAGCTTTGTAACAGGTGTACATGGGAGGCATTAATGACTGAGAAAGTGGTATCCCATCATCCAAATATAAATTGGGATGTATGGTGGAGGTTTGTAATAATACCCCAACATATTTAATTGAATAATTAGGCATAACAACTTAAAAAAATTGTACAAAAAAATGAGAACGGATGAAATCCCTTACTTGGAAGTGCATCCCAAAAAGCGTGGGAGAGGCTTGAGAGAGGATACTTGGGAGATTGGGAAACTGTGGGAGGTTTCTAGAGAGAGGAGGCCAGGGGTTGGTCAAACTCCATAGTCTTTGAGTGTAGAGAAAGTCGGAGATTTGGTGGGTTTATATAGGCAAGGATAGGGAATATTTTATTATTTAAGTTTGGGACTCCTCACATTAAACAAATCAAAACCACAAACCATCCCATCATTATAACCAATGGTTCTTTTACAAAGGGGGGTGAAAGGAACTATTTTTTAATTCCAATGGTCTATCATCTTAAATTAATAGGGTTGCTTATGTGGAGTTCAGTCACACTCTCAAGGAAAACAATTTAAAAAGACCAAAAGTTTTCTAATCCTTGAATGGTCCACTAAATCTTTGTAAAATAAATAAATCAAACCCAAAATAACATTATTTTAATTTTCAAACATATATTGGCAAAAAATAATGTTTATAGTATTTTATTAAATCACTATTAGGTCCTTATGAGCTCATAAAACACATTATATATTTAAATAGTATTTAATTTTTACCCAAAAATTCGACTCTCATAAAATTATGAAAAATTCACCATTGGATAATTTCAATGTCCTGATTCCAAAAATTATATTAATTTTATCAAAATAATTTTCTAAATATTTTAATTTTTACTTTTAAAATAAAAACATACATATTTCGAAAATTCATGGGTTTTGACAAAAACAACTTTAGAACCTTAATAAAAGTCATAATTCTTTTCATAATATTAAATAATCATTTATATTAAATAAAAAGTAATTTGATAATAAAAATAAAAAAAATTTATTAAAATATTATTTAATTAAAAAATCAATTAAATCATAAAAATATATTTCTTAGTTGAATATTAACTAAAAATATTATTTGTGATTTAAAAACTATTTACAATGTAACAATATTAAAATGAATGCACACTCTTTATAAAAAAAATAATTTACATTGTCATTTTTCTAGGGTCTCGTTAAAGAACCCCATATAACACCTGCAAAAAACAGAATGGGTAAGGTATGCAATGGTGACAGACTCATGGGGTGGATCATATAACATCGCTCGGGTGGTAATCCCTATTAACTTCCACTTCTCCGGTTTTTGGTTACACTCAATATTAATGTGTTCAAGCTTGGATTGGGCTTGGTCAAGAGTGAATCCCAGTGACGCCACCTCTATTCAAAACTCCAAAAAATGGGCTTTTTATGGGGAAAATCTACTAGATGAGGCCATCGCTTCCTTTTTCTGAGAAAATTGGATTTGTTAAAGCCCAATATTTATATTAATCATGTGATAAATTTTCAACTCCTATATTAGCAACGGTCAAAATTCTTATTAAATTTTTGGGTAATGAAAAATACATTCTCAGAATGACATCAAACTCCAATAAGTACAAAGAAACAAGTTTTTCATGTAATTTATTTCCATATACCATAATATAAATATTCATACAATTCCCCTTTTCAGTAATATTTCTCCCCGGTTCTTTTAACAATAAGTTATTTTCTAAATTGTTGAGCTGATATTTCAAATTTACCAGAAAAATCCTGAGATATATTGGATTATCTAGAACCTGTATCGAATAAAAAGTTAAAAAATTGGATTAATCAAACAAGTTATATGAACCAGCTTGTTTGGATAGCCATACATTTTCTGAAGTAGTAGAAAAGGATCTCACCACTCCTTTCTATATATAGTTCTGATTTTTGGCATCATTGAGATCTCTTATGCCGTAGAAATTTTCATAATAAACAATCTCCCCAAAATTAAAAAACATTATATTTTTCATATCCGGTTTATTATTAGGATCATTTTCATTACAAATCTCGTACCATATGTCCAAACATACCACATCAAAAACACTTACCAATTTTTCTATGACATTCCCTTGGGTACTTTTTTCCACACATTTCACAATCTAGAAAATGAAATTTCTTAACATCAGATTTCTTTGGTCGATTATTACACATCACATATAACACCCCAACCCCAGAATACCAGAGTTGGTGCATTATTTCATAACATTGTCATGATCATAAGAAAATCATGTCTCAAAAGACCGATTAGTTTAGTAACCTTGTAAGTACTATATATATTAATAAGGATTAAATTACATTCTAAAATGGTAAGCTACAACATCATTGTTTCCATATAAAACACTAAGATCCCATAGACTATCGCTACAGATCAGTCATAAAATATTTCTTCGCATGTTGGGAAAAATAAAACATAGAAAGGGAGATCATAGATGCTCAGTAATGATAACAATATAGTTGAATATTTCATAAATAAGCATAAACATTTAAGGAAATGTATAAAATAAAATAGTTTTTAACAAAAACTTCATCATAATATGGAAAATATAAATCAAAATAATTCCATTTACTTACTCACATGGTAATTCTACTAGTCTAATTATCACATGAAATATCAATATCCACTTTCATAATGATGTAATGCCCAATTCCAGATATTCATAACCACATAGTGAAGGCCTTGTGCCATTAATAAAAATAAGATTATGTCATGGCCTTGTTCCAAGACACTAGTTTGTCTCATGAGACATACCAATTCATCGAGGAGATATAGCGGGATCCCACCGTCACATACAAAGTACAATTCAATCCTCATATGAAAATTTTTAAACATAACATAAACATTCATATTAAAACATGAATACGAAATGTCAATGCTTTATCCATAAACCAGGAATGGTATAAAAATAACACATCCACAGTAAAACTTATCACAAAACCTTCAATATAATAGGGATGTTTTCTATCATAATAAATCAACTTCAAATAAGCTTAAAATCCATCAATGGATTTTAACATAAATGAAATCAAAACCGTTTTTAGAAAAATATCGCTTTCAATTTTGAAATCATTTAAGAGTCAAAAAATTTATAAAGAAAACATTTATTTTGAAAATATTATTTTAATTTTGTAAGGTAATCTTTTGTGAAGTTATAATAGTGTAAAATAGATGCACCCTCCTTATACGTAAAAAAAGACATTCTTACCTTAATCTTGTAGAAAAGGCTATAAAGGACCTTGTTTGGAAAATGACAGAAATAATTCTTTATAAAAAGCTTTTAAAAAGTAGAACAAGGGTATAAATTACTTTAACCTATAGTCTAAAAAATAATAATAATGTTTTCAAATAAATTTTTAAGAAACATGTATGTGGATGATAAAGAGGCCTCAATAGATAATTACTTATAAACAACCTCAAAAAATGAAGAGATTGTAGAATTAACCCTTACCTTGTAATTTTCATTGGTCATGGGAGGGATAAAATCCTATATAATGGTTAAATAATTTTTTCAAAATTATACATGAATCATATACATTAATATGATATCATATATTATATTTTAACAATGCTTTGTTAATAATATCTTAGTATTATCGTCGTATCAGGTGTTAACTGATTTGTTTTCCTTTATATGAATTGTTACGTAAAACATATTTTGTATGTATGGGATGTATCTTATTCATATCCATAATTATATTAATTCGTTAAACATTATTTTTAATCATCAAATGAAAATTAGTCTTGAATGGAAAAGATGGGGAATGAATCTCATCACGTTTGTGGAGACAGTTATCTGTACGTACGCACGAGGGACAATATCATTATATTGATATTAAAATAATATATACATGGATGGTATATCATATATGAATAATAAGTATCATGTTATATTTTTTATTTACATCAATTACACATCATTTCTATTCCCATCAAAATAAAAATGTATTGAATATCAATTAGACCACGACGTCGAGACGGTAAGTTGTACATATGCACGTATGGTGACATGTCATTCAAAGGATGGATAGAATAATGAATATGGTTATACCATATTTATAATAACATCACTATAGATATGATATACTGTATTTTTTATTTTATAATGTAGAAAAAAAGAAATAGGAAGTGGAAAAATAATGGAACTTGAAAGTGGTGATGGAATATTTACCTCTTCTTCGGGTTCTTCCTTTTTATTTGATCAAAGTGCTCCTTAAGGTGGATTTATGACTAAAGGAAGGCCTCTATGATGAAAGGAGGACCATTAACAGGGTTTTTCGGTAGGGTTTGGCCGAAGAAAATGTCTTTGAATGTGTTAATTAGAGAGAAGGGGGAGTGCCGTTTTATAAGAGCGGTGAGGGGCACCTTAGGAAAAGCTAGAAATATTATTTTATAATAAAATAATTTGATGTATATAATGGCTCCAAACTGGATTATTTAAAGGATAAGGAGGGTATGGGTCTCAATCCACTCAACCAATAGGTTTTAGACAGGTTTGGGTCACTATATTAACAATATCTTTTAGATTTAACTCCTAGTTAAATAGTTTGACATATAATATGTCTCTTTGTATTTTTATATTATATTGTTAATAATCATACGATATACTTCCAAGAGAACCCCAAGTGGTTAATTAATTATAAAACTATTATTATATATGTATTTTGTACTAACATTATATTTATAGGAATAGAATATCAATTAATAATATAATAATTGTTTCAAAAACTCTTTTATGTCTATTTTGACACTATTTGGTATTTTGTTTTTTCTAAATTAATAAAATAATTATTAACTCCAGAAAAGTTCATCTAAAAAACCCTAATATGTCATATAAACATATAAAATTATTGTAATTCATAAAAATTATCAAATTACATTTATGTATATATTGATAATATCAATTATTTTAATATTTCATTAATTATTTAATTATTGAACCATCATTGTGTAATAATTAAATTAAATTATTTAGAGTATAAAAAATATAAATAAAATATCATTATATAGGAAATTATTTTAGGATTACAATTAATATTTATAGTCTAAAATATTACTTATATAACCCCATGTAAATTGTTTTTTAATAAAAGATATTTGTTTATGTCATTTTTGGCTTTACTTTAAATTAATTAAAATAAAGTGTCAATATCATTCATATGTGGCTCAATGGGGTCCCACAAATCTACCCAAGGATGCACATGGTTGGAAATTACTAATCCTATAATGTTAGGACAAGTGATAAGGTAATTTTTTATTATTATAATATTCTTTATACCTAAATTACTTTATTTACCTTTAACTAAGGTTAATAAAAGTCAAAAGTAACTATTCACAAAAAGATATTTTTTTCGTATTGAACCACATTTGACTTATTAATATCAACCGTGTCTCTCGGATTTTTGAAATTCAATTCATTGAAGCTATGAAATTAATTTTTATCCAAATTTTCAAATGCTCCTAGCAGGTGGGCAAAAGAAGGTAAAAAGTTTGATAAAATTTTTATAAATCTAAAATTATTATAAATCGACTCCAATGAATTAAATTAAACTAAAATAGGTATTATTTATATATATTGACCAAAAATAAATTTAAATAAAATAAATAATTATTTAAATAAAAAGTCTTTTTTAAACAATAACTTAGTGTTTTTCACTAATAATCACAAATTGAAAGTTTTCATGAAAATACCAAAATTTTATTGAAAATAAATTATTATGTCCTGATTCTAAAGAAGAAGTTTACTTTGTAAAATTGAATATATAAAAGTTTCAAATATTGGAATTAAAAAGGGTTTTCCATTAAAAGGCATTAAAATAGCATTTTTTTAAAAAAATAATTCTTTTATCTGAATGAAATCAATATTTTTTTCATTATGTATTAGAAGATAAAAATATGGATTCTAAAATTATAAGGAATATATAATTTTCAATATTCAGTTAATACTATTGATAACCGCTTTCGAACATCTAGTATGGTAAGTCGTGTATTGCTTGAACTCAGTGTTACGAGTAGTGAAAGTTATTGCATTACATTGAAGAAATAAATTACCACGAAATCTTGCGGTGTTACATTATTCCCTCCTTCAATAAATTGTGTCCTCACAATTTGGGATTTTTTTCGAAAATAAATGGTTGAAAATAGAAAATACCTTTGTTGGAAAACCAACATCGGAAATTGGGATAATAAATTTTGTTTTTAATAAGAGGAAATGGGGAATTAAAAAGTCCCCACCAAATTATGATCATGATTAAAAGAAAATTGGTGGAAATTAGACACACATAATTTCAGTAAAAACATAAATATTTATAGGGAGTGTTTGAGTTCATCAGTCATAAAAAATTGTATAATTTAGTGCCTCAATGGCATCAATATATGATGATTTAAAATATAATCGTATCAAAAAAACATATGGTATTAGGATAACACATTTATAGTTTTAAGATCCCTTACATAATGTTGAAGAATTAATTTATTTAGAGAATAAGAGAATAAAAAATAACATAACAAGTAGAGTTCCATCCTTTAACTAATTTCTACCACAAAGTCATCTTTCAATATAAAAGATAATAGAACACAAAAAATATTCTATTTTTACTTTTTTTATGGGGTTCCAAAAAATGAATTTATAATTAATCTACCAAACCTTTTAAAAAAACTACATTATTTAATCCAGAACATCATGTGGGCCAGTGGTACGTGATACACCTTTGTCACCCTTCGGTTATTGGTTTAAGTCTCACAGACTTGTCAGACACGACGGGTTGTCGTCCGACCACCGGTTTGTCCTTTTATGACAATCCAGAAATAATCTCAAACTAGAATTATCGAAAATACATCTGCCAAAACTCACAGTCCAAAATTTATAAGGAAGGTAAACAAAATGAAGATCCTTTTTTTTAACGTAATAACATGTGAACACCTTCTTCGTGTTTTCTTTTAAAACACTACAACATCCTGAATTACCATATAACCTTATTGATTACATTCGTGCCCCCTTATTCCTTATAGAATATTAGATATATAGATTCTATCCAAAAATGTTATAAAATACAACAATGATGGAATATACAAATTAGTAATCAGTTTCAAGGTAGTCAGGAATATCCAATATAATTTTTCCAAGTCAACAATCTCTTATTCCAAAAACATTACCTCATTACCTGGACCATATTAAGTATCAATATTCCTTCGACCATGTATTTTCCAAAAAAGTGTATCTTACTATTAAGAAAATTTTCAAAGAACCATATAATCTCAGATCCCCAATAAAATAGTACTGCAGTACATTCCTTATTTTTCTCTATAACTCATATAACCAGTATATTGTTGATACATCACTAAAATGAAATAATTTTATAATAACAACATAAGAACACTAGTCATTCCGCTTCATCTAAGGTAGTATCATAACTTGATTATTATCCAATAGCATTATTTTTGGTATACTCTGATGATTGGGACATTGATTCGTGTAGTGTCACAATGCCTTGTAGATGAAGCCTTTTACATTTTAAAAACCTTTTTCTTACACTTTCAATTATGTACTTGGTGTCCTTTTTCGCCATACATTTATAATACTCTCCTTCCCTTCAAGCAATTACCAAGGAGATTCTTTCCATTTTTATCACATTTAAGAAAATCCTTCTTTTCCCTATTCCCTTTATCCATATTTCTCTCTTCAACCATTTTCATATCTTTCTTCCCTTCAAAGCCATAGGATTCAGATAATTCTTTACTTATCTTATTAACACATGATTCTATTTATTTATATGTTGAAAATACATGGGAAACTATTTCCCTTAAAATGATGGATTAATACTGTGATAGATATGCTACTTCTTACTATTTTGATCATATGTGTTGCTGGAGTTCACACGCCTCTATTGGGTGCCGTTTCAATACAATGGCTTACACTTGGTCAGTTTTTTGAATTGTAATGAATAATTCTAAACTTGTAAAGTACCTGACATAAATTGAACAGTTTATTGATATAATCCATAGTCATAAAAATATTTTCATTAAGAAGGTATATACTCGTAAATCCTTAATAATGATTTTTAATGAAAATTAGAATTATCCTAAGAATATCCCCCAGGAGTGACGTAACCAAGAGTGCAGCAAGGCCCATTGTCGTGCCCCAGTTCTCGATTGAGTCTAGCTCAAAGCAATGTTTTTGGGTTTTACCCCTTGGTACATCTGTGCCAGAGCCGCCTCTACCAGCTCTTATCCAGACAGAGATGTATTTCATGGAAAAATAAAAATTCTCTACAATACCAAAATTCTAGGATGTTTTTCAATACTAATATTCAAAATCTATCTTAGGGTAATGTGATCTAATCAGATTTTATCTAAATCTAGTTTCCATGGTTTGTAATAAACTTTTTATGATACCAACTATAACACCCTGACCCCAAAATCCCAGATTTGGTGCAATATTACATAACATTGTCATGATCACAAGGAAATCATGTCTCGAAAGACCGATTAGTTTTCTAGCCTTGAACGTACTAGATAATTTTAGAAGGATTACATTACATCATTGAATGGAAAACTACCACAAATTTGTTTCCATATACTACACTGAGATCCCATAGGATATCCTTGAAGGTCAGTTATAATATATTTCTTCACATCATGGGAAAAATAAAACATACAAATGGGTGAGCTCAGCGGCTGAGTAAGGATAACAATATAGTGAAAGCTTTCACATATAACCATAATCATTTAAGGCAATGTATAAAACTAAAACAAAATCCTTTTCAACATAAAATTCATCATAATATGGTAAATATAAATATAAATAATTCCATTTAATTACTCATAGGGATATTATACTACTCAAATAATCACATGCAATAATAATTGCCACTTTCATAATGATGGAATACAAAAATGACAGACTTTCATAACCACATAGTCAAGGCCTTGTGCCAAGACTACAAATAAGATTTTTTCATGTCCTCGATCCAAGACACTAGTTTGTCTCATGAGACCTACTGATTCATCAAGGAGCTAAAGAGGTATCCATCTGTCACATACAATGTCAAATGCATTCCTCATATAATTTTTTTTAAAAATAACATAATCATTCGTATTAAAACTATAATACTAAATGTCAACACTTTATCCATAAAACATGAATGGTAGAAAAATAACACATCCACAGTCAAACATATCAAAAAACCTTTAATAAAATATGAATGTTTTTTAGCATAACAAATAAACTTCAAATAAACATAAACTCCATCAAAGGTTGTTGACATGGATGAAATCAAAACCTTTTTTATGATAAATATCTATTTCTATTTAGAAATTATTTAAGAGTCACATAATTTATTAAGAAAACATTTATTTTTAAGATGTTCTTATAGGCTTGAAAGGGAATCTTTGATGGTGATATAATCCCATAAAATAGTCACTTCCACCATAAAAGTTATAAAAAGTCATTTTTACCTTAATTTTGTCGAAAAGGTTATAAAGGACATTGTTTGGAAAACAACAGAAAGATTCCTTTATAAAAATATTATAAAATGTAAAATAAGGGTATAAATGAAATTAACCCATAGTCTATAAAATAGTAAGAATGTTTCGAAATAAATTTTTAAGAAACATGGATGTGGATGATAAGGAGGTCCCAGTAGATAATTACATTTAAAAAACCTCATATAATGATGAGATTATAGAATTAATCTTTACCTTGTACTTTTACTTGATCAAGGGTAGGTTAACCTATTTAATAATTATGGAATATTTTTTACTAAATTATACTGTAATAATATAAATTAATATGATATCATATATGATCTTTTAACATTGGTTTGTTAGTAATATCTTAGTATTATCGTTGTTTCAGGTGTTACCTGATTTGTTTTCATTAATAAACTTTGTTACGTAAGTCATATTTGATATGGATAGGATGTATATTATTCATATCCAAAATTATATCAGGTCTTTAAAAATTATTTTTAATCATAAAATAGAAATTAGTCTTGAATGGATATGATGGGAAATGAATCTCATCGCGTTTGTAGAGACGGTATTCCGTACGAACGCACGAGCGACAATATCATTATTTTGATATTAAAATAACATATAATTGGATGTTATATCATCTATAAATAATAATCATCATGTTATATGTATTATATTCATCAATTACACATCATTATTATATCCATCCAAATAATAATGTATTGAATAACAATTACCCCATGATGTGGAGACGGTAAGCCGTATGTATGCATGTATGGTGACAAGTAATTAAAAAGATGGATAGAATAATTAATTTTGATGTGACATATTTATAATAACATCACTATATATAGAAGATACTGGATTTATTATTTTAGGAGGGAAACACCAAATAAAGTGGAAGTGGAAGAAGAAAGCAACTTGAAAGAGGTGATTAAATATTTACCTCTTCTTCGGGTTCTTCATTTTGATTTGATCAAAAGGTATCCTTATCTTGGATTAATAAATAATGGAAGGACTATAGGATGACTTTAGTACAGTTGATAGGGTATTTGGGAAAGGTGTTTCTAAGCCAAATGGCTTTCAATGAGTGAATTATAGAGAAGGGGGAGTGCCCTTTTATAAGAATGGTGAAGGGCATCTTATGAAAAGCTAGAAATATTGTTTTATAATGAAACAATTTTCGGTTTCTATTGGCCCAAAAATAGAATATTTAAAAGATAAGGTGGGTATGGGTTGAAAAACACTCAACCAATAGGTTTTATACAGGTTTGGGTCCCTATATTAGCCATATCTTTTAGATTTAACTCTTAGATACATAGTTTGACATTTACAATGTCTCTTTGTATTTTTATATTATATTGTTAATAAACATACTATATACTTCCATGAGAACCCATGTGGTTCATTAATGAAACACCTATCATTTTATAAGTCTTTTGGATGAACCGTATGTTTTTAAGAATATAATATCAATTAATAATATAATATTTGTTTTAAAAAAACTTGTAAGTCAATTTTGACACTATTTTGTATTTTGTTTTTTATAAATTAAATAAAGAATTATTACTACGAAATAAATTCCTATAACCCACTATAATATGTCATATTATCCTATAAAATTCGTTTAATTCGTAAATATTCTCAAATTACATTTATTTGGATATTTATAATATCAATTATTTTAATATTTCATTAATTAGTTAATTACTGCAACATCATTTTGTCATAAATAAATTAAAATATCTAAAGTCTAAAAAATATAAATAAATTACCCTTATTTACGAAATCTTTTTAGATTTACAATTAATATTTATAGTCAAAAATATGAAATAAATAACTTCATGTAAAAATTGATTTACCAAAAGATATTTGTTTTTGTCATTTTAGCCATTACATTAAATTAATTAAAATAATGTTACATTATCATTCATCAGTGGCTCTATGGGGTCCCAAAATTGACCCAAGTATTCCCATGGTACCCCATTAGTCATCAAATAAGTTTAGTACAAGTGTTAAGGTAATTTTGTGTTATTATAATATTCTTTTTACCTTAAATTACCCTATTTTAATTTGACCGCGGTAAATAAAATTCAAAAGTTACTATTTAAAAAAATCATCTTATTGAACCACATTTTACATACTAATATCAACCTTGTCTCTCAGATTTTTAAAATTCAATTCACAGAAGTGGTAAAATTAATTTTAATGCAAATCTGAAAATACTCCTATGATGTGGGGAAAAGAAGGTAAAAAGTTCGATAAAATTTATATATATCAAAAATTATTATAAACTGACTCCAATTAAATAAATTAAACATATATATATATTATTTATCTATTTTTACATAATTTAAATATAAATAAAATAAATAATTATTTAAATAAAAAGTCTTTCTTATACAACAACTCAGTTTTCTTCATTATTCATCAAAAATTGAAATTTTTCAGAAAAATACCAACAATTTTATTAAAACTCAATTATTATGTCCCTATTATAAATAAAAAGTTTATTTTGTCAAATTTATTATATAAAAGTTTCAAATATTGTATTATAAAATGGTTCTCCATTAAAATGCATTAAAAGTTCATTTTTTTAAAAAATACTTCTTTTATCAGAAAAAAATGAATTTGTATTTTCATTATATCTAAGAAACTTATAATATCGATTCTAAAATTATAAAGATTATATAAAGTTCAAAATTTATTTAATTATATTCATAACTACTTTTGAATGGCTAGTTTGATAAGTCATGGTGCATTTGAAATCATTGTTGCATGTAGTGCAAGTTATTGCATTACATTGAAGAAATAACGTAACATGAAATTTTGGTGTGTTACATCACATGCCATCTAGAACTATTCTTTTTTTAAGTTCACAAGATCACCCCCAAACTCAATATCTACAATCTCAGTACTTCATAATAGTTTCTTATAACATTTGAATTCATGGGAGGCCGATTCGCTTTGATTCCATGGAATTAATACTGAGTAAAATCAGTTTATTTTTCAATTAGAGATCCAAAATAATATTTGAAGTGTTCCTCACCAGTCGGGTGAATTTTTCATCATACACGACCATTAAATCTCCCTTATTTTTCTTCAATTAATGGAATTTATTCTCCATACTATGTTAAACCACCTATGGAAAATATTTTTATCAGAATATAATTTTAAATTAATCTCACTCAAAGGCATCAAAATAATCTAAATCCATAATTTTATTATACATTGACCACCCCTAATCACCTTCACCTTCAAGACAATCAATTGAAAGACTTTCCTTTTGATTATTTGAATATCCCATAACATCATATATATTTTCAAGGGATTTAATCGACCTTTAAACTGCTAGTAGGTCTGAATATCCATTGAAATAATGATGTTGTTGTCTCCAAAATTATTCCTCCATTGTCATGTTCCTTTGTGGTACCTCTGGTCATTCTATTTCATAGATTCCAACACCATTTATAAAATCTATCATTTGAGAAATTATATTCAAAAACTAATCAGTTCAAATATCTATCATTCCGAGCTATAAATTCAGAAGGATATCATTCAGTTGGGGCCTCTCCTATTCATCTTTCTGGTTTCTTATGCAGACATCCATTCTGAACAAATTTATCATAGTCAAACAAAAAAGGTAATATTTAAATTCTATATGATTTCAAAATAACCATAATGAAAAAAACATTTATTTTATTCTATTAACATTATACTAACCACTAATTTTATCTAAACCATCCTTTGATAGTAACTAGAAGGACTCAAAAAAGTTATATTTCATAATCATTAATTTAGTCAAGAACTCACTTCCTTTCACATTGATGATCATTCAAAAATACATACTTGTCACCCATATAATCACTCATTTTGAAATTAGAGAAATAAATGATATTTATAAAAAACATATAATCATAAATAGAAATATAAAGGTGTTTTGGGGAATAAACTACAAAATCATGAATCCATCTTGGATACCTTATAATTTGTAACCCTCACTGATACCTTACAATTTGGTTTACCATTGTAGTTACACATGAAGTAACCATATATCCAACCTAAAAAATACACATAACCAGTGAATTAAAATAGATATAGGTCCCAAAAATCATTATAATCAATAACCATGAACCAGAAAATAATCATAAAACATGAATAATTTCATAAAATCATTACTTTTGAATTTTGAAAAACTAAATTTTGAAAAAGGATTTTAAAAGAAAATCCCTTAAAAATATAGTATAATTGATTTCAGACATAATAGAGTGGATGTAATATGTATATAAAGTATAAATATGCATAATTCAACATAATATAAAAAAATTCATCACATAAACAATTTTATTACCAAATAAATAATTATGTATATGGTTAGCCCAATGAATTGAAATTGGTTTAAGAATTCCCTTATCTTGGGATTGTCTTACATAAAAATCATTTAGACCTCCTATATAATTTTTAAAAGAGTGTTATTGAAATCATTAAGGAACCAATTCTTGTTTATAACACCTTATATTATCATTTCAAAACAACATTCACTGATTAATTATGAGTATTTTTTTCCGTCCATTGTTTTTGGTGTATTCTTTTAATGATTTGCATGATCGGTTCATGATAAATATTTTTGTCGATTGGGAGTGAAAATAAATAATTATAATGGAATGGTACTTAAATATTAACATAAACATAAATTATACCATTTATCATTTTGAATTATGACATGATAATGATTCCTATGTTAAAACAATATTGATATTTGTGTTGGTCATTTTAATGATTCTTCGAATGTAATGATATCAATTTTTTTATAAAATATTAAATTCTGTACAAAATGATTCCCAAAACATATATAAGATAAAATATATAGCATATATTTTGGTTTAACCATAAAAATGGTTTCCTGACCATTAATTAAGTATGTAAAATAAATTCATATCACATCGTCCCCAATGTCGGTAAATCGATGCATCACAAACGGTGTTTTAATTTCTTGAATAAGTAGGATAAGAGAAGAAATATAATGGTGAATCTCCCTTAAACATGATGAAATTATGAATATTAAATATAATAGATCGTTCATGAATCTTGGATATGGGTAGGCGAGTAATCAATCTGAATAGAAAAGAAAATGAAAAGAAAATGAACGAAAACAAAAGAGGAAGTTTTTCTTTTGATCTCTTCTCCTTGAGATCCTTATTATGGCCTTCGGTTTTGGATTTTTAGGGATAAAAAAAGCTCTAGGAAGTGGGGAAGAAAATTGGGCAGTGAATTTGGATGAACATAGAAAATTATCAAATCATGAGACGTGTTATTGGAATAGAGGAATGATGGTTGCATTTATATTGGAGGAGACGAGGGATTTTACATTATTTTAATCATAATTCTAATATTCTTTCATAAGACTATGAATATTCTTGATTCATGTGACCCCAAATAGTAATAATGGAATTTTAGTTTGATCCAAGTAGTCATACATCACATATTATGTCATAAATAATGCATTGAAATTATAATTTGAATATACTGTATTTTACCGTATTAAACTATTCATACAAATTCATGAATTTTTTATAAATCCCGAATATTCACCGAAACCAATTTTTGACCTGTAGAATTATATAATAAACTCCATTTGTTTTAAAATAATTTTCTAAATATTATTAATTTAATTTTAAAATATTATCATAAATTATTCAATATCTATAATTTTAAATCTATAACTCATTTTTTAAACCTTGAAAAATTAATCTAGTTGTCATCATGATAGATCTATAAGAAAATGAAATATTAGTAAAATTTAGTATTCAGTATGGTCATATTATAATTCATAGTACAATTCATTAATAAATTCTACTATTATCCAAAAATAAATTTGGTTCCATTAGACTCCAAATAACATAGTGATCACATTTGTATTTGACTGTTGTTTTTGAAATTTAAAAACTAGAAGCTGAAAAATTCAGTCTAAAGGATATTTATAAATATATACTTAAAACAATGTGTCATATATTTCAATTTTTTTAAACCTTGGAGTGTTACCTGATACAATGATACAATTATAAAATTCATCAAAAATGAAAGAGTGGGTGGATCCAAAATCAAATAAAACATTTCCTATATTAGAGTGGATGGTAAGTGTACCTTTCCCCATTTCATTATCTTACTCCTTGGATATGATATTAATTTCATGTTACATTCCTTTTTCTTTGGCCTTAATAGTTTTCTGATGTCTATCTTCATCAATAACACTTTTATTAGTGAATTTATTGGCATAATTCTGTATTTCCTTTCACTTATAGCATTGAAGTGTATGCCGGGTATTCGATGTAGCCATTTCTTTGTTCGCATAATTAGATAAATTTTTTCCATCACATCACCATTAAATATCCCTATTATGTTTTTTTTACACCTAAAACATATACTAGTCCCTTTAACACAATCCCATCCATGATTATTTCCACACATTGTACACAAGGGAAAACTCATCTTCTTTTCAATATGGTCTATAGATTTTTGATTAAATTACATTGTTCTCTTCTTATCAAATCCGTATGACTAATGGGTTACTCTAATATCTATCTCAACCATTAGAGAACATCGAAAAAATTACTCATTTATATTGATATCCCATATGGATTTTTCCGTTCAGGGACTTTGTTTTATGCCACTAAAGAGTCGATAAATTTTACTTTGAAGTTGGATAATAATTTCGGAATCATACCTTTCATGACTGGAAAAATTTTATTTGTTGGTAGAAAAGGATTCATCATCCTTTTTTTAATTTCATTGATATCCTTATTAATCTATGTTCAAATAATATGAGGAACGTAATTATTTAAAAATAAGTTCGAGAAATCTTCCCATTCTATGGACTCAATTAAATATCTTGGCCTTGCAATCATTATTATATTACAATATTGATTATCTTCATCTTCCAAATGATATATTAGTAGGATGGATTTATCATGTACAAAATATTGTAGAACTAAAAATTTATTTTCGATGGTACTGATCCATTATTTAGCCACTAATGGATCAGAAGACCCACTAAATGAAGGTGGACGTTGCCTCCTGAAGGATTTAATGGATTGTTTCTCCATCCTTTTCTCGTTTATAAGTGTGGAATGATTCATAGCTTGAGAAACCTATCTGAGTATGGCTTCCTGATTTTTGATTCCCTCACCAATTACATTTGGTTTATCAGGTGGATAATCATACCATTTAATTTCACATTCTTTATTAATTTACTTCCTTATAGTTCCATCCATCGACTATAACTAAGAATCATAGTGTGAGAAACACAAATCCTATTGGGAAAACCATATAATTTAAGAATAAAATTTCAATTTAGGACACTTTAGGTTTTATCCAATGTTATGCAGGAACATATCTAAAACACTATTTTAGGATTAAAACCTATACATTGACATATCCTTATGGTTATAACTAAAGTTTTCTCTTTCTAGTTTCCGTTGATTAACTATATGTTTTCTATGATACGAACTATAATGGCCCATAATTTACATATATATTTTTCTACAAAATTGAAGAATATTTATTAAAAAAAACAAAAACCACAAGAGGACAATATGGTTTAATGAATTCATAAATTGGGAAACATAAGCAACTAGTTCATAAATCATCTACATTATCTCTCACTATTTCATCATATCTTGACTCCTTTTTGACATATCTTTCTTAATAACCTTTTTTAGGACCATGGGAAAATAAACATATGAGAGGGTGATCTCAAATTCTCATTAAGATTAAACATGAGAAATATAAATCATATCATAATCATAATAACATAACATTTGAAAATCTTTTCCTACATTTAAAAGATCATAATATCATTTCATGGGATAAATCATAAAATTGAAATATAATCCCAATAGTCATTACATAAGACATAAAATTTTAGAGAATACACGCATATCCATAGAAAAATATTTCATATTAGTCAAGGCACATTTCTAGGACCATCATAATAGAACAAAATTCTATTACTAAACAATGTCCACTCCTCATTTCAGCCATGTACTGATAAACAAGAATTACATGTTGTTCCAGTCATTTCTATATCATGAGATATATATTATTAGCCAATGAATTGGAAGGAGATATCTGTTCCACCCATATCATACTAAAACCATTCATATGGGTGCCAAAAAATCATAAAAAACATTCACTAGAGCATAACCCATGAAATAAAATGGGTTTCATATGAATCATCCATCATAATTGATAAAAAATAAATTTCCTAAATTTCATTCCATTAAAAAATTAATGTAATAATAGGAATAGAAATTGAATCCTATTTAAATAGTTTCATCTATGATGGAAAATAATTTTTAGACGACATGTAAAATAAATTCTTTGGGAAAATATGCTTTTTTCTTAAAAAAATGTTTTCCTTCCTCAAAATAGAACACAATTTCAGAAGAAATAATTTTATGAAAAAATAACCTTCTAATATTATAGGTGGTTCTTCTAGGAAATAATTATTTTTAAATCATTAAAATCCATTCATACATTACATGTTAAAAAAATATTCTTCTAAAATTTTTGCTGGAAATGTAACAATGTACCTCGTACTGAAAATGACCAAAGATTCCATTCAAACCGTTAAGTAAAAATTAATCAATGGGTTAAATTTATTGCAAAAAATTATATAAGGATATAATGAATACATTAATATAAATATTTAGGAAACATGGGTTTGGATGATAAATATTTCCAAGTATATACTTATGAATAAACAATCTCGGGTCAAAATGAGATTTTCAATGTTATCCAATACCTTGGGACTGATAATCTTCATTGTTACTTATTATTCAGTTATTAACATCATTATGTTATTATGCATGTTTCATAGGATTTATTTTTATTACTCTTTTTTTATAGTTATATCATTTAGATTATGGTATTAGTATAATATATATATATAATATTTATTAATTAAATTCATTTATATAATCGATCTTTAATGAATATTAAATAGAATGAATCACATCACATCGTGGAGATGGTAAGATGTACGTATGCAAGATCAACGCTATTGTTTCCATAATTTTTGAAAGGTATTAAAGAAGATGGAGTATAGTATATAAAAAAATTTATATTAAACATATATATTTATTAATTCCATAATTATTCCCAATCCATGTATGGTGGTGGTGAAATATGGATGACACCAAGGCGTGGATCAGGTAAATTGTACATACACACATATGATGAGTTCATTTTTCATATGATGGGTAGAAGGTGGACTATGTTTGTTTCATAATCATGATAAACACCCAATATATTTTTATTACTACAGTTATAAAAATATAATTAAACAAATAATGAGGTGTATGGAGAAGAATACCGAATTTTAAAATAATCTGTAAATGATGTTACCTCTTCTTCGATGTGCCTCCTCTAAATATACACAATGATCACTAGACAACGTATTTGAATAAGACAATGACCTATAGAATGTTTCTGTGGAAGTTTATAAGCGAAATGGGAAGGGTATGGTAGAGTTTGAAATCGTAAAAATAATTTAATAGTTGAGGGAGGAAGTTCCATTTTATAATTGTTTCATGGGGTACTTCTAGAAACCTCAAAAATTATAATTTATAATAAAATTAAACACAAATTAAAATCCACCAAAATGTACCAATTTCATGGATAAGATGAAATAGAGTTGTAATATCATCATATAATAAATTTATAATAGTTTTTTGGTCAATTTAAGTATTATTAGTCTAATTAACATATAGTTATTCTATTTAATGTTTAACTTAGTTATCAAATATTTCAATATTAAAAAGGTAAAATATTTACTTATTTGATGTCAATAAAATTATAAATAGATACTTTAGAACAATTTAAACGATATAATAATTGTATTATAATATAAAAATTATTTTATTCTTTTTAAATAATTTATGACAACCATATTTTGAAAAAATATAAATTTTGTCAATTTTGAAACTATTTTTTTCAAGGATTTTTATGAATATTCAATTATTAAGTGAACCACGATAAATATATTTCTTATATCCATAAAGGGGTAAAAGTAATCAATAAAATTTATTTGACCTCATAATTATCTCATTTAATATTTATTAATATTTTATTAATAGCATTTATTTGATCACTTCGTTAATAAAATAATTACTACTAAATTTTTATGCAATTCTTTAATATACATATTTTTTCATTAAAAAAAGAAAATATATGATGATGATAAATTTATTAACATTAAGAATAATACTTTTAGTCTAATTTATCATCTAGAAACCGAAAATTAAAAATGATATACTTCTTTAAAACCTGAATTTGATAAATTTATCATCACATTAAATAAAATAACATATGTGTCATAATCCCTTCTATAATGCTCTAAATGGACAATAATTAGACCCTTAGATTCATATGGTCGATATATACTCGACCAATAATTTTTTTCCATGTGTTTGGGCCTTTTAAGGTTATTAATATTTTGATAAAAATTGTGTTACTGATTTCTCTTAAATTTATTAATTTTTTCATCATCAATGTACAAGTCATTAAGGTTATTATATCCTTCATAAAAATTAAAAATAAATTATCATGATAAATAAGAATATTTTAACATTAAAATGAGTATTTTTAATGTAATTTTTATTCAATAAGACCCTATATTAAAAATAAGTTAATTATTAAATTTTGTGTGAGATATATTTCACTTTTCTATAAATAAAAAAACTAATTGTCATAATCTCATCAAAATGGGTTAAAATGTATACAATTTAGACCCTTGTATGTTTTAGTGAAAATTATAATAATCCAGTTATATTAATATATAACTTAGAGTAATTTAAAAATATTATATTTAAATGTAATTACTCAATTCAACATTTAACAATGTTAATAAAATTTGCAAATATTACTATTCAAATTACACAAAAATAAAATAAATCTATTTATATAATTTGAACCCATAGATTACAAATATATAATACATTATTCAAAATTCAAAATATAGAAGTGGGGGTAATTAATTTAAAATTTATATTGTGGCTGAAATGTGAAAATGGGATGTAAAAGTAAAAATAATGCAAAAGATTGAAATGTGTTGCATGTAAATACAAGTTCAAATTAATTCCAATGTCCTACATTATATTAGGAGGTAAAAATATATTCTACTTATAATTTAAAACCATGAATAATATAATTTAATCAAAAAAAGTATTTGAATGAAAAATATTATTTTCCATTAAAATTTAACTTATATTCACTCTTCATCAAACCATAAAAGTTATCAGAAAAAGATCATAAATTCATCCAAATAAAATTTTTGTATCCCAAGTAAAAATAACACGACTTTTATTTCATATAAATATTATAAATATGTCAAAATATCAATTTTAAAATGTTTCTCCATTCAATGGATTAAAATTAACCTTGAAAAATTGGTTTTTATTCATCACATAGTGTTTCATTCATACCCTAAGACTAAAAAATCCATTGGATGAATTTCAAAAATATTTTATTAGTTATATAACATATATATCACATTAATTTAATTACCAAAATTAATTGACTCAAGAAGACAAATATCTAATTGATTTATATTTTTCATAAATAATTGACTGCCAATAATTTCAAAATTCAATTTCATATGTTAGATATAATTATTACCTTAATCCTAGCTCCATTTTTATAATGATAATTTTATAATAAGGGTGTCTCATGGTTCATTTAATCTCATGATTTTGGGCAAATAATGCAATCGATAAATAAAAATTATTTAAATAAAATATTTTATAAAAACATCCAGGTGTTACAAATAGTCTTTATTTACCTTCAATTTAGTATTTAGAATATGTTGAATAATTATCCATAAGTTATATGGGATCATTGAATCACGATCAGAAATTACCGGATGTGGTTCCCCTTGCAGCATCACCGCATCATTTACATATATCATGGCATGTTTGATAAGTGGTAAATATTCTCGAATAGTAATGAAATTTTCAATCGTTGTGAGTCAATACACTATAACAATTATTTTATTTATTACTTTGGAAATTCTTGGGAGGAAAATGACACAGTCCACAATGACATTTTCCCACTTCCTTATTTTAATGGGTTGTGGTTATGATTCCTCTGGTGGAAGTTATCACTCCACCGTCACTTGTTAAGCACAAATCCCAATATTTTATTTTGGGATATATTTATTTTTATATTATCATAAAAATAATGAGATATAATGTCCTTATACATGTCAATGATTCCATTTTGTTTACAGAATGAAGAGATTTGAGTTTCATCCATATTCTCCATCCTTATCTCAATGATAAATGGGACACATAACCTTGTATAAAATTTCAATAAACCTTATTTTTCAATAATAATCTTAATAAACCTCCCACTAATTGCAACTAATATAATCATTTGTATCAATTTATCTTATCTTCATTAAATATTTATCTTCACTAATAACTATGGTTGTCAAACCATTTTTTAAATTATTGATGAAATCTATTCCCCTATGATTCCAATATCTAACTATAATATGTTGTTGTTCAATGGATCTCACTAAATACACATAATTTGCATCATAATAGTGTCTTTATACTTAATTATTCCATTAGTTAGTTATGTCTTTCAGGGTGATCATTAAATATATATTTATTTTCTTTATGATTCTACAACCATATTTATGGTCAAATATTCACTTCCTTTTATATGAATATATACAAAAATCACTAGTGGTTTTTTAATATTTCAAATTTATCCCCAAAATATATATCCTCAATATAATTAGAGATAACATGACTATATCTCACTGTTGATCATGTGTATGATAATTCTTTTATTGAGTAGTTAAATATTCAGATTAATAAGAGATAACATTGTCGTTTTCCATGAGTACAAACTCATGCCCATTCAGACAAGAATCACTATATATAATAAATATTTCATTGAAAATGGGTCGGGTTAATATAGGTGTTATAAAATATCTCCTATTAAATTCATGGAAAATATATTCACACTCAATTTCAAGATGATACAATATCCTTTTAGAGATAACATAGTTTGTGGAATAGGAATTCATTATATGATTTTCACAATCCTCTTATAATGTCTTTCTAATCTAAGGAAACTAAAAAAATTCTTTTACTATTATAGGATTATCCCCCTCTTCAAAAACCATTATCTAGGTAGGTAACATTAAGATAACTTCATTGGTTTCAAACTTCCAAAATAATGGAACTTATTATAACCAAAAATTAAATGGAATTTTTTTCCAAATTTATTCTCCTACCTTGGAGTTTTCATTATAACCCTTAGACGATACTCATTTTTTCGTGACTTCTAGAATATAACACAATATCCAAAACAAAAACTACCACCAGTTTATCTTGGTAGTCACTAATGAAATTATTTATCAAATCCATAAATATATAAGGATCATTTTTTAAGAAAAATGATATAGACACCTAATTCCTATATATTGTTCTGAAGGAACCCTTTAGAATATATTTTATCTTCTAATTCAATTTATAATACCAAGATTAGATGTTAATCTTAGAAAACAATTGGTCTCCATGAAGATGGTCATATAAATCATCAATCCATGGGAGGTGGTACGTGTTCTACACTCTGATCATGTTTTGGTATATACAATCAATTTATATCTTCATTGATCCATCCTACTTCTTTACTAAAGAATTAGTTCTCCCCAAAGAGATACACATGGTTGGATAAATCCGTTATCCAAATGATCTTTATGTTGTTCATTAAATTCCTATAACTCCACATTTTTAATTCTATACGGGGTTGAAAATATCAGTTTGGATATAGTTATGAAATCAATGGATAACTCTCCCGCTCTTTCGAGGGGAGTTCCAGGTAATGTTTGAAAAAGTAAATCAAATTTTACTTTAATGATGGGGACATTTTATATCCTTATATATTAATTTACTTCTTCCAATTATTCAATTATATCCATAAAGAATGCTATGTGTGGTGATTAAAGATAAATACAAGGTTGGTATATCTCTACATAGAATATAACTCTAGGTTTCCCATTCAATACAATTATATTTCCCTACTCCTGTAGTTGAACATTCAACTTTGCATTCATAGCCAATATATCCCTTGTATAGGGTCTAATTCCAACATGGAAATAACTATTATAAATTTGATGGTATTTTACATTCCATATTAAATACTCTAGTTTATATATGCTATTGATTCTACATCTATATGCTCAGGCATTAATTTTATAATCTATTATAAATTGGATGAAATAAAAGAATGTATTGAACTAGAATCAAACTGTGTACTTAATGTATTTGAGGGAACAATGAGTATACCCACCATCCCATTATTTTAAACCTCAACTAAATTCTTTATGATAGAAAAGTCATGATCATTATGCTGTGGACTGTGCTATAGTTTATGGTGGATTCTGACCATTATCATTTGATATTGACAACGATGTTAAAATATCCCATGATTACCCCACATTAATATGTGGATTCATTATTGGACTACACCATCTTCTATTTGACTTCAATATTTAGGATATGAGGCTTCACCTCACTATGAATGTTTCATTCTATATGTCCATTTCGTCCACATATATATATATCTTTCTACACCCACCAAAGTTGATCACTAAATTCATTATCCCGTATTATTGGTACATTGGATGTTTCACCTTCATTCATTATATTCTATGATCAAAATTATCCCAAATGTTTGGATCCATTTATATCATATTATTATTCACCCTATGTGACCTTTGTGTCTATCCAGACTCCAATTCCACCATCCATGATCTCTATAATATATCCGTATACTATTCATACTTTTTAATATACCAAATTCCTCCACATATGGGGTCCCAATAAAATAAAAAATCAATCAACCATTCTCATAGAATCTATAATAAGGATAAAGGTGTGGTGAGAAATCATTATAATGTTATCTTCATAACATCCCATAGATGAATTTCCCGTTTTCATTAGCTATAGTAATTCCTTATGTTTTTTTTCAAATCATGATGGGAAACAATTTATTTAAAATGAATCTACTGATCTTTTACTACTTCATAGACATAATCTCCCTTCTTTCATTCATGTTTTTAATTATATTCCCTAACTAGTATTCTTCTCCTTCCTTATAGTACAATTTAATAGTGATTTCCTTTTCAAAGAATAGTGGAGTATAGAAAATGTATTTTCTATTGACATGATACTTTGTTCAGTAATAAACGGGTGATTATATCCACTAAAAGAATGTGTTCATTGATGCATGAAGGACTCAAAAGAATTAGATTCTTTTAGAGGTGAATAAGGACACTAAACTTGATTACTTATATTTTTCCTATCATTATATTTTTGATTCTTCATCTTGACTATGTTTTATATTCCAACCTACATTATAAGTCCATAAGTGCATCATTCCTTCCGCTCATCATTTATGTGGTTCCTATAATTTTTCAATTTTTTTAATAAAAAAACCATAATTATAAATGTGGTACTATTAGAAATTTTATAATCATAAATGGGGTTTATGTCATAAAACATCATTTTAAATATGTAATTATTCGATAATAGATACATTTTCTATATATCATTCATAAAGGTTCATGAAAATTTTGGGATTAACTAATCATAGCCCAATGACTATCAAACCAAGTGTCTAGCAATGCTCGTTTTCATCAACTGCATCTCACTCTTGTCTAGAACATTGATATTTTTTTAGTCATTTCCCCTGGGCACATCTGTGATTGATCTATATCCACTAGTAGTATCATGATAGGGATTTATTTTTTTTATTCTTATTAAATCATAATGAAAAAATAAAAGGATATTTGCCTAGGTTTATATTTTTCCGTAAGGTTCTTATTAATGATATAAATTCCATATTTCAAAAAACAACCAAATAATTATCTGATAAAAACTATAGCATCCTTACATTTTATTAAAAAATATATTAATTAAATAAAACAAAACTCATTATATTTTAATGAAATGTTTATTAGATATCACAAACATAATACATGAAAGCATAAACCACTACTCTAATCCACATGATAGTGTCATTTGTGGTTCCACACAAAGTTAATTTATCTATATCTAATATCCACCTTAAATACATCAATGTAATGGGGTGATCCTTAGCCCATTAAGGGAATATAAATAGAGATATTTAGCATGTGACCATAAGGTATTTCAATATGAAAAATAGGTATAAAAATAAAACATTATTAGAAGATAATGAGGAATATAATAATGCATATAATAAGTGACATAGAAGGGAAATGTGGAAATATATTAAAATAGAACTTTAATTAGAATATCATCGACGTCTATCACGAATGATTTGTACATCCGAATAACTGTGGTTATTTGCCATGGTATCATAATAAATTTCCTATGAAGAAATTAATTTTTTGACCCAATGCATTATATAACTATTTTTTATCTCCCTTAATATGTATTTATTTCATGTGATCCACAAATATCATAAAAAATCACTTCATTAATATAACATGGAAATGAAAAATAGGTTTATGTCATGACCCATCCCTCGGGGCATGTGTCGTAACTACCCCAAGCCCGCCTTCTATAGGCCTGGGGCTGGAGACTAGCACCAAAGTCATAATTCCCTAAATATGGGAAGGAATTGACTTTATAACTGTAAAGACACACAACAGAGTACATGCAGGAAGAAAAAAACTAATAAAAAATGTATTAAAAAATGTGATTAAAAGTAAAAGTGTCCATAAATACAATCCCAACTGTAATGTTCAAGTACAACTGAAAAGGGAAAAACTGCAAAATGATGGAAAGTAGCTACTGGATCATCAACCACGAATCCTACTTGAAGGGTATGTGCAGATATACTCCTCAGCACTCCCCATCTGTTAGTCTCCTCCAGTTACAGTCTCATCATTAGGTCAACCTCCGGGTACCATCCAGTCCATGTACACTCACCCACGGTCAGCGCTGTCTATCTTCTTCATCCAACACAACGAGGTGCGGGCATATCCCAAGCAGGGGTGAGTATAATGAAACTCAGTAGGGACCCTAAGACCCTCAAGGTCTCACAAAAATAAACATAGGAAAACCATAAGGAATGAAATCAACATATAACTCCACTTAGATATATGCCCATACATATACCTAATTTATCAAGTAATCCATATAAATCATGAGGAAAGCACAATGTTTATGACTCAACTCACATAGTTATAGAACTTATGTAGAGAGATAGAGATGATCAGAGTTATCCACTAAATCATCTATTCTGTTGAACCAACATATGAACTAGGAATAGAAATCATAACTGTCAAACCCACATATGATCCAGGAACAGTAAACGAAGCTGTCAAACCCACACAGGATCAAGGAATAGTCTTTGAAGCTATTGAATCCACACAAGGTGCAGGAACATTCGTCAATGATTTTGAAACCACACACGATCCAGGAACAGTCGTCAGTGTTGTCAAACGCACACAGGATCCAGGAACAGTCGTCATTACTATAGAACCCACACAAGATCTAGGAAAAGTCTTCAGTGTAGTCAAACCCACACATGATCCTGGAATAGTCTTCAGTGCCCAGCCAGCAATAGGGTTCCGCACGAAGCATTCTTGATTCCGAGAGGGTCCTCTCCCCAAGCCATGTTTTGATACATCAACTGCCACGATATCCCATGTGGATGTATCCAAAATATTCGTCCTTCCATATGAAACTCAACACAATAGATGGTGCGTTAATCTGATGCTCGGTCTGAGAGTTATTGGCATTTTTATTCTGTGGGCCCGATTGGATTTATGTATGATCTAACCCTTCCATACCCCAATTGTTTCAAAACATCGAGTGGGGTATACTAGAAGAACCTTCTCTTACAAAGGTTTCTGTTTCCGTAGACGGTTTGTCAATAAACTTCCCGTAACTCAAGGTACGAGCAAAAGAGTGGAAACTGGTGAAACGGGTCAGAGTCCAGTCTGGCCCATTCGGACCCACCCGAACCGCGGGTCTGACCCAGCTTGTGGGTCTGACCCGGATAGTGGGGGTGGACCACCATGCGCTAGGTCTGGTCTGCGCTGGGTCCGGCCCGCTCTGGGTATGGTACGCATGGCTGGCGGCCCACAAGCCTGGCGGCCCGTGGGGTCCTCCCTAACCGCGTCCAGGGGGAGGTCGTGCCCCTGGGAATCCTCAAATGGCTATGCCATTTAGTTGGGAGACAAAATAGGTTCCACATGGCGTCGTTCTGCATAACACGGGACCATGCGGTGGGTCCCGCTCCTCTCGGTTGGCCGAGTGGCCAGCTGACTCCTGTGTGATGTGGATGTGCCATGCCTCCTCTAGCAACCCAGCGGCTCGAGGCGTCGGTCTTCCTCGCGGTCGACCTTGTGTCGGTCACCACTGCACCATCACGGCAATGGGCCACACCCCCATTTGTTCCATTGCGCGGCGCAGTTGCACCGTTCCATCCTCGGCAACCCGGTGGCTCGATCCAATGGTCTCCATCGTGGCCAGGCTTGTGTCAGCTACCGCTGCTCCACCGCGGCCCGCCGGCCGTTCGCTACTCCTCCGGCGGCGTGGTTGTGTCACCGCCGCCACACGATGACCCTCGTCGTTTCCATCCACCGACGATCATTCCGCAGGGCACCAGACAAGTTTCGGTGGACCGATTCTTGATCCGGAAGAAGTCGCGCTCTCCTCAGGGCATCGCCTTCGATCCGAAACTATTTTTTAAGAGTAACACTCATCCCTGACTCATGACACGTGTAAAATAAACTTCAATAAAAAAGGCGGAGGGTCAGTGTTACAACCCAATGTTTTTCAATGGATATTACCTTCTTATATTTATCACATGAAAGAACATCATAATGAACTACTAAGTGATAAGTTACTGTTATACATAAGTTTGTCACTTTTGTGTTTGGAATTTGGAAAATCCAACATACACGGTTGTGTTCAAGATATTTTTTAGATTCTAATAAATCAAAAATAATTTTATTCTGAATATTAACATAACCTAATGAATTGTAACATGACCTTATGAATAGTGATATACCCTAATGAATAGTAAACTTACCTATGGTTATATAAAAATAATATTCCAGTTGGAAGTACGATATACCGATATTTTATACTGAGTTAATGGATGTTTTAAAAATGGTTTTGATAATAAATTATTATTTTAATTAAATATTAAAATAATCATATTTAGAAAATTATTTTTGAAAAATGGACTTCATTTTGGGATTCTACATGTCGATAATTGGTTAGGGTGAATTTTTGATATTTTTTTGAAATACATGATGTTTTGATAAATAGTAGAATCCGATAATTTACAATAAATGATAAATAATGGATTAATTGTGTCATCGATGACGCTCTGCTGATGTAAGCCAACTTGGTTCGAATTCACATGACCCATTTACTATTCTTGGTCATGCAATAATTACTATTCAATGTCTTGGGAAGAAATAATAAATTACTGATTATAATATCATGAAATCCCTCCACTCCCCCACTATAAAAAACCCCTTCTCTCCATCTTCTCTCCACATCTCTCAAGTACCAAGCCTTCTCTAAATTTTGTCCAAACCACTTCCCAAGGTCCTCCCACACGTCCCATAGCTCTCAGACTCCTCAAAATAACAAAACCTTTCCCCTTAAGAGTTTCTCAAAGGACGATGTCTCAAGAGGTAATTTCCTCTTTCCAAATTTCATCATTTCTTTTAAGATCCTTTCTTTTTTATTTTCTCTCCACACTTACCATCACCATAATAGCATGATAAATCCAGTAACATCAATGTACTGGAATGTCTTCATGCAAGTTGTATATTTCATTATCTTCTCCCTTTACCCACCATTTTATTTGAAAGAAATGAAATCACCATTTGAGATGTGCTAATTTAACACATTCAAGGACAACTGTTTATCAATTTCAATTATAATATTTAATTCTGGACATTAAACCATTTGTGTTATGGTTGAACCAGATTATTATAAATGTAATATATCCTATTTTTGGTTTTTTAATCTTTTGGTACAAATGGAATTAAGTTATAATGAAAAACGCATTCTTTGTAATCAAACCCACCGAACAAAAAAACAATTATCACTAAGATTATATATGTAATAATTCAACATCACTCTAAGTAACCTAATTAAAATTAAAAAACATATAATCATCTAGATATGAACTAAAGAATGTAACTTCAATTCTAGACAACCAATTTCATCTTCTATATAAACCAAAAATGAATATAAGTGAACCGATCTTTTAAATCCATGTAAACAAACTAGCCCGAACAATGAAATTGAACCTTATAACTAATCATAAATGATTTGAGTGAACGAAAAAGGGTTATAATAAATCAATTACATATAGAAGAGGTTCCGGACTTATGAAGTAATAATCCTAATATGTTAATTCAGTTCATTAATAACAAGTGTAGAACACCACCTGATTAGAGGTAATGGATCCTCTCCTTTTCTCTATTAATCAAGATTTTCCTCTATACTATGCCTTTATATGTGTACTAGAATATGATGGGGTATGTTTAAGAACATCCCCCGTACGTCCTTCTGGATTTATAAGTGATGAGAAACCCCATTTCTCTCTCATCAATCCCTCTAGGTCACACCTGACACAATTCCAATAAAATCGTAACGAATTCTACCCGAACTGTAACACCCCAAGCTTCCACAGTATGATTCTCTTTGAATAATACAGTTGCATGTTTTGTATGCAACTTCGAGATTCTAACACACCGCGACCAATCAAAGTATCCATTATGAATAGTAATAACCACTTTTTGAAGTTTTATAAATTTTATCTCTCAAAATGGACTTCATTTTTGGATTTGGAATATCAAAATTATCCTAGGGTAAAATTTCGGTACTTTTCAGAAAACTTTTATATTTTGGTGAATAGTGAAAATTACTAAATTTTAATCAAAAAAGTTAATAGTGATAAATTATGAATTTGAGTGGTTTTAAAGTATATTTAGAATATATTTTTACCATTTAATACAATTTTTATCATTGGACATAATTTCACATTTAAACCGTAGATAAACTAGTGTCAATCTTTTGATAGTTATTATCTCTTAAAAACAAGCTTTTTGTTTTAACAATGGGAATTAATTTTAAATTAATTTCTTCCACTTCTGTGTATTGAATTTAGAAAAATAGATTCCATATTTATAATCAGGAGGTCCAAATTGTTTAAATAGCTATCTTCTATTTTTAGACATTTTGAATAATTATTTCGGTAAATATTTTATTTATCATGGTTAATGGGTAAATCCGTTAAATAAGTGTACAAAATTATATTATAATAATATTAAATTACCATAAAACATGTCCTAACCCTATTGAATGATACATTTCCGACCATGGGAATCTTTGGGTCTATTTTGGGACCCCATGGATCCTCTTGTAAGTGATAATGACACTTTATATTAATTGAGTTAAAGTAAATACAAAAATGACATTAGCATATATCTTTTAGAAAAAACAATTTACATAAGGTTATATATGTTATATTTTCATCTATAAGTATTCATTAGAAAGCTAAAAGTATTTACTAAATAATGGTCATTTATTTATAATTTTTAGACATTTTATAATTAAATTTAATTATGACATAATAATGATGAAGTATTTTCCTTATTAATCAATGAATCAAATAATTAGTATTATAAATGTTAAAATAAATATTATTTGAACGTATTGATTCCATACACAAATTTTATTGGTTAATATGACGTGTTATGATTTCTAAAATAAATTTTGTTTTGAATTAATAATGTTTTAAGACTTTAACAAAAATCAACTATTAAATATTGTCAAAATTGACATAAATGAGTTTTTAAAACAAATCTTATATTATTAATTGATATTATATTCCTAAAAATATATGGTTCGTCCAAAGGACTTATATAATGATAGGTTTATCATTAATGGACCACTTGTGGGTGTCTCAGATGTATATAGTTTGTTTATTAACTATATAATACAAAAATACAACGTGACATGGTAAATTTCAAACTAATTAACTAAGAGTCAAAACTAAAAGAAGAGGTTAATATAATAACCCAAACCTATCTAAAATCTATTGGTTGAAAGGATTTCAACCCATCCCCACCTTATAATTTTAATAGTCCACTTTGAAACCATTATAAACCGAATATGAATTTATTATAAATTAATACTTTATGTTTTTCCCAAAGAGCCCCTCCCCCCCCCCCCTTATAAAAGGACACCACTTCTAACAAAATATCACAACTTAAAAGCCATTTGGTTCAGCCATACCCTGCCCAAATATTCTCTAAAATTCCCTAAATTTAACCTATAGGCCTTAGTTTTATCATAAAGCCAACCTAAAGATCCCTTTTGATCAAATCAAAATGAAGAACCCGAAGAAGAAGTAATGTTATCACCACCCTCATTCATGTTCTTTTCATCTTATTTCTTTGTTATTTCCATTATAAAATAATAACTCCAGTATCTTCTATATACTGTGATGTTATTATAAATATGGTACAACCATATTCAGTATTATATCCATACCTTGAATGACATGTCACCATACGTGTGTATGTACGGATTACCGTCTCCACGTCGTGGTATAATTGTTAGTAAATAAATTATTATTTGGATGGGTATAATAATGATGTGTAATTCATGTAAATAATAAATATAACGTGATAATGATTCTGGATATATGATACAACATACAATTATATATTATTTTAATATCAAAAGAAAGATATTGTCGCTCGTGCATACGTACGGACTACCGTCTCCAAGAACGTGATGAGATTTATTCCCCATCGTATCCATTCAAGAATAATTTTCATTTTATGGTTAAAAATAATGTTCGAATACTTAATATCATGTTGTATATGAATAAGATACAACCTATCAATAACAAACACACCTTACGTAACAAAGCATATAATGGAAAACGAATTCGTTATCACCCAAAATGACGATAATACTAAGATATTATTAACATAATAATGTTAAAAGATCATATATGATATCATATTAATGTATATAATTCCTTTGTAATTTAATAACAATTATTTCACCATTATATAGGAGGTTATCCTACTCTCCACCAAGGAAAATTACAAGGTAAGGGTTTATTTCACAATCTCTTCATTATTTTAGGTTGTTTATACGTAATTATCTACTAGGACCTCTTTATCATACAAATCCATGTTTCTTAAAAATGTATTTCAAAACATTCTGACTATTTTACCGAATATGGGTTATTTTCACTTATACCCTTGCTGACTTTTTATAAGATGTTAATAAAGGAATCATTCCGTCATTTTCTAAACAAGGTCCTTTTAACCGTTTCGATAAAATTAAGGTAAGAATGTCTTTTTTAACTTATACGACAGGTGCGGCCTTTTTCTACCGTTATAAACTCGTCGAAGCATCTCTTACAATATTATAAGAATATTTTCAATGTAAATGTTTTATTTTATAATTATGTGACTCTTAAATGATTTCAAAATAGAAAGAGAAATTTCTCTAAAAATGGTTTTGATTTCATCTATGTCAACATCCATGGTGGATTTTAAGTATATTTGAAGTTGATTTATTATGATACAAAACATCCATATTTTATTGAAGTTTTTGTGATATGTATGACTATGGATGTTCTATTTTTATACCATTCATGGTTTATGGTTAATGTATAGACATTTATTATTCTAGTTTTAATACAAATGTTTATTATATGTTTAAACATTTTCATATGAGAAATTAATTGGACTTAGTAAGTGATGGGTCTAGCCCACTATAGCTCCCCAGTGAATCGGTAGGTCTCATGAGACAACTAGACGTGTAATTGGCTGAAGCCCTTTCCATATTTGATTTATGGTTTTGGCCGAGGCCTTAATCATTTTTCGACGTCTTGGCTGAGGCCTTGAAAAAATGTTTCAAAATGTCCGGCATTATACATTCCCTCTTTATGAATATAATATTTATGGTTCATGTGGCCATTCGACTAGTATATAGCCCAGATTATGTTTTATTATGGCCTTATTAACTTAAATCATATTCCTTCCATAAAAGTATTCATGATTATTATTGGTAAAAGCATGTGTTTTCAATTATTCACCATGCTTAATATTAATGTTATCTTTGGCTGTAGTGCTTACCCTTACTGAGCGTTTGAGATCACTCCTTTCTTGTGTTTCATTTTCCCAGGATTTAAAGAAGTTAGTTATGAGTGACTTTCAGGCATTATTTTGGAGTCTTGGATGTTTCCAAGGAAATAAATCCATGTTGAATTTCTTTTCAAGTTGTAATATTGAACATATGTATGAGTCTTGTTTCCAATAATACAAAACAGATCGGTCGTTCGAGACATTATTTCCTTTTGATCATGCCAATGTTATGTAATAATTCATCGACTTTGTGTAACTGGGGTCGGGACATTACAGTTGGTATCAGAGAAAGTTTAGTACAAACCTTGGAAACTAGATTTAGATAAACTCTAATTAGAGCACATAACCCTAAGATAAAAATTGAATATTAGTATAGATGAACTTCCTAGAATTTCTGTATTGTAGTGATTTTGTAATTTTTCCAAGCAATACATCCCTGTCTGGATTACGAGCTGGTTGAGGCGGCTCTGGAACAGATGTACCTAGGGGTAAAACCCGAAAACACCACATTAAGCTAAACTAGAACAAGAACTGGTGCACGACAACGGGCCTTGCTACACTCTTGGCTACGACACTCCCATGGTATATGCTTAGGATAATTATCATTTTCTTTACAAACCATTATGAAGGGTTTATGAGTATATATTTCCTCAAAGAAAACAATTTTTATGATTATGGATTATATCCTTAAATAGTTAAATCTATGTTATGTGTTTTACAAGTATGGAATTACGTATTTTGATTCATAAACTAATCTAGTTTATTCCATTGTTTAGAAATGGTGCCAAGTGGAAGGAATGAAAACTGTATAAATGCACGCACTCTATGTAGATATTTCCCTCCTGCTCAAGATAATTATAGTGGAGTTGGTGATTCCATTGGTGCTGATCATCTAATCACTATAATGGAAAAACTCTCTTAGGTTATGAATAATAACCTTACCCGTATGGAGCACCCAAATCCACAATGGGGAGGATCAATGTTAGATCGCTTCATGAGGAAACAACCACCGACATTCAATGGGAGTAAAAATCTATTAGTGATTGAGAAATGGATAAATTCCTTAGAGAAAATATTCCATGCCTTGGGGAGTAGTGAAAGGGAAAAAGTTATCATGGCAGTTTACTGCCTCACAGGAGATATTGATCAATGGTGGTCATTGATTCAAAACAAAAAGGAAGAAGATGAAGTATAAAATATGGAATATATGGAGTTGAAAGATATTTTCATAGAAAAATACATTCTTCATGACCATCAATCATATATGGAAAGTCAATTTCTGAGTTTCAGACAAAAGGAGGATGAGAATGTCACCAAGTATGAGGTTAACTTTACAAGGTTAGAAAGGTATGATGGAGATTATATATGTAACCCAAGAAGTAATATTGATCATTTCTTTGATGGGTTAAAACCAATTATCTAACGAGCATCAGTATCACAATCCATCTCATCATATGATGATATTGTCTTGTGTGCTATTAAGACAGAAAAGGAATTCTCTAAGTCTTATGACTTTAAATCAAAGCAAGAGAAGAAGAGATCTATGGAACACTCTGGGAAAGGAAATAAGGAATCATGAACGAAGGGATGAATTGAATTTCCACCCTATGATAATTGCGGATCGAAGCACCCTGGTGCCCGTCTAAAAGGAAAAGGAGTATGCTACAAATGTGGACAGAAAGGTCATCTAGTTGGTGATTGTAAAGGAAAGAAAGATGCAACCAATGTTCAATGCTGAAATTGAAGAGAGATGGGACATTATGAAAATGAATGTCCAAAGCATAAGGGAAACATACCTAAAAAAGGCCAAGGGTTCTAGGGTAGGCTTATGCTATCACTACTGCTGAGGTAGAAGCTCCGAAAGACGAGGTGGATAGTAATTTAATGGTTTCCTGAAGTTTAGAAAATGAATAATTTGATTCTGGATCATCGCATTGTTTCATATCATCCCAGTTTGCTATGAAAATTTGATATTTTCAATTTGATTTAACAAGGGAGTTGTCAGTCAAAACTCTTTAGGGAAGTATCACTGCTACAATGTTCTGTGAATCAGTGCCCATTAGAGAATATAAATGTTCTTTATATGCTGATCTCATCATCATAACTATGACTGAGTTTGATATAATCCTCATAATGGATTCACTTTCGGACCATGATGTGATGATTTATTGTATGAAGAAAGAGGTTAAGATTTTTGATGATGATTATAAAGAACACCTTATCTTTAGAGAAGAATCTTCACCACTTGATTCTTATATAGATCCACCCCCAATAGCTAAACTAAATTCAATTATCAGGGGGAAGAGAATAAAATAACTGTGGGTGAGAAAATGAATTTTCAAATAGAGGATGTACCTATTGTGAAAAAATACGTAGATGTGTTTCCGGATGATTTACCAGGACATCCTCCAGAATGAGAAATTGAGTTTTACATTGATTTAATTCATTGTTCATGGCCTATGTCAAAGACCCCTAATAGAATGGCCACTGTGGAGTTAGTTGAACTAATGAAACAAATAGATGAATTGATTAATAAGGTATTTATTTTCCCTAGTTTCTCTCTATGGAGAGCCCATATCCTTTTTGTTATGAAGAAAGATGGATCTATGTGGTTTTGCATTGACTACAGGGAGATAAATGCTATAACAATAAAGCAAAAGTATCCCATACCTCAAATTGATGATTTATTTGATTAACTGCATAGAGCTCAATACTTTTCATAGATTGACCTTCGATCTGGATACCATCTGTTGTGTGTGAAGAAGGAAGACATTCCGAAGACAACATTTTGAACCAAGTACGGGCATTATGAGACTACAGTAATGCCTTTTGGGTTGACTAATGCACCCTCTGTTTTCATGGATCTCATGAACAGAGTTTTCAAGGAATATATTGATGAAATTATAATGGCATTTATTAATGATATCTTGGTATACTCCAAAAGATACAATGATAAAGAAAATAACTTGCGCATTATATTGAAGACTCTGAGAAGACACGACTTTTATGGGAAGTTTAGCAAGTGTGAATTCTGGCTTCAGGATGTTTCTTTTCTTGGCCATATTGTCTCGAAGGATGGAATCTATGTTATCATTCTAATACAAGAGAAATCCATGAATTTCCATCACTGACGAGTATAACCGAGGTACGTAGTTTTATTGGTTTAGCAGGTTATTATAGATGTTTCGTCCGTAATTTTGCTCGATTGGCTAACCCATTAATGAATCTCACACGTAAAGGGGTTAAATTTATCTGGAAAAAAGAGTGTGAAGAATGTTTCGATGAAATGAGGAGAATATTATTCAATGCTCCTATATTGACTCTACCATCAGTGAATGAAGGGTTTGTTATTTATAGTGATGCATTGAAAAAAAGACTTGGTTGTGTCCTTATGTATAATGATAGAGTTATTTCTTACGCATCCAGAAAGCTGAAAATTCTTGGGCAAAGTTATCCTACTCATGATCTCGAGTTAGAAGATGTGATATTTTCTTTAAAGATATGGAGACATTATCTCTATGGTGAGAAATTTGAGATTTATACTGATCACAAGAGTTTGAAGTATATTTTCTCACAGAAAGAACTCAACATGTGGAAAATGAGATGGATTGAACTACTCAAGGATTATGATTGCATGATACACTACCACCAGGTGAAGGAAAATAAGGTGGAATATGCTTTGAGTAGAAAGGATCATGGATTATTGAACAAGATGTGAGTTTAAAAGGATCATATTTTCATGGATCTAGTAAAGATGGATATGGGAATCCCATGGAAGGTGAAACATCAATACTTTTTCAAATGGTTGCCTAACTATCTTTAATAGAAAGGATAAAGAGTTCTCAGACCGATGATGAATAGTTTTAAAAGAATATTAAAGCTGTGAATGATGTGAGATTGAGAAACATTGTGTATGAAGATGGAATTTTGAAATTTGGGAAGAGACCTTGTATTCCTGATATACCTGATCTAAAAATGGAATTGTTGGATGATGCTCATAGTTCCAATTTCTCTATACACCCTCAGAGCTCCAAAATGTATATAGATTTGAAGGAACATTATTTGTGGGACAATATGAAGATGGAGATTGCTGATTTTTTTTCGAGATTTATTATTTGTCAACAAGTGAAAGATGGAAGGCAACAGCCAAGTGGAGTATTTCAATCTCTTACCATACCTTAATGGAAATGGGATAATATCACTATTGACTTTGTCATGGGACTACCATAGACTCCAAGAACGAACGATGCAATATTTGTCATTGTTGATCATCTTACCAAGTCATCACATTTTCTTGCTATAAGAGAAGATTTACCACTTGAACGTCTATCAAGGCTATATATTAATGAATTGGTGAGACTTAATGGAGTACCCCTATCAATTGTTTCTTATCGTGATCCCTATTTTACTTCATTATTTTGGAAGAGTCTTCAGAAGGCCATGGATACTGAACTTCGTTTGAGAACTGCCTACCACCCAAAAATAGATAAAAAATTAGAATGGACTATTTAAACCTTAGAATAAATGTTGAGATCAGGCTCACTTGACTTTTAGGGTATGTGGGGTCAATATTTACCTCTGGTGGAATTTTACTATACCAATAGCTTCCATTCAAGTATTCAGATGGCACCATATGAAGCGTTATATGGAATGTGATGTCGCACACCAACCTGTTGGAATGATGTTTGTGAAAGAAAACTTGTATGCCCAGAACTGGTGGAGGAATCAATGGAGAAGGTAAATGTAATCCAAAACCACATCAAAGCAGATCAAAGTAGGTCGAAGAGCTATGCCAATAACCGAAGGAATGATTTGGAATTTCAGGTAGGAGATCCTGTTTTCTTAAAGGTATCTCCATGGAAGGGAGTTATACATTTTGGTAAGGAAGGTAAAATGAGTCTCAGGGACATCAGACCTTTCGAAATTCTAGAAACAATTTGGGATGTAGCATACCGTTTGGAAATGCCGCCAAATCTCTCCAAAGTTCATGATGTTTTCCACATATCACTATTGTGAAAATACATGCCTGACCCAACGCATGTACTCACCTATGAGAAATTAGAACTGGAACCAGATCTGTCTTATTGCGAAGAGGCCATCAGGATTCTTGATACAATAGAACAAGTGATGAGAAACCGGACGACTCGTCTGGTAAAAGTTTTTTGGAGAAAACATATGATGGAAGATGCAACGTTGGAACCTGAGGAACTTATGATGAAGAACCAACTGAGTTTTTTTATAAAGTTATTTTCTAGAAATTTCTAGGATGAAATTATTTGAAGGTGGTGAGAATGTGACACGCCAAGCTTCCACAGTACCATTCTCATTGAATAATACAGTAGAGTGAGTTGTACGAAACTTCGAGATTATAACACACTGCGACCAATCAAAGTAGTCGTTATGAAAAGTAATACCCACTTTTTGAAATTTTATAAATTTCAACTCTCAAAATGGACTTCATTTTTGGGTTCATAATATCGAAATTATCCTAGGGTAAAATTTTGGGAATCTTCGGTTAACTTTTATATTTTGGTGAAGAGTGAAAATTAATAAATTTTAATTAAAAACAACTTTTTTAATCAACATAATTAATAGTGATAAATTATGAAAATGATTGGTTTTAAAGTATATTTAGAATATATTATTACCATTTAATAAAATTTTGTTCATTGGACATTATTTAACATTTAAACCGGACATAAACTAGTTTCAATCTTTTGATATTTATTATCTCTTAAAAACACACTTTTTATTTTAACAATGGTAATTAATTTTAAATTAATTTATCCCACTATAGTATTTTTAATATATAAAAATATATTTCATATTAATAGTCAGGAGGTAAAAAGTGTGTAAATAGGTATATTTTTTTTATATATTTTGAATAAATATTTCAGTAAATACATTATTTACCATGATTAAACTGTAAATCTGGTAAATAAGGGTAAAACATAATATTATAATAATAATAAATTTCCCTAAAACGTTTCCTAACCCTATTGGATGATAACTTTCCGACCATGGTCATCTATGGGTCGATTTTGGGACCCCATGGATCCACTTGTAAGTTCTAATGACACCTTATATTAATTAAGTTAAAGTAAATACAAAAATGACATAAGCATATATCTTTTAGCAAAACAATTTTTACATAAAGTTATATATGTTATATTTTCGACTATAAATATTCATTATAAATATAAAACTATTTCCTACGTAATTGTATTTTATTTATAATTTTTAGACATTTAATAATTACATTTATTTATGACACAATATGATGAAGTATTTTCTTTATTAATGAAATAATCAAATAATTAGTATTATAAATGTTAAAATAAATATAATTTAAAAGTTTTGATGCCATAAACTATTTTTATTGGTTAACATGAAATGTTAGGATTTCTTAAATGAAATGGGTTCGAATTAAAAAAGTTTTTAATACTTAAAAAAACAATTATTAAATATTTTCAAAATTGACATAAATGAGTTTTTAAAACAAATATTATATTATTAATTGATATTCTATTCCTAAAAATCTAAGGTTACGAAAACGGAATTATATCATTATAGTTATATCATTAATGGACCACATGGGGTTCTCTTGGATGTATATATTATGTTTATTAACTATATAATTTAATAATAAAAAGTGACATGGTAAATGTCAAACTATTTAACTAAGAGTTAAAACTAAAAGATATGGTTATTATAATAACGAAAACTTGTCAAAAATATTTTGGTTGAAATGATTTCGACTCATACCCACCTTATACTTTTAATATTCCACTTTGGAGCCATTAGAAACAAAATATAAATTTATTATAAATTATTATGTTAGGTTTTTCCTAAAGAGCCCCTCCTCCCCCTTATAAAAGGACACCACTTCTATCCAAATTTTCACCCCTTCAAATCCTTTTGGTTCGGCCAACCACTGTCCAAATATTATCTAAAATTTCCTAAATTCAACCTATATTCCTTAGTTTTATTATAAATACAACCTATGGAGCCCTTATGATCAAATCAAAATGAAGAACTCGAAGAAGAGGTAATTTTTTCACCACCTCTTTCAAGTTCTTTTCTTCTTCTTTCATTGTTATTTCCATTCCAAAATAATAAATCCAGTATCTTCTATATACCGTGATGTTATTATAAATATTGTATAACCATAGTTAGTATTCTATCGATCCCTTGAATGACATGTCACCATACATGCGTACGTATGGCTTACCGTCTCCACGTCGTGGTGTAATTGTTATTCAATAAATTATTATTTGGATGGGTATAATAATGTTGTTTAATTCATGTAAAAAATAAATATAACATGATAATGATTATGTATATATGATACACCATCCAATTATATATTATTTTAATATCAAAAGAATGATATTGTCACTCGTGCGTACTTACAGACTACCATCTCCATTACCGTGATGAGATTCATTCCCCATCGTATCCATTCAAGAATAATTTTCATTTTATTCTTAAAAATAATGTTTAGACACTTAAAATCATTCAAGATATGAATAAGATACAACCTATCCCTAACAAACATGACTTACGTAACAAATCATATAATGTAAAACGAATTTGTTAACACCCAAAATGACGATAATACTAAGATATTATTAACATAACAATGTTAAAAAATCATATATGATATCATATTAATGTATATGATTCTTGTATAATTTAATAACAATTATTTAAACATTATACAGGAGGTTAACCTACCCTCAACCAAGGAAAATAATAAGTTAAGGGTTTATTTCAAAATTTCATCATTATCTGAGGTTGTTTATACGTAATTATCTTCTAGGACCTCTTTATCATCCACATCCATGTTTCATAAAAATGTATTTCAAAACATTCTTACTATTATATAGAATATGGGTTAAAGTCATTTATACCCTTTTTGACTTTTTTAAGATGTTTATAAAGGTATCATTCTGTCATTTTCTAAACATTGTCTTATTATCCTTTTCGACAAAATTATGCTAAGAATGTCTTTTTTTAACTTATACGATGGGTGAGGCCTTTTTCTACCATTATAAACTCGTCGAAGATTCCCTTACAAGATTATAATAATATCTTCAAAGTAAATATTTTATTTTATAATTATGTGACTCTTAAATGATTTCAAAAGAGAAAGGTATATTTCTATAAAAAAGGGTTTTGATTTCATCTATGTCAACAACCTTGATGTATTTTAAGTATATTTGAAGTTGAATAATTATGATACCAAACACCCATATTGGATTGAATGTTTTGTGATATGTCTGACTGTAGATGTGCTAGTTTTATAACATTCATGGTTTATGGCTAAACTATTGAAATTGCGTATACTTGTTATAATACGAATGTTTATTATATGTTTAATTCATATGAGGAATGTATTGGGCTTTCTATGTGACGGGTGGAGCCCACTATAGCTCCTCGATGCATCGGTAGATCTAATGAGACAACTAGACGTGGAATTGGTCGAGGCCCTTTCCCAATTTGATTTATGGTTTTTCCTGAAGCCTTAATCATTTTTAGACGTCTTGGTCAAGGCCTTGAAAAAATGTTTCAGAATGTCCGGCATTATACATTCCCTCATTATAAAAATATTATTTATGGTTCATGTGGTCATTCGTCTACTGGAATACCAATGATTATGTTTTATTATGGAATTATTTACTCATCTCATATTCCTACCATAAAAGTATTCATGGTTATTATTGGTAAATGCTTGTGTTTTTGAATTATTCACCTTGATTAATATTTATGTTATCATCCACTATATTGAATACCCTTACTGAGCATTTGAGCTCAACTTTTTCTTATGTTTCATTTTCCCATGATATGAATAAGTTATATTTGAGTGACTTGAAGGAATTATTTAGGAGGCTTGGATGTTTCCAATGGAATAAATTTGTGTTGTATTTATTTTCAAGTTGTAATGTTGAACTTATATATGAATCTTGTTTCCAATAATACTAAACTGATCGGTATATCGATACATGATTTCCATATGATCATGCCAATGTTATGTAATAATGCACCGACTCTGTTTAACTGGGGCTGGGGAATTACACGAAACTTATTTGTTCTTTCGATTTTCATTATCTCTCTTTCAGAATGGTGTTATAGTATCTATCTATGTGAGTCTTATGACTTATGTTTATTTGTAAAAAATTCTTATATCAAGACCCTTTCATCACAATATTTCGGAGATATACATGATTTTCAAAGATTCCCTCCTTAGAACTTTCCGACAAGCCAACATGTTTTAAGGGGACTTCCCATCTTTTTCCTCAAATTTCAAGTGAACCATATACAATGTTTTAAAACACAATTGTATTTATAAAATATGTATTTTTCTTATGAAAACATTCTTGGTTTTATTCTTGTTTTATAAAAAATATTTTCCAATTTTCTATTTTAAAATCTCTAGAATGTTTTCCTTAAAACTGCACAAAAATGTTTTAATGAAAATGTTCCTAAAATTATTTTTTATATATGTGGTAACTTATATTTGACACCACTTTCCATGTTATATGTTTATTTTACCCTATGAATGTACATGTTTATTCTAATCCCTTCCTTTCATGGACACTTTCATGATACACCCATTGGATATGTTTTATATCCTGATTGTGGTACCTAATTCCTTCCATGGGTAACAATATCTTTATGTATAGTTGATTATATATGATTATTTATGTGGAATGATTATTTATGTGGAAAGAATATTCATGAATATGTTGATATCGGTGAACCCATATAGTGCTCCAATGAATTGGGTAAGGATAAGTCTCATGAGATGCGATGTGAAATGTGATTGGCGGTTAGCCTTGACCCATACAGAAATGGGAAACAGGATTGGAGGTTAGCCTTGATCCGTAATAAAGATATAATTTATGATTCTTCCACATTTATATGATTCCATGTTTATAATATCACATGCTTATATTAAATGATTTTATAAGTTTCATGCTTTGAATATCATTATGTCATGCCTCCTTACCCATATGCTTTAGATGTATCCTTCTGTTCATTCCTTTACTAAGATTTTTAGCTCATTCCCTTTGTTCATGTGTTCCCCAGGGTACCCTATACATATTTAAGAGCTCAAAGGAAGTTAGAATATCTTTATGGAGATTAAATAATGATTTTTTTGTCCCATGTTTTATGTTATATGTACCTAGTCTTCCAAGACACTATACTTAATGATCCTTGGCTTGTACCCTGATGATTAGTTATGCTTAAAATCATGAAATGTTTTACATAAAATGCTTGGGTCGCTATAGTTGTAATCAGAGGATGGTATAGTTATTTTTGGAGATTAGGAATAGAGAACCTTAGTGATAATCTTAAGTATGAGACTAAGTATAAGAAAACAGCACTAAATTTTGATGATTATAGAGTAAGTCGTTTATCATGAAAATACATCCATGTCTGGATACGAGCAGGTAGAGGCAGATCTGGCACAAATCTATCTAGGGGTAAACCCCGAATACACCGCTTTGTGGAAGAATCGAATGTGAACTGGTGCACGACAACAGGCCTTTCTGCACTCTTTGTTAGGATACTCCCGGGAAATATTCTTTGGTAGATTCACGAGCATAGTACAAAACATTATTAAGGGAAAACAAATCCCTTATAGATATAAGTTAAGAAATGTATCGAGGATAACCTAGATATAATCCTAAGGAATCACAAGATAGGATGTAATTCTCCTTTATAAGTTTATCCTTTATTGTTCAATGATTCCTTATTATGCTCTATAGATAAGTATTCAAGACCTCTAATTATACGTTCTTTTTCACAGTTAATGGTGGGAAATAGAAGAAAACCTTCCATCAACCAATGTGATAGGCAATGTAATGAATGCCCAAATGACATGCCTGATGTGATGGAAGCAAGTGCTCAAAACTTCATTGTAGTACTTTTTTCAGCTGGATCGAGTTATGAATAGTACAATGAATCAAGTGGAACGTCCCCCACCTCCAATGAAATAGCAAGTTTCCATATAATCCTTCATGCGTAAAAGGCGTCCCATGTTTAGTAGGTCTTCTCATCTCCTCCCCACAGAACAATGGATTATCCCCATTGAAATGATTTTCTATATCCTCTAGTGCTCGGAAGAAGAGAAAGTTGTATAGGAAGTCTATCGTATTGATGGGGAAGCTGATCGGTGGTGGACACTGATCAAGAATACAAAGTCCCAAGAGGATATTAATTCCATAGATTGGGAGGAATTCAAGAGGATGTTTTTTAACAAATATTTTCCTCGAACCCTCCATCTCAAGATGGAAATATAGTTCCTTGGACTCAAGTTGAAGGAAGATGAGTCCATCGGGGCATATGAAGCAAACATTAAAAGTCTTGCAAGGTACTTCTCTAGCTTTTTCATCATCACCAAATGCTAGGTGGATTGCATCTTTTGAAGACTAAATATAAGACTACGAAAAGTGATTGCAATTCGAGACTTCGACAGATATGAGGAGATTATTTGTTATGCCCTCAAGGTTGAAATGGAGATTGGATACTCTCAGTGGTCTCATGGGCCTAGTGACAAGAAGCGGAAAATGGAGAACAAAATGGGTGGTTCATCAGAAAATCCCATTATGGAAAGAATCCTCACATTCCCCTTTGCAAGAATTGTGGAAAGAAGCATCTTGGTGACTGTCTTAAGGGAACTAGTAATTGCTTCAAATTCGGAATGTTTAGTCATCTGGCCAAGAACTGCTGAAGGGATGTGAAAAATATGGCTATTGTTGATGAATAATGGAAGGTTCAGATCAACACTCAGCATGTAGTGTGGTGTTTTAACTGCAAGGAGCATGGGAATTATGCGAACAATTTCCCTAAGCTAAGGGTTGTCGAAGTCAATCAGTAACAACCTCTAAGGAAAAAAGGAAGGGCTTATGCTATCACTGCTACTGAGGTGGAGCTGGAAAATGATGTGGTGACAGGTACACTTATTATTCATTCAAGAATAGAAAATGTACTATTTGATTCTGGTTCTACGCATTCTTTCAAATCTTTCAAGTTTATAATTACTATTCAAACACCACATCAAAATTTTTAGGAAAATTTATCTTTGAGAACAGCGAATGGGGAAATTATTGCATCCATGGTTTATAACTCCTCCCCGATTAATTTTTGTGGACCGATCCTCCCAGTAAATGTTGTGATACTTTCTTTAGTGGAGTTTGATTCTATCTTGGTTATAGATTGGCTATCTTTGTACAAGTCCAACATCAACTACCGAGAAAGTGAGATTACTCTTCACATCCCGAAGCATCCTCCGATTATTTACAAGTGCAAGGAGTATGATGAGTCTCCTTTAGAATATTCATCTCAAATTTGGATATTCCTTCCATATGAGCATGCATACCTAGCTCAAATGATTGAGACAAAGGTGATAATCATTCTTAAAGACATTCCCATCGTGAGGGATTACACAGATGTATTCCCCGAAGAGTTTTCTGATCTTCCCCTGACAGAGAGGTTGAGTTCTCAATTGAACTTATACATGGATCTCTACCAATTTCAAAGACACCTTATAGACTGGCCACTATAGAGCTAGAAGAGCGAAAGAAGCAGTTACAAGAGAATATAGAGAAGGGTTTTATACACCCGAGTGCTTCACCGTGGGGTGCTCCAGTCCTCTTCGTCAAGAAGAATGATGGATCAATGTGCCTCTGCATTATTTTTCGTGAGCTCAATAAAATCACAATAAATAAAATGTTTCCCCTTCCACAGATAAATGACTTGTTCGATCAGCTTCGTGGGGCCAGTTATTTCTCTAAGGTGGACCTTCAGTCAGGATATCACCAACTAAAGGTGAGGAAGGAAGATATTCCCAAGACTGCCTTTCGAATGAGGTATGGACACTATGAGCTTATAGTGATTCCATTAAAACACACTAATGCTCCAGAAATTTTCATGGATTTAATTAATAGAGTCCTTATAGATTACCTTGAAAATTTGTGGTGGTCTTTATTGATGATATTCTGATACACTCCAAGAGCAAGGAGGAACATGAAGAGCATTTGGAAACTGTGTTAAAGACTCTACGAAGGGAGACATTTTATGAAATGTACAGTAAATGTGAGTTATGGATGGAGGAAGTATCATTATTGGGGCATGATATCACCAGGAAAGGGATATTTGTGGACCCTTCTAAGACGAAGGCAATTGAAGAGTGGTCGAGGGAAACTTATGTAACTGAGATCCACAACTTTTTTGGTCTATCTTGGTATTATCGACGATTCGTGAAGAACTTTTCATGATTTTCAAACCGAATGACCAAGCTGACATGAAAGGGAGTAAAGTGCTTCTGGACACAGGAATGTGAAGACTGTTTCAAGGAGTTGAAAAAGAGGCTTATATCTTCACCAGTACTCACACTCCCTTCAAGTTGATAACTCTTTGTGTTGTATAGCAATGCTTCTAGGAAAGGCTTAGGCTGTGTGCTAATGAAAAATGATAAATTGATAGCCTATGTCTCAAGGAAGATGAAAATCCATGAGAAAAACTATCCCATGCATGATATGGAGTTGGAAGCTGTGATCTTTGTGTTGAAAATATAGCGGCATTATCGCTGTGGGAAAAAAATGTTAGATATAAATTGACCAAAAGAGTCTCAAATATATAATCACACAAAAAGAGAATAATATACGCCAACAAAGATGGATATATCTAATCAAGGATTATGACTGCTCAATCCACTACCATCCCGGTAATGCAAATAAAGTGTCATATGATCTATGTAGAAAAGATCCTGCATCTATATCAATGATGATAATTGAAAAGGATATGATCTTCATAGATTTTCAAAGGATGGACATGGTAATCATTAAGGGAGGAACATCTTCAATCCTTTATCAAATTATTTCTCATCCATCTCATGGAGAAAATATAAGTTGCTAAAATAAAGGATGTGGAAATTCAGAAAAGGGTCGAAATTGTTAAAAATGGGAAATCCTCAGATTTCAAAATTGATGAGGAAGGAGTTATTTTATTTGGGACACTATTATGTGTACCATCAGATCCAGAGATAAAGAAGGATCTATTTAATGATGCACATAGATCGACCTTCTCTATCCATCCTGGGAGTACCAAAATGTATTGTGATCTCGGAGAACACTTCTGGTGGAATAACAAGAAGAAGGAGATTACGGAATATATATTAAGGTGCCTGGTATGTCAGAAATTTAAAGATGAGCGACAGAAGTCCAAAGGTATGATGCAGCCATTGCCTATACCCATGTGGAAATGGGAAAATGTTAATATGGAATTTTTCATGGGTATCTTGAAGAAATAGAAGAGAAATAATGCGATATGGGTTATGGATGACCGACTCACCAAGACATCCCATTTCATCGCTATTCGGGAAGATCTCTTTCTTGAACAACATGCAATGTTATTTGTGATAGAACTGGTGAGACTCCACGGTGTTCCACTCTCAATTGTATTTGACCATGATCCAAGGTTCACATCTAAATTCTAGAGGATCCTTTATCATTATTTGAGTAATAAATTAAATTTTAGCACAGCTTATCACCCCCAAACTGATGGCCAGTCTGAAATAACTATTCAGATGATTGAACATATGCCTAGATCCTGCTCTATAGAATTCAATGGTTGATGGGATCATGATCTCTCCTTGGTTATGTTCCCATACAATAATAGCTTCCACTCGAGTATTCAGAAGTCTCCATATGAAGCTCTATATGGAAAGCGATGTAGAACTCCAACCTGTTGGGATGAAGTTGGAGAAAGAAAGCTACATGGGCCCAATCTTGTCCAAGAGATGACAGAGAAGGTTCAAGTCAACAATAAAAACATCAAATCTTCTAAATTCAGAAAAAGAGCAATGTTGAAAACCGTCTAAGGGTAGTGTAGTTCGACATTTGATAAAAAGTCTTAGTTCGAATATCACCATGGAAGTGAGTCATGAGATTCAGGAAGAAACGGAAGCTAAGCCCAAGGAATATTGTCCCCAATGATATCCTTGAACGCATCGGAGTTGTGGCCTATCAGATTTTACTTCCACTGAATATTTCTCGAGTTCATGATGTTTTCCACGTATCACTCTTGAGGAAGTTCATACCAGATCCCTCACATGTACTAAACTCAGAGGTGGTGCAGCTAGAAGATGATCTCTCTTATGAGGAGCATCCAGCAAAGATTCTGGATTGGAGAGAAAAGTTTCTACACAACAAGACATACCATCTTGTCAAAGTGTTTTGGATGAACCATATGTTTGAGGAAGCATCATGGGAATTGTAGGAAGCAGTGAAGGAAAAGTACCCACATCTGTTTTTGAATTAGTATGTAAAACAAAATTTCGAGCGAAAAATTTCATAAAGAGGGAAGAATGTAACGAACCAAAGCTTTTCTATGGAAATTTCCTTCTTATATTTATCACATTAAATCACAACATAAGGAACTACTATGTGATATGTTACCATTAAACATAATTTTGTCACTTCTGTGTTTGGAATTTTGAAAATCTAGAATACCTGGTTGTGTTCAAGATGTTTTTTAGAGTCTAATTAAAAATATTTTGTGAATAATAACCTACCCTATAAAATAGTAACATAACCTTATGAATATTGATATAACTTAATGAATAGTATCCTCACCTATGGTGGTATGAAAATAATATTCAAGTTGTAAGTATGATATACCTATATTTTAGAATGAGTTAATGAATGTTTTAAAACTGGTTTTGATAATAAATTATTATTATAATTAGATATTAAAATAACCATATTTAGGAAATTATTTTTGAAAAATGGAATTCATTTTTTGATTCTACACGTCAAAAAATTGTTAGGGTTAATTTTTGGGATTTTTCTGAAATACATGAATTTTTGATGAATAGTAGAATCAGATAATTTACAATAAATGCTAAATAATTGATTAATTGGGTCATCGATGATTCTCTGCAGATGTATCCCACTTGGTTCAAACTCACATGACCCATTTAATATTATTGGTCATTAAATACTTACTATTCCTTGCCATGTCAAGAAATAATAAATTATTGATTATAATATCATGAAATCCCTCCTCTCCACCACTATAAAAACCCCCCCTTCACTCCCTCTTCTCTCCACTCCTCTCAAGCTCCAATACTTCGTTAAATTCTGCCCAAACCTCTCCCCAAGGTCCTCCCCGACGTCCAAAATCTCCCCAACACCTCAAAATACCAAATATTCTCCCCTTATGAGGTTCTCAAAAGTGGAAGTGTCAAGAGGTAAATTCATCTTTCCAAATTTCTTCTTTTCTTTTAAATTCATTTCTTTTTTATTTTCATTCCTCTCCTCCCTTCACCATAATAGTATGATAAATCCAATAACATACATACACTGAAATTTCTTCATGCTATTGGTATATTTCATTATCTTCTCTCTTTCCCCACCCTTTTATTTGAAAGAAATGAAAGCACCGTTTGAGATGTGCTAATTTAGCACATTCAAGGACAATGGTTTATCAATTTCTGTTATTATATTTAATTATGGTCATGAAACAATTTTTTTTATGGTTTAACTAGATTATTATATATTTAATATATCATATTTTTGGTTCTATAATCTTTTGTTACAATTGGAATTAAGTTATAACAGAAAACACATTCTTTGTAATCAAACACAACGAATAACAAAAACAGATATCACTAAGGTTATATGCGTAATAATTCAACATCACTCTAAGTAACCAAATTAAAATTAAAAACCATGTAATATAATAGATATGAAATAAATAATTTAACTTAAATTATGTACAACCACTTTCATCTTTAATATAATACAAAATGAATATGAGTGAACTGATCTTTTAAAGACAAGTAAACAAATGAGCTCGAACAATGAAATTGAACCTTATAACTAATCAAAACGTATTTGATTGAACTAAAAAGGGTTATATAAAATAAATTTAATATATAATAGGTTCTTTACTTATGAATTAATAATCCTAAATTGTTTATTCAGATCATTAATAACAAGTGGAGAACACCACTGGATTTGAGGTAAGGGAACCTCTCCCTTTCTCTCTTAATCAAGATTGTCAAATATACTATGACTTTATATGTGTTCTAGAAAATTATGGGGTATGTTTAATAACATCCCCCATACTTCCTTCTGGATTTATAAGTGATGAGAAACCCCATTTCTCTCTCATCAATCCCTCTTCGTCACACCTGACACCATGCCGATAAAATCGTAACGAATTCTACCCGAACCTTCTTTGTTCTTTCGGGTTGCATTATCTTTCTTTCAAAATGGTGTTATATTATCTTTATATGTGATTCTTAAGACTTATGGTTAGTTTTACATGATTCTTATATCAATACCCTTTCTTCACATTCTTCCGGGGATATACACGATTTAGAAGGATTCCCTCCATAGAACTTTCCGATAAGCCAACCTGTTTAAAGGGGACTTCCCAAATTTTTACCCAAATTTCAAGTGAAATCTATCCAATAATTTAAAAAAACATTTTATTTATAAAATAATTATTCTAATTATGAATCCATCCTAGTTAAATTCTGGTTTTATATAAGAGAGTTTCCTTTTTTCTTTTGAAAATCTCTAGAGTGTTTTCCTTAAAACTGCACAAAAATGTTTTACTGCTAATGTTTCTAAAATACATTTTTCATAAGTGGTAACCTATATTTGAGGCCACTTACCAAGTTATATGCCTATTATAACCTATGAATGTCCCTTTACGTTATAATCCCTTCCTTTCCTGGACGCTTTCGTGATACGCCCTTTGGATATGTTTTATGTCATGATTTTGGTACGCAATTATTTCCATGGGTAACCATATGTTTATGTATGGTTGATTATGTATGATTATTTATGTGGAAAGATTATTTATGTGTCAAGAATATACATGAATATGTTGAGATGGGTGCGCCCAGATAGCACCCCAATGCATTGGGTAAGGATAAGTCTCATGAGATGAGATGTGAAACGGGATTGGCGGTTAGCCTTGACCTGTACTAAAATGGGAAACGGGATTGGCAGTTAGCCTTGAACTGTACTAAAGATCTGATTTATGATTATTCCACATCTATATGATTCCATGTTTATATAAAACCACGCTTATATTAAATAATTTTATAAGTTTCATTATCTAAATATCATTATGTCATGCCTCCTAACTAATGTGCTAGAGATGTATCCTTATGTTCATTCCTTTACTGGGATTTTTAGCTCATTCCCTTTGTTCATGTGCTCCCCAGGGTACCCTATACCGATGTAAGAGCTCAGATAAAGTTAGAAGTTCTTTATAGATATTAAATATATTAGTTTTTTTGTCCCATGTTTTTAGTTATATGTACCTAGTCTTCCAAGACACTAGACATAACGATCCTTGGCTTGTACTATGATGATTAGTTATTCTTAAAATCATGAAATGATTTATGTAAAAGGCTTCGGACTCTATAGTCAGGCCGTGTTTGTTAAACTCGTGCCCTCTGTGTTAGCGTGATACCAAGTGGATTTGTTTCATAATCTTTGAATAAAAATGTAGAATGCACAATAACAAATCATGAATCCCCTATATCTTTTCATTGTTCGTTGTCGAAGTCGAGGGTAGGAGAATGTTGATTCATTGACATCCGGAAAGAAGATGAAGAATTCGAGGATTTCATCATCATTATTCTTCAAGGATGGCACTACCTCCCTTAATACAATTAAAGATAAAAGGAGAAGATTTATGTCGTTGGCGGATGAAGTGTTCTTCGTTCTTTGATGGTTGCTCTTTGTTGGGAGGACCGTTCTTTGTGGGAGAGAGTAAGTTCCTCCAAGTGCTCTTCCAACCCCTATCCCAATCAAAGGAATGGAAAATATAAATTAAATTATGTTTTATAAATTTAATTTGAATTGTACCATTAATTCAAGAGGTGTTGTAATAATTAATTAAAAAGTGGGATGACAACATTAAGTGGGGAGCTCAAGAGGTTTTAACCTCAGGTGGTCCCCACCACATTAATTCTCAAATGGGATGTTGACTTTGGGTGAGACCGACCACCAAAACCGCCCATTGGAGGTTAAGGTGTGGTGGCCCAACCTCCAAAATCCATGAGGAGATTTTAATCAAACAATAAAAATTAATCCAGAATCTTAATTTTTATTTAATTCAATCTCTAAAAAACCCAAATACTATCTTTTAATTTCAACCCACTACCGTCGAGGTGATAGTCTTCTTAAATAAATATCGTCTATTCGAGTTCAATGGTTCCCTTAGATTTCAATTCAGTACACCGGTTCAAAAGTTATAAAATCTCGCTCGTACGTTTACTAAAAGTACCCGAATAAATCTTTAGAAATTGATTTCGGTCACACCGGGCCTCAAAATCATGCGCTGTCAGTTTTCATGGACCATTAAAATTCCCATGTATTTAAGAAAAACATTTCCATAGAAATTACAGTTCCTTACATTCTCCCCACCTCATGGATTTACGTCCATGTAAGCTACAAATCGAAGTAAGGGAACAAATGGGGGTACTGAGTACGCTCCAGAGCCTCCCGCTCCCATGTGATCTCCTAAAGGTTCACATGCTACCAATGAATGTGCACCAGAGGTATCGACCCTTAATGAAGGACCCACTCCTGTCGATTCTCAATCTACACTATAACCTCAGTGAATGTATCCCCATCGTCGAAGTCCAGCTCTCTATGGTCAATGTTATGAGAAGGGTCATGCACGTATCTCCTCAGTTGGGATACATGGAAGACTTCGTGCACTTGATGTAACTGAGTTGGAAGAGCCAGGTGGTAAGCCACCTCGCCTACTCGGCTAAGGACCTGGAAAGGTCTGATGAATCTCGGAGATAACTTGTCGCCTCGAGGAAATCTTCATAAACCTCATTGATGTGAGAACCGTATAAAGACGTCGTCACCATCCTCGAACTCCAGAGGTCTCCATATCTGGTCTTTATATGACTTATGCCTGCTATGTGTAGTCTTCATCAACTGTTGGATGATCTGCATGTTCTTCATGGTAGCCTGTACCATCTCTAGTCCCCCTAGTGGTGACTCCCCTGGTTCTATCCATCATAGTGGAAATCTGTAAGGTCGACCATACTAGGCCTCAAAAGGTGTCATCCTGATGGTGGAGTGATAGTTTCTGTTGTATAAAAACTCCAATAATGTTAACTTATACTCCCATCTGTGGCAGAAGTCGAAGACACAAGAACAGAGCATGTACTTGAGGGTATGAATGGTCTGCTCAGTCTGGTCGTCCATCTGAGGATGGAAGGTTGTGCTCAGACAAAGTTGTTTCCCGAAAGCATCCTAAAACCCCTTCCATAGCCAGGAAGTAAATCATGCATCACAATCAGAGAAAATAGAATAAGGTACTCCATGTAGTTGCACTATCATTTTCACATAGAGGCATCAAAATCTCTCTACTGAAACATGGTCTCTGATCAGTAGGATGTGGGACGACATGGTGATTTAGTCAATGGTCACCCAAATTGATTCATGACCCTTGTATGTACTTGGATGTCCTGTCATGAAGTCCATGGATATCCCATCCCACATCATCTCTAGGTCCACTAAAGGTTGATCTAATCCTACTGGAACCTGATTCTCCGCCTTCACTTTCTGACAAGTGAGGCACCATGAGACAAACTCTGCAACTGCCTTCTTCATCCCCGGCCACCAATGCTATCATCTGAGGTCCTGGTACATCATCGCCACTCCTGGATGTACCAATAAAGGGGAAGTGTGGAACTCCATCAATAATTCCTCCTGAAGTGGCACATGCACCATAATACATCCTCTAAAAAGGATGATGTTCTCCCCACCTTTGTAAAATACATCATCTGCCTACTCTGTGGATATCTGAGAATGTCATATCTCGCAGTCAGTGTCTCCATGTTGTTCCTCCCTGACTTGCTGAAGAAGTGATGGACTGACTGTAAGAGGCTGCTGGAATGCTGCTCCATCTCGGTCCACAAAGGATATCTATAAAGCATCCAGCAGGTTTTTCGCCTCTCCTTGATGATGTATACCAGATCACCTATTGAGTGCCTCTGCTACAACGTTCCCCTTCCCAAGATTATAGACTATCTCGAAGTCATAGTCCTGGAGGAACTCAAGCCATCATCGCTGTCTCGGGTTCAGGTCCTTCTGAGAGAATATATACATGATACTCTTGTGATCCTTGAACATGGTATAACATTCACCCATCAAATAGTGATGCCACATCTTCAAGGTGAAGACTACAACTGCTAACTCCAGGTCATCGGTGGCGTAGTTCTTCTCATGTTGTATAAACTGACAAGAACCATAAGCGATAACTGCTTGCTCCAGTATCAGGACACATCTGATTCCAGTCCCTGATGCATCACAGTAAACTACGTACCTTATTCCTTCCTCCATATGCCTCATGATGGGGGGCACTATTCATCTTATGCCTCAGCTCATGAAAGCTCTGCTGGAATCTCTCCAAACATGAGAAAGGTTTCCCCTTATTCATCGAGGATGATAGTGGTGCTGAAACACTGGAAATGTCTGGTATGAATCATTGGTAATATCTATCCAAACATAGGAATCTACATCCCACTTTCACACTCTTGGGTGGCTCCCAAGCATGTACCGCATCAATCATCACTAGATCTACTACAACTCTATCCTCCTAGATGAAATGTCCCAAAAAGTGAACCTCTTGGATCCGAAACTGGAACTTCAAGAGCTTACTATAAATATGGTTCACTTGGAGTGTGTCCATTACTACCAATAAATGGTAGACATGCTCCTCATCAGTAGTCGAGTAGATCAGAATGTCGTCGATGAAGACTACGACAAAGCGATTGGTGTAAGGAAAGAAAATATTGTTCATGAGTCCAATGAACATTGCTGTAGTGTTGGATACGCTGAATGACATATCCAAGAACTCGTAATGGAGATACCGACATCTGATGGTTGTCTTATGCACATCATCTTCTTGATCTATGAGCTGTTGATAGCTCGATCTGTGGTCTATCTTCAAGCACCACCTTTCTCCCTTCCTCTGATCATAGTGGTCATCAATCCTCATGGGTGGGTACCTGTTCTTCACGGTTACTTGATTCAGCCAATGGTAGTTGACACAAATCCCCAAGCTTCCATTCTCCTTCATGGTGAACAGAATCAGAGATTCCTAGGGAGAAACACTGGGCCTGATGAATCCCTTCCCCTGCAAGTCCTCCAGCAGTACCCGTAGCTCGCTAAGATCTACGACAGCTATATGATACACTAGTGTAGATATCGGTGTCGTCCCAGGGTACATGTCAATGTTAAAGTCCACCTCTCTGGGAGGAGGTAGTCCTTGGACATCATCAGGGAAAACATCTACATACTGGTCTACCACTAAAGGATAAGTCTGACACTCCACATCAACTTCTCCGAGGGTAAGGTAGGAAAACTGATGAGTGATCGGCTGTACCCTCCTCCAAGTAAGTTCGTCCTATGCTGCAAATGCTTCCATCTCGCCGGTGAAGGTGAACCTAGTCCCATCCGTACGGAGACATCGCACTTTGCACCAAATAATGTCGATCTGAGCATGGACTATAGATGTCCAGTATATACCCATGATGATGTCGTAAGGCCTCGACGCAGCTATAAGGAGATCCAAGCCGAAGCTCTCACCTCCTAGAGTAAGCTCACACTGCTAGAACCAACGCGTTATCATCATGTCTGCTCCTGTATAAGTCTCTAGACATAAATATCGAGCTAACAACTTCGTCGGAATCTTCGAGCTCTGAACGAGGGTGGTGGAAATGAAAGTGTGACTGGAACCTTTGTCTATAAGAACTATAACTAAAGTAGAGTAGACATAGACCGTACCTCGAATCATCTATGGAGTCATGTGATTGTAATACTCAGCTGCCTGAAGATGAGATATCACCTGTCCATCTGATCCCTATGGTCGGGGTGGACCTCCTGGTTGTGGTGGTTGTAACATCTCAAAACATCGTCCACTGCCAGCTGCACGACCAGCTCTTCTGCCACGTCTGCCTGCACCCTGTGGACCACCATGATCGAACGTCTTCCTCTACCTGGGATGTCCCTCAACAGTGTTTTGATCATCCGAACAGCGAGTCAGACTTTCAGGAGACATGTGGCATTGCCCTCTGCTTGTGAAACACTTCATGTTCCTCAAAAAACTAGCTCTGTCTCATGTTCCTCGCACATCCGAACCCGAGTTTGGAGGTCGTCCACCGGATGGTCTGGTCCGCTTGGACCTCTAAGACATCTCTCTGCTACTAGCTACAGAAGACTCCTCAATATGATGCCAGGTTATGAGTCTCACTACTAGTGTCTTCTCAGCAAGGAAACTCTCCACTAAGAGGGCTCCCTCTAACACAACCACCTGCTTTGGGATGCGGAGGGAGATCATTGAAGCCCAGATCTCTCTCCTGAGCCCCTGCTCGAAGGTCCAGACACTGAAGAATGGGTCATGCACCATATCTATGGATTAGAAAGGTAGGTCATTGAACCTCTCTGAGTAATGCTCCACCATCATGTTACCCTATTGAATATGCAGTAGCTTCTGCATCCACACTAAATATAGGGTGGCTGGAACAAACTCTGCCCAAAACAGGCTCTCGAAGACTACCCAAAGTAGGGTCACCTTGTCATGCATCTGGAGCATCAGGCTCCACCATCTCCCTACTAATTCCTGAATGAGACTCATAGAAATGATCACCATAAATTCTGCTGGTTTCCCTACCAGTATGAAGACTCTCACCACAACCTCAATCCAATCTTCTGCTCCCTACAGGTCTGTCTCGCCCCTGTACCTAGACGAACTCTACTACTATAAATCCTGCAATGCGCTCAGGTGGCATGCACTCTCTACTGCTGGGGCTGGTAGCATCAGTGGCCCAACGGGTAGTGGTACGGCTGGTGCCTCCGTTGTGATAGTGCCCTGCACCAAGGCCTCATCGGTCGGTGGGATGCCATATCGTACAAACCTAGGAACCTTAGCTGGCTGTCTGTGTGGAGGCATCATGTAAAAAAACAGGTGCACTGATTAGCCACTGAAAGAGGCTAATATTCATTGTCAATATATAAATAATAATTTGTTCCAAATTCTATAAACATTAATCATAGTGCATTATATAAACTGAATTTCATTTCTCGTCTCAAATTCAATTCATGTTTAAAATGCAAATTTGGACCAAATCATTAATCAATTTGAGGAAAACTTTATATTAATTTTTTGGATTTGATATTTTGGGATATGATTGATCACTTTTTTTGGAACATGTTTTCTTTTAGGATCGATGGATGAATACCAATTGATGATGGATATTTTTGGGAATGAATTCATAACTTTTCTGGAGAAAGCGTAATGTGCCTAAGGCCAATCAAACGATTGTGGGGCCCATAAACCAAGCACAATAAAGCTCAAATATTTACAGTAGAAATAGAAAAATTGGGGGATCATTTTATTGAACTGTTTCTAGAGAAAATTATATAGTTTTCATGGAGATATATGGAACCGAAGTTAACATTTAAATGGTGTGCCCGACCTGAATGCCCTTAATGTCTTCCCACCATTTTGATCATAACAGCCAAACAACTGCACCTAATTTCCTGCATTTTTACAGCTAATAGAGGACCTATGGACGAGCATATTTTTCTTCTATGACCCGTTTAGATTCGGTCTCCTTTATTTAAAAATTAGCACTTCTATACAGTGGACGAATCTAGATGACTTTATGGGTCAACTTCGAAACGTCACATTCCCTTGATTTTCTCACCCTCCAATTAACTCTCCCAATTAATGGAGATATAATTTATTGTTGGGGGTGTATCTATGACAATGAATATTCCTATATTAGGAGCTAGTGGTGAATGGAATTATCATCAAATATTTTTGTTTGGAATGAATTTTTTTATTTTCTTTCAATTGTATTGTCATGGTTTTATTTTTCAATAGCTGTGTCAATTTCTCCCATGTATGTTTTTCGTTCACCTTCATTTAATTAATAAAACATCGTCATCATCCTCTTATTCTTATTTTGTTATTTTTTTCCATATCTTATTGATACAATTGCCTTAATGAGTGAGGTTATTCACATTATCATTTTTGAAACTCTTCACACAACGGGGGAGTGATTGTTATGTTTTTTCTTCTTCTCCAATTCTACCTTCGAAATTATACTACACACATTCATTGATATAATAGCATAAATAGAGGGATAATACTATAATGGTTTGATCCAACAGAGTAGAAAGGGTTTAATTGGATGTTATTTCTTAATTTTATAATTGTTAATCAATTCTATTTTTTATTTTCTAATTCATGATGTACATTATCAATTAAACTCTCCAATTTTAAGGATACACATCCCGAATGCTAAAACGATCCTCTAAATTAGAGTGCTCATAAATATGATCCTCAAAGTGTATAGATGATTAGCCTTATGATAGTGAAAACTAAAAATTGGTATGTGATTTTAGATGGTTATATTTCATTAAATGAAACACTCGAATTTAAAACATTGACATAATTTAAAAAAATTCCAATACACCCCATGCGATAACCATGGATCAACTAATTATTTTAAATTAAATTAACTTAAGTCATTATAATATCAAATAATAAAATCAATTCAAACCAAATATGGCCACTTCATATCCACATCTACACCATAAAATCACCTTCTCAGAATGCATGTTTCTTAGGTTTCTTCTTAGGTCTCTATGGATCGATAACCAAAACTGTACTACAATGACTGCTTACACAATACAATTTGTTGTGCTGACTCAAAAGAGATCACAAAAAAGAATCTTAAAAACAAAAACTCAATTATTGTTTTCGTGCAATGAGTCCGAAATCAGAGGTTAGGGTCTTGGTGTATTGATACGTCAGCCGCCGCACCAACAATGAACTCCTTGAACTGAAAATAACACTCAGTACCCTTAGCACTATTACTTCACAGAAGAGATCAGAGTCCTATGTTCTGCAGTAGAACCGACTCCTCTAATACCAATTTGTCAGGACTCATAGCTCGGGGCTCATGCCATGACTACCCCATGCCCGCCTTCCGTAGTCCAGGGGCTGCGAACGAGCACCAAAGGCGCAATTCCCTAAATATGGGAAGGCATTGACTTTATAACTGTTAACACACTCAACTGAGTAGAAGATGGAATCAAAACACTAAGTAAAACTATATAAAAAAGAGTTCTAAAAAGTAAAAGGTGCCAAAAATACAAACCAAACTGTAAAGTACAAGTACAACAGAAAAGGGGAAAAATAGCTGAAAGATGGAAAATAGAACCTTGATTGTCCACCACGGATTTTACCTAACATGTAGGTAAATATAGCCTCCTCATCACTCCCCATCTATCACTATTCTCTGGGTACTGTCTCATCATGAGGTCCACCTCTGGGAACCGTCCAGTCCATGTACACTCAGCCTCAGTCATCGTTGTCCGTCATGTGCATCCAACACAACAAGGTGTGGGCATTACCCGTGCGGGGGTGTGTATAATGTTACTAAGTAGGGACCCAGAGACCCTCAAGGTCTCACAAAATCAAATAAGGATAAACAAAAATGTATGAAATCAACAGATAACCCCACTTAGGTATATTCCCATACATATACCTAATTTATCAAGTAATCCATCTCAGTCATGAGGAAAACACAAAGTTACTGACTCAGCTCACACAGGTATACAACTTATGTAGATAGATAGATATTATCAGATGTAGCCACAGAATAATCTATTCTATTGAAACCTAATAAGATCCAGGAGAAAAAATCAGAACTGTCAAACCCACAAAGGATCCAGGAACAATAAACAAAGCTATCAAACCCACATAGGATCCAAGAATAGTCATCAAAACTATCCAACCCACAGAGGATCTAGGAACAGTCACCAGTGCTGTCGAACCCACACAAGATCCAGGAACAATCATCAGTGCTATTGATCCCACAAAGGATACAAGAACAATAGTCAATGCTGTCGAACCGACTAAGGATCTAGGAATAGTCATAAGTGATATCAAATCCACACAGGATTCAGGAAGATTTTTTAGTGCACATCCAGCCATAGGGTTCCGCACGAAGCATGATTTATTCCTAGAGGGTCACCTCCTCAACCCAAGTGTCGATACATCAAATGGAATGAATTTCCATGTTGATGTATCCAAAATATCCTTCTTTCCATAGGAAACTCAATGCGACAGATGGTGCGTCAATCAGACGTCTGGTCAGAGAGTCATTGGAATTTACGTTCCAAGGGCCCGGTTCAATTTATGTTCGATCTGACCCAGCGATAACCCAATTGTGTCCAAACCTCGAGTGGGGTATACCAAAAGAGCCATCTCCTCCCATGGTTTTCGTCACCATAGACAGTTCGTCAATCGGACGCCCGTAGCTCAAGTTTCGGGTAAAAGAATGGAAAATGCTCAAACCGGTCCGAGTTTTGTCCGACCTGGTCAGACCGACCTGGCCTGACCCGGGTCCGGATTGGGTTCTGACCCGAACTGTGGGTCCTGCTCATTCTGTGGGTCCCACTCGGCCAGCGAGGGCAGCCCGGACTACGCTCGGTCTGGCATGCACTGGGTCCGACCGGCGTCACTAGAGGCCCGCACAGCTGGCATCCCATGGGGTATGCCCTAGCTGCGTCCAGGGGGAGGTCACACCCCTGGGAATCCTAGATGGATATGTAGTTCTGGTGGGAGACAATCTAGCACCACGTGGCCCCGGTCTGCGTCACACGAGTCCAAGAAGTGGGTCCCGCTCCTCCCGGCTGGCCGAGGGCCACCCGCCTCCCACGCGGCGCAGATGTGACACACCTCCTATGGCGACCAGTTGTCTCGGGCTGCATGTCTTCCTCACATTCGGCCTTGCGTTGGCTGCCACTACACCACTGCGACCCCCCATCATTCCACCACACGACACTATTGTGTCGCGCCTTCCTCAATAAACTGGTGGCTCGAGCCGCCAATCTCCTTTGCGTTCAGGCTTGTTCCGGCCTTTGCTGAACCACCGTGGCCCGTCGTCTTGAGCTACTCCTCCAGCGGTGAGGTTGCGCCACCGCCACCATGCTATGACGCTCATCGGTTCCATCCACTGAAGATTTTTCTACGGGTAACCAGACGAGTTCCGGTGGCCCGATTCTCGTTCCGGAAGAAGTCACACTCTTCTTGGGACTTCGCCTTCAATATTCAACCATTGTAGACGAGTAACGCTCATCCTGGACTCATGTCCTGTTTATCATAAAATTACACTTATATGGCAGAGGGATCGGTCTGTGTTTGTTCGGCCCACGCCCTCCACGTTATGGTGATATCAAGCGGCTTTATTTCTTAATCTATTAAGAAAATTGAAGAACATGATACAAAAAAGCATGAATACCCAACCTTTGTTCGTTGTTCATTGTCGAAGTTACGGGTAGGTGGACGTCAATTTTATGATGTCGGGAATGAAGATGAAGAAGTAGAGGATGACTTCATCGGCATTAATCAAGGACGACACTTCCTCCCTTATTCCAGTTTAAGATCAATGAAGAAGATGTCTGTTGTAGGAAGATGAAGTGTTAGTCATTCTTCAATGGTCTCTCATCATTAGAAGGATCGTTCATCATTAGAGAGAGTAAGTTCCTCTATGGTTGCATCCAACCCCTCTCCCAATCAAAGGAATGGTAGTATAAATCAAATTATGTTTTATTAATTTAATTTTAATTGCGCCATTAATTCAATAGGTGATGGCATAATTAATTAAAACGAGGGGGTCACACCATTATGTGGGGAGATCAAGAGGTTTTAACCTCGGGTGGTCCCCACCACATTAATCCACATATGGTAGGTTGAGTTTCAGTGGGCCCCACCACCATAACCTCTCATTGGAGGATATGGTGTGTTGGCCCCACCTCCAACTTTCATAAGGAGGTTTTAACGAACAATAAAAATTAAGCCACACACTTAATTTTTATTTAATTCATTCTCTTAAAACCCAAAAACTATATTTCAATCTCGACCCACTGTCGTCAAGGTGATAGTCTTCTTAAGTGAATACAGGCATTGTGAGTTCAACGGTGCCCTCATATTTCAATTCTGAGAAACGGTTCAAATGTTATAAAATCCAGCTCAGACGTTTACTTAATGTACCCAAACAAAACGTCAAAAAATAATTCCAGGCACATCGGGCCTCAGAATTAGGCCCCGTCAGTTTTTGTGAACTTATAAAATTCCAATGTATTTAGGAAATAAATTTCCATGGAAATTGCGGGTCTTTATAGTTTCCTACCAAAATCATGGTGTAAAATAATTCTTAACAAAATGATTATTACATTATTCATAACACATAATATGATAATGTTGGTAACATATATTTAAATATATTAATAAATGAGTCATTTTACATCTAGGTTAATACACATGGAAAAGGAATTAGATGTCTTATTCATAAAAAAATAACATAAATTACCACTACCCACGTAAAAGAGAGAAATAAATTTTTTCGCATGACAGGTATAAAAAATTTATTAATGCACTGGAAAATGAGGAAAGATAGTGGTATCCAATTTATAAATGACTACTATTACAATTATTGTATAATAGAAATTGAAAAAAGAAAATACTTTTTTTAATTATATGACGAGCTATAAAATGGGAACATGAATGTAAAAGATGAGTGGATATTTGTCTTACCGTAATGAGTTTCTCCTAAATAATGAGGATTAAAGACTTGGCGTATTGAGGAAACCTTGAGGGGGACTCTTGGGGAGGAAATTTGAGCACAAATATGTGAGGAATATATTTTGAGTGAAGGGAAATTATGAAATGGGTTTGTATTTATTGAAAAAGATTGGGAATTATTTAATAATTTTGAAATATAGTTATTCAAAATTTAGGTTTTGGAAAATAAAAAACCATAGACATGCCCATTGTTTCTGCTCAGGGTTTTTGAAATTTTAGTCAAATTTTATGATATTTTACTCAACTAGAACCGAACTCCATAATTAATACTTCATTTTTTATAAAAAATTCAATTTTCATGAATGTGATTTTTTTCAAAAAAAAATCCATTTATGATATTGGATGACCTCTAATAGTTTTCATAATTGATTAATGTATATTAAATTAAATAATATTAATAAAATAAAATATATTAAGTAGAGGATTGTGGAAAAATAATTATTGCAATATTATTCAATATATATGAAGTAAATAAAAAATATGAAAAGCCAAAACTATATTTTTATTATTCATGAAATAAATAATGTATTTTAGAATATTTATATAAATTCAACCTATCCTAGTTTATATAAATTGACATAAAATATAATATTTAATTTAATAGAATAATTCACTAAATATTAGATTTTAACTATTCTATATAAAAAACTTATTTATTGAATATTTTTTTTACAGTCAATCATATTTTTGAGTCATAAAACAATTATAAGACATTAAAAAATTATTTAATGGTTTACATTAAAATTAGAATGTTATAAAATGATATTTTGCTAAAAAATTATTTCTTATAATGCTTTATTTTATTATAAAAATAAATATATGCTATAATAAATTCAATTAATGTTTATTGTTTGAAAATAAATTCTTTATCAAATTAGTCTCAATTAACTATATATTTTATTAAGAAAATATATTCCTAAAATATAATTAATGGAATAACAATATTATTTTTATATGGAAATTAATCTTTTTGAATCATTTTCATAGACTTGAAAATTTGTACTGCACATGTGTATTCCTGAAGGGTAAGGTGAATGATAGTGTTAGTTTCATCTAGTGAATCGACCAATATTGACCGATTGGTAATATCTACTAACATGAAAAACATTAATATACTTGTTGAGTTCAATCATTCTCCATTATGAATCAATTTTCGTTTTTCACGACTAATTATAATCACTTATTTTAATGGTAAAATTGTTATAAAATGGTATAATAACTAAGGGTAAAATTTACTAGTGGTTATATTTACCAAAAAAAATATTTTTTCAATGACCATATAACGATCAAATCCTAACAATCACATTTAGCTTTATACCCAACAAATACCTCTTCAATATTTCAGTAAAAACTTAATACAGCTCCAACGATGGTTATATTTTAATTATCAATTATGATTTTTGGCTTGCTGATATTTTCTTTTATTTCTATACCATTTGATGCGGGGGATACAATTCATTCAAACTAGATTGAACCATATTTCCCTATTTTCTATTTTCTATTAAATATATTTTTTAAATTGTATTTTTTTTATTTTAGTTATTTGAATAGATGAACAATGTAATTATGTTTATTAATTATATATTTACCTTTCTTATCCTCTATTTTTTTCCTATGTATACTATTATAAAATATAACTCACATTTTCTTAAGTGGAAAATATAATTACAAATTCACATGTCAATATAATTTAAATATTAATTTCTGATATATAATTTTGGGGTAGAATGTTACACCATTAAAATTTATTTTAAATGAATACAATACTTAATAGATTTCTTAACACCCAATACTATTCCTAAACAAACCAGTTTTATATAATAAAAATAATTATATTTTAATTTGACCATTGAAACTAATAATTAAATTGATAGAATTTAATACTAATAATTAAATTATGAAAAAAATGTATTATTGTCTAAAGAAAATAAATTGTATTTATTGATTCAAATTAATAAGTTTTTAATATTCAAAAAAAAAACATTTTATGAATAAATTTTTTTTATTCAATATATGAATTTATTACATTTTTTTACCTGAACATTCTCATTAATTTATAAAATTTTTAGACATCATATTTTTGAAAACTAATATAAATTTTTAAATCTGTATGTATAAATTTTCTTAGGTTTAAATTTTGTTATTTTATCTGAAATGATTTATTTTTCTGTTACTCTTTGAAAAATATGATTATTTGTAAAACTATCATATCATTTCATTAAATAAAGTGAAAAAAATTATTAGATTGATTATAATATTGTATTTAAGTAAATATGATTCTCATATAATTATAATTTATTACATATTAATCCTCATTAGGTATTATATTTGTATACGTTCAATTTTTTCAAAATAACACATTCATTTAAAAAGTTTTTTTATGCGCATTGTGTATTTTTCCCTCAAAATAACAATTAATCTAAATTTTTAATAACTGTAATTAAACATATATGTTATAAAATCAATAAAATATTTTAATATAATATTTTATTTTTTATAGGGAAATAAATGTAATTAAATTCTCTTTTATTCATAAATCTAATTATACAAAAAGGGATTTCCATTTGATTTTCCATTATCATTTCAAGTGAATACTTTAAAATTATCAAATTTATATAATGTAAAATGGATTCAATATTTGGAATATTAAAAATTAATATAAATTAATTTTTTTAAACTAAATTGTATTAATAATTAATAGGAAAACAATAAAATTGTGTTGATAGGGTTATTATTACACCCATTTTATTATGGGATTCCAAAAAGAGATATGGGTAGTAATTCCAAAATACATTTTCAAATTCAGTATGGACAGGTATATTTAATGTTTTTAATATCTTATCATTAAATCCTTACCTATTTAAATACACTTTACAATTAAATTGGCCATATATTATTTAAAAATATAAAATAATTTCATGTGAGTCCCTCACCTAATTTATAACAGGGATCATATTCTCATACCTTATTCACACAATTTTAGCCGTGTATCATTGTATATCACTACCGAATAAAAATCCTATATTCATTCCCTAATTCCTTGATCCCCTATTCTTCTCTTAATGATAATATTTCAAGGAATAAGGTGTAAGCCAATGGAGGCCTCTCATAAAACATGTTCAAATCATAGTTGGGATCATTCAATTTTATTTATTCTTATAAATTCTATATACATGTTTAATTCATAATAAAATAATTATTTTAGTATAATACATATTTTGAGATATTATTATTATTATAACATATCAATTTCCCTCCTATTCTCCGTAAAATTTGATATTAATGTTTCCCTCTTGGGAATGGTTGACTTTCACATCCATGAAACAATATGATTCCTTATACCTCACCATATTTTATGGTTGGTTATAATGATTGATTTTATTTTTATATATATTTTATTTACTAAAAAATTAATCTTATTTAATTATAATATATTATCTTCCTTCTTACCATAAAACCATTTGTAAAATTATTATGCTGCTCATTTGTACATATAGAATTCCGACTTCACAAAGAAATATAATTATTTTTTGAATTCTTATATATATGTAGAGTAATAAGGAATGTATTAAATTAATATAAATTATATTTATAGTATTATAATGATTCTATAAATTTTTTTTAAATTACTTTTGTTCCATCCATTGAAAAGTGGACACATATCTCTTGTCATCATACACACTACCATTTATATGAAGTGTTGTGAATAATTTTTTAATGTCACCGATTTTTCCTTGTATTAATTTTTAAATTTTATATGGAATTATTTCAAGACCAGGCGGAAAGACGTCGCATCATTCCGAGGCCCAGTGAGCCTGGAATGGTGGCTTGAAATTTTTTTTTTATTTAAGTGAGTACTCACTTGTGTGCGGTTGTGGAAGTTTTCAAAATGGATGCCCAGATTAAAAATATGAGGTCAGCGTAGCATTCGGGGTGACGACTTTACCTAAGAATGAGACTAACCTCGACCGGGGTGGTTTGAGGGAAAAAGGTAATTTTCGGACGTTTTATGTAAAATAAAATAAAATAAATTCCCATGTTTTTTTTATTTCATTTATGGAAACATCTGCTGAAACGCGGTAACAGAATAGTTGTTTCCTTAATTAAATGGCATGACATAATGACTCAAGAATGGAAAGTTGGACTCATTAATACTACATTTTGTTTTTTAATTCCAAAACATGTTTCCATTTATATTGGGATAATCGATCGTCGATCGTTGGAAAAAGATTGAGGGAAATGCTGGAGAAAACCCTCGGAGTTGAACGATGATGGAACAACGCTGCGAATCACTACACCAACAAGGTTGGAGGATCTCAATGATGATGGTAGCACATCCTCTTTGAAGTTGATCGATCCCTTCTTGAGGTAGGGGTTTGTAATTTAATTTTCATTTCCCTACTTTGAATTAAACAATGAACGAGGATCAACCACGAAAAATTTGATATGTGGATTCATACGTTCTTATGGGAGGGTTTTATTTCGGATGATTATGGGGGAATTAATCCTTGTTTATTTTTTTGTTTATTTTATGCTCCGTTTTAGCCTATTAATGGGAGAGGATAAACGTCGTGATGAACGACAGCGAAGGATCATTCCTCTTTTTGTTTGATTGGTTTTCCTTCCCCAATTTTCTTCTCGTTTGTTGTTCACATTCTTCGCGGGGCAACAAACAACTGATTGTTTCACATCTGTTATACGATGAAACTATCCCAAATTGAATAAACGACACCCCAATGACCATGAGGAGGTGCTATGAAGATAGTAGACGAGGAATCGGACCAGATCGGGAAGGGACGTTCTTCGAGCGTTCTTCGCATGGATGGATCGTTGCATGTTTTTGAAGCCGGTCAGATGTTTGAAAACCAAGGAATCAGCTTCATGGTGTCGGAGAAACCAAAACCTGGGAGTTAAATGACGATCGGACAGCCGGATCGATGGATGGAGGATCACTGGAGGCGCAATAGTAGAGGTCTGGGTTTCGGGAAATTTCTAGAATTCATGGCTTGTACTTCTGAAGAACAAGACTTGTAGTACTGGTGGAGGTGGCTAGGTTTTCGGGGGTTAGAGAGGAATCACATGGCAGTGACCCTGGTCACATGGCACTTTAGGCTTTCCCCGAATATCAGTGTGTATTTTGAGAAGTACACGGGCATAGGTTGGACTACATGGCTTCAGGTGACACGATGTGTACAACATGGAATAGGTGGCTACACAGAACATGGCATGTATCTAGGGGGTACACAGACACATGATGGAGTACACAACCGTGTACTCCATCACACGGTTAGGCGAGGCCAGTAACACGGGTCACCCTATGTACCGATTACACATGTTGGAGTACATCGGTTGATGACCATGTACTAGCACATGGCCAGCATACAAGGAGCCACCCCCAGTCACTCGGACATGGCATGTACGCCGTACTACATGTCATATACACCATACTACGTGCCTTGTACATAGTTTTTCTACACGACCCGGATTATGACATAGGCCATTGTACACGAGCAGTACCAGGGGTCAGACAACTCAGCGTCTAACTTTTCTACACGCCGTGTACATTTTGGAAAATGGATTAGTCCATTTTTTGTCATATCATGGAAATCTTTCATTTGGGTTAGTGCCCCTTATTTCCATTCCCCTAAAGTTCAAGAATTGTTTCGTTCTACAGGAGTATAATCCCATCAGCAAGAATTTCTATAATAGAGACAAGCATCCATCAGAGAGGCCTTCATCGAGATCTCTTATCCATTCTTGACCCTAGGTAATGACCGAAATCGATGTTACCACCTCCATCGGGCTTCGATCCACTACCTAGAAGGTGAATTCTAGATGAGTCACGGTATCTTCCATGTCCCTGTCATTGATCGTCATATGTGTATCATGATATTCCCCACTCTAGAGTGTGTCTCCCTTAATGAGTGCATCTATCTACCATAACCTTATCAGTCATGATTTTGCCTCCTGTAATGAGTGTACCTACCTCTCATGACGCTTCCCGACGAATAATATTTCTCATACAGACGTCATCAGATCTATAAGACTCATGGGGTGTGTTTTCCCAGAACGAGTTCTTCATGGAATAATATGACTGAACCCCTAGCTAGGGGTATATGGTTTGTTGAGTTGTCTCTAGACTATGGGTATGGGTTTTGAGTATATTTGTTTTGTGCTATATGTTATGTAGAAATATACTGTGCATATCTGACTGTACCTTTAGTTTGTGTACTACTTTGTGTTTTTTGGGGTCCTCTACTAAGTATTGTTATACTCAACCCTACATGGGATTTTCCCACACATGACATGTCTTGTGCAGACGAGAAACCTTTTGACGGAGTCCAGGGCAGATCAGGACATGACCGAGCTTTCTGAGTTCCCTACTGGATGAGGCATCCCTACAGCTACGTGCAGTAGTCCCAATAACTTTTGAGTTTAGAGGTTGTACTTTTCATTTTTCATACTGTGCTTTTAGTGGGATTGTATTTTGGTCCAGTTTACTTTCAGTACTTTACCATCTTTCGTACTCTGTTTGTTGGGTTTAGTTGTATGGATGCATTTTTTTGTTCCTTAGTGTTTTTACATTTCATCATTTCTGGTCTAGGAGTTATGTGCGTGTGTACAAGTACTTAGGCATTGCCTCCCATGATTTGTAATATGCTTACTTAGTGCTAGTCAGCAGTCTCTGGCCAAATAGAGGCGGGCTTGGGGAGTCACGGCGTGGGCCCCACAGGGAGGGGTTGAGGCAGAGTGGTATTAGAGATGGTCAGTTCTACCGTTGGATCAAGAGTTTAGGAGATTGGTTTGGGGAAATGGTGTTATGTGTTTCGATTTCAGCCTTTAGGCCAAAGACTCCAGTGCTGGTGCAACGACCGACTTAACGATACACCAGGACTCTGATAATGTGCTTTTTGACTCGGTACATGAAAACAGTAGTTGCGGGGAAGTAAAATAATGGTGCATTCATCATATATGAATGAGTTTTGTTTTCCATGTCCTTTGTGTCATCTATCCAGATATACTCATTAACTATGTTTCATCTTGTTTCCATATAGGATGCCTCTGCGACACATACTCGCTAGGATTCAGCGGTGCGATCATGAGGATGACCCCCTCAGTGACGAGGCTTCGATACAGGGACCAGTTCCCTAAGAGTTTCCAACAGGTGGTGCACCATTTATGCCTCCTCCAATGGAGCATCCCGTGGTACATGTGGTACTCACCAACGAGGATCATAGGCTGAGCGTGCTCCAAGAGTTCCATATACAGTGGCCCCTCAGGTTTTGAGCCGAGCCCGATCCTTATGCGGCTGAGGATTGGCTTGACTCAGTGACAAGAGTTTTCCGTCTATCTAGGACTCCATCAGACCAGATGGTGATCCTAGGAGGGTGCCTTCTTCAGGTTTCAGCGGGATGATGGTGGAGTCTGACAAAATATACTCACGAAGAGGAGACTCTTTCATGGATGGAGTTTGAGTGACTATTCAGGGAGTAGTTCACTCAGGTTACACTGAGAGATGTGTGCATCTAGGAGCTTCTTCAGCTCCAGCAAGGCAGTATGACAGTAGCTGACTATTAATTGAGGTTCACCAACCTCACCCGGTACTCGATTAATATGGCGAGGGATTGGTTCTTCAGGGCTCGGAACTTCGATCGAGGTCTACGATGAGAAATCTATTCTAGTTTCGTGCCTATATGCATTTTGACTTCTGCCGGAGTACTCAAGAGGACTTTAATGATCGAGAACTTCTTAGCGGAGCAGAGACAGCTGACAGCGGTCATCAATAGGAAGACATGTGAGGATACCCCGATAGTAGGGAGCCAATGTCAGGCTTAGGGATCTGGACGTGGCATAATTCATAGGAGGACCCAGGATAGAGGATTGATAGTCTAGGGCTCTGAGACTGGATCTTGTAAACCTAGGGAGAAGCGATGTTATGGGTGCGATAGTAGGGGACATTTCACTAGAGATTTCCCGACCCGTCGAGATGATAACAGGGAAGCATTGGATAGATCACTGAGGCAGAGGCAGAGACTAGAGCAGACAGACCCGCCATGAGGAGGATGTGGAAGAGGATCAGGTAGAGATTCGGGTGGTGGCCTACGCTTTGACATACTTCCACCAACACCCCCTGGAGGTCCGTACAAGGCTCATGGAGCTGGGGGACTGGGGCGTGGACAGCTGCATGCGGTCAAGGCTTACATCCCATGGGCTCTATAGAAAATATGAGGTATGATCTGGGTCTTTTCTACAATATCTTACATACTTATAGACACAGGTTCTAGTCATTATTTCATAGCCACATGTCTTATACAAAAACTCAAGATTTCGGTAGAACCGTTGACTCGATCCTTACGCTTGGAGACACCTACAGGAGGAGACGCGACCATCACACAGCTTTGCAGATAGTGTGATCTTACCCAGGGAGGTGAGAGTTTCGGTTCAAACCTCTTGGGGTAGCGTCGAGCCCTTATGACGTCATTCTAGGTATGGATTGGTTATATTCGGTCCATGGCCAGATGAGTGTTTTAGGAGAATAGTGTTGTGTGTCTGCCGTGATGGAACAAGGTTTTCCATTGTTGGAGAAAAGGAAACCCAGGAAGCTCAGAATGGGATTATGCAGAGGAGGGATTAACAAATCACTCATGAGATGGATAGACTATCCCTTGGAGCAGTGGATGTTGTGAGATCCCAGTTCCCTGTAGTAGTGGTGGAGTATGAGAACGTCTTTCCCGATGATGTACCAGGATTACCTCCCTGCCGGGAAATCGACTTCTTCATCAACATACACCCCGGGACGACACCGATTTATTAATCATCATATCAGATGGATCCTGCAGAGCATTGCGAGCTGAGCATGCAGTTGGAGGATTTGTAGTGGAAGGGTTTCATAAGACCCGGCGTTTCACCCTAGGCGGCCCCAGTCTTGTTTTCCAAGAAGGAAGATGGGAGTCTGAGGTTTTGCGTGGATTATCAGTGCCTGAACTAGGTGAAGGTGAAGAACATGTATCCACTTCCAAGGTTCGATGACCACTTCAATCATCTAAGAGGGGCACAACGTTTCTCGAAGTTTGACCTTTGACCGGGCTATCACCAGTTATGATTATGGGACAAGGATATACAGAATACGGCTTTCAGATGCTATTACTGTCAGTATTGGTAATTTTTTATGCCTTTTGATATGATGAATGCCCCTACAGTGTTCATGGGACTGATGAACCAGATCTTCCAGCCATACATGGACTGGTTCGTAGTGGTATTTATCGACGACATCCTTGTGTACTCGGCATCAAAGGAGGAGCACGTGAGACCCCTTCGTATGGTCTTATATGTACTTCGGGGGCACCATCTTTATGGGAAACTCTCAAAGTGCCAGTTTTGGATTCATGAGTTCCACTTTCTGGGCCATGTCATCTCAGTAGATGGAGTAGCTATAGACCCAGCCAAGGTGGAAGTTGTGTTAGCATGGGAGCTACCTCGAAGCGTGATAGAGGTGCGGAGCTTCCTTGGGTTGAAAGGATATTACCGTATATTCATTCCTAATTTATCATTTATATCTTCACTGATGACGGCCTTGACCAAGAAGGGGCAACCCTTCATGTGGATGTAGAAGTTCCAGCAGGCTTTCGAGCGGTTGAGATAGTGTTTGACGAGGCCCCTAGTCTTGAGATTTACGGAGGAGGGTGTCGAGTACATAGTATTCTGTGACGCATTAGGGACCAGGCTTGGCCGTGTCCTGATGCAGAGGAAGGTGATGATTGCTTATGGTTCATTCTAGCTTAGGAGACATGAGCAGAACTATGCAACCCATGATATCGAGTTGGTAGCGGTAGTCTTCTCATTATAGATGCAGTGACACTACTTTATGGGAAAGCATTTTATCATATACTCTGACCACAAGAGCCTCAAGTACATCTTATCATAGAGGGATCTGAATCTGAGGCAGAGGTGTTGGAAAGAGTTCCTCCAGGATTATGTTTTTGAGATCATCTACACCCCTGGGAAGGGGAACAATGTGGCAGATGCCCATAGCAGAAGTTTGAGCTCACAACTGTTGAGTGAGGCGACAAAGAAGTTAGCCGCGTTGCATTTATCTTTCATTGATGGAGATGATACAACTTACCCATAGTCAATGGTTGTTTCCCCTTCACTCTTACAATGGGTTATGGTGGCCTAGCTAGGAGATGATCATTGTGTGGCCTTATGTGCTCAATTATCCACATGACCTATTCCTGATCAATATTCGCAATGTGGGGAGCACATTCTTCATTTTAGAGGATGCATTGTTGTACCAATGGAGTTGTAGGATAAGGTCCTAAAGGAGTTTCATACAACCCATTTGGCGATACATACTAGAGTGACAAAGATGTACCAGGACCTCCGATGACAGTTCTGGTGGTCAGGAATGAAGATGGCAGTAGCAGAGTTCTTTTCTCGATGCCCTACATGCCAACAGGTGAAGGCCGATCACCATGTTCTAGTGGGATTAGCTCAACCCGAGAAGTTCTATATTGTAAGTGGGACGGAATATCGATGGAATTTGTGATAGGCTTACCATGGATGTCCAAGTGGAATGATTCCATATGGGTGATTGTTGACCAACACCCCATGATGGCCCACTTCCAAGATATAAGGGAGAATACTACTGTAGAGAGCATGAGACACCTCTACATGTATGAGATATTTTGGCTTCATGGATTCCCCTAGAAAATAGTCCTGGATCGAGACGCCCGTTTCACATCCCGGTTATGGAAGGGATTGCAAGAGGCTTTTGGGAATCAGCAACGATTGAGCACAGCATTTCATACCCAGACTGATGGTCAGACGGATAGGACAATTCAGGTTCTAGAGGATATGTTGCGAGACTGTGTTGTGGAAATTGGTCGTAATTTGGAGGACCACCTACCACTTGTGGAGTTTGCATACAACAATAGCTACCACTCCACCATAAGTATGGCAACATTTGAGGCTTTGTATGGGAGACACTACTAGTCACCGCTTTGCTGGACCGACCCTGGAAAGTGACCACTCATGGGTCCAGAGTAGGTACGAGCAACCACCAAGAAGGTGCAGATCATCTAAGAGCAGATGAAGACTTCACAGAGCCGAAAAAAGACATATGCTGACAAACGATGGAGATCTCTGGAGTTCAAAGATGGAGACCACGTCTATCTTTGGGTTTCACCTCGACGAGGGTTACTAATATTTGGCCGAGGAAGGAAGCTATCTCTGAGATTCATCGGACCATTCCATAAACCATGCAGAGTTGGCGAGGTCGCATATAACCTAGCTCTACAACCACAATTTCATCGGGAACATGATGTCTTCCACGTGTCGTAGCTGAGGAGGTACGTACATGACCCATCACACGTCATCGACTGGGGAGAGCTGCACATCGAGGATGGAGTGACCATTTTTGAGTACTCGGTGGAGATGTAGGATCGACAGGAGAGGATCTTTCGTGGGTGATTGATTACCTTGGTGCACGTCCGGTGGCGGATTGGGAATCTTCAAGAGAGCACGCAAGAGCAGGAGGCCTAGATCTATGCCCAGTACCCACAACGTTTTTGATTAGCCTTTTTTATGACATTTCAGGGATGTAAAGCCCTATGGTGGGGAGAAAGTAATGTCTTGGATGTGTCTGTGCATTATTTTTTAAATTTTATATGGAATAATTTTGAGATCGGGCACAAATACGACACATCATTCCAAGCCCCAGTGATCCCAGAATTGTGGATTGAACTTTTTTAAAGTTAATTTAGTTGGCACTTGTGCGCTGTTGTGGAAGTTTCCAAACGGATGTCCGGATTAAAAGTATTAGGGAACCATTGTGTTCGGGGTGACGAATTTACCAAAGAACGAGCCTAACCTCGACCGGTGATGGTTGAGGGAAAAATTTAATTTTCGTATGTTTTTTAAAAAATAAAATAAAATAAATTTGCATGTTTATTTTTTTTATGGAAACATCCGCTACGGCATGAAATTGGGTAGCTGCTTCCATAATTAAATGGCACGTCCTTATGACTCAAGAATGGAAAGTCAGACTCATTAATACTGTAGCGTGATTTTGAATGCAAAAAAAATGATTCCATTTTTATTTGGATAATCGAACGTTGATCGTTGGTGAATTATTGAGAGAAACGCTGGAGAAAACTCTCGATGACGAATGACAACAGATCGAAGTTGAGAATCGTTGTGCCAACAAGTTTGAAGGATCTCGACGATGACAATAGAATGGACACTTTTTCGGTGATCGATACCTTCTTGAGGTAGGGGTTAGTTATTTAATTTTATTTTCCCCGTTTTTATTTAACCAAAGAATGCAGATCAACCACAAAGAAGTTGATCTGAAGATTCGTAAATTCTTGCGGGAGGGTTTTCTTTGGGATGATTATGGTGAAATTAATCCATGTTGATTTTGTTTTGGATTTTATACTCCGTTTAATCCTACTAATGGGAGCGTATCAACACCATGATGTATGATGGTAGAGGATCGTTCTTCTTTTTGATTGATTGGTTTTACTTCCCCAATTTTCTTCTCATGTGTTCTTCATGTTCTTCCCAGGGTGATGAACAATAGATCGTTGCACATTTGTTCTATGATGCAATGATCCCAAATTGAAAAAATATACACCCCATCGACCTTATGGAGGTGCGACGATAATAGTGGATAATGAATCAGACCGGCTCGGGAATGGCCGTTTGTCGAGTGTTCTTCGGGCAGATGGATCGTTGCATGTTTTCGGAGCCGATTGGAAGTTCGAAAACAATGGAATCGGCTTCGTGGTGTTGGTACGACCAAAACCTGAAAGGTTCATGGTGATTGGATGGAAGAATTGATGAAAAGAGCTTCACGAGAGGCGTGACGATGGAGGTCCATGTTTCAGGAAATTTCAAGATTACACAGCATGTACTTCCTAAGAACCAACTGTGTAGTACAAGCAGTAGAGGCTAGGGTTTCAAGGGTTAGAGAGGAATCACACGCCATGTGACCCAGGTCACACGATGTTTTAGGCTTTCCCTGATGCTTGTAATGTATTTTGGTAAGTACATGGACAAGGGTTGGACAACATGGCTTCAGGCAACACGACGTGTATAGCATGGCAGTGGCGGCTATGCGGAACTTGGCGTGTATCCAGGGGGTAAACGGACACGGGATGGAGTACACGACCATGTACTCCATCACATGGCCAGGGGAGGCTAGTACGGTGGGTCACCCCGTGTACCGATTACACGGTTTGGAGTACACAGTTTGATGACTGTGTTCTGGAACATTGCCAGCGTACACTGAGCCAACCCCAATCACTCCGACACTGCATATACACCATACTACATGAATTGTACTCAACTTTTCTACACTACTAGCCTTACGACATGGGGATTTTTACACAGGCAGTACCTGGGGACAGATAACATGGATTATAACTTTTCTACATGTTGTGTACTTTTTGGAAAATGACATGGTCCTCTTGTTCATCGTATCTTGGACATATTTCATTTGGGCTAGTGCCCCTTCTTCTCATTCCCCTGAAGGTCCAGCATCGTTTCCTTCTACAAGAGTATAATCCCTTTAGCATGGCTTTCTGTGATAGAGTCAGGCATCCATCTGAGAGGTGCGGATCAAGATTCTATATCCATTCTTCACACAAGGTAGAGATCGACATCGACATGACCAACTCTACCAGGCGTCGATCCTCTACCTAGAAGTTGAATTCCGGATGAGTTGTGGTAACCTCCATGGCCCTAGCAATGATCCTCATTGGTGTATCGTGATCTTTCCCACTCAAGAGTCTGTCTTCTGTAATGAGTGCATCTATCTATCGTAACTATCTCATTCAGGAGTGTGTATCCCGTAATGAGTGTAAATATCCCTCATGACGCTTATTGAAGAACAATATTTCTCAGAAAAACGTAATCAGAGCTATCCGACTCATGGAGTGTGTTCTCTTGGAATGAGTGATTCGTGGAATCTTCAAACTGAACCCCTATCTTGGGGTATGTAGTTTTGTGACTTGTCTCTATATTACGGGTCTAGGTTTTGAGTATATCTGGTTTGTGCTATATGTTCTGTAGATATAAACAATTCATATATGACTATACCTTCACATTTTCTATAGTTTTTTGTATTTCGGGGTCCTCTAATGAGTATTTTTATACTCACCCATGCATGGAAATTTCCCGAACGTGTCATGTCTTGTGAAGATGAACTTCCTTTTGACGTAGTCCAGGGTGAACCAGGATAGGACTGAGCTATCTGAGTTCCCTACAGGAGGAGGTTTTCCTACGTCTAAGAGCAGCAGTCCCGGTACCTTTTGTGTTTATAGGTTGGATGTTGTAGCTTTCAGACTTTTGTTTTGGTGGGCTTGAATTCTGTCCTAGTTTACATTCAGTACTTTACCTTCCGTCGTACTCTGTTGGTTGGGTTCAGTTGTATGCATTCATTTTTTTGTTCCTTATTGTTTTTATATTTTAGAATTTGTTGGATTGGAGATGTGTTCATGTGTACAGGTACTTAGGTAACGCCTCCCATGATTAGTAATATGCTTACTCGGTGCTAGTCACCAGCCCCTGGCCTATTGGAGGTAGGCTTGGGGAGTCACGATGTGAGCCCCACTAGGACGGATGGTGAGAAATTTTTCTTCACAACATCATACGAGTAGTTATAAAATTTTATAAAGTGAGTAAATATATTACTTATTACAAGATTAATGTTATTGACACGATCTATCCATGATTAATCTTCAAGGACCATAAGTTATGAACGAAAAAATACCCGAAAATTAAACATGTATCACCAAAAAACAAGGATATATATAAATAAATATTAAAAAATGGGGTTTTAATTATATTATTTGAGAAATATTTGATATTATAATTTTAATAAATTTTATTAAATAGAATTTTTTAAAATACATATTTAATTTATAGGATTATATGGAACTTAAGATTCATGTTAGATATATGTTAAGTTTTTTTCATCTTAATATTATTTCACTGGGATATGATTGATGTTACAATCCTATTTATGTTTATGATTTGTATCAACTAAATGTTTTACATTTTATATCATTTATTCTAAAAATTTTATGGTACATAATGTTCAAATTCTTTTAATTTTACCCAATTTTACATAATTAGATTGTTACCATGGTGGTATTTGTTTGTCATCATAGATTTCATTCCTTGAGGGATATTATATAGTCATGGCTAATTTCATTAATGTGGAGTATATGCTACCCCATTGATAGGTTATATAAACGATATACATATATTTATGTTATTTATGTTTCATTTAAATTTATTTAAATCATGGTGATTATAATAAAAATTATAACAATGTTGTTAGTGTTTCATGTTATAATTTAATTTTTACTGAGAGAGTGTACCCATAAATTTTGTGATGGTGAAATTATATGATCTATCTCTAAAATATCACTATATATTTTTTATCATCTTACTATTTATGAAAATTTATATTTTTTACTTTCTTTATCTAGTTTCTATGTACTGAATGTTCTGAAATAATGAAGATATGTAAAAATTACATTATTTTCCTCTTTTGGAGAAATTATTTTAAATAGATGTCTATATTTTCGTTAAAAATTTTCACATATTTTTTACTATTCTCAAATAATTTTTATCATCATTTTTAACTTTTTTTATTTTAAATATATTTTTTATTATGAATGTTCTTGTTGTTTTTAAACTATGTAATTATTTATAAATGGTGTGAATGAAATCAATAAATTAACATACAACGCACTAATGAATTTTACCACCAACATGACTAATCATTGGTTTGAATATACTTTTTTAATTTATTTGTGATTCATTTTAGAGAATAATATTCATTAATATTTTGAAATTTTTAGATTTTAAATAAGTATTTTCAAAATTAAAACTATATTTTTTTACTGAAATAATCCAGTGATTTATAAAGGTATTTTTTTATATTTCATAACATTATATTATGTTACACATTCATCACCATGTATGTGATCTTATAAACCTATCCATATTATTTTCCTAGATTATTTTATTATTATTATGTTGAATCATTGATAAAACTTGTTTTATTTTCCATAGGTTATATTATGTGGAAATTATAACTATTTTCATGACTTTTTTGAATACATATGAATGGATCATAATTTTATTATAGCAAGGTCCATTGTATCCCTATACATAATTTGGTAAAGATTAATATTTTATGATGTCAAATGGTTCAAGGGAGGTTGTCCCAAGGCCAAAATAGGGTTCCCATGTGGTAGTACAAAGAAAAATAATGGTAGAGGGGATGGTATCCAAATCCCAAACTATGTACAATGGTGGTTAACCCAATCCTATCACGTCATTAATTTCATGTTGGGTAGCCTTCAAATATGATTTATATTATTATGATTATGCCTCATTGTATTACAGAATTTTATTATATAATATTATTCTAATGATATTCTCTTATGGATCATCTTCTATGATTATTCTATGATAAATGACTTCAGAAGTATAATGATTTATTATATGACACATTATTCGGACCAGTGAAACATTACTTATCATTTTCTAATGATTCGATCAAGTTATTATACCATTTTGAATATGATAAGATTGCATATGGTCACCGATTGGCATCTCCCCTATTTACCCATACTGGTCTTTTAATATCACACTTACTTATTTGTTTTCTCAAGATAAAAATTCAGTTTATATATTTTAATGAATAATAAGGTTTATCGGTTAATATAAATTAATGGGAGATGATGAAAATCATTACAATTTTGGCAAGGATCACAATGTTATAAAAAAGTGTTCGTTAAATAATATTTAGTATTAATTTATGTAATGTTTGGGTTAATATAAAAAAATTATCTAAGAATCAATCACATCTACATCCAAATTCAATAAATTATATACCACCTAAACATTAATTTGTATATAAAATTAAATCTATGTTGATAAAATATCAGGAAAAATAAATTTCATAGATCTTTATCCCTTGTTATTATCATCACGTATTCTCTCTTGTAAAAATTGATAATCCATAACTAAATGAGTTGTATTCTCTATCATATTCATTTTACCATTCTCTAAATAAGAAAATAATTTTCACTTTTACATATTAATTGTATTAGAATAGAAAATTTGACTCATTTCTAATCATACAATATTTTCACATCAATAGTTATCCCCTTCTACTGATGATAGTCACCATAATCATGTAACTAGTTTATTTCACCTTTAATGTGTTTGGTGTATAAAAGAACTATTTTATATCCTTATAGAGGATTATTTGTTTTCTTGTATTTCAGCAACACATTTTAACAAGATAGTATTTTTTTTAATACAATAATAAGGTTAATTAAATCTCTTTTAGATTGAATTTATATTTTCATTTTTCTATATATTAATGGCTAGAAGTAGTGATCTAAGGAATACATGAATAATTTCAATTTTACAATCACTTTGTTCACTAGTATATTCCATTGAAGTGTAATTTCTATAATTCCTCATAATTAATATCAAATAAATATATTTTCTAAAATACTATATAAATATATCTCAATAGTACTAAACATCATGAATATATATATATATCTCTGTGTGTGTGTGTGTGTGTATTCACTTAACTCTGATACATTCATCATCCAATTCTGAATTTATAGAAGGAATTAAAAAATAATATCAACTATATTGTTCTATAAACAACACAATTAATTAAATAAATCAAAATACTGAATAACATAAACTCGTTATGAAATCCAATCTCATATAATGAGATAATTTTTAATGTACATGGACATGTATTCAATATATATTTACTTTTATCATTATTTGTGAACATGTTGTCTTTATAATCTCAATAGGGATTCATCCATCTACAATGCACAATATCATGGATATCCTATGATCAATAGTCATATATAATCTCCATGGTAACCTGAATTTTTATAAAAAAGTGATATTTAATCATTTTTATATGTACCCTACAATCCATGACCATCAAATATTTATTCATTCGAGATATCAAAATACTCAATTTCATAACCAATCTATAAAAATATATTCGTAATTCCCCAACCAGAATTATTAGATCTCATGAACTGATTTGGATTTTATATATAACAATATTTTCATTACATATGAACCATAGGATGAAAACGAGTATCAAGCTATAAAACGTAATCTGTATGGAATTATTTTCCTTAAAATAAAATTAAAAAAAACTGTTTAAAATGATATTTGTTTCATTAAAAATGAAATAAAATAAATGTCCAAAAATTAAAAAGAAATAGAATATAATGCATTGAAAGCATCGCATTAAATGTTCAAAATCAAAAAAATCATAAATTATTGATAACATTAATATATGGTTATCTCAAATCATCCAATGATACGTGGATGAATAAAGATAGACCTTACATATAAGGCATCTCTTATTTATATCTATTAACAAGAAAATAATATTCCTCATTTTTTATATATTGTAAAACAACATATGTAGACACAAGAACATAAAATTGGAGTGGTTTGTAAGAAAACACACTGTAATATCTTCTTAAATGACTCACATGCATTTCCATGTAATGTCTATGTAAGATCTTGTAATTGGATTTATTTAGAAAATATGTAACATGATACAACACTGTAGTTTGAAAAATAACATCAAATTAATGAAAAGAAATCATATCATAACATCCCTCAATAATATATTTTAAAATAATAAGTAACCCGACTTGGTTATACATTATCTAAACTAATCTATAATAATATTAAACTCTAACTATGTTCCGAACTATTAATCGTCAATAAAAAAACAATACTACTTATGATCATATCTTCCCTAGATATGGGTATCCATCAATAAAAATATTTATTTTTTAAAAATCACTTACATCCATATCAAAATATACCTCACTGTATCCATGTAAATATTTGGAAGCTTCAATTACTTTCAACAACAATAATTTAAGAATCTTGTTATAGAAATTGTTTTTTTTTCTCACTAGCAGTAAATACTACATGAAAAGGGTACCTACAGACATGGTTGCATATGTCTGTTGTCAGGGATTATTCCTATAGATATGGTAAATTTAAATTGTGAAAATATGTAGCTTGAGGAAAGGATAACTATTAATCATGATTAGATATATATTCTACTATCATGGTTAGAGTGATTTTATGAATTCTCTAACATACACCCATAGTTTTTAACTACATTAAATTTATTGTATATACCATGCTTATTCACAAAAATATTATAATACAATTAGTGTACTAATAATTCATCAATTAAATATTAAAAATTATTAATATTTTAATATTTTAATTACAATTTATTATTTACTAATGTTTTTTATAAATTACTAAATTATTAACCATTGTATGGAATTAATAATAAATATAATGTAGTAAGAACATTTAATTTGTACATATTTTGTAATATTTTCTGAATGTCAGTTATTACTAATTATTACTATTTATTTAAGTATTAATTATTAATTTTTAAAAATTAGTATCATTTAACTCAAAGTTATTGATAATGATTAATTCATTATTGATAATAAAAAATTTTATTTTCCAAACATCTAAATATTAGTTTTTGTTAAAAAATAAATTACAAGTCTATACAAATTAATTAAATATTAATTACTTATTATTAAATATTAGGTGTTGTTACCTGAATATATAATATTTTTTATTTATTAGTCTTACAATAACTATTGTATTATTTAATATTTATTTAATATTATAAAAACAATAATTATTATTAGAACTTATAAATTACTTGTTATTTTGTATTTGCTATTATCTCTTTTAAATCAGTAATTATTTATTCATTATTAGTAAAAAAATATTATAATTGAATTAATAATTAATAATTAATTATAAATTTATTTACTGAATAAAATTATTAACAATTATAATATTTTTATTTATTATAAATTATATATTATTAGCTATTGATTATTAATTATTAATAGCTGTTTTTTATGTATCTACAATTAATTATCAATTATTAATTATTAATACTTACGAATTAATTATTATTAATACTTACAAATTAATTATTATTAATTATATAGTATTTAGTATTTTATCAATATTTTATTATCTAAATTAGTTAATTTAAAATATTTATTATTTTTTCAAAAAAATATTAAATTTTTATTACAATCAGCTATTACGAAGTATTTATTATATTTTAATTGTAATTTTTTTTAATTATTAATTATTCAATTTTCAAATATTATTATTTATTAATTATATAAAACTAAAAATTAATAATTAATAATTTATTAAATTTTTATTCTAGAATTAATTAAATAATAATAATTTATTTATTATTAATTATTATGTATTAAATTGTTTTATATTTTTAATTTTTTTTGTTTCTATGGAGTATTATTAATTATATTTTAATCATTAGGTATTAAATATTGAACAGTTATTATAATTTATTACTAAATTTTAATATATTAGTAATGATCAATAATTAAATTTTGTAAATAATTTATAAAAATTTAAAAATTAAAAATAAATTTAAATTTATTTCTTTTATTCTTTTTTTATTCATAAAAATAAATATTTATTTATAATTAAATATATATTTATAATAAAATATAATTACAAAGGATTATTATATTTTTCTATTTTAATTATTTGTATAATTTATTCTATTCTCAAAAATAGTTTAACAATTTTTAAAACATACTATTATAACCTAAGGAACACCCTTAGAAGGGGTGAAAAAATAATTTTCCCAACTCTACATTTTCCTCAATCTATTATCACTTTACTGAATCTTGGTCCTAGTTTTTTATGAAATAATATCCAACCAATTAGTAGTCTTAAAAACTCCTAAGAATAAATGTGTATAATAAATTAAAAAAAGGTTCTTATCACAATGGATTTACTTATTTCACTAAAACTGGGCTCTATCAAAAGATCACACACCAACACTTTTTCAGTGCATCCAAAGAATTATACTCTCATTCAATGGATTAAATTTTTCATTCATGGTCACTCCCTGCTAATTTTTGTTTAAAAATTCTTATGATATTGTATTTTTACCTGAGGATTGCAACCTTTTTTTCTCCCTTATGCACTACATTATTGAAGTCGTTACCAATTTATAGTCTTATGGGTCTCTCTAGGATAAATATGTATAAAGTTTTCACTTTTTTTAATAATTTTAGATGTGATACTACAATGAATACCATGTCCTACTATCATACATCAATACTGAAAATATAATCAAATCCATAATAAAATTTTACGAAATTATTTCTGAAAAATATTCATAGTAGTTGTAAACATTCTATAAATATGAATAAATCTAGATAAATAATTACTTTTTATATGCTCTGAATTCTCATAAAAAACTAGATATATCAATCAAAATATATAATAATATGTCCCTCAAATTAAATCATTATAACATAATGATGTTATATCATAAACAATGTTATGTACTATATCTCAATATTCGAGAATATTCAAACTCCAAATTGAATTTTAAAAAATATAAATATTAAATTTCATCAATTACCATTAACTCTAATAATCCATTCCACTATAACAGAAATGATTTTTCAATCATGATATGTGATGGGATCCTTCATCAAAATCATATATATCTTCCCCTCTCTCAAATCTTCATATCCACACTTATCCTTTATTTATCAATTCCATATACATATTTCAATCCTAAAAATTCATAAATTGAATATCATAATTTATAATAAAATCCAACTAGAACACCATATACATCAAAATCATTCAGTGAATTTTATCCAAATAAATATGCAATATTTAACTCCATATAGATAGTTAGTGTTCATACTAAAACCACCAAAACATTTAGTAAGTGTTAGTACGTCAATCTCTTTCAAATTCAACATTTCCAAATATATCACTGCTCGACCAACTATATAATAGTTTAATTTAATATTTTCTCAACTTTATTCAATTTTAAACAATATAGGCTGTGGTGACACAATTGTTTATCATATTATAGTTATAGAAACATGATGAATCAAAAATTAAATATATTTATTGAAAATGTAGTTTACAAGTAATATTCACCTTGTCACATTGTGGTCTTTTATTATTCTTCTCCAAATATCAAAAGTCTGTTATGTTGTTTTCAGGTTGTGGAATGAATAACATGAAAATTTTGTACAACTATTTTTCATGTCTAAAGGTTTTATTGGTTTTTCATTCATCAATCCATACATCATACGATCTCCTTCGTATGTATCATCCCATTTGGTATTGATATTAATTGTATGGTGTAACAGATTATTATCATTTAATCAAGAAATATTAAATTTTATTCTTTTTTCACTCCTTCTATGGTAAGGACACTTTTTTTATTCAGTTTTTTAACTTTTTCATTCTCTTATTGTAAGTTTTAACATATTTATCCATATCGTACTATTACATAAGTCTATTATGGAATGTTCACTTCTCCGTTCCAATTTGATTCTCTATGTAATTATTACATAGCATTTATATTTACAATGTTACTGTTATGTATACAAATTTTAAAAAATTATATTATTAATAAAATAGTGTAACTCATGAGATATTTTTGCACACCCACTATAATAGATTGTATATCATTAAATTCATAGAAGTTATTTAATTAAAATTTCATAGAAATATTTTTTTCACTAGATTTATATTATTGTACTTATTGATTTATTCATTCAAAATAATTTTAATTTTTTTCAATCTTACATAATTATATAATTTTTCAAATATATCTCCACCCCTATATATATTTCATGAATCATAATATTTCCTGTTTTACTATCATATTATGTCATAATATACATATCTATCCTCATGAAAAAATTTATAGGAATATCTATATCATGTCTAATAACACTCGATGAATTTAATTATTATTCATGCATATCTCTATATAATCATTTTAATGATGCTCATTCACATATAACTCAATATGTCCCTATTCTCCATTTTAATCTATCTTGGAAAAAATATTACGATCATATTTTAAAAAATTGGACAACAATATGAATCTCTTCCAAAATAAGATTCCTTATTGGAAAACCATTTCATCCATCTATATATCCACCTTTTTCTATATAAATCAATATATATCTTCATGTATCATTATTTCCTTCTTCATTACATATTAATTTTTATTTTTATCCAATATCATCACAATGTTTTATTAGAAATAAATCCAATTACAAATTCCATTGATACCATACATAAAAGTTATAATTCAATTCCTTTAGAGCTATTAGTATGAAAAAATTGAATTAACCATATTTTTCAATGAGTACAGTACGGATGAGAGTCCTCTTAGGAAGATGTGGGGTAGTCAATTTAAATAAAATGAAAATATAAGTTGTATTTATGTAGATATGAAGAAAAATTAGTTATCAATTATTATTTATTATTATGTTTTAATACTTATTTAATTTAAAAAAATTATATTTTATCAATATTTCTAATCATTGTCGACGATTGTGGTAAGCAGTTGTGTTTCACAATTTAAAATTAAATAATATAATAAAATATTGGAAAATAATTATTTAATAATTCTTAATAAATAATTAACATACTATAATTTAGAACTTATAATAATATATATATATATAATAAAAATATCTAGATACATATTTATCCAAGATCATAGACATAGAACTATCGGGTTTTTAATAATTCTTACAAACGAAATTTTTTAGATCATAGCACATGACCATAGTCATGAAGCCAACTACAATTGTTTTAGATTATTTCCATAAGAAGTTTTCGAGTTTAAAAATCCCACCCCTCATGTTCAACAAATACTTTCATTCATTTCACATTCCAATTATTAAATCGTGCTCTAAAAACACTTTATTACCAAATTTTCATTAGAAAAAGGAGAGAGAAATAGAAATAATTAAATCAAAACATTATATAATATATATATCCATAATGAAACAAATATCATGATTTCTAAGGAAAATATGTTTCCATAAAAAAATATTATCTTATTACCATCAATATCTAAAAATTATGCCTTTTTAAAATTAAAATCCTTTTTTCATAAACAAGAAAAACTGTTCACATAAATTACTGTTAGGGAATTATTTAATAAATTAATACGTAGAAAAATAAATTCAAAATCACATTAAGTCATAACTTAATGAGATATACTTTTTAAAGGATGTAATGTAATACATCTAAATGATTTTATGACTTAAAAAATTTCATAGAATTAGGATTGTTGGTATTTATCTTGATAAAAAACAAGGATTCTTATAATAAACGATCAATTTCTAATAACCAATGACTAATTATATTATGATCTAACAATCTCAATTACCATTCAACAGAGAGGAAAAAATAGAGTTATGTGAGACATCAAAAAGGAAAACATATCTATAATTACTCACCAATTATGTAACATCAAATTTTATATCAAATATGAAAATTTGTTGAACTTTGGTTAAATACACTTAAAATAAACCTAAATAGTTCTTAATTTTAAATCATCCTTTTTGGGAATGTTTTAGTGGATTAACATGGGTGATATTATATTTTAGATATGATCATGTATCACTACGATTATGGTATTTTTATATCTCACGGTTTACTATTTATGTACTAAATATTTGACTTTAATATTGAGGAAAATCCCTCTAGGTAACATTGTAGAATTTTTGGGTTTGTTGTGTTTGTTGAAAAAGCAGGTTTTCATAGTGAATTGTCTAGTTCTAGATATATTGATAAAAATACCTGTCGAAAAAGTACCATGAAAATGGAATGAAATATCGGGTCGTGGTAAAAAGAACATATATAAGATGGCGTCATTTTCAAATGTTTTCCAAATTATTTGCATCCAATTATGGACTCTGGTGAGCATTTCAAAATGTCAATTTCATTGAATATCTGAGGAAAAATTAGAAAATGACTTAATTTTTGGAATATAATAATTATAACATGTATTTTTCAAAGACATAAGGAAAGGTGATGGTGATCTATGTGATTACGATGAGCTTCATGAAAAATTGAGATGAAGGGAATATTATGGTGTTGAAAAGGTTCTGACAGATGGATCTGCATTTACGAGAAGCATTGATGCAGTGGTGAAAAGGGATTGTGGGAAATTTTTTCTCATACAACATGATATGTGATCTGAAACATGATGTTGTGCTTCGCAAAATAGAGAGATCTTTGGTTGAAATTTTGAAGTGAACCCAATTTGGATTATGTGGCGCTGACGTGGCATCGAAGGTTCTAGAGTCAGTGGGAAAAGCCTATAAATTGGCCTCTACCCCCGAGAGAAGAGTAGAGTTTTTTTACAAACAAACATATAGCTCTTGAATAATAAAGGAGGTTCACAGAGGTAATGTTCATTCGCGAAAGGAAGGAGCTTCGTGGTGGATAATATAGCTCTGTGAAGGAGGTGTGATTTTCAAAGTCTTGCCTGAGCTTTACAAAAGTAGTGAAATATGTAAAGTCTTAGTTTCACGAAGTAGTTTTATACTCAAATATTTGTGATATAAAATGTAGTGTGCTCTACGATGGTTTGTTCTTTATGAAGAGGCATGAGCATTGCGAAGTCATGTATGATCATTTCCAAATATGGGGTTTTGTGAAGCAGTGATATTTGAAAATTCATTTTAAAGGTTAATGTCATGTGTTAACAAGACATAGAGTATTCATCAGTGGATGGAAATTTGACTTATGTATAGAATCAATATATAGTGGAGGATTCTATAATCAGATATAATGATGGGACCTATAAGTCAATAATCAATAAGTGGCTCCTTTCTAGAGCAGTGAGAAAAGGAAGAGGAAGAAGGTTATCCATTGTACCGATAGTGATCTAGATAGAGAGAAATAGGGATTCACACGTGCGAAATCATTGAGTTGACCTAATACATTGTAAAGGAAGTTATCCTAGGAATATAATTGATCTATCCTGAACATTTTTAAGGGTTAGTTTTAGTGTATTCTGTACAACAGAACATCATCATTGTATGATCCTCAGATGTAGTCTAGTGAGGGTCAAACAAGTAATAAAATGTGTGCCTGTGTGTTTTCATACATAAATTACATTAAATTAATAATAATCATAAGATAAATTAGGTAAAAATAAGATCAAAATTAACACATAAGTTCAAACAAGTAAAACCATATAATAAAGAGGGAGAAATGAGTAATAAAATGTGCTCAAGTGTGTTTTACCATATTTTGTTTCTTTGATTTGGTTTAGTTTATTGATGAAATTTACATTTCATTTTGATGGTACCTTGGAGGTCCATTGAAAAGGGTATATCATAAAAAAAGAAAAATAAGTTTGGTGAAATTCTTTATTGTTTATGTTTCAATAGAAAGCTTGTGATTGAGATGAAGGTAAACAAAGATCTATCCGACTGTGAGGATATTTATTCATTCAATAACACTGAAATAATGAATGAAGAACCTGATATTCCATGTAATGATAGAACTACTATTGATGAAGAAACATCAAGAAGGTGAAAAGTAAAATATTTCCATGAAACAAAGAAATTGGATGAAGATATTAAATATGATGATTCCGAGATCAAAGCATTGAAAATTGAGGTCAACAATCTAAGAGGTCTAAATCAAATGCATATTTATGTGCCTTTTGATGTGATGGAGAATAATGATTCTGACAGGTGAATTGAAATATCTGATTATAATAGGGATGAATCTCAAAATATAAAATAATTATCAACTTTATCAAGGGATATGAAGATTCAATAGTTGGAAGAGGATATAGAATCAGTAATGAAATAAGTATAAAAATTCAATGCCTTAAGAAAGCCTAAAATAAAGTATGCATGGAACATATAAATTGATTATCCTTCAGTAGGTGATAATTAAATGAAGTGAAATTATGCTATTTCTGAAGAGGAATAAGAACATATTTTTACATCTAAAAGGCCATACATCTTGGAGAAAATAGAAATTGGATTTCTGAATCCCCTCCCATGCTTGATATGAAGGGATATGTGATCATTTCTAATAATAGAAAAAGTATTCAATCTCCTAAACACAGTCCTTAAAAGTATAATATAAGATATAATTATATCATTTTCTATTTCTATGGAATTCATGGTCATACTTCAATATTGTTTTAGGAGGCTCAGGAATATATATCATTTTTAAAGATCGAAAATATTCTAAATCATATAATTAGAAGAAGTGTCATGAGAAATATGAAAGAAGATTCTCCCATAAGAAAGTAACAATGAAGTGAATATACTGTGGGAGAATGAGACACATCATGAGAATGGGTATAGAAGCATATGACATCAATTCCAGAAGATTAACACAAGATGAATCAACATCCCAGCTGGGAAATAATGAAACGATGTACGCATTTAATGTAATATTTTTAATATGTTATTCTCATGGGAATTTAGAAATACATTGAATTGAGATGAATTCATGGATTTTAGTGGAACCTGTAAAAATATCCCCTGGATAGGAAGTGTATAACTAAAAGGAATATACAGGAAGAAAACGTGGTGAGGTGAAAAATAGTTATACATCCTCAAGTGAATCACAACGATCTCAATGAAATGTATATCAACAATCTTCTCGGTTACACTCACAACTAATCTCTTGGAGAGAATTTGAACAAAACAAAAAGGAAAAGGGGTGAGAAACTCCTACTATGAGTGAGAAGAGTGAATGTTTTGTGGAGGAACTATCATGAACACAAAAATGAATGGAGACATAGTCCACGAGTAAATGAAGAACAAATGATGAATGCCTCCAAAAAATCACAAGGCATACACCATGGGGATAATTGAATCAAATAAAAAGAGAAAAATAATAGAGGAAGAGGAAATAACAGATGAACAATAAAAATATTCCTGCTCAAATAAAGAGGCATGTGAATTTATATATCTGGGGAGCATCAAAGAATGAAATGTGTACTTGACGGTTTAAACCATAAATTGTAAGAAATTGAAAAAATATAGAATCTGTATATCCAAAAAAAGTATCAGCATGTGGGAAAATATTACTTTGTCATATGGATAGAATATTTGATGGTTGATAGGTAGTTAGAACAAAGGAAAAAAAAGTATAGTGCTCTGTAATAGATTATCAAAGGGTTGGTCAATTATGGTCGACCAAAATTCTCATCTTGACCATTCCGAATGTTCCCCTCTCATTTTGTATAATTTTTGTTAATTGATGTTCAAGTGTTTTAGATTCATGGAGAGATTTGATCCAAGTTTATTTAGCATCAAAAGATGAAAAATTGTCGATGGATGCATGAAAAGAGGAAAATAATGATTCATAAGACTACGTTGTTGATGATCATGAGGAAGAAGCTAGAACTGAGAATTATGTTCAAAAAATGATTAAAGAACATGACTGAATATAAAAGAATCAAACAAGGGAGTTTTTTGGGGGTGAAAATATAAGAATTTCATCGGGACTAGAAGGGTGTTTCTAAACAAGATGAATTAAGAGGCTATAGACAAATCATGAATAATGTTTCTAGGATACTCTTTTATAGAGTACATCAATGTTGATGAGAAATTTTTACCAGTTGTAATGCTGGAGGAAACCAGATTATTCTAGTCCCTAACAGTGAAAATAAAATTTAATGTTTTCCATATGGATGTCTTGTACTCATATTGGAGTGGGTTCTAGAATAAGCTGTGCATATTAAACGTACATATGGTTTTCTCATAAATTAAAATGATGGAAATGTTTTTTAGTAGAATAATGTGGTTTATGGGATGAAGCAATAATCACGAGCGTGGTATTCCTGGATAGATCAGTTTCCAATGATGCTCAGTTTCTTGTTTCATGTAGTTGAAACAAGTAAGGAATAGAACATTAATTTATCAATATAAATATTCTAGGGATATGTTGAGAAGGGTTGGAATAGAAAATTACTAGGATATGAAGTATTCAGTTTCTAATCAGATAAATCTATCAAAATATGATAATGGAGCAGTAGTTAATATCATAGAATATAATAATATCACTAAATGTTTACTATACATGACAATGACAAGATATTATATCGCTTTTTCCACAAGACAAGCATCATGATATAAATCAATCCCATGGAATGCCACATGCTTGAAGTGAAAGTAATTATTTGGTATATCAAGGGAACTATAGATTTTAGTTTGATATATAATGAATAATCTCAACCAGATCTATTGGAATATACATATGATTATTGATCAAGATTAGCATATGACAAAAAATTCACATCAGGAGCTGCTTTCAAACATGTTGGATTGTGCATTTATTAGCTCAGAAAGAAGTATAATTTTATTTCATTAAGAACCGTAGATGCTGAGTATATTTTTTCCACTCAAACAAGAACACAGTTTTTTGGATGAAGTCGTAGATATATTATATTGGAGTTGAAGTGGTGTCTTCTATCAGAATCATGTGTGATAATTCGAGTACTATCACTATTCATGAAATCCAATCCATAACTAAAGGAAAAAATCACATTGAGATAGAATATAATATTATCAAGGAGAATGTGCACTAAGGGATAGAGAAGTAGGAGTATATTTCTATAGAGCTACAGGTTGAGGACACTTTGATAAAGGCCATACCCATGAAATCGTTGGAGATGCATTGAATGGCTCTGTGGGACAAGATGACTCCCGGGACATGAAAACGTTTGGATGTGGGTCCCCTCTTTATATGGTATTTTGTATTTTGACATGATGTAATGATATTTTTTTACCATATTGCAGGTAGTAAAAGAATGTGATTTGGGTTAGTTGAAAAGGGGGGGTGTGGTAGTTCAAGGAGGTGAATGTGTGGATTTTTATGGGATAAAATGTCTCAGTCAAAGACAAGGGGTGAAGCTGACATGTGGAGAAAATAGAAAGGCAGATAAATTAGATAGGGGAGAGTTATAAATATGATGATTCTAGAATTGATCTATCAATGAATAGGTCTCAAGACATAAGGGATTCTTTATGAATTGGAAAGTGTGATGTTAGAAAGGTATCAACAATTAGTGTTAGAAAGGAAGTGTTTCTCCGAGGAAATCTTTATACTACTCTAATTTCACAAGCCAAGCGTCCTTCATGTGGGCATTAAGTATGTGTTGATTAAATTTTTGATCAATATATGAATCAAAAGAGGTTATTTTTGGAAGTTGTTTGAAGAATATTCACTGAGTTATCATTCTTAATATAATCGTTATAAGAAGAGTTTTCAACAAACCCTTAGAGGATATTATTGGGAAAAAATCTCTCAGGGAAACACTGCATCATTTTGGGGTTGGTTGTGTTTGTTTAAAAGGATGATTTTCTTGAAAAAATGATGAGTTACAGAGATTTTTTTGAAAATCCATGATGATAATGGACCATGAAAAAGGAAGGGAAGATCTAGAGGAGGTACAAAAGAACAGAAAAAATGGTATATTTTCTATTTTTTGAAAAATATTTGGGGTTCAATATTTGGAGATTGGTGATAATTTTGAAAATTATAATTCCATTAAGATCTCCAAAAAAAATTAAAATGCATTAATTTCACAAATATGGACATTATAAAGTAGTTTTCACAAAGACATAATGAAAACTGAAGTTGATCTATGTGATTACGACGAGCTTCGCGAACAACAGAGATGGAGGGAATTTGGATGGGGCATTAGAACGACGTAACTGTTTTAATGGAAGGATCTACCATTATTATGATCATTGAAGAAATGGTTTGAGGGGATTTATAGAAGTATTTATGCTTACTACATTCTATTTTATCTGAATATTTCTATGGAGCTTCGCAAAATAGAGAGAATTTCATCTGAAATTTTAGATCATTTCAATTTGGGATTACATGGTGCACACATGGAGTCCAATGTTTTGGAGTCGGTGGAAAATGCCTATAAATAATCCTCCACCCTGATATAATAGTATATGTTTTTCAAAAAATAGTTACAGTTCTCGAATTGAAATGGAGTTTTGCAGAGGCAGTGTGTTTGGAAAATGGATGGAGCTTTGCAGTGGCTAATCTAGCATCATGAATGAGGTGTGCTTTGCAATGGCCTTTCCACACATTATGAAAGTAATAAAAATTTAAAAGGACAATGTTCTAAAAAACGTTTTTCTATAAAATTAAGTGTGCTCTGCTAAGATGTGTCCATTGGGATGAGGTATGAACTTTACAAAGTATTGTTAGTGATTTGAAAAATAGGGACATTTGGGAAGCAGTGACCTTTACAAAAGTATTTCAAAGTTATTTCCCAATGTTCTGTGGAAAATGGGTAGTCATCAGTGGAAGAAAATTGGAATTCAATATAGAATCTACATAGAGTAGAATATTATTTAATTATAGATAATGATGTGACCAACATGTCCAGATACTATTTGTGTATCCTTTCTAGAGTAGTGAGAAAATGAAGAGGAATAAGGTTAACCTTTCTACCAGTAGGGAGCCAGATAGAGAGAAACAGTGATTGAAACATGTGAAATAAGTGAGATAACCATAAATATTGTAAAGTCAGTGATCCTTGGCATAGAAGTGATCTAGACCTAACAATTTTGGAAGTGATAATTAGTTGGTTTGTTTGAGTGACACATCTTCATTATATGCTCCTTGGATGTATCCTAGTGAGGGTGAACAAATTAAAAATCTGTGTCCGTGTGTTTTTTGATTTACTACATTACATTCAAAGCATTATTTTCATTATATAAATATGGTAATAATTTTATCAACATTAACACCTAAGTGAAAATAATTTGACCAATATATTAATGGGGTAAACATCCAGTGGGGTAGGGATAATTTTGAAATGAATATCCATACCTTGATTCACCCCCCTATCAGGGTATCTTGGTCAATTTTGGTCCTAACATTTAATCATTAATAAAAAATATATATTATTGTTAATTAACCACTTCACAAAACATTTAATTTGTATCTACACTAATATACCATTTTATAGTCTGTTTAAATTATATTTCAAAAATGTTCCTCAATCATGTTTCACTAAAAAAAATAAAATTCATAGAATTTATTTCAAAAGTCAATTCATATCTTTTGATATGATTCATTCAAAATTTAGAGTGTCAAATATACTCACAAGTTAGGTAGACTGACCAATATTTACTTTAATATTTATGGATTTATTTTAGAATTAGCAAGAGGTTTTCACGATTCAACATGAGTCAAGTTTTATTATTGAAGTGAGTATTTAATATCATATGAATTATTTTTAATAATCACAATTATTAATGGAAATCATGGCTAGGTAACACAATTGAGGTAGGGTTTTTATAATTTGAAATAATTTATATTATAAAAATAATTTTAATAAATTTTAGTATATGAAGTGAATATTTGAATCAAGTTCAAGTTTTCCTATTATTAGTTAATCTTGCCAATGCGGATTACAATTCATATAATTTTTTAACATTCTGAATCAAGAGTAGTTATCCTCTTAGGTTAAATATATAAAATATTTTGATATGAACTATCCAGTAAAAAATATAATGATTCATAGAATGATGATGGAAATATATACTATAATAGCTCAGATATGAAGTAGGGAAAAAATTCATATATACACATATATATATGTATAATGAATACTATATGACTATATAAACAAATAAAAACACATATTATAAAAAATATGTTTTTTAAACATTTTTATAATAAAATTTTTGTTTTGACATAAATATATTTATGGATTATTACATATAAAAATATGTGAAGATTAAAATTAATTTTAATTATTTACCATAAAAATATTTTATATTAATATTAAAGATTATTTTCTAAAGGGTGTGTTAGTTTTTTATATGTGTTTTCATCTATTAATTATACATGGTTTATTATTATCTTTTAAGCCTCTATTTTTTAGGCCATGATTTTAGGGGTTTTCTTCTATCTATCTATTTATTTATCATCTTTCTGAATTTTATTCTCACTATATTCATTTATTAAATTTTATATATAACATTCATTTTATAGGTGATTTCCCTCATTTTATTTCTGGGAATTTTTTAAGATCTAAATTTCATTCTATAAGAATATTTTTTTCCACATTTCCACTCAAGAAAACATTTGATACTTAATCACAGGTGATTAATTTATTCTACAATATTTTTGTTTTCGTGAGACCTATGGATTTTTTTTCATCTAAAATTTCCATTCACCCAAACTCAACGATTCTATACAATATTCTCTCTTGGGGTCTTTTCTAGAATTTTGGATAACTACCTTACGTAATTTTGTTATGTTTTATATATATTAAATTGAATGATAATTGTGGGAGTTTTTCTAAGTGATATATGTAAAGTATTTTTATTTAATCTCATGTTTAGGATTCTGTTATAGACAAATTGATATGTGGTGGTGGATTGACGAGTTATGATGAGATCACTAGCTAATTAATTATAATAGTTTATGATGTGGAGGTTTCATAAGGATGATCATTAAATATTGAAGCTTGATTTTTTTAATATCATTAAATAGGCGTGACCAGAACCTTGTAATTGTTTTTGTTAAATTAACATCCTTAATTTATGTATTGAATTTATATAACATTATAATGTGAACTTATATATGGATCATATAAATCCTATGATTCTTTCTAGAATGACTGTATAAATAATCACTTTAGTTAAATTATAAATATTTGAATTTGGTATTGGTAATAAATCCACATAAATAGATTAATTATATTTAGTTCAAAAATATGTTTTAGGTTTTATTTTATTTTAAAAGAAACATATGGTATTTTCTGAGATTATATTATTTTGATTTTTTTATAACTACAGTGAAACCTCTAAATACTAGTGTAATTTATGATTTTTTTTATATCTTCATCATCCATGAACAATAAACAATATATGTTTTTAATTATAATCTTTTGTTAGTTTAATTTGATTCTTGGTTTCAATATAACAAAAAAATCCTTACCTAAGTAATTATAATTAATTATATTGAATTAAGATATATGGTTGAATAAAATTATATTCTTGTTTATTATTTTTTTTCCACATAATATCTTCTTGGTAGTTGGATCCTCATATACTAATTATTTTCAAAATTTTGGAAAAAAGCCATCTGTTATAACCTTTTTTTTAATGTTGATTATTTTATCTGACCCAGGGATCTCACATATTCCTCTCTCCCCCAACATATTCTTGTTCAATAATTATTCCATAATATTATAATCATTTTGTTTATGTATTTCTTTATCTTTCTAGATTTTGGGGTTTTGAAATCAATTTTTACGTTATTAATTTCAAGGATATTATTCATCAAATCCAATGTTTCTTCTTTCACCCTTATATTAATTTATGCTTATTTCCTAGTGAATCGTGGTCAATCTCACCAATGAAAATCCCCCCATTGGGTTTCATTATATATCATATTTTCATGGATTTTGTTAATCATTAAATGTATTTTTTGTTTTCAATCCACTAAAATGAGTTTTTCTAGGATTCACATTTCATTATTAATTGAAATATACACTATAATTTCTGTTTCAATATTTTATCATATCCATCATTTGGTTATTTCAATTTTATATGGTGGGTATTTCACACTAGAGTTTTGTTGACTCATTTTTATCCATGACGAATATGGATCATAATCTTGTATTCATATCATTTGTGGGATGGTGTATACAGAGGTTATTTTTTAATGCTGAATTTGATGTGTGGATGCTAAATTCGGGTTTTACCAATATATTTAGAGGCATTATTCCCCCCATAAATTTAATGTTATTCCACATATAGATTATGGTATATTTCTCATATCCCTTCTTTTAATATGTTGATTCATTGCTGTTTCTTGTTTATATAATATTACAGATTCATCATGGATTTAATTACATTTTATCATTCATGGTGGTGGAATAATGATAGGGTGGAGAAGGATTCTGGTAGACACGAGTCCATATAACTATGCAATTCAAAAAGGTAACATGAGTGGAAATCTAGTGTATAGTGAATTTTTTTCACTAGTTTCATTATCCTTGATTTGTGTCCAATATATATATTTCATCATGTAGGATATTCTTACTTCGTTATCTCTATAATGGTACTTCCTTGATGGACTATTTGAAATTATTGGTATTTTCTATCATAGTACATATAAATATAGGGCTTTACAAAGTACAAGCGAAAATACAAATTGATGATGAACTATAGATCATTATATGTACTAAATCTATAGGAACATCATGGGGCTATAAGTAACATAGTGGATATAGATATATTCTCTCATATTCTTGAATAACAATACCACGGGCTATGTCCCATCATCCTAGGCCCAATTAGAATTTTTAGTCGAACAGATATTATAAAACCATTGAAATTGTCTGATTATTATAACATTGTGTGGGATTTAGATCATTTTCCTAGTAGAACATTCTATATAAGATCAATTTGGACCACTTAATTATAACTTATACTAAATACTAGTCTCAAAACATTAAAAATTTTGATATGAAACAATAATACTGCGTACTATATTTGTGTAATCCTTATCAAAATTGGGAACTATGAACATGGGACCACTATAATAAAGGTCCCAAGACATGTAATCAATAATCTAGTTCCAAAGTGATAACTTTTCACATATTATTTGATAAAAAAATTATTTAATTTAACATGAAAAAATATTTTACTTTATTTACTTAATTTAAACATTACATCACATGAATTCATTGAATCTTAAAATCTAACTGTTCAATGTATTTAGATATTAGCAACATGATCATCTTATTTGAAAATAATTATTCAATATTTCCCACAAAATTATCCACAGATGATAACCCAATATACAAATGAAAGATAATACTCTAATCCATTACATAGGTATTGGAAATTTATGTGTGAGATCACTTAATCAATAAGGTTAAAGATAAGTGATAAACAAAGAATATCATAAATGATAAAAATATGAACATGTGGGTATGGGAATATAATCAGGGTACTTTATTATAACTAATGTAAATCATATAAAAAATATAAATTAACAAAATCATCATGAGATAATTATTTTATAATAATACATGAGTTATTTTTTTGTGGAAATAAGAATTAACAACATATGAACATGACATAAGAATGATTAAAATAATAATAAAAATTCATCGGAATTCACATAAAACCAGATTCAATGTTAATCGTTGATACATTGAACACATAATAGATATGTATATTCCACTTCCAATAATATGTAAGGACATTTCTAAAAAACAATATACCTTTGGGATTTGGTTTAACCACCCATGTAACCATTTGGTCATCAGCTTGCCACCCATGTAGCATTTTGGTCTTGGGATAACCACCTATGTACCATTTTGATCTCATAGGATATAAAACATTACAGAAGACATTTTAGGGGTATATCATACTGATAAATAATAAAATGATTCATCATATACATTTTATACATTTGAATTTGAAGACATAATTAGTCCAATTATATATTTATTAACCCATCCGAAGTAAGTGGTTTTCAAAAAATATTCCATAAGATATTTTCAAATGTATTCCTGAAAAATAATGTGGATTGTGTCATTAGTGTATTTCCATAGTGATGACTAAGATCATTATGCGTTGTTGATATGATTTAAAATACATTTTTAATATAATTAGAAAATTTATTTAAAAAATAATAACAAATGTCCTTTACATTTTATAATAATAATTTAAAAAAATATAATGACATGTAAATAGAAACTGATATAGAAGAAAATGATAAATGGATGTGGAGTGTTGATAAAAAACTAATGAAGATGGTGGAAAAATTTGTTCATGTAAAATATGACTAAAAATATACCATATTCAATTATGTAAATAAGGTAATTGTTAGAGGAACACGACCACAAAAAATGATTTAACAATATTACATTTTGATTGAAATTAAATTCCATTTAAATTGTAATTATTTAATCATATATGTAACTAAAATTTAATCTATCAAATAATATAGTTGGAATGTACATTGAGGATAAATATTCCAAACCAAAAACTAAGAGATCTGGTAATTAAAATATACAAACATCCATTAAATAGAATGATGAACCAATGGTAGATGAAATGATAAGTAGACATGTGAAGCCCCAAAAATATACATCTGAGATGAAAATATATGTTGTTTTATAGATAAATAATATTTATTTTTCTAGTATGGGAATAAGTCCTTATAATTGAGAAAAATTGACTAATATTAGAAATAACACCATAGATAATTGGAAATAAATTCTCTTAGAGAATAAAAATCAAGTAAGTAGGAAATTTTGATCATACATAGCTAATTAAAATTGATCATAAATCAATTAAAAGATGTTTTGTTATCAAAACCCCCTCATACATTTATAACAAATAAATAAAAAAATAGATGATGGATCTTGAAGTAGACCTCTAAATCACATCTACGAAACGTACATGATGATAAGAGATGTAAATGATAAAAAATACACAACATATAATAATATTAAATATATAATATAAACAATTCCTTAGTTATGCGCTATAGAGATGAAAACCACTTACCTTTACTACCAAGTTATGTGAAAGAACATTAACCCCTTCGATTATTTCTACTCTTCTTGATTTGGGTTCCATTAAACTAAAGGGTTTATAATTACTTTTTGTAATCATAGGCTATAAAAAATTAAATAATTATTTAATAGATGAATTTTTTAAGATATTTAAGAGATAAAAATTTCCATGAGTGGTGTGGAAGGGGTAGAAGAGGGGTCCTATTATAAGGTAATTTTTAGAATATTTTTTATAAATAATTACTACTTAATGAATTATGTTGTAATATTATAATGAAAGTGGATAAAAAGTAAAAAATAAATTATATGGGTCATGAATCAACTCATCCACATAATTTAGAGATAAGGTTATGTGATATTTTAATTATTTATCACATAATTTAACCATTTTACCTCATTTTACAATTACCATAGTAACTCTATTTCTACCAACATGACTAATTTTATACCTTATATAATATATAATTTATTTCATAATTTGGATATGATGAATAAAAATTTTAACATCATTTAATCCAGTTTATTTCATAAATATTATAGATTAACATGATAATTATTCTATTAAATATATAGAGAAAACTATTTATATAAAAAAATTAAACATTTAATGCTCTTAAAAATGTTTCATATAAATTATTTATTAAATTATTATATATATATAGTTTGATATAGTAAAACTTTTTCTTAATGTAATGTTTCAAAATTGATCAACTTAATTTCATAAGATAAAAATCACAACACTCTCAAAAAAAATCCTTTTAAAATTACCCAATATTATCATTAAATTATTTTAACCACATTCGCGTACAATTTAATATTTATCAAATAACCAATTCATTTTATCAATATATTAGTATTAGAATCATTAAATATGTTTTATAATGACATAAAATGAACAATTTAAAAATTTCATTAAAAAATAAAAATACATAACTTAATTTATAATGGAATAATGTATTTATATATCTTACATTTATTTCCATTCATAATTATTTGTTATTTATTATTTATTTTATAATAAAAATTATTAAACATCATTTTAGTACTTGATACATGTATAAAAATTACCACAGATCCAACAACTATATACCAAATTTCCATATATGAAATTGTTGTATTTCATATTACTATATACAACTGAGTAATAATCAGGTTATGACTATATTACCCCCACTAACCCTATATTCAAGGATGTTCTGATCAAGGATTTTGTAACACAAATCTGTGACACTACAAAATTTTATTAAAAATGAAATGGAAAATATACACACAAAGTATTTCACATAAACCAACATTCATGTAAGTAACAAAAGCCAAAAACAAAAAGGATCAATGACACAAAAACATCAATGAAATATAGACAAGATAAAAACTAATTGTTTCCAACCACAAATATCTTGAATGAAAAAATGAATTTATATAACCAATTAAAAAAACACCACTGGAGGACATCATCACAAATGATGTGATTGTCACCAAAGGATTTTGGTGTGCCCTTTAGCATTATCATTATCGCGACCGTGATCATCCCTGGAGCCCATAGTAATTGATCTCAGTCAAAAAGTCATCAATAAGAGTTACTCTCTATTTTTTCATATTCCACCGATATCTTGTGGTTACCAAGAACAACCAACCATCATCATCTGACACCGCTAATAGTCATCCAACCAGATCCACCAGCACCATGTTCACATAACAAATGGCCTATAGACCCACCCATCCTAGAATGTAGTCCCATTATTAGACCCAAAGGCAAAGAGTAAATTACCATGAACTCACCTGAAACTATAGATGTCAATGTCACCTCTAAATGCTAAACATATGGGGAATATGTCAATAGAAATTTCATACATAACCTACTAAAAGTCATATCTCCAGCTGATCTCTCAATAGAATGCACCTACAATTGTCATTACCCTTAAGGTTGTCACACCTTTCATCAATATCTATATATATCTCCCCTTCATGAGGTAGTAAATATCCAAAAAAAGACCATCCACACATTCAATGTTTGCGCCCCAATATCAACATATCTGAATCCCAAGTACACCTACACAAACATCATTCGAAGTCACCAGATGAAGCACCACTACTGATGAGGGTGAATCCCCCAACTTGATATCAATAACAATCTCAAACCATTGTTCATCATGAAATTCTCTTAGAGGTAGCATATCCAAAACAGATCTCATAGTTGATGGGATCACAACCCCATTGTCATCATACTCCCAACATACTATGCTTACTACTAACCATTTATCAACCCCCTCAACCAGTCAAGTCCCTTTGAATCCTAAATAAAGAAATTCACATGAATCCATGGATCCATAAGTGAATGTTTTAATTAAAAAACATCATAGTCCCATACTCCAGTGTTTTAATATATGAAGTGATGTCGGAATGTTGTTTCATAACATCGCCATAAGATGTATTGATGCACGTATAAACTGGACAACATGATACAATTAAAAAATCCTAAATATAGGGGTTATCAAGTGATCCACAATCATCATATACCTAATATATGAAATATATTTACATATTTCATCCATATTTAATGGTATGTAGTGATAAAAAATATAGTTATTCCGAAAACAAAAAGATTAATTTAATCAACCTCCAAGATGATTGATTTGGACATATATCCAAACTAATCAATATATAATGATAGAGAGATAATATATCCTCTATATAGACATTATAACCCCCAAAAAACCTATAAATTCAGTGAATTCATCTTCAAAAGATTTAATTTTCATTTATAGATTTTTAATATTTCATTTACAACATGATTTCCACTTTCATTATGTATATTTGTTACTGTAGGTATATATCAACTAATAGTGATTCTCAAATGTGATGATGACCCAATTTATTTTATAGGCTTAAAATTATTTCTCATTTCTATTTTTTTCAAAAAAATTTAACAAAATATGATAATTGTAATCACATTTGGTATGTAATAGGTAGTTTACACTATGTTATATTATGAATCAATAAATTATTGTTTTTTTATTTATATCATTCATGAATTACATGAAACTCATGTTTAAAAATATTAATAGAATAGAAAAAATTACTATTATTGATAAATATATATCATATGAAAATAAAATGGGAACTAAAAAATATACAATTACATATATGAATCTATTTACAACAACAAAATGTCATTTTTTCACGACATTAATTTCTGAACTCAATACTTACAATGATTTATATACAATGTGTTTTCATCATTATAAAATTTATCCCAAGAAACTATAAACTAATTTAGCCTATTTTTAAATGTAGGGACTCTAACTTAACCAAATAATTACATGTTAGTTCTTCAAGGTCATATTATTTACAACATTTTAAATTAATTTGTAAAATTATTTAATCATTGTGTCTCCCATGTTTCTATAATAACTAATATTTAATCATGATTTTAAAGGATCGTGGTCTTATTTATAAAATTGAATAATAGTATAGAATAAATTGAGGTAAAATTAAATATATTTAGACGATTTAAGATACATTTATAAATATTATTGAGGTAGTACTAACATTATCTAAAGAATATACACTTACCACATTCTGTGTTCTAACACTATGGACATGGATAGGACCAAATCAAAGTCTATGAATCTACAGATTTTTTATGTTTTTTATCATATGTTTTTTAAGAGTATGATGTTTAACCTTATATTAGAGATTATGATAGATTGGTGGATGAATGTGATTGAACATATATTAATAATTCATCTAAATCAAACAATGTGTAAAATAGTTTATGATCTCTCCATCTGAATATAATCCATGAGAAAATATTTTTTATCACATCTATGAATTTAGAATCATCACAATTTATTTTTAATTGATAGTAATTACACTTTATGATAAGTTATGATAATTTTTTGTTGTATTTATTATATAATAAATTGGAAGGAAATACGAGAATATTGTGTATTTATTCCTAGAATATAATATTTTTAATTTACTACTGTGTGATATTTAATCATTGATGATAAAATTTAGGGAAGTCAATATATAATATTATATTATTATGTTCTTAAAACATATGGAATAGGTGTATATATATAGTTATATAGTCATATAAAATAAAACAAATCAATATAAAAGAGTCAAGGCATTTTGAAGGGGATTAGTCCTACTTGTTAGAGTTATGGAAAAATGGGATATGATATTAAGGAAGAAGTGAACAAATTTAATGAACCTAAAAGAATATATAAGATAAAATATATGAAGGAATTAATATTTTTTTCTCCCATAGGTGTTGATTGTTTAATGGATTACTGGATTTAATAGTGTAGCTATTAATCCAATTATAAATAGGAATTATGTTTCATGAATAAATACTTACCGAGATAGTTAGGTCTGTTATGTCATATTATGTATGAGCCTTTATAGACTTTTTAAATTGGTTTTAACTTACTAAAACAAATTTTTGAAGTGTTATAGTTCAAGAAATGAATGATATATTACTATCTTAAGAATAATGATTCATTCTAATTGGTTGCAATATGGTATATTTTTTATCATAACAATAATTGGTTTTTCTTTAAAAATCAAAAAATAGATCACGGAAATTTATTATCAAGTGAAAAATGGGGCCCAATAATGTATAATATTAAATTTTATGGATTCAATTAAAAAAACTCCATTTTGGATTCATTATAGTGTAATTTTACATTTAGCCAATTTATTGAGATTTGGATGGAAGTCCAGGAAAAAAAAATGTAATTTTATAAAATTATAATTTAATGGAAGTTATCCTGGTTGAATATTTTATATTTTTGAAGAAAAAAAGGTTTGTTTTATTAAAAAAGGCCAGACACATGAAGATAAAAATATACACCTTCTACAGAATATTTTTTTAGAGATCTACACCAGTAAATTCCCATGGAGGGTCCCAATATTATGTGACATTGGTTATTAAATCGTCAATAAGGGTATATGTTTCCTTTTAAAAAATTAAATATGATATACATAATTTTTTTAGTATTGGAATACTCATATATAGAATGCGTTTGTATCAATTTTAAAATTATATACAATGGACAATATGTGTTTTTATTATGATATATAGTTTAGGTAACTCTATGGTACCTATTAAATTCCAAGGTAATAGATTATTCCAGCTAAACCATAGTAGATTAGCATGACTAAAGAAGTAACATATTATATTTTAAGATTATTTTAGGAGTTTTTATCATGAACCATCATAGATACCATATTAACCCAATAATAATGTCGATTATGACATATCTCGAAGGGTGTTCTTAATCCCCAAGGTTCTGTGAGTAGCACCTAGCATCAAAATAATTGGAAGTGGGAACAATTTTTATACTAACAATGCGAATGTAAAATATGAAAGTTAGTAATGAATACAATGGAAACATCACATGGATAACTATTATAGAAGCCAACCAAGAAAAAAATCCCGAAGTACAAAAACAATTAGCCAGAAAAAAATAATCATTTCACAAGACCTAATGGTTCACATCTCACCATATCGACATCTCAATATCTAGAACCACCACAGCGTGGTGTTTTAACCATTCTAGAACCTGGAATGAGATAATATAATAACACTTGAATGCACAGGTATGGTTTTAGCAAAAACCATATTGGGCCTCACTAAGGAATCCATAATAGATGATAATATTAAATTATCCACATAGAGTTTTACATTTAAAACAAATATGTTAGGAAATTCAATAGAACAATTTAAATATTTCATTTTCTTAATTTCATAATATGGAAATAATTTATTAAAATTATTCATTTTTCAATTAAATTAATATTAAATAAATAATTGAACCTCTAAAAAATGGGTTAAATAAACACTGTTATATAAAACAGTTCATATAAATTAGAAAGGTACGACTACAATTTATAACAATTGCATATATTTTTTTAAAAATAGACAAGTGAGAAACATCATAATATGACTATTAATGTACGATAGTTCAAGGATATATGATCTAAATGCTCATGGTGACAAATAATATATAAAATAATACCTTTGAACTCTACCAAATGAGGACACATTTCCTTCGCCTAAGGGATTTGAAACAGAATATTTTTTATATGGATTATTGTAAATGATAAAGTGACATCCCAATAACTCAATATCTACCTCATAATTTCATGTTATCTTGTGAAAAACATTGATGTGTAATTTATTTAACAAAACCTTAGAATTAATTTAATCACTTTTTCAATTTCAATTATTCAAATTTCCATTTAAAAACAATATCTCGGGGTTTTAATCAAAAAATTACTTTTTCTAAAATAAAAAAAATGGTTCTTATAAACATATTATAATAAATTTTCAAAATAAATGAATTTTAAATAATTTTAAAATTCAATTTTACAATTCTCATTCCCAAATTAAATTCATAAATTTCATTTATTACAATATTCTTTCATTTTCACAACTAACCCCAAGTTCAATGAAATTAGATTTTTTCAAAATTTTCCAACAAATTATTTTAAAAAATTACATTTAACAATTTCATTTAAAAAATATCCATCAAATTTACATTTTAATATAAAATTTACATATTTAAAAAACATTAATAAACACACATATTTAATTAAATTGGTGGTTTTCAACATTCATGACAAAAACCAATTTCAAAATTCCCAATTTAATCGAATTGGGATTTTCCAGAAAAACAAATTGAAACCCATATAATCAAAATCATGAAATTAAATTTAATACAAAAAATTTTAGTTATATATATAAATTTACGGTTAACAAAAATCAAGCATTATAACAACACAACCTACCTTAGGATCACATGATCTCAAATGAAAATTCTTGTACATGGAAAACACTATATGAGAACAATGAGAATGAGTATCTAAGAATAAAACCTAGGTTTCGATACCAAATAGTGAGTATTCTATCCAAAAATAAACAAGGGGTTCCTTGAACTATATGGGGTAAAATAGCGATGACATGGAATATAATAACAAGAAAAAGAAACTAACATCGAAAAGATTGAAGGGAATTCCTCAAGATTTTAATCATATCCTAGAGGGATATTAGGGGAAAATAATACTTAATGGGATATAAAATGATGGTATAAATATCATATGGGACATTATTGTTTTTTCAGTTTTTAATATAGGATTTTAGGAAATCATAGTCAAAATTTATATTCATTCAAAACTCATATGATCGGTTTCATAGGAAGATCTCCAGGGATTAAAAAACCTACAGACTAATTGTGAACCTATTATAAATGGGACATATGACTTTTTCTAATAGGTTTCCCCATCTAAAATTTTTTTTCCAGTGTTTCCAAACTCTAGTACCTGGGTTCACATGATTTTTCTTGAGAGGGTGCACTGTTTGGGAATACCATGCGCCAACTATTAACTAGAACATAAACAACCAAGAAATTAAAATTTTCATCCCACACAAACCCAAATGAATCCTAACCAATGAAATAACTATAAGAGTAGTTTATGAAGAATTTAAAAAGAAAAAGGATGTTATAAACTCTCCCACCATAGAATAATTCTATCATTTGAATACCTAGAAAAATGTTCCACCAAAAAAGATGAGGTCATCCCTCTCTCATTAATACCTCAATATCCCATGTCTTATGAGAATCAGACCCATGTTTCCATAGGAAGAAAATATATGTATCTTCCTCCCATGAATTAAATTACATTCATAATAAAATGTCATGGCTAGTGAGTTAGTAAAGGATAAATCATGTTCAACATGAATATCACTCCATATCTAATCAAAATATAGATCAGATAGATACAGTGATAGTTGAGACACATGGAACACGTTACGCATCGACATTAGATGTGTTCGATGTGATAAATGGAAGAAAACCGCTTCCACTTACTAAACAACCTTAAATGGTCACCCAAATTGAGAAGAATGTTTCCCTTTCCTCCCAATACGTCAATGTCCCAACTTGGGTAAAACAGTCAAGAACACCTGGTCACTAACTGAGAATTATAATGTTATGGTATGACGATCAGCATAATACTTATATCATATATATGACATAATCATTCAATAATGGATTAAATGAATCATTATTATAATCTATTGGATTGGGATTAGTCAAACTAAGGAAAATTCATCAATCTCTGACCAACACAACTGAGATTTTGAGGGTTTCCATACAATGACTAAAAAAACTATTATAATCACGGACTGATAGCTATTGGTATAATAAATATCAACCTTCCAAAATTGATCATCCCAAGCCCCACCAATGTTGATAACACAAGAACAAATATTATCCACAAATATATGTATGTCTCCTTCTATAGGGCCATCTAAAGGTGGATGGTATGCCTTACATAAACAGATGTAAGATCTGTGTTCCTCCAGAAGGCCTCTCTAAATGTGAGAAGAGAATCGAGGACCCCTATCAGAAACTATAAAAGAAGTAAATCTATGAATATGATCAATCTATTTGACATGGATATTTCCCATCACCTAAACATTAGTTGTATCATGAATGGGTATAAATTATGCCAATTTAGTGATATTGTGGATCATGAACCATATCACATTCTTCGTTATCTATGTATGAGAGAACTCAACAAAAAAGTCCATAGATATTTTGTCCCACATCCATTTATGGAATGGATGTTGAAAATGAAAATGCAAAGGATTATGGTGCTTCCCCATTACCTGTTGAAACATATAACAAAAACAAACATACTCATGCCTATCTCATATCATTCTTATCCACCATAACTGTTCTTTCATGTTATAGAACATATTCATGGATCTTGGGTATGCTTCACACTTGGAACCATGGAAACCAACCATTAAAAAATATATTACCAAATATGATACCCAACTGTTTTTTCGAAATCCAAGAATTCCATCATTGGAGAATGTCCAATGGATAATGATTTCCCCAACATTAAGATAATCTAATGATATTGCAATCATTATCAAACTGATGTTCCTGAAGATTAAATTTTAGAAGAGCATATGTCAACTAAACACTATCCAAGAAAACCTCATCTTGTAATTCCAGGGCTCAGATATTCAATTGTGCAAAGATATCCATCAAGTTAAACTATTCTAATTATTCTTTCCTTACCATGTATTGAATATTCCAGCTCAACGAATCTATAATGGAAATCCCTTTCCTCGTGCTATATATGATTTCAAAATCTAAAGACTATAGGTATTCCATAAAATGCATATGGAATAGATTTAAATGTTTTTGTGAGATAATATTACTTAAAATATTGTTCTATGAAAATATGGTAAACCATTCTCTATAAAGATAATGCTTCCAAGTATTATATGTGTGCATCACAACTTTATGTTCAAGGTCATTGGTCAAATAATTCTTCCTGTGGGTAATAAGCTAATGATATCCATAAGAAATGGAATTATTTCCCTATATAATATTACATCTAATGCCTAAAATAAAGAATCATAAAAGAAAACGTATCATAACCCGTTCTATATAAGATTCAACACCAATTAACTAGTCAAAATACGTTTCACCTCATCCAAAAAATTCCGAAATTTCACATTCTAAGAAACTAATAATCTATTCTCTATTATTTTAGTCATCAAGGAATCCATCTTCGATAATTCCTTCATGAACCGGAGATAATACCTAGTTAGAACCAAGAATCATAGTATCTAGAAAACATTCATTGGTTTTTCCAATATCCTAAAGATGTTCACCACTTTAGGAACAATAGAAATACCATATTTAGACACCACATGTTCAAATAATTTCACTTACTATATCTATAAATATCATTCCAAAATCATGGAATAAAGTCATTGATTTCATAGTGAACGCAGAACTGTTCATAGATAATGCACATGGTCCTCCTCGGGCACATAGTAATTGAATATTTCAACCATAACAATGGACATTGTTGTATCTATGTACTCATGGAAAATTATGTTAATCAAATCCATGAAAATTGAATGATCATTCTATAGGCCAAAGGGAATGAAAATGTAATCATAATAGATTTAACTTCTCTGAAAGGTAATTTTTGGAATGTTAGATACATTAATCCCCAACTAATGATATCCAAAACAATTATCAATCTTTGAGAACCACTTATTTCATTTTAATTGATCAAATGGATCATCAATATTTGGTAATATATATTTGTTATTTACCATGACATTATTGGTCATTCGGTAATAAACACTTAGGGTAAGTGAAAAAATATCCTTCATATAAAATATAACTTGAAGAACTCAATGTGATATAATCAGGGGTATTAAAACATTCTCAAGAAGATCATTCAATAAGGACATCTTCTCTTATATTTCATCTAGTTCCATATTATAAGAGAAAATAAAAATGGGTTGAGTACCACGACATATGTAAATAATAAAATAAAGCTCCAATTAATATCACTTTGTTAGAAACCATTCAGGGTACCCTGGTAACTTGGAAACCAAGATGGTTATGAAAAAGCCTGATGGGAATTCCTGAACCAATGGGTCAATGACTAGCACCTATAATCATAAAAACGAATATGGGAATGACTTTTCCACTAATAATGCATATGTCATTGAGATTTTTCATTAATTTATACAATGTAAAAACCATTGGGAGAACTGAAAAAAAAGTAAAATAGGGAAAACAACCCAGATACTATATCCATGTACCAAAAAACAAGAAAAAAATTCCAAGACCCGATGGTTCACAACTAGCCCAATCCATGTATCAACAACTAGAAAAACTCCAATATTGTGCTTTATCCTTACTAGAACCAATATATAGATAATCTAAAAACATTAAAAGGTGCATGTATGGTGTGAGAGAAAATACCAATTAGGTCTAACCATGGAGTCCATAACATATGAAAATATTAAATTAATTAATAAAATATTTCAATTTTAAACAAATAGGTTTTTTCAATTCATAGGAATAATTAACACCATTCAAGATTTACATTTCAAATTACAGAAATACATTAAAAATATGATTTACATTTAAATTGATATAATGTTTCTAAAATAATGAAATTTTTAAAAAATTCATTAAATAAATACTTTTATAGAAAATATATATATATATTTAAGAAAGGATTACAAGACTATTCATAAAAATTGAAAATATATATTTGAAATTAAAAGAATCTTGAAAAATGGTTATATAACTAAGAATGAATGATAGTTCAAGTATATAGAGACACCAAACTCAAGGTGAAATGGAAATATATACATACATTCCTATGAACTCAAGCCTAGGAAGACTCATAACTATTACCAAATGGTTGTGATGTGAATCATTTTTTATTTTTTATTTTCTAAATCGTAATGTTAACTCTAAAAAACACTTAATCTACTTATCATTTTCATTTTCTATATTATAAAACAGTAGTTCGAATATATTTTCAAGAAACCATATAAAAAACATAATCACATTCTCCATTTAAAATATACTAATTTCAATTAAAAACTATAACATGGGTATTCCATAAAAAAATTCATTTGTAAAAAATAAAACCAAAAGCTTCATATGAAAACCATTTATAATCCATTTATACAATATTATAATTTAAAATCATGTCACAAATAAATCTTATATATCTATTTCAAAAATTAAATTCAACAATTTAATTTTCCACAAGATTCCATAAATATCAAAATAATCCATCAATTTAATGAAATTGTGTCTTTTCACTATATTCCTTCAAATCAATTTCAATAATTAAATTTAACCATTTAATTGATACAATTTCAATCAAAACAACAATTCAAATAAAAAATGTTAAATTTCACAGATTTCAACAAACATGTCATAATAAAATGGAATTGGGGGCTTTCCAACATCATTCCAAAAAGCCGTTTTGAAAACAAAATTTCAATGGTATTGGGTTCATCCCACAAAAAAAGTATCATTACATTTAATAAAATAGTTAATTTATTTTATTTAAAAAATTGAAACTAAATAAATCAGTTAAGGGTGAACAAAAATGAATCAACGTAAAAGAACCACCTACACTAAGTTCATGGGATGTCGAATAAAAAAAATTATAAACTGAGAACTCTAATAAAGAATGATGAAATTGAGGATATATGAATCCAACCTAGGTTTAGATCCAAATAAGTGGGTATTAGATAATCAAATGAATATGGGGAATCACGAAACCCTATAAATGAGAAGTGAGATCATGGAATAGCAATAAAAGGAAGAAGAAACTAACTAAGAGAAGCTCTAAGGGCATTCCTCACGCTTTGAATCACTTTCGAGATGGATCTAAGATCCATGAAGAGATATGAGGATGGAAGAAATTTTAATGGGTTCATATCTATTCTTAGGGGACAAAAAAGTGGGTTTTGGGACTTTTTAATCAAAATTAAGATTTATTAAAAACCTGTACGTATAGTTTCTTGGTCATAGCCACACATTTTTGATAAATTGTAAAAAATGTCCATGAACCTATTTTAAATGGTTTGCATGGTTTCTCTTAATAGGTCACATGTTCTGACAAACCATGTTCCAACCATACCAAATGATAATGCATTGTTTTTTATGGTTTTTCTTGAGAGGGTTCTAATTGTTGGCTAACTCTCTAGAGACCTTTAACTAGCCTAGAAACTTCCAAAGCTTTCAAAATTTCAACCTTAACAATTACAATTGAATCCCAACCAAATAGAGGACATGAAATGGGGTTAAGAATACCATAAAATAGTAACATGATGTTATAGTATGAGGCATCACTCATGGATGCATAATAATTTCAAGATAATGGGAATGAATATGGATTTTTCTCTTTATAATAAGATTCTGACTATTCTAATTATTGAACATCTACATGAGGATATTTATTTTCTAATTGGTAATACATACACTTTTAAGACTTTTTATTTATTCATTATATGAAATTATATAGACAAATGAAATGATCATGCTTTATCCTATGTCTATATAATTTATCTCTACTTTTTATGGAATTAATGAGTTGTGACATCACATATAGAATTATGATAATAAAAAAGATAATTTGATGTTATAAAATGATATTTAATCCAAATTTCATGTATAATGATTATCATGTATTTTTAATTGATATTTTGGAAAATAACCAATTTTCAAGGATAATGTTTATTTTGAATGTTTACATAATCATGCTATATTAAAATAAAAATTTCATATTATTATTATATAATGAAGGGAATCTACTAGGTTTTGAATATTTATGAATATATATTTATCATCCTTAAAATATTTTTTATTAAATGAATTTGTTTGACAAATTATTTTTAATTTTTTTAGTCATTTTCATTACAAGAATTGGTATTGACTATATAGGATGATATTATTTTATATTCATTCTATCAATATTTTTATGGAGATTCCACTACCATAGGTAATTAATTCGTAGTTCATAATATGGGTATACCTGGTTAAGTGAGAAAATTATGGAAGGATTATATTATATATATAATTGTGGTGATGGTATTTCAATATAGAGAATGTATAGATGTCAATAAAAAATTATCAACATTGGAATATCACTCGCATTCATGTGGTTCATAGAATTGTCATATCATGTGATTTACATCATCAACAGCTAGATTAGAAGACAACATTTAATTTTGAAAACATGAATCAAAATATATAAATTTAGAGTTTAATTGGATTTGATTATTTTATAATGAAAGGCCGACTTTTAAAACTCTATATATGTTTAAAATGTTTTGTGTAGATAAAAATTAAATAGAATAAAATAAATAAATTTATAAGAATTAATTCACACAAATATGGTGTCATAAAAAAATGATTTTACATAAAGTCATTTGGGGATTGACAAATCATACTACTTCTATAAATTAGATGATATAATTTTTTCTTGGTCATCTAATAAAATATTTTATGAAACAACTCATGGTTAGATCAGAATTTAAATATAAAAGACATTAGAGAAGCTAGAAAAATTCTATGATTTTTGATTGTTAGAGACTATAGATATTTCTATCTTTCTTATCACAATATAATTATAATATAAATGTTTTGTTAAGGTTTATAATGTTGGAAGATAATATTGATTCTACTATAATAAAAATACATTTTACATTTTCAATTTAGAATATAGAAAATATTGAAGAATAGGTTGAGTACATGGAATGTTTTATTTATAAATTAGTAATTAGAATCTTAATATGTGCCATGGTTTGTTGGTAACAGGATATCTACCATGTAGTGGGTGTTTTGAATATGTATATTCCTAATCATGGAAAAATATTGGAAGGTATAAAAAAGATACTAAGGCACTTTAGGAGGAGAAAGGATGAATTTTTTATCATTGGGATAGTAAATTCTTTAAAATGGTACATTGATGAAAACCTTATGGGTGATACCAATGAAAATATGATTACTAGTGGTTATGTTTTTATTTATTGACAAACCTTAAAATGTTTTATTTATTGATTAAAAAACACTATGTGACTATCAAAATAGAGAGAGAATATATTATCATAATTAAATATGAATAAGAGATTGTTTGTCTGAATAGATTGTTCGGGGAGTTTGATAGGGAGAAAGAGGAAAATTTACCACATTATGATAGAATGTCTATAGTACATCGTTTAATGAAATGTATATTCAATTTTAGGATAAATTCAATTCAATTCAAGTACCAAATTATCACATGTGTAATATATTATGGGTGGTTAATATTATGAGGGACAAAAGGGTTGATAATAAAAAAGATATTTTCAAATAGATATTAGTTATTAAGGATTTTATTCATATTTTGTCCTCTTTGAAACATCCACGATGAATTATGTTTGAGATACTGAATATAGAAGAACATCATAGGGGTATAGATATTTATTAGTAAATTTATTAGCCTCAATGTAGAATATTTTTTTAATGGCGTTTCGATCCCATATAATGATGTTATTAAATTTTCTAAAGGTCGTTACTAATGACATGTCTACTAAAATATTAGCATAGGGGTATGAAATCAGAGCTGATGGGTGACACAAATAAATTATACTACTGAATAATGAATGTTTTGGACAAGGGGTTACCATTGAATTATTGGACACTAGACAACTATAGGTATTATAAAAACACGATATATTATATCATTATGTTTCATTATAAACACATTACATTATAGGGTGCATAAAATTGTGTGTGTTCATCCATGTAATTTTACTCCTAATAAATGGAAAATCATTCTTCCAACCCATGACCCAAGCGAATTTCTCCAAATAGCAAAATAATTGTAAACATTATTTTTATTTCACTTTTTTTTCTTATTTTGTTTATGTGTATAGTTTTATTTTACTAATAGAGCTCTTATGGATCTAAAATAGTGAGTTTTATGGGATTTATCCATATTAATGGTACCCAGATCCCACATAACCTTCCAAAGTGGTTTCAACATTTAAAACCCAAAATTTGTTAAATGAAATGATATTGTCTTTATCTATTAAAAATTAATATATTTGTGTTTATGCTAAAAACGTTTTCTGCAATTATTACAAATATGTATTTATAAATTATATATTATATATTCACTATTAATTTTTTTTATTGAAATAATTAAATATTGCCATGTTATCTTTATAGATTTAATAAAAAATATTTTCATGTATACCATATTGGTAACTAAATATATAATTTAATTATCAATTTATATTCGTCTATGATCATTAAAAATGATTAATATTTATATACATTATTTTATATTTCATCATTTAGTGAAACCATAATATAGTTTCTGTGGTTTTATATTTTTATATGTTGGAACTATTTGGTATCCCATTAAACCTATCATATTTTTTTATAAAATCAAATCTGAATATCAATGTGTATTAAATATGACGTGGCGATAGAATATTAAATTTAAAAAATATTTAAATTTATAAGATATAATAATATAGGATTTTTCCTAGATTGGAATGGTTAATTATTTTCCTTATATTGGTTCAAATAAATGTGACCACATTATCGACTAAATAATTGTCTCAAATTACATATATTGAATTGTCTTAGGATACTCTTGAAAGGGAACATAACATTTTCTTGTTGAATTTTGGTAATAATTTATAATGTATATTTACATATGAACACATTATTTCTTTAATTTTATATAAACCTAAGAATCTATAAATAATTAAATCAATATTCTAAATTTTATATAACAATACAATGAACTTTATGTTGATAATGAGACATGAAATTTCATTTTAGGTTATTATTGATAAATTTAGTAAGATCATTCTTTCTTTACGGATAAAATATATTATGATTTACTGAATGGATTGATCCATTCTTCTATAAATGTATTTAGAGAATTCATACCATAGTATTTGATAGATGATAGTGTATGGGAATGAGTTGTTAACTCCAGATGTTATCCTATATTAATATATTTCCATGGAGTTTTATTTGTGGAATTTGGTGAGGTATGAGAGAGAGGGAGACAGTATATTGATATAATTTAAATATAGTTATGATAATCAAAGTAGCATAATAATAAAATGAATCACAGTGAGGAAAATCTTATGAATGTTATGTGTAATTATTTGGGAAAACTAGATTTTTTTGTAATAGTGTTTTAGGGATAATTATTCTATGGATGAAATAGTAAAATATGATATGTTCAATAACATTTATGATATAACTAATTACCTATATGAAATAGATTTTACGTATCGATATGTAGACCTTGTGTTTAAATTAATTTTTTTGTTCAATTTGTGTCTTAAGTGGAGTTGTTTTATTTTAAATATTTAAAATTATTATGGATTGTGTCTAGATAGTACATTACTTGTATCTGGGTCATCGATATAGTTTCAATGATGAGAATAATATATGATCGACTTGTATTAAAATATTTATTGTTGTATCGTATATATAAAAGAATGGGACCGTATGTAATGAGATGGGCTAGATCAAGGTGGGTTTTTCATTGATTTTCTGTTCCTTCACCATGAATCATTGGTATTTTTTCATGGAAATGAAAATTTAATTAGGGATGGTATTGATGGATTTTATAATTAATATAGGGTATATAGTATAACATTTCACATGATAGTTACAAAAACATTCATCCCTATTAGTGTAGATTTATTTCTATATCTTGGATTTTAAATTACATTGTATTATCTTGTAAATTAGTTAACATGGTTTCACTAATGTGGTTTATTCAAGTTCTATTTTTTACATTCAGTATGCATATTTCTTCATTTATTTCAGGTTTCAAATTATAGTTGTTAAATTTTTTTAAAATATTCGATAATAATATGTTTTTTTATGTTTAATTTCCATGCTTTTGGTGGATTGGAAGATCTTTTTTTGTATTTGGGTTCATAATGATAATGAGAAAATTTGGGCCACCAAAATAGGATGATCTCAATTGTAACACATGTATATTAATATTACGTACTATTTTATGCTTTTTTGTTTGAATATTTTCTATTTTGGGGAATTTTTTTAGCTGAATTTTAAATGGTATTATATTGTAGAATGTATATATATTTATGATAATTACAAATAATAATTCTATTGATAGTTTTATCCTGATTAGAATTTTTCATACTTGGGCAATTTTTAGGAATTTGAAATTCAATTTTATAATCAATCACTGTATGTTGAAGTAAAATAATATTTCAAGGATATAAATATTATTTAAAAAATTATTGATTTTCTAGAATGGGGTTTTAAACATATTGGGAACTTTAAAATAATTTTTGTATTATTATTATTATTCATGAAAATATTGGAAAATTAAAACTATGTTGATTAATTTTATTAAAATTGTTTACATTTATAAATTAAATTTTCTAGGATTGTTACTTATTTTAGATGGATTTTTTCCTGATTATTTTTCAATTCTATTACTATCTACTTGAAATATTATTTAGTGGGACTCGTCATTTAATGTTGAGTTAGGAATGTTTAATTTTGTTGTCAACGTGTACACATGTTATCTTCCTCTTTTTTGATACATATTAACTGTATCTATCATTATTTTTAAAAATTTTGTTCCTTTCCAATTAATCACTGTGTAAATTTATTTCTGGAATCATTGAATGCAACTTATTGATAGGTCACACATATCTTTAGTAGGTTTATTTATGAACATATGTGCCTATAACATACAAGATTCCATGACTCATACACTTATATATGGTATTTTATTTAGGAAAAAATATTTCGTCAAATAAATAAATTTACTATAATTTAAAACACTAACACCACATTAAAAATAAAACAATAATTTATTATAGTAATTTAAAATATACAATTAAGGGGGAAAAGAATAGGTCCTAAAATCAATAATATCATAATGTTACAACAAACATAAAAATTACTATTATAAGAGTAAGAATATTTATTTCATTTTTTACCTCTTCGAATTACCACACTTACGAACAATGCTATAAAAAAATAGAACATTATTAGTTTAATATACTTTTTAAAAAAAGGTAAATACATAAACTTAATATAAATTTGATTAAATTTTTAATGAATTAATTATAATTTATTTATTATAATTATTAAACTTATATGAAGATTGAAATAGTAACTTGAATTTTTGAATAGTAACCTTGTCATTATGAAATGTAGCCTCACTATAAGGAATCGTAAACTGGCCATTGGAATTGTCAATTAACCAATAAAATTATATAATAAAACATAAACTACATTTCCATTGAATTTATTATGTATATGAAAATATAATAATACAAAAAAACAATTATAAAATTGATGAAACCATAAGTTTATATTTGATAAATTTAATATTATAATATTTTATAAAAAATGAAATATTAATTAAAATAACTAATGTTTAAAAATTAAGAAAAATATTCAGAAAAAATTATTTCTTTTTGAGTCAACACATATGTATTAATTATGTATAAATTTTTGCACTATTCTAAAAAACATAAATTTTTAGCTGAATAGGAAAAATAGACATGTTAAATTACATCCCGTTTTACAACATATTAATTATGTAATAATGAACTAATAAATCAGAAAACTGTTATCCAGGAACAAAAATAATTTGTTGAGAAAAATAATTCACAGAGAAATAAATAAACATAATTTTCAAACATAAAAGGTATTATCTTTTATCTAAAAATGTAAATTATTCAATTAAAAAATCATTCATTTATCCTTCAATTTAATTGAACTAATAATCTCTTGGTAGAACTATTTAAAAATAATAAAACAATTATATTTTTTCATATATTATTTATACATTAAAAAATATAAATATTTATAATCCTATCATTGGATATAATATTTCATTTATTATTTTAAACCAAAAATACCGCTCTCCTCAAATAGAAACATCCCTTTCTTTCTATATAAAAAATACACCCTCCACTTATAAAAACTAATTCTATGATAAAATTTAGAAATTTAATCCCCTTAGTTACCTTGTGGATGTTCTATTGTCACTCAAACTCAACCAGTTAAGGTTTTTATGTCTTAGTAAATGTTGAATTCATATACAAGGATGCTTCCACTATATTATTTGTCTCGATTTTCATCCTCTATTTTTTAGTCCACAAAAATCAATTCCATTTATTACCATGTAATTTTTCATATTATTAATGTTAATAATATTCTATAGAAATTTTATTTACTACTTAGTTATATATATTATAAATCAATATCCCCACTTTTCAAATGTTTGGTCAAACATTTGTTTCATCTACCAATGAATGAATTTTCAAAGGTGTATAAATCATTAGAAATATTGATAATTAGTTAAAATGATGTTATATATTTAAAAATATATTTTGATTTATTCAATTACTCTTCATGTATTTGTAAAAAATAAACTATTGAAAATCACAATAAATAATATGAAATTAATATAAGATAATTCAAAGAAAAAAAGACATCAAAATTGGTATACTGTGAAAAAGAAGATTAAGAAATGTAATACAGAGATAATAATTGATCTTTAGTTAAAAAAATAAAATTTTATTTTATTCTATTTTTTAATAAAAATATATTTTTTATACATAAGATGTAATAGTGAAAAAATCAAAACATTTGCTATCAAATGGGGATTACTAAACCCAAATATTTCCTTTTGGGTTTATCAATAATATCATCCTATAGTATAATTATTCTTCTCACGGAAATTAAATATGAATTTTCATAGTTCTACCCATTTTTTCTTGGGATATTCGTGCTTTTACTTTTATTCGATATTTTCTAATCCAACAATAGTGATTTTCAAAGAGACATTATTTTCAAACAATTCTCAATATTTCCACTTGAGTTGATTTTTATTCTCATCATAACATAAGCTTTCTTTATATTTAATGAGTTAAAATATACTTACATTGTTATCTGGGGATCTAATATGATATTCAATGAAAAATGATTAACTATATACTCATGAAAAAAATTATTTCATATTTGATTTATTTCATGTTTATGGTATTTTTATATAGAATCCAGGAAAATGGACTTTGATAATGTGATGGGTGGGGTAAAAAAATTTATCTGACAAATTCATTGATTTATGTAATATATCTCATGATATTATGTGTATTATGATTGAAAAAATTTATTTCCTTGTTCATAATTTTAATTTTATAATTTTTATACATATATTAAATGTGAACATGATGTTATATTTTTTCAAAGATTATGTGTGGGATTCGACCAGAATGTTATTATATTTCATTATTATATTCATTAAAAATTACATTAATTTAGTAAATTATTACCTCATGTTCAAAATAAATATCTTATTATAATTATATTATGATATTGATGATGATCACTGATATAATGTTATTATTCATATAGTAAACCTAGTTTTTCTTACATGTTTTTTAGATCATTTTATAGACATGCAATATAATAGATATTCAAATATAGGATCAAAAGGTTTAGTATATTTTGAAAATTAGACATAGAAAAAACATATATATAATAAAATAAAATTAATTTTTTATAATACTTCATATTTACCATTTTAAAATATCACTTTATCTTTATTACATGTAATCATCTAAGGATATACATTAATTAAATTGGTGAGATAAAATCCCAGTAAGAGGATGAATAATGTACATGAATTAGTATAATATGGGTGAGCATACTCATCATCATTTTATCATATGTATAAGATCACATTAAACATCTGGGAAAAAGCATTGGATAATGGCATGGGATGTGAAAATGAGTTAAAATGAAACATCATTTTTTTGTTCTAAAATAAAACTAATAGTTTTTAAAAATCTAGTATCATGTTCACACATAACGTATATTCATATTTATAAGATCGATGTTTTGAGCAAGGAAAGAATTATTTTAAATAATTATACACATTATCTCATTATATACATCACATTACACAATTAATTGGATTGATATATAATTTACGGCTCACCCACCATATTTTACCATTTAAATAATCATTCATGCTACAAAAAACATATTAAAAACATTGTCATTAATTAACTATTGAAAGGAATAATTTATATTAATAATTTCTTCATTCATGAATTCATGAATAATTTTTTTCCCAAATTAGAAATAGTAAAAACCTTTGGTATTTGAATCCTCATTCAACTGTGAAAAAATGTCAAATAATAGAAGTCAATATGTGTTTTGGAATGAATTTTTCTTTGAGAAAATATAAGAATTTGTTATAAAATAAATTTGGAAACATTTTTATCCTAGAAACTAAATTTAAATAATAATAGTGTTATATTTAAGGAACATTATTTAAGTATTTATATGTAATAATTCATTAAAAATTAGTAACCAAAAGATAAGGGATTATGTTTGAGAATCTCATTACCTTTATTTCTTCTTTATTTTATTGATTTTGTAACTCATTGATAATAATAATAGATTTATTGAAAAAAATATGTTAACTATATTCATTTATACAACTATTTATTAATTATATTCATTTTATCATATTATTTAATTTTTTTTCAAAATTTTAGAAAATTGTTACTAGGTTTTTCATTAAAGATTCCCATTTCGCATTGATTTACATATTTTCATTCAATTACATTAATAGGAATGTATAATTAAAAATAGATGAATATAATACATATAATTACATAATTAATTAACATTTAATTACTTATAATCTTCCATAAAGGTGTTCATATGAGTTTTCATGGAATTATCATTGTAGGTGGTTAATTGACCTTTAACAGGACATTGTTTAAAGAGAAGGAATGTGAAGTATAGAAATTATATTTTTCAAAAATATAAAAATTATAGTATTTTAAAATCATTTTTATAATGTAAAATTACTTAATATTAAATTTTATATGTTATGGTTTTGAAAGGAATCAAGGAAAATAATAAAGAGAAGAGGAAATAGGGAACATTAAATAAAGACTAGCATTATCATTAGCGTTCCTTCTCCATAACACCAGTAATACTCTTTTGGATTTTTTGGAGAGTGATTACACCAAAAAATTACTAAAGTTTATATGTTGATTTAGAGAATGGATTGATTTCGAGATTGGTCTTTGAATGGGTTGTATTAGTAGTTTTTCAGAGGAATGGAGGGGGTTATTTAAACATAAGGATCTGTATTTTTAGAATGAAATACAAAATAAAAAATAATATATAATGTAAAACATGTAACAGTGAATTTTTAAAAATTTAAGTTATATATATAATATAATGTGTTTAAGGCATTAAATACAATTTATATTTATAATTAATTATTTTTTTAAAATGTAATGTGGAAGGAATGGATATTTGATATTTTAAGGAATCACTTTTGAATATAGGTTTCTGGGGAAAAAAATAATGTTTGGAAGTTATGTTTATTGTATTGAAATAAATAATTTATGAAATTAAATATTTCATGGATGAACCAAAATTTATATAAAATATTATTTCCTTATTATGTCATTAATAATGTAGTTTATGATTAAATGTTTTTGTTAAAAAACTGAATATTAACTATTCACCTAGAAAATTAAATTAATTTAGAAAGTTACCATAAATGTATCCTTGGAAAAATTTTACAATTTTATATGAAAATTTATATTTATTTTATAAAATTAAATTTAAAAAAATATTTCATTTTAATTTTTAACATATAACTAATTTGTTTTACAAAAAACCTAATTATACCATTTATTTAAAATGTTCATATATTGTCATTGATTATTTTAATCATTTTTTATTATTTTTATCGAAATACAATATTAATTTTTCATTAAATTAATCATCACAAATATGATTTATGTACTAATTTATTAACTTATGTAAAAAATACTTTTCCAACGGTCTAGTTACTTTTCATAACTTTTGGGTTAGTATTACAATGATCATATTTCTATTCTAATGGTCACATTAAATTCTATATTTACAACTCCATTATTTCAATCAAAATTAATCTTAACAACTATAAAGGTTATATATTAAAATTTTAAATAATTTTATTGGTTTACTAATATTTTATTGAAATTATACATTTTTCTTCATTGGAGTGATGATTCATGGGGATTCAGGTGATGTATATTTCAAAATTTTAGCTTTATTATCATATATATATTGTTCCCTTGTAATTTTGTATCATTTTATTTGGTTACATAATGGATTAATGTAATTTTTAATGAAATAAAGTCTTATTTAGTTATTTATATTTTTTTATAATAATTTTTAATATAATTCACATTTATTTCAAGAAGAAAATATAATTTATAATTCATGGTTATTAGATTCTTCTCCCTTTAGAAATTGTTTCACTAAAATATCAACCGAAGTTCTCAATTGAGAATATGTGATTGTAGTTCAGTCTAATTTATTCCTCATTTTCATATATCACATGTGCATGCTTTTTATTCCTCTATAAAATGTTGACAAGGTGAATTTTTATATTTCATAGTACATTGTCTCTACACTAAAAGATCTCCACCAACTACTCTTCATATGAGAGGTCATTATTTAGTTGTTCCCCCTCTATATTTTTTACATGTTATGGATTGATTGTTCACATACATAGGAATGATACGAGGGGAATGTCAAGAACTTGATCCATATATAGTGGATGATTAATCAAATAGGCCAATACTCTTATGCAATCAATGATCTCAATTGGGCTAGTATACATTAGGATAATCATCATTATTATTTCAATCCACCAGAATCTATTTCAGGTTTATACATGATGGGAAATGTTTTATTTTATATCAAACACTAAGTACCTTCAAATATTTTCATCATAGCTCAATTGATGTCTTTTTTAAATTTGTGTATATAGTTTGATGGATTGATAATTCTGTATTATTTCATTAAAAAAATTAATTGCATGTAGATTTCATTTTCCAACATGTTTGTGTTCAAAATAAATTCCCATATAAATAATTATATGGGGAAACTTGAATAGATGGTTATAAGTTATTTTTATATGTGAAATAAACCAATAGAAGATTCACATCCCCTCCACCATTTAATTTCATTAGGTATGATCATATTATTTCATCAAGGATCTTAATAGTCCTTTCAGATTGTCCATTAGATTTGAGATGATATGTTGTACTAAAATTTAATTGAGTACCCAAATCATGTTAATGTCTTTTCATAAAATTATATCTTAATCTTTGACCATTATAAGAGATGATCGAAATTGGAACCCCATACTGTCTCACTAATTCCATCACTTATATCATGGAAATATTTTTATGAGTGAAGTCTTCACTAATAGAGATAAACTAGGTAGTCATGCTGGGTCGATCCACCACAACCCATATCACATTGAACCTTTTGGATTTATTCTACTAACCAGTGACAATGTCCACAGTGATATTCTCTTAATTCTACATGGGTATAAGAAATGGTCTAATAATCCATTTTTAATTTATTCAATCTATATTAAATTTTAAACATTAAAAACTTAGTGGCGTATACTTTATAATATCTATCTTCATTTTGTCCCACTAGAATTTCTATCAAAAATCAATATAAAAATTAGTATAGACATGATGGATAGTGAATAATAGGATATGTTAATTATCCAATTGGTCACTGGTCTCAGGTATTGATGGCACAAAATGTATTATTGCAAATAGAATCACACCATTATAATGAATGTGGAAGTCATGTAGCATCTCATCCCCTACTTCATTCACCATATTTATATCTCTATATCATCCATTTATGAATATTTCATCTTCTATTGGATAGATGATTGGAAAATAATTTTGGAAAGGTAAGATGTATTACCTACCATTATGTTTTCGTAATCCACAAATTGAAAATCCATGAAGATATGGTCTCTCCCAATCTTCATCATGGATAAAGTAGTAGGTTATTTTCTTCAAAGAGTATTAGCTACGGTGTTCACTTTTCTCATATGGAATTGAATCGAGAAAATATAGTCCTTACATGGATCTAACCATATTCATTGTGGCATATTGATATCCTTATATGTGAATATATAATTTGGTATCTTATTATCGGTATATATGTCACACTTCTAAGAATATAGATAGCGCAACCAAATATTTAGAGTGAAGACCACAACCGGAAAATCAAGATCATGTGTGTGGTGGCTATGCAAATGGATCATCATCTTTCACAATGGATATGATATCACTTTATTATTATGTAATAGTACACAATTCAATACATCATATGAAGAATAAATATATATAACAATATGGTCTCCATGTGTCAATTGTTTGAGTATTAGAGTAATAAGTTTCCTCCTATTGAGATCCATTAATCATTACTCATGTTTTTTCATCTAGAAATAAACCACCCCTTTCTATGTTAACAAATATTGAGTGCTTGAAAATCATGATAAATTCATCACATAATTTCAATAGAACCCATTCTATCAAAAAAATATTGATTTTTGGTGACACTATTGTGTGTAGGACATTCCTAAAGTTCCTTTTTTAAAGGGTTTGTAGAAATTCACGAACTTTTGATCATGGAATACATTAATGAAACTTATTGTATCTAAATGTTACAATTTCTGAACATAGAGTACATTTTATACATTATTATTGAAAGCATCATAATCTTAGTTTCTCATCACCTTTCTCTTTACTCTTGGATTAAATGATTATATCTCAATTAAAAAATACGAAAAAAAATTCCATAGAAATATCTAAATGCTATATTCATTGTATCCATGAATATTACAGATGAATTGTTAAGTCTGGATAGAATCACTATAAACTCATATTTCTCATTCCATGTACAGAAACCCTGTCTACGAAATATCATTATTCTTAACCTTATGATGATGTTATATACAACGATGATCCACCTTTGGGAATTATTAGGGTTCTCAATGTTGATCAGACAATTCATCAGTCCTTTTAAGATAACACTTGTTCTTTATGGTCCTCTTTTTGATCTCCTATTAATTGATATAGAACTATATTGATCCCTAATTTTACCTTACATAGATTATTGTAACACACTAAGATGATGAAGTATAGTGTTTGGACCTTTTTTCTAAACACTATAGTAGAAACTACTTAAACTCTTATTGTTCGATCAAGTCCATCATATTGGGGAATTTTGAGATAGGACTGGGTTTGTGTATGAGACGAATTGACATCTATACAATTCAATCTAGTGGTGGTACAGGTAATACTTTAGGAAATACATAAGAGAATTCCTAGAAAAATGGAATTTCCTCAAGGTTGACTCCTTTTTTGACTCAACCATTTGGTAAAGGTGTTCTTTTCTGTTGGTTATCAACAGTCAAACTATTGATGGATTTTGGAAATGAGATTCATGATCTTCTTTATATTTCTTGAGAATCATAGGATGGTTCATTATTTGAAATTATATCTCCTTTTCTCGATGACTAACGAGTTATCTATTAAATCAAAGACATTCCATGCCTATTATAGCATCGGATTCCACGATATGAGGTATCATGATATTGGCTAAAAGAATCTATTCAAAGACACTTACAAGAAAATAATCTAACAAATGGTTTTCAATGATTTCACCACTAGATATTTTTAAATATATCTCTACATCATCGTATCGATTTTTGGATTACTTAGTTCAGTAAAACACGTAGGATATAATGGAATTTGAATAAACTGAATCAAATAAAACATTTTCCATTATTGAGAGAATGGATGTGTACCTTGTGAAACACCATTTTCATTCTCCACCATAGTAGTAGTGATGTCATAACATTTCCACTTCTATGTTAGATTCCATGGTTTTTTATACTAATTATCATCATGGACATGTGGCTAATAAAACTAGATTTTCAGATATCCTTCTCCCAAATATCGAAACATTGAACCATAGTTGGTTCATTAGGGGGTTACCTCCATTTCTCCATCTTGTTTTCTGTAGTATTCATATATTTTTGACATTCATGTTATTAGTGGCATTCCCCCCCTAACATAAAGAACATAAAAACCCCATTTAGGAAATTACCATGATGATGGTTCATACATTTTCAACATGTGGGTAGTTGGAACCTCTTTCCTCCTTTACCATTTGACCCAAAATTTTGAAAATCAATTCTAATATTTTTCCCTCCATAACCATTGGGACATTATCTGAACAACATCCCCACATTGAAAGAATATTTATCCTCTTCCTCATAACTCCCAATGTCTCGGATATTTATAGCTATTTGAAGGTGTGGTTTCTACCCACTCATAATCAATCTATTTTTTATCATTATTTATAACAAAACTTGAGGCGTATCATGAAAGACTTGTGATGTCTTCTTCATTAGGCATTACACATTTTCCTTCCTTTCTATTTGTACCTAAAAATTATCACTCTATCAGTGATTGAAGTGTTTGATGAAATCATGTGGTATGAAAACACATCTTAATGTCTTAAGAATCTATCGCATATATTTTATAATTCCTCCTATAGTTAATTATCAACACCCACCCTAGATCAGCTTCTCCATCTAAATGATAGACATATAGAGTCAAAATATCTATCTCATAACAATCAGTCTCATAAAATATCTCTCCATTTATTTAGACCATTGTTCCATGACTAGTGGATTAGAAGTTCCACTAGATGTGTGTGTTTGTCTCTACTTAAATGAATCAATATCTAGTTTATCCTTCTTGGGTGAAGGTGAAAATTTCAAGTTGTTTAGGTTATTATTAATAGAATAATACAATTGGGTATGAAATTACATGATGTTTTGAACTCCAACTCCCATTAAATTGGGAATGTTGTTTGGGAAATCATTTCATTGGACCCCACATGGGTTCTGGGATTCTTTCTTCTACTTCACACTATTTTCTAAAATAGTTAATTGTTTAACAAGACCTTATTCAATAGAGTTGTAATAATTGATACTTTTATAAAATTAACACTAAATTATTATCTTATGGAATCCATATGTTTATAATTTTCAAAAAATATTATTCTAGGATGCTTAACATGTACATAGACTTATTCATGTGATTTTACCCTTATTTTATAATTCAAATTCCAAAATTAACTAAATGATTCACCAATAGAATCTATTGGGACCCTAATTTTTCTTACCTGACTATTATATCATTATAAATATAAAAAACATAATAGAGATGCAAATACAAGATCCAATGTTTTGGTTACATGGAAAAAATAGGCTTATACAATACATGTGAATAATAAAACAAAAAATGTACATAAATCCTTCATCTTTATCCATTTCAAGGATCTCTTAATCCTTAGTACATGTAATCACATAAGTATATATAAAAATTAAATGGGAGAGCTAAATCCCCGTAAAAAGAAGAATAAGGGACCTGAAGTAATTAAACACGGGTGAGTATAATCATAACAACAATATCATTTTCATATGATCATCTTAGACATAATGATAAAAAATTTGTAAAAGGAATGGAATTTAGAAATGCATAAACATGAAACACCATGTCTCTGTGATAAAATCCCACACATAGTTGGGAGAAATAGTAGCATCATGTTCACACAAAAAATATATCAATAATCATAACATTGTCATTGTGGAAAATTAATTCACTATGATAATGAATAATACAAATTATATCATGAGATACATAACATTACCTACTACATATGAGTGCTATATAACTCTTATCCCACTTGTCACATCATAACAGTTGCATAATCATGCATGCCATATAGTTTGTATCACAATAATGGTTAAGAATTGCCCCATGTGAATGAATGGTTTTTCATAATGATTTTTATCAACCATGATTTCATAAAAAACCAAGGATTTCCAAATGACAAATGTTGAAAAACATGTTTGGTAAAAGAATCATAATTCATTAGTGAAAAATGGAAAAGTCATTAAAAGTCAGTATAATTATTGAAAATCCCATAATTTGGTGAAGTCTTTGTATTTTTCATAAATTCATGATGGAAATATATATATACAAGAACCTAAAAGGTATGAGTAATGAAATAAATTTTAAGGAAAATTAAAAAAATATTTACATCGTACAAGTCCTGAATAAGTGATAACACAAAGAAAATGAGTTGGGTTTGACAATCCCCTTAACATTTTTTCTACATTATTTGATAACATTTCTCCTCTGAAAGAACAAACATAGATTTATTGAAATATTAATAACAAATTGATTTATAGTCATTTATGATACTCTATTAACAATTATAAAAATTAGAATATATTTTCTAAATTTTATTTATCAAATTAAAGCATTTTGATATCAGTTTCTTCAAAATAAACTATTATGCCATGAATTCATTATTTTAGTTAAATTTAATTTATATTAAAGTATAATTAACATAAAGATCATGTAACACATGGAATTACTGATTTATATATAATAAATTTAATAAGATCCATCCAAGAAGGTGGTTATAATAATTTCTTTGGAAATTTATATGCATGTGTTAAACTGACCATTAACACGACGTTATCAAAACAACATGAATAGAAATTATGAAATTTAATTTTTTCATAAATAAGATAATTAATATAGGTTAAATCATTAATATATTGTTAACTTACTAAATAATTAATTTTATAGTATTTATTTTGGAATGTAATTGAGAAAAAGAATAAAATCAAGAATAACATATAAAAGTATAAATTGAGACTCAATCACTATATAGTGTAGCTTCTCAGAAGATGTAATTTAACATATGGAGTTTTATTACATTAAAACATCCTTAAGTATTATATGGGGAATTAAAAGATGTATTTTTTAAGATATTTGGAATTGCAATGGGTTGGAATAGTGATTTTCCAAGGGAAGGGATATGGGTTATTTATAATGGAGGAGAGGGGAATATTTATTATAAAATGTGAATAAAATTTTAAATTAATGGTAATACATGTAATAGATATATTTATACCTTATAAACCATATATAAAAATTATATAATGGGGTCCTTAAATTAAATATACTTTAAAATTAGAAAACATTATTTTATTATAAAAGAAAGTGGACAGAAAGAGAAATTGTTATTTTGAGAAATCACTTTTGAAATTATGTTCTTCAAATGATCATGTTCAGTTTTGAAATTATTCTTTTTTAATAAAATATCTCTTTTATGAACTAAAATATTTTAAGCCCTACGTAAAAAATTTCGAAATTATTATGTCATTATAACATCATTAATGATGTAATTTTAGATACACTAGTTAACTGAAAACAATATTTTCTGTATTCACTTGAAAATTGTGGTTTTTCAACAAATTACCAAATAAATCATCCAATGATAACTTCAATCTAATGATTTAATAAATTATATTCATTTTATCAAATTAAATTTCATAAATACTTATTTCTAATATTATAAATAAAAATAATTATTTTTACAGAATACATTAAAATATTTTTTAAAAAAATATTCTAATACATTATTTTATTTCTTATTGATTAGATTGATTTTTCGGGTTATAATTATAGATTTACGTGAATTAATCATGATAAATATTATTTATATAATAATTAATTATTTAGAGGTAAATTTATTATTGGAACGGTAAGTTTAATGTTCACAATGATTATGTTACTATTCTAAAATTCATGTTACTATTCCAACAATCACATTACTTCCTATATATACCACTCCATTATTTCACTCAATATTCATCTCAATTGCACTAATGGTTCTATATTGTCATTTTCTAGGATTTTTTTTTGTTTAATAATATATTTTTTTCATTTATATAGGTTTTTCATTGGATGTAGGATCTTAACTAAATGGGGTGATCCATATTATCCAATTTTATCTTTTATATAATATATTTCATACCCCTTATTATATTTGGAATTATATTGTGTTTATTGTATGATTAATGTAATGGTTAATGGAATAAAGACTATTTTTTTCTATGTATGTCTATAATAATGTGTGATATATTTTATATTTATTTCAAGAAGAAAATATCATGTATACTTTATAGTTTGTTAATATTCTTGTATTTTTTTTATTTCCTTTTACTCCTCCCCTTACTATGATTTTATCTAATCCATTATTTTTTTAATATTTATGTTATAAAAATTACAAAGGGTGACATGATAGTATTTTAGGTGGAATATGAATAATGATTTGAATAATGTGTTAATTTCTCTATTTACTTGTTTTTTATGAACCTAATTATCCGAAAATAAAAAAACTTTTAAATATAAATTGGGTTGTTATTATGTTTTTATAATAAATTTGATGTAATAATAATGTATGATTGTGTATGGTCATTATAATTGGAATAAAATAATGGTTTCGATTATTTATGAATTATCATAGTAATATATAATCGAGGAATATATTAGTTATTACATTGGTTAATAATGTATAATATATTTACACTTCATAATATGTTATTTAGAATGATTTATTAAATTTTGTTTTTTAAATAATTTTTATTATTTAATATTTGGGGAAATAAAAGATACTGTACCAATAAAACATCTGGTGGAAGGGGAAACTATATTTAAAATGATATTACAAATTAAATGGGTGTTTTAGTTCAAAACATATTGGTGCTACATAACCAATTGTCCCATGTTTTGAATAAGAATCCATACGATGTGGAATGACTGTTGTCACCAAAGAACAAAAAATATCCATTTATTTCTTTATACACCATTGACCAGAATATTAGGGGTTATTTGAATCAATATATTGTGGACCAACGGGAAACTCCATGTAAATATAAATTTTATATGATTTCTTGTTCTAAAAATGATATTGTTGCGCAAGTAATCTAATGAGTATAAAGAGAAGATAATAAATTGTGGACACTAATCAGGAATATATATATCAATATGAAGAAATGTATGAAATGTGTTTGGATGAATATAAGATTATAATTTTGAACTATTATTTCCAATGAAATTTTCATATCATGATCGCTAATGTTTTTGAATTCATAATAAAATAGATAGTGAATGTTAAAAATTTATTGATGTGATTTTTAATGGGCTTCAATGGTAGGCCTCTGGTTCTGATGTTAATAATTATATAAAAATTGATAAATTTTTTAGTGGTTTAAAAACACATGTCTAACAAAATTATATATCTAATACTTTTAGAGACACAAATATGTGGTCCAGTGTTCTCTTCATATAGAGATAAAGTTTAGAAAATGTGTCCATGCAAATGTATATAAGAAATTTTGAATGGAGTTTCATGTTATATAATTGATGGATAACGGTATATACAAGACAAAACCACCCTCTTAAAAATATAACTAAGGAAACCGTAATGTAAATTCAATAATGGAATGAGAAAATGTATTATGTTCAAGAGATATGGGCATCAAACTCATGAATGTGAAACATTTTGGAAGAAATAATCCAATTATATGGATTAAAGTAAGTTTTCATCCACTAAACACCCAACAGTTCATTACTTCAACTATAAGGATCAAGTCCAAAATGTTTGATTGTGCACAAATACAAGGGTAATCTAGGAGAATCAATGTCAGCAACCATATATTAAATGGAAGCGAGAAAAATATTACACCATCACCAAGAAAAAGGTAGACCAAATATATGATTTCATAAATGGTAAACTTATTATTAAATAATGAATTGTGACCATTTTTCTTGTCAAATTATATAAATTAATTAATATCTTATATGATTTATAGAACTATTGGACCTCCTCGTTGATACATTGAATTACATATATCTATGAAAATAGTGAGTGGAAAAATAATTGAAACCTATGTGTTTTACTATTTCCTAGTAATAAAATATTGTATGAATCTTCCATTAAATATTGAAATTCTTCTTTTGGAGGAAGTTTATTATATTCTAGGCATTTATTAGATAACATTATATAGAGATCACATGATCTCTCAGGAAATGGGAATATCATTATATATCTAAATCCATCATATGCTCTAATAAGAAAAGTCATTGAATGATATGAATATCCCTAATAAAATCCATCAACTATGTCTTTATTGATACCCTATAATAATTCATGTATAGATCACATTTTTTAGTCAAAGTAATTAGTTAACCATTAGGATATTCCTTTTTAATGGATTATATTGATGTATTAACTAAATAATTTCATAGGATCTCTCTAATTATGATGTAGAGTCCTCAATAAAACTCCTTCTTTAAGCCAAAAAATTACCAAAGATCCCAAATTTAATTTCCCAAATACAATAAGATGAGTTAAATCAGAACATAAAATCAAAATTTGATAAAGGGGTCAAACACACTAGTGAATCACATTGGGGTGGATTTTTTCTTTTTTCCAATAATAAGGATTGACTAATGATGGTAATTATTTATTATTAGTATCTCAACATGATCAAAATGAAGATAAATTATCTATTTCCAAATTTCAATGACTAGTTAAATAAAAATTACAAATTTCAGTACTTTTTAATAGTAAAACATTTTTATTGACATCATCAATTAAATGTAAAGAGATATTATATTCTAAATAAATCCTTTAATATGAAAAATAGACACTATGAGTAACTAATAATTTTATTTGGACATAAACATTCCCCTTCTATCGTCATATACTCTAATAATTGAGTCTATAGAGTCCACATTTGAAAATTTGTGGAATTATTTAATAAATATATTCTCATCTAGTCTAATAAAACACAATAACATGATGATTATCTATGGATTTTGATATAATCTTTAATGAATTATAATTTTTATCCTATTTTTAGTGTGTTTTACTTTTAGATATAATTGGTCACATTCTTATGGCTTGTCATTTCAATTTTGGGAATATCAATGGATTTTATAAAGAAAAAAGAGACTTAGTAATGGACCTGACAAAAAAATTGATGAAAAACAACAGTTTTCATGAATTATATGGGTACCATTAACACATTTTGAGATAAATATTTTGATTTTCTAGCATAATATGTAAACATGTAATGGGATAATGTGTGTATAGAACACAAAACTTTCTGATATATATATTGAGATAATGAGGATGTCAAAATTAAACTTATACTCACACTCCTCTCATGTATTGAATGGTTTTCTATATTTAGATACAATTCAAATAAGGAATTGGGTTGTGTACAAATAAAAAATGATAACATGATAGACTATGCCAAAAAATTGAGGATCCATGAGAAGAACTACCTGATGCATGATCAAATGTTATCATTTTTTATATATTCATTAATTTTTTTGGAGGAAATATATATTTGGATAGGAATGTGATGAATATATTGATTACTAGAGAGTATAAAATATATTCATAGAGAATAATCTAAATATGTGCATATGAATTTGGTTATTGCTAATAAAAACAATAATTTATCAATCTATTATAATATTAGAAATATAATATAGAATTAGATGTTATAAGTAGAAATATTATATGACTATATCCATGGTGGTTATCAAAAAGGATCCAATATATTTTTAAATTTAATGTATAGAATTATGAATCATAATGTATATTATATATTGTGAACCTCTTTTGTCACTCCCATTGGATATTATTTGGTAAATTAATAAGTTAATTATGAACTATTAGTATGTTATAATAAGTTATATAAGAATATATATTGGGAAACAGATCATGCATACCAAAGATTTAAACCTAAGGAATCACAAGTTGTGATATAATTTCCCATTACAGGTTTATCCATTAATGATTATATATTAATTTTATTACTCATATACATTATATATTTAATACCCCTAATTGTACAATATTTATGTTATTTGATGGATGGAAACAAGAAAACCTCATTCCAAAAATCAATGTGATGGGTAATTTGATGATTTCCCTAATGATATTATATATAGAATGGTAATGAGTGCTCAAAACATTATGAAAATATTTGATTAGATAGACCATGTTATGAATAATAACTTGAATCATCTGTTACTACCTCTTTCTCTAATGAAAGTGAATGTGGATGTTGAATCTGTCATGTGGCAAAGGACTCTGATGTTTAGTTGACTTCCTAATCCCCTCCTCACAGAACAATTGATTAATTATATCATGAAGATATTCTCTATCCTATAGTGATTAAATTAGAGTAATTTGTGCTAGAGGTATATCATATTGATGGGGAAGCTGACCAGTGGTGTAAAATAGTCACGAACACAATTTTTCAAGAGTCATTAGATTCCATAGAAGAAAATTGTTTTATGAAAAAAATCAACAAATACTTTCATTTAACCCTCTATCTCATGTTTGAAAGGCACACACTCATATGAAAGTATGAGGAAGACAATTCTATCAGGTTGAATGATGCAAACATCACAAGGGTTTTAAGATACACCTCTAGATTTTTTATGAACACCAAAATGAAAGGTGAGTAACATATTTATAAGACTAAAGTAGAGTATGTGTAACATGTTGGAAATTTGAGACTTTTATAGAAATAAGGATATTGTCTATTGCTCCCCCATGGTTGAATTGGAGATCACAGACACTCAATGGTCTCATGGGCCTGGTGAAAAAAAAATGGTGTATAATATCAGTGATAATTCCTACGATGGAATAAAGAACCTCAATACCACATGACAATAGTGTCAGATGAAGCATCCTAGAAGCATTTTATGTGAAGCCATAGATGCTTCAAATTTATAAGAGAAGGGAATTTGGACAATAGAAGCTGAAGTGATATTAAAAATCTCACTAATGAGGCAGAATATAGAAAGTTTCATATCAATAGTCATCCTATAGTGTAGTGTTTCGAAAGAAAGGAACATGGTCTTTACGCAATCCAATTCTCTGAGACAAGGGTTGTTGGAAGGAAAAAACTACCAAAACCAAAATGGAAGCATAGAAGGAATACATAATCATTAATACATATGTTGAAACTAATAATGATGTTGTGAAAGGTATTCTGAATATTCATTCAGTAATAGTTAATGTACTATTTGATTACAGTATCCACATTATTTCATATCATGCATGTTTTGTAGAATTATTCAAAAACAACGAAAAAATTTGGAGGATGATCTATATGTGAGAATAGGAAAGTGGGAAAGTATTGAATCCAATGTTTTTAGCTCATACCCATTTAATTTATATTGACTAATACTCTATGTAAATATTTTCATACTCCCAATAGTAATGTTTGATGCTATTATGGTCATGTATGATCTATCTTTATACTAATCCAATATTGATGTTTCGGAAAAGGAGAAAAACATTCACATGGAGAATCAACCCCCAATGAAGTCCAAGTGTAAGTATGAAGATGAATTGCCATCATAATTATCATCAAATGTTTAGATATTATTTATTTATGAGAAAGAATATCTACTTCATATGATGGAGACCATGGGGAGAATCATGATTGGTGGCATGCCCATCATAAGGGATTACATAGATGTATTACCTGAATAGTTTTTTAGACTGCCTCTTGATTGAAAAAAATGATTTTTCAATTTATCTTACTCTTAGATCATTTTCTTTATAAAATAGACTATATTGAATGGTTATCACTGAGATGAAAAAAATAAAGAATCACTTATATGTGAATCTAGAAAATGGTTTTATATGATTGAGTGCTTCATTATGGGGTGTACCAGTCCTCTTCCTCAAGATGAAGGATCGATAAATGATCCTTGTTATTGATAATCGTTAGCTCAAGAAATCATGATAAAGAAAAATTATCCCTTACAATAGATAAATTACTTGTTAAATAATATACGTGCATCCATTTATTTCTTTAAGGTGGACCATCAGTCATGATATAACCAATTAAAGGTGAAGATGGAAGATATTATTAAGACTTCCTTTTTAATATGTTATATAAACTAAGTGATTATATAATTTCCATTTATTCTTAGTGATGATCGTATAATTATCATGCAATTACCAAATAGTGTCTTTAGATATTACTGGGAAAAAAATTTGTAGTCTTTATTGATTTTTTTCTTAAATACTACAAGATCATAGTGGTACATTAGAGGAATTTGAATATTATCCTGAATAATTTTCAATGGAAAAATCTATAAATAGAGTACATTATATTTTATTTCTAAATGATGAAGTATCATTAATGGGGAACTTAATCACCGGTAGGGGGATATATTTGGACCCTTCTAAGATAAGGAAAATTAATGAGTGGTATAGTCCAACAACCATAATGAAGATTCATAAAGACCTTGGTCCAACTAGGTATTAACAATGATTGTGAAAAATAAATCACAATTTTAAAACCGAATAACCAAGAAAACATTAAAATTATTAATGTTTTTATTGAATATTTAATTTTAATATTAATTCATAGAGTTGAAGAAGATACTTATCACTTCATCCATACTCGCACATCCAAAAAGTGTGGAACTCTTTGGGTGTACATAGATGATTATAATAATGTATTATCTAGTATATTGATGTAAAATGATACATTTATAGCATAAATTTCATGTTAGTTTAAAATTAATTAGAAAAACTATCCATCTTATGATGTGCAATTAGAATTTGTGATATTTTTATGAAAATTACAGTGCATTATCTCTTCAAGAGAAGTGTGAGATATATACAGATCTCAAGTGTCTCAAATATATATTCTCATAGAATGAGATTAATATAAAAAAACTGATGTTTAGAAATCATCAAGGATTATGAATTCTAAATCCACAGCCATCATTGTAAATAAAATAATGTAGAAGATGTTATAAGTATAAAGGATACTAAATCTTTATGTATGATGTGAATTGAGAAGGTTCTAGTCTTCTTAGTCCTAAAAATGATGGAAATGGGAATCATAAAGTAAGATGGATAATAAATCCCAACTAAAATGATTTCTAAATAATCTATAATATAGAAAAAAACAGATTCCCATAGAATTAAATGGAAATTCAGAATAATATTGAATCACTTAGTAAAGGGTAATCCTCAATGTTCAAAATTGATGAGGAATGAGTTTTACAATTTGTGTCATGATATTTTATAGTATCTGATCCTGAGATTTGGAAAGAGAATATAAATAGTGAACATTGATCAACCATCTTTATTCACCTATGGATATAAAATATGTATCAATATTATTGAGAGAACTATTGTTGTAAGAATATGAATATATATATGAGTATAAATCAAAGTGCCTGGTAGGTCAGAAAGTGAATGGCGAAAGGATTAACGTTTAAGTGGTTGATGAAACCAGTACCAATTCCAACATTGAAATAGAAATCCATCACCATGGGTTTTTTCACCAGACTTCCAAATACATACAGATAAAGAAATGGTATATCGGTTGTTTTGGATCATCTAATAGTGAAATCTCACTTCATCCCAATTCGAGAGGAATTCTCACTAGATCAATATTCATGATTATATATCAGAAAAATGGTTAGGCTACAAGGATTAAAACAGTTTTTTGTATCCAATCATTCTCATAGATTCACTTATATGATCTTGATAATTCTCCAAAATGATCTATGCACTGATTTTTTAATTTATTATATCATATAATCATCAAACCCATGGGCATTCTGAGATGAATATTCCAAAACATGAAGCCATTTTAATAGATTGTTATATAGAATCAAGGGAGGATGGGACCCAAATATACCATAGGTAAAATTATCCAATAACAATAGTTATACATGATAATCAAAATAGATCCATATGAATCGTTTTATGGGAAAAGATCTATAATAATAGAATGTTGGGATGAACATGGTAAACATATGTTGTTAGAAATTGAAGTAGTTGAATGAATGATGGAGAATGTGAACATCATTTCCCATCACATTAAGGAAGTATAAAGATGAATCAAATAGAAATGTAGAAATCATTCCATGAGAACATGATTTTAAAGATGGAGACATGGTCTTCCTCAACATATCACCATGGAAGTGCATCATGATATTTGGTAAGAAAGGAATCCTATGTCCCAGGTACATCAATTCCTTGAGATTCTTTGTCATGTTGGAGTTCTGGAAAATAGAATAACACTTCCTCTAACCTGGTCTCATGTACACGATGTATTCCATGTATCCCTCTTGAGGAATTACATACCTGATACTCAACTTGTACTTAATTTAGAGGTAGTGTGATTGGAAAATGATCTCTAATACATTTTGTGTCAATTGATGTTTTTTGGATTAGAGAGATAATGTTATATGAAACAAGAATTCTCACCTGGTCAAAGTAATATGGATTATCCATATTTTCAAAGAGAAAACATGGAAACCAGAGTAAGTGAGGAAGGATAATACCCTCACATGTTTTCAACACAGAATGAAAAATGAATTTTGAGTTAAAAATTTCATAAGGTGGAATAATTTAATGACCAGAAATTATAATCAATGAAAATTCCAATCTTATAATATTCTTATATAGTATAAATTAAACTAAAAGTGAAATATGACGTTTTTTAAATGATGAATGAATAAAAATAGTGGTTTTTCATAAAGATAAGTAACATATATTGAAGGAATATTAACATGAACTTTGGAATAGTAATATAATGCTTAGGAATGATACACTAGCCAATGGAATAGTAACCTCGCCATGAATGTATAAATAAAATTTATGCATTATATAAATGAATATATGACATAATTATATAATTTTATAAGTAAATAAATGTTTTAAAGTCTACTAATTAAATGTTGGAATTTTTATAAGATATAAATATTTAATTACAATTTTATTAATCATATAACTATTTAAAAGGACAATTATGTCCATTAAATGTATTAATAAATTAATATATTGTAATAATATTGTTATATTATAAATTTATGATACCTTATTTAAATTTTACATGTTCTTCAAAATATTTTATAATATTAAAATAGAAATTTTCCTTTTTAAACGACGATTCTAATAAAAAATTTAAATTTATCATATTTAGAAAATAATTTTCATAAAATGAAATTAATTTACAAATTTTAAACACCGACAAATCATTAGAATGATTTTTTGTAATTTTTCTAAAATAGTTTATCATTTTTTTGGAATAGTAAAAAATGGTAATTTACACTACATATAAATTATAAGGTAAATAAACTATTCATTTAGTCATCCCTAATTTAAGAACCATAATCTAAAGCATACCTTCATTATTATATTGAATTCTCTAACGATTCTTAAACTATTCGTTGACATCAGCCAAAATAATAAACTATAGAATTAAATAATTAGAAAACACCCCTCTTTTCCACAATAAATACCACCCATAACTACCCCGTATACTCACACCGATTACAATTAGAGAAACACCAAATTAATCTAAAATGTCATCCCAAACATTTCCCCCATGTCTATGATCTCTATACCTCATTAAAATACAAAAACATGATCCCAATAGAGGTTGTCAAGGAGGATAAATTCAATAGGTAAATTCTTTATTCATTTTTTTTCTTTTCCTGTTATTTTTTTCTTATTCTCTCATCACCTCCCCTCATCCTAATTTAATGAAAACTCCAGTAACATAAATATTCAATTATTTTATTATTATAATGGAATAATCCATCATCAAAAACCTTCCCCAATACATTTTATTCTATAAATGAAAATTCCATTAATGAGGTGTATATTTTTCTCATTCAAGGTTGAAGATTTTTCATTCTCCATTAACTCATTCAAGGATGTTCATTAAACTATTTTAATGTTTAACAAGTCAATATATTTTTGTTATAGACTACCTAATGTTTTGGAATCATTATATAAGAAATATGTTAAATAATAAAATAAAAAAATTAATTTTGAGCAGAAACCCCCCAAGATAATCCAAATGATTATCACTCACATTTTATCTAATGATTCACTATAATACCATAAATCCAAATGATTTTTAAAATAATTTAACCTTAAATGTGACCATTAATAACTTATATCTTCATTTCTGGATATCTATTTCAATTTACCATGAACTATCAAAATATTATATAAGAAAATTAATCATGACATCTTTGAAAACAAGCACTACCAAATAATGAAATTGAACCCTAAAATTCATGAAAAATGTTATAAATGAACGTAAAAAATTATTAGACATCAATTATATATTTTAAATGTTATTTAATTATCGATTAATGATTCTAATTTTTTTATTCATGACTTTTTGATCAATTGATTAACTGTTTTAGACATAAGGTATGAAATACATTTTGGACCTCCATATTTTGGTCAGGTTACATTTTCTCTCTATTTTCCCAACATTTCTAATTTTATTTTTATATATTTATTATAAATTGTGTGTATAGGTTTCAAAATCATCTATTCTGATCATATCATCCTTATAAGATGGAGAAATAAATGTTTTAATTACATTCCCTTATCATATATTCTCAAAAAAGAAATCCTCATTTAAGGGAACTTCCCAATTACTTAGTCTCTTCAAAGTACATGCTATAATATTTTTTAAGACACAATTATTATTTTTTCAAAATCACCCATTTTATAATGAATAACTAACTTCATTCATTTTATCCTTTTTGAAGGAAAATATTCATTTCTGCTTTAAATTACAATTAATATTTTACTTAAATCAGACTAAAATGATTCATTTATATTGCTTATTAAACACTCCTTTTACATGTTTCAACATAAATTATACATAAATTATCATTATCCATCCATTTTTCCCTTAATAATGTCCATGTATGTTTTTAATACATTATTTCATGAAAACATTTTAGATATGCTCATATTTTATGACTTCTGACACGGTTATGATACCCTTTTCATTCCATGAATGTCTATCTTGTTTATTTGTTTTTTGGAACACATATTTATGAACATGTTATGATGGATGGACCCAAATAGAATTACCATAAATTGGGAATTTTTAGTCTTATGATAGTTCATGTTAGGATATTGAGTGAACCTGATTATTTTATTGGAATTTTTCCACTGTGTCTCGGTAGTTATCCTTGACTCATGTTTTTGACATGTTATATGTTGTTTCAATTTAACAAATTGACCCAATTTACCACCAAAACTGGAACTCTGCCCAATCATCCACATACCCAAAGGGTATTCTCAATCCCCATGGTTTGATTATATGAACCTGGTAATCAGACAATAATCAAGAGGGAATGATTTTTTCCCACCTGAACTATCACATGAAAAATATACACACAGAAACGAAAAAATACAGTGAAATTGTAATAAATAAATTTTGTTTTCATAATACTAATTAATAAATGAGAAAATTGTAAAAGTGCTAAAAACTCCCAAAGATAAGTCAAAATACATAGAAATAGAACTAACTAATAATCCTTGCGATGGTGTGAAAAAACTCCCACCATATCACCACTAACAACCCAATACAGCTAACATAAAACCACACAACATCAACTTGGTGCCATTATATTAACTTAATTATAGGATATTCAATGGTCTGTGCCCCACCGAAGTGGTGTGCAGAGTGTGACAAAATAGGCCCAATATGATTTCAATTAGGTGTTTCATAGCAAGTCTTTGAATAAAAATTCTTGTATGATAATTTTCAATAAAACATGCCATGATATGAAATAAAGCATTTTTATAGCAAACAAGGTGAACATTCTCATTTTTCATAGTTCTTCTTCAAAATAAGGTATATCTAATTCAATACACATTTTTCAAATACGTTGTCTAAGGAATAACCATGAATCTCAAGGATAATAAAAAAATTTAAGAAAAAAATATAAGAAAAGGTATCCTCACGAAAGATCCCGATAGGTCAGACTAATATACTACTCATACAACAATAAATCAAGTGCATAATATGGTTACTAGATCATAATCCAAGGAAGAATTTGAATACCCAATGAGTAATCCCACCCGAACAATGTCAATATATATTCCTTAGAACTATGATCCTAGGAAATATATGAATTTCCCAGGAGGATGCCTCCAAATAAATTTTAACAAATGGATAATGGCCTCAATATTTAATATCCACCTTAGTAACCAAGGTAACCCATGTTCTCATTTTAAAAATTCCTTCCAATTCTATGAAAACTATTTCAAAACCATTTCCTAATCCCATTTCATTTCATTTGAAATACAACGTTTATTTCTATTTATCAAAAACTAGGGAAATCATTATTCATTAAAAACACTTTTCAATAGACACAAATAAATCATGAAAATTACATGTATAAATTAGTTTATGAATGAGGAACAAAAATGTACATTAGCATTGGATAGAGAGGGAAGAACATACCTCAAAATTCGGATTGTACACATCCGAAATGAGATCCACCAAAAAAAAATTCCATCGATGTCTAAGAAGGCCCTAGAATCTAATACATGAAACAATATTGATCCAATTTACAAAAACTATGGTCAGATGACAATAGAAACCCTAAGTGCCCCACGAAAAAACACATATCACACCATGGCCAAAAATGTAATGGCCTCTATAATGATTTATCACAATGGATCTAGAATAATTCATGATGAAATAAGAAATTAGGCCAACAAATCTGATAATGAAATCCATGGTCGCTACCATGGTCAAAGGTAATGATGAAGAGGAAATATAACTCACCCAAAAAGATGCACCATGATCACAATTAATATCTAATTTTTATTAGATCATTCATGAATGATATAAGTCACCCAATATCAATAAGATGTTTCCCTAAGTCAAGAGAAAATGATTCTAGAGAGTGAAATGAAACAAAAAACTGCATAATTATTTAAAAAATAGTACCCGGGCCATTACATGATGTCTACCCAGGTTACACGATGTGTAATCAACAATTTATCACATAAACCAGAAATACCATCACATTTGACAAAACCCCTACAATTTTATTAAATCATGAATTTTAAGGAATATTCAAAATGTTTAACATATGATAATGTGAATTATTTCAAAACATTCATCTACTAACTCTTATTGGATGTGTAACCCAGTTACATGACATGAAATACCCTTGAATCTTATAGAAAAAGACATTTAAAGCTGATATTCCAACAATTCTCTAACATCACCATTATAGGAATCCTCCCAATTCCTTCTTGGCCGTATTTGAACTATGTAAAAAGGAAAACAATTAAAGGATTAAAGTTGTGCAGGATAGATCGGTAACATGACATTACAAACTCCCCACCATAAATACTTTCCATCCCAAAAAAGTCATGTGGATTCTATAATCCTAGGAAAACATCATGTCACTGCTCCCTCATCATAAAATCGCATTTCAATGTCTCAAAAAAAATTTATTTATGTTTCCATATTATATTGAAAAAAATGGACTTCCCATGAAAGACATATACGCGAAGCCAACTCTCCTTGTTTTCCAAGCGCACAGTTAACCAACTAAGGAGAAATTTTTAGGAAAATCCATTAGGAAATAGAAAACACTTGTGGAAAACCTCATTGATAACCATTATTGTTTTATTCAAAGACGGTATATAACTAGATATCGAAGTATATTTTTAATCCTTATTTATGCCTCTTGTTCCAAACATAGTTCAACTAAATTCACTTCACCCACCTCTACCAAATAAAGGGGTGACCAGCATGGGGGAAAATACAATGCCTTGAAGGGAGCCATTCTTATGGATGTTTATATGTTTTTTCATAAACAATCTCAACCAGTCTCATATGGATATACCTTAATCCTCCAAAATCCAATGTACAAGAACAAAGCTTATCCTCCATAATCTAAATCCCACACTCAGTCTTATTGTCCTTATATGGGTGGCCAGTTGTTCTCAACATGAATTGATTCCCCATTGACTCTTAGATAATTCTATAGAACCATGAGGTAAACCTAGAGTCCCTATACAAAACAATTGTAGAAGGACTCCCATGTAACCTCACAATCTCGTATATATATAGCTCACTAAGATCATCATCCATAGTGGTATACATGATCATGAAGAATTGGGAATACATAGTCAACCGATCAATGACTATCCATATATCATTTTCCCTTAGGGTGTCCATGGTAGTCAGAAATATCCATTGACACCTCACTCTTTTTCCATACTTGCACTGAAATAGACAAAAGAAGACCAGAGGGTTTCAAGTTATCTTATTTTATCCAATAGTTGGTGTAACAATGGGACACATAATCAACAACGTCTTGCTTTATAACTGGCTACCAGAATCATAGAATCATGTCAAAATACATCTTCTTACTGTATGGATGGATGGTCCACACAGATCTATGAAAATTACAAAAAAAATCCTCACATATTCTAGGAAAACAACCAAATTACCAATTTTGAATATATCGTATACGGAGAGAGACCGTGTAGAAATGGTATCCCATCCATAAAGGCATTCTCAATGTTCTATAAAATCAACAACCAACTAGTGACTCCAAAAAATAGACTCCTTGAGATATTATAATAACTAAACACTATTAAGATCCATACCTGAAACATCCTCCTGAGCATCCAGGTGAATCTGTATGAAAATCCGAATAAGGATTCACTAATCGTTCAATTTTTAAATATCATGTCATGGTAAATCCATGCAATATGTACCTAAAATAGAATTATGCATCCCCAATATTTGTTTGATATCGATGTCAAACATTTGAATGTATTATACAGATCATCTCTAAGAGATACTTGAGTCTTTGTGAGAAAAGATATATCTCAAAAGTTAATGATCATATAATACTGTGAACCTTTCCGAAAATGGAGTGTCACTAAAATTTAAGCCCATTCATAAATATAGAAATATTTAAATCATTGGTGGGGTATTTCTTCTCATGTGTTTGAAGATAAATAGATTTTTATGCACCACATGGACATCATACATAAGCTGACATCCCAAAACAGCACCGGAAGAATCACAAATAACCACATACCCCTTACCAAACTCAATAATGATTAGAATAGGACTTGATGTTAGATGTTGTTTCAATTAGTCAATAGAATACTGACACATCACATCCTAGGTTAATTTCACTACTTTCTTGCAGTAATTGTTAAATAAGAATACATCTAATATAAATCCGCAGTAATCTATCAATATGAACCTGCATGACCAAGGAATCTCTGAATCTCAAAGAAAATATGTTGATACTTCCAGAACAAAACAACCTTTACAATATATGGATCAACTGATAATCCATTTTCAGAAATGTTTTTCCCTAATAACATCAATTCTATAGTCTAGAATATAAATTTTCAAATATTTAAATAAAAATAGTAATGTATTTTTATTTCTAGAACCATATTTTGATTATTCCCATGCTCATGCATAGATTTTGAATAGACCAGAATATTATCCAATAACACTAACACAAAAATGTGAAGAAGTTTATTTAATATCTGATTAATCATAGATATTAAAAAAATTTCAATTCTAGTCACACCCAAAGGCATCAAAAAATATTCATAATTTTTATACATTCTACTATAAGATTTATTCAGTATATCAGACTCCCAAAATATGAGATGTTAATAACACGATGATCGATAAATATTTGAGAACCACATTTCATACTTTCTGTGATCAAACAAATAATCCACATAAGGAAAATGATATTTTTTTCTTAAATATTACCCAGATTAATTTTTAATAGTCCAAACACAACTAAAGTGACCCATATTTATTCTTGGAAAAGAGCATAGGGGATTCCCAAGGAAAAAATCGAAGGTGAAGAAAATATTTTTCCAAAAAGTCATCAAATCGAATATTATTCTCTTTCAGCTACAATGGTTCCATATGATAAGAATGTATTGATACTGACTATGTACATGGAACCAGGTCAATAATAAACTCTACTTATCTCCCTAGAGGAATACTAGAGATGTTGTGTAAGAAAATTTTAGAAAAGTCTCAAAAAACAGTATAAATATCAAAAATAGTATAAGCACCATAAATCTCAGAAGAAAAAGAAAATAAATAACTCATTATCTCTAGGAGGGAAGTCCCTACACATCTTGATCTTGGGTCATAATCCCCATGAAAAACATGAGATCTCGCATCACCAGAATGAGAAGAGACATGATGTTGATAAGAATTTTCCTTATACGATGGAGTGACAAGCCAATCCATACCTATGATGACATAAAACAATTCCAGATTAGGAACGAGAAAATCCAAGACCAACATGGTATCATCTACATTAAAAGAATATAGTCACTGAAACCCCTTCTCTCTCCTCTAACTAAGATGTGTTACTTACTCCATTACAAAAAATATAAGTAACAATAAATTATAATCATATCAACCAATAATGAAGATATAAACTCGTGGGAGGGACATGTATCAAATAAAGAAACATATAATGGAGATGAAATAAGGATAGTACCTCTCAATATTTACAGAACTGTGTCGGAATCCACTAGACAATTATATACTACATGAATGTGCTTCAATACTGAGGTCTATGGTTGGATCCCTATAGTCTATGATGCTTTTTACATCACCAAATTTTCCTTTGGAGACAACCAACCCTTTAACATAACGGGGCATTGTAATATCCAAATAGATGCACTGTAAATTTCAAATGCATCCACAACTATTCTAAGAAATCACTGGAAAAGGAAAAAATGTTTGCTTTTTTGATATTTCTACATTGATAGAAAATTAGAGGCACACTTTTAACAATAGTAGATGGTGTATATGAGGGTCCATGGTGAGACCGACCCCCACCACTCTTATGATGATGTTGTCACTTCCTCTTCTTCCAATGTGTGCTATTGAAGCTTCCACGTGATTTAAATAAAGTAGTGGAAAATCCATTTTTACTACCATATTCATCTCTAAAATCAAATTTATTACTACCATATCCGCATATGTGAGATATTAAATATAAATACAGGTTATCTGATAAATGATTCAAACCCCTATTGGTACTTCTGAATGTGTAATTGGTCATTCTAAACACTATCTTGGGAAAATCTACTAGATCCTCAAACTGATTGGTGTATGTGTAAATTAAAAACCCTCTTTTTTTCCAGGGTAGGAACTCCAGGGACGTTTCCAACATAAATAACTCTAAAATAAACTACTAGATGAAAAGAGATTTGATACCCTTCATATCCAAATCCACATGTCTGTGTGTTAGGACCTTGGAAACCCACCATCACTTACCAGAACCCCCACGATTGAATTTTTATCACTTCACCTTTATATTCTCAAGTGTCTCTAGGAATTATATTATTTGATCCATCTTATCCAGAAATTCCCCTTCCTCTTTAGGTTCATTTATTCAATTAATGGGTGGTGGTTCCTCATGCACTAATCCTCATGGTCGATCTATCTCTACTCACAATCCAAACAACACCTCAACCACTATATTTTTAACTCATGGATAATCATGATTGACAACATGAATAACCCATAAGATATTGTGATGAGATTATGATCCAATGGTTGATTACCTTGAAGTGAATCATCTATACCTACCTATGGAACATGTGGAAGATTTCTCAATGGCATACTAATTCAATCCAAAACTGAAGGAACAGTCTGAAAATAGATAAAATCTTATTCTAAATCAAGGGGAGGTAGAATATTTGGGGTACTGTAGCAGTAGAGTACCAGGTACTATAGTAGTACTATAGTGGGAACAGTGTAGTAGTGTAGCGGGAACTGTAGCAGGCGCTGTTTGGCACTGTAACAATATGGAATATGCCCCCGTTTGGGCCATTGGGCCACTGATTTGGTCGCTGGGTCCTTTAAGGCCTTCGGTCCGCCCATGCCTTCGGGCCAGTTAGGCCTAAGGGCAACCTCACGGCTTTTAGGCCACCTTAAGTGCAGATGCATACAAGACAACCTACAAGGAATAATCTCTAAAAGGAGGATGAGCATGGAGCTTTCACCACAATAGAAGATAAAATGATTTCAATAATGAGAGGGTATGGAAGCTGCCTTCGGGACAAGAATGTGCATGCACGGGAATGCCTTGCGGAACATCCATGCGAAGGTGGAGAGCTAATTTCACGATGAATATGCTGGGGAGTAGCAGTTCCAAGTAGTTAGTATGGGTTTTATGTAATGTTTGAAGCCTATGGGAAATGAGTTCCTCTAATACCTATGGGCCATGTAATACATACTAAATAAATCCCAACACTAGATATTTTTATCCCAACATCCCATTTAAACTTTTTTCTCATCATAATAAGCGATATCCAGTAACAAAACTCAATATACCTCTCAAATCCCGAAAATTCAATCTCTAATTGTAAGAACCGAGATCTTCGTCTCACGTATGTTTTACTTTTCTGGATGTTTTTGAGACAAATTGTAACATCCCGTATAAATGAAGAATATTAAATTTTCATATTTATTAATATTTTTGAATTAAATATTAATTTTACATTAAAGGGATTTCTATGTTCGATAGCATACCTGATACTCAACAACAAGTTTCATTGAAATCATACGTTGCACACTAATAATATAATTTTATTATTTTAAATGTTAGTTAACTCTTAGCTGTTGTATTGGTGAGAATGAAAAAAACTAACTACAATATGATTATATATTTTTGTTAAATGCATTTATATTTATCCAATAAATGTTAGTGCCTTAAAATGTGAATGAATCTAATTTTATGCATAATATACATTAAAAGGTCGATTTATTGCCTTTTAATGGGGAACCATCTTTAAATATAATTTTTATCACTTAAACAAATTATATTTGAACAAATAAAATCCTTCTTTAGAATGAGGAAATCAAAATTTACTTTCTGTAATTTTTTTTTGAATTCTTCTGATAAAGTTCATTTTCTAATGATTGGTGAAAAATATTGTATTTTAATTCAAAACTGTGTTTTAATCTAATTTATTTATATGGTTAGATTATCTTTTTAATTATTTTTAAATTGTAATTCGAATATATTTTTACCATTTAATCCAATGTTTGTCGTTGGAATTAATTTCACTTTGTAATTTGACATAAATAAGTATCAATCTTTAAATAGTTATTGTTTCTTGAAAACACTCTATTTGTTATGATAACAGGAATTAATTTTAAAATTAATTATTGCCAATTATATGTTTATAATTTGGTAAAATAGACATAATTTTTGAATTTTGAATATTAAATGTAGCTTAGGTTGAATTTTTTATATTTTTCTGAAAAACATCAATTTTTTATGAATAGTGAAACCACTTAATAGTAGTTAAAAAACTGCATTTTTCATTTATTTGAAATTTTAACGCTTCTGTGAATTGAATTTTAAAATTATTACATACATTATTGTTATCAAGATATAAAATTTAGTTAAATAAGATTAAAATAATTTTTGGTGAATAGTAATTTCTAACTTTTATTTACCGCAGTTAAAGGTATATAAGGTAATTCAAGGTTAAATGAATATTATAATAATTCAAAATTACTTTAACACTTTTACTTACCTTATTTTATGTGTAATTTCTGACCATGGGAATCATTGGGTCCATTTCGGGACCCCATGGAGGCACTTATGAATGATAATAACACATTAGATTAATTAATTTAATTTAAAGGCAAAAATGACATAACCAAAATTCTTTTAGTAAATTAATTTATATATTGTCTATATAAATTATAATTTCAACTATAAATATTCATTGGAAATATAAAAATATTTCCTACATCATGGTATTTTTTTATAATTTTTAGACATCACATAAATTAAATTATTTTTGACACGATAATGATGCATTATTAACCGCATTAGTAAAAGATTTAAATAAATAAGACTATAAATACTAAAATAATATCCAAAACCTATCCAATTTCTATTTGATGATATTATTTCGACTATGAGTCATCTTATCTTCGACTGTAATAATTTATGGTCCTTTAGAACCCGAATATCATTATAGATTAAAATAATATTATCACACTTTCGTAAAGATCCCCTTCTCTCCCTTATAATAGAAGACCATTTCTAACCAATTCATCACTCCTCTCAAGCATTTTGGATCGTCCAAACTCTACCCAATTCAGCTCCTTACATCCCTCTCCTCATCATAGAACCCTTACCTTAGGCATAAGGCACTTCAAGAAGTCCTTTGGTTCAAACCAAAGGGAGTTACCCAAATTAAAGGTAACAGTTTATCTTAAATTGTTTTCTTTTATTTTACTTATACAACCCCTAAACACTTTTTATTATTTTCTCTAGTAACAAAAACAGTATCCTAAATATACTAGGATGTTTTTAGGAGATGAATTTGAACTACAATTACACACACCTCCATATAATGGGTGAAGAATATAATGTTTCTATGGATGGAAAACTAACACCTCACGAAATGATGATTGTTCAAATATCTCCAACGCCTCTCATGGTGGCAATTATTATGGAAATATATGTATATATGATATATATTATATTTCTTTTATTATGATTCTGTATTTTTCAATTTATTTAAATACATTATGCTTTCCATAGTGGGTAAATACGGTATTTTCATTAGAGGAAGTGCAGACTACTGCCCCCTCAAAGTGATATAACTCATTTAATGCCTTATGTGGGACGTATAAAGGATGGTGTTAAAAATATTATATATGATATTATACTAGAATTATAATATAACTATGTATCATTATGTTTTTAAATACATTAAAATAAGAAATAGAAATGGAAGTAGCGTTCATGTGTACGTACAGCTTACAGTCTCCGCGAACGGTGAATTTCATTTCTTACCTCTAAATGTTATGTACTATTATATATAAAAGTATATACTGGATGTATATGAAATATATGATATCTAAATCATTAATATCATTCTTAATATAATGGATATCTAACCACATTAACAACTTGTAATTATATGGTCTTCATTTTTTTTACTCAAGTTGCACATATTGACAAAACGACCGTTATTAACTTAAATGATTAGATAATGTTTATAACATGGAAATAATTAATAAAAAAGTAATAATAAACTTTAAAAAAGGTTATCATGAAATTATAAATTAAAATTAGTTTATTATTCATGAGATTAATGAATGAACGTTTCAAGTCGGACAACGAGGTACGTGATTTCTTATCTCACTTTTAATTCCGTGAGATTTCCATTGTTCGCCACTTATTTATTTCATGTGGTGTAATGTATACTTACATAGATCAATATTATCATGACTCTATTTATATTCATGGTATTGTGTGATTCATTTTGAGTTTATTATCTTTTGGTCATACAACTCGATTGATTACAACGAGGTAAGGGGTTTTTATCTCACTTTTATTCCTGTGAGATTCATGTTATATTTGTCAATATTTACATTGAGTGGTGTATGTAATTACTATGATTATAAACTTTGTGTAATATACACTTATTTATTGGTTTTTACATCTACATGGTATGGTCCTTCTTCCATTTGGTGCATGTTTTGTATGTTACCAATTCGGTAAGGGAACCTTTCACCCTCCTCTTTTAAAAAGTCTTCTTTTGTTATGTATTTTAATTTACATTTTATTATGCTGGGAAATGTTCTTCAATATAATTATTGATTTAATCTTTATTTTCAAGTGATGAGATACCTTTTTTATCTCATCAACTCATTTTTTGAATTTTAAACTGACACCATTAGGCTGCTGAATATTTACAAGGGAACATCTTGACCCAATTTCCATTATTTGGGTTCAACTTGTACATCTTGAATATTTCGTCCTATGAATCTATGTGAATGACCTCAGATTATTTTATACATAATATCAACTTATATTGTGTGTATTTATATTTTTTACACATAATCATGTGATTGATTTATCCTTAATTTAAGGATACCATTTTTATAAAGGATTTCATCTCAATTTACATTTCCACTGAGACTACACCATTGTTATGAACCAATTCACTCTTATATGGTGAATGTACTATCAATTGGCCTATTATATCATAAATCCCTTTATTCTCATGATATTAAAAATTTCGGATTAAATGTTATTCCTCAATAATTTGTATTCAAGAGTCTCTCATTTTGTAAAAAAACTCTTTAACTAAAATATCATTTTAAAATTTTTAAAGATTTATTATTCTAAATATTTATATTTAATGTCTATGATTTTAAAAAAAATTAGAGTATTTCTTTATATGGACATTGATTTTTTAAATTTATAATTACATTAAAAGCTTCAAAGTTGTATGGGACACTTTTATTAAACAATCTATTTTTAATGGTTTATGAAAATGGATTGATTATTTCAATATCAGGAAATTACTTCTTGTGATTTCAAATGAAATGTTATTAGTGAAATGTTGATATTTTCAATATTTGATGTTCTACTATGGTACATGGACATTTGAAGGGTGGTTATTTGATAAACCATATGATGGGTGGTGCCGTGAAAACCAAGATAGATGGTTATGTTTTATCCTCCAATGCATTGGGTATAGAATTCGGCCGTATGGATATTCCATTAAGTGATATGTGTGTAAGTCGACCGTATGGTTATTCAATTTATGTTTGTTTATGTCTCGGTTTACCTTTATATGTTATGTGTTCTTTATATGGGTTTTATAGTAACCTTTTTGATAAAAAGGGTATGTAGTGATCTTTTATTCAGTGAAGAGTATTTACTACTTCATAAAGGTGAAAAGTTTTACTTATATTAAAGTATTTATTTTATACTTGTTGTTTTGAAAAACTAGCAATTTTTCTTCTTTTTGTATCCCTTGCTATGAATTTTATTCTCATCCCAAGTTTTTTTAAATTTTTTTCCTAGGACAAAATGTGGAATAGGGTCATGGATGGGATCAAGGATATGTCATGTTGTCTTAAATATGGAACTAGACATGACTGTTTTTTTCAAGAGTTATTATTTTATGAAAAAAATGGATACTTTGTAGAAGTGTCAACTTTGTAATCTTTTGATATGTAATATTTATGTCCTAATTCAATAAAAATATAAACCTGAAAAGATCCTCAATATGAATTATTCATTTAATTTAATATTAGGTATTGTTTAAGGTCGGGTCCTTATAGTTGGTATCAGTGGGCTTTTTAGGTAACTTTAGATTTTAGGTTATTCCTTAAGCATAATTTACATTACCATAATGGTTAGGATTTCAGAAAGAGTCATAAATTTTTTAGATAAAGTGAATAAGTTTAAGATAACATGAATAATTATATATAATTATTTACCCTCCTAATAAGATATTATATGATGACTTTACTGATATACTCACACTTACCTTTCTAGTTTTAGTCAATGGTTGGATCTAGTAGCCATCAAAGTAACAATGGATGTGAAGAAAACTATGACGGTTTTCTGAATGAGCAATTGAATGAAATGGGAGATGAAATGAGAACTCTTGTGGTTATTCACAACCAAATATCTATAATCACGATTGACCACTTGAACCTTGGTGATTTTTATAAGGCATCATATATGAGAAAAACAAATCCCCACGGAAGTTCGAGTAATAATAATAAAGGTATCTATGTTAAAAAATCTATGTGTCATGGTTTTGGAAAGAAACACCTTGTAAAATGTTTCAAAGGGAGAGGAAGATGCTATAGATGTGGAAATTAAGTTCATAAAGAAAGAACCTTCCATGGGAAAATGAAGCATCCATTTGACTCTAGGAAAGGGAAAGAAGTTCTTTCTGGGGGATCAGTTGAATGTTTTAAATGTGGTGTGCATTGCCATTATAAAAACACATGTCCTACAAAGAAGTTTCAAGAATGGGATCACCAGGATCGTACAAATATTTTTTACCAATACCTAATTACATTCCGATTAAGGATGAAGAAACTAACAATGACCAATGAATGGTATTTTTTATTTCTTACCATATGTTTCGACATTATTGATTCTTAGGATATGATTCGTGATTTTTTATAGGAAAGAAGTATTTCATAATAATTTGGAAAGAAATGTTTAATGGATCATGAATTATATTTAATGATTAAGAAGTCAACATATATGTGATTAAATTTTTATGGTCGATTTTAGGATGGTGAAATGCTTACAAGTATTATGGCTCTTTTGATGATGGGAATTACATTATAAGACATTTTATAGTATGTGTAACCCTGAAGTTTGATATTTGAAAATTTTATTCAAGGAATAATTATCTATTCTTTTGTGGATATAGTTATAAAGAACCATTTGGGTTTATATGATCCTTGAATTTGAGGAAATTATAAGTTAATAAATTTTGGGGGTGCAAAATGAAATTTATTAGATAAACTTTTTCATTAAAATATGATACGGTTATTTTTGATGAATTTATCTCGTTTTTTGGAATTTTATAAAATTATATAGTCTTTGAAAAAAGGACAACACACGGACCATGTGACAACCCGTCGAGTCAGACGAAGCTACGAGAATCGAACCCACAACTAAAATGCGACTGGTATTTATCGCATACCACTGGACTACCTTAAGTCCCTGGTTTGTATGACTAATTATTTTTAGTTACATGATTTTATGAATAAATAATAAGTCGATTATGGTTCATTAATGGAAATGAATTACTTTCATGGAGGATATGTGATTAGGTTAATTACTTTTCAACATAAGATTTTAAGAGTAACCGATGTTATTTGGGGAAAATGTTAAGATTTAACTTGGAAGACTATGTCATTAGATCCTTGTGAGATTTGGGTTTCAATCTTAGTTTAGATTTCTTTGATTAATTTTATGGACAGTTGTTTATTGAATGTTCTGTGTTGAACTTTGAGTTTTGTTTGACAATTTTTCAAGATTAGGAGTAGTTTTTCTTTTTGTAAAAGATTGTCCTTTTTGGGGATTACCTTAAATGTTGATAACAGTTTTGGTTTTGGTTAAGGTCTAAAGACATGGGAAATATATAGTTCAACTTTTATGGATTATTTTATTCTCTCGAAGATGATTATAGCGCTCTTAATGTGAAAAAAGTCATCTTGAATACTCATAATTTGGAGAAAATATGAGTTTGTGTTAGAAATCTAGTAATAGATTAATGTCTACATGATAAGTAAGTATATTACCTTATGTTTTTATTTAATCTCATAAATAAATTCCTCAATAAAAATATCTTAAATCAAACACCTTGTATGTTAAATTTTCCTAATGGGGAATCAAACACTATTTACCCCATCACAAGTTTGTAATTTTCCGGTGGTTAACTTTATCCTAAACATGTTTTCTATCACACTCCATCAGAACATGATGGTTTTTTTTCTCATCCATATCCATTTTTCATGGAATCCTAGTATCGCTTGTCTCGGGTACCCTTTTTTACTTCTCTTCCATTATTTTAAATTGATATTTTGTTGACTCTTTTTTCGATGTGGGGATTTCAATGAAGTTACTAAGCCCAATTATAAAATTGTGAGGACGCAATTTCCAAAAGGGGGGAAGGATGTAATATCCTGGATAAATGAATAATATACCATTTTCATATTTATTAATATTTGTGAATTAAATATTAATTTTTCTTTATAGGGGCTGCTATGTTCGATAGCGTACCCGATAAACAAAAATAGGTTTCTTTGAAATGATACGTTGCACACTAATAATATAATATTATTATTTTAAATGGTAGTTAACTCCTAGACATTTTATTTGTGGGAATTAACAAAACTAACTACAACATGATTATACATGTTTTTTAAATGTATTTACATTTTTTCAATAAACGTTAGAGGCTTAAAATGTGAATGAATCTAATTTTAAGCATAATTTACATTAAAAGGTCGATTCACCGCCTTTAATAGAGAACCCTCTATAAATCTAATTTGGGTAACTTTAATACATTATATTTGACCAAATAAAATTATTCTTTATAATGGGGACATCAAAATTTACTTTTTGTAATTTATTGTAATTTTTTTGAAAATGATCATTTTCTAATGAATAGTGAAAAATATTGTATTTTAATTCAAAACAGTGTTTTAATATAATTTATTTATATGGTCAGATTATGTTTTTAATTGGTTTTATAGTTTAATGAGAATATATTTTTACCATTTAATCCAATTATTCTCATTTCAATTAATTTCACTTTGAAATTTCACATAAACAAGTATCAATCTTTTGATAGTTACTGTTTCTTAAAAACACGCTATTTGTTTTGATAACGAGAAATAATTTTATAATTAATTAAATCCACTTTTATGTTTATAATTTGGTAAAATAAAAATCATTTTTGAATTTGGAATATCAAATATATCATAGGCAGATTTTTTGGTATTTTTCTGAAAAACATCAATTTTTGATGAATAGTGAAATCACTTATTAGTAGTAAAAAAACTCACGTTTTCCTTTAAATGTAATTTTACCGCTTTTGTGAATTGAATTTCGAAAATACGACATACATGGTTATTATCAAGATGTAAAATGTGATTTAATAAGATGAAAATAATTTTGTGAATAGTAACTTTTGACTTTTATTTACCATGGTTAAAAGTAAATAGGGTAATTCAAGGTTTAAATAAGATTATAATAATTTAAAATTACCTTAAAACTTATCCTAAACATATTGGATGATTAATGGACGACCATGGGAATCTTGAGGTCTAATTTTGGACCCCATGGAACCACTTATGAAAGATAATGACACATTAGATTAATTAATTTAATGTAAAGGAAAAAATGACATAAAAACAATTCTTTTAGTAAATTAATTTTTATATGGTGTTATATATATTATTTTTTCTACTATAAATATTAATTGGAAATATAATTTTAATTCCTACATAATGGTGTTTTTTTATAATTTTCAGACATCACATATATTAAATTATTTATGACACAATAATGATGTAGTATATAACTCATTAATAAAAGATTTAAATAAATAAGATTATAATGAATAATATAATATTCAAAACCTGTCCAATTACTATTTGGTGATATTGATTCTAATATTAGTCTAATTATCTTCTACTGTAAATATATTTGGACCTTTATAAAACTAATATCATTATATAGAAAAATAATATTGTCACACTTTCTAAAGATCCCCTCCTCTCCCTTATAAAAGGATACAACTTCTATCCAATTCCTCACACATCTAAAGCCTTTTGTCTCTTCCAAACTCTGCCCAATTAAGCTCCCAAAATCCATATCCTCCTCCTAGAAGCCTTACCTTAGGTAGAAGGCAGTTCAAGAAGTCCTTTGGTTCAATCCAAAGGGAGTTACCCAAATTAAAGGTAACAGTTTCTCTTAAATTGCTTTCTTTTATTTTACTTCTTCAACCCCTAAACTGTTTTTATTCCTTTATATTGTAACAAAAACAGTATATTAAATATATTAGGATTTTGTTATGATATTTATTGAAACTGCACTTACACACACCTCCATCTAATTGGTGAAAAACATAATGTTTATGTGGATGGAAAACTGACACCTCACGAAACGATGATTGTTCAAATATCTCCAACCGCCTCTCATGGTGGCCATTATGATGGAACTGTATTTATATATTATATATATTATGTTTATTTTTTCTTTATTCTTCAGTATTTTTCCATTTATATAAATACTTTATGGTTTCTATAGTGGATAAATACGATAATCTCAGTAGAGGAAATGCGGACTACCGCCCCCTCAAAGTGATATGAATCGTTAAATACCTTATATGGGACGTATAAAGGATGGAGTTAATAATATTGTATATTATATTATACGGGAATTATAAAATAACTATTTATCATTATTTTTTTAATTCCATTAAAATAATAAGTAGAAATGGAAGTAGCGTTCATGCGTACGTACAACTTACCGTCTCCATGAATGGTGCATTTGATTTCTTACCTATAAATGTTATGTACTATTATAAATACATGTATATACTAGATATATATGATATATTTGATATATAAATCGTTAATTTAATTCTAATGAAAATGGATATCTTACCACATGAACAACTTGTAATTATAAGGTGTTCATTTTTTTACTCAAGTACCAAATACCAACAAAACGACCGTTAATAACATAAATGATTAAAAAATGATTATAACATGGTAATAAGTAATATAAAAGGAATAATAAACTTTAAAAAAGGTTCTTATGAATGTATAAATTAAGATTAGTTTATTATTCAGGAGATTAAAGAACGTACGGGTCAAGTCGGACAAAGAGGTAAGGGATTTCTTATATCACGTTTAATTCCGTGTGATTTCTATTGTTCGCCACTTATTTATTGCATGTAGAGTAATGTATACTGAAATTTATATATATAATCATGATGCTCTTTATATTAATGGTATTGTGTGATTCATTTGGTGGTTATTATCTTTTGGTCATATGACACGATTGATTACACGAGGTAAGGGGTTTATATCTCACTTTTATTCCAGTGATATTCATGCTATATTTGTCACTACATACATTGATTAGTGTATGTAATGTCCAGGATTATAATATTTTTGTAATATAATTTCATTTATGGTTATTTATATCTACATTTTATGGTCCTTCCATTTGGCATATCTTTTGTATGTCACCAAATCAGTAAGGGAACCTCTCACCCACCTCTTTTTAAAAGACTTCTTTTGTTATGTCTTTTAATTTATGTATTATTACAATGGGATATGTTCTTAAATATCCTTATTGATGTAAAATTTATGTCCAACTTATGATATACCGTTTTTATCTCATCAAATCATTTTTTGAAATGTAAAGTGACATTGTTTGGCTGCTAAATTTTTACAAGGGTACTTCTTATCCCAATTTCAATTCTTTGGGTTCAACTTGTACTTCATGAATATATCGTCCTATGAATATGTGTTAATGAACTTTGATTGTTTTATACTTAATATCCTTTTATATTTGGTGTATTTATATTTTTCACACCAAATTATGTGATTGATTTATCATTAATTTAAGGATACCATCTTTATAAGGGATTTCATCTCAATTTACATTTCTATTGAGACTTCATTGTTGTTATGAACCAATTCACTCTTATATGGTGTATATACTATCCATTGACATATTATATCATGAATACCTTTATTCTAATGATATTATAAGGTTTTGATTAAATTTTATTCCTCAATTATTTGTATTTAAGAGTCTCTCATTTTGTCAAAAACTCTTCAACTATAATATCATTTTTAATTATTTAATGATTTATTATTCTAAATATTTATCTTTAATTTCCATGTTTTAAAAATTATTTTGAGTATTTATTTATGTGGACATTAATGTTTTAAAATTATTATTCTATTAAAATATTCGAAGTGGTATGGGACACTTTGATTCAAATTTTTATTTTTTAATGCTTTATGAAAATCGATTGATTATTTCAATATCTTGAAATTACTTATTTTGATTTAAAATAAAATTTTATTAATGAAATGTTAATATTTGAAATATTTTATGTGATATTATTGTACTTAGACATTTTATGGGTGGTTATGTGATAAAACATAGGACGGGTGGTTTCGTGAAAAAAGGACATGTGGTTATGTTATAAATTCTAATGTATTGGTTATGGAAGTCGGTCATATGGCTATTCCATTCAGTGATATGTTTGGAAGTCGACCGTATGGTTATTCCATTTAAGTATGTTTATGTCCCAAGTAACCTTTATATGTTATGTGTTCATTATATGGGTTTTATGGTAATATTTTTGTTACATAAGGGTATGTAGTGGTATTTTATTCACTGAAGAGTATATACTAATTCATAAAGGTAAAAAGTATTACTTATGTTAATATATTCATGGTTTACTTGTTGTTTGGAAGAACTAACAGTTTTCCTTCTTTTTATACCCCTTACTGAGCCTTTTATGCTCATCACATGTTTTTTGAAATGTTTTTCTCGAGAAATAATGTGAATAGGGTCAGGGATGGGATCAACGAAAAGTCATGCTGTCTTAATATGGAACTAGACATGACTCTTTTTTTCAAGTGTTTTTATTTTATGAAAAAATGGATACTGGGAAGAAGTGTCTACGTTGAAATCTTTTGAGAAGTTATAGTTATGTCCTAATTATCAAAAACTATAAACCTGAATATATCTTTAATGTGAATTATTAATTTAATTAAATATTATGTAAGGTTTAAGTTCGGGTCCTCATACAAAGAAGAATTTCAAGAAATTTATGAAGTACACACCGTGTACTTTATGAGTAAACATCGTGTACTCAGTTATCACATGAAGCAGTGTGTTGGATTTGTAATGGATGAACACCCTGTCATGTAGGGGTGACCTGCAGATATCCTAAACTAGAGTACAGAAACGACAAGTACACACTAATTATTATTTTTTTCATTAAACGTATCGGGGTCATGTCTCATCACGAGAAAGGCCTTTTTCTTGACCTAGATCGCCGAAGAGAACCCGTACGGCTGCAATCTTCCCCCGATCCCCCGACCGGGCATCCAATCTCCAATTCGACGACCATCAATTGCATTAGGATCACCTCAATATGTTCATCCTTCCTCTAGGGCTTCATTTCATGATTCCTCCTCCTTCTCATGTTATGCCCAGTTCAAAATTTTGTGCGTTTTTGTATATCTACCATGTTCTTGGGTGATTCAAGGATTGTGGTTCACGTATAGAGATCTCATAACACCGAGGTAGGGGGTTTGGGCCTTTCTGTTGAATGTATTTGAGTTTATTTGCAAATTTGTTCAGTACCCATGAACGAGGTTATGCGTGTTTACTATTTAAGCCATGTTACTAGCCTTCAATTCTTGTGTGCCAGTGTGAGGTTAATTGAATGTGAATAGGGTTGGTTGTTATACATTCGATGTGGTATCCCATGCATATTCTGTTTCTGACTATTTGGTCTTGTTTAGCTTGTTAGGCTTCCTTGAGCTTTTCACATGCCTAGTATTGTAGGATGAAGTGATTATTTTTTCAAACATGTTTGATATGCTATAGAATGTTTTGCCAAGTAGTTTGTGAGGTTTCCTTTTTGTGTATTGAATTGCTATGCTCATTTGATTTACACAGGACCATGATAGACTGGTGTAGTTGACTATAAGGGGAATTGAATGTGAGTTCTTCCATAGAGATTCATTAACCACTTTTTACTATAGGGTAATTGACTATGAGTGCCTCCTTATAGAGTCATTAATCACTTTTTGACTATAAGGGGAATTTTCTATGAGTGCTTCCTCATAGATTCATAGATCACTTTTGTCTACAAGGGGAATTAACTGTGAGAGATTCTTGAGAGAGTCTTTAATCACTTCTGGTTATGAGGGGAATAGAATGTGAGTGGTTTCTCAGAGATTCGTTATTTATATTAGACTATAAGGGCAATTGAATACGAGTTCTTCCTAAGAGAGTCTTTTTTATATCCTTGTCATTTGAACTAAAGCGGATAGACTATGAGTACTTACTATAGAGTTAACTTTTTGTTTTTACCTTCTTTGATTAAATTTTTCATGGTATATAAAATTGAATGCATTGAAACTATGGATTGTTTAATGATGATTACATTCTTTTTCATTGCTTCCTTTTTCATATTACCTGGAATATATTCATTGAATGTTAGGAAAAAATATTGTGGTGGTTTCCTTCTGATATTTAGTCTCACACCCTCTATGGGCCATGCTATTGGGCTGAACCAGATTATATTAATATAGGTATAGATAAGGGAAAACACCCTTCTACATTAGGTACTTTACTGCTTTGAAGCTGGAGAGCATGGGACCAAGCTGAGGCTTGTGATGGTGAGGTGTGTTATCTGTCTTTCTTTTGTACATTGGGTTAGTAATGTTTGTATTCCATCATTGTGATGTGTTTGGCGGTTTTCCTAGACAAATGTACCATGCATCAACCTTATATACATATGTGTGCTCTAGTTTATTCCTATTAGTCTTCCGCTATTCACATTTCCATGATTATTACTTCTTCTATTACTACCATTTTATTACTTCCACTATGTTACTCTACCAATGAGGTCATATTTTCCTGACTATCACACCCAAGGCCCTCGCTGCTAGTCAGCACCCTCTGGCGTTCGGAGAGATGCACTTGAGGACTTGTCACCAACCGGGTACGGGGAGTCTCTAGGAGGCTTCTAGAACCGGGATGTTACAAAGTTGTATCAGAGGAATTATTTTCTCATGACTTACTGTTTGGAGCCTATAGTCAGGTATTGGACTAAATAGGTACTTGGTAATAATTTGTGCCTAGGATCATCTAACCCATGTTTAGGGAAAGGCCAATCTACCTAGTTACTATAAATTTTTTTCTTTTCCAAATTTAAAGTTCGTTTTATTTCTCTGTTGGGTGATTCACATGTTTTTTTTTGTTATTGTTGATGATATTGAGTTTCAATATTAGTTGCAACCTGATGAGATGAGTGTATTCCATCTCATGCATCATATAAGAACTTTCTAGAAATCACATGTTATGCACTCTTGCCATGCCATTTAGGGTGCATTAGCAATTGATGTTATTGTAATAGATTTTGTACAAGATGTGCATGCTGTTGTGATAGATACCATGATAGAATACTTTATTTTGATTGGGTATTGAATTTTTTATGGTATTGTTTGAATGAATGCCAAACTTTTTTTTGAGGAATTATGGACCCTCATGGAACGAAATTTGGTGGATCATTAACTAGCTACGCTTTTATAGTACATATATAAGATTCCAAGCTTTGATTCGTGGGGAGTATGGGCCCTCATGGATCATAATTTGGAATGTTAATGTTGGTTTCAGTGTTTTTCTGGGTTCCAATGTAGTTTCTGAGGCTTACACTCTGGAAACCCTAGAATACACACCATTTAATGATGAATACACTAAATGTGTTCTTTTTTTCAGGAAGAATTTTTTTTCTTAGATGCACTCCATGTACAGTATGTACATGCCCTCTAGTCTCCAACCATGTCACTGACTGTGTGGGTAGAGACACAGGGTTGGGAAATCCTTTGGTACACACTGTGTACATCTGGAACATGTCGTGTAGTGTGAGTCCTGTATCCGGTCATGTCACTAACAACACAGTTTGGTGAAGTTCATTTAATACATGTCGTGTCTTGTATGAACATGATGTGTAGCCTCGTTCTCGAAGAACTTTGGGGCTTATCCGTGTAAGTGAACTCATGTAGGGGTAAAGGATTCAAGTACAGGACATGTGTTAGGACAACACGCCGTGTATGGGGTGTTACACGACCATTGTTTGTAGAAGTACACACCCATGTGAAAGTATTAAGGGAACACGCCGTGTAGGCATTATTCACGCCATGTACCAATGTTTTAAAATAAATGAATGCTTTCTTTCTCATGTTACCTTCTTACAATTCTGGGTTTCAGTCCCTATTAATCTTGATCTAAGGAGTGTGCTTGACCTTGTAGTGTCATGACCCTGAGACATCATACAGTTGTCCGCCAGTTACAAGGCAGTGATTAGACACTGGACATGACTAATTAGGGACTACTTCAAGATCCTCCAGTGGTTCTAGTCATGGCACCATCAATCATTCCAGACACAAGGGCTGAAGCACAGTTCCGATATGGCTTTATGAGGTTCATGAAGACCTTCTAGGGAGTGGAACACCCTTCCCATTCTATGGAAGAGAGGACACAAGTTTTCTAGAAAAAACATCATTTCGCCTTTATGGGGGGAAGGATGATCTATGGCTGCAGAGTCATGGTTGGAAGACATGCTGATGATCATTGATCACTTGATGATACATCCAAAGAGGAGGGTGAAACTCGCTACGTACATACTTAGAGACTCCTACAATAGGTGGTGGGACGTGATATCACAGGAAAGACACCAAAAAGTCATGGCTGGGGATGTTTGTCAGTGCATCTTATACGACTAATTCTACCAAAAGACGTTGAGGTTCTATTGAGCCTGAGAGTTTATGATTATGGAGTAGGGTACTCTTTCTGTTTTGAATTATTCCTCTCACTTCACCGAGCTGCAGTGCTTTACACCCTTTCTAGGGGGAGATGAGTTGTTCCTTTCATGGATGTTTGAAGATGATCTCAAGTAGGAAATTTGATCACAGGTTAACATATTCAAGTTGACTTCAATATCTTCTATAGTCAACCATGAACGGATCATTGAGTACAATCAGAGGGATTCTAGAGCATTTAGCTATGGCGTTTCGGCATCTAGAGTTAGTGCTCCACTATATGATAGTTGGATGTTGTCTAAATAAAAATCAGGTGGAGATCTGAGTATGTGTAAAGCATCATCTGGTAACTAGGTGGTGTTCTACCAGTGATGGAAGAGCGGTCATTCGAGTCCACATTGCTCAAGGGACCTAGTATAGTGCTGATCATGTGGCAAGATGGGTCATGTTTAGTGTTTTTGTCAGTTCTTCTCACCAGTAGCTGGGGATATGTTTCTTCTATGACTCCTCATACAAGAGCAGCACCACAAGTTTCTCACCAGTCCATGAACTGGAGTTCTTCCGGCCGTTCAGGACGAGGTGGAGGTCATGGTCGTGGTAGTCTGTCACTAAGAATTCAATGAAAATAGGGTGGATCAGCTCAGGGTGGACAGGCTGGGACACATGGCCACGGTATTGGCCAAACTTTTGCAGTAGAGCAGACCCAGCTGGAGTAGGATCCCGGACCCTCTATAGTTTGAGATACGATCCAAGTTTCCTCAGTTTTATCTTCTTATCTTTTCGATACGGGGGATTTTGATAGCTTTATATCTATTTCTATAGTGGAGAGAATTTGGATCTACATCTTTTCATCTATTGATATCTTCACGCTGGACATTCTATTGGGTACTAGGACAACTAGTGTGCATCGGTGTAAGAATTTCCCTCTAGAGGGTGGTGGGTGTCACTTCTGTTGGAACCAATATGTTCTAGAGATGATGGGATTTGATGTCATTATCGGAATGGACTGGTTAGTTCCCTTCTAAGATATTTTCGACTGTTATCGTCGTAGGTTGAGTTTCCGATCACTATAGGGAGAGTCATTTCATCATAAGGGTGAATGGGGTATCCTGGAGAGTAGAGTGGGACTCAGGCATCAGAGACGTCTTTCCAGAGAAATTTTCAGGTTTACCTCTGGAGTGTGAGGTAATATTTTCTTTTGAGCTCGTTGCAGGAGCTGCACCAGTTTCCATTCCACCTTATAGGATGGCTACACCAGATTTACAAGAGCGCAATAAAAACTTAGAGGATTTGTAGAAAAAGGGTTTCATAAGACCTAGTACATCTCTGTGGGGTTCGCCTATTTAGGATATGAATATGGAATATGGTATCCTCAATATTTGAGTGGATTATCAGAAGTTTAACCAGCTAACAGTCAGGAAGCGATATCCTTTGCTGAGGATTGATGTTCTGTTTGAGCAACTTTGAGGATCCCGAGTATTATTGAAGATTGGTTGGAGAACCGATTATCATCAGATGCGCGTTATACCATCTGATATAACTCTTACACCTTTTCGGAGTAGGTATGGTCTATACGAGTATGTGATTAAGATGTTCGGTCTCACGAACACACCTGCAGTCTTCATGGAACTGAGGAACTGAGTGTTCCATCGATACTTGTATTTTTTCGTGGTGGTCTTCATGGGTGATATCTTGTTATACTCTCACACTCGACATGACCTTGCTACCCATCTTGAGATCATTTTGAGTATTGTGAGAGAGGATCAATTATATGATATTCTCTCAAAATGCAACTTTTGGATGGACGAGATTCACCTCTTGGGTCATGTTTTCTCAGATTCAGGAGTATCAGTCGACCTAGAGAATGTTGGAGAAGTAGTTTCTTGGGAATATCCAAATATATTCTTTGAGGTACAGATTTTTTAGGGCTGGATGTTTACTAAAGACCTTTCATACATGAAATTTCATGCTTATAAGCACCTCTGACGGGTTTAACAAAGAAGGGTATAAGGTTCTTTTTGTCAGATTCTTCTGTTCCAGCCTTTCAGGAGTTGAAAATATGATTGACTTAAACACTGATACTTTTCTTCCCAAGATGGGAATGAGCTACACTGTTTACGGTGATTCTTCATGTATCAGGATGGGAGATGTGCTTATGCAGGGGGAAGGAGTAGTCACGTATGGGTCTCGATAGTTGGAGACACACAAGGGAAATTACCCGACGCACAATCTCGAGTTCACGGCAGTTGTTAATGAATTATACTATTGGATACATTATCTTTTGGGATCGAATTTTATGGATTTCAATGACAACAAGAATCTCATGTATATCTTCACTCAGTGTGATTTGAATTTGAGACAGCAGTGTATGGTTGAGTACTTTCATTCTTTTGACTTTGATCTTTCCTGCACGCCTGGTAAAGGCAACATTGTGGCTCATGCACTGAGTAGGAGGACTCAGATACATGCAGTTTAGGAGGCCAACAGTGATAGGTAGCTTATGACTCTATTCTCTAGGATGCATTTGGAGGTGCATGACAGACATGGGTTCTTTTCAATATTAAGTAGCTATTAGCTCTACTTTGGTTCATCGAGTGCGAATGAGGAAGCTATTACATATTGAAGGCCTAGTCCTACAGGAAAGTGTGTTGGGAGAGGACCCTATACTTGGATGGACCATAGGCGAGAGTGAGATATTGCATTTCTAGGGGCATGTATGGGTGCCAATAGACATATGTGGGGAGTTGTTGTTGGACTTTAATTCCTCAGTTTGTGTTGTTCAACATGGTGTCACCAAGATGTATCGTGATCTACCAATTCAATATTGGTGGTTTGGTACCAAAAGAGAGGTTGCTGGTTTCATCATGAAGTGTTCCACCTGTCAGTAGGTGAAGGCGGAGCATCAATGACCAGCAGGACTTTTCCAGCAGTTACCCATTCCCGAGTGGAAGTGGAATGATGTCGAGATGATTTTTGTGACAGTTTTACCAAGGTCTCCTCAAGGGATTTATGCGGTATGGGTTTTCATTGACAGACTAACGAAGGATTCTCTCTTCTTGCTGATAATGGAGACCTTTTGTGTTGTTTATTTGGGACAGTTGTACATCCTGGATACTATGCGATTAAATGGAGTTGCACACTCCATTTTTTCATATAGAGATGCATGTTTTAATTCTCGGGACTAGGAGGGGCTTCATAAGGCTTTGGGTACACATGTACTTTTGAGTACAGCTTACCATATACAGACAAATGGCCAATCCAAGTGTATGATTAAGGTGCGTGAGGACATGCAACGACATACATTCTAGAATTTGGAGGTTCATGGGAAAATCACATACCTCTTGTTGAGTTTCCCTACAATAATAGTTTTCAAGAAACTATTCAGATGGATCCTTATGAGGATTTGTAATGTAGGTCATGTCGATCACCATTATGTTGGACGGAGGTAGGAGAGGGTGCTATGTTGGGACCTTGTCGTGTTCAGGAGACAACAGAGTATATAGAGTTTTTTCAGAAGAGTATGGCTACCGCACATTCTCGACATAAATCTTATGCTAATCAGTGGAGATGACCTCTATAGTTTGAGGTTGAAGATCAGGTTTTCATGTGTTTCACACCGAGTTTGGGGAACATTAGGATTTGGAGATAGGGTAAGCTATCACAGAGGTACTTTGGGCCGTTTGAGGTATTGGAGAGTGTTGGTTTAGATGCCTATTGGTTGTAGTTATCTAAAAGTTACAGGGCTATTCACGCATCTTCCATGTTTCTCAGCTTCAACGTTACTTCCTAGACACATATTATTTCTTCCAACCCGAGGTGGTTGAGTTGTAAGTGGAGGCATCTTTTGAGAAGAATCATATCCATATTTTTGATCGAAGTGGGACGATTCTTTTTGTCTACTATGTTCCTCTGGTACAAGTACTAGGAAAACACGAGCAAGTATAGGACGAGACCTGTGAGAGGGAGGTCGATGTACGAACACAGTGTCTGGAGCTGTTCAGGGTTTCTTCTTCTACGCCGCCTTGCTAGTGAAATTCGGGGACAAATTTTTTTAAGAGGGGAAGTTTGTAAGAAACCGGTCTTGGTCTCAATTATGTTTTCATTTTTTGGTAATTTTTTAGAAAAATTGTAATTTTGGGAATTTTTTTACGTACATTCCATGTACGTTAAGAGTACACACCGTGTACTCCATTGCCGCATAAAGCCGTGTACTGGCCATCAAATGGCCGCACACCCGGCCATTTGGGGGCGACCTGGAGACTGCATAAAGCGGTGTATGGAAAAGGAAATTACCTGATGTGTACATAAAAATTACACTATGTGTATTTAATTCTTTTTCATTAACCATACGGGGGTTACCTCTAATCATCAGAGTGGCCTTCCTCTCGACCTAGTTCACCTGAGTGAACTCATACAACCGCGATCTTCCTCTGAGCCCCCGACCGAACATCTGACCTTCGATTTGACCACTGTCGATTACGTTGGGATATCCTCAGTAAGCTATTCCTTTATATAGGTCTTCGTTCCATTATTACATCTCATTCTCATGTTATCCTCAGTTGAACGTTTTGAGAGTTTTGGTAGATATTCCATGTTCTTGGGAAATTCAAGGCTTGAGGTTCATGTATAGCGAACTCGTAACACCGAGGTACATGGTTTGTGACTTTTGTTAGAATGACTTTGAGTTATATGTTCAAATTTTTTCCAACCCCTTGAATGTGGTATTACTTGTTTACTGTTTTAGTCCTGTTATATTCTCACCATGCGTGTGTGGTTGTGTAGAGGTTAATTTAATTGGAATAGGGTTGATCATTTTACTTTGGAAGTGGTTTCCCATGCATGTTCTGTTTTTGACTGTTTGGTCCTGTTTTTCCTGTTAGGATTCCTTGATGTTTTCCCATTCCTAGTACTGTAGGATGGATTGATTTTTTTATCTGACATGATTGATATGCTCAAGACTATTTAGTCATGTAGTTATGAAGGTTTACATTGTCCATATTGCATTTCTATTCTCGTTTGATTTACATAGTTTCGTGAGAACCTGTTGTAGTTGACTATAAGGGGAATTGACAGTGAGTGTTTCCTCAGAGAGTTGTTAATCAGATTTGACTATAAGGGGAATTGATTGTTAGATCTTCATTAGACAGTCATTAATCAATTTTAACTATAAGGGAAATTAATTGTGAGAGCTTCCTTAGAGAGTCCTTAATCACTTTTGACTATAAGGGGAATTGACTTTGAGAGATTCCTCAGAGAGTCGTTAATCACTTTTTCCAATGAGGGGAATTGATTGTGAGTTCTTAATCAGAGATTCATTATTTATATTAGACTATAAGTTTAATTAACTGTGACTTATTCCTTAGAGAGTCTCTGTTATATCAATGTAATTTAAAAGAGATTGGATAGGTTGTGAGTACATCCCAAAGGGTTACCTATTTGCGTTGACCAACCTTGATTAGCTATTCTTGGTATATGAAATTGAAATCATTGAAACTATGGACATTTTACTGTAGAGTACTTTCTGGTTCACTGCTTCCTTTAACTTATTACCAGACATATATTCATTGACTGTTAACCAACAATGTTATGGTGGTTGCCTACTGGGATTTAGTCTCACACCCTATTTGGGCCATGCTTTTGGGCCCAAACAGATTATATTGCTGCTAGTATAGATATAGGAAAATTCTTTTTTACTTCAGGTACTTGACTGCTGTAGAGCTGGAGAGCATGGGACCATGCGGAGGCTTGCGTTGCTGAGGTGTTGTTATATGTCTATCTTTTGTACATTGGTTTAGTACTGTTTGAATTCCAACACTGTGATGTATTTGGAAAATTTTCTAAACATATGTACCATGCATAAACCTTATATATATATATATGTGAGCACTAGTTTATTATGGTCAGTCTTCCACTGTTAACTTCTGCATGATTATTACTGCTTATCTTACTACCATTTGTTTACTTCGGATGTGTTACCCTCCCTACGAGGGAATTGTTTCCCCTCTATAATCCCAAGGCCCTCACTAATAGTTGGCAGTGTCTGCAGTTTGTGGAGATGTGCTTGAGGCCATGTTACCAATTGAGTACGGGGCATCTCTAGGCGGATTCTGGAGCCGGGACGTTACACCAGTCTAACAGAAGTCCAAATATGAGGAATCTTGAGGACATACCTCTTATGATGCCATTTTTTTAATGAACTAACATGTGTTATCGTCAAAACTAGCACCCGATTTGATCCTCTATATACCAAATATGTGTTTCTAATCCCCTCAGGCTAGTGACAACAAACCAGGAAATGAAAAAGAATCCATAGGTAATTATTTCTACCAACCTAAACAAAAACATTTTATATAAACACATAGAAAATAAATAGTCAATAGATATCTTATAAATATAATAAATAATCGTTACAAGACTATGAAAATGATACAACTGTAAAAGTAGATAAAAATACAAAAGACAAGTACAACTGAAAAGGGATGAAATTAAAATCTACTCCATGTGATATCATCAACAAACTCCCACCATCTCACCACCAACTACCCATCCCATCTGACATGACAAATGTCCACCCCACATTAGTGTCATTATTTTCTCTATAATCAAATCTATATAAAGGTATATTCCCCACCTATGTTGTGCACATTGTGTAATCTAACAAGATCACTAGGATCGAACCACGATGTTCCAGAATAATAATTTGTATAAAAATTCATTTATGTTCATTTTAAATAAAACATGGAACGATAAGTAGTAATGTTGTTTTAAGGAAATCATAGTAAAAAATAATCTTTTTCAAATTTATAAAACAAATGAAGTTATGTCATTTCAAATAACATTTTAGATATCATTGTTTACAGGGAAAATCATGAATATCAGGGAAAAACAACTAGGGTGAGAAAACTAAACATAATATCGAGTATCATCTCCATGATTTAATATTGGTCATACATGTAGAATACTCATACAACAAACAATATTGTTCACAATATAGTTTCTAGAACACATTATTATCAAGTAGAGGAATGCCGCATGAGTAACCCTCCCCCGCCAAAGTCAATAACATTCCACTTTAACATTTTTCTTTTTAAAGAGAGGATATCCCCATGAGAAAACATAAAAATATTTAATTTTTTTGATGATTTCATCACAATAAACCTTCCCTTTTGTACCCAATGAAACCCATGTTCTCGTTTTCACAATTCACACCAATGGTTTGAATCATATTTCAAAACAAGTTCAAATCCCAATTTCAATGCATTGAAAATACCAATTTTCCTACCATTTTTTAATAACTAGGGAGAAATCATTTTCCCTTATAGAAAATTTTCAACACACGCAAATAAATCATGATAAATCCATGTATAATTCAATTTATAAAGACGAAAAAACAATGTTTATAAACACTGGACATAGACAGAACCACCTTCCACAAAACTCTGGTCGGAAATGTCCACAATGGGGTCCACCAACAACGAAATCCCATTGATGATGATGAAAGTCCTACATCCAACCCACATCAAAATATTGATCCAGTTTAGAAAAAAAAGGGGTCAGAAGAAAGGAGGAACCACACATATCTCGAGAAAAAACTCACAATAGACCATTCCTAATAAAGGAATGGCCTCCTGAATGGGATCACAAAATGAATCCGAAATAATTCCACAAGAAACATAATTTTAGACTAAAAGTTATGATAATGCAACCAAAATGTTCTACCATGATAAAAGAAAATGAGCAAGAAAAAAAATATCTCACCTAGAGAGATGACCAACCATTATAATGAATATTGAATCATAATAAGTTTGTTCTAAAATGAGGGGGGTTTTCCAAAATCTTAGAATAATTTCTCTAGGTCAAGAACAAGAGAGCCTAGTGATTGATCCAAAATAATACAGCGCCAAACCTAATTTAAAAAACTACATGTGGGTCTTTACGTGACGTGTAACCCGATTAGACTACATGTGACTTCCAAAGTCCCACATATACCAAAAAACTCATCACCTCGAACTAAAAACATGACCATTTATTAAATCAAAGCATGTAATGTCTCCTCATGTGATGTAACATCTTACAACATGAATTCGTTCTTGACTTTCATCTATAATCACATACACATCGTGTATCCCAGTTACACCATATTATGTCCCCTGACAAATTACATAAAAACATGTTTAAAGATAAGAGTCCAGGAAATATATTACTTCACTATTATAGGTATCCTCCCAATTCCTTCTAGTCCCTCTAATGAAAATGAGAATTGTATATTCCATGATGAGGTTAAATACATACCTGTTATATCTATAATAGAGTGTTACATGCTACATTATTATGTGGACCTGATTATATGTTCCCAAGTTATAAATGTTATTCTTCCTTATGACTATTCAAGTTCAAGTTCCATGACATTTATGACATCATGTTATTCCTTATAACCCATGTAATTTTTTTTATTCGTATTCTTATTTCCTTACTAGGATTTTTAGCTAATCCCTTTTGTTCTTGTATTCCCCATATTGTCCTATAAAAATAACTGAGCTCAATGGAAGTTACAATCTCATTATAGAGATTAGATGAATGATGTTTTATTTTGGTTTTATGATTATTAATTATGTACCTAATATTTTAACTACACTATAGTTCATGATAATTGTCATGTAATTTTCTTGTTAAATATGCATAAAACCATATAATGTTTTTTGTAAAAGGCTCAAGTCATTATAAATAAAGTTATAATAATCTTATATATAAGACTCTGAGATCAATTCCAATGGGACAATATAAATAAATATATTATTTAATATACCTTAATGTGTCTCTAATTTTATTAATTGATTTAAAAATTAAATAAGTAAACAATTACGATGAAACCATTATGCATACCTAATACTAATTTATATAACATCACCACAGATTTATGAAATGAGTTTTCTAATGTCATCGAATGATGTAATAAAATATGGGATTTGGTTGACATTATAGGAATGAATTATCACTTCTTTGTCATATAATATGACTTTCCACACAATAAAATTTTATAAAATCTATATAAAATAATTGGTGAGGTTTATTGGGGAACAACCATAGATTATATGTGATCAAGATCCAAGAGACACTACAAATCATTAGAAAAGTACTCAACATGACTTTAATACATTGTTAAAATTTAGTTCATCCAGTCTCCCTCAAACTCATGGAAAATATGAATGAAATATCCATCCACATAAGGATAATATTTCATACTTATCTATGTGCATCAGAAGAAGATATGATCGATATCTTCCCTTGGTAGATATTTAATACAATAATGGATTCCACTGAAGCATTCCTATATATATTTATAAATATCAATATTAAAATAATATATAATCTATAACATATAGAAATATATATTCATAACATAAGACATTGGTACATAAATATATTGAATAAATAAAAGATATGGTCAATAATATTGATAAACACATTACAACTATATAGTATCAATCAATGTTCAATATAGAAAATCATCGATGAGAACTAGTATTTGAATTTTGAGATAAATTATTACAATTTATATCTCTCTAAAAAAGATACAAGAGGTTTGGGTAGAAGAGAAATGTTGACTCCTAGGAACACTAGCCCCCTTGAGAGTCATTTTTTATTATATTTATAGAAAATAAAATGGAAATCCTACTAAACATGTATGAATTGAATGAAGTGTGTCATGTATCCCTCTTATATAGAAACATACATATTCCATCACATGTATTAATCCAAAGGTGGAACAGTTATAAAATTAAATCTCTTATAAGTAATAGTCTTTTTAAACATATACCATTTAGATAATTCTTAAAAAAAATACCCATTTCAACCTACTACAAAATGCACTCTAATATGAAGACGAAACATGGGAACCTAAACATAAATAGAAACAATAGTACACTGATCGATATCAACCTAGTATAAAATTAAATATTATGTGGATGAAATTTCTAAATTGTGGATGAATTTAATGACACAAATATTTTTATATTATTTTATTTTTGAATGTACATGTGTTTTTATGATTAATAAATTTATAAATAAATTAGAAACATTTTAAGTACAAATTTCTATGAATTTTTTTAGGTGTTTTTAAATGATTTTTACCCAAATTATTTCACTAATAAGAATTAAATTATAATAATGAATGGATTCCAAAAAATATATTGAATCATTAAAACTAAGAACCTGGTTTGTAATGTGAACGCCTACTTGAATGGGTTATAGAAGAATCTACTTGTTACTAAAATGATACGTCATAGTTCCACTCATGGAGATTTAAATAGGAAATATCAAATAAGATGTTTTTTCAGATTTATATATGAATTTTAATAAATACTCACAATGTAGAAGAAAAACTATAAAACCTACCCTATAAACAATAGAGATCTACTACAAGTGATGGGGAATCCAACAAACAAAATTGTGGAACAAGGCTAGGAAACGATAATAATGATCATAAACATTACAAGTCAATATTTACATAAGAATTACTTGTGCGGGTAAAGACTATGTGAATATGTTCTGGTGATGTATGGAATAAGACAATGAGTGACCATGCTAAGAGGCAGTACAATGGGTTGAAATGAAAAGATATTGTGTCATTTTGATTATATATGATCTCCCTTATGAGATTATGTTTTATGTGGGATATGAATAATGTAGGTTACACCATAATGGTTCTTACTACATCATAGTAATGAATATAAGAGAAAAATCATTACATTGAATGAATCACTTTCTTTTAAATTTGAGGAGTCACATAACCTCTAACCTGAATTATTATAATCATCTCGTAGAGGATATAATTTGGAAAAGACACAATATTATTTAAATCAATATCCAAACTATCAAACATTATCTATATCATTAGATAATGAAGATATTTATATATCCATTAAAATAATTACTTCAATATTGAAAGTAATTTTTTTGTGATCATTTGGGTTTTTAAATATAAATACATATATTTGTTATCCATATATAGAATCTTTGTTTCACCATGAATATGTTCAAAACCCATAATAAATATAACGGTTTTAATGGAACCACGCGATAGATATTAAGTATGGACTATAGTTGTTTTTTATTATTTAAGCAAGAAGTTCTTGACTTCAAATGATCTAGATTATGTTGAATTTAATGAGTATAAATAAATATAAGGAAAAAAAGAACTCGTTAAAAGAGATCTAATTGGGATATTTGAAAATTTTCAAAGATATATTGATTTATTGATTCCTAAAATTTGAATTTATACTAAATATTTTATGGTAAATATTATTCATAATTTTTTTTAGCTTTGAAATGTTTTTTGATTTTAGAAAAATGATTATTTTATCAATTAGGTCAAATATTTCACACGTAATGAATGATTAATTTTTTGTGTGCAGTATTTTAAAGGGTTGTGAATCAAGAGTGGTATTGGAAATATATTTAGTTAAATCATTTAATTTTCCTATGAATTACAATTGATGGACTAGTACATTGTATTGTTAAATAATTTCGTATACTATAATTACCTAATGGGAATGATGGTGAATAAGGGATAAACCCTAGAATTGTATAGGGGATTTAGAGAGAAATATTCGACCTTAAATCAGCCTTTCAAAAATAATATGGATCCAAATGCACCTCATGTTGATATTTCTCATCAACCACGTGAATCAAATTGAACTAGGAAGTACTTATTAACACTGAAAAGTATGTTAGTGTTTTCAATAAGTCTCATAATTGATATAAATTTTTATTTTTCAAAAAAATTAATAATCACTTTTATATATGAGTCCTATAAAACTATTCCATACTCTATATCTTATATGATATGTTTTATCAAAGTACTATAATACATATATTTCAACCTTGTCCCCTAATTAATTTGGACACATTTTAGTGTCTCTGATAGTACTCATTCACTTACTTTAAAATAGAAACAATTAAATTTTTAAATTTCTATTAGGATCCACATCATTATCTATGGTTCAATTCCATAATCCAAATATCATATATGACTATTTTTTAGATATTGATTAGGGACCTTTATTTTCAATTATAATCTTTGAAAACACCCTTGGAATTTGAAAACTCCTAGAATCATATCAAATTATTATATTTGATTTTTATGATAATTATATATCTATCATAAGAACCAATAATTTTTATTTCAATATGTTAATTTTTATTAATGTCATTACATTTAGTTATTTTATATGTTCAAGGATGTTTTTGGTTGACTTGAACATGCTATAGATTTACGAGTCTCACTACATTTATTTGATTAAGTAGTATGCATTTAAATGATCCAATAGAATTCTATATATATATATTGATTTCTACCATTAACAATCTCATAGTTCAATTATGGATAAAACCCATGATTTTGATAAGAATGTTATATTGTAGACAATATTGTTAGTTCAAGACAACTGGAACCATTAGAATTGATTCTAATAGGCAATATACTTCTATCCATTGATAGATTGGAAAAATTTATTGTGAGATAATGTGATGACCACTAGGTCACTAATAAAAATATTTTTTATTTTTCATAATATTAAATTGTGATTTTGGAGTTATTGGGATCTTGGAGTGGGAAATGAGAATTTTGGGGACAAAATCCATGGTGCACAGTTGGTGCATGTTTTCTCTAAATGTGCAACTATCAATGAGAGGGAGTTGTATATTTTTATAGCGGGGTTTTTTATATCTTGTATGGTTTCCAAAAACATGGGATACCAAAAAGAAAATATGCAACCCATTTTGAGTGGACATTTTCAACCATATGATTTGCACATGTACTTGTTAACCGAGCTAGTAAACTATGTGGCATGACCACATCATTCAAAAATGGATTTTAACATTTCGTCTGTAATGACCCAATATTTGTTTTTGGAAATTCCTTTCTTATAAATATATCATAATCACATGAAATCACAACATAATTAACTACTATGTGCTATTTGACCGATAAAACATATTTTTGTCACTTCTGTGATGTGAATTTCAAAAAATCGGACATACACAACTGCGGTCAGTAAGCTGTTTGGAGTCCAATAAGAAATACATAATATTTGGTAAATAGTAACCTACCCGTATGAATAGTAACATACCCTTATGAATAGTTATATACCCTAATAAATAGTAACATTACATATGATTGTATATAAATAATATTCAAGTGCATGTACGATATACCTATGCTCTAAAATAAGTAAACAAATGTTTTTAGACTGTTGTTTTTAGAGTAAATTATAATTTCAATTAAATATTAAATTAATAATATTTAGATTTTTTTTTTGAAAAATGGACTTTTTTGGATTATACACGTCGAAAAATTGTTGGGGTAAATTTTTGGTTTTTTTTTTGAAATTTTTGAAATTTTGATAAATAGTGAAATATTGTAAAATACCGTATATGAAAATTATCAATAGAATACACTATTAATGACATAACAAGTGATTTAATCCCACTTTTTTGAAACCATATTATTAAATTACTATTCTCTGTCATGGAATACTAACTATTCCTTTTCTTGAGGAGATATAATACATTACAAAATTTTATATTAAGAAATCTCCTCTCTCCTCCAATATAAAAACCCCCTTTCACTCCCCCTTCCACTCACTCAACTCAAGCCATGTAACTTCTCTAATTTCAGTCCAAATACTATCCCACCCACCTCCCCCATTTCTAGCAAGACTTGGTCTCATAAAAAGGCCAAACTCTCTTCTTAAGGATGTTCTTAAGGAAGTTTGGTTCAAGAGGTAATTTCCACTTTTCAATTCTTTGTCTTTTTTTCAAGTTCTTTTGTTTTATTTTTCTATTACCTATCCTTATCCAAATTTAGTGATTAATCCATTTCATTATATTTAATGTAATTTTTCCATGATAGTTGAATAATTTATCATCATATCCCCTTTTTACCTTATTTTATACTAGTAGCAAAAACACCATCTGAGATGTGTCAATTTTTCATATTCAAGGATGATGGACCATTGATTTGTATTATCATTCTCAATTATGGTAATGAAACCATTGTTGTTATGGTTTAACCAGATTATTAAATATAATATGACATATTTATGATTCTTTAATCCCTTTGTACAAATAGTATTATGTTATAATGAAAAATGAGTTTATTGTAATCAAAACCCAGAAATTAACCAAAACCATTTCTATTAATGTTTTATATAATAATTCATCCTCTTTCCATGTAAACAAGTTATATAAATTACCAATAAAACCTGTCTATGTTCATAAATAATATATAATTTCAATTCTGGATATTTATATCCATTAAACATAATTAAAAACATGTGAACCGAAGATGAAAATAATGAAAATGGACACTCCAAAGCAACAAAATTCAACACAATAACATATCAATAATTACATAAATGAACTAACTATTATTATGGTAATATAAATAAATTTATAATAGGTTATTAAATAATTTATTAATACGTATAATTTCATATTCTAGGAGCTTATGTTTGAGAGAGGAACACATTCAGAGTTAAGGTAAGGGATTTTCCACCTGAACATCCATTTTCATTTGGGATAGTTTCACTGTCTAATTACCTCAATTAAATTATTTTATATTCCTATGTACTTCCAATAAATTCAATTTGGGTATTATATATATGTACACCAACCATAATCATTCCTTATTTTATGGATAGTTAGTTGTTTTAAAAGGAACGTTCAAAATTAGTTTCAAAATACAACCCCAATTCAAAGGAATATCTCAAATTCTTGTCTATTTTCAAGGATAATATATAATATGTTTTTGTAAACAATTATATTAATAAAATCACTAATTTTATTATGAAAATAATAACTTACATAACAAAGGGTTTTATACAAATATTTTTCCAAAAGAAAACTACTTTTCAAATAAATGAATATTTATCTGAAGATTGCTAAATTATTTTATAAGAGTATTTTCATTTGATTCAACACTCTTGTTTTTTATTATGTGGAATTGAGTTTGATAATTTATGAAGCCATATACCATATTTTATTTAATGGTTTATGTCTAACTATATTGGGGATGAACTATCCAAAAACCATTCTACATATTACTTGTAATGGTTAGTGTTTTATGTTTTCTGATTGGGGTAAGTTAGATACATTTCGTATGATAGTTTCAATATGAATGTATATGTTGCTTATGATTATCTCCTCTCATAGGAGGATTGCATTGTACATTTTATGTGACAGGTGGGGGCCGCTATAGCCCATCGATGCATTGGTAGGTATCATGCGACAAAATTTGGTCTTGGCACAAGGCCTTGACAAAATGATTATTTACTGTCCTAGCACGAGGCCTGGACAGTATTGTTATGATGTCCGGCATATAAACTTACCTCATTTTGATGCTAGTATTTTATGTTGAAGAGGTTATTATACTAGTAGAAGACCTATGATTTTGATTTATTATGGAATTATTTACTCAGCTCATATTTCTACCATAATGTTTTAATATTCATTATTAAAGGCATGTGTTTTCAATAATCACAATGTCTTATGTTTATGCTATCTTCTGCTGCATTGCTTACTCTATCTGAGCATTTGATCTCAATAATTTCTCATGTTTCATTTTCTCAGGACACGAAGAATTAAATTATGAATGACAATCAAGAATAATGGAGACATTATGTTTTTATTGGAATAATTTAGTGTCATTTTTCCTTTCCATATGTAAAGTTGAACTTTTGTATGTATCTTGTTTCCAATAATACTAAACTACATAGTCCACCAGGATTCGTATTACCTATATGTATTCCAACATAATCAAATAAGGTACCAGCTCTGAGTATATAGGTTCGGGTCCTTAATGTTGGTATCAGAGGATGTTTAGTAGAAAACTGGGAAACTAGGTTTAGAAAACATATATTAGGGAAGAGTCCATATGATAGTATTTGATGATAAACATAAAAGAAAGTTCAGGTATATGGCTAAGTAATAGATAATGTGAATTATTCAAGCAATAAATCTCTGTCTAGATATGAGCAGGTAGAGGTGGCTCTAGCACAGATATACCTAGGAGTGAATGCTCTAGAAAGGAGTTTCGGGCTTGACCCAGGGTATCCTGGTATACAATAACAGGCTTTGCTGGACTATTGGTTATGAAACTACTGGGGTATATTCATAGGATAATTTACATTTTCTTTACAAGACATTATGAATGATTTGAATGTAAATTTTTCCTCAAAGATATCATCATTATGATTAAGAGGTTATCTATGCATAGAATTTCAATTTATGCTTAGTATTTCTCTACAATGTGATTATAAATTATTTTTCGTACCCTAATCTATTATATTCCATTATTTAGTAATGGTTCATAGTGGAGAGAATGGAAACCGAAAAAATGCACATGTCCCATATAGGGATTTTCCTGTGATGCATGATATTGATGTTGTCTCTAGTGTTGTGACTGGTGTTGAGAAACTCATAACTATACTAGGAAAACATACTCAGGTTATGAATAATTACCTTACCCATATAGAGCGTCTGGATCCACCACGTGAAGAAGCCATGCTAGATCACTTTATGCAACAACATCCTCTATCATTCAACAGGACTACAAACCCATTTGTAACAGAGCAGTGGATATGTTCCCTTGAGACGATATTTCTTGTATTTGGATGTAATTAAATACAGAAGGATTTCATGACAGAATATCATCTATCAAAAGATGCAGATCAGTGGTAGTCATTAATCCAATACCAAAAGGAGGAGGTAGAGATATAATAGATGGAATGGTCAGATTTTAAGGAAAATATTTCATTGAAAAATATTTCCCTCATGAGCAATGAGTCGATATGGAGAGACAATTCTTGAATTTGAGGCTGAAGGATGATGAAAATGTTACCAATTAAAAATCCAACTTCCCGAGGATATCAAGACATGTTTTGGACTATATATGAAATCCATGGAGTAAAATTGATCGATTCATTGATGGCCTAAATCCATACCTCCGGTGGGCACTGGTATACCAATGTTTTTCATCATATGATGACATAGATTCATGTATGATCAATATAGAAAAATAATTATCTACGTCTTATGAATTTAAGGGAAAGAAATAGAAGAAGATGGATACTTAATGCTCTGGGAAAAGAAACAAGGAAATATAGAAGAAGGTAAGAGTTTAATTTCCACCCTCTGATAATTGTGGAAAGAAACACCTTGGTGCCTGCTTAAAGGGAAAAGGAGTATTATTCGAATGTGGACAAAAGGCCATCATTTTGGTGATTGTATGGGATAGAAGGAGGCTAAATTTGTTCAATTCTATAACTATCGGGAGATGGGACACTATGATAGTTATTGTCCAAGGCATCAAGGAAACATGACATAGAAAATTCCATGGGAGAAGGGATAATCATATGCGATAAAAACTACTAATATTGATGTTCCTAATGATGTGGTGGCTGGTACTTTAATAATTTCCTCAAATTTAGACAATACTTTATAAGATTATGGATTGTCACGTTCATTTATATCTTCTCAGTTTTCCAAGAATAATATATATGGTCAATTTAATTTAATGAAGGAGTTATCAGCCAAAACTCTTAGTGGAAGTATCATTTCCACAAAGGGAGGTTGATTATCCCCCATCATAACACATAAACTTGATTTAGTTTATAACTTTATTATCATACCAATAGTTAAATGTGATATAATTCTCAGTATGAATTATATATAAATTTAGGATGTGAAGATCTATTGAAAAATGAAGGAAGTTACAATCCTTGAGAATGGTGTAGAATCCCTTATATTTAGATCTGAAACCACTCGATTTGATTCTAATCTAGATCCACCCCCAGTACCTCAACTAAATTCAATTATTGGAAAGTATTAGAATGAAATTACTATTTCTGAGGAATAGAATGTTTATATAGATGTTGTACCTATTGTGCAAGAATATATTTATGTATTTCTAGAGGATTTACCTAGACAAACTCCAGAGTGGAAAAATGAGTTTTTCATTGACATAATTCTTTATTCAGGGCCCATATTAAAGAACCCTTATAGAATGGCCACTGTGGAGTTATTGGAACTAAAGAAGCTACTAGAGGAATTCAGTGATAAAAAATTTATTTGACCTAGTGTTTCTCTATGGGGTTCCCCATTCCTCTTTGTCAAAAAGAAAGATGGATCCATGAGGCTCTGCATTGATTACAAGTAAATCAATGCTATTACAATAAATAATAAGTATCCTCTTCCACGAATTGATGATTTATTTGATCAAATTCATGGACCAAAATATTTTTCAAAGATTGATCTATGATCTGGATATCATCAGTTTATTGTGAGGAAATAATACATTCCAAAAATAGCAGTTCGAACCTGGTACGAGCATTATGAGTTTATAGTAATGCCTTTTGGACTATCTAATGCCCCATATGTTATCATGGATCTCAGGAACATAGTGCTAAAGGAATATCATGATGACTTTATAGTGGTGTTTATTGATGATATCATGGGATAATCTAAGATCCGTGAAGATAATTAAAATCACTTTTGCACTATTCTGAAGAACCTTAGAAGAAATAAATTATATGGGAAGTTTAACAAGTGTGATTTCTGGCTGCAATCAGTTTCCTTTCTGGGCCACATTGTCTCTATAGATGGAATATTTTTAGATCCTTTGTAGAAAAAGGTTGTGTTAGAATAGAGTACTCCAACAAGTGTAACATAGGTATGTAGTTTTATTGGTTTAGTAGGTTATTATTGGTGTTTCATTCAAAAAGTCACCCGTTTGGACAACCTAATGACCAGTCTCACATGAAAAAAAGTTATGTTTGTGTGGAAAATGTAATGTAAAGAATGTTTTGAAGAATTGAATAAGAGGTTAGTGAATTATCCAATCCTAACCATAGCATCGGGGAATGATGGGTTTGTGATCTATAGAAATGCATCAATGAAATGATTTGGTTGTGTTCTTATACAGAATGATCGAGTGATTGAATATGAATCTAGGTAGCTAAAAATTCTTGAACAAAACTATCCAGCTCATTATATTTAGTTAGAAGCAGTAATCATTACTCTAATTATTTGGAGACAATACCTCTATGGAGAAAATTTGAGATATATACAGATCATAAGAGTTTTAAGTATATATTCTCAGGTAATGAACTCAAAATGAGACAAAGGTGGTGGATTGAGCTATTCAAGGATTATGATTTCACAATACACTACCACCTAGTTAAATCATATAATGTAGAAGATGCTTTGAGTAGAAAGGACCATGGAATTCTGAACAAGATGAGAGTTGAAAGGGATCTTATGATCATGGATCTATTAAAGATGGATATGGTAATTATCAAGGAAGGAATCACATCACTACTTTTTCAAATGGTTTCCCGACCTTATTTACTAGAGAGTATAAGAAGTTATCAGGATGATGATGAGGAGTTTCAAAATAAAATTAAAGCTATAAATGATGGGAAGTTGACTAACTTCTCATATGAAGGTGGAATTTTGAAATTCGTGAAGGGGATTTGAGTTCCCACTATTCTTGAGCTAATGAGAGAACTTTTGGATGATTCTCATTGCTCTAATTTCTCAATAAATCCTTCTAGCACAAATATGTATCGAGATCTCCAAGAAAACATTTGGTGGGATAATATGAAAAGGTACATTGCTTAATATACATCAAACTTCCTGGTATGTCAACATGTAAAGTCTAAGAGACAAAGTCTAAGGTGATGATGCAACCACTACCCATACCATCATGGAAGTGGGGGGACATTACCATGGACCTTTTCACTGGACTTCCAATGACATATAGAAGAAACAATGCTAGATTGGTCATTGTGGATCATCTTACAAAGCCATCTCACTTTATCGTGATTTGAGAGGACATCACATTTGATCAACTTGCAATGATTTACATCAAATAAGTGGTAAGGATACATGGAGCCCCACTCTCTATTGTATCCGATCGTGATCCTATAAACACCTCGATGTTTTGGAAAAGTCTCCAACATGCATTAAGAACTGAACTGAACATCAGTACATCCTATAATCCTCAAACAGATGGACAATCATAGTAGACTATTCAGACACTAGAAGACTTTTTGAGAGCATGTTCTATGGAATTCACAGGAGGATGGGACCAATATCTTCCACTTGTTGAATTCTCCTATAATAATATTTTCCACCAGAGCAGCTCAATGGGCCCATATAAAGCCCTTTATGGGAATATTTTAGAACACCGGCGTGTTGAGATGAACTCGATGAGAGAAAGTATCTAGGACCAGAATTAGTTAAAGAAATGGAGGAGAAGGTGAAAACCATTCCACAACATATCTGGGTATCCCAACGTTGACAGAAGAGTTATGTGGATAACCGTCTACGAGACCTTAAGATCAAGGTTAGAGACCTGGTATTTCTATGCATATCTCCATGGAAGAAGGTCATGTAGTTTGGGAAGAAAGGAAAGCTATGTCCAATGTATATCAGCCCCTTCGATATCCTTGATCGAGTTAGAGCTGTGGCCTATCAACTAGAACATTTATCCACCTTGAAAAACGTACATGATGTCGTTCATTTATCCTTCTTAAATAAATACAAACTATACCCTTCACATGTACTCACATTAGAGGTGGTACGGTTGAAGGATGGTCTTTCCTATGAGGAGCAGCCAGTGGAAATCTTGGATCATAGAAACAATGTTCTACCCAACAAGACTACTCATCTGGTCAAGGTACTATGGTGAAACCACATGTAATAAGAGGAAACTTTGGAACTAGAGGAATCAATGAAAGGAAAGTACCCCAACCTATTCTTGGCCATGATTGTAAAATGAAATATTGGGGATGATATTTTTGTTAGGAGGGGAGAATGTAACAACCCCATATTTTTTAGAAATTCCTTTCTTATAATTATGTCAAAATCAAATGAAATCACAACATAATTAACTACTGAGTGCTATGTGACCCTTGAAACATATGTTTGTCACTTCTGTGATGTGAATTTCAAAAAATCTAACATTCACAGTTGTGATCAGTAAGTTATTTAGATTCAAATAAGAAATACTTAATTTTTTGAAAAGTAACCTACCCTTATTAATAGTAACATACCCTTATGAATATTTATATACCCTAATGAATAGTAAACTTACCTATGACAATATATAAATAATATTCATGTGTATGTATGATATACTTATGATTTAAAATAAGTAAAAAAATGTTTTTAAACTGTTATTTTCAGAATAAATTATGATTTTATTTTAATATTAAATTAATAATCTTTAGAAAATTATTTTGGAATGATGGACTTCATTTTTGGATTCTACACGTCTATAAATGGTTGGGGTATATATTTGGTATTTTTTTGAAATACTTGAATTTTTATGAATAGTGAAATGCGGTAAAATACCGTACATGAAAATTATCAGTTAAATACTCTATTCATGACATCACAAATGATGTAAGCCCACTTGTTTCGATCTCACATGATAAAATTACTATTCATGGTCATGGAATACTCATTATTCCTTTTCTTGAGGAGATATAATAAATTAATGAATTTTATATAATGAAATCCCCTCTCTCCTCCTCTATAAAACCCCCCTCTCAATCCCCCTTCCATTCACTCCTCTCAAGCCTTGTGCGTTCTTTAAATTCATTCTAATACCTTCCTAACATCCTCCCCCATTTCCATCAATCCTTGGTGTCATAAAAAGACTTAAACCTCTCCTTAAAGAGGTTCTCAAGGAAGTTTGGTTCAAGAGGTAAATTCATATTTTCAATTCTTTGTCCTTCCTTTCAAGTTCATTTGTTTTCTTTTTATATTACCTCTCCATATACAAATTTTTTGATGACTCTAGTACCTTATACGTACTTTATTGTTTTCGTAATAGTTGAATAAGTTATCACCATCTACCCCTTTTTATCTTCTTTTATTCTAGTAGCAAAAACACCATCCGAGATATGTCGATTTTCCACATTCAAGGACGATGGACTTTTATTTCTATTTTCATTCTCAATTATGGTCATAAAAACATTATTGCTATGGTTTAACTAGATTATTATATATAATAAAAACTATTTAATATTCTGTAATCTCTTTGTGCCAATAGTATTTAGTTATAATGAAAAATTATTTCGTTGTAATCAAAACCCACAAATTAACCAAAACAATTATCATTAATGTTCTATATAATAATTCACCCTATATCCATGTAAAAAAGTAATATAAATGGCCAATAACCCATTTTTATGTTCATAAATAATATATAATTTCAATTTTGGAGATTTACATCCATTCTACATATTTAAAAACAAGTGAATAGAAGATGAAAATAAAGAAAATAAACACTCCATATCAGTGGAATTCAATATAATAACTTAACAATAAGAACGTAAATGAACTAACAAGAGTTATAATAAACTAAATTCATGAATAATATGTTATTAAATAATTTATTAATAAGTATAATTTCATATTCAAAGATCTTATGTTTTAGATAGGAACACGTTCGGAGTTATGGTAAGGGTTTTCCACCCGAACTTCCTTTTTCATTCGGGTTACATTCATTGTCTAATTACCTCAATGATATTATTATGTACTCTTATGTTCTGCCAATAAATTCTGTTTGGGAATTATATATATATACACCAACTCGAATCCTTTCTTATTTTATGGATATTTATATGTTTTAAAAGGAATTTTTGAAATTGGTTCCCAAATACAAACCCTATTCAAGGGAATATCTCAACTTCTTACCTATTTTAAAGGGAAATCTATAATATATTTTTGGAAACCATTATATTTATAAAATCACTCATTTTTTTATGAAAATAATATCTTAATTCACTTTTGTTTTTATACAAATATTTTTCCAAAAGAACACTTCTTTTAAAAAAATAGTATTTATCTCAAGTTTGCTAAATGATTTCATAAGAGTATTATTATTTGATACAACAATCTTGGTGTTTCATATGTATTATTGGGTTTAATAATGTATTAATTCATGTAATATATTTTATTTAATTTTTAATGAATAACTCTATTGTGGATGAACTATCCAAAAAACATTCTCCATATTAGTCGGAATTGTTAGTGTTTTATGTTTAATGATTGGGGTAAGTTAGATACATTTCATATTATAGTTTCAATATGAATGTATATGATGTTTATGTTTATCCCTTCCCATATGAGGAATTAATTGGACTTATTATGTGATGGGTGGGGCTGCTATAGGACCTCAATGCATCGGTAGGTCTCTTGAGACAAACTATGGTCTTGGCATGAGGCCTTGACAAAATGATAATTTATGGTCCTAGCACAAGGCCTGGACGATATGGTTTTGAGGTCCGGAATATGCACTTATCTCATATTGATTCTATTATTTGATGTTCATTTGGTTATTTGACTAGTAGAATATCTGTGATTATTTTTTATTATGGAATTATTTACTCAGCTCATATTAGTTCCATAATGTGTTCAAGTTCATTATTAAAGGCATGTGTTTTCAATTATTCACCATGTCTTATGTTTATGATATCTTACGTTGTATTTCATACTCTAAATGAGTGTTTGAGCTCATACCTTTCTTATGTTTCATTTTCTCAATACATGAAGAAGTAAATTATGAATTAAATGCATGAATAATATAGGAGACATGATGTCGCTAGTGGAATAATTTAGTGTCGTTTTTTCCTTTCCATATGTAAAGTTGAACTTATGTTTGTATATTGTTTCCAATAATACTAAAATACTTGGTCCATCTGAATTCTTATTCCTTGTATGTATGCCAATGTAATCAAATAAGGCACTAGCACCAGGAAATTAGTGGCGGGTCCTTATATCATCTCTAATTGATTTTAGTGGTTTTTTATCTTTTTCCTTCTAGCATCATGTATATCCCCTCACCAATAGCATAGATCAATTCCTCTATTCAAATGTGGGATTATCTAATATTTTTTTTATTTTGCATTAGGTATGTGGATACCTTTTAGTATTATTATTCATTTTCTCAATATTGTTCCTCTTCATCCTTTTTTTTGAAGTGTGGAGCCATAGGGGTGGTGTTGGCCAAATCATGGGTATGTAATTGGGGAAATGTCTTCCTTTTCTGTGTTTTAGGTGTGTGATGCCTTTCTCTATTTCATTTTATTGTCTTCATATATCATATCAAGGAATGGAACAAATATATAATATATGTATCTATTTATGGTTTTTTCCATGGATTTCCTTTAAATCACGAATTGCCTTTATTTTGACCGTGTTCAATTTCAAATGTTACGATTCATGGATTATTTTTATCCCATTTATATTGTTTTATATGGATTTATTTTGAAATTAGGTGTTTCAAAAAGTGTGTTTCTCCATTGGGTGTGGCTTGGGTGCACACTAAGTGTTTTTTTAAATGGATAAACGTAGTTTTTATGGTTAAAAATTATTTATAAAGACGGTTTAGAAATTATTTCCTATCGGAACAGTTTATTAACAAAATGGGAAAAAATTGAAAGGGAATCTGATATGGAATGTTGGATATGGGATCATGGTAGAAATTGTGTTTTATAGGAGTAGTAGAATGGTTTATTGAGTGTGTGTGAGGGGTATCTTTTGGGGACTATGAAACCCGATAGAGGGATAATAATTTGATATTTCAAATTGGTTTTTCTCAGTGTTAATGTGATCCATTACTGAGAATATTGTGTCAGATACTAAATTTGTTTACTGAGGACAATGTGAGACATTCATTACGAAAATTTTGTTTGATTATATGTAGGGTTCCAAGAGGAAAAAAAGGATCTCATAGTGTTTCTGGGGAATGCTATGAGAGAATTTGTTTTTTAAATCTAGTTATTATACTTGATACTCACTCATGATAGTCCTAATGGTTAGATCTTAAGGTTCACATTACTCATTCCAATTTGGTTTATATGGTTTAATCATTTGATTGGTTCCATTTTTGATGTGAGGTGATGTATTATACATATTTCATTTCATATGGTAATTTTTTGTTGATAATATTCTCATTTTGATATTGCATTGGTTTTGATATTGAGAATATAGAGAATTGATCCTTGTAAATATATTAAAATGTTGGAATGTTTTTGTGAAAACACATTTTTATATAATGGAAAACCAATGGGATTTCAAAGGCATATAGAAAGATTGTATGTTATATAAGTGATTTATATTTTATAATCTTTTCAAAATAATTTATTATTTTTTATGAGAATATTTATTAAATAGATTCATACTAGTGTCATACAGGGATTTGTTCCTCCGAACCTTCTTGTCTCATTGGTAGATTTCAGTTTTCATTTTGTGGGATATGATTATGGGAAAAGGAACCCATGTTACAGGATATCAATTATTCATTATTTCCTTCATGTTTTTTGTTTTTAAGGCTTGGTTTCATAAGGGTTACATAATTTGGAGCTTCTACGGGTATTTTTTATTTTTTGGGATGTATATATGGGCCTTATTTGGATTCCCTCCCCCCTATTTGGATTTTGCGGTATGTTTTGAGAACCCATGCATGTGTATTTCTAGTTAAGTAATATTTCTAGGTTTTCTATATTACTATTTATTGTATTTGTTTATCGTATATTGTGATGCCTTATATTTTTATTTTATATCATCAAATAAAATTGTGTTTGTATATTCTTAATATTTTGTGGATGGGTCATGAAAATTTACCAATGGGAAAACATTCCCAAAAGGGTAGTTGGTTATTCTTGGTACTATTCACCATCCTGTGCTCATTGGGAATGTGATTACGGTGATTGGGAAATCCCGCATTATTTTCATGTTGGGTTAGCCCAATATGTTTCAATACAAAATTTTATTACTGATATTTTTATATGGGGGTAAGTTGTATAATATAACTGGTACTATCCATACTCATTATGAGGGAACGACGATGTGTTTGGACAACTGTTTATTGCAACAAACTTCATGTTTCCCAAGGTTGTCTAAGATTGTGCTTGTTTTTATGTCTACTTATGGGGTTTGTTGATAATGATTCATTGTATTTCTCAGATGACGATGAATCATGAGGTAAAAGAGGGTTTGTATTTTGTTTGTGGGGGTTGGTGAAAGAGTGACAGATTGATGATGCACACAGTTATAGTGCGTGGTTAGATTAAAAGGTGCATAGCCTATCTGGCCTTGATTTCCAACCCTAGTGACACCTGTAGGGTTGGTGCAATGTTTGTATAATTTTTTTTTTGAAAAACTATGAATTATGGGAAAATATTAATAATGTGATATTTTTAATCTAATTTCACAATTGATATTATTTTGATATTAGTATTTCATGTTGTTAACCATTACGTGGGTTTCTTTTGGTTTATTTTTTGTGGTTAGAGCTAGAACCATGTTTAATGAATATTGTTCATTGAGTCTCATTGAAAGTACTTCCTGGAATGGTTTCATCTAGGAATAAGGAGGGTATTATGGAGAGTACCCAACTGGGAAGTGTTAGGACCATTCTTATAGATCTCATTGGTGTTCCCTCAATGAGTGGTAGGAAAATTAATTTATTTGTATAGAAATATATGTGGGGTGAGTTTCATCAAGGTTGTGGGAAGAGTATCATGTAGTCTAAAGGTTCAGTTATTGTGGCAACATTATAGTTAAATCCCGTTATTTTCTATTATTGTTTAATACTGAGACATAGAATTAGAAATTTCCTAGAAAATCTATTGATATGGAACTAGTCTTGGTAGTAAGAGAATGTCTAGTTATTTTTTCAGTTTATTTTCAAGGTAATTTTGTCGGACCATTTTTTGGGAAAGGATCTATGGTACATTCAGATGAATCCATGGTCTATGGGTGTCATCCTAAGAGTAATGGGTTCTCTAACCAAAGGAATAATTTGTATAGTGGTATATAGCTTGATAATATAAATGTAGAGAAGGTTATACTAGAGGACTATGACTCTAATCTAGCCAAAGTGAGTGGTACACTATTTATTTATTCTTCTATGGCATCAGTTATTCTGAAACTGGAGAATTACATTATCTCATTTCTATTAATTTTATTGATTATTAGGGTAAGAGGTATTTTTTATTTTTTATTTTATGGATATGATAAATTTTTTGGTAGGAATAAGGTACATGATCCTGTGTTTCTTTTGTGCCATGTTTTGTTTTGATCACATTGATGTCATCATGGAATTGCTTAATATAGAGCTATGGATTATCAATCATACTATGAGCATTGACTAGGTTATCATCTTGAAGGAAAAAAATTATTATTTTCATCATATTTTCCAATTCCTAAGTCATAATTAGAGATCAATCATCTATTAGGGTGAGCGGAATCTATGATTAGGAAAGGGAACCCCATTTCTTATGAGTTTGGATTGATCTCATTCTTGTTTTCCAAAAATTTTCTTGAGGTTATTGAGTAATGTGTAGTGGGTGAGGTTACAAATGTCATGGATATGTACTGAGATATGTTTATATGGGATTTTTTGGTATTTTCTCTCCAATGATAGGTTATGATTACTATCATCATCTCCCATGGATTAGCATGAGATCCTTTCCATCTTACTGTGTTGCTTCATCCAATATGAAGGAGATTAATTTTTAGCTACATGATCTTACTATAAATGGCTAAATCCATCATAATGTATCACTATATGATTCACTATTGTTCTTTTGAGAATAATATTAATATAATCATATGATTTTTCACATAATATTGTAAGATCAACTTGGTGAAAATAATTAATAAAAATATGTTTCCTAGAATAGATGATCTAATTGACATGTTCAGGGAGCATAATGATTTAAAAATTTGATTTAATATTTCGGTACTACCAATTGATGGTCCAAAAAGTCTATGATTCCAAGGCTACCATTTTAATCTGGTATAGACATTCTGAGTATTTGGTTATGTAATTTTTTCATACCAATTCTTTAGTAGTCTTCATGGATATAATGAATTGGATCATCCACTTAATTTATAATCCTTCATTATCATGTGTGTAGATGAGATATTAGTGTATTTCAAGAAATTATAGAACTAAAGTAGCAACATAGATGTTGTTTTGGGTGTCTTTATATAGAATCGTTTGAATTCCATTTAATTCAAGTTATAGTTATGGATTCTAGAAGTGAAGTTTTTAGGCCACATGATTTCTGAGGGAGGAGATTTAGTGGATATAGATAATGATCTATAGGTCCTGTCATAGGACAACCTCAAGAATATTCTTGAGATTTATATTTTTATATGATTAGTTAGGTCTTATAAATTGTTTTTTATGACTTCTCTAGGATGGATTCTCCATTAAAATATTATACTAGGAAATGGGTAAATTATGTGTGGTATCCATTGTAATTTTGATCATCCGTATACCCATATAGCATCCAGGCATGTTTTCATTCATCCAGAGCCTAGGATATCATATGAAATGTATTTTGATGATTCTTGTGTGGGTTTAGGTTTTTTATATATGTAGGATGATCATGTCATATCCTATACATCTTGGTAATTATTCTGGTATTATCAAAATTATCCCACCCATGACTTGGAATTGGTAGAAGTTATACATCCATTGAAAACATGAAATCACTACATAATCAATGAATTTTTAATATTGTGTTTGAATGAGAAAATACATTCATAATATTTTCACAAATATGGATATGAACATTAGATTGAGATTCTTGGTGGAGTACCTTCATAATTTTTATTTGATATTGAAAATATGCTTAGTAAGGTACTAATGTTCTTTAATGCCTTTGGTATAAATATCAGAGTGTTGGTTATTGAATATTTGGAGATGTGTGGGAACTTATGAGCCTATTTATTGATCTGAGGCTGGAGTTTCAAGTTAACGGGGGAGATGGATTCATTTTCAAATGTGTAGGACATCCCTCACTTATCAATTAGTTTATGAGTGAAAAAGTATATGACCACAAATTATAGAATATTTGCAGTACTATAAATGGTTGGGATACCTGGTGTTTTTCTTCTCGGTGTCCAAATTGATATTTTTTTTGAGGGGATAGTTATTTGTTCAATTTAGCATGAGGTAGGAGGTGATGTATATAGAGTATCATTCATGTAGTGATATTCACATCAGGATAACCATGTTGTTTTATTTCCAAGTAGTATACTATTGGTTTTATGGGATGATTTGAGATGTGGTTGAATTCATTTCTAGATAATTATCCTTCCAGAGGAATGAAGAAGAGAAATAGAGACCTCACATGATATTTTACCTCCTTATTGTTCCTATGTGGAAGTTGTATGAGATCACAACATATTTCTTTATTGGTTTACCTAGTAATATTAGTGGGAATGATTCAATGTGGATTATTGTTGATACTTTGATGAAATAAAAAATACCCCTATGGGATTCAATAAATTTATATAACCTTAGAGGATTGTATGATTTAATGGTTGTTTATCTTCAAAGATTTCCCTCGTCTATATTTTCAGACCATGAAGCCCAATTAATATCTCAGTTTTCGAAGGAACAATAAGAGTCTTTGAGAAACTAGTTGAAATTGAGCACCATGTATCACTCATAGAGGGATGGATACTCTGAGCATAAAATCCAATCACTCAAGAATATATTGTGTGAATTTTTAGTTTATTTTAGGGGTTTTTGGGAATGTCAAATGTCATTGGATGATATTATATATATAAAAAACTATCGGAACATGATCTACATGGCCAATTTTATGTGTTTTAATATGCATCTAGCTATTCCCATTTATGTTGGGTTATTCTAGGAATGTGACCATTGGTTTTATATATCCTTCTCTTGGAGAACACCAAGACAATACATATGACTCAAAAATGGTTAGAGACAACTCATTTTCTCCAGAAGTTATATATCGACCAAATTCATCATTTTTTGAAGTTTATGATTTTTTGAAATGGTGTTTCTTCAAGTTTTAACATAGTTGTTTTATCTTCATTTAGGTAATTATGAAACTATTTTTTTGTGTTATGTTTTGTCATTTCAGTTTTTGGAGTGTTTGAGATAGGTACCATATCTTCTGGAGTTTCTATCATAGAAAAACTAGATCAATGATTTTTCCATGTTTCACAAATAAAGAGGCACTTTCTAGACCATATCATGGGTTGGAGAGGGTATATTTGGTTCTTAATCCAAAGGCAACCATAATAGAGCATCATGTTAATATCATGGATGTTAAAAACAATATTCTCCATGTTAAAATTTTCTAATTTCTATATTTTAACTAAAAATATGGTGGGGATATTCAAGAGACAAGGGTGTATGATTATTTGGTGAGAGAGTAGTGGAAGCACATGTTTTCTTATTTGGATGCCTAAGGGAATTATGGAGGTAGAATGTGGCATGTTGGGGAGTTTCCCACACCCATCAAGTCAATGGTATGTATAATTTTGTGTTTTTGTATAATTTTTTATGTCCATGTATTTCTCAGGTGCTAAGAGTTTAAAACCAGAGTTTAGGGAACACAATCTAGGTGTATGGTTAGCACAACATAAATATAACCATGAATGGGTGTTGTAGCTTTTGAATAAGGGGATTTTCATATTTAGGGAATGTTTTTCTAACCATGGGACAACTTTAAGAAAATATGCATCCCATATTTCGATGGACAATGGAACCTGTAAGGATGGTGCATAGTTTTTCTTACCTTGTAGTCAAACCACATAGCCTTTCCAAGTCACATAAAGAGTGGATTATGACCTTATAGTACCTATATATTTTAATGGATTTGACCCACATTTCTATCTCCCATCATTTGTATCCTTTTTCCCTTATATTAGGTCATCTTACTCTCTTCCTTGGTTGATTCCTTATTGATATTATGTTTCATTATAATTATATAAGTTTACTGATTTGATATTTCTTCACCCTTTTCCCCCCTCATTCTCTAATACATTAATTATTTAGGAATTCTTATACCTATATGGGGGTTTTGGTAGAAAATGGGGTTGATAATGGGTGAAATGTATTGTTTCCTCAAGGTTTATGTGTGTGGGTTCTTGTTCATTATCATATATCTGGTTACCATTGAATCTATCATGATTTGGACCAAATCTGAAGTATGTGTATCAATATAGGTGTGTGTTCCTGATATAACCATTAAATTAGGAATCACAATTGGTTTGTGTCATTTAGATTCCAAATTAATTGTTTATGGTTGATTAATATCCAATCATTCACATGATTAATGAGTTTATTTGGAAATTTGGTATTTTAGAATGTCTGTTTTTCAAATGGGGATGGATTGGGTGCAGACCAGGGGTTTTATTTGACAAATCAAAGCAGTTATTGTGAATTTGAATTGATTTGTAAATATTTATTATAAATGTATTACCTTATAGAAGGTGTTTTTATGAACTAGGTAGGTTTTTATGATAAATTTTTTGATGTGGCATGTTTGATATGGGATTGTGGTAATGTTTTTTTGGGAATGGAGTAGCACATGGGATAAATAGGGAGTGTGTGAGGGGTTTGATTGTGGGAGTGTGTAAGCATTTAGATGGATTATTGAGAAAGATTACAGTTTGTTTTGATTGATAGGACAAGTAATCCATTGGTGGGAGGATCATGTATTCCTTTTAATTTGTTTTCCCAGGACCTCATGTTCCTTTAGGTCAAAATACTATATAAAATTACATGTTGGTTGTTGGGAGATAATGTGATATATTTGAGTGGGATCATGAAATTTTTTTAAGAGATTCCATTTTTTATAACTTGTTATCATAGTTGTTATACAATCATTATACGTATGATGGTTATATCTAAAGGTTCAAATTAACAAATTAGTTTTGGTTTATAAGATTTGTGATTTTAATTAGCACCACTTCAGTGTGATAAGTTTTGTTTTTCCACATCCGTTAATATGGTTATTTTTTGTTTATACTAGTATTGTTTTTATTAGTACTTGGTTTTGAAATAATTAATGTATAAATTAGAACGTTATTTATTTACTTGAGAAATTTTACAAATTGTCTTTGGAAAATGGTTTTATGCACTAGATTACAAAATGGACATCCATGGATTATTTTATAATTGTATTTTTTTAAATGTTGTTTATGTTTTAAATTTTTTCCAAATTAGAATATTTTTTTCATTATAAAAAGATCTAAATTGTTTCATTACGGTATCCTACTATTATTTATTCCTCCCACCCTTCATAGACCTTTGGGAGTTTTTATATTTTTTGTTTTAGGACACAGTTTAGGGAAATAGGAAAATATTACAGGGTGTATCTTCCTTTTACCATATTTTAGTGTTTTTATAGGATATGTAGTATTACACATATTTTAATATGTGGATTATTTTTTTTATTTTTTATCTGTTATGATATATTGTTTGGAATTTTTTAGGATCCTCCCTCTTTATTTCGGTTGGGGGTTTGTTTTGATATTAAATGTATATCTATGATCAGTTATGGAATTTTTTGATGATATGTATAATGTCCCCTATGGTAGTTTTTATCTTATGTCATGTTTTTCAAGATTTTTATTTCATATCATCGAATATTATGATGTTGGTGTGGGAATCCCACTTTCTGGATTATTTAATCCATTTATCCAAAGGTGAAACTTGTCACAAGTGATAGTTGGTTATTCTAATTGCTTTTTGGTAGTCTATGCTGACTGAGAACTCATTCTGGGTTATGTGGTAGGCCATCATGGGTTTTGATTTGGGATGATCCTCTTTGGTTTGTTACAAAACAATATTCTAAGAAAATATTAATTTGAGGAAGGATTGTTTCATTGAGTTTTTATGAATGATAATCAGTTTATGGGTATAAAAAATTATGATCATGAGATACGTCTGTTGAACTTACTTAATATTAGAAATAATTTCATGAATAATATTGTTTTGAATGATTGCATCAGGCTTAGGTCCTTCGCATTCTAATTAATGGGAATTCTAAAATTGTGGTAAAACTCAAAGATGAAAAATATAATCATGACATGGGTATTCATCACTTTGATTTTCCATGAAATTTATTTTCTTCCCATTGATTTTCCAAATCATTAAATAGAATTCAAAATTAATACTGGTGAGAAAAATAATATACCTATTATGATTATTATTGATTTTATAGGATTCAAAATTGGTCCACCCATCAAGGAGTAACATTTGAGATGTAGATAAAAATAAATTATTTCAAGATAAAAACAAATATTTTTCATTCAATAACTATTTTATTGGAATATGGGTAATGAGTAAGTCCCCCACCAATGCCCAATGTATTTTGAATGACATAGGTGAAATATAATGCATTGCAAATTAGTGTGGGTCAGGATTAGATGAGGTGATCTAGGTATAGGAGATGAAAAACATGGTATCATAGATTTAAACCATTTCATGTAATATGGGGAATCATTTTGGATATCCAAAATGAATGATCTCCCACTAGACCTATCCACGTATTATCATGTGAAATGTGTGGAGTTTCAATATTCTATCATTATTTTAAAGCTAGATTTGAGGACACCATAATGGGTGAGGGATATTTTATGAACATAAAATACATTAATTTATACTACCAAATACAATATAGTTAATGGATGGTGTAGGTTTAGTAGAATAATTGATGGAGAACCGATGGTAGAAAAACTGGAATAAAGAACACAAGCCTTGTGGGTTTTTAGTAGGGAAACAAGAACCTAAAATCATTGTACCGAAGTTCCAAACTACAATACAACAATTTCAGAAATATTAATCCTATAATAATCAGATGAAAGATTCCTAACCATCTATCGAATTTCTAATCATGACGTACATTGATTAATAGTATCAACACCTTATCCAATTTTAAATCACCCTATGTTAAGGAAATTATTTTGAAAATCACCAAGGGATTCTTTAGAATATTATGATTCATCTGATACATATTTTTAAGAAGAACAAATAATCCTATAGGTATACTTCCCAATAATAAAAATGTACTATGATAATAATATAATAAAATAATATTATTAAATTCACGAGGTATATAATATGAGGCTGAGTACATATTGAATTAATTGGAGTAGGAATGGTGTCAACTACTGGTAGAGGATGATGATAATGTTCAATAAATTAATATTGAACACCCAAATCAAGATTCACGTTATGATTTAATATTCAATGATATAATATAATAGGTATCCCATTTATTAGGGTAATATTCGACTGGAACTTAGACGATAATTTAAATAAAATATTGGAAATTCTCCCATATTTTCATATTAATATTAATTTAATTAATGGAATATCTAAAATGTATGTGTATTTTAATTTTATAAATGATATTTTATCCAATATGAATGGGATATAAGGATTAGGTTACGTCTTACCTAGTGGATAATTATTATCCAGAGAGAAAAGGAATATTCAATATAAACTTCATGATGAAGGCGGTTTATCCATTTTTTGCATGATCAGATCATTCACATTTAATAGATCCTCCTGTGGTCAAGGAGAAAAACAATTAATACTAAAATGGTGACAACCAAATATTGGATTATGAATTATAATACCCACTCAAATTGTATTACAGTTAGAGTAATGAACTTTTAGATATCCCATTGAAATATTTAAATATATTTTGTTGAATTTTTGGAAACATTTCTTCCCTATTTAAAACTGAATTTGTGAGATGGAGGAATATAGAGTGCACTCAATAATTATTGGTATCCCATTCCTCATAACTATAAAATATATTATAGATTAAAATCAAAATTTTATAATATTTTTGGATATAATTACGTGTAATTTGTTCTAAATAAATAATTAAACATACATATTAATGAAATGATTTTTATATCACCACCACCACTGAGGATAGCTTTATATTACTAGAGAAACTATATATATATATATATAATTTGTGTTAATGGAATCATATAATGATGTGTGAGAATATAGATAAATGGATGTGATAGATATTATCAAGTTATATGGAATTTTATTATGGAATCATTCCATGGGTTGACAACCTTAATTATAAATTCACTATTATTGGAGATGAAGTAACTTCCATGAAAGCATATAAATATATTTCTATGAGAACATGGAGTTTTTTATTAATTTTCAATGATTTTATCCAAAATTAAAAACATTATTAATGGTTATAATTTTGAATGAAATAATAGAGGATATTACAAAGGGAGTAAATTTTTTTAAAGGAATTATCCTTTTAAAGTGAACCACAATGTAATATTGCAGGATGGAGCACAAAAGAAGGCAAGGGGATTGGAACCACTAATTAAGTATGTTATAATGAAATAAGATTCTAAAAATTTATATTATATGATTTTTTATTATATCATAAAAATTTAATGGGTAAGTATTCTTTTTGTTTCCCAGAACAACTATGGAAGTACTGTTTTGGAGATTAAAATTGAGATGATTTCCACACATATGAGGATATTATGGAGGATTTTTTAGACTACATAAAGAAAACTAAAGTCACAAGAAAAGATTATTTCCAACATACATTAATTTATGAAATGATTTAGAGGCTTTCTAATAATTAATGATCCCACCACATTGATGGAAATACCGGTTACAATCAGATTCCCATGGAACCCAATGATCAAAAGAAAATTAATTTCAATTTCATATATAGAATATTCTAATACCAATTCATGAATTTGGTAATTTTAGTTAATTTTCTACCTTTTAGTAATGAATTAAAAATATAATTTAGGGGATGAAGGTGTAGTTCCTTGATTTTTTTCCAAAAAAAATCTATTTATTATTTATATATTTAAGTACGCTTAAAAAATCATGACATAGTAATTGGAAATTTAATGAAACATTACTCGTGTTTAATTGGTATAAAAATGCATTTTATATTTCTAGATACATTCATATATGGTCACTACACCTTAAGGATGAGATTTAATATGATCCTTCCAAAATCAGTGTGATCAAATGAATACTATATCTAATAACTATGTTTGGAATCATGATTTCTCAAGGACATATTAGTTTCTAATTATTAATTTTTAAGTATACATATTGTTTTAAAACCTCAATATCATTATAAAAATATATATAGACATTTATATTTTTGAAAAATGATAAGAGGGTTTTTTATATATTAATACTTTGTTGATCACTACCCATATAATACTTCCTCTATAGTTGGAATATCATTTTTAAAAAGTGTTTCTTTCCAGTGACTGTAGTGGGAGTAATTTATAGTTTAAATTATGAACCAATTCATCATTTACACTAGGTAAGAATAACATTAACATGATATTAGTTCAACAATGGCACAATACAAAATGAATTACTAGGAGTGAATTTTAGATTCGATATGTGTAGACAAAATAATGTACCCTCAATTATTGTTTTTTATATAGATTAAGATTCATTGAAGTATTTGTTGAAAAAATTTGATTTAAAACCCCTATTGATTCAATGGATATTATTTCTAAAATCGTTTTTCATCAATTTGAAAAACCTAAATGTGTTATATAATGTTGCTTCCAACCATATTTCATGAACAGAGACAATAGATGTATCTGGATAATAGTATTTGGTGATTTGTGACAAATTATCATATAATAAACCTTTTAAGATGTTCCTCACAGTATGAAATTTTTTTATTGATATATCCAATAAAATCGCCATCAGAACCATTAATCCATATTTCTCAAACAAATAATTAAATTTATTCCAATATAATCTTCAATCTTCCTTATAGGATGATCCACTACTAACAATGTATTTCGGTAACTGGATAATCCAATGTAGTGTACCTAATAGGGAGATATTTAAAGTATTATCGTGTTTTTTTTTCACTCCTCACCGATATGGGTGAAATAATGTGCAGGGAATAGTGTTTTTATTATTATAAAAAGTCAATTTTTATATAAATCATTTCATGGAGTTTTATTGGATTTCATATATTCATGTGACTATTGTTATCACACCAGAAATATCATTGAGAGAAATGAGATTCCCCAATACTCTATTTTGGATGTAATGGTGTTTGATGTGTGTGGAATTAGACATTCTAAGACTATTCCCCATCCCACTCAGTAATGCATGCATATTGGTGTGTGTCAAATTTGTTTCAAAGTTGGTTAAATATGAGGATAATACATAAAAAATATTAAAGGATGTGACTATGATTATGTAGTAGAATAGTGTCTCTTGATATTGAGTACCAAATATTCTAATCAATGATATAGGAACCCACATAGATATTAATTTTTTAAGGGAATACCTAATGAATTATGGGTACTATTATAACATCCTAACTATATATCATCCATAAAAGAGTGAAAATTTGGACATATATAATAAAAAACAAAATTATTTAAAATACTATGTATTCTTATAGAATGTATTGGTTGAGAAAATTTTATGATTATGTCTGGCCTTGGCATGTATATTACAAGAAAACTTTTCATATTTTCTTGTTTTTTGTATTTGTCAGAAACTGTGACACCTTTCAATAGTGTTTTCTCACAAACTATTTATGGTGGACAAGGAGATCAATGGGAACAATGATATAGCTAGAAGGAAGTGACTATGGTAACTTGAGGATATTGTTGATATCTTGAAGGATATTTATAATGTATAACACAGAAATTTAGAATATATTATATTTAATAAAATTGATTATTGTAATGAAATTTGATGCTAGTAACACTGAATTATGTAAATTAATTATTATTAAAATAAAAAATTAATTAAATTATCAAATACTAAAATGAAATAAAAGAATTTTTAAAAAGGTTGAAATTCACTTAAGTAATGTTTTTAAACTAATTTGGTGAATAGGGAATTTTTTTAATTACACAAATTTAAGTAAGGATATCTATAATTTATAGATATTATATTAAATTAATGACTAATAAAATCAATTGGGTATATTTGTTAAAATTGATATGTAATCATAAATAATATTATACTATTAATTCAAGGTTAAAATGAAATATATTCTTGATAAAAATTGTTTTATTATAATTTTTTAAGACTAATTTCTTGGTCATTAAAGTGATAAATTTCTTGACAAAATAATATTTTATACATGTAAAATAATAAAAAATAAAAACTTGATATATCATCATTTTTATTAATTTTGATTAAATCTGTTGATGGTATGATAATTATTTTTCAAACAAACTATTTTAGCTGTCAAATGAATTTTTTTATATATATTAAATTTATCAATATTATAACAAATAATTTGAAATTTTTTGACAAAATTATCAATAAAATAATTTGACAATCATAAAAATATTGTTACTATGAATGGAATGAGAATAAATTCATATCATTCCATTGAGAATTATTCTTTTAAAAAATAGGAATTTGTATATTTTATTCATGGATTATAAAATTATTATCCTCCAAATATAGACATATTATCTAAAAGTTGAAAAAAAAATTTTCCTAAATTCAAAATGTTGTTATATTGAATTTCCAGGATTTTTATATAATGGTTGAAATTTATATGAATAGTGAAAATATTTTTTTTAAATCATTGTTAATTTGAGGAAAACATAATGATATAAGAATGACATAAAAATACATGAAACATTTTTCATGAACAAATAACTTTTTATGCAGAAAATTAAATTATTACAAGCTATTAGGTTAAATTTTGGAAAATGAGGCTTGTAATTTTGGAATATTATAAATATTTTATTCAAATAAAAAAAATTATAAATTTTCTTTTAATTAAGTATTCATTTTGTTCTAAATTTTTAATTTTTTAAAATTAATATAACTCATATTATTTTGTCTATACATCATCAAAATAAATAGATATATGTTCTATAAAATATTTTGCAGTAAATTCAATTTTATGGTTTAAAATATTTTTCTAAAATCCATTTGTTATGAAATTTTGTCTACTTATATAAAAAAGAATTTTAACTCACATTTATAAGTGTATTATTTTATAATTTTTTATATATATGGAATCATAATTTCCCGACAACATTATTTAATCAATTTTAATTTTTTTTCTTAAGATTTATTAATCATGATAGAGTTAAGTCATCATGATGAATGATAAAATGGGAAGGGTAAACTAAGAGATAAGCCCTCCAATATCAATAAAATTTGTAAAAAAATCTAGAGTATGAAATAAAATTATAATATCATTTTAATTGTAACAAATTATATTAATTTTTATCATGAAAGTCATTTGTTATATTTAAAAATCTTAATGTTTACAAGTGTACCATTCCTCTCAGTTATAAAAGGGAACACCTGATTGTAAATTATGGATAGACATGGAACACTATATATAAATCATGATATACCCAAATACCATAACAAATATCTTCTCTATATCATAGAGGTTATGGTCTAACCAAAATACCATTCTTGGAAGGGTTAAGGTGTAAGCTATTGGAATGTATCTAAAGAGGAGGTATAAGTAATAGTCGATTTCTTTCTAGATTATTTATTCATCTAAGACATTCAAACATATTCTAAAAATTAAAATATAATTACATATCTATCATAAATATAGATAAAATTTACTATAATTATGGGAAAGAATATTTTCTACCGCATTTCCATTCTATGAATAATAAAAACAACTCCCAAGAGTATGTGCGGACTATTGTCTCCATGATGTGATGTGTTTCATTTTTCATCATTGCCTCCCATTTATGGATATAAATATGGAACTAATGAACATAGATTATATTTATATAAAAAATTTAATTTTATAATAATAATTAACTGTCTACCTTTAACCATATCATCAGTTGTAGAATTGACATGGTGCTCATATATATGAGCAAACTGCTGATTCCATTAACAATGTGTTTCACTTTTTTATTTATCATGTCATGCTGATAGTTATATAGATGAGTTTTTTAAATATATGTGAAATTTATGATTACATTATTATTATATAATGTTAAATTATTAAATATATTCTATTAATTGGATTTATTGAAAAATTTAGTCATCACATGTGTATACGTGTAGACAGCAGCCTCCATAAAGTGGTGTAATTCGATTTTCATCACCATCATGAAATTTTAGTTATAAAATAATATATAATGATTAAATTTAATATTTTTGAAAATTTTAATATGATAGGGATTATTCAAGCATTACCATGGTTAAATAATTATAACATCTTATATAAAACCATGCATGAAAAATATAACACTTGATAATTGAAAATTGTATTATACGAATAATTTTTAAAAATTAGGCAATTGTATATTATTTTAAAATGATATGCTATAAAACAATTATGAATAATAATATATTATAGATATATAATAATTACAAAACATTCATACTATATATTAGATTTCAGACAAAACAACCCAGAACTAATTATAAAGATTCCATGTCTCATGCTTCATTCATTAAGACGTATATCATATTCACCACTGGTTTTATATTGTGTATTGAAAAAAAAAAATTTTTATAAAAAACCATGAAATTTAAATCATTAAAACAATAAATCTTTATTTTAATATGTTATGGTAATTAGATTCAAGATATGTCAATGTTGTAAGGGGTTCCTCATATAAATTTACATTTATTGAGATTGGTTCTATATTCTCCCCCATATCTATTTTATATTGTTAATAAAGATCACATGATTTTATTTTATATTATTTTCTTGAAAATTATTAATATTTTCTAAAAAATATAATGTTATCTCTTTAATGAGGTTTTAATTTAAGGTCTACCAATGTGGAAATACTTTCTTTCACAATCTAACGTTTTATCGAGATTGTTTACGTTTCATTTTCTATTTTGGGAATAGTAATCTATTTCTCCCCTAAAAAGGGGTTTAATATCCTGTGGTTATTTTTTGGTTTAAACAATTATTTTAAATTTCTATGTCTTTGTAAATCAAAAATAATAATAATAAATCTAAGAATAACAATCCTTATTTCACTTTATCCTGGGAATCCTTTTTTTCATAACAAGGTTCTTTAAAATGATTTGAAAATGTTATTTTACATAATCCATTTATTTTTAAATTTATTTTCATATTTAGTTTATATTATTTTATATTTTATGAATATTATTCAATAAAATATTTTCAATATTTTCATATTTGAATTTGTACACAAGTTTGAAAATCTACTTTTAAAATGTTTACCAAATAAATTAATTTTATCATTTATTGATTTCTCTTCATTGTGGTATTTTCATTAAAATATTTCATTGTTTCGTAAAGAAAAATATATTCCCTTTTTATAAATTTTTTTTTTGAAAGATACAAAAATTAAAGTCTATTTCTTGTTGTTATTAACATCATCGAGTGAATTCTCATATAAAATAACTTTTCATCTATGATAACATTCATCATATATTCTTTTTCTTATCTTGGGATATAATAATATTACACCACCATCTTCATTTATCCATATATCCAATTAAGATTATTTTTTATGACATTTCATGGAACATATTTCATTATTATGGTTTAATGAAAGTATGAAGTAATAATTAATGTTTTATGTTCAAAAAGGAAATATGGGAATGGTATATTGTTATGAAATGGTTAGGTCTGCTATTGTATTAAATTTCTCCATGAAATGTTTTATATCACACCATATAAAAAGTGTACATATATGGTTTTAACTATCCCATGAGGGAACATGTGTAATTTTCATATGCCCAATAGGGTACACAGGTAATTATCCCCAATGTAATAGGGTTCTTTGTCAGTTACCCCAATCCTACCAAATTACATGGGTGGTAATCCATTTCATGTTCTGTGAGTATTACCATGGTAATAATCACTGAAATATTATTTATATGATTATTTTCATTCAAAAAATATATGTCTTACTATTAGATGTTCTATCATAGATCATGTTTGATTTCTGATGATTTTGTAATGTGGTTATGAAAAAGGCTTCAGACATGAATCTTGTTTTATGGTTTAAGAAATGATTGTTATGATCTCATAATTTATGATCATTTCTCAAAAATTTAATCTTTTTTAAAAATCGTTAATGATGATAGATTAATGTCTCTCATGTTTACTCTTAATGATCATATTACATCATATTATATTTAATTTCAACTTCCATAGGTAATGAAGATATTTTCTAAGAATAAAATGTATAAAAATGGTACTATATGCGAAGATGTTTTTTAGATATATTGAAAAAAAGTCATAAAATTTGTTGATTATATATCTAGTCTCCAAATAAATTATTCTTTTATGGTTCCTAAGTTTATTTTTTTATGATATGTATTGAATATTCATTTACAATGACGTATCTAGGGTTATATAAGTTAATATAAATCAATGGTTTATAATTTTTATAGATCATGATATGAGAATTGAGATTATATATCCTTATATAACCTTTGATAAATAAAATGGATATAGGATGAACCTAAGTTTTCATTACATAGTAAAAATGTGTTAAAATTTAGGATATGATATGAACGATATTCATTATCATATGGTTGATCAATATGATTATTTACGCTCAAATAATCTTTTTAGGTAAAATAAAATGGTTATAAGGGGGATGAACCTTGTTACTGATGAATAGGATGTTCAATGAAATGATTTTCCTCATGAAAAACACAATATAATGTAATATGGGTTGAAAAATATATTTTTTATTCAGACATAACTCCCATAAGATATTAATGGTAACATCTGTCCTGATGAATATCCAAATGTCCAATGGATGGAAAAATTCATCATCAATGTATTCTAGAGTTAATGTCCACCTTCCATAAATACATCCATTAATCCAAATATTGTTGAAAATTTTAACAATGTCAAATGAAAGATAGTTTCCATTACCCATTTATCATACAATGGGATTGTTTTTTTCAATTTGAATCATTTAGAATTTGAATTTAGATAATGCAAGATTATTATAAATAACATGATCCAAGACAAAGTAATTTAATAAATAAAATGGGTTTAGTTTTAAGAGGTTTTTTTCAGTAATAATTTTAATAAAACTATTCTTACTTATATAAATATGCAATTCATGAATGTAATGTAAAAGGGATTATGAATTAGACATTTATTATGTTGAAACTTTCACCGTATATGAAATGTATGAATCGGGATTTATAATATAACATGAAATATAAATTGATCGATTCTCTAGTGTCTAAAAATTTCTCTAAAAATAATTACCTATAAGAGAATATGATAGCTAAGAATAAATCATATAATGTTCTCTCAAGGTATAAATTGAGAATTAAGACTCTCATAATTCTCATGGTTTTTGGGGAAAATGAGAAATATGGATTTTTATTGAGATTAAAATACTATAAACCTTACGGAATTAAAATTAATGTTTTTTTAAATGTGTTGGAGGAATAAAAGGGTAAATTACCACCATGGGACAAGTAAATAGTTATATTATGGAAAATAAGGTTATTGAGATCATAAATTCCATAGATATATATGTGAATAGAATTTCCAGTCGAATGATTTACCAACACATTAAAACAATAATTCTAAAGAGTATATAAATTATTCTAAAAAATAAACCAATCCAATGTTTAATGATAATATTCAATTAATGAAAAAAACTACATGAAATGAAATACATGTAATAATTATGAAAAAAAATTACATCAGTCACCTGAAAAAACTATGGATATGTACTATTATTATCCATTCCGTAGCTATAAATTTACTATTTCATTCTAGATCTAACCAATATGGTTTATCTAGGATTTTTTACAAGGATATAAAATTATCACAGAATGGAAAGATAAATAATTATTTGTTAAATATTTTGGTGATATGATAATTTCCTCACAAGAATAGAACACCTTTATAGTAGATGATTGTGGCAATTTTATTCTAGTGTATATTATTTTTCTCCCTATATAAAACATTATATTATTTTGGGAATTAATTACATCGCTCTATAAAGAAACATATTCAATCAGTGGCGTAGGGATGAAAAGTTTCATATCATGAATATACCTATGTTCATTTTCGGGGAATGGATGACTCTAAAATCCCATTGAAAATTAAATATATTAAATGAGAAATAATAAATTTCATAATGGTTACTTAGTTAAAATGGTTCAGGAGAAACATAATATATGATATAGTGAAAATTATAAGGCTAAAAGATGATTTTCCTAGTCATACCGAATATGGTATGGTTGATATCACAAATTTTGTATTGAATAATCTTGGGATTCCATTATCTATTTTCTCTAATAAGTGTCAATTAAAATTATAATGAAAAACATTATGTAAGGGTGTATAAGGAAACTCTGTGTTATATATGAAAATATTCTCTATAATGAATTTTATTTATTCGATAAATTGTAATGACTACAAAAATTAGAAAATTTGATTAATAATTGATTAAAATTAAATGATAATGGAATTATTATATAGTTAAATAAAATAAATGACAATATAAAAGGAGTAATTTATCTGATAAAATATGTTCAATCTATTATTAATAATTGTCTATATTTTCATGTAATACTTTTGATAAATGATATAAAAAACATTATTGATTAAATTAATGTAATAATTAATAATATAAATTATGTAAATTTATGAAATAGTTATTCAATGATAAGGAATACTCACAAAATATAACATTGATATATATAATTTTTTAAATGACAATGTTTTATTAAATATTTTTTATTTAAAATTATTCTTGACTTATGTAGAGTTTAATATTTATTTGGGATAATATAAAACAAGAAAAAGATCCGACGTTAAAAAGGGTTTTATAAAGATAGTATTGAATATCACAATATATATCTGCATTCACTAGGGTGGTACAAAAGTATGGTATCCTAAATGATCACATTAAACACATTTTTAAAATTTATTTTCCTTCTACAGAATACCAAAAATAATTATCTTCCTTATAAACAAGTGGTATGACTGGTTGGGATTATTACTGGCTCGAAGATAGTAAATCAATTAAGGGAGCACCTTCCAAGGGACAATCTTAGATCTTGAATGCTTGGTTTCAACAAAAATATTCAATTATTATTCAATCAAAAGAAACTTCCCATTATGTAGAAAATCATTCTTCACAACATTAACCATGGATTAAAATTAATCCTAATATACTTTGGAAAGACTAATTTAATTATAGAGGTGAACTTCGATGAAACCTTTATGTGTATAAATGACACCCCCATACCCGGGGTGTAAAGACTTAATTATTTATATAATAGTACATTTTTAATTTCTATTAATATTTATTAATAAAATATTAATTTTATGTTATATATGATACTTTTTTTAGATAAATTTCTCAACACGCAACAATAGATTTCCTTGAAATCTTATGTTTCACACAACATTGAGGTATATTGAAATATAAAATAAAAATATTATTATTTTAAATGATTGTTAACACATAGATGTTGTATTGATAGGAATGAACATAAAAAACTAAATTATGATTAAAAATGTTTGTTAAATATTTTTAAAATTATCCAAATAAATTTAATGTTTTAAAATAAGAAATAATCTGATTTTAAGCAAGCAATACAATAAAATTCATAAAAAGGTCGATCTCAATTTACATTGGATAAAATTCAGGTATTTTATGATAAAAATGATTTATAACGAATAATGAAAATACTACATTTTAATTCAAAACTACCTTTTAATCAAATTTATTTATATATTTATATTTTACTTTTTAATGGATTTAAAAGTTTAATTATATTATGTTTTTATAATTTAATCCAATAATGGGAATTTTATGAAATTTATTTTTTAAATTGGACAGAAAAACATGACAATCATTTGATAGTTATTATTTCTAAAAAACTATCTTTTTTTGTTTTGACTACAATAATTAATTTTAGATTAATTTCATCCAAGTCTATGTTTTGAATTTGTAAAAATTGATTCCATATTTTCAATCTAGAGGCCCAAATTGTGTAAATATGTACATTTTATTTTTACTCATTATGAAAATTAATTTCAGTAAATATTTTATTTACCATGGTTAAAGTGTAAATCAGGTATATAAGGGTATCAAATAATATTATAATAATATTAAATTACTCTAACACATGTCCAAATATATTTTTTTGATATGTAAAATCATAGGAATCCATGGGTCAATTTTAGAACTTCCTGGAGCAACTTGAGTTTGAAAATGAAATTTAATAACATTTAATTTATAGTTATCGAAAATATAATTTGAACATATATATTTTACCAAAACAATTATTATGTGGGGATATATTAGTGATTTCTTAGAATATAAATATTCATTAAAAATATAAAAATATTTACAATATTATCATATTTTGTTTATCATTTTTAGACATCAAATAAATAAATATAGGTATGCCACAATAATGATGTAGTGATTACCTTATTAATGAAGGATTTAAATTTATTGTATAATAAATAATAAAATAATATTAATTTTAAAACATTATATTATATACAATAATATTACGTTTGAGTATGACTTGTTATATTTTAATTAATGAAGTTTTTTTAAAATAATATTGTTATTAGGTATTTTTAATATGTCATGATATAAATAGTATAAAAATATAATTAAATGAGTTTTTAAAACATATACAATTTTATTAAATGTTATAATAGTATTAAAAATATATTATAAGTCCAAATGACTTATTTAATTTTTAAAATGTTCTTAATAAACAACTTTAGGTTAGATTGGTATTTTATAGTAACTATATTAATTATATATTATGAATATACAATAAGACATTGTAAGAGTTAAATTAGTTATCTTATGGTTAAAGCTCAAGGATATGGTAAAGGATGTGAACTAAACTTGTATAAAAACTATTGGGTGATAGTGTTTCGAAAAATAATCATATTATATTCAAATTAAAAGATATTTTGACCTTTTTAAAATCAAAATTCAGTTTATAATAAAACAAATATTGCAATACCTTCCAAAAGTGCCCCTCCTCCTTCTTATAAATGGGAACATACTCTAACCCTCACTCACACATCTCAGGACCCTTGGATTCTAAATAATCTTCCCAAATATGCACCAAATATCCCTATATTCCTCCATTAAGCATTACCTTGGGAAAATGAAATTCAAGAAATCCTTTTTCCTCAGATCCGTAAAAGTTGTAAGATTTAAATGTAACGTCTTCTCTCATGTTTCTTTCTATTAATTTCATTCTCCACTCAATAAGATATTATAATCCATTTATAAAATTAAAATTTATGAACCCTCAATATACTAGGTTTTGTTTTTAAGGGGATTCAACCAACACTCACACACACCTCCATCTTATGAATTTTTAACAAACTATTTTTGTGGACGGAGAAATGATACCTCAAGAAACGATGATTGTTCGATTTTCCCTTACCACCCCCATTGTGGCCATTATGATGGAATAGTATTAATATATGATTTATATTTTATTTATCTTTTATCTATTATACTGTATTTTTTATTTATAAACATACCTTTATGCTTTTCATGATGTGTAAATATTATAATTTCATTTGAGGATGTGAGGACTACCTCCCCTCAAAGTGATATGACTCATTCCTTCTATATATGCCTGAATGTCCTGAAGGCCTTATTTTTTATTTTGTTATATATAATCCCCCATATATGGGTTTAAGGGGAGCCTGAATATGACCCATAAGACCAAGGGACAATGTCGGACATGACCTGTAATACATAACCTAAAGGCCGAGAGGCATGCCATGCCCATTACATGACCCGTAGGCCTAACCCACTAGAATTTCTCCTCCACAGCTTGTACATCATTGATAACCTATATTCCAAACTTTTATCATTCAATTCCTATCATTTTCCCATACAAAGATGCACAGAGCCTTGTCCTGATGGCACTTTCCATACCATCTTATTCTTCCAATCTGGTTAGCTTTGCTTCTGGTGATTGCTACTCTTGTTTCTCTACTCCACTTATGGGGCCTGGTCTGTGTGAAATTGGATAATCCATGGTCTCTAAGGCCCAAATAACCTATGTCTCGAATGACTTTGATTCCCAGGAGGCCCTTGAGACCCATAGGCACAAACCAGTGGCCCGAAGGCCCAAATCGGGTGAATAGTTTTGGCTGCCACAGTACCGAACAATACCTGCTACGACACTACTACAGTATCTTGGAAATTTTCCTCCCCCTGGTTTTAAACCCGTGACTCTTGGATTCTAAGCATGAGCCCATTCCACTTGGGTAGGGGATCATTGGCTATTCATGTTATAACTGGAACATATAAAGGATTGAATAATTAAACAATTGTAAAATATATTACATAGATATTATACTGAAATTATAATATAACTATGTACAGTTTAGTTTTCATTCCTTTAAATATTAAAATGAAATTAAAGTAGCCTTCATACGTACGTATGACATACCATCTCCACTGTACATTACATTTCATATATCCAACTGTTATATAATATTTTAAATACATATATACTGGATCTAAATAAATATATACTAGATATATAATTTATTTTAATCATTCACATAATTCTTGTGGTAATGGAAATTTGAACCCATGTACAATATATATTTATAACAATTACATTTTGACTCTAGTACAGAATATCAACAAAATGACCGATATTAACTAAAATAATTATATAATGCTTATAATCTGTTAATAAGTAATATAAATAAAAAATAAACATGAAAAAGGTTCGGATGATAGTATTGATAAAATTTTGTTTATTATTCAAAAATAATAAGGAACATAAGTGATTAGTCAGACTCAAGGTAAGGGAACCTTTCACCCTCCTATTTTAGTTATATACTTTTTATGTTAGGACTTTTAATTTCTTTTTTCATATGCTGGGATATGTTCTTATATATCCTTATTATTATAAAATATTATTTCCAAAGGATGAGAGTCCTTTTTCTCTCTCATCAAGTCATTTTCATAATTTTTAAGTGATGTCGTTATGAAGCAGAATTTTTGTAAGGGAATTTCAAAACTCAATTTAAACTCATTTTGTTTTACACAAACTTCATTGATTATATTGTGCCACGATTATGTGTAGAGTTGCAGTTAATTTTTTTTTTGTAACTTCCACTTCCAATTTTTGGATATACTTTTTCAACACAGAATCACCCCACTAATAAATTCTTACGTCATTTATAGGAAATTTGTAAGTGAAATATTAACTCAATCACTATTAATTATGATAAATATCACATTCATTGGTTTTGTTTTTCCATGAATATGTGGGAATGACCAATAATGGTTTTAAAATTAATATTCACGTATATTGAGAGTATTTATATTTTTCAAACATAATTATGTCATTGATTTATCCTTAATCTAATGATATTTTATTTGTAAGAGACTATGTCTCAATCTCCTTTCATTGAGGAATATATTGATATTGGGAACCTCTTTTATCCTATGGTTTATATAATAACCTTTGACATATTATATCATGAATCCCATTATTATCATGATATTATTTGTATTGTTTAAATGTTATTATTTAATTATTTTTATTCAAGTATTTTCTCCATTGGAAAGGCAACCTTTAACTAATATATCATTTTAAATGTTTTCAATATTTCTTCTTATAAATTTTTCTAATCAATTCCCATGTTTTCAAAATGGATTTAAGGATTTATTTATTTGGAAATTAATTTTTTAAAATGTTAATTCCTTTTAATGTTTTAATGTTGTAGGGGACACATTGATTCCAAAATCACAATATTAAATGTTTTAAATGGTTTTGGAAATGGATATTGTATTTATTTCTTTTGATTAATTAGTGAAAGGTTAATAATTTCATTCTTATATGTTTTACTATTATGTAATGGTAAATAGATATTTTATGGGTGGTTACATGATAAACCAAATACGAGTTATTCAATAATAAAACTAGGGTGGGCGATCCCGAGATAGATCTCTAATGGATTGGTTAATATGAATGAGGTGGAAATTAATGTTTATCATAAGATATTTATAGAATGTACTATGATGGGTATTCCAAATGTAACTCCCTATGTAGCTGTGAAAGCTACAATGGAAGTGTGTCATGGATGCCATAATATACCTTTATGATTATGGATTTCTATGTGTTATTCATAAATCTTATGATTTCATGATGTATGTTAAATATATTTTGTTTTATGATTGAGAAGTATGTTTTCATTGATTTTTATGTATTAGTGTACTAATGTTTTCTTTCCTTATTTTATAATCCATACCAAGATTTTTATGCTCATCCCATTTTTTTGAAATGTTTTTCCAAGGGTATATGCAAGGGAAAGAAAAAGAAGTATTAATGAATATTTATATCAAGAAAAGAACTCCTCTTTTATTTTTAGAGATTAATAATTGTGAATTTTTTTGGATATAGTAAAAGTGTCTACTTTTTAATTTTTGAGATGTAATGTAATAGTTGGGACCTAATTTTCTAAAACTATAAACCTAAAAATTTACATAATGTGAATTCTTGACATAACTAATGATTATTTAATGTTTAATTATGGGGCCTTATAATAGGTATCAATGATCAATATTTATACCTTTAGGGGATATTATGTTCTTTAATCATTAGTGACATGATTTATATAACCATGGTGGTTGGAATATTGGATTTTTTTCATAATTATTTTAGATAAATTTAATTAGTTTACTATTATATGTATAAGTATATATTAGTGTTCACCCTCAACATAAGATTGTATATGATGATTTTACTGATATTCTAACACTAAAATTTTTTGTTTTAGAGTAAATGGTTGGATCAATAAGGCACCAATGTAATAATTGATGTGAAGGAAACTCTTGTTGTTTTCTTAATATGTGACTGAATGAAACGGGAGCTATAATGAGAACTCTTTTGTTTATTCTCAACCTACTATCTGGATTCAATATAGACCACTTGAACCTCGATTATTTTTCTAAGGAATTATATATACAAGAAATGAATCCCTATGAATGTTTATGTAATAATCATAAAGGTAAGTATATTCAAAAACCTATGTGTAATGTATGTGGAAATAAACAAATAAGAAAATTCTTCAAAGTGATAAGAAGATTCTATAGATGTTGTAACGAAGGTCATATATCAATAACCTACTATAATAAATATAAGCATCCAGTTGACTCCATGGAATGAAAAGTGGTTCTTTCTATGGGATCAATTGTATGATTTAAATTTCGTGTGCATGGTCATTATAAAAAAACATTTCTAACGAAGATGGTTTTGGAATGGGATAATCTGTACTATATAAATATATATTTACCAATACCTAATTCCATTCCAATTGCAGATGTGGAAACATACAATGTCCTATTAATGGTTTGGATTATTTCTTCGCTAATTTTTAGACATTATTGAATCTTAAGATATGATCCATGATTTTTTTTTCGGAAAGAAGTATTACTGAATATGTTAAAAAATTGTTAAGAGATCTCGAATATTTCCAGATGATTAAGATGTATAAACATTAAAAATTCAAGTGTTATGTTAAATATTTGGGTGATAAGGCGCTTAAAATTATTAATTCTATTTTATTAATGGATTACTTTGGAAGACATTTCTATTTTATTAGTAACCCTGATATTTGTTATGTGAAAATTCTATTTCTTGAAGAATTAACTATTATTTTGTTTTCATAGTTATAAAAACTTATTAGGGTTAATATGATCCTATAATTCTAGGAAATTATGGGTTATTAGATGTTTGGATAAAAAATGTATGGTATGAAATAAATTTTGAGGTTAAAAAATGTTTTGGATATTTTTAAGTATTTTATCTAATTTTTATATTGTAATTTTAATTATATGGTTTTTCATAAAGGACAATATGAAGACCGTGTGACAACCCATCACATTGGACAAAGATGCGGGAATCAAACCCACAAACAAATTGAAATTGGGATTTATCTCCAACAATTGTACTATGTGAAGTCCCTAGTTTATATGACTAATTTCTTTAGTTAAATAAATTTATGGATCAAGAATTAGTTGATTTTTTGAACTTCTTTTTTATCAAATGGATATCCTTAGTATAAGAAAATGATTTTGTGATAATGTGATAAATGATATTTTGGAATACATATTATCTTTTTGTAAACTATATAACTATATAAAATAGAATATTATGGGATTTTATTTAAGGAGTAATGGTTGAATTGTATTTTTAAAGAATCTATGTTTTCATTGGTGACTTATAGAAATATGGGTTATTTATAGAAATTATTAAACTATATTTGAGAATATCTGGTTCTTTTTATTACTTTTATGTATGATACATAAATAGAAGTGGGTGTTTTTTAGAGATAAATGTTAATATTTAGAATGGAAGAATATGTGATCAAATTAATTGGGGTTTTGGGTTTCAATATCAGTTTGATTATATTGAATAATTTTATGGAAAATTGTGTATTGATTATTATTTGTTGAACTTTTGGTACTGTTAGTTAAAATTTGGAGATTAAGAGTAGTATTTATTTTTATAAAGGTTTATCCTTTTTAAGGATTATGTGATATTTTCCTAAACATTTTTTTAGGTAAATTATAAATATATGAGAAATATATATTTCAGCTTTTCAGGATTTTAGATTCCCTAGAAGACGATTCTAGTGCTTCAGGTGTGACTAATTCATCTTGAATACTCATGCTTCGGAGGAAATATGAGTTTGTGGTAGAAATTTATTAAAGGAAGAAACTATACTTTTAAATTTACATTATTTTTTTATGTTCTTATTAAATCTCATAAATAATTTCCTCAAATTTATGAATATTTACTTAAAAAAATATTTTCTATTTACTTATCCAATAGGTGAATAAAATACTATTTATCCCATCACATGTTTATTACATTCTTGTTCATAACATCCTCCTAAACATGTTTTATATCACACTCCATTAGAATATGATTGTTAGTTTCTCATCCATTTACATATTTTCTTATATGGAATCCTATTATTTGTTAAAATGGGTGACCATTGTACTTATCTTTCTTTATTTTAACGTGATAGTTTTATAGACTCCATTTTCAATGTGGAATATTAAATGAAGTTTCGAATTATAATTTTAAAATTGTTAGGATTTAATTTACAAAAGTAGGGAATGATTTAACAACTTAGGTATTTAGAAAATAATAATTTTTTCATTTCTGTTAATATTTATGAATAAAATATTAATTTTAGGATAAATTGGGTAATTTTTTTGATACCATACTCATTACGCAATGATGGTTTTCCTTGATATATTACGTGTCATAGGCTTTGGGTAATACCAAAAAATAAAATAACATTATTATTATTTTAAATTATAGGTTACACATAGTCATTGTATTTCTGGGAATAATCAAAACTAAATACATTATTATTACACATGTTTGTTAAATGTTTTTATATTTATCCAAAAAAATTAGAGGCATAAAATAATAATGAATCTGATTTTAAGCATGAAATACATTAATATTCTTTTAACGGTTGATTTACAACATTTTTATGGAGAACCCTGTTTAAATCATGTTTTGGTCACTTTTATATATTCTATTTGACAAATTAAAATTATAATTTAGAATCGACACATCAAAATTTTCATTGGATGAAATTTTGGTATTTTTTAAATAAAGTTCAATTTTTAATGATTAGTGAAAAATACTGCATTTTGATTAGAAAATGAATTTCAAACTAATTTATTTATATAGATAGATTGCGCATTTAATTGGTATTAATGTTTAATTGGATTATTTTCTTATCAATTAATCAAATGATAGTCATTTTATGTAATTTCACTTTTAAATTGGACATAAACACATGTCAATCTTTTGATAGTTATTAGTTCGTAAGAACATGCTTTTTTTTGTTTTGACAACGAGAATTAATTTTAAATTATTTTCTATCGATTATCGGTTTTGAATTTTTAAAAAAGGATTCCATATTTGGAATCAGTATGTCAAAATTTTGTATATAGGTACCTTTTATTTTTGGACATTATTAATATTAACATCATTAAATAATTTATTTACCATGGTTAATGGGTAAATCTGATAAATAAGGATAAAAAAACTAATATATTAATTTTAATTTAACCTAACACATAACCTAATACTTTTGGATAAGTTATTTTTGTACATTGGAATCCTTGGGTATATTTTTGGACCCAATCAGGCCACTTGTGTGTTAAAATGAAATTGAACTACTTTTAATTTCATGTCAACAAAAATATTACATAAACATATATCTTTTTCTGAAACAATTTTTATATTGGGTAATATAAGATATCTCTTAGAATATAAAAAGTAATTATAAAGATAAAAAATTTCTTACATCATTGTATTTTATTTGTATTTTTTTCATCATATAAATAAATTTATTTTTGACACAATGATGATGTAGTGAGTACCTTATTAATTAATGACTTAAATAGGTAATATTATAAATATTAAAATAAATTAATTTTGAAAATTTTTATTTAATTATAGAAATTTTGGTGTGATTATAACTTGTTATGATTGAATTATTTAAGTTTTGTCGAAACAATTAGGTTGTTACGAATTTTAAAAAACTCATGAGATGAATAGTATAAAAATTGACATAAATGATGTTTTAAAACAAATACTAATTTATTAAATTATATTATAGACCTTAAAATATAATATACAACCAAACGATTTATATAATATTGAAAATTTCATTTATCAACAACTGTAGAATCTATTGTAATTTAATAGTAACTATATTTACAATATAGTATGAATTAACAAGAATATATGGTAAGAGTTAAATTAGTTATCTAAGGGTTAAAGGTAAAAGATACTGTCACTTTTTTATTTATTATTGTATAAAAACTTTTGGTTGAGAAGATTTAGAACAATACTCATATTATCTTAGAATGAAATGAGTTTTGGTCCTTTTGAAAATCTATATTCTGTATATAATAAAATAATATTGTAATACCTTCCCAAAGTGCCCCTCCTACCCCTTATAAAAGGCCACAAACATTAACCCTTAATCACACCTATCAAGCCCCTTGGCTCATCCTAAAACATCTCAAATAAGTTCCAAACATCCCTTTCTTCCTCTTATAAGCATTAACATGGGCAGAAGGCAATTCATGAAAGTATTTTGGCTCAAATCAAAAGAAGTTACATGATTTAGAGATAACGCCTTCTATCAAGTTCCTTTCCTTTATTTTCCTTCTCCAAACCATATACTCTTATTAATATTTTATTAAATAAAATATCCAGTATTCTAAATACACTAGGATGTTGTTTTGGGAAAATATTGACCTACACTCACACACATCTCAGTCTAATGTATTTAGAAAATAATGTTTCTGTGGATGGCAAACTACTGCCTTACGAAACAATGATTGTTTGATTTTCCTTTACCACTTCTCAAGGTGGCTATTATTATAGAACTATATTTATATATGATATATATTTTATTTATATGTTATCAAGGATACTATAATTTTTATTTAAAAATATGACATTAACCTTTTTAATTATTTGTAAATATGATATTTTTATTTGAGGAAGTGCGGACTACTGCCCCCCTCAAAGTGACATGACTCATTCATGCTATACATAAAACATATAAAAGAAGGAATTGATTAAATTATGTAACATATATAACATATATGTTATACTATAATTACAATATACCAATGTATCATTTATTTTTCATTCCATTAAATATGAAAAAGAAATAAAAGTAGTGATCATGCGTATGTATGACTTACCATCTCCATGAACTGTGCCATTAATTTATTATATCCATCAATAATGGTCTTTTTAAAATAAATATATATTTTATATAAATACATATATACTGGATATATATTATATTTAAATAATCAGTCCAATTTTGTATATATTCTACTTTTGAATACCTGGATAATTTGTAATTATAACAATTTTATTTTTGACTCAGGTTCTGAATGTTGAGAAAACTACTGATATTAACTTAAATAATTATATAAGGATTATTATGTGGAAATAAATAATTTAAAAGGAATAATAAAATAGAAAAAATTTCATAATCAAGTATAAATTAACTTACATTTCTTTTTCATGAATAACATGGAACATACGTGACGAGCTGGACTGAAGGTAAGGGAACATTTCTCCCTCATCTTTTAGTAATGTACATATTTTATGTTATATCCTTTAATTTCCATTTTATTATGTTTTGATATGTTCTTCAATATCCTTATTGCTGTAAATATTATGTCTATGTTATTATATACCATTATCCCTCTCATAAACTCATTTTCTGAATTTTTTAATGAAGTTGTTAGGCTGCGGAATTTTTGTAACAGAATTTCAAAACTCAATTTCCCCTCATTGAGTTTTATACATACATAGATAATTATATTATTCCATGATTATTTGTGGAATAACAATTTTTTTATTTATTTTTTTATAATTACCACCTCATTTTTTGTGGACATACCTTAGGAACACATAATCGCCCCATTGTTAAATTCATACATCATTTATACAAATATTCTATGGTAAATCTTATCTCAATTTCCATTCATTGAGTTAAATACCTCTGTTAATGATTTTTTTATCATGAAAATGTGTGAATGGCCACTAATTTTTATATACATAATATCCACTTATATTATGTGTTTTTATATTTTTCACACATAATTATTTCATTGATTTATCCTTAATCTAATTATACAATCTTTGAAAGGGACTACGTCTCAACATCCTTTCTTTGAAGAATTTCATGATATTTTGGAACTTTATTATCCAAAGTTATATATACTACCCATTGAAATATTATATCATGAATATTTTTATTATCAAGACATTATAAGTATGGTTCAAATGTTATTCTTTAATTATTTTTATTTAGGTATTTTCTCATGTTGTAAGGGACTATTTAACTAAAATATAGTTTTAATTTTTTTTAAAGATTTATTCTTCTAAATATTTCTCATAAAGGCCATGTTATAAAAAAATTTATGAATTTATTTATAGGGACATTAATGCTTTAAAATGATTATTTCTTTTAATGTTTCAAATTTTTATTGGACACTTTGATTTAAAAATATCTTTATTAAATATTATAAATGGATTTTTAAATGGATCCTGAATTGAATTCTTGTGATTGATGAGTGAAATGTTGATAATTACATTATTTTATGTGTTATGATTATGTAATGTTTTTTAAACATTTGACCTGTGGTTATGTGATAAACCAAATACATGTGTCCATGTGATTAACCTAGGGTGGGTGAGTCTAAGATTGATCTCTAATGCCTTGGGAAACATGACACTGGTAGACATTATTATTTCTCCTATGAGATTTAGGTAATATATTGTGATGAATATTCTAAACATAACTCTATATATACTTATGAATGCTACAATGTAATTATGTTATATATGCTATAATTTAACTTCATTATTTATGATTTCAATGTGTTATTCATAAATATTTTTATTTCATGAGGTATGTTAATGAGATTATGATTTACTATTGAGAAGTATTATTTCTTTTATTTGTATATATTGATAGACTAATGTATTCATTCTTGATTTTATAATCCTTTCAGAGGTTTTTATTCTCAACCCAAGTTTTTGAAATGTTTTTCATGGGTTAGATGAATGGGTAAGAGAATGTAATTATAAAATAATACTTATATCATGATAATAACTCATGATTTATTTAATGAGTTTCATTTTTAAGATTTTATTTCTATATAGATGAAGTGTCTAACTTTTATTTTATTAGATGTATTTTAATAGTTACTGCCTAATTCTCTAAAACTCTAAACTTTAATATATCCCGAACATTAATTCTTGACTTAACTCAAGATTATATAATGTATAAGAATGGGGCCTTATACAAGGACCATGGAATTCCCAGGATAGAACCATCACCAATTACCTTTATTAGTGAACGAATTAGCATAACCCACCAGATGTATTTAGCCACTAGACGATTTTTGGAGATTCTATTAACAACCAACAACCATATAATATTTAGAACATAATAATATTTTCCAATTCCATAGATTTAATATTTTATTATTCAAATAAATCCCTATAAATAATAATAATTATTGCATTAATTAAAGTATTCTGAATGTTAAAAAGTACTTCATATAGATCTTTTTAGATATTGAAAATGGAAGAGAAAAAAACTTCCACAAATAGGTTACAAACCAATTCCCTCAATTGTGAATTAGTGTTATATTTAATAAGGTTCTGTACCTATTTTGTAATATGGAAACTCCAAATTGAACATTTTGGTTTTTAAAAAAATGAGCAAAAAAAATTGCAACTGAGGAACAAATGCTGAAATTTTCATAAATCTAACAAAAAATATTACATAGTGAGGATACCTAAATTAAAATCCCTTACATCCAATTTGTTGTAAGCATACAACCCCTCCAAATTATCTATATCAATATAAAATAATAGGGTTATATAAAGGGGGTTTTAGTTATTAGTAACCACGATGGATTATCAATATCAACTTCATAATTGATTTTGTAATTCTACCTAATGTTAAAGATCCCAAACTCATTCTACTTCCAGATATTAGTATATCTATCAAAATGTGTCATCTTAGCATCTAATAAGAAGAATGATAGGTAATTGATAACCCCATGTGGTTACTATAATGTTGAAGATATGAAATAGATATACTCTATATTTTTTGAGGAAAATCCATGATTTTTTAAAGGGGTTAGTCCCACAAAAGAGTTTTCTTTAAATTTAGTATGGATTTTTGGCAAACCATAAAATTGGTTCTACTCATAATATCATTGAAGGATATTCTAAGGGAGGGTAATATGGATGAGTCAAGGTAATAAGAGGATACACAATTCATTTTGGACGTAATCTTATTGGATAAAAAATAAAGAGAAGGATTATATGAAATAATCAGTTTCCATGTAAATTATCCCCGAAGTGAATTATTAAATATTTTCAGATCTGTGATATAATAATCACCCATATCAATTGGTTTTATGAAAACATTAAATTTAATTGTTAAAATAAACTTTTCATGAACCAAACATATCAACATAAAATTTCAAACCATGTTTTATAGAATGTTGAAAATACCCATTAGCCATTTATACAATGTGAATGCATAAACAACCTTAGATGTGGTCAGAAAATTGGCCAAGAATATTCTCCCATTTCTAGAAATGTAATACCTTTACGAATATAAAATTGATTAATGATACTGGAACATGTATCTTTATGGTATTTTCTATTGATTTTACCCCAAATGATATGGACACCAAGATTAATGAACTGAAATTTTCCACTTTCCACCCTAAGATCATATACAATTATTTCTTACAATATTTATAAATTCCATCTCCAAAAAAATGAATGACTTATCCCAACTAATTTAATGTCATTCTACCTCATCATAGTGTTGAAAATTAGTTTTAATATTTGATAAAGTGCTTTTTAAGGCCTTCCCAAATTGTAGAAAATCATCAACATAGATACAATGGGATGGATTTTTCATATCCCACTCACCTTTATGCATTTTTATATCCAATTTGAGTCATATCCTGGATTCATATACTAGTATAATCCATATAAATTGAACATATATGTTTGAATAGGGGGTCACTATGTCTCACACCCCTTGAAAATCTAAATATGCACCTAGGGGATCCATTTATTAGAATAGAAATTATCACGATGCCAATGATAAAGATGATGGGTCTAATAATGGTAGTCTATAATGAATACATCATATGAACTACAAAAATTGTACTACATATCATAGTGTAAAAAAAATTGAGATGTCAATTTTTATGGAATATTTAACATATTTTTCTTTCTTCCTTATTAGATTGACACTTTTAGTGGTAGTAATCAATGAAATTTTAATAGTCCTTCCAAATACATAACCATAATTTTTTTTCTATTATTATTCCACCTCCTTATGTCCTGCACTCTAGTCTCAATGAAATTTACAATGATGTTAGGTAATGTATTTTAAATTTTAACCAACCTGTTGTCCTTGAGGTCAATGGACCATTATTTTTTTAGGAATAAATGAAATGAATATTTAGTTAACTCCATAAGGCATAGAGGCACGGTTAAAAATTTCTCAAAAAAAATTGGACACATCATCCTATAAAATATCTTAGTAAAACATTAAATATTATGTGTGAACCAATTTGGTCTAGTGGCACTATTAATATTGTGGGATAAGAGTTATTTTTTTATGTTATTCCTTCTATTGGGACATGATGAGGCTTCTTTTTTGATAATAATCAATTAAAATTAAAACATTATCAAAAATAAAATGGGTATTATCAGAACCATTATTAGATAATAGGGATTAAATTTGATTAATCACAACATCAGAGTTGCAACATTTAGATGTAATATTTCATCCGTTGATGTTATTGTAATTATAACTTCTACATATCAATTAATCCTTGGGTAGATGCTGAAAGACCTTAAAACACCTCACACCATAGCTATGTCATTTCCCATTAATATAATTTCCATATATCCATTTATTTGAGAGTAATAAGGTCACAAATATTATAATGTGGGAAATTTTGTTTTATATAAATAAAATCACCATTATAATTTATAATTTTGTAGCAAGAGAGACTATCTTAAATAAACTTTATTTCCTCGTCATGTTAGGAAAAATATTTCATACACTACTCTATTTAGTAACCATTTTTTATGAGTATTCTAGAATGTGATTGTAAAGGAATAACATGGGATTCATTCCTCTAGGATTACATGATAGACTCACTACATCCATGAATAACAAGATAACCATTATTAAATTTGAATGAAATATGAGTCGTATTTGTGTGATGCATGTGTAGGTCCATAATAATTTCATTGTGATCTTAATGATGTTTGGTATGGGTAAAACTATAGAATAACATGGACACACTATATCATCCAATTAATATCAATATCTATCTATTTTTCTGATCTTTCTAAATTTTATAGTAAATCAACTCCATTTAAAATCTGTCATAGAAATTTAAACCTAAAAATTATTAAAATAATAAATACCTGCATAGAATTTATGAAATAATATTTTCATGAAATTTATTCTCATTTTCTAACCAAGTAATAAAATAGAATTGAAGTCCCCAGTAATAATTCATTTGTTTCATGAAATTTTATCATACATTTACAAATGCCTCCAGAGCTCCCTTATTTTTATATTATATGAGGAAGTATAAAAAAAGAGATTAAGATTGAGAGAAAATTCATAGAAAAAGATTTATCACTGTGTAGTTGATAATTCAAGAAAACTGTGTTCAGAATGTTATCATGCTTAAAACCCAATAGACGATCAATTTCAAGGATATGAACATACTAAGAAACAATTTTATATCTAAAGTAATGCAATTTAAAGGAATTCTAAATGTGGAATAACATCTTTCTCTCTTCAGTTAAAATAGGGTTGGATTATGGGAAAGATGATAGTTCCAAAGTGTCATGACCATGGAAGAACTCCCGATTCATTCTATATTATAATATAATTTCTTCATTAATTAAGGTATTTTATTTTTTTAGAGATTATCCCTATTAGTAATATGATTAATGGGATTACTAACATTTCTTTTTTTGTTCCTTATATTTCATTTAGATTTTTAATCCTCTACTAAATTATTATTTTCTTTTTGAAATATAGGATCATACTATTTAGATCCATGTGGTTTTATTTCCTCTACATCTATCCACTTAGGGTAGAAAACATGTTACTGGAGTGAAAATAATGTAAAATAATTTTTTCATGTTCTCATATCGTGGATGAATTATCAGAAGTGACATTAATGGAAGGTTGTTCTATATCATCTAGAAAATACATGTGTATATACATATCAATTCTCTTTGTAAATTTTATAAAATGAGTGGAATAAACCTACCTAAAAATCTTTTTCCACTCAGATTCCAAAATTTCAACTCCACTTTCCTTTCAATATTTGGTTTTATAAAAATAAGGATTGGGTTTCTTTCTAAAAGAATGTTTCACACTACACACTATTTTGTGTATCAATATTTGTCATACGAATCAGAGGATTCTTTCTTGGCCCTACCCATGACTGAGTGAACCTATTAGCATTAAAGGGAAAATTTTAGATTAATTATTTTTCATTTTCCTCTATATTCAGTTCATCAATCCAGAGACTTGACTCTTTAATTTTGTGGATCATCATCTCACCATTGACCTACTTACTGTGTCATAGAATAATCCATCCTTTGATATGGTGTCTGTCAGATGATATTAGAAGTACATAGTAAACCATTTTACCTAAACCATCCCAATTTAAAAGGTGATATTTTTTTTCAGACCCACCACCAAGTCATTATATCTTTGGTTTTTTTAACAACATGGGCATCGGGGTTTGGAGGTACTATTTTCATATTCATAATGCTCGTGGAATATGTATCATGTTATTGTTTATCAAGTATGGATAACATAGTAATTTATTTCCCTTTTCCCACCTTCCTGAAAATTCCTCATGACCAGTAAAATTATAAAAGATTCAAAAATTGTGTCTATTTCATTCAATAGAGACATGACAGAAAAACCCACAATTCATACAGAAAATTGGTTTCTCATTATAGTGAATTTATGGGTTGATGATATCATCTCTTGTTGTCTCCAAATCCTCTTCCATAATGGTATTATCCCTGTCCACATAAACTAAAACACATGAAATGTTCCCAAATCATGTATTTTCAAATTTCATATCAAATCATATCTTTTTACAAACTGAAGAAAAAATATCCTATATAATTCTATAATCCTGAAAAATCCAATTGAGCATGTGTATGAGAATCCAAACCCGAGTGAGATTATTCCTAATATTGTTTGAATAAATGATCATATCCAACTCATGTATTCTAGTAATTCATGGTTTCAGTGCAACATAAGTGAAGCTCCATTCCGTTCATTTTCAATCATCAAATAAAAACACCATGTGATAAAAACCCTTTCTCAAAATCGTCATTTTTCAATAATTTAATCAAAAAATCTCAAAAAATCTCAAAGGAATCTCATTGAACATCCATATACTTTCTCCATTTGAAGTTATATCTCCTGTAATAATCTAATACTTATATAGATTCATTTATTTCCTTCACATCAACTTGATTAACCGAGACATGGGAAATTCCTCCTTCCATGATGACTCATCCTAGGGAAGGGACATCAAAATTAGAAATGAATATATTCATATTAATAATTAAATTGATCCCTACAAATAAAAATATAATATTTTTTGGTATCATAATAAATAAAATAAATTAAATCTCATCAAATAGTTTTTACTATTCATGTAATTAAAATAAATTCATTTTATACTTCCAAATTTCAATTTTTTTTAAAAAAAATATTGATTTATGAATGGATATGAAAATTATTCTCATCCATAATAAAATTTTTTAATTTAACAAATCAATTTTTTTAATTCATAATTTCAAAATTATATTAGGGTTTTTTATTGTTATTTTTTTGAAATGGTTTATTTATAATATAATAGTGAAAAAAAGTTTAATAATACCTTATATTTTATGATATCATGTGATATAAAAATTTATTTAAAATAAATAAACACTTAATTTCAAAAATATATATTTTTAAGAGAATAATAATGTAATTAAAACTATTATATTCAATTTTTAAACAAATGTTTGAATATTTGGAAGTTATATTTCGTTTTATTAAAATAAAAAACTATTATAGACTTCCTTTAACTAAGTATTTAAAAGGAACCATTAATTTTTTCCATGCATTAAAAGTCACAAAAATATTTTTTATTTTTCAAAATAAAATATTTTTCATAGAGATTAACTCTATATATTATTTTGTTGTAAATTTTTGTAAAGCCTAAAAATTAATTATTCTAAATACTATTTTATTATATTTTTAATTATTATATTAAAATTAAATTTTATATAATTTAAAATTTAAATAGATAAAATGGATTCCCTATTTGGAATAAAAATATCAAAATTTATTTATATCATTAATTTCAATTTTTGTTTATAAAAATAAAATTTCATGGTAAAATTAACGTTACCACAGTTACAATTAAAATGGGTTAAAAGTTAATAAACTAATATATCAGAAATAAATTATATAAAAAATATTTATAGTTTATTGAATTAGAATATTTACATCTTAAATTATCTTTTTCTTAAAATGGACCTAAACTCAAGACACTATATTTTAGAAATAATGTTATTTTATTTTAATTATTTTTATATTTACAACGATGTCACTCCACTAACATATAAAAGGGAACCTCCTATACTCACCTAGAAACACTATTTTTAACTCTACCTTGACCAATATCTTCAAAATTAACTTGCTAAATCTCCCCCATTTCTTTGGGTCAATGGACCCCCAAAAAATATCAAACCAATAAGGCTAAAAATGTAATCCAAGGGAAGATATATGAAGAGGTGGTAAAACTGTTAAACGAAATCTTTCAAGATTATTTATTCTTATAAAAACACAAAATATTGTATAATAAACCTAATATAATGAAATAAATAACAATAATATTGTTAAATGTCATTGTCTTTATTTAAAAACAATTTTCAAACATTTCATTACATGGAAATTGAAAATTTCTATTGTGCATTTTTGTGGTGTACCACATCTAGGGAGTGATGTATTTCATTTTTCATCAAAAATTCTCTTAGATGAATATAAATATGGAATTAATTAATAAATATGAAATTTTTGATATAATAATCCTAATTTATCGATAATAAATTATGATCCTTCTTTCACTTACCTATATTTGGAATTTGAAATTTCCTTGTTACGTATGCACGGACTATCGCCACTATGAATGTTGCATTTTATTTTTAATTTCCCATATCATATAGTTTATTATATATTGGAATTTTATTAATATATATATATATATATATGAAATTTTGGGATTAATTTTTATTTTTAAAATATAAATTATTATTTTACTTAATTTATTCATCTGTTAAAAAATCAAAACATCAATCATGTGTACATGCAGACTAACACCTCCACAAAAGTATATAATCCATTTTTCATTACCACATTACATTTATGGTTGTAAATGTTTAGATAATGAATAAATACACAATTTATTTCATGAAAAATATATTATAGCTAATGAAGACATGAATAAGATGAGAGTACAGTAATATACAAACAGAAGCACACATAGTAAATAGAATAGCTGACATAAACATATTGATTTTAATGCATAATTGTTAATAATATAGTAGTTAAAAATTAAAATGGAATTATATATGTTAATAAATGTATGCATTTTGTACTTATATATATATAATAATTATAAATTTGTTACACATGATTTTAGAGTTATTTCAAATCAATTCCACACATGTGGTATGTCTTTCCCAACTCACTTTTCGTTATTTAATACATATTCTATATTCGAACCGTGGTTTATACGGTGTGATATATATAAATTTATATAGTTATTTTAACAAAATATACAGTAAAATAAACAGACATAAAAACAAATCCAAATTTCTATCTTTCAAGTTATTTTGATTCAAGGCATACTAATGTTGTAAGGGTTTTATCATCTTGATTTACCTTGATTAATATGTGTTCTATATCCACCACCATGTGTATGTTTTTTTGTAATAAATATTCAAGAATGTATTATATGATATTAATCATGAAAAATATGATGATTCACTAATCCATATAAATTCATCTATTTCATTAATATTTCATTCAATGTTGACCAAATATGTAAAGGATTATTTTATAATCTAAACATTTATAATGATTACTGATGTTTCAATTTCCATTCAGGAAAATTTAATATTTTATCTACCCTAATTCACAACTATTTAATTTTAATCTAGTAAATTATTTTTGTTTGAATTACTCCTTCTACATTCCCTCTATTAGTTAATCAAAATTACCAAAATAATGTTTTTAAGAGAATTGACCATTTAACTCTTTTTTATCGAGAATCCATTTCATCCATTTTAATATTTTTTAGAATATTTCAGAAATGTTATTTTCTATAATCCATTGATATTAAAAATTAATTTTCAATTATATTTTATTGTAATTTAAAAATGTTTTAAAAAATAATCTTTATAATTATGTATTTATCGGTATAATTTTATATTATACAAAATTGTGTAAATAATTATTATGAATTTTTAGTCAATGAACCACATTTCACACTATCATGATGGTTCATTATCACAAATTTTCTATTAAATGATTCCATGGTTTTAATAATAAAATATTTTTTCACATTTAAATATATTTCTACTATTTTATACTTACATAATAAATCGTATATATTTATTATTTTTCAATGAACATTTCAAATGATTTTATAAAATTATTTATCTACTATTCAAATATCCTATATGTATTATTATTATACACTAACGATATGATATAATGATGTCACCCTATGCCTTTATTTTCATGGCCTATAATGATGATGCTTTAATAGTATTTCAGGAAACTTATTTCTTTATAACATGTTATTTAAAATTTTATGGAATGATGAATGTTTTTTTTCTTATAAAATATATATGAGTGCTTTATTGTTTTTTGATTGGGTCATTATATTAGAGTCCTCTAATAATTTTGGAAAAAAAATTTATCTCATGATATTAAATTGTTACATGGTAGATCATCCCAATCTAAAAAAGGTGTATGAGTAATTGGGCCAACACAAAGAGGTTAAACATGCAATTAACCCATGACAAATAGGGTATATTAGTGGTTGAACTAACCCTATAAAGGTTCACATGTGGTTTTAATAGGACTACTATGTAATGCATTTTAGGGTTACAAGCCTTGCCATGTGATTTTAATTCTTATGCTTATGAAAATTTTAGTACAAAATCAGATATCTTATGGTTATGATATTATCTTAAGGTTCATGATTGATTATTATTATTTTTATACTCCTACTATAACTAAAAATAATTATATGACTCCAGTTTTTTAAATTAGGACATGTGATTTATGATCTTGTGATTTACAATCCTTTGATAATACCCTTAAAATTATCTTATTCTAACATATGATCATCAATTGGTATATCATGTGTAAACATTTACATGGTTTATGAGATGAAACATTATTATGATTCCATTTTTTCCATGTTATGAGGAAATGTTTTACGTGGGAAATGTCTAATAAAGTAACATTGTGAAATGAAGTTTAGGGGATTTGTTTAATATATTTAATTAGATATTTTGATTATGTATCTTGTCTCAGAATACACTACAATATAATTTTTATTTGTTGTTTATTATTATGATATATTAATTATTGATCTAAAATTATGTAATATGTGTTCTGTGATTATTATGTCACATTACACAGCAATATTGAAGTCTAAAAACAGATGTCATGGATATGAAATTCAAAACAAATTCGAGGGAAAGAAATTCATTCAAAATATAAGGAATTATTTTTAATTCATGATCATGTCTATTTATATAATGTTTTCATTGATATTATCAAGACTATTCATAGGCATAAAATTTTTCCCTTAAAATCCATTTAAATTCAATATAATTAATAATAAATCATAAAATTCAGTACACATTGTTTCAATCCATATATCAAACATTTTTAGGTTTATATGACCCTATATATGGGATTTGAGTAAAGAGAAATGTTTTTTATGCTTTTGAAATTAAAAAAATCACTTATAAAGAGTTAAATTTGTTGTGTTTTGTATTTATTTTCCTAGTTTATTTTTTATTATTTCATTTTTTATCAATATTTTATTATTTTTAGTTTTTTAGGATATTTGAAATTCTCTCTAAATACAAAACATTTTGAATTTCATACTTCTTCAATAGGGATAAAATATCCCTTAAACATATATATAGTGTGAATGAAAAACATTTATGGAGGGAGGGATAAATTGACCAGTTTGAGGTGTCAATGATGTATATATAGAATTATTCCATATCTCCCTAGTCGAAATAAAAGAAACATTTTAGGCCACTCTAATATTTAAGACCTATTTACCATAGTATATTCTTCATTCCATTTTATACTTATCCATTATAGAATTAGTAATCAAATATCCAATCCCCATTGAATAAAACCATGTAATACATCACTAATATAGTAATTCTAGATAAATGACTTTTTTCACACTGTGTAATGATTGGAACCACCACACCCCAATGTATGTCCCATTTTTAATTATTTATTAGTTGAGGGAAATAAAAAATGTATGTTCGCACTTGTATTATTCCCATGAAACCAAATTTAAGGGGGGGGATTTATTTTGTTTCATGGAACCTCTATGACACCACCTTATCTTAGTGGTAATACAATATGATTAATCAAATGATAAAAACCTATTTTAGTAACCATGTTGTACTATATGCACCCATGCCCCACTATGAAAATATCCTACTAAACATCACTTAAACCCATAAATATAACTACAACCCTTACATCTCTTACTCTATTTCTCTCATTATCATTAATATAAGCCCCTTTTTTTAGAAAATTCACATGATGGGGAGACTATAAGACTTTAAAAATAAACAATTTTCATGATATAGGAGGTTTCCCCTCCATTAATCTTCCTCTCCCCATGAACCATCACTCATCCCCAATTTTTCAAATAATTACACCATTTTCTAAATAGTCACCATTTGACTAGCTTTTAGACCCGTTTCTTCCATTCCCAACCACATTTTCATCCTACAACATGATTTCTAATAATTATTACAACTCTCTAAAATTTATATCAATAGAACCATCCACTTATTATCACAAATCCTTTGATCTAATTTTCTATATCAAAGCAAACACTCTTCCACCATAACACAAAACCAACCCACCCAAACCTGAAAAACATCACTAAAATTAATACCCATGACACAGAAGAGTCCAAAAGATTTCTCAACATTAAATTAATTTCTAACTTTTAAATCAAATACCAATTATCAAAAGGACCATAACCCAAAACCTTAATCTACCATTGAAAGAACCTATATCCATATCCAATCCCAAGACTAACTTGACCTGAACCATCATCTCTTGATCCAATCCTCTCTCATATAAATTATTTTTTCCAATCACAAAAAAAATTATTCGATAAATTTAGTTATTACATGATTTATTTTCATTTTGAGATGTATAAAAAGAAACCCATTCCCTCCGATAAGACATTAAATTTATTAGTAATGTGTGAAATATGAATATAAAAAACATACATGAGGTATTTACATCCTTACGTCATAATAATATCATCCATGTCATCAGTTAATCATATTGATAGTTCATGTTATAATTTATTACTAACATGGATCTAAAATTCATGGATAAAATAATTTAGTTAATTTCCAAAGATTGGAATATGACATTCAATGAGTTTGAGTTCATCCTTGGTATCTATACATCTTCCATTCTAAGAATCTTGACTTATACATCATAGTAACTAAAGTCTTGTTGGGATCATATTTTAGATATGTAAAATATATTTGAAACCAACCTAACCATTGAGAATGATTCATATTTTGCAACCTATACCCATAAAATACCACACTCCCCCTAAATATTAATCATGATATAAATTTTCATTCAAATGGTATAATCAGTCAGCATGATGTGATTTTTTTATATCTAATATATGGCCCCATCAAGTGGAATATTTAGGAAAAATTATCCCCTCATTTCATGGGATAAATGAATAATTGTAAGGAATCCCTCATGGGAGGGAACATAATAACATATCTGGACCTGTATTTGGATGTCTATGATGGAGACATGTCCCTACCATTTTGGGTAACACTGTATTAATCGATTTAAAAAATTATGATAATATGAACCACTTATTTAAATTTAATGATCATTACATTTGAACCATTGTGTAGTACGTTTTTTTTTCAATATATATGAAGGATATATTATCATAGACTAACACTAATCCTAGAGCCCCACCTCCATGGTGATATTCAGATTTGGATTATCAAACATCTTTAATCATTCCATAGGATGAGTAGAACCACATCTTTCATAATTTATTTTAGTTTTTCTCGCCTCCCTTGGTAATATCTATGATGTGATGGACCATGATTTTTTAAATCACATTATTTAACACATCCCTTCTACCTCATTCCTCTAATGACACCAACAAACATGACACATGATTCAATATTTTTTTCCTACTGTTTGATATTATAATGTTTATACATCATCCAATTATACCTATATGATTCCCCAAAATAATATATATTGGATCACTTACGAGTGGACTCCTTCTACGGATCCCTTTTGTATCCTTTATTTCATTCCACATGTATCGATAGCCATTTTTATTTAGACCTGGATTCAAAATAAATTTGAAGTGGTAATATGGTTGAAGAACCCTTGTAGGTCCCTAATGAAAACATATCATTGTGTGTGTAAAAATAAAATTAATATTCTCAATACATTATAGAGGTTGACCAATGTCATCTCACTTAATAAGCATCACAACCAGTAGAATCACGGATTTAAGTTCACTAGGTAAAATTAATTTTGGATTTTTTTTTATTTATAAAACTATAAATTTGGGAAGTTTTAGAAAACATGAAACTAAAATAATTTTATTCCAATTGATAATGGAAATAAAGTTTTAGATAGAATTTAGTTTAGAAGGAAAACCCTTGTTCTAGGGTTTGATAACATGAGTTCACTCATTATTTATTTTTTGTTTAAATTCAATACTATAATTAATTTGGTGAAAATTAATTAATGAATAAACTTATATAGATTAGTTTACTGTGCCATTTTATCTTTCCATATGCTTACCTCACTTCACCTCAACAAATAGTAAAATAGGATAACACCTTAACCATGAATGAAATTCCTAAATAACCCGACCCCATCATATATCATTTAAACCCATTAAGAAAACCAAACTCCATAGTATGAATGGAATTATTGAGATATCAGATAGAAAATAATTAATAAAATATACCATATTTATTGGGAAACAATATAATTGTGGATGACTTCCAAACCCATGCAATACTCCCACATCCTCAAAAAATAGATTACAAACATGTTGAATTGAAGTTAAATAATAAATAATGTTATGAATCTTCTTCCAATGTCAAGCCTCGGGTTAGTCACTTTCCACTACAATGTGAAATAATTTCATAATGGATATATCGAATAGAGATCATGATATTAAGGTTGTAAGAGAAGCAAAGGATAGAATACGAAAGAGAAACAGTTTAATTAATTTGTGAATGCACGATATATATTATAATAAAATAAAAATAAAATTAAAGTCTTAAATCATGTTTATTGACTAAAGCATCCATATCAAATAGGTATCTCTTAAATCGACACATATACTATTATTTTTATGATTGGATGACTCATTGGGGTGCAATAATGTTCCATAAATGTGTTTAGAGTCATAATGTGTCATCATGGGTTGAAATTTTTACTTAATAATGGTTCATCAAAATATTCCCCATGATAAACTCTCAATGTGTCTGAATCATTTAATGTAGTCTTCTAAAATTTTGTTGAAAAATATTTTTTTCTTGTTATTTTAAAGTTTCATCTTCAACCACCACTTTTGGGAAAATATATTGCGTAATTAGTCAAATATATTATTTGGAGCAAATTTTTCCAAAATCTATCATCATTATTTAGTGTTTCATGTGCCCCTTAATGAGATAGTAACACAATAATATTTAATGGGGGAATCTGACTCCGGATACTTTTTCTGATATATCAAGAATCTTATAAATTGGAGTTGTGTTACATGATTTATGCCTTATTTTTTAGGATGGTTTACCCCCCTTCCACATAAAAAATTTCCCAAATTGATTACTTTTTTCAGGCCACTTGTTTCTCAAATTTTCTATTGGTCAAAATGAAAATGGTGGATAAAATAAATCAAGGAATTCTAAATAAATACTCATTCAAATTATAATAATATTTTAAAACATATGCCCGAAATAACAATGTAAGATAAATCTAATAAAAGACCACAATTATGTAATTTACATTTTTTATCCTAAACACACAATAAATTCAAAATTTATGAAAAGAATCACCAATTGATAAATTTATATGGTTGAAATAAATTAAATAAAAATATAAATGTGGAAAATAATATATCTATAATATCTCGAATAGTTAAACCATGCTTGTCCTAAATCATAAAATCACAACATGGAATTAAATTTAAACAAATGTTACGAATATTAATATTCCAAAAATAAATAAAATTAAACTATTATCAACGTCAAATAAAATTTTAAAATTTCACATAAAATATCAATTCAGTTTCTCATTTTCAAAAAACAACCAATATTTGAATTTTACTTTTTCATTTGAAAAATGATGGATATTCTCCAATAATTCATTCAACCTACTCATTAATTATTATCAAACATTCCATGTCATGATTTCCCTCACTTTTGATTATTTTCTCTCATAACTGATGATACAATTGAACCGAAATTACAATCGTATCATTATAATGTACTCTTTATCCATTGCCTTGTAAAGGAACTAATTTATCCACATTGTAAAGATAAAAGTCGCCTAAAATCATATTTCCTTTCATTAAATGTTCAAATGACTATTATTTTTATTTTTGGCATTAAATTATGTTTTAATGTTAAGTCCCAAGGAAGAATTTAATCTCTAAAAACAATGGATGATATCAAAAATAATAGTGTGATGTAATTATACCCTTCAATTTAATAACTCCCATTTCCCCAAAACACAAATTAATGGGAATTTACAATGAATTCATAATAAATTTTGTGAACATTATTGAACATTTCATTACTTTTATGTTTTTTTACATTTGTAAAATTATGTTTTTCCTATATTTTTAAACGTTATGGTTAGAATAATACTCAAATTTACCACATAAAAATATTATAAAAACAAAATACTTGTAACGTTGATTTTTTATTCTTCAATTTCATAACCCATTCCTTTGTTCATTTTTTTCAATAAGTGAAAGAATTTAAGTACATTAATTGAATCAAAAACCATTCATTAATCCCACAATAGAATCCCCAAAAATTTTCCATACCAAAAAATCATCTTTTCTACCTTTAATACCTCCGCCCCAACACATAAAATATATTATATCATGTAAATACTAATAAGAGGGTAGTAATGGATAAAAATAGGATGAAACAACGTTCATTCATATAATTGTTATTAATGAACTCTATGTGATAAATAATGATTGATATAATGTTTTTTAATGATTTGTGGTTTATCAAAAGTCTAATCAATAATTTTGAATGCTTTTTGTAATCATATATTTGAAAAGATCAAATCTTGATTCTGGATTATGACATATCTCATGATCAATAAACATATAAGTGGTAGAATAAAAAAATATCACTTCATCTAGAAATCCCTTATGGAATGGGAAATATGATTTTGTACAATCAAAAAGAGAATGAATAATAATTAAATTTAAATTCATATAAATTTAATAGAATGTAATAATAAATTTTTTTGGAAACTCTATTTACATGAATCAACTAGTTCCCTCAAATCATGAGTCATCATTTCATAATCGGCTCTTCATATGGATAATTCCACTCTCCATTTTTCTCAATAAATTTCATAAAAAACAAAATATAATACCCAGAATCATATTATTACTAAGTAAAAATGCCTCTATGATAATCTGTGTTAATAATAATTCAATTCTGTCCCTAAAATATAAATTTTAAGGCTGAAGACATGTTGTTCAAAAAAATTATAAAGAGATTAAGAGATAAACAAAAAATACAACTCCATTTGGTAATAAATCATTTTTCCTCTTCCTCCAATGGTTGGGGATCCCATATTCTATCATGATCCTACAAAATAAAAGTACATATTTAAACATAATGATCCTTTCATTTAATAACAAAAAATAAAAGTGGGAGAGGTCACTATGAAGGACTAATCCAAAAAATGGAATTGTAAAATGAATTCTTAAAAGTATTGTAAAGATAAATCATGGTATTATCCCCTGAGTAAGTGGAAAAAAATTCTACCTATAAAAGGGAAGTACCTGATATTATCCATACTTGTTATTTAGCTGGAGTTTCTTAGACTTGAACCATCATATGTTGTTCTTACTAGATTTCATTTCATTGTTCTTGTTGAGGATAATTCCATGTATAGAGTATTACAGATCCTCACCTTTTCAATGTGGCATATTGTATTGGTGAGGTATAATGATGTATGTAACATCATCCTATTCAATTAAACCTTGCGCACTATCTTATAATCTATCCAGTGGTTGATCGGGATATTATTTATTGATTGAAGATTCATTATTTGGTACTTTGGGAAGAGCCAATGGAATCTCATCCTGAAATTCCTTTTCTAAATAGTCAATTTCTTCATGGAGATCTAACGTTTTCACAATAGGTGCATTTTTCATCATATTTCTCCTTGAAATTACTATGATTGATCCAAAATGAACATTATATACTATAATTACTAATACTCCAATCATCTTGAATTAAATCATAAAAGTCATAGTTCATGAATGAATATTCTCCTTGGTTTGGTTCTACTTCAATCATTTTTATTATAAAAGTGTATTGATTTAGAACAACATTATAATGATTGTGACGATAGATTGATTCATTTTTAACAAATTTCACCTTGAGACTCACCCCAAAATCTATATTTTGATAATCCTTTAGAGGACATGGAATATATTCATATGATTCCAAATTACAAGCCCATTTTTCCTTCATGTACTTTTTTGTTTGTATTCTGGTATGATGTTGGTTGACCATTAACGATATAGTGGATATTTTCAAGAAGGTGCTAAAGTTTAGTGCTGGAATAAAGATGTGGGGACGGTTCTCATGAAAATTTTGGAAATCTATTCATGTTTTTGTGAACATGGATTTTATTGATTATTATTGAAGTTATAAAAAAGGGGGAATGTGGAAGGATTTATAAATTAGAACACCATGCCTTTTGTAATGAGTAGAAACACCATTTCTCTTTTTTCGATTATAATTATTATCATAATAGATATTATATTATGTTTGGGGTTACATTGGTAGTTGTTTTTGTGTCTATGGGAATGATGGTTCATCTTAAACAGATTCCATAACATTTAGAGAGATAAAAAAGGAAGACAAATCTAAGAAAGGAAAAAGGGGAATTTCATTACTTTTTTGAATAGTTTTACTGTATAACTAATGATTTAAAGGGGGGTGGATGTGAAATTTTTGTCTTTGGAAGGGTAGTTGAAGGATGATATAGTTTTATTGAGATTTAATTTTTATAGAATTCATTACACTTAATGAAGTTAACCCTCATTTAAAAGCCCAATAATTTTCATTTATTTCCACATTAAAACCTAATAGAATATTCCCTCTAATGAATCTAAACATTAATGGAGTGACCTCATTATTTTTTTTAAATTTATGTAGATATATAGTGACCCTAATAATATATGTATAGTCTTCACACACTTTATATTGATAATCAATGCATAACTTTTTATCATCCCTGATGAGTGTATTGATTTTCTAGAATGGTATGTAATTAATTCCATAATATTTAATTAAAATATAAAATTTTCAACAAAAGGGAAAAGTATTATTTAATTGTGGTCATGTTTGAAGTAAGATTATAAAACACTAATTTCATTAATGGTTTGTGAGTTGTTAATTATTATCTCTGACATCATACATATTTTCCTGCTATATTTAATTATTCCCATGATAGAGTGTGAATTTTTTGTCAATGTTGATATTTTTTATTATGGACAAGGAAACATTATAATGTTGGAGAGGTTTATGAGTCCCAAATGTTGATATAATTTGAAATACATTTATGAATAAATTATCATTCAAAAATATAATTTTCTAGGTTTATTCAATGTTTTATCTCCATTTTTTTGTTTCATGTGAATTTGAATATTTTGAAAAAAGTTTACCTAAAACTATATCATAGAACTAAAATAATTACACTATAGATGGTTGTATATCCTATTTAAAAGAGATCCATATGTTTATTGGGTGATGATAAAATATTATTCAATAGAACCACCTGATGGGAATAAAATAGGAATGTTCAAAAGTGTAGTAAAATTTTTATTGATCTTTTTATATATGAACTAATCAAAAATAATTGAAAACGATAGTTCATCCCACCCTTAAAAAATTGGAGCTTATCTTTCTGTCATGAGGTATCCAGTGAACTCAACAATGTGTTATAGCTAAGTAGTGGTAATGATAAGTAGAGCTAATGTGAGGGGATACTTGAATGAAGAGGCCTAGTGTGGGAAATTTCTATGAATTGTGGGTTTTTTAATATTAATTAATGTCTTATAGTGGTTGTGGTATTCTGTAAACCCATGGGAGGAATCTACCATCTATGGAGTAGCTTTTAGTATATGAAAGAATACTTATGAGTCGATGTTTGATGTGGGATATGAATAAATAAATCCATGTAATAGTGATTTCATTTACACCATAAATATGAACATAGTAGTGGTATATTAACTACATAATAATCCTTTTGTTTTCATTTTATAAGATTACACACCCAATGATATAGAATATTCACCACCATTTGGGGTCATAATTTCAAATATCCATGGAATAATGTTACTCAATCTCAATGTCACAACACTCGGTCTACATCATGATCTATAGAATATTTTCTAATGTTATAATATCGATGAATATTTTTTTGGAGGAGATATCCATGATTGTATAAGGGTTGATATTTGATGATATATATTTTTATGATTTTATAGGATCTCAATTGTATCGGGATTCTGGTCAGGCAGCTCTACAAAATTTAGAAATTTAGAGGAATTAATTTATAGTTTCATATGTTGTGACTTAGTGGATTTAGACTATTTATACTAATATATATAGTATTTAGGAAAATGATATATATTTTAAAACACACATGGAGAAATATTTTACTAGTTGAAAATCAAACTCATTACTGTGGATCTCAAGAGACTATTAAAACTCTTTATTATAAACATTGATGTATTTATTCTCTATAAATTCAATTTGATACATTCTTTCTATTAAAGTTTAATTCTTTCACTTCCACTCATTTCTTTTTATTTCATATTTTTACAAGGATGTTATAATCCATTAATACATCTATTAACATGGGATGAATGATGTGTTCTTTATGAGTGTGTATTGTCTTAATGTAAGGAGAAACAAGATTAAAATGGTTATTGTTTTAACTTAAATTATTGAATTGTCTTATAGTTGTCTTTTTGAGTACTATTATTATATTTTGTACCCTCTTATATAATCATCTAATAACCAAAAGAGTGTTATGGTGATTTGTGAATGAACACTAATACTTTATAGGTGAGTGGGATATAATGATCCAAATTTATCTTAATAGTTTTGTAGTGATATTGAGATTAATGCAACTTGGTAGGATATAATACGTCAAAAATAGAATAAAATACACCTATTTAGTTATAATTCACCATACTAGTGAGTTTTTGTTTTCACAAAATCTCACAAACGATCATCACATTGCTTAACTACACAAATAAATCATTACCTTTTGGGAACAATCCTCTTAAATGAATCCCTCATCTTTTCTAATCATGTTCATTGCGTTCACACATAAAACATATAATATCCTTATATATGTCACATTACTCAATGAATTATAGGTATATATAATTCCTTTCTCACCTAAAATAGAAAAAATGATCATATTCAAGCATGAAAAACAACTAGTGTGACACAATCCATGTTGTATTGAAAAACTACTCACCCATATAAAGTGTTAATTCATGTCATAAGTTTGTTTCATATTATTCATACACATACATGGATTTTATGTCACCAATAATTAATTTATATCTCATTTTTTTTATTGTGGAGAAAAAAATTATTTTATGAGGACTATGAAAAAAATTGCTTATATTTCAATTTTAACTCATCATATATGAAAATAATTTTCCATAGATATTAAAACATTCAGTTCAAAATTTTATTATTGTTATGATTTTTTCAATCCAATTAAATAATTTTTATGTAAGAAATATGTGGGACACTATATTAGAGTCATCGATTATAGAACCATGGAAGTCCATGAGTGGAATATATAAAATATATGGTAGTTGTAGTAGGAAATATTAGCCAATGATTACAAAATCTGGATGATTAAGTATTCTCTAGATCATGTAATATTAAAATATATGTGATTTTGTAAGAATATAATGTATTTTTAGAATGTATAAAATAGAATAAATAAGTTGGATTTCACTCTTCTATATAAATAATGAGCTGTGGTAGTTGATTTTCTAGTGGATTTGACCTAAAGGAGGCATGATTAAAGAGATTAAAGGGTCGTGTATATTATTCATATCAATAATATGGTAGTGGAACTATTTTCTTATATTATAATAATCCATGAATGGTAAAATTGTGATTTTTATACAAGAATTATAAATCTTGAAATAATTATATTTCATTTGTTTAAAAGAGAAGCAGTGTTTCTATCATGTTAAAAGATTTTGTTCAAAACAAGTGATCACATTGGGGTTCTCTATTGTGCGTGTATGATTTTTTTGGGATTTTTTATTTGTGTGTTTTTTTAGAAGGACTATATGATATCAATATTATTCATAATTAGTCATTATATTGTTGTTGCCTTATATGCACATTGATTTGAGGTGTTCCCAGTTCTAAATATTTAAACCTTCTTTTATAGGGGAGGTTTTTATAGATTTCCAAAATTTATAGTTTCTTCTTTGGGTAACCTATGTTATAAAAAAGCATATGTTAGAAAAGAGATTATATAAATTATCATGGAATGGACCTATATATTGAAATTCCTTAACGAATCAGACCTAGAGAATGATTTTATAGAAAAAGAGTCATGTTTTAAAATGTTTTATTCCTTAATTCCTTCGTATAATTTAGTTAATAGGTTAAAAGAAATTTATTCCTCTCAGTTTCAAGTCTATTGGATTAATTCATCATTTATTTTGGAGATTCTTTTCACTATACATATATGAGGGGGTTATTTGGAATTATGTTATTAAAATTTATATAATGATATATCGTATAGATGATAAGTATTTTTATATAGTTATAAAGGGTGATGTGAAGATATAAACATGGATTGATTAAATTTTTAATGTATCTAGGGGTAAAAAAATCATTTCATTAAGAATATACATACTCTATATTGCTTAGGTGGATGATATGGGTTTCTATTCAAATTTTATTTGAATAAGAAGTAATGAAATTCTATCAAGATTATGAAATAATTGAAAAATGGGACAATGTATGATAAAATGTTTTTTGGAAGATATAATACATAATATGATAATAAATTTTTGAATTTCATATTTTTTGAATGGTAATCATCGAATCTAATGTGATACAAGGATGAATTTCCCTTTAGAATATTTAATTTTGAACCTAGATTATATGGAGTATGGGACATATGAAGAGTTAATCTATGGGAATAATTGGATGGATTCTTTTAATATAGAAATAAGAACACTAGAGAATCAAAATATAGATTTTTACATTGAGATGTATTGGGGTTATCTATATTTTATTCTCATGGATTATCATTATATTATAATACCTTCCTCAAAAATGTAACAATTAATTTATGGGAGTTCCTTTTCAATAAGAAGTTTGATGTATTTATAATATTAATAAGATGGATAGATATGGTGGAAAAATATTATTTTTTAAATATTAAGTTATTATGTTATGATAATCACATGGAGAATGAAAGTGCAGTGTTCCATATGTTATTTCGAACAAATTATTTCATTTTTTTTATATTTTTACTATATATTTTTAAAATAATTATGTATTGGAGTTTCTGAACTATATATTATATAAGAGAACTATAATCATGGAAATGTAATCTTGTTATCGTGAGGTTATTTCAATAGAAACATTGTATATTTTCCATACCTCATAAATACAAGACCCTATATTCCACCAAGGAAATATCATTTATAATATTTTTAAACAAGAATAATGGTACGATAAATTTTTTAAAATGTATTTACTATGTCTATATTATTTATATCAAGATATATAAACATGAATCAAAGTCCCGAAAAAGTTTTTTAGGTAATAAAATTCAAAAATTAGATTTATAAAATATCATCAAAATATAAAAAAAAATTAATTCAACGAAGGTATCCTCTGGAAGGATTAGTATCGATATTAATATGGAGATCATAACAAAAGATCACCATATATTGAGTTTCAGCAGAATATATTCTGAAAATATAGTTATTTCATGAAGCACTCAGGTATATTTAGTAATGTGAAATTTTTTATGATATTCTTATTTTAGACGTTTATCCATGTCAATATGTTCTAAAAAATATGGGACATTGGAAACATAGTGAATATTTTTGGAAATTGTGTTATCGGAAGGAGCATAAACTCATTAATTATAAGGACCCAGGATTAAACCTTACATAATATTGAATTAAATGAATAATTCACAGTGATGATATTTTCAGGTTTAGAGTTTTAGAAAACTAAGAAATAACTATCACATCTCAAAAGATTACAAAGTATAAACTTCTACCCAGTATCCATTTTTTCATAAAATTATTACTATTCAAAAATATAGTCATGTCTAGTTCCATATTTAAGACATAATGAATTTTCCTTGATCTCATCCTAGACCCTATTCCACATTATGTCCTTTGAAAAACATTTCAAAAATCTTGGGATGAGCATAAAAAGCTCAGTAAAGGATACACAAAGAAGGAAACTGTTGGTTTTTCAAAACAACAAGTAAACCATGAATAATTTAACATAAGTAATACTTTTCACCTATATGAAGTAGTAAATACTCTTCACTGAATAAAAGATCACTACTTACCCTTATTTAACCAAAAGGTTACCAAAGAACCCATATAAAGAACACAGAACATATAAAGGTATATTGGGACATAAACAAACTTAAATGGAATAACCGTACGGTCGACTTCCACCCATATCACTAAATGGAATAGTCATACGGTCGACTTCCATACCCAATGAATTGGAGGTTATAACATAACCACCCATCCTAATTTTCACAATACAACTCATCATATGGTTTATCACGTAACCACCCGTAAAATTTCCAAGTACCATCATAGCACATAAAATATTGAAAATATTAACATTTCACTAATAACATTTCATTTGAAATCACAAGAATTAATTTCAAGATATTGAAATAATCAATCCATTTTCATAAACCATTTAAAAATAAATTTTTGAACCAAAGTGTCCAATACCAATTTTATGCTTTTAAGGGAATTATAATTTTAAAAGATTAATTTCCATATAAATATATACTCAAAACCATTTTTAAAATATGAACATTAAAGACAAATATTTATAATAATAAATCATTAGAACATTTAAAACGATATTTTATTTAAAGATTTTTTAACAAAATAAGAGACTCTTGAATACAAATAATTGAGGAATAACATTTAATCAGAACATTATAATAACATTAGAATTAATGGATTCACGATATAATATGGAAAGGGATAGTATATACACCATATAAGTGTGAATTGGGGTATAAAAACAATGAACACTCAGTGGAAATGTAAATTGAGATGAAACCCCTTATAAAGATGGTATCCTTAAATTAATAATAAATAATTCACATAATTATGTGTGACAAATATAAATACACCCAATATAAGTGGATATTATGTGTAAAACAATCATATGTCATTCACACATATTCATAGGATGACATATTCAAGAAGTACAAGTTGAACCCAAAGAATTGAAATTGGGTTACGAAGTTCCCTTGTAAACATTCAGCACCTAATAACGTCAATTTAAAATTCAGAAAATGAGTTGATGAGATAAAAAGGGTATCTCATCTCTTGGACATAAATTTTAAATCAATAAGGATATTGAAGAACATATCCCATCATAATAAGATGTAAATTAAAATACATAATAAAAGATGTCTTTTAAAAAGAGGAGGGTGAAAGGTTCCCTTACCGATTTGGTAACATACAAAACATATGCCAAATTAATGAAGTATCATACAATGAAGATATAAATACTCATAAATGAAATTATATCACACAAAAGTACAATCATGGGCAGTACATACACCACACAAAAGAAAATAGTGGCAAATATTGCATTAATCTAATGAGAGTAAATGTGAGATGAAACCCTTTACCTTGTTGTAATCAACTGAGTCATTTGATCAAAACGTAATTACCATCAAATTAATAACATAAGACCATGAATATAAAGATAATCATGATAATATATATCAAAAATAAGTACAAAAACACCACATTTAATAAGTAAGTGTCGAGCAATGGAAATCTCACAAAATTAAAAGTGAGATAAGAAATCTCCTTACCTCGTGTCCTACTTGACTCGTATGTTCCGTGTTCATCCAGAATAATAAAGTTAAGTTAATATCTAATTCATTAAGAAATTTTTTAAAAATTATTATTCATTTTACTTATTATCTTTCTATAACAATTGGTTAATTATTTGAGTCTACAATGGATATTTTATAGATGTTCAGAACTGGAGTAAAAAATGAACTTGTTATAATTACAATTTGTCCTTGTGGTCAATAGTACATTATATACAAAATGATATTAATGATTTAGATATCATATAAATCATATATATCCAGTATATATATATATATGTATTTATAAGAGTACCTATCATTTTGGAGATAATAAATGAAATGAACCGTTCATGGAGATGGTAGGTCGTACGTACGCATGAACGCTACATTCATTTCTATTTTTATTATATTAATGGAATTAAAACATAATGATACATAGGTAAATTATAATTACAGTATAATATCATTAACTCCATCCTTTATACATCTCACATGTGGCATTAACGAGTCATATCACTTTGAGGGTGTGTTAGTCAGCACATACTCAAATAAAATTATTGTGTTTACCCATAATGGAAACCATACGGGTATGATATAAATGAAAAATACATAAGCATAAAGAAAACATAAACATAATATATATCATATATAAATATAGTTCTATCATAATAAACACCATGAGATAGGTTATTAGGAGATCGAATAATCATCATTTAATGAGGCGTTAGTTTTCCATCCACAGAAACATTATGTTCTTCACCCATTAGATGGAGGTGTGTGTAAGTTTAGTTCAAATCTATATCATAACAACATATTAGTATATTGAGGATAATGGTGTTTCTATAAAATAAAGGAATAGAAAGAGTATTGGGGTTGGAGAAGTAAAATACAATAAATAAAGTTATGAAAAATTGTTACCTTTAATTTGGGTAACTTCCTTTGGTTTGTACCAAAACGACACCTTGAAGTGCATTCTGCCTATTTTAAGGCTTCTAGGAAGAGTAGAGGTATGTAGAGAGCTTAATTGGGAATATTTTTGAAGAGCCTAAAGGATTGAGGGGTGTGAGGAATTGTTTATAAGTGGTCTTCTTTTATAAGGGAGAGAAGGATCTATTTAAGAAAGTGTGAAAATATTAATTTATTATATAATTATATTCGGTATATAAAGGTCAAAATATCATTAAAGTCGAAGATAAAATGACTCATATTCGAAATAAAATCATCCAATACGAATTGGACATGTTTTGGATAATATTTTAATCTTGATAATCTTAATTATTTAAGTCATTTATTAATGAGGTAAATACTGCATCATTATTGTGTAATTTTTTATTTAAATTATTTGATATCTAGAAATTATAAAAAAAATTCCATGATTTATGAAATCGTTTTATCTTTACAATTAATATTTATAGAAAACAATATTACTTATATAACACCTTATAAAAATTAATTTACTAAAATATTATTCTTTTTGTCAGTTTTTCCTTTACATTAAATTAATTAATCTAATGTGTCATTTTCATTCATAAGTGGCTCCATGAGATTCAAACATAGACCACAAGATTACAATGGTCTTCCATTACTCATCCAATAATGTTAGGCCAGGTGTTAAGGTAATTTGGAATTTTTATAATATTCTTTAAACCTTGAATTACCCTATTTACGTTTAACTACGGTAAATAAAAGTCAAAAGTTACTATTAACCAAAAATTATTTTCATCTTATTGAAGCACATTTACTTCATGATAACAACCAAGTATGTCTTATTTTCGAAATTCAATTCACAGAAGTGGTAAAATAGCATGTAAATGAAAAAGTCAGTTTTTTAACTACTGCTATGTGGTTTCACTATTCAAAAAAATTGATGTTTTTCAGAAAAATAACAAAAATTCAGCCTATGCTATATTTGATATTCCAAATTCAAAAATGATTTCTATTTTACCAAATTATAAACATAGAAGTGGCATTAAGTAATTTTAATATAAATTCCCATTATCAAGAAAAATTATGTGTTTTTAAGAAACAATAACTATCAAAAGATTGATATTTGTTTGTGTCAAATTACAATGTGAAATTAATTCCCATGACCAAAAATAGATTAAATGTTAAATATATATTCTAATTATACTTAAAAACCAATTTAAAATATAATCTAAACATATTAATAAAATAGATTAAAACACAGTTTTCAATTAAAATACAATATTTTTCACTATTCATTAGAAAATGAACTTTATCAGAAAAAATCCAAAAATTTAGACAAAGTATATTTTGATTTTCCCATTCTAAAGAAGGATTTTATTTGGTCAAATATAATGTATTAAAGTGACCAAAATTATATTTAAAGAGGGTTCACCATTAAAAGGTTGTAAATCAACCTTTTAATTTATATTATGCTTAAAATTAGATTCATTCACATTTTATGCCTCTAACATTTATTGGATAAATGTAAATACATTTAACGAACATGTATAATAATATTATAGTTAGTTTTGGTCATTGACACCAATAAAACGACAGGGAGTGAACTACCATTTAAAATATTAATTTTATATTATTTGTGTGCAACGTAAGATTTCAAAGAAACTCATTGTTCTGTATCTGGTACGCTATCGAACATAGAAAACCCTTTAAAGTAAAATAAATATTTAATTAAAAATTATTAATAAATAATAAAATATAATATTCTTTCTTTATTTGGTATGTTACATCCTTCCCCCCTTTTGGGAATTTTATCCTCGCAATTTTAAAATTGTGCTCGGGAACTTCATTGAAAGCCCCATATCGAAAAAAGAGTCAATAAAACGATCACTTCAAAATAAAAGAAGAGAAGTACAAAGGTTACCTGAGACAAAAGATACTAGGATTCCCTGAAAACATGGATATGGAGGAGAAAAAACAATCATGTTCTGATGGAGAGTGATATAAAACATGTTTAGGAGAAAGTTAACAACCAAAAAATCCCAAACTTGTTATAGGTAAAACAGTCTTTGATTCCCCATTAGGAAAAGTTAACAGAAATTTTTTAATTTTTAAGTTACTTTTCATTGAATACTTTATTTATGAGCTTAAATAAAAACATAAATAAATATACTTATCAGGTAGACATTCATTATTTACTAGATTTCTAACACAAACTCATATTTTCTCCAAATGATGAGTATTTAGGATGAATTGTTCACATTAAAAGAACTATAATCTACTTAGATAGAATCACATAATTCACAGAATATGATCTATATATTTACCATGTCTTTAGACCTTATCCAAAACAAAAATTGGTCTGTAGAAGATTAGATAATCCCCAAGAAGTATAATCTTTTACAAAAAAACTACTCTTAATCTCCAAAATTTGTCACACCATACACAAAGCTTAACCAAGACCATTAAATAAACAATTGTCCATAAAATTCTTTAATGTAATCCAAACTAAAATTGAAATCAAAATCTTATATGGATCTAATCAAATAGTCTTCCAAGATAAATCATTACATTTACCTCCAAATTACATCAGTTACTCATAATGTATCATATTGAAAATTAATTAACCTAATCACATATTTTCCATCATAGGTTAATAAATTCCATAGAAAACACAAAATAAACTTATTATAGATTCATAAAATCATATAACTAAAAAAATTAGTCATACTAACCAGGGACTTTGCGTAGTCCTGTGGAAGGCGATAAATCCCAATCTCACTTTGGTTGGGGGTTTGATTCTCATAGCTTTGTCCGACGTGACGGGATGTTACAAGGTCCATGTGTTGTCCTTTTTTCAAAAGCTATATAATTTTATAACATTCCCAACAAGATATAAATTCATCAAAACTAACCATAACATGTTTCAACCACAAATTTTAGTTAATAACTTTCATTTTGCATCACAAAAATGTATTAACCTATAATTTCCTCAAATACAAGGATCATATAAACATTAATGGTTCTTTATTACTATATCCACAAAAGAAAAGATATTTATTCCTTGAATAAAATTTTCATATATCAAACTTCAGGGTTACACAGACTTTAAAAAGTCTTCTAATGCAATTCCCATCATCAAAAGAGCCTTAATACTTTTATGCATTTCACCATCCTAAAATCTACCATAACACTTGAATCCTATATATGTTGACTTCTTACTCTTTCAAAATTCTTAATGATATATTAACCATTTCTATCCATATTATTCTGAAATACTTATTTCCTAAAAAAAATCACGAATCATATCCTAAGATTCAATAATGTCAAAACATATGTTAAGAAATAATCCATACCTTTCATTGGTCATTGTCAGTTTCTTCATCCTCAATAAGAATGGCATTAGGTATTGGTAATCACATATTTGTACGATCCAGGTTATAACACTACCAAAACTTCATCGTAGTACATGTGTTTGTATAATGACCATTCACACCACATTTAAAACATTCAATTGATCCCTCAGATAGAAATTCATTCCCATTCCTATAGTCAACTGGATGATTCCTTTTTCCATGGAAGGTTCTTGCATTATGACCTTCATTTCCACATCTATAGCATCTTCCTGTCCCATTGAAACATGTTCATAGGTGTTTCTTTCCACATCCATGACACATAGGTTTTTGAACATACATACCTTTATGATTATTACCTGAACATTAGTGGGGATTTGTTTCTCACATATACGAAGCCTTATAAAAATCACCAATGATCAAGTAGTCAATCATGACTTCAGATAGTTGGTTGAGAATAACAAAATGAGTTCTCATTGGTGCTCCCATTTCATTCAATTTCTCATTAATAAAATCTTCACAATTTTCTTCACATTAATTGTTACTTTGATGCCTGGTAGTTCCAACCATTGACTAAAACCAGAAAGGTAAGTGTGAGTATATCAGTAAAATCATCATATAATATCTTATGAGGATGGTAAATACTAAGAAATTATTTTTCATGTTATCTTAAACTAATTCACTTTATCTAAAAAATCTATGGATTTTTCAGAAATCTTAACCATTATGGTAATGTCACTTATGCTTAAAGAATACCCTAACCTCTATAGTTATCTAAACTGACCTCAGATACCAACTATAAGGATGAGACCTTAAACCTTACATAATATTGAATTACATGAATAATTCACATTGAGGATCTTTTCAGGATTGGAGTTTTAAAGAATTATGACAAAACTATTATATCTCAAACGATTACAAAGTAGACACTTCTCCCCAGTATCAATTTTTTTCATAAAATAAAAACTCTTGAAAACAAAGAGTCATATCTAGTTCTATATTTAAGACGACATGACTTTTCCTTGATCCCATCCTTGACCCTATTCCACATTATTTCATGAAAAAAACATTTCAAAAAATGTGGAATAAGCATAAAAAGCTCATTAAGGGATACACAAAGAAGGAAAACTGTTATTTTTTCAAAACAACATGTAAACCATGAATACTTTAACATAAGTAATACTTTTCACCTTTATGAAGTATTAAATACTCTTCACTAAATAAAAGATCACAACATACCCTTTTGTAACCAAAAGGTTACCATGAAACCAATATAAAGAACACATAACATATAATGGTAACTTGGGACATAAACATACTTAAATGTAATAACCATACGGTCGACTTCCACACATATCACTAAATGGAATAGCCATACAGTGGACTTACATACCCAATGAATTGGAGGTTATAACATAACCACCCATCCTGGTTTTCATGGCACAACCCGTCATATGGATTATCACGTAACCACCCGTCAAATGTCTATGTGCCATCATACACATAAAATATTGAAAATATAAACATTTCACTAATAAAATTTCATTTGAAATCACAAGAAGTAAAATCAAGATATTTAAATAATCAATCTATTTTCATAATCCATTTAAAAATATATTTTTGAATGAAAGTGTCCCATACCACTTTGAAGATTTTAATGGAATTTTAATTTTAAAACATTAATTTCCATATAAATAAATACTCAAAACCATTTTTAAAACATGGAAATTAATGATAAATATATAGAATAATAAATTTTTAAAACATTTAAAATTATATTTTCGTTAAAGAGTTTTTAAAAAAATGAGAGCATATTGAATACAAATAATTGAGGAATATCATTTAATCAGAACATTATAATATCATGAGAATAAAGGAATTCATAATATAATATGTCAAAGGATAGTATATACATCTTATAAGAGTGAATTGGTGCATAAAACCAATGATGTCTCAGTGGAAATGTAAATTGTGATGAAATCCATTATAAAGATGGTATCCTTAAATTAAGAATAAATCGATCGCATAATTATGTGTGAAAAATATAAATACACCCAATATATGTGGGTTTTATGCTTAAAGAAATAAGAGTTCATTCAAACATATTCATTGGACGACATATTCAAGAAGTGCAAGTTAAACCCAAGGAATAGAAATTGGGTTAAAAAGATCCCATGTAAAAATTCAGCTACCTAACGTCTCACATTAAAATTCAGAAAATGAGTTGATGAGATAAAAAGGGTATCTCAGCACTTGAAAATAATATTTACAACAATAATGTTATTGAAGAACATATCCCAACATAATAAATTGTAAAATAAAATACATAACAAAAAGAAGTGTTTTAAAAAGAGGAGGGTGAAATGTTCCCTTACCGATTTGGTAACGTACAAAACATATGCCAAATGAAATAAGGATAATAAAATGAAGATTTAAATACTCAAAAATGATTGAATATTACATAAAAGTACAATCATGTGAAATAAATACACCACGGAAATGGAAATAGTGTCAAATATAGCATGAATCTCATGGGAATAAAAGTGAGTTGAAACCCTTTACCTCATTGTAATCAACTGAGTCATTTGATCAAAAGTTAATAACCATAAAATGAATCTTAAAATACCATGAATATAATGATAATCATGATAAAATATATCAAAGATCAGTACATAATACTCCACATGAAATAAGTAAGTGTTGAACAATGGAAATCTCACGGAATTAAAAGTGAGATAAGAAATCTCCTCACCTCATGTCCTACTTGACTCGTATGTTCTGTGTTCTTCCATAATAATAAACATATTTTAATCACTACTTCATTAAAAAAATTTAATGTTTATTATTCATTTTATATCACTTATTATCTTGCTACAACAAATTGTTAATTATTTGAGTTTATATTGGATATTTTATAGATATTCGGAACATGAGTCAAAAATGAAATTGTTATAATTACAATTTGTCCATGTGGTCAATATTCCATTATCTCCAGAATGACATTAACGATTTAGATATCATATAGATAATATATAGCCAGTATATACATGTATTTATAATAGTACATTACATTTTGGAGATAAGAAATGAAATGCATCGTTCATGGAGACGGTAGGCCGTACATACGCATGAACGCTTCTTTTATTAATATTTATTATTGTAATGGAATTAATACATAATTATACATAGTTATATCATAATAACAGTATCATATCATATATAATATCATTAACTCTATCATTTATGTGTCCCACATGTGGAATTAACGAGTCATATCACTTTGAGGGGGTGGTTGTCCGCACTTTCCCCAATGAAATTATTGCGTTTGCCCATAATGGAAACTAAAAGGGTATGATATAAATGAAAAATACAGAAGCAGAAATAAAACATAAACATAATATATATCACATATAAATATAGTTCCATCATAATGGCTACCATGAGAGGCGTTAGGAGGTAATTTAACAATCCCTGTTTCGTGAGACGTTAGTTTGTCATCCACAGAAACATTATGTTCTTCACCAATTAGATGGAGGTGTGTGTAAGTGTAGTTATAATCCCTATCATAACTACATACGAGTATATTTTGGATAATGGTGTTTCTATAAAAGAAATTAATAAAAAGAGTTGAGGGGTTGGAGAAGTAAAATAAAATAAAATATGTTAACAGAAACTGTTACCTTTAATTTGGGTAACTTCCTTTGGTTTGAACCAAAAAGACTTCATGAAGTGCCTTATACCTAAGTTTACGCTTCTAGGAATATGAGAGGGATCTGGGGAGATTAATGTTTTAGTGGTTAGATGAGCCTAAAGTCTTTAGAGGTGTGAGGAGTTAGTTATAATGTGTCTCCTTTTATAAGGGAGAGGAGGGGCTCTTTAGGTTATTGTGAAAATATTATTTTAGTATATAAAGATATTCGGTTTCTAAAAGTCCAAAAATTATTATAGTCAAAGATAAGATGACTCATATTCGAAATAAAATCATCCAATCAATAATGTGCATGTTTTGAATAAAATTTTGACCATTATAATCTTATTTATTTAAAACATTTATTAATGATTTATATACTACATCATTATTGTGTCATATATAATTTAAATTAATTGATATCTGAAAATTATAAATAAAATACCATGAAGTAGGAAATATATTTATATTTCTAATTAATATTTATAGTCAAAATTTTTACTTATATAACACCATATAAAATTTAATTTACTAAATGATAATTTTTTTTTCATTTCGACCACTATATTAAATTAGTTAATCTAAAGTGTCATATTCATTCATAAGTGGCTCCATGGGGTCAAAAAATAGTCCCAAAGATTCCCATGGTCAGCCATTACTCATCCAATAAGGTTAATACAATTGTTATGGTAATTTTGAATTATTATAATATTCTTTTATCGTTGAATTACCCAATTTAACTTTAACCGAGGTAATAAAAGTCAAAGTTACTATTCACAAAAAATTACTTTCATCTTATTGAACCACATTTTACTTCATGATAACAACCATGTATGTCGGATTTTCGAAATCCAATTCATAGAAGCAGTAAAATTTTATTTAAATGAAAAAGTCAGTTTTTTTAATTACTACTAAGTGGTTTCACTATTCACCAAAAATTGAAGTTTTTCTGGAAAATACCCAAAATTCTCCCTAAGATATATTTGATAGTCAAAATAAAAAAATTATGTCTATTTTACCAAATTATAAATATAAAAGTGGCATTAATTAATTTCAAAATTAATTCTCATAATCAAAACAAATAGAATGTTTTTAAGAAACAATAAATATCAAAACATTGCTACTGGTTTATGTCAAATTTCAAAGTGAAATTAATTCCAATGACCAACATTGGATTAAAAGGTAATAATATATTCTAATTAAACATTAAAATCAATTAAAAAGATAATCTATACATATACATAAATTAGATTAAAACACAGTTTTGAATTAAAATACAATTTTTTCACTATTCATTAGAAAATGAACATTAATAGGAAAAATCAAAAAATTTACACAAAGTAAATTTTTATTTCTCCATTATAAAGAAGGATTTTATTTGGTCAAATAGAATGTATTAATGTGACCAAAATTATATTTAAAGATGGTTCACCATTAAAAGGTGGTAAATCAACCTTTTAATGTAAATTAGTCATAAAATCAGATTCATTCACATTTTAAGCCTCTAAATTTTATTGGATAAAATTAAATACATTTAACAAACATGTATAATCATATTTTTGTTAGTTTTTTTCATTCCCACCAATACAAAAACTAGGATTTAACATCCATTTAAATTAATAATATTATATTATTAGTGTGCAACGTAAGATTTCAAAGAAATATGTTGTGCTGTATCAGGTACGCTATCGAACATAGCATCCCCTTTAAAGTAAAATTAATATTTAATTCAAAAATATTAATAAATATGAATATGTCATATTCTTTATTTATCTGGGAGGTTACATTAATTCAATCATTCAACCAGACTCAAATGGCCACTGTAATGGAATTGATCTAAGTAAGAGTATATACATTTTATTAATGGAGGTGAACCTAATTCAATATATAATATGAATATTTAAGTCAACAATAATAATTGGTAGATTATGATTAAGTAGGATATATACTTCTTGAATTCCTCAATAACATGCGATATTTTAGAACATCCATTGGGAAATAAAGAAATTATATAATAATTGGGTCTTTCAGTTTATGTAAGAATGGAATAGTACGAAGTACAGCAAGGAATGATTAGTAATGAAGGGTTTCATTCAAATCAATGAGTGAAATTTAGTGAAATTTCCTCTCTTGTTCTTAAAATCAAAATAATTTTAATAGTATTTACAATGAATATTGAATAATGATTATATATTTTATAGTTATATGAGATGGCGTCATTCCTTTATTGAGATTTGGAGGAAGATATTTAACTGGATAAACCATAAGAATTAGAAAATATCACTACAATTAAGTGTAAAGAACATAAGTATATTTGATATTGGATAAATAAATAACACATATCGTGGAACTGCAATAATATAATTCAATTCGGAAATGTATGAATGCAATTAATTTTTAGAAATGTAGATAATTTTATCTATTGAATTTTATTTTATGATAATAATTTTATTATACTATTATTGTTTGTGGAAAACATACTATTTTGTATGATGTTCCTAAATAAGATCTGGACTGCAGAGAGGGGGTGAATAAATGGTTATTTTTTTCTATAAGAATGTTCCATAAATTCATTATAAAACATTCTTAACCTTTGAAACTTGTTATAGTAACAATCTACTCAACTATAAATCTGAATCACCACATTCATATGCAAAAAATATAAATATGAAGCAGTACACAATTTCAACAGGGTTTGGTACAAAGACATACTCATTTACATGTTGGATAGTTGCACTGACAAGGAATGATTTACTAACATCTTTGTGGAATACAATTGAAGAATAATAAAAAGGTATAGAACCTAGACATAAATGTTTATTTTATAGATTGTTATATCCTCTAATATCCATTTTATCCCCTTTTCCCAATATATGGTTATACACTGAAAACAATCAATTTCAGATACTAGATAGAACCCATAGCCATAATATTCTTTATTCTTCTTTCTCTGATCCACATCAGAATGTTATTTAATTCCCCAAAAAGAATGCATGGCCAAATTATCGTTTTTAAAATCATTAGGAACATCAAACCTTATCTTAAGTAAATTTTGGTCTTTAAACATCCTCTATATCATTGAAAAATATTAATATGATCAATCTCAATGTTTCCATAAATTCTGTTCGCAAAACATAATTTTCAAAAGTCACAATGATTTGTACTTTTTAAATGATCTTCAACCTGGTGGCATCCATTCAGATCTTCTTCTTCTCTTCCTTCTTCAAATGATTAACCAGTTAATTTGAATCTCACAATTACTTATTTTGATGAACATCCATCCAATAGAAATTTATCCAATTGATCTCGCTGTGATGGACCTTTTTCTAATGAAACTCACTCTGATTGATCTCACTCTAATGGGACTCACATAAATGGATCTCACTAAAATGGGAGTCACGCTGATCTTCTCAACATCAACCTAAAACAAAACTCTATTGGGATGTCATTAATTAAATTTTTTTTTATCATGTCTATTATCTCCACATGTGAATAACTTATAAGTATGAATGTAATATTCTCGATATTTATAGGCATCCCAGATTGGTAAATATGTGGAAAAAACTCTTCTTAAATCTCAACCAAATTATCATATCTCTGAATTTCATTTCATTTGAGCTTTATCATTGACTATTTATAATCCCATTAATACACATGGATCCTTCTAGAATCGTATCAAGAAATCTCGACCTCATAATACCTCTTATTTACAAAATAATCTTTTGTATTATTTGGTGAGTATTATATTTAAATTTTTGTTGAATTCTTTTATTTATTAAACCTGAGAGTCATTTTGATGGACTTTATTATTGATAATGTGTTTAATAGACATGCACATGAGATCTCATTTAATATATCATAAGTTCACCAATTCGAACAGAATACCAGTTTCTCCTAACTCAATTGAAACATACTCAGTATTCACTCTTCTCATGACCACTGAATAACAAAAATAATAAAATGGCTACTTTTTCTAAGGCTCTGTGTCAAATAAAAATGGTTGACTAAATTATTTCATCATATTTAGATAATAGTTGACTAAAACCACCTTAGTTGAAAATCAAAACATCTAATATGTTCAATTAATTTCTTATTATTGTAACACTATTCATACATTTTCTTAGATAGATTACATGATTATAATTACAAATATTAATTCCACCTCTGTATTTACTTTGAAAAATTGAAATGATTTTGTCAACTATTTTGTTAAATTTATAGTAGTTTTTTATCTAATGGATCCAAATTTATATCATGATCAATGCATTGATCACTAAATATCTTCTAGTTGATTGTTTTCAATAACTACGTTTCTCTCAGTGCAGTTATTTATTTTCAATGTTTGGCCTTTGATGGAACTCTAATATTGATTAATTATCCGTGCAACTGAAAAAAAATTATTTTACATACCTTTCATATCTAAGTCATTCTGATGAATTGGTTACACTTTTTTATTTTATGAATCGATCCTACCAATGTATATATCCAATCAGCCCCATGTATAACTTATCATATTCCCATATCCAAATTTTTAGCAATGTCGACATAAATTACTACTTGGTTCGATAAGATACATCCATAAAACATTAAAGAAAGAGACTCAGTAATCATGAATTTCAAAATTCAACTCACTCCTACTGGTATCAGGAGGTTTATTTATGATTTATTAACATTGAATGAATAGAAAATCATCACTAGGGTTTCAATGATCGAATACTTTATTTGATCTTATGCATCTAGATATCCACATCCAAAACAATGTTTCCATTTATTTTCGCATCGGGTCCTTCATGTTTGGAACATCATGATGTTCATTCATATATTGTATGTCGATAAGAAAAATCAACATTTCTTCTCAATATTTAACATATTTTTTCTGTTGGCAACAATTATATCCGAGACACTACATTGGCAAAAAAAATCCCCACCTTTTTGTTTATTGTAAATACCCATTCAATATTAGAAACACAAAAATCTAGAAACATATACATAATATATATATATATACATAAGTGTTTCTTTCCAAAAACATTTTTCTATGGACCTTATTTTTTTCCCCCTTATTTACAATCTAATTTAATGGTTCCATTCATTTTGCTTTATAAATTTCTTCTAGAGAATAATAGTGTCACATTAGTTTCTTATCAAATACCCCTTAACTAAACATCTATATGTCTATGTTGGTGATCCAATTGTAGAAAAATATTTTATATAATAAATCATATCAATTTCTCCCATAATTCTGTTTTCATATAATACCTTTCTTCTAATTCCATTCTTCATTCTCACATCTGAATAAATATAAGAAATATTTATTAATATAAAAATGAACTTCACTAATCTAAATTTAAAATCAGAAAACTTCAAGTGTATAAACACAATTTTTCAAAATCCATTATTTCATAACAATGTTACATTATTTTATAGGAAAATTGAGATACTCGTATATCAACTACTTAACTAAATTTCCCTAAATTACATGATAGTTTTAAGAAATATACATACATTTTTTGAATAAGGAAGAACCTATAAAATTTCTAGAAGTTACATTCAATTGAGAATCCTCTCCAATTATTGTATTTTTCATCATCTTCTTGGATATTTCATCGTATTATTTTTTCTTTCTATTTAACCTTCTCAAATTTTGTAACAAAATTATTTTTACCTACAAAATCCAATGATGACATTTTCTACATCTATCCGACTTTAGAATCATTTTAATTACATTTAGTTTTTTTCACCTTCTTCAAGATTTTATTTTAATCTACAAAGATATCAATTAAAATTTTAGTAACATTTCTTTATTGTTCCCTTATCATTTACCATTTATATATCATCAAATCGATCCAGAAAGGTTTGGGGTCAAGCCCCTTTATTAAATAAAAAGAAAAAAGATAGTAATCCCTTTTGAGTTGGGTAAGGTAAAACCCATTACAAGCCCGTAGGCCCATAGGGACAAAACCCATTCAGAGACACGCACCCAAAGCATCAGATGACATGACAGAAGATCCCAGTGGGAAAACCCATTAAAAGTGAAAAACATCACCAGAAACGCTGCACCATCAGAGCCACATCGCCCGTAAATGAAAAACATCACCTGAAACGCTGCACCATCAGAGCCATGTCGCCCGTAGATGACCTCATTGGCACCCACCACTGACCAGAACACGCCCCACACCGCCAATACGACCAGATTATGTTTCCGAGATCTAGAAGCCACTAGCCTGAAGCCCATTAGATCCATCACCGTGGAGATGCACCCCCACGTCATTTATCCTTGTAAAGGCCTTAAAATTAATTACCCTCACAAAATATTATGTTAACAAAAGTTAATGGTTTAAACATTTACATCAATGAATATAGTGAATTCTAATATCATATTTTTTACTCACATTACATCATAAGAACAATTTAGTTTGTTTATGACAATTATTATTTTTTGTCAGCAAAAATATCTTTCATAACATTTACTATATTCTGAGACTCTTCTATCTTCATCTTTATTCATTTATTTTTTATTCTAATAAATTATCTTCAATAATGTTGAAATTATCACCACCATCTGATTTTTCTTAAAAAATATTCTATTTTACTTCAACGTTGCCAATATTCATTTTCTCCACCCAAATGAAATTGTGGTTTAATTCCATTTTCATTATACATTCACCATTCTAAATATTTACTTATATAACTTATTTATTCAACTTCGTTTATTATTTATATATTTGAGTGTTCTTCTTAGTTTATGTTTCCAGGTTTGATTTAATAATAAACTCATGATATCTTCATTGTTCATAATCATCATCTGTACATAAAGAAATATATCAATTTATAACTCGAGAAATGTAGTTGGCTTCATCACTATATGTATAATCATCATTCATTTCTATTCTAAGATAAATTTTGTATTATTCTCATAAGAGAATATTTCCATTTCACTCCTCTCATTTTTTTCGGATACTTTTTATCATCCCATTCATAATAATTCATTTATATTTTATTCTATTGACCATTTTTTTTAAATGTAATTTCTCTTCACATTTCCATCATTTGAGAAAATTTTAACATTTTCCTTCTAATTAAATTTATTTTTTTAGAAATGAAGGAAATTGTTTTATTGAAATCTTAAACTACTTCATTTGTATTTGAATAAATTGATTATTCCACAACTTAATTATCATTTTTTTATTTTTTAATATTTATTACATTTTTATTTCACTCTCCAAACGTTTCTTGATAATTGCGGTTTTACAGATTATATATACCAAAAGAATATTTTTTTTCAATAATAGATATATCATATTGATCTTATAATGATGAAACATTATAATCAAATCTATCTATAAATACCCTCATTAGTTTCTTAATAATAGTATAATCATCCTTCTTCTCACAAAAATATTTATATTACCCAAAATATCATTTACTCTATTAAATTAATCGTCAATACCTTCTTAATAAACCACTTTAATATATTCAAAGATACCTCTACATATTTCTAACATGGCTTATTTATCATTACAATTTCATTCATAGATACTTCTAAACTTATCCCATATTTTAATAGCTATTGGAAATAGTATAATAATTTCATTGACATTTTTCTTATGAGGCATCAACATAGAATTTTAATATTTTCCATCAATATATAGACATCTATTATTAGATTCAATTCTAGAAAATTTATTAATAGAAGAAAATCCTGATATTATAACATCTCTATATTCATGTCCATGAGATAGAATATATGTAACCATCATATTCTTCAACGATGATATTTTTTAGACATAAATAATAGGAACAATGAAAATGTATAGTGAATGGATTCTAACCATTATCATTGGGGAATTTTCTTACATAACCTAGATTATATTCCATATGATGTTCCCAAACAGGATTGGGACCACTGAGAAGGGGTAAATTCTTAGTGCATTTTCCATTTTTTAATAATTTTTTTAATTTCATTAAAAACATTCTTCACTAGAAAATCATTTTATAGTAATGATAAACTGATCAGCAACACTCATACTCACCTATTATATGTAACAAATATAAATATAGAGTAGAATGTTATATTTATAATATTTAGTAAAAAATACATAATCCTTTCCATGACGGAACGTCCCACAACCTGGATTCATTTACTAACATTTTTCTGTAATCCAAAGGAAGAATGGTAATAAAATTATAATATTATATGGAATTTTTTTTTGATATAGTTGGTTATACCCCCCCCCCACCCCCACAATATCCTATATGTATACTCATTCCCCATACATGGTTATAAACTCTAGAAAAGAAGCCTTTTTATGGTTAGAACCCATAGATACAAGCTTCTTTCATCTTCCTTTTTGGTTAACTTAAAAACGTTCTTTACTTCCTCTCAAGACCATGATTAATTAATTTAATTACATATTGGTCTCAATATTTCCTACATATCCTCCACATATATGAATATTATCAATCTCAATATTTCCCTAACTTCATTATAGAAAACATAATTATAAAAATTCAGTCCAATTTTTATTTTTCCTGGTAACATCAGTCTGATGGCCTCTCTCCGATTCACCTCCATCTGATTCATACTATTCACTTATTTCTTCAAAAAAGTATAGAAACAATTGGAAACTTGAAATTATAGCATCTGATGGACCTCTTCTCAATGGTACATGATTTTATGGATCCCACTATGACAGACCTATGCCTGATGAAACACTCTTTAATAGATATTTCATAGATAGAACTCACACGGATGGATGTAAATTTGATGGGAGTATATCAGATCTTCTCAACATCAACATAAAAACACTTGGTTCACATCTCAATTTATCAAAAAAAATATAAATTTTCATCTCTATGAACATGTGATCAATGTACACGTATAAATTTACTTCACCCTGAATTTAAATGGTTCTCAAAAAGGTAATGTTTGAAAAAAAAAGATTCATCCCACACAACAAAAGTTCCATATCTCTGAATATCATGTACATTTGAGATTCATATTTGACTACATTCACTCTTATAAAAACATTTAGATCCTTATAGATTATTTTGAAGACATATCAAGACTTCTAAATATTTAGACTACTTTAATTTGACAATCTAATCTCCAGTACAATCTAGTGATACTAATCATTCATTATTTGGTGAATCCAGTTATTCATTCCATGTTAGAGTTACTCTAATGGGAATTATTATGGAAAAACAATCCAACGTAATTTCTCGTGGAAAGATCATCTAATATATCATAACTTTACAAATTTTAACTCTGAATCCTTTTATCTTAACTCAATTAAGACATATTTAATATTCACATTACTCATGACACAATGATTAATAAATATAATAAAATTACATCTTTACCTAATGGTATGAGTCAATTTAAAATTTTTAAAAACATTATTCTAACTTCTTTAGACATTAGTTGCCTTCAACCACAATAGAAAAAACTCAATAATTATCATATTTTCATTCAAATTATTTTTATGATAGCACTATTCAAACATTAACCAACACTGGTCACATGGTTCTAATTAAAAGGATTAACTCCCCCAATATCATTACTCTAGTAAAATGAATCATTGTCGTAACTAGCCTATTGAATCAGTATCAGTATCGGTATGATGGATTGGCCTCTATATCACATCTAATGAATCAATAAATGAATCTTAACTGGTTGATTGATTTTATGAAATTTGGTTCTTCTGAATAAATTAGTGTTGTCAGATATTCTTCCTTATATGGAACTCTGATTCTGATTCATTATCAGTGTCACTGAAAACAATAACATTGATTTCTCCAATTTCACATTCCCAGATCATTATGTAGAATTGGTTCCAACTTTAATATTTCATCAATAGTTCCTATCGATGTATCAACCCAATCACCTCTCATAACGTTTCGTATTACCATTTCAATATTTCGAATAACTATATTATCTGGAGATCATTTGACCGATGATATATATTAGAAACAAATTATTTTTGGAAATTATGGAAACAAACATTTTAACATTTTACACATTCCATCGTGTATTACCAGTGTTCTTATTTATTTACTAGAATTGATTGATCAGAAAATCATCCCCATATATTTTTTGACAAAAACCTTAGTCTAATCATCTTCTTTTGGAGATCTATGTTTAGAACCATGTTTCCTGTGGGTTTTGAATTTTTTACTCCATGTCTTGTACATCTTTTGATTCATTATAATTATTTATGTTTGGAAACCAAATATCCTATTCTTCTCAAAACTTAATATATTTTCTTTGTTGATAACAAATATGAGAATAACCCAACGTGGGCCTAACATTGTGTTTATATAATTAAAAATGATGTTATGAAGGTTGAGTTTTCTGAATGGCTTCAGAAAAAGGATCATAGGGAAGTAAATTTAATTTTTGTAATGAAGATCTGGAGGGACTAGAAATCTGAAACTTTAGTGTCTTTATAGTCATATTACATCTAAAGAATAGTCCAATTGTTCAAAATGTGTAGAATCAAACCAATATTTTCCACATTTCCATGAATTTTAAAATATTCAACGTGATGGTATTTTGAATATAATAACATTGTTATTAAATGAAGAAGTTTGTTTATATATAATTAGTTGTAATTTTTATATATATTATGATTTATTCAACCCCCAATATTATTCAAATTTTTGGAGTAGTTAGATATTTTTTGAAAATTATTTTAAGATTTTTGGGAGGCTGTAGAATATATTATCTGGTATTTCAAGGGTTCATAAGCATTGGACCTATTTTTTTGAAAGGATATCCATTATATGGGTATATGTATGTAGAATTTATATGCATGAGGATATCCAAATTAGTACAATTTTTTTCCTATAGAGGAACTTTTTGAGGTAACATTTAAATACATTAATTTTTAGTTATGTTATCACTCAATAAAAAAGAGTATATTTTTGTAATACAAATTTAGAAAGAGATTATATATTTGTAGTGTTTTGTATGTGGAGATCAAAATGATTTAGTGGAATATAATTCAATTCAATGATAATTAAATTTCGAAAGAATTGGATAATAATAGTGTCTCAATTAAAGAGAAAATACATTTAATTAAAATATAACTTCATCTTAAATATTATGTAAAAATAATTTTTCATGATACAAAACATTGAACAAACAAAAAAATGATTGATATTCTAGAAATGGTCATAGATTGGGAAAATGTGAGGATGTGATGTTCAATGGTTTGACATAGGGGTTAAGAATAATGGTATGGGGACTACTTTGAAATTTATAATGAATAGTGAATATATAAAATATTATTAACCTAAGGGATCTGATGTAATTTCATATAATTCCATTTTTGTTTGAAAATATTGGAATGTTGCTAAGAAAAAAATTGTAGGAAATTGAAATATATATTCATGGAATAATGTTTCTATAGGTATGAAAATGGAGCCAACTAGAGGCTTTGGTAATATAACTAGGGATTTATGGAATTTTACGTTACATTGGATGTGAAAGCTAGAGTAAGGGACCTTGATAGTTGACTACAGGATAAAAATTATGAAAAAATCACTAGTTCACATATGATTAACGCTAAGGGACTTATATAAGGATGGATTAGTGATTTTTAATGGGTTTTGTAAGACACATTAATGGGGATATACAATATGAAATTATTTTTCTTCCCCTATTCACGGGAAATCTAGAATTATTGTAATATATAGGCTACTTGATTTTACTAAATATGTGGACACCCCTAGAAATAATAAATTTAAGAGATCATCCACAATGATGAATCGGTAATGTAACTATATTTATCATCTATAATGTTCTATAAATAGGAATGTTTTGACGACTTGTTTGATACAAAAATAATAAATGTTATAATCATTCACTTATGTTAGTAATAAAGAGATTAAATGTTTCGCCAATTTAATATGATTATGTTTCACAAAACTTATAACATTTATTACATTTATAATGTGTTTAATTTATTTTATTCATCAACATTATTGTTTTTTCTAGAAGGACTATAAAATGATATGTAAATTTGACATAATATATTGAATCATAATTACCTCATCTGAAAATTTCCCTTGGGTGATTCCATTTCAATATCATCCAACTTTATTCGCTGTTAAGGTTTCAGAAGGATTTCTATATATTAAGGGATTAGAACAACATTTTACTAGATTCAGATTTTTCATTACAATATAATTTTATTTCTATAGATTATCTATTTCTGGAATAATCGCAATTGGTTGTTGATTTTCAAATTACATATACATTATTATAAATTATATTGATATCAACACACTATTTTCACCACTATAATAGTATAACATACTGAGGCATTAACATTTTCCATGTTCATTATTAGTGATTATTTATTTATTGGTATTATTATACTAATCCATTCTTTCATAATTTCATTGATAAAAATAAATATAGGGAGATTTCAATAGATATAAAAGAGTTATGTTTGATATTTTTAACAAGATTTTGGTATCTAAAAATATATATCTAGTACTGGTCATATATGTAATATTGATATTAATAGATCAGGTAATGTGAACTGAGGAAATAATGATTATTTTTTGATACAAATAAGTTTATATTATAGAATATAGTATTTACATATATCAAATTATGTATATAAAAAATTTAAGAATTTATATCAACTCTGAATACTTTCATTGAATTTCTATTACTTATAGCATCCTTTCATAAATATGTGTATTGATTTTCATTTGTGAATTTATCAGAAATGGTACATTTTGTAATCTCATTGGAATTAGTCTAATCAACAGTAAATAATTTTTCATAAACTCTACTCAATAACCTACTATAATTTTCAAGTATGATTATGTCATGTATTTATTTCATTGTCTATAAAATCCCTGGTTTTTTTCACATTAGTAATGACCGAATTACATTTCACATTCTTCAAGTGAACCACCAATGAAATCATAGTTTAAAAAACCTATGGAAATTGTCTATAATAAGAAGGAGAGTACATACCCTCTTTGTTAATGATAGCTAAAAATAATACTTAATAATTATTTTAAATTTTACCTAACAAATGAAGCAGGATAATGGAAATACATCCTTTCAATATGCCAAATATTATAATAATAAAAAATATTTTATATCAATATGAATTTATACAAATTTTATGTAGTCAAAAAAGAATGCATATTATCCAACATAAGAATATTTCATAATGATAACCAATAAATGTAAAAAATGTTTTTATAAATGAAAAAAAGGGTCCCATGATTCAGTAACAACTATTAAAAAAAATAAATGTTCTCTTCTCATCCATATACTGGAAGTGTATTTTTTTCTACCTATACCACAAACAACAATGTCTCCTCTTGTAAAAATTCATTGTGGCATAGAATGAGTAAAACTCATTATGATACTAACAATGGTGTCCCTAATTAAATATAGTATGTAAAGTTCATTTATAGAGAGATATGCTCAAAAATAACATAAAAATGCATAGATAATAACAATAAAATAGATGAAACCCTCAAGAACTCCATAGTCAACCTATATGAAAAATAACACCTATAGTCATTTTCTTGGTGTCATTGAAAGTATAAAATATATTTTGATCAATAATCTCATCCCATGTCATTGTTAAAGGCCAAAACATCCTATTATTGAATAATTAATAATATATATGTATTATATCACTATGGTATATAAATAGATGGGGTAATATTTTCCACATGATAGCACGATCACTAATACATGGTCATAACATTCTTTATTCAATTAATACAAGTGGGAATCATGACCAATCTATATTGTAGGGTCGGAATAAAACGAGGAAAAGATGGCAAGAGGGGGGTGAATTGCCTTTTAAAAAAAGATTAACAAATTAAAATCAAAGTTAAAAATGCAGCGGAAAGTAAAGAGGCAAGACACAAGAGATTGATAACGGAGTTCGGCCAAAACCCGGCCTACGTCTCCGCTCCCAACTCAACCGTTGAGAGATTCCTACCGCTTGCTTTTCAATGATTTTAGCAAGAAACCCACTAGGCTTTGAGGTAGCACTAGGACCTATTACAGCTTGCTTTTATTGGTTATGCAAGAACCCACTTACTTTTAATGGTTAAGTAAGAACCCACTAGCCTTTTTAACGGGTGAAGGCTAGCTCACCGGTGACACAAGCCCTTTAAAAGGAAAGGCTTGAAGAAACCTCTTCACACCTTAGTGGTGATGTGAGACCCAAAAGAAAGAGGGGATGAGAATAGTTTGTGGTTTGTAGGCACAAACCCAATTTTAAGCTCAAAAAGTTAAATACGATAAAACCCGTAATTGGAGAAGCCTTGGGCGCCTTTGATTGATTGATGATGTTTGAAGGCCGCTTCCAAGCTTCTTTGGTGGTGCTCTTGGATGTGGAATTGGATTGGAGCACGTTGGGTTCCTTGAGGAAATCTGCCGGAGGTTCGCCAAAATGATCAACAATGTGTCTGGTGGCTTGGGTGAAGTTCCGGGGCTTCCTAGGCCTTTATTTATAGGCTAGGAACCTTCAAGTATCCGTTGGAGGGCTTTGGAGCCGTTGGAAAAGGCCTCGGAGCCGTTGGAGGCCAAAAGAGGGTTGACTGGTCAAAGCCAACGGCTAGTTTGACTGGCCTACCGGCTGGCCGGTACAGCTCCACCGGCTGGCCGGTGCCTTGGCAGAGGGGGAGAATTCTGGTCCAGGCTCCACCGGATGACCGGTGCCAGAGCCACCAGCTGGCCGGTGGCAAGACAGTAGCTCACACTGTTTGATCTGGGTGCCACCGGCTGGCCGGTGGTCAAGCCACCGGCTGACCGGTGGAGCCTGGCAGTGGGCAATGCCTCTGCCAGGTCCACCGGCTGGCCAGTGCTATCACACCGGTTGGCCGGTGGACTGAATTTCAGTCCACTTGAGATGCTTTCTTGGGCCATTCCTTTGGCAATCTCTTGCCTATCATCCACAACACTTAAAACACAATATTAGATAAATAAGAAGGTGATTGTGATCATGAAAATCAAACAACGAGGGAAATGAGATGTACAAAAATCTCCCCCTATTTTGATGATCACAATCACCAAAACAATTAAAGTAAAAAAGTAAATGCTAAGAATGATGAAAAGGATTCTCCCCCAATCAATCAAGAGATTTCTCCCCCTTTGTGATTATCAAAATAGAATGGGGCATAAAACTTGATTGAGGGAAAAGTTTGAAAAACTAGATTTTGAGAATTGAAAAAATCAATTGAGGTTTCTGAAATTGAAATGAAAATTTGTATAACAGTTTGAATTGAAAGTTTTGAATCAAAAACCAATTGAAATTTGAATTTTGAAACCAAATGAAATTTTTGAATGAATTAATTGAATAACAGTTTGAATTGAAAGTTTTGAATGAAAAATTGAATACCAAGTGTTGAAAATGAAAGTTAGAATTGAAAGTAAAAAAGACAAAAAAGATCCTAACTCCCCCTAAATAAGAACAATAAATCACCGGGGAGACGAAACAAATTTTGGCCCGGAGAGACTCGCAAGAAGGGATTTTTCAATCCATACTTGTCTCATAGCAGGTCTTCTCCAATAAAACTCGTCACTATAGTAAATAGACTTGGGTTGGCCATACCGGGCGTTTTTACAATTACATTCATAAATAAGGTGCCCGGGTTTTTTGCAATAATTACAAAATTTAAAACTAGAGCTCCCCCTTACAAAAACAGTGGGTGCATGGGAGGAGGAAGCTTGGTTGGTATATCCTAGCCCTTGGGTGGTTCTTGAAATTCGCTGGGAACCAAGCAATTTTGAAAGATTTTGTTCCCCTTGGGCGAATTTGGCTAGGGATTCTCTAAGTTCCTTGATGGTTGATTCCAAAGAATCAACATTTGGGAAATTTTGGATTTTTAGGGAGAGTTCCTCCTTCTCTTTGAGAAGTTGGTCTTTTTCGGAGGAAAGCTTTTTGAAATTCTTTTTCAAAGCGACAAATTTTGAAGAAATCTCATGAAAACCATTTTATAATTGATCTCTAACGTGTTGGAGTTCTTCATATGACAAATGATTGAATGAATTTGAAGAACTAGAAGACGAGGAAGAAGAGTCGGAAGATGAAACCTCATGATTTGCCATTAGGAATTTTTTACCTTGGTCGCTCGAGGAGAAGGAGGAGAATGAAGAGGTGGAGCTATCACTCCAAGTTTTCTTTAAAGCCTTCATCTTCTTCTTCTTCTTGGCCCTTTTCTTGTGAGGTGGGCAAACGGGCTTGATCTTTTCGTCGGGTTCTTGCTTTTGATCGGATTCTTGCTTTGGAGCCTCGCTAGTACCTTCATAGGTTAGCTCTAAAAATTTCCAAAGATCGTAAGAAGTAGAGCAAGTAGAAATGCAATTAAAAACATTACGGTCAAGACCACAATGAAGAGCGTTCATGGCTTTGCCATCAAGCTCAAAATTTGCAATGTCATTGGGGGTCCATTTAGACTCATCGGGAGAGGAGAGGGTAAAACCATGCATAACAATTCTAAAAAAAGGATAGCCAATACTTTTAAGAAATGTGGTCATGCGGGTTTTCCAAAAACTATAATCGGTTCCATCAAAGAATGGAGCATGATCCAAAGAATGTCCTTCGGGGGCGTAAGAGGTTGAAGCGGTAGAAGCCATAAAAAAAAGGATCTTTAATTTGAAACCGGTTTAGGGAATTATTCAAAATATCCCTCTGATACCAATTGTAGGGTCGGAATAAAACGAGGAAAAGATGGCAAGAGGGGGGGGGGTGAATTGCCTTTTAAAAAAAGATTAACAAATTAAAATCAAAGTTAAAAATGCAGCGGAAAGTAAAGAGGCAAGACACAAGAGATTGATAACGGAGTTCGGCCAAAACCCGGCCTACGTCTCCGCTCCCAACTCAACCGTTGAGAGATTCCTACCGCTTGCTTTTCAATGGTTTTAGCAAGAAACCCACTAGGCTTTGAGGTAGCACTAGGACCTATTACATCTTGCTTTTATTGGTTAAGCAAGAACCCACTTACTTTTAATGGTTAAGTAAGAACCCACTAGCCTTTTTAACGGGTGAAGGCTAGCTCACCGGTGACACAAGCCCTTTAAAAGGAAAGGCTTGAAGAAACCTCTTCACACCTTAGTGGTGATGTGAGACCCAAAAGAAAGAGGGGATGAGAAAAGTTTGGGGTTTGTAGGCACAAACCCAATTTTAAGCTCAAAAAGATAAATACGATAAAACCCGTAATTGGAGAAGCCTTGGGCGCCTTTGATTGATTGATGATGTTTGAAGGCCGCTTCCAAGCTTCTTTGGTGGTGCTCTTGGATGTGGAATTAGATTGGAGCACGTTGGGTTCCTTGAGGAAATCCGCCGGAGGTTCGCCAAAATGATCAACAATGTGTCCGGTGGCTTGGGTGAAGTTCCGGGGCTTCCTGGGCCTTTATTTATAGGCTAAGAACCTTCAAGTATCCGTTGGAGGGCTTTGGAGCCGTTGGAAAAGGCCTCAGAGCCGTTGGAGGCCAAAAGAGGGTTGACTGGTCAAAGCCAACGGCTAGTTTGACTGGGCTACCGGCTGGCCGGTGCCTTGGCAGAGGGGGAGAATTCTGGTCCAGGCTCCACCGGCTGACCGGTGCCAGAACCACCGGCTGGCCGGTGGCAAGACAGTAGCTCACACTGTTTGATCTGGGTGCCACCGGCTGGCCGGTGGTCAAGCCACCGGCTGACCGCTGGAGCCTGGCAGTGGGCAATGCCTCTGCCAGGTCCACCGGCTGGCCGGTGCTATCACACCGGTTGGCCGGTGGACTGAATTTCAGTCCACTTGAGATGCTTTCTTGGGACATTCCTTTGGCAATCTCTTGCCTATCATCCACAATACTTAAAACACAATATTAGATAAATAAGAAGGTGATTGTGATCATGAAAATCAAACAACGAGGGAAACTAGATGTACAACATATATAACCAAGAGAGGTAATAATATCCCCTTACATGGATACTCATATATGGTAAACATATACCTATTGTCAGGCCATAGCACACGTATAAGTAATCACACCCGTTTTCCATGTGCACTCAAAAGGGAATCACTTAGCTTTCTATAGAAGCATCAAAAAAATAAGAAGTATGTCCCACTTCCATTAGAAATCAAATATATATGGGCATCAAATCCAACCTCTAACATCATCCAAAGAACACGAGAATATTTTCCCATCACGATTTTATATTGAACAAGAATGTAATTAATATCACAATGGGCATAAATGGGGTTTTCATTCAATATTGGGAATGATATTTGAAATCCTTGTATGTTAGAAGGGCCTTGGGAAATCCTCTTTAAAGCATGAATTGTCACATATTCCATGTTCTACTGCATTATCACTAGATGATATAAAAATCATTTCAAAAATCACTAGTTTGAACCTATTCTCTCATTGTTCTCCCTATGCACATCAAAAAATATTTTCATTCATACAACTGATCCTTCCCTAGAATTCTGTCTTTGTTATTGTAACAACCCAGGTATTTATTGAATAAACTATTTTCATATCTATTAATATTTATGAATAAGATATTAATTTTACGTAAAATGGTATGATTTTTTCGATATCGTACTTGAAACACAACAATGGTTTTCTCCAAAATCTTATGTTGCACAAAACATTGAGTTATACCAATAAAATAGATAATAATACTATAATTATTTTAAATTATAGTTAACACAATGTTATTATATTACTATAATTATTTTAAATTCTAGTTAACTCCATGTTTTTATATGTATTTTCATTATCCAATAAATTTTAGATGCTAAAAAAGGGAATGACCACAATTTTAAATATAAAATACTCTAATATTTTTAAAAGGATGTTTTACCGCCTTTTTATGGAGAAACCTTTTTCAATCTACTATTGGTTACTTATATATGTTAGATTTGAAAAAATAAAATTATTATTTATAATAAGGATATAAAAAATTTATTTTTCTACAATATTGGTATTTTTAGGATAAAATTAAATTTCTAATGAATAGTTAAAAAATACTACATTTAAATTCTAAAATTCCTTTTATTCTAATTTATTTATATAGTAAGATATTAATTTTAATTGGTTCTACATTTTAATTGGATTAGGTTTTTACTATTTACTCTAATTTGATTCATTGAAGGTAATTTATATTTTAAATAGGACATAATCACATGTCAATATTTCGATAGTTTTTATTTCTTAAAAACCCCCTTTCTGGTTTTGACAATGGGAGTTAATATTAAATTAATATTAGTAAACTCTATGTTTCAAATTATTAAAAATTGATTCCATATTTAAAATTAGTAGGTCCAAATTTTGTGAGTATTTTTCTCTTATTTTTTGACATTATGAATATAAACATCTGTAATTATTTTTATTTAACATAGTTAAAAGGTAAATCAGGCAAATAAGGGTAACAAATAATATTATAATAATATATATCAACACTAATACATGTCTTATTCCTATTTTATGACATATAAATGACTAGAGGAATCCTTGGTAAGATTTTAGGAACCCATGGATCCAAGTGGGTTTGATAGTGACCTTATATTATTTTTAATTTATTTAAAAGCGAAATACATCATAAAACAATTTCTCCAACCTGAAACAATTTTTAATTTGGTTTGTATAAAAAATATATTTGACTGAAAATAGTAATTATCAATCTATAAATATTTTCTACATCATGGTATTTTATTTATCTTTTTTATAAATTAAATAAAAAACATTATTTATGACACAATGATGACTAGGTGATTACATAATTAATAGATGGTTCAAATAAATGATATTATAAATATTAAAATAGATGTAATTTTAACATTTTGAGATCATCCATGAATTTTATGGATTATGGTGGAATATTATATTTTACTTAATTCATTCGGTTTGAAGGAATCAATTTTTCATGACTTTAACAAAAAAATCAATTACTGAATGGTGTCAAAATTTACATAAATGAGTTTTCCAAACAAATATTGTCTTATTAAATGATATACTAGTCCTAAAAATCTATTAATAATCAAAATAACTTATATAATATTAAAAATTACTTTAATGATCCCCTTTTTTTCTTCTTAGAAATTTAAAATTACTATAGTAACCATATATTCTGAAAACTACAAGAAGACTTGGTAAGAGTTCATGTTTTTAACTAAGGGTTAAAACTAAATGATAAGGTTATATTTGTGACCTAAACTTTTCTAATTTCAATTTTATGATGGTTATATGAACCAAGTTCAACTTATCATTGAAATAAATGTGTTTGGGACCATTGAAAACCAAAAATAAATTTACAACAAAATAATTTGTCAGGACATTCCTAAAGAGCCTCTCCTCCCTCTTATAAAAGGCCACCCACTCTCCCAACTGATACACTCCACTAATGCCACTTGGATCATTAAAATTATTCTTACATAGGATCCCAAAATCCCTTCCTTTTTCTTATAAACCTAACCATGGTCGTAATTGAGTTCCATAAATCTTTTTACCTCAAATAAAAAGAAGTTACCCGATAATGAGGTAACATCTTCTCTCAAGTTCCTTTAATTTATTTTTCTTATCTTCTCTTTATGATTTTCATATAATATAATTACATAAAAAACTTCCTTCATATAATAATTTGTTTTTTGTGAATTATTTTAACTAAAATTACTAATATATCTATCTAATGTATACGAATATATTGTTTCTTTGTACGGCGAACTAATTCCCCACGAATCGATTATTTTTCAATTCTCTCCTAACACCTCTCATGGTGTCAATTATGATGGAACTATATTTATATATGATATTTATTATATTTAATTTGACTCTATTCTTCTGTAATTTTTATTTAAAAGATACCTTAATTCCCTCTATAATGTGTAAATACGATAATTTCATTTAAGGAATTGTGGACTACATCCCCCTAAAAGTGATATGACTTGTTAATTCCAAACATGGAATGTAAAAAAGGATATATGAAATGAAATTATGTAACATATATAACATATATATTATAAATTAATTATTATATAACTATGTATCATTTATTTTTCATTACTTTAACATGACAAAGAAAAGAAAGAAGCGTCCATTCGTATATACCACATACTATCTCCGTGAATGGTGCATTTCATTTCAAATATCCAAATATTATGGATAATATATATATATATATATTGGATATATATGATAGATAAATCATGAATATCATCTTGTTGATGTTGTACATATGACCACATGGACAATTTTAATCAAAACAATTTCATTTTTGACTCAAGTACCATAAATCAACAAAACATCTGATATGAACTCAATTAATTAACAAATTGATATTAGATGGTAATAAGTAATATAATATTAATAATAAAAAGATAACAGGTTATAGTGAAATAAGAAATTAACCTATGTTTATTATTTATAAAATTAAAGAATGAATGATATAAATCGGACTCAATGTAAGGGAATTTCTAAACTCAATTTCCAATAATTTGGTATTACAAAAACATAATTGATTATATTATTCCTAGATTAAGTGATGAATTGTGGTTTATTTATTTATGGTTAATTTTACACTTCCCTTTTTCTAGATATACTGTTGATAAAAATAATAACCATATTTATAAATTACTACATCATTGATAAGAATTTTGCAAGGGAAATTGTAACGCAATCTATATTCATTAAGTTATATATCCTGGTCATTGAATTTCTATTTCCAATAATATTTTTGAATGATATCTGATTTTTTTACACTAAATATCTACTTATATTTGGTTTTTTTATATTTTCACACATATTTCATTCATTGATTTATATTTAATCTATGATATGATCTTCTTACGAGATTTCGTCTCAATTTACATTCAATTGAGACTTATTTGCTGTTATGAACCAATTCACATTTATATGGTGTATATACTATCCTTTGACATATTGTATAATGATTATATTCTTTTTCAAGACACTATATATATTGTTTAATATTTTTCTTTATTTATTTTTATTCATTTATTTTCTCAATTGGTATGAAACTATTTAACTAAAACATTATTTTAAATGTTTTCATGATTTCTTATTCTAAATATTTCTGATTAATGTCCATGTTTTCGAAATTATTTTATGGATATATTTATATGGACATGAGTTTTGTGAGGTATTAATTTCATTCCAAAGCTTCAATGTGTTATGGGATACTTTGGTTAAATTTTTTTAAATGTTTAATTGGTTTGGGAAATGTCTTAAATATTTCAATATCATGAATTTATTTCTTGTGATTGACAAGTGAAATGATTAAAATTTAAATCATTTATGTGTTATGATTATGTAATGGTACTGAGACATTTGATGGGTGGTTATGTGATAAACCAAATATGGGTGGTTCTGTGAGAATCCTAGTGCGAGTGAGCACGTTATTTCTCTCCAATGAATTGGGTAATGTGACTGAGGAAAACGTTAAGGATTCTCCAATGTGATTTAGGGAATATACTGTGATGCGTATTCCACACGTAATCATGAAGGATTCTCTCTATATAGCTCTGGAAACTGCAATGTCAGTTTGATATGGATGCCATAAGATCCCTTTATGTTTTATGATTTCTATGATGTTTTGTGTGGATCTTAATATTACATAATGTAAGCTATGTTGTTTATGTTTTATGGGTGAACGTTATTATTTTGTGAAAATGTATTCATGGGTTTTAAATACTCATGGACTAAAAGTTTTATTCATTATTTTATGTTCAAATCACATATTTTTACTCTTATCGCTTGTTTTTGAAATGTTTATTCATAGGGTATAAGTATGGAAAATATAAATGATGAATTCAAGAATATTTTTATCAGGGATGTAATTTTTGTTTTTATGGATTTTTATTGTTGTAAATAAATTTGATAGCTTAGAAGTTCCTAAATTGTAATATTTGAGATGTAATATAATAGTTAGTGCATAATAATCTAAAAATATAAACATGAAAAAATCCCCATTTTGAATTAATCTCAAATTATTTACTAATCTCAAGATTATGCAATTTTTTTGTCTTGGCGTTATAGTTGTTATCAATGGAAATGTTTAGACAACATTTGGAATTAGGAGTTTTGGATAACCATGAGGTAAGTCTCTATTTATATTCATTCAATTAAATCCTTTTTATAACTTATTCAGATCGAGGAATTTCAAATACAACTTTATGGAGGTGGGTCTCAGACAACATTCCTATCTCTTCCTAATTATATTCTTGCAATAATTACTACAAAGTCATGTTTGGATGGTTGTGAAATGTTTTCTAGCAGACAACTCACTTTCAAGGAGTTGTTTGAGGTATCGAAGACCCCCAATATACCTCAAAACCACAGTGGGCCATGGGTTGTATTTATTGAAATACAATTGTTTCAATATTCTCATATTCTCAAGAAATTATAAAATAATCTTGGCATTTTCAAATATTTTACATTATCACAATATTTTGAAGCATATAATTATTTTTTTAAAGGTGCTAAAAAAGGAGACCCTTGTGTAAAATATTAATATTTTCTTTTAAAATACAGTCTTTCACAACATTCTTATGGTATTTTAAATGTACCAATGATTGAAATATTCAACTCAAACTTGGTCTGACTATTTTATAAAAATCATTTTTTATCAGATGTTTTGAAATTATTTTTCATAAATGATTATTTTCCAAAACAATTTGTCTGTGAACACCCATATGACCCAAGTTGTAGAAGGTATATTTGGTTAAAGTAAGGATATTATTGTGAAGGATCTCAAAATAATTATTTCAATTCACAGACCTTATTTTTATGGAAACAAGATGATGATGAAACATGGTGGAAACCATGATCATGGTATGTTGTTTGTTATATTGGGAATAGTTTTATTTTATCATATGGTGGTGAAAAATGTAAATATATATAAGACTTCATGAATTAATATGTTGAGGTCATTATGATTTAGGATGAAAATAATAGTTATATGAAAACAATTGAGGATAAAATATGTTATAGATATTTTTGAGTTTTTTAATAATGGACAATCTAAAATATGGGTGAAACCCATCATGTCTGGAAAGGCCACAAGAATTGAAGTATGATTTATTATTTTTAGTTATATAGAATTTTATGGATAAATAATAGTTTGATTTTTGGAATATTTTGTTTTATCAAATTGTTATCCTTAGTATATGAAACATATTTGGTGATTAAGCGATAGATGTTATTTTGGAGGATGTTCTCTCATTTGGGAAAAATAAATGCCAAAGGAAAATAGAATACAATGGGAATTTATTGGAAGAGTAATGGTTGAATATTATTTAGGTAGAATCATTCTATTTATTGTTTACGTGTGAGGATTTGGGTTATTTATAGAAAATTATTAACTTATCATAGAAAATATGAGATTAATATAGTTACTTTTACATATGATACAAAAAGAGTAGTCAATGTTATTTGGAGATAAATTCTTATATTTATCATGGAAGACTATGTGATCAAATCCATCTGAATTTTTTGTTTCATTTCTATTTTTAATTTTAATGATTAATTTTAAGTACAATTATTTAGTGAATGGGTTTTTTTGAATATTGGGGTATTATTTGTGGTATGTTGGATATTAATAGTAGTATTTATTTTTAAAATGGATTATACTTTTTAAGGTATTATCTGATCTTGTAATAACAATTTTGGTTTTGGTTAATGTTTAAATACAGTTGAAAAATATGATTTCTCTTTTGGGGATTATCTGATTCTCTAGATGATTTTTTAGCACTTTTGGTGTTACCAAGTAATCTTGAGTACTCATCGTTCGGAGATAAGATGATTTTGCGTCAGATCTTTATTAAAGGATTAAACTCTACTTGAAAAATGAGTATGTTTCCTTGTGCTATTTTTCATGCTCATATATAAATTCACCACCTTTATGAAAAGGACCATAAAAACAATTGCCATTTACTTTTCTTACTTGTGAATAAATTATTGTTTAACCCATAAATTGTATTTGGTTTTCTAGTTGTTTACATTATCCTGATCATGTTTTCTATCACTCTAAATGAAAACAAGATGGTTAGTTTTTTCATCCATATAAAAGCTATCCTAAATCGAGCCATAGTATGTGTTATCTATGGTAACAATTCTACTTCTCTTTATTTATTTTAACATGATATTTTTATTGACTCTTTTTCCGGTGTGGGTTTTTCAATGTTGTTTTTTAGTCCAATTTAAAAAAACCGAGGACACGATTTCAGAAAAGGTGGAATGGTGTAACATACCAAGTATTTATAGAATAATAAATTGTCATATATATTAATATTTATGAAGAATATATTGATTTTATTTTAAATGGTATGATTTGTCTTATATCATACATGTTTTGCAACAACGGTTTTCTCCGAAATCATATGTTTCACACAACATTGAGTTATACCAAAAAACAATAATATAATAATAAATATATTTTAACTTATCGTTAATGGATATCCATTTTATTTAATGGAATAAATATTAAAAAAACACTATGAGTACATGTGTTTGTTAAATTGTTTTACATAATCCAATAAATTTTAGAGGCTTAAAATGGGAATGAATCCAATTTTATGTATAAAATACTGTAATATTTTAAAAGGTATTTTACCACATTTTGATGAAGAACCATATATACATAATGTTTTTTTCACTTTTATAATTTGTATTTTACAAATTAAAATTAATTTTTAGAAGAGGGACTTCAAAATATACATTGTTATAATATTTTTATTTTTATGAAAATGTTTCTTTTTAATAAATAGTGAAAAAATAATGCATTTAATTTCAAAAATGCCTTTTCATATAATTTATTTATATAGTTAGATTTTAATTTTAATTGGTTTTAAATTTTACATGTATTATGTTTTTATAATTTAATCCATTTTTTGTTCAATGGAAGCAATTTCCATTATAAATTGTATATAAACACATGTCAATCTTTTGATAGTTTTTACTTCATATAATCCCACGTTCTAGTTTTGATAATGGAATTAATTTTAAATTAATATTTGCTAATTTTGGTTATTGAATTTTGAAAAATGTATTCAATATATGGAATCGGAAGGTCAAAATTATGTGATTAGTTACCTCTATTTTATGTTATTTTTTATTAGTTAATTCAGTAATTATTTTTATTTCACATGTTTAAAAGGCAAGTCAAGTAAATAAAGTTAAAAGGTAATAGTATGATAATATATAACTACCCTAAGTTATGTCCTAATACTATTGGATGCCATATGTCTGACAATGGGTATCCTTGGGACGTTTTTTTGACCCAATGGATTCACATGAGTTTGATAGTGACCTTTTATAATTTTTAATTTAACGAAAAGGGAAATAATACCTAAACATATATATCCTAACAAAAGTAATTTTAATTTGGTTAACATAAATGATATCTTTCACTGTTAATATTAATTATAAATCCCAAAATCTTTACGACATCAATCTATTTTAGTTATTATTTTTAAAAAATAAATTAATAACTTTATTTATGACACAATGATGTTGAGGTGATTACCTTATTAATGAATGATTCAAATAAATGATATTACAATAATGAAATAAATATAATTTTCACATTTTTATTGGAAACACGAATTTACTAGATGATTATGATATATTATATTAGTGTTAATACCATTGTTTTAGTGTAATAAATCTTTTATGACGCTAACAGAAAATTAATTTTTAAATTGTGTCCAAATTAATATATATCAGTTTCTAAAACAAATACCATTTTATTAAATGATATAATAGTCATAGAAATATAATACTCATTTAAATGACTTATATAATGTTATAAATATCATTAAATATCCACTTGTGGCTCCCTTGTAGTTTTATAGTAATTATAGTATCTATATATTATGAAATATTAAAGAAAACATGGTAAGAGTTAATGTTTTTAACTAAGGGTTAAATCTAAAAGGTAATTTTTATTTTGTGACCTAAACATATATATTATTAATTTTATGATAGGTATAAGGCCCAAAGTCATCTTTTTTTAAATAAATGAGTTTTTTACCATTAAGTACATGAAATAAATATTTAGTAAAATAATATTTCAAGACATTCCTAATGTGCCCCTCTTCCATCTTATAAAATTCCACCACATCTTACCACTTACTCACACCATTGAATCCTCTTATCTCATACACCCTCTACTCAAATAATCTCCCACCATTCTTCCCTTCCTCATATACTCATCGCTAAGTGAAAAATTAAATATAAAAGAATTCCTTTTGGCTAAAAAAATGCCCAATTTTGAGGTAACACATTCTCTCAAGTTCCTTTCCTTTATTTTACTTCATCACAACCTATGAACTAATTTTTTTATGATTACATAACAAATATAGTAACTTAAATATACTAGGATGTTTTTATGAGAAATATTTTAAATACACTTATACACACCTCCATCTAATCGATACAAACATACTGTTTCTGTGTGCGATGATCTACAACCTCATGAAACAACGATTGATCAATTTTATCCCACCACATGTCATAATGAACATTATTATGGAACTATACTTATATATGATATATAATATATTTATTTTTTCACGGTGATTCTATATCTTTTTATTTACAACATACATGTATGCCTTCTATAAAGTATAAATAGTATAATTTAATTAGGAGATGTGTGGACTACCACTCCCTCAAAGTGGTATGACCCGTTCATTCCATACATGGAACGTATAATGGATGGTTTAAATTAAATTAAGTAACAAATATATCATATATATTATACTGTAATTATAATATTCTTACATATCATTTAGTTTTAATTCCTTTAATGTGTTAAAAAAATGAATGTAATGTTCATGTGTACGTATGACCCACCATCTCCATGAATGATTTATTTCATTTAGTATCTCCAAATATAATGGATATTATAAATACATACATACAGGATATATATGATATTTAAATCATGAATATCTCTGTGGACATAATGGGAATATGACCTCATGGTAAATTTTATTCAAAACAAGTTCATTTTTAAATCAAGTAGCAAACATCAACAAAACATCTAACATGAACTAAAATAATTAACTAATTTCAATAAAATGGAAATAAGTGAAATAGAATGAATAATAAACATTAAAAATGTTCTAAATCAATAATTAATTAACATATCATTATTAATCTGGAAATTTCATAGTGAAAGAGACAATTCATACTCAAGGTAAAGGTCTTTCTTAATATAACTTCTACTTATTGGGATTTACACAAACATCATTGATTATATTATTCCATGATTATGTGTGGAATAGATGTTTATTTATTAATGTTGTAATTTCCACTTCTCTTTGTGTGAATATACTCTTGATACACATAATCAGCAAATTTATAAATTCTTACATCATTGATATGAATTTTGTTTGGGAAATCAAAACTCAATCTCAATTCATTGGGTTAAATATCCATGTAATTGGTTATATATTTCCCCGAATATGTTTGAATGACCTATGATTTCTTTTACACGTAATATCTTATTATATTTGGTGTATTTATATTTTTCACACATAGTTATGTCATAGATTTATCCTTAATCTAATTATACAATCATCGTAAGAAAATTCATCAAAATTTATATTCTAATGAGACTTATTTTATTTTATAGACCAATTCACTTTTAGATAGTGTACACACTAACCTTCGACATTTTATATCATGAATATATTTAATCCCATGATATATTATTTTTTTATTTTTGTTCTTTAATTATTGTTATTCATTTATTTTCTCTAGTTGTAAAGGACTCTTTAACTAAAATATCATTTTAAATATATTAAATATATCTTCTTCTAAATATTCCCCATTAATGTCCATATTTTCAAAATGGTTTTAGGAGATAATTTATATGTCCATGAATGTTTCAAAGTTTAAATTCCTTTCAAAATTTTAATGTTGAATGGTACACTTTTATTGAAATTTATTCTTTTTAAATATTTAAATGTTTTTGAAAATGTATTGAATATTTCAATATAATTGATTTCTTTTGATTGAAAAGTGAAATTTTGAAAATTTCAATCTTTTATGTGTAATTAATATGTAATATTACATGTAAATTTGATGGGTGCTTACATGATAAAACAAATACGGCTGTTGTAATGATAATTTTTGGGCTCGTGAACCCGCGATGTCTCTCCAATGCATTGGGTAATGTGACTATAGTGAATGGTAATGTTTCTCCAAAGAGATTTAAGTAATATACTATGATGGGTATTCCAAACATAATTGTGAAGTTTACTCCCTATGTTGATGTGAAAGCTATAATATAAGTATGATATGTATTTCATATGTTACCTTTATGTTTTATTATTTCTATAAATTTTTGTAGTAATATTAGGATTACATGATGTAAGTTATGTATTTTATGTTTTATGGGTGAAATTTATGATTTGGTGAGAATGCTTTCATGGGATTTGAATATTCTGGGACTAACATTTTTTTCATTATTTTATATTCCTTACTGAGATTTATATGCCCATCCCATGTTTTTGAAATTTTATTATGTCGATATAAGGATGGGTAATGTAATGGAAGAATTCAAGAATATTTTTATCAAAAATTAATTCTTGTTTTAACATAGTTTTATTGTTGTGAAAACATTTGAGAGCGTAGAAGTGTATACATTGTAATATTTGAGATATAATATAGTATTTATGGCCGAAATCTCTAAAAATGTAAACCTAAAAAGATCCTCAATGTGAATTAAAGTCAATTTATTGGATGATCTCATGATTTAGTAATGATTTAAGGTTGGGGCCTTATAGTTACCAAATTAAATAACACCTCATTTTATTACCACTAAAAACATTTACTAGGGATCACATTCATATTTTGTAAAATTTTTATTTCCTCTGATGAGCCATTCCCATAATAAAAATTATTTACTCATGAACCCCACCTATATGTCACTCACATTCTCAGGTTAACCCCTATTTTGGGTTAACTTCACATTTCACATCTCAACAACATTAGTGAAAAACAACTCTCTTACCAGTCCAAACTCTCAACACTCCGAAATACCAAGCCAGTTTCAAGGAACTGGTATCTCTCCTATAACCCATGGGGAACATATCATGTATTAAATACCTCTCTATTAAATCAGTATTTCATTAATATAACATCACATAGAAAATCACAGTCAAACGACACACTCTAGGGCCACAAGTGTCAAAAAAAATTCAGGCACTGTTTCAAATGTCATCATATCAATCATGAATCTTATTCTCATCGATAACCTATATATGGGAATACCCCATGAGACTCATGATCCAATATATCAACTAATATATAAAAATAATAGCATCCTTATAAATTATATGTTCTGATTAACCACATTCTTATAATTTCATGGGTTGGTAATTTAGGATTTAATACACCTGATTTTTGTATACATTTTCACATATTTTTTTGAAAATAAGAAGAAGCTTTCAGCAATTACTTATTGCTTAGTGGAAAAATACAATGATTTTGGTGATCTCGTTCATTTTCATGAGATTTATTGCCAAATACACAAAACGAGGGAGAATTGAGAATAATTAACAAGCTAAACTGCATGTACTTATACACACGTTGTGTACAATAAATCTTAGACATGGATTGACCCGGATAAGTACATTCCCATGTAACCAAAAGAGGGTACATTCCATGTAGACCCTTTTATAATTAGTTGGAAGATGAGAAGAAGTCTATACGCCCATGTGGCCAGCTGACGGTGACATGTCGTGTTCAACCTATACACACTATGTATACCTTTCTAAAAGAAGATGGTGTCTGAAAAAAAGATACTAAAAGCCATATATGGAGGTTCTACATGCCATGAATATCTACCTACCAGGAGGCACCATGTTCCTAGTCAAAGACGTCATGTTAGGCTTCCTACCAACAAAGAAAACAATGTAAAAAGTTCATTGACAAAAGTACATGTCGTGTACCTTTTCCACACCATGTGTTGTTGTATTTCCTATAAATAGAGGGCTTAGAATCCGGTTCAAGGAGAGGAGAATGTGTCAACAGAAATGGGTGAATGTTCGAAAGAAAGATGTTATGATTCCATTCTACCAACATTCTACTACTTCTCCATTATGCCATTCTACTAAAGATTCACACTCTCCTCGACGTTTCAAGAAATGATCACATTAGGTATCAAGGTTTTTGAGCATATTATTTCCTTTGTGTGTAACTAAATATCCAGTGTGTTGGGGTTGCGGGAGATGTACAAGTTGTAATATAGATTAATTGTTATTAATGTTTTTGTTCTTTTTACTTCTTCTTATTCTTATTAAATCACACCATCTTATCACTGAATATTTTGAACCAGACCCAGGGTAGAATTTTCAGGGATTCAAAAGAATAATATCAATGAATATTTTCTTGATCATTGTGTGTATTTGTTGACCTAAAAATGGACTAATCCAAATAAAGAACTATTGAACACTAACTACTAGACCAAGGGGTCAGATTCATCATCTCTAAATATAAGATTGATGTATCAATGAATCATTGTTACAAATTGAAACTAGAGTGTTTGATTATCATGAACAAAACAACCTCATAAGAAATTTTATTTAATAAAAAACTTCTTAAGAATCCTCAACCCCTACGCATTTCTCTCTTTATTTTCATCAAAACCAATTTTCCTATATTTTCTTCTATTCATTAGGTAATTTATTAATGAAACTAAAAACCAATTATTATTTTTATCCAACTATCAAAAATTGACTCTAAATTCAACACACTTCCCTAAGACAAAAATAAAAATTAGTTAAACAATGATAAAAAAATATTTCTACTTGTGGATCTACCCCTTACAGGTACTGTACTCGTTAGTGTAAAAATAATTTGGGACACTGATAACATACCTTCAGTGAAACAACTCACCAAATTTTGGCGTCGTTCCTAGGGACTTAAGTAAAGATAATTTTTTCTTTTTTTAATTACGTTTGTATCAAATTTTTGTGAAAATAAAAATAATAAATTCCCAAAAATCAAATTTCTAAACTCATTTATGTATATCATTTTTTTCATATTTACACATGGTGTGTTTTTTATTTTTGAGGTCGTTAGTTGTATGAGGGGCTCCCTCACCCATTACATGAATGCTAAATCATCAGGGTTTTTCCCTAATGACCAAGAGATCGATCAAATGATTTTTAGGTGCCAACGCACACTCATGACCAAGCATAATCACAAAAATCCGATGAAGCAGAACGAGGACAGAAATACAGTTGTTGTCTATGGAACTAGAAAACCATTAGGATAAGATGACAACCAGAACCAGGAAGCTCCACATTCTCCAGGGTATGGACCAAAATAGCTCCAACAATTCCAACTAGAGTGGATTCCATTTTTACAACCAGGTCAGGTTTAGTACTACACCCCTTAAGAACAATAATACATGCCAGCTCCACAACCTTAGATGCCGCCTCTACGCCGTACTCTCATGGAGTATGGCCTTCCATATATCCACAAAGCTAACAGAGGCATCGTCTGTCCACTAGTGTAGGCCCAACAAAACGAAATCAATCATGCTATCATGAAGCTGATCATGAAAACAATTCAATTCGGTGGCCAGCCCAGTGAGAACCCCAATGCCCATATCTCTAATTTCCTGGAGTTCTACGCCACATTCTGCTACCACAGAGTGTCTATAGATTCTAGTTGTCTTTTCCTATTCCACATATCTCTAAGTTAAAAGGAAAAAATATTGGATTAAATGAATTACACAATGATCCATCCTCACATGGGAGGAGCTACCCCAGGCATTCCTGTCTAAATACTTACCACCCTCGTAGATGGTGACTCAACAGAAAGAAATCCATAACTTCTAGCATCCTGACTCGGAGTCATTGTATGAATCACGGGAGGGCTTCCAGGAGATGTTGCAAAATTTCCCACACCACGGACACCCACTATGGATGCAGGTCCAAACTTTCTACAAAAGACTGATGACTAATACACTGTTTGTGGTGGATGTTGCTGCTGGACATACGGTAATGAGTAAATCCCCCAAAGACCTTTTTGAGTTGTTGGGATACATGTCTTCCAATAGAATGAAGTGGAATTCTGAGTAGGGTACACCGATACTAGGTATCCATAACATTGATTCAACTACTATGCTTGTAGCCCAGTTGGACGTTGTGTCCAAAAAGATCGATGTGCTCTATCTGAAGGGAACAACCCCAGTACATACAGAAAACCATCTAGTGTGTAGTGAATGTGGTGATAACCACATCATAGGATAATGCTCGGGTTCTGCTTGAGGCCCTTCGACAAGTGAGGTGAGTATTGTTGCCCAAAACCAAGGTCCAAACTAGTAAAAGCCATGCGAGAACCCGACATGGCGTGATCAACAAAACATAGGCTGGGGCAAACATCAGGAAAATCCTCTGCCCCAGCGACATCTCATCTACAACCAGCCTCCTTATCAAAACTAGTACCTGATGCACCAACAGCCTCAACATAACTCTTATCAGAAACAAGGGTATCAAAACCCTCTCCCACAGTAGCTGCGGTAGCCACCACTTCCACCAGCTCAACAGCCACCTCAACTGGGGAACACCTCAAGGTTATAGGTTCTCATGAACAAATTTATATCTACTTCTGAGACTAGGTTCCAATATCGAGAGGCTTCAATTCGAGTTCTATATAACCAAATTGGCCAGTTCGAAAACCAAATCTCAGAGAGGCAACCCGGTACACAACCTTGTAACTCTGAGAAGAACCCAAGGGAGGAGGCCCATTCCGTCACCCTGCGATGTGGAAAGGAACTACAACTAAACCAAGCAGTGAAGACAGGGGCATCCAAACCCCCTATTGATGACAAAGATATAGATTGAGACCCCTCCTCATCCAAAATCCAACGGAATGAGGCTTCGCTGAATAATGGTAAGGAGGTTGTCAAACTCTTTGACCCTGCCTTACCCATCCTAGAGAGAATGAAGCCTAGAAAGCTGGACCACCAGTTCAGAAAATTCATGGATGTGTTCAAGAAGCTGCACATAAATAATTCATTTGTAGAGGCTCTAATGTAGATTATGAATTATTCCAATTTCATGAATGAAATCGTCTCCATCAAAATAAATATGGAGTATCTAGGAACCATTTCCCTAACAATGGAGTGTTCTGCAGTCGTCCAACATTTGATTCCTCCCAAACTCCAGGATCCATGTAGCTTCACTAATCTATGTACTATTGGACCATGTCAGTTTGGGAAGGCCCTATGAGAATTATGGAAAAATGTCAACCTCATTCCCCTCATAGTTTTCAAAAATATAGGGCTCAATGACCTAAATCCTACCTGAGTATCCATTCATCTTGCTGTATGATCCATCAAATATTCAATAGGGACACATGATGATGTGCTTGTCGAGGTGGATAGGCTGATCCTTCCCATAGATTTCATCATCCTTGTCATGGAGGATGACCATGAGTCACCTCTCATTTTGGGAAGGCCTTTCATGGAAACTATGAAGGTACTAATCGACGTGCACCAAAGGGAGAAAATTTTCTGTGTAGGAGACGAGAGAGTCTCCTACAATGTCCTCAAAGCTGTCAAGCATGCATTATTGTCTGAGAAAGATGGATGTTATGCAGTAAACACCGTGGATGATCACTTGGGTGAAAAAGGGGATGATTAGGTATGTTATTTTACCTTAGATAAATTTATTATTCTAGAGATTTCATTTGATGAAGCATTAGGGGACATGAAATTCCTAGAAGTCCATGGTAGCCACTATTGGTAACGTGCAGTAGTTCCTGATAGTTTGAAACAAGAAAAGTTGAAACCACATGTACCATTGATTATAAAGGATCTAGAACTATAACTGAAGCCTCTTCTGTCTTCTCTAAAGTAAGAGTATTTAGGTGACCATAAACCATTTACTGTAATACTTAGCAAATAACTATCACAGGAGAAATAAGATACACTTTTGCAGGTTTTAAAACAGTAGAAACATGCTATTGGGTGGACATATTCAGATTTGAAGGGAATCAACCCAACCATTTTCACCGACAAGGTGAAACTTGAGAAGGTGCCAAGTAATCTCATCAACCATAGTGGCACCCGAATCCCCCATGATGGAATTTTTCAAAAAGAATGTTATTAAATAGTTCGATGCAGGATTCAATTATCCAATCTTAGATATTCCCTAGCTGAATCCCCTACAAGTGGTACCCAAAAGGGGGGGTATCACTATGAATTAAAATTATAAGAATGAGCTCTTCCCCACATGCACTGTCAGAGGCTGGCGAGTCTGTGTGGAATATGGGAAGCTAAATAACGCCACGAGGAGAGATCATTTCCCCCTACCCTTCCGGGATCATATGCTAGAGAGACTAGTAGGGAAAAAATATTATTGCTTCCTCAATGGCTATTCTGACTATTACCAGGTTTCCATTTCCCCCGAGGATCAGGAGAAGAGCACATTTTCTTTCCCTTATGGTACATTTTCTTACAGAAGGATAACTTTTGGCTTGTGAAACTCCCCCACAACCTTCCAGCACTGTATGATGGATATCATCAATGATATGGAGGAATGGATCCTCAAGGAAAACATGGATGAAATTTCTATTTATCGAAAATCATTCCCCAAAATCTTGTGGAACCTGAAGCTAGTTCTGGAAAGATGTGAAAACAGTAACCTAGTTTTGAACTGGGAAAAGTTTAATTTCAGGTTGCAAAGTGGCATAGTCCATGGCCACAGAATCTCATTGAAGGGGATAGTGGTGTACCCAAAAAATATAGAAGTCCTTTCACGACTGCCTATGTCGACTTCTGTCAGAGCCATCCGCAACTTCCTTGGGCATGCCAGTTTTTACATGCGGTTTGTCCGTGAAGTTTCAAACATAGACCAACCCCTCACCAAAATTATGACCAAGGATGCCGTATTTGAGTTCAATGAGATAGGCACCATAGATTTTGATCACTTAATGTAGCGCCTGCTAGAAGCCCCAGTGATGATTTCTCCCAATCGGGTGGAACAATTTGATGTGTTGTGCGATGCCAGCGACTACATAGTAGAAGCATTCTTGGGCTGGTGGATTGAACAGATTTTCTGACCTATAAATTATGCCAGCAGGATGCTCAACGAGGCATAGATTAACTGCACCACCACAAAAAAGAGATGTTGTCGGTGGTGTTCGCATTTGACATGTTTTGTTCTTACATAGTTCTATTTAATGTTATTGTTCATATTGACCATGAAACACTAATTTAACAATTGAACTAGATAGATGTGAAGCCCCGATTGATCTCCTGGGTGGTTATCCAACTAGAATTTGATCTAGATATCCAAAACAAGAAAGGGAGAAAGATTTTAGTTGCGGATCACCTCTCCAACTTGGAGCTGCCTCATTTGGAGATTGAGGAAGGTCGAGAGATCTAGGAAGATTTCCATGATGAGAACCTCTTTTACATCAATGAAACACATATACTTACTATGCAGATATTGATAATTTTTTTGTTACAGGTTTAATTCACCCCAACCTCTCCTTCTAGAAAAGGAATATTTTTCTCTCTGATGTTAAGACGTACATATGGGAAGATCCTCTTCTTTTCTACTCTTGAGGAGATGGGGTGATCTGCCGTTGCATCCCCTAAAATCATGTTCATGAAGTCTTGAATTTTTTTCATGCCCCACCAGTTGGGGGAAATCATGGCCCAAACCATACGAGAGAAAAGATCCCACAATCGGGGTTTTTCATTCCCACCATACATAAATACTTTTGGTCGTTTGTTTTCTGTTGTTATAGATTCCAAAGAACCGGTAATGAGGGACGTAGAGGTGGGATGCCCTAGAACCCCATCCTGGTGGTCGATATTTTCAATGTCTGGGGAATAGATTTCATGGGTCCATTTCACCCATCATTCGGGAACACATACATACTGGTCTACATCTACTACATCTCCATGTGGGTGGAAGCTGCTGCTACAACTCACAACACAACCAACGTAGTCATGATCTTTTTAAATAATAACATTCTTCGCAGGTTCGGAGTTCCTCGAGTACTGATCAGCGACATAATGACCGACTTTGACAACACACTGATGAGAGTAATACAATCAATGTATGTAATAAATCACCATATGTGGATGCCATATCATCCTAAATTCAGTGGTCAACTGGAGCTCTCCAATCATGAGCTCATGCTGATCCTAGATAAAACATTCAACACTTCATAGAATGACTGGTCCAAGAAGTTAGATGATTCTTTATGGGCATATCATGCAACATTCAAAACACAACTGGGAATGTTCCAATTCCTCCTCATCTATGGAATGCCATGCAATCTGCCAATAGAATTGGATAATAATACATATTGGGATGTCAAGGCCCTGAATTGTTATCAGAAGGAAGCTTAAGAGAAGTTAAAATTCAAATTGTCAAAACATGATGAAATCAGCTTAATGGCGTATGATAACTCCATGATATACATGGTGAATAGAAGAGAAATTCCTGACCAGATGATTTCATGAAAATCGTTTCAACTCAGTGATCAGGTAATTCTATTTAACTCTCATCTTCGGTAATTCCTAGAGAAGTTGAAGTGATGGTGGTTGAGACCATTCCAAGAGATACGTCTATTCCATCATGGAGCGGTGGAAATTTATGGAGAGGATGGTCAACCCTTCAAGTTGAATGGGAATAGGTTGAAATGTTAACATCACATGGATTAAAGAGTGGGATCATTTCCCATCATATGTCTTAGGTATGTAGAGGTAAGTACGTCAAGCCAATGACCTAAAATAATGACACTTATTAGGAGGAAACCTAGAGGATTCACGCCATTTACCAACTATAAAATAGTGTATACTTATTAATTTTCAATTAACTTCTAACTATTATAAATATATATTTTCACAAAGTAATAAACAACAATGATGTCTGTGCCGATGGCAATGTCACTGGAGTTTATCCGAGCCATCATCAGTTCGAATTTCTCCCGACCTACCTTCAACACAGGGTTCCTCTTTTTTCTCCATGTGTTTTCTTACACGGCGTGTGTGGTAGTTTTTCATATAAATATATATTTTCTTATATGAAACCCTATTGTGGGGATTGATTAGTTGTCCAGGATCATAACCCGGTTCCTAAAGACCCTGGTTCGAATCCTGAAAACCTCCCTATTTCCATCATTTGTTCTTTTTAATAAAGTCACACGATGTTTCATTCGACATATGTCATTTGAAACATGTTTTCCATCTAAAAACTTAAAGTATTATTCAAATAAATTAATTCAAGCGGGTGAAGTTGGAAGATTGGCAGAGTCTCGGACCTGGATCCAAAATACCTGGGTTTGAACTCACCTAATCACCCTACTTCATCACTTTTTGTGTAATTAGAAACCACACACTATGCATTTTCTTCTTCCTATTTAGTATAGGCCTATTTATATAAACTATATTTAAAATATCAATTGAAGTAGTAGTACAACCTTTGCTTCAGTGGTTGAGGTCTTCCGCTCGGAAAGGCTGATCACCAGTTCAAACCTCACCCCAATCATCGGAAGGATGGTTGTACTTCTGTTTTTCCAATTTTAGAACACACGACCTGTATCTCCAGATACATTACTTGTATATTTTTATTTTTTAAATTATATATATATATATATATATTTATTTAATTATTAATATTAATTATTATATAGTTTGTTATAATATATATAAATATATATATTATTCAAAAAAACAAGATACACAACGTGTAGTCTATGGTACACGCCGTGTACTTCAGTTATAAAATCTGTGGACTACTCGGCTTTAACCCGTGTCATGTGGAACCCTCCCCTCTCATCATCTCTTCTCTCGGAAGACACTCGGCCTTACCTTCCCAAATCTAATGATTTAGAGAATTTTACCTTCTGATTTCGACTGCATTGTGATCCTCGGTCCAGGTACGCCCTTTTACACACTTTATTCCATGTTTTCATAAGCGTTTAGGGTCAACTGTGGATCGGCCAAATGTTTTCCTTCTGAGATACACTAGCATGAAATGAAGAACACACATCGTGTACTATTATACATGGACACACACTTCATGATTCGTGAGTTGAAAATACATGGTGTGTATGTTTGATAAAAACCATGTACCAGCCCCTATCGTGCCCAGGTACCTTTTTCACACGGCCACAAACACCATGTTCACGTACATGACATGTCTGTTTGGTACACACTATTTACAGAATATCATTAATCCAGCCCATGTCTATAACTTCACAAATATATTTTTCATTTGTTCTTGCACTAGCTGTGTTTGTCCCTCACACGACATACCCTATATTATTAGAATAGCTTAAATGGTGGTTGTGTCTTTGCTAATACATAACCAAGAACACTTTCCATGAACATGGTGTGTATGTTCGGTGCACACTGTGTATCCTTCGTTGGTCTATTTCATGTTCACTCAGCATGTCTATCTGAATTACATGGTATGCTAACCTGCGTTCACTACATGCTGTGTACATTGGATATACATATAACTCCTCGACCCCAGTTACCCAGAGTTGGTGAATTATTACATAACATTGGAATGATCACAAGAAAGATCAAATCTCAAAAGACCGATTAGTTTAGTATCCTTGGAAACACTAGATATATTCATAAAGTTTTACATTAAATCATAAAAATGAAAACTACAAAAACATAGTCTCAATAGGCTACACTCTTATCCCCTCATACTATCCTTGTAGGTCATTCATAATTTACTTATTCACATCCTGGGAAAAATAAAACATAGAAAGTGGGTGAGCTCAAATTCCCAGTAAGGATAACAATATAGCAGAAACTTTCATAAATAAAAATAAACATTTAAGGCAATGTACAACTAAAACAAAATCCTTTTAAACTTGAACGTCAACATAGTATGGAAAAAATAAAATAAAATAATGCCATTTACTTATTCACATGGAAATTCTACTAATCGAATAATCACATGCAATATCAATAACCACTTTCATAATGATGGAATGCATAATTCTAGACTATCATAACCAAATAGACAAGGCCTCGTGCCAAGACTACAAATAAGATTTTGCCAAGTCCTTATGCCAAGACACTAGTTTGTCTCATGAGATCTACTGATGCATCGAGAAGTTATAACAGGCTCCACCTATCACATATTAAGTCCAATGCATTCCTCATATGAACAGGTTTAAACATAACATAAACATTCGTATTAAAAGTAGCATACGAAATGTTAATACTTTCTCCATAAACCATGAATGGTATAAAAATAACACATCCATTTTCAAACAAATCACAAAACCTTAAATACAATATGGACGTTTTGTATCATAATAAATAAACTTCAAATAAGCTTACAATCCATCAAAGGATGTCGACATAGATGAAATCAAAACTATTTGAGAGAAATATCCTTTTTTTAAATCATTTAAAAGTCACATAATAATAAAATAAAACATTTACTTTGAAAATTTTCTTATAAGCTTGTAAGGGAAGCTTAGAAGGTTTTATAATTGCAGAAAATAGCCACACCCGCTGTATAAGTTAAAAAACATTCTTACCTTAATTCTGTTGAAAAGGTTAAAAAAGGACCTTGTTTGGAAAACGACAAAAATATTCCTTTATAAAATTATTATAAAAATTCAACAAGGGTATAAATGAATTTATACCATAGTCTTTAAAATATTAAGAATTATTTGAAATACATTTTTAAGAAACATGGATGTGGATGATAAAGAGGTCCCAGTAGATAATCACGTATAAACAACCTTGGATAATGAAGAGATTGTGAAATAACCCTTACCTTGTACATTTCCTTGGTTGAGGGTAGGATAAACTCCTTTATAATGGTGAAATAATATTTATTAAATAATTCAAGAATCTTATACATTAATATGATATCATATATGATCTTTTAACTTTTCTTTGTTAATAATATCTTAGAATTATCGTCGTTTCGGGTGTTCACTTACTCGTTTTCTTTTATATGTTTTGTTACATAAGCGAAGTTTATTATGGATAGGTTGTATCTTATTCATATTCAGAATTATATCATGTCCTTAAACATTATTTTTAAATCATAAAATGATAACTATACTTGAATGGTTACGATGTAGAATGAATCTCATCGCGTTCGTGGAGACTGTAGTCCATACGTACTCATAAGTGACAATATCATTATTTTGATATTAAAATAATATTTAATTGGATGGTATATATTATATACAGAATAATTATCATGTTATATTTATTATTTAAATTAATTACACATCATTATTATATCCTTCCAAATAATAATATATTGAATAACAATTACACCACGACGTAGAGACGGTAAGTCGTACGTACGCACGTATGGTGACATGTCATTCAAAGGATGGATAGAATACTGAATATGGTTGTACCGTATTTATAATAACATTAAAGTATATAGGAGATACTGGATTCATTATTTTAGAATGATAATAACAAAGAAATAATATGTTTAAGAAAAAATGAATTTGAAAAAGGGTGGTGAAATCATTACCTCTTCTTCAGGTTCTTCCTTTTGATTTGATCAAAAGGTCTCCTTAGGTTGGCCTTCTGATCAAACTAAGGACTCTAGGTTATATTGAGGGAAGTTTAGAGAGTATTTGTGTAGGTTTTGGCCGATCCAAAAGGCTTTTAAGGTGTAAACTAATGAGAAGGTGGAGTGCCCTTTTATAAGAGGGGTGAGGGGCACCTTTGGAAAAGGTAGAAATATTATTTTATAATAAATTCATATTTGGTTTCGAATGGCTTAAAAGTGTATTATTTAAAGGTTAAGGTGGGTATGGGTCGAAAACCACTCAACCAATAGAATTTAGTCATGTTTGGGTCATTATATTAACCTTGTCTTTAAATATTAACTCTTAGTTAATTAGTTTCACTTTTACAATGTCTTTTTGTATTTTTATATTATATGGTTAATAAACATACTATATACATCCAAGAGACCCCCAAGTGGTCCATTAATGATACACCTATCATGATATAAGTCTCCTGGACGAACCCTATATTTTTAATAATTTAATATCAATTAATAATATAATATTTGTTTTAAAAACTCTTTTATGACAATTTTGACACTATTCAATAATTGATTTTTGTAAAAATCATAACAGAATGATTACTTCGAAAATTAGTTAATTAAATCATTCCTAAAATTTAATATTGACGTAGAAAATTATTTTTATTTATAAAAAGTCTCAAATTACATTTATTTGGGTATTTATCATATCAATTATTCTATGTTTTCATTAATTAGGTAATTACTTCATCACCATTGTGTCATAAATAAATTAAATTATGTAATGTCTAAAAATTATAAATAAAATACAATTATGTATTAAATCTTTTCATCTTTCTAATGAATATTTAAAGTTGAATTTATCTTATGTATAACCCTATATTAAAAATGTTTTAGTAAATAAACATTGATTTTACTCTTTTAACTCTTCTTTGAATTAAATAATAATAAATGTCCTAATCTAATAAAAGTGGACCAAAATGATAATAGTTTACTCCTGAGATTGTTTTCGGTCTAGATACACTTGTCCAATAGAATTAGGACATGTGTTAGGATAGTATTAATATCATTTTTACCCTTAATTACCCTATTTACATTTAACCGTGGTAAATAAAAGTAAAAAGATACTATTCACCAAAAATTATTTTCATCTCATTGAACCACATTTTACTCATTGATATTAACCTTGTCTCTTGGATTTTTTAAATTCCACTCACAGTAGCGGTAAAATTATGTTTTATGAAAATTTCAGTTTTTTAACTACCACTTAGTGGTTTCACTATTCATAAAAAAGTGAAAGTTTCCAGAAAAATACCAAAAATTAGGCCTAAGATATATTTGATATTATGAATTAAAAAATTATGTCTACTTTACCAAATTCAGAACATTTTATTTGCATTAATTAATTTAAAAATTAATTCCCATCGTCAAAACAAATAGCGTGTTTTTAAGAGATAATAACTATGAAAAGATTGACACTTGTTTATGTCTGGTTTAAATGTGAAATTACATCCAATGACAAAAATTGTATTAAATGGTAAAAATATATTTCAAATATACAATAAAACCACTAAAATTAACATTTTATCACTATTAATTATTTCTATTAAAAAATTTCTTTTTAATTAAAGTTTTGTAATTTTCACTATTTATCAAAATATGAAAGTTATCCGAAAAGTACCAAAATTTCACCCTATGCTAATTTCGATATTACAAATCCAAAAATAAAGTCCATTTAGAAAGATAAATTTTTTAAAATTTCAAAAAGTATGTACTACTATTCATAACGGCTAGTTTGATTGGTTGTGGTGTGTTAGAATCTTGACGTTGCGTACAATACGTGTCATTGCATTATTCAAAAGGAAACGTATCGTGGAAGCTTAGGATGTTTCATTGTAAATTTTTGATGTCCCCATTCTAAAAAGTAAATTTATTTAGTCAAATTGAATATATAAAATTTTAAAATATTGGATTTAAAAAGGGTTCACTATTAAAAGTTTGTAAAAGTGTAATACTGAAAATGAATTTGTTTTTACATTATGTCTAAGAAACTCATAATATAGATTATAAAATTATAAGGATTATATAAAGTTTAAAATTTATTTAATACTATTTATAACCTCCTTTGAACACCTTGATTAGTAATTCATGGTGTGCTTGAACCCGGTGTTGCGTGTAGTGCAAGTTATTGAATTATTTTGAAGAAATAACACACTATGAAATCTTGGGGTGTTACATTCTCCCCTCCTTCAATAAATTGCATCCTTGCAATTTTAAATTGATCATAGAAAATAAAAGGATGAATATAGAAAATATCATTGTGGGAAAACCCACATGAGAAATTGGGTTAATAAAATTTAGTCTTAATAAAAGGAAAAGGGAAATGAAAGGGTCACCGGCAAATTATGATCTCTATTTAGAGAACATTTGTGGCAATTAGAGACATATAATTGGAGGAAAATGTGAATATTTAAAGGTAGTGACTGAGTTCATCAGTAACAAACAAGTATAAAATTGAGGGCCTTAAATTCATCAATCTATGATGATTTAAAATACCATCGGTTCAGCAAAACATATGGTATTGGGAAAACACATTTTTTGTTTTAAGATACCTTCACTATAGTATAAGAATTAATTTCTACATTGAATAATTGAAGAAGAAAAATATATACTTCACAAGTAGAGTCTCATCCTTTAACTATGTTCTACTACAAACTCATCTTTCACTCTAAAAGATATTAGACCTTAAAAATAATATTCTATTTATCATATTCATATAGGGTTAAAAAATGAATTTATAATTCATCTAGCAGGACCATTAAAAATGATATTATTCAATCCAGGACATCATGTGGGTTAGTGGTGTATGATACACCCTTGTCGCCCTTCGGTTGTGGGTTCAAGTCTCACGGCCTTGCCAGACACGACGGGTTGCCGCCCGACCTCCGGGTTGTCCTTTTATGGAAATCCAAAATAATCCAAACTAGAACTATCCAAAATACTTTAGTCCAAAATTTATAAGGAAGGTAAACACAATGAAGATCCTTTTTTCCGCGTAATAACATGTGAACACCTTCATCGTGTATTCTTTTAAAACACTGCAACATCCTGAGTTACCATAAAACCTTATTGATTACATTCATGATCCCTTATTCCTTAATGAATAATAGATATACTCCTTCAATCCAAAAATGTTGTAAACCCAAACAATGATAGAATATACAAATCATTAATCAGTTTCAAGGTAGTCAAGAATATCCAATATTATTTATCCAAATCAATCATGTATTATTCTAAAATCACTACCTCAGTATCAGAACCATATTATGGTTTATCTTTCTCTCAACCATATATATTCCAAAAATTTAACATGCTATTGAGTCACTTTTTTTTGTTCCACAAAATCTCAAGTCCTTAATGAAATAGTATTGCAGTACAATCCTTATATACTCCATAATTATTATAACAAGTACATTATTGATACAACACTCAAATGACATAATCAACATAAGAACTCTATTCATTCCTCTTCAACTGTGGTAGTATCGTAACTTGACTATTATCCAATAACATCATTTGCGGCATAGTCTGATGACTGGGACATAGGATCGCGTAGTGTCCAAACTCCTTTCAAATGAAGCAATGTACATTTGAAAAAATTTTCTTACCCTTGTAGTCACATACTTTGTGCCCTTTTCCTCCACACTTATAACAAACTCTCATTCCTTTCGGGCAAGTTCCAGGGTGATTCTTCCCACAGTTATCACATATGGGTAAATTATTCTTTTCCCACTTCCCTTTATCCATCTTTCCCTCTCCCATCCTTTTCTTCTCTTGCTTCCCTTCAAAGCCATATGACTCAGTAAACTCTTTACTTATCTTATCAACACATGATATTATTTCTTCATATGATGATAATACATGGGAGACTATTTCTCTTATAAATTCTGGCTTAAGACCATGAATGTTATGATCATTTTCTCTCTTTGGATCATGTGCATTGTTGGATTTCTCATTCCTTCTACTGGGCGCCATTTCTAAACAATGGCATACACTAGATTAGTTTATGAATAACTATACCTAATCCAAAACTTGTAAAACTCATAACATAAATTAAATAGTTTATGGATATAATCCATAATCATAAAAATGTCTCCATTGAGGAAGTATATACTCATAAACCCTTCAAAATGGTTTGTAATAAAAATGAGAATTATCCTAAGCATATCCCCTGGGAGTGTCGTAACCAAGAGTGTAGCAAGGCCCATTTTTGTGCACCAGTTCTCATTCGAGTCTAGCACAAAGTGGGGTTTTCAGGTTTTACCCCTAGGTACATCTGTGAAAGAGCCGCCTCTACCTACTCGTATCCAGACAGGGAAGTATTTCTAGGAAAAATCACAAAATCACTACAATACCCAAATTCTAGGAATTTCTTCTATACTAATCATCAATGTTCATCTTAGGTCTGCGTGCTCTAATCAGATTTTATCTAAATATAACTTCCAAGGTTTTACTAAACATCCTCTGATACCAACTGTAATGCCCTGATCCTAGTTACCCAGAGTCGGTGCATTATTACATAACATTGTCATGATCACAAGAAAGATCAAATCTCGAAATACCGATTAGTTTAGTAGCCTTGGAAACACTAGATATATTCACAAAATTTTACATAACATCATCAAAATGAAAACTACAACAACATAGTATCCCTAGTCTACACTCTTATCCCCTCATACTATCCCTACAGGTCATTCATAATTTACTTCTTCACATCCTGGGAAATATAAAACAAAGAAAATGGGTGAGTTGAAATTCCCAGTAAGGATTAAAATATAGCGGAAACATTCATAAATAACAATAAACATTTAAGGCAATGTATAACTAAAACAAAATTATTTTAAACTTGAACTTCAACATAGTATGGAAAAAATAAAATGAAATAATTCCATTTACTTATTCACATGGATATTCTACTAATCGAATAATCACATGCAATATCAATAACCACTTTCATAATGATGGAATGCATAATGCCAGACTATCATAACCACATAGCCAAGTTCTCGTTCCAAGAATACAAATAAGATTTTTTCCAAAGCCTTGTGCCAAGACACTAGTTTGTCTCATGAGACCTACCGATGCATCGAGGATCTATAACGGGCTCCACCCTTCACATATTAAGTCCAATGCATTCCTCATATGAACAGGTTTAAACATAACTTAAACATTCATATCAAAACTAGCATAAAAAATGTCAATACTTTCTCCATAAACCATGAATGGTATAAAAATAACACATCCATAGTCAAACAAATCACAAAACCTTCAGTAAAATATGGAAGTTTTGTATCATAATAAATTAACTTCAAATAAGCTTAAAATCTATCAACGGATGTTGACATAGATGAAATCAAAACAATTTGAGAGAAATATCCCTTTTTTGAAATAATTTAAAAGTCAAATAATTATAAAATAAAACATTTACTTTTAAAATTATCTTATAAGCTTGTAAGGGAAGCTTCAAAGATTCTATAACGGTGGAAAATATCCGCACCCTCCGTATAAGTTAAAAAAACATTCTTACCTTAATTCTGTCGAAAAGGTTAAAAAAGGACTCTGTTTGGAAAACGACAGAAAGATTCCGTTATAAACTTATTTTAAAAATTCAACAATGGTATAAATGAATTTATACCATAGTCTTTAAAATATTAAGAATTATTTGAAATTAATTTTTAAGAAACATGGATGTGGATGATAAAGAGGTCCCAGTAGATAATCACGTATAAACAACCTCATATAATGAAGAGATTGTGAAATAACCCTTACCTTGTACTTATCCTTGGTTGAGGGTAGGTTAAACTCCTATATAATGGTAAAATAATTGTTATTAAATTATTCAAGAATCATATAAATTAATAAGATATCATATATGATCTTTTAACATTTCTTTGTTAATCATATCTTAGAATTTTTTTCGTTTCAGGTGTTAACTTACTCGTTTTCTTTTATATGTTTTGTTACATAAGCTGTGTTTGTTATGGATAGTTTGTATCTTATTCATATCCATAATTATATCAAGTCCTTAAACATTATTTTTAAAACAATCAAATGATAATTATACTTGAATGGATATGATGGAGAATGAATCTCATCGCATTCCTGGAGACGGTAGTCCGTACGTACGCACGAGCGACAATATCATTATTTTGATATTAAAATAATATTTAATTGGATGTTATATTATATATACAGAATAATTATCATGTTATATTTTTTATTTACATTATTTACACATCATTATTATACCCATCCAAATAATAATATATTGAATAACAATTAAACCACGACGTGGAGACGGTAAGCCGTACGTACGCACGTATGGTGACATGTCATTCAAAGGATGGATAGAATACTGAATATGGTTGTAAAATATTTATAATAATATTAAAGTATATAGGAGATATTGGATTCATTATTTAGGAATGATAATAACAAAGAAAGAAGAAGTTGAAGAAGAAATGAATTTGAAAAAGGGTGGTGAAAACATTACCTCTTTCCAGGTTCTTCCTTTTGATTTGATCAAAAGGGATCCTTAGGTTGGCTTTATGATCAAACTAAGGCCTCTAGGTTGTAGTGAGGAAAGTTGAGAGAGTATTTGGGTAGGTTTTGGCAGAACCAAATGGCTTTGAAGGTGTGAATTAATGAAAAGGGGGAGTTCCCATTTATATGAGTGGTGAGGGGCACCTTTGGAAAAGATAGAAATATTATTTTATAATAAATTCATATTTGATTTATAATGGATCCAAAGTGGATTATTTAAAGGTTAAAGTGGGGATGGGTAGAAAACCACTCAACCAATAGAATTTAGACATATTTGGGTCATTATATTAACCTTATCTTTAAATATTAACTCTTAGTTAATTAGTTTCACTTTTACAATGTATCTTTGTATTTTTATATTATATGGTTAATAAACATAATATATATATACAATAGACCCCCAAGTGGTCCATTAATGACACACCTATAATGATATCAGTCTCCTGGCCGAACCTCATATTTTTAGTAATTTAATATCAATTAGTAATATAATATTTGTTTTAAAAACTCTTTTATGTCAATTTTGACACTATTCAATAATTGATTTTTTTAAAAATCATAACAGAATGATTACATCGAAAATAAGTTAATTAAATCAATACTAACATGTCATATTAACCTAGAAGATTATTTTTATTTATAAAAATTCTCAAATTACATTTATTTGGGTATTTATAATATAAATTATTCTAATTTTTCATAATTAGGTAATTACTGAATCACCATTGTGTCATAAATAAGTTAAATTATGTAATGTCTAAAAATTATAAATAAAATAACATTATGTAGTAAATATTTTCATCTTTCTAATGAATATTTACAATCTAATTTATCTTATGTATAACCCTATGTTAAAAATGTTTTAGTAAATAAACATTGATTTTAACTCTTTTAACTCTTATTTGAATTAAATAATAATAAATGTCCTAATCTAATACAAGTCGACCTAAATGATTATATTTTACTCCTAAGATTTTTTTGGGTCGAGATACACATGCCCAATATAATTAGTACATGTTTTAGGGTAATATTAATATCATTTTTACCCTTAATTACCCTATTTACTTTTAACCGTGGTAAATAAAAGTAAAAAGTTACTATTCGCCAAAAATTATTTTCATCTCATTGAACCACATTTTACTCCGTGATTTTAACCGTGTCTCTTAGATTTTCAAAATTCCACTCAAAGAAGTGGTAAAATTATGTTTTATGAAAAATTCAGTTTTTTAACTACTACTTAGTGGTTTCACTATTCATCAAAAAAAAGTTTCCAGAAAAATACCAAAACATAGGCCTAAGATATATTTGATATTATGAATTAAAAAATGATTTCTATTTTACCAAATTAAGAACATATTAGTTGGATTAATTAATTTAAAAATTAATTCCCGTCGTCAAAACAAATAGCGTGTTTTTAAGAGATAATAATTACCAAAAGATTGTCATTTGTTTATGTCTGGTTTAAATGTGAAATTACATCCAATGACCAAAATTGTATTAAATGGTAAAAATATATTTTAAATATACTATAAAACCACTCAAATTAATAATTTATCACTATTAATTATTTCGATTAGAAAATTTGTTTTTAATTAAAATTTAGTAATTTTCACTATTCATCAAAATATGAAAGTTATCCGAAAAGTACCAAAATTTTACCCTAAGCTAATTTCGTTATTACAAATCCAAAAATGATGTCCATTTAGAAAGATAAAATTTATAAAATTTCAAAAAGTAGGTTTTAATATTCATAATGGCTAGATTGATTGGTTGTGGTGTGTTAGAATCTCAAAGTTGCGTACAATACACGTCATTGCATTATTCAACGGGAAACGTACCGTGGAAGCATGGGATGTTTCATTCTATATTTTTGATGTCCCCATTCTAAAAAGTAAATTTATTTAGTCAAATTAAATATATAAAAGTTTAAAATATTGGATTTAAAAAGGGTTCACTATTAAAAGTTTGTAAAAGTGTAATAATGAAAATGAATTTGTTCTTACATTATGTCTAAGAAACTCATAATATGGATTATAAAATTATAAGGATTATATAAAGATTAATATTTAGTTAATACTATTCATAACCTCTTTTGAACAGCTTGTTTAGTAATTCATGGTGCGCTTGAACTCGGTGTTGCGTGTAGTGCATGTTATTAAATTATTTTGAAGAAATAACACACTATGAAATATTGGGGTGTTACAATACACGCTGTGAATTTTTTTTATTTATCAACTTTATAACATTTTATTCTTTTCCATTCGATTTTATTTTTCTTTTGTTTGGGTTTTATTTTCATTTCTAGGATATGGCGGGCAAAGATCCTTCCTGTGGGAATTGGCATGCCTCCGTCACTTAGGGCGAGAGGCCATTTTTCATTGCATACATCTCCTGCTCATGACGCCACTAGATTCAGACTCTCTAGTATACCAGCTCCCTTCATTGTCCATCCTTCCACCCCTCACCACCACAGCTGAGGATAGTCCATGTAGCACCGACCCTCCACCACCCAACACCGAGCCTCTAAGAGCCACCATTTCATCACCATCAGCTACCACTCCACCTGAGCTCTCCTCATATGCTATTGGTCCATCATCAACCACCCCATCCAGCAACCCTCCATATACTCAAACAACTCCACCCCTAGAGCCAGCTCCTTCTTCTACACCTCCACCTCGTTTTGTCCCTACAGGTGTTCCTTACCCTTGTAAGGTGTTCCTAGTCTCCGATTTGGCGCACGACATGGTTTGACGCTTCTCTCTCTACCTGATCCCATATAGCATCCGTTATATTGACAGTAGCATCCATCAGAAGCTGGGTATCTTGGTGGAGTTATAGGATCTCCTTGGACACACTCCATTACTCATAATCGTCAAGGTTATCACTCATGTTTTTAGGAATTTATTTTTGGAGTTTTCTGCTTCCTTTGAGTTTGAAGGAGCTGAGTACTGGGAGACACCCGGTGATGTGGTCCCAGTGGTCTAGTTCCAGCTAGCTGGCTGACCCATTTCCCTTACAATGACAGAGTTCATATAAGGGTTCAGTTATTATCCTTATCCCATCAACCCACCCCTATCTCCACCCTGATCTGACCCGAGCGCTCTGAGCTTGTTGTTATGTGGTGGGAGATTGCTGGAGCAAACCATCACTATAACCCCACATTCTAGAAGAGTGCCCTCATAGATGACCCTATCATTCACTTCACCCACATGAGCTTCAGCTCCATCCTTTTCCTCCTATATGAGGATATGGATGATGTGGCCCGTCATGACATGGATCTCCTCACATGTTTCATCAGTCCGGACTACCCGGACCTCCCTTAACATGTCACCTCTTATTTTTAGGCCATGTTTACTGGACGTCTGGGAAACCTGAATGGTGGGTTCTATGCCACTTTCCTTGCCCACCCCCTTAGGTTTTTTGACCCATCTCTTCCCCATAACGTGTTAGGTTCCCCCAAGAAGATGGACAATGTCATGATTATTCTCATGGGATTGGTCCGGATGCAGGGGTGCTTATGTCCATGACCATGCACCACCCCGGCCACCTATTCACCCTCCTGCCCCCACCGATGCACCTACTTCTGCTTCCTCAACTCTTCCAGCTTCCCCACACCACCCTCATTCTTCTGAATCCAGTTATTCTATCCTACCTTCTTATATTCCACCTACTACCCCTACCTCTGCACCCTCTATCAATATCTCTTTTTCTCTCCACCTAGCCATGATGGAGAATCACTGGGTTCATCTCGATCGACGATAGGAATGACTAGAGAAGATGTTGGGTCTTCTTATTCAGTATCATGATATTCCACTACCCCCACCATCTTCCTCTAAATTGATTCATGGACCTTCTTCCACAACTCCACCTCTCTTTACTGCACTGGCCACAAATTTAGTTCTTCTATCCACTACGGGCCCAACTGCTTCCACCACTACTGTCGGTTGAGGGAGTGATGTCAGACTTTCTATTTCGAGTCCAGCTCACGCAACTCCTACTTCGATAGCATCTCTTTCTATTACAGCTTCCAAGCCTCCAGTTTCCATGGATCCTAAGCCCTCTCTCCAGGCAGCTTCTGTATCAGATAATGCCTCTTCTAAGGTGACCCCCTGACTAGTTTTTGGACACATGTTTTCATTTATATATATATTTGTGATATCTTGTTCCTGTGAATATTATTTTTACTTGCAATGTTCCCTCTCGATAACCATTATAGGTACTCTAGCATGATATGGACTAGAATTCTCCTACACTCTTCGTATTTATTCTCCTATACATAAGGGAAGTATTGTTTTTTCATGTTTTTTCCATTGTTTTCTTTTCTTCCTTTGTTTACTTCTTTCCTTACTTCCCCTTATTCTGATCCAATTTTTTGTCTCCACATTCCCTAATTCACATTTAGTGGCACTTGGTGGACCACGTGCGATATTAATAATGGGGGAATATCTTGATCAATTTAGTCTTTTCCCTTATCATCATTATTGGAAAATCATTATTGGAAGATATATTTGAAAATGTGAAAAATTTTGGTTAATCATATTTTTCTATAATAAAGATGAAAGTCATAAATTTTGAAAAAATTCATTATTATTTTGGTTCTTATGTGTTTTAAAATGATTGCAGATATAGTTTATATTAAAACATTTAATCTTTGGATAATTACATCGATTAGACTAATCGATTATATGCAATTCCTGACCTGATTTCTTCATTATGTTTTTTCCCGCTCCTTAGATGTATTCTAAACCCTTTTTCATATCCTATCTAACACCCACATTCTTGATAGATTCTTAGGGTATAAATAATTACCATAATTTCCATGTTTTCTTTTTGAAACATGGGGAATTTTTGAATTACATTAAAATGATATAGGAATTAAATTGTTTTAATACCTTTATCATGAGACCTACCTTACATATTATCATTGTGAAGCCCCTAGAAATCATGAATAGGATTTATAGGAATCTAAATTAGAATCCTATTTCCCTTCCTACCATAATTCATTTATGATTTTTCATGATTATTCACTTGATCTTAAATGAAGGGATTGGCAACACATGGCATACTTTTGTGAATTGTCCTAAAATTAAGTATGGGGTAGAGCCTCTTGATCATTTTGGGAGAAAAGGGTTCCAAACAATAATTTTTGGAAATTCTAAAATGTCCCCTTTGTATTTTGTTTAAAAAAATTATAGAAAAAGGGACCTTATCCCCCCTTGTTGGATTGTGAACCCTACTAAAATAAAAGAGATGGTGGTGATGAGATCATTTGATAGTGTTTGATGATGATGATTTTTTACATTGAGCTTAACATAGAATATCATGCATTGTTATTTAAAAATATGGCCTCCTTTTTCTAGCATCGGAATTATTTTTCACATCTTTACCGAGCAACCTTTAGCCACAGAAACATGTTCTCCTTATTGAAATGTCCCCATGATTTTTGTAAATCAATTTTCAGATGTAGAGAACTATATTTATTACAATCCCATGGATAGAGTGTATATATATTTGATTGATCATAAAAAAAATTTAAAACATCTTGAGTGTTTTGTATATTGTTGGTGAGATAGATCATAAAGTTGATTGCTTATTTTTGAAAGGTTGAAACATGTGTTTAAAAGAGGATGAAAATAGTTAATTTAATTTTATATGAGGTATGACTAGAATAACATCGGATTTGAAGTCAATTTTTTATCTTTTTTGAATTTTCTTATGTGACTTATTATTCACATTTATTATTGAATGAATTCCTTCCTTTTTAAATATAGACTCTCTTAATTAGATTTTTACATTTTCTTAAGGGAAACCAAATGACTAAGTATGGGGATTTTTATGTAAACGATTTGTGAATACATTTTCACAAACTATATTGAAAATAAGGAAAAAAATTCATCGAATACTTAATTCTTAGTGGAAAATAAATTTATTTTTGTTATCCTGTTCATTTTCAAGAGATTTATATCCAAATACACAAAACGGGGGAGAATTGTGAAATATTTACAAACTAAATGGTGTGTTCTTATACACATGCTGTGAACATTCAAACTCATACAAGAATTGAAAAGGACAAGTACATACCCAGTAAACTATATGCCGACACTCTCCGTGAGAACACTTTACACGCCATGTAATCCATTCTAGACATAGTTGGCAGATGAGAAGAAGTCTAGACACCCATGTGGCTAGCTGACAGGGATAGGCCGTGTTCAACCTATACACGTTGTGTATACATTTCTAGATGTTGTTGGTGGCTGTAAAGTGAGACCACACACCATGAAGGGCGGCGCTACATGATGTGTATATCTACCTACCAGGTTGTACGATGTTCCATGTCAAAGACAGCGTGTTAGGCTACCTACCAGCGAAGAAAACAATGACCAAAGCATGTTGAAAAAGTACACATTTTGTACCATTGCCACCCACCGTGTAGTTTTATTTCCTATAAATAGAGGCCTTGGCCTCCTGTTCAATGAAAAGAGAAAGTGTTGAGACAAAGGGTTGTAGTTACAAAGGAAAGAAGCTCTACTCCCATTCTACCACTGTTCTACTACTTCCCCATTCTACCATTCTACCAATGAGTAACTCCCTCCTTGAAGTTTCAAGTAGTGATCACATCACGTATTGAGGGTTTTGTGATTATCTTTACCTCTGTGTGAACTAAATACCTTGTGTGTTGGGGTCTTGGGACATGTAAGAGTTATAATATAGATTAGTTGCTATGAATTTGTTGGTTCTTATATCTTCTTTTTATTCTTATTGAATCACTTAAACTTATCACAGAAAATTCTGATCCAGACCAAGGGTAGAATTTTTATGGAGTCAAAATAAGAATTACAATGAATATTTTGCCGATAATTGTAAGTATTTATTTAGTAAAAAAGGACTAAGACAAATAATGAACTGTTAAACACTAACTACCATACCAAGGGGTTAGTTTCTTCAGCTCTAAATATAAGTTTTCCTGATCAAGGGAACATTATTACAAATTGAACCCAGAGTGTTGGGTTATTATGAACAACACAACCTCATAAGAAATTTTATTTAATAAAAAACTTCTTAAGAATCCACAACGCCAACACATTTCTCTCAATATTTGCATCAAAAACAATTTCCCCATATTTTCTTCTATTCATTAAGTAATTTAATAAGGAAACTTAAAACCAATTATTCTTTTTAACCGAACATCAAAAATAAACTCTAAATTCAGCACACTTCACTAATACAAAAATACAAATTAGTTTAGAAAGGAAAAAAATAACTTCTTTTACTCTGTGGATCGACCCCTTACTAGAACTATACTCATTAGGGTAAAAATAATTTGGTACACCGATAACATACCTTCGGTGAAACAACTCGCCAAGATTCCAGTATCAAAATTAAATTTACACACTATAGTTTTATCAAAATGGAACTTAGTGAAAACATCGACCTATCAATGTTCTCTATACATGTTCTCACTAATTGATTGAATAGTCTTAATTCTGGGTCAAAATGTCATATATTTACAAGGAGTTTCATAAAAATGAAAAACATGATGATCAATATATGTTGAATTCCCCCATGAACTGATATGAAAAAATAACGTAAGATTATTACTCATTAAATATTACGAGTATCATCATTTGGAAAATTATACACCTTTGGGATCTTTTCATGTGAATATTATTTCTAAAATATGATTCTTCAGACACATCTTGACAATGTGACATGATTCAATGTCTACTAACTATACTCATATAAATGGATAATGAAAAAATATATATAATAAATCATTAATCCAAACATCAAGTGCGTTGCACAAGGTGAAATTAGTCCACCAAAACACCAAAAATTTATATCATCTATACTAATCCGCTAGAAACCTAGACATATTATAGAAAAAGTTGATTTTGATGCACCAGTTATATATCCATCAAAATCACCAAAACATTCTAATATCTCCTAGGTACCAACTCCTAAAATTGTTAAAAATGAAAATTAACATTTTCGTACTAATTTTTGACATCCCCACCTCATTTCACTCTAAAATTAACCATATCAAGTCTCTATGTGACCTCCGGTATGACACCACATAATTATGAGGTTTCAGACTAGAAATGATGGTATATGGTGTGATCATTTAGAAAATGTAAACTCATATTGAAGTATCAATAATATAAAAAACCAATCATCATCTATAGTTGTAAACATTATATTATTATGATGTAACAAATACTCAAAATCCTAAATAGTAAATAATAAAGTGAATAATAAATTTGCAACATAGGCTAACCACCATTTTGACTGGCCACAAATACAAAATAAAATAAGGAACCAAAATCTACTGAGTTTATCTCACATCCTCACACCTCACCTCATCCCATTTACCAGTCCCTTTTGAGTTGTCATTTTCTGTAATGATACTCTAGGAATAATCCAAACATGAACCTTGAAACTGTGATTTCATCAAAAAACATCATAATCAATGGACACCAAATTAGGGTGTGAGTATATAATTCTGTAGGGAAAAACCAAAATGGACCCATACGCATTTACTAAATGCAGTGGTAAGTGAAGATAATAAACACAATAGGGAAAATATAATTAAATCCTTGGAAACATAAAATAAATAAATAAAGATCCTCTATCGGACCATAGGTGGATCACGACACCTAGGATCAACATAAAATACATTTTTTAGTGTCGTATATCTATCTTCATTCCACCATCAACATGTATAATAAAAACATGGCCTCACATATCCATGGAATAAGTCTATGGACCACTGAAATACTATGACCATAATGTGAACATGAGATACCAAGAACAATGTTCACTTTCCCTTAATAGTATAATATTTGGAATACAAAATCCTCAAAATCACATCCTCGTCCAACAAACATATAACAATAGGAATATCAAATCAATTTAATCACATTAGGGTCTTAAACCATATATTAATAACAAGAATACAAATTCCAGGGAACCATGTCCAAGATCCCCTTATGATATAATAATCGGACTACCAAATCCATGTAATTATTTCTATGTCCCCAACCATATATTAATAATAGGAACACTTTATCCTTATAAACATGTATAAGATCCCCCAAAAAAATAATAATTATAATACCATATACTTGAAATTACTTCATGTCCGCCAACAATAATGATAATCATAACATTTATTAAAATTTTATTAATTATGTGTTCTAAATTTAACTCATGAATAATATATTATGTAACATACTAAGAGTCAATGGAAAATCAATAAATCCTTATCCAATACTTTTCCAGGGGAAACTCTCATCACATAGTGGTAATACATTCCTCAACTTCATCTGAAAAAATATGGACTCTCTAGAGACCCACGTCCAACCATGTCTTCTCATGGATCTATGGTGACACCCAATGGATACACTGATGCGCCCATCAGCACACCCATCCAATTGAAAATACTAATGCACATTTCTAATTCCACTGAATTCATTCAATTTTTCCTTCTTTTCACTAGTTTTGAATATTATAATGTTCCAAAAAATTATATGAGTCCAACTAGATATAATTATCCCATTTAAAAACACATTCCCACTCAATGGGTCAATGACCAACTATCATGTCCACTATGATTAAAAAATTGTTTATTTAGGAACTATCATGAGGTTCATATAATACATGGAACATGTTTAGAAATATACTCCAAAACATTAGTGGTCAGAAATTTTAACATGTGTATAATTCTCCACCATGGGCCCTAACACCTTGTGTATTCCATGTATGGACATTATATTTAATATTAATAATTTCATTCATAATAAACCCATTTATTAATTAAATGGTCAATCACCCATGATTGAAATATCCTATATCCCACATAATATCAAAAAAATAATAATGTGTATAAATAATATGGTAATGTTTTGGCAATACCTAGCTCAATTGAAAAAAATCTCTTATTAAATTTACCACTTGGTAGCTCACCCTAATATCTTTATGTTTCACATGTTGCCAACCGACCACTACTCATCAAGTGGGGCCTTATTATGGTGTAAGTAATTAAAAGAAAGAAATTATAAAATTTTCTACTAATTATAAATATTTATTTAAAATATTTAAATTCATAATATCTCATTGGTGACATCCACTAATTAGAATCATGTCCAACAACCTGTTGATGTTCAAAAATGAATCCATAATTTCTTTCTAGGAGAAAATACTAACACAGGACTGGAACAAAATTTACAATTTAAATAAATTTAAATATAAAAAAATAATAAATTTGGAAACATATAATACCTTTAAGAAAACACTAACAAACTGTTCGAAAAAAAAAATCTCAGAATAACCTCTATAAATGATAAGAAAAATCCCCAAATTAAATGATTTTTGTAATGATAAATTTCCATCAAATCCATTAACATAAAAATGAGTAATCTTATCACATATTACCTTATTAAAAAAGGTATATGTTTTCTTAAAAACATCTTTTTAGGATACCCCTTATCCAATCTAGTCCAATTCATTGTCATTCTAAAATGATTTCCGGGTGAATCATTGAAATAGTCACCAAATTCCTAAATAAAACTAACCAAAATCTGAGAGATATGAATGAGAGATCATGAAAAGAATATAAAAAATATATTAACATTCATCCACCAGAAACTGAACCTTGGATCATCTGGATATCAAGGAAAGACAATTGAAGAAGTAGAGTGAAAGTATATGGATGAAATTCCTTTATATAATCCCCCTAACTACAAAATCATGAGGAAGTTTGAATGCAAAAAAAAATTCCCCTATTAAAAAAATGAAGTTTCCCCCACAAATTCACAAATATATTATCATATATAATTTATTGGCCTATTATAGAGCTGAGGTACCTAGGAAAGTCCCTGGGCTACTACCCTCCCCACCTACTACGAAATAAATCCTCACAATTAGTTGATGGCCTAGTGTAGTATATTTTCTTACCATCCCCCCTAGTTCATACTCTAAAACATTATCAAACCCCAATAAAACCCCCATGGTCTTAATCCATATCGAAATTAGTATTTTATTGTTGATCAAGCACACAAAATTCTTTTTTAAATCTTAGTTCATAAAATGATCCCACCACTGTGGAAAATATTTACATACCATAGGAATTTTCTAAACTCGTCCAAAAATAAATTATATAATATCTATACCATAACACTTATTGATGATGATATGTCTCATTGGATAATCCACTATAGGTACCAAACTAAATGGTTCATTCATTTAAAACCAATAGGAGTAGTTCAATCTATAAATTCAAAAAATGCTTTCACAATGATACTTTGAATATAAGGTACTCAATTTCATAAACATCAACCATTTCTCTTTATTATCACCAAATCTAGAGGCATAAGTGTACCAAAATCGTATATTTTGATACCCATGTTCTATTACATAAAATATATCATCAATATCAAAGTGATCACTAATATAATCTAAAGCTAATAAAGGTTTTCTCTGAGCCACACCACACACCACCATGAGAATCATCTACCAAAAAGAATAAATCAAGGTCCAAGGATATACTCAGATAGGTTTCTATAAACCAAAACAGACCCTCCTATTTACAAAATAGTATTAATCCATTACTACTATTCAACATGATTCCAACCGAATCAGATGATCCTCTTCTTCCCAGGATGAAGTCTCAAACTAATTTTTTTACTCAAAAAAACCATTTTGAATTATCGATAAATATTTTCTTATTTTAATTAGATACAAATTATATGGTAGTCACTATATCCAAATATATATAATATAATATGTTGGACCACGTCCTATTGACCTCCCTAAAAACCCCTCAACTTCATCTACCAACACAAAATAAAACCAATAAATAATAATTTTTATTACCAGAATCCAGATATAATAAAATTCTCACACTAAAGTATATAACTAACATCTATTGAATTTACATTGTGGTTTTACAACCATATCCAGTGGTATTCAAGATCGTTTTTTGAATATTATAACAATATCGATCCAATTGACAATCAAACAACGTCAATTATTTTCAGCCCCAATTCTAGCACTATAACACCATATATCATCATGTATAAATATAAAATCTATATTTAAATATAACAACATTATTTTTTAACCCTTCCACCATAATCCACATTTTATATTTATCATCCACTAACCACCCCATTTACATCAATATCCCTTCTTTCTTGAAGGTCCTACTCCAAAGAAAAGTATAATCCTCCCCTTTATGGGAGTGTATACATTGTCTCTCCATAAAATCAGTTTCCCAATCACCATATACCATACCCCCTCTATTACTGATCATAAGGAAAGGACATGATCATCCCACACATACCCTAGAACTGACATGAAATATCCATTACTCATCATTTCCATCTCATTTAATTTAATCATTAGAGTCCACTAAAAATATATCTTCAATAGTGTTCACTCCAAAAAAAATACAATGGTGAACTACCTACCATATGGTTTCAATTATTCATCTCCGTTACTGGAACCTAAACAAGATAAATAATTATAAAAAAAACCACTCTTAAAATTCCATGATCGTCCACTATAAAGCATTAACAATATTCCATTTATGAATTCATCATCCATCATAGTATCAACACATCCCATGCACTCATAGAAATCATTCATGTTGTGAACCCTTTTTCATGTAATAAACTACTATAGCCTATTGATAAAATATTTCTAGGGAAATAAATCAAAAAAAATTCTAATTGAATTCACCGACACCAAGCCTTCATATTCTCATTGATAAAATAATAATTTATTTGAACTATGAATAATTGGATGAACAAATAAAATTACACATTCATTATTTTTCAATTTCAAACTTGACCTCAACTAATTTGAATGGTGTACACTCATATATCACCCATTCAATGAACATGAATCACTAGAATGATTCCTAGTTCATTGTATCTATGATCACATTAATAAACCACTAACTATTACCATAATGTTTCAATCCATAATAGTTATAATATCCCATGGTATTCCTATTCTAAATAAGTCATTTTAGAATATGTCATGTTGTACCACATGATCACTAGATGACATGGTTAGCATTTTCAAAATCACTATTTTGAACCTATTCTCTAAATATTCTCTCTATGAACATTGATGATCAACAGGTTCATGGATCCTACTGATCCATTAGTTGAATTAATAATTCAAAACAAAAAGAAGAAGCACTGAAAGTGATTGTCACTGAAAATATTTGATACTAATTTCGTGCATATAGAATGTAATTGGTATATCCTCATGTAATGAATTAATATAAAACAATGGAATTACTAATGCATCTTTCCTCTAAGGAAATAGTATTCTTTGTCCAACCCCTCCCTTGGAAATCCTTTTCATTTCATGACTCAAAAATAGAGGGTTGAAAATATCCCTCTTTGTCAAATGTAACACTCATAATATCAATTTATTAATATAGTCCAATGGTTCTAGTCTCTCTCACATTACCATGGGTCATATGTAACATTGATTATAGATCCCAAGTAACACCTCATTGTTCATCTCTTTAACATCTCATGGAATCTCATAATGAATATACCGAATCTAGGGACACTTGTATAATAAATGTATTTGTACTTGTCAACAGACTACACACAACATGGATTCTCAATGGGAACCCATATATGAGATGAACCACTAAAGAATAATGATCCCCTCTATCAGGACATATATATTTAAATAACATCATCATCTTATACTATCTATTTTGATTCACCAAAAACCTTTATTAGAATGGTTATGGGATCTTGGATTTTAGTATCAAAGTTAAATTTATTTAAAAGGGGTTCATCACTAATTCACCTAGTCCCTACATCGACCAATCCAAGGTCTCCAATAATCCAAAGAATGTTGGACCTAATAGGTTTCATCATCAAGCACCACATTCTAGATCTACATGAAATATTGACATAAAGAAATTCATTATGGTTTAGAATAGTATAATTACCCCCATGAAACAATACGGAAAAAAACATGGGTGTTTTTATACTCATTAAATAATTCGACTCTTATAATCAATATAAGGTCACACAATCAATATTATTTCAGGTGAATCCTTCAATACACATATGATGCATGATATGCCCCTTTCCAATAGGATAATAGTGAAAATCAAAGTAACATGACACTATAAAATGGTACAAGATGCAAAAATACATAGTAAATAATAAATATAAAGAAAATATTCAACACATTATGTCAAAATATTCAACCATAATACCGATAATCTATAACTTCAATCCCAGACTTGTGCTAGAAAAGACTTCTTAAATTTAATTGTATCGCGAATCACCAGTCCAATATCAATTATATTCTCTGACACAATCCTATATCACCAGTATAATAACTCCCAAAATATAATGAAATGAATTTTAATTCCTCAATTTAAATTTTAAATGTCCTACACCATATTCACTATAATTAGTAACGATTGAAGGACACAATTTGACCTCTATCATGCGTTATTATACACCAAAGGCTACCGACTAGCACTGTATGTATAAGGTGTGATCAAGGGTAGAGAATACCCTGATATCATATTAGTAACAATAGTTTAAAAACTAAACATCTTCCATAATAATATACATTAGATTATGTGGATAGAAAAAATAAAAAAAATCAATATTAAATAATAATATGAAACATATTGTCATAGAGAAAATTGACCACCAACCAAACTATTAAAAAATACAATATAAATAAAGGAAATAGTATACACTTAGTCTCTCCAATATCCCACATACTCAACTCATTCCAGTCACCTATACCATCCAAAATTTCTTCCTCTATAATGTATCTTTAGGCCACAAGCCTACCTTAACCTAATTGAAATATAGGTTTCTTGGGTACCCAAGTTGAATGGTCATCTGAAGAATATGTGAGTACATATCATTTTATCCTTCCATAAACATGGTCCCATACATATCTAGTAAATTTAGTGATATATTCATGTGACATACTTAGTAGAATAAATAAACTTGTTAATAAGGATGCATAAAAATTATTAATAAAAATCCATTGTTGGTCCTCGGGGGAAACATATCATTTTTTAGAAACCTTACTCACTTCCTCTAGTGATGGATATCAATTTCCAAAGAACTATAATCTCATATAACAAAAAAAGTTCAATTTATATCTTAGGACTATTTCCAAGGTCCCTAATATCATATAATCATAATGGTCACACCATTTCTACAGAAAAATTTCCATGATTCCAAAGCATTTTAATAATATTTATATAAAATTGATCGAATCACACCAATGTCCCCTAATCATATAAAAATTGTAAAACAAGATCCTTGGAATAACATCATGGTCTGCCAATAAAATTTGAATAAAGGGAATACCATATCTACAAAACCAAATCCATGATCCCCATTTAATATTATAATGTGTTTACTAGATCCTTGGAATTAATTCAATGTACCTTTACTATTTAACAATAACCTGAACCCTAGATCCTTTAAACCATGTCCCATATCCCTAAACAATATAATAATGGGAATATAAAATCCTTGTAATTACATCATTGTCCTATGATAATTATGATAATAATTATTAATCATTTAAAAACACTTTTCCCTGGTCAACTACTATCACTTGTGGATTATACATTATTCAGACTGAACCAAAACATAATGTAATAGTTACGGACCATAATGTCTCACTAAGTCTTATCCTTGGGTCAATGGTGACACCAAATACTATCCCAATATAACCTTTCATCACTCCAAATATATGGGATATAATAAGTCACATTTCTGGGTCCTTAAAATTCTTTAATTATGGTATAGTGTCTTCTAGTAAAAATGATCTAAATTTCATCATAATTACATAAGTCCAACAAGGTCTAATTATTATAATTAATAACCCATCCATACTCAAGGGGTCAATGAGAACCTATAACGTATACTATGTAATAAATATTATTTATTTAGAACCTAATACGATGTTCACATATTTCAATGTATAATATTACAACCATACTCGAGGAAATCAATAACCGGGATATCTATCCACTAAAAAAGGGTCTGTAGTGGCCCTTGAAACAATGTATATTCCATATATTTTATTTTAATTTAATTTAAACTATATAATTCTTAATAATATTATGAGTTATTTAAGGGGTTAATCACTCATGGTAGAACTTATAGAAATCACACATCATATATACAAAATAATTGACTACATAAACTATAGTGTAATTATTTGTCACCCCTACCATAATTTGTGTTATTTCATTAATTAATTAAACTCTCAAAATATCTACATAGTCTTCTAAAGATTCATAAAAAAACAAACGAATAACCTTTTATTAAGTAAGGCCTTATTTCACACTAAATCATCCAAAGAAATCCATAATAATATTTTATAATCAGTTAAAAAATGTAATTAAAATAGGTAGAATGACTAATATCTCACCAGAGACATCCTCTAATTTCAAACAACTTTTCCACACATGAAATTTTATTAATGAATCCCTAACATCATTATTCAGTATAAGATTTAACATGTGACACCGAAACAACATCCAGTTTACTACTATTTTAATATAAAATCACAATAAAATCGATAAAACAGAATTCTATTTTCAATAAACTTTGAAATGTTGTATTGACATCATCATGGGAAGTCCTCTACATAAATAAATAAAAATCCCCAGAATTTATTACCATTCCAATGGTTAATATCCCCCAACTACATAAATATCCCTATGAAAAATAATTGGGTGAAATACCTTTATAAAAATTTCATGTCATGGATTGATACCATATTTTTAGAACACCCTCTATACATGGTGATCAAAATCCCCTTTTTATTTGATTTTTTAAATGTGGTTCCATGAAAATGTCCATAAATTACAATATAAAAGAATCCTAAATCAGAGCAACATGAAGGACATATCAATAAAAAATCATAAACATGTAACATACCATGAATAAATCATGAATATTTATCTGATATCACCATAGTATCAAAGGAAAATAATAGATAATGGAGTGTATAAGGATATATCCAAATTGAAATCCAAAAGTTCCCCTACCAATTAAATCACTAGGGGTTGACAAAAAATAGTAAAAATAACCTTATAAAAACATATATAAAACCCATTTTCTCATCGATCAACAATAATTCTTGTTAGGTATACTATGATGAATACCCTGAGAGGGGGGTGTTTTGAGGTATAAAAAATTTAAAATTAAAGCCACTTAGGATCTTGTTTCACTATTAAGAAAAACACTCTTCTCTTTCTTTCCCGTTGCACAATATAAACAGAAAGTAAAGCATGCACATGACACAACAATTTTACTTGGTTCACCCTCACTGGGCTACGCCCAAGGAGAATACACCGGAAATATGCCAATGTACCAAATCCACTATAATCACACTATTGTTTACAATGTTCGGTAATGATCACTTTTATTCCGAGGATCACTACCTTTACAATGTTTAGGGTCAGCTCACTGCTTTTACAAGGGTCACTCTATGTTTCTCTCTCTCTGGCTCACTGCCGGTGGAGAGGATCACCTTCTTCCTCTTCCTTTTCTCACTGCTCTGGAAAGGATACACTCATAGTTTATAGACTTATAGGTCTCTTAATTATCACTAATGAATGCATCCTCTGTTGTATGTAGATGCTCTGTTGAAGTCCACCTTTCACACGTAGTCGAATCTCACTTTGCACCAAAGCCATCGAGCAATATTACAGCTTACACGCAGCCCTGAATCACTACCATTAATCAACCATACCTGGATCCCTTCTCTAAGATGGCGCGAAAGTCTCGGAGTGCAAGTTAAAACTGGCGCGCAATTCCACCTCACCTACTTGCACGACACAAGCTTCTGTAACACAAAACTTGAGCGACACACACCCTTTACGCCGAAACCAACTTTGGGATGCAAACAACAACTTTCAGGCTTCTTAAAAACCTAGCACGCAAGTGTCACCAAACAACTTGTGCGACACCCCCTTATTCAACTCAGAACATGGGTGACTTCCTTCCATTCTCGCCCAAACATCCTTGGGCACGCAACAAACAACTGGTGCGCAACTTCAACATTGCGTGACCACATCACCAGTTGCGCGACCACCACACCTGTGCAACAAGAGATCGGATTTTTTATAAGTGTTGAAAACACACCCAATGAGGAGGGGTAGACCTCTATTTATAGGAATTTGGACACCCTAAGCGACGACATTCAAGTCTCCCCTCGGCGCGCAAGTCTCTGTCGTGCTGGTCACTTGCGCCACCAACCCTAAAACATGGGCACCCCTTTTCCCTTGCCCATATTTTGATATTCTGATCTTGAAAAACATATGGCGCCCAAGTTTCCCCTCCTTCAAGACAACAGTGTGAATGTCTCTTTTCCAAAACCACTTTTCTCCATTTGTCGATATTCAAGCCCAAAATATTGGAAAAAACTAGAAAAGAGCACCACATTGTATCTTCTCTTTTTGTACCACCTCCAATCAACCTTTCCTTTGTCGAAATTATTGAATCAAACATGGATCGTTAACCACATCCCTTGAACTCTACATGCCACCATGAAATCCCCTTTGTCAGAAAATCTGTATGTTATGGTATTATTTGTCAACAATCACAACACAGATGTCCACTTTGTCAACAGACACAATAACCTCAAAAATGTTACAATTATGTCTTGGGGGATTTTTTCCAAACAATTTTCAATATATAGGATCACTGGTCAATTTGTGATCCCTTGTATAGCCTTGGAAAACCACCCAACCCACTAGCTTCCCTATAGCGCATCAAAAGCTATCCAGTGGCAAGTAGTTAAATTTCACCCAGATATCAACAAAAATACATCCTATAATTCCTTATTGATTCCCTATGAAACCCATGGGATCTCAAACCATGTAAATTTCTATATTTCAAGGATGATATACCCCCACTTAATTTAATTCAAAATATATGTTCTATAAAAACCCAACTACAATGATGAAAATGAAAATTGATTTTGAATTTCCTCAAATCATCAAAAAATGCGAAATTACACCAAGGTAACAAGGATAAAATGATGGTTGTGAGTATATCCTAGAAGTACCCCACAAATAGTGTCCCTAAATATATCTACTAGTGAATCTGAATATTCAATATGATATAATTGAATATAATATAATTATACATGATAAGTAATAAAAAAAATAGTGTGCTATTCAGTTACACTTGGTAATCATTTAAAATAAATACCACCTCATCCAATTATAATATATATATGAAAATTTGACATAAATATTAATTTTTATTCTATCCCCAATTCATTATAAATGGTAATACCACATCATAATAATATATTTACCCATAAGTGGGTAGTACATCGCAATGTCGTATCCATAGTCTATGGAATATCATCCACGTGATTACTTAATCATCAATACATGCGAATAGAGTATCTATGTCAATATAAATATGTGTTCATAAATAACTAAATATATATTTTTGAATTGTAATGATGTCCCAAGCCATGAAAATTCACATGGTGAAATGAATTCCATTATATTGTGTCATAGCATGAGTTAAGGGCCTCACACCCCATAAGTTACTACACTCATATGGGAATCACATACTATTAGACAAAAGTATCTCAAAATTGGAATTACATATCAAATAGTTACGAAATAGAAGATATCTACAAATAACATCCCATCCCCTTTATCATTCGGGTCACCCTCGAATATTGTACCACCTCTATGGGAATATCATCACATATACAAAGAAACACCCTAATGTCCATAGAGTCCATAATCATGGACATAGTTATATAAGTGTCATTACATATCAACACCATGAATATAGAGTCATAGTCAGAATTATATGAACTATAAGAATATTATCCTTATATATGAGAGTCCTATTATAAGATGGTATAATAGGCCCAATAATTCAACATAAGCAGCATTGAAATGTAGTTTTTTAGCATTTCCAAATGTCATAAAAATATATATTAAACAATAAAATATCATCATATATAAATATTTTAATTGAGTAATCCAATCATAACATATGTTTTAAAGCATAAATAGGTTGTTCTTTATACATTCGATATGATTTCATAAATATAACAATGGCACCACACACAAATTTCCACTAGATAAAGGTGAAGAATCACTAAACCTAGTTCAAAATAACAAGGTAATTTTTATAGGTAAACTAATAAATATTTCGATTACAATGAATCATATGAAGAAAAGCGAAAAAATGTACAAAAACTGGACTTTGGAATCATCACATAACACAAGGGATCCACCATGGGGTCCTGAGCATTATAGTCCAGCTCATTTTGAGTTAATAGAATGTACATCAAAGGATAACTCAAAAACTTCTAGGAAAAAATGGTTCATAATGGAACAAAAAATACTTACCCAACACAATTATATTAATTAAATAAATTACATTAGTTTATAATAAATCAAACATGAGTAGAGTGATTTTATATGAAATGTCTTGGGAAATAAGTGAAAAACACATATATTGGTTAGGGAATACCTATCACGCTCAATTATATTCCTATTAATTTAATTAATCTAGATAAAAGTACTCCAAAATAGATATCATGTTATCGTAGTAAATGTGTTATGATGAAAAATAGTCTAACCTGGCAGAAGATGGGTGAATACCATGGACTGGAAGGAAAGAGGCCAAGGGGAGAGAGGGGATGGATGGTGTGGTTAGAGAGAGTAAAATGAGGGGTATTGAATTAATAACATTTAATATAATTACCAAAATTAATTTAATAATTTAAATTAAAAAACACTAAGAATCCATTGAGAATATTCCACCATTACACCAAGTACCTGGTTGGCAATGGGTACTCAGCCCAATGGCACTGTCCATTAGAGGTCCATGACAGAACTACCATCACCCCTAGGGGATCTATCACATATGTAGTACTAGTAAAATGAGTATACAATCACTTATTCCAATAAAAAAATTGGCATGACCATTAACATCTCGAACCTATATCTTGTGCCTTTACAACTACATAAAAACTCCAAAAGAACCAAAATATGAGAGTATTCATTAATATTTTAATGGAATTGATACCTAATATGAATGTGGGGAGTTATATTATCATTAATGAATTTTATATTTATTTGTGATACACCAGCCATAAACCACATTAAAACTATAATTAAGTTCAAATTTTTTTCTTTTATAGTTTCCATTTTCTTAATTTTATTCATAGAGCACTATGCTTTCTTATATTCATTAAACTCGACATGTAATGGTTTTTTTAATATTTCATAATAGAGTAATGAATTTATTTTATAATATTTTATTAATTTTTATATTAAAATCAAATTAAAATTATACAAATTTTTTTATTTATTTTTTATTTCAAATTGATAAAAATTGATATTTACAATAAATAGATATGTTTTAATTTTAGTAACATGTGTTTTCGAAATATTATTTATAAACATTTGTGAGATATATATATATTTTTATTTCATAATGTAATTTTTTTATAATTTAATATATATATTTCAAATTTATATATTGAATTAATAAAATTAAATTTCCTTTCTATCTTGTGATTAGAACTAAATAGATATATTATATTCATGAGTATCATTTATTAGTTAAACATATTTTTACTATAAAAATAATAAATCAATTTTCCTAGTTATATAAAACTTTTTATTAATAAATGTTCTAATACAACATTGATGTTTTGGTGCCTATATAACCAACAATACATAACCACCCACATACAAGAACATGTGGCTAGTACATGAAAAATATTACCTTGTAAACATATGAGGTTTATATAATGAAACAATAAATATCATAATCTGAAATCACTATCTATAAATTATTCATGAGGAAATGAACTTCACATATTAAACTTTTAATGATTTTGTTATAAAAATTTAACATCGAGAAACAAAAATGAATATTACATTGATATGATACGTGGAAATTTCATCTTGTATCAATATTTATTGTCAATGATCAAGGGATAGAATAATTTTATTGGAAATAATAATGTTCATTATTGAATGTGATGACTATGATCATTGAATTTGTATATATAAATCGTATACCATATTATTTTTGGATTTAAACAGGATAGGTTTTGATAATGATTTATTTGTTTCTATGATGTGATCTATTTACTAAATAATTAAATAACTTTTATAATTTATGCATTTAAAATATTTTATTTTATTATGTAGTTTCTTTATTTTTCACCAAAGTTATTTTATTTTATAATAATTTCATACAACCACCAATCACATGAAGTGTGTGCTTCACTTGAAGTGTTTATGATGTGTTTCCATTATTTTTATGAAAAATATGAACTTTTCACATCTTTTTAACAAAAATAATTAAGAAAATTCATTATTTGATTTTTTTTTTTAACAATAAAATGATTGAATAAACCCACTAATTAAGGGTTGTGGGATTACTAATATAAAATGTATATTATTCCTCATTATTCCACAATTGATTATAGAATTATATATATTTTATTGAATGATTCATTTAATGTGACTATATTTAAACATAAATTTTTTTCATTGATGTTCAAGGTTAAAATTTATGAATTAAAAACTGACACATTTTATATAAGTTTTATTTTACATTAACTATTAATATAAGATTTATGTTTTAGTAATATAATTAAACCATTCATCTTCTTTTGGATTTTATGGAGTCATGTTCATTAAAATGTTCTCTTGTTATAGGGCTATCAATTTTATCAAATACAAATTTGGTCCAATTTATTGATTTGGATTTCATTTAATATGTTATCCTACTGATGTAATTGAAAACTAAATTTCCCTAAACATAGTATGATGATAACCCACAAAACCAATACATTTCATTGTATAAACTTTTAATTCATTATTTTATGCTTCCAAAATATTATAAATATATATATAAATAATTAGATAATATGTTGTTTCTATACTCGAACAAATCTATAAAGATAAAATTTGATCCACCACTAGCAAAACTCTAGTTTATGGATTGTTAGTGACTGTGTTGGGAATAAATGTCTTTATAACATTAATGGAATTCTTAGTTAATTTAAAACCAATACCTATTGGGAATCTAAAATTATTTTAAAAAATATTGATTATTATAACTTTTTTAATAAAATATATCAAACTAAAAAAATTACTTTTTTGAAAAAAATTCATAAAATCCCCTTTTTTAAATAAAAAATTATTTTCACCATTTAATTAAAATAATTTTTTTAATTTCCAATATAATTAAATGGGAAAATTTATATTTTTTTGAATTGTTTTTAATAATAATTATAATATAAGAAACAAATTTATTCAAAAACTTATTATATATGTTTTGTAATAAATAAATAATTTTATCATCTTATTTACAACTTAATATGTAAATGTAATGAAAATAAATCCCTCAAAAATATATAGTGCTAAAAAATATTGAATTATTTAATTTTTATAACAAATATTATTTCATATCATTCATGATAATTAATAAAAAAAATTACGAGTGAAAATAGAGTGTAATAATGGATATATAATATTGTTTTTATTCTTTTAATTAATAAAAAAATATACATGTGTGTGATAATTTTTTATGAAATGTAGTTAATCAAACTAGTGAGGAATGAAAATATATTTATATAAATGTATTTATGAAACATACAGATATTAGACATATGCTATTTTTTAGCATTTAATTCTTCAATAAATGAAACTTAGAAGATATAGTGGGGAATATAAAACAAATTAATAAATCCTATAAAATTTACATACATTTATGACTTTATTATATTGATATTGGTGATATATGTTTCAAATGTAAAAATATTTTTTTGAATAAATTCTAATTTTTTTAATTTTTTATATGAAATTTATATAATATGTAATCTGAGTTAATATTTAGCCTTATCTTAAATATTAAACATCATATAAAATGAAAAAATAATATTATTTTTAGGGTTTCATTTTTCCAATAAATTAAATTTAATATATTGGTTAAATTACTGAAATTGTATAAAAATTTCATTAAAATTAACATGTTTTAAAAATATTATTTAATTTCAAATTTGGTGAAATGAAAAAAAAATTATAAATTTTTTAGTTATTTGAAATTTATATCAATTAGAGAATTAGATTTTTCTCAGACCTAATCATAGTTTCATGGAGTGTTTGGTGGGTTAAAGTTGATCTTGTGGTGATTTTGGAGATGGTTGGATTTGTTCTGGCTTGGTGGGGGACTAAACAAGTGGGTAATTGTTTGTGTACTTCTTAGGATTAGGTCATATAGTTTTTCTATTATAGTATGATATTAACTCCTTTTTGGCATTTAAAAAATTTCATGACATAATATCATGACCCCATGAAATTACATATTTAAAATTTAATAGCTTCTATATATTTAATAGAGCATTTATTATTATCATGACCTCCATGTAACTCACTAGATTTGAGTTAGGGAATAGGAATATCTAAATGTTAGAACTCCTGGAAAAGTGGAAGATGCTCAATATTAATTCACATGTCTCATGATAAACCACCATTAGTTGATTTTCATTTTATATTTGGCTATATTTTAACTTTTTTTATTCATTTTTTTCTCTGTAAAATTATTGGAAACCAAAGGGTTATGTTTTATCATATTTCATGATATTGGGGGATCTTAAGAATAAATATTATTGGGTATTTATTCTCTTAATTATTTTCTATTGAAGGTATATTTTAATAATATTTGGTGGTGAGATGATCACTCTCTTTGTTCCTTTTTTTTATCATTAAATAATCATTTATGATAAGGGACTCTAGATCTCCATTCTTATATTATAAGTTAAATTTGGAACTATCAGATTTTTTCTATTTATTATATAGATGGAATTAATGTGATAGAGATGATGAAATATATTATTATAATGAAAAGGGGAAATATGAATATTCTTTGTTTTATATGATTTTTTCTTGAGAAAATGATGAATGATATGGATGAAATATTCGGAAGAGAGTAATAAGTGAATCATTTTCATCCCATGATGGGGATGACATGGTTAAAAAAATCAGTTCTGAGTCACCTTTATTTCTTTAATGAAAAATCCCAATGGTTCAAACATCCATAACTAGGTATAGACCTGCCTTCCGAAGGCAATCTATCAATTGGGGTTTCAGAACATTTAGTGCTTATTAACTCAAATCAGTCGAGATTATGGGAGGATAGGCTCATCACGCCTATTTAGGGGGAATTATTACATACTCTAGGACTATCTTATATATATATAATATATGTTCAATATTCTCATCCTAATCATGATACTGGGATAGTTACCCTTTCAAAATGATCACTTGTGGAATCCTTCGATAAAAAATAGTAGTTTTATTAATGAGAACATTTTTATATGTGTACAGTTCTTGATCTAATTCCCATCATTTCATAAAAAATTTCAGCTATATATATTTTGGATCCATATAACCAAGAACTCAGGAGTTTACTATAATCCAAGTATGATACTGATATTTCACAAATGGTATTGAAACTTTATGTGGAATCATATGAATTCTATTTATAACAAGTATCAGAACCCATATATTTTTATCATCAATGTAGTTTAATGTTTTGAGAAAAGGATAGATATGATGGAACATCAGCATTGGGTATGGAGCTTTAGCCTTATGAAGGCGTCCAATGTACGATTTTTGTAATAGGAATTATATTCATCATTGTTTGATTGTTCTATTAGAACATAACCCGAGGTGGATTCCACTATATGAGGGTCGTCATAACAAGAGACTGGTGGGTGCTTTTGCATTGAGTTTTCCCTATAATAGAAGGTTTTTCATGAGAATTTTATTATCAATGAAAATCCATATGCCTACATGATCCATGCTCAGTGCAAGAAATGAAATATACAATTTGATTAGATTAATTGAATAAGAATTCAATACATATGCACTGGTGATTCCCAAATGGGGTTCTTGATATAGAGATAAGTCTATATTATGGCATTCAATGTATCTTGTTTATAGAGGGAATAAATTTTCACATAGTTCAGTTAGTGGTATTCTCGAATACATCCATTGGAAAATGATATATTATCCCGAGACATCTATGTGATATGTCCTGATTTCCTTCTTGACATGTTTTGGGTGTCTGTATGATATATATGAGGATCTGCAGGCCTATCATAGTTGTATATATGACATGTCAAAAGGTAACCCCATGATATAGTTTTCTTTTTTGAAGGGCTTCACATGATCTTGAGGGAATGTATGGAAGAAATCGAATGATCAAGGATGACATCCATGGATAGTGTCTCATGATTTGAATAGAAATTGTTGAAGATGTCAGAAAATCAATAATGACATGTTTGAAGTGTGTCACATGACTTGTATGATGTATCATGAGGGTGTCTCAAGACCTAGATGACATATCTATAGGGAATCAAAGTACATGGGTGATATTTAAAAAAGAATCCACAATACTTGGGTGGAATGAAAATATGTTGTTGCATGACTTAGGTGACACGTCTAGAGGTTGTCGTAATATTGGGATGTAAAGGTCAAACGACATTTCATTATTTGGGTGGCATTCCCATAAAAACATGTGTGATATGGATATAATTTATGGAAGTACTCACATGACCTAGGTGACATGTGTTGCTGTTTTCACTTAATCTGGGTAGGTCATGCGAATTTCATGAATATTAGCATATATGTATTCCAATAATTCATCTATATATTGTAGTCCATTTTCCATATTTATTTCATATGCACGTAAATGTATTTTAATATTTATCTTTTTATTTTTCATGTGACATGATGTAATACCATCAAATAATCAGAATGATAAGCATGATTTTCTTCACATGATATATGGGTTTATCACACAAGTAACATATTTATGTTGCATGATCCCTTATTTCATACCCTGTATTTTTCTTTGGGGAACACGTCGGTGATGGAATGAGTTTACACTGCGAGAAGTCCACCCATACGTTACGTGTAGAATCCTCCATTAGGTGGATTCATGTTATCCATTTTAATGTTGAGCGGTGGATATATATTCTTTTCCATACCAGTTATTCACCTCCTTAAGTGGTGTGTATCTATAAAATATGAATTTGACTCAATGGAAGGATTTTGTGCATCACATGCCTCATATGATTCATTCACAGGTCATCTATGGGGTCTCGTGACAATAGTGACTAGGAGAACATTCTATCATATCAATGTTTATTAAACCCCAACTGATCAAAGGTAAAGTTAATAGTTTTATTTACATGGAAAATGGACATTGCACCAATATGATGACATTTATGGTAATATTTATGAGTACACAACTCTTATGGAAATGATCTCAGATGATCTAATAATATTTTTCTAGATTCCCCCATGAGCATAAGAATGATTATCATATTCCATGCACAAGATCAAGATGTCTTGTTAGGTTACTCTCGCAAGATCACACTGTCTTGTTTGCGGGTATTTTGGATACTGATATCACTTCTCAAATGGTCATCTCATTATCAACAGTGACTACCCATAGTGTCACGACCCGTCCTCGGGGCCCGTGCCGTGACTACCCCAAGCCCGCCTTCCATAGGCCAGGGGCTGGCGACTAGCACCAAGGCGTAAATCCCAACAAAAAGGGAAGGCATTGTCTTTGAAAAGTAAACAAGCACCACAGAGTAAGCAAGCAGAAAAGTAAACACTAAGTAAAAACTGTACAAGCTGTGCTGAAAGTAAAAGGGGCCGGAAATACAAGCCCAACTGTAAAGTACAACTGAAATGAAAAACATCAACTGAAATGAAAAACTGCAGCGTCGAGCCGTCCTCTGGAAGTCCCACCTGAAGGGTGGGTACAGATAACCTCCACTGCTCCTCGGGTCCACCTAACCGCTCCGAGTACGTCCCGCCCAGTGGTCCACCTCCAAGTACTGTCCTGCTCCGCACGCCTCCTCCACGATCAGCGCTGTCCGTCGTCTGCAACCAACACCACGAAGTGCGGGCATAGCCCGTGCAGGGGTGAGTATAAGCTACTCAGTAGGGACCCCGAGACCCCCGAAGGTCTCCCGAAATCCACAAAGGATAATCCACAAAGGAAAGATACAATCATGAAGTAACATCTGACACGGCTTAGGTATGTGCCCATACATATACCTAAGTCTTCAATTCCCGTTCGGCTCCAACGTCCGAGCCCAAGAACAACCCAGTCAACAGAGGAAAGCAAAACGTATACCCACGCAGGATAGAGCAACACAATCCACAAAGGAGAGTAAACAGTAAATCCACACAGGATAGCTCAACACAATCCACAAAGGAGAGTAACACAAGATTCAGCTCACACAGGTATACTTCATCGGATGACGATAAAGATGATCATTGAACCATCTAAGTCGTCAGACCCACGAAGGATCGATAGGTACTAACCTTGCAGTGACCCACACAGGATCGGGCCCACGCAGGACCTGTAGAAGTTGGCTCACACAGAACCGCTGAGAGATGACCCACACAGGATCGGGCCCACACAGGACCGGGCCCACGCAGGACCTGTAGGCGCTGGCTCACACAGAACCGCTGAGCGCTGACCCACGCAGGATCGGACCCACACAGGATCGGGCCCACACAGGACCGGGCCCACACAGGACCTGTAGCACTGATCCACGTAGGATCGCTGAGTGCAGTAGTCGTCACAGTCCACTGAGGATCTCTGCACAGTCGTCGCCGCAGTCCACTGAGGATCTCTGCACGGTCGTCGTCGGAGTCCACGGAGGATCTCTGCACAGTCGTCGCCGCAGTCCACTGAGGATCTCTGCACGGTCGTCGCTGTCGAAGTAGCAGTCGCAGCCAGCACTAGGGTTCCCGCACACAGCAAACTCGTTCGGGAAGGTCCGCTCCACGAGCCGAGAGGCTGATACATCAACTGACACGAAGTCCGAAGTTGCTGTATCCAAAAGTTCCGTATTGTCAACAGGAACTCAACGTCGCAGACGGCGCGTCAATCGGACGCCCGGTCTGAGAGATATTGGCATTTTCGTGCCAGGGGCCCAGTTGGTTTTTAAGGCAAAACCAACCCGACCGCACTCCACATGCGTCCAAACCTCGGGCGGAGTATGCCAAAAGATCCGTCTCACTTAGAGGAATTCAACAAAGCTGACGGCACGTCAATCGGACGTCCGTAGCTCAAGATATGAGCGTTTCCGCTCCGAGGGCCCGGTTGGTCTCGTGTACGAACCAACCCGGCCAAACTCAAAGTATTCCGAAACCTTGAGTGCGATATACCGAAACGACCGTCTCGATCCAAGGATCGCGTTGCCGCTGACGGCGATTCGTTTGGAGGCACGTAGCTCAAGATACGGGCGTTTGAACGAAAACATCCGAAGACGGGGGGTACGGGCCCGGGCCGACCCGGGCCGACCCCCCTGGGTCGGCCCGACCCGGGTCGACCCGACCCAGGTCCAACCCGGCTGGCCCGGCCCGGCCCGGCCCGGCCCGGCCAGGGCTGGTCCGGCTCGGCTTGGCCGAGCCGCGCAGGTGGAAGCCGCGGGTGCCGACCCACGGCCTGAGGGAGAACCGCGGCCCGCGTGCGGGCCGCGCTGGCAAACCGCGGACGCGGCTGAGCCGCGTCCCGCCTGGATGAACCGGACTCGCCGCCACCGCGGCTGAAGCCGCGGTGGATCTCGTCCGGCGGCGCGCTGGGGCGCCGCCGCCTCCGGCCGCCGGCGTCGCTCCTGTTGCCCGTTTGCTTTCCCGTCTGTGTCGTTGCTCCTCCCGGGATCCGTTCTTTACTGCGGGATCGTCAAATGTCCGCTGCGGCTCGTTCCGTCGTCGACCATCAAATCCGCACAAAACAAGAACAGCGGAGGGTGGTCGGGCTGTGTTCGTTTGGCCCGCACCCTCCGCGTTAGAAATAAACAACCGGGGGGGAAAGAATGATCAACACATGATACAACAATTTTAATTAAAATAAAATTGTTCATTGAAAACCAGCTTTTTAATTTTCAAGAACGTTCACGAGAAAATTAAAAAGGGTAATTTTCCAAAAAGAATCCCTACCTTGATGATCGTCGTGCGCGGGCGTTCTTCACGGAAGAGACTGTCGCGGAAGAGATCGATCGTCGCGTCGTCGCGGGGAGGCGTCGCGTCGTCGCGGATTCCGGCGTTGAGTCGGCGAGCTCAACGAATCAAGAACAACAGATTTAAATTATTAATATTTAAATCTATGTTTCGTTTAAAACCAAAGAAAAGAACTTGAGAGGAAATCCGAAAGCACTCACCTCGAATGGTCGGTGATCGGAGATCGGAGATCGGAAGAGCGTCTCGGGCGAAGGCGTCGTCGATTTCCGGGTTCGGCGTTCTTCGCGTTCTTCGCGTTCTTCGCGTTCTTCGCGAGGGAGAAGAAGTTGCGAGGGTTCTCTCAAATCTTCTCAAGCGCAAATAACCAGAGGTTAAGCGTTGGTCTTATTTTATTATTATGCCAACGAATTTGAAAAACTGGTTAAGAAACGATCCATCAATTCGTTGAATTAATTCAACGAAAGAAACAACCCATTTAATTCATGAAGGAAACAGCCCATTTAATTCATGAAATAAACCGCCCAATTAAATGGGCTGTTAAGAATTTAGAAAACGCGTCGGTTGACTTTCATTAAGACGGGTTTTCACGGGTGCATTTCTTAGCGGAAAGAAACGGCGGGGCTCGTGCGGGCCCCACCTCACAAATATCCTACCAAGGGGGTAGGATATTTCTGGATAGCATCCTATCCAGTTCAACTCAGTTCAAGCCTCCTTTAAGTGGCTTCAAGTGGCTTCCAAGTGGCTTAAGTGAAATAAAATAAAGCTGTCGCAAAATTATTTGATTTCTTATCTTTAAGCCCGAAAATTAAAAACCACACCCGGGCAAACGCAACTCCGGAAGAGGCGTTTCTAAGCGAATACCGGCGCTGCGATTTCATCGGTGCACTCAGAATTCGATTCCGGGCACCGGTTCAAAAGTTATAAAAAACCCGCTCGTCCGTTCACTGAACGTACCCGAGCCAAACTTCAGAAAATGATTCCGGGAACACCGGGCCTCGGAATCAGGCGCCGTCAGAAACTGAGTTCTTGTAAAATTCCAAAGAAAATTAAGAAAAAAATTTCCTTGAAATTTACGGGTCTTTACATTACTCCCACCTCAGGACTTTACGTCCCCGTAAAGATACATCAAAAACTAGGGAAACAAATGTGGGTACTGAGCACGCATCTGAGCCTCCCGCTCCCAAGTGCTCTCCTGGAGGTTCCCGTGCTGCCAACTGATGCGCACAAGAGGAATCGATTGCCCACGCAGGACCCGCTCCTTTCGATCCTCTATCTCCACTGGGACCTCCGCAAAAGTCGCTCCATCATCCACGTCTAGCTCCCCATAGTCAATGATGTGCGTCGGGTCGTGCACGTATCTCCTCAGATGGAATACGTGGAAGACATCGTGCACCCGGTGCAACTGAGGTGGCAGATCCAGGTGATAAGCCACCTCGCCAATCCTGCTGAGGACCTGGAAAGGCCCGATGAAGAGTGGAGACAAATTGCCGCCTCGGCCAAATCTCCTCAAACCACGTCGAGGTGAGACCCGCAAGAAGACGTGGTCACCATCCTCGAACTCTAGTGGCCTCCGCCTCCTATCAGCATATGACTTCTGCCGGCTCTGTGCTGTCCTCATCCCCTCCTGGATGAGCTGGACCTTCTCTGTCGTGGCTCGGACCATCTCTGGTCCCACAAGTGCTGACTCTCCAGGGTCTGTCCAGCACAAAGGAGATCTGCAAGGCCTGTCGTACAACGCCTCGTAGGGTGCCATCCCGATGGTGGAGTGGTAGCTGTTGTTGTACGCGAACTCCACCAAGGGTAGGTGGTCCTCCCATTTGCGACCAAAGTCGAGGACACATGCACGGAGCATGTCCTCGAGAGTCTGAATGGTCCTCTCCGTCTGACCATCCGTCTGAGGGTGAAAGGCGGTGCTCAGACGTAGTCGCGTCCCGAACGCCTCCTGTAACCCCTTCCAAAGTCGGGAAGTAAAACGAGCATCCCGATCGGAGACGATGGTCGATGGCACACCGTGAAGTTGTACAATCTCCTGAACGTAGAGACGCCCCAAGCTCTCCACTGTGCCCTGCTCTCGGATGGGTAAGAAGTGTGCCGACTTGGTGAGTCGGTCAACAATCACCCAAATGGAATCGTGACCTCTGGAAGTGCGTGGAAGTCCAGTCACAAAGTCCATAGATATCCCGTCCCACTTCCACTCCGGGACCTCCAAGGGCTGTACCATGCCTGCTGGTACCTGATGCTCTGCCTTCACCTGCTGGCAAGTGAGGCACCGTGAAACGAACTCTGTCACAGCCTTCTTCATGCATGGCCACCAGTGCTGTCTCCTGAGATCCTGGTACATCTTCGCCACTCCAGGATGTACCGCCAACGGAGAAGTGTGAAACTCTCTCAGCACCTCCTCTCATAAGGCGACTGGTACCAAGGTACGTCCTCTTAGAAGGACATCGTGCTCTACTCCAAGGGAGAAACCATCAGGTGCCTGTCCCGAGGATATCTGTGCACGCCGCGTCTCACAGTCAACATCCCCATGCTGTGCCTCTCTGACCCGCTGAAGAAGTGGAGGAGAGACTGTGAGAGACTAAAGGAAGGCTGCTCCGTCTCTATCCACAAAGGATATCTACAAAGCGGCTAGCTGCTCTGTCGCCTCCTCAAGTAGCTGGATGCCCGTCCTCCTGCTGAGGGAATCAGCCACCACGTTCCCCTTCCCAGGAGTATAGACTATTTCAAAGTCATAGTCCTGGAGGAACTCGAGCCATCGCCGCTGTCTCAGGTTCAGGTCCTTCTGAGAGAAGATGTACCTGAGACTCTGGTGGTCAGAAAAGACTGTGAAGCGCTCGCCCATCAGATAGTGTCTCCATGTCTTCAGGGCAAAGACTAATGCTGCCAACTCCAAGTCATGGGTAGCGTAGTTCTGCTCATGAGGCCTCAACTGACGTGATCCGTAGGCAATCACGGCCCGCTCCTGCATCAGGACACACCCGAGTCCGGTCCCTGATGCATCGCAGTAGACTACGTAACCAACTCCCTCCTCAGGAAACCTCAAGATAGGTGCGCTGGTAAACCTCTGCCTCAGCTCCTGGAAGCTCTGCTGACATCTGTCTGACCACACGAAGGGTTTCCCCTTCTTCGTCAACGCTGAGAGTGGGGCCGCAACTCTGAAGAAGTCCGGCACAAATCTCCGATAGTATCCGGCTAGGCCCAAGAAACTCCGCACCTCTGTCACGCTCTTGGGTGGCTCCCAAGCTAGCACTGCCTCGATCTTCGCGGGATCCACTGCAACTCCCGCCTCAGAAATGACGTTCCCCAAGAAGTGGACCAAACGTAACCAGAACTGACACTTCGAGAGCTTGCCATAAAGCTGGTGCTCTCGGAGTGTGTCTAGTACAACACGCAGGTGGTAGGCGTGCTCCTCCTCCGTCGTCGAGTACACCAAAATTTCGTCGATGAAGACCACGACAAATCGATCGAGGTATGGCTGGAAGATCCTGTTCATGAGGCTCATGAACACTGCTGGAGCGTTGGTCACGCCAAAAGGCATAACCAAGAACTCGAAGTGTCCATACCGACACCTGAAGGCCGTCTTCTGCACATCCTCGTCTCGAACTCTAAGCTGATGATAGCCTGACCTGAGGTCTATCTTCGAGAACCACCGTGCTCCCTTGAGCTGGTCGAAGAGATCATCAATCCTGGGTAGCGGATACTTGTTCCTCACTGTCACCTGATTCAGGCGACGATAATCGACACACAGTCACAAGCTCTCGTCCGCCTTCTTGGCGAACAAAATCGGGGAAGCCCAGGGCGAAACACTGGGTCGGATGAACCCCTTGCCCTGCAAGTCCTCCAACTGTACCCGCAGCTCTAGAAGCTCAGTGGGGGCCATCCGATATACTGGAGTGGATATCGGGGCTGTCCCGGGGTACAGGATGATATAAAAGTCTACCTCTCTGCGAGGAGGTAGTCCTGGAATGTCGTCGGGAAAGACGTCCGTGTACTGATCCACCACTGCAGGAAAACTGGGACTCCGCACGTCAACTGCTCCCAGGATGAGGCTGTCCAACTGATGAGTGATGGGCTGACCTCTCCTCTGCGTGAGTCCATCCTGTGCTGCTAAGGCTCCCTTCTCGCCGGTGAAGGTGAACCTTCTCCCGTCGGTGCGCACACATCGCACCTTGCGCCTAAAGCAGTCAATCTGAGCATGGACCGTAGATAACCAATCCATGCCCAAAATGACGTCGTAAGGCCTCGACGCTGCTACAAGAAGATCCCAGCCGAAGCTCTCGCCTCCTAGAGTAAGCTCACACTGCCGGCACCAGTGCGTAATCGTCGAGTCTGCTCCCGTAGGAGTCTCTAGCCATAAGGATCGAGCCAACGGCTCTGTCGGAATCTTCGAGCTCCGAACAAGGGCAGTGGCTATGAAAGAGTGACTCGCTCCTGTGTCTATCAGAACTGCAGCACGGGTGGAATAGACACAGATCGTACCTCGAATCATCTCTGGCGCACCGTGGTCGTAGGCCTCCGCTGCCTGGAGCTGAGCCTGTCTCTGCCCGCCAGCTCCCTGTGGTCGGGGTGGGCCTCCTGGTGGTGGTGGTGGCAGAGCCTCAAAGCGTCGCCCACCACCTGCTGCTCGGCCAGCTCCTCTGCCTCGTCCGCCTCCTCCCTGAGGACCGCCACGGTCGACCCTCTGCCTCTGCCTGGGTGGCCCCTCCACCGTCTGTTGTCCCTCGGTACGACGGGTCGGGCAGTCACGAGCCATGTGGCCCTGCCTGCCACACTCGTAGCACTGCCTGCCTCTCGGAAGGCTGGGTCCGGGCCGGGTGCCCTGCACTACTGAGCCAGCGTCCCGAGGTCGCCTGCCAGAAGGTCTGGTCCGCCAGGATCCCTGAGTCATCCGCCGGCTACCAGCTTCCGAAGACTCCGCTATCTGCCGCCCTGCGGTGGGTCTCGCTGTGGACTCAGCCAGGAAGCTCTCGATCAAGAGGGCTCGCTCCAGTACTCCTGCCTGGGTCGGGATGCTGAGGGAGATCAGCGATGCCCTGATCTCGTGTCTCAAACCCTTCTCGAAGGTCCGGGCCCGGAAGAAGGGGTCTCGTACCATGTCTGTCGAGTACCGAGAAAGGTCGGTGAACCTCACCGCGTACTGAGCGACCGTCAAGCTGCCCTACCGCAGCTGAAGAAGCTCCTGGATGCGCACCGCTCGGAGGGTGGCCGGGACGAACTCTGAGCGGAAGAGGCTCTCGAAGTCCGTCCAGATGAGGGAGGCCTCATCGTGTACCTAGAGCATCAGGCTCCACCAGCGTCCGGCTGCTGCGTGCAGTAAGCTCGCCGCGAGGATCACCATGAGGTCTGCTGGCGTCCTCACTAGCCTGAAAACTCGGAAGACCGCCTCCAGCCAGTCCTCGGCTTCCTGGGGGTCCGACTCCCCACGGAACCTGGGTGGTCGCTGGCGATGGAACTCGTGCAGAGCTCCGAGGCGTCGTGCGTCGTCAGCTGCCAGTGCTGGAAGCATCGGGGGCTCGGCGGGTAATGGTACCGCCGGTGCCTCTGCTGTCAACGGGCCCTGTACCGAGGCCTCATCGCTCGGCGGGCTGTCGTCGCGCCCTACTCTGGGAACCCTAGCTGGCTGCTGTCGTCGTGCCATCCTGAAAAGGAAACAAGTATGCCACGGTCAGGACAGTATACCTGGTGAGCTGACACAAGTAATCACAAAGAAAACTTGAAACACACATGCAAACAATGTTTTCGTACATTAAGTCAGGAATCAGAAGTCAGGGTCCTGGTGTATGGATACGTCGGCCTCCGCACCAACACTGGACTCCCTGGACTGATAACCACATTCAATACACTAAACACTTTTTCTTCACATAGAAGAAAGATCAGAGTCTGCGGTAGAACCGACCACCTTTGATACCAATTTGTCACGACCCGTCCTCGGGGCTCGTGCCGTGACTACCCCAAGCCCGCCTTCCATAGGCCAGGGGCTGGCGACTAGCACCAAGGTGTAAATCCCAACAAAAAGGGAAGGCATTTCCTTTGAAAAGTAAACAAGCACCACAGAGTAAGCAAGCGGAAAAGTAAAAACTAAGTAAAAACTGTACAAGCTGTGATGAAAGTAAAAAGGGTCGGAAATACAAGCCCAACTGTAAAGTACAAGTGAAAAGAAAAACAGCAACTGAAAGGAAAAACTGCAGCGTCGAGCCGTCCTCTGGAAGTCCCACCTGAAGGGTGGGTACAGATAACCTCCACTGCTCCTCGGGTCCACATAACCGCTCCGAGTACGTCCCGCCCAGTGGTCCACCTCCAGGTACTGTCCTGCTCCGCACGCCTCCTCCACGATCAGCGTTGTCCGTCGTCTGCAGCCAACACCACGAAGTGCGGGCATAGCCCGTGCAGGGGTGAGTATAAGCTACTCAGTAGGGACCCCGAGACCCCCGAAGGTCTCCCGAAATACACAAAGGATAATCCACAAAGGAAAGATACAATCACGAAGTAACATCTGACACGGCTTAGGTATGTGCCCATACATATACCTAAGTCTTCAATTCCCGTTCGGCTCCAACGTCCGAGCCCAAGCACAACCCAGTCAACACAGGAAAGCAAAACGTATACCCACGCAGGATAGAGCAACACAATCCACAAAGGAGATTAAACAGTAAATCCACACAGGATAGCTCAACACAATCCACAAAGGAGAGTAACACAAGATTCAGCTCACACAGGTATACTTCATCGGATGACGATAAAGATGATCATTGAACCATCTAAGTCGTCGGACCCACGAAGGATCGATAGGTACTAACCTTGCAGTGGCCCACACAGGATCGGGCCCACGCAGGACCTGTAGAAGTTGGCTCACACAGAACTGCTGAGAGATGACCCACACAGGATCAGGCCCACACAGGACCGGGCCCATGCAGGACCTGTAGGCGCTGGCTCACACAGAACCGCTGAGCGCTGACCCACGCAGGATCGGACCCACACAGGATCGGGCCCACACAGGACCGGGCCCACACAGGACCTGTAGCACTGATCCACGTAGGATCGCTGAGTGCAGTAGTCGTCGCAGTCCGCTGAGGATCTCTGCATAGTCATCGCCGCAGTCCACTGAGGATCTCTGCACGGTCGTCGTCGGAGTCCACGGAAGATCTCTGCACAGTCGTCGCCGCAGTCCACTGAGGATCTCTGCACGGTCGTCGCTGTCGAAGTAGCTGTCGCAGCCAGCACTAGGGTTCCCGCACACAGCAAGCTCGTTCGGGAAGGTCCGCTCCACGAGCCGAGAGGCTGATACATCAACTGACACGAAGTCCGAAGTTGATGTATCCAAATGTTCCGTATCTTCAACAGGAACTCAACGTCGCAGACGGCGCGTCAATCGGACGCCCGGTCTGAGAGATATTGGCATTTTCGTCCCAGGGGCCCGGTTGGTTTTTTAAGGCAAAACCAACCCGACCGCACTCCACCAGCGTCCAAACCTCGGGCGGAGTATCCCAAAAGATCCGTCTCACTTAGAGGAATTCAACAAAGCTGACGGCACGTCAATCGGACGTCCGTAGCTCAAGATATGAGCGTTTCCGCTCCGAGGGCCCGGTTGGTCTCGTGTACGAACCAACTCGGCCGAACTCAATGTATTCCGAAACCTTGAGTGCGATATAAAGAAACGACCGTCTCGATCCAAGGATCGTGTTGCCGCTGACGGCGAGTCGTTTGGAGGCACAAAGCTCAAGATACGGGCATTTGAACGAAAACGTCCGAAGACGGGGGGGTACGGGCCCGGCCCGACCCCCCTGGGTCGGCCCGAACCGGGTCGACCCGACCCGGATGCGACCCGGCCGGCCCGGCCCGGCCCGGCCAGGGCCGGTCCGGCTCGGCCTGGCCACGCCGCGCGGGTGGAAGCCGCAGGTGCCGACCCGCGGCCTGAGGGAGAACCGCGGCCCGCGTGCGGGCCGCGCTGGCGAACCGCGGACGCGGCTGAGCCGCGTCCCGCCTGGACGAACCAGACCCGCCGCCGCGGGTCTGCTGACCGCCGCCGCCGCGGCTGAGGCCGCGGCGGATCTCGTTCGGCGGCGCGCCGGGGCGCCGCCGGCGACTTCCGCGGGCCGCCGGCGTCGCTCCGGTTGCCCGTTTTCTTTCCCGTCTGCGCCGTTGCTCCTCCCGGGATCCGTTCTTTACTGCGGGATCGTCAAACGTCCGCTGCGGCTCGTTCCGTCATCGACCGTCAAATCCACACAAAACAAGAATGGCGGAGGGTCTTCGGGCCGTGTTCGTTTGGCCCGCACCCTCCGCGTTAGAAATAAACAACCAGGGGGAAATAATGATCAACACATGATCCAACAATTTTAATTAAAATAAAATTGTTCATTGAAAATCGGCTTTTTAATTTTCAAGAACGTTCACGAGAAAATTAAAAAGGGGTAATTTTCCAAAAAGAATCCCTACCTTGATGATCGTCGTGCGCGGGCGTTCTTCGCGGAAGAGACCATCGCGGAAGAGATCGATCGTCGCGTCGTCACGGGGAGGCGTCGCGTCGTCGCGGATTACGGCGTTGAGTCGGCGAGCTCAACGAATCAAGAACAACATATTTAAATTATTAATATTTAAATATGTGTTTCGTTTAAAACCAAAGAAAAGAACTTGAGAGGAAATCCGAAAGCACTCACCTCGAATGGTCGGTGATCGGAGATCGGAGATCGGAAGAGCGTCTCGGGCGAAGGCGTCGTCGATTTCCGGGTTCGGCGTTCTTCACGTTCTTCGCGTTCTTCGCGTTCTTCGCGTTCTTCGCGAGGGAGAAGAAGTTGCGAGGGTTCTCCCAAATCTTCTCAAGCGCAAATAACCAGAGGTTAAGCGTTGGTCTTATTTTGTTATTACGCCAACGAATTTGAAAAACTGGTTAAGAAACGATCCATCAATTCGTTGAATTAATTCAACGAAAGAAACGACCCATTTAATTCACGAAGGAAACAGCCCATTTAATTCACGAAATAAACCGCCCAATTAAATGGTCTGTTAAGAATTTAGAAAACGCGTCGGTTGACTTTTATTAAGACGGGTTTTCACGGGTGCGTTTCTTAGCGGAAAGAAACGGCGGGGCTCGTGCGGGCCCCACCTCACAAATATCCTACCAAGGGGGTAGGATATTTCTGGATAGCATCCTATCCAGTTCAACTCAGTTCAAGCCTCCTTTAAGTGGCTTCAAGTGGCTTCCAAGTGGCTTAAGTGAAATAAAATAAAGCTGTCGCAAAATTATTTTATTTCATATCTTTAAGCCCGAAAATTAAAAACCACACCCGAGCAAACGCAACTCCGGAAGAAGCGTTTCTAAGAGAATATCGGCGCTGCGATTTCATCGGTGCCCTCAGAATTCGATTCCGGGCACCGGTTCAAAAGTTAGAAAAAACCCGCTCGTCCGTTCACTGAACGTACCCGAGCCAAACTTCAGAAAATGATTCCGGGCACACCGGGCCTCGGAATCAGGCGCCGTCAGAAACTGCGTTCTTGTAAAATTCCAAAGAAAATTAAGAAAAAAATTTCCTTGAAATTTATGGGTCTTTACACATAGTTCCCAACTGTATTCATGTGATCATTAGTTTATCAATTAATTTTTATTGGCTTCCACCTTTTTAAAATTTCATTTTCCAACCTTTTTTATAGTGGTATGGGATCTCACAAATTGTTGTTGTCATTTTAATGGATATACACTCTCCATGAATTTGATGAATCACATTATCAATTCTATATCTCATTATGTTGTGTACCATTTTCACAGAAAATCAATATGAATATATTTTCAGCCACATGGGAATCACATGTTTTAATATTAATTCCTGGAACTAGAAAAATGCATCCAATAATTGAAAAAATATTCTATACCTTGATCCAAAATCATATACTATTTCGTATTCATTAATTGGCTAGTCATATTTCTATAATTGAGTAAATAATCAGACATTATGGTCATTTGATGGTAGGATTAAAAAAATGGTTCATTGAGGTATAGTATGTGGAGGTTGTGTCCATACAGGTCTCATTTGTAGAGATCCTATCATATAAGTGTGAATCCTTTATGGTAACCTCTATATAGTGTGAGTTAGGAATAACGGTACTACCTTCACCTTTGTGAAAATGTTTTCCAGTAACCTTCAAAAAGCATCACTCTGGGTTCACATATCTCCCTTCACTCACATTGAAAGCAGTTATGGTATCAAATAATCAATTTCAATCAAAATTCAGGGATATACCTTCACACATGAGTGGATCATTGATTGTACCCTCCATATGAAATCAATTAAAATTGTAGAGTTCCTCTTTTAAAACACATGTAGGTTTGAGGGTCACTAATTTGAGCATTAATAAGTCATTCATAGACCCATTCATTCCAATGCTCATATATTTCTGTGAAAGGCTCTAGCCTCCCTGAAATTCAGACCCAATAAACATCCAATATTTCCCATCATTTAGGAGGACGAAATGTGTTTTTATTGGTAAAGGAATTGAGTTCTATATACTCTTGACCTTCTTAAAGGAAGAGGATATGTGCCTTAAAATGATTCAATCCTTCATGAAACAGCCTCCCATGGGATTTTGAGAACCATACCCAAAATTTTGGGTTCCTTTTGAAATGATCCGTGATAATCTAGGAAGAATAAATCCCAATGAGGCTCTTTATGTTTTTTTAGACACCTATCCTTCAGGAAACCAACCCCATGGGAACAGATAATTTTACCTGAGGAAGGGGGAGTCTATTTTGTGATGCATACTTTTTTGTAAGTCCCATGACATAGATGATGTGATGACCTTTGTGATACCCATTTCCTCTATGACTCCAAATACATCACATGACCCCTAACCTCCACAAATACCCATACTTCATGAAACAACAACCTATGTTCCTAATTCTCCATATGGAATGTGTTGTGCACCCACACCAATGAACAAAATCAATGTTATACTCCATATTGATTTCATATCTAATATCACTAACCTCCTTTTAATGTCGAGCGTCAAAACCATAATATTTCAGGCTAGGATGATGAAATTTTTAGAAGCGCCTTATATAACCCCAACATCCAACAAATTTAATATCATGAACCTATATAATCTAATAAACTCCTATAATACCTTGTGTCAACCTATTACTCTTGGTTTCTTTCTATTGTGATGATGTGAGATTATCATCATAGATTCCTCGATTACCTGGAGTCAAATAACTCCAATTGTTCCTCTTAAAACCGTCTCACTATCATCTAATTCTAGGTCCAACCAAAAATAGCCACCCTAACATAAGTCCCACACCATTTATGGAAAAATATTAATCCTATTAGTCCATTAAATTTGACATTAAACTGTATCATTCGATGTTTGAAAATAATCAGATGAATCTTTTGAAAATCATGAGATTACATATGTTCCATGCATATGATGCCTCATTCGTTGATAATGATACAACCCCTGGTCTTCAATAAATGTCTTCAGCTCGTAGTATACCCTATATTTCCAAGAATTCAATTCCTCTTGTGAAAAACATGATACTTTTTATGGATCAGTTGTATTATTCATAGTAGTCCTCATAAAAATATGTTAATCTAATGTTAGCCCTATATTTCAAATAAATGATGTATCATATTAAAAAAACAAAAATCCTTATATTTTAATAATAATATTCCCAATAGTCCACACTATATAAAATTAAATCTTAAAATACCCAATATGATAAACATATAATGACTCCTATAACAAGAATGAGATTCCATATGCATCAAACAAAAGATTCCTGATTCCATTGTAAGGATAGGACCACCAAACAACCATTATGTGACTCGTCATAAGGTTTAATACCTATCATATCCCTTGAACCATCATCCATACATGATTCCCTAACAATATAATGTGAGAATGATTTATTGTTATCTCAACTCATAATCGCCACACACCGCTTACTTCGACAAGATGATAGAATTTAGTTGTACCCATTAAATAGACATGTAATTCCATCATTACCTAACATTAGGAAGATTTTATGGGAATATTCAATGAATAATCTCTGAACAAAACATCCATTCACATGACCTTAAACTATAATTTTACACCTATGAAATGTACATGGGATGCTATCATGACCTACAATATGGAAGAAAATATGGGTGGGTCCAATGTATAAGCCCTGCACACTCCAACCATTCACATGAAGATAGACTATAATAATTCCTCATGAAATGGACATGGGATTCCATCATTACACCACATAAAGAAGAAATGATGGGAAAATTCCATTCATAAGTTGGGAACACTATTTCCATTCACATGATATAATACTATAATCATTCCCCATGCAATCTTCATAAAATTATCCCGTGGCCTGAAAATGGGAAGAAATGATGGGATGAATCCATCTATATGACATGCACAACACATTAATTCACGTGGTATTAACACAATAATCATACAACATAAATGATGATGTAATGATGTCATGTTTCCCTGTATATGTATCGTGCATCACATCCTTTCACATATTGTTAGTCTATAGTATGAAACCATTAAAGGGACATGGGATTCCCTCGTGACAAAACATGAGGGTGAAATTTGTATAGCTTCTAAACATAAACCCAACTCATCATCACTACATACAAAAGGAATTGGTTAGATTTCCTAAATAAGCTCCATTCAAATCATCACTACTCTATAGTAGCAACCGGGAAGTGTTCACATGTATGACCCAATCACATAATTTCTTCTTCGATCAGTGTTTTTGGATATATAAATTAATAACACCCACATAATATCATATAGGGTGATCCTATCGTAGTGAGAAACATCCATGTGTAATTGAAAAATCATCTCATAGAGAGTGATCCAAATTAAGTGGGAGTCTCTAACATGTAAGCCCTAATCACACCATCATTTCTTCCATAATAGCCTATGTAATCCAAAACATGGGATCCACACATCCTTCCTTGTATGAACTCCTTCAATGATAGATGCATCATTTCCACATGAAATTAAACTACATTGATATATACTATCACATGACCATAAATTGTGACATCAGACTATTTGGATTTGGATCGCTTTCTCATAAATAGGGTACATAGCATGTATCCTTATGTTTCAATCTAGACAACCATAACCGTAGTGTCCATCATACCTCCTTGGGACAAAACTCTGAGTTCCACCTCAATAGGGTGTCCTGATCTACCCACCCTAGTGTGAAATCTTCTTTCTTAGGAAAAAACATCCATTGATCCTCCAAAATGGGTCATTCTAATCTACAACCAGGTGTGATATCTTCCATATAGTAGACAAACCTCTGATGATCTAACTAAATAATTTATTATAATCTACAATCATAGTGTGACATATTCCCTCTTAGTGACACACCTCTACTGATATGCATCAATATGGTATTACAATATATTCACATTAGTGTTATATCTTTACTCTTAGTGATGCACCTTCACGATCCCCCACAATAGGGAATAATGATCTACCAAATTAGGTGATCTATATATTCTCTTAGGGACACACCTTGATGATCCACATCAATAGGGAATCCTGGTCTACCATCACAGACATGACATTATCACTCCTAGGGACACACCTCTAATCATCATCTTCTATATGATGTTTTGATATAAACCATATTTGTGACATCTTCTCTCTTATGGACACACCAATGTGGATCAACCTCTATACTGGGTTCAAATCTACAACCCATGTGTGAAATCTTTCTACCCAAGGAGACAACACCATTGATATGCCTTAATAGTTAATTCGGATCTATTTACCCATGTGTGACATCTTCCATCATAGGGATACACCTCCACGAAACACCTCAATAGGTAAACCAGATGCATTTTCAAAATTTATTAAACTAATTCCATAATCCACCTCAAGATGAAATTATGATCCATGTCCACAAGATGTTAATCCAATGAACAAATTTTATTGAATATGATCTTTCAATCCATATCTACATCACACATAACTTGTGACTAGGTACATAACAATTCCCATTGTATACCAAATGGGATTCTTGAGGAAAAATAACATGGAGAACATATGTCCAATTGGTAAATCACCTCCTCATAAAACAAAATTCCAATTGTTTGGCCCAAAATATTCCCACAAATGTTTTTCACCACAAATAGGAATATTTTATATGTTCCCAACATATCCAATGTCCTAAACATTATATACATTATGGACATTTCCATCGACTTTGACCTAATTTTTCTTTCCTTTTGAGATTTAAGTATCATTATTAATTGTCATCACCCTAATATATTACTAGAAATGAGTTATATAAAAATTATTCCAATCTATGAGAGATACATATACAATGAGTTGATAATCAATGAGGATCAATGGATTCAAAAACTAGAATACCATAATCCCATTTTAATTAAGGAACCAACATCACCGACCATGATGGTACTGGTGGCTTGACTTTGAAAAGAAGGAATGTGGGGAAAGATGTATTCTTTGTTCTGATGATGCATGCCTTGACTAAGAATGTGTTGTAAATCTATGTTTATGAGTTCCATCACATGATAAAGGTGACAGACCAACGTGTTCCTATATGAAAAGGTATACATGCCTCTAGGGGATTCTAGAATCTTATCTATTGTATAATAAGATCATATGAAGATTATTATAATTCATCTTCTTGTGATACCTCCCCTTTTCAACACCATTATATTAAAAGTGTATTTGGATGATTTTAATGAATTTATAAATTTATATGTTTTTCATTAGATGAACAGATCTGGAAGCCTTCACATGATCTGCATCACTTGATAGGATACCTTCACAAAAAAGGTCTTCTTTTCAATTAGGTTTAGAATGATCATTATCAAATCATGTGCAGTGTAGGGTCTATTAACATGACCATTAGAATACCATTTGATAATGTTCCCTTATGAAGGTTATGTTAGAGGTTTGATTTGTCTACCATCCCTTCCTTCTTTATAGAAAATAATACACAAGCTTTAGGAAATATTTTAGATCTTTATTTTTTATTCTCGTTTGGAAGATGTGAAAATCTCTCCCCCCCCTCAAGAGTGACATTTGAAGGGGAACATACTCATTTTTGAAATTATTAAATTCCAACCTAATTCTTTGGATCTTCTATTGATAGGTGTACTGGGTGGTGATAGTTCTTCCAGGAAACATTTCTTATTCTGTGGGTTGTCTTATAAATTGGGTGGTGATGGGCAGTTCATTTCACTAGTGAAAATGAATTAAAAATATCTTATGATTTCCATCAGTGCGTTATTACATCATAATACAACATTAAAATACCCATTACATATTACCTCTATATAAAAATCGATCACAATAACTATTTTGTGAGATTCAGTTGCGTGCTTTTCATTGCCTTAGAACATAAAAAACCATTCATGAATTAGATTTCAGTATTATTTTCGAAACATTACCCATGATCTCAATCACATTGTTGTATTGTATTCTTCACATGATATTCCTATTTTTTTCATGCAATCTCAGGGCTAATATGAATCTCTAATGACCATCTCAGGGTCATGCGATCATGGATTTTTTATTGTTGGAAGATACTCCATGGGTCATGCGAATCATGAGACCTCCAAAGATTATGTGGTTCATCAGACATGTTCTATGTAACACAGTCATGAAATCCTTTGGGTCTCAAGTGAATCACAAGATTATTTTTTATTCAAGATCCTCTTTCACATGATCTCTTTTCATATAATTCATGTATTCCATGGTTTCCATGTATGACTTCTTGTTCTCATATATCTTACAACATATCCATCTAGATGGATCTTAATAGTATGAATAAAAATTACATCCAATAATATCAAGTGTTATCATAATATTAACCTTCAATGGAGCTTCTCACACCTAAAAATTAGAGTTATCCCCTATCACACGATTTTTCTCTCTATAGATTTGTCATGTTGGATGTTGCTTTCATTCCCTCACCTGAGTAGTATCTTCCATCTTGTGGTATGGAATCATGGATTTAATGGTTCATCATCTATCATAAATCATAAAATTTAATATAATTAGTTATAAATTTATTCCATGCAACTAAATCATTTCATTTATCCCATGGTGATTTTATAGTCAGCTTCTGGGACATTTAACAACTGGGAAGGATATCTCCACTCGTGGGTATGTACGATGACATTCTTCATGTAAATGATATTTTGGATGACCCCACAAAAACGCCAACCATTGAAAGGGTAATTATTACCAATTTGGATTATTTTTTAAGAAGGATATAAATCTAAATTTACTTCTTTTATATAAGTACTGAATGAAATCATTCTTGACCATTGTGTAATTCAGCTAATATATATATTCCTTGATTGATTCTCTTAAATTTAGATCTATAACATCATAGGGTCATATTGTGATATACATTATTCTAGAGCATATACCAAATAGGACTACCAAGTGATACATGAGGAATCCATGAGTCATTGTATAGATAGGTTTTCCCAATGTTCATTAATGGACGTATTTTTCTAGTTCGGGATGCATAATCAAAATTATGAGTTTGCATGATTATAATAATAGATCAATTAAAAGAGGCATGTACTCTAAATATAGTCATATAAACACATTTTCACACCTACAAACCTTTAGGCCATATCAAAAAAGGAAAAAATCCATTAAAATATTAATGTTTCCTTTCTCTTTATAATTGATTGGATATGAGATCATTGATATTGTTAAAAATTACATCACACATTTTGGATCCATGATGATTTATTGAATCCAAAACTTTTGAATGCCTCTAGGGTTTAGAAAATTGAACTATGCCTTGGTGAGTTCATAAAGAAGCTATAATATTTGATTCCTTCTATCATGTTTACCTATCCTACAACAACCTAGAGAATTATTGATAATTTCATTGTGTCTCTAAATGAAATATCACACATAATCTCTCCTTAGGAAGGATTTTTCATGGTTTATGTAGAAAAAATAATTATCTATGTTATATATAACCCTTATCATCTAACTCACAAATTTAGTTTCCCCAAAATGGTTTCCCCTCGCTCATCATCAATCATATGGGGAGAATGATATCATCTGTTTAACTAGTACTTATGGAATATATTATGGTGTGAAGACAGGAATAGTAATATTAATATTATACATGTTGTCACCACTATGTTAATATCTTTTGATTAATCACATTCATGGTTGTAGGCCCACTCCGGTGGTGTTCAAAATATGTTAGTCCATTAAGCTGATAAATCCAATACATTACGAAGCCCCTTCTATATAGAAATAGTAGAGTCAACTAAAGACTTGGTTGAGCCTTCAATGAAGTGTCCTTATCATTAATAAAATCATTTCATTTGTGGGTTATAATTTTTTGAGGATGATAGTCCTATAATATGATTGAAAAACGATGTATCATTTGAAAGAATTGAATTGAACATACTCTATTTAATCTTATTTAGTTTAGTCAATCATTCCCACTTTTTAGGTACCTACCCCAATAGTTATCAAGGATTGTGCCTGATTTAGGATAATTTATTAATAGATTTACACCATGATCACCGATACTCCACTAAAAAATTATTATAATAAATATGAATTCAGATACATTCTCTTTCACAATTTTGGGGAGGATGTCTTTTACTGCTATCCATTATATGAAATCCTGTGAAAATTTCACCTGACTCGACAACTATTGGATAGAAAAAAGGGGTTTGTGAGTTTTTACCAATAAGTTATACATTTCTAATCACTGAGGTAATCATCAATGGTTCTAGAATAAATAAATTACAAAGTCACACAATTTCATGCATATATGGGTGAAATAACTACACAAATAGTGAATAGGAGAATATATTATCTCCCATAAAGTCCGACTTTTCAGAATAATCACCTTTACTTTTGAATTATTAGAAATGAGATGATGATATTTCCTCTTTCCTTAATAATATTAATCTATAGGAAGAAGTAGTATAAGAAGGGTGGATGGAAATTCAGTTCTCAATTGATGTTCATCACCAGACTCTAGTCGATTTAGAATATTTTAGTATGATCCTTATGCTTTTTGATTTTATTGAACCCCTATAGAGCCTCCAAAATGTGGAAATTACTACATTTTCACATTTTCAATGAATGAATAATCTCAGATATACTTATCATTTTATTTATTTCTTTTATTCTTGATGTCTATGACATTTCATTAATCTATCATTCTATAGAACGTTAACGATACCCATCCTTCAAATAACATCTACCAAACCTCAATTCATATATTTGACTAATTAAGTGACAATATATTTTTATTGAGAAATTCTCATGAATTACCATAAAAAATAGATTCATCATTGTAGTACCATGTCTAGTTTCTATAAGAATACCATAATAAAAAAAATTAGTTTGGTTAAATATATATCCATAAGGGAGATTTATCTTTTTTTAATAGGAAAATAGAATGAGTGGAATGATTTTTTCTATGGATTAATGATAATACCTAATAGATTTATATCTATATATTTTATATTTTCCGAATTTTTTCCTAAACATAATATAATGGATGGAATAGAGGTTGTTGTGGCACATTTTTCTCAGGCCACCCACTTATGGGATTTGATATGACATGTTTTATCACACTTCCATTTTAGGAGTTCTCGATATTTCTAGGAACATAAAAAGTAACTTTTGTGTAAAGTCTCGACTTATTCATAGTATTACCATTAAACTTTATCAAACTAGTGATAATTTTGTATCTTTTAGTTTAATGTTTTAATATCTTACAAGCTAGACTATTGCTGTGTTGTAGTATAGTGTATTTCATCATGAACATTCTCTTTTTATAGTGTATGATTGATTATATTGGACCTTTTGTTTCTAATAATATAAAATATGTGATGTACCATTTTATCTTTTCTTTAATATCATGAGTAAAGTATGTGATCAATTCAGTTTAATGTAATTTGATAAGAACATATTTCATATAGATTAATGTAATGTTGTAATGATGTAAGCATGATATGTAGTCTAAAGTCATTATTTTATTACATGATTGATGAATATAGACTATGGGGATGATAATATAGGGATGACCAAAAACACCTTAAGGTGTTGAGTTCCACTATGATATCTCGAGGGATAATAAGGATTAGATTTCAATTCTGATAAGGAGGATATACCATCAGTGGGTAGGTTAAATACACTCTGTGTCGCTAGTATGGTCAATAGTAGGTTTCCCCTCTCTTTTCCATTAGTTCATGAATTATTGGTGATGAATGATTTCGTTAAGGGAAATATATTAGAAATTCCTAGTTTACATAGAATTTTTTAATATGGGTGGTGTAAAAACATACCCAAGACATTGAATTGATGAATATGGAATGGTGAAGACATACTGGTGATGACCCAAAACACCCTAAGATGTTGAGTTCTGTGACGATGTTAATGTGTATCATGAGGATACTTGTTCACTTTATTTAATGAGGATATTCTTCTAGTTGGTAATTAATAATCCCATAGGAATAAGCCTATATGGTTTATTTTCATGGTTAAGCAAAGAGGATCCCCAGTTGTTTCCATGGGACATGACTGATTTATGAAGACTCAATCTAATGGGTTATAATGTTGTGCCTGTAACAAATTCTATTATGGATAGTTATCGGAACACTAAGGTGTCTTAGATTTTTAGTTTGTAAAATTAATCCATATTCCATGTGTTCTTGAGTAATGTGGTTTAGTCCATAAAAATATTCATGAACTGAATGAATCATTATTTATTTTATAAAGGGCATAAAATAGAGTGGCATAACATCGATGATGTCTAATATTCTTAGATATACTATTTATATGGATTTTAAAACATTTTCAAAGAATATTTTAGTTGACTAAAGATGGAAAATTGTGTCTACAGGTCCTCTATCATGGATGGAAGGAGCCGGTAATATTCCTTGCAGTAAGGAAAAAAACTCCTAGGTTTAAGGGGGCATTGTAGGATCAAATGGACCATTTGGAGGAACCAATACCTATTACCAATTATCTATGTGTATGAGAAAATATCAAATAATCCAAATATTGAAACTCTATACTTTAATACAAATCATTAAATTATTTTGAGCCTCATTAATAGTCAAATTAAAATTCAAGGGACATAATGTCAGGTGTCTTGGATGACTATGTACATAAAACTGAAAATGCGGGGATTAATAAAACATTTATTTCTTTATCATTCTTTACGATATTATAACATTTATTGATTAGTTTCATCTAAATTGGATAAATTGAGGATCGAATTAACATGGGAATAGGTAAAAACCCTAGTAAGGGAATAAACATTGAAAATAATGTTTAGCACGTCAGTTAGAAGGAAAAACATAATTTTATATAAAGGCATTGAACGTTATTAAACTTAAAAAAAATAATATGGTATCATATAATAATAGAATCATAGTAATGTGGAAGAAACATAAAAAGTTGACTTATCATGATTCAGGGATCATTTCACATAGATAAGAACAAGTTTACACTTTCTGCACATTGAGTAGCTAGAGTCAATGCTATCCATTCCAACAATTTCTCATGAAGCATGTGTAAAGGCTAAAAACTAAGATTATTGCACATAACGTCTCATGAGACTAAATATTATAAAATTAATTAGAGTTCTATATAGGAACACCCATTATAACATGTTCATGGTTATTAATTCCATAATAAGTATCAAACTTATTAAATAAAACATAAACATAATGTTCACCCATTGAAGTCACTGACTATCCTAGTCATGTCAAAAGCTTAACAAATGGGCATATCATAAAAGTGTCCATGAAAGAAATGAATTAATTCATAAATAGACATTAATAAAGGAATTTAGGCATATTTCATGATATGTTATGTAAAAATAAATGGAAGCAAGTTTTTAATAATCATTATAAATAAAATATTTTAGTACGGTGTAACAGAAAACGTTCATGATTCATTAAATTGGAAAGGGAATAAATGTTTATATCAATAAAACATTGATCAAATTTAGTTATTCATAGTAAAAGGAGTTATTTTTTTCAAATACTTTTCTCTTAAAATATATTATGGAGAACATTTAAAAATTGTTACAAATTCATGAAATTAACTTAAATTGGGATTGCTTATCATGAATAATTGAATAAGTAAACTTTTAATAACATTTTTATAACTGAAAAAAGGATGAATTGATTTTGATACATGATTTTTGAAAATATATAAATTATTTATAATATATCCATAAAAATAAAATAGAATATCATTTGATTAAAATGAGGTAATGAGTTACCCAAATGAATAATGGTGGTTTGGGTAGATTCCCTTTCATTATGTCGGAAATGATTTTCACTTGAGCTGAATGTCCATTATACTAAAATTATATTCATTAATAAATAATCACAGAAACATATTTACATTTATTTTATTTTATATAACATTACTATGTATATTGATGGATTTTTTGACGGGTTAAGATATTCAATTTCATTATTTGGGTAACTCATTGATTTTCATGGTTTTTTTTATCGGTTTACTTGTATAAGTGTACGGAAAACATTATTGAATGATAATATTTTTCCATAACTGAACATAGAAGTTATTAATGAAATTATAGAATATTGAAATACGTTTTTTCTTTAATTATGGTTAACTCATAGATAAATTATTAATGATAATAGTTAGATTAATTTAGTATTTTTTCACAATAAAATAATTATATTTTATAAATTAGTATAATGTGTAATAAATTATTAAATAAAATTAAAAAAATTATAACAAATATATTAAAATCATGATAAAAAATAAAAGTGTTTTCATGAATAGCCTTCTGAACTAAACTATGAGATGAAACGAAATCATCTATGAAGGTGGTAAATCAGCACTTCAGAGAATATGTTTTCTTTCATAGTGTAAGGAGATAAGGGAAGCTCATTAATGAATAATTATTAAATAAACATGAAAAAATAAAAGTATATATAATATAATGGAGTTTTAAGGCTATATAGGTCAAGGTATCTATGGATATGGAATGAAAATAAAGGATGTTAAAAATAAATTGAATAAAAATAGAAGAGGGTTAAACTTCTTGATTTATTCTTCTTGAGAACCTTCTTAGGGGATGGGTTTTGGTATTTTGATAAGACCAAAGTATCAATGATGTGGGGAATTGGTTTGGGAAGAGTAGTTGGAATAATTCATAAATGGATCATGGATTGAGAGGTGTGATTAGAATAGGTTGTGTGGATGATATTAATAGTGGATGAGAGGGATGTTTTCTCAATATTTTATTACAAATTTTATTATTTTTGTCACAAAAATAAATAGTGTGGATTCGGGAGAGTAAATATATTAATAAGATCATGTGAGTTCAAATAAATTGTTTTCACATTATCCATGACTCAATGAATAATTTATTTAACATATAATGTATATATACAGTAAATTACAATATTTTACTATTCAAAAAATTCAAATATTTTATAAAAATCAAAATAATATACCCCATAAAATTTATACATGTAAATTTAAAAATGGAAATCCATTTTATGAGTACAATTTTCTAATTATGATAAAAATAATTTTTAATTAAATTCATAATTTATGTTTAAAATATTATTTTTAAAATTAATATTGTTTTTTAGACATTGAATAACAAATTAAGGTTTCAGAAATTTATCTTACAATCATAAGAAAAAAAATATTACTTTATGAATACATCAATTGAAAATAAATTTTATTTTAAATTATTAATTAGTCATAAAATTTTAATTAAATAATTATGACTTACAAAAATAAAAACACTTTATTAATTACATTAAAAATATTTATATACTTATACAATGATATAATTATGTCATATTTTCACTTATAAGATGGATAAAATTTATTTATATGTTCATTGGTTATGTTACAGTTAAAAAGGCTCTTTTACTATTCATGAGTGTCGTATTACTATTCCAATTGTAAAATAACTATTTCATTAGTATAGGTTCCATAAATTCTAAATATGCCTCTTTTTTCATTTATTCATCATTTATAAATATTGTATTGTGTTCTCTTATGCGATTATACCATATGGAATAATTATAATATGGTTTTTCCATTTATAAAACTTTTTGTCATTACATTCATCTGCCCTTATGAAATTTTTACCTCAAAATGACATTTTACATACTGTGGTAAAAACATATGTGGGTACTTTTCCTTCATCTCTTCCTCCAGACCCCATGATTTCTCCTAGTACTTATGTTTTTTCCATAGTATGTTTACTAGGTGAGTTGTATTGTTGCGTAGAACATTATCTCTATGATCTAATATCTTCACTATCTACTCCCCATGAGAATTATCATTTTCCAACTATACCACCACTATATAAAGTACATGTGAAGTTTGTCGCATGTACTTCTTTTAGAGGGATACATGGAGGTCATCGAGAACTTCATACATGGTCAGTGTGATTCCAAGTCGATAGTCTAAAAAATTGAAACTATGAAGGATATAGAAGGGGTATATGTACCTAAGACATAGCTTTTTATAGTTCCGGAAACACATGATCCTATTCCATAGAGATATTTGAATGAATACGATGTCCCCAACCTTAAAATCTAGGTCTCATTGACTATTTTCTACATATCTATTTTGTGGAATTTGGGCTACATTGAAGTCCAAGTAAATGTTTCTTAAATTATCCACCATTTATTCGATCATTTCATGTCTTAGAAACTTAAATTCACTAACTTCATCCCACCATGCGGATGTTCAATGCCTTTTTTCCTTATAGGGATTTATATGTATACATTTGGATGCCTGCATAGAATCTATTTTTGTAAGAGAAATCAATGAGAGTATGTTGTTTTTATCATAATCATTTCAAGTCCATAGAACATCCTATCAACATCTATTTTAGTGTCTGAATAGTCTTATCATATTGTCCATTAGTTTGAGGATGATCGGTCATACTGATGTTTATCAGAGTGATTAAAGAATATTGACGAATTTTCCAGAACCTAGAGGTGAAACTTCGATCTTGGTAGGATACAATAGATATTGGTACTCCATGAAGCCCTGCTACTTCTTTGATTATATCTATGCATGTTGATCTTGGGAGAAATCCACTCTAATTGGATAAAGTGATCTTTCATGGAAAGATTATCCACAATAAACCATATAGCATTATTCCCATTAGATTTCTTTGGAATGTCGGTGAAGAAAATCCATAGTGATGTTTTCTCATTTCATGATGTGTAATGGAAGCATAATCCCCTGAGACATTTTTATTTTAGCCTTCTCTTTGAGATATTCTAGGAATAATGATATATTTTTTTTTATCTCCATTTCCATATTGTCCAACAAAAAGTTCTCCCAGAAATCTGGGTACATCATTGTCCTCCCTTGGTGTAAAGAGAAGGTTGAGATTTTATCATATTTCAAAAGATCTTCCATTATCTTTATATTGGTTGGTACAAATAGTTTTCACCCTAATCTTAAGACTACATCCTCACTAATCCCGAACTCGAATGATTTCCCATCATGGATAGCTTCCACCCTTCTCTGAATTTCAACATCATTTCTTTCAGCATCATTCATTTTACCCAGAAGGGATGATTGATAAATTATGTGATAAATGATTTATAAGGTTCTTATAAAAATTATTCTAATGTATAAATTTTTTATATCTAAGAATATTGTATCCTTCTCAATTCTCATTATTGATAAAGTTGAAGTGTCATTTCTACATATATCATCTTCCACCTTATTATCCTTACTAAGATAGTAATGGATTGAGTATTTGAAATCCTTGATGAGCTCTAACCATATCTTCTAGTTCATATTAAGAACCTATATTTGTATATATTTTTTACACTCTTGTGATCAATATATATCTCCGAATTCAATCAATAGATATAATTATTCTATATTTTTAATGCAAAGATCACCGCTTCCAAATCCAGATCATGTGTAGGACTGTTTTTATCATTAATATTCAACTTCCTTGAGGTTTAGGTTGTAACTTTATCATTTTTAGTCAGTACAAAAACTAATAAAATATTTGATGCATCACCTTATCCCACATAAATTTCTCCACATATCGGGAGTGTGAGTACTAGCTCCCTAATAAGCCTATTTTTCAGCTCGTTAATGATTTTTTTCATATTATTGAGTATATAAAAACATAACTCACATACACATCATCATGGTTATTTTGTTTTAGAATCACAATATGTTCTTAACAATCCATCAGTAATACCTGGATATACGATGAATGTTGAAAATCCTCATTACATATATTTTTCTGTGCCGCTCTTTGATTACTATTGTCACGGAATGGTCCACATATATTCTTTTATTGTTGATAACATTACCCATGAATGATACATACTCAATCAAGAACTCATATTTTCTGCACATTTCACATAATTTCTCCATTTACTACATCTTTAGTAAAGTATTCAAATTCTCTTTTTCTTCCTCCAAGCTCTTAGAGTATATTTCAATATCATTAGTACTGACTACCACAAATTTGTCAAGGTAATCTATAAAGAATATTTCCATCATATCCCTAAAAATTTCAAGATAATTAGTGAGTGAAAAGGAAATCACAATGAAATCACAGTGTTCATACCTCATTTTAATTGAATTATTTGGAATAACTTATTTCCCAACCATAAATTTGGTACTTCCCGACCAAAGTTCAACCTTAGAGAAATTAATAGCACCACATAGTTGATCAAATATGGCATCTATCTATTCCAGTGGGTACTTTCTCATTATCATGATTTTATTGAACTCATGATAATTAATTAATATGAGCATTGGTCCACCTTTATTCTCGATGAAGAAGTATGGTGCACCACATAGTGATACACATAGGCATATAAAACCCTTGTCCAAATTCATATGTAACCCCATCTTCATCTATTCTAGCTCAATGCTGGCCATTATATAATGTTTCCTTGATATAGGAAAAGATATAGGAATAAGTTCAATTGAGAACTCCAATTCTCATTTAATGGGAAGACCAATCAATTTTTGAATGAATACATCAGCATAATACCTCTTGATGGGAATGTATTTGTTCATAAACACCTCCTTTATCTCAATCATTTGAGAAATATGTGAATTCTCATAAGTAAATAATATAAATACTTGAGATGAGGATTAATATAGATATTCATATTCCACTTCACACTTGTATTGAATTGGAGGATGCTTTGGGATGTGAAGGGTGATCTCCCTTTCAAAATAGTTGACATTGGCATTGTATAATGATAGCCAGTCCATGACCAAAATTTATTCAAACTCTACCAAATGGAGTATTAAATGATTATATGGGATTTTTCATCAATAAACATTAATCGGGTAGTAGTTATGTACATTGGATACCATACTTGTCCCATGATCTATTCTCACATATAATTGAACCTACAAATTCTGATATGGCATTTGAATAGTTCCACTAATATTTCAATATATGAAAGAATTCGTAGATTTAGAATCGAATATTATATTCAAAATTCGTGAATGAATAACCAGAATACATGTCACCATATCACTTTCTAGATCCACCTTAGTAGTTGTGATAGCATAATCCCTTCCATTTTTCTTTGGAGATTGTTTTTTAGTCCCAAAAATAGCCATTGGATTTGGTCATTGGTTCAAAAAAGTGTTATGTTCTTTGATGTTAAAACAATATACTACTATATTAGCTTTGATATGATCCTTCCTTTATTCTTCCACATTAGTGGGATTAATCATTTGTCTTTAGTAGTTCATATCCAGATTCCCCATTGTTCCAAATTTGAATCATTTCCCAGTTCCATTTAGATAGTTCCTAGGAGACTACTTCAAACAATTTTGATAGGTGGGATATTCAATCTATTTTCATCATGGAATATATTGGATGATCCAACCATATTAGACTCCATTTTACATTTTTGTCACTTGGACCAAGAAATAATTGAGAGTCTTTGATCTCCCTTTCATCCTTGATGGAACAATGGAAAATCTCCTCATAACTTTCTAGGTTTTAAATCGTCAATGATTTCCATAGATTCTTCATTAGTATGCTAATTAAGAAATCCACATTTCTTTCTGTGTTCATGACCAAGATGAAGGTATATCTTCAAATCCTTGTAATGTTTTCTTTATACATAAATATTGATTCATCTTCCATATACATAAGTCCAATGAACCCAACTTCTATTTTTGATATAGAGGGTTTGGGGTAAATATATTTTTTAAAGCATTTTACTTTAATTCCTCTAAATCCATCAAAGAAATAACCTCCTTGGGCATTGTATTATGGATTAGTTCCCACCATGTATCAGCTTCCAAATCAATATAATAGATCACCAGCACAACTATCTCTTCTTCTGAACAATGAACAATATAGAATATATTTTCAATTGGGTTAATCCACTATTCTTTGAGGAGGGGGTCAGAAGATCCACTAAACATGACAGGCATTTTCTATATCAAAGATTCGATGGAAACATTCAATTTACTTAGAAAATAATGGAGTTACACATGATTCATGTTATTATTCATAACATGTGCCAGTAGAGAAAGTACTATCATGAAGTATGGTGCACCTATATCCAACTTATGTTGCATACAATTAGGGAAATCATCACATTTCCTTTAATATTTATTATTGGCATGTGTTCTTATATTTAACTCTATTAACTAGGAATGATAAAGATCAATTAGGGGGCTTGAATACATAGCTAATAATCATAAAAAATTATCCATTAAACTTAAAAGGATAATATATTAAAGAGAAATTATATCCTACCTTTTTATTTCATGGGTTTCAATCATGGTTATCCATGAACTGTTTCCTAACATATATTATAATGTGAATTTTAGTTGTTCCCTTATTAATTTATTGTGTTGACCTTATCAATTTACCAAATCATATACCTTGGAGTGTCAAACTAGGTGTGTAATAAGGATCCTTTTCGTGTACTTCGTTACCACATGTTAGGCCGGAAACAACTTATCAGAGTTTTCACACTGGGGTACATATGTTCCAGAACCACTTCAACATGTAGTATCTAGATAGTGATGTACCTTCTTGAAAAAAAAACATACTCTATACTTACCAAATTTTGGGGATGTTTTCTCATAATTATATTTATCCATAGGGTTCTTACTAATGTGCTATATTCTTATTCTCCAAAATAACTAGACCATCATATAATACCATCTATATCCACCCTACCCTTTTACACATATCATTACATGATTTAAAGAATATTTAAACATCAAATTAAAAGTCAAGGATCATAATGTTTATTGCCTCTAAAGATGAGGGACAATAATTGAAAACATAGTACTCAATAATACATTTCATTATTTATTAACCACTAAGAACTCCTAACTTATTTTTATCCGTTCGATTTGTATTGGACAGCCTAGGGATGACATGAACAAAGGAATGAGATAGAAATCTTAGTTAGGGAACAAAAATTTGAAATAAATCCTAGCACATGGGTTATAATGAATAACATAATGACATATAATGGCATGGAACATGATTAAATATAAGGAATCAAAACATGGGATCATATAATAATGGAATCATAGTAATGTGTTAGAAACATAAAACATGACATTATCATGATTTAGGGATTGTTTCATATAGAGTATTAGGTGTTATGGCTCTTTTCACATAATAGATAACATGCAAAGGCTATCACCAAAGACCATTGCACATGGAGCAAGAGAGAAGGGTAACCTCCAAGATAGTTTAACATAAAATCTCTTGAGGCTAAACATTACCTGATGCATAAGAGCACTATCAATTTTTACCCATCATCACATATTCATAGATATGATTTCCCTATAAATAGTCATTCATAACTAATCAAATATAAACATAATGGTTAACTATGGAATGAATTAGGTATCATAGTCATGTAAAAAGAATATTAAATGTGTGTTTCATAAAAGTGTCCATGAAACAAATTATTAGATCATAAATGGATATTAATAATATAATATAGCCAAATATAATGATAATTTATGACAAAATGAAGTAAATAGATTTTTTAATAATCTTTTGAAATAAACAATCTTATTACGGTGTAAGGGAAAACAATTAGGATTATCTAAAATGGAAAATGAACAATTATTTCTGTAAAACTAGAAATTAACTGAGTATGTTTTCATGATAAAGGACGGGTTTTAGAAAAATAATGGTGATTAAATAATATAATAGTGATCAAGTGAAAATGTTTAAGAATTTAGGTTGTTTTCTAAAATCAGGCTTCATTATCGGGAATGATTAAGTAGGGAAATGTTTAAAAAATATATATGTCTAGGAAAATAAGGATGAATGGATATTGATAAATTATATGGGAACATATACACATAATTTATAATATTTACTTAATAATAAAAGGGAAAATAATTTTGGTAAAATGGGTGAAGGAGTAACCCGAAGGAATAATGGAACATCAAGTAGAATCCCTTACCATATATCATAAATCATTTTGCACTCGATTTTAATTTCCTAAACAATTAAATTAGAATCATAAATTTATAAGTCCAAAAACATTTACACATCTATTTTTTTTATTATAACTTTATTATTTTCATTTATGGAATTTTATATGTGTTAAGTGATTTAATTTCATCATTTATGAGATTTGAATTCCTTGGTTTTCATGATCGCTTTACTTGAATAAGTTTATGGAATAATATATAATGATAATATTATTCTACAACTAAACCTATATGTTATTAATGACCATAAAGGATTTTTAAATACATTTTTCCATAATTGAGGATGATAATTAAAAAAATTCTCTAATGATAATCATTTAGATTACTTTATCATTTTCTAATCATAACAAACTCAATTTCTTTTATAAATTTGTATCATGTGTAAAAAATGAATCCAAAATATTTCATAATATATAATACAATTATTATATTCTGGTAATAAAATAAAAAAAATTTCATTACTATCCTTGAGTGTGTAACTGACAGATGAAATCACATCTTCCACGAACGTGGTAAATCAGAACCTCTCGGATGATATTTTAATCTTAAATTAAATTAGAGGGGAGAATATATTTGATAAATAATTATTACAAGAATATGATATATTTAAATTATATGTAAGATATTTTATTTTTCATGCCATTTGTATGACAAGAGGTGTGGATTGGAAAATAATATAAAGGAACATGAAATAAGAAAAATGTACCAAAATTGAAGTGGATTTTACCTCTTTATTCCTTCTTTTTGAGAAACACTATAGGGGATTGGTTTTGGTATTTGTATTTGAACTAAATATCATGGATATGTGTGACAATATATGGAAGAGTAGGGGGAATAATTCTTACTGGGATCAAGGATTGAGAGGTGTGGGGAGAAGAGGTGGTTAGAGGTGGTATTTATAGTGAAGGAGTGGGTGTTTTATCTTTATTTTACTCATTATTTATTTATTTTTCTTGTGACATGAAATATTGTTGATTCTAGAGACTAAATACCATAACAAGATCATTATAATTTATAAAAAATCTTCTAGTATCATCCATGAATCAATGAATATTCTACTTAACATATAATGTACATATACCGTAAATTACATTGTTTTACAATTTAATCAAAAAATAAAATATTTCATAAAAATCAATTAAACTCACCCTAATAGTTTGTTTAATTTTATAATTAAAAACACCCCATTTTATAAAAATATTTTTCAAAATATGTGAAATATAATATTTAATTAAAATAATTATTTACATGGAAAATACAAATTTTATTATTAAAACAGCCTTTCTAACACATCAAAAAATTAATTATTGTAATAAAAGATTACCTTATAAAAATAAGATATCAAAATATTAACTTATGAATAAATTTGATAAAAATAAATTTTCATTTTAATTAAATATATTATTTAGAAAAATTAATTACATATATATGACATACTAAAATAACAACTCTTAATTAATAATTTTTAAAATATTTTTCTACATATTAAAATATATTTTTATATCATATTTTCACTTATAATATGGATATATTTTATTTATAAATTCATTATTGAGGTTACAATTCAATTGGTCAGTGTACTATTCATAAGGGTCACAATACTATTCCAAGGATCAAGTTAATATTTCATCATTATAGGTTCCATAAATTCTTGAAACACTTCTTATTTCATTAATTCATCATTTATAAATCTTTTATTGTGTATTCATAAGTATCTATATCATATGATGTAATTTTATGGAGGGTATTTCTACTGATAAAACTTCAAGTCGTTACACCCAAGCTCCATGGGGTTCTAAGAGAAGGATACTGAATCAAGGAAGTAACTGTGTCATCTCAATCTTAAAATTAATGATGGTAGGTTATAGATAATGTGAGATTTAATTTGGGTTTTTGAAACCTAAAAATTGTGTCACCATTTAGTGAAGATGTTATTATAGGAAGGATCAATGACAAACCATTTCTTTAACATCATCCAAGATTAGGGTGACATGTTAGTATGTCATGGCTTTTACTATTTCCATAATGTGGGACCTATGATGTTTTTGTGATGTTCATTTTCATTGTAGTTTTTTCATGTACACTGGAAATAAATATTTTAGTGAGAATTCCATTGACTTTTGATAAGTCTGCCTATGGAAGGATATCGAGATGAAAATGTGTATTTCTCTTAAAATGGTAGTTTTGAATCTTGTGATTTGGGAAATTAAAGACTAATGATTATGTTCATATATCTTTTACCATATTTTATGTAAATTAAGGTCATAATGCATGTGGACCTTGTATGAGGGGAATGTCACAAAATTGAATAATTAGGATACAAAAGGTGAACAGTACTCCAACACCTTTTTGATCGGGAGATGAAAATGTAGTAAATCATGGCTTTATTTTCTCAGGACACGATTAATATTTTAGTAAAAATGACATGGATATCCAGGAACACCATAAATGTACTAAGTTCTAATTTGGTAATGTTAGTATTCCAATGATCATAAATCCCATGCAATAATGCCATGATATCATTTGCTGAAAGGTCTAATTCCTTATGAATTGATAGTATGGTCAAATAGAGAGACCCATTATCCTATCTGATGGCTATTGAAAATTTTCTATAGCCTAATGAACTTATGATAGTTGGTTTGATTTATGATGTTTGATTCTTAAAGTATTATTGAACCACCCAATTCTCTAGTTAATGGGGGTTAAGTTCTTATGGAACCCCTAATAAAGAATAATGATGGGTGATGGCCAGCACATTTTAACATCATATGATGTGTAAGTATCTATAATGAATTGTAATGTCAGGTAATGAGGAAAATATCCTTGGAAATTAATATCCTGTAGTAATGATGTTTTCTTTTCCAAGCTGGTTAACATAATGTGGTAAGGACGTGGGAATGAACATGAAAATTCTTCTTGATATCATTGGGGACATGTTGTGTTGGTAAATTTAATTTAGATATAGGGATAATATTTTCTTCATGAATTGGATTATTGTGATTAGTTCAATATTTTATTTCTCGTTACAAATATTCATCATGTGTGCATGAAATCCATATAAATATTTGACTCATATGTAGGAAGAACAAACTTTGATGACTCAGCCCTCTTTTTGCAGATGTATACGATAATATTATGATTTATTCTATGTGAAATATTTTTTTAATTTATTTTAACATAATATGACTAGGAAATGTTCCCTAATTGGAGTTCTGTTAGGTTCGTGTCTTATATTAAGGATTTCCAGTTCCACTTTTTCTCAAATGAGTCATGCTCTGTGTGATAAAAAAGGAGGAACTAGGAAATCCACCGAGTCATTAGATAGTGGACCTTAGATATCTCACTAAATAATTCCAACCCATAAACAGTTAGGGGATTATTTTTATCATTTTATATGTGTTTGATAAAACCAAAGATCAGAGATCTATGTGTTGCTTTGTATCGTGTTATTTCAAGAATCAATCAAAACAATGTTAATGAATAGGAAACTCTCCATTTATGACTGACTGATATGCGTAGTGGGTAATTATTCACATTGAAAACTAAGACTAAACCATTTATTTGGGATGCATTCATCACAATTTATCATATGTTGGCTGGAATCAAGAAACATAGAGTTATTGAATGGAAAACTCTTCATTTGGGTCTGACCCATATGAAGATGGTGGAATTCGTAGTGTTGACTGATAAATGTGGGCCCAGAATTTGTTGTTCAACTGTCACTAAATATCATGTGACTTAAATATTCAAGCCAAACATAGTTCATGAATCAGAAACATTCGACATAGGTCTGGAACATATGTAGATGGGGGCATTGTTCCCATTAACTATTCCATCTTGACCTAGCATTAGAGATCTCGGTGTCAATAGGTATCCTATGATGAAAAAAATTAATCCACACACATTTATTGAATAGGAAACATTTCTCAGATGTTAGAACCAAACACAAAGTGGATTTTTTCATGTTAAAATTTTCATTTTTGACCCATGATTGGAGATCCGGGTTTCATTATATATATTATGTTGTCATAAATCAACCGCCACATAATTTTTGAATGTGAAGGTCTCCAAAAAGGTCTGACCCAGACACAGAGGGGGGAGATTCACCATTTATTGATTCTTCACGAATTAAAATTAGAGATTTTTGTGTTAGTACAGATCATACGATGATCGGAATCAATCCACATATAGTTCTGGAATGGTAAATACATCATGCAGTTCTCAATCAGTCGTAGAGGGTGTCATTATTCCATTTTTTTCATTGATGAACCTACAATTGGATATCGGGCATCACTATATATCTTATGATTACAGGAATCAAGCCACACATAGTTCATGATGCGATATGTGGTGGGAGACCAACACTATGTATAGTAGTCTTCTCAAGCAATACCAAGAGTAATTTATAGTTTTATTTCCACAAAATATTTATAAACAACGTCATTTAACATCATATAGTGAGGAAATATTGTTATCCTTTTATGTTGTTTCATGGACTATTATATTTACCCTTTAATGAATTGATGTTTCACAATTACGCACGGAAAATCTTACTAAAATTTCTAAGACCATGGGAGCTATACTCGGTTTAAAGAACATGTAACGTAAAGGGATTTGTTCATGAATCCTGGGAAATTTGAAAATGGAAAGTGGTATTTTGTATCATGTGGTGGATGGGATATGATATTGGATTTTGACATAATTATGTATCTCATTAGAGTGAAAATACATCCATATATAGTTTTGGAAGTCCCATTTATTTTAACATCATGCAAAGAGAATGTCATCAATGAAGTTTTACATCAGCTGATAAAGATGTCACCCATTCATTTTAGCATCATGTATTAAAGAAGAAGATGAATCAATGGGAAAAAATATTTTATTCATACCCAATACTAGAGATATATTAATCACTATGTATTCATTGATGATAGGAATCAAGGCACACAGAGATCTTGAATGGGGGGATTTCCAATGTGGGTCTGAGTCACACATAGTTATAGGGGCACTTCATTTTTATTATTTAAATATCTAGTTCAAGTGAAATTATCCATTTACGATGAAACATTTTTTTAGTTTAACATCATGTGTTAAAGATGTATGATGTTTTCCAGTTTAAAGCCTTTGTAAAGGATTTCCTCCTTATAGTTTTCCATCATAGGGTCTGGATGTATTATGCAGTTCAACGTCATGCGACTCTGATGGATTCCATGTGACTTTATTATCATGTTGTCATTACATATTCTGAAATATTATTTCTTGCATACCAGAAATATATTTTAGTTAAACATCATAAAACCAGGATGTATGATTCATTAGGGAATCTATGAAAACTATTTCTTGATAATCCTTACATTAGTTTGGGGGTGTGATACATTCCCTATCCATTAAGGCCAATGATAATTTCCCATAAAATAGACCTTATATATGATGTATGGCCCCACCTATTTGTGTTCCATATTTGGAGTATTTATTCCCATTATCATTTGAATTATGTGAGTCAACACATGTTCTCCTTGAAGGAATCAAAGGGGGATAACCTTTTCATTAAAGGCTAATATGATCTGATTCTGATGGAAATCAAGGTTGTGGAGTGTATGTAACCTTTTCTCATTGACCCATTCCAAATCATCCAACTTATTTTTTTTCTATTAGTTATTTTTTACAATTTACCACATATTGATATTCGACACAATGGAAACTGGACTTCTATGGGAAAAACTACCTCAATTAGTTACACTAATGAATATGTGGTTCTTGTGTAGCAGTATACATGGTAGTTCAGTAGGCCAATTAAGATTTTAGGATCATATTTTACTAGGAAATATTATCCTTATTATCCATTTTCTATAGTAAATTTCATAGAGACTTCATTAAATCCTCTATTTGTCCCTTGTTTTCCACCTGATAATGGTAGAATGGTTGGACATGAGGTTCTAATCCCTGTAAAACATTATTAAATTAGTTAAAATGAAATTGGTTCCTTTTTTCATCAATATCTTTTCAAGGATACTGAATCTGGTTATGATATTATAATTCATGATGTTTTTTAAAATATTTATATTAAATTCCTTGAGTGGTATTTTCTCATCCAATTTGTAGAATCATTCTATAGTTGTAAGGATGTGCAGAAATTACATTGTTGTGGTTGGGGGATATGGCCCCACAACATTCATTCCTCGTATAGAATATGGTGACGAATATTTAGTTATGTTTATCAATTATGGGGGTTAATGGTTGAACTTTTAATGATTTTTTCATGGATGACCATTACAAGATAATTTTAAAATGTCTAGTATCATTTTTTATTATTAATAATCTTGCCTCCAAATTTGGTGAGATAAGATTGTCCCAAAATAATGGGCACAGAAGGGGAATGTGTGGAATTATTCCATTTTATATAAATACCTATTTATTTTATGCATATGAATGAACTACATTAAATCCAAACTAGTAGAGTTATTTTTTATCAATTTCGCATCCCGATGTGTACCCTTCACTATATGGCACCATGTATGTTCCCTTCAAACTTTTTTCCATCGAGACCCCCATTTTGCAGAAAATAAACTGTTACATCTATCCATTTTGGGGTGGATATCAGATTATCATGCTCTAGGTTGGTATTGATCATATTTATATCTTCTATTACATAGATGATGACCACTGAGATCTTCTGGTAGTGTGCGATGAGTTAGATCATGTCTTCCATATTAGAGTCTTCCGTAAATATAGCTCTATTACCCAGTGCATCAAGACGAGAATTTTTTTATTGAGGGACATGATTATATGTTGGTTAAAGAGGGAAATCATTCTTCGTTCCACTAATGGATCCAGTTATAGGGCCCAATTATTCATTTTGATTGAATATTCACTATTGATCTTCTTTTTCAATAGCACTAAAACCCCATTGATGTTCATGTAGTCTATCTACACATTTATAGCTACTTCCGTGATGGAAATGAGATCTTTTTATTGGACCTCATTATTAGTGAAGCCTTCAAATAATGATATATTTTTGGGAAAAACTCTTTTTTTTAATAAATACAATCCCTAGACCATGTCGATCAAAAAACATGTTTTCTATCCTCTTCATAATTGGACATCTAGAGGAACTATCACAATATATTTCCCTTGTTTGTGTACTATAGTGATCTTATACAACATATTCACATGGATTCCAAGTGTCCCATGTGTACACTATAGGGTAGGATGTGTGACAAGGAAATCTTCCAACGCCTCCACTTTCACTTCATTATATGATACAAATTGGATTTTATATTGTTAAAGAATATCTTCCCATGAATAAAAAACCATTCAGAATAGTACATATTGGTATGTACATTAGAGGGTTAATACAAGAGACCTAGTACACATGATGGAGCTAAAAGTAATGTCTCAATTTCGTCACTCTAAACATGAGTGTGAGTTAGTTCTTCTAATCATTAAAATTCCAATTCTTAGTACCTACCGGCATTCCTATGAGGTGGTAGACAATATTATTATTCCCCATAATGAAATTCTAATTCCACAGTTTCCATGTGTATATTGTGCATCCATCCTTCCCCTAGTAGAATCAAGAGAAATTAGTGCAGAAACTACATCATGAGACTCTAAAATAATAATTTGGAGTTCCCATCCCATTGGTAGTTGACTCCTTATTCATTATGATTGTGAAGGGGAGATACTTTTCAACCAATATATCTATGAAACAATAATTGTAGGTGAGGTTTCCTTAGAACCCCCGTGGTTATTTGAGATTATGATGGAATAAAAGTTTTATAATTTCACTATTCCTATGGGGGGTTGTACTTAATGTTGTGGTGGGGTACCATAAATCTACTAAATTTTCTTGGCATTTCCCAAAAAATGAACATCAATGAGTTCATCTACAAATTGTTCTAACACAACAAGCCAATGATTTCTTGAAGGATTATGAAGTGATCACATCGATATAAGGATTTTACCACTAGTTCATTGGCATAAATTTATGTTATCTCTTCCAATAATGTCTAATCAATTTGGTTCAGGTGTATTGATAAGTAGTGCAACTATTGCTTAATCTAAAGGACATTACATGATAGAAAAATATCTCATGGAGTGATCTAAAGGCAATTGATTACTCACCTAGATGGCTACCATTATTTGACTATACCCTAAATACCCTTCAATAATGTAATCGGTATAAAAAGCCAGTTATTTTATCAATCAATACTTGTGTGATTAGCAATGGGGATTCATCCATTGGGTATTTTCGGTCTTGGTCTATAGAATCAACCTAATCCCTAACAATATCTTTCTTTTTCATTAAAGGTATGGTGTTTGATATTAATATTTAATAGTTAACATCCAATAAAAAATTGACTTTGATAATCTTTTCAATATATGATTTTACATTAGTATCATTATATTATTTAATCATCTTTGTTTCCTACATGAATCCTAGATGGTAATTAGTTAATATCAGATAGTGCATAGACACATCAGAGTTCAGACATGGAATTTATATATAATTCCATGAGAACACATATTGATGTTTCTTAAAAAATTAAATGTAGATATCTTTCTCATCAAGTTTCATAAAAGTGATAATCAATGTGGACTGCAGTTCTTCTTCTAATCATAGGTTTAAATTTATAATCTCATTGATGGTGGTGGATATACCTTCCTCAAATGAAGCATGATCATTCCTAAGAACATAATAATATTCCAACATTTCTGTGTTTGGGAAGAAATTTTAGAAATTCATGTGAATTATAAGGAATATATATTATTGATGAGGTAAGAGAGGATATGGGAAGAAACATAGTCACACTAAACTATCATAGTCATTTTTGAGAGATTCTGGAGCTGATTTGTTTCCATTAAATTATCATTATAAACAGATGGAGCCAAAAAAACAAGGACTAATTCTACTATATTGATCAATATTATGGGAATCACATAATTTTATTCGATCATACTATAGAAATTAATATGGGTTTTCAACAATCCATTGGGAAATAAAACTGCATATTGTAATCCACCATTTGTTGTTTTCCTCCCTTTTAAAGATACTTTTATCACTATATATGGATTCACAATACTATAAGAGAGAACTTTCACCATGTATTAGGTCATCATTCCCATCGATTGGGTATTTGAAACACTAGTAAAATGTTGAAGGTTCTTCCACGTGGTTGGGAAGACAATATCTTTTGAGTAGGACATTGTATGTTTTGAATTTCATGATAACCATGAATTGAACTTTAGATGTGAGATACCCAAAATTAAATTTTTGGTTGATATTCATGATATTTATTTTCTCTATCTTATAATTAATTTTAAAAAAAAATCATTGTACCATAAAACTCTCCGTTACTATATCACATAAGTTGACGGTTCTAAATTAGTATTGTTGATCATAAAAGGATTATCAATATGATCCCATCGGATGTCGAAATCATCATGTTATTCTAAAAAATATATGGTTATGATATATCACTAAAATACCTATCCTTGTTCAATTTCTATGAATGAGATGGATATATTATTTTCTAATGCAATAGTTTCCACATGATATACCTTGACTACAATGACTTCTGCCTCAAATTCATATGGACATTGGAGGGATTCGTTAAGTTTATATGAAAAATATTTATAATGATAGAGTGCATCCATAATTGTGGATTGATCTAAAAAATGAAAAAAAAATTAAAAAATTTATACATTTAAGAAATAGGATGGTTATTACCATTGTGGTGTTCCTCTGTATTATATGTCTTGAGATATGAGGAATTTTAGGTGTACAAGAATGGTGCTTGTGTAGAACTCGAAGAAGAATATCCATCCCATGGAATAGTTAATGTCAAATATCCCCTTTATGTGGACTAATCATATAATTACTCCTCCTATAGATTGTCTTGTAAGATTAATGGTCTTGTATGACCACTGGAGGGATCATATAAATCTCTATGTTTTTGTGGGGCTTTCTGGAGTGATCTCCCAAGTGTCATTGTGGAACATATTCCCTCTACAGAAATGTGACCTGGATATTTCATTTGAATAAAATGTTCTTTCCTTTATATCCTTGGATCCTATGTCTACAACCTCAAACTCCCCAGTCAAGAAAGGGGAAGTCATATGTGGAGGGGTATTCATCAACAGAAAAGGTTCCTGCAATGTTTTTAACATTAATAGAATCAAACGTGATCTCTTTGTCGGATGATTGTCTTTTTTTGTGGGATAGTTTTTATTCTTTAGAAATTTAAATGAGTGAGTTTGTGATATTTTGAGCTTGTATATACGATAAACATGACTCTACATATTTTCTCTCCTCTGGTGTCTGATGATTATGTTAATCTCTAGGAGTATATTCAATGACACCTACATAGGTTATTGGACCATTATGGATTTATGAATTTGTGCTCTCATTGTGGTATTATCAAGGTTGACTATCTTAGATTAATCTCGTTATCAAATTTCTATCCAGGCCTAGATAAAGTAAATTTACAATAACCCACTTCTTTTAAGGGGGATATGGCTATAAGAGTAAGTTATGATAGGGAATTATCCAACATCACCTATTCCAAATCTAACATGATTTAGTAGAAACCATTGAATTTGATGATATATTGGAAGGTGTGATGCAAGCTTCTATGGAATGGTAAGTAGTCATGATAATTAGTGAGGTTGGTCTCATTGGGTTTTCTGCGCAATGGTTGCTTGAGTAGAGTTTCTACCAATATAGTAATGAAATAATTAGGGACCTACACATTTTAGAGTGAGTATGATTTATTCATTCATTCCACGAATATTTTGAAACTTTGGTCTCTTTTAGCTTTAAGATGAGGGTGATTTTCTTGTTTGTTTTCACACAATATGCGGTGTTTTGTGATTTGGGGATTTCCTCGGGGCATGAATGGGAACTTATATTGGTTTTAAGTAATAGAGGTAGTCTACACCACTCCAAGCCTCTGTCCATATGTCTAGTGTGTCTGTTAAGATTTTTATTGGGTCTTCTAAATGTAATCATTTAAATATTGTTTTATTTTTTAAAATTTGAAGAATATTATTAGGATTTTATTGAATATTGGTTTTTTCATCTCATCATATATATTTTATTTATATAGATCCAAAAATTACTCTTACGAGAAATTAATAATGAGTGTATAGGTTAAACCCTTTGGTCCAGCTATGATATCAAAAAACCTCTCATTTTCTTATTGTTTCATGTGTTTAATTTTGATAATTTTCAATTTCCTATGTGTAGAAATAAAGTAATAATCTAATTGAGGAAGATTGAATTCCATTAAAAAATTGATCATATTGGAAGGCTGATGAAACAAAAACATTTTGGCCCTCCCAGATTCTTTACAAAACATATCTTCTTTGTCACCTCTTTTTGACCTTGAGGGCCCATCATTGAACTACATGGGGAAAAACTGTGAGAGATACTATTCATGATTAATCGCATCATAAAAGTTTGAGAAGGATGTATTTCTAAAATTGGGTGGGGAAGATGTTTTATCCACCCATTGTGGATATGGATTCATCTTGAGCTATATAGTTGTGTGTATCCCTTCCATGGATTCTACTAATGTAGTGAGTGATTAAATGGAATTAAGTAGTTATGGAGGAACTGATTTTTGGGATGTCTCCCATCTACAAGGAGTTAGTGAGGCTTGATTACATAGTTCTCTTGTCATCTATTGTTTACTCTTGATTTTTGTTGAACTTGAATTATCACCTGGGAGGGGGAGAGGTTGTCTATATAATAGAGGGAATTCACGATCATCTTTCAGTTGCTTATTTATGTAGATCGTCTTCCAAGTTCTGGAACTGGACTCACACTTAGATAATACTATTGTAGAACAATTTCTTTGTGATATGTTTGAGGATGAAAATTCATCTGATCCTTATGGTGATACCCAATGGTAATGTTTACCTTGATTAACACATCATTGAATTATCTGAGATTTTGTATCTCGTACTCATCTTGTGCCAACGACTCCCCTGTGGAAGGAATTTTAGCTCTTCTTGGAGAAAAATGTGATACAACAACATCATTCCCTTTATCCTCGGTATATTCCCCCATTATATGTGGAAAATAAATATTTGGAGGTGCTGGGTTTGGGATCCCTTTTCGCTTCCATGTATATAAAGCCTTGGTTGGTTGTTCTATATCACCCACCTCTCAATTTATATTTTTAATTATGAAACCCTATATATTTTCATCTCAACCTTCATCATTTATTATGTTGATGGTGATGAAATTCACTAATTTGTATCATGAAATTTTATTCTACCCATTACTCTCAATGTTTTAGGCACTATGCCAAAATTTGTTTTCAACGGTGATTTAAAACGCTGTTAAACCATTTTGTGACGGTTTTTAAAAAAACACTGCTAAATTGTGTGGTGTCAATCATTTAGTGGTAGTTTTTTAAATCTATTTTAGAATGATTTTACCACTGTTTTTTCGTTCACTGGTGGTTTAATCCGTCGCCAAATGAATTTTTTAATTTTTTTTTTAATTTCGTAATAAATTAACATATATTTATTTTTTTATTTTTTATTGTTTTTTTATTGTTTATGTATTATTTATTAATTTCTTTATTTAAATTTTTTTATTTTCTTAATTTTTATATTTATTTTATTTTTTTATTTATTTATTATTTATTTATTTATTATTAACTTATTATTTATTTGTTATATACTAATTAGTTAATTATTATTTGTTTTTTTTATTTATTTATTTAATTATTTATAAATAATTGACTATTTATTTATTGATTATTTATTTATTTCTTATTTATTATTTATTATTTATTATTTATCATTTATCATTTATCATTTATTTATTTATTATTTATTATTTATTTATTTATTGTTGATTTTTAATTTATTTTTAAATTATTATTTAGTATATATATATATTTAATTTTTTCTTTATTATTTATATTTATTTATTATTTATTTATTTATTATTTATTTATTTATATATTTATTTATTTATAATTAATTAATTAATTATTAATTATTAATTATTTTTTTGTTTGTTTGTTTGTTTGTTTTTTCTAAAGTGTGGGTGATTCCACACTACTTGCATGAGGGTCATTTTAATCTCTTTCTATATTTGGCCTTTTCGGCATACAACCCAAACATGGTTTAATTTCTTTCTCTACAAATTCCTCTCATCATGTTCTATGATTAGTGACCTTGATGTAGTTTAATATCAAGCATTGCGAATGGGGCATGATTGTTAATTGTTGTTCTTGCGGTATGAGGAAAGGATGTGATTTCAGTCATAAATATATACCTCCCAAACTCAAAATGACTAATTTCTTCCATGGAGATGAAAATGATGAAAATTCCTCCATACATGTCGGTTGAGTTCCCTTTGATGATTCCATTGGATTTTTATCTTTTTTTTCGGGTTTAATAGTCCCCATTGAGTATTTGATGACTCTTGAGACAAGAATTAAGATATAAATTTCACCAGTCCTATGGGATAGGTTTGATTAGGAATAAACATTTATTTATGTTGGACCCTCTTAGATTTTGATTTAACTTGTCATGCTAATTGAGATAAGAATTACCCCAGTCGTGTTGGATGGGGTTGGATTGTAGCTATTTTTGATATTTCCCCATACTCTCTATGATTGACGAACTGAGGGGTGTAGGTAATGGAAAATATTCCTCCAACCTTGTTGGAAAGGATCTCTCGAGGATGACTGTTATGGAATTTGTTACGAAAACCCAATTGATATGGTTAAAATGGTCTTGACTATGTGTTTGGTCCAATGGAAACCCATAAAGGGGGTTCATTTTTGATGTGATGCCTCTATGTAGGCCCCAACATCAGCTTTAATTTTTGAAATACCTTCCCATCGTTTCACTGGTCCCAACATAAAAATAATTTGGAAGTCCCCCCATCTACATTTGTTATATTTGAATCTTCAAATAAGGGGTATTTTGTTTCATTGACTAAATAGTAAGTGAATTACCCGGTACCCTATTTACATTGAAGCCTATTACATTTCAAGACAACATATTCGGGGAGTTCTTCTATTCAAGGGGTCTAGTGAAGTTGAACAATATATACATTCCCTTTTAGTAGATACAGATATATGATGAGGCTTCGGTGATTGTTTTCTGAGGAGTTGTGGTGAAATGGAGAAATTCATGTTGTATATTTATGTTTTTTCCTTGTTTCAGGTCTTGGTCTATGGAGATAACAACCAATTTCATTTGAAAAAAATGCATGTTTACGGTCTAAAGGTGACCCTCGTATCATGGATAAGGGAGGTGTCTAGCCTTTAATTATTGATGAGTTTTATATGTATTTTTGCATAGGTGAGGAATACACTCATTCTCTAGATCATCTACAATATCATAGTCAATAATGTTGTGGGTAAATAAGAGGTTATTTCTATATATCTCTCTTAATATATCCATATCCTTCTCATCATCATCAGACATTCTGACCTCCACATGGTAAGACAACAGTGGTCACATCTCCTGGTCACCCACTGACTATGGTGATTTATTACTGTTAGTTGATGAGGAACTATATATAGTTCACCTCTATGCTTTGAAAAAGTCCCTATATTAAGGAACATACGTTTTGATCAGATATTTAGATTTATGTGTCTATAAATTTGGATGATTTCCTTGTTCGAGGGAGATATTACCATTATGAGGTTGACTATGGTGGATTTCTATATAGTGTCCCTATAATCCATTTCCACACTACCAAAAGGAGGAATACCATAGTAATTATCACATTCTACATTGGATGAAGATTCAATGTACCCTTGTGGTTTTTCAGATATGTGTTGAATATCCTTAAGGACAACGACTTTGTGATGGTCAGATATACGAGCCTTTATCTACATCATGGTCATAAAATGTCGACCATAATTTTTGGGTTGATTATGGATATGATCCCAATCCATGTTGGTTGTTGGAATATGATGATAAATATTGAGTTATATGGTAATATAATCCCTCTATTGATAATATTATAGAGTATTGTGGTGAGATTATTCATTATTTTTAGGATTATGAGCATTCATATGGATCGTTTCAAGAATATATTGGTCTCTAAAGGTTGAATCAAGGATATAAGACAAGTTCCAATATACCTTTCTCATCTGAATATGATGATAAACCTTCTGAATGGGATAACAGATATGTCCCTCCTCATGAATTGCCTTTGAAGTATATTTATGTAGTCATTCATCAGCGGATGTAGGGATATGATCCTAGCATCCTTGAGTTGTTGGAATATTATATATAGCTTCATTAATATGAATATGGGCATGCCTTGAGGGATGCACCTCCCTCACATGGTAATCCAGAGTTGAAACAAAAATATACTCTTGGTTTAGTGCCTTTAGTGTATGTAACCGATATTTTTTTTCAAGAATAGGAGCCTCTCCCAAGGTATGTTTTATTCTCACTTGGTGAGCTCATGTTGGAATGGGTATATGATAATGGTTAGGTCCATTTAAAGAATGTGGAAATTATATTTTGATATTAATGTGAACCTATCCTGAGGAATGTGTCTATATAAATTTGTTATCCTAGGTTGGAATGAAAATATCATCACAATCCATTGTTTCCCCCTTTTCTGAAATATGATAATAATCCTTCTTGATGGCCAGAAGAATGTGTTCTTTCTCTGAAGTACCTACTTGTTTATTCTGATCAGTGTTTTTATCTCCTCTATATATCAATATAATAATATCTGATTATCCATGTATCAATACTAATTATGAAATATGTTTGTGTAGTTCTTCAATATTCTCTAAAATGCTGTGACATTTTAATAAAATTTTTATATGATTGTAATAATAAAAAAAATTTGGCTACATTATTTATGAGAATATATCTTTGACTGAAGAGGTAAATAATCCCACTTCTTTCCTCCTTGTTCCATTAGAATATACAAATGTGCTTCATGCATGGGGGATGCCTTGTTTTCCTCCTCCATTATTACAACTAGAATCTTCAAGTAGACTTGATCTGAGTGACCATGGATATGATAATTCATGTTCACAGCCTCTTGAATATGCTAATGTGATTTATAAGTTGAATCAAGGATATGATTCAACTCCTTGTTAATCATGGAATTATGTGCCTAATGTGACTTCCTTGGTACTAATTCATGGTTCTAAACAGTAGAAATGTTTTTTTTTTGGTTCCCTCGTCATGAGAATGAGGGGAACTAGTGGGATGATTCTTTCGATAAAGATTGATAGGAGACCACCTCAACAAATAATAAATTTTAATGTTTTTAGGGTTTACTCATGGATCCTCCTTCATCATATATATAATGTTCTAATTTTCAATCTATGGGGATATTATTCCAAAGCATATGGTGTTGGAAATTATTGACACTAGTTACACTATAGCATTCATTAGATGAGGTAAACTCATCGAATCTAGTGTCTAGAGACACATAAATGTAGCCTCGATGGTTGATATTTTATTGGTTCTATGGTATTTCTGAATCATCGTATTTTCCACCTAAAGATGAAAGTATTAAATGGCTTATCAATGTGAGAATGACTGGTTATGTAATATTTCACATTAGGCAAACAATTTTGGTTTCCATAGGAGTCCTAAATTGAAATTTCATGGTACATGATCGACCAAACAATTTTTTTTATTTAAGAGGTTCACATTTGGTTCACTATATTAATTTCTTGTAAATAGGTTGATTTGTAGGGAAAAATTGTCAATGAGATCCAGTAATTCTATCCTCATCAACCTATCAATGGGGTCACATGGTTAAATAATTTCACGTATTTTTTCCCATGTTTTATTATTCATAGAATCTCCCAATATTTCCCACATCCTAAACTAGTTATAAACCTACATTCCAACAATAGGAGGTCAATTTTTATTTCATACACAAATAATTTTTTTCAACTCGCATTATTCAATAGGATCGGATTTCGAGCTCATCACACCCTTTTTGGGGGAATTATTACCGACTCTATAACACTCTTATAGATTTAATATATATTTTTAAATATCTTCAGTATACAAATATATAAATGATTACTATAAAAATGATTATGAGTTGAATCCTTATATACGTAAAAGTGGTTTTATTAATGAGACCATTTATATGTATATGAGGTTATTCATTAATTCACCATCATTGGTTATGAACTAGTATCTAATGATATTTTAAATCCATATATCAAAAAACTCCATAGTTATCTTCCATCCAGGGAGGTGAATTATATTTTGAGGATGGTATTGTACATTTATGAGTTTTACTAGGTATATTTTTTATAATATGAATTAAAATACTTGTAGTTCATTTCATAAGTGTAGTTCAACCACATGCGGAAATGGTAGAGAGTATAAAACATAGGTACCATGTTTGGATCTCACATTGTAGGATGGATTCCTACATATTTTGTTTAAATAAAAAATCAGATTCATCATAGTTCGATCAGTCCTTCATGACATCCCCTAGGGGGTATTCTGCTTTTTGGTGGAAATAATTTCGGTCCCATGATTGGTGCATATACAATGAGGTATCCGTAGATATGGAAGGTTTATGATGCAAATTATATGATTATTAAAAAACCTGAATCCTGAGTGAACCATGATTGGTTGTAGAAGTAATGGATAACAAATGATTTGTTTCAATTCTTTTGTATTTAATAATTATGCATTATGGAAACCATACTAGGGTGTTTGGAATGGATATTGATTCTTAAGAAGGAATCCAATGTGTCATTTTTAAAGAAGGAATTATATTTTTCTTAGTTCAATTTGATGTATACCCGAATATGTCCCCAAAAATGGTTTTGTTGTCTCATAATGTATGTATGAGATGTCTTGATTTTATACCTAATATGATTAGCGTGTCTGTAAGACATATCTGAGGATGTTTGTGCATGCATTGGTGGACTATAAGATATGTACTAATATAACAACATGTTTATGTTTAAATATTCTAAGGACATCACATGATCTGTCTATCATGTATAAAAGATGTCACATGATCATAGTTCATTTGTACGGATGGTTTCAGATTATCTGGATGGAATATATGGAATACATTTCATTATCATGGATAACATGATTTTAGGGTGTTACAAGACATGGTTGACATGCCAGGAGGGTGTTTCATGGCTTGTTTGAGATGTATATAGGGAATCACATAACCTAGTTGACATGTCCAAATTAATATTCGGGACATTTTCATCATGCCCTGATGCTTCCACATGAAACGGTGGATATGTCTGGTAAACATAACCAGATCTAGCTGGAATTCGCATATGACTTCTCATGTCTTGGTTGACATGTCCACATGACTTCACAATATTTGGATGGTAAGTATGGATAATGTCTCAGGACCTAGAGGAAATTTCATGGTGTTGTTCTATGATCTGGTTAAGTCATGTGAATTTCATTATTATTATCAAATGTGTCTCTAAAAAATTCTTTCATATTTTCAATATTTTTAAGATTTTATTTCATATATGAAATGATGTTTTTCAGGAATTAATTTTTTCAGGTTTCACATGACACAAATGATATGAATAGGTTCTTTTACATAATCTGGATGACATACTAACTATCCTTCACATGATCTTTAGATTGTTCACATAAAGAATATATTAATTTTATGTGATCCCTTTGTTCATTCATTGGATTTTACCTAATGGAATACCCATTAAATAATTTTGACTTATCTTCTGATAGGTCATACCCTGTACTCGGTGTTGTATTCCCTGTCACATGTTTGCGCAGTCTCTAATTGGGTGCGTTGGGGGATGGATTTAAAGGCCTCATGACCCTAGTTATATTCCTCCCTACACAATGTGTTTCTAAAAAATATGAAGTATAGATAGTGGACGGATATGTGTTGCACACACCTAGTATGGTGATGTTGTTCAACATCCTTAGTATTTCTTGATAATAGTGAAAATGAGAACATTCATGAAACTCCATTTTTATTTGATCTCAGCTAATCCAGTGGACATGAAATAATTAATTTGACATATTAAATGGCCTTTAAACCCTTTATCTGACATATTTGAAAGTCTTTGACTGATCTAGACACCTATGAAAATTCTATAACTTGGTGAAATAATATTTTTAACGAGTCCACCATGAGACTAATATGTCATATTGGATTCAGTTCATCAGATCAAGATGGTTTTCCATGGTCCACTCATAAGGTCACACTAGCTTTTAAACTGTTCATTGTAAGATAGATTTGGATAATAAAATGGCCTTCACAGGATCAATGGTGACTACCCAATGTGCACAACCCCTTTAACATAATGAAGAATGTATCCTATCTTCTTGATCAAATTCCACCATTTTTCATTTTATTTAAATTAATTTTTAAAGGCTATCAGTTCTGTAACTTTCTTCTAGGTATTATAATGGAAACTCATTCTCCTTATCTGTGATGCATGACGTGGTCAATTAAATATCTCATACTGGTGTGTGAGTGTTTTAAAAGGAAATATCTCTATATTTTTTGGGATTATCATGGTATAACATGTTTGAATGGATCGGTCTGACTTCCATCACAAGATGAAGCTGGAATTCCCACATGTTCATGCACAACAAGGTGTATGTGCATCTACATACCCCATAGGGTCCTTAGAATTATATTAGCACATCATATGAAGAAAATGTAATAACATTTCAAATTATGTATCCACATTTAATTGCCATTATTTTGAAAGTTCCTATCAATTATTGTCAAGAATATGTCAATTGAAAAGTCACTTAATCATATGAACCCATTTGGAATCCTTCCCCTCATCCTCATGGATTGTCTGGATGCCGTCACAAAAACATGAGGGCCTGTCAAAGGGGAGTTGTTTGGTCAAAAACAGATCAATCGAATCACAATATCTGATCAAATTAATTTATAATGGTCATGTGATAATGTGTCCTCGTGATGGTTATGTGATCTTCATGATTTGGATGCCTTCCTTTACTTTTTTAAAAAGAAAATAATACCCACGATTCCATTATTTCTTCAGTTTGAGATTTTTCAATGCTCATTTAGTGGGAATCAAAAATTATTTCATCAATATTAATGTAGCGAGTTTTTTTATTTTTAATAATTTTAATCATTTCATATAATATCATTATTAATTTTTCTTACATGATCATGTTTTAATTTTATAAAAATTTAAATTTCTTGAATGGAGTTGATATGGATATTCATAATTGATATGTGATATTGTTTATATTTTAATTTCTAATTTATACTTATTGATTCCATAAAAATTATGTTATTATTACTATTTTTCATCATGTTATTTGTATAATAATATTGTTCTGTTCAGTTTTTTTCGTTGATATTTTTTTGTTATATTTTTAATTCTAGACGTGATTTTATGTGGCCAATTATGGTATAGTGCAGTTGATGTTTTGATAGCGTTGAAGATTACATTTATATGCTTAGAATAATATGATGTGGTTATAGTTATTTTATATTCTATATGTTATTTTTTGGTGGTGGGTTTGATGGTTATTATGGTTTACTTTGGAGTGGTCAATATGATTATATAATAGTTACCTATAAGAAATCTATAACAGAATTAAGATTAATGAAATGTTTAATTAAAATAAGATATTATAATAATATGAAATGATACATTCATAATTAAATTAATGTAAAAATATATTTTTTGTGGAATATTATATAGTGGAAAAATCATGTGTTATAAAAATTTACGAATTTGATAGATAAAGAGTATCAATGTTAGTTAATATTAGTATTGAATTATTTCGTGAAATATATATTATGAGTTGGTTAATTTTATATGTGAGAAAAAAAATTATAAATAAATTGTATCTTATTTGATTGAAAATTACATGGTTATTAATAAATAATCTATCTGTGGAAAAAAAATATTTATTCCAAAAATTCTGAAGGCCAACTAAATTTATAGACATGATATACGTAGAATACAATGAGGGTAAACAGAGGGTTGAGTGAAGAATGTGATCTTTAGTGAAGTATCATTCCACAATATTCCCCCAAACCCCCACTTCACATATGGACATTAGTAAAAGAACCATAGGAAATAATATTATATCCCGATTTTGTAGGAATCCTTTAGACATAATAACCACGGTAGGGAAACTCGTGGTTTAACTCATAAAATTGTATGAGTTTATGCATACATCTCATCCCATAAATTTACATACCCTTTTAAAATATATTTATTAATAATAATCTCATTATGGATAGACCAAAAAAACCCTTATTCACACATATAGTCCCACATAGTCAAATGAGTGAACCTATGGCCTTTTTAAAAATTTAAAAACACCGGCTGATTTTTTATCTTAATGATCATGTTGGTGCTTCCTCTCACTCAATATGGTCTAATTTTCATAACCTCCCCTCCTCTTTGTGCTACCTCACCCATATTATCCTATTTTATCTACCTAAAATTCCTTTCACACATAATTATAAACCATAGTATCTTGGAAGCCTCTCGACTCACGGAATTGAACACATATCATTGGATACCTTAAACTTCCCTCGCACCCCAGAAACAAGTACTTAGGGATTCTACTTTTGTTTCCTCTACATTTCCAAAACTATATCTCACAACCCAATTTTAAATCACTCAAGTTTAGTTCTATTGTAGGATCGCTATCACACTCTTTATGTATCTTTTATTTTACTTTTTATTTTTCTATGGTGAACTAAATTCTTATTTTTATATTTATGGGTGATAATAATATTATTGTGAATAGTTCTTCTCTTTATAAACTAATGTGAATTGTTTATCTCGACATTAATTTTATATCATGTTAATTTTTATTTAATTATAATGTATTCTATAATTTTATTCAATTTTTGATTTGAAATTTACTATTGTGGATAAATTTGATGTGATTTTTTTTATCGGTTTAAATATACAATAATTCATTCTCTAAGTGAAAATTGTATTTTCTGTCCAAACTTTTTGTGGCATTGAACAACTATTTTAATATTATAATGAAAAAATATTCATGTTGAGATGGTAATTTTATATTAATGATTAAAAATATTTAATACATTTTTAGTGAAATTTTGTTTCCACTATCTTACAAAAAAATTATGATTTTGGTAGACTATTTTATTTATTAAATTTATTCAATTTATTTTGATGTATTTGTAGTGTGATAGTGGCATATTTTATCATGGTTATGTGTAATATGTTTGTTCCAATCTAGCATGGTATTCTCAGTGGGTTTTGTGGGAGTATATATAATACGGAGCAACATCATGATAGTTATTTTTATGGTTAATTTAAGATTGGTCATCCATAGGTATATGATTTTTGGTTCCTATGTCTAGAAGTTTTATCTTGTGTAATTTTTTATTTTTTTATAGTCTTGTGAGATTGTGATTGGAGTAAATGATATATTCTTACTTGTAATTAAGAAGGAAATGTATACTCTCATGTTTTAATACACTATTAGTGACTATTTCCTATACAATTGTCATTTCTACACAAAACCATATATTTACCATTCCAGACATGTAGATCAGAAATAAAAATGCTTCCCAAAACCCGATGATCCATGTTATTGATATAACAAAACTACATGATTTTCATACATTAAATATCCAATCATGGACTGATTTGTCTGTAATATTTTTTAATACCCTAAATATTCCATAAAAAAGTAACAAATATAATTATTTCATCTTATATTTTTTTGATAGGGAAACTCTCGCCATAAAACCATGAATTGAAGATGGGAAAAAAGAACTGAGTTTGGGGATGATGCTTAATCAAACTAAGAAAACTACCCAATAAAACACACAAAATTTATTCCAAAAAAGTGATCCACTGTCTCAAAATAGAGTTGATGATATAATTTACATCTATAATCTAAATTAACTCCATTTTATTTAATTATTTTTTCTATAATAATAGATTTATGATGAACAACCAATACCAAACAAATGATTCTATTTTGGATTTATTTCAAACATAAAATATAACTATGAGTATATATTTCATATATATGGTGAATGTTTATGAGACTACATTTTAAATTTGGACTAAATCATCAAGATCAATCCATGTGGTTAAAATATATTTATCTTAATCATCCTCTAGAAATATACCTTTAAAAAACTCCGTATAATTAGCGTCAAGGACTACACCGATTAATTATTGATGCGCACTATACTCTATAATGGTTATCTCTTTATCTGAGTAGTGGGGAAAATGAATAGGAGTGATCAACCAAAAATCCATAAAAAATAACACCTTCATTTCCCAATGACTCCTTGTGAATGCTCTAGGAGGGTGACGATGTGTTCATGAATATTCCTTTATGTTGGATAACTAAAGTTTTTATTTTAAACAGATATATTTTTGGATATCATATATTTCTATGTTGTGAATTATTCCCACAAGGAACTTCCTTATATGGATTCAGATGTATATTTTTTCTACATGAACTATATGGTGTCATCCATACATTTCTTATCGACCTCTTTAGTAAGCAGTTTAGATATGAACTTATAGAATTCATAGATACGCCTTCATTCTATATGGGAATCATATATGAATAAATTTAACTTATTATTATTTTTTAAATGAATATGTTAACAACATTGATAATAGTTAGGATTTACTTGGGGATTGAAGTTAGAACAATAGTAAACAAATTCATTCTAACATAATAATATAAAATATTAATCTTCCAATTCGTAATCATTCCTATGATTTCTTGATCAGATTTTGGAAATCATAGATATGAATTCTACAAGTTATTATGTGTTCCTTGACATACAACAAACCAAAAATAATTATTTCAAAATTAATCCATTTTTTAATATTATTAATGTGGCTTGTCAAATAATTTTTAATAATGTAGGAATTTATTTTATCCAGATTAACATATTAGAACTCATTCTACAGTAATGATTAAAAAGGTCTTTGTAAACCCATATTGAATAGATCTATCCATTAGTGAAGAAAAATATAACATCAGTAAATAATAACTTATAGATTATCAAAAAACTATACCTACATTTTTTGGTATAATGTAACAAAAATTGAACTCTTGATGGATATTTAATCTATACGAGTATTTAGAAATAATAAAAGAGTTGAAAATAGATGGAATCATTATTGTAGACCTCTTGTTACAATGAAGAAGTCAAAAATATAACACATTAAAGATAATAATACGAACATAATTCTATATCTTTGAAATAATAATCACATAACCATTCAGATAACCCATAATTGTTCATAATTTTTCAGATAAATAAACACGTCAATTATTTCAAAGGATTTATACTTGTATATATTAAAAATTATATTTTATCTCCTAACATTATTATTGTGGTTATGAATCTTCTTCTACATATTGTCAATGACTACTTGGATTATAATTTTTTGAATAAAACCATAATTTTCGTCAAAAATTATTTTTGGGAATATATGGATATAATATATCATTAAGAAATTATAAATGGATTCAGTAATGGTAATTAAATAAGATTATATAGGAAAATTGACTAATGTTACTCCGGTGATTCACTATTGGGATAAGAGTGAGGGATATTTCACACCATTCCCTAGGTAGGTGAACTCCTTTAACGTAGTGTTAGATCACCCAATGAACTCATTATAGATAATCTCCCACACTAGTATGTAGAATGTTCTTCGAGATTTACCAAGTCCTGGTGAACTTTATAGGTTAAAATTCCTAAACAAATTATATTTATTTTCCTCATTTATAACAACTCCATAAAAATAATTGGTAATTATATCGATGACATGAGAGATTATACTAAACAATTTACTGACTCTGTTTATATTATTATCTTTACTTGTGTTTTCCATGATCTTTAGAAAATCCTAGAAAAATGGTCCTCTATGAGGAGGCCATTTGTATTAATATCACAAAAATAGAGTCATCCTCCTACTGAAAGTTGAGTTGTAATTTGACTTTCATTTTCATCACACATGAATTAAATGAATTCATGTTTTAGTCACCATCAGTTAGCCATATCTGTATAATTTTATCTTCATATAGGGACTATGTATAACTAAAATATTAATTTTTTTAAGAAATAACAATTATCTGATTTCTTTATATTTCCAGGGTTGTTTTTTTGATAAAATAATTTATTATGTAGGTATATAACCATGGACATAAGGATTCTAAGTCATTGAAATTTAATCCTGATAGGGATAGATCATTAATTTTTTAGACTATATTGAGGAATTACTAGTACGAATGATTTATCACCTCAATTTGACTATATTTCCACCCATTATTCACACCACCAAATTCACGTAATGAATGATTACTTGACGAGGGGTTTGATCATGGTGAAGTTGGAAGTTATTAATTTTCATTATCTGAAGAATTTAACTAATCCCTATCATTTACTTAAAGGATAAAACATAAAAAAATCATAAGAAACCCTATGGATGGATCATTATCAGATGCAAAATGAGTGTCAATAGACATGTGAACTATTTGGAAACTATGCTAGGTGTTAATAGGGATCCCACCTTCCCACGTACCACATTTGGTCGATAGTAAAATGCATCGATGGACATGATAACATCAATAAAACTCTTACATAATCATGAGAAGTTCCAAGGTACATATATTCTATGAGAACCACATGGCCATAAATAGTATTTGGGTGGATTCATGTTGGTGAATTTTGAAAATTTGATACAATGACACTTACCAATGAATATCTCAACTCCTTTGTCGATGAAAAATTCAATGAACTGTGATACATTTTTTGAAATCCAAAATCTCAAGAATGATTTTTTTTTTAATTCCAATTGTGATCGAGGCCTTTTTTGGTTGATAGTACACTTACAAAGGTTTCATGCATGGATTTTTCCCATTACCACCCCTAACAGAAAGGCTACATAACTTGTTGATATTCAATATGATGGGATGTGAAATAGATGGTGGACTATCATTCCATACAATGTGATAATATTAATTTCATGGCCCTTAGTTGCATGTGGTGTGAAGAGTTATTTATGAATTTTTTTTGAATTTCATTATGTAAACCCATGTGGTAGCATGACTTCATTTACACAAAGATATAGTGACACATTGAACCATATGTGTTTCATCTCCATTATGAATCCATGTAATAAATCTTTCTTATTTTCACCATCCTTTAGACACTTGTTACATTAAATTTTTATAGAGTATTTTCCTCCTCCAGTGACATATCTGATAGACCCTTATATGAGTTCATAAGAATAATACAAGTGGAATCAACCTATCCCAATGTCATTCTATTATGATTGGCTTTGATATCTCCATCCATTTACTTACACCTTATATGATTATTTCTTCACTGTCAGAACCATTCGAAAATATATTTCATTACTACACTAATTTCTATTTGTAGAATATCCTGAGAATCTCTGTATACTGAATGATGTGATGATTTATGAATAAAATTCATTAAATAGTCATATTTAATCACCATGATAGAAATAATTAAACATGGATTATCTATTCCAACATCATTCACTTTTAGTAAAAAGTGGGAATGGTCAAAAAAGGATCATTCCAGGTGAGATACATAAGTATCGAATATGACTTTATTCCATTGAAGGTGGGTCATATATTTGTCAAGATAACTCTGGACTCATTGATCCCCCTTATTACTAATACACAAGGATTAATAGTCTCCATCTACTAGTATAGTTTAGCATCGACATATTTTAATGATACCAAATAAATTTTCTTTAATTTCAAATTAATTTCATGTTTTGATGATAGTCAACTATTTTATAGCCAAATTTATAAAAACAGTTTATTAGAGATGTTTCTATGATTACCTATCATGTGAGGAATCTTAGGTGACCGTGAATATCAAGTGACTATGTGGAGGTTACCACACAATTAACTCCAAGTGGAAGTATGTACAATCAATTTATCTTGTGAAATGATACAATTATGTCTAAGTCACGAAGAGACAATCTGTTAATTTCCATGTGATCGCATGTCTATTAAAGCAAACACATGTTAATGATCATGTCCTCATGTGTCAGGTAAGAAAATTTTCTATGTATCGAAGTGAAATTGTGTCTATGAATAATTTATAGACTCCATGAATAAAATAATATATCATGAAAAAACGAACCTACTATGAAATGTAATGATGTGACATTGTGATGAAAACAAGTTATTATAAGAATAAGTGAAGTGATGATATTAAATAAATATTCTACCACATGAAAAAATGAATTGATCTTGAGAGAAAATCATGTAACTAAGAGAACTATAGAATATATAGCATATATTGGTTAAGTGACCACATGTGGAAAAGAAGTTACAATATAAACAACCCAAGTTAATGTGTCATATGATTTTGTTAATGTGATCATAGAAATTAACTATGTGAAGTAACCAAGGATCATCATATCCAAGAATTAATTGAAGACCATGCAATCATATCTAACATAAGTAGTGAGGTATTTTCAAATATATAACTTCTATATTTTTATCATTAATTATATGGATAGTTTATTTAAGACTGAAATTAATATCATTTAATAGCTACATTGTGATGGACTTGTAATTAAGATTAATATGCACTCATGGACATAGAGTATTGAAATATTAGAGAATAATTGATAATATGAAAGTTTCTGATGTCTATAAAGATACATAGAAGAATTTCAAAAAATTCGATGACACTCTGTTTTTGAGACTTCCATACTAAAATTGAGGTGAAGAAAATCAAGAATTTCAATAATGACTACATAATGACAAGATATAATTAAACTGAGTTGTTTCAAATATTATCTCATTTTAATATTTAAACATTCTATTATAAATTACATTTAAAGATATTTTTATTTTATTTTATTTATTCCTTAAAATGATATCATTTATCTTATTAAGGATTTATATAGATTCTATTATATTTCTTTTACATATCTGATCCCACATAGAACTATTGAATTGTCGTTGTGTACCATGTACTACCTATGGGATGTTGTTTTTTGAAAACCCTGTCTAGGTTTTTGAACAGTTGATTTGTTTAATAATGTACATAGAAAGTGTTTATTTACAAGTGGAGAGGACTGCGTCATTAATAAAAAATGAACATATTGTTTTATAATCTGAATATTTTCTTATTTTATTTTCTATGATTAAAATAAAACCAATTTTTTTTTAATAAAATATACAAATACAATACTTTTATAGTAAGATATAATTTTTTTTATATGTGGTTTTGATATATATAAAATTATTTCGAAATTTAATGGTCTTTAAAAAAATTAACTAAATTGTGATATAACATTAAATTAGATTTTCAAAAGATCAAATTATATACATCCTCTATTTTAGTTAAATAGGTTGTATTTAAAAAAAGTATTGAATTTAGGCTCAAATTGTTTTTAACTTTAACCTTAATTTGATAATAAATTTACCATTGTCATGATTTTTTCACTTGAACCAACATTTGGTATCAAATTAATTTTATATATATCTAAATACAGTCTAGTTTTACCGAAATATATAAATTTTATTTTTTGGTAATTTATATTATTGTAGATAATATTAGGATAGAGGTTACTACCACTAACATTCCTAATTATTTAAATGTTACAAACAAAGAAGTGTGAAGGATTAAAACAAATATATATATTTGGAGAATTGTATTTGATGTTTCGACTGTAATATAGGAAAATTAAAAAATACCAATGCCTTTATGGTTGATTTTAGTTATTCCACTAAGTCCACTTATAAATAAAATTATAAGGTTGTGATTGTATTATACAATGAATTAAGGGAATACGAATTTAATATAATTTCTTCTTATTCTACTACATAAAAAATATCGGAAATACATTTTATTTCTCATGATGTGACATCAAATTTTGAAGAGATACACCAAAATAACAATCCCATTAAATACTGAACAATTAAGTTGAAAAGTGATGAATTAATTTATGATATTTATCTTGAGTTCAATGATACTGTAAAAATGAATCATGTACATAGGAATGAAATTTAATATAATAATCATGTGAGGAGACACAAGTCATCCTTATAATATTAATGGATAGTATCCTCTATTAAAATAATATAATCCGGAAACATAAGAAAAATTTCAGTCAATGATTTAAGAATAGATACCTGGGCCTTTTCAATATATAATTTTCTGATTTTTAACATAAATATATCAATTAGTACGTCACAAAAATCTTGAGAATAATATAATATTGAAAACTAGGTTGATAAAACATACAAATAAAACAAAAAAACAAGTTAAATTCATTCGTCATAATGAGATCATAAATTCATTTGATATCCTAAATGTTATAGGATAACCCGGGGAACACAGAAAAAAAGAATGTGATGAGCTATATACACCAATAATTGAATGAACATGTTAATGAGTCGTAACATGAGAGTCAAATAGAATAATATGATATCATAAAAGTTAAGACTCCTGAATAATCCCATGGGAGAATAACTAAAATAATGTGGTATAATAGGATCCTGACAACATAAGAAACTGTTAGAAACATAAAACATGATAGAAACATCAGTCAAGGATAACTTCCAAGCCAACTTTACATGGTTGCAAAAGTCCCATCATGGATTAGACTCACCCTATAATCCCATACATGATGTATCATTGGGAGATAACTTTACCCAATGCATTAGAGTGCTATACAATCATTCTCATCATAATAGGTACAAGCTTATGTGGTCCCAAAAAAGGAAATAAATAATAAGGAATTTATTTTATAAACATAATAAATATATTAACCCAAAAAATTAATGGATAATTTTTATGTATTTATTTATGATATTTATAGAAAATAATATTCATTTCATAATGTAAAATTGTTCGATAAGGTCTGTCGGGGAGATAAATTTCATGACACAAAGGAAAATGGTGGCTCCGAAAGATCCCAAAGAATATGTCTGAATTTATTATTCAATTTCACTTAACACCATGGATAAAAAAAACTTCATTTAATTACATGTTGAGAACCTTTTTAATGTATATATTATCTATTATAATTTTATTAATTTAATTTAATACTATTTTAATGAGATTTAATATTGAATTTCCATTTCCCATGGGTGTTTCTTTCATGGTTCCATGGTCGGATCACTTATATGTAATTATGGAAGATCTAGTAAAATGGGACTAAAAATACAAAAGTGAAATTGCATTTTATTATAATATTAATAGAAATTATAATTCTCCCAAATACCCATATGATTTCCAATATATGTATGATTCTTTTATTAAATATGTATTGATTTTATAGTTTTTCATTTTAGATGTTTTATCATCCATCATGAAAAAATAATTTTATTTATGATTATGGATATATATTCAACTAAGAATGATATATATATATATATAATATAAATATTTAGTTCATTTTAAACCATTATATGTGTAATTATAACTATGTTGAATCCAATAGTCAAAAGAAACTCATCATCCGCGATGATGGTGAACCAACATAATATGGACTGCAGTTTCATTTTTTAGAATAAAATAAGATCAGAATGGGGTGGATGTTAGATATTCCAGTATTAATATAACATTAAATTATATACAAGATTATAGGGTAATTATTGTTTATATTATAATTGATGTGAGAGGATTGTAGAAGAAGAAATGAATTCGGAAAAGGCAATTTGCGAATATTTCATCTTAAATGTCCTCTCCTTGATGAAATCTATAAGGGATATGGAATTGGTATTTTGGTGAGAAAATAATAACTAGGATTTTGGGATATGTTTTTGAAGATATATGAATATAAAAGTTTCAAGACCCAAGACTTCGAAGTTTTTTAGAGAAGGGTAGTGAGGGGTTGTATTTATAAGGTTACGAGAGGGGTATTTTTGGATATTACATTCATTATTTTTTTATTTTGTATCAAAAAATAGATAATATTAATTTTTGTGACAATATATACTAAATAGTTCATGTGAGGTCAAAATAATTTGTGGTTACATCATACATGACTAAATAATTATTGTATTTAGCATATAATGATAAATATCATATTTCACCATTCACTAAAAAATAAACTATTTTATAAAAATACCAAAAATTCACGCATTCCCTTTTTAAACATATATACTCTAAAAATGGAATTAATTTTTTGAAAATTATTTTAAAAATAGGATAAAATTAATTTTTAATTACAATCCTCTGTATTTTGAAAAAACAAATTTTAATGTAATGGCCATTTTTCTCATCCCATGAAAATTTAATAAAGATATCATAAAACTATATTATCATTATAATATGACATAATATTAATTTATAAATCCATTTCATGAATATAATAATTTATAAATCATTATATTTATAATAAAAGTTCAATTTTAACATTCGTGTTCTATTAAAATAAAAACACAAAATGTACCATTCATAAAACACATATTTACATGTACCATGATATAAACATATCATATATTAATTTTATAATATAAATAAGTTTTATTTTACACTTTAATACATAAGGATTATATTATAACTATCATGTTATTTTTTATAACTGACAGATTACTATTCTAATGCTCGGGTTCCAATTCTAATAGTTACATTACTATTCCAATTATTTGATGTATAATAATCGTACATGTTCTATACTATCTATTAGTACCTCAAATTTAATTCATCCCACATTCACACAAATTTTCTCCCACAGTTAAATATATTTTCATTTTCTAAAGTCATAAATTATTACTAAAATTATACTCTATTTTTACATAGTTTCTTGTAGTGTGATTATTATTTTTTTGATCAATAAAATAAAATTTTTCCTATTTTTTATATTGTTTTTTATTTACTATCCCATTTTATTACCTTTTATTATTATGGGTATTTGTTTCCAAAATTTTATGTTTAAATTATTTTATGAAATTGTTTTTTGGTTTCATCATTTGTCGCATATGCTTTACCGAATATGGCACATTTATAAACCTTTAAAATTAATTCCTTTGATAGATTTATGTTCCATTAAATTCTTCCCCCATAATAAATAACAAACAAAATTTTATTTTTACTTACTATGTTGGAAAAAGTGAGTATACCGTTATTTCATGCCATGCTCAGTTTCCTCAGTTCCTCCCCATACTCATGTTTTCACCATAGTATTTTGATTAGGTAAATTTCAATATTTATTAGAACTGTATCTATATGGTAAACAATTTTCAGAAACTAATCCTCATTGGATATATCATTTTTTAGATATACTAGCTCTAAATTCCTTACATGTGAGGGATCTAGTATGTAATCCTTAATTGGGACATGTGGAATACCTAATGTGCTTGAGAAGGGAATGGTGGTAGTTCTAATTGATCAGAAATATCTTCAATTTTATCTAGAATCTCGAAGGGTCTAATATATATCAGACCTATCGTACCCTTCCCCCCAAATCTGATTACTCTCTTTGATGGATATATTCATAGAGACACAATATATCTAACCTAAAATATCATTTCTAACCAATAATTATTATCATTACTCTTCTGTTGAAATTGAGTGTGATGACCTGGATTTTCCAAGTAATATTTCTTAATTTAAGCAATTATTATGAGTTTTAAAAAAATCACTGTGCATTATTCCGAGGATCGGTGTGGTCAGAAAGAATATTTGAACATTTTTTGAAAGTGTGTTTAGTAAATGCACTGATGGGATTTTATATCATTATAACCAGTGCTAGGATGAAAAATATGAGGGCACCGTTGAATCCGCAGCGCTGGGATTCTCTTATGGGAGGCTTCACATCGACCAGAGAAGGTCATCAAAAAAGATATTTTTTGGATATTTAAGAGAATAATAAATTAACAAAGTTATTTTATTACTCTATATTACTTTTCCTCTAATAGTCAAGAGGCGGAGTAAAGACCAATGACATGTCAAGCTATTAAATGGCTTGAATCCCCTTTATTCATATGACTACACCATTGGAATTAGAAAGGTGCCTTAATTAAATTAACGACATTAATTCCATTTGTGTTACTCACCCTCCCCCTGTCTTATTTATAAAGAGCTTGGGGTGGAGTATTGGCACAGTTTCACTATGTGGTGATGCTCTAGAAAAGTATTGTGACACCAACCACTTGGTGGAAGGAATCGGTTCTAGAAAATGGTGACCAGCTCTAATAAATCACGAATTGATGAACACTGAATATTTCTCAAATGTGGATGTTCTCCAATGATCCTCAGGTATGGAATTATCTTGTATTAATTTCACGAGAATATTGTAACCTATTATTCCCTCGTGTTATTGAGCTAACGCGGAGGGTATGGGCCAAATGAACAAGGCTCAGACCCACTTCTACGTTATTGATATATGTGTTCATCATGGAATATTTACTCCGGTGGGACAAAACCCGGAATGGAGGGTCAAGCAGTGAATAGGTTATCATGAGGAGGCCTTTGGTTCCTTTGGATGGAAAAACAGGCCAATGATGCTCATCCAGTGTCCCACGGAAGACCTCTGGTGTCGCACGGGCACGGCAGCACCTGCTGGTGAGGGAAGAGGCTCGAAACAGCCGGTCGCGGAAGAGATAGTGGAACACCCTCGTTCACCACCAGAAGGGAAGGCCATGGTCGTAGCTTCGGTGTACAACGTCTGCCAACACCAGCCGTCAATGAGTGGAGCTGGAATGGCTTTCCATCACGCGTCATTGGAGAAGGTAGTAACACGAAGCTACGATAGTGGAGGAGGGACCGACCCCTGGGGGTCACGTAGAAACCAGACAGTGCGACGTGGTGATGTCACTCCATTACCTAAATGGATTAGCTATTTCAGAGAAAGGGGTTAGCTCTTCCCACCAGTGCCAGCTAGGGCATGCCCCAGTAAGCGGGCCGCTCGAGTCCAGTAGGCCATACCCTTCACAGGCAAGGCTGCACGATCTTAGTGGGTCGCGCCCCTTCCTGGGTCGGGCCTCACCGGCCCAGCTCACCAGGACGGACTACAGCCCCACCAAACCAGACCAGTCTAGTCTGGTTTAGGTTGGGCCAGTATAGACTCAGACCGGGTCGAGTTAATTAGAAACATGTCAGGTCAGCCCTGACCGGATCGAGTCGGGTCAGTATGACAGGGTCGGACCAGACCCAGAACATTCGAGACCCAATTTCACTAAAAGAGCCATTACATGTGAACCATGCATCCATTTGAAGAATTGTCAGCAGAGATGATGTCCTTTGAGCGAGACGGTGGTTTTTTTATACAACACATGAGTTTTGGAGAACATTAGAGTATGATCGAAATGGATCTCACCTGAATCCAACATATCCCATAGTTCTAAAACACTTATAAGTCACATGACGAGGGTCAGATTGACACGCCATGTAACACCCCAGGATTTCAGAGTGTGTTATTTCTTAAAAATAATTCAATAACTTGCACTACACGCAACACCGAGTTCAATCACACCATTAAAAGAGGTCATGAATAGTATTAACTACATTTTGAACTTTATATAATCCTTATAATTTTAGAATCCATATTATGAGTTTCTTAGACATAATGTAAGAACAAATTCATTTTCAATATTGCACTTTTACCAAATTTTAATAGTGACCCCTTTTTAGATACTATATTTTAAACTTTTTGACTAAATGGGGACATCAAAAATTTAAAATGAAACATCCCAAGCTTCCACGGTACGCTAGCGTGTCTTGTACGCAACACCGAGTTCTAACACACCGTAACCAATCAAACTAGCTGTTATGAATAGTAATACCTACTTTTTGAAGTTATATATATTTTATATTTTAAAATGGACTTCATTTTTGGATTCGGAATATCAAATTTAGCCTAAGGTGAAATTTTGGTACTTTTCGGATAACTTTCATATTTTGATGAATAGTGAAAATTACTAAATTTTAATTAAAAACAACTTTTTTAATCAAAATAATTAATAGTGATAAATTGTGAATTTGAGTGGTTTTAAAGTATATTTAGAATATATTTTTACCATTTAATATAATGTTTGTCATTGGACATAATTTTACAATTAAACCGAACATAAACAAGTGTCAATCTTTTGATAGTTATTATCTCTTAAAAACACGATTTTTGTTTTGACAGCGGGAATTAATTTTAAATTAATTTCTGCCACTTCTGTATTTTGAATTTAGGAAAATGGATTCCATATTTGGAATCAGGATTTTCAAATTGTGTAAATAGGTAACTTTTATTTTTAGACATTTTGAATAATTACTGCGGTAAATATTTTATTTACCATGGTTAAGGGTAAATCCGGTAAATAAGGGTTAACAAAAATAATATTATAATAATACTAAATTACCCTAAAACGTGTCTTAACCCTATTGGTTGATACATGGTCGACCATGGGCATCTTTGGGTCTATTTTGGGACCCCATGGATCCACTTGTAAGTGATAATGACACTTTATTTTAATTAAGTCAAAATGAATACAAAAATGACACAAGCATATATCTTTTAGCAAAACAATTGTTACATAGAGTTATATAAGTTGGATTTTAGATTATAAATATTAATTAGAAAGATAAAAAGATTTCCTACATAATGATATTTTATTTATAATTTTTAGACATTAAATAATTTATTTTATTTATGACACAATGATGATGCAGTAATTACTATAATAGTGAAAAATTAAAATAATTGATATTATAAATACCCAAAAAAATATAATATGAAACTTTTAATGAATTAAACTAATTTTATAGGATAATATGATATATTGGGATTGATTTAATTGACTTTTTTCGAAGTAATCAATCTGTTATGAGTTTCACAAAAATCAACTATTGAATAGTGTCAAAATTGACATAAAAGAGTTCTTAAAACAAATATTATATTATTAATTGATATTAAATTCTAAAAAATCTAAGGTTCGGCCAATAGACTTATATCAGGATAGGTTCATCATTAATGGACCACTTGGGGGTCTCTTGGATGTATATAGTAAGTTTATTAACCATATTATATAAAAATACAAATAGACATTGTTAAAGTGAAACTAATTAACTTAGAGTTAATACTTAAAGATAAGGTTAATATAAGTACCCAAACCTGTCTAAATTCTATTGGTTGAGTGGTTTTAGACCTATCCCCACCTTAGCCTCTGAATAGTCAACTTTGGAGCCATTGGAAACCGAATATGAATTTATTATAAATTAATATTTCTAGCTTTTCCAAAGGTGCCCCTCACCCCTGTTATAAAAGGGCACTCCTACTTCTCATTTCTTCACACCTTCAAAGCCTTTTGGTTCGGCCAAACTCTGCCCAAATACTCTCCCAACATCCCGCACTACAACCTAGAGGCCTTAGTTTGATCAGAAAGCCAACCTAAAGAGCCCTTTTGATCAAATCAAAAGGAAGAACCCGAAGAAGAGGTAATGATTTCACCACCCTTCTCCAAGTTCATTTCTTCTTCCACTTCTTCTTCCTTTGTTCTTACCATTCTAAAATAATAACTCCAGTATCTCACATATACTATGATGTTATTATAAATATGGTACAATCATATTCAGTATTCTATCCACCCTTTGAATAACATGTCACCATACGTGCGTACGTACGGCTTACCGTCTCCACGTCGTGGTGTAATTGTTATTCAATATAATATTATTTGGATGGGTATAATAATGATATGTAACTAATGTAAATAATAAATATAACATGTTAATGATTCTGTATATATTATATACCATCCATTTATATATTATTTTAATATCAAAAGAATGACATTGTCGCTCGTGCGTACGTACGGACTACCGTCTCCACGAACGCGATGAGATTCATTCTCCATCGTATCCATTCAAGTATAATTATCATTTGATGATTTAAAAATAATGTTTAAGGACTAGATATCATTCTGGATATGAATATGATACAACAAACATGGCTTATGTAACAAAACATATAAAAGAAAATGAGTAAGTTAACTCCCGAAACGACGATAATTCTAAGATATTATTAACAAATCAATATTAAAAGATCATATATGATATCATATTAATGTATATGAATCTTGTATAATTTAATAACAATTATTTCACCATTATACAGGAGTTTAACCTACCCCAACCAAGGAAAAGTACAAGTTAAGGGTTATTTCACAATCTCATCATTATCCGAAGTTGTTTATACGTAATAATCTACTGGGATATCTTTATCATCCACATCCATGTTTCTTAAAAATGTATTTCAAAACATTTTTACTATTTACAAGAATATGGGTTAAAGTCATTTATACCCTTGTTTGACGTTTTATAAGAGGTTTATAAAGGAATCTTTCCGTCGTTTTCAAAACAAGGTCCTTTTTAACCTTTTCGTCAGAATTGAGGTAAGATTGTTTTTTTTAACTTATACGGCGGGTGCGGTTATTTTACGCCGTTATAAAATCTTCAAAGCTTTACTTACAAGCTTATAAGAATATTTTCATTGAAAATGTTTTATTTTATATGGATCTTAAATGATTTCAAAATAAAAGGAGATATTTCTTTAAAAAAAATTTCATTTCATCTACGTCAACATCCTTTGATGGATTTTAAGATTATTTGAAGTTGATTTATTATGATACAAAACTTCTATATTGTATTGAAGGTTTTGTGATATGTTTGACTATGGATGTGCTATTTTTATACCATTCATAGTTTATGGTGAAATTATTGACATTTCGTATGCTAGTTTTAATACGAATGTTTATGTTATGTTTAAACCTTTTCATATGGGAATGCATTGGACTTAATAAGTGACGGGTGGAGCCCGCTATAGCTCCTCGATGCATCGGTAGGTCTCATGAGACAAACTAGTGTCTTGGCACAAGGCCTTGACAAAATCGTATTTGTAGTCTTGGCACGAGGCCTTGGCTATGTGGTTATGATAGTCTGGCATTATGCATTCCAACATTATGAAAGTGTTTATTGATTTTTGCATGTGATTATTTGATTAGTAGAATATCCATGTGAATGAGTAAATGGAATTATTTCATTTTATTTATGCCATACCATGTTGAAAGTTCATTTTTGAAAGGCTTTTGTTTTAGTTATAAATTGCCTTAAAAGTTTATTCTTATTTATGAAAGTTTCCGCTATTTTGTTATCCTTACTGGGCATTCGAGCTCACCCCTTTTATATGTTTTATTTTTCCCAGGAAGTGAAGAAGTAAATTATGAATGACCTCCAGGGATATTATGTGGGGATATGAGTGTGGATTATGGAGACATTATGTTGTTGTAGTAGTTTTTCATTTTATGATGTAATGTAAAACCTATGAATATATCTAGTGTTTCCAAGGCTACTAAACCAATCGGTCTTTCGAGATTTGATCTTTCTTGTGATCATGCCAATGTTATGTAATAATGCACCGACTCTGGGTAACTAGGGTCGGGGCGTTACAGTTGGTATCAGAGGAAGTTTAGTACAAACCTTGGAAACTAGATTTAGATAAACTCTGATTAGAGCACGTAGACCTAAGATGAACTTTGAGGATTAGTATAGAAGAACTTCCTAGAATTTTGGTATTGTAGAGATTTTGTGAGTTTTCCAAGAAATACATCCCTGTCTGGATACGAGCAGGTAGAGGCGGCTCTGGCACAAATGTACCTAGGGGTAAAACCCGAAAACACCGCTTTGAGCTAGACTCGAATGGGAACTGGTGCACGACAACGGGCCTTGCTGCACTCTTGGTTACGACACTCCCGGGGGATATGCTTAGGATAACTCTCATTTTCTTTACAAATCATTATGAAGGGTTTATGAGTATATAATTCCTCAAAGAAAACATTTTTATGATTATGGATTATATCCATAAATATTTCAATCTATGTTATGTGTTTTATAAGTATGGGATTATGTATTTTGATTCATAAACTGGTCTAGTTTATGCCATTGATTAGAAATGGCGCCCAGTAGAAGGAATGAGAACTCCAGAAATGCACATGATCCAAAGAGAAGGAAGGATCATATCTTTCATGGTCTTAAGCTAGAATTGATAAGAGAAATAGTCTCCCATTTATTATCATCATATGAAGAAATAATATCATGTGTTGATAAGATAAGTAAAGAGTTTACTGAGTCATATGGCTTTGAAGGGAAGCAAGAGAAGAAAAGGATAGAAGAGAGAAAGATGGATAAAGGGAAGAGGGAAAAGAAGAATTTTCCCATATGTGGTAACTGTGGAAAGAAACACCCTGGAACTTGCCTGAAAGGAATGGGAGTTTGTTATAAGTGTGGAGGAAAAGGGCACAAAGTACATGACTGCAAGGGTAAAAAAATGGTTTCAAATGTACAATGCTTCATTTGCATGGAGTTTGGACACTACGCGAACCTATGCCCCAGTCATCAGACTATTCCGCAAATGATGCTATTGGATAATAATCAAGTTATGATACTACCACAGATGAAGAGGAATGATTAGAGTTCTTATGTTGATTATGTCAATTGAGTGTTGTATCAACAATGTACTTGTTATAATAATTATGGAGTATATAAGGATTGTACTGCAGTACTATTTCATTAAGGACATGAGATTGTGTGGAACAAAGAAAAGTGACTCAATAGCAGGATAAATTTTTGGAAAATATATGGTTGAGTGAATGATAAATCATAATATAGTTCTGATACTGAGGTAGTGATTTTGGAATAATATGTGATTGTTTTGGATAAATTATATTGGATATTATTGACTCCCTTGGAACTGATTAATGATTTGTATATTCCATCATTGTTGGGGTTTAAAAATTTTTTGGATTAATGAAGTATATCCAGCATTCTATATGGAATAAGGGAGCATGAATGTAATCAATAAGGAATATGGTAATACATGATGAAGGTATTAATATTCTATTACGGGGTAAAAAGGATCTATATTTTGTTTACCTTCCTTATAAATGTTGGACTGTGAGGTTAGACAGTAGTATTTTGGATAGTTCTAGTTTGGATTATTTTGGATTGCCATAAAAGGACAACCCGGAGGTCGGGCGGCAACCCGTCGCGTCCGGCAAGGCTGCGAGACTTGAACCCGCAACCGAAGGGCGACAAGGGTGTATCACCTACCACTGTCCCACGAGATGTCCTGAATTAAATAATGTAGTTTTTTTTAAAAGATCTGGTAGATGAATTATAATTCATTTATTTTGGAACCCTGTACGAATAGTATAAATAGAAAAAAAAAATTACGTTCTATTATCTTTTAGAGTGAAAGATGAGTTTGTGGTAGAAATTTATTAATGGGTAAAATTATAATTATAAAATAAGTATATCTCCTTATTATCTTATCCAATCTCATAAATAAATTCCTCAACATTAATAATAGAAACTTAGAACAAAAATGTTGTCCTAGATGGTACCTTAAATCATCACAAATTTATGGCTTTGGGATTGTTGGCCTTTTCATAGCCATGTTCTCTACCACTCTCCATCAGATAATTGATGGTTAGATTTCTCTTCCATATCCATATTTTCCTACATGGAACCCTAGTATGTGTTACTTTCGGTAATCTTCATACTTTCCACTCTTTATTTTAAATAGAGGCCTCATTAATTCATTTTTCGATGTGGGATTTCAACTAAGATATTTTGAAATGTCAAAAATGTGTTGTCCCAATACCATATATTTTGTTGAACCGATGGTACTTCAAATAATCATGGATTGATGAGTTTAAGGACCTCAATTTTATACTTGTTTGTGATTGATGACCTCAATCACTACCTATAAATATTTACGTTTTTCCTCCAATTATATGTCTCTAATTGCAACCAATGTTCTCCTAATCGAGATCATAATTTGGTGATGACTCATTAATTTCTCTTTTCCTCATATTAAGACTAAATTTTAGTAACCCAATTTCCAATGTGGGTTTTCCCACAAATATATTTTCTACTTTCAACCTTTTATTTTCAAAGAACAATTTCAAATTGCGAGGACGCAATTTATTGAAGGAGGGGAGAATGTAACACCCCAGGATTTCAGAGTGTGTTATTTCTTAAAAATAATTCAATAACTTGCACTACATGCAACACCGAGTTCAATCACACCATTAAAAGCGGTCATGAATAGTATTAACTACATTTTGAACTTTATATAATCCTTATAATTTTAGAATCCATATTATGAGTTTCTTAGACATAATGTAAGAACAAATTCATTTTCAGTATTGCACTTTTACAAAATTTTAATAGTGAACCCTTTTTAGATACTATATTTTAAACTTTTTGACTAAATGGGGACATCAAAAATTTAAAATGAAACATCCCAAGCTTCCACGGTACGCTAGCGTGTGTTGTACGCAACACCGAGTTCTAACACACCGTAACCAATCAAACTAGCTGTTATGAATAGTAATACCTACTTTTTGAAGTTATATATATTTTATATTTTAAAATGGAATTCATTTTTGGATTCAGAATATCAAATTTAGCCTAAGGTAAAATTTTGGTACTTTTCGGATAACTTTCATATTTTGATGAATAGTGAAAATTACTAAATTTTAATTAAAAACAACTTTTTTAATCAAAATAATTAATAGTGATAAATTGTGAATTTGAGTGGTTTTAAAGTATATTTAGAATATATTTTTACCATTTAATATAATGTTTGTCATTGGACATAATTTTACAATTAAACCGAACATAAACAAGTGTCAATCTTTTGATAGTTATTATCTCTTAAAAACACGCTTTTTGTTTTGACAGCGGGAATTAATTTTAAATTAATTTCTGCCACTTCTGTATTTTGAATTTAGGCAAATGGATTCCATATTTGGAATCAGGATGTTCAAATTGTGTAAATAGGTAACTTTTATTTTTAGACATTTTGAATAATTACTGCGGTAAATATTTTATTTACCATGGTTAAGGGTAAATCCGGTAAATAAGGGTTAACAAAAATAATATTATAATAATACTAAATTACCCTAAAACGTGTCTTAACCCTATTGGTTGATACATGGTCGACCATGGGCATCTTTGGGTCGATTTTGGGACCCCATGGATCCACTTGTAAGTGATAATGACACTTTATTTTAATTAAGTCAAAATGAATACAAAAATGACACAAGCATATATCTTTTAGAAAAACAATTGTTACATAGGGTTATATAAGTTGGATTTTAGATTATAAATATTCATTAGAAAGATAAAAAGATTTCCTACATAATGATATTTTATTTATAATTTTTAGACCTTAAATAATTTATTTTATTTATGACACAATGATGATGCAGTAATTACTATAATAGTGAAAAATTAACATAATTGATATTATAAATACCCAAAAAAATATAATATGAAACTTTTAATGAATTAAACTAATTTTCTAGGATAATATGATATATTAGGATTGATTTAATTGACTTTGTTCGAAGTAATCAATCTGTTATGAGTTTCACAAAAATCAACTATTGAATAGTGTCAAAATTGACATAAAAGAGTTCTTGAAACAAATATTATATTATTAATTGATATTAAATTCCTAAAAATCTAAGGTTCGGCCAATAGACTTATATCAGGATAGGTTCATCATTAATGGACCACTTGGGGGTCTCTTGGATGTATATAGTATGTTTATTAACCATATTATATAAAAATACAAAGAGACATTGTAAAAGTGAAACTAATTAACTTAGAGTTAATACTTACAGATAAGGTTAATATAAGTACCCAAACCTGTCTAAATTCTATTGGTTGAGTGGTTTGAGACCTATCCCCACCTTAGCCTTTGAATAGTCAACTTTGGAGCCATTTGAAACCGAATATGAATTTATTATAAATTAATATTTCTAGCTTTTCCAAAGGTGCCCCTCACCCCTCTTATAAAAGGGCACTCCTCCTTCTCATTTCTTCACACCTTCAAACGCTTTTGGTTCGGCAAAACTCTGCCCAAATACTCTCCCAACATCCCTCAATACAACCTAGAGGCCTTAGTTTGATCAGAAATCCAATCTATGGAGCCCTTTTGATCAAATCAAAAAGAAGAACCCGAAGAAGAGGTAATGATTTCACCACCCTTCTCCAAGTTCATTTCTTCTTCCACTTCTTCTTCCTTTGTTCTTACCATTCTAAAATAATAACTCCAATATCTCACATATACTGTGATGTTATTATAAATATGGTACAATCATATTCAGTATTCTATCCACCCTTTGAATAACATGTCACCATACGTGCGTACGTACGGCTTACCGTCTCCACGTCGTGGTGTAATTGTTATTCAATATAATATTATTTGGATGGGTATAATAATGATGTGTAACTCATGTAAATAATAAATATAACATGTTAATGATTCTGTATATATGATATACCATCCATTTATATATTATTTTAATATCAAAAGAATGATATTGTCGCTCGTGCGTACGTACGGACTACCGTCTCCACGAACGCGATGAGATTCATTCTCCATCGTATCCATTCAAGTATAATTATCATTTGATGATTTAAAAATGATGTTTAAGGACTAGATATCATTCTGGATATGAATAAGATACAACAACCATGGCTTATGTAACAAAACATATAAAAGAAAATGAGTAAGTTAACTCCCGAAACGACGATAATTCTAAGATATTATTAACAAATCAATATTAAAAGATCATATATGATATCATATTAATGTATATGATTCTTGTATAATTTAATAACAATTATTTCACCATTATACAGGAGGTTAACCTACCCCAACCAAGGAAAAGTACAAGGTAAGGGTTATTTCACAATCTCTTCATTATCCGAAGTTGTTTATATGTAATAATCTACTGGGATATCTTTATCATCCACATCCATGTTTCTTAAAAATGTATTTCAAAACATTTTTACTATTTACAAGAATATGGGTTAAAGTCATTTATACCCTTGTTTGACTTTTTATAAGAGGTTTATAAAGGAATCTTTCCGTCGTTTTCAAAACAAGGTCCTTTTTAACCTTTTCGACAGAATTGAGGTAAGAATGTTTTTTTTAACTTATACGGCGGGTGCGGTTATTTTACGCCGTTATAAAATCTTCAATGCTTTCCTTACAAGCTTATAAGAATATTTTCAAAGAAAATGTTTTATTTTATATGGATCTTAAATGATTTCAAAATAAAAGGAGATATTTCTTTAAAAAAAATTTGATTTCATCTACGTCAACATCCTTTGATGGATTTTAAGATTATTTGAAGTTGATTTATTATGATACAAAACTTCTATATTGTATTGAAGGTTTTGTGATATGTTTGACTATGGATGTGCTATTTTTATACCATTCATAGTTTATGGTGAAATTATTGACATTTCGTATGCTAGTTTTAATACGAATGTTTATGTTATGTTTAAACCTTTTCATATGGGAATGCATTGGACTTAATAAGTGACGGGTGGAGCCCGCTATAGCTCCTCGATGCATCGGTAGGTCTCATGAGGCAAACTAGTGTCTTGGCACAAGGCCTTGACAAAATCTTATTTTTAGTCTTGGCACGAGGCCTTGGCTATGTGGTTATGATAGTCTGGCATTATGCATTCCAATATTATGAAAGTGGTTATTGATTTTTGTATGTGATTATTTGATTAGTATAATATCCATGTGAATGAGTAAATGGCATTATTTCATTTTATTTATGCCATACCATGTTGAAAGTTCATGTTTGAAAGGATTTTTTTTTAGTTATAAATTGCCTTAAAAGTTTATTCTTATTTATGAAAGTTTCCGCTATTTTGTTATCCTTACTGGGCATTCGAGCTCACCCCTTTTATATGTTTTATTTTTCCCAGGAAGTGAAGAAGTAAATTATGAATGACCTGCAGGGATATTATGTGGGGATATGAGTGTGGATTATGGAGACATTATGTTGTTGTAGTAGTTTTTCATTTTATGATGTAATGTAAAACCTATGAATATATCTAGTGTTTCCAAGGCTACTAAACCAATCGGTCTTTCGATATTTGATCTTTCTTGTGATCATGCCAATGTTATGTAATAATGCACCGACTCTGGGTAACTAGGGTTGGGGCGTTACACGCCATCTATCGTGTTGGCTCCCTTACGAAATGGTGGTCTATTGGGAATCATATTTGTTTAACTTTTTGGTGGTTGAAGAATGACCAATGGCTAGAGGAGAGAATCCTCCCGGAATCAAGCGTGCATAGTCCGGGAATCTTGTGGTTGGTTGTAACATGAAGAAATAACAACAAACCTATAGTGTTCCCCATCTATCGATCATGTCTGGATCATCACTTAGTGAAATAATGTGGGTCGGTATCTTTCAATCATGTGTGGTTTAGTGCTTATAGATCCTTTGTGGGTCCACATATATTGATCATGTGTTGGTCAGCAGTAGATCCTCTCAAAAGAATAAGATGATCTAGATTTACTTTTAATCATATGTACTTCTGTACATGAGTTATATATCTGGTGGGAGCTGAATATTTACCTTTCTGGTACTATTACCATCACGGTGTTACCTTTGGGTTGTTACCTTTGTGTTACTTTAACATTTGTGGTGTTACCTTTGTGGTACTTTTACCTTCGTGTTGTTACCTCCATGGTGTTACCTCTATGGTATCATCCCTCGTGGATCAGTTGTTCAAATGGCCTAAAATTTGGACCCTTATCTATCCTCATGTATGAGACATGTATATGTTGATTACATAGGTATATGTATGGGTATATATCTATGTAGAGTTGATTACTTCTTCATTCTTTGTGATTGAGTTATTGCTTGGTGGTTTATCCTTTGTTAAACTATGGGAGATTTTCAGGGGTCTCTTGGTCTCTACCACGTTTGGTTATACTCACCCCTGCACTGGCTACACCTTCACCTTTTTGCATCTTGGTTATATGAAAAACAATATTGAATGAGGTGGAGGAACCCAAGACTGGACGGTGCTCAGAGGTAGATCATTTGACGTGAAGTGTTGCATTACTGATCATGAGTTGTACCTACCCTACAGGTTGGATCCTTGGTAGACAATCCGGGAGATATTTTCTCTTTTCATTTTTACATGTAATTTTCATTTGTGCTTATATTCTGGTCCTGTTATTTGTAGTACACAATTTAATACTGCATTTTACTTCAGTGTTTCTTCTGGTTGTGTCCTTGGACTGTGTGCTTTTATAGGTTTAAATAAAAATCCTTCCTATTATAGGGTTATGCCTTTCCGGTTATATTCACCAGCCCCTAGATTATGGAAGGTGGCCTTGAGGTGGTCACGGAACTAGCCTCGGGGTATGGGTCATGAAAAAGTGGTATTAGAGGAGTCGGTTCTACCAAAGAACTAGGAATCTGATCTTTTAAATTGGAAATAGTGTTAAGTGTTATGAATTTGGTTTTCATTTGGGGGAATCTAGTGTTGGTGCGGCGCCCGATGTATCCATACACCAGTACCATGAATTCTAAATTCATAATAAGTCTATGAAAACACTTATTGAATGTGTTTTTAAATGTTTTTCTTATGATCTCTTTTGTCATCTCACAAGGTATAACTTATTGACTATGGTACACCAGTTTTCATTTAGGATGTCGCCACATAGAAAGCCATCCAATATTCTTAAGATAGTACACAATTATGGCCCACCGAGCGATGAGGTTTCGATGTAGGGATCTCTTACGGTGATAATTCCATTGAGTGGTGCACCAGTAGCACCACCACCCATTGGGAAGTTGATGCCACCAGCCCGACACCCTATTAGAGGGTACATGCCGATTGAGAATGATTCACAAGGTTTTTCAGCAAAGGACTCAAGGTTTTTGAGGTGATATGGATCTGTAGGTGGCTAAGGACTGGCTAGAGGCTGTGGCCAGAGTTTTTCTCTCAGCTAGAACACCAGCTGATCTAATGGTGATCCTAGCTTCTTGTCTCATCCAGGGAGCATTTGAGAGATGGTGTAGTATGAAACTCTAGATACACGACGAGGTGACCCTCACCTGGGTGAAATTCGAGGGTCTTTTCAGAGAAGAGTTCATCCAAGAGACCCTACACTCTATGCGTATATAAGAGATGATGAACATACAGCAGGGCCACATGACTGTGGACTAGTACTAGACGAGGTTCACTAATCTCTCCCGCTACTCCACTGTCATGGTATGAAACCCATTATTCAGCGCCTAGAACATTGAGCAGGGTCACCGATGAGAGATTAGAGCATCGATGATATCGCATAGAATTCTATTTCAAGAAGAGGTTCTAGACTGAGAACTTTTTCTAGAGATCATCCTAGCTAAGCTGGCATCAACAACGAGAGCCACCAACGGATCTCAGGGTGTAGCATCATCTACAACAGGAAGTAGACTGATTATTCAGGGGCCCAAGTGGGCCAAACCTTCTGGTGGATGACCTCAGGATACATGGTTGGTGGTTATGGGCTTTCGGGATAGTGGAGGATAGATGAGGAATAGGAATTGTGTATCATACAGTGGGTAGGGTCACTTGGCACTTGACTGCCCGAACCATTGTACGACCGACTAACAGATGGTCGACATATCACTGAGGCAGAGGCAGAGGTTTGAGCTATTAGGTCTACATGGTGGTGGATGTGGAAGAGATGCTGGAAGTGTAGTAGGCAGTGGTCTGTGATTCGAGGTTCTACCACCACCACCTCTATGTGGTCCACCCCGACCATAGGGAGTATGTGGACAGGGAAGAGCTCAGTTCCAGGCAGTGGAGGCCTACGACCATGACAGTATGGAGATGATTTGAGGTACAATCTGTGTCTACTCCACCCATGATATTATACTTATATACACAAGATTCATTCACGCTTTCATTTCCATGACTCTAATTCAAAGATCAGAGATTCTAGTGGAGTCGTTGGCTCGATCTTTACGATTAGAGACATGTACAAGAGAAGATTCGACAATTAAAAACCGGTTCATTATGTGTGAATATACTCTAGGAGGCAAGGCCATTGTCTAGGATCTTCTAGTAGCAACATCAGGGACATACGACATCATCTTGGGTATGGACTGTTTATCCATAGTACATGCTCAGATTGACTGTAGTAGGCGCAATGTCTATTGTGTCCATGAGGATGGGATCAGTTTTTTATTCAACGGTGAGAAGGGATCCTTTGCAGCGTAGGATGGAAATACACAGAGGATGGTGTAGCCAATTAGATATCAGTTGGATAGCCTTACCCTCAATAAAGTTGATGTTGATAGATAGAGTTATCCTATAGTGGTGGACCAGTTTACTGATGTCTTCCATGATGATGTTCTGGGACTGCCTCCTGACATAGATTTGGACTTCTACACCGACCTGTTCTCTGGGATAGCACTGATATCTACACTATTATATTGGATGGATCCTGCAGAGTAACGTGATTTACAGGCTCAACTGATGGACTTGTAGAGGAAGGCATTCATAAGGCCTACTGTTTCTCCATGGGCATCCCATATTTTATCCACCAAGAAGGCATATGGGAGTCTGAGAAAATGTGTGGACTATCAATGCCTGAGCCTGGTGACCAAGAAGAATAAGTATCCACTTATGAGGATTGATGATCTTTTCAATCATCTTAAGGTTTATCTATTTATTCAGAAGATATACCTTAGATCAAGCTATCATCATCTTAGATTATGAGATGAGGATGTGTAGAAGACAAACATAAAATGTTGGTATAGCCATTAGGAGTTTTTGTTATGCAATCTGTCCTGACCATCACCCATGGAGTGTTCATGGGACTCATGAATAGTATCATTTATCCATACCTTGATCGCTTCGTGGAGGTCTTCAATGACAACATCTTGTTGTACTTGGAATTAAAGGAGGATCATGCCAATCATCAGTAGATAGTTCTGGATTCACATCATGAGCCCCAGGTTTATTATAAGCTCTCAAAGTGCCAATTCTGGATATAGGAGGTCCACTTTCTAGGAAATATTATCTCAGATTCTAGAGTTTCCATAGTTCTGTTGAAGATAGAGGTAGTTCTTTCTTGGGATCCTCCCATGAGTGTGATCGAGGTGTGGAGTTTACTAGGATTGGCTGTGTACTACCAAAGATTTGTACCAAACTTTTCAAGAGTTTGGGAACCCTTGTCAGTTTTTTTGAAGAAGGGAGATCCCTTCATATAGACAAAGAGATGTTGATAGTGTTTTTAGGAGTTAAGGAAAATACTGACGAGTGACCCCATATTGAGGCTACCAGAAGAAGGCATTGAGTATATAGTTAGTGTGATGCATTAGTTACTAGATTTTATTGTGTCCTAATGCAAGAGCGAGTAGTGATCGATTATGGTTCACAATATATGAGACAACATGAGCAAAACTATGCTACCCATGACCTAGTGTAAGAAGTAGTGTTTTTTGCATTGAAAGTGGCGACACTACACTATGTGATAACGTTTTACTATCTACATTGATCACAAGTGTCTTAGGTATATCTTCTCATAGTAAAACCTAAACCTAAGACATTGGTGATGGTTGGAGTTTCTCTAGGACCATGTCTTCAAGATAGTCTACACTCTAGGGAACAAGAATGTTGTTGAAGATGCAATCAAAACGAGGCCCGGTTTACAGCTACTAAGTGAGGTGGCAGAGTAGCTAGTTGTGTAGTAGTTATATGTTGTAGATAGAGATGGAGTACCTTACCTTCAGTATATGACTATCACTCCCCCACTTCATCAGTGAGTTCAAGAGAAACAGTTTAGGGACATTTATTGTGAGGCTCGACGTGCTAAAATATCCTCAGTACATGCACCTTATGTATTTTATGAATTTGGGGAGCACGTCATCCTATTTAGAGTACGCACATATTACCAGTGGAGCTATTGGAGGATGTGATGAGGGAGTTCCATACATCCCCTCACGAGGTACGTCCTAATATGGTGATGATGTACTAGGACCATCAGCATCCACACTGGTGGCCATGGATGAATAAGGAAGTGGCATAGTTTGTTTCATGATGCCTCACTTACCTGCAAGTGAAGGCTGAGTATCAGGTTCCAGTAGAATTCGTGCAGCCATTAGAGGTACCAGAGTGGAAGTGGTATGCAATTTCCATGGACATTGTTACAGGACTTCCACATATGTCCATGGGACATGATTCCATCTAGCTGACTGTTGAATGACTCACAAATTCTGCCCAATTCCTACCCATATGAGAGTAGGGACCAATAGCAGTATTGAAACACCTCTACATATAGTAGATTTTAGGACTTCCTGGGGTTCCATTGATGATCATCTCTACCTATGATGCATGTTTTACTACCCAGTTTTGGACGGGATTACATGAGGCATTTGGGACTCATCTACGTTTGAGCACCACCTTTTATCCTCATATGAATGTTCAGATGGAGTAGACCATACAAACACTCAAGGAAATGTTTCGTACTTATGTCCTATATTTTGGGCATAGTTGGGAGGATCACTTGCACTTGGTGGAGTTCACCAATAACTGCAGCTATCACTCCACCATCGTTATGGTGTCGTTTGAGGCCTTGTATGGTTGACCATACAGATAACCTCTATGATGGACATACCAAGAGGAGTCATCACTTATGGGTCCATAGTTGGTATGGGATACCATTGAGAATGTCTAGATCTTCCAAGGGGGGTGAAAACTGCACAGAGAAGACTAAAGTCATTTGGTGATAGGAGTAGGAGACCATCAGAGTTATAGGAGGGAGACCGTGTCTTTCTATGTGTCTCACCTGGATGAGGTTTGCAGAGATGTATCCTGGGTGGAAAGATGTCTCTATGGTTCATCAGACCCTTCCAGGGTCTCAGTATAGTAGGAAAGGTGGTGTATCACCTGGCTCATCCCCGACAGATGCACTGAGTGCATGATGTTTTCCATGTGTTGTAGCTAAGTAAGTACGTGCATGATCCATCACATGTCATTGACTGGGGTAAGGTGGACATCGACAATTGGGAGACATTTGCATAGTTTCCGTGGAGATAGAGGATCATCATGAGATGGTCCTTCATGGGCGGTCGATTTCTCTATTATGTTTTTACTAGAATCACTAGAACCTCTAGTAGTGAACATTGGAGCAGGAGGCTCAGAATCGTGCTCAGTACCCCCATTTGTTTCTTTATTCTATATTTTGGTTTTCGGTGATGAAAATCCTTAGGGTGGGGAGAATTTAAACACTTGGATTTTTCATGTGATTTTTTTAATTATTTGAAATTATTACGAGACTTCTAAAATTGACGGTGCAGGATTCCAAGGCCCGGTGTGCCCATAATGAATTTATAATCTTTTTTAATGTATTTTCAGTAAACATGCATGCAACATTTTCTATCTTCTAAACCGATGATTAGATTAAAAATATGAGGGCACCGTTGAATCCACATCACTGGGATTTTATTAAGGGACGATTCACTTGGACTAGAGAAGGTCGGGAGAAAAAAGTAAGTTTTTTGAAATTTAAGAGAATAATAAAATATAAATTTTATTTTATTTATCTATTTTTTTCCTCTAGTGGTCAAGCAGTGGTGGAGGGACGAACGAAATGTCAACACATTAAATGACTCTACTCCCCTTTATTCATATAATTGCACTTTTGGAATTAGGAAGGTTCCTTAATTAAATAAACCCCATTAATTCCACGTGTGTTTATCACCCTACCTCTATCCTATTTTTATGGATCTTGGGGTGAAGTGTTGGCATGACTTCACTAAGTGACAAAGCTCTGGAAATGTCCTGCGACACCATCCACTTGGAGGAAAGAACTCGTTCCAACGAATGATAATTAGTGCCACCAGATCCGGAATTGAAAAACAAAAAATCCTCATCAAATATGGATGATATCCAAAAATACAGATATAGGGATTTATCTTGTTTTAATTTCCTGAGATTGTTTAATCCTATCATTTCCTCATGTGATCGAGCTAACGCGGAGCATGAGGGCCAAACAAACAAGGCCTATACCATACACCAAACTATTGATCTATGCGTTCTTTGTAGACATTTTACTCAGTTTGGACAGAACTCCGAACAGAGGGTCAAGCAACAAAGAGGACATCCCAGGGAGACCATTCGTACCTTCGTATGGAAAACTGACCACCGGAGCTCACCTGCTATCCCACGGAAGACCACCGGCACAACACCGGCATGGCAGCACTAGAAAAAGAAGCCAGCAGGTGATGATAGTGGCCGAAAACGTCTGGCCGTGGGAGATATGGTGGTTCTCCATCACACTCAGCCAGGGTAGAAGGTCACGACCATAGCTGTGGGGGACAGCTGCGGCCAGCACAAGCCAGATGTGGGAGGAGGCAGAGCGACACACCGTCACGCGCTGCTGGAGAAGGCCGCAACATGATATCGTGGTGGTGGAGGAGGGACCCGCCCATGCGGGTCCCGTGGCAACCAAGTGGAGCCACATAGGGCCTCCACATCCTTTCCTGAACAACTTATTCAATTGGGAGAAAGGGGGAGAGCTCCCCGAAACCCCAGCGAGGGAGGGCCCCAATTAGCGGGTTGAGGCCTTTGTATGTCAGGTCGTGCGAGCCTAATAGGATGCACTTCTTCACTAGAAGGGTCTCTCCCTTCACGGTCCAGGCAGCGCGAGCCTTGTAGGCCAGTCCCATTTGCGGGCCAGGCCACACCAGCCCAGCGGGATGCACCCCTTCGTTGTTCAGGCCACATTGCCTAGCTTGGTCGGTCCAGTCAGCAGCCCAGCACAACTGGACCGGTCTAGGTCTGTTCAGGCTAGGCCACGAGTGACCCGGACTAGGTCGGGGCGACCCAAGCGAGGCCGAGGAAAGCCGAGTGAGGTATGGTTAGCTCGGGCGAGGTCGGGCGGCCCGCGCGGGTTCGTACGTCCAGAACCGGGTTGGGCGACCCGACCGGGTCGTCCCAATGTGGTCGAAGCAAACACGGACTATTCTAGGCCAAATTATGCTAAATGAACCCTAACTTGTGAACATGGCATATGTTTGATAATGGAACACCCTGACCCTAGTTACCCAGAGTTGATACATTATTACATAACATTGGCATGATCACAAAGGATCATGTATCGAAAGACCGATTAGTATAGTTACCTTGATACACTAGATATATTCATAAGTCTTAAATTACATCATAAAGTCAAAAAACTACAACAACATCTTGTCTTAATATCCCCTCATACTATCACTGCATGTAATTCATAAAATACTTCTTCACTTCCTGGTAAAAATAATACATTAAAAGGGGTGAGCTCAGATGCCCAGTAAGGATAACAATATAGCGGAAACTTTCATAAATAAACATATACATTTAAGGCAATGTATAACTAAAACAAAAGCCATTTAATCTTGAACTTTAGCATAATATGGAAAAGATAAAATGAAATAATTCCATTTACTTATTCACGTGGATATTCTACTAGTCCAAGAATCACATGCAATATCAATAACCACATTCAAAATGATGGAATTCATAATGCCAGGATATCATAACCACATAGTCAAGCCCTTATGTCATGACTACAACTAATATTTTGTCAACGCCTTCTAACAATAAACTAGATTGTCTAATGTGACCTACCGATTCATCTAGGAGCTATAGCGGGCTCCACCTGTCAATTATTATGTCCAATTCATTTCTCATATGAATAGATTTAATGATAACATAAACATTCATATTAAAACAAGCATACAAAATGTCAATACATTCTACATAAACCATGAATGGTATAAAAATAACACAACCACAGTCAAACATATCATAAAACCATCAATTCTATATGGAAGTTTTGTATCATAATAAATAAACTTTAAATAAGCTTAAGATCCATCAAAGGATTTTGACATAGATGAAATCAAAACTATTTGAGAGAAATATCTCTTTTTTTAAAATAATTTCAAAGCCTCATAATAAAAACATTTACTTTGAAAATATTCTTATAAGCATTTAAGGGAAGCTTCAATGATTTCATAATGGTGGAAAATATCCACACTCGCTGTATAAGTTAAAAAACATTCTTACCTTAATTTTGACGAAAAGGTTAAAAAAGGACATTATTTGGAAAACGACGGAAAGATTACTTTATAAACCCCTTATAAAATTTCAAACAAGGGTATAAATGAATTTAACCCATATTCTATAAAATAGTAAGAATTTTTTGAAATACATTTTTAAGAAACATGGATGTGGATGATAAAGAGGTCTTATTAGATAATTATGTATAAACAATCCCGGATAATGAAGAGATTGTAAAAAAACATTTACCTTGTACTTTTCATTGGTTGAGGGTAGATGAACCTCATTTATAATCATGAAATAATTGTTATTAAACTATACAAGAATAGTATACATTAATATGATATCATATATGATCTTTAAACATTACTTTCTTAATAATATCATAGTATTATCATCATTTCGGGTGTTAACTTACTCATTTTCTTTTATATGTTTTATTACATAAGTCGTGTTTGTTATGGATAGGTTGTATCTTACTCATCTCAATAATTATATCATTTCCTTAAACATAACTTTTAATCATCAACTGAGAATTAGTCTTGAATGGATATGATGGGGTATGAATCTCATCGCGTTCGTGGAGACGGTAGTCCGTACATACGCACGAGCGATAATATCATTATTTTGATATTAAAATAATATATAATTGGATGGTATATCTTATATATAGAATAATTATCATGTTATAGTTTTTATTTAAATGAATTAGACATCATTATCATACACATCCAAATAATAATTTTTTGAATAACAATTACACCACGACGTGGAGACAGTAAGTCGTCGGTACGCACGTATGGTGACATGTCATTCAACGGATGGATAGAATACCGAATATGGTTGTACCATATTTATAATAACATCACAGTATATTGAATAAACTAGAGTTAATATTTTATAATTGAAAATAACAAAGAAAGAAGAAGTTGATGAATAAAGGAACATGAAAGAGCGTGGTGAAAACAGTACATCTTCTTCGGGTTCTTCCTTTTGAGTTGATCAAAAGGACTCCATAGGTTGGCTTTTTGATCAATGTAAGTCCTCTAGGTTAATGTGATGGAAGTTTAGAGAATATTTAGGCAGTTTTTGGCCGATCAAAAAGGCTTTGATGGTGTGAATTAGAGAGAATGGGAGTTCCCTTTTATAAGTGGGGTGAGGGGCACCTTAGGAAAAGCTAGAAATATTATTTTATAATAAATTCATATAAGGTTTATAATGGTTCCAAAGTGGATTATTTAAAGGTTAATATGGGGAGGGGTTGAAATATTTTCAACCAATAGATTTTATATAGGTTTGGGACACGATATTAAAATTATCTATTATTTTAACTCTTAGTTAATTAGTTTGACATTTACCATGTCACTTTGTATTTTTATATTATATTGTTAATAAACATGCTATATACATCCAATCAAACCCCAAGTGGTTCATTAATGATACACCTATCATTATATAATTTTTTGGCCGATCCTTATATTTTTAGGAATTGAATATCAATTAATAATATAATATTTGTTTTAAAAACTCTTTTTTGTCAATTTTGACACTATTTGCTATTTGATTTTTGTGAAAATCATAACAGAATGATTGCATCGAAAAAACATAATTAAATCAGTACTAACATGTCATATTAACCTATAAAATTAGTGTAATTCATTAAAAAGACTAAAATTACATTTTTTTTATATTTCTAATATCAATTATTTTATTATTTCATTAATTATTTAATTACTTCATCGCCATTGTGTCATAAATAAATTAAATTATCTAACATCTAAAAATTATAAATAAAATAACATTATGTAGGAAATATTTTTATCTTTCTAATAAATATTTATAATCCTATTATCTTATCAATTACCCTATATTGAAATTATTTTAGTAATTAAACTTTTATTTTAACTCTTTTAACTCTTCTTTGAATTTAATAATAATAAATGTCATAATCTAATCCAAGTGGACCTAAATGATAATATTGTATTCCTAAGGTTTTTTTTGGTCTAGATACACTTGTCCAATATATTTAGGACATGTGTTAGGGTAATATTAATATCATTTTTACCCTTATTTACCACATTTACTTTTAACAATGGTATTAAAAGTAAAAAGATACTATTCGCCAAAAATTATTTTTATCTTATTGAACCACATTTTACTCTTTTATATTAACCATGTGTCTCGGATTTTCAAAATTCCACTCAAAGAATCATTAAAATCATGTTTTACGTGAATTTCCAAATTCTCCAAGGAGGTGGGTAAAAGACGGTGAAAAGTTCAATAAAATTATTATATTTCTAAAATTATTCTAAACTAACTCCAATAAATTAAATTGAACTTATAGAGGTATTATGTATACATTTTGACATTAATTAAATTTAAATAAAATAAATAATTATTAAAATAAAAATTTGTCTTTAAACTATAACTTAGTGTTTTTTCACTATTCATCAAAAATTGAAAGTTTTCAGAAAAATACCAAAAATTTACCCTAGGCTAATTTCGATATTCTGAATCCAAATATAAAGTCCATCATGAAAGATAAACATTATAAAATTTCAAAAAGTGAGTATTACTATTCATAATGGATAGTTTGATTGGTTGTGGTGTGTGTTAGAACTCAATGTTGCATACAATACACACTATTGTATTATTCAAAGGGAAGCGTACCGTAGAAGATTGGGGTGTTACATTGTCCCCTCCTTCAAATAATTTCGTCCTCAAAATTTATAGAATATTATTACATAAAAAGACTCGGGTGATTCTTCATCATAAGTTTCTCGGGATCCCACGTTTCCTCTTCCATTTTGTTGTTTCTCCAAAGAACATTTACCAGACAAGTCATCCGGTTTCTCAGCACTTGTTCCATTGTATCAAGAATCCTGAAGGGTTCTTCGCAATAAGAGAGATCAGGTTCCTATTCTAATTCCTCATAAGTGAGTACATGAGTTGGTTCAGGCATGTATTTTCTCAATAGTGATACGTGGAACTCATCGTGAACAGTGGAGAGACTTGGCAGCATTTCCAAATGGTATGCTATAGCCCCAATTTGTTCTAAAATTTCGAAAGGTCTGTTGTTTCTGGGACTCAATTTACCCTTCTTAACAAAACGTATAACTCCCTTCCATGAAGATACCTTCAAGAAAACATGATCACTTACCAGAAATTCCAAATCCTTCCTTCGGTTATCGGCATAGCTCTTCTGCCTACATTGAGCTGCTTTGATGTGGTTTTGGATTACCATTACCTTTTACATCGTTTCCTCTGCCAGTTCTGGTATTACAAGTTATCTTTCACCAACTTCATCTCAACAGGTTGGTGTGTGACATATCTTTCTGTATAACGCTTCATATTGTGCCATCCGAATACATGAATGGAAACTATTGTTATAGGAAAATTCTACCAGAGTTAAATATTGATCCCACGTACCCTGAAAGTCAAGTGAGCATTATCTCAACATGTCATCTGAGGTTTGAATAGTTTGTTCTAATTGTCCATCTGTTTAAGGGTGGTAGGCAGTGCTCCAAAGAAGTTCAGTATCCAAGGCCTTCGAAGACTCTTCTAGAATCTTGAAGTAAAACAGGGATCAGGATCAGAATCAATTGATAAGGTTACTCCATGAAGTCTCACAACATCATTAATATATATCCTTGCAAGACGTTCAGGTGGTAAATCTTCCCTTATAGCAAGAAAATATGGAGACATTGTAAAACGATCAACAATTACCCATATTGAATCATTCTTTCTAGGGTCTTTGGTAGTCCCTTGACAAAGTACATCATGATATTATCCCATTTCCACTCAGGTATGGGAAGAGGTTGCATGACTCCTCCAGGTTGTTGACTTCTTTCATTCACTCATTGTCAAACCATGTATCTTGACACAAAATCAGGAATCTCCCTCTTCATGTTGTCCCACCAAAAATGTTACTTCAAATATCTGTACATTTTGGTGCTCCTAGGGTGTATAGAGAAATTGGAACTATGAGAATCATCCAACAATTCCCTTTTTGGACTAGGTATATCGGGAACACAAATTCTCCTCCCAAATTTCAAAATTCCATCTTCATACACAAAGTTACTCAATCTCCCATCATTCACAGCTTTAATCTTCTTTTTAAACTCTTCATCTTCAGCCTGAGAACACTTTATATTTTCTCTTAAATATGGTTTGGCAACCATTTGAAAAAGTATTGATGTTTCACCTTCCATTGTGATTCCCATATCCATCTTTACTAGATCCATGAAAATAGGATCCCTCTCAACTCTCATCTTGTTCAAGACAGCATTATCTTTTCGTCTCAAAGCATCCGCAACCTTATTTTCCTTTCCCAGGTTGTAGTGTATCGTGAAATCATAATTGTTGAGTAGTTCAAGCCATCTCCATTGCCTCATGTTGAGTTCTTTCTGTGAGAAAATATACTTCACACTCTTGTGATCAGTATAAATCTCATTTTTCTTACCATAGAGATAATTTCTCCATATCTTCAAAGAAAATATTACAGCAGCTAACTCAAGATCATGTGTAGGATAGTTTTGCTCATTAATTTTCAACTATAGTAATGCATAGGCAATAACCCTATCATTATGAATAAGGACATAACCAAGTCCTTTCTTCGATGCATCACTATAAATAACGAACCCATCATTCCCTGATGGTAGTATCAATATAATAGAATTGACTAATCTTCTCTTTAGTTCTTCGAAACATTCTTCACATTATTTTTTCCAAACAAATTTAACCCCTTTACATGTGATCTTTGTTAATGGGTTAGCCAATCAGGCGAAATAATGGATGAAACATCGATAATAACCTGCTAAACCAATAAAATTGCGTACCTTGCTTATACTCGTCGGTGTGTACATTCTTGTATTGATCTTGTCTTAGAAGGATCAACTGAGATTACATCCTTAGAGACAATATGGCCAAGAAAAGAAATCTCCTAAATCCAGAAATCACACTTGCTAAACTTCCCATATAATTCATGTCTTCTCAGAGTCTTCAATATAATGCGCAAGTGATTTTCATGATCTTTTTAGCTTTTCTAGTATACCAATATATCATCAATAAATACCACTACAAAGTCCTCAACATATTCCTTGAAAACTCTGTTCATTAGATCCATGAAAATAGAGGGTGCATCAGTCAGCCCAAAAGGCATTACTGTAAACTCCTAATCCCCATACCTAGTTCAAAAAGTTTTCTTGAAAATGTCTTCCTTCTTCACACACAATGGATGGTATCCAGATCAAAGTTCAATCATTGAAAAGTATTGAGCTCCATGCAGTTGGTAAAATAAATCATCAATGAGAGGTAGGGGATACTTGTTCTTTACTGTTATAGCATTGATCTCCCTATAGTCGATACATAACCTCATAGATCCATCATTCTTCTTAACAAAAAGGAAAAGGGATCCCCATGGAGAAACACGGGGGTGAATAAATCACTTATTACTCAATTATTCTAGTTTATTCTTTAGTTACACTAATTCCAATGTGGCCATTCTATAAGGGGTCTTCGATATGGGCCATGATCCAGGAATTAAATCAATGGAAAACTCAATTTATCATTTTGGAGGATGTCCAGTTATATCTTATGGATCACATATATATATTATTTGACAATAGGTATATCATCTATTTGAACATTTTTTTCCTCACCCACAGTCATTTCATTCTCTTCCTCCCCTATAATTGAATTTAATTCAGCTACTAGGGATGGATCTAGATAAGAATTAGGTGGGGATGATTCAGCTCCAAAGATAAGGTGTTTAATATCATCATCATCAAAATCATAACCTCCTTATTCTTGAAATAAATATTTGCATCATGGATTCAAAGATAATCCATACCAAGGATTATATCAAATACAAGTAAGGGTATGATGATGAGATTAGTAGATAAAGAAAATTTATGTGCTGTAATGGGAACAGATTCACAAAAATTTGTCGCGATGATACTTCCCTTAAGTGTTTTAACTGAAAACTCCCTTGTTAAATCATATTGGAAATATCTAATTTTCTTACCAAATTGGGAAGATATGAAATAATGCGATGATCCAGAATCAATTAATGCATTTTCTAAACTTGGGGAAACCATGAAATTACCTGCCACCAAATCTTTCAGAGCATCTACCTCAACATTAGTGATTTCATAAGCTTGTAATTGATCCCCTGTCCTTTTCTGAGGTAAATTTCCTTGAAACATAATAAATTCATTTTCATAATGTCCCATATACCAGTAATTGTAGCATTGGACATCAGTAGCTTCCTTCTTCCCCTTGCAATCACGACCATGTTGTCCTTTTTCACCACACCTATAATAGACTCCCATTCCATTTAAGCATGTTCCAGGGTGTTTTTACCCACATTTAATACAGGATAGATATTCAACTTTTCTCTTCATCCCCTTATTTCCATTTCCAGATTGATCAGCAGATCTCTTCTTCTCTTCCTTTGTTTTAATGTCATAAGACATAGATTATTTTTTTTCTGTCTTGATAGCATATGAGAAAATATATTTGTACGACGAGAAGGATTGTGAGACTAATGCTCAACGAATAAATGGTTTTAACCCATTAATGAAATGATCAATCATACTCATTGGGTTATGTATATAATCTGTTGCATGCCTCACTAACCTTGTAATGTTAGCCTCATACTTTGCGACATTCTGATCCTCTTTTTGTCTCAGACTCAGAAATTTCCTTTCCATATCTGCTCGATGGTCATGAGGAAATTATTTTTCTCAGAAAAGCTCTTTGAAAATACCTCCATTCCATATTTGATACTTCATCATCTTCATTCGTGCTTTTAATCCATGACCACCATTGATCAGCATCTCCAGTGAGACGGTAAACATCCATGACAACCTTTTCCATTTCGCTACTCCCCAAGGTATGGAATATTTTCTCTAAGGAATTTATCTATTTCTTATATACTAAAGGATTTGTACTCCCATTGAATTCTGGTGGTTGTTTCCTCATGATGCGATCTAACATTGATCCTCCACGTTTTGGATCAGGGTGCTCCATACGGGTAAGGTTATTATTCATAACCTGAGTGAGTTGTCCCAGTTTAGTGATTATCTTATCAGTACCAGTTTCATCACCATCTCTACTATAATTATCATGAGCAGGAGGGAAATCCTTACAGAGATTTCATGCATTGGTACGGTTTCCATTTCTTCCACTATGTGCCATTTCTAAACAATGGCATAAACAAGATTATTTTATGAATCAAAATACATAATTCCATACTTGTAAAACCCTTAACATAAATTGAACTATTTATGGATATAATCCATAATCAAAAAAAATGTTTTCTTTGAGGATGTATATACTCATAAACCCTTTATTATGAGAAAATGATAATTATCCTAAACATATCCCCTAAGATTGTTGTATCCAAGAGTGCAGCAAGGCCCGTTGTCGTGCACCAGTTCCCATTCGAGTCTAGCTCAAAGTTGTGTTTTCAGGTTTTACCCATAGTTACATCTGTGCCAGATCCACCTCTACCTGCTCATATCCAGATAGGGATTTATTTCTCGGAAAACTCAAAAATATCTAAAATACCAAAAGTCAAGGAAGTTCATCTACACTAATCATCAAAGTCCATATTAGGTCTATGTGCTTTAATCAATGTTTATCTAAATCTAGCTTCCAAGGTTTTTACTAAACTTCCTCTAATAGCAACTATAACACCCCGACCCTAGTTACCCAGAGTTTGTGAATTATTACATAAAATTGGCATGATCATAAAAGATCATGTATCGGAAGACCGATTAGTTTAGTAGCCTTGGAAACACTAGATATATTCATAAGTCTTACATTATATCATAAAGTAAAAAAACTACAACAACATCATGTTATCATATCCCCTCATACTATCCCTACATGTCATTCATAAAATACTTCTTCACATCCTGGGAAAAATAAAACATTGAAAGGGGTGAGCTCAGATGCTCGGTAAGGATAACAATATAGCAGAAACATTCATAAATACACATAAACATTTAAGGAAATGTATAACTAAAACAAAATCCTTTATAACTTGAACTTCATCATAATATGGAAATGATAAAATTAAATAATTCCATTTAATTATTCACATGGATATTCTACTAGTTGATTAATCACATGAAATATCAATAACCAATTTCCTAATGATGGAATTCATAAGGCCATACTATCATAACCACATAGTCAAGGCCTTATGCCAGACTACAAATACGATTTTGTCAAGGCCTTGTTCAAAGACAATAGTCTGTCTCATTAGACCTACCGATGCATTGAGGATATATAACCGGCACCACCTGATGCTTATTAAGTCCAATGCATTCCTCATATAAACAGGATTAAACATAACATAAAAAATCCTATTAAAAATAGCGTACAAAATGTCAATAATTTCTCCAAAAACCATGAATGGTATAAAAATAACACATCCACAATCAAAAATATCACAAAACCTTCAATACTATATGGATGTTTTGTATCATAATAAATCAACATCAAATAAGCTTAAAATCCAGCAATGGATGTTGACATAGTTGAAATCAAAACTTTTTGAGAGAAATATATCTTTTTTTTTGAAATCATTTAAAAGCCACCCAATTTAAACATTTACATTGAAAATATTTTTATAAGAATGTATGGGAAGCTTCTATGATTTTATAACGGAGGAAAATAGTTGCACCTTCCATATACGTTAAAAACAACATTCTTACCTTAATTTTTTCGAAAAGGTTAAAAAGGACCTTATTTGGAAAACAACGGAAGGATTCCTTTATAAACCTCTTATAAAAAGCCAAACAATGGTATAAATTACTTTAACCCATATTCTATAAAATTGTACGAATGTTTTGAATTTTTTTTTAAGAAACATGGATGTGGATGATAAAGAGGTCCCAGCAGATAATTACGTATAAACAACCTCGAATAATGAAGAGATTGAGAAATAAACCCTTACCTTGTACTTTTACTTGGTTGAGGGTAGGTTAACCTCTTGTATAATTGTGAATAAATTGTTATTAAATTATACAGGTATCATATACATTAATATGATATCATATATTTACTTTTAACATTTCTTTGTTTATAATATCTTAGTATTATCGTCGTGTCAGGTGTTAACTTACTCGTTTTCTTTTATATGTTTTGTTACATAAGCCATATTTTTTTTGGATAGGTTGTATATTATTTATGTCCATAATTATATCAAGTCCTTAGACATTACTTGTAATCATCAAATGAGAATTAGTCATTAATGGACATGATGGGGAATGAATAGCATCGCGTTCGTGGAGATGGTAGTCCGTACGTACGCATGAGCGACAATATCATTCTTTTGATATTAAAATAATATATAATTGGATGGTATATCATATATAAAGAATAATTATCATGTTATATTTATTATTTACATGAATTACACATCATTATTATATCCAGCCAAATAATAATGTTCTGAATAACAATTACACCACGACGTGGAGACGGTAAGCCGTACGTACGCACGTATGGTAACATGTCATTCAATGGATGGATAGAATACAAAATATGGTTGTACCATATTTATAATAACATCACAATATATATAAGATACTTTAATTATTATTTTATAATAGAAATAACAATGAAATAAGAAGTTTAAAAGAAAGGAACTTGAAAGAGGGTGGTGAAGACATTACCTCTTCTTCAGGTTCTTCTTTTTGATATTATCAAAAGGACTCTATATGATGGCTTTCCGATCAAACTAAGGACTATAGGTTGAAGTGAGGGATGTTTATAGAATATTAGGGCTAGTTTTGACTGAGCCAAAAGGATTTGAAGGTGTGAATTAGAGAGAAGGGGGAGTGCCCTTTTATAAGAGGGGTGATGGGGACCTTAGGAAATGCTAGAAATATTATTTTATAATAAATTCATATTCAATTTCTAATGGCTTCAAAGTTTATTATTTAAAGGATATGTTGGGTGTGGGTCTAAATCCATTCAACAAATAGATGTTAGACAGTTTTGCGTCACTATATTGACCTTATCTTTCAGTTTTAACTCTTAGTTAATTAGTTTGACATTTACCATGTCACTTTGTATTTTTATATTATATAGTTAATAATCATACTATATACATCCAATATAACCCCAAGGGGTTCATCAATGATACACCTATTATTATATAAGTCTCTTGGGATATCCTTAGATTTTGAGAAATCAAATATCAATTAATAATATAATATTTGTTTTATAAACTCTTTTATGTCAATTTTGACACTATTTGGTATTTGATTTTTGTGAAAATCATAATAGCATGATTACTTCAAAAAAACATAATTAAATCAGTAATATCATGTCATATTAACAAAAAAAATTAGTGTAATTCATAAAACATCTCAAATTATATTTATTTTGATATTTATAATATCAATTATTTTATTATTTAATTAATTAGGTAATTACTGCATCACAATTGTGACTTAAATAATATAAATTATTTAATGTATAAAAATTATAAATAAAATACCATTATTTAGGAAATCATTTTATATTTCTAATACATATTTATAATCGAATTTAGCTTATGTATTACCATATATTAAAAATGTTTTACTAATTAAACATTGATTTTAACTCTTTTAACTCTTCTTTGAATTAAATAATAATTAATGTCCTAATCTAATCCAATTGGACCAAAATGATAATAATTTCTTCCAAAGGTTTTTTTCGTCGAGATAAACTTGTACAATAGTATTAGGACATGTTTTATGGAAATATTAATATCATTTTTACCCTTAATTTCCATATTTACTTTTAACTGTGGAAATAAAAGTAAAAAGTTACTATTCACCAAAAATTATTTTTATCTTATTAAACCACCTTTTACTCCTTGATATTAACTGTGTATCATAGATTTTTTAAATTTCACTCACAAAAGCGGTAAAAATATGTTTTACATGAATTTCCAAAATCTCTTATAATGTGGGTAAAAGACGGTGAATTTTGCAATAAAATTTTTATATATCTAAAATTATTCTAAACTAACTCCAATGAATTACATTGAACTTATATAGGTATTATTTATCTATTTTTACATTAATTAAATTTAAATAAAATTAATAATTATTTAAATAAAAATAGTTTTTTAAACTATAACTCAGTGTTTTTTCACTATTCATCAAAAATTTAAGGTTTTTAGAAAAAAACCAAAAATTCCCCCTAGTCTAATTTCGATATTCAAAATCCAAATATGAAGTCCATTTTGAAAGAAAAAATTTATAAAATATACAAAAGTGGGTATTACTATTCATAACAGCTAGTTTGATTGGCTGTGGTGTGTGTTAGAACTCGAAGTTGCGTACAACACACGCTATTGTATTATTCAAAGAGAAGTGTACCAAAGAAGGTTGGGGTGTTACAGATAAAACGTCTATAGTGCTGGGATTCTTTGAGTGAGATGTTCCTTTTGGTATACTTCATTTGAGTTTTTTATAAACATAGAGTATTTCCGGGTTGGATCAAACCTGAATCCAACTGGGCCCTCGGTACTTAAACGCTTATAAGTCACAGACCGGGCATCTGATTGACACTTCGGCTATCACGTCGAAACCCTTATGACATGGTGGTCCTTTGGGAGACATCTTCATGGAACTTTTTTTTGTGGAAATATAACTGATGTCTTGAGGTGGGGATCCTCCAGGAAACAAGCATGCTTAGTGCGGGAATCGCATGGATGGCTGTAACATGATGAAAGATCATCGATCCTATGTGGGTCCACATCAATAGATCCAATGCGTGTCAGTTCATAGTGGTCCTTTGTAGGTTAGTATTTATCGATCCTATGTCATTTAGTACTTAGATATTTTGTATGGGTTAGCATCTATAGATCCTGTGCGGGTCAGCAGGAGAGCCTCTCAATAGAAAAAGATGATCTAGATTAATGACTAATCATATGTACTTTTCTACTTGAGTTATATACATGGTGTGAGGTGAGTCTAACATTGAGTTAATTTCACCATCGTGGTGTTACCTTTGTGGTGTTTACTTTTTTTCTATTACCTTTATGGTGTTATCATCATGGTGTTACCTTTTTAGTACTTTTACCTTCATGGTTTTACCTTCGTGGTGTTACCTTTGTGGTATTATTTACTCATGGATCAGTTGGGCTAAATTCATTGAAGTTGGATCCTTATGTTTCCTCTTGTGTATGATGACTATATCATAATGACATTTTTATATGTATGGGAATATGCCTATGTAGATTTGATAACTGATTCATTCTTTGTGTTAGAGGTATTTCTTTGTGGTTTATCCTTTTTTGAACTTAGGGAGACCATTGGGTGTCTCGAGATCCCTATTGAGTAGTTTTATACTCAACCCTGAACAGGTTATGCCCCCACCATGCTGTATTTTTGGCAGATGAAAGACAACATTGATCAAGGCTAAGGGAGCTAGGAGAGGATGGTGCTCAGAGATGGACCATTTGTGTAACGACCCGAAATTTTGAATAAATCTTGTTTCCTAATTTTGTGTGTTTTATTTTAATTTATTTTTTTACACAACAAAAATGTTTCATTTGATAACATGGGTATAATAAAAATGAGACCATTCAGTTTTGACTATTATATGACCATTGGTCAATATGACCGCTAGAAACTAAATGTTTTGATTATTGTCTCTAAATACAAGTAATCATGGTTAATTAATATAGAACGAAGATTCGATGGCCTCACCCAGTAGTCTTGGACCGATCGAAGCCCATATAATAGAACTTTGGAAGGAGGTAGCACCACTGGGCTTTGCTCTGGACCAAACCCAAGCTGAACATCATCATGTGAAGCTAGAACGGGATCGCCTTTGCGAGAAGTTCAAACTGATAGAAATTACTACTCGTGCGGTGTTGGTTGAGCCTGCCTCAGATTATCTCACCTTAGCACACCTTACACTTAGGTCATATGCTAGTGTGATAAGGGGCTATGTAAGGAGACTGTAACTGCCTTGTGTAATACTTTGTTTTAAATAAAAATTGGTATTTCTTCTTATGATGTTGTTTATGAATTTTCAAATGTCCGGATAAATATAGTATGCATATTTTTGGGGAATTTTAGAGGAAGGATATTTTAAAAAATGTTTATGTAAACCTTAAATAATTAAAAATGTGTAATGATTTTCAAAAAATGGTCTTCTAAAATTATGTTCAGTACAAAATTTAGAGTCTAATAAGATCTAATTGATTTTTGATGAATAGTAAATTCTGAATAGTGATTTTATGATTAGGATTAGTAATGTGTCCAAATGGATTCGTAATTTCATTTAAAGAAAGTATTAAAAAAATCTAGGCACCTTGATTAAGTAATGTGATTCAATAAAATGGTTAAATAACGGTTTCATAAATTATTATTCAAGTATTACTTTTTTCGGGTGAATAGTTTTTTTTTTAATTAAAAATTATATTAAAAATATTTAGAAAATTATTTTTATAAAATGGCTTTCATTTTTGAACTCAGAGCATCGATATTATGTTAAGGTAAATTTTGGGGTTTTTTCTGAAAAAAATGAATTTTCAGTGAATAGTGTATTTATTTAAAAAATAAATAAAAAATAATTAGAAAATTATTTTTATAAATTGGAGTTCATTTTTGAAATCAAAGCATTGATATTTGGTTAAGATGAAATTTTGGGGTTTTTTTGAGAAAGTTGAATTTTCAGTGAATAGTAAAAATACACTTTTAGGGTTTCGGTATGTTTAATGACATCATAACTGTGTCATGATGATTCCATGAGATATTTTAAGGTATGGTCGACCAAATGTGATGGATTATTGTATGGGGGGACCATGTTTCCTAACTCCATGGGAAATACCATGGGAGAGCACATGGTTTTGAGATAACCACTTTTGAGGTGTCCCTTGGCCATTAATGCCTTGTCCCCTCACTTTCCCTATAAATACCAAGCCATCATCTCATCCATTTCGACTCCCCACTCTCCCCCAATGAATTTCTGGTCTCATTACATCCCAAGGAGTCCTCCAAAGGTTCCCCAAGCTCTCAAGGTCCCACCCTTTGAGTTTTAAGAGTTACGTTTTAAGGTAAGGGATCCGACCTCTCTCTTTCTTTTCAAGTAATCTCTTTTATGTCATTTCTTTTATGCTCCAAGTTCTATTGTTAAAGGATTTTCTTTTATAATCCTCTTAATTCCCTTCTCATGTTCATATAATTAGAGATCCCCTCTTACTCCTATTGATTCCCTTCTCATGTTCATATAATGAGAGATCCCCTCTTACTCTCATTATTTCGTTTTATGATGTTTTAAGTGGCACTGTTAGGCTGCCGAAATTTTTGTAACGGATTCTTTCTTCCTTCTCATTTTTCAAGATCTATTTTCATGTAAAGTATTTCAAGTTTCATTTTATTATATTGGGGTATTATCTCTATATCTATCATAATGATCTTTAATTTTCATATGATGAGAGACCCTTTTTGATCTCATCAATTCATTTTTGGTTGATGTTTATGTGACACTGTTAGGCTGCTGAATTTTCATAAGAGAAATCTTATTTTTGTCTTCCTTTCATGTTCTTCATTTCATATGTTATATTTTAAAATTTCATTACCATGTTCTTAAATACCTTATATTCTATCCCTCTACTGTTTTATGGGTCATTTATGAATTTTTGACACATTTCCCCTCTCTTTTCAATGTTTTCTAAAACCCTGTAACATAGTTGTTCTGCTGCAGAATTTTCGTCACAAAATGTCTCTCTATTTTTCTAAAGATATTTTATTTTATTAAGTGAATAATCAAATCTCTCTCTTCTATATGTTTATTCACATATATACCATAATGTTCTATTTTAAATTCTGGGATTTACATACATTAAACCCGCTTTCCCTTTTCATGGGTTTAAAGTGACATAAAGATCACGTCTTTAAAGAAGTTTTTAAAATGTTATGATTAAGAATTGAAACCCATTTATTTTATTCTATATGGGTTGTTTATGAAATGATTGATGATTATATATGTGTCTCACATGATAATAAATACATTTCAAGGGTGTTCCCAGATAGCGCTCTAATGCATTGGGTAATGATGTAACCACTAGAGATTACAATCTTCACGATATCTTGGTGAATAACCTTGGTAATTTTCAAATAACACCTTGTGGATGGACCTTGGTGATATGTTCATGATTTTCTATGTTAAATGATGTAGCCACATCTTAAAGTTATGAAAAATTTTATTTTTATTATGATATGCCTCAGGATTTCTTTCTCATGCCTTAAAGTTATTTTCATGACATTGTTGATGTATCTCAAGTTCACATGTTAAATATTTCCCCTTGTATCCCTTACTGGGCCTTCATCTCACCCTTTTTTTGATGTATGTCCCCAGGTTATGAGATTAAGTAATGAACCTAGGATGAACATAAGGAGGATCCTTTCAAGTGTTTAAGGAGAATGTTTTTTTTGGTTTCATGTATTAAGTTCCTGATTTCCAAGACACTAAACCTTAAAGATCCTCAGTTTGGTATAATGTAATGAAAGTTTATGTGACAAAAAAGGCGGGATTCTATAATTTGATGTGACTTTCTACAGTGACTAATGATTGTGAGTTGTACCTACCTGTCATGTTGGATCCTTGGTGGGTAATCTAGGAGCTATATTCACTTTTTAATTGTACTTTTACTTTTTATTTAAGCTTGTATTCTGTCCCCTTTATTTACAGTGCACATTTTACTATAGCAGTTTACTCCATGGTTTCTTCTTGTTATGTTCATAGATTTTATGTTTCTATAGGTTTAAAGGAAATGTCTTCCCAGTATACTGATATGCCATTCTGGTGCTAGTTGCTAGCCCCAGGCCTTTGGAAGGCGGCTCTGGAGTAGTCATGGCATGGGCCTTGGGGTATGGGTCGTGACACTGAGTATCCTTTATGTGTTGCTTAATGTTATCAACCATTTCAACAGTTTCATCGACCATTTCATGCCTCATTATATTTTATTCATCAACAGTATCCCAAAACTTTTTTCTTATATATATTTTCTTGTAAAAGGCATTATATGGAGGCATTTGGATTCTTATGTGGAAATAATTATTGAATGGGAATTTGACTAAAGTATTATACTGATTACATCATTGATTTAAGTCCATTGAAAATTTTTCTCATCATGTGTTATAGTGTCAATAAATTTTTCTCATATTGGAAATCAATTTGTTCCGGATAAGTCATACTAAATCAAATCGATATATTTTGAGTATTATTTTCTCTTGATCTCTTTAGAAGACTATTGTAAAACACCCTAGCGATGTTTTCTCGTTTCCATATAACTATTTATAATAGATCCTACATCCCTCATATTTCTTTTTCAACTTATTCTCCACTTTCAAAAATACCATTAATTTGGATGTATATTCTTTGATCTACTTCATTATATTATCCCACAAATAGTGATCTCAGAGTTCTCAAAAAATTTTCATGGTCCCTGGATTCAATGATAAGGCCAATCTATGTGCATCATTTAAAATATTATTCATTGTATCATGATTCTATTATATACATATTTATGAACCAAATATAACAACTACATATTCCTCATCTTTTATCTCTAATTATTTCCATTGTCAAATATAATCCATGTTCTTTTCTATTTCTACATCATCTCTTTGGGAATATTTTTCCATTCCAAAAGGGATTGATGAAAAATAATTTGTCAAATGAATGATGAGTTTATTTCTCTATGATCCACATGTCCATACATTAAAATTCAAAGAAGAATAGACCCCTATTGGTTCTCATCATTTATAAGTTTTCTTGTTTCTTTCTACATAGAAAAACCTACAAGTTATTTACTTTTACTTGATGGTAGTGGATTAAGAATACATAGTCCATGAAGAGTTCTAAAACCCTTCATTTGTGAATAATAATATTGTACATTTTGGATATATATTTGAGTTTATTATTATCAGTATATATATAAAACATAAAACCATATATCTCATGTCACTAGATTTTAAATATCAGTTTTTCTAAATCTATCACCAGGTCCTTTGTTGGATAGTTATGATCATAAAAAATTCAACTTCCATGCAGAATAATAAATCACCATAACATTATTCATTAATACACAACACAATCCCTTATTTGTTGCAATACTATATACCACAAAAGTTATATACATTAGGGTAGTCTGAGTAATGGGGTAGTGATATACTACGTTTTCAATTCCATGAATCTATCATTATAGTATGTTTTCAAATTAAACTTTATGGTTTTATGATTGATCTCGATTTGTGGGTTTGACAATCATCGGATTTTTTAAAAAAAATCATCTTTAATATCCAGCTAGTACGTAGAATCTATGAACCTCTGTTATATATATAGTACTAGAACACTCCTCAACTACCTTTGACTTTTAATGGTCTAAATATAATCCTTTTCCATTCATAACATGTCCTAATAATGATTATTACTCCTTCCATAAGTCATATCTTCAATACTTTTCATGTAGATTAAAATATCATAACATTTTTACCATAGTATTCAAATAATCTTCCTCATCCTCCTTACTTTTGGAGTATTTCAAAATACAATTTATAATGACTACGAAAAAATCATGTTAATATATAATGACTCTATTAATCAAGTCTACAACTACTGTTAGCGAATTAGTGATTTTGAATGGAGTCACTAGAATCTCATAGTGTCCATACCTCATTCGAATGTTGGTCTTGGGAATATATTCCATCAATAAATTTTATTGGTGAAATCATAACTAAAGGACCACTATGGATAAATATTAGGTCCCACATAGTTTATCGAATAATTTATATATCTATGGTTGGGTATGCTTTTTCCTTATCAAAATTTTATTGAGATCATGATAATTAAGGTACCCATGCATTTCCCTATCATTCTTCTTAATGAAATGGATTTGGGCACCCCATGGTGATGGAGTATAGTTTATAAAAGCATTGTCCATATTCTCTTGTAACTTCCTCATTAATATTTCCAACCCAATTGTCTAAAATCACAAGTTTATTGTACATGGACATTAAATTTATTTTTTTGAAAACATAATACATCACAAAAATATATTCTCAATGACTGTATCAGTTTAGTATGTTTTGAAAAACATAACAAAGTCTTCTAACATGGATAATGACCTTAAACATCTCTTACAAAGATCATATCTTTAGTTTTCCTACCTAAATCCTTTCATAATATCATGGTTAAAGTAAAAAATAATGGATGACCACAAATGCCTATTATGGGTATTCTTTGATAACATAAAACAAAACAAACACATAAGAATGTAAAAACATTGGCATAGATTTTGAATATCAAAATTGTGAGTCATGAAATAAATCTTGGATGTTAGTAAGACATAAATCATAAAGGAACAAGAACAATGATAAATTAGATTTGGAAAAAATCATTGAATTATCGAAAACCCATAAGCATATAGAATCATTTCAATATTATCCAAGGATCATTGACAATGCTGTCATAATAAAAAAACTCCATTATTGAACTGAGTTCACTCTTTGTTCCAGCCATGTATTACTGAACTACATTTACTTTCCATTCGATCCCTGTATTACTAAACCAAGTTTACATTTCATTCCAATAATGTCTATCTATTGAGATATAATTCTTTACCCAATGATAGGAGGGATATATAGGTCTCACAAATATCATAATGAATTCATTCTAATATTTTCAAGAAAAAGAACATATATCATTCATCATATCATATCCTAAGGAATACAATGATCCTTTTAAACATCATTCTCTCATAATACCTTTAAAACAAATAGATTTCATAAATAAAATTCCATCATAAAAAGTTCAATTCATAGTGATAGTAGATATTGATACCTAACCCTATTTAAATAATTTCATCATCGATGGAAATTAATTTTGATAAAACACTTTATATTAATTCATAGGTAAAAGATCATTTCTTCTCCAAAAAAAGTTTTCTTTTCCTAAAATTCTAGTCAATTTTAAAAGAAAAAAATTTCATTGAAAATAAAATTCAAATACTAACAATAAAACATTATTTAAATAAGGCGTTATGAAAAATTAAAAATCCATTACTACTATAAAAGTTAAAAAACAATCTTCATGTACTTTTGTCAGAAATGTCAAAAATTACCTCGTGCGGAAGAAAAGAAATATTCCATACAAACCATGTTGTAAAAGTAAAAAATTTATAAAAATTTATTTAAAATATATATAATAAAATAATAAAGCATTTTATGATTTAAATTAGAAATCTTAGACACATATGATAAATATACCCCAATAAATAATTACATATAGTCAATCTCGGATAATAACGAGATTGGAAAATTATCCCTTACCAATTTATAATCAGTTGAATCATATGGCTCAAAAAATAAAGAAAATTATTTGAAAATTAAAATATCATAAACCTAGTAATAATAATAGTAAAAAAATTAATGGGATACATAAACACCACAGAAATGTAATACACAGTGTATATGTTATATGTCCCACATAAATAAAAATTAGGCATATAATACCTTTCCTTAGATCAACTATCCATTGTATATATTTGATCCTCCAGTATAATTATTGAAATAATTTCATTGACTTATTGTATAATAATATTTGTTTTTATGATATCATATATGATCATATTATCATTTTTTTGGTAATAATATTTCATTATTACTCTTTATTCAGCTAATAACTATTTCATTTTCTCATGCATGATTTGTCGAATGAGTTCGAGTTCCCTTCTTAGGTCAACATATGTTATTTAAAAATGATAATAATATAATATATATCATATTTATTTATTATATTAATTTATATAATCATGGATTAATGGTTATCATATAGAATGAGTCACATCACAGTGTGGAGACGGTAGACCGTAGGTACACACGAGCGATGACATCATTTCTTTAATTATGAAATGGTATTGAAGTGGATGTTATATATATTATTAAAGAATAAATAAATTTTTATAATAATAATATATATTTATTATTTCCATTATTATACCCATTAGAGTTATGTGGTGGGGAAAAACACAGTACACCACAGTGCCAAGATGGTAAGAAACACTTACACACAAGTCAAGATTTTCTTTTTCGTAGTATAAATAGATGTAGTAATATAGTTGATACATAATCTAAATGAAATATAATTACAAAAGTATAAAAGATTCATTAATTTATAATGATAATAACTCATTAAGAGTACATATAAGAAGAAATTATTTGAAATAATCGAGAGAGGAGATTAGCGATTCTTCAAAGAGATTCCTTTAGATATCCACATAAATGCACAAGATCTGGTATTTTGAGAACACGATAACATATAGAATGTGATTAAAAGTGTTTATAAATCAAATCGGTAGGTTATGGTCAAGATTCAAGGCTTTATGTGATTTAAAATTGTGGGGGAGGATCTTTTTTCCTTTTATAATTGAGGCGAGGGACACATTTGGAATCTCTAAAAATATTAAATTAAAATAAACTCAAAACATATCAAAAATATCTCCAAAATGTCATATTTTCTATGATGATATTATATAAGGATGCAATATCATCATAAAATAAATTTTAGATATGTTTTTATGTCAATTTAATCTTTATAATTTTTATTTAACACTTACATATTCTCTTTCATTTTAATTAGGGTGACACTTAGTTAAATACTATAATGGTCAAATATTTACTAATTTGATCTAACTTAAATAATAAATAAATAATTTGGATCATTTTAGTATATATCATAATTGTTATATATTTTTTAATTTGTTTTATTCTTTTTAACTAAATTAAAATAAATTTGTAACAAAACAACAATAACATCAATTTTGACCCAATTCAATTCATTGATTTTTAAATATATCAAAATAATATGTTATAATTGAAAAAAAGATTTTATAATATCTGTATGTTGTCTAGTAATTCTATAAAATTCATTGGATATATTAATTATCAAAAATTATATTTATATTAATATTTATAATAACATTAATTTGATATTCCCATTAATAAAGTAATTACTACATATAGTTTTTGAAATTATTTCATAAATTAATTTTTTAGGTAAATTTAAAAATAAAATAGCGTGATGAAGATAAATATAATATATCTTCCTAATATACTTGTAGTAGAAGATAACTTCTTAAAAATTCATCATTTAAAATGTTATAGTTATTAAAACATTAATGTGACATGATTAACATCACTTTAAATAAAATAATATAAGTGTCAAAATCTCTTCTATAAGGATCCAACTATTCAATAACATGAAACATTGATGATTATGGTCGATATATACTCTAAAAATAATATTTTATAATGTATGTGTGTATTTTAAATCTTATTATAATTTTAATAGAAATTAGTATATTTTTTTCTCATCCACTAAATAATTTCTACATCATTGTTATATAATACATTAAGTTAATAATTTATTTTATAAAAATTTTAAATATATTAACATGAAAATGTTAAAAAATATCATTAAAATTAAGTTTTATTGTAGAATTTATGTTCTATATAGCCATATTTTAAAATTGATGTATTATTTAAAAAATGAATGTGAATTCTATAAATTTTCATTAAATACAATATTATAAATACCATAATATATCTTAAATGTCCCAAAAATATCAAATTTAAATTTATATATGAGAAATATTTTTCATAAGTGAAAATTTTCCATTTATATTTATTAATACAACCCATTTGATCATATGTGGACACATAATTGATATTAAAGAAAAATAAAAATTCACTTTGTGTCTTTATTTGATTTAAATATTATTTATTCCATTTTTATAGGAAAGTCACCATTAACTGAAGTAAATTCAATGATTAAGAGATAATCGTCAAATTAAATTAATCAAATATTTTTTTCCATTGTGTGTGGTCATTTTATAGGCATTAATATTTTTTAAACTGAATTATCTAATTTACCCTTTATTGTGGTAACAAAATTTACCATAGTTACTATTGATATAGGTCAAATATAAATGCACTTAACATAAAAAAAATTTACCTCATGATTTAAAATTTGAAATTCATTTTTAAAAATTCAAAACACTATGTTTAAGAATTAAATATAAAATAAAACTGGTAAAATTCCATGAAAAACAGTTTTCATAAAAAATTTCACCTCTATAAATGGAAAATATTATTATAACAAATTTATGTATAAAATAATTTTTTTAAAAAAATTTAATAAAAATGACCTAATAAAATTTAAAAAAAATCTGAAACATAATTATATAATAAAATTAAATGAAAATTATGTTTTCAATAAAAATCAATATTTTCACCATTCATTCAAAAATGAAAATTATCATATAAATACCAAAAATTCACCCTACAAAATTTTATATATTTAGAATTAAAAGTATGGTTTTATTCTCTCAAAATTTGTTCTATAAAGATTTACTAATATAATAAAAAATGGTTGAACCATCAAAAGGTAAAAATATTGAAGTTTTTTTAAAAAACCTCTTTTATGCATAAATATTTAATCTGTTCCTATATCACATCTAAAAACATATAAGATGGATTTTAAACATTATATTCAATATATTGCCTAAATTTTTCATTAATAAAATTCATAAAGAGTGATTTAATAATTTTATAGAGCCTCTTATATGCATTTAAATAGTTTTTCAGAAAACATTTAATATTATTCATACTCACTATTATAAAGAATAAGTTATAATATTTTAGTTGTTCACATATACTCTGTATTATATTAAATTAATTTATTCAAAATAACTATAAATTGGGTGTAACTGAATCCAAATAGAGCATTGCATATACCGTAAGCAATGCTGGTGTTTCATATTGTGCAATCCCATCTTGGTTTAGCATACAACACATGATGTCAATGAAATTAAAAAATCTATATCATAAAAATATATATGTTTTAAATTATAACCCCTTAAAACTAAATTCGCCGTAAATGTTTTTGGTGTTATAAAAGGTTTACTACTTGAAATTTTCTTTCATAATAACCCGAATCATAAAACAGAATATTAAATCATCTTTTAAAAAAATAAAGTCAGATACATAATAGTTAAACAAAGTATATCCTCATTAGGTTTACACATAGAAGAACATTGGTGGGATGCGAAAACAAGGATATGGGAGAAAAATCTAACCATCAACTTCTAATGGAGAGTGATAGAGAATAAGTCTAGGACAATGTTAACAATCAGAAAGACAAAAATATGTGTTCATTAAAGTGGCCATTCGATTCATCGGATAAGAATGTACTAGGATAACATTTTTGGTTTTGAAGATCCAATACCTAAATTTGAATAACATGAGAAGAAATATTTACATGATTTTAGTAGAATATCATCATTGGTCGTGCCTTGAACAATTTCTACTAAATGTATTATCAATGAAATGAAGTTGAATTTGACATTCCTACAGTGTTAGAATATCATGTGATCTATACATATAATTATAGTTCATTCCATCTAGAATTATCAAAACAAAATGGTTAGCACTAGTAATCAAATATTCATAAGTCCACTTTTTATGAGATAATACTTTATTCGAACAAAGTTGATTTGAAGTTTAATTTACTCATTCCATAAATTGATAACGTTATAATCCTCTTAAATGTTAAAAAACAAAACAATTCAATATAGGTGAACTAAAAAGGATTAACGTTCATCCCCATATCTCATAAGGTAGTTCTTGGTTTTCAAATTTCAATCAAGTAAATACCATTATCATGTATTCTCTTGAATCGTGGTAATAATATGAATTATCAAAGGACCTTAATGGAAACATGAATGATATCAAAAACTAACACTTTCAACATACCCAAAATCCCAAAAATTCTATATACTCAAACCATGATACAACTTTTTCATTATATCTTTCCTAAAGTCATTAATACTATCAAACATATCATTATCTCCTTATCCCATCATTATACACATATAATGTGTTTTCAAAAAAAAATTATATCGCTTTTCATGGTTAGAATTTCCAAATACTTATGGAAGTCCACAATATACCAATACATAGATATTTTATTATTCCATAATACAATAGATGATATTCAATAACATTGTTCAAGAATCCCATTGCATAAACACTCAATCATTCCACCACTTCATTGTCATAATCAATACTGTAAATAGTGGTATCCTATGATATTCTTTCTCATTGGACTTAAGAGGTTATTGACTTCAATAATCATTGATAAACCTTGGATTATAGAACTGGTTATCATAATTCCTCATTTCCTTGAACGTGAATCCATGAAGTGTTTGTATTGCATTCATTGTAGCCTTTTCTCTATTTATATTGCTAGCTACCTTTTTCTCATTACATTATCACTAAAATTCCTGATGAACTTATCTTCCACATATAAAAAAAATTTCTTATCCCTTTAACACAATCTCCACCATGCATCTTTCTACACTTTGAGGATAAGGAGACACTTGTAACAGCCCAAGATTTTATAAAAAAAATATTCTTTTTAATTTTATTAATGTCTTGTGTTGTACGCTACACCAAAAGGAGCTTGCACAACACACATCCTTGACTTGACTTGCATTACACGCAATCGCGACCTTCCTCGATAGCGTGTGTAATACGCAATACCGAGTTTAACTAAACAACGATGTGCTATTAAAATATTATTAAAACTAGCCGTTATGATTAGTAATAACCACTTTTTGAAATCCAGTAAATCTTATTTTTCAAAATGAACTTTATTTTTGGATTCGGAGTATCGAATTTAGCCTAAGGTGAAATTTTGGTACTTTTCGGATAACTTTCATATTCTGATGAATAGTGAAAATTACTAAATTATAATTAAAAACAACTTTTTTAATCGAAATAATTAATAGTGATAAATCATTAATTTGAGTGGTTTTAAAGTATATTTAGAATATATTTTTACAATTTAATACAATGTTGGTCATTGGATGTAATTTCACATTTAAACTAGACATAAACAAGTGTCAATCTTTTGATAGATATTGTTTCTTAAAAACACGCTATTTGTTTTAACAGCAGGATTTAATTATAAAATTAATTAATGCAACTTATATGTTAGGAATTTTGTAAAATAGAAATCATTTTTGAATTCGGAATATCAATTATAGCTTAGGGTGAAATTTTGGCATTGTTCTGAAAAACATCAATTTTTGATGAATAGTGAAACTACTAAGTGGTAGTTAAAAAAAACTGAATTTTTCATAAAACTTAATTTTTCCGCTTCTGTGAATGGAATTTCGAAAATCCGAGAGACACGGTTAATATCAAGGACTAAAATGTGGTTCAATGAGATGAAAATAATTTTTGGTGAATAGTAACTTTTTACTTTTTTTTACCGCGGTTAATAGTAAATAGGGTAACTAAGGGTAAATATGATATTAATATTACCCTAACACATGTCCTAATCCTATTGGACAAATGTATCTCGACCAAAAACAACCTTAAGTGTAAAATATTATCATTTAGCCCCACTTGGATTAGATTAGGACATTTATTATTAATTTATTTAAAGAAGGGTTAAAATAGTTAAAATCAAAGTTTAATAAGTAAATAATTTTTAATATGGGGTTATACATAGGATAAATTCGATTGTAAATATTCATTAGAAAGCTAAAAAGATTTCCTACATGATGGTATTTTATTTGTAATTTTTAGACATCAAATAATTTAATTTATTTATGACACAACGATGATGCAGTAATTATCTTTTTCATAAAATATTGACATAATTGATGTTATAAGCACCAAAATAAATGTAATTTGAGATTTTTTATGAATTCCACTAATTTTCTAGGTTACTATGATATATTAATGTTGATTTAATCAACTTGGTTTGAACATTTAATTCTGTTATGACTTTCACAAAAATCATATATCAAATATTGTCAAAATTGACACAAAATAGTTTTTAAATCAAATATTATATTACTAATTGTTATTTTATTCCTAAAAATCTAAGGTTCGGCCAAATGACTTAGATAATGATATATATATTAATAATAAACAATTTGGGGTTCGTTTGGAATGTTATAGTAAGTGTATTAACCATATAGTGAAAGAAAACAAAAAGACACGGTAAAAGTTAAATTATTTAACTTAGAGTTAAATCTAATTAATAAGGTTTAAAATAATATCCAAACATGTCTAAATTTGATTGGTTGATGAGATTACAACCCTATATCATCTAATCTTCGAATATGAGTCATTTTTGGAGGTTTTTAAGTGGGGTTAGATTTATTATAAATTAATATTTTTAAGAATTCCTAAGGTGCCCCTCTCCTCCCCTATAAAAGGACACCTCCTCCCCCTCCTCCTCACACCAATTTGAGCACTCAAGCTCGGCCAACCCCTGCCAAAATCTCTTCTCCACTTCCCTAGCAACATCCTAGAGGTTCTGGTCTTCCTCAAAGACCAATTTTAGTGCCCTAATAGGAGGTCTCAAAGAGGCACTTCAAAGAAGAGGTAATTACCGTTACCAATTCTTTCATCTTTATTTCTTCTTCCACTTCTTATTCTTAGGTTGTTTCATTATGAAGTAATAACATCAGTATCACTCATATACTGATATGTTATTATAAGTATGAAACAACCCTATTTCACCATCTATCCATCCTACGGAAAAAGAAATCACCGCGCGTGCGTACGTACGGAATACCGTCTCCACGCCGTGGTGTAATCTATTTTCCACCACCACCTTACATGGATGGGTATAATGGTGTAAATAATAACTATACATAGTTATTACAACATCATATTGATTCTGATATATTGTATAATCCACTTCAACTCAGTTCAATATTTATGGAAATGATATCATCGCTCGTGCGTACGTACGGACTACCGTCTCCACGACGCGATGAGATTCATTCTCCATGTTAACCATTTAAGAATGATTATAATGTATATATAAGAAATAATAATGAAATATATGAAATTATAAAGCTACTGGATTTATGTATATATACATATGTATGTCATCTACTTACTTCCATTTCAAGACAATAAGGAAAGTAAAACTGCGTTCATGCGTACGTACGGACTACCGTCTCCATGAACGGTGTTTTTCATTTTACTTATCTATCTATTATATATATATATATACTGAATATATATGATATATAAATAATATTTTATATTCTGGAAGTAAGTAAATCATGATATAAGTAATAATGATGTCAAGAATAACAAGTCAAAACACCTAAGATAAATGAAACGATTTTACCCAAAACGCTTCTTTAACATGGAATTTACAAAAGAACGGGTAATATAATGTTATAAGTGAACCAAATATGATATCATAACAATGAATATGATTCTGGAATAAGTCAATAACATGATTTAAATCATTATACAGGAGGTTCGGACACTTACAAGCAAGTCGGACCTAAGGTAAGGGAAATATCACAATCTCATTTTTATCCGAGATTGTTTATTCATAAGTATTTACTGGGGTGTATTTTATCATCCACATCCATGTTCCTTCAATATGTAATATTGTTTCCATCCACTTACAATAGTTTAAATCCAATTTTACTCTTAGGTGAGTTTTTGTAAAGAATATGAAAGGAATCTTTTGTCGCTTTTTCATACGAGGTACTTTTTGACTTTTCTGACAAAAGTACGAAGAATGTTTTTTTTAACTTAAACGACACGAACGGATTTTTACGGTTTTATAAAGCCTTATTTTTATGAAGATTCCTCCAAAAGATTTCATGACTATTTTCAATAAAATCTCTTTCTTTTAAAAATTTCATGATGTTTTGTGAAAAGAAATTGATTTTGAAGAAGAAAGGATATTTTCCTCAAGAATTCAATTCAAGTGTTTTATCAAAATTATTTTCCATCTAAGATAATAAAGGGTTCTGTTTCTATCCATATTTTTACATTGATTTGACTATGTTGTGATGGAATTATGTTTATGAATTCCTTTATCTTATATGAATGGTTTTATGATGTCATTTTGTTTAAGAATCCCATTTTTATTACATGGGTTATGCAATGATGTATGATTTATGATTCTGTGGCACACATAAGAAAGGATTCATTAAGAGATGGGTGGGACCTATATCTCCCTCCAATGCATTGGGTAAAGATTTTATATCTCATGAGATAGACATGGCTGGAATGGTAGGTTATACCGGTTCAGTGAAACAGGACTGAAACGAGGATTACTCGATTCAGAAAGGGACTTTGTCCACTAAGATAGTCTTGGCAATGAGTCTTGACTAACAAGAAATGATTCTCTATGATTATGTGTGTATGCCACAATGAGTAATGTTTTATGTTATGATTTCATTTTCACTTCTATGATTTATCCCATGTTATGATATTATGAGCTCTTTTGCAGGTTATGATTTCCAAAAGCTATGTTCTTATGTATATGATGTGATTGATATTTCTTTTGTTTACCCTTACTGAGCATTTGAGCTCACCCTTTTATGTTTTCTTTTCCCCAGGATATAAAGAAAGGTTTTTAGGTAAAAAAAGAAGAAGATCTTTATGGGAGATATTGAAGATCTTTCACCACGATTAGAAGAATACGTTCCGAGTTTCCAAAGACACTAAACTATTACGATCCTTGTGTGTGTGTTTTTGTTATGTACTAAGTATTCCGCAAATGTAATGTAATGTCCATGTACGTCAGGCTTCGGGTCTCTACAGTTGGTATCAGAGGAAAGGTTTAGTCAACCTTTGGAAACTAGGACGCGAAAATGTTAGTGAGATCCCAAGAGATATTTCTAAGGTATGTCTAGGGATGCCCCTAAGGATAAGTATACGTATAGGATATAGTCCTAGAACTATGGTAACGATATTAGATTAAACCAAAGATGATAGATATTTAAGTTACTCCCCCTTTATCATGATTTTTGCATCTAACACTTTTCTGTTTGGGTTTTAGAAAATGGCTGGAAACAAGATGATTCACAATAATGGAGGATATGATGGACAATGGAATGATATTCTTCATGAGCAACCAAATGAAATGGGATTTGGATGTCCAAACATCATTATTATGCCGAATCAGCAATCTCATAATATGATCAATAAAGTAAAATTTGGTAAGTTTCCTGACACGGCTAATAAGAGAAAGATGGAGTTTCATGATGATCATAGAGGAAAGAAAGTTCAATTTCCCCTATGTAAATCATGTGGGAAGAGGCATCAAGGAGAATGTTTCAAGGGAACTGGAAGATGCTTTGGGTGTGGAAAAGAAGGACACAAAGCAAGTAAGTGCAAAGGAAAAGGGTCGGTTAACACCATGGATGAGGATAATGGTATTGCTACGACATCAAAAATGGTTAAGTGTTTTAAATGTGGAATGTATGGGCATTATGCAAACAAATTCCCTAAGGGAAAGACTCATGAAGAGAATCAGTATGGTCATATGGGTAGTATTTATGTGGATGATGATGAAGAGACTACAAATGATATGTGAGATGAAAGAATTGTTGAAGCTCGGTCAATGGTTTAAGAATGTTGTGGAATGATTACATGTTTATCATGTGTAATGTTGTATAAGAAATCTCAAGGTACTATGGAATAAAGAGACATCTGAGGATTGTTACACTGTTGTCTTTCCTTGAGTTATGAAAGTGTATGATTAATGGTACCACTATCCATGAAAGGTTATTCAGATATTTTTGGAATGTAGTTGATATGCGCATAATGAAGGGATAAGAAGAAAATTAAATGTTTGATAGTATTCATGAGCTCATGATTGATATAAGGACTAAGTGATATCATGGTTTGAGTATATAGAATTTTGAGGATTTTGGTATATGGAAAGTATTAACTTTTAACTACATTCATGTTTTCACTAAGGTATTCAAGAGAATACATGATTAAGGACTTTGAATGTTTGTAATGTGACCAAAAAAAACATATCTTATGATATATGGGGATCAACGATGGTATTAAATCTCTGGTAATCGTTTTCACTATGTTATGAGAGTGGACTGGAGTATTATGGATAAGCCTAAAGATTAGAATGGATTATGTTGAACATAAGTTAGTATTGTTTAAGGATAGAAGTTTTTTCGATATTATTGATGGGATGTTATAGTAATATAGTTTTATAAAAAGGACAACCTGTAGGACGGGTGACAGCCCATCGCTTCGGACAAGGCTGTAGGAATCGAACCCACAACCGAAGTGCGACTGGCCTTTATCGCCTACCACTGACCTAGAGGAAGTCCCTGTTTAGTAGAAACTAATTTTATTATATTAAGCAGTATGATATATGAATTATAAGCCCATTTTAGGAACCGTATATGATTAATCTCACTATAGAATGACTTATGTATATTTAATAACTTTTGCTAACCTTTTGTTTGAGACAGATGGAATGAACAGTCATTCTATCACATGATCTACTAACACTTCATGAATAACAAATTCAACTTCATTTATTTAAGAGATGAAGTGGAAATTGTTCAAGGCACGAACAGCAGTGATATTGTACCAAAATAAAGTAAGTATTTATTCTAAGCAAATTTTCAACTTTAGGGAAATGATCTTGAAAACCAAAAATGTTGTCCTAGTGATCTTATACCTGATGAATCAGATGGTACCTTATATCATCACAAATCTATGGATTTGTGATTACTGGCTTTTCCATAGCCATGTTCTCTACCACTCTCCATCAGAACATGATGGTTAGATTTTTCTTCCATATCCATATTTTCACCGATGTGGAAACCCAGTGATTAGTTTATTTGGGCAATTGTTACATTTCATACTTTAGTTTTTAAAGCCAAGTTTTGGTATTCCCTTTTACGATGTGGGTTTCTATTAAAGAAACTTTTGAATAGTAAACCATTTATAACCCCGACGAATTTCGAGGGCGAAATTCATTTTAAGGGGGGTAGAATGTAACAGCCCAAGATTTTATAAAAAAAATATTCTTTTTAATTTTATTAATGTCTTGTGTTGTACGCTACACCAAAAGGAGCTTGCACAACACACATCCTTGACTTGACTTGCATTACACGCAATCGCGACCTTCCTCGATAGCGTGTGTAATACGCAATACCGAGTTTAACTAAACAACGATGTGCTATTAAAATATTATTAAAACTAGCCGTTATGATTAGTAATAACCACTTTTTGAAATCCAGTAAATCTTATTTTTCAAAATGAACTTTATTTTTGGATTCGGAGTATCGAATTTAGCCTAAGGTGAAATTTTGGTACTTTTCGGATAACTTTCATATTCTGATGAATAGTGAAAATTACTAAATTATAATTAAAAACAACTTTTTTAATCGAAATAATTAATAGTGATAAATCATTAATTTGAGTGGTTTTAAAGTATATTTAGAATATATTTTTACAATTTAATACAATGTTGGTCATTGGATGTAATTTCACATTTAAACTAGACATAAACAAGTGTCAATCTTTTGATAGATATTGTTTCTTAAAAACACGCTATTTGTTTTAACAGCGGGATTTAATTATAAAATTAATTAATGCAACTTATATGTTGGGAATTTTGTAAAATAGAAATCATTTTTGAATTCGGAATATCAATTATAGCTTAGGGTGAAATTTTGGCATTGTTCTGAAAAACATCAATTTTTGATGAATAGTGAAACTACTAAGTGGTAGTTAAAAAAACTGAATTTTTCATAAAACTTAATTTTTCCGCTTCTGTGAATGGAATTTTGAAAATCCGAGAGACACGGTTAATATCAAGGACTAAAATGTGGTTCAATGAGATGAAAATAATTTTTGGTGAATAGTAACTTTTTACTTTTTTTTACCGCGGTTAATAGTAAATAGGGTAACTAAGGGTAAATATGATATTAATATTACCCTAACACATGTCCTAATCCTATTGGACAAATGTATCTCGACCAAAAACAACCTTAAGTGTAAAATATTATCATTTAGCCCCACTTGGATTAGATTAGGACATTTATTATTAATTTATTTAAAGAAGGGTTAAAATAGTTAAAATCAAAGTTTAATAAGTAAATAATTTTTAATATGGGGTTATACATAGGATAAATTCGATTGTAAATATTCATTAGAAAGCTAAAAAGATTTCCTACATGATGGTATTTTATTTGTAATTTTTAGACATCAAATAATTTAATTTATTTATGACACAACGATGATGCAGTAATTATCTTTTTAATAATATATTGACATAATTGATGTTATAAGCACCAAAATAAATGTAATTTGAGATTTTTTATGAATTCCACTAATTTTCTAGGTTACTATGATATATTAATGTTGATTTAATCAACTTGGTTCGAACATTTAATTCTGTTATGACTTTCACAAAAATCATATATCAAATAGTGTCAAAATTGACACAAAATAGTTTTTAAATCAAATATTATATTACTAATTGTTATTTTATTCCTAAAAATCTAAGGTTCGGCCAAATGACTTAGATAATGATATATATATTAATAATAAACAATTTGGGGTTCTTTTGTAATGTTATAGTAAGTGTATTAACCATATAGTGAAAGAAAACAAAAAGACACGGTAAAAGTTAAATTATTTAACTTAGAGTTAAATCTAATTAATAAGGTTTATAATAATATCCAAACATGTCTAAATTTGATTGGTTGATGATATTACAACCCTATCTCATCTAATCTTCGAATATGAGTCATTTTTGGAGGTTTTTAAGTGGGGTTAGATTTATTATAAATTAATATTGTTAAGAATTCCTAAGGTGCCCCTCTCCTCCCCTATAAAAGGACACCTCCTCCCCCTCCTCCTCACACCAATTTGAGCACTCAAGCTCGGCCAACCCCTGCCAAAATCTCTTCTCCACTTCCCTAGCAACATCCTAGAGGTTCTGGTCTTCCTCAAAGACCAATTTTAGTGCCCTAATAGGAGGTCTCAAAGAGGCACTTCAAAGAAGAGGTAATTACCGTTACCAATTCTTTCATCTTTATTTCTTCTTCCACTTCTTATTCTTAGGTTGTTTCATTATGAAGTAATAACATCAGTATCACTCATATACTGATATGTTATTATAAGTATGAAACAACCCTATTTCACCATCTATCCATCCTACGGAAAAAGAAATCACCGCGCGTGCGTACGTACGGAATACCGTCTCCACGCCGTGGTGTAATCTATTTTCCACCACCACCTTACATGGATGGGTATAATGGTGTAAATAATAACTATACATAGTTATTACAACATCATATTGATTCTGATATATTGTATAATCCACTTCAACTCAGTTCAATATTTATGGAAATGATATCATCGCTCGTGCGTACGTACGGACTACCGTCTCCACGACGCGATGAGATTCATTCTCCATGTTAACCATTTAAGAATGATTATAATGTATATATAAGAAATAATAATGAAATATATGAAATTATAAAGCTACTGGATTTATGTATATATACATATGTATGTCATCTACTTACTTCCATTTCAAGACAATAAGGAAAGTAAAACTGCGTTCATGCGTACGTACGGACTACCGTCTCCATGAACGGTGTTTTTCATTTTACTTATCTATCTATTATATATATATATATACTGAATATATATGATATATAAATAATATTTTATATTCTGGAAGTAAGTAAATCATGATATAAGTAATAATGATGTCAAGAATAAAAAGTCAAAACACCTAAGATAAATGAAACGATTTTACCCAAAACGCTTCTTTAACATGGAATTTACAAAAGAACGGGTAATATAATGTTATAAGTGAACCAAATATGATATCATAACAATGAATATGATTCTGGAATAAGTCAATAACATGATTTAAATCATTATACAGGAGGTTCGGACACTTACAAGCAAGTCGGACCTAAGGTAAGGGAAATATCACAATCTCATTTTTATCCGAGATTGTTTATTCATAAGTATTTACTGGGGTGTATTTTATCATCCACATCCATGTTCCTTCAATATGTAATATTGTTTCCATCCACTTACAATAGTTTAAATCCAATTTTACTCTTAGGTGAGTTTTTGTAAAGAATATGAAAGGAATCTTTTGTCGCTTTTTCATACGAGGTACTTTTTGACTTTTCTGACAAAAGTACGAAGAATGTTTTTTTTAACTTAAACGACACGAACGAATTTTTACGGTTTTATAAAGCCTTATTTTTATGAAGATTCCTCCAAAAGATTTCATGACTATTTTCAATAAAATCTCTTTCTTTTAAAAATTTCATGATGTTTTGTGAAAAGAAATTGATTTTGAAGAAGAAAGGATATTTTCCTCAAGAATTCAATTCAAGTGTTTTATCAAAATTATTTTCCATCTAAGATAATAAAGTGTTCTGTTTCTATCCATATTTTTACATTGATTTGACTATGTTGTGATGGAATTTTGTTTATGAATTCCTTTATCTTATATGAATGGTTTTATGATGTCATGTTGTTTAAGAATCCCATTTTTATTACATGGGTTATGCAATGATGTATGATTTATGATTCTGTGGCACACATAAGAAAGGATTCATTAAGAGATGGGTGGGACCTATATCTCCCTCCAATGCATTGGGTAAAGATTTTATATCTCATGAGATAGACATGGCTGGAATGGTAGGTTATACCGGTTCAGTGAAACAGGACTGAAACGAGGATTACTCGATTCAGAAAGGGACTTTGTCCACTAAGATAGTCTTGGCAATGAGTCTTGACTAACAAGAAATGATTCTCTATGATTATGTGTGTATGCCACAATGAGTAATGTTTTAAGTTATGATTTCATTTTCACTTCTATGATTTATCCCATGTTATGATATTATGAGCTATTTTGCAGGTTATGATTTCCAAAAGCTATGTTCTTATGTATATGATGTGATTGATATTTCTTTTGTTTACCCTTACTGAGCATTTGAGCTCACCCTTTTATGTTTTCTTTTCCCCAGGATATAAAGAAAGGTTTTTAGGTAAAAAAAGAAGAAGATCTTTATGGGAGATATTGAAGATCTTTCACCACGATTAGAAGAATACGTTCCGAGTTTCCAAAGACACTAAACTATTACGATCCTTGTGTGTGTGTTTTTGTTATGTACTAAGTATTCCGCAAATGTAATGTAATGTCCATGTACGTCAGGCTTCGGGTCTCTACAACACTCATCTTATTTTCACCATTTTTGTAAGATTTTTCGTTGAATTCCATCATTCATTTCATTTCAAAACCATGAGATTGGTATGTAACACCAACTTAAATTTTTACTAGGATAGCATGATATACAATTCTTCATAGCTTATAAAGTCTTTTATAGATAACTCCCCTCAAATAAATAGGTTTTTAAGCCACTGATGAATTGATCAACATTCCATTAAAGTTGGATGATAAATCCAAAATCATATCTTGAATGTCTTATAAAATATTCCTCATATATACCAATGGATTAATCATCCTTTTTCTTAAGCTCAATGAACTTCTTTTCCATCCTCATTCAAAGAATACATGTAAAGTACATATTGGAAAATAAATTCTTGAACTTGTCCAACAACATGTATTCAATTTCACCTTTATCCCTTGTAATCTTGATTATATTCCACCACTAGTCTACTTAACCTTCTAAACAGTAAATAGGTAGAATGAATTTTTCATGTTCCAACCAATGAAGGATGGATGATATATTTTCAATGGTATAGATCCATTGTTCATAATCAACTAGATAAGAAGAACCACTGAAATAAGGTGGACATTACCAAATGGAGGACTCAACAGAATGATGTTCCCACCTCTCATCATTTTGTTTTTTAGAATGATTCATACATTGTGTAAGTATATCGACGAGATTGTTTATTCCAGATCCAATAAAATTTATTTTTTCGCGAGGAAAATCATTTGATTTCCCAATTCATTGATCATTAATATGGTTCATTCATGTTCTAGCCATTATTTAAAACCCAAAAATAATTGTGTGAGAGGAAAAAATAAAATAAGTAAAAAATATAATCTAGGGGTAAAACCCTCAAATAACTAACATCTTAGGTTAAATCCTAGGTTATTCATGACTGTTACCAAAATTATTTCACTATAACCTATAGTTAGACTTACCATTATATAAAACCCTATAAATATTATTATAAATACCTCTAGGGAGCACACAAATGTTTTAGAGTCCTATTTTGCAATATTCAAATAAACATTTTCCCTTATAATAACTCCAATGGCCAAAGATTCATGTATATTGACATTAAATTTGTTTTTCAGAAAACATAATATGTTGCTGAAATATTTTCCATATGTCTATTTTAGTTTAGTGTATATGGAAACAAGGAACACAATATTCTAACATGGGGAAAGATCTTCAAAAACTCCCATAATTACATTCCCCTTTATTTTTCATAACTAAAACCGTTATTTATATCCAGGAAAAAGATAACATAATAAGGGTGATCTCTAATGCTTAGTAGGGGTAAAAATGGGGAACATCAAAAACAATGTATTAATTTAATAATAAGAACATTGATTTTGAATATCAAAATCTTGATACATGAATTAAATCATGATATCTCATAAGAAAAAATTCATAAATGAGCATGAACGATGATAATTATCATTGGCATAATAAATGGAATTTTTTAAAACACAAAAGTAGAAAAAAATATTTCTCATTTTATCCAAGGATCATTTCCAAGACCATCATATCAAACAATGTAAATTATTGATCTATGTTCAATCCTCATTCTAGCAATGCATTAATAAACTAGATTTACATGTCATTCTAGCCTTGTATAAATGAACTGGATTAACATTCTATTACATTTATGTCTATATAAAGTGATAAAAAAATTTACCTTATTCATTAGAGAGTGATATAGGTACCACCATCTTATAATAAAATCTTTCTTATGAGTTCCAAAAAAAACATAAATCATTCAATACAACATAATTCAAGGAAAAAAATGGGTTTATTAACCATCATTTCATCCAAATCCATATAAACCAAATCTATTTAAAAAATATTGTTTCAATTCTACCATTGGAACTCTATATAGTAGCATATCTTAATTTAAAATCTTATATTAAAATTGAACCATAGTAGTTTGTTTAACCTTTCCCCCATCATCCACATTTTACATTGATTATCCAAAAACCATCCATTTACATAAACATACCATCCTTATTGAAGGCACTACTCCCATGACCAATATAATCATCCCTTTATTGGATTATTTACATTTTCTATCCATAAAACCAAATTCCTAATCACCATGGACCATACTCTCTCTATTACCAAATATAAGGAAAAGACATTTTTATCCCACATATAACCTAATACCAACAAGAAATATTAATAACTCCACATTTCCATCTCATTGAATTTAATCATTATCATCCACTAAAAATATATCAACAATATGGTTCAGTCACTAAAGAAGGGAATGGTGAACTCCCCTCCATATGGTTACCATTATACAACTCTTTAGTGGAACCTCATCGAGATTAATCATTACAAATAAATCACTCTTCCCACTCCATGAACGACTAATATCAAATACTAACAATATTACATTTATAATTTCTTTATCCATCACAGTGGCGACACCACCCATACACTCATAGAAAGTATTGCAAGAGTTAACCTTTTTTCATGGAATTAACTACTATAGGCTATAAAAAATATTTCTAGGGTTATAAATCAACATATTTTCTCACATAATTCACTGACATAGAGCCTTAATATTCCCATTAATAAAACTATAATTTAGTGGCTCTACGAATAATCAGAAAACCAAAAAAAATACACATTGATTCCTTTAAAATTTTCAACATGACCTCAAAAATTTGAATGGTGTGAACTCTTATATCATCCTTTCACATAACATGAATCCCTAGCATGATTCATAATTCATTGTATCTATTCTCACATTCCTAAACCACTAACAATTCACATAATGTTTTAATCCCTAATAGGTATATGATCCTGTAGTATTCCTATTCAAAATATGTCATTTTATCCTGTTTCATGTTCTACCCCATCATCACTAGATGATCTGGGTAGCATATTCCAAATCAAAATTTTCTACCTATTCCTTAAATATTATCTCGATGAACATTGGGGATCAATAGGTTCACATATCCTACTAATCCTACACTTGAATTCATTCTTCCAAACAAAAAGGAGTAGTAGCTAATGTGATTTTCATTGAAAATATTTGTTTTTCATTTCATGCCCAAAGCATAAAATTAATATCTCATCTTGTATACCATTCAAATAACTGAAATCACATACTCAGGCTTCCATCCTATAAAGAACTAGTATTCTTGTTCTATCCCCTCTCTTGTAAATCCATTTCATTTCATGACTCAAGAATTGCAGGTCGGAAATACCCTGTCATTGTCAAATGTAACTCTCATAACATTAATGTATAAATCTAATATCAAGGTTCTAGTCTATTTCACCTAATCCACTGGTCATATATCATGTATATTATAGATCTCTTTTAACTCCTCTTTTTTAATGTCATTAACATCTCATGGAAACGCATAGTGAATATACTCACTCTAGGGACAGATGTATCATAAATATTTTTCAAATAAAATTCCAAGTCATCCTCCTACACAAATCATTGATTCTCACTGGGAACCCACATATTGCATGAACCCCTCATGAATAAAGATCTCATATGTCAGAACATATATATTTAAATAACATCATCTTCCTATACTATCTATTTTGATTAAAAAAATTCATATATTAGAATGGGTTGGTGATTTTGGGATTCAGTATCAAAAATAAATATAATCAAAAGGGGTTCATGAAAAATTCACCTAGTACCTAAAATTTCCTATCAAGTGTCCCCAAGAATCCACATGTAGAGGGACTTCATTTTTTTCATCACCTAGCACCACATTCTTGATCATTAAGACTTGTTAACATAATGAGATTAATTATGGTTTTTAAAAGTATAATTACCACGTGAAATGTTATGTAAAAAATCATGGGGAATTTTTTTTACACTTTAAACAAGTGGAATATCATAATCATTGAAACGACACATAATCTATATTATTTCAGGTGAATCCTACAAGGAAAAAAGATGCATGATATACATCTTGGTAATAGGCCAATAGTCAAAATCAAAGTAAATTGAGACATTAAAATGATTCAAGATCCCAATATACAAAATAAATCATAAATCTGAACATAATATGCCCCCCTTGGGGTCAAATCAGTCTACCATGAAACCAAAAATCTAGAACATTAATCTCATTCCTGTGCTAGAATAGTCTTCTTAAAGAGAATGGTATTGTGATTCTATAGTCCCATATCAATTATAATATCTCACACAATGCTATATCACTAGTATAGTAACTCCCAATATTTAATGAAATGAAAATTAATTCTTAAATTGAAATTTTAAATGTCCCACCCCATCTCCACCATAATTAGTAACTAGACCAAATCACGATTTGACCTCTAGTATTCTTTATCTCACAGCAAAGTCCATCGACTAGTAGTGTAGGTATAAGATGTGATCAATGGAAGAGTATACCCTCAAATAAGAGTAATGATAATTGGGTAAAAACAAAATTTCTCCCAAAATAATAGACCTCAGAGTTTGTGGAATTAAAAAATACACAAAAATCATAAATATTTAATAATAAAGTGCATCATATAGTCATATAAAAAAATTTACCAACCACCAAACTATATACTAATTCAAAATAAAATATGGATACAATATACACAAAGGTTATTTGACATCCCATGCCTCATCTCATCTCAGTCACTAGTACCATCCAAAATATCATTCACTATAAAGTCACTTTAGGACTTTATCCAACCGTAACCTACAAGCCATATAAGATTCTTGGGTACCCAAGTGGAATGGTCATCCATGAAATATGTGAGTACATAACTCTATAGTATACCGCCAACATGGTCCCATAAAATGCCATTAATTCTAGTGATATAATCATGTGACATAATTAATATAATAAATAAACATATAACAGTGGATGTATAAGAAATATTAATAAAAATCCATTATAGATCCTTCTGTAAAACCTAACATTTTGGAGAAACCATACTTTCTTCCTCTAGTGATGGATATCACTGTCCAAAAAACCATAAAATTTTATAAAAAACATCATTAATTATGATCTATGTACTATTAACAAGGTAACATGATATCATATAATCATAATGGTCACACCATTTTGAAGGAACAGTGTATAAGATCCAACAAAATTCTAATAATAGTTATATTAAATCCATGGAATCACATCAATGTCCCCTAATCAAATAAAAATTTCCAAACAGGATCATTGTAATCACATCATGGTCTCCCAGCCTCATTTTAATTATGGGAGTACCATATCAATAAAACCCCATCCATGATCCCCATTTAATATAATAATGGGTTAACTAGATCCATGGAATTAAGTAAAAATCCCTCAACTATATAATAATTACACATAAACCAGATCCTTTAAACAAATTCACATATCCCCCAACAATATAATAATGGGCATACCAAATTCATTGAATTACATAATTTCCCCCAAACAATAGTTATATTAAAAACTTTTAATCAAATTTAATTAATCATTTGTTCAAAATTTTAATCTTTTTTTATTCATAAGTTTTGTCTAAGTCATATGAAGAAATTCAATTAATCGTTTAAAACAAATTTTTCTATTCATCTCCCATCACACATGGGTAATACATTATTCGGACTGATCCTAATCATAATGTGGTAGTTATGGACCATGAATAATCACTATATCTTATCCCTGGGTCTAATGTGATGCCTAAGGTAACCCAAAGCATCCTTTCACCACTCTCAAAATAGGGGAAATAATAACTCACCTATCTTGGTCCATTATCTTCATTACTTTTTTTCATGTGTCATCTAGTCAAAATTATCTAAGGGACCTCATAATTACATAAAGCCTATAAGGTCAAATTATTATAATTCATAACCAATCCCTTCTCCTGAGGAAGATAGGTACCTATCAAGTCTAATATGTAATCAATATTATTTATTTAGAACCTAATACGGGGTTCACATATCACAATGTATAATATTACAACAATAATCTAGGTATGTGATAAATGATATTTAAATACAATGAAAAAGGGTCTTTTATAGACCATGACACCAATTATATTACATTTATTGTCATATTATTTAATTTAGACAATTACATTCATAATAAAAAATATTATTTATTTCAGTGATTAATCACGCATAATGGAATGGCCATAAATCAAACATAATATTAAAAACATAAATGACTACATTAACCATAGTGTAATACCTATGAACGTCATACCACAATTGACTTTATTTCATTTCTTTATTTAAACTTTCAAAATTTCTAACTATACTCAACAACCTTCATCCAAAACAAACCTAGAACATTTTATTATGTTAGGACTTATTTCACACTAAATCCTCACAAGAACTACACTATAATATGTTAATCTCAAATAAGAAATTAATTAAAAAATTTAAAATGAATAAAATATCACCAGAGACATCGTCTCACATGAACTACCATTACCACACATTGAAAATTTTCAATGAATCCCTGATATCATTCTGGTTATAAGCTATAACATGAGACACAAAAAATATACAATTTAATTCAATTTAAGTTAAATAAATATAATAAATTTGAGGAAACAATATTTAATCTTGAAAACACTACAAAATGGTGTATTGACATCATCATTGGATGCCCTCTACACAAAATAAGAAAAATCCCCAATTTAGATTAAAATTCCAATGGTTAATTTCCCCATAGTACATCAAAATCCCTATAGAAAATAATATGGTGATATACTAAAAAAATATTTCATACGATGGATTGAAACCATATTTTTAGGACACCCTCCAGACATGGTGATCAAAATACACATTTTATTAGAAGATTTCACCAAGATTCCTTGAAATTGTCCATAAAATTCAATATAAAATCTTCCAAAATCATTTCGAAATGAAAGAGAGATCAATAAAAAACAATTTTATATACCACGAATACATCATGAAACTTTACCCGGTATCACCCCACAGTCAAGTAAAATTAATGCATAAAGGAGTGTATGAGGATAAATCCAAATGCAATTCCATGTGTTTCCCCTTCTTATTAACTCATTATGTGTTGCCCACAAATTGAAAAAATCCTCTATTGAAAAACAACCATAATATCCATTGTCTCACAAATCTGAGATAATTTTCTTTAAATTGGATCATTATTCAAATAACGATCCCATGGGTGGCCTTGTAAACCCACCCAATCCACCGGCTACCATATAAGGCCTCACCAATTATCTGGTGGCATGCAGTTAAATTTCATCATGCTATCCACATAGATCCATCCTCTGATTTCTTCTCAATACCTTGTGAAACACATGGGATCTCAAACCATGTCCAAATTCATATTTCATGGATGATATACACCACTTAATTCCATTCAATAAATCAATTATTAAAAGAACCCCATTACTATGATGTAAATAAAAATTGCATCTAAATTTTCTAAACTCATCCAGACATGGGGAATTACAACAAGGTTACAAGGTTCCAATTAATGGAGTGACTATAATATATATGTACACCACAAATGGTGTCCCTAAATATATCTACAAATTAATTTGAATTTTCAATCTGATATAATTGAGGATAATATATGTGTACATGATAAGTAATAACAAAATATATTGGGATCATGGGTTTTACTTTATCATCATTCCGAAAAAACATCACCCTCAGCCAATTAAATTATATCTAGGATCATATAACTTAAATATTAATTTCTCTTCCAATACAAAGTCTTAATAAATTGTAATACCATATCATAAAAATATATTGACCAATATGTGGGTAGTGCATCACAATGTTGTATCCATAGTCTATGTAATATCGTACATGTGTTAAATTAATCACTAATACATGGGGATAATGTATCTGTGTCAATATAAAACATTAGTAATAAATAACTAAATATATAATTAACCAAGGTAATGATATACCTTGCCTTGAAAATTGACATGTCAAAATTAATTCCATAGTATTGTGTCAAAGAATGAGGTGAAGGCATCACATCCCATAAGCTACTACACTCATACGAGTATCACGTCTTATTTAAAAAAGTATCTCAAAATTTTAATTACAAAAAAACTCTACTGAAAAAAAAAGTTATCTACACATAACAACCCTTCCCCATCATCATTTGGGTCACCAATGAATTATTTAACATTTTAATGGGAATAGCAGCATAGATACAAAAAAATATCCTAATGTGAATAGAGTCTGTGATCACAGACATAGTGATATCATTGGCATTACAGATCATCACTATGAATATAGATTCTTACTCAAAATTACACAAACTAGATGAATATTTGTCTAAATTATGAGAAACTTATTATAAAATAGTATAGTAGTTCCATTAATCCAACACAAGAAACATAGTAATGGAGTAATATTAATATTTCCAAAATCAAAAAAAGATATATTAAATAATAAAATATCATCATATTTAAAACTCTCAATTGAGAAATCCAATTTTAAAATATGCTTTAAAACATAACAATATTTTTTTATATTGTCGATTTGATTTTATTAATATAAAATTCGAACCACACACTCAGTCCACTAGATAATGGGGAAGAATCACTCATTGTAGTTAAACATAAGGTGATAAAGGATATAATTAAACTAATATATAATATATTAAAAGCTATACTATGAAAAAAGGGAGAAATGTACAAAAACTATCCACGATATCATTAAAGAACATAAGAGAGCCACCGTCAGGACTTGTGCATAATTTCCCAGGTCACATTGAATTAATAGTAAGCCATAGAAGTCTAAATTAATTACTAATAGGATAAACATGTCCTTAATGTCCATAAAAATCCTTACCCAGTTCAATTATATGAATTTAAAAAAATATATTACTTTATAAAAAATAAAACATGAGTAGAGTGATTCCATATCACATGTCTTAAGAAACATGTGAAACCCAAAGAGATTGGTTAGGAAATACCTATCATTATCTATTAGATTCTACTAATTGAATTAATATAGATGTATGGACTCCAATAAAAATATATTAGTATGTCATAGGGAATATGACATGATGCACAACACTTAAACATGGAAATAGGTGGGTGAAAACCAAGGCTTTGAAGGCAAGAGAACAAGGGGAGAGAGGGGATGAATTTAGTGGATATAGATAGTGAAACTAGAGGGTCAAATTCATAAGATTTTATATAATTAATTATATTAAATAAATAATTTAAATTTATAAAAAACTCCGAGTATCTATTATGTAATGTCCACCTTTACACCTAGTACCTTGTTGGAAATGAGTAGTTATCCCAAGGGAACTATCCATCAGATGTCCATGACATAACTACCACCACACCTAGGGGATTTATCAGGTACATTGTACTATTAAAATGAGTATCCAATTACTTCTTCAGTAAAAAAATTCTTGGCATGACCACCAACATCTCAACCCTAAATCACAGTCCTCTAAAATAACTTAAACACTCAAAAAAACCAAAATATTAGAGTCTCAGTTAACAATTTTATGCAATTTATACATAATTTGAAGGGAGGAATTACAATATAATTCATGAATAGTTTATTTATTGGTGATTATCTAGAAATAAACTACATTACAACTATACTGATGTACGCAATTTTTTTATTTTATAGTTTTCATTTTCTAAATTTTTTTCTTCAAGCACTATGTTGTCTTCTATTCATTACACTCTACAATTAATGGTTAATTTAATTTTTTTACTAGAGTAAATGAATTTATTTTAAAATAATTTGTTATTTTTTATATTTAATTAAAATTAGAATTCTATCAAAAAATTTATTTATTTTGTAATTCGGGTAGATAAAATATTCAGTTAATGAGAAATAAATATTTTTTTAGTAACTATTGTTTTGAATTATTATATATAAATATTTGTGAGATATATAGTTTATTTTTATTTTTTATTTCTTAATGTATTTTTTATCAATATATATTAATATTATGAATTTATATAATGGATTAATAAAAGCGACGTTTCATTCTATATTATGATTAGAACTAAATAAAATTTCTATATTCATGTTTATCTTTTATTAATTAAAAATATTATTACCATGAAAAATATAATTCATATGTCTTTATTTTATGTATAATTTTATTAATCATTTTTTCCATATAACATTAAATTATTGGAGCTTATTTATCCAATGAAACGTAATATTGCACATACAAGAACATGTGTCTGGTACCTGAAAAATATTACCATATGAACATATGTGTTTTCAATAAAGAAATAATAAATCTGGTAATCCCACTAACAATATAGATATGATTCATGTGGAAATGTAATTCACAGATTAAACATTATATTAATTTTTTATACAATGTTAACATAGTGAAACAAAAATGAATATGACATTGATATGATACATGTACATTCCATCTTGTAGCAATATTTATTGTCAATGATCAAGGTTTTGAACAATTGTATTGGAAGTAATAATTTCCATTATTTACTTTGATGACTATGAACAATAAATTTATATATATATATATAATTCCAAATAATTTTAATACATTAATATATATAGGTTTTGATAATTATTTATTTATTTCTAATTAGTGAACTATTTACTAAAAAATAAAATATCATTTATTAATAATGCCTTTAAAATATTTTACTTGATTATTATTGTTCCTTCCTATTCAACATAATTACCATATTTTTTTATATTTCATATAAAAACCCTTCACAAAAGGTTTGTGATTCAATTGAATTTTTTTATGTTGTGCTTCGATAATTTTCCAACAAAATATAAACCTCTCGCCATTTTTTTAAAAAGAATATATGATATCTTCATATGATTGTATTTGTCAAAAAATGATTGACTAAACTCAATAATGTCAAGGTTGTGGGATAAGTAATATTACATGTATATTATTCTTAATTATTCCATATTTATTTATATAATTATATATCTTATATTGAATAAATTATTTAATTTGGCTATATTTCATATATATGCTTTTTCCATTTATGAAGAAGATTAAAAATGATGGATTAAAATATGACACATTTGAGATAACGGTTATTTTACACTAAATTTTAATATAGGATTAATGTTTTAGTTATACAATTAAAGTATTAATATTATATTGGATTTTATGGAAGCCTGATCTTTACAATGTTCTCTTTTTATTTGGCTATTGAGGTCATCTAATACAAATTTGGTCAAATTTAATGATGTTTATTTCATTTAATATGTAATACTAGTGATGTAAGTGAAAACAACATTCCTCAAACATAATATGAAGATAAACATCAAAACCAAAACATTTCCATGTATTAATATTTTATTAATTATTTTTTTATTCTGTAATTTTATCAATATATATAAACAATGTCATAGTATGTTGTTCCTTTACTCAAAAAAATCTCAACATATCAAATTTAACCCCCACTATCTATACTTTAATTTATAGATTGTTAGTGATAGTACTGGGATTAAAATGTATTATCACTTTAACAAAAATTCTTATTGATTTTATAACCATTATCGAGGGTGCATATAATGTTATTTAAAAAATATCTTGATTAAGATTAGTTACTTACAAAAACAATATCACAGTAAAAAATGCATTTTTAAAAAAATATCATAAAATCACATATTTTATATAAAAAATTATTCTCAATAATTATGTTAGATAATTTTATTAATGTCTAAGATATAAAAAAGGAAAAAAAAATCTGAATTTATTTTATTAATAATTTAAATATAAGAAACAAATTGGATACAAAATATTATTATACACATTTCGAAATAAATAAATATTTTTTTAGTTCTTATTTACACCTTTATATATACATTTAATGACAATAAATCACTCAAAAAAATATACATCTGAAAAATATTGAATTATTTAATTTTTATAACAGTATTATTTAATATCTTGCCTTTGATTTAATGAAATTTTTTTAAGAGTGAAAATAGAGGGTAACAATGGTGTTATTATATTATTTTACAAAATTAAAAAAAATGATATATATTAGTGTCATAAAAATTTATGAAATGTATTTAACCAAACTATTGAGGCTAGAAAATCGATTTATATAAATTTATTATAGAAACATAAAAATATTAAACAGATGGTATTTCTTAACGTATATTTCATCAATAAATGAAATTTATAACATATTGTGGGTAATAAAAAAATACAACCTAAAAATTTTACATAGATTTATTATTTTATTTTAACTTGATATTGGTTAGATATGTTTCGAATATAAAAATATATTTTTGAATAAATTCATAAATTTTTTAATTATCTAAATTAAATTTATATAATATGTAAATTTAGTTAGAAGTAATTTTTATTTTAAAGATGAAACCTCATATAATATTTAAAATTAATATTATTTTAAATGTTTCATGTGTCCAATAAATTAAAATTATCATATATGATATAGTAGATAAATTTTATAAATAGTTATTTAAATTTATCATGTTTAAAAAAAACATATTTAATATCTCATTTGGTGAATTGAAAAATAAATAATATTTTGAATGTTCTGTTATTTGAAATTTATCTCATGTAGAGTATTTGATTTTTCTCAGAGCAATTCATTGTGTTTTGTAGTGTTCGGTGTGTTGAGCAGGATCTTGGGAGGAGTTTGGAGATAGTATGATTTTTCCTTGCTAGTTGGCAGCCAAAATGGGTGGGTAATATCAAAAATGTCTTGGTAAGTCTACGGATTGGGTCAAATAATTGTGCTATTATAGTGTGGTATGAACACATTTTGTTGAAATTAAAACATTTATATCCATATAAGCATGGCCTCATGAAATTTGTTATTTAAAATTTAATAGATCTTATATGATGCATAGACCATATCGTATTATCATGACCCCCATGTAACTCACTAGTTATGAGTTGACGAATAAGAAAACCCAATGGGTGAAAATCCTAGAAAAGTGAAAGCCCCTCAAGATGAATTCAAATGTCTCATGATTAACCACTATCAATTGAATTTTATTTTATGAATGGCCATATTTCTACATTTTTTGGAATCATTTTTGTCTCTCAAATTATAGGAAACCAAAGGCTCCTATTTTATAATATTTCATGATATTGTAAGATATAAGTCCTACATATTAATGTGGTTTTCTTCTCTTGATTTTAGGATATTGATGGTTTTTTTTAATAATATTTGGTGGTGAGATAATCACTCATGTTGTTCAACTATGTTGATCATTTAATGTTCATTTACATTAGGGGACTCCAGGTATGCCATCTTATATTATGTGTTAAATATGGAACTGTCATGATTTTATCTATTTATTGAATGGTTTTTATTGAAGTGATGAATATAATGAATTTTATTGTTAGAATGAAAAAGGGAAATGTGAATATCATTGGTTTTATATGATTGTTTCTTGAAAAGATGATGAATGCAATATATGAAATGTTCCAAAGAGAAATAATATGTAAATCATTTTCATCCCATGATGGGGATTATATGGTCAAAAATATAACTTCCAATTCAACATTATCTCTTTCATAGAAATTGTTAATGGTTCCAACATTCACTACATGGTATAGACCTACTTTCCCAAGGCAATTTTTCAATTGGGGTTTTAGACAATTTAGGGATTATGACCTCACAATAGTAGAGAGGATGGGAGGATATGATCATCACACACTTTTAGAGGGAATTATAACCTACATTGGAACACACTTATATATTTAATATATGATCAATAATATTTTCCTAGACCGAATACTGGACAAGATTCCCATCAAAATGATCACATTTTGAATCCATACATAATTAATGGTAGTTTTATTAATGAGACCATTTGAATGTGTGTAAGGTTATTCATCTATTTACATTAATTTCATAGAAATAGGTAGCTACATAGATTTGTAATCCATATAACAACGCACTATAGAGTTTACTGTCATCTAAATAGGATATTCTTACTTCATGTATGGGATTGAACATTAATGGGGCATCCTACAAGTCTTATTTATAACAATAATAAAAACACATATATTTTTCATCAATGTAGTTTAATGTTATGAAAAAAGGTTATATATTGTATGAGGGAACTTCAACATTGTGTATGGAATAGTAGCATTATCAAGGCATCCAGTGTTCATTTTTAGTAATAGGAAATGTATTCATCACAGTTCAATCGCACCTATAAAACATACCCAGAGTTGGATTCACCTATTTAGGGAATGTCATAACATGTGACCAGTCAGGGCTTATACACTGAGGATTCCCTAGAATTTAAGGTTTTTTATGAGAATGGTATTATCATTGCAAAGGCTAAGCCCACATGAGCTATGCTTGATGTATTAAATGATTGATAGATAGTGATTAGTTTCATAGCAAAAGAATTCAGAACATACACACATGGGATTCCAAAATAGGGTGTTTGATATAGAAATAGGGCCATATAAAGGGGTCATATGTATCATTTTTATAGTATTAACCAATGTTCTCATAGTTCAATTGGTGGTATTCCTTAATAAATCCATTGGATAAGGATATCTTCTCCTAGTACATATGTATGATATGTCCCATATTGCCTTCATGAAATGTTTTTGGTGTCTGTATGATATGTATGAGGATCTATAGGACAATCATAGTTTTTTATAGCACATTTCAAAAGACAACATCATGATCCAGTTGACATTTTTTGAAGGATTTCACATGAGTTGAATGGAATGTATGGGAGGCATCAGATGATCATGGCTGAAATCCATGCATTGTGTCACATGATTTTTATGGAATTTTTGAATGATTTCACAAGATCATGAACGAAATGTTTGAAGGGTGTCATGAGACATGGATTAAATATATAGGGTGTCACATGACCTATATGACATGTGTAGAGGAAATTACATGACCTGGGTGACATGTAAAAGATGAAACCACAAGTCATTGGTGGACTGCACTAACATTTCTACGTGAATTTGGTGATATGCCTAGAGGATTTCATAATATCTAGATACCATGTCCGGATGGAATTTCTTTATTTGGTTGACATATCTCTAAGAACATTTATGATTTTGAAATTATGTCTGGAAGGTCTCACATGACATGGGTTACATGTCATTGTGTTGTCTCTTGATCTGGGTAGGTCATGCGAAGCACATGAAGATTATCATATTTGTATTCACATAATTCATCTATATTTTCAGTCATTTTTCTGTTTCTATTTCATATGCGACACAAGGATTTTCAAGAATTGTCAATTTTTTTCTTTTTTGTGATGTGAAATAATACCCTCAAATAATCTAGATTACAAGCTATATGTTCTTCACATGATCTGTAGATTTATCACATAATGAAAAATATTTTTTTGTGTGGTCCCTTATTTCATACATTGTATATTACATTGTGGAATACCCTAGTGATTCAATGAGTTTCCTCTCCATGAATTACTCCCCTAAACTCCATGTATCAACCTCTATTTTTTGTTTGCATGATATCCAATTTCACGTTGACAACTGGATATATATTACTTTCCATACATGTTTTACACCTCCATAAGTGGAGTGTATCTCACTAATATTAATTAGAATCACTGAAAAGATTTTTCATCACATTCCTCATATGATCCTATCATAGATCATCAAAGGTGTCTCATGATAATAGAAACCATGAGAACATTCATTCATCTCTAGGATTATTATACCCTAATACGTCAAAAGGAAATATAATACCTATATTTACATGGAAAATAGAATTTTTACCAATAATATTACATGTATGGTAATATTCATGAGAACACAACTCTGTTGGAAAGGCTCTTAGATGATCCATTATTATGATTCTAGGGTCCTCTATTAGACTATGAAAGTGTATCTGATGCTATTCATGAGATCAAGATGGCGTGTTAGTTTACTCTCGCAATATCACAACAGCATGTTGGGGGTATTTTCAAGGCTGATCTCACTTCTCAAATTGAATTCAAGTGATCAATGGTTACCACCCAGTGTTCAAAACCCCTTCAATTTGAAGATTAGTTTATCAACCATTCAAGAGGGGCTTCCAACTTTTTGTATTTTATTATCCATCCATGTTTTAAAATAGTATGGGATCTCACAATTTCTTATAGACATTTTCATGGATACACACTCTTCTTGACATTGGTGAATCACATTATGAATTATATACTTCTTGATTGTGTGGGACCAATTTTAATAGACAAATACTCTGAATATATTTTGATCCATAGGGGTTTCATATGTTTAAATATAAACTCATAGAAGTAGAAAAATACATCAAATAATTTAAAAAATATTTTAGTGTCTGATCCAAAATTATATACAATTTTTTATTCCAAAATTTGACAAGTTATAGATAACTAATTGAGTAAAAAATCATATGTTTATGGAAAGTTTATTTTAGAATGAAAAAATGGGCATTGATGTATAGTATAAGGTGGTCTGGTTCACACATGTCCAATGTGCGGAACTCCCATCACACATGTGTGAACCCTTGATGGTAACCTTTGCATAGTGTGATTCAGGATTAATAGACCTAACCTCTTAGATGTGCAAATATTTAACATTAACCTTCACAAAATATAGACCTAGGTTCACATATCTCCCTTTACTCACATAGAATGCTTTGATGGCACACAATGTTCTATGTCAATCCATATTCATGGAGATACCTTCACACATGAGAGGATATTTAATTGTACCCTCCATGAATAATCAATTAAAATTGCATAGTTCCTCTTTGCAAACACAAAAAGGATTATTGGTAACTACTTTGTAGAATCATTAAGGAACAAGTATCCCAATTCATTAACAAATCTCATAAATTTTAGTGAAAGGATCAAGCCTCCATGAATTCCAGACCCTATAAATAGCTAATTATCCCCACCAATTAATAGGAAGCGATGTTTATTATTCTTATAAATAATCTATGTTCTTTATACTCTAGAGCTCCTCAAAATAAAGTAGATAAGTACCTTGAACGGTATCCATACTTCATAAAAGTACCTCATATGGGATTTTGAGAACATTAACCCAAATTAGAGATTCCTTTTTAAAATATCAATGACCTTCTAGGAAGATGAAATATTTATGAGGTCTTTCAGTTTTTTTTTCAGGAACATATCCTTTATGAAACCAAACCAATTGGAACAAGGAATTCCCCTTGAGGAAGGGGGACCCTATTTCATGATTCATACTCCTTTAACCATCCTAAGACCTCCATGATGAGCTGGCCTTTGTGATACACCTATCCTTCTTGAATCATTAACATGAACAAGACCCATTACCTCCATAAAATTACATCCATCATGAAACACCATCCTATGTTCCTACTTCTCCATATGGCGTGGGTTGTGCACCTCGTACACATGAAAAAAAATCAATTTTAGACTCCAACATGATCCGAAAGATAATATCACAGACTTCTATTTCATGTGGGGAGTCACATCCTGAACATTTCCATATAGGATGATGAAATTTTTATAAGTGTATTATATGACCAAAACGTCCAACACATATAATTCCATGTGCCTATACACACCTTTATACTCCCTAAAATACCTTGATTTGACCTATTAATATTGATTTATTTCTTTTTTGATGATTTGAGATTATCAACTTTGGTTAAAATATTACATAGTGTTAAATAACTCCAAATATACCTCCTAATACCTTAACAATATCATCCAATGACAGGTCAAACCCAAATGGTCACCCTTACGTAAGTACCACACCATCCATTAAAGAAATATTCTTCCTCTTAGTCCGTTCTATTTGACATTAAACTATATCATTCATTGTTTGACAATAATAGGATGAGTCTTTTGAAAACCATGAGATTACTTATGTTCCAAAAGAATGATGTCTCATTCGATGATCATGTTATGACCCCCAAGTCATCACTAAATGTATTCAAATCGTAGAATACCTTATATTTCAAAGAATATGTTTCCTATTGTGAAAAATAAGAGATGTTTCATGCATAAAATGCATGATTATTATTATTCCTCACACAAAGATTTTAAACTAACGCTTATCCAATATTTCAATGAAAATTATGTATCAAATAAAAACCCAAGATTCCATTGTTGTCAGTAATAATATGACCAATAGTGCTTACTATAAGAAATTAAATAATTATATCCCCTATGTGATAAACATAGAATTCCTTCAATGAAAAACACGATATTTCATAAGCATCAAACATGGGACTCCACATTCCATGGTCATGATAGGACCACTAAACAGCCACCATGTGAATCCACATAAATTTTAATCGTAAATCATATCCATTGATCCATCATCCATCCAAGGTTCCCTAATAGGGTAAATTAAGGATTATGAATGGTTATTTGAACTCATAAATTCTACACTTCACTTCATTGAACATGATGTTAAAATTTAATTTTACCCTATGAAATAGACATGTGGTTCCATCATTACCTAACATTAGGAATGTTTTACGTGAATATTCCATGCATAATCCCTTCACAACACATCCTTTCATAGAACCTTAAACTTTATTCTTTCCCCCATGAAATGGACATGGGATGCCCTTATAACCCTACATGAAAATGAAAAGATTGGTGGGTTCCATGTATAATCTTTTCACACTACACTGTTTCACAAGACATTAAACTATACTAATTCCTCATGAAACTAACATGGTACTCTCTTATTACACCACATAAGGAAGAAATTATTGGAAGATTCCATGCATTTAATGCGTGCACTACGTCCTTTCACATGATGTTAAACTATAATCATTCCCCATGCAGTGGTTATGGAATTCTCTCTTAACTTGACATGAGGATGAAATAATGGGAAACAACCATGCTTATGCCTGACACACCACATCCTTTCACATAATGTTAAACACTAATCATACACCATGCAATGGATATGGGATTATATAAATTCCCCACCTGAGGATATAATGATTGAATGATTCCCAGTATATGTAACGCGCAGAGTTTCCTTTCTTATGATGATAAATTATAATTTTACACCATTCAAGTGAAATGGGATTCCCACATGACCTGAGATGAGGAATAAATTATTTGTTTCTTCCACACATAAACGCCAACCACATTGTCACTACTTACAATATTCCATTGGTATATCTCATACACAATCCCCATTCACATTAGCAATACTCAATAGCGGCACCCAGGAAGCTTCCACATATAAGACCCAATAACATCATATAATCTTCAAGGAGTGTAGTGAGAAACATACAGGAATTATCCCCACCAAATATCATATATTTTGATCCACTCACAGTCGGAAAATTCCATGTGTAATTCCAAAATCATGTCCTACATAGTGATCCATTTGCAGTGGGTATCTCCCAAACATAAGCCCTAATCACATCATCATTTCTTCTATAATTAACTAAGGCTTCTCCCACATGATATCCCTACACCCTTCATTGTATAAACTCTTTCCATGATAAAAGAATCATTTCCACATGATATTAAACAACATAAATCTATCCTATCACATGACCATAAATTGTAACATTGAACTATGTGGGTTTGGATCCCTTTATCTAAAATATTCTATTTATCTTGGATCTATAAGGTTCAATCTGGAAAACCATAACCATAGTGTGCCATATTAACTCCTTGAGACACACCTCCCTGATCCACCTTAATAGGGTGTGCTGATCTACCAACCCTACTATGACATCTTCTCTCTTTGGGGAAAACATCCATTGGTCCTCCTAAATAGGTCATTCTAATATTCAACCTAGGTGTGGTATCTTCCATACAACGGTCAAAACTCAAATGATCTACCTCAAAAATTAATTCTAATATACAATCATGGTGTGATTTATTCCCTCTTTTGGAAAAACCACTATTGATATGCCTTAATATGACATTCTAATATATTAACCTAAGTGGTGAATATTACCTATTAATGAGACACCTCCATGATCCCACTCAATAGGGAATAATGATCTACCAAATTAGGTTCTTTATAATTTCTCCTAAGGACACACCTTCACGATCCACCTCAATAGGGAATCCTGATCTTACAAACTTTGTGTGCCATCTTCACTCATAGGGACACACCTCTATTTATCCTCTTCAACAGGATGTTCTGATCTAAAACTCTTTTGTGATATCTTCCCACATAGGGACTTACTTATGTTGATCAACCTCAATACCACATTATATTCTACAACCCATATGTAAAATCGTCAATCCTTGGGACTCAACACCATGGATATACATCAATAGGCCATTCTGATCTATTCATCCATTTGTGAAACCTTCTCTCCCAGGGACACACTTCCATGACACGCCTCAATGGGGCATCCTCATGCATCTCCAAAAGATAATAAACGGATTTTTGATCCATCTCAAGATGCAGTTATAATTCAGGTCCACAATATATTAATCCTATGACCCAATTCATCTCAATGTTATCTTTGAATCCAAATCATACTGACACAAAACTCGTGACTTTGTACACAACACTACCCAATGTAAACTAAATGGGATTACTGAGGAAAAATAACATGGATAACATATGATCCATTGTTAAATCAACTCATGATCAAAACAAATACTTATCTTCATCACCTAAGATTCCCCACACATGTATTTCACTCCAAATAAGAGTAGTTTGTTGGTTACATATCTATCCAATATCCTTAAATTCATATTCTTTCCTGACATTACCATCTACTATGACCAATTGTTTTGTCATTCTGTGGTATAATTGGCATAATAAATTGTCTTCCACTGTGATATGGTACTGGAAATGAGTTTCAAGAACATTAGTCAAATCTATGAGGGATACATGTACAATGAGTTGAGAGTAAATGTGGATTAGTGGAATGGGAAACTGACATACCATCATCCCATTTTGGCCAAGAATCCAAAATCACCAACCATGGTGGTTCTGGTTGCCCGCCTTTGGAATGAAAGAATACAAGTAATGATATAAACTTTGTTCGGATGATGCATGATCTGACTGAGAAATTGTTGGAAATAGATGTGTATTAGGTCCTTAAAGTGATGAAGGTGACACAAAAACATGTTACTGTGTGATAATATGGACACTCCTCTAGGGGATCCATGGGGTCTTAGGAACTGTATAATTAGATCATATAAAGATCATTGTAATTTTTATTCGTATGAGGCCTCCACTATTATACACCATCATATAATAAGAGTATTTAGATGATTTTAATAAATTTATCGATTGGAATATTGGGCCATCGTATGAACACATCTGGAAGCATTCACATGATCTGCATCACTTGTGAAGATACATTCACAAAAATGGTCTTCTTTTCAATGGGGTTTTGAATGATCATTTTCAAATCAGGCGCAGTGCATTGTCTATTAACATGACCATTATAAGATAATTTGATCATGTTCCCACATGAAGGATATGTGGTTTGTGTAATTAGAATCCATCCATTAAATATTTAATGAAAATAATGCACATGCTTCAAAAAATTAATTAGATATTGATTATCTGATTCTTGTTTGGATGGGTTCAAAAATCCCCCCCCCACCCAAACCCTCAATAGTGACATCTTATGGGGCATTGAATTAGTTAAAAAAATTATTAAATTCCTACCCAAGTCGTAGGGTTTTCCACATATAGGTGTACAAGGTGATGGTAGTTCTTATAGGTACCCTTTTCTATTCTATGGGTTGTTCTATAAATATGGAGGTGAGGGGTGGCTCATCTCACCGACGAATATGAATTAAAAATTTATTATGATTTCCACCATCATGTAATTACATCAAAAGAAAACATCTCAGGATCCCTTTTATATGAAATCTCTATAAGAATCGATCATAATGACTGTTTTGTGAGATTCGATCTCGTGCTTTCCTTTTCCTCAAAAATTAAAAAATGAATCACGAATCAAATATCATTATTTTTTATGAAACATTAAAAATGTTCTCACTCATAGGGTTTTCATGAATTTTTTACATGATATTCCTTATTTCATCAAGTGATCAATTAGCCATTATGAATATCCATTGACCATCTAAGGGTCATGCGCTCATGGGTTTTACATGGTCGTAAGATACTCCACGGGTCATTTGATTCTATGAGACATCCATGGATTATGTGGTTCCTCAGACCTGTACTAGGAAAAAAAATCATGAAACCCTTAATGTTTCAAATTATTAACATGATTCTTTCATATTCGTGAACTTCTTTTGACATGATCTCTTTTCTTATCAAACTTGTATTTCTTGTTTTCCATATATGGCTTCTAGTTATCAGGCATCTTACAACATATCCATCCCCAGGGATCTAATAACTATGAATAAAAATTCTAACCATCAGTATAATGCTTTCTCTGAAAATGAATCTTTTATGGAGATTCTCCCACCTAAACCTCAGAGTTATCCCCAATCACATGGGATGTCTTTGTTTACATTTGGTATGTTGGATGATGATATCATTCTCTCACCTGAGTTAAATCTTCCATCTTGTGGGCTGGAATCATATATTTATCAGTTCATCATCCATCATTAGACATAATATATAAAATAATAGATCATCCATTTATTTCTTGTTACTAATTCATTTCATAAATCCCATCGTGATTTAACAATCATCCTCTAGTACATTTACCTCTTAGGAAGGATATATCCACTCGTGGAGATGTATGATGACTTTCCTCATGTCATGGATATTTTTGATGACCCAACACAAGATCCAAAAATGGAAATTGACATGTTTACCATTACAAATGAAATGTTTAAGAAGGATCTAAATCTATGCTCACTTCTTTCCTATAAGTACTGGATCAACATCCTTCTTTGAAATACTGTAATTCTACCAATATCTATATTCCATCATTGGTTTCATTCAAATTAGGTCTATGATAGCATGTGGCCATATTGGGATATCATTTAGGATGAAGAGTATAACAAATTGGACTACCAAGTGATAAATGATGTATCGAATAGTCTTTGTATACCTATGTTTTTATCCATGTTCATGAATGTATGGATTTTCCAACCCGGGAATTCATAATAAGAAATCTACGATTTCATGATCGAAATGATAGATCAATTAAAAGAGATTTAGCCTCTTAATCTAGAAAAACAAACTCTTTTTCAAACCTATCAACTATTGGGCTAGATCCATCAAATAATAAATCCATTATAATATTAATGTTCCAATCATGTTCTTAATTGACTTGATAAGATATCACTGTTAATGTTACATATTACATAACTCTTTTTTTATCTTTTATGCATAATTTAGTACTGAACATTTGAATGCTTATAGGGCTTAGGTGATGCAACTACCCCTTCATGAGGTCATATACATGGTAAAAAAGAATATTTCTTCTAACATGATTCCTTATCCTACACCCACCAAGACAATTATTGACAATGTTATTGTGTCTCTCAATGAACATTCATACAAAGTATATATTTAGGATGAAGTTATCATAGCTCATGTAGATGAGATAATTATATTCAATCTATATAAAACTTCTCAGTTTACTCAAAATTATTGTTTAACCCAAAGGTTTTCTTCTCTCCCATCATCTCGCATATGTGGAGAATGATAGCTTGTTCATAATCGGTAATTGGTGTGTGAATACATGAATTCTAGTATTATTATTATACATATTGGAACTGTTTTGTTAATGTCTTATGCTTAGACCCATGTATGGGTGGAAACCTACCCATGCGGTGTTCCAAATATTTTGGTCCATCAGGTAGGGAAAACCAATACTTCTGTGAGCCCCTTAACTATAACAATAATAGAGTCGATTCAAGACTCGGGTGAGCATTCAAATACACGTCCTCATCCTTAATAAAACCACTCCATTTGTGGGCTAGAATTTTTTTAGGATGATGATCTTATTATATAAGAGGAAAAATAACAAATATTTTGATAGAATGGACTAGCACTTAATATTTTTCATATATTTTGTAAATCCAATCATTCCCCCTTTTGATGTTCCTACCCTAATAGTTTTAGAGGACCATGGATGATTTAGGATAATATAGTAATATATTTACACCATGATCATTGAGACTCCACCTGAAATTTTTTGTGATCAATATGAATGCATTTATTGGTTCATTAAAATTTTTTGGGTGGGAGCCTTTAACTGCTATCTATTGTATGACATCATCTGAAAAATTTTACGGGCTCGACAACAATTAGATAGTAAAGAGATGGATTTCTAATGTTCTTATGAAGAAGTTTTTACAATCCAATCCATGAGGTAATCATCAATGTTTCTAGAAAAAATAAATTAGAATTTCTCTCAATTGTGAGCATATATGGGTGACATGACTACATAGATAGTGAAATAGGAGAATATATTATCTCTCATAAAGTCTGATCTTTCAGCATCATCACCCTCATTATTGATTTCTCATAAAAGAGGTGGTGAGATTTTCTCTTCCCTTAATACTATTCATTTGTAGGTAGTCGAAGAATAAGCACGGTGGATGGAACTTCAATGCTTAATTGATGGTCATCACCAGACTTTAGCCGATTTAGAAAACTATTGTCTAATGACAAGGATTTATGTTTTTATGGAATCCTTGTTGAGTATCCAAAATGTATAGATTACTCATTTTTTCACAATTTTGATGAATGAATCTTCTAGATATACTTATAAATCTCTATATTTCTTTTATTCATTATCTGTAAGATATTTCACTGATCTATAATTCCATATATCATCATAGTTACTCGTCCTTTGTATAACATAAACTAAACCTCAATTCCAAGATTTTAATTATTAAATAACAATGTATTTTTCATGAAAAATTATCAGGAATTAGAACCAAAAATAGATTCTTTATTGATAAACCCACTTTAGATTTTGTAAGACTACATTAATAAAAAATTTTGGATAAATATATATCTAGAAGGGGTAATGCACTATCGTTTTTCTAATTCAGTGAAATAGAATGAGTTGAATGTTTTTTTCGTTGTATTAATGATGATACCTATTAGATATATATTTTTATATTTCATATATCCCTAAATATTTCTTAAAAATCATACAAGGGATGTTTATTTGAGTATGGTATACACTTTTTCTCAGGCCTCCCTCTTATGTTTTTTGATAAGAAATGTTTTATAATATTTCCATTCTAGGAATTCATGATGTTTATGGGAAAAATAAAAGTAAACATTGTTTAAGGACTCAAATTTTCAAAGGATTCATATTCAATTTTTCAAACTAGTGAGCATTGTGTCTCTTTCAGTTTGCAGTTTTACTGTCATAAAATCTATACCATTGTTCAGTTGTTGTATATAGTCCTTTATCTGGGACATTATCTTTCTATAGTTTATGAATTCTTATATTGGACATTATGTTTCTAATAATATAAAATATGTGATATACCATTATATTTTTAGTTTATTATCATACAGAAAGGATGTGAGCCATTCAGTTTATTGTCATCTAGTGAGGACATATTTCATATAGTTTAATGTCATGAAGTAAGAATGTAACCATGATATGTAGTCTAAAGTCATTTTTCTATTACATTACTGGTGAATATAGACTGTGGGGAAGATATACCATGGATGACCCGAAACACCATAAGGTGTTGAGTAATGTTGCGATGTCTCCAGTGATAATAAGAATTGGAGTTCCTTTCTTTAAAGGAGGAGATGCCCCTAGATAGTAGGTTAAATCCAGTCCATATCACTAGCATGGTCAATAATAGGTTTCCCATCTCTTTTCAATTAGGTCATGAATGATTTGTGGGGAATGTATTGGTGAAGGGTAATATATTAATAATGTTTAGTTCACCTGGATAGTTGTAATATGGGTTGTGTAATCCGTAAAGCAAAACATTGAATTGATTAAAATGGAATTGTGAAGACATATCAGTGATGACCCAAACCACCCTATGATGTGGAGTTATATGATGATGTTAATGTGTCTCATGAAGATATGGGTTCCCTTTTTTTACGAAGGATATTTAGATAGTTGGTAATTCATAATTACTCATGCATGATTCCATAGGGATTACTTTTATTGTCAAGCAAAGGGGATCCCCACTCTCATGAATTATTTTTGAATACTCAATATTCTTTGTAATGAATTTTTTAATGGAGAAAATGTTATTTTGGATGGTTTTCATAATTCAAGGGTGATTTAGATTTTTGTCGGTAACATAAATCCCTATTCCATGTATTCTTCATTCTTTTGGGATAGTCCTTCATAATATTTAGGAACTAAATGTCGCTTTATTTTTTAGATAAAGGGAATAAAATAGATTTTTGTAACATCTATAATGTCGAATAAACTTGTATATACTCTTTGTAAGGATTTTAAATCACGGTCTCGTCATATATTAGTCAATATTTTGTGGTAAATGGGGGGTACAAGTCCACTATTGAGGATGGAAAGAGCATGTAATATTCCATTCACTTAGGAAAATAACTCAAAGGTTTAATGGGGCCATCATAAGATCTAAGGGACCATTTTGAAGAACCAATCACTTTACAAATTTTCTATGTGGAGGATACAATATAAAAAATTCTCAATAAAGAAATCATATCCTTTAAAAAATATCATTACATAATTTTAAGAATAATTATACATCAAATTAAAAGCCACTGATCGTAATGTCTAGTGTCATGGAAGAATATATACATAAAACAAAAAACATGGGACTTAATAAAACATATATTTCTTTGTCATACATTAAGTTATTCTAACTTTCTTTGATACATTTAACATTCAAAGTATGACCTTCAGATAATATAAAAAAAATTGATTTTTTAAAAAGCCTATTAAGGGAATAATGATTAAAAATATAGCTTAGTACATCGGTTACAAGGCATAACATAATAATATATAAAGGAATGAAACATCATTAAACATAAGGAATCATAATATGGGATCATATAATCATGGAATAATAGTAATGTGGACACAACATAAAACATTAAATTAGCATGAGTTAGTGATCATTGCACATAGAGAAGCACGATTTAATGCTCACTGCACAAAGAGTAGTAAGATTCATGGCTACCCGTCCAGACCATTCAACATGGAGCACGATTAAATGTTAACCACAAATGCTATTGCACATAACATATCATGAGACTAAACATTACCCAATGCATTGTAGTTCTATCTAGGAACACCCATCATAAAATTTTCAGGGATATTCATTCCTCATAAAGTATCATACATGTGAAATCATACATAAACATAAGTTTCACCCATGGAAAGAATATGTTATCCTAATCAGGTCAAAAGCATAATAAATGGTCATATCATAACATTTTACACAATATAAAGTAATTAAATAATAAATATACATTAATTAAATAATATAAGAATAAATAATTATATGTTATGTTAAAATGAATTGAAAATAGTGTTTATGAATTATTAGAAATAAAACAGTTTAGTATGGTGTAAGGGGAAACATTCAAGATTCATTAAAATGGAAAAGGAAAAATTGTTCTTATAAAACCAGAATTGATCTATGGTAGTTATTCCAGATTAAATGTGTGATTTTTGACAAATAATTGTATCTTCAAATATTTTATGGTGAACACTTGAAAATTGGTAAGAAGACATGGAGTTCCATTAAATAGGGATTGCTTATTGGGAAGGATTGAGTAGAAACCCATTTAAACACGTGTATATAATCGAAAAAAGGATGAATGTAACATGATAAATATGTTTTGAAAATAGAAACATCATATAAAATATTTACATAAAAATAAAATAACATTTCATTTGGGTAAAATGAGAGAATGAGCATCACAAATGAATAATGGAGGTTTTGGTAGATTCCCATACCTTATGTCTAAAATGATTTTGTACTTGATCTTAATTACTAAAATTTTAATATTAAATTCACTAAAAAATAATCTCAGAAGAATTTATACAACTATTTTATTTATAATATCATTATAAAGTAAATTTATGGTATTTTGATGGGTTAATATATTCAATTTCATCATTTTGAAGCATTGCTTTTCATGGCTTTCATGATTCGTTTACTTGTATAAGTGTATGGGAAATCTTGTAGAATGATAATATTTTTTATAAGTGAACATATATGTTATTAATGAAATTATATATTATTTAAATAGAAATTTCTTTCCTTAATGGATGATCATTCATCAGACAAATCTGTAATGATAATCGTTCATAATAATTTAGTTGTTTTTTATCACAATGAACTCATTTTGTTTTATGAATTAGTATACTATGTAAAAATTTATTACATAACATTAAAAAAGATATGATACATATATTAAAATCTTGTTAAACTATAAAAATAGTCTCATGACTGGCCTTCAAGATAGAAATGAGAGATGAAAGCTTGTCATCTACGAAGGTGGTTAACCGGAACCTCACAGATGTTGTTTCCATTCTAAAAGTAATAGAGAGGGGAGAAGATCATTAATGAAAAATTATTAAATAAACATGATAAAATAATAGTATATGTAAAATAATATATATTTCATGACATTTTTATCAAGGGAGGTGAGTACAGGGAATGAAAAAAATGGAACATGAAAATAAATTGAATGAAAATGGAAGAGGGTTCTGCCTCTTGATTCATTCTTCTTGAGAACCTCCAAAGGGGATTGGTTTTGGAATTTTTCTAAGAGAAAAATATCTTGGATTTGGGGAAGAGTAGTTGGTATAATTTTTAAAATCCTCATGGATTTATAGGTGTCATTAGAATAGGTTGTGAGTGATGGTATTTATAGTGGATGAGAGGGGGTGTTTTCTCATTATTTTACTAAATATATTATTATTTATCTCAAGAAAAGAAATAGTGTGGATTCATGATACTATATAATGTAATAAGATCTTTTTTGTTTGGATATAATTTTCTTCCATTAGACATGAGTAAATGAATTTTGTATTTCACATATAATGTATAATACAATAATTTATAAAATTTTATTATTCATGAAAAATCAATTATTTTAGAAAATCCCTAGATTCAACTCTAAACATATTTAGATTTGTAGAAGTCAAAAGGAAACTAAATTATATTAAATTAATTATCTAAATATGGGAAATAATATTTTTAATTAAAATCAAAATTTACTTGTAAAAATCAAATTTTAAAATGAAAACTGCTTTTATAACACTCTAAAAAAATAAAAAGGTTATCACAAAATTATATTATAATCTTAAGAGATCAAAATATTAGTTTATTAATACATATTAGGAAAATTATTTTTTTTAAATTATCAATTTGTCATAAAATGTTTCTTACAAACTTGTGACTTACAAAAACTTTAAACACTTAATTAATCACATGAAAAATATTTATCTACTTACACTATGTTAAAATTATATCATATTCTAACTTATAATATGGATAAATTTTATTTATATGTTCATTGTTGAGGATAAAATAAATAAAAATGATGGTTTAATATTCCTGACAGTCAAATTATTATTCTAATGTTCATGTTACCATTTCATCGATATAGTTTCTTTAAAATCTAGAAATGATTCATATTTTATTCATTAAATTTTTATAATGCTTTTATTATGTTCTATTATGTGTTTATACCATATAAAATAATTATAAGATGGGTATTTACATTGATAAAACTATGGGTCATTACATTTTACCCTATTTTGAAAATTTCCCCCCAAAACACCATTTTACCATATAAGGTGAAAACATGTGTGGGTACACTTCCTTCATCACATCCTCCAACTCACATTATTCTTATTTGTACATATGGTGTTTTAATATTATTTCGACCATGTGAGTAGTCTTGTTGCATAGAAAGTTATCTCTATGATCTAAGATTTTCACTATCACCTCCTTATAAGAAATATCACTCTGTAATTGTACCACCTATAAAGGTAGTACATATAAAGGATTTAGTACATACTTCCTTAAGTGGGATGTGTGAAATACATCGTGTTCATGATACATGGTTTTTCAAATATCTAGTCGATAGGCCACAACTTTTAAATGATCATGGATCTCAAAGGGGTAGATGTACCGAGGACATAGCTTCCCTTTATTACTGAATATCATGATACTCTTCCATGGAGATATCTATATGAATAACATGTCCCCAACCATAAACTGTAGGTCCCATTGAATATTTTCTACATATCTCTTTTTTCGACATTGGGATTCTTTAATGTGAAACTAATTTTATTTTTACTTCTCCACCACTTCATCGACCATTTCATTTCCCAGAAGCATACATTCACTAACTTCATCCGAGCATGCATATGTTATGTACCATTTACCAAAAGGGGATTCATATGTATCTATTTGAATGCTCATGACGAAACTATTGTTGGATGAGATATCAGTGAGTGGTAGATGTTGGTACCATCATACATTAATGTCCATCAAACATGATCTCAACATATATTCTTGGGTGTGAATAGTCTTCTCATATTTTCCATCACTTTGATGATGATAGGTCGTACTGAAGATCATCTTAGTGCATAGAGCATGTTAGAGAATTTTCTATAAAATAGATGTGGAAGTCGACTCTCAGTAGGATACAATAGATAGTTGTAATCCATGAATACCAACCACTTCATTTATGTTTATATTTTAATTATGATCCAATGCGAATTTTCCTCGAATTGAAATAAAGTAAGATATTATGGTAAGATGATCCACAAAAATCCATATAATATAGTTACCTTTAAAAGACTGTCGAATTTCGAAAAAAAATTCAATGGTGATGTTTTCCCATTTCCATGATGGTATAGGTAATTTTGGCATAATAACTTTAGAAATTTTCCTTTCATCCCTCACATACTAAAATTTCAGAACTTTGATATATATTTAGTGATCTCATTTATCATATTGTCCCACAAAAAGTTGTCCATAAATTCATGATACATCTTTGTGCTCCCTGGGTCAAAAGAGAAGGTTGAGAAATGTGTTTCTTTCAGAATCTTATTATTTATCTATATATTGGTGGGTACATATAGCTTTCACCCAATTATTGTTAATCCATCTTTAATAATCCAAAACTCATGGTATTTCCCGTTTTTGATAGCTTCTATCCTTTTCGGAATTTTCACATCATTTTTTCAGTATATTTTTTTCCCCGAAGGGGATAGTTTAGAAATAATTTGAGAATGGATAGATGAGGTTCCTCCATTAAATATTCTCATGTCCCACATTTTTAAGTGTAAGAAGATCTAATCCTTCTCAATTCTCATTATTGATAAATATGAAGGTTTATTTCTACTTAGATCATCTACCACCATTTTTCCTTACCAAGATGGTAGTGCAATGATCATTCATAATCCATTATGATATATAACAATATTTTCTATTTCATTATGGTCCTTCTATGTGAATATATATTTTAGACACTTGTGATAGGTATATATCTCACCATTCACCTTATTGAGATAATGTCTCCATATATTCTATGCAAAGATCACAACTGCCAAATCCAAATCATGTGTATGAAAGTTCTTCTCATTAATCATCAACTACCTTGAGAATTAGGTTGTCAATTTATCATTTTTCATCAGTAAACAGCGTATGATTTTTCTATTCAACATTGTATACAACAAATAATTCTCTACTTTTTGGGAGTGTGAGTTCTAGCATAACAAGAAGATGCTTTTTGATCCCGTTAAATATTTCCTAACATTGTTGATTCTATTAAAACATCACTACCTTCCACTAAATCTTGTTTATTTGGTTTGAAAATCATTATAATTTATTCACAATTTCTCGGTAATACCTATATAGACCATGAAATCTGAAGATCCTCATTATAGATGTTGGTCTGTACCGTTATTCAATTACCTTTGTCTTTGAAGGGTAAATAAATATTCCATTATCAGTGATAATATGACCCAAGAATGATACTTACTCCATAAAAAACTCACATTTAATGTACTTTTCACATATTTTTTCCCATTATGAAATATTTATCATAGTATTCAAATATTACTTCTGTTCCTCCTAGCTCTTGGAGTATATTTGAATATCATTATTATTGACTACTACAATTTTTTCAAGGTAAATTGTAATGAATTTATTCAATATATCCCTAAAAGTTTTTGGATCACTAGTCACTCTGACGGGACTCATTATGAACTCATAGTGTCCACACTCCATTTTAAATCCATTCTTGGTAATATAATCATTCTTCACCATAAATTTGTGGTATCCTGGCCGACGGTCCACCATAGATAATTTATTGGCCCCACATAGTTGATCGAATAGGTCATCTATATGTGGTTAGGGATACAAGTTATTTATTGTTATTTTCTTTATCTCATGATGATTGATGTAGAGGATAATTGATCCATCATTCATTTTTATGAAGAGAACATGTGTTGTGCAAGATGAAGCACATGGGAAAATAATACCCACGTCCAAATTCTCAGGTAACTCCTTCTTCATCTCTTCTTGCTCAACAGTGTACATTTTATAAGGTTTCATTGATATAGGTATAGATCTAGGAATAAGTTCAATTGATAACACAAAATTTAATTCATGGGGAAAACCAGAAAATTATACAAGGAGTAAATCATCATAATCCCTCATGATGGACATGTCTTCATGAATGATCATCTCCTTTGTCTTAATCATTTGAGCAATTTATGATTTCTCATAATGAAATAATATCAACACTTGATATGTTGATTCTGAATGAAATTTACATTATATGAAACTCATGTAATGAACTGGATGATGATTTGGGATGTAAATGGTGGTCTCCCATTCTTATTATTTGATGTTGGATTTCTCTAAAGATAGCTAGTACATTCCCAAAATAGCATCAAACTCTACCAAAAAGAGTGTAATGAGATTCACTAGGATTTTCAATACAAAAACAATAACTTGGGAGGTGATATTTACTTTAGAGGAAATAATTTTCCTATTAATTATTCACACATATATATATGAACCTAAAAATTATAATATGGTGTTTGAATAGTTCAACTAAACATTCTATATATGAAAGAATTCATATAAATATAATCAAATATAATGTTCACTATTAGTGAAAAATAACAAGAATACCTATTACCACATCATTTTCCAGCTCCACATTAGTAGAAGTGATTGCATAATCCATTCCTTGTTTCCTTATAGGTTGTTGTTGTCTCCCTCCAAAAACCCTCGTCTTAGGTCATTCGTTCACAAAATCCCAATGTTCTTTGAAGTTGAAACACTACACTTCTAGGTGAGAATTGATACGAACCTTCCATTATTATCCAATTTTAGTAGGATTATTAATAACCCTTCGATTTTTCATTGTTATATTCCCTATTATTCCACATTTGAATCATTTCTCAGTTAACTTCTGATAGTTCCCAGGATGCTTCTTCACACAATTTTGACTGGTGGGATATTCAGTCTTGTTTCATCATAGAATTTATTTGTTGATCCAACCATAATAGACTCAATTCTTTTATTTTTCTTTACTTTTCCCAAGAAATCATTTAGAGTCTTCGATCTCCATTTCAACCTTGAGGGAACAATGGAGAATATACACATAATTGTCTAAGTCATGAATATCCATGGATTTTCATGGACTCAGCTTTATTTTTCTAAAGAAGAGATCTACCTTTCTTTCGGTGTTCATGGAAAATCCAAAAGCATATCTTGAAATCCTAATAATGATTTCTTCTCCCATATTTATTTCCTCATCTTCCTTTTATTTAAGTCTTAGGAAATCTCTTTCCAACTTGATATAGAGAGGTTGGGGAAAGTATTTTAAATTTTTTCCATGAATTCCTCCAATTCCATGTAAGAAATGTCATCCATGGGCATTTTATTTTTGATTAGTTCCCACCATTAATCATCTTCCCCATAAAAATTATATATCACCATCACAACAATATCTTATTCTGAGTACTAGTAAACAAATAATATCTTTTAAATGGAGTTAATCCCCTATTCTGTGAGGTGGGGTCGTGTGATCCACTAAACATGGGATGCCTTTTCCTCATGAAGGATATGATGGAAACTTCATCTTTACATGGAGAAGGATGATGTTCTATATGATTCAATTTATTATTCATAACATGAGATATGAGAGAAAGTATTATCATGATATTTCGAACACCTGTTTCCATCTTATTAGGCCTACCATTAGAGAAATCATAAAATAGATTTTCACATTGACTATTGGGGTATATTCTTTTTTTACATACATTAACCATGAAAAATAATGATTAATTACAGGGAATTAATACATAGCTAACAAACATAAAAAAATAAACCTTTAAACATAAAAATGACAATCTCCTAAATGAAAAGTGGATCCTAAATAGTGGTTCCCTGGGTTTTAAATAAGGTTATATGAGATCTTTTTCATAAAATATATTCTTATGGGAATTTTCTTTGTTCCCTTAATAATGTTTTTTAATGAAATTATGAATTTACCAAAGCACATCCCCTAGGAGTTTCAAACCAGGTTTTTAGTAAGGACCCTTTTTGTGTACTATGTTATCTCAAGTTTGGACCATATCACTTTATAGGGGTTTTCACTCTTAGGTACATATGTTCAAGAACCATGTCCACTTTTTGTGTCTAGACAGTGAGTTATTTTCATGAAAACGAAATTAGTCTATACATACACATATTTTGTGATGTTTTCACATACTTTGTCTTGTCCCTAGGGTTCTTACAAATGTTATCTATTCCTAATCTCCAAAAATAACTAGACCATACTATGATACCAACTACAATTACCCAAGACTTTTACACATATCATTATAATATTTTAAGAATAATTAAACATCGGAATACATGTCAGGGATCATAAATTCTTGTATCTTGGAAGACATGGTATGTAAAATTCAAAACATGTTACTAAATAAAAAATTTCATTATTTATCATACATTATGAACTCCTAACTTATTATTATCCCTTAAAACTCAATAGTATTTCCTAGGGATAACATAAACAAATGAATAATATAGAAATCCTAGTTAGGGAATAATCATTTAAAATAATTCTTATCACATGGGTAAAAAAGGCACAACATAATTCCATATAAAGGCATGGAACCCAATTAAACAAAAGGAATCAAAACATGGGATCATATAATCATGGAATCATAGTAATGTGGAAGAAATATAAAACATGTCATTATAATGATTCAATTATTGTTTCATGTTGTGTATCATGTTTTATGTCTGGTTCCAAATAGAGGATTACAAGTAAAGGATATCTAAAAAGACTGTTTCATGTAGAGCATGACTCAAGGCTAACCACCAAGATTGTTGGACATAAAGTATCTTGAGACAAAAAATCACCTGAGGCATCAGATAACAATCTAGGTTCACCCATAATAACATGTTCTTGGATATTCATTCCACAGAAAGAATTATAGATAAGTAATTATACATAAACATAAGTGTTACCCATGGAATGAATTGGGTATCAAAGACATGTCAAAAGAATATTAAATGGGAGTGTCATAAACATGTCCAAAAAATAAATGAATTTGATCATAAATGGATATTAATAATATAATATAGTAATATAACTTGATAATTTATTTTCAAATGAAGTGAAAATAGTGTGTACGAAACATTAGAAAAAAACCATTTTCGCATAGTGCAAGGGAAAACTATCGTGATTGTTTAAAATGGAAAAGAAATAATTGTTTGTATAAATCCATAATTTTTCCGAGTTAGTTATTCATGATAAAGGAATAATTTAAGAAAAATAATTTTTATTGAAACATATTATAGAGAACACATGAAAATGGTTGAGAATTTAGGGTGTTTCTTAAAATTGGGCTTGGTTATCAAGAAGGATTGAGTAGGGAGCCTTTTGAAAACACATATATCCTCGAAAATAAGGATCAATGGATATTGATATATAATTTTGTTACATATACACAAAATTTTTAATATATTAATAAAAATAAAATTGAATTTCATTTAGGTAAAATGAGCGAATGGCTAACTCGAAAGAATAATTTTGGTTTGGGTAGAATCACTTAAATTATGTATGAAACAATTATGTACATGATTATAATTTCCTGAATAATTAAATTAAATTAATTAATTTATAAGTAACTATATATTTAAACATATAATGGATTTATTATATCTTTAATAAGTTCATTTATTTCTTTTTATATATGTTTACAGATTCAATTTCATCGTTTGAGAGCGTTGAATTTCTTCTTTTTCATGATCGATTGACTTGTATATATTTGTAGGTAATAATGTATAATATTAGTATTATAATGGAAATAAATATATATTATATTAAAAAACATTTAATCACCATTTTGTTTCGATAATTGAGGATACTTTACTAGATAAATCATTAATGATAACATTTTAGATTAATTTAGAATTTTATGATCACAAAAAACTCATTTACTTTTATAAATTAGTATCATGTGTAAAAATTGATTCTAGAAAATTTCATAAGATATAATACATATACTATAACCTGTTTTAACCATAAAATGGTTTCATTATCAGCCTATAGGATGGAATTTAGAGATGAAATAACATCTTCCATGAAGGTGGTAAATCAACACTTCATGGATGATATTTTCATTCATAAAGTAAAGGAGAGGGGATAAGAGATTTAATGAATAATTATTCCATAATCATGATAAAATTACAATATATGTAAGATACTATATTTTTCATTCCATTTTTATGAGGGTAGGTGTGGAAGGAAAAATAAAATTATTAAAATTGAAATAAAAATTTGAAACAAATCGGGAGATGGTTTTACCTCTTGATTAATTCTTCTTGAGAACCTCCACGGAGGATTGGTTTTTGAATTTTTCTCAGAAACAAAAGAAAATAGATGTGGTTAATAGGTTTTGGAATAGTGGTGGGAAGAACTCATGCAACTATCAAGGCTGGAGAGATGTGAGGAGAAGAGGTGGTGATGGGTGGTATTTATAGTGGAGGAGAGATGTGTTTTCTCTTTATTTTAGCCAATATTTTATTATTTTTCTCAATAAAATAAATAATGTTGATTTTTAAGAAAAAATAAAGTAATAAGATCATTTGAGTTTGGAAAATGTATTCTTACAACATCCACGACTCAATTAATAGTGTATTTTTCATTTAATGTATATATACTAAATTATAGCGTTTTACAATTAAAAAAAATATGTATTTCAGAATAATTCAAAACAATAACCCATATTTTTTTAACATATAGAATTTAGAAAAGATCTCCATTTTATGAAGATAGTTTTATAATTTTGAGAAAAATAATTTTTAATTAAAATAATCATTTACTTAGAAAATACAGATTTTATAATTAAAACTACTTTTCTAACACAACGAAGAACTAATTGTTGTCATAGAAAATTTAATTATAATAATAAGATATAAAAATATTAACATATAAATAAAATGTATGAAAAAAAATTTCTTTTAAATTTTTGTATTAGTTAAAAAAATTTATTAAAAAATTTATGACATACAAAAATACCAACACTTAATTAATAATTTTTATAATATTTATCTACATATAGTATGGTTTAATTATATCATATTGTCACGTATAAGATAGATAAATTTTATTTATACTTTCATTGGTGGGCTTACAATTTAATTGGCCAGTTTACTATTCAAAAGGGAAACATTACTATTCCAAATATCAATTTACTATATCATTTGTATAGGATCCATAACTTCTAGAAAAAGTTCTTATTTCATTCATTGATCATTAATAAAGAATTTATAATTTTTTCTATTATTTTTATACCATTTAACATATTTTTAAGAAGGGTATTTCCATTGATTAAACATTGGTTCATTATACAAAAGGTTTATGGGGTTCTAAGATAGGGTAGAAACTCAAGGAACTAATTGTTTCATCTCAGAATTCAAAAGGATGAATGTTGGTTACAGATATTGAGATATTTAAAATGGGTTCGTGCACCGTAAAAGTTGTGTCACCACCTAGTGAACATGTTATTATATGCAGGATCTATGAAAAAACATTTACATAACTTCTTCATAGATTAGGGTGTCATGTAATCTTGTCCTGGCTTTTACTAGGGCAACTACATGGGCCCTATGTGTTTTATGTGTAGTTCATATTCTTTGTAGATTTAATCTATACTATAGAAATGAAGATTCTTGTGATAAGACAATTGAATTTAGATTAGTCCACCTATATAATGTTTTCATCTGGAAAAGATTTATTTCTCATTCAATAATTTTTAGCATAATTTGAATTGGAAAATCACAGACAAAAGTATATGATCATATATCTTAGACTATGGTTCATTCAATTTATGTTCAAGATACATGTGGACCGAGTATGAGGGGAATATTAGAAAATAGAATAATTTGGATACAAAAGGTGAATATTTCTCCAACACACTTTTTATCAGTATATGAAAATGTAGAAAAGCATGGTATTAGGTTCTCATGACTTGAGTAATATTTTGGTAAAACAATGACTTGGATTTCTTGGAACACACTGATGTACTGAGTTCTAATTTTGTGACGTCATTCTCAAAAGGATTAGAACTCCTTGTAAACAGTGTGACGATATCACTAGTAGGTTGGTAAAATTCTTAATGAATTGATAATATGTTCATATAGAGAGAACCATTTTTCTATCTGAGGGATATGGAATAATTTCGGGAGCCAAATCAACTTAATATATTTGGTTTTATTTATGGTCTCTAGTTCTTAAAATATGATTGAAACACCCTATTCTCTGGTTTAAGGGGGATAAGTTCTCATGGAACCCCTGATAAAGAATAATGATGGGTGATAGACTACATATTTTTACATCCAATAGTGTGGATGTTTCTATAATTAAGTATAATGTCAGGTAATAAGGAATTATACTTTAAAATTAATATCATGTTTTAAAGACCTTTCCTTTTCCATGGAGATTAACATCATAATTTATGGACATTAGAAGAAACATGAAAATTTTTCATGATATCGTTGGGGACATGTTTCACTAGTTAAGGTAATTTAGAAATATAGATAATATTATATTCATGCATAGGATTACTACTGAATAGTTCAATATTGGATCCCTCCTTACATAATTTCATCTTGTGTGCATGAAATATGTATATAGATATGACTCGTACATAAGAAGAAATATCTTTTCTGACTCAGTCCTACTTAAATAGAAGTATACAATAAATTTATTATTTTTTCAGTGTGAAAACATTTTTAAAATTATTTTAACGAAATTAATCATAGAAAAGGTCCCCAATCAGAGGTATGTTTCTATCATGTATTCCATACAGTTTTTCCAGATTTTCAATGCTCAAATTAGCCATGATCTATGTAAAAATATGGTAACTAGGAAATTGACTGAGTCATGAAATTGTGGGCCTTATATATCTCACTACACAATTCTAAACCCTATGTTGTTAGGGGTGTATTTTTATCATTCTATATGTGGGGTATGATTCCTAGCATTGGAGATCTATGTGTTGTTATGTATTATGTGATTTCAGGAATCAATCATTACATGTTTATTGAAGAGGAAACTATCCATGTAATACTAACCGATATGAGTTTTGGGTAATTATTAACATTGAAAATTATAGATAAACCCATTATTTGAGATTCGTTCATCCCAATGTATCAGTTGTTGGATAGAATCAAGACACCGAGAGTTATTAAATGGGAAACACATTACATGGGTCTGACCCAAAAGTATAGGGTGGAATTTATCATGTTGACTGACGTAGATGGACCCAATATTGGAGATTTAATCATCATGTTGTGTCATGTGATGGGAATATTCATTCCATACATAGTTCATTAATTTGAAACAATCCACATAGGTCTGGACCGTATACAAACGGGGACATTATTCCCATTAATTGTTTCATGTTGACCAAGAATTGAGATCTGGGTGTCATTAGGTATCTTGTGCGGGAAAATATCAATCCACTCATATTTTTTGAATAGGAAACATTCCAAAGATGTAATACTAATATAAAAATAATGATTAGTCTAGTTTAATTTTTAATATTGATCCATTATTGGAGATCTGGGTGTCACTATATATCCTACATTGGGTTAAATCAATCCCCATATAATATTTGAATGAGAAACACTCCACACAGATTTTACCCATACACAGAGAGGAGATCTTACTCATCTCTTGATTCATCTAGAATTTGGATTAGAGATTTCTATTTTACTACATATCATGCGATGATAAGATTCAATCCACATGTAGTAATTGAATGGGAAACACTCCACGTAGTTCTGACTCATATGCAGAGGGTTTCATTGTTCCATTTGAATTTCATGGATAGTCCTAAAATTCGATATCATGAATCACTATATATCCTATTATTATAGGAACCATTCTACACATAGTGCATGAACCGAGGTGTGGTGTGATATCAACACTATGTATCGTTGTCCTCTTAAGAAATACCATGATTAAAGCATAGTTTTATTTTATTAATGAGATATAAAACATGTAGTTTAACATCAAATGGTGTGGAAATATTTTGACCCTTTTAAGTTGTTTCATAGATCATTACGTTAATCATTTCATGAATTGATATGTATCAATCATGAAGGGAAGACATTACTGAAATTGAAAATCCCATGTGATCTATACTTGGCCTGAGGAAAATGTAATTGAAATGGTTTATTTTATGAAACATGGGAAATTTGAGAATGGAAAGAGTAATATTGAATCATGTGGTGTATGAGATAATATATTGGGGTTTACTGTAATTATATATCTCATTGGAGTGATAATTAATCCATTCACTATTCTAGGAAACCTATTTAGTTTAACATCACAAAAAAAAATCATTCATATAGTTTTAAATCATCTTATAAGGATGTAACACATTCATTTTAGCTTCATATAGTACGGAAGAATGTTACTCTATGCGAAAAAATTAATATTTTCTCTGGACCCAAGACTAGAGATCCAAGAACCACTATATATCCATTGATGATAGGAATCAAGGAACACATAGATCTTGAATTTGTATATTGCCTATGTGGATTTGACTCACACACAATGACATGGGCACATCATTTGTATTCATTAAATATATAGTTCATTTGAAAAGGTTCATTTTTGAAGAATTTTTTTTGTTTAACATCATCTATTAAAATTGTAAGATGTTGTCCAGTTTAATGACTTTATAAAAGGATTTCAGATTTATAGTTTACCAACATAGGGTCTGGATGTATTAAGTAGTTCAATATCATGCGACTATGATGGATTATTTTCAATTTTATTATCAAGTCGTCGAGACATATTGTGAAATTTATTTTCATGAAAACAAGAAATATTTTGTAGTTCAATGTCAAGAAACCATGAAGATTGATTCTTTGTGGAATCTATGAAAAGTATTTATTGATAAACCCTGCTTTAGTTAGGGGGCATGATTCATTCCCTATCCTTTGTGGACAATGAGAATTCCCATTGGAATAGACCTTATATATGATGTAAGGAACTACCTATTAGTGTTCTATATTTGGGGGATTCATTCCAACTTTCATTGGAATTATGTGATCCAACAGATGTTCTCCATGAAGGAATCAATGAAGGATAACATTTTTATTAAAGGATACTATTATCCGATTCTGATGGACATCATTGTTGTGTAGTGTATGTAACCTTTTATCATCGACCCATTCCAAATCCTCCTATTACGTTTTTCAATTTCTCATTTTTTTTCCAGTTGACCACATATAGTTATTTGATACAATGGAAAATGGACTTCTATGGGAATCACTACATTGGTTTGGTATACAAATGAATTTCAGATTCTTATGTAGTAGTATACATGGTGGTACAATAGGAAAATTCATCTTGTAGGACCCTGCTCGTCTGGGACTTATTGTCATTATACTCCATTTTCTGGAGTATATTCGACATAGTTTTCTTTAAGGACTATATTCGTAGATTTTTCCACATGATAGTGGGATGAATGGTTGGACATGAGGTTTTAATCCTTGTATATTTTCTTTATATCTATATAAATGAAGTTGGTGTCTTCGTTCATCAATATCTTTTAAGGGGCTCCGATTATGATGATGATGTTAGACTTCATGAAGTTAATTACATTCTTCATACTTACTTTCATTAGGGTTATTTTTTCATTCCATTTGTAAAATAATCATGTAGTTTAATGGTTGTACTTAAACTACTTTTTTGTGGTTGGAGGATATGAACCCACAACATCCATTCCCTATATTATAAACATTGATGCAAATTAATTTGTATGTATCAATTCTGGGGGTTGGGGGAGGATGTTTTCATTATACATTCCTGGATGACCTTTCCTAGAAAATTATACATAGTCTAATATCATTTTTTCATATTACTAATCAAGCCTCCCGATTTGGTTGGATAAGATTGTCTGAAAATTATGAGCACCTAAAGGGAATTTGTGGAATTCTTCCATTTATGTAGGAATTCCCTTTTACTCTATACATATGAGGTGGATTCCATTAAAGATTAATTGGTAGAGCATTTTTTCCATTTTTCCCATCTTGATGTGTAATCTTCACTAACCAACACTATGTATAATCCCATACAATGTTATCCTTTGGGAGACTCCGATTTTGGAAAAATTAAATTATGGGATCTATTTATATAGTGGTAGATATCAGTTCATCATGCTCTAGGTTGGTGTTGATCAGATTTATTTCATCCCTGACACAGATGATGACCACTGAGATCTTCCTTCATTGTGTGATGAGGAAGACCATGTCTTCAATATTATGGTCATCCAGAAATGTAGTCAATTAGCTAGTACATGGACATACTATTTTTTATTAAGGGACAATATGAAATGTTGGTCAAATTTGAATTAATCTTTCATTACCATAATGTATCTAGTTAGAGGGTCAAATTATTCCTTTTTAATGGAATATTAAGTGTTGATATTCTTTTTCACTAGCACTAAAACCCCATTGATGTTCAGGTAGTCTATATACACCTTTACAGATACTTCCATGATGTAAATGAGGTCTTTGTATTCATCCTCATTATTAGTGAAGAATTCAAATAATGACAAATAATAGGGAAAATCATTTTTTGGTGAAATAAATAACATCCTGAGACCAAGAGATCAAACATATGTTATTTTAACCACGTTCTAATAGGACTTTGGGAGGAACTATCTAAATATATTTCCCATGTTTTTGTACTATCATGAGCATATAAATCCTATTCAAATGGATATTCAGTGTCCCTGGTGTACACTATGGGATGGGATGCGTGACAATGAAATCAGACAAGGCCTTCCCCCTCACTAACTTATATGAGATGAAATGGATTTCATATTATTATAGAATATTTTTTCCATCACGTAAAAGGACCAGTTAGCATATCATATATAGGGATGTATTTGAGAGGGTTAATACAAGATTCCTAGTATACATGATGGTGCTAAAAGTTATGTCTCAATTGTATCACTATAAACATGAGTGTGAGGAAGTTATTCTAAACATTAAAAATCATGTTCTAAATACCTACCATCATTTATTGGAGGTAGTAGATAATGTTTTCATTCCCCATAATGAAATGATCTTTCCCCAGTGGCCATGTATACTTTGAGTGGATTTACTTCCCCTAGAGTAATGTTGAGAAATGATTGGAGAAATTACATATTTAGACTCCAAAAGGATTCTTTGGAGTCTTCATACCAATGGTAGGTTACTCCATATGTCATTACGATAGTCATGGGGAGATATATTCCAAACATGATAGCTATTATATTCTAAATAATGGTGAGGTTTCCTTAGAAGCCCCTCAGATTTTTATGATTTTAATAGTATGAAATTTTTATAATTTCACTATATTTTTAGGGTATGAACTCCATGCTATGATGGTTTACGAAAAATATAATAAATTTTCTCAACATTTCCTATAATTTTATCTTCATTGGGTTCATCTCCAAATTGTGGTGTCACAACTTGTCGATGATTAATTGATGGATTGTGAAGTGATCACATTAATGTAGTAATTTGACAACTAATTCATTGACATAAAATTATGTTATCTCTCCCAATAAGGTATTAAATATATGGTTCTGGTGTATTGATAATTAGTGCTACAGTATATTAATCCAAAGGACATAATGTGATAGAATAAGATCCCATGGTTGCTCTAAAGGAAATATATTACTCCTCTTGATGAGACATCATTGTTTTATTATACTCTAAATACCCATCCATTAAATAAAGGGTTGTGAAGCCATATGGTGTATCAATCAATAAATTTGTGATTGGAAATTGGAATTCATCCTTAGGGTAGTGTCGGTTGAGGTCTTTGGAATCGATGTAATACCTACTATTCTAAAAAAAATCATTATAGGTATGATGTTCGAAATAAATATTTGATATTTCACTTCCCAGAAAAATTTAAATTTGATAACCTTTTAAATATATGATTTAACATTAGAATCATGATAGGGGAGCATCCTATATGATTCATATATGAAACCATGTTGGTATTTGGTAAATCTCGGATAGTGCATAGCCACATTAGAGTTCAAACTGGGAATTTACATATAATTTCATGAGAACACATATTGATGTTTCTTTAGAAATTCAATGTGCATATCATTCTCATTGAGAGGAATGGAAGTGATAATTAATTTGGGTTGATGGTCTTCTTCTAAACCTAGATTTAACTTTATAATCTCATGAATGGTTGTGGATATACCTTCCTCAAATTGAAGGAGTAGAATTCCGGAGATCGTCATCAAATCCCTCTATTACTATGTTTGGGAGTCATTTTCAGAAATTTTATGAAATCAGAGGGATTATTTGTTATTATTGAAGAAAGGTAGTATATGGGAAGAAACATAGTGACACTAAACTATCATAGTCATTTTAGAGAGATTTTGGTGCTGATTATTTCCCATTATTTTATCACTAGATATAGAAGGAGCCTAAACAACATGGATTAATTATATACATTGATCAATATTTAGTATTGAAAAAAATTGTGTTTGATCATACTCTATAAATTTTTATGGGTGGTCCCCAATCCCTCGAGGGATACAAATTTCATATTTTAATCAACCCATAGTAATTTTTCCTCACTTTTGTAGAAACATGACTCAGTATTTATGGATTCACAATACTCGAATGGAGAACTGTCATCATATATTAGTTCAACATTCCCTTCTATTGGTTATTTCAAATACTAGTGAAATTTTGATGGTTCCTATACATTGTTGTGAATCCACTGTCTTTTCTTTAGGACATTATATATTGGGTTTTCCTGATCAACATAAACTAAAAATTAAATGGGAGATATGGAAAATTCCCTAAGGGCATGATATTCATGTTATTCCTTTTCACTTTCTTATCATACCATTCAACAATAATATTTTTAATTGATAAATATCCCTCACTATACCACAAACATTGATAGATCCAAAATGGGATTGTTGATCATAAAATGATTATCAATCATATACCTTCGGATGTTGAAATCAACATGTTTTTTTAAAACATATAGGGGTATGATATATCACTATAAGACCTCTCCCTTTTCATTTTCTGTCTATGTGATAGAAACATAATATTCTAATGAAATAGTATCCTCATGATATACCTTGATTACACTGACTTCTACATCAAATTCCTATTGAATCTAGAGGGATTCTTTGAGTGACTATGTAATTTATTTTTAATGATGCAGCACATTATAATTTTCAGTTTAACTAGAAAATCCACCAAAAATTTCAATATTTTATCCAGTTAAGACAAATGAATTTTCTGCCCAATATGGGGTTTATCACTATTATGTGGTTTGAGATATGAGGCATTTGAGGTGTATAGGGATGGTGCTTGGGTAGAAATTGAGAGAGAATCTACTTCCAATAGAATATTTCATGTCATCCATTCCCATTATCTAGTGAAATCAGATAATTACTCATCATCTAGACTATCCTATAAGATGAATGGTGTTGGAAAACCACTGGAGGGATTTGAGAAACCTCTGTGTTTTTTTTTTGAATTTTTGGAGTGCTCACCCATGGGTCATTGTTGTACATATTTCCTCTGTATGGATATGGATGGGATACTGGGTTTGAATACAACTATTATTTCCATTGAATCCCTAACTCATCTGTCTAAAACCACCAACTCCCTATTCAAGTATGAAGAATCTATACATGGAGGTGTATTCATCAATATAAAATGGTCATCCAATGTGTTTTACATTGAAAGAACTGAAGATGATTTCTTCTCTGTTTGTTTTCTTTTTTGGTGGGGAAATGCATGTTCTTTAGATATTTAAGGTATTGAGTTAGTGAGATTTAGAGATTGTGTAGAAGATGAATATGACTCTTCCTATTTTATTTCCTTCAGGGTGTGATGATTAAATCCAACTCTTGGAGGTGTATTCAATATCACCTACATAGGTGATTGGACTGTTATGGATATATGATGTTGTTCTCTCTTGGTGGTATGATCAAGTTTGAAAATATTGGATTAATCCAGTTATCAATATTAATTACATGCCTAAATAATATGAATTTAAAATAACCCTCTTCTTTTAAGTGGGGGATGGTTATTCATGGCACCTATGATAGATAATTTTCCAACATTGCCTATCCAAAATAGACCATGCTTTAGAGGATACCATTGATGCTGAAGAGATATTTGATTGTGTGACCCAACCTCCTGTGGAATGGTATGCAGTCATGACAATCAGGGAGGTCGATCTCCTGGGTTTTTTGGGGGTGTGGTCACTTTAGTAACATTTATTTCATGTTATTAAGGAAATAATTAGGGACCTACTCATTTTAGAATGAGTACGATTTATTCACCTATTTGTTGAATCTCATGAAACCTTGGTATCTTTTAACTTATATTTGAGGGTGATTTTCAAGTTGTTTCTACTCGATAAGAGGTGTTGTGTGACTTAGGGAATTCTTTGGTAAATGAATGGAAACTTATATTGGATTCATGGTAACAAAGGTTGTATATAACTTTCCATGACATGTTCTCGATTTATAGTGTGTGGGTCAAGATTTATCTCGTGTCGGCTGAATGTAATCTTCTAAATGTTTTATATTTTCTTAAAATTAAAAGAATATACCTAGGTATTTCATTGATATTTGGAGTCTTTTAATTTAATCATAGATATTTTAATCATATTTTTTAAAAAATTACTCTTGTGATAAATTAATGATGAGTGAATAGGGTAAACCCTTCTATCTAGGTATGATATCAGACACCCTATTATTTTCTTGTTGATTTCTGTTTCCATATTGAAATTTTTCATTTTCCAATGTGTTGAAATAAACTAATAAATGAATTGACGAAGATTATCTTCCCATCCAAAAATGGATCCTGCTGGAAAGCTGCCGCTATAAAGAAATTTGGCCTTATTAGATTCTTTACCAATCATATATTCTAGATCACTTCTTTTTTTATCTCAAGGTTCCATCATTGATCATCATGGGGACATGAAGTGTGTGAGATACTATTCATGATCAAACACATCATAAAACTTTCAGAAGGTTGGATTTCTATGATTGGGTAGAAAAAATTATCCATCCACCCATTTTGGATAAGGATTAATCATGGGATACAAATTTTTGTGTATCCCTTACATGCTTTCCATTAAAGTAGTTAGGTATATAATAAAATTAACTTGTTATGGAGGAACTTATTTTTGGGTTGTCTCCCATTTACAAGGATATAGTGAGGATTGATTACATAGATCTCTTGTCATCTCCCGTTTATTATTGATTTGTGTTGAAGACGATTTATCACCTAGGAGGGGGAGAGGTTGTTTTTGTAACTAAGGTAATTCACAATCAACATTTAGTTCCTCATTTATATAGATCATATTCTTAGTTCAAGAATAGTACTGAATCTCAACTCTTACCCTTGTAGAATGATGTTATATTTTTGGATGTGTGGGAGGATTCAGTTTCGTCTAATCCTAAATATGATACCCAATGTAACTCCCCAAGCTTCCATGATACTCTTCTCTTTGAATAATATAGTAGCGTGTGTTGTACACAACTTCAAGTTCTAACACACCACAACCAATCAAACTAGCCGTTATGAATAGTAATACCTACTTTTTGAATTTATATATATTTTATATTTCTAAATGGACTTCATTTTTGGATTTGGAATATCGAATTTATCCTAGGGTGAAATTTTGGAACTTTTCGGATAACACTTATATTTTGGTGAAATAGTGAAAATTACTAAATTTTAATTAAAAACTACTTTTTTAATCGAAATAATTTATATTGATAAATTATTAATTTGAGTGGTTTTAAAGTATATTTAGAATTTTTTTTACCATATAATATAATTTCGGTCATTGTACATAATTTTACAATTAAACCGTACATAAACAAGTGTCAATCTTTTGATAGTTATTATCTCTTAAAAACATGCTTTTTGTTTTAACAACGAGAATTAATTTTAAATTAATTTCTGCCACTTCTATGTTTTGAATTTGGAAAAATGGATTCCATATTTGGAATCAGGATTTCCATATTGTGTAAATAGGTAACTTTTATTTTTAGACATTTTGAATTATTACTGTGGTAAATATTTTATTTACCATGGTTAAGGGTAAATCCGGTAAACAAGGGTTAAACAAATAATATTATAATAATACTAAATTACCCTAAAACGTGTCCTAGCCTTATGTGTTGATACATGTTCGACCATATACATCTTTGGGTCGATTTTGGGACCCCATGGAGCCACTTGTAGGTGATAGGGACACTTTATTTTAATTAAGTTAAAATGAATACAAAAATGACACAAGCATATATCTTTTAGAAAAAAAAATTTTACATAGGGTTATAAATGTTTCATTTTAGACTATAAATGTTAATTAGAAATCTAAAACTATTTCCTACATAATGATATTTTATTTATAATTTTTATAGATTTCATATTTTAATTTATTTATGACACAATGATGATGCAGTAATTACCATAATAATGAAAATTTAAAATAATTGAAATTATAAATACCCAAATAAATATAATTTGAGACTTTTATTGAATTAAACTAATTTTCTAGGTTAATATTACATATTAGGATTGATTTAATGGACTTTTTAAGAAGTAATCATTCTATTATGAGTTTCAAGAAAATCAATTATTGAATAGGTTCAAAATTGACAAAAAAGAGTTTTTAAAACAAATATTATATTGTTAATTGATATTAAATTTCTAAAAATCTAAGGTTCGGCCAAGAGACTCATATCATGATAGGGGTATCATTAGTGGACCACTTTGGGGGTCTCTTGGATGTATATAGTAAGTTTATTAACCATATAATATAAAAATACAAAGAGACATTGTAAAAGTGAAACTAATTAACTTAGAGTTAATACTTAAAGATAAGGTTAATATAGTAACCCAAACCTGTCTAAATTATATTTGTTGAATGTTTTTCGACCCATACCAACCATAAAATTTAAATAATCAACTTTGGAGCTATTAGAAACCGACTATGAATTTATTATAAATTAATATTTCTAGCTTTTCCAATGGTGCCCCTCAGCCCTCTTATAAAAGGGCACTCACCCTTCTCATTACTTCACACCTTCAAAGCCTTCTGGTTCGGCCAAACTCTGACCAAATACTCTCTCAACTTTCCTAACTACAACTTAAAGGTCTTAGTTTGATCCTAAATCCAACCTAAGGAGCCCTTTTGATCAAATGAAAAGGAAGAACCCGAAGAAGAGGTAATGATTTCACCACCCTTTTCCAAGTTCCTTTCTTCTTCCACTTCTTCTTCCTTTGTTATTACCATTATAAAATAATCACTCCAATATCATATATATACTGTGATTTTATTATAAATATGGTACAACCATATTCAGTATTCTACCCATCCTTTGAATAACATGTCACCATACGTGCGTACGTACGGCTTACCATCTCTACGTCGTGGTGTAATTGTTATTCAATAAATTATTATTTGGATGGGTATAATAATGATGTTTAAATCATTTAAATAATAAATATAACATTATAAGGATTCTGTATATATTATATACCATCCAATTATATATTATTTTAATATCAAAAGAATGATATTTTCGCTCATGCGTATGTACAGATTACCGTCTCCACGACGCGATGAGATTCATTTCCAAGTTCACCATTCATCGATGATTATAAAAATATATATTATTAATAAGTATCTAATATATGACATAATAATTATAATGGATATATATATATACATATATATATAAGGATTTATGTACTTACATATATCTTATTCACTTACTTCTGTTCAATACTATATGAAAACAGAAACAGCGTTTATGCGTACGTACGGACTGTCGTCTCCATAAACGGTTTTTTCCATTTCATATATATGTCTATTATACATATTTATATTCTAAATATATATGATATATTTATCATGTTTTATATTCTCGATGTATTTAAATCATGATCTAAGTGATACAACCAAGAGTGACAAGTTAAAACACATACGATAAAGAATGTGATTATTACCCGAAATGTTAACTTAACATGGAAATTATTATTAAATGGGTAACATAAAGTCATAAATGAATCATGTATGATATCATAAATATTAATATGGTTCTGTTATAATTTAATAACATACTACGATCTTCGTACAGGAGGTTAAACGTACCCTCGACTAAATGAAAGTGCAAGGTAAGGGGTTTTCATCTCACTCCTTATTCTCGTGAGATTCATGCCATTATTTCACCATTACCTTTTGTGTGGTGTATGTACTGCCCATAATTATATTCTCTGTTTAATACACTTTAATTTATGTAAATTTTCATATTCATTTTATGATACCTCTTTCATGGGTTGTATGTTTCATAAGATACCAAATTGGTAAGGGTTTATTTCGCAATCTCTTAATTATCCGAGGTTGTATATACGTAATAATATACTGGGATCTCTTTATCATCCACATTCATGTTTCTTAAAAATTTATTTCAAAACATTTTTACTATTTACACGAATATGGGATAAAGACATTTATACCCTTGTTTGACTTTTTATAAGAGGTTTATAAAAGAATCTTTCTGTCGTTTTCCAAACAAGGTCCTTTTTAACCTTTTGACAAAATTAAGGTAAGAATGTATTTTTTAACTTATACGGCGGGTGTGGTTAGTCTCCGCTGTTATTACACCTTTGAATCTTCCATCACAAGATTATAAATATATTTTCAAAATAAAGGTTTTCTCTATAATTATGCAACTTTTGAATGATTTCAAAAAATAGATATTTCTCTCAAATAGTATTGATTTCATCTATGTCAACATCCTTTGATAAATTTTAAACTTGTTTCAAGTTGATTTATTATGATACAAATCATCCATATTGTATTTAAGGTTTTGTGATATTTTTTACTATGGATGAGTTATATTTATTCCATTAATGGTTTATGATTAATGTTTTGACATTTTGTATGTTAGTTTTAATACAAATTTTTATGTTATTTTTCATCCTCTTCTTAATATGAATGTGTTGGACTGGTATGTTCCGGGTTGGGGACCGGTAAAAGTAAGCCCTCCGGGTTGGTGTCCGGTTATTAGAGGAACTCCGGGTTGGTGTCCGGTTATTAGAGGCACTCCGGGATGGAGTCCGGTTATAGAGGCTCTCCGGGTTGGGTTCCGGTTACAGTTATCCCTTAGGTCTTGGCACGAGGCCTCGACACAGAAATTAAAGTTCAGAATCATGCATTCCATCATTATAAAAGTGGTTAGTGATATTGCATGTGATTATTCGATTAGTAGAATATCCATGTGAATAAGTAAATGGCATTATTTCATTTTATTTCTGCCATGTTATGCTGAAGTTCAAGTTTAAAAGGATTTTTTTTTAGTTTTATACATTGCCTTAAATGTTTATTCTTATTTATGAAAGTTACCACTGTATTTCTTACCCTTACTGAGCATTTAAGCTCACCCCTTTCTGTGTTTTATTTTTCCTAGGATTCCAAGAAGTGTAATGTGATTGATATTCAGGGTTAAGCCAAGGGAATAATGGCATTCAAAAAGATTATTTATGTTGTTTTGTACTTTATAAAGTTAAAATGTAACATTCATGTATGCAATCTATTTTTTCCATGACTTATAAACTGATTGTTCTGTCAGGAATTGATTCATTGTAATCATGCCAATGTATTAAAATAATGCACCGACTCTGGGTAACTGGGGTTGGGGCGTTACAGTTGGTATCAGAGGAAGTTTAGCAATAACCTTGGAAACTAGATTTAGATAAACTCTGATTAGAGCACGTAGACCTAAGATGAACGTTGAGGATTAGTATAGAAGAACTTACTTGAATTTTGGTATTGTAGAGATTTTCTAAGTTTTTCGAGCAATACATCCCTCTCTGGATACAAGCAGGTAGAGGCGGATCAGGCACAGATGTACCTAGGGGTAAAACCTGAAAACACCGATTTGAGCTAGACTCGAACGAGAACTGGTGCACGACAACGGGCCTTACTGCACTCTTGGTTACGACACTCCTGGGGGATATGCTTAGGATAATTATCATTTTATTTATAAACCATTATTAAGGGCTTATGAGTATATACTTACTCAAAGAAAACATTTTTATGATTATGGATTATATCCATAAACTGTTCAATTTTTGTTAGGTATTTTACAAGTTTTGTAATTATTCATTGCAATTCATAAACTGAACTAGTTTATGCTATTGTATAGAAATGGCACCCAGTAGAAGGAATGTGAACTCCCGTAATACGCATGATCCAAAGAGTAAGAAGGATCATATCTTTCATGGTCCTATGCCAGAATTTAGACGGGAAATAGTTTCCCACGTATTATCATCATATGATGAAATAGTATCATGTGTTGATAAGATGATTAAAGAATTCTTGGAGTCCTATGTCTTTGAAGGGAAGAAAGAGAAGAAAAGGATAGAAGGGAGAAATATGGGTAAAGGGAAGAGGGAAAAGAAGAATTTTCCCATATGTGATAACTGTGGGAAGAAACACCCTAGAACTTTCCTGAAAGGAATGGGAGTTTGTTATAAGTTTGGAGGAAAAGGGCACAAATTACGTGACTGCAAGGGTTTGAAAATGGTTTCAAATGTATAATGCTTCATTTTCAAGGAGTTTGGACACTACGCGAACCTATGTCCCAGTCATCAGACTATGCCACAAATGATGCAATTGGATAATAATCAAGTCATGATACTACCACAGATGAAGAGGAATGACTAGTGTTCTTATGTTTTCATTTTAGAATTATTTCATTTAAGTGTTGTATCAATAATGTTCTGGAAATAAATAAGGATTGTACTGCAATACTATTTAATTAAGGATTTTATATTTTATGGTACTAAGAAAAGTGACTCCACAGCGAGTTAAATTTTTTTTTGGAAATTACATGGTTGAAGGAAAGATAAACCTTAATATGGTCCTAATATTGAGGTAGTGATTTTGGAATAAGAGATGGTTGATTTTGGTAATTCAGGATGTTGCGGTGTTTTAAAAGAATATATGAGGAAGGCGTTTACATTTTATTACTTGAAAAAAAGGATCCTCATTATGTTTAACATCCTTGTAAATTTTGGACTGTGAGTTTGGATAATATTATTTTGGATAAGTCTAATGGTTGGAATGGATTAAGTTTGAGAGGTTAGTTTTTTTGATTTTTATAAAAGGAAAACACACAGACCATGTGAAGACCTTTCGTGTTAGAAAAAGCTATGGGAATCGAATCCACAACCATAGTGAAATTGGGATTTATCACCTACCATTGTGCTACATGATGTTCCTGGATGGTATAATGTAGTTTCTTTACATAAAGTGTCTGATATGTGAAATATAAATTCATTATATTTGGAACCCTATACGATTAGGATAAATAGAGTATTTTTGAGTTGTATTATGTTTTGGGGTGAAAGATGAGTTTTTGGTAGAAATTTATTAATGGATAAAACTCTAATTATAAAGTAAGTATATCTCTTTATGTTCATAGCCAATCTCATAAAAAATTCCTCAAAATTAATAAAAGGAACTTAGAACAAAAATTTTGTCCTATATGGTACCTTATATCATCACTAATTCATGGATTTGGGATTGTTGGACTTTTCATAGCCATGTTCTCTACCACTCTCCATCAGATAATTGATGGTTAGATTTCTCTTCCATATCCATATTTCCCTACATGGAACCCTAGTATGTGTTATTTTCAGTAGTCTTCATACTTTACACTCTTTATTTTAAATAGAGGCCTCACTAATACATTTTTCGATGTGGGATTTCAACTAAGATATTTTGAAACGTCAAAAATGTGTTATCCTAATACATTATGTTTTGTTGAACCGATGGTATTTTAAATCATTATAGATTGATGAATTTAAGGACCTCAATATTAAACTTGTTTGTGATTGATGACCTCAATCACTACCTAAAAATATTTATGTTTTCCTTCAATTATATGTCTCTAATTTCCACCAATGTTCTCCTAATTGAGATCATAATTTGGTGGTGACCCTTTCATTTCTCTTTTCCTCATATTAAGACTAAATTTTAGTAACCAAATTTCCGATGTGGGTTTTTTCCACAAAGATATTTTCTATTTTCAACCTTTATATTCAAAGAACAATATCAAATTGCGAGGACGCAATTTGTTGAAGGAGGGGAGAATTTAACACCCCGATCTTCCACGGTACTCTTCTCTTTGAATAATACAGTAGCGTGTGTTGTACGCAACTTCGAGTTCTAACACACACCACAACCAATCAAACTAGCCGTTATGAATAGTAATACCTAATTTTTGAAATTATATATATTTTATATTTCAAAATGGACTTAATTTTTGGATTCGGAATATTGAATTTATCCTAGGGTGAAATTTTGGAACTTTTCGGATAACACTTATATTTTGATGAATAGTGAAAATTACTAAATTTTAATTACAAACAACTTTTTTAATCGAAATAATTTATATTGATAAATTATAAATTTGAGTGGTTTTAAATTATATTTAGAATTTTTCTACCATATAATATAATTTTGGTCATTGTGCAAAATTTTACAATTAAACCAGACATAAACAAGTGTCAATCATTTGATAGTTATTATCTCTTAAAAACACGATTTTTGTTTTAACAACGGGTATTAATTTTAAATTAATTTCGGCCACTTATTTGTTCTAAATTTGGAAAAATGTATTCCATATTTGGAATCAGGATGTCCATATTTTGTAAATAGGTAACTTTTATTTTTATACATTTTGAATAATTACTGTGGTAAATATTTTATTTACCATGGTTAAGGGTAAATTCGGTAAATAAGGGTTAAAAAGATAATATTATAATAATACTAAATTACCCTAAAACGTGTCCTAGACTTATTGTTTGATACATTTTCGACCATAGGCATCTTTGGGTCGATTTTGGGACCCCATGGAGCCACTTGTAGGTGATAGGGACACTTTATTTTAATTAAGTTAAAATGAATAAAAAATTGACACAAGCATATATCTTTTAGAAAAACAATTTTTACATAGGGTTATATATGTTGGATTTTCTAATATAAATATTAATTAGAAAGATAAAACGATTTCCTACATAATGATATTTTATTTATAATTTTTAGAGATTACATAATTTAATTTATTTATGACACAATGATGATGCAGTAATTACCATAATAATGAAAATTTAAAATAATTGATATTATAAATACCCAAATAAATATAATTTGAGACTTTTATTGAATTACAGTAATTTTATAGGTTAATATGACATATTAGGATTTTTTAATTGACTTTTTTAGAAGTAATAATTCTTTTATGAGTTTAACAAAAATCAATTATTGAATAGTCTCAAAATTGACATAAAAGTGTTTTTAAAACAAATATTATATTATAAATTGATATTAAATTACTAAAAATCTAAGGTTCGGCCAAGAGACTTATATCATGATAGGGGTATCATTAATGGAGCACTTGGGGGTCTCATGGATTTATATAGTAAGTTTATTAACCATATAATATAAAAATACAAAGAGACATTGTAAAAGTGAAACTAATTAACATAGAGTTAATACATAAAGATAAGGTTAATATAGTAACCCAAATCAATATAAATTGTATTTTTTGAATTTTTTTCTACCCATACCCACCTTAAAATTTAAATAATAAACTTTTTAGCCATTAGAAACTGAATAGTAATTTATTATAAATTAATATTTCTCTCTTTTCCAACGGTGCCCCTCACCCCTCTTAAAAAAGGGAACTCCCCCTTCTCATAACTTCATTCCTTAAAAGCCTTTTGGATTGGAAAAACTCTGCCCAAATACTCTATAAACTTCCCTCACTACAACCTAGAGTTCTTAGTTTGATCATAAAGCCATCATAAGGAGCCCTTTTGATCAAATCAAAAGGAAGAACCCGAAGAAGAGGTAATGATTTCACCACCATTTTCCAAGTTCCTTTCTTCTTCCACTTCTTGTTCCTTTGTTATTACCATTATGAAATAATAAATCCAGTATCATATATATACTTTGATGTTATTATAAATATGGTACAACCATATTCAGTATTCTATCCATCCTGTGAATAACATGTCACCATACGTGCGTATGTACGGCTTACCGTCTCCACGTCGTGGTGTAATTGTTATTCAATAAATTATTATTTGGATGGGTATAGTAATTATGTTTAAATCATGTAAATAATAAATATAACATGATAATTATTCTGTATATATGATATACCATCCAATTATATATTATTTTAATACCAAAAGGATGATATTTTCGCTCGTGCGTACGTACGGATTTCCGTCTCCACGACGCGATGAGATTCATTTCCAAGTTCACCATTCATCGATGGTCATAAAAATATATAATACTAATAAGTATGTAATATATGACATAATAATGCTACTGGAGATATATATATATATATATATATATAAGGATTTATGTACTTACATATATCTTATTCACTTACTTCCGTTCTATACTATATGAAAACAGAAACAGCGTTTATGCATACGTACGGACTACCGTCTCCATAAACGGTGTTTTCCATTTCATATATATGTGTATTATACATATATATGTATAATACACATATATTTATATTCTAAATATATATGATATAATTATCATGTTTTATATTCTGGAAGTATTTAAATCATGATCTGAGTGATACAACCAAAAGTGACAAGTTAAAACACGTACGATAAAGAAAGTGATTATTACCCGAAATGTTAACTTAACATGGAAATTATTATTAAATGGGTAATATAAAGTCATAAATGAATCATGTATGATATCATAAATATTAATATGGTTCTGGTATAATTTAATAACATACTACGATCTTCGTACAGGAGGTTAAACGTACCCTCGACTAAATGAAAGTGCAAGGTGAGGGGTTTTCATCTCACTCCTTATTCCCGTGAGATTCATGTCATATTGTCATCGTTACCTTTTGTGTGGTGTATGTACTGCCCATAATTATATTCTTTGTGTAATACACTTTAATTTGTGTTTATTTACATATTCATTTTATGATACCTCTTTCATGGGTTGTATGTTTCGTAAGTTACCAAATTGGTAAGGGTTTATTTCACAATCTCTTCATTATCCGATGTTGTATATACGTAATAATCTACTGTGATCTCTTTATCATCCACATCCATGTTTCTTAAAAATGTATTTCAAAATATTTTTACTATTTACAAGAATATGGGATAAAGACATTTATACCCTAGTTTGACTTTTTATAAGAGGTTTATAAAAGAATCTTTCCGTCGTTTTCCAAACAAGGTCCTTCTTAACCTTTTTGACAAAATTAAGGTAAGAATGTCTTTTTTTAACTTATACGGCGGGTGCGGTTATTCTCCGCCGTTATTATACCTTTTAATCTTCCTTCACAAGCTTATAAAGATATTTTCAAAATAAATGTTTTCTCTATAATTATGCGACTTTTAAATGATTTAAGAAAAAGATATTTCTCTCAAATAGTATTGATTTCATCTATTTCAACATTCTTTGATAAATTTTAAACTAGTTTCAAGTTGATTTATTATGATAAAAATCATCCATATTGTATTTAAGGTTTTGTGATATTTTTTACTATGGATGATTTATATTTATTCCATTAATGGTTTATGATTAAAGTTTTGACATTTTGTATGTTAGTTTTAATACAAATGTTTATGCTATATTTCATCCTCTTCTTAAAGTGAATGTGTTGGACTAGTATGTTCCGGGTTGGGGACCGGTAAACGTAAGCCCTCTAGGTTGGTGTCCGGTTATTAAAGGCACTCCGGGTTGGTGTCTGTTTATTAGAGGCACTCTGGGATGGAGTCTGGTTACATAGGATCTCCTGGTTGGGTTCCGGTTACAGTTATCCCTTAGGTCTTGGCACGAGGCCTCGACACAGAAATTAAAGTCCGGCATCATGCATTCCATCATTATGAATGTGGTTAGTGATATTTCATGTGATTGTTTGATTATTAGAATATCCATGTGAATAAGTAAATGGCATTATTTCATTTTATTTCTGCCATATTATTCTGAAGTTCAAGTTTAAAAGGATTTTTTTTTAGTTTTATACATTTCTTTTAATGTTTATTCTTATTTATGAAAGTTACCACTGTATTTCTTACCCTTACTAAGCATTTGAGCTCACCCCTTTCTATGTTTTATTTTTCCCAGGATTGCAAGAAGCATAATGTGATTGATATTCAGGGTTAATCCAAGGGAATAATGGCGTTCACAATGATTATTTATGTTGTTTTGTAAGTCATAAAGTGAAAAATGTATCATTCCTGTATGTGATCTATTTTTTCCAAGACTGCTAAATTGATCGGTCCTTCGGGACTTGATTCCTTGCAATCATGCCAATGTATTAAAATAATGCACCGACTCTGGGTAACTGGGGTCAGGGCGTTACACCCAATGTGAATGTTTCCCATGAGTATCACCTCATTTAATGTTCTATGATTTTGTAAAACATTCTCATATTTTTTCAACTACTCCTCTGTGGAAGGAATTTTAGCTCTTAATGGTGGTATATAACAAATTCATTCCTTTTATCCATACTAGTTATCCCTCATAGATGTAGAAAATAAATATTTTTTGGTCCTTGGTTTTGGATTCTCTTTTGGTTTAATGTATGTGTAGACTTAGTTAGTTATTCTGGATCATCCTCCTCTCAATTTATATTTTTAATTATGATTCCCTCTATATCTTCATCTCGATATTCATTATATATTCCACATGGTGATTAAATTCACTAATTGGTATCATGACATGGTATTCATCCCATTATTCTAAATGCAGTAGGGTGATACTACACTACATGAATCAGGGTCATTTTTTATGCCTTTCTATATTTGACCATTTTTGCTTACAACCCCTACTTGGTTTTATTAATTTATCTATACATTACTCTCTTAATGTTCTTTTATTAGTGACCTTGAGGATGTTTCAATTATTTTTTGTGAATGTTGCCTGATTTTTAATTGTTTTTCTTACAGTAGGAGGAAATTATTTGATGTCGTTCATCTATATGTACCTCTCAAACTAGAAATTAATATATTTATCCATGGTGATGATAATGTTGAAAATTATTCCATACCTATGGGTTGGGTTGTATTTGAGGATTATATTGTATCTTTTTATCATATGTTTGAGGTCTTTATAGTTCCCATTGAGAATTTTATGACTCCTGAGACAAGAATTAAAAAATAAATTTCCCTTATCCTATGGGATAGGGTTGATTTGTAACTGGTGTTGATTTATCTAGGACCATCTCTGGTTGTGATTTCTCTAGGACCATCTCTTGTTGTGATTTACCTAGTGATACTAATGGATATAAAAATTACCCCAGTCATGTGGGATGGGGTTATTTTGTAGCTATTATCTATATTTCCCCATAAACTCTAGGATTGATGAACTGAGGTGTGTAGATAGTGGTGAAAATTCCCCCAACCATGTTGGATTGGTTATATCTAAGATAAATATTATGGAAAATGTTATGAAGACCGATTTGATTTGGATAAAATTTTCATGACTATGAGTTTTGTGCAATTGAGACCCATTATGGGGGTAATTTTCTATTTTATGTTGTTAGTTTGGCCTCAAAATATGCTTTAATTTTGGAAATAACATCTCGTTGTTTCACTGGACCCATCATAAAAATATGGTGACAGTCCCCTCCCTCCACTTTCAATGTATTTACATCTTTAGAGAAGGGGTATTTTGTTTCATTAACTAATTGGTGAGTGCATTACTTAGTACCCTAATTACACTAAGGACTATCACATTGCAAGACATCATATCTGTGGAGTTCTTATATTGAAGATGTGTGGTGATGTTCAACAATACAGACACTTCCAATTAATGGATACATATATCTGACGAGGCTTCGGTGACTTGTTTCTGAAGAGTTGTGGTGTAATGGAGAATATCTTGTGGTATATTTTTGTTTTTCATTTCTTATTTATGGTTCTATTCTATAGATATAACTACCAATTCCAATTGAAAACAAATTATGTTTACGGTCTATAGGTGACCCTTATATCCTATATAAGGGAGGTGTCTAGCAATCAATCAATGAGGATTTTCCTACATTCTTTGGAATAGTTAATGAATAAACTCCTTCTATAACTCATATATAATATCATATTCAATAGTGTGTAGGGTCCATAGTGGTTATTTTTTTCTAACTATCTCTATATTTATCCATATCCTCCTCATTATTATTAGACATCCACACCCCCACTTGGTATCACAACAGAAAACACATCTTTGGGTCACCCCCTAACTGTGGTGATGTATTACTAGTAGTTGATGGGTAACAATATAATTTTTGACCTCAATGTTTTGAGAAAATATCTATAAAAAGGTAATTAAGTTTTGAGAACATCTTTAGATTGATGTGTCTATGAATTGGGATGATTTTAATTTCCTGAGGGAGATATCACCATAGTGAGGTTCACCACAGTGGATTTCTTAAGTAGTGTCCCTATGATCCCATCCAAACTACCAAAAGGATGAATTTAATACTAATTTTAACATTATCATTTGGTTTAAGATTCTATGTAAAAATGAGGTTTTCTAGATATGTGTCATGTATCCTTTTGGAAACTAGTGTTGAGATGGTCAGGGATATGAGCCTCTGTCTACATCAGGGTCAGAAATTATCAACCTTTTTTTGGATTGATCATGGATATGATCCAAATCCAAATTTGATGATGGAATATTTAGATAATTATTGGGTTCTATGGTAATATAATCTATCTATTGAGAATATGTGGGTGTATTCGGGTGAGATTATTAATTATTAGCATGAATATGAGCTTTCTAACTGGTGATTTCCAGAATATATTGGACTCCCCTGGATGAATAAAGTATATAATCCATGTTCCAATATTTGTTTCTCATTTTAATATGTTGATATATCTTTTGAATGTGATAAAGGATATGTTCCTCCTCCTGTATATACTTCTAAGGATATTTTTGTAGTCATTCATCAGTGTAAGTAGGGATATGAGCCTTGATTCCATGATTTTCAGGAATATGCTAGAAGAATCAATAATACAAATATGAGCCTACCCTATGGGATGTGCCTTTCTCACTTGGTGAGCCTGAGTTGAAACCAGAATATAATTTGAGTTTAGTGTCTTTAGAGTATGTCACCAGTATTTTTTGACAAGAATATTAACATTTCCAAGGCATGTTTCATTCAAAATTGGTGAGATCTAGTTAGAATGAGAATATGATACTAATTCGGTCCCATTGAAGAATGGTGATATTATTTTTTAGAGAAATTTTCAACTATCTCAAGGAATGTGCCTATACCACAACGGGATCCTAGGTTGTAATGAAAATATTATCATAGTCCAGGGTGCCCCTATTTACCAAAATATAAATATAATCCTCCTAGATGGAAACAAGAATGTGTGACTTCTCCAAAGTACCCACTTGTTCACACTGATCATAGTGTTTATCTACTCTAGATATAAATATAGGTATATACGATAATCCTTGTAACTATACCAATTATGGAATATTTCAGCGGAGTTCATCCATTATTTCTACAGTTTAGTATCATTTTGTTAATGTTTTCACAAGAATAGAGGCATACACATTTTTTTCCCAATATTTACTGGAATATATCTTCAATTGAAGAAGGGAAATAATCCCACTTCTATCGTCATAGTTCCAATGTAAAATACCAATGTTCTTCATGCATGGGGGAAGTCGTATTTTTCTCCACCATGCTTGCTACTACAATATGCATGTAGTCCTGATCCATGTGAGAAGGGATAATATATTTATTGTTCCTGACCACTTGAATATGCCAATGATATTCATCACTAGAATATTTGATATGATCACACTGCTTGTTAACTATGGCTTTCAGTTCCTAATGTGTCTTCCTTAGTATTGATTCATGATTTTACTTGGTAGAAATCTGTTTGATGATTCCCTCAGTATGAGACTATGTGGAACAAGTGCAATGATCCTTGGGATGATGATTGATAGGAGACCTCCTGAAAAACCCCTACATTGGAATGTGGCCATGTTTGAGTTTTGTATATTCCTTCGTCGTATATAGAATGTGCTAATTTTCACTCTCTGGGGATAATATTGCAAAAAGATTTGTGGTGGAAATGTGCAACACTGGTTACATTGTAGATTACTTTAGATGAGGTAGACATATCGCATCCTATTTTCAGAGACCGTTACGTGTATACATAAGGGTTTATATTGTACCATGTCAATGATATTTCTTTACTATATCAATTCCACCCATATAAGAATGTATCACATGGACTTATCATAGTGATAATGGGAAAATTTCATTGATATCATGGTAAACTTATATTTCACATCAGGAATTAAATTTTTGTTTCTATAGGTGGCACAAATTGAAATGGCATGGTAAATGATCTACCAATAATTTTTTTTATTTTATTGTTTAAAGTTGGGTTCTCTATTTTTATTTCTCCAAAAAATTTCGATTGGTAGGGATAAAATGGTTTGATATGAACTATGTAGTAAATCCTTCTCAACTTGTGAAGTGGATGACATGGTTATATGATTTCACATAATTTTCCACATGTTTTATCATTCATAGAATCACTAAATGGATCTGAAATCCTAAACTACATATAAACTAGCTTTCCAAGGGAAGCTGGTCAATTTGGGTTTCAAACCCAATGACATTTTGGAACTCACATTGGTCGAGAAGATCAAATTTCATGCTCATCACACTCTTTTTGGGGAAATTATTACCAATCAAATAGTCTCTTATAAATTTTTTTTATTTTTTTTATCTCTTCAATATCCAAATATAAGAATGGTTACCCTAAAAATGATCATGTGTTGAATCCTTCTATGTTTAAAAGTGGTTTTATTAATGAAACCATTTATGTGTATGTGAGGTTCTTCATTCATTTCCCATCGTTGGTTATTAATGAGTATATAGTAAAATTTTAAATCCATATAACCAGAACTCTATATATTACTTCCATCTATGTAGGTGACTGATATTTTGTGGATGGTATTGTACCTTTATGAGGTTTCCGAAGTATCTTGTTTATAATAGGAATGAAAATCTGTGTAGTTAAAATCATCTGTGTATTTTGAAACTCATGAAGAAAAGTTAAAAATTATTGATCTTTGGAACCATGTTTAGATCTCATGTTGTAGGTTGGATTCATACATATTTAATTTAATATAATAATTCAGATTCATCATAGTTCAATCATTCCATCATTATTTCCCCTAAGGTGAATTTCCTTCTTTGGGGGAAATAGTATCGGTCCATTGATTGGTGCATATACATGAGGTCTCTATAGGTAGGGAGGGTTTATGATGCTAATGATATGATAATTATAAATCCCAAAGAATGTGTGAACCATGTTTGGTTGGAGAAGAAGGGGATAACAGCTATTCTGTATCATTTCACTTGGATTCAGGACTAATGCACTTGGGAAACCATAATGGGGTGTTTGATATAGAACTAGATTCGTAATAAGGAAACCTAAGTATCATGTTTAAAGAAGGAATCATATTTTTCATTGTTCAATTTGATGTATACCTGAATATGTCCACCGAAAAAGGTTTTATTTTCTTAGTATGTATATATGAGATGTCTTTATTGTATAATTGGCATATTTTGGGTGTTTTTAATACATGTATGAGAATGTGAGGGAATTTCCCGGTTGCCAATAGAATATGGTCCAAGACAAAAACATGGATGAATTTAAATTTTCTAAGGACATTGCATGATCTAGATGGAATGAATGGAATACATCGCATGATCATGGTTTATATATATGTATGGGGTCACATTATCACGATGGAATATATGGAATTCATTTCATTATCATGGATAACCTGTCTGGAGGGTGTTACAAGACATGTTTGACATGTCAGGAGGTTGTTTCATGAACTCTTTGAGATGTATAGAGGGTATCATAAGACATGGATTCCAAGTTAAAAGGACTCCACGGGACTTTGTTGGCATTCCCGGGTGCTTCCATTTGCGTATTCAAAAAAGTATATCATATTTTCAATATTTTAAGTCATTATTTCATATATATATATATATATTGAGGTATTTTGGGAATTAACTATTTTGGATTCAAATGACCCATATGATATGATGATGTTCTTTCACATAATCTGGATGACATAGTAACTATCCTCAATGTCATCTCTAGAGTGATCACATGAAGAATATATTAATTTTATGTGATCCCTTTGGTCTTTAATTGGATTTAACATAATTGAAGACCCTTGAAAGAATTTGAACTTTTCTTCTGATAAGAATGACCGTACACATGGTGTAGTATTTCCCATCAAATGTGAGCACAGTCTCCATTGGTATGATTTTGGGGATGGATCGATATCCCTCACCACTCTGGTTATATACCTCCCTGCACAATGAATTTCTCAAAAATATGATCTAGAGTTTGGGAAGGGATATTTTTTGAAAAAACCTCATACTATGATGTTGTGGGTCATCCATTATGTTTCTTGATAATAGTGAAAATGAAAACATTCATCGACCACCATGTTTATTGGTCCTCATCCGATCAAATGGACTTCACATAATTATATTGACTTGTAAAATGGCCTTTGTACCCCTGATCTAACATATATGAATGCATTTGAGTGATCACGACACCTATTAAAAGGCTCTAACATGATCACAAAATAATTTTTGGGAGTCCACCGCGATAATAATATGTCTTGTTACAAACTTTTCATCATATCGAGATGGCTCGTCATGGGACTCTCATGAGATCGGACTATCTTGTCAACAAGTCAATATAAGAATAATATGGATAGTTAAATATTATTCACCTTATTAATGGTTACAACCTGGGTTTCAAAAATACATTAAAATAATGGAAAATTTTTCCTCCCTTTGTGAGAGGATTCCACCTTTTTTCATTTTATTTACATTTCATTTTTTACAATGTTATAGGTTCATTAATATTGTTATGAGCATTGTGATTGAAATATATTATGCTCATCTATGATGCATTATGTGATCAATGTAAGATCTCACCTTGGTGTGTGATAATTTTCATAGAGAATCCTTTACTTGTTTGTGAATTAGCAGGGTATGAATTTTTTGAATGGATGCATTCGAGTTCCGTTGCAAGATGAAGATGACATGCTATCATGTTCTTGTGCGACAAGGTGTTCATGCTTCTAGGGGATCCATAGGGTCTTGAGAATAGCATAACCACATATTATGGAGATCAATGTTTTTCCATTTCACATTAGGTGTCCTCCTTTAATAACCTTTTTTTGAAAGGACCTGTAGATTATTGTCATGAATCAGTCAATTGAAAAGTCACATAATCAGATGAACCAGTTTGGAAACCTTTACACAATCATCATTGATTGTCTGGATGACTTTGAAAAAACATGAGGGATTGTCAAAGGGGAATTTAATGGTCCCAAAAAGATCAATTTAAGGACAATATCCATTATCATGAATTTATAATGGTCTTGTGATATTGTTTCCTCGTGATAGTATGTGATTGGCATGATTCAGCTTCCATTCCTTCCATTTTTTCAAAGAAAATAATACCCATGATACATTTATTTTTCAGGTTTTACATTTTCCAATGCTCATGTGGTGGGAATCAGAAATGATATCTCCAATATTAATGGGGTGAGTTTTCTTATTTTAACTAATTAGAATGGTTTTATGAGATTATCATTATTAATTTTTCATAAATTATATTACTTTACTTATATAAAAATTTAAATTTGTTGAAGGGAGTAGATATGGATATTCAGAATTGTTATGTGATATTTTAATTTGAATTTGTTTTTTTATTATTTTTGATTTATTAAAAAATCTGGGTTTTTATTAATATTTTTGTTTATCATGTTATTTTTATTATAATAATTTTCTATTCAATTGTTTTTGTCTAGAAAATTTGGTCCATTTTTTGTACTAGATGTGATTTTATGTGCCTGAATATGGGACAATTTTGATGATGTTTTAGCAGTGTTTATGTTTAAGTTACGTTGGTTGGAATGATATGATGTTGTTATAGTTTTTTGGATATAGTATAAGTTATTTTTTAGTGGGTGGTTTGGAAGTTATTATGGTGCATTTTGGAGTGGTCAATATGATTATATAATAGTTACTGATATGAAATATGGAGAGACGTTGGGATTAATGACATGTTTAATTAAAATTTGATATTATATTAATATAAAATGATATTTCAATAATTAAATTAATGGATAAATAAATTTTTTAGTAGAAAATTATAAAGTGGAATAATAATGTGTTATAAAAAAGTAATAATTTTATATATGATAAGTATCAATGGATAAATAATATTTGGATAGAAGTGTTTCATGAAATTTATATAACAAGTAGGTTAATTTGATATAAAATACAAAAATAATTAATAAATAAGTAATATCATATTCGACTAAAAATTAAATGTTTATTAACAAATAATTCATCTGTGGTAAAAAAAATATGGATCCATAAAATGATGAAGGAGAAGTGAATTTATAGATATGATATACATATAATACAATGTGAGTGAACTGATGGTTGAGAAAAGAATTTTATATTGAGTGAAATAACATTCCTGTATATTCCACAAATCCACCATTATTCTTTATGACATCAGTGAAAGAACCATAGGAAATAATTTTGTATCCTAATTCTACCGGTATCCATCAAACATAGGGACCAAGGTAGTTAATCTTAGGGTATAACTCATAAAAATATATGAGTATACAAATACATCCCACCCCCATTAATTTACCTGCCTGACTAAAATTGTTTTTTGAAATAATCCTCTCAAAACGGGTAGACACACAATACACTCATTCACACATAAAGACTCATTGAGTCAAATGAGTGAACCAGTGAAATTTTTTAAAATTAAAAAGACACATGACTATGTTTTATCTTAAAGCTCAAGTCGTTGCTTCCTCTCACTCAGTATGGTTTCATTTTATTCACATCTATTCCTCTCGGTGCTACCTCACATGTATGGTCCTATTTTATCTTCAAAAAATTCCTTTCACACATCGGTATGAACCATAGAAACCTAGAATCCTCTCAACTACCATAATTTAACACCTAACTGGGAATCCTTTAACCTTCCCTCACACCCAAGAACCAAGTTCTTTGGGTTTCTCCATTTTTTAACATTATTTCTCCAATACTACATCTCACATCCCAACATGAAATCACTCAAGGTCATATATATTATAGGATCTCTATCACAATCTTTATGTACTGTTTTATTTTACATTAGATTATATATATGGAGAAATACATCCTTAATTTTATATTTATGGGTCCTGATATTGTTATTGTGAATTTCTTTCTCTATATAAAGTGATTTAAATTTTTTTTATCTCAACCAACATTTTATGATAATATAATTTTAATTTAATTTTAATGGATTATTTAATATTATTTATTTTACAGATTTTAAATTTACTATTTCTGCTAATTTTGATGTGAATTTTTTGTCTCGGGCTAAATATACATGAATTATTTCTCGATGAAAAAATTATATTATTTTTCAATAAATATTTGTGGCTATAAATAACTATTGTAATTTTATAATGTGAAACGATTCATGTTGAGATGTTTATTTTATAATATTTTGTAAAAATATTTAATTTATTTTTAGTCATATTTGGATCGCAAAATCATACAACAAAATTATGATTTTGGTGGACCATTTATTTTTTATTAAATTGATTCGATTTATTTTGATGTTTTTTAGTGTGATGGTGGCCTCTTTTTTCTTAGATAAGTGGAAAATGTTTTTTCCAATATATAATTATATATTTTTGATTGATGTCAGAGTATATATATTATGGAGAAACATCATGATAGTAATTTTTTACTTCTAATATAAAAGTTTTCATCCATATGTTTTTAACATTTGGTTCCTATGTCTATATGTTTTCACTAGATTAATTTTTTTATTGATGTATACCCTTGTGAGTTTATGATTCGAGTCAAATAATTTATTTTAATAGTATTTAATAAGGATGTGTATACTATCATTTTTTAATACCCTATTAGTTTCTATTTCACATACTAGGTTCAATTCTATAGAAATCCTTAGTATTACCCCTCTAGAAATTTATATTAGAAATAACATTTCTACCAAAAACCTGATAATACATGTTGTTGATATAAAAAACATGATTTTATTACATTAGAAATCTAGTAAGCGATTTATTTTTCTAGAATATTTTATAATTTCTTAATTATTTTATAGATAAGTAACAAAGATAATTGTTCCTTCTTATATTATTCGTATTAGGATACTCTCACAATGAAACAATGAATTGAATATTGAAAAAAAAGAACAATGTTTGCAGATGATGGTTAATCAAGATACAAATTACTACCATATAAAACAAACCAAATTTCCAAAAAAAGATATCAACTCTCTCAAAATCTAGTTGATGATAGAATTTACATCTAGAATCAAATTAACTCCCATTTATTGAATTATTATTTCTATAATAAATGTTATATAGTGAACAATGTAGACCAAGAAAATGATTTTTTAGGATTAATTTCATCCATAAATTATAACCACAAGTATCTATTTAATGTAGATAATTTATATTTTTGAGACTACAATATCAGTTCGGAATAAATTGTCTTGATGAATTAATGTGGTGAAAATATATTTATCTTCTTTATCCTCTAAAAATATTCCTTTAACAAACTCCTTCAAATTAGTTTCATGTACTACACTGATTATATGAGGGTGAAAAATATCATCTTTAATGTTTTTCTCATTGTCTGAGTAGCGGGGATAGTGAATAGTAGTGATCAACCAATTATCCATCCAAAATAATACCTTTCATTTCTCAATGACCCCTTTTGAATGCTCGATCAGGGTGACTATGGGTTCATGAAAAATCCAATATGTTGGAGAACTAAAATTGTTAGTATAAAGAGATATATTGTTGGACATCATATATTTTTATCTTGTAAATTATTACAACAAATAACTACCTTATATGAATTCACATGTAATGTTTTTATACAAGGACTATATGGTTTCATACAGACATTTGAAGCTGACCACTCTTACGATCGGTTTAGCTAGGCACTTATGGAATTCTTAGTATCAACTTCATTATAGATGAGAATCATAGACAAAATAATTGAAATTATTTTTTATGTGTTGAACTAATACATAAAAAAATTAATTATAGAACGGATTTTCATGGGTATTGAAGTTAGAACCATAATAACCAAAGTCAATCTAACATCGAAAGAGAAAAAAGACCCTTCTGATTTGTAAAGTGTCATATGATTTTATTGATATGGATTCTAAAATCATGTAATGGAATTATAAAAGTTAATATAAGAGCCTTGATATAATAAAAAAGTGAAAATACTTATTTTAAAAACAGTCCCTTCTTTAATTTGATTAGTGTGACTCGTTGAACAGTTTTTTCGAATGTAAGAATAAATTATAGCCTGATTAACTTTTTAGAACTCTTTCTACAATAAATATTTTCAAGATCTTTATAAACCCATATTGGATAAATAATTCCCTTAGTGAAGAACAACATATCATCAATAAATTATTAGTGATTGATTATCACCAAACTATAGCTCTATTGTTGTTGTAGAATGTTACCAAAATCCAACTCTTCATGGATATTTAATCTATGTGAGTCATTCGAAATAAAAAAAATTGGAAAAGATGTTGTTTCCATATCGTTGACCTCTTATTCCATTGAATAATCAAAAAACATACCGCATGAAAGAGAATAATGCGAACATAATACTATATTGTTGAAATAACAAATCACCTAACCATTAAGATAACCGATAATTGTGGTTAATTTTTTGGATAATAAATCTTTTCAATTATTTCAATGTATTTCTTCTTATCTTCATTAATAATGATATTTGATATCGTAACATTCTTATTATGTTTGTGCATCTTCTTTTACAAAAGGTCAATGACTTATTGGATTCTTATTTTTTAATAAAACCCTAATTTTCCTCAAAATTTAGTTTGGGAATATATGGATTTAACATATCTTTATGAATTTTTAAGAGGATTTTATAAGAGGAATTTAATATTTTTATATAAATAAATTGACTATTGTTACTCAGGTTATTCTATTTTTAGGTAGTTGTGAGGGATATTTTACACCCTTCCCTACAAAGGTGACCTCCATTAATGTAGTTCTAGATAAACCAGTGAACTCATTATGGATAATCTCCCAAACTGCTATGTAAATTGTTCTTTGTGATTCACCTAGACCTAGTGGGCTTTTTAGGATCAAATTCCTAATAGCATTATATATCTTTTCTTCATTAGGAACATCTCAAACATAATTGTTTTTATTTATATTGATGACGTGAGAGATCATTGTAATGAAATTGAGGACTCCCATTCAATAATTATCATTACTAGTGTTGTTCCATGTTCTTGAAAAAAGTTGTAATAAATGTTTATCTATAAGGAGGCCATTTTTTTAATATAAAAAAATAGTGTCATCCTACTGGTGAAGGATTAGTTTTACAATTTTATTACAATTCTTCACTAATTCATCAACGAAATTATTGTTTTAGTAACCATTATTTATCCACATCCCACAACTTTTAGCTTCTTATAAGGAATATGGATATACAATACATTAAATATTTTAGGAAATAATAATTATGTAGATCCTTTATATGTCCATGGTTGTATGTGTGATACCATAATTTATTCAATGGGTATATAACCTTGGAAATTATTATTTGTATTCATTTAAATTTAGTCATAATAGGGAAATATCATTGCAATTTTTTTTCATTATTGGGGAATACATAGTAATAATTATTCATCACCTCATGTTAACTATGCTACAACCAATTATTCACACAACCTAATGCACATATTGAAGGAACTATTTTATGAAGTGTTTGGGTCACAGAGATGTTCGAAGTTATTAATTCTCACTATCATGATTAGTCCAATATAACTTCTCATTTACATAAAGGATACATAATAAAAATGAATTCACAATAAAACATGTGGATGGATCATTATCATACGCTAAAATGGTGTTGATAGAAATATCTAATATTTGGAATATAAGCTAGGTGTAAACAGGGATCCCTCTTCCAACATGCCACACATGACCGATAGTGACATGCATCGGTGGACATTAAAACTTCAATATAACTCTTACATCATCATGATATGTTCCAAGGTAACTATATTCTAAGAGAACCCCATGGACATTAATAGTGTGTGGGTGGTTTCATGAAGGTGAATTATAAAAACGTGATACAATGACCCTTTCCAATGGATATATCAACTCCTATGTCGATGAAGAATTCAATGAAATGTGATACATCGTGTGAATTCCACAATCTCTTAAACCATTATGATTTTTAAATCCAGTTGTGATCATGGACTTTTTTCAGTTGATGTTACTCCTACCAAGTTTCCATGCATTGAGTTTCACTAGGACCACCCCTAATATAAAGGCTACATATCTTATTGATATTCGATAATATGGGATATGAAATTGATGGTGGGCTCTCATTCTATTCAGTGTGATACGATTAATATTTGGGTCATTAGTGACATGTGGTGTGAAGAGTTATCGATGAAATTTTTTTTCCCATTTCATTTTGTAATCCCCTGGGAAATCTTGGATTCATTTACACTTAGATAGAGTGACACTCTGAACATCATGTGTTTCCTCTCCTTTATTAATCCCTTAAATAAATCATGGTTTTTTTCACCATCCTTTAGCCACATTTTTCTTTACATTTCTAAAGAATATGTTTCCACTTCCATTGAATTATCTTATAGATTCATATATGAGTTCATACTAATAAAAAAAGGAATAATCTAATCCCTATGTAATTGTGTTATCAAGGGCATTGATATATCCATCAATTAACATACACCTTATATGATTATTTTGTCACTCTCACAACCATTCCTAAAGGTGTTTCAAGAGTACACTGACTTTTATTTTGAGAATATATAGCGATTGCCTGTATAATGAATTATGTGATTAATTTTGAATAATATTCATTTAATATTCATATTGAATCCTCAAGATAGAAATAATTAATCATATATTGTCTATTCCTAAAATATTCACTTTTAGTAAAAGAGGTTCATGGTCAAAAAAAGATCATGCCTGAAAAGAGACATACAATTCCAAGATTACATTAATATGTTGAAGTTTGTTCATGCGCCTATAAATATAAATCTAGTCTCATTGATCCCCATTATTACTATTACAATAGGTTTACTTGTCTTCCACTAATGGTGTAGTTTAGTATGGAATTATTTTATTGATCCCAAATCAAGACTATTTTGTTTCTAATTAATTTTATTTTTTATGATAGTCCAATATTTTATAGACAATATTATAAAAAATTATATATATTTATGTTTTTATGAATACCTATTATGCGAAGAATCTGAAGTGACCATTAATATCAAGTGACTATGTGGATGCGACCAATAAATTAACTCCATGTGGTGTTATGTACAATCAATTGATCATGTGTCAAATGATATAGTTATGTCTAATTCTAGAAGAGATCGTTTATTGATGTATAATAATCACATGTCTATTAAACTAATCACATGTTAAAGTTCAAGTCATCATGATTCAGGTAATAAATGTTTCTATGTAGGGAAATGAAATTTTATTTTTGAATAACGTATAGACTCCATGAATAATATAAGTAATCATGATAAAAATGAACCAACATTGAAAAGTAATGATGTGACCATGTAATGAAATCAAGTGATTACAATATGAAGTGATGTTACCTCATGAAATAAATAGTATACCCCATGAAAAAATTAATTGATCATGAGAAAATGTCAGGTGACCATGAGAAGTAAAGTAGATATTTTATATTGAGGTGAAGTGATTGCATGTGGATAATAAGTGACCACATTAACAACCCAAGTTAGTGTGCCAAGTGATTTTTTTAATTTGATAATGGAATTTTACTATGTGAAGTAACCACGAGCCAATGTAACCATTCATAAAGTGAAGATCATGTAATCATTTCTAACATACGTAGTGAGTTATTTTCAATCTATAATGTCTATATTTTTTATCATTAATTATTGATCCAGTTCATTTAATACTGAAATGAATATCCCTCAACATCTACATTTTGATGGAGTTATTCTTAGGATAATGCTCCACTCATAGACGTAGAGTATTGAAATAGTAGAGAATAATAGATAATATGAAAGTTCCTTATGTATATACTAATACATAGAAAAATTTCTCAAAATTACATAACACTATTTTTTAGACATCCATACTAATACTCAGTTGATGAAATTCAAGGGCAGAATTAAAGACCACTTATTATCTAAAGCTAATTATACTAAGCTATATCAAATATTCTCTAATGTTAACCTTTTTTATTTCTATTATAGATTACATTACAATATATTTTGTTATAATCTATTTATTCATCAACACATCATATTTTATGGTATTGGGGAGTTCTATATACTCTCTTATATTTTCTTCTACATATCTAATCCCCAATATAATTATTAAAATGTCATTTTATATCCTGGACTACCTATGTGAAGATGTTATTTTAACACCCAATCTTGGTTTTTCATCTATTTATATGTTCAATAAAAATATTATATAGTTGTTATTTACAAGTGGAGGGGACTATGTCTTCTATAAAAACTGGACCTATTTTTTTATTATACTATGTATTTTCTTATTTTAATTTCTAATATTAAATAAAACAAAATATTTATTTTCAAAAAAATATAGCAATAGAATAATTTTATAGTTAGATAAAAGTTTTATATTGTATATATTTTTTGATATATGTATAATTATTTCTAAATTTAATGGTGTTTTAAAAAAAAATTTAACGAATTTGTTATCTAACATTTCATAAGATTTTTGAATGATCATATTATATACAACCACTATTTTAGTAAACTGGGTTATAGTTTAAAAAATCATTTTATTTAAGTTCAAATTTTTTTAACATTATCATTAATTAGAATCTACATTCCCCATTATGATTATTTTTCCTCTCAGACCAACATTTGGAATTAATGGAATTTAATTTATATCTTACTATGGTCTAGTTTTACCCAAAGATATAAATTTCTATAATTTGTTTCTGTATATCATTGTAGATAATATAAGGATATAGGTGAATACCACTAACATGCCTCATTATTTCAATGTCACTAACTATGTTTTTATTGGGGATTAAAATGGAAATATATATTTGGATCATGGTATTTGATATTTGGACTATAGTGTTAGAAAATTATGAAATTACCAATGCTTTTAGGGATGATTGGAGTGATTCCTCTAAGTACACTTATGAATATAATTATATAGATGTGATTGTATTTTATTGTGAATTAGCGGAATAAAATTTTAATATAATTCTTTCATATTCTAATACATATGAAATATTAGAAACAAATTTCGTTTCTCTTAATGTAACTTCAAATATTAAAGAGATGCACCAAAATAAATATACCATTAAATAATATATATGATATATATAATATTTTATACATTTATTGTATTTTATTTAAATATTTTAAGCATCCCAAATAATCAATTTGAGCTTATATTAATCAATTTTGGATTTATGATGTGTTTTGATCAAAATGGTGAAAAACGCAAAATTCTAGATTTTAGAAACAAATTTACATCAAGGTTATTTTAGTCATTTAATGAAACATTTAAATAAAATTTATATGATTAAACTTTTTTTAGATTCATGGTTCTATTTCCTTCAACTTTGTCTTCTGGACTAGGAGCTGATTTTTCCATCTAAAGGGCCTACAAATTCATTGATGTTGGACATTTTTTCGGGCGGGTAGCGTGGACACCACCACTGTATCGGAACCCAAAATCGGCCTAAACCTATCAAAATGATATTTTTCCTCCTGGGATATCCCGAGGACAGATATGTAAGGATGTACAATAAATATGTGGGAGTTCTGAAGTCAATAAAGAGGCCATTTGACAACATACTTTTGGAGGAACCTTTCAAGAAGCTTTGTCCAGAATCAGGATCCGCCAATGTAAAATTCATAACTCCTTCATCTAGTGTCCAGAATAGATGAAATTTGGAGGGTGAACGTACAACGTATCTATGAACAACTTTCAATAAGGGTTACATGCGTGAAAATTCCATTTAATGGGTCAGGAACATGTAATCCTTCGGGGTCTAAAATTCTGCCTATAAAAAGTGGCCCTCACCTCCTTCCAAAGTCATCCCATTCTCTATTCCATTCCTTCAATGTACCAAGGAGGAGATCTTCACCGAGGGAGGATGGACAAAAATCTTCCCCATTTCATTTATTTATTTATTTCGTTTCATTATTTTTGTTTTAGTTTTCAATTGTAATTTAGATTTATAAAAAAAATCATGCATTATTTTTATTTCTGTGTCATCCCATCCACCATATTTTCTTCATCATCTTCTCTCCTTCTTTTCTTATTTTATTCTTATCATATTATCCACCACAAACTCTTACCCTAAAAATGAGGGGTTAACACGAGACTTGTCCTGGGTGAGGTGTGTGGAATTTTCATTTATTCTGTGCTTAAAATCCGATGTTTTATTATATTTGTGATGAGCAAGAGTGATGTGAACGGGTGTGGAAATCATCCACCATGACACTGATCTGAAACTCATTTTTATTCTGTTATTAAATATTTTACATCCATTCTACAGGATACAATATCTTCATACGATGTAGTTGAGTCATTCAGTGGTTGAAATGGTAAACGATGGAGCCAGGTCATGGAAGATGTCACACTCTCAATCCAAGCGTGTCGTCAACCTTGATTATAGGAGGAGGTGAAGTTATGATTGCTAAATCCATTAAATATTTCACACCAATAAATAAATTAATATTAACTCATGAATGAGATCTCATAATTTAATTATCAAACTTAATTTAAATTCTGACAAGGAGAATGATGAACCCAAAAACCAACCCATAAAGGCCATGTTCATTCTCGATTAATTGCATTTTGTCATTGCATGTTAGTTTTATTTTTTATTGTAATTTAATTTTAATACATTTCTAGAAAATATAAAAACAACCAAAATAAGTAGTTTAGTTAAATTATATTAAGTGAGTGAATGACATAAAAGGATCCTCAAGAGAGACGACCCTGGTCAGCCTCTATGTTGCACTAGGAAAACATAAAAATACGCTTTTTCCGCGGCCTATCATAGTCGTGCGTCAAAACTGGTGCCATTGCTGAAGATCAAATTTTTTATTAATTTACCATTTCTATTTTCATGTCATATTTTTATTTCATTTATTTAAAAAAAAAAATATTTCCATGAAGAATTCAAATGATTTGATGGCCATGTTGTTATGCCTGTGAGTAATTTTTAGTCCATGTAGAATAATAATCATTTGAATTCATCATGGATTGAATTTTTTTTGTTTTTTCTTTCTTTTTTTAAAAGAAATGAAATCTAAATATGATGTGATAATAGAAAAAGTAAATGAATAACTTATTGGATCCCCGTCAACGACTCCAGTTTTGACGCACACCTATCATAGGGCGTGCAAAAGCTTATTTTTATGTTTTCCTAGTGCAACATAGAGGCTAACCAGGTTTGTCTCTCTTGAGGAGTCTTTTCAGTCGTTCACTCACTTATTCTAATTTAAATAAACTATTTCTTTTGTTTTTTATATTATCTAGAAATGGAATAAAATTTAATTAAAATAAAAGATAAAACTAACATTCAATGACAAAATACAATTAATAGTGAAAGAACATGGCCTTTATGGGATGGTTTGTGAGTTTCATGATTATCCTTGTTGTTATTTAAATTAAGTTTGATAATTAAATTATGAGATCTCATTCATAATTTACTATTATTTCATTTATTGGTGTGAAATATTGAATTCATTTATCATTCTTAACGTCACCTCCTACTATAATCAAGGTTGATGGCACACCTCGATTGAGAGTTTGACATCTTCCAAGACCTGGCTCCATCGTATGCCATTTCATCCACTAAATGACTCAACTCCATCATATGAAGATCTTTTATCTAGTAGAAGGTAGGGAAAAATTTTAATAAAAGAATATAAATGAGTTTAAGATCAGTTTCATGGTGAATGATGGCCACACCCGTGAACATCACTCTTGATCATCACAAACATAATAAAACATCGGAATTAAAGCATAGAGTAAATGAAATTTCCACATAGCTCCCCTGGTCTATTTCTTGGGTTAACCCCTCATTTTTTAGGGTAAGAGGTTATGGTGGATAATATGAGATGAATAAAAGATGAAAAGGGGAAAGGATGAAGAAGAAAACAGGGTGTTTGGGTAAACACAGAAATAAAAATAATGCATGAATTTTTTTAGAAATCAAAATTACAATTGAAAACTAAAACAAAAACAAATAAAAAAATGAAATGGGGGATATTTTTTGTCGGCCTCCCTCGGTGTAGATCTCATCCTTAGTGCCTTAAAGTAATGTAATGGAGAATTGGATGATTTTAGAAGGAGGTGAGGGCCTCCTTTTATAGGAAGAATTATGGACCATGAAAGATTGCGCGTTCTTTACCTATTAAATTACAGTTTCATGCATAGACACCTTATTTAATGTTTTTCATAAATACGTTTTACGTTCACCCTCCAAATTTCTGATCTTTTTGAAAATGGATGAAGGAGTTATGAATTTTTCATTGGCAGTTTCTAATTATGGACGAATCTTCCAGGAAGGTTCCTCTAAAATTATGTCTTTCAATGGCTTCCTTAATGACTTCAAAACTCCCACAAATTTATTTTAGAGCCAGAAAAATCTGTCCTCGTGCAATCCTAGGTAGAAAAACGTCATTTTTATATGTGTAGGCCAATTTTCGGTTCCGTTACAGTGGTGGGGTCCACACTGCCCGCCCAAAAAAATGTCCAATGTCAATGAATTTTTAGGCCCTATAGATGGTCTAATCAGATTATAGTTCAGAAGAAAAATTTGAAGGAAATAAAATCAGAAATCTAACATAATTTTAATCAGAAAAATTGGATTAATATTTTTTTAATGAAATTACAAAAATACCCTAGATGTAAAAATCAATCTAAAATCCCAAAATAAGTGTTCTTCACCATTTTTCTCAAAACACATCATAAATCCATAAATTGATTCATATAAGCTCCAATTGAATATTTTGGATGATTAAAAAATTAAATACACACAAAAAATGTGGAAAATATTAGATTTATCTATATATTTAATTTATAACTTGATAAATTAATTTATGATATTTATCTTGAGTTTGATGATATGATAAATATGATTCATGTATTTGGGAATGATATTTCATATAATGACCAAGTGATGAGACACATTTCATCCTTATAATATTGATGTATATTAATTTTTATTATAATTAGAGAATCCTTTGACATTTGTAAAATTATTTTAAAGGATTTAATAATAGAGTCATGGGCATTTTACATATATAATTTCATGATTTTTAACAAAAATATATAAATTTGTATGTCCCAAAAATCTTGAGAACTATTGAATTTTATATACTAGGTTGATAATATGTCCAACAGAAACAAAAACAACAAATGTAAAATTTATTCCTCATAATTTGATCACAAATTCCTTTGAGCTCCTACAATTTATAGGATAACAAGGGAAACACAAAAAAAGACACTAGTGAGCTATGAAGACCAATAATTTTAAGAACATATTGATGAGACATAACATTATAGTAAAATAGAATAATAGGATATCATAAAAGTTAGTGCACCTGAATAATCCCATGGGAGCATAACTAAAATAACATGGTATAATAGGACCCTAATAGCATAGAAAAGAAAAAAACAAAAAATAAGACAGAAACATGAGTCAAGGCTAAATGCCAATAGAACATGTCATGGTCTCCAAAGTACCATCATGGATTAAACTCACACAATAATCCCAAAAATAATGTATCATGGGGAGAAAACATCACCCAATTATGCATAACTGTGAGATTTAGGATTAAATTTTTTTAACTTTAAATTTAATTATAAACTACATTCACTTGTCTCATGATTTTTTCACTAGGACTATCATTTGGTATAAAAGTTATTTTATTTGTATCCAATAGTGGTCATGTTTTATAAAAAGATGTAGATTTCTATTATTTGTTAATTTATATCATTGTAGATACTAATATTATTGAGGTGACTACAATTAACATGTATATTTATTTCAATGTAACTAACTCTGATTTGTGGAGGATTAAAATGAAATATTAAACTACTAACAGGGTATGTAATATTTGGACTTTAATATATGAATATTATGAAAATAACATTGCTCTTAGAGATGATTGGAGTGATTCCACTAAGGCCTATTATGAATATAATTATAAGGCTATGATGGTATTATACTATGAATTAGGAGAATGAAAATTTCCAATAATTTTTTTTTTCTACTACATATGAAATATGGGAAATAAATTCATTTTCATATGATGTAACATAAAAATTTAAATAGATACACAAAAATAACTATTCTATTAAATATGATACATTTAAGTTTAAATGTGATGAATTTATTTTTGATATTTATCATGAGTTCAATGATATTGTAAATCTGATGCATGTTCATGGGAATGAAATTTAATATAAAGATAATGTGATGAGACACATGTCATCCTTATAATATTGTAGTATATGAACCCATATTAAATTAGATAATATTATGACATAAGTTTACATCTGGTCAAGGATTAATAATAGAGACTCGATAATTTTACATTTATAATTTAATGACTTTTAACATAAATATATCAACTAATAGATCCCAAAAATCTTGAGGAATATAGAATTTTGAAGTCTTGATTGATAATAAATCAAAAGGAAACAATAAAAAATTTATTAAATTTATTATTCATAATGAGATCATAAATTCCATTGATCTCTTCAAATTAATATGACAACAAGGGGACACAATGAAATAAAGGGGTGAGCTATATAGAACAATAATGGAGTGAACATGTAAATGATTTATATCATGATATTAAGATATAAAAATAGGATATCATTAAAGTTAAGTCTCTTGAATAATCACATGGGATCATAAATAATATAACATTGTATAATTGGATACTAAAATCATAATAAAGTGTCTGAAACATAAAACATTATAGAAACATGAGTCAAGGCTAACTTCAAAGACAAAATCACACGGGTTCCAAAGTCTCATTATCCATTATAATCACCCCATAATCCCATACATAATATATCATGGCTAAAAAACATTACCAAATTCATTAGAGTTCAATGTATTTTTACCCATCATAACATAGACAAGAATATATTCTCCACAAAAGGGAAGTAAATCATACATAATTTGTGTTATAAACATAATAAATATATAAACCCATAAAATTGATGGATAATAATCTATGTATATTTTTAAGATACATATAAAAAAATAGATACATTTATTAAGATAAAATGGATTAATAAGGTTTTTCGGGGATAGAAATTTCATGACACAAAGAAAAATGGTGGTTCTGAGAGATCCCAAAAAACTTTTCTCAATCTATTATGAAATTTCAATTAAAATCCTGAATAATTAAATTAAATTAATTAATTACTTATTTAAAACCATTTTTATTAATATATTATATTTTATATTTTTATTATTCTAATTTATAACCATTTTAATGAGAAATAATATTGACATTCCATTTCCCGTTGGTGTTTCTTCCATGGTACAGTGGTCGAATCACTTATTTATAATTATTGAAGTTCTGGTCAAATGGGACTAAAAATACAAAAGTGAAATTGCATAGTGTTATCGTACATGTAGAAATTATAATTCACCCAAATACCCATATGGTTTCTATAATAAGTATGATTCTTTTATTAAATTTTCTTGCATTATACAATTTTTTATTTATGATGTTATGCTGAAAATCACTAAAACAATTCATTTAATATATGATTATGGATATATATTCATCCCAGAATAGAATATATATATATATAATAAATATTTAGTTAATTTTAATCAGTAATAAGTGTAATTATAACTATGATGAAATAATTAGTAGAAACCCAAAATCTCATCAACCACCAAGAAGGTGAACCCACAAAATATAGAAAACAATATAATTTTTTTGAATAAAATGAGATGAGAATATGGTTAATAGTAGATATTTCTTTAGAAATATAAAATTACACTATATACCTGATTCTAGAGTAATTAAAATTGGTTGGATGATTATTGTGAGGGGATGGTTTAATAATAAATGATTTTAGATGAGGTAATTAGGAATATTTCATCTTAAATGTCCCCTCCTTGAAGAAATCCATAAGAGATATGGAATTGGTATTTGGGTTAGAGAATAATAACTTGAACATAATAAATATGTTTTTGAATATATTTTAAGGGAAAACATTCAAGATCCAATTCTTAGAATTTATGAGGAGATGGGGTTGTGAGGGGTGGAATTTTTAAGGTGAGGAGAGGGGTGTGATTGAATATTATATTCATTAGATTATTATTTTGGATCAAGAATATAAATTATATTTTTTTCAACTATATAAAGTAAATAGTTTATGTGATATCAAAATAATTGATGTTTATATCATTAATTACTCAAAAATTCATGTATTTATCCTATAATGGTAAATATAATATTTCACCATTCACTAAAAAATAAATTATTTTTAAAAAATACCAAAAATTCACCCATTCCATTTTTGAACATATATACTTTTAAATTAGAATTAATGTTTTCAAAATTATTTTATAAATATGGGAAAATTAATTATTAAATAAAATATTCATCAATTTTTAAAATACAAATTTTAATGTTATGGTCAATTTTCTCATCAGATGACTAATTAATCTAAATCTCCTAAAATTATAATATTTTTATAGTAAGACATACTATTAATCTATAAATCCATTTCCTATAACTAAAATTTTAACATCAATATATTTATAATAAAATTTCAATTTTAACATATGTGTTCTATAAAAATTAAAACAATTAATTTACCATTCTTCAAATATATATTTACTTGTACGATGATATAAATTTATCATATTTTTATTTTATAAAATAACTAAATATTATTTTACACTTCAATAGGTATGTATTTTTTGTAACAGTCAATTTATTATTCATAATGGAAAGATTACTATTCTAATGGTCAAGTTTCAATTAATACATTTAAATTAATATTCCATTGAATAGATTTAAAATAATCAAATGGGTTATAAAAATTCTATAAATACCTCATATTTAATTCATTACAAATTACCACACATTTTCTCCCAGGGCTATATGTATTTCCATTTTCAAAATAAATATTTTATTACTAAAATTATTCTTTATTTTTTCAATTTTTTAGTATGATTATTTTGGTGGATCGAGCAGATAAACATTTTTATATTATTATTATCTTGTTTTTTATTTGCTATCCCATTTTAATACCTTCGAATATTATGGATATTTTTTCCCCTGATTTTTTGTTTAAATTATTTTATGAATGTTTTTATGGTTTTATCATTTGATGTATGTGCTTTACTAAATATGACACATTTATATAATAAGAAAATAGATCTCTTTGATATATTTCTAGGCCATAATATTATTCCCCCTTAATAAATTTCATTATAATTTTTTTATATACTATAATGGAAATATTTTAGGGTACCAATATTTCATAGTTTCCTCAGTTTCCTTGGTTCCTCCTCATACTCATGGTTTCACCATAGTACATTGATTAGGTATATTTCCATAATGTGTAGAACCTTATTTGTATGCTAAAATAATATCAATAGACAATCCTCTTATGAGATATCATTTTTTATATATACAACCTATGAATTTATTACATTTGAGGGATATAGTATGTACCCTTTAATTTGGTAATGTGGAATACATAATGTTCATGATAAGGGGATAATGGTAGTGCTAGCGGATCTATCATAGCATTAATAGGATTTATAATATCAAAGGGTATAGTATGCATGGGATTTATCTAAAACTGCCACCCAATTATCATTACTCTCTTTTATGGATATATTCATAGAAAGTCATTATATATATCTTAAAACATCAGTTATCGCCTATTAACAAAACTATTCTATTGACTTTGAGTATCCCTTATGTGTTGTATAATGTTCTTAACCATTTTAATAGTTTCCTTGACCGTTTCATGCCTCATTAGATTGTATTCACCAACATTATCCAAAAACACAATTTTTCTATATATTTTTATAAATAGGTCTTCATATGGAGACATTTGGATTCTGGAGAGGAGATAATTATTGTATGTGAACGTGGCTAAAGAAATATACTGATTCCATTCTTGATTTAAGTCTATTGAGACTACTCTCTACATGTCTTCCAGTGTCCATAAATTCCACTCATATTGTTCGTATATTATTTGGAGATAAATGATACTAAATTTAATCATTCTATTTAGATCATTATTTTATCTTGATGTCTTCAGAAGACTATTGAATAATCACATGGGGTTGTTTTCTCATTTCGATAAAATTATTGTTAATTGTTTCTCTATCCCTCGTATACTTTTTCATTTCATCCTCCACATTCTATTATACCCTTTTTTGGATGTATTCTGTATGATCTCATTATTTATATTGTCCATTCAATAGTGGCCTTAGAGGTCTCTATTAAGTTTCATGGTCCCTGGCTTCATAGAGATGGTCATGCTATGAGAAATATTTAAAACATTCTTCATTATATTATGCTTTTTTGTATACATAGTCATGACCCTACACAAAAAACTCCATATTCGACATTTTTAATCTCTAATTATTTCCATTTTTAAATATGTTCCACCTTCTTCTATATTTCTACATCATCTCTTTGGTAATATTTTACCATTCAGGAAATCTTTTTTTGAAAAATAATTTGTTAAAGGAATGATTATTTTCGTTCCCTTAGGATCCTCATGTCCATCCACTAATATTATAAAAATATTAGATCTCTCTGGGTACTCATCATTGATAAGTTTTCTGGTTTCATTCAACAGAGAAAAATTTCTAATTTATATACTTTCATGGATGGAAGTGGGTTTAGAGGTTACTATCCTTATTGATATCGAACCATATTCATTTGGTAATATTGATCTCCTTCTATTTGGTTATATATTTAAACCTCTAATTATTAGTTTATATATATATATCTTCCACACCTATATCTCATGTCACGTGATCTTAAGCATGATTATCATTAAATCGAAAACCGAATAATTTATTGATAGTTATCCTCATCAACATTCATCTTCCTTAAGTAATAAGAGATCACTGTGTCATTCATCATTAATAAACAACTCAATACCTTTTTTGAAGCATCATTGTATACCAGAAATGTTCTCTACATTAGGGTAGTGTGAGTACTGGTGTGGTGATATGATTCTTTTTCAATTACATGAATCTATCATTGTATTAATAATTCAAAATAAAATGTATTTCATTTTGAATCATATCGATTAGTGGGTATAACAATAATGGTATTTTTCTAAAAAAATCTTTAGAAATATCCATCTATTTCATGGAAATTATGAATCTCGATTATAGAAGTGGTTCTAGAACACACCTCAACTAACTTTTTTTAAGGATTAATATATATAACTTTTCCAGTAATAACATGTCCTAAAAATGATTCTTAACCCATAAAAAATTCATATTTTAAATATTTTTATATAGATTCTGATTTCATGATTTTTTACCATAATATTCAAATACTCTTCATGCTCCTCCTTAATTTTGCAGTATTTCATTATAAAATTTATAATGACTACCCAAAAAGTCAAAGTAATATATAATTAATCTATTCATTATGTTTGTAAATATTCTTATAGAATTAGTGATTTTTAAGTGAATCATTATAATATCATAGTGTCCATAGCTCATGAAATTTTCAGTCTTGGGAATATCTTTATTAATTAAATTTAATTGGAGAATTTATGACTAAAGGTCCACCATGGAGGAATATTAAGTACCACCTTGTAGATCAAACAATTTATATATATGGGGATGGGTATTATTTTTCCTTATAATGATTTAATTGATATCAATATAATTAATGTACCCATGAATAGACCCATCATTCTTCTCGAAGAAGATTATTTTGGAATTCCATGGTGATGCACATGAGTATATAAATCCCTTGTCCATATTCTATTAAAACAACTTCAAAAATTCATCCAACTCAGTGGTCTAATGAACCATGCATGATGTACATGGAAATTAAATTTATTTTGTAGAAAACATAATATGGTACACAAATAGATTCTCAAAGACTTTATTATACTGGTTTCATAGGAAACCTGTAACACCATATTCTATCTTGGAGAATGATCTTCAATATCTCCCATAAAGATCATCCCTTTAGTTTTCCTACATAAAAATTTCTTAATTACCTGGGGAATGAAAAAAATAAAACGGGTGAGATAAAATGCTCACTATGGGTAAACATGGAGAATATAAAAAAACAAAAACATAACAATGTAATATCATGGAAATAGATTTTGAATATCCAAATCTTGAATCATGAAATAAATATTTTATGTTCATAAGAAATAATTCATAATGAAACAAGAACCATGATAAATTAGCATCAACATAAAACATGGAATTACAGAAAAAACATAATTGTCGAAAATAATTTCTATATTATCGAAGTCTCATTTTCCAGACCATCACAGCAGACAATTTCCATTACTAAATCAAGTTCACCCATCATTCCTGCCTAGTATTTTTGAACCAGAATTACTTGTCATTCCAATCCGGAATTACTTAACCTAATTTACATTCAATTACAATAATGTCTATATAATTAGAAATAAATAATTAACTACTTCATTAGAGTGAGATATCGGTTCCACACATCTCATAATGAAATCATTCTTATGTGTTTCAAAAAAAACATATGTCATTGATCATTCCATTACTAAAGGAATAAAACAGGTTTTGTAATCATCATTCCACAATAATCCATATAAAATTAGATTTCATAAATATCATTAAATAATAAAAAATTAAATAAAATTATGAATAGGTATAGAAACATAATCATATTTAATTATTATCATATTAAATGGAAAATAATATTGATAAAATTCATGAAAATAATTATTCAGTAAAGTATCATTACTTCTTAAAAAACATTTTATTTTCTCAAATTGCCACACACTTTTAAAAAAATATTTCATTAGAAAATAATCTTGAAATATTATAAATGAATCTTGATGTAAATAACACTTGATGATATCCAAAATATCCATTCTTACTATATATCCTCTAAAAATTCTTTCATACTTTTAACAGAAAAGTCAAAAATAACGTCATATGGAAAACAAAAGAAGCTTTCCACCCATACCATGTTGTAAAAGTAAAAATGGGTGAAAATTTATTTAATAATATATTGAAAAATAGTAAAAATTATATGAAAACATTTTTAGAAACCAAGGGAACAGATGATAAATATGCCCCATCAAATAATTTCATATAGTCAATCTCCGATAACAATGAGATTGAAAAATTGTCCTTTTCCAATTTATAATCAGTTGAATCGTATGCCTCATAAAATAATAAAATTATATTAATATTTAAATATAATTACATTCATGAAAGGAATCTTAAAATCATTGAATATAATCAAAAACACCACACAAAATAAATATGTGGTGTATATGGTATATGTCGCAAATAAATAAAAGTGATAAAATATAATCCCTCACCTTTGGTTTTCTATCCATCATATGTATCCAAAACTCCAGTATAATGATATAATTAATTTCATTGACTTATACTAGAATCATTGATATTTATATGATTTCATATATGATCCTATTATCATCTTGTTTGTTAAAATAATTCATTTTTTACATGTTATTAAGGTATTAACTGTTCCATTTTATAATTCATGTTTTGTCGAATAAGTTTAATTAATCCTTATTATTTCGTAGTTATTTCATTAAAAAGTGATATTAGTATAATATATATCATATTTATGTATTCCTTACAATTATATAATCATGATTTATTGGATATCATGTAGAATAAATCTCATCGCATCGTGGAGACGATTGGTGGTACGTACGCACAAGTAATGATATAATTCCTTTAATTATTAAATGTTATTGAAGAGGATGGTATATATATTGTTCAAGAATAAATAACTTTTATAATAATCATCTATAGTTATTATTTCCATTTTTATACCAATCCATGATATGTTTTTGTAAAAAATAGATTACACCACGACCTGGGGACAGTAAGTCGTATGTAAGTAGATGTGATGATTTATTTTTTCATATTATTGATAGAAGGTTTCATATGGTTGTTACATAATATAAATAACATATAAATATACATGCGATACTGGAATCATTAATTTATAATGAAAAAACTCATGAAGAGAAAGTAGAAAAGATATAATTTGAATGAGTCGATCAAGGAGATTATCTCTTCTTCAACATGATCCCTTTTGATATCGACATAAATTCACCAGAGTGGGACTTTCGAGAATACCAGAACATCTAAAATGTGATTAGGGGTGTTTCAAAGGGAAATGGGAAGGTTATAGTCGATCTTGAAGGCTCAATGTGAATTAAATATTTGAGGGAGAATTTTTCCTTTTATAATTGACGTGAGGGACACATTTGGAATCTCCAAAAATATTAATTTATAATACACAAAAAAAACATCCAAAAACATCAAAAAAATTCGTATTTTATAAGATAGGATAATATAAGGTTGTAATATCATTATCCAAAAAATTATGGACATTTTTAATGTCAATTTAATCCTTCCAATGTTAATTTAACACCTAGTAATTATATTTAATTTTAACCAAGGTAACAATTATATCAATATTAAAATGTTGTTTAATTTACTTATATGAATTAAATTAAATCATAAAAAAATAATTTGGTTCATTTTTTACAATATAGTAATTATATTATATTTTTAAAATATTTTTATTATTTTTAAAAAAATTAATAAAACATTGTTCACAGAAAACAGCAATACTATATTTTTTAACACTATACAATTCATTGATTTTTATAAATATCAAGATTATATGTTATCATTAATTTTATTTATCTCTATATGGGGTCTAGTTCATTAATAAAATTCATTGGATATATTAATTAGAAAAAATTATAATTATTTTAATATTTATAATAAGAATAATTTCATATTTCTATTAATAAGGTAATTACTACATCTCGTTTGCGTAATTATTTAATATACTTATTTTTTTGGGTAAAAATTAAAAATAAAATACGATGGTGAAGATAAATCTACTATATTGTAGTAATATACATTTAGTCGAATATATCGTTTGAAAAACATGTTATTAAAAATGTTATACTTATTAAAACATTAATATGACATGTTTATCATCCCTTTAATTAAAATAATAAATGTGTCATAATCTCTTCTATAATTATCCAAATGGTCAATTACTCGACACATGGATGATTATGGTCAAAATATAATTTTCCTATAATATTTGTTAATGTTTGTGTATCTTTTAATGGTAATTATAATTTTAATAAAAATTTATTTATTTATTTTTTACCAAATAAATAATTTATCCAACCTCAATATATAAACCTTTAAAGTAATTATTTCTATTCTAGAAAATACAAATAACTTACCATGATAAATAGGAAAAAAATTTAAAATTTTTATTTATTTTATAAGTTATATACTATATAGCCATATTTTAAAATACATATATTATTTAAAAAATTAATCTGATAAGGTTAAATTTTCATTAAATAAAATATTATAAATACAATTGTATCTCTTCAAATTCCACAAAATATCAAAAATAAATTATATTTGAGAAATGTGTTTATTAAGATAAATTTATTATTTTTAATCATTTATACAACACATTGGTTTATATGTGGACACATAATGGATATTAAAGACAAAGAAAATGAAACTTTTTTTCTTTCATTGATTTAAATATTATTTAAATCATTTTCATGGAAAATATTTGATTAAATAAAATAAATTTGATCCAAAAGTGATAAGGGTCTAATTATATTAATCAAATAAATTTTTCAGGATTTTTGGTCATTTTATAGTCATTAAAATTTTATTTGTATCCTAATATACATTATTTTCCTGTTACTATGGTAACAAAATTTACCGTAGGTTCTATTTATATTGGTCAAAAATAAAAAAGCCTAATTACCAAATTTGGACCTAATGAAACAAAATTTAAAATTCCGTTTTAAAAATTCAAAACACATAAGTTTGAGAATTAAATTTAATATAAAACTGGTAAAATATCACAAAAAAACTGATCTTTTGAAAAAATAACTGTTTTAAAAGGGAATTTTTTTTATAAAAAATTATTGTATATAATCATATTTTAATAAAATAATTGGATATAAAATAATTATTTAAAATTTAAAACTAATCCAATAAATAATTAAAAAATACTTTCAAAGAAAATATTTTTTTAAATAAAAAACCGCATTTTCACTATTCATCAAAAAATCAATCTTATCATAAAAATAACAAAAATTTAACAAAAGTAATATTTTATAGTTATAATTAAAATAAGAAGTCCATTTTTTCGAATTCAATAAAAAAATTGTAAAAAATATAATTAATATGGGAGCACAATCAAATGTTTGAAAATTTATTTTTTTGAAAAATACTTCTTTTATCTAAAAAAATTAATTTGTTCCTAAATCATGCCTTTAAAAAATAAAATATGAATATTATACATTAAATTAAATATATTAAATATATTTTTCATTAATAAAATCCTTCAAGAGTGATTTTATTATTTTATATAGTCAATAACATGCATTTAATATGCTTTTTAGAAGAAAGTTGATACAATTCATACCTTCCATTAGAATGACTAGGTTATAATATTTTATTTGTTCACATATACTAAGTTTTACATGAAATTAATTCTTTTAAATGAACTTGAAATTTTGAGTAACACAAGCGAAGAATAGAATTGCATATACCGCAAGGTAATTCGGCATTGCGTATAGCACAAGCCTATCATTGGGTAGTGTACCACACAAGACATCAAAGAAATGAAAAAATCTATCTCAAAAAAATATATAAGTGTTACATTCTACCCCACATAAAATTAATTTTCCACACAAAATTTATCAGGATTATAAAAGGATTACTACTTGAATTTTTCTTTCATAGATACCCACATCGTAAAAAGAAATAGCAAATCTTCGTTAAAAAAGTAAAGTCAAAAACATAATAGTTAACAATATTAACTCCTCACTGGGTTTCCACATAGAAAAAAGTAGTTGGAAAGGGAAAAATTTGATATTGGAGAAAAGTATAACCATCAAATTCCGAGGAATAGTGATAGAGAACAAGTGTAGGATAATGTTAACAATCTGAGAGCCATAGATCTACGATGAGTTAAGGGGCCATTCGATTCATCCGAAAAGAATGAACTATGATAAAATTATTGGTTTTCTAGACCTATTACCTAAATTTAAAGAAAATGAGAATATATAGTTAAGTGATTTCATTATAATTTCATCATTGGTCATGCCATGATAAATTTACACTTCATGTTTTATTCAAGGAACTAATGTTCCATTTTAAATTCCTAAAGTATTAAGAGATCATTTTATTCACAAATACAAATATAGGTTATTACTTCTATCTTTATCATAAAAAAAATGTTAGAACAAATAATCCAATATGCATATGTCCATTTATGATGAGATAATATTTTATTCTAGAAAATGTCATTTGAATTTTTATATACACTATCCATATATTTATAGACATACAATCCTTTTAAATGTTGAAAATAAAAAAAAATTGATAGAGGAGAACTAAATAGGCTTAATGATTATCCCCATATATCATAAGGAAGTTTTTGGGGGTCAGATTCCAAACATGGGAATATATTAATCATTTATTCTCTTTAAACATGGTAAAAAAATGAATTATCATAGAGCCTTAATTAAAACATGAAACCTAAAAAAATAACTCCTTTGACGTACCAAAAAATCACAAATATTTTATATACTAAATCTAGGATATCACATTGTCATTATATCATTAGGGAGGTCATTAATATTATCTAGAATCTCATTATCTCCTTATCCCATCATTATTCCCATATCAAGTGTTTTCAAAAAATATTTCAATTACTTTTCCTTGTCAAAATTACTACATTAAAATGATAAACCAAAATGGACCAATACATAGATATTTCAGTATTCCATAACACTATAGAATATATTCTATAACATTATTTGGGAATCATATTACATAAACACTCAATCCTTCCACCACATTATTTTCATACTCAATATCGCCAATAGTGGTCACATGTGATTTCCCTTTGTATTTGGATTTAAGAGGATATTGACATTGATCATCATTGATAACCCTTGGATTTGGGCACTGGTTATCAGAATTTCCTATTTCCATGCACTTGTAGTTTTGATGTGTGGATGGTACATTCTCTATAGCTTTTTCTCTATTCGAATCATTATCTACCTATTTCTCCTTATATTGTCACTCAATAACTTATGACCTTCTAACAAAATTTAAACATATTCTAGTACCATTAAGACAATATCCATCGCGCTTATTTTCACACATTGAGCATAAGAAAAAACTCATCTTTTTTACCATTTTGTATATTTTCTGTTGAATTCCATTTATCATTTCTTATCAAAAACATGAGCTTGATATGTAATATCGACTTCCATTTCTACCTAAATAGCATGATGTACAATATCTTCATATCTACTAAAGTGTCTTATTGTTAATTACCTTCGATATCATCGATTTCTAATCCACTGAATAATCGATAAACATTACATTTAGGTTGGATGATAAATCATGAAGCATACCTTCGAAGTCTTATAAACTTTTATGTGTACATACCAAAAAATTCATCATCCATTTCATTAATATCAATAAAATCATTTTATTTCTTCATTGAAAGATTACGTGGAAAGTACTTATTGAAAACTAAGTTCTTCAACTCATCCCATTCCATGGATTCAATTTTATCTTTCTATAATTTAATCATGATTAGAGTTGACAAATGGTCCACTTGGCCATGTAAACAATAAACAAGAAACATTACATTATCATGTTCTGAACAATGAAGGATGTAAAATATCTTTTCAATGGTACTAATTCATTGTTTAAGAACAACTATATTAGAAGTCTCACTGAATGAAGGGGAATATTTCCTCATGAAGGACACAACATTATGTTGTTCCCCTCACTACTCATTTTTATGTCTATAATGATTCATACCTTGTGTTAGTATAATGATAAGATTTTTAATTCCAGATCAATTAAATTTTTTTTGGAGGATAATAATTGTATTTCCAATTTCATTGATTATTATCTTTGTTCCTCCAGGACCTATATAGTATCTAAAACCCAAAATGAATAGTATGGGGGGAAACATACTAAGAAAACAACATAATCAAGGGAGAGAACATTAAATCTCTAACATATTAGGTTTAATCCTAGGTTATTCATGATCCTTAACATAATTTTAATAATATAGCCTATAGTTAGAATTATTATTAGGGAAAACCCTTGAAATATCCTTAGAAATATATCTAGGGATCTCACGAATTCATTAGAGCCCTGATTTCCAATGGGAAACTAAACCTTTTCTCTAATACCAAATCTAATGACCCAATAATGAAGTATATCGATATTATATTTCTTTTGAGGAAAACATAATACATTACACAAATATACTCACAATTATCATATCTGTTTAGAGTATTTGGAAACTTGGATCACAATCTTCTAACTAGGTGAAAGGTCTTATATATCTCCCATAATGATATTCCCCATTATTTTTCCAATACTAAACATTTAATTATACCCTAGGGAAAATAAAACATAAAAATAGGGTGTTATAATGATCAGTAATGGTAAATAGGGAGAACATTAAACAAAATATAAACATAATAATGAAAAAATATAAATGTAAATTTTGAGTATCAAAATCATGAGCATTGAAATAAATCATGTAATTTCGTAACGATAAAATCATAAAGGAACATGAATAATGATAAATAATAATTGGAATAATACAAGGAATCTTTTCACACATATAATTATAGAAAATAACATCTATATTATCCAAGGATAATTTCCAAGACCATCATATCATAAAAATTCCATTAGTGAATTGAGTTCACTCCTCTTTCCAACCATCCATTATTAAACCAGATTTACTTGTCATTATATCCCTATATTACTAACCTAGATTTAATTTTCATTCATATAATATCTATCAAACGAGATATAAATATTTACCTAATTCATTGGAGGGTGATATATGTACCACCCATATCATAATTAAATCATTCTTATGTGTTCCACAAAATAACATAAATCATTCATCACAACATATTCTAAAGAAAAAAATAGTTTTCTTAAACATCATTCCATCATAATACTTAAAAAAATTTGATTTAAATTTTTTATTCAATCATAAAATCAATCAAATTATAGTGGTAATAGGGATAAAAAAATAAATCTATTTGAATAATTCCATAATTGATGGAAAATTAATTTCATAAAACACTTGAAATTAATTTTTGAGGAAAATAACTATATTCTTCAAAAATGTTTTCTTTTCTCAAAATTAAACACAATTTGAAAATAAAATAATTTATATGAAAACAAAAATTAAATATTTTAAATGAATATTCATGTAAATAATGTGTTAAAAAATCATAAAAATCCTTTCATGCAGTATAAATATGAAAAACATTCTTCTCGTACTTTTTTTCAAAAGTCAAAAAGAACCTCTTATGGAAACGGAAAGAAATTGTCCTTCCAAACTATGTATTCAAAGAAAAAATGGGTAAATGACATTAATAATCCATATTATAATATTAAATAATTTATTAAAATATTTTTATAAAACATGTACACAGATGATAAATATAACATATTAAATAATAACATATAATCAATCTCGGGTATTAATGAGATTATGATACTATAAATTACCAATTTATAATCAGTTGAATCATATCGATCATAAAATGATGAAAAATATATGAATATTTAAATATCATAACCTTAATAATAAGAATTATAAAAACATTTTGGGAAAACATAACCACCTAATAAAAGGAATAGGTGGTGTATAACGTTTATATCCCACATAAATTAATGTGAGGAAAAATAAAAACTTACCTTTAGTATATTATGTATTATATATATATATAAACCTCCTTTTTAATGATTTGAATAATTTCATTAAATTATTCGACAATCCTTTTCATTTTTATGATATCATATACGATCATATTATCATCTATTTGGTAAAAATATTTCATTATATCTCTTTATTTGTGTATTAACTGCTTCATTTTCTCATTCATATTTTGTTGAATAAGTTATGATTTCATTCATAGGTCATGGTTATATCATTAAAATTTTATATTAAAATAATATATATCATATTAATTTATTTTTAATTTTTATATAATCATAAGTTATTGGATACCATGTAGAATGAATTGCATCGCATCGTGGAGACGAAAGGTCGCATGTACGCACAAGTGATGATATCATTCCTTTACTTATGAAATGAGACCAAATTGGATGGTGTATATATCATTAATGACTAAATATCTTTTTACAAATATCATATATAGTTATATTTCTCATCATTATACTCATCCTAGTCAGGTGGCGGAGAAAAACATATTACACCATGACGTGGAGAGGGTATGTCTTACGTACATTAGCGTGGTGATTTCGTTTTTTGTATGATGCATAAAAGGTAGAATATGGATGTTAAATATTCTAAATAACATATTATAACAAAATTTGTAGTGTAATATTTAATTTATATTGAAGAAACTCACAAATAAGAAGTAGAAGAAGAAATAATGGGAAAAATATGCAGAGAAGATTGTCTCTTCTTCGACGATTTACCTCTAGATCTCCTCAAAAGGCACTAGTGTTGAACTTTTGAGAATTCTAGATCCTCTATAATGAGATTAAATACTTTTATATGGAAAATGGGATGGCTATGGATGACTTTTAAGGCTCAATGTGAATTGAAATTGTGAGGTAGCATGGTCACATTTATAATTGACGTGAGTGCACATTTTGGATCTCCAAAGATATTAATTTAGAATAGAATAAAACCACATAAAAATACCCCCAAAATGTCATAATTTAAAATATGAGAGTATATTAGGACTTTATATCATAAACCAATAAATTTTGGACAAGTTTGTATATAAATTTAGTCCTTATCCATTGTTATTAACACTTACTGATTCTATTTAATTATAACTAGGGTAACAATTATTTCAATATCAAAATGGTGAAATACTTAATTATTTGACATAATTTAATACAAAAAATTTGGATCAATTTTGGACCATATATTAATTATTATATATTTTTAAAAATTAGTTTTTATTTTAAAATATTTTAATAAAACATTTTTTTTGACAAAACAAAAATAGCGTTAATTTTCACACTATTCAATTAATGGATTTTTAAAGATATCTAGATTAGATGTTATCATAAGGAAAATATTTTATTATATACTTATTGAGTATAATACATCTATAAAAAATTGGATATATTAATTAACCAAAATTATACTTATATTAATATTTTAATAAAAATTAAATTGATATTTCTGTTAATAATGATATTACAAAATCATTTTTCGGTAACTATTTTATGTAGATATTAGTCAAGAAAAAATTATGAAAATTAATATGATGAAGATAAATATAATATATTTCAATATAATAATTTTATTAAAATATATCTTCTAAAATTCCATCATTAAAACCTTTATAAATATTAAAACATGAATGTGATAAGTTTAACATCACTCTAAATAAAATAATATAAGTATCATAATCTCTTATATAAAGAAACAAATGGTCAATAACCCAAATATTGGATTATAATGGTCAATTTATACTCTAAAATAATATTTTGTCATTGTTTTGTATCATTTAATAGTTATTGTAATTTAAATAAAAATTACTTTATTGATTTTTCATCAATTAAATAATTTTAGCATCATCAATAAATAAACCATTAAGGTAATAATTTCTTTCCTAAAAAAACTAAATAACCATGATAAATAAAATCTTAATATATTTCAATTTATTATTTATAGACCAAATTATTTTTTGTATTTTTTTATTTTAAAAATGGTTTATTAATTAAAACTTGAATGTGAGATCTTTAAATTTTCATCAAACGAAACATTAAAAATACCATATTATCTCATAAATGGCCTCAAAACACCAAAAAAAATTGTTATGGAAATATGTTTATTTAGACAAATATTATCATTTATATTCTTTGATACCTCACATTGGTCTATATGTGGGAACATAATAGTAATTAAAGGAAAAAAATGACACTTTGTGTCTTTCTTTGATTTAAATATTTTATAAGTCATATTTATGGAGAAGTCACAATTTAATGACATAATTTCTATCCTTATGCGTTAAGGGTCTAATTCAATTAATAGAAGAAAATTTTTCATTTGTTTTGTGAGTTTTATAGTCATTATAATTTTATTTTGAACATAAATTACATAATTCCTTCTTTAACGTGGTAACAAACTTTAACATGGTTACTATTCAAATTGTTCAAACAAAAATTTTTATACATACAAAATTTTAACCTCCTAAATCCAATTTTGACATTAATTTTTTATAATGCAAAAAAAAATTATAATTAAATTTAAAATGAAACCAGCAAATGTCACAAAAACAGCTTGTTTTTTTTAAAAAATGACCCTTTTTAAATGGAAGATATTTTTTTAATAAATTCATGTAAAAAATCAATTTTATTAAAAATAATTGGATAAATATTATCTAATTAAAATTTAAAACTAATCCAAAATATATTTATGTAATAAATTTTAAAAAAATACAAGGTTTTCAATAAAATCGAGATTTTTACAAATCAACAAAAAATGAAACATAACCGAAAATACAAAAAAATATATACCAATGTAATTTTTTATATCAAGAATTAAAATAATATATTTATTTTATAAAACTAAATAAAAAAATTTGTAAAAAACTAGAATCACAATGGCAGTTCCATTAAAAGGTTACAAAACAACATTTTTTTGGACAAATATTTCTTTTATCCAAAAAATTGAATCTGTTCCAATATCTTGTCTGCAAAACCTAAAAGATTAATATTAAAAATCAGTTTGAATATATTAAAAATATTTTTTATTTGTAAAATAATTCAAAAGTGATTTTGTTATTTTATGTACTCTCTTATACCACATGCCAAGCATAGAAATTCTTATACCACAAGAAAAGACGGTGTTTTGTATTATACAAGCCTATGTTGGTGTAGCGTACAAAAAAAGACATAAAAAAACATAAAAACTCTATCTCATAAAAATATCTATGAGTTAAAAAGGAATTCCAATTTTTACGGATAATTATAAATAGGTATTGATACATGTATATGTTCTATCAAGAACTCAACCTCTCTGATAGGAGGTGGAGCCGACAATTCTTCGAAGAATACACTAATATAATCACTTATAATGGGAATGTATTTGAATATGATTAACCCATTTTTCTATATAATTTTTTATTGATATTAGTGATCTGAAATAATATCCACACTTGAGATGAAGTCTCCATGGTGGATTCTTCAACCCCATTATACTTGTATAGAATCAGAGGATGACATGTTATTTTACGACTCATCTCCCTCTCATGATAGTTGATGTTGAATTTTTACAAGGATAACCACTACATTATTAATATAGCATCAAAAACTACTAATGGATTTATAATATTATTTTCTCAAAGGCACAATCCTCAAATAATGGTTAGTGTAATGACACAAACAATTATAAGTGAAATTTTTCGTTTGATTTAATAAAATTTATTATTTTGATAACTGGTTATGTAAAACACATAAACAGAATTGTTTTTATGTTTTCATTTTTAAAATACCATTAATTATTTATATCATTAATAATATAATTGTTAAACATTTTCCACATTATTAATATAAATATAGGGATTTAACCAATCCAGTTGACTCGGACAAATGATGTGATGGCCTCAACAAGTACAATTGTGCCCTATGAAGTCCATTTATCAGAGCTTCATAGGGAGATATAGTCCCTAGGACTTTTACTTGAACAATACCATGATGTGATCCAGTGACTTAAGTATGATCAAATCAATTAATGAGAGAAGATCAAGATCATCGAGATTATGACTCTAACCATGTTCGTCGAATGACCCCATCATAATCTACCTATCATACACCTTACTCAAAGGGAATACACTGGTGTAATAAAGGGATTTGTATCATTACCTTAATAATGTAATTATTTATATTATATAGTAATGTATATGTTTTGATTTAAATTTTTTCTTTTAAATAATTGTGTTTTTATTCAATTAAATAGAAATTGAATTTCAGGGTAATATTCATATTTAATTAAAGTGTTCATTTTAAAAAATCAATGGATATTTCAAATAAATATTATTTTAATAAAATATTATACTTAAATTAGATTTATTAAATATAAAATATCACAAAACTTTTATTATGTCAAAAGTAATTTTAATTATGTTTTGAAAAATGTTTTTGTCGAAACCCGTCTATTTTCAATAAATGTTGTTTTTTTGTTTTAAATGTAAAAATTCACAAGTTTAGAAATTAATTTAGATAAAATGAATATTATTTTTTTAATAAAAACATTGATATTATCCGATAGTGAATTTTTCATATTTTGTTGAGACATTCTGATTTTTTGGTAAAAATTATATTCTATATAAATACAATGTGTGTTTTCTAACATCGTAATGAACCCAAAATGTGGTAAGAAATAATTTAATGTATATTATAGGCCCAATATATGTTTTACTTTAAAATTATTTGATTTTAAGATAATTTTATTACTTTTATAATGTCCTTATGAGTCCTCCATAATGTATAATATATTTTATGAATTTAAATTCATTTATTGAAAAATGTTACTCACCTCCACATCAACAAGGATTAAATTTAAATATACTAGGACCTTTTCGTATTAAATTATAGAAAATATACCCTCTTTTTAAAACCCTGTGGGAAAAAAACATGCTATGGTTTTTGGATTTTTGTATTTCATTACATTGATTCCAAAACCTAACACTGTGAAATATTAAAAAAACCCCCACTAATTTTATATATAAACCCAACCAATATCCCACTTATCATCACTCAAAATCCATGGTGAAGTTACTCACTCTTTCTTCCCTCTCTATAATCCTCTAAAGGAACCCCAAGATCTTAATATGGATCTTTTCATGTTTTTGAAGTCATACACTCAATTATGGGTTCATTCTTCTCTAATTTTTATCCTCATTTCCTTACATTGTTACACCCTTTAATTTGAAATTAAAATTAATAGGGTATTTTTTTCTCCTCCCTCATACATCCCTTATTATGTTTTAATGATGAGATACCCCTTTCTCTCTTAGTAATCCCTCCCATGAACACCCATTACAATGCCGATATTTCATAAGAGTTATTCTATTCCTCATCTCTCTTCATGTTTATATATTATTCCATGCCATCTATTTACAAATTCATTATGTTGGGACATTTATTAATATAAACCTCTTACTATCCCTTACAATTATAAATTATGATATACCACTTTCACTCTCATTAACCCTTAGTATGTATTCTTATGTCTCGCCGCTAGGCTTCCAAAATGACCCTGTAAATTTCAATTAAAAAACTATTATGTAGTGAATACATTACCAATTCCATATCAATGGTGTTGAATTTCATACATATATAACATTTTAATTGACTATATACTTGAATTCATTCCACACCCCTTTATTGTAGAATAAATTATGATGATGAATGAATCCATGCTTTATACTCTATGTGGCACACTTAAGAATGAGAATGAAATAAAAGTGTCAAGTGTGCCAGGAAATATATTACACTCTAATGAATTGGGTATTGTTTAGTATCAAGATATGACATATTGGGATATAGGATTACCTATTTCATTTATGGAACATTTTCCATTATAATGTATTGGTAGTCTAGCATTTAATTTTGATGTAGTTTTTTAATTGTAGCCACATTTCGATGTTATAAATATCATGATATATCATGATTTATGATTCTTGTTATTTTATGAATCATTGATATCCCTTTCCTAACACTAATTATATCCTCATTTTAGGTCACTTTTACTCCCTTACAAGTTTATATTTCTCAACACATTCATATATATATGTCATCATGTCATCCCATGTAGTGTTAAGTATGACAGACTATTGTGGTCAAAAAGAAGAAGTTTTCCTCAAAGATGTTATATTTCATGTTTTATGTTGTTATGTAATGTTCATAACATCTAAAGTCACTATACATATCAATCTTTCAGGTTGTATTAATATTAATTTCAAGTAATTATTTCATGTATTACTGTAAAAAAATAACATGGGTTTTATAGTTTGAATATGAGGAAAGTTTATTTATTTTTTGGGTATAGGATTAGAAAACACTAGTAAAAGCTGTATGGATAAGACTAAATATAATAAAACCATCACTAAATTGTTTTGACTATAGAGTAAGTGGTTTATCTAGAAAATACATCCATGTATCGATATGAACAAGTAGATATGGCTCTCGCATAGATGTATATAGGTATAAAACCCAAAAATACTGCTTTGAGATAGACTAAAATGAGATCTGGTGCCTGACAATAGGAATTGTTCCACTTCTAGTTTGACACTACCAAGGGATATGCTATGGTAAATTCATAAGCATAGTATAATGAATTGTTAAGGGAACAAAAAATCCCATAAGAATATATGTTAGGAAATATATCAAGGACAACATAGATTGTATCAATGAAATTCATAAGTTCTATAAATAAATATATTTTATTAGTTATCACTTTAATTTCATTGGATTACCCTTTATGTGATTAATAGTTGAAAATAATTACCCCTAATTTACTTTTTATTTTATCTAATGTCCATAATAAGAGGTATCTGGTTAACAATTTATGCGAAGAACAATGTAATGATTTCCCTAATGATATAAAAAATTTGATGGGAGTGGGAACCACAAAATTTATCATGATATACTCTTAGTTCACCCATGTTTTGAATATAAACATGGATCAAGAGGGAAATCCCTCTATAAGGAGGTACAAGTCTCAATCAGGATCTTCATATGACAAATGCCTCCAACTTTCAATAGATCATTTAATCCCTCAATCGTCGAACAATGGATCAAATCCCCTGAGAAGATCTTATCCATCCATCAATGTTACAAAAATGAGAGGGTTATTATGGTTTGTTATTATATGGAGGGTGAATCTAATCAATGGAGCACATTGATAAAATATATGAGGATTGTGGAATAGATCTTGGTGATGGGATGGTATGATTTCTAGAAAAAAAATTCTGTTAAATATTTTCCTCACACCATGCAACTTATGATGTAAAGGGATTTCATTTTCCCTCAAGAAAAAAAGATAATGAAATTATCAGAGTGTAAGAGGAAAAATACATAAGGCTTGTATGAAATTTATCTAGCTTTTTCATGACCCATGAATTACATGATGACCTCTTCTTTGTTAGGTAAAACCTAGCCTATGAAAATCTCAATGAGATCTAGGACGTTGAAAGCTACCAGGAAATTTCCCGATGAGCCCTCAATGTTGAAATGGAGATAAGAGAATCTCATTAGTATCTTAGGAATTAGAAGATGATGGTTGAGTCAAAATATGGTGGCCTGATAGATATATCCAAGGGTTCCAATAATTTTCACTATACCAATTTCCAATGTTGTCGAATTAATCACCATATAAATTTTTTTAAGTGGATGAGGAAATGATGTAGGTGAGAAAATTAAAGGGACCTAGATAGATACATTGGGCCATAAAAACCTTCTACTATGAGGGAGGAGAGGAATTCACTAGTAAACTTGTATCACATTGTTCATTGCAACAACATTAAAGAACTAGGGGATTTATAAAACCAATTCACTAAGCCAAGGGTGTTCGGAGGCAACCAACAACTTCAAAGGCAGCAGGGGAGATTATTCAACATCATAACTTCTAAAGTGAATTCTGAGAATGAAGTGGTGCTAGGTACGCTCGTTATTCATTCAAGAATTTCAAGCATACTTTTTTATTCTATCTCTATGCATTCCTTAATACAAAAAAATAATTTTATAACTATTCAATCGCCATCATAATTTTTCGAAGTGGAGTTATCTGTGAAAATTCAAAATGGGGAAATTATTGCATCCCATGTATATAACTCCTCCCTTATCATAATTTGTCAGATGAACATCCAAGAGAACCTTTTCATACTCCCTTTGGTGGAATTTAATGATTTTATATGAATGTACTGGATTTTCCTATAAAGATCCAACTAAAATTTCTTCGAGAAGGAAATCAGTCAATGTATTGCGAATGGTCTACCAATTCTGAAAATTGCCTGGTGACAGATGAATTGTCTTTCACACCATCACCTCAGGATTGTATTGCATTTCCCTATGAGTAAGCGTATCTAGGTGAAATTATTGATTCTAAAAAAGAATCAACCTCGATGAAATTCCCATTGTGAGGGAATATGCAAATGTGTTTCCTGTGGAATTTCCTGGTCATCCTCATAGTCGAGAGGTCTAATTTTCAATCGATCTCATTCCTAAAGCATTTCCATTATCCAAGAAATCGTATATAATGGTTTTTGTTAGAATTGAGGTGATGGAGAAATGACGGCATGAGAATCTGGGTAAAGGTTTCATACACCCATGTTCTTCATCTTGGGGTGCACCAATCCTCTTTGTTAAGAAGAAGGATGGGCCAATGCACCTTTTAATTTATTATAGTGAGCTCAACAAGATCACGATTGAGAATAGGTATAATCTACCCTGGATTGATGAACTATTTGAGAAGATTTGTGGAGCACAATACTTTTCCATGGGAGATATGTGGTCAAGATATTACCATGTTTGGGTGAAGAAGGAGGATATCCAAAAAATATATTTTCGTACAAGATATGGGAACTATGAATTCATAGTAATGACATTCAGACTCACCAATTTTGTAGAGATACTAATGGAATTGATTAATATATTTTATAGAAATTACCTCCACAAATATTTGGTAGTATTTATTAATGATATTCTAATATACTATAAAAGTAGAAAAGAGATTGAGGATCATTTACGTATTGTTCTAAAGACCATGAAAATGGAAAAGATTTATCCCAAGTACAACAAATGTGAGTTCTATTTAAAGGATGTCTCTTTATTAAGGAATATCATCACAAGAAATGGGATATGTGTTGATGGTTCAAAGACTGAGGAAATTGAAGGATGGCCGAGGAAAAAAACTTTCAAAATAAATTCACAGTTTCCTTTGTTTAGTTGGGTATTATAATCGATATGGGAGAAATTTTTCAAGATTATAAAACTCTCTAACCATGATAACTCAAAAGGGACTAATGATTAATTAGAATGATGAATGAAAAGAGGGGATCAAGGAGTCCAAAATGAGTATTATCATAGTGCTCATGCTCGCACTACCCATAAGCGGAGTGATTTTTATGATATTTAGTGATGCATCTAAGAAGGGTTTTGACTGTGTGTTGATGAAAATTTAATAATTCATTTCCTATTCTTCAAGGTAGTTGAATGTTCATGAGCCAAAATATCATACACATGATCTGTAGTTGGCTGTAGTGAACCTTGATTTCATAATTAGGCTACATTAACTCTTTGGAATGAATTTTTAAATATATAAGGATAAAAATCCTAAACTATATATTCACACATAAATAGTTGAATATGTTCCAATGAATATCAATAGATTTCGTCAATGATTATGAATTCTCATTTCACTACCATCTATGGTAGGAAAATAAATGGATGATTCTATATGTAGAATATATCTAGAAACTCTTTCATTGATGAGAATTGAGAAGGATCCGATATTCTTAGACATGAAGATGATAGACATGTGAATCTTAATTGAAGGAACATCATTAATCCTTTCACAAATTATTTCACAATCGTCTATTCTATAGAGGTTAAAGATTTCTCAAATGGAGGATGTAAGAATTCATAAGAAATTGGAAACTATTAGAAAAGGGAAATCCCCATAGGTAAATGTTAATGATGAAGGTGTTGTATGATTTGGTTCAAGACTATGTGTACCATCAAATCCAGAGTTGGATAAGTATATGTTAGATTATGCACGTAACTCATCCTTCTCTATACACCCCAGAATAACAAATTTATCAAGATCACCAGGAACACTATTGGTGGATAATATGATGAAGGAGATAATAGAATATACATCATGATTTCTAATATATGAAAAATTGAAGAAGGAAATGAAAGAATCATAGGGGATTATGGAACCACTGTCTATAACTACAATTACATGAGAAAAATCACCACGTACTTTTTCCCATGGATTCCAAAGACATCTAGAAGAAATAATTCGTTCTGAGTTTTGGTGGATCATTTAAAAAATACATGACACTTAATTGTGATTATAGAGGAATTATCATTGGATAAATTTTCATGGATATACATCAGGGATGTTGTGAGCCTATATGGTGTACCAATATTGATTTTAACTGATTGAGATCCAATATTCACCATTATGGTCTATAATAGTCTTCAACACGATATGATTAGTATGTTAAACATCATAATTGTTTATCACCCTAAACATATTTTCAGTCTAAGTATACTATCCAAACACTTTAGGACATTATGAAAAAAATGCTCAATACACATAAAAGGAGGATGGGATCAACATCTTCCTCTAGATCAGTTCTCTTACAAAAACAGTTTCCACTCAAGAATCCAAATAATAAGATATGAATATATTATATGGGAAGTGGTGAAGAGCACCTACATTCTGTGATGACTTTGGGGAACAAAAAATTCTAGGTCGTGATATTGTCGTGGAAATAGTGGAGAATGTTATGACCATTCATCAGCACATCAAGGATCCTCAAAGTTGACATAAAATCATTATCGAAAATCATCGATGAGAAATATAGTTTTATGTTAGAGACATGGTTTTCTTCCATCTATCTCTATTGAAGAATGTGATGAGATTTGGGAATAAGGGAATGATTATTCCAAGATACATCATCCCCATTGATAACCTTGATCGTGTTGTAGTGGTGGACATCTGACTTGCACTCCCACGTATATTATCTCAAATACATGATCTATTCCATATACCCCTCTTGAGAAAGTAAATACCAGAACCCACAAGTGAAATAAATCTAAAATTGGCACCATTAAATAATTAAATATCTTATAAGGAGAAACCAATGAAGATATTAGATTGTGATACAATGATCTATGGAATAAAATAATGCCCCTTGTCAATGTTTTGTTGAGAAACCACATGTTTGAAGAAACAATATGGGAACCGAAGGAGGCTATGGAACAATGTTACTATCTTATGTTTTAATGATGGAAATGAAAACATTGATGGAAAATTTCTTAAGGGGGATTATTGTAACAAAATAAACTGTTATAGGTGAAATTTCCCTTTTGATTTAATTAAATGTATTATTTTTCAAAATTGTTATATAAATCCCATGCTATTACTTATTTTTAAGTTTTTATAATTTAATGTACCATTAATAATGTTGACCATTGATAGTATCGTTATTGGATAGTGATCAAATGATTAATATAAATATATTGATTTAATAAATCCAATTGACATAGTCAAAGGAAGTGATGGCATCAATAAGTAGAATCATTCCCTACGCATTCTATCAATTAGAGCTTCTTATAGAGATAGCTTCTCTGGGAATTTCCCTTGACAAATCCAATGATGTGATCTAGTGACTTAATCATGAGAGAAAATGTTTATGAGATAAGTTCGAGCTCGTCGAGATCATGGCCCTAACCATGTTTTCCGAACGACCGCATGATAATATCAATGTCGCACACCTTACACATAGGGTGGTATCTAGTGCAATAAAGGGATATATATCAAGAAAATAATAATGTGAATATGTATGTCATATATTAATGTATACATTTTCATTTTAATTATTTATTTTAAATGATTTTGGTATTGAATCAATTAAATAGAAATTGTACTTTTTTGGTAATATTTAAATTAATTTAAGGGGTTTATATTGATGAATCAGTGGAATTTTGAAACAAATGGTATTTGAATAAAATATTATCATTAAACATGTTTTATTAAATATAAATGATCATATATTTTTTGTGATTTCAAAATTAATTGTTATTAATGTTTGAAAAGTGTTTGGCCATAACCTTTCAATTGTCACTAAATATCGGTTTTTATTTTAAAAATAAAAATTCACATGTTCATAAAATTATTTAGATAAAATTAATAATATTTTTTGATATAGAACATTTAAATTATCCAATGGTGAATTTGTCATATTTTTCAGAAACAATCCAATTTGCATGTTAAAATTCAATATCGTATAAATATAATGTTTTAATGACATCAGAGTGACCCCAAATGATGTAAGAATTACTATAATTGGTATTATCATCCAAATATATGTTTTAAAAATAAAATAATTTTATTTTAATATAACTTTATTATTATTATAATTCACATTTGAATCCTCCAAAATGTATAATATATTTAATGATTATAAATTCATTTTTTGAATAATGTGACTCACCTCGACATAAGATAAGATAATATTTCAATATCTTCAGCCATCTTTCGAATAAAATAATGATAATATCCCCTTTATTCCTCAAAAAATGGGAAAATATCATGGGATGTTTTTTTTTTGAATATTTAATTATATAGATTCCAAAACCAAGGTTTGTGAAATATTAAAGAATTCCTCTATCATTTCCTTTATAAACTCATTAAATCTCACACTTATCATCACTAAAAATACTTGTAACACATCATTAATATGTCCAACCTTATCTATAATCCTTCATGGATCTATAATATCTCAATAACACATTCTTAAATCTTTTTATGTCAAACACTCAAGTAAGGGAACCTTCGATTCTTATTTTTATCCATGTTTCTTCATATAGTTACGACATTTTATTTGAAATTAAAACTGATGTGGTATGTTTTATAACATCCCCCATACAACCCTTATTATTTTTTAATGATGAGATATATCTTTGTTTCTCATTAATCCCTCCCATGTAAACCTATTACCATGAAGAACTTTTATAAGAGTTATTCAATTCATCCTCTCTCTTCAAGATTATTTATTATGTTAGGCCAACTATTTCAAAATTACTTATATTGGTAAATTTCTTTATATAACCCTATTACATTCCATTTAATGTATATATGATGATATAGCACTTAACTCTCATGAATTGTTATTTCATTTTTTATGTCACTTCATTAGTCTGTAAAAATTCAACTATGAATATCCATTCCAAAACAATTGTGTAGTTAATACCATACTCATTACCTATCAAGGGTGTAAACATTTAAAAAAAAATAACATTTTTGTTGAGGACTTAAATGTACTTATTCAACACCAATTTATAGTGGAATAAATTATTATTCTGAATGAATTTGTGCTTTATGGTCTATGTGGCACACTTAATCATTAGAGTGAAATGAAATTAAAGAGTTTAACTTAGATTATATATCACTCCAATGCATTGGGAAATGTTTAGTATCATGATACTATATGTTGGGAGAGGGTTTTACTTAATTAAATTATGGGGATTTTTCCTCTATGAATTCTTGTTAGTTTATCATTGACCTATGATATATTGTTTTATATTGTTTCCACATTTCCATGTTATGAATATCATGTAAAATCATGCATTATGAGTCATATTCCATTATGCCTCATTGACATTACATTACTAACATGAATTATTATCTTCATTTTAGGCCATGTTTACTCCCATATTGGGCTATTTAGTTCACCCCTTTCTTATGTATGTCATATGATTATCCCATATCGTGTTAAGTATGAAGCGATATTGTGGTTATGTAAAAAAGGTTTTCAATAAATTTGTTTTATTTCATGTTTTATATTGTTATGTAATGCTCCTAATTTCTAAATACAATATACTTCACTATCTTTTGGGTTTTGTTAAGTTTAATTTCATGTAATTAAACCTTGTATTAGTGTAATAAAATAAGAGGGTTGTTATATTTAGGTTGTAGTTTTATACATGGATTGAAATAAGTGATCAATTTTTTATTATCAATAATAGCTCAACCACCCATTTTTGAGGTCAGGTTTTAATATTTCAAATAAAAATAAATGATATTAAATAATACATCCAACTAGAATAATAATAATATTATATATTATTGAATAAATATCCTGAATACCAACAACCACATCATTATCAGTATCCACCACAGTAGTAGTGATAGAATATTCCCATCCTTGTTCTCTATAGCTTAATGTTTCTTTCATTTTTTATCTTCAACAACTCTTATATTGTGTAATTATATTTCACAATTATTGTGATCATTATATTCCAAACATTGTACAATTGGTTGATTTATTAGCTAAAAAATATTTTCGTATTCAATAGTAATGGGTTTCTTCATTTCCCATCCAAACTGATTAGCCTGGTACCTGTAATGGCCCGGGTTTTTGGGGTCCATTACATTGTGAAAATCTGAAGTTGGGTTTTCCTGGTTTGGGAATTTCGGTGAATTTTGGCAACGGTAGGACTAGCGGTAGCCTTAGCCTACTGGTAGCAGGCCTACCGGTAGCTCAGTCTACCAGTGGCCACAGCCTACCAGTAGCTCGATCTACCGGTAGCTGCAGCTACTGGTAGCTCTGTCTACTGGTAGCTCGGTCGACTGGTAGTTGCAGCCACCGGTAGCTCTTTCTACCGGTAGCTCGGTCTACAGGTGGCTACAGCCTACCGGTAGCACTCAGCTACCAGTGGCTTTCACCTGCCCCCATGGGGTTTCCTTCCAGTATCGCCCCTGTGTTGCGCGAATTAGGTTTTAAAACCCTATTTTGACCCCTTTAATCGTTTTTTAAACCCCAGTAACTCCCATACATGACGTATAATTAAATATTTAATGAAATAACCTAGAGTGTGTCCGTTTAAACTACGGGGACCCACTAATGAAGTGTGGGTGGTCTCAACCGCGTGGTCAACCCATGACCCCTGCTCCTTATGCGGTTTTGCGTTATTATCTCAACCATCCCCGACCTTTAAAAATGAAAAAGGGTACTCCTAGGTTCTTTTCATGATCACCCTGTACTAGAAACCCTTCGATGAGATGCTTTTCAATCAGACGAGCTGCATCTCTATCCATGAGGTTCCGCACCCAGCCTTTGCATCGATCATTGATCAATAAGTAGGGAATTTCTCCTTCGTCTCTCCCTTTTTGTGTATCATGCGGGGTGGGCATGCTATTGATTCTGTAGAATTGGATGGACCGAACCTTATTGAAGATAATAAACTGATTCTAAAGAATGAAGGAGGAGGGGTGTGGTCGATGATGTTTGGATTTATGATCTTCCATGATTTATGATTCGTGAATTGTGTTGGTGGTCTTTCTATGTGCATTAAAGAACCCATAGTGATGTATTAAACGGCTTTCTCTGTAGTTGTGAACTCCTATTGTGAAAAGTAAATTGGTTAATCACATATATCCGGCTAAATAAATTGACGCACCAGGATCAATTCTTATATGATAACCCCAGTTAAATCACATGGAAATTGAAATCATGGAGTCTGTTAAATCTTATAAATCTGAAATTACCGGCATGTCCCTGCTTTGTGTTGATGGTAGTGGTTTGGTTATATCCTTTCATGGTCTGATTGCTGGGTGATGTGGGTGGGGATGAGATCCCCTGTTGATATGGATTTGGTGGTTATGAATATTTTTAATATTGGGTGGTTACTTGTTTAAATCACGAATTGGGGTGGGATCCTCTGTTGTTGAGAAACCTTTTTTTGGGTCATGGATGTTGGACATGAGGCTGTATCTTGAGGTTTTCTTTGGTTGTTGTGGGTTTACGAGAGAACTGGTTGTGGATGTTATAGTTAATTCTTGACTGTTTTCTTTCCTGGACTTGTGCTTATGCTTACTAGTTTCCCAAGTAGGTGCAGAACTTAATTAAACATCGTTAATGAACATGAAGACGAATGGGACAAATGGGTTTTGAAGGTGAGAGTTGTGACTCAGACTGAGTTTTGTTTGTGTTCTTTAAGCTGGCTGAAAAAAAACCTAAACATAGGAGATTTCTTGTTACCTATATATATACTTGTAGTTTTGTGTTTCTTATTCGCACCCCACCAAAGTTGAGCACTTAGTGCCGAACACCCCCATTTCATGGGGGGCGTGTTTTCCCCAACACTGTTATTAGTGGATGGTTATTAGCTCATTTTCTACTCCCTTTCCCGGATAGCCCAAGTATCTTCAGGCAGGATGTGATGGCCTGAGGTCCATTTTTATCCCAAGAACCTTCGGGCGGGGTAGGGTGGTGGTTATGTCCCAGGTGTGTGCGAGAAGGTAGTTTCCCAATTATCTTCGGGATAAGGCCCAGGTGTCTTCGGGCGTGGCAGGGGATCTTCTAGACCATGTGTCTTCGGGCGTGGCGGTGGTTGTTTTGGCCTAGGTGTTTGCAGGCATGGTTACGTGTGACAGTTATGCCCTAGGTGTGTGCGGGCAGGGTTTGGCAGTGGGACTGAGTGAGGTTGTGGCCCAGGTGTGTGCGGGCGGGGTGTGGAAGTGGGACTACGGTGAGAATGGCAGGATTGGTTTGATGCGTAGTATGTCTTCAATAACCAGTGGGAAAGTGGCTCCGGGTACCCAAACATCGATGTGCTATCACTATACATTACTTGACTTGAATTATTTGGGGAGTGTGCCCTGGTGAGTCTTAGGTTGATAGTTTACCTTGTTAGGTGTTTGGTTCACTCCTTTTCTCATGGAACTTTAGTACGTTCCCCCACTTGTGCACGAGAGTCTTTGGTTTTCCCTACTGAGTATACTTGTATGCTCACCCTATGTTTATAAAGCTATTTTCAGGTTTCCATGAGGGCTTCGAGGATCGCGCGGGGACCATACTAGCTCAGACCTTTGGCCAGTTGCAGTTTTTGTTTTTTCTTCTTTGGTACTTTACCCTTTTATTCACACTGTACTTTGTGGTTTTTACTTTTGTAACATGCATTGAGAATGGTCCTTGCCTTTACTTTACTTTCCGCTTTTGGTGTTGTTGGGATTTACCATCTTATCTCCTGATCCTATAAAACAAAAAGGGTAATCCCTTCCATTTAGTGTGTGTTTTTATACCCTTGGTTCTAGTCGCCACACCGGGACATATTGGGGACGGGTTTCGGGGGTCATTATCTCTCCTTCAACTTAAAGAAGGAAGGGCCTGGCAATATGCTGACCTTTCCCTCCTTTTGGTGAAGGCGGATCATGAAATAATGGTATCAAAGGTGATGGTTGAGAGATAGGATGGAGTCTGGAGTTAGGAATAGTGACGATTTCATGGGATGGTAGGGAAACATTGTTGTGTGACCTAGGTGAGTGAATTAGGCCAGGGAAGACCGGCTAGGAAATGGGATTTTAGGGCCCCCCGTGATCCGATGTAAGGACTCTAGACCTACCGAACGACCAAGTGAGTCCACGCTGATTATAGGGTAGAGACCCTAGGAAAGGTACATGCTTCATAATGACTAGTGTTCTCTTGTTTCTGGGGTGTCTTGGGAATTAATAATAAATAAAATGTTTAAGAAGTTTTAAGAACAATATTTTGCACTACATGGGCTTAGGCATTCCTTGTTTACCTTGCAGCTATGGCACCTGGAAGGTGACCACATTTGGGGCGGGCGATCGAGGCCCTGGATACTACCTCGGCCGATCGGTAGAGAGCTGATTTAGAGGAGGAAGAAAACCAGTGGAAGAATACACTTCGGGCCTTCCAGCGACAGACCCTCGAGAAGTATTAGGGCCACACCATTGATATAAATACCGAAGGCTGGCTAGAGGAGCTAGTGAAAGCCTTAGGCTTGATCCGGGCTCCGACTGAGTACTGGGTTTCTTTGTCCTTCATCCAGATGTGGGGAGCAACGCGTCAGTGGTGGACGCATTACCTGGGGGAGAGGAGAGAGGCTGAGGTGGCATGGGCTGATTTCGAGAGGGAGTTCTGGGAGAAATTCCTCTCTTCGACGATGAAGGCGGAAAATAGACAGGTTCTAATCTCCCTCCAGTAGGGGAGTATGTCAGTGAGGGAGCTAGTAATCAAGTTCAATGACCTCCTATGTTTTTCTCCGAACCTATTTCCCGATGAGGAGTCTCGTGCAAGATGTTTGGAGGAGGCACTCTGACCCTCCCTCCAGTATGTTGTTACCCCCTTTACCCTGCCGACTTACTAGGAGGTCCAGAAGAAGGCCGAATTGGTGGAGAAGATTCACGCTCTAGGGGTTATGTCATGAGAGGGGATCCAGATGGGACCATCGAAGCGGAAGGTCTTCAGCACCAGGCCTCCAATGTCAGGACCCTCCAGGTTCTGACCAGTAGGGAGCAGGCCGCAACAGTTCCAGTTCCGGTCCCCTGGTCCTCACCCATTTCCTTCGGGCCTGGGACCGCGGTGCTTCGTCTATGGGAGCCATCTATATCTCCGGAGTCAGTTCCTGGACCGGGTATAGTACAATGCTGGCGGACAACCCCAGCACCCGCCCCAGCAGCAGCAGGGACAGCGAGCTCCCGCACCTCCGAGGGCAGACGTAGGAGGAGGAGGCCGACCCCAGGTTGCTCCTTAGGGACCTCGACTGGGGCGTGTTCGGGGAGGTGGTCAAAAACCGAGGGGAAGAGGAGCTGGGTGTGGAAAGTAACACGCCGCGGAGGTAGCAGTTCCGGCGGGACCGGAGGTCGTTCTAGGTACGATCAGTTTGTCTAGCACCCTTGCTTATGCCATGTTCGATACCGGAGCTTCTCACTCCTTTGTTTCACCCATTCTAGCCCGTTCCTTGGGTCTAGATGCCGAGAGACTTCCAGTGCCACTGATGCTGAGCACACTAGTCAGGGGTCAAACCAACTTGTTATTTGTTTGTTGGGGATGCAGACTGATGGTAGGGCCACATCAGTCGGTCAAGGATCTTCTTCTTCTACAGATACAACCATATGATGTCATCCTGGGCGTCGACTAGATATTCTATGTGTGTGTCGTCATCAACTTATTCTAAGGAAGGGTTGTGTTCTCAGACTTGGGCGGCCGACGTGTTACTTTCACCGGTGAGCAGAGCAGTCATAAGGGCAGCCAGCGAGAGGAACCCCTCCTCTCCTTGTTAGCCGAGATATCAGTGGAGTCAGTAGATGTTGAGATGGTGGAGGTGCCAGAGATTGTCCATGAGTTGGTGTACGTATTCCCTGAGGAGGTGACGACTCTACACCCTCAACGTGATATCGAGTCCAGGATAGACTTGCAGCCTGGAGCTCGTCTGATTTTGATGGACCTTTACCGGATGGCACGTTCAGAGCTATGGGAGTTGCGGATTCAGATTGGCGATCTGATGAAGATGGGTTATGTTAGACCGAGTGCGTCACCGTGGGGTGCTCTAGTCTTGTTCACAAAGAAGGAAGATGGTGGTATCAGGTTTAGCATAGACTACAGGAGGCTGAATCAGGTGACGATCAAGAATCGCTACCCTCTTCTGGGGATAGACGATCTTTTCGACCAGCTGACGGGGGCTGGATGGTTCTTGAAGATTGACTTGCGGTCTGGTTACCACCATCTAAGAGTGAAGGAGAGTGACATCCCGATGTGGCTTTCAGGTGTAGATATGGACACTTCGAGTTCGTAGTCATTCCCTTTGGTGTTATGAACGCCCCGACTGTGTTCATGGGGCTTATGAACTCCATCTTCCGGGAGTACTTGGATTGGTTCGTGGTTGTGTTCATCGACAATATCCTGATCTATTCAAGGTCAGAGGAGGACCATGCAGAGTACCTGAGGATGGTTTTGGAGGTCCTCTGATAGCATCATCTCTATGGGAAGTTGTCGAAATGAAAATTCTGGACACGATAAGTTCACTTCCTCGGGCACGTGGTGTTCGGGCAGGGGGTAGCGGTGGACCCATCAAAGGTTGAGGCGGTTGTTTCTTTGGAAGCACCCAAGAATGCGGCAGAGGTTCATAGTTTCCTCGGGATGGCAGGTTACTATCAGAGGTTTGAACCCAACTTCTCCCGAGTTTCCTCCCCTTTGACAGCCCTGACCAGGAAAGACCAGGTTTTTGTGTGGAGTGAGCAGTGTGAGTCAGCCATTAGCTATCTGAAGGATAAGTTGCTTAGTTCCCCAGTGTTGAGATTACCAGAATAAGGGGCGGTGTATGAGGTGTTCTATGATGCTTCGTGACAAGGCCTGGGATGTGTGTTGATGCGGCGACAAGGGGTGATCTCTTATGGGTCTAGCCAACTATGCCATCATGAGCATAATTATGCCACCAATGACCTAGAGCTTGCAGCGGTCATTTTTTCACTACAATTATGGAGGCACTACCTCATCGGAGAACACTTTTTGGTCTTCACAGATCACAAAAGCATGAGGTATATCTTCTCTAGAGGGACCTAAACTTGCAGCAGTGGAGGTGGATAGAGTTCCTCCAGGATTACAACTTCAAGATCTCTTACAATTCAGGGAAGGGGAATACAGTGGCTGATGCCTTGAGTAGGAGATCACCAAAGGATGCGGTCCGAGAGTCGGCAGACACCTATAAGGCAATAGAGGAGTTGTCTGCCTTAAACCTAGATGTGAGGATGGATAGCGGTAGAGGTTTCCTGTGTCAGATGGTAGTACATTCATATCTATTTCATCAGGTGGAGGATTCTCTGTGGGGAGACCCATAGTGTAAAGTAATGCATGACTGAGTTGACAAGGGCAATTCTACAGAAGGATGGACGGAGGATGGCCAAAACCAGATGCTTTTCCAGGGAAAGCTGTTTCTTCCAGAGGTAATGCGTGGCAAGGTTCTCAGTGAGTTCCACAACTGACCCCTAGCAGTATACCATGGAGTGTCCAAGATGTACCAGGGTCTGAAAAGACAGTTTTGGTGGCCCGGAGTGAAGCGAGCAGTGGTAGAGTTTGCAGCCAAGTTCTTACAGTGTCAGTAAGTGAAGGCTGAACACTGAGTTCCAGGCAACCTACTACAGTCTCTAGATATCCCCGAGTGGAAGTGGGATGATATCTTAATGGATTTTTTCACGGGACTACCCAATTTCTAAGGAGGATATGACGCCATCTGGGTGGTAGTGGACTGGTTGATGAAATCGGCTCACTTTTTGGAGATCAAGGAGTCGAGTGGAGTGGATGCTTTGGCACGAAAGTACGTGGATGAGGTGGTGCGGTTTCATGGAGTTCCGAGTTCTATAGTCTCGAATAGGGATACACTATTTACCTCGTGAGTCTAGAGAGGATTGTAGCATGAGTTTGGAACCCAGCTACATCTTAGCACTACTTTCCATCCCCAGACAGATGGATAGACAGATCACACCATCCAGACCATGGAGGATATGTTGTGGGCATGTGTTCTTGACTTAGGAGTATCATGGGTGTGATACTTGCCTCTGGTAGATTTTACCTACAATAATAGATATAACTCTACCATTGGTATGGCCCAGTTTGAAGCCTTGTACGGGAGGCCATGTCGTTCAACTGTGTGTTGGACCGAAGTAGGAGAGGCAGGCATCCTTGGCCCGGAGGTGGTGCAGAGCACGACATAGATGGTTCATCTCATACGGGAAAGGATAAAGGCAGCCCAGGACTAACAGAAGTCGTATGCTGATACAGGAGGAGGCCCTTGGATTTTGAGGTTGGATACCACCTGTTCTTAAAGGTCTCCCCTCGGTGTGGACAACGGAGGTCTGGAAAAGGGAGTAAGCTTTCTCTGAGGTTCATCGGACCCTTCGAAGTGTTGTGGCGGGTCGGTGAAGTGGCTTATTAGCTAGTGCTACCACCGCCGCTACTGAGGATAGATGATGTATTCCATGTGTCACAGCTTCTTCATTACCTGCATGACGATTCACACGTCCTTTATTGGGAGAGATAGACATCGAGGATGACGTGACTTTTGTGGAAACACCCGTGATGATCGAGGATCGTGAGGAGAAGGTGCTTCATGGGAGAACCATTCCCTTGGTTTGTGTGTTATGGAAACATGGTGGGATTGAGGAGAGTACGTGGGAGACGGAAGCACAGATGCATGCCCAGTACCCAGAGTTGTTTTGAGTTTCATACTATTTAGTTTATAACTTTTTTGGTGGAATGTTTTACCTTGTTGGCTATGAAATACTAGATTTCTTTCCTCTGAATGTATGTGAAAAGACCTGGCTATGGGGAGGGGAGGATCCAACCCTTAATCAAGACGCATTAAGGTGGGTGCGATTAAACATGTGTGGGCGAGTCTGTGATGCGCAAAGCGGATAGAATATTGACATGGGGGAGGAGACTCCCCAACCCACATGGCTGGGTAGTTTGACATGGTATGTTGTTTGGTTCTTAACAGAGGGGCGTTCATAGTTAACAATGATGTTCACTCCTAAGAGGTATCTTTCTAGGTGGTTGTTCGGACTCTCTCTCTTTCATTTTAGGTTGTTTTGATTCTCCAGGACGAGAATCGTTTAAGAGGTATCTAATGTAATGACCCGGGTTTTTGGGGTCCATTACTTTGTGATAATCTCAAGTTCGGTTTTCTTGGTTTGGGAATTTCAGTGAAGTTTGGAAACGGTAGGCCTACCGGTAGCCTTAGCCTACCAGTAGCAGGCCTACCAGTAGATCAGTCTACTAGTATCCATAGCCTACTGGTAGCTCTGTCTACCGGTATCTCGGTCTACCGGTAGCTGTAGCTGCCTGTAGCTCTGTCTATCGGTAGCTCGGTCTACCAGTCGCTGCAGCTTACCAGTTGCTCAGTCTAGTAGTAGCTGTAGCCTACTGGTATCCCAATTACATGTGTCTCTCACCTACCCCCACAGGTTTTACTTCTAGTATCTCTCCCTTGTTGCGTGAATTTGGTTTTAAAACCCTATTTTGACCACATTAACCGTGTTTTAAACCCCAGTAATGCCCATACATGACACTTAATTAAATATTTAATGAAATAACCTAGAGTGCATTGGATTAAACCGTGGGGACCCACTAATGACGTGTGGGGTGTCTCAACCGCATGGTCAACCCACGACCCTCGATCATTACATGGTTTCGCGTTATTATCTCTACCGTCCCCAACCTTTAACAATGAAAAAGGATACTCCTAGGTTCTTTTCTCAATCACCCTATGCTAGAAACCCTTTGATGAGCCGCTTTTCATTCAAACGAGCCGCATCACTATCCGTGAAGTTCTGCGCTCGGCCGTAGCATCGATCGTTGATCAACAAGAAGGGAATTTCTCCTTCGTCTCTCCCTTTTTGTGTATCATGCGAGGTGGGCCATATTTTTATTCTGTAGAATTGGATGGACCAATCCTTATTGAAGATAATAAACCAATTCTAAAGAATGATTCTGGAGGGGTGTGATCGATGATCCTTTGATTTATGATCTTCCATGATTTATGATTCATTAATTGTGTTGGTGGTCTTTCTATGTCCATTAATGAACCCCAGGTGATGTTTTAAATGGCTTGCTTTGTAGTTTTGAACTACTGATGTGAAAATTAATTTGGTTAATCATGTATATCCGACAAAATAAATTGAGGCACCATGATAAATTATTCTGTGATAACCCTGGTTAAAGCACACGGAAATTGAAATCATGGAGTGTGTTAAATCTTATAAATATGAAATTACCGGCATGGCACTGCTTTGTGTTGGTGGTAGTGGTTTGGTTATATCCTTTCACAGGCAGATTGCTAGGTGATGTGGGGGTGCTGGATGGGATCCCCTAATTATATGGATTCAGTGGTTGTGAATTTTTTTTAAGACCGGGTGGTTACTTGGTTATATCACGAATTGGGGTGGGATCCTCTGTTGTTGAGAAACCTTTTTTTGGTTCCTGGATTTTGGACATGGGGTTGTATCTTGGGGTTTGCTTTGGTTGTTGTGGATTTACGAGAGAACCGGGTGCGGATGTTAGGGTTAATTCTTGACTGTTTTCTTTACGGGACTTTTTCTTATGCTTACCAGTTTCCCAAGTAGGTGCATAACTTAATTAAAAATCAATACTGAACATGAAGATGAATGGGACAAATGGGTTTTGTTGGCTAGATTTGTGACTCAGACTGAGTGTTGTTTGTGTTCTTTAAGCTAGCTGAAGAAAAACCTAAACTTGGGAGAGTTCTTTTTACCTGTATATATATACTTGTATTTTTTTTGTTTCTTATTCGCGCCCCACCCAAGGTGAGCACTTAGTGCCGAACACCCCCATTTCATTGGGGAGGGTGTTTTTCCCAACACTATTATTAGTGGCTGGTTATTAGATCCTTTTATCCTCCATTTCCCGGATAGCCCAAGTATCTTTGGGCAGGCTGTGCTGGCCTGAGGTCCATTTTTAGCCAAAGAACCTTCAGGCGGGATAGTGTGGTGGTTATGGCCCAGGTGTGTGCGAGCAAGTAGTTTCCCAAGTATCTTCGGGATGAGGCCCAGGTGTCTTCGGGCGTGACATTGCATCTTATAGCCCAGGTGTCTTCGAGCATGGTGGTGGTTGTTCTGGCCTAGGTGTTTGTAGTCGTTGTTACATGTGACAGTCATTGCCCAGGTGTGTGCAGGTAGGGTTTGGTAGTGGGACTGCATGAGGTTGTGGCCCAGGTGTGTGTGGGCGGGGTGTGGCAGTGGGACTGCGGTGAGAATGGCAGGATTGGTTCGATGCGTAGGATGTCTTTAATAACTAGTGGGAAAGTGGCACGGGGTACCCAAACATCGATGTGCTATCACTATACATTACATGACTTGCATTATTTGGGGAGTGTGCCTTGGTGAGTCTTGGGTGGATAGTTTACCTTGTTAGGTGTTTGGTTCACTACTTTTATCACTAGACTTTAGTACGTTCCCCCACTTGTGCACGAGAGTATTTGGTTTTCCCAACTTAGTATACTTGTATGTTCACCCTACGTTTATAAAACTGTTTTCAGGTTTCCAGGAGGACTTCGGGGATCGTGCAGGACCATACTAGCTCAGACCTTTGGGCAGTTTCTGTTTCTGTTTTTCCTCCATTGGTACTTTACCCTTGTAGTCACTCTATACATTGTGGTTTTTACTTTTGTAACATGCATTGGGAATGGTCACTGGATTTACTTTACATTCTGCATTTGGTGTGGTTGGGATTTACCACCTTATCTTCCGATTCTATAATAAAAAAAAGGTAATTCCTTCAATTTAGTGTGAGATTCTATACCCTTGGTTCTAGTCACCACTCCGGGACCTATTGTGGGCGGGATTCAGGGGTCATTATCTCTCCTTCAACTTAAAGAAGGAAGGGCCTAGAAATCTGCTAACATTTCCCTCCATTTGGTGAAGGCGGGTCGTGATAGTACCCCTCATTTCAACATTTGAAACATCATGGGCTTCCTATTAGATAGCTTTTCAGATACATCTTCCCACACTTTTGATACATGGTATGTTGGGTTCTCATTACACCATGAGATTTATCCATTGATTTTCTTTAATTAAACTATATTCTCTTATTTTTATCTCATGTGCCACTATACAAGTGAGATTCACCAATCTCCAACTCATCGTCAGGCCACAATAAATGATCACTACATATCAATCAAAGTCTCAAATCACCTATTATTTTATTAGACTCATATTTAATAAAGTAAATTGGAATCCAAAATTGTTTAAATGTTCATGACAAAGAAGTAGGTGTATCGAGAAAGCCTATAGAATTTTTCCGCACCTACCTTGAAAGAATATTTTTACTTTTTCTTCTGTCTGAGGAACTCCATATCTATATTAAAATATATATTTCAGGGATAATATCTTATGAAAAATATTTTCATTAATACTTCCAATTCTATAAAATATGTATTTTATTTGTACTTTATGTTCTTCATCATTATCCACCACTGATTGACTTCACCTTCATGGAGATAGACATCCATCACAATTTTTTATGATTTTGAAAATTAGAGTACAAATAATATCATCTCAATGGATTTAATCCATTATTTTGTGATGAAGAGATTAGAATATTAACTAAAGGTATGAGTAATTTTTCTCTTAAATGACTCTACTGAAATGTTCCCATTATTACAAGAAGGAGGGTGTTCCACATGATTTAGGTTAATATTTATATTTTGAGTTAACTGAGCTGAAAAATATATGAAATTATCATTTCCCTCTCCAATAAGGATTGATATATCATTGGGGAAAACATCACATTAAATTTTACATTGGTTGTTGACCTGATTCCACTTATTTTCTATCATTAAATAAAATAAAGGAAAATATGATGATGATGATTCTATAACTAAAATTCATTTAATAGGGAAACTATGATATTATAAGAAAACAATTTTAATGAGAATCATTTCCTAACTTCTTACTCTAGGGTTTTTAATCTAGGTTATAAATGGTAATTTTCAAAATAGTTTTTCTGGCCAGATTATTTGTTTAAATCCCTCATAATTATTCATAGTGTTTAATATCCAAATAATATCCCTTGGGAGTGTGAAACATGGTTTTCTAGGGGGCCTCTTTGACATGCACTAGGTTATGACAGATTTATGTCTAATGAAACCTTTTCAGGGTTAATACCAATGGTGAATTATTCCAAATCCACGTCCACATGTAATATCAAGATAGGTATGCAATTCCATTTTAACCACTCACTCTATATATCACTAAAATTCCAAGAACTTATCTGGTACTGAGAATTATTATCAGTGTTCTCACTACACTAATCTTGTCCTGGTTCCCATAAAGGATTATACATTTCTTCAATTCCAACTATAGTGACACAATCCATTTACATATATAATTAAAAAAAATCAAAAAAAATATATGATATGTACAACATGAAGATCATGATGCTAAGTGTCTTTGAAAAAATAGGTTAATAATACATCAAAAGGAAAATAAGAAATAAAAACCCTAAACAATTCTCCATTTCGATCTCCTAAGATCATTTGATATCCTAAAACATAATAAGACAACCTAGGGATCCAATAAAAGAAGCGATGATCTATACTACATAGCAAGGGAATAAACAATCTAATAAGGAATTACACATGAGTAAAATGGAATAAAAAAATCTCATAAAAGTGATGGATCATGATTAATAATTGGATATCATTACATAAATTACCTGGTATCATAGAATCCTGATAACATATGAAATTGGATTCAATATAAAACCTGACATAAACATGAGTTGCGTATAACTTCATTGAAAACATGGAATGGTGGAATAAGTCCCTCTATTAATTTATTTTACTAACTAATCCCATAAAACAATTTCTCATGATTCAAAAAAATTAACAAGATAATTGGATAACTATTGGATCACACCCATAATAATATATATATGATTATTAGTTTCATAAAAATGAAGTCAATCATAAGGTATAATTAAAAGTAATTTGATCTATAAACACAATATATTCATTAACCAATCTAATAAATCGATAATACGATAGTTATATATTTAATACAAATATATAAAAAATTTAGAATAATTTTATAACATCAATGAGAGAGATAACATGGGTTAGAGATATAAATGTCATAAGAAAAATAGAAGGTTGGTTCAGAGAGATCTCTTACCTAATGTATGGATACATTCATTACATGCATTAAACATCATAGAAAATAATATTTGAATATTTAATTATATATTTCAAAATAATTTACATGTAAATTTTATTTTTTAGAATTTTATTTTGATTACATATAACCATTACAAGAATATATGATGTTTAATTTTTCCTTCCCATTGGAGATTGTTTCATAGTTCCATGGTCAGAGCAGTTGTTTATAAATATCGAAGATCTTATCAAATAAGACTAAAACTAAAATATTGAAATGATATTTTATTCTTGTACTCCTATAAATTAAAATAGACCCAAATACTTGTATCTATTCTACTGTAAGGATGATTCTTTTAGTAAATACATTAATATTATACATTTAGTTCATTTTGACAATCAAAAAATTGATCTGTTTTATTTAATATTATGGACATATACACATTACATAATGTAAGAAATATATTTAATATAACTAATCAGTTCATTTTAAACCATTATAGGTGAATTTAAACCATCCAAGAAAGAAGTTATAACACCCCAAGCCTGCTCTTCCAGACACAATGCTTAAAAAATGATATGATTTTTTTTTATAAAATGAAACTGAAAAATTACATGACACATTGAACAAAATAAGACCTTTCACCGGTATAGTATCTTGTCGATTAGAAGACACCATTCATTTATTAGGGTTGAAACAATGATAAAACAATTGTCCACTATGCTTTCGCACACGGTAACACCAAAAGCGATGACATTTGTAAAATAATCTTCTAGGATACCTATGACAAATTATTTTAATATAAAAGGGTGAGTATTCAATTTCCCAGTAAGGAGTTTTGAAAACCTTTGATAAATATCATTTAAATATCCCATGGATAATATATCTAAAAACGATAATTGTAAAACAACATTTAAAAAATACTATAATGCTTTGAAAAAAAAATTATATTTAGAATTAATTTTTTAAAAACTAATCCTGATATTTTGTTTAAAATATTTAGAATTCATTTCAAAAACAATCAACTAAGGTCACTTGAAACATTGAAGGCTATCTAAGGACTTCCCACACGAGGGATAGAATCGTTCTCTAATTCCCTATTGTATTTTCAAAGTTCCGATTCCAGTTTCATTATAAATCAAAAAAAATTCCTTGCCTTACATATATATAATTTTCACTAGAGTCTTAAATTTCAGAAACATGTTACTGCATTAAAATAAATATTACACATATATTTATATATATTACTATATCTATATATATGAACATAAATTGTATTAAACTATCATGTTTGGTTCTGACCAATCTTTTTTCACACAGAACTTTCATGTGTATCCAAACTATTTATGAAATACATGATTTCATAAATTTATAATTTAAAACATTTATAAAAATTACTCTAGAATAAAAAATTCCAATAACATACAATTTTTTAATTACTGTTATGATTGAAATAATGACATGAGTATATAATGTAATAATAATCGCATGCAATTTTTGTGTTGCACATGAAATTATCAATAAAATTTTATATGCATTGACTCTTTCATGAATATATATATAAGTTTTAAAGAACCTAATTTCAAGAAAAAATATAAATTTACATTTAATAAATCATAGAAGTGAAGTTAGAGGGTAATGATCTTGAATGTCTAAAAAATCTTTTCCTTCAAATTCATATGTACCAACAAATTTTTTTACCACTGTTAGATATTTATATTTTTTATTTGAACTGTAAGAAAATAAATCTCATTATAAGTCATATATATGTATATATTTTTAAGGAATTAACATAAAAATTTAAACAAAAACACACATATTAAGTTCATGAATGACACATATGAACTTGGATTTTATGACATTATCAAAAAAGAAAACATAAACATATAGTTGAAAATAATCATCAGCTTAAATGACATATGCAATTATCAGAAATGATCATTCCTCTAAAATAAAAGACTTTTAAATAAAATTATTTTTTAATAAATTAAACATTCTAAAATAAAATAGAATCTTCAAAAATGAAAAATAATAATTTTTAAATTTTTTTAGTATGATTAAATCCCCATTAACATATATATATATATTAAAATTAAATTTAGTTTTAAAACAAATATAGTAAAATAAAACTATCGCTTATTAATATAATAATTGAATTTCACTGAATGTATAAATAAATCTCTTACACCAAACCAAATTTGAACATAATTTTGATAAAATAAAAATACACATGACATATTTATTTGGGGAAATCCCTTACCTTATATATTTAGATAAATAAAGTCATATATATGTATATAAAAATTTCAAAATAGAAATAATTTTTCTAACAGAAATAAACCCTTAGCATGAGAATGTTAAAATATAATTTTAATAAATGAAATCCTTTAACCATATTGATAGATCTGAGAAAGGCATTGAAAAGTTATGTTTTTCTCTTAAATTTATCATGGAGAGCAATTGTACCCAATCATATATGTACAGAATGTGAATCACTCAAAGAGGGAGTGCAACATCTCATAATTCATACCCCTATATAAGAACTCAAATTATCTATTTATAAACTTCAAAAACTATAGTGTTGTTATATTATAGGACAAATTTGGTTTATATCATTTAAGAGGGTGTGTTTGATAATTGAATCCCAATCAAAAATATATCCAAAATTGTATATTCGTTGAATTTTGAAACAAACCAATGTACTGACATAAATTTTATGTTAATGTTATGTATTTCTTTATAAAGAATTGATATTTACAGATAGAATCAATCAAGAAAAATTCAATTTTATCATTTGTAGTCGATACTTATTTCCAAGGAAATAATCCAGTTCCACACAATAACCAATCAAAATTTTTGAAAAATTATGTACCAGTCATTTTCAGATTTTAATATCAGTACTGAAAACAAAAAATTGATGATTGAATCCAAAAATAGGACAACCGGTATTAATTCACAATGAAATCGAGTTCAATAATTTCAAAAAATCAACATGAATTGAATATAGATGACAAAAAAGAAATTGTTATACTAATCTCCCGATAGATAAGATTTAGACATTAAAAATTCAAAAAAAACATATCTGACATATAACTAGACAACGCGTGGATGAAGAACAGTTTGTTGTCTCCATCATAGTTCAGATCCAGATTAAGATTTCATACCTGGCTTCATCCGAAGAAGAAGGCAAACCCTCACCACTCCTCTAGGTCTCTTCTCAATAATCGACCTCGAAATCATATCTGAAAACTCTAAACTGATCATAGGCTCAGAGATAACCCTCGCAATGCCTTGGCTATGTGTGTCACTTCATCTTCTGTCAACCTTGACTCCAACGAAGTCTTCTGCAACCCTCAGTAGAAACTCTGTTCGGCCTCACCCACTTCCCTCACTTTGAGTTCTCCCAAACATCATCCAAAACAATCGAAACATGATTTATTTATTCTATTTCATTTATTTCATTCACCATTTTTTGTTGGTTATCATTTTAGTTTTATCTGTTATTTAAAACAATTATATATTATTTCTATATATATATATACATAAATTCATTTTTTCTTAATTAACTAAATTTCATAACATAAATTTCATAATTTTTATATATAAAACATATACATGATATTATGTATTTACATAACATTAAAAATTATTTAAATTTTCAAAAATGACATATAATTTCTATTTTTTAATGTATAGTGAGTATTTATAATAGTTCATAATTCCTTGAGATATAACATTACATCAAAAAATAATATTCAATTTTAAAGAAAACATTGTTTAGAAAATCATCATATATAAAATATTATTTTATTATTGTATATTATTGTTATTAAATATTTAATATTTAATTTTATTGTCTTCAAGAAAAATTTTCAATTAAATTAATGTTTTAATTTTCATATGTTGAAAATAGTACTTCTCATAACTAAAATAAGGCTTTTTGTAAAAAAATTATATGACAATTTATATACATCGTTTAAAAAATAATTTCATAAGTGAGTTTATTAAAACATATTTTTATTGGTTAATTATAATATATATATATTTATTAATAATAATTTCATAGTCCAAAAAAATATCATGTTTATAAAAGTAGTATTTAATCAAAATATATTTATGAAATTGTTATTCAAAGAATTTTATATTTATTTAAAAATTTGATAAAATTAACATTTAATTTATAGATATGAAATAAATATATATTTTATTAAAATCGGGGAGTTATATTCTCCCCCCATTAAATGAATTACGCCCTCGAAATTATTTCATCGTACTTACAAAAATTATGAATTTCTACTTTTAAAAGTAATTAAACACTATGGAAGATAAGCTCTCAGACTCGACAATATCTAATCTATAAAGTTGTCTAGACCGTTTCTCTAATAGTAATTATAACACCTCAAGCCCTCTCTTCCCAAATCAGTACATAAAAGAATGTTGTTATTTTTTTATAAAAAGAAATTGGACAATTACACAACACCTTCAACAAAGGAGGACCTTTTTCTGTGTAGGTTCTGCCGGATTAGACAACACCTTATTTTTATCAGAGTTGAAACAATACTAAAACAGTTGTCCACTATGCTTCTACGTGTCCTGACTCAAAAATTGATGACATCTATAAAATAATTTTATAAGATACCTTTAAGAAATCATTTTAAAATAAATAGGTGAGCATTAAATTCCCCAGTAGAAAGTTTTGAAAACATTGATAAATCCTGTTTAAATATACCTAGGATAATACATCTGGAAATACAATTGTAAAACAACATTTAAAAAATAATATAATGCTTTGAAAAGTAATTATACTAGGATTTTTTTTAAAACTAATATAGTGATTCGATTTAAAATACTAAGAAAGCACATAAAAACAAAACAAATGAGGCCACTCGAAACTTTTAAGGATATCATGGGCCTTCCCACTTGAGGGATGGATTTTTTCTCTAATTCCCTATCATATTTTCAAATTTCAAGTGCCATTTTCTTTATAAAACAATTTTTTTCTTTCCTTATATATAATTTTCACCAGAGTTTTAAATTTCGGAAACATTTTACTGCATTAAAATACACATTGCAATTATATTTTTATAAATGAGCATATATATATATATGAACTCCTACACAATTACACTTTTATATTTGGTTCTCAAAAAACTTTTGTCACGCAAAACATTCATTTTTATACAAAGTTTTAATGAGATAAATGATTATACAATGTTATAATTTCGACCATTTATAAAATAAAATCTAGAATACAAATTTCCAACAACAAATATTTAAAATTATTTTAAGGTATGAAATATTGACATGAATTAATAAATTAATAATAATCACATGCAATTTTTATGTCACACATGAAATTATCAATCGCATTTCATATGTATTCACTCCTTAATGGAGATATATATATATATATATAAGTTTTGAAGAAACTAATTTCATGTAGATTTATAAATTTATATATACGAAATCATAGATGTGAAGCTAGAGTGTAATGATCTCGAATGTCTAATAAATAATTTTTTAATTAATATTTACCCATATATTTTATACCCAAATAAGATATTTATATTATTTATTCTAAGTGTAAAAAAATAACTCTCATTATAATTCATATATATGTTTATATATTTATTGAATTAACATAAATCATTAAACAAAAACCCACATATTCAATTCATGAATGGAAAATATGAACATGGATTTTATGCTAGTATTAAACAAGAAAGAATAAACATATACTTGAAAATAAATAATTTCGTAAAATACATATGAAATTATCGGATACAATCATTCCTATAAAATAAATGACTTCTAAATAAAATGTTGTTTTAATAAATTCAACTTTCTAAAATAAAACATCATATTCAAAATTTAAAAATAACAATTTATAAATGATTTTTGTATGATTATATCACCATTATCATATATAGAAAATAAAACTAAAATTAGTTTTAAAAGAAATATAAAAATATTAAAACTATTTATTATTAAAATAATAATGGAATTGTAATCAATATATAAATAAATCATTTACACCAAACGAAATTTGAACATAATTTTGATAAAATAAACATAAAAATGAAATATTTAATTTAAGAAATCCCTTACATTATATATTCATAAAACTAAAGTCATATATATGAATATAAAAAGCTCAAAACAAAAATAATTTTTTGAACAACAAAACGCTTGGCATGAGAAAGAAAAAATATAATTTTAATAAATAAAATCCATTACCAACTAATAATTTCAGATAAAATTATACATTTGATATATTTTTTAATTAATCTCACTTGGAAGAATAATTTTAACACAATTAAAATTCTTAATAAATGAAGTTATTTTAAATAAAAGTTTCTTAGAAAACTAAAATAGCTTACAAAAATAGAACTTCAAAATAGGAAACTAAATATTTATCCCTTACCTCTAATTGAACCTTATCATACCATTAATGGAGATGATCAAGGAATTGATAGGTGATTTTTTTGGTTAAATTTATAATAGAGAGATGTAGTACTAAATTAGGTATGTACAAAATGTGCATCATTCGAAGAGGGAGTGCAACATATCATAATACATACCCATGAATGAGAATTAAATTTTTTATTTACAGACTTCAAAAATTGTAGTGGTATTATATTAAATGAAAAATTTTGTTTATATCATTTAAGAGGAAGTCATGATTGATAACTGAATCCCAATAAAAAATATATCCACAATAGTAGATTAATTGAATTTTGAGAATAACCAATGTACTGACATAAATTTGATGTTAATGTTCTATATTTGTTTATAATCAATTTATAGTTATAAATATAATCAATAAAGAAAATTTCCACTAAAAATTAACATAACATTTTCAATAGAGACTTCTTCATAAAGAAATAATCCAAAGTCTCATAATAAACAATCAAAATTGTTGAAAATTAATGTACAGGTCGTTTTTATATTTTAATATCGGTAATGAATACAAACAACTGAGGACTAAATCCAAAAACAGAAAAACTAGTATTATTTCATGCTGAAATCAAGTTCAATAATTTCAAAACTCAATAGGACTTGTAATTATATGAAGAAGAAGAAATTTTTATACTATTCGGCCAATCATATAAGATTTTGACATAAAAATACAAAAAAAAGTTTTCTTGGATAAAAAATGGGCAACACGTGGATGAAGAAAAGTTCCTCATCTTAATAAAAATTTAGATATGGATTATTATTTTATATTTGACTACATCCAAAGATGAAGGCCAACCCTCACTGCTGCTCTCGGTCACCTCTTGACGCTTGACCTGGAAACCGAATCTGAAAACCCTAAACTGAGCAATGACTCATAGATAACCATCATGATGCCTCAGTTGAGTGCGTCACTTCATCTTTGATGGAACATGACTCCAAAAATTTTTTCTAAAACCCTCAACCGAATGTCAGTTTGGCTTCACCTTTTTCCCTCGCGGCGAGATCTCTCTACCATCATCCCTAACACACGAATCCCGATTTCCTTCTACTGTTTTTTTCATTCTCCCTTTTTTATAGGTTATCATTATAGTTTTATTTGTTTAAATAAAACAAGTATATGTTATATAATTATATATATATAAATACCTATTTTCATTTCTTTCTAATTAACCTAATCTCTAAACATAAATTTTTTTTATTTAAAACTAATACATTATTTTATTTGTTAACAAAACATTAATTATATTTTTATTTTTCAAAAAAGATTTATAATTTCTATTTTTTTAAAGCATTATATGTATTTTTAATAGTACATAATTCCTTGAGATAAAAAAATAACTTCCAATAATAAAATTTTATTTTAAATACAACATTTTTAATAAAATAATATTTTATAAAATATTAATTTATTACCATATCTGATTATTATTTAATATAAAATAATATATTTTTTAGTCTTTAAGATATAATTTCAATTACATTAATGTATTAATTTTCTTAAATTGAATATAATTCTTCTCAAAACTAAAATAATGTTTTTAAAAATATTATATGTCAATTTATATACAGAATTTAAAAAATCATTTAATAAGTGATTTTATTAAAAATATTTTTATTTTTTAATTATAATATATATTTTTATTAATAATAATTTCATATTCCCAAAATAATATCATGTTTATAAAATTCATATTTAATCACAATTTAATTATGAAATTATTATTATAAGAATATAATATTTATTTTCAAATTTGTTAAAATTTAAGATTAACTTAATAAAAATGAAATAAATATATATTTTATTAAACATCAGGGTGTAACAGTAGTATTGGAAAACAATAACTCATTAACCATGAAGGTGGTCAATTGACATAATATAGACATTTGTTTTATTTTTAGAATAAAAGGAGATGAGAAAGTGTTCTATAGTAGATATTACATTATAAATATAACATTATTGTACATAAATTATATTTTAGTTATTATTACATGTCTTATGGTTGAATAAAGATAACGTATAAGAGTAATTGAATTTAAAAGAGGTAAATTGAGAATATTACCAATTAAATATTGCCTCTTTGAAATACTCATTATGACTCCAATAAATTGTCATTTGGTGACACAAGGTGTATTATTATGTTTTTATATGTTTGGGAATATATTTGGGAATAAAGTTTTAAATATCCAATGCATATATGATTGGAGAAGAAGGGGTGGGGATTGGTGGCATATATGAGGGGAGGAGAGGGTTGTTTTGTAAATTATATTCATTTTTTTATTATTCTGGATAACTACTATCAATAGTTTGATTCTTTTGAATATATATTGTAAATGTTTCAGGTGAGTTTTAACTAATTTTGTATTGTATCACCCATGACTCAAAAGTTAATGCATTTATATTGTAATGTGAAATATATAATTTTACAGTATTTCACTATTTACCAAAAATTCAACTATTTTAGAAAAAAAATTAAACCTAGAAATTATTCTATGATTATATAAATAATAATTAATATATTTTATGTAAATAATTTTATAAATATGTGAAATTTAATTTTATAATAATATCCTTATTTATTTGAACAATACCAACTTTAATAATATGGTCAATTTTTAAACCCTTTAAAAATAAACACAAGGCCTCCTAAAATTATATAAGGTCTCCTAAAATTAATATATCATTATCATAAAAAATAATATTAATTTCTTAATACATTTTATGTAAATAAATATTCATTAAATTGTTATATATATTATAAAATTTCAATTAAAACCTTTATGTTATACAAAAGCACAAAACATAATTTCTGATTGTAAAAAATTTTATTTAATTATATGATGATTTAAATATATCAAATTTTAATTTAATTATATTCCTAATATTATTTTAATCTTCCATATATGATGATACTATTCTAACTGTAAGAATTCCATTCCTAATATTCCAATTAATATTCCAATGGTCAAGTAACTATTCTAACAGTCATATGAGTATTCTAGATGATTTATTTATAATATCCATATGGGATACATACATTATAAATATACCACAAAATTTATTTATTCCACATTCACTACCAGATTCCCCCGTGTTTTTATATATTTTCATTTTAAAAATTCATATTTCATTTTAAACATTATACATTTTTCTACAATGTATTTCAAGAGTGTGATTATTCAAGAGGATCAAGAGGATAAAAATTCCCGTATTCTTTTTATCTTATTTTCAACTTGGTTTACCATTTTAATATAATAAATTCACAAGGATATACATTTTCCCTAAATTTTATATTCAAATTATTATAATTAAAATTCCTTTTTTTATCATGTGGTTTTTTGAATTAATAAATATGACACATTTATATGATCATAATTGAAATTAAATTGATAGATTTATGAGAAATTTAATTTATTTGAAATCTCATAATGTATATGAAGGAACTGAATATAAAAAAGTAATAAGATAAACAAAATAGAAAGTATGTTTCCTTCAAGTGTTCTTAGTCAACAGTAATGAAAAAAATCAAATATGATATTTTGAGTGAGAATGAATGACTTGATGACAATGATTTGGAGATTTATCATTTATCTAAGAGATTTAAACATTTATATATCAAAAATAAATATTTCAATAAAAAAATTTATGGTGAATATTATGATAAAAGAGGGAACTAGTAAAAATAAATTCCATCGAGTGATGTTCCCTACTATGAATTAAAAAGATAATAGAATATCAAAGTAGAATATAAAAATCTAAAATATGACAATATATAGGAGGACCAATAAATAATGATAAATATTGTTATGAATGTTACCTAGAGTTCTTTTGTGGTATGTTCCAGTCACTTTGACTCGAGGGGAGAGAGATAATTTGTGTTTTATAAAAAAACACATATGTGCTGTCATATATTATTCATTGAACTCCTATTTAAATTTATAAAATTTCATAAAATGATATTAATTATGAAAATATATAAGTGGAATATTTGATTTAATATAGTAATATATTTGAAGAATTTTTTTTCTGAAAATTTGATAATTATATAAGTCTAAATAATAGCATGATGTATCAATTAATTTTAAATGTGATTTATGGTAGAAAAATAATAGAATGATCATTTATTAAAACCTAAATTTTCAAATGAGAGACTAAAGATGAATCTTGAGAGGGTTTAAAAAATTAATTAAATATTAACCAGAATTATTTGTAAATAGAACATACCCATGTAAAAAACTGGGATTTAATTCCAACATAGTAAGTGGAAAATTTATATGAAAAAAATTTTTTCCTTGTCAAATATGTTCCCATTGAGAAAAATATTCATATTATTTTGGACCTAATAATGTTATTATTTTTACACATCTTAAAATTTAATAATATATACATGTTAAACAAATTTTAGATTCCAAAATCTTTTTTTAATAACATATCAAGACTAATGAATTCTTTGGCACCAACATTATTTGTTATTTATAAATCCATGAGAATCCTTATTGAAGTGTACAAGTAAGAATTTATTTTATCTAGATAATAAATTTTCTGGAAACATTATTATATACTACTCTATCTTTAAAAACCACATCAATGTGAATGGTAGACATGTCACTTTTGGTCACAATGCCAATGGAAAAATAATAATACTTGGTCAAATGAGTCCTCATAATTCTATTTTAATTTATAAAGTACTATTTATTGATGATTTAATGTATAATATATTTATAATATCAAAATTATGTTATGTTGGTTACCATATTAATTTTTAAAATGATTCTATAAAAATCTATTATTCATATATTTAATTGGTTTTACTATCTTATGTAATGAAAAAATTTATATAATTGATTTTGATTCTTCATTTTCTAAAAAAAATTCTTACCTATGTTCCTTTCACAATTTTTTTGTTAGAGAATCGGATATTATTAAACATCAAACATCACCCTCTAATAAATATTTCTATTATTTGTTTAGTTTAGGGTCTTCCTAAACTAAAATTCCATAAATCGAATTTATTTAACCCATGTCTACTAGGGTAGAAACATAAGAACTATTACAAACAAAATAAATAACATTAAACCTCTCATCACCTAGAGATGTTTCACATGGAATTGTTTGGACTATCTATATATTTTATATTAAATTGGAAGAAATATTACTTCCATATTGTATATGACCACTCTATATACACATTTTTTCACGATTTTAAAATTAAATACTTTTTCTATATTGAATGTTATGAAATATATATTAAAAATCCTATATGTAATTCTATTAATACTATAAAGAGTGGTCAAGGTAGTGATTTTTAAAATAAATATTGTGAATCCATATTCCATCAACCAAAAAAATAAAAAATAAATCTCCTAGGACTCCACAGCATAATAGTTTTGTAAAAATAATAAATATGAAACATTTAGGGATTTCAGGGACTACAATTAATGAGTATCGACTACTGGATTATTTTTTGGCATAATCTGTCAATACAGCCTACTATACTATCAATATAATTCTTATTAGAACACATTTAATGATTAAATTATTATATTCATTTAATAGAATACAATAAATTTTTAATTACATTATATTTTTTGGCTTCAAAGTCATTATTCATTACATAAAGGATAATTAAAATAAATTTTCATCCAAAAGTTATTATGGAATCATACTAATATATTTGTCCTAAAATATTTAATATATGGTATTCAATAAGATAACAAAATCTTTGGAAGAATCAATACATGTCATTATGGGTGAAATAGATTGATATGGGCTTATAAATTCTTTATAAGACCTTGAGGATGAACATTTAAACTTGAATATCAATACCTCGACCATGCCTAATAATATTTTTTAAATACCTAATGATACAAAAACCCAAATATAATGATTTTATCAAACCATAACCAAATGAGGAAAATTATGTGCCATATAATTCTATCCCTATTCCCATTTGGACTTAATGAGACTATACAATAGATGTTCTTGTCGTAGATCTAGATAGAGGTACATATACTAGATATTCAGCTATAAACCAGAACATTGAAGCCATCATATCACTACATGATCCTAATAACATCACAAAAGCTATGATGAATTCTAGATAATATCTATACAAAAATATTTTAATAAATTTTAATGAAAACAAACCTTAGGGGCTATAAAAATAATTAAAAACTTCCTGAATATTAGAATTAAATTTGTGTTTTGGATTAAGGTTGATGATTCTAACACTATACATATGAATAAATCAAGACTTGTCATACAAGGGTATAGGTAAGAAGATGTTATTGACTATAAAGAGACCTTTTCATTAGTATAAAGAATTTAATTAATTAATATAAAACTTTCATAGACAATAAATTTTATTTTTTAATTATATTGAAAGGATGTCAAGAGTTTTTTCCAAATGGTTATTTTATTGATTTTTTTTATGAAAACCCCCTTGAATTTGAAAACCATCATCTTATAAATGTATTTTTAATTAAAAAATTTGATATTTTGTATTAAATAATCTATTATATTCTGGTATGAAAAGATCATATCATTTTTTATTTCAAATTACTATTCAAAACATATAGAAGATCCATCTTTATTATTAAAATAATTTCCAAATATGTTTTCATAGTTGAAATAAAAAATGATGTTATTATTTTTGTATCTTCTAAAAACACCTTATATAAAAAAATTTCCAAATTTATTCAAAATGTATTTTAAATGAATTTAATTTCTATGTTCAAAATATTCCAATGTTTTTAGAATATTCAAAATAAAGAAGTAATTTTTTCTTCAAATAATATTACTAAAGATCTTTTAAATCATTTAGATATATATGGGACCAAAGGTATTTATACTAACATGATTAAAAAAAGAAATTATAATCTTTATGGAATTGGGGAAATAAAATTTCAAACCATCTATAGATGTATGATTAGAAGTTTATTATACATAATTGAAAGTTGGCTAGATATTATGTTTATTGTGTGCATGTCTTCATGTTTTTATGAAAATAACAAGGGATCTAATTAGAATTTCTCCAAATGAATTTTTAGAACCCTAAAAACGTGTAACCAATTATGATTATTCTATTCTGTAGGACAATAATTTGATCTAGACAATTATTTATATTCACATTTTCATGGTCTGATGTTCAATAGAACAAGTCCCCTTAAAAATATGACACATTTTTGGAAAGTATTTAGTTTCATTTTTTAGTAATATGTCACCAGTATAATTCATTATCCAATATTATATCTATATATATAGAAACTTTTAGTCATTGTAAACATATTTATTTATGAAACTAACATTACTGGACTATGGATAGAAATTTTTAAAATCCCCTATAAATTGGGATAAAATAAGTTCTATTAAATTTCTAAAAAAATTATCTTATTCAAATACAATAAATATTTATATAATACATCACTTTTTGATTTAACATTATCAAAAGTGTGATATTAACCTCGAATTATTTGGTACTGAACATCGAATTACAAACATATTTACAATGACCTTGAATATCGAGAGAATAAGTTATATTAGACATGGGTATGTAATGATTAAATATTCCAATATATTTCAGTTATATTTTTACATTTTTTTAATTCTTATTATAGGTTCCTAAATTTAGTTTTTATTTTTTTCATAAGTAATACTGAGTCCTTTTCTTAAAAAAATTATGTGACTATGAATAGTTATTTTGTGGTCACTATACATACCATGATACTTTACTCCCATATTCACTATACATACCCTGAATTTATTGTTACTATACCTTCCATGTTTTATTATCCATTAATCCATGGACAATATAAATACCATTCCAATTTCTATTTGAAATATTTATTATTTTGTATTGGCATGATTTTTCATAAATTTATTATTATTCTATTCCCTAAATTTATGAAATAAAATTATAATTATGAATCTGATTCACTAGATATCCCTATCATAATTTAATTTTCTTATTTTTAAAGGCCAAAATATTCATGGAAACCTCTCTATTTAAACACACTATCTCAAAATAAAACTTGAACCTTAATAAATGAAATCACATTATGGAATGTTGAGGTTGAAATCGAATTATGATGTTGTTCCACCTAATAAAGAACCTCCTTCAAACTGATAAAATATAAAGGTAGATTAAGTGTTACTACTATGATATGAAACCCACATTTGGTTGACCAACCAATGTGTTGTGAAAATAAAGTGGATGCTCGATAGCTTTAGTTAATCATATCACTTTAATATATATCGATTCAAAAGAAATGCTAGAATGGTTGGTTTTGGTAAAATGGTAAACATTTCTATCCTATATATTTGAAATAATTTTACTCCTTTATGTTATTTATACATGGAGATAAATTAGACACCATTTATACCAAGGATAATGGAGACTTTTATTTTCTTCATAACTCTTATAAAGTAACATTGGTATACCTTATATGCTCGAAATATAGACTATAAAATTTCATATCCTAAAAATGATACCCGCTATGAAATTCAAAATTCACATTACAAATTTACATGGAAAGGGACTACTAAATGACCTACCATATATATAATAGTCTTGAATATAAACTATATGAAATAATAATCCAAAATTCGATCTATCCTGGTAATGTGGACTTTAGTATTTTGAGGCACCATGAATTATTATTTCTCTTATTAATGAATATTGGTTTATAGATCAGTCTGACAGTATATTACATGATACATATGTCAGGGATATGTAATAATTCCTCTTTGTTTAATTCCATTTCATATAAAAAGTTAATATCATCCCTTTAGAGTATTAAGAATCTGTTCCTCATGGGGGAATGAAAATTTCATCAGATGGTTCTTGACTAACTCGAATGATATTTAGGAACATAAAAGAAAATTACCCCCCCCCCCTAGACAAATAAAATGTATAAAATAAATTTATCAGTTGTATTAAGTGTTTATAAACATGTTGAATACAACATGGAAAAGTTATATAGTAGATATTGTCTATAAAAAGATGAGATATCAATGTATTATTGTAATGAAGATGTTGTTTCTATGGAAGTTGAGGAAAAAGTGGCACATGATGTGGTAGATCATTGTGGGAAATCCATGGAAGCACATCAAAATTATAGGAAATCCTATAAATTTGTATATTTTTGAACACATGTCTATCCTAGTACATTATCATCTAATAAGGATTATTTTTAACGGAAATATATTATTTAAACAGATGTTTCTATAAGTGGTTTGGTTGACAATCATGAATGGGATGACTTTGGTGAGTGTAAAGATGATGAGCAATGTTCTGAGAAGTCTTCACATCAAAACCCTATTACTGGAAGGACTCCTTGACCGAAAATATAAAATACACCTCCTAATGGGGATATGTCCCCAAGGTCATTGGTTATATATATGTATTATTCTATGTTTTATTATGATGAAAATGGGGGTATCCCACCTCTGGATGGCTGATCTATCATATCTTCTTCTGGATGAGTTCTTGATGTATCTTTGATAACAAAAAATGAAACTCAAGAATGTATTAGTTTATCACCATTCACACCATTTTTAGACCATGGTCTAGAAGATATATTTGGTCCTAATCCAACTTTTATTGTTATGGAGTTTGTTAAAATCAATGAAATTACTCCTCATGAATATGAAGAATAACCTACAAATGAAGAAGAACATCCACCATTGGTATATAAATCATTAGATATTGAGGATGACTTTGGTGGTTAGATTCCATCTTATGATATATCTAATCATGTACCTACCACCACCCCTTCCACATATTATATAAAAAAATGTTTTTAGTGAATTCTAATTATACCTGATGGATGTCTTGAATCAACTCGCTATTAGTTTTTTGAACTCAATATGTCTTGTTAGAGAAGATGACATAGCCAGGATAATAAATTTGGTAATTTCACATATTAAACCATGATTAAAGATAAAAATGTATCTTATGTTGAATAATATTGAGTATTTCAAATAACATGTGATTGATTGTCAAGATAACCTTTCAGATATGATGTTAAATTTGGACCAAATATTTTTGATTTTTGTATTTCAAGATTCAAAATCAATTTCTTAACCTATTGATTCTCATGTCCCATCTATTGATGAGGATAGAATCAAAAAACTCATAATATAATAGTTTATAGTTTATTATATTTAATTTTATAAAATTATATAAGGGGTGTGTGATGGTTTTAAAATCCATGCTTTTGAGACATCAGTGTTAGTCAAAAAAATTTCAAACGGTCTGGTAATGAGGGAGAAAATATTAATATATATTTTTACTTTTATCTTAGTTGAATATCCACCAATTCTTTCCAAAAAAAATTTATATCTTGATTGTTATTTTAGGATTCTTCCCTTTTCCCTAGCATTCATGTACCATGTTAAAAAGATAAAAGTTCTAACTGTAGTTCTAAAATCCTTCATGGAGAACAATGAGGAATATTTTTTGGAAATAGAACATTGATCTAGAATATTAAAGGATCTTATTAGGTTCCTATAACATTAAATCAACTCATTAAACAATTAAATACATTCTTCTCCTACTTTACCCATTCCTTAAAACCCTCCTTCTACTAAAAAAATATTATTAATACTATTGTCTTGGATTTTATAAAATTAACGTATAACCTTCATCATATTTATTAGTGGTGGTAATTCTAGAAACTAGTACATCAAGTGGACCACAACCTATCCAGCCTGCCTCAACCTATACCTCGTATGAAAATAATCCCATACTCTATAATGATGTTCATAATGTGACTGATTCTGATTCTAATTAGAATTACTATTAGCGACACTTCTTATAAAAAATTATTCTTATAATATTTTAATGAAATACACTTTTTAACTTCAAGTGTTATTAATATTAATTTAGTTTGTTTAATATCTCTTTTATATTTTAATTTAGTTTCCTTTTCTCACACGTATACTTTTAAATAATCCAAAAAGGGGGGTTGAAATTGATTGTAGTGGATAATGTTTGGGAAAAATTCTTTTTAAATTAAATCGATAAAAATAGATAATAGTTGAAATATACAACTTAATTCATATAAATGTTTTAATAAATTCCCAATATTTGATATTTCGATAAAATATGTTTTGGATGCATTAAATTCATTCCATTCTATATTTCATTATTTGGGATCATTAGAAATATGGATATTGTTTGATTAGTTTTGAACCTATACATTTTAATGATCTAAAATCTCATTTCATATGCATCTGAAGAATTTCATTTATTATTATAGTCAACTTTTTTGATGACACAATGATTTCAAAATCATAATTCTAGAGGTTATCATGGCCACTAACCCAGTGAAGAAGCTTGTGCAATCCTGATGATAAATTCTTATTGTGTATGTTATTGAATATTAAACTCCGAGTGACTGTATATATAATCAATTGGCCATGCATCAGATGAGAAAATTCGTTCTATGTCATGGTTTGATCATGAATTGGATTTCAAGTGAAATCATATTATTGAATCAACCACCCCATAAAGATCAATTTACAATGTTTCTTGTAAAGATTTTTTTAAGACTTGAACTGACTGTGTGTGTAATGTAGTGACTTCATGAAGAAAATAAGTAACATTGTGAAAAAAGAACCTACTTCGCGATGTAATGAAATTTCCTTGTGAAAAGTTAAATTTGATCTCAATAAGAAGTTCATTGACTGTTTGATGTATATAATCTACTACCTGGAAATAACAAGTGGCATGGGGAAAAAATAAAGTAAATATGTGTAACAAATTATCTACCTCAGGAATAAATAAATTAACCACATGTGGAAAATAATTGACTGCAATAACAATCCAACGTACCATGAAAAGTTTCATTATAAAAGTGACCATGGAAATTAACTATGAAAATTAATTATAAACAAACGTAATTGTGAATTATGCTTAGTCTAAGTGAAAATTTCTAACTTATGTAGGTTTTTTAAATATCCAATAGCACAATTTTGGATCATTAATTGTAGAGTCAGTTCATTTTATACTATAATAAATATCCACCAATTGATATTTTTAAATGGATTTCTCTTTAAAAATTAATTCCACACCAAAAAAAGATTTCTAAGACAGTAGATAATAAAAGATAATATGTGTGTGTCTGAGAGATATACTGATTCATGGAGGAATTTTTTAACATTCCATGAAACATTGTTTTTGATACTTCTTGGTAAAAACAATTTGATTCTATTCAATGATAAAAAATTTGTTTGATCAACCAAAGCTAATAAAACATAGAAACAATTAGAATTCTCACTTTCTATCCCTTTCTATTTCTATTATATCTTAAATTTTAAGGTATATTTCTTATACTATTTTTATTATTTATAGAGTCTTATTTTTGGTATTGGAGATTGATATACATCTCTCTTATATTAATTTATTTCTATAATACTGTGTGGAACTATGGAAGACACTATGTGTAGCATAGACTTCCAAAAATCAGTTGTTCTTATTAAAAACTGGTTTATGTTATGGATTAGTTTATTAATTTTATAATGTTCTTAGAAATTATAGATTTTCAAGTGTATAGGAATAGGTATCGACTTAACACAAAAACAATTTATTATTTCATTATGTGTATTCTTTTTTATATGTTTTAAATAGTAAATTGTTTTTGTTTTAAAATATTTAGATAAAATCACTACATTGATACATAACAGCAATTTTTATTTTATATAATGTTTTGATTCATGTAAAACTATTTCAAAATTTAATTTTGTTTTACAGTATATGATATATAACTTTTTAGAATATTTTTTAAAAAAATTATTTACTTCAAAAAAATTAATTAAAGTGTATGTATTTTTATAAATAATGTTGTTTAGTTTTAGATAGCTTTTTAATAAAATTAATTAGAAATTCAATTAAAAACTATCTTGCGTTGTACGCTCTAACTGACACTATAATTCCCCAACATTAAAACATTACATAATATTATGATAAATCAAGAATTTAAATTAATGATCTTTTTAGATTCTTATTTTTAGAGAATTAGTCCATAAATTTTACATTACATCTCAAATATTACAATGTAGTCACTTATACTCTATAAAATCTTTTTTACAACAATACAATCCTAATTAAAACATGAATTCCATTCTTGATATAAATATTCTTTAATTAATCCTTTCTCTTTACCTTATTTATACCTTGTGAAAAAACATTTCAAAAACTTGTGATAATCATAAAAATCTCAGTAAGGGTTATAAAATAAGGAAAAAAAAATTAGTTCATCAATACATAAAAATCAAAAAAAATCATAAATTTCAATCATAAAACATAAAATCATACCTCATGAAATCAAAATATTTATTAATAACACATAAAATAATAAATCATAAAGGTAACTTGTGGCATCCATAACATACTTAAATTGTAGCTTTCACAGCTACATAGGGAGTTATGTTTGGAATACCCATCACAATATATTCCCTAAATCACTTAAGAGAAACATTAATGTTTACATTTGACACATTTCCAAATTCATTGGAGAGCTATCTCAGACTCAAATGCAATAGGTTTATCACAGAACCACATGTATACGTAAACAATTCCCAATAACCATAACATAATTATAACACATAAAACAATCATAAATGAAAGATAACATTTCTACATTCTAATCATAATATAAAATTTCATGATATTGACATAATAAATAGTTTGTCAAAACCATTTTCAATACCAACATTCATGAAATTGGTATTTGGTATTTATTTTCATTTTTCAAAAACATTACGGATTGTTATTGAAGCCAGATATCAAATAATGCTCGCGGCAGTGGAATGGTCATTATTGTCATTTATGTTAACAAGAAACATTACATTTGTAATTTATTAAAACACATTTAAGAATAATCATCCCATTGAATGAAATGAAAATTTAAAGGTTTTTATACAATATATAAAATAAAGTCATGTATAAATCAAAATATGGCCTAATGAAAGCTGATTTAGACGAAGTCCCTTACATTGAGTCTGACTCATCATGTATGTTACGTGTTCTTCCTGAATAATAATCTTAAGTTAATTTATACTTAATTCAGAAAATTTATCAAGTATATTATTCGTTTTGCATATAGTAATACCTCATTATAAATAGTACATAATTATTTAATTTAATATTGGTCTTTTTGATTATATTTGGTACTTGAGTCAGAAATGGCCTTTTTAGAATTACAAATTTTCTATGTGGTAAAATTTACATAATCTAAAGATTGATATATTTTATTTATATATCATATATTTCATATATATGCAGTATATATATGTATTTAAAATAGTATATAACATTTTGAGATATGAAATGAAATGCACTATTCATGGAGATTGAAAGTCGTACATACGAATGAAAGCTACATTAATTTATTTTTCATATTTAAAGGAATGAAAATTAAATAACATATAGGAATATTTTAATTCCGGTATAATATAAAATTTTATATACATTACATAAGTTCATTAACTCCATAATTTATATGTTTCATGTATGGAATGAACGAGTCATATCACTTTGTGGGGGCTGTAGTCCACACTTCCTCGAATGAAATTATTGTAGTTACACATTATAGAAATTTTAAATGTTATATTTGAATAAAAAAAATAGAAACATTAAGCTTAAATAAATTAAATATATAAAAAATATAAATATAGTGCAATCTTAATGGCCACTAGGAGAGACGATAGGAGATAATTGAACAATCATCGTTTCATGAGGTAGTAGTTCGTCATCCAAAGAAATAGTTTCTTCTATATTAATTAGATAGAGGGTTTTGTAAGTGTAATTCGAATCCATCTCATAAAAAAATATTATTATATTGTGTATATTGATTTTTTTATTTAATCCATGAATAAAGAGATCATTGGGAGTAAAGATGTAAAATAATGGAAAGAAACTTTTGAGAAGACAGTACCTCTTAAAACATGTAAATCCTATTGACTTGAGCCAAAATCATATCTAGAATTTCGTTCTTCCTATATTAATTATTATAGTAGTAAGAGAGGGATGTTGGGAGCTTATTTGGAAAGATGTTGGATGAGCCATGGGTCTTGATTGGTGTGATTAAATTGGTTGTGGTGATTCCCTTTTATAAGAGGGAGGAGGGGATCTTTAGAAAAATATGAAAGTATTATTTTATTATAAAATGACTTTATTATTGAAAAGGACCCAAATACCTTTATTTCAAATATAATATTCTTTTGTGTCAAAAAAATTTCAACTGATAGGTCATGAACAAGTCTAGGTCAAAAATTTAACATTATATTTTAGCTTTAACAATTAGTTAACTAATTTAACTCTTACCATTTCTTCATTTATATTCATACTATATAGTAAATATAATTACAATAAAATATTAATAGAACATTAAGTGGTTAATCAATTAAATTTTAAATAATATATTTTTTATTTGGAATAATCTTATATTTTTAGGACTCTAATATCATTTAATAAAATATTATTTATTTTAAAAACCCATTTATGTCAAAATTTATACTATTAATATCTTGGATTTATAAGACGTATAAAAACATGATTATTTCAAAAAATCATCATTAATTAAAATATAACAAGTTATTCAAAATCGTAATATTATTTTATGGCATAAAATGTTTTAAAATAAATTTAAATTAATATTTATAATCATGTTTATTTAAATCATTCATTAATAAGGTAATAACTATATCTTTATTATTTCAGAAATATATTTATTTATTTGATTCTAGAAAATCTAAAATAAAATACACTGATGTAGGAAATAATTTTAGATTTATAATGAATATTTAGTGTCGGAATGACCACTTATATATCCCCGTCAAAATTTTACTAAAAGATAAATGATTATGTTTCATTTTTCTTTACATTAAATAAAATCTTATAAAATGAAATTTTCAACTCTATGTGGCTCCATGGGGTCCCAAAATCGACCCAAGGATGACCATTGTCGTAAATATCTTTTTCAATAAGATTATAATGCATTATATGGTGGTTTTATATTATTATGATATTATTTTTTACCCTTATTTAAAAAATTTACCCTTTAACCATGATAAATAAAATAATTACTAGAGTTACTATTCATAATGCCTAAAAATAGAAGGTACATATTTACAAAATATCGTAATCCTGATTCCAAATATGGATCCATTTTTTCAAATTCAAAACACATAAGTTACAGTAAAAAATTCTAAATTATTTCCCATCTTCAAAACAAAAAAAGCGTGTTTTTATGTAGAAAAAACAACCAAAATATTTACTTGTGTTTATGTCCAATTTCAAAGTGAAATTACTTCCAAAGACCAAAATTGGATTAAATGATAAAAATAGAATCCAATTAAACTTTACAACCAATTAAAATTACCATCTAACAATATAAATTTATTAGATGCAAATGTATTTTTGAATTAAAATGCAATATTTTTAACTATTCATTTAAAAATGTATATTATCAAAAAAATACCAAAAATTTCATTCAATGTAAATTTTAATGTCCTGATTCAATATAAGATGATTATTATTTTCAAATATAACATATAAAGTTGACAAAAAATAGATTTAAAAATTGTTCTCGCTCAAAAGGAAGTAAAACTACATATTAAAAATATTAGAGTATTTATGCTTAAAATTGGATTAATTCACCTTTTAAGCCTCTAAATTTTATTGGATAAATGTAAAAAAAATTAACAAAAATGTTTAGTCAATATATGGTTAGTTCTTTTCATTACTACCAATAAAATGACTAGGTTTTAATTACCATTTAAAATAATAATATATTATTATTATTATTATTTTCAGTATTACTCTGCCTTATGTGAAACTTAATATTTTGGATAAATCCATTGCTTCATTTCAAGTACCTCATCCAACATAGCATCCCCATTAAAGTAAATTTAATATTTAATTCACGAATATTAATAAATAAGAAAATGAAATATTCATTATTTACCTAGGAAGTTTCATCCTTCCCCCCTTTTGGAAATTGTGTCCTCTCAATTTTATTCACTTAACCAATAAGTGGGGGAATTAATCCATCATTGAATTATTAGATTCCCATTTTACCTCTTTAATCATATGGGTTTTCCAAAAAGAACCTTACCTAATGAATTACCTTATTCCACAAAACATGTTATCTTCAATCAAGAATCTAGACTTGTTGTTCCTCATATGAGAGATTCTCTTCCAACTGAACTATTTATGGACTCAAAACATGAGATGGATCTCGTATATACTTTCTCAACATTGAAACATGAAAAATAATGTGTACCTAGGATAAACATGGAGGTAAATCCACTCTATAGGCAACAGATCATACATTATTTCAGATTCCATAGGGTCCAATGAGCCTCAGACTCAAGCTTCCATTTCTACCAATACACATCACACTTTTCCATGGAGAAACTTTTAGAAAGACATGATCACCTACCTAAAAAGAAATATCCTTCCTCCAGTTATCTGCATATCTTTTCTACCAGACCAAAGCTGTTCTCATGTGTTTTTGAATCAACAAAACATTTTTTGGATTTTCTTCTACCAATTCTAGTCCCATCAAATTCCTTCCATGTACTTCATCCAAAAATGATGGAGTTCGATAACCCTTTCCATATAATTATTCAAAAGGTACCCTCGATATTCTATAATGAAAAATATTTTTATCAGAAAAATCATCCAAAGAAAGACGTTGGTCCCAAATTCCCTGGTAATCATGGGAATAATCACATAGCATATCATCCATTGTCTGAATTGTTCATTCTAACTACCAATATAATTGAGGATGAAAAGTTGTACTAAAATTTAATTCAGTTTCCAATGTCTTTTGAAGGCTCTTCCAAAAGTTATAAGTGAACCTAGGATCCTGATCTGATTCAATAGAGAGGGTAACTCCATGTAACCTAACTATATCTTTAATATAAAATCGATAATGTTGATATAAAGATAGAGTTTCTCAAATAGGAAGGAAATGAGCATATTTAGTTATTCAATCATCAATAAAACAAATTTCAATTTTAACTCATGAAGTACTTGGTAATCCCACTACAAAATAAATAGAAACATTTTCCAATTTCCACTATGGTATTGGAAATAGATGAAACATCCATTTCAGTAATTGTCGTTCTGATTTAACATTTTTACAAGATACACACTTCATAGTAATGTCAGCAAATATCTTTTTTCATTCCATCCCACCAGTAATACTCCCATAGATTTCAATACATTTTAGTACTGCCAGGATAAACTAAAAACGAGGAACTATGAGATTCACATAACAACTATTTCTTTAATTTTTAATCACAAATAACACATAAAATGTTTCTAATCCTCATAACACAATATTTATCAATATTAAATTAAGGTATCATTCTCTTCTGAACCAATTCTTCCTTTTTCTGTAACTCACTCTCTTCTTTTTATGCTTTCGTTATTTTTTCTGCTATAGACGATTTCACTACCACCTAAAACAAAAAACAAAAATAATTCCTTGCACTAGCAATTTCCAATACAAAATTCACCAAACCAAAAACAAAATAATCTCATTCCAAACCTTTTATTGTTAATCAAGAATTATTCTTTAGACTCAATGCATCAACCACATTATTTTCCTTTCATGTATGATAATAGATCATTCAATCATAATCTTTGATAAATTCTATGAATCTCCTATATCTCATGTTTAATTCTTTATGAGTGAATATATACTTAAAAAATTTGGGATCAATATGTTTTTCACACATTACACCATAAAAATGATGCCTCCAAATTTTAAAAGCAAAACCTACAAGAGATAATTCCAAATCATTTGTAGGGTAATTTTACTCCAGAGGTTTCAACTGATGCGAAGCATATGAAATTACCTAATCATTATGTATAATGATACATCCAAGCCGTTCCGATAAAGTTTTAATAGAGATAACAAATTCACAATTTCTTGTAGTCAGTGCGGAAACTGGGGCATTCACCAGTCTTCTTTTCGATTCATGAAAACATTCATCACACTCTTTTTACCATAGGAACATAACACCTTTTCGAGATAACATAATCTGCGGTCTAGATAAACATGAAAAATTTTCATCAAACCTCTAGTTATAACCTTCTAAACCATGACAACTATGAATCTTTGTTATATTTTTGGGCCCTTCTAATTCTTTAACAACTTTTTCTTTAGTAGGATCTACATTTTTTCCATCTATAGAAACAATGTGACCAAGTAATGAAATGTTTTTTAATAAAAACACACACTTTATAAATTTCCCATATAGTTTCTTTCCTTTTATGGTTTTCAATAATACCCTTAAATTACTTTCATACTCCACTTTATCTTTTGTAAATAAACAAATATCTTTAATAAACAAAACGAAAAACAAATCCAAGAACACATAGAAAATTATGTTCATATGATCCATGAATACATGAGTTGCATTGGTTAACCCATAATGCATAACTACAAATTCATAATTGCTATATCAATTAAAAAATGTTGTCTTCAGAATTTCAGACTCCTATAATTTCAACTGATGGAACCCCGACCTCATGTCAATCTTCAAAAAATCCTACAGTCTCTGGATCAGATCAAACTAATCATCGAAATGAGGCAAAGGATTCTTGTTCATGAAATTTATTTTATTCAAGGATATATAATCAATTAATAGTCTCATTGAACCATATTTCTTTTTAAAAAAATGACAGAATAACCCATGGTGATGTGCTAGGTTGAATGAAACATTTATCTAATAACTCCTGTAATTTCTTCTTTTACTCTAAAAGTTCAAATTAAGCTATATGATAAGGGGGTTTGGAAATTACCTTAGCATCAAGAACTATGTCAATAGTAAATTCAACTTCCTGATCATGTATTATACTAGGAAACTCAACAGAAAAAACATAAAGATACTCTTTTACCACTGGCACATCATTAATCTGAATAGATCATTTGTTTTCATCAATATGTCCAAGGTAACATCTTTTTCCATATTTTACTAGTTTCTAAGATTCCTGATATGTTATCAAAAGCATTGGATCATTTGTGTACACAAACTGAAATTCTTTCTGAATAGAAACTTCTTTATCCCTATTGTCAGTCTTAGAAAGTTAAACATAAATCCAATCCATACCCAAAATAACATTGAACTATATTATAGGAAAAACAATAATGTATGAAGGTAGATTATTTCATCACACAAGTACATGAATGTTCTTATAATTTCTTATTGTATCAATATTTCCTCTAGGTGTTTTCACCCCAAGTTTAGGGTTTATATAATGGGATTTAATTCCTAATTTACAATAAATTTCACATAAGTGAAATAATGTGTAGACCCTGAATCAAACAACTCATTGGCATAATCTGAATAAACAAATAGTGTATATGATACTACTTCATTTGATGGCACAACATCTACTGAAGTAGATGCAAAGGATTTCACCACCATGGAATTCTATTATTCCAGATGCTTTCCCTTATTATAATTCATTTTTAGAGACTCATTTTTATAATGACCCATTTCAATGCACTTAAAATAGTTTTATGGATGTAAATAATATTTTTTCTTACCATTAACCTAATCTTTTTTTGGGAAATTACGAGCCTTATGTCCCATTTTACAACATCGGTAGCACTTAATAGAATTCAAAAGGCATTCCCCATGGTTCTTTTTACCACAATATTTACAAATTGTAAACAGAAGTTTCTTTCCATCAAACATTGTTGAAGATTTATAACCTTTCAACTTCCATCGTGACCACTTTTTTGGAATTTTTTAAAGAACACCTGATCATCGGAAAACACAATTTCCACCTTCTACGCACATCTAACAACATTTTCATAACATTTAAACTCATGTGAAGCTAAAACCCTACAGTACTTTGTCTTTAATCCATAGTAAAAATGATTGATTTTTATATCAATATCATGTATGAAATTTTGAGCATAGATTTATAATTAGGAGAATTTTTCTTCATAAACAGCCACTAAGTCATCCTCCTACCACAATTCAAAGAATTTCATTTCCATCCTATGTTAAAACACCATAGGAAAATATTTATCAAGAATCATACCTTTGAATTCATCTAACCAATATGACCAACCTCCTCACCACCCATAATATTGTTAACCATCAACCACCACTAATCGGAATCACCTTCAATATGGAAAACATATTGAGTAACCTTTAATGTTTTTAACACCTCATTATATCAATAATATTTTTTAGTGTTTTAATCCACAATTTAGCTAGAACATGGTGATATGATCCTCTGAATGATGCGGGATGTTTCCACATGAAATTATCCACTACTAACATGTTCCTTTGTGGTCGATATGGATAATCTCATTCATGGATGCCACCACCATATATAGACTGAGTCAACTAGGCCATCATTACAAAAAATAGTTCAGTTCTGATTCTGACCATCTCATGTTACTGATTTGGAAGGTTGTTTTACTCTGGATGTCATCCCAACACAGTTTTCCTATTTCCTCTATGAAAAACCATTTTGAACATAGAAATATCATTGGTGAAACAACATGGTAATATTCAAATATTGTATCATTTCAATTTTTCCATAAAGTAAAAAATATTAATGGATGTTAAATTAACAATATCGTAACACCTAAATTTTTCTAAAACTAACATTGATACAAAATATAAGACCACAACCTTAAAACATTACTTAATCTTGAGTTAAATCAATAATTCACATTGAGGGTCTTTTTTGGATCATTTTTTTGATTTAATCCATAACTATTTCATTACATATGAAATATTTCAATTTAGACACTTCTAATATATCCACTCTTTTACCCAAAAAATATAAACAAAACTATAATTATTTTCTTGATATAAGTAATCTTGAATTATTCTTTTCTCTTATCAATAGTTACATTATTTGACAAAAATTACAAAAACATCAGATGGGCATAAAAATATTAGTAAGGGTTATAAAATAATGAAATAAACCATTAGTCCATCAATACATACAAATCAATAAATTCATAAATCAATAAGCTCATACCCCCTAAAATCTTAAAATTTATGAATAGCATATAGAAATCATAAATCAAAAACGTTACTTTTGGAATAAATAACATATTTACCTTTTAGATTTGACAACTACATAGGGATTTATGTTTGAAATACAAATCACAGTATATTCCATAAATCTCTTAGGGGAATCCTTAACTTTTACCTCTGTCACATTACCCAATGCATTGGATAGTTATCTCGGGCTCACCCACCCTAGGTTTATCATGGAACCACCTATATACGTAATCAATGCCTAAGAACCATAACAAAATCATATCAAATAAAATAAGCATAAAGGAAATATAACATATCCACATTCCAATCACAATATAAAATTTCATGATGATGAAATAATAAATAATTTCTCAAAATTATTTTAAATAAAAATATAATATAAAATGTTATTTTTTATTTATTTTCATTTTTTTTGAAAACGTTACATCTTGTTATGGAATTCAGATAAAAAATAATTATTGTGGCGACAAAAAGTTTTTTATCATTGCTTATGTTAAAAAAGAAGCATTCCTTTTGTTATTTTGTAAAATGAATCATATAAAAAGATTTCATTTGAATTAAATGAAAATTCAAAGGGTTTTATACACCGTATAAATTAATGTCATGTATAAATCAAAATATGCTTCAATTAAAGGAGATTGAGATGAAGTCCCTTACCTTGAGTCTGACTCATCACGTATGTTCCATGTTCTTCAGGAATAATAAACATAACATGATTTATAATTGTTTCAAAACCATTTTTAAGTTTATTATTTCATTTATATCTACTAATAACTCATTATAACCATTAAATAATTATTTAATTTAATATAGGTTCGTCGATATTTTGTACTTGAGTCAAAAATAACTTGTTATAATTTCCAATTTTCTATGTCGTCAAAAGTCCATTATCTCCAAAATGATATTCATAATTTATATGTAATAAAAGACATGTATATCTAGTATATATATGTATTTATAATACTACATAACATTTTGGGATAAGAAATCAAATGCACCTTTCATTGAGGCGGTAAGCTATATGTACGCATTAACGATACTTTCATTTATTTTTCATATTTAAATGAATGAAAACAAAATGGTTCATATGTATATTATAATAAAATTATAATATCATACTCTATATAAGTTATATAATTTCATTAATTCCATCCTCTATATGTTCCATTTATGGCATGAACGAGTCAAATGACTTTGAGGGGGCGGTATTCTGCACTTCCTCAAATGAAATTATCGTATCTACATATTATGGAATGAATAAAATATGATTTAATTATTAAAAAATATAAGAATATAGAAAAAATAAATATAATATATATAATATAAAAATATAGTGTCATCATAATGGCCTCCTTGAGAGGCGGTAAGAGATAATTGAACAAACATCGTTTCATGAGGCAGTAGTTCACCGTCCACATAAACAATATGTTCTAAAATCATTAGAGGTAGGTGTGTTTATGATTATTTTAAATCATTCTACTAAAAATATCCTAGTATATTATGTATACTAGTGTTTTTATTTAACAAAATAATAATAAGATCATTTAGAGTGAAGAAGTAAAATAATTTAAAGGAACTTTAGAGAAGATGGTACCTCTTAAAACGTGTAACACATTCTGATTTGTGCCAAAAGGCTTTATTGAATTGAATTATATATAAATTAAGGATTCTAAGAGGAAGAGAGATATTTTGGGAGATTATTTAGGAATATATTGGACCAAAAAAGGATCTAGATTGGTGTGATTAAATGGGTCGGGTGATGCCCTTATATAAGGTGGAGGAGGGGAACATTAGTAATGTTTGAAAGAATTATTTTATTATAAATTGATATTCATTTTCAAAATGTCCAAAAGTAATTTATTTAAAATATAAGATGTTATTGGGTCGAAAAAATCTCAACCAATAAGTTTCAGAAAATTCTAGGTCACAAATTTAACCTTATCTTTTAGTTTTAAACCTTAGTTTAATAATTTTACTCTTACCTTGTGTTTTTATATTTTTCATAATATATGGTTAATATAATTACTATAAAATTCCAATCATACCAAAGTGGTTCATTAATAACATTTTGAACATTATCTAAATCATTTTTCCAATTCTTATATTTTTAGGACTATTATATCATTTAATAAAATTGTATTTTCTTTTTAAAAACCCGATTTATGTCATTTTCTATACTATTAATATCATGACATTTTAAAAAACATAACAACTTGATTTTTTTTGAAATAACATCATTATTTCAAGTTTAACAGTTATTAATCTTTTATAAACAAATTTTATAGCATAAAATGTTTTAATATAAATTTATTTTAATATTTATAATCTCATTTATTTTAATCATTCATTAATAAGGTAATCAATACATCATCATTATGTCATAAAAATATTTATTTATATTGTTTCTAAAAATTATAAATAAAATACCATGATTTGGGAAATAATTGTAGATTTATAATGACTATTTATTGGAAAAGTTATCACCTATATAACACCAAATTAAAAAAAATTTACTAAAAGAAACATGTTTATGTTACAATTTTCATTATTTTAAATTAATTCTTATAAAATGCAATTTCCACATCCAAGTGGCTTCATGGGGTTCCAAAATTGACCCATGGATGACCGTGGTCATACATATCTCTTAAGTTAGCATTAGTACACATATTAAGAAGGATTTATATTATTATAATAATATTTTTACCCTTATTTTCCAAATTTATCCTTTAACCAAGGTAAATAAAATAATTACTGAATCTAAAATTCATAATGTAAAAAAATAAAACGTACCAATTTACACAATTTGGAACTCTTGATTTGAAAGATGGAATCTATTTTTCCAAATTCAAAACATATAAGTAGTAGTAATTAATTTAAAATTAATTCCCATTGTCAAAACCTAAAAGTGAGTTTTTAAGAAGTAAAAACTGCCAAAAGATTGACATGTGTTTATGTCCAATTTCAAAGTGAAATTACGTAAAATGACCAACATTGGATTAAAATATAAAAAAATAATCCAATTACTCTTTAAAACTAATTATGTTTACAACCTATCTTTATAAATTAATAAGATGAAAAGAATTTTTTGAATTAAAATGCATTATTTTTCAATATTCATTAAAAATAAACATTATTAGAAAAAAAACAAAAACATCATCCAAAGTAATTTTTGAAGTCCAAATTATATATAATAAAATTAATTATTCCCATAGAACAAATAATACTGAATAAAATATAGATAATAATTGTTCTACATCAAAAGGTCGTAAAACAACCTTTTAAAAATATTTGAGTAGTTATGCTTATAATTGGATTCATTCTCTTTTTTAGCCTCTAAATATTATTGGATAAATGTAAAAACATTTAATAAAATTGTTTAATATTAATATGGTTAGTTTTGTTCATTTTTTCCAAAACAATAGCTAGGATTTAACTACCACTTAAAATAATAATAGTATATTATTATTATTATTAGAATAACTCAGCCTTGTGTGCAACATTTGATTTCGTCGAAACCCATTGTTGTGTGTTGGTTATGCCATAAAACAAAGAATCCACTTAAATTTAATGTCAATATTTAATTCTCAAATATTAATAAATATAAAATTTTCATATTCTTTATTTACCTCGGATGTTAGAGACACCCTTGGAACCAATATCCATAATCATATTGTCTAATATAACGTTGATAAAATCATTGATTTTTTTCATCAAATAATTAAAAACTTTTTTCTTAATTCATTCACAAATGGTGATGAAATATCTACTAATGAGCCATGAAATAGGACCTATATCAAAAATGGAATGAATTTTCTATAGGTATTCTCACCCTAAGGAATCTGATTTGGTATACATAAATGAAACAGTGAAATATCAACAATTTTAAGTTACCTTAATGGTTATGTGTTAGGAAAAATAGATGATGAGTCTTAAAGAAATATATTTATTCCATAAAACTCATATATATTGATTATTCATAGAATCATTCTTTCATAAACTGGAATGCTTCTTAGCCATGTATGCATGGTTGGTGCTGGAATTGTTTTTTATAAAGTGGTTCTGTTGTCCACCTTGTAGGTTCTGGGTGAAGCTGAAGTGTAGGAGGGGTGGTGGCCAACATTTTTTTCATTTTCAATGAATATTCAAATATTATGTTATGATGAAATTTGAGATCAATATATTTTAATCAATAAACAAGAAAAGGATATTAACCTGGAACCAAGTGGGAGGAGATCTACAGATGTTGTTTATAAGTAATTTGATAAAACAACTATTACCTCTAAGGTTATTATTTATTTGTTTATTCATCCTTCCATGGAACTATACTTCTCCATCATTTAATTTTATAATCCATCCATATGGATTCTCTAGTAGTAATCCTCATGTTCCCCAAAAATCTGAAGATGTCACCGAAGGAGTCTCTAGGTGCAAGCACAGAAGATCCTTGTGCTTGCGATGTCCATCATTGATCTCCTTGAGAACCTTTACCAAATAATTATCAATAACCCCGGGATAGAAGATCTCTATAATTCATGAGAGAATTCTTGTATTGGGATGAACTCTCTAGGCTTGAGATATTTTCTACAATCCATTGTGGACAACAATTTACATGGCTAGGGTTATGAGAAAATAATCATAATTGGGTATTTATATAACTCTGGTTAGAATAACATAATTTTTCAAGATCCTTGAATTATTTTATTAATCACAGTGAAACCCCTTGTCAAATTATAATAGTATTATTATTATTTCTTTACTGTAACCTAACTTTACAATTATAATTAAATATTATTTAATAAAATAATATACCACATTATTATATCTCAATGGACCCTTGAACTGGTTCCGCCAATCCTATGTCATATTTATTGATCATCGAACAATGTATATATATTTAATAAATAATTATCACTTCATTATTCTATAATAAATAGAAAATAAATATTCACTAAATAGAAAATAAATATTTATTAAATATTACACCATAATATATTCTCTAGAATTACAATTGTCGTAATAAACATGATCAGGAATACATGAATGATTATTAAACCACACCCATGAAATTATCAATAAAATCTTTATGTTACATGCAATGTAAATTATTTAACCGACATACTTGATACACTTAGTGTGTGACCCTCTAGGCCTCTTTTATAAAGTCATTCTGCAAAGTAGCCTAATGTCCAAGGATAGCGTCTATCAACATGGAAATTCACCCCTAGAGAATAAAGTTATTGATGTAATGACAAGACACCTCATATGAATGTTTACTATGTAATATAATCCCTTCAACAGAATATCTCTAATTGAGTAGTATTCATGATTATATCATCATCCTATATGCTCGATATCCCTTTCATTGATTTCCCTGAAATAGAAATTGTCTATTTATCACCATTCCCATAGATTTATTTCAGACATAACATTTCAACCAAATGGATTTAGATATTATCTTTCGTTAAATAATAGAAGGTATAAATCATTTACAATATTATTCATTAATTTAGCATTACTCTTGATGCACCCAACATATCCAACATCTCCATGAACATTTTTAATCGTGGTTTCACCAACACATCTTAGTGATCAAATCATAATTTTCATTAATAATATTCTAAAATTCTAAGTACCAATACACACATCCGCAGATACGAACATTGAATGAAACAAATAAATGTAGATTTACTATTGTCACATCCTGCTCTCAAAATATCCTCTTGTACATTACCAATGGTGTAAACCATGAGAAGGAGGCTCAAATTCCAATGAGTCTCCACCATGGATTGCATGTATCATTTCTGTCCCTAAAATTTTATCATTGGGAAACAAAACATATATTCAAGAATATTTTCATGGTACATTTGGTTTCTCATCATATTAGAGATCTATGAAATTTTACTTTGATAAATACTTTTAGACCATTATCAAATACAATGGAACTAATAATAACAATATTGATGTGATAAGGAATTTATAAATATTCAAACCCATGAATATAAGTTTATATAAATTACAAAAGAAGTTTTTCATGGGTACCAACTCCAACAGACTCCCACTTTAACTAGATCCAACTACTACCAACATTTATTCTACTAGCTCTCATATGATACTCATACTTATATAGAGATATTCCATTAGTCAAGGGGTTAACCGTGTTCTATTTTCTGGGAACCCTTATCACTATAATCACACCTCTCTAATAAAAACCGCTCACGAGGTGATACATTGGGAGTATGTTCTTTGTATGTTGATGTGACCTTGACACTTTTTCAATATCCATTGTTTCATTATTATCAAAATATAATGTAATAGGCTCTTTAATTATAGGTACCACATCAAGTTACTTGAGAATGTTTCAAATCCCGATGGCTTCCTTGGATGCTACAGAAGATGCTATGTACTAAGACTCCACTGTGGAATTAGATACAACTGGATTCTTTCAACTCTTCTAAATCACAGATTCACTGTTGAGATAGAAACCATATCTTGATTGTGACATCAGATCAATATAATCTATTAGAAAACCATCATCATCATACCCTCTAATTACAAGCTCTTCATATCCTCCATACACCATAAACATATCCTTAGTTCATATCAGCTACTTAAGGATAGTCTTTACAGAAGTCTGATGTTGTTCTCCTAGTCTTCTTGATATTTTCCTACCATGTTCATTGAAAAGGAAATACTAATCCAAGTACATAACATGGTATACATGACTGATCATATCACTAAAACCTATGGAATATTACTTATTATCTCTTTCTCCTATTATTTACGGGGATATATTTTCTTAGAAATATGTAAAACAAGTGATGTTGGAACCAATAACCTATTGAATTTTTCCATACTACATTTCTATAGTATGTGGTCAATATAAAATCTTTTTCTTAGTCCAAGCTTCCTCTTTGATCTATCTTGAATGATCTTGATCCCTTGAATGTAGGTTGCTCTGCCTATTTCCATTATGGGGAAGCACTTTTTCAACAATTCCTTAATTGGCCGTAAGACTGGTATGTCATTTATAACATGTAATATGTAATCAACATACACTACTAGGATAATGACGCAATCCCATTAAATCATTTGTAATCGCATTTCTCAAATTCATACATAATTAAACAAAATTATTTTATGGCTTAATCAATTCAAATATTCCATGACCTATATGCTTTCTTCAATGCATAAATGGATCTCTATAACTTGAAAACCCTTTTGGAATCACCTGGTGTGACAAACCCTTCGGGTTGTATCATATATACATATTCTTGAAGATTCCCATTATTGAAAGATGTTTTTTCATACATATTCCAAATCTCATAGTCATGGAATGCTTCTATTGAAATTATGAGTATGGTGGATTTAATGATTGAAACTGGTAAAAATGTTTCATCATTGTAAATTCCTTGCTTTTTTTGAAACCTTTAGGAACTACCCTTTCTTTATAGATACTTTATTTGTCTTCCAGGTCTATTTTCCTCTTGAATAACCATTTCCAATCAATATTCATTACATAAACTCGCACATCGACCAGAAACAAAACATGGTTCTAATAAATGGAATCCCTCTAAGAATTCATAACTTTAACCATCTGGTATCTTATGTGATCTCTAATACATCCTTTTAGGATATAGGATCGTCATTGTCCAAAAATAATGATCCACCATCCTTGGTGACTAGAAATCATATCCCAACAACTTCATTACCTCTCATACACTTCTATGAAGTACTTGAATTTTTGGAAATACATCTTCCAAGGGGACCTGTGGAACTTGTTCCTGTACTAACTCATGTGTATCATGAGCATCAAATTCATCAATGTCAACTTCTCTCCCATTATACTTTTTGAGGATGTGTTTCCTCTCAAGATATATAGCTTTTCTAGTGATTGTAACTTTCTTATCTAAGGGGTTTTATATATAGTATCCCTTTTTTCCTTAAGATACCCTATAATGATACATATCACCCATTAGGGTGCTACTTTTTTTCCTAAGAATACCATAACGACAACCTTGCATCCCCATACATGTGTGTGTGATAAAATGGATTTCTTTTCACTCTATAGCACAAATAGAATTCCATTTTCTACTTTAGTTGGTACTCAATTTAATGTGTAAGCCACAGTTTATAATGCATATACCCCAAAGGTTAATGTAAAATCTACCTGACTCATCATCATCCTTTCCATGTTCGATTGGGTACAGTTCCTCCTTTCACTAACACAATTCCATTTTCATGTATAAGTTGGGGTGAGTTGCGATAGAATCCCAAACATCTATATAATGCTGATGAACCATTGGTTTATATATTTTTCACCTATATTTGATCAAATAGTACTTATCTTCATACCAAAAAGATTTTCTAATTATTTATTTAATTCCATGACCATCTCCAATGATGTGGACTTATACGTCATTATGTATTTAAATTCATATCTACTGAAGTCATCAGGAAAAGTTATTAGGTAAGAATATACACCTCTAGATTCTTCTAGAAATGGTCCACACACATCAGTGTGTACCAATCCTAGGACCTTTGTGTCCCATTTACCAAATCCACCAAATAGCTCTATGATCATTTTCCCTATAAACAATAATAATTTCTATTAAGTGTTTTTAGCTCAGAAGTGTCTAAATAGATATCATGATAGAGTTTTGTCAAATGATTATCATTTACATGACCAAGACAGTGATGTAAAAGATAGAGGTTATATGAGTCACTTGAAATTGATTATTTGTTTAATTCCAACACATGGTATTCAGAATTGAATACATACATACCATTATTTAAATGTGACATACCATAACATATGTTATCCTTATAATAGAAACAAATTTTAATATCGAAATTGAAAATAAACACATATGTATCTTAACATGAGATAGAAATTATGTTTTGGTAACATTATAAACACAATAAAAATCATTCAAAACAAAAATCATTCTCATTAGAAATGAAAGGTTTTAGTCACCAATGGCCAGAGAAGCCAACCTTTCACCATTAGCAGCTCGTAGATCCACCAATCCTTTATAAATATCCAGGAATCTTATTGGTTCCTATGTTTCGATATAGATATTATCACCACAAGCTATATCTAATACCCAATTTGTAGATATTGTAATATTTCACTTTATAATGAATGCACATTTAGATTCACCAGGAATTTGGGTGTATTTCCTCTTCTAGTGGCCTGGATTGAAACATGAAAAACACACTACCTCATTTTCCTTACCCCTACCTATGGATCTTCTTCTTCTTGGAAGGATTCTGCTCGTGAGCTTTAGAATATTTTTTTAAGTCTTAGGACCATTTTCCATGTCCTTCCGCTTTTTATCCACCATAAAGACTATAGGATTGTAACACCCCATGTCATTATCCACATGGATAATCAAGGTCTTAAATTGTGATAGAATCTTCTCATTATTACACATACAATGATTCACAATAAAACTTGAGAATTCTGTGGGCTGTGAGGAATGTATGAGATCTGTACACAACTCATCTGTAAATTTAATCCCCAAGACGTTCATGCATTCAATGTAGCCAATAATATTTACTAAATGAGGCCTAGTTGGCATAGACTCTCCAAGATTAGTTACGAACAAATCATTGGAGATCACATAGCTCTCTTGTATCACATTCTATTGATATAGATCCTGAGGTCAGACATCATGATATATATATCCATACCCTCATATTTATTCATGATCTCATTGAAAATGGATGATATCATGAATAACTGAACATATATAGCATCATTTAGATGTTTATCATTGAGATATATCTCTTCATCACTTAACTCATTTCTAGGAACAACCGGTAAAGGGTCTTCCAGCACATATAATCACATTTCATAGAGAAGGATGATGCATAAACCCCTCTTCCAATCATGTAAATTCATGCTAGTTAGAAGGTTTTCTTTCTTGGGTATGGATTTTAGAGAAATGTTTGACGTCATTTTCAATTTTGTTAGTAAAAATATGATATGTAGAGATTTAGTACTTTTCTTCCAAAATTAGTCAAATAAATAAATTTTATATTTATTAATCTCTCAAATTTTTATCGAAACCCAATAGCCCACGCAATTGGATTCATAATATTTTGTTATTTATAAATTCAAGTGGAATGGATACATATCCCACTTATTATTACACAATCTTTGGTTGGTCATGAAACGTGGAAGGTTTTTGTAGGCATTCCAAATTCTAACTGCATTATCTCATAATTCCTTGATCCACTGAATAGAATCCCCAATCCGGAAATACCTTAATTCAATTTCTTTTACCATTCCTTCTCACACTAACACAAACTAGGATTTTATCATTAATAAAAGGCCTTTATCGTCACTTGAAGAGAGGTTATTTTAGAGCCTCTATTAAGTGGGTCCCATTTATCAGTGCTATTTTTGCGCTCATAAAGGACCCCCTTTATCAAAACTATGAAAGAATTAATAATGGTTCCACTTTGTCATCACTATTTGAAGAACTGATAATGTACCAATTTATTATCCAATTAAATATAGATGAAAAATTCCTTATTTATCATTTCTTCAAAGAACTCTTTTAGAGTCCTCTTTTATCATGGATTCAATTAGAACTGATAAAGTGTTCCATTATTTTCATTATTTGATGCGCTGATAAACGCTTCCATGCATAGGTTTGTTTTTTATATAACAGAACACCCATCCAACCTGTAAAAACTAAAAGAAATTCATAAAAAATAACCTTCACAAATGGGACATAACCTTCTCAAAAATAACCACCCATTGTATATACAAAATAACCATAAATATGATGAAAGTGTTAAAAAAACCAGCCATGCGCACAAAGGGTTAGACAAAAATTCTATATACATTTAATTAAAATCATGAATAAATAAAATTAACTCATTCTTTATACCAAAAACACTTTTATATAAATTTTGAATAATGTTTTGTAAAATTACATTTACAATTATACAATAAATAGTTAAAAACATTAATGTTTTATTTTTTTGATGTATGTGGTCCCCACTAAAAAATGTCATGTGAGGGTAATAGTCTCCATAATAATCATCCTAACTCAAGAAAAATGTTCCACCAATATAAGAATACAAATATTATGTTATAAATACTATAATGAAATACATTAAACATTAATATCAAGAACAAATTTAAAATATGTCAATTTTTAATAAAAAAGATACATTTGGAGTTATTTTGGTTACACCATGCATCATATTGGGGTGGGGATGATTCCAACATGTCACAAATTACTGAGGCATAGTTATCCTAAAGAATCGAAACAATCAGGATTAATTTCCTCATTTTTTATTACGTCGGTTTCTTAAATAAAATGTCATTTCAAATTGAAAACATGAAATTTTTCTTATACTGGTCACATCATGTGACAGTTTGATGTGAGATAGCTTCATACATGTAAAAAAGGAATTACAAATCATTGTACTTAATTTGGAAGACAACTTCAGTTCATTTTTGTGATTTTTAGTGAGTGATACGTTTTTAGTTAAAATTCCAATTTTAAACTCACTGCAGACACTTTTAGTCATACCAGTCAAACCTTTCATCGCGTTGAGGAGGAGTTGATATCTAATCATCACAACAGACTCATGGATCATTGTTCTAAATTATAAAAACAATCCAAATTTGTTTTTATTGTTTTGAATATGACATTTTTGTTTTTACATGAATTAATGTCAAATTAAAATAACAAGACCTATTTGGAGTCATATCGGTGACACCGTGCATCAGATTGAGGTGTGGTTGATTCTTAAAAGTCACAAATTACTGATAGATCTTTTTTATAATGTATCAAGTCGATTGGAATATATTTCGGCATTTTTTAGAATTCCTGATAAGTTTTATTACTAAAATGTCATTTCTAATCGAAAACATTCAATTTGGTTTATATCAGTCTCATCATACATTGGTTTTTTGTGAGACTCATTGATAGATTTAAAAAAGGACTAAAAAATCTATGTCCTTAATTTGGAATATAATTGGATTTTGTATTCTTTATTTTTATAGAGTGACATGGTTTGAGTTAAATTTTCAATTTTAAACAGATATAAGACACTTTTAGTCTTACAGGTCACACCGTTTGTCAGATTGAAGTGGGGATCTTTCTTATACATCACAACTGACTAATGTAATATTGTCCTAATGTATCAAAATAATTCGAATGTGTTTGATCTATTTTTTGTATGTCAGTTTTGTTTTTTTACATGAATTAATGTCAATTTTAAGTAACAAGACACATTTTGAGTCATATCGGTGACATCTTGCGTTAGATTGAGGTTTTGTAACACCCAAAGCATCTACAGTATGTTTCTCTAGAAATAATATGATAGCATGTGAAGTACGCAACACCGAGTTCAAGTGAACCACGACCTATAAAACTAGATGTTTACAAGAGGTTATGAATAGTAATAACCAAAATTTGAAATTTATATACTCCATATAATTTTAACATACATATTTTGTGTTTCTTAGACATAATATAAGAAACAATTCAATTTTTAGATAAAAGAAGTATTTTTCAATAAAATGAAATTTTACCACCTTTTAATGGAGAACCCCTTGTAAATCCAATATTTGACACTTTTATATATTCAATTTGAAAAAATAAACATCTTCTTTAGAAGCGGGAAAAAAAATTAGGTCGGATAAATTTTTTGCTGCTTTTCTGATAACTTTTATAATTTGATTAATAGTGAAACAAAATTTAATTGAAAACTACTTTTTTAATCAAAATAATTTATAGCGATAAATTATACATTTGAATTGTTTGAAGTAAAATTATATTATATTATTTACATTTAATCTAATTTATGTCATTTGATGTAAATTTACAATTAAATTCCGCATAAACACATATCAATCTTTTGATATTTTTTTATTTCTCAAAAACATACTTTCTGCTTTTAACAACTAGTGTATTTTTTTAAATTAATTCATGCAACTTATATCTTTTGAATTCGGTAAAAAGTCTTCATTTTTGAATTGGGAATATCAAAATTATATTTGGGTGAATTTTGGTTATTTTTCTAACAACATTCAATATTTGATGAATAGTGAAAAACATTGCGTTATTGCCTAAAGTTGAATTTTTATTTAAGTAATAATTTTTAATTTAAATTTATTTTAAGGCCAAATAAGATACATAATACATATATTTTTCCTATTTAATTAACTGAACTCATTTTATAATAAAATTATATATATATAATTTTATTGGACTTTTTACCGTCTTTTACCCACTTTCTAGGCGCATTTCCAAATATGCATAAAACATAATTTTACCACTTCTGTGAACGGAATTTCAATAATACAAGAGATAAGGTTTACATCATTATGTAAAATTTCGGTCAATAGTATTAATGTAATTTTGAGTGAATAGTAACATTGGACTTTTATTTACATCAGTTAAAATTAAATAGAGAAATTAAAGATAAAAATGATATTATATTTACCCTAACACATGTACTAATTCTATTAGATAAGTGTATTTCGACCAAAATCAACTTTATTAAAATAATATGATCATTTTGGTCCACTTAGATTAGATTAGGGCATTTATAATTATTTTATTATTAGAAGTGTTGAAAGTGTTAAATTCAAAGTTTAATAACTAAACCATTTTTAATATAGGCTAATACATAATATAAATTCGACTATAAAAATAAATTATAAATATAAAATATTTACTATATAATGGTATTTTATTTATTATTTTTATACATTAAATAGTTAAATTTATTTATGACATAATGGCGATGTAATAATTACTTTATTATTGAATGATTAAAATAATTGATATTTAAAATATTAATATAATTGTAAATTGAGACTTTTGATGTATTCCATGAGTTTACTAAGTTAATATGAAATTTTATGGTTTATTTAATTAAAAAAATTGAAGTGATAAAGTTGTTTTGACTTTCTTAAAAACAAAATACTAAATAGTGTCAAAATTGACATAAATGAGTTTTTTTTTTAAAAATACTATATTATTAATTGATATAAAATTCCTGTAATTCTAAAGATCAGAAAAATGACATAGAAAAGGTTCGATATATCAATAATGAACCACTTTGGGTTCCATTGGTTTTTATAGTTTGTTTATTAACCATTTATTATTATAATACAAGAATATATGGTAAAAGCTAAACTATATAACTAAGAGTTAAATCAAAAGATATGGTTAATATGGTGACCTAAACATATCTAAAACCTATTGGTTGAGAGTTTTTGTAACCAAGACCCACCTTATCCTCATAATAAATCCTTTTGGATCCATTATAAACCGAATATGATTGAATAATAAAATAATATTTCAACCTTTTCCTAAAGTAAAGCTCACCTCTCTTATAAAAGGTTACTTCCCCTTCTCTCAAGATCACACCTACAAAGCCATTAGAATCATCCAAACCCTACACCAATATCCTCCAAACTACTCTCACTTCATCCTAGAGGACTTATTTTTATCATAATCCAATCTATGGTGCCCTTTTTATCAAATCAAATGGAAGCACCCGAAGAAGAGGTAATAATTTCATCACCCCTTTCAAAGTTTATTTCTTCTTCCATGTCCTCTTTCTTTGTTATTTCCATATAAAAATAATAAATCAATCATCTTAAACATAACATTATGTGATTATAAATTTGGTACAACCATATTCATTATTCCATCCATCCTATTAATGATAATTTCATCATACGTTCGTACGTACGGCTTGCCATCTCCACATTGTGGTGTAGTATGTTATTCAAAAATTCATCATTTGGATGGGTATAATAATGAGTATAATTGAAGTAAATAATAAATATAACATGTTAATTATTCTTTATATATGATATATCATCCATTTACATATGATTTCACCATCAATAAAATGTTATTTTCACTTGTCCGTACGTACAGATTACCCTCTCCACGAACTCAATAAGATTCATTCCCCATCATAACCATTCAAGAATAATTTTCATTTTATGATTAAATATAATCTGTAAGAACTTATTATAATTCTGTATATAAATCCAATACATTCTCTCCATGTCAAATATTACATATATAACAAAACATATAAATGAAAAAATCTGTTAACACAAAAAACAATGATACTACCAAAATATTATTAACAAAGAAATATTAGAAAATCATATATGATATCATATTTATGTATCTAGTTCTTTTATAATTTAATAAAAATGATTTCACCATTATATAAGAGGTTAACCTACACTCTACTAAGGAAAAATACAATGTTATGGGTTTTCATCTCACTTTTTATTCATGTGAGATTCATGCTATATTTTCCATTATTTCCTTTTGAGTGGTGTATTTACTACCCATGATTGTATTCTTGGTGTAATATACATTAATTTATGGGTATTTACATCTTCATATTCTGATCCTTCTTTAAGGGTAGTATGTTTCGTAGGTTACCATATTCGTAAGAGAATTTCAAATTTCAATTTCTATTCATTAGGCTTTAAACGTAATTCATTGATTATTTTACTCTAGGATTATGTGTGGAATCACTATTTATTATTTATGTGGAAATTTCCACTCCCCTTTGTGTGGATATACATTTGATACACATAATCACACCATTCATAAATTCTCATGCCATTGATATGAACTTGTTATGGGTAATTGGACACCAAAATCAAAGAAAAGCAAGAACAAAAGGAGAGTATAAGGGGATGCATCGCGATGACCGATCAAGGAGCCCCATAGCCCTATGGCTAGCACAGATCTCTCCATTCGCAAACCAACCATGGAGCTAGGAGGTGGTATGCTCCGTGAACCCAGTAGACATTCGTGAACCTACCACAGAGCAAGGAGGAAGGATGTTCCACGAAACGATTTGACATTTGCAAACCTGCCGTGGACCAAGGAGGCGGGATGCTCCACAAACATATTTGATGTTTGTGAACCCACCGTGGTGCAAAGAGGAGGGATTCTCCACAAACCCCTTTGACGTTCGAAAACCCACAATGGAGAAAGCTCCGCATTCACGCCGAGTGTTCTCTGATTCACGACACCTCTCGCCTATAAATACTAGGATCTCCTCGAGCCCAAAGGATGGATCCTCTGACCTTTCCCCTTCTGAAATCCCATATCGCGAATCAATTTTTTCTCTGCGAACCATGAGATTTTCATGGTAGTTATTCATCACAAATTGCCTTCGCCTTTGAATGTATTTTTCCCTCTTTAAAGAGGGATGCCCTTCCCGGAGCCCTGACGCACGCCTGTCGTGGGGCGTGGCAAAAGCGTATTTAATTTTCCTAATGCAGCACAATGGCTGACCAGGGTCGTCTCACTTGAGGAGCGTTATAGTCGGTTCAATCACTTATACTAATTCACTTAATCTAATTTTTATTTCTTTTTTTTTATATTATTTATGAATATATATATTTTTATAGTATTAGAAAATTTGAAATTTAAATTAAGCAATGCAATATTAAAATCTAAATGAAAATTATTACAGAATGAAATTATAAAAGAAAGGTCTTGGTCCTAGGTTTGGATAACACGAGTCCATTCATTATTTGTTGATTATTTAAATTCTATCTGATAATTCATTTAGTGAAACCTCATTAATGAATTACATCCCATTGATTTATTTAGTGTGTGATTTCAGTATGCGTCCGGCACACCAAACCACACCTCCTCCAATAGTCAAATAGGATAACACCTCAACCGAGAATGATATTCCTACAAGACCCGACTCCACCGTATGTCGTTTCATCCCTTATGGAAACCCCAACTCCACCGTATGAAAGGATTGCCTAAGAGAAGGGAGGGAAAATGATTAATCAATGAAAAGAAATGGAATTGAAAATAATGTCGTAGTGGACGACCGCCACACCCGTGCAATATTCTCACCTCCACCACAAATAGATTTAAAACATTTTTTTAATTTGAAGTGAAATAATGAATAACGTCATGAATCCTCCCCTATTCCCAAGCCTCAAGTTAGACACTTTCCATGGCAAAGTGCAAAGAGATCACAATGGAAAGATGGAAGAGAGAGAAGAAAAATTAAAGTTATAAGTGAAAATGGGTGGAAGAAGAAATGGGAAACACTTTAATAAAATGATTATGAATGAATTACATAAGAAATTAAAACTAAAATAAAAATGGAAATAAAGAAATATAAATCCTAAATGGCCCTTTGGCCTCCTCTCCTTGGTGCCCCGGATGTTGTTGGGAAGGAATTGGAATGGTTTGAGGGGGAGGAGCTCTCCTCCTTTTATAGGCAGAATTCGACCCCGAAAGTTGTCGCGTTTTGGACCCCATAAATGACCTCTTCACGCGTTGAGGCCTTCTTCAATGTTGTTCATAATTGTCTTGGTCGTGGCCCCTCAAAATCTCAGCATATTTGGATAGGTATTCCGAGAGTTATGGCCAATTTCCTCTGACAATTTATTCTGTCCAGTCAGAATCATCAAACCGAAAAAACACCGTTTTGTACTGAATTAATGTCCCTGAACACGGCCATTTCAGGCGTGGCCTCCTTAATGAAACATGTTTCAAATCTTCTTAACCGTCTATCCACAAAAGTTCAGCTCCATTAAAGTCGTTTTGAGCGAGTTATGGATATTTCACTGAACCTTCGTTTTTCTGGAAGAAATTTCCTGGAAGCTTCCTTGGTGTTCCTCAATAATCTTCAACTTCATTGAATTGTTTGGACCTCAAGATGGTAGAATCAGATCCTGGTCCAGAAGACAAAGTTGAAGGAAATTAAATTAGGATTCTAAAGAAATTATAATCATAAAATTTGGATTTATATTTTTTTGTAAATGACCAAAATACCCCTGTAGTGAAAATCTGTCCAAAATGCAGAATTTGGTCATTTTTGCATTTAAACTTAAAAAACTTCTTAAATCCAAATTTGTTACATATAATCTCAAAATGGTATCTTGGGATGTTTAAAACAATAGAAATGCATTAAAAAATGTGCAAATTATAAGCCCTGTCAATTCCCCCACACTTAAACTATGCTTGTCCTCAAGCATAAAATCTCAACATGGAATTCAAAGGACACCAATGTCACCAATATTTAAATTTCAAATGGAATAAAATAAAATGATTATCAATGTCCAATCAAATTTTCGAGTTCCACAAAAATACTAATTTAATTTCCCATTTTTCAAAGAAACAATCAATTCATGCATTTTACTTTTCCCCTTTGAAAAATAATGAAGCTTCTCCTTTCATTCATTCAAGCTTCTCAATTTATTATTATTAAACATGCCAAATCATGATCTACCTCACTTATGAATCTTTTCTCTCATCACTCATGATACAATTAATAGTGGAGTTATGCTCATATCATGAGAACATGCTCCTTACCCATAGGCTTGTAAAGTAACTACTTTCTCCACTTTGTAAAGACAAAACACACATAAAATCATGAGGACTTGCAATAAAGGTTCAAATGATTCTGTGGCTTAGGGTTGGTGGGTAAATGATTGAAATAATGTAAGGCCAGAAGTAGGAGGTTTGACTCTTAAGTACAATGCATGATTAATCAAGTGAAAACACAAGATGAACCTCACTCAAATCCCCTTGAAATGTGAATCACAACACCACTCCCCTTTCAATGACATGGGCCATGAGTCAATAAATGATTACAAAGAATGATATCATCCAAGTTCTCCATGTTTTTTTGTAAAGCTCCAGAAAGGCACAGCTTTATTTTCTTTTTTCTTTTTTTTTCTTTTTTTTTGTAAAGCTCCAGAAAGGCACAGCTTTATTTTCTTTTTTTTATGGAGAACCGGATGAAATGATAGAAGTATAATGAAATGATGACTCATGCCCAATTTTCTAATAATACATTGCCCAAAATGATGACGCACACATTACACCACCCAAAAATGATACATATCCCAAGGAACGCACACGAAAGGCCCTTCCCCCACACTCAAACTTGAAATAACCATGCAAAAATACTAAAAGTGCAGGTAGGTAAGGAAAAATTGGATTGTAATGTGGCTTAAACCTATAAGGCAATTCATGGCATCTAAGGGCTTACGAAGGATAAATGTAAAGGTGGGTCTTAGGATAAAATGTGGCTAGCCAAAGAGATGCCTCAATCATTTTAAATGTGGTTTTGTACAGTCATAGCTTTGACAAGTTTCAATACAAGTTCTAGCAGGTGGCACGTCCCAAGATCACTCAAGAAATATGCTCAAGATAAAATAGGAAACATTTGGTCTAGAAATCCTCTCAGGAATGAGAATATGATATTGGACAATCACTCATGGCATGATTAATAATAACAAATTAATTCACATGAATTTCAGAAATTCAAAGAATGAAAAATGGAAGGGAAATTTCATTTACATGAATCAATTAATTCCCTTAAATCATGAGTCCTTATTTCAATATCCTTGCTTCACTTTAATCATCCAATTATCCATTTTAATCATTCAATCTCATTAACATTGAAATTTAAAACATGGCATCACAAGATTCCTAAGAAACTCATGTCTCCTAGATAGGTTGAGTAAAACATTAATTCAAGTGAGGGTATGCAATTCTTATCATTAAAGCTTAAAACATGTTTTGGACAAAAAATTTAAGGAGTTTAAAATTTAAAATTTAAAAATGAACTCCCTTTTGAATTAAAGATTCAGTCCCCTTTGACAAATTTTTGGGGCTTCCTTCTTCCATCATGATCCTACAAAAGAAAATTTCAAAATTAAGAACAAGTATCATGTCATTAAAGCTCAAAATGATAAGGAGGAAAGGGATGAATGCTAAACTACTTCTAAAAAATGAAATTGAAATCTAAATTCCTAGAAAGCAAGGGATAAGTCTTGGTATGATCCCCCAAGTGGGCCCTGAATTTTTACTGCCTCCAGTGGGCAGTACCAGCTGTTATCCAAAGTCTGATGGTGGATGTAGCTTCTTTGATTTGAACCACCACATGTGGCTTTTCCCAGCTTGTGCTTCATTGTCCTTATTGAGGAGGACTCCATGTATAGAGTACACCAGATCCACCCCTTTCGCAATATAGTACAACTTGCATGGTGGGGGTAGGATGAAGTATGGATCCTCCTCCTTCTTCGTTGCTTCTTGTGCAACATCTTCTTCTATTTCCAGTGGTTGCTTCAGATGTGAAGCAGCATGTGTCTCTGGTTCATCAGGAAAAGCCACTAGAATCTCTTCATGATGGGGCTCCTCCATTAGATGTTCAATGACTTTAGGGAGCTCTAGGTGTTCCTCAACAGGTGCATCTTCTTTTTCCACATCATCCTCCAAGGCATTATATGAGTCACACAATTCTGAAAATTCAAAAATGTTGGGAGTTATACTCAAATCAGATTCAATAAATTTAAAAGAGTTTGAGTTCAAGATTGTATCATCTCCCTCAGTTTGTACGTCTTCAATCTCTTCTTCATTTGAAATCACCTCTTGGAGTTGAGTAGTAGAAGATATAGGCAGGTAGTCAGGCTCCACTATATCTTGGATCTCCATTGAAAAATCAGGGATGACTAATGGGGGATCTTCTTGGACCTTGGATACTTCATAAAATTCTGGAAAGTAATGGGAGAACTCATCTAGCTTTCGTGCCATCGCTTCAAAAACATCTTCGTTCATGTCCTCCCTTAGCCCATCTATGAATTCTTTGAATTTTTTCTCATCATTATTTGTTTTCCAAAATAACCTCACCTGTCTAACAATAGAAGAAACACCATCCTCTGCGGAAAAGGTCGATTCAATAATTGGTTCATTTATTGGTGGGTAATTGTTCCATGAATTAAAGAAATAGTCATTTGAAAACAACATGGAAAGTTTGTTTTTTTAATTTGGAAAAAAAAAGTCAAATATTTACAATTTGATTGTGGCACTGCCTCCCCGGCAACGGCGCCAGTTTTGACGCACGCCTGTCGTGGGGCGTGGCAAAAGCGTATTTAATTTTCCTAATGCAGCACAATGGCTGACCAGGGTCGTCTCACTTGAGGAGCGTTATAGTCGGTTCAATCACTTATACTAATTCACTTAATCTAATTTTTATTTCTTTTTTTTTATATTATTTATGAATATATATATTTTTATAGTATTAGAAAATTTGAAATTTAAATTAAGCAATGCAATATTAAAATCTAAATGAAAATTATTACAGAATGAAATTATAAAAGAAAGGTCTTGGTCCTAGGTTTGGATAACACGAGTCCATTCATTATTTGTTGATTATTTAAATTCTATCTGATAATTCATTTAGTGAAACCTCATTAATGAATTACATCCCATTGATTTATTTAGTGTGTGATTTCAGTATGCGTCCGGCACACCAAACCACACCTCCTCCAATAGTCAAATAGGATAACACCTCAACCGAGAATGATATTCCTACAAGACCCGACTCCACCGTATGTCGTTTCATCCCTTATGGAAACCCCAACTCCACCGTATGAAAGGATTGCCTAAGAGAAGGGAGGGAAAATGATTAATCAATGAAAAGAAATGGAATTGAAAATAATGTCGTAGTGGACGACCGCCACACCCGTGCAATATTCTCACCTCCACCACAAATAGATTTAAAACATTTTTTTAATTTGAAGTGAAATAATGAATAACGTCATGAATCCTCCCCTATTCCCAAGCCTCAAGTTAGACACTTTCCATGGCAAAGTGCAAAGAGATCACAATGGAAAGATGGAAGAGAGAGAAGAAAAATTAAAGTTATAAGTGAAAATGGGTGGAAGAAGAAATGGGAAACACTTTAATAAAATGATTATGAATGAATTACATAAGAAATTAAAACTAAAATAAAAATGGAAATAAAGAAATATAAATCCTAAATGGCCCTTTGGCCTCCTCTCCTTGGTGCCCCGGATGTTGTTGGGAAGGAATTGGAATGGTTTGAGGGGGAGGAGCTCTCCTCCTTTTATAGGCAGAATTCGACCCCGAAAGTTGTCGCGTTTTGGACCCCATAAATGACCTCTTCACGCGTTGAGGCCTTCTTCAATGTTGTTCATAATTGTCTTGGTCGTGGCCCCTCAAAATCTCAGCATATTTGGATAGGTATTCCGAGAGTTATGGCCAATTTCCTCTGACAATTTATTCTGTCCAGTCAGAATCATCAAACCGAAAAAACACCGTTTTGTACTGAATTAATGTCCCTGAACACGGCCATTTCAGGCGTGGCCTCCTTAATGAAACATGTTTCAAATCTTCTTAACCGTCTATCCACAAAAGTTCAGCTCCATTAAAGTCGTTTTGAGCGAGTTATGGATATTTCACTGAACCTTCGTTTTTCTGGAAGAAATTTCCTGGAAGCTTCCTTGGTGTTCCTCAATAATCTTCAACTTCATTGAATTGTTTGGACCTCAAGATGGTAGAATCAGATCCTGGTCCAGAAGACAAAGTTGAAGGAAATTAAATTAGGATTCTAAAGAAATTATAATCATAAAATTTGGATTTATATTTTTTTGTAAATGACCAAAATACCCCTGTAGTGAAAATCTGTCCAAAATGCAGAATTTGGTCATTTTTGCATTTAAACTTAAAAAACTTCTTAAATCCAAATTTGTTACATATAATCTCAAAATGGTATCTTGGGATGTTTAAAACAATAGAAATGCATTAAAAAATGTGCAAATTATAAGCCCTGTCAAGCCCACGGTCCTCCGCGAAGGAAGTAGATCCCCATGGGGACTCAGGTCATATTGGAGCATTTAGGCTTTGCGAATCACCCTTCATACACATGTTATATGAATTCTAAGGCTTGTTCACCATGCTTTTCTATACACATTGATTCACAATGATATGCTTCACAAGGCATCCTTGCTTTGTGATGCATTTCTCCGTGAATGCCTTTTCACTTTGTGAAGCACCTTCCATATGCACCAATGCCCTATACCTAGTCTAGGTGACTTCACATTGCGAAGAACATCCCTCCATGAATCCCCTCTACTTCATGGAGCACCAGCGCTTGACATGTTTTCTACCTATAAACCCCTTTGCTCTACAACTCCATTTCCTGGGCGGCCCTTTAGGTTTTCATGAAGCAATTTCAAGGTCCCTTGGGGGGTGCTTCTTGTTGCATTGAATTGCCTCCTGATTCGTCACATAGGAACACTAATAGTTATTTCTTCTTCCTATAGCCACGCTAACATGGACCCCCAATGAATCGCTCTATAACACCCCCCCCCCTTTCCTGGCATTTCTGATGCCTTTCATCCCTCAAGGGTGGGTGGGTACCAGTTATCTATGTCCTAGGGGTGTGAAGAAAACCCACCTCATCCGAGTTGCAGGATGTTAAGCTGCCATGTGCCATCATCCTTAGAACATGACCTTAAACTGTGACCTATCCTCATGCCTTGCACATGTGGTGCCTGGTCATGGAAATTCTCCACACCAAATTGTTTCCACGAGAGTGAGATTATTCCATACATGGAATTAAATCCTCTTTATTGGAATGGCGTTCATTGGCAGGGAAATGGATACCACCCTGATGTAAGCCCCTATATTTTCTAGTAAGAGGTAGCATCCCTACTCCTCCTCTATTCATGGGTGCCAAATCCCTCTCTTGATGGTCTTTGTCACCACCTGGGCCTCCACCGTGTAGTAAGTCCCAATCTCCAACACCATGGGCTGCTAACCACGCGTATTACCCTATTTCCTCTTTAGGTTTCTAACCACGTGTAAGCCTCACACCACTTCTCACGAACGAACCTTTTGCAGTGTGATCGTCAGGCCTTTGTTGCCTCATGTTTCTCGCACAGAGCATGACTCGTGTGGGCGTAGAGTAAGAATTTACCATGAAATCCTCTCTAGGTAGCGTAAAGTGTAAGCCCCGCATTCGCCACCCTGAACTACATGGACTTTGATCCTTTTTAAGGCAAGTTACGTAGGAAGCCTCCATGACGTTCAAGCCCAAAAACTAATGCTCCCAACTCCCTTCACGTAGGTTCACCACAAACCATCCGAACTATGTGGACTTTGATCCTTTCCAAGGAACGGTATGTAGGAAGCCTCCATGAGGTTCAATGCCATCAACCATTGGTTTCGACCCCCTTCACATCGTAACACCTTCTTCCTGCATGACGTTAAACTACATCCCCCCTCTCATCATGCACGCCGTTAAACTGCATCCAACATCTCGAACTACGTGGGATTTGATACTGGTCTCCTGGTTAAGGTACCTATGAATCCTCCCTAAGGTTGAACCCCATCTAGAGGTATGTCATTGTGACCACATCCAACGGTAAGCCATTGTGCCCCCATCCATCGGTAAGCCGTTGTGACCTCATCCAGTAGTAATCCATTGTGACCCCATCCAGCGGTAAGCCGTTGTGACCCCATCCAGCTGTATGCCATTGAAATCCCTAATGGAAGGTAAACTGTCATCATATGAACTATGATGACTTTCATTCCCTTCCATAGGGATACATAGGTGGTCTCTTTGAGACTCAATCCCATCATCATCATCTTTCTCGAGTCAAATCCATCTCATTGTCCACCCACTTCACTAAACCATCCACAGTCCATTTTGAATTTTACCCAGGCCGCCACATCTCGATGCGATCATGCCACCACATTCCCTATTTCCTTAAACAAAAATTTTGTAGCTAACCTTGTGTTATCCCCTACATAAATGTTCCCTCTAGGGGTTTATCCCACTAGATCTACTCTAGCTAGTGTTATGGTCAGTCTGATTCATCTCTGGTAGGCGTTAAACCTACGGTATACCATGTGTTAAACATAATAAGCAGAGGAGAACCTCAGATACTTGCCTATGGCATATAATTCCCCTCATTCAACGTGGGATACCTTGGGATTCTTCTCCCTTGAGAAGCCCTATAATAAAGGAAAGAAACCCAAACATGCTAGTATCCCTGCATCCAGACAAACCGGTGATGTCCTACGTGATTAATCCCCTGACCGATGGTTTCTTCCCTGACCAGACCATTTGGAATGTCCCGACCGAATCAATGTAATTAACTAGTGTCCATAAAGATATGGAACTAGAATGGGTTTCATGAACAATGTCTTAAGTCTATAAAGGAGACCCGGACTAGGTGAAAATCTCTGAGGAGGAATCAACTGAAGGAAGAACTGACATTCCATCATCCAGTTTCAATCAAGGAGAAAAAATCCATGAACACGAAATGCATGTTTCCCGACATTGGAAATCAGGAATGCGGGGAAACAAATAGTGTCAACATCCTCAAACAAGATGGACATGCACACCTAAGAAAAGGTGTCAGAAATTGAAATCGATAACCCAACGTGAATTTATTCTCCTCAATATAGAGATTAATATGTTTCAAGGCATAAGTGGATTAGCATGTCACTAGATCAAGCATGTGGCTTCGGGTCCCAACAACCAATTATTAGGTCTTGCATGAAACTCAACAGAAGTTGGGGTAGTCAAAACATTGGACATCCTAGTCTATGACATTGTCAGCATGGATCCATCTTACCATCCATGGAAGACAGAATGACATTGGGGCACTGGTCGTCGGTTCATTTTCTTTCAGCAATAATGGGTTAACCTCCCTACTTTTTGGGAAGAAAGTTGCTGTAGTAATTCGATAATTGCCCACCCATCGACGTAGGGGCAGGGGCAATGCCTATGAAACAGTCCCACATGGCTCCACCACTTCAGCAAAAAAATCCATGCCTACAAATGTTGGGCGCCCATGCCCCATCTCCCCATCTAAAGTTATTTAGTGGAGAGTGATAAACGAACTCGTACACCGATATGAGGAGGAGGGGATTATCCTGAATAAGTATATGGTCCTCCTAGATATAGAGTCATATGTGCCTTGTCTCCACCACCATCCCCAAAGGATGTATAGGGATCCACTACTCCCCACTCCAACGTACAATCGTTTCAGGATCCTATCCCCGGAACGCCTCGGCGACTCACCCCCCTACGCCAATGAGATAGCGGACGTTTAGGCTAGCCCGGTCATGATACTGATTCATGGTCCCCCAAGGAGAGATCCCACTAGGCTGCACCAACACCCTCACCCATCACCACGAGTCGTGGTGCAGGTAAGCCATGCGCCTGCACCATTGGCCCCAGCCCGATTTACCCGACGCCAGCGTGGAGCATAGGTCGAGGAGGACGCCCACCAAGGGGTGTCAACGTCTGCAACTACTATGGCTCGGGCCCCCATTCCCTAATATCATCAACCCCTTATGTATGATGAGTAGGGGGACTTTCATAGCCTACTCATATGGAGGCCCCAATAGTCCTACGGGAAGGATGGATCGACTCTATCAGTCACTGGTGCAGGTAGTGGCCGCCGCCAGTACGGAGGCCCTCCTAGTACCGCCATCATGAAAAACACTGGTCTTCCCCGCTTCCATGCTTGACATCAAGGTACACCTAGTGCTACCCTTAGTCTGAATAAGGGACCACCCCATGATGGTGACACTCATCATGGAAGCCACTCTCGTTCTCATTACATTGGGTATTGATTCGTCCCTCTTGCCACAAACTGCAGGTTTGGGGACATTGTGCATCCGGTCAATGATCTGCATGGGGGCCCTCCCATGTTTCTTACAGCAGCTAACGAAGGTCCTCCTCCCCTCAACTACCAGAGGGGTGAAGGCTAGCCTCGCTTCACTAGCACCTAGCACAGGATCCCTACCCATGTTCGGCTCGACTAGTACGAGGACCTTCCTCACACTGATGTCACTAGGGGAAACAAGCATGGGGGTCCCACCCATGATCCAATGGGCTCAAGCGAAGGTCCTACTCACTCCAGCACATCCCACAGTGTTCCTCTCTATATCCCCTTTGATATCTGTCCCGATGCTCCTCGCAGCCCAGCTTGCTCATGAAAAATCCATCTCCACCCTAGAACCAGTACGGCCGAAGGACCTCCTCATGCCGCAAATTGTCCCTTTCCTAAAGAACCATATATGGGTAAGCGGTCTGGTCATTGCTTCCACAAAAGGAACACTGAGAAGATTCATACTAATTTCAAACTAGTTTTCTTCTTATACTAGAAATCCAAAAACGACTTAGTGTTGGAACCCTCACCCGGATCCTCCCTGTCGAGGGTCGGGGCAGAAAAAAGGCACATTATTCTAGTACTCCCAGAATTTGAGGTCAATCATATTCCTTCCTCCCATGGTATTTATATACAAGAGGAAGAAAATTTGGCAACCCAACAAGTTACGATCATGCAATCACCACTATCATCACCATAATAACTCTATACCTTGACTAGGGATCATAGAGATCTATTCTTGCGGACAATGGTGGACGAATAACAGCATGGTCAATTGCCATTATCTGTATTACCTTCACCAAAAACTATAGTAATTAGCCTATATTACCCTGATGTCATGGATATGTCACTTCTCTCAATGTAAAATAGGCCGAGATGTGGCAGTTTAACATCTCACTCAATATATTCTCCACCTTCCAGCATGTCATTACAGTGGTCTGCTTCGGTACCGCTACCCATTCCCCAGCCACATCCAGTTGACAAGTGGGGTAATGAAGGTCCAGACACTCTATCCTAGCTCAGGAGATTATGGGATTTCCTCATGGAAACCCACTTCCCTGAGATGTTTTGGCAGGTTGCAGCACTGAATATTTTTGTGTCGGAATCCCTCACCCTAGAGGAAGTTGATTGTTTCCACCAGACCCTCTGGGAGACTCATTTCCATTTTTGCTATCATCGAGTGGCTTATCCTAAGATTCAAGTGCCTTTGGAAGACAATGGTGAACAATTTCATCTGGTTGATTTGGATGCACTCCCTACGGCCTAGTGCCCTGAGTCACCAAGTCAACACAGGTCCCTCCAGCAACTGTGAGTTCAGAGATTCAGGTTACTCCATATGATTATCTAAGAGGCTTCACCCCACATACAGATCCGTAGCTGGAGACAATATGATTCCCTCCCCTTTAGTCCTATCTGGTGACTACCCAATTTTCAAGTAGACATATATGATTTGCCTACAGGAAGTGTCGCGTTTAACATGGCGGACCAGATAGCGGGTGAGAACGAGCAAGAGATTCTTGGAGAGTATGTTCCCCCTAAGAGAGCTTCACAATTCATGGATATGTTAGGATGAATTACTCATCAACAGAGTAACCTACTTGGTTTTCCTATGGCCACTGAGTCACTAGTCCTCAACCTAAATCCAAATAAGTTAAAGTAAATCCTTGGAGCTGTCAAGCACTCCAACCAGTCTGGCTCAGTGAATTAGGTGGAGGATTTCCCTGAGAAAGCCGCGTTTCATTAGAAACTCATCAAAAAGATGAATGTTGTCGAAAAAATAGTTGCTGAACTTGCTACAGAGAGATGGTCAGAATACGGAGATCCTAGGACAGGGAAGCATGGGTAGGCACAACTTCCCCTCGGCGAATTGCCTCTAGTGGACCCTGACCATCTTGACCACATAGACAGGGTTGAGGCCGGAACATACGGTAAGAGGGCGTGATATGTCTCTCCCAATCCTCCTGAGCAACATGACAACCCTCAGGACCTAGCTCAGATTCTTCCAACTATTCCGCAGGTCATTCCACCAGCCACTCCATGAGCCATTGGGCCGCCTTATCAGGTTGAATAACCCATGAATGCACTGGTAGTTGGGGATCCCTGTCAAGATAGAAAACACCCCAGATAATCAAATAGTGGAACTAATTGTCCGTCTCGAGGCATTAGAGACGTGAAAGGTGGAACTCTTTCCTGATGGAAATCCTTATCTGGTATGGGTGGATGATATGCTAGCACCCCCAGGTTTCGGGAATCCCACATTTCCCCCTTCAATGTGATAGGGGACCTGCCACAGCACTTGACCCACTTTACCTCAAGGTGTGTCCCCATGTTGGTAAATCTAGAATATTATGACGTCGCTAAGATCTGATGTTTTTTGCAGACATTAAAATGGCCTGCTTTTGTCTGGTACAACTAGCTCTCCATCGGTTCTGTAACTAGTTCGGAGGACCACCATAGGCAATTCCTCTTCTAGTTTACTTCCACCATGGAGAAGATGATTATCATGGACTACTTCAATTGAAAAAGAGACCCGATGAGAGCGTCACCGACTTTGTCACTCAGTGGAAACGATTCACGTATTCCCTTAACATGCCACTAAATCAGAAACAATTATTGAAAATGTGCATAGATATTGTCAATATAGAGCTGGTCCCCTCTCTAATCATCCAGAACTATCCCATAGGATTCTGAGACTTCTCTGATAAGGCCTAGTGCTCAGAGTAAGTCTTACAGAAAGCTAAGCAGGCACCCTCGTCTCCTTCCACAATCCACATGAAAAGGGAAACTAGGGACGAGCCGGCCGTAGTGGCCCAAATAATGCCCCCAGGAAATTAGTGTTGTATCCATTGGAGCCGCTTCCACAGACACACGGAGTCCCTACACCTCAGGCGTAGCCACCGGCCCAGCAGCGCCCACCTCAGAATCAGCAGGTGCCCTCGCGCAATGTGTCGCCACCTCCTAGGTGAGATAACAGAGTTCCACCTCCTCGATAGGCTCCACCATCCCCCATCAGGTTCAGGCTCCATGGACACCCTTTCTAGATAGGAGAAACTATACCTACTCATTCAACGAGGCATAATCCCCTAGTTACTTCGATAGTGCCTTGGAGTAGGGGATTCTACATTTTACTAAGTCTAGAAGGCTGGAAGAGACAAACCTCACTAATCTGCCAAAATACTAACCCTACCACCAGATCTTGGGACACACTCTGAAGAAGTGATATGTGTTCAATGACTGGCTTCAAGAATAGGTAGATAAAAACAAGGTGTTTTTAGGCCCGGCTCAGGCCCAGGTGACATGCATCTTCCTGATCCCAGACAACAGCAGTGACAGCGAGGGTGACTGGCATCAGGTTTCCAATCATGTATCCTAGAAGTATAAAGACTGGATGGATCGTAAAATAATCACCCATGACTATGGTGTCATCTGGGAATGCATGAATCGGCCAGAGCCTTCTGAAGTTATAGCCACCACCTCTACATCGTCATCTCTGTCATCATATTCACAGAAGATCAAACACTAGTGATGCAAGGGAAAGAAAGGTCCCCCACTGATGCCATCATCATCCCATACATTCTGTGACTTCATGACCTCGTAGATAGTGATTCCTCCCAAAATCCATTCAGTATTGGAAGACTATTCATGTGATGGTCAAGGGTATGCCTCAGTTAACACTGTAGAAGTGGTAAATCCCCACAAGATTCTTGAATATGAGAAATGTCAGGTGGATCCTCCCAACATCCCCAGTTGTCGCTAGCGTCAATGGAGCTGTGGCTATATGGGCCAAAGGAGTCCCACGGTCAGCACTTCTAGACTGGCTCTGCATGCTACCAAAACCATGCAACAGGCTCAGTGTAAATCTCAGTATACGCAGCCTTCACATCAAGTGGCATCAGGCCTACCTTCGTCGCCGTTTATGTTTTTTGATCAGGCATAGCCACCCCCGACCATGACGTTACCAGCCACACCCTACTACAGGTCAGTCTATGTTATCTGGCCCTAATATGGTATCCACTCCGCAGGCTTCAACTAGTGAGCAGCGGGATATTCCTAGTACTATTCAGTCACCGGTCTAGTGGGCAGGGCCCACCATACCTCCTGCCATAAAACGACCTCTTACAATCAGAAGATCATGCTTAGAATAGAAGTACGATGCTATTAAGCATCTTTCCAATTTTCCAGCAAGGCTCTCCATCCTTGAGGCCCTTCGCCTATCGTCAGATATGCATAAGGCTCTTGTTAAGGATTTAAGAAGCCACCTATAGTATGGGGTGGAAGTAGCAGCCACAGAAGCTTTCCATGCTGAAGCGGCCAATAATTTTCAATGCCAGACCAATATCTCATTCTCGGTAGAAGATTAAGGCTCTCCCATATAGGGGCACATTCTCCCAATGTACATCACCGACCATTTCAATGGTGTGGAGGTTCGTCACTCTCTTGTTGACATGGGATCTGGAATTAATCTAATCCCAACTCATAGACAACGAAATATGGTATTGAATGAAGATTATATGAGTCCCTCTGACATAAGAATCCAAGGTTATGATAGGACAAAATAGACTCTCGTCGGTAAGATTTGCATAAAGACCCAGTTTGATGGCCTAGTTGCGAGCACTGAATTTATGTTATTATCCATGTACACCCCCTAAAATGCATTGATGAGAAGGCCATGGCTTCACCTGCATGCAGCGGTTCACTCATCATATCACCAGTGTCTCAAATACTCCCAAAAGGGTCGAGTGGGTATACTTCAAGGTTATGACTCTCCCTTTTCCTCCTGTTAACCCCACTACCTGGATTCCCACTACATCAAGAGATAGGACAAGAAGATTTAGACTAATGAGTTCAAGCATTCTACGGCTGCAACCGACCTGTGGACAGATCAAGATGACACCTATGTCTTTCTAATCCACCGATTGGAGGCTATGACCCCGGACATGGGACAACGATTCATTGTTTCTGTGACGAGGGGGGAACACATTCCCAGGCCGAAGATACACCGAAATATCACCTCATACTCCAATAAAAATCAGGCTCAAGTGATCCTAGAGGCTCCTACCTCCATTAGGTATAATGTTTTATGCCCCATAGAAACAGCAATACATCATACTTTCTTTTTCTGCCAGGCTGGAATTAACTACCTCAAGCTGACGCGCCATTGTTGCTTCAATTCCATCATGTGTGGTCGCTTGGGCCGAAGGACAGATGTGATCGGATCAACAGCCTTCATCGTTTTGGTAGTGATATCACAGGATTCCTTCGATGTAGTGAACACTGCCACTCAGGCTGGTACCAGCCTCCCATTGGGATCTGCTGACTCAGAAGAAATTCCTCCCGCCGATGAATCCTCATCTATAAGTGGAGAAGAGGATTTAGAGGATGCTCCTCCCACCATTAAATAGGGTGTGTTTTCCACTATCAACTAGTTAGTACAGGTGAACCTCGGTAGTGAGGCAGACCCAAAACCCACATTGATCCATGCCGCCATGCTTTTCGAGGAACAACAACAGTACATTGATTTCCTGAAACAACACCATGATGTATTTTCTGGGAGTTTTGATGAGATGACTGGACTAGATCCTCAGGTATTCATCCACCACCTCAGTCTCCCGACAAATCATCATGGGTTCACACAACCTCCCAGAAAGATGCACCCTTCTCATGGGGCCATGGTCACGACTGAAGTTGACAAGATCATCATATCCAATTAGGTTAAAGAGGTCTAGTACCCCAAGTGGTTGTTCAACATTGTGCTAGTCAGGAAGAAGAATGGACAGATCAGGGTCTACAACAAATTCCAGGATCTCAACTGTCAGTGCCAGAAAGATGATTTCCCCCTTTCGGTGATGAAATTGATGGCCGATGCTATGACCAGGTTCCAAGCCCTCTATTTAATGGATGTGTATTATGGGTAAAACCATATTTGAATGGCCCCTGAGGATGTGGATTCTACAGCATTCAGGGCCCCACATGGTGATTTTTGTTAACAAGCCATGCCCTTCGGTTTAAAGATTGCAGGTTCAACCTATCAGTAGGCCATGAATTGCATATTTACACCAATCCTTGGGAAATTGGGGGAATGTTATGTGTACGATCTTTTGGTAAAATCTCTCCAGCGCCAACACCATCTCAAAGACCTTGAGAAAGTGTTTATCTTCCTCTTCTCTCTCCATCTGAAGATGACACCATTGAAGGGCGCCTTCAGGGACACCTCGAGAATGTTTATAGGCTATGTCATCAGATAAAAAGGCATTGAGATCGACCCACAGAAGATCAAGGACATCATCCAAATGTCTCCTTAGAGCTACATTTGGGAGCTTCATGATTACCAAGGCCACATAGATAATATAGGCTGATTCATTGAGAATCTGGATGGAAAATGTAAGTAATTTTCTCATCTTATGAAGAAAGGCACTATTAAATAGTGGGATGAATAATTTCAGACTGCGTTCGAGGAAATCATGCAGTATCTGCTCCAGCCCATGGTTTTTAAGCAACCCATATCCAGAAGGCCACTGGTCTTTTATGTGACTTCCCTAGAATGATCTCATGGTACCCTTCTCACCTAGAAGAACAATGAGGAAACTGAGAACAAACTCTACTATCTCAGTGGAATGCTCATCGATAATGAGACCAGATACTCCTCTATCGTGAAAAACGGCATTGTGCTCGTATTCGCAGTATAGAAATTGTGACATTACCTGCAGCACCGTGAGGTATAACTGGAGTCCTAGGTGGATCAACTAAAGTACATCATGAGCCTCCCCATGGTGACAGACCATCTTGCTCGGTGGGTGGTAATCCTCTTCAAGTACGACATCAGTTTTTTCACTCAGAAGGCTATTACAGGGAAAGCATAGGCAGACATCCTTGCCGACCATCCAGTTCCTACATATTAGTCTCTAGACAAGGATTTTAACGATGAGGAAATCCTCTTGGTAGATCATGTCATCCCGTGTTGGAAAATTCATTTTGATGGTGCTTCCCGGAGCCCTATCAGCAGATGGCTCAATGATCCCAGATCAATAGAGTATGTCTGGGTATCAGCATCATTACCCAGCCACAATCCATTCTACCATATTCATTTTTGTTGATAGAAGGCTGCTACAACAATGAGGTAGAGTATCAGGCTCTCATTGCTGGCCTCAAGCTATCCCTTGATATTGACGTGCCCAATTACATTTTCAAGGGGAATCCAAACTAGTCATCAAGAAAATTGACGAAGACTATATCGTCAGAAATCCAGATCTCATACCACTATTGGAACACACACTCCAGCTATTTCCCCTTTTTCTACTTTTCCAGATTTCAGCCATATCCCTTGGTCATAAAATGGTATAATAGATGCCTTGTTCGGCCTAGCTGCATCACCTGTAGAGCAGGAGTAGGATGATCTGATTATCCACGTGGCGTACCAGAGAGTTATAGCTCTGGTCACTCCTGATGATGATGACAGCCCGCAAGTAATCCACCTTATTGCAGGTGCCTCCTCATCAGGACCCCCCAGGTCCCCTGGATGTAGTGATTGAACTTATTCCCAATTGGAGGATACCCTTGGTTGAATACCTCTAACATGGTATTCTCCCAGCAGACTGGGTCGAGCGCGAGTGAGTTTGACATCGCACGTTACATTTTACCCTCTAAAGTGGCCCCGTCCTTGAGAAAATCCTCTACAAGAGTGGGTTTGATGGTGTTCTCCTCTGTTCCATCCAAGGATTCATTATTTCTCAGGTCCTGTAGGAGGTTAATGCCAGTTCCTGCAGCACCCATCAGACTGGGCTGAAACTATCTCACCAGATCCATAGACTGGGGTACTTATGGCCCTCCATGATCCATGATTGCATCGAGTTCACCACGATATTACACGTGTTCCAAATTCATGCTAATATTATGCATCAGTCTCCATATCCTCTCCACTCCACCATGTACTCTTCGCAATTTGCGGTATGGGGACTCGATGCTGTTGGACCATATCTACTAGTGACATCTCGCTAGTGTAGATTTATCCTCATAGCTACATGTTTCTTTTTCAAGTGTGAAAAGGCAGTTCCACTCAAGGATCTCAAGGACCATTCCATCATTGAATTTGTGAGTTCCAACATCATCTTCCAATTTGGAGTCCCTCATTCCATCCTAGCCGATAACAACATGATCTTCAGAGTAGCTGAGTTGATGAAATCATACGATAAGTACAACATCTGTTCTAACTATACCTACAGCTATCATACCTAAGAAAATGGACAGATCAAGGCATTCATCAAAACCCTCTCAAACATTATATAATAAATTGTTGGTCAGAATAAGAAGAGATGACCGGACAAGCTCCCCAGTGTCCTCTGGGATTATCAGATGACGACTTGTAAGTCCACCCAGGTGACCCCATATTTCCTGGTGTATGTGACGAAAGATGTCTTGTCCATCAAGATTCAATTTCCCTCATTTCACACAACATTCTATGATCAGCAAGCGCTAGATAAAGAAGTTGAAACCCATCGGCCAGAGTTATAAGCACTCGACGAGAACTGGCTCTGTGACCTACACAATCTGGAAAGGCATCAGAACAAGATTACCAGAGCATTCAAAAATAAAGTTTACCTCTAATACTACTTGAAAGGAAACATGGTATTGGCTTTGAGGGAACCAATAATACCTGGTAGGAAACCACCCATGTTGGAACCCAAATGGGAAGGACCTTATATCATTTACAAGGTTTTATCCTATAGCGCGTACTCGCTAGTTATAATTGATGGTGAGCTTATAACTCCTCCCACTAATTCCAAGTTCCTCAAGAAATACTTTGACTAATTCATGATGGTCATTCACAACCATAAAATACATTACAGTCATGCTCGAACTTAATTTTTATGGTTCTATATGACCCTAAACTACATTACGGTCCTACACAACCTTAATCTGTATAACCCTGCACTACCCTAAACTGCATTATGGTCCTATACAACTTTAAACTGTATGGTCCTACATGACCCTAAACATCCTTACGATACTGCCTGACCATAAACTGTATGGTCTTGCTCAACCATAATATTCTTTACAGTCCTGCATGACTTTAAACTGTATGGTCCTATACGACCCTAAACATCATTAGGGTCTTGTACGACCCTAAACTGCATTACATTCATACATGGCCTTAAACTGTATGGTCCTACATGACCCTAAACTAAATTATATTCCAGAACGACCTTAAACGGTATTGTATTGCACGACCCCAAGCCACGTGATGGTCCCGCGCAACCCTAAACTACATTACGGTCCATCTTGACCTTAAACTGACCAGTCCTGCATGACCTTAAACTATGAAATGTCCCACATGAAATTAAACTATGTGTCGTCCTACAAGATGATAAACTACACTTCATGAACTATGTATGGCTTGATACACATCCTCATGGGATATGTAGGAACGCTCAGACACCTCTTATAGAGTCCGGGCCTAGCATTCTCTTTTAATATCCCCTTATGGGAATTTTTCTTTTATGGAATCTCACAAGGCATCGTGTTAGTTTATTTGGCCCCACCCTTGTCAAGGTTACGATGATTGCACCATGTTCCCTCCTTTGTTCTTCAAATCCTCCTACGTCCTTACCACGTGACAATAAAATTCATGTCCCATTCAGAAATATGTGTGGCTCAATTCCCATCTTCATGGGATACATTGGACTGCCCAGATATTTCATCCATAGGCCCTACCCCAAACTTCTGGACCCCCCATTGGGACGAAGCACTTGGTGTGGTGCGGTATTTTTCCCTCACTCATGTCATGTTCATCAAGATCGTACCATGTATCCCTATACCCTAAACGTATCTATCTCTTCTGCTGTCTAGCTTTATATGAGATTACACGGGTGCGTTCATGCTCCACACACCCCATCATTTGGGTTACCAATATCTTACACGTCCATAGGGGACCCTGACCCATAAGGATACTAGTTCTAAGGGCTCTCCAAACATTACGGGCCAACATCCCCAATGGTTTTAGAGAAAAAGTAGATAGGAGTCCCGCGTTGCAATTACGGTCAGCGGTCGACGCTCATTTGTTGTTCCAATTTCATGTCACACGATATAGATGTTGTGTTTCAAGTCTGGTCCAAAGCTATCATTTTTCGTGGTCACCACCCCCCAAATGTTTCAAACATGGAGTGTATTGGTTCATTCTTCCCCACCATCTCTCCAAATCTAGGTCTACATCGAGCGGGACTGTAATTCCAACTTTCGGACCTTTATGTGATTGGGGAGCCTAATATTACTCCTTGTTTCCCACACCGAGCACTGCTAACATGTGATTAATATTTATGAAGCAATGCCCGCATGAGAGGTCATATTGCTATAATGGCTAGGATGCTCAGCCTCAAGTCCTTAGAACCCTACGGGCCCCGGGCCCAAGTTCTCATTTAGGATTGTGTGGCACAGTATGGACTCATGTTATCATTCACGTCGGACTATTTTTCCAAGCCACACATATCCCTTTGAGACAACCCACCCATCATTTATCATATGTCTTGTGAGCACAGGCCCTGCCATGATTCGTAAGTCCCATCATTTGGGATTTTGTCACATTCTAAATCCAAAATGGCTTATAAATGGCATGGATTCTTGTCCCAAGGACTCTCCAACCGTTACGGGCTAACACCCTCGAGGATTGCAAGTGAATGTTTGATACAAGTCTCATGTTGCCAATATATTCAACGGTCGATGCTCAATTGTTGTCTCCGAATTTTGGTCACACAATTGTGGATATAGTGTTGTGAACTTGGTCAAAATTTGTCCTTTATCACCATTTCCACTTTTTGGTCTTCCATAAGCATGATGATTCCCTCTCTTTTTCCCATGAAAATGACATTAAACTAGGCATATACGGTCTGCGCTCTATCACCCTAAACTAATATCACATTCGTCCTCACTACTAGACTTTAAAGTGCAATCTGGCCAAGAAATTCTACCCATGGCCCAACCTCAAGCCCCTTGTCCTTTCTGGGCCCATGGCCCATGTTCTCACTTAGGGTTGTACGGTGTGGTGCAGGATTATGTCCTCATTCACGTTGAGATACTCACTGTGTCGTACACAACCCCAGATGAGATAACATTCTCATACAATTGTCCCCACTACAAGAGGTTAAACTGCATGTTGGCCAAGACATTATGTCCATGGACCAACCTCAATCCCCTGACCCAAGTTCTTACTTAGGGTTGTACGGTGTGGTGTGGGATTGTGTCCTCATTCACGTCATGTTACTCTCTATGTTGTAAACTCCCCTCGTTGGGGTATCTAGACCTTATTTGTGTCTCTGCATTCTAGAACTATGTGTGGATTGATTCCCATCCTCATTGGATACATAGGACCGCCTGAAGGTCTAGACCTCGGGTCTAGCCCCATCTCTTAGAAACATCCATATCATTTTCCCCCTTGGCACGTGTTCTTCCAGAAGAGGGTTATACACTGTTTTATGGGCTTATGTCCCCATTCATGTAGAGTTTATAACAACCACACCGCATAACACTCTCTTCAAATCTATCTTCTCTCACCTTCCCTTCTTTCATCTCTTTGAGTTGGCTACCCTTATATTGAGTCCCTCTTCCCACTGTGGTGATTCACTAATTGGTCCATGAGTACTCTGGCCTAGAACCTGGAGTGTCAGAATCTATGTGGACATGTTTTTCCCACTTTTCAGGCTTATTGTTCATCTACATTTGGGCTTCCATTATCTTTCACACCTAAAAAAACCCCCAAATGGAATGGATGCTAGGCCTAAGGGATCTCCTACAATTACAGGCCAACATCATCAAGGGATTCAGAAATCAAATCAATACAAGTCACACATAGCGAATATGGTCAGCGGTTGATGCTAATTTTTGGTTCCCATTTCAAGCCACATGATATGGATGATGTTTTTCAGACACAGTCAACAGTTTTCCTCCATCATCATGTGAGCCCCTTCAATACTTGAGTGTCGGTTACATGATTCACATTATTTTCCCCAAAACCAGGTCCAAATAGAATTTTAAAACTCCTAGAACTATCCCTTAGTGCTCATTTTCACACCAGGAGGATAAAAGCAACGGTAAAGGCATCATTCAGGGCTCAGCACTAACTTCCCTTTGGCGTGCATTCCAGTTATTGGAAAAACCACTTCCGCCCTTGTTTCCCACAATGATATTGACTCAGGCGGGATTAGGGATCGTGTTGAGGTCCTCACTTACTTGGAATGATTCTGCTTCTCCTTGGTCTGATATATAAGACCATAAACTATGTTCTCTTTTAGAACTACGGAGTTCCTGATTCTCATTCTCATGGTATACATCAGAATTCCTAGACACCTCATCTTTGGGTCCAACTCAAGTTCCACTAATGTATCTCTTCTGTTCTTCCTTCGGGGCTCTGACTCTTATAGGATAGCATGGCATGGTGCATGTGGGATTATTCCCTCATTCACGTCGGGTTTGCAATAGCCTCACCACATATGCACCTTTTTAAGAGTAAGCCCCCCCTTACTTTCATCCCAAATGACATTAAACTGTATGTTGTCCTACATGACGTTAAAAGGCACCATCATAAACTATGTATAGCTTGATTCTCATTCGCATTGGATATATAGGAACACCCGGACATCTTGTCTTTGGGTGCATCTCAACTAGGGGAATGCCTATCATGTCCATATCCTCTGTCCTTTTATAGCCCCTTGAAATGTGATTTCCTACTCAAAATGATGAACAGTATGATGTGCACCTCATCCACATTCACATCAGGTATGCTTTATCACGTCGTGAACATTCCCTCTGGAACCTCATCTCTCCTATATATGTCTGATCCATATGACTTTAAACTATGATTCTTAATCCCATGTGACTTTAAATTATTATGTCTATACCGCATGATGTTAAAATACATGGCTAGTCCCCTCACATGACCCTATACTGTGACATTATTTTCATGGATGGACGATGAAAAATGGCACTACACTATGATATCCTCACTCGAGGGGGCATCATGTTTGGTATCAGTCACACACCGTACCATTTGTTAATGCCTGTATATAGATTGATTCATGTGTTGATTCCTGGACGTTCTATCCTAGATCCATCGATTCCCAAAAAACAATGCTCATTCATCTTAGATGAAAAACAAGATCTATCAAATACCACTTCTTTTGGTGCAAGGTCTAGACCTGCAAAAACCTTGTTATCTCTGACACATGAATCTTACTGTACTACCCCTAGAGCTACGTACGACATGATTCCCATCCACATAGGATACGTTTGACCACCCATAGACATTGTCTCTAGGTCCAGACCTAGGTCTCTAAAATCATGTCTTCTCTTTCGACCCCTTAGCTCAAACTCTCTTGGAAACATTTGGTGTATCGAGTACCTCATGGGTCCTCAGTCAGGTCGGGTTTTGAAAATGCCACACCATGTGCCTCCCGTGTCGTTTCCCCACCTGGTCAACGTTCTATGACCATAAATGAAGATCTCGCTAGTGGAACAGCATGTCATGTTTGGCCACTTTATAGCCCTGTGCACAGTGCATTAAATCAAGCCCCCTTAATGGCCCATCCTACGACCATTAATTTTGAAGCATGCATCCTCAGGACCTTTTTCCTTGGAGGGGGACCCAACTCCCTCTATATGATATGTCTTATTATAGTACTCAGAGGCATTGTGGAAGTGTTTGATGTGTGGAATTTTTACAGGGGCATTCCCTCATTCCATGTCCAAGCTTCATGAGCCCATTATTTGGATCCTCATCATCTTCCATGTCTGGAGGGACCCCTTTACGACCTGGTCTCTTGCCACATTGGCTTACCTACCGAATTGGGCCAACGTCCCTAAGGACTAAGGAAAACATTTGTGATAGGTCCTGTGTTTCGAACATGGTCAGCGGTCGACCCTCATTTTTCTGTCCCAATTCAAGGCTAACCTGATAAGGATGCTATGTTTTGAAAATCTTCAATAGTTGTCCCCAATCATCACACCACTATCATTGTGGTTCAGATCTCGAGCATCATGATTCCCATAATTCCACTTCCTTATGTTCAAGTGGAATTCTAACATACCCGACATTACTCCTTAATACATCAAGGTGCTTTACAAGGAGGATCAGCATCAGTGGGGCATCATTCACCTAGTGACCCATCTCCCCTGACATGTGCCTTCCTATGCTAAAAATTTACCATCACCACTCCCTTTTTCCCACATCGAGCACGAATCATGTGGGCTTAGTAGTTCTAGTAGGACATGTACTGGTGCAGCCATGCCATGCATGCCTTTCATCACCCCATATATCCTTAAACTGTTCCTTGAAAACTATGTATGTCTTGATTCACATCCAAATGGGGTACTTAAGAACATCCAAGAACATTGTTTTGGGCCTAGCTTAAATTTATCTTTTTTCCATTGACTTAAAAAGCATTCTTCGGGGATATGTGGTGTGGTGCGGACTCCTTATGTCATCGTTCACATTAGGATTATAGCTACCACAACACATTCTCCCTTCCTGGGATCTCCCCTTTCACCCTTCATTCTATCGTATGGTGATAAACTCTGTGGGTCCTTATGTCCTCAGTGCATGAAACTAAATTGTGATTCTACCCTGAACAAGTTCTGGATGCCCCATGTTAATTGTGGTATGCTCTAGATCCCTTTCCAATGGGGTCCTGCTTAGAAGTAAGTTTGATCCATGATCAGAATAATACACCCAACTAATGTTCCTTCATCCTGGTGGTGTGATTTCAAGAGTGTTGGAATATATTCGAACAACCCATCACTCCAACTTCGTGCATTGTATGTCCCTTATTCAGACCCTTGTCTTCTTTCAACTCTAAAAGAACCCCCTAACGGTTTGGATGGTAAGCCTATGACTCACCTACTATCCTAGGATAATGTTCTGGAAGCCTAATGGATGAAATTTTGAGTCTGGCCTCGTGTTTCAAACATGGTGAGCAGTATCCCCTCATTTGTTATTTCGATTCCAGGCTAACGCAATAAGGATACTATGTTTCGAACACAGTCAACACTCATCCTTTATTATCATGCCATCCTTACAATGTTCTGAACATTGGGTATCTTAATTCACACTTTCTATTCAGCTATGTTCAGATTATGTCGGACACCCATGGCGTTACCCCACTCGTGCACTAGAGAACATTTTGAAGGATGACATGACGATTGTCCTGAGGTCCTCCTCCTCTAATCAAGCCTCTCCCATTACTTCCCAGAAATATGGATTGGTTTTTCAAACCCTGGATGCCCGAAGCTTGTTCGACACCCATATGTTTAGGTGGAAAAGCATGTCGATCATCCCCTGTTTTTCACATTGGGCTTGACCCGCATGAGCATAAGGATTGATCACTGGGAATCACACGAATATAACAGATGCATGTAGAAATAATACAAATAACATAACTCATGAATGCATCTGGCATAAAACAGCAAAATCATGAAACTGCGTTCGTAGGTTTGTAATCCTTACATCACCTAGGGGTAGATCACTACCATGGGTGGATTAACCCCATCAAAGGAAAGGTGTAGGTCTACAACCCTCTAGCTTGTGGTGTCTAGGGTTTTTTGACACCTGTTCAGCACTTGCTCCTCCTCAGTAGTGGTAGGGCGCAATTCATCAACTGCACTCTGGGCCCACTCTACGTCGGTTCGGATGACGGTCATCTCTTCGGAGGCTTGCTTCATGTGCTCCTCGACCTTATACAGTTGGGCCTTTAATATCAACATTAGCTCTGATTGTGCATCGAGGTATGCTGAGTTCTCAAACACCTTGACCTGCAGCCGCTGAATCTCGTCTTCAGCCTCCTGGAGCCTATTGATGTTCACCTCTTTTCTCTTCTTCCAGCCCACACAGAGGCCACTGTCATACTCCAGAATCATCTCCACCATAAGATCTCGAACAAGTATGTGGGGACGATGGGTATCCACTCCCCCATCACACAATTCACATAGCCATGAGGGAAGTCTATCTATCTTGTCCATCCATTTCATTTGGGGGTGTCATCAATGAAGTACCTGATCAGCATCCATGATCAGCGACTGACTATTATGATATCCTCTTCACCAGAGGTCGTCTCATCCCAGTCAGCGCAGTTGGAAGACTCATATCTGGGGAAATCCCCTAGGAACTCATCAACAGGGTCCACATCTAGTGTTTGATTGGGTATGTCACACCCACCTCATTTACCTTATTTATTTTTTTTAATTTTTTTCTTGGAATCTGGTAGTCCAGGTTGAATCCCCACTTAAAATTTTGAGTCCTTATTTAAAAATGAACACTTTGGCCTTGACAGCGTTCAGTGCGTCGTTGTAATTGTTGTGCGGCCTCACCTGGGTCACCGTGCGACCTCTCCTGGTTCCCCACATGCCTTCCTGATGTGCTAATAATTAAATAAAAGGAATTAATAAATAAGAAATAACATTATAGGAGTGGTAAAATAAAAATAAAATAAAATAAAATGAGAAGAGTGATAAAATTTAAATAAATTGTTTTAATGGTAGTAATAATAATAATATTATTATTTTTTCAATAATATAAATATTAATATTGGTTTTAATAATATTAATCTTATTATTATAACTATTATCCTTTTTTCAATTGTTATATTTTGTAATTACGTTATTATGGTTTAAATTAGGTTAAAAAATGTAGCCCCCACCCCTCCCTTTTCCTCAATGGGTCAGGAACCGGGTTTTTTTTTTGTTTACGTTTTTTAAAAAAAAAAATTTCCAGAAAACGGTTCCGGCAAAACAAATTTTAAAACTGCACCTCAAAGGCGGCATCCGGGATGCCGCCTTTGCATTTCGGGGCAAGGCGGCATCTGCGATGCAGCCTTTGCGCTGCGGGTGAAAGGCGGCATCGCGGATGCCGCCTTTCTCTTAAAAATATATTTTTTTATTTTTTAATTACATTTATTCATTATAATTTTTAATTACATTTATTCATTATAATTTTTAATTATTAATTAGTAATTATTAATAATTAAATATGTCATAATTAATTAGTTAATTAGTAATATTATCATTAATTATATAATAATTAATTATTAATATAATTATTACATATATAATAAATATTTAGTTAATTAGAAATACAATTAATAATTATAACTAATTAATTAGTAATTATTAATTATTAATTAGCTAATTAGTAATATAAATATTTATTATAATTATTCATTATAATTAGTAATTAATAATTATTAATAAGTAATTAGTAATTATTAATTAGTAAATTAGTAATATAAATATTAATTATAGCTATTCATTAAATTATTAATTATTAATTATTACTCATTAATTATTACTTATATAATAAATAATTAGTCAATTATTAATATAACTATTATTTATATAATAATTAATTAGTTAATTAGTAATATAATTATAATCTTTCAAAGTCACGTACTTGAAACAATTTTAAGTTTCAAGTAGGCGGTTTTGAAAGCTTATAAATTATTTTTCATTAACATTTTTTTGTAAATTTCTTTTGTTTTAAACTATTTTTAATATGTTTAATCCATGTTTTAAGTTTCATTTATGTTGGTCTTCTATTTTATGTTTTATGGTCTTTCAAAGTCACGTACTTGAAAAATTTTAAGTTTCAAGTATGCGGTTTTGAAAGCTTATAAATTACTTTTCATCAACTTTTTTTTGGAAATTTCTTTTGTTTTCAACTATTTATTATATGTTTAATCAATGTTTAAAGTTTCAATTATATTCGTTTTATAGTTTATATTTTACAGTCTTTCAAAGTCACGTACTTGAAACAATTTTAAGTTTCAAGTAGGCGGTTTTGAAAGCTTATAAATTATTTTTCATTAACATTTTTTTGTAAATTGCTTTTGTTTTAAACTATTTTTTATCTGTTTAATCCATGTTTTAAGTTTCATTTATGTTGGTCTTCTATTTTATGTTTTATGGTCTTTCAAAGTCACGTACTTGAAAAATTTTAAGTTTCAAGTATGCGGTTTTGAAAGCTTATAAATTACTTTTCATCAACTTTTTTTTGGAAATTTCTTTTGTTTTCAACTATTTATTATATGTTTAATCAATTTTTAAAGTTTCAATTATATTCGTTTTATAGTTTATATTTTACAGTCTTTCAAAGTCACGTACTTGAAACAATTTTAAGTTTCAAGTAGGCGGTTTTGAAAGCTTATAAATTATTTTTCATTAACATTTTTTTGTAAATTGCTTTTGTTTTAAACTATTTTTTATATGTTTAATCCATGTTTTAAGTTTCATTTATGTTGGTCTTCTATTTTATGTTTTATGGTCTTTCAAAGTCACGTATTTTATTACTAATTAAGTAATTAGTTATTATATAATTAACGATTAATAAACACTAATTACCAAATTAAAAATTATATACTAATTAATTAGTTATTTCGTAATATAAATATTAATTATATACTAATTAAATAGTTAATTAGTAATAGAATTATTAATTATATAATCTGTAATTAGGTAATTAGTAATTATTAATGTTTTATTATTATGTTCGTATGGTTATATAAATATATATAAATAAAACCTAATTTACCCCCTCCTGAGATTCCACTCTGACCAACAAGTAAAAATAGTATTTTGATTTCAGTACACATAAAACATGTAAACAATAATGTACAATCAATGCATATGTCTGTGGCGAGGAGATTCCGTCCCACATGGTGGTCTGCGAATAGGACGTCCGCGTCGAGTGCGCAGTGGAGTCTGATGACCTGGAGAAGGCTGATCCTCGGGCACTGAAACGTGGACTGTCGCATCCTCCATCTGTGTGTCAGTTGGAGGAGCTGTCAACTGCATCTCGTACTGCCATTCAGATCCTTCTCCCACTAGGGTGGTAGAAGGACCTGCCTCCATCGCAGAGGGGAACGAAGCCTGTGATGGAGCTATAACCCAAGACGACGACGGCTCTAGAATCAAAGGCTGGGAAGGATCTGTAACCCAAGATGGAGAGAACTGCGGATATCTTGTCAGGAAAGACGGATCCCATGCCACCTGAGGCACATCCTGAATAGGCTGATCCTGGACTACTAGAGGCCCGACCTCTGCCTGTGGAACAGGCGATGCCTCACGTGCAGCACGACGCTGTCTACGTCGCCGTGGTCGTGGCTCCTCAGCACCAGCAGCAGCTGCAGGATGTTCCTCTGGGGCAGGAACCACCTGTCTCCGAGCCAGACGCGTGAAGATGCTCTCGGAAAGCGCATGAAAAGATGCCCTCGCCTCCAGCGCTGTAGCATGGACGGCTGCCCGGCTAATGACCCCCTCCTCCTCTTCATCGCTCATGCGAACAAGCTGCTCTGTGTGACTTCCCTGTAAATAGATTCAAATGGAATTAGAAAATAATTCAATAAACAAATTAATAGGAATTTATTAACTTACCATCCTCTGCATCTCTATGCCAGCTTGGTTAAGATACAGTATAGATTTTAGTCTATACCAGGGCGCATAGTCAACCTGCTCTGAAAGAGAGAATCGATTTGTAGGAACACCTTGAATACGTAACTCTGCACGTCTGTGCCAGCAGTCGATAAAACTCGCATGTACTTGGGACCAGTCATCATCCTGCCTCCCTGTCAGCTTCATCCCATGAAGCTTGTCTGTCTGTCTAGATGGTAATGGAATCGGCTGAGTACGAAAAAATTGGCGCATGACCCTGTCAGGCTGCTGCCACTCAATAATATGAAAGTGAATGAGGGGCACTACAACCATAGCATCCTCAAGACCAACGGTGCAGTATGCTGAAAACTGGTCCATAATACTCTAGTATGGAAGCCATGAAATCTGAAATGACAAGTGATTTTGTCAAAAAAACACCCAACTAAAAACCAAAATTGATGTTATTATTAAAAATGTTAGACAGTGATAGATTGTATATACATACATGATCAGGTAAGAGACAGTCCAACTGTAGCCGATATACGCCCAAATGCTGTCTCGGAACCACGTCGAAATTGTGTCGCTGACACCACCTGTAAAATACAACGATAATGACAAATAATGAGAAATTATAGTCAATAACTCATAGTAGAATAAAGAACCAATAGAAATGACTTATCATACCAGCGTCCACGCGGAGCGTCATGCAGCACCTCCATCTCGACCGGTGGACCAGCAAGGTCAGGGCGGAATGATGGGATGCGCTCCCATGCCCACATCTGAATAAGGATGACGCATCCTCCAAGACCTGTACGGTCCCTATGGGATAGTTTGCATAATGATCTGTACGTGTATGCCAAGCAGGCTGATCCCCAACTGTACGTCCCAGCCCGATCAAAGTCCTCTAGTAGGGGTAGATACATCATATGCACGTGCATCCCCGAGTGATCAGTACACATGGTCCCACCAATGAGTCGTAAGATATATGCACGGGCGTAACGCATGACGGTCTGCTCATCATCATCATCCTGTAAATGTGGAATCTGCGACTCCAACCAACGCATAGATATGGACGATCCATCTGTAGCCCTACGGTCGGACAAAATATCAACGCCTAACAAGCGTTGAGCAAGGTCTGGCCAAGCTGCACGAGTGGGTCCAATAACGGGTCTCCCCTGGATAGGAAGACCGAGAAGAACTGCGACATCCTCGAGGGTTATGGTCATCTCCCCCTCAGGCAAGTGGAATGTGTGTGTCTCTGGTCTCCATCTCTCAACGAGGGCAGCAAGTAGGTAATGATCTACAAATGTGAAATCTGATACGGCAAGGCCATAGAAGCCAGCACGGCGCAAGTAAGGTCTAATGGCATGTGGAGGCTCCATGTGATGAAAATGGTGCGCTCGACGCACCTTCACAGATCGATCTGGATGACCCTCTAACACGGCCTGCGAAATATGGGTAGGCTGCTGAGTGAGTAGTATGGTATCATCCATCTGCATATAAACAAAGAAAATGAGTCGTAAGTGTAAAATGTAAATATAACATTAATGGGTTAACTGACATACACATTTCAATATGGGTTAAGTGTTCCGCTTTCGGAGTTTTGAAATAAATTCTATTATTTCATATTCAAAGTTATTTCTTGAAAGCATGAATATTAATATGAAATAAGTTATGTTATCTAAAATATTGAGTCTTGAATTTGGTTACACATATTTTGGGGGAGCTTTGTGATTAACTACATATGGATTGGATTAAGATAAACCATGTCAATTAGTGATGATGTTTTTAGAATTTATCTATTTGTATGTATTCAATATCTTATGCTAATTATTATGATACTATAAATTTGTTATAAAACAGTTTTCTAAAATATCCTGCATGTTTAGATTGAGGTTTAGGTTGGAGGGTTTAGGGTTAAAATATTTAATATTAACGTCCTGGAAACATGTTAATGGGTTAACTGACATACAAATTTCAATATGGGTTAAGTGTTCCGCTTTCGGAGTTTTGAAATAAATTCTATTATTTCATATTCAAAGTTATTTCTTGAAAGCATGAATATTAATATGTAGTAAGTTATGTTATCTAAAATATTGAGTCTTGAATTTGGTTACACATATTTTGGGGGAGCTTTGTGATTAACTACTTATGGATTGGATTAAGATAAACCATGTAAATTAGTGATGATGTTTTTAGAATTTATCTATTTGTATGTATTCAATATCTTATGCTAATTATTATGATACTATAAATTTGTTATAGAACAGTTTTCTAAAATATCCTGCATGTTTAGATTGAGGTTTAGGTTGGAGGGTTTAGGGTTAAAATATTTAATATTAACGTCCGGGAAACATGTTAATGGGTTAACTGACATACACATTTCAATATGGGTTAAGTGTTCCGCTTTCGAAGTTTTGAAATAAATTCTATTATTTCATATTCAAAGTTATTTCTTGAAAGCATGAATATTAATATGAAATAAGTTATGTTATCTAAAATATTGAGTCTTGAATTTGGTTACACATATTTTCGGGGAGCTTTGTGATTAACTACTTATGGATTGGATTAAGATAAACCATGTCAATTAGTAATGATGTTTTTAGAATTTATCTAATTGTATGTATTCAATATCTTATGCTAATTATTATGATACAATAAATTTGTTATAGAACAGTTTTCTAAAATATCCTGCATGTTTAGATTGGAGTTTAGGTTGGAGGGTTTAGGGTTAAATTTTTTAATATTAACGTCTGGGAAACATGTTAATGGGTTAACTGACATACACATTTCAATATGGGTTAAGTGTTCCGCTTTCGGAGTTTTGAAATAAATTCTATTATTTCATATTCAAAGTTATTTCTTGAAAGCATGAATATTAATTTGAAATAAGTTATGTTATCTAAAATATTGAGTCTTGAATTTGGTTACACATATTTTGGGCGAGCTTTGTGATTAACTACTTATGGATTGTATTAAGATAAACCATGTCAATTAGTAATGATGTTTTTAGAATTTATCTAATTGTATGTATTCAATATCTTATGCTAATTATTATGATACTATAAATTTGTTATAGAACAGTTTTCTAAAAAAGAGATAACAACATTTAGTTTACAATATGGGAATGTCACAATGAAGACAATACATCATTATGAATGAGACTGTGAAGTCGACCCAACAACGTTAGGGCATCGCTTCCGGTTATGACCTTCTTTATGACATATTGTGCATCGCAAACTCTGCCCTTGTTCTTTAGGCCAGTCCATCTCATTACGCATCCTACTCGCCTTTGGTCTCCCACGAGGACGTAACCGATTCATGTCAGGTATCACTATCGGCTGGCCTTCAGGCATTGGGAAATAACGATACTCCCCAATAGGTGTCCATGGTGCAGCATAACAGTTGCCAATGATATCCATCTGGTACACTGGATCAACATATGCTTCCCATGAGATGTTCACAGAGGCACATGCTGCGATGACGTGTGTACATGGAAACCGTAAGGCCTGAAATTTTCCACATTGACATTGCCTTGTTTCCAGTAATACCACCATTTTTTCACCGACGTGATTTGTGATGGGGTCTGAACGCTCTTGAACTTCAAATCGGGAGTCTTCTCTTCGAAATAGACATACGTGATAACCAGAAGCTTCTTCAATATTTTTTTCAATCTCTCGTTGAAAGTGTATTCCATATCTTATCCCTTGATGTATTCTGTCTGATGCTAGTTTTTGTCTATCCACAAAGTACTTCACGCATCGATATAATGTCTCCTGAACTAATGCGGTTATAGGTAGCTTGTGAAGTCCTTTGAAGATACCATTGATGCACTCCACAATGTTTGTCGTCATGTGTCCGTACCTCTTTCCCCCGTCGTATGCCAATGTCCATTTCTCTTTTGGAATCGGCATCATATAATCATAAACTTCTTGATTAGCCTGACGAATTTGTTCAAAACGTTCTTCAAATCGTCGTTGGTCCGACTCATATGCTACAAAACGTAGATGATATTTCACGTAAATTGATTTTATATTTATATTGAAACAGTAAAACAGAATGAATAAAATACGTACCAAGCCTCGTGATTGCCTTCTTCATCGGTTCGTTGTGGAATTTCTTATGTACATTGCTAGCAATGTGTCTAATGCAGAACCGATGATGTGCATTTGGGTATCTCCATGTATCAGGATCTGCATTGATTGCCTCATTAATTGCTCGATGACGATCAGATATCAAACAAACTCCCTGAATGTTGGTGAAATGGTTGCTGATACATGCCAGAAACCAACTCCATGATTCATAGTTTTCTTTCTCTACAATGGCAAAGGCAAGAGGAAGAGGTGAACGGTTTCCATCTTGGGTTGCCGCAATCAACAATACGCCCTTGTATTTTCCATACAGAAATGTTCCATCAATCTGAATAAATTGTTTGCAAAAACGAAATGCAGAGATACAAGGAAGGAATGCCCAGAACAACCGATGAAATTGAACACGAGATGGATCAAGTCGATTATCAGGAGACACATGTTCGTTTGTATCCAGATGGAAGACAACTTGGTTATGATGCCTCAGTATGGCTAGCAATTGCGGCAATACTCGATATGAGTCATCCCAATCACCATATACCTTCACAATTGCCTTCTGTTTCGCCATCCATGCCTTATTATAGGAAATCTTATAACCGAATGTCTGTAGAATCCTCTCTTGCACAAGGGATATTGGAACATCTTGGCATGTCCTAATCATCTCAACAACAATAGATGACACAAATTCTGCATCCAATGAAGTATGATCTTGTGTGAGACTTGGATGAACGCAACTATGAGTCGCCTCAATCCTTGAGATTCTCCAACCTCCAAAGGTAATGTCTGGAATAGCCCTTAAGCGAAATCTACAATCATCCCCATACTTCACGCACCGTATAACATATTTACTACGGCATGATTCGTGAACTACATAGTTGAAGTTTCTCTCAATATGAAATCTCTTTAACGTGCTTTTTAAGGCATCTTTACTGGGAAAATTCCTTCCAATATATAAGGTTTTGTACACCTCACTAAACCTATCTGGTACAACTCCAGGGAACTCAGTTGCCGGTGTGAGAACAGTATTATCGAATTCAGGCACACGTGTCATTGCTTCTGACCAAGATGAAAATAATGATGGATGATTTATTGACCGAGGTTGATGTACAACAACTGCATTTCTCAAAACCTCCTCTCTATCTTTTGTTGGTCCCTCCTCATCAGCACTGTTGTCGCCATCCGATCCATCATTACGAAACTCCTCATCAGAAGTCGGATTGACATGTATATCCGGAAGATCATTTAGGTTGTCCTCTTCTGCTGCATCATTTGGAATAGGCTCAATGTCATGAGGTAGACTGTCTTCAACCACTCTTGTATTTCTACGTCTTTGTACAAGTGGACGTTGTTGTTGTACAGTAGCAACAACAACGTATAACTCCATCATGGTACCATCTAACCGTTGAGAAAATAAATTAACTGCTTGGACCCACTGCGCATCAGCAACCAATGGACAAGCTATATGCCACATTGTTGTTGGAAATTGCAAATGTCTATAGCTCATAGACATTATCTCTTGATCGGGTCCCAAATTTAAGGAAACATGAATTCTCTCTTGAAGGTCACTTATGGTAACACAATCCACTGTACTAACCACCGTAATTGGTTGTGTACTGTAAGAAGCTCCTTGCTCAGTTTGAATAATCTCCCCATAACAGTACACACAGGCATACATGGCTCTCTACGTCAAAAATGTGTTCTTTCATCAAAATTATGATAGTGTAACAAAATATTAACAATTACGTTTGACGATATGATGTTTATTATAATGTAATTTTATTGCGCCTTTCTATACCATAAACTATGCTACTGATGTTTCACCATATGATATTTATTAGAATGTAATTTTAGTGCGCCTTTTTATTTAGTTTGTTTGTTCTTCTTCATTTCACTTTATATGTTCATTAGTATCGTTAGCTAATCATTATATGAATTCATGTTTTAATCCTATGTTATTTATTAATTATTCTAAAATTAACTAATAATAACTAATCGTTAATTATTCTATTATTCTATAATTAACTAATAATAACTTTAATTTGTTAATTCTTATGTCCTTATTTGATTCTATAACATTATACTTATCATTTATCATTGATAAATATACTGATCATTAGTATCGTTAGCTAATCATTATATGAATTCATGTTTTAATCCTATGTTATTTATTAATTATTCTAAAATTAACTAATAACAACTAATCATTAATTATTCTATTATTTTATAATTAACTAATAATAACTTTAATTCGTTAATTCTTATATCCTTATTTCATTCTATAAAATTATATTTATCATTTATCATTGATAAATATACTGATTTGCTTTTTCTTCTCTTAGAAATTTTAGTAGTTTATAAAGAAAATATGAATCATCTTAAGCATATTCCCCGGGAGTGTCAAACCAGGATGCAGCAAGGCCCGTTATCGTGCACCAGTTCCCGTTCGAGTCTAGCTCGAAGCGGTGTTTTCGGGTTTTACCCCTATGTACATCTGTGCCAGAGCCACATCCACTTGTTTGTATCCAGACAGGAATTTAATTGCGTAGATAACCACATAATCTTTAAGCTACCAAAATTTCTAAATACTTAATCTTAAGTTAATCTTAAGTTAATCTATACTACCTAACAGTAATTATTTAAAACTATATATAACTAATTACAAAAACTAAATAACCAAATATTAAGAACTACCTAAACTGCTTAACAAATGAAAGATTTAAAACTAAACAAAATTAAATTAATTAAATAAAAACATTAAATTAAATAAAGAAACATACCTCTAAATGACGCTTCGTAAAAGCTCGCACAACAAAAAAAATTTAGAGAGAGAGAGAGAAAATTGGAGAGATAAGTTGCAATGAAGAAGTGAGGAGAGGGGGGGGGGGTGGCCGCCCTTTTATAGGGACTTCAGGCAAAGGCGGCATCGCGGAAGCCGCCTTTCGCCTCTGCGTATGGCCAAAGGCGGCTTCCGCGATGCCGCATTTCGCCTTACCCTGAGGCGAAAGGCGACCTCCTCCCGGCCGCCTTTGCCATGTCATCGATCCAGGCCAAAGGCGGCGCGGAGGAGCAAAGGCGGCATCGCAGATGCCGCCTTTGTAGCGTATTTTTAAAAAAAAATTTGACCTATGCCGTTTTTCAGAAATTTTTTTTAAGAAAAACGTAAAAAAAAAAATCCTCAGGAACCTCACCCGATGAAACCCTACTCGGTTTCCGCTCCCATCATCGAACCCATACCATGAGCATCCCTCCAGATCACTAACGCACCCCGCCTATTTCCCCTCCAGCCGTCACACCCAGTTCCGGGCCTCCCAGCATGCCCCACCCAACATCCTATCCCTTCTCCTTCACCTGTACCCATACTCGGCTTTCTGGCATCATCCGCTCCCATCCTCAATAGACTTCCTACCTAGCTCCACGATTCCCCTTGAACCCCCGGGCTGCCCTCTAGCTTCGTTCGGTGACGCATCGAACTACCGCCCTCCTGCACCATCCGGCGACGCGCCACCCCGCCAGCCTTTCCTCTTCCCATCATGATGACCCACACCCCTTGTTCACTGCTCTTTGCCCCGAAAGAGTCAGCCCATCATGCTGCCCTAACTTCGGCCAGTAGCCTCGCTGGTTCCGGCTCCCCCACCGGCGGCTTTCCCTCCTTTGGCGTGAGAAGCCCCTCCGGTTGAGTCCTTCTTTTCATCATTTTTTTTCTCTAGAGTTCTTGGTTGTTCAGCAGGAATGAGGTCTCAATTTAGGGTTCTAACTTGATATTTTTGGTTTGAATCCATAATTTTGTGTTCGTGCGAGGTTGCTTGAGGTGCAAGTGGGGTGCAATGGTGATTTCGAACATTTCTTAGGAGGATTCTTGGTTTGATGTAGGTGGTTTCACATTTTAACCATTGTTTGATGAATTATTTTTCTTCTTAAATTAATTTATCATATTATTTCATTAGTTTGTTTGATGTGAATAATGTTTTCAATTGAAGTTGATATGTTTACGTGATATACGTGTGTTTTATGCTAAAAAACAATGTTGAAATATTTATTAGTAGATTATAAATTATACAAAATTTTCTATGGTTTAGCGTCAATTTTCATCGTGTCAGAGGGACTTTTGACTCGATTTTTAGTATTTTGGAGTCCTGCGTCATATTCTTAAAATTGATTCATAAATTTTCTAGTGAATTAGTTTGTTATTTTAATTAATTTAGAACAATTTTCATGTAGCTAATATGTTGTGAAAGTGATTTTTACTGAGGTTTGTTGTGTGTTTGTTATGTTAGTTGAGTGTTTATGTGATGTAAATGTGTTTTGTTCTGAAAACCAACATTGATCTATTTATAAGTGTTCTCAAGATTGTGCATTTAGGGGTTTGAATGTGAATGAGATACAGTGGGTGATTTGGTTGTGGCATCATAGTGTGTTTTTTCATAAGTGGTTTGGAGTTTATTTAAGTGTTAAGAAGTCATGTGGAACATTTTTGGAATTGATCAATAAATTCTCTTGGTGGTTATTTATGTGTAAAACTATTATCTATAAAATTGTAAATGGTTTAATTGATGGTTTAAGCAAAGCATATTATGTATTAAAAAAATGTTTTGGCGGTGTTTAATATTTCAAAATGTTATTTGGGTGCGCATAATATTTCAAAATGTAATTTGTGTGTGAAAATGATGGTTTGGTGTGTTTATGTAATCTGTTTGGCTTTTATACATAAATTTTACATTTGAAATGATCTTGAATTTTAAAAGTCGAATTGATGTTGTAAATGATATCTTATCATCTGTGGTGTTTTTATTAGATTGCTTATGTGATGTCCACCTATTATGATCTTGAAATTTGTTGAGCACAAAGCGGGAAGCCGGGGTAGCTAGGAAGGTGAACGAAGACTAGTGGGCTAGTGTTCCAGAGGTGACGTGGCCCAGTTTCACTGGTAGGACTTCCGATTGCAACACTAACAAATCATATGAATGACTGATGGTTGTGGTCTTCTAATCTATGTTTTCTAAGGGTTGTGGGCTTCTAGGACACATTTTCTGAGGGTCGTGGCCTTCTACGACACGTTTTCTGAGGGTCGTGCCCTTCTAAGCCACGTTTTCCCATGTAATGTTTTGATACCCGAGCACTTGTGCTAGCCTGTGGGGATTTGGAATGCCCTTCAGGCCAAGTCACAGACCGGGTTGGGCGCCGGGCCAGATGGTGACCTGGCCTAGTTAGTGATAAAATGGTATCAGAACAGGTTTTCTATCTTGGGTCATGTTCTTTTGGGATATAGTCACAGAAGACTGGAGTAAAGGTTGTGAAGACACGATGTCCTGGCTACGCGTAAGGTGTCTGGCTAGCACACCTTGTGGCGGGACTCAAGTTACCTAAGTATGTTGATGTTTTCTAAATCATTGGTTCAAGTGGTAAACCTTGTATAGGGGAAATGAAAAGGGTGTAGGGTCAGGGGTCGTAGTGAGCTCACAGGGTCTGACAAGCCATTTGGAGCCGGAGACGTTATCTTAGAATACTCTCTGTGGCGGTGGCGTGATTGGCATATGGTCACCAACAATAGGTTCCAGTCACCCATGGACACTAGTTTTCTCTTGCATCGTTCCTCGTTTCTTTATTTTGGGAATTGTGGAAAACTAGTTTTTAAGAAAAATGATTTGGTCTTGGAAAATTGTTTTTAAATGTAACAATTTAAAAATAAAATGATGTGTTGGGTTTGAAAAGTGTGTGTTGAATGTTTCGGTTCTGAAGAATGAAAAGGTCAGGTTTTGATCCTCAGTGTTCTCCTGGACAACCACAAGTATGAGTGTATATGGAAAGAGAAATGGTAAATGGGATGAACAGATGAGTGCCTGGATGGACATAAGGTGGGTGCATGTGTGGCAAGAGAACATGTATTTTTGAGGCCTATGGGACACCATATGTGTTTACGCAACCCACCGACTTTGTTCTTTTCCGAAAAGTTTTGCTAATGGAAAATTTGGTTTTTTAGTAACTCGTGATTGCGTTGTCTGTCCTTGTGTTTCTGAAATGTTGGATGTGAGGTTTTTTGAGATGAGAATCATTTTTTAATGATTTGTTTCCTAAGTTTCAATTCATATTTTTATATTGGTATGAAAGCATGAGGTTAGTGAATTCTTTTGAAAAAGTGATTCATGAAGCCCTTATAGTTGTTCCCCCTGCACATTTAGTGTTCTCTTGTGGTATGTCTTGAATAGTAGACCAATTTGGTTGGGTCCATGGATTTCATTCATGACTAAGTGCAAGCCCTCCCCCCACAATGTGTTATCATGGAGTTGAAGTGCGGCCACCGGAAATTCTCCATTGTCCAGCCCTCTAATGGAATATTTTGAGGACTCTCCCTTTTTAGTGATAGTGCTAAGTTTGTCTCTGATCCTTTCCAGTTAATCAGATCCTCTCACAACAGGATGGCAGGTGTGAGAGGAGTTTAAGGGAGCTTTGGTCTCTTAGAGGTGTCTTAGTCATCGGGTATGAAGTTTGACACTGTTGCATATGAAGGTCCCATGGAAATGGAGGAATTCCAGCGAGGAATGGTGAAGGCATTTCAGAGATATCGATGTTGACTGATGCCATGAAAGGATTGTAGTTATTTCATCAGCCGTGAGAGTCATGTTTGGTGACAGATTGCGGTGTGAGTTCTTTTTGAAGGGTTAGGGTGGATTTCATAGGATCTTTTGGGATTCCCTGTATTCATTGGAGTGTGTCCTCCTCTTAGTGAGTTATAATTTTTCTATTCAAAGGGGAGTTTTTTCGTGCGTCTTAATTTCTTATGTTTCTTGGTTAAGGTGAAGAAGTGAGGCATGTGAATCATCTAAACCCATGTTTTAGTAGGTGAGTCATTATGGAGTAGTTAGATGTCGTGGTGTGTTGTGATTGATGGTGTGTGTTATTTTTAGTGTGGTTGCGTGTGGAACCCAAAAGGAGAAGCTTCATTCGGGAGTCATCAATTTCTAACTACAAGGTAGAAGATGCTTCAAACATCAGGGCTCCAGCCATAGGCCCTAGAGTGAAGCTGGGATGTGGTCAGGAACACTAGGAGTGTATGGGATCCGGACTTTATTTCTGTCATTATAATTGAAGGTGAAGACGGTTTAAATTATTCCTTGTGGTTGTTCCATTCCAAACAACCCATCTGGGTGTGTGGGGATTCTTGTGGCTTTGAAGAGGAGTGGTTGTCTTGTTACCTTCATGTCCGAGTGATTTAATCCCAACAAATGTAATTTATTTTAGTGGTCTGTATGAGGGTAGACTGGGTAAATGAGTCTCAAATTTGAATAGTACTCATCCAGGGATGTGAAGGCGCTTGCTGGTCAAGGGGCGTGGTTTTGACTCCCCGGTAGTCGGGCCCCACCCTCCCCACCCCTTGTGGTGGGGTGTTTGTTCACTCTCGGAAAATATTCAAAGTTTGTATCTTCTCTTAGTTTTAATGGTGGGGAGACCCATGATGGGTCTCGCATAATTGCCTCTAGAATGAATCGGAGTTGGCCCTTATTCCAAATGATGGGGAGTTCACCCGGGCCACCCCGTGACAGTTTTCTAATATCGTCTCGGCATAAGTTAGATTCTAGTGGTGGGGATCCCCTCAGGCTTTCCCACATTGTTTTTAGTTCTCTTCCTAGAGATGGCTTTGTGGTAGTGATAAGAGTGTTCATGAATGTGGTTTGATCTTGTGTGTTTACTCTGGTAAAATGGAGTAGTTTTTGTTCTTTGATTCTTGAGGTGTTTTGGGTTGGGAAGTTGGTTTCAGTGGGTGTGGGAGTTCCTTTCCAGGATTAATCAACTGGAGGTGTTCTAGCTCCTTGGGGCGGGTGACACATATCAAAAAGATTTATTACGAGTATCTTGAATTTATCTTTTTAGTCGCCATCTCTAAGCACGATGTGTTTGCCTCTCTTCACTTTCTTCTTGGTGGGAATCCTCTGTGAACCTTAATGTGTGTTGTCTTCTACTTTGGGCTCCAATCTTAGTTGTCGCTTTCCGGAGATGCAAAGCTTTATGGGGGGGGGGGGGGTTGCCACACCCACCTCTTTTACCTTATTTATTTTATAAATTTTCTTCTCGGAATCGGGTTGTCCACGTTGAATCCAGACTTAAAATTTTGTGTCCATATTCAAAAATGAACATTTTGGCCTTGATAGCTGTCAGCGCACTGCTGTCAAAGTCATGCGACCTCACTTGGGTCACTGCGGCACCTCTCCTGGTTCCCCTAACGCCCACCCGATGTGCCACTAATTAAATAAAATGAATTAATAACTAAGAAATAAAATTATATGAGTGGTAAAATAAAATTAAAATAGTGAAAAAATTAAATGAATTGTTTTAATGGTAATAAAAATATTATTTTTTTAGAATATTATTATTATTATTAGTATCAAGAATATATTGATTACTATTAGTTTTTATAATATTAATATTATTATTTTAACTATTAGACTTTTTTTTCTATTTTTATATTTTATTATTACATTATTATGGTTTTTATTAGGTTAAAAAAATGTAGCCTGCACCCCCTCTCTTTTCGCCCATAGGTCACGAACCCCACCCCTTGAAGCGGATTTTTTTTACGTTTAAAAAAAAATATTTTCTAGAAAACGCTTAGGGCAAATTTTTTTTTTATAAATGCACCTCAATGGCGGCATCCCCGATGCCGCCTTTGAATTTCGGGGGCAAGGCGCATCCGCGATGCTGCCTTTCTCCTAAAAAAATCTTTTTTTTTTAAATTTTTTATTTTTATTTTTTTTTTGTTTTGTTTATATATATATATATATAAACAAAAAAAAATTCATCAGAATTTCTCTGGTATTAAAGATCCAGTGCTACAACCATTATAGCAGTCTGGATTCTGACAGAAACTCTTACCCAGGCCTCCCTTTTATAAGAGGGTTTGCCCTGAAAATCATTCTGCATTTTCGATGTGGGATTCAGGTTCTACCTTTACTGCGTAGTACATTCTGCATTTCCGATGTGGGATTCTGTTTCAAGTACGTGACTTTGAAATACAATAAAATATAAACAATAAGGCCAATATAAATGAAATTTTAAACATTGATTAAACATATAATAAATAGTTGAAAACAAAAAGAATTTTCTCAAAAATGTTGATGAAAAATAATCTATAACCTTTCAAAACCGCCTATATGAAACTTAAAAATGTTTCAAATACGTGAATTTGAAAGACTGTAAAATATAAACTATAAAACAAATATAATTGAAACTTTAAACGTTGATTAAACATATAATAAATAGTTCAAAACAAAAGAAATTTCCAACAAATGATGATGAAAAGTAATTTATAAGCTTTCAAAACCGCATACTTGAAACTTAAATTTTTTCAAGTGTGTGAATTGGAAAGACCATAAAACATAAAATAGAAGACCAATCTAAATGAAACGTTAAACATTAATTAAACATATAAGAAATAGTTGAAAAAAAGAAATTTCCAAAAAAATATTAATGAAAAATAATTTATAAACTTTCAAAACCGCCTACTTGAAACTTAAAAATGTTTCAAGTATGTGACTTTTAAAGATTATAATTATATTACTAATTAACTAATTAATTATTATATAATTAATTATATAATAGTTAATTAGTAATATAATTATTCCTTATAATTATTTTTTTGTAATTATTAAAAATTATTATATAATAAATAAGTAGTTAACTAGTAATATATTTATTCATTATAATTATTCATTATAACTATTAATTATTATTTATTATTTATATAATAATTAATTAGTAATATAATGATTAATTATATAATTAATAATTATTTAATTAGTAATATCATTATTAATTATATAATAATTAATTAGTTAATTATAAATAAGATAATTAATTATAATAAGTAATTATAATTATTAATTAGTAATTATTAATAGATAATTATGTAAAAATTAATTAGTTAATTAGTAATATTATTATTATTTATATAATAATTAATTAGTAAATTTGTAATATGATTTTTAACTATAATTATGCATTATAATAATCAATTTGTAAATTTGTAATATGATTTTTAATTATAATTATTCATTATAATTATTAATTAGTAATTAATAATAATTAATTATATAAAAATTATTTAGTTAATTTGTAATATTATTATTAATTATATTATAATAAATTACTAAAATAGTAATATAATTTTTTATTACATTTATTCATTATAATTATTAATTATTAATTAGTAATTTTAATTAGTAATTATTAATTATTAATTAGTTAATTAGTAATATAAATAGTAATTATAATTAGTCATTATAATTATTAATTATTAATTATTAACCATTAATTATATAATAGTTAGTTAGTACATTAGTTATATAATTATTAATTATATAACAATTAATTAGTAAATTAGTAATATAATTTTTAATTACATTTATTCATTATAATTTTTAATTATTAATTAGTAATTATTAATAATTAAATATGTCATAATTAATTAGTTAATTAGTAATATTATCATTAATTATATAATAATTAATTAGTAATATAATTATTACATATATAATAAATATTTAGTTAATTAGAAATACAATTAATAATTATAACTAATTAATTAGTAATTAGTAATTAGTAATTATTAATTAGTTAATTAGTAATATAAATATTTATTATAATTATTCATTATAATTAATAATTAGTAATTAATAATTATTAATAAGTAATTAGTAATTAGTAATTATTTAATTAGTAATATAAATATTATTATAACTATTCATTAAATTATTAATTATTAATTATTACTCATTAATTATTACTTATCAAATAAATAATTAATTAATTATTAGTATAACTATTAATTATATAATAATTAATTAGTTAATTAGTAATATAATTATAATCTTTAAAAGTCACGTACTTGAAACATTTTTAAGATTCAAGTAGGCGGTTTTGAAAGCTTATAAATTATTTTTCATTAATTTTTTATGGAAATTGCTTTTGTTTTCAACTATTTCTTATATGTTTAATCAATGTTTAACGTTTCATTTATATTGGTCTTCTATTTTATGTTTTATGGTCTTTCCAATTCACACACTTGAAAAATTTTAAGTTTCATGTATGCGGTTTTAAAAGCTTATAAATTACTTTTCATCAACATTTTTTGGAACTTTCTTTTGTTTTCAACTATTTATTATATGTTTAATCAATGTTTAAAGTTTTAATTATATTCGTTTTATAGTTTATATTTTACAGCCTTTCAAATTCACGTATTTGAAACATTTTTAAGTTTCAAGTAGGTGGTTTTGAAAGGTTATAGATTATTTTTCATCAACATTTTTGAGGAAATTCTTTTTGTTTTGAACTATTTATTATATGTTTAATCAATGTTTAAAATTTCATTTATATTGGCCTTATAGTTTATATTTTATTGTATTTCAAATTAACGTACTTGAAACAGAATCCCACATCAGAAATGCAGAATGTACTGCGCAGTAAAGGTAGAACCTGAATCCCACATCGAAAATGCAGAATTATTTTCAGGGCAAGTCCTCCTATAAAAGGGAGGTCTGGGTAAGAGTTTCTATCAGAATCCAGACTACTGTAATGGTCGTAGCACTGGATCTTTAATAGTAGAGAAATTCTGCAGAAATTTTTTGTTTTGTTTATATATATATATATATATAAACAAAACAAAACAAAAAAAATAAAAATAAAAATTTTCAAATAAAGATATTTTTAGGAGAAAGGCGGCATCGCGCATGCTGCCTTTCACCCGCAACACAAAGGTGACATCACAGATGCCGAATTGCCCCCGAAATGCAAAGGCGACATCCAGGATGCCACCTTTGAGGTGCATTTTTTTTAAAAAAAATCCATAAGCATTTTCTGAGAAATAGTGTTTTTTAAAACGTAAAAAAAATCCCCTTGAATCCCTACTCGGTTTCCCCTGAAGCGGATTTTTTTACGTTTTTTTAAAAAAATATTTTCCAGAAAACGCTTATGAGAAAAAAAAATTTAAAAATGCACCTTAAAGGAGGCATCCCGGATGCCGCCTTTGCATTTTGGGGGCAAGGCGGCATCTGTGATGCCGCCTTTGCACTGCGGGTGAAAGGCGGCATCCGCGAAGCCGCCTTTCTCCTAAAAAATCTTTTTTTGTAAATATTTATTTTTATTTTTTGTTTTGTTTTGTTTATATATATATATATACAAACAAAACAAAAAATTTCATGAGAATTTCTCTACTATTAAAGATCCAGCGCTACAGTCATTACAACAGTCTGGATTCTGACAGAAACTCTTACCCATGCCTCCCTTTTATAAGAGGACTTACCCTGAAAATCATTCTGCATTTTCGATGTGGGATTCAGGTTCTATCTTTACTGCGCAGTACATTCTGCATTTCCGATGTGAGATTCTGTTTTAAGTACGTGACTTTGAAATACAATAAAATATAAACTATAAAAAGAATATAATTGAAACTTTAAACATTGATTAAACATATAATAAATAGTTGGAAAAAAAGAATTTCCTCAAAAATGTTGATGAAAAATAATCTATAACCTTTCAAAACCGCCTACTTGAAACATAAAAATGTTTCAAATACGTGAATTTGAAAGACTGTAAAATATAAACTATAAAACGAATATAATTGAAACTTTAAACATTGATTAAACATATAATAAATAGTTGAAAAAAATGAAATTTCCAAAAAAATGTTGATGAAAAATAATTTATAAGCTTTCAAAACCGCATACTCGAAACTTAAAATTTTTCAAGTGTGTGAATTGGAAAGACCATAAAACATAAAATAGAAGACGAATATAAATTAAATGTTAAACATTGATTAAACATATATGAAATAGTTGAAAAAAAGCAATTTCCTAAAAAATGTTAATGAAAAATAATTTATAAGCTTTCAAAACCGCCTACTTGAAACTTAAAAATGTTTCAAGTACGTCACATTGAAAGATTATAATTATATTACTAATTAACTAATTAATTATTATATAATTAATATTTATATTAATAATTAACTAATTAATTATTATATAATAAATAATTAATAAGTAATAATTTAATGAATAGTTATAATTAATATTTATATTACTAATTAACTGATTAATAATTACTAATTACTTATTAATAATTAATAATTACTAATTATTAATTATAATGAATAATTATAATAAATATTTATATTACTAATTAAATAATTAATAATTAATAATTAATAATTAATAATTAATTAGTTTTAATTATTAATTGTATTTCTAATTATCTAAATATTTATTATATATGTAATAATTATATTACTAATTAATTATTATATAATTAATGATAATATTACTAATTAACTAATTAATTATGACATATTTAATTATTAATAATTACAAATTAATAATTAAAAATTATAATGAATAAATGTAATTAAAAATTATATTACTAATTTACTAATTAATTGTTATATAATTAATAATTATATAACTAATGAACTAAATAACTATTATATAATTAATTGTTAATAATTAATAATTAATAATTATAATGACTAATTATAATTAATATTTATATTACTAATTAAATAATTAATAATTACTAATTACTAATTACTAATTACTAATTAATAATTAATAATTATAATGAATAAATGTAATTAAAAATTATATTACTATTTTAGTAATTTATCATTATATAATTAATAATAATATTACAAATTAACCAAATAATTTTTATATAATTAATTATTATTAATTACTAATTAATAATTATAATGAATAATTATAATTAATAATCATATTACAAATTTACTAATTGATTATTATAATGAATAATTATAATTAAAAATCATATTACAAATTTACTAATTAATTATTATATAATTAATAATAATATTACTAATTAACTAATTAATTTTTACATAATTATCTATTAATAATTACTAATTAATAATTATAATTACTTATTATAATTAATTATCTTATTTTTAATTAACTAATTAATTATTATATAATTAATAATGATATTACTAATTAAATAATTATTTATTATATAGTTAATAATTATATAATTAATCATTATATTACTAATTAAGTATTATATAAATAATAAATAATAATTAATAGTTATAATGAATAATTATAATGCATAAATATATTATTAATTAACTACTTATTTATTATATAATAATTTTTAATAATTACTAATGAACAATTATAATGAATAATTATATTACTAATTAACTATTATATAATTAATTATATAATAATTAATTAGTTAATTAGTAATATAAATATAATCTTCCAAAGTCACGTACTTGAAACATTTTTAAGTTTCAAGTAGGTGGTTTTGAAAGCTTATAAATTATTTTTCATTAAATATTTTTTAGAAATTGCTTTTATTTTCAACTATTTCTTATATGTTTAATCAATGTTTAACGTTTCATTTATATTGGTCTTCTATTTTATGTTTTATGGACTTTCTAATTCACACACTTGAAAAATTTTATGTTTCAAGTATGCGGTTTTGAAAGATTATAAATTACTTTTAATCAACATTTTTTTGGATATTTATTTTGTTTTCAACTATTTATTATATGTTTAATCAATGTTTAAAGTTTCAATTATATTCGTTTTATAGTTTATATTTTACAGTCTATCAAATTTAGGTATTTGAAGAATTTTTACGTTTCAAGTAGGCGGTTTTGAAAGGTTATAGATTATTTTTAATTAACATTTTTGAGGAAATTCTTTTTGTTTTCAACTACTTATTATATGTTTAATCAATGTTTAAAATTTCATTTATATTGGCCTTATACTGTATATTTTATTGTATTTCAAAGTCACGTACTTGAAACAGAATATCACATCGGAAATGCAGAATGTACTGCACAGTAAAGGTAGAACCTGAATCACACATCGAAAATGCAAAGTTATTTTCAGGGCAAGCCCTCTTATAAAAGGGAGGCCTGGGTAAGAGTTTCTGTCAGAATCTAGACTGCTGTAATGGCTGTAGCGCTGGATCTTTAATAGCAGAGAAATTCTGCTGAAATTTTATGTTTTGTTTATATATATATATATATATATATATATAAACAAAAAAAACAAAATAAAAATAAAAAAAATAAAAAAAATGCTTTTTTTAGGAGAAAGGCGGCATCGCGGATGCCGCCTTTCACCCGCAGCGCAAAGGCTACATCGCAGATGCCGCCTTGCACCCGAAATGCAAAGGCGGCATCCGGGATGCCGCCTTTGAGGTGCATTTTTTTTTAAAAAAAATTCCCTAAACGTTTTCTGGAAAATATATTTTTTTGAAATGTAAAAAAAAATCCCCCTGAAGACGTCACACCCATCCCAGGCGCATCCCTCCAGAACGTCGGCGCACCCCGCCTATTTCCCCTCTAGTTGCCGCGCCCAGCTCTCGGCCTCCTAGCGTGGCCCACCATAATTCTTGTCCCTTCTAATTCACCTACACCCCTCCTCGGCCTGCCGGCATCACCTACCCCCCTCCTCGGCCAGCCCTCCGACCATGCTCACCGATTCCCCTTGAACCCTCGTGTTGCCCTCCTACTTCGTCCAGTGACTCATCAAACTGCCGCCCTCCTGCTCCGTTTGGCTACATGCCACCCCACCGGTGTGTCCTCTTCCCATCAGGATGACACACACCCCAGGTCATTGCACCTTGCCCCGCGACCCACAATGGACGACCTCCATCGGATGAGTCTGCCCGTCGCACCACCCTACCTTCCGGCCATCAGCCTCGCTGGTTCCGACTCCCCCACTGGCAACACTCCCCCCTTTTGCATGAGAATACCCCTTCGATTGAGATCATTCCCTCTTCGTTTTTTTCTAGGGGGTTCTTGGTTGTTCAACATGAATGTGGTCGGAATTTAGGGTTCTAACTTGATGTTTTTGGTTCGAATCCATAAATTTGGGTCCGCACTAGGTTACTAGAGGTGCAGGTGTGGTGAAATGGTGATTTTGAAACATTCTTCAGAGGATTATTGGTTTGAGGTAGGTGGTTCCGCATTTTAACCATTGTTTGATGAATTATTTTTCTTCTCAAATTAATGTTGCATATTATTTAATTAGTTTTTTATGCAAATAATGTTTTCAATAAAAGTTGATATGTGTATGTGATATAGGCATTTTTATTGTGAATAATTAATGATGAACTGTTTATTAGTAGATTATAAAATATAAAAATTGTTCTCTGGTTTAGCGTCAATTTGCATCAGGTCATAGAAGAACTTTTGACTATATTATTAGTATTTTCAAGTCAGGCATCATATTCTAATATTTTTTTTCATATATTTTATGGTGAATTAGTTTGTTAATTTAATTAATTTTGCACAATTTTTATGTTGTTTAAATGTTGTGAAAGTTATTTTGAATGATTTTTGTTGTGCATTTGTTTTGTTAGTCAAGTGTTTATGTGATTTTATTGTGTTTTGTTGTGTAAACATACATTGATCTATTTATCAGTTTTCTCAAGATTGTGCATTTAGTGGTTTTACTATGAAAGAGTTGCAGTGTGTGTTTTGGTTGTGGCATCAAAGTGTGTTTTGTCATAAATGGGGTTTTGAGTGTTTTTTCGTGTCAAGAAGTCATGTGGAACAGTTTTGGAAATGTTCAATACATTCTCATGGTGGTTGTTTATGTGTAAAACTATTTTCATTAAAATTGTAACTGGTTTAATTGATGGTGTAAGCAATGTAGATTAAGTTTGAAAAAAATATTTTGAGTGTGCATAATATTTCAAAATGGTATTTGGGTGTGTCTAATATTTCAAAATGGTGTTTGGGTGTGCATAATATTGTAAAATGGTATTTGGGTGTGCAAATGAAGTTTTGGTGTGTGTATGTACTCTGTTTGGATTTTATACATAAATCTCACATTTGTAATGATCAAGAATTTTAAAAGTAGAATTGATGTTGTAAATGGTATCTTGTCATGGGTGATATTTTTCTTGGATTTCTTATGTTATATGCTCATATTATGATCTTGAATTTTGTTGAACACAAAACGGAAAGTCGGGGTAGCTAGGAAGGTGAACTAAGACTAGCGGGCTAGTTTTCCGGAGGTTGCGTGACCCATTTTCACTGGCAGGAATGGCAATTGCAACACTAACTAAAGAGATGAATGACTGAGGGTCTTGGTCTACTAAGCCACATTTTCCGAGGGTTGTCGTCTTCTATGCCACATGTTATGAGGGTCGTGGTCTTATAAGCCACATTTTATGAGGGTCGTGGTTTCTATGTCGCACTTCCCCGAGACATGAAGATCTAGGGACCCAAGCTATCTAACACACATGAGGCATCTCCCATTTTTGGTGCTCTTTCCTTACTTTATGTTCATTGGTGCGACATATTGGGTATTTTAAAAAGTAAGTGTGTGTGTGTGTGTGTTTTAATTTAATCTGTTTTATTTGAAATAGTTTTCTTACATCATGTTTTAATTAAATGTGTGCAATTATTTAATTCCTCTCTTCAATTTAAGTGGTTGTCTTTAAATTCATTTTCATTTAGAGCACCTTCCATTAAAAAAAATTCATTAAATATTGTTTAAGAATTTATTTTCCTTTAATATACATTATGGGAAATTGTATTCATCCTCTAATTGGTTGTGCGTGAAATCTTATCCCGGTGGCTTCCTATTGGGATCTTGGCTCACACCCTACATACACTTTTGGGAGAATTTAGGCCTTTTTCTTTGTATGTCACAGGTTGAGTCATTGTGCTTAGTGAGAGTGGTTTGGGATGCCGATGGTTTTCCCGTGCAGGTCTGACGATGGTGGTTTGAGTGGGTGGATCTTCATGTTGCATGAAGGTGCAAATAGATGTGTTAGTTTTTTTCACTGTAGTCTTCATAGAGTATTAGTTTTCCTTTGTTGTCATCTATCTCTTGGGTTGTTGGTTCCAGTTGAAGATCTTTGAATATGATACGTGTTATGGGTCTGCTTGGTTGTATAAAATTAGTTTCAGTTTGTTTATCTTGTTTGTTGTTACACTGCATTTTATTTCGGGTAAATCATTCCCATGTTATGTTTATATACCCGGGCACTTGTGCTAGCCTGTGGGGATTGGGAACACCCTTTGGGCCATGTCGTGGACCTGGTCGGGCTATGGTTCGGAAGGTGACCCATCCTGGTTCGTGATAGGGTATGGCGGGACCGGGGATGTCTGATCGATCCTTGTTATCAGACCCCACCTCAATAATCATGGGCTCAGCCCCGAAGATGGTCCCACCAGTGATTGGGAGCATCGTAGCTTGGTCGGTCTGGATATCTGCCTTCACAACAAACATCATTCTCATGGGAAAGGGGCCGCTAGAAGCCCCGAACAACCTCACCAAGGCGGACCACACCATTTGAGGACTGTGTACACCAAAAAGGGGAATGGATTTCATTTGACATAGTCAATGGGTGACAGTCAAGAATTTATTAGAGGATACTTACAGAGATCAAATTCCTGGTCTCGTTTTTGAGTTGATGCCATTAGGACCCCGATGCATGGCCCCCGAATATTGTTGGAAGGTCTGAAAACTCAAGAGGAGCCACCTCAAGTGTCCTGGTCCATCTAGACATAGTAATAAATGTAGCCACAGTTGTAGAACATGAAGGTCATGCATCTACATCTGTGGAGGGGTGAGAACGGGTTATGTGTATGAGACCCTCCTGCACTGTTCATGAATTAGTAAGGAGTCCAGAATGACCTGGACCAGACCCTAAGGTAGGGTCTTGGGATTTTACTTAAAGGGCCTCTGTAAATTATTCATGGTCTGAGTCTTCATCACCAAATTCACCCTCCTCCAATGGGATACTTCTACAAGCCTCCTCCTCCTAGGAGGACTCATCTAATTCCTCCAACAAAGGAAAGTGCTCCCTCAGTTTGGTAGCTGACAATTGTGTGTGTGGGGGGGGGGGGGGGTTCTGATTCAACAACACCTTCACTCGGTCTATCATTAGATGTGGGGCACCCACAAATTCCTCCAGATATACCTGGTATTGCTCCGCCTCTTACTGGGATACTGTAATGCTAACCCTGGCAAGGAAAATTCTCATAAATTCCACCCCGAGGTGACTCATGTGTTGCCACAGCTCGGATGAGCCGAGAAATTTTCTGTTGACATCCCAAATGTCCCAAGACTTCAGGAAGGAGGCATTATCCAGAATTTCTATATGGCGCAACTTCTTCCCTGTAGCATAGGTGGATATTCTACGGAATCCTCTTGGTGGCCTCCCCTCTGGATGACTCTGTTATTTTGGGACCATTGGGTATGCTGTCATTGCTGGATCTGCTGATGTTGCCTCCCCCTCAGCTGGTATGGGACTCGCTGTCACGACATCCCTACCACCACGGGATGTACTTTCCATCTTCCAGTCCTAGCCTCGGGGTTAGTGAGGCACACCATCACTGGCCTGAATGGTCGTTTGGTTTAGCATCTCCCCCGGGTAGGCCGCCTCCCAGCTTTTGGCATACTCATTCACTAGTCCGAAGAAAGCCAAGGGAAGAGGAAATTCATTCTAAATCTTTCCATATACCTTTGTGGACTTGAGACACATCTTTCTCATCACACATGGATGTTCCTCGTGATGCACCACTAAAAAGACCTATGGGTTCAGCTGATGCATACATCAAATTTTCCTGGAAAATTGGTGCAGGGTGTACGACTTGTAGAGAGGCTCACGACCCACTCTTTACACCCAGACTCCACCTCGAATGTCCATAGGATAAGACCACTAATTTTCCATTCCTTGGTCATCATTAGTAAAATAACCCATTGGCAGTGGGAACAGATGAAATTTGAATTCATATAGCTTCCAGACGCGGTTCAGTACCACTTGCACAATCATTTTGGACAGAAATCTCCACGAGGAATTCAGAATGGATGGGTGGAAGATCAATCTTTGTGAGGAGATGGGGTTCAGTTATTCATAGACCCCCATGATGTGCGTTGATATCCACCTGTACAGGAGGTGGAATGGTCTGCATATCCTCTGTGGCCTCTTCCCCTCACTAATATGACACAACATCTTGTACAGCATGGAGAGCATTAGGATTCTGAGGTTCACCCACCCTCGTGTTGCAAACACAGACACCATGATAAATGTTCTTGGTTGCACTCCCATGTTCATACCCCTCACCGGAAGGATCCAGCCGTAGATGAGAGCTGCGTTGAATGCCGCCAGGCTGACTACCGGTTGCCGATCAGTGCTGACACTGAACCCCCAGGCTTTCCACTAGCTGTCCTTCAGCAGCCACCAGTACGAGTGCTCCATTCCCCATTGAGCCCCCTTTGGGAAAGTATGAGGCCTCACAGGAAACTGCATATTTTCGAGGATGTTTAGAAAATGTTTGAACCACCATCTGAAGTGAACATCTCTCAGTAGTTCCTTGTCCTCTCCTCGTACCAGCTCCATCAGAGCCATCACATATGGCATTATTTGTTACGGATCCTCCCACACACCCACAATTGAGAGAAACTCATTATACATCACCCCTAGTATCGGGACCCCTGAGATCTGAGGAATGTCCCATAAACTGATGCCAACCTCCCTGTTGTGTGAATAAAAGTTGTTGGTCCTTGATAACCACATACTCAAAAACATTGGCATAAGTTGTTTTTGTTGATAGATGTGGAATTGGAAGGTCCAAGATACCTCATATAGGCCCACTCTCCTCAGATCAGCCCCAAACTCTTCACATGAGGCACCTACCCAGTTGGACTAGGACCAATCATCTTTGATGTTGCTTCCCTAGAGCAGGTCCCACCCATCAAACCACCACTTTCGCGGGTTCCTCAGGGCTTCCTTTAAGATCATCTGGTAAAGAGGGGGGATGTTTCCGGCTTCAATCCCTTCCCAAAAAAATTGTTCAGATGATTATACAAATAATCAGCAATAACATGTGTGAAGTCCTCCTAGGCATGGCTGTTAACCGCCCAAAACCACTGGTGCAAACATGACTTTCTTCGAAACCAGTAAGATGGCCCGTCCCTACTGGCTTCATGGAAGAAGACATCATCCCTTAGACCAAAGCCATACAAAGGTACCCTCTTGCTCAGTGGATAGTTCATTTTTCTTGCTGACAGTAGCTCCACCAATGACTCATGGTTGGAGTGGCTCCATATAAACTCCACTAATCCCAATATATTTGAAATCTCATCCATTCGGGCAGCATCTGGAAAGAACCCCCTAGTAGCCTCCCGGTGAGCGATTCAGCATTGATGTTTTTCCGTTCTTTGGATTCGGCTCACAAGTCTCTTTCATGAAGAAAGTTCATGGAGATCAGTCGCGAAGGCTGTTCACGGAGGCCTACCCTAGCCTTCTGAAGAAAGTGTGTGGCGTGAACCGATGCGATGTCAAAGACTCATTGTGCGCCATAAAGAAAAAGGTCTGATTCTCGGAGAGATGTCGTGGAGTACACGGAGAGTCGCGAATCGAGATCCCTACAAACCAAAAATGCGGAGAAGATAAAGGAAAGAAGAGAGGTATAGTCCCCTATTTATAGGCGGGCACCCCAATTTCTTCATGGCATGTCCGATCCATAGTGAGATTCCTGGCGGGCCACCCAGCAGACGCTGCTCCACCTCGTGAGCCCCCTTCGCGAGTCACCATCATGAATGATCATGAATTTTGGCTATTGAACCTCCGAAATTAAACCTTATTTTCTCCTCGTCTATAAGTCCGAGGGGGGGGGGATTTATTGATTCACAAATCATGGAAAAGAAAGAACAAATTGATAGCATAAGGGGATGCCTCACAAAGACTGGTCACAGAGCCCTGTAGCCCTATGACCGTTAAAAATATCTCCCATCATGAACCAACCACACTGCAAGGTGGTGGGATGCTCCACGAACCCCCTTGAAGTTTGGGAACCCATTGTGGAGTAAGGAGGCGTGATTCTCTATGAACCAATTTGACGTTTGCGAACCCACCGAGGGGCAAAGAGGTGGGATTCTCCATGAAACAATTAAACATTCGCGAACCCGTCGTAGAGCAAGGAGGAGGGATACTCCACGGACCCCTTTGATGTTCGTGAACCCACTGCGGAGTATGCTCCGTCTTCACGCTGAGTGAGATACACTTCGCGGAACCACTCACCTATAAATACCAGGCTCCCCTCGAGCCCAAAGGATGGATCCTCCGACGTTTCACCATCCACGACCCCACACCGTGAAGCACTTTGTGCTCTGTGAACCATGATCCTTTAAATGTACTTTTACATCATGAAGTGCCTTCCCCTTTGCATGGATTCCACCCCTCATCAAAGAGGGATGTCCTTCATGGATCACATGGTCCTCCGTGAAGGAAGGATATCCCAAAGGGGACTTGGGTCATCATGGAGCGTTTATGATTCACGAAACACCCTTCATACACAAGTGATCTTCATTCTACGACATGGTAACTATGCTTTGAGAAGCACAATGTTTCACAATGTTATGCTTCACAAGGAACCCTTTCTTCGTGAGTATTTGCTCTGCGAATGCCTTTTCAATTTGAAATGCACATTTCATATGCACCTAAACCCTATAACTAGGCTAGGCGACTTCACCTCTCGAAGAACATCCCTCCACGAATCCCCTCCACTACATGGAGCACCAGAGATTCACACAGATTCTACATATGAACCCCTTTTCTATGAAACTCCTTTTTCTGTGCGGCCCTTCATGTTTTCACAGAGAAATTTCAAGGTCACTTGGGTGGTGCTTCCCATTTCATTGCTTCGCCTCACACTTCTTCACATAGGCACACTAATGGCTATTGCTTCTTTTCATAACCACGCAAACCCGGAACCACCCATTGTATCACTCCATAACACCCCTTTCATAGAATTGAAAATGCATTACACCCCTTAAGGGAAAGCAGGTATCAGTTATGTACGTCTTAGGGGAGTGATGTGAACCCACCTCGTCCATGTTGCAGGATGCTAAATGGACAAGCGCCATCGTCCTCAACACATGATGTTAAAATGTTACTTTTCCACATGACTTGCACATGGGGTGCCCCATTTCGGACATTCTCTATGCCAAATTGTCTCCATGGGAGTTGTATCATTCCTTACATGGAATGAAATCCTCTTTATTAGAAAAAAATCATCTGTGGGGAAAGGGAAACCACCCTTGTGTAAGCCCCTATCTTTTCTTGCAGGAGGTAGCATCCTTTCTCATCCTCTGTTCCTAGGTGCCAAATCCCTCTCTCGCTGGTATTTGTCACCACCTGGGCCTCCACCTTGGTGTAAGTCCCAATCTCCATCACCAAGGGTTGCTAACCATGAATATTCCCCTGTTTCCTCTTTGGGTTTCTAACCACATGTAAGCCTCATTCCACTTCCCACAGACACACCATCCTTGACATGATTTTCCAACATTTACTGCCTCTTGTTTCTCACATCGAGCATGAATCATGTGGGCATAGAGTAAGAATCGACCATGAAATCCTCTTTGGGTAGCCTATAGTGTACGCCCCACATTCTCCACCCTGAACTACATGGACTATGATCCTTTCCAAGGCAAGGTGCGTAGGAATCCTCCCTAAAGTTCAATCCCAACAACCATTGGTCCTGACTCCCTCCATGTCATTTCACCACAAGCCTTCCTAACTACGTGGACATTGATCCATGGAAAGGCACAGTACGTAGGAAGTCTCCCTTAGGTTCAATACCAACAACCACTGGTTCTGAACCCCGTTACATCAGACCTCTTTCATCCGACAAGATGTTAAACTGCATCCCCCTCTCGTCCTACCTGACGTTAAACTGCATCCACTATCCCAAACTACGTGGGCTTTGATCCTTGTATCCTTGATAAGGTACGTAGGATACCTCCCTAAGGTTCAACCTGATTCACCGTTAAGCTTTTTTGGCCCCAACCAGTGGTAAGACATTGTGAACCCATCCATCATTAAGCCATTGTGACCCCATCCAGCGATAAGCCGTTGTGACCCCATCTAGAAGAAATACGTTGTGACCCCATCTAGTGTTAAGCCGTTGTGACCCCAATCAGTAGTTATCCGTTGTGACCCCATCCAGCGGTAAGCCTTTGTGACCCCATCAAGCATTAAGCCATTATGACCCCATCCAGTGGTATGCCGTTGAAATACCCAATTGACGGTAATCCATTATAACATGAACTATGAGGACATTGATTCCCAACTATATGGATACATAAGAGGTCTCTTCGAGACTCCAGCCAAACATCATCATCGTCCTTGAGTTGGATCCATCTCATTCTCCCCCAACTTCACTTAACCATCCATAATTCATTTCGATTTTTACCCAGGCCTCCACATCCCGGTGGGATCATGCTAACTCATTCCCCATTTCCATTAACAAAAATTTTGTAGAAAACCATGCGTTATCCCCAACAACAGTGTCCCCTCCTGGGGGTGCACCCACATAATCGACTCTAGCTAGTGTTCTGATCAGTCTGATCGGCCTCTCCTAGACATTAAACCTAGAGCATACCCTGTGTTAAACATATGAAGGTGAGGAAAACCTCATACACATGCCAATAACATATAATTCCCCGCATTCGACATGGGATGCCTTGGGCATCGACACCCACGGGAAGCCCTATAATAAGGGGAAAAAACCCATACGCGCTAGTGTCCCATTGTCCAGACATTCTAGTGATGTCCAACATGCCTACTCCTCCTACCGAAGGTTGCTTCCCTTACCAGACCCTTTGGAATGTCCCCACCAAAGCATTGTAATTAGCTGGTGTCCATAAATATATGGCACTGGGAATATTTTCACGAACAACGTTTTTAGTCTATAAGGGAGACCCGGACTAGGTGACAAGCTCTGAGGAGGAATCCACAAAAGGAAGAACTGACATCTCATCATCCAATTTTTATTAATGAGAAAACGCCACTGAACAAGGAACGTATATCACTCGACTTTGGAAAGAGGGAATGCGGGGCAACAAATAGCTTCGATGTCCTCGAACAAGAGGGATGTGTGTGCCCAGGTGAAATTGTTGGAAATAGTAATCTTAACTCAATTTCCATTCATTGATTTAAACATCCAAGTCATTGGTATTGTTTTTACAAGAATATGTGAGAATGTCCTATAATTTATTTACAAGGAATATCCAATTATATTGAGTGTATTTATATTTTTGACACATAATTATTTCATTTATTTATCTTTTATCAAATCATATTATCTTTATAAGGAATTTCATCCCAATTTACATTCCATTAAGGCCACTTTGTCATTATACACCAATTCAATTTTATATGGTGTATATATGGTCTATTAACATATTATATCATGAATCAATTTTTTCACATGATATTATAATGTTTTGATTTATTTTATTCTTTGAATACTCGGATTCTAGGGTCTCTCATTTGGTTAGGAACTCTTTTATTAAAATATCATTTTAAATGTTTTAAAGATTTATTCTTCTAAATCATTCTCATTAATGTCCATGTTATAAAAATGGTTCTATGTATTTATTATGTGGAAATGAATAATTTGATATTAAAATTCCATTCACATGTTTCCACATTGTATGGGACACATCGATTCAAAAATCTCTTTAAAACGACTTCTTTGATAAATAGTGAGACTGTTAAATGTTTTCATGAAAAAGGGAATATTTATTTCAAATATATTTACTTACATTTTCATATATTTCAATATCCATCATTATATTTTCTTTTTTATTGAGATTGATTTATTATAATAAAATCTTACATATTGTATTGAATGAGTTATGTTTGACTGTGGATGTGCTAATTTTATGCTATTCATGGTTTGTGATAAGTATTGACATCTTGTATGCTAGTTTTAATACAAATGTTTACTTTATGTTTCCCCAATTTCATATGAGTAATGCATTTTACTTAGTAAGTGATGGGTGGAGCCTGCTACAGCTCCTCGATGCATCGGTAGGTCTCATGAGACAAACTAGTTTCTTAGCACAAGGCCTTGAAAAAATCATTATTTGTAGTCTTAGCAGGAGGCCTTGACTATGTGGATATGATGTCGGGTATTATGAATTCAATAAATATGTAATTAGATATTGATATTACATGTGATTACATGACTAGTAGAACATCCATGTGAATAAGTAAATGGAATTATATTATTTATCTTTTCCATATTATGATGAAATATATGTTTAAAAGGCTTGTGTATTTTGTCTTGCATCTCCCCTTATAGGTTTATGTTTATTTATAATAGTTTCTGCTATATTTTTATCCCTTCTAAGCATCATATATCACCCCTTTCTTATGTTTTCATTATCCTAGGATGTGAAGAAGTATATTATGCTTGACTTGTTGGTATAGGCTAAAGTATATGAGTGTGTTCAAATGGGACACATTGTTGTTGTTTTTTATGATGTAATGTAAAACTTATGAATATATCTAGTACTTCTAAGTATACTAAATATATCGGTCCTTCGGGACATGATTCCTAGTATTATGTCAATGTTATGTAATAATACACCGACTCTGGGTAACTGGGGTCAGGAAATTACTTTTTTTATCAGAGGAAGTTTAGTACAAACCTTGGAAGCTAGATTTAGAAAACACTATGATTAGAGAACATTACCTAAATATATACTTTGAGGATAAGTATAGAAGAACTTCCTAGAATCATGGTAATGTATAGATTTTGTGTATTTTACAAGAAATACATCCCTGTATGGATACGAGTAGGTAGAGGTGGCTCTAGAACAAATGTACCTAGGAGTGAAAACTTCAACAAGGATTTTCAGGCTTGACCCTGGGTATCCTGGTACACGACAACATGCCTTGTTGCACTCTTGGTTATGACACTATTGTGGGATATTCTTTGGATATTTCATGTCTTCTTAAAAATCCGATTTGAAGGAATTTAATATAATATCGGAAAAATAACCTTGATTAATAATATGTTGTTTTAGAATAAAAACAAGGCTTCATGGTATTCTATAAATGATTTTATACCTATTTTTACTCACACTCTGCCTTTTGGTTTTAGTCAATGGATGGATTCCATGAAAGTAATAATAACATTGAAAATGATGTACAAGGAGGGAACAGTGGTGGAAATGGGCAATAAAATGTAATATTGATAGGCATAAAAGATATTGTATTCATGTCAAATCCATTTTTCAAAAATATGATCAACCACATATACATTAACCAACTCCTGAAATCAATAAAGAAGATAAAGGAGGAGAATTATATGAGCTCCAACAGTGAATACAATAGAGAAAATTAATCTAAATTTCCATCATGTTAGAAATGTGGAAGGAGACTCCCAGGAAAGTGTCTCAATAGAACAATGAAATGCTTTATATGTGAGAAATAAGTACATAAAATGAAGAATTTTTTAGGAAAAATTAAGAGTACTATAGAAGAAAATAAAAATGATCATACGAAACCATTTACAGTAATTTTCCATAAATTTAGGGGGTCTAGGAATTACCATGTTCGATGTCTTTTTTCTAAAGGATGACCTTTACGTCAATGAAAAACATATGTGGAAATAAATGGATGAATTTTTTTTATAAGTATTAATGCTCTTTTTGGATGGTATTACATTGTTATACTTTTCTCTTGAATGTGAAACCCTGCTATTTGTTATGTGAAAATTCTATTTGAGGAATAATTATCTTTTATTTTGTGGATATAGTTATAAAGAACCATTTGGGTTTATTGGATCCTTGAATTTGAGTCAATTACAGGTTAATAATTTTTTGGATGAAAATTCATGGAATGAGATAACATTTGATGTTATAATATACTATGGTTATTTTTGATGAATTTATCACATTTTTTGGAATGTTATAAAATTATATAGTTCTTTGAAAAGGACAACATGTAGACCGTTTGACAACTCATCGCGTCGGATAAAGATGTGGGAATCAAACCCACAACCAAAGTGCGACTAGGATTTATTTCTTACCACTAGACTACGTGAAGTCATTGGTTAGTATACCTAATTATTTCTAGTTAAATGATTTTATTGATCAATAATATGTTGATTTTTGGAAATTATTATTTATCCTTTGTTTTGGAATATGATGTGGTGATTAAGTGATAAATTTTATTTTGGAAGACGTTCGCTATTTTGGGAACACTATATGCCAAAGGAAAATAGAATACTATGGGATTAAATTTGAGGAGTAATGGTGGATTTTTTATTTTGGAAGAATTTATGTTTTTTTGTGGACTTATAGAGATTTGGGTTATATATGGAAAATAATTAACATATCATAAGGAATATGTGACTAGGTTAATTAATTTTATGTATTTGACTTTATGAATAGTCGATTTTATTTTGAGTTAAATGTTAAGATTAATCATGGAAGACCATTTGAAAAAATTCCGCTAAATTTTGGGTTTCAAACAAAGATTAAAATATTTTGAATAATTTTAAGAAAAATTGTTTTTAATGGTCCTTATTGAACTGTGGGTATTTTTTGTTTAATTTTGGATATTAAGAGTAGTATTTTTTTCTATAAAGAATTATCCTTTTTAGGGATCCTTGGATCTTGGACTAACCATATTGGTCATGGTTAACTTCTAAAGACAAGGGAAATATATATTTCATCTTTTTTGGATTATATGATTCTCTAAAAGATGAATCTAGCACTTCATATGTGACCAAGTCATCTTGGATACTTATCTTTTGGAGTTAAAGATGCGTTTGTGGTTAAAATTAGTCAAAGGATGGAACTATTCTTTTCTAATATTATTTTTCTTATTATATGAATAAAATAAATCTTAAACGTTAGGGAAAGGATCTTAAAACAAAATTTTTTTTATCCTAAGACATTATGTTTTGTTAAACTGGTGATATTTTAAATCAAAATAGATTTATGGATTTGAGACCCTCAATTTTCAATTCACTTGATCATGATTGATGACATCAATCATCCCCTATAAATATTTTCATTTTCCTCCAACTATAAGTTTCACCAATGTCATCCTCTTCAAAATCCTAATTTGGTGGTTTCTTTTTCATTTTCCAGTCCCTCTTATTAAAACTAAATTTTACTAACCATATTTCAGATATGGGTTTTCCAAAAATGTATCTTCTATTTTTTTACACCTAAGAACATTTTCAAATTGAAAGGATACAATTTATTGAAGATGGAAAAAATGTAACACCCAAATCATCCACAATATGATTCCCTTTGAATAATATGTTAGCGTGAAAAGTGTGAAACAAAGAGTTCAAATTCCCCACAACCTATCAAGGTAGTCATTTACAAAGAGGTTATGAATAGTAATAACCAAATTTTGAGATTTATAAATTACATATATTTTTAACATCCATATTATGTGATTCTTATATATAATATAAGACAAAATTCAATTTTTAGATAACATAAGTATTTTTCAAAAAATGCAATTTTACCGCATTTTAATGGCGAAGACTTTTTAAATCCAATATTTGACACTTTTATTATTAAATTTGATAAAATAATGTTCTTCTTTTGAAGTGGGAAATAAAAAGTTAGGTTGGAAAAATTGTCAGTGTTTTTCTGATAACTCTCATATTTTGATGAATAGTGAAAATACTAAATTTTAATTGAAAACAATTTATTAATCCAAATATTTTATATTGTTAAATTATACATTTGAATGGTTTTGAATTATAATTAGATTAATTTTTTATCATTTAATCCAATGATGGTCCTTGCAAAAAAAATTTACATATAAATTGGACATAAACACCTATCAATCTTTTGATAGTTTTTACTACTAAAAAACCCACTTTCTAGTTTTGACAAGGGAAATATTTTATTTAAATTAATTAATACAAATTCTAAGTTTAAAATTTGGTAAAATAGACACCATTATAGAATTTGTAATATCAAAATTAGCTTTGGATACATTTTTCATATTTTTCTAACTTTCAATTTTTGATGATTAGTGAAAAACACTTTGTTGTTGATTAAAGATAGCTTTTTATTTAAATAATTATTTTTAATACAAATTTATTTTAATTGAAAAATAGATTCCTTATACCTATATTAGTCTAATGTAATACATTGAAGTCATTTTATAATAATATTTGATATATAAAATTTTATTGAGCTTTTTACCGTCTTTTATCAACCTTCTAGTCGCATTTTCATGTTCACCTAAATCATAATTTTACCGCTTTTTTGAATTGAATTTAAAAAATACAAGAGACACAGTTGACATCAGAATTAAAAATGTGGTTCAATAAGATTTAAATTATTTTTGTTGATTAGTAACTTTTGACATATATACCACGATTAAAAGTAAATAGGGTTATTAAAGGTAAAAAGTGATATTATAATTACCCTAACACAGGTCCTAATTCTATTGGATAACTCTATTTCGACCAAAATCCACCATATGAGTATAATATGATCCTTTTGGTCAACTTTTATTAGATTAGGACATTTATTATTATTTTATTTCAAAAAGAGTTAATAGTGTTAAATTAAATGTTTAACTAATAAACCATATTTAATATATGGATATACGTAAGATAATTTTGACTATAAATGTTCATAAGAAATATAAAATTATTTCCTACATAATGGTTTTTATTTATAATTTTTATACATTAAAGAAGGAAATTTATTTGGGACACAATGATGATGTAGTAATTAACATATTATTAAAAGTTTAAAATAATTAATATTATAAATAAAAATATAATTGTAAATTGACACTTTTTATGTATTGAATGAATTTTATAGGGTAATATTAAATGTTCAGGTTGATTAAATAACTTTTTTTGTGATAATTGTATTTATTACTTTCCCAAAAACCAAATAGAAAATAGTGTCAAAATTAACATAATTCAGTTTTTAAAACAAATACTATATTATTAATTGATATAATATTTGTAAAAATAAAAGCTTCATCCAAAGTAATTAGGTAACTTTATATATATCAATAATGAATCACATTGGGTTCCCTTTTCTTTTTATAGAAATTTTATTAAACATATATTATAATAATAAAAGAATACATGGTAAAAGTTAAACAATTTAACTACAAGTTAAATATAAAAGGGAAGGTTAATATGGTGACCTAATCCTGTCTAAAACATATTGATTGAAAGGTTTTGTGATCCAGAACAACCATTTCATAGAAATAAATCCTTTTAGAGCCATTATAAACTAGATATTATTGCATAATAAAATAAAATTTCAAGCTTTTCTTAAAGTTGACTTCACCTCTCTTATAAAAGGGCACTTCCCCTTCTCTCAGTATCACATAGAAAAATCCATTTAGATTTCCCAAAACCAGCTCAAATATCCTCAAAACTACCCACAATTTATCCTTGAGGCCTTACATTATCATAATCCAACTTAAGAAGCCCTTTGGATCAAATCAAAAGGAAGCACTCGAAGAAGTGGTAATAATTTTATCAACTCTACCAAAGTTCATTTCTTCTTCCACTTCCTATTTATTGGGTTTTTCTATACTAATATAATTACTCAAGTAACTTTTAAATACTATCATTTTAATATAAATATGTTACAACCATATTCATTATTCTATCCATCCTATGAATGACAATGTCATGATATGTTCGTACGTACGACTTACCATCTCCATGTGTTGGTGTAGTTTGTTATTCCACACTTATTCATTTGTATGGGTATAATAATGAGTATAATTGAGGTAATAAAAAATATAACATGTTAATGATTCTCTATATATAATATACCATCCAATCACATATGATTTCTTCATCAATATAATGGTATTGTCACTCGTGCGTACGTACGGATTACCATCTCCAACAACGTGATGAGATTCATTCCCCATCGTAAACATTCAAGAATAATTTTCATTTTATGATTAAAAATAAGGTTTAAGAACCTAAAATAATTATAGATATTAATAAAATACATTCGATCCATGTCATACAGGACTTATGTAATATAACATATAAAGGAAAACAGATCAGTTAACACCCGAAACGATGATACTACTGAAATATTATTAACAAAGAAATATTATACGATCATATATGATATCATATTTATGTAGGTGGTTCTGGTAAAATTTAATAAAAATGGTTTCAATATTATACAGGTGGTAAACCTACCCTCTACTAAGGAAAAATACAAGGTAAGGGGTTTACTTTTTCTTCCCGTGAGATTCATGTAATATTTTCCACTATTTCCATTTGAGTGGTGTATGTACTACCCATGATTTTATTCTTTGGGTAATATAATTTAATTAATAGGTATTTAAATCTTCATATTATAATACTTATTTCATGGAGATTATGTTTTTTATTTTACCAAACCAGTAAGGGAACATCAAATTTTAATTTCCACTGATATGGATTTACACATACTTTATTGATTATTATACTCCAAGATTATGTGTGGAATAACTTTTTATTATTTATGTATTAATTTCTACTCCCCTTTGTTTGTATAAACATTTGATACATAGTGTCACTCCATTGATAAATTCTCAGGCCATAGATATGAACTTATTAAAGGAAATCTTAACTCAATTCCCATTTATTGAGTTAAACGTTCAATTCATTGTTATTGTTTTTACAAGAATATCTGTGAATGTAATCTAATTTATTTACACTAAATATAAAATCATATTTAGTGTATTTATATCATTCACACATAATTATTTCATTTATTCATCGTTAATATAATTATGTGGTCTTTATAAGGAATTTGTCTCAATTTACATTCCATTAAGGTCTCTTTGTCATTATGCACCTATTAAATTTTATATGGTGTATATACTATCCTTTGACATATTATATCATAAATCCCTTTATTCTCATGATATTATAATGTTTTGATTAATTTTATTCCTCAATTACTTGTATTCAAGCATCTCTCATTTGGTTAGGAACTCTTTAACTAAAATATCATTTTAACTCATTTACTGATTTATTCTTATAAATCATTCTCATTAGTGTCCAAGTATTAAAAATGTTTTACGTATTTATTTATATGGTGAAGAATGTTTTGAAATTAAAATTACTTTCAAAAGAATCAATGTGATGTGGAAAACTTTGATTCAAAAATATCTTTTAAATGACTTCATTGATAAATTGTGCGACATTTAATTTTTTTTTAAAAAAGTAAATATTTATCTCAAATAGTTTTTCTGAATATTTTATCTATGTCAATATCATTCATTATATTTTAATATTTATTAAGGTTTATTTATTATATTATTATCTTCTATATTTTATTTAATGAGTTATGTTTTACTGTGGATGTGCTATTTTTTACATTCATGGTTTGTGGTTAAAGTATTGACATTTCATATGCTAGTTTTAATATGAATGTTTAGATTATGTTTCACCCATTTCAAATGAGGAATGAATTGGACATAGTAAGTGATGGTTTGAGCCTGCTACATCTTCTCAATGCATCAGTAGGTCTCATAAGACAAACATGTGTCTTGGCACAAGGCCTTGACAGAATCATTATTTGTAGTATTGGCACGCGGCCATGACTATGTGGTTATGATGTCCGACATTATGAATTCCATCATTATGAAATTAGCAGTTGATATTACATGTGATTATTCGACTATTATAATGTACATGTGAATAAGTAAATGGAATTATTTGATTTAAATTTTCCATATTATGTTGAAGTATAAGTTTAAAAGGCTTGTGTTTTTGTCTTATACATAACCTTAAATGTTTATGTTTATTTAAGATAGTTTAGGCTATATTTTCATCCTTACTGAGCTTCTTGGCTCACCACTTTATTATGTTTTATTTATCCCATGAATTGAAGAATTATAATATGCTTCACCTGTAGGGATATGCTAATAGATATGATCTTGTTCAAAGGGGACACATTGTTGTTGTTTTTTTATTATGTAATGTAAAACTTATGTGTGTATCTAGTATTTCCAAGGATACTAAATGGATCAGTATTTCAGGAAATAATGTCCTATATCATGAAAATTTCATGTAATAATGCACCGACTCTACGTAACTGGGGTCGAGCCATTACAATTGGTACCAGAGAAAGTTTAGTACAAACCTTGGAAAGTAGATTTAGAAAAACAAATTCTGATTAGAGAACATTATCCTAAGATAGACTTTGGGTATTAGTATAGAAGAACTTTCTAGAATTTTGGTAATGTATAGATTTTGGGTATTTTCCAAGAAATACATCCTTGTCTAGATATGAGCAAGTAGAGGTGGCTCTAGCACAAATGTAGATAGGAGTGAAAACTCCCATAATGAGTTTTGGGCTAGACCAAGGGTATCCTGGTACAAGACAACGAGCCTTGCTGCACTCTGGTTTACGACACTCCTGAGGGATATGCTTAAGATAATTCACATTTTATTTACAAACTGATTTGATGAATTTTAATATAAGATCAGAATAATTATCCGTGATTAATAATATGGTGTTTTAGTTTAAAACTAAGGTGTCATGATATGATCCAAATGATATTATGACTATTATTACTCACACTCTGATTTTTGGTTTTAGTCAATGGATGGATTCCAAGGAAGTCATTGTAACATTGAGCATGATGTACAAGGTTGGAATAGTGGTCGAAATGTGCACTGAAAAGGAATGTTGATAATATTAAAAGATATCATATTCATGCTGAATCTATTTTCCAAAAATATAATATAGACAAAAGGTCTGAGAGACGGTTAGAAACTTGCTCATAAATGAAAGTCCGTTTCAAAAAAAAAATGATATACAAAATATACATTAACTAACTATCAAACTCAAAAAAAGAACAGAAAATCAGTGAATAATAAGAGATCCAATAGTAGAGATCATGGAGAAAAGAAAGATCATTTTCTATCATAGCGAAATGTGAAAGGAGACACCCTGGAAAGTGTCTCAATAGAACAATTAAATGATTTATGTGTGGGAACGATGGATATAAAGTATGAATTGATGAGGAAAAATGAAGAGTACTATGGAAGAAAATAAAAATGAGTATAAGAATCCATTTAATATCATTTTCTGTAAATGTAGGGGACCTGTGCATTACCCGAGTCAATGTCCTATTCTATAGGATAACCTCAATGTCAAGGTAAAACCTATGTTGAAATAAATGGATGGAGAAACGTTCAAATGTATTAATGCTCTTTGTTTATGGGATTACATTGGAAGACTCTTCTCTTGTATGTGTAACCCTATAGATTGTTATGTGAAAATTCTATTTGAGGAATAATTGTCTATTATTTGGAGAATGTAGTTATAAAGAACCATTTTGGATTATATGATCATTGAATTTGATTCAATTACAGGTTAATACATTTTCGGAAAAAAAATAAAGGTATTAGAAAACATTTTTGGTTAAAATATGCAATGGTTAATTTTGAGGAATTTATCTCATTTTTTGGAATGTTATTAAATTGTATTGTTTTTGAAAAAGGACAACATGCAGACCATGTGACAACATGTCATGTTACACAAAGATGAGAAAATAAAACCCAGAACCAAAGTGTGACTGTGATTTATCACCTAAAAATGAACTATGTGAAGTCTCTAGTTAGTATGACTAATTATTTTTAGTTAAATGATTTTATGGATCAAGAATATGTTTATTTTGGGAACTTATTATTTATCCTTAGTATAAGAAAATGATTTGGTGACTACGTGATGAATGTTATTTTGGAATACGTTCTCTCTTTTTGGAACACTATATGCCTATGTAAAATAGAAGATTATGGGATTTAATTTATAAGTGTAATGGTGGAATTTTATTTTGAATGAATGTATGTTTTTTGTGGACTTTTATATATTTGAGTTATTTATGAAAAATGATTAACCTATCATAGGGAATATGTGATTAGGTTAATTACTTTTAATTATGTGACTTTAAGAATAGTCGATTTTATTTAGAGATAAATGTTAAGATTTATTGGGGACAAATATGAGATCAAATCCTTTAGAAATTTGTGTTTCAAACATAGTTTGGAATATTTTGAAAATTTTTATGGACAATTGTTTTTTAATGGTCCTTGTTGGACTTTAATCATTGTTTGTTTGATTTTATATATTATGAGTAGTATTTTTTCTATAAAGAATTATCCTTTTTAGGGATCCTATGATATTTTAATAACCATTTTGTTCTTGGATAATGTCTAATGACAATGGAAATATATAATCAACGTTTTTTGGATTATGTTATTATCTAAAAGTTGATTCTATCGCTTTAGGTGTGACCATGTCATCTTGAATACTTATCTTTTGAAGTGAAATATGAGTTTGTGGTACAAATTAGTGAAAGGAGGGAACTATACTTATCAAGTACTATTTTTATTATTACATGAATAAAATAATTATTAATCATTATGTAAAGGATCTTAAAACCAATAATGTGTTATCGTACGACTTTATGTTTTGTCAAACTGATGATATTTTAAATCATCATAGATTTATGGCTTTGAGACCCTCAATTTTACATTAACTTTTTATTATGATTGATAACCTCAATCACTCCTTGTAATTATTTATGTTTCTTCTCTAATTATAATTTCCACCAATGTTCTCCTATTTGAAATCCTAAACTTGTGCTGACTTTTTCATTTCCCATTCCCTCCTATTAAAACTTAATTTTATTAACCCTATTTATGAAGTGGGTTTTTTGAAAAGGAATCTTTAATTTTTTTAACTCCGAAGAAGATTTTCAAATTTCAAGGATGCAATTTATTGAAGGAGGGAAATTGGGACACCCCAATCATCCACAATACATTTCTCTTTGAATAATACGATAGCATGCGAAGTACGCAACACCGAGTTCAAGCGCACCCTGGAAAATCAAATTAGCCTTTTACAAAGAGTATATGAATAGTAATAACCAAATTTTGAAATCTATATACTCTATATAATTTGAAAATCCATATTATGTGTTTCTTAGACGTAATTTAAGAACAAATTCAATTTTTAGATAAAAGATGTTTTTTTCAAAAAATGAAAATTTACCACCTTTTAATGGAGAAACCTTTTTTAATTCAATTTTACAAAATGAACTTCTTATTTTGAATCAGGACATAAAAATTTAGGTTGGATAAATTTTTGGTGCTTTTCTGATAACATTCATATTTTAATGAATACTGAAAATACTAAATTTTAATTGAAAACAAAATTTTTAATCAAAATAATTTATAGAGTTAAATTATAAATTTTAATAGTTTTGAGGTATAAATAAATTTTATTTTTATAATTTAATCCAATGTAGGTCATTGCAAGTAAAGTTACATTTAAATTGGACATAAATACATATCAATTTTTTGATAGTTTTTAGTTCTCAAAAACCCGCTTTCTATTTTTGACAACGAAAATATATTTTTTCATTTAATTAATAAAACCTATATGTTTTGACATCAATTTTGAATTTGGGATATAAAAAATTTTATTTGGGGTAATTTTTGTTATTTTTATAAAAATGTTCAATTTTTGATGAATAGAGAAAAACATTGCGTTATTGTTTAAAGCTGAATTTTTATTTAAATAGTTATTTTTATTTTACATTTATTTTAAAGTAAAAATAGATACATAATACCTATATAAGTTAAATTTAAATCATTTAAGACATTTTATAATTATATTAGATATATAATATTTTATTGATCTTTTTACCATCTTTGACCCACTTTCAAGGCACATTTATCAATTTGTGTAAAATATAATTTTACCTCTTCTATGAATTAAATTTCAAAAATTTGAGAGACAAAGATTACATCCACAGTTAAAATGTTGTTCAATAAGATTAAAACAATTTTTTTATAAATTGTAACTTTTGACTTTTATTTTCTATGATTAAAAGTCAACAGGGTAATTGAAGGTAAAAATGATATTATAAATACCCTAAAAAATGTCCTAATTCTATTGGATATGTTTATTTTGACCAAAATCAACCATAGGAATAATAAATGTTACTTTTAGTCTACTTGGATTAGATTAGGGTATTAATTATTATTTAATCTAAAGAAGAGAAAAAAGTGTTAAATTCAATGATTAATGACTAAACCATTTTTAATATAGGGTTATACATAAGAAAAATTTTAATATAAATATTAATTAGAAAAATAAAAAGATTTCATACATAATGGTATTTAATTTATAATTTTTATAAATTTAATAATTAAATTTTTTTATGACCCAATGATGATGCTGTAATGTTTTAATCATTGAATGATTTATATAATTGGTATTATAAATATTAATATAATTGAAAATTGAGACTTTTAATGTATTCCAAGAATTTACTAGGTTAATATAAAAAGTTATGGTTGTGTAAATAATTTTTTTTCGAAGTGATAATGTTGTTATGACTTTCATAGAAACCAAATACTAAATAGTTTCAAAATTGACATAAAAGAGTTTTTAAAACAAATACTATATGATTAATTAATATAATATTCCAAAAAAATATAATGATCTGCCAAAGGACTTAGATAACGATAGATATTAAAATAATGAACCACTAGGGGTTCCCTTGTCTTTTAATAGTATGTTTATTAACCATTTATTATAATAATAAAAGAATACATGGTAAATGTTAAACTATTAAAGTAATAGTTAAATCTAAAAGATAAGGATAATATGGTGACCTAAACATGTATAAAACCTATTAGTTGAAAGGTTTTGTTACCCATTGCCACCTTAGCCTAGAAATAAACCCTTTTTATCCATTATAAACCTAATATGATTGTATAATCAAATAATATTTCAAGCTTACCCTAAAATGACCCTCACCTCTCTTAGAAAATCGTACATCCCCTTCTCTCAAAATCACACATCCAAAGCCATTTTGGATCGGCAAAACCCTGCTCAAATATCCTAAAAAATACCATCACATAAACCTATAGGCCTTAATTTGATCATAAGCCTACCTAATGATCCCTTTTGATCATATCCAAAGGAAGCACTCGAAGAAGAGGTAATAATGTCATCACCTATTTGAAAGTTCTTTTCTTCTACAACTTCTTAATTCTTGGTTGTTTCCATATGAAAAAAATTAGTAAAGTACCTTATACATAATTTGATGTTATTATAAATATTGTACATCTATATTAATTATTCTACACATCCTATGAATGACAAAGTCATCATGCATGCTTTTGCATGGCTTACCATCTCCACATTGTTTTGAAGTTCGTTATTCAACACTTCATCATTTGGATTGGTATAATAATGAGTATAATTGTAGTAAATATTAAATATAACATGTTAATTTTTATGTATATATGATATACCATTTATTTACATATGACTTCACAATCAATAAAATGGTATTTTCGCTCGTCCATACGTACGGATTACCATCTCCACGAACCAGATGAGATTCATTTCCCGTCATAACAATTAAAGAATAATTTTTATTTTATGATTAAAAATATTGTTTATGAATTTAATATCATTCTGGATATGAATAAAATACATCCTATACATGGAAAAAATTACATACATAACAAAACATATAAAGTAAAACGAATCAGTTAACACCCAAACCAATGATACTACTGAAATATTATTAACAATGCATTATTTAAGGATCATATATGATAACATATTTATGTATTTGGTAATTGTATAATTTAATAAAAATGATTTCACCATTATACAAGAGGTTAACCTACACTCTAATATGGAAAAATACTATGTAAGGGGTTTTCATCTCACTTTTTATAGCCATGAGATTCAGGCTATATTTTCCACTATTTCCTTTTAAGTTGTGTATATAGTGACCATTAATGTATTCTTGGTGTAATATACTTTAATTAATGGGTATTTACATATTCAAATTATGATACTTCTTTCATGGGGTGTATGTTTTGTATGTTACCAAATCAGAATGGGAATTTCAAATTTCAATTTCCACTCATTAGGTTTTATACAAACATCATTGATTGTTTTACTCAAAGATTATGCATGGAGTAACTATTTATTATTTATATAGTAATTTACAATCCACTTTGTGTGGATATACATTAGATAAAAATAATCACACCATTGATAAATTCTCATTCCATTAATATGAACTGGTTATGGTTAATCTTAACTCAATTTCTACTCATTGAGTTAAACATCCATGCCATTGGAATTGTTTTTACAGGAATACGAGTGAATGTACTATGATTTATTTAAACCTAATATCCAATTATATAGAGTGTATTTTTATTTTTTACACATACTAATTTAATTGATTTATCCTTATTCAATGGATGCGTTCTTTATAAGGAATTTCGTCTCAATTTACATTCCACTGGGGCATGTTTGTCATTATGCACCAATTCTCTTTTATATGGTGTATATAATGTCCTTTGACATATTATATCATGAATCCCATTATTCTCATGATATTATAATGTTTTGATTAATTTTATTTCTCAATTACTGGTATTCAATTGTCACTCATTTGGTTAGGAACTCATTAACTAAAATATCGTTTCAAATGTATTAAATATTTATTATTCAAAATTCTTATCATTAATGTCCATGTTATAAAAATGGTTTTAAGTATTTATTATAATGACCTTATTGATTTTAAATTAAAATTACTTTCAAAATATTCAATTTGGTATGGGACACTTTGATTCCAAAATCCCTTTTAAACAACTTCTTTGATAAATAATGTGAATTTTAAATGTTTTCATGAAAAAGAGAATATTTCTCTCAAATATTTTTAGTGACTATTTTCATCTATGTCAATATCTTTCATTATATTTCATTATTTATTGAGGATTATTTATTATAATATAATCTTTTTTATAGTATTGAATGATTTATGTTTTACTGTCGATGTTATATTTTTATGCCATTCATGGTTTGTGGTTAAAGTATTTACATTTTGTATGCTTGTTTTAATATGAATGTTTCGATTATGTTTTACCCATTTCATATGAGGAATGCATTGGACCTATTAAGTGACATGTGGAGACCCCTATAGCTCCTTGATGCATCAGTAGGTCTCAAAAGACAAACTAGTGTCTTGGAACAACGCCTTAACGAAATATTTATACGTAGTCTTGGAACGAGGCCTTGACTATGTGGTTATGAGGTTCAACGTTATGCAATCCATCATTATGAAATTCTCTATTGATATTAAAAGTGATTATTTGACTAGTAGAATATCTATGTGAATAAGTAAATGACGTTATTTGATTTATCTTTTCTATATTATCCATAAGTATAAGTTTAAATGGCTTGTGTTTTAGTCTAATACATCACCATAAATATTTATGTTTATTTATGATAGTTTCCGCAATATTGTTATCCTTATTTGGAATCTAGGATAACCCCTTTCTTATGTTGTCTTTATCCCAGGATGCAATGAAGTATATTATTCTTGACCAGTAGTGACAGGCTAGGGGATATGAGTGTGTTCTAAGGGGACACTTTGTTGTTGTTTTTTATGATGTAATGTAAAACTTATGAATGTATCTAGTACTTGAAAGGATACTAAACTGATTGGTCCTTCGGGACATGAATCCTTATATCATTCCAATGTTACGTAATAATGCAGAGAATCTATGAAACTGGTGTCCGGGCATTACAGTTGGTATCAGAGAATGTTTTGTAAAATCCATGGAAGCTAGATTTTGAAAAAACTCTGATTAGAGAACATTACCCAATGATATACTTTTAGGATTAGTATAGAATAACTTCCTAGAATTTTGGTAATGTAGAGATTTTGTGTAATTTCATAGAAATAAATCCCTGTTTTGATATGAGTAGGTAGAGGTGGCATTGACACAAATGTACATAGGAGTGAAAACTCAGACACAGAGTTTCTGGTTGGACTCGGGGCATCCCGATACATGAAAACCTGCCTTGCTAAACTCTGGGTAACGAAACTCCTGGGGGATATGATTAGGATAATTCACCTTTCCTTTATAAACCAATTTGAAGAATTCTAATATAAGATCAGAATAAATAACCTTGATTAATCTTATGCTGTTTTAGATTGAAAAAAATGGGTCATGATATTTTCTAAATTTTTTATGACTACTGTTACTCACAGTCTGCTTTCTGGTTTTCGTCAATGGATGGATTCAAAGGAAGTCATAATAACATTGAACATGATTTAAAAGTTAGGCACAGTGGTGGAAATGTGAAAAAGAATGAAATGTTGATTGGCGTAGAAGATTTTTTGTTCATGCTGAATCCATTTCTAAAAATATGATCAACGAAAAATACATTAACCAAATCCCAAACTCAACAATGAATAGAAAATAGGAGAATGATAAAAGATCCGACATTGGAGACCATGGTGAAAATAAATCTCATTTTCCATCATGTAGGAAATGTGGAAGGAGACACCGAGGAAAGAGTCTCAATGGAATAATGAAATGCTTTATGTGTGTGACAGAAGGAGATAATGTAAATAATTGCCAAAAAAAATTTAGAGTACTACGGAAGAAAATAAAAATGATCTTAATAGTCCATTTACTATAATTGTCCATAAATGTTGTGGGCATGGGAATTACCTGAGTAAATGTCCTATTCTATAGGATAAACTCTATGTCAAGGAAGAACTTGTGTGGAAATAAATTGATGGAGAAATGTTTAAAGGTATTAATTCTCTTTGCTGAGGGGATTGCCTTGGAAGAATTTTCTAATGTATGTGTAACCATACATTTTGTTATGTGAAAATTCTTTTTGAGGAACAATTTTCTATTCTTTTGTGAATATAGTTATAAAGAATCATTTGGGTTTTTATGAACATTGAATTTTAGCCAACTATAGGTTAATATATTTTTGGATGAAAATTCAAGGTATGAGATAACATTTGTGTTTACAATATGTAATGTTTTTTTGAGGAATTTATCCCATTTTTGGGAATGTTATAAAATTATATAGTTTTTTATCGAAAAAACACAAACCATGTGACGACCCATCCTGTCGGACCATGCTGTGTGAATTGATCCCACAACCCAAGTGTGGCTGGGATTTATCACCTACCACTGGACTACGTGAAGTCCCTAGTTAGTTTGACTAATTATTTTTAATAAAATTACTTTACGGATCATCAATAAGTTTATTTTGATAACTTATTATTTATACATAGTATAGTAAAATGATTTGGTGATTAAGTGATAAATGTTATTTTGGAAGATGTTTTATCTTTTGGGAACACTATATTCCTATAGAAAATAGAATGCTATGGGATTTAATTTGAGGAATAATGGTGGATTTTATTTTAGGGTGAATGTTTGTTTTTATGTGGACTTATAGAGAATTGTGTTATTTATGAAAAATGATTTACCTATAATAGATAATATGTGATGAGGATAAATATTTTTAAATATATGACCTTAATAATAGTCATTTGTATTTAGAGATAAATTTAATGATTTATCGTGGAAGTCTATATGGTCAAATCCTTCTGAATAATGGGTTTCAAACTTTGGAATATATTGAAAAATTTTAAAGACTATTTTTTTAATTTTCCTTGTTGAACATTTGGTATTGTTTTTTTAATTTTGGAGATTAAGAGTAGTATTTTTCCTATAATGGATTATCCTTTTTAGGGATCATCTGATCTTGTAATAAACATTTCGGTAAAGGTTAATGTCTAAAGATAGGGGAAATATATAGTTCATATTTTGTTGATTATGTGATTCTATAAATGTTGATTCTAGTGCTTCATCTGTGACCAAGTAATCTTGAATACCTATCTTTTGGAGTAAATGATTAGTTTTGGTTGAAATTAGATAAAGGATGGAACTATACATGTCCAGAATTCTTATGCTTATTATATGAATAAAATAATACTTAAACAATGGGGAAAAGATTTCAAAACCAAATATGTGTTATCCTAAGACCTTAGGTTTTTTTGAACTAACGATATTTTAAATCATCATAAATTTATGGTTTTGAGACCCACAATTTTCCATTCACTTGTTTGTGATTGATGAAATCAATCAATCCATATAAATATTTACATTTTTCTTCCAGTTATAATTTCCAATAATTTTCTCCTTTCGAAATCCTAATTTGGTGGTGACATTTTCATTTCCATTTCCCTCTTATTAAAATGATATTTTATTAACCCTATTTCTTTTGTTGGTTTTCCAAAAAGGTATATTCAAATTTTTTAACTCAGAATAAAAATTTCAAATTTTAGCGACGTGAGTTATTTAAAGAGGAAAAATTTAATACTCAAAAAATCCACAATACGTTTCTCTTTGAATAATATGATAGCATGTGAAGTATGCAACACCGAGTTCCAGCGCACCACGACCTATCAAACTAGCCGTTTACAAAGTGGTTATGAATATTAATAACCAAAATTTTAAATTTATATACTCCATATTATTTTAACATCCATATTTTGTGTTTCTTTAGACATAATATTAGAACAAATTCAATTTTTAGATAAAAGAAGTATTTTTCAAAAAATGCTATTTTACCGCCATTTAATGGAGACACCATTTTAAATCAAATATTTGACACTTTTATTATTCAATTTGACAAAATAATCTTCTTCTTTAGAAGTGGAACATAAAAATTTCGGTTGGATAAATTTTTGGTGCTTTTCTAAAAACTTTCATATTTTGATGAATAGTGAAAAATACTAAATTTTAATTGTCAAATAATTTTTTCATAAAAATAATTTATAGTGTTAAATTATGAATTTTAATGTGTTTGAAGTATAATTAGATTATATTTGTATAATTTAATCCATTTTTGGACATTATAATTAATTTACATTTAAATTGGACATAAAAACATATCAATCTTTTGATTTTTTTTATTTCTCAAAAACCCGCTTTCTGGTTTTGACAATAGGAATGTTTTTTTTAAAATTAATTCATACTTCTTATATGATTTTAATTTTGTAAAAAAGATATAATTTTCTAATTTGTAATACCAAAATTATCTTTGGGTGAATTTTTGATATTTTGCTAAAAACATTTAATTTTTGATGAATAGTGAAAAACACTGTGTTATCGTTTAAAGCAGACATTTTATTTAAATAATTTTTTTTAAATTTTTTTTTAAATTAAAAATAGATAAATTTTACCTATAATTGTCCAATTTAATTCATTGAAGTAATTTTATAATAACATTATATATATAAAATTTTGATAAACTTTTTTCTGTGTTTTACCCACCTTCTAGGAGCATTTGCAAATTTGCATAAAACATAATTTTTCTGATTCTGAGAATTAAATTAAATAAATTCCATAGAAAAGGTTGGAATCGGTAAGCAAAATTTGGTTCAATAATATTAAAATAATTTTTGGGGAAAAGTAACTTTTGACTTTTATTTACCACGATTAAAAGTAAATAGGGTAATTAAAGGTAAATATTTATAATATAATTACCATAACACAAGACCTAATTCTATTGGATTACTATATTTCAACCAAAATCAACCTTAGGAATAAAATATGATCATTTTGGTAAACATGGATTATATTTGGGCATTTATTATTGTTATTTTTAAAGAATAGTCAAAATTGTTAAATTCAACGTATAATAATTGAACCATTTTTAAAATAGGGTTATCCATATAATAAATTAGACTATAATTATTACATATAAAGATAAAAATATTTCCTAAATAAGGATGTTTTATTTACTATTTATATAAATTAAATAAATAAATTTATTTATGACGCAATGATGATGCAATAATTACCTTATTATTGAATGATTAAAATAAATGATATTATAAATATTAATATAATTTTAAAATTAGAATTTTAATATATTCCACAAATTTTCTAGGTTAAAATGAAATTTTATGGTTGATTAAATAATTTTTTTACTAAGTGATAATGTTGTTATGACTTTCACAAAAACCTAATACTATATAGTGTCAAAATTGACATAAATGAGTTTTTTAAAATAAATAAAATATTATTAATTGATATAATATTCCAAAAATATTAGGTTAAGAAAAGGACATATATAAGGTTTTATATATCAATAATGAACAACTTGGGGTACCCTTGGCTTTTTATAGTATGTTCATTATACATTTATTATAATAATACAAGAATATATGGTAAAAGTTAAACTATATAACTAAGAGTTAAATATAAAAGATAAGGTTAATATGGTGACCTAAACCTGTCTAAAACCTTTTGTTTGAGAGGTTTTATGATCTAGACCCACCTTAGCCTCGAAATAAATCCTTTTGAAGCCATTATAAACTGAATAGGAATGTATAATAAAATAACATTTCATGTTTTTCCTAAAGTGACCCCCACCTATCTTATAGAATGTTAATTCCCCTTCTCTCAAAGCCATTTGGCTAGGACAACCAATTCTCAAAAATCCTCCCAACTACAATAAATTTTACCTAAAGGTCCTACATTCATCAAAATCCAATTTAAGGAGCCCTTTTGATTAAATAAAAAAGAAGCACTCGAAGAAGAGATAATAATTTCATCACCTCTTTCAAATTTATTTTCTTCCTCCACTTACTATTTCTTTCTTGTTTCCATAACAAAATAATAACTCATGTACCTTATAAATACTTTGATGTTATTATAAATATGGTACAACCATATTCATTATTCTATCCATCCCTTGAATGACAAAGTCACCATACTTGCGTGCGTACGACTTACCATCTCCACATCATCGTGTAATTTGTTATTCCACACATCATCATTTGGATGGATATAATAAAAGTATAAATGATGTACATAATAAATATAACATTTTAATGACTCTTTATATATGACATACCATCCAATTACATATGATTTCACCATCAATAGAATAGTATTGTCACTCGTGCGTATGTAAGGATTATACTCTCCACGAATGCGATGGGATTTATTCCTCATCATAACCATTCAAGAATAATTTTCATTTTATGATTAAAAATAATGTTTAAGAACTTAATATCATTCATTATATGTATCAAACACATACAATACTTGTCAAACCTGACGTACGAAACAAAACATATTAAGGAAAACAAATCAATTGACACCCGAAACAGTGATACTGCTGAAATATTATTAACAACACAATATTAGAAGATCATATATGACATCATATTTATGTTTTTGTTTCGTGTATAATTTTATAAAAATTATTTCTCTATTATAAAGTAGGATAACCTACTCTCTACTAAGAAAAAAACAAGGTAATGGGTTTTCATTTATCATTATATTCCCGTGAGATTCATGCTATATTTTCCACTATTTCCTTTTAAGTGGTGTATGTACTATCAATGATTGTATTCTTGGTTTAATATAATTTACTTTATTGGTATTTACATATTCGTATTATTATCCATCTTTAATGGGGTGTATGTTTCATATGTTACCAAATCGGTAAGGGAATTTCAAATTTCAATTTCCAATAATTAGGCTTTTTGGATACATAATTTATTATAACACTCTATGATTATGTGTGGAATCAGTGTTTATTATTTATGTAGTAATGTACACCTCCCATTATGTTGATATACTTATAATACAAATAATCACTCCATTTATAAATTGTCATGCCATTTTTATGAACTTGTTATGGGTAATCTTAACTCAATTTCCATTCATTGAGTTAAACATCCATGTCATTGGTATTGGTTTTACAAGAATATGTGTGAATATACTCTGATGTATTTACACGAAACATCTAATTATATTGATTTTATTTATATTTTACACACATAATTATTTCATTGATTTATCCTTAATCTAAGGATGCAGTCTTTATATAGAAGTTCGTCTCAATTTACATTCCATTGTGGCCTCTTTGTCATTAGCACCAATTCACTTTTATATTGTATATATACTATCCTTTGACATATTATATATTTAATCTCTTTATTCTCCTAATATTATAAATTATTGATTAATTTTATTCCTCATTTACTTATATTCAAGCATCATTCATTTTGTTAAGAACTATTTAACTAAAATAGTATTTTAAGTGTTCTAAAGATTTATTCATATAAATCATTCTCATATATGTCTATGTTTTAAAAATGGTTTTAATTTTTATTTATATGTACATGAATGTTTTGAAATTAAAATTCCATTCAAAAGTTTCAAAGTGTTATAGGACACTTTGATTCAAAAATCTATTTTAAATGACATCTTTGATAAATAGTTCGATTTTTAAATGTATTCAAAAAAGGGAATATTTCTGTCCAATAGTTTTATTGACTATTTTCATCTATTTAAATATCCTTCATTATATTTTATTCATTATTGAGGTTGATTTTTAATTATACAATCATCAATATTTTATTATATGAGTTATTTTTGACTGTGGATATGCTATTTTTATGCTATTCATGGTTTGTGGAGAAAGTTTTGACATTTCGTTTGCTCGTTTTAATACAAATGTTTAGATTATGCTTCACCAATTTCAAATTAAGAATGAATTGGACTTAGAATGTGATGGGTGGAGCCTGTTATATCTCCTCGATGCATCAATAGGTCTCATGAGACAAACTAGTTTCTCAGCACAAGACCATGAAAAAAATTATTATTTGTAGTCTTGGTATGAGTCCTCGACTATGTGGTTATGATGTCCGGCATTGTGCATTCCACTATTATGTAATTATCTATTGATATTACATGTGATTATTTGACTAGTTGAATATCCATGTGAAAAAGTAAATGGAATTAATTGATTTATATTTTCCAATATATTCTGAACTATTATTTTAAAAGGCTTGTGTTTTAGTCTTATGCAATGCCTTAAATGATAATATTTATTTATGATAGTTTCCTATACATTTTTATCCTTGCTTTGCATATGGGATCACCCCTTTCTTTTGTTTTCTTTATCCTAGGATGTGTAGAATTATATTATTCTTAGATAGTAGGTATAGGCTAAGAGATATGAGCATGTTAAAATGGTACACATTGTTGTTGTTTTCATTATGATGTAATGTTAAACAAATTTATTTATCTAGTACATCTAATGAAACTATACCGATCGGTCTTTTGGGACATGATTCCTTATTTCATGAAAATTTCATGTAATAATGCTCCGACTCTGGGTAACTGGGGCCAGGGAATTACAGTCGGTATCCGAGAAAGTTTAATATAGACCATGGAAACTAGATTTAGAAAAAATTCTAATTAGAAAACATTACCCTAAGATATAATTTGAGGATTAGTATTGATTAAATTCACATAATTTTGTTAATGTAATGATTTTATGTATTTTTCAAGCAATACACCCTAGTTTGGATATGAACTGGTAGAGGCGACTCTAGCACAAATGTACCTACGAGTGAATACTCTGACAATGACTTTCAAGCTTGACCCGACGTATCCTGGAACATGACAATGGGCCTTTATGCACTCTTGGTTATGACACTCTAGGGGGATATGGTTAAGATAATTCAAACTTTCGTTACAAACCAATTTGAAGGATTTTAATAGAAGACCAGAATAAATAAACATGATTAATCCTTTGGTGTTTTAGATTGAAAATAAGGTGTCATGATATTCTATAAATGATTTTATGACTATTGTTACTCACTCTATGCTTTCTGTGTAAAGACCCAGAAATTCCATGGAAATATTTTTTCTTAAATACATGGGAATTTTTCGAGTTTACAGTTTCTGAAGGTGCTTGATTCTAAGGCCTGGTGTGTCTGGAATTAATTTCGGAAGTTTTGTTCGGGTACGTTCAGTAAACATATGAGTGGGATTTTATATCTTTTGAACCAGTGCATGGAATTGAAAACCAAGAGCACCATTGAACCCACAACACCGATATTCGCTTAAGGAGACCATCACCACAGTTGCGTTTTAACGAGTTTGGAAGTTAGGTTATGGGATTTTTAATTAAGTTAATCAAAAGTAAAAATGATACTTTTATTTTTTATTTGCGGCGGTTTAATCCTCCAAGGGGAGGTTGGAGTTGGGGCCCACCCACGCATAACCTCCCTTGGGGGGATATTATTTATGTGGGGCCCACATGAGCTTGAACCCCCATGTATCAATCTTTAGGTGGGGGAAGGATTTTGAACGTCCCACATTAATGTGCCAACCCCCATTATTAATAAATTATCTCCTTCATTTAATTAATTAAAACCTATTTTTAATTCCTTTGAATTATTTTTCAAACAATAAAATAATGGGTTGGCATGACCATTATTTTGGTTGGCGATCCATTTTAGTGGAACTTTGGAGAACTCTTGGAAGAACTCCATTCTTTCCACGAAGAACCTAAATAACGCCCCTCATCTCCGAAGATCGTCAAAGAACATCTTATTCCTTCTTCAACTGGGGAAAGGAAGGGAAGCACCGCCGCCCACGAAGTACATCGATGACGTCATCTCGAATCATCTTTTCTGAGCTCTTCCTCCTCAAACATTGACGGAACGACGTCCGTCACCCATGACGCCAGTCTTCTGTGACTCCGTCGTTGATCACCGAAATCAAGCCACGGGGTTATTGGGTTGATTATGTTTCCAAACTTTGTCGTTCAAATTATGGATGAGAACCGAATGATAAAACCATAATGAGGAGGGCTCGGACCCCACGAACACAGCCCGACCCTCCCCCCATTGTTTAACCATGTTGATGATGACAGAGGCAGAGCGACGACAGCTGATGTTGGGCCGGACACGAAGGAAACTGGCGGCGCAAGGCCACCGGAAAGGCGCACCACCGTTGTGGTGCTTGGAAAAGGCTAGGCCGCTGCAAAATCGGGCCGCGGCGGAGGAGGCCCGACGCCGTCACGACGTGCGGAGGACAACTGGGCCGCGGTGGTGATGGCCCGCACGGAGGGCAGTAGGACCACGGTGACCTCGCACGACGGTGGAGGAGTGGTGGTGGCCGGCCGGGTCGTCTGCCGTGGAGCCAGAGCGGCTGGCAGCTCAGGCCATCTGGGACGAGCGGGACCCCGTCTGGTCCCGCGTGTGCTGGACCGGCGCCACTGAGCACCGGTGTGGCTCACACCTGTATGGAAGATCCGTTCGGGTGCCAGGGGGTGTGAGACTTCCCCCCAGGGCATGGCTATGACAGCCTACAGGGCTACCCACGGCCGGGCCACCCACGAACGGGCCGCCCTCAGCCGGGCCGCCGCACGGGCCGGGCCGTTTCCTCGAATCAGGTCAAACCCTCATTTGGGCTCAGACCCCAGTCCGGACTTGGTCGGACCGGGTTGCTTCAACTGGGTCAGACCATACCCGGACCCGCTATGGCTAGTTTACATCTTAATGCCCATATCCTGGGCTATGGTTGTCTGATCGACGAATCGTCTGCGGAGAAGGAAATAATATAGTGTGAAAGTTATTTTTTCATACCCCAGTAGAGGATTGGATGCAGTTGGGGTATGTATGGTTTGGTTTGAAGCTAAAAACATACCAGGCCCCTGGAATGAAAATGCCAATAACTCACAGACCGGGCTTCGGATTGACGCATCATCTATCACATTGGGTTCCTTATGATGAGACAGAACTATGGGATATATCAACTCGAGAATTAATGGTAGTTTATGTATCAACACTTGGATCAATGAGTGGACCCTCCCTGAATCGAGCGTGATGTGTGCTGAAACCCTCTGGCTGGCTGCAAATGAGATGATAGGAACCTCCATGGGTTCGACAACGATGATAATGTACTAGGGTCCTCCGTGGGTTCGACATCAAGGATACAGTACCAGGATCCTCCATTGGTTTGACAACGACAGTACTGGATTGGGATCCTCTGTGTATTCGACATTGATGAATTCTGTACCAGGATCCTACGTGGGTTTGATAGCATTGATATTGTTCTAGGATCTTACTCGGGTTCGAAAGAGGAGATGATTTAGTGGCTACAAAAAATAATCAGCACCCCTCTACATAAGTTTTATTCCTGTGTGATATGAGTCTTGTATTTTAGTTTTTAACATTGAGATGATTGAATTTACTTCCTTGAGGAATGGGTTTTGCTTGGGATCGAGTGTTGGACCCGGACTGTGATTTATAACTTAGGTATATGTATGGGCATATACCTAAGTAGGGATGGTTGATACTTCGTGATTGTATCTTACTACGATGGTTTATCCATAGTGGATTTTGGGAGACCTTCAAGGGTCTTAGGGTCCCCTACTGAGTATTGTTATACTCACCCCTGCACGGGCTTTGCCCGCACCTTGTTGTGTTCTGTGAAGACGATGATCAGCAATGATCGAGGGTGAGGGTGACGGATGCGAGGCTACTCAGAGCTGGACTAGACGGGTCGTACCTCATAGAGGAGTTGTTCGAGATAAGTACCTACCCTTCAGGTTGGATTCCCCCATGGATGTTCCGGGAGCTGTTTTCCATTTTTACATGTACTTGTACTTGTTGTTCAGTTGGGTTTGTGTACTGGCCCAATTAATTTCAGTTCACCTTTGTTTTATATTTTAGTACGTGTTGATTCTACTACATGTGTTCAGAATGTGTGTGTTATAGGTTTAAAGGCAATGCCCTCCCTTTTTATGAGGGATTCACCTTTGGTGATTGTCGCCAGCCCCTGGCCTATAGAAGACGAGCTTCAGGTAGTCATGACATGGGCCCCGAGGACATGTCATGACAAATTGGTATCAGAGGAGTCAGTTATATCGTAGAACATGCACTCTAATTCTTTTAATGGCAATAGTGTTAAGTGTTTTGAGTGTAGTTATTAGTTTAGGAAAACCGGTGTTGGTGCGGCAGGCGACGTATCCATACACTAGGACTTTGAATTCTGATTTCCGACTCAGTGCACGAAAACACTAATTTCTTGTGTGTTTCTTTTGGAATGTTTTCTTCATGATTAATTTGTTTCATCTCACTTGGTATATTGTTTTGACCATGGTACACCTATTTCTTTTCAGTATGGCCCCACGTAGGCAGCCAGCTAGGGTTCCGAGTTATGTACGATATGGTAGCCCACCAAGTGATGAGGCATTAGTGCAGGGTCCCATCACAACGGAGGTACAGGCGGTACCACTACCCATTGGGCCACCGATACCACTAACTCCACCAGAAGAGAGTGCATGCCGACTGAGTACGTTTCACGAGTTCCAATGACTAAGGCCACACAGGTTCTGGGGAGAGATGGAAACACATGAATCTGGGGATTGGATGGAGGATATTGTGAGAGTTTTCAGATTGGTACGAACACTAGTCGACCTCATGGCAATCATTCCCGCGAGTCTCTTGCATGCAGAAGCAGGCATATGGTTGATCCTGACACTCAAGGGTCATGATGAGGCATTACTACTCTGGGCAGACTTCGAGAGTCTCTTCCGATCAGAGTTTGTTCCAACCACCCTTCGAGAAGTACAGATTCATGAGTTACTGCATCTATAGAAGGGATGCATAATAGTAGCTCAGTACTCAGAGAGGTTCACTGACCTGTCGAGCTACTCCACAGATATGGTACGAGACCCATTCTTTAGGGCCCGGAACGTCAAGCAGGGAATCAGGCATGAGATCAGGGCTTTGATGATCTCTTTCGGCATCTCGACATAGATAGGGGTGCTAGAGAGAGACCTTCTTATGAATAGTTTTCTTGCTGAGCAGACACAATCAGTGAGACCCACCACAGGGAGACACATAGCGGAGTCTTCTACAGCCGGAAGTAGCCAGATGTCGCAGAGGTCCAAGCGGACCAGGCCATCAGGTGGGAGACCCCAGGATACATGTTTAGTTGTGTGGGGAACACTAGATAGATCCATCCATATTAGGAGAAGGAAGTTCTATGCATGTGGTAGGTAGGGTCACATGGCTCGAGACTTCTCGACCAGTCATGCAAATGAGCAGCAGATAGTAGAGGGACCTCCCAGGAAGAGGCATAGGTTTGACCATGGTGGCCTCTTGGGAGCAGGCGGATGTGGAAGAGGAGTTGGATGAGCAGTAGGTGGTGGATGACATTTCGAAGCCCTACCACCACCACCACCATGAGGTCCTCTCCGACCATAGGGAGCTGGCAAACAGGGGTGAGCTCATCTCCAGGTAGTCAAGGCCTATGACCACGGTGTACCTGAGATGATTCTAGGTACTATCTGTTTCTACTCCACCCTTTTTGAAGTACTTATAGACACAGGTGCGAGTCATTATTTTTATTGCTGCTGCCCTCGTTCGGGGCTCAGAGATTCCGACGGAGCCTTTGGCTCAATCCTTATGTCTAGAGACTCATACGGGAGCAGACTCGATGATTAAGCACTTGTTATGGGAGTGTGAGCTTACTCTAGGAGGTGAGAGATTCGGATGGGATCTCCTCTTAGTGGCGTCGTGGCCTTATGACTTCATCTTGGGCATAAACTGGTTATCCACAGTTCATGCTCATATTGACTGTATTAGGAGGAAAGTTCAGTGTGTCTGCAAGGATGGGATGAGGATTACCTTCACCAGTGAGAAGGGATCCTTTGAAGCACTTGATGGAATTACCCAATGGAGGGGGAAACCGATCACAATCAGTTGGCAAGCCACATTATTGTAGTGGTTGATGTGTGGAGTCCGAGTTTTCTTGCTGTGGTGGACTAGTACATGGATTTTTCTCCTAACGATGTTCCAGAACTACCTCCTTGCAGAGAGGTGGACTTCTACATTGACCTGTACCCCAGGATGAAACTAATATCTACTCCAGCATATCGGATGGCTCCTTCCGAGCTTCATGAGCTGCGGGTAGAGTTGGAGGACTTGTAGGGTAAGGGATTTATCTGGACCAATGTTTCTCCCTAGGTAGCCCCGATTCTGTTCGCCAAGAAGGATGACGGGAGCATGAGGCTTTGTGTCGACTACAATCACCAGAACCAGGTGACCGTGAAGAACAAGTACACACTTCCAAGGATTGAAGACCTCTTTGATCATCTCTAGGGAGCACGATGGTTCTCGAAGATAGACCATAGGTCAGGTTATCACCAAATCAGAGTGCGAGGTGAGGATGTGAAAAAGCCGACCTTCAAATGCCGCTATGGCCACTACGAGTTCTTGGTTCATTCCTTTGGCATAAACAACTCACTAGCAGTGTCCATGAGTATCATGAATAGGATATTCTATCCTTAACTCGATATATTTGTTGTAGTCTTCATCGATGACATACTGATTTACACGACTACTGAGGAGGAGCATGCCTACAATTTGCAGGTAGTGCTGGAAACACTCTGAGAGCACTAGCTTTATGGTAATCTCTCGAAGTGCCAGTTTTGGATTTCATAGGTTCACTTCTTGGGACAAGTCATCTCGGAGGCTGGGTTTGCGGTGGATCCAGCGAATGTTGAAGGAGTTCTTTCTTGGGAGACAATCAGAAGTGTGATAGAGGTACGAAGTTTTCTGGGACCGGATGGGCACTATCGGAGATTTTTTCCAGACTTCTCTACAGTTTCATCACCGCTTTCATCTTTGAAGAAGAAGGGGCAACCCTTCGTGTGGTTAGAGTGATTCCATCAGAGCATTCATGATCGAATGTAGATGTTAACTAGTGCGCACATCTTGAGACTACCAGAGGAGGGAATTGGGTACATAGTTTACTGTGACGTATCAGGGACCAGACTCAGGTGTTTCCTGATGCAAGAGCAAGCAGTGATCACGTATGGTTCTTGGTAGTTGAGACAACACGAGCATACCTATGCTACCCATGACCTAGAGTTAGTAGTAGTGTCCATCTCCTTGAAGATGTGGTTACACTATCTTATGGGTGAACGCTTTACGGTCTACTCTAACCACCAAAGTCTCAGGTACCTCTTCTCACAAAACAATCTGAACCTGAGACAACAGTGTTGGCATGATTTCCTCCAGTACTATAACTTCGAGATAGTATACACTCATGGGAAGGGAAATATAGTAGTAGATTCTCTCAGTAGGAGATCAGGTATTCAGCAGGTATGAGAGGTGACGCACGCCTGTCGTGGGGCGTGGAAAAACAATATTTAATTTACCTAAGTATAGTATAGCAGTTGATCCTAGGTAGTCTCCCAAAGAGGAGTTCACACAAAACAAGGTTGTCACTTTTTGTTGGTTTTCATAAAAAGATTGGTTTTAATTAATTTTAATGACTATGAGAGAAAAAACAGCTGAAATTGATAGATTTGAACAATTTTAAATATGGTGATCGGATTGGGTTCGGCTAGACTGAGTGTTATGTCATCTTGGTTTCCAAATTTTATATCTTCTTCTTCCTTAAACTGGTAAGAGATGGATTCATCTACCGAGTCCTCTCTCTCCCTTGGTCAAATAGATGTGATGAGAATTTTTCATTTCAATATCCTTAGATTGGTACATCCTCTTTCCAATGTGTTTAGGGATGTAGAAGGTCTCTTGATTAATTAAATAAATCCCATACTAAGAATTGTTGTTCCCTAATAAACCAAGATATCGACATAAAATCCTACACACGTGCTTGAAAACCCCCGAGAAATCACCTCCAAACCCTAATCTTGTTCCACTGTATACATATTAGAATTGGGTAAAGGGAGATGTGATCATCGACCAAATCAATTTATAATTTCATAATCAAAACTGAACACTACCCCATTTGGAATTTAATACTGAATTACGAATTTAAAATAGAATAAGAAAGAAGAAGAAGTTTGATTCATTTCAAGAACAAGAACACGAACACAACACATAGGTCCAGCCTCCCATATTTCCGATCACTCAAATGAAACTATGCCTCCCTAGATTGGGTAAGCAATATGATGCGGGAGAGGAGATACATTTTAAAGTAATGAAAAATAAAAGAAAGAAACAGAATGATGATAAAGAATAATTTCCCTGAGTGTCCATTGGCTTCCTCCCAACTCCGATTTTGGTGTCTAAATCCTCTCCTCAGTATGGGTGAACTCCTCTTTATATAGGCCATGGGGGTGCCATCCTCCGGTCTTCAAATTTAAGATCATTATAATTCCTCTTTAAGATTTCTAGTAGATTCTGTCCAATGAAGGATTGACCATGTTCGTCCAATTTAATGGCCGAAAATTGGGATGGATTCTTCTTGAAAGTTCCTCCAAAATATATTTGACGTTTCATCACAAAATTTCATATTCATCCTCCTGGTATAGCATGATATATGGTCAGTTTAATTGGAGCATTTATTCTGGATGAATGTTTCCTTTTTCTTTCCTCAAAATTTCATCATTCATGGTTCTCCTTAAAAAGGTCAATTTTTATGATATTCAACAGCCGAACTCCCCAATTACTTATCATTCCTATCCAATTGGAATCACATTAATTTGATGTATTTAGACCGATTTATGGTCTATATATTTATGTGGGATCCACACAGTCTTCCAGGATAATTGTCGACATTGTTTGACTTTATTGGACCCTTTAATGGATGAATTAAATCCTGGTCCAAACACAAAAGATAAAGAAACTAAATATATGAACCGAATAAAAAAATAACCACATCAATTGGATTTATATGTCAATAGATATGCATGACTAACCAAAGTGATTAAAATCTGTCAATATTTCCAAATTAAGCAGTTTTCCAATTTTTGCCCAAAACACATCATAAATCCGTAATTGAAGTAATTAACTCAACTTGTTCAATTTTTAGGGATTAAAAAAATGAATTATATATATATATAATGATGAAAATATTATCTCTATAAATTCCCCCACACATAAACTATGATTGTCCTCAGTCATAAAATATCAAAAAGGAATTAAACGGGCACCAATGTTACCAATATTTAAAATTAAATGCAATAAAATAAAACAATTATCAATGAACAATAAAATTTTCAAGATCCACAAAAGAATATCAATTTAATTTCCCATTTTTCAAAGAAATAATCAATTCATGCATTTTAATCTTCCCCTTTGAAAAAAATTATGGAGCTTCACCTTTCATTTATTCAAGATTCTCAATTTATTATTATTAAACATGCCAAATCATGATCTACCTATATTTTGATTCTTTTCTCTCCTCACTCATGATACAATTAATAGTGGAGTTATGCTCATATCATGATAACATGATCCTTATCCATAGGCTTGTAAAGGAACAACTTTCTCCACTTTGTGAACAGAAAACACACATATAATCATGGGCACATGCAATAAAGGTTCAAATGACTCTGTGGGTTAGGGTTGGTGGGTAAATGATTGAAATAATTTAAGGCCATAAGTAGGAATTTTGACTCTTATGTACAATGCATGATTAATCAAGTGAAAACACATGATTAACCTCACTCAAACCACCTTGAGAATGCGAATCACAATACCACACCCCTTTAAATGACATGAGACATGGGTCAATAAATGAATACAAAGAATGATATCATCCAAGTTCTCCCTTTTTTTGTAATTCTCCAGAAAGGTAAATCTTTATTTTTCTCTTTTTTTAAAATCTACAGACAGGCATAGATTTATTTTGAATTTTTATACACTTTTTTATAGAGAACTGGATGAAATGAAAGAAGAATTATGAAATGATAACTTAGGCCCAATTTTCTAATAATACATTACCCAATATGATGATGCAGACCTTACTCCACCCAAAAATGATATACATCCCAATGAACGCAGAAGAAAGGCCATTCCCCCACACTAAAACTTGAATTATTCATGCAAAAATACGAAAAGTGTAGGTAGGTAAGGAAATATTAGCTTGTATTGTGGCTTAAACCTATAAGACAATTCATGGATTCTATGGGCTAACGATGGATAAATGTAAGGGTGGTTATCAGGTAAATATGTGGCTAGACAAAGTAGTTCCTCAATCATTTTAAATTTTTTTTTGTACATTCATCACTTTGACAAGTTTCAATACAAGTTCTAGCAGGTGGCATGTCCCAAGATCACTAAAGAAATATGCTCAAAATAAAATATGAAATATTTGGTCTAGAAATCCTCTCAAGAATGGGAATATGATATTGGACATTCAATCATGGAATGATTAGTAATAACAAATTAATTCACATGAATTTCAGAAATTCAAAGCATGAAAAATGGAAGGGAAAATTCATTTACATGAATCAAGTAATTCCCTCAAATCATGAGTCCTTATTTCAATATCCTTGCTTAACTCATAGAATTATTCATTTTAATCATTAAATCTCATTAACATTCAAATCTAAAACATGGAATCACCAGATTCCATTGAAACTCATGTCTCCTAGATAAGTCAAGTAAAACATGAATTCAAGCGTCGACATGCATTTTTTAATTAACTCTTTAAAAGACTAAAAATTTGGTGAATAAAGTTGGATAATATAGAATTGAAACTCTTACTCCCCTTTCAAATGGATTATTTTCTTCACGATGTGTAATACAACTACAACTTCATCATTAATGGACTGACTTATGTGCAATGCAACGTTGAGTTAGGCCCCTATGTTTTGATGTTTTAAAACCTATAAAAGGTAAAAATAAAACATAAGAAATTTATTAAATAAAATGAACATAAAATCTCAATGATAAACGGAGGATAAATCATGGTTTAATCCCCCAAGTGGGTCCTGGGTTTTGACTTCCTCCAGATGGACAGTTCTAATCATTTATCCCCAATCTGATGGTGGGTGATGTTTCTTGCTCAAAAACCAAAAAAAAAAATTTCCAGCAAAACTTTCCTCCTTTTTGTTGATGAACCCATGGATATAGTATACCCAGTCCACCCCCATTATAATGAGATACAACATGCATGGTGGGGTTAGGAAAATAAATGAGTCCTCCTCTTTCATATCTTCCACTTTCATAATTTCTTCTTCATTCACCAATGCTTTCTCAAGATATGCTGCATCAATGGAATAATTAAATAGAATTTCAGATTGAACATCTATTTGAATAAAATTATAGCATGAAGAATCAATATCAAATACATCCCTTTCAATGTCTATGCATTTTTTCTCTATTTCCTCAGGCAAAGACACCATCCTCCCTTCTTGAACACCCTCTAATAAATGTTCAACAAGTTCGGTGAGCTCTAGATGTTCCTATTTATACAAAAAAAATTTTCATCATCATCCTCCAAGGAAATAAAAGTGTTTTCTAAATCTGAAAAATTAAAACAAAGGGAGGTAATACCCAATTCATTTTTAACTAGATCAAAAGATAACGAGTTCATGGAATGATTATATCCCTTAGTTTTTTCATCTTCAATCTCTTCTTAATTGTAAATCACCTCTTGGATTTGAGAAGTATCAGGTAGAGGCAAGTAGTAGGTCTCCTCTAATTCTTGAATCTCCTTAGAAAAATCAGGGAAGTCTAAGGGTGGATCTTCTTGGACCTTGGAAACTTTATAAAACACTGGAAAGTAATGGGAGAATTCAGTTAGCTCTTGGGCCATTGCTTCAAAAATTTCATTCTTCATGTCCTCCTTCATGCCAGCTATGAATTATTTAAATGTTTTCTCCTCATTATTTGAAATCCAAAATAACCTCACCTATTTAACATGAAAAGAAACACCATCCTCCATGGACAATGGCATGTCAATAATTTGTTCATTCATTGGTGAGTAATTGTTCCAGGAATTAAAGAAATAATCATTTCAAAATAGCATTGAAAAGTTATTTTTAAGAAAACATGAAAAATATCAAATATTTATAATTAGTTTGTGGCACTACCTCCCCCGAAACTGCGCCAAGTTTGATTCACGTCTGTCGTGGGGTGTGAAAAAACAATATTTTTTACCTATGTATAGTATAGCAGTTGATCCTAGGTAGTCTCCCAAAGAGGAGTGCACACAAAAAGAGGTGGTAACTTTTTGTTTTTTTTTTCATAAAAATATTGGTTATAATTAATTTTAATGACTATGAGAGAAACAAATAACTAAAATTTATTGATTTTAACAAATGATAAAGATGGTGATCAGATTGGGTTTGGCTAGACATAGTGTTGTGCCATCATGGTTCCCAAATTTTATATCTTCTTCTTCCTTAAACTGGTAAGAGAGGGATTCATCTACCAAGTCCTCTCTCACCCTTGGTCAGATAGATGTGATGAGAATTTTCCTTTCAAAAACCTTATATTGGCCTATCCTCTATCAAATGTGTTTAGGGTTGTAGAATGTATCTTGATTAATTAGAGCAATCCCAAACCTGGAATTTATGTTCCCTAATAAACCAAGATTTCGACATACAAGCCTACACACGTTCCTGAAAACCGCCGAGCAATCACCACCCGACCATAATCTTGTTCCACTGTATACATATTATAATTGGGTGGAGGGAGATTTTATCATTGTCCAAAGAAATTTATAATTTCAGAATCAAAACCAAACACCACATCATTTGGAATTTAATACTAAATTAAGAATTGAATCCAAAATAAGACAGAAGGAGAAATTTGATTCATTCCAAGTACAGAAACTCAAAAACAACACATTGGTCCAAACACCCCTATTTCTAATCACTCAAATTAAATTACCCCTCCATGGATTGGGTAAGAGAGATGATGCGGGAGAGGAGAGAAATTTCAAAGTAAAGGAAAATAAAAGAACAAAACAGAATGATGTTGAAGAAGAATTTCCCCGTGTGTCCCCTGACTTCCTCCCATCTCAGATTGTTATGTTTTACTCCTCTCCTCAGCATGGGTGAAATCCTATTTATATTGTCCAAGGGGGATCCATCCTCCAGTCTTCAAATTTTATATCTTCATAATTCCTCTTTTTTTTTCCAAGAGATACTGTCCATCGAATGCTTGACCATGTTCGGCCAATTTAAAGTTCGACATTTGGGATGGTTTATTCTTGAAATATCTTCCAAAATATATTTTATGAATCATCCCAAAATTTTATATTCATCTTTCTTGTATATCATTATAAATGGGCAATTTAATTGGAGCATTTATTATGGATGAATGTTTCCTTTTTATTTCTTCACAATTTCAGCATTCATTGTCCACCTTAATTATTGTCAATCAATATACTATTCAACAGACTAACTCCACAATTAATTTTCGTTCCAATACAATTGGAATCACATAAATTGGATGTATGTAGAATGATTTATGATCTATTTATTGAGGTGGTGTCCAAGCGGTCTTCCAGATTAATTGTGCACAGTGGTTGATTTTTTCAGTCCCTTTAATGGCTGAATTAAAACATAATACAATAACAAAAGATAAAGAAAATAAATATATTAAGGTAATAAAAAATAATCAAATCAATTTTATTTATATTTTATGTTATATGCATGAATTACCAAAGTGATTAAAATATGTCAATATTTCTAAATTAAGCAGTTTTCCAAATTTTTTCCAAAACACATCATAAATCCAATATTTATGTAATTAACTCAACTTGTTAAATTTTTTGGGATAAAAAAATTGAATTAATTATAAAACAATATGAAAATATTATCTCTATCAGGAGGATACAAAGAAGCTATCCGCATTGTAGATATCCTTTGTGGATAGAGATGGAGCAACATTTTTACAGTCTCTCACAGTCACTCCTCCACTTCTTTAGCGAGTCAGGTCGGAATAGCATGTGGACATTGACTGTGAGACGTGACGTGCTCAGATATCAAAAGGGCAGGCATCTGGTGGATTTTTTAAAATTGGGGAGAACATCATTCTCTTCAGAGGACGTACCATGGTACCAGTTGAATTTCAGGAGGAAGTGTTGAGGTATTTCCACACATCTCATATATCGGTACATCCAGGAGGGGAGAAGATGTATCAGGACCTCTGAAGACAGTACTAGTGGCCAGGTATGAAGAAGGTAGTAGCTGAGTTTTTCTCTCGATGCCTCATTTGTCAGCAATTAAAGGCAGAGCACCAGGTTCCAGCTGTCTTGGTTCAGCCCTTAGAGGTCCTAGAGTGGAAGTGGGATGGGATATCCATGGATTTCGTGATGGGACTCCCACATAAATCTAGAGGACAAGACTCTATCTGTGTGATTGTCGACCAACTCACTATGTTGGCCCACTTCCTACCAATCAGAGAGTATATTTCAGTAGAGAGCCTGGGACGCCTCTACGTATGGGTGATTGTACGGATTCATGTTGTGACATCAATGATCATCTATGATTAAGATGCTCAATTAACTTCCTGGAATTGGAAGGTGTTTCAGGAGGATTTTGGGACACATCTTCTCTTGAGCACCAACTTCCATCCTCAGATGGATGGTCAGACCGAGTGGACCATCCAGGCCCTCGAGGACATGCTATATGCCAGTGTCCTCGACTTTGGACGCAGCTGGGAGGATCACTTGACTTTAGTAGAGTTTTCCAACAACAATAGCTACCACTCCACCATCGAGATGGAACCTTTCGAGGCAATGTACGGCCGAGATTTCAGATCACCTCTGTGCTGGACTGACCCAGGGGAGTCCGCACTTATGGGACCGAAGATGGTGCAGGCTACGATGGAGAAGTTGCAGATCATCGAGGAGCAGATGAAGACTGCCCAGAGTAGTCAGAAGTCCTATGATGATAGAAGACAGAGGCCTCTGGAGTTTGAGAAGGCCAACCACATACTCCTATGGGTCTCACCTTGATGAGGTGTATGAAGATTTGGCCGAGGCAGCAAGTAATCTCCATGATTTGTAATCATAACGTTCTAGGTCCACATTAGAGTAGGTGAGGTGGCTTACCGCTTAGCTCCTCCACCTATATTGCAACGGGTGCATGACATCTTCCATGTATCTCAGCTGAGAAGATACGTTCATGACCCATCCCACATCATCGACCATGGGGATCTGGACATCGATGATGGGGCAACTTTCATAGAGGATCCAATGGAGAATGCGGATTGACTAGAGCGGGTCCTGCGTGGACGGTCGATATGTCTGGTGTGCATTCGTTGGAAGCACGAGACCTCTAGGAGAGCACATGGGAGCAGGAGGCTCATATGCATGCTCAGTACAACTCATTTGTTTCCTTAGTGTGAATTTTAGATTACGGGGATGTAAATACCTGAGGTGGGGAGAATGTAACGACATAGAAATTTCGTGGAATTTTTTATTCTAAAATACATGGAAATTTTATGAGTCCACAGTTTCTGAAGGGGCTTGATTCTGCGGCCCATTGTGTCCAGAATCAATTTCTGATGTATTTTTCAGGTACGTTGAGTAAACATATGAGCGGGATTTTATATCTTTTGATCCAGTGAATGAAATTGAAAAATGAGAGTACCATTGATCTCGCAGCGCCGATATTCTCTTAAAGAGACCATCACCGCTGTTGCGTTTTAATGAGTTTGGAAGTTTGATTATGGGATTTTTAATTATGTTATATAAAAATAAAAGTGTTATTTTTATTTTTATTTGTGGAGATTTAATCCTCCAAGGGGAGGTAGGAGGTAGGGCACACCCGCGCATAACCTCCATTGAGAGTATATTATTTTTGTGGGGTCCACAAGAGCTTCATCGCCCACGTAACTCCTTTTAAGTGGGGGAAGGCTTTTGAACATCCCTCATTAAAGTGCAAACCCCACATTATTAATTAATTATCTCTTTCATTTAGTTAATTAAAACTCATTTTTAATTTCTTTGAATTCATTATCCAAAAATAAAATAATGGTTTGGCATAAATTATTTTGGTTGGCGACCCTTTTTGGTGGAACATTCGAGAACTCTTGGAAGAACTCCATTCATTCCACGAAGAATACAAAGAACGCCCATCATCTCTGAAGATATTCGAGCATCATCTTCTTCCTTCTTCAACCAGGGAAAGGAAGGGAAGAACTGTCGCCCATGAAGTACACTGATGGCATCATCTTGACTCGTCTTCTCTGAGTTCTTCCTCCTCCGACATTGACGGAATGACATCCGTCTCCCGAGATGTTTGTCTTCCGTGACTACTTCTTTGATCACCAAAATCAAGTTAGGGGTTTTTGAGTTGATTATATTTCCGAACATCATCATTCAACTTATGGATGAGAACCAAATGATAACACCATAATGAGGAGGGCTCGGACAACACGAACACGTCCCGACCCTCCCCCCTTTGATTACCCTTGTTGATGACGACGTAGGAAGAGCGACGTCGACTGGTGTCGAGCCCGCTGCGGAGGAAACTAGTGATAGAAGGCCACCGGAAAGGCACGTCACCATTGTGCAATGCGGAGGAGCCGAGGCCCGTGACCAAACTAAGCTGTAGTGGAGGAGGCGTGGTGTCGTCGCGCCACATAGAAGACTATGGGGTCGTGGCCGGGCCGGGATGCGGTGGTGATGGCAGGACACCGTTGCACCGCGCGGAGGGTAGAAGGGCCGTCACGCCGTCACACTACGGTGGAGGAGTGGTGGCGGCCAGCTGGGCCGACCTCCGTGTAGCCAGAGCGGCTGGCCGCTTGGGCCAACTAGGACGAGCGGGACCGACCAAACTGGGCACCTTTTTGTCTCACACCTGAACGATAGAGTTGTTAGGGTGCTAAGGGGTACACGCCTTCCTCCTGGGTGTGTCTAGGGTAGGCTGTCGGGATGCCCTCATCCGGTCCACCCTCGGCGGGGCTGCCCTCACGCAGGGCTGCCCTCAGGACGGGCTGCCTTCGGCAGGGCCACCCTCGGGCCGGTCCTCCTTCGGGCAGAGTCGCCCCATGGGTTGGGTCATTTCCTCGATATGGGTAGAACCCTCATACGAGGTCCAACCCCGGTCTGGACCGGTTCGGTCCGGGTCGCTCCGAATGGGTCGGACCGAACCTGGACTAGTTATGGCTAGTTTACACCATAATGCCTATATCCTGGGTTACGGGTGTCCGATCGACGAACCGTCTCCGGCGATGGAATGATTATAGCATGATAGTTTTTTTTCGAATAACCAACTAGTAGTTTGGACGTAGTTGGGGTACATCTGGGTTGGTTTGAACCTAAAAACAAACTGTGCCCCTATAACGGAAATGCCAATAACTCACAGAACGGGCGTCCGATTGATGTGCCTTCTTTCGCGTTGGGTTTCTTATGATGAGACAAAACAATAGGATACATCAACTTGAGGCTTCGTGGTAGTTGATGTATTGATACTTGGCTCGAGGAGAGGACCCTCCCGAAATTGAGCATGTTGTGTGCGGAATCCCTATGGTTGGCTCCGACTGAGATGATAGGATCCTTTGAGGGTTTGACATTGATGACACTGTACTAGGATCCTCTGTGGGTTCGATAGCGACGATACTATACCAGGATCCTCCATTGCTTTGACAGCGATGGTACTGGACCAGGATCCTCTGTGGGATCGACAGTGATGACTTCTATACCAGGATCCTACATGGGTTTGATAGTGCTCATACTATTCTAGTATCCTTCGTGGGTTCGGAAAAGGAGATGATTCAGCGGCTACAACTAATCATCTCCACCCCTCTACATGAGTTGTATACCTGTGTGAGATGAGTCTTGTCTTTCAGTTGTTATTATTGAGATGATTGACTTTAATTCCTTGTGGAATGGGTTGTGCTTGGGCTCGAGTGTTGGTGACAGGTTGTGATTGATAACTTAGGTATATGTATGTGCATATACCTAAGTTGGAATGGTTGATACATCATGATTGTATCTTATTACAGTTGTTTATCCTTAGTGGATTCTGGGAGACCTTCGGGGGTCTCGGGGTCCCATAATGAGTATTGTTATACTCACCCCTGCAAGGGCTTCGCCGGCACCTTGTTGTGTTCTGTGAAGATGACGATCAATAGTGATCGAGGCTGAGGGTGATGGACAAGAGGCTGTTCGGAGATGGACTAGACGAGACGTACCTCAGGGACGAGTTGTTCGAGATCTGTACCTACCCTTCAGGTTGGATTCTCTGGTGGATGATCCAGGACCAGTTTCCCCTTTTTACTTGTACTTGTTCTTGATGTTTAGTTGGGTTTGTATACTAGACCACTTACTTTCATTACACATTTCTTTTCTATTTTAGTACATGTTGCTTCTACTTCATATGTTCAGATTGTGTGTGTTGCAGGTTTAAAGGAAATGCCTTCTCTTTTTATCAGGGATTCTCCTTTGGTTCTAGTCACCAGCCCCTGGCCTATGGAAGGCAGGCTTGGGGTAGTCACGACACGGGCCTCGAGGACGGGTCATGACATTCTAGTTTTATTAAATCGATGGATTCCAAGGAATTCAAAGTAACACTAATCAAGATGTACAAGGTGTGAACAATGGTGGAAATGATCAATGAAATAGAATGTTGATAGGATTTAATGATATCGTGTTCATGACGAATCGATTTTCCAAAAATATGAGCAACAACATATATATTAACCAACTCCCGAACACAACAATGAAGATAAAGACGAAGAATGATAAGAGCTCCCATAGTGGATACCATGGAGAAATGAAAGATCATTTTCCATCATGAAAGAAATGTGTAAGGAGACACCCTGTAATTAGTCTAAATGGAACTAAGAAATTCATTCTCCATGGGAAAGAAAGACATTAAATAAAAAATTTATGAAGATAAATGAAGCGTATTATGGAACAAAATAAAAATTATCTAAAGAATCCATTTAGAGTCATTTACTGTAAATGTAGGGGACCTAGGAATTACCTGAGTCAATGTCCTATTCTATAGGATAACCTATATTTTAAGGAAGAACCTATGTGGAAATAAATGTTTGGAGAAATGTATAAAATTATTAATGCTCTTTGTTGATGGGGTTACTTTGGAAAACTATTCTCTTGTATGTGTAACCCTGCAGTTTGTTATCTGAAAATTATATTTGAGGAATAATTATCTATTATTTTGTGGATATAGTTATAAAGACACAATTGGGTTAATATGATCCTTGAATTTGATTCAATTATAGGTTAATAGTTTTGTGATGAAAATTAAAGGTATGAGATAACATTTGTGGTTATAATTTGTTATGGTTATTTTTGAGGAATTTATCTCATTTTTTGGAATGTAATAAAATTATATAGTTTTTCAAAAAGGAAAACACACAAACCAAGTGACAATCCATCGTGTCAGACAAAGCTATGATAATTTAACCCACAACCAAAGTGTGACTAGGATTTATCACCTACCAATGGACTACGTGAAGTCTTTGGATAGAATGATTAATTATTTTTCGTTAAATTATTTTATAGATCAAGAATATATTGATTTTTGGATCTTATTATTTATCCTTAGTAAAGGAAATGGATTGGGTGATTATGTGATAAATGTTATTTTGGAAGATGTTTTCTCTTCTAGGAACACTATATGTCTAAGGAAAATATAATACTATGGGATTTAATTTGAGGAGTAATGGTGGATTTTTATTTTGTAAGAATGTATGTTTTTTTGTGGACTTACTGTGATTTTAGTTAATTATGAAAAATGATTAACCTATTATAGAGAATATGTGATTAGTTTCACTACTTTAAATATTTGACTTTAAGAATAATAGATATTATTTGAGATAAATGTTAATATTTATCATGGAAGACTATGTGATTTTGTCCTTATGATTTTTTGGTTTCAAACAATGTTTGGAATATTTTGAAGAACTTTAAGGATAAATTTTTTAATGGCCCTTGTTGGACTTTGGGTATTAATTGATTAATTCTGGAGATTAAGAGTAGTATTTTTTTATAAAGGATTATCCTTTTTGGGATCCTATGATCTTTTACTAACCATTTTGGACTTGGTTAATGTCTAAATATAAGGGAAATATATATTTAATCTTTTTTGTATTATGCCATTCTCTAAAATTTTATACTAGAACTTTAGGTGTGACCAAGTAATCTTGAATACATATCTTTTGGAGTGAAATATGAGTTTTTGGTAAAAATTAGTGAAAGGATGGAACTATACTTTTCAATTATTCGTTTTCTTTTTATATGAATAAAATAATTCTTACACATTAGAAAAAAGGATCTTAAAAACAAAAATGTGTTATCCTAAGACCTTATGTTTTGATGAACTCGTGATATTTTAAATCCTCATAGATTTATGGCTTTGAGACCCTCAATTTTCCATTCACTTTTTTGTGATTGATAACCTCAATAACTCCCTATAAATATTTATGTTTTTCCTCCAATTATATTTTCCACCGATATTCTTTTATTCAAAATCCTAATTTGGTGGTGACTTTTTCATTTCCTTTCCCTCTTATTAAGACTAAATTTTATTAACCTAATTTCTGATTTGTGTTTTCAAGAAAGATATCTTCTATTTTTTAACTCAAAAGAATAATACAAAATTGATATGATGCAATTTATTGAAGGAGGTAATAATGTAACACCCCAAGCATCTAAAATACGTTGCTCTTGGAATAATACGATTGGGTGTGAGGTCCACAACACCGAGTTCAAACGCACCACGACCTATCAAAATAGCAATTTGCAGAGCGGATATGAATAGTAATAACCAAAATTTTAAATTTAGATACTCCATATAAATTTAAAATCCATATTATGTGTTTCCTGGACATAATATGAGAACAAATTCAATTTTTAGATTAAAGAAGTATTTTTCAAAAAATGAAATTTACCGGATTTTAAAAGTGAACCCTTTTTAAATAAAATATTTGAAACATTTATATATTCAATTTGACAATATGAACTTCTTCTTTAGAAGTGGTACATAATAATTTTGGTTGGATAAATATTTGATGCAAATTAGATAACTTTCATATTTTGAGGAATAGTGAAAAACAATAAATTTTAATTCAAAACAACATTTTAATAATAATAATTTATAGTATGAAATTATACATTTTAATGTATTTTTAGTATAATAAGATTATATTTTTATCATTTAATCTAATGTAGTTCATTGGAAGTAAATTTACATTTAAATTGGGCACAATCACTTATCAATATTTTGATAGTTTTTACTTCTCAAAAACCCGCATTCTAGTTTTGATAATAGGAATATTTTTTTAATTTAATAAATAAAATATATATGTTTTGAATTTGGTAAAATAGACATAGTTTTTGAATTTGGAATATCAAAATTATATTTTGTTAAATTGTTGATATTTTTCTAAAAACATTCAATTTTTGATGAATAGTGAAAACACTACGTTTTTATTTAAAGATGACCTTTTATTTAAATATTTATTATTAATTTAAATTTATTTTAATGTAAAAATATATACATAATACCAATATTAGTCCAATTTAATTAATTGAAGTCATTTTATAGTAAGATTCGATATATTAATGATTATTTACTTTTTACAGTCTTTTACCCACCTTCTAGGTGCATTTGCAATTTTTCATAAAACGTAATTTTATTGCTTTTGTGGATTGAATTTAAAAAATCCAAGAGACATGGTTAAGTAAAATGTGGTTCAGTATGTAAAATTTTGTTCAATAATATTAAAATAATTTTTCATGAATACTGACTTTTGACTTTTATTTACCATAGTTAAAATTAAATAGGGTAATTAAATATATAAAAAGATATTATAAATACCCTAAAACATGTACGAATTATATTAGATACATGTATTTTGACCAAAATCAACCATATGCATAAAATATGATTCTTTTGGTTCACTTTTATTAGATTAGGGACTTTATTATTATTTTATTTAAAAAAGAGTTAAAAGTGTTAAATTTAATGTTTAATGAAAAGACCATTTTTAATATAGGGTTCTACATAGTATAAATTCGACAATAAATATTAATTAGAAATATAAAAAAATTTCATACATAATGGTATTTTATTTATAATTTCTATACATTAAATAATTAAATTTATTTAGGACTCAATGATGATACAATAATTATCTTATTATTGAATGATTAAAATAATTGATATTATAAATATTAATATAATTGTAAATTGAGACTTTTGATGTATTCCATGAATTTTTTATATTAATATGAAATGTTAAGGTTGATTAAATAAATTCTTTTCAAAGTGATAAATTTTTTATTACTTTCACCAAAACCAAATACTAAATAATTTCAAAATTGACAAAAATGAGTTTAAAAACATATATATATAATTAATTGATACAATATTATTATAAATATATTTTTTTTCCAAAGGACGTAGATACAGATATATATATCAATAATGAATGACATGGGTTCCCCTTGGCTTTTTTATAGTATGTTTATTACCCATTTATTATAATAACACCAGAATACATTGTAAAAGTTAACCTATATAAATAAGAGTTAAGTCTAAAAGAAAAGAATAATATGGTGAATTAAAGCTATCCAAAACATATTGGTTAAGAGGTCTTGAGACCCATACCCACCTTATCCAGGAAATAAATCCTTTTGGGTCCATTACAAAACAAATACGATTGTACAATAAAATATTATTTCATGCTTTTCCTAAAGTGACCCACACATCTCTTATAAAAGGGTACTTCCCCTTCTCTCTAAATCACACCTCCAAAGCCATATGGCTCTGTCAACCCTGAATCAAACATCCTCGCAACAACCATCACTTCAACCAATCTGACTTACTTTGATCAGAATCCAATAGAAGGAGCACTTTTGATCAAATCAAAAGGAAGTACCTGAAGAAGAGGTAATAATTTCATCACATCTTTCAATGTTATTTTCTTCTTCCACTTCCAATATCTTTATTGCTTCTATACCATAATAATAACTCAAGTACATTTTACATAATATGATGTTGTTATAAATATGGTAAAACCACAGTCATTATTTTATCCATCATATGAATGACAATGTTACCATACGTGCGTACGTACGACTAACCATCTCCAGGCCGTGGTGTAGTTTGTTATTCAATAATTCATCATTTTTATGTGTATAATAATGAGTATAATTGATATAAATAATAAATATAACATGGAAATGATTCCTTATATATGATATACCATCCAATTACATATTATTTTAACATCAATAGATTGGTATTGTCGCTCGTGCATACGGATAGATTACCATCTCCATGAACGTGATGAGATTCAATCCCCATTGTAACCATTACAAAATAATTTTCATTTTACCATTAAAAAAATGGTTAAAAACTTAATAACATTTTGGATATGAATCAAATAAATCCTATACTTTTCGAACATGACTAATGTAAAAAAACATATAAAGGAAAACAAATTAGTTAACACCTGAAACAATGATACTTTTGAAATATTATTAACAAATAAATAGTAAAAGATCATATATGATATCATATTCATATATGTGGTTCTTGTATAATTTAATAACAATAATTTCAGCATTATACAGTAGGCTATTCTACCCTATACACTGAAAAACATACAAGGTAAGGGGTTTTCATCTCACTTTTTATTCCCGTGACATTCATGCTATATTTTCCACTATTTTTTTAGTGGTGTATGTACTGCCCATGATTGTATTTATGGTGTAATATATATTAATTTATGGGTATTTAAATCTTCATATTATGATCCTTCTTTCATGGGGTTTTTGTTTCATATGTTACAAAATTGGTAAGGGAATTTCAAATTTCAATTTCAACTCATTAGGCTTTACATATACATCATTGATTATTTTACTCCAAGATTATGTGTGGAATCACTATTTATTATTTATGTACTAATTTGCACTCCCCTTTGTGTGGTTATACATTTGATACACATAATCACTCCATTGATAAATTCTCATTCCATTGATATTAACTGGTTAAGGATAATCTTAACTCAATTTCCATTCATTGAGTTAAACATACAAGTCATTGGTATTGTTTTTTCAAGAATTTGTGGGAATTTCCTCAGATTTATTTACAATGAATATCCAATTATGTTGAATGTATTTTTATTTTTCACACATAATTATTTCATTTATTTATATTTAATCTAAGGATGCGGTATTTATAAGAAATTTCGTTTCAATTACATTCCCTTTATGACTCTTTTTTGTTATGTGTCAATTCACTTTTATATGGTGTATATACGGTCCTTTGTTATATTATATCATGAATCCCTTTATTCACAGGATATTATTATGTTTTGATTAATTTTATTCCTTATTTACTTTTATTCAATCATATTTCATTGGTTAGAAAATCTTTAACTATGATATCATTTTAAATGTTTTGTGTATTTATCCTTCAAAATCCTTATCATTAATGTCCATGTTATAAAAATGGTTTTAAGTATTTATTATATAGACATGACTATTTTAAAATTAAAATTTTCTTCAGATGTTTTAAAGTGGTATGGGACACATTTACTAAAAAATATCTTTTAAATGACTTATTTGTTCAATAGTGAGACTTTTAAATGTTTCAAGAAAAAGGAAATATTTTTCTCAAATAGTTTTACTGACTATTTTAATCTATGTCAATATACGTCATTATATATTATTCTTTATTTAGATTTATTTATTATAATACAATCTTCCAAATTGTATTTAATGAGTTATGTTTGACTATGGATGTGTTATTTTTATTCATTCATGGTTAGGGGTTAAAGTATTTACATTTCATATGCTAGTTTTAGTACGAATTTATAGGTTATGTCTCACAAATTTCATATGAGGACTGAATTGGACTTAGTAAGTGACGGGTGGAACCCGCTATAGCTCTTGGATGCATCGGTAGGTCTCATGATATAAACTAGTGTCTTGGCATATGTCATGGACAAAATCATTATTTGTAGTCTTGGAACGAGGCATTGACTATGTGATTATGATGTCCGTAATTATGAATTCCATCCTTATGAAATTATCTATTTATATTACATGTGATTAATCGACTAGTATAATATCCATGTGAATAATTAAATGGAATTATTTGATTTAGATTATCCATAGTATGATGATTTTTTAGTTTAAAATGCTTGTATTTTAGTCTTATACATCGCCTTAATTGTTAATGTTAATTTATGATAGTTTGTGCTATATTATTATCCTTACTGAGCATCTGAGCTCACCCCTTTATTATGTTTTCTTTATCCTAGGATTCAAAGAATTATATTATGTTAGAACTATAGGGATATGACAAGGGATATGAGTGTGTTCAAATGGGACACATAGTTGTTTTTATGATGTAATTTAAAACATATATATTTATCTAGTAAATCCAAGTCTACTAAAATGATTGGTCTTTCAGGACATGATTCCTTATATCATACCAATGTTTTCTAACAGTGCACCGAATCTAAGTAACTGGGCTCAGGGCATTACAGGTGTAGTTGATTCCTACATGTCAAAAATGACTGATAGATCATTTTACTAAAGTATCAAAACAATTGGAAACATTTCGTGGGTTTCATATGTGTTAGTTGTATTTTTTCACAAATATGTCATTTCAAACAAAAAACATTCAATTTGAGTCCCATCAGTCGTATCAAGCATCGGTTTGACTTGAGGATACATGATACACATAAAAATGGACTGAAAATACCTTTAAAGGATTTAGAAGTCAACCAGAGCACGTTTTCTATGTTTTCAGTGACTGACATGTTTTGAACTAAAATGTAAATTTTAAATAGGTAACCATTACTTTTAGTCATACAGATCACACAGTGCATCAGATTGAGGTGGGGTTGATTCCTACACATAAAAACCGACTCATGGATTGTTTCCCTAATGTATCAAAATAATCTTAATGAATTTTCTCAGTTTCTAGTATGTAAGTTCTATTTTATTACTTGAATTATTGTCAATATCAAATTACATGACTCATTTGGAGTCATACGGGTGACACCATTCATCGGATTGTTGTTTTGTTGATTCCTACCTATAAAAAAATGATTGATAGATCATTGTCATTAAGTATAAAATAGTACAATGGTTTGATGTGAGATTTCTTCATACACATCACAAAGGACTTATGAATCTCTATCCATAAATTGGAAGACAATTGAAGCATGTTTTCATTGTTTTCAGTGAGTGACATAATTTGAACTAAAATGTCAATGTTAAAATCTTAATGGTGTCTTTTAGTCATACTGATCACACAGTGAGTCAGATTGAGGTGGGGTTGATTCTTACAAGTCAAAACTAACTCGTGGATTATTATACTAATGTATCAAAACAATCTATATTCGTTTTCTTCATTTTCAATATGTCTATTTTTTTACTTGAAATAATGTTAATTTTAAATTACAATCATGTTTAGAGTTATACTAGTGACACCATGAGTCATATTGAGTTGTGGATGATTCCAACACATCACATATGACTAATAGATAATTTTCTTAATGTATCAAAATAGTTGTAATGAATTTCTATTGTTTCTAGTAAGTCAATTTTTTTACTAAAATGTCATTTTAAACACAAAACATGACATTTGAGTCATATAAGACATATGGTGCGTTGGATTGACATGAGACTACTTCATAAATGTCACAATGGACATATGAATTTTCCCTTATTTTGGAAGAAAATTGGACCATGAGAACTTTGCTTTCAGTGAGTGAATCCTTTTAAACTTAAATGTATATTTTAAACTAATAATGACCACTTTTTGTCATACCGATCAAAATTTTTTTTGGATTGATTTCGGATTGATTCCAACACATCACATCAAAGTCATAGATAATTTTCCTAAAGTATTAAAACAATAATAATGTGTATTCATGGTTTTCAGTATGTCAATTGTGTTTTTTACATGAATTAATGTCAATTTCAAATAACAAGACACATTTGGAGTCATACTAGGGACATCATGCGACATATTAAGGTGTGGTTTATTCCTATATGTCATAAATGACTGCTAGATAATTATTCAAAATAATCAAAACAATTGGAATGAATTTCATCGATTTTAATTATGAAATTTCTGTTTTTTTAATTGAATTAGTGTCAATTATAAATAAAAACACAATTGGAGTTATACCGATGAAATTGTGCGTTAGATTGGGTTTCAGATGATTCCTAAATGTCAAAATTTACTCGTGGATATTTGTCATAATGTATAAGAACAATTTATGAGTACATTTGCCTTCTTGGAAATCAATTCAAACATTCCTCTAAAACCTAAAAAAGGGACAAGACCTACTCAATATGCTAAATCAACCCAGTTTAGAAATAATATAGAAAAACCTTTAACCCATGTACAGTTGACAATGAATAAAATCTTCCTTCTATTGCATAGATCTAGCCTGCCTAGTGAAGGACCAACATCCATAAATTTAGGACCTCCAAATTAATATATGATAATTGGTTCTTCACTAGGTTGACTAATGGGGAGAACTACCAATACTGCAGATTAAATCAATTTTTTTTGGATAAAAACATTTCTCATTGTTGAAAATGAAAAGGTGGATTAATCTCAAGTGCACTTCATGTCTCAAGATGTAACAATAAACTCAAGGGATGGGTAAACCCCTATGGAATATTTTTAATCTTGTGTGGTCTATCAACTACACACATACCCTATTAATGAGGATCTCCAATTTCTTTTAAAAAACTATTTATCATGCAATTCATATAGTGTGAAAAAAGGCCAACAATGGCCATGTTTTTTAGTAGGGAATTTATCCCATAAAAATCTCGACATTACCATAAAAAAAGATAATGATAAGGAAAACTATATTATTAATGTCAAAATTATTTGACAAGTTTACCATCTTCATTCTATAAGTGTATACTCTTCCATTAGTTATGCTACCCATTAATTTTTAATTATATCTATATCATCTTGTGAATATGACTATTTTCGGTATTTATAGTAGTACTAAAAAAATATAAATACATGAAGGATTAATAAGTTTTTTAATTGAAATAGTAATTATCTTTCAAAATACCAGTTCAGGGATGCTGGTTTTTTCATGGAATATGATCTATTTCATAAATTTACAAACATAATAACCACAGTCTTTACCATTTGTTAATTTTGAGAACAATAGAATCATTGAGAAAAAATGTAATTTTTTATATGTGTTTGGATATTGAAATATTATTTTATATATCCTAATACTTATCTGGTCCTAGTACTTTTCAGGTTTCATGTCCTTTTCCCCTGGCCTCATTCCATGATGTAGATGATATTCACCCACCTCCCTTTCATAATTGAATCCTCATTAAAAGATGATAAAATTATATATCTGTATATTTAGTTCTAAAATGATGGATGAAGTGTATTAAAAATTGACAAACACCATTATGTGTGGTCGGTTTGATGGATATCCTTGAATTGAATCCAAGAAATAAATCATTGGACTAACCAAATTGACCGAAAGGAGCATTAAATTCTTCCTAAAACACCAAAAATAAAAAGTAATGAAATAAATTAAAATATATTTGATATGATTAAATTGTAGATTTTGAACCATGCATTATTGGTATTAAAAAGAGTCTATCATACATAATTTTTCTGTTAAACGATTTGAGCAGTCCTGCCACTATTTCACCCTCATCCTTAGAAGTTATGTCTTCTTGTTATATAGAGGGGACTTGAGGACTAATGAGTCCATGTTTTTGTTTTTGGGGAAATTCCCTTAACTGATTTTCATATATACAACTGGAAAAAAATGAAATGTATTTAGTCATAATTATCATAGTGTATCATCTTCTGAAAAATGAAATCATGAAAACGTACCTCAAGTAAACAATTACAACTGATCCACCTATACAATCATTGTCGAGGATTTCAGTTTCCCTCTTAATACTAATGATTTCTAGATCATCTCCTCCATACATATTTTCTTCAAAATAAATTATGTGATTACCACCATCATTCAACTTCATATCCACATGAGCCTTCAATGATAATAAATGTGGATATAGAATGTGGGGTTATGGTGATTTGGGTATATTTTTTTGATCGGTTGGTTAATCCTTGAGATGGTTTTGAATTGATCTTTTTCTTCACTCCCTCCCATTATCCATTTTAATAACATGAATCAGTTCAAACCTTTTCCATTAAATGTTTATGGTTTATATTCAAAATTAATTTGGAAATTAACACCTCATTGTAGACATGTTTTTTTACAAGATGTATCCTACATGTGATGAGTGTTCCATGAGCTTTTTTTGACCATGTGAATATCTACATCATCAATTGGAATAGTTATCTCGAAGCTCAGTTATACTGCTACATTAATTGACACTCTAACATGATCTTTCAGAAGTGGTTTGATGTGTACCATGTTGTTCTTGATATTGAACTCTATATCCCTCTCTAATGGGGGATGAGTTGGTGTTGATAGGCATAAATCATAGTCATTTTAACAATATATAATGTTAATACTTGAAATTTATTACTTTCTAGTGTCTATCTAATTCAAATTTCACAAAAAAAATCATTATAAATTTTACCACATGAGTTAATAATTGATCTTGAGGGGAATGGATCACATTAAAACTTGTGGGAGTGGTGTGGGATCTTCACATGTCAGTTGTTCTTGAGTTGATTCTTATCTTTTCCTCCCCCATAAATCTTACTATCTACTCTCTCTTAGGCATTTTAATCATTCTTGAAACAGAGATAATGTTTCTCTCATATTTTTAATTTCCTCATTTTGATCGGCTTGTGTTTTCATCTCAAAATATGTTCGGTGTGTCCCCCCAAAACCCTCACCACTAACGCAACCATAATATTTTGGCTACATCAAGGCCACTGAAATTATGTATGCATCCAGTGGAGGTGTTGTTTATTCTTGTGACTATGCTAGATATAAAAATTAAGAAACTAATTAATCTTTTTTATGCAATATAAATTTAAATAATTTTTTTATTATGTCATATTTACACATGTTTCCCACCCTTTTTGGGTGATTTCATATCTTATTTATCCAACTTTAGTTAGACGTGCCTCCTTACATAGCACATGACGTGGGATGGAAGTGGCTGTGGATTTGGACTCATCAAGATTCATATAAACAAAATAACATAGTTATAATGATTTTTTATTTTACCTAATGGTGTTATGGTAGATTGAAAATATTTAACATTTTTTTTCAAGTAATACATACCACATCCTTACTTTACGGTTAGTGTATGATGGTATTTATGTCCATGGTTTATTTTCAGCACTTAGTTGTTGTTTGATAAATAAAATAATAAAAATAAATATTATGAATACGCATACCATCAAACAATGTATTACCAGAAACTATGTACCTGAAAATACTACTTTTCACGGCATCCAGTAAACACATCCCACGATGCATATGTTATCAGTTGTGCATAAATAAGTGGTGGGTGATGTTTTAGTTTTCATTCAGTATATTTAAGATGATATTTCATTATACATTTTAGAAAAACCATGGGAATCCTTCTATCACCCCTTAATATATTGTATTTTTGTGAGTCGTCTACTATAAATTAACTCAACAAGAGTTGATGAAGTGTAAGTCAATGTTTCATTAATTAATTTTTATTAAATTAAATAAATGATATCATAATGCTACAATAATATCTCCCCATATAAGTGTATTAATCTTAACCACAACATGGTTCCAGGATGTTACATCAATCTCCATGCATCCCCGAGTAATGATTCCAATGTAAATACAGAACACGGCCAAGTGGGGGTTAACATGTTGTCCCTACGTATTCTATCCAATCTCATATTTAATGCCATTATCTATAGCCTTGATGACTTTTTCAAATAATGTCTAACTATGGTGATCCTATTTTTTCTGCATCATCATTGTTTCATCACCATTAATTTCCTCAGTTTCAACATCATCTATATGTTCCTCCGGATCCAGAGGGCTAGCATTGACAAGTGTAGATGGTGGTTGTACCTTAGAATTGGGAGCTGCAATTGGTTGAGAAACTTGTTTTTCATCTACACTGCAAGCAATAACAAGTTGAGAAACCTATTCTTCCTAGGTATTTGGAGCATCATCAATTGAATAAGTAATTATTTTAAAAATATTTTCAACATTTAATTTTGATAACATAAAAGCATCAACAAACAAATATTAACATAATGAAACAGGTTGAGAAACATGTTGTTCATCTACACTACGTGTAGTAGTAAGATGAGAAACATGTTATGCCTAGAAATTGGGATCATCATCATGTGCATAAGTCATTATCTACAAAAGTAGTTTATAATATAATTTATATAACTTAAATTTAGTTGTGACAAATCATAATTTAATGTAACATGATTTATATTAGAAGGAAGTATGACCTAATTATTGAACTTTCTTTATTTAAAGGTTGAATGGGTTTGACCCCTCTATCTACTATCCAAATCACTTCATTGGGGTCTCCTTTAACATACAAAACACCATATACACTGGGACCACAACTAAATGATTACCACATCCCAAAGAAAAGGGTCATCCTCTGTTGAATTTTCATATGACACTTCTGTGATTTTGGTCGATAACAGATCAATTGACCAGTTTCAGTTTGCGAGATATAGAACATAAAATACATGTACATAATGTGATTCCATTATAAATTGTTCTCCTTTGTACCCATCATTTTTAGAATCAAATTTCACAAACCCCAACTCATCTATTATAACAGCACTTCTGTTATCAACCCACTTACATTGAAACATCGGCACTCGGAATCTCGTATAATCCATCTCCCATATTTTTTTTGATGAGTCCGAAATATGACATATTCTTGCAAATTGGTTTTACATCCTTAGCACAAGAAACATGCATCAGTTCATCCACAATCCTAAGTCCACTATTTTGTATGGTACTGTCTCCATCACGTTCATTAGTATAGAATGTATAACCATTAATCACATAAGTATTGTTAGATAATACGTACACACCTTTTCCTCTTTCTAGCCATAAAAGTCATTCTACAATTGAGTCAGGATTTTCATTTGAATCCTAAAAAATATGGTTATGAAATCATCCTATAAAAGGATGATCATGTATATTTGATATCCATTTTCATCCATTTATTGATTCAAATTCCTAATAATTTATTTATGTGTTTCAACATATGGGTCAATGTCCAAACTGTTATGAAAAACGTAAAGGTGTGCCTACTCCTGATATATAATATTGACTGTGATGACCACCTTTCCAGAAATACCATCAACTACAAGTTGTCCAGTGTGACGAGATTTCATTAGACCCATGATTTTTACACTGGGCAGGTATTCAGTACACAATTCAATGTATTCAAAAATAATATATCTCTCTACAATACAACCCTCTAGACGACTTTGATTTTTGACATACCCTTTAAAAATATTCATATACTTATCAATGGGGTACATCCATCTATAGTGAAGAGGAAAACATAGATGAATCTCCCTCACCACGTGAACCATCAAATGAACCATCATATCAAAGAATTTTGATGGGAAAAAATTCCCATTCAAATAATATGATGATATTTTCTATTTCCATAGTCGGAAATTTCACTGGGACTATAATATTGCAACATATAGACTTGAAGAATAAATAGAGCATCATTATTCTATGACATACATTCTTGGGAAAAATTCATTGCAAATCAATACGAATTATATCTTGCATCAAAACATGGAAGTCATGTAATTTTAGACATTTTAGCTTTAAATTGTGTATTGAAAAGATGAACTTCATATTCGACGAATACCCCTATGGAACCATTATATCATTCAAAAAGATTCAAAACTAATGTATATCCTTCCTAGAAAGAGTGTAAGTAGTAGGAGGATGAAATATTTGTTTTCACCCTTCATTGGTTACAACTCTTCTCGTATTCATATATCAGTCATGACCAACCTAGCATAAATTCTATAATTTGGTTTTCAGGTGCATTTAGCAATGTGTCGATGACATTACCACATAGATTTTTTTTGAATATGTATAACATCAAGAAATTTTTTAACATACAAAAAATTATAGTATGGTCATACAAACACATTATTTCTTTTTCCAACCTTTTTTCATAAGGTTTTTCAAAAACGGTTTACCAAAATCTAGGTCCACATCATTAACTTTATCAAATAGTTGATAACCTCTTAGTGGAGATGGTGGTGTACGTTCTTCTCAACTTCCATCGAATGATTTTATTCAAGATATGTAATTATGTCATCGGGTAGAAATCTACAATGTCCTAGAAACATATTTTTCGATGAATTCTTGAACCTAATTGATTGTATACCTTTTTCGCAGTTACGAAAACCAATAGTTCCTTTAATTAAATATCCTTCCAAATTTCCATAAGTATAAAATTCATTTATCATCCGTGCAACATGGATCTATACATTAAATTTTCATTTCTATAATAATCATATATTATAATAGCTAATTTCCACAATAATTTCAAAGCCACGATCAATGGAGCCCAATAATCTCAATATAGTAACTTGGTTGTTTTGGTCCTAATATAAGAATAAATAACAATATGTGTTTTTGATTAGTGTATAACCATGGTGACCTGTAATAATTTAACAATATAAATGGACATGTACTGTGAGTGATTCTTTGAAAATAAAAATATATTCACTCAATTGGTAGATAATAAAAGACTAAGGTTTCTCAACTCGTTTCCAAAGTAGGGATACTCATAAAAAATTATATTCCACTGAAAAGAGTCATCCAAATGTCATATATTTCCTTCTTTATTTTTTTTTGTGGTCTATGAAAATTTCCCTACATTCTTCTCAATTCCATATAGGTTCCTAAAACATGGAATGATTTGAAATAATGATGTGACTTTCATTGGAATGGATTCATAATTATTGTATCGAGAAGCACAAAACAATGCGGAATCTATAAGTAACTTTTGGTCCTTGATAAATAGTATACATTCATTAAGGAAAGAATGTATTCTTTCAAAGATCATACCCATCGATCATAGCATATGTTTTGGGTCGTATGTTCATCTCGGGAGCACATTATCTTTGGGAGCATTTCATTCATGGTAGAATGTAATTCCGTAAAACAGGCGTCACTCCATCTATTGCCTACTTTCAAATTATACTGCTTCAGTACGGCTTACAATGTTGTAGATTTAGTGAAACCATCATACAATGAAATATTTTTACAACTATTTAATTGCTCAATCAATTTTGTGCAATCATGAAGTTCATATTCAACTATCCTTGTCATTTTACTAATATGATATTCATCATCGTGAAAATATGTAATCACACCCTCAATATAATCTTCCTCATTTTCCACACTTGTAATCATATCAAATGAACCATAAAACTCAGTGTTATCACAGTTACTAGATTATTCCACCTTTTCCCTTTGTTTATTCCAAACTTTTTATGTTTGATCTATTCCATGACAAATCAAGTGTTCTAAAAACTCTTCTATACTAACCTATCTTAAATAATAACTTTGTAAATACGAAAAAAGTATTTGAGAAGGATCATAGAATGATTTTTTCTAACATGATTAACTCTTACACTCCATATTAATAATATTTTGTAAAATGATTGTCATCCATCCATTATTTATTCATATTTATCCAATTTTATTTAGTGATTTTTAAATTTAACAAAATATTAAATCAAAATCTTGATAAAATAATTAACCAAGGATATAATAGTTATATACTTTAAATATTCTTTGAAAACTATTTATTTAGTCACAGTTGAAATCTCATAAATAACACAGCCAATTACAAAAATTTCTCTTTAAAATAAAAAACATTTTTCTAAAATAAACCAATTAGTTCCAAACATTCTTTTTTAAAACCCCAATTATTTTTTTCAACACATTTTAAGATGATTTAAAACAAAAAAATGTATGTTGAATAGATATAATTATAACGACCCACACTTTACATACATTGTTAATACTTCAAAATTGAAGCACACTTATTACAACATATGACAAAACCACAAAGGACCGTATAGGTATAGTGTCTTTAGAAACTGGGAAACATAAACAACTGGTTCATAAATCTTCTACAGTGTCTCCCATTTATTTCATCATATCTAGGGTCCCTTTTAGCATATTCTACTTAATATCCATCTTCCTGACCTGGGGAAAAGAAAACATAAAAGGGTGAGCTCAAATGCTCAGCAAGGGAAAATAAAGGAAATAAAAATCATATCATATCTTTATGAAAATCAAAACCTTCAAAAGAGATCACAATATCTTAACATGGAATAAATCATAGAAGTGAAAATGAGATACCCAAAATCATAACATAAAACTTGAAACTTTGTGTCATGCACACATAATCATGGAGATCATTTCTTGTTAGTCATGACTCATTGCCAAGACTATCTTAGTGGACAAAGTCCCTTTCTGAACCGAGTTCACTCCTCGTTTCAGTCCTGTATCACTGAACCGAAATAACCTTCCGTTCCAGCCATGTCTATCTCATGAGATATAAAATCTTTACCCAATGCATTGGAGGGAGATATAGGTCCCACCCATCTTATAATGAATCCTTTCTTATGTGTGCCACATAATCATACATCATCGCATAACACATGTAACAAAAATGGGATTCTTGAAACATCATGACATCATAAATCAATTCATATATGATAAAGGAATTCATAAACATAATTCCATCACAACATAGTCAATCCAATGTAAAAATATGGATAGAAACAGAACCCTTTATTATCTTAGATGGAAAATAATTTTGATAAAACACTTGAATTGAATTCTTGAGGAAAATATCCTTTCTTCTTCAAAAACATTTTTCCTTTCATAACATGTCATACAACTTTAAAATAAAAGAAGTTGATTAAAAATAAACTTGAAAACTTGTAAAGGAAGCTTCTTTGAAGTAATGTTTTAAAAATCCATTCATGCCGTATAAGTAAAAAAAACATTCTTCGTACTTTTGTCGGAAAAGTCAAAAAGTACCTCGTACGGAAAAACGACAAAAGATTCCTTTCATATTCTTTACTAAAAACTCACCTAAGGGTAAAATTCGATTTAAACTATTTCAAGTGGATGGAAACAATATTACATATTGAGGGAACATGGATGTGGATGATAAAATACACCCTAGTAAATACTTACGAATAAACAATCTCGGATAAAAATGAGATTGTGATATTTCCCTTACCTTATGTCCGATTAGCTTTGTACGTGTCCGAAGCTCCTGTATAATGGTTTAAATAATGTTATTGACTTATTCCAGAATCATACATATTGATATGAGATCATATATGGTCATATTATTAGCTTCTTGTTAGTAATATTTCATTGTTACTTGTTACTCGGGTCTTTATAACTTTTTGTTCTTATGCGTGTTTTGTCGAATAAATTATTATTCTTATATTTAGGTTATAGATAATTCATTTCCAGAATGGTATTAGTGTAGTATATACCATATTCATTCATTCAATTCATTTATACAATCATTATGAAATGAAGATCATGTAGAACGAGTCGCATCACATCGTGGAGACGGTATTCCGTACGTACGCACGAGTGATGATATCGTTTCTATGATCGTGGAATTGTATTGGAGTTTATATATATATTATTTCAGTATCAATATTAATTAATAATAATCATATATAGTTACTCATTACACCATTATACCCATCCTTGTAAGGTGATGGTGGAAAATAGATTACACCACGGCGTGGAGACGGTATTCCGTACGTACGCACGCGCGGTGATTTCATTTTTTCCGTAGGATGGATAGAAGGTGAATTAGGGTTGTTTCATATTTATAATAACATATCAGTATGTAAGTAATACTGATGTTATTACTTTATCATGAAACAACTAAAGAAGAAGAAGTTGAAGAAGAAAGAAATTGAAAAGATCGGTAATGGATATTACCTCTTCTTTGGAACGCCTTTTTGAATCCTCCACTTAAGGAACTAAGATTGGTCTTTGGAGAAGACCAGGACCTCTAGGATTATTCTAGGGAAGTGGAGAATGGAAAATGGTAGGGGTTGGCCGAGCTTGAGTGCTCAAATTGGTGTGAGGAGGAGGGGGAGGAGGTGCCCTTTTATAAGGGAGGAGAGGGGCACCTTAGGAATATCTCAAAATATTATTTTATATTAAAGTCAAAATCGGTTTATAATGGTTCCAAAGGGTATTATTTCGAAGCTAAAGTGGGGATGGGTCGAAATCCTATCAACCAATAGAATTTAGACAAGTTTAGGATATTATTTTAACCTTATCAATTAAATTTAACTCTAAGTTAAATAATTTAACTTTTACCATGTCTTTTTGTTTTCTTTCACTATATGGTTAATACACTTACTATAACATGCCAAACGAACCCCAAATTGTTTATTATTAATATATATATCCTTATCTAAGTCATTTGGCCGAACCTTAGATTTTTAGGAATAAAATAACAATTAATAATATAATATTTGATTTAAAAACTATTTTGTGTCAATTTTGACACTATTTGATATATGATTTGTTTGAAAGTCATAATAGAATTATATGTTCGAACCAAGTTGATTAAATCAATACTAATATATCATAGTAACCTAGAAAATTATTGGAATTCATAAAAAGTCTCAAATTATATTTATTTTGGTGTTTATAACATCAATTATGTCAATATTTCATTAATAAGATAATTACTGCATCATCATTATGTCATAAATAAATTAAATTATTTAATGTCTAAAAATTACAAATAAAATATCATCATGTAGGACATCTTTTTAGCTTTCTAATGAATATTTACAATTGAATTTATCTTATGTATAACCCCATATTAAAAATGATTTACTTATTAAACTTTGATTTTAACTATTTTAACCCTTCTTTAAATAAATTAATAATAAATGTCCTAATCTAATCCAAGTGGGCCTAAATGGTCATATTTTATTCCTAAGTTTGTTTTTGGTCGAATTACACTTGTCCAATAGAATTAGGACATGTGTTAGGGTAATATTAATATCATATTTACCCTTAGTTACCCTATTTACTATTAACCGCGGTAAAATAGTAAAAAGTTACTATTCACCAAAAAAATTATTTTCATCTCATTGAACCACATTTTAGTCCTTGATATTAACCGTGTCTCTCGGATTTTTGAAATTCCATTCACAGAAGCGGTAAAATTAAGTTTTATGCAAAATTCAGTTTTTAACCTACCACTTAGTGGTTTCACTATTAATCAAAAATTGAAAGTTTTCAGAAAAATACCAAAATTTCACCCTAGGCTAATTTCGATATTCTGAGTCCGAAAATGAAGTCCATTTTGAAAAATAAAATTTATAAAATTTCAAAAAGTGGTTATTACTATTCATAACGACTAGTTTTAATAGCATATTGTTGTTTAGTGAAACTCGGTATTGCGTACGACGCAAGCTATCGAGGAAGGTTGCGATTGCGTGTAAAGCAAGCCAAGCAAGTGTTGTGTAGAAAAAGATTCCTTTGATGATTTATATAACATAAAAGTCTCGGGTGTTACATTCTACCCCCCTTAAAAAGAATTTCGCCCTCGAAATTCGTCACTTTGCAACAAACAAATGAGGATACTTCTCCCTCATCATATCCTCAAGCTCCCATGTAGCTTCTTCAAGTTGGTGGTTTCTCCATAAAACTTTCACCAAGCGAGTGGTCTTGTTTCGTAGGACTTTTTCGCTACGATCCAGAATCTCTATCAGCTGTTCTTCATAAGAATGATCTTGCTCCAGCGGTACAACTTCTGAGCTGAGTACATGTGAAGGATCTGGTATGTACTTTCTCAGGAGAGATACATGGAACACATCGTGAACTTGAGAGAGATTCGGTGGAAGCGCCAATCGGTAAGCTACCTTCCCAACACGATCCAGTATTTCAAAAGGACCGAAATATCTAGGGCTCAACTTCCCCTTCTTTCCAAATCTCATAACCCTCTTCCAGGGAGATATTCGTAAGAACACTTTATCACCCACTTCAAACTCTAGGTCTCTTCTTCGATTGTCGGCATAACTTTTCTGTCGACTCTGAGCTGCTCTTATGTGTTGTTGAATAGATCTGACCTTTTCTGCCATTTCATCAACGAGATCAGGTCCTAATAGCTTTCTTTCCCCAACTTCATCCCAGCAAGTTGGAGTCCTGCATTTCTTTCCATAGAGAGCTTCATAAGGAGCCATTTGAATACTGGAGTGAAAGCTATTTTTATAAGAAAATTCCACCAAAGGTAGGTGTTGATCCCAACCTCCTTTGAAATCCATAGAGCAAGCTCTCAACATATCTTCTAGGGTTTGAATTGTTCTCTCAGACTGACCGTCTGTCTGGGGATGATAAGCAGTGCTGAAACTCAACTCTGTATCCAGAGTATGCTGAAGACTTCGCCAGAACTTCGAGGTAAATCTCGGATCCCGATCAGATATAATAGAAAGTGGTACTCCATGCAATCTTACCACTTCCTTTACATATATCCTGGAAAGCTGATCTAGAGAGAAATCCTCTCTAATAGCAATGAAGTGTGCAGACTTTGTAAGACGATCAACTATGACCCAGATAGCATTATTGCCTTTGGATGTTTTAGGAAGTCCTGTGACAAAGTCCATAGTGATGTTTTCCCATTTCCATTCGGGTATGGGTAATGGTTGTAACATCCCCTTAGACTTCTGTCTCTCAGCTTTAACTTGTTGACAAACCAAGCATCGAGAGACATATTCAGCAACATCTCTTTTCATGCCATCCCACCAGAAGTACTCTTTCAGGTCCCTATACATCTTCGTGCTTCCAGGATGAATAGAGAATGAAGAACTATGAGCCTCATCCAGCAGCTCTTTATTTAATTCGGGGATGGGAGGAACACAAACCCGATTCCTGAACTTTATTATCCCATCACAATCAAGGTTGAATTCAGGAACATTTCTCACCTTCTTTTGTAACTCGACATCTTCTTTCTGTGCCTCTTTAATCTTCACATGTATAGATGGTTGAACATTCATTTGAGAAAGATAAGATTTTTCCCCTTCCATTATATTTCCAAGATCCATCCTTTGTAAATCCATAAATATTGGATCTTTTTTGATCCTCATCATGGATAAACTAGCATGGTCTTGTCGACTTAATGCATCTGCCACCTTGTTTGCTTTCCCAGGGTGGTAATGGATTGAGCAGTCATAATCCTTAATCAGCTCCAACCATCTTCTTTGACGCATATTCAACTCCTTTTGTGTGAAAATATACTTTAAACTTTTATGATCAGTATAAATATCACACCATTCACCATAAAGGTAATGCCTCCAAATCTTTAATGCAAAGATTACCGCAGCCAACTCCAAATCATGTGTTGGGTAATTTTGCTCATGGATTTTCAACTGTCGTGAGGCATAAGCTATCACCATATCATTTTGCATAAGAACACACCCCAATCCCTTCTTGGATGCATCACTGTAGATCACAAACCTTTCTCCACTACAAGGCAGTGTGAGCACAGGTGCACTGGATAACCTTCTTTTCAACTCCTTGAAATTATCTTCACATTCCTCTGTCCAGACAAACTTAACTCCTTTCCGAGTCAACTTGGTGAGTGGATTAGATAATCGTGAAAAATCTTTTACAAAACGTCGATAATATCCAGCCAAACCAAGAAAACTTCGGATCTCAGTTACTGTGGTTGGTCTCGACCATCTTTCGATAACCTCTGTTTTTGCTGGATCCACAGATATCCCCTCTTTTGAGATTATATGACCCAAAAATGCAACTTTTTGAAGCCAAAATTCACACTTGGTAAATTTGGCATAAAGCTTCTCTTTTCTCAGGGTCTTCAATATAATTCTCAAGTGATCTTCATGCTCTTCCTTGCTCTTTGAATAGACAAGAATATCGTCTATAAAGACTACCACAAATTGATCAAGATAGTCTCTAAAGACTCTATTCATTAGATCCATGAAGATAGCAGGGGCATTAGTAAGACCAAATGGCATCACTATAAATTCATAGTGTCCATACCTTGTACGGAAAGCCGTCTTTGGTATATCCTCCCTTTTGACCCTTAATTGATGATACCCTGAACGAAGATCAATCTTGGAAAAGTATTGAGCTCCGCGTAGTTGGTCAAATAAGTCATCAATGCGTGGGAGAGGATATTTGTTCTTGATAGTGATCTTGTTAAGTTCTCGATAATCAATGCAGAGTCTCATTGATCCATCTTTCTTCTTAACAAATAGAACAGGTGCTCCCCAAGGTGACGCACTAGGGCGTATGAATCCCTTATCAAGATTCTCTTGGAGTTGCTTCTTCAATTCCTGCAACTCAATTGGGGCCATTCTATAAGGTGTCTTTGAAATAGGCAAAGCACCCGGTACGAGTTCTATTGAAAACTCAACTTCACGATTTGGTGGAAGACCCGGCAATTCCTCCGGAAAGACATCATCAAACTCCCGTACAATGGGCATATTCTTAATCGTGAGTTTCTCACCAACCATTTGAGATAAATAACCTTCATTTAGTGGAATCAATACCCATAAGATGGAAGAAATTTCCACTGGAAGGTTATGTTCATCCTTGCATTGATAGACGATCGTAGATTGATCTGGAATATGAAATGTGACTTCCCTTCTTTGGAAATTGATATGAGATCCATGTAGAGAAAGCCAATCCATGCCAAGAATCACATCAAATTCCACTAAAGGAAGGATCACAAGATTTGCAGGAAGCACTTTCCCACAAACTTCGATCGGAGAAGAATTATAAACTTTTGATGCGATTGATGTGCCATTAGGTGTTGTCACGGCTAACTCAACATCTAATTGTTGAGGTAATACGGTGATACCCTTAGAAAAGTCTTCAGAAATAAAAGAGTGGGTGGATCCAGAATCAAATAAAACATTTGCTACTTTAGAATGGATGGTAAGTGTACCTTTCACCACATCGTTATCGTACTCCACATCGCTGATAGAAATTGCATGTGACTTTCCTTTGTCTTTAGCCTTAAGATTTTTTTGACGTCGACCATCATCATCAACCCTTGGATTTGGGCATTGATTGGCATAATGCCCCATCTCCTTGCACTTGAAACATTGAAGTGTAGTAGGTTCATTCTGTGTATCCCTTCCTTTGTTTGCATCATTAGACATCTTCTTCCCATTATCATGGCATTCAAATGCCCGATGACCTTCCTTTCCACATTTAAAACATTTACTTGTCCCTTTAAGACAACTCCCTCCATGTTTCTTTCCACACTTTGAGCATAAGGGAAAGTTCATCTTCTTTTCCGTGTGCTCTTTAGATTTTTCTTTGAATTCCATCTTCCTCTTCTTATCAAACCCATGTGACTGATGGGTTACTCCAATCTCCATCTCGACTTTGAGAGCACATCGAATGATTTCCTCGTAGCTATTGAAGTCCCTTATGGCTAACGCCCTTCGAAGACTTGGTTTTAAGCCACTAAAGAATCGATCAATCTTACTCTCAGGTTGGATAATAATACCAGAAGCGTACCTTGCAAGTCTTGTAAAATTTGCTTCATAGGTACTAACAGATTCATCATCCCTTTGCTTCAGTTCAAGGAACTCTTTCTCCATCTTTGTTCGGAGAATACGAGGGAAGTACTTATTGAAAAATAAGTTCTTGAACTCGTCCCATTCCATAGACTCAATTTCATCCCTTTGCCTCGTATTCTTAACAAGATTCCACCATTGATCCGCATCTCCTTCCAAACGATACACTGCTAGGATGACTTTATCATGCTCAGAACATTGAAGAACTGAAAATATCTTATCAGTAGTACTAATCCATTGTTCAGCAACTAATGGATCAGTAGACCCGCTGAAAGATGGTGGACGCTGCCTCATGAAGGATTCAACAGAATGTTGCTCCCTCCTTTGTTCGTTTGGAAATCCTGCATGATTCATAGCTTGAGAAAGTTGCGTGAGCATGGCTACAAGATTTTGCATTCCAGCTCCCATATCGTTTGGTTGCTCAGGGGGACAATCATTGCATTGCCCATCGCATTCCGCATTAACACGGTTCCTTCGGGTTCTAGCCATTGACTAAAACCAAGAAGAATAGTGTGAGCAACACTAATTATAATAGGAAACCACATAATTCAAGAATAAAATTTTCATGCTTATGGTCTTATCCTAGGTTATTCATGGCCATTTCTAAGATTGTGTTCTATGCTTAGACTTATTCTTAGGGTTCTTACTAAGGCTTTCACATCCTAGTTTCCAAAGGTTGACTATACCTTTCCTCTGATACCAACTATAACGACCCACACTTTACATACATTGTTAATACTTCAAAATTGAAGCACACTTATTACAACATATGACAAAACCACAAAGGACCGTATAGGTATAGTGTCTTTAGAAACTGGGAAACATAAACCACTGGTTCATAAATCTTCTACAGTGTCTCCCATTTATTTCATCATATCTAGGGTCCCTTTTAGCATATTCTACTTAATATCCATCTTCCTGACCTGGGGAAAAGAAAACATAAAAGGGTGAGCTCAAATGCTCAGCAAGGGAAAATAAAGGAAATAAAAATCATATCATATCTTTATGAAAATCAAAACCTGCAAAAGAGATCATAATATCTTAACATGGAATAAATCATAGAAGTGAAAATGAGATCCCCAAAATCATAACATAAAACGTGAAACTTTGTGGCATGCACACATAATCATGGAGATCATTTCTTGTTAGTCATGACTCATTGCCAAGACTATCTTAGTGGACAAAGTCCCTTTCTGAACCGAGTTCACTCCTCGTTTCAGTCCTGTATCACTGAACCGAAATAACCTTCCGTTCCAGCCATGTCTATCTCATGAGATATAAAATCTTTACCCAATGCATTGGAGGGAGATATAGGTCCCACCCATCTTATAATGAATCCTTTCTTATGTGTGCCACATAATCATACATCATCTGATAACACATGTAACAAAAATGGGATTCTTGAAACATCATGACATCATAAATCAATTCATATATGATAAAGGAATTCATAAACATAATTCCATCACAACATAGTCAAACCAATGTAAAAATATGGATAGAAACAGAACCCTTTATTATCTTAGATGGAAAATAATTTTGATAAAACACTTGAATTGAATTCTTGAGGAAAATATCCTTTCTTCTTCAAAAACATTTTTCCTTTCATAACATGTCATACAACTTTAAAATAAAAGAAGTTGATTAAAAATAAACTTGAAAACTTGTAAAGGAAGCTTCTTTGAAGTAATGTTTTAAAAATCCATTCATGCCGTATAAGTAAAAAAAAACATTCTTCGTACTTTTGTCGGAAAAGTCAAAAAGTACCTCGTACGGAAAAACGACAAAAGATTCCTTTCATATTCTTTACTAAAAACTCACCTAAGGGTAAAATTCGATTTAAACTATTTCAAGTGGATGGAAACAATATTACATATTGAGGGAACATGGATGTGGATGATAAAATACACCCCAGTAAATACTTACGAATAAACAATCTCGGATAAAAATGAGATTGTGATATTTCCCTTACCTTAGGTCCGATTAGCTTTGTACGTGTCCGAAGCTCCTGTATAATGGTTTAAATAATGTTATTGACTTATTCCAGAATCATACATATTGATATGAGATCATATATGGTCATATTATTAGCTTCTTGTTAGTAATATTTCATTGTTACTTGTTACTCGGGTCTTTATAACTTTTTGTTCTTATGCGTGTTTTGTCGAATAAATTCTTATTCTTATATTTAGGTTATAGATAATTCATTTCCAGAATGGTATTAGTGTATTATATACCATATTCATTCATTCAATTCATTTATACAATCATTATGAAATGAAGATCATGTAGAACGAGTCGCATCACATCGTGGAGACGGTATTCCGTACGTACGCACGAGTGATGATATCGTTCCTATGATCGTGGAATTGTATTGGAGTTTATATATATATTATTTCAGTATCAATATTACTTAATAATAATCATATATAGTTACTCATTACACCATTATACCCATCCTTGTAAGGTGATGGTGGAAAATAGATTACACCACGGCGTGGAGACGGTATTCCGTACGTACGCACGCGCGGTGATTTCATTTTTTCCGTAGGATGGATAGAAGGTGAATTAGGGTTGTTTCATATTTATAATAACATATCAGTATGTAAGTAATACTGATGTTATTACTTTATCATGAAACAACTAAAGAAGAAGAAGTTGAAGAAGAAAGAAATTGAAAAGATCGGTAATGGATATTACCTCTTCTTTGGAACGCCTTTTTGAATCCTCCACTTAAGGAACTAAGATTGGTCTTTGGAGAATACCAGGACCTCTAGGATTATTCTAGGGAAGTGGAGAATGGAAAATGGCAGGGGTTGGCCGAGCTTGAGTGCTCAAATTGGTGTGAGGAGGAGGGGGAGGAGGTGCCCTTTTATAAGGGAGGACAGGGGCACCTTAGGAATATCTCAAAATATTATTTTATATTAAAGTCAAAATCGGTTTATAATGGTTCCAAAGGGTCTTATTTCGAAGCTAAAGTGGGGATGGGTCGAAATCCTATCAACCAATAGAATTTAGACAAGTTTAGGATATTATTTTAACCTTATCAATTAAATTTAACTCTAAGTTAAATAATTTAACTTATACCATGTCTTTTTGTTTTCTTTCACTATATGGTTAATACACTTACTATAACATGCCAAAAGAACCCGAAATTGTTTATTATTAATATATATATCCTTATCTAAGTCATTTGGCCGAACCTTAGATTTTTAGGAATAAAATAACAATTAATAATATAATATTTGATTTAAAAACTATTTTGTGTCAATTTTGACACTATTTGATATATGATTTGTTTGAAAGTCATAACAGAATTATATGTTAGAAACAAGTTGATTAAATCAATACTAATATATCATAGTAACCTAGAAAATTAGTGTAATTCATAAAAAGTCTCAAATTATATTTATTTTGGTGTTTATAACATCAATTATGTCAATATTTCATTAATAAGATAATTACTGCATCATCATTATGTCATAAATAAATTAAATTATTTAATGTCTAAAAATTACAAATAAAATATCATCATGTAGGAAATCTTTTTAGCTTTCTAATGAATATTTACAATTGAATTTATCTTATGTATAACCCCATATTAAAAATGATTTACTTATTAAACTTTGATTTTAACTATTTTAACCCTTCTTTAAATAAATTAATAATAAATGTCCTAATCTAATCCAAGTGGGCCTAAATGGTCATATTTTATTCCTAAGTTTGTTTTTGGTCGAATTACACTTGTCCAATAGAATTAGGACATGTGTTAGGGTAATATTAATATCATATTTACCCTTAGTTACCCTATTTACTATTAACCGCGGTAAAATAGTAAAAAGTTACTATTCACCAAAAAAATTATTTTCATCTCATTGAACCACATTTTAGTCCTTGATATTAACCGTGTCTCTCGGATTTTTGAAATTCCATTCACAGAAGCGGTAAAATTAAGTTTTATGCAAAATTCAGTTTTTAACCTACCACTTAGTGGTTTCACTATTCATCAAAAATTGAATGTTTTCAGAAAAATACCAAAATTTCACCCTAGGCTAATTTCGATATTCTGAGTCCGAAAATGAAGTCAATTTTGAAAAATAAAATTTATAAAATTTCAAAAAGTGGTTATTACTATTCATAACGACTAGTTTTAATAGCATATTGTTGTTTAGTGAAACTCGGTATTGCGTACGACGCAAGCTATCGAGGAAGGTTGCGATTGCGTGTAAAGCAAGCCAAGCAAGTGTTGTGTAGAAAAAGATTCCTTTGATGATTTATATAACATAAAAGTCTCGGGTGTTACAATAATTTTTTAAGAATCATTTCCAAACAATTAAATAATTTTAAATGTGAAACCCTAAAAAATAAATAGATGTTATTATCACTTCCCTTTGTCTATCCAATGAAAATTATTGATGGTTTCACACCTTATATCGATCATGGTACAACTTATCGAGCTCTAACCAGTAGTTTTCGGTGTTCATCCCATCAACCTTATGGACTGGACAACCCATCATCGGTGGGTGTACTCCTTTACTGGTGTTATGACCCCCCCACAGGCTACTCAAAACCACATTCACATATAAATTTATGATTATATATTAACACCATAACACTGACATGTGAATATAGTAAATTATTAACCTATTCACATGTATTACGATGAGTATAGCTTAATGCAATCACACTCACCCTTTTTGACCCTTTAGACTTTATTACCTATTCGAATAACAATTATATATCATAATGAAATAATAGAAGTGTGTGTACCATCTATGGGGGCCGTAGATGTGTATGTACCACCTAAGGTATCATGTATTGGGACCTCCCACCAGGACACCCAGGTTACCACAAACAAACAACCATGGAGGTGAGAAAGAAATCAAGATAATTCCCCAAAAAATGTCTTTCACCTCACCTCCAACACTATAACATATAATATCCCCTTTTAACATCATACGTCCATCAAATATATAATCAATCACCCCTAACAAGTGAATCACATATAAGGTAAATCATTTAGGGTCCCATGATAAATAAACCATTTATATTTTAAAGTGAAAAATGGGTCCTAACATGAAAACCAACATAGTATTTAGAGTCTAACTCCCCTTCTTAAAATTCTCGTCATTTCAATGTTTTTGGATAACATAAAAAAACCCTTTTTATTTCTAAAATATTTTCCAAGAACATGGAAAATTACCCTAAAAAATATAAAAGGCATATGACCTAAATTTAGTTTAAAAACATTTAAATGAATATATTAACAATTTAAAATAAGTTTTTCTTGTGAATTAATATAACTTAAAAATAGTACACGAATTTATTATAAACAATAACTTATTGAAAGCCTATAATTTATGAATGAAATTTATAATTTTACCTATGAACCCATACATTACATTATGAATATTGAAAATAAATTTACAATGTATACACATTCAATGAATTATAAAACAAAGGAAGAGAAAAGAAACACCCAATTTGAACTAAATGGTAACCAATACACAACATTTCACCTTACATGGAAAATAATAAATGAACAAAAAGCACTAAATCCTCATGAAAAATGAATTTTAGTTCATGGGAGAAGGATAAACCTATGGGAAATAGAGAAGAGAAGAGGGATTGAAGAGATAATGGAGAAAGAGGGGGAATAATTCTTTAAATGTAATTTTTTTTGTTTTCCTAAAAAATTTAAGAAAAAATCACATTACACGAACTTAATATATCATAGAATATTATAATTATAGTTTTCTAAAAAATAATTTCAAAATAACATATAAATTGTTTCTAAAATATCACTACATGGAAAAAAAATCCTAGGACGATACATATAAGTTAAAATACAAAACCTTTCACCACAGATTTTTAAAACATTGATGTGAAAATTATATTTAAATTTTAATTGATGTGAAATATATTACTAATTAAATCATTATTATAAATAGTTCCTAAAAAAGATATTAAATTGAAAAAAAGGGTTTAAAATGAGAAGTAAAAAAATATTATAAATGATTAATTTTAATATAATACATAATAATTCAAACATGAAAAGAAATTATGTATTCATGTGGAAAGAACTAGATAATGTGGTAAATAAGAGACCCATAATTCATGGCATTGTAGGTGTGTAAAACAACCAGTTCGTTTGGGGAATAATCTATGACCTGTCAACAGATGAGTAGTGTGGTGACAAAATCCATGTTTGGAAATTCGTTATGGGAGTTATCTCATCATGATATATTGTAATTTGAGCAATGATTAGTATTGGATGTTGAAAATCAATTAAAAAAATTGGTAACAAACAAGACCATGTGAGGATGTTGAGATTCAAAGTGTAAGAGTCATGCCTGGGTAAGTGGATGGGTAGTTGAGTTATTCTATTGGTTTTAGTGATGTGATCATGTAGGGGAGTTTTTTGAAACGATTATGAGTGTCCATATTCAGATGAAAATAAGATATATTCATGATTATGATTTGGTATTGATGGATTTCTTAGAGCACATGGGGTGTGGTGAGTAAGTGAACCTCACTCATAGGTTTAAGTGGTTGGTTTTGGGTGTGCACATAAGTGGTTGAGTTTCACTTGTAGATGATAGATACTCATGTAAGGGTATCGATTAGAGGAGATCAATAATGAATCAATTATGTAAACTAATTGTGAGGGGCTTGGGTTTTAAGGGGGACTCAGTTATGGGATCTAGTATGGTTTTTCACTTAGTTCATGGGTTGAATCATGTGAAATTCATACTGAGTTTTTATTTAGACATCTACACTATGGAACGTATAAAAACATGTTATTATTTAGACATTATTTGATAAACATATACTATTAATTATTGATTGGATTAAAAATGTATTGATAAGGATGGTGGTGCCTAAAATTCATGTTCTTTTGAATTTTGGGTGTATTCAAGAAGAATATTGGAATCGAGAGTTTAATGTGTAGACTCAGTGGACCAAGATGGTCGAGCAAGACCACAAGAGACACTTCTCAAAACTAATAATTCCTTATAGGGGGAGATTGTAATAGACTTAAAATTTATTGGTGAGTTATTCCTTATTTTCATCCTCTCTATTAAGTGATTTTAGTATTTATATTTTATTCTGAAATAATTCCCATTTTTATGTATATTGAAACTTATGTTGTTATCGCCATCCCATGGTGAACTGGAATGGGATTCAGGGCTTGTACTGAGCCATCTTGACATCATGTTCTCCTTTTTAATATTCCTCATGAATATAACTATAGAATGATTTAGATTTATCAGGGTGAATTAGGGTTTTAGGATGTTACTTATATCCTATATATATAATTTCTTTAATTACTTCCAAAAACCATCCAAAACTCCCTCAGCCTTCTCTATGAAATCATATTCTCTTTTGGCAATACCTTACCCATTGGTATATGTGACCTTCATATATCACTATAAGGTTCTCCATACGTTTATACTTCACTTAAAATGTGTCCTGAATAATTTTATATATACATGGGTTATTATGTATTTTCTGTTTTTCTAGGAACTGTACTTATGGTCTAACACTTATACTCATTTAATGGCATTTTCAGCAACATCTGAAATTTATCAAATGAACTCTATCCAACTCAAACATTATCCAAAGTGCAAAATAATTTTTTTAACATCTTCATACCCTCTTATTGAGTATTTTCCAAAAAACATATCAAATACATATTTAAAAATATCTTTTAGAACAACCATATTTCATCCCATACAACTAAATCTGGAAGAACATCTAATAAACAATCATATGTCGATAATAAATCCAACACCAATAATCATCAAATATTGAAGACAAATTTATCATTATCCATGAATATAAAACACACTTTTATTACATTTTTTACAATAAATCTATCACCAACATGTTATCAAATCCAATACTAACCTATATCAAATAAATCAAATTTTAACATATTTCTAATATATTCAATACAAATACAAATTATCAATTAAAAATTAAAAATATGCCACTATTTATTTTTTGGAACCCCTATCATGAATCCAAAACTTCATCACATCATGATTACTACTCCAAATTTAAGGGACCAATAGATTCACTTATTCATCATGATTTATACTACCCATTTCACAAAAAAATCCAACGAAATCCCTCATCATCAAGGAAAAATATATTGTCTATGATAAATACAATACCTTTTGAAATAAAGGTGTCACTATCTAGTACATTATCACTCTCCCAAATTTGTATATATGTATATAAAATATGAACATATCTTCCTTTGATACCTCTTGTAATAGTATTTGGTGAAACACATGATGACACTTATTATATTAATTTCTCCTCTAAATTATTCCAGTAGTGGCCAAAAATTCATAGTACTACTTTTTTGTGGAAATATTCTATAATAATTTTTATAACCATGGAAAATCATAAATAATTATTATCCTACATTGTTGGAATATTCCATTTATCACATTTATAGTTGATATGCTCCCACATTTATAATACATTTCACAAATATTGTAACTTCCAGCTCATTCTCCACATATTTAACAAAATCCTAAATTTGAGTTTCTTGATTAAGAAAATTCGGAAAATATTACTAAATCAGAAAATATTTTTATGGAGTAATCTTACAATATAGAATTATACAATCAAAAAATATATTAAACTATGTCACAATTTGATATAGGAAACAAAATATTAGGCTAACAACACCACTACAAACCATTTCACCCACTTAAATACCTATGTTTCAACGAATAAAAATATTTATATTATACAATGATGAAACCCCACATTTCATTAATGATTTTTAAATAAGGCAATTTAAAATATGGTATAAGAAAATTGAATTTTACCAAATATAACAAGTGCCTAAACAAGGACCCCCAACTGCCACGATTTTTAGTGGGGTGATTCCCCCTTAAAATTCACAACAACACCATAAATATAAAACTATTAAAAGTGAACCCAATGAGAAAGTGGGAAAAAAATATTGTTTTGGTGCGTTTCATCATGCGACATAGGTGAGTTCGTGGTGTAGTAGAGGCATGGTGGGGGAGTGGCGTGGTGGAGGAAAGGCACCGGCGGAGGATAGCTATGGTAGAGGAGAGGAGTAGTGTAGGTAAGAAACTTGTGGGGGAGAGGCACAGTGGAGGAGAGCCCAACAGTGAAGCTCATTTCACAATGATGGAGGAGTCGGCAGCTGAGGAGGAGGAGGAAGTAGGAGAGGTGGTGGCAGTGGTGGTGACAATGGTAGGGATCGGCATCCACGAGAGCTAGAGGGTTGCGAAGAAGGAAGAGAAAGTTAGGGTTTATTTATAAAAATTATTGATACTATTATCAGTGATGGATAAAAAGTAGAAATAAAAGTATATGTTATTAGCGATAAAATTGAAATTGTTGATAAAACATGATTTTATCATCGCTTTTTAGAACTGCTAATTGGAAATTTTATCAACACTTTTGAATTCGAACTGATAAAACATACCATTTATTCATAATTATAAAATTGAATGAAATATATTTATTACATTTATAATTTTATCAATATATATAAATAATTTATTTATTATGATTAAAATTTTAAATTCATAATTATATATATGTATATATGTTTCTATTTGTGTATAAATTATAATTAAAAATATATATATTTTATAATTTTCATTATAATTAAATATACATAAATATAAATTGATATATTACTTTTAATTTTATTTTCAATAGTTTTTAAATTTAAATATTTATATATAAATATGCCTGTGTCTATGTATATATTTAATAACAACATATATTTATAAATTAATATATTCAAAAGGTATTCATAATTATATATTTATCATTAAAAAATTATTTTCTGATTTTATAATTATTTAAATATATTTATATTTAATTATTTTTATATAATTAAATTATATCAAATATGTTTAAAAAATATACAATTATATATAACTAAAAATTTATATTTTTAAATATAATAAAAAATTTATTATTTATTTAAATATATTTATCTTGATCGGAAGTATTTAAGTGAAGATAAAGCATCATATATATAGGAAATAAATAAAATCACAACGTATATATAGTATTATAGTATATAGGGAAAAATTATAGGGTAAACAGTAATGAACGTATATTAATTAATGAAAATTTGAAGGTTTTCCTAAATAGAAAAATTCATTTAGAAACATAAATTTACTTAAATATATATATATATATATATATATATATATATTTAATAAGTATTTGTATATATATATTTATTAAAAAAGATTTATATATAATATTATAATCATATAGTATAATAAATATATAACAAATATATAACTAAAATGTATAATCGCAAAGAAAATAAATAAAACATTAGCATAATATTATTAATAAACATGAAATTTTATGTAATATATAAAATTTAAAATTATTTTTTAAAATAATTATAATATTTTTTATAAATTAATATTATTTTATATTAAAAACATGTATCATCTCTATTATTTGTGCCGATAAAGTAATTATTTTACCAGTGATTTTTTCTAGTGCTGATAAAACCTGAGTGCTTCCCTTGCCCTCATTTTTGGTACTATCTGTAACACATAGTCTTGCTTTGGAAGTCAAAATGTGACGTGAACCATGTCATGTCAAACCAAAACCTCATGTTGTAATTCCCCGATAATTAAAAGCATCCCAACATAGACTATTTAATCAAATTGAAATATGGTTTGATTTGAGATAATTTAATGGAAGTCTATACCAAATTTATATTTTATTGAGGTATTTTTTCCTTTACAGATAAATTTAAAATTATTTTATTTATCAGAATATTTTTAATATTAATTTTTATTACATAATCTATTATCAATTCCCTTTAGATAACATTTACTCATAAGCTAGTTTATTTTAGTTTCATCTTCAATGTCGGTTAATTAAGTAATAATTCGATCACAAAAAAAAGCAACTACAATGAATAAATATTCAACTAAAAGAGATGAAATAATGCGTGTGATCGTGATCTTGTTCTACTACATAGTTTATTGAGTGGATTATAAACTATCCACTGACCTAGGGGGGAAAAACCATGAACGAATCCATGGTTTGTGTTTATATCTTTCCATTTTTCACCCTTTGTATCTTTCATGGTTTGGTTTCACATCAGCTTCTAATATGAACTTCCTCCACTAACTTTGAAGATCTATACATTACATATTATTATAATCACATGCAAGTGAGGGTAAAATGGGGGTTTATATAAAATAATCAACTTGAATGCAGACCTTATATATTAATGAGGAGAGATGGAATGCAGGAAAACAATTTAATTTAGTAATAAATTAAAATTATACAAATACCATATAAATATCTGGTCTCAATCATGATCATCCACCAGCATGAAATGAATTAAAAATTTAATAAAACTAGAATTCAATTCTTAAACATATATACTGAAGATAAATCACTCTTTAATCAGTTAATTATTACCTTTAATTAATCAATTATTTTATCTTAGTACTTATCTAAATTTCCTTAAGATTATTATCCTTTAAATTTTTTTTTAAAAAAATAACAAATTCATTTAAAATTAACAATGTACATAAATTTTAACTGGGAATTATTCGGGTGAATACCCATCCAAATCTACCCAACATGTATTATACTTTTGTAAAATTTATTTTTTGTGACATATAGCATACACGACTTATCACATACATTCATGAAGTATACTTGACAGCTAATTACTTGAATTAAATAATTTTTTAGTAATGTGTCATTCATTAATTCACCTATAATTATAATTTTAATACAACACATACATGACATGTAGAGCTTTAACATTAAGTAGATATTAATTAAACATTTGAATACTTATGTTTGTTAAAACATATCACATGGTGTTTCCTATCTTTATGACCAAACATAAGTACATGTCTCATGTTTTACATAGTAAAATAAACAAATTTTGAGAATATGAAATCTAGTAAACATACATGGTTTGTTCATCTAATCTACATGGGACGTACACCCTTCACTGTCTATCTGATGTACACACCTAGCGTGTCAACAAGTGAGACATAAAGTGGAAATATTGGCGTACACAGTGTTTCTAGTTGTCCACACACGGTGTTAAATATATGTTACATGGCCACCTATCATGTAGGATGTGTATGGAAAACACATCCTAGCCCTGACCTGGAGGGACAACACACCGTGTCCAGTGGGCTACATGGAATGTAGTCTGGCTGACCATGTTCTATGTAATGTTGGTCAACACACTATATATTAATGATATAATTAATTCACTAATTAATGAAAACATCAAATTTATTACCAAAACAATATTTATGAATTGAGCATAACTATAGGGTGTGTAATTCTGATGAAAGTGTGTGTAGTCTTGTGTTGTATGGCTAGGATCCTTTTCACCTCTAGTTGAGATCCTTGATTTTATTTTAATCATTAATTTAATAGTTTCTATTAGATCTATGGGAAACGATAGGGGAATATTTAGATCTCATAATTTAGATTTGATGAATAATTAAAATTGAATTGAAAATCTAAATTATTAATGCATAAATCACCATAAATAAATAAATAATTATAAACAACAATTTTCTCACTTTGATTACACTTTTAGCTTTCAGGTGTGGTGGAAGCACAAGAGGGGTGGTTACAATCATTTCTTTTTTAAATTATCAATGATTAATGTTAGATAAAGAGATGATTAACGCCATGATCAACGTATATGAATCAATGAACAAACAAGTATTATTAACCCATAACCAAGAGAAAAGAGATCAACACTTGTTGTTTATTATAAATTTAATTAAATAATAATTACATCCAACGTTATTATTTTTTCATTGATGCATCCAACCAAAAATTTTTAGTGTTCCACCATTTCATTTTAGAATTAAAAAATAGGATACCTCTAGCGGTGATTCAGAAGTGATCTACAAATCTCTGAATGTCACAAATGGAGACTCCGAGTGCTATTGTAGAAGATCCTTGTGCTTGTGATGTTTGTCATATATCGGCATGAGAACTACTTCCAAAGTGTTTCCTTTGCTATAGTGAAGGACTATCTCTCTTGTTCTTGAGAGAGTTCTTGGATACATATGAAATCTATAGGGTTAAGAGCCATTTCCCAATATGTTGTGGACAATGATGTTCATTTTTAGGGTTTTGATAAAATAAGCATAATTGGGTATTCATATATGTAGTGTTAAAATAACATAATTTTACAAGTTCCCTAATTTATTTTATTAATCCTAGTGATACAACATGTAAAATAATAATAGAATTATAATTATTTCATGACATACAACTAAATTGTGAATTATAATTAAATATTACGTAATAAACTAAAATTCCACATAATTATTTCTCACCCGACCCTTGAACTCGATCTTCCAATCCTATACTATATTTATTGGACCTTGAATAATGTCTATTGATTTATTAAATTAATATCACTACATTATTTTTCAATAAATATATAAATATTATATTTAGTAAATAGAAAATATTTATTTATTTATATTTTCCCCCAATATATTCTCTCAAATAACCAGTGTCAAAATTATATTGATGAGGCATCCATGAATAATTATTATACAACATCAAAGAATAATATTTAATCACATTGAAAAATAATAAACAATAAATATTATTTAACTAGGATACTAGATAAAATTAGTCGGTGACCCTCTAGACCTCTTTCTTAGTGGCATTAGGTGAAGTATCCTAATGTCCATGTTTAACACCTGGAAACACACCAATGTACACATATATAATAAAGTTAATGAAACAATGACATGTCACCTCATACAAAATTTTACCGTTAAATTTAATCCATTTATCGAAATATCCATAATCGAGAATACATTTTTCCTATATCATCAACATATAAGCTCAATATCTCTTTCTTAGACACTTCAGAATAAAAATTGTCTATTGATCACCATGGACATTGATTTATTTAGGCTATATCATTTACATCAAGGGGCATGAGATATTATCTTCTGTTATAGAGAAGAATGGATAAATCATTTATCACATTATTCAATAATGCAATATTACATGTGACACAAGTAACATATCCTAACTCACTATAAACATATATCATCATAGTTTTTATCAATACAACTAAGTGTGAAACTCATAAAACACATTAATTATAATCTTAATGTATAAGGACCAATACACGTCGTCTGTCTATAGGAACATCAAATGACACAATCAAATGTAGATTTCCTACTCATGAGTCTTGTTCTCATAATATTACCACGGACATTTGCAAGGGCGTACACCAGGAGAAGCTGACTCAAATAATTATGAGTCAACACCCCTCATACATGTATCATTTGTGTACCTCAAATGATTTAATATGTCTATAGAACACATAATAAATAATAGTTTCATAGCACTTCTATGATCTCATCATAACCGGGATCCTCTATGACCTTTTATTACAACAGATACTCTTAGGCCATTATCACATATAATTTCGTGAAGAAGAATAATCCTGATGTGATAAGGAATTTATTAATTATCAATACCATGTATGTATGTTTTCATTAAGTACAAAAGATGTTGGTTCTAGAGAAACAACTCAAACACACCTCTGATGAATAAATTTCATTGATGATATTTTCTAACATCTCACAATATCCCATAACAATGGAATTTTCAATCATATATTCCAACATGATTACTATTTTTTGAAACTCAATATTTCCCTTGGGTCCCTATATACCCTATAGTATCAGATATGAAATTATCGTGAGCATTTATTTTTTTTGGATATACTAAAAATTTCCCCCAAACAAATAATGGGTATGGTTTTAGGTATAAATACTTTCTAAAAATATCTTGGAATTGAGTTTTCCTCTTATATATCCTCCAAAATAAGGAAATAGGTTGTAATGTGTGTGGAGATCATATTATCCTGAGGAGGGAATCACCAATTCGTAAGGAATTTTTTGGAGAAATTCTATTATATTGGTTGAGGGAATTACATATAATACCTCCAATCACTGGGACTGAACTAGAAAATAATTTAATCCACCATCTAAACAAGAATGGCCTACTAGTAATGGGTATGTAAAAAATCTTTTGGTCTAATGAGGAGAAGCTGAAGGCTATACCATGGAGCTCGAACATCCTCATGTAGGGGACCAAATCACTATAGACCTCTATAAAAATATTATAAATATCACCATTTAGTTTTGAATAATGCATGTGTTTAGAGAAATCATCTCCTGGTGAGATGGTAGGATCATATGCCACCCCTAGAGGAGAAATCACCCACACCTACCCAAGAGTTTAGCTACTCTGGGAAGAGATAGGAAAATATTCTATAGGTGGAGGATCCACTCTATGATTCCTGGAGTTAGAAAAAATATTCCCCACAGTATCCATCAATAATGATGGAGAATTTAACTACCAAAATTGACGAATTACCTCGAGGATTAGAAAAAAACCTAACCAAAAATTGTTTTGGAAATGAAATTCCTTCAACTATGAGGTTGAGGATTTATCTTGAGGATGGATTTGATTGTGAAAGGGGGTATGATCCATCATGATTAAAATATTAACCACCATCATTCTTTTAAATGTCATATTAGCTTCTCAAATCCATAAAAATTGATTGAATTAATCCAATATACTCTTTAAGATATCTATATTGAAAAACATTAATGAAATAGTTGGGATTCCCACACGATAACAATTATAGTCAGTCTACAACCTTCATTGACTACTAAATACAAATGATAATGATGTAAATGTGTGTTGCCTCTAATCATAAAATCCAAATCCCATGATAAATACATTTCGTGCTACTAAAATATGGGTAATCTAAAATCTCATAAATTAAAAATGAGAAACTTCGTTGAAAACATAGTTTCTACTAAGAAAAAAATAATTTTAAGTCATAGGGAAATGGATGATCCTAGTAGATCAATGAAACTAATATCCATATGTGAAAGTTATCATATGATGTATAATCGTCAATGGGAAGAGAAACCACAATAAAACCATCTTCACATATCAAAACCCTCAAAAATGGTTCAGAGAACCTTTTTGAAAATATAAGAAAAAAATTCAAAAAACAAGTAGATTAGGTAACAATTTTACAACCTACCAATGAATGTTGGAGGTATTTAAATTATAAGGGAGGGTGATTTCTCAAACATTTCCTTCATGGGAAAGTTATTAATGAGGTAATATTTTAATAAAAACCAATCTTTGATATATTTTTCTAGAAGGTACTCATTCGAACATCACATTCATTAAAAATTCTCCAAAATTTATTGTCATAGATAGAGCCATAGAATCTACATTTCTATTCTATTATATATATGTGTGTGTGCGTGTGCGTTTGATAATAAAAATAAAGAAATAAAGACTATTTAAAAATTCTTATATTGGAAATTACGTCTTGAAAATTATTATGAAAATATTATCTAAAATTCAACCCAATATCCCTTTTTATAAAGGTGTGATCCTTATTATGTTTTAAAATTTTAAAATTTGGTGTTCCAACACCACATTTATTTGATTTAATGAATACTATATTATTTATAATTATACATTTATGACATTAAATGATTAATCATATCATATTTTTAATAATTTATTATCTCTTAATGAAGTAATAAATAGAAACTAATCATGATGGTTACATTCACACAAAAATAAAAAGAAAATATGTGCATTTAAATTGGTGATTAATTCATATATTTATTATTTTTGTATTATGACATAATAAATAATTTATTAATATAACATATTAATTAATATTAATTCACTAAAATAACATATTAATTATCATTACTTCATTAATTATGACTTTATAAATTAATACTTTATTAATAATTTGAGAATTATTTTGAGTGTTAATTATTATTATTTATTGATAATTATTTTTTAGCAAAAAATTATTATTTATTATTATCGCTATTTTAATTATTATAATTTTTAATGATATAATTAATTTTATTTATTATGCAACTCATAATATTTAATAATATTAGCATAATTAATATATATTTAAATTTATTTAATTATAACTTGATAATATAATTGATAATAATAAATAATTTAATGTAATAAAATAATATTTAATATTAAAGCAACGACGCCTGCCTGTGGATCGTTTTGATTGTTTCATCTTTGGATCATGGAATCTACAAGAGCGCGCCATGGTGGGTCTTCTTGATGCTAAGAACATAATGGTGCGTTTTGAGTCGGAAGAGGATCTGATTGTGGCTTGGTCCTCTACCCCGCGTACTTGTGATGGCTCCCGGTTTTCTCTCTTCCGATGGTCCTATGACTTTCACATGAAGCGCGATTCACCGACCGCGGAAATTTGGGTAAGGCTTCCGGAACTGCCACTTCCTTTTCAAAACCCTTCTATTATCCGCATGATTGGGAATCTTGTTGGCCGATATCTGTGTTCGGACAGTAGAACTAGGGTTGTATGCCACCCGGTCTCTCCTTGAATATGCGTTGAAGTAGATTTATCCAAACCGCCTGTTGAATCATTTTTCATAGCTGTGAGTGAGGAGTTCAGATATAAATAATCAGTTGTCTTTGAATCTTGGTATCATTACTGCTCTATGTGCTTCAAAATTGGGCATCGGAAGGATCAGTGCAGCGGTAGAAGGGTGATCCCGCAGGTGGTCTCGGCTCCTAAGGATGCGGCTGTGACAGATCCTATCCCTCTGCATAGGGAGTAGAATATGGGTAATGCAGTGAGGATGAGGCAATGTTCAGTATCTGTCAGCCCAACAAATGGTTCACGTTTTGGAATGGCGAAGGATCCTCTGAATCCGGGTGTTGACGCAGTGTTTGGGAGACTACGGAGGGACCTTGGGGTGCCCAGCTCAGGAAATCTGGTGAACGCTCTGCACAGTGGGAGTCAGGATGTGGCATTTCCGAGGGGGAAGGAGGCCCTGGTTGGCCATCTGCAGGCAGGAGGGGGATCTGTTGAAACAGATGGATGGGAGAGGGCCTCTTCGGGGCTGAAGGAAACTCCTGCACTGCAAGTGGGGGGCATTGAGGTTCGGAATTGTTTTGATGGCCTGGAAAATGAAGAACTAGAAATGGGACTGGATCAAGTTGATCCTGCTTTGTCTCCTGGCCGAGGGTCTGCTGAAATTTCTGCACTAAATTCTAGTGAGGATGTAGGTATTGCAACTCTTGGTGCGAATAGTGGCAGTGCGTCTGGGAAGGGGCAAGGGCAGGGCTCACGTAATCCTGAAAAGAACCATGGGGGTGTCACTATGGATGAAGAGGAGCCCCCTATGAGTTCAGGTGGCAAAATGCAGGCTGGTTTGTGTGTGCAGGCTGCTGTATCAGATGGAGACCTTGTGCAGAAAGGGGTGATTGAATGTCCTGATTTCATGGCACAGCCTCAGTGTCTTGCGCTAGTTGATCCGAACAATCTTGTTGAGCAGGTACCTGGAGTGAATGGCTGCAAGCAGGTGATGAATATCCCCCAGAAATGGGGGGACATTCCTGATAGTGAGAAAGAAAATTCTGGTGGTCGTGATCGAATCTCCTATAGTGATGTTGTTCAGCGTGGTAGCAAGGAGGGGGCAGGGAAAGAGGGAACCATGATAGCACCACCGAGAAGAAGGCAGTGGAAAGACTATTCCTCCCTCCCGAAACCGATGCCTACAAGATCTTCCTTCAGCAAAGGGAATGGGTTGAAACCTTCCGATGAGTTTTTGTACTTGGAGAAGATGAATCTCAGACATAAGTATGCGAAGAGTTTGAAGCAGTATGATAGCTCGGAATGGGAATCAGTTACCGCAGATGAAGCACTTGCCCTTGGATATGGTGACAGCAATGGTGACGGGTATGGCTATTATGAAATGTAGTTGTCTGTGTTTTTAATGCTTTTTCTCTGCACTTTTCTTTTATTTTAATAAATGGTCGGAGACTTTGTCTTCAGCTGAGCTTTCCTGGTAATAGTCTAACTAATTATTATTAATAAATGAAATTTAAATAAATCATCTAATAATTTATGTATTTAGTACTAAATTATAATAAGATATTAAGTGATAAATAATCAATCAAAAATAGCATGTTACTTATATAAAATTAGTTTTATTATTATTATTAAGAAAATATTAATTTTTTTAATCAATATATTAATTATATTATTATTATGTAAATTATTATTATTAATACATAAAATTTTCAATTTATAATTTTATTGAAATTATTATTTTTTCAATCATTTTATATGCCTTATGTTCATTTCTTAAATCTAATTTTGATTGTAATTATAATTTTTATTTTATTATATTTTAATGTCACTAACTTATTTTAAAGTAAAAATATAATGTTTTGAAAAAACAATAATTCATGTGATATATATTATTGTTTGTTTGTTATTTTGATGAAAATTTTATTATATTTTTTGTTATTTTTTAGGTGTTTAGACTTTCATTTAAATGAAACATAAAACATTCTTTTTCAGTAGATGGTACCTCATTATCTAATTTTTTTTTGTCTTTGAAAATTCATCCCCTCACTCTTCTAGAGATCCACAGATCCTCTATTGTGACAGTTCTCAGGCCTTTCATACATGTTTATTCAATGAATATCCATGATGTAATTTCATATGACATAGTGATGTTTTCTTCAATGATTTCATGTCCCCAAAGGACCTCTTTATTTGGATTTTTCCCTTTTTTCTTTACTTGGGTTTTTTGCATGAGATGTAAATTATAGGGCTTCTAGTTTCTAGATTTTATTGATTTGTGGGTGAGAGGTTTATTGATGAAACATATAATCAATTCTCCCTCCCCTAGTTTTCATTTTTCAGTTCATGCACTCCAGTTCATCCCTACATCATTATTGGTCTATTTTTGCATGGTAGTGCTCAATTTACCTATCAACCTTGGCCCTAGATTGGAATGGTTTTCTTAGTTACAATGATTGTTTGTTGGCCTTTTGATTTAGGATGTTGTGCTGGTATGACTTTGAAGACATTGCTGTTTTCTCTTAGCATTCGCCTCATTTTGATGAAGCTCGTTGGGTCTTACAGGTTACAGTGATCGACAATAGTGGTGGAATTTATGATTGTATGAAATTTCATATAATGGTTTCTTGTGGGCCTTTAGGATTTTCTTAATAATATTTATTTCTTTTTTCCAATTTAATTGTTTAATTTTTTTTGATTTTGTCATGTAATTTGTTTTTTCTAGGTCTTTGGTCCACAAGTGTTGTTAGTTGTTTTCCATATAATAGTTTCTTAATTATCCCTTGTCTAAAAACAATATCTCTTTTCCTTTTTTATTAAATGGAATCATCCCCAACCTATTCTAAATATTTCAAATTATCCTACTTGAATCAAAATGAAACATTTTATCTTTCATGTAACTCTCTTCGAATGCTTATACAATATTAACTATAAGTATAGTCTTAATTAAATTTAACGGATAGACTAACCATATAATAATTATATGAATGCAAAATTAATTTAATGAATATTATAAATAATAATAATTTACATTGCACACACATTAATGATTTAAAAAAATAACATATACATATTAAAAAAATTTGGTATATAGTTTTTATTAAATATATAATTAGTAATTTCATTATTATTTTACTTTTTATAAATATTTTAAAACATAATTAATATTTTCTAATAATTAAATTAGTAATATTTAAGAAAATATAAAAATATATTAATAATGTAATTATTTATCAATTATTAATATATTTTATAATAATTAATATTTTCATGTAAAATAAATAACAACATTAAAATTAGTAATTTTTAATATTTCAATCTAGAAAAAAAATCATAAAAATAATAATAACTATTAAAATAAATAATATTTCAGATACTATGTTTTTTTAACAAAGGAAATCTTTATTTGGAAACAATAATGTGGTATATCATTATTATTTTCTTTGTATTGTTATTTATTTGAATTTTTTTTAATTATTCATTATTTTTAGTAAATGATTCAAATTTCATATACATTATATTTATACTTCATAAAATATCTACATTATAAGTCACTTATATTAAACATTATTATGTTTCAACCAGATACCTTTGATTACTTGTAATTTATATAGTATAAGTAAAATATAAATGAAATTATGACTAGTGACTTGACATATACAAAATAATTTAATTTTTTAATACTAATTTCAATGACCCAATACAATGTTTTTTAAAGATATCACATTTTTATTATAATATTATTGTAAACAATATATTTTTTATCATTTATATTATTCTTTTTTTTATTCCCATGTAATTATTTTTATTTTTATTCATTTTTATAATTTTTTATATATTTCAACTTCAATTTACATTGTATTTATAGTTAATAATTTATAATATTTCTAAGACACCTAGTTGAATCATGAAAAGAAATTATTATGTCTAAAATAGCTAAAATTGAAATATTATTAAATATAAACTACAAACCAATTTAAATGAAACAATTATCACATACGTGATATATAAAAAATAATTTAAAGTTAAAATAATTTCATTAACATAATAAATAAAAATAATATTGAAGACCCAAACTTTTTTAAAACATAAAATTTATACATTAAAAAATATGTCCACAATAATATATAAGTATTGACTTATTATTAAGTATTATTAATTATGTTATTATTATTATTATATATTATTAATTAAATTATTAATAATTATTAAATATATTTTAAAATATATGTAATACTAATGTTTTAAAGGATCATAGAATAACTGAAAATGGGGGGGGGTGAATCTATTGTTACCTATTTACAAATTTTAATATTAGGAATCTTAACCACTACAATTATTAGAGTTACCTCCTTATCAAATTTTAGTAAGATCAAGTGTATGCAGAAATAGAATTGTAAACAACAAACACATGATTTTCAATAATCGACCTTAGTATGGGAACCTATATCCTTTTCAGGGCCACTCTCATGGGTTTATAGAGATTAATTATTGTGAATTAGTGAATAAAACTTCCGTCAACTCCAATTGGACATATTCTATCTCTAGATAAGAATGATTATACAAAATCCCATAATTTTAAAAATGTTTTATTTCAAATGTGATCTATAAAAAATCAACATTGAATATTTATACTCTAAAATGGATAGTATAGAATTCTATGTCTGATTAGCCTCTGTCCTGATTTCTTGTATCTGATGGCCAATATATTATAGTCTCGAAATGATAGACCTATTCCAAATCTGTGTAATTTAAAACATTCTAATCCTATGATATAAATAAAGATTTCCAATAAATCATCTTCTTAAATGCAATGCCCAATTCACTTGGTCCTGTAATTAAAAATTAATACAATCTATTCTTCTAAACTACGCGTTGATTTGGAAAAATATTCTGACATAACATATTTAGAACTTAATCATTTTTTTTCAAATTGAATAGTAACTTAGTACAATGTATTGTACACTTCTATTTATAGGTTCTAGGGTTATATAAAAGGGAGGAAACCGATTTATATTTCCTTCTCACTAAAATTTTATAATTTCAAACTTTACATTCATTTTAACTATATTTGACTAGTTCTCAATTATTTTTAACTCTTACGGAGTCCTCTCAAATCTCCAAGAATGATACAGAAATTCAATAAATTCAATATTTCTAATCTTTAAAACCTTACAAAAATCTGTCCAAAAATGATTTTCAAAAACATCTCAATTTTGGACTTTGTTATCATTCATATTCTGTTAACTTAATTTTAGTAACACTCATTTTCTCAACAAACCCTTTCAAAAACCAAAAAATTAAAAAAAACATCTCACTCTGATTCTCAAATCCAACTGAAAATATTTGATTTTTTTGTATCTTATACAGAATTTAGTTATCTATAATGATTTCCATCTATCAACATAGGCCTTTCAAATACACATTTTTCTCGTGGTTCTTTAACTATGTTAATTACTTCATTAAATATATTTTGAAACTCTCTTTAACAGATCATTTTTTTTATAAATCTATATAGAAATTCTAACACATCTATATCCAAAATATTATGTCTAGTCATCTTTTATCGACCAATACATTTGATGAATTGGTTTTATCAAATACACGTCTGATGAATATTACTTCTGTTTCATATAATTCAAAACATCACGATCTAAGCAACCAAAAACCACCATATTTTGGACAACATATTCATCTAATGGATTTTTTATAATGCCTTGGTGAATGTCATTCATTTGTATACACTCAACAACAACATCCAATCTGACTAGATCTATTGGATATCAAACTCAAAAATTCTATACCAAAACCAATATTTGATTATATATGTATGATGTATCTTCTGATGAAAGTTTTCATCAAAAAATTTTTGTAACACTTTCTTCATCTGGATTTTCAGAAATATAAAAAATAATTGTTATAAGAATCCAGTATCACATATTTCAACAATTTTAAAAATCATTCATTTAAAAAGACATGTTTTCAACCAAGAAAAAACTTTTTAAATATAAACACCACAATGGATACTCAATATCAATCATTATATTTTTTTGATAACTGTCATTAATTTTTTTTTCATGTAATCATTTTTCAACACTTATACTTTTTTACAACTCATTTATATAAAAATCAGTGGCTTTTTAAATTTTACAAAAAACATAATTACTCAAAAGAGAGTTTCCTTACACCACACTAGTTGATAAAGTAACATTTTTTTGAGGAACTTGTTCCATTGGAGGAAATCAACTTTTGGGCAATGTTAGATAAAATCCCTCATAGATTTCTCATTTATAATAACTTTTATTTTTCTTCTAAATTTTTTGATAACATCTTTAGATTCATGTTAGTAAGAAAATAAATCATTTACCCATTATTGGAAATTATTGTAAAAATTATCCCTATATGATAAAACAATCAAAACTATGATGGGGGACTTCCAAATTTTTTTTAAGAATCTTTTATTAGAGGATGAACATGATGTTCCATCCTCATTTCATCATCTATCTCCCTTGGAGTAGCTTTTCGGAAAACATTATCATTTTGATAATTCATTGAAATGTATTCCAACAAAACATCTCCCCAAGTAGCATTCTATTTTATAAAGTGAAACTTAATCTCAATAATCATTGATCATGAGTATTGTATATGATTTTTGGAATGATAAATTACTATTTGATTATCACAATGCATTTTCAATGGTTTTAAAACATTCACTTTCAAATATTCCAATTGATATTTTGTCAACAATTTTTTTTTCAATAATCCATAGCTACATTCTTCTAGGCTCAATTTTTCTAAATTCTATTTCCTAACATTCCAAATCACACAACATTATAAAAAATAAAATGTTCATCGTAATTTTAATTTTATACCATTGAAATATCCTTCCCAATCCGTATCAATATAACCATGAATGTTCAATTAACAATATCTTTTGTATAATAGCCCATGTGATTTTTTTCTTTTCAACATATCGTATAATTCCCTTTATTAAAAACTTATGGGATTACTTTGGATAACTCTTATATCTGGCATATAAAGTCACAGCGTAAACAATATCATATACTCAAGCCACTATACAAAGAAAAAATCCTATCAATTTCAAAAATTATTTCTAATTCACACTTTTAACAAAATCATATTTCCTCATTCGAATTCCAACTGAAATATTAGTAGAAATGTCTTCAGATTATACCTTAACAAACTTTGGAAACACTTCACATGAATACTTTTCTTGATAAATAAAAACGAGTTTCCATTTTTTGAACTTCTAATCACATAAGCAATGTTAATTATACCAACATTAACATTTAAAAATAGTTCTTAATTTATTTATAATATTCTATGAGAACATTTTATTTGTCCCCAAAAATTATTATATCATCATCATAGACCAATAAAAACAGATTTCAGGAGATAAATTCTTTATATATAATTTGAATTCAACCTTTAATTTATAAAAAATCAACAATGTCCAAAACTTTTCATTTTTGTAATATCATTAACATGGTGATTGTTTAAAATGATTTATTTAATATACAAAACATTATTCAATCATTTTCATGTAAAAACCACAAAGTTTCTCAATATATAATTTTTGTTAAATCTCACTTTTAAGGAAATATAACTTTATATTAATATTATGAACATTATATATTCAATATCCATCAAATAAAAGAAACATTATAATAGCTTCTAATCTTGCAACGGGGGAAAAAGATTCATAAATATCCATACCTTCTACCTATTCATAGACATTAAATAAAAATATTTTTTTATAAAAACTTCTCAATGTTCATTCAACTTGTTTCTATACACCCATTCTGTTCCAACTACATATTTTCTAAATATGGAACAAGTAACCAGGTGTTTTTTTCTCAATCGAATCCAAATCTTAATTCATAACATCAACCCATTATTTGTGTTCAATTTCATATAAGACATATTTTTAGTAAATTTTTTAAATGAGTGAAGTATGATTTTAAAATCTCAAATATATTCTTCTATTAATCGATTCTGTCTGATTACCAATTATATTTTCAGTTTCATCATTTTTTTAAGGTAGTCAATTTAAAAATTTCACTACTATATTCACTTTACTCATCACTAGATTCTTTTGAGTCATTATATATCTATTTTTACTCAATTTAATTATCATTCGAGATATTTTTTTTATCTCCATCAACATTAAAAACACAATTTGTTAAAGAACATGGGTTTTTAAAAATGACCACATCATATTAATCCAAAAAAATCCCTAAGAACTTGTTATAAAATATGTATCTTCATTAATTGGATGAATTTACCCTAAAAATAACATGTCCATACTTAACATGAAATTTTATGAGATCCATATTTTATATTTTTAGAGAACATGGGATTATAAAAAATGATTCAATACTTTAATGAATGGGTTTTAACCCACATTTTGTATGTTATCATGTTAGATTTAAGCCATGAAAACCATCCTTTTTGAACATGTATAGTATTAATAATAACTTCTCTCTAGTATAACATTGATTGTTTTTATTTATTTAATATTCTACTTACCATTTCTACAAAACTTTTATTCTTCTATTTTGATTCTATATTTTGTTTTAGAGTGCATGGAGAACTATACTAATTTTTGATATCATGCTTTCTCAAATAAGATAAAAAAGCATTACACATGAATTTTTTACCATTTTATATTCTCAAATGTTTTTTTATAAACCACCATTTCTCCCTCAAAAATATATTTTTTATAATTTTATTATCTCTCAGACCAATGATATATGATTCATAAAACATAATGTAATTCATCCAAGTGAAATCATCATCAAAATTGATAAAGTAGAATTATATTTTTATTTATTGTTGACTCATTGTTCCAAAATTATGTTAATGAATAGTTTCGATAGGTCAATACACTGAATATAAAATTCATTAAAGATTTTACTAACTATTTTCCTTTCTAAATGATTATATAGACATCATCCTCTCTTCTTTTCAGACATGAAAAATTACAAATATTGTTATCTTAAAAAGTTTATTTTGATTGACAACCTAATATGTGAAATTATATAATTCCACAACTTTTTATTATCCCTAGATGATAGATAACCCGAGTGATTATTTTCACTAATTTGATAATGATTTATTTTAGTTTTTCTATTCTCTTAACAAATTTTTCATCCTTTACTTAGCTATTGATACATGATTGTTTTTTTAAAATAAATACTTTTCTATCATGACATTGTTTAATTACACTATGTACATTATTTTGTATCCCACCAAACAATAGAAGTTACATATAGAGTAGTTTTAGAGTTTTTATCATAGCAGTTCCAATTACCCTAATTTTGGAGGAATTGTCTCTTCAATAAGTAATTGATACCCATTCATAATATTAAAAAATTTTCAAAAAATATATTTAAAATTTCATATGTTTTGAGAAAACATGACAAAAAATCCATGGTTTTTTGTTTTTAATATATTTCAAATATATCTCAACTAAAAATGATATTTTCTTTAATTTTTTTCCTTATGGATTTATTTTCTCTTATTCCATAAGATACTTATTATAGAAGGATAGTAATATATATATTAAAAGAGAAACCATGTTAGTTTCATATTCCTCCTAATTAATCTTTGAAATTAAACTGGTTTTTTGTTTGGATGTTTAGGAAATCATCGGATTTTACTTCACTTAATTATTGTGGATTAGGAATGATAATCAATCGGTAATCATCGTTTCATCTACTCTATTCAAACATTTTTTAGAAGAGACATGTTATGATAATACATGTAATATATGTTCCCATAGAATTTTTATAACCAGTAATAACCATGAAATAACTATTTTTTGTTCACGTATGATATTTATCTATTGAATATTTTTGGGGTTGAGATCTTCTTTTTTCTCTAACAGATTCTGCAGTTATTTTCAATCTCTTATAATGTAATAGATTTTTCATATCCCTTAACAACCAAATAATTCAAAAAACCTTTCTTAATATATGTTTTGACATATTTTTAATATGAAATTTTGATTTTAGTGGGTGTTGATTTAACCAAATTCTTGGAGTAAGGTTTTAATGTAGCATCAGATGATTCATCTTTTATTTCTGATTCCATGATTAAATTTTGTTTCATCCTAATTAAGGTAATTTCTTCCTCAAGTTAATTGTATTTAATTTTTTAATATTCATCTTTCATGACTACCAAATTATCACTTTGGTGTTCAATTATATTTCCATATTCATAAATAATTAGTTTCAAACCTAATGCCTCCATGATATTTTACATTGCTAATTAGAAATAAATCATCTTCCTTGAACAATTTTGTATAATCTATCTTCATCCTTATGATTTCTTTCTTGATACTTTTACTTTTCTAGAGAAATGATACAAGTTTAAATTGGATACAAAATTCTTTGAAGTTATCATCACCTCCTTATTCATTATTTGATGAATCTTTATTTTTATCAACATTTGAAAAGAAGGATCTAATTCCCTAAAAACAATTATATTATAAATAATTAATCTAATCAATGTCAAATTATTATTTCTTATATAGAATTAATATTATGTTTCTAATAATCATCATATTTCCACCAATTTCATTTTTTTCATTCTTTTATATTTTTTAAAACACTATGAAGTAATTTTTTTATTTATAATGTTCTTAAAATTCAATAACAATCATTTTTGGGAAATTCAATTAAAAAGTCTAGACTCTAAAATAGTAAAAACTTTTGAGATAATATTTTACTCAATACAGTCCCCTTATAATATGATATATCATGGAGATAATAGAGATGATTTTATCATTAAAATTCATTATTATCCTTATGTCCAGAATCATAAGGATTGTGAACTTCAAAATTTTGAATCTTCATCATTCTCATAACTTCAAAATCCATTTCATATTTCATCATATTTTTTGGAATTGAAGTTTTTATCATGTAATAAAAAATAATAATTCTATTTAGTTAATTACTAGAAAAATAATAATTACCTAATAAATAAAAAAAATAGAATCAAACCTATCGAGAATATATCTCTAGATTTTATTTCAAATTTGGGAATATTTCAAGATATCTCCAAAATAATTGATGTCAGAATAAATTTCATTCACTATAGTTAACTAATTATCAATATTTTCTTTATATCACATTATTATATCTTCAAACATGCTACTCTAGATCTGTATATTTGGTTCCATAGATTTAGTATTTTAATTGAAAATAATTTTGATCTTGTCTCACAAAATATTTTCTCTTTTGATACCAATCACCTACATATAAACATATTATAATATAGAACCACGGATATAATTTCTTGACATTCCATCAAAATAATTAATTATCTTGTTAGAAAATTTAATCAAGGAATATTTCTCAATTGGTTAAAACTCAATTGTAGGAAAATAAATAACTTAAAACCCAGGTGAAAAAAGATATTGAATCACATCGTTTTTCCAACCATAATTAATTTTTCAACAAAATGTAGTAATTCCTATACTATTAAATGATTTTAGAATATCCATGATATAGACTCAACATTAGATCCTTATCTCTGATACTAATTGAACTTATATAGGATGATAGAACAACTAAGAGTGTGGGGGTTGAATCTGTAGTTATGTTTTTACGAATTCCACTTTTAGAAAACGTATCCCGTATGACTTATTAGAGTTTCTTCTTTTTTAACAATAAGTAAACTCATGTGTATGTAGAAATTGAAAAATAAATAAGTCAGACACATTTTATAGGGTTCGAACATAGTGTGAGAACCTACATCCCTTCCATAACCACTCCCAAGTGTCTATAGATATTAAATTTTATTAATAAGTCAATAAATCCTATGTTAACTCCAATTGGAATCCTTATATCTCAATATATTAATTATTATACAGACTCACATCAATTAACATAATTTTTCTTACAAAATGTGTGCCCCAAAAACAAAAGTTACTTTGAAACCTTCTAATAAACAAAGGTCATTCAGGATATTTATGTCTGCTCAGCCTCTTCCCAATTTTCGTCCATCACATAGTATTAGACCGTTGAACCTATTATCAATATACAAAATTTTAAACATTTTGGTCTACAAATATAATAAATCATTGATTATAAAACTTTGGCACAAGCATTATGTCTGATCTCTTTGGACTGATAAGTTAAAATATCTTTAATCTGATCTACTGGCCAAATCATCTATTCTGAAACATCTTTTTTCACAACTATTCATTAATTTGGATCTTTTATAAATCTGAATAATTACTTTGTAATATTTAACTTTAACTTCTATTTATTGGTAAACAATATCTATTTACCACTTTCTCAAATTTCATAACATTGACTTTTACAATCATTTGAGTGCTTCTCAATTATTCTCAAATTTTCGAGAGTTTTCTCAAAAAATTTTGATTTATATATATTTTAAATACATTAAATATATCATATTTTTAGAAATATGAAAAATATATGCCCAAAAATTTATAGGCTAGAATATCTTAGTCTAGAACTATATTCATCATTGAAGTTATTGTGTCCCATTTTATGTAACTCACATTTTTCTCTTCACCCAATTGATAAAATAAAATGAAACAAGATATCTTCCTCATTGATGCCCCGATAAAAAAAAGTGGTTTAATGAATTATGGCTACTTTTAAAGACTTCAGTTTCCTACAATGACTGTTTGGTCGAAACTTTAACCTTTCAAGCATTATATTTTTCAGAGGCATTGAATTCTTAAAATCCTATTATCACGTGTCTCTAAAAACTCTCATCAACTGATCAACATCTACCTGATGAGATAACATCAAGAATCTCACATATATCTATGAGGAAAATTATTTCTTGTAATCAGTTACATTTGATGATATATCAGTTTGAAAAATTCATTTGATGAATCTTATTTTTATTTCATATTTTTCAAGAACAAGTAATCTCAGCAGCAACAACACTCTCATATATATGATAAATTCTTTATAAGATGATATGCATTGTTGACATGGACTAAAACATCTCTTTGTATAGACTCAACATCTACCTCATGTCCAATTAGATTGTCATAATAACAAAAAAGAATTATTTTATCACAAAAAACGTCTGATGAACTATTTCTAATGGATCATTGATAGAACTTCTAATCACAAAATTTTCATATCTACTTCTTTATCTTTATTTTTAGAAACATCATAATATAAAATTTATAAACAACCAATAACATATATTTCAAATATTTTACAAAAACATTCATTTACCAAAAGATAGTAGTCAACAAAAACAATGTAAGTAATCAATACATCATAAAGGATATTTAAATACCATAGTAAGGGTTTGACATAGTAGTATGAAACCTATAATACTACATCAAGGTTGGGGGGTTCCAAACTCATTGGGAATAGGTATTGTAGTGGTATTATAGTGGTAGAGGAACTGTTGCATCAGTCACACTGTTGTGATTGCGTCATTGTTGATGGTACTTTTGTAGCATGAGTATTGTATCAGTAACATTCAACATAGGGGAATTTGAGCCAAATATATGGGCATTTGGACCATGTAATTTTGCATTGATCACCTCTAGGCCTATATGCAATGTAATGGGTTTCCTTTAACCAAAGAATGGTTCTATATTTCAATAAAATAAATGCTTCAAACAAAATGTTTTTAATACATATATGTCTATGTAATACGTAAATTTTTTTATCAAAAATGATATAAATAAATTATTTATTAATGAACCAAGATTTGTTTTTATAAAATAAATATTACTAAATATTAACTAAATTAATAATATAGAAAATATAATTATTAAACATAAGGCTTTTATTGACAATTGATTTTAAAATTTATAAAAAATTATAATATCCATTTATAATAATAATTAATTATACAATTAATAATCATTTAAATAAATTAATAATTATATTCTAATTGTGTTAGATAAATTGATTTATCTACTTTTTTAATAATATTTCTAAAAACATGATTTTTTTATTTATAGTTAACTAAATAATTTTGAAAACAAAGAAAAATGTTATTTGATAACCAAACATTTATACTAAACTTTTTGCAATTATATTTTGTGTACCTACATATTTTTTTACAATTACTTATATTATTATTAAATATTGTTAAATACATAAATAATTTCATTACAAAAAACAGTACAGTTGTATTTAATTATTACTAATTATTCTAAATTATATTGTTGAATAAATTATTTAATAAATAGAGAAATGTATTATAATTAGTTATTATAAATTAATTTAACTCCTTTCTAAATTACAATATTAATTAAATAATTAATTTTATTTATTTTGTTAACTAAATAATTTTTAAAAAATTAAAATGAAATTTTTATTAGAATAAGAAATATTAATTATTATTAAATATAATATTAATTCAAAAAGAATCTATGCAAATTTTTTTTATTTAATATTAATAATATTGAATACAAATATAATTATAATTTCATTGAAAATTTAATAAAATGATTTTTATTTCCATAAATAAAAAAATATTTTCAAATTAATAATAATACAATTATTTTTTTTGTTATCCGTAAATTATTCCATTTATTAATAATAATATTTAATAAAATTACTATTATTTATATCATTATTTACATTATTACTATTATTATTATAATAATTATTTTCCATAATTATAAAGAAAAATAAAATAAATTAGAAGAGACAAAATATTTTAGTTTAATAAATATTTTTATTAATGTTTTTTAATTTTTTTCATTAATCAAACTGTTAATAATATAGTTATTATTAATTTTATTATTAGTTATTAGTAATTATTTTTAGACATGAAATGAATTATATTATTAATTAAATTGTTTTTATTTTATATTAGAAATTAATAATGTTTTTTATTAATTATATTGTTCATTGCATCATTTAAAAATATTTTATTATTATTATTTATAGTTTCAGTAGTATCAATGAAATCAGTAGTTATTATTACATTGACATTATTAGTTACTATTTAAAACCTTATTAAATAATAATTATTTATTAAAATTGTTTTATCATCGATTTTTTTGTTATATATAGTAACAATTTTGGGTTACAATTACAATAAAACAAAAATCCCTACACACTGACAGACCAGAAAGGCATTTCATACCCTCACTAAGGGATAGACTACCAATCAAGCACATTATATATATATATATATATATATATATATTTCTATGTACACACACACACTATAGAATAATGGTGGCCCTTTAAAACAAGGACCATAGGCCACAAATTTTTGACTAGACCATAAGACCAAATTCATCATATCTATTTGGCCATCTAGACATATCTCCCACTTCAGCATCATTATTATGTGGTTGTCATTGACCCATCCACCTGTGGTGACCAGATCACCATTTCCTTGAGTGATTGGCCACACACTCACCAAAAGAAATATTCCGTCATATAACACTCTAACTGTATATTCCTCGTTCCTTTGAGCCAAGAAGATTCATCCAATAGCCTCATCCATCTAGTGTTGACATAGTCAGTCCGTCTAAATGCCATCCTCTCTTTGGTTATGTTCTCCCTTATTCTTGTTGAGGGGTCATCATCGGTGGATCATTACCCCTTTGGGAAACATAAAACATAAACCATAAAACTCACACCCCCTGTGGTCAAGTGGGGGTCCAACAATACTGCTTCCTATGAGGGCCACCAATCAGACTATGAGCATCAATTGATGATATCGCATCACCCACCCCAATAAAATTTGCGGTCAAATTGATATAGTTAAGATTTAAACCCATTCCCTTGATAATTTCTTATCATTAATGTTTTATTATAAATAAAATATTATTAATTAAATATTATAGTAGTTGTGTATTAATTCGACAATGAAAATATGATGAATTTTACAAGGACCACACTTGAAAAATGAGGATAATGTGTGATATTTTATATAATATATCCATACTAATTTTCTTCAAGTAATACCAATTATAAAAGAACGTCATAAAATTTATTTTTATGTTTATATATATATATATATAAACAAAACAAAAATAAAAGAAAAAAACACAACGGAAGGCATTGTATGGGAGAAAGTCGTCATTGACGATTTCGTAAAGAATGCATTGTTTGAGATAATTATTTCTTTAGAAATGTATAAAATTATAGATGAGTGAAACAATACGTCATTGGGAAACATTTTGTGGAAGATTATAACAAAGATAATTCCCACCCTTCTACCCAAAATACACCTTCACCTATTTTATTAGTTGTTTGGGAATTAGTTTCAGATTCTACTGATTTTGGTAAATTCTTTTTTCATAATATTATAAAACAATTCCGGATGAGAAGAGTTTATGGAAGGGGTTTACTATTCTTTCATACCCCCAAGGTGGATATAAACTAGATATATTGGGGAATAAGTAGGTATCCCATGGAATAAAATTTGATCTATCTTTTCTTTCCAAAGGAACATATGAACAAGCAAGACCAATAGTCTCCAAGGAAGAGGACAAGGATGTAATTCCATAACCCTTTGATGTTGTGAGAACATAAAGGGGTCATATTCCATCACCAAAGTCTATAGGGGGATGAATTTGAGTCACTTGACTAAGAAAAGTGTCATCTCCACCATTGACCACATAACTAATCGATTCATATTGCAAGAAATGGTTGGACTGTTTGAATTCCCCATAGGCATATGGGATGAGAAATTTAGAAAATAAGAATATATAGATGTGTATGGTATACAACACAAATGTGGTTAATAACTGTAATTGGACGAGGAATAATTATTGTGTATATGTTTATAATACTTTAGTGAGAGGTTTTATAGTTATATTTTTTGTTATTATAATGTGATGACATGGTTTATTTTTTTCCTTCAAGATGTGGAAATGATGTAATTGTGTGTAGTAGATAGATATGGGGGTTGATTCATATTGTTAGATAAAAATCCTTAGGAAGGTCTTATGTGTATTAATATATATTAATTGTATTTCCTGTTATTTTTACATGACACCGCTCAAATCAGATAACATGACCCATGACCATATGAAATTTTTAATTTCAAGTGTTTTCCATTATATCCAAGTTTTGGAAGATGTTGTTTCACAAAGAGAAATATTGTATTTAATTATGGTTTGAACCACCAATAAATGTTTCAATATTATTTATAAAAAGTTTCACAGATTTCTATTTCATAAATCAAGTTTTTGATGTTGTAGAACCGAGAAGAATCATTTAGTGGTGTTTTTTTACCGTGTTTAAAATAGTTGTGAAATGATTAGTTGTGTTTTTCATTCGAATATATACATTAGAAAAATTAAATAATTATTCTTTTTAGAAACAAAATTGTATAATTTATATTTTTGATAATCATTTAAAATATATTTAATATTCATTTCTACTTTTTTGATATATTTTTATATAGAGTATAAAAATTCTCAGAATATGAGAATTATTTACACTACTCTTACTCATTCTCACAAACTCTCCTTATACTAACCACTCCACCAAATGTACATACATATATTAATATATCACAACAATTTATTTAACGTACTTATTTCAATACATTTTTTACATTACACAAACGCCTTACATGAGGTCATCCACCCCTACACAACTCCAACTCATTCTCACTTCACTGATTATAAAGAACTCCCCCAAAAGGATTTACACATAATAATATGTCAATAAATAATATTTATCCGGTTTGAAAAATAATGTACAACACATAAATTACTAATGAATAAACATAAAAAGATAAACTAATTTAATAATTCTTAGAAATTTTTAATAATTAATATTTAAAAATTAAAAATAAATAATAAATAAATCATTATTAAAAATTTCATAATTAAATTTTAATTATTAATTAATTGATCATTAAAAATTATTAATAATTAACAATAAAAATTCAATAAATTTCTAGGTATTATATTTTCAATAATTATATATAACTGATAATTCATAATTGATAAATAATAATTATAAATTAATAATTTTTTTATAATTAAAAATTATATGAAATACATAATTACTTTTTAGAAATTATTGTTGTTTTAAAATAAATAAAAACTACTAACAATAAATAATTACATAAAATTATCTATAATAAATTATAATTATATTTAGGTAGTAATTGACTATTATTAAATTTGTAATATATAATATTTAATACGTAATAGAAATTTAAATTAATTTATATCGATAATTATTTTTCAATAAGTAGTAATTATTAATTAATAATACATTCATAAATTATTTTAATTATTAATCAAAAACTCATTAACAATGAATAATAATTAACAAGAAACTACATGAACCATGGGTTTAGAGACCCAAACCCATGGCCCAAAGAAAACTTATTAGAAACAATATAGACACACATACAAACACATAGAGAGGGATGGTTATAAGGGGTTTTGAGTGTAAGAATGTGATCCATAACCACAAAAGGAACCAAAAAAACGAAGATCTTCTTGAAATAGAACATGTATTCATCTACACCAACCACCTCTACTACAGGGGTATTATCATCATATCCATATTTTTTTCATTTTCCATGGGCTTTCATAAAAATAAACTAGTTGAGATGAGGTGATGAAACAATTATGAATATTTTTACCACAATCCTTAAATGCATCAAGGCATACAGAATCCTCCTTGGTAGGGTCCTTGATCCTAAGGACTCTATGAACCATATTATCTTCTTCTAGCTCAAATTATTTGGATACAGTGAGCATAGATAGTATAATAAAGAATTTACCTCTATAACAGTTTAAAGTATCATCCTCCTTGGAGATTTTTGGAACAAGTATAGTATCTATGGGGTCATCACAAGATACCTATTTCTCTTTACATAATGTAGGTATAAACATTTTGTTTTCTGTCTACATAGGAACATTTCTCTAGGAAGAAACCATGGGATATTTCTATGTGGGATAAACAATTATTTGTTCAAACATAATACATGTTTCCATTGTGTGTCCTTCTGAGGATGGCCATATGAAAATGCATGAATATTTTTAGTAGTATATTGGGTATTGATAGTAGGTGTAATAGGAGCACTTGCCTCATCAAGATGGATTGTTTAGTTACCTCCAGTATCCTTAGTCCCAGTTCCAAATTGTAGTGCATCTGACACAACCTATTTATTAGATTTCCTGGATGGATCAAAAAACATAGGTTTCTAAATTATTTATCATTTTATGAAGATTCAACATTAGATGTCTAAAAATATCCAATATAAAAAAAGTATATTAATAAAGAAACTAATATTGTTGAAAGATTATTCCACGTTATTTTGAAAAAGGGAAGAGTATTTTTGGTCTATTAGTTTCAGTTCCAAAACCAAAACATCATTTAGTGTGTTTTAATCATTCTTCTTAGGAAAAAATGAACTGGAAACCTACACAACATGAGTATTGACATGATTCTTCTTTAATGACTCAATAGAATAAAATAAAAATATGGTTTAATCCTTTTGATGTTTCTCTAACATTGAAGGAGAATTCTTGTTATCCTATTGATTAGTAATAAAAGTCATCAGTCTCAGCATAAATTAAGCTTTAATAGTATCTCAAGAAGATAAATGATCATTTCAGAATGCAATAGTATCATCTTGGGTATTAAGGAAAAACAATCAAACCCTTTTAAACATTGGGTAACTGTTTCAGTCCTTCTAGTGTTCCATAGATCTTGATCTGAGATTAAACTTTGCAATCTATCAAAAATGATATCTGGTATTCAATATTTTTTTAAAGGATATCCACATATTTTTAATACATAGGGACTTATCTGGGAATAATTCCATTGAATGAATATTGGCTACATCTATAATCATCCAATTCTTCATATTCTTCTTGTTAATATCATTATCCAATGAATTCCCAAGAAGACTTGATATATGAATCAACCCAATTCCCTACCTCTAAATTTCATTAGAGTCCTATCATTCTATATACTAGATTCTAAAACTATATACGAAGCTACACCAACAATTTCTCTTAGTTTTTGGGCCTCTACATCTTGTTTAATATTGAATTTAATATAAGGGACTCTTTCAATAAAATTCTATTTAAATTTATTGTCATGAATCAATTTACCTTCCTTATTGAATTAATAAAATATTAGATTTCTATGGCATTTATTATAAAAAATATCCCATGAATTTTTTCATTAATCTAAATTCATAATCATATCATATTTTATTTATATCTCCAATCTAAATTCAACCAAAATAAAAAACAAATTATCAACCAAAAGAGAAAAAATATTCATCTTAATTAAAATCCTCACAATATTCCAAACAAAAGGCCCACTCATTCTTTATATCAGTATTTATAAGGAAAAAAGATGAAGCGATATACCATGGAATTTGGGAGTTCCATAAGAACCATCTGATTCTAAGAATCTAAACCCAACTTTGGGTAGCAGATTTCCACAATATCACTGGATCGAAGATTGGGTCCCAATCATGGGTTCTTAAGATTACAGGCTTCATAGAAACAAAACATAACCCCAGTCATTTTTTAAGATCATTTGAGGGAATTAGAAAAAATCCCCAACACATTGAGGCAATGTAAAAGCCATGAAATCCTAAAATGTGAAGGATCTGCGTCAATAAGAATTCAAGATTACATGGATATTCCTTTCATGGAATAATCAAATAAGAAAGGATTGAGAAATTATAACCCTTGATGAATTATTCATGGAAAAAAAGATTAGAAACAATAGACAACAATGATTCATTCCACATGATATGATTTTCAGGAAAGGAAGATCCAATCGGGATATCAGATTATAGATAACAATCAACAAAAATCCCATTCTCATAGGTGTGATTCAATAGACCGCCATTAGATATCATATTGATTGGGGAATTCTCAACATGAATAAAAAAATTCAACATCAGATAGATTCGATCTCATAGAATCCAACCCATGATCAACATCAACATTCTTTGATGGACCACAAAGGTTAGAAGAAAAAATTGGGATATAATTACATCTTAATATTCATTCATATAATAATGAAATTATATATATAGAGATATAGAGTCTGGTAACATTATGAATTTTTAATACATAATTAATTATAACAATTTATTATTAAATAATTAATATTTAATAATTCAACAATATAAAGAAATATTAACTATAAGTAATTACTATTTAATTATTAATCATTAATATTCACTAAAAATTATTTATTATTTATTATTTATTATTTTTTCTTGTATAGTTTCTAAAAAAATAATAACCAATAATTATAAATAAGTGATAATTGAAAATTAATAATTAATAATTTTTTAAGTAATGAATAATTTTAAAATATAAATAATAATTATTAAATAGTTAATAATTTAAAAGTAATTAGATTTTTAATTAATAATAAAATTTTATTGATTTTAGAAAAGTTATTCCTTGATTAAATAAATAATAAAAAATTAAAATTCATATTACTGATTATTTTAACTATTAAATTACTTCATTATTTTTTAATAACCTCAAATGATTTTGAAATAATTTCCTAAAACCATCATTAAGATATATTAAAAAAAATATAGCCATGTTTTTGGATATTGTTTCTATAGGATATCATTCATATAGTGTTGGTAGATTAATCCACCTTCCGCTTTCTCTCTACTATACATGGTATAGTTTCTGATAGACTAAGGTTAATATATGATATCTGATGTGATAATGATGATAATGATGATGATTGATCAATGATGTGGGGGAACGGTGGGTTTTCACATTGATAGTGAAGGGTATGGGGTTAGAGTACATAATTTATACATACCATCCTATGATATGGATCTAGATATGTGGTCACAAAGTGTGTTGTAATGATATCCATTGTAGTTATGATATTGAAATGAATTTATAGACTAATGTGGCTGTTGAAGAGATGATAGTGTTTAAACATAATCTATTGGGATATTAGTTTGATTAGCTCAAATGGATTTTAGATGTGAGGTGACTTATATTATATATTTTCATTCTTATTATATTAATAATCATTTTTGTTGATTTAATTGAGTTGTCCTTAGCGAGGAAAGTAAATTATTTGAATAGATTAGGAAATTAATTTGTTTCCAAAAACAATTGGTATTCATCTTCCACATTTTCATGGTAGATTTTAGGTGCGACCCAGCAATGTTTACTTATCTACACAATCCTATTCAAGTATTACATTATGTGTGTTTTTATATATGTTTACATGTATTTAAGGTAAATTTAGTGGAAAAATTAAGAATTACAAGATCATAATGGCTATTGGTGTTAACGTGTTTGGAATGACTCTACCATAAGAGTCAAATTTTATTTTTTTATTTAAATACTTTTTATATGTATGAAATTCCATATATTGAGTTATTATTATACTTTATATAAATTTGAATGGTGGTACTTTAAATTTTTTATGATTTACGAATGCAATTCCTTCTTTACATGTGTTCTGAAACCCTCAATGCTAGAATCTAGCCTATGGGATTTTGGTGACGAGTTTTCAGGGTCATAACAATCTCCATTGTAGTCCCTAAAGGGATTATAGAAGGGGAATGTCATCAAATGGTATTATTAAGGAATTTAATTTATAGATATTTTTGAGTTAAATGTTAGCAACCAGTGAAGTTTTTCAATTTTTTATTGGGAAAGTGTTTGAATCAAGTGATATAACAAGTGAAAATGGTTAGTAAACAATAGTTATGGTACATTTGATAGGACACAAGGACCTTATTCATACAATTAATATTAAATGTGAAGATGTTTATTGCAGTTGCTGGACAAAATAGATTTTAGAGGTTTTTTGTGTTCTTGTGGTAGGAAAAGTGAAGAAGTACCATTGAAAGGAAGATTACAGGTAATAATCTCCAATAATATCATAAATATTTTATTTTAGGCTATAGTCAACATGACTAGACCACAAAATTTTTGGTTGTTCCACAAAAACAAAGGCCAACCCAGGCAAGGTAGCAAAGCTGGCCCCACCCCACATCGGTTGGTGTAATCTTAACCGTATTGGGGAACCAGATAGTCTATATTTCCATGAAATCCCTAGTAATATAGGTTATCATTCATGTTGGCCAGCATTCACATTATGTAGGGGTCCACACCATAGGGGTTTTAACATAGAGGAAGTGGACTATGATGTAGGGGGCACCATGGAGGAGGCTAAATGTGGTCCCCATTATTCATATATGGTCGATCAATAGAATTAGACATATTATATATAGTGAGATATATTAAGTGAATTATTATGTGGGACTCGACATTTTCTTGTCATGTTACATCCAAGGTCCCCAGGTCATAGATCAATTGTAAGATATTTTATTTTCCACCAGAGTGTTGGGGGATTCTATGCTAGTACACATAGTTTTATTCTATAGTCCCATTTGAGAGGAAGTTTTCCATGAAATAACTATTCACTATGACACAAATTTTCTAAAATTTCTATTACAAATTAATTCTAATTTCGTGGATTTACAAGTGTCTAAGCTGTAGAAAGATGGGATACACCACAACCCCCATAGACTAGAAGGTGACCATTATATAATTATTTCTTAGGATGCAGATTTATTTCTTTTTAACAATAAATTATCTTGGAATCTCATTTAATATACGACTCTATGCTAAATTTTTATTGTGAGATATGGTTAAAGGAGATCATCCATGAAATCATATGGTGGAGTTATTAAAAGAGTTATGCATCAAAAAAGTGGATTTAGTCAAAATAATGTATTCAATATTTAGTACATTTTTCACACATAAGGAAGGATAGTTTATCTGTAGTTATAAGGGTACATCATAATTTATGAAAAAACAATTATATTTCATTGTGTATCTCATGGCCATGATACCTCCAACATGATTCATTATCAATTTTTTTGAGTTCCATGGTGTTATGAGTTGAAATATCCATTGGTTAATTCATATTTTATAGTGAATGATGACCCTTATAAATATATGGGACACTTGTAAAAATCATTTAAATAGATTATATTTTCCAAAAAATAATGATTTTATCAAATTATGATGTTTTTTTTCGTTAAAAAGGTCATAAAAACATTTGCAGATACAAAGAGTTCTCTTTGAAGATATTTCAAGATTATTCATCCAGATATCATCTGAATGTTTAGAGGTTGATGAAAGAGTTATTCTAGGAGTATAATCATTGCTAGAATTCAATATTTATTTACTAAATAGAACCCCCAATATGGTTCTATATTTATTTCATCATTATGTGAAGATGAGGTATTAAAAATAAAGAGTATAGTGTTCCTCATTGAAGGAGAGTAGTGTGTCCTCTAATATTTTTATAGTGGTAAACCAATAAAGTTATTAGGACTGATCTAGAATTATAACTGGAATGATGTGAGACATTAGTTATTTTTCAAACATGTTCATTTCCATGAATTCCCCTTGGATGTATCCCATTGTGGGTGAACAAATTAAAATCCCCAATATTATTTACTAAATTCATCATTCATCTATTGTAATTGTTTATTGAAATGAACATTTTTCTCAAGGTGAGAAAAAAAGGATTCACATCAATTAAATAATTAAATATCAAATGATTCTCACCACTAACCACTAATAGGGAATTATAATAAATATTATATTAAAAATAATCTTAAGACATAGGTGTGATACTTAAATTATAGATGATTTTACCTATACAAGAATGAGGAAAAGTTGGGATGATAAAAAAGTAAAAAAAATTAAATTATCTTACTTAATTATATATTTTTATGGTTAGGAGTTATTGGTGTACTTGTATATTTTGATTGCGGATGGGATCCTAGTAAGGTTTAGACTGGTGAAGTGTAGCAGGATAATCATGTAGGTCATCATTTAGTTGATTATTATGAGGATGATTCTTGAAAGGATATTTTTTATTAGTTCAAATAATAGATCTCCCAAATAATGAGACAATGAGATGTCCAGTCACTAGATAACATATTCAGTTTGATCCATTATACGATGTAGCTTTTTATTCTATTGGACATTATCCAATTGTAGGTTGTTTCTTGTCTTTTGTAGATATTGTTTCTTGGTTATCCAAAGGAGTCAAAAAAACATATGAGAGATGTTCCCTATTCATTATTAAGTTAAAATCATTTATTTAACATTGAATTTGTCATGATAGAGGGAATTTATTTATATCCATATGGGAGCTTCAATGTTCACATTCGTGGATTGTTTTTCAAGATCTTCATTATTATGAATCAAACCATTTGAATGATGATGAATCTATGGTGTATCATTTTATTGAAGTGATTTATATATAGTTCTAGTGTTATTTCACATATTATAAATTACAAAAGTTTCTTGTATATTCTTGTAATATATGAGGTAATATATAAGATCTATGATAAGAAATTTCACCTCAATTAAGATGTTATCAAAATTTCCTAAAGTGTAAAATGATGGACAGAAGTGAACAATTGTTTGTGGTGTCAATGTTTTGGCTAGAGGGGATTTGACCAAAACATTAATCTTCTTATTAATCTAAAATTAGTAATTCTTGTCACTCTACTAGGATTTATACAAATTTTTTATTTTCTTATAGAGATTTTATTCACAAAATTTTCTGGTTTCTATCTTTCCTTGTTAGTCAGTGTTGAACTAAATGTATACATTAGGTACATTCATTAATATAGTTGACTCCAAGTCATTATTAAAATAATAGATAGGGTGATTAGTCCTACAAGTAGAAAATTACATATATATTAGGTAGAAAATATATCAATGATATTTTTCATCTAAAGGGGGAACATGATTAAATGAGGGAAAAATGGTGGTCGTCATGAATATCAGAAAATTAGAAGAATTGGGAGACGTTATTTTCTTGTCATGGAGTTTTTAGTGGAAAAGGCCAAACCTTGTTTAAGGTACCATTTACATATCTTCTATATGTAAATAAAAATTATTTAATTCGAGATATTGACATTAATTCTTTTGATATACCAAAATCAAAGCAATGGGTCTTTTGATACATATATTTTCAGTGTCATTGGTGTTTTATATTCTAGTCAGAGGTAAGTCAAGCTTGTTTTAGGTGTGCCTGGATTCTAATGAAATGATATGTTAACAATAGTTTTTGGTACAGTTCATACATTTATATATATAATTATAAAATTTCATAATTTTTATGGATTGTTTGTATATGAAGTAATTAAATCAATGGAATGATATACAAGTGAAAATTTTGGATTCAAGAGGTGAATTTCAAAAGATTTATTGTATCTCATTAAGGTATAACAATATATCCCTCGAAGATAATGAACATTGATTCTAGTGTTATCAATAAAAATATATTTGAGGTTTGTAGTTCCAATAGTCTTGTCAGATATTATAGGATGTTCATACCAGATTCATATTAGATTATATGTTCATTTAAATACATAAATAGGATTTAAAATCCATTTAATTTTTCAGATCAAATGTGAAGTATTTTTTGAGTTTATGATGGGAAATCTAGTTAGTTCTCACATTATTCAGTTTTTAGATTATGGTTTTATGTTATAGTATTTTTTATATAATTTGTTTTTTGTATTTTGTTTTGTATTATTATAAATTAGAGACATGGATCTTCTATGAATCTCAACCATTATGTCCTTACCCAGTCTTAAGTTTACAGCAGTGAATTTCCCTAGAAGATGTGGTCACACTATCTATTAAAATAGTATTTTTGATCTTCAATAATTATAATATCATATGATATTTATTATCTTGGTGTTATCTAGATATATATTAGTGGTTATGGATTGAGATAATATATTATTTGAACATTGATATCACCTATACACATGAATAGTTTAATATGATCACTTATGTGATGAGTAAGAAATCATGTAGAGATATTTCTTAATAATTTTAAGGCGCATGGAAGATGATAGAATTTTTTTAACATTGATTATTTATAAGGAAGAATTTATTGGTTTAGGATGTATTTACTAGATTATTGTGTAGGAAAAATTAATATAAAAGGTATCAGAGTCTCGACTAGGATATCCTCATATATAGGTTTTCTGTGATCTTCCATATCTGGTGATTCACCTAATGGATAGATATAGGATGATTCTGATTGGGTATTATTCTATGTGATTTTTTTTCATTCAACTGGTAGTGCATGAGGTGACTTTTCATGAGTTATATCGACTATGGTTGTGCATCCTAAAATTTTCAACAATATCATGCCTCAAGGAGTCATTTATTTTGGTAGGTTATAATGAAATTAGTAGTCTTATTTATGTACCTTGATTTGTTTATTGATGGGTATAGAAAAGGAATGAGGTAATAGAAAGTTTATTGTGATCATATGATATTTTTTAATGAAAGTGGATAAAAATCATGATGGATTTCCACACTTGTTTGCATAGTGCTCAAGGGGGATGTGTCACGGTTGTGTTGATTCTTGATCAATTGAAAAATGTAACTTCATATCTTGGTGACTAAGGAGTTGAGTTCAGTAGTTTCATTATCAATGTGCTATGTAGAAGAGATTATGAGGCTTCATTAGGTTTTGAGTGTAATAAATTTTTGATCATGATTATTTTTAACCATGTTTGTATGAAAAATATTATAGTGTGATTTAGGATCTTACTTTTTCCTTGGAACTAATTTTAATCCTCGGGTATATGGTCAGACATAGTGGACATTCTAAACACAAGAGGAAATGATGCACATATGTGTTTTTTATTTTATAAGATTAGGGGTGATGTAGCTACCTACTAAACGGAGTGGATAAATAATGAGTAGGGGAAATTGATTATCTAATTGAAATTCAAATTTAAAATATTTAAAAATATATCCCCCAATATATAAACTTAACCGAGATAACAAAAATATATACATATATAATTTTATATTTTAAAAATCTTCTCAAAAGTTCATTCAAAACTCTTTTAAAACATGTTTCAAATATTATTTTTATTTTGAAAAAAATTTCCAATAATCAAAATCCAAATATAAAACAATTCATTAGGATAAATATAAAATTAATTTTTTACTATATTGTTTTTAATACTAATTCACATTTTCTAAATAGAGTAAAAAATATGAAAACCCACAAAACAAAAAAATAAGGGGTTCAGTCTCAAGTGGAGACCCAGTCCTCTCCACCTAGAAATCACCTACTACTATTAATTTTATTAATCCTAAAATCCAATCCACATAAGGTATTATATTTTTAATAAATAAAAACTAAGCAATTTTAGTACATTCTACATACAATCATTTCTAAAATTCTACATGGGATAACTTATGTTAAAAGAATAATGGGAATAGTTTCTTTTTCCCTTTCATATCGCACAATAACATATTCTAATGATTTAAAAGAGTGAATATAACACATAATAAAATATAATTTCAAATAAAGTTATAAGAATATATGATTTGAGATGGTTTGTTGTAGCTCAAACTGATCATCTACGACAGATAAATTTTATTTATTTCTATTATTGGAATGATTTGAACCAAAATTTCATAGAGATTTCATATTAATAGAGTGCCAAGGGAAGCATTGTTAGTGTATGTACTCACTATATCTCAATGCCTCCCATGAACATGTATAAACCACTATTTTATATCCATGAGAGGATCATATTCTTAAATATGTAACATATCAAATTATCCATTAATGGATATTATTAATTAAGTCCTCATACTCATTAAAACCTTAAATGAACTAAAATTGTAATAAAATATCCAAAATATAGTTGATAAATATTTGTAAGTACATCCCTTATTAATTTAGAAACAAAATCTTGGACATCTCTTAAGCATAGTAACATTGGATTGTGGTCAGTTCCAATAATCATATGGCATAGTCACTTAGACATGGTCACTTGAATGTGTTACATCATTGCCTTTTTGGGACGCATAACGTATTCTTATGAAAACTTCAATTCTCTAATTGGTAGAATAATTAAATATTATGGTCAATTAATTTACTTTCATGGCCACTAAATTTTTTCTTGTGGAAGGATGATTTGTTATTATAGTAGGTTCATTTCATTTTCTGGTCACTACATTATACACATAGTTATTCAAGAATTTAGAAACATTATCCCACATGATGAATGATAACAGAGTTGAACATTCTTTATGTTGAAAACTTTTTGTTATCACTTGATCTTAAATATTCAATAGATTATTTTCTTATTGTACTAAATTCATTTATTATTAATGTAACCACATTACATATATGTTCAATTCAATCACTGGAAATCATTTCTCACCTGATTCTTAAAAAATTGATTATTTATCTGGCCATATGGATTTCAATTTTCAACTTCATTCACATAGCCACTTGACCTTCAAAATTATTTTAAAATTTTCATTTTATAGGTTTTCATTACTAGTTCATGACTTATCAAATTTCAAAATTTTATATATAAATTAATTAACTATCATAATACATGAAATTCAATGTCAACAAGAACATTATTTTTGATATCAAAAATATGCAGGTTCTTATCAAAAATAACAACATCCTCTTTTTGTGTTCATAAATATTTATTTATTAATTGAAATTAATTTACTACTTCTATTTTCTCAATTTTCCAATTTCATCCACAAATCATATATTTTCAAGGAATAAAAAACATATATATCTCAATTTCTCAATTTTTTTCCCCATTAGGGATTATCAAAAAAGTAATCTAGATTAAAATATAAATAAAATATAAAAAATAATTAAAAATAATTGATTGATATGGAAGATATAAATATGTACAATGTATTTAATTAATATCAAAAGGATTAACAAAAAATTAAAACAATTTTTACTATCCGGAATTCTAATCAGAATCAGAATAAGGCGCAACCTTTTTGTTTATAGGTAGTGTTGGATACATTCCAATTTTTGTAGAAGAAATGGTCGATTGGGTATATTGAGAGTCATATTTAGAAGTGTGTTCATGGATAAATGATAGCCCAGAAATAGGGATAATGTGCTAATCTAATTTTTTAGAGATAATACAAATGCGTAAAAAAAGAGATTGTACTGGAAGTATGACTTGGAATAATGGGTAAAGAATAAGGATACAAAATAGTAGTGACGGTATTATATATGTTTGGAATATGATATATGGAAATATCCTTTACAACCCTTGATACATGTTCTATATCCTAAAATTATCCCCCTTTATTCACAATGAGGACTCCAATATATGAGTATAAACTAGCATTTTTTCAACTTGATACATGAATTCTTGAGTCAAGAGAGGAATTCTAAGAGTAGTTACTAGAGATATGACTAGTATTCAGTTAAGATTTGTTGAAAATATTTTTTATGTAGAAATATATAGCTCTTATAATAGTATCTCTATTCCTTTCATCTTGTTTGACATTTTTTGGGACTACTTCTAAATTCATAATAGAATGGGTTTTAAACCATCAAACCACACTTATCTTATAATAAGAAATGCATTAGTAAAAAATTGAAATCATATGTTATGAGATATATGATTCCATATTCATTAACTATATAAGTTACAAGAGGTTGGAGGAGGTACTAAAGAAGATGAATAGAGATCAATGAGAGTTGAAGGATGAACAACTTCATTTAGAAATATCTACTCTAACTCTAAAAATATGAATTGATTTTCATCTGAAAATCATCCACATGAGAATTAAAAAATGTAATCTCATTTTTCATTTTTTTAGAGAAAATATGGGTTGATGATGAGAAATCACTATTTTTTCCAAGATATATCCACCTCTCAAACAGGTTTTATAGGTTTTTGAAAAACAACAATGGGTTCATTAAATAAACTAATTAGATCTGATGGGAATTCATTCAAATAATCATTATTCATATGGGATTTTAAAGAGGTGGAAGTAGGTATAAGAGTATATTTTTAAAACTTCAGCTACATACCATCTAATTCATATTTAATGGACAAAAAATTAGGTCCCAGAAACTGGACTTTTTCTTGATCATTATCTTCTTATTGGACATCAAGAAAAAATATACTGAGATATCCAATAGAAATAGTAAAACATCCATATATTGGATCCTCAACATTTTTTATAAGACTGGGACCAATCATATATTCCAAAACATGGTCAACATAAGCCCTAAGTTGGAATAGCTGAAGTCTTTATTAGTTTTTAAATCTCATTTATCAAATATCCATCAATATATCATTGAGAATAAGGGATGGTTGGTTCAAATTTCTTATGTTTCATGCACCCATTATCATCATCATCGCCTAATTTATAGTAATACATGTATAGTATATCAAATTCTAGGGGAGTATCCCCAATTTATGGTTCATCTAGTAGACTTTTTCTAGGATTTATTCTAATTATAGGGCATGGAGTTGAAGACTTATCAAAACATTCCTTATTCTCATTAGAATCTCTTGAGTATTCTGATTTTGGTAATGAAATGAATACACTTACTAAAACAACATTATAAATAAGATCATTATATTTTATATAATCCTCCTGACAAGGAATAGATAAAGTGGATTTATGAGTTACAAAATAAAATATTGGATATGATTCCCTAAAATCATCAAAAGCATCTTTATCTTCCTCAATAAAGAAAACCACGTCATTATAAACATCATCTACATTCATAGAAATGTCATCCTCATCAAAGTGATATTAAACAACTTCATTTTTCTCTATACCTCTATCAATTTGTTCCCTTTTCTAAATATATATAAAACATGATTAAATTTCTCATGTATTTTTAAACTATATTCCAACCATTATATTCCTTAGGGGTACAAATTCACATTCATTTGATTAAAAATGTTTTCATTTATGCACAAACAATCAACAAAATCACCTTTTCCCACCTACATAAAAAATAATCCCGTGTAATATCCAACTTTTTCTTATGATTCATGGTTCCATTATTTTTTTATTAATCACTAGTTATAGTTATATTTTGGATTAAAACTATAAACATTTCTATTAGAGTGGTTAGTTTATCTTTGGAGGGATGGTAGAATAGGGTTGGAGTAGGTATAATGAAAAATTCATGATATATATTAAAAACATGACATGTATTTAAATACATTGAGTTTCTTCAATAGTCAACCTAAATTGGTTTGGCCATTCCATCACACAATGTGAATTTTTTTTCCCATATTAGTGGACACAAGCATTACACAGTGTGTTAAAATTAACATATCATGTAAATTACATGACTTTTTAATGGGTGAAACCCATTAATTTTTACATTCATCTATCCTTTATCTTCTATCTCATAGAGTACCTCCATCGTAGGAAACCCTTTCATGTCCTAAATCTTGTATTATATCCTCTCCCCCTATATGGACTCCAATTCAATGTCTTTTTTATCACATTAGATTTCCACCAGTAATCTCTTCTCTCATTTATCTTATTTTTTCATCTAACTTCCCAACCATTGAGTTATTTTTGAGGAAGATAATATGACCAATTCTCAGGATATCTATCTATTCCTCCATTTTATAAACTTATATGTTGAACAAATGGTTGATACAAGTATATTTTTCTAATACAATGATTAGTTAGGTTGTCTATACATTTTATATAAAGTTTTATGGTCTATTTATTTATATCCATTGTTTATCATGCAGGACCATCCATATGTAACTCATAAATAAATAAAATTTTCAGTTAAATATTTGGATTCTAAAATGAGTTCCCCGCTTATGTAATAGATTTTCCAAGAGGATTTGAACAATAACCCAATCCAATAAAGAGGTGTTCTTTTTTATCATATTTGTGTTAAACCACCACTTTCAGTGTGTCATATTACAATCTATTAGGGGGGATATATTCTAAATTTAATAATATAATTAGCTATGGAAATTCCTTATTTTATAGGTTATTATATTCAATAAAATTCATTAAATTATTTGTATAAATTTGAAATGAAATGTGTATTTTCATGGATTACATCATTTTATATCAATAATTCATAATGGGTATAAACACTAATATATCTCATGCCATCCTATATTACATGTTACATGTTTTATATCATTGTATGGAACCATCTACATATAATGGTATGGAACCTATTACATCTCACTATAGAACTGACACATTATAATGGTGTGTCACAAGTTAAATATTTTTACGGAACCAAATCCTTGTGAAGGTATGGACTTTGTAATATCATTGCATGGCACCAGAATATTACAAATGTATTTAACCTGGTACATATCGGTATGTCACTGATTTCTTATGAGGGTATCACACATGATACATATTAGTATACAACCAATGATGTAGATTGAGGTATGTCACCTATGAATTTGTTAAGCATTCACATCTTCATAAATAGGTCACCATGGTTATCACTTTAGGACTTGTCCCATGTAATAATGATACATTATACATGTGTGGAATATGTTGCGCAAGTTACTTTACACATTTACACTTCTTATATATATTGAAGATAATATACTAAAGTATTATCTTATTATACTAAATAGGAATGGACTTACCATATCTTTTATTTACAATAAATCATTGTATGTTATGACTTCACATGACTATAGTGTATATGACCCGATTTTATTTTTTCTGGACACCGACTGTAATGGCCTCGAACTCTCTGGTCCATTCCTTTGCTGCAATATGGTGTTTGAGGTGTTCTAGGAGATGAGGGTGATTTATCCCCAACACTTTTCAAAATCTATAGTTCTGTAAAAAGTGTTTATAGTTTTTTGAAATGTACTATCAGTGAGTCATTTGTACTGTCGGTGGATCATTTATGAACATTACTATCAGTGATTAATTTTTAACTTTAAGTGTTGTCATGTAATTTGGAACTATTGATGTTATCGTTTCATTTCTATTATCAGTGTTTTCATGTCCTTATTAACTATCGGTGATGGCATATGATTTTTAAATGTCAATGTCGACATGTCATTTTGTACTGTATGTGTTGGTGTGTCATTGTAAACTATCAGTGATGGCCAGTCACTTTGAACTATTGGTGTCGTCATGTCATTTGAACTATCAGTGTCAGCGTGTCATTTTGAATTATTGGTTGTAGGGTGTCATTTTGAATAGTCAGTGTCGGTGTGTAATTTTGAACTGTCAGTGCTGGCGTGTATATTTGAACTTTTTACATGGTCATGTCATATTGAACTCTCAGTATCGGTGTGACATTTTGAACATTTGGTGTCAGGATGTCATTTTGAACTGTCTGCGTCAGAATGTCTTTTTGATATGTTTGTTTTGGTGAGTCATCTTTAATTTTCATTGTCCGTGAGTCATTTTCATCTGTCGGTATCAGTGAGACATTAGTGTATAGTTTTTCCAGCTTCGTACATTTTCATGGCATTGATATTTTTTTATGTAAAACATGAGCAAGTCCCTTTTAAGGGATTTAAGACCTATTCAAAACCCATAACTATGATCTTATTATTAGAAAGTTTCAGAGTGCCTTTACTTGGTAAAACAACATAGTATTGATGGGATATTCTTTTAATGGAAAATCAAAACCAAATCTAAATGGTTTCCCCATTTATATTTTCAAAGGGCTGAGATATCTTCCACCCCTATTATTTCTTATTGTTCATCCCTGGTATGAGATGCCCTTAGTTCTTTGTCCCATAAGAATCGTGCGATAAAACTATAATACTTAGATCATTTCCATTAGATTATTTCTTACTGTGGGTACACCCCTTATTTCGATGTAAGCAGGAATTGTTGACCTATCTCTGATATAAGGTATGTTATACCACTGTTCTTCTAGGGTACTCTACTTTTTTCTCATTTACAAGTTCTGTCATGTGATATCAATGTTTTTAATGGAGTTTTCTTTTGTGTTGGTTGGTGTGGTGGTGTCTGTGCACCATCATATAGATGTAATCTTTTAGGAGGTGATCATGATTTGTTGTGTTGGCATGTTCTCATTCAGAGAACATCAAAAACATTTTTAGGCAAGGGATTAGTTTCTTTTATTTTGTTTATGTGCAATTGTAGTGCTATCATGCCTTATCCCACATCATCCCAATCAAATTGACACTATAAATATTTGAACTGGATTAAATAATTGGTATCAATTGCTTCTCAATATTTTAGCCTTTTGATTTTATAGATACTGTGATATATATTCTTGGGGTTTTTAGAATGTCATTATTAATGGAAAATTGTGAAGAATATAAACTTTAGTTAATTATGAATCAAATGGGCCAAAGGTAAAGAGGCTTGTAAACGAATCTGATTGTTGAAATTTTATGGAGACTAAATTGATGTAGGAAGCAAGTTTAATGTGACTTATTGATAAACCCGAATCATTTTGATGCTTTTTTATTAAATGGATGTTAAATTTAAATGATAAATTAATTTTTGATTGCTATTATAGCTTGATGTTTAGGTTTCCCATAGTTGGAAGGTACTAATTGTGAATTTGTTAATGAAAGGTGGAATAAATAACTACATGTTTGATAAAATAGAATGACTAATAGGGTTCTGAGTTACCCCCTTTATAGTAATTCAGAGTTCCTTGTACTTTGGATCCAAAGAGTTCATTTATTGTGAAGGGAAAATGCCTTGTATAGGGCCAAGAGACCAGTATCCTTGTTGTTTCCTGCTTCTAGTGAAGTATTGTGATCTTGGATGGCTGTTGTGAGATGTAGGGAAGGGAGGCTTACTAGACGTGGTAGCAGTTTATGCCTAGAGTGGTGAGATGCATAATTTTATGCATGTGGGTGTTAGGGAGGACCTTGGAGGTGGTGAAACGGGTTGAATCTGGGCTTACCTACTGTTGTAAATGTTGGATTCTTGTTGAATTTGTTGTGTGTTTATCTGCTTTACCATCCTTACAAAGGGGAAATGATGTGTGTGCTATGCCACATGATTTCCTTCATTATCTTATCATGTATGGATGGGTATATAATCCAGTTATATGTGGAAAAGACATGACGGTTTGTCTATATACTCACTGTGTTGATCACATTATTTTGGTAGCTTAGTTATGCTATTCTATAATTCATGGAGTTAAGGAATGAAAAAACTGTTGTTAATAAATTATTGAATAAATTATTTTGAATCCATGTGGATGGAGCATACTGGGATTCAATGATGCGGTTATAACTATGAGGAACTGTGTACTCGGTTTCGTTGGGTCTGGTGGGCATGAAACTTGTAGTGATGCTAATGAAATATAATGAAGAGTTGGTAATGGAAACTTTTATGTTATAGAAATAATTAATTTAAGTTGATATTGATAAATATTTAATGAATTAATATAATAATTCTTCTTAAATGGTTGTGTTCTTGTAGGATATACAAACATTGTTTTGGCTATTTGGAGTCCAAAAGATGTGAGATGTAGTTTTTTCTAAGACTAGGTTTTTTCCATAGCGTGGTTGTGAGATATATTATATCATGGAATTTTATTTTTTCTTCATGATATCCCACGTTTTTGTTTAGGGTTACCAACACCACAATGATTCTGAACCCTGGGGGGTTTTCACCAACATCTTTTTTGGAGGCTGGATGGTTGACTTCCCCCATTGGCCCTACTATCTTCTCTTGGTAGTTAGTTGTGTTGGTATGCACAACTATTATTTTTTCCGATATAGGTTTATAGAAGGTTGTAATGGTTTGTGGTTATTTCACTCACATATATTCTATATATTGTTTCGTATGTTCTACTATAGGTATTACATGTAGAGGTTGTGATGGTATGATGATCCTTTCTCAGCATATTTGTTGTAATGACTTCAGGTATAATACCTGATGTATGATACATATTATACATTTTTTGGTGGATCTAGGTATCTACATGGTTACATCTAGTTGTGTGTATGGTGAGGTGATTCTCCCTAGTCTATATGGGAAATCCTTATATGGAATGAGGTGCAGTTTATGGTGCTCTCCCAGGTTTCGTTGGACCTACCTTTTTGGAGAGTGATGGCTTATGATGTGTGGCATTGGGTAAACTCCACAATGTAGTGGGGAAGTGGTAATGGGATACCCTAGATATTATTTATTATATTATATACTCTTATATGTGATACATGGTCAGATTAGTCATGGTGAGGCTGAGATCTTAGTTTAACTATTTATGTGAGGAGTTATTTCACATGTTGTTCACTGTGCATTAGCTTTCTTTCTTTACTTTTGCATGAGAGGTTCCAAGGAGGATCCAACTGAGTATACTATTATAATCACCCTATGTTATATAAACTATTTTCAAGATAATAGGAGTAGGTTCGAGATCATGTCGGATAATAGTATGTTGGGGTTTTCATGATTTGTTTGAGCTTCATGGTTGCTGCTGGTATACTTTTGTTTGGTAGGTGATGTTTTCCATTTTAGTTTTATTTGTTCTTGTATGTCATTACATATGTGTACTTGGGTCTTTTTATATTTTAGTCTAAGTTGGTATTTCATGGAGTCAATATTATCTTTCTCTTTCACATGTGTTCTCTTAGCAGGTTATACCTCCCATTTGCCTATTTACTATACCCCTAGTGCTAGTTGCCAAACTGCGGAATACAGTAGGTGGGACTCATGTGTCACTATCTCCCTTCTCACAATGCTGAAAAAAACAGTTACACTTGGTGGAGTGGGGTCATGAAAATGTGGTATCATATTATAGGTTGGGGATAGGATGGAGTTTGGAGTTAGGCATAGGTGAGGTTTATGGAGTGGGTATGAAAATGGTGTCAGCTTAGATTAGTAAGGGCCATAAACACTAGATACTGGTTGAGACACAAGTATTTATGTCCCCCTATGATCTAATAGACGAACCATTATGTTTATAATGGCTACTAAATGATGTGATGTAGGTTATAGGGTAGAAACTTTGGGATGGATCTTCTAACATTCTTCTTTGCGCCTGTATTTGAGTTGGGTAGAACATGGGATAGGTTAACCAAACATGAATAAAAGAAAGATATTAATTAATGTTAAAATTTTCCATATTCCAGGTTTATGAGCTTTAATTGTTTGTTATTTTTTAGTTATGGCTCCAGGTAGACTTCCACATCTGGTTCACATATTAGATGTCTTGCAGGATGCACCTACAAATTGTCATAGAGTAGAGGTTGACGACGATGAAACTTATAGGATGAAACTCCAAGATTTTTAGCGCAAGATTCTACAATAGTATGAGGGATCCATATTAGTTATGGTCACAGTAGACTAGTTGGTATAGGTTTAGATAGCCTTCAGTTCGATATGTGCTTGTAAGGATCATTGAGTTTAGTTGTTTGTAAGGATTCTACTTGGGGAAACAATGCAGCAGTGGTTCTTATTTTTTAAGGATCATGACGAGTCATAAATATCATTGGAGGAGATCTGAGACCTGTTCAGAGTCAAGTTTCTTTCTTCAATTTAGATGGATTCACGTCACCTATAGCATAATACCCTTCGAAAGGGGAGCTATAGTGTATGATAGTTTGGAATCCATTTCTGGAACCTTTTATGATATGCATCAGATCTATTTTGAGATGTGGAGGCCGACTTGAGGAATTTTGAGGAGGATTTGGATCTAGAGATCCAACGCCAGGTCACCTAATTTATGAAATAGACATATCTTGTGGTTATGGTGAGGTCAGAGGTCATAGAGAAGAAATTATCCAGAACATGATCTTTATGAGAGGGGAGTCATCATGACTCCTCTTGAAGTAGAGTTGTTGTTCAAGGACCCCTATTTTTAGGGAAGAATAGTTTCTGTTAGGCCTGGGGTAGGCCCCTGCCTTCAGCATATTGTTTCTCTATGATCAAGGACTCTCAAGAATATCCCAAGTGATTAGGTACTGGTTTTTCATATGAAGGATGAGGTCATAAGAAGCACAAATTCTGTACCATTAAGATTGGTCAACGTGCACAAAGTGTTCCGCTAATGGTTCCTCCATTGAGGCAGTTCCAGCCGAGGTAGAAAGAGATGGTTTCACCAGCTTCGGATCAGTAGAGAGAATATGGGGCTATTTGAGGATATCCTTGGGACTCTCTACATCATTATAGAGCAAATTTCAGTCATGGTGGTGCTCGTCATCAGAGTTAAATAGGTCATAGAGCAGGTTGTGGTCAGCTTCATGCTTTAGCGTTGCCAGTTCTAGGTGATCCAAACTTCGTTCAAGGTACCCTTTTCATGTTTTCAACTTGTGTGTATACCTTTTTAAACTAAGGAGAAATACATGAATTCATATAACCTACCCTTTTCAATACATTCGTACTTGAGGTATAGAGGGTTCATGTTCCCTTTTTGTGGACTACTCTAGTTGGAGGTCGAGATGAATTGTTTGAAGTATGTATAGACTACAAGTTGGTGTTGGCGCATAACCACTCTTGTTGAGATTTTCTATGTGTACAGATATGAACATATGATTTCATCATTGAAATGGATTAGTTGTATTTGGTGCATGATATTTTGGGTTGATTTCAGAGGCATGTGGTGTTCTTCCATGCTGATGGATAGTCAATAGTGTTTGTTAGCGAGTGGGACCCTTGCATGGGTCCGAGGCATGTTCCGTATTTTTTATTCCTGATGTCTGAGTTGATTTTGGGTTCATTGGATATTCATCAAACTTTGATTCCCTTGTTCATGGAAGAACACTCTGATGTCTTCCCAGAAGAGGTTGTAGCCTTATCCCCTTGGAATGATATAAAGTTCATGATCGTGCTACAACTGATCATGTATCTTATATAGATTTCATTGTATAGGATGGTCCCAAAAGAGTTATGGGAGCAGTGTATATAGAACGAAGGTCTGTAGTAGTGTAGTTTTGTTCGACCGACTGTGTCACCATTGGGCGCACAAGTTTATTTCATGAATAAGGCTGAGGGTAGTTTGCAGTTGTGTATCGATTATTATTTCTTGAAAAAATTGAAAGCGAATAATCGTTATCCTCTTACATGGATTGATGATTTATGAGATCAACTGAATGGTGAAATTTGTTTCTCAAAGATCTATTTGTGGTCTGTGTATCATCAAATGTGAGTAAAGGACGTGTATATTCCAAAGACCACTTTCTATTGTATTCATAGAAATTATGAGTTCTAGGTGATTCCATTCTGTGTGAAAAAAATCCCCAAATATGTTCATTGGGTAGATGAATAATTTGATCTATGTGTTAATGGGTTTGTTCATATTGGTTTTCATTGACAAAATCCTTGGGTACTCTGTATCTGAGGAGGAGCATGAAGATCATCTCCATGCCATTTTAGGAGTTCTTCATTGAGAGAAGATGTTTTGGAAGTTGTGGAGGTGTGAGTTTTGGGCACAAAAGTCCATTTTTGTGCTATATTGTATCCTAGTAGGGAGTAGCTATGGATCAGTCAAAGATAGAAGTAGTTGAGTCTTGGGATGTCTCAAAGACAGTAGTAGAGGTGTAAATATTCCTCTGGTTTGCTGGTTGTTATAGGAGAAATGTAGCTGATTTCTCTTGGGTTGTGACAACTCAGATGGAATTGACTTGAAATTATTAGGTGTTCATGTGGAGAGATCAGTGTTAGGATTATTTCAAGAATCTAAAAGAGATAATGGGATGTTCTCCAATTCTTCGACTGAAAGCAGATGGAGTTTAGTTTCATGCTATTTGTGATACATCATTTCATGGGTTGGGATATGATCTAATAGAGCAGATATCTGTCATTTCCAATGGGTCTTAGATGTTTTGGCCCTATGAACATAATTATGCTACCCATAATCACAAGTTGCATGTAATGATGTTTTCTCTGAAGCTGTGAAGACACTACCTCATTGGGGAGCTCTTTATGGTTTTCATCTATCATAAGAGATAGAGGTATGTCTTCTCTCATCATGACATGAACTTATGATAGTGTCAGTTTATTGTGTTTTCAAATAATTAAGACTTTAAAATCTCATATAAACCTGTAAAGGGGAATGTTATAGCTCGTGCAATGATTAGGAAGTCTTGTAGTGATGCATTTCAAGAATCAGGTGATTTCAAGCAAGTGATGGAAGAAATTTCAGTGTTACATATGGATATGGGGGAGGTTTGTGGTAGAGATTGTATTTTCCAGATGATGGTGTTTTCCTCACTGGTGATGTAAGTATAAGAGTCCTAGTTGAAGGATCTTGAGTTGGTGGTCAAGAGAGAACGAGTAGTTTGTGGCAAGGCCCATGATGGTTGGATTGAGGATGAAAAAAATGAGTGTTGTTTCAGTGAATTATTTTTATTCCTTTTTTCACATGATATTGTTCTTGGAGAGTTTCAATGTTCTGCATTAGTGATTAATCTTGGAATGAAAAAGATGTATCGATCCTTTAAGAGTTATTTTTGGTGGCCTAGGACAATGTGTGTTGTTGCAGATTTTGTGTCTCAATGTTTGGTATGAAAGAAGATGATGGTTGAGCACCATGTCCCTAGAGGGTTTCTCCAGATGTTATATGTTACTCCATGAATGTGGGAGGACATCTCGATGGGCTTCGTTACCTATTCACCTCAATCTCAAGGAGGCTTTGACTCTATATGGGTCATAGTGGATCGTTTGAGAAAATCAAAGCAATCAAAGATTCGAGCTCAGGGGAGGATTTGTTGATGCATAATTTGGAGGGGGTGGTGAGACTCCACGGTGTTTTGAGAATGATATTTTTTTTATTGAGACCCACATTCTAACTCCAGGGTAGGGGGAGGTCTCCATCATTCTTTTAGTTCTAAAATTTTCCATAGCATTGCCTTTCATCTGCATATGGATGGTCATAAAGAGTAGACCATCCAAACTCTTGAAGACATGTTGTACTATTGTGTCACGGATTTTGTATGTTCATGGATGAGTCACATACCATAGGTATATTTAAATTACAACAATAGTTTTTACTCCACCATCAAAATGTCACCTTTTGGATCCATTTATGGCTAGACTTTCCATTATTTGTTCTAATGGAATGTGATCGGAAAGTCACCATTTCTTGGGCTAAAACTAGTACAAAATACAACGATGATGGTTCTGGTGATTAACTAGAGGATGAAGGCAATACAAGATAATCAAAATTCCTATGTTAATCATAGATGAGACTATAGCAGTTTTATGTTAGGTATCATGTGATTCTGAAGGTGACTCTGCATCTTGGGCTGTGATGGTTTTGTCATGGGAGTAAACTTTCTCCTTGGTTTGTTGGGCCTTCCGAGGTGTTGGATCATTTTGGGGTATTGCCTTATCAGGTTTCACTTTCAATGCTGATGAGCCATATACATGTTGTTTTTCAGGTTTCATAGCTATGATATTACCATTATAATGACTCTCATGACATCGATTGGGGCATGATCGATGCTGATGATAATAAGACTATCGAGGATCATCTTGTAGAGATCTCAGACTGCAATGAGAAGGTGTTATGCTGGCATTCTATTCCCTTACTTTGTGTTTTGTGGTGGCATGATGTTTTTAGAGGAGAGTACGTTGATACATGAGACATATATATGAACTCAGTACCCCAACTTGTTTGATGTTTATCTCTTTTTTTTATGATGATGTTTGTTTGTGGTTATTGACCTTTTGTGGTTATGAAATGGCTTTCTTCTGTTTATTTTTGTGGATTTCCCTATTTTAAGGGTATCTTTACAAGGATAGTGTTTAGGATTTTGTTATAGTTTCCATGCAGTCTTATGTGTCCCATTCTAAATCGGTTGAACTCCTTTGGTGGCGAGAGCCTTGAGAGGTGTCTCGATGGGTGGTTGTTTGGACCCCTTTTTTGTCTCATATTGGTTTTGATTTCTCAAGGATGATAATATTTTCTATGGTATCTAATATAATTTCCTAGACCACATTGGTCCATTCAATTGCTGATATCTTGTGTTAGAAGTGTTCTGGGACTTTAGGGTGACTTATCCTCAACACTTTTCTAAATTTTGAGTTTTGTGAACTATGTTTCGACTATTGTGAATAGTATTATTACTGAGTCAGGTGTTCTGTAATTGATTCATTTGTGAATTGAACTATTGGTGAGTCATTTTGAACTTTCGGTGACAGTGTGTCATTTTGAACTATCAGTGTCTGTGTGTACTTTTGAACTGTCAGTTACTGTGTGTCATTTTGAACTATCAGTGTCGGCCTATCATTTGAACTGTCGGTGTTGTCGTGTAATTTTGAACTGTTGGTTCTTTTTTGTCATTTTGAAATATTGGTGTCAGTGAGAAAATTTGATCTTTCAGTGCTGGAATTTCATTTAAACTGTTTTTGTCATCTTTTCCTTTTGAATTTTTAGTGTCAGCCTTTCATTTTGAACTATCAGTGTCACCGTGTCATTTTGAACTATCTATGTCGGAACAATATTTTGAACTGTCAGTGTCGGCCTATCGTTTAGAACTATTGGTAGCAGTGCCTCATTTTGACCTTTCAGTGTCAGTGTGTCATTTTGATATGTCTGCATTGGTGATTCAACTTCAACTATTGGCGTCGGTGAGTCATTTTTAACAATTGGTTCCAGTGAGACATTTGTGAACTGTGTTTGTAGGTTCCTATAGTTTTATCCCATTACCATTTTCATAGAATATAAATGTTTTCAAGGCATTTTTTATGGTATTTAATTCCGATTCGGAGACCATAACTCCTATATTAATATTCCTAAATATATGAGTGCCTTTACTTGGTCAAACCATGTAGTCTTGATGAGATTTTCTTTTACTGTCAAATCTAAAGCAAATCTAAACTGATGCTCCATTTAGATTTTCAAAGGGCCAAGATATCTTCCTCCCCTATTTTTTCCAAGATCTTCCATGTTATGAGATACCCAGAGTTCTTTCTCAGATAGGAGTTGTGCGATTGAACTGTGATCCTTGGAACATTTCCATTGGACGTTTTTCTATATAGTATACACCCCTGTTTAAGTGCTAGCAAGAACTGTCAATCTGTCTCCGCTATAAGGTATGTTTTACCACTATTACTCTTGGTTCATCCCTTTACATTTCTCATTTCAATGTTATTTCTTGTCATCTAAATTTTTTTAATGGAGTTTTCTTTAGAGTTTCATGGGGTGGTGGTGTCTCTGCATCCTCGAATGGATGCGGTCTTCTAGGAGAGGTGATCATGATCTATTGTGTTGGCCCATTATCATGCAATGAAAGTAGAGAACCATTTGACATTGCGTATTTATTGCTTCTCTTTTTACATGTAATCGTATATCTATCATGGTTTATTCCACTGGATCATAGCGGAATTGACATCATAAATATTTGAATTAGATAAAAGAATTGGTATCGATTGCTTCATAATGTTTTTAGCTCTTGATTTTCTAAATATTGTGATATATATATGTTTTGGTTTTTTATCTGGTTGTTCTTAATAAAAATTGGTAAATAACTTTAGCTATGTTTAATTGTAAATCAAAATGGTCAAATATAGAGAAGCATTTAAATGAATCTGGCTTTTAATTAATATTATGATGAACAAATTGATGCAGTAAACATGTTTAATGGGATTGATTGAAAAAACTAAATCATGATTGATGATTTTTAATTAAATGAATGTTATATTTAATTGTTAAATTGATTTTTGATATCTATAATAGCTTTTTGGTTAGGTTTCCCATAGTTTAAACCTACTAATAATGAATCAATTTGTCCAATATGTATTAAAGAATTGTTTTTTTGATAAAAGAAAATTCCTAATAGGTTTTGGAGTTACCCAATTTATTGTAATTCTAAATGACTTTTCCATTAGATCCATGAGTGTTGATTTCTTGTGAAGGAATTATGCCTTGTTTAGGGGAAAGAGCACAGTTTCCTTGTTGTTTCCTACTGCGTTTGAAGTGTTGTGAGACTGTATGGCTGTTGTGAGATGTGGGGTGGAGAGGCGTAGTGTGTGTAGTATCAGTGAAACCTATAGTGGAGATAAGCATCAGTTTATGCATGTAAAAGTAATAGGGGACATCAGAGGTGATGAAACAAGTTTAATATTTACTAACCTACTAATGTAGATGTTGGGTTTTAATTTAATCTGTTGTGAGTTTATTTTCTTTACATCCCCCACTTCTAAATGTAGATGGTCTTTATTTCCATCTTTCCAAAATAGGTGAAGACGCGTTGGGTATGCCACATGTTTTTTTGTTTAGATTATCGAGGATGGATGGATCTATTCTCCCGTTATTGTTGGCAAGGCCTTGATGGGTTGATCATCTACTCGCTATATTGATCCCCATGTGTTTGGTAGTTTAGTTATGATTTTCTATAATGCTTGGAAATAAGGAATGAAATGATGTTTTTAATAAATTAGCGAATAAATGATGTTGAATCCATGGGGTTGGAGATTTCTAGGATGTATTGTTGAGGTTATAACTATGAGGAACTGTGGACTAGGTATGGTTATGCCTACAGGGCATGGAACTTGTTGTGATGCTAATGAAAAGTAATGAAGAGAGGACAATGTTGAACTATTGGTTTAAGAATAAATTAATGTAATGTGAAAATGATAAAAATGAAATTAAGTAATATTATAAATGTCTTCAAATGGTTGTGTGCTTATACAATATCTAGTCTTAGTTGTGTAATGTGGGAGTAAGAGAGATGTTAGTTGTTGTTTTGTCAGATACATCGATTTTCCCATATTGTGGTTGTAAGCTATGTTATATCATGTACTTTTCTTGTTTCTATATGCTACCCACCATTTCGGTTTGGGAGACTGGCACCCCAGGGATTCTGAGATCTGGGGGTGTTTTCCCCATCATCCTAGTGGTAGGATGGATGGATGACTTCCCCCTTTTCCCTTGTTCTCTTATCATGGAAGTTACTTGTACTAGTATTCACATTTGTATCTTTTTCCCATATATGTGTGTAAAGAGATGTAATGTCTTCTGTTTATTTCACACACATATAGTCTGGATATAATTTCCTTTTTGATGCTAAAGGTATAATGTGTACATGTTGTGATGGCTTGAGGATACATACTCAATCTATTGTTATGTAATGGCTTGAGGCACAATAACCTATTCACCATACACATTATGTCAGTTGTGGTGGATATCAGAAAAATACTTGGTAACATATGGTTGTGTGGATGGTGTGGTCTTTCACCCAGGTGTCTTCTTTATATCCTTGTGTGGCATGAGGAGTAGGTTGTGGTGCTCGTCCAGGTGTCTTCCATCCATCCTTTTTGGAGGTAAATGGCTTAGGATGTGCGATAATTGGTAAAAAGTGGAAAACTAGTGGGGAAGTGGTATTGGGGTACCCTTGATATTATATATTACATTATATACCGTTGTATATGATACTTGGTGAGAGTAGAAGAGTTCAGGCTAGGAACTTATTATACCTATATAGGTGACGAGTTAGTTCATTTGTTGTTCAATGTACTTTAGCATGCTATATTTACCTTTTCACTAGAGACTCTAGGAACGACCCTATTGAGTATATTGTTATACTCACCCTATTTTATATAAATTTTTTTTCAAGTCACATGGTCTAGGTTGTATATCAGGATAATTACTACTATATTGGGGTTTGGAGGAGCTTTTCGGGCATTGTGGTCACTACCGCTATATTTTTTTTACTTGCAATTTTCCCTTTCACTTGTATTTTTTCATGCATGACATTACCTATATGTACTTCGGTTACATTTTATATTGTAGTCTGAGTTGGAGCTGGTAGGAGTCTATCATAACTCTCTCTTTAGAATGTGTCCTCTTATAGGTTAATTCCTCCGATTTGTGTGTTTATGTTACCCTCAGTGGTAGTCGCCAACACAAGGCCTACTGGAGGCATCACTCGGGTGTCACTATCTCCCTTCTCACATTTCCTTCCAAGGAGGGGTAAAATTTGTGGGGAGGGGATCATTACACCGATGGTGGTGGAATAAATATCACTTTTGATTGGAATCTAAAAATACTTCATTGATGCAGATAGGGATAAGTGACTATCCCAAATTTCCGATGCTTGATTTATTGTAGAATGGGAGCAAGGGATCATTACACTGAGATATGGATCTGGATTCTCTTTGGTGATAGTCTATTAGATTTTTTAATACTTTTTTATTATATTTTTATCTATGTATGCATGTGTATATATTTAAATGTTTTCCGATTCCTTTTTTTAGACATTCAATTACAATTTTTTTCTATAGGGTGCGGTATATTACTTTATATGACTATTTGTTTTTATTTTGATTATTTTCCTTCCACTGTTACTTGATATTATGCTTCAAATAATTTTGTCATTCATTACCCATATGTGCTACTATTATTCTAAGGGTATAGTCTCCCCATTATACCACCATGGACCATCACTGGTAGCAATGGCCTCTATAATCTAGGATGGCGTGCTAGATGCCTTTTGACCAACCGGCTCAGAGCATCACCTAGTTGATTCCTGGTCGAGTCATTACAAAGATGTATTAGAGGAATTTCATTTTTTTTACTCTTTTGGGAAGGTAAAAGGGATACTGGGACTTATTGGAATTAGTTAACAACATGTTCCTAGTATTAGATATCCCATATATCATGAAAACGAATAATTACAATGGATGTCACTTGATGTTCTGAATTATGTATGTTATTATTTTTAATTCCACCGTTGGGTGATGCACATCCAATATAATATTTATAACTATCTCAAGAAGGATATAGAGGATGATACTATAGAGTTCAATCATTTAGTTACTAAGTAATCACAACATCATGATTGGATAGATAAGAAAAATTTAAAACTATGCTAATATATTCCTCATGTAGTGAAGTTAAAGGTGAAATTATTTTCGTCTAACATGAGGCTTGTTGAAATCAGAATAAGAAGATGACAATAAAAGGCTAATGTCAAAAAAAAAACATTCCCATTCACCAAAGTGTAATATAACCAATGAATTATCCTTCAATATCACCTCAATACCTTTCATTGTTTATTAGATGGTTTTTCATATAACATTGAACATGGTTTATTGTACATATTCCTTTTTTTCATTTCACATTACATATAATGTCAAGGAGGGACTCTAAGTGTATATTATATCACTTATTTATGTTTTTATGAATAAATTTGAACATAATTATTATTAGTTACATGTCTATTTTCTTATCTTGACTTTCATTTCCTGATAAATTTCATTGACTTGAAAAGTAATAACCATATATATATGATTATTTGATCACTTAATAATAATTTCTACATTAATTCTGCATACCTTTGCAGAAATGATCTCCCATTGGGCATGGATCATTGACAAGTATAAGTATAATTCCTAATCTCCATAACACTAGAGTTGGCCTATTTAGATTATGTATTAGGAATCATGATTTTTAGTTTTGGAAATATGGGAACCAAAATATCAGGAATGGAAGAATGATCTATCATTTTCATAGGAAAAGGGTTCCATGGAGAATAATTTTGACTTTTCAAGGACCCTATGTCGGTCTCTAAAAATATTTCTCATTTTATGTAAATTAATATTATTTATTCTATTCATGAAATAGAGGTGGCTTATACAGATATAAATCATTTTTTCTTGAATTATTTTATGAGTTTTATCCCTAAAATGTATTTCTACAATTTATAAAATTCCATGTTCACGTTTTTCCCTAGATCATGTAGAGTGTCTTTTTAGTGAGCTAAAAATCATCTTTTTTCTCAAACCACCCTTTTTGGATTTTCATTATAGTGAGACCTATGTCTCTTTCCATAGTTATTACATGTTCATGAAAGTCATACCAACATAGGTGGTGTTTATGATTGAACAGGTTTGACCAAAATTGTTTTTATTTTAATTCAGGCATCTTTGACAAAAGGTAACTTTAGTTTAGGTCATACGAATTTTTCCAATGGATTATATATCGATAATGTGTATGATACACAAGTGTGTAGTACCAATGATTATAAATATATATGAATAATTAAATTATGGAATGTGTAAATAATAAGCCAGTGATGTATGAGTCAACAAGAAATAGAGATTAAAGATATTAGAATAACCATTACTAATGGTGTAAAACTAAAAAAATACTCAATCTATGGATACTGGTTAGAGTAGGCTTGCCATTGCCACACATAGTCAATGTAAAAAATTGTGGTTACAATAGAGAAATGTAAGAGTACAATATCAATATTTAATAGTGTAAAACTAATGACATGCTAAATCGTTGGAGACTATTGGGATTATGATATCTATTACCACACCAATCCCATCACTATTACAAATTTCTCTATGATAGGAATAACCAAGATCACTGATCAACTAAAATGTTAGTTGGCGTTGAAATAGAAATCAGAGGTATGAGATGGGTTCATGGAGAATATGCATATTCATGAAGATGTTCAAATATCTCAGTAACTACATCATTTTATATGGAACACATATTCAATGTGGGAAGATGGTGTATGGTACTAGTCCAACCAATGTGTTCCCATAATTTAGTGCCCCATTTCATCGACCAATGGGATGAAAATAATTTATGTATTAAGTCATAATGGTCATGGGTGATCCAACACATTCTTGAATTCTGTTTTATCAAGACAAAATGTTTGTGTTCTAATAATAAGATGTATAAAAATCATGATAAAAACATTTAAACTAATTTTTTCTAGGACTAGATGATCGGGATCTTATTAATATACTAAAAACAGTTTTTGGAAGTCATAAGGGTTTCCCTGTATAGATTTTACTCATATAACATGAGAAAATTAATTTCCATTTTATGTAGTTGGGATTAGAATGAGGGGCCATAATGTCCCTATGTATATCATCATAATGAGAAAAAATCGACATTCATTTAATTGAAATTAAATCCCATAATATATCTTGTTTTTATATAGGGAAGGAAGTATTTTATATACATATTTGTTCTAACCTGGATAGGGAATCATATGGTCAATATATATCTCATCAGGATGAGAATCATTCCACATGTAGTTATTTGAATGAAATGGTATCAAATATATATCTAACTAGAACATAAGGAATGCGTCATCATGTTTTTAACATGGGTATATACATAAGAGAACTTGTGTGGGAATATCCAATAAATATATGTCTAAAACAAAGGGGATGCATAATTTATATTTTTTATTTTTATGATGGGTCTATAAAGCCGGATCTATATATAACACTATTAGTTATTATGACATTATCTCCTCCAAATAAATTAAATTTATTAGATATCATGGGATTCAAGAAGTAATGAGTTTAAATTAATCATAATATACAATATCAAAATAACTGACCTGTTAAATTATAAGACAATATATGAATAATAAAATTTTAAAATAATTTATAATTTTTTTGAGAATTTAATTATAATGATAAATATTAACTCAATCTTTGGTAATGTATTTAAGTGTTTCACAGATATATTCTTTCCATAAAATTGGTTAATATAGGTTTCGTGAGAAGAAAATATAATTAATTTATTCACCTTTTGAAAATTTATTTATAAAAAATGAATATAATTTTGTAAATTATCATTTAAAAACCATCATAGTGTTTCTTTAAAAGTAATTTTTAAATATTTTTTTGATGAATATCGAAAAATGATAATTTTTTAGTGAAATTCTTTTTTTAGTTTAAATATTTTTATAAGATTTATTTTTTAAAAATGGTGTTGAAGGAAGAATTATTTCATCTACAATATTAATTAATATTATTTGTTCTATTATAATTATAATTATGTTTTATTTTGGAATGAAAAAATTTTATACATAAGAATTATTTTTTTCTAGAAAAATTATTTTCCTCTTATTTTTTGGGTTTGATTTTAAATTTATTTATTTCACATCTATGAGGATAATTTCATGGAATGTATTCCATATTTGGGTACAAATTGTTTAATGTGGAAACATCCAATTTTTCATAGTTAATAGTAAAAATACTGAAAATTCATCTCCACGATTTAGGTTAAAATTGGTTTATAGAGTGGTTAAACCTATATATAAGGGTGGGTTTTCCAATTAATCATTTCTAAACAATATTTTTTTCCATATATATAAATAATAATATCCCAAATTTTATTATATTTATATTTAGAATAATTTTCCTTGAGTATTATGTTTTTATGTTTTAATATTTTAAGAAATTCAATGTGTGTCATATCACCAGCTTATAATAGGAAGTACCTTATTTCACTTATTCAGACTAATTTAAAAAATCTAGATTTACCAAACCCTAAAAAAATATATTTTAAAGCTCCCTAGTAATTAATTATAGGATCTTTTCTTTTTAAATTAATATTCCAAGAGTTCTTAATATGGGATTTAAAGAAGGCGTACCAATGAATATGCAATCATACAACCATACTCCTTTCAAATTATTTCTTATACTACCTCAACTAAATATATGGTCTTCCCCATAAAATATTAAATTACGTATCCCAAATGTAATAAAATATTACTTTGATAAAATACAAAATATTATTCCCCTTATTTTCCATGAAATTTAATGTCAAAGTATTGCTCATGTGTACTAATAGACTACCACCTCCACATAGTGATAAAATTATTTTTCCATCACCATATTTCTAATATGATTATTATGATCTATTTAAATATAATATATTGTATTTTTGAAATAAGTAAAATTTTGGAACTATAATATAATATCTACCTTTTATCTTCCAATATATTAGAAACTAATAACATCACTGGAGGGTAAGTGTGTACTACCACCTCCATGAATGGATGCATTTTTTTTTCATTTCAGTTTTACATGAGATATGATATTGATAATTTTAATATATATATATATATATATATTATTTTTTATATAATTTTATATTTTGAATGAAAATATAACATTTTTCTATATTACAATATGGTTATTAGAAAATGAAAACGGTGTCATGCATACGTACAACTTACCGTCTCCATGACTGATGTTAATGATTTTTCTATTGACACCTTTTATGGATAATTATAAATAATTATATTATTTATCTACATGATATTTATATCATTGTTTATGTTCTATTTTTAATGTTACCATGAGAAATTTAAAATTATAAGAACTTTCAAACTAAACCTCTCATGAAAAACGAAACACCTAACACAAAGAGTTGATTATTTTAATACTAAATTTTCAATGAATGGGTGTTGAAATGTCATATGTAGAAAATATATGATATAATAATTATTAGATTATTCATTTTTATATTTCTACTATTTTTACATTAATTTTACGTAAGGTTTTAAAACATTCAATGTAGGTCAAACTATAAGTAAGTTTTTTTGTCTCACATTTATTTTTTTAAAGCACTGGTCATATTTACAACATGTTCATTTTATGGGGTGTATATACTTTTTATCAATGTATTTTATTATTTTTATTTAAAAAATTAATGGTATTTACATATCCATGTAATGTTAAATATTTTATAAGTTTTTCATTCTAAGGTTACCAAATTGTAAAGGGTTTTTTCCACAAACTCATTATTTACCATGACTGGTTATAATAATGTTTCTGATGATAAAATTTCATGATCAACCTCTCAAGAATCACATTAATTGTTTATCTTAAAGTAATTAATTTAAATTTTAATAAGTGTTAAAATTTTCATCTATTTTTGACTACAAATTATTGGTAATTTTTTTATAACAAAAACAGACATTATTTCATATTTAGTCTAGAATATTTTTCTATCAAGTCTTTATTTTCATTAAACAATTTTCATGAATGTTTTTAATATTATACTTTTTTTAATTCACATTTTTCTATTTTTTGATCTTTTTAAAACGATTTAAGATGTATATTATTTTCATTATCTAAATGTGTTTCTTATTACTATTTATCAAAAAAATGAATGGAATATTTGTTTCAACATACACAACTTAATAAATATTTTTTACTATCATAAATTATTAATGATTTGGATATTCCATTAAATATTTCCAATTTTATTTTAAAATAAATTATCTGACATTATATTTGGGAGATTTTAATGTTTTGTGTGGGTTGCATCAAAATTAAAAAGTTGTTACCCTCAGGAAATATTTCAACTGATTTTACATTTGCTTTTCTAGGGATATGTTCCAATTTTTATATACTTATTGTTTTTTAGGATGTTTTATTATTATTATAATGAGATATTTGTGAAACCTTTTTATTTTTATTGGGTAATGTTGTGATGATATCATTAAATGTTTATTAAACCCGTTTGTTTTCCATCATTTATAATTTATGATGGATTTTTAATATTTTTATGGTACACATATGAATGGATAATAATTATGTTATTGGTGGGATTGAAGTTATATAAAAATACAATGCATTTTGTAAGGATGGATATCTCATGAAATAATAAATAATAATATGGTGAGTGAACCCTTTTTAGTAAGGGAATATATTATGTATGATATTGTTGGTTGTGAAAATTGACTAAAGAAATGATAGAATGGGGAATTAACCAAATTCACTTTGGTAATTTTTACAGTTATCCCTGACTAAGGAAACAATTTTCTATGATTAAGTATATGCCAAAAACTTATGTCACATGCCAATATTATACTTCAATGGATCGTTTCATCTAATTAAATTATGATTCATATCTTATGAACTACTAAATATTATTATATGTTTCAAGATTATGATCTATGATATGTAGGGTAGGGTTTTAAAATTTTATTCTCATTTTCTCATAACATTATGCATAGGTAATATCTATGTTTTCATGGATATATCTCTTGGTTACCCTTACTGACTATCCAGACTCACCCTTAATTAGGTCTCTTTATTCATAGAATATAAATAAAGGATTTAAATATGATTATTCTAATATGTTTAATATATGAAAAGATCATTTTGTAGATATTTATGATCATTAATAAAATAATAATGTTTTGTATATATTCTTAAAGGACACTATATTATTTATTGCTCTATTGTGGATCATAATATTCTTTAATTAATTTTCATATAATAAGACGTAGTATCTTTGTGTAAAAAGTTTGGTTCAATATAGTTTGTATCATTGAATTTTTTTGAAAATCATTATAAATTAGGATTAAATAGATTTGGAGAGAACTATGTATATAACTATATATATAGAATAACATCCTAAAGTTATTTTAAGGTAGAGATTCATTATTTTCCAAATAGTAAATCCATTTCTAGATATTACAATTGGATGTGGATTTGGCATAGATGTTTCTCGGGGTAATAAAATTGAAAGTATATGGTTGAGAATATATCTTCTATCATTCTGGTGAATTGTGAGTGTGACCCTATTGAAATCCTATTTTGACACTCCCATGGACTTTTTTGGGTTAATTTACATTTATTTAGTAATCCTTATGAATAATTGGAATAGATAATGAGCATTAATAACCTCTGTTAAATGTACAATGTCATTTAATGAAACAATGCTATCATGATTCATAATTCTTATAAATTTCCAATCATGAATATTTGTATTCCAACCTTGATTAAATTTTATCAAACTATTTTTTGGTTTTAGTAAATTGATATAACAAGAATGGAACCCTTTTGTTATTGAATTAGATGGAAATAGAAATGAGTTCCCTTATATAAAACCATATGTTATGGAAGTTGGAATGGAAAATCTAGTTTCAATGCTTAAGTATCATTCTAAGGAACTCAATCATGCCAAGCATTAAAATTAGAACTGGAGGGTAAATATTCTCATGAACCCTTTAGGATAAAACATGCACATTATTTTAGTGGGTCCACTAATCAACTAGTTTATTAGAAATGGATCTATACGACTAAAAATATATTTTTCATTCTCCAATGTTTAGACAAATAAGATGTTATTTTAGTTTTTTATCATTTCAATGTAGAAGATTATCTATGGTGTAATCATATAAAAAAAATAAAGAAATGTGAAAAATGAGTCTTTGGGGTAATATGATATTAGGAACATGTTTTTCAATAAGTACATTTCATATGTTATACATATAAAAATGACTAAATAATTTCATTGTCTAATTTAGAAGGATGAGAAAACTATGAAAACATATCGGAAAAGATTACATGAATTACAAGGTCTAATTTTTTAATTCTATTTTAACTTGGATATAAAATTGATTGATTATTCATTGTATTAAAACCAAGTCTCCAAAGGAACTTATCTAAAAGTCACTTTAGTATATATGAATCAATTTTTCAATATAACAATCCTTCCCCTTATTACATATTTAAAAATGATTTATTACATAAACTTGCACTAAAGACAACTCCGAGGTTAGAGAGCTCTATTTTCTTGGAAGATTAGGTGCATTAATTGAAACCTTTAGATATAAAATAAAATATCAATATTTAAAAATTATTTTAAATGAACCAAAAATTACCTTCATAAATATAATTTTATGGGATAACCTGAGGATATTCATAAGAAAATGGCATGTTATGAAGCCCAGTAAAGGAGTAAACTAGGAATAACATGAATAAAACAATAAATCTTAGGCAATTGACATATCAATGGAGAAAAATAGAAACATGAACATAAAGTCATGATATAACATTATTATCATAACATGGAAATGGGGAACAAAATACAACATGATATTATCATGACCCAAGGCTCATTGTGTAACACCCGAGACTTTTATGTTATATAAATCATCAAAGGAATCTTTTTCTACACAACACTTGCTTGGATTTCTCTACACGCAATCACGACCTTCCTCGATAGCTTGCGTCGTACGCAATACCGAGTTTCACTAAACAACAATATGCTATTAAAAATAGCCGTTATGAATAGTAATAACCACTTTTTAAATTTTAGAAATTTTAGCTCTCAAAATGGACTTCATTTTTGGATTCGGAGTATCGAATTTAGCCTAAGGTGAAATTTTGGTACTTTTCGGATAACTTTCATATTCTGATGAATAGTGAAAATTACTAAATTATAATTAAAAACAACTTTTTTAATCGAAATAATTAATAGTGATAAATCATTAATTTGAGTGGTTTTAAAGTATATTTAGAATATATTTTTACAATTTAATACAATGTTGGTCATTGGATGTAATTTCACATTTAAACCAGACATAATCAACTGTCAATCTTTTGATAGATATTGTTTCTTAAAAACACGCTATTTGTTTTAACAGTGGGATTTAATTATAAAATTAATTAATGCAACTTTTATGTTATGAATTTGGTAAAATAGACTTCATTTTTGAACTTGGAATATGAAATATAGCTTAGGATGAAATTTTGGCATTGTTCTGAAAAACATCAATTTTTGATGAATAGTGAAACTACTAAGTGGTAGTTAAAAAACTGAATTTTTCATAAAACTTAATTTTACCACTTCTGTGAATGGAATTTCAAAAATCCGAGAGACACGGTTGATGTCAGTAAGTAAAATGTGGTTCAATGAGATGAAAATAATTTTTGGTGAATAGTAACTTTTTACTTTTATTTACCACGGTTAAAAGTAAATAGGGTAATTAAGGGTAAGAATGATATTAATATTACCCTAACACATGTCCTAATTCTATTGGACAAGTGTATCTCGACCAAAAACAACCTTAAGTGTAAAATATTATCATTTAGTCCCACTTGGATTAGATTATGACATTTATTATTATTTAATTCAAAGAAGAGTTAAAAGAGTTAAAATCAAAGTTTATTTACTAAAACATTTTTAATATAGGGTTATACATAAGATAAATTCGATTTTAAATATTCATTAGAAAGCTAAAAAGATTTCCCACATAATGGTATTTTATTTGTAATTTTTAGACATCAAATAAGTTAATTTATTTATGACACAACGATGATGCAGTAATTATCTTATTAATGAAATATTGACATAATTGATGTTATAAACACCAAAATAAATATAATTTGAGACTTTTTATGAATTACACTAATTTTCTAGGTTACTATGATATATTAGTGTTGATTTAATCAACTTGGTTCGAACATATAATTCTTTTATGACTTTCACAAAAATCATATATCAAATAGTGTCAAAATTGACACAAAATAGTTTTTAAATCAAATATTATATTATTAATTGTTATTTTATTCCTAAAAATCTAAGGTTCGGCAAAATGACTTAGATAAGGATATATATATTAATAATAAACAATTTGGGGTTCGTTTGTCATGTTATAGTATGTGTATTAACCATATAGTGAAAGAAAACAAAAAGACATGGTAAAAGTTAAATTATTTAACTTAGAGTTAAATCTAATTGATAAGGTTAAAATAATACCCTAAACTTGTCTAAATCTTATTGGTTGATAGGATTTCGACCCAAACCCACTTTAGCTTCGAAATAATACCCTTTGGAACCATTATAAACCAATTTTGACATTAATATAAAATAATATTTTGAGGTATTCCTAAGGTGCCCCTCTCATCCCTTATAAAAGGACACCTCCTCCCCCTCCTCCTCACACCAATTTGAGAACTCAACCTCGTCCAACCCCTGAAATTTTCTCCTCTCCACTTCCCTAGAATAATCCTAGAGGTCCTGGTCTTCTTCAAAGACCAATCTTAGTTCCCTAAGTGGAGGATTCAAAGAAGCGTTCCAAAGATGAGGTAATATCCATTACCGATCTTTTCAATTTCTTTCTTCTTCAATTTCTTCTCCTTTAGTTGTTTCATGATAAAGTAATAACATCAGTATTACTTACATACTGATATGTTATTATAAATATGAAACAACCCTAATTCACCTTCTATCCATCCTACGAAAAAATGAAATCACCGCGCGTGCGTACGTACGGAATACCGTCTCCACGCTGTGGTGTAATCTATTTTTCCACCATCACTTTACAAGGATGGGTATAATGGTGTAATGAGTAACTATTTATGATTATTATAAAGTAATATTGTTACTGAAATAATATATATATACTCCAATACAGTTCCACGATCATAGGAACGATATCATCACTCGTGCGTACGTACGGAATACCGTCTCCACGATGTGATGCGACTCGTTATACATGATCATCATTACATAGTAATTATATAAATGAATTGAATGAATAAACATGATATATGTTACACTAATACCATTCTGGATATAATGAATCTATAACCTTAAAATAAGAATAAGAATGTATTTGGCAAAACACGCATAAGAACAAAAGGCAATAAAGACCCGAGTAACAGGTAACAATGAAATATTACTAACAAGAAGCTAAGAATATGACCATATATGATATCATATCAATATGTATGATTCTTGAATAAGTCAATAACATTATTTAAACCATTATACAGGAGCTTCGGACACGTACAAAGAAAATCGGATCTAAGGTAAGGGAAATATCACAATCTCATTTTTATCCGAGATTGTTTATTCGTAAGTATTTACTGGGGTGTATTTTATCATCCACGTCCATGTTTCATCAATATGTAATATTACTTCCATCCACTTACAATTGTTTAAATCCATTTTTACCCTTCGGTGAGTTTTTAGTAAAAGAAATGAAAGGAATCTTTTGTCGTTTTTCGTACGAGGTACTTTTTGACTTTTCCGACAAAAGTGCGAAGAATGTTTTTTTAACTTATACAGCATGAATGGATTTTTAAAACATTATTTCCAAGAAGCTTCCTTTACAAGTTTTCAAGTTTATTTTAATCAACTTCTTTTATTTTAAAGTTGTATGACATGTTATGAAAGGAAAAAAAATTTTGAAGAAGAAAGGATATTTTCCTCAAGAATGGAGTTCAAGTGTTTTATCAAAATTATTTTCCATCTAAGATAATAAAGGGTTCTGTTTTTATCCCTATTATTACATGGATTTGATTATGTTGTGATGGAAACATTTTTATGAATTCCTTTATCTTATATGAATTGTTTTATGATGTCATGTTGTTTAAGAATCCCATTTTTATTACATGGGTTATGCGATGATGTATGATTTATGATTATGTGGCACACATAAGAAAGGATTAATTATAAGATGGGTGGGACCTATATCTCCCTCTAATTAATTGGGTAAATATTTTATATCTCATGATATAGACAGGGCAGGAATGGTAGGTTATACCGGTTCAGTGAAACAGGACTGAAACGAGGGTTACTCGGTTCAGAAAGGGACTTTGTCCACTAAGATAGTCTTGGAAATGAGTCATGACTAACAAGAAATGATTTTCCATGATTATGTGTGCATGCCACAAAGTTTCATGTTTCATGTTATGATTATGGGGATCTCATTTTCACTTCTATGATTTATCCCATGTTATGATATTATGAGCTCTTTTGCAGGTTAAGATTTCCAAGAGCTATGTTCTTATGTATATGATGTGATTGATATTTCTTTTGTTTACCCTTACTGAGCATTTGAGCTCACCCTTTTATGTTTTCTTTTCCCCAGGATATAAAGAAAGGTTTTAGGTAAAAAAAGGTAAGATCTTTATGGGAGATATTGATGATCTTTCACCATGATTAGAAGATTACGTTCTGAGCTTCCAAAGACACTAAACTATTACGATCCTTGTGTGTGTGTTTTTGTTATGTACTAAGTATTCCACAAATGTAATGTAATGTCCATGTACGTCAAGATACGGGTCTCTTCAATTGGTATCAGAGGAAAGGTATAGTCAACCTTTGGAAACTAGGATGTGAAAGCCTTAGTAAGAACCCCAAGGATAAGTCTAAGCATAGAACACAATCTTAGTGTTTTAGAAATGTCCTTGAATAACCTAGGATAAGACCTTAAGCATGAAAATTTTATTCTTGAATTATGTGGTTTTCCTATTATAATTAGTGTCGCTCACACTATTCTTCTTGGTTTTAGTCTATGGCTGGAACACGAAGGAACCGTGTTAATGCGGAATGCGATGGGCAATGCAATGATTGTCCCCCTGAGCAACCAAACAATATGGGAGCTGGAATGCAAAATCTTGTATCCATGCTCACACAACTTTCTCAAGCTATGAATCATGCAGGACTTCCAAACGAGAAAAGGAAGGAGCAACATTCTGTTGAATCCTTCATGAGGCAGCGTCCACCTTCTTTCAGTGGGTCTACTGATCCATTAGTTGCTGAACAATGGATTAGTACTACTGAAAAGATATTTTCAGTTCTTCAATGTTCTGAACATGATAAAGTCATCCTAGCAGTGTATCGTTTGGAAGGAGATGCTGATCAATTGTGGAATCTTATTAAGAATACGAGGCAAAGGGATGAAATTGAGTCTATGGAATGGGACGAGTTCAAGAACTTATTTTTCAATAAGTACTTCCCTCGTATTCTCCGAACAAAGATGGAGAAAGAGTTCCTTGAATTGAAGCAAAGGGATGATGAATCTGTTAGTACCTATGAAGCAAATTTTACAAGACTTGCAAGGTACGCTTCTGGTATTATTATCCAACCTGAGAGTAAGATCGATCGATTCTTTAGTGGCTTAAAACCAAGTCTTCGAAGGGAGTTAGCCATAAGAGACTTCAATAGCTACGAGGAAATCGTTCGATGTGCTCTCAAAGTCGAGATGGAGATTGGAGTAACCCATCAGTCACATGGGTTTGATAAGAAGAGGAAGATGGAATTCAAAGAAAAATATAAAGAGCACACGGAAAAGAAGATGAGATTTTCCTTATGCTCAAAGTGTGGAAAGAAACATGGAGGGAGTTGTCTTAAAGGGACAAGTAAATGTTTTAAATGTGGAAAAGAAGGTCATCGGGCATTTGAATGCCGTGATAATGGGAAGAAGATGTCTAATGATGCAAACAAAGGAAGGGATACACAGAATGAACCTACTACACTTCAATGTTTCAAGTGCAAGGAGATGGGGCATTATGAAAATCAATGCCCAAATCCAAGGGTTGATGATGATGGTCGACGTAAACACAATCTTAAGGCTAAAGACAAAGGAAAGTCACATGCAATTTCTATCAGCGATGTGGAGTACGATAACGAAGTGGTGAAAGGTACACTTACCATCCACTCTAAAGTAGAAAATGTTTTATTTGATTCTGGATCCACCCACTCTTTTATTTCTAAAGAATTTTCTAAGGGTATCACCGTATTACCTCAACAATTAGATGTTGAGTTAGCTGTGACAACACCTAATGGCACAACAGTCGCATCAAAAGTTTATAATTCTTCTCCGATCGAAGTTTGTGGGAAAGTGCTTCCTGCAAATCCTGTGATCCTTCCTTTAGTGGAATTTGATGTGATTCTTGGCATGGATTGACTTTCTCTACATGGAGCTCATATCAATTGCCAAATAAGGGAAGTCACATTTCATATTCCAGATCAATCTACGATCGTATACCAATGGAAGGATGAACATAACCTTCCAGTGGAAATTTCTTCCATCTTATGGGTATTGATTCCACTAAATGAAGGTTATTTATCCCAAATGGTTGGTGAGAAACTCACGATTAAGAATATGCCCATTGTATGGGAGTTTGATGATGTCTTTCCGGAGGAATTACCGGGTCTTCCACCAAATCGTGAAGTTGAGTTTTCAATAGAACTCGTACCGGGCGCTTTGCCAATTTCAAAGACACCTTATAGAATGCCCCCAATTGAGTTGCAGGAATTGAAGAAGCAACTCCAAGAGAATCTTGATAAGGGATTCATATGCCCTAGTGCGTCACCTTGGGGAGCACCTGTTCTATTTGTTAAGAAGAAAGATGGATCAATGAGACTCTGCATTGATTATTGAGAACTTAACAAGATCACTATCAAGAACAAATATCCTCTCCCACGCATTGATGACTTATTTGACCAACTACGCGGAGCTCAATAAATTTCCAAGATTGATCTTCGTTCAGGGTATCATCAATTAAGGGTCAAAAGGGAGGATATACCAAAGACGGCTTTCCGTACAAGGTATGGACACTATGAATTTATAGTGATGCCATTTGGTCTTACTAATTCCCCTGCTATCTTCATGGATCTAATGAATAGAGTCTTTAGAGACTATATTGATCAATTTGTGGTAGTCTTTATAGACGATATTCTTGTCTATTTAAAGAGCAAGGAAGAGCATGAAGATCACTTGAGAATTATATTGAAGAACCTGATAAAGGAGAAGCTTTATGCCAAATTTACCAAGTGTGAATTTTGGCTTCAAAAAGTTGCATTTTTGGGTCACATAATCTCAAAAGAGGGGATATCTGTGGATCCAGCAAAAACAGAGGTTATCGAAAGATGGTCGAGACCAACAACAGTAACTGAGATTCGAAGTTTTCTTGGTTTGGCTGGATATTATCGACGTTTTGTAAAAGATTTTTCACAATTATCTAATCCACTCACCAAGTTGACTCGGAAAGGAGTTAAGTTTGTCTGGACAGAGGAATATGAAGAGAATTTCAAGGAGTTGAAAAGAAGGTTATCCAGTGCACCTGTGCTCACACTGCCATGTAGTGGAGAAAGGTTTGTGATCTACAGTGATGCATCCAAGAAGGGATTGGGGTGTGTTCTTATGAAAAATGATATGGTGATAGCTTCTGCCTCACGACAGTTGAAAATCCATGACCAAAATTACCCAACACATGATTTGGAGTTGGCTGCGGTAATCTTTACATTAAAGATTTGGAGGCATTACCTTTATGGTGAAAGGTGTGATATTTATACTGATCATAAAAGTTTAAAGTATATTTTCACACAAAAGTACCTGAATATGCGTCAAAGAAGATGGTTGGAGATGATTAAGGATTATGACTGCTCAATCCATTACCACCCTGGGAAAGCAAACAAGGTGGCCGATGCATTAAGTCGACAAGACCATGCTAGTTTATCCATGATGAGGATCAAAAAGGATCCAATATTTATGGATTTACAAAGGATGGATCTTGGAATTATAATGGAAGGGGAAAAATCTTATCTTTCTCAAATGAATGTTCAACCATCTATACATGTGAAGATTAAAGAGTCACATAAAGAAGATGTCGAGTTACAAAAGAAGGTGAGAAATGTTCCTGAATTCAACCTTGATTGTGATGGGATAATAAAGTTCAGGAATCGGGTTTGTGTTCCTTCCATCCCCGAATTAAAGAAGGAGCTGCTGGATGAGGCTCATAGTTCTTCATTCTCTATTCATCCTGGAAGCACGAAGATGTATAGGGACCTGAAAGAGTACTTCTGGTGGGATGGCATGAAAAGAGATGTTGCTGAATATGTCTCTCGATGCTTGGTTTGTCAACAAGTTAAAGCTGAGAGACAAAAGTCTAAGGGGATGTTACAACCATTACCCATACCCGAATGGAAATGGGAAAACATCACTATGGACTTTGTCACAGGACTTCCTAAAACATCTAAAGGCAATAATGCTATCTGGGTCATAGTTGATCGTCTTACAAAGTCTACACACTTCATTCCTATTAGATAGGATTTCTCTCTAGATCAGCTTGCCAGGATATATGTAAAGGAAGTGGTAAGATTGCATGGAGTACCACTTTCTATTATATCTGATCGGGATCCGAGATTTACCTCGAAGTTCTGGCGAAGTCTTCAGCATACTCTGGATACAGAGTTGAGTTTCAGCACTGCTTATCATCCCCAGACAGACGGTCAGTCTGAGAGAACAATTCAAACCCTAGAAGATATGTTGAGAGCTTGCTCTATAGATTTCAAAGGAGGTTGGGATCAACACCTACCTTTGGTGGAATTTTCTTATAATAATAGCTTTCACTCCAGTATTCAGATGGCTCATTATGAAGCTCTCTATGGAAAGAAATGCAGGACTCCAACTTGCTGGGATGAAGTTGGGGAAAGAAAGCTATTAGGACCTGATCTCGTTGATGAAATGGCAGAAAAGGTCAGATCTATTCAACAACACATAAGCGCAGCTCAGAGTCGACAGAAAAGTTATGCCGACAACCGAAGAAAAGACCTAGAGTTTGAAGTGGGTGATAAAGTGTTCTTACGAATATCTCCCTGGACGAGGGTTATGAGATTTGGAAAGAAGGGGAAGTTGAGCCCTAGATATATCGGTCCTTTCAAAATACTGGATCGTGTTGGGAAGGTAGCTTACTGATTGGCGCTTCCACCGAATCTCTCTCAAGTTCACGATGTGTTCCATGTATCTCTCCCGAGAAAGTACATACCAGATCCTTCACATGTACTCAGCTCAGAAGTTGTACCGCTGGAGCAAGATCTTTCTTATGAAGAACAACCGATAGAGATTCTGGATCATAGCGAAAAAGTCCTACGAAACAAGACCACTCGATTGGTGAAAGTTTTATGGAGGAACCACCAACTTGAAGAAGCTACATGGGAGCTTGAGGATATGATGAGGGAGAAGTATCCTCATCTGTTTGTTACAAAGTGACGAATTTCGAGGGAGAAATTCTTTTTAAGGGGGGTAGAATGTAACACCTGAGACTTTTATGTTATATAAATCATCAAAGGAATCTTTTTATACACAACACTTGCTTGGCTTTCTTTACACGCAATCGCGACCTTCCTCGATAGCTTGCGTCGTATGCAATACCGAGTTTCACTAAACAACAATATGCTATTAAAAATAGCCGTTATGAATAGTAATAACCACTTTTTAAATTTTAGAAATTTTAGCTCTCAAAATGGACTTCATTTTTGGATTCGGAGTATCGAATTTAGCCTAAGTTGAAATTTTGGTACTTTTCGGATAACTTTCATATTCTGATGAATAATGAAAATTACTAAATTATAATTAAAAACCAATTTTTTAATCGAAATAATTAATAGTGATAAATCATTAATTTGAGTGGTTTTAAAGTATATTTAGAATATATTTTTACAATTTAATACAATGTTGGTCAGTGGATGTAATTTCACATTTAAACCAGACATAATCAAGTGTCAAACTTTTGATAGATATTGTTTCTTAAAAACACGCTATTTGTTTTAATAGCGGGATTTAATTATAAAATTAATTAATGCAACTTTTATGTTATGAATTTGGTAAAATAGACTTCATTTTTGAATTTGGAATATGAAATATAGCTTAGGATGAAATTTTGGCATTGTTCTGAAAAACATCAATTTTTGATGAATAGTGAAACTACTAAGTGGTAGTTAAAAAACTGAATTTTTCATAAAACTTAATTCGACCGCTTCTGTGAATGGAATTTAAAAAATCCGAGAGACACGGTTGATGTCAATAAGTAAAATGTGGTTCAATGAGATGAAAATAATTTTTGGTGAATAGTAACTTTTTTCTTTTATTTACCACAGTTAAAAGTAAATAGGGTAATTAAGGGTAAGAATGATATTAATATTACCCTAACACATGTCCTAATTCTATTGGACAAGTTTATATCGACCAAAAACAACCTTAAGTGTAAAATTTTATCATTTAGGCCCACTTGGATTAGATTAGGACATTTATTATTATTTAATTCAAAGAAGAGTTAAAAGAGTTAAAATCAAAGTTTATTTACTAAAACATTTTTAATATAGGGTTATACATAAGATAAATTCGATTGTAAATATTCATTAGAAATCTAAAAAGATTTCCCACATAATGGTAGTTTATTTGTAATTTTTAGACATCAAATAAGTTAATTTATTTATGACACAAAGATGATGCAGTAATTATATTATTAATGAAATATTGACATAATTGATGTTATAAACACCAAACTAAATATAATTTGAGACTTTTTATGGATTAAACTAATTTTATAGGTTACTATGATATATTAGTGTTGATTTAATCAACTTGGTTCGAACATATATTCTGTTATGACTTTCACAAAAATCATATATCAAATAGTGTCAAAATTGACACAAAATAGTTTTTAAATCAAATATTATATTCTTAATTGTTATTTTATTCCTAAAAATCTACGGTTCGGCCAAATGACTTAGATAAGGATATATATATTAATAATAAACAATTTGGGGTTCGTTTGGCATGTTATAGTAAGTGTATTAACCATATAGTGAAAGAAAACAAAAAGACACGGTAAAAGTTAAATTATTTAACTTAGAGTTAAATCTAATTGATAAGGTTAAAATAATACACTAAACTTGTCTAAATCTTATTGGTTGATAGGATTTTGACCCAAACCCACTTTAGCTTCGAAATAAGACCCTTTGGAACCATTATAAACCGATTTTGACATTAATATAAAATAATATTTTGAGGTATTCCTAAGGTGCCCCTCTCCTCCCTTATAAAAGGACACCTCCTCCCCCTCCTTCTCACACCAATTTGAGCACTCAAGCTCGGCCAAACCCTGCCATTTTCTCCTCTCCACTTCCCTAGAATAATCCTAGAGGTCCTGGTCTTCTTCAAAGACCAATATTAGTTCCCTAAGTGGGGGATTCAAAGAAGCGTTCCAAAGAAGAGGTAATATCCATTACCGATCTTTTCAATTTCTTTCTTCTTTAACTTCTTCTCCTTTAGTTGTTTCATGATAAAGTAATAACATCAGTATTACTTACATACTGATATGTTATTATAAATATGAAACAAACCTAATTCACCTTCTATCCATCCTACGAAAAAATGAAATCACCGCGCGTGCGTACGTACGGAATACCGTCTCCACGCCGTGGTGTAATCTATTTTTCCACCATCACTTTACAAGGATGGGTATAATGGTGTAATGAGGAACTATTTATGATTAATATAAAGTAATATTGTTACTGAAATAATATATATATACTCCAATACAGTTCCACGATCATAGGAACGATATCATCACTCGTGCGTACGTACGGAATACCGTCTCCACGATGTGATGCGACTCGTTCTACATGATCATCATTACATAGTAATTATATAAATGAATTGAATGAATAAATATGATATATGTTACACTAATACCATTCTGGATATAAGGAATCTATAACCTTAAAAGAAGAATAAGAATTTATTCGGCAAAACACGCATAAGAACAAAAGGCAATAAAGACCCGAGTAACAGGTAACAATGAAATATTACTAACAAGAAGCTAAGAATATGACCATATATGATATCATATCTATATGTATGACTCTGGAATAAGTCAATAACATTATTTAAACCATTATACAGGAGCTTCGGACACGTACAAAGCAAATCAGACCTAAGGTAAGGGAAATATCACAATCTCATTTTTATCCGAGATTGTTTATTCGTAAGTATTTACTGGGGTATATTTTATCATCCACGTCCATGTTTCATCAATATGTAATATTACTTCCATCCACCTACAATTTTTTAAATCCATTTTTACCCTTCGGTGAGTTTTTAGTAAAAGAAATGAAAGGAATCTTTTGTCGTTTTTCGTACGAGGTACTTTTTGACTTTTCCGACAAAAGTGCGAAGAATGTTTTTTTAACTTATACGGCATGAATGGATTTTTAAAACATTATTTCCAAGAAGCTTCCTTTACACGTTTTCAAGTTTATTTTAATCAACTTCTTTTATTTTAAAGTTGTATGACTTGTTATGAAAGGAAAAATGTTTTTGAATAAGAAAGGATATTTTCCTCAAGAATGGAGTTCAAGTGTTTTATCAAAATTATTTTCCATCTAAGATAATAAAGGGTTCTGTTTTTATCCCTATTATTACATGGATTTGATTATGTTGTTATGGAAACATTTTTATGAATTCCTTTATCTTATATGAATTGTTTTATGATGTCATTTTGTTTAAGAATCCCATTTTTATTACATGGGTTATGCGATGATGTATGATTTATGATTATGTGGCACACATAAGAAAGGATTCATTAGAAGATGGGTGGGACCTATATCTCCCTCCAATGCATTGGGTAAAGATTTTATATCTCATGAGATAGACAGGGCTGGAACGTTAGTTTATACCGGTTCAGTGAAACAGGACTGAAACGAGGGTTACTCAGTTCAGAAGGGGACTTTGTCCACTAAGATAGTCTTGGCAATGAGTCATGACTAACAAGAAATGATTTTCCATGATTATGTGTGCATGCCACAATGTTTCAAGTTTCATGTTATGATTATGGGGATCTCATTTTCACTTCTATGATTTATCCCATGTTATGATATTATGAGCTCTTTTGCAGGTTAAGATTTCCAAGAGCTATGTTCTTATGTATATGATGTGATTGATATTTCTTTTGTTTACCCTTACTGAGCATTTGAGCTCACCCTTTTATGTTTTATTTTCCCCAGGATATAAAGAAAGGTTTTAGGTAAAAAAAAGGGAAGATCTTTATGGGAGATATTTAAGATCTTTCACCATGATTAGAAGATTACGTTCTGAGTTTCCAAAGACACTAAACTATTACGATCCTTGTGTGTGTGTTTTTGTTATGTACTAATTATTCCACAAATGTAATGTAATGTCCATGTACGTCAAGATACGGGTCTCTTCACATTTCACATGGATTAACATGTGTAAACCCTCGTTTCAAATGAATTAGAAGGAGTAAACCCTCATTGCCCATGAATTAGCATGATTAAACCCTCTTTGCACATGAATTAGCATGAGTAAACCCTCATTTCTTATGAATTAGCATAAGTAAAACCAAATTTCACATGGTGTGTCATGATACTAAACATTACACAATGTATTGGAGCAATATCTAGGCACACCTGTTATAATCATTCCATTTCATACATAAGTGTGCCACACAGATCATATAACATTGAATCATTCAACATCATAATTTAATCCATGATTAAGTATTGTGGAATAAATATATGAAAGTAAAATTAAATATGTATATTTTCAAATATGTTAATTCCCTTGATAGGGAAATAGTTATGGTATTCATTATATGTTAATTTTGGCTTGGATAATCGCGGTGCAATTTATGTCGAAAAATGACGTTATATGGATATTCATAAATTTGATTTATGAGAGAGATATAGGTATACAATCATTTATAACTGAAAAAGACTGGAAGGTAATAATGTAACATAATATCCAAACTAATTAAATAGATTTATGGTGCATAATATGGTTGAAATTCTTGAATGGAAATAAGAAGAGATAAATCTTTTACGGAATTTTTGCACGGTAATGGGTGTACATGGAACAAATTAATGAGATATAAATGGGATTATAATTAATAAAACATAAATAAGGAAGTATGGGGTCGGTGAAAATCATACCCCCAACATTTTTAATTTAAAAGAAATGTGTATAAAAACATAAAAAAACATGGAGAAAAATGAGAAAGGAAATAATCCCTTAAGAAAATTCAGCATGGTAACGGGTGCACATAAGGATTAATAAGAGGAATAAATGAGAGTGAAAGGGACAGTGATAATTTATAAATTCAATGGGACATTATTATGATATTTAATAACATATCCCAACATAGGAATAAAAAAATATTAAAAGACATAATGTTAAAATATGACCTGATTGAAGATATGGGTGGAAGATCGCTTACGAACTTTTGGCATAGTAACATCTTAGGTAAGAGTCAAAATGAGGTAAGATATGTAATCCCACTTTAAAATAATATAAATTATACTATTATATAATTATTATAAAATAATTACACTATAACCATTTGAAATTACAATAACTAAATTAAAATAAGATGCATGAATTTGAAAGGAGGAGGGGAAAGTAGGGATCCCTTATTTGGTTGTGTGATCCCAAATTCTTGGGAGACACTCGTTGGGAGCTTGGGGGAACCCTGTTAGGACAATAGGGAGTATGTGGAATATTTTGGATGACTCCAAATTGTTTTAGTGAAATGTAATGGGAGCTTTTGTGGGTTTATAGATTCATGGAGAGGGAATTCGTTATTATTTAGTTTTTGGACACTACACATTAAACTAATCAAAACCACAAACCATCCCATGGTTTCATCAAAATGGGATTGGTTTGAAAATTTTATTTGGAAAAGGGTCGAACATATTTAAATAGTAGGCATGCTTATGTGGAGGCGAGTCACACTCTCATGGAAATCATTTTAAACGTTAAAATATTTTATATATCTTGGATGGTCCACTATGGCATCATTAAATTAATTAAAAAAATATAAAATCACATTGTATTAAAGTTAAAACATATATTTGTAGAATAAAACTTTTATATTATTTCATTTCATCACTATTGGTTCATTATGGTGTCATAATACACATTATATATTTAAATGGTATTTAATCTGTACCGAAATATTTGATTTGTCTTGGAAAATAATGAAAAATTGATCATTGAATAATTTTGATGTCATTATTCAAAAATAATAGTAATTTTATCTAAATAATATAATAAATATGGTAATTTTCACTTTTAAAATATAAAACTTCATTTATTAAAAATTAACGAGTTTTGAAAAAAAACACTTTCCAAGCCTTAATGAAAATTACATTTGACCTCATAAAACTTATATGTTCATTTATACTTATTTTATAATAATAGTATTTTATTGAAATATTATTTATTCCAAAAATTCATTAATTCATCAAAATATATTCTTTAATTAAAAATATAATTTCATTTTTATCATATAAAAATTTAATTCATATAAAACTGAATACATAATCATTTATAGTGTAAAAACAAAAAAGAATATAATCACCACTTGTAATTAAAACGAGTGTTATTATAACACTATTATAAAAAAATATTAATAAAACCACATGTTAAAATAATAATTTATATATTTCTAAAAATAACAATTTTACCTGAAAAATCGATTTATCAAATTCCTTATATTTTTTAGAAAAAATATTCTAATATAGGTTTTGATAGAATAAATCATATTTTATAAAATTGGATTACACAATAAGTAAATAATTCCATAATACAAAACCTCTTATAACACCTTCAAATAACCTAAGGGTATGGTGTGAATTAGTGGTAGACTCTGGGGGTTGTTCAAATAATAGTGCCCGAGTGGTAATCTCTATGAACATGAACCTCTCTCGTTCAGGATTTAATTCAAGCATACATGTTGATGCTTGGATTGGGCTTCATCCTAAGAAAATCCAACTGATGCTACCTCACTCTCATGCTCTGACAATTGGACTTCTTATTAAGTAATTCTACTGGATGAGGCCATCACTTCCTCTATCTGAGTAAATTAGATTTTTTACAGCCCTATATTTATACAAATCTTTTGATCACTATCCAAAGACTATATTAGAAATGATAGAAATTTTGAATGGTGTTTTAAAATCAAAAAAATTATATCAATGGAAGTGAATTTGTTTTATATAACCATTTTACATAATAAAATATTTAATTTGATCAAGATGAATTTTCATTGATAAAATATTGGGGCCTTACAATCACCCCCCCCCCTTAAGAAATTTCACCCTCGATTTTTTTTTGTACACTAAAATAGGGGAAGCTACTTATTCTTTATTGCAACAAAAAGGTCTTTAGTCTTTATTGTTTTAATATCCTTCAATGAAGAAAGATTTCATTCATCATTATGGTATCATGAAATTATTTTCAAAATCATCTACTTCCTTTAACCAAAAACACCTCCAAAATCTTGGATTATATCGATGGAAGATCTGATTAGTCATTAAAAATGTATTTCTTATATATAATTTTTAAATATATTCTTGAAAAAGTTTTTTCATTAAATATACTTAATGATTAATCTTCAAATATTTCAAAATAGTGATTTGGTAAATTGGCTTATTTATATCACAAAACACAAAAATCTATAATTTGATACATATAAGTTTCTAGGAGGTCTCCCTCTTTTGCAACATCTAGAAAATTATTTAGTGCTTCATAAATTTGAAAATAAAGAGAAGAATTTTAAAATACCCTTATGGTACATCCAACACATAGCTTGGTAGGAAAGTTGAGAGTATAATATTATCCAATGGACGGTTCCTGATCCCTGAAAGAATCATGAAATTAGAGAGGTATTGGATGCCTCATAAACTTGTTTGTATGTATCTTTGATATTTGAAAATGTTTCAAAGTCATCCGAGCATGTCTTCCGGATAATATTTCCAAGTATTTTTTCAGTAAGAGACAAAGGATCTATTTGTGATATTCCTACTTCTATGTTTCAACTATGAAAATGAAAACACAATTTGGGGGGTTTGAATTCGTATCTAATAAGTATGTAAAAAAACAAAACATTAGAAATTGAAGGATAAACCTTTAGAGTATATACAAACTTATGATACCCTATGTTTCAATTCTGGTTATCCATGATCTATTTGATAACATATATTGTTATGGAATGTATTTATGCCATAATAATGGTTCGTTCTAAGATTATTAATTTACCGAACAATATTCCTCAGGCGTGTCAAACCAAGAGTACATCAAGGACTATTTTTGAGAACCAATTATTATTCATGTTTAGCTGAAACCAGTGTTTTCCAATATTAACCCTAGATACATATGTGGTAGATCCACCTCTACTTTCTCGTATCTTGATAGGTATGTATTTTCTTGATGAACCACTTACTCCATACACACAAAAATTTAGGGATTATTTTCTTATACTTAGTCTAATTCATAAAGATTTCACTAGGGTTTTCTAATCCTATATAAAAAATAAATAAACCTATCATTCAATACTAACTATAACAATACTACTTATTATTACATATTTAAACATGATTTCTTACATAAACATACACTTAAGAAAACATGGAGGCTCACAATATCTACTGTCTTGGGAAATTAGGAACATTACCTGACAACTAGAGAAATAAAATAAAACAATTTATTGTAAAATTATTTAAAATGTCCACAAAATTTATATCATACTTATCATATCATGGGATAACCTGGGGTCATACATAAGAAAATGACGAGCTATAAAGCCCATTAAGGGGGTAAACATGGCATAACATAAAGAATACAGTACATGTTTTGTAATAGGCATATCAATGTGTCACAAAAGAAACATGAACATAAAAAAATGATATAGCGTGGTTAACATTATATGTAAATATTGAAACAACATTCAACATGTTATTATCATGATACAAGTATCATTGCACGTGGATTAGCATGAGTAAACCCTCATTGCACATGAATTCGATTGAGTAAACCCTCATTAAACATAGATTAGCATTAGTAAACCATCATTGCACATGAATTAGAATGAGTAAAACCTCATTTTATATGAATTAACATTATTAAAACATCACTACAAAAGGCATATCATTACACAAAACATTACACAAATCCGTGGAGTGCTATCAGGGTGCACCATTTATAAACATTTTATTTCATGCATAAGTGTGTGTCATGTATCTTATAACATGTAATCGTTCAACATAATAAGTTATTCCATGATTAAGTAATTTGGAATAAATACATGTATTTACCATTCAATATGTACAGTTTTATAATGTTGAATACACTTGATAGAGAAATGGGTATGGTATTCACTTTACGATGATTTTGGTATGGAAGTTCACGGTGCAATTTTTACAGAATAACGACATTATATGGAGATTCATAAATTTGGTTGATGAGAGTGAAAGGGGTATCTCATAATTTATACATAAATTATATATTAATGTAATAATATAACATTCTATCACCACATATGAAATGGAATTTAGAAGCCAAATATGTAATAAATGCTTGAATGGAAATAAGAAGATAGAATTATTTTATGGAATTTTGGAATGGTAATGGGTGTTCACAGAAGGCATTAATGAAATATAAAATGGTCTTTAATCATTAAAACATATGAAGGAATATATGGTTGATCTTAAAAATCATTCCCCAAAATTTATAATTGAAAATAAAATGTTATAACAACATAAAGAATCATGGACAAAAATGAGAAAGGAGGGAATCCCTTACGAAAATTCAATATGGTAATAGGTGCACATAAAGGCTCCCAAGAATAATAAATGAAATTTAAAGGGAATATATCCATTGATACATAAAATGGAATGTATGTATAATATTTAATAACATATCCTAACATAGGAATAAAGGATATTAAAAGACATACAAGGAAATAATGCTTTATAAAAGATGTGGGTGGAAGATACCTTACAAAATTTTGGCATAGTAACAGCTTAGGTAATGGTCAAAATGAGGGAGGATAAGTAACACCTCATTAAAATAACATCAAATATACCATAATAGAATGATTATAAAATAATTAAATTATAACCATTCTAAATTAAAAGAACAAATTTAAAATAAGGCGCTTGAATTTGAAAGGAGGAGAAGAAAGTGAGGATCCTTTACTTGGATGTGTGATACCAAATGCTTGGGATAGGATAATTGGTAGCTTGGGGCACCTTGGGAGGAATCTAGGGAGTATGTAGAAATGGTTGGTAGAGATACAAATTGTTTGAGTGAAGAGTAATGAGATATTGGGTGGGTTTATATTGGAAAGGAGTGGGAATTCCCTATTATTTAGGTTTTGGACACTACAAATTAAACTTATCAAAACCACAAACCATACCAGGGTCTTTTCACATGGTTTCATCCAAAGGGGAGTGGTATAAAATATTTTATAATTCCATGGGAATAATATATTGAAATATTATTATTGATTATGTGGAGATGAGTCACGCCCTCAAGGAAATCATTTTTAAATTTTTGAAATATTTTATAAGTCTTGCAGGGCCCCCTAAGGCATCAAAAAATTAATCAAAAAAGTATTAAATCACATTATTTTAAAGGTAACACATATATTGTACGAATATAAATTTTTATATTATTTTATTACATCATAATTGTGTCATTATTATGTCATAAAACAAATTATATATTTAAATAGTATTTTATTTTTACCGTAACATTTGACTGTCTTAGAAAATTATAAAAAATTCACCATTGGGTAATTTCAATGTCCTGCTCTCGAAAATAATATTTATTTTATCTAAATAATTTTATAAATATCTGAATTTTAACTTTTAAAATAAAAATTGTCATTTATTGAAAATTGAAGGGTTTTGACAAAAACAGTTTTCAAACCTTAATAAAAATTACATTTCTCTTCATAAAAATTATATGATCATTTATAAAAATTATATAATAAGAATATTTTTTTAAAATTTTAATTATTCAAAAAATCATTAATTCATAACAATAAATTCTTTAATTAAAAATACAATTTCGGTTTTATCATACTAAAATAAAATTCTTATCAAACTGAATTCTTAATCTTTTATATAGTAAAAAAAATAAGGAATATAATCACCACTTATAATTAATTGTATTATTCAACTAAAACTATTTTAGTAAAAATATTAACAAAACATTTGTTTATAAAATTATATATATATATATATAATATATTTCTAAAAAGTACCATTTTACCTGGAAAATCAATTTATCTAATTCAATATAATTTTAAAGAAACTATTCTCATACAATAATTGATGGAATAAGACATTGATTTATATAAAGGTATTTCACAATAAATAAATAATACTTTATTATATAACCCCTTATAATACCCGCATATGACCTAAGGGTATGTTGGGCGATGGTGTTAGACTCTTGGGGTGGTTCAGATAACATTGACCGAGTAGTAATCTCTATTAACATGAACTTCTCTTGTTGGTGATTCTGTTCAAGATTAATGTATCGAAACTCTGCTTGGGATCGGTCCACAGTGGATCCCAATGATGCAACCTCTTTCAAGAGCTCTGAAAAATGGGATTTGAATAGAGTAATTGTACTGGATGTGTTTATCACATACTTTGTCTGAGTAAATTGAATTTTTAAAACCATATATTTATACTAATCATGTATTTATTGTTCAAAGACAATATTAGAAATGGTAACAGTAATTAAAAGTATTTTAAAATCCAATAACATAAAACTAGGGATGCGCATACGTTTTAAATAACCATTTTACATAATATGACATTTAATTAGATCTTGAAGAATTTTACTTAATAAAATTTAGGGGCATTACAATCAATGTTATATAAAGGTAAGAATGGATATTGGATTTAAACATAAATATGATCAATTTTAAAAGAAAATAATGTTCTAATTGAAATTAAATTCTAAATATAAAATCATAGAGAGAAGAAGGTTACATTTTATTTATGATTGAAATGAAAAAAGAAACATGAAAGACATTTCCTTATTAGGTCTAGTAAATTTTTTATGCATGGAAATTAATATTAATGAGAAATAAAATATTGAAGTGATTAGAAGAAGATGTTTTTTAATGATGTAGATAAAGAAAAAAGAAATACACCACACAAACTCCAATGTCACAATTGACTGGAGTTTGGATATTATGCTGAATAGATATCAAATATGAAGGATAAGGATGATGATGATGATTGACATTGGTAACATCTTACGCCCAAATAAAATAACATGTCTTAGGTGATCACAATTATTTATGGAGGTTTTGATCAAAAATTGGTGAAAGTTACACTAAACATTCACTCTATAACTTCAAAGGATTTATTTATTCTAGAACAACCCACTATTTTATATAAAACTAATTTTCAATGGGTATCACATTTCCAACCCAAGGATTAGATGTTGAATTAGTAGTAAAATACCATATTTGTATAATTATCTCATATCAAGACTATGATTCCTCTTTGACTGATGTTTTTGAGAATTAGTTTCATTCAAAAATCCTTATTCTCCCTCTAGGGAAATTTAATGTTATTTTGCTGATGGAAATTGTTTTATATAAATCCCATATCAATTTCAGAGAAATGGAGTAAAAATTTTATATTCTAAACCAAACTATGATAACCTATCAATGTGACACTAAATATTCACATCTAGTGGAAATTATACATATTTCATGGCTCCGGATTTTTATTCAAAATGGGTGTCTAGCTCAAATGATTGGGGATAAAATAAAAACTTAATATTAGCCTATTACATGAGATTTTTTATGTATTTACATAATAACTTATTTTTATTTCATTGAATCATGATTTTGAGTTTTAAAAAGAATTTATAAATGTTACTACACCTATTTGAAATACTATATATAGAATGTACTCGGTTGATTTATCAAAATTAAAGAAGAGAATCAAAGATAATAATGATAAAATAATCATTTGGACATGTAAAACTTATTGGGTGAAGATATTGTTTTTATTAAGAAGAAATATTGTTCAATGATACTCTTCAATTATTATCCATAACTAAACAAGATTACAACAAATTATATGTAACTTCTGCCTCATTTTTATGATTGGTCTGATAAATTATGGGGAGATAAATATTTTTTCAAGATTATTCGTCAATATGGATAATATAAATTGATGGTTAAAAGTGAATACATACATAATATGAATTTGAAAATGAGGTATGAGAACTGTGAATTTTAGTGATATCATTTAGTCTTAAAACATCCCCTCTATGTTCATTAATTTAATCCATAATATTATTTGATATAACATAGATCAGTTTGAAATAATTTTTATAGGAGATATTAATTGATTTTTCATGCATATGGAAGAGAATTAAGATCACCAAATGATCTTATTGAAGACCCTGAGAAAGGATATGTTGTACAAAAAAATTACCAAGTATGATTTTTTTCCATATAAAATTTCATTTTCTTAGTCATATAATCTAATGTTATAGAATATTGGTGTATCCATCAAAGATAAAAGTCATCGAATATTGGACTAGACCAACCACTGTGACGAGGATCTAATGTTTTCTTAGTTTTGATGGATTTTATCAATGACTTATGGAAAATTTTTCATGTATTTTTAATCCACTCAAAAGTTTAACATATAAGGGAGTCCATTCCCTTTTGAAATATGAATTTTAGAAAAGCTAAAAGTGATCGAAGAGAATGTTATCAATAATAATGTTTTTTATACCAACATGATGTAAATATGTGTTTTTTGATATTTAGTGATTCATTAATGAAGGGACTGAGATATTTCATCATGAAGAATTATTTGGTTACAGCTTATGCCTCACAATAATTTATCATTCATTAGAAAAAATACCCAATTCCTGATTTGGAGTAAGGTATTATAATACATGTAATAAATATAGGGAGGTATTTCCATATCAATAAATGTATGACATAAATATTGATCATAAAATTTTCATGTATATATTATCTTAGAATGATTTGAAGATTCAAAAGAGAAGATAGTTGGATTAGATAAAAAATTAAGACTGCTCAATATATTCACACCCTATAAAAATGAACATGGTGGATAATGATTTAAGTTGAAAAGTTAATTCTAATATGCCTACAATGAGTATCAAAAAATTTCCAATATTTATGGATTATAAAATTTAAAATATAAATGTTTTTATTGAATGGTAGAAATATTTTCTTTCTCAAATGGGTGTTCACATATCTATCCATGTGAAGATTTAAGAGGCATTGAAGAATGATGTATAGTTATAAAAGAAGTTGGGAAATTTGTTTGAGTGCATCCTTGATTGTGATGGAATAATATGATTCATAAACTTGTAAATGTTTCATCCATACCATCTATAAAGAATGAGGTGTTGGTGGAAGAACATATTTCATCATTTTCTATTAATCCAAGATGTATTAATATGTATATAGATAAGTGAAAGTATTTTTAGTCTGAAAATATGAAGATATATATTGCTATGTTTGTTTCTTGATTCTTGAAATATCGATATTTTTCTATTTATATGTATAAGTAAAATGTGATGTTAAAACCATTAAATTTTCAGTAACGAAAATGGGAAAACATCACCCTAGATTTTGTCATCGGAATCCCCAAAAAGTCTAATGTCTATAATTCTATTTGGGTTTTAGTGGATCACAATTTGAATTTATCACTATTCATTTCAATCAATGAAGATTTATCTATTTTACATTTTTCTAGAATATACATTAATGATGTATCACGAGAATCTTGTTCAACCCGTAAGGGGAGCTGACTCATTAGGGTTTCCCCTCTCGCCACCTAATGTCACTCTGCTTCGGGTTAGAATCAGATTTCATCCTCTCTCCTTCATGATACTCTCATTATGGAGGATTCGAATTAGGGAGACATATTTATTTATGTTTACGTCCACCATGAAAATTTTCACCATTTGATTCCCTCTCATCCCTCCACCCTTCTTTCTATGTAGGGTTTCATCTAGAAACATGGTGAAGCATGCAGTCATTATTCTAGATTCTCCTACAATGGGTCATTGTGTGGTTCTCTGTCAGCAGGGAATGTGTGTTGCTATTCGAAGTGTTCTACCAGTGAGATTGTGAAGGAGGCGATGGGATCTGGCATTGTATGCAATATGTTATAGACTCCTTCTTCAGTGTTTGGTCTGTTTCTCCATGATTTCCAATCCTATTTATCTATTAGTAATTATGCTTTGGGAATTATGCTATATTTTTAGCTGGTCTTGCTGTTTGTGATAGATACTGGATGTTTGGATGTGAAATTTATTATTGATGCTATTATCACAGAATTCTTTGAAGGTCGTTCTAGTTTTTGTTTGGTGTAATCATCAATAATGAAGCGACAGTATGGAAGAGTTTCTCTAGGAACTCCTCATCCCATTGGTGAAATTGGCATTTTTCTATGTGTTTTTATTTTTTGGAGTGTGATTTTAGTATGGTCTAACTTCAGTGAAGGATCATGTTAATACACAATGTACATTAGTATTCGAAGTTGTATCTTTAAATTCTTATGACTTGTTGAAGGATGGTTTGTTCTGTGTTTCTATGAATTGATGAGGTTTTGTTGTTTGATTTTTGTGAATTCCCTTAGGGAACTATGTCCTTGATATAGGATACATTGCATTCGGTTTATTTGAAAGGGACTACCCCATGTGAGGATTAGAGTAGGGAGAATTATCCTTACAATCCATATCAATAATTTGATGTTTTGAGAGGGTATGTATTTTTCCATCGTTACTATGCCCGTGTATATTTTCTTGAGAGAGCTCACCATGAAGCAATGGGATGGTATATACTGATCGTATTGTATTATTTCTAGGATGGGTCTATTAATTACATTTGAATTCGATTGTATTTTTTCATGATGTACTTGTCCCATGGATGGATGATTGTGTTTTATGTCTTTGATGTCTCTCTAGTTTCCCACTTTTTCATCAAAAGTTCCTTTGAAATAAAAATTTAATTTTCTGTCAAGTAGCAAGGTTGCATAGAGTACACTATTATATTCTATCTAATCCGGATTCATGGTTTACCTGTGAGTTGACAAAAACATTATACATAAAATAATTAGGAAAATCTTCAAATAAATTTTTTTGAGAAGGTCTTCATATGAATTTGAACATGAATAGATGATGTGATATTAAAAAATAAGGGAAATATGACCCCAATATGTATTTACCTCTTCTATAATCCTGATCAAGAAGGGATTCCAGCTTATCATTCGGTGGTTACATCGAAATAATGTCATGTTCATTATGTGTTACCCGTATCCCTCTTCAAGAACTAAGAATGTCATCAATCAAATGTATTTAACATATAGTTTATACAAATACACACTTTTATTTCTATAAAGAAAAAGAATTTGAAAACATGGATTATAAAGGTAAGGTTATATGGAACTAGTATACTCTCTTTGTTAAATTTTTATAGGGGAATAAAAAATATAGAGAAGCTACATGAGATCCTATTGATTTGATGAAATAGATATATCCACATTTTTTATCAGAATAATGGTATTTTAATGGTGAAATTAATTTTAATTAGGATGTAATTTAACACCCCCACATTTTATGATATGTTTCTCTTAAAATAAATATAATTTCATCAATAACATGGGATATACACTACCTTGAGTGTAAATGATACATAATATAGTGTACATTTATAACCAAAATGTTCAATATTTGGAGTTTTTTAGAATTATTAAATTTATAAAACTATGTTTAAAGGATTTATATAAATAAAAAATATCGATAAATAGGAACTCATTTTTTATTAAAGTCTTTATACACTTCATAATTTTTTTTACAAAAAATAATTTTTATTATTTTGTGAGAAAATAATATAAATAATTTATTCCAATTAGAGAAAATTTATTTTAAAAAAGGAATATCATTTTGGAAATCCACATCTCAAATTTATATTAGAGCGAGCTTCTAAATTGTGTTTCAAAAGAATGATTTTCCATAAAATACTGAATAATACTAATTTATCTTGAAAACTATATTTTAATTTAAATAATTTAAAATGATACATTTTATATTAAAATTGATTAAAAATATATATATATATATATATTTTAATAATCCAATTAAGGTATTTAGAATTAATAATAGTATGTCTTTTGGTATAAAAACCTTTTATACTTTAGAAGTCTTTTTGTAGAAAAGTATTTTTCATTGGATTTTTCAGGTTTAATTTATATATAATTCTACCAACTATACCAATTGAATTTGATAAAACATATTCCATATTTTCACTCATCAAGTCAAATTTTTTTAAAGATTCCACTTTAATTTTTGGTCACAAATAAAAGTATAAACAATAGAAAATTGTCATCACAATTAAGTTAAAACGGTTTACCAATGGATGTACTAAAATATACGAGTAAATTTTCAAACTAAAAATGTATAAATCATATTTTATGGACATATTTTTACCTTATCAGATACCACATAAAAATAACTTTCTATTTTAATCATTTTTCTTGATTATGAAATTATTTTCTTTTAATATTTTAAGAAATTCCAAATATGTTGTCTCCCACACTTATAAAAGGACACCCCTAATTTTCCTTATTTTAACAAATAGAGAAATATAGATCGAAAAAACCTTGAAAATTACCTTATGAACATCCATATATAAAAACTATAATATCTTTTCTTCTTCAAATACCATTCTAATGGTCATTAAACTGGGAAAAATAGAGTCCTATCGAAGAAGAGGCAATCATCGAACTTAATGTAGTTAAATTTATGTATTATAATAACTACTATATATTTTTTTATTCATGGAAAAAATAGTGAATACCCTAATTATTTAAAAATATTATTATTATTAGTTATCCACAATTATTTATACACTTTTCCATCAAATGGAAAGTCAACATATCGCCAGTGTTCACATTGGGACTACCACATCCACGTAGCGATACAATTCATTTTCCATCACACAATTCATGTATAATTATTATGATGGATTTAAAGTTTACACATGATTTAAATGAAACAAATTATTATACTATAATAGTAATATATTATCTATATTTTTCCTTATAATCCATTGTTAATGGATAATTTCTCTCATGTAAACATATGGACTAACACCTCAATTAAGTGATATCATTTGGATTTAATTCATATTTTACAATGATCATAATAAAGATAGATTTAATATATATATATATATATTATTCTGTGTAGTTTATGGTATTGTTTTAGTTCGGGAATCATAAAAAAATACTTACCATGATATATGTCTTTTCATTATAACACGAAAACAATATTGATGCATATGTACGGCTTAATATCTCTAGGAATGGTATAACACATTTTTATATATATACATTTTATGTATGATTTTAATAATTTTATAATTAATATGTATCATTATTTATATTCTGTAGAAGATATAACCATGATCAATGTATAATGACAGGAACATCAGAACTAAAACTCTCATGAAAAAAAAACAATGAGCACTTTGAAAAGACAATTTATGTAAGGATTTATAAGTAAATGGTTGTCGAAATTATATAAGAGGATCTTATATGATTTTATAATTAAATATATTATTATTTTATAGAATTATAAAAAATATATTTTACATTATAAATTAGTTTAGAAGTGAATTCAATGAAATTCAATGTTGTGGTAAGATATTTTTGTCTCAAATTTAATTCTATGATACACATGTCATATTCCCTAAAAGTTTATTTTATATACGTTATATTATAAACATGAATTTATTTTATGAAAATTATAAATAAAATTATTTGAATTTACATAACATTATAAGTGTCTCTTTTTGTGATGTTTTGATTTGAATGTTACCAAAGTCGTAAGGGTTTTATGTTACAATGTCATTGTTTAGAATGGTTGTTTATGATTAACTTTTTGATGAAGTAATTTCATGATCCAACTTTAATTAAAATAATTAATTTTATTCTCATCTAGTAATTAATGGAAATTTAATGTAATTTAATAATTTTCCTCTCTTTGGTACACAAATTATTGATAAAGTGTATATTAGAAAAATGGACATTTTTTTGTTTAGTGAGGAATCATTTTATTCCACATCCATGTTTTGTTCCAAAAATTTCAAATATTGTTATTAACATTATCAAATGATTACTTAAAGTAATTTTAACTCATGTTTCCCTTTATATAAATATATTAAAATTAATATTCTTATCATTTTTTTAATGAGGTAATTTATACATTTTTAGAAAAATGATAAAAGAATATTTTTTAAATGTACACCATGTGAATTAAAATTACATCATTTAGGATCACTAAATAATTTGAAGTTTAATTTACAAGTTATCAAAAAAAAATTAAATAAAATGTTTTCTTTAATATTTTTTATGTTTTTAAACATAAATAAATGATTTCTAAATTAAAAGGAAATTTTCATGAAGTAATATTCCATGTGATATAACTTATGAATAGCTAGAGATATAATTCAATGATACCATCCTTATCATTTTTCTATATTTTTTATGATTTTAATGATGAGATGTTTATGAAAACCATTAATTTTCAATGGAATCTCATTTTTTGTAATAATTTTTTTGTGAAACATGATTATTTTTTACTTGTTATGATATACCTTGAATTTATTATAATCTATCATAACACATATGAATGGATTATGCTTTTTTTATGGATGTACCCAAAATTATATATCCCTCCATTGATTGGTGTAAACATGGATATCTTATGAGATAATAATAACTAGATTGGTTAGTGAACCCTATTCATAAAGGGACTCTATACACTATGATAGTCTTTTGAGTGAACTCTTATTATAGATATAATGGATTAGAGAGTGATCCAAATACACTGTGATATTTTTTGTAGTCATCTATGAATAAGGAAAATAATTTCTAGGATTTGGTTGCTTCAATAAACTTATATCATACAATAATTTTAAAATCTCATTTCTCAATTTCTATTATTATGTTATAATTATTGTATTATGAATTATTTAGAATTATGAAATGATTTATGAATAAGATCTTTGATATGCCCAGTTTTGTTTTCAAATGTTATGCTCATGTTCTTATACCCTTTCTCTTGTATAATGTCTAAGTGATCACTGATATCTTTGGTATTTATCCTTATCAAAAATCTAAAATAATTTTTTATTATGTTCCATTTTCCCTATGACATCGATAATGGTTACAGTTATTATATGTATAATATGATTACAAGGTGAAATGATATTTCCAAAATATATTGATGATATTTCATAAAATAAGAACATATCTTATCAAGTTTCAAATGAAACTACACTGTTATGGTTCTGGTGTGGATTATATTGCTATCTAATGAGTATTCATCTAATAATAAGTGATATCTATGTGTGAAATTTATGGGTTGTTATATTATACATAACTATGTATCCCTATACAATAATAATCAAGTCACACATTATTAATATGGTATTTTATTCTAGATATTTCTCGCATGCATGGAATATGTGTAATTAATGTAAATATGAAAAATGACCATGTCCTATGTAATTATATATAGAAAAGATACCATGTACTGAGAATAATTCCAAAAGGGAATGGACCATCCTGAGTATATTAGAGTAATTTTATATCGAAATATCTCTTGTTGTTTAGCTTCCATGTGGTAGGGATGTGTGGTGCTATGTAGAATAATGTTTTTCGAGTAGGGAAAAGATGTTTGGTTTTATTTGCATCTTATTATTGTGATGTTCCCTGGTGGTACCCCTCACCATCATATTTGAATATAGATTTGGGAACCACCAATGTGTATTGTCTTGTATTCGTATTACAATGGTTCATTATTTGGGTGGTTCCTGGTATTATCAAGCATATGTTGGTTATTGTTTCCTCAATGTGGTAGTGATAGGTTTCCTAGCATGGATTGGACTCCATCGACTGTTTCTTTTTATAGGGGCGGAGTTGGTCGGTGGATTTTAGAAAATTTTCATACTTCATTACTTCATATGTGGTGTTAGTGGTTCTTCAAGTACTTTTTGCGCGAGAATGTGGGGCCGGTGGAGGTTGGATAGTGGCATTGATGTTTATTGTGATGTTTATAATATGGTTTATGGATAGAGTAGAATAATGAAGATAATTTAGGTTAATGAGGATTAGTTTTTTATTTTTTTAGTTGATTTGGTGTCTTAGATGGTGAGGGCATGGTTCATATATAATTTACACTATTTGGTGGGACTTTTTATGTGTTGGATTGATGAAATTTTTAGGCATTGGTTTTTATCTTCTTTTATTTAGAATTAGGTGAATACTTTTATGGTGCCAGATTATGGTATACCTAAAAATTGTTTTTGTATTGTTTTCATCAAATATTATCTATCTTCAATCTCTTTGAAAGATGGTTAGGTACTCTACCTCTAAATTCTTTCATAGATTTTTCTGTCAGATATTCATACTACCCCAATTTGGTAGTTTGGTGTTTTATTCAATAAATTGTCTGATTGGAATCTCAAAGATGTATATGTTTGATGGAACATATCATCTGGATCTTTCCCACTTAACAATGTATGATCAAGGGGTTCTCTTCCATGTTGTATTTCCAGCACCACATGACTTCTTAGATGTGGGAAATAACAACTTATTTGATAGTTTTCTTTGATGCATTTTATGGTGGGTGATGAGACTTTTTATATTGATTTTTTGATGTTTTGTTTACTTGACATTCAGGGCCATTATTAACATTTGGTTTAGGGTTATTTGTTTTGAATCTTTACTTTGTCTTATTGGGTTTCCCTCTTCAGACATTTCATAAAAGGGATTTTTATTTACTATTCAATAAAGTGGGATTATCCCTCAACCTATTAAAAAATAAAATATATTTTTATTTAGGTCCAATGTAAAGGATAAATGAATTATTACATATCTCTTCATAACATGAATCAATCAAAATACTATTCTTAAGAATATCCCTTTATATATCAATCTCATATATAATGATAGAGTACGCTATATTATGGTAGACACTCTAATGTCTTTAAGGTCATATAGAATGGAACAAATTTTCCATTAATTTACTCATGGTACATCTTAATCATGAAATTATACATAATCACATGTAATCCCTAAGCTCATGTGAGTTGTTCTCTTTGTGAAAATAATAAGGAAGTGTAAGATTATCCATATTGTATTAATATTATAAGAATGTATAACACCTAACACACACTATGTAATTATTTATTAAACTTAATTATATATAAGTATATATACATATATATATATATGTATATATTGGGGGAGGTGTTTTCCGTATAGTTTAATGTATTGTTGTGGGTATTTGGACATACATTTTAACATCGTACAAATAGTATGGGGAGTTATAGTGTTCGATGTCACGTGACAAGGAAGTTTCCTCATATTTAAATTTTATATTATTGAAATAAGAGACTATCATGTAGGTTATGGAAAATATTTCATGAGAATCTAATAATTTGTTGTGGGTTTGATGCTCTCCCCATCTATTACAAGAAAACAATAGTCTCCATTTGAGTAGAAATCTTATACGACATAAGGTCCTTCTGATTTTGGAAATATATATTGATGTTTATTCTTTTGTATCTTTATGGATTTGTGGGACAATACATAATCTGCTTTGAAGAATGATGGAAGGTGAATTTTTGTTTGCAATATTGCACTACTAAATATTTATGAACCTACAAATGGTGTAAGGAACCTAAACATCATTAATTATTCCATTCAAAATAAGCCAACCACAGTTAATATTTCTCATCCATGGATAGACGATCACAATTGGTAATGTAGATGGATGTTAAGCGGACCTAATTTTTTATAATTTCATACGTCCCTTATACGATTGAATATGGGTTTACAAGTGTAACTATGTGGGTAGTTCTATGATAAGACCAAAAATAATGAAAAAATTTGTTCAGATAACATTCAAATATTTCTCCTCAAATGTATAGATATTATTTGATATATTGGTATTGAAATCAAACATTTATCAATTTCTCTTGGTAAGTTAGTTGGATGAGTTGTTAGAATAAATGTCCTATTACTGATATAATATGTTCAATATAGAAAAACGTAATTTATTTTATTTTCCATTAATATTGTATAAGAAATATCAAATAATGTAATAACTTCCACCTTCAAAAAATTTGTGATAGTCTATCTCCCAAACTCCTTGATGGATATAGCCTCATCCCACATATAAAAGAAGTCGGTGGTAAAAATGATGGCGGTGAACTTCAAGACTCTTTTTGGGGGAAATAAACCCATTATATATATTCTACATATAAAAAATGAAATAATGATTTGTTAGTATAAAATAAATCTACAGGATAATGGATGATGATTTAGGTATGTAAATTGAATTAAATGTCTAGGATATTTCCGTAAAATCTTTTGTCAATGACAACACGAAATACTACAGCCTCCAAATTTGATGATAAATCTTGATCGCTAAATGAAGAGAACCGCATGAAACTATATAAACCACCTACATGAAAATGAGAATCTCTAATCCTTAAATTAACCAATGGATAACTCCATAAATTTAATTTTTGAAAGATGATTTTTAGAATAGAAACCATTATAAATGAAATCATTAACTACCCATCATCAGATATTCACTTTTCATTCTCTGTCTGATGGAAGCATCCTATTTTGGAGGTAGTCCACTCTCGAGGATACCCTTTCATTCATAAAATCATATAGTTTAGTTATGGAAAGGAACTAATTGATATCTTCCATGCTACTACAAGTTAAAAGTGATACTATTCAATGAAGTGTGATGTTGATTACTATTTTTCTATGGCCTGGTTCTACGAAGGTTAAAACCACATTAGCTAATTCTTATGTATAATAATTATATGAATGCCAAATGTGAGTCCGTGTTGGTTAAGATTATAATTCCACCATCATCCCTCTTATATATTCATCTTAATGTATCTACTCATCCTTTCATCTGAAAATGTCTCTAATTATTTTCATGATCATCATCCTTGAATCACCTATGAATTTATGGTTGGATAATGATATTATTTGTGCTCATTTCAAACCAAAAATTCTATCATAGTAATCTACCTCGTTATTGATTCAATATAGTAAAAAATAAGGAATAATGTACAAAATTATTTCTTTTAGATATGAGGTTAATTCCCAAACTGATAATGTTGAAATTGGGGTTTTCCATTATCTTCCCTATTGGTCTTGTGGAAGAACAGTAAATGTAAATCCCCCATTTTTTGATATGTCTTGAACATATAATAATTATTCATCGATTATCTATGATTTAAATAAAATCTTTTCTATAGAAGGATTCCATGAAATACAATTTTCTAATGTGTAATGGACCAACTTGAGGAAATTATAAAATTCACCTAATACGGTCATCCACATGGTAATGTAAAAAATATATGAAATATATATCATAATAAACCTGAATAAGAAATATCACTAGGGTACCACATAACATCAAGAGAACATACCCATAATAAATACAATGTCAAGCTAAACATTCCAAATAAGAAGGATGAAAAAATATTCTAAAAAGGTTCATGTGTGATCTTCATTCCCCAGAAAAACTACATCCCTATGAAGTTGATGATACCAAGAGAATCTAGAATGCATCGTAATACAAATCCATTTACCTGAGTCCTAGAAACCAACATATATAAACATATAATGGAAAAATTAGTCTCTGAGAAAAAAACCCACTTAGGATAACACGAAGGAATCTATACAAGTAATAATATAAAGAATTAATTAGGGTTGTCTTTACAAAATTAGATTATAAAAAATTATCTTGAAGTAAAACCATTTTATTAAAATATTACATTGGATTTCATAAAAGCATAACATATTCTCTAAATCCACGAACATTTCATGTATAAATGAAACTTGGTAAGAAACTATGAATACACCATAATATATTCATGTGATCAAGTATACCTGATAATACCATCTTGTGATAAGCCAATCATAAATGATGAAGAACAACATTTGGGATCCAACCTATGGGTATACATTCATTACATGAAAGAAAATCGAAATCTATGTCCTAAAGTGGTTCAAAAAAATTCATCCCTAGTGTAATTTTATACACTAATGTTATAGAAAACCTATCATGTCATTACACACACAATGAGTGAAAATACATTTCTCAACACCCCCAATGTTACCCAATGTGATATGTTTATCAAAATCCATCTAAAATTATAATATTTTTTCAAATAACATTTTAACACCAAATAATTTCAAGGATTGTGATTGAATACCCTTTTCCAAACCAATACCGCTATTTAAATCACTCAGTCCAATAATTGGTGTGCGCTAATCCTTTTTTATAGAAAACACTTATATTAAATTAAATCTAATTCAAAAATTCCATTCCAATTATAAATATTGCATTATCATTGAATAAATCAATTTAAATGATAATAACATAAAAAATCAAGATTTAACCACTTTTATAAAGACAAAACCTCAGGAATAGAGGAAACTAAATCATTATCAATGAAAATTATTCAAAACATTCAGACCAGTCTCTAAAATACAAGTAATGATGGGGAATTTTAGCCGATCAATAAGAATCCTAAAATGCTCAAAATATGATCCATAAACACATCCATAATTTATTCCACAATCATTGACAATAAAAACTAAAGGACCAGTTTCTCGGGATAAGAAACAATACCACCATGGGGATTGAATGCCAAAAATCATGATTTGGAAGGACAGAGATCACCCAAAATTTCCCAATAGTCTAATTTTTTCACCCTTGGTGTTGAGAGAATAGGTTGCCCAAAAACGGATATATTTTTCACACATCATTGTACTTAAACTCATGTGACCTGAGAAATTCATGACTTAAATCCTTGATTCATGACATGAATATTCTAGGTGGCATAAAATCTGAAAAATGAATCACATAGGGTTAAAATTCTTGATCCTCTCATTTTCACATTGTGAAATTAATTTAAATAATACATAGAATTCATTTCATAAAACAATTTTAACAATTATTACCAGTGAAAAATTATAAATATGAATTATATTCATGAAAAAAAAACATTACTAGAGATAGTATACATCGAAAACATCCTAAAAAACAAATAATGGCATCCAACTCAACCTAAATCCAAAACAATATCCATATATTTGGAAAACTTATTCCAATACTACATTAATATACGAAAACATATATAACTAAAAACTACCTTTTAAACTATAAAGAAGTACACAAAAAAATTAGACGTTAAAAATCTCCACATAATTAATGATTTATATCCCGAAAAGTCACCAATATCCTACCCTATCAAAAAGTGAATTTAATTTTATCATCATCAAAATCTCCCAATCCCATATATCTGGGCTATCTCATATAAACAACCCCAACACATTGTCCAAGTGAATTGTTTTACAACACATTTACATCACTCATAAATATATAATCTGATCTAGTCAAAGAACCATAGTAGTTTAGATCTCAAGATCAACATCCTCTCACACAATCACATGGAATGGATCATGTTAATACCACATCTACATTAAAACATGAAACACGTCAGGAATTTAATTCAAATGAGATGGAAATTAAAAATGGTATAACACTTTTTTATGATGCTCCATAATTTCGATGGGGTAACATACCTTGGTTCTAACTTACCATGTCTACCAAACAGATGTCATCCTATCTGAGGTAAATCTTTGAGAAAAACATTATCACCAACCTCAAATTATCAAGGTTTATTATGGCTATCCACATATGATTTTTAATGAACATTGTTGAGATTACTTTATAGATAATCAATTTCACATTTTCCTTCATTTATAGAACAACACATGGCCCAACCAAGCAACTTTATCCCAACACATCCCATTATAATGGATATTTACATGGATTACCAAACAAATCATCAAAGGGTTCTAACTTAATCAATTACTATTTATTATTCTTATAAGAAAACATGAAAAGGGTAAAATTATTTTTCCAAGAACCAATGAAATCATGGAAACATGCTTGGAGCATATCCTTAAGAACTATGATATCCCTCTCCATTTATCCAACCATTTTTTGGTTGATAAACCACGCTCAATTTCAAAAGATAAATCATTACCTTCGGAAAACTTTTTCCAAAACCTAGATGTGAAACTATGGTCCCCCTTGAAATTAATATTATAGTTAACCCCATGAAGTATCATAACAACTTTTGAATATAATTCCTCGAGTGATTCTACTTTCGTCATCACCTTGATAGGGATGAAATGTGTAGATTTTATGAGTCGATCAACAATCACCAAAATACAATCCTTCCTACTAGGAGACCATGTTAATCAAATAAATAAGTCCATATAAATCTTATCCCTTATTTTTACTTTTATATTTAAGGGTTGGAACAAACTAGACGGTCTCTCGTGATTCTCTTAAATCCTCTTAAATGTAAAACACTGTGATAAAAAATATACAATCGAATTCCTCATCTATAACCACCATACTGATGGCTTATTTTATGGTACACATACAAAGTCCTAGAGAGTATAGAACAACCAGAACAAATTCCAAATTGTAACAAATTATACATTAGTGAAAAAGGAACAACCAAACTTATTTATAAATATAAATCACTACATAGAGACTTGGACCACTAACCCGAGGTCACCCCACAATTTAAGAATTCACTAAAGACATGGATGTTCATGTTGAGAACATTCATGAGCCATAACATCTCACCAAACAATGATTCATCCCTTTTCAAATCCATGTAAACCTTCCTATCCAAATTTTCCACTCTCAAAATCATATCCGCAAAAAAATCATCAGAGACCCCTATTCTCAAGATTCTTTCATTTCCTGTGTTGGATAATTTATGGATAGTTCATTGGTGACCAAATTCACTTTTCTTGGAGTATATGATATGTAAAAAAATACTTTTAAATGATAATCAAACCAGTTTATTTTTAGAAGATTCTTATCCCTTTGAGTGAAAGCATACTTCATGCTTATCTGATATAAATATACATTATCCCACTCCCAAAGAGGTAATGATACTATATTTTGAGTTCATGCATTACTAACTATAAATAGATATCTTGTGTGTGGTATTTCTTCTCATGATGGTTTAACTTGTGAGATACATAGGCCACCTTATGTTTCCTTCACATCAAGACACTCCTGAAACCCATACTAGAAGCATGACATAAAAAATCATCTCCTGAACCTTATTCTAGAAAAATAAAATCTAGATCTAAATTTAAACCCCTCTTCAGTTCCTCAAAATATCGTTTAATTATATTTTTATACTCCATTATTACACCATTATAGTTTATATATTTCATCATAAATTAAATCATAGAGAACTCTTTAATGAACTGTATTTGATAACCTTCCAATCACAAGAAGATACAAATCTAGTTAAATATTTTGGGCCACTCCCGGTCTATAACTGCAGGTACATTTTCAAGATCCACCAAGACACTCATCTAGGTTATAAAATTCCCCAAAAAAGTCATTAAAAAAACACTCATTTTGATATCATTCCATACAAGTGATCTTTAATCAATGTTTTCATAATGATGTTAAAATGGTCCATGTGCTCCTCCTCTAACATGGATTAAACCAAACTATATTCCATCAAAACAACAAAAAACTGTCCAGGAACTAATTAAATTTCTATTTTATCCAATCTATAAATTTTGTAAGAGTATTAGAGATATTGAATGAAATAACCAGAATTGTGAATTTTCTATACTAGATCTTAAACTTTATTTTAGTTATTTCCAATTCTTGGAATCTAAACTTTTTATACCATGAATGAAGGTCAGCCTTTGAAAAACTATAAGACACTCTAATCTTATCAAAGAGATTATAAATCTATGGATAGGGATTTTTTTTCTTGATGGTCAACTAATTTAACTTTTTTATAGTCACTTTAATTTTGGAGGATCCATGTGACTTCTTATAAAAGAGGAAAATTGAAGCACATGGTTACATTCTATGGTCAATAAATCCTTTAGCCTCTACTTCCAAAACATGGACCTTAAATTCTACCATTTCAATAAGAATCATACTTAATATGTCATAGAAATAGGCATCATAATATGTAGTGGATATATAGTAAAATCGACCTCTCAATGAGGAGGTAAACAAGAAAAATCCCCTAGAATAACATCTCGTTTTGTAAAAACCACCCTAGAATGTAGAGTGGTCAAACAAGGGGAAACGAAATCATAGAAAATTATAGTGGTTGAAATGATATCACCCCATTAAAAATAGAAATGGGGATCACTCTCCTATTCCTAAAATCCCACTCAACCAAAAAGACATAACTGATTCCATACGGAGATATAAACTAATCGTGATAGTGATAAAAATCAATCTACTCTTTAACGTTGATCCTTTAATCCATTCTAAAAATCTAGTCAATGATATAAAGATCGTAAACCCTAAATTTCCACTCCACCTCAAGTTCGGCCATGGTCACTCGACGTGGTGAACATTTGAATCACCATTCAAACTTATTTCCCATATTCATGAAAAGAACCAACATTAAAAACATGATTTTTAGATAATACCAACAAATCAACTTACATTGATGATAAAGAGGAATTAGTATATCCTATATCGAAAGAATTGGAGACAAATAAATTTTTTTAACTCTAATGTAGATGGCCTTATTTCAGATTCTTATGGTGCATCGAATATCACACAAATATGTCTTGTCTCAAATACACCCTAATCTTTCATGGCCAAATGAACATCCCCATTTTTCGAAAGATAAGGCCAACCACTCTTGGAACCATCTGATGATCCTGAGAATCAGTGGTGAGTGAAGATCCAACCTTACTACCTTGGTAAATCCTTTCACATAAACATCTTAGGTGAAAAAAATGTCTATAATAATTTAAAGTCTTAACAGTCCTTATAGAGTTATGCTTGATATTATTAATCCTACCACAATAATAGAAAATAACCAATTATTGACTTGATTAATCCCTTGAAACTGGTCATGATGAATAATGGATACCATTTCCCTTCCTTTTCTAGCCATAAGTTACACCCTTTCTAAAAATAGTAACATCTGAATCTCCATAAAATCCTTTTTTCTCATATTTCAGTCTCTTCCAAATATTACTTATCGAACATTAGAAAAAGGATAGAAGAACCATGATTGTATGCATTGATTGAATATAAGAACTCAATATAAACTCAAAAATCTATTCCCTTGAGAATTCATTGGTGAAAAGATATGGTAAAGAATGCTCTATAATAGAAAAGTAGGTTGAATACTCCAAAACAATATGTTCTCCATACTATATTGTCCAAAAAATTTGGTTATTTTTTTTAAAACAAATTATAATAAAACTATTAGTTTTGATTTTCCAAAAATAAATCTTGGAAGTATCCTCATAAAAAATATCATGCACAATATAGTCCCACCACATTCTTCTTGATTCCTCAGGTACATCATATAGTGTTCACATCACCATCTTGACTGAGATTCTGAATAGTGTGGATTAAAACATCTACCAAATAAGGGTCCACTAGAGGATTTTCCTATAGAATATACCACATAGATTCTTCCCTCAAATTTAGAATACTTGTTCTCAAGGTCATTATTTAACATATATAAGGGGAACCCCCATCATTCCTTAGAATTTTCCCTAATCATTGTACCAACTATCTGTATCCATATGAACATTTTTATATGTCATGAATTTTATGTACTTATGGATTTTATTAACAAAATACTGAGCAAAAATATGGAACATGTCCTTTTAAATAAACCCCAAAATCAATTTCATTCGAATGGACTGAACCACCAAGTATTGAGTTTGGAAAAAGTCTATAACCAACCATTTTCCTTTGATTTAATCATGGATGTGAGCTGGTTATGCCTCTATTATGTACATACTATTCAAATTCTAAATGTCCTAACTCTGCTCAACCATGAAACAAAATCATACCCATGTTGTTTGAAAACAATTTTGGTTGGGTAAGAGCTCATATACCAACTTGTAATGAACCAACCCAACAAAACTAGATAATTCAATCAACATGGTCTACCACATAGTAATGTAATTCATAGAGAAAATAACATGTCTCATAATATCAATTATTAGGGAAAAGAAAAAAGATAATACATTATGAGTCTAACCAAGTCCATGTGTGATAATAAATCACCCCAAAGCATCCCTCTATGAATATGTTTATAACAAGATAATCCAGCATACTACACAATTCCATTCCATTTACTCGAGTCTTGAAAAACAACTTCTACAACATTCTAAAAAAAGAAATTTCTGTGTGAGCACATATCCTAGTGGGATACCACTAACTAATTGATACAATGTCTAATATCATGATATATTAGTTCATTCTTCAAAAAAATCCATTTTACAAATAATTTCCATAATGTAAAAACGTTTTATAAAAACATTACTTTGGTTTTCATAAAATAATATAGTATTCAAAAATCCAATAATATTTTTAGCATAAAATAAAATAGGTAAGAAATAATGGATACACCATAACATTAGCATGTAAGAGAATAACCATGAAAGTACCATCAATTTTTAATCCAATAATTCATGAAAAATCTCATCATTTGGGCTCTAAACTGTTGGAATACATACTTGACATGAAAGAAAATCCACAATACATGCCAAAGGTGAATCAAATAAATATAGAATCTGGTGTAATTAAATATAATAAAGTGACATAAAACCACTTATTAGATTACTCTCATAAATAGTGGAAATCATATTTCTGACACACACAGGCTTACCCAATGTGCTATGTTTTTCAAATTCAACATAAAAAAAGATCACATTTAATAAATCAGATTCATGTCAATGTATTTCAACTTTTGGTTTTAATGAACCATTTCAAAACAAAATTAAATATTTAACAAATATAATCTAATACTTGATGTGTAGAAATAAATTTTTATATAAAATCTTATTAATATGATATTCTCATTCAAAAATACTATTCCATTGAAATTAATTCATTTTCATTGAATAAATAAAAAAATTGAAATGAATAATGATAAATTCCAAAATTAACTCCCCATATACATAATCCAACCGAATGCATATAAGAAACTCAATCCCATTTGAAAACGAATATTGGAAACAAGAAAATTTTCTCTTAAAAGAGAATGTATGAGGGAAAAATATAAAGGATCCATAAAAAACCAAAACATTTCACAAAATGATACATAAAAACATCTAAAAATCACTATCACAACCATTAATAATGATGATTTAGAAGGATGTATTATATAAGAGATTTGACATAACCACCATGGGGAACAAATGAAAATGGATAGATCTTAAATGATAGAGATCACACAAAGTCTCCATAAATATTAATTGAGTATCTTTAGCGACTAAGTGATTAGGATGGATGAAGAATGTATATATAATTCTAGATTAATATTAAAAAAACACCTAGTAATTGAGAAATTCATGACCTGAATCCTATATTCATAACGTGAATATCCAAGGTGGCATATATGATGAAAAATGCATCCCCTCAGGTTAAAAATTATGATCCCATTCTTATTACATAATGAAATCAATTCCCCACCATTAAATCATTCACATCAAGAAACTGCTTCATATTTTTGTTTCTACTTGATAGATTAATATCATTAATTACATCCCTTAAATGAATCATTATTGAAAATACTGTAAATCCAAATCATTATAGAGAAAGTTAGAAAGGAATCCAACTCAACCTGAAAACAAAGACAATGCTCCCCTAACTTTAGTACATTTATACCATCACACAATTAATTCTTACAAACACACATATCATAAAATTAGAAATAAATATGGTTAACAAATACCTAAGTGATTAGGATTTTATATAATGGTTGTACATTTATTTCCTATGATAATATAAATCAAATGACCGAATATTAAAAATGGATTCCATCCATTTCAAGTGTCCATCCAACAGGGGATGATTAAGAATATAATTGAGTGGGTCATTACAAGATACCAAGTGGACATTATGGTTCTATAGTTAGTCTCCCAATATCTAAACCTAAAATACATATGAAAGGTAATTTTTCATGATGTAATGATATCAAACCTCAATTTTGAGTATTTTTATACTATGATAATATAGACAATTCATATTTCCTATGCCAATTTTATTTTTAAGAAATGTTTCTAGATATAATTATATGTGGTAATGTTTATAATTAGTGAATTTCAATCGATAGTGGAACTAGTACTACTGTGAACAACAATTATTTCTTAATAATATCAAAATCTTCTTGAAAAACATCAGTCAATCGATATGTAACTACATTATTCATTATTCTGGTTCAAGTTAAACTTTTAAATTTATGGTAATATTTGAATCATTTGATTTATGTGATCCATCCATAAATAATTCTCAAATAAACGATGTTTTTCATAAGGAAAAGTTCAATTAAATCATTGGTTTTCTCAGTATCAACTTTGATGAGACAAAAAAATATGATAAACTTAAGGAATATTCATAAGTTGATAAAAAAAATAGTTCCAAGGGAACAATTTTAAGATATAATATCATATATTGTTGAAAATGATCTCATGATCCACCCGATGACTAGAGAGTTTATGTGATTTGACCACCAAATCTTCAATGTAAATTATTTTAGTCCTCCCAAATACGGATTTGAAATTATGAAATGTGGTACATTGAAAAGTATTGATATTTTTTTTCAAATGAAAAGGAATTACTTACTAGAAGCATATTCGTTGGGTGGCTCTAAATAATTTAGGTTATTCAACTTCAAGAGAAATTTGTATTTGGTCATATCTAGAATACCCATCTATAAAAGAAATGGATTGGAGGAATTAGTTTCATTGACAAAAAGTTCGATAATTGGATCTTGGAAATAAAATTCTAGATTATTCTGATTAAGTTTTCTAAATTCAAGGGAAAAATAATTTTCCTATTCTTATTTTTCACCAGTATAATATTTTTGGGCTATCTCATCTATTGTAAATCCCAATTAAATCTTTATTTGACCACCTTATCAAATTCAACATAATATTGACTGCCAGAGTTAGGTAAATTCATTGAGTTGACAGGCTTTAATTACAGTTAGTATCTATTAAGTCCAAAGTTTTATTGAGTACATTACTATCAAGGTATGTTATTTTTATTTTATTCTAAGTAAAAACCATTTTTTGTTCATTATTAATGTATTATAAACTTATTTTTCAAATACAAGGTCATCCTATTCAATGTGGGTCATGAATATTTCCATGTCCCCATATTTATTTTCCTTAGATCATCTATAATAACAGAGATACATTCCTCTAATTATGGATGTGTTTCTATTATATCCTATTCTTCGTCGTCATATACACCAATCTCAAGAAGAAAAAGTGACAAAGGGATATCTTCTGAGATATAATAATCGCCAATGTCCTAAAATTTGGAAGGTGATGTGGACGATTTATCACTCTCTATTGGTGATGTGATATTCTATTCAAATTAAAATAATTACTTAGGATTCCATTGTGCCTATGAGGAAACATAATGGGGATTTTTACCTAGGTTGTACCAGATGTTAAATAGATCAGGCACTTCTTCCATGTTATCTGGTTTAGTTGATGTGATTGATATCATCAAAGCTGATTAATATAGACCATAATATAAACTCATGACTTAAATTTTAAAGTTGGTTAAACTATATTCATCTAAAATCAATTTAATTCAGTCATCCAAGGTCATTCCACAAATATTTTTAGTAGTAACTAGATCATCATAATCAATTATGGTTTTCTTTATTTCTCTCTAATAGTACCTTGCATTTATGTATTTAGACTTAAATGATTCAAATCAAGACATGTCATTGAAAAATTTTCAAATTAGTACATTATTAAAGTATTTTATATATTTATAGTCTTATAAGGGTTCTAGTTCATGATGATATAGCAATAAAACCACTAATAGGGAATTGAAATCTATGTAACGTTTTCCAATCTTTGGTTCATAGTTGGATATGAGGTCTTTAAAATGGTCTGTGGTCATGATTCATCCAACTATTGTTTGATCACTCTAAACATAGATCTAATGATTTATGGAATATTAAGATAGATATAATTCATTTTAACCTTATTAATGGAGTATATAGACTGTAATTAAGTTTATTCTAGAGCCATATTCAATGAACATGCATCAAATGTCAATATCATCATGATTTATGGAGACATAAAAATTCTTTATGTATCCCAAAATAATATTATAGCAATGATTCTATATGAAATATATGATTATGTGACTAACCAAAATTTTTGTCTCTACGTAATATACATTAAATGTAGTTATACTAGTATCAAACTCTGGAGGGATTAACATAGCCTCAATAAGAACATTGTAGAGATGTTTTGATAAACCAATTGTATCCATTACTAGAAAATTATTTAGAACAATATATATATAATTTATAGTAACATATTATTGAACCAAAGGGATATGTTTCCTTGTTTTGGGACAAATATTATCCTTTACACGTGCCTTGGGTGTTTAATTGATTGAGGTAGATGGGTAAATCACTTAAGCATATGTCAAACATACACTTACTGCTGAAGGATTGAGTTGAACTAGTAGAGAAACTCATCTAGGATAATCAAAATATTGTAGAACTATTATTATATGTTCTAAAATAATTTAATTAGATAAATATAGGAATATTTTGAGGTTCCTTCTTATTTCTATTGGTTTCACAGAAGTACTTTATCATGGATCATGAATCTGTATATTTCTTAATCAGAGATGTGGCATAGATATTGGTCTCATACATTACCACATATTACCCTATTCATATGGATTATATAACATCTACCTCTAGTTCACCATTTAAGTATGGGGAATTATAGTTTACATGAATATTCATCATCATAGAAGGGGTACATTAAATGAATTTAATTAATGGAACCAAATATTGATTCCTCATATGATAATAATTCAAATTAGTGGGGAGTTGATTATAGTCTTAGAAGAGTATGTATGAGTTATAATATGGTCAGAACTAGAAAAATAATTTGTACATGTTTTCCTTCATGTACTTCACTCATTCCTCTCCATTTATGTCATTTTTAAAATATAATATTTTGAACTCTACGGTGATGATGGGTTTAGTCACATCATGGTAGAAGAGACCAATAACACAACTAGCTAGTTTAGAAATGTCTTTAAAATGGTATGATCTCAATTGAATATATATTTTATTATATTCTCTAATATAATTATAACTTTTTCCTATTATCCTTCATACTTAGGAACAATAGTAGAATGACATGTAACTTGGGAGGGTGGTTTTACTAATTTCATTTCTCTAGAATCAAATATCTTTCGAAGTATTCCATTAAAAAAAGAAAATATTTATGGTTTGGACCAAGGTTTAGTATAAGGGGAAATAATTACAGAGATTAATATTACTAACTTAATCATACCTTCTATTCTCTATAAATTTCAGTAAAATTTTCTCCAAATCTAATTTAAAGTTTTACTAAGCTTTCTCATCTTAGAAATAGTATTATTAATTATAATGGTCTTTATATAGAAGATTTTTGTACTATTTTACCCTATAATTAAGAGGATATGATTATTAATCATGTTTTCCAGGAGGAGGTTTTAAACGATATTATCAATGATTTGGAGTAGGAACTCATATAGGAGCGGGATTAAGTGTGACATTTGTTGTATAGTATTTATTTATTTTATCTTATTATGTTACTATCATCGGTTAATACTTTCATTATTTCTATAAATGGAATCTTACAATCATTTAATATAAAAATAATTTTCAAAAAACCCTCATATTTATTTCAATATAATGAATGGATATTACAACACATCAATGTGGTTCTCTATAAGGACATACAATATTATTTTTGTGGGGGTTGAAGCTAGAAGGAGAAGGAAAACCCCCTTCAACCAATAAATGAATTCTAACACTCTCTCGGTATTAGGTTGTTTTTAAATTAAAATATTAATAATTGTTTTCTTTTATAATAAAGAGATTAATTTATAAATAAATTCTCATCAGAGGTCTTACTTTCTCATTGTGGAACAATCTTCTAAAATGGTAATCCAAACTAAGTTTATTCCCTCCATATTCTATAACAAGAATCATAGTTTGGATACATTCTAGAATTCATGGGTTCCCATCACAGGACCAGACTAAAACATGAAATTCATCAAGTGATGTTCTATATATCCCATGTAGTAGAATATATGGAATTTAGGATACCCAAAATTTGGGGGGGAGTAACAGTTTCATCTACCAATTTTGTTCAAGTATTCATCTTTAGTTATACTAGTGAAAATTTATCTTCTATATCGTCCAATCAAGTTGTCAATTACATGATAGTTTTAATGAGTTTTAATGAAACAACTTATCTGGCAATTTCTCGAATAAGGATATCAATGAGTGGGTCCTAACATGACATGCCATCCTATACTTGTAGTAGTTAACCAGTTTGGGTTGTTCTAGAGTCGTTCACATAGCATGGTCCTAATAGAGGGTACTCCAAACATCTATATATCATTGGATCCATGTAAATTGTCTTCCTAGATCCTAGGATGACCGGAATACCTAGATATAGATTTATTATTTTGATGGTATCTTTGTGATGTGGTATATTTCATTGATGATCAATGTGAGAATCTATATAAGGAATAAACATGGTGGAGATATTTAGTACGAGTAACTCAGTATTTATTCTCTTAAAATCTTTCATACATGACTTATATTGAAAAAATAAATCCTTAATTATAAGTGGAACAACATATATGGTTAATGGGTTTTTCAAAGATGCACCTTTTAATTCTATTCAAAACCATCCAAGTATGCGATAATTAAAATTTGAGGGGAACACAATTTTTTTGTTATGAACTCCTTCTATATACATTTCATTGTAGAAAGTGTTTAAAAAAATATACATCATGTTATCTAGAACCAACATCATAGTCTATAATATCTATAGGGATAGTTCTGATTAAATTCACCAATGAATTGTGCCTTTCATGAATTAAATCACCATTAGAATATAGGGAGGGTCAGTTTTCCATAGAGTAACAATTGAGAGACAAGTCAAAATATCTAGGCGCAGTTTCCTTCATGATGTTTTTCACTGGATTTTGAAATCTATGAGGATTTAAATTATCTTTTGAGGTTTCCATTGGGGTTATTTTGAATATGGTTATCTAAAGACATAATATAAATAACCTCATTGTACACATTCACAAATATAATTATGGGTCATATGATGACTCAAAATTTGGAGACTAATTTTGCGATACAAAACATAAAAAGAAAAAGATATATATTTTTAGAGGTGGAGGTTGATATTAGAATTTTCATATACTTATGGGATATAGATACCCATGATCAATTGATAAAAAATTTAAAGAAATGTTTGATGAATTTCAAGAGGTGGTTATGGTTAAAATTTATCCAATTATCTAATCTTGGGATCCTATTATATTAATGATGTTACATCAATCACTACGTCAAACATGATAGTGGATATATTTTTATAAAAATGTGTTGAGTGAAAAGCACACTCTGAATGTGAATTTATTAATACTAATTGTATCATATTTGTTTCATATTTAGATATCCTCAACTGATAATCATATTCAATCCTTTCACTTAGATAATGAAAGAGCCTAATAAAATATTGATCTCATCACTTTTGAAGCTTCTGAGATTTTGTGATTAAAAATATGCACTGAGTATACAAATAATATTAAGAAAACCTGTTTTCTAAGATTCATCCTAAAGAGGTAAAATTTGAGGATTTCTCCTTTGGAATAATTTTATTATTAATGACGTAAGTGATATATAGTGCCCCATGTTCTCCCCATCCTACGATATATATATCAGATGGTGGTTCAGTGAATAAACTCATACTAATTTCACACTTTTGGACATCCCAAAAAATACCTACATTATGTGGAGAACTTTTACTAACATGCTTCAAAATTTTATATTTCCCTTGGTTAGAATTCCCCATAGATTTTATCTATCATGTAGATAGACTCTAATATTGTGAACATTAATATTAATTTTCAAAATCCCACCTAAGAGAATTTGATATTATTGTAGTGATATTTTTACATATTTTCACGGTTTTGGAAAGAATGTGTGCCTATAATTAAGCGGTTTTTAGAATTGACTTATGATATCTTGTTAGAACAAGAATTTAGGCCTGATCTAATTATCTAATTATTTTCAGAGTATACTGATGAACCTCCTCGACATGGTGTTATGGGTGGGTTTTTTTCCTTCCCCTTAACTATAGTTACTATACATAATTGTTGATAGATTTGAATAATATGGGATTGAATGTAGGAATTCCACTATATTACTACTATAATAGGGCCAAAAACATCTACAACATGAATGATAATTTATTTCAATTTCTTGGTTAGAGAAATAACATGTTATTTCATTAGTACACCATTTTCATATGAATATATCAATGAGAATTATTTGTGGGGTTGTAATGTGTGTCCTCCAACTATTATTTGTTCTTATATAACAAAATAATTATTTCAGTGTTGCTTGAATGTGATGGAACACTTAATAGGTGTGGGAAAGAATGTGTTCCTTCACCCAGGTATCCTTAAAATTATATTGTTGGGATTATGTTATGGGAATAAGAAAGTTGTAAATCTCCCAATTAGTGATGGTTATTCAGTTTTGATGAGATATCATGGGTTCTCATGTCTTGGTGAGATAATTTTGGGCACAAGTTGTGGAATCATCAATGGGATGATGGATTGATGTTATAAAGAACTGAATGTGGTTATTTTTGGAAGGATCACTTTTGGGTGACACTTATGACATGGTGACATCATTATTTACCATATTTCCCAACTCCAAAATGAAATGGAGGCACATTATAGTGTTATATAGGGAGATTCTCCTAAAATAGTTCGAACAAGAAATGTGTTTCATTAACTTGTTGGTAACTAGACATCATTAGGTGGAAGATTGGTGGGGATTCTTGTCATAGAGGTATTCACAATTAACCTCCAATGTTATGATAGTATCCTTCAGATGTTACTCAAGAATTAGCATGTTTTCCACCCCCTTTGAAGTTGTTTGGTGGGAGAGAGTATCCTCTAATATAATGATGACCTATATCATGTGAATGTAGATGCGTATGATTATTGTAACTGAGAAAACGTCATTTTTATTTAATAGTGTTTTATTGTATTCTCTTATTGAGAAAAAAAATGAAATCAAGGAAACCAATCAATGTATCACCCCATGTGAAATAACACATACATGAATTGTTTCATTAAATGTAATTGATTGGATAATTTTATCTTCTTGAATATATGAATTCCAAAAAGGCATATCAGTTTGATTGCCTAGTTATTTTGGTTAGTTAATGATTCACATATGGTCCACCATTTTTTTCATAAGGAATACAAAATAAAATTTCCTTCCATTTATTGGTGAAAGACTAAAAAGAGTTAATGGTTTGACATAGGGTTCAACATTTTGGTTTATGTTAGGAACATAAAAAATGGCCCGATTTTTTTTGGTAAAAAAATAATGATTGAATTTTTTACATCAGGTTAACAATTTCATTGTTTAAAATTTTCAGGGTATGTGGTTATTTGTATACGGGTAATTACATGAATTCATCCAAAAATTTCCAATATGGTTTCTTATGGAACTAGAAACACCCAAAGGATTCTACATCAGTGCCATATTATGGGTTTTTTTCTCAAAATGTAATTTTTTATTGTGGATTCCATCCAATTACTATTAGGTACACAAATTTTTTGATATGATTGATGTTCAGTATCATTATACCCTTTTGGGTGAATAATTTTCAATTATGGGACTCTCTTATAGATTTAATTCACATTCTTAAATAATTTAAAATTTATAATAAGTGATTGGTCACCACATATTATCATTAAATTATTAACATATGAGGATATGAACATTTATAAGTATCATATATTCTTCATTAATAGAATCATCTCTACGAATTTCTAGTTTGAATCAATGGCATCGTCTGTATGTATTAGAGGTTTTCCATTAATGGATATATATGTATGTATTAGTTGTTATCCATATTTTTTATTATTATTTTATGATGTATGACTTTATGTAACTTTTTTTATATCAAAAAATTTAGGTGCTCGTAAATGATTCATTATCAAGTGAGATTATTACTGTTTCAATGTTTGAATATGACCCCTAATGGGATTTCTTACAAATTATCATGAAATGAATTAGTACCTATATAGTTCAGTGAAATATAGTAGGGAACATCATAGCTTTTAATGTCATGTGACAAGGACTAGACCGTGTATTTTAAAATCAGTTGGAAAAGACATCCAGGGAAAAAGTTCCTATAAAAGACTATTGAGGGGATTACATATGAGTGCCCATTTATAGTTAAGCTAACCCACATGGAATGTTTTCCTCCAGGGTATGGAATGATAACTTTGGTAATATGTTCCAATAAATATGGTAATGTGTTGAGTATTTTGGTTTTGAACATCATCGAGGCATCATACATATCCCATCAGTATAAGAATCGAGTCCCTCATTGTTTTTTGTGGTTGGGGCTTATTCATTAGGTGGTGAAATGAGAATGAAATTATAATTAATCTAGTCACATGATTCAATTGAGCCACTAATCCATATGTGGCATGATCCTTGTGTGAAACAATGAATACTATCGTATTGGTCACATTTCATATTTTGTTTCAAATGGGAATTACACCTGAACTAGAAGCCCATAGATGAGATTTCATTCTCAAATACTAATCTATTATGGAGGGGTAAAAAATACAGAAGGATTTGATATCCTAAAATAAGGTTTATGGTATTACTCTATAAGGTATTACTAGAAGAATATTCCCACCATCGACTCACGAATGAAGGTAAGGCTATGGTGGCGTATCTAGGATAAAGACTGTGTGATTAATCTAGGTGTGATGTCCAATAAAAATTCATGGTGTGTCTCTAAAAATAGTATTGAGGATAACAAATAAACTGTTTAAAGAACATAACGTACATGTTCTTCCGATTTCACTTCATATTTCAGGAAATATGTTGGAGATTATTATTTCTTCTTCGACTAAAAAGGTTCCCACCATTTCCTCCATGATTTTATTCCACATTATCATGGGGACATAGTATCAATAAAATCCTATGATCTTTTCCAATTATAGAGGTTAATTTAGGGATTTAAATTACCAAGGGAATGAATTATCAAAAGTGGAATAGTGGTATTCCTAACAACAATTATAATACCTTTCTTGTTTCTTTAATAGAGGACTCAATTCAGTCTCCCTGGGGTTTTTGATTTCATATGAGAGAACCATTTGGATAATTTATAAAGAGGATAAGAAGAATCCTAAATCTACAATAAAGTAATGTGTTGAGATTAGATATGTGAATAACATATGGATACCCCATTTCACATACTAGTTTCAATATTCATGATAGGGGAAATCGTGAAGGGTCTCTTCTACAAAAATTGTTCTTTTGTAAAGGGTTTTCTTTAGAAGTTTGAGATTCTCCTTAATAGAAAACTAATAGAGCCTCCCTTTTTGAAAATGATATTTTTTATGTCCCGTTTTTTGAGGGATTCCTTTTGGGGAAATTTCTCCACGTTTTTGATAATTGGGTTACCTATGGTTTGTGATATGCTTCCCTAAATGGAATTATCCTGGTCATAGTCATTCTTATTCTCTGCTATTTTTTCTATATATCATTATATATACACATATATAGGGATAAGTAGATATGTTTAGGTGGTGTAATAAAATCTAATTTTTATAAATGGTTAGCCATATATAGTTTTATAAGCTATGTGGTGGGTGAAAATTTAATGATCTAACCAATAAAGGATATTTTTTTGGGATGAAAGGTACCACCTCACACTGAAAATGAGGCATTATTGAGAGGAATATATTCATATAATCACACCAAAAATGAATATCATTTTTATGGGGTATGCGACCAAGTGGGTTCTGAATATCATATTGATTTCTTATGTGGAAAATGATGATTTCTATGTCATTTTATGTCGTTTTTCAAATTCACTCTTTTTTCATTAGTTGATCATATTATCAGCTCTCGTAATTTAATAAAATAGTATTAATATATTCCTTATAAATAATGGGAGTCAATAATACTTCACATTAATCATAAAACCCATATCATTTTAAAATCAAGCCCAGAATAAATAAAAATTTCATTTTTCTCATAAAGATGATAAATATATTTATAATTCCAGTGAAAAACATGGTAAAACTAAAAAATTTATTTCATAGTGAGAGAAATAAATTATTTTAAAATAACCATGGGATCTTATAAAATAACCTTGTTATTGGATAATTGTTATAATGGATGTAAAATATGGTGAATCTGAATATATTAAAAAACTTTCAATTTTTACTTTCGTAAAAAAATGTCTAAATTAACCAATGAAGAAAATGTTTAAAAATACAATTTAAAAATCTATAAAGAAATTAAAATATTGTCAAAAATGAACTTTAAAAACCATTTAATAATAAATTAAAATATTCTTGATATAATTTGAAATAACTTGTACATGGAATAAAAATAGTTTAAAATATTTAAAACATTGTTTTAAAGTAGAATCCCATAACATAATTCTTATTTAGATTTTTATATGCTTTTACTTAAGAATAATAACCTTATATTGGTTTTATACCTTCTAAATAAACATATTAATGTTCATTTAATCATTATTATTCAATTAATTTAATATACTACTAGGTTTTATTTAGTTAGTAAAATTATTCAGTTGATGTTGGATGTTTTGAGGCCATTTGGTTTATAACCTCAAAAACCACATCAATGTGTTGATTGTGGTCAAAGGGGATGTGGTCCCATTATCACATGAATTTTAAACATGTTATCTTTTGCACAGTTATATGTTAGAAACACTGTCAAAACCAACCATGTGTTGTAGTCTTGAAAAATGAACCATGTCATTTCATCGACATGGAATCCCATAAGTATGCAAGATTGATGTTTACATTTTTATAAGGGGTGGAAAAATTTATAAACTATTTTAATTTTCCTAAATAATTAAAATTTTATAAATTTCAAATTTATTCATTATTTCTATCTTCATGACCATCATTATAATTTTAAAATGAATAATTATTCATATCAATTTGTTAAGGTGGCATTCCAAACATAAAAATGAGTGAATTTATCAATTTCAAATGTAAATAAGAAGTAATAATGTAAGTAATATATGATCACACCATGATTCACATATTTATTTCACATTTATACGACTGTTCTATATAATTTTTAAATAGTAAATTTATCATTGAATGGAAAATTTTACTTCATGTTTAATTCAATAATTTATTGTTTATCATAGTTAAAAATGGTAATTTCACCAGTTATGATGATTTTATTGAAGTTAAAGGTGATTTTGAGATCCCATGAGTGAATTTAAGCTATGCATTCCAGATTGTGTTGTTGACCAAGCACACATGTGGACTGAAATTCACGCTAATGGTAATCTATGAATCCAATTAGGAATATAACTTTTGAGATGATAAAAAATTTAATGGGACACAACTCTTATGATGACAAGAAATCCCAATTCATCCATCATGAGGCCAAAGAAAAACGATAGGTCTAAGAAATATATTCTACTTGATGTCAAATGCTTAGATCAATATTTTTAAAATATCTACAATTTTATAAATTAAATAGACTATAAATTTTCAATTGAGATATTCAGGACATCGTGAAATAAATTTGTAGATATTTACATAACAAGATAATGTAGCCCACCCCCCAAACCATGTGTCGATTTCTATACCTAAATCTGGGTTCACAAAATCACATTTACCTTTCCCTATAAATTGGCACATTGGGAACTCCATTTGTATGATCTACTGAGGGGAACATTAATGCCCCTTTGGAGACCAAATGGTGTAATACCCCGAGATTTTTATAAAATATATTTTTTAAAAATTTCATTGATTTATTATATTTTACACTACACCAAGATAATATTGTACTATATGAAACAATATCTTAACATTTTTTATACACAACACTATAATTCCCCTGTGTTTCACATTATTTCATGTTCTTTTTATAGATTAAATTTCAAACAAGAAAGAGTTTTTGAGATCAAATAAATTTTATTATTGTACCTTATAACATATCCACTATAATGGTGAGTATTAATAGTATTATATGAATTATGAATATTTTATTAGGTTTATTTTTTGATACTTTTCTGAAAAGATTTATGTTTTGATGAATAGTAAAAAAACAATGTATTTTAATTGAAAGCTACATTTTTATCAAATTTATTTATGGTGATAAATTATATATTTGAATTCTTCTAAAGTATGAATACATTATATTTGTATCAATGGATATAAGTTTGGTCATTTTCATTATTTTTACATTGACTTTTTATGTGTAAACATTTCATTATTTTGCAATGTTTTAACTTTTAAAACCTATTTTATCATTCAGTTAATGGGATTATTTTTAAATTTTTTAATAAAAGATTTTTATTTTATAATTTTTAAAATGGATTTGAAATTTTTTATTAATGAGAAAATATTATCTAAATCCCATTATATTGTTTTTGGGCATCAGGAATAGTAATTTCAAAAATTATTATAAATACTATAAAATTGTAAATCAGGTAATTAATGGTAAACATAATGTTATCAAATTACCCTAAAATGTTTCATATTATAATTGGTTGAGTTTCTTTTTCCACCTAAATCATATCTAGTTTTAAATGGAGTCCTTTTGAATCTAATTCGATTAGATTAAGACATTTAATATATTTTCTAAATGAAAAGTCAATGTTTTCATACTCAAATTTTAATAACTATATAGTTTTTAATAAAATGGTATTTATTTATAAGTACTCTATTAAAATACAAAATGTTTTTCATTCTCAAGGTAATTTATATTTAATATTTAGTAAATAACTAATTACCTAAAAATGTATTCAATGATGATGTAAAAGATTTCTAACTAACTGGAAATCAATAAAATAATATTAATTAATATAAAAATAACAATTACAAGACACTAAATTTTCTTCAAATATTATTTTCAGAATACATATCTACCATAATCATACATTTATGTATTTATGGATCATTTGGATACACATGTAAATGATTCTTACACATATAATATTTTAACTAAGGTAATGTCAATGTAGTCACATTCATGTTTTATTTAACATTTCATTATTAATATTGGATTTTACAGAAGATATATTTAAAAAATTATAGAGAATTTATCTTTGTCATATTATTTTGTTTATAATTTTTTATCAGAAAATAGGTATATGAAATAATTATTCTAAACTGATGTATTAATTATTTTATTAATTGAAATATCAAATAAATGTTATTAAATATATTAAAAATATATAATTTCGGATAATTAATATTTTCAGATAATTTTAGAGATTAGCTTGACCTATTAGAAATATAATAAATTATTGGTGGGTAGTGAACTTCTTATCTTCATATATTTTGAAATCAATAAATTGATTAGTGTCAAAATTGACACTATTGTTTTTTTATTAAAATATAATTTTATTAAAATATATATAAGTCATAATAATTTTTTTAAATATAAAATATTAATTATATGGTATTAATGTTATAAATTGTTCATTAATTCATTAATTGACATCAAATATTGATAAATTAAATAATTTTAATATTGAATAATTTGTTACTTTAGCTAAAATTAAAATTGAATAACTAAGGGTTAATTATAATGATTTTGTTTAGATTGATAGAAATTTTTTTCTACAATTTATAAGTTGGGAAAATAACAAACATATAACATTTTATATTCTAAAATATGATTTTTTAGTTTTTTACATGTTTTGGTTTTATTATAAATTAATAATTTTTTAGATTCGAAAAGTGACTCTCACCTAAATTATAAAAGGGAACCACATCCCTCACTTATCCACATAACATTGATCAATAAATGTTATCCTTACCCTACAAATTTACCTTATAAACATTCTTAGTATCATTATAGAGGTTTTTTACTCTAAAAAGACCACATCTATTGTCCCTAAGAGGAGATCCAGAGGGTGATAATTGAAAAAGAGGTGATCTCCTCTAATGATTCATTAAATCATATTGATTCTACTACTTTTTTCGTCATGATTTTTTAAAATTATAATGTTATAAACCCAATATAACATATATTTTGAGATTCTAATTATTATTATGGAACAAATATATAACACCTTTTATCCATCCTACAAAAAACTAAATCACCATGTGTTCGTATGTACATCTTACAGTCTCCATGTCATGGAATAATCTATTTATCATTACCACCTTACTTGGATTGGTATAATGGTGGAAATAATAAAAAAAATATTAATATTAAAACATTTTTTTTATTTTTTAACAAAATATATACGATAAATTTCTATAAAATTCCACAACTAAGGGAATGATATCATCACTCTAGTGTTTGTACGACCTACTGTCTCCACGATGCGAGGTGATTCACTCTACATGATCTTCATCAATGAAATATTATATAAATGTATATAGTGAATAAATATTATATATGTTTCATTAATATAAATTTTTAAATAACATAACTATATCTTATGATGAAGAACCGGTACTTATTTTAAAAAACATGCATAAGAAAATGAAGCAGTTAATACCTGAATGATTAATCATTACGAAATATTATTAAACAGTTGGTGATAATATGATCATATAAGATATCTAAAAAATGAATATGATTATGGAATAAGTTAACCGTATTATTTAAATGATTATAACTGATATTAGAATACATATAAAGGAAGTCATAAATATTTTAAGGGATAATTTCACAATCTCATTATTATCAAGGATTTTTTATACGTATTTATTTACTAGGGTATATTTATCATCCATGTCCATGATTCCTAATTTTTTTACAAAATATTCTTTATATTATTATAAAAGTTATTAAATTAAATTAAAACCATTTTTTAATTTTATTAAATTTTTTGAAAGGAATATTTAGTGATTTTTAGTACGAGGTACATTTCGACTAATTAGAAAAAAGTACAGGAAACTGTTTTATGTTAACTTATAAGGCATAAATTGGTTTTTACTTTTTAATAACTACTTATTCTGTGAATATTACTTTAAAATATTTCAATATTACATTAAAAAATTATATTCATTTAAAAATGTGTAACATTTTGATAAACAATTTTTTCAATGAAGAAAGGATGGGTTTCTAAAGATGGATATAATTAATAAGGTTATGTTTCAATTATATTATCCGCATTATTTCTATGGTCTAATTATTTTTATACTGAAATTATATTTATGAAATCTATTTTTTTACAAGGATTATTTTTTGATGGATTGATGTTTAAGAAACCAATTTTATTCAATGGGTTATGCTATGATGAATAAATTATATTTTTTAGGAACAAATAATAATTATTTAATTGTGAGATAGTTTGGACCTATATCTCCCCAAATTACATTTGGAGAATATTTATATATCATTTTATAGACGTTACTAGAATGATAAATGATTTTTGTTGAATAATACAAGGTTAGAAGAGGTAATAAACCAGGTTCTGTAATACATGGATAGAACGAGGAGTGAACTCAGTTTAATTATAGACTTTATCATCTATGATGGTCTTGGTAAAATGACTTGACTAATAAGATATTATTTTATATGATTATGTGTTGGGAAAACATTCCATGTACTATGTTATGCACTTTGGTAATATGTTCATTGATTATTTATTAACTGTTATGATTTATTCCATGACATGATATCATGATATTTGATTTGAAGGATATGATTTTCAATTGTTATATTCTTATGTATTATGGTTATCATATAATTGATATCTCCCTTGTTTACCCTTAATTACTTCTGATATCTTTCTATTAATATATTTTATTTTCCACCAAATATATAGAAAAATTTAAGATAGGAAACCCAATTAGTATGATATTTATAGGAGATGTTGAAGATCAATCGATAAATTTGAATAATGTGTTCTATGTTTAAAAAGGTACTAAGATAATATTGTATTTTTTAATCTATTTATGCAATGTATTGAGTATTCCCAAAAATTAATGTCATGTCTATGTACTCAAGCTTGGGTACTTATAAAATTTGTCCTCTCCTCATCTAATAAGTTCTCTAGGCTGAAATCCTTGTAAGGGGTCAAGAAAAAAGTTGACGCTTCACCCGAGCCCCCTCTACACTTGATGGAGAGATAAATCGAGGATGATCTTCTTGAGGTAGTAACAGATAATAAAATATGGATTTATAACACTTTTTATTCTACTTGTTTTTTCAACATGTGTTTGAAACATTTCCTTTTGATTTATCTTAACAAGCTTATTCATTAATTAATTTTTTTTCTTTTAGTCAAGTGGAACACCATTTATCTCAACACCTATTGGGTTGAGAATTCATGTGGTAATTTTGGGTTATTCTGATTGGAAAACTTAAGATTTATTTTTTACACACACATATATGAGATTTAAGTATGATTGGGAATCCCTAATTTCATTCCGGAGGTACAATCCTTTATAACATGTTTATTTTGTCAAGGGTTGGTTCTTTGGGAAGTATTTTAATATGAATGATAAGTATTGAGAAATTGATTACCGTAAACCAAAGAATCACATTAAACCGTGTTTTATTTTTAAAAAAACATTAAATAACCAACATGTTTAATGATATTTAAATGAATTCATTCCCTCATAATTCTGAAAAACCACCTTTCTTTATCCAATATTAAACACATTAATTAAGTCGTATTTTTTAATATTATTTTCAGAACCATCCCCTCATATATGATTTTATATTACAAATTCACACATTCAACCCCAACTCCCCTTGAGAGAAAATCATGGGTCCTCCCTATTCTATATAAAAACATCAAAAAATCAATCAATTTTTTTCACGAAAACATGGTCAACTTTTGTAACAGTTATAGAGGAGCGATTTTTCTTTTAGAGTACATTTTTTGTAGATAAAAAAATGTTTTATTATGTATATATATTTTTGATTCTTTTATTCTTTCACATTTTAATTTATTCTAAAAAAATAATCCTTTTATATTATATTTTCATGAAATTGTCTTCAAATGGAGGAACTATATTCTTTCAAACATAACATAATGAGGATCTTGCATCATTGCTACTAAGAAGCACTAAAAAGTCCCTTAAAGGAGGTAGCACAAAAAATAAACCCTATTCTTAATCCTTCATCATATTAATTGGAATACAACATCAAGAATGAAATACAATTTGATTATAGGGCTCAAAGGAATCATACATTAAAAGAACTAACCTCACCCGATGTAGATATCCAACCTACATGCATTAAAATACAAGTAGAAGCATCTAGTTTTGAAAATAAATCTATAATAATTTTCTCAATAATACATTTTCATAGACTAGATGGAGAAGACCAGCATGTGGTCTTTAATGAATTCAAATTTTTTTTTATCAATTTTAAAATATTCTAATATTGATCAATATTTAGTTAATCTTAATGCATTTCTATTCTCCATAGATGACACTAAAAAAACTGGTTGTATAATATTAACTCCCCAATTAGATCTTGGGAAGACATGAAACTCTTATTACCTGAAAAAAACTCCCCATACAATCGTAATGAAACTATATGAAAAGAAACTAGAGGAATAAGAAAATCAGAAGGGGATTCACATTATGAATACCTGGAATAATATAAAAGGTTTTGGTCAAGATTTCCACATCATCACATTAGTGAGAAAATTTAAATATAATACTTTTATAAATGTTTAATTCCAATTTAGTATAACATGATTGATTCTGTTTTATATTGTCTTCTAATAGAAAATACCACAATCACTAAAAGGATACTCAATGAGAACATGGCACATAACACCCATCAATTTTGTTCATGTTCTAGTATACCAATTCGAGGTGTCTGTGAGGTGCAATGTTGTGAATTAAAGAACAATATATACACAAAGAATGAACAGGAATGTAAAATCATCCAATAAATTCCTCTTTATTAATGGAAATATCAACCTCCTCCTATAATTCATTATAGTTTATATGCTATTAAATCCCACTATTCAGCACATTTATTTAAGTTAAAAGAACATTTTGAGAGTTTTGAGGAAATATTCTCATGTCTCACATATAACCAACTTCTTAAGGAAAAACCATACTATAAAAAACACTTTATAGAATGATTAATAGTTGTATATGAATGTTGGTACTATAAAAACCCTCAATAGTTTTTTGGAATCACAAAGGGTGTGGTAGTGAACATCAAACACCACCCAAAAATAATCAACCACTATAATGGTTATTCCAATATCCCCATACAAAACATGAGCCTAGACATTAGTACATGAAGAAAAAAATGGATGAAAATAATGTCCAATTCCAAAAAACCACACAACCATCCATTCAATTCCTAAAAAATCAATTATGAAAACTACATAACTCTAAGGGAGAAATAAAATTTCAAGGGATTAGATGACTCCCATCATAGCTACTTTCTAATCCCAAAGACAAAGGTAATATATATTCTATCAGAATTTTTAGTGGTAAATATGTTTCCCCCTCCAGTGGTTCAATATATCAGGTATATTCTCCTCCTAAAATGTCTTTATCTTCTTTAAAATTAGTCATTTAAAGACAAAGAAAAAAATGAGTAAAAAAGTAATCAACGAGGATTTACCTAAACAATCTGTTCCACATCCCCTTACCCAATGGCTCACTGTATCAATGAAAATTTATTATAATTTTATTTAAAATGATATAATGGATACATTTAAATACATACATGTTAGATTTCATATATTAGATGCAAATAAATAATTAACTATTCTAAATTTCTCAAAGATCTTTGCACCAACAAACATAGACTAATGGGAAATGACAGAGACTACCTTTGAAGGAATGTCTCCACCATAATACAACAAGAGATTCCAACCAAATAAAAATATCTTGGAACTTTTATGATACCTTTCACCATAGTGAATGCTTTCTTTTCTCATGTAATAAATTATTTGAGTTCTTTTATTAATGTGATGACTCACTCTTTGTATAAATCTCTCTATCATAGAGATATTCAAAAAATGGGAATCATCATGAATCTTTTTATCAAGATCACGACACTCCCAACATGGTGGATTGGGGATTTAATCATTCAAGTAATGAATATAATTTTACCTATAGACTTATGTTTTCTTTATATGGAAGAAACATGTGCACAAGGGAATACTACTCTCATATATGGAAGACTAATCCTTATAATAGAAAAAACAAATAATCCACGCTCACAATGGTACTCATTATAGGGTGTTTGTGGGAGAGAATGTATGTTTTAATATCATTTATAAGATGACACAACATAGTGAAGATAACTCCCTTATTCCTATATATTTGATGGATGTGCTACCTAATGAAACACTCAAACAAAATTATCTCCTCAAACCCTACTGTGATTTGTTTCATTAGGTGTGTGGACAACATTTTGCGGTTCCAATTTCGGGGGTTTTCTTTTGAATTTGGTTTCGAATTTTCTGGTTCCTGGTTTGTTCGGTGACTCTTCTTGATGACAGCGATGAATTATTTCATTTACATCCCTGGTCGAGGTGGTGGTATGAAGTTGTTCTCTTGGTAGTGGTTCCGAGTTCGGGAGTGTTTACATTTCTATGTAATTTTCTATTCGTTGACGGTGGATCCGACGTTGGTGGTTCCGGCATGGTTGTGGATGGATGATACCACTTGGGGAAGGTGATAGTGAGGGTGTGCGGCTCTAGGCAGTTTTTAGGCCGAGGTATTGACGTTTTTCTACTTTAATTTGAACTTCGTAATTTTTAAATTTGAATCCTTGGTGTTTCTTGAAAGTGGTTGGCAGCTGTTTTAATTGGTGTCTTGAATTTTGTGTGGTTCTCACTCAGCCATAAAAGTGATTATTTGAAAATAAAATAATATTGAATTGGCATGGATTATTTATTGGTTACTGAGTATCCTATGATCATAGATGACAATTTTCATCTTTTAAAAGCTTATTCATCATATGGTAATGTTACCATTAATAAGATATGAGATCATTGACCTCCAACCTTCATATTAAATAACATAAAATTAAAATACCCCTTACTATGAACATAACCTACGTCCTCAATGCATGAAATATTAATATCCTAAGAATAGAAACATGTTTTCTATCGTCATTTCTATTTCACTCCTTCCAAAGCATGAATCACGATTAGTTGAACTTTTGAAGGATTATAAATAGGAATTTTTATGTCGAATTTATGACATTCCTGGTATTATCCCATCAATATTCATGCACCATGTACTTTTAGAGGATGATGGTAATACCATAATGTAAGAAAAATTACATTTAAATCACACCCTCTATGAAGTGGTTAAAAATGAGGTAACCAAATTATTGGCTGATAGAATAATTTAAACCATCTATAACATCCAATGGGATGGTCCATTATAGGTAGTTTCTAAGAAAACATGTTTTCCAATAATTAAAAATGAATACAATGAAGTGGTTCCAAACAGTATGTAGATTATTTTGTTTGTCTATATAGACAATTATTTACTAAACCATCACAATAGGAGAGACAATTTTCTATTTCATTTTATTTAATATATTCTAAAGAGGCTAGTAGGGATGTCCCCAAACTGCTTTCTAAATGGGTATTGTGGGTATTTTCATATCCATATTTCCATTGAAGATTAGGAAAATAAATAATTTAGTTTCCCCTTTGGTGTATTTTCATATAGGAGGAATCCATTTGGTATATGAAATTCGAAATGTGATTTTTAGTGATAATTCTAGTATTTTTTTAATTTTTCGAGATAATTACATGGAATTTTTCATGCATGAATTTAAATTTTTAGATCCTCTATTGATGAGTGTTTTAGTTGTATTGGCCATGTCCTATGTCAGTGTATTGAAAAGAATCTTGGATTATGTTATGGTAAATTCCATTTCATGGTTTAATATGGTATACTAAAAGGACATGTCATTATTAGTGATGGTATCCATGTAAATTAAATCAAATATAGACATCCATCCTGTGGAAAATGTGTGGGATGTGAAATTATTCTTAGTTCATATAGGATTTTATATTCATTTCCCTCAATACATTAGTATGATTTCACTTACACTCTTCTACATAATACAAAAATAAATGATTTATTTAGAAAAATTGTGATAATTATTTTAGAAAATTAAAATAGAGTGTAACATCACCCTTTATAATTAAACCAACGTGGTGGGATTTACCATTTCAGATCATGTGTGACAACTCTAACTATGAATTTGGATAATTAATTTCACAATTTTCTATTAGTATCCAAATATAATTTCCTATATATCACACACAATAGTCCCTTCATATGAAAAATACTCTAAAATAGAAAAATAAATCATTTCCATTGTGTTTTCAATTGAAAAATTAAGGTCATTTCCTTTATGGCCTAATGTAATTGTGTTCTCGGACCAGAAACACTCTGGTATCTCCTTATGAAACTGGAAACCAACCCACATCTCATTCATTGGATTCTCTTACATTAGGGATTTAATGTTGAAATTTTTTATAAAAAAAGAGCAGAGAATGTGGTAGCATACCACATTAGTAGGATTTCTCTACCATTGTACCACTATGAGGCCTCATCCATACTTATAGTATAATTCATCCCTAATGGGAACATTTGTGATATAGTGGGCCATACCAATTTTTATGAGGAAATTATGAATTTTTTTCTTTATCTAGAGTCCCAAATAATTTAACAATTCACAATAGAGAATAAATAATAATGAGTTACAATGTTACATTTGAGATAACTCATACTTATGATGAATTTTTAGGGACCAAGTTGTTTATCCATTGGTCCCTAACCATAAGTTCACCATTGTTTGGATATTTTTTCACAATTTTGCATATGGGTGAAACATTTGATCTCAATGTATAGTTCGAATGATCCTTGACTCTAGAAATTTTGTTCTATAATTGTATATTTATTCCTGTTAGTTTTTTATGTCACTCACACAATGTTAATTCACTAGGAATAACTGTTAGAAGATTGAAATTACCCCAAAAGCCATGTAATTTTGTGAGAACTTTGAGGCATGGGGAATTGACATCATGGCGCCTTTTAGAAATTAATTTATATTTGAACATATATTATTTTCTACATCTATGTCTTTAAATGGGTCGAATAAAAGCCTATAAGGACTGTTGTCTCTCGAGTGGTTATTGATTTTGAGAGATCTCATATTTTCAAGATGTTTAATTTTATGAGATTCATTTTTATCCATTAGGGATTAATTTCATTAAGAAAATAATGAAAATAATGAGCCATAATTATGTGGTTATACATAATTTTTCTATTTTATATCACCCTCAATCTGACGGGAATGTACAAATTTTAAATTGAGAAGTTATAAAAATCATAGAAGAAATGGTACAACCGAATTGAGAGATAAGAGTTTATGATATGATGATTCACTTTGGTCATATCATATATCTTTTAAAAACATTCATGGAATGTCAGTATATCATATTTTGTTTGGAATGACTTTTCTTCTCCCTGTAATGGTAGCGAATTAGGCATATTGGGCTCTTAAACAATATAATATGAATATATCTTAAGCAGATGAGGATAGAATGTTTCATATTCAAGAGTTTGAGGAAATTATATGAGGATCAAATGATAACTCAAAAACATTTAGGGAGATACCCAAGGATTCAACACCTCATCCTTCATAATCAATTCCACATTCGAAAAATGTAACAACCCAACCAAAATCACAACTTATTCTTGTGTTTTTTAACTATAATTCACATTCCTAAAATTTTGGTGGTCTTTTCATTTTACTATTTTAGAAAATTATAAGAAAATCATATAAATTAGACACATTAATATTATGCGGACACTACTAAGTATTATCAATGTTTTCTATAAAATAATTATTTAAAATAAAATATTATTTAATTTTGTGATAGATCTTCGCAATTTTCTCCATTATCACATCTTTATACCTATTCTCCCATACAAACCTATAAAAACATTTAAAAAAATGGGATGAGTAAAAAAAGATCATTACGGGACATATAATAAATAAAAATATTATTCTTGTGAAAAACATAAAATCCCATTAAAAAACTTTTCTTAAGAACATACCTTTTCTTCTAAAAAATTATTATTATTTCCATTAAAATAATAATTTCTTTCCTTTTGAGATTAAATGTTCTCAGTAAAAAATCATAACAACACATAGAAAATCATGTAGGTTCTATAGGAAATAAATTTCCTATAATACATAAAATCATACTTAAAAATAGAATAACCATACAGTTCACTTCCATCTCAATAGTACCAAATTCATTGATGATCTATAATTGGGCTCAACCATTATATCTTGAGATATAATGGGGTTAAACCCATCATATACAAATCTATAATGGGTATAAACCTAATAAATATTGATATATATTGGCCTCTACTTAAAATAAATAGTATATATGGACAATATCTTGAATAAAACCATTGAGATTCCATTTAAAACTTTGTTCAACACATTTTATGATATCAAAATACCCAATTTTTGTAAAAATAACTTTTAATATCATAAAACCATTCACATTATAAAGAAACCATTTTAATTGAAAATAATCATAAAAAATTAAAAGGGAGAATTAAAGAGATAAATTTTCAGGAAGGTGTGGAAATAGTATAATGTTATATAAGTTAAAAACATTCATTTTTTAATTTTTTTAAAAGTAACCTTATTATAGAGTTTTTAGATAAAAGACCCTTACCATTATCCGGAATCGACCCATTTGTATCTATCTTCATGGATAATAAATTTTTTAATTATTTACATTCTATAAATCCTTTTTGTTATTTATTACCGATTTAATTTTCTTTTATAAAATGTTACTAAATAATTTATCTTGGCCTGAGTAGTTTGGATTATTTACATTTCATAAGTGTAAAATGATATTGGTACAATGAACATGGTAAATCTGGTGGTTATCAAATCTTCTACAGATTAAATTTCGTTATTTAATTATAATTTTGATACATTACCTATTCTTTAAATCAAACCATTAAATACAATAATGAAAACAGAACTATGTCACAATCATAGTTAAAACAAGATGTATGTACGTATAGGTAACATTTTCATTTTACAATGATCATTATGAAAAGAAGGTAAGTATTATTTTATCATTAAATAATTATCATAATATCTTATATATATATATAATTATTTCATTAAATTTATCAATATATCATTCATGAGATGTGGTGATGAAAAATTAATCACATGGCTTTGTGGAGGTGGTTGTCCACACTTACACACAAGCATTGTTAACATTTTAATGTTTATTGAATGGTAATAAAATAAATATTATTTCATCGGTTAAAAATGATATTTATTTCATGAATAACATATATAAACATTAATTCCAACATAATAACAACAATTAACTTATGGTGATGAAAAATAAATTACATTAGTTCAGAAGGCAATAGTCTTTCGTACACATGAATGATGATTTCATATACCATTTTATGGAAGAGTATATTGAAATGGATTATTCCTTGACATAGAAACATATAACTATATGGAGGATAATTTATTCCATATTTTGTCATGGTTGTATATGAAGGACCCCAAAAATACCTCATATGGGGGTGATTTAGGTTATCAAAATGTTCTATTAAACTGAAGGATCGTGTTGCCATGTTTGTAAGAACATGTTAAAACTATCTAATGAGAAAGTGGAGAAAACAAAAAATCACATATAATGAAAGTAAATAATAATTTGACCTGGTTCAACATAAATGGATATATGCAATGAGTATACACCAAAAGGTTTTTGTTCACACAAAAGTCCACTAGTCATCAGTAGTTACTTACTACACACGTTTAGAACATACACACTATTCCAGACACACTGCCCTTATATGGTTTTAGTGATTGAACATTGTTTCGCTCAGATCACTTTTGTTGACTCCACCTTGTTCACAACAATGAGAAGAATCTAAATTCAATTTATCGACATATAGTACAGTTAAATGTGATTGCATTAAATCATGCATCATCAACTGTAGATTGATGCTTTGTTGAAGTTTTGTTTTTTACCCATAGATGAAGGTCCCTTTTCCACATATTGATAGTCAGGTAACTGCTCCTCCATGAACTAACCTTATTCCTATGCATATTGTACACCTTCCTCTATGTACATCTCTGTTCCACTACAAAATACCCAAATCTACGCAATTACCTACTCCGCATAGTGAGTATGATTCCTTCGTGAACCTAACTAATTCATAGACTGTCTTATATTCCTCTCTGCATACTGTAAGAAATCTACAGACCAAGTTCTTACTCTGTGTATTAGCTCTCATACACAAATATTTTGTCCTGAAAAATGGCCTTCTTCCTCAGTGTACGATCTTCTATAAAAGTTTTGGACTTCACGGGATTCCTTTTACATTTCTATTAAATTCTTTGTGGAGTTTTCTTCCCGTGAACTCCTTCCAGATTTCACGGAATTCTTCTTATATTTTTTATCTTAGAGCCACACCTTAATGAAGGAATTAGTGATCATTATATAGGTAAATTTATCCACATAATCCATTAAAGTGAGATTTACTAAATTATCATTTGATCACTTCCTTCACCACATAACACACATCTCTCATGAACTATTTTCCCTATACGGTCTTCTTACCACCATTCTCCCAATTCGGTGGTAGAAATCACCACCTAATTTATGCAAAAAACACCCTTTGTGGTTTCTCTAAACTCTACCTTGATTTCATGAATAAAATCTCATCCCACGAATCTTCATTCCTTCTATATATAGCGAGCCTTCTCACGAACCACAAGTCTTCAACATTCTACTCTTTTACTCTGCAAACCATTTCTCCTACGTGCTCTGCATACTGTTCACGCTTCATGGTTTGTGGTTCACCATTCTGTGTACCCGAATTCATGAATAGTGAAATATTTTTAGAACATGGTTCATGGTCTGTGATTTTTTTTCTGAAACTCTTCCTTTTCAAAAAAAAAACAAACTCCCAATTTTGAGGCCCATAAATTTGTCAAACACTGGAAATTGTGCCACCTTTAATGCTATTTTTAGCCACAATCGTATGACCACATTCCTTGAAAACACATTGATCAACTAAATGTGGATTATAAACAAAGAAATACCATATTGAATTTCTAGAAAAGAATAACCTTGGTTCAGTAGAATAATATTTTAATAATGTGGATAAATAAACAAAAATAAAACATGATGATTAAAAAACCTAGTCCATGGAAACCCTCCACTCTATGACAGCAAAAAACTTCTAACATTGGTATTTTGACTAAACCAAGACCCAAAAAAGGTGGGTTGGATTATAGTAAAGAAATTTGGAAGATATTAACTAATCCAAATTTTCATTTATATTTTTTTATTGAAAAAATAGGTTAACTTTTATAATTGAGTTGAGGGGCACTTTGGGTATTTCACAAAATATGAAAATATAAGAAGACTATTGTTGATCAAAATGCTTCAAATGGACTATAAATGAATAGGGTATTAAATTATAGGAAATATATTATCCTTATTTTTATTATCTAATATTTATATTATTTTTAAATAATTTAAAAAAATAATATTTCTTTAAAATATCATTTTTGTCAAATTTGATACTATTCATTACATTAACATTAAAGACATTCAGAAAAAAGTAAAAAATATATAAAAATATTTTATTATAACATAATAATTTCAAGGTAATATATAAAATTCTTTTATAACCTCAAGTAAATAAAATTATATTTAATTTAATTTTTTTAATATCTTTTATTTGATTTTTCATTTGACTAAATAATTACATCGTCGGTATTTTGAAAATATTTAACCTAATTATTTCATACCTGAAAACTAAAAAATAAATTTCCAAGATTATGATAAATATTATAGCTTTAAAATTACAATTTTTATTCTAACATACCTACTAGAAAACACCATGTTATAATTATATCACTTATTAAAAACAAGAGTCTGACATCTTTGACATTTCTCTAAATAAAATATTATAAAAGTTTTAGTCTGATCAAAATTGAATAAAATTGTCATATAAAACAAAATAGAATTATTATGGACGTAAATTACACATCCAAGTAAAAAAACATGTATTTTTAGTATTTTCTAGTCATTTTCAATTAATTGTTACCTTTAATTACCCTCTTTACTTTTTTACTCTTGTAATAAATATTATTAACTTTACTATTCAAGTTCTCCAAGTTCAAAAGGGGAATAATTCCTAAATTTTCACCAAATGATTTTAAATATTGGTGATATTATTAAGAATTCATATAACAAAGTATTCAAATTTTAAATTCAATTAATTAGAAAAAACGCAATGAAAAACAGTTTTTAGAAAGAATGAATTTTTTAAATATAATATTTTTCTATAATAAATTCTAGAAAACAACCAATTAAAAAAATTATTTTTTAAAATTATTAAAAAACTATTTTAATTTTAAATATCATCAAAAATAAATTTGATCTTGTAAATATAGTTTGTACTAAAAATCCATATTTTTCGATAATAATTGAAAAATCATTATTTTTAGAAAACATTAAAAATTTATCCTTATAAAATATAGAAATTGTGAAAATAATAATTAATTTAGTCTTCTCAAAACTAATTTCTATAGTTTTAAACTACGTCTTGTAAAATATAAACAAATAAAAAATTATTTTAATAAAAATATTTTCTTTTTTATTTTAAGAACTAGTAATTATATTTATAATAAATCAAATATTTAATTCAAGAATAATAATAAAGATCAAAAACATATATTCTAACAGTACCAATTTTGTTACAAAAAGGCCATACTTTAGCTTCCAAAGAAAAATTTACACTCAGGTATGCTTCATTACATATAGTTTAGAACATAGACTATTACAATTGTTAATCCATTCAGTAATATAAAGGTTTATAATATAAAAAAAAATATAATATACATCATTTATATGTAGTGATTGAATCAAATTCATCAAACCATAGTGTATTTCCCTAGGGAATAATTAAAACTTCAAGAATAATCCTAACAGTGACCCCTACCTGGTTTATCCTTCCCTCAAATGTTATCTTTTCCTAGAGTGAGGAATCAACACACTCTAGGTGTGGGGGTGGATTCATTCATAAAATAATTACGATTTGTTTTCATATATATTATTTTTTTCTATTTTTATTATTATTTCATATTATTTTAAATTTTCCATAATTTCCTATGATAATTTCTTTTTTCCTCAACTTTTTTTTCTATTTTTTTTGTTGAGGCATTGTATTTTCAACTCCCCCATCCACACTTTTTGATCCATAATATTATTATTTATTCCTAATTAATAAATGAAATTATTGAAAAATAATGATGATTTTCCACATTTTATGTTGTTTCACTATTAAAATAAAAATTTCACTAATGTAATGTGAGTATTAGCAATATTTTGACATTGAATTTGGATTTTTTGGAAACTATTTTTTTTTCAATATTAAAAATTGTTGTATCTATTTAAATCCTTTGATATGATTGGTAATCCATGCGTGATTAATTTATGGGTTAATAATTGGCCATAATATCTCTAAAGAAAATTTTACTCAACCAAAAAGTGTGACACTTTATTACTTAATATAGGTTAAATAAATGTTTGATAATATTTATCAGTTTTCCAATATTATTTATCCAAAAACCCATTTCTTATCTGATCATTTCTATTTCTGTTTGAGATAGAATTATTCATGTGTTCCTATTTTTAGACAGTCGTACGCCCTGAAAAAACAATCTTAAATATACATTAAAAAAAATAATTGGAGTAATGAATTTTACAATATATAAGGATATATTGGTCAGGAGTATTTTGGTTTGTCTTATATAAGTTATTAGGTAATTAAGTCATGAATGTTTATTAAAAACTATTTAGGGATAGATTGGTTGAAAGGATCAGTAAATATTTTTTTAAAAAATAACCTATATTTACTCGATAAAAAGTGATAAGAATAACCATGAATGGTTGTTACAAACCCATGTTGGGATTTATTTGAAAATTTTACTCATGGAAATTATTTCTTTCAAATTATCATACATATCCTTGAGTTTCATTCTGATACAATTTATGAGATATAATTTTCCATGATCATTGAGAATAGCTACATAGTGTGGTTTTTCCAGAATCACAATACTATCATGAATTCAATTTTCTCTTCATAAAAAATATTCATGATGTTTGGAATATCTCTATGAATAGTTTTTGGAAAATGTTTTTTCTTGAGAGTTCCAATTCATTAGTGTGGTTTTTTGATCACATTGTAATTAATTTTTTTATTTCACCATTATACCATTTTTCATAGGATCTTTTTAATATAAAGTTAAAAATTCATTAAAAATTGACATTCATGTTTGATTCCATTATTCTGAATTTATCACTTGTAAAAATGGTAATTTCACTTTGGTGAGGATTTCATTGTAGGTGGAGATGATTTGAGTTCCCATGATGGAATTCATGGAATGTGGGCCAAACTATGCAGGATCCCAATCTCATATGTGGACTCAAATAGACACTAAATTTAATCTAAGGAACCAATTGGGCTAAATATTGATATATTATAAAAAATAGAAGTATAAAACTTCTCTGAAGACACCTGATCCAAATTCATCCACAAATGGGCCCAAATGAACTAATATATCAAAGAAACCAAATCTACATGAACATAAAAGTTTGGTTCTATATTTTGCAATTATATCTCTTTTTATAAATTAAATGGCCTTTACATTTGAAAGTGAGATATTAAGAGTTGTGGATGTAAATATATATGTCTTTCCATATCATGGTAAGGTTTTCTACCCACCCAAAACCATTTTCCAAGTAGTTTCTCTGAATCTTGGTTACAAAACATCATTCATACATGCCAATAAATTGTATATTGGGAACCCCATTTATTACCTCAACCAAGGCGAAAATATCTACAATATTAGATACACGACAAATCCGTATCCTCATTCTAGAATTATTTTAGTCCCATGTCCTCATAGTGGGATCATGGATGGAGACTAAGTTCCACCCACACCTCTTACTCATTTCGATGATGAGATAAATGGTGGAAGATCATTTCTTGGGAGCTATATAGTTGGAGTGTGATTTACATAACATGTTCCCCAATAGATTTTGTGTAATTTTTGTGTGACATAATTTATTTAAATTTTATCTTAATATGATCTTTATTTTAATTAATTTAATCTTTTTGATCAATTACAACATAATTTATCTATACACTGATTGGGTTGAGATTTTGAGTAAGGTTTTTGTGTTATAAAGATTCGAAAACAGAAGAATAATTTTCATATCGCACATAAATATGTTTTTAAATACTTTGGCCTCTATTATCCCCCTATTGAGGTCAAAACCCTGAAAAAATAACATTTATATCATGGGATGCTTCTTTATACAACATTTTAAAATGCATGAGGGGAATCAAGATATTGATTACCCTAAAGCAAAGAATTCCATTAAACAATGTGTAATTTTTAGAATAATGAACTAACCATGATTTGTAGTAAACATGAAATAAATTCTCTCTCTCATAATTTTGAAACACCAAAATTATTTATAAAATATTAAAATATTTAATTATTCAATTTTTTTAAAAAGATTACATAACCACCCCCTATTTTAATTAATTGTAAAAAAATATGGACATTAAACCTCTAACAATTCTTGAGATACGAATTATGTTCATCCTTATTCTATATGTAATATTTAGAAACTCACTAAATTTTACATTTCCAAACTATGCGACCAATATAATTTAATCATTTAGTTATAAATATTTGATATTTTAATATATATTAATGTTTCCATAATTTTAAATAGTTATATAATACTCTAATGAGAAACAAAACACAACACTTAGTAGAGGATGTAGTCTTCACATACTAACATTTGATATTTCCATTTATTAAAAATAATAAAGGATATGTAAAAGGGTTTTAACATAATATTAATAAAATTTTAGTAAACAGGATATTAAAATTTCATTATTTCTATTTGGTTGAATAATATTTAATGGATTTAAAAGATGAAACAATATTGAAATAGGCGAGTTAGGACATATACATTCATCTTAAATATATTTCTTCGGATTAAATGATAATAATTCAAGGTTTTATCATTTGAGAAGACAAATACCTATAATACATGGGGTTTGATTTTGGGGAGAGGATTTATAAGGAATTACCTAAACAAGTGTGCTCAAAATGTGTATAGAGTGGAGGCACACTTTTACATGTGATGGGAGTAGCACACGTGTAATTTTTTATAAATATTTAAATATTATAAAGTATTAATCATATGAAAATTGATCCAAAAATATTAAATTCCAATTATAATGATATAATACCCGAAATAAAATCATCAACTTATAATTATGATGTGATTTTGTGTCCATATCACTTAGATTGTCTCTTAATTAACTAGATTTTCCATTCACATTAGTCAAATATTTTTAACACATTTTCAATTCTTAATGACCAAACATGATGTAAAATACCTTAAAAAATAAGAACATCTTCATACAAAAAAAATTAATTCATTTTTAATGGTTCTATTTTTATAACTGGAAGAAATTAATTTTTTATAAGTGAACAACTTTCAACCAAAATTAGTTTTTTTATTTCATTTTATGAATAAAAATAACCTTATAGAAAAGTAAAATATAAGGTTGATTCATATGGAATTGTTTATAATTTTTACTAAAATTTATATTATCAAGCCTTAAATCCAAATAAAATGTAAAATGGGACATTTAAATTATGTTGTTTAATAAAAATAAATAATAGTTTTACAAAAACATTTATATTGATTCATAATACACACAAAAAAATGATTTTTAGAAATTTAAAAAAATACTCATAATTTATATTTGATATGTTGAGTCTAAAAATCATTTAATTTTATCAAATTATGTTTAAAAAATATATAAATTTATCATTGATACAAATGGATGTAATTCATGCAAAACAATTTTGTTAAATGATATTATTTTTTTAACTAAAAACATTTATAAAATTGATTATCAAACAATGATGATCATAATTAAATAATATAAAAACACATAAATAATTATATTTATTTATTTCTAGAATTAAATGTGCTATCACATTCCCCTCCTAGAAATTATCCTCTTAGTTTTATTCATTACTTAAACATGTGATGGTATTTTTCCCTCCTGGAATTTTCTGATTCCCATGTTGTTTGGACAATCATTTGATTATTTCATAAAAACATTACACGGAGAATCACCATATTTTTTAGTATCTTATCTCTCTAATCCGAAATACAGAACCATAATTTCATCAAAATATATATTCTACTAAAACTATATTACTACCTTGTGAGAAACATGAGATGCATCAGGAACATACTATCTTAGAATCAAAACATTAAATGCATAACGTACATGAAAAAAAATAGGTGGTAAATGTAATTTATAATAAATTGATCCTGTCATTTATAAAATTTAATGAGGACTCAAAATCCATGGAATTAAATTTACATTTCGTCAAAAATTCATATTTTCATAGAGATACATTAGAAAAAACCTGATTTCCCACCTTAAATGAGAGATGTTTCCGTATGTGATATTTATTTCATGTATTAATACTATAATATATATTCATATAATGATAAATAATATTTACCTTCTTAACCATATATTAGAGAAATTAGGGTCCCAAAATATTCAATTTATCAATTTCTTCCAACATTCTGGTGTATGACACCATTTTCTATATAATTCATAAAATGGTTCCATCTATATACTTAAATGAAAAATGTTACAAAAAGAAATATCCACCAATGAAACATATCGATCACAAATTACATGATAATATAAATCAAAATCAAAAATCATATCTTCCAAAATCGTAATTACTTGTTGTGACTAACCATAAAATTTTTGACGAAAATTTTTGTTCAATTTTACTATAGTGCACCGAGATGTTTGATGTGCTTTCCAAAAAATAAGGTAATTTTGGGATCATGATCCAATTCAATATAGAGTGTATCTACCAATAACATTACTATCAACTTAAGAAAAATTCATTAAATCCAATAAAACTAAAATCTATCTCGTAAAGATTGAAAATGAAAAATTTACTCAAAGTTTCAACAATAACAGAAACTTCAATACTACCCCATGATGTATTTGGAAACCCCCACCCCAAATATAGAGATATATTTTCTCATTTAAATTATGTAAATAGAAAAGAATAAAAAATACACTTCGAAGGATATCACCCATCCTTAACATATTTAAAATTCAAACATTTCTTGGTAAAATCATTAATATCTTTCCTCACACCTTTAAAAAAAATTATTCCTGAAGGTCTCTATAAATCGAAGTGCTTATAATATAACCATAAAATTGATATATTTGACATTCATGGAAGAATACATCTTCAACTCAGAATCAGTTGGAAAACAAAACCTATATCAAAATTTGTTAATATATTATTTATAAATATTACTCTCAATAAACATACCCTTCATAAACAATTATTTTTTTTCTTAAAAACCATGATCTTCTTTTCAAGCCTTTTTAATTATTTTAGATAAATATTATTACAAATTATGTGATCCAAAATATAAGATGTTTCAAATATATAGTTCCCAATCTGATATTCATTAAATCATTAACTAAAGGATGTTTTTTAGTTGTAACATAGTTAATGATGTATTATCATTTAAAATTATGTCATCATCTACCTTTTTTTCTTTACCAAGATGATAGTGAATTGTTTAATCATAGTCCTTAATATATTATAATCATATTCTCAACCTCATGTTAAACTCTATTTTAGTGAATATATACATTAAAATTTTATGATCAATATATATTTATAATTCCTCACCATATATGTGATCCCTACACATTTTTAAAGAAAATACATTTGATTCCATATCATGGTCATGTGTATGATATTTCTGTTCATCGTGTTTCATTTTAAGATATCCATAGATGATAATCCATTTATTTTTTATTAAAAAACAACCATGAACCTTTAAATAAGAATCACTGTAAATATTTAATTCTCCATATCATTTTTGGAAGTGCTTACACTAGATATTTACCCCATCATTCATTAAATTATCAAAACCATTCATTATATTTCATTATACATATGAAATTAACTTCTATTCAAGTAAACATATATATTTGGATTGATAACTGAGCAATGTTTTCAGAAAATCATTATTAGTGACCTGATAATCCAATAAAATTTTAAATATCATGGGCTTTTTGTACATAGACACCATTAAACCTCTTTAGTCTTGGAAGGATAAAAATTTATTCCATATTAAAAATATATTCCAAATAATTGAAATATTTTTTAGTAAAAATTATCATTTATTGAATTTTATATACTACATATTTTCTTTTAGTGTCTTTAAAACAATATAGAGGTGTTTCTCAATATCTTTATAGATTTTTGAGAATACAAGAATATAATCTTTAAAAACAACAACAAATTTATCAAAATAATTATAGAACACTCTATTCATTAGATACTAAAATATAGTTGGTTCATTTGTTAACCTAAAACGCATAACCAAAAACTCATATAGACCTTACCAATATGAAATTTCATCTTTAAAATGTATTCCTCCTTCTACTTTAGCTACTGATACCCGGTCCTATGATCATTATTCCATAAATATTGTTCACCCTAGAGATTATCAAACAAGTCATAAATATGTGGAAATGGATAAATATTTTTAATAGTGGGGTTATTGAGTGATCTATAATCAATTAATATTATTATGGTGTATTATTTATTTATAAAATAGAAAATGGGATACAGAATAAGAAGTGATAGGGAATATAAGACACCTATAAAGAACTATTTTAAATGTTTTTTAGTTCAATCTACCAAACAGATGATATTCAACAAGGAGTTTATGATGATTTATTACTATTTATAACTAATTCATCAATAAACTAAGCCTCACAACCCTGAATATCACTAGGAATATCATTAGAAAATATATCCATATATTCATCCACTACTAGAATATTACCAATTTGAATAGTTAATTTCTTTTTTTAAGGGAAATATAACTTTCACCACCATATTTTATTAGTTTCTAAATTTCTTCATATATTATCAAAGGTATAAAATAATATTTATATATTAACTAAAAATTAGTCTGTAAATATAAAATGAACTATTTTTCTCTGAAATATATCTTAACATGAGAAAATGAAATGTAATACATGCCTAGAATATCATCATACTCAATACTTGGAGAGCTAACATGGTTTGAAATAAAAAATTATTACCCATATGATAATAGGATGATTTATTAATGTTTATAATGACTTTATACTATCCTTATGAGTTTTTAAAAAGAGTTATTTTATTATTTCATGAGCTATTATTTCAATTTTAGTTGAAAATTTCCATTTTATAAAAGAATGTTTTCATCCTGAATCCGACATGATATTGGAATAGACTTAATAAAAATGTAATTTTCCTATCACCACATCATTTGAGGGTCTCATATCCATAAAAGTAGTAAAAAATAATTTGTAAAAATATTCTATATCAAACCCTGATGATTCCCACCTTGAGTAATTAACAATGTATATGAATTACTTTGATGACCCAACACACTCAATTTTAAAATTTTCATTGTCTTCATTTCAATACAGGTCTGAACAGTTCCATTACTCTTTATTTTTAATAACAATCCATGTTCCTAGGATTTCCACATTCATAGATCTCATTAAAAATTGTCTATAATTCATCTTTTCACAAATATTATAGGATTGTAATTGAATTTTCATACCTCTATGTTTCCACACTGAATTCATACCCATATCACACCACTTGGAATAGTAATTATCCTTATTGTAGTAAAATTATGAAAAATAAATTTATAATTCATAGTACACACACAATTTTCTATAACATTTTATCTCTTGAGTAAATATATCCCTTCATAAACATGTATTCAATAATACCTTGGACAATAAAATTTACTATCATGGTCCATAAGTCAATTCAGTACATAACAAGCCAATATAGTAAAACTTTCTATATATTAAATAATAGAGTTCTGATCATTTTTATTTAACTCTAGGAAATGCATTTTCACACTAAGATAAATAATTGTTGGAAAATACATTCCATGAAATAGATCATTAAATTTCATCCATTGCGTGGAATTAATTTCGGAATATTCAATAGATTTCTTCATTAAGGATCACCATTAATATGAATCACCTTCATAATGATAAATAATAATGGTAATCTTTTGATTTTATGAATATCATGTAACATCAAATATCTTCTCTATTACATTTTCCATCCATTATATTTCCCACGGTTTAAGGATCCAGTGAATTTTAAAAGGTGGTATTTCATAAAATAGTCTACTATTGAAATGTTCCTATGTAGGTAATTTTGCAACTATGTTTCATGGTTTCCTTCATTAATAGCATATTTTAACAAATTAAAAATTATTAATAACTACTCTAAAATTTAATTCCTCTGATTCATAAGCTTATTATCTTCAAGATAACATTCTATATTAGAAAACTTTTTACCTATATGGATTTTTTTAAGAATAGGCATTGGATTAGATGATGAAACATGGAAATATTAAAAAGAAATATCTTGATAATATAACCATAAATTTGTTTCTTTTTAATGTTTTTAATAACATTATCCTAACATCTAAATTTATATAATCCTTTCCTCTAATACCCACTATAACACCTTTTGACATAAATAGTCCATAATTACATTATTTATTAAATGTTTTTCAATTTCTTAATTTTTTAGGATCCTTATAGTTTAGTGTTTTTTATAAAATGGTAAATCATTGTATAGAAAAGTGCATAGATTCAGAGAGTCTACATTTTTTCCACAAAAACATATTTATAAATACACAATTACAACATTCAAGGTATCTCCCATATCTAGAACACTAAGGTTATTAACATTATTACCAATCCTTAACCCTAGTTAAAATTCATTTGAAAATGTAGGATGAGGAAAAAATTTCATTAAAGTGAAACATAACCTATTATTCTATTTTCAAACCTGAAAAATATATTGTTTTTTACATTTTTTGTAATAAAATTAGATCACATATTTTATTTTACTAATGTATAAAAATAATATAATTGTTTAATAGCTTCCACATAATATTTCATAATAATTCTAAAATTCATAATAATAATCAATATATTTTTACAAAAAAAACATGAATACATTGTCTTTGAAAAACAATAAATTCACCTTCAAAAGGTCGTAAACTACTATTAATAATATATTCAAATTATCATGAATTTTGAAATAAAAATATATCTATTATGAATCATTGAAAAAATATTACATAAGTACCTTCAGAAATTATCCTTATATTCACCCATAAAATAACCCTTTAAATGGAATCGTATAGTTTGATAACTCCCATATCTCTTATGAGTAACCTAACACTAGTAAAATCTGTCACTTTACCCAATTCATTAGATAAAAATATCGATTTGACCCATCATTAGAGATATATCAGACTCAAATTTCAATCTTATAAAATTTTCATGAACCGTAAAATGAATAAAAAATATATATTTTTTCACTAGATTCAAAAACCACATTTTAATTGGAATTCAAGTCCATAATCAATAACACTTTCAATTATGTCATAAAGATGAAAAAAATTGTTTTCAAAGAAAAAATATTTAATACTAAAATTCCAAAAAATAATGATATAAATATTTTATTAATAATAACCATGGAAACATATATGGGTAATTTTTAAAAAATTAATGGCAATGATGATGAGAAAATGGGGTTATTTAATTAACATTAAAACCATTCTATATTTACATTTGTAAAAAAGGTTAAAATTACCATATAAGGAAAATATAAAAATAACACATTTTAAACCATTATAATGAAATGAAAATATTGTCAAAATAAATATCAGTATAAATGTTTGAATAAATAATAATATTCTTTAAAACAGTTCATTGAACATGTAATCAGAAGAAAATGATTTCCAAACATTTAAAAAAAATTTTAAGGTAAAACCTCTAACAATAAATATATTCTCACATTGTATATACTCTAACTCTTGAATAATAATATTATATTAGTTTTATAATTTCTTCATAAATTTTTTCATTTCATTCCATTATAATTATTATTTTTATTTCATTAATTATCATGTTTTATTTAGTTACTAAAATAGTTTGGTTCTCATTGTAAATTCTTGGATTGTTCGGTTTATAACCTCAAAATAAAATGGATGCAACAATAATGGTAAAAGGGGTAGTGTTCTGATAATATACCTAAAATTATAAAATTTATATTTATCATATTTATATATTAGATAAAATTTTAAAAATAACCATGTAAGGCGATCAAGAAAAATTAATCACGTTGTTTCATTAAGACTGTAGCCAATATGTATGCTTGAATGTCATTTTCATTTTCTAATGGGTTGAAAATAAATAAATAATATAATAATATTATTTAATAAAAATAAAAATTTTATAAATTTTATATATATTAATTATTTATTTCAGTATAAAAATAATTATATAGTTAAAATAAAAAATTAATCAACCCTCTTCGTGGACGTGGTATTCCACAAAAAATCATGGGAGACATTATCAATTTCCAATGGATTGAAAGAGTTAAATGGTGAGTAATATATAAATTATGAATAATTATTATTATCTCATATATATCATATATATATATATATATATATATTCATTTTTCCATTATTTGAACCATCCATATGATCTAGTTATGAGGAATGGAACAGATCACTTCATGAAGGTTGTAGTCTACACGTATATAAGGGCAATGAGTCCATTTATCATAAGATAAAAATGGCGAGGGAAAGGGTTATACCATAATCATAATGAAATATCTGTAAAATGATGAAAATGATGCCCATATTTTAGAATGGTAGAAAATAATTTGAAGGAGGTTGAAGAAGAAATAAACCTGAAATTGGTCGATTAGGACTTATAACTTATTCAATGATATCTCCCAATGGATTGCATCATAAGAATTATAGAATTTATATTTTGAGAAAAAAAGAATAATATAATATTTTATGAGGGATTTTGGGGAGAATTTTAGGAATGGATTGGATGAACTAATGTTCTTAAATAATTTGATGAAGGGAGGATTGAAGTTACCATTTTACATGTTACAAGAGTAGTTTAGTTGTAATTTTTCTAAACATTTAAATATTATAAAGTCTTAATCATAAAATATTGGTTAAAAAATGTACCCATTACAATGATATGGATATAAGGGTTTAAATTACATCATCCAATAAGAATTAATATTATTATTTTTTAATTATCTCTTATTTAATATGTTAATTAACATGATTTATCAACTACCATGGAGACACAATTTTACCATGATTTATATCCAAAATGATCAAATATTTAATTAAAAATATTAATAAATATGAACCAAATAATTCCATATATAGAATAAATTTTTCAAGATTGAGTTTCAGAAAGTGGGAGAACATAATTTTAATTATAGTGTGTAGAACGCAATGAAATACAGTTTTTACAAAATTGTGTTTTTAAACATAAAAATGATCTTACACATAAATAAAATAAAATATTTTTTATTATGGAATGATTTATAATTTTATTAATCAAATAGATATTATTTTACAATAAAATGAAATATAAATACATAACAATATTTTTAAATTAATTTAATTAATGATAAGAATTTATACTTTCACAAAATATATAGCACTTTCACTATTCTCTCAAAAATAATTCAGTATTGACAAATCAAAAAAACACAGTCCAATATTTTACATAATGTGTTGATTAAAATGAGTAATTAATTTATATAAAATTTTATTTTTATAATCAATAAATTTATTTTTAAATAAAAAAATTTAATTAATAGAAACACAATTTAGTAAAACAAAATTATTAATTTTTCAATTGCAAACATTTATAAAATTTCTTTTAATAATATTATGAATATAATTCCATAAAATGAATTCTTATAAATCATAAAATCCATTTATTTTAAATATTACCTATTTTTTTACAAGGTGTTATTCTAAACCCATTTTGATAAAGTACATATATTGGTTCAAAATATTACACATGAAAATCAAGTAATATATCCCACAACCCCATTATACTAGCATCAAACCTATTTTTCTTCAGTTATTTCCTCATAAATTCAGTGAAATATAAATAATAGAATTTATTTTAATCAAATATATATACCATATTCTACACCTTAAAGTATTTAAATATAATTTTATATTCAATTAAAGTTTTTGAACATTGTTATTTAATACTCTACTCAGTTCTCATTTCTTCAAAATCTTTTTAATGGATTACTCAAACTTGAACATCCCAACAATAAAATCATAGGCATAAAAATTTTCATAATTAACTAATCCTTCAATTAATTAAATCCTTATTATTATTTATTCATCCTCAACAGTATCTAATCGATAGTATAATTTATCTTCATATTCTTCCACTTCATTCAAACCTATATAGTATGTTTTCTGTAGCACATGATCAGATTTTTAGTTCTTCCCTTCAATATATCATTGTCATTACACATCCTTCTTCATTACAAAGAGTCCATGTACTCTTGCCACCCTCATAGATCCACAAAATAGATTCCTCGACTCATATATCCCTTATTCTTATCATCCATCTCAATATTTAAACTTTCACATGTTCATGATAAACAGTAATAATTTTATCCTTTTATGTTAAAAATCTATAAATGGGATATATGGAGACATTTATAATTCCATCAATAATGTTGTGTATAAAATATCTTCTTTTTCACCGTGTTATTTAATTCATTCTTTTTCAACACCAATTATATTCAAAAAATACCCTTATTTACCACACTTCACATTCACCAATAAAACATTATTTTGTTATAAAAATAGAACCATCTTTTTATTCATTAAACTGAACTCATATAAGATCCCTTAATAACTTCTTGCAAGGTTCTATATAATATATAAAAGTAGTATAAACATCTTTATAGTTTAAATCCATTAAAAATTGAGTGCACTCATGATTAAATCTATAAATTCTAACAAAATATGAAGAAAACATCAATATCTAACCCCTTCTTATTTTTTCTCAAATAACTCATATTGAATAAAAATTATTTAATAATATTTAATCTAATAAAAACATAATACACGAACCAAGTGACTATTTTTTCATTTCTAGATTCATTAAAATATAGATTCCCCTTATTTTAGGATTGTGAAAATTTCAAGACCTGCATCTCATCTTCAAACTATTCTCTTTAAGATTGAATCATAATTATATAAGTACTGGAATACAACATAACAATTGACTCAAAATTATTTTCATTATTCATGAAAACTAGTTATGATTCTCTTTAATTATTAAGTGTTTCACTAACTTGATCTTCTCAACCACATGGTTGAATCATGGTTATAAATAGAATTTTCATCTTTGAAACACCACATTATTACTCTATAATTTTCAAATTTATTTCTCATTGGAATACATAATTTGTAAAATTCAGGTTTCAGACACAAAGAGGTCTCCCAAAATATCCTATATACATTTATATTATTCTCATTATGTTTAATATAATTTTATATTTTGAATAACACATGTATTTAAAAACATTGGGTGTGTATTTGATGTTTAATATCATGAATTGTATCATCAAAATCCTCAAAATGCCCTTATTTATTTGGATTCTTAAATTTAGAATACCATCTTATAGTATGTATCATTTTAAGATTGCCACTAAGGTGTGTTGTATATGTAAATTAAAGATAATTTTTATGTAGAAATAGTTGATATTTATACTCATATAGATAATTTGTGTGCTGAAAATAATCTAATATATGTTTATATACATATGATTACACAAAAATTTATTTTTTAAATGAACACTATATAACAGCTACTCAAGTCTATCTGATGCTGACATATTCCAAGATGATGCTTAAAAATCTATGTATGATAGTCAATAAAAACATAATTCATGTATACAAAACACCTTATTGATTTATATATTAATCGGATGAGTCTTACAGAAATGTAGAATAATGCATACACATCCATGACTTTTCCATTTTTACATTGACTACATAATATTATGCATAAAAAACTATATAGATAATGCATTCCCAATAATAAATTTTATTATTACACAATATATGTTTTGATCGATTTCATTATATATTCATTCAATGAAATCATGGTTATAGAATCATAAATTTATCCTTCTTAAGTATTTACAAAATCGACGTATAACACTGATTTTATTAGGAAAATTACATAGTAACTATTGGAAGATTTATAAAGAATTTTATCTAGATTTCACCATTGAACATGTACACTTAAATTTCCACATATTCTAGATCCATATTTTCCTGCTTCAAAATTATTTTTCTTTGTTCTCAACATCCTTTTTACATGTCTTTGACATTAATATATGCTCACAAAGAGTCACTTATATTTGGTTTCTCATAGAACAACCCAATTTTTCATATTTAACCAAAGATATGGGACTCTCTATCACATTTCCTTATTATCTCGAGATACAATATCCCATATTGGTATAATAGAACCTTCCAATGTTTATTGACTCTCACTAATTTACAAAAAATACAATTTAATCCTCATGCATACAAGGGCACATAAATATCCCACTTTATAACTTTTTAAATTCCCTATTCTCTCATGATTTATAAAATCATTTACACCCTAACTAACAACATACTTTTCGTGTGAATATTTTTCTCCCAATTAAAACTATACGGAAGGCTCATTAAATCTCTCAGAAATTGTAAAAATTTTAAGAAACATTCACTTCCTCTATTTTCCTTTTAGGAACCATTCATGCTCTCTATCAATACATGAGAGAAGGGAGCTCCAACAATTTATCTAAGAATTGTGCCATCAAACTACCACCTATAGGTTTAATAGGGATATAATAGTGTAGAAAACAACAATGATTAATTTAGAAAAATTATTTTTACTTAACCAATCTAAATGTTAAACCACTATTGAAATTATTCCTCAATAGGATCTCTAAAAACATTTCCGATATGTTTTATAAACCATCACATCACATTAACACACATAAAAATGAACTTTAAGTATATGGTTTTCTTCCACATTTTTTAGATAATTAATCCCTAAGATATTCATAATTTATTTTAGTTAAAAATAATGATTAGATAATGAAAATAAAATACAACCTTTAATTTTAAATTAGATCAACTTTATTCTATACTTGACACAGTTTTGTAAGACTATGGTACCTTCACTAAATTTTCAAATATCCCCCGAAATGTATTATTTCATATCATTTTCACCCTGAATTCCAAGACATTAACCATGACCAAAATGATTGAGAAATAAATTATAACTTTCCTGGAAAATTAATGTATGAAATGGGGAATCGAATTATTTATCAACATAGAACTCTATTCGTTTATGGTTTAATGTTTTTATACATATTCATGTTTTTATCCTTCTTTATGTAACAACATAAACTTTTATAAATAAAAATTCCCATTATGATTTAAATTAAACGTCTTATTATGTATATTGGTTATAGAAAAAACAATAAATTATTTTTTATTATATCATATTGGGTTTAAACCACCATTATAAATCATTATCATTAATAATATGGTCGTCTAATAATGATCACATTATTTGTATAAATATTGGGTTCTAACCAATCTAATTAACAAAAACAAAGGAATTAATAGCCTCAACCAGTAGGATAATACCCTATAAATCCCACTTACAAGGGGTTATAATGGAGATAGAATCATTGTAAATGTCCATGAACTAATACCATGTTGATATCCAACAAATTATGCAAGTGCAAAACCATTTACTCGATAAGTTCAAGCTCAATGAGATCACGACCCAACCATGTACACTGAAACCCCCATGTATATTTCCCTGTAAAAAACCTTTCAATTATGATGTTTTTTGGTGTAATAAATGGTTGTGTATCAAGACCATAATAATATTAATATATATTTTATTTTCAATAGAATAAATTTTATATTTTATTATTTTCTTTACTTTATAAATGTTTTTTATTTTCATTCAATATAACATAATTTATATCGTTAATTTGTATTAAATATCAATTAATATGTTTTTTTAAGAGTTAAGGGTTTTTTTTTGAATAAATAATATTCTAAAAAATTATTATGTTTCAATTTTTTTGTTAAAGATACTCAATCATATTATTTTTATGGTGTCAAATGTGATTTCTATAATGGCTCAAGAACCATTATTGTCAAAAAAACCCATCATTATATTATAAAAGTTTGTTATTATATTGAAGGTTAGAATAATTATATTATACAAATTATTATGAAATAATAAATATTATATTTGGAATCATAACCTCAAAATTATACAAAAGTGAATTTTTCATAATTTTTTTACATAGATGAATGTTTGTTTAAAAATAAAATACCATATACATATACGTTGTGAATAATGATGTCATAATGACTCAAAATTGATGTAATAAATACTATAAAGGGTATGTAATGCAAATATTTTTATTTAAATTTAAGATAATGTGATTAAATTTTAATTTACTAATTTTTTAAATCCTTTATAAATCATTTGAACCCATTAATACATTTTAAGGATCGAAAATGATTTCATTAAGAGAATGAATCACTTACCCTTCATTAAGGGTATTAGTTTATTAATTTCGGCCATTAGCCTAATAAAAAAATGAATAAGTCTCTCCTTAAGTAAATACCATGGTAAAAAACATGGTAAGGCTTGTGGTTTTGGTTATTTTATTATAAAGATTCTAAAAACTATGTTTGTGGAAAGATAACGAATTCCACATTAATTTATTATATATAACAACCAAATATCCGATTTTGCTTCACTCAAAATCCTTAATTAATGTATTTATTCTAAACATACCACATTATATTACTCCAAAGGTTCACTAAATCCCTCATGAAGATCCCCCCAATCAATTGGAGTCACCCTCTCAAGTTAAGGGTTCTTTTCTTTCTCCTCTTTATTCAAGTTTCTTCATTTAATTATTCCCCCTTTCTCAAATTAATAATTTTAGTATATGATCTTAAAAATACCCCTTAATTCCACTATGATTCCTAAATGATGATATATCCTTTTTAATGTTATCATACCCTTCAATGAAAATTTATACACACCCATTATACTGCCGAGCATCCACCATGATTTTCCATGCCAAACAACTATTTTTTGAAAACCCGTACCCATTTACAATCAATGGTGTTCACCTTTATGAACTTATAATTCATTGATTGAGGTCATAAATTTAAGAATTGAAAAATATTTGATCTTTTCAAAGAATATACTGATTAAATAATCCATGTTATATGATATGTGTGGGACAGTTAATAAAGATAATGAAATCAATGTGATGGGTCTGCCTAGAAATATAAAGTAGTCTAATGATTTGGGTTATGTTTTAGTCTCCTGTGACATCCAGAATGGTATTAGGAAGTGAAAAAAAATACATCATAGGAGTTTTCCATAATGATTTATTGGATTTTATCTATGACATTTTTTTATCATGTTTTGTTTTATGTTATTGTCACATTTCATATGTTTTTTTATGTTATCATGTTATGTAATGCCTCATTATTCATGTTTATGATTCTCATCCCTTTTATGTCACATTGATAATCCTATTTTCTATAATGTATTAATTTTATCATATTATTTTATGTTTATTCACATACATGGATTTCTATCTCACCCCTTTCATTGAAATGTCCCTAGGTTATCCCATACGGTGTTAAGTATGAAGGAATAATATGATCATGCAAAAAACATTTTCAATAATGTTGATGTATTCCCTCTTTTATGGTTTTTTAATGTACCAAATTCCCAATGATAATGGAATTATTTATTATCTATGTTGTATTAATTATAACCATTTTTAATAAATCATGTATCAATATGACATGAGGGGCTGGGTTATTATATTTGGAATCAGAGGAAATGTTTATTTATTTTTGGGATTTGGATTAGAAGACACTAGATAAATACTTTAGGTTAAGAATAAGTATAACAAAACATAATTAATTTTTTAAAATATAGATTGTGTGGTTTATCAAGAAAATAAATCCATGCCTAGATACTACAAGTATATGTGGCTTTAGCACATATGTACATTGGGGTAAAACCTGAAACCACCGCGTTGTGGTCAAATCAACTAGGAACTGGTTCACAATAATGGGTCCGGATGTACATTCAGTTTGACACTCCCATGGGATATGATTTGGTAAATTCATAAGCTCATTAAAAACCATTATGAAGGGAAAATTACAAATAAGAATATAGTTTTTGAAATATTTCATGGAAAACCTAGATTGTATCCTATAAATTCATATGTTGAGGGAATACATGTAATTTATAATTTTTTTCTTTAGTGTTATTGGATTTTCATATATGTGTTTAATTTTTATAAAATATTACTCCCTAATTTTACCTTATTCAAAATATTAGATAGAAATAGGAAGAATCAAGTTAATAACCAATGTAATGTGAAATGTGATGATGGACTCAATGAGATAGCCAACTCGTTGGGATAATGAATCAAAAAATTCTTGACAATGTTCCCTTAACTGACTTAGGTTCTAAATAGAAACCTATGTGATGAATATCACCCAAAATCCACATAAGAAATAAAATGATGTAATTGATTTCTCTATGAAATAAATGTCTCTAACATTCAATGGATTATATAATCCCTTAATTGTATATCAGTGGATCAAATACATTGAGAAGGAATTCTCCGTCATTAAATATTACGAGAAAGATAAGGTTCTACTAGCTTTTTATCTTATAAAGGGAGTAGATGATTATTGGTGCAAATTGGTCACGAATATCAATCCAATATAAGAGTTAAAAATTCATTGGTGGAAGGAATTATAGATAAAAAATATTTAATAATTATTTTCCTATTACCCTCTGGTATAAAATGTAAGGGATTTCCATTCACATAGGAAAAAAATATGATGAATCCTTTGAGGTGTATGTGAAAAGGATCAGAACAAATGTATGATATGCCTCTTCTGTTATAATTCTCCCCCCCCCAATGCAAGGTTGACCACTTAATTGTTGGGATAATACCGAGATCATGAAAACTCAATGTGTTATAAGACTTTGATATCTATGAAGTAATTGTATAGTGTGTCCTCAATATTGAAATAGATATCGGAGAGTCTCAAGGGTATCACATGGATAAGTAGAAGAAAGTGGAGTTTAATTATGGTTTTGTAATGGAGAAACCTAATAGTGTTTAGAAATTTCAGTATCCTAGTTTTCAAAAGTGAGGAAAGAAGGACCCCTAAATTTGATTAAGGGGAACATGAAAATGATTTACGTTTTGGAAAGAAAGAAACCTAGTTAAAAGATTCCAATGGGAGAAACTCACTAATGTGATGGGGAAAATAATCCTCCACCCTACCCTAAATTCATTGTTCATCTATTATACTACATGAAATTAGGGAACTTTTCAAACCAATTCACTATGCCTAGGGTTTTTAGATCTAGACAACAACATCCATGGTATGAAGGGGCTGGTTTTTCAATCACAACATTTGAGGATGATCCCGACAATGAAGTGGTGATAGGTATGATAGTTATTACTTTAGGAATATAAAATTTACTTTTAGATTCTATTAATAACCATTCTTTAATTTGAAAATATTAGTATGACTTTTCAGACACCACCACACATAAAGGATGTAAAGCTATTGGTGAAAATAGAAAATATTTAATTTAGTTTATCGTAAGTGTATAACTCATCCCATGTCAAATTTCTGGATTGAACTTCCCAACATAACTTTTCAAACTCCAATTAGTGTAATTTGATGCAATTTTGGGTATTGATTTTATTTCCCTATATAAAACCAATATAAATTTTCATTATAAGGAAATGACTCCCCATATTGTGAATCATCCTTCGATTTTGTATAAATCTAAAGATATATATGAATTTAATATAGCAAAAAAATATCAAGTATGGATATTATTTCACGGAAAGAATGATTATATATATCAAATGATTCATTCTATGGAAAGGATAATCCTTAAATATTCTCCCATTATGATGGAATATGCTGAAGTGTTTCCCAAAAAATTGGTTGGTCTTCCTCCAAGTTGAGTGGTTGAATTTTGATTCATCTTCAACCTAGTGCATTACCATTATCCAAGTGAATATATTGAATGGATTATATAGAACATTATGATAAAATGAAAAAAATACAAGAGAATTTGGATAACAATTGGATAAGAACATGTGATTCATTGTGGGGTGCAATAGTCATCTTCATTAAGAAGAAGGATGGGTAAATGTGCCATTGAATTTATTATCGGGAGATCAAAAAGATCATGATAAGGAATAAGAATCATCTTCCATGGATTAATGACATGTTATATCATCTACAAGGATAAAAATACATCCACAATGTGATTTTATAGTCGTGATGTTACTATGATAAGGTGAAGAAGGAGGATATCCCCAAGATTTCTTTATGTCCAAGGTTTATGCATAATGAGTTCATAGTAATTCCATTATGGCTCAATAATTCCCGAGTAATCATCATAGAAATGGTGAAGGGACTCCTTATATATTACATTGATTAATTTTTTTGGTAGTATATATAGATGATATTCTAAAATAATCTACAAGCATAGAGGATCATGATGAGCATCTAAACATTCTCTTAATGACCTTTTGAAATGGGAAGTGTTATGCCATGTAAACAAAATGTGACATCTAGTTAAAGGAAGTCACATTCTTGGTGAATATTATTGCACAAAACATGATATTTTTGGACCTTTAAAATCTAAACGATATAGAAATATGGTTGTTTCCATCCTCTATGACAGTTATCTATATGTTCCAGGGATTTGATGGGTACTATCATCAATTTGTGATAAATGTTTCAAGATTTCCTAACCCTATAACCATCAAAACACAGAAGGGAGTCAGGTTTTTATTGAATGATGAATTTTAATAGGGATTCTAGGATTTTAAAAGGTGGACTATAACCATAGATGTTCTCACACTACCCATAAGTAAAGTAACATTCACGGTATTCAATGATGCTTTAAATAATGGATTTGGATTTGTGTTAATGAAAAATGAAGAATTGATAACCTATTCCTCAGGGAAATAGAATTCTCATGAATAGAATAAACCCATGCATGATCTTGTGTTGGATGTAGTTGTTATCATGTTGAAAATATTGCAGAATTATTTCTTTGGGCAGAAGTGTGAACTACATATGGTTCAAAAAAGAATCAATTATAAATTCACCTAGAAAGCACATAATATGCACTAGAGATGATGGTCATAGATGATCAAGTAATATGACTACTAAATCTAATATCATCAAGGAAAAAAATAAATAGTATATCCTTTATGTAAAAAGGATCTATAAATTTTATCATTGATGAGAATCTAAAATGATCTGATCTTCTTAGACATAAAAAGGATTGACATGGGAATCATTCAGGAATGAATATCGTAAATCCTTTCAATAATAATTTCTCAACCATCCTTTATAGGGAAGACATTGGATGCTCAAAGTGATGTTGTGGGAATTCAAAAGAAAGTAGAAGCTATAAGATAATGTATATACTTGGATTTCAATGTTAACGAATGATGAGATGTAATATTTGGTTCACGAATTTGTGTACCATTAAATCATAAGTTAAGGAATGTGTTTTTGGATGATGCACATATTCTGAATATCTCCATCCATTTACGAATCACAAATACATACTGTGATATCTGAGATATTTATTGGTGGGACAATATAAAGATGAAGATTATATAATATACATCAATATGTCTTTTATGTCCACAAGTGAATGAGAAATAGAATAAATCCATGGGTATGACGCAACCATTACACATACCTATATAGACATGGGATAACATCACCATGGGTTTCTTCAATGTTCTTTTGAATAAATATTGATGAAATATTGATATATGGTTTTTAGGGGATCTTATTACAAATATTTACCACTTAATTTCAATTTGGGAGGACTTATAACTTGATCAAACTATATGGATATACATTAGGGACGTAGTGAGGCTCAATGGAACACTACTATCAATTATATCTGATCGATATCCTATATTTTCTTATATGTTCTGTAGGAGTCTCTAACATGATATAAATACTGAAATGAACTTCATGATAGCTTATCACCCAAAAACTGTTGTCCAGTCAATGTGGACTATCTAGACGCACAAGGTTATATTGAGATCATTCTCAATTGACTACCAAAGATAATGAGATCAACATCTTATTCATGTTGATTTCTCATACAATAACAGTTTCTACATTAGCATCCAAATGGTTCCATTTGAATCCCTATATGGGAAGAGGTACAAAACACCTTCATGATGGTTACCTTATTGGGCTTTATATCTCACCCATTTTTTATGTATGTACCTATTTTATCCCATACAGTGTTAAGTACAAAAAAATAATATGATCATTTAAAGGTAGTTTTTTATGTAGAATATATATTCATTGCATTGATTTTTTCTATAATGTACCTAATTCTAAAATACACTAGACTTCTTCAAAATCTAGGTTATGTTATATTTAATATTAGGTAATAAATAATTTATTAATGTGAAATAATGATAAGGGTTTTTATATTGTATATATCCATCCTTTTAAGAGATTACACCTGATACACTAAGGGAATCACAATCAACTGATTATAAAATACTCTTAACATTCTAGATAACATAACTATTAGTGGATCCACATTAATCATCGAACATTTTCATTGCATTTTGGTCACAATCCCCTTTCTATTTTATAAATTTTCATTTAAAATATATATATTCGTATTGACAAGGAAGAAACGTAAATATTGAATATGACACACTTCATACTCAAATCGACACATCATAGGAAATACCAAAAAATAATTGGGGGAAAAAATTTTAGAACCCATAAAGGATATAATTTTAATTGATATAGTTCTGAAATAACTTTAGATCTAATCGAATGGAAACTATTATCTAATACAAACTATATGTCCCATTAGAATCAGGTAGACACACCTTAGTATGGGGTGAATCACGTGTTACCAAATTTTAATAAAATACAATTTTCTAGATTATGAGATTTTTGTAACTTTGGTATTCATAACCTCTATGGTAGATTACGAAAAAATGGATTATTTTATATTTTACACACCAATTTATATCAAAATTCAATATAGAATGTTAATAATAAATCTTCATGGCTTGTTTCACAAATGTTCAAACCTAATTTGGGAACCTTACACCTTAATATGTTCAACTATCATTGATATATAGATTCATTACTATAATTTTTCAATTAATTACAATGAATGTTTAAGGATTATAATAAAACATTATTTTCATTATTAAATTGGTATGTTCATAATATTACACATATAATTCATTTATTGTATCCGAAAAAACCATTAAACTAGAATCCCACTAGTTCATCCAAAATTCAATCCCATTGAATTCATTTATAACAAAAGTATTGGATATCTATAAATACATGAAATAGAACAGATTTCTACACTTAGATTATTTGGAATTATTTTTGTCTTCATGATCACCTCATAAAATGTAGTCGATGGTACTCTGCTTAGTTCAAAGTTTAACTAAATCAATAATCTAGATTACTCATACTAAAAATTCATAACACTGAATTCTTAGGAATGTATATTTATCATTATTTACATAACCTCATCTTAAGTAACACCTTCTTCCTCTTTATTATTCTTAAATTAAAAATGTCCAATTGTATAGTTCATGATCTTCTTATACAATTATAAAACATGGTTGATGTTACTTATCTAACACAAGTTTGGGTTCCCAAATCTTATTTACAATAGCTTGTATTGGATCCTCATTATAATTATTCTATTATAATATATGTTTTCTCAACATATTCACAATTGGATACACTAATGTTAATGTATATTACATACTTTTTCGTTTACATTATCTTTATATTCACACATTCATGTGTGTATGAGTGGTTTTAATCAACAGATTCCCTCATTTAAAACATCTATTAATATAATTCATTGACAAGGTATAGCCACTATGAGTATTTAAAAATTAAATTCAGACTAACCAATTATATTGCAGTTTTTAGGATTGGATGAGTTATATTATCCATCATTATATAGATTCCTTCATGGATGTGTCTGTGGATTACATATTGGTTTACTCAAAGTTGTGGGAGGAACATGAAAACCATCTTATAGTTGTCTTGGAATCCCTAAAAAACTATAAATTTCATGATAAGATATATAAATATCATTTCTATATTCTAGATGTGAGATTTTGTGTCCATGTGATATCTAAAAAAGGTGTTTCAATGGATTATAAGATGTTCTATTTAGTTATGTCTTAGGAGTAGTCCAAGAATATATTTGAGATCATGAGCATAATGAGTATAGCTGGGTACTAAAGGTGATTCATCCAATGAATTTCCACGTTAGATTCACCCATGATACCTAAAAGGGTGTGATGTTTCATTTGTATGAGATGATTCATATATAATATAAAGATATAATATATAGTTTGAATTTATCATTAGATCTAATTTTCATTGAGTTGGTTCAGGGTTATACCATGTATTGTGAATCTCCAGTTCATATATTGGGGTGAATGCTGATACAACATGATATTGTGAAGGTGAATATTTCAATCCCATTATTCCCTCATCTGATTAATTTTCCCATTCGTGCCCATGATATATTTTTGGTGATGTATGATTTGAAGATATGTTCCCAATAAATCTTCCAAGAGTGATATACAGTATATTTATACCATTAAAATCAAAAGTATATTATCACATAGGGAGACCTGATTCTTTGGCTGTGATGTTGGGTAGAGTATTTCCAAAAGTTTGGATTTGATAAAACCTATACCCCAAAATAGTTAATTTTGTAGTTGATACCCCAAGAAAGAAACTAATTATCCATGTTGTAATAGAATAAAATGATGAATTTTGTCTTATGTGATTGTTTATTGATATGAGTATGGATATTGAAAAGGAACAAAATTGGGTGTTTTTGAATTGTGTGAAAGTCACATCATCCATTGATGATATAATTTGTTTTGATCATGTCAGGAACATCAAATTTTAGTATCTTTGAAAAACATTTAATGGATGAGAGTTCTTAAGAGAATGGTCTTAGTCTACTATGGGTGATATTTTATTTTAATATTCATTCCATCCACTTGGATTTGAAACAAATGTTACAGTAGGTTTTGAACCATCTGGGTCATTTCATTCACCTTGACGATACCAATTTTTTTTTGTTTTAAAATACCATGTATTGGTAGCATGAGTATTCAGTTTCCTTTTTTCATGGTACCTCAAATTTCTAATGATTAATGATGATAATTATCATCAATTAATTATATTATAGCCCATAACCATTCTAGTATGAATGTTGGATGATATTTCGAAAGATTTCATGATTAGATTTCACAAGATTGTGTGTGGGAAGGATTTTATTTGGGTGTATATCGATCATTTATCTAAATCAACCCATTTACATCCTGTCAAATGTCATAAAAATTTTAGGATCTTAGACACCTATATCTCTATATGATCCTGAGGATTAATGGAATTCCTTCTGTTTTTTTAATGGAGGCAATCACTTCAGTTCACATTTGTGATGTTTTATTTAGCTCGTGAGGGGAGGGATTCTTAGAAAATATTTAGTAGAACATATCACCCTTAGTTAGCTGGTAAGAATTAGTGAGAAATATATATCATTAAACAAATAATTCAAGTGCTCACTATTGACATTATTCGTTCTTGGTAGATGAATCATTAACAAGATGACTTTTCTTACAAAAATTGATATCAATAATCAATTAAGTTGGATCCCTTAGAGTATCTTAATGAGATCCCAAGTTGATATCCCCTCTAATGAAAATAATTTGGGGAGCACTCCATGTTAAGTATGATGATAATTTCAAATATTATAGTGTGGGTATGATTTATTAGTAAGAGGTTGGGGATAGATTAGAGTATCACAAATCATATTCTAATAGTCGGTGTCATACATTTGAATTTGAGATTAGTGATCATGTCTTATAAAAGGTTTTTACCTAGTTAGGGAACCGTCAAAAGATAAATCATTATAAGTTATAGTTATTTTGTGTTAAACTATATGGTTCCATGGAGTTACTCTTAACTATGTTGTATCAGTTTTCCTATCCATACCAAATGAAGACCATTAATGATGCCTTCTATATATCCAACTGAATAATTAAAATTCAGACCCATCCCACATGATCAAATGGGGGATCTATAATTAGATCAAGATAGCTCTAGTGTCGGGAAGATTGTTTTTATTATGGATTTTCATGAAATGGTGATTAATGGAAATTAGATCACATTAGTTTGTTATTTCATGGAAGTGTATCTGAGATATCCACGAGATTTTTAAGCATGCATCATTTGGGGAGGTAGTAGTGGACTTATCATTTCACAAATTTAGAGCCTCGATGTCTCTATTTAGAAGAAAGTGTGTTGGTGGAGAGAATTGTGAAACCATATATGTCACTAGTATGTATTTTTTAATTTTATCTCTCAATTAATTTATCGTATATATATCCAAGGACTATTGTCAAAAACCTGATATTTCTATAAATAATTCAAGTCACATAGTTAGCAAAACTATTAGTAATAACCAGTGGGTTATTTGGAGACCATATCTATATTCATGGTAACTAAAATATTTTTTAACCTTGAAAAATCTGGAAGAAAACATTGTTTCCCATTTTCAAACACAATTGGTGCATGGTTTTATTTACTATATATACAAACCATGAATCCCATATAATTTACATAAAATTTTGAATATATATAGTTTCCCCTTCCTGAGATTTAACTGATTTCCCACTCCTCTTACCAGCATTTTTCAAACTCTATATCCCCATCAATGTATATTTGTTTCCATTATATCTCTTATGACCCCCCATATTTGTTCTGTTTTATCTTGTAAGAAATATTATTTCCTTTAATTTTCACTACCTATAACCCACTACTACCATGTTTTATTATTTCCTTTTTATTTTGAAACCCTGATTTTAAATAGTGAATAATCCTGAGGTTTTGATTTTGTTTTCAAAATAATTACATTTTATTTTTTTTCTTTAGGGTTATCTTTTCTCATTTATAGTAGTTTTATATGGATTAAATGAGATTTCATTGTGTTTGGTGGAGGTATATATACGCAATGTATATTTACAATATAATACACATAATTTATGGTTTTAATTTTATTTGGATTGATTAATTATGATTTTTATAATCTATTAAGAAATATTATACCATTATATATTGTGCTTTTTGGAAATAGTTTGATTTAATAGAATTTTCAAAATAATTTCAATAAAAAAACATTTCTGTTCAGAATAACTACGTAATTTAATTTTTTAAGTATAGAATATTTTTAAAAATAAATTTTTAAATGGTGTTTCAAATAGAATTTACATTGAAATTTATTTTTCCTAGTTTCTGTGATTAAATTCATTCAGTTTGTGTATTTTTGGTCATTAGCAGAAAATGAGAAAAGTTGGGAGAGTTTGTAACATGTATGGATGTAACCACTAGTTTTTAATGTGTGATGGCTGGGGTTAGAGGAATGGTTAAAATACGGGTAAAAAGGTATGGATTAGTAACTTAATTAAATGACTAGTCTCAAAGGGATGGATTATTAAATTCATTTATTCAAACAAGTGTTTATAGTGTTATTCCTATTTTCCATATAACCATTGGTCGATCCCATAGAGTTTATATTTTATTCATTATTTCCCATTGCATGATTGAGATTATGTTATCCCATATATCATATTTCCACATTTTTCATTAATTTTTTGTTTATTAGTATTATTTTATATTTTGTATTTTTTTGTAAACCCAAAGGGATTTATGAACTATTTTCATATAAGTTGTTTTTTGAAACATTTTTTTTCAATCTAGAACTAACAATATTCAAGGTTAGTTCAATTAGATAGATTCATATTGTTATCCTATTCATCTTTTTCTCACATCATGATTATTTATTTAGTTATATAAATACTTGGTTTTATAGGATAAAAAGAAATGGTAAGACTTCCATATAGTCTAGTCGCTCTTCCGAATGTTGGTGTTCTATCTAGAGCCTGTTCCTAGTGGTGAAAAATGGTCACAAGGGGTTTTTATTCCGGTGGATCAATTTGGGATCCTTGATAATTTGGGGTTATTATATATCAATCACCCAATACTTAACCATATTTGATATTTTTATATAAATAATGATTTTTTATTTATTTGTGTTCATTGAATGATTATTATGTAAAACATGGTTCTTTCTTGTATTTATGATTTTTTTGTGTTAATATTATGAAATTAAATAGTTAATGGAATGGGTTTCCAATATACGGATAGATTATGAAGAATTTAAAGGAATAATAGATGTGATATTTATTTCAATTTTGAGGGTGAATTAATTCCCAATAGGTTTCCATTGATACTATGGTGCTTGTCTCTGACCCGCATTCATTGGTAAGGTGCTTTGGGATATTTAGTAATCGAGATCAGTTGACATGTTAGATCTACCTAGGTATATTCATTACAAATATGATGAAATAGATTCATTATAAAATAGATCCTTATTAACGTACCTTGGGGATTGGTTATTTCCAAAACAATTTATTCTACGGGAGTGAACCTAACATTATTTGACTAATTCATTATTATAGGTATGTACATGAACTAGTTCACTTTTTTTTCCGAACTTGTAATCCATATTTGTTATTTTAAAATTTTGATACTCGTTTGGTAAACAATTTTTATAATGGTTATGAATTTATTATATTAATGTATAGTTGGATAATTTTGCAAAGAATATGTTTTTCTTTGATTATATTGAGCATGTATGTTGTTACATGGAAATATGTTTTTAATATTTTTTTCTTCATCACATGTAATATGTTAGTTGCATTGATAGTGAAATGGTGGAACACTTTTATATTGAATATTGTGATCAATCTCTTATCCCTCAATGTATATTTATTTAAAAGAACATGTTTTTGTTTTCATTGGCCTTAGAATGCGATCAGCTCATTAAACCCTGACATTTATTAACCGTAACATATTTAATATCACGATCTAAGACCCCCAAATTTTTAACACATTCCACCTTACATGGTATGATAATATAACCTTAATCTAGAAGTGAGCCTCCGTGAGATGGTAGAGATATTACACAACCTCCATCATGGTTTTGATTGAATTCAATAATTTCATAACCCTATCTTGACATGGATATCGATAATCAACAAGGAAAGTGAGTTTAGGTGACTACAATTATGGATCCTCTTGGTTTACTGGGTTACATATTGTATCCTATATCGAATATTGACTTATACATATGTTAATTTTCGGATATTCAATTCTTGTGATATCTTAATCTATTTTGAGGTATATATACATAACTGAGTAGACATATTTAGGTTTAGGAAGTGATTAGATTAGTTAATGTACCACAGATAAGGGGTATGATGTTGTTGTAAATATTTTACAATTTATATTTTAGAAATTAATCATTATGAATTTTTAAGGTCTCAGTCCTTAATTTTTAAATTATCTCTTGAACTCATATGTGATCGAATTATAAAATAAAATAGGTAATCTTAGTTTTTAAAATGTTTGGTCTCAATTTTGGTACCTTTTTCATGTTATGTTTATGTCGAGCTTAGATATAAAAGAAATTAATTAATATGGGTGAGTGATTACAATAGTAAGAGGGAAGTAGTAATCTTTTATTCTAATAAATATATCTAGGTTATTTTATTAAAGTGGTAGTGTATATCCTTTAATCATTTTAAAGTTACAATAGCTATCTCTATATATTTATGGATCCTCTTTAAAATAAGTACATTACATTATAATTATATTCTCTAGTTTCACAGTGGATCTCTAAAATATCCTAAATTAGACCTTACTTCTACACCATATGTCACCGCATCAAAGTAATAAGATAATCTTCCCTAGTGATTTGGTTTTCAACCACAAGAGAGTAATCAGTAACAGTGCATGAAATTTATCCACGTTGTTCAAATAAATTGATATTTTCATTATGATCAATAGTATATTATCTTATAACTATATATATGATCAAATAAATTTTAATCTCTTATTTATTTATTTTTTAATATAATTTTTTATTGTAATAAGTGATATTTACAAATATTTTATTGTTAGATTCAAAAAAATCATTTTTTATTCTTCCAATACTTCTTTTTATTCTTTTTTGTATCTTGATTTCTTACAATTAATTTTCATTAAATTCCATATAGAAAAAAAGTTCAATTTTTGGAATCTAAAAAACTCCATAAATTTAGTCATTTGATCTCCTCAATAATGTCAATTTTTAAACAGGAAATTGTTTTCTAAACAACCTCAATCTTTGTTCATGATGATTAATATTAAATATTTATATTTGAAATTCCTAGAAACACTATATTATAATGCACAAATTTATTTCTCTTAAAATTTTGGAAAGAATCATGGCTTTACCAACCAGCCTGTCATGTTTTTTAAATCGAATTATAACATGTAATCTTTACACTTCGATGTCAATATAATTTTTTTTAACTCGAGATTCTTATGAAATCATGAACTAACCCTTCTAATCAAATAAAATAAAAGTTACACATGTAGATAAATTTTTATTCCTTCATAAATATTCGATAACTACTGACAATTTTGAAATTAAGGACGAGCCTTATGAAAAACAGACATAATCATATATTTCGATTAATAATCATCATATAAATCCTATTTAAAATTGACATGACTCTTACATTCCATGAAGAAATATTTTCCATTTTAATTTTAATATAAATAAATAATCTAATTAATTCATTGATAACTCTTACAATATTTTAGATATCTATTATCAAACATAGTGTACTGATAGAAGATTCTTATGAAAAGTCATAACCCTTATAAATATGTCAAATGCCTAACAAAATATTTTTAACTCTTATGAATGTCTAAAAGTTTTATGAAAATTCCATTACTCTTATGAATGTGTCAAAACTTTTAAAAATATTCATTTATAATTTTGTAATTCTAATACAATTATGCAAATCATGTGACTCTTATGAAATGTAAAATTCCCATTACCAAATCCTCATTCTTTCTCAAATTTTCAAAGAGTGAGTCATGATTACTCTTATGTTTTATATTTAGGGATCTTACACATATAGTGTGAGACTTAAAGGACATTTCTATTTCAAAAACCCCATAATTATAGTATTTTAGAAGATTACTAGAGTATCTTGAAACCAACTCATTACTATATAGAAAACCCCAAAACCATTCTTAATTACCATCCCATTCCTATTATCCATGTTTAAAAAAATTACAACATTCCTTAATAATTCCTTTAGGTTATTCAATATCATCCTTTGTATTTTTTTTCAATCCTAAAAACTCAAACTATGAAATATCAAATAAAAACCCTTATCAACGACAATTATCTTGGAAACACACTACTAGATAATGTATTATATTTGAAATAATTGCATCCATCAGTAAATTTGTTTTTGGAGATGATACTTTGATGCTCACCTACCCAAGCCTTATACTGATTCAACATATATTCCCATATTTATGATAAAAACATCTACATATTCCTAAAATAAAAACTATAGAATTTTTTACATCTCTCTTAATTATATTATAGAATAAAAATCAACGATCTGATATGCCTAATATGTTTCATGTGAGTGAGAAGGTATAAACATTCATGTTTCAATTTATACTATCAAATATATCCTTGGGAATTTCTTTGTTGAATATATCAATAATTTGATATCTTGTTTATTTAAATCATAGATTTATATACCCATTGGAAACCATTACATTTAAGAAATGAAATATAATATCAGTGTACCTATATCAAGAGTATAGAAATAGATTTTTATAGAGATTGATTACACATTGATTATCACAAGAAATTTTGAGTGGTTTCTCAATCTCAACCCTCAGATATTCATGTTATTTTTTAATTCTTATCTTTTTGGGACATTAACTTATAGTAGAGGCCTAATCGGCATATGTTGTTATTAATGTAACAATTTTTTTTATATTTCTTCCTCACTATTTTGTTGGGGTGTTCATGTAATGGATATGATCCATCTAAACATTTGATTTTTGGGTATTTTCATTATAAACAATCCTGAAAAATATATTACCATTGTCAATCTTAATAGATATTTCCAATGGTTCCCTATTCTAAAAATGGCTACATACCATCCTTCCATAGAAGGAAGTCACCTAGATATTTAGGGCTAATGACACTTATGTACTCACATTGGTAAATTATATAGGAGGTCGACCACATTACATAATTGGGGGGGGGGATTATTGCCTACTCTAAGAATCACTTATTACATTAAGAAAGGTTCATGAATCTATTCCTAATCTCGATACAAGACTAATTACCCTAAAAATTATCATGGGTTAATTATCTGTCATAATCAAAAGATTATGGTCTCTTTATGGAATTTATCTCTATGAATATGAGGTTCTCCATCATTCTCATGTAATGGGTGGTTACTTATGTACTGAAGCTATATAACCAAGTTCTTAGGAATGTGCTGCAATGCAATGAGTTAATTAACAATACAATGTGGTTATTGATCAATTATGTGGAGTCCTATGTATCATGGTTATTTGAGGAATCAAAACACATGTAATTCATTGGACCCGTGTATTTTTTGTCTTGTGGAGAGGACTTGTACGAGTGATCTTGCACACTGGGTGTTCAAGCTCGAGTCTTACAGGGACGTCCTATGTATCCTAATTATGGTGAGAATCAATCTTTTCATAGTTCAGTTTTTTGGGGCTTATACATTGAAGTCTCCCTTGTTATTATGAAAACTCATTATTTAATTAAAATGATTATTTCAATTCCTTAATCCCATGTGAGATATTATCAGTGTGAGAAAGAAGGGATAGAAAATGGTCATTTTTAAATTGCTCAGAATATTTGACTTATGTACTTAGACTATCCTTGGAGGATTTATTATAGAGCGTCGGCCTCAGGTCGATTTATTAAGTATCCTGGTTACGGAAGAAATTAGATTCATCGTAGTTTAGTTATTTTCTATGTCCACTAATGGATTAATTAGAGTGATCAGCCCATGGGAATAATTGATTCATAATGTTTTGAATTACATTGTCATATAGATTACATCGAAAGGGATGTTTATTTGAGATTAGGCCTTAAGAAATGTTTCTTATGTATCCTGAGTTTTATTAGAATCAGAGTTTTCATAGTTTAATCATGCCCTTGAAATTAGTCCTAAGGTAGATTACCAAGTGTTGAGAAGAATGTTTCATGACATTAATTGGGTATTACATACGTATGTTTCCCATATTTTGGAGACTTGTGATACAAATGATATAATTACTTTGAGCCCCTAAGATCATGTGATCTATGCTTGGTGTGTGAGATTAGGGATTCAAAATGATTTGTGTCATCACTCACTGGGTGAGGTACTTGCATATTTGGATGGAACATTAATTATTTTATGTGGTGATGAATCCTTGAAGAGGTGTACTATGAATCCAGAATGTGGATGAAATCATATTTCTCATTTATCCCTATGTTAGAGATTACACTATAATGTTTCACTAGTCTTGTTTGCTTGTCTAACATGTGTTGATTGACTACTTATTCATATATATAGGAGAGTAACTTCCTCACATATCTAATGAAAACTAAATTATATATTTAGACTTCATAAATGACTTAACATAACCCGAGTAGAATTTATAAAGGTTATTACATTATCATAGATGACTTGTCCAAACGTCATTGCATGACCTAGGTGGTCTATCATGGAATCCATCACTTGACCTGGAAAACTTATCCAAAGGACATTGCATGATCTTGGTAGTCTGTCCTAGAATCCATCACATGACCTGGATGACTTGTTTAGAGGATATCACATGGCCCATTTGACATGTATAGAGGGTGTTAAAGGATCTTTTTGACTTTTCTGGAGGGTGTCCCATGATCTGGATATCATTAACAATTATCATTAAAATTATTGGGCTTGACCCATATGGATGGTGTCGTGAGACTCAATATGACTTACTCGGAGGATGTCACATGTCTTGGATGACATCCCTAGAGGTAATCACAATACTCGGCCAACATTTCGTGATGGCTTCCCGAGTCTCATCTGAAATTCCTAGAGGGTTTCATAAGGGTTTAGTTGAAATGTGTGGATTCTATCAAGATTATCTTCTAGAATGCATTGGTGGAATTATATGAGCCATGCGCTGTATCTGATGGATGTTCAAGGATTGGGAGATGATCCAATGGGGGTCTCATGATACTAAATTTTCATGCCAGGGGGAACCATGTGACTTCCTATAATATTAAATAGAGGATTTGGAATGAACCAATTATAATTTTGAAGAACTGTCGTGAGATCTAGATGACGAGTTCTAGTGCTTTCATTTGTCTAGTGTGGTTTAAGAGAAGTTTCTGAGTGTCAAAAAACATGTTTTCACTTATTTATACCATGTTTAGTCGTTTTTTATCCACTTATACAAAAAAATGACTTAGATTTTTTCAGTGTCAATCTACGTTTTTTCCTGCATGATTCGGAAGATGTGTGAAATGTTCTTCACACATCTTACTAGCAGTCCATCATGTGATCTATGAATGATCAAGCAAAGTGATTTATGCATGGTGCATGATCACTCTGGTATTCAACTGGTATATTATCTAACAGAACAATTATGAGTCATGAGATCAGTCACTCAATGAAATCCACTCTAATGTATGGGTGTGATGATGTGCTTTGATGTGAATGATGTATAACCCATATATGATGTTTGAGTGGGGGATTTATAGGTATCACCTCCTAAATTATTTGTTATTTTTCACAATGTATTTGGCATAGATCTAGTCAGGAGTTAGTGAATGGTTATGGAATCATGCATCTTAAAGATCCATTATCATGGATTTCTAAGTTAGCATCACCTAATTTTCAGTAATCGTTAACCCCTCTCTTCAATGTCTCCATTATTGGATTATTCGTAATTAATGGGGACTTTTTTTGGTCACATGGGCTTGCTGATGTAGTTTTATATTGTCATATCGATATGTATGAGGGCCTTTGCGAGAACAAATGAATGTTTAAAGGAACCTAAAAGATGCTTGATGCCTTTAAAGGGTAATTTCGGGAGGCGAGGGTGTCTTGTTTGGGGGTCTCTATGAATTTGTTCACCTCATCAAGGAGTATCGTGGGTCCATGATATGGACTTCATTAGTGAATTGAAAACATTTTATGATTTTAAGAGCTCTTTCCTCCTATATTTTAATTCTATTTGTTTAATTTGTCAAATATCATGGATTGTGTGAAGTTGTTTAAGTGTCATTGAGGAAATTTTGTCTATTTTTTGTGATGCATTATAGGACCCATAAAAGGCCCTATGGGGGTGTTCTATCATTTCATGAAAAAACCCATCAATTTTTCCTTAGAGAAGATAAAAGTAGGCACAAGTTAACCTATAAATTCATATGGCCTTTCCTGTGATGGAAATGACATGCAGGATGTGTCATGCATTAACCTGCAATTTATTTAGGGCACATTTCATCACATTCAGCTACCACTTGAGGATTTTTCCTCCTCACCTTTATTTCCCCCATTTTTATTCCATAAAGTCCTGGGGGATATGTGTGTTTTTCTAGATGTTGTAAAATACTATTACCCTTCCCTTCTATGATGCATCACAAGATCCTTCAATCCATAATAATCCTCCATTATTTCGACTGCTTTCATACTTATTTTCAAATTATCATCATGATGGATTGCTAAGCACTTACTTCTAACAAACTGAAAGGTCTATGGGAGGTTATTAGGCTACCAATGTGTTACCACTAGTAATCTAAATATGCCTCTACAAGATCATAACAGATTGGAAATAGGGGTTCTGTTGGATCTTCTACTTCTAATGCACTTCATGGGATGTCTTCATGTGACCTTAAAATGGTTGTATGGCCATGATTCCTTTAAACACTCACACGATCCATAGGTCTCGACGGCATACTTCTTCAGTTTTCCTTTGAGGGGAAAATAATACACATATTTATTCATTTCTTCCTTTTTTAATTTTTCTTTCCTTATTTTTATGGTGTAAAAAAATGTCCTCCATTAAGAGAGGCATCCATAGTGAAAATGTATTAGTTTGGAGGTTATTAAATTCCCACCAAGTCATTAGTGGGGTCATGAATCATTGTCTTGGGTGATGATTGTTCTATTGGGTGACTCTTGGTATTCGAAATAACTACCTTTATATAGTGGGATGTAGAGTAGCTTTATCCATTGGCTACCACTTCTCTATAGATCTTCCGTCTGGAACCCATTGAATACTCCCTCTGTAGGACAATTTTTAATGTCCTGATCATGAGACTTTTTATGGAGCCTTCATCATGAAATCTTTCATACAATATTACTTTTCCTCAAGTGTTTTTCCAGTATGAATATGAACCACACTTTGATAATTATTTTCAACATCGACCATGAGGTACAGTGATTGTCTTAAGGGTGTTTCAGGGGTCCATTGGTTTGATAATATGATCAATTTATGATCACGTGATTCATGTGACCATGTCCATGTTATGTGATTCATGTGACCAAGTCCAAGTCCTATGATCATGAGTCTCCAAATAGGTCATCTGGTTCTGTAGTGACCTATGGGGGTTATGCGACCTCCAATTCCTTCAGAGCTCAGCAGATTTATGAACCCTTTAAGGTGATTCACAAATTCCTTTTTGATTAATGTGACCCACATGATTCTTGTTGGATTTTATGTCTGTTGACTTGATAGGATTTCATATTCTCTTTTTCTAACAAATTTCACTTATTTTCAAATGAATTCCAGTTCTTGATGATATTCTCATAAGAAATAAAAGAAATAGGGAATGGTAGTGATACCTCATTGTGATGATATAGTGGTGAGTGTAGATCCTTCATTCCATAATTTTTATGGGTTAGAAGAGATGATTCTAATTACATTGATGGCATTGAATCTCTCATACAATCCCCTTTTAGACATTTTCCTCTTTACTAGTTTTTTTTAATAATGATGCTTCCATTCCTCCATCGAAGTCATCATACTCTTTTCTTATGTTTGGATGACCTATAACACCGTTTAGGTTATCATATCCCTAGGTGGATACTTTAACTCTTAGGGAGATTGTGAGTGGGAATATATTTAAATTTATTCCCACATACATTGATGGGACTGATCGTGTTCCTAACGAGGATGTCCTTATGTATCACTCATTAATGTTGCAATCCTCTCCCAATTAGATATTTACATGGAATACGAACAAGTATTCTCAATTAAGAGGTAGTTGTGGAATTGAATAGGTATGACATTTTTTTGTTCAATACATTGCTCTTGAATTCTCTTAGGAGTTGAAGGATAGTGTCTTTTATGAGGCTATTTGGATGTCCCAGGCATCGAACTATTGCAAAAAGGTTCTGATGATGGAGTTGTTTTGTGACAAGATCCTAGATACAAAATCATTGCACCTTATGTATGATAAGGTGGGAATCAATCTTATGGATGTGGAGAAGATCTCTTTTGCGCTAATATTGGGTGACATTTGTAATGAGTTCTTTCCCCCACAATCTACTTGGGCGACTGTAACGGGGAATCACCCTCTAACCCAGGAACTAATTATGTTATCCAATAAGGTTCTTCCAAAGGGGGTGCTTACTAGAGAGAATATCCCTTTCAATAAATGGGTGGAATTCATTATCAAGAAGATAATTTATGATATGAAAGAAAAAAGTCCAAAAGCGTGTATACTAAAGGATTCACATGGTGAACCCAACGCATATTGTTGAACAGATGATGAATGTAATTTTTGTGAATGGAGATGGGATGTTGTCTCTAATATTTATCGATCTATTAAATTAATAGGATTTAATTCCATATATCAGAGTGTTTTCTTCCTTCATACGAAGTAAAAATATTGATTTAGATTTTCCAATTTCCTAGTGGTGGCCTCTATTCTATCGGGTGTATTGGGATATCCATCCATATATTGGCCATAAATTATCACATTATGCATCATTTTTATCAGGGAAATTCCAATATTATGTTTGTGGGCAATTTCCATGTATTATGGGGTTCAACAGGGGATCACCTAGGTAGATATTAATATCTGAAAATTATGGATATTCAGAATGATCACTTCATGCCATTCTAAATTTTCATTTTTGGGGTGAGACACACATCACTGATATTTTTGGATGTAAGATATTATACAATATTATATAATCATTTCACATTTATTTCATACATAACAGTGATGATATGATACATTCTTGACCGTTGTGGTGGCCAATATTGATGCATTAGTTTATGTTGTGTCCCTTTGTGATGGGTTTTTTTTCTACCCGTATTGACAAGAAACTAATATATAAGTTGTATGCACCATACCGGTTCAAAAATCAGTTCCCATGTATTCAATAAAATGTCTCTAGTCTATATATGTTTGTTCTTATATTAATACAGTGGTATCACACCGATGTTGTCTGATGTTTCCCAGGGTCGAGACTGTCTCTAGGATAAACCTTCCTGCATGTACTGTAGCGGTCTATTTATATCATGAATATATAGAGATTTTGATTCACTCATATCTTATTGGGAAGTTATCCAGGATGGAATGCAAGTCTTGTCAGGCACTACCAATGGATGATAATCCATGTCCCTGGAAACAACTGAATTAAATAAATCCATTATCCCTAGAAGAACCTCGCAAGGAAGTTAGGCACTTACAAATGTTGGAAGAGGGACCTGCTACCATGGTTACAAAAAATATAGAGTTAGTGGGTGGGTTTGTTCTAGATTAATTCTTTCTTATCATGTATCAATTGTGGGAATATTGTAAGGCCTGGTGTTTAGAAGTTTAAGTTTAGAGTTTATTGGATTATTCAAATATTATTTCTGAATGTTTCTCTTATATAACGACACATCATGTTTTAATGTTAAAGAACTATGTGAGGAGGATATGATTTCCCTTCGAGACAATGATCTAGATTTAATGAGCATTAAAGGTCAGCTATATTTCTCTACACTATTCCACCAATTAGATTTCCCTGAAAAAACATCAAATTTCATTGGGTGAATAGGGTTACCTTGCCAATGTGGAAGTGGTTAGTCGAGGATTACTTCGGATATTATGGTTTCATACTACTATTGCAACTATATTGACATCGTTTGTTTATGTTGACATAGTGGGAGGATGATAAGGACCATCTATTCCTTCCATCCACTTAATATACTTACAATGGTACAGTTGTGGGAGAGGATCTTGGCGGTGGATAGTGAACTGAGAAAGAAGGGTCCCAAGGTCAACAATCTTAAATGAGGGTAGTGATTTTCTTTTCTAAATCAATAGTTTCAACTTCAACACCTTATGTGGGTCCTTCATTAGAATGGGAGAATAATAAGAAAAGGAACCAATCTAAATTTCTTGATCCTTCTCCTTCAGAATCCTTAGGAAAGTGTGACATTTCACTCAACATTTAACATGGATCATTATGGTAGTATATTCAGATTTTTCAAAAATGTGTATTTCCTATTTGAGCTTTCTTAGAGAATCATGTGTCCATTTTTTGGGATATAAGTGATTATTTGTTTTCTATAACATACCCATTTCTATCTAGAAGGGATTTTAGTAATTGGAGGTGGCTGACATGTCTATTCAATATTTTTTATTTTCTTACTATAGACATTTCCGTGATTGTACATATTGATCATGTTCAAGTGGACATACTTTTGGAGGTTGTTCGTAGGGGTAGTTGTTCTATTTCCACATTATACCTTACGGAAGCATGTTTTTAAGAACATTAATGCCTCTTCCAAGCTGTACACTTAAATTTTTCCCATATCTCATGATATTATCATTTTTCTTCTCTAATCCTAAAAAATGGTTAGTGGAGTATTTCCACTAAAAACTTTCCTTAGGTGTTGTGAAACCACTCCCCAATATAAAGTGTTTATTCATATCTTAAGGATTAGAATAAGGAAGTGGATGTTTCAAGTGAAATAATCTTAGAATACATCCCCATTCCCATAATGGGTTTAAGATAAGGTTTGGGTGTCCATAATTATATTATTCGATGAGGAAAAACATGTAGAGGGAGGTCTGGGATTTAGTTTCAAAGACCCCCTTGGTGGAGTTTATGGATCAGTCATGTCACCTTATGTTTTTGTTTCCTAGCCTTTTTGAAGATGATTTAGATTATTCCACCACTAATGAAACGATAAAGGAAGTATTCTATTTGATATAAAAGTATAGGGCCCTTGAATTGAAGGTCGAAAATGTTGAGGCCTCCTATTTAGTAATGTTGAATTGGGACAAGCCTGTGAGGGAAGCCTCCTAGTGTGGAATACAGGCAGTCACACATCAGGATATAGTCAATACAAGGGATACTGATACTGGATGTTTTTAGTCTAAAATTGTTGCCTCCAGTATGAGATCAGTCATATTCAAGAGGAGAAATCCCAATATCAAAATGAACTCTACACATAATAAATGGTTGTGATGGAGCGAAAATGTACATTCTGATGTGGAAGAAAAAGGAATTTCTAGAAGTCATCACTAGAGAAAAGGGGTAGTAATAGGATATGAAGGAAGAAACATATTCCACTAATCAACTATGAAAATATGTGGCCTACCAGGTGTAAAGACTTATAAAGATTATGTAATCTTATTATAAAATATTGTGAGAGAATCGTAAACATAAAATATTTCTTGAGTTTGTAACATAATATGAGAGGCTTTAGTATATGGTGACTCCTCTAATTGAATGTTTTTTTGTCAATGCATATATTTTACTGATATTTATTAGTTTTCCCTAATTTTATTTTATTCTTTATAAGACTGATATTTCACTTTTATGATATTATGTGAGAATCTGTAACACTTCCAATCCCCTCCATTTAAATTTAGTTAATAAAAATTCCAAGAATTGAATTTTGAAATTCAAATATATTCAAATTGAGATATGATCATGAATTCCCACCAACACAAGATTCAGTATTTGTAATATATTCTAGAAATATTGAGATCGCTTTGTTTGCATAAGGATCATCTATGTAAGATATATGTATTAGATGGATATTTTTATATATTTAAACGAAGTCGATAGACATGGTTAGAGAATCTTGATTTCTTTTAGATCCATATTATGGTAATTATAAGTTTTATAGACATAATTGATGTTGTTATATATTTTAAGGTACTTTATCTCAGACCTGATATTTATTTATTTTATAGTATTTTACCTTAGACCTATTATTGCTTTATTTTAGTGTCCCTTATCTCAGACTGTATATTGATTTAGTATAGGATCTTTTAACTCGTATCAGGTATTTCTCTACTTTAGGGTTTTTTTAGCTCAGACATGATATTGCGTTAGTTTAGGGTAGTTTGGATCAAACCTGATATCCCAGTAGTTTAGGGTCTTCTATCTACCACTTGATACCACTTTAATTTATGGCCTTTTAACTCAGACCTAATATTGCATTATTTTAGGGTCTTTTTTCATGGATCATATATTACTTTAGTTTTTGGTATTTTAACTTTGAAGTTATGTCACATTTGCTTAGGGTCATTTAGATCAAACATTATGTCACATTAGATTATATTATTTTATCTCCGACCTTATGTTTGATTAGTTTTGGTCCTTTAAGCTCGGATCATATTTTATCTTCAAATATCGTGTAGACATGAAATGAGTAGTTCAAATGCAATGGATTGTTGAGTGTTTCCCCAATGTAGTGAGGTCTCCCAAGGGTAGGATTATACTTTTTCAAAGTGACACATTTTTTTATGACCATAGGTGTGTATTCATGTGAAATAGTCATGTGTATAATGTCACGCATGGGGTCCTCAATGTTGGGTATCTTTCACAAAGTACATGGAGGATTTATGGAGGCAATATGGTTGATGAAAAAATATTAGGTTTACTATATCCACCTTAATAGTGGCATGTGGATGATATAAATCATAACCTAATATTTTGATTAAATGAATATGGGTTGGGGAAGACATGTTGGGGATTACCTGTTACACCTTGATATTCTCAGTTCTACTACGGTGTTACTAGGTCTCAAAAGGATTAATGATCCTTTATGATAAGGGGGATATGCCTTTAGTCGGTGGGACATGTCCCTTCTGTTTTGGTAGTATTTCCCTGAAAATTTGATCTCCAATTATTTTTTAGGGCTATGAATGATTTAAGAAGTCATAAAACATCTAGATGATGAGGTTGGGTATGGTGGGAAATCCATCTAGGAAGAGCTATTGAATAGTATAGAAGTTTATATATTTATTATAAAGTTCAATCCCTATTCTTTATGATTTCAAATCATGAGTTGTGGTCCAATAAAGGATAGAGAATATGATTTCACATTCTGGCCATGATAATGTGTAGAAAAATGGTGATGTAACATCAAGGATGTCAAATCTGTTCATATAATTTGGTAGAGAGACATTAAATCATTTTCAAAAGTGATCAGATTAGGAGTATGATATGGTATAGTCATATCAATATTATTTCAGGTATAATAATGTTCTTAGTGTTGTTGAGATGATTTCGTGGAATGTAAGGATTGGAAAATTTCTTTTTTATAGATTGAAACAATTGGTTGATGGCCATAGGCACATATTCATGAGCCATAAGAATACATGAAAAGTCATGGAAAGGGTCCCTTGAATCCAGATAGCTTCTCCATGCTCCATGAAAGGTTAATAGTGATCCAAGGAACCCAAATAATTTGTTTAGATTTGATGAAAGTGTAATATCCATGAAGGGATCGAGCACCCTAATGTTTGTGTCACCATATAAAGAAAATATTCTCCCGGGGAAGAGATGTGAATAATAATTTTTCTAACTTTTTCGTGGACCGGGGGGTCCAGTTACCATACCATGGATTTTACTGACGCTACAAATTTGGAACTATAATCTTTATCCCTTGTTTATTAGTTCCCTTTTTTCACACTAAACCCGGATGATGAAGTGTCGAACAAGCAATGACATAAATATTTCTTAGGTTTCCCTTTTTGGTTTTCAACCTGATGTGTTTTGTGTCAATTTCACTATAATTTTAGGGTCATGTGATTTGTACCATTATAGTAGAGACCATAAGGTCATATAGCTTTGTTTGAGGTATAGGTAGTTTAAGGTCTTGAATCACAAGGATATAATATGAATGATGTTACACAAGAGCCTAATTAGGATACCCCCTGTCAATATCACTCCAACAACCTTCTAAGAGGTAGTTGAAAATTTTTTATATCATGGATGAAGGTTCTCATGTTATGAGTAATGTTATGGTAAATCCATATGGGTAGAGGTTTAGATCACACTAAGGTGTTGAGTTCTACTTCAATGACATCAAGAACACAGGAATTAGAAAGCCCATTTATATTGGGAATGATGTCATTAGTGGTTGTGTCTCAATCACTTTTGTGTCAATAGCATGGATGAAAAGAGAGAACTATTTTCTTTTCCAAGTGATGTGAATTTTTTTTGAAACCTATGGTTCTCAAGACATGATCTGTGGAATATATATTATGGGGATTTTAAAAGATGGTATAATTCCACCGTAATCTACATTACTGATTAAAGGAGATTTTATTCCTTAGATATGGAATGAAAAATGGGTGATGGTATACACAATTTATCATCTTGTAGTAGGGAAATTTTCCAAGAAGTTTATTTTCATTTGGTAAGGATAGTTTCCATGTAGTTTATCATCATGTGTTAAGGATGTATTTTTGTGCAATTTATCATCATGTAGTAAGGACATATGAACCAATGTGAATGGATAGAAATATTGAAGTTATGATGAATGGTAGATATCTAAGAATCACTATATATCTCATGAAAATGAAAATGAACCACACATTGTTATGAAAATCCATGCAGTTTAACATCATGGGGTGAGGATGCATATTCCCCAATGTGAAATGGTGGTATCATGGATAGGTCCATTAATGGAGTTATGGGTGTCACTACATATCCCATGGTGATGTGAATCATGCCACATGTAGTTCTTAATGAAGTCCCTAGCGTAGTTCTTACCTGTGTGATAAGAGGGGGTATGTTTATAGTGATTTGATGTGATTGGGCCTTGTGTTGGAATTCCAAACATCACTACGTATCCCATGAGTAATGGAATAGAGTCACACATAGTTCTTGAGGAACCATTTAGCTTAAATTCATGCATAAATGACCAATATGGATTGATGTGAAAATATGGTGATGTTGTGGCTTGGCAAGATTATTATGGAATAGTTGTCAATATGTAACTCATGAAAATGAGAATCATGCCACACTTAGTTAATGGATAACCATTCAGTTTAACATAATGATGAATGGACAAGGTATCCATGTTATGAATAGGGATAGAGTTTTTGGAGGAGTGGTTAAAGACCAACACCAATGGAAGTGGTCATCTCAGGCGAGGATTATAGGATTATATAGATTTAATTCACGAAGAGTACATTAAATGTTTAGTTTAATATCATATAGTGAGGACTGACAATATTATTTTTTTGGACATGTGATCTAGAATGAGATGGGAATTTCAAAAGCTATTAATCAAGGTTTGTGTGGGGAATCTCGTACGAAGACTCCTAATCCCCCATGATCTATGATCGTTGTGAGAAACAGAGAATGGCAAGGGTCCCTCTCATAGTGTAGAAACATTTAAGAGAAGAACATGGGAATTTTATATCATGTGGTGGCTAGAACAATATATAGTATCGAGACATCCATATGTATCTCATTTCCCATAAGACTCAATCCATACATATTTCTAGCTAACCCATGCAGTTTAACATCATGCGGTAATGACTTACATGACTCATTCTAAATAAAGACGGATATTATGGATCCATTGAGTTTTCCATAATGTGGTATGGATATAGATCACTCAATTTGAAGGAAAAGGTAATTTGTGGAATCATTCAGTTTTATGTCATGTAGTAAGGATATTTTTCACGGAGTTTAATGTCATGCGGTAAAGGCGTTGGATCACCCTATGTAAAAGAAAAGTAATCCTATGTTTGGGCATAGGAATAGAGGCATGAGATTCACTATGTATCCATTAATAGTAAGAATCAACACATATTTAGTTCTTATGGAACTGTGGAGTTTGACATCATGTTGCAATGAATAATTCACTACAGTTTATCATAAAGTGGTTCAGATGAATGTTTATAGTTTAACATCATGTACTCAAGATGAATGATGTGGATTTCTCTAATGGGGATTCCAATACAATGAAATGTATGAAAATTATTTCTTGATAAATCTTGTATTGGTGTGTGGTTTGACATGCTCCCCACACATGGTGTACAATGGGTAGGCTCCAATATAATAAATCTTTTATATTCCATAAGGCCCTTCCCACTTGGGATCCAATTTGAGGGGCTTCATTACTAGTTCACTATGGTTATGAGAGCCATTCAATGATCTCATTGGTGGAACTAGTGAGGTAATTTTTTTTATTTAAGTCTCAAGGTATCTGATTTTAATGGACCTCAATGTTGTGTAGTGTGCGTAATCACTTCTCGTCCAGTCATTCAAATTTGTCCAATCTCTTTGTTGATTTTTCATCATCTAAAATATTTCAATATATGGATATTTGGAGTGAAGGTAACATGAACTCTACTGGTAGTACTTCTTCAGTCCCTTACACAAATGAGTATGGTGTTGCTTGTGAGGAAGTACATGTGGTGGTATAGTAGACCCATAATTCATAGAGGACCGTGTCTGGACAAGACTTCTTATCCATGTTAACCATCTTATGGATTGTATTCAATAGATTCTTATTGAAGGCCTCTATTTTTCCATTTTCCCTTTCATTATAGTGAGATGGGTTATTCGACTTGATATTATACTCTTAGTACAGTCTCTTCATTTTGGTAGAATAGAAGTTTGTGTTTGTGTACATCAATATTCTACGAGGGCACCCATACTTGGGGATGATATGGGACATCATTAAGATTGTAATATTATTTATCTTTAATTCCTTGAGGGTTAATTCCTTATCACATTTGAAAAATAAGTTGGTTGCAATAAGGATATACTTGAATAGATTAGCAATGGATGGGGGATATAGCCTCACAACATCCATTCCCCAAAAGGAAAATGGCCAAGAATATTTTGCTCTATATGAAAATTTTGTGGTGCTGAAGGATATTATTTTCGTGGATGTTTGTTGCATGATATTTCCTGGTGAATTTTCATGTAGTTTTTCATTATGGATTTCTACTAATATTCCAACCTTCTGATTTGGTGGGAGAGCCTAGTTCTGGACTGATGGATGTCGCAAGGGCCTACATGGGTTATTCCTTGATGGTAAGAATATCTCCATCTACAATTCATCTTAGAAGGCTTCCATCAAATCCTTATTTTTAGAAGTATTTTTTCCCCATTGGACCATCTTGTAGAGTAAAAAATTTCTTCTCAATGCCAAATATCTTCTCATACAACAATATTTATTCAATGAATCCCATTTTGGACATAGCCAATTGTGGGATACATCCATCCAGGGGTGGTCATTATCTCATCATGACCTGGGGTGGTTATGGCCTCATTTGTTTCCTCCATATCACATACAATGATCAATGAGACTATTCTTTATTGTGTGATACATAATATTAGTTCCTCCATATCAGGTTCATCTAGGATGATGGTTACATTAGCTAGTGCATCGACATGAATGTTATGTGATCGGGAAATGTAATGAAACATGGTCTCAAAAGGTAACTCGAACATAAATCCCCTAACATATTTAGTTATAGGGCCTAGTTCATCCTTTTAAATGGAATATTTACTATCGATCATCTCTATGACCATCTTCAAGACCCCTTTGATATTTAGGTAGACTATGTATGGTTTTTGGAATGTTACAATCCCTCGATAAAGTCCTGATATTGTGCCTCATTATTATTTAGTCTTCATATAAGGAGAACGAGTACGAAGAAACTATTTTTTCTAGACATACAAATACAATTCCTAGACCAACCTGATTGAGCTTTTCTATTTCAATCCTTGTACTGAGAAGGATTTTACAAGAACCATCAATGTACATCTCAAATTTTTGGGATGTTTCAGGGGCATAGAGGACCTCTTAATCTACAAGATGTGTGTCCTATAGTGTATTTTCAATGGAAGGATGTGTTGTTCAGAAATTATCCCGGGTTTTCCCAATCACTAAAATCTATGATATGATCTAAATTCCATATTATTGTAGAATGACCACCCATCAATCCAAAATTCTAGTCAACATAGGAAGCCCAAGGATGTACTTGAGCAGAACAATATGAGAGTCTAGTTGGACTTCATGGGTTTTCATGTAATTCCCCCATCTTTTTCACCACAATGATGAGATGAAGGAATTTCATATCAACATCATAATTTCAAGTGTCATCCCATAGAATCATATGGATGAGGAAGTAGATATTATTATCACTTCCCAATTTATTTTACTATAGTAGCAGGGAACCTAGTGAGAATTCCATGGAAGCCACAATTAATATTAGTGGCCTCCCTTCCTCTAGAGGAATCTAAACTAGTGTGTGTAGTAAGTATTGATTGATACATTATATGGATTTATAACAGTCATATTATGATTAACTGGGAATTCCCATGTTCATTATCTAGCTAAATGGGACTGATTTGTTTTGGCTGGGTTTGCTATGAATCCCCATATTTAGCAGAGGTTCCCATGGAGTCCCCTCAGTTCGTTGATATTTCTGATGGGTGAAATTGATAAAATTGAACTAGTATTTTCTAGGTCAAAATCAATGTCCCATTGGCCAACTAAAAATCCAAGGAACGTTTCTAATGGTATGCGAACAAAATATTTTAGTGGATTCATAATTAAATTATGTTTTCACAACTTGTCAGAATATTTCAGATGATTCAGAAAGTGATCACATCTCTTTCAGTATTTAATAACCAGGTCATCAACATAACTCTTAGTTATCCAACCTAATGGATTAAAGATTTTATTCAATGTGTACAGATAGGTAGTTCTAGTATTATTTAGTCCAATGAGAATGACCTCATTGAAATAGATCCTTTGATGTGCTCTAATGGACGTGTCTTCTTCATCTTCAGGGGCCATCTTGATCATATTTTTACCTGACTACATGTCTATGAAGGAAAGGGCCTGAAAGCTATTTGTTACATATATCATGATTTATGTGAATGGTAATAAGAAATAATACTTTGGGAAACTTTGAATAATGTTTCTAAAGTTAATTCATACCCTAATTTGCCCATTATTGTTCTTGATGGGGGAAATGTAGGAAAGTCATATTTGGTATTTCACTTCTCAGAAAATGTTGGCTTTGATAAACATATCAAAATCAACCTATTTATTGGTGTTGGGAGAGGGGTACATCCTCCTAGATTCATGTTTGAATCCCAGATTGTCATTTAGAAGTCTATGATAGTGTATATCAACATCTGGATTCAGTCTGGGAAAAACTGTATTGTTCAAGGTGGACACATATTGGGGATTCTTTAGAAATTCAATGTAAATATATTTCTCTTTGAGGGGAATGGATACATTAATCGAAGTAGGTCATAGGTCTTATTTTGTTCCCAGATTTATTTTTCTATGATCATCTATTATAGTGGATACACCTTCCTCAATGCTTGAGGGGAATTTATGAGGTCATCTTCATCCTTCTCCAATTCTGATTCTATGGAGGCAATTTATAAAAAAGATGGAAATCTGGTGGATTCTCCAACACTATCATGTAATGGGAATAATTAGAAGGTATATTTTTATATGTTCATATATATGTTGTAGAAGTGAGATTATGGATCTGACTGTCTTTTATAATTTCACTAATTACAAAAGCGGTTGGGACCTCTATAATTATATACACTACCTCAACCAAATTTAAAGGGAGCACATGGCCACTTTTGAGCATACTCTAGGGGTTCATATGGGTGGTACCGAATCCCTTATGAGCATCAACATGTATATTATGATCCTCCATTTTTAGATTTCATCCCTTATTGTAGAAATATTCTTCATCATATGAGGTTGTACAAGTATCATAGGGGGCATTGTCACCTTTTAGAATTCCATATTTTCCATCGATGGGATACATCAGATGCTGGTGGAATGTTAAAGGTACTGCCAAGTGGTTATGGAACTAGGACCTTCTGAGTAGAACATTATATATAGTGTCTAGCTGGATAACCATGAACTCATCATCTGATTTGATGCCCCTAATCTAGGATTGTATTTAGACCTTCTTGAGATGCCTTTTCTCACACTTATCATACCCTTTATATGGTCATTATGGTTGGAGATAAGTTCCCTTCACTGTATCCCAAATGTCAGAGAGTTCGAATTGATATGAGATGGGTCTCAGATCCATTATGAATCAAATCCCTTTGGGTGTTCACATTATTATTTCTTCCTAAGAAATATATGGTTTTGATATTTTCATCGATTTCTTCTTCATGATCATGATCAGTTAATGAGATGGAGACATGACATTTAGAGGACATAGTATCCACTCCATAGACCTCAGCTATAGTGAAATATCTCTTGAAATCATGTGGGCTCCAAAAGACATAAAAAAGTGAATCCTTGAGTTATTTTTAATTGTAGAGTTCATCGAGGTTTTAGAGATTGTATGGGATAATATCCAACTACTTTACAAAGTCTTAATTATGTACCAATGTTCAGCAAGTCCTGATATGGGGGTACTCCTAGGAATATGATTTAAGAGCTGATGCATCTATGGTGGATGGTCTTGGAGTCTGTAAAGATGTTGAGGGGACATTTTTTTCATTGTTTATGATATTATATATTTACCTTATGTTTGGGTTGATTGGATGACAAAACCCCCCACTAGGCGGTCATGAAAGTCAATTTGGTGTGAATGACCACTGGAGGGTTCTGGAAAACCTCCCTCTCTATTTTTGAATTATTGTAGTGCTTTAACAAAGGTTAAATTTTCATATATGTCCTCTACGGGGATATGATCAGAATATTAGGTCTGAGCACATATGTGATGTCCCATGTATCCTCAGTTTCAGTGCATGAAGCCTCTAGTTCCCTATTTATGTGTAGTAAATCCATATTTGCGGGAATTTTCGTCGTCAAAGAAGGGTTTTTCGATGTTTATCACATTGTAAGAACCAATGTTGATAAATTTATCTTATGATTATTCTATTTGTAGGGGTTGTTCCCATGTCCCAGATGTTACTATAAATAATCCAATGAGAGTTAGGTCTTGTGTTGGAGCAAAATATGATTCCTCCACTTCTATTTATTCTTAATTACAAGGGTCACTCACACCTTTGAGATGTACTTATAAGGTTTTATTTATTGGTTGTGTAGATATTTAGAGTCTTCCAAACTATGTTTTAATCATTGTGTGAGCTCGTTCAACAATTTTTTGAGTCATCGAGTTGGTGAATTTTTGTGCACACCTAGAAGGAACTTTATTCCAATGATCAACATCTTCTAGCTGGACAATGGTTATGCACAACACCTACTAAATAGAGTTTTCTAAATACACCTTTCTAGAATTGGCCACTCTATAAAGGATATATATAATGATGATGTAGTATTGTATGTTATTTCATAGCCTCATCTATAATGGGAAGTAGTTTGGATGGTCAGGGAGGTTGACCTCATGAAGATATCTTGGTTGTGGATGTTTGAGAAGGTTATTGTCCATGGAATCCATGTGATTACTAGGGAATAGTTCATTTTGAAGGGAGTGTAGTTTTTTCATCTATTCCTTAAATATTAGGTGACTGTTATTTCTCGTTGCTTCTAGAAGAGGGGGATTTTATGGTTTTTTCTACTGAATAAGAGGTGCTGAGAGGATTTGAGCCTACCAGGGTGCCTGGATGTGTACTATTATTGGCTTGAGAGTGACTGTTTCAACATCAGCTCTAACTGTACTTCTCCCCTATGTTGTTGGAATGAGTCAAGACTTGGATTCAGCCAGATAAATGGAATCTTCAAAATGTTTTCCCATTTTAGTGAACTATTAGAACCCACTGAGATAATTCATTGGAATCAGAGGTGTCTGAAACTCATCACTAATATTTTCAACAATGAATTATAGCAGTTAATCTATAAAAAGTGAGATTCAGGGAGAATAGGTTACACCTTTCCACTTTTCCATGAAATCGTGTACCCAAACTTTTTCACATTTCCGATGTTCTTTAACTCAACAATTCTATTCTTCCATAAAATGGATCTAAACTCATAAAGGAACTGAGGATGAAGGTCCTCCCATCCTTCAATGGATCATATTGGTAGGATGTTATACCAAATAAAGGATCGCCATGTTAGGGTCTATATAAAACAACTAATCTTTGTTGCCTCGTGTTGATCTCGATGCCCCATAATTGGCCCACTTTGGGATACAAAGTGTGTGACATGTTTTTTCGGATAACCTGCACCATCAACAGTAGAGAATGTAGGATTTTTGATGTTGGGTGAACGTGGAGTTTCATCCACCCATTTGGGATATGGCTTCCTCTCAGGATACAAAGGTGCATGTCGCCCTAACATGGATTCCATTTATGCATCCAGAGACTCAATGACATTATCTAACTGTTGGGTCACTGCATTCTACTCCCCCTCACATCTACAAGGAGTGGGTGAGCCCAGTGATGTGGCCCAACCATCATATGTCACGGATTCTCAACTCTTATTATGACTGAATGATTCTAGAGATGAGGGAGAGGCTATCACCACAACATAGGGAAGTCACGATCATTTTTCACCTCCTAATTTATTTATACCAGAACTCTATATTAATATAAAATATGATTTTCAGATACCACCCTTGCTAATAGTTTATCTATGGGAGGGGAAATATTTGTATCTCCTTGAAGATGAAACCAAACGATAATATTATCCATTATTATCTACAAATTGTTTTACCATAGAGTTTTTATTTCACTCTCATATTGTTATATTTATTCCTCCATGGAAGGAATATTAACTATTCTTGTTGGTGATCATGATGTAGTGTCACCTTTCCTTTTTTCATTGGTAGGGTTATTCCAGAGTGGTGGTGGCTCGTTATTCGACGATGTCAAATTTTGGAGTCATATCTAGTTCTGGGTGCATGCAACCTTGGTCTGTGCATCCAAATCACCATCCTCTCAGGGTGGATTCACCATGTCCGAGCCTTCTTCATTCCTTTCATGATAAATATATTCCATATCTATAGTGATGACATTCATAGAGGCATATCGAGCTATGGTTGTTGTGCCATTACTTTTATCAGAATAGGTTGATTCTTCACTACGTTCATTAAGGTCTTTATTTGAACCCATTCCAATTTAGTCTATTTTGGCATGCCACCCCAAGGGGTTATGGACACCTTTGTCATATGTTCCTATTTTCATGGCCTATTATTAATTACATTGAGGTATTTTTTGGTGATTATTACCAAACGGGCCCCAAAAAGTAGTGGTTTTTTCGGTAGTGGGAGGGATAACTACTAGACTGAAGGTTTCTCTCCAAACATAGAGGAGACCGATTCTCTCTATAGTGATGTTGATGATGAAAATGTTCCAAGATCTGTGGGGTGGGGGTTATTTTAGGATTCAATTGGTACTAATTGGTCTTATTGTTGGGGATCCAATGATTCCTGTTGGGTACTCGATGATTCATGAGATGGCCATAATTATATTAATCCCCCAATCCCAATGGGGTACGGGTGATCTAGAATCTCCACTGATTCTTCCATGACCCTCTCAGAGGATGAGAAACTCAGAGAAAGTGATTCAGATATAAATTCCCCCAACCTAACAGGTTTTAGTTTTATTTCAGTTGCTAAGGATATGTCATAAATCCTCTTAGGAATTGAAAATTCTAGGGGTGGAGGTGGTGGTAGATATTCCCATTGACCATTGGTCCAGTTCCAATCCAAGATGGTTGTTATAGAAGCTATTATTGCATCTCATTTTATGTGGTACAATTGTACTCGAATGGGAGATGGGTGCGATTGAATCCCCTGATTAAAATTATTCTTCCTGAGAAGTTTTCTATATGATGACAACATCGTTCTCCATGTTTGAAGTGTTTCATCATTACTTTGAGGGGGGCCATATTGATGTCTTATTTGATATACTCTCCTTCTATTCATAATGGATTGGAATCAATAATGAGATGTAATTATATACTAGTGACTAATGAGAACGAGCATTAATTATTACCCCAAAATCTCCTAATTTTATAACATTACAAGAAGCTGAATATGAGGGGTTATGTTGTTTTAGTGGTGTACCAAAGTGTAACACTATATACATCCCCCATCCTCAAATACAGATTCAGGATGTGGCCTCAGATATCTGCTTCCAAAGTTTTATGATGTAATAGAGGAAAGCTTGTGGTATTTTTGCACTATGATTTTCTGGTTTTGGATCCTAGTCAATGGAGAGAGAAACAAAGTCTAGCTGAAAAAAGTGTATCTTGATTTTTTAATGTTTGATCTCGTATATTGGATAACGGAAATGTTGATCCTTCAGACAGTGATGATTACCCCATATATTGTGTTGTAGATAAGTAATGCACATCTTTTATAGGTCATTCATGACATAATAGTTATTTTTAGTGAGGATCCAGAACAAGATAGGGAAATATTTTTGTCCTAATCACTTTATAATTCAATGTCAGCCTCATCCTCATTAGATATACATGCCACTATTTTGATAAACCCTAGAATATGTCCTTAATGTTCGCCTCATGATATGAGTAGAGTGATACACGAAGCTGATGGGAAATCATATAAAGTTGACCCTGATGTTTCGATCACCTCTATATAGGAAGGTGTAATAATTCTAAACACCTATCTATATAGAGGTTTCATGGAAAGGGGTGTATTTCCTTGTGTTTGGAAACTATTTTCTTTGAAAGGTTTACCAAGGTAGATGTTAGGAGTAGAGTCCAATCAATCCATCTCTTCACTAATAAGATGTGAAATATCTTGGTAATGAGTGTCTTATACTTCCACTTTGATTAACAATTTGATAGACCCTCGTGGTGGAGATAACATGACTTCAACAACCTCAAGGACACTAACATCGAAATGATTAAGAATATGGGATATTTTCAATGTTGTGGTTGAAATATAATGGGAAACCATTTGTGATTGTGCATTAATGTGGTCCTGAACTATACTAATTTCTAGAACTTATATACATCCATCTTGTGTTGTGGTAATATGTTCCCACTATAGAGATGTTTTTTGAATATGCCAAAAAGGGTTCACAGAATTCATAGGAATATGGGTCTATCCTAAGGCAAGTTCCATTCTCACTTTGTGAGAATTAGTAAAGAGGGGAGTATCGGCCCAATCCTGAGCCTTTGGGATATTCCACCTTCCATTCTTGGTAGGAGCATTAGCGTACTAAATTGCATGTTCCTCTCTCACCTGGTGTTCCCTAATTGGAACAAGAATATGAAACTGGTGTGAATATGAATTCTGCACTAGAATATAGTGAAGATTCTATGAAATAGGTGAAGGAATATGAGAACTTCCTATATTTCCTTGAAATTATGCCGGCATAGTCATTCATTGGTGAAAAAAGAAATATATTCCTTACTTCATTGATTTGTTTGAATATGCTTGGCAGATTCACAAACCAGAATATAATACTATAATGAGGCTTTTTTCATTTTCACTTGGTCCACCCCTTCAAAAATGGGGATAAACTCTCAATAATTATCCTTTGGAGTATGTTATTGGACTTATTCAACATGAATATGAGCCTATCTCAAGTCTTGTTCCCCTATCAAGTGGCGAGCCCTACCCTGAATGGTGATATAAGCGTGATCATGGGTCTTTGTAATATGTCATTGGACATTTTCACTAGACATGTTCCCCTTTCCTGAGGCATGTACCACACTCACTTGTTGAGCCCCGGTTGCAATGAGAGTATGATCCCAGTCTGATTTGTCATCCATTATTTTAATATGTCAATGATCTTCCTGGGCATGGGAAAAAGTGCCTTCTTTCTTTGGTACAACAACTTATTCACGAGGATCAAATTGTTGGGTTTTTTTGGCTATAGGGATAAGAGTATACGCCTTTACCATTATTTTTAAGAGTGACAGAATATGCCAGCAAAGCTTATCACCAATTGCTAAAATATATTGTAATTTTAGAAAATTGTGTGTAGGGATATAATCCATCACATTTTTCTCTCAATTATACACTAGCTTATGTCTTCTGTTAATGTGAGAATATTTTCCCACATTTTTTCAAAAAATTTTAATTGGAATATGCTAATGGGATTCATGCACAGGGGTATGGATGTGGGCACCCCCATTTTTATTTTAGGAATATTACTATATTATTTTTCTGAGTCAGTAGAGATATAATCCTTCTTGCTGCTTCCAGCCAAGATATACTGATAGGTGTAATCATCTAGAGTTAGGATATGAGCCATCTCCTATATATCTAGTTCCTTCCTCCCCTAATGAGCATTCTATGTTTCCTATTCATTGGTGTAAGAGGTTGCATCATGTCGGGTGAAACCCCCAACATGAGACTCATGGGCACCGGTGGGATGGTGTTAGTTACTGTTCTTGACAAGTTCCCTCCTCGGCAGCACCTAAAATAGATGGGATCCATACTTGGATTCCTATTCCACCTGTATCGTAGAAAAAAGGCTGCAATTGTCGCACTCTATATAGGTGCTTCTGAATTAGTTAATTGTAGTGTTAAGGAGTACTGGCTTACTAGAATCCTTTCCTGGGTGTTGCAGACTCACCTGTTGGCATTCTTGGAGAACTTTTCCGGCATATTCCATGGTCGGGATTGTACCTTGTAAGTGGTTCTCCCATTCCACTGTATTTTCTGACTATCTTTAGAGCTTTCGAGCGGCTGATATTGCTTTGTGACCAGAGGGGTTTGTATCCACAAATGGTTTATCGGAGTTAACACTGAACGAATATGTATTTGTCTTGAATTGGTATGTTTTCATTATCTGCAGTCATGCAGACAATATGGATCATTGTTTCTAATTAGTAAATTATCATTGGAATAACTTTTTCAATCATATATACATAGTTAACATAATTTTCAGGATATTCCTAATCTATCCATTCTACCCAAGGGGACTTGTCAACATGAGGATGGACTTATAGGAACCATGGTTATAGATGATTAGCTATAAGATCATGTCAGTCTTAGTGCATTGTTTTTATAGTGTATGAAATAATAAGCCTAGAATAAGATTATTCTGTCATTTTAGGTATTAACAATCGAAATGTTAGTTTTTTTATATGGGGTGCCGAAATAGTAACATGGAAGATTATAAATGATTGGTTTATTATTATATATATCATATCAAATTTACCATTTTTATTTCATCAATGTTTTTTAGGCTTGGATTGGATCCGTACACCAATTTGATTGTGGGGGATTTGTGGTGTGCACAATCAAGAACATTGTATTAGCAACGTAACTCTTACTAAAAACATTCAAAGGTTCCCTCATCTTCCACATAGTACAAACATCCTTTCTAATGTTTTGTGGTCACAAAGAATTTCAGGCCCAATGAATCATGGTGAATCAAATTGGTTGAGAGAATGGGATGTCTCATTTCATTCTTTTGGGGGAATTATTTCCTAATACAAGTCTCTCTTATATATTTAAGATATGTTCTCTAATACCTCCCAAATCCGGATGAATCAAATTGGTTGAGAGAATGGGATGTATCATTTCATCCTTTTGGGGGAATTATTTACTAATACAGGTCCCTCTTATATATTTAGGATATGTTCTCTAATACCTTCCAAATCCCGATACGAGGCTGGTTACCCAGACAAGATGATCATGGGATAATTATCTTTCATATAAAAAAGAATAGGGTCTCTCTTCAGAATCCATATGTATGTATCTAAGTTTCCCCATCATTATCTTGTAATGGTTGGTTAATTATTTGATTAATTCATATAACAAGGTGAATGGGAATGTGATTCCATGTAAGGAGGTGATTAATATTCCTAGCAGGGTATTAAGCCATTATGATGCATCCTACATATCATAATTACTGCATTAATAAAGACTCACATAGATTGTTAGATCTATGCGGTTTAATATAATATTTAGAGGAAATATAGGGGTGTTGATAGACTACAGGTTTTCAAGATCATGTCCTATTGCTACACACTATGTATCCCAATTATGGTGAGAATCATACATTTCACATTTTAGTTTTTCGGGGCTTATACAATGAGGCTTCCATTGTCATTGTGAAAACACATGATGTAGATGAAATTATTATTTTAATTTCCTAAACCCACAAGATCTATGCTCTCTTTGAGAACTAAGATATGGAAAATGTCCATTTTTTCATTTATCCTATTGTTGGACTTATAAATAAGGTCTATCCTAATCGGATTTATTATATATCTCAGACATCAGGGAGATGTACTACATATCCCGGTTAAGGATGGAATCCAAGGCAACGTACATAAGTTAATTTCTCAGTCCACTAATGGAGGAGTTTTTGTGATTAGTCCATGGGAATTATTGGGTACCAATAATTTTTATGACATTGACAAAAATATTAAATCGAATTTGATGTTTATTCAACTCGGGGATTAGGAAGGCATTATATATATCCTACTTATTATAAGAATAGGAGTCCTCATTGTTCAATCATGCCATTGGGATTGGTCCCAAGGTAGATTCCCTTATATTGAGGACAATGTTCTGTGCCACTAATTGGGGCTTACATACATATATCATTATGTATGGTAGAGACATGTGATGAAAATGATATGATTATGACGAATCCCTAAAATCATGTGAAAAATGATCGGTGTGAGAAAAAAAAGATGGAAAATTATCAATTTCATCACTCAGCAGGTGGTATAATTGTTCATCAGGAAATCCCTTTTGATATTTTATATTTATATAAAACCTTGAATAGGTGGCCTATATATCAAAAATATGACATGAATTAGTGTTTTCATACTTCCCTTGGTCGAGAATTACACTATGAGGTTTCCCTAGTATTTCTTTCATGTAAGACAAGCACAAATTGACTTCTTATCATGATATGTAGGAAATTATATTCCTTTAATATCTAATGGAAACTAAATGATCCAGTTTGTCTTTATGGTTTACATCACATAACCCGGGTAGAAAATATGATGATTGCACATAATCCAAGATAATATGTCCAAAGGATATCAAAAGATGGTGTTGGTATGTCCTTGAGGCTATCTGATGACTTGGATGACTTTCCTAAAGGACATCACATGATCCAAGTGGTCTATCCTGTAATCCATCGTATAAACCATCTAACATGTTCAAAGGGTGTCACATGATATATCTGACTTATTGAGAGGGTACTACATGATCCAAATCATTTGATTAGAGGGTGTCACGTGATCTAGATGAATTTACCTAGTGTATTTCATAAGAGTGGTCTTGAAACGTGTAAAATATTTCTTGAGAGTAAATATGACATGTCTTGGAGGGTGTCACGTATTTTTGATACATTCATGGAAGGAATTGTGAGACATTCCTAACATTTTTTGGAGGGCGTTGTGATTCTTGAACAATTTTCTATGAGTATGTTGAGAGGGTTTAGTTGACATGTGCATAATCTACTATGAGACTCGGTTTACTTGAGTTGGAACTATTATATGAGTTATAAAATATATCGTAAGGACATCACATGTCTTGGGTGATGAGACATGTGGGTCTTGCGAGACTAAAGTGGCATGCCTAGTGGGAATAATGATACTTTTTCTGACTTGTCCTGGATAATTTTTCACAACCCAAATAGCATGTTAAAGGAGTATCATGAGATCTAAATGACATTTTCTAGTGTTTTTGTATTTATTCGATGATTCACACAAGGAAATTGAGTGTCATTGAACATGTTTTTTGCTTAATTAATTCACCTTTTGTCTGTATTCTATCCCTTGTATCACAAATTCTTTATTTTGATTTAGTAATAGTTTAATTTTGATTCTCACATGACACAAAATATGTGACGATTTTTTACATACATCTTTCCAAAATTCTTTCACGGGATCTATGAATAATCATGTGAAGAGATTTATTAAGGGCGCATTATCACAATAGTAATTTTAAGGTATAAAACTGAAATAAGACTTTTCGGTTGTGTAGTCAGCCTCTCTATGAAATCTACTCCGATTCTTGGGTGTTTGGATATGCCTTGAGGGGAACATACAACCCCCTTCTATGAGGCTAGGGTGGGGGGTTTAGAGGTATATCAACCGCGATTTTTCACTATTTTTCATGGCGTATGTGAACCTATACTAGGATGGAGTTTGTGAAGGGGTCTCACATCACGAGTTATGAAAAACCTTATTCGTGGATCACCCCAAAGGCACCACCCGATTTTCAGAAACTATGAGTCCCTCTCTTCAACAACCCCATTATTGGATTATTTACGATTAATGGGATGTTATTGGCCATGTGAGAATGTTGAGGGATATATATATTTCCATATTAACATGTCCAAGGGCCTTTTCAAAGATCAATGTGCTTGTGGAAAGGCATCCATGAGATTATTGATGCTTTTCCTATGAAATTTCGTGAGGCAAGGTTGGCTTCTCTTGGTGTCTCTAGGTGATCAAGGTGGCTTATCCAGGGGTCTCGTGGTTCATTGTTGTGGACATCCTTAGAGAGTCGCAAACAGTTTATGACCGCTAAAGCTCCTGCCTCCTCCATTTTTATTCACCATGTTATATTTGAAAATGAGCATGGATTTTGTGATGCCGTATAAGAATCATTGAGGGAATTGAATCTATTTTTTGTGTGATGCTTAACTTGTCCAATAAATGGTCTTGTGGGGGGGCATGAGCATTCCATCAACAAACCCATTTATTTGTCCTTAGGGATCCATGGGGGAGGGCAAGGTCACCAGAACATACCCAAATCCTTTTAAGTGATGGGGATGTCATGCTGGAAGTATCGTGCAGTATCTTTTATATTTCCAAGTGTGTGTCGTGTGACATTTAGTTACCAAGAGAGGCTTCCTCCTCTACCACTTTATTTCCCTTGTTTTCATTCCATAATGTCTTAGGGGTATTGTGAGTTTGTTTGAATGATTTTAAGGATTATAATCCTTCCCATCAGGGATGCAACACATGATCCTTACATTAGTATGAATCCTCCATCCTTTGAACTTTTTCACTTCTTCTTTCAAGTGGCGTTCTAGATGTATTGTTAGATGCTTACCATCATCAAACTTTGTGGCCTAGGGGTGCTTATCTGGCTTCCACACAATGCCAATGGTTCTTTGAGTTCCTTCCCAAGATCATGATGGCTTGTTGTAAGGGGTTCCATGGGATCCACTGGAGGTTATTCAGTACCTGTAGAGTCTTCATGTGACCTTATAATGGTCACGTGATCAGGAGTCCATTGAAGACCCACATGATCTGTAGTTCATGTAAACATCTTCTTCATTAGAAATTCTCGAGAAAATTATACCAATATTTATGTATTTTATTCTCTTCGAATTTACCTATTATCATTTGGCGGGTGTCAACATTCACATAGCATACTCTAATATGATATAATCCATAGGAAGTTTAATTTTTGGAAACACAGTCACCTAACCAATTAACAATGGTAAATCATGATATATTTTGGTGTTAACCAATATCATACATAAATATATAATTCACAGTTACATGGATGTACTTGAAAAGTCATTTGGTTGCTAATAAATTTCTTTCTTTAGGCTCACATTTACACCTTTCACACAGGGCTGCTACATGGAAAATATCAATCATGGATGTATTTGGATAATAATCATTCTAAACAATTTAATATTAAAATTCTTCCACATTACAATTTTTTCAATGATACACCAACGAGTTATTTTAATGGTTATTTTGTGTTATTTTTAATTATTCTAGTCTTTTTGAGTTTTGGAAATTTTTTGGGGTTTTATATTAATGATTTAAACCTTATTAGAAAATGAATAGTTATCCATTCTTGGTTAAGCGATATAGTGAATTAATTATGGTAGGGGACTACAATCATGATAGTTGGTTTTTTCATGTTTTTCTAATGCTTTATTCATCTAGTTAAGGTATCCTAGAAAACCATGTATCATGTTTTGAAAGTCATTGTACTCTTACAAGATTGGTGCATGGTTTGGAAATGCGTGAATCAAAACCAAGAATCCATCTTAGAATCAATTAAAAAGTGATTTTTATATTTTCCCAATTAAAATAATGGGTTTACTCCCCCTCCTTTATCCAATAACACATGATAGTGTACCTAAAAATATAAATGGAATGTATTGTACATTAGTACTTCTTTTTTTCTGATCAACATGTTTTAATCCATTTCTGCATGATAATTTATCACTTCTTCTTCCCCTCACATTCCACATTTTTTACTACTATTAACCAAAAAAATTCAACTTCCCTAAAACACCATATCCATGTTCAATTAGTGTTATGGGTTTTTTGGGTTCTGACATAGGATATTGGTCATTTAAGGATTTATAATGGTGGTTCCACGATCATTTTGTCATTCTTTATCAAAGGTGATTATTTATGACTTCTTTAAACTAAGTATTTCAATGATTTAATTTTATTATGCAATTAATGTAATCCCTGGTTATTATACATTTCATTTTGATGTATAAATAAATATTATATCAATTTGGTATTTTCAATTTTTTTAATGAAATTTTGACTTGTGGAAAAGCGTATCGCATTAGAATTTCATGTTTTTATTTTGAAATAGATTTTTTCATGTACCAATCATTCATAAAATTACTATGAATTTAGTTGAAATTATTTTTATGGTGTGTAATGAATTTTAATCCTTTTTTCAAAGGGTATTTTTTTAAATAGGTGTATTTTTATAATGACTAGGTGTCCATTAAGTGATTTTTTAATAAATTTCTTAAATGTGATTATTGTGAGGTATTTTAAAGCATGATTTTTGGTTTTCAATAGATTTCTCATTTATTATGAGACTCTATTATTTCCCTCTAAAATATTGGAATCAATTAAGTGTTGTTGATTTATTTTGATGATTGAATGACATGGGATATGACTATTCTATGAGAGGGAATTGTGGGTGATGTAGATTTCTAAATTTTCCCCTGTTTATTGATATTAGCTTCAATTTTCACTCACCACCTTGTTTGGATGGTCATATGAACCTAGAATCTAAGAGGGAGACATAGAATTATGCAACATTATCATAGGTCACAGACTAATACGGTGTATCCTCTAGTGTGAAAAAATACTACATGAGGGGTTCCCCAATGAGGAATTGTGTGATCCAGTCAGGTGGTTTATATTTTTTTAAACTTTGAACACACTAGATGTTGGTCTCATGGGCTGTTTAATTTATAGGGTTGTTCCACTATAGAAAATAATGTGTATCCTATTATAGATATCACATTATCAGTGGTTTTATTGTACGAAGTTCACCCTTATGATTGTTAAAATTTCTTTTCTTATGATTTTCTCAAAGTATAACCTTTTACTGTCATTTGGTTTAGTTTCATAAAATACATATTGGTGAACTTTTGAATTTTTATTATTTCATTTACATTAGGGTGGTTCCTCATAAATGATATTTGAAATATGGATTTTGAAACGTGTTTTATGAAATGTTTTGAAAATTGGGTTTATTTTTATTTCAAGTGAATCAATTTTTGGTAATTTTCATAGAGATTCAACCCACCTTAATATGAAGTGATGTTATTTTTTCATTATGATGAATGGAATTATATTTATTAAAATTTCATAATTTTTCTATATAAACCATTACATTACTTATTTATTTGAAAAGAAAATTTAATAAATTATTAATAAATGTTATATTATGGATTCATTGATAACACCTTATATACACCAATCAGTGCATGTAGATTTATTTTTACTATGGATTACATGATTAATTTGGATATATTATCATTTTATTGTTCTAGTGATAGTGGATCATGAAATGCAGAGCCATTGGTGTCCATATGGATGTGTTACTGTGAGTTTTTTTAGTTCTGTTTTATTTAAGTTATTTGAATTATCTGTCACTACGAACCTCTATGTACTTTTATTATGAATATATTTATTATATCCTTTTTTATATTTTTTTATTTCTATTTCATTTTTATATAGATGAGACAGACTTTTATTTACATTGGTTATGTTTTTTTTTGGTACTACATCATTGCATTTATGTGTTTATTTTTCATTTCCTCTAAATCAAAGGAATGGATTTCCCATGACAGATTTTCATTTTGGATATGTTTTTGCACTAACATTGATCTGATAGTCAATTCCTTCCAAATTTTATTTCTTGTAAATCCTATATTCTTTTCTCCATCCCATTGGGATCATTAATTCCCTTTAGGCCAGTGGAAGATCAGCTCATATTCTTATTTTGGTTGCAGCCTGGGAAAGTTCAATACAATAAAAATTTATCCAGAAAATTATTTATGTGGACACTATATTGGATTATTATACACAAAAATTCATCAATAATTATCTGGAATTATTTTCTAGAAAAATAAAATTGAGCTGTTCATTTTATATCACATAAATTACTAAAAAACGCATGATTTTATTCATTATAGACATCCTTAAATGATTGTTCAATTTTCAAAAAAAATTATTTTAAATAACTCTCTTTATAATCCACTATAATAATTTTATCAACATATTCATATAAAATATTAGTTTATGTGGTCATTTACATTAAATAATTATTGTTTTCCACCTTCCCCATAGTTAACATCATTTCCCTTAAGTAGAAATTATGTTTTAAAAATCGGGACCAATGGCATATTTATTTTCCACTCACTACCTTTTCAGCTTGTATTATTTAGTAAGATCATTTTCCAGAATAAACCTCTCATATTACACAATGTAATATTTTTTCCTCCAACACTCTATTTTAAGATGGAAAATGACAATTCCATTTGATAAATTTTATACAACCTATCAGTTTCTATATCTTGTAATACTTTTATGGATTCAATTCATTTCAATAAAAAATGGTTTATTCAAAATCAACTCTCCAAACCTATGAATATCTATTTCATATGAGCATGTCCTTATTTTTTAAAAATTCCCCTTGATCATTATATTTATTTTTAAAAATCCAAATGGTCTCATTCTCATCTACATTTTTGGTCCAAGGATGTTATCCTAAGTGTAATACAAATATATTTGATTCATTTAATTATTCAAGAATTCACCATAATATTATTTTCTTAATACCCTCAAGAATTAATGGAGGATCAATTATAATCCAAATTTATAGAAAATCATTATTAAATTTATTTCTATATTTTTTTTATTTAATTGATAATGCATGTGGTATATGCACCATTTTTATAGAATAAATATTATTAGGATTCAATGGAAGAAGAGAAGAAAAATGAAGACTTTGTCCGGTACACATCATGACATATCAGTACACACCGTTTATTGGTGGTTTATAGCATACCCAAGCCATTAATCCAAGTTGTGACCAAGTAGCAAGGCAAGAAAAAGAGAATGATGGTTCTCATCGGGATCCCTCTATACATGACGTGATGCGAGTCAAAAGAGTTCATCAAGAAATATTCCAGAAATATACACAAAGGAATAGCCGGAGGCTCGTAAAAATCGTGAACACCCTGTACATGAAGTGTAGTCAGTCAAACCACATAAATCCATCATATATGTGAAAGGAATGCAGGAGATCCAAAATTTGTGATCTATGGGGATCAGCAGTACATGATTTGTACCTTCATTACATGTCTTGGAGAAATTCTCCTATAAATATAGGGGTGAGGAAGAGCATTTGATAAAAATTCTATATAGGGTTCTTCTTTATTTTCATCCCCCATCGAATTACCACACCTCTTCTCATTCTAAATTTTAAATTAAATTTTTTTTACATTTTTAATCAATCCAAGAGTCGTGGATCTTTTTTTCCTCATCACTTCCAAGTCATCATTTCTCATTGTCAAATTCACACACTATGTGTTAGATTCATTTCCATTTCATAATTCATGCAAGTAATTTATTTAAAATTTTTATCTTTTCTTACACATTTTCATACACATTACAAATCCTTAAACCCTTGTATTATTTCAATTTAATTAATTTCAAATAGTATATCAAACATGATTTAATTTGTTTATTCAATTAAATATCCACCCAATATGAGTAGCTAAACATTTTAGGGGTCGCAATCAATAGTAGATTTATCAACATTATTAACTACACTTTAATTATTATATTTTTAACACTAATGGATTAGTAATCTGGATAAACAACCAAAGTCTAACCCATTCGTATGATCATCCCTAACCATGAGATATTTGAATTAATGACCCCATCATAATTAAATTAGACTAGTATATGATAAGTCTCCTTTGACACTTTCTACCAAAGAAGATAAACATAATGAACCTAGGCATTTACTATCTCTGTATAATGGAGTAATCACTTCGTAGTGAGAACTATGTGACTAGAGAAAATTCAATTACATATCCCCATTTTCTTTGTAGACTATGCCTTAGAACCATGCCAAGAATTGAATAAAGGATCATCCTTTACCCATATAGTCAAAATTGATCTCAAACCCACATTAATTACTTGAAGTAAATCTCAACCATAGATTCAGTATGTTCCAAAACATCTAGGTAATTTGAACGGAGTCCTCTTAGTGTCTAAAACAAGCTATCTCTCTTCAAAAGAGATTCCACTTCATCGGTTCGACCTCGTGCATCTACTATACTTTTCTTTTGTTAGTTAGACATGTTTTGGACACAAAAATTAAAATTTAAGAACCACCAATACAAAAAAAATGACATGTCTGGGAGCTTGCAAAATTTTGGCATCATTTCTAGGGATTTTGTTTCATTAAATAACTCTATTCTAAAACATAGGATTATCATTCCCCCACCCCATTTATTTATTCCCATTAAATACACATTTTCATCCTTTTTTTTGAACAGGTGAATGTACCAAGGTCCTTTGAATAGTTGAAGGAACCTTGAGTCAAATAAATCATTGGACTTCGATCCCTATATCAAATGGTATTTTTTTCATAGTGTCAGTCATCAAATGGTCAAGAAGCACAATCATGCGAGATCTAACCCGCCAAACCCCCATCAAAAAATTCCATGAGAACACCTGATGCACCCTAAAAAGACCATGATGGATTAGGGGCTACCATAGATCTATGGTTCGGTGCTACAAATTATTCATCCCCTAATTTAATCCCACACCTTTGAGATCAATCCTATACTCATTCACATGATCCAGAATAAGTGACAATTAAGTGGTCTTCAGAGTGAAGACCCCCACGAACATGTTTCCAACATCTTGGATGTTTTCAACACCACTCAAAAAAGGGAGTATCTTCAGATTCTTTAAGATAATATGTATTCGAATTCATGTTGATAGATAGAGCTAAGTCATGGCTCAAAATCTATGATTCTAATTTGATTATGACTTGGAATGATCCTTAAATGATGTTTTTCACAGGTATTTTCCACCAATCTAGACCTCGAAGCTCTAAAATGACATTTACAAGAATGTTCAAATTGACGAAGAATCTACATGGGAATCATGGGATAGAAATATGGAGCTTATGAATAATATTCCACATCATGGACTCGATACATGGATACATTTGAACTTTTTTATCAAGGACTCCATCCAACTACGTGAACAATTATAGATACTTCCACTGATGGTGTTTTGATTTTCAAAACCCCCAAAGTTGGATGAGAAATACTAGATGAAGTCTCTCACAATTCCATCCTATGGCGATGTGATCTTAGAACACCATGGCATGGTATCCACTTAATTGATGAGAATTAAAAATTAGCTGTAGAAGTTGAGGTGCCCACATTGAAACGTAACTCTTTTCAAATAACCTCTACACAACCTCAACCACAACCCCCTCCTACTCCAGTCATGTAAATCCAATCATGACAGATGTGTGGTATCCCGCACCATTATGAGGATTTCATGGTAGGATATAATGACCTTAAATATAATAATTACGTCAATTTTAATCCACAAAATCATCAATTTCAAAAGAAACAATAGTATTACTGGAAGAGGCCTGCTCACTAGAAATATCAGAACAATGAGGGCCACATTCAACCACAAAGCAGTCCATCACAATTCTTAAATCAACGACCACCGGGGTATCCAATAATGAAACATTTTCCAAGATAACATCCACAAATGCAATAATATTTCTTCTAACAATAGCCCTTCCAACCAAGACCTCTAAAAAAACTTAACCACCTCATCTAAGACCAAAACAACAACCACCATCACCTCAATTTAACTGGGAAAATCTCCTATCTAATTTTTTTCAAACGTCTTGTCGAATAATGAAAACATAGGAAACAAAAATAGAAAATCAGAGAGTAGCTTTGAGGAGCCTAGAGGTTGAAATGGGTCAAATATCAAGGACCATATATGATAGATTACTTGGCACTCTACCTAGTTATGTTGTGACATACCCAATTGAAGGTTCTAAGGATGTATTTCAAAATAACAGAAATTTTTTGGATGTTCAACAGCCAAAAGTATAAGGCATCCAGAAGATTCAAAGAAGAAACCATTAGAGAATGAAGATGTTGATGCATCTATTCCCACCTCACATGAAGTTCCAGCCTAGAAGATCCAAACTACTGAAGAACAAAGGAAACCTTTATATGTTTCCCCACCTTCATAAATGATACCTCTTCCCTTTTTTGAGAAAGAAAGACAAGGTAGGGAGGAGTCACAATACAAAATGTTCCTAGATATGTTTATAAAACTTCACATAAATATACAATTTGCAGAAGAAATTTCCCAAAATTTATATTTATAATAAATTTCTCAAGGACCTGTTATAAAACATATAATATTTAGGAGCCCTCTCCTTGAATGAGGAATTATCTTTTTTTTGTGCAGTAGAAAATACCCCCAAAGATGAGAGAACCTGGATGATTCTTGATTCCCAATGCTATAGGAGGGTGTAAGATTGGAAGAGCACTATGTAATCATGGATCCAGCAATATCTATATATCGATGAGTGTTTTCACAATTGTATACTCCATGAACATAAAATACAAGGTTATCATTGTAGCTATCCGAATTTTTAGTGAAATATCCCAGATGCATTGTCAAATGTTTTTTGGTCAATGTCAGAAAATTTATCTTCCTGGTTGAATTTCTAGTTCTAGACATGGAAGAAGAAGGCGACGTCCGTATCATTCTTAGATGACCATTCCTGGAAATATGAAAGGATTTGATAGATGTAAATCAAGGTCATATAATCTTCAGAGTTGTAGAATAATAGGTAGTGTTTAGTAGGATTAATGTTTCCCAACACTCATACGATACAGTGGATTGTAAGGCCATATCTCTCACTCAATGTGGAGATGAGTTCATGTCCCTAAATAAAAGAGTAAAGATTTATTCTCACTGAAGGATGAAGAGTATGATTTTAAAGAATAAAGCTTCATTGAACCAATCACAAGAGACACCATTCAACTTTTCATTTCCTCCATCATCCAGACACCTTATTTAGAATTGAGACCTCTTCCCAATACACTAATATACTCATACAGAGAAAATACATCCACTTTTCCAATCATTGTCAACTCAAAACTATCCTAGGCATAAGAAATATTTTTTTTGATGTTCTGAAAAGGCACAGACAATCAATTTCTTGGGGAGTGGTATACATTAAAGGGATCAATCCTACGAAATACATCCATATGATTTACAAGAAGAGGATGAAAATCCAAAATGACAACATTAGAGGTAGCTCATGCCACCAATGGATGAGGTCATCAAGCAGGAAGTGTTGAATATCATGGATGCAAAAAGAAATTATCTAATTTTAGATAGTGAATGGGCGAGCACCCTATAGGTTTTTTCTGATGAATGGAGGACTCACAATAGAAAATAGAAAATAAAATGAATTGATATCAACTTGCACCATCACTAGATGGAGAGTTTTGGGGGATTATAGATGTATAAATTCAGCAATAAGAAAAGATCATTTTCCCTTACCTATCATAGACCAACTGCTAGAGATGCTTATGGGGAATGACTTTTACTATTTTTTGGTTGGATAATCAGGATATATTCAAATTGATATTAACCCCACCAATTTCCAAAAAACAATGTTCAAATGCCCATTCGGTACCTTTTCTTATATAAGTATTTCAATCATAATTTGAAACCCTCTAGAAACATTTCATAAATGCATGAAACACATTTTCCATGATATGGCTGAGGAATTCCATTAAATCTTCATGGATGATTTCTCAGTTTATTGGAGATCATTTGTTGTTTGTTTAAGAAATCTAGAAATAGTTTTCTTGCATGGAAGAGGAAAATTATAGGCCCAAAATTGGGATAAATGACACTTTATGGTAGATGGATGGATATTCATTGGTCATAATGAATCCAAAGAACCTATTTGGGTTGATTCATCCAAGATCAAGGGCCTCAAAGATTTACTAGAACCCTCAACTATCAAGGGGAACAAATGTTATCTTGGCCATGCTAGATTTTACAGATGATTTTTGAAGGATTTTTCTAAAGTCACACATCCATTAACACACTTTTTATAGAAATTTGTTCCCTTTGAATTCACTAAGGACTATTGAAAATAATTTAACACACTCAAGAATATAATGATAGAATCACTAATAATTACTACACCGAATTTTGAGATTAAATTTTAATTAATGTGTGATGTCAGTAACCATGTTTTAGAACTTATGCTAGGGAAATGCATATGAAACATCTTATGTATAATTTAATATGTGGTTCATATGTTGAATGAAGATCAGTTAAATTACATGACTATAGAGAAAGATATCATATACATTGTATATGACTTCAAAAAATTTCTATCATAACTTTTTTTGTCCAAAATAATTGTTCACACTTATCATGATTTCCTCATGGACCTATTAACCAAAAAGGATGTGAATTAAAGGTTGATAGGTTGGATAAATCTACTACAAGAATTCGATAATGTGATCAAAGATGCCAATGTGATAGAAAACATAGTTGTAGATCATCTCTCCATACTCCCTCTCTCCATTATAATAGAAGACAATTAGATTGATGTCGAAGTCTGCATTCCAGATGAGAACATATTTAGTATCAAGGCTCTATAGTGTTTCTTAGATATGTATAATTATATTGAATCATGATTCCTATATCGTCACCACTCATACCAACAGTGGAAGAATTTTTTATAGATTCTAAACACTATTACAAGGATGAGCATCTATTATTCAAGAATTATGCTAATCTTATTTTAAGACGCAACATACCATAAGAAGAAACTTATAATGTGATTGAGATGTGTCATATGTCACCAACTGGAAGATATCATGGACCCAAGTAAACAGTTTCCGGGACTCTATAAAGTGGATTTTTCTGGTCCACACTACATCAAGACAACAAGGGTTTTTTATAACAATGTGACAGATGTAAATGAATGGAAATTATTTATAAAAGGATTGAGATTACAGAAAACCACATTAGGGAAATCTTTGTTTTTGGTGTTGGGAGAATCTACTTCATTGGACCATTGCTTACATCACATGGAAGAAACTAAATTTTGATTGCAGTTTACTACGTATCAAAATGGGTTGAAGTAGAATATATGGCACGTGATAAGGAAAAATTTTCCATAAACATTCTAAGGAAGAAAATGTTTGCACAATTTTGGTTTCTTAGATTACTCATTAGTGATCATGGAACATATTTAAAAAACCGATCCATGAGAGGAATGTTATTAATGTATGGAATTCAATAAAGTATTGTAACTTCGTACCACCCACAAACAAGTGGGAATGTAGAACTATCTAATTGAGAGGTCAAAAAAATCATGGAGAGGACTATGAGCACATGTCGCATCAATAAGAGCATCAATTTGGATGATGCACTATGGGAATGAAAAAGAACCTACACGACACCAATAGGCACCACCCTGTTCAAATTGGATTGTGGAAAACCATGCCATCTTTCAGTTGAACTAGATTATTGTTCATTTTAGGAAATCAAGAAAAATTAATTTGGACTAATATATGGTGGGGATGCTTGGTTATTGAAAATAACAATTGTTGAAGAACTCAGGAGAGATTCATATAAAAATTTAAGGATTTATAAGTAGAAGAAAATAAGGTTGCACGACCAGTGCATCGCAAAGCGTACTTTTAAACCCGAAAATAATGTCTTGTTGTTTAATTAAAAGGGGGAGCAATTTCTGGGAAAAAAGTCACAATGGTCAGTTCCATTCAAATTCACTCTAGTATTTCCATACAGACCCATAAAAATCCAAAGATACCGTGGAAAATAATTTAATGTAAATGGTCAAAGGCTAAATATTTTTCAAGAACCATTTCTTGATGGTTATGTCATTAGACTCAAGTTTACCTAAGTGCAAATAGATTCAAGCTCCCAACATAAAAAGAAGCACTAACTTGGAGGAAACCTAGGGTAGGAAATATAAGACTATGTTAGAGTAGGATCATATTAAAAGTGTCTCAGATTGACAATAGATAAAGGAATGTAAGGAGCAAAAAGCTGAGAAAAAAAGTTCACTCCATGTGATGTACCTATGGTTCATGATGGGTACCCTTTCACCTAAAAATCAATTTTATTTTACCCGTACATGACACTAAACATAATTACAAATCTTGTACTAGGTTAGATAATTTTTCTAAAACAAATACATGTCGTAAACCCACTAGTCCTGACCCGTATACCCCACCTCTGACCCTTTGTCTCTTGCGACCTCACCATCCTTCACCTCACCCACTCACTCTCCCATCTCATCCCTCTTCCTCTCCTCAAACCTCACCCAAACCCTTCCATATCTCACCCAAACACCCATTATCCCTCCACCCATCACACACACGCTGCACCCAACCCACACACCCTCCCTCTTGTCAACATGGATCACACCAAATGGCATCAACTCTCCTTGTACTCCTCCTCTTCACAATCCTCTTACTACACATCTTTAGAGGAACAACCAGCCTCCTTGAATCCCCGTTCTACACCAACCGAAGAATCTTCACTACCTGTAGCACACACATACCCTACTCCTTAGGAAGAAACAAACTATTAATCTAATGATGAAAACATGCACCTTCACCCTATTCTTTGTTTCACAAACCTGCATCATCAGGTTAATTATATCATGTTATTGGAAAATACCATGTGTACAAAAAAGACACTAAACATGGAGACACTACACATGGACATCCTTATCCATATATAGGAAGATACCATTCATAATCTATTTTTGGAGATCATATCCACTTTTTAAATGGCTATCGACTATCTTCACTTTCCCTTTGGGTGCTATAACCCACAAGCATTCCTTCACAGAATTCAAGGTCAGGATTGGAATCTACATTAAAGAGTTTTTCATTTCATACATTGATCCTATAATTTAGATATATCCCAATTTGGAGACATCACCAGATTGGTGTCCACTGATTTCTTGAATCCCCAGTCACACCATTCCCTTCACCTAAAGAAGTCTACTTTGATATAGGGTATAACACTGCATATCCTACAACATGCCCTGGGACATGGCTTCTTTTCTCGAGGTGAGACTCATGGATGTGTCAACCAAGTCGATGTTATGATTCTACCAAAAACCATGGGTGGTCCACTCATCATCATGGATATTCAGTTTGCATAGTACATCAACACTCATACTGAGAGGTAGAATGACACCTTGATGGGAGGCTCATTTATCACACACCTGGCCAGATACCTTGGAGTATTCTATGCCTCATAGTTGTTCTGTAACTTAGGACCTATTGAGATGATCTATCTTGTGATTATACACCTGATGAAAATGTTAGTGAGGGAATATGACATTAATTTTTTGTTTCTAGGCATCCAGGACTCATCACTGCATGAACCACCACTATCCGTGATAGCAGTACTAGACCCACCTATCCTGCCACACTCTTCGCCCACACATGTACCACCCATTCCTAACCCTACTTCTAACTCCACCACCATTCTAACACCCACCCTATCCATCCTTTCAGATATCTAGATGAACAAAATTTTCATCCTCACAAACTTACAGCAAGTATTCACTCATCTCCATCACCACTTTATATACCCATAAGATTATCCCCCACCACCATCACCCACCTCTACCTTCCACTCATCCTCTTCCATCCCTACATCCACCTTTTCCCATTCAGGCATCCCCAAAAACATTACATACCCTGCAACACAGTGTGATTTCTTAGTAGAGAAGGTCCAGCGAGGTAAGGTCCTAGCCACTGATTCCACCAATGAGGTACCACTTATGGATCCAGCTACCATACAAACAACCTCTATATGTATCAATACCTCTCCACCACCCACCCCATCCCAACTACCTACCTCCACCACCCCACTATCTACTGAATCTGCCACTCCACTAACTACTACTAGTACTGTAGAAGATGATCCAACAAGACAAAATATCTCACGACCTGATAACGGGATGTTACTGGAGGAGATCTTCAACCCAGACACATGATCTTTTAGTTTCATACATTATGGTATTTTTTTACTTTTTTTGATCAGTATGGATGTTCAATTTTGTTATATTTTTATCACTTATTTTTTAACTATTGATATCTATTTATGGTGATTGATTCTCACATTATTTATCTATTGATTTCCATTTCATTATATTTTTACATAGAAATTTCTAGCTCCTTTAAGTCTTATATGGTTATTGATGGTCCAATACCACCATCTATTTTAGAACAAAGGGTACTCTAATGAATAATAGAAGTCAGACATAAACTTTAGGAACTAATCATTGAATCACATGGACAACAATAGCCACTATGGCTCATGATCCCTTTCATACCTGACCACATTCAAACACAAGCTGCATTTGTTATATTAGTTTACCCCTCATAGAGATCGTGAGAACTCAATGATACATCCTCTTGTAGTTGTCAGTGAAAATGAATCAATTGAGCATGTGGTCCCACTGAAAGAAATTTATGTCCACTCATCTAGCTCACAATGTCTACTTAGCAATTTATATGTGGAAACCTATATGCGATATCTTTATTATTTTGGTTTATCATGTTTCATCATTCTATTTTTATTTGAGTCTTAGATTGAACTACCTTCAACAAAATTCACAAATTTCAATAAAAATGGTTATCTTTATTCGTTACTCTATACACCTTCCTACCACTCTACTATCATAATGCTTAAACCTAAGGATTAATTCTTAATCTAGTGAATGATTTTTTTTCTATCCTATTTTGTAGGTGACATGCACATAGCATACCGAAAACTCAAATTATCTAATGGCATGCCACTTCATCTAGGGAGTGCTTGATTCCCTCATTTACATTTTCAAAAATTCTTTTACAAAGTCACTAATTTTACCTTACTATACCACTCACATAAAACATTTCAGGAATACTTCAAACACTATATATTTTCTATGGGTGGGGGGTTTCTCACAATTTTCACTAATTATATACTTTATTGTTTTGTTCTCACTTGTATATGAGGAATTTTTCATAATTATAAGTGTAAATTAAAATAATAAATAGTTATTAACATGAAAACTAAAGAAAATGTTAAGTAGAAAATTGTTCCTAACCATGTTTTATTCATATTTAGAAATTTTAGAATGCTTTCACTGTTCGGAGATTTGTTTCAAATTAAACATTTATTAATTAGGATCATTTGATCCATTATTTTTTTCCATTGTAATTTCCGATTACTTTTTCATTATCATTTCCTTAGAGGATTATAACATTCATTTGTAAATTATTTTATAATAATATTTCTTGAGAGATATGTTGGAATTGTCATCATATAAGAACATGTATTGAGATCTTATTGTTGTGATGACTGAACAAGTACAAATTTAAAATGATTGAGGCACTCTTTGCTATCCATTTTTTCTGAGACCCACCTTACATCTATCCTTTGTTTACCCCACATTTACCATTAAAGACATTTTATTATGAATCTTTTCCAAACATATTTTTTCTTCCTACCATGCTCCTGGTGTAATGCATGATTCTCCCTTTAAAAAAGACTGAACGGGTTTCGAAAACCATGGGATGTTTCTATCTACAGAGATGTATGGTGTTCTTATCAGACTATTGAGTTGTGATCTATACCTATTTTGAAAAATTTCATATATATTTTTTCCGTTTGAAAAATAAAAAAGAAAAGAATATTCGTAATGGGTTGTTTACTATGAAGGTAAAAAATCCCTATTTACTAGACCGATTAATCCCGTGAATAATTATATGGTGTATGGAGATGGATGTCAGATTTGGACTAGACATGTAATTCAAACAATATAAATGATAATGAAAAAGAATGTAATAGAATCATCATTTTGTACCTATTTGACATTTATGGATCCAACCAGAGCTACTGGAGTATATACTTGATTAGATGAAAGGATGGAATTTATTACAATTGTATTGACACGAATTTAGTATGATTCTGGTCTTACCATTATTTTGAGATTAATTTTCACTTCATACCAACCTACCCAAAAACCCCAGAGTAATGTCATCCTAACTACTGAAGCCATTAGGATTATGGTTATACTTATCTTTACACATTTGAGATGATAGAACCATTCCAAATCTATGGTTCATAACATGTGCTCAGGGTATGAGCATACCTCTTCTTTAATTTTACTCAGAGTGATGAGAGAAAATTCATTAAGAGGTTAATTAAAATTGGGTATAAAATTCTAGTAATAGTTGAGAGGTTTTAATTAAAAGGATAGAATTTGTTTTGAAGAGCAGGACTATGAGGCATGAATAATTTACCACTAAGGGATAATTCTTGAGGATTAAATTTTTTTTGGATGCATCTAATTGTAATTCCATAGATATAATGAATTTTTCAAATTTTAACAATTTTTTTCCTTTTTTAAGACCATTGTTGAGACATTTTCGCGTGAGGAAAATCAATTATTCATGTAAGGGGGGTTTGATAATCCAAATTTATATAATATTTTTTCTATAATGTATTTCAATATTTTAATTATTGACTTGATAATGAATGTTGTATATGATCCATTTTTCAAGAATAAGGATTCTCAAGATTCAAACAAAGAATTGTAGAAAAATGTTGATTTTTTCTAGTACATGTGGTGACTAGTCAGTACACGCCATGTACTAGTGGTTCACAACATGTCCAAGCCATGAATCCAAGATAAGACCAATCTATGATTATTGAAAAGGAAAAAAAATCTAGTACACGTCGTGATCCCAATGTACACAATGTGACGCTAGTCAAAATAGTTCAGCGAGAATTCTGAAAGAAATACACACAAATTAACCGCTGGAGGCCCATACACATTGTAAACACCCAGTAAACAACATGTTGTCAGTCAACCATCTTAAATATTCTACATATATGGATGGAACCAAATAGATCCAAAAACATTTCGAGATCCATGAAGATCAATTATACGTGATGTGTACCTCCAGTACACATCTTGATGAAATTCACCTATAAATATAGCGGTGCCACAGAGAATTTGATAACAACCCCGGATTGGATTTTCCTCATTTTACCCAATTGAATTCCATGTATCCTCCATCAAAATTATAAATTTATTTGTGTTTTAAATTTTTAATCAATCCAATAGTTGTGGATCTTCTATTCTTCATCGCTTTTCAATATTGTCACTCATCCTCATTTTCCAAAGCTGCATTTTAGATTCATTTCCACTTCATAATTTAGTTGTTTAATTTATTTAAAGGGTTGTGATTTATCATCTGAATTACCATACCCTTTACAAATCCTTAAGCCCTTTAATGATTTCGATAAAATTAAAGTCAAATAACATGACTAGCATGATTTATTTTTTTTATTCAATTTCATCTCCACCCACTATAACTTTCTAAAAATTTAGGGGTATGGATCAAGATTAGATGTATTTGAATTCTTAATTAGTCATTAATTTCAATATAGGAAACCATAATGGATTTGTAATTAGGATAAACAACCAAATTATACTCCATTTATATGAGCATCCATGACCACAAGATATTCAAAGGAATGACCCTATACTAATAAAAGTAAACTAGGATACAATCACTATCCTAGGGAACTTTCTTCCAAATAAGATAAAATTAATGAACTTATGTTGTCACTATCTCTAGATCATAGAATATTCTATTTCTATATAGAACTCGATGACACCGGAAAAGTCATCTAGCAACCATTGTTTTCTTCACAGCCTAAGCCTTAGGACCCTACCAAGATTAGAATAAAATATCATCCTTTACCTAGATACTCAAAATTGATACCAATCCCTCATTAATTACATACATTCACTCTAATCCATAGATTCAGTAGGTTCCCAAACACCATGTAAATTTGAAAGAATTCCTCTCAATGTCAAAAACCAATGACCCCCCCCCCCCCCTTCAAAATAGCTTCCTTGTCATGGGTTTGACCCCACAGTTCTACTATACTACAATTTTTTTTGTAAGTATAGTTAAGGGCAAATAAATTCTAATTTTTCCACCTCCCATATGAATCTAATGATGTGGGTGGGAGTGTATCACTCAATTTGAGAGATGAAGACTATTTGGTAATCAAACCTCATTCTTCTCATTATTATAAAAGATAAACTCTAGTTTCGAATTATATTGTCTTTATCCACATACATATTTATCATTTGATAAATTAATTTCTTAACATGAGTAACCAATTCTTAATCACTTGTCTGATTAGTGTCAAATTCAAATTATGAGGTTTATTTTTGTCGAATTTTCACTTGTTTTCTATGGAATCTACTAAACATTTTAACCATGGTATTAAAAATATGATTCATTCTGAACATTAATTTTTCGTTTATCCTAAAAAATATTTAGCTCATAATAGTTTAATATTCTCAATAATATTTATCTCATAACATTCTAATATTTTAGACATTCAATATTTCTAGAACCCTTATACTTTTCTATTATATATGTACCCAAGAAAGAAACCTTCCTTGATCTATGAATCACACATTACCATAAGTTTTTTAATCTTAATTAATTAGGGACCAAAAAAATATATAATATAATAAAAAATTGATTTATTCTTATACCATATATTATAATTGGTCATACATAAATTTTCTATCATTTGAAACATAGTTTTGATATACACACTTGTGTAGACAACCTATCTGTAGTAAATATTTGAGAAGTTACCATCTATTAGATTAGTTCTCCTCATATCATATAAACATTTATTGATTTTTTTGATGATCCATATTTTAGTTGTATTAGTAATACTACTTTAAGGTTAAAATAAATGGTTTTCAAGGAATAATTAAAATGGTTAACTTGTGAAATCCCTACTATAATCATATCTATGTTCATGATTGAGATACATAGTTATTTTAGAACTTTACTACTAAAAACATTTAAAATTTATAACACATATGATTTATTATTTATGAATTTAATTTATTGTAAAATAATTAGTGAATGTGATGAAGTAAATATCAAGGTATGTTGATTTATACCTCACTAGTCCATAAAAATCTAAATGAGCAAACACATGTTTCAAGTTGTTTTAAATTTACTCCATTTATGACATCCTTGTGACATTACATAATTTTATAAATATTCATAAAAATATTTACATTATATATTGATATATTCAGGTCTCTTATCACATTTCCCTTGGAAATCCTACTTAATTTTGTTTGAAAAAGATGGCCCAATCTTTATGGACACAAATTATTTATCTATTTATTCACACTACAATTTAAAAAGGAATCCAATATTTTATTCACCTTTGATGATAAATTTTAAAACTTGTATACTCTTTATGAAAATAATGTCATTACCTTCAATACAAAGATGACTCACGCTATGTATGTTATCTTAAATCACATTAAAAAATATGACATTTCTTAGCTTCCATATTTAGGCATCAAAATCTGTTGTTCCAATTCCATTATTCTTCAATGGTATTTCAATTGAAATGTAATAAAACCACCATCATGTTCATAAATATTTTTGAATCCCTTATTATCTCTAATAATATGTGATCATATGACACAATTAAGAATTAATGGATTGCTTCACTTGCTAGATTTAATAACTACTTTAAAAATAATTTACATTTCGGATGTGACTCTTCGTAGAGTCATCATTTCCCTAATAGACTATTATGATTTATATAGAATAATGTTTGTAAATTCCAAAACATATTGAATATAGTTTTTACATTTAAAAATTACTCTTTGAAATCAAATTTATTTTGAATAAGTAGATCAAATAAATTACTATTTGTGGTTTGTTTATTCGTGCACATTCTTCTCTTGTTTACTCAATTTATCTCCATTAATTCTAAAACTATATATCTCTATAAGAGAGGCATATTTTTATATAGAACATAATATTTTTTCCTAAATACCCTACAACACCAATAATAGCTTGTGAAACTAATTCTTCTATGAAACTAATTAGTTTTTATTTTAATTCTAACTTACTATATTAATAAATTGCACCTACAGTTTTTCTTTTGATTTGGTGAAGATAACCATATAAAATTGTAATTAACATCTTCTAAAGAAGGAGTAAATTTATTAAAATCTTTATGATCCCAATATTATGTATATTTTATTTCATAAAATGTATTTTCTGATAATAGAGCATTAACATTCATGTGTTCCTCAGGAACATTTTTTTCATATTATTTTTGTAATATATTTCTCAATGGCCTTTGATGAATCATATATTATTTCCATAGATTTATCATAATTATCTCACATTTTATACAGGGTCTAGCCAACCTTAAGAAACAGATAACCAATTATGATCAATTGATATTCCTTTATAGAATCATTCTTCACATAATATTAAAGCATTCACTCTTTCTTATCAATTTTCACTGAAACATGGTTGGTCTACTTAACATAGTCATTTTCTTTATTGTGGAATTAATAATTTTATTTATAAAATATGACAACCATTAAATTAAAAGTATTTATTTACCACTTGTGTTGTCTGTTCCCTTGAAGACACAATTCATGATCATAATTTAGAATGTGTTCCATATATATTTCTTCTCAGTATCCCTCAATATTTTTTCTTTATTTAAGGTAGAGAATTTATCCTCACACTTGGTTAAAAATATTCAACATTTTATTCTTTGAAAAAATTCTTTGTTCTCACAATATTTCTTTAATTCCTTGAATCATCTTCCGATTTTCTTTCACCAAGTCATTTATTCATCATCATCAACCTCATACTCAAAACAGTATTTTTTTGGAAAATTATCTACAAAATTTATAATTCCATAACCTTTCAATCACTTGATATGACGTTTTTTAGCTTACTTTCCCTTTCCATTTTTCATTTATTTAGAGATATGATTTACATTACCCTTCTATTATTTATCATTTCCCTAAGTATACTCTGATTAATTAATGGATTCAACTTTATCTACTTTGATATTGATTTTATTAAATAATTTGAATGAAATCTATTAATAATAAATTTTATAGAACATATTTGACTTCTTTATCTCATAATTTATGAGTGTGTTATGAAACTAATAAAGAGATAAGTTTTACTTCTCATATAAATTTGTTGCCTTTGGATAAAAACAATCAATAAAGTATCTCATTAACTTCTTGAATATTGTTAAATATTCAAATTTTTCTCACAGTCACAAGTTTTGATTGAAAATATCATTTACTCTAACGATATATTCATCAAATATCTCATTATATTTAATTCTGATATCTTCAAACTTATCTCTAGATATCTTCAACTTGGCTTCATTATATTTTTATTTTTTCTTATATATTCTCAGTATTATCTCATATTTAAGTAGATTTATTAAATCCCATCACTCTTTGAAATACTTCATTATACTATGATGGTAGGATAAAACTAATATCCTTTTATCTATTTTTGAATTTATCTTATCCGAAAATGACATGGTAGAATCTATTATAAATTTTCGAAATCAAACATTAACAACAACATGTACTTTTATTCCATTTGATTTAAGATGGTGATTATCTTATTCATTAGGATATGAATGTTATATCCATTTAATAAGGGAATACCTATTCCATTGAAATAATTTATAATATCAATTTAATACTATTGGGATTATTTTTACTTTAAACACCCTTAAAGGTGGGTCAATCTAGGTGTCTGGAGGGTTAAAATTATTACTCTTTTCTTAGACCATTATGTCATTCACATATTATTCAAATGTTATCACATGATTTTTTTTCTATCCACAATAAATAACATAAATCACACCAATTAAACATAAATGAAAAAAATATCTATAGGACATCATAACAATACTTAATTCACTAAATGACTAATATAAGAAATATACACTGATTATGTGTTGATGTACTATAAGATAAAAATACATATTTTAGGTGTTATAATTAGTTTAGGAATCTATAATTTAAAATAGAAAGGTAATTCCATATTATTGTTTTTACTACATAAATGTTATAATTGAATAGTTTACAGATGTTTGGGTCTTATTAAATAGTATATATATATATATATATATGTATATATAATGTTCTATAGATTTTTATCATGAGACATCATTTTCATCATTTTTACTAATTTTATACTCTGCTGAACATCACAATTTTTTTCACTTTTTCTTCAATGATAGATATAATAAAATCCATAATATGTGATTTTTATTCATTTCTTTTCTTAGTATCTTAACAGAGGTAACTCCTTCTTCCAGATGAATATATTTCCATGTAATAATTAACATATTTTATTCATTCCCTTATAAAAAAATGTATTACTTTAGTTTCTTCTAATTTATACTCAATCATGTACTCTATAACATGATAAAATATTTGAATGGAAACATATATGGATCTCATCTTATCTGTTGATCCAAATGTTTTTTTTATTTACCTCTCTTTTGTATCTATAAAAATCTAGGAATGTTTTTTTATAATTTTTGTAACTATCCCTATTATCAAAGGGATGGTTTTATATATCATTATTCACCACTTTAATGATCATTCCATATATCTGAACTCATTTATTTTGTAAAATAACTATCCTTAAAACCAATTAAATCAAATAAATTATAACAAAAAAATCATCATATTAAATTACTACTATATCTACAAAGTAATTCAAAAACAACTACATCATAATGAAACTCTATTATTTATGGTAATTTTTTCATAAAATTATCCATTTTAGGGAATTATATCCTCCATTGTGGTAAAATAATCACTCAAAAAACATTTTAAAAAATTACACTTCATAATTACATATTATTTCTCCAAAATATCCTGACATGATATATTCAATTCATCTCATCCTTAAAACATGTTGGGACATGGAGTTCCACCACACAGTTTAAACCATTGGTCTAATGTATTATTCATTAATGATTAGCATTACTGACACTATACTATGGAATTATGACACCCCAATTTTTTTATATTCTATTTATTTCATATTTTATGTTCTATGTTTGTACGTTTTGGTTTTGGGGACAGTTATATGGATAGTGGGTTGAAGAATGCAATTTTTTTTTCTTTCTAGGCTTCAACGGACTGTGGAACCAATCATGGGAAAGGTCTTGGTCTCGAGAAATTTGATTCTATTGGTGTGGGAGTATTCTAGGATGTCAAGACCTCACTGTGACTTATGAGTAATCATTTTTTTGGGGTTGGGGGATGGGAGGATAACCTATAGGAAACAAGAATACCAAAATTCCCAATGGCTAAGCATTGTGACTACACATGGCTGATCACCCATGGGAAATACCCAAATATTGTAGGATAATTTACAACTACATTCTTATATACATGGTGTTGTTTATATATGATCATGTTTGGGCCACTCAAAATGACTTGGTGGGACATATATGTCATGGTCAAAGGAGTGGTGTCACTTATCATGGTTTTTAAATAGATGATTTAGCTATTTAAACATTGGGTAAATATTTCTCCATGATGGGTAACCATGTGAAATTTATTTTGGGAAATTAGTAAAAATATTTCACTAGAGTAATCTCTATAAAAATACTCAATCCTTCATCCATGATTTTTTCTCTCGATCATTACTTTCTTGGAGTTTATTCAGATTGATTTCATCTGGGTATGGATGTTCATCCTATTGTACTTTATTATGAAATTATGATATTGTTAGGATTATTTTCTATCAATAGAATTTTTCATAGAAATCACTCGTATTAATTTTTTTAAAACTTATATGTCTGTTTCTTAATGAAATTATCATAATGAAACTACATAAATGTATTATTGTGTGTAATCTGGTTCTCAAGGATTAAATAGTTCTCTAAAGAGTTATTTATTTATCTAGAACAAAAATATAAATGAAATTCCAATGTGGATGTGGAAATTGGAATTTGATTCTGTGAATATTTAATTTTCTCGAGATGGATTCATTCATATTGACTTGTTCATAAGGAAAATTATCAGAAAAAAGGTATTTTATCAATATGTGATGGGTTATGTCAAATTTGAAAACTGACACTCAATATTATAGGTTATTCAGTTGGCCTACATTTAAAAGGTGTGAATTTGGTGTGTGAGTTTCATGAGTAAATGTTCCTGAAATGGGAGACCTATATGGTTATATTTACTTAACTACTTTCATACTATATCCTCACACTAGATTCAATATACTCTATGGGTTTTGTTTCAAATTTTTTTATAATTATATGACTAGTAATTTCTTAGTTTTGTTTGAGGGAAGTCTTAGAGTTTGAATATGAGGCTGTATACTCAGCCCTAATGAATGAACCGTGATGTATAAATAGACAACAATTATTATGATGTAGGTAAGTGTAATCTTTCATTCTTTTCTCTCTGAGCATCATGATGCTGTAGTCGTGTCATGTGGGAGTTAGATTTTATAGATGTTTTCTGTGCAGTTTTTTATAGAACTACATTAGATTTTTGGTATCTCTTGAGTATTTATGTTATATAGTCATACTGGAGTCAAATGTATTGTTATGACTCTAATTGTACTTACATTGTCACTTTTGATATTTGATTGGTACTAAGTCATGAATCATGATTATTTAAAACTATTGTATTTTTTTTACTTTGGTTTTATTATGTTTGAGGGTACTTTATATCATAATGATTATATATACCCTTGTAATTTATTGATAACCATTTTTGTTATGGGTATTTAACCTATGTTTAGTAGAAATATGATTATTCATAAGCCAATGGGTTAAGCTCATATGTTACAAATGGTATTAGTTTGTATTTTCTATTAGCTGGGATCGAATGAGTGGAGAATGGATATGTTATGAATTTAACTATAAAGTATAAAAAAAATATGTAACTAATTTAAACTAATTTTAATGTTACATGGGTGGCTCATATTAAAAAGGATGTTTCAATGAAATTCTACGTTTATCACCATCTCATTATCATGGGTTTATTTGATGAGTGTTTGATATAGAAAATTAGTTAATATAGTTCCCACATGAAACCCATCAATCATATGAATTTTATATTATCTCTCTATAATGACTAATTTGATTGGAAAATATATGAAAATAAATTATTCAATTGATATTGAGTTATTTTTTTCTTTGATTATAGTCAAATGTCTCGATTCACAATACATAAAAACCAGTATAAGGATATTACAAAAAATGTGATCCCTTATTGGAACCATAAGTGAATTAGAAGCATGTTGTATAAATTTTGTAAGCATTCTTGGATTTAAGAAAGGTAAATTGTCCTAAGTAACCATTTCATATAGATCACATTTACAATTCAAAGGTAATCACCCACCAATATCTTCTAGTGACTCATGACTCAAGAATGGGGAATTCTGAATTTCATGAATGATTAGAATATTTTATTACTTCGACACCCAAGATGAAATTAAAGTTAAAATCACAGTGTACATGCTTGAGAAATAGGAATAAAGATGTTTATACCCTTTTTAAGGATAAATTTATCCAATTTCTTACTTGGGTGGGTTTTGAGGAATTTTTTATGAAACAGTTCTACACAAATACGTTTCAATAATCATAAACAATATATTTCATTCAATTAAAGAAAGAAAACATTTTAGTGATGGAATATATATCTCACTTCTCATAATTTTATCATTTTTCAATATAATTGGAATATCATGAATCAATCAATACATATATATTTGAAGTGGGCCTGGGATGTGAAATTTAATCTATAGTGGTGATGTTTTTCATTGAGAATATCATAGACATTGACAATAAGTAAATAGTGATGAATAATAACATCACTAGAAACCTCAGTAGAGGGAACACATTTATTGTCCTACACATAGTAGGGAACTCCAGTGTTAGGAAAAGGCATTGAAGGGAGAACTATAAATAACAAGTATCTTCATACATTAACATTACTATATTTTTCAGAATACCTTAAATATTACAAAAATAGACACCCAAATGCCATATTAGTCTAGTGCATTTGAAAACAAGGAAATATTAACACAGATAAATAAATGATCTAAATTATCTTCAAATTGGTTCTTCTTGACTAGAACCCTTTATAGAAACATCAAACATAATTCATATCTTCCTAAAATGGGGAATAAAGCATAGAAATGGGTGAGCTAAAATGCACAGTAAGGGTAAATAAGGGGGCTATATAAGAAAAATAATGAGCATAAGGGAATGATATCATGATCATGAAAATAGAATATCATACCTTGCATATCAAATCTGAAAAAACATAAATTATGGAATAAAGATTGAAAGTTCATAAGAAATGAATTATATTTTAATAAATAACATAATACCTGAAAATATAACCTAGGAACAAAACATGTGATTTTGGTAAACAAATAACCATATAAATATATTTCCATAGTATCCAAGGAAGATCTCCCAAAACCAACTTAGTAGTGTGGGTTCACTCCCCATAACATATTGGTAGTCATTGTTCACTCCCATTGGACATATCAGTAGCATGCATTCACTCCACATACCATCTTAGTAGTCATGGTTTACTCCCATGGCTATCTTAGTAGCATGAGTTCACTCCTCATACCATCTATGTTGTCATGGTTCACTCCCATGGCTATATTAGTATCACAAGTTCACTACTCAAACAATATTTGTAGTCATGGTACACTAACTTGGAAATATTATTTGTTAAATTTCATTCCCAAGACCATATTAACCTTTATCACGAGCTATTAATTTTCACCCAATGCATAAATAGAGATATACATCCCACATATCTAATAATGGAATCATACAAACACGTACCACAAGATCAATAAAAATCATATCATGAACCATGAAATGAGAACGGTATCATGAACATGTAACCATATCATAACCTATGGAAAATGATATAGGTTTCATAATCATTTCATCATATTCATTACCGCTGAAATAAAATGGGGTTACAAAGCATATAACCCATGGAAGATAAATGGGTTTCATAAAAATTATTCCATCGAAAAATAGTCTATTTAGAGAAAAAATGTAAATGGAATCATTGAATAAATACTCTATAAATTCATGAGTAACAAAAATGGATGTTTTCATAGTAGATCAATAATTTTTAAATATCTTTTAAAACCATTTCTTGTGGAAAATATCATTTCTACATTGAAAAATTCTTTTTAAAACATAACACCTTTTTGGAAACCCTTTTCATTGAAAATATCTTTTAAAACATAAAAAGAATATTTAATTGAATAAAACGTTTTTAATATAAATTTTCCTTCAAATTGGGCTTCAAATATGTTTTGAAAACCTTTTTAAACATTTTTTAAAACATGGTTTTTGAATACAGTCGATTTCCAACTACTAATAGAGATTGTAATATTTTACATAAAAGAATTATCTTAAGTACCAAAGAGTGGGAAAATGGTACTAATACATTTATATAAATTTAATAAGTAGTTTATAATGAAAATAATAAATTTTATTTATATATGGATCATAATATTTCATCAAAGGATGTATAAAAATAAAAAACCTCGTAAAGTAATGACATTATTTCAATAAACTCTAAAAAAATGGTAAATAGGGATCAAATACCCATATAAAAAAGGAAATTAAGTAAATACTAAAATATAATTAAATGATTTAAATTCATTATAATACATGTAACATGTAATTATATATTCCTTGAAAACAATTTAGGTGTAAAATAACGCATGAGTCTCAAATAAAGAAAATTGAGACAAAACTATTTTACCAATTTTATAACTTTTGAAACATAAACAATATGAATGAAAGACAATTAAATGGATATGTAACTACACATAAATATTAGAATAATAATAATTTAATTCATATATTTTCATTATACTCACCACACACACAAAATGGGGGGGGGTTAATAAAGCATGAATCTCAAGGAAGTAAGAAGTGAGATAAATTCCCCTAACCTTGTGTCTTGACTCTAATCATATTCATTAAAATTCCATGTATAATACATTTCAATTTATTATAAATAATATTTAGAAACATATTATTATATATATTTCCATATATGGTTTGATTATGAGCTTATATTACCTTTTTATTAACCATCATATATTAATGTTTCACTTCGAATAATATTCACTTTTTTATTATCATGTGACTTCATTTGTTATATATTAGGTCCATATATTTATATCATGATTTCCAAATGTATAGAATTATATAAATATCATGTATATACATTATATTTTTATTATAATAATATATATAATTTATAAGTACTAAATGGAATACACCGTTCATAGAGATGGTATGTCGTATATACGCATTAATATTGTTTCTGTTTTTATTAACAAATTGAATGGAAAAAGGAAAATGAAATATATATGTTTATATATATAATATCATTAAATTATCATTATAATATTATATATATCATATAAGTTCAATAAACCCATCCTTAATACATTTCATGAAGTCTATGAACGAATCACATCGCTTTGAGGGGGTAGCAGTCCACACTTCCTCAATCAAAATTATAATATTTTCACTACATAGAAATTAATAATATTTATGTTTTAGAAGGAATAAATAATATTAAATATATAATAAATATAATATATTACATCTATAAAAAAATTTATTTCATAATTACCACCATTAAGGGCTGTAAAGGAAAAATGAACCATCATCATTTAGTGAGAAAGTAGTTCACCACTCACATAAACTGTACGTTTGTTACCCATTACAAGAAGGTGTATTTAATTTTATGTATAATCCTTAGAATCAGAAAACCTAGTATATATAATATTTTTGTTTTTTATTCAGTCAAGGAATAAAATGAGTGTATGGGTTCAAAATGAAAATGAAACAAACAATCTTGAGAGAAGATTTTACCTCTTAATACTGTAACACCTTTTGGGTTATGCAGAAAAGATTACTTGTATTTATTTTTGCGCAATGAGAGGGTTATAAGAGTAAGGTAGGGATTTTTTGAATTTATTGGGTAGATATTTCTAGAAATTATGTGGTTTTATATATGTGAATAAGGGGAATAGGTTGTGGCCGTTTATAGGGAAGGGAAAGGACACATGGGAATTTTTGAAAAACTAGTTAGGTGTGCCCATGTTTCTACATAAAAAGTCTTATGACACAAATATAATAAATATTTTAAAGTTCATGGATGACTAATGAACATTAAATGGGTCTCGGAAAAGTTTATATGTCATTTTGGGTCTTAAATATAAGGATTAGTCCTTGGTTAAGTATAATTTTACCTTAATCGATGTATTTAATTTTAATCAATTTCACTAATCTATTTGATAAAAACTAAGTTGACCATATTATAAATTATAAATTATTTGGATTCCAAATATTGATTCCATTTTTAAAAATTCTAATAAAAAGGGTCAAAATGTTATTAAAAAAATAATCCGGATAACAGGACGACATAGTTAGTTTTTTAAGTAAAAATGATCGAATGTTAGTTATCTTATTATATTCAATATCAATGAGAAATTTATTCCAATAAAAAAATTGTGTTAATTTATAAAAATAGGATATATATAAACTTTGAAACCAAATTAAAATAAATTTAACCTTGTAAATAAATTATATGAAAAATAAGTCTTGAATTAAAATCCAATATTTTTCTATATTCATCCAAAAATGATGTTTCTCGGAAAAATCCCAAAACATCAAGCTAAGATAATTTCTACCATATAAATTCAAAAAAGAATATTATTTTATCAAATTAAATTTATAATATTTTAAAAAGTAAATTTTATTATTTTTCATAGAAGGACATTAAAATTAGTTCACATTTGAAAATGTTATTTTTAAACATATTAGGACATCACCAAAAAGTATATATTTCATTATAAATATGTTTTATTTATATAAAAATATGATAAAAAAATATTTTAAATGTAGTTATTTATATTAATATAACTATGTTTAATGTCTAGTTTATAATTATCTGATTTAAATAATTATAATAGTAAAATTGTTTTTTGTAGAAACATCAGTGTTTTGGGGAACATATGACAAGATGATGTTCCATGAAATGTATGCTGAGTTGATGTTCTATATAACATATTCCATGTTGGTGTTGTGTGAATGTAATGTTTAACTTACTTAATTTCAATACATATATGTAAATTTAATTTACTTAAGAAAAAAGGTTTTAAAAAAATTGGGGTGTTATAAGAACTACTCTTAGGGTAGAAATGAACCAGATAACAAATCAATGGTATTATTTTCCTATCCTATATATATAATAATAAGTCCACTTTTTTCAAATATTGTTCCTAGGATCAAATAATGTGGGATTTCACGGAACTAACTTGGTACAACTATAATTATGGCTAAAATATACATGTCATGAGTTACAATATGAATTCAACTGATGTAGATGGTTTTATTCTATCAAATTTTTCTCATGCATAGCCAAGATTATTAAATCAATATTTTTCTCAACAAAAAACTATCCTAGTCAAGGTGATACTAGAAATAAATTAAAAACATATAAATTATTTCCTTACCATGGGGGTAAAAACTAGTAAGATGCGTGGATCGATAAATATTTTGAGATGAACATATTGGGCCAACTAAAGACATGGGTCCGTTGGTATAGTGGTGTATGATTATCCTTTATTTGTTTTTAATACATGTATTATTTGACATAGTGTATTCGCAATATTTTATTTCATCAATGGTGGTAAAACAATTTGGATTTTCTTTGTAAATGATGCCTAATGTTATGAGAATCAAGACACCTCTATGGAAAATGTAATTTTAAATAAACCTACAGCCTGAAAGAAACCTATTTCCATTATATCATTATAAATAAATCAAAATTAATTTAAATAGCTTAATGTACATATGGAAGAGTAGAAAAGTAATAATTTTTAAGTCCATGTATGTTTTCTTTGGTTTCTTTGGTACTATTTGTTAACAAAGTAGATGGAACATTCTGCATTTCAATAAATTTTCATAAAAAAATCATGTCATTATAAAAATAGACTTATTCTTCCTTGAATCAATGATCTATTTAATCAATTGAAGGTATCCAATTAGAAATCCAAAATTTATCTCTAATATTATTACCATAATTATTGAGTTAGGAAATAATATATTCTTATGATAGATTTTAAATGTTTTTCTAAAAAATAGTATTAATTTTTCATACCCTATTCCCTCACTTATTCACCAGAACTATTCATGGAATTGACAAACAATATCATTAATGTATTTCTAAATTTTCACATTGTGTGTTTCATTGATGAAATATATGTTTATTAACAAATAAAATATTGCCATGAAAGGAATTTTGGGATCATGTTGATTATATATAGAGACCACAATATTAAATCCAAATTCTCAATGTATGACTTCTATATAAAAGATGTCTACTTCCTTAGGCACACCATTTATGGAAAAGAAATAGTTTTAAATCCAAAAAAAAATTGAGTTTTTCATTTCATGAAAACAAACTAATAATATCTATGTGATATGATGTTTTCATAGGTTATTAGGTTATTAACATCTATTATTATATAATTTCTCACATATAAATTCTCACATGACCATATTGAAAAGGAATCATATTTCATTCTTTTGTAATAGTGATTACCAATGAGCTTTTGTTGAGTTTAAGGCTTAACCAACATCGAAACCTATTATTTTATTACCTAAACCATGTAAGTACTATATTGTCTATTGTGATGTGTTTGGATAAAGATTTGGGTATGTACTAATATTGACATATTATGTTTTCAATTAATGATCCTAAAAAATAGAGGATACAAGAAAATTAGTATCCATTAAATGACTAGGTGTAGGGACCCCAAACCCAGTATCCCAGATTTGCTGCTTTCATTAAAAAATAACAATATATAAATAAATGTATATCCTAATGGGGAAAATAGTTTCGTAGTATTAGAAAACTAGATACGGACATAATTGTAACATTAAAACTTCAATGGAAAAACAATATAACATCTCCATTGGTAATATTTATAAACTCATTGATTATCCCTACATATAATTTATCCTATATATATTTACATAATAGAGAAAATAAAACATAATAAAGTTGGGACATATGATGCACAATAAGTGTTAATAATATATAATAGTTTATCATAAATAAACATAAATAAAAAATTCATGGTGAATAACTAAAACACATTCCATTGAAACATAATCATGTGCATAATATGGCGAGAATAAAATTGGAATAAATAATTCTATATAAATAATAAATGGAGAATGAAACATAACCATGGATATTTTACTAATCAAATAATAACATAGAATATAAATTAATTGTATCATAATGAGGGAATGAATAATTCTAGACATCATAAACATACCATCACGGCCTCAGAGAAGATATCTGCATATATTGGTAATGCCTCGGCCAAAACCCAGTCAATTTTGTCTCATGAGACCTAACGATGCATCAAGGGGATATAATGTGCCCCGCCCATAACATACTAAGTCAAATAAATTCTTAATATATCAAATAAAAAAATCTATTTAAATTAATATATAGCATACCACAAGGAAATATAGTCATAGATGAAATTACTCTAATAAAATTGTTGATAAATGTTTTATGATATAATTTTTAAACTTTATAAGTTATCCCATACAATATTAAACCATTAAAATCATAATCCATATAAAGGAATAAAACTAAATAAAAAAATGAATGTCATAAGAATAAGAATAATAATGATATGATTTATCAAAGATGAGTTTATACATCACATACAAGGAATAAGTGGTGAGTAAGGCACATATCTCACGGAAGTAAAAGTTAGATAATAAAACCCCTTTTTTACTTTCTAAAGAATAGTTATTTTAGAAAACCATGATTATTTGTCTAAAAATAATATTGTAAAAAAATATTTCCCAGAGAAAAAATGTAATGAAAATAATATTATTCTTTGGGCATAAATTATTTCCTAATGTAGTGAAAACATGAAAATTGAGTGTTTAATAATCTTTATAAATGAGCCTCTTTTATATGATTTAAGAGAAATATTAAAAATACATTAAAATTGAAAAGGTCATAATTTTTAGTATAAAAACAGAAATGAACAAAGATAGTTTTTTCATGATAAAATTTATGATTTCATAAAAATATTTAAATCGTAAAATAGATTATGTTCAACACTTGAAAATGGGTAAGAAAATTGGGAAATTCCAATAAATTCATCTTTCTTATTAGGAGGAATTGAAAATAAAGACATATAAATCATTAATTTCTGCATAATAGAACGATGAAATGAACCATTAACATATTATTGAAACATAAAAATATAATTTATGAGTATTAGATATTAATAATTAATAATTATATTTGGGTGAAGGGAGAGATAACATAATTTGAATGAAAAATGGTTATTTGGGATGAAACCCTTACCTTATGTACAAAAGTGTTCTATACTTGTACTTTACCTCCTGGACCTAAGGTAAGGGTTTCTTCCCAAACAACCATTTTTCATTCAAATTATTCTATCTCTCTGTTCATCCAAATAAAATTCTTAATTATTAATATCTAATCCTCATAAATTATATTTTTATGTTCCAATAATATGTTTATGGTTCATTTCATCATCCTATTATGGAGAAATTAATGATTTATATGTCTTCATTTTCAATTCCTCCTGATAAAAAAGACAGATTTATGGGGATTTCCCAATTTTCTTACCCAATTTCAAGTATTGCACATAATCTATTTTACGATTTAAATATTTTTATGAAATCATATATTTTATCATGAAAAAACTATCTTTGTTCATTTATGTTTTTATACAAACAATTATGACCTTTTCATAAAATGGTGTTCATTTTTAATTCATAAAATCTAATATTTGTTGGTTGAAATTTTGAGATTTTTATGAAAATAATTTTCAAAATAATAGAAATTTAATTTTTATTTAAAATTATTATTTATTTTGAAAATAAAAATTATAAAATTATATATTATTTCAAAACACTTTGAAAAATAAAAAGAGGTCTCATAAAATTATCTATAGTCAAAAGACAAAAAATGAAAATTTTATAATAAATTTTATTCAAATAAAGTGTCTTTTAAATCAGTATATTAATTATTAGATTTTTTATAAATATTTATATTTTATAAAAATATCAACATTTAATTAAGAATTTATAAAACATTAATTTACTAATTCTAGGATACAATTTTGTTATATTAACATCTATAAGAATAATAAATTGTATTTACACATTATAATGTGATTTAACTATTGAAATAATAAATATAATATTAATTGTAATGAAAATAATAGTTCTAAAAAAATCTGGATTTTTCTCAGTTTGTTGGATAATAAATATTTCCCGAAAACTACAAAAAAATTTCCACAAGATAATTTTTACATTACACTTTTAGAAATTGTTCTTATTTTGATCAATATAATTTATTAAATTTTTCAAATATATTTATAAAATAAGTGCACCATCGAAAGGTAGTAAAACTACCTTTATAAAAATATATACTTTTAATGTATATAATTGGATTCAGTCTTATATTATTCCTACAAAATAATTTATATGAATTTAAAACTAATTGAATAAATATATATATTTCATAATTTGGTTAATACTATTCATTACCTCTAATTTAATGGCTATATTATAACAATCATGATTTAATAATGCTATTTAATTGTATGTCATGTTTCGTTTAAGTGTAGTGTTATATGAAATGTTTTTTGTCCATGAAATGAAATTTAAAAATATTCATTATCTAAAATATTGTGGTGTAATAGTCTCCCATCATTCAATAATTATTTCCATATAATTTTACATTTTACATCAATAATCAAAGGTTGAAACTTCAAAATTCCTTTATTGAAACCCCAAATTAGAAATTAGGTTAATAAAAATATTTACTTAATATGAGGTAAAGGGAAATGTAGAGGTTACCACAATACAAGGTATTAAACATGATAACATTAATGTAAATAGAATTTATCAAAAGATAAGGATAATCTAAATATCATTTTATGATGGATAATTATAGTGAACATGGTCATTAAAAAGTTAACCATCATAAAAATGTAAATTTTTCATCATTTAGAAGACCATTGATATCATTGAAATAAATGTAAACAGATAATGATTTAATTATAAAATATTTTTCCTAAAATTGGTGGATTATTTTAATATTTAGTTGGAAATTGAGAAATTTTACTTACTTGATTACAATTCCTATTATAATCATAATCCCATCCATTGGTTGGGCTTAAATGTATTTTTACTTCATCCCTGATGCCTATAAATACATGTTCAAGTTGATTTTTTATCCCTAAATCACTTTTATCAAATCATATGGAACTTTAGTTATTACATCAAACTTTAAATTTTTATGAATCCAATAAGGTTAAATATGTGTTATCAATGAATAATAATTTATAACATTTTATATCATCCATTCCATATCCCCATTTAAAATAAGTATGTACAATTTCAATGATCAAACAAATTAGAAGGTAGGTCCCCAAATTTAAAAAATCAATTTAAAATAGGACTTCCCCAAAGAATACTGCCCTTATTTTCACATACCAAATATATGAATACCTTATTATTCTTTAATAATTTTTGAAACATGCATTCTTCCATGAGTAAAATCTCATTTTGTTGAATATATTTCCAAAATCATCAAACCAGTAACCACATTCATGGTCACCAATATTATCCCATACACATATATTAGTTATTAATTAAAAATAAATCACCTTTTTATGGTTTTCATTTTGAAGTAATGTTTATTCAAAAAATTCCAACTAACAATAGAATTAATCCTCTTTATTTCTGGTGTAATTAATCACATGAAACCAATTCCTTAAACAAGATGTATATAATTTCTATCCTTAGATATCTCAGGATTCATATCATAAGAAAATTATTGAAAAACACCAAAATAATATAATTATTTAATCCAAAAATATGAATAATAATAATTTCGCTTTTTATTTGGTAGTTTCATAAGTTTGACCATGATTTATTATCCATTTTTGGGATATATTCTTTTGACGCACAAGATGTTGATTTTCATAGTGACCCATCACTTAGTAGTTGAACAATTACACATTGGGATCCAATTTCTTATGCTTTTAATCACAATCCTGGTGTCCTTTCACAATGCATTATTTCCAAACTCCTATTCCTTGTCGAATATATTTTTTAATTCTGGAGGAACATAATCTTTAAACATTCCAAATTGTCTTTACTGCTTTGAAACATCTAAGTCATCACTCCTATGAAGTGAAAACATTAAATAAAACATAAAATATCATAAGAATAGTAATACTAGAGATATGTTACATTAAAGGGTAGTATATACATCACATATAAGGAATAATTGTTCAACAAGTAATATATCTCATAGAAGTAAAATTGAGATCAGAAAAACACTTTTTACTTTTTAAAGAAGAGTTATTTTGAAAAACTAGCTGTATTTTTCATAAGTTCATTTTGTAAAAAATTATAACTTAGAAAATAAAAGTAATGTAAAATGAAATTATCTTTGATAAATAAATTAGGTCCAACTATACTGAAAATATGTAAAATGTGTGTTTAATAGTCTTAAAAAATGAGCATCTTTAATACGGTTTTAGGAAAATAGTAAAGATTCCTCCAAACAGAAAATACATAATTGTTAGTATAAAACCAGAAATGAAAAATGATGTATTCAGGATTAAATGTGTTATTTTAGAATAATATTGGTATCATAAAAAATATTATATGTGGTACATGAAAATGAGAAATAAATTGGGATATTCCCTTAAATCAACATTGCTTACCCCGAGGAATTGAAAAGGGAGACTTCTAAGACCTTTATTTATGAAATGAATAATAAATAAATGAGCAAGGTACCTATTTTTGGATCATAAAAATATATTTTATTGGGATTATATAAGAATAGTTATGAATAAAAGTGTAGTAAATAGATAGGTAGTATACACCTAATGAAAAAAAGAGGTTAGGGAAGAAACCCTTACCTTATGTCAGAAAGTGTTCGGCACATGAACATAGAATCTTGGATAATAAAATTAAATCCATTAATTGGTTAATTAAGAGCCTTTTATACATGTGTTTTAATTTTTATAATTTTTTTATGTTCATTTATAACCTTTTTATTGGGTTTTAAGATACAATTTTATTTTTCTGAAGCGTTTGTTTCTTCAGTTTTCAAGATTGTTTTATTTGTATAAATTTGTGGAATAAAATATAAAATTATTATTGTTTCCCATAATGAAAAATATATGTTATTAATGAATATAAATAATATTAATGTTTATATATTTCATTCAATAATATATTATGATGATGAATCATTAGATAAAATATTAGTGATTGTCGTTTATATTATTTTTGGCATTTCTTCGATCATCACGAACTAATTTTTCTTATTAATTAATTATACGTATATATACTATATTCTAAATAATAAATAAGTTTTAATAAATATATAATATTATAATTTAACTATAAATTTTTATAACCATCATTGAATGTTTAAGTTATAAAAATGAAAACACGTCATCCACAATGGCGGTAAATCGACACCACACATACGATATTTTCATTTTTAGATTAAAATGAATATGAGAATAGACATGATGATTGAATTTACATTAACATAATAAAATATCTATATATATAATATAATAGAGTTATAATTTTCATTTTTATAGAAGAGTTAAAGAGGGAATAAGATGAAAATAAATTAAAAAAATCAAAAATGAAAAAACAAGATTTACCTTTTGAATTCATCTCCTTAAAAACCTCCCTAATGATATTGATTTTGAACTTTTTTTATACCATGTGCTCATGTACATGAGGGTATATTCGAGATGGGAATTACACCTAAATTAGATAAGCTTCACGCCTTTGGTGGTGTTACGAGATGAAACACCTTGACCCCATAAGCTCGGAGTCGGTGAATTATTACATAACATTGGCTTGGTCACAAGGAAATCATGTCTCGAAAGACCGATTAGTTTAGTATCCTTGGAAGTAATAGATACATTCATAAGGTTTACATTACATCATAAAATGGAAAACTACAACAACATTGTTTTCATAGACAACACTAAGATCCCATAGACTATCCATGCAGGTCAGTAATAATATACATCTTCGCATCCTGGGAAAAATAAAACATAGAAAGGGGTGAGCTTAGATTCTAAGTAAAGATAACAATATAGAGGAATCTTTCATGAATATGCATAAAAATTCAAGGAAAAGTATAAAACTAAAAATGCCTTTTCAACATAAACTTCATCAAAATATGGAAAATATAAATCAAAATAATTCCATTTACTTACTCACATAGATATTCTACTAGTCTAATCAATAACCACTTTCAAAATGATGGAATGCATAATGCCATACATTCATAACCACATAGTCAAGGACTTGTGCCAAGACTAAAAATAAGAATTTGTCATGTCCTTATTCCATGTGACAAGTTTTTCTCATGAGACCTACCGATGCATCGCGGATCTATAGAGGGTCCACCCGTCCCATACTAAGTCCAATGCATTCCTCATATGTAAATGATTAAACATAACATAAACATTTGTATTAAAACTAGAATACGAAATGTCAATACTTTATCCATAAAACATAAATGTTATAAAAATAACACATCCACAGTAAAAAATATCACAAAACCTTCAATACAATATGGATGTTTTGTATTATAATAAATCAACTTCAAATAAGCTTAAAATCCATCAATGGATGTTGACATAGATGAAATCGAAACATTTTTACAGAAATATATCTTTTTATTTTGATATCATTTAAGAGTGACATAATTTATAAAGAAATCATTTATTTTGAAAATATCCTTATAATATTATAAGGGAATCTTTGATGATTTTATTATGGTAGAAAATTGCTGCACCCGCCTTATAAGTTAAAAAAACATTCTTACCTTAATTTTGTTGAAAAGGTTATAAGGGACCTGGTTTGGAAAACGATAGAAATATACCTTTATAAAAATATTATAAAAAGTAAAAAATGGTATAAATGAAATTTACCCATAGTTTATAATATAGTAAGAATGTTTTGAAATACATTTTTAAGAAACATGTATGTGGATGATAAAGAGGTTCTAGTAGATAATTACGTATAAACAACCTCGGATAATGAAGAAATTGTAAAATTAATACTTAACGTGTACATTTACTTGGTCGAGGGTAGGTTAACCTCCTTTATAATGCTGAAATAATTATTACTAAACTATGAAAGAATAATATAAATTAATATGATATCATATATGATCTTTTAACACCGCTATGTTAATAATATCATCGTATTATCATCGTTTCGGGTGTTAACTGATTCGTTTTACTTTATATGCTTTGTTAAATAAGTCATATTTGTTATGGATGGGATGTATCTTATTAATATCTCAAATTATATGAATTATTTAAACAATATTTTTAACCATCATATGAAAATTAGTCTTGAATGGATACGATGTTGAATGAATCTCATCGCGTTCGTGGAGACGGTAATCCGTACGTACACACGAGTGACAATATCATTATTTTGATATTAAAATAATATATAATTGGATGGTATATCATATATAAATAATAATTATCATGTTATATTTATTATTTACTTCAATTACAGATCGTTATTATACCTATCTAAAAAATAATGTATTAAATAACAATTACACCACAACGTGGAGACGGAAAGTCGTACGTACGAACGTATGGTGACATTTCATTCAAAGGATGGATAGAATAATGAATATGGTTGTACCATATTCATAATAACATCACTATATATAGAAGATAATGGATTTATTATTTCAGAATGGAAACAACAAAGAAAGAGAAAGTGGAAGAAGAAAGGAACTTGAAAAATGTGATAAAATATTTACCACTTTTTCTGGTTCTTCCTTTTGATTTGATCAAAATGGATCCATAGGTTGGGTAGATGACTAAAAGAAGGACTCTTGTATTAAGGGAGGAAAGTTTAGAGGGTATTTAGGTGGGGTTTGGCCAAGCCAAATGGATTTGAATGTGTGAATTAGAGAGAAAGGGGAGTTCCATTTTATAAGAGGGGTGAGGGGCACCTTATGAAAAGATAGAAATATTATTTTATAATAAACTAATAACAGTTTATAATGGATCCAAAATAGATAATTTAAAGTCTAAGGTGGGTATGGGTCGAAAAATACTCAACCAAAAGGTATTAGACTAGTTTGGGTCACTATATTAACCTTATCTTTTAAATTTAACTCTTAGTTAAATAGTTTGTCATTTACCATGTCTCTTTGTATTTTTATATTATATGGCTAATATATTTACTATATACTTAATAGAGAACCCAAATTGGTTAATTAATGTTACTCATATCATTATATAAGTATTTTTCCCAAATCATATATTTTTAGGAATAGAATATCAATTAATAATATAATATTTGTTTTGAAAACTCTTTTATGCCAATTTTGATTCTATTTGGTATTTTGTTTTTGATAAATTAATAAATGCATTATTACTTCGAAACAAATTCATATAAGCAACCCTTATATGTCATATTAACCTAAAAAATTAGTTAAATTCATAAAAAGTCTCATATTACATTTATTTGGATATTTATAATATTAATTATTTTAATATATAATTAATTAGGTAATTATTGCATCATCTTTGTGTCATAAATAAATTAAATTATTTAAAGTCAAAAAAATAAATAAAATACCATTATGTTTGAAATCGTTTTAGCTTTCCAATTAATATTTATAGTTGAATATATGACTTATATATCCCATGTAAAAATTTATTTACTAAAAGATATTTGTTTATGTCATTTTTTCTTTTACTTTAAATTAATTAAAATAATGTGTCATTTTCATTCATAAGTGGCTCCATGGGGTCCCATAAATCTACCCAATGATGCCCATGGTCAGAAATGACTCATCCAACTAGGTTAGAACACGTGTTAAGGTAATTGTTTATTATTATAATATTCTTTTTACTTTAAATTACCCTATTTACCTTCAACCGCGGTAAATAAAAGTGGAAAGTTACTTTTCACCAAAAATTATTTTCATCTTATTGCACTAAATTTACTTACTGATATCAACCATGTCTCTCTAATTTTTTAAATTCAATTCATAGATGACATATAATTAAATTTTATGCAAATTTGAAAATGCTTCTAAGAGGTGGGTAAAAGACAGTAAAAAGATCGGTAAAATTTTTATATATCTAAAATTATTATAAACTGACTCCATTTAATTTAATTGACCTTATATAGGTATTATTTATCTATTTTTACCTAAAATAAATTTAAATATATTAAATAATTATTTAATTAAAAAGTCGATTTTAAATAATAACTCAGTGTTTTCCACTATTCATCAAAAATTGAATGTTTTCAAAAAAATACAAAAATTTAATCGAAACTAAATTCTTATGTCCCAATTCTAAATAAGAAGTTTATTTTATCAAATTGAATATATAAAATTCTCAAATATTATATTTAAAAAGGGTTCTCCATTAAAAGGATGTAAAATTTCATTTTTTTTAAAAAATACTTCTTTCATCTGAAAAAATGAATTTGTTTTTACATTATGTCTAAGAAACTCATAATATGGATTATAAAATTCTAAGGATTATATAAAGTTCAAAATTCCTTTAATACTATTCATAACCACTTTTGAACGGCTAGTTTGGTAAGTCATGGTGCACTTGAACTCAGTGTTGCGTGTAGTGGATGTTATTGCATTACATTGAAGAAATAACATACTATGAAATCTTGGGGTGTTACATTATTTTCTCTTTCAATAAATTACCTCATCGCATTTTGAAATTTTTCATTGAAAATAAAAGGATGAAAATATAAAATACCTTTGTTGAAAAACCCACATTGGAAATTGGGTTAATAAAATTGTTTCATAATAAGAGGAAAAGGGGAATGAAAATGTCACCACCAAATTATGATCTCGATTAGGATAACATTGGTTGCAATTAGAGACACATAATTGGAGGAAAACATAAATATTTATAGGGAGTGATTGAGGGCATTAGTCACAAAAAATTGTAGAATTGAGGGCCTCAAAACCATAAATCTATGATAATTTAAAATATCATAGGTTCAACAAATCAGAACATATTAGGATAACACATTTTTAGTTTTAAGATCCCTTGCCTAAATTTTATGAATTAATTTCTTCATATAATATGAGAAGAAAAATAAATACATAACAAGTAGAGTTCCATCCATTAAATAACTTCTACTATAAACACATCATTAACTCAAAAAGATAATAGAATGTAAAAAAATATTCTATTTATTCTATTTGTATAGGGTTCCAAAAAAATTAATTTATAATTTATTTACCAGACCTTTTAAAAAACTAAATTATTCAATCTAGGACATCACGTGGGATAGTGGTATGTGATACACCTTTGTCGCCCTTCGGTTGCAGGTTCAAGTCTCGCGGCCTTGTCAAACACGACGGGTTGTCGGCCGACCATCGGGTTGTCCTTTTATGGAAATCCAAAAATAATCTCAAACTAGAATTAAACAAAATAATTCTTTCTAAACTCACAGTCCAAATTTTTATGGAAGGTAAACACAATGAATATCCTTTTGGCACGTAATAACAAGTGAACTCCTTCATCATGAATTCTTTTAAAACACTACAAAATCCTGAATTACCATAAAACCTTATTGATTACATTCATGCCCCATTATTCCTTATAGAATATTTGATATTCTCCTTCTATCCAAAAATCTTGTAAACTCCAACAATGATGGAATATAAAAATAATTAATTAGTTTAATTATAGTAAAAAATATCCAATATAATTTATCCAAATAAAACATCTCTTATTCCAAAATCATTACCACATTATCGGGGCTATATTAAGGATTACCTTTTAATCAACCATGTATTTTCCAAAATCTGTAGCTTACTATTACGTATCTTTTCAAAGAACTGTATAATCTCAAATCCTCAATAAAGTAGTGTTGTATTACAATACTAATTTATCTCAAAAATTCATATAACCAGTATATTGCTGATACAATACTCAATGAAAATAATTTTATAATAACAACATAAGAACACAAGTAATTCCTCTTCATCTGAGGTGGTATCATATCTTGATTATTATCCAGTAGAATCATTTGCGTTATACTCTGATGATTGGGATATTGATTTGCGTAGTTTTCCAACACCTTGCAGATGAATCATTTTACAATTGAAACCTTTTTCGTACCCTTTAAATCAAGTACATAGTGCCCTTTTTCTCCACACTTATAAAAAACTCTCATTCCCTTCAAGAATTTACCAAGGTGATTCTTTCCATAGTTATCACATAGGGGGAAATCCTTCTGTTCCCTCTTTCCATTATCCATCTTTCTCTTTTCCATCCTTTTAATCTCTTACTTCCCTTCAAATCCATAGTATTCAGATAATTCCTTACTTATCTTATTAACGCATGATACTGTTTCTTCATATGTTGAGAATACAAGGGAGAATATTTCCCTTCTAAATGATGGCTTAATACCATGAAGTATATGATCCTTCTTACTCTTTGGATCATATATATTACTAGAGTTCACATTCCTTCTACTGGGTGCCATTTCTATACAATGGCATACACTAGGTAATTTTATGAATTGCAATGAATAATTCAAAACATGTAAAATACCTAACATAAATTGAACAGTTTATGGATATAATCCATTATCATAAAAATATGTTCTTTGAAAAGTTATATAGTCGTAAATCCTTCATAATTATTTGTAATGAAAATTAGAATTATCCTAAGAATATCCCCCGGGAGTGTGGTAACCAAGAGTGCAGTAAGGACTGTTGTCATGCACCAGTTCTTGTTTGAGTAGCTCAAAGTGGTGTTTTTGGGTTTTACCCCTAGGTATATCTGTGCCAGATCCACTCTACCTACTCGTATATAGACAAGGATTTATTTCATGGAAAACTCACAAAATCTCTACAATTCCAAAATCCTAGGATATTCTTCTATACTAATCCTCAAAGTCTATCTTAGGGTAAAGTGCTCTAATAAGAGTTTATCTAAATCTAGTTTCCAAGGTTTTTAGTAAACTTCTGCTGATACCAACAGTAACACCCCGACCCCAGAATTCCAGATTCAGTGCATTATTATATAACATTGTCATGATCACAAGGAAATCATGTCTTGATGGACCGATTAGTTTAGTTGCCTTGGAAGTACTAGATACATTAATAATGTTTACATTACATCATAAAATGGAAAAATACAACAACAATGATTCCATATACAACACTGAGATCCCCTAGAATATCCCAATAGGTCAGTCATAATACACTTCTTCTCATCCTGGGAAAAATAAAACATAGAAAGGGGTGAGCTCATATGCTCAGTATGGATAACAATATAGCGGAAACTTTCATAAATAAGCGTAAACATTTAAAGAAATGTATAAAACTAAAACAAAAACCCTTTCAAGATAAACTTCATCATAATATGGAAAATATAAAACAAAATATTGACATTTACCTACTCACATGGATATTATACTAGTCGAATAATCACATGCAATATCAATAGCCACTTTCATAATGTTGGAATGCATAATGCCAGACTTTCATATCCATATAGTCAAGGCCTTGTTCCATGACTAAAAATAAGATTTTTTCAAGGCATTGTTCCAAGACACTAGTATTTAAAATTAGACCTACCGATGCATCGAGGAGCTATAGCAGGCTCCACCCATCAGATACTAAGTCCAATGCATTCCTCATATGGAAATGTTTAAACATAACATAAACATTCGTATTAAAACTAGCATACGAAAAGTCAATTCTTTATCCATAAACCATGTATGGTATAAAAATAATGCATCCATAGTCAGAAATATCATAAAACCTTCAATACAATATGGTAGCATTCTATCATAATAAATAAACTTCAAATAAGCTTAAAATCTATCATAGGATGCTGACATAGATGAAATCAAAACATTTTTTAGTGAAACATCTCTTTCCATTTTGAAAAAATTTAGGAGTCACATAATTTATAAATAAAAAAATTATTTTTAAAATATTCTAACAAGAATGTAAGGGAATATTTAATGATGTTATAACGGAAGAAAATAGCTTCACCTACCGTATATGTTCAAAAAATACATTCTTAGCTTACTTTTGTCGAGAAAGTTATAAAGGACCTTGTTTGGAAAATGAAAAAAATATTACATTATAAACATCTTATAAAAATTAAAATAAGGGAATAAATTACTTTAACCCATAGTATATTAAATAGTTAGAATGTTTTGAAATACATTTGTAATAATCACAGATGTGGATGATAAAGAGGTCCCAGTAGATAATTACGTATAAACAATCTCAGACAATGAAGAGATTGTAGAATTAACCCTTAACTTGTACATTTCCTTTGTAGAGAGAAGGTTAAACTCCTATATAATGTTGAAATAATTGTTAATAAATTATACCAGAATCATATACATTAATATGATATCATATATGATCTTTTAACATTGCTTTGTTAATAATATCTTAATATTATCGTCGTTTCGGGTGTTAACTGATTCGTTTTCCTTTATATGATTTGTTATGTAAGTCATATATGTTATGGATGGGATTTATATTATTCATATCTAGAATGATATCAATTATTTAAACATTATTTTTAATCATCAAATGAAAATTAGTCTTGAATGGATGCAATGGGGAATGAATCTCATCGCGTTCGTGGAGACGGTAATATGTACGTACACACGAGTGAAAATATCATTCTGTTGACATTAATATAATATATTATTTGATGTTATATAATATATAAATAATAATTATCAGGTTATATTTATGATTTAAATCAATTAAAAATAATTATTATACCTATCCAAATAATAATGTATTGAATAACAATTACAACACGACATCGAGACGGTAAGCCGTACGTACGCACGTATGGTGACATGTCATTCAAAGGATGGATAGAATAATTAATATGGTTGTACCATATTTAAAATAACATAAATATATATAAAATATACTGGAATTATTATTTTATAATAGAAACAACAATGAAAGAGGAAGTGGATGAAGAAAGGAACCTGAAAGAGGTGATTAAATATTTACATCTTCTTCGGGTTCTTTCTTTTTATTTGATCAAAATGGATCCATAAGATGGATTTATGGATAAAGTATGGCCTCTAGGATTAATGGGGGGCTGTTTAGAGGGTATTTGGGCGTGTGTTGGCAGAGAAAATTGGCTTTGAATGTGTGAATTAGAGAGTAGGGGGAGTGCCCTTTTATAAGAGGGGTGAGAGGCACCTTTGGAAAATCTAGAAATATTATTTTATGAAAAACTAATTTTCGGTTTCTAATGGATCCAAAATGGATTATTTAATGTTTAAGGTGTTTATTAATTGAATCCTACTCAAAAATAGGTTTTAGACAGGTTTGGGTCACTATATTTACCTTATCATTAATATTTAACTCTTAGTTAAGTTGTTTGACATTTACCATGTCTCTTTATATTTTAATATTATATGGTTAATAAACATACTATATACTTCCAAGAGAACCCCAAGTGTTTCATTAATGGCACTAATACCATTATATAAGTCTTTTGGCCGAAACCTTAGATTTTTTGGAATAGAATATCAATTAATAATATAATATTTGTTTTAAAATCTCGTTTATGTCAATTTTGACACTATTTGGTATTTTGTTTTTGAAAAATTAATAAGAGAATTATTACTTCAAAAAAATTTCCTCTAACAAACCCTAATATGTCATATTAACCTAGAAAATTATAGGAATTTGTAAAAAGTTTGAAATTACATTTATTGGTATTTTTATAACGTCAATTATTTTAATATTTTATTAATTTGGTAATTACTGCATCATCATTCTATCATAAATAAATAAAATTATTTTAAGTCTAAAAAATATAAATAAAATACAATTATTTAGGGAATCTTTTTAGATTTCCAATTAATATTTATAGTCTAACTTATTACCTATATAACCCCATGTAAAAATTGATTTACTAAACGATATATTTTTATGTCATTCTTGCCTTTACATTAAATTAATTAAAATAAAGTGTCATTGTCATTCATAAGTGGCTCCATGGGGTCCCTAAAATCGACCCAACGATTCCCATGGTTTTAAATGACTCATAAAATATGGTTAGGATAAGTTTTAAAATAATTTTGTATTATTATAATATCTTTTTTACCTTAAATTACCCTATTTACCTTTAACCGCGGTAAATAGAAGCCAAAAGTTATAATTCACCAAAAATTATTTTCATCCTATTGAACCACATTTTAATTACTGATATCAATAGAGACTCTATAAGTTTCTAAATTCAATTCACAGATGTGGTAAAATTAATTTTTATGCAAATTTTCAAATTCTCTTAGAAGGAGGGTAAAAGACGGTAAAAAGTTCGATAAAATTTTTATATATCTAAAATTATTATAATATGACTCCAATAAATTACATTGAACTTATATAGGTATTATTTATCTATTTGGACCTAAAATAAATTAAAATAAAATAAATAATTATTTAAATAAAATGTCGGTTTTAAACAATAACACAGTGTTTTTCACTATTCATCAAAAATTGAAAGTTTTCAGAAAAATAAGAAATTTTTTTGAAACTAAATTCTTATGTCCCAATTCTAAAGAAGAACTTTATTTTTTCAAATTGAATATATAAAAGTTTCAAATACTGGATTTAAAAAGGGTTCCCCTTTAAAAGGCTGTAATTTTTTTTTTAAATACAACTTTTCTATGAAAATAATGAATTTGTTTTTTCATTATGTCTAAGAAACTCATAATATGGATTCTAAAAATATAAAGATTATAAAAAGTTCAAAATCCAATTATTACTATTCATAACCGCTTTTGAACGACTAGGTTGGTAAGTCATGGTGCGCTTGAACTCAGTGTTGTGTGTAGTGCAAGTTATTGCATTACATTGAAGTCATAAAGTACTATGAAATCATGGGGTGTTACACGAGAAGAGGTGGTGAAGGTTGGTATTTATACTGGAGGACATGGGTGTTCTTTTGAATATTTTAATCATTAGTTTTATATTTTGGAACCTGAATATGAATAATTTTGATACCTTTGAATAAATATAATAAATAGATAGTTTCATTTTGATATTATTGTCAGTTACATCAACCATAAATCAAGAATAACACAATAATTCATTTATTTACTTATAATGTTAAATATCACAATTACTATATTTCACAATTCACAAAACAATAAACTATATAAAAAATAAAAACTATTAACCTGAAACATTTTTCAATGTATAGAATTCAAAAATTATCTCTATTTTATGAAAATAAATTTATAAATATGTGGAATTTAATTTTTAATTGAAATCACAATTTACATGGAAAATAAATTTTTTTAAAATATAACTGATTTTACAATAATTTTAAAATTTAAATATTATCTCTGTATTTATTATATAATCATAAAGCAAAAAAAATTAATTTTTAATAAATTTTAAAAAATAAATTTTATATTAAATCATTATAAAAATTATGAAATTGAAAATACAAATTTATGATTTATTAAAATAGCAACACTTAATTAATAATTTCTACACTATTTATTTATTTATTCTATTATATAATTTTACCATATTACAAATTATAAGATGCGTATATTTTATTTGTAATTAAAATTGTGATGTTACTATTCGAATCATAAATATAATATCAATTGTAATCCAAATGGAAGTTTTATTAAAATTTATTTTTTTTCTATATTCACTAGATAATATAAATTAAAAAAAATGAAAATTTCACCCTAGAAATTTTTTGAATTATTCTTTTAAAAATGAAGTTTATTTTGATCAATAAATTTTGTAAAATTTTCAAACATAAAATTTCCAACATGTGCTCTATTTTAAGGCGGTTGAACTGCCATTATAAAGACCACAATATCATACTACATTTTAAATTAAAATTTGGAATTTTATGGATGGATAGAATATTCAAATCTTGAATTTTACATTCAAGTTAAAATATTAGTTCATCTATTTTTAAAAGAGAAACCTTTATCTACTAATAATCATCCATAGTGGGTTATCCACCCTAGTAACCATAATTGTATAGGGTAAGGAAGGAAAATTTATCATGGTCGGTTATGTTGATGATGGTGGATGAGTGTATTATGTGGTGTATCAATTATCAATTTATCAATGATGAAAATTAGATAAAAGAAAATATTTCAAGGTCATTACCCATACGTATACAGAGTTAGGAATATATAGACCCAGAATTTTACAATTACCAACCAAAAACAGCATGATTCAATTTTTTATCAAATGCATACTCATTATATTGGCACAAACCATTTCAATTCATGAGGAAAATATATTAATTAGGTTGGCAAATATCTATCACTGATAATTTGTTAAATTTTACGGGGTATCAGTTTATATTACCTCTGACCAAGACCCTAAATTTACCTCTTATTTTGGTGGTTCTTCAAACCTTACCATATAAAGAATTTGACCATGATCATAAAATATCATCCTCAAATGGATGTCCAATTAGATAATACAAGGATATACTTAGAGGGTTTTTTATAGAATTTGAAGGTTTATAGGAAAGCCATTTTTATTTTCTAGATTTTTCTTATAACAATACTTACTAGGAAATAATATATATGGCTCAGTATAGGGAATATCATGGTTTCCAATGACTATCTACACCTTGTTGGGTTAAGGTTGTATAAATCACCTTTATTTCATAGAGTCTTTTCCATGATACATTATAAAATATCCAATTAATCTAGAAGCAAGTGGGAATATGAAAAAAGAAATAAAAATCATATATAGAGAATATTTATCACTTGTTATATTTTGAGGTTAGTTAACATGTATTATTTTGACTTTATATGTGATTGGGGAATCAACACATGGGAAGGCATGGGAATCAAGCTCCTAGATATGTGATAAAATAAAAAATTTCAGTCATATCACCAAATTGGAATATATCCAAGCCCTACCACTAAGATTAAATTAAATTTGTATGATTTTCATATATATAATATAAATAAACACTAGATGAATCAATACCTTTTGATTATTTGGGATCATTTTACCCATGTCCAAATGATTCTTTTGGTCATGTTAGGGGTCATGTCCAAGTTATATAGTATTATTTTTTACAGGGAATATATATTTATTTAGTTTATGTGCTATATAAGAAATGAAATTTCCACAACAAGACATTAGAATAATATAATATTATGTTGGGGATTTTACTAGACACTACTGCCCTCCATATTTTCAAGGATTTGAATGAAAATGGTGGGGAGAAATATAAAACCTCAGTTTGAGATATGTGTTTAATAATTCTTTTTTTATTACATTTTAAGTTAGTCCCTTTTGCATTCATGAAGCATTAGAGGGATTTTTGGTAGAAGAATATGGATTTTTTTTAATTTCAAGGCTTTACATTACTATGAGACTGATCATGTTGAAGCCTGTGGTCCTAGGAATTTTATTTCTTTGGGTGTCTGAGTCCACCAAGCCATAGGGACATAACCAAAACTTAGCACATGCTATTTTGGTGGGAGTGGTGTCTAGGAGGCTCATCTGATGGAAACAAGAAGAAAAAATTTTCCAATGGATTTGTATAGTGTAAGAACTATGTTGGTATCATTTGGGTTCCATCCAACACATCTATGGAAAACACACCACTTTTTTAGACAGGGTGATGGATGATGTAAGTCCTATATAATCATTAAAAATTCATTCGAAGAACATACCTCATCATGGTTTGAGAAATGGTTTAGGGTTAGCATGATTTTAAAATAAAAAATTTAGTCTCCAAATTTTAGTAAAATCGCATACCTTTATGTATAATTGTGTTTTTAACACCCCATGTTTTTAAAATATCACATTTTCGATAGAGTTTATTGCATGGAACTCCAAGCTTAAACAACCCGTGAAATATTATTTTTCCAATATGAACATTATAACCTGGCCCTTGAATTGGTGGGATTGAATATAAATAACCAACATTTTAAAATAAAATATTTATTTCCATATCAATAAAAATTTATTGACTAATTATTAGGAAATTAACTCTCACTTTTTAGTTAGGTTATTTTATGCATCAAAATTGTGCATTATTAAAAATTGAATTACATTAAATTTTATAAGAGAATATTTTAATTAATATGGAATATTCAGAAATTATATATTTTTTAAAAATATCAATTTTGAAACCATTATATCAAAAAAAATTCCTATAGTGGGTTTTTGTGATTTTTAGGGAATTGTTGATTTTTCAGTGAACAGTGAAAAATACAGTTTTTTGTAAACATGCGATTTCATTTAATTTAAAAGTACAATATTGATTTAAATGAAATATTATAGTTACATATGACTCATTTAATCATATATTATACAATTAATTACAATTTAATCATAATTATACACTATCTCTGTATAAGTTTATTTTTGGGATTAAAGAATATTTTTATAAAAACTATTATTTGTTATGTTTAATAGGTTTATATTAAAATTTATTTCTTCAACATCCTGAAAATAAATTTTAAAAAAAATTATTCCATATTTAGATTCTAGTGGTTCATGGTTTTTAAATAGTTCAACTATATTTTTTTCTATATAGAATAGTAAATATGGTAAATATTTTTCACCTCGATAAGGATAAGTTGGGTAATTAAGTAGAAAAATAAAGTAATAAGGCTTTAAAAATAAAACTAAAACCTTCCATATTTATATTATATGAGTATTTTTTCACCCATTCATTTATTCAATAATAGGTAATTTCTATTCTATTTTTCTTATGAAATATCATTATATTATTTTAAATAATGGAAAATTAATAAATTTCACTCTCTTGCATTTAAATTATCTTATATGTTCACATATTGATTATAATATATTATTAATAAAAATAATATTTTATTTATAATATAATTAATCTATTTTTATAATGGCAATTTACACTTATTTTTTACTGATGGTCTAATTACCTTTAATTCTTACACAATATAGACACAGTTCTTGTGTGAGGAGTAGAAAAATCGAAGTAAATGATTTCAAAAACATATGATGTAATATGTTCTCGATGATCTGTGAATTAAATTAACTTTTATGTTGAATAATAAATTATAATTTATGGATAAATAGTTTATATTATAATTCCAAGCCTGTATTGATTTTTTAAAAAGTCAATGTATTTGAATTGTTCTTCAAATTAATTTAGTTGTATTTTATGTCAAATAATTTAATTTTAATTGACATAATATAATAAAAATATTGAAATAGGGCATGGGGATGGGATATATCAAATATTTCATCAGTTGACCATTTTTAAGAAATTTATTACCATAAAAGTAATTTATAACATTTTAGTGTCGAAAAAGATAATAGCATGGTAAAGGATAAAATTTGCTAATGATGGGGCTAAACTCAAAGTTAAGGTTTAAAATAAAAAAGAAACATGTTAGAATTTTGTTGGTTTAAATAATTTATTTTATTTTTATATTTTAATTAATTAAAAATGTTTCTTTTCCATTACTATAAAAGGACACCACATCTCCTCTATTTTTCACACCACCTTGAGCCACTTAGCTGAAAAGACACATACTAAATCCTATTCTCAACAACGTTTTTCAAGGTCAAGTGGTTTTTTATTCTTCATAAAACCATCTATAATGTCCTTAATAATAAATCCAAAAGTGGTCTCTTAAAGACGACGTAACTATTTTAATTGACCTCTTTAATTTTAATTATTCTTCTACCATTAATACTTGAATTTTAAGTATTTGCAATGAGACATTTGTAACAGACTAATTTCTCAACAAAAATAGTTTGCCAACTGCACCTATTTGTAATCAAGGTAGAATTCTATCGAAAATACTAAGAATTTTTGATGGAATGACGAATTATTCATAACTATTTTTTTGTGGGGCTTCCTACCACCAAGAGTGGAAATCATTCGTGATACGAAATTTTTGATGGATTACTTAGTCCATCATAAATTTCCTTGGAGTGGTGATTATTTATGATAGAATTCAATAGCCATTGCAAATATGTTTTACCAAAAAATTATTTGGGATGGTGTAGATGCCAAAAAATGCTCAAGGGCTGATGAAGGATTCAAAATGATAAAGAGAATTCATATTCGTATCTGGGGACCCTGTCCGAGGGGATTGGAGGGGTGGTGTGAAAAAAATTTATAAGTGAACGAAAGAATTATGCCACGCGTGGAATGTTCCGAGATTCGTGAGAGTTCTTTGGCGGAGGCGCAAAATATTTCGCACCCCACCCCGCGTGGTTTCCATTTCATTCCACCGCACGGGGCGTGCAATTATTTCCTGCTAACCTGGTTTTCGTGCCCCTGAACACCTATAAATAGAAGGAGACTCCCTTTGACTTCCGAGAAAAAATGATTTTCAACCCGCTCTCATGCACGAAATTTACCATTTGTGCGTGCAAAGATGGACTTTAGGTATGGTTCTTTTCATGACAAGTCGCCACAGGGTCTGCCTTCACACGAGATCCCCTTGGTTTAAGACTGATTTCGAATCCCTTTTGGGTCCGCCCCTTGTGTGCAATCCTGTTCACTTGCGCACAAGCCATCCAATTTTGTGTGATCCCCTCCAATTTCGCACACCCCAGTCATTGTGGAAAATCCCATTCAATTGTTCACACCATATTCATTGCACACAACCTATCCCAATTGCTTGCAATTTTTGCTCCTTGTGCGCAATCCATTCCATTTTTCTCGCAAAGCCTTGGCTCCACTTCTGCGCCAAATCCTCACTGATTTCGTGCCAGCCCGATGTTCTTCACGTAGGGCTACTTATTTTGTGCACAATCCTCAAAGGTTGCACACTACTCTCTGGGAACCCTCACTCCGGTGCTCCCCTGATACCTCTACACTTGTGTTCCATCTACTCCTCGGGTGCTCCCTTGTGCATGTGCTTGATGATCTTCTTATGGATTCCATTTGCAGGTTTCTATCACGCCCTTGTCATCCACATCATACACCACTTTTTGGAATGACCTTATAGGCTCGTACGAAGTAATTTCAATGTCCCTTGGGCAATTCTTCCCCTTATGTTTTTTCGCCTCATGCTTCTTTTCATAGGCACACTAATGGAAATTGCTTCTTCGCATATCCATGCTAACGTGGACCCCTCGATGGTTCGCTCCATGACACCCCCTCACCACGGTGTTGCCAATGCCTTGCCTTACACAAGGAGTAGAGGGTACCGATTATGTAATTACTAGGGGGTGCAGAGCTAACCCACATCATCTGAGCTACATGATGTTAAACTGCCATACACCATCATCCTTAGCACTTGACGTTAAACTGTGACCCCGCCCCATGACTCACACGCAGGGTCCCCTGCATTTGACATTTTCCCCACCCACTCGTCTCCATGGGGATGGGATCACCCCTCACAGGGGATAATATCCTCTTTATTGGAGTGGTGTTTTTTTTGCGTGGAAAGGGCAGCCACCTTGGTGTAATCCCCTAGCTTTCTATTCATGAGGCAGAATCCCTACTCCTCCTTTCATCTTCAGTCCCCAGGGCCAATGAAGGACATGGTGGGAAATGGTGCTTCCCCTTTTTTCGATCCAAAATCCCTCTCCCGGTGCGCTTTGTCGCCATTGGGCCTCCATCCTGGAGTAAGTCCCAACTTCGGAGGCGGCTAACCACGCATAAGCCCATGTTTCCTATATTGGGATGCCTTATAGCATAAGCCCCACCCTATCTCCCATGGATTCACCTTTCACGACATGATCATCATGTCTCTCATATCTCTTGTTTCTCACACTGAGCATGACTAATGTGAGCATAGAGGAAGCACTGACCATGACCAACACCTTGGGCTGCCTCTGAGTGTAATCCTGAACCCATCCCATACTATGAGGACTTTAATCCATGTCAAGGAATGGTATGTAGGAATCCTCCACGAGGTTCAAGCCCAACACCTTGGGCTACCTCAGAGTGTAATCTACAAACACCATCCCAAACTATGAGGACTTTGATCCATGTCAAGGCATGGTACGTAGGAAGCCTCTACGAGGTTCAAGCGGGCCACCCGTTTGTTCCGTCCATATTCACATCAATCCACCACCACCTTGGACCTCCTCAAAGTGTAAGCCCCAACCCATCCAGAACTACGAGGACATTGATCCATGTCAATGCATGGTACATAGGGGTCCTCCAAGAGGTTCAATCCCAACACCATGTTCCGCCTCAGAGTGTAAGCCCCAACCCATACCGAATTACAAGGACCTTGATCCATGTCAAGGCATGGTATGTAGTAAGCCTCCATGAGGTCCAAGACCAACACCCTGGGCTGCCTCAGAGTGTAATCCCCAACCCATCCCGAACTATGAGGTCTTTGATCAATGAAAAATAATGGTACATAGGAAGCCTCCATGAGGTTCAAGCCCAGTAACCAATGTCCACGATCGTCTCCGTGTCGGTGTGCCAATCCCCTTTCCACAAGATCTATGGGGACATTGATCTTTGATAAGGAAAGGTACACAGGAATCCTCCATGAGGTTCAATCCCACCATCAACTTGGACCCTAGGTCCCTATTCCCGTCGGTTCATCGAATCCAACCCATTCCCAAACAACGAGTAATTTGATCCATGTCATGGCATGGTAGGTAGGAAGCCACCATGAGGCTCAAGCCCACCACCCGGTTATTCCGATTATCATCACGTCAGTTCACCAACACTGTGTTCCGCCTCAGAGTGTAAGCCCCAACCCATCTCGAATAATGAGGACTTTGATCCATGTCAATGCATGGAATGTAGGAAGCCTCCTTGATGTTCAAGACCAACAACTTGGGCCACCTCAGAGTGTAAGCCCCAAACTATCCCGAACTATGAGTACTTTGATCCATGTCTAGGCATGGTATATAGGAAGCCTCCATGAGGTTCAATTCCAACATCACCATTGCCTTTGAGATGGTAATATTTCACACCCCTTCACTTCATCACCCATCCTGATCCTCACTCGGGCTGCCACATACCGATGGCATCATGCCACCCCCACTCCCCATTCAATCAAACAGCATTTGAGAAGCAACCCACATGTTGGAACCAATATCAGCATTAACTCTAGAGAGTTCCTCCATCTGATCCACTCAAATTAGTGTTCCTATCAGTCTGATCCGTCTCCGCTAGACGTTAAACTTGCAGCATACCATGTGTTAAAAATGGGAAGCTAAGGAAAACCACAAATACATGCCCATGGAATTTGATTCCCCGCGTTCGATGTGGGATTCCATGGGCTTTTGTTCCCTTAAGAATCCCTATAATAAGGGACAGAAGATAGACACGCCAATCCCCCATCATCCAGACACACAAGTGATGCCCAACATGACTACTCCCCTAACTGAAGGTTTCTGCCCTGATTGGACCCCTTAGAATGTCCTGACAGAAGAAGTGTAATTAACTTGTGTCCATAAAGTTATGGCACTGGGATGAGTTTCGTGAAAAATGTCTTAATTCTATAAGGGAGACCCGGACTAGGTGACGAGCTCGGAGGAGGAATCCATGGAAGGAGGAACTGACATCTCATCATCCTATTTCGATCAAGGAGAATACATCCATGAGTAAGGAGTAGATGTCGCCTAGCTTTGGAAGGAGGTAATGCGGGGTAACAGACGCACGTCCTCCAAAGACGGATGTGCACGCCCCAGTGAAAGCGTTAGAAACAGAAATGGTGAACTTGAAGTGAAGGTATTCTCCTCAGTATGGAGACCAGTACCATTCAAGGCATCGATGGATTAGCATGTCATCAATCCACAACATTTGGCACCAGGTCCCACCAAGAAAATACCAGGCCTGACGTGAACCTCACCAGAAGTTGGGACGATACGGACGTTGAGCATTCCGCTCTACGATGTTGTCTGCATGGATCCCTCTTACCGGACACGAAAGATGCAATAGAATTGGGGCACTGGTTGTTGATTTATTTTCCTATCAGTATTAATGAGTTCATCTCCCTGCTTTTAGGAACCAAGTTGTTGCATCCGGAACTCGATCACCACCTACCCATCGGCGTAGTAGCTGGGGCAATATCGACATAGCCACCCCGTGCAGTTCTGCCTCTTCGATAGTGGCCTCAATTTCCATGACTGTTGGACAACCATACCCCCTCTCCCCATCAAAAAATATCAAGCGAAGGGTAATTAATGGCCTTGTACGCAGGTACGGGGAGGAGGGGATCATCCCTACCAAGGATATGGCCGCCTAGATCTCGAGGCAGCTGCGCCTCACCATCAACGCTGCCCTAGAGGGCCATTCAGGGAGCCGATACTACCCACCCAATAATTCAATCGTTTTGGGAGCTTGTCCCTGGAACACCTTGCAATGCCCTACCCTATGCCGGCGAGGTAGGGGATGTCTGGGTTGGCCCGATCGGAGTCCCGCATCAAGGGCTCCCAGTGAGGGATCACACTAGTCTACGTTAGTGCCACCACCTGGTGCCCCATGCCAAGGAGTATATAAGCCACACACCTACACCATCCGCTATAGTTCATCTTATTTGATGCCAGTGTTGGGCCTAAATGGAAGAGGATGCCCCCATGGGGCATCAATGTTATCGACTATTGTGGCCCGAGAAACCACTGACTCATATCCCCAACTCCCTGCATATATTGGGCATGGCCAGTTATACGCCCGACCAAGATCAAGGCCCCAACAGCCTCACGGGCACGCTAGGTCGACTCACTCGGTCATCGGCACATGTGATGGCCGCTGTGGACCAATCTGCAGCAATGCCACCCAGTGCGAAGGCCCCCTCTGTACCACCACTACGGAAGGTGTGAGTATTTCCTACTTCTAACCTCGCCTTGGAGGTATACCACATTCCACCTTCATCCCAAGTGAGGGCATTCCCCGAGACAGAAACACTCCGTGTGGGGGTCTCTCCCGCACTCACTACACTGGGTACGGGGTAACTGACTCTCCCATAGACCGTAGGTATGATGAAATTGCATTTCTGGTCACTCGCCAGCACGGAGGTCCTCCCTGTGTCCCTTTTGACATTTTCCTCTGTGCTCCTCCAACCACGGCCCACTCCAGAGGGGGATCTCTCCACCCCAGCACCAGTATGGATGAGGGGCCTCCTCGTGCCAAAAGTGGGCCCGAAACCAAAGAGTCACCCAGGGGCAGAAGAGCAGGTGGTATCCACCGCAAGATGAATTCTGGGGAAGGCTGGGAAGGAATCAGACTAGTCGGACTCTCAGACTCCGAGGCAGAGTACGACTCGGCGCTGGAGCCCTCCCCTCAGTCCTCCGAGTCAAGGGCTGGGGTAAGAACGAGTCCCCTCAGCCTCTTACTCCTAGAATGCGAGGTCCATAAGATCCATGTCTCCCTTCGAAGGTATATCAAGGAGGACGAGAGCCTGGCATGTCCCCAGGGCCCAACCACCCAGTCGCCACCATCATCTCTGGAAGTGCCCTTTGCCTCAGCAAGAGACTACGGAGAGCTATTTGGGTGGTCAATGGGGGAAGAGTCATGACATGGCCCACCCTTGGCAGACACTGATGCTATTTTAGGAGCATTGGTCGCCATTCCATCCTACTATGATATAGAGCCCAAGTCGCTACATTCCTCAAAGGACAACCCAAGATTCGGCGGCCAGTCAGCCCGCTCGCCGTATTCCCCGCCGGCCAGCCCATCGTCCTAGCGGTCCGACTCAATACCGATACAAGTTCCCCAGCCACCCCTGGTTCACTAGTGGGGAAATAAAGGGCCAGACCCTAAATCTAAGCCGAGGAGCTTCTGGACCATCCTCGCAGCGGACCACTTCCCCGGGAAGTTTTGGCCCGTGGTAGCACCAAACTTTTGTGCACTGGAATCTCTTACCCCCAGAGGTGTTTGAATGTCTCCATCGGACCCTCTGGGTGACTCACTTCCATTTCTTACACCATCGAGTGTCTTATCCTTGGATCCAAGTGAAACATGAAGACATCGGCGAAAAAGATCGTCTGGTTGACCTGGCCACACTACTCGTGGTCCAGCACCCTGAGTCACCTGGTCACCGCAGGGCCCTCCCGAAGTAATGCGTTCAGAGTTTCCAAGTACTCTGCATGGTTATTAAAGAGGATACCCCCATATGCATGTCTATGGCTGGGGGAAGTACACTTGCATCCTCTTTAGTGCTATTCACCAACATCCTAACTCGCTTGGGGACAATGAGGTTATGCCCCCGAGAAGAGTTGCGGTCAACAAGACCAATCTATCGGTATGGGAAAACGAGCTGGAACTTCGTGATGGGAACTTCCTCCCTAAGGACGTGCCACCACTACTGGACCCATCAGGAAGGGTTACTCGTCAACAGAGAACCCTCCTAGGTCTCCCTCTTCCCACTGATTTACTAGTTCTCAGTCGGAATTCTGGTAAGGGAAAGTAGAACCATGTTATCACTAAACAATCCAACTCGTCCGCCGTAGTGAAGAAGAAAGAGGAAGACCTCGAGAAGGACACATTCCTCCAGCAAATTGTTGAGAAGAAAAAGTTGGTCAATGAACACCTAGATGAACGTGTTGCTAAGTGATGACCTGACTACAGTCATCCTACGCTAGGGAAGTAGAGGTAGGAACAACTTCCCCTTGGCGAGCTTTCCCCAGGCAACCCTAATCATACCACTCTCACTGAAAAGGTGGAAGCCAGAGGTCCTCGAAAGAGGGCATGGTATCTCTCGCCAAACCCTCATGAATGGCACAAAAATATAATAAACCCTTCTCAGGCTCCCCTGGCTGCCCCAAGGGTGCTCCACCAACCGCTCCATGAGTCGTTGGGATAGTTTATCGCATTGAAGAGCCCGAGAACGCGCTCGTGGTAAGGTATCCCCATGAAGATAGGGACCCCCATCAAGATTATCCAATGGCGGCACTCATTGCCCTCCTAGAGGCATTGGAAACACAACATGTGTCCATCCCACCGGATGGCAAGCCATATCCGGCATGGGTGGATGATATGCCAGCACCCCCAGGATTCGGAAACCCTGACTTCTCCCCCTTTAATGGGATGAGGGACCCACTGCATAACCTAGCCTAGTTCAACTCAAAGTGTTGGCCTATTCTAGGGACCCCAGCACAGTAGGAGGTCGCCAAGCTCCACTGTTTTCTTCAGACACAAGAGGGACCGCCATTCGTCTAGTACAACAAGTTCCCGATCAAATCTGTGACTAGCTGGGACGAACTTCATAGGAAATTCCTCTTCCAGTTCAGCACTACCACCTAGAAAAAAAGCATCATAGACCTCTTCATGTGCAAACAAAGGCCTGATTAGTGAGTCAAAGACTTTATTTCCTGGAGAAAGGGGCTCACATACTCCCTTGAAATGCCACTGACTAAAGAGAAATTACTGACGATATGTGTTGGGAATGACAAGATGGAGTTGGTTCCCTCCCTGATCACTCAAAACTATCCTGGAGGGTTCCATTATTTCTTATATAAGTCCCAGTTACTCAAGGAATCCCTACAAGAGGCCATCCTGGCACATCCGTTGCCCCTACAATCCCAATGAGGAGGGCTGCCAGAGCCGATCCCACCGCAGTGGCCCAAATAGAAGCCCACAGGAAATGAAAATTTCTACCTGTAGCACCAACCCTGTAGCCTCACAGAGGCCCTTCACCTCAGGCACAGCCTCCGGTTCATCAATTTCCCCATGAATCGGCAGGCGCCCCCACGGAATGCGCCGCCACCACCTAGGCGGGACAACCAAGTTCAACCTCCTCAGTAGGCTCCTCCAACCCCTCGTTAGGGCCAGGATCCTAGATCCACCTTTCCGGATATAAGAAATCGGACGTACTCATTCAACGAGGCTCAAATCTCAGGTTACATCGGCAACACCTTATATTAGGGAATTGTACGCTTGCCTGAGTGTAGAAAGCTAGAAGAGGTAAATCTCACTGATCACCTCAACTACTGCCCTTATAACCGGATCATGGGGAACACCATCAAGCAATGCTATGTGTTCATGGACTGGCTCCAACACCATATTGGAAACAACATATTCAGGTTGGTCCCGTCCCCAGCACAAGTGGTGGGTGTCATTGGGAGGTCAGATAGATGTTGCGACAATGAAGGTGAGTGGCAGAAGGTTTCTAACCATGGGTCTCAGAATTTTAATAATTGGATGGCCTTCAATGAAGTCAGACACACCCATGGCATTATCCATGCACATCTAAATCTGTCGAAGCCTTTAGAAATTGTCACCACCATGTCTGTATCATCATCTTAGTCGGCCTCTTCCCAGAAGAGAAAGCATCGGTGGTGCAAGAAAAAGCAACACACCCCGCCAATGTCGTCGTTGTCCCACACTCTTGGCGCCTTATGCCCACAGAGATGTGGATTCTACCCAAAATCCTCCCAGTAGTGGATGATTTTTCAAGTTATAGTCAAGGGTACACTTCAGTTAACACCGTTGAGTTGGTAAACCCCAATATGTGTCCCGACGAGAGGGAGTGTCAGGCGAACCTCCCCAACATCCCTAGCCGAAGCCAACGTCGGTGGAGACATGACCATATGGGTCATCTAGGCACATCAGTTGGAACTTCCATCCAGGCCGTGCATTCCATTGAGACCAGAAAACATGCCCAGCGCAGAACTCAGCACGTGCAGCCTCTTCATATGGTGTCAATAGATCCACCTCCACCACTGTTTTTTCTACTTTATCAGGTAGAACAACTTCGGCCTTGCCGCGACTAGCTCCTCCCACCAATGCTATGTTCCTAAAGTAGTACATTTTATGAGCCTTATGGTCCTCAACGACCATAAACTAGATGGCCTTTCATGTTCCTAAACTACATTCCCGTCCTGAATGACGTTAAACTACACCTTCAACAACTACATTTGGCTTGATTACCGTCCTCATGGGATACGTAGGACCACCTGAACATTTATATTTTGGTTCCAACCCCATATCTTAGAGATCCACCAATCACCTAATCCCCTTTTCATGTTCCTCTCCATGAGAGGGATATATGGGTGTGGTATAGGGTTATTCCCTTCTTCACGTTGGGTTTGTGGAAAACATGCCATTCCCCCCTTTTCTCCAGGGAGTTCGCCACCTCTTTGTTCTATACTCATCCGTGCGAGTTGGACGCTCCCAGGTCGAGCCCCTCGACCCTTTGCAGTGGTTCGTTGATATGTCCAAGAGTACTCTGGTCTAGGACATGGAGTGTCAGATTCAACTTGGTCAAGTTTCCATTTACTTGTCAAAATTCGTGATCCCCTTCATTTTGGCCCCCATTATCTTTCACACCCGTAGGGACCCCCAAAATGGATTTGATGCTAGGTTGAAGGGATCTCCTACCCTTATGGGCCAACATCCCCAAGGGTTTTGAGAAAAAAAATTGATACAAGTGCCACGTTTTGAACATGGTTAGCAGTCGATGCTCAATTGTTTGTCACCATTGCTGGCTATCACGACATGGAGACTGTGTTGCGGACATGGTCAGAAGTAATCCTCTGTCGCCACGCCAGCCCCTTCATGACATGAATGTTGTTTACATTATTCAAATTATGTTCTACCCCATCATGTATAGGTATAATTTCGACGCTCTTGGCACTATCCCTTAGTTCACCTCCGCATGTTAGGGGGACAAAGATGCAATATAGCGTCCTCTGGGGCTCCCACGGTCCGAGCTCTAAGACTATTAACTGATATCTTCTATAAGAGATATGTGTGGCTCGATCCTCTTCATCATGGGATACATGGTATCACCAAAACATCGCATTTCCGGGTCCAGCTCAACTGGAAGCTAGCTTCTCCTACCCATTATCATATGACCTTCATTGTCCACTTGGCATAAGGCTCCTTTCCTAGAGTTTCACATGGTGATGATGTGGACCTCATCCCCATTCATGTCGGGTATGCTTTATTGCATCATTCACATTCCTTCATGTCCAAGCCATATGACTTTAAACTGTGCAATCTGGTCCTATCACATGACCCTAAACTGTGATAATATCGTCCTGGCCGCACGACGAAAAATGGCACTGCATTATGATGACCTCATCATAGGGGAATTCATGTTGGGTATCAGTCATCCAGCATACCATTTTTCAATGCCTGTATATGGATTTATCCTTGTGGCGATGCAAGGAATTTCTACCCTAGGCATGTCGCATCACAAAAAAAAACCTATCAACTTAATTAAAAAACAAGAAACATCAAATACCTCTTTTTTACTGTGAGGACCAGACCCATACGCCACCTTTCATTTTTGCACTGCTACCTTACCGTGCCACCCCTTAGAACTACATATTTCTTTGTTCTCATTCTCATGAGATACTTAGGAACGCTCGGGTACTGCCACATGGGCCCATCCTAACATTCGTGTTCGGTCCATTGACCTAAACAATTCCCCAACGAACACATGGTAGTATGGACTTATGTCCTCATTCACTTCGGGTTTCATAATCACCTTACCATGTGTCCCATGCATTCCTTACCGATCCCTGGTCCGAGTTCTAAGACATTAAACTATGACCCTCTCCAGAACTATGTATGACTTGATTACCATCATTATAGGATACATAGGAACGCCCAGAAATTTCGTCTCAGGTCCAGACCTGGGAAAAAAAATCCCATCCTTTGTCACCATCGGACCCTAGGCCTAACCCCCTCTGGGATTTGTGTAATTGCAGCATTTTCCATGAACAAGTTTGGGATGCCCCATTATGACATTGGGAAGTTACAATTCTCTCACCATAGAGGTCCTATCTAAAAGTTGGAATGATCCATGACCAGATTAACATACCCACCTAATGTGCTTCCACCATGGTGGTGTATTTTCAAGAGTTTTGGATTCTTTTCGAACAAACCACCACTTCACCTTCCACACATTGCGTACCCTTAATTCGGACCCTCATTACTTTTCACATCTAAAGGGACCAACTAACAGTATGGATGCTTAGATTATTGTCTGCCTGCTATTGTGGGCCAATGTCCCAAAATACTGAAGAATGGTATTTTGAGTAAGGTCCCATGTTTCGAACATGGTCAGCGTTCTACCCTCATTTTTTGTCCCCATTTCAGGCTATCATAATAGAGATGTTGTGTTTTGAACACGATCAATAGTTTTTCTTTATTACCACGCCACTCCCACAATGTTCCAAATTTAGGGTAATGTGATCCACATTTTTCATTCCCCTATGTTCAAACTGATACTAATGCCCCTAGCATTTCCCCTCTCATGCGCTAGAGAACATTGAGAAAATGATACATCAATCAATATGAGGTCCTCTTCCTTTGATTGGGCCTCCCACTTCTCCTCGGAAATCTGGATTCGAATCTCGAATGATCGCAGCTTGGTTTATGCTCACGCAATCAAACAAGGTTATAATATGAGCATCCCTTGTTTATCACATCATGTACAGCCCATGTGATCTTAGGAATGGATTTTTATCCATTTCGGGATTATGGTTGAGCATGTTAAATCAAGGGGACAAGTAAATAAATTTTTCCATATATAAAGTTCAATAAAAGAATCAGTAAGACGAGATTATTTTATGGGTTCGTCCAAAACAGGGCCCTTAAGGGGAGAATTCCTAGACGGATCGTTACAACGCCATTACCTTTTGGATGGTGGCCTCCAAGACTTCTTCCCACCTCCGGAGGAACCTCTCTTCATCAGCGGCTGCAAAGAACAGTTTTCTAATCGAAGCCCATGCCCATGCCTTTTCAGTTTGAAATTCAGTCATCTGATGACTCGGTTCCACTAGTTGTTCTCGGGCATCTGCCAGATGGGCCCTAAACTGCTCCACGAGCTCAAAACAGTTTGCGTTGAATTTCTCCTCTTCTTTCGCCTGTTCATCAAGGGTTTGGACCTCCTGCTCTGCCTTCAGAAATGCTCGGGTACTCCATGATTCCTCCGGACACTGGGTGACGTCGGAGTGACGGCTTCTCTCTCGCATCTTCTTGGCCATGTAATCACGGAAATTCGGATGAAGGCGTTGAGCATCTTCTCCTCCAGCACATAGAAATCACATCCAGGTGTGGAGTGATCCCATCCGCTTCAACCATTCTGTCTGAGGCTGAATGAGAAAACTCCGGATGCAATTCCACACTTTTTGTCATGTCATCCAGCTCTACTCTGCCGCTTCCGAGTCCGAATCATCAATTTCCTAAAGATGAGTGGGCTGGTAGATAGGAAAAATAGCCAACAAGCTATCCGCAGGGTCTTTCTTGGATATTCCTCCCAAGGGGTTGGGCTATTCATCGTCTGACCGACCTTCCTCTCTCACATCATCCTTGGTTCCACCTTGTTCAACATCTGACCATGCCCCGGTGACAACGCCACTAATATTCACCGCTCTCTACTCACCAAGTACTGAGGCAGACTCGGTTTGGGAGGCATGTCCATGGATAGGGTGGTACGTTTTCCATTGACTCACTCACTGATGGTCTGGGATCAGCAGCCCTAAAAACCCCCAACGATGTGATCAATGTATGGACAAGGAGAACCCTAATCTGTTTAGTAATCTGACGGTAAGTACCGGTATCAAATCAAGTAACTTACATGAACCCAAGGCGCTGACCTCCAGTGTTCTGGCCACTACACGAGTTGTCATAGTGGGGGATCTTTAAGTGCTCTCCAGTTTGATAATCGGTGTTAGTGCTTAACCTTGTTCCATTGGAGCTTCCCCCTCCCCCTTCGACTGGAGACTCTTGATCGGCACGATTTGTTCCTTTGTATGATAAGGATGATGGATTAATTGTTGCAAAGGAGATCAGATAAAAGGAGAGCAGATAAAAGGAGGAGGATAGATAAGGGTTGAATCATTCCAGGAGTAGCTCAGTCACATCTATATCAGAGCTGTTGATCTCACCACTCTCTTGGATACTCCCTTGGGTGGATGCCCCTTGAGACCCTTCACCTTTCGGATCCTCTTCTCCTTCACCTTCTCATTATGCCTCCTCCTCTTCTATCTCGCCACCCTCTCGCTCATCATTGCTGTCATCATCATTTGATGGAATCCTTTGCGGATCATGCTCTGGGCCAAGCATCACTTTAACCTGGAAGGATGGCTCCTCAAACCATCCTAATTGGCGTGCGTACATGTCCATGGTTGTCTGATACAAATGTCGTCAATTAATGTTCTCTCTATCAACAATCCGAACAAGCCCGACTTCTGGAAGCTGGAACCCGTCTCCCACTATCTTCTACCAAAGTGCTTCAGTACTCACCGACTACTGCAGGGTTAGCCAGGCCGACCATAGCACAAGGAAAATTGTGTCAAGAGAAGGTTGAAACATATATCATATTTCCTTCCTGGGATGTTCTCTGTTCATTCCATGGGATCCCCCTCCACTACGTGATGAGGGTGTGTCCACACCATGTGACGTCCCCGCTGCTGAGGTCCCGACCTGTGCGGGGCCCGTTGACTGACGTGCTTCTGTACTTCCCCCTCTAACAGCACTCTTCCTGCTCTCTCACCACCCAGGTTCCTCACTAGCGACCTTGAGTTTCCAAACTCACTTCCAAAAAAGACCCTCAAGGTTTGATATGTCCCAAAGTTCTGCATACTCAGTTGAGAGGCTAGCATCAACTCTGGTGGGAAGAAAGGTGATGATGTCGCTGGAGCCATAGGTCGTGGACATCATCCACATTTTGTGAAGAACACATGTATTCATTTCTTCCTAGACATCTGTGTATACTTTTTTCGGCATCCGCTAGAGGCACCCAAACTGCCTGGAAAACATGGACGGCACGTAAGGCTTGTAGAAGATCTTCCCATCAATTCGGGCCACAAGAACTCTTCCTCTGATGCTCTGGAAGTACTCCCTCTACGCCAGTGAGCCTTGTCCATTGTCTATCATCTGGCCAGTCGGGGTGGGGAATGGGTTGAATGCGAAGTTGGCATGATTACCAATTCTGATCTTTACACCCACATAATTGAGAATCAGCGGCATGACCCCAAAAATTTTCAGCAGGGATGGTCGCAGGCCATTACCTCGAAGACGGATGGAATTCGGGAAGGTATATCCACCGCAATGAGCCACAACCCAACCTTAGAAGATCTCGAAGGGGCCACAGATTCTCCTAGGTGACCCCCTCTCAAGATGCATCCCAAAATGGCGTACAGATGATCCAGTACGGGGACCCCCAGATTGAATATTTTGTTAGAATCCATGATGACAGCCATCACCATGGTCACTAGACAGAATCCCATCCTTGCGTCAATCACCATAAATAGCCACCAATTCAGGAATGTGTAGAGAAATCCGGCGTAACGAACATTCGGGTCCTGACTCTCGTTTATGTTGTAGCCCAATAATTGGTAGTGTCCCACCACCAGGACCCTCTAGTACAATCCAATCTTTCTCCTCTATTCCACGGTTGGACACCGTATCCCTCACCCTGGAATCTTGAATGTCGGATCCCTTTCCAAGAACATGCTGAATCAGTCCTCGTAAAATATTTCCTTCATAAATCCTTGACCCCCAGAATCTCCTTAGCCATATCCAATAAGTATCATGTCACCATGGGGGTCCTTGATCCGTCTCCATAGGTTTTCATTAGTGTAAGGAATTCATCAAATTGGTGTCCCTCTAAAGGTATACCCCTGATGCAGTGAATTTCCCAAATACTGACACTGACTTCCCCATGATAAAGATGGAAGGTATTGGTATTGGGGGACCACTAAGTGAACAGCTCTGGCCCGAGCTCGTGCTGGCAGTAGAAGTGAAATTGCGATGTCCAAACTGCATAGAATAAGCCAATATATCACAGCTCGGCCCCAAATTGGTCACATATATGGTGAACCCAGTATTCCCAAGCCCATTCGCAGGTTATGTTGCCTCAGGACCGCAAGTCCCAATCCTATAGCCAGCCTTTAGCCTCTTCAGTGATGCTCTGAAGGATGGTTCTTGCATAGATGGTCGGGGAGCTCTCCACAACAGGGCCACTCCCTAAAATGTTCCTAGTCCTCAGGTTCAGGATATAAACATCCATATGTTTGGTTTCCCTGGAATGATGATTGTTGTGGTGATGTTGTATTGAGGGAGATTGTCCTCTCCGGTCACCCATGACCATGGTGTATCAACCTCAAAACCCGGAAAACGGACCTCCTCGAGAATACCAAAGTCCCATAGTGGCAGATGGTTGGACAGGGCGTACTCTTTTTTTTCTGGGGTTAGAATATTCAAAAGGTTATAGTTATTGGAGAAAATACTTTTTGTGACATAAATCTAAGGGTTTGAGACCATTTCAGCCCTCCGAGTAGCGGCTTCTCCCTCATCAGCCTGGTTTGCGCCCATCTTCTTCTGATAGGTTTTTGAGTAGCTGGTATGGAATATAAGGGGATGGCGTGAAAAATCAGTGACCATCGTGAAATATCAGGATGCATCATGAAAAACCCCAGGTTGTCTTGTAAAACGACGCCTGATCTCGGTGGAATTGCGCACAATCGGAGTGGTTTTTCGCGCGGGACAAGAGAAATTTTCGCACAAGAGATCTTGGAGAATGTCAAGAGAGGAAATTCGTATGGACCGTGGGACCCGCGGTGGATTTTTATAGGAAAATCCTTGTTTGTGTGCATGCGTGAAAGCGGATTCTACTCCCCATTGGGTTTTGCAGGCCACTACAGGTTTTTAGCACGCATAGACCCCACATAGTTCTGCATTTCGTCATTTCCCTCGTAATCCAACTGTAGAGACCCCTCACCGATCCAATTATAAGTGGGGGGGGGATTTGTAGACACTGAAAAATGCTCAAGGGCTGAAGAAGTTTTCCAAAGGACAAAGAGAAGTCATATTAGGATCCGAGCACCCAGTCCGGGGGGGATCGGAGGGGTCGTGTGAACAAAATTCACAAGTGCATGAAAAAATTATGCCCTGCATCGAATGTTCTGGGATTCATGAGATCTCTTCAGTGGGGGCGTGAAATATTTCATGCCCCGCCCCTCATGGTTGAAATTTCTCACCACCGACTACGGCACACAATTATTTCATGCCAACCTATTTTCCGCGCCCCCGAACACCTATAAATAGAAGGCGAGCCCCTTCGACTTTTGAGCCAAAAAGAATTTGAATTGGATCTCGTTCACAAAATTCTCCTTTTGTGCATGAAAATATGGCCTTCACTTACAATTCTTTTCTCACCAAGTCGCCATAGGTTCCACCTTCGTGTGAGATCCCCTTGGTTTCAGAATGAATTCCAATCCCTTTGGGGCCTGACCCTTGCGTGCAATCCCGTCCACTTGTGCCCAGGCCGACCAGTTTCACACGATCTTCTTCAATTGCGTGCAACCCAGTCATTACACACAATCCAGTCATGTGTGCGATCTCCTTCAATTACGTGCACCCCAGTCATTGCGTATAGTCTCTCTCAATTGCGTGAAATTTATTATCCTTGCATGTAATCCTTTCTATTTTTCTTGTAAAGACTCAGATCTACTTCCGCACCAAATCCTCACTGATTTCGCACTAGACCAGTGTTATTCATTCAAGGCAAATTATTTCGCATGCAGGCCTCAGAGGTTGCATGCAACTCTCCGAGACACATCACTACGGTGCTCCCCTGCTACCTCTTCACATTCAGTCTTCAAAATCCTCAGGTGTACCCTTGTGTAAGTTCCGGAAGATATTCTTATGGATGCCATTCGCAGGTGTCTCCCACGCCCTAGGCATCCACATCATGCACCACTTTCCTGTACGACCTTCTAGGCTCGTACGAAATAACTTCAAATTCCATTAGGCGATTCTTCCTGTTGCGTTCTTTCGCCTCATGCTTCTTCTCATAGTCACGCTAACGGCTATTGCTTCTCTGCATAGCCGTGATAACGTGGACCCCTCGTTGGTTATATCCATGACACCCCCTCTCCACGGCTTTGTCGATGCCTTCCCTTCCACAAGGATCATAGGGTAATAGTTATGTAAGTCTTATGGGGTGCAGAGCTAACCCACATCATCCAAGCTGCAGGACGTTAAATTGTGAAGCACCATCGTCCTCAGCACATGATGTTAAACTATGACATCGCCCAATGCGTCACAAGTTGGGTCCCCTTCCTTGGACATTATCCACTCCCACTCATCTACACGGGGATGGGATCACCCCTCACAGGGGATGAAATCCTCCTTATTGCAGTGGTGTTTGTCCGTGGGGAAAGGGCAGCCACCTTAGTGTAAGCCCCTAGATTTCCTTGTAAGAGGAAGCATCCCTACTCCTCCTTTCATCTTCGGTCCCCAGGGCCAGCGAAGGGCGTGGTGGGAAACAATTCTTCTCCTTTTTTCGGTACCAAATCCCTCTCATGCTGCACTTTGTCGCAATCGGGCCCCCATCTTGGAGTATGTCCCAAATTCTCAGGATGCTAACCATGCATAAGCCCTTGTTTCCTCTATTGGGCTGCCTTAGAACATAAGCCCCTCCCCATATCCCACAAACACACATTTCGCAATGTGAACGTCAGGTCTCTTATATCTCTGGTTTCTCACACCAAGAATGACTCACGTGATCGTAGAGCAAGCACTGACTAAGACCAACACCTTGGGCCACCTCCTAGTGTATGCCCCAACCCATCCTGAACTATGAGGAATTTGATCCATGTCAGGGCATGGTATGTAGGAATATTCCACGATGTTTAAACCCAACACCTTGGTCAACCTCAGAGTGTAAGCCCCAACCCATCCCGAGCTACGAGGACATTGATCCATGTCAAGGCATAGTACGTAGGAAGCCTCCATGAGGTTCAAGCCCACCACCTGGTCATTCCGGAAATCTTCACATCGGTTCACCACAACCTTAGGCCGCCTTAGAGTGTAAGCACCAACCCATCCAAAAAATTGAGGAATTTGATCCATGTAAATTCATGGTACGTAGGAAGCCTCCACGAGGTTCAAGCCCAACACCTTGGGCCACCTTAGAGTGTAAGCCCCAACCCATCCCAAACTATGAGGACTTTGATCCATGTCAAGGCATGGTATGTATGAAGCCTCCACAAGGTTCAAGCCTAACACCTTGGGCTGCCTCGGAGTGTAATCCCCAACCCACCCCAAACATCGAGGATTTTGATATATTTCAAGGCATGGTACATAGGAACCCTCCACGAGGTTCAAGACCAGCCACCATTGGCCCCGACCGTCTCCCTTTCATTGTGCCAAGCCCCTTTCCACATGAACTATGAGGACGTTGATCTTTGATATTGCAAGGTACGTAGGAATCCTCTATGAGGTTCAAGCCCACCATCCACATGGACCCCAAGACCTTGTTCACGTCGGTTCACCGACTCCAACCCATTACCGATCTACGAGTACATTGATCCATGTCAAGGCATGGTACGTATGAAGACTCCACAAGGATCAAGCCCACCACCCAGTCATTCTGACCATTATCACATCAGTTCACCAACACCTTGGGTTGTTTTAGAGTGTAAGACCCATCCCATCCAGAACTATGAGGACTTTGATGCCTGTTAAGGCATGGTACACATGAATCCTCCAAGAGGTTCAATCATAGCACCTTGGGTTGCCTCAGAGTGTAAGCCCCAACCCATCCTGAACTAAGAGGACCTTGATCCATGTAAAAGCATGGTACATAGGAAGCCTCCAGGAGGTTCATTCCCAAATTCACCTTCTCCCTTGCGATGGTCATATTTCATCCCCCTTCACTTCATCACTAATCCTGATCCTCAGCCTGGCCGCCACCTCCCGGTGGGATCATGCCACCCCCACTCCCCATTCCATCAAACAACATTCGGGAAACCACCCACGTGTTGGCCCCAATGTTAGAGTTCCCTCCAGGGGGTTCCTCCATCTGATCCACTCTAATCATTGTTCCGATCAGTCTAATCTATCTCCTCTTGACGTAAATCTTGTGGCATACCATGTGTTAAACATGGGAAGCTGAGGAAAACTTCAAATACATGCCCATGGAATATGATTCCCTACGATCGATGCGGGATGCCTCGAGCTTCCGCACCCTCGAGAAGCCCCATAATAAGGGACAAAAGAAAGACACACCAATCCCCCAGCGTCTAGATTCGCCCGTGATTCCCATTGTGACTACTCCCCTAACCGACTGTTGCTTCCCTTAACAGACCCTTTAGAATGTCCTCACAGAAGCAATATAATTAACTGGTGTCCATGAAGATATGTTGTCAGGAAGAGTTTCATGAAAAATGTCTTACGTCTATATGGTAGACCCGTACTAGGCGACGAGATCTGAGGAGGAATCCACAGAAGGAAGAACAGACATCCCATCACCCCCTTTCAATCAAGGAGCAGACGTCCCTAAGTAAGGAGTCGATGTTGCCCGCCTTTGGAAAGTGGGAATGCGTGGAAACAGCCGCACACCCTCCATAGACGGATGTGTGCACCCAGGAGAAAGTGTCAGAAATAGATGGAATTAATTCCATTTAAATAACTCAATCACAAAGAGTATCAGGATTTTACACCACACGACACCTCCTTTCTTCTTCCTCCTCTCTTATTCCTTCTCTCTCCCAAATTGTGATGGACCCGTAGTGTCGCCTCACTCCGTTTAGCCCTAGAAAACGCCATTTCATCTTATTTTTGGGGAATTTAACACTATATCTTCATGGTACGGACTCTGCTTCTATCCTTAATCAGATTTATTTTCATATTTTGGTTATATTTGATAAATTGTCAAAACCTAGATTTAAAACATTACCCTATTTTGAGGATTTATTTCACATAAAATGATAATCTGAAATTATTATTTATGATTAGAGTGTCTTGATTACACATGATTTTTTCAAATTGGTTTTATAGTATTTTTTACTGGGTCATTAGACTTAATAGATTTTTTTTATGACATTTAAGGTTACTAAAACATTGTTACTTCATATGATTATTTGATATATGATTATTATTGAAATATTTTGAAAGTTAGTATTTGTTTCCAAAATTTTCGGTTTCATAAATACATAGAATTATTTTAATTTTTTTTGGTTTTTTAGGGATTCTATAACTCTAAAATAATTTTACCCTTTCTTTGTTGCTTTTGGTGTTTTTCGTTTGGGTATTCATTTCATTTGTGTCCCGGTAGCTTTTTTTTCTTGCCCTTGAATGTATGTCTAAATATAAGCTATAAAATAATATAATATTTTCATGTGATCATAATTATTTATTTTTTTATAATAATTTGAGCACGCATAATATATTTGTGCACACACATAATAATTTGGGTGTGCAGAATCCTTGTTTTCATTAATTAATTTGTTTTAAATTATTTGCGCACCCATTATCATTATTCTTTAGTCAATAATTTTTTGATAATAATTTTCATGTTAATAATATTTATGAATTAGTAATATTTATTCATAATAAGTCCTTGTGCGTATAATATTTGTTTATAATAATATTTAAGCACGTGCATAATATTTTTTTTATAATAATATTTTTTTATAATAATATTTACTTACAATAAAAAATTTTGGTGCACCTACATATATTATATATTTCTAAGTTTTCTATGTCTAGATATTTTTTTGTTAATGTTTTTGCATGTTTTCCTGAGTGTAATAATAAATTTCATGTTAATAGATTTGATTATGAAATTATTTAATATATATATATATCATTTGAAATAAATATAATAGATTGGTTTTTAATAATGATGAGAAAATTAATTTAAGGAAAATATTTTATTAAAAATTTATTTATAAGAATTGTTTTTATAAAAACATTAAAAAATTTGTTTTAACGAAAAACAATGAAAATTTAGAATTTGTAATATTTTTTAAAATCATAGTGAATAATAATTAAGATATTGTCTTTTAATAGTTGGTAAAAAAATTAACAAATACAATAAATTATTATAAATTTATTAATATAATTAATTACTATAAGTGTAATATTAGTTTAAACAATTAGTAAAATTAAATAAATAAATTATAATATTTTATAATTAATAAGAATTTTTTATTAATAAATTTTTAATACTAGTGATAATTATAAAATAATAATTATTTGAAAAAATTATAATAAAATTTAATAACTTTTAGAAATTTAGAATAATTCATTTAAAATGTTGTATTAATTAAAATATTTAGTTTTAATATTAAATATAAATGTTGTATAATCACCCAACTCACATAACTATTATAATTCATCTATGGTAAAAATTATTAATTTAAAAATTATTAATTTAAAATATTTATGAATTTTAATTAATTATTAATTAAAAAAATTGAATTCAATTATATTTATAATTTATTTATATAAATTATAAATTCAAGGTAATTAAATTTATTTACAATCAAAATTAACTATAAGTAAAAGTATTTATTATATATATATATATTCATGTAGATTTGATATTTGATATTTGTTTACAAATGAGTTAGAATATATTTGATGTTTTTTTATTAATGAAGAAATCATGATATATATATTATATTTATTAAAATTGTAATAATAATTTAAATAAATTAATAAATATTATTATATATTTTATAATAATTTAAATCATTTATGAAATTGTAAAAATAATAATTATTACATAATAAAATTTTAATGACAAAATTGCAAAAATAATTGAAGAAATTATGATATACATATATATAATCATTACACAATTTATGATAATTTAAATAAGGAATAATAATCATTAAATTATAATAATTACATAATTTGTAATAATTTATAATAATTAATAATTCTCACTACAAAATTTATAATAATCATCATTACATAATTAATAATATTCAGTACATAACTTATAATAAATTTTGATATATATATAGAAATTATTGATTAATTGATAATAATTTCATATAAATGTTTAATTAATTAAAATAAACTTTATTAATAACATGTATAAATATTTTAATATATATTTTTATATAAAATAAATAATTATATAAATAAAATTAATATAAGATTAAAAATGATATGCCCACATGAGATGTAACGAAACAGTCGACGATAACAAATGTTATATCGCTCTTGGGGTAAACCCCACATCTCAGACCTAACGATGGTCTATTATTTTTCATAGAATAAATATTTTGGGAGAATATTTAAATTTTAGTAAGTGATTATTATAAAAAGAATAAATGAATTACCCTCTCGTGCAATCTAATGAAACAATCTACTCTAAAAATGTTATATCATGATTATGGTAAAACCAACATCCCATACCCAATTTTTATCTCTAATATATCATATAAAACATAGATTTTGAAAAAAAAATTAATTTATATAATAATTTATAATATAGATATTAAATTAATTACCTTATCATGCATTGTAACATTCCGGTGCTCACAAATCTAATGTTAGAGATAGGGTAAAACCCACATCATTTACCCAATGGTGATCTCCAATTTATCACATGACAATATGTTCAAGATATATTCATTTATTATCATTAAAATAATATTTTTCTGATACATTATATTTAATATTTTTATTTTTATCTATGTTGAGCCTCTACAAGCCCCATAAACTAGTGCCAACTTAGTGCCTCACTCTACTAAAACTTCCTAGAATATTTAAATATAGTAAAATATAATAATAATTTTCAACTCATTAAAATGATCAGCAATAATTTTTATTATTCGTGTTGTATTCTAGATAACTATAGACTTAGTAAGTAGACACCAGTATCTATTCCGAGATTTTTATTGGATAAATAATAACAAAATAAACCCAATGGATCTGGTTTTAATCATGTCTACATTAAAGGTGTTGAAGAAATTATATAATTTTCACTGTAAAATATAGATTATTTTTGTAGGAGGGATTAAATCTATGTGTCAGAAATGTGATCTTACGAAATTTGAATCATTTGAAATGGTTGGACATAATCTATTGAATTTTGTTTTTCAAAAAAATTATACATTTTGGTATCAACTAGGTAAAAATAATTCATTAGAAAATTCCATTTTTTGGTCTAGATCTATCATTTCGGAATTTAATTTATGAGGCAACTGGGCTATCTATTCCTAAAACAATAACTCAGAGTGATTTTCTAAATCCAGAATCAAAACAATCAAAGTTCTACAACTTGTTTAAATCTACTGAGGATGCCTTATATCCAGTAATCTAAATGAGAAAATTTGAAGATGTTATAGATTTTATGGGTATTAAATCATATTTTGGAATGTATTATAGTTTTATCAATAAGATTTTATATTTGATTAAGTCGTTATTTTCTGATGGAAATACATTGCCTGCAAGTTTCTGTGAATGTAAAAGGTTGGTTCAAAATTTTGGTCTAAGTTATCAGAAGATCTGGGCATGTTCAAATGTCTACGTCTTATATTACAGTTACAATTTTTGGACCCTCCCAGATATTGTAGTTTTCATAATCACAAATTATTTCATAAAACAGATTCTACACTTTAATGCAATTTTAATATCACTATGTGAACCAACTTTTTCATACATCAACATTTACTTTAATAAGTAAATTGATTATAAGTCATGAATCAATATGTTTATCAGTGTATTTTTACATATACATTGATTAACAATTCTTCCTGTAATGGTATATGCAAGACAAAATCTTCACAATCATTTGCAGATCCCCTTATACCGAAGTTGACACACCAAAGTTCGACAGACCAAAGGATGACTCGCCGATGTTCGACTCAACGTAGTCGACATAATGACACTGAAGTCGACAAACCGAAACCGAAGTTGACACACCGAAATACGACACCCCAAAATACGACACTCCGAAATATGACACACCGAAGTAAGAAAGCCCGATGTTCGACAGACCTAATTTGACACATCGATGTACGACAAATCGAAGTATGATAGATTGAAGTCGACACACTGAAGAGAACACACCAAAGATTATAGACCGATGTTATCAAACCAGTGTTGACACACCGACGATGATTGACCGATGTTATCAAACTGTAGCCGACACACTGAAGATGACTCAGTGACTGATATAAATAACTTTTTTCATTTTATTTATTCAAATTTATTTGTAATGGTAATATATTGAAAAATTAATGTTTCTGACATTATTTAATGTTGTCTGTATGAGTATCCGTAGACAAGTATGAGGTGCATGCATGTGTAAAGATCATTATGCCTTGAGGATCGTGGGGAATAAAAGGAACTCATCTTTAAAGTTAAAGATATGACAATAGTTGTACACGGTGAGACACAGACTATGCGAATATGAAAAGAGAATAACTAAGTGCTTGAGATTACAAAAATACTGTAACAAGATACCTTCTCCAAAAAGGGCTTCTATATACATTGAGACATAAAAGAGCTAAACCTTTTCACTCCATGAAGCTAGATTATAGAAACCATAATACACTATTCTGAACACAACTTCGAGAAGAAGACTCAAATACCATATTCTCAACATTCAATGAGTCTAGAGCTTTACTTCACAAAACCCAGAGAATTATTAACTCTATTCTCTTTCTTAACTCTATTGTGTTTTATATTATCTATTTGAGAAGTGTGTATATTTTATTGTATAACACACACTGTCTCCTCAACATAACTGGAGGATATCAAACTATCCTCATACTCAATCACTTATTACATTTTGTTTCCCACGAATAACAATGGTAGTAGTAAAGTGTGACCTAGAAATCTAGGTGTGCTTTTGTAAACCCCGATCTAGTGTGTGGATCAAATGTTTATTTATATAAAATGCTTGGTGTTAGGTGATCACCATGTAGAAAGGAATAAGTCTCTGCTTGAGACTGAACCTCTTGTTTACATTGTTGTGCCAATCTTCAATTACTCTGTTTTGTTTTATCTGATGCATATATTTTCTAAAACATAATCCTATTTCTTTTTAAACATTGATAGTTAGTTTTGGTTAGTGTGTGTATTTGGTAAATTCAGTAGACTTGTTTCAAAAGTTGAATTGGTGTTATATACTGATTCATCTGAAGATTAATTACCCTTTGAGGATCATGTTGACCAGTTCAACATTTACATTTCTACTACCTAAATTAAATGGTCCATTTTTAAAATTGGGGGTTTTCTTAACCATAATGTTTTTAACATAAATTTAAATTGGAACTCAATTCACCCCCCTCTTGAGTATCCACTCCGACCATCATTTTTTATCATATTTTTTATTTATTTTCATGTTTTTGAAAAAAAAATTAACTGTGATTTTAGTTATATCTTAATGATCTTAAAATTTCTGTCATATCTAAATTTTCAGTTTATTAAATTCTAAGTAACTATGGAAAATAGAGTTGAGGGTGCTGCTACTAACATTCCACCTTTATTTAATGGTAATAACTATGCTCATTGGAAATTAAAAATGAAAATGTATCTAGGAAGTATGTGACCTAAAATCTGGGATATAATTGAAGGGAAACATGTATTTCCTGCTACTGCTAGGGACACATGGTCTCAGGTGACTAAAGCCACATATAATAACAACAGTAAAGAAATGAATTCCTTTTACTATTCTTTAGGTGATGACGAATTCAAAAGAATATCTGCTAGTTAAACTATATATGAAATTTGGGATTCTTTAGTTGTTTCTCATGGGCGAACAACTAATGTTAAAGAAGTGAGACAAAATACAAACACTATTAAATATGATAATTTTATAATGAAGCCTTATAAACCTATATCTGAAATGTATCTCAAGTTCAAAGAAATATTGAACACTATGAGTCTGCATGGAAAACAAGTGAAAAACAAAGATCAAATCATGAGACTGCTTCGGTGCCTACCGGACAGATGGAGGGGATCTTCTGTTTCCATCCGAGAATCTCGTGACATAAGAAAGCTAGCAGTTAAGGAACTAATAGGCATGCTTATGATGTACGAGGAAGAACTAAATGTTAATCAAGAAGTAGATGAGGAACCAAGGAAGAAATCAGAAGCATTCAAGACTGCTACCTCAAAGAGAAAAAATAATGAAAAATCTCATGTTCATGAAGACAACTCCAATAGAGAAGAGTCAGATTCCGACAGTGATGAGGAGATGGATCATCTTGCAGGGGGATTAAAAAAATTCTACAGAAAGAAGAGATTATTAATGTAGTCAAACAATAAGGGAATGTATGATAGCAAGGGATAATGGAAGAAAGACATAAAATGGAATGACAACTCAAACGAAATAATCTGTTATGACTGCAAAGAAAAAGGTCATGTGAAGGAAGACTGTCCAAAGCTGAAATTTAAAAAGAAATATTAAGATAAGGGAAAGGGTTATAAAAAGTCTGTGAAAGCTTCCTGGAGTTCTTCTGAAGACATCTCTGGAGGATCAGATTCTTCTGATAGTGAATAGAAAAATCATGCCAACTTGTGTTTCATGACAGAAACATCTAAGGTAACACTTAACTCGCCTATACATAATTCCTATTATTATGATAACAAGAGTGAGTTACATAATGATGAATATATGAATAATGATGAACTATTTGAATATTGTGAAATGCATGAGGATACCTTTAATGAGCTCAAGGACAAATATAAATCACTAAAGATACAACATGCTTTAAATGAAAATTATATGTCAAGTCTGGATATTGAGAAAGGAAAATATGCTTAGCTGTTAAAAGAAAATACCAAACTCAAATTATAAAATGAAAAATTGAAGATAGATATTGAAGAATTTACTGCTGGTAGAGATAACCTGACTCAGTTTTTAGGACAATAGATTGCCTCAAAATATACAACTGGTTTAAGATATCATCCTGGATAAAGAAGGATCATTAAAACTAAATTTATTTCAAAATCTGGACAGTTTACAGCGAGTTCATGTTCTGGACAATTTCTTGAAATAAAAATTACTAAATGACTGAAAAAAGTTTTTATGTCTCAAAATATATATGCTGATTATTGAAAATTTGTGAAAAAAGTACAGTCTCCCAATGTTTTACATACTAACCTCTCAGGACCAAATAAAATCTGGGTACAAAAGTTACCCCATGTCTAATATGTCTTACAGGGATGTTTCTTAAAGAGTTCCTACAAGACTCTGTGGTACTTGGAAAGTGGATGTTCAAGACATATGACAAGTGACTACTCATGCTTCAGGAGCCTAATCAAGGTTCATGGTGGATACATAACTTTTGGTGATAATGAAAAGGAAAACATCATCATCTTAGGCCCGATCAGTAGCCATAATACAGTATTAATTTCCAATGTACTTTTTGTTGATAGATTAAAGTAAAATTTACGTAGCATCTCTCAGTTGTGTGATGATGGTCTCAATGTCAAATTTGAAAATGATTCATGTAATGTTTTTAATTCCAAAAATTATTTAATATTTAGTGCTCTCAGAAATGAGAATGTGTATGTTGTTGACATTAATTATTTAGTTAAGAAAAAATTTTCTTGCATAAATGATTTTTATATGGAATCCTGGTTGTGGTATAGAAGACTAGGAAACTCCAATGTGCATTCTCTTATGAAACTGACTAGGAAAGGTTTAGTTAGAGACTTACCTAATCATGAATTTTCACTTGAAAAAGTGTGCAATCCCTCTCAAAAGGGAAAGCAACAAAAATTTTATTTCAAACCAAATAAATAAGTTTCTACTTCTCAACCGCTTGAGTTGGTTCACATGGATTTGTTTGGTCTATCAATAGTTTCATGTTTAAATGGGAAGCACTATGTTTATGTATGTGAAGATTATTTTTCTAGATACACTTGGGTATACTTTCTAGCTCACAAAATTGAATCTTTTTCTTATTTTATCAAATACTCCAAGTCTGTGGAAAACCTTAGTGGACTTAGAATCAAGCCCTTGAGAAGTGATCATGGCCACGAGTTTCAAAATAAGGAGTTTGAATCCTATTTCTCACACAATGTCTATAGTCAGAATTTCTCTGCTCCTAGAACACCTCAACAAAATGGAGTCGTGGAAAGAATAAATTGGACCATCCAAGAAATACCTAGGACTATGCTTAGTGAATATAATTTACCTATTTATTTTTGGGCGGAAGCTGTAAATACAGCTTGTCATACCATTAATAGATTCTTGATTAGACTTGTTATTATGAATAACCCTAATTAACATTGGAACAATAGGAAGCCTAAGGTTAAATAATTCAGAGTTTTTGGTTGAAAAGTATTTATCCTTAATACTAAGGACAATCTCGATAAATTTTCCTCCAAAAGTGATGAAGGAATTTTCTTAGGTTACTCAATCTTGAGTAAAGCCTATAGAGTATTCAATAAAAAAACTAAATGTGTGGAAGAGTCATTTCATGTCAAATTTTATGAGACACGTCAACATGAACCCAAAACCTCTCTTGAATATCTTGAGGATGATATGTCAACTCTGAAAATTAATGATAATGATAGTGAATCCCCTATAAAAGTAACCAATTCTGGGACTCTTTGAGAATCTGAACCTATTGAGTCTGAACCAATAGAAAATCATAAAGAGTCTAGTTCATATATTTCTAGAGGTATTCGAACTCTCAAGAATCATCTTTTAGATGTTGTAGTAGGTGATTTAAATTGATGGACATAAACTAGAGCTTCTTTGAGAAACTAGGTTGAACTTCAAGATTTTCGTTCACAACTTGAACCCAAAAATATTAATGATGCTATCAATGATGAATTTTGGGTGATGGCTATGCAAGAAGAATTAAATATATTTGAAAGAAACAAAGTCTGGGAACTGGTTGAAAGACCTAAGGACACTTTGACAATAGGCACTAAATGGTTTTTTAGAAACAAAGTTGATGAGTCTGGTAATATAGTTAGAAACAAGGATAGATTATTTTCCCAAGGTTATAGTCAAGAGGAATAAATAGACTATGAGGTGGCCTTTTCACCTATATCTATGTTAGAGGAAATTAAGATACTACCTTCTTATGAAGATCATCATAATTTCAAACTTTATCAAATTGATTTCAAATGTGCTTTTCTAAATGGGTATATAGGTGAGGATGTATTTGTTGAACAACCACCTGGACTTAAAAATCCCCATTTTTCCAAACATGTGTTTAAACATTCTAATGATTTATGTGGTCTAAAGAAAGCTCCAAGAGCTTGGTATGATAGACTTAGTTCATTTCTTATATCAAAAGGTTTTACTAAAGGAATAACAGATCCTACTATATTTATTAAAAGGATTTTAAAAGATGTTTTAATATTACAAATTTATATAGATGATATATTTTTTGGATCTTCTAAAAATTATTTATGTACTGATTTTTCATAAATAATGGAAAATGAAATTGAAATGAGTTTAATTGGAGAACATAAATTTTTGCTGGGATTTCATAATTTTCAAAATAAAGATGGTATTATTTTAAATAAAAGTAAATATACTAAATATCTTTTAAAAATTTTTGGTTTGGATGTTAGTAAAGGTAGTGAAATACCAATGAGTACCACTTGTAAATTGGATGCTGATGAAGCTAGGGAATCAGTTGATCAAACCAACGACAGAGGTATGATAGGTAGTATGCTCTATCTTAGTGCTAGGAGACATGATATTATGTTTACTGTGTGAATGTGTGCTCTCTTTCATGCTAATCTGAATGAATATCATTTAAATGTTGTTAAAAGGATTTTCAATTATAGAAAATATACTCCAAACATAGGACTATTTTATCCAAGAGGAAAACAATTTGATTTAATAAGTTATTCAGATGGTGACTTTTTTGGTTGTAAACTAGATAGGAAAAGAACCTCCCGTACATTTAACTTGTTAGGAAAGTCAATAGTATCCTGGTGTAGTAAAAAACATAATTTGGTTGCATTATCTACTATAGAATAATAATACATTACTGCTGGTAGTTGCTGTGCATAAATTTTGTGAATGAAACACAATTTACTAGTCTATGGATATCAATTCAAACATGTCTCCATTAATTGTGACAACACTAGTGCTATTAACATCTCTATAAATCTAATTTATCATTCTAGAAAAATTCTCATTCATGTAAGACATCACTTTTTGAGAGATCATTATCAAAAAGGTGGTATAACTTTTGAGTTTATTAGTATTGAACATCATCTTGCTAATATATTCACTAAACCCTTAAATTCTGAGAGAATGAATTACATCAAAAATGAACTAGGAATGATAAATTAGTAACCAATCTTTATAAAACCAATCTTTGTGAAACTGATTTTTATGAAACTGATTTTTATGAATCCAGTCTTTTTAAAACATATTTTTGTGAAACTGATTTTTATGAAACCGGTCTTTATAAAACTGATCTTTATAAAACCGATCTTTTTTAAACGAATTTTTATAAAACTAATTTTTATGAAAACGAACTTTTTAAATTCGGTTTTTGTGAAACTGATTTTTATGATACCGATCTTTATAAAATCGATCTTTTTAAACCGATTTGTGTGAAACAGATTTTTGTGAAAGCAATCATTATAAAATTGATCTTTATAAAACCTATTTTGTTGAAACCAATCTTTATAAAACAAATCCTTTTAATGTGATATTTGTGAAACCGATTTTTGGGAAACCGGTCTTATTAAAAACGATTCTTTGACACCAATATACTTAAGGGATGTTTTGTAAATTCTGTCTGCTTTATGTGATACGATGATGTTTTATCTATTTCGACATTCCACATTTAAATTTTATGTCTTCCGATTTACAATCCCAAAATGATATATTATGTCTAATCCAAACCGACCATTCACCTTCTCCATAGCCTTAAATCCTTCTACATTTTGTCACACTCTCTCTCTAGATTGATCGATCGACTTTTAACCTCTCAACACAGCTAAAATCCAAAGCTTCACCATGGAAAGGACTAAGAGTTCCATGGAAGAACCTCAAAAATTTTCTCCTGCTAAGCATCAGATGGGTGAAACTAGTGGTTTTGCGAAACCAATCTTGGAAAGTCTAGTAGTTACAATAGAAAAGGAAGTTTCTATTGAGTGGCTTCTGTTAAGAAATTTTTTTCTGATAAAGGTACTGGAATCTCAAGGGTGGCTCAGTTGGTTTACCAACTATGAAGGACCTTTTTATCCCCAGCTAGTGCATGAGTTTTACCAGCATTTGAGTATAACACTGGATGAAACTGAGGAAAAAAAGATGAAATATGTCGTAAAAGAAAAGGGAGTAGCTTTTTCATCCAAAGAATGGGCTGAATGCTTAGTGGTACTTCATGAAGGTGTATATGCTGACTATCCTAGTAATATTCCACCCTCTTAAAATTTGTTTTCATATGAAAATCCTCTGATGTAGATGAATGGAAATGAAGAGTCCAGAAGGACTATTACAAATGAATTTGAAGGAGAAGTTATATTGTTTTCTATGTTCATACAACATAAAATCTGCGCAAATAAGGGATATTTTTCTGCAGTGAAATATCAGGATTTCTTCTTGATATTTTTTTTCAAACATGGAATAAAGGTGAATCTTTGCCGATATCTCATGGTACGTATTTCTGAATTGATTAAGCCATATAAGAAGGTCACCGGCTTATATTATCCAAGGATGGTTTCTGCCATGTTGAAAAAATTATATTGTCAAGTAGATGGAGATGAAGTTATCAGTTCCTACAATGGTTTTTATCTTTAGAAAGAAATTTTCAAAATGATGAAAATATTTTGGAACCCATGGAAGAGACGTTGGGTAGGATATGATGAAAGTTTGTATAAGGAGTTCAATCTGGTTGACCATCCTTCTAGACCAAAGGACCATGTTTATCCAGGTCTCAAACCAGGAGAAGATCTAGTTTATTCTGATGAGGATGCTGAGGCTAAAATGGCTAGGGAAAAAGGATCTCCTTTTAATGATAGGAGGGATCTTGATATTGCTAAATGTCCTAAGAATATTACTTATGGACCTACTAGTCCACCTATGGAATTTCCTTCAAGAGAAACTATTCTAGGTGATGAAGAAGAGGAATAAAAAGAAGTTATTGGAGATGAAGTTATGTTAAAAAATCAGATGAGGAATCTAATGATGATGATGGAGGTGGTGGTGGTAATAGTGATAATGGAGGAAGTATTAAGAATGTGAGTTACTCTGTAAATGTGGGACAACAAGGGGTTGACAGATCCTGTGAGGAATCTATTCATGGAGCTGGTGATGGAATTGAGCCGGCGGATCAACTGGGTGATGATCATAGAGATGATGGACATGAGGACAAATCACTCCATCCCAATGCTGAAAACCAAGATATCATTCAGGAATTTAATGATATTACAGCTGTTGGCCATGACGACGAAGATGTAGGTCCCCTGCCTCAAATTGAGGAAGTACCTTGTGAAGTTGAAATAGCTAGAGCTCAGGCGGAACCAGCTGTTAATTTGGTTCATGTCCCCATAAAAGGTGTTAAGGACTGATAACATGATGAAGAAATTAATGATATTGATGTTATTCCAGAGCATCAGAGAATAAGGGTACGAATTGATACCGTTGAGCCAAGAGATTGGACCTGTGGAAGATAGTGGAATAATAATCCAGGCTATATTCTCTTCAGTTTAGATTATGACTCAGATGAGGATAGGGTACCTCCTCCTCCTGTTCCTCAAGTCTATTATGATCCCGAACCTGTTTCATCTGTTCCTCTAGTCGAACCTCCACCTCAACAACTTATAGCTTACTCAGTGCCTAGTAACTATGTCATTGATTCTGATTTAGAAATGTTTAAGAATGAGATATGTGAGTTTGTGATCACTTTCGTGGTATAAAGAAATGAAGCCTCCACCTCAATAAGTATCTCAGATGCTAATGCAAAAAAGATTTCAAGAATTTTGTTTCCGGAGATTCAACTGAATCTTCTTACTACTATTGAAACTATTATTAGGCCCAACACTTTTCTAAGAGAAGAAGTAAGAAGGACGAGAAATAAGTCGAATTCCTCAACCTATGATTTCAATACCTACTTTATTGGTGTTCTGGAAGTTCTTAGGAACTAGGTAACTCATCTACTCAGTGTAGATTTGATGAAGTTGAATGAAAATCTTAGAAAACGTTGGTTGTCCCATCGATCTTCAAGAGTGGAAGAAGTGTTTCTGCATATATAGAGTCTCTCAAGGGTTTGATGAGAGAGGAAATTCAAAAACTCCAGTTTGTTTCCGAAAACGAAACCCTTGAAAATGTACATCAGAATACAGATCTTGTGTACAATGTGGTCAGACAGTGCACCAATGAAGCCTATGTAGCTCAGAAAGAAATTCTGGAAAAAGTGGATAAGTATTTCACTAAGATATATACCAAGAATGACCTCATCAATAGTTTCAAGTTTCTGGAAGAAAATCTTCGAATCCCCCTAGTCACAAAATATTTTAAAAGGAAAATTATCCTATTTAAAGAGTTTACACCTTTACAGTGTACATTTACGGAGAATAAGGATGACTTTGAGAAGGTAGTGCAATATAGAGGAGAAATAATTATCGACTTCATCAAACTGCTCAAACCTTATATGCATGTTCAGGATGAGGATATTGTGGTTCCTCCAGCTGCTTTAATTGGTACTGCATCTTGGCCTCCTACTCCAATGATTGTCTCTCATGCTCTTACTCAGATTCGACCGATCATTGCTGAGCAGTCTCCCAGCCATGTGTTGTCAGAGAGAATGTCTAAACTTGCATCTACTGTTCCGAAAGGTCTTACTCTACTTGGTGTTGTAATCAGATCACCTCCATCCTCTGCCAATCCCAATCCTTCTTCTTCTCCATTGTATCCTTTAGAAAAAAGAAAATCTCATCTGCTTCCAAAGCTTTCGTGATGGATTATTTCTTTTTGATAGGGATTTGGTCTTTTAGTTTGTCTTTTACTCTTAGGACTTTGTATAAAAATTCTTATGGTATCTTTCATTTCTCTTAGTTACCCTTACTACTTTTCTCTTTTTGTTAGTCCCAAAAGGGAGAGAAAATAAGGATGGAATATACAATAAGGATGGCAGAAACTCTACTTAATCCATTTAGTGGAGGGGTGATTTGTTTTAAATAAATTATATGTCAAAGATATATTTATATTTATGTATGAAATTATTTGTGATTATCAAAAAAGGGGAGATTGTTGGACCCTCTATGATATTGTAGATTTCATAATCACAAATTATTTCAATATACAGATTCTACTGTTTCAAGAAATTTCAATATCTCTATGTGAATCAATTTTGTCATACAACCCCATATATTTTAATAAGTCAATTGATTATAAGTCATGAATCAATATTTCAACAAGCGTATTTATAGATATACACTGATTAATAATTCTTCTTGTAATGGTATATGCAAGACAGACTCTTCACAATCACTTTTGGATTCCCTGAGTCAAAAGTTGACAAACCGATGTTCGACAGACTGAAGGATGAGTCAATGATGTTTGACTCCACAAAGTCTACATACCGACACCGAAGTCGACAAACTGAACTGAAGTTGACATACAGAAATACGACACACTGAAATATGACACAATGAAATATGACACACAGAAGTATGACAGGCCGAAGATTGACACACCAAAGTTGACACACTGAAGTACGAATGAACGAATTATGACAGACCAAATTCGGCACACCAAAGATGAAACACCGAAGATGATAGACAGATGTTGTCAAACTGAATATGACACACCGATGATGATAGACCGATGTTATCAAACGTAAGCCGACACACCAAAGATGACTCATCGATTGATATAAAGAATTGTTTCTATTTTATTTATTCAAATTTATTTCTAACGGTTATATGTTGACAAATTAACATTTCTGACATTATTTAATGTTGTCTGTAAGTGTATTCATAGACAAGTACGATGTACATGCACGTGTGAAGATATTTATCCCTAGAGGATTGTGGAGGATAAAAGGACCTCATATTTTACATTAAAGACGTGGCATTAGAATTACACACTAAGACATAGGTTGAACGAATACGAAAAGAGAAGAACTAATAGCTTGAGATTACAAGAAGACTGTAACAAGCTACCTTCTCCAAAAAGGGATTCAGTATACATCGATACATAAAAGAGTTGAAACTTTTCACTCCCTGAAGATGGATTACAGAAACCACGATAATCTATTCTGAAGACAACTTCAAGAAGAATACTAAAATACCATATTCTGAACATTCATTGAGTCTAGAACTTTACTTCAAAACACAAATAGAATTCTTAACTCTATTCTCTATCTTAAATCTGTTGTGTTTTATATTCTCTATTTGAGCAGTGTGTATATTTGTTTGTATAAAACAAACAGTCTCCCGAACATAACTGGATGATATCAATTTGTCCTACTACTCAATCACTTATTACATTTTCTTTCCCATGAATAATGGTGGTAGAGGTCATGTGTAACATAGACAGCTGGGTGTGCTGTTGTAAACCCCAATATAGGGTATGGATCAAAATTTTATTTATATAAACTTCTTGGTGGCAGGAGATCACCGAGTGGAGAGGATTATGTCTCTTCTTGATATTGAACGTCTTGTTTACATTATTGTTCCAATCTTTAATTACTCTATTTTGTTTTATCTGTTGCTTATATTTTCTATAACATAAAACTGTTTCAGCTTACACTTTGATAGTTAGTTTTGGTTAGTGTGTGTATTTGGTTAATTCAGAAGACATTTTTAAAAAGATGAATTGGTGTTCTACCCTAATTCATCTCAGGATTAATCACCATTTGAGAAACATGTCACCCAGTTTAACATTTACATTTCTACTTCCTTAATTAGCTGGGCCATTTTTAAAATTGGGGGTTTTCTTAACCATAATTATTTTAATAAAATTTCAAATTTGAACTCAATTAACCCCCCTCTTTATTATCCAATCCGACCAATAGTTATGAATATTTGGTTGATTTTCTAACACATAGAGAATATAGGTATAAAGAGGCATAATAATGAAAGTCCAGAGTTCCCGTGATATAGTTGAGATATTTTCCAGCTACACCTCATTTACTGCATTTATTTATGTCTCGCAAATTAGTTAGATTGATGACATGGAATAAATCAAATATCTCCATAAAAAAATCTTAATTATCCATGTTATGGTGATTCATGGAATCATTTTGATCAGAGGCATCCTTCTATTGCTTTTATAAATTCATAACATAAAGTTAGACCTTTCTATTGATGGGTTTTTTCATTTTGTTCTTACGTAAGTCAATATTATCATTCATCTATTCCCATTACTAATTACAAATTTCCTCCTTTTATATTTATAAAAGAAAAATATTAATATTTTACGATGATAATTCTAGGGAATCCAAAGAAGAATATTGATGTTAATTTGAAACCACTAATTCATGAGTTAATTTCATTTTGGAAAAATAGTGTGACTATATTTGATATAACTACATATCAAAAAAAATTTATTAAAGGATTCATTTATATAGAAGATTAGTGACTTTCTGATGTATAGTGTGTTATCTGGATGGAGAACATATGGTCTAAAATCAAGTCTGTAATGCAAGGCTGAAAACAAAGTGTTTTTGTTTGGTAAATGGAGAAAGGTCAGTTATTTTGACAATCATTAGAGACTTCTTCCTACGAATCACCCTTTTCTATGAAATATAATTAATTTTATAAAAGTTCAAATTGAAACAGACACACCTCCCGCAGTGTTCTCAGGAAATAAAGTAAAATCTATTGTCTCTACATTACCCCATGTTACTTTTCGACCAACCATAAGTGAGACAACGATATTGTTTAGGGAGAGATCATCATTGAATAAAGAGGAATATTTTTTAGGACCATCCATATTGGACTGATTTTTTGGTGTTTCATGTGTTAGATGTAATGAATATTGTGGAGAGTGTTTCTCATAACATGTTTTATAAAATGTTGGATATAACTGTTAAGAAAAAGATAATTTCAACACATAGTTAGATCTTGCGCAGATTTGTAGACACCCTAAACATCAATTATTTTATGATGAAAGATCACACAAATGAATTAATCCAAAAGCAAAATACCCACTCAGTATAGAAAACTGTTTATTATTAACCCAATGGAATAAAGATTTGAGGTTACCAAAAAGTTATGATTCAAATATGTCTTTTTGCATCAGAAATGGGTATATAACTGATTAAACATTCAAGAAATTCATTTCATAATAGTAATATTACTACCTGTTGGTCTTCGAGGGCTATTGAATTCTTCCATCAGGGATGTGTTGACCGAAATATCAAATTTATCTAATATATTTCTGCGGAAACATTAGATTATGATTCATTGAGTATGCTCAAAAAGGATGGTGTTTTAATTTTATATAAATTTGAGAAAATATTCCCAATAGGATTATTTGATTCCTTGGAACATTTAATATTTAATTTTTTATATGAAGATAAATACGGAGAGCTGGTAAAATTCTAGTTTTTGTAACCATTTTAGGGATTCATGAAAAATTAATGAAGAATGTACATAACAAAGAATCATTTGAAGGGTAAATTCCAAAAGCATACCTGCATGAGGAAATTTAAAATTTCTTCTCTTATTTTTTTCATTTAGAATATACTTCAAAACAAAATTAGTTGGGTCGCAATGAGAAAAAATTCGATGATGTCACAAACCATCAGTTGATAGTTTTTAATCTGTTTGATCTTGGTTTTAGTGGTTATAATGATAGAATGATTAAAGATGAAAGTATACCATCATAAGGAAAGTGATGTTGACTCTTATGGTATACCAGATTAAATTATCAAGTCCTGTTATCTGGGAGGAAGTTAGAATACACTATTAAATGTCATCGGTTTGATACTAATCATGGTTTGTGAGTTCATCCATGACATGGAGTTATTAACATTAGAAATAATAGTCTTATTTCATCAAATACACCATTTATGTTGGAATATAAAACAAATAATGTTTACTATGAAAATTACATTGATGTTTCATGAGATTTCAATGATTGGTGGAGTGTGAAAAAAATGAAATCATGTTACAATCAATTTATTGAAAATGTAAATGATTCTATGGAAGTTAAATATATTGAATTTTTTTAAGAAACATCCCAAAATATATCTATTACCCAATGGAATATAAATATAAATGATGAAGCTATCCTATTAAAGATAGATGATAAAGATAATTTTGATTATGTAATAAGGGATGATGAAACAGAATGTCATATAGATGTTGACAAGGCTAAAGATGAGGAAGAATAAATTGATGTCGATGAAAATTATGATGAATATGCTGATTTATTATATTCGGGTCTTTAGTTATAGGTAATAATTATATACTGATATTTATTAGTTTTTTTAAATTTAATATTTATGTTACCAATCAATTGCATGTATCATTATTTTATTTATACATTTATTAAATTTGTATATTTAAAATCTATTTTAACAATCTATTATTAGTGAGAATAAATGTTTCAGATTTTTGGAGATGATCATGACGATCTATTAAATTCTCTCACTGATGTTGTAATTATGGATGATGAGCCTGATACAGATCCTCCTCCTCAGGCTATTTGGCCTACTAGGAGAGGGACCATTCTTGTTGGATTAGTACTTCCAGATCCAATTCTATAGAGATGACCATATATTTATTTTGATTCTCGTTTATAGAGGAATGTGTAACATTTTAAGATATTTATTTTAAATTAACTAAGTTTATTAATTTTGATAATAATTTTATGATTACAAATTTGTATTAATTTTTATAGTTTTCACATTTACCCAATGGGCAGGCGAGTGCGATTCTGAGATATTATTTTTCTAAGCCATGGGTGTAATGGTACATAGTACCCATTTCCATGTGTGACAATATATTTGGACACTAGATTATACATTATAAAATAAAATATTTTATTAAAAAATATTTAATTACCAATATGTTTTTTTATTGTCATGTATAATTTATTTTCTCCAATTTCTTATAGCCATAGAGGTAATATCCAAAATGCATGGGATAATTGTATATGTGAGTGATTTCGTCAGTTTCAACATAACATTAGAAAGCGAGCTATGGATAAATATCTCGTTGCTACATTCGATCAGTCTTGCATATCTCATCATCCAGACTATATATCAACTCATGTATGGGATGGGTTGTGCTCCTTCTAACTAAAATAGAATTTTAAGAGGATCCCATCAGCTGTATGTCAAATTCGGGGGAGGCAAGAGGTCACCCATAGGGTTGGGAGTAGTAAATTTGGCATACATCGACGAACTATAGTATGTTATATTGTTTTTTAATGTATATTTATTTTAAATATAACATTATTGTTATATTATACTGGCTGCAACTAACCGATCTATTATAGAGTTTGATGTCTATATTAATTTGTAAATTGGTCCTCATACATGATAAAGTGTAGGCAAATGACAGTGTCATATTGGGGTTACTGATTTTGTTGAAAATTTTCATGAATATTAATTTTATTGTTAATCTAATTTGTCATTATATATAACTGAAATATATGAGGCAGTAAACTATCATTCATGGGAGATTCAAGCATGGATCAAAAAAGTTATCAATGCTGATTCGGGTTTTGATGAGTGGGTTCGATACCAGAATCTTCATAGGCTGTTTAGAAAGATCGAATTGTTGGTATTAGTTCTCGTATGACACTAATGAGTTACTATGGTACCTCTATGATGTAATCTGTGAACATGAAGGGATCTTGGTGAGAGTCACCGTTGATGTCATTATCTGCTACATAGTATGGAGAGAGGTTGAGAGATCAAGATGAGAAGATACAACATATGCACAAGCAGAGGGAGGGGGAGCATGAGAAGTAGTGTCTAATATATGAGGAGATGATGGGGTATATGTGGTGAATTTCACATGGTGTTGGTATGGAGTTTCTCCCCATGGTGCTTTGAGTGATACTCCTCCACCAAAAGATAATAGGTGATTTATATATTTTTTTTTTGATTTTTTATAATTTGTTCTGGAATATATTTTAGTTTTTAACTGATGTATTACTTTTATATCTCTTTTAATTTTTTGTAATTTTCTGCATTTCTTTTAAACATTTGTAAATTTATTAAATTTTTCAATGTTTTTAATATATTTTAATAAATTTTAAGTTTTCAATTATTCGTAAATATATATATATATATATATATATATTATTTTTCTATATATTTAATCTTTTAATTAATTTCAAAAAATTAGTTATCTTAATTATATTTTATTATATTTATTATTTAAATTAATTTTATACTATATAATATTAAATTTTTTTATAATAAATATATTTGGATATTTTTTAAGAAATTGTTTTTTATTTTTTAAAATAAATTTAATTATTTTTTTATGTTTTTTATTTTTTTAGGGAAATGATGTTAATTTTTTTTGAATTCATCAATCAGAAATAACATTTCAATCCTTTTGTGATGGATGTCGCAAAAGGTTATTTATAAACCCTTATAGGAGTCTTTCGTGATGTTGATGATATCTGTCTTAAGTACATTTAATTTGCGACAGATCATCACAAATAAACACATATGTGATACCATAATCAATTATAGGGTATTTGTGACAAACACCTATTGCAAATAACATTTTGTGATGGGAGTCCATCGCAAATACCACATCGTAATTACTGGAAATTCGAACAGTTCTTATTCACTTATATAATAACCATTTCAATTCAATAACATTCATATATATCATATACCGATATATTAATATGTTAATATCAAAAACATATTCATCTCATTTTCAATCCTTTGCGGAATGAAATTTTCATTCGTTCATACGTATGAACTACCACCTCCATGATCTGATGTGTTTCATTTTCCATCACCACTTCTCATGGATGTTTATAATAATAAATTTAATATATATATATATATATGATATTCATAAAATAATTATCATTCTATTAGGATAATATTTTATATATTTTCTGACCATTCCATTTATTAAAAATTGATAATGTCGCTCATGAGTACATGTGGAATACCACATCCATGAAGTGATGTCATTTGTTTTTCACATCCACCATTCATGGATGATTCTAAGAATTTATTTGATGTATAAAATTGATAATTATTATTTTATTATTAATTTTTATGGAATAATTACTACTTTGACTGAAGTCAACATACAACATCCATTTTTCAATTAGAAAATGAAGTTCTTCAAAAGGAAAGATATGAATTTAACGGATTATTTAATTTTGTTTATCAAAATAGAAAATGAAAATTATTATTTAATAAAAAACTAATAAATCTTTTAAATGTTATTAAATAAGTAAATAATTAATATATGTTTATTATATACGTGTTAAAGGACATATATTGACCGTTAGGACTTGAGGTAATGGATTTTTGTCTCAATTTCCAGCCATTGAGGCATGTTTTAATATTTCACAAAAAATTCATTTATATAGCTTATATAATTCTATTTCAAATTTTATATCAAGAATAATTCATCCTTAATGATATTTTTTGTTCATTTAATTTTATTTCATCCATAGGTTTTTGATTTTGATGTTACCAATGCATTAAGGTTGTTCTTAACCTAATTTATTTAATAGAATATTTTTGACACTCTTCATACATCATATTTGTAATTTCATTATCAAAGTGTGAAAGGAATGTATTATTTAAAATTATCATCATTATAAAATTGTATTCCACATTAATTTTTTTGATGATTCCTTTGAAATATTCCATGATTATTCACAAAGAAAATATTCCTTCTAATATTCTGAAAATTTTTATGTGATTTTAAGAATGGGAATGATGTTTTCTTTAAGAACATATTTAATGAGCTGTTAATGAAATTTCTACTCACCATTGAAAAAAATAATGGATGTTACTTATGATCCACTATGGATGGATTGTAATATACAATCCTTATAATTTTATTAGATGTATTATAAATTTTTCTAAGTAATTTTCATGTAGAATGATTATTTTCCATGGGTAAATCCTGATATTAATGAGAAATGTTTGTTGTTATGCTGTAATGTATAGTCTTATAATTGTTTTAACTCATTATATGGTACTTGTACATATGATTTATGGGAGGTTATATTATAATCTATAGTCATATTATTTCATTATAAACCAATAATGGGTTGTTAACTTATAAACCATGGATGGGTCAGTCCATTATAGCCCCTAATGGATTGGGTAAAAAGATGAAGTTATACACTTATAGGTTTTTAGAAGATAATGTTGGAATTTACAGGGTAGGATGATCCATTTGTAGTAGTCATGGTAAAACTGATAAGATAGTGATGTTCCAAGATAGAATCACATATTTTCTATGATATATATGATACTTTAATGGTTCCTCTGATCAATATTGACAACACATGTCTAATGAATGTTGATTATCATGTCTCTTGACATTGAGAAATCCTCATAAAATATCACGAGTTTAATAATCAAGGTTTTGATGGGTATGAATTCACTTATGTTATGATCATGAACATTTATTGTATCATAATACCATTATATTCATATTATTCTCATTTATGAAATTAAATTTTTAATTCTTTTTGTTTACCCTTATTGAGTGTTTGATATCACCAATATCATGATTTCCATTTTCCTGGGTTATCAAAAATTCGGTTAAATGAATTATAAGCTAAAAGGATATGTGTGTGAAGAATTTTATTAAATATGTTGAAATCATTTTGGGAAATATTAAAATCTATCCATAGTAATAAAACCAATCAGTTGAATACATGGGTATTGGTATATAGGAGTTTCCATAATTTTATAAAACTATAAACCTAAAATGTCCTTGGGTATGTAAGTTATCCAATAGTTATTTTTGATATTTTGTGTCTTGTGTGGATAATATTGGCTAACTATTATTGGTATACAATCCATAAATATTAATATTCTTTTTTATTTGAAGATCATGAATTACTGGTTTGGTTCTTTTATAGTTGGCATCACATCATGGTTTAGATAACATTAGAGATTATGATTATTTCATGTGAGGTAAACATATGAGTTATGGATACCGTCAAGGGTTTATAAATTTATTGTTGATCATATTTTTAAATTCATATACACACTTTTTATGTTATTATTTTATTAAATTTTATGGTTATTAATGATATTTTGGGAGAAATTTTATTTGGTTGATGTATATATAACGTTTAGGTATAATGTAAATGAATATTTTGGAATAATGATATTACATTTATGGGTATATAAAATCAAAGTTATGAGATTAACTTTGAGTTTCAAGAATTATTTCATGTTGAGGTTATTAGGCTAACATTGGATATAGAGTTATTTATTCATGTAATGATCAATGTTGAACATGTGATGTTATTGTTGAATTTTAGATATTAATGTGTTATTTATTCCAATTAAGGTTTAATCATTTTGGGTATTATCATATGATATGTTAACAATTATTGTTTTAGTAATGAAAGAAAGAATATATTTTTATCCTTTTTATATATAATGTTCAATCAGAAGATGGTTATATATTTTTATTCATTATATATGTACACTCATAATTTAAATTGAAATATGAGGTAAAGGTGAAAACTGATTTAAACATGAAACTAGATAATTAAATTTAATTTATGGATTTAAATAAAATAATGTAAGGATATATTATTTTCTAGTTAGTATAAAAGTTAATGTAATTCAAAAAATCCTAGAAAAGTATCTTGAAATAAAAATGTTATCTAATTACCTTTATTTATGATGAATTGATGGACTTTTTAAGCCCATATTGGTTTATGATTTTGTGGTTATTAAATTTCATGTAAACACATTATATTTCACATAATATCATTTTGAAATTACTCTTCTCCTCGATGTTAGTATTTTTACATTCTACTAATTTTCTCCTATTTTAGAACTTAGTTATGCATTGTTCCATATAAAAGTATTGTTTCCCCTTCTATATTTTCAAAAGAAAATTTTTATATCCCTATTTAATAAAGGGGATTTTTAAAATGATATTTTAACATTTTAAATTAAGTATTACCAATCTCAGGATAAAATTGTAAGGAAGAAATTTATTACATGGGGAGACTATAAAAGCATTATATTTTAATAGAACACTATATTTGATAGCATGTACCACACACAAAACCGAGCATAAATGAACCAAGGAATATTATTATATTAATATAAAAACTATAAATTAGCCATTGAATTGGTGGATTTGAAAATTATTAACCCAATTATTAAATATTTATATAAATTCCCTACTCAGTACAAATGTATTTATTCATTCTTAATTAATCGTCTCTAAATTTTTATTAAATTCATTTTATGTTTGAAAAGTATCTTTTCTTCAAAAATGGGTTTTACAATTTTTTAGGAATTAATATTATAATTAATTTATATCACATTGATAAATTTAAAATAAAAACAGAAATCATTTTTGAAATCAGTATGTCAAAATTAACATGGGGTAAATTTTTGGAATTTCGGAAAAGATTGATTTTTATGTAAAAACTAAAAAATAACTATTTTTTAAAAATCATGATTTATTTTAAAGGAAAAGTAGCATTATTATTTTAATTTAAACATATAGTAAAATAATACTCCATTAATTAGATATAAGAAAATTAATTACATAGGAATCATCATTGTGTATGATCTTTATTTAATTTTATTTTTAGGCGTCAAAATACATTTTTATAACAATTCTTTTTCATTGTGTTTTCCATATTTATGATAAACTTTATCTCCACCACACATATATATTGAATATTTGAAAAATTAAATCCATATTTATAATCACGAGGTTCAAATTTTATATATATGTAAAATTTATGTCTTTCCATAATGAATAGTGATTATGGTAAATATTTATCACCTCAATAAGGGTAAACTTGATAATTAAGCATAAAAAATGATAAGGTTTTAAAAATATGACAAACATTTAACTTCTTTATATTTGGTAATTTTGATTTTTAAAAACGTTTATGTATTCTATAATATATAATCTTTTCAATTTATTAATAATTTGTTTTATGTTATTTTAATAAAATGAATATGACAAAATGCCATTGTATTTATTTTAATTTATCTTATATTTTCACATAAGGATAAGAAGATTCAATAAATTATTCTAAATGTTTATTTATAATTTTATTAATATATTTTTATTATGATAACTTATTTTTTGTTTTTAGTGATAGAATAATTACCTTAAGTACTTACATACTGCTGACAGAGTGCTTGTAAAAATAATAGAAAAATCAAATTAATTGATTTTAAAAATAGAAAAGGTAATTCAATCTGGATAAATTTTGGTGATATATAAATTTTAGGGTCAATTAATATTTATAATTAATTTCAAAATAGTTTATATTCGAATTCTACATCTTTATTTATGTTTTTAATGTCAGAATTTTTGAATGGTTCTTAAAATTTCAGTAGTGGTATTTTATGTTAAATAAAAATTATTAAATGATTTAAAAATCATAAAAATATTTAAATAGGAAAGGGTGTATGGAATATTATGGAAAATATAATACATTTATTTTTTTTGAATTATTACATTTTACGTAAATTTATAACCCTTAAGTATTGAAAACATTGTTACTGTAGTTAATGTTAAAATTTCTTATCGAATGGATTAAATCAAATTGTAAGGTTTAAAATAACACAAAAAAGTGTAAAAATTCAATTGGGTTAAATTATTTCAACCTAAATATATATTATATTTGATAAATTTTCTACTTGGTTCCAGTTTAACAAGAAAATTAATTTATTGTATTTAATTATTTTAAAAAATTCCAAGTGTATCCATTTTTTCAATATAAAAGGTCACCAAATCTCATATATTATTCACACTATCTTGAGATACATATATCAAAACCCCCCTAAAACTATAAAAATACTTATAAAAGTTATATAGGTTCTAGTATCTTAACACGAACATCCTTGTTGTCATTAAGAATAAATCCAAAGGAGGTCTCTTAATCTAGAGAAAATCATTTTAACCGATCTCTTTAATTTTACATCTTATTATGACTTACTAAATTATTTCATAACCATTAAAATCTAATAAAAATAGTATATAACCTGTAATTAGGTATTCTTAAATTAATTACACAACCTTATTCATCCCCTTTTTCGTGTAATGGGGAATGAAATCGTCATTCGTGCATACATGTGGACTACAACCTCCACGAAGTGGTTTATTTTTTTTGACTACTGATTCTATGAAACATATATAATTATTTATTATAATATATATATATATGATTTTAATGAATTAATTGTTTTATTTTAATGTTAATATATAATATATATTTTTACACATACATTCATTAACAAAATGATAATGTCACTCGTACGTTCATTCATGGGTGACAATATAATATTTGTTAATGTATAAAAATGAAAATAATTTAGTTATTAATACTTTTAATATGATTTAATACTTACAAGGTTTACGACGTTCAATATACCAAAGTCATTTTTTCAATTATGAATCAAACATACTCAAAAAACTCGATGTTATCTTATTTGATTATGTAATATAATATTTCATTGAAATAAGTAAAATAATTGGATTCATGATAAATTAGTAAACCTATAAAATGTTAGTAAATAAGTGAAAAGTTAATAATTATTTTATATAGTTCTTAAATGTAATTCATAGAAAAATTGAAATTGTGGTAAGGGATTTTTTCTCGATTTCCCTTTATTGAAATATTTTTTAATTTTATAAATGTAGTTTATTTTATATTCCATAAAATTCCATTTTTATGTTATATATTGAATCCATTATAATTATATGTATTTTATGTTTTTATCTTGTCATTTAATAAAGGAATACTAATTCTGATGCTATCAAAACAGTAAGGGGTTTCATAACACAATTTCATTCCACTAGGTTATATAAAATAGTCATTTTTTGAATTACACCATTTTTATTTGTGACCTTATATTTGTTTATTTAATATTTTCTAATTTTTTCATATTAAAATTTGTTACACATGAACTCTCTATTGATTAATTCTAAATTCAATGACATAATCATTGCAATGCTTATTCATCCCAAATTTTTCTTCTTTGGGACTTATGGTTATGATATACACCAATCATCTTATATGAGGTGTATATAATTCCCCATGATGTGTTATATCATGGTTCTAATTATATTCATGTTATTAAAAATTACATTTGATGTCATTTATTTCATATGTTTATGATTCGAGAGTTACCAAAATGGTGTGTATTTTTACAATATGATCTCATCATAATTTGGGATTTTCTATTTTCAAGGTTATTATGAGAGGGATCATTTGATCATTTTCTCATAAACCATAAAATTTATTGTCACATAGTTATGAATATTGTTTATATTTTTAGATTCTATTTCATCAATTAATTATTAATGAAACATCATGAAATTTGAATATATGTGATACAAATCGTGTATTTTCTTTTAGACTAAGAATTATTATTTTCATCTTCCATGTTTTCTAAAATATTTTCATGAATGTTAGAATTTAAAATTATATTATTTATGGATTTAATTTTCAAGTATGTTATAATTTATTTAATAAGTTTTTTAAAAGTAGTCATATTGAAATTATACAAAATATATATTTTGACATTCAATACCAAACATCAAAATGATTGTTTTATTTAAACGAATACACCTTAACATCTTTTTTCACCACCATTAATTTATATATTTGCAGATTACATGGAAGGCACCAAAATTTATTTCTAAATAAAATTTTATCATAATAGTTTTTAAATTTATTTAGAAGGCATTTTCAATGTGGAAATTGAATTTCTATTAGGAATTATTTTAATGGAATGTGTATACATCAATGACAACAATCCTTATTGTTACTTATTTTACACAGGGGATTGGTTTAAATAAAAAAACCATTATCAGTTTTATGAATGTATTATGAATGTTTTAATTAAATTTTCATGGAATATAATTCTTTTCCATTAGTAAATTCTCATGTGAATGAGAACTGTCTATTGTTATATTGAAAAGTTCTATCCTGTAAATATTTTTTATTATTATATTATATTTGTACATATGATTGATGGGTTTTTATATTAAAAAATAATGATTTTTGGTTTAATTATAAAATAGGTATCTGTGGTTATGTTATAAACCAAGAATATATGGGCCTGTTATAGTCCTATAAAGAATTGTTTAATGAGACAGGGTTAACCTTTTATAGGATTATCCAAAGCGGTTGTAGGAATTTTATAGGTGGGTTCTTCCAATTGCAATAGTGATTGAATCAATGATATGTTAATTATGATCTAAGATATAAAAATGTTTTCATATGATATATAGAAAATGAATATATCATCCACTTCCTCACCCTTTCATCCATTAATAAATGATATCTTCGCTTATGCATGCGTTGTAATTACCAAATCCATTATGTGATATGATTCATTTTCATTGTCTAACTATAAAGATTCATAATAAATATATATATATATATATAATAAAAAATCATAATATTTATAAAATTAAAATCATTCTAAAGATGATGAATGTATATCATATGTTTACTATCTATAACTTTCATGATAATACAAGCATGAGAGATCAAGGAAATTAATATATGAAAGAATAGTGATAATGAAATATTATTAAATCGATGTTATAAATCAAAAAAATAGGATATTGTAAATATTAATATGGTTCTATTAAAAGTTAATTAAATATATTTAACCCCTATATTTGAGGTTAAAGAGTGTTAAATTAAATTGAATGATTGAGAAAGTGATTTTTTTCTCAATTTACATTTCATTGAGACATATTTATTAATAATCACCTAATCAGTTTATGGTGGTTTATATACATCCCCTATGTTGTATTTAAAAAGAATAAAATTATTAATAAGGAAAAACAATTAAATAAAAGTTTATTATTTCAAGGGGTATAATTTGAATGTTACTAAAGAAGTAAGATTCTATTTTACAATAACTCATTCTTTTTGGATTTCTTTTAATTTTGTAGAAGGAATAACATCCTTTATCATTACTAAGATCCAAAAAATATCTTATCCTATATATTTTTTATAATTTTATATATTTTATTCCAAATTTTCCTACTAATGGTACTACGATAAAGGAATGAAAATTTTAAAATAAAAACACATTTTATTTCTTTTTAAATTGGATAAAATTTTCATCTATATCAATGTTTTCCAAAATTGTTTTACATAAGTGTTTTTATTTACCCAAATTATTTATTGATTCCATTTAATGTTATATTTGTCATTAAAAAAGTGTTTTAATGTATTATTTAAAATTTTTTCAAAAGATAAATTTAATATAAAATGTCAAAAGTAATGTTTATTAATGTCTAAGATGATAACATTCCTCTCTGGTGTTGTAACCATTTTAAAAAATGTGGCCCATTTATTCATATTCTATGGTATTTCAAAGGAAAATCATATATTATGTATTAATGTTATATCTCACTTTCGTTCTCTTTATACTTTTAAAGGACATGGTTTTATTTCCAAAAAAAATATTTTGGATGAATCGATGGTTACCCCTCTTTTAATGATTATTTTTTTTTATTGTTAACCATCTATTAAGATAGTAATTTTTTTATAATCAATGTTAATTCAAATTTAAATTTCTCTTAAATATATAAATTCATTTTATGATGGATATTATTATTTCTAATACTATATAGAATTTATATATATATATATATATATTTTACATTGAAATCTATTTGATTAATGGGGGTAAATATTTAAAAATCCATATACTTTAATCAATATGGATATTTTTTGATAAGGATAATTATTATTGAATTAAATTGACTACCCGTTATGTGATGAATTATTTGGAAATTTAGTGACGTATGGGGCCTAGAATTATATATCTCATTCATGCATTTAAATCTCTCATGAGACAAATCAGTTGGACAATATAATGGTGATTTTTCCCATTGTTTTAAACTGTCTCTTAAAATGTATTTATAGTAGAGGCATCATGATTCCATATATCATGGCGTCTAATAATTAAGAATTTCCATTATACATCATATTTTTTTGTTGATATTATCTTTATATGCATTTCATTCATAATTTATTGATTAAATGACATGTATTTTTAGTTATTTACCTTGATGTATTGATTATAGATTATTTAATTGTGACATTAAACTTAGTGATTAAATGAAATGTGTGTTCAGTTGCTTAACTTCCATATTGATTATGCCTCATTGATTCATGATATCATTTATTTTATGCTAGATTTACTAGGAATTTTTGTTCACACATATTTGTTTCCTTTCCCCATGATATAATGATGAATCTTTATAATGTTTTTAGATGATATTGAGTTGTTGGAATTTTTTATTTCATATTCCAAATGTTAAATGGGTATAATATATGTATATATATCTCAATAACTAAAGAAATGATTGATAATTTGCGATATGAATCCATATCTCTATGCCAAATTTAATGAAGTAGACATCGGCTCCTAGTTACTAATGTTAGGGTTGATACAGTTGGTATTAGATAAATTTTTGTATATTATTTTCGAACTATATTAAGGAAAATTTTGGTTGTAGAATATAAAATTATAGTATAAGTTGAAGATAAGTATATAATAATATCCAAAAATTTAGATAAACTATAGATTATATGGTGTTTCCATGAAATACATCCATTTCTATATAATACAAGTGGATGTGGTTATGGAATAGATGTACTTAGGGGTAATAACTCTAAAAAAGGAATGTCGAGAATAACTTGAGAATTACCTAGTACATAACAATGAACCATACTATTCCCCTGGTTTGACACTCTAGGTGATATTATTATAATATTTAAAATTTCCATTATAATCCATTATGAACGATGTAAAAATAATTATATTAAAAAAGAAACTATGTTTATGATTCTACGATGAAAAACGCATAAATTTTCAATTGATGTTAACAGTAAAATTTGATTTAGAATTATAATTTATGATTTTAAATTAATAATATTTTGATCTATCCTAGTATTTGTAATTGTTTAGAAATAGAACCTAGAATAAATAATTGTATCAATAATCATGTCCAATGCTGAGATTTACATACTAATAAATACTTTATATCTGGTCTTGGAACTAAGTATGTCATATCTATAATAGAGTATCTTAATCAGGTTATGAAAAATAACCATCTTTAATTGATAAACCTACTGTTCCACATTGTGATTCACTTATGTTTGATTGCTTATTCTGATAAACGACCCAATCATTTATTAGGACTTCTTGACCAATGGTATCAGAGTAGTGGATTACATCCCATGATAATTCTTTTAATAAACATGTGATGTAATAAATAGAAAAAGTTTAGAAATTTATTATATTTTCTCAAAGGTGATTATAATCAATGGTAGTATTTTATCTAAAACACTAGGGAGGGAGAATAAATATAACAAAAGAAATGGAAATATTTTATGGATATATTATTTGACAATTTGTTTCCCTCATGAGAAACAAATTGAAATAAATATAAATTTCCTTAAAATAAATCAAAAAGTGGATTGCAATATTCTATTTTATGAGGATACCCTTCTAATTATATCCAAGTATTCTATATATTGCATACATAAAAAAATATTAAATTTACAATTTCATTGATCGTCTTAAGTCAAGTCTCTGATGGTTATAGATATCTCAAACAATTTCACCATATGATGAAATAGTTTTATAACCCATAAAAATAAATAATTGTTTTTCTAAAACCTATATATTTGATGTGCATCAAGAATGCAAGAGATTGACATGGAACCATGAAACGTTTATACACCAAATAAGAAGAATAAATAAATAAATTTCCATCTTGTGAAAATTGTGGAAAGACGCATCCTGAGATATACTTGAAGCACATGGAAGATTTTAATAACTCCATATATAAGGATAATAATGTGAAAGAAAGAAAGTGAATGAAATAAAAACAATTGATATATAGTGAGTCAACTACAAAAAATTGGTCATTATTCAAACCAATGACCCAATAATCAAGGGAATCTACCACAGAAGAAGCAAATGGGAGAAGTCCAATATTATTCATTACTATAATTTAGGTCGAATTATGCAATGATGTGTTCTGAGGTAAATTAATCATTTCCCCAAAATTTATCAAATTATTTATTTGATTTTGCATAATCTTAATCTTTTATATCATCCGTGTTTTCTATGAAAACTAGATAATTCCCTAGAACCTTAAAAATATAGTTATCAGTCCAAAAAACCAGTGGAAGTCTCACTTCGACATTGTTGAGTCATGTAGTACCGATTATTAAAACATAAACATGTTTTGTTTTCTGAACTTATTATAATACATATATTTTACTTTTATAACATCATCAGCATTTAACGAGTTTAAAAATTTGATGCAAATTTTTTTCAAGGAGAATTATATTAAAATTCATGAGGAAGATATAGAATTCGATATCTTTTCAGAAGAAACAGTATCATTTAAATCCTGAAAAAATACAGACCCAGTTGCTCATATAAATTATATTATTAGGGAAGAAGAAAAAATAAGTTTTTGGATTGATAAGATAATATAAAAATTGAGGATGTACCTATTTTGTAGGAATACATTGATGTATTTGCTAAAGAATTACATGGACATCCATGAGATCATTGTGTTAGTTTTCCATTAATTTAACACCTTGTGTAATCCTGATGTCATATAATCTCAATAGAATGGCCATTTTTCGAATTAGTGGAGTTGAATAAATAACTGGATGATTTTTGTGCTAATGTAATTATTAACTATATTATTTCTCCATGGGGGTCCCATGATCTATTCATTAAAAAAAATATGGTCCATGAGTCTATGCCTTCATTTTATAGAAATAAATGCTATTTTGATAATGAAAAGATATCATCTACATTATATTCATGACATATTCCTTGAAATTCAAGGAGCACAATATTTTTCATGGATTGTACTTTCTTCTGGGTATCATAAAGTGTATGTAAATAAGGAATACATTCAAGATAGAGTATTTAATGTGAGGTAGGTACGTTATGAGTATACAGTAACTTAATTTGGATTGACTAATAAATAATTTATTTTTATTGATCTAATGAACTGAGTATTCAAGGAATACCTTAATGGTTTTTTTGTTCTTAAATAATGATATATTAGTGTATTCTAAACAATTATAGGACCATGAAAATCACTTTTGGATCATTCTTGATACTCTTAGGAGAAACCATTTAAAAATTAAAATTAGTAAGATAGAATTCTAGGCTAAATATGTATAGTCTAATGAATATATTTTGAACATGGATGGAATCTTGGTTGATCGAGTGAAGAAAATGTTATTCCAAGAATTTTAATGACCAATAAAAATAAATGATGTATGTAGTTTCCTAATTGTTAAAGGATACTAATGGAGATTCAATCAAAAAAATCCTTATTGGCTAGCCCCTTAACCAATATTACATGTAAAGGCGTAGAGTTCATATAGATAAAGTAATTTGAGGAATGTTTTGATGAATTTAATAAGAAATTGTTCAATTCCCAAATTTTGACTCTAACATCCAAAAATTATAGGTTATATATTTATATAATGATTCATCTTATAAGGGACTGGGTTGTTTCATAATTAAAAATTACAATGTTATATTGTAAAATCCTAGGTAAATAAAGGATATAATATTTTCATGTTTATTAATATTTTTGAATTAAATACTAATTTTACTTTAAGGGGATTCTATGTTCGATGTCGTACCTGACATGCAATAATGAGTTTCTCTGAAGTCTTATGTCACACACAATGCTGAGTCATACTAAAAAATATAATATAATATTATTTCAAATTACAATTAATGCCTAGCCATTGTATTGGAGGGAATATACAGAACTAACTACAATATGATTATACATGTTTGTTAATTTTTTTTACTTTTATCCAATAAAATTTAGAGGCATAAAATGTGAATGAATCCAATTTAAAGCCTAAATACTATAATATTATTTAAAAGGTCAATTTATCGCATTTTGATGGTGAACCATTTTTAAATCTAGTTTTGTCACTTTTATATGTTTTATTTGAAAAAATAAAATTCTTCTTTAAAATATGGGAATCTAATTTTACTTTGGATGATTTTTTTTTGATAATGCTCAGTTTTTAATAAATAGTAAAAAATATTGTATTTTAATTCAAAACATATTTTTAATCTAATTTAGTTAAATAGTTATATTATATTTTTAAAATGTTTTAATGTGTAATTAGATTATTATTTTACCATTTAATCCAATATTGTTCATTGGAAGTAATTTTACTTTGAATGTGGACATAAATAGGGGTCAATCTTTTTATAGATATTCTTTCTGAAAAAATTATTTTTGTTTTGACAACAAAAATTAATTTCGAATAAATTTCGAAAACTTTTTTGTTTTGAATATGGAAAAATGGATTCCATATTTGAAACCTGAGGTACCAAATTGTGTAAATTGGTATCTTTTATTTTAAAACATTATGAATAGTAACTTCAGAAAGTATTTTATTTACCATGGTTAAAATGTTAACATGGTAAATAAAGGAAAAAAATAATATTATAATAATATTAAATTACTAAAAAAAGTGTCCTAATACTATTGGATGATACATGCATAACCATGGGCATCCGTGGGTCAATTTTGGGACCCCATGAAGCCACTTTTAAGTGAAAATGACATTTTATAAAAAATAATTTAACGATAAGTAAAATGTAAATTAAACATTTATCTTTTAGTAAACTAATTTTCATATGGTGTCATATAAGTGATATTTTCAACTATAAATAGTCATTAGAACTATAAAAAAAATTCATACATCATGGTATATTATTAATAATTTTAAACCATTAAACAAATAATTTGATTTATGACACAATGATGCTGTAATGATTTCCTCATTAATGAATTTTTTAAATAAATGAGCTTATAAATATTAAAATAAGTTTATTTTGAAACTTTTTATTCCAGATTCGAATTTTATGCATAATAGTGGTATTTTATATTTTAATTAATTTAGTTAGATCTAAATAATAATGTTGTTATATAATTTTTAAATGTCTTGATATGAATAGTTTATAAATTGACATAAATGAGTTTTTAAAAAAACTAATATTTTATTAAAGGATAAATTTATCCTAAAATCTATGATTAGGAAAAATGAAATATATGATTATAAAAGTTACATTAGTGATCCATTTTTGGTGTCTTGGCATTTTATAGTAAATATATAAACCATATAGTATGAATATAATAGAGGACATGGTAAATGTTAAATTAGTTAACTAAGGGTTAAAGCTAAAAGGTAAGGTCAATATAATGTTCTAAATTTTCCTAAAACCCATTGTATTAGAATATTTCGAAAAATAATCACCTAATAATAGAATTAAATGAGTATAGGAATTTTTTAAATGTAAATTTAGTTTTCAATAGAATAATATTTTCAGAATTTCCAAAAGAACCCCTCCTCCACCTTATAAAAGGTCACAACCTGTGACACATTACTCACACCTATCAATCTTCTTGGATAATCAAACCATGACTCCAATAGTCTCCCAAAATCCATCTATTCCTCCTAGGAGCCTTACCCTAGGCTGAAGAAAATTCAATAAATCCTTTTGTTTAAAAAAAATAGTGTTACCCGATTTAATGGTAACATCTTCTCTCATGTTCTTTTCTTTTATTTTCCATCTCCACTCCCAATCATCTTCTTATTATTTATTTACATAACAACACAAGTATCCTAAATGTACTATGTTTATTTATTAGATTTATTCTAACTACTCCTCCACACACCTCCATATAATTGATACGAACATACTGTTTCTGTGGACGGCGAACTACTGTCTCACGAAATGATGATTGTACATTTATCTCCTACCGCCTCTCATGGTGGCCATTATGTAGTCAATTTATTTATATGTGATATATATTATATTTATATTGTCTTTATTATTATATATGTTTCATTTTTATCATACCTTTATGGTTTCTATATTTGGTAAAAATGATAATTTCAATTAAGGAATGGAAACTACCTTCCCATCAAAGTAATATTACTCGTTGATTCCATATGTGGAATGTATAAAGTTAGGAGTTAATGAAATAATAAATTATATTATACTAGAATTATAAAATACCTATGTATCATTAATTTTTCATTCAATTAAATATAAAAAAATGAATGTAGTGTTCATGTGTACGTATGGATTACCGTCTCCATGAACGGTGAATTTCATTTCCTATCTACAAATATTATGTATTAGTATAAATAAATATATATGCTAGATATATATAATATCTAAATCATGAATATAATTCTGGATATTGTGGAATTTTGACCACATGGACAACTTGTAATTATAAGAATTTAATCTTTGACTCAAGTACCAAATATAAAAAAACGACAGTTATTAACTTAAATGATTATATAATCTTTATAATAGGGTAATAAGTGATATAAAAGGAATAATAAACTTGAAAAAAGTTTTGAAGCAATTAAAAACTAACTTTAGTTTATTATTCATGATATTAAAGAACGAACATGTCAAGTCAAACACGAGGTAAGGGACTTCATCTCAATCTCCTTTCATTGAGGCATACTTTGATTTATACACTAATTTTCTTTATACAGTGTATAAAACCATTTTATTTTTAATTTCATTCAAATGGAATATTTTCTCTATGAAGAATTTTACTAAATGACAAAAAAATGATTATTTATAATGTACGTAGTGACAACGACATTTCCACCACAGCAAGGAATATTTGACATCTGGCTTCCTCAACAAGACGTAATGTTTTTAAAAGTCAAAATAAATACCATATACTCTCTTTATGTATTTTTTTATTGAAAATCGTTTTGATAATGGATTAATTATGTCAATATATAGAAATGTTATATTATTAATGCAATTTTGAAATGTTATCTTTAGTTTATGCTTGTTCATCTGTTATGATTATGTTATGGTTCATGGACATTGTTTACACATATGGGTGGTTAAGTGATAATCCTAGGGCAGGTGAGCTCAAGATAGCTCTCTAATGCATTGGGTAATGTGATGGAGGTAAATGTTAACGTTTCTACTAATATTTTTTGGGAATATACTCTGATGGGTAATCTAAATGTAACTCCCAATGTTGGTGTAAAATCTACAATATAAGTAAGTTATGTATTCCACAAGTTACCTTTATTATTTATGATTTTTGTGTGTTATTCAAAAATATTATGATTTCATTATGTATGTTATGATTGAAAAGAATGGTTTCATTTATTTGTATTTATTGGTGGGATAATTTGTTTTTCAATATTTCATAACCCTCACTGATATTTTTTTGCTCATCCCATGTTTTTGAAATTTTTATCATAGTTTATAAAGAAGGGTAAGAGAAAGGAAGAATTTACAAATAATTATATAAAGGAAAAAATTTATTTTATTTTAATAGTATTTATTTTATGAAAAAATGGATACTGAGTAAAAGTTTCTACATTGTAATATTTGAGATGTAATGTAATAGTTTTGGCCTAATTCTCAAAAACTCTAAACTTGAAAAAATCCCCAATCTTAATTCCTGAGTTGACTCAAGGTTAAGAAATGTTTTACGGTTTAGGCCATATAGTCTTATAAGAGGTCGTTTTTGAAAACATTAAGAGTTATGATATTTTTAAATTAATTAATTTATGGTAATATTGAAATGATTTAGAATTTAAATATTGCACAGTTTCTTCACCTATGATATTTATGTGTTCAAAATGGTTTGTCATAGAGGAAACAGGGAAGCTATCATTGGACAACATCAAGAGGAAAACAACCTTCCAAATCAGTAACCTGAGATGGTCATAATAAGAACAGAACAGTTTGTTTTAGTGATGAAATAGATTACTCAGGCTATAAATGTTGGTGGTATCCACCCAAGAGATCATCCATATCAACCACATAGGAACATGTCAGTAGTGGAGCATTTCATAAGACAAAATCCCCCATCATTCAAGGGATCATCTGAACATGTGAAAGATGAAGGGTGGATTAATGCACTAGAGAATCTTTTTGATGTCATGGGGTGTTCATAACATCAAAAGATTAGACTCGCTGTTTACAATTTTGAAGGGGAATCCGGTCAGTGGTGGTTGATGGTTAAAAATATCACGGATAGTAAGGATATTGATGATCATGATTTGATGAATTCAAAGGTATGTTTCTTTAGAAATATTTTATTATTTTGGTTCGTCTTAGGAGGGAGAAAAAATTCATGTAATTAAGGAAGGAGGATGACTCAGTGGCTGCTTATGAAGATAAATTCACTCAACTAGCAAGGCATGCTTCAAATTTCACATGAGATATTAATAGTAAAATCCATCATTTTTACTCAATATTGAAGCCAAATTATCAAATATATTTTTCTTATTCTGAGTTAAATAGTTTTGAAGAAGTTGTTTGATATGCAGAGAAGGTGGAAATAGAGTTTTCCAATGACCAGGTGTTATTTTACAGACAACAGAATAAGAGGTTAAGGTGGAAAACAAAATGGGAGAACTCTTTAAAAAAGTATAATGGTAAGAAACATAAGTTTACATTTTTTGAAAATTGTGGTAAAAAAAGTAGGGGAATGTCTTTTGAATTCGGTTAAGTGCTACCGATGTGGTAAAATGGGATATAATGATTGTAGTTGCACTGAAAATGATGTGGAATATGTTAAGACAAAATTTGATTTTCAATCAGTAAAATGAAATGAGTCATTATGTAAATGAGTGTCCGATGAAGAACTCAAATGATAGGAAGCAGCTAGACTAAAAGTAGAATGTACTGGTGGAATCCTTTGAAACTACTCCAACAGATGTTGGTCCATCCAATGATGCAGTATCAACTCCAGGGAGCTCAGTATTTTTTGAATTTTGACTTGAGGTTGGGGTACTATTATTTATAAGTTAAGGATGAAGACATTATGAAGACCTCATTTTGTACTAGATATATCCATTATGAATTTTTTTTATGTATTTTGGGTTAATCAATGAACCTATTTTTTATATATATATTATGAATAGAGTATTCCTTGATTTCTTGGATATGTTTTTTTATGTGTTTATTGATGATATTTTGGTTTATTATAAAAGATAAGAGGAACATGAAAGTTATTTATGTTATGTATTGAAAACGTTAAAAGAAAATAAATAGTATGGGAAATTCAGCAAGTGAGAGTTTTGGTAATAACAAAATTCATTCCTTGGTCACATTGTTTCAAAAAATCACATAATTATTGATCCTAGTAAGAAAACTTGATCGTGAATGCCAAGACCCACAAATATATCTCAGATTTGTATTTTTCTTAGTTTATCATGGTGGTTGAAAAATTTTCATGGTTATATAGCCCACTGAATATGTTAACTCCAAAAGGTGTTAAGTTAATTTGGACAGAATAATGTGATGATTGTCTTCAGGAATTGAAAATAATATTGGTGAATGCTCCAGTATTGGAATTAACTTCCAAAGATGGTGAATTTTTTATCTATAGTGATTCTTCGTTGAAAGTACATGGTTGTGTCCTTATACATAATGGTCAGTTAATTGCTTATTCTTCATGTTAGTTGAAACTTGAAGAGTTAGATTTCCCACAACATGATTTGGAATTATCTGTGGTTGTTTTTTCTTTAAAAATTTGGACACATCATCTGTAGGGAGTAAAATGTGAAATATATACAGACCAAAAAATATTGAATTATATATTCATTATGAAATAATTGAACATGAAACATATGAGATGGATATAATTAATCAAGGATTATAATTGCATGATTCATTACCATCTAGGATTGGAAAATAAAGTGGATGACACTTTGAGTCGAAAAAGTAATGATACATTAACCGTATCACGTTTGGAACAAGATCCTTTGATTAATGATTTGATGAACATTTTTATAGAAGTTATTGGTTGATGGAATTATTCTATTTTGTTTCAAGATTCAATACAATCATCCCTAGAAGACAGAATACAGAAGGCATAGAAAGATGATAGAAAGTTGCAAAAAAAGGTAGAATTGGTTTAGAAGTGTAAGTTACCTGAATTTAAAATTTATAAAGAATGTGTTTTGTGTTTTGGGAAGATATTATGTGGGCCTTGTGATTCACATTTGAAGAATGAGTTTTTTTGTGAATCCTATAGTTCTCTGTTTTCAGTTCATCCTGGAAGTACTGAGATGTACACAGATCTTCGGGATTATTACTGGTGGGATGTAATAAAAAGAGATATTGTTGAATTTACTGTGAAGTGATTTAATTGTCAATAGGTTATGTAGAGAGGTAGTTACTGAAAGATATACTTCAGACTTTAATGGTACTATAGTGGAAATGGGAAAATACATCCATTTACTTCATTGTGGGATTACCAAATACATATCGAGGTAATAATGTAATTTGTGTTAATGTTGATAGATTGAGTAAATCAACTCATTCAGTTCCTATTCGAGATAGTTTTTATCTAGATCAACTTTCTCAGTTGTATGTTAAAGATATAGTCAGGTTGCATGGAGTTCCCCTCTCCATTGTATTGAATCGTGATCCCATGCTCACTTATAACATTTGGGAAGGTATTTAGAAGTTTTTGGGTAAAAAATTAAATTTTACTACAGCTTTTCATCCTCAATAAGATGGGCAATCAGAATGAAAAATTCAGACATTGGAAGAAATTCTATATGCTTTCTCAAGGGATTACCAAGGAAGTTTGGACCAACATCATTCTTTGGTTAAATGTTCATATAATAATTGTTTTTATTTTTGTATAAAGATGGATCTATATAAGGAATTATATATAAAGTGATGTCGAACACTTGATTTCTGGGATAAAGTAGGTGAAATGATGATGATGGGACTAGAATTGGTAGAAGGGATGGCAGAGAATGTTCAGTTGATTCAAAATCACGTGAGAAAAACTATGTGCAGGCAGAAAATTAATCCGGATAACCAGAGGAAGGATCTTTCTTTTGATGTAGGTGATCCTGTATTTCTCAAAGCTTCTCCCTGGAAAAGTGTGTTTAATTTTGGTAAGAAGGGAAAGCTATGTCCAAGGTTTATTATACCCAATGAAATCCTATATAATGTTGGATCAGTTGCCTACAGAGTTGCTTTACCTCCATGTTTATCCTTGGTACACAATGTTTTTCTTGTTTCAATGTTGAGAATGTATATTCCAGATCCATCCTTTTTTTTTATTCAAGAGGTAGTTCTATTGGAAGATAATATTTTCTATGTGGAATAACTATTCTAGATTCTTGACCATAGAGAGAATGTATTATGAAATAAGGTAATCCCTAAAGTAAAGGTTTTGTTGAAAATCCATATCGTTGAAGAGGCGATGGGGGAATCTGAAAATGCTATGAAGGATAAATACCCGCACTTATTTGATAAGTGAATAGAATTTCGAGGACGCAATTCCCAAAAGGGGTTAAGGATGTAAACTTACAGGTAAATACAGGATATAATATTTTACTATTTATTAATATTTGTGAATTAAATATTAATTTTACTTTATCGAGTATGCTATGTTTTATGGACTGCCCAACACACAACAATGGGTTTCTCTAATGTCTTATGTTGCTCACAATGCTGAGTAATACTGAAAAATAATAATATAACATTATTTTAAATGGTAGTCAGTGCCTAGCTGTTGTATTAGCGGGAATGAATAGAACTAACTACAAAATGATTATACATGTTTGTAAATGTGTTTATCTTTATCCAATTAATGTTAGTGGCTTAAAATTTGAATGAATCCAATTTTATACCTAAATATAGTAATATTCATTAAAAGGTCAATTTACCGCCTTTTGATAGAGAACCCTTTTTAAATATATTTTTTGTCGAATTTATATGTTCTATTTGAAACAATAAAAATATTCTTTAGAATTAGGATATCAAAATTTAAATTGGATTAAATTTTAGTGTTTTTTGTGACAATGTTCATTTTTTAATGAATAGTGAAAATAATATTGCATATTAAATCAAAACTTCCTACTAATCTAATTTATTAAATGGATAGATTATGTTTTTAATTTATATTAATGTTTATTTATATTTTATATTTTCCTTTTAATTAAATGTTGTTCATTATATGTAATTTCATTTTGAAAGTTGAAATAAATAATTGTGAATATTTCGATAGTTATTATTTCATAAAAACGCAATTTTTTCACAACGAAAATTATTTTAATATTAATTTCTACAAATTTTGTGTATTGAATTTTGAAAAATGGATTCCATATTTGGAATCATGAGGTGAAATTTTTTTAAATAGTAATCTTTTATTTTCAAACATTATGAATATTAACTTTAGTAAATATTTTATTTACAACGCTTAAAAGGTAAATCTGGTAAATAAGGGTAGAAAATAATATTATAATAATAATTAATTACCATAAAATGTGACATAATCTTATTGGATGATAAATTTCTGACCATGGGATTCCTTGGGTCTATTTTGGGACCCCATGGAACCACTTATAAGTGAAAATTACATTTTATACAAAATCCTTTAAAGTTAAGTCAAATGTAACATAAACATATATCCTATAGTAAAAAACATTTATATGGGGTTATATAAGTGAAATTTTCAACTATACATATTCATTAAAAATATAAAAAGATTTCCTACATCATGATATTTTATTTTTAATTTTTAAACATTAGAAAAATAAATTTATTTATGAAACAGTGAAGTGATATTGATTACATCATTAATGAATGTTTTAAATACATGAAATTATAAACACTAAAATAAGTTTATTTTAAACCTTTTTATTCCATCCATGTATTTTATGTACAATGATGACTTGTTATATTTGAGTTAATGAACGTTTTTTGAAATAATGAAGTTGTTATTTAATTTTTAAATGTCTATATGTGAATAGTTTATAAATTAGCATAAATGAGTTTTTAAAACAATTATTATTTAATTCAATGATAATATAATCCTAAAAATCTAAGATTAGGCTAATTGACACATATGATGCTAACATTATCATTAATGGTCCATTTTGTGTCTCTTGGAATTTTATAGTAAATATATTAACCATATAGTATGTATAAACAATAGAACATGATAAGAGTTAAATTAGTTATGTAAGGGCTAAAGCTAATATATAAAGATAATTTTATTCTCTAAACATGTATAAAACAAATTTTATGAGATTATTTATAACTATCCTCCCATTACTTTTGAATTAAATGACTTTTGGGCCTTTTTAGTTCGAAATTCTATTTATAATAGAATTATATTTTCCAACATTCTTAAAGAGCCCCTCCTCCCACAAATAAAAGGCCACCAACTATATCCCATTAATCACACCAATAAAGCATCTTTAATAATTCAAAATATGATCCAATAATCTACCAACATTACTATATTCCTCCTAGAAGCCTTACCATAGGTATAATGAAATTCACGAAATCCTTTTGGTTCAAACAAAAGAAATTTAACCGATTTAAATGTAACGTCTTCTCTCAAGTTCTTTTCATTTTTTTCATTCTTCACTACCTATTATCTTATTATTAATTGTTTATATAACATAAAAAGTACCCTAAATATACTACATGGTTTTTATTATAAGTATTATAACTACACTTCTACACACCTCCATCAAATGGATACGAATGTACTGTTTCTGTGGACGGCGAACTACAGCCTCACGAAATGAAGATTGTTCAATTATATCCTAACACCTCTCATGGTGGCCATTATGATGTAACTAAATTTATATGTGATATATTATATATTTATATTGTCTCAATTTATCTTTAATTTTCATTTATATCATACCTTTATGGTTTCCATAATGGCTAAATATGATAATTTCATTTGGGGAAGTGCAGACTACCACCCCCTCAATGTTATATGACTCGTCCATGTCGTGTGTGGAACATATAAAGGTTAGATATAATGAAATTATATATGTTATTATACTATAATAATAATATTAATATGTATAATTAAACATTAATTTAATTAAATATGAAATAGAAATAAAAGTATCATTTATAAGTATGTATGACTTACCGTCTCCGTGAACGATGCATTTCATTTCTTATCTCCAAATGTTATGTACTATAATAAATACACACACAGATATATATATATACTAGATATATATGATATATATGATATCAATATCATGAATATAATTCTATAGGTAGTTTATTTTTTTCAACATGGACAACTTGTAATTATAAGAAGTTGAATTTTGACTCAAGTACCAAATATCTACAAAACGACCGTTATTAACTTAAATGATTATGAAATGTTTATAACATGGTAAAAAGTGATATAAAAGGAATAATAAACTATAAAAGGTTATAAATATAGTAGTAATTAACTTTATAATATTATTCAATATATTAATGAATGAACAAGTTAAGTCGAACATGAGGTAAGGGACTTCATCTCAATCTCCTTTCATTGAGGCATACTTTGATTTATACATGACTTCTCTATATACAGTGTATAAAACCATTTTAATTTTAATTTAATTCAATATAATATTTTTTCTTTGAATAATTTATCTAAATGACAAAAATAATATTTCTTTTTAACGTACGCAGTGACAATGACCTTCCCGCCGCCGTGAGAATTATTTGACATTTGGCTTCCTTAACAAGCTGTAATGTTTGAGATGTAATGTAATAGTTATGGCTCAATTCTATAAAACTATAAGACATAAAATATCCTCAATGTGAATTCTTGAGTTACCTCAATGTTAAGTAATTATCTAAGATAGGGTCCATATATATATATATCATATTCATCAAGGTAGTCAGAGACCCATAAATATTACCATCCAACCCATGATCCTAAGGTGATATCTATAATCATTTTTTTGATGATATGGATAAATTATCTCTATTTTGATTTTTGGGAAATGTAAACATATCTTAAGAGACAAAAATACATCTTTCACAAAAAACTCCACTTGAGGCTAAGGTGATGGCTAAAATTTTTCAAGAACTATGATTTCTCGACACAATACCACCCATGGAATGAATATAAGGTGGGAGGTGCATTAGTCCAGAAATTTCATGGAGTTCTTAACCAAATGATGATTGACATGGATAATATTTTCACTAGATTAGTAATGATGAATATTTTAATTACAAGTGAAAGGGGGACATTACTCATTTTTCAAATGTTTAAAAACCCATTTTTATTTGAAAAGAATAAACGTTATCAATATAATGATAAGAATTTTCAAGTAATAATTGAAGCAATGTATGATGGTAAATTTCCATAAATCCTTTCTTAAGATGGTTTTATGAGGTATGGAAAGATATTATTCATTATAGATATACTTTATATAAAAATAGAATTATTCGATGACACTCATAACTGAAATTATTCTTTAAACCCTGGTAGCACCATGATTTATAGGGATTTTAGTTATCATTTTTTGGTGGGATAAAATAGTGTGGGAAAATTACTACAATTCCTTTATATGATTGTTTTTTCAACAAGTTAATTATAATATAATACCAACTATAGTATTCATACAACCTTGTTCTATACCTCTATGTAAATCGGATTCCATTACTATAGACATTGTCATAGGACTACCAAAAACTCATAGAAATGGTGATACAATATGGTTTATTTTAGATCACCTAAACTAATCAATAACTTTACATGATATAAGATAATATTTTCCTATTTAGATTCATGAAAGGATATAAATAAATAATTTTGTAATACATAATGAAAAACCTATTTCAATTGTGTCTGATTTTGATCTTTGTTTTACATGAAAAATCAATAAAGGTATCCATAAAGATCATGGTACTGAGCATCATTTGAGAACTATACACCATCCAAGAACCAATGAACATTATAAAAAGACTATTAAAACAATTTAAGATAGTCCTAGTTCATTCTCACTTTAATTTCAAGGTCTATGAGATTAATATTTACCTTGGGTAGAGTTTTCCTATTACAATAATTTCCATTAGAGTATTCAAAAGCCACTGTATAAAGTGGTATATATAAATATATTTCATACAAAAAAAATTTGGGATGAGGTATCTGAATGGAAAATTATTTTACTAGAAATTTTTTAAGAGATAATAATAAATGTAAAAACTATTCAGGACCATAAAAATTTAACTAAAATTGGGAAAAAGATTTATGTTGATAATCAGAGAAATGAATTTCAATTCCAACTGGGAGATCATGTTTTATTGAATGTGTCTCAATATTAGGGTTTTATAATGTTCAGTAATATGTTAAAAATTATCCAAAGCTATATCTTCCCATTTTATATTTTTTAAATTTTTCGATCTGTGGATTACTAGTTGAAAATTCCACAATGCATCTCCAAAGTGCATGATGTTTTCAACAAATAATTGCTAAGAAAGTACATTCCAAACCCATTAAATTTCCAAACCTATTAATAAATATAATTTAACCTAATATATCTTATAATTAATATCCCATATAGATACTTGATACTAGATGACAAGTATTGAGAAATTACATGGCTCAATTTGTAATGGTACTTTGGAGAAATCCTAAAATAAAGGATGCAATTGAGGAACCAAGAGATATTATGAAGAAGAACTACCCAAATTTGTTTAAAATGTAATATCCACGGAATTTATAGGAATAATTTACTATATGAGGGATGAATTTAACACCCTTTGTCTTTACATCCTATTTTAGTTTTATGAAATTTAATTTATTACATATCTTGCAATATACTCAACACCGAGTTTAAACAAAAAAATAATCTATTAAAATATTATTATTCAAGGATTACCATTATAAAATAGAAATTATGTTGGAAGGTTTGAGTATTAATAACTTAATTAAAAAAAATATATTTCTTACACATGTTCATTTTCTATCTATTGACATTAAATAAAAATAAAAATTATTTGAAATAAAAAATATATTTTTTTCTGAAAAATAGTCTCATCATGCCTTGCACACTAATATTAAAATAACTTATTGAAAATTTTAGTAAATGAATTAAATAAAATTAAAATATTTTTATATCATAATATCGATTTAACCTTAGGTGGGATTTTTGGGTTTTTTCTTAAATATTTCATTTTTCAAATAATAAATATAAAACTGGTTTGTATTAAAAATTGCCGTATAATTTAATAAATTTAATAGAACCATGTTACATGAAAATTTATTTAAAATAAAAATTAGTTATATTATTTTCTAATTAATACAATTTGGTTCATTGGATTCAATTATATGTTCAATTTTGATATAAAAACATTATTACTTTGGAAATGTTTTTCATTGGAATGTTTTTTTCATCAAGTATATGGAATAAATATTAAATTATATTTTCTCACTTATATGATATGAATTTAGTAAAATATATTCCATATTACTAATAAACTAAATTAAAATTATCTACTATACTAAACTTAATTTTTTACAATAATGAATAATGAAAACATTAAAAAATAATTTTCTCTAATATGGTGAAACTATTTTTTATAGGGGATTAATTTAAGAAGATAATAGTTAAAATGGAATAAATGTTTCCAATTTCTATTGTTTTGGACATATTTAAACCACCTAAGATCCAATATTTGATAATTGTATATGTTTAGCATTTTTTCTTGATAAACATTTCGATGTAATTAGTTTTCTCAAAAATTCCATTATCCCCCCACTTATAAAAGGTCACCCTTTTTCATACCTATTCACACTTCTAAAGGAATTTCTCAAATCCAATACCAGAATAAGTAAATTTTTTATTTCCCTAAAAATATCATAGACAGATATTTTTGTTCATAATGCCATCCTAGGTAAAATTTTGATGCAATCCTAAATATGTTTTCTGAAGAAGAGATAATGTTCTAAATCAAGAAATTTTTTATTCTCCTTCCACCTCCCGAAAATATTATCAATTTGTTTTAATACAATAAATGAATTATATAAAAAATACAAAGATATTATTTGTTTTTATTGGAATAACCTATATACCTATTCTCTACTATCTAATTTGAGAAAAAAACATCAATCCTATGTATGAAGGACAACCACCTCACGAACACATGTAAATCATTTTTCGTAAACACTTTTCATTGTTGGATATAATGATAGATTTAACTAATAGATATAATATCCATAATATAATTATATTTATGAAAATAAAATATCATAATACCTTTTTAAAATCAATTTTTTTGATTATCTGATAATGTCACTCTTGTTTATTGAGGACAATTGACTCGTGAAGAGTTGTGATATGTTTCTCCATGAAACGTCAAATGAAATTAGATAATGATAAATTAAATGAATACTTGTGTTTTAAATGACTATATATTTATTTTTTTTTAAATTAATAAATCACCCATTTCCTAACCTTTTCACCCATTGTGAAAATATATTTTCTCTAATGCATACATACGACTTACTGTCTCCATGAAGTTATTGCAATCATTTTTGAGGTCCAATTTTCAATAATAGTATTATTTATTCCTATAATGAACAGAAATAATATTTATAACATTAATATAATTGTGGATATGATATAACTACATCATATTTTGGTTATCAATAACTCTGATGAAAAAATATTGAAGAGAAAAATTGCATTTAACACCCAAAACAATAGTGATAATGAATGAGTGTAAACGAATAGGTGATATGTTGTTATAAAAGGATCATATATGTTGTTATGAATATTAATATAGTAATATAATACCTTATAAACTAGCTTTAAACCACATTATATAAGGATTATGAGTTATCAACTAAAGGGAAGTGTGAGGTATGGTATTTCAGCTCAATTTCCATTTCATTGATAGAAATTTGTTAATATTCACCTTTATACTTTTATGTGTTGTATATAATTAACCTTTTATATATTTAGCATGAATACAAATTACTATATGATGGTAAATATTTCAATAAACGTTTATTCTTTCAATGGGTTACAATTTCAATGTTATAAAATCGTTAAAAATCTATTTTACAATCCTACTATCATTTGGGATTGATTTTTCAGTTGATAAATGAATATTATCATTTTTCCTTATTAAGATACATAAATTTTATTATAATTTGGATATTTATGGATTTTATATATTGTATTTCAAATTTTACTCTCTTTGGTACTATGTTCCTGAACTGAAATGGTTAAAAACTGATTTTATTTCCCTTTAAATTAGATATATTTTTCCTCCATATCCAACTTTTCCATAATAATTTTACAAAATCCCTTTTTCAATAATATTACTTATTAAGTAAATTTTATTTTATTCTTAACACTTTTAATATGTTTTATTGGAATATTTCTATAAGGTCCTAGAATTAAACATTAAATAATCTTGTATTTTAGTTAAGAATTTACATTCATTCACATTGATGATATTTTCAGTTTTTGAGTTTTATATAATTATCCCATTATTGATACATAAAATCACATATTTTTATAAAGTGGATACAACTAAAATAGTAATCATTTTTAAAAAATTTACAATATTTAAAGTAAAACATTATTTCAAATTTATGATAAATTTTCATAAATTTTCACCCGACACCTTTTTTTCTCAACCATCATCATGCCCTGTGAAAAACATTTAATTACTGGGTATGAACATAGAAATATTAGTTAGGGATAGAAAAATAAATTGAATTGTATGTTCAGTAAAATCATGAAAACCCTTGGAAACACATTCCTTGAAAACATACCATTTTACCCAAAAATATTAATATCATAACATTGGAAATAACATTTATTTTACCATTTTAAAAACAATTTTTCCATAAAAAGAAATTATCAATAATAGAAAATTCATATAGGTACTTTGGGAAATTATCAAATAGAACCCTTAAATATTGAAATTATCATACGACCGACATCCAATATAATTATCTCGAGAAAAAAATTGCCAAATGATAGAAGTGTAATCAGGGAACCCCCATTATTTATAATTTCTAAGATATGGATAAACCATTTCATATAACATTTTAAAAATATTTATGTGGAATAAAAATAGTTGGATGACTAACCATAAAAGCTTATTTTTTTCAATGAAAATCCCTTTATTACTTAAGAAACACAAGAATTGTGAAACCCATTAAATATTGAAATTAAATTATAAATACACTGATATTAGTTAACATTATTCATATAGAATTAGAAATAAGGTATATATACCCCATATAATATAATAACCTCCAAAAACATCAAAATTGCCTTAATGAAAGGAAATTAAGATGAACTCCCTTACGTTGTGTCTGATTAATCACTTTTGTCCATTGCATTTCTGAATAATATAAACATGTTAATTAATTGTTTTTATTTATATCCTTTTAATTTTTATTAATACTTTTATATAACTGATCACTATGTTATAACAATTAATTAATTATTTAATTTCAAATTGGACGTTTTAATGGCATTCGATACATTAGTCAGAATTTTTTTGTTATAATATCAATAGACAAAGTGGTCATTAATCCATCATCACTATAATAATAATCATGAAATTATTATCATTTTTTTAAATATTTTATACTTATAAATTAAACAATTTTTATAGTTATGAAAAATGAACTATGTTATACTGATAGAGACGATAGGTCGTACGTACGCATGAGTAACATTTCCTTTTTTCAATAATCACTATGAAAAAAAGGTAATAATTATATTATCTTCCTATAATTATCATAATATAATTACAATAATATTTTAAATTTGAATATAATTATATATATCATCCATGTGTTGGGGTGAATAAAAATGAATCACATCACTTTGTGGAGGTGATACTTCACACATACACATGAATGTCGTTATCATTTTTATGTGCATTAATCAAAAAGAATTTTAATTATATAATATATATTAAAAGTATAAATATTTAATTAATATCACATATATTCATTAATTTAATCATTATAACTAGTCTTGAGATATTTTCATTCAAAATGAATAATATCAGTTCATGAGGCAGTAGTCTATTGTACACATAAACGACTAATTCCTTTCCCATATAATTAAAGTAGTTATGAATTTAGGGGATTTTATTGACATAATAACATCAAAATATATTTAGAATAATTTATTTAATATTTTTTCATGTTTTAATAACATTTTAATTAAGTGGAATATAAAACAAAATAAAAACACTTAATTAGAAATGATATATTTTTTTAGGACAATATCCTACGGTTAACGTCGTGACACCTATAATGTGAGTTTTATCCCCAAAATAATAGATATATAATGTGGTTATGGATTCTAGGAAGTTATTTGGGTAGGCATATACCAAATCATATAGGATTTTTTTGAATCAATAGAATAACAGATTCCCTTTTAACTGAGATGAGAGGGGAACTCTTGGAATTCCACAAAATATTAAATTAATATAAATTAATTTTCTATTGGAAATGGATACAAACAAATTTATTTACAATAAATGATATTTTTGGGTAAAAATAAATTCATAAAATAAGTTTATTCTAATTTTGAATATTTTGCAATGCTTTTCTTTTTTTAAACCTTATTTATCATTTTGGATTCTTTTTTTGATAATATGAGTTTTTACTAATTAAGGTTTAATATTGTTACTATTAAAGGTAAAACAACAAAAATGGATTATTTATTGTATTTTAAACCTGATCCCAATCATTTTTCCTAATATTATTTTTTTTTAATTTTTTATCATTTAATAAAATATTTCATATTTTAAAATATCGTTAATGTTAGTTTTTACACTATTTATTACATGACTTTTAAACTATATCATAAAGATGTGTTATATTTGAAAAAAAATTACTTTAATACAACAATAAAATTTAAAAATAAAATAAATTTTTTTTGGATGACATTAATTTTATCTTGATATATTTATTTTAATATTTTTAATTTCATTTGTTTCATATTTTCATAAATTAAACAATTATTACGTCTTCATTATGTAACCCTTGAAAGTAATTATTTCTTACTTAAAAAAGTTCAATGAAGAAAATAATTTTATATTCCCTAATTAATGTTTATAGTCTTAGATATAATCTTTATATACTTATATTATAAATGTTTTATTTATTCGAATCATGAGTATGACATCATTGAAATTTCTTTAAATAAAATATTATAAATTTCATACAATTATCCATGTGGCATACAAAGAATATAATTTCTAGAAAAGGTTGATTTTTTTCTAAAATATCCCATAAAATAAATCATAGATAGGATTTAGGGTAATCTAAAAATATTTATAATATTATTTTACCCCTAATCACATGATTTACCTTTAACTATGGTAACAAAAATTACGAATGTTGCTAATCATATTTTCCAAAAAAGGATCCAATTTACTAAAATTTATCATTATTTTTCAAAATATGGAATACTTTTTTACAAATTCAAATAACATAATTATTATAAATTAATATAATATTATTCTAATAGATGAGACAAAACAACGAGTTTTTAATGTAAAAATCTACAAAAGTTCAAAATGTTTTTATATAAAATTTCAATATGAAATTTTTTATAATGACCCTAATTGGATATATTGATGTATAGTCAATCTATTTATTCCATAAAATAAGTCCCAAGTTTATTCTAGAAATATAAATATATAAGATGAAAAAGTAGTTCTGAATTATAATAAATTATTTTTTCTCTATTCATTAAAAATTTATTCTTATTATAAAACATCCAAACTTTCAAACAAATAAAATTTTTATATTATAATTTCAAAATAAGAATTTATTTTTTGAAAAAAAATAAAAAAATTGTAAAAAATTATATTGAAAATAACTTTTCCATCAAACAGTGGTAAAACTATTTTTTTTATAAAAATACAGTTTTTAAGAATAAAACTAGATTTATTCTTATATTAAGTCAAAAATATTTGGTAAATGTAGAAACATTTAATAAATGAGGGTAAACATATTATTTCATTTCAGAGGTTGTTAAATTATCCCCCCTGTGGAAATTGTGGCCTTGTAATTTTATTCACTTATTAAATAAGTTGGGATATATTTTTTGCACAACATTTTGACATTCCCATGTTGCCTCTTTATCCATATGGTTTTTTAAAGAAACCATAACCGGATTAATCTCATTTTTTTCAACACATTTACTCTATAGTTAAGAACATTATTTGGTTATTCCCAATAATAAATATTCTCTTTAAACTGAACTACAACAGGTCTAAATACATGACATGAATCCAACACATATTTTCATAACATTGATACATGAAAAATATTTTGTACATGGGATAAGATAATAGGTAATGCCACTTAGTAGGAATCTAATCCCACTCTATCCAAGATTTAATAGGATTCAATTAACTATGGACACATTTTGGCCATCTTACCAAAACATATCACACTATTCCATGCAGAAACATTGAGAAAGACAATATCACATGCCATAAAATAAAGATCTTTTATCCAGTTATATGTATAACTATTATGCCTTGTCTAAGATATTCTCATGTTTCTTGAAATCAAATAAACATTATGTGTTGTTTCCTCTACCAACTATTGTCCCATCATCTTCCTTTTTCTGAAATCATCCCAAAAATCTACTGACTGATATTACATCCCATATAATTCATCAAATATTTCCATCTATATAATGGAATGAAAACTAATATTATAGAAGAACTCTACTAAAAAAGTATATTGATACCAATATCCCTTGAAATCATTTGAATGCACACATATCATGTCCTTTAAGGTCTAAAATATTAATTTTGACTATTTATTAGACTGAGGATGAATTAATTTGCTGAAATATAATTCATTCCCTAATGACATATAAAGGCCTTCCAAAAGTTATAAGTGAACTAGAGATCACAATCAGAAACAATGGAAATAAGAACACTATGTAACCTGAAAATATCCTTTAAATACCACCAATAATGATGTTCTTGTGATAGGGTCTATCTAAAAGGAATAAAATGTTCATATTTAGTTATTCGATTAATCTAAATCAAATTATTACAACATGATTTATTTGGTAATCCCATTAAAATATCATGGAAATATTTTCTCATTTCTACTCTAGAACTAAAAAATAGTGAACCATCCCCTTTAGTAAATTTAATTCCTCTTAAACATATTGATAAGTGAAACATCTCAAGATAAAGATAAAAATATCAAATTTCATTCTATCCCACCAATAATTCTTCTAAATGTATTTTTATATATTACTGTTGTGTGGATGAAAATAAATGGATAACTATAATCTTCAGTCAATAACTCTTTCCTCAAATATTAATCAAAAGTCACACATAATATTCTTACAAATCATAAAACTCCTTTTTCAATGATAATTTCAAGAATCATTCCCTTTTAACATATTCTACCATCTTCTTTAACTTTTAGTCGTCAATCTCCACTTCCTTAATTTCTATTGATAGTGATGATTTCACTAAAACATGAAACTAAATAGAGGAATATCTTGCACCAACACCATACAACCCAACATTCATCAAGTCATCATCCAAAGGGTCATGTTACAAATGTAACATGGTTAATGCAGCATTTCATTTATGAGTCAAGGCACAAGAAAATTTGTTTTCTTTTCCATGATTGTAATGAATTATGCAATTATAATCATTGATTAATTCTAGTGAACACTTCTATCTCATATTCAATTCTTTCTGAAAGAATATATAAATCAAATACATGATCTATATATATCTCACACAATACTGTATTCAAAAGTTACAACCAAATTTTTAATTAAAAAATAATAGAAATTAATTCCAAATCATGTGTAGGGTAATTTAACCCAGGAGGTTTCAATTGACATGAATCATGAAAAATTTCATGTTCATTCTTTTTTACAAGACAATCAAGGGCTTTAAAATAAGCATCATTGTAGATAAAAAATTCACTAGGTAGGGGAAAAATTGGGGAATACACAAATCTTCTTTTTAATTCCAAATATCATTCATCAAATTTTTTCAGATGAACATAAATCCATTCCAATTTAACAATTGCAATGTGATGGATAATCATGGATATTTTTCAAAAACCTTCTGCTAATAGCATGATTAATCATGAAATCTACGAATCTTGGTTATATTTGTGGGTTATATCCATTCATCAAAAAAATTTATTTTTTCAAGATCAATATTTATTCAGTATTTAGATAAAATGTTTCCATGAAATCTATCATGACCCCTCCCTCCAAATATTACATAATGAGGGGTGAGAGATAATGACCTTAGAGTCCCACCTCCAGTAGGGATTTGGTTGGCGACTGGAACTGAGGGTATAAAAGTATCATATTTAGGAGTCATTTCCATCTATAATATAAATAAGATTGGTTGATATGATGAATCATGCACAATAAAATCCATTGCTTAATATAAAAAAAACTAAACCAATCCCACAATACATGTATAAATAGAACAAATACACTAAATGTTTCCATTGTAAATATCCCAAATTAAACGTAAAGTAGTGACACAATAGTTATCGAATATCAAAGCTAAATGTGTCCAACATGGTCCATATAATCCTCCGTGAAACATGAAAAAAAAATTATATACATAGAAGGAGCATATTAGTAAACTCAGTAGGAATTCCAAAGTCTCTCAGGAACACGTGAATGAAGCATACTAATTCCACTGTGAGAATTCAATAGAACCAAACAGTACTTATAGAGGTACAATGACCAAACCCAGTCTCACAAAGCCTTTCAAATCACATAATGTAATCCATGTAATGTAATATAACATGATAATATTGATAAGGGTAACCCACATGACATTACCACTGGTATTTCACTCTCACACCCAATGTCATACATCCTGATGCTCACATCTCTTCTTTATACCCCACTGCCCACAAGCAAGATCACTACACACCACGCCCAAATACACCAGGGGTTGACACCCAATAAGCATTAACACATCACACCTCACCTAAAGACACTTGGGAAACTGCCTAAAAAACATAATCACATCTCACCTGTAAATATTTGGGTCGTCATACCTCTCCTTCAATCACATGTTCTATCACAACCACCACCTCATGCACTCACAAACCTCCATCCATCATAGTCTATCTAATACATACAGTTCCTAGAAAATAAAGGTGGAATTTGTGGGTACACAACCATCTATCCTCTTCACCATATTTCGGTCAAAATACCCCTTGAATGATTGTGTAGGTGGTAGCATGTAGTTCTCGACATTGGTGGGGTGTGTATAGAAATCCAAAGAATATAAAAATATATGTATGTAGTATCAAATACTCAATCTCAACGTATGTGTTTACAAAATAACTAACCAACTCACACCCCTATCCCCTTTACTGCAACCTCTAATTGCATAACACCAAAAAATATTCCACAACCCCATTACACATTTCCAACCAATTACATTTAAAAATTCCGTTATTTTCATTATTTATCATCAACCATACTTAATCACACAATACATCATTTAGTCATTCATTAACCATTTTCATTGCACTACTAAAACCTACCCAATCCATTTAAAATATTATCAAAAAATTATTTATTTATTTCATCACCACATGGGTATATTACTTAAAACCACCACTACCTCAATTCCCCAAAAGCATGGCCAAAAAAACGACCTCAACAACCCAAAATCATAGGCAAATAAAACACATATTTTCCCCAAAATAACTTTTAGAAAAATCACCTTGCCTCCCCAAAATCATTGCACATGAACCATAAATCCCACATTCCCCAACCACACATCTTAGTCCGACAAGAATGGCCACACATCAAAACACATAAAGATAATTTTACATATTTTAAAAGGGTATTTTATCACATTCCACATTATTTTAGTGATGTTATCCCATAATTCATTATCCTTGGAAAACTATTTTATGTTCCAAATATATGTGGTTTTCCAATTTCCATTTTAGGGTGATATCACAAAAATCACAACCAATGAGACAATATCATCACATATATCCAACACAAACCAAGAACCCAATGACCAAAATATTCTGCATGTCATCAATCTGGTATAAATCATAATATCAAAATAACAATAAATCTATAAAAACATGGGAATCAAATCCCAATTTTCCCATTCAATTTCAATTCAAACTATTTTTATCATTGATTAAGCTAGAACAACTATAATTCATAGATAAATAAAATTAAAACCCTCTTACATGATAAACAATAAGAGAAATGATGGATTCCCTACCTCAATGAATTCTAGTCAACCTTTTCGGCAGCACAGGACAAAGAAGAATGATTACAACCCACAACTACCCCATGAGAAAATATAGATCAACTTAAATAGAAACCTAATACCATCAAAACACAACCCAACACACACACACACACCAATCCATAAGAAATTCATTTTAGAAAACCAATGGGAGAATAATAGAAGAAAATATACCAAGTAGAAGGAAGGTCTTACCATGGATTTCCAATAAACAACCAATGAGACCAAAAAATGAAAGAGATAGGAAGAGGGATTGATGAACTCCTAAAACTAAACTTCATCATGGATTTATACAATGTATAATCCCCCTTCATGTCGTTTCATCCATAGGGTTCAGTTTCCTTGAAAAATGTGTCAACTTTTTATTATTTAACACTCAATATCAATATGTACAGAACTAAAAATGCACTTTTCATGAACAACCATTACGTGTCATGAACCATCCCCATAAAAGTCATGAACCACTATTACATGTCTTGTAATACACTTACACATGTTGTATTTCCTATAGCAATTTTCCTATACCTCCATCATCTACCAAAAACTCTGTGAACATCCCCTGAATACCTCCAAAAACCAAAACTAGCATGTTAACAGATTGGGAGGGAATGACCCATTACATCAAATACCTCTCAAATGAATCTCACCTTTGAGATTCTAAAACCAATCCTTAATGAAAATGGGTCTAATAAACCACCCCGCAAGATACCTCTCAAGGGTCACTTCATACCTTAAACTCATCAACAATCCAAACATGTCAAATCCAACAAACACAAAATACACTTCACAACAAAAACACCACAACAACATTCTAACTCCTCTAGAAAACAATACTTCCACAAAACCACTGTGAAAACCTCCTAAAACTCTACAAAACCCAAACAAAAAAAATTAAAACCGCAAAACTACACCATATCGAGCACATGAATCTGGTAATTCCATCTTCCATGTTAAGATAAAATCCATTTTGAGTGGCATAGACTCACCCTAATTGGTTTAATCCCATAAATGTTACGGCATCTTGATTAAGAATATGGTCCTCCCCTTTTTATATGTCAAAATAATATCACACGATACACCACACACATCACAAACCAAGTAAAATAGCTCATCAGATAAAATAACAAGATCTCAAACATCACATCACAAAGCATGAAAAAAAGTAAATTTAAAAACAACTCTGGTACTAAGCCTGAAAATGAATCTATCACTCCAAAGTACTCTCCTCTAGGCCCCTATGCCTATATAACAAATGAACCAAATTAATGGTTTTTTAAAAAAGTGCCAAATCTTGGATTTCCTATATCTCTATTGGTCATTCCACAAACATCATGTCAACCTAAATATCCAACTCTCCCAAGCCAGTGACATGGGATTCATCATGATGAAACCTTTGAAGGTGAGAGATATGGAAGATAACATGGATCCTCTCCAACCGCATTGGAAATTCCTACCATTACGCCACCGCACCAAATCGTCCCAACACATCAAAGGGACCAAAAAAACCTTCGATAGAGCTTACTCCCTCTACCAAAACTGTAATACTGACATCATGGTGAAATCTTCAAAAACATATTGTCCAAACCTCTAACTTCATGGGAATCCTTCATATATTGGAATAAGAATTATGTTAGTCATGCACTACTTTTATCCTCTCAAGAAGAATCTTAACTTTCTCTATCGTAATCTACTCCAAATGGGTATAAAGAATGACTGTCTCCCCAACCTCTATACATCATAAGAGAGAATGAAACTGCCTTCTATAAAAATCCTCAAAAGGATCCATTCTAATGAAAGAGTAATAGATATTATTATAATTAAACTCTAACAAACTCGAGTTTTGTACCTAATATCAAAAAAAGTCAAAGATGTATGCTTGTAACATATCCTTCCATTTGTGGATTTTCTTCTCTTTCTACTAATATGTTTGAGGGTGGAAAGATGTGATGTGGTTTAACTATGTTCGAAAATAACAATGAAATTACTTATATACTAATGAGGTAAAACATGTGTCCCAATCTTTGATAATGGACCTCAAAAATCCATGAAACTATAGAACCTCATACACATACTAATCCACTAAACCCAACTCTATGATCACTAAGAAGTGGGATGATTTCATCAATAGATCCATAACCACCCGGATAGCATCTCAACCATCCTGAGTTCTAGGAAATCTTTTGATGAAATACAACGTGATTTAATACCATTTTTAATTGGGAGCATCCAAGGGCTGCAAGAAACCACTGAGAACATGATCCATAACCTTCACTTGTCAGAAATCCAAGAACATTTCCAAAACTCCACCACATCCCATTTCATCCCTAAAATACAAAATGTCATCTTCAAGACATGGTACATCTTTGGAACTCTTGGGAATACCACCAAAGGTAATTTATGAATCTCACACATAACTATATCATAAAATACTACACTAATAAAAAACATCCCATGAAATAACATCATGTTCAAAAACATTTATGACTATCCCTATGGAGAATAACCCTGGCCAAAAAGATAGTGTGTCACCTCTACCTCTAATTCTCCACACTAAGAATACTTCACCTACTACCTCATATAAGGATTCAACATCATCTAAAATAAATATACTCTACCAAAATACACTCTTTAATATAAGTATAAGCCTTCTAACTCCTCTATTCCTCTCTAAGAATCCCCAATCATCCAGAAAACACTCTTTCAATACATCCTACATAAATAATCTGCCAAAAAAATCTTTTTCCAGAGGTGTACGAAATCTCAAAATTATAATCATGAAGAAAATGCATCCACCTCTACTACCGAAAGTTCAAACAATGTTGAAAAAAGATATACCTCAAACTCTTATGATCAGTGAAGACCACAAAGCACTCCCCAATATAGTAATCATACCATAACATTAGCACAAACAACGCCTTTAATAGATCTAGATCAAGGGTGTACTAGTTACTCTCATGGAGATGTAACTACCACGACCTGTAAGTGATCACCAACCAATACTACATCATCATGTATCCCAATCCCATATGATAGGCATCACAAAACACCTCAAACATCTCCCCCATACATAGGAAACCGGAGCACTAGAATACTAAGAATCATCCACTCTAGGTAATTGAAAAAATATTGGAATAGATCATGCCACAAAAATCTTGGTTATTCATTGAAAAATATTGAACTGGGCTGAAACTCGAGAGAAATTAGGAAGAAACATCTAATAATATCCTTCAATACCAAGAAAACTAAAACCCTCTACCATGTTCTTGGCTGATTCTCTTGGAAATATTTCTTCAACCTTCAATAGGTCTACTATAACACCCATATGAGACACCACATTCCCAAGTAAATGAACCTCTCATGTCTAGAAATTAAAATTAGAAAACTTCCCATAGAGATGGTGGTGTTAAAAATATGCATGGAATCTTTGAGATGCTTAAAATTATCCTCGTCTAACAATGAATGTATTAAGATAGCATCAGATAAAATGATGAAAAACAAGTCTACAAACTAATGGAAAATGATAGTCATACGCTCCCTGAACACAACTGACCCATTTCCAACACCTAATGGCATGAATACAATCATAAAGTGCCCATACCTACATTTAAAAGAATTCTTCATGATACCTCCCTCATTCACCCTCAACTGGTGATATCTAGAACACAAATCATTCTTATAAAACCAAATCTCCCTCTGAGCTGGTCAAAAATGAAATCCATCCAAAAAAGAGGGCACATTTGTTTGACCATCACTTGATTCAACCAGTAGTATTCTTTGACCAACATCAGTCTACCATCCACCTTCTTTGTGAACAACAATAGATCACCCCACGGAAGCACACTAAGGTAGATAAAATTATTTGGCATAAGATCATATATTTTTAATCCTCATCTCCCCAAACTCATAAGGTTATAATTGATATGGATCCATTGAAACCCTAGAATCATTGGGCTTCAAGTCTATCACAAACACAACATAATGTTGAGGGGGAATCATCACAAATACCTTGATAAAAACATATATGAACACCCAAAACACCTTGGTAACTTCAACCATCCCACCATCCACTGATTCCACCAATAACTCAGTCAACAAGGAATGAATGGGCTCTATATCCATATTTCCACCTAAAAACCCCACCCACCACAAAAAAACCACATATTTTCCATCCACATTTGAAAACATGAATCTCCTCCAAAAGTAGATGATAACAACATTTTCCAAACACAACCACTCAATGATGATTATAACATCATATGGTTGGATCGATATATTGAATATATCCCCATTGGACTGATGAGGCCCCAATATCAATCTACATCCCCATAACACTTCAAACAAGATATTCGGGCCTATGATAAGTGTAGTCAACACCAGTGGCCCAGGAATCCTCTCTGTGTCTACTGTTAAATAATTATTTATAAAAAGTTCAACAATGGAGTGTGATACACTTGAATCAATCATGGAACAAAAATAGGGTACTAAATAATCTGATCGTACCACTAATAATATTTGGCCCCGCTGGCACTACCTTTTTTACTGTGTGAAGCTGACAATGCCCTACTCATCTACCTCTATATTGGAAACCACCTCCACAACCATGCTCTGTTCGTGGTGTATGAATGTGAGGAACATCTTGAGGTTGACCTCTACCGGCTCTGTCACCCCTAGGCTGAGAAAATACCAGTTTCACCAGTTTCTGAAATGGACTCCCTAAAACTACTATAGAGACTGGGGATAAACCTATCCACCACCCACAAAGTGATCTTGGTGAACCTTTTTTAACTAGTTCATGTGATTTCCAAAAACCGACAACCAAAATAGACTAAAAAGGATCCCAGAAAAAGTTCAGAAAACAAAGGAATAAAAAGTACAAAAAGGAAGCTACTAAGGTCAATTCTCTTTCAGTTGATACTTCAACGGTCCCAGTTCCTGATACCTCCAACTAAAAACTCTAATCCTATATAAACATGCTTGTTTCCCCTCCTACGGAGAATCTACTCCTCATTGTAGCTGCTCAATCACCTCTGAATTCTTCTGATCCTCTATATACACCAACAATGTAAAATGACTGACTGCATAATGGATAGAAGGATGGATTTCCCCCTCAATATTTCTTGAATGAGAATCCTCATATAAAAAATGACTACTTGAAAATGAAGAATTTACTTGAAACTAATTTAAATATCTTGCACTCACATGCTCCCCAATTGGTGAGAGAGAAGCTCTTATCTCTTCACTGTCTTCATGGAAGATGAAAGGAACACTTTCTGAAACTCCTTCTAGAATGTGACCCACATTACATCTACCTCATTCCTCTCTCCCGGATATATAATCCACCATTTTCGTGAATATAATTACATCTGACTGACAGTTAAAGGGTACCAGAACTACATTAGGTCCTAGATTAAACTGAAATCGATCTCAATATCATCTACCCATCTCCCTATCTACATCTCTAAAACACTTACCTCATACATCCACGAAGCCGACTATTATAAAGCACACAACACCCCTACCACTGATAATCCTACTCAACTAAATTAACCCTATGATGATCAACTAGATCACCCATCTAAACCCTAACCACCTTATTTACACGTGAATGATGAACATGAGCCATAGTTGAACGTTATACAATGAACTTCCAATTCCTGATAGTGTTTAATTTTATTGAAACTCATTTTAAATAATTTATATCAATTTTTTTTCCATTTCAATATTATCCAAACAACCAATTTTGAACAAGAAATCAAGTCATCGTGATGAATGTACCTCTCTTAGGTCTCTACGATATAAATAAGTCCACCTCACATGGTCGTTCAATAATCTCAGAATCCTTGAACTAGATCATGTGGGGCCCTAAAAGCATGTGTCTATGGTGGTATCCCTGACCCATGTCATGCATAAAGGTCAACTGGCACTATTTCCATACCACCCCATGAAAACATATATATGCCTAACTCCAAACTCCATCCAATATCTCAACCAATCCATTGATATCACAATTTCATGATCCCCTCCCTCCGAAGACACCACAATGAGGGGAGAGAGATGATGACCCCTAAGTCCCACCTCTTTTAGGCCTCGGGTTGGAAACTACGATAGACGGTATAAAACACTCATGTATAGAAGGAATTACCCTATATTATATAAATAGGATCAAGATATTGTTTGGATCATCTATAATATACTCCATTGAATTATATAAAAAGAAACCAAACCCATCCTAGACAACATGTATAAAAAGAAATGATATAATAAATGTATCCAAAGTAAATGAAAAAAAGTAAAGCTAAAGAAAATACACAACAACTTTATAAGATCTAATCTAGAAGTGTCCCTCAAATTCCACATAATCCTCATGGAAACCTGAAAATATATTTATATACATAGTTTGAGCATACAAGTACACTCACTTGGGGAACCAAATTCTCTTGTTCACAATTGAATGAAGCATACTCATACACCTATGATAGAACGTTATAACGAAAGATAAACTATATATATACAATAACCAAAACTAGTCACACAAAGTCATGCTCCCCAAATAATGGATGATAAGTAATATAATATAACATGATCACATTGATAAGGGTACCCTACACAAATTTCCATTTTCTATGTCACTCCCACACTAAACACCATAAATTTTGGTTCTCCCACCTCTTTCATATGCCACAAAACCCCACAAGAAATGTCAAATTACACCATGCACGAAGACACATGGTCTCCCCAAACCACAAGAATGACCATGTCACACATCACCCGAAGAAACCTAGTCTACCACCCCATTAGAACGGTCATGCCTCACCCAAAAACACATGGGTTCTCATACCTATCCCTCCAAACCTTGGCTATTGCAGCCACTATCTATTTTACTAACAGTCTGTTGACCATTAAATCATGTTTAATACCTACCTCATCTAGAAGAGAGTGTTGAAAAGAGCAGGTACCCAGCGATATGTTATCCTCGTTGTATGTCGGAAAAAACAACCCTCTCGTGAATATGCAGGTTTCAGAATGTAGTGATAAACAGCAGTGTGGTGCATTTAGAAATTACAATAATATAAAATTACATATATGATTTATCAAACACTTAATCCCAACAAATTGGTTTATAAACTAACTTACCAACTAAGAACACCATCACCTTTACACTAATCTCTAAATTAATAATTACATGAAAAAAGATGCAACCCCATTCCACATTTCAAAATATTTCTAATTATTAATTCCATTATTTTCATTATTTTACATAAACCACACTTAACCCAAAACCCATTATTTAATCATTTATTAACAATTTTCATCCCATTAGCTAAACCAACCCAAGCCATTTCAAATGTTATCAAACAATTATTTATTTATTCCATCGCCACACAGTGATATAGAAAAAAATTCATTACCATGTCACCACTCTAGAAGAATGGACAAAAAAAGAGGGATTGAAGGACGTCTCAGGGATCCTAGGGTTTTCCAAAAAAGAGAGGGAAAATAATACATGTCCAAATGAATGAACATTTGGGAAAAAATAACTTTTTAAATTACAACATCATGGATTTACATGATGTGTAGTCCCCTTTCATGTCATGTAATCCTTAGGGTTTGGTCTTACAAAAAAAAATTTCCTTGTTATTATTTAACAATAAAAATATACACATCCTGAACTGGCCTTGTACATGACGTAAACCACCATTAAACATCATTTAATACACATAAACTGAGTGTATTTCCTATAGTAGTACTGTTTCACATCTACCTTCCACTAAAAACTATTTGAACATCTATAGATCACCTCCAAAAAAGAAAATGTGAATTGTAATAGGATAGGTTGGAGAGACCATTACAGAATGAAATTTTTGTCACCCAATATTCGCACATTATAAATTTCCTATATTTTTCTATGGTTTCGAAAACAACTATTAGATGTATTTCATGCTCCTATTACTTTTAGAATGCACCAAAATGTCATAAATAAACCCAACCAAGACCTTATACAAGAACTCCTAAAATATTCTATTCATAAGATCCGGGAACATACAAGGTTCATTAGATAATCCCAATGGCAAAACTACAATTTCTTTTGAACCATATGTAGTACAAACTATAGTCTTTAGAATGTCTATTTCATATAATTTGAGCTAATGATACCCCAAACTTACTTCTAACGTTGAAAAAAACATTCCCCTGGATCTGATCAAAAAAATCATGGACATTATTAAAAGGAAACATATTCCCAACAGTGATTTTTTTCAAGGATCTATAGTAAATCAAAAGTCTCATTGAACCATCGTTATTTTTAAAAAACAAGACAGGAGAACCCCATGGTGAAGTGATTAGAAGGATCCTTCCTTTATCAAATAAATCTTCAAATTTATTTTTCAATTAAAAAAGTTTTACTTGATCCATTTGATAAGGGGGTTTATAAATAGGATTAGAATCAGATATAAAGTCAACAATATATTGAAAATCCTGATTTTGAAAAAAATGAAGAAACTCATCTAGAAAATTATCCATTTATTCATTTAATACCACTGCATCACTTTTCTAAACATTCTCTTTATTTTCAAGGGTATGATATAGGTATCTTTCATTTAAATCTCTAATAAATTTATCAGATTCTTAGTATGTTATAAAAGTCTGGAAATCGTTCAACAAATCATTATTATAAATGAAATCTATTTTATAATGATAAATTGAAACCAAATCCATGGCAAGAATGATATGAAACTAAACTATGTTCAGTTCCATAATATTTTCTAGAAATACCATCCCATTGATAATAAATGGATGATTCCTATAAATCATGTTTACTTTACCACATCCACCTAGATGTTTCACTAAAATAACTATATAACGTTCATTTGGGGATATTTGTAATTTACATGAAAATTTATCAAAAATGAAATATTGTGAAGATCCATAGTCAAATAGTGTATTGAAAAAATTTGAATACACAAGTAACATACCTGTCACCACTTTATTTGATGACCTAACATCAACTGTAGTTGTAAGAAATGGATTTTCATCTATTATGTTTTCAATCATGAAAATTTGCATAATGTGAAACTAAATTTTAACACATAATAGTATTACGCAACAACTCATTGTAAATAAAAAATTGTACCATTAGATTGGTATTAGTTACTTAATTATTTGATTCCTTGGGATTATTTTTCATGAATTTTTAGGCCTTGTGGCCATGATTTACACATTAGTAACACTTCCATATCTATATAATATATTCTACATGGTGATTTTACACAATTTTTACAATATTGGATTTCATTTTCTAGCCTCCATATTGCTTTTTTTGGGTGTTTCCTCATCACTTTCCATAAAATAAGCATCTTATTTTCATCATCACGAGGAACATAAGATTAAGAAAATTCCACCTCAACTTTTTTACTATAATGAAAAACGTTCTCATAATATTTAAATTATCACATGGAAAATGGACTTTGTAGGCTTGGTTTCAAAATAAAGTATAACTAATTAATTATTTGATTGGGTCCCAAATAAAATATGACACATTCCTAGCCAATCTTGTTTAGTTTTCTACATTTTCAACTACGAAATCATCATCTTTTTTCCTTAATTATTGAATTTTTTTCCATTCAGTGTCGAACAACCATAGGGAAATATTTCTCAAAGAAATGTTGCACATATGTTTCACATTAAATGGAATAAATATCATCCTTCTCTCTAGTATTGTTAATCAAACCCCACCATCGATCATCTTAACCTTCAAAATGATAAATGAAATTGGTTACCTTTGGACGTTATGAACATCCAATGACATCAAATATCTTTTCCAAATCATTTATCCATTCTTTTTCTACTATCTAGTCATATGATACACTAAATGATATGGGATGTTTCTTTATGAAATGTTTCACAAAATACAAGTTCCTTTATGGTAGACTCGGTTCATCTCTAGAATAGATACCGTCACCATTTATCACCTAATTCAATCAATCCATCATTGCAACAAACCATTTTTTTTCTGATTCTTACCATCATTGGATGCAGCTTTGGAAGGATATCCCATTTTAGGTTCCTTCCTACTGCATCTTCCATGTGTCATCTATGGAAAACCATTCTGAAAATACATAGTTTAGATGAAACAACATGGTAATACTAAAATTATATAACATTTTATCTTTTTTATAAGGTATATTCTTTAATGATAAGTAATGTTATTAATAATAATCTGACCCCTATAGTTATCTAAAAAATATTTTAATACAAACTATATGGCCCCAGACTTAAACATTACATTGTTTTGTGTTTTAGTTTAGAATTTACTTTCTTTCACATTGGGGATATTTTTACATTTAGAGATTTAGAGAATTAGGTTATCATTAATACATAACATCTTACAATAATACAATGTGGATTCAACTAAAATAGTGTTCATTTTTTCCAAAATACAAAACATTTAAAATAAAACATGAATTCTGTTTTAGGAAAAATATTCATAAATTTCAAATTGAAAGCCTACATTCTCTTTCACATACTTGAAAATAATTTTAAAACATTTTATGTGTATAAAAATATCAGTATGGGATATAAAAATAAAATAAACTCTTAGTTTAATAAAAACATGAAAACCCTTGAGAACACATTCCTTGATAACTTAACATTTTAACGATATTGTAAAATATCATTACATTAGAAATATAATTTATTTTAACTTTTAAAAATAATGATATTCATAAAAAACTAATTAGTAAGAATATAAAATTCTTATAGGTACCTTGGTACATCATCACATAGAACCCCCCGAGATGCCTTACATAACCCTTATAGGTAGGAATAACCATATGGGAAACATATAATTTGATTCTCCAGAAACAAATATCATTTCCCAATGCATTAAAGTGATATCTGGGTATACCATTAATTTATAATTTCCATGAACCACATAATGAATAAAACAGTTCAAATATTATTTTAAAACCATGGACCTGGAAGAAAAGGAGTTCGAAGAAAAACCCAAAAGATGATTTTTTCAATGAAAAGCCTCTTATCTCTTATAAAACATTGTAATTGTAAAACCCATTAAAGAATGAAATTTAAAACAAAATACCATGAAAATTGGAAAATTTGTTGATTTAGAGTGTATAATAGGATATATATATATACCTTATAATATAATAATGGTTTACAACATAATAATTACCTCGAGGAAATGAACTTGAGATAAAATCTTATAATTTTGGTCTGGTTTGTTATTATATACATTACATTATTGAATAATAAACCAATGTTGGTTATTTACATTATTTTGTAAATTTTCAGGTTTTTGTTTATTTTATATAACTTATTGTGTTGTTATAGCAATTAATTAATTATTTATGCTCAATATGAGTGTTTTGATGATATTTGGTAGAAGAGTCTGTAATGATTTTGGAATGATGTCAGTATCCAAAGTGTTCATCAAACAATCATCTATAAAATAATATTAATTAAATAATTATAATTTTTATATATAAATTATACTTTTAAATCAAACCAGTATTTATGGCTATAAAAAATTATGTACATTATATTCATATAGATGGCAGTTTGTACGTATGCATGAGTAATGTTTCTATATTTCAATGATAATTATTGAAATAAGTAAGTATTAATTTATCATTTAAGAATTATAATAATCAAATTAATATCATAATAAAAATTTAAATATTCTTATATATATCATCAATGTGATGCGGTGAAGAAAAATGAATCATATCAAATTGCGGAGGTGATAGTTCACACATACGAATGGATAAAGGCTATGGAAAAGGTATTGATTTAAATAAAATATTAAAATTTAGTAATGATAAATATGTCATTAATGTGATGATAAATAAGTCATTAATGTGATGCGGCCATGGGATTTATGTGCATGGAAAGGTAATGATTTAAATAAAATGTTAAAATTTAGTAATGATAAATAAGTCATTAATGTGACAAACAAACATTAATTTAATCCTTATAAATAGTATTTAGAGACTGTGTTGGAAAATCAATTATATCGGTTCCCAAAGTGGTAGTTTTCCTTACACATGATTTATTAATTCATTTCTCATATGATAAAAGGGGAGAAGGATTTAGGTGATGATACCAATATAATAAAATATTATTATATTTAATATACTAGATTTATTATTTAATGATGGATGAATAATATTTTATGGAAGTGTATGGAAAAATAGTACAAAAACACATAATTAAAAAGATACATTTTTTTCAGACAAGCGCCTTTCATTAAGACCTTAACACTTCTAAGGTGAGTTTTATAGCAAAACTAAGAGAAATATAATGCAGGTAGTGGTTCTAGGAAGGGATTAGTGAATATATTTTCCTATTTAAATAAGTTTTTAATTTATTATAAAATTAGAAATTGGGATTCCATTAATAAGAGAGGAGAGGCCCACTCTTGGAATCCCAAAAAATATTAAATCAATATAAATTAATTTCCTATTATAGATGTATCTAAACTGATTTATTTATATAATTGGATATTTTTTTGGTATAATAACATCAATCAAATGAAAATTATTCAGGATTTGACTATTTTTTAATACTTATATTTATGTTTTAATCCTTATATATACTTTTTAATTCTTAAAGGGATAACAAGAGTGTTTACAGCTTAGAGATTAATATTTTTATTATAAAATTCCAAAATAACTTCAAATGGATCTTTTATGAAATTTTAAACCTCATATAATCAGATTGAGTAATTTTATATTTTTATAGACATTATATCATTTTAAAAAATATTCAATATTTTAAAATATCATTAATATCAATTTTAACACTATTGATTACTTGACTTTTTAAAAATATCCTAAATACATGATATATTCTAAAAAAATCATTCAGAAAATCACTAACGTTTAAATTTATTCTATAAAATTATTCTATGAAATTAATTATATCAATTTATAATTATTTAATACTTTTAGTATCATTTATTTTATATTACTATTAATTAAACAATTGCGGTATTATCATTGTGTAATCTTATAAGGTAACGATTTATATCATAAAAATTTTAAAATAAATCAATAATGGTGTTAAAATAATTATCATAAAAAAATAATATTTATAGTTTAATACATCTTCCAAATATCCTTATATTCAGAATGTATTATTTTCTAAAAACATGATTATGGCATCATTGACTTTTCATTAAAAAAATATTATAAATGTCGTATTCTTATCTATGTGGATTATAAAGGAAATAATTTATCATGAAGGATATTTTTAATCTAACCCTACTAATACAATGATATTAGGGAAATATTTACGGAAATTTTCTTATAATTATACTATTATTTTTTCCCTTAATTACTAGACTTACCATTAACCACGGTAATACAAATTACAAAAGTTAGTATTCATATTATACAAAAACACATGAAAACAATTTAATAAATTGTTAAAATATATTTATAGAATTTTTATCCATTTTGTAAAAATAAAATTCATATAATTGTTTCAAATTAATTAATAATTATTCATGCAGATGGGACAAAACAACGAGTTTTTAAGGTTAAAATCATCAAAAGTTAAAAAACTTCTAATATCCAGTTTTAATATATAATATTTTCCAATGACCCCCATTGGATTTATGGATGTATAATTTAACTATTTAAAGATTAAATATAGTATCAAATGAAATCAATCAATATAAATAACATAGGAAAAAAATGCATTTTTTAACTAAATTACAGTATTTTTGTACTATTCATTAAAAAATGAAACTTACCAGAAAATTAAAAAAGATAATTCCAAGTAAATTTTTAATATTACGATTTAAAATATGACGTTTATTTTTTCAAATATTATTCATAATACCGTAAAAATAGATTTTTAAAAAGTGTGCTATCAAAAGTCAGCAAAACAACATTTAAAAAAAATTACATCATATAAGGGTAAAACTGGATTTATTAATTTATTAATCCAATAAAAATATTTTGGATAAATATGAAAAAAATTATAAATTATCTTAAATTAATTATATAATGAATTTTATTTTTACACGTTCTGTTTTTTCAAAACGTATTTTTTGTAAAAAAATCTCATTGGGATGTTTTTTAACATATACAATGATAAAAAACATTCATACCAACACAACCATTTTAAAAAATGTAACTTATTAGATGTATTTTCAATTTTATTAAATATATTATTTTTTAAATATTACATAAAAACTCACTTCTATTTCCATTATTCTTCAAAAGAATATGATTTTATTTCAAAAAACAATATTATTCATGAACAGATTGCCACATCTCATTTCGTGATTAATTTTGTTATAGTAAGATTTTCCTTAAGACAAACAATTTTCTGTGATAATTTTTCAATATAGATTAAATTTATCTTAAATATATATATTAATTTTTTCATGTATATTGTTATTGACTAAACTGTATACCCTTTTTACAGATATTGATTACATTTAAAATTATTTGATTAAGTGTGGAAACATCAATAAATAAGTATTATTTACTAAATATATATATTTAATGATAATTTATGACGTTCATGTATTAAATCAATTATTTAATATTTGGGTAATTATTTGGGCATTTATTTATGGGTGGAGGGAAGAATTATATATCCCCTAGATTTCTCATGAAACAAATCCCATGGCCAAATTAAAGGGGGGTGTTACCCATATTTTTAACCAATATTGTGAAATATATTTACAGTAGAGGTTGCATGATGTTGGAGATAATGAAATATAATAATTAACTAATCACTTCATCTATAATTCATTTTTTATTAGTATCCATAACATTTTCCAAGTGATATTTTCTATGTATTTATTTTAAATAAAAGTTTTTTGATTAATTGGAATATGTTTTCGGTTATTTATATTACCATATTGATTATTCCTTATCTAATTATAATAGATATATTATTTATTAAATGGGATGTATATTTTCCTACCTCATCTATTATTCTTTATTTATGAATTCTGTCTTCTGTTTTATGTAAACCTTAATGAGAATTTGATATCAATATTATTTTATTTTTTTCTCCATGATATGAAGTTGAATCATTTGAATGAGTTTCAAGGATGTTAATCTTTTATATATTCATTGATTTATTTTAAATTCACAATGTAAAATGGGTATTTTTTATGTATATGGTTCTCCAAAACTATGAAAATAATTTGTTGACTTATATTTTACCCCATGTATTTATGCCAATGTAATAAACTGTATATCAGCTATAGGTTACTGGAGTCTAAGTCGTTACATCATTTGTCTACCTATGATTAATAATCTTATAACTAGAATCAACTGTTAGTTTTTATTAATTGAATATATATATATATAGTTGATGCCTATGAAAATTTGGGTAAATATTCGGCTTTTTGATTATGATATCTCAATCATTACTATTTATGACTGGTTTTTCTTAATTAATGTTTCAATTTGTAATCATGCATTTGTTTTTTTAACTTTCTTACTAATAATTTTATTTATGTATTTCATTAGATCTATATATTTATTATAACAATGTTTATCTTGTATAATGTCTTATTAATCATGTAATTTAGTATACTAAAGATATATATCTTATTGATGAGTATGCTATTTGTTTCTAAATTTATTTATTTATCTGATCATGTGATATCCTTCTAGATATCATGTTTCTTATCCCTTTTTCATTTATGATATACTGTAATGGTTTCTAGGAATTTTTTCAACAAATAATTATTTAAACAAGCCATAAATTTTTTGGTAGTCTTGTCTAAGGGGGGAATGTGTCATTCGGTATGAGTGTGTTTAAGGATGCTATGAGTTTCTTTAGGTACACAAATCATTTTTATAAAGTGAATGATTTCATTTAATTTAAATGTGTTAGAAATATTGGAATGGATTTATATTTTCTCTTAAAACTGATCTTTCCTTAACTATTGGAATTGAATGGAAAAATTCTGTTTACCTTAAAATTTGTACTGAATTAGGTAAAGGGGGTTTAAAATTTAAACGATTATTTTGATCATATATTGGAAATGATATTTTGAAATTCAAATTAATTTTGATTTGAAATGGAATATAAATTTAATATAGATTTTACTTTTAATATAATTTGATATTTTTTAAATTAATGAGATTTAATTCTAAAATAATAATTTAGGCAATTTTTTATTTAATAGATGTTTAATAATAAATTAACTAAATAATAATGTGTTATTTCACCAATTGATATTAAATGTTGTTTTTAGGAATGAATAATGGAGTGTTTTAAACAATTCTATAAATGAATCTCTTTTATACAATGAAAATATATAGAAGGTTTGTCATAGATATACCTAGTGATTTCCTATAGTGGGGATTAAATTAAATTGTGTTCCTATTAGTTGGTAAAATTCGGTGATCTATAATGATGATGGTTTATTCGTGACAGTTAATTTCTCTTTAATTGTTTCTTATATAGTTTTATTTGATGATTCTTGTATCCAATGTATGATAGGAGTTTTGAGGATATGTTATAGTGTTGGTTTATTATATCATTTAAATTCTGTAATTTGATGATTCTATTAGTAATGTATATGATATTTGTGGATTCTAACTTATATGGATCCAAATTTTAAATTTTAAATTAATAATGGAATTGATGTTTGTCGAAAAGCTTGAGGTGTGTCCTAGAAAATTTATAGGTAATATAATCTTTCTTACATGATTTATAAATGGTAATTGGTTTACTAGGGTGATAGATGTGGTGTTTTGGGAGTTATGCATCATGAAATTAATGGACTTCCCGGTGTATGTTTTAGAGACTCGAGAGTTATTAAGATGTGAATAAATGTGTCATGGTACTTATTATGTATAATAAGACATAAAATGGGATGGTTTTAATGGATTGTTTCCTGGATTAAGTATTTAATTTATCGTTATGGTCTTTTGTGTGGAATTGGGATTGCTAAAAATTAATTTAGACGGATTTTTTATCTCTATTATGGGATTATTTTTCATTTGAGGATTTAAACATGTTAATTGGTGTTTTAGAATGATTTTGTTTCTTTTTTTTTGAGTTATTTTGAGGTATATTACTATAAAATGGGGTTTTGGTGTCCACGGCATGGCACTAGATGCAGTGAATGGACTATAGGATGTGTCGTTTAATTTGTTTTCTAGGTTGTCGCCCTGGTGGTTTGGTGGTGCCATCCATGTACCCAATGGAACCAAACAGGTGTATGTCATTCTAGACTTATTTTATTTATAAAATAGAGACATTTTAGACCTTTTACCCTTATTTTTATCCTATTCATTGTTCAAAATTAAACTCACTCCATTAACATTTTTCTAAAGCACTCTTCCTTGCACTTCTTTGTTCCGTCATCCTCCCTCTTCTTATCACATAATTCATGGTCATTCTAAGGAGTATTATCAGGAAGAAGACAATTTTAATCACCCTTTAACACCTTCTTACTCCCTTTCTCCCCTATAGTCTAATTTACCCTCCTATAAGCTAGGTAGAAATATCATATTCCACTAAGGAATGGTTGAATTCATCATAAATTCTAGGGATTCCACCTATCATGTGGGTTTATTTATAATTAATAGTCATTATTTTGATCAATGATAATTTTGGAAAACAATGAACTAGGGTTCATTTATTTCTATGGTGGATTTCAGGCATACTTCCTTATATTTCTTTACATCCTGTAGTCATTATATTTATTGGATGAATGTTAATAGTGGTTTAATTTAATTTCTCATTTGTATTTGGTTATTAATTGGTTATGGAAATTTTGGACTTGGAATTAATTATATTTAATATTTTTCTACTCATTTTAGGGGATGTTTTGTGATCTTATAGAGTTGGTAACGGTCATTTTTAGTATGGTAGGTGGCCTCGATTTAATTAGGGATTCTCAATATATGACACATACATGGATGCCTTATATTTTTTTATTTTAATAAAAATCCAAATATTATTTTGATGATATAAATGAATTAATTTTAATAATATTTTCATACCATGTGTTAAATGATTTAAATATTCTTTTTTCAGAGTAATTTAATGAAAAAATCATCCGTCTTGAGTAAATATTAAATCCTTGTAAATTATGAGGTTGTTTTGGGTAACCTTGAATGTTATATCACTTGTTGTTCATTCTCATGATGTATCAGTTATGTAACCCATGTTAAAGTTTGTCTCTAGAAATTACTGTACCATGCAATTGGAAACATCCCATTATAATAAAAATTAAATGAACTAAAAAAATTATAGTGTGGCCAGTCTAAACCTAGCTTGATGGAAGATCCTAATCTTAGAGCTTCCCCTTATCATAAACCTCCTAAGTTGGTAATTACTTGACCTCATTGTATTTCTCTAACAACCATATATATGACATAAAATGAGAATAACTTATTTAAACATAATTTTAAGGAATATATTACCCATGTAACGAAACCTAATTTATGGTTAATATCGTGTTTTTGTGATGTGGTCATTTCAGTCTGAGGGGGCATATTTTTTCGGAAATGAAAACTGGCCCAATGGGTGACAAACATTTTACGATTATTATAGAGACATTCCAATGGGCGACAATGATTATACCATTATTATAGAGACATTCATGACATAGTTTTTGTTTATTCCTGATCCACATCGTTATCCTTTAGGGGGAATTCGAATCACCGTGCGGGGACTAGGGATTTTATCACTTTTGTGTAATGAAGAAGGTTCCATAGTCGAATGGTCCCAGCAGCCAATTTTAGTCGGTTAAGTATTTGTGAAATCGAACCTCATATGATATGAAATCCTTGTGTGGTCTCCAATAGGTTTATTTGTGGAGTGAGAAACACCCAATATCCCTTGTTACCGGGATTCATGAACCTGCGTTCCAAAAGAAAGTTCACGGGGGATGATGATTTGGCTAATGACACTTAAGGACTCTATTGGTCGAGATGATGGGTGTTCTAAATCATCACACCCTTTTGGGGGGAATTATTCCTTACCCCAGTGCTCTATTATATATTTATTCCATTTTGATATGATTTTTAATCCTCAGTTAATTCCCAAAGAGTGTATTTATGGGTTACAATAAGGTTTCAGAATCAGTCAGGGATATGCATGGATTTGATGCTATGGGGGAAATGCTGACTTAATCCGTGTAATAAGGCACTCTAGATTTTATTTTCATCTAGGAGAGATGGAAAATGTTTTGTTTTTGTCGGTGGACCCATAAAATGGGATTCCTACATATCCTTGGGAGATGAATCAGTGCCCATGTAGTTCAGTTATCATGATATACAACTAGGAGGAATCCCTTTCGAATTTGGAGAAACATTTTATTTGTATTGACTTCTGAGGAGACTTTCACTTGTGCTCAGTACTTGGATAGGCATCCAACATATAAAAATTATTTCTGGAATCATAGTTCTAATAGTTAATTTATATTGGAACACACACCTTGGAGGAGTCCCATTTTTTAGGGGCATAATTCGGTGAACCAATTTTGTGGAAACCCCATTGAGATCCACACTTCAGGCATGTGTCCTATGTATCCGGGATGGAATAGGAATCAATGTTCGTGTAGTTTATTTATCTTCGGTCTTACACCAAGGAGGAGGCCCATTTGATTGGGGCACAATTGGTCTAACCTTTTCGAAGGGAACCATTTGATCATGTCCCTTCAAGATGTTCTCCTATGTATCCAGGTTGGAAAAAGATTCAGAGTTCATGTAGTCCATGTATCATTGGGATTTCAATTGGGAGAAGGTCCATTTGTTGGGGGAATAATTGGGTGAAGCTTTGGGAACAGAAACCCTTTGATCTTGGGCCTTCAAGTCGGTGTCATGCATATCTTATTTGGAACAAGAATCAATTTTCGCTTAGTTCATGTAGCTATGGGATTAAACCTTGGAGTAGTCCCATTTGTTGGAACTATGAGGAGGATCACGACTCATAACAACCTAAAGGGTTGGTTGGGGCTTACACCTTGTAGGATACCCTTTTTTTGGGACTGTGTTGATATCATAAACAGCACCAAACTTTAAACCCACTTGATTTATTCAAAATGTGAGAATCAAAAGGAGGCATAGGATCCAATAAAGATTCCATATCCTACATCTTTTGTTGGTAGATGGTACTAGAGTTGGGACAGAGGGGGGATTTGAACCTTCAACCCTCAGCCATGATGATATCCAGGATAATCTAATCTTGGTGATCTATCCAGACACATCCTGAGTTGAGGCGAAGATGGGGAAGAGTATCACAACATGGAAAAGGATAGGTGATTTCCTTATGAGGAGTTCCCAATTATGGGTTCTGGGAAAGGGGAGGAGCATCATCCCTAGTCAACAGGGAAAGAAAAATGACCTTGTTCTTATCATCAGCACTCTTTGAAGGGAAAGGCCAATGGTTACCCCAAAACCCGAGAATGGGGAGGTTCATATTGGAATCTAAAACTTTGTCCCCAGGTCACCATAGAAATGAATACTTAGAGACATTAAGTTTTTCAAAACCATTGTGGGATCCGCCTTCACGACTCCACTTACCATAGGTTTGTAGATTTTGAAAGGTGTACTGGTGAAATCGATAATCTAGTTATATGGGTCTGATGGCTCTAGAAGAGGCTTGGTCCTGATCCTGGTGGACCAGTTCGTTGGGGAGCTATAGAGGATTGGATGGTGATAGAGGGGACTGATAAGAACTAGAGGGAAGGACACCTGAAGACAACCCATTCTTCATATTTTTCACTCATGCGGGATGGGGGCAGCCATGCATAGCATAATGCTATGTGGGTAGAGGGTTCTCCCACTTACTGAAGTTGTAAATGGTCATGGGAATAGACCACCATGTACCAAATAGGTATGTGGTCCTAGATGTAGTTCTCTAAATCGCTCTGGGTTCTATTAACGTAATGATGTAGTCTACGACATAGGGTTTGATCTACATAGGGATGCCCTATGTGGAGTGCAGAGTTATTGAAGGGTATGGGATCCTGTGGATTACTAGGAAATCATCTGTTATGGATTTATGGTTTATGATTGCACTAATTAGGTTCATGATTCACCAATAATTATTATTTTCCTCATTTTATGCGTTTTAATTGGTTATACAATCAAAAAAAATATTCATCGTTTTAACTTAGTAGATTATTTGAAACCCAAGTCGGAATCATATCCCTATCCATAATCTCTCTTCCATCCTCAAAGTTCTCATTCGTTCCCTCTTCCACCTTTCTCCTTAATCCCTCTATTTTTATTGTGCTTTTATTATAGAATATTAGGAAAATCATATATGTGGGAATGTGGCACCATTTGCAGAAGACCATAAGGATATATATCTATCCATGAAAGACTCGGGCAACTGAGGTTTGTGGAGGCTATAGTTCATGAGACATGGTTTTTTGAACCCTGACAGCTTTCGTTGTCCCCAAATCTTCTTAGTTTGATGGACGGTATGCATATCGAATTTCTGCATTCGATTTCTCCAATGACACGGTTCGTGGTGTCCTAGTTTTGCTGGCCATCACCCTGTGGGCCAACGCCTCATGGGTCCTTCCATGTATCGATGGTTCGTTGTTTTTTCGACCCATTATCCTTTCCATGTGATGGTATGCGGGCAGCCTAAAACACATGAAAAATTGATTTCTTGAAGTTTCTTCTCAAATTTTCAATCCAATTTTCATCTATTTTCTTTCGTAGATTTGTAGGAATGTTTTCTCCACTATGAAAAGTTCTTGTGGGAGAATATACTTCCCTTTGTGAATTTTTCAGTACCCTAAAAATGACCCCCATTGGAATGGGGTCTGATCGGAATGAAGAGCAGTCTATTACGATTTAGAAGAAGTCATGACCTGAAATAGTTTGTGGTAGACCAGGTAGGTCCCGAATGGGTTCTACACATATTTTTAGGGACCCAGTTCATTGGTCTTTAACCATTTCTCATGGAGAAAATCACTCTCAATCATTCCTTGGCCTCCTTTTCTACATCAAACCAACTCCTTTGTGAAATTCATTTTCAGGTACTACTCCAAAGGTCCCACGAACCAAACTATTCACAATTTCTTTTTCCCATGAACCAAATTTTGTTTTTTCAAACAACACCATGTAATTAGAACTTATTTCTTGACCTCTATGTATCAAAATTCAACAAGATTATCCTATTCTAGACACTGATCATTAAACCTATGAACTGAACATTACTCTTTGTTAAACCGAACATAAAATTTCAATATGAAAACTTTGAACATCTAGATTCATTGGCCTCAGTTCATGGTTTCTTTATTCCACGAACAACTTAGTTTGTTGTTCGATGCTCTGTGGGCCATCGCCTCATGAGCCTTCCGCATACCAAGGTCGTACGGGGGATATGGATTCCATGTACCGACGTAGTACATTGGAAATGGCTTCTGCATACTATTTCAATACATGAGAAATGATTTCCACGCACTAATGCCAAGAGCAGTATGTGGAGCACCATCCATGCTTTATTTTTATGTCCCTTAGCCATTTTTGTTGATCATATCTAAAAATTTTCTGATTGCCCTGAAATTTTGTGGGATTTTAAATATTTCTGTGTAGATTGCAATGACTCTTCCATGGACTGCTATGGAATCCATCACTCCTACTGAGGCTACCGATACTACCCCTCTTTCTGATACTAATGAACGATTGAAGAACCTGGTGGGATCAATTAATGAAAAAGTACTAATTTTTCCACTATATGAATCTTTGGAAAATCTGCATATTATGGGTCAAAGGGAGTATCCAGATTCAAACAGGCTTCCAACATATGGGTTTGGTCTACTATCTGATACATCAATTACATCACGAAATCTGACTGATTGAGATATTTCCTTTATATCTAATACCTTCATCCCAAAGGCGTTTTTCTCTTCTAGGGGAAAATAACTCTAAAAATATATCACTGTTGGGTCCATATTGAGTTACACAACTCGAACCATAGGTGTGGTTCCACGAAATCCAGAAATGTCTAACCATTGTTATCAACATATTTTCTGGAAGACCACATCGAGAAAACAACACAACTGGTCATCCAAACGGGGCCTTCGCTCTGGAGGCTAATTTATCTTAGACTGAGGGTGTCCTTTATAGATTCAAAAGAGAAATGAAGAATTCAAAATTGATCTGTAAGCTGTGTGACTATACGAGGTTTCCTAGGTATCACATGCATACACTTATTGAACAAATGCCCTTATTGCATAGCTTATGAGGAGGTAGATCCTAAACACCAATACCTTTCATTTAACCCATGGGGAAGTCATCATTAGCCTTTGGGATATGTGGATAATTTCAGAAGTCCCAATTTTCAGAGACACGTTTGAATAATTCCTACCTCCTTACTCTGTGTGGTAAAATGAGGAGGGTCCTCATTTGGTAAAGATACTCATTGTCTAAGTGAAGGCACATTTGAAGAAACATGATCCCTATTTAATGTAAGAACTTCCTTTTTTTGAGTTTTTTGCTGCCTTTGTTATGAAAAATGTTCTAGATCCCTACCACATATACCTAGAGCCTACCTTACCAAAGAAACATTGAGATGAGTAGGTAACTATTGGCCCATCATGGAAAAAGGGGAAATTTCAGGAATGGAGATGGGAAATCGTCCTTGATGTCGACTGATTATTTCGACATGTGGCCTTCCTTTCAATGTTTTTGAGTGGATGAATCATACTATTACAGGTCTCTGGTGGTGTGAGAGTCTCAACTTTCATCATGGATGCTTAGCTGGCCACTTGTAAATGTATAAATATTTCTATTCTAGTGTTGGACAAGATTTATCACTTTTTCTGACAGATTAGAAAAGGGACTCCACCTTACCAGATGATTGGCCCCTTCCAAATACATTCGGTCTAGATATGAGCTCACATATGTGGTTATTCCATTATCAACTCCTTGTTGATTCCCCATTTAGTCCTTCAACCATACCTTCAGAGAAACAGTGAGGTTATATTGATTATTTGGGCATCACATGATAAGAAAGAGGCGCAGACTGAAATGAATGAACAAGAATTAACAGCTCATCTAAATGTCCATGAATGTTTTTCTTATCATCATTATGATTCCCCTTATAGTACAGTTATGAATAATTCTTCTGATGAATTTTTCAACCGATGATTCTTTTTTCTTTGAGAGAATGAATCTTGGTTTTCCACATTAGAGGAAATCTTATTTGTGAGGGGTATGAACCTTCAGGATTTAAATATCAATTTAATTGTTTCTAGAAGTTGTGTCATCCCACTCTCAGTAGTTCACATCAAGATAAACATATAATGATATAAGGTTAGCTGTGGTTGAGGTTTAACAGGGAGGACACCGGATGTCATGTCAAACTTCTGGATTCTGGGGATTCTGTACCCTTCCTCACCAAATTCTATAATGAGGCTAGGGTTAAATCATATCCAGATTCCCAATTGGCTTATCTTGTTCCTATTGTAAAACCAACAAAGGAATCTGGGGCCAAGGGTAAGGAGATGAAAAAAGATGTTGTGAGACACTCTTAGCCCTAAGAATTCCTTCAATAGCCTATCGACTCTCCCCTAATAATGGGTGTAAAATATGGGGTTGTGACTTCACAAGTCGACAAATGAGCTACCAAAGCTGCTGTTGGGATTCAACCATCTATACCAACTGAGGCTGATTTTCCAGTGGTTTGGAGGCATTGGTTCCTTTTTAGAGGCCACCAACCTACTCCTGACCAGTCCCCTCATGCCTTATGGCAGTTCCACAAGTCTGGGGAGGTCTCCCTTATAGTAATTGGTTATGTTTTAGCACCTGCTAAAATCTCTTTCAATGAGGATCCTAAGAAGGTAAGTCATCAACTTAAGGATATTAAGACCTCGATTCATTCTCAGAGTGGTTTCAACAAATATTCTAATCTATTACTTTCCATGTTGTGACCAAAAACTGACAACAAGGATGATGATGTAAATGGCTTACCTATTGCATTTACATTTAGAGTATCTTATTATCTGCTCCCAATGTCTCGTAATCATTCATCTTATGGGGGTTCCAAGACATAAGACTCATCTAGAATGAATTTATGAATATTGAGACAAATCATGCTCCCCCATTCCAATCTTCCTTTAATGGCCATCCCATTCACAGCAGCATTTCTAGATGCTTGGAGGGTCTATGATGAACCGAGGTAAAATGCTTATGATGTGGATATTTGGAGACTACTTCATCGAGGATGATTTGACCATCTGGGTTTTGGAGGATACATTACCACCCTCCTATATTTCATCTAAAGAATAGCCTGATGATGTGGCTTCCAATTTGAAAAAAATGGACATGTGCCTTCACGCCTCTAAATATAGTCATTAAAGGTCCAACAAAGTAGCATTTATTACAGTACTACCATGGTCTATTACCATCGAGGGGGAGTTTGTTCTATATAAAAAACCCTGATTTAATTTATTTTAAAATGTAGATGCTAAATACCCCTACCCTTTTAATTTATAAGATCCTACAGGGTCTTGGGAAACGGTTCTTTCCCCAGTTTATTCCCCCGAGAGCACTGTAAATGGGGAGTGTACCACTCTAATTTTGGAGTGTTCTACGGATGGATCTCTTGTGACCAAAGAGAATATGGAAGCAATCATAATAGACCCTTCTAGGGGATTTCATCATCTTCCCCTTGGGTGCTCATATTCAGGAACCATCTCCATGAAAAACCAATAAACACTGATTGATATCTCAATAGTCAAGACACATTAAGAGGGGAATCATAATTAATTGTTTCTTCATCTAAGGGTCACATTGAGTTCCATTATCTTGTTAACTTGATATTATATGTGTATTTTGAGGCAGATCCTACCAGTAACTAAGTCACAATTTCTCTTGAATCTGCAGCTCATGTTCCCTTTATGGTATAGGAATATCCTTCAACAATTATGGTCAACCGAAGCAGAGGAACATAACTAACAGAGAAGGCAATAGGGTATTTTTGACCATTTCTTTGTGCCTACTTCTGTTAAAATAATCTATGCCTCATTAATAAAAGAACATCTGGAAGATGAGGCCTTGATTAAACACATTGAGAATGTTCCCGTAGAGAGAGACAAATCAAATTTTATTGTAGGGGAGAATCTAGTGAAAACCACCAGGCTCCATAGGATATTGGAGGGACTTTATGAATTGTGGTACCAATCATTCCTACTCAAATGACATTTTACCCTGTAGAGGGAGTCCCTTCAAAAACTGATGCTCTACTTATGTATTTCTATTATACCTCTATAGAAGTCACACCCATAAAAGAGGTTATTGTACCATCTCATGAAATCATGGAACAAGATATTGTGGATTTTATATATTTCTAAGCAATGTTGTGGTAATGGCCCCCAGAATATTAAGACTATTACCCTTTTCAAGACTAATCATCCCTACCGGCCTCATATTATTGAGAGCCCTTTTGGGGGATGTCTTGGAGGTATTTGTTCTGATTGGGCATGGTTCAGAGTCATTGATTCCCTTGAGATACCATGGGGCACAACTGTTGATTGAATATGTGGTGCCACCTTCGTCGGGCCGTGATGTTGCCGAGGATGTGGGAGGTATTGAAACTACGGAATATGAGGTTTGTACTCCAATCATTTAATATTACCCTTTTTTCTTTAGGAGTTGATGATATTTACTCGTCTTTCCTCTACTTTCAAAATTTCAACCACAAGAGTTAGAAACTGTGGTGGATGCTCCCACTATGTCCTAAATTTCAATCATTATAAGATATGATACTTAGGGGTCGAGTCATTTTCCATCCACCGAATCATGTCCCTCTCTCATGAAATTTTCCCGTACCTATATTTTTTCATCAGTGAGTTAATATAAGACTAAATGAAAAGGCTTTTTCGACCTTAATCCCATCCACTGAAAGACATGGAAGAATGTTTTCAAATTAGTCTCCCAGAATCTATTGGCTGAGATGTTAATAAAGAAGTGAAATTACACTTCGAATTTGTGGTCCGGGGATTCATAAGATTCAATGATTGTGGAATCTATAATATAGTGAGACAAGTTATTGCTTTAAGGGAAGCGACCAATGCACATGAATATCAAATTAATACTACATAGTCGATGGATCATCATACAATTGTGAGGAAAATCCTTATTGATAAATCCATTAATTAAGTTGGAGAAGTTGCGAGGCTGTAACATGAGCTTACAAAGAGAGATTACTTAGTGGAAAAACTTGATTAGGATGTGGCTTAGAAGAGCTAGAAGCTGGAGTAGATTAAGCACGAGCGGGCCTGTGTCGTGGTCACCATTGATGATGGGCGGTGGTATATTGAAAAAGGATAAATGACTGTTGTTGAAGCTATGTGGGATGTAGAGGTATTTTAGGAAGGTGTGGAGGCAGAGACAGAAAACTTGTTAAAACATTTTCAGGATGTTGAAGAGTCTCATCAAATATTGATGCAACTTTTTGAGTCCGTCGAAAGTCTCCTATAATGATTATGTCTGACCTACAAGAAGAGGATCCATGATGTTGGTGCCCTCCATATGTCTATGGAATTGAACGGGACTATTTCTCCTTCTAGTTATTCTCATTTTCCTTTTGTTCAAATATTTTCAATTCATCACAAGTAACCATATTAACATCATTTGATCAGATATTAATTTAAACCATGGTTGAGAACTATAAAATTGAAATAATCAAATAATGATCGTATCTTTTCATTAGATTTGGGGCTCAGCGATCATAGTTTGGATATTTTTGGGGTTACATGAAAAACTTCACGAACTTATGTGACTTTTTCATTATTGCACTAAATTTTGACTAATACTATTTAGGAATGAGATTAGAAGGCATAAATTGACTTCAAATTAGGGTTCCCTTTGTGGGTTTTCAACCCAACAAGATTTATGTATTTTTTAAATATTTGAAAGCTCAACATTTTTTCATAAATCATAAATAATACAGTTTTAACGAGATGATACTAAACTTATATATCGGGATTCCTTTTGTGGGTTATCACTCTAGTGAGTATTTCATATTTTTAGTTTTGAGTTTATAGTCTTTATAGTCATAATTATTATAGATTTTTATGTCGAATAGAATTGAAAAAATTGATGAACCAATGGGAAAATTTGGGATTCATCAGCTCAGAATTTCCTAATAACTCTCAAGCATGAAAGATTAATTTTTCTTGACCCAAACATTGTGTGTTTGGTAGGGATATAGGGATTGAAATCCTTTTTGACATACATATGTAGGAAAGGAATCTCCTGAGGAAGAATTTTCTTTTGGTTGATGGTCATTTTATAAACGACATATGTAGAGCCATCGATGAATGATGCACATAGTCAAATGAAGGTTTCTGCAAGACACTGGCCATCTATTTATGATGGACAGGGAGATTGATAACCATTTGGATTTGTTTTGAGGATGGGGACCAAAGACGATGACCTATCTGAGGGATGATGTTTTTATAGAATTAGAGGAATTTATATCAACCTAGAAGGAAAACCACTCCCACATGAATTTATATTATGTAAGAGAGAGCTGGTGAATGAAATAGTTTAACGTTATACTACTAGGTCACTTGAATTATATTAGGGGATATCATTTTAATCTGACAAAGGGAGAGTAAATGATTGACTAGTTCAACTGGAAATTCTTATCATCTTTGGGAATTTGAAAGTGTAAAATTATGTTTACAATAATCCATGGGGTTTTAAATTCTAGGGAGTGAGATAGGACATAAATGTCATCTAGGCATACAAAAAATGGACAAAAATCCCATGACAATGAATTTTACATTGGAGGATGGTTGTTTTGTAGGCAACATATGCAGAGCCACTGAGGCATGATGTGCATAATCAAACAATTGTGACTACAAGCCACTATTCATCCATCTCTAATGTCTGTGATGGATTATGGGGTTCAGAACCTTTCTAGAAATGACATATGGCTTGTGATAGGGGTTAACCTATACATAAATGGGGAATTTCTTTGGCTGAACATTAATGGGGAAACGAAAAATATGTTGGGGCATTTTTTTCGTACGCAGATCAACTTCGTGCATATATATGGGGAATATTTCTTTTTTCTAATCCTTGAGAGATAATAGGTGAATTGAGCCAGGATGTTCTAATATATCTAGGATGTGGGTAGGAAAACGATTATAAATCATGGCATTGAGGTTTCTCAAATCTGGAGTGATGTCACGAGGCATAGGAGACGTCAGGCGCACTAAGGTAGGAGAGTACTCTCCAGAGGATGAATTTTCATTTGATTTAAGATCATTTTATAGGAAGAATTTGCATATCCACTGGGAAATGATGTGCATTGTCAACCAATGGTGTCCCCAGGACACTGGCCTTCCATGTTTGATGGACCTAAAGGGTTATGGTGACCCAAGATTTCTCAAAGCATGGTGTTTGATGTGTGGTAGGAGTGTATCTGAATATATTAGGAATGTCCAGGCCATCACTTACCCATGGGATTAAGTATTACCGTACATAGATTTGGGTCATAGAAAGGGTGAGTAATCTTTTGTATCACTGGATTTCCCTGTTGTTTAATTTCATTAGACCAGTAAATGGGGTTCCTACTGGGAAGGGAACCATAACATGCCTCTTATGGTTGTGCTTCTAGGACCAAAATCCTGGACCACCATTCCAAGATGCAATGGTGGATCTCCTACTAAGATCCCTAAGCTCATGTGAGATATTCTTATTGTGGGAAAGAAGGGATGAAAAGTATTTCAGGTCTCCACTAAAGAATGGAAGAATCAATGGAAAAGACAATGTTATGCTTAGACAAAAATCACGCAGTTAAAATTCATGCAACAATGAATAATTTCACACAATTTATCATCATGTGGGGTGGAATTAGGGTAATCCCATCGTGAAAGAAGTGAAATATGATTACATTCAATTAGACCTATAAATAGGACTAGTCTGGTGATTCTATCCTTTGATTTAATTCATATATAGAGAAGGATATTTGTCAATTATTTTTGTGGAGGAGTCATGATTGTTCAATTCGAGTCTACCACACATCTATTAGGTGGAAACCAAGTCATGTGGTGTTCTCAATGAACATTAATTTTGAACATATGGCACATACATAGGAATGGAAGACATTTTTTTGATGAGGCTAAGAAAATATAAGAATTTAAGAATTTCCATTGTGTGTTGCAGTTTAATGTTGTGCAGTCAGGAAAATTCTGGTCATTCAATTTACCTTTATGTGGTAAGGATGATGGAAGCATTGTTTACCATTTTTTTTAGAGATGACTTGTCACAAAAACCACAAATAGAATTTGTTTAATCTTGGTTGGTGTATTTTGGTATTCCTTAAACAAGAGTGATGGCAGAAGGTGTAAACAAAAGTCTAGGGTGTCCCTTGGATCTGGAGGAATGAGTAGGGGATTAAAATCCATTGAGTGTATAGAATCATGAAAAGACTCTCATGAGGATGAACGTTCCTTTGGATAAATTCTGGTTTATAGGAAACACATGAAGTTATATCGGGGAATATTTTGGGTAGTTGAAAAAAAAGGTGTGTGTATGACATTGTTCTTCCATCTACAATGGTTGGGAATGTTCATGGGGACCAAATATTTCTTTGAGTATAGAGTTTTAAGAGTATACCAGATGTGTCTAGGAATGTTAGAAATATCCAGACCATGATTATCCAAGAACTACGGAAGCATCTACATAGATCTGACTTATATTTAAGGGATTCATGTTATTTTGACTCCATTTGGGTGTTGGAATTCAAACGTGGAATTTCCATAAACTCGTTTTGATTGTTGTGTATGAAATTTGGGACATGTTTGGGGTCTCGTAACATTGAGAATCATGCTGAACATGATTCTTGAGGATCCTTGTTGTTTTAATTTAATTCGGTTATGACATTTCATGGATTCCCCTATGCAGGTCCAACTTATACATAGAGGAAGGGGATTTTTTGTCTGTTTTAAATAGAGGCTAGACCAGGATGTAGGATCCGGTCATCACTATGTATCCGATAAGGGAATGAATCAAGCCGCACATAGTTCTAGAACATAATTCCTTACATAGGCATGAACCCCATGTAGGGAAAATGGGCATTTTTGTTTCTTGGTGGATAGACCCAGATTTGGGGTCAAGGTTTCACTACATATACTGCATGGGAAGGAATTATGCCACACATAGTTATGCACATATCATCCCTATAATGTTCTGGTCCATGCATATGGAGGAGTATGTAATTTTAAATGATAGCTGAACCGGGATATGGGATTTGGGAATCACTACGTATCCCACTGAGATATGAATCAGTCCATGCGTAGTTTTAGAAATATCATTCATGTAAAGGACTAGACCATTTATAGAGAGGAGGAAGATATTTTAAATGATGGTTGAACCGGGATATGAGTCATAGGAATCAATACATATCCCACTAAGATTTCAATCAAGACATACATAGTTCTACAAATTCCTTCCATGTATATGTCCAGTCCATACACATATAGGGGTAATTTTTATCTGGTGTTGATGGTTAGGAAAGGATGTTAAATCTGGGCATCACTACATATCCTGCACAAGTATGAATCAAGCCATAAGCAGTTCTACAAACAATATCCTCCCTCTACCAATCCGACTCATGCATAGAAGAAGGTGAATTTTTGTTTCCTACTCTACGAGTCTCAGGTTAATCATATTCCTCAATGATGTTTTATGGAAGGGATCTATTACCACTAATACTCACATCACTTGAGTAATACTCGTTGTCAGAAACATGGAGAGACAATGATTTCCTTCATAGAATGGGTGATAGGGGATATAATAGGGGAATTATACTTCATGTGATGGAAAATCCAAGATCGAGGGTCGAGGAATCACTATGAATCCCACTGATGAGTGGGAATCAATCCATATGTAGTTCATCAAATTCACTCTAAATATAGTTACAGTCTATATAAAGGGAGGGGGAAAATTTTATCTTGTGCTGATGGTTGGGCCAGGATGATAAATCCGTCTGTTAGTATGTATCCCGAAGGGATCGAATTAAGTGACACATAGTTCTAGAAGTTCCCCATAGAGGTCCAGTCCATGTGTAGGGAAATGAGTGGAAATTTTTATTTGATTGATGGACGAGACATGATGTTAAATATCAGAATCACTACGTATCCTACAAGAGAAATAATCAAACCATACATATTTCATAAATAATATGCTCACTATATTATTCTGACTCGGGCATAGGAGTATGGTCGTTTTTGGTTCCCCATATATGGGTACTAGGTCTATCATATTACTCTATTTTTTTTACACAAGGGAATCCTTACAACCGATCCTTAGCTCACATGAGTTATAATCGATGTGAGAAACAATGAGAGATAAGGATTTACCTTTTGGTATGGTGTGATAAATGATATAATAAGTTAATTATATTTCATGTGATGGCTGCTCCTAGATCAAGGTTTGATGTGTTGCAACATACTCAACTGACAAATGGGAATGAATCCATACATAGTTATTAAGAAACATGCAGTTTAACATCTTTCGGTAAGGAAAAACTGTTACAGTTTTACATTATGTACTTTGGATGAATATGTCATGTAATTTATTATCATGCAGTTTGGATGAATCTATGTCGCTATACAGTTTATCATCTTGCAGCTGAGACGTATGTGTCGCAATTATGTGAAATATTTCTTCAGAAACCTTGAATTGGTAGGAGCTGTGATGAGTTTCCCATATATTGATATCAAGTCATATAGTCCATTAGAGTAGACTTTATGTATTACTTATGGTCCTTCCCATTTTGGATCATGATGTGGGGGGGGGGGGTTCCCATGTATCATTAGTGTTCAAAGGACCAACACCATCTCTCCTTCAAGGAATGATTGATGGTGAACCATTTTGTTAAAGGCTCATGTGATCCAAATTTGGCAGACTTTGAAATGGTGAAAAGTGTGCAACCTTTCCTCATCCAGTAACTCCAGCTCATCAAATCATTTTTGAGACTTCTCATCTATAGACAATTGATCACAAAGGGCACTGGAAAGTGATATAAATTGAAGTTATATGGGGAAAAGGGATTATGTTCCATATACTGGTCAGTACGGGGTTTCTTGGGTGGTCGTGAGGATCATGTTCTAATAAGACCATAAATAATGGAGGAGCTTTTTCAGCCATGATTACTTGTGCTTTTATACCATATTATGAAGTATTTTGGACCGATTCCTATTGAAAGAAACTATCTACCATTCTTCCACTGCATGGTAATGGGATATACACATGGATATGATACCATATTCCTAGTATAACTTTACCAACATTAAAGAGCTGAATTTGGTACCATTTTCTGTCCGTATTGTATGTGGTACACAAAATATGGTATTAATTTTTCACTCATAGTGCTAAAAATTATTCCATCCCCAAACTTTTTAAGGGGTACATCTTTAGCCCGCTTGGAGAATAAGTTAGTTACTATGAGAATGAACATGAATTTTCTGGTTGTAGTTGGAGGATAGGGTCCAACGACATCCATTTCCAATATGGAAAATGTCCACGAGTATGTAGTTGTGTGAAGTAGCTCTGGGTATTGGTGGATGAAATTGGAGGGAATTCGCAGGGATGGAACTTCTTGAAGAATGTGGTGTAATCACATATCATAGTGGGCCAATAGTATCCCAATCCCTAGAATTTGATGGGAGAGATTCGAGGATGAATGGTGTGCTCCAAAAGATTGGGTGTGCACATCATTCATGACTGTAGTAGACTCTTATCCATCGATTCACCTAATAAGGACTCCTTTAAGGCCCTATTTGATGAGGAATGTTTTTGGGTTTGTGCCATTGAAGAACAAAAATTGACTGTTCAACTGTGGATCTGTTCTCTTCCTTCCCTATCTAGTAGAAGTACCCCCCTATATGTAATTTTCAATGGGTGTTATCCATCTGGTGGTGTGATTGTAAGGCTTTAGAGCTGAGCTAATTCTGTTGATTTCATTCATATTGTTTTGAATGAATAGAAAAACCATATGACTATGGGCATTACTGATGACTCTTTCATCCTGGTTTGGATCTACCAGGTTTGTAGCTGCATTGGATAATGCATTATGTAGAGCATTTTGTGACCTAGAACATATGTCCGTATTGTTTATTCTAGGAATTCTTCCATTATCACTCAGACAAGGTTCATCAAAGGTGTCAATACTTATTTCTTAATGTCATAGTCACCATTTACCTACTTGAGGATCAGCTCTGAATCACCTTTTATCATCAAGAATTCAACACATCTATAAAGTTCTATCTCCAAGAATTCAATGAGGTTTTGGTATTCTGCTTCATTATTTATGCATCCCTCTGAAAGGAGAAATGAGTAAGGAAATATAGACTTTTCTATAGATATGAGTAAAACTCCCAGCCCTAATTTGATGAGCTTGGGATCCTCCATCCTTTTTCCTGTCAGTCTTATGGAGGCACAGTGAATGTAAGTTTCCCATGGCTTGGGGCCTTCAAGGACAGAGAACACTTCTTAATCAGAAAGATCAGTAACCAATTTGTTCATTTCATCTGAGGGGTGATCCTCGATGAAATCTACTAACTCCTTGCCTTTGATTTATTTTTGGGGGATATACCATATGTCTAACTTTTGTATGATGACTTCCCACCGTGATAGGCATCTATTTAGAATAAAACGGATGAGGATATACTTGAGCGGGTTGTAGCGGGTTACCAAATTAACATTTTGGTTTTGAAAATTAGGCTTGAGCTTCATAACCACAATGATTAAGGATATGATGTTCTTTTCGATACTTAAATATCAATTTTCATCATCGATCATCATTTGAATAAGGTAATAGAGTCTATTCTCACTACTATCATCATTATTTTCTGAATGGAAAGCAGCTAGAGACTGTTCCAAGGTGGTAACAAACAAAACTAGTGGTCATCCCGTAAAAGGTAGCATCAACAACATTGGTCTTAAGATATATCTTTTAATATTGTTGAATGATTCTTGATGTTCATTATTCCACTAGTACATGACCCCATTCTTCATTACCATGTGGAATAGACGAAACATACCTTCATGGTTGGATGTAAAGCACTGAATTTAGGCTAGGTTCCCTAGGGACACATAATATCAGTGAGGTTGTGAGTTGGTGTCATGAAAATTATAGATATTTCCTTCATATGTTTGAATTATATGTCGCGATGGCATATGGTGAAGCCAAGTAATTTCTAGGAGGTAAAACTAAAAGAACACATTAGGGGATTAATTTTCAAACTATGCTATCACCATTAAATGAAGAGAGTTTCATGATCTATCAGGTGGTTTGAGTGTTGTCGTGCTTTAACCGCTAGTTCATTGACATAGCACTTGATGAATTTTCCCAAGAAGGGCTTGAAAATGTGGTTCATGGCATGCTGATACGAGGCCCAGGTATTTTTTAGAATTAAATGGCATCACATTGTAATAGAATACTCCCCATGGTCCCAAAAAGATGTGTATTATTCATCTTCTAGGGCCATTCAGATCAGGTTTTATATAGAGTTTCTATCCGTGAAAGAGAGGGCCTCATATCCATCAGTTGTATCGATTAGCAATTCCTTGATCGGGACTAAGAAATCATCATTCTTTTATTCCCGATTGAAGCCCCCAAAGTCAATTCAGTCTGTGATATATCCATTATTATTTTTTAAAGAGATTATTTTTTCCATCCTGATCGGATATTGAACTTCTCGAATGATCTTATCTTGGATCAGCATATCAAATTCAGCCTCTATCATGGAAGGATGTGTCAGGTTGGTCCTTATGGTAGCCTTCTTGTGATCACCATGGGCTTTCAGAAGACCCCAGTGATGAGTGGATACCTCTTGATTGAGGCAAGGAATTTTTGTGTAGTTCAAAACAAAAAACAACTCAATTTAGCTATAGGAAGAAGGTATATGCCTCCTACTCCTCCAAAGGAATTGTCACACTAATTAGAGTGGGTCGTGGGTCATCATCAGTGCCCAGGTTTATCTCCCTATGTTAATAGATCATGGTAGATATGCCTTCTTCAAATGTGTAGGGGAATCTTTGAGGTATTATTATTCTTCTTATTCATCCGCTTTGTGATAATATTCTTCATCTTCTTCCTCTTATAATGGGGAGATAATTATGGAGTTGTAATCTCTATCATTGGGAGAGGAATCACAACTCTGATTTTTGGAAACTGAAACAACTCATTTTTCCTAGATGACCATGAGAAATTTAGGATTTGGAAAGAATGGGGTGTGGATGGGTTTTCTAACCTTCTTTTTGGAGACATGACATCATCTTATACATTAGTAAGTATGGTAGGAACTCTCTGGGTCCTAAAGATAGACTGGGATCTTTTTTTATGCCCTCACATCACCATGGGGGTCAGTATACTTTTCAGCATCCTTGGACTTGGCAGCCACAATTGAAATCATGCAGACAAATGTGTCCACATCAGATAATAAACATATACACTCAACCTGGTTGATGGGTAATACTTACTCTTCCCCATGCTGTTTGAGGGGATTAGAGAGAGCCATTACCAATCCATTTGGGTAGGTGGTTAACCCAATGTAATTGGTTAAAGTCATCTTATCTTTCCATTAATATAACCCCACATCAATGTTTTGTGACTCATATGAATCAAATGGGGATTTATCTATGTGAGTTGTCCCATTTTTTCCATTAAGAAAATATTTGACACACTGATGGTATGATGAGAGGATTGTATCATAAGGATGCATCCAAGCCCTTCCCAACAGAACATTGATTGTCTTACTTTGCTGCACAAGTGGAAACTCAGAATCAATAATAAGTTCATCAAGTCATGTTTCATGATTGGTAAATATAAACAGCTTCTAGTCAATTTTATTGTATCCTAATAGAGTTTTGGTGTAGGGTGTAATACAATCCATATCATATCCCAACCGATGAAGTGTTCATAGCGGGAGGAGGTTAACTCTAGATCCATTTCTGGATAATATTTTCAAGACATCATCGTCATTTATTTTTCCAGACACATATTAGGGTTCGATGTTTTTTGTATGATGGAATATTCAACATGTTATATGATGGATATGAAAACTTGCCATTTTTCAGGATTGGTCTCCTTCATATAGACTTTTTAAGCTTCTACTTGGCCTCAAATTCATAGGGACTTAGTAAAGATTCGATGAGAACCTCTCTAAGGTCTGTTGATTGCCTCAAGGCATCTAGGATCGATAGCTTTGCTGGTACTGAAGCAAGATCCTTCAAAACATCATATTTCTTCTCTAAATTTTGGTGCTTCCTATATTGGGGATTGTCTTTCATGGGTGATTTAGGGGGCTGAAATTTGGACATAGGTGGTTCGGCCTCTATGAATTGTGTTGATGGTGCTGATGTGCCTTCTGATCATGGTTGATCTTTTACACCTATATGCCCTGGGAAATTAGACATCTTCTCTTCCTCTGATAGATACTCCAAGATGATTGGGATCATATTTATTTAAGAATGGGCGGAGAAACACTCTGGATCCTATTGTGTCTACAGGAGGGTCCTTCATTGAGTTTCCACAACATTGACAATTTGAGTTAAAGAGTGGATGAGAATTTGACTCCTTCCATGATCACGTCTTCCTGGAAACCCTCATCCTATACGGCCTCTTTCTAAGGCTCTCTGGTTGGATGTAAGTAATTCAGTTTTGTGTCCATAGTCCCCATTATAGAAGGGATCCATCAATTGAATGAAATTAATGGATCCTAAGATCATTTCATGATCCGATTGTAATTGTGTCTGACTATCTCTTCCTGATGATTTTGTTTGGTAGGGAAGTACTCATTGTTCCGTTGGGTGGGGTGGTGCGTGTTCTCTTATTTATTCTAGTATAAAGTTCAAATGTTTCCAAACCAGTTTCATCATTCATGCAGGATCATCTTCTTGATCTTTCTTGCGGCATTTTATCCATCAGAATATTGTTGAACTGAGGGTGATGGTTTTGTTGCATTAGGGGTTGTTGGGGGGCATGATTGGTTGCTTCAACTATTAATAAAGGATTCCATAAACTTAGTTGACTGTTTTTCAATTCATCTAATAAAAAAAAATTTCTCCTTTTTACTGGTGACTATTTTCCACTCATCTTCATCTCTTTGTTTTAAGGTGGAGACATATGCCACTTGTGCTGGCAGAAGACCTAACACAACTTATCTAGAATCCACCATATTTTTCATGATATCCTTGAAGATAAATAAATCTTGGATGGTGTTTCCCAATATATAATGGTAGTTAAAATAATTTTAATGGCCATTGAAACCTGCTTCATCTACTCGCTTTTCAACTATCATCCAGATCAACATGAAATTCCTAGATGCTATGAAGTAGTCACGAACCTTGTAATCTCAGAATGATTAGAATTTATTTATTCGTTCCTTGAATTAATTTCTTTTGGAACCTCTTCACTCATATATCCAATGTGAGGGTGGCTATTGGCATCCAGGGGGTTCTTCCCGGTTGAGTGGAGGCCTAGCAACTGGAGCTAGTGTTGGAGGTGGCTTAAGCATGACAGAATCCGCTTCATCATTGGTTGTTTTTTTCTAAGGATGATGGGTCCACTCAAGAATTGAGATTGGTCTACTATAAGGAGTCTTCTATCCTTTGCGATATAGTGGAGAAATATCATAACCCACTTGTGTACATCACTAAGATGAGTGGTTTCCTCAATTCATCACGGGTAGTATGAAATGAACTTGGCGAGCATTTCATACTGAAGTAGTGGAAAGTTCCATGAGTAATTCAGACATTTCCGTCTTGAGATGAAATCTAAAACTCCTTCATTTTCACACTGCATGCAGTTCTTGAGATCATTGAGTGTTTTCTTAGGCATTGTCGAACTGAACTAGAAGAAGAACTATTTCCACAGGGCCTCCTAGCCTGTGATTGAGTTAGCTGGAAAACTTGTATACCACACAAAGGATGAACCCTACAGAGTTCACATGAAGCACCTAAGTTTCACTGCTTGTTGTTGCTATGGAGTGCACATCATGGTGTCACAATAATATGCATAATTCATTATATTTTGTTCCATGTCTCCTGAACCATTGAACATATGAAATAGGTTGTTCCCAAAGTTTGGCGGTGATGGAACATTGCTCACCCAGTCAGGGTAAGGTTTACATTCCCATTGTATCTGAGTGTCTCGACCTTCCATGGATTCCAATCGGGCTTTAAATTGTTCAATGGTATTCAAGATCCCTTGATTCATGTCCTTCCAGACATGAGCTTGAGCAAGTGAAGTAGGGGAAAAACCTGGATGTACCAACACTACTGGAATTTGGGGTTTTTACCCAGCCCAGGGTATCCATTGTGCGGTCACCTGAATGTATTCTAGATAATTTCCCAGTGGAGGGAAGTCTTGATGTCATTCTGGGGATTGATTCATGTAGACTGATGGTCCCAATACTGGATTGGATGGACATCCCAGCATAGTTTCATTTACTGGGATGAGTACAAATAGAAAACATACCACTTTTGTGGACACCTATTTTCATTCCTCTTGAGGAACACATCCATCAAGATGGATTCCTCGATGTAGCTCAACGTTGATTCACCCAAGCCCTTTAATTTCTTCCTCCTTCATGGCGAATTGTATTCTCGAGCATGAGGGACACAATCTCTAGGGATGGAGGAGGTGGGTCACATATGACTTGGAATTTATTATTCTCCATATTGAGGATTTGGGATGGAATTTGTAATGGGTTTACTAAGGGTGCACCCATATTTAGGGAAACTCTCTAGTTTCTGCTATGCACACCCCCAGGCATTGTGTGAGAAGCCTCTAGGAGGGAACCATTATCTCATTCATCCTATCCTTTTGTACTAGTTATTGTGCGGTCCATTGGACTAAAATCCCCCAAATTCTATGATTCATACCATATTATTGGTGGTGTACCAGATACTGAATAGTGGGAGATCTTTTCTCATCCCTTGTTGGAATTTCTCATTCTATTATACGGTATTCTTCAGATTTATTAGGAAAGAGTGGCCTGAAGGGAACCCAGATCTGGGCTCACAATATTCTTTTGTTCTAAGAGGTATGAACCATGAGATTGGACTAAACGGGTGACCTCACTGCTCATCATTCTTCCTAGATGGGAGAAGATAGACGCATGTTGTGCGGGAATTTGGGGTAAAAATCCCCCAAGCCTTGACATTTGGGGTTGCTCCCTTTCTTCCTTTGACACACTATGTCCTAGATTCATTTGTATTATGAGAGAATATTGCATTAAAAAATCCACCGGCCCTACTTGATGGGGCCATTCCCATATTGAAGTGGTAGCTGCGACTATTACCACCTTTTTGATTTCATGCACTCTCATGCGAGTGTGAGACAGATATGACACTAGGTTTTCATGGGATTTATTTTCTTTTGAGTACATGAGCATTGAATAATTGTTGGAATCCCTTTAGAGGGATGATTTATGGATGTTCTCAATTGCCTGGCTCAGAAGCTTCATGATAAATTGAACTCATGGAGTATGAATCTTTTGATACTTACTCAAGGATGGTTCATGTTGAGCATTCTTCCTTTCCTAATCAGGGATTTCATTTTACCGCTGCCTTTGGGTAATGAAATTTCATGATTTCATTTCTGATGAGGTCCATTCTACAAGACATTGGGTGATGTATAGAGCTCAATGTTTTACCCATCCCTGGATATGAATCCAATATGGGGAGTCTCTAATGAGGGAAAAAACATGTGCAACATGTGGAGGTAGGAAAGTTCGTGGTCATTCTCTCACATTTATAATTATGTTCATCGTATATATGGGACGGATTATAGGTCAATTAGATAGTGAATCTCTACTAATATGTTGAAATGTTCTGCATGCCCTTCATAGGGAAAGATCATTTCATTTATCTGGAAGGTAGTTTTCTAGATATTGCGGAAAATGTCATGCATACATTCCTCTGACAACACCCTTGGTATGTAGAATTTGAATTGGTTGTGGGCCAATACATCACTGGTATGTCATCCTTATATAGTTCTCTTCTCACGAGAATCATATCTTGTTTCTGTTCATCTTTGCACTCCATTACATGATATGCCCATATTGACTGCTTATTAATGATTTCATTCCACGTAGTAGGGATGGCATGAGCCTCATTGATTTGTGAGTGGCACGAGGGTGGCTCAGAAGATGAGCATGTCCCTTTTCTATACATTGGTTGAGAAACGATATCACTCTTCATAAACAGAGTGTCTCACATGTAAAACTTCATCTTTCCAATAGCCTCAACAAAGGAGGGATTTCTCACATTTTTCTCTGAAAGGGGAGGATGTTCATTCCAGTGTAAATTTTGATTAGAGAGAGGAACTTCACAATTAGTACTACAATGGTGAGGGAAACCATTTCACCTTGATGCCAAACTGTGGGGAATCTCCCTATGGCGTATACTCTAGGGAGGACATTCAGAGTCAGCTACATGAGGGGAGTAACTTCTTGCTTCATGAATAAAATGAGGGGAGGACCTCCTTGATTACTGCTATGATGTTGAGGACTACTATCACAACATTATATCTGGCTGCAGGAAGAATTTATGTAGTCTGTATCCTGGGTAGGTCCTTCAGGATGTACTATGGTGAGGGGAGGAATTTTTTGTTTCTTGATGTTGTTACGGGGAGGGCCATCATAGAAATTTCCATTACGGGGAGGGCCTTCATAGTTGTTATCATCTTGATGAGGACTACCATCACGACTTGATGTCTGACTGCAAGGAGAAGCATATCTGAAGCATATTCCATGGGGAGGAAAGTTAGGGAAGACGATAGAAAGGGGAGGTCCTTATTGCTATTTTATCTTCTGGTCAAGGGGAAGGCTATCCAGACACGAATCAGGAGATAGTATCTTGGGATCAATCATTCCTGACCTAGGAAATAATCCATCATGGGTTCTCTATGGAGGAACTTCAGAGCTGCTGGTAGAAACATTGTGGGAGGGCCTTCACAACTTCTACCGCCACATCCATAATTTGGTATTGGACTAATAGGATCTTGTGCCTCTATTGATATATGGCCAAGGGTATCAATAACTCCTGCATAAAACATAACAGAATCATGTAGAAGCTCTTCATCCCATTAGCACATTATATTTTTTTGCATTATCATGTGGGTAACTAAGGATGTCTGTTATTGGTAATAGCCTTCATATACGGGTCCCTTTTTTTTGGTTCTTGTGATGCTCCAAAAATGCACTGGCGGACATCTTGTCATTTTGCAGGGATATATGTCTGCCCTAGAGCGGCAACCACATTGGACCAATATCCTCTAGTTGGATTGTGTATTTTTTCCCTATCCAGTTGTCCATGTATCATGGGATATTTCCATCGATCCTCCTTGACTATAGTAGGGATGCATAACTTCTTCGGTTTGACCAACCCATTTTGCTGGTAGGTTATTCCGTTCAAGGAAACCGGGTCATGGTCCAAGTTCCATAGCTTTATTGCTGATGAAATGATATCTTCAAATGTCTAGAGGATATGATATGGAATCGACATCTAATCTTCCATCATTGTCAGGATGTTTTGAGATACATATTTTCCTAGAACAAATATGAAGTCTCATTCTGATGTGGGAGAAGGAGATTACTCCTGATCTTGTCATTTATAGGGTTCTAGTGGATAGTGGTAGTTCTTTTATACTGGGACAGAGGAACGAGTCTTCCATGGGTCTTCTTATCTAGTAGCCACCGTATTTGACTGGTGGGATTCATATTTAGAAGTATGAATTTCTAACTGCTCGCTTGCTGATATAAGTGTCTCACAGGATTTGTATGCATCTTTAGGAATTTGACTCTACTCATATTTTTTTCAACCCATTTGAATGGTAGGCTTTGTATGCCTCAGTAGGGGTTAGATCCATATGTAGCTGGTTTCCATCCTGTATAGATGATGACCATCTTGTGTATCAATATATATATTCATCTTCCTATAATTTGATGCTCTCTCTGCACTACATGACTAGTGATCATTGGAAGGAATATACACGAGCTCTTATTGCAACACCCTATTTCCATGGTGGGTTTGATTCGAGGGGGTAGAGTTATATGTATTCCCATTAAATTTCTCTATGTTCTTAAGATGGAGAAACTCCTCGGGAATCAGGATGATGGCATGTTCTTGACTTTATGTTTTCCAACATCGGCGGGTGGCCCGATGGGCTTGTGTCCTTTAGACTTATGCAGGTTCCCTCAGTATAAGAACCTCTTCATATTGGGGATACTTGGTCACTTGGTGTTGGTGGCGATGCTCTTCGGTAGGGGGTCATGTTTAAGACCCACATGTAGCTACGATGAATTAATTAGCATTGAATTAATCTTCCTTCATTATATAAGGGAGGTACTTATTGTCACATTGCAGGGATAAGCACCAGAAACCATTCGACACGGCCACCGGGGACACCTTTTGATGGGGGTGTCAGCCACGACTAAGGATATGACTGACGATCTTTTGTATATTGGAGGACTTGTGTTGTAGCCTCCATGGTGGGGAGAGTACCATTTTTGTGGTACTCTTTAGTCATCATGTTGGATACCCATTGCTGAAGAAGCTGGGTCGGAGAGGGGGTCAGACTCTTCATCGGGGCCCCAACTGCCTATGGGATTGATGATGTGTGTGTCTGAGATGGTTTTCAAGATGCCATTTGGATCGGAGGTTCCTCTGGAAACCTGATATATATATATATATATATATATATATATGACATATACAAAAAGACAATACCAATCTGAATATAATCTCTTGATCACATGCTCAATTGTTTATTTGTCTTATCCCCCTTCATTTTTATCAGGATAAGTGTATTGAGTGGGGTGAAACCTCCAACTTGGTTGAGGATTCATGTTAGGTTCATCATTTTTTTCCCGAGATGGATTTTTAGTTGTGTACCGGGGTGAACAAAATGGTCCGACGTAAAATATATGCTCATCTATTACCATTGGGGTAAAACTACCACCTTGGTTGAGGATTCACTTTGGGTTCACCATTTTTGTTTCGGCCCAAGGTGGTGTGTTTGCTGCAAATAAGGGTGAAAAAATGGTCTAACATGAAATTTCATCTCTTCTATTATCATTGGAGTAAAACCACTACCTTGGTTGAGGTTTCACATTGGGTTCAACATTTTGTTTCATCCCATGGGGACACGTTTGGTGCATAAAGGGGAGAAAAAAATGGTCTAACATGCAATATATACAGTTCTATTCTCATTGGGATAAAACCACCTCATTGGTTGAGGATTCACATTGGGATCACCATTTTTTCGGCCCGAGGTGGTGCATTTTTTTGGAAATGAAAAATGGTCTGACGTCTGACAATATTTTTTATGTTATAATGTATACATTCCTGACATCATTTTTAATTTTGCATGATATTCTACATTATCCTTTAGGTGGAATTGGATTGACCCCACAGGGGTGGGCTGTTTATCCCTTTTTTGTTATGAAGGAGGTACCAAAGTCGAATGGTCACAACAAGTAATTGTAGGGGGTCAATTATGTGTGCAATAAGTCTACCTAGGATATGACTTCTTCGTATGGTCTCCAACGGGATTAATATTTCATCTATAAACACCCAAGGGCCCTAGTATCCATTAATCCTAGACCTTATTTCCAAAGACAGGTTCTCAATGCATGACGATTTGTCCAACAACTCTTATGGACTCCATTGGTCGATAGGATGTGATGTCAGCCTCATCACACCATTTTGGGGGGAATTATTTTAAACTCAAGGAATTTATTATATATTTAATCCATTTTCATATGTTATTGAATCCTCAATTCATTTTATAAGAGTGTATCTATAGGTTACCCCTGGGTTGAATAATAATTCATGGATATGCATGGATTGATGCTATAGAGGAAATGCTGACATAAACAATGAAATAAGGCACTATAGAGTTTGTTGTCATCCAGGAGAGATAGAAGTTGGTTTGATGTTGGGGTCATACCCATATGATGGGATTCCTACATATCCTCAAGAGATGAATCGGAGCCCACATTGTTCGGTTATCAGGACTGACACCTAGGATGAAGCCCTTCAGAATTTGGGGAAACATTTTTTACGACTAACTTCTTAGGATAGCGTCTCTCGAGCTTGGGACATAGGCAAGTGTCTTATATATCCCAAATATGGTGGAAATCTGGGTCCTCGTAGTTCATTTAACTTGGGTCTTACACTTGGGAGGAGGCCCATTTGTTGGGGGCATAATTCTGTGAACCTTTTAGGAGGGAACCCCATTGAGCTCGATCCTTCATGAAGGCATCCTATATATTCGGTTTAGAACAAGAATCAATGTACCTGTAGTTTTTTTATCTTGGAGATTACACCTGGGAGGAGTCCAATTTGTTGGGGTTATAATTGGGTGAACCTTTCGGTAGGCCCCCCCTTTGAGCATGGGCCTTCAGGAAGGAACCATATGTATCCTAGTTAGAATAGGTATGAGAGTTAATGTAGTTTAGGTAGCTTGGGGATTACACTATGGAGGGGGCACATTTTTTGGGGGTATAATTGCATGAATGTTTGGGAAGAGCACCCCTTTGAGCTCGGGACTTCATGTATGCATCCTACGTATCATAGTTGGAACATGAATCAATGTTCACTTAGTTCACATAGCTTGGGGATTACACATAGAAGGAGGCCCATTTGATGGAACCATGAGGAAGATCATGACTCATGGTGACTAGAAGGATTGTTTGGGTCTTAAACCTACAAGGATTCCCACATTTCGGGACTATACAAATATCATGATCACTACCATCCTCTATTCCCACGTGAGTCATCCTCAATGTGAGAAACATTTGGAGGCAGTAGATCTGATGATCACATGTCTTACATCATTTTCTAGTAGATGGTATATGAGTCGAGAGAGGGAGATAGATAGAGAGGGAGATGTGATTTGAACATGCAACTCTCACCCATGTTTATATCCAAGATAGTCAAATCATGGTGATCTATCTGGACACATCTCGAGCTAAAGAGAAGAGGGTGAATACTGACACCTATCAGAAATGTCTAGGGGCATAACTAATGATGAGTTCTCTTTTACGTGTTCTAGTAAAGGGGAGTAGCATCATACCCGGTCAAAGGGGAATGAAAGAGTCATATTTTTTCCTAACACCAGTACTCTGTGAAGGAAAAGGGCCAGTTGTTACCTCTAATCATGGGAACATGGAGGTTTATGTTAGCATCCCAATGTCAGCCCTCAGGTCACCTAGGGAATTTATTCTTAGAGACATTCTGAGTGGTCCCACTCATTTTCGTGGTATCCATCATGACTATTCTTACCTCTGTTATGTAGATTCTAAAAGGCACAATGTCTGATGATCCGATCAAATGAGTTTGGTGGCATTAGAAGAGGCTTTGTCCTGATCCTGATGGACCAGTTCATGGATGAGCTATGGAAACCTAGATATTGATTATGGATCATGATTGGGGCTATATTGATAGAGAACTGAAAAAACCTCATTCTACAAATTTTTTTCTCAAGCGGGATGGAGGAATCCCCACATACCAGAATGATATGTGGGTAAGGGGTTCATTTGCGTATCGATGTGGTACGTGATCATGGATATAGACCACCACGTACCAAATTAGTATATAGTCTTGGATGTGGTTCTCCATGTCGCTCTGGGTTCCATCCACATACTGATGCATTACACGGTGTATGGTTCGATCTGCAAAGCAATGCTCTATACAGAGCTCTGAATTAAAGGATGGTCTTAGAGCCTATGATTCATGGGGAATTCATATACGAGGGATTTATGGTTCTTTATTGCACCAATTAGGTTTGTGGATCACTGATTTTTATTAAGTTCCTCATTTTTATGGTTCGTGGCTACTTATACCTGTGGGGAAGTGATCCATGGTTCACACTATGTCAATGATTCAAAACTGAAGTTGAAATCTTCTTTGTTCCCAAAATCTCTCTTCCTACCTCTATTGTCCCCTTTGTTCTCTCTACCACCCATCTCTTTCATCCCTCTATTAATTTTAGGATCCTTTTATATAGCACTAGGAAAATCATATCTATGGGCATGCACACCATTTGTGGAATCAGAAGAAGATATGTCTCCACCCGCAAAATACTCAGTTAATCGGTGTTTGTGGAGGCATTAGTTCATGATACATGGTCCACATAACCCTATCAGCTTACTTCATCTATGTATTTTCTTAGTTCACAGGATGGTATACGAATGGATTTTTTACATTCCATTTCACCAAAAACACAGTTCACAATGTCCTGGGTTTTCTGGCCATCACCACACAGGCCAGCGCCACACGGGTCCTTTTACGTACCGACGGTTTGTGGTTCATGCGCCCTGCAATCCTTTCCCAGTGATGGTACGCAAGCTGTCTAAAACACTTAAAAATTTGGATTTATTCATGTTTCTTCGCAAATTTGTAATGCAATTTGAATCAACCTACTTTACAGGACATGTAGAAATGTATTCTCCCCTCTTCATTATGCTTGTAGGCTTAATTACTTCCCTTTGTGTCATATAGTTTTAGTAAGCACCAAACCTCAACTATGATGCCCAAAACCACACTCCATGATTTGGTTCCATAGACAATTACTTTATATACATTATTTGATACCAATTATGGATTATTTGACATAGAAATACCTTAATTGCATGACTTAAATAAAATATTGGATTACATACATTCCCAATACCTTTTAGGATTATATATTTATGGAATTATGATAAAACTAATAAATCCTATTTTATATTTTTCGAACAGGCATTATTCAAATTATCTATAAAACGAATTAGTCCACAATAATTCTTCAATATCTTCCAAAACAATCTCAACACAATATTTCCTATTAGGAATATTAGGTTTATTACTTTTCTTCATTATATTTATAAATGTAACCATAAGAAATAGTGAGATAAAATGCTCATAAATAGAAAGCATAAAACTAAGGTAATATTAGAGTTACATGGAATAAATACTATGTTATGAATATGTAAAACAAATTAATCCATAATCAATTAAAACATGTCCCATGAGACTTATCGGTGCATCAAGGTGCTATATAATTTCAGACCCCACCTATCATAATATTATGTTCAATACATTCACTAAAAGAGTAAAAAAAACTTGAATTCCGTTACCTAAAGAAACTTTTGAAAAATAAAAATTGAGGCTATCTATATAATTAATAATATGAAATATCGACACATTTTAAACCTACAATAGCGGTCAAAAACAATTAAAAATGTCAATACTAATCCCCATGTTAATAAAATGGGTAACATGATCATAACCCATCAAGATAAAAATTTGGATGGTCAGGAATTATATAAAATACATTATATTAATCAAATGTATTGGAATAAAAATACATGTAATGTCAATAATTTTCCCCATGTCAATAGAATAACATTATTTTTAGGTGAATATAATTCAAGATGAATTATTTAAAATGTGATGTTCACACTATAGATTGTAATATATATATATATATATAATCCAATACTAGAATAACATAATCATAAGAAACCCACTAAAATAATTTCGATAGATATAGAATTACATAGACCTATTGAAATATGGGAATCATGGTAGGGTTTTAACATAAATGGAAAACACCTTAATAAAAAGAACTCTTCATATGGTATCATAAAAAAGGGCCAAGAATAAAATTGTTTGTTACAGTGATTTCAATTCCACAAATGATTATATATATATATATTAGAGATTAAATCAAGAAACATAAACCCCCATAGGGTAAACACTTTTTAAAAGGGAAAGAAAAATTTAAATGAAAACATAAAATATCCTTTATAAAACGTTTTTAACATTGACATAAAATAAAAAAAACTTGTTGCTTTAAAAGATAAATTTTGAAAAGGTGAATAAAATCCATTGAAAAAAATAACTTTTAAATTAATCTCCAATAATTTATACTTCAAAGTGAATAAATTGTTTCCTGTATAGTTAAGGGGATGAATATAAAATATATGAAAGTGAACGGAAACCCCCTTCTATTATTTACAAAATAAATCTATTTAAAAATCACATTGTAAGAAGAGTAAGAGAAAAAAATGTCTACTAGAAATTCATTTTCCAAATAGGATTATCCAATACAATATAATATTAAATTATTATGGGATAACCCAAGAATGTAACAAATATGTTTATGAAGAAACAATATAACTCATGTAAATGAAACTAATGTAATTAAAATAACATACATGCATTATACTCCATAAATCATGAAACATTGGAAAATGGGATTATATAGTAAAAATATAATCCATGATATAATAAAATATAATTAAATAATGGGTTACAATCTACCCAAATTATAAGAAATTGGTTTAAGTGATTGATCATTACTCAATGAATGAAAATTGGGTTACCAAAAACATTTACAACTGGGGAAACTCTTCATTCAAAATACATTTTCCTAAAAGAACATGATTTAGAATAATTGATCACATGGATTACAAGGAATTTATGCATAAATTATTCCTGTAATTGTATGTTAATAGAAAAATATATAAAATAAACATGGATCAGAATAGGTATCATGTCTCAGTGAATCAAAATTGTGGCCAATAAAATTCTTGTGGCTTAAGGAACACATTAATCAAAGGCCCTTGAAAGTGAGGGATTGTAATTTATATTCCATTAACATTATTAATAGGTAATTTATAAAATTATTTCGAAAATATTTATTATATAAGCAACATAAATTAAATATTTTTTATAATACAAAATAGGTCTTGAATAGAGGTATTTGAGAAGAAAACTCTTACCATGGTCATGATTCAATGATAAATTTCACCAAATTTCTTATATAATTATATTAAGTTCATTAAATACATACCCAATAAACTTATTAAATAATATAATAATTTATACCCCTCCTTTATAGTTATTCTATACACATATAGATTATTTAGTTTCTTCCTATTTTAAGCATTTTGTGTAAGTAATCTTTATCGCTCTAAACAAGTTTCATAAAGTGGTGTTGGTATATATTCTATTAAAAAATTATTTAATTATAATAACATAAAATGTAATTAAATATATGTTCTAATATAGTTTAAAAATATATAATATCATTTTATGGTTTCTTTTGTTATGATCCTTGAGGATTAAATCGATGATCAGCAAGATTCGATGAATCTTAATGAACGAAGGGTGGTTTTTTAATTGATGAGTTAAATGTTTATATAACCATACCAGAAAAAAAATTCAAATATAGATATCATATCATACAATGAAAAGTTTCTAATTTTCATCCATGAAATAATTTTATAGTATTGTTCTTTTGGGTAGTTCAACTGACCCTAACATTAACCTACCATGGTTAAGGAATGATTTTGAGGTGGTTTAGTTTTTATGTCATTATGACATAAGTTTATTGATCTTATTTAGTGATTATTATTGTGATAAAATAAAATGTTATGTAATTATAATAATAACAAATCTATATTATAATGATAAATATTATTAATAAAAATATTATCCTTATAGTAAACATGTTTATGTTAATTAATGTTACAATGATCACTTATTTCAAATATTTTTTATTTAATAACAAATTTTTAGTTCAATAATATAAATCAAGGCATAAGTTACATGTAAATTAAATAATCCAATTTATACAACCATACAATAATAGTAGTTAATAAAATGAAATGTGTCATTCTGGAAGGTGGTAGTCTGGACACGAGTATGAAGAAAGTTTTAATTTTTTTTATTGAATGGGAGGGGAATTGATAATGATTACACAATCAATATAATAAAATTTTATTAAATTATTTATATTGATCTAATTATTTACATATATTTATTATGGTTTTGGAAGATGGTGTATGGGTAAGATTACAAATAATTATAAAAGGGTATGTAATGATTACATTGAAAATATTGATATTCTCTTAAAGTATCCTTTGAAAATGAAGGAATTGATAAAATATATTGAGGATAGAGGATATCAAATATTTATAGGGGATATAAGAGATTAAAATTTGGTAGATTTTAATTTTAATTTTAAACTATATGTGGGGATTTAAGTGGGTGTAAGTGTGCTGCTCTGAAAGGTGAAAACAAGGAACAAATCATTAGAAAAGAATATTAGAAAAAGGATAATAATAGAATTACACGATATTTTGGTATGTTAGGTAGGAATATTTTATATGATACATGTTTATATGACTTTAATTCATAAAAATAATTTATATAATGGTAATTTTACATTTTAATGATTATAAATTCAAGATACCTCATTTACCCATACTATCTTTATTGATCCTGATTAAAAATTAACCGGGGTAATTATTTTATTATTAAAAATATAAGGTGACCCTTCATAAAAATGTTAATATGCTGAATCCAAATTTGGGATCTATTTAACTTAATTAAATTCTTATATATTTGAAAATTATCTTTTCAATTAAAAAATAAGATATATGATAAAATATTTCTTTTAAAAAAATTATTTATTAATTATTTTTTATTGTATTGTATTATTTTTTATCTGTATGACTATTTGGATATTTTATTTTGGGTTTATACATCATATTATATTCAGACATTAAATTATATTAATCTATGTTATTTAGTTAAAATTAATATTTTGAAAATTCCTATTTTACTTTTATGGGTGTAATTAATCTTTCCCCTAAGTACCTTATTTTCAATGACTAAAAATAAAATTTCCATAGTTACATAATATGGAATTACTATTTCTATATATAAAATGATTTTTATTATTATGTGTAAGTAAAATAATTTCATGACCTATCTTAATGGGGCCTGTGCTATGACTCCCCAAGCCCGCCTCCAATAGGCCAGGGGTTGGTGACAATCACCGAGTAGATATATCACTATCCTGGGAATTATTTCCAATGTACCTATACACACACACAAATATCAAATCCCACAAAATTATAAAATGTAAAAAACACTACATAAAAAAATGAATTCATACCACTATGATCTCAATAAAGAGTATACCAGTAAAAGTACGTGAAAGTAAACAAGGAAAAATACAATGCAGCCACAAAGATTGAATAAAAAAATTCAAACTCAGAAGTAAAGGTAATAGGAATAATGTCTAAATACCACATGAACGCCTCAGTATTTCATGTCTCACTAAGAATCATTTTGTCTTAGTGTATAAATGTTTCCATTAAAGGGTTGAGCGTCTGCACAAGACATGATACATGTGAGAAAAGCTTTGAAGTGGTGAGTATAATATTTCTTAGTAGGACTCTACAAAACCACCATGAATAATCAAAAAGGAATTACAAAGTGGAATACAACAAAGAAATACCATAAAGTAATACTGTGAAGTAATACAACAAAAGAATTGAAGAATGAACACCACAATTTAATACCACATAGAATTACCACAAATGATTAAAACAAAGGAATACCACACAAGATTTCCATATAGAATTACTATAAAGGAATACCTCATTGGATTACCATGAATGGATACCACAAATAATTACCATAGAGGAATACTACATAGGATTAGCAAAGAGAATTACCACATAGGATTACCATAATTGAATACCACACAGGATTACCATGAATGAATACCACACATGATTAGCATGAAGAGATACCACAAACGATTACCAAAAAGAAATACCACATCGGATTACCACAGAGGTTTTTGATTGGTGTAGCCCAATCCAGTTTGGATGATTTTTAGGTCAAATTCTAGGTTGGATACCTTTCACTGTAGTGATGTGGACATCCTGTGTGGTTAGTGTTACAGTTGATCATTTTCCTCCTTTTATAGCCTATTTATGGATAGGGTTCCTAGTGAGAAACTATGATGACCTCCTTTAAAATTTTCTCCCATGTTTTTTATAGTGAATTCATTATTCCACATTGTGGATGTAGGGATCATATCTCAAACCACATAAATATTTATCTCCTGAGTATTTATTTTTTCCCCTTTACTCTTCATTGAATTGTTTTTTTATCGTTACAACTTTATGTGTGTCTGTATCAACTAGTTCCGAAGATGAAATGACTGAGCTCTGAAAATATAGGAGACTATGGTAGTCAGGGGTTCAGATAATTCTATTTTGACAATGGAATGCGAAGGGAAAATACAATTCTAGGTACACTGCTACAAAATGGTGTGTAATAGAGTATGAATAGGATGTTTAACGAATGTTCCTAGAGTATGAGGTTACAATTGGGGTTTCTCAAGACCTTTTGGGCTGATGCAGTGAACCTAGTAGCATATCTCATCAATAAGAGTCCATCAATGAAAAAGAGAGAATGAATTCCTGAGGATCATTGTTATGGTAAGGTGGTAAAACTCTCACATTTACACGTCATTGGTAGTTTAGAAAATGTTCATATTAATGCTAATACAGGGGAAAGTCTTGATTCCAAGTCCAAATGATTTTTCTTTATTAGATATGGTGTTAAAGAGTTTGTTTATAACTTTTGGGATGATATCAACTTCATGGTCATCCGGAGATAGAATGTGATATTCAATGAAGGTTTTATGTATAATGATAATCATGCAGATCAAGATTAAAATGTTAACATAGAATCAAAGTGCAAAAAGAAATTTGAGCCTAAATGTTTACCTGAGCATGACACATCAGAACAAGTGGATCCTTCTACTCTAGTGGAGTTGAGGAGATCTACCAGGTTTAGAAGGCTTTTGAAAAGGTATTAATCATCCTTATATTTTTATTATTAGAAAATAGAGGACAAATAGATTTTTTTAAGAATAAATGTAATTAAAGGAGTTGGGAAAATGAGATTTGGCAATGAGTTAGGAGATTTCTTCACTACAAGAAAACAATACTTGGGATTTTAGACCTCTTCCACAAGGAATATCATTACAGAAAAAATGGGTATACTTGGTCCTGGAAGAACATGAGAGAAATATGAGGTAAAATGAAAGGTTGGGGGTGAAAGAATTTTAATAAAGGGAATTTTTTGACTTCACTAAAATCATTTTTCCTCTAGTGAAGCTTACCACCATTTGGGTGATTCTCGGTATTGTTGTGTCAAAAGATTTATACCTTCCACAGATTGATGTTATCGCTATTTTTATTAATGTATATTTGGATGATGACATCTATATGTGGAAACTCGAGGGATATATTGAGCCTAGGAAAGAAGAACTGGTGTAAAATCTCTAGAATATCTTACATGGATTAAAGGAGACACCAAGGACGTGGAACTAAAATTTTGATTCATTTATTTCTAAAAATGAAAATAAATTACGTGGAATGGATTAATGTTTCTACACAAATACTTTTGGTGATGAATATATTATATTGATTCTATATGTAGATTACATGTTCATTGTAGAATCATGTATAAAGAGTATTGATGATTTGGAAAAGGTAGTCGGAAGAGGAGTTCAAGATGAAAGATATTGGAGAAGCTTGAAAAATTTTGCTGATGAAGATCAAGAGAGACCACCGATTTAGAATGTTGTTGTTATCATGGGATGATTACATTGGGAAGGTTATGAGAATATTTTTTAAGATGGAAGCAATGTAAGCCTCCATTACCATGTATGGCTATTTCAAACTATCAAGTGAGAAATCACTAAACATGGAAAAAGAGGTTGAGTACGTGGAAATGGTTCCATAACCATCAGATGATGGAAGTATGATGTATTACATGTTCTATAATCATTCCAACATTTCTCATATAGTGGGAGTTCTGAAAAGGTATATAGATAACCTCGTAAAGAAAAATTATGAGGTTGTAAAGTGTATACTAAGGTATTTAAATTTCAACAAGGATGTATCTTTATTCTTTTGGAAATTAAATTCACTACATGCGTATGTGGATGCTGAAATTGGCAACGAAATCAACAGAAGAATGAGAACTATATGTTATGAATTAACCAATAATGGAACTTTGGTATGTTGGATATCACAATTTTATAGCTGGTGGATTTATCCACCGTAGAGGAAGAATAGATTATTTTTATAAAATATTGGAAGGAGATGGTTTGGCTAAATAACTTCTTGGATGAGTTGGGAAGAAATAAATAGGAGAATGTAATGCATTGTGATTTTTTGAGTGTTATAAATCTTTCATATAACCCAATATTTCATGATACGATAAGAATATTTAGTTAAAGTACCATTTCATCATAGGTTTGATACCGGATGGGTTGCAGACATTGCAGAAAATCTGTGAAACTAAAAATCTGGAAGAAATGTTGGAAAAACCTATGGTAATACAGATGTCAGGGCACTATTATGCCTCTTTTAATATCCATATATGATTAAAGTATGAGATGTAGAATATTGGAGGGAGAAATGGGAGAACAAGAGGAAAACTGTTGGTTTTTAGGAATCACCAGGTTGAAATTGTGGTTGTGAATGGAAATAATGCACTCTAGTGAGTGAAGAAAAGGATTCGATCAAATTAAGTAAGTTGTCTTAGTTTGTGAATTCAAATCATAATAATGTAGTGGATCAGTCTCCAAGTGGTAGACTGGACGATTGGGGTATCCTTATCTAGTTTGGATGATGTTGAGATGAATGCTTGGGTGGTCATCTTTCACTGTAGCGATATGGGTTTTGGGTGTGGTTGGTGGAATAGTATATCATCTTCCTCATTTTTTAGACAATTTCTAGTTAGGTTAACTAGTGAGAAACTATGATAAACTCTTATAAATTGTTCTTCTGTATCATTTTATTTTGAAGTTATTCTACCTCTCCATGGACGTAAGTATCATTTTCTAAACCATGTAAATATTTGTTTCCTAAGTGTTTCTTTTTTCCCTTATACTCTTCTTTGAATCATTTTTTTCATTGTGACTCCCAAAATTTTGGAATCAAAATGATTACCACAAAGAATTACCACACAGGAATACCACATCATATTTCCATAAAGAAATACCACATTGGAATATACAATCAACTCAACATAGGTATATGTCTACAACGCATATAATTAGGATATACAGATATTTTCAATCCAATACACAAATTCTATTGGGATGCCACACCAAATTACAAGACCCAATATACTGCTCGAAGCATGCTCTTTTAGGAAGAACTCACTCCTCAAGCCATGATATCATTAAAGACACTTGTGAAGGGGTATATCTCATTTTCCCCCTCCCAAAGAGAACACATTGGTCAAGGATGCCTATGTCACATGGAGAGGAGACCCTTCACAGACACACTAGGTAATACCACATACACAATATGGATCAACTCACAACATAGAGGATCCTTCCCAGAAAAAATGTGGAAAACCAATGACCCAACTGTTGTAGTGAACTTGATGGGGGAATAATGCCTAACTCTATGTTGTTATGTTGGTTCTAAAAAACTAAACTACGGGTGATAGATGATCTCACTACATTCATATGGAGGTATACCATACTATATCTATGACTCAGCATTTATAGTGGATTAAATTCCAATGATGTGGAAGAAATACCATACAGAACCCTCAATGGAAGGACCCAAGGAATGCCCTGACCCTATACTTGTCAAAACTAAAAACTTAACACTTGACCCAAATTTAGCGTCTCAATGTGAGGGTCTCAATGTCATAGATGACTTGTTAACTCGGTTCTCTGTTTGGGAGATATGACCATTTGACCAAATCCTTTCACAGGCATACCGGGGACTACGAACCTACAGTTATGGTAAGCCCAAATGGCTGCTACGGTCGGTCGACTGACTGTATGGTCGTTCATGTGGTCATTGCATCTATGGTAAATCGTAATGGATAAATATTGTAATCAACTGTCATGATTGAATTAAGTGGTAGTCCATGACCGATCTCCACCTCGTCCACCTCAAATATTACTCGGGTCTGGTCTGACCCACTGTCCTGACCCAGCCCACTGGTTCAACACAACCCACCCCACTAGACCCATTCCCTTGCAAATGCATCCCAATTTTCTAGCCCCCTCACATCTACGTCCCTCATACTGCTACCATCACTGCATCCCACCGCCACTGTGCACCCATCGTTGGTACCACTGATGGATGCAACAACTACACGTGACTACACCGCCATGCACTGGCACCATCGCCAATCACAAGTTCCACACTGGTGGTCTCTTCTACAGACCACGACACCACCTATGATTCTTGAAAAAATGAATGGTCTCCTATCTGATCACGTTGAGTCATGTCTTCTCCAGATCAACACATTTCATCTTATGATCTGATCACAATACTAATCATATCATCATTCTCCATTTTGTGCCAAAGAATGCTGAAGAGGAAAAATCCAGGAATCATTTTTCATCTGAATTGATATGCCTCTATCGTCGCACCTACTTTGTTCCACGCTAATCCCATATCTAAAATATCGAACCATTGTGCCAATAATTGGGTTTCCAATAATTATTTGATTCCAATTTATCATGTCATGGGATAAATGAAGAACACTTGTAACAAATGATGAATTGAGGGAGAAAAGCAGAACAACCAAATAGAGGAAAAATCCTCTATTGATTTTTGTGTCTATATTAATCCCCATCCACTAGAAATAAAATATTATAAACAAATAATTGCAAAGATTAATCTTCTATTATAACCCCGTAAGGATATTTCCTATCCCATAATACAAAGTATTCATGAATCAGTCCATTTTTTGATTGATTCACATTAATATTAGAAATTAATAATGTATAAATAATAAATTGAAAGAAATTACCCGCCTCATTTCAGATCACTCACTGATGAAGAAAAGTATCTGCATTGTGGTTGTAGGCAAGATCCTTCGAATTCATGGTGCATATGTCATCGATCTAAGATCAGTCGTCCTTTCCAAATAGATATTCCTCAAATATTTCTCTAATGGTTCTCTAAGGTTTCCATGGTTTTGCGTCTAAATCGGAAAATTATTCATAACAATATTTTTATATATTTTTAGTTGTTGCGTCAATAAAATATTTTTTATTAAATTATTTTATTCTCATTACTTATCATAGTATATTTTTCACAAATGAACCACACCGAATAATGTAATGATGTGCCTAGGGAAAACACCACATTACTAACCCAATGGTTCTCTCATATTACCAATTCGAGTCATCATTTAGGAGTTCTTAGGAATTAAAAAATAAAATAATAATATTTAATTATTTTTTTATGGTTACATCCTTGGTGACTTGTTCCTCATAAAACCCATTCCGACCAAACTTATTTCCAACATAGGGTAAATCCATTATTGAGAGTTCAACAGTTACCTCAGAATTCTTATCTGGCCACATGTTCACGATTTATTGCATATTTTTTGGGAAAATGCATGTGTGCTATTAAAAAGATTAATATTTTTCAAACAATTGTTTTGGACATACTTGGCCTCAAAATCGCATGTTGTCTCTTCACTTGATCTCGAAACCAATCCATATAATATCTAAAAAATTACATGGAACATTTGAGATGATACATTCTCCCCACCTTGGGTATTAACTTATATAATGTACAAAATAATGGATACTCTAACATATGAGGTTATTGAGCTTGAATCTAAGCCTCCTGCTCTCATGTCCTCTCCTGGAGATTCTCGTACTATCACCAGACATTCTCTAAGGGAATTGATCATCCTCTAAGGATCATATCCTTCCGATCCACAATCTCCATTGGGTACTTACCCAAAGTCACACCATCCTCGATTTCCAGCTCACCCCGGACAATGACATGTAATGGTCCATACACGTATCTCCTCAGTTGTGTCATGTTAAAGATGTCATGTACTTAATCTAGTTGAAGTGTTAGAGCCATGAGGTACACCACTTTTACAACTCAATGCAGAATCTGGGAAGGGCCGATGAATCTTAGAGATTTATAGGAAGTAAGATTACTTTGTTAGTTAGAAAATGATCACCCATATGGCTATGTGTCCCCTAAACTTATGTGGTAAACCTATTACAAAATTCATTGATTTCCCATCCCACTTCCATTCTAGAACCTCCAGGGGTTGTGATAAACCTACTAGAACCTTTTACTCAACCTTCACCTACTAATAATTAATTTATTGAGAGACACACTATGAAACTCCTTTATCAATCCACGTACACCAAAACTGATGTCATGGGTTTGGGTACATCTTCACCACACCTAGATTTACTACTAAAGGAGATGTATGAAAATAAATGAGATCCTCCTCCTACAATTCCACTAGTACTAATGTGCATCCTATTAAAAGAATGATTTCCCTTGACCATTAGAATATACTTCAAGATCATTCCCTATGGATATTTGAGCATGTAGGGTCTCACACTCGGCATCCCCAAGTTCCGCCTACCAAACATGCTAAAATATTAGAGGGTTGGAAGCCATCAAATGTAGGTAAGATGCTCTATCATCATCCACAAACAATATCTAGAACAAGAATAACAACTCTGACACCACATTTAGAAAAATCAAACAAGATCATAGGTTGAGAGAATTTGTCGCCATGTTCCAATTCACAACAATATATACAATCTCATTGTCATATTCCAAGAGGAACTCTAACCAATCACTCTAACTCAATCTTCTCTAAATTTACTGAAACTCCACCACCACTGTAGGAAACATAGGGCTCATAACATCCATTTCATCGAGGGTTAAGAAACACAATTGATGAGTAATTGTATTCTCCCTAATATGTGTGATTCCATCCTATGCTACCTTCATTTCCTTTTCACCAAAATGGAAAACATCATTCCACCACCGCAACCACACCACACTCATTGCCTAAATATTCAATCTAATCATGAACTATGGTAACTAGTCCATGTCAAGAAGGATTCCATGATTCCTCGATGCCACTTCCTAGATATCCTAACCAAAAATCTCACCTCCAAGAGTCAGGTCACGCTATCATAAATAATGTGTGATCATTGGGTCTCCTCTAGTAAGATTCTACAAGCGTGAGTGTCAAGTCAACAATTCAACTAGAATCTCCACGTCTCTAACATGATCCATGGAAGGAAAATAATTACTAGAACCTGTTTTTATCAATTTGGATGCTATAGTATAAAAGAAACATATCATACCTCAAATCATTCCTAGAGATAATAGGACATATGCCTCAACCGCATGCAGTAGTCCCCTCCCTTGTCCTTAAGATCCCTAACCATAGTGTGGACCACCTGGGGGTGCTAGTGGTAACATGAAGATATATAGACAACCTCTTGTTGCTCTCCTAAGTCCTCTTCCATGTATGCCTTTTTTTATCTTTCTTATCATATAGATGTCTCGGCCTTGATGGTCCATCTAGAGTCTCCATGTCATTAGAACGGTGGGTTAGACAATCTCAGGTGAGATTTCCCCTATGGTGACATGAATATCACTACCTATATCTTAGATAAATATACCCACCTTATGAGCCCTGAACATCATATCCTATTTCCTACTACCACCCCTTGAAACATATCCCATTTCCATGTCCCTGAGACTAATTTATTCTCCCTAATGTTGAGGTCTCTACAAATTGTTTCTCACTACTAACAATCACTGGTTGTATCCACATAGAAAATAAAATTTTGACCACAAAATATTACTAAATCACCTCATCAGAAGTAGTGATTATCAAAGGGATAACACATGGTCATATTTCACAATGCAGACCTCCCTCAATGGCCTAATCCAGGAGTTATGGGTTGTGTGTCATATTCTTCGAGCACCTAGAGAAGTTAATATGCCTCAATTAATACACAGTTACCAACATGTCATTCTGTTGGAGCTGTAGAAGCTCCTAGATATGCATATCCTTTATCTTATAAGGTTATACCACTTATCTGAAAATGTTTTCAAACTCTACCCATGAATGAGTCACGTCATCATAGGATCAAGTAACAAAACCCCACAATCATCCTACTAATACTTAGAGAAGGCTCGGTGCCAAGACCACCATCTGATCTACTAGTGTCCTGATAAAACTAAAAACTCATGTTACTAGCTCAAGCCAGTCTTCATCTGCCAATGTGTCAGGCTTGCTTCAGAACCTGAGGGTTCTCTACTACTGAAACTCATGATGTGCACTACATCTACAAACCTAATCCATTGGTACTTCATATACCATGTACTGCTCTACCATTGGTGGTATGGATGGTGTGCCATTTGGAAGTTATATCTACGGAAAAAATCCATGTATTGATGCCTCATCACTTAGAAGATCATCCTTCTGCTAACACAGTGGAATCATAGCTAGCTATCTATATGGTGACATCTTGAAATAAAACAAGATGTAACACGGTCAACTGATTATTTCTAGAGAGATAACTCATGAAGGACACGAAAAATCTAACCATTCCTATATGATGCATGTACCATTTTTCTATGCAACTAGTGTTCTCACAAACCGAGATAAAAAGAAGCTGATATGATTCATGTTGTATGGATACCTTGACTATGGAACCCACACTGCAGTACCATAACTAAGAGCCGAACCCAAAACACTAAACACTATTACCACATAAAAATATCACAGACTCTCAGTCCAAAATATGAACCCAACTCCACTGATACTTGTCTGTCATAATTTATCTTAGTGGGGCCCGTGCTGTGACTCCCCAAGCCCACCTCTAACAGGGTAGGGGCTGGTGACTAGAACTTAGTTTAAATATAACAATCATTATAAGCATTAACTATGTACCTATATGGATTCATGCATCTTCAATCCCAGAAAATTCTGAAATGTAAAAACGACTAAGTAAATAATGTATGCAACATAGAAATATCTCAAAACAGAGTACGATAGTAAATGTACTAGAAAGAAATTATGGTCAAATATAAACCCATCACAAAGATTTTGTAACACAAGTCCAACCTATTAGTAATGTTATTGGTACTGTTATCTAAAATTAAATGGACCACCTTGGTCTATCCAATCTCACTAATCATCCTCGTTTACTAGTCTACTTGGGACTCCTTCAATGGTTTGATCATCTTCACAAGGTATGACATGTGTAGGAAAAGCCCATGTAGGGGTGAGTATAACAATACTCAGTGGAAAACCATGAACCAAGAAATAAAAACCACAAAGGAATACCAAAAATAAGTACCACAATGGAATACCACAAAGTAACCCCATTAAGGAATACCACAATAGAATATCATAGAGAATTACCAAAAGAAACTATCACTAATGTCTACCACACCAGATTACCACAAAGGAATACCACATAGGATTACCACAATTGAATAACACACTGGATTACCATGTAGGGATACCAAAAAGGATTACCAAAAAGGAATACCACGCAATATTACCATAAAGTATTACCACAAAGGAATGTCACACAAGATTTTTACAAGGGAATACCACACAGGATTACCATGAAGGAATACCACACAGGATTACCATGAAGGTATATCACAAAGGATTAAAAAAATGGAATACCACACAAGATTACAAAAAAGGATTACCAAAAATGAATTCCCAAAAAGGTTTTTATAATGGAATACCATACAAGATTATAACATAGGATTCCCACAAAGGAATACAATATAGAAATATATAGTCATCTCTACACTGGTATGTGTCAATAAATCATATAATAATGATATCCAGATATACTCAATCCAATACAAAAAGTCTAGAGGTAATCCAAAACAAATTTCCAGCTATAGGAATCCTCTCTAAGCATGCTCATTCTGGGAGAACTCACTCCTTAATCCATGATATCATCAGAGTCACTCACGAAGAGGTGTAGCTCATTTGGGCCCCTCAAAAAAGAACACATTGGTCAACGAATACTATGATAAATAGAGAGTAGATCCTTCCCAGACACATTGGAGAATACCACATTACAAATCTAGATCAACCTTAATCATAGAAAATCCTGCCAGAAACATTGGGGAATACCACCAACCCTATTGATGTGGCTCGTTAGATGGAGGAAAACGCCCTTCTCTAAGTGGTTATGTCGATTTCATAAAAATCTACTAGGGTTGATAGAGGATCTCAATATAGTCCCTTAGATGGATACCATAGTTTATTTTGGACTCAGTAAATAAAAGTTATTATAATCCAGTGATATGGACACAATACTATAATGAACCATCGAGGGAAGGACTAGGGTAAATCTATTAACCTATACTGGTCCAAATTAAAAACTATACACTTATCATAAAATGACAATCCGAATGTCAGGGTCTCAAATCCATTGATGGATCATTGATTTTGAGATCCCTTTAAGAGATATGATTGTTTGTACAAAATTTCCGACAGGCCTACTGGGGCCTATTACCGTACCGTTGGGGTTGATCGACTTATCGTTCGGTTGGTCGTACAATTATTGCACTGATAGTAAATCAATATAGTCAAACATCATAGTTAGTGAACTCTTGGAAGCTCATGTTATTGTGGTCAATTGTTACTAGTATTTTCCCAGTCTGTAGTAGGATCTTACCCAGGTCTAACCCCCCAGCCCCAACATGACCCACTGGTTCGTCCCAACCCACCCTGGCTCGACTGTTTCATTTTTCACCACTCCACCTCCTCTGGTGCCTTCTCATCTGACCCACAAATCCCACCACCATCAGTATTTCCCCTTGCTTACATGTTCCTACCATCACTGCCTTCTCACACGGTCACTATTGGCTACACCTTATGCATGAGACTTCACCGGAACACACCACTGACGTCGCTGGTCACTAGTGCCATAGTGGTGGTCCCTTCAACGGACAAATACACCTCCAATAATGCCCAAAAAAACTATATGGTCAAATATCTAAGGTTTTCAAGGCATTTCTTCACCATATCAAAATGATTTATCTTCCGATCAACTTGTAAAATGTATCAAATCATCATTCTTCATTGTCTTCCAAATAACGCCATTGAACGAGAATTTCAGAATCATCCGTCGTCTTAATCACTTCGTCTCCATAATCACACATACATTATATTATGTTGAACCTAGATCTATGATATCATACCATTGTGCCCATAATCATGTGTGAAATGATCGATACGTATCAATTCATGGTCCAAATGAATAATGTGCGTAGTAAATGATGAAATGGGGGAGAAAAGTAAAAGAACCAAAGAGAGGACTAAACCTTGATCGACATTCTAATCAATATATATCCATCCTAGTTCGAAGAAAAACTCGAATAAACAAATATACACAAAGATTAATCTCCAGTTAAAACCCCAAAAATATAATTCTATTCCCACAATACACATAATCCATGAATCAATCTGTTTTTTGATTGATTTGTATTCATTGTAGGAATTTCGAATGGGGAAAGAAATAATTGAAACAAATTCCCTACCTCGATTCAGATCACTAGCTGAGGAAAAACTGTCACTACACCATTGCCATAGGAAAGGTCCTTCAAATATGATGTGTTTTGGTCATTGATCCATGCTTCATCGTCGTCGCCAGAGATGGAATCCTAAAATATCTCTCCAAAAATTCTCCAATGTTTCCAAGGTTATCCGAATAACCACAGAAATTATCCATAAAAAGATTTTAAAATATTTTCATCTGTGACATAAAAAAATTATTCTTTATTAAATTATTTAATTCTCATTACGTGTTATGACAAAATTTTCCCAAAAGACCCACACTGACTAATGTTAAGTCATTCCTAGGGATGATACCATGTTATGAACTGAACAATGGTCTCATATTTCTAATTGGAGTCACCAGTAATGAGTTATTAGGATTTAAATGATAAAATCATTTTATTTTCTTATTTTATATATAAATACATCCTCAGTGCCTTTTTCACTAGATAACCTACACTGACCAAGGTTAGGTCACACCTAGGGTGAATCTGCTATTATCACCTAAATCGTGCACTCATATTTCAAATCTGGGCACCTGTGGAATAATTATTCACCTTTTTATGGGAAATTGTGTGTCTGTGCTATTGAAAAGTTTAATATTTTTCAACCAATTGTTACAGGAACCCCGGGCCTCAAAATAACAAGTTGTCTCAATGCTAGGTCTCAAAATCAATAGATATAATATCAAAAAATATTACATGGAAAATATGAGACGTTAAAAATTAATTTTAAAATTTTAATGCATAAAACTCATTTTTTAGAGAAATTCCAAAAAACAAATCAACCAAAAATATTACTATGATGGCTGTAAAAAAATTCCATTTTTTCAAATTCAAATTATAAATTCTATAAATTTTATATCTAAATAAAATTTTTAGATATAATGAAAAATGTTTTTAAAGGAAATAATATTGTTTATTATATTAACCATTCTAATTTATATTTTATATTATGTACTTATTAAATTTATTTTAACCAATTAATCATATTAAATATATTTTATCATGATTAATCTATAGATTCATGAAATATAAATCAATATTACATAAAATGTTGTTTTTTATAAAAATGATTTTCTAACCAAAAAATGAACTTATTAGTCATTTTAGGTAAACTAATTATATTTCATTCATGTTAAAAATTTCGCTTATTTCCTTTATATATATTCCATAAAGAGATTTTGTATATTCATTCCTTCTAAATCAATGGTCTGTTTATAGTAGACATACATAGATATTTATATTATATCAAAATATATTGTGATTTCAATTATGTTCATTGTTTCATGTGGATAAAGCTATCAAACACATTGAAATATTTAAAGGTAATTATATATTAAATTTCTAGGGTGTTGCATCCCCCTTTAATTAAATCACGTCCATGAAATTTTAGTTAATACTCATTGATGATTGTGATTTAGGGTATTCTTAACATATTTATTATTCACCATATAACCTCTAATATGACATATTCTATAATCACTTAAGCTATTTGAAGTTACATATGGTCAATTAAACAACTTTATACATTCAAAAAATCATATAACAAAGTATGTGTACACCATAATCATATATTATCTACACAAAAAACGTTCCCAAAACCATTTGAATCTATATGTAAATAAATTGAAACATAGTTAAATATTCTTTATAGAAATTAACTCTATCTTTAACCCTATAAAGGTATTGTTAATTACTTAATAAGTTCACAGACTAATCAATACATATCATAATCCCAAAAAATATTTTACAAACATTACCTATTAATTATCATAAACCCTAAGGATATAGATTCTATGTAACTTATATTTTAAATATCACCCAACTTAATATTATCTTAACATAAACCATACAATAAACCAAAAACCTGTACATACCACAAACATGTTTTCTTCATTAGTTATCTCTAAAGATATAAAATTTCCAAAAAAATAATTTCTCAAGGTTATTGATATCATTTAAATCTTTGTTTTCAAACCATTAATGCATAACCAATAAATAATGATCCCAAGATGTTTCAAATTAACATATATTAGCATTTAGAATATACCCGAATTTCATCAATAAATATCACTTCTCTAATCAAAATATCCAAGAGTATCAATAATTAATATCTATTATAATATAAACATATCCACCAAAGGAAAGACTAGGAAAATAACAATTTCTATTATAATAACCATATACGGAAATTATTAACAATTAAAATATTTCCACTTATTTGGTTTTAATACATAGTGGTTTCTAGGTACGTACCATTATCTTCCTCATTTATGTGGTCTTGTTTCAACCAAATAGTAAAACCCAAAGCGGTTATCAATAAAATAATAGTAAATAGTCATATGAAAATGAGAACTCATTTCTAGTATATATTCTCTATAGACAACATCATCTCATCCTTTGACTCCTATAGTTCATTATACATATCTCAAAGTGAGGTTATATTATAATTATTAACCTAATACCTTAATGAATTTAAAATAACATATCCTTAATATTGTTCTATAAATTGAATGTGATTAACCTAATCATATCTTTCTAGAGTTTAAAACCATGTGTATAGTTAGGCATATTTTTCATGAACAATGTGATGACCTAGTTAATACACAATTCTCCATTAATGGGGTTATTACCCCAAAGTACATCTATGTTAGATCCTACATTCATCAGTATTATCCTTATAGGTTTGTTATTTATTATAAAACCACACACTCAAGAATTTACCAAAACTTCAGGATTTCATCATATACATAGACATATTCCTAGCATATTCACTGATTTTCTCATATCATAATCCCAAAAATAATAAATATTACCACAAATAAAATAAATTATTTTCCAATACCCTTTAAATTATGATCTACCTTAACATATCAACACTTGTATTATCCTACAAAAATCTCATAACCAAACTTATAAAACCCCTTCTCTTATACCAACTGTGACGCTTCGAACCCATATACCAAGATCGGGTGCGATAGAAAAATATTTTATATATTGTCTTCGATACCAACTATTGATTCTTGGATATAATTAACCCATAATTAAATATAATACATAAAATATTTTGTTATATATATACCCATGAAATTTAGGTTTTGAGCTTTAGAGAATAGGAAATAAATATCATCCCCATGTATCAAATACACATTTTTTATATTATGAATTCCCATAATAAGTCATAAACATGCACTCAAAAATTCTCCACAAAATATATATTATTATTTATATCATCTATAATGATTTCCTTCATATCCTAGTAAAATATATACATAAAAATTGTCAATCTCGAATTCTAAATTAGGTGAAATATTAAACTGAGGTAATCATGGAATAAAAATAACTTATATATTATCATAGTAATAAGTGAACAATATAAATTTATAATGAGCTAAACCACAGAGTATAATGACTAGGCCTTAAACATTACATAATCTAGTAAATTCATTTATAATTCACTTTTTTATATTCCCAAAGATATTTTAGGTTTTCAGTTTAATAAAATTACTACACAATTCATATATATGAACACAAAATCATACAAAGTTGGTACGACAAAAACAATATCCAATTTTTTAATAATACAATAGTTATTAATAAATAAATTAAATATTTTCATGAATTTTTTTCACGACATTAATCATGGCTTCCCTTTTCTATTACCCTTCTGTAAACCTAGTGAAAAAAATTTAAAACAAAGGATGAGTAAAAAAACTCAGCAAGAGATATAATAATAATTGTAGAAACTATTAGCACATGAATACATATAAACATATGAAGTCATTTTCACAAAGACAGAATTCTCACCCAATAAGTAAAATAATTCTCTTTTCTGAAAAAAGCAGATTTCAATAAAATATATAACAATAAAAATAAACCATAAAAGACACTAGGTCAATAAAATACTTAATATTTTAACCCTCATGGCTACCTCATGATTTGTAACCCTCATGGCTACTGTAGTAACACTTGGAGTAACCACACGGTCGACCTCCATCATAAACATAACCAATTAATTGGAAGGATATATAGGTCTTACCCTTGATAATTAAAATTTTCCAATAACCATTACATAATCATAAAACATGAATAAGTGAATAAAAACATTGCTTTTGAATTTTGTAAAATATAATTTTTAATGACGATTCTTAAAGATACATATGTTGAAAATATCATATAATTGAAGTGATAATTAATAGAACCCAATGAATATGAGTATATAGTGTAAATAAAAATATTAAAAAATTATATAAACAAAATTCATTACCCAAATAATCATAGTACCACTTAATCAATGAAGTAGAGGGTTATCCAAAAGAATGGAAATTGGGTTAAGAATTCCTTTAACTCGGGTTTTTCTTACTTAAACAAGTTCAAAACACCTGTGTAATGGTATAAAGAGTTTCATTAAAATATTTAAGAACCATATTAATATTTATAATTACTTATATGATAATCTTATAACATCTTTCCACCCATTTATTAATATTATTTTTTTATTTTCATTTTTTTGGGTGCATTTATTTAATGGTTTCCATGGTAGGTTCATTATATAATTTCTTATAGAATGGAAAAAAGTACATTAGTGGAATGAAATGGATTTAATTCTATTAAATAATTTTAAATGATTCAATATATCAATTTTTTATGATATTAATATATATTATTAGATAAAATGTTAATGAAAATTGTTTAATTTATTTTGGTGGTTTTTATGTCCAACGGGAACATATATCATTTCATAAAATATCATATTTATATATTGGTTAAAAAACCTTAAATAACATATAATATTAATAATAAAATCATATTTAACCATATTAATGGTATTATGACCAGTCTTGATTGTGGTAATGGAAAATTGTCGTGTATTATCCACGAAAGCAGTAAATCGACAAATCAATACCGATGTTCTCATTTTTAGAATAAAATGGAGAGGGGAAGAATTATGATGAAAAATTTATCCATAAACATGATAAAATTATAGTATATATAATATAGTAAAGTTTTGATTCCATTTCTATATAGGGAAATGATGAGAGAATAATAAAATAAAAGAAATTAAAAAGAAAGTAAATGAAAATGAAAGACGATTTACCTATGAATTCTAATCCTTGAGAACCTCTTTAAGGACCTTGGTTTTGTACTTTTAGTGAGACTAGAAGGTCCTAGACCTGGTTAAGAGGATTGGGGAGGGAATTGGGAAGAAACTAAGTAATCTAAAAGGCTTTGATGTGTGAGGAGAATTGGTGGTGTGGGTGGTATTTATAGAGGAGTCGAGGGGGATTTTATCTGTATTATATTCCTTAGTTTATTAATTTGGCTAAAGAAGATTAATATTTTTAACATTATCCTCAAATATATCAAATTAATGAATGTAATTTTGATATTATGGTAATCATATCATTCATAAATCATGGAATAGATTATTTATCATATAATGTATATATACCGTAAATAACAAGATTTTGTTATTCACAAAAATTGAAGTACTTTAGAAAATTCCTAAGAAATCTTCCCAAAAATTTTTTGATTGTAGAAATAATAAATGAAATCCATGATTTGAAAATGATTTTATAAATTTTATAAATTTTATTTTTAATTATAATCAAAATTTATTCAAAAAAGAACAATTTTAAAATTATAACTAATTTAATAATACTCTAAAAAATCATAAATGAATCATAAAGTTATCTTATAATAATAATGAAACAAAATAATTATTTATGAATATATTTTTTGAAAATATATTTGATTTTAAATTAGAAAATTATTTATTAAATTGTAATTAAATATTTAGAACTTACATAAATACCAACACTTAATTTATCACTCCAAAAACATTTATATACTTATTCCATAATATAAATATACAATGATTAAACCTATAAGATAAATAAATTTTATTATTATTCTCATAGGCGAGGTTACTATTCTATTGGCCTAATTATTATTCTTAATGGCCATGTTACTATTTCTAAGGTCAAGTTACTATTCTGTTATTATAAATTTATTAATTTCAATAAATATCAATTGTTTCCTTATAAAATTATTATGATTTTAAAAAATTTAATTCCAAAATGAAAAAAATATTCTATAAGTACTTGGATTGTTACATTCTCCCTGGATTTTGGAAAATGTGTCCTTAAAATTCTAATTCACTTATCAAATAAGTGAGGATATCGTTCCCTCCAAGCATATTCAGACACTCATGTTGCTTCTACAACCATGTGGTTTATCCAAAAAACCTCGACCTGATAGTTTAACTTATTATTCAATACATTCTCTCGTTGATAAAGATTCTAAACCATATTCTCTTCATAAGAAAGCTATATTCAAGATGAAATACTTTTGGGGTTAAAACATGAGATAAATATGGAATATATATTCTCGACATTATATCATGAAAAACATTGTGTACTTGAAATAAACTCATATGAAATGATATTCCATAGGTAACTAGTCAAAATTTATCGAATATTTAATAAGGTACAATGAAAATTTTATTTATGTTTCCTTTCTTACCAAAATGCATAACACATTTTCATTGTGAGATTCTAAAAAAACATAGTCACTTACCTCAAAATAATTGTATTTCCTCCTCCTACCAGCATAACTTTTCTGGCTTTTCTAAGTTTTCCTCATGTGTTGTTGGATCATCATCATTTTCTCATCCCCTTACTCTAATAATTCTGGTCAAATCAACTTCATTTACTATAATGTATCCAAAAAATATGGAGTTCACACTATTTTCCAAAAAATTCCTCAAAAGGATCCATCTATATACCATAATGAAGGATTTTATTATAGGAAAACTCAACTAATGAAATATGTTGATCCCAACATCCCTGGAATTTAATTGAACAAGCTCAACTAATATTCTCCGATGTATGAATTTTTCACTCTATTTTCCATCAAATTGAGGATGAAAAGAAGTGCTGAAATTTAATTTTGTGTCCAATGACTACAGAAGGCCTTTCCAAAAGTCAAAATTGAACTATTTATTAAGCTTAGCTACAATGGAATGAGGTACTCCATTTAACCGGACAATATCATTTAGGTAAAATTGAGAAAGTAGATCCAAATACATAATATCTCGAATAGGAAGGAAATGTAAATAATTATTCAATCATTCAACAATAACCCAAATAGAATTTTTACCTTGATAATCCTTTGGGAGTCCCATAAAAACTTCCATGGATATATTTTCACATTTACACTCAACCACTAGTGATGGATGAAGAACTCCCTTTGGTAATGGTTTATATGATTTAAACTATTGACCAGACAAACATTTCATGGTAAAATATTCAATATATCATTTTATTGCAACCATACCGTAATACTCATGAATGTCTTTCTATATATTATTTATGGATAAATGAACTGAAGGTAGAGAACTATGGGGTTCACATAACAAATATTTCTTCAGATATGAATTACTAGCCACACACAATCACTTCAAAAATCTCACAACATAATATTTATCAACATTAAATTCTGAAATCATACCCTTTACACCAATTCTCCATTTTTCTCAATCTCATTGTATTCATTCTACACTTTCCAAATTCTGTCTGATATAGATATTTATATAGAAACCTAAAACAATAGATTAATTTCATAAACCAATAAATTCCAAGAGAAAATTATAAAATCATTAATAAATTGGTCTTCTTCCAATGATAAGATGATTATTGATGTAAGATGTTTTTGACTGAAAGAATCAAAGAATTTGTTTTCATTTCTGGTGGTAATTGATTGTGCAATCACAATCCTTTATCATTTCAATCCATTTTCCCTAACTCATGTTTAATACATTCTGAGTGAATATATAATTCACACTTTTATGGTCAGCGTATATTAAACTTTTGGATCCATATAAATGATTCCTCAAAATTATCTAATAAAAAACAATAGCTGCTAATTCAAAATCATGTGTAGGATAATTTAACTCATGAGTTTTTATTTTTCTAAGAGAATAATCAATTACCTAATCATTCTGCATCATAGCACAACCACGTACCTTCAATAAAGTATCACTTGTAGATGAAAAATTCACTGTTTTTGGAAGGAAGGACAAAAAATGGAGCATTAACCATTCTCCTCTTCAATTCTTAAAAAATATCACAGAATTATATTCAAATAAATTTAACCCAATTTCATGTTATATTGGTTAGCAGGATAGATAACAATATAAATTTTTTAACAAACTATTTTCAATAGCCTACTAATCACATAAATCATTTAATCTCTATAATAATTTTTGGACATGGAAATTCATCAACCAATTTTTATTTGGAAGGATCAACTATTATTCCATCCTTATTTGCAGTGTTCCCAAAAAAAAATTTGTCACGACCCGCCCTCGGGGTCCGTGTCGTGACTACCCCAAGCCCGCCTTCCATAGGCCAGGGGCTGGCGACTAGCACCAAGGCGTAATTCCCGGTAAAAAGGGAAGGCATTGCCTTTGAAAAGTAAACACACACCACAGAGTAAACAAGCGGAAAGTAAACACTAAGCAAACAGAGTACGACTGAAAGTGCGGAAAAGTAAATGGGCCAGAATACAAACCCAAACTGAAAGTAAAGTACAACTCGAAAAGGGAAAAACAGCAACTGAAAAGTAAAGCCGCTACTCCGAGCTGTCCACTGGAAATCCCACCTGAAGGGTGGGTACAGATAGCTCCTCTGCTCCACGGGTCCCGCCGTCCGCTCCGAGCACGTCCCGCCCAGTGGTCCACCTCCGGGTACCGTCCCGCTCTGCAAGCCTCAGCTAAGGTCAACGCTGTCCGTCGTCTGCAACCAACACAACGAAGTGCGGGCAAAGCCCGTGCAGGGGTGAGTATAAGCTACTCAGTAGGGACCCCGAGACCCCTGAAGGTCTCTCAAATCCACAAAGGATAAACCACGAAGAAAAGTACAATCACGAAGTAACAACCGACACTGCTTAGGTATATGCCCATACATATACCTAAGTCATCAATTCAAATACACTCCAACCTCCGAGCCCAAGTACAACTCAGTCCACGCAGGAAAGTATACGTATTCCACATAGGAAAGCAAAATATAATCCACACAGGATTGCACAACACAATCCACACAGGAAAACAACAGGATTCAGCTCACACAGGTATACTTTTTCAAGGACGATAAAGATGATCACTGATCCATCTAAGTCGTCGGACCCACGAAGGATCGATAGGTAACTAACCCCCGCAGAAGACCCACACAGGATCGGGCTCACACAGAACCTGTAGGCGCTGGCTCACACAGAACCGCTGAGCGCAAGGACCCACACAGGATCGGGCTCACACAGAACCTGTAGCACTGATCCACGTAGGATCGCTGAGTGCTGTAGTCGTCGTCGTCGAATCCACACAGGATCTCTGTACTGTCGTCGCCAAATCCACACAGGATCTCTGTACTGTCGTCGTCTAATCCACACAGGATCTCTGTACTGTCGTCGTCAAATCCACACAGGATCTCTGTACTGTCGTCGTCAAATCCACACAGGATCTCTGTACTGTCGTCGTCAAATCCACACAGGATCTCTGTACTGTCGTCGTCGCAGTCACAGTAGCAGTCGTAGCAGTAAAACAGTCGCAGCCAGCACTAGGGTTCCCGCACACAGCAAGCTCGTACGGAGGGTCCGCTCCACGAGCCGAGAGGCTGATACATCAACTGTCACGAAGACCGAAGTTGATGTATCCAAAAGTTCCGTATCGTCAACAGGAACTCAACGCAACAGACGGCGCGTCGATCGGACGCCCGGTCTGAGAGTTATTGGCATTTTCGTCTCCGGGGCCCGGTTGGTTTTTAAGGCAAAACCAACCCGACCGTACTCCACCTGCGTCCAAACCTCGGGCGGAGTATGCCAAAAGATCCGTCTCACTAAGAGGAACACTACGCGTCTGACGGCACGTCAATCAGACGTCCGTAGCTCAAGATATGAGCGTTTCCGCTCCGAAGGCCCGGTTGGTTTCGTGAACGAACCAACCCGGCCGAACTCAAAGTAAACCGAAACCTTGAGTGCGATATACCGAAACGACCGTCTCGATCCAAGGATCGCGTTGCCGCAGACGGTTCGTCATTCGGAGGTCCGAGGCTCAAGTTATGAGCGAAAAACCAAAACTGGTCCGAAACGGGGGGGGTCCGGGTCCGGAACGACCCGGCCCGACCCCCCCCCCCCCTTGGGTGGCGCGGCGGCCGGCGGCGGCGGCCGGCGGCGGCGGACGGCGGCGGCGGGCCACGTGGCGGCGGCGGCCGCGTGGCGCGGCGGCGGCGGGCCACGTGGCGGCGGCGGGCCGCGTGGCGGCGGCGGCGGGCCGCGCTGGCGGCGGCGGACCGCGCTGGCGGCGGTGGCCGCGACTCACGCGGGGGGCTAAGCCCCCGCCCTTCCGAAGGCGGCGCGGCTTTGCCGCGCCGTTTGAGACAAAACGGCCCCCGCAAATGGGGGCCGGTTGAGTAAAACCGGGGGGGCTTTGCCCCCCCCTCCATAAAAGAACCGCCCCCTCATTAAGAGGGGGGTCTTGATGGACCGGCCGGGGGTTTAAACCCCCGGTTTTTATGACATCCGGCCGGCCTGCTGGCCGGCCGGTTTTTACCAACGGGACCGGAATTTCCGGTCCCGCCCTTGACTTCCGACGCCGGCGGCCCGGCCGCCGGTCTTTCCTTCCGCCGCGGCCCGGAACCGGCCGCGGTCTCCTCGTCTCACCGCGGCCCGGAACCGGCCGCGGTGTTCGTCGTCCGGCGCGGTGCGACGGCACCGCGCCCCTTTCGCCGTGCCAAGAATCCTCCCAACGCGGCGTGTCGGCGTCGCGGTCTTGAAGTCTCTCCTCGGCGAAGCGCGACGGTATTGCGGAAATCATAAGCATGTTCATCCGCGTGGTGCGACGGCACCACGCCTCTTGCTTCCACCCGCATGAATCAACATGAACGAAGGAGGGGGTTTCGGCCGTGTTCGTGCGGTCCGACTCCCCTCGCGTTAACAAATAACATAACTAAAAAGTCTCACGTTTAGTCATGCTAAAATCCACGATTCAGGAATGGAATAAAATAATTAATAAAAACATCCCCTACCTCGGGTTTGAGATTCAAAGAAATCCTCTACGTTCCGCGGAAGACGGCGTCGCGGAAGTCAGGCGTCGCGGTCGTCGTTCGTCAAATCCGTTGACGAAGATTTACGTCCGATGCGACACGTTGTTGGCGGATCTTCGTTTGCCGACGAAGAAGGTCCGAAGAGGAAGCAGAGGTCCGAAGATACTAGGTCTCTGAGTCGATGATCCTTGACGAAGTGTTGTCGTTCTTCGTCGAGGATGAAGACGTTCTTCGTTCTTCGTCAGAGCTTGGAGATGAAGGGAAAGCTCTCCCAAGACAAACAAAGAACCCTCAATAAAATAAGAATACCACTTATTTTATTAACACACAACTCAAAAGGATTTCAAATGTTTGAAATTCAAAAGAGTTAACTCCCAAAAATTAAATTAAGTAACTTAAGCCATTAAAGAGGGGGGTTAAGTATGTTGAGAGAATTTGAAAAGAAAAGGGGGTTCGTGTGGGCCCCACCACACTTAATCCTCCCAAGGGAGGTTAAGTGGGTGTGGGTCCCACTTCCAACCACCTTTGATAGGTTTTTAAATAAGTTAAAACAAAATTTGTATTACACAAATTTTATTTAACTTAACTGAAAAACCCCAAAACGTAACTCTCAACCCGCAACAAACGCAACTCCCGAAAAGGTCTCATTAAGAGAATACCGGCGCTGCGAGTTCATCGGTGCCCTCGGATTTCAATTCCGAGCACCGGATCAAAAGTTAGGAATTCCCGCTCGTTCGTTCACTGAACGTACCCGAGCCAAACTTCGGAAATTAATTCCGGGCACTCCGGGCCTCGGAATCAGATGCCGTCTGAAACCGCGCTCTTGTAAAATTCTAAAGAAAATTAAGAAAAAATTTTCCTTGAATTTTACGGGTCTTTACATTACTCCCACCTCAGGGCTTTACGTCCCCGTAAAGCTACATCAAAAACTAGGGAAACAAAAGAGGGTACTGAGCACGCATCTGAGCCTCCCGCTCCCATGTGCTCTCCTGGAGATTCTCGTGCCGCCATCTGTTGCGCACAAGAGGAATCGATCGTCCATGTAGGACCCGCTCCTGGATGACATGGACCTCTTCTGACGTGGCCCGGACCATCTCTGGTCCCACAAGAGCTGCGAGATTTCTACTTTGCCGAAAAGAGAAACCTGGTCTCATCCCCTGGATGAACCACATTCTTTGCCTAAAACAGTCAATCCTAACATGGATGATACTAATCCATACTAAGGATGACGTCGTAAGGCCTCGACGCTACTACTAAGAGATTCAACCGTTACTCTCGCCTCCAAGGGTTGTGTCACACTGTCGGCATCAGTGTGTGGTAACTGGGCCTCCTCCAGTAGATGTCTCACAAGTGAGGGTCAAGTCAACAGCCAAAACTGGAACCTCTTAGTAACATTACGATAGAGGACAGGAACGAAAACATCACAAGGTATGCGTCTTTTATTATTGCAGCTCGTAATACAAGACGCTACACAAAAGCAACAAGGAACCAGAAGTACAAAGGATGTAACCACTAGTTCTGCTCCTGACCATCGGCTCCCAGAGCTCCATGATCGAAGGCCTCGGCTGCCTGAAGCTGAGCTCTTCCCTGCGGTCGGGGTGGACCTCCTGGTGGTGGTGGTGGTAGAGCCTCAAAGCGTCGTCCACCACCTGCTGCTCGGCCTGCTCCTCTGCCTCGTCCGCCTCCTTCCTGCAGACCGCCACGGTCGAACCTCTGCCTCTGCCTAGGTGGTTCCTCAACCGTCTGCTGCTCCTCCGCATGGCGGGTCGGGCAGTCACGAGCCATGTGGCCTCGCCCGCTGCATGCATAGCACTGTCTTCCACTCGAAAGACTGGCTCCGCGTTGTGTGCCCTGCACTGCTGAGCCAGTGCCCTGAGGTCTGGTCTGTCTGGACCCCTGAGTCATTCGCCGACTGCCAGCTGCAGATGACTCTGCCACGTGCCGTCCTGCGGTGGGTCTCTGTGCTGGTGTAGACTCAGCAAGGAAGCTCTCGATCAGAAGGGCCCGCTCCAGTACTCCTGTCTGAGTCGGTATGCTGAGGGAGATCAGCGATGCCCTGATCTCGTGTCTCAAACCCTGCTCGAAGGTTCGGGCCCGGAAGAATGGATCCCGTACCATGTCGGTCGAGTAGCGCGAGAGATCGGTAAATCTCGCCGAGTACTGGGCGACCGTCATGCTGCCCTGCCGCAGCTGTAGAAGCTCCTGGATACGCACCGCTCGAAGGGTGGCCGGGACGAACTCAGAGCGGAAGAGGCTCTCGAAATCCGTCCAGAGAAGAGATGCCTCATCGTGCACCTGGAGCATCAGGCTCCACCATCGTCCTGCTGCTGCGTGTAGTAGGCTCGCAGCGAGGATCACCATGAGGTCTGCTGGTGTCCTCACTAGCCTAAACACTCGAACAACTGCCTCCAGCCAGTCCTCTGCTGCCTGGGGATCCGTCTCCCCGCGAAACCTGGGCGGTCGCTGTCGCTGAAACTCATGCAGTGCGCTGAGGCGACGTGTATCGTCAGCGGCTGCTGCTGGAAGCATCGGGGGCTCGGCGGGTAAAGCTACCGCCGGTGCCACTACTGGAAAAGGGCCCTGCACCGAAGCCTCGTCGCTCGGTGGGCTGTCGTCTCGCTCGACCATCGGAACCCTAGCTGGCTGCCGTCGTGGGGCCATCCTGAAAAGGAAACAGGTGCGCCACGGTTAGAACAGTATACCTGGTGAGCTGATATAAGTAATCACAAAGAAAACTTTGAAACACACACGCAATCAATGTTTTCGTGCATTAAGTCGGAAATCAGACGTCAGGGTCCTGGTGTGTGGATACGTCGGCCGCCGCACCAACACTGGACTCCCTGGACTGATAACCACACTCAATACGCTAAACATTATTGCTTCACATAGAAAAGATCAGAGTTCGCGGTAGAACCGAACTCCTCTGATACCAATTTGTCACGACCCGCCCTCGGGGTCCGTGCCGTGACTACCCCAAGCCCGCCTTCCATAGGCCAGGGGCTGGCGACTAGCACCAAGGCGTAATTCCCGGTAAAAGGGAAGGCATTGCCTTTGAAAAGTAAACACACACCACAGAGTAAACAAGCGGAAAGTAAACACTAAGCAAACAGAGTACGACTGAAAGTGCGGAAAAGTAAATGGGCCAGAATACAAACCCAAACTGAAAGTAAAGTACAACTCGAAAAGGGAAAAACAGCAACTGAAAAGTAAAGCCGCTACTCCGAGCTGTCCACTGGAAATCCCACTTGAAGGGTGGGTACAGATAGCTCCTCTGCTCCACGTGTCCCGCCGTCCGCTCCGAGCACGTCCCGCCCAGTGGTCCACCTCCGGGTACCGTCCCGCTCTGCAAGCCTCAGCTAAGGTCAACACTGTCCGTCGTCTGCAACCAACACAACGAAGTGCGGGCAAAGCCCGTGCAGGGGTGAGTATAAGCTACTCAGTAGGGACCCCGAGACCCCTGAAGGTCTCTCAAATCCACAAAGGATAAACCACGAAGAAAAGTACAAACACGAAGTAACAACTGACACAACTTAGGTATATGCCCATACATATACCTAAGTCATCAATTAAAATACACTCCAACCTCCGAGCCCAAGTACAACTCAGTCCACGCAGGAAAGTATACGTATTCCACATAGGAAAGCAAAATATAATCCACACAGGATTGCACAACACAATCCACACAGGAAAACAACAGGATTCAGCTCACACAGGTATACTTCTTCAAGGACGATAAAGATGATCACTGATCCATCTAAGTCGTCGGACCCACGAAGGATCGATAGGTAACTAACCCCCGCAGAAGACCCACACAGGATCGGGCTCACACAGAACCTGTAGGCGCTGGCTCACACAGAACCGCTGAGCGCAAGGACCCACACGGGATCGGGCTCACACAGAACCTGTAGCACTGATCCACGTAGGATCGCTGAGTGTTGTAGTCGTCGTCGTCAAATCCACACAGGATCTCTGTACTGTCGTCGCCAAATCCACACAGGATCTCTGTACTGTCGTCGTCAAATCCACACAGGATCTCTGTACTGTCGTCGTCAAATCCACACAGGATCTCTGTGACTGCGACGACGACAGTACAGAGATCCTGTGTGGATTTGACGACGACAGTACAGAGATCCTGTGTGGATTTGACGACGACAGTACAGAGATCCTGTGTGGATTTGGCGACGACAGTACAGAGATCCTGTGTGGATTTGACGACGACGACTACAACACTCAGCGATCCTACGTGGATCAGTGCTACAGGTTCTGTGTGAGCCCGATCCCGTGTGGGTCCTTGCGCTCAGCGGTTCTGTGTGAGCCAGCGCCTACAGGTTCTGTGTGAGCCCGATCCTGTGTGGGTCTTCTGCGGGGGTTAGTTACCTATCGATCCTTCGTGGGTCCGACGACTTAGATGGATCAGTGATCATCTTTATCGTCCTTGAAGAAGTATACCTGTGTGAGCTGAATCCTGTTGTTTTCCTGTGTGGATTGTGTTGTGCAATCCTGTGTGGATTATATTTTGCTTTCCTATGTGGAATACGTATACTTTCCTGCGTGGACTGAGTTGTACTTGGGCTCGGAGGTTGGAGTGTATTTTAATTGATGACTTAGGTATATGTATGGGCATATACCTAAGTTGTGTCAGTTGTTACTTCGTGTTTGTACTTTTCTTCGTGGTTTATCCTTTGTGGATTTGAGAGACCTTCAGGGGTCTCGGGGTCCCTACTGAGTAGCTTATACTCACCCCTGCACGGGCTTTGCCCGCACTTCGTTGTGTTGGTTGCAGACGACGGACAGTGTTGACCTTAGCTGAGGCTTGCAGAGCGGGACGGTACCCGGAGGTGGACCACTGGGCGGGACGTGCTCGGAGCGGACGGCGGGACACGTGGAGCAGAGGAGCTATCTGTACCCACCCTTCAAGTGGGATTTCCAGTGGACAGCTCGGAGTAGCGGCTTTACTTTTCAGTTGCTGTTTTTCCCTTTTCGAGTTGTACTTTACTTTCAGTTTGGGTTTGTATTCTGGCCCATTTACTTTTCCGCACTTTCAGTCGTACTCTGTTTGCTTAGTGTTTACTTTCCGCTTGTTTACTCTGTGGTGTGTGTTTACTTTTCAAAGGCAATGCCTTCCCTTTTACCGGGAATTACGCCTTGGTGCTAGTCGCCAGCCCCTGGCCTATGGAAGGCGGGCTTGGGGTAGTCACGGCACGGACCCCGAGGGCGGGTCGTGACAAAATTATTGCAACCAAAAATCACATCTTCCAAAATTTTCCATATAACTTATTTTCATTAAGTTCTTTCAAGAAAATCCATAAATGTTTCTCATGATCATTGTATCATACTAAAAATATAAAAAAACATCATAAAAAAGAACAAAAAACTTATCCAAATATTCATGGAATATTATATTCGTATGATCTATAAATATAGTAGGGGTATTTTTCAATACAATGGGAATAAAATTAAACTCATAATTCCCATTTCTAGTACTAATTCGTCCTCCTCCACCTATATCTAATGATACCCATATCATGTGTCAATCTTGGAAAAACACTAAGCTCCCGGTAACTTATTGAAAAATTCATTGATATGAGGAAATGGATACATATTCTTGAAAATTATATTATTCAAGGATTTATAATCAATTAAAATTATCATGGAACCATTTTTATTTTAAAATAAAAAAATAGGAGGACCCCATGGTGAAGTGCTGGGATGAATGATGGCCTTGTTAAGAAAATCTTTTTAACTAATTTCTCAATGGAAGAAGTTCCAATTGAGAAATTCAATAAGGTGTTTCAGAAATTGGATTAGTATCAGGAATAATGTCAATAGTAAATTTAACTTTCTTGATCAGGTATAACACCAGGTAACTCATTAGAAAAAATATCAATGTCTTCATTTACCACTTCCAAATAGATAATCAAAAAATTTCCTTTATTTTAAACAATATGAGCAAGATAAATCCCATTTAAATATATTAATAGTTTCTCATTTTCGTGATATTGTATCAATGGTGTGGGTTCATTCTTGTATATATAATTACACTCTTTCTGAAAAATACTTCATTAGATTTACAATCAATCTTAGCATGATAAATGTGAAGACAATCGATACCCATAATAACATGAAACTATACTATAATAAAAAAATACAAGCTTTTCAAGTCATTTATTTCGATATACAATAACAGGAATATTCATATAATACATTTTTTATATAATATTCCCCATGTTTTTTTAACCATAAGTTTCGGTATAATTTCTTTAGGTGAAATTTATAATTTAGAAGAATATTTTTCTAAAATAATGGAATGTGTATACCACATATAATACAATATATTAGAAAAATCATAGTAAACAAATAAAATATCAGACACCACTTCATTCGATTGATCCCCATATATTGACGTAGTCACATAGGATATAATTGCGCCTTCAGCTTAAAAATTGTCTTCTATCTATCATTCATATCATTCTTAGGGATGGTATTATCCTAATGACCCATCTCTCCAAATATAAAACACAAAATTGTTTCCTTATCAATATTATATTTAAGATCATATTCATTACTATCTCGACCCATGTGTCCAAGGTTACCACCTAGAAAACACTTCCTAGTGTTTTAAGGGATTTACAATGGGGTTTTTTACCACACTTTTCACAAACTAGAAACTAGAATTTAATACCATTATATTTAATTGATTGATTCTTACCCATAGCCTTTCGAATGGACCTCCTATTTTACTTATTTTCAATGTACACATGATCATCCGAAAACTCCATTTATTCCCTGTCAGCACACTTGAAATCCTCCTCCTAACTTTTAAATTCACAAGAATCCAATTCCATTCTATATCTAGGCTTCAATACTGAGTTAAAATGATTGATTATTCTATCAAGATATCGAATAAGATTTAGATTGTACCTTCCCAATAGAGTAAAATTTTCATTATACACGGCTAATGAATCTTCCTCCTTTTGTTTCAACTCAATGAATTTGTTTTCTACCGTTATTAGAACCACCATAGAAAAAATTCAAGGAAAATATTTTTAAATTCATCCCATTTGACAGAATAAATTTTCTCACTATCCCTAACATTATTTTCTAGTGACCACCCCTATATAGCTTCACCTTCAAGTGATAAATGGAAAGACTAACATTTGTATTTTTGAATACCCCATAACATTGAATATATTCTAATGGTCTTTAATCCAATATTCATCCAAAACTGGGTCAGAAGATTCAATGAAAGCGGGAGGGTGTTGACTCATAGGATGTTCTTCTATTATCACATTCCTTTATTGTAGCTCTGGATGTTCTCTTGCATGGATTTTTCCATCATTTATATCCTTTTTTAACTGATCCATTACTGTCACGAAGTGTTCATTTACAATTATCACCAATCTAGGTTGATGATTAAGAAAGATACCATCCTCTCTGTGCCTTCTCACATCAACTTATTTGTTTCATATGTAAAAAATATATTCTAAAAAGACATATCATAGATGAAGATATATAGTAATATTTAAATTCTATACCATTTAAACATAAAAATAAGGTAAAATCATTTATGGTATTCTATCAACATCATCCTAACCCGTAATTCTATCTAAATTGTTCTATGATACCATCTATAAGGACCCGATCATAAACATTACGTAATCTAGTAAATTTCTTTAGAATTGACATCTTTACATTCCCAAAAAAAAATCGTTTAGTGTTTTATAAAATTAGGACATAATTAATAAATATCAACCCAAAATAATTCCAATTTCATAAAACTAAAATAATATCCATTTTTTTCATATTATAAAATTTTTTATAATAAAAACATGACATATTTTTCTGGAAATGTATTCACATATTTCATCACAGATTCCCACTTTCTCTTAACTATACATAAACCCAATGAAAAACATTTTAAAACTCGGTATGATAACAAAAATGATAGTATTGGATTTAAAAGGAAGGAGTTAAAATTTTAGTACAATAATACTAATAAACATATGAAATCGTTTTCACAAAGACATACTTCTCACCCAATAAGTATAATATAGTTACTATGTGAAAACTTGATATTTCAATAAAACATAGAAAAAAATAAACCATATAGGTAACTTGTAAAATTACTTACTTAATATTGTAACCCTCATGGCTACCTTATGACTTGTGACCCTCATGGCTACCTTATAATGTAACCATCATGACTACCATATGGTGTAACCAAGGAAGTTACACATAGAGTAACAGTACTACAAACATCCAACTAAAACATTCCAAATGAATTGAAGAGATATGTGGCTCCCAACCTTAATCATAAAAAATTACTAATAACTATAAAAAATATAATTCAAAATAATTTTATAAAAAAACTTCTTTTGAATTTTTTAAAATAGAATTTTAAAAGAGGAATTGTTAATAGAATCCCATTATATATATCACATAATTGAAGTGAGAATTAATAAAAAATGTAATATGTGTGTAAATTGTATTTCCACAAAACAAAATATAATATAAACCAAATTCATTACAAAAATAATCTTATTACCCCATAATCAATGAATTAAAAGGATAACCCAAAGAATGGAAATTGGGTTAATAATTCTCTTACCTCAGGAGTATCTTACTTCAACATATTCAAAACTCCCCTATAATGGTTTAAATTGTGTTATTAATATACTATGTAATAATGTCTATTTTTAATTTTTCATATATAAAATTATTATGTCCTATTAAAACCCATTTATCCATAATATTTTTCATTTTCATTATTTCTAGTGAATTTATTTCATGGTATCCAGGGTTGGTTTATTGTGGAATTTTTTTTAAATGGAATAAAAACTCCAGAAGTGGAATGAAATTTTTCTAATATATATCAATAATTTAAAATGATTACATATATTATTTTGATTTATGATATGAAGTTTAATAATTAGATAAAACATGAATGGAAATGGTTTACTTTATTTTGGTGGTTTTTATGACCATCAAAACTAATATCATTTTATTCAATATATTGTTAATATATTGGTTCCAAAAATATAAAAAATTTATAATATTTAGAATAACATTTTTTAAAACCATATTAATGGTTTTATGACCAACTATTATGGTGGTAATATAAAATGATGGTGTATCATCCACAATTGTGGTAAATCGACACATCATGGACGATGTTCTCACTTTTAGAATAAAAGGGCAAGGAAAATAAATTTGGTGATGAATTTTTCCAGAAACATGATAAAATTATAGTATATATAATATACATGAGATTTTATGCCACATAGATAAGGGGAAATGGTAATTTAATAATAAAATAAAATAAATTGAAAAGAAGGTAAAAGAAATCGAAGGATGATTTTACCTCTGGATTTCTCATCCTTGAGACCCTCCTTAAGGCCCTTGGTTTTTGAACATTTTGTGAGACCAGTAGGTATTGGACGTGGGGAAGAAGCTTGTAAGGGAAATTGGGCAAAATTTTGAAATCAACAAGGATTTGAGGTGTGATAAGAACATGTGGTGAGCTGTGGTATTTATATTGCAGCACAGAGGTGTTTCCTCATTATTATATTCATTAGTTTATTAATTTGGATCCTAACATTGAATATTTGGATAATTATCATAAAATATTTTAAATTAATGAAGTTATGTTCAACATTATGATTCTTACATCATAAATTCCTCAATTAATTGTATATTTATCATATAATGTATATATACTATAAATTACCATATTTCACAATTCACCAAAAATTCAGGTATTTTAGAAAAATCCTAAAAATTCACCCCAACCATTTTTAGATGAGTATAATTAGAAAATGAACTCCATTTTTTCAAAAAAAACATTCATAATATGAGAAATATATTTTTAAAATAAAATAAAAATTTATTCCAAAAGGGAAATTTTTAAATTATAATTAATTTAAAACCATTATCAAAAATAAAATAAAATCTTAAAAAATTATCTTATAATCATACAAAAAATAATTGATAATTTATGAATCATTTTAATAAAGATAAATTTTCTTTTAAAAAATTAAATTAATTATAAAATTATAATTAAATGCATTAAACTTTCCAAAAACCAACACTAAATTTTTCATTTCCAAAAAATTTATTTACATATTTCATGATATAAATATTCCATGATTACACTAATAAGATACATAGATTTTATTAATATTCTCAAAGGTAATTATATTTTTCTTTTGGAAAAATAAATATTCCAAATGGTCATGTTACTATTCCTAATGTCAAGTTATTATTCCATCAGTATAAATTCATTAATTTTTGTAAATATGGATTATTTAATTATAATATTATATATAATTTAAATATTTAATTATATAATGAAAAAAATATTTTATAAGTACCACTGTTGTTAAATGGAGCATGTTATATCACTGATAATAAATTAAAAAATGGATATTAAAACCGTTGATCTCATATAAATGGAATTCATAATTTGAAACATCAAAAACAATTTTTCAAGGCCTTATTTCAAGATATTAAATTATTATTGATATGTGATTGAAGATATCTTTCTAAAAATTTTATATATAAACCAAATATCTAATCATGATTCATCCCATGAGACCTACTGATGCAATAACGATCTATATTATTTCAGGACCCACCCATCACCTGATTAATTCCAATTAATTCACTATTGAAATCGACAAGATCCTTCATTCCATTACATAAAGAATATTTGACAAAATAAAAACATTGTTATAATTATAATGAAGAATATTGAATATCAACAGATGATCGACATGCGTTAGGATTTAATAATCATCAAGAATGTCAATACATTTCTATATGTCAATAAAAGTTATAATATGATCATAATTCATCCTAAGAAAGAATGTGGATTTAAAAGTAATATATAATCAATATTCCAGAATCATCTATTTTGGAATAAAAATATATTTTATGAAAAAAAAAATTTATTATTTTAATGGAATTAAATTATTCCTAATTTAAGAGCATCCATTTTAAATTATAAAAATGTGAGGTTCATGACATATAGATAAATTGGTATATGGATAAGTCGATAATAGACTAACATGATGATAATATATCAATGGAAATATGGTGAATGGACGAAAAAATTACTTAACCTCATTAAAATAGAGTAAACCTAGGAGGGTGTTGACATAAATGAAAAACACCCTCATAAAAACAATTCTATGAACATTATCAAAAAAGAAGTGTCCAAGATTCAAATATTTTGATACCACATATTAAATCCCCCAAATAATAATATATATATATATATATATATATATATATATATTAGAGGATAAATCTTGAAAAATAAACCAAATTATGGTAACAAAATTTGAAAATATCATGTGAAATGGAAATGAAAAAAATGATCATTTCGAAAACATTCTTATCATTGATATAAAATATAAACCTAGATATCTCCCCAAAAAATAAATTATGAAATGGTGACATGAAATCATTTGAGAAAATTTACATAAAAATAATCACTAAAAATGGATCCTTGAAAATACATAAAAATTAGCATTGATAGATGACAAGAGGATAAAAGACATGTGAATGTGAAAGGAAAATTCCTTTTTATCATTTCCAAAATACCTTTGTTTAAAAATATCATTGAAATATGCGTAAAAAAATTCATTAAAGATTAAATTTTCGAAAGAGGATAATAAAATAAAATATTGTAAAATATAAGAGTGTGATAACCTAATAATAGAAGAAACAAGTACACAATAACATAATATAACTTGAGGAAAGGAGACTTGAGTTATCGATATTCCATATGAGAAAGGTACTTCATAAATCATTAATCATTCAAAAATGTTTTTAGACTAAAAAATGAGAAAATAACATATAATAAAATAAAATCTCAGAATGTATCCATCTTATATGAAATAATTTCTAGTGAATAATCATAACTCAACAAGACAAATGAGTTTCCAAAAACTCTCATGACTAGGTAAACATTTGATCCAGAAGGCATTTGAAGAAAAGAACATGATTTGTATTAGCATATACCATTAATTACAAGTAAAATATGAATGTAAAATTCATGTGATAGTATTTCAATAGAACACCATGCAAAAGATATATGGTTTATTTCAAGTAAAATGTCTCAATGAATTATAATTGATACCAAAAAAACTCTTTTGGATAGAGTAAAACTTAAATAAAACCCCCTTGAAAGAGTGGGATTGTACTAGAACATCCTATACAATGATTAAAATATACTTCATAATATGATATATAAAATAGGTAGTATATATTCTATATAAATGAAATTATAATTATAATATGAAATATTTCTTAAATAGTGGAATTTGGGACATAAACCATTACCTTGGTTTTTATTTTTTCATAACTTGAACCAAATGTCCAACAGAATTAAATTATGTTCATTAAATATCTTCCAAATAATTTTATTCATAATTATATCCATTTATACATATCATGTATAGTCATTAAATACATATATAAATTAGTTAGTTGTTATATATTTTAAACATCAGGTGTAAGTAATCTTTATTTCCATTAATTAGATTCATAAAAGTGGTGTTGTTATATAAATTAATAATCTCTTTTCATGGTTTCATTTGTTATGGTCCATGAGGTAGACATCGACAACAAGCATATTTTGTTGAATATTAATGAATGAAGGGTGATTTATTAATTGATGAGTTAAATTTTAATATAAATAGACTAAAACAAAAAAAAGATTTTATTTTTATATTTATATCATATTATAGTAGTAAATAAGTTCTTTTAGTCTTACATGACAAAATTTCATAGTGTTGTACTACTCGGTGGTTACACCAACCCATTCATGAACCTTCCATGATTAATAGATGATTATGAGGTGGTTTAGTTGTAATATCATTATATCTTATTTATAATGATCATATTAAGTTTCCATTAGTGTGAAATATTGATATTGTAAGTAATTAGAATAATAAGTAATTTATAGTAAAATATTAAATAGTATGAAGAAAAATATTTTCCTCTTCATTTGCATATATAAGAATATTATTTTTAAAATTATAACTTATTTCAAATGTTCGTTAAATATCGAAAAATATATTTAGAGAATATAAATCATGAAATAAATAACATATAAATTCACAAAACTCATTTATATAACCATACCTTAAATTGGTGATGTAAAATGAACTATGTCACTCGTGGAGGTGGTAAAACACACACATGTATGAGAAAAGAATTTTTTTTTCAATTGAATCTGAGGGGAATATAATATGGTTATACAATCAATATAATAAAATTTCATTATGTCATTTATAATGATTTAATTATATACATACGGTTATAATGGGTTTGTATGAGGGTTTATGGGAATGATAAAAAATATTAGTAAATGGGTAAGTGATACTTATGTTTATAATTTGGATCATTTCATGATGTATCCGTTGATAATGAAAAAAATGAAACACTTTATGGAGGAGAGAGACAACTAGACATGTACATGGGATATATATAATGTAAATTAGGATTATTTTCATGTAAATTTAAAACTATAGTTGTGGAATGAAATGTGAGGAATTGAGCTCCATTTTTAGGTGAAAACAAGGGGTAAAACACTAGAAAAATGTTACGTAATGTATAAGAAATGAATTTCTTGAGAGTAATATGAGTTAAGTGGATAAATCATAGGCTAGAAATTTGAGTATGAAATTAATCCCTAACAAGACCTTATATAAGGATTATGTGTCCTATGGATTGTTGGAATTATTATATACCACATTACACTGTTTTACCCATAATAATATTCGTTAAAAATTAATTATGGTTATTATTTTGTTTCTAAAATTACAAGATGTCACTTATTAACATATTTAGACATGTTGAATTCTAATTTGGGATCAATATAACCAAATTAAAATTTTAAATTTGATAAAATTAACTTTTAGATTAAAATCATAAGATATATGGAAAACCATTTTTGAGAAAAATATACTTATTATATTTTATGTGTTTCTTTATTATGATTTTATAATAATTATTAATTTAATAAATATAAATATATTATGCGTTTAAAAATTATAATAGGGTAATATTTTGAATTTTATTAGCAGATTTATTTTGATGAAAGTTAATTCTATGAAAAGCACTATTTTTCGTTAATTGTTGAAATTAATCTTTATCGTATAAAATTTATATTCAATGACTAAAAATAATTTTATAATAGTTATATAATTTTTAAATAATAATTAAAAATATAAATTGGATTTTATTAATATTTGTAAGTAATATTAATTTTATCATTTATATGCATATAACCCATTATTTATTAATATATTCATAATTAATCATGAGACAATATTACTATAATGAATTCAAAATAATATTCATTTTTAAATTATCAAATTCTATATTTTGAAAATTTAATTTTTAAATACATATTTGAGATAAAATGGAAACATTGTTTCTATAGATATTTATTTTTTTAGTCTGTTATCCATTCTCATTCACATTTGTTACTATTTTCTAATTAATTTTATAGTGACCAATTATTCATATCAAACATATAATATCATCATTAGTTATAAGATTCATAAAATTGAAATTCATGTCACATTGAAAAATAAAATTAAAAGTTTTTCTTTCTAAACATTAAATTATCATATTAGTGATTTTAGGTAAAATATTTTTAATTTATTCATAATAAATATACCCCTTATTTTTATATATATATTTCATAAACATGTTACTCTTAATAATTATCGAAAATTTAATGGTTGTGTTATAATGGTCATACTTAAATATTTAAATTTTTTCTAAAAATAGCATTGTTTTTTTTTTGGTGTTACATGTTGAGAATGATATCTAATAAATTGAAACATTTAAAGGTCTTCACAAATTCAAATTTTTAGGTGTTATATTTACACAAAACAAAAACTCTATATTTTATGTAAGGGATATGTTGAATTTTAAAATAAATTCAATCTTGTACTTATAATTGATTTATTTTTTAAAATAAAACCTAAATTGAGTTTCTCTCTTCATTATTACATATTCTTCTAAAAATTTTACCAAAATATATTTTCAAGGAAATATAATTTTCTACTATTGAAAAATGTACAATTAAATAATATCCAAATAATCATTTTCAATTTTTTTACGATTATTAATTTTTAATTGGTTTTTAAATTGGGAACTACATCTTATTAAATTGATTTATATTGTCTTTCAAAAACATGAACACCTTGTTATATTTTACTCTTTTATATTATTATCCAAATCATTCCAAAAAATAATCCTTAGTCTATAACCATATTCGTTTCATACCAATATTCATAGAATTAATATAAATAAATAAATGATTCTTTCAATGGAATATCTTTACTATTTTGTAAGGATTTCCTATGTGAAAATATTGTGGTTCCATTGAAATTACACTAGATTTATATTATTATTTCATAATTAATAATATGGAATTGAACTAGTTTATTGAATTTTCAATGATTTTATCCTATATAATTTATATTTATGAGTGAACATAGGTGATTATAATAAACTTAAAATTTAGTTATATTATTGGTATTTAATTTCTATATTACATTAAACATGTTGTTGGTTGATTTTATAGAGGGTATATGTTGTTATCCTATAAATTTGTTCTAAGAATATTGGTTCCTTCCAGTATAACATTATATTGTATTGAAAGTGAGAATATGTACTTCTTGGAAATTGTATATTGTTGTTTTAGACTATTTAAAACGGTTTTCTAACCATTGAAAAATAGTTCATTAAGAGAACTAGCTATAATATTCCTTTGATCCTGATGTGGGGAAGGATCATAGTTCCTTAACTTTATATTACCCTTCCCCTATTACATGATATGGAATAAATACATAGATTTTTATACACATTCCCCTTTCCATGGGATGGGATTATGAACAAACTCTAGATATCTACGTAGGTGGGATGGTCTATAAGATCACCCTACCTTCGACCTGTATGGGTTGGGAAACAATATCCTATAACCTCTAGCCTAACATCGATATTGGGATTCCCATAGGGGAGTAAGTTCATGTGAGTAGTGTAATAGATCCTATCAATATCAAGAGTTTCTATTTTTATTCTGTATCGATTCATGAGTTCTATCTTACATAGTTTTAATTTATTCGATGATTTGACTGTAAAAACTACTTTATAATGTATATACTTAAATGTGTGAAAATGTTTAGGTATACACATATTATATCATTTTTTTGTTGTGACACTATTAATGGTTACCTATTGAGTATTTTATATTCACACCCTGGATGGATTCCATGGTTGACATGTTGTTTAATTTTCCACATTTCAAGTACTCAGGGGTAATAGTAGTTTTTGAATCAACTTATGATATTTTTCATACGTATTATAAAAGCATGGTTGTTTCCCACATTGGAGTAGAATCTATTGGAGGTGGATGGAGGTATTAATAGTATCCTTACCCATTCCTTTCTATATGAAATTATCCATATTATATATTTCTCTTTCACTCTTATTGTGAAGTAGTTTGTATAGAATGGTTTTCATGTTTACAACTCTTTCATTTCTACATATAATGGATTATTATTGGTTATCATATTTTTTTGTAACGCCCCAACCCCATAAGCCTAGAGTCAGTGTATTATTATGTATCATTGGTATGATTAAAATAGATAAATTCTCTAAATACGGTTTAGTTTAGTAGCCTTGGAAGTAATAGATACATTTATAAGGTTTACATTACATCATAAATTGGAAAACTACAACAACATTGTTTCCATATACAACACTGAGATCTCATAGACTATCCATGCAGGTCAGTCAAAATATACTTCTTCACATCCTAGAAAAAAATAAAACATAGAAAGGGGTGATCTTAGATGCTCAGGAAATATAACAATATAGAGGAAACTTTCATAAGTTAGAATAAACATTTAAGGCAATGTATAAGACTAAAAAACCTTTTAAACATGAACTTCAACATAATATAGAAATGATAAAATAAAATAATTCCATTTACTTATTCACATGGATATTCTACTAATCTAATAATCACATGAAATATCAATATCCACATTCATAATGATGGAATGCATAATTCCATAATTTCATAACCACATAGTCAAAGCCTTGTGACAGGACTACAAATAAGATTTTGTCAAGGCCTTGTTCCAAGACACTTGTTTTTCTCATGAGACCTACCGATGCATCGAGGAGCTATAGCAGGCTCCACTCGTCACTTACTAAGTCTAATTCATTCCTCATATGAAAATTTTGAAACAAAACTTAAACATTTGTATTAAAACTAGCATACTAAATGTCAATACTTTATCCACAAACCATGAATGGTATAAAAATAGCACATCCACAGTCAAACATACCACATTCAATACAATATGGATGATTTTATTGTAACATATTAACCTCAATAGAGAATAATTAAGGATATTTATATATATGAAAATAATCATCAAAACTATTTGAGAGAAATATCCACCTTTTTCTTGAAAACATTAAAAGGTAATACTATTTATCATGAAGTCTTTTATAAATATGTTTTTGGATAAAAGTGTCTCATACCACTTTGAAACTTTTGAAACTAATTTTAATTTTAAAACATTAATTTCCATATAAATAAAACCATAAAACCCTTTTTAGAACATGAACATTATTGAGAATGATTTAGAAGAATGAAATTTTAAGACATTTAAAATGATATTTTAGTTATAGTTCAGAACCAAAATAGAGACACTTGAATATAAATAATAGAGGTAATAAAAAGTTTATAATATCATGAAAATAATGGGATTAATGATATACTATGTCAAAGCACATTATATAAACTATATAAATGTGAATTGGTGTATAACATCAATGAAGTCTCAATGGAATGTAAATTGAGATGAAATCTCTTATAAAGATTTTATGCTTAGGATAAGGATAAATTAAGGACATAATTATGTGTGAAAATTATAAATACACTCAATATGATTGGTTATTCAGTTTAAATCAATAAGAGGACATTCACACATATTCTGGTAAAAACAACAGCAATGAATTGGATTTTTAACTCAATAAATGGTGATTGAGTTAAAATTACTTTTATCAAGTTCATATCAATGACTTGATAATTTATCAATAGAGTGATTATGTGTATCAAAATTATATCCACAAAAAGGGAGTGTAAATTACTACAAAAATAATAAATAGTGATTCCACACATAATCCTGGAGTAAAATAATCAATGAAGTATATGTAAATCTCAATGAGTGGAAATTGAAATTTGAAATTCCCTTATGGATTTGGTAACATATGAAATATACACCCCATGAAAAAAGTGTCATACAATCCGATATAAAAACCTATACATTAATATTATTTACAAAAGGAATTCATTCAGGGGCAGTATATACACCTCACAAAAATAAATACTGGCCAATATAGCATGAATCTCACTGTAATAAAAGTGAGATGAAAACCCCTTCATTGTTATCAGTCGAGTCGTACGAAAAAAAGTTAATAACCACCTGATTAATCATATAATTAAATGAATATAAAGAGAATCATGATAATATATATCAAATGGAAGTACATAATACACCACATCTAATAAATAAGTGGCGAACAATGGAAATATAACATATTTAAAAGTGAGATAAGAAACCCCTTACATTATACTCCTACTTGGTTGAGGGTATGTTGAACACATGTATAATGGTTAAATAATTGTTTTTAAATTATACAAGAATCATATACCTTAATATGATGTAATATATGATCTTTTAATTTTTCTTTGTTAATAAAATTTTAGTATTATCGTCGTTTCGGGTGTTAATTGATTCATTTTCCTTTATAAGCATGGTTTCATAAGTACTATTTGTTATTAATAGTATGTATCTTATTCTTAATTATAATTATATTATGTATTTAAACATAATTTTTAATCATCTAATGAAAATAAGTCTTGAAAGGATTGCGATGGGGAATGAATTGCATCGCATTCGTGGAGACGACAATCCATACGTACGAACGAGCGACAATATCATTATTTTGATATTAAAATAATATATAAATGGATGGTATATCATATATACAGAATTATTATCATGTTATATTTATTATTTACATCAATTACACATAATTATTATACCCATCCAAATAATAATGTTTTGAATAACAATTACACCACGACGTGGAGATGGTAAGCCGTACGTACAAACGTATGGTGACATGTCATTAAAAGGATGGATATAATAATGAATATGGTTGTGCCATATTTATAATAACATCACAATATATATAGGATACTTTATTTATGATTTTATAATGGAAACAACAAATAATGAGGAAGTGGAAGAAGAAAAGAACTTGAAAGAGGTGATGAAATATTTACCTCTTCTTCGGGTTCTTCCTTTTGATTTGATCAAAAGGGATCCTTAGGATGGATTTATGACTAAATTAAGGCCTCTAGGATGAATTTAAAATAGTATAGAGGGTATTTGGGCAGATTTTGGGTGATCCAAGTTACTTTTATGTAGTTAATTTGAGAGAAGGGTGAGTGTCTTTTTATAAGAGGGGTGAGGGGCACCTGAGGAAAAGCTAGAAATATTATACTATAATAAACTCCTTTTCGGTTTCTAATGGATCCAAAGTGTATTAATTAGATTCTAAGGTGGGTATGGGTCTAATAACACTCAACCAATTGGTTTTATACTGGTTTGGGTCACTATATTAACCTTATCTTTTAGATTTAACTCTTAGTTAAATATTTTTACATTTACCATGTCTCTTTTTATTTTTATATTGTAAGGTTACAAAACCTACTATATAGTTCATAGATAACCCTCAAGTGGTTAATTTATGATATAAATATCATTACATAAGTATTTTGAAAGATTTTTAGATTTTTATTAATAGAATATCAATTAATAATATAATGTTTGTTTTAAAAACTATTTTATGTCAATTTTGACACTATTTGGTATTTTGTTTTTTCTAAATTCATAATAGCATTATTACTTCTAAAGAAATTCCTATAACCAACCCTAATATGTCATATTAACCTATAAAATTATTTTAATTCATAAAAAGTCTCAAATTACATTTTTTTGGATATTTATAAAATAAATTATTTTAATCATTCATTAATAGGGTAATTATTGCATCATCATTGTGTCATAAATTTTTTTTCTTATTTATGTATATAAAATATAAATAAAATACCATTATGTAGGAAATATTTTTATCTTCCTAATGAATATTTATAGTCTAATTTATCTTATATGTAACACTATATTCAAAAAAATTAGCAATTAAACATTGAATTTAACACTTATAACTCTTCTTTGAATTAAATAATAATAAATGTCCTAATCAAATCCAAGTGGACCTAAAGGATCATATTTTCTTCATAAGGTTATTTTTTGTTAGTTACTATTATCCAATAGAATTATGACAAGTGTTAGGGTAATAATAATTTCATTTGTACCCTTACTTACCCCATTTACTTTTTACCGTGGTAAATAAAAGTTAAAAGTTACTATTCACCAAAAATTATTTTCATCTTTTTGAACCTCATTTTAATTAATGATATCAAAGTTTCTTGGATTTTTGAAATTCAATTCCATGAAGTGGTAAAATTATGTTTTATACAAATTTGCAAATGATCCTAAGAGGTGGGTAAAAGACGGTTAAAAAGTTCAATTAAATTTTTATATATCTAAAATTATTATAAACTGACTCCAATGAATTACATTGAACTTATATAGGTATTATGTATCTATTTTGACCTAAAATATATTATTATTAAAATAAAAATTCAGTATTAAACTAGAAGTCAGTGTTTTTCACTATTCATAAAAAATTGAAGGTTTTCAAAAAAAATAACAAAAATTCACCGTAAGATATTTTTGATATTAAGAATCAAAAAATGAAGTCCATTTTGAAAAATAAAATTTATAAAATTTCAAAAATTGGGTATTACTATTCATACTGACTAGTTTGATTGGACATAGTTTGTGAGAATCTCAAAGTTGCATACAATGCAAGCTATTACATTATTCAAAGGGAAACGTATCGTGCAAGCTTGGGGTGTTACATTCATCCCCACTTTTGTAAATTGCGTCCTCGCAATTTTTAAATCTGGGCTTGGGAACATAATTGAAATTCCCACATCGAAAAAAGAGTCAATAGAACTATCACTTTAAATTAAAGAAAGAGAAGTACAAAGGTCACCTAAGATAACCCATACTAGGATTCCATGTAAAAAAGATGGATATGGGTGATAAACTAAGTGTCAATTTCTAATGGAGCGGGATAGAAAACATGATCAGGAGAAAGTTAACATCAAGAAAACCACAAACATGTAATGAGACAAAATGTCATCAGTTTTCTAGTCGAAAAAGTAAATGGACAATGTTTTTTGTTTTGTTTTTTGTTATATTTCATAAAGATAAGGAATTTAATTATGAGATTTACTAAGAAGAAAAAGAGATATACATACATTTTAAGAAGAGTTTCATTCATTAATAAATTTCTACAACTAACTCATTTTTTAAATGAAGAGTATTCAAGATGACTTGGTCACACTGGAAGAGCTAGAATCAACTTCTAGAGAATCCCTTAATCTACAAAGGATAAACTATATATTTTACTTGACTTTAGAGATTAATCAAAACCAAAATGGTTTGTACAAGATCAGATGATCCCCCAAAAGATTATTCCTTTAGAGAAAGAAACACTAATCTTAATTTCTAAAATCAGTCCAACAATACCCCAAAGTTAAATAAATATCATTCAATAAAAAAATTTCATTAAAATCCTCCAATATAATCCAAACTAATATTGAAACCCAAAACATTGATGAATTTGGTTATGTAGTCTTCCACGTTAAATTGTATCTTCAAATTAAATAGACTACTCTTAAAGTCTCATACTTAAAAGTTATTAAACTAATCACATATTATATATTATAGGTTAATCATTTCCTTAAATAACCCAAATCACTATAAATCCATAATATAAAAATAGATAAAAATTCACCATTACTCCTCAAATTAAATCCCATAGTATTCTATTTTCCTTAGGCATATAGTGTTCCCAACAGAGCGAACGTCTTCTAAAATAACATTTATCACTTAATCACCAAATCCTTTTCCTATATAAAGGATGTTCATTTGATAAGAAATAAGATCCCAAATCAACTTATTTTGGATCAATAAAATCATTTAACTAAAAATAATTAGTCACACTAATCAGGGAAATCACGTAGTCCAATGGTAGGTGATAAATCCTAATCGCACTCTAGTTGTGGGTTCGATTCCCACAGCTTTGTTTGACGCGACGGGTTATCACACAGTCTGTGTGTAGTAATATTTCTAAAACTATATTATATAAAATTACCAAAATGAGATAAATCCCTCAAAATAACTATAACATAATTTAACCACAAATTTTATATCATACCTTTCATTTTCATCCCAAAATATAATAACTTATGATTTCCTCAAACCTAATGATCATATAAAACCAAATGGTTATTTATAACTATATCCACAAGAGAAAAGATAATTCTTCCTCAAATATCATTTTCAGATGACAAACTACAGGGTTACAAATAAAAGAGAAAATTATTCCAAATTAATCCCAGAAACAAGGAGCACTAATACTTTTAAACATTTCTCCAACCATTTATTTACACATAGCTACTTCTTTAACCAAAAAAATATCATATAGAATAGGGCATTCACTCGGGTAATGGTCAGCTCCCCTACATTTATGGTAAATGATTGTAAATGGATTCTTGGGACAATTTTTATTTTATTCCATAGTACTCTTCATTTTTCCTCAGCAGTTATTTACATTATGTCCTAATTTCCCACACGTAAAGCATTTCTTTGTTCCATTGAGACAATTTCCTGAGTGTCTCCTTCCACATTTCCTGCATGATGGAAATTGACGATTCTCTTCTCCATTATTTACACTACTAGATCTCTTATCATTCATCACATTTCTCTTCTTTGTTGAGTCTGGGAGTTGGTTAATATATATGTTGTTGGTCATATTTTTTGGAAAAATAATTTGGCATGAACATGATATCTTTTACACCTATCAACATTCCATTTTGTTTCTCATTTCCAGCACTGTTACCACCCTGTACATCATGCTCAAAGTTACTATGACTTCCTTTGAATCCATCCATTGACTAAAACCAGGAAGCATTGTGTGAGTAACAGTATTTATAAATCATTTAGAGAATATCATGACACCATCTTTTCAATTTGAAACACCATAGGATTAACCGTGGTCCTTTATTCTCATCTTATATTAAAATCCTTAAAATCAGTCTGTAAAGAAAATGTAAATTGTCTTAAGCATATCCCCCATGAGTGTCGTAATCAAGAGTGCATCAAGGCCCGTTATCGTGCACCAGTTCCTATTCGAGTCTATCTCAAAGCAGTGTTTTCAGGTTTTACCTCTAGGTACATATGTGCCAGAGCCGCCCTTACCTGCTCGTATCTAGATAGGGATGTATTTCTTGGAAAACTCAAAAAATCTATACAATACCAAAATTTGAGGAAGTTCTTCTATACAAATCCTCAATGTCTATCTTAGGGCTTTGTTCTCTAATTAGAGTTTAACTAAATCTAGTTTCCAATGTTTGAACTAAACATCCTCTAATACTAACTGTAATGCCCCGAACCCAGAAGACTAGAGTCGGTGCATTATTACGTATCTTTGGTATGATAAAAAAAGATCATGTATCGAAAGACCGATTATTTTAGTATCCTTGGAAATACTAGATATATTCATAAGGTTTTCATTAGATCATAAAATGGAAAACTACAACTAAATTGTTTCCATAGACAATACTGAGATCCCATAGACTATCCCTAAAGGTCAGTCATAATATACTTCTTCGTTTCCTGGGAAAAATAAAATATAGAAATCAGTGAGTTCATATTCTCAGTAAGGATAACAATATAGAGAAAACTTTCATAAATTAGCGTAAATAATTAAGGCAATGTATAAGACTAAAATAAAATCCTTTTAAACTTGAACATAAACATAATATGGAAATGATAAAATAAAATAATTCCATTTACTTATTCACATGGATATTATACTAGTAGAATAACCACATTCAATATCAATATCCACATTTATAATGATGGAATGCATAATGCCATAATTTCATAACCACATAGTCAAGGCCTTGTGACAAGACAACAAATAACATTTTTTCAAGGCCTTATGCCAAGACCCTTTATTTGTCTCATTAGACCTACCGATGCATCGAGGAGCTATAGTGGGCTACATCTGTCACTTACTAAGTCCAATGCATTCTTCATATGTGTTGAGTCAATAAGGTTTTCCTTATGACTTTTCCATTCCTTCTTGTTTTGAAAATCACAAACACCTTATACATAAGAAAATCTATTTTTACTTCTATAAGGAAGATTTCCTACCTTAAAGAAATTTACCCTAACCTAGTTTTTTTTCTTATACATAGAAATATTGTTCTTAAGTACAAAAACCATATTCATACCCAAAATCTCGGAATCATATATTGTCAAGAATTGGAGTATTCTATTTTTAGGAACCAAATTATGGATACGAAAATTCATGAGTTTGACTCTGAACTCTTAGGATGTTCGAATCCAAACTTTCATGAGTTCAACTCCGAACTCTTAGGAAGTTCAACTCCGAACTTTCATAAGTTAGACTCCGAAATCTTATGAAGATCGACTCCGAACATTCATGAGTTAGACTCCGAACTCTTATGAAGTTTGACTCCGAACTTTCAAGAGTTCGACTCTGAACTCTTATGAAGTTCGACTCTGAACATTCCTGAGTTCAACTATGAACTCTTATGAAGTTCGACTCCAAACATTCATGAGTTTGACTCTGAACTCTTATGAAGTTCGACTCTGAACATTCATGAGTTCAACTCCGCACTCTTACGAAGTTTGACTCCCAAATTTCATTAGTTCGACTCCGAACTCTTATGAAGTTTGACTCCAAACTTCTATAAGTTCAGATTCTGAACTCTGGTGAAACTAGACTCTGAATTCCTATAAAACATAATTCAAACATTTCTTTAACATAGACTTTGAATTCCATTTTGGTTAGACTTCAAAATTTTTATTTAATTACATTCGAAATTCTAGTTTTTATTATTCTTACACTTGTTTCATTGTAAAACAATGTCTTGCATTCAGTTACACATGTTTTGTTACAAAACGATTTCGTCCATTATGTTTCTAATTAACCGTTGGTTGAGTTACACGTGTACAGATCCCTCTGAATTTTAAGGAAAATATGACCTTTTGGAGAGGGAGCCGAAGGAGCCTATAAATAGGAGCTCATTTGAAAGAGCTCAACAAGAAGTTGATCAATCTAGAGACCACACACTGTTAAGGTGATTTATAGAGACAGAATATTGTATTTCCATGTGCATACTGAACTGCTTATTCAGATTGCTTCGTGTGACTCCAAATGTTGGTGATTACATTCGAGGGCTTCTGGGGATAGGAAGATAGAGGTTTCAACACATTTAAGTTGAGGACTTCCTTGCTGAGGAAGACATGGGTTCCAACTACCTTGAAGTTGAGGGCTTGCGGGGATATCAAGAAATAGTCACTGATCTTCGTATCGAGGGCTTACCCTGGTGTGGGTAAGACAGACTTGCTTGAATGTATAAATCAAGGGACCTTTATCCAAGGTTGTTGGATACCCTTCTCTTTAGGTTAAAAGACTTATAACTTGTTACTTGTAGTTTTAATACTTGTGTTTTCCGCTGAAATTTTGTATTTTAAGGAAAGTATGACTCTCTTATATATCCTTACACTTGTACTCTGATTAGTTTAGATTCTATATGAATTAAGGTATAATCTCATATTGTAAACTTTGGTTCCAATTCTCCAATTGGTGATTAGATGTGTTTTGAATTTTCTTAGTTTAACTTTGTTAAACATAGATTTTTTTCCTTGTCTAAGGAAATTTTTAAAGTGTACAATTCACCCCCCCCCCCACTCTTGTATATTGAGCATATACATCATTATTTCGATCCTACAATTGGTATGAGAAGAGGTATCTGAAATACTTATACTCATATATAAGTTTTTCTTGCTCACTTTTAATTAATCTTCTTCCTTGATTAGAAAGAACTTTTTCATTGAGAACTGTTCATTCCGAATTGTTATTCTGAATTTTTAATTCCAAACTTTGTGGTTACGAACTTTTCCTACTAACTAGTTTGGTTGCCAATGTTTTTTATCAAGAATAGTAGGAATCGACATTGGTTATATTGAAAATCTAAACCCTACAAGATGACCAATAATTAATGGTAATGAATATGAGTATTGGAGAGATTGAATGAAGACTTTCATTATCAATACTGGAGTAGGAAATTTCGTTATGCTTACTGGTGATTATAAAATTCCTGATTAGGAGGTTAGAAAATTCACTAACTAGGAAAATCAAGAGTATCAAATCAATTATAAGGTACACAATACTTTAATATGTTCAATGACTAGAAATATATATAGCCAAATTTATTCTTGTAAAGCAGCTAATTGTATCCGGAAGAAGTTAGAGGTTACACAGGTTGGAACTTCTAAAGTCATTGAAACTAGGAGATCTATGCTTAGAGCTAAATACCATGGATTCAATTTTCCATAAGGAGAACCGATCTGTAATGTTCAACAGAGATTTATGACTATAGTGAGCAATCATTATTCTATGCAAGAAAAATGGTTATATGAAGAATTCCTCATTGAAAATATTATTGATATTATTCCTAATGAGTGGGACTCAAAGAGAACAACAATTGATGAGAATAGGAAGGTCACTTAAATTTCGTTGGATGAGATATTTGGAACTCTTCTTCAACATGAAACAAGATTGAAGAGAGATGTTGACAACATCAAAAAGAAGAATAGAAATGGTAGTTTTTCTTTTACAACAACATCAAATCATATGAAAGCTAAGACTCCTAAGAGAGTAATAAGGTCCAAGTCTAAGAAGATTATTATTCAATCAGAATCGAGTGATAGTGAAGTCTTAGAGAATGAGTTAGCAAATCTTGATCGTAGGATGAAAAATATTACTGGCCAGAGAAATTTCCAATCTAAGTATAAGAAAAAGGAAAGGGAAGATAGGAAAGATGTAGAAGTTACTTGTTATGAATGAATGAGAGTTGAACATATTAGACCAGATTGTCCTTTGCTAAAAAAGAAAGAAAGGAAAGAAATTCATTCTGAAAGGAACAGAAAGAAGTATTAGAAGTCCAAAGATAAGAAAGTTCTAAAAGCAAATGACACCTAGAGTGCTAGTGGTGGTGACTCTACAGATAAATCTTCTGATTATGAATCTTCAGGACAAAAGAATCTTGGTCTTATACCCAGATTACCTATTAACAATCATTGCATTATGGATAAGGTACACAATGCTGAATCATTGACCAATTTATCTTTAAATTCTAATGATAGTAAATGTTATAACTCTTCAGATAAAGAATCCTCTTCTGATGAAGAAAATACTTCACCTACCTATGGAGAAGTTTCTAGGTTTTCTTAACTTCTTCAGATTCAGAATTCCAAACTCAATAAAAAACATGATAAGGAAAACTCTAGGAATACTATTCTTATGAAAGAAATATCAGATCTTACTAAAGATCTTGATAGGAAAAATTCTAATTTTATATGTATTTCAAAAAATATTGAGGAAGTAAGTTCTGATAAGAACAAACTTTCTAAAGATTTAGAACAAGTAATTTCTAAGAAAAGTGACTTCGAGCCTAGTACTAGTTCTAAATCTAATGATTTTGAAGATAAAAACTTGGTTATAAAATTCAAGTCTGAAATTTTTTCCTTAAAAAAGTTATTATCAAACTATACCCATGGTAAATAAAATTTTGATAAATTGTATTCACAAATACGACCTTTAAGAAAAAAATTTGGATTTGGTTATACCCATGCAAAACCAACTTTTAGTAACAATTATTTTGTTCCTCAACATGCCCCATTTTGTAATAACTATCAATTTGGTGGTCACTGGGCAAAGTATTGTTCTTTAAACAAAACCCAATCCTTAGGTTTTCATAAGGCTTATTTCTCTAAAAATATATGGATACCTAAAGTTTTGTTATCTGAAAATCTCGAATCCAAAAAAGTTTGGATTCCAAAAGTCTAACTCTTTTCAGGTTTTCAGAAAGATAAAGGAAGTAACAACAACAATACATGGTACATGGATAGTGGATGTTCCTAGAATATGACTGGTAACAAAAGCTAATTTGAAAAGATTATCAACACGAAAAGAGGAAATGTAACTTTTGGAGATAATGCTTAGGGAGAAATTGTTGGTATATGTAATATAGTTCTTCTTGGAAAAAATTTGATTTCAAACATTTTATTTTTTAAGGGTCTTAAGAACAACCTTATTAGAATAAGTCAGTTATGTGATGAAGGAGACCTTGTGAATTTTAGGAATGATAAATGCTCTGTTCACAATTCCAAGGAAGAATTTAATCTCTCAGCCAATAGGCAAGATAATGATCACAATTTGAACTTAGAAGACCTCTGGAGCCCAGAACTACATTTCCTAAGTGTAATGGAAGATCATTCTTGGTTATGACATGGAAGAATAGGTCATTGTAACCTTAGAAACTTATGTAAACTTTCTAAGAAGAAACTAGTTAAGGATTTACCAGAGCATATATTCGATTCTTCTAAAGTATGTGATCCTTGTAAATATGGCAAGAAACATAAATCTAGTTTTAAATCAATTGTTGAAGTCTCAAAAACTGATGCATTACAGTTAGTGAACATGGATATTTTTGGTCCAACACAAACTGGAAGCATTGGAGGCAAATACTATGTGTTTGTCCTAGTTGATGATTACACCAGATTTACATGGGTCTATTTTCTAGCAAAGAAGTCTGAAACTTTTTCGTATTTCAAAAGTTTTAGAGCCCATGTTAAAAATGAGAAAAATCTTCCACTTAAAACTATTCATAGTGATCATGGAGGAGAATTTCAAAATTCTGATTTTGAAACTTTTTGTAGTAGAAAAGGAATTACTCATAACTTTTCAACACCTAGAAATCCTCAATAAAATGGTGTTGTTGAAAGAAGAAATAGAATTCTTCAAGAGATAACTAGAACCATGTTGATTGAATATTCTATAGCCAGACATTTTTGGGCTGAAGCTATAAGTACTTCTTGTTATACTATAAATCGAGTTTTGATTAGACATTTTCTTAATTAAACTCCTTATGAGTTATGGAATGGCAGAAAACCTAGACTTTCCTACATCAAGGTTTTTGGTTGTAAGGTATTTATACTAAATAGTAAATATAATCTTTAAAAATTCTCACCAAAATCTGATAAAGGAATTTTATTAGGCTACTCCATGACTTCTAAGGCCTATAGAGTTTTCAATAAAAATACATGTATCGTTGATGAAACAGTGCATGTAAAATTTGATGAATTTGACCCTTTTGTTTTTAAACCATCCCAACCTACATCCTCATATGTGTTTTCAAAAACTGATTCTCAACCTTTGATAGATGATAATTCTAATAAGGAAAATGTTAAAGAATATACTTCTAAAACATTTACCCTAGAAGAATTTCTACCATATGATGATGAACAGGTTTTCCAAAACCCAAACCAAGTTTTCCTTAAGAATCATCCCAGTGATAGTATCATTGGTGATGTAAATCAACCTGTAAGGACTGTAAGTTCCTTGAGAAATGAAGTAGAACATCTAGCATTTCATTCCCAATTAGAACCAAAAGGCACTGACGAAGCATTAGGTGATGATGATTGGATCAAAGCCATGCAAGATGAACTAAATGAATTTGAAAGGAATATAGTCTGGACCTTGGTTGAATGACCTAAGGAAACTTCTGTTATTGGAGTAAAGTGGGTCTTCAGAAACAAGTGTGATGAAAATGGAGTCATTATAAGAAATAAAACTATACTAGTTGAAAAAGGCTATAATTAGTAAGAGGGAATAGACTATGAAGAAACCTATGCTCTAGTAGCTAGACATGAATCTAGCCATATTTTACTTGATGTTGCAGCATTATTCAATTTTAAACATTTTCAAATGGTTGTGAAATGTGCTTTCTTTAATGGTTATGTTCAAGAGGAATTTTTTGTTGAACAACCTCCTGGCTTTGAAGACACAAAACATCCTGATCAGGTTTTTACACTTACCATAGATTTGTATGGCCTTAAACAAGACCCACGAGCCTGGTATGGTAGAATTACAGGATTTTTTCTTCAAAATACCTATGTTATGGGAAGTGTATATCCAAGCCTTTTTATAGAGAAAGATAAGAAAAAAATTTGATAGTTCAAAATTATGTTGACGACATCATATTTGGTTCAACTTAGCAATATTTAACTGATTCTTTTGCAAGTCTAATGAAATATGAGTTTGAAATGAGTATGATGGGTGACTTAACATTTTTCCTTGGTTTTCATATTTCTCAAAGACCATAAGGAACCTATATATCTCAACATATGTATATTAAAGATCTTCTTAAAAAGTATGGTTATGACAACACTAAGAGTATAAGTACTCCCATCGGTACCTCAAACTCTTTAGATATTGATGAATTTGGGAAACCAGTAAATCAATCATCTTCTAGAGGTATGATAGCAAGTATAATTTACATAATAGCTAGTTGACCAAACTTAATGCTTTCAGTATGCTTATGTGAAAATAGCAATACAATCCTATGGAATCTCACCTAAAGGCGGTAAAAAGAATTTTTCGCTACTTAAAGGGAACCATATATCTTGGATTATTTTATACTACTGGAAATGATTTTGTTTTAAAAATATTTTTGGAAGGTGACTTTGGGGGATGTAGAATTGATAGAAAGAGTACATCTGGAACTTGTAATTTCTTAAGAGATTTTTTAGTTTCTTGGTCCTGCAAGAAGCAACACTCAGTAGCACTCTCCACTGCTGAAGCAGAATATGAAGTAGCTGGAAGTTGTTGTACTCAAGTGTTGTGGATGCAACACACACTCACAGACTATTGCTTGAGTTTTACAAAGACTCAAATTTTGTATGATAACAAAAGTTCCATTTCTCTAAGTAAAAATAATGAACATCACTATCGTGAAAAACACATAAATATTAGGCATCACTTTATTAGGGATCACACACTTAAAGGAGATATCATTCTTCAGTTTATCGGAATGCAAGACCAACTTGCTAATATTTTAAAAAAATCAATACCCTTCGATAGATTTGAATACATTAAACATAAGTTAGGTATGATAACCATAAGGTAATCCTTCTTCAATAACTTCTTGTTTAAAAATTCTCCTTACAGTAATACACTCTTTTTTATAGGGGGAGTACATTTTCTGGATAGTGTAATAAAAAAACTTCGTAGTATTTTTTTAAAAAGGGGAATATGTAACAAAAAATTTCGTAGTTAGTTTTTCAAACATTTCAGAACTAGAAATTTTTGTAATGATGTTTTCAGAAGTGTAATTTTTTGTAATGAAGTTTTCAGAACTGAAATTTTCATAATGAAATTTCTGGAACTAAAATTTCTGGGAAGGAAGTGTTTTGAACTAAAATTTTCAGAATTGGAATTTTCGTACTGAGAATTTTCATACTGATTTTTTCGTATTGAGTTTTTTTATGAATATTACAAATTATTAACAATATTTCTAGACAATCTGAAAAGTATGTTTTCCATACTTAAATTTTTGAAATCATATTTTGCTTGCTGGTGTTTTCCTGAGTTTTAAAATAATTCAGAACCTAGTTTTCCTTATATCTGAATTTTTTTCTTATAACCTCAAAAGATTGGAGTCAAGTCTTCCTTTTGGGGTTTTTCTCTACCGTCAGATCAGATCAAATAGCTTTTCAATAGTTAGATGGATTTTGGAAAAGCAAAGGTCACCTGAGATAACCCATACTAGGATTCCATTTAAAAAAACATATATATGGGTGATAAACTAAGTTTCTAGTTCTGATGGAGAGGGATCGAAAACATGATCAAGATAAAGCTAACAACAAGAAAACCATAAACTTGTAATGAGACAAAATGTCATTAGTTTTCTAATAGAAAAATTAAACGGACAGCGTTTTTTGTTTTATTTTATGTTACATTTAATAAAGAAAAGCAATTTAATTATGAGATGTAATAAAAACATAAAGAGATATTCTTAATTTTTAAGAAGAGTTTTATTCATTAATAAATTTCTACCACTAACTCATTTTTTTAAACAACGAGTATTCAAGATGACTTGGTCACACTGGAGAGCTAGAATAAACTTCTAGAGAATCAGTTAATCCACAAAAAATAAATTATATATTTACCTTGTCTTTAGAGATTAATCAAAACCAAAATGGTTTGTACAAGATCAGATGATCCCCCAAAAATATATTCCATTAGAGAATGAAACACTAATCTTAATTTCTAAAATTAGATCTACAATACCCCAATGTTAAATAAATATCATTCAATAAAAAAATTTCCTTAAAAGCCTCCAATATAATCCAAACTAATATTGAATCCCAAAACATAGAGGAATTTGGTTATGTAGTCTTCCACATTAAATTATATCTCTAAATGAAATAGACTACTCTTAATGTCCCATAATTAAAAGTTATTAAACTAATCACATATTCTCTATTATAGGTCAAAAATTTCTTTAAATAACCCAAATCACAATAAATCCATAATAAAAACATAGATAAAAATCAACCATTACTCCTAAAATTAAATCCCATTGTATTCTAATTTCCTTAGGCATATAGTGTTCCCAACAGAGAAAACGTATCCCAAAATTATGTTTACCACTTAATCACCAAATCCTTTTCCTATATAAAGTTTGTTCATTTGATAAGACATAAGATCCCAAATCAACTTATTTTGGATCAATAATATCATTTAACTAAAAATAATTAGTCACACTAATCAGGGACATCACATAGTCCTGTGGTAGGTCATAAATCATAATCTCACTCTAGATGTGGGTTCGATTCCCATAGCTTTGTTCGACGTGATGGGTTGTCACACGGTCTATGTGTTAAACTTTTTCTAAAACTATTTTATATAAAATTACCAAAATGAGATAAATCCCTCGAAATAACTATAACATAATTTAACCACAAATGTTATAGCATACCTTGCATTTTCAACCCAAAATATAATAACTTGTAATTTCCTCAAACCTAATGATCATATAAAACCAAATGGTTATTTATAACTATAGCCACAAGAGAAAAGATAATTCTTCCTCAAATATCATTTTCACATGACAAACTACAGGGTTACAAATACAAGAGAAAATTATTCCAAAGTAATCCCATAAACAAGGAGCACTAATACTTTTAAACATTTCTCCAACTATTTATTTACACATAGCTTCTTATTTGACCAAGAAAATATCCTGCAGAATAGGGAATTAACTCGGGTAATGGCCAGGTCCCCTACATTTATGGAAAATGATTGTAAACAGAATCTTGGGACAATTTTAATTTTCTTCTATAGTACTCTTCATTTTTCCTCGGCATTTATTTATTTTATGTCCTTCATTCCCACACATAAATCATTTCTTTGTTCCATTGAGACACTTTCCTTAGTGTCTCCTTCCAGATTTCCTTCATGATGGAAATTAAGGATTATCTTGTCCATTGTTTCCACTACTGTATCTCTTATCATTCATCACCTTTTTCTTCTTTGTTGAGTCTGGGAGTAGGTTAATATATATGTTGTTGGTCATATTTTTGGAAAACTGATTTGGGATGAACTGGATATCTCTTACACCTATCAATATTCCATTTTTTCTCATTTCCACCACCATTACCACCTTGTACATCATGCTCAAAGTTACTATGACTTCCTTGGAAGCCATCCATTTACTAAAAACAGGAAGCATTGTGTGAGTAACAGTAGTCATAAAATCATTTATAGAATATCATGACACCATGTTTTCAATTTGAAACACCTTAGGATTAACCAAGTTCCATTATTCTCATCTTATATTAAAATACTTCAAATCAGTTTTTAATGAAAATGTAAATTATCCTAATCATATCCCCCAGGAGTGTCGTAATAAAGAGTGAAGTAAGGACCCTTGTCGTGCACCATTTCCTGTTTGAGTCTATCTCAAAGCGGTGTTTTCAGGTTTTACCTCTAGGTATATCTGTGCCAGAGCCTCCCTTACCTACTCATATCTAGACAGGGATTTATTGCTTAGAAAACTCAAAAAATCAATACAATACCAAAATTTTAGGAAGTTCTTCTATACTAATCCTCAAAGTCTATCTTAGGGATTTTTGATCTAATCAGAGTTTAGCTAAATCTAGTTTCCAATGTTTGAACTAAACATCCTCTAATACTAACTTTAATGCCCCAAACCCAAAAGCCTATAGTCGGTGCATTATTATGTATCTTTGGTATGATCACGAAAGATCAAGTATCGAAATAATAATTAGTTTAGTAGCCATGGAAGTACTAGATACATTCATAAGGTTTGCATTAGATCATAAAATGGAAAACTACAACTAACTTGTTTCCGTAGAAAATACTTAGATCCAATAGACTATCCCTACAGGTTAGTCATAATATACTTCTTCGCATCCTGGGAAAAATAAAATTTAGAAAGCGGTGAGCTCATATTCTCAGTAAGGATAACAATATAGTGAAAACTTTCATAAATAAGCGTAAATAATTAAGGCAACGTATAAGACTAAAACAAAAGAATTTTAAACATAAACATCAACATAATATGGAAAAGATAAAATAAAATAAGTCCATTTACTTATTCACATGGATATTATACTAGTATAATAATCACATTCAATATCAACGACCACATTCATAATGATGGAATGCATAATTCCATAATTTCATAACCACATAGTCAAGGCCTTGTTCCAAGACTACAAATAACATTTTGTCAAGGCCTTATGCCAAGTCCCTTTGTTTGTCTCATTAGACCTACCAATGCATCGAGGAGCAATAGTGGGCTCTATCTGTCACATACTAAGTCCAATGTGTTCCTCATATTAAAATTTTGAAACATAAAATAAACATCTGTATTAAAACTAGTATACAAATGTCAATACTTTATCCACAAACCATGAATGGTATACAAATAGAACATCCACAGTCAAACATAACTCATTCAATACAATATGAAAGATTTTATTGTAACATATTAACCTCAATATAGAATAATGTAGGATATTTACATAGGCAAAAATAAACATCGAAACTATTTGAGAGAAATATCACCCTTTGTATTGAAAACATTTAAAAGTCACACTATTTGTCAAGAAGCCATTTAAAAATAGATTTTTGAATCAAAGTGTCCCATAGAAATTTGAATCTTTTAAAATTAATTTTAATTTTAAAACAATAATGTCCATATAAATTAAACTTTAAAACCATTTTTAAAACATGAACATTATTGATAATGATTTAGAAGAATAAATTGTTAAAACATGTAAAATGATATTTTAGTTATAGATCCTAACCAAAAGAAAGACACTTGAATACAAATAATTGGGGTAATAAAAACTATATAATATAATGAGAATAAATGGATTCATGATATACTATGTCAAAGTACATTATATACACCATATAAAAGTGAATTGATGTATAACAAGAAAGAAACCTCAATAGAATGTACATTGGGATGAAATCTCTTATAAAGACAGTATCCTTAGGTAAAGGATAAATCCAAGACATAAATATGTGTGAAAAGTATAAATATACTCAATATGATTGTATATTCAGTGTAAATCAATCATAGGACATTCACACATATTCTTAAAAAAACAACACCAATTAATTTGATTTTTAACTCAATAAATAAATCTTTAGTTAAAATTACTCTTATCAAGTTCATATCGATGAATTGAAGATTTAACAACGGAGTGATTATGTGTATCAAAAGTATATCCCCAGAGAAGGGGAGTGGAAATTACTACATAAATAATAAATACTGATTCCACACATAATCATGGAGTAAAATAATCAATGAAGTATGCGTAAAGCCCAATGAGTGGAAATTGAAATTAGACATTCCCTTACCGATTTGGTAACTTATGAAACAAAAACCCCATGAATTAAGTATCATAAAATTATGATTTAAATACCCATATTTTAAATTATTTTATAAGAAGAATACAATCAGGGGTAGTACATACTCCAGACAAAAGGAAATAGTGGCCAATATATCATGAATCTCACAGGAATAAAAGTGAGATGAAAACCCCTTACTTCATTGTTATCAATCGACTTGTATGAAAAAAAGTTAATAACCACAAAATGAATCATAGAATACAGTTAATATAAATAGAATTAGGATAATATATATTGAATGGCAGTACACAATACACCACATCCAATAGATAAGTGGTAAACAAGGGAAATCTCATAGATTTAAAAGTGAGATAAGAAACCCCTTACATTAAACTTTTCCATGGTTGAGGGTAGGTTAACCTCCTCTATAATGGTGAAATAATTTTTATTAAATTATTCAAGAATCATATACATTAATATGATATCATATATTATCTTTTAATACTGCTTTGTTAATAATATTTTTGTATTATCGTCGTTTTGGGTGTTAACTGATTCATTTTCCTTTATAAGCATTGTTTCATAAGTACTGTTTGTTATGAATATTATGTATCTTATTCATATTCAGAATGATATTAAGTCATTAAAAATTATTCTTAATCATATAATGAAAATTAGTCTTGAATGGATTATGATGGGGAATGAATCTCATCACGTTTGTGGAGATGGTAATCTGTACGTACACATGGGTGACTATATCATTATTTTGATATTAAAATAATATATAATTGGATGGTATATCATATATAAACAATCATTATCATGTTATATTTATTATATACATAAATTACACATCATTATTATACCCATCCAAATAATAATGTTTTGAATAAAAATGACACCATGACGGGGAGACGGTAACCTGTACGTACACACTTATGGTGACATGTCATTGAAAGGATGAATAGAATAATGAATATGGTTGTTACATATTTATAATAACATCATAGAATATATAAGATACTATATTTAATATATTATAATGGAAACAACAAATAAAGTGGAAGTGGAAGAAGAAAAGAACTTGAAAGAGGTGATGAAATATTTACTTCTTCGGGTTCTTCCTTTTGATTTGATCAAAAGGGATCATTACGATGGATTTATGACAAAAGGATGGCCTCTAGGATTAATGGAGGATAGTTGTGAGGGTGTTTGGGTAGTGTTTGGCTGAGCCAAATGGCTTCTAAGGTGTGAATTTGAGAGAAGGGGAAATTCCCTTTTATAAGATTGGTGAGGGGCACCGTAGGAAAAGCTAGAAATATTATTTTATAATAAATTTATTTTCGATTTATAATGGCTCCAAAGTGTATTAGATAAATTATAAGGAGTTTATGGGTAGAAAACCACTCAACCAATAGGTTTTAGATAGGTTTGGGTAACTATATTAACCTTATCTTTTATATTTAACTCTTAGTTCAATAGTTTGACATTTACAATGTCTCTTTATATTTTTATATTATATTGTTAATAAACATACTATATACTTAAAATAGAACTACAAGTGGTTCATTAATGATACAAATATCATTACATAAGTCTTTTTGAGGATCCTTAGATTTTTAAGAAGATAATATCAATTAATAATATAATTTTTGTTTTAAAAACTCTTTTATGTCAATTTTGAAACTATTTGGTATTTTGTTTCTTATAAATTCATACCAACATTATTTCCTCGAAAAAAGTCATATAACCAACCCTATTATGTCATATGAACCGTTAAAATTATGTTAATTCATAAAAAGTCTCAAATTACATTTATTTGGATATTTTTAATATCAATTATTTTAATCATTCATTAATATGGGAATTGTTGCATCATCATTCTGTTATAAATAAATTTAATTATTTACTGTCTAAAATTTATAAATAAAATACCATTAGGTAGGAATTCATTTTAAATTTCTAATTTATATATATAGTCGAATTTATCTTATGTTTAACCCTATATTAAAAATGTTTTAGTTATTAAACATTGAATTTAACACTTATAACTCTTCTTTGAATTAAATAATATTAAATGTATTATTCTAATTCAAGAGGACCTAAAGGATCATATTTTATTCCGAAGGATATTTTTTGTTGAATTACACTTATCCAATAGAATTAGTACATGTTTTAGGGTAATAACAATGTCATTTTTATACTTAATTTCCCCATTTAATTTTTACCGTGGTAAATAAAAGTCAAAAGTTTCTATTCACCAAAAAAAATCCAACTTATTGAACCACATTTTACTTAATGATATCAATTTTCTCACTAAAATTTTTGAAATTGAATTCCTAGAAGTGGTAAAATTATGTTTTATTCAAATTCGAAAATGCTACTAGGAGGTGGATAAAAGACGGTTAAAAAGTTTAACAAAAGTTTTATATATCTAAAATTATTATAAACTAACTCCAATGAATTGAATTGATCTTATATAATTATTATGTATCTATTTTGACCTAAAATTAATTTAATGAAACTAAATAATTATATAAATAAAAATTTGGTTTTAAACTATAACTCAATGTTTTTAACTATTTATCAAAAATTGAATGTTTTTAGAAAAATACCAATAATTCACCCTAAACTAATTTCGATATTCCAAATCCTAAAAAAAAGTTCATTTTGGAAAATAAAATTTATTAAATTTTAAAAAGTGTGTATTACTATTCATAATGGCTAGTTTGATTGGTCACAGTGAGTTAGAATCTCTAAGTAGCGTATAATGAAAGCTATTACATTATTCAAAGGGAAACATACCGTGGAAGCTTGGGGTGTTACATTCTTCCCCCCTTTTGGAAATTGTGTCCTCGTAATTTTTAAAATTGGGATTGGGAACATAATTTAAATTCTCACATCATAAAAAGTGTAAATAAAACTATTAATTCAAAAGAAAGAAAGAGAAGTACAAAGGTCACCCGAGATAACTCATACTAGGATTCCATGTAGGAAAACATGGATATAAGAGATAAACTATGTCTCATGTTCTGATAGAGAGGGATAGAAAACATGATCAGGAGAAATTTAACAACAAGAAAACCAAAAACTTGTGATGAGACAAATGATCATTAGTTTCGCAGTAGGAAAATTAAACGGAAAACATTTTTTTTGTTTTAAGATACATTTTATAAAGATGAGGAATTTAATTATGAGATTTACTAAGAACATAAAGAGATATACATACTTTTTAAGTATAGTATAATTCATTAATAAATTTATACCACTAAATAGTTTTTTCTAAATGATGAGTATTCAATATGTCTTAGTCACACTGGAAGAGCTAGAATCATCTTCTAGAGAATCACATGGTCCACATAGGATAAACTATATATTTACCTTGTCTTTTGAGATTAATAAAAACCAAAATGGTTAGTACAAGATCAGATGATCCCCCAAAAGAATATTCATTTAGAGAAAGAAACACTAATCTTAATTTCTAAAATTAGACCAATAATACCCTAATTTTAAATAAATACCATTCAATAAACAATTGTTCTTAAAATCCTACAATATAATCCAAACTAATATTTAAACCCAAAACATAAAATAATTTGGTTATGTAGTCTGCCACATTAAATTTTATATCCAAATGACATCGACTACTCTTAATGTATAATACTTAAAAGCAATTGAACTAATCATATATTCTCTATTATAGGTTAGTCATTTCCATAAATAACCCAAATCACTATAAATCCACAATAAAAGCAAAAATTAAAATCCACCATTACTCCACAAATTAACTCTCATAGTATTCTATTTTCCTTATTCATATAGTGTTACCAATAGAGCGAACGTCTTCCAAAAAAACATTTATTAGTTAATCACAAAATCCTTTTCCTATACAAAGGGTACTCATTTGATAAAACATATGATCCAAAATCAACTAATTATGGATCAATAAAATCTTTTAACTAAAAATAATTAGTCACACTTACTGGGGACTTGACGTAGTCTAGTGGTAGGTGATAAATCCTAATCGCACTTTGGTTTTGGGTTCGATTCCCATAGCTTTGTTCGATGCGACGAGTTGTCACACCGTCTGTATGTTGTCCTTTTTCTAAAACAATATTATATAACATTACCAAAATGAGATAAATCCCTCAAAATATCCATAACATAATTTAACCCCAAAATTTATCTCATACCTTTCATTTTCATACCCAAATATAATAACTTGTAATTGCCTCAAACCTAATGATCATATAAAACCGAATGATTATTTATAACTATATCCACAAGAGAAAAGATAATTCTTCCTCAAATATCATTTTCACATGACAAACTGCAGGGTTACAAATACAAGAAAAAATTATTCCAATGTAATCCCATAAACAAGGAGCACTAATACGTTTAAACATTTCTCCAACCATTTATTTCCCCATAGCTTCTTCTTTGACCATGAAAATATTATATAGAATAGGGAATTAACTCAGGTAATGGACAGGTCTCCTACATTTATGGAAAATGATTGTAAATGGATTCTTGGGACTATTTTTATTTTCTTCCAAAGTACTCTTCATTTTTCCTCAGTAACTCTTTACTTTATGTACTTTTTTCCAACACATAAAGCATTCCTTTATTCCATTCAGACACTTTCTTGAGAGTCTCCTTCCACATATCCTGCATGATGGAAATTTAGGATTCTATTCTCCATTGTCTCCACAATTGGAGATCTTATCATTCATCACCTTTATCTTCTTTATTGAGTCTGGGATATGGTTAATGTATATGTTCATGATCATATTTTCAGAAAATAGATTTGTCATGAACACGATATCTTTTACACCTTTCAACATTCCATGTTGTTGCTCATTTCCACCATTGTTCCCACCTTGTACATCATTCTCAAAGTTACTATGACTTCCATGGAATCCATCCATTGACTAAAACCATGAAGCATTTTGTGAGTAATAGTATTCATAAAATCATTTAGAGAATATTATGACACCATATTTTCAATTTGAAACACTTTACGATTAACCAAGGTCATTTCTTCCCATCTTATTTTAAAATCCTTCAAATCGGTTTGTAAAGAAAATGTAAATTATTCTAAACATATCCCCCAGGAGTGTCGTAACCAACTGTGCAGCAAGGTCCGTTTTCGTGCACCAGTTCTCGTTCGAGTCTAGCTCAAAGAGGTGTTTTCGGGTTTTAACCCTACGTACATCTTTGCCAGATCCGCCTCTACCTTCTCATATCCAGACAGGGATGTATTGCTTGAAAAACATACAAAATCTCTACAATACCAAAATTTTAGGAATTTATCCTATAATAATCCTCAAAGTCTATCTTAGGGATATGTTCTCTAATCATATTTTTTCTAAATCTAACTTCCAATGTTTGTACTAAACTTCCTCTCATACAAACTATAACGCCCCAAACCCAGAAGCCCAGAGTTGGTGCATTATTACGTATCATTGGAATGATTACAAAAGATCAAGTCTCAAAAGACTGATAATTTAACAATCCTTAGAAGTACTAGATACATTCATAATATTTACATTACATCATAAAATGGAAAACTACAACAACATTGTTTCCATAGAAAACAATGAGATCCCACAGAATATCCTTGCAACTCAGTCATAATATAATTCTTCTCATCCTGGAAAAAATAAAACATATAAAGGGGTGAGCTCATATGATTAGTAAGGATAACAATATAGTGGAAACATTCATAAATAAGCATAAACATTTAATACAATCTATAATAATAAAACAAAATCCTTCTAAACTTGAACTTCAGCATAATATGAAAAAGATAAAATAAAATAATGGAATTTACATATGCACATGGATATTATAATAGTTGAATAATCACATGCAATATCAATAGCCACATTCATAATGATGGAATGAATAATGCCAGAATTTCATAACCACATAGTCAGCGCCTTGTGCCAAGACTGCAAATAACATTTTATCATGGCCTTGTGCCAAGACCCTTTGTTTTTATCATGAGACCTACCAATGCATCGAGGAGATATAGTGGGCTCCACCAATCACTTACTAATTCCAATTCATTCCTCATATGAAATGTTTGAAACATAACATAAACATCTGTATTAAAACTAGCATACAAATGTCAATACTTTATCCACAAACCATGAATGGTATAAAAATAGCACATCCACAGTCAAACACAACTCATTCAATATAATATGAAAGATTTTATTCTAAGATATTAACCTCAATCGAGAATAATGAATGATATTGACATAGATGAAAATAAACATCAAAACTATTTCAGAGAAATATCCCCCTTTTTCTTGAAAACATTAAAAAGACACACTATTTGTAAAGAAGCTATATAAAAACAAATTTTTTAATGAAAGTTTGTCATTCCACTTTGAAAATTTTAAATTGAATTTTAATTTTAAAATATTAATTTCCATATAAATAAAACCTTAAATCCATTTTTAAAATAGGAACATTATTGAGAATGATTTAGAAGATTAAATTTTTAAAACATTTAAAATGATATTTTAGTTAGAGTTCCTAACCAAAAGAGAGACACTTGAATACAAATAATTGAGGTAAAAAAACTATATAACATCATGATAATAAAGGGATTCATGATATAATATGTCAAAGTAGATTATATACACCATATAAAATTGAATTGGTGTATAACAACAAAAAAATCCCAATGGAATATAAATTGAGATGAAATCTCTTATAAAGACTGTATCCTTAGGTAAAGGATATATCCAAAACATAATTATGATTTAAAAATATAAATACACTCAAATTTATTGGATATTTAGTGTCAATTAATCAGAGTACAATCACACATATTCTTCTAAAAACAACACCAATGAATTGGATTTTTAACTCAATAAATGGAGATTAAGTGAAAATTACTCTAATCAAGTTCATATCAATGACTTGAGAATTTATCAATTGAGTGATTATGTGTATCAAATGTATATACCTAGAAAAGGGGAGTGGAAATTACTACACAAATAATAAACACCGATTCCACACATAATCATGTAGTAAAATAATTAATGAATTATTCATAAAGCCCAATGAGTGGAAATTGAAATTTGAAATTCCCTTACTGATTTGGTAACATATGAAAAATATACCCCATGAAATAAAGATCAAAAAATAAAGATGTAAATACCCATACATTAAATTATTTAACAAAAGGAATACAGTCAGGGGAAGTACATACTCCAAAAAAAGTAAATAGTGGCCAATATATAATGAATCTCATGGGAATAAAAGTGAGATGAAAAACCCTTACATCATTATTATCAATTGAGTCGTATGAAAAAATGTTAATAAACACCTAATGAATCACAGAATTCCATGAATATAAATAGAATCATGATAATATATATCGAATGATAGTACACAATACACCACATCCAATAAATAGGTGGTGAACAATGGAAATCTCACATATTTAAAAATTAGATAAGAAACCCCTTACATTGTAATTTTCATTGGTCAATGGTAGGTTAAACACCTGTATAATTTTTTAATAATTGTTATTAAATTATAAAAGAATCATATACATTAATATGATATCGTATATTATCTTTTAATATTTATTTGTTAATAATATTTTAGTATTATCGTCATTTTGGGTGTTAACTGAGTCGTTTTCCATTATAGTATTTGTTTCATAAGTAGTGTTTGTTATGAATAGGATGTATCTTATTCATATTAAGAATTATATTATGTATTTAAAAATTATTTTTAATCATCTAATGAAAATTACTCTTGAATGGATTATGGTGGGGAATGAATCTCATCGCGTTCGTGGAGACGGTAAACCGTAAGCACGCACGAGTGACAATATCATTATTTTTAAATTAAAATGATGTATAATTGGATGGTATATAATATATAAAGAATCATTATAATGTTATATTTATCATTTACAACAATTACACATCATTATTATACCCATACAAATAATAATGTTTTTGTATAACAATTATACAATGACGTAGAGACGGTAAGCCGTACATACGCACGTATGGTGACATGTCATTCAAAGGATGGATAGAATAATGAATGTTGTTGTTCCATATTTATAATTAAATCAAAGTTTATAGAAGATACAGGAGTTATTATTTTATAATGGAATCAAAAAAGAAAGAGGAAGTGGAAGAAGAAAAAACATAAAAGAGGTGACGAAATATTTACTTCTTCTTCAGGTTCTTCCTTTTGAATTGATCAAAAGGGACAATTAAGATGGATTTATGACTAAAGGAAGGCTACTATAATGAATGGAGGAAAATGGAGAGGGTATTTGGGTAGTGTTTGGCTGAGCCAAATGGCATTGAATGTGTGAATTTGAGAGAATGGTAAGTGTGCTTTTATAAGAGGGGTGAGGGGCACCTTAGGAAAAGCTAGAAATATTATTTTATAATAAAATTATTTTCGGTCTCTAATAGTTTAAAAGTAGATTATTTAAATTATATGATGGGAATGGGTTGAAAATCACTCAACCAATTGGTTTTAGATAGGTTTGGGTCACTATATTAACCTTATCTTTTAAATTTAACTCTTAGTTAAATAGTTTGACATTTATCATGTCTCTTTTTATTTTTATATTATATGGTTAATAAACACACTATATAAATCCAAGATAACCCCAAGTGGTTCATTAATGATACGAATATCATTACATAAGTTGTTTTTCTAAACATTATATTTTCAGGAATAGAATATCAATTAATAATATAATATTAGTTTTTAAAACTCTTTTCTGTCAATTTTGACACTATTAGGCATTTTGTTTTTTCCAAATTCATAACAACATTATTAATTTGAAAAAAATTCATCTAACCAACCCTAATATGTCATATTAACCTATAAAATTAGTTTAATTCATAAAAATTCTCTAATTACATTTATTTGGATATTTATAATATCAATTATTTTAATCATTCATCAATACGAATATTATTGCATCATCATTGTGTTGTAAATAAATTTAATTATTTAATATCTAAAAAATATAAATAAATTACCATTTTGTAGGAAATCGTTTATCTTTCTAATTAATATTTATAGTCGAGTTTATCTTATGTTTATCCCTATATTACAAATGTTTTAGTTATTAAACATTGAATTTAGCACTTATAACTCTTTTTTGAATTAAAAATAAATAAACGACCTAATCTAATCCAAGAGGACATAAAGGATCATATTTTATTTTTAAGGTTATTTTTTGTCGAATTAAACTTATCGAATAGAATTAGGACATGTGTTAGGGTAATAATAATGACATTTTTTCCCTTAATTACCCCATTTACTTTTTACCGTGTTAAATAAAAGTAAAAAGTAACTATTCAGAAAAAATTATTTTCCTCTTATTGAACCAAATTTTACATAATTATATCAACAATACCTATCGGAATTTTTAAATTCAATTCCCAAAAGTTGTAAAATTACGTTTTCTTCAAATTTGCAAATGCACTTTGGAGGTAGGTAAAAGACGGTTAAAAGTTCAATAAAAATTTTATATATCTAAAATTATTATAAACTAACTCTAATGAATTACATTGAACTTATATAGGTATTATGTATATATTTTTACATAAAATCAATTTAAACAAAATAAATAATTATCTAAATAAAAATTCGCTTTTAAACTATAACTCAGTGTTTTTGACTTTTCATCAAAAATTGAATGTTTTTAGAAAAAAACAAAAAATTCACCCAAAGCTAATTTCGATATTCCGAATCCAAAAATGAAGTCCATTTTGAAAGATAAAATTTTTAGAAATTTAAAAGGTGGGTATTACTATTCATAACGGCTAGTTTGATTGGTCGCGGTGTGTTAGAATTTTGATGTTGCGTACAATGCAAGCTATTACATTATTCAAATGGAAACGTATCATGGAAGCTTGGGGTGTTACATGTTTAGTCTCTTTTGATAGGTTTGGTAATCATTTTATACCTATGTAGTAAAAATTTAAGATGATCCATGTTGGGTTTTCGATAGAGACCAACTATGACTTTTCAAATAATGAATTAGGTAAATCATTACATACTTGTGTTTTGAGAACTATGATACTCGTCACCCACCCACATGGACTGTGGAGTGCTCCTATATTAGTAATGTAGGTGAACTGAGTGTTATATAAGTGGTCAAGAAATACATTTTAAAAATGGACTTTTTAAGTATTTTCCCTTTTAATTTCATTAATTTCAGAATAAATGGATAAAATTTTAAGAGAAATATGAATCTATAATTAAAATGGAAAAGGTAATTAATAATGTAATTGAATTATTTTATTCTAGCCTATAATTAATTTAACAACTATACAATTATTTTTTTATTTATTTTTTCGAAAAAGTAATATGATTTTAATTTTAATATTCAATGTTTTAAATAAATTCTATAATAAACTCAACAAATCATACATTATGTATGTGTTTTCAAGGGTTGTGGGTTTGAGGGAAAAATTGAAAAATTAATGTTGATTTTGTACAACGCTATGGAGTGTATAAGTCTTTAAATGGGCTTTTTATGACTCTTTATGCATTGAAACCAAGGAATATCATATGTAGATATTAAATCAATTTTTATGAATATTTATTAAAATAAACAGACATAGATCTGAGGACTATAATAGTTTAGTGCCTTTGGAATATTGGAAACATAAATATTGGTCATTAAGTGAGCTACATTATCCCTAACTATGTTCATTATAACTATAAGCCTTGTTAGTTGTATTATAAAAAATACATGTATTCATGGCCTGGGGAAAGTAAACATAAGAAAGAGTGATCTCAGATGCTATGTAATGTAAAATAGGGGTGATACATAAGAATAACATGAATATAAGGTTATGATAAAATGTGTGTAACATTTGAAAACTGTACCATACAAATAAAATATCATAATCTTGAGTCAATTCATAAATATTTGTAGTTGATAAGACATGAAGAAAAATTAAATCAAAGAAAATGAGTCGTGATATCATAAAATTAGAATAATAAATAGAATTTGTGACATACACATATGCATAAATTTTCATTTCCATAATATTCAAGGATCATTGCTAAGACAATTATAGAAAAAATCCCTTAATGAACTGATTTCACTCCTCATTTTATACATGTATTAATGAAGTAGTTTTACAACCCATTCCCTCTATATATTACTTAATCTGGTTCACTCCTCATTCCAGTCTTATCTTTCTCATGATATATAAATCATATCCCAATGAATTCGAGGGATATATTGGTTCGACCAATAAAATAATGTAACATATGCATATTTGTGTCATAAAATAATAAAAAAAATCATCATATAGTAATGTAAAAAATAAAATGGGTTTCATAAACATTTCATCATATTCTAACCTTTCAAAAAGATATAGGTTTCATAATCAATTCATCATTGAATAACCATTTTGATGAGGTGAGTATCATAAGAATTTCCTCATGGTATAACCCAGAAAAGATAAATGGGATTCATAAACATAATTACTTCAAAAAACACATTTATTGAAAGAAAATGGATGGTATAAATAGATCATACCCACAATAATTTTTGGTTAACACAAACAGATTTCACATAGATGTAAAACAATTTTGAACGATTTTTAGAAAATTTATTCCAGTAAATATCATCTCCACTATGAAAAAAATATTTTTATACCATATATCATTTTTAGAAACATTTTATTTGAAAATAATATTTAAAATTTATAATGGATTCTTGGAAGCAATGATTGGTCAAGACATCAAGAAATTCTATTCATAATGTGCACATTAAAATGAAGATTCCTTTGTCATTTTTGAAAAACACAAATGGGAATTGTTTGGAAAATGAAAAGAATATCACCTTCAAAAAATCATGTAAAATTGACAGACATGGGTAAATGTTTTAAAAAAATTATAATAATGTAAAGAAATGCCTTTGAAATCCATTCTAGAAAATATGCTTTTGAAAGAAAATGTATTTTTGATCGAAGAAAGAAATAATGTTAAATTTTAGTAAAAATATTATTAATAATACTATGTTTTAATGAGTGGAAAAATTGTACCATTAAATGAAGAAATCATTAATGAAAAGAATTGATGAAAATTCAGGTGAATTGTTGAGATTTAGATCCCGATATTTCAATGTTAGAGACTTAATCATGACTAATACCAATAAATGATGAGATTGTAACATAAAATATTAACCTCTTTGGTAACACTGTATCTTAATTCCCATGAATTAATAACATAAAATGAAATAAAAAATATCTATTGGATGAAAAAAATCATCATATTAAATGTCAAATGGTTTGTATATAACATAACATACGTCTTAATGAAGGAATGTCGAGAAAGAAATTCCTTACCTTAAGTCTTTAATTCTATTGTAATCAATAAAAACTCAAGTATATTAAATATAATTTTATTAAAAATATATTAATGAATAATATTTATAAATATCATACCATATATAATTTTTAATGACATTTTATTACACTTTTTTTAACGATTTCATGTTAAAAATACATCAAATGTAATGACAACCTAGTTTTTTAAATATTTTTTGATTTTATATATTTTTGGTCCTCATACTTTGATCATGGTTAAATAGATTAAAAAATAATAACCATGATAATAATATCATATATATATATATATATATCCATTATATATGTATGTATATTTATCCAAAAAAATTATTTATAGAACTTGAAATACCATGTCCATGGAGATGATAGCTCATACGTACACATGAATGTTATTTCCATTTTCTTGTTAGATTTAAAGAAAGAATATTAAGTGATATCTATAATTAGTAAAGAATCACATTATTTTATATATATCATATACATTCATTACTAACATCCTTAATACATTCCATGAAAAGTGTGAACGAATCACATCAGTTCATGAGGTGGTAGTCTGTCGAACACCCAAACACCGTTATCGTATTCCCACAAAATGGAAAATATGAAGGTTTGTGTGATATAATAATTCCATAATCATAATTAATTCATTAAAATAATATATATTATATATAAAAAATAGTTCCATAATTATTTCCATCCTCAAGAGGTGATAATGAAAAAATGAACACCACCGGTTCGGAATACAGTAGTCCTCCACACACAATAATGATGATTACATGACCCATTTGATGGATGTAAAGGTATTTTTAGGTCATGAATATAATATAAAAAAAATTATTATATGGAATAAATATATATTATTACATAAGTGTGATATAAAAAGATATAAAGGGGTGTATAATGGAATGAAACAAATAAATTTATTAAAGATATTACATACTAGTCGGGTTTCATTGATATTTTCTCACTAAAATACTTCCTATTATAGATTTATACCCAAATAAAGGATTATAGGATAAGGTTAGTTAGTTTTTGAAGTTATTTTGCTAGGTCTTGTCTGATCCAAATAGTATTGAAGGTGTGAACAAGGGAGTAGAGGGGGTGGCCTTTTATAAGGGGCTGACAACACAATTGGTATTTTGAAAGGATTGGAGTCCTCCCATGTTTTTTATATGTCAAAATGATCCAAAATAAACCACTATAAAACTATAAATGTGGTGGTATCTAAATGTATCCAAAAAATAAATTTTATTAATTTTTAAAGTTCATTTTTACCCTTATTTCTTATTTTAACCAATCAGTAAACCCATATTTACCATAACTGTGGTAATTAATTTTTTCAACATTAGCTATTCATTTTTTTATATTATAATCTTAATTATTAGAAATTAGAAATTATGATGATACAAAATATCTAATCCATTTTGAAAATTTTCATTTTTCATGACCCATCCCCCGGGCCACATGCTGTGACTACACCAAACCTGCCTTTCATAGGCCAGGGCTGGCGATTAGGACCAAAAGGTGTATCCCAATAAGGGAAGACATTGACATTAAACATATAAACACACACACAGACCATACTAATGAATGTAAAACTAGAATTTTGGTACCAAAAAATTTATCCCACATGAGTAAATAACCACACAAGTAAAGGTGAAACTAAAAAAAAGAGAGGCCAGAATACAAAACAAAATAAAAATTATATTACAATAAAAGGAATTAAAAGCTCCAGAGATCGTCTATCAAGAATTAGACCAAAATTTTAGGTACATCTCCCTGTCATATGTCACATAAACATACTATGACTTTCAATCCACATTCAAGTACCACATGGCCCTGGATCTCCAAGATCCCATTCAAATTTGTAGGTTTTCCTCAAAAAACACTACAAGTGCGGGTGAAGCCCGTGTATGGGTGAGAATAATAATACTAATTAGGGACCCTCAGTCCAACTTAGACCCCATAGAAATCCTAAAAGTAAATAACAAAAGAATCTACAATTATTTGAGTCACTAGAGTCTTCTCAACAAAGGTATAACTTAAAGCCTTGATATAAAAACCAACATATGGAAACACTGAACATAAATTACGAAAAAGGCACTTGATCCAAATTAATCCCTTAGGAAAGATAGATCTCCTAGACCTATCCAGTGGCAGAGTCACAATGTCGTGCTGATAGCTCACTCACGGAGCCTCGCTGGGTAGCTGATTCATGGAGTCTCACTGGTAGCTGAGTCACGGTGTCTCACTGGGTAGTTGAGTCATGTAGTCTTGCTGATAGCTAATTCATGGATCTCACTGGGTAGCTGAGTCACACAGTCTCCCTGATAGCTGAGTTACAAATTCTCACTGGGTAGCTAAGTCACGAAGTCTTGCTAATATATGAGTCACAAATCATCACTAGGTCAATATCCATGAAATCATACATAGAGTATTTCATAAGGATCGTCTCATCACATGGTTCCCAACATCGCAAATGGTGCATCAATCTGACACACGGTGTGAGAGATATGTAACTTTTTGTCCATAAGGGAGTGTTGTGTTAGGGGTCGGTCTAGCTGGTTCAAACAGACCCGACCAACCTGACCATGGGTCCTGCATGACCCGATCCTGTCTTTTTGGCCCATTGGCATGGCCCATTGAGAATCAATGGACCCATCCAAGGTTGGTCGTGGGTCCAGTCCACCTGGTCACCCAGTGACCCGAATTTATCAAGACTAGCCTGCACTAGTGGGTCATTCTCTTTTCCTAGACTAGGCTACCATGCGGCATGAATTTATCCCATCGGCCCGGTCTGGTAAAGCGGATCGGATCGATAGTTTATCCGGTCCACTCTGGTGGTGCAATTTTAATTCCAGTTGTGCCTCAGGCCTCTCGGGTTGCTACCATCACTGCAACTACCTCAGATTCGCCTTGTCACACTTTCGAGGTAGCGACCATGATGAATTAACAAGTAGAGGGGCTCGATCCTTGTTTTTGAAGGCCCATACCTTCCAAATTAGATGTTTAAATACACAAGGGATGATTGGGATCAAAGTTCCATCAACAATAATGAAATCCTAGATAGAAAACCCAAGAACGACACCATCTATTAAGAACACATGATCCCAAAATCAACCTATCATTGGGTTGATCCACCTTCATTATTTTAGAAAGAAGAATGTGAAAAATCAATAGAACATAAATCCCTACCTAGTTTGAGGATCCATTATAGATGAGGGATGAATCTTAGAGCCATCGTTGATCCTCAATCTGTTAGCATTCGTCATTGTTTGTCACCTCTTGAATCCGTCCCAGTGGCATTTGGTGATAGAATTCATCATTGGAGAGGGGGGGGAGAGAGAGGTTCCCTGTTCATTAGTTGAAATTACTCCAATCGATTCCCCTAATGTGTTATTAAAATAAAGCATATCACGACATTTCTGTTAACATGCGACATCGCGTCGTTACATAGTTTCATTTATGAAACAATGGAGTTGTTACACTTGCACAAAAATAATCCATTATGAGTTCCCTTTAATGTGCCTCTCCGCCACACCGTATCTCTATCATGCATAACTCAATGGTGAGAAAAGATATAAAATAATTTTTTTGTTATTTTATTATATTCCAAAAATTCTAAAAATTAACTTTCACGTCTGACCCTTTCTGGTTGAAGATAAGTCCATTCTAGGAAAATCCATGTTTTTTGAGTTTATTAATGCCCTCAGATTTTTGATTCAAGCACCGGTTCAAAATTTAAGAAGACCCGCTCTCACTTTTACTTAAGTCAACTAAAATATAGTTCAAAATTCTATCCTTGGCTCACTGGGCCTCGGAATCACGTGTCATCAAAGTGTTTGGTCTCAGAATAATTCCATATAATATAAAATAAATAAAAAAAAATTCTAGGAAATTACATCATTCACAGAAGTGTGGAAGTATAATTTAAAATTAATCATGTGGATGTTATGCGAAAGTGGGTTTATAAAGAAAAAATTATAATTTCAAAAACCTTTTATATCCAATTTCAATATGAAATTGATTTAAATGAAATAAATTTTATTATATGATTTATAGTTAAAATAAAATAACATAGAAAAAGGTAACAATATAATTTCATTTTATAAAATTAATTAAATGAAAAGACAATTTTCAATAAAATTTTAGTATTTTTCACTATTCATCAAAAATTATACTTTTCAAAAGAATCCCAAAAATTTTCCCAAATATAATTTTTTTATTAATAATTTAAATTTTATTTTTATTTTAAAAAATTTACTTTATAAAAGTGGGAAATTTTAATTTTATTATCATTCACAAGTAGAAATAGAAAAAAATTTGAGAAAAAAAATATTATTGAAACATATACAAAAATTTCCAAAAATTATGTATTTTTTATCAATATGTTTTCTTTAATTAATACAATTATACATGATATTTATAAAAAATACTTGTAATCATATCACTAATTGAAATGGATATGTTATAATATTCATGTATACATAACTACATCAATAATATATCATGGTTTTCTTAAAATTCATTATTGTGTGTAATACAAGATAATATAGTGTTGCATGTGGTGTAAGAATTACATGTTGTTACGTATAATGAATCATTAACATGGAATTTTTTGTAACACAATCCACTAAAAAATTAATTTATTCAAATAATAATAATTCAAAAAAGCACACGGTGTTTTAATCTACCCCCCCCCCCCAAATAAATTTCACCCTCAATTTTTTTCATTTTGATAAAAACAAACGAGTATAATTATCCCTCATATTATCCTCATGTTGTCATGTAACATACTCAAATTAGTGGTTTCTCCAAAAAAAACTTTTACCAAGTTATTTGTCTTATTTTTCATAACTTTCTCCATATGATCCAGAATACCCATTGGTTGTTCCTCATAAGAAATATCGATCTCTAATGGTATGACTTATGTGTATAATAAAAGTGAAGGGTTATGTATTAACTTAATCATGAGAGATACGTGGGACACATTATGGAATTTAGACAGGTTTAAATGGAAGTTCCAAGATATAATCTACCATCCTAACATGATCAATAATTTCAAAGGTAATTACATAACTATGCATTTGTTTCCCTTTTTCATGAATATCATATCCTTCTTCCATAGATAAATTGATAGATATACCTTATGAACATGTTGTTCAACATAAATACAATTCTCAATCCCTTCTTGGATGAATCATTATAGATTACAAAATCTTCTCCACTATAGGATTATGTAATCATAGGTTAACTCACTAATCTTCTCTATAGTTCATTAAAGTTATCCTCACATTCATTTATCTAATGATATTTTCACCATTCCAAGTTAACTTGGTTAAAGGATTAGATAGTCCAGATAAATTCACCATAGATTTTCAATAATATCCAGCTAAAACAAGAAAACTATAGACCTTGATCATCGTGTTTAGTCTGGGCCAATATTCAGTAGTAATTTTCTTTGAAGTATATGGTGATATACCCAATCTTGCGATTGTATGCCCCAAAAATGAATCCTTTTCTGGAAAAAATACACATTTTGTAAATTTTTCAAAGATTTTATCCTACCATAGGGACATTGAACAATTCTGAAGTGGTCTTCATTATCATTATTACTCTTTCAGCAAATAAGAATATAATCTATAAATACTACCTCTAATTGATCAAGGTAATCTCTAAATACTCTATTCATTAAGTCCATGAAGATAGTAGGGTAATTATTTGGACCTAATGACATCAATATATATTCATAGCTTCTCAAACTTCTATGGAATGTTTTCATGAGTTTATCCTTCTTCTTGACCCTCAATTTATGATATCCAAAATGAAGGTCAATCATAGAAAAGTATTGGGCTCTACACAGTTGGACAAACAAGTCATCAGTATAGGGAAGAGGATATTTGTTCTTAATTTGATCTTGTTTAGTACCCAATAAGTATGAGTTAAATCCAGAACATAGATTAAAATTTTAGTGGATTATTATTCAACTCTTCTAGAAATAATTAAAATAACACCCAATTGACAAGATTATAATCAGTGTTAATTTTCCCCCCAACCATTTTAGAAAAACACCACTTTTGAATGGAAATTATGTCCCATAAAATGGATGTGATATCCATTGGATGTTCGTACTTATTGAAACATTGATTGAAAATCATAAGATGGTTTTAAATATCAAATGTGACATCCCGTATATAAAAATTTATTTGGTATTTATGTAGAGAAATCCAATCTATGCCAAATATAACAACAAATTCCACCATAGTAAAAATAGCATGATTTGTACGATGAATATTCCCACTCATGTAAAATGGATGGGAATCATAAAAATGAGATGTGATCATCCTACCGTTAGGGTTTTTTATTTATAATTCAATATATAAACTTTTAGTGTAATTTTGATACCCTTTTAAAATTATTTAGATTTGGATTAATGGGTAGATCCATTGTAAAATAAGACATTATCAGTTCTAGAGCTGATGGTAAGGGTACCTTTAACTGCATCGTTAACTCACCCAGATACAAAATACTTATTTCATGATATTTCCCCTTTTACCTCAGCCTAATAGGTTGATGATGTCTATCATCATCATTATCCCTTGGGTTTAGGCACTGGTTATGATTTTTCTATTATCCTTTCACTTCAAGCACTAAATTGTGGGAGGTGAGTTTCGTGGATCATTCTCTCTATCGAGGTTGTTAGATAAAATAATCCCACCACTTCAAAAATCAGGAGCTTGATGACCTTCTCATTCACATTTAAAACATTTACTAGTCTACTTAATGCAATTTCATCCATGCTTCGTCCTACACATTGTGAAAAATGAAAGAACATCTTCTTTTCTCCATGGTTTTTATATTTTACTTCGAATTCTATATACCTCTTCTTATAAAATCCATGATATTAATTTGTAACTGAAACCTCCATTTCTTCTTTGAAAACACATAATACAGTCTCTTCATATCTACTAATGTCTATTATGGATTATTCCCTTTAGATACTTGGTTTTATGCCACTTAACAATTGATAAACCATACTGATGGTTTGGATAATAATACAAGAATTGTACCTCACAAACTGAGTAAATGTTTCCTCAAAATTACCAATTGATCCATCATCCTCTTGATTTATCTCATGGAACTCATTCTCCATATTCTTATGAATAATATGAGGAAATTACATGTTAAAAAACAATTTCTTAATCCAGTCCCAATCCATGAAGTCAATTTCATATTATTGTATTTTATTATTGATTCGATTATAACTTTGTCCCCCTTAACCTTCCAAATGATAGACAACCATAATGAATTAGTAATGTTCTGAACACTGGATAATGTAAAATATATCTTAAGTGTTTTAGGTCAATTATTTAGAAATTATTGGATCAGAAGACCCACTGGAAGAAGCTGAATATTTCCTCATGAAAGAATCAAAAGAATGTTGTTCCCTCCTTTGATTGTTTATAAGTCTAAAATGATTCAGTGATTGGGATGTTTCTGTGGCCATAACAATGTTATTTTTCAGTCCATCTCCCATAAGTTTTCTTTGATCAGGTCAATAATAATTTCATTTTCCATCGCACTGAACATTAATTCTCATGCGATATCCAAAACTAAACCACCATGTTTGAGCCAGAATGTCACATGATGTCATGCATGCCTCCCCATAAGAAAGAGGCTTCAGACTAATAGTTGAGTTCTACCTCCAATAGTGGGGATACTATACCCACAATATCATTTCATAGGATTGATAATAAGAGTATATAATAATTAAATAATCAAAGTAAACATGTAGAAAAAAATAAATGAAATTAATTTCATATAATAATAAAAAATATACCCAAATATGAATCCTTTGTAGATTATATAAAGTAAGTAAAAGATAGATTTCATATCCACTGGATCTCATCCTCATCCACCGCCAGCAAGATGCTACACTTCCCAACAAAGTACCACAAATCCTTCTCTCACCATTTTGACTCTCATGAAATCCGCAATTGAATCGAAATGCCTCAGAATGGTGTGAGTAGAAGACAATGTAAGGAACCACCAATGTATTCCTAGATGGTATTCTCAATTATTAAAACTGTATTTCATAATAGTAATAAATATAGGAAGCATAAAAACACAATCCAAATCCTAGTGGTTGTGTGCTTACAAAGAATCCACTAAACCCATGATCGTACTTTATTTGGCTCTAGGTCCAAAAGACAATCATATAACATATAATGGATCATGAAATAATGCATGATGCTCTGAATCCATCTCATACTGGACTAGTTCATAGTGTACAGAATCCCTATATGATTGTCAATAATAGAATGGGCCAATAATACACTCAAAATCCATCTCTTAGATAAGTAGGTAGTAACCAAAAACTATCTGCAGAGCTACTGAACCTATTGTTTGATAACATAATGGGATCATGTTCCTATGTAACTCAGTTCCTTCATTCTCCTCAAGTACAACCCGATTCATTAAAATCAACTAGGCCTCATAGAAGACACTCACAGACAAACTAGGAATCTAGAATACTTCTTACCAATCAACAAGGAATTGAGTGTGCTCCTCAATAATAAACTCGACATAGAGAAACTGATAATTGGATTATGGTAATGGAGTGCATCTACAACATATCCTTCTATGGAAACATTTTATCTCTAGAATCAAGTAGGGAGTGATGATTTCAAATCATCTAGGCATTGAGTATGACACTTAGAAGTCCCCTAGACCTCAAGCAGTCCAATACATAGGTGTTGAGTATTGCTTTAGCAAAGAAATCCATAATATCATCACCATTTTCCATGGTCTATCATCACCATCATTTCAAGGAAATTGAAGTCCCCCTATAATGTAAAAACATGTCACGGTGGTCCACCTTTTCTATGCACCAAGAATGATGCCTCCAAATAAATGAACCATCTATACATGGAATTGCATACAATAAAAATTGTATAAAAATATATCATCATGAAAAATAAAGTAGGAAACATAACATCAAGTTGTAAAAATAAATCATGGTAAAAAATATACTAATGCGACTCTTGGAATCAAAATGGGTCTAATGAGCCACACACACCCACATGCGATCATAATCATGCATGAATTACAATTATGTCATTTCATAAAATATAACAATGAAATAAATGTAAAAAAGATCACAAGAAGTTAAGTAAATTCATGTATCATGGTTTCCCAAGTCGACGATGAGGTTTACAAAGCTTCACATTGACCTAACAAAGCTCTCAAAAAACTGTAAGATGATTAAATACCAATGATTCCTTGATAAATATTTGCTTAAAAGTTATTTAGTATTATTATTATTTTTCAAAATTAAAAATATTTAATTAATTTTTAATAAAATACCTTGTTTCATTCAAAAGTATGTTTAGGAATAAATTTTTATCTATCGAGATAAATCCAATGAAACTGATGACATGTCAATCTGATCAAAATAAGATAAGATATATAATATAGGAGTTTTGAGGAATAAATAAATAAAATAATAAAAGAATTGAATAGAGAGGGTAGATGATAGTGGGTGATGTATAATAAATAATTGACTCTTATCGGCCCCAATGTGCACCCCCATATACAATTTATAATACCTTTTTATCAATTAATTTAATAACATTTATTACTTTTATCAGTTATTTATTACACTCTCATATTAATTCAATGGGCCAACTCCATCATCATGAGATTTTTCTTTAAAAATCAAATTTAAATAAATTAAATCAATCAGTTAATGTATATTAAAATTCATCCATGTTTATATATATATATATATATTTGCATATATTTATACACATTAAAAATATAAATATATATTTATTTATATATATATACATCCACATATATATATATTTATTTAATTATTTAACCGACATAAATATTTACACAATATATATATAAACACCCACGCATGTATATATATATACCACTTATATAGATATATACATAATTTAATTGAGACAAAAAAATATTGACATAAAAAATTAATAAAAATAATAATCATTTATTATTATAATTAAGTATATGTAATTTCATCACCATAAAAAAATTCATCAATTAAATTTATTAAATAAATAAAATTTAAAACGCATGTGTAATCCATGATTCAAGCAAAATTTAATGTTGAAGTGTCCAAATTCATCCTTTAATATCATTCTATATTTTTAATCGATCAACAAAAATTTATTTTGAATCTTCCAAATTGATGAAGAGTCATGAATGGTGGTCTCCACATTGAAACATTAAAGGATATAAATTAATGTTTAAATAAAATATTTTAATTAATTATAATTTTAATTTTAATATAATTAAATATTATAAATTTATTATCACATGAAACATTTCCAAACATCTAATTCAAATAAATTCTATGTCCCTCCTTTGTTAAACCTCGCATCCTGGTCCTACGGGTGGTCTCATATATCTCATATGATGAAATATTTGGGAGATATTTTATTATTTTGAAAAAAATATAATAAAAAATATTAAATAAATTTTCATCATGTCTAATGTGACTAATAACCCGACACACACAAAATGTTATTTCATACCTATCTATTCTCCTTATCCTGGACAAGGCGGTGGAATCATATTTCATATATGCGAGACTAGTTTGGAGTTATTTAATTTTTTATAAATATCATGAGAACCTAATATAATATTTTTATTATTTTAGTTCCATCAGTGTTGATGCTCTATAAACCATGGAATTGTGCACTAAATCAGTGCCTAACCTAGAAAATATTTTATGGAATATTCCAAAGTGTAAAAAATAGTACCCTTACGTAAATCCCTTAAAAAATTATTAACTGATTTGTATTGAAAATATACATTTTTCACAAAAAATACAGCTATAAAACAAGGATATACCTTCGGTTCTTTTCAAAACCATGGCTATAGTCCACACCAATAACCATGATGTTCCAAAAATAATTATTATATGGTTTGGTTCAGAACCTATAGCCACAATTTTGATACCACATAGAAATAGGTATTATGGTGGGAATTTATGTGGGAAGGCCATGGGAAAAACTAAACTCATAGTAATCCAAAAACATGGGTATAGGTCCCCCCTATACCAGCTGTTTTCTAAAACCATGGGTATAAGGTTCTGTGTAGAACCTCTATCCATGGTTTATTAAAACTGAGGCTATATATCAAAACATATACCTACATTTCTCAAAAATAGTGTGTATAGGGAACCCCTATACCAATGGTTTTCTAAAAACCATGGGTAAAGAGTTTGGTTCAAACATATTGAAAAACTTCATTAAAACTATTACTATAGATCAAAACCTATGAACATAGTTCTCTAATACTTCTTGGTATAGATTTCCCATGTAAGTGCTGGGAAACGATTTTCACGGGAAAACCTATGGGGACATTTTTAACCTATAACCACTCTCTGAAAATAAATATATAAGTAAATACATATTCATATCATGATACTACTATATATGGTAGTGGTTAGGAACATGGATTGAAAATATGTGGTACAAGGTTCAAATCTAGCAGAAGGATTTTTTTTAAATCCTATTTCCTCAATTTCAGAACTGTGGATGTATTTTTTCTATCTCAATCGACTATTAGTGTGGTTTTGAACAATGTAAATGTACTTATTTACATGGTTTTCCACCATGATAATATATCCATATACACGGTTTAACACCATGGATACTACCCTATTTCCCATACACCTATTTCCATAGTGCATAACCATGGAAATATCATTTTTAAATTGTAGCTATATCACATATCTATATAGATGAATTAAAACCCCATGATTCAATAAAATGTGGGTATAGCCAATACCCATGATTTTAGGGGATATAACCATGCATCCAAATTTGTGGTATATGGTATATTTTCACTTTTAAAATTCACATAAATAATTTACAAAGAGGGTTATACGTCCTTAAGAAAATTGGGGATGTTACAATTATCCCCCTATATCGATTTTTCATCCCTAAGAAGTATCCATATATGTCATTATTGAACTACTTACACCATAGAGTTTGAAGAATAGAATACAACTATAACATCTCTATAACAAGTATAACATTAAGGAGATAAATTACCTTATCTAGTCCAAGGGACCACATAATGTTCTTGTAGGGGTCTACCCTTAACCGAAGGAATAACCTTCTTATAACTAAACGTGGTCTCCAATCATATATGTTAGTCACTATTTAAATATATATACTAGAAGAATATAAATTTAAATTCATCTAATTAATTATAATAATTATATATCACCATAGTAAGGAAAACAGATATATCATACAATCCGAGACACTATCCAGAACTAACAGCACAAATTTCAATGTATTCAATTAATGAACAACTATGAATCTCAAAAAAAAGGTGTATATATATTTTTATATATAGAGAATGTGAACCAATTTTTTAGTCATGATTCATTAACATACATGAACTTTTCATAAATCACATATCAACATTTTTTGAATCACTCATGGTGCATTTAATTAATCATATCTACCAAATATAAATTCACATGTTTTTTGGAAACATGGTTTGGGATTGTGTGTTTTAATTCCAACATTAATTAATATTATGGAATATACTTTTTTATACATTATCAATACATGTAATAAGATATTGTTAGTTTCTTAATGAGTCTTTTACTCACACCCTTCTCAAACTTTTCGATACACATGTAGATTGTATGAGAACCCCATTGAAGGGAAAGCACCATGTGGTATATCGATGATCATTGGATCATCGAGATGGCGGTGGATGAGGATGAGATTTGGTAGACCTGATATATATCTTTTATCTTCACTACATAATTTTGATAGGCTTTATATTATTTTAGTTTCTTGTTATTATATGAAATTATTTCCATTTATTATATTTCTACATGTTTACTTGGATTATCCTTTTATTGTTATTTATTATTATTATAAATAATTAGACATGGAACTGGGGGTATAGTCTCCCGATTTTTATACATAAACACTCACAACTAGTCGAAAACATCTTGTGAATGATCAGGTGAGCATGACATAATGTGTAAATTCAGCTCATACGCAGTGGTTTGGTTTGAGATGTTACACTTCTGGTTACATCAATTTATTAAATCCAAAAAACATCGATTTAAAAACAAAAATCATGTTAGGGAACCACATAATCATAAAAACCTCTTATAGAATGTCTAAATCATGAAAAATTATTTTTAAAATATGGCACCTTAGGTTTTTCCTAGGTCATTCATAGTCATCTTCTTTTTAAATACTTCATGGCTGTTTTTAATGTGTATGTGAGTTTCTAAAACATATCCCATGAATTTTTCAAAATAGGTGTGTAGTAGGGACCATTTGCATAGACTAGGTCACAATCGAGTCCAACTCAGAGAACCCTTTTTAGAGTTTCTACCCCTAGGAACTTATGTTCTAGAACAACATCCACATTTATTATTCAAATGGGGATGTAATTTTTTTGGAAACCACTCACTCTATCCTTTACCAAAATTTTATGACATTTTTCTATACATTGGCTCATCCATCGTCTTATCCTTAGACACTCCCATAGGGATCTCACTAAGGTTTTCTTATCATAGTTTTTATTGTTTTAATAGGAAATTAATCTAGTATAAACTATATTAAACATGGAATATCATATGTTGATATTAATTTATTTTTTATAAATATTCATTACATTACAAAAACACACACCTATTTACCATAATAGTTTGGTTCCTTTGGAAACACGGAAACATAAAATCAAGTCTATAACTGATCTACTTCATATTCTAATACATTTTTCACAACTATCAACCTTATTAGTCATATTATACCTAATACATGTCTTCATAAATTTGGTAAATGAAATATAAGAAAGGGTGATCTTAGATTCTCGATAAAGATAAATAAGGGATATATGTAATAATAACATGAACATAAGGGTATGAGAACATGAGTATATCATTAGTAAACCATATATTTCCACGATCATAATCTATAGTCATGCAATAAATATTGGTTGTTAATAAGACATGAATCATATGAAAATCAAAGAACATGATCCATAAGAGTATAAAATTAGCATAAGAAATGTCATTTTTTGCATACACATAAACATTTAAAATAATTCCCATATTAGTAAAGTCTTACTTCAATTACCATTATAGTAGGAAAACTCCATTACTGAACTATGTTGAATCCCAATTCTAGCACTATATTACTAAAAAAGGTTAAATCCCTATTTTTGTCCTGTCAAACTGAAGAGGGATCACTCTATGTTCCAATTATATATGTCCCATGATATATAAATTATTACCAAATTCATTAGAGGCAAATATATGTCCCATCGATCATATAATTAATCTCCTACATATGTGTTCTGTAATATCATTACAGATTTTTCAAATCATTATCCTTGAAATTAAATGTGTATCATAACATTTTATCATATCAATACCTATCTAAAAGAGATACATTTCGTAATCACTTAAATGTAGAATTTCCCACGAAAAAAGTGGTTTTCATTAGCATTTCATCATTGTATAACCTAAGGAAGAGAAAAAATTTTCATAAACTTGATTCCATAAAAATGTAAAAAATTCATAGAAAGAATATGAATGGTATTATTAGATCATATTCCCATTAAGTAATAGATAACTCCAATGGTTTTCATATAATATGGAAAATAATTTTTAAATGACATTAAAAACATTTCTGTAGGAAAATATTAATTCCTCAATAAAAAACACTTTTTAAAGAATAAAACATTTTGGAAACATTTTTATTTAGAAAAACATAAAAAAATAAAGATCAATAATTGAATCTATGATTTTTCAAGACATTGTAAAATTCTATTCATGACATACTTTTGAAAAAAATATTCCTTTAAAATATTTGATATAATTTAAATTGGTATTGTTTATAAAATCACAAGAATATTACGTAAAAAACATTTTTTAAAAATGTATAACATGGGTAATATATGATTTTGAAAACCAAAATACTGTATCAAATTATATTTTAAAACATTTTTATAAAACATTGTTTTGGATGAAAATTAATTTCTGAAAAATAGAGAAATATAGTTGGATTTCCATTAAAACATATTCTTAATAATATTAAGTTCCAAATTGATTTAAAATGGAACCATTACTTGAATATATCTTGAATAACCCTAGGAAACAATAATTCAAGACAATTATTATGTTTTATATAATGATATCTCAATTTCATAGTCGTAATAATAAATAATTCTGATAAATGATGAGATTATAACATAAAATGTTTACAAATTTGGTAACACTGAATCATAAAAGACAAGAAATAATAAAATAAAATGAAACATAAAATATCATAGGGGTAAAAAAATTATGTATATCACATGTCAACATATATGTATATACACCATGTGATAGAATATAGGTGCATAACATAACGTATGTCTCAAAAAAATGAAAAATTGGACCAAAATCCTTACCTTATGTTTTGACTTATGTTATACTCATTAAAAATGACTGTATAATAAATAAATGTTTATTAAAAATATATTATAAAACCAAATTAATATATATCATACCATTTATGATTATATAATGACATTTTATTACCCCTTTATTAAGGATTTCATGTTAAAGTTACGTCTCAGGTAATAACCTCTTTAATTTTTGTATATGTTTTGATTTTTTATATTTTGTGTACTCCTAATTTGATAATGGTTACAATATATATAGAATTATAACCTTTATATAGATATCCTACATAATTAGTATACTTTTATTTATAGTAACACATAAAATTTATTGATAGAAAATGAGATACACCATTCATGGATATGGTAGGTCATATGTATATAAACGCTATTTCCATTTTCTTGTTGGATTGAAAGAATGTAAAGTAATGGATATATATTACCATTACATAATGATTTTTATGTCATATATATCACATATTCTCATTAAAACCATCCTTAATAACATCTATTTATTGTGTGAATGAATGACATTGCTTCACGGGGTGATGGTTTGTCGTACACATGAACGACATTATTGTACTCCCACAAAATAAAAAATATGATGGTATATGTTATATAATAATTCTAGATTCATAATAAAATAATAAAATTAAAATATATAATATTAGAAAATGGATCAATCACTATTTATAAATCTCTGGAAGTTTGAATGGAAAAAATAACAATATCGGTTTGCGAGTTGGCAATCCCCTATTCACATGAACGAGAATTTTCTAACCCATTTGATGATAGTGAAGATGGTTGTTGGTCATTAACATAGAAAACAAATATAAGAATATGTAATATAATTATATTATTATATAATTATTATCTAATAATAATTAAATGGGTTGTAGGAAGATATAAAACAAAAAATTCTTATTGATGAATGTTACCTCTTCTTCAGATTTCCTACATGGGTTTCCAAAAAATTCCTTTCTATTATGGATTTCTTCCCAAATTAATTCTTCAATTATGGTGTGGATATATATTAAGTAATTTGGGTAGGTATTTATCTAACAAAATAGGATTTATTGTTTGGATAAGTTAGAAGAGTGGGTGGCCTTTTATAAGTGGGGGGAGGACACACATTGTCTTTTTGAAAAGAATTGAGCGGTCCTACAAATTCCATTTATCACAAGGGTCTAAATTGGATCATTATTGAACCTTATAGGTTTAATAGTCAAATTAATTCTATAATATAGTTCTTATATAATTTTATAGGTCATTTCTAGCCTTTTATTTCTATTTTAACCACTAGGAAAATCCATTTTTACCTTAACCATGTTAATTAATATTTATTGATTCTCTCTTAATTTTGTTCTAAAATTATGTTTGAATAATTAGAAACTAAAATTTATTCTTATACCAAATAACTAATAAATATTTAAAAATTCCATTCACATAAGTGGGAATTTTTTTTAATATTTATCATGCTGATGTTATGAAAAAGAATGTTTTTAAAAGTGAAAATGATTAAAACTTTACAAGTATTTTATATCAAATGTCAGTATGAAATTGATTTTAATTACCAAAATTTGATAATTCAATGTTTAATTGAAATAATTTAACTTTAAACAAAATTAATTATATTTTAACATTATAAACAGTTTAAACAAAAGGGCGGTTATTTATTAATATTAAGTATTTTCACTATTCTTGAAAAAAATATTTCAGAAAAATCCTTAAAATTCAGCATAATATAGTTTGGAAATTCTAAATTAAAAAATTAAAATTATTTAAAAATATTAAATTTATAAATTTCTTGAACATTAATTTTATTATTATTTAAATAATAAATTATAATATTATTTAAAAAATAGTATTATCAAAACATATAAAGGCTTTGAAAAAAATTAAGTGTTTTTTGGAAATATTTTTTCTTTATATAAAAAAATTTATAAATAATATTTTAAAAGAATGTATTTCTATTGATATAGTTAATTTTAATGGCCAACCAATAATGGCCATGTTTAAATAATCATATTATTAATATATCATAGATTTGTTACAACATTGTGTTGTTTATAATGCAATTTAATATATTGTTATTTGAGTATAATAATTACATTGTGTTTCAAATAATGAAAGGTTAAAATGATGTTTCATGTAATTAAATACATAAAATAAATTTAATTTATTAAAAATTATTAATTCATAAAAACATTGTGTGTTATAGTATAGATTTCATAAAACTCTCCGACTATCCTGTAAGGCTTTTATGATTCATGTAAGATTGTTTTTCTATGATTAACAGTCTTAACATATCAAAAATTTGTTAACGGTACAATGTATAAGAAATTATTATAATTTATATATGTCTTTTTCTACATTTTAATATTACATTAATGTTTATAATACATTAATGGATTATTGAAAGACTTAATATCTAATTCAATCAATTTTCTCCACCGTATAAGAATTTTAAATTTTCAACTTTTGGACCATGAGGAGTTTGAAATATGAAATTATAAAAAATTGGGAATTAATAAAAAAATATCTCTTTTCTTTGGTCTACCTCTACTAGGAAATACCATTCCAATCCTCCACATAGTGTAAATCTAATTAGATTAATAAGGACAAGAAAAATGTGGTAATGAATTGTAAAGCTGGAATATTTGTGGGGGAGATACCTAAAGAAATGTCAATCCTTTACATGAACATGTGGAAACCATAAAATAATATGAGAGTTTTTACCAAAAACAAAGTAGTATCCTGAGTAACCAAAGGTTTATGTTTCACTTGATCATTTTAGAGAAAGCACATATCATACATGTGAGTAATATTGAGAATCTAATCTATGAAGGAACCCGGTCATTCTAATCAAACTACAGAAAGGGATCAAACCATACTATGGGGGAATTGTTCATCGGCTAATAATAAATTTTTCTATTCACTAGATATTTCACTTTTCCATTTTTATAATTTCACACTGGTAATGGAACACTAATCCAATAGTTCTATGACTAAAGATTATTCCACCCCCAACCCATGTTAATTAATTTTGATCTTATGTGATAATCACATTATTCTTTATCTTTCTAGTGTTTTCTATTTCATTAGGTAGTGGAATTTTTCCATTTATATTTACATTAATAATTATCTTCTATTATTCTAAATTTTCATAAATAAGGCACCTAAACCTTCTTTAATACCAATGTAATAGAGGGTGGTTAGAATTATTTCTAGATTTACTAAATATCTTTTATCACGGGTATATTAAAGACTAAATAATGAATTAAATATTTAATTTTTTTAAGATAATGTTTAAAGTTGAAGTTCATTATTTAATATTTCAAATGATTTAAAGAGAGAAATTAAGAGAAGTAGATTTAATGAATAATTATTTAATAGGTAAGTGAATGAATATTTGAGGTTAACCCAATATTTTTGAAATTAATTCAAGCACCCCTTTAATTTTAATTCTCAAAAACACAAAATAATCACATCCAAACGACAATGAAATCTAATTAAAAACTCTATCAACAATATATTTTCAACTATTAAAAGTATTTTATTTAGGTCCAAATTTGTTTGATGTAAGCCCTATAGTATTTTCTACATCAACATGGATTTGTTACCGAAGTGGTAGGTCAGACATGTTTTTCTTTTATTTTATTTTACTTGTTTGAAATAATTTTGAAATATGTATTTTTCTAGATTGTTCAACCTCAATGTCTTCGATACATTGGTTGAAAAAACTTTAATTATATGAGTTTGAAATTTAAGTATCATTGAACATGTTTTAGTTGAATTTTTCACAATCCTAGTGATGGACTCCCCAACCTCTTCTTCATATAGACCAATTTTTGGGATTCAAATTGTATAAGATAATATTACACCCCTAAATATAACTGAATTTTTTTTATTAATTTAAATTAAACAATACAATTTTTTATATATAACCAAATAATTAATATATTTTTAATCTCAAAACATGACTACTCTGATAGCTACCAATGTTTAGTAACATCATGGGATAAAACCCCAATAGATATTTGATTGAATTTATTAATGTATATGGTAAATTCAAACCCATAGAATTCCTATAAGTTCATATTAGTTGTATGGTTTTACTTTTCTCACAAAAAGTATCATACAAGGTTTTAATGTATAATTTATATCTTGGTGATGTCACCACTTGGAATGAACCTTATAAGGCTTTCCTCAGGAAATTCTTCCCCAATTCAAAATGTTCCTATCTAAGAAAGGAAATATCTATAATTTAGAATGTGAGTTTAGAAACTAGATATAAATTTTGGGTGCGATTAAATAGGATTATTAAATCCGTCTCATATCAACCATTTAAACTCTATCATATCCTATTTTGTTCAAGAAATGTTTTTTGAAAAATGATAGGATCGTGTTGGATACTTCATCTTGGGGAGTATTAATAGAATATTCACTGATTAAATATAGATAAATAATATATAGGATCTCATAAATCTCTCAACAAGTTAGTGTATAGTTATCTAATAGAGGATTTCAAGAGGTAAACCTTTCATACTCTTGTTAACTTGAAAAAAATTAAATAAATAATTCATCTCATTAAATAGTATCATTGAATAAGGGTTATAATGAATCCCCATATATACCTCCATGATTGTGAAATATACTATTCCATAGAACACTTCACATATGGCTGTACTCAAGTACATTAGATTGAAAACTATAAATTAATGTACTTGAGGAATTTCCACTAACAAAAAAACAGAAAAACCAAGGATATAATTGGTAATTAATAATTTAGTATGGATATGGAAACTAGAAATCAACATAGATACCCTTATAAAAAAATTTAAAATTATACTAGCCACCTTCATTCAATAAAAACACCTCACATACCTCTATAATGTTCCAACCCCAAGGAAAAAACCAAAATCCATCAACAAAGGGCATGCATAGATATTTATCAAAGTTACAACATACCCAAAAATAGACACATACAAATCATAGATCATGATTGATGGATATAATTTTTTTGTTTGAAGAAGTAATTAATACATTGAATAATTTGATCATGTATGGTTTATGTAATCATCATGGACTAAGGAATCCTTAATAATAAATGAAATTTAATTTATATTTCTTTTTGAAATGGAAAGTAAGTCAAGAGTAGTGAAGATCCACCACTGAAAGACAGATATAGAACTATCCCATGTAATAAGTATTACACCTTGTAGAGAAAGAAGTGTAGGTGCCTGTATAAATGATATTGGAAAATAAAAAGGATAATTGAAAAGAAAATATGTTTGTTCATTATCAACCCTAAACTCTATTCCCATAAATAATGATCTAATCCAATAAAATTATGCATGAATACATACAATAAGAAGTGTTGGACTCTTTCAAGAATTTGTTAGTTAGCATTCTTTTTCTATATGAAATAAATCAAATCCATGTTATTAATAGTTTCTCTGGGAATTTTGTACCAAGAAGATGAACCTGCAATGAGATGAAAATATAATCCCGGGTAGAAATTTTTCATATCTAATAACTCATAATATAAGAAAAAAATTTCAGGATCTATTATATTTTATTATCCCTTACACTCTATGAAAAATTAATTTCACTAATGTATTTTGTGACTCGATTTCATAAAAAAATTTATTCCTTACTCATTTTATTCCTCCCAACAAATAATGGAACTCAAACCCATTATATTTGTTATAAAACTATCCAACTAATCCACTACCTACCTAGGGCCAGTCATGGAGTATTATCTACCAATTGTAAATTACTTATTGTTCCATGTTGATTTTTATATCCAAAACATAGAAAAATGAATAGGTACAATTCATTTCCATATCATCTTATGTAGTCAATTTTTGAAAACTACTAAACAAATAAAAAATGTTCATAAAGTAATAATTTTAATTTAATTTAGAAAAAAAACTATTAGATTCATTATTCTAGATAATTACACTAAAAAATAATCTATTTTTACACTATCTCATAAAAAAAATTTAGAGGAGGAAACTAAAATGATTGATGAAATAATCAGACTAGTAAAATACTTGGAGTCACTAAACATTCGTAAAAAATAAATTTCTAAAAAATACTTAATTCTAGAATCAAATGTAAACATTTATTTGTTTAAAGAGTTGGAGAAATATTATATTAATAATTTTTTTAAATATATCACTAATGTTTCATCTTTTAAAGAGTAGGTTGAATGTATGGGAAATATAAAATTTACCCCAACATTTGAACACCCATCATGGACCTAAAATTAATGCCATGTAATCTAAAATATGAACTCCATAAGGTAAATTTACTAATTTCAATATTAATTTTAAAATATTTTTCAGGAATCAAGAACTTGAATTATTGGTCCTCTTAAAATAGAATATTATTATCATAGGATATTCATTGGGATATATCTTCAGGATTAGTCCTGTAATTGTTTTCCACCATATATTTTTTGAAAATGATTCAAAACAAATTATAAAACCCCCATAAAGGCTTATCCAAACTATAATAAAACTCTAGAATAATTAAATTCAATGATTATATATAGCTACTATCATATGTCGCATTGTAGACTCTCGGTTGCTATGTAACATTTATATTGGACCCAAAATGATTGGAATCATTATTCTTTAAATGAAAATATTGATCAAGTACCCACTATGATTCAATATAGACGGAGTGTCTTTAAAAAATATAGAACAAATAATATGTGACCCATATATCCAATTCTGCATTGTCTTTATAGAATTAATTTTAGAGATACTCACTGGAAAATGTCATTATTTATTACTTGATGGATTCTATAGCTATTTTCCACCATAACACTATAAGATCAATAACAAATAATTTCACCTAACCCATCAGTACATTTTAATACTGAAATATGGAATTTAGGTTATTCAATTCCATAGTTACTTTCCATAATTGCATGAAAATAATCATTTTAGATATGATTAAATTCTTTATGGATGATTTTTTTACTAACTTTATTATTTATTATGCATATTTTGAAATATATCTTGAAAATATAGAAAAAAATTAAAGAGATCCATTAAAAAGAACATTATTTTACATTTTAAAAACTTTTATTGTGTAAAAATTTAATTTGATATGATAATAATTTTTATGGAAGGAATTGAATATGAAAAGGCTATGTAAACATCATTTCCACGGTTCCTTGACACACGACTACAAAATATGTTAGAACATTTTTATAGAATTATGGATTTTATATAACATTTATTTAAAACATTATAAATATTTATTTACCTTTGACTAGCCCTCTTATGATGGATAATAGTTTTTTTATGATTCATATAAGAAAAGTTTTAATAGGATCAAAGAGATCATGACTTAAACCCATGTAATTTGTCCACTATCCTGGGATTTTCCATTTATAGTGTTGTTTAATTATTCCAAACAAGTTATAGCAGTAGTGATGTCCCAAAAGATCAATGGAAATTCACATATGGTTGTTTATGATTTAAATAACTTAGACACATCGTATATAAACTATTCAACAACAATGAAGGACTTATTTTCCATATTAGTGGAATTGGAAATATTTTATTCATATTTGTTAGGATGTAAAGTAAGAATAAAATTTAATCATTAAAATCTCATATACTTGATGAATAATACAAATTCTATGACAATATTAGTAAGGTAAATGATTATTCAATAAGATTTCTACAAAGATATCAAGTATACTGAGGGATGTAGGCTCTTATTTAAGCTTCTTGAATAGATTTTCTTACACAATTAAAGTCTAAAAATCCATATAAATGGCCTTGAATTATTCTATACATGGTGAGAAACTAGATTAAATCACAAAGGTTCCCTCATTTGCAGACAGGATATACAATTTAGTTATAATAAAGGTACTCTAATTCATTTCAAAAAAACATTTTTTAAATATAAAATCTAAGTGAAAATACTTTTCTTAGGGGGATTTGTACTTATGGAAAATATATAGTGATCAAGTAATAAAAATATAAACAACTAAGGTGTATATAAAATCTATAAATACATTTTATCATACTTATCATGTAGAAGAAAATTTTGAAATTAGAGAACAAAAAAAAATTGAAGCTATATTTTCTTCAAATAATTCTTAAACACTTGAATAATTTTTCGAAAACATGTAAAAACTACAAATTTGTTGGAATAATTTCAAATAAATGGAAAATTAGCTACTATACATTGATATTATATGATATATGTGATATATAAAATATAGAAACCATGATTTTTTAAAAATAATTCCAATATTATTTTATTAGTAGGAAATGATTCAAAATAAATTGAAGACCATAAAACCAAAACTGATAATTCAAGTTTTTTTATTGAATTTATAATATCACAATTTTTTTGTTGGTTTGGAGTACCTTTGGGTATAATCAATGATTAAGGATCACATTTTGGAGACACAATTATGGAATATCCCCGACATATATATAGACTATAACATAATTACATGACAACCTGCTTCCCAATGACTAATGGGTATGCCAAGGATTAAAATATAGAAATAAAGAGAATTATATAATGGTTATTGTATATTAGTAGAGGGGATAATAGAAATAAATTAGAGGATAAAATTTAGGCCTTCCGAAGTCCCTTCAAAACCCACAAGGTATGTCCCATTATTAAATGGTTTATGGTAAAAGCTATCATTTTCATATTAAACTACAACATAAAGCTTACTGGTTTGTAATGAAAATGAACAACATATTTAAAAAATTTATTCAGTATAAGAAACATTAAATTATGTGATTTTAATAGATAAAAAAATAATTAAATTAGAAGTCATGTCTATACAAAGAATAAACCAAGCATATCCATGAGAAAATCATTCAGATGAATGATTTAAAAATTGGTGAAAAGGAGTTGTTGTTATCCTATTGGATAAAACAATAGCTAGTAACATTAATTCCAAATAGATTAGACAATTTATAGTGACAGATAAATTTCTAAATGAGCTAGTAGAATTAATTAGAAAAAACCATATCATCTATTTAATGTTAATTGTAAATAGTTAAGGAAGTTTAAAAATAATTTTTCAATATATCCACTAGAGGAGTCCATACTCCTCCCTATTGAAAATAATTAAATAACACTCCCATTGGAAATTTTCTTTACACTAGTATAGATCATACAATTTAGTGGTATATTAATAATAAAAAATATTCTACATAAATTAATTATAAGTTATATTTTAGATAATTTTATGGGAGAAGCAAATATAGTTTGGATGTAAGAAACTTTTTCTTATTTTACACTTTTCTTTTTTTCACTTATGGATATAAAATAAAAATAAAATTAAAAAATAATTTTCAAATTTTCATCCCCCCCCCCACAAAAATTAAATATGAATAAATTTTTATTTGGAACCAAGGAAAACTATACATTATAATAAGTGAAAAGATTTTCAATAGAGAATTACATTATTGAATCAAAATTATAACATGATGAAACTAGAATTTTGAACATGAACATGGATAAAATGTACACTAAGATTCATTGAAACCTTAGTGATACTCCATAAATGAAAATTGGATTGCTCAAATGAAATTTAATATAAAAGTTTCTCCAAGTCAAAAAATTACTTGTGTGAGTGAGTTATCCATTTAATAGTATTTCTTGTGAGCTAAGGGTTGTTTTACAAAGCATTGATTTTATACTCTATCTATTACACATTTTCTAAACAGGTGACGACTATCTTTGGATGGTTTAGTTTTAGGTTTATTTACACTCAACTAATATGTCATTTTCCTGAATATAGATAGGAAATAATGAATAAATGTTAACTGAAAATGGGTGTGTAATGGTTTGGGTAATTCTAAAAAAGGATAAAGAAAGGGTTGATAATAAATATGATTGTCATATAAGAAGTATCAGGGGTGTGTGAAAATGATATTTGGAATAAGGATATTGATGGAGAAGGATTTAATAATGTTTCTCTAGTTAAAATAATATTTATGCAAAATTATATTCTATATACAATCCTATAACTAGAACATTTTTTGAGAGAAAGTGGAACCTTTTTTAGCTTAAGGAAATGTTTTTTATGTTTGGGGATGTCATCGGGACAAAAGTGTTCAAATTTTATTCTAGGATTTTTTCAAATTTTAAACATAGTTATCCTTAAATTCCAAATAATTGTATAGAATCATAAAAGTAATGTGAATCTATTTTTAAAATGAGAAAATGATTACATATTGATTTTTAGTTATTACATCCATATCTTTAATGGATTCCAAGTATGTATATTTATTTTTAAATTTCTTTTGAAAAGTGTAAGTGATATTTTAATTATTATTTTGATATTTTAATATAATTCTGGAATAACCTTGTTAATTCATATACTATGTTTTTTTTCGAAGATTTTTTGTTTGAGACTGAAAATAGAAAAGTGATCAAGATTTCTTAAGACACTATAGAGAAAATAATAATTTCCTTGTTCCATTTCAGAATCTAGATCATAAGACTACCTATAAAACCCATATGATTTTTATGAATTTCATAACACTTTTTTCTATTAATATTACTCTTTAGTTATCAAAAAACTTCAAAGAAAAAACATATAATTGATTCACGGCAATCATATATTTAATTTTATAAATCATAATACTTAATTTAGTTTCATAATACTTTCTATGATTTTCATTAGCCATGTTAGCTTCTTCATAATACTTCAACCACCATGTAAAGCTTTTACCTTATCACTATTTGACCATGGGATGTTTGAAATATAAATATCCCAGTATAAGCAAGGAAAAACATAATAAAAAGTTATAATTCATTCAGTCTACCAAAATAGGTAAATACCTTACAAGCTTCTATGTGATAATCATTTGACTATATAAAGTAGAATATGATATTGGGATAGCATTGTGATGTTGTAATGGTCATTAGGGATATTCCAGAAGAAATCATGACCCCTAAGATGAACATGTAATATCCATCATTGAAAATGGTAGCTCATCATTAAAACATATGAGTATTTATAGTTCCCTAAGTAGAACACTATACTCAATCATATAATATAAATCATGTTCTATATGTGTGAAGATAACTGATAATCCTATATTTTAAGATCCTCTATAATTATTTTTCTTCTATAAAGATATACCATACTTCACTCTGAGAGGGGGGTTAGTAGGTCAGCTAAGAAAAAATATTGATGTTCACTAGAGACTTCACTTTGTTTTTTTCATTTTTCAATCTTTCTCTAGAAATGGAACACTTGTCCCACAATGGTCAATCCCACGATAACTCCCTTATCATGTAAATAAAATTACATATTATGTGATAAAAATATTCTATATAATTGTTCGATATGTTTTTCATTCTCTTAGACTATAAGAGGTTTCCATTCCGATTTGAATTTGAATTCTTATTCTATTTTTCTCATCTTTCACTCATAGGTCAAATGAGTATTTCACATGACTGATTTTATGAAGGGTACTGGAAATTGATTCCACTGTCAATTAATATCTTTCATCGTTATTTTGGGAAAAATATATAATGAAGTGATTATTTAATTTCATTATTTTATCCAAAATTAGTAGTTGAGTGTGATTAGTTGATATATTATCATATGTGAGAGAGGAAAGAGGATATTTTGTTCAAATGAACTTTTTTTACTATGTAATTTAAGGAAAATTTAATGTCAGAGAACAAACTTTAAACTAAATTAAATTAACTTATTAGTTTTTATACTCAAATATACACATTTAACACATCCAAACAATAAGGGGAACACATTAAAAACTACCAACTCTCTGAAGAAAAATTGAGTTTCACTATTCACTATATTATACTTTGGTTTAAATTTGTTTTTTATGAGACCTTAATTGCTTCCATTCCAATTGGTGTTCGAGATATGGATAGTACAGTTGAGATTGATAAATCCAACATTATTGGAGATTATTATGCTTCAGAAAAACTATAGAAGATAATAAAATGTTTAATTATGGGCAAAGAACATGAATGAGAAGATGAACCAAGTTTTAAGAATTATATCTGAGAGATTTTGAGAATGTTTGTGGATCATAATTTTATTCGAACTAAATTAGTGTTCAAAATTGTAATGAAGATCATGTTAATTTTATCCATAATTAGGAGGGATTAGATTGTAAAGAATATTTTAAAATTTATAACATATATGAAGATGAAACATTTACAATGGTGATGTGACTTAAACTGATAATAATTTTATTAGAAATTTTTATTTAAAGTAGATTTAATATTTATCAAATAGTTATTAAGATGTTGTTCTTGAATTATAAAAAAGCATACATAGTGGAGTTGATGATGATGAATCATTCAAATGGGATTTAATTTGACTGGAAAACTACTTTGGGACTATATAATTCAGAAGGGGATTTTTTTATCAAAACATATATAAAATATGATCCAAATAAAAGTAGTTTATAGTACAAATATTTATTTATTACATTATCTATTTAATAATAAAGAAAAAAATTAATAGTGTTGGTTTTTGAATTTATTTTTTTAGGGTTTAATATATCCACTATTGTTGAGATCACATATTTTCTTATATTGTATGTGATTAAAAGGATGGATGTACTTTTTTCCTATGAAAAAATTTCAATGAGTTATATGAATGGTTGAGCCCCTATTTGAACTATAATCATTGTTATAACTAGACTTAAAAAGAATTAATATGGAATGATAATGTTTCCAAATTTATATAAAATAATTGTTAGATGATTTTTACCTATCTGAAAAAATACTTCATATTTTATATATTATGTGTTTCACATGTCAAATTCAATGTTATCTAATTTTTAAAATATCACTAATATTAAAATAACAATTTTTTACATTTTAGGTAGTCTTAATTGTTTCATTGTGTTATGTTCATGAAAGTAATATAAAATTCTTCATACTTATATTGATATTTAGTTACAGACATTGTGGATAAAAAAACAAAAGTGGAGATCATTATTTTTTTAGAAGGAGTACATTAGATTTATAAGAACTTGGTATGAGAGAATATTTCTTGGCATGGTTAAAGTAGAATATATTTTATCTATTAAGGAATTTATAACATGATCTGACATTGATAACTCAATAAACCAGAACATGAATTAGTTTTGACGTGGATCGAAGGGTGCTCTTGATTCTTATGGGATTATGACTATTGTTTAGTCATCAAGAATAATCTAGAGGGATTTATTTCACTATAAGAATAACCAATAAAAAATAAATAGCTAGTAAGAATCAATTAAATATTATTATTCTATACAAGAATAAACTAATAATTACCAAAAATAAAGATAAAAAATTCCCAAAAATGGAATATCTACCCATGTCTTCATATAACCATCAAAGACACATTATAAGATCTCCTCATAACAAATGGATCACACACTCCACCAGTCACCACATAATATTAATGTCCCACTATCAAGAACTCCCACCACCTATAATTAGTGATTTCATTTTTATTGTATATGGTTATATAAATTCCTCAAAAGTTTAATGTAAAAAATGTATTGTTTGACAAAAAATATGAGTAGGATCTCACCCAGTATTTTATAATCATTCAAAATCAGATAAGAAAAATATGATCAATTTTATGTGAATCCTAAAATGGAAATAGTTTCATATTTCATATCAAAACATTAATTTCATAGCACATAAATTTATATAATAAAATAGTTACTAATGTGAATTTCTTTCAAAACAGTCAAATATAAGAAACTTTATCAATGAAGGCATCAATTAACATTTCAATGAAAACATGGTATCATTACAATCATATCACAAAATTTAAGAGTATAGGGGTTATGTTAGTGTAGGGATTATCATATCTCTTAGTGATATATGGATCTTGTTATGAAAACATCACTATATCCCCTAACTTGGGTGAATATGAGAACACCCCCAATGAATTCACTCCCTACCCTCATTGCGGTTATTCATCATTTCATCATAAATCCATAGCTTCATTGATTTATGAAATTTATATAATTTCTAATTGGATCAATCTACCCATGAACCCATGTGATTCAAAAAAATTAACAATACTTTGGGATATCATTAATTTCAATCGTACAGAAATCATTTCAATAAATCATTTCATTCATCCCCAAGTTCATGTTTTAAAACATTCCATTTGATTTCAAAAACAAAATAATATTTTTTTCATCCTGAACTAATTAATTTAAAATAAATTCTTCATATTTAAAATCATATAATATAAATTACATCTATTCTAAAATTTCATTATTAAAATCATGCATCACATCATTCATCTCAATTAAATACAATTTTTCAAAAATCTATAATTTATTTCAAAATCCATTGTCAAACAGATTTCATCACGCATACTATACTATTTCAAAATCATTAATCAAAAGATTAAAATATAGATTTATAAATCAATATGAAATTAATTTCAAATAAAAAATTTATAGAAGTTTAAAATGATTTGAATTTCCCTACAAAACACATACCTTATTCCAGGATTACACCAACACCCAAAAGGGGGTCCACAAATGAAGAAATATAATGGTATATAATTTGTCATTAAAAGATCCATGAAATTAAATCCAAAAATGAAAAATGAAATTGAAAACAATCACATTAATCCATATCCACTAATGAATAAGAAACATGAAAGTAAAATATATCATGGATGGAACAAAAATACACTTACCAAGAGAGATTCAACTCATCAAATGACACTTCGATCTATAATGTTTCATGTTTTGAAGGGAAAAAGTATCCCTAACATGGTCTCCAAGATGATTATGGTATGAACTGTTTTTAGGAAGATATGATTATAGTCTTACTGAAGATTAAAATAAAAATAGTTATGATACTAACCATCTCAATATTTCCCCTATCAGTAGAACTAGATAGCCACATGCTCCTACTAGCTAGATAGTAGAACCTACCAGAATAGTTGTACTGCTAATAACCCCATAGACATTTCACTAGTATTTAAATGGATGGTTTATGGGTTTAAAATAATAACTATTTTCCTCCATCCAACTATCATAGAGCTAGTGCACCTCCATGAGTAGCCAGAGGGATTCTTGAAGGAAAAAACTACTCTTAGCCTCCCACTAGTCGGCTGGTGTCACTCATACACAAGAAGATGGACCTTCTATAGCTTTTATAATAATAGTATGAAGGACTTTATAGTGGTAAAATACTCTTACATCTCTCGAAATCTCAAACAAAAACTAAAAACTCAATACTAACTCCTAAAAAGGATCAAACAAGAGGAAATCAACCAATAATCCATATATATGACCTGATATGACAACAATAATAAGTAGATCTGAGATAAACCAAGGATCATACCTAAAATATAGTGTCATGATGATTAAATTATCTCCCCCATAAATGATTTTCCCCAAGAAATCCATTCAAAAAGACTCAAAATAAAAGTGGTGAGGCCACTACTCTCTCATATATTCCTCACGGTCCCACGTTTCATGAGAATTGGAACCATGTTTCCATAACACCATAACTAAAAGTATGGACTTTCCATGAACAAAGATCATCTAAGAATCAACAATTTGATCATGTTTCCTAGTAATAGTTATATTAGGTTCTCTAATGAGTTCCTCACTACTGAAAATATGATACGAGTATGAAAGATACATTTTGAAAAGAATCACAAGAAACACATCCTGTATTGATGTTATATGAGGTGAAAGGGCCATTAGATAAGTGAAATTATTAATCCTCAAAATAATATAAAATGGTCCCACGTATCTAGGTGATAACTTATCTTATTTTCCAAGATCTCAATGACCCAACCAAGGAAATACTCTCAAAATAAAATGGTCACCTACTGAAAACTCCAAAGGATATCGATGTTGATCCATATAATTCATTTACAAACTTATCTTTTTGTTACCATTCAATAACAAATAATCTAAATCTTTGTTTTCCACTCCTAGACCAAAATACGTCTCACAATGGTAGCTTCACAAAAATCTAACCAATAGAGAATAAATATATATATCCTCAAAGGGTTATATACTAATGGGAGAGTGTTAATTATTTTTTAGAAAAAACATAGAAATTCCTAGGTGGAAATCTTGGTATCCTACAAATTTGAGGACACTACCACAAATAGTTTCATCCAAACTCTATATTGCACATTATATCTGACCATATATCTAATTATAGTACTAAAAGGTTCAATCATGATCTATGTGAACACTGATAAGGATAAATAAGGAATTAATTTTCTATTATTTTATAATTTATTACTTTAAAATGATCTCACATCCTATTAGTGTGATTATAATCTATTGGAAAGCAATAAAACCAACACAACAACATGAAAACCATTATTTACAAGGTTCACTACTCATTAAAGAAAACCTAGTCCTTAACATGTTTAAGAGGAAATAACATATAGCTAAAACTATTAGAAAATAATCATTTGACTGGTTAAAGAATTAAAGAAATACTATATCACTTGAATAGAAATATACTCAGTCAATATTTCATGTTCTCCTTCCATGGATGAATGGTATAGAAATGTTTTGTAAAAACTATAAGAACCTTCATTAACATGCATCAGTATTTTATCACTATGATTCTTTTAATTTCTCCATGCACACCGTTATTGAATTTTCTTATTTATATTATTACAAAATAGCCAGTAAGAAAATATTTCAAGACATTTATATGAAACTATCCAACTAATATTTTATCCATTAGGTATACACAGTCTGTTGAAATTCATTATGTTACCTTATTTTTCTAACTAATTCTATTTGGTTGATCACATCAATTTTACCAGTCACAGATTTTTTTTGTTCTTCTATTTCCAATTCAAACTATTTTTCTAATTTCTTCTTCAAAATATTCATATGATGCCAAATGATGGGAATAATCCATCCAAAATTCATCAGAGCAATTGCATTTTAACTTCTTCATCTGATTGACTCTCCACATAATCATTGCTTTTTCTAGACTCCACTTATTAACATGTAAAATCACTACAACTTCCCTTCTCAATATTTTGTTGGATTCCTTTAATAATTAAGGATCATGCATGTATGTAAAATTAAAATTTACCACTCATATTTGAATATATCTATAAAACTATATAAACATATGACCACCTTAAATTCTCCTAGATTTTAGGAACTATCCATAAGACATGGATTCATTGATATTTGTCATACCTTATTAATATCTCAATTACAATCATGTCTCTTTTCACTATGATATTTGGGATGTTAAATGGTAATATTATAATCAATAGATTTATTATATTTATGAATATTTCATAAATATATTTGATACATCCATTGGTTTCATGTAAAGACCCGTAAATTTCAAGGAAATGTTTTTCTTAATTTTCTTTGGAATTTTAGAAGAGCACAGTTTCTGACGGCACCTGATTCTGAGGCCCGGTGTGCCCGGAATCATTTTCCGAAGTTTGGCTCGGGTACGTTCAGTGAATGGACGAGCGGGTTTTTCTAACTTTTGAACCGGTGCCCAGAATCAAATTCTGAGGGCACCGATGAAATCGCAGCCCCGGTATTCGCTTAGAAACGCCTCTTCCGGAGTTGCGTTTTCTCGGGTGTGGTTTTTAATTTTCGGGCTTAAAGTTAAGAAATAAAATAATTTTACGACAACTTTATTTTATTTCACTTAAGCCACTTGGAAGCCACTTGAAGCCACTTAAAAGTGGCTTAAACTGAGTTGAACCAGATAGGATGCTATCCAGGAAATATCCTACCCCCTCGGTAGGATATTTGTGAGGTGGGGCCCGCATGAGCCCCGCCGTTTCTTTCTGCTAATTAACGCACCCGCGAAAACCCGTCATTATGAATGTCAATTGACGCGTTTTCTTAATTTCTTAACAGACCATTTAATTGGGCGGTTTATTTCGTAAATTAAATGAGCTATTTCTTTTGTTGAATTAATTCAACGAATTGATGGGTCGTTACTTACCCCTTTTCGTGTGTTGGCATAATAATAAAAAAAGACCAACCAAAATCTTTTGGAGGATTACTCGTTGAGAGAGGATCCTTGAACCTTCATCCTACTTCACGAAGAACATGAAGAACGCGAAGAACGCCGAACCCGGAAATTGACGACGCGACGCCGTGATCCGCGACGCCGACAACGTTCTTCTGCGATGTCTCTTCCTCCGCGACGGACCTTCGATCGGCTGCTTGAGGTAAGAGTCTCGGACCTTCCTTTTAATCTCCTTCGTGGTTCTTAACCAAAACACGGATTTAATTAATTAAATTAAATCTGCTGTTTCATGGTGCGTTGAGTTCGTCGACTCAACGTCGTGTTTTGTGACGACGTGACACCCTTCCGCGACGACGCGACGATCTCCACCTTCCACGACGAGAAATTCCGCAAAGAACACTCACACGTGGTGACCAATGAGGTAGGGATTTTATTTCTGGAATTGCCCTTTTTCCTGTGTTATTTCCGTTCAAGAATGAATGACCCGGACATAAGAACAATTTTATTCCCTTAAAATTTTTGAATTCATGTGTTGATATTGTTTCCTCCCGTTGTTTATCTCTAACGCGGAGGGTGCGGGCCAAACGAACACGGCCCGACAACCCTCCGTCGTTCTTCATTTTTGTGCGGATATGAAGGGCGATGAAAGAATGTGCCGCAATGGATGTTGGATGATTCCGCAGTGAAGGACGAGTCCCGGGAAGAGTAGCGGCGCAGGCGGGAACAAAATCGGACCACTGAAGCGATCCCAGTGGCCCGCGGAACACGCCGGCGGCGCGGGTCTCCGGCGCGGCGGCGCCGGCAGCTGGGAGCGGCGGCGCCCCGGCGCGCCACGCGGGTCCGTTGCACTCGGACGCGGAAAAGCCGCGTCCTTGACTCAGCGCGGCCCCATGCAGGGGGTCGCGGTACCACCAGGCCGCGGGGGCAGCGCCCCGCGGCGCCTTGGCTGTTCGGCCGCTCGGCCGAACCGAGCCAGCCCGGTCCGACCGGCCGGGCCGCGCCCTGGACAGACCGGACCGGGTCGGGTCGACCCGGTTCGGCCGACCCATGGGGGGTCGGGCCGGGTCGGCCCTGACCCGGACCCCCCGTCTTCGGACGGTTTTCGTTCAAACGCTCGTAACTTGAGTTACGAGCCTCCAAATGACTCGCCGTCAGCGGAAACGAGATCCTTGGATCGAGATGGTAGTTTTGGTATATCGCACTCAAGGTTTCAGAATACATTGAGTTCGGCCGGGTTGGTTCGTACACGAAACCAACCGGGCCTTCGGAGCGGAAACACTCATATCTTGAGCCACGGACGTCCGATTGACGTGCCGTCAGCTTTGTTGTTTTCCTCTATGTGAGACGGATCTTTTGGCATACTTCACCCAAGGATTGGACGCAGGTGGAGTACGGTCGGGTTGGTTTTTCCTTAAAAACCAACTGGGCCACTGGGACGAAAAAGCCAATAGCTCTCAGAACGGGCGTCCGATTGACGCACTGTCTGCGATGTTGAGTTCCTGTTGACGGTACGGAACTTTTGGATACATAAACTTCGTACTTTGTGTCAGTTGATGTATCAGCCTCTCGGCTCAAGGAGCAGACCCTCCCGAACGAGCTTGCTGTGTGCGAAACCCTAGAGCTGGCTGCGACTGCTTCTTCGACAGCGACGACTGTGCAGAGATCCTTCGTGGACTCCGACGACGACCGTGCAGAGATCCTTAGTGGACTGCGGCGACGACTGTGCAGAGATCCTCAGGGGACTGTGGCGACTACTGCACTCAGAGATCCTGCGTTGATCAGTGCTACAGGTCCTGTGTGGGCTCGGTCCTGTGTGGGCCCGATCCTGTGTGGGTCTGATCCTGTGTGGGTCAGCGCTCAGCGGTTCTGTGTGAGCCAGTGCCTACAGGTCCTGTGTGGGCCCGATCCTGTGTGGGTCATTGCGGGGGTTAGTTACCTATCGATCATTCGTGGGTTCGACGACTTAGATAGATCAGTGATCATCTTTATCATCATCCGAAGAAGTATACCTGTGTGAGCTGAATCATGTGTTACTCTCCTTTGTGGATTGTGTTGAGCTATCCTGTGTGGATTTACTGTTTACTCTCCTTGTGGATTGTGTTGAGCTATCCTGTGTGAATTTACTGTTTACTCCCCTTTGCGGATTGTGTTGTGCTATCCTGTGTGGGTATACGTTTTGCTTTCCTGTGTGGACTGGGTTGTGCTTGTGCTCGGACATTGGAGCCAAACAAGAATTGATGACTTAGGTATATGTATGGGCATATACCTAAGCCGTGTTAGATGTTACTTCGTGTTTGTATCTTTCCTTTGTGGATTATACTTTGTGGATTTCAGGAGACCTTAGGGGGTCTCGGGGTCCCTACTGAGTAGCTTATACTCACCCTTGCACGGGCTATGCCAGCACTACGTTGTGTTGGTTGCAAACGACGGACAGCGCTGATCGTGGGGGAGGCATGCGGAGCAGGACGGTACCTGGAGGTGGACCACTGGGCGGGACGTACTCAGAGCGGTCAGGTGGACCCGAGGAGTAGTGGAGGCTATCTGTACCCACCCTTCAGGTGGGACTTCCAGAGGACGGCTCGACGCTGCGGCGTTTACTTTTCAGTTGCTTTTTTTCTTTTCAGTTGTACTTTACAGTTGGGCTTGTATTTCTGGCCCTCTTTTACTTTCAGCACAGCTTGTTACATTTTTACTTAGTGTTTACTTTTCCTCTTGCTTACTATGTGGTGCTTGTTTACTTTTCAATGGAAATGACTTCCCTTTTGTTGGGATTTACACCTTGGTGCTAGTCGCCAGCCCCTGGCCTATGGAAGGCGAGCTTGGGGTAGTCACAGCACGGGCCCCGAGGACGGGTCGTGACATTTCACTTTTATAATATCTTCGACTGATGAACCTCATACGGTAATAATTGACTGATGAAATCTCTTGGAAACCTCTAACCATTCCCTTCACTTAGAAACCATTGACCGATAATCCTTGCACTGTTAGCTTTTTTCAAACACATCAAATATCGTTTTATGTTTGTTGACTTTAGGACATAAACTCGATCATTCAGAGACTACTTGACTTCAAATATTAAACATTTTACATAGCCTTCGGATATGATTTGTACAAAAGAAAATAATATTCTACACAATTAACTTTATTCAAAACCATCCATCTAATGAAATTATAAACAATCATTCAAATGACAGGTAAATTTTCTTCTATCAAAATAAACCCAACCAATCATATTTCAAAGAGGTTTTTCTAGTGAACATGATTTGATGACTTTGATTATTCATGATCGATGATCCTATACACATAATTCTATTCAAAGAACTTTTTACTTAACCCATACTAGTGAACAAAGTTGAATTACCATCCAATATTCTGTATGATGTTCTTTGTTCGATGACATTTCATAGAGAACACTATTTCAATCTTCTTCAAACTTCCTTAGATCGATAAAATTTATAAATGCCTGGATGATAGAACTTTGTAAAAAACACTCAAATTGGTAAAATTATTCCTATATACTTTGTACAAATTTGAAGTAAAATATTTTTATATTCACACATTTAGTAGACAACATCATTTGGATGAAATCCACAGATCCTCATACATTGAAATTTATACAAAAAAATATTATTAAACAATTTTCTACTCAACATAGATTCATGAGAACCTTTTGTATGCATGACATGTGGATCTTGTGGAAATAAATGAATCATCTATGTTTACATAACTAAATATTATTTTTTATGGAACATGAGATAAAACATGGATAAACAGTTAGTATTAAAACTCTGACTGATCATAAAAAAAATATAAAATATGACTATTCGACTCAGACTAACACACATATGTAGATATTATTTTTATGATAAAATTTCATGGAACGTGAAATTGTGTATGTTTATTTTTTTTGAGTAAAAATACCACACTTTGGAAACCCTTTTTCCTTTACCTTTGTTTTAAAACATTTCCAAACTTCTCAGCCCCAACAATCTCCGACAATGTATTTTCTTATCATCTAAGAAACAAATATCAATAAATCATTGAAACTCAGGTAATATATTTGCTATCCTAACTTATAATCCAATGGGAGTTAAATAAAAATAGTAAATATGAATCATTGAATAAGAATACCATGTTTATTATAAGAATAATTTTTTGAAACATGCATTATTCCATTTAAGTAACATTTCTTAAAAAGTATCTGGAACTTTTCCTTCCGCATTGAAATTTCACCATTAAAAACATTAACCTAAAAGAAAATAATTTCCTACATACACTTCAATAAACTATTATAACAATTCACACATGAAAAATTAACATTAATAACTTTTAAAAAATCCCCCTAAATGTTTTCCCCTCCCTAAAATGGTTTAGAACATACCAATAGATAGATTTTGTGTTATAGATTTTTCCCCATTGAAGAAACTTTCCAAATACAAGATAATAAATGGGGTGGATATCACATATCATATCATTAAAGGGAGGGATATTTAACACCCATTATCAACCTCAATATATGAATTTTTTACTTCGACAATGGTTTAGTGAAGATAATAGGAACATGTTCCCATATAAGAAGAGTATTAATGTTCATTTCATTCGTATCTATATTTTTACTAGCGAACTAATATTTTATATCAATTTGATTGGATCAATATTGTTTCACTGGATTTATGGTGATATTTATAGAACTTTTATTATCACAGACAAAGAGAAAGGGAAACTTCATGTCAACTAAAAATTATTCCAATTGAGTCATCATATACATTTACTATATAGAAGCTTTAGTGACAACCATATACTCATATTTACTCATTCATATAGTGATTTAACATTTCTTATTTGTATTCTATCTCGATTGTCTTTATCCTATGAAAAGAACTCCACCATATATTCTCATTTATTATCAACACAACCTACCCAATATGAATTTTTGTAAACAAATAGTTCATTCCTTCCTGATATGTCATATTTTATTTCAAAATCAGTTGTGCCTTTGATTTATAATTGGATTATTTTCCTTAGCATAATATGATATTCCAATTTATCCCTTTGATACCTAGAGAATAATATAATATAATAATGTATATCTTCTATTTAAGCTGTTATATATAAAAAATTTCCAACCAACTTATAATATCTTGAGGATCAACTAATTTAATCTCTCTATCTTTTAATAACTTTATTCCCATAGAAATAGGTGTGGAAGTAGATTTTAATCATCCATTCTAAGCTTCATTAATTTTTTTTTAAAATTATTATCTTGTGATAGGAAAATGTATTTCTTATTTTAATATTTTCAAAATCCAAGAAAGTGTTTAATTTCTCCTACCATAGAAATTTGAAATTACTTGTTCCTACATTTAGAAAATTGTTTCACATATTTGTTCATAATTATCTACAAATATTATATCATCATCATAAAAATAACAATGAGGTAACCCACTTTATATTACTTTGTGTTAATATTACTATTAATTTTTCTTTTCATAAATTTTATATTACCTAAGAAAGTATCTAATATATAATACCAAGATAAAAGTTCTTTTTCCGAACCATACCAAGCCTTATTCAACATAATACATCAATTTTATATTTTCAATGTATGAAGCCACAAATTTTTTCTATATAAACATATCCATCATGTTCCCTATTGAGGAAATAAGACTTGAAATCCATCTAGAATCTTTTATATTGTTATTGTGTTCGGATAACAAGAAGGATTCAAATGGTTTAAAGCCTTTATACTGACGAAAATGTCTCATCAAAATAAATTCCATAGTTTTTTTAGTAACCATTACAATTCAAGAGTTACTTTTTCTTACCACTTCATCCTTTTCTTTTTTATTTTTTGAAACTCCCAATTTGCCCCAAACACATTCTTTTTTTTTGAGTAAAAGTTCCCATGTAACATTCTAATCAATATGACATAACTCTTCATTCATAAAATAAATCTAATCTTAAATCCTCAATTCTTCTTTAACAAATTTTTGCATAATATATGGATATAAACTAGTATGTGAATCTAAACTTGATGTTCTTCTCATTTGGACAGATTTATCTTGATCATCATTGATGTTGTGGGCCTCTATTTGCTTCCTCAGATGGGGATGAGATGAAAATAATTGTTCATCATTATTTGAGATATCTGATTAAGAATATTAATCTCATATTGATTTATAATTATTACTATTATTATGAAATGTTTCATTTTTTTAACTATAACCATTTCATCTTCACTTCCTCTTGTATCTTCAATTGACTATGATGATTGCTTATTATATTTTTTAATAATTTTACATCTATAGATTAAAAAATTTATAGTGTTTCTTTATTATAGAATATATATCCTTTAATATTATACGGATATCCAAGAAAGAATCCACAAACACTTCTCTAATAAAAAATGTTAATATTCAATCCTTACTCTTCGATAATGCAAGGACATATAAGTACTTTTATATAACTCAAATATGGGGTTTATTACTAATATATCTTATTAGGTGTCATATCATAGTTTTTTTTGTAGAGACATAAATTCTAAATATGATATACAACTCAAATATCATTCCTCTATAAGTATAATGAGTTATCATCCTCATTCATGATAGTTCATTTCATATCCTCCAAGAAACTATTTCTTCTATCAGAAACACCATTCGATTTTGGTGTGTATAGTGCACCAAAATATTTACATATTCCATACTTTTCTAGATAATATCTAAACTACCAATTTTTTAATTTAGAATAATATTGAGGTCAACTATTCTTAATAGAATATCCACATTACTTATATATATATATCGCAAAACTCATATAAATTTTGGGAGCCTCTAATATATGTTTCAAAATTGTAATAAAATTAATATAAGTAAAATCTTAAATAACATAAATAAATTACTTATCTCAATAGTTTGATTTTTTTTCCCATGGACCCACACATGTTAGAATGTATCATCTACAAGGGAGTAATTGAATTTATCTCAACTTTCTTATGTACTTTGTTTGTAATAATCCCTTTCCTGCTTGTGGAATAACAAAAAACTCTTCTTTATGTCATGTTATGAATATCATAAATAATTTATCTCTTTGTTTGATATCTCATATTTCTCTAACACATATGACCAAAACTTTTATTCAATAGATTATTTTCTTCTATCATGCTTAGAAATAATGAACTATATGTGTAACACCATTAGATTTTATGTAATTGTTTTTTAAATAAATTTAATTTGTTAGATAACTCGACTAACATGTGACATGGTGTTTTATCAAAAAATGATATACTATTAATATTATTATTTACACATGACCATTATAACCTAGACATTAAACATTGTGTTATGAATAGGAATAACAATATTTTCAAAATTATTTATAGATTAATTAGATAAGTAAAATATATTTTTAAAAAATTACATAACGTTTACTAAAGTCTATAGGTACTTTAAAAATATTTTTTCTTAGAAACATAATTTTAATACTTTTTGTGAAAAAATAATAAAATAATTTTTTCCAATTTGGGAAAATTTAATGGAACATTTGTTACTTTAATTTTTAATAATCATGTAAAAATTACCTTAGGGATATTTTTAGGATTTTTCCAAAAAGTTTAATTTTTATGAATAGTGAATAAATTGGGTTTTTTATTAAAAACTACCTCATCGTTTATATCATTTAAATGGTTATATTTTTCATTAAATTGTTTCAAAAAAATATAACTAAGCTTATTTTATGATTAATAAAAAAATTTAAATTTTAATAAATTTATTGTTTAATTTTTATATTAATATGTTTCATACTTTTGAAATGTTTTTCTTTAGAAAATTGTTTTTTATTCGCACCGACGAGTTTAATTTAAATTTAAATTCTACCACTTTTATGAGTTTAATTTAAAAAAATGGATTAATTAATTGTAATAATCATATTTAATATTTTATATTTATTTTAGCTTAAATTTGTTCAAAATAATTAGAAAAAAATAATGAAAACTTTTATTATGGTTTTGGTAAAAATGGGTATATGGGGCGTTAAACCAAAATGATAATGATTAAAATGACCCAATTTTTTTTTAAATTTTATTTTATATCAATATGTACACCATATATCATCTATTTTTTAATAATGATCCATTTTTTTGATCCTTGTGGAATGTGTAAAATGTTGGTGTAACATTTTCATTTCAAACATTCCATATGTGCCCTCTCCCTTACTAATAAAAGGGAACCCCCTCTAATCTTCTATAAAAATGTTAAAATTATTTTAATTCAGAAAATACATAAAAAAATATAATATTTTATTCTTTACAAATTCTAAGAGGTCTTAATTTTATTATTAATATATCATAATAATGATTTTGGTGCTAAACTGAAGTTGTTTTATGAAGAATAGGTATCATTCTTAACTAGGCGTTTTATTTTATTTATTCTCCCACCTACTTAAACTATTATCTAAGTATGATGATATAATAATATAATTATCTCCTATATAATAATATGTTATTATTTTAATGTGATCACAAGTATTCATCTTCTCCTTCATCAAATGGGAAACGAAATAATTGATCGTGTGTAAGGAGAAATGGCACCTCAAGAATTGAGATACTTTTTTCCAACATCACCTCTCAGGGATGGATATAATTATTTATTTAGTGTTTATATAGTGTATTTTTGAATTCATAATAATTATGGAATCATAATATCACATATAAATTCTTACAATACAATCCATTGTAAAAGGATAATATCGCTCATGCATATATGTGGACTACCACATCTACAAAGCTTTGTGATATGTTTTTCATTTTAATTTTTCATTGTAGGTAATTAGGATGAATATATTTAATATATATTACATATATTATGTAAATTTAATTATTTAGTATTTTACTAACAATTACCTTTCTTTTATTTTATATGTCGAAAAATGGTAAAAAGTATTCTTGTCTGCATACGACTTACTATCTTAATGAACGATGTAATTCATTTTTTATATCTACCTTTTATGGAAAATTTTAAATATATAAATAATGAATGTATTTTATATTTTTGTTGTAAATAAAAACACATATATTATGGAACCATGATAAATGTACAGGGTTCAAAACTACTAAACCAAAACATGCATGGCAAACAAAGTTGTTATTACCTAAAATAATGATATTAACAAAGAATTATTTATGAATGGATAAAAAAATAATAAGTGAATGATATATTGTATGATATATGTTATTATGGTTATTTAATATATTTATAATATAGGAGTTTAAAATATATATGAATAATGTTGATTCTTGAGGTAAGATATTTTTGTCTCGATTTTATTTCTATGGGACACCTTATATTTTATGAAATTATTTATTTTTAGTTGTTTATATAATACCCAAGAATTTAATTTATTATTACTCTCACAAAAATTATGGGATATAAATTTCCATATAAGGTACATTGTTTATTTGGGATTATAATTAAAAAATAAAAAAGTGGTGAATGTTTTATGTTACAATCTCATTGTTTATGTAGATTGTTTACGATTAGGTTTCTGAGGAAAATATTATGATCAATTTAGAAATCCTATATTTATTACAATATTGTTACATAATTTTATAGAAGAAACAACATAAAAAATTTCAAGAACATGGATAAAAATTTATAGTGTCTAGATAAAATTAAGATAATGTATAAAATTTACAAAATAAAACATTAACATTTATTTAATTTTTTTTCATTACCTTCATAGTGGTCTTATAATTCTACTTAGTATTGGTAATCTCCTGAGGTTACACATTAAAAAGGGGTGATATAAAATCCCAGTTAAAGGATATAAGACAAAATGAAACAATATTACATGGGGTTAACATAATCATTATAATCATAACATAGGTATAAGATCATAATCAATATAGTAAGCATTAAGAAAAGGCTTGGAATATGGAAATGCATAAAAATGAAACATCATCTCTTAGTGGTCAAACACTATACATAGTGGTGAGAAAAGGTAGAATCATGTTGAAAAATATTTCACTTTTCTCATGATATAAATAACATTTCCTAATGCATTGGAGAATTATATAATTCTAGGTGCACCAGTAACACAATAAAATTTACATTTCACTATATAATTCAGGGAGAAACCTTCACGTCACAAAAATTACATTATCATCCATTCCACATAGAACATATATAAATCTTGAATATAATATAACCCATATAAATGAATGGGTTTCATTTCATAAGTAAACATTAATAAAATTTTGGTTCCTTAATGATGTAGGAAATAATATATTTGATATAAAAATCATCAACCTTGAGTGAAGAAGAATAAATCTCGTGAATTAAAAGGTGTGTGTTTTTTTAAAGAATAAGTATTTTGGAAGACAATTTCTATAAACCCTAGTAGAAAAAATTTAAATCCCAAAAAAGGTAATATAATGATGAATAAATTATATTTAAGGAATATACCTTCTGAAAATGGGGTTAAAGAAGGAAAACCCAAAGAAAGAGTGTTGGGTTTGAGAAATCTCCTTACATTATGTCGGAATAGTTTATTCACTTTAATATCGTTTATAATCACATTGGATTGATTAATTAAAATATAAAAAACTTTTTATACAATAATTTGATTCATTATGGTTTCATTAGGTTAATTTATGGGCTTTGGGATGAGTTATAGAGTTTAATTCAATCATTCATAAGAATCCATTTTCATGGTCTTCATGATTCATTCTCTTGCATATATGAATGGAAGTTCTTGTAAATTATGGATTAATATAAAAAACTTTTATTATATGATATTAATGATATCTTATAATTTTAAATGATATTATAAATAATTTGGTTATATATTATGAGGATAAATAATTAGGTAAAAGTTAATGATGATTATTTAAGTTGATTTTGGTGGGTTTTCGATCACAAATTTTTTTTTGTTTTATCATTTAGTATTGTGTGTAAATTTTAATTCCAAAACATAAAAAGGATTTTAATATACCATTTATAATATTTCGTCCACCATTTAATGGTTTTAATAACATCCTTGAAGGTGTTAAAGGAGAATGAAATTGCATCACACATAATATCTATAAATTGACACATCACAGGTGACGATTTAATTTTTAGAATGAAAGAGAGAGAGAGAAAGGATTTTGATGATGGATATTACAGTAACATGATATAATTATAGTATATAAAACATAATGTATTTATCATACCTTTTTTATAATATAATGTGAGGATAAGATAAGAAAATAAATGTAATTGAAAATATATTAAAAGAAAAAGGAAGCGGATTTTACCTCTTGAATCTCTCCTCCATGACTACCACCATAGGGAAACATTTTTGGTCTTTTGATGAGACCAAGAGCTTTTATACATGGGTAAGGGGATAGGTAATATTATTGGGAATAATTAGGTAAATTATAAAATCATTATAGGTCATAGTAAAAGTGGGGAAGAGGGGTTCTATTTATAGTGTAGGATAGGGGTGTTTTCCCCATTATTTAATTCAATAGTTTATTATTATTGCTCAAGAATATGAATAGTTTAAAAGTTATATATATATATTTATTTAAATAATGAAGTATGGTTTAAGTTAAATGTTATTACACCATGCTTACATCAACATTGACTCAAAAAGTCATTTATATAGTATTTATCAAAATTTATCGCATTTTACTATTCATAAGGATCATATTACTATTCTAAAGGTCAATTTATTTTTTTTATCAATATTTGATAATTAAATTCTACAAATAATGATTATTTAATTATTTATTAATTTATAAAGTCAATATTATAGTCTATAAGTGATTTTATTGGATTAATATTTTATGACATTACTATAAGAACAGAGAAATTCCATTGATAAAAGTTTTGTTCATTACACTATTCCACATTTTGAAATTTGGCCCTGGAAATTTCATTTTACATAAATAGATGAGGATACATTTCCTTCATCTCCTCCTCTGGTTCCCAAGATGCTTCTTCATACATATGGTTCATCCACAAAATGTTTACTAGGTGGGTTGTCTTGTTGCGTATAACCTTATCTCTTAGATCCAAAATCATTATTTATTACTCCTCAACAAAGAGTTCATCTTCCAACTATATAATCTCCGAGTTCAATACATGTTATGGATATAGTATATACTTCATTGGGAGTGATACATAGAACACAATATGAAATTAAGCTATATTTGGTGGAAGTGAAACCAGATAGGCCATGACTCTAACATGATCAAGGATTTCAAATGGGTCAATATACCTTGGGATTAGCATCCCTTTCTCTCCAAACTGCTTGACTCTCATCCACTGTGATACTTGAAGGAAGGATTTATCCCCATCTTCAAAATCCATGTACCTTCAATAGTAGTAATGATATCTCTTTTTCTAACTCTAAGTACCTTTGATATGTTTCTTTATGGCTTGAATCTTCTCTATCATATCTTGTACAAGATCAAGTCCAAGTAGATTTCGTTCCTTAATATCATCCCAACAGGTTGGATTTCTATGTTGATTTCTATATAAAGCTTTTTATGGAGCCATTTGGGTAATTTAATGGAAGCTATTGTTGTATTATAACTCAAAAAATCTTATATGCTGATCCCATCCACCTTTTAATTTTAGAGAGAATTATCTTTTCATATCTTAGAGTAAATGAATATTCTTTTCTAATTAGCCACTAGTTTAGGGATAGTTCATGGTAAAATATAATTTAGTAATCATAGCATGTTGAAGTCTCCTATAGAATTTAGATGTGAGCATGAGATCATGATCAGAAACAATCGAGAGTGGAACCCCATATAGTCTTACAACATCCTTCAAAATATCATTGCATGTTTTTTAAGTGAGAGATATTCCCTAATGTTGATAAAGGGGTCATTCTTGGTGATTTGTTCCATAATAACTCATATAACATTATTTCCTTTGGAATTATTTGGGATACCCAAGAAAATATCCAAAGTAACATTCTCCCACTTCCACATGGGTGTAGGTAATTGTTTCATCATCCCTTTGGAAATATATCCCTCATCTTTAACTTGATTGCATATCAAGCGCCATGAGATTCACTCCATAATCACCTTGTTCATGTTGTCCCACCAAAAGTGTTCTCAGAGGTCATCGTACATCTTGTACTCCAAGGATGGATAGAAAACATTATCTATGTTCATTTTCCAAAATCTCCTTCTTTATCCTGTGGGATTAAGGTACACATATCCTCTTTCCGAAATGAATCACATCATCATCATCAATATGTATCTCTTATAGATTCCTTTCCTTTATTGTATTCAAATTCTTTTGTAACTCTTGATCATCCCTTTGTCCATCCTAAATTCTCTCTAAAATATATGGTTGGGAAATAATTTGTGTAAGGTAGGATTTATTCTCCTCCATTTGGTTTTCCAAATCCTTCCCTTTCATATCCATGCATATAGGGTCTTTCTCATTCTACAACATGGATAGGGTAACATTTTCTTTTCTTCTAAGAGTATCATCTAAATTGCTTACCTTTCTAGGATGATATTGAATAGATAAATAGTATTCTTTGATTAGATATAACCATCCCCATTGATTCATGTTGAGATCCTTTTGTGTCAATATATACATTAGTCATTTTTGATCAGTATATATGTCACACTACTCTCAATAGAAGTAGTGCCGCTAGATTTAATTGGAAAAAGTCATAGTTTATATCTCCAGATCATGCATCAAGTACTTCTATTCATGGATATTTAACTATCATATATAATAGGCTATCACGTCATAATATTTCATGAGAAAAAAATACAAGACTTTCTTTCAAGCGTCACTGTATATCACTAAAGTTTCACCAATTCTCGATAATGTGTGTACAGGTGCAGTTATCAGCCTTCTTTGTAGCTCCTTGAATTTTTCCTCACATTATTCTTCCTTGAAATAATTTACCCCTTTTCTTATTAACATAGTTAATGGTCTTGAAAACCATGATAATGTTTTCACAAATCATTTATAGGACCCTAATAAACAAATAACATTGTATATTTCTATGACACTATTGGTTTTGGTCCATTCCTTAATAACCGTTTTTAAGGGCCCACAAAATTCCCTCACATTTGATCACTTGTACCAAGAATGTGACTTAATGCATCAAAAATTCACACTTACTAAAGATGGTGAACACCTTCTCCTTCCATGATGTCAAAAACATAAGCCTTATATATTCTTCATTATCATCCTGATATCGATGTATATAATAATATCATGGATAAACACTACCAACTATTTGTCAAGGTAATGTCTGAATATTATATTAATATAATACATGAATATTATAGGTTAATTTATATGTTTTATTGGGATCACCAAAAACTCATGGTTCTCATTCCTTATACAGAAGAAATTATTCTAAATATATTCCTTCATCACCTTTAGCATAAAATATCAAGAACAAATATCCACCATTGAGAAGTATTAATCTCATCACAACTGATCAAACAAGTCATTAATCCCTAAAAGATGATAATTTTTATTTATGGTCATCTGGTTTAGTTCTTTATAATTGATACATAGCCACATTGATTCATCTTCATTCTTTACAAAGAGAACTGGTTCACCCGCAAGGTTTTGCACTGGGGCGTATGAACCCTTCTTCCAAATTCCCTTTCAACTGCTTCTTTAACTCCAACAATTCGATATGATTTATCCTATAGTGACACTTTGAAATAGGAGTAGCTCAGGGTATGAATTATATTGATAAATATAACTCACAATCTGGGGGGAGTCCTGGTAATTCTTTGGGAAATACATCACGATATTCCCTCATAATGGGTATTTCCCTTAGGTTGATAACTTCCTTTGACTCAACCATTTGAGTGGGGTATTCTTCTTCATACAAAATCAGAACCCACACCATTGAAGGATTTTCAAAAGGATATTCATGATATTCCTTACATTTTTAGCTGATTATGGGATGGTTATGAATATGAAAAGATATTTCCTTTTCATGATAGTTGATATGTGCTCTATATGATGAGAACCAATATATCCCTTGTATAGCATCGAATTCTACCAATGAAAGTATTATGTAATTTGTGGGAAGAATATTCCGAAACACATAAATAGGAACTGAGTCCACCATTTTAGTTGCAATAATTTCCCCACTATGTGTTTTTATGGATATCTCAACTTCATGGTTTCGGAGCTTCGATTAAACAATTCTAGAAAACATTAAATATATAAAAGAATAGATAGAACTAGAATCAAATAAAACATTTTCCATTATTTAGTTAATATTATGTTTTCCTTGTATAGATTTGTTTTCTTACTGCACTTCAATAGTAGTGATGGCATAAGGCTTACCTTGAATGTTTTTTGTTAGCTTCTGACACTAGTTTCCCATGAGGACTCATGGTTTAGTGCACTAGCATTAATATTCCCCTTATTATCTACAGATTAAGAATTAGACAATATTTGGTGCTCTCTTTTCTTACACTATATAGTCCTAAAGCATTATGTATTTTCAATATTCGTGATCTTGCTGGCCTTTTCTCCCACACTTAATGAACTTCCATATGCTGTTGAGGTAGTTTTCATGATACATCTTCCCAGATTTTTAACTTTTTGGTGGTTGAGTTTTATTTCCACCTTTGACATTATACCCTCCAAAATGAAACTCCATATTTCATTTCTTATCACCATAGACATGAGACCAATATCCAAACACAATCTCCACTTTTAGAACACATCGAACAACACCTTCTTAACTCTCAAAGCCATGAATTTCAAGATCTTTTCAAAGTTATGGTTTTAAAACACTAAGGAATCAACCAATTTTTCTATCATTTTTGATAAATACAAAAATAATACCTTTTAAGCCTTGTGAAATTATCTTCATAGGACGTGACACATTACCCTTCCTTCTTCTTCAGCTCTATAAATTCTCTCTCCATCTTTGAATGAATATTTTGAGGAAATACTTGATGAGATACATTATCTTAAATTCTTTACCCTCAATCTCTTCAATTTATTCCATTGTCTTATTGTTCTTAATCAAACACCACCATTGATCAAACACTTCATCTAGACTATAAATAGAGAGAACCACCTTATCCATCTCAGAATAGTTAATAATACAAATAATATTCTCTATCAAGTTGAGCCACTATTACAAAACTAGTATATTGGAAGATCCACTAAACATCGATGGTTATTTCCACATAAAACACTCGATAGATAGTTTCTCACACTTTGGTGAAGGTGGACATTCCAAATTTTTCATTTTATTATTCATAACCTGAGATAGATATGTAATAATTACCCTGATATTTTTAACTCCACCTCCTAAATCATAGGGGATATTGTTCGGGAAATAACTTCATTGTTCCTCGCACGGGTTTTTTCCTGGTTTCTCCTAGTTCTCGCCATTTTCTAAAATATAAAATGTTAGAAAAAAACATATGTTATAAAGTCATGAATAAGTTATTCCTTACTGAAATTAACTCTAAATAATTATCTTATTGGAACCTTATGTATATCATTTTCTTAAACAAAACATCTTGGGTGATTACAAATACTTAGTCTCATACTTAGGATTTTCACTAAGGTTCTATAATCCTAATACCTAAATTAACAAAATTATGATTTGATACCAACTATATTGACCCTGGTATTCTTACATTATTTTTACATCATTTTTAACATGAAAAACATAAATGTGTTTCACAACTAGGATCCAAGGTTTTTCTGTCTTGGAAAAATTAGTACTGTACATAATGTTTACAAAATAAAACATATACATTTATTTAATTCCTTCTTCTCTATCTTCTTATAGGTCTTCGCATTCTCCTTAGGTTAGGTAATCACCAAAGTGTATAAAATAAAAATGGGTGAGATAAATTCCTAGTATGAGGATATATAAGAACTTAAAAAAAATAAAATAGGGTGAACATAATAATTATCATCATAACATAGTCATATGATCATAATCATAAGAGGAAGCATTGGGAAAAAGGCTTGGAATATGGAAATTCATAAAAATAAAACATCATGTGTTAGTGGTCAACTACCCCACATAGTTGTGAACAAGGATAACATCATGTTAGCACATATTTAACTTTCATCATGAGACAAATCACATTACCCAATTAATTTGATCACTATATAATTATGGTATCAATGGTCATATCATAACATTTAAATTGTGCTATATAATTGTGGTTACACACATCACATAAGAACATTTAAATTATCAGGCATTCCACATAGAACATATATCCATCTTGAACTTAAAAAACACATGTAAAGGAAAAGTTTTGATTTCAAAATCATAAATTCATAAAATTTTGGTTCCCTAATTATTGAGGTAATAACATACTTGATATACTAATGAAGAACGTTTAGTAAATGAGAATCAATCTCAAGAAGTAAAAGCATTGTTTTTTTTGAAAAAAGTGTAATTTTAGAAAAAAAATGATTTTTATAAACTCTAATAGAAAACATGTATATCCTAGTAAATTTATGATAATTATGAATAAAATATGTTTAATTAGTATCCATACTTAAAATGAGTTGAATGTGGAAAACCACAAAGAAAGAGAGTTGGGTTCGAGGATTCCCCTTATTATATGTATGAATTCTTTCTTAAAATTAATATCCTTTATAGTCACATTATATTCACTAATTAAAACATATAGAAAATTTTAAACATGAATTTTATTTATTATTATTTTATTATGTTCATTAATGGTCTTTCTTAGGAATTTTATAGTTTAATTTCATCATTTGGAAGCATTCATTTTCATGGATTTCATGGTTGGTTTGCTTACATACATGAATAGAAGATCATGTAAAATTTGGATAAGTATCCAGAATTTATATTATATTTTAATAATTATTTTACAAAAGTTAAAATTATCTTAACTAATTTGGTTATATTTTATTAGGAATAAACATTAAATAAATGTTAATGATTGTCGTTTTAGGTAAATTTTGGTGGGTTTTCGATCATAACTTATTCGTTTTGTTTTATCATTTAGTATTTTGTATAAATGTTACTTCAAAAATATAAAAAAGATTATAAGATAATATTTATAATCTTTTTTCAACATGTTAATTGTTTTGTTAACATCCTTGAAGGCGTTAAAGGAAAATGCATGTGCATCACCCACGATGTAAGTAAATTGACAAATCACGGGCGGCGATTTCATTTTCCGAATAAAAAAGAGATAGAACTGAGTTTGAGGATAGATATTCCATTAAAAATATGTCATTTATTAATATAAAATATAATGGAGTTATCATGACTTTTGGATAAGATAACGTGAGGATAATAGATGAAAAGAAATAAAATTGAAAAGAAATTAAAAGAAAAAGGAAGAGGATTTTACCAGTTAAATTTATCCTCCTTTAGAACCTCCTTTGGGAAAACCTTTTTGTATTTTGATAATACAAAGATATTATAAACATGGTTAAGTGGATATAGAAGTTTATTATGAATAATATAGGAAATTCAAAAAATATCTTTATATGATTGAGGAGAAGTGGGTGTGAGAGTGGTATTTATATTGGGGGATATGGGTGTTTTCTTATTATTTAATTCATTAGTTTATTATTTTGGCTCAAGACTGTTGTTATTTTGATACTTATCTAAAAATATATTAAAATAATTAAGGATGGTTTGAGATTAAGATTATTACATCATCCACAAATCAATAATTACTCAAAAATTAATTTATTTAGCATTTATCAAAAAATTTCTTATTTTATTATTCATCAAGAATTCATGTTTTTCAGAAAAATCCAAAAAATTAAACCTGCTAATTTTTTAATGTGTGGAATTAAAAATTTAACTCCAATTTATAAAAATAATTTTCTAATTATTAGTAATTAAATTTTTATTTAAAAATAATTTACTAGGAAAATACAGATTTTAAAATTATAACTGATTTTATAACACTTTGAAAATTTCTTTAAGGTCTCATAAAATTATCTTAAAATCCCAAGACATAAAATTATTAATTTATGAATCCATTTTACAAAAAAAAATTAAATTATTTAATTATTCATTAAATTATAAGTAAATGTAGATGTCTTCCAAAAATACTAACACTTAATTACTAATTTTTAGAACATTTATTTACTTGTACTATTATATAATTATACATTACTTTCATTTATAAGATGAATAAATTTTATTTTTATATTAATGGGTGAGGGTATAATTAATTTCGTAGTTTTACTTTTTATAAGGGTCATATTACTATTCCTAAGGTCAAGATACTATTTCATTAGTATTGGATCCTTAACTTATAAATATACATCTTATTTCATTAATTCTTCATTTATAAAGTATTTATTATAGTATATAATTGATTTTATGTGGTTTATACTATATGAAACTACTATAAGAATGCATAAATTCAATTGATAAAATTTTGGGTCGTTATAATAAATCTTTCAAGTCATGTATTTTATGCTTCTCAACTCATTTTTTTCAGAATATTTGTTTTCCATCTATTTTTCTCTCTTAAAAGGATATTGATAACAAGAGAAATTTTTTTAATAAAAATTGATTTTATCTCTTTCTCCAATGGAAAATCATTTTTCTTTCATTTCCATGTATTCTGAAGAAAATAATGAAATATATTAAAATTATCTAATAATTGATTAAATAAATTTTCAACAATGATTGAATTTTTATAAAATGGTTTAACGAAAATATTTATGTGATTGTCCAAAAAAGGATCTTTTCAATTTTTATCATAAATTGTGAAAGGAATATTTTTTTGAACAATAATTACATGAACATAATTTCTCATTATCATCAATACTCAACGATTTAAATATTCCTATATAAGTTAACAATTTTATATTAAAAGAAAATTTTTCTTCAATATTTCAGATGTTTTTACATTTTAGAAGTTGATTTAAAAATGGAGAGGATACTTTATCAATAAATTTTCCAAGTGATCATGCAAAATCATTTTCTATCTAAGATGATATAAATTGATGTTACTAATGCTTTATTAGGTATATGGTCTAAGAATATGATCCTTATTCTTTTAATAGATTTATTATGTTAATGATGAAAAGATTTTTTTGAGACCCATTCATTGTCCATGTGTTATGAACTAATGAACTGATGGTATGTTTATAGAACTCATTCCTTTTCCATGGGTTATGCTATTATGAAATGATGAAATATTTATGAAAACTATCATTATTGTATGGGCTATTATATGGTGAAATGTTTGGGAAACCCATTATCCTTTTATGGGTTCTGTTACATTGATTTTTTCTCATATTGTGGAACACATATATTATTTTCATTATTTGATGGTTGGGACCTATATCATCATCCAATGCATTCGATAATGATTGATGTATCTTGATATAAACATTACTATAAAGGAAAGTGAACTCAGTATAGTAAGGTAATTTTTCTATTATGATAGTCTTGTGAGTCAATGTTGACTACAATGATGGTTTGTATAGTGAACTTAATCCACAGTGATTGACCTATAAATGATCCTTGAAATATGGGTTATTATTTCTTATGCTTACGTGTATTCCAAAAATCTATTCCATTTGTATATGTTTTTATCAAATGTATGATGTTATTTGATTCATTTATAATTCATGTCATATAAACTATCATGATTTTTTTCATGACTGAATGTTGTGATCTTTGATATGAAGGGTATGGATTTCAAATATTATTTTCATACTATCATAAACTTATTCTCATGTTGTTGTTATGTGATCATTGATATCTCCCTTATTTACACTAACTAAGAATTAGAGCTCACCCTTTCTTATGTTTCTATTACCCAAGGTATATATAAATTGCAAATCTATGATCTTCCAAAGAAGGGTAATAATAATAAATAACTGAGTGGGAGACTATGTATAAGTTTTATGACGTAGTTGATTATGTATCATAGCATCAAAAGCCACTAAAAATATATGACTCAGGAATGGATTTTTATTTTAAGAAATGAATTTTGGTTCTATAATATGTAATAGCATTGTATGAAAAGTTCTGAGCATTATTTTTGGTATCCTAAATTTTTTTTAACCCATGGAAAATACGATGATAAAATATTTACTAAGATCAGTAAGGATAAGTCTAAGGATAATTCAATGTATTGGAAAATGTCAAATAATTTTGATGAAGGATAAATTTAGTTGTCTCTAATAAATTAAATACCTATCTAGAGACTAAAAGTGAATGTTGGTCTAGAATAGTTAATACTAGCTCTAATAACTCTGAAAATTTTGTATTGGGCTTTCACATGATCATCACCTGCTGTATTACAATGCGCCTAATTGGTCACCTAGTTTGAAACTCCTATGGGATATGTTATATAAATTCAAAAAAAATATCTATGAACCATAATAAATGATTTCAATAGATGATAACCAGGAATAACCAAGGTTAAACCCAAGTTACAGTCAATTGAAAAGAAATTTTCATGATTTAGACATTCGATGAATGATTTTTCCTGATTAACCCCCTTAATTAATGGTTTTTGATGGTCATGAAGACCATTTTGGTTATAATATTGTATTAAAGATAGAATTAGTAATTTGAGTTGTTATTAAGTAAGATCAAATATTATGTTACCATATTTGAGAATAGTTATATTAATAATGACATGTAAATAGGAATTTTAATTCCAATCCTTAATTATTATATGTCGTAGTAGTAGTGAAAATCCCTAATGGTACAATGATTGTATCAAAATTTTATTATTCTTCCCAAAATTATTTTTTTGGGAATTTCCTTCCTTCACATATCGTTATCCTAGCTCTTTTTGAATTTAAATGTGTAATAATAATGGATAATATTTATCTACATAAATACCACATCCATTTACATAGAAGAGAAGTAACGGTTAATATTACAAACCAACGTATGATCAACTATCAATGTAATGATAAATATGAAAATCCAATGGAAATCACATCAATTGTATGTGTCTTTATTCCCATTAAAATGAAATGTTTATATCCTATGGTCGAGGAGAAACATAACATCCCCAATATGCCAACTGTTCAAAAGTTTAATAATGTATTTTGGGAAATTTTTTCTAGTTTTTTAAAAAATTGTGAATTTGGGTTCTCAGTATAACACATACCTGGTGTTATACATATTTAAAATAGTACCTATTGAATTATTCTAATTTAGTATATGTAATTGAAGAAAAACTCTTGGGGAATATTTAAAGTGGATTGATTTGGATTTGTGTTTAACCTTGGGGTGACCCTGTACTTTTTTAAAGAACAAATTTGGATCAATGTGACTATGTATTAATTATCAGGAGTTGAATAAGATCAAAATCAATAACATGTATCAGTTACCCATTATTTATCTCTTTCTTATCAAATATAAGGAACTAAATACACTTCCAACATTGTCCTTCATTTTGGATATCATCAATTCAGGGACACAAAATTTAATATATCCAAGAAAGAATTTCATTAAAGTTATCAAAACTATGATTAAATGTTGTTTCCATTTTTATTATTAATTCCCCTAATATCTTTATGGATTTAATGAATATATTCTTTGGAGATTATGTTAATATACTTATTGTGGTATTTATAGATAATATTCTTATCTATTAAATTAAAATGGAAATGTATGAAGATCACTTGAGAATTGTGCTAGACACCTTAAGGAAGGATAAATTGTATTAAAGAATTAAAAACTATGAATTTTGTTAAAAAAATATTTTTTTGTTATATAATCTCATGAATGAGTATATTAGTGGATTAATCAAAGACAAATTCGATTGAATGTTGGCCCAGACCAACTATGGTGACATAGACCTATAGATTTCTTGGTTCGGAAGGATATTATTGAAGGAGTGTGGAGAATTTCTCCGGACTACATAATCCAATCACAAAGATAAATTAGAAGGGAGCCAAGTTATTTTGGATAGAAAAATCTGAAGAAAATTTCAAGGAACTGAAAATAAAGTTAGTTATTATACATCTACTTACATGACTATTTAGTATGGAAGGGTTTGAAATCTATAATGATTCATCAAAGAGGGTCAGGGATGTGTCCTCGTTAAAAATGATATGGTGATAGATTATGCCTCACAATAATTAAAGGTTCATGAGAAATATTATCCAACTCAATATTTGGAGGATGATGTGGTAATTTTTGCATTAACTAAATGGTGGAAATATAATTATGGTGAAATCTGTGATATATATACTAATCATAAGAGTGTAAATTTTATATTCACATTGAAATATTTGAACAAATTACAGAGATGATTGTTGGACCTTATTATTGATTATGACTTCTCAATTCATTAACACCCTTGGAAAGTGAACAAGGTGGATGATGGTTTGAGTTGATGGGATCATTCTAGATTATCAAAGATGGGGATCACATAAGATACAATATTTATGTATTTTTATGTGATGGATTTAGAAATCATTGTGGTAGGGGTAAAATCCTATATTTCTTGAATAATTGTCCAACCATCTATCTATGTGAATATTCGAGAGGCATAGAAGGAAGACATAGAGCTATAGAGAAAGGTCATAAATTTTCATGATTTTAACCATGATTATAATGGAGTGATAAGGTTCAGGTACCATATATGTGTTTCTTATATACAAAATAAAATAGTTATTAGTTTAAGCCTATATTTTTTTATCCTATATTCATCCTGGAAGTACAAATATGTATCGATATTTGAAAGAGTGCGTCTGGTGGGATATAATGAAAAGAGATACTGTGGACATTTTGTCTCAATGCTTGGTATGTTATCAAGTTATGTCTAAGATACAAGTTTCTAATGGGATGATACAATTATTAATCATACCCTAATGAAAATTGGAAAACAATAAAATGGATTTTGTTATAGTACTCCCCTAGATGTCTGAAGGGCACAATGTTATATGGGTTGTAGTAAATTTTCTTAAAATGGTTGCACTCTTCATTTCTATAAAAAACAATTTATCATGGGGTGAACATTATAGGATATAAATTAAGTAATTTTTTAGGTTTCATGGGTTACCATATTAAATTGTATCTGATTGGGATCTAAGGTTTACCTCAATGTTTTGGTGGAGCTTTCAATAATCTCTTGATATAGAATTCAGTTTCATCTCGGTTATCATTTTCTTATGTATGGTCAGACTATGAGAACAACTAAAACCTTAGAGGATATTTTGATATCATTTTATTTGGATTTGAAATATATTTGAGGTCAACACCTACATCTAGTCTATTTATCATACTATAATATCATTCACACAAGCATTATGGTGACTTCTTATGAATCCCTATATAGAAGGAAGTTTAAAACATTAAAAGATAGGTATTAAGTAAGATAAATAAATATATTAAGACAATATCTATTCTAAGAAATGTTGTATAATGTTTGAATAATTCATCAACACATAAAGGAATTAAAAATTCAACAAAAAATTAATGTTGATAATTATTGATCTGAACTATAATATAAATTTGGTGTGTTGGTTTTAGGGGAATTTCTGTAACACCCCGAAATTTTATGAAAAATATTCTTTTTAATTTCATTAATGTCTTGTGTTGTACGCTACACCAAAAGAATCTTTCACAACACGCATCCTTGACTTGCCTTCCATTACACGCAAACGCGACCTTCCTCGATAGCGTGTGTAGTACGCAATAACGAGTTTCACTAAACAACAATATGCTATTAAGATATTATTAAAACTAGCCGTTATGAATAGTAATAACCACTTTTTGAAATTTTGTAAATTTTATTTTTCAAAATGGACTTCATTTATGGATTCGGAATATCGAAATTTGCTTAGGGTGAAATTTTGGTGATTTTCGGATAACTTTCATATTTTGATGAATGGTGAAAATTACTAAATTTTAATTAAAAACAACTTTTTCAATCGAAATAATTAATAGTGATAGATTATTATTTTTGAGTGGTTTTAAAGTATATTTAGAATATATTTCTACAATTTAATACAATGTTGTTCATTGGATGTAATTTCACATTTAAACCAGTTATAAACAAGTGTCAATCTTTTGATAGTTATTATCTCTTAAAAACACGCCTTTTGTTTTGACAACGAGAATTAATTTTTAAATTAATTAATGCAACCGATATGTTTTGAATTTGGTAAAATAGAAATCATTTTTGAGTTCATAATATCAAATATAGCTTAGGCCTAATTTTTGGATTTTTTCTGAAAACTTTCAATTTTGGATGAATAGTGAAACCACTAAGTGGTAGTTAAAAAAAACTGAATTGTTCATAAAACTTAATTTTACCGCTTCTGTGAGTGGAATTTCAAAAATCCAAGAGACACGGTTGATGTCAGTATGTAAAATGTGGTTCAATGAGATGAAAATAATTTTTGGTGAATAGTAACTTTTTACTTTTATTTACCACGGTTAAAAGTAAATAGGGTAATTAAGGGTAAATATGATATTATTATTACCCTAACACATGTCCAAATTCTATTGGATAAGTGTAATTCGACCTAAAACAAGCATAGGAATAAAATATGACCATTTAGGCCCACTTGTATTAGATTAGGACATTTATTATTATTTAATTCAAAGAAGAGTTAAAAGAGTTAAAATCAAAGTTTATTTAATAAAACATTTTTAATATAGGGTTATACATAAGATAAATTCGACTATAAATATTCATTAGAAAGATAAAAAGATTTCCTAAATAATGGTATTTTATTTGTAATTTGTAGACATAAAATAATTTAATTTATTTATGACACAATGATGATGCAGTAATTATCTTATTAATGAAATGTTGACATAATTGATGTTATAAATACTCAAATAAATATAATTTGAAACTTTTTATGAATTAAACTAATTTTATAGGTTAATATGACATGTTAGTATTGATTTAATTAACGTTTTTCTAACTTATCATTTTGTTAGGATTTTCACAAAAAACAATTACTAAATAGTGTCAATATTGACATAAAATAGTTTTTAAAACAAATATTATATTATTAATTGTTATGTTATTCCTAAAAATCTAAGGTTCGGCCAAATGACTTATATAAGGTTATATATATTACTAATAAACAATTTGGGGTTCGTTTGGCTTCTTAGAGTATGTTTATTAACCTTATAGTGTAAGAACACAAGAAGACACGGTAAAAGTAAAATTATTTAACTTAATGTTAAATTTAAATGATAAGGTTAAAATAGGAACCTAAACATGTCTAACTTCTATTGGATGAGATTATTTCGACCCATCCCCACCTTAGCCTCGAAATAAATCAATTTGGAGCTATTTAAAACCGAACTTGACTTTATAATAAAATAATATTTTTAGTTATTCCAAAGGTGCCCCTCTCCTCCCTTATAAAAGGGCGCCTCCTCCCTCTCTTCCTCACACAGCTTTGAGCCTTCATGCTCGGCCAAACCCTACCAAATTCTCTTCTACACTTCCCTAGAAACATCCTAGAGGTTCTGGTCTTCCTCAAAGACCATTTTTAGTGCCCTAAAAGAAGGTCTCAAAGAAGCACTTCAAAGAAGAGGTAATGTCCGTTACCGATTCTTTCATCTTTATTTATTCTTCCACTTCTTCTTATTTAGTTTTTTCATTATGAAGTAATAACATAAGTATAACTAATATACTGATATGTTATTAGAATTATGAAACAACCCTATTTCACCATCTATCCATCCTATGGAAAAAGAAATCACCATGCGTGCGTACGTACGGAATACCGTCTCCACGCCGTGGTGTAATCTATTTTCCACCACTACCTTACTTGGATGGGTATAATGGTGTAAATAATGACTATATATGACTATTATAAAGTGATAATGATTCTTAAATAGTATACATACACTCCAATATAGTCCCACGATCATGAGAACGATATCATCGCTCGTGCGTACGTACGGACTACCGTCTCCACGACGCGATGAGACTCATTCTCCACTTTAACCATTCATGAATGATTATAAAGTATATATAATAAGTAATCATGAAATATATGACATGGTAAATCTAATGGATTTATTTATATATATATTTCATCTACTTACTTCCATTCAAGACAATAAGAAAAGGAAAACAGCGTTCATGCGTACGTACGGACTACCGTCTCCATGAACGGTGTGTTTCATTTCATTTATCTATCTATTATATATATATAAATATACTGAATATATATGATATATAAATCATATTTTATATTCTGGAAGTATGAAAATCATGATATAAGTAATAATAATGTCAACAACAACAAGTCCAAACACCTACGATAAATGAAACGATTTTACCCAAAACGCTTCTTTAACATGGAATTTACAAAAGAACGGGTAATATAAAGTCACAAGTGAACCATATATGATATCATAACAATGAATATGATTATTTAATAAGTTAATGACATTATTTAAATCATTATACTGGAGTCTCGGACACTTACGAAGAAAATCGGGCTTAAGGTAAGGGAAATATCACAATCTCATTTTTATCCGAGATTGTTTATACTTCGAAATTTACTGGGGTGTATTTTATCATCCACATCCATGTTGCCTCAATATGTAATATTATTTCCATCCTTCTACAATAGATTATATCCAATGTTTCCCTTCAGTAAGTTTTTTGTAAAAGATATGAAAGGAATCTTTTGTCGTTTTTCGTACGAGGTACTTTTTGACTTTTCAAACAAAAGTACGAAGAATGTTTTATTTAACTTATACGGCATGAATGGATTTTTAAAACATTATTCCCAAGAATCTTCCTTTAAAAGTTTTCAAGTTTATTTTTAATCACCTTCTTTTAGTTTATAATTGTATGACATATTAAGAAAGGAAAAGTGTTTTTGAAGAAGAAAGGATATTTTCCTCAAGAATTCATTTCAAGTGTTTTATCAAAATTATTTTCCATCTAAGATAATTTAGGGTACTGTTTTTATCCCTATTATTACATTGATTTGATTATGTTGTGATGGAATTATTTTTATGAATTCCTTTATCTTATATGAATTGTTTTATGATGTCATGATGTTTAAGAATCCCATTTTTATTACATGGGTTATGCAATGATGTATGATTTATGATTTTGTGGCACACATAGGAATGGTATCATTATGAGATTGGGTGGGACCTGTATCCCCCTCAAATGAATTGGGTAAAGATTTTATATCTCATGAGATAGACATGGCTGGAATGGTAGGTTATACCGGTTCAGTGAAACAGGACTGAAACGAGGGTGACTCGATTCAGAAAGGGACTTTGTCCACTAAGATATTCTTGGCAATGAGTCTTGACTAACAAGAAATGATTCTCTATGTTTATGTGTGTATGAAACAAAGTTTCATGTTTTAAGTTATGATTATTGGGATTTAATTTCACTACTATGATTTATCCCATGTTATGAAATTATGCTCTCTTTTGCAGGTTAAGATTTCAAAAAGTTATGTTCTTATGAATATGATGTGATTGATATTTCTTTTGCTTACCCTTACTGAGCATTTGAGATCACCCTTTTATGTTTTCTTTTTCCCAGGATATAAAGAAATGTTTTAGGTAAAAAAAGGGAAGATCTTTATGGGAGATATTGAAGATCTTTCACCACGATTAGAAGATTACGTTCCGAGTTTCTAAAGACACTAAACTATTACGATCCTTGTGTGTGTGTTTTTTGTTATGTACTAAGTATTACAAAAAAGTAATGTAATGTTCATGTACGTCAAGATTTGGGTCTCTACAGTTGGTATCAGAGGAAAGGTTTAGTCAACCTTTGGAAACTAGGACGCGAAAATGTTAGTGAGATCTCTAGAGATATTTCTAAGGTATGTCTAGGGATGTCCCTAAGGATAGGTATACATATAGGATATAGTCCTAGCACTACGGTAACAATCTTAGAATTTAACCTAAGATGTTAGATATTGAAGTTACTCCCCCTTTATTATGATTTTTGCATCTCACACTATTCTTTTTGGGTTTTAGAAAATGGCTGGAAACAAGATGATTCACGATAATGGAGGATATGATGGACAATGAAATGATATTCTTCATAAGAAATCAAATGAAATGGGATTTGGAAGTCCAAACACCATTATTATGCCGAATCAGCAATCTCATAATATGATCAATAAAGTAAAATTTGGTAAGTTTTCTGACTCGGCTAATAATAGAAAGATGGAGTTTCATGATGATCATAGAGGAACGAAAGTTCAATTTTCCCTATGTAAATCATGTGGGAAGAGGAATCAAGGAGAATGTTTCAAAGGAACTGGAAGATGCTTTTGGTGTGGAAAAGAAGGACACAAAGCCAGTAAGTGCAATGGAAAAGTTTCAGTTAACACCATGGATGAGGTTAATGGTATTTCTACGACATCAACAATGGTTAAATGTTTTAAATGTGGAATGTACAGGAATTATGCAAACCAATTCCCTAAGGGAATGTCTCATGAAGAGAATCGGTATGGTCGTATGGGTAGTATTTTTGTTGATAATGAGGAAGAGACTGCAAATGATATGTGAGATGAAATAATTCGTGAAGCTCGGTCAATGGTTTAAGAAGCTATTGGAATGATTACATGTTTATCATGTGTAATGATGTATAAGTAATCTCATGCTACTATGGAATAAGGAGACATCTATGGATTGTCACACTGTTGTCTTTCCTTGAGTTTTGAAAGTGTATGATTAATGTTACCAGTATCCATGAAAGGTTATTCAGATATTTTTGAATGTAGATGATATGCGCATAATGAAGGGATCAGGAGAAAATTAAATGTTAGATAGTATTCATGAGCTCATGACTGATATAAGGAGAAGGTTATATCATGGTTTGAGTATATAGAATTTTTAGATTTTGTTATGTGGAAAGAGTTAACTTTTGACAACATTCATGTTTTCACTAAGGTTTAATGGGTATTCATTTTTCAATAGAATACATCATTAAGGTATTCACATGATTGGAATGTGACCAACAAGATATATGGGGGATAAATGATGGTAATCACATGCTTGGTTGACGACATTTCAAGTAATCATTTTCTTTATACTATGAGCTTGGACCAAAGTATTTTAGATAATCCTAATGATTAGAATAGATTATGTTGGACATAAGTTAGGATAAAACGTTTTTTCGATATTATTGATGGGATGTTATAGTAATATAGCTTTAGAAAAAGCACAACATGCAAGACGGACGACAGCCCATCGCGTCGGACAAGCCTGTGGGAATCGAACCCACAACCGAAGTGCAACTGGCCTTTATCGCCTACCACTGGCCTACAGGAAGTCCCTGTTTAGTACAAACTAGTTTTATTTTATTAAGCGGTATGATATATGAAGTATAAGTTCATTTTTGGAACCATATACGATTAACCATAAGATGGACTTATAACTTTTGTTAACCTTTTGTTTGAGAGAGATGGAATGACCCATAATTCTATCACATGATTTTATAACACATCACAAATGACAAATTCAAATTCATTTCTTTCAGAGATGAAGTGGACACTGTCCAAAGAATGAAAAACGGTGAGACTATACCAAAATCACAAAAGTATTTCTTCTAATTCCAATTTCATCAACTTTAGGGAAATTATCTTGAAAACCAAAAATGTTGTCTTAGTGCTCTTATATCTGATGAATCAGATGGTACCTTAGATCGTCACAAGTTTATGGCTTTGAGATTGCTAGCTTTTCCATAGCCATGTTCTCTACCACTCTCTATCAGAACATGATGGCTAGATTTCTCTTCCATATCCATATTTTCACCTATCTGGAAACCCAGTGATTAGTTTATTTGGGTAACCGTTATGTTTCATACTTTTGTTTTTAAAGATTGGTTTTGGTATTCCTTTTTACGATGTGGGTTTATATTAAAGAAACATTCGAATAGTAAACCATTTATAACCCCGACGAATTTCGAGGGTGAAATTCATTTTAAGGGGGGTAGAATGTAACACCGCGAAATTTTATGAAAAATATTCTTTTTAATTTCATTAATGTCTTGTATTGTACGGTACACCAAAAGAAGCTTTCACAACACGCATCCTTGACTTGCCTTCCATTACACGCAATCGCGACCTTCCTCGATAGCGTGTGTAGTACGCAATAACGAGTTTCACTAAACAACAATATGCTATTAAGATATTATTAAAACTAGCAGTTATGAATAGTAATAACCACTTTTTGAAATTTTGTAAATTTTATTTTTCAAAATGGACTTCATTTATGGATTCGGAATATCAAAGTTATCTTATGGTGAAATTTTGGTGATTTTCGGATAACTTTCATATTTTGATGAATAGTGAAAATTGCTAAATTTTAATTAAAAACAACTTTTTCAATCGAAATAATTAATATTGATAAATTATTATTTTGAGTGGTTTTAAAGTATATTTAGAGTATATTTTTACAATTTAATACAATGTTGGTCATTTGATGTAATTTCACATTTAAACCAGTTATAAACAAGTGTCAATCTTTTGATAGTTATTTTCTCTTAAAAACACGCCTTTTGTTTTGACAACGGGAATTAATTTTTAAATTAATTAATGCAACTGATATGTTTTGAATTTTGTAAAATAGAAATCATTTTTGAGTTCATAATATCAAATATATCTTAGGCCTAATTTTTGGTATTTTTCTGAAAACTTTCAATTTTTGATGAATAGTGAAACCACTAAGTGGTAGTTAAAAAAAACTGAATTGTTCATAAAACTTAATTTTACCGCTTTTGTGAGTGGAATTTCAAAAATCCGAGAGACACGGTTGATGTCAGTATGTAAAATGTGGTTCAATGAGATGAAAATAATTTTTGGTGAATAGTAACTTTTAACTTTTATTTACCACGGTTAAAAGTAAATAGGGTAATTAAGGGTAAATATGATATTATTATTACCCTAACACATGTCCAAATTCTATTGGATAAGTGTAATTCGACCAAAAACAATCTTAGGAATAAAATATGACCATTTAGGCCCACTTGTATTAGATTAGGACATTTATTATTATTTAATTCAAAGAAGAGTTAAAAGAGTTAAAATCAATGTTTATTTAATAAAACATTTTTAATATAGGTTTATACATAAGATAAATTCGACTATAAATATTAATTAGAATGCTAAAAAGATTTCCTAAATAATGGTATTTTATTTGTAATTTTTAGACATTAAATTACTTAATTTATTTATGACACAACGATGATGCAGTAATTATCTTATTAATGAAATATTAACGTAATTGATGTTATAAATACTCAAATAAATATAATTTGAGACTTTTTATGAATTACACTAATTTTCGAGGTTAATATGACATGTTAGTATTGATTTAATTATCTTTTTAGGAACTTATCATTCTGTTAGGATTTTCACAAAAATCAATTACTAAATAGTGTCCAAATTGACATAAAATAGTTTTTAAAAAAAATATTATATTATTAATTGTTATGTTATTCCTAAAAATCTAAGGTTCGGCAAAATGACCTATATAAGGTTATATATAATAATAATAAAAAATTTGGGGTTCGTTTGGCTTCTTATTGTAAGTTTATTAACCTTATAGTGTAAGAACACAAGAAGACACGGTAAAAGTAAAATTATTTAACTTAATGTTAAATTTAAATGATAAGGTTAAAATAGGAACCTAAACTTGTCTAAATTATATTGTATGAGAGTATTTCGACCCATACCCACCTTAGCCTCGAAATAAATCAATTTTGAGCTATTTAAAACCGATCTTGACTTTATAATAAAATAATATTTTTTGTTATTCCAAAGGTACCCCTCTCCTCCCTTATAAAAGGGCACCTCCTCCCTCTCTTCCTCACACAGATTTGAGCCTTCAAGCTCGGCCAACCCCTGAAAAATTCTCTTATCCACTTCCCTAGCAACATCCTAGATGTTCTGGTCTTCCTCAAAGACCAATTTTAGTGCCCTAAAAGAAGGTCTCAAAGAAGCACTTCAAAGAAGAGGTAATGTCCGTTACCGATTCTTTCATCTTTATTCCGTCTTCCACTTCTTCTTCTTTAGTTGTTTCATTATGAAGTAATAACATCAGTATCACTAATATACGGATATGTTATTATAAGTATGAAACAACCCTATTTCACCATCTATCCATCCTATGGAAAAAGAAATCACTGTGCGTGCGTACGTACGGAATGTCGTCTCCACATCGTGGTGTAATCTATTTTCCACCACTACCTTACTTGGATGGGTATAATGGTGTAAATAATGACTATATATGACTATTATAAAGTGATAATGATTCTTAAATAGTATACATACACTCCAATACAGTCCCACGATCATGAGAATGATATCATCGCTCGTGCGTACGTACGGACTACCGTCTCCACGACGCGATGAGATTCATTCTCCACTTTAACCATTAATGAATGATTATAAAGTATATATAATAATTAATCATGAAATATATGACATGGTAAATCTACTGGATTTATGTATATATATATGTCATCTACTTACTTCCATTCAAGAAAATAAGGAAAGGAAAACAGCGTTCATGCGTACGTACGGACTACCGTCTCCATGAATGGTGTGTTTCATTTCATTTATCTATATATTATATATATATATATACTGAATATATATGATATATAAATCATATTTTATATTCTGGAAGTAATTAAATCATGATATAAGTAATAATAATGTCAATAACAACAACTCCAAACACCTACGATAAATGAAACGATTTTACCCAAAACGCTTCTTTAACATGGAATTTACAAAAGAACGGGTAATATAAAGTCATAAGTGAACCATATATGATATCATAACAATGAATATGATTCTTTAATAAGTTAATGACATTATTTAAATCATTATACAGGAGGTTCAGACACTTACAAAGCAAATCGGACTTAAGGTAAGGGAAATATCACAATCTCATTTTTATCCGAGATTGTTTATACTTTGAAATTTACTGGGGTGTATTTTATCATCACCATCCATGTTCCCTCAATATGTAATATTATTTCCATACTTCTACAATAGTTTATATCCAATTTTACCCTTCGGTAAGTTTTTTGTAAAAGATATAAAAGGAATCTTTTGTCGTTTTTCGTACGAGGTACTTTTTGACTTTTCCGACAAAAGTACGAAGAATGTTTTATTTAACTTATACGGCATGAATGGATTTTTAAAACATTATTTCCAAGAATATTCCTTTAAAAGTTTTCAAGTTTATTTTTAATCAACTTCTTTTAGTTTATAATTATATGACATATTATGAAAGGAAAATTGTTTTTGAAGAAGAAAGGATATTTTCCTCAAGAATTCATTTCAAGTGTTTTATCAAAATTATTTTCCATCTAAGATAATATAGGGTTCTGTTTTTATCCCTATTATTACATAGATTTCATTATGTTGTGATGTAATTATTTTTATGAATTCCTTTATCTTATATGAATTGTTTAATGATGTCATGATGTTTAAGAATCCCATTTTTATTACATGGGTTATGCAATGATGTATGATTTATGATTTTGTGGCACACATAAGAATGGTATCATTATGAGATGGGTGGGACCTATATCTCCCTACAATGCATTGGGTAAAGATTTTATATCTAATGAGATAGACATGGATGGAATGGTAGGTTATACCGGTTCAGTGAAACAGGACTAAAACGAGGGTGACTCGGTTCAGAAAGGGACTTTGTCCACTATGATAGTCATGGCAAAGAGTCTTGACTAACAAGAAATGATTCTCTATGTTTATGTGTGTATGCCACAAATTTTCATGTTTTAAGTTATGATTATTGGGATTTCATTTCACTACTATGATTTATCCCAAGTTATGAAATTATGCTCTCTTTTTCAGGTTAAGATTTCCAAAAGTTATGGTCTTATGAATATGATGTGATTGATATTTCTTTTGTTTACCCTTACTGAGCATTTGAGCTCACCCTTTTATGTTTTCTTTTCCCCAGTATATAAAGAACGGTTTTAGTTAAAAAAGGGAAGATCTTTATGGGAGATATTGAAGATATTTCACCACGATTAGAAGATTACGTTCCGAGTTTCTAAAGACACTAAACTATTATGATCCTTGTTTGTGTGTTTTTTGTTATGTACTAAGTATTCCACAAAAGTAATGTAATGTTCATGTACGTCATGATTCAGGTCTCTACAATTTCTCCCTCAAAGAAAATTATGATATTCAAGAATAATGAAAGTTTTATCCCTAGGTATATTTTCCCTTTTGATATTCTTGTTCGAGTAGGGATGCTTGTTTATCCCTTGGTGCTTCCACCGAACCTCTCTCAATTCCGAGATGTGTTGCCTGTATCTCTATTGAGAATGTAAAAACTTGATCCTTCCAATGTTTTTAAGTCATACATCATACTATTGGATCATGATATTTCCTATTAAGAATAACCCTTGGATATTTTTGGACCATAGATATGAATTTCTATGAAAAAATACTACACCCATGGTTAATGTTTTATGTCGAAACCACTAGCTTAAGGAAGATACTGGGGAAACTGAGGATATTATGATTAAAAAGTATCCTCAGTTGTTTCTATCAAAGTGGTAAATTTTTTATGTTTAAATTACTTTCAAGGGGTCTAATTGTACTCCATGATATTTTATTATTATTATTATTAAATAATTTTACTTCGATATCTTTTGTTATATGCAACATGGAGTTTTAATTAACCACAATATACTAATAATATTAATATTTAAACAAGACTAATATGACATATCCATTAAACTATGTGGTATTAAAAAATAATTATATTGTAAAAATTTATTATATTTTTTTTATATAATTAAATTATATTTCCAAATAAGTACTTAATTTTTTGTAATGTCTTTATATGTTTCGAAAATACATTTTTTCACAAAAAAAATTATTTTTTTTATTTTTTGTTCCCAAATAATAAAATAAAAATTTTGAATTCTATAAAATTTAATTGAAATAATTAAAATCATTTTTGGAATAAAAATATCAAAATTATCTTAGGGATAATGTTTAAAAAAAATTTAAAGATATTATTTTTTTATGAATAAGAAAAAATATTTATTTTTCTTCATAACTAACTTTTCATTTAAATCAATTAAAAAGATTTATTTTTTAGAAAAAAACTAAATGTAAAATTAGTTTAATTATTTTATTATTATTGAAACATAGTTATTTTTAATTAATTTAATTTTGACTTTCTTATATAAAAATATTTTAAACTTTGGAAAGATTGTTTTTTGGAAAACCATTTCTTCATCGCATCTGTAGGATTAATTTTAATTAAATTATACAAATTCAATTAATTGAGTTTGGAAATTTTGAATACATATTCTTAATAAACATAATTAATATTGCATAATTATTTAATTTTTATTTTTTTCAAAGTGAATAGATAAAATATTAAAAATTATTTATGTAGGTTATGGTTAAAATGTGTTTATCATGGTGTGAAACTTAAAATATAATGTTCAAATGACCTAATATTTGAACAATTACTATTTTATGTCTATATTACAACGTTTTCTAATATAAGTTTCTATAATGTGTCATTTTTATCCATTTACAATTTTTAAAATGTGGGAATTAATTTTTCTTTTAAACAAATCTATGTTTTTCCACTTCCCCACTTATAAAAGGGGACCCCCTCTCCTCTACTCATAAAACATCCAAATTCTATCATATTATTTAGGAAATTCTGAAATATGTTATTTAATTCCCTCCACACATCATATATTACATATTTTTAATATAAAACCCTCTTAGAAAGACTTTTTTGTCAACTTAAAGAGGTTGTCTGAATAAGTGGCATTGTTCTTAACCGAGACTTTTATTATATAACTTCTTCCACCTCATTCAAAACAATTTCACATTTTATAATATAATAAAATAAATATGTACAATATTAATTTATGTTATTATGTTAATTTAATAACATATATCAATCTCCTACTCTATAAGATGGGAAATGAACCCATCGATCGTGTGTATAGTGGACTACTGCCTCGTGAACCGATGTAATTCGTTTTCCATCACCGCATCTCATAACTTGTAACACCAAAAAAATTTAAAATAGGAAGATAATATTAGATAAAATATATAACATTAAAAAACAACATTATAATGGAACTTAACACTCTAATACTTCAATATATATTTTATTTTATATAAATTACACATTTTTAATAGATTTGGAATCATGAAACATCGGGTTTAAACAAAACATGATATCTATTAAAATATAAATATTTAAATATCCCCATTATAACATATCCATTATGTTGGTGGGTATTAATATGGATAATTAAATTATGAAAATTATATGTATTACACATTTATAAAATAAATTAAATAGTTTTCATTTGATTACAAACAAAATATGAACCATTTTAAAGAAAAGAAATTTTTTTCTGAAAAAAAATGTTTTCTAAAAAGTGATTTCGTCGCACTTTTCTCAGATAATTTGAAATTAATTTTTAGAATTTTAAAAAAATGTGTTTGAAAAAAAATCATTTTCCAAACTATCATATCATAATTTAATTAGGTTCAAATTTTAAGTTTTTCCAAAAAATATTTATTTTTCAATGAATAGTGAATAATACATATTTTTATAAAACTATTATGTATTTGAAAAAAAATATTTTTCTTAATATACCAATTATGTATTGAAGATGATTCAATTTCAAATAATTAATAATTGTTTATATTCAATTCTATAAAATTATTTTTTATCGACATTATAGTCACCCAGCCTTTTCTTACATTACTATTACATCATCTCAAAGATAAACAACATAATAGTATTACACATAGAGGATCCAAAGGTTTAGTGTCTTTGGAAAACTAGGACCATACATAACAAATACATCATCAACCATAAATATTTATTTAATTCCTTCTTCTCTAGCTTCTAAGTGGCACTTGTCCTCTCCGTAGTACATGTAGACACCTGTGGATATACATAAAAAGGTGTGATATAGAGGCCCAGTAAGAGGATAGATAAAAACAATATATATCATGGGGGAGCAAAATCATAACATATTCAAAGATCATGAACATGAGAGGAGCATAAATAAAAGACTTCAAATGTGGCAATGCATAAAAATAAAACATCATGTATTAGTGGTTAACTACCACACATACTTGTGATCCAAGATAGCATCTTGTTCACACGTAATTTCAAATTTACTCATGAGATTCATCACTTTACCCAATGCATTGGAGCGCTGTATAATTCCGGGCACACCCATCACATTTAAACATTCATATTGTGCTATATAATTCTGGGCGCACCCGTCACATCATAACATTTTCATTTATCATACTTGCCAAAATGAACATATAACATAAATTAAAATAATTAACCCATGAAATGGAATGGGTTTCATCTCATAATAACATATTCATAAGCATTGGGTTCCAAAAATAAATAGGGAATAACATACATGTTACAAGAACTGTTCACTTTTAGTGAGAAGTAAAAGGGGTGTTCTTAAAAGAATACTTCTTTTGGAAAACATTTTTTTGGACATAAAAACCAGTTAAAAACATGTATATCCCATAAAATTAAATTAAATTATGAACAAATGATCTTTGGGGAGTAACCATATCAAAAATGGAGTGAAAGAGGGAGAACCCGAAGGAATAAAATTGGGTTTGAGATTTCCCCTTACCTTGTACCCGAATGCTTCCTTCTATTTAATGTCATGTATAATGACATTATATTCATTAATTAGAAATTCAGAACCATGTTTAAATTAATAGGGTTCATGATGGTTTCATTATGTAATATTATGTTCCTTTGTATGACTTATAGAGTTTAAAAACATTGTTTGGGGATGTTGGTTTTTATGGTTTTTCTTGGGTGGTTCACTTGTATTCTTAAATTGATGTTTGGGTAGAACATGAGTAAACATCTAGAAATGATATTACATGTTATTAATGATATTAAAAGAGTTTTAATGATCTTATAATGATTTATATTAGAACCATGTGGATGAATCATTTGATAAGAATTAAGTGATGATTATTTGGGTTAATTTGAGCGGTTTTTTGGATCACAACAAACTTGTTTTAACTTTTCACTTAGTAATATAGACATATTTTATTTCCAGAACATTAAATAGAACATAATACATATAAAGTATTCTGGTTCAACCACAAAAGTGTTTTCATGACCAGATCTGAAGGTAGAAATGGAAGAAGAGAGCATGTCGTTTTTTTGATGGTGATAAATTAACACCTCATGAACAACGTTCTATTTAATAAAATAAAAGGAAAATGGAAAGGGTGTGGGGTGATATAATATCTCATTAGAATCATAAAATTACATTATATGTATAATAATAGAGTTACAAAATAATTTGGATGAATATAGGTGTGGAGAGATCAAGAAAAGAAGTTGAACTTCAAAGGAAATTAAAGGAGAAGAGGGAGGGAAATTACCTCTTAAATCCTTCTCTTGAGAACCTCCTTAAGGGCCTAAGCTTGGTGTTTTTATGAGACCGGAATCTCTTGGACTTGGGGGAGGGGCTAGGGGAGATTATTGGTCAGAGAATAGAAAATGTTGGAAGCTTGAGATATGTGGTTTGAGAAGAGGAGGGGGAGGGATTATTTATACATGAGAAGGGAGGTGTTTTTGGTAAAAAATTATTAAATAAAAAAAATATATCAAGATTTAGACTCGTAATAGTAGTTTTTCGACATCCTAAATCATATATTAATATAATATAATTCGTTTTAGGCTTTAATTATTCTTTATAATTCGAATTCATTAATTTATTAAAAGGAATGTGAAAGAAAGAGAAAAAGACACTTTAAGAAATCACCTTTTGACTTTAGGCTTTGGAAAGTTCTTTTTAGGTTCGAGAATTGGATTTATTGTATTTTAAGGAACCATTTATGAGATTTAGTATAATTTGGCCAAAACTAAATTTTCATAATGTTTATGTCATCATTACATCATTAATGATGCAATTTAGTATATACTGATTATGCGAAAAACTCTATTTTTTTTACTATTCGCCCTAAAATTGATGTATTTCAGAAAAAAACCAAAAACATTACCCCTACCATTTATCGATGTGTAGAATTCAAAAATGAATTCCATTTTTCAAAAATAATTTTCTAAATATTATTAATTTAATATTTAATTAAAATCATAATTTACATAAAAAAAGCAGTTTTTATGAATAAATCTGATTTTATAGTGCTTCCAAAAATTACGTAGGGTCTTATAAAATTATCTAAAAAATATAAGACATTGATTCATTAATTTATGAATAAAATATATGAAAATAAATATTATTTTAAATTAATTAATTAATTTTAATTATTTATTTATGACTTACAAAATACCAAAACGTTTACTAAGGTCAAATTGTCACTTTCTAAGATGTCTAAACATTATTTTCTTATTCATAGGTAATGTTACTCTTATGTTGGATGATTTAATATTCATAAGGGTTGTATTACTATTTATAATGGAATGTTACTATTCATAATGGTAGGTCACTATTCACCAAAAATTATTTTTGTTTCATTAGACTCCAAAAATCATCTTGAACACAACTGTGTATGTCGGATTTTCAAAATTCCTAACACAGAAGTTACCAACTTATATTTAATGGTAACTTATCACTTATTAGTTCATTATGTTGTGATTTCATGTTAATTTATGACATATTTATAAGAAGTTAATTTCCATTTAAAAACTTTGGGTCGTTACATTCTTCCCCCCTTAAGAAATTTCGCCCCCGAAATTTCACTTTACACAAACAGGTGAGGGTACTTCTCCTTCATTGCCCTTTATGGTTCCCAAGTTGATTTCTAAAACTTATGGTTCCTCCATAACACTTTGAGAAGATAAGTTTTCTTGTTATGTAGAACCTTATATCTCCGATCCAGAATCTTTACTGGTTGCTCCTCATAGGAGAGATCATCTTCTAGCTGCACCACCTCTGAGTTTAGTACATGTGAGGTGTAGGGTATTTACTTCCTCAATAGTGATACATGAAACACATCATGAACTTGAGCCATATTCAGTGGAAGTGCTACATGATAGGTCGTGTCACCTATGCGGTCAAGGATCTCAAAGGGGCCAATATACCTAGGTCTTAGCTTCCCTTTCTTCCCGAATTGCATGACTCTCTTCCATGTAGATATTTGAAGGAAGACTTTATCTGCAACATCGAACTCCAAGTCCCTTTAATGATTGTTAGCATATCTCTTTTTCCATCTTTGAGTATCTTTGATGTGTTTCTGGATGACTTGAACCTTCTCTGTCATTTCTTGAACAAGTTTGGGCCCAAGTAGCTTTCTTTCTCCAACTTCATCCCAATAGGTAGGAGTTCTACATCGCTTCCCATAAATAGCTTCATATGGAGCCATCTGAATACTCGAGTGGAAGATATTTTTGTATGAGAACTCAACCAATGAGAGCCACTGATCCCAACCACCTTTGAATTCAAGAGAGTAGGCTCTTAGCATATCTTCAAGAATCTGAATAGTCCTTTCAGACTGGCCATCAGTTTGGGGGTGATAGGCCGTGCTGAAATTTAATTCAGTACTCACAGCATGTTGAAGGCTTCTCCAGAACTTAGATGTGAACCTTGGATCATGGTCAGAGACAATTGAGAGTGGAACACCGTGCAATCTCACCACTTCCTTCACATATATCTTTGCAATTTGATTAAGCGAGAGATCTTCCCGAATAGAGATAAAATGGGCAGTCTTGGTGAGTCAGTCAACTACAACCCATATCAAATTATTTCCCTTTGACGTCTTCAGGAGACCAGTGACAAAGTCCATAGTACCATTTTCCCTTTTCCACATGGGTATAGGCAATGGTTTCATCATACCCTTGGACTTTTGTCGCTCAGCTTTAACTTGCTAACATACCAATCACCTTGATATATATTCGGCAATCTCCTTCTTTATGTTATCCCATTAGAAGTGTTCCTGGATATCACAGTACATCTTGGTACTCCCAGGATGGATAGAGAAAGTTGAGCTATGTGCATTATCCAATAGCTCCTTCTTTATCTCGGGTGATGGAGGCACACGAATCTGCATTCCAAACCGAATCACACCATCATCGTCGATACAGAACTCTTGCAACTTCCATTCCTTCATTGCATTCACCCTCTTTTGTATCTCCATATCATCCCCTTGTGCTTATTTAATCTTCTCTTGGATGGATGGTTGCACAATCATTTGGGAAAGGTATGATGTATCGCCTACCCTTATGATTTCCAAATCCATTCTTTGCATATCCAAGAAGATAGGGTCTTTCTCAATCTGCAACATGGATAGAGTAGCAGGTTCTTTTATGCTTAGAGAATTAGATACCTTGTTTTCCTTCCCGGGATGATAGTGAATAGAGAAATCATAATCCTTGATTAGCTCTAACCACCTCCTTTGATGCATGTTGATCTCCTTTTGTGTGAATATATACTTCAGGCTCTTGTGGTTGGTGTATATGTCACACTTCTCCCCATAAAGGTAGTGCCACCAGATTTTCATGGAAAAAATCATGGCTGCTAGCTCTAGATCATGCGTCGGGTAGTTCTGCTCATGGATCTTCAACTGTTATGAGGCGTAGGCTATCACATTATCATTTTGAATGAGTAAAAAACCCAAGCCTTTTATTGAAGCATAACTGTATATCACAAAACCTTCTCCAATTTTTGGTAGTGTGAGTACAGGTGTAGTGATCAGCCTTCACTTTAGCTCCATGAAGCTTCCCTCACATTCTTCCATCCAGACATACTTTACCTCTTTCCTTGTTAACTTAGTTAGTGGGCTTCACAATCGTGAGAAGTTTCTCACAAAACGTCGGTAGTACCCAGCTAATTCATGAAAACTATGGATTTATGTGACACTAGAGGGCCTGGTCCATTCCTCAATCACCTAATTCTTTGAAGTATCCACAGAAATTCCCTCACTTGTGATCACATGTACCAAGAACATGACTTGAATCATCCAAAAGTCACACTTTCTGAACTTGGCGTACAACTTCTCCTATCTTAATGTCGCCAACACAAGTCTTAGATGTTCTTCATGTTCCTCATTGCTCTTGGAGTAGATGAGAATATCCTCGATAAGCACTAACACAAATTTTCTGAGGTAATATCTAAAGACTCTATTCATCAAATCCATGAAGATTGCAGGGGCATTAGTAAGTCTGAAGGGCATCACCAAAAACTCATAGTGCTCATACCTTGTACGGAAGGCAGTCTTCTGAATATCTTCCTTCTTCACCTTTATTTGATGATATCCAGAACGAAGATCCACCATTGAGAAGTATTGAGCTCCTCTTAATTGGTCGAACAAGTCATCAATCCTTGGGAGAGGATACTTGTTCTTTATGGTGATCTTGTTGACTTCCCGATAATCGATACACAGCCGCATTGTTCCACCCTAATTCTTCACAAAGTGCATTGGCGCATCCCAAGGCAATGCACTAGGGTGTATGAACACTTTGTCCTGATGCTCTTACAGCTGCTTCTTTAACTCCTCCAGTTCAATAGGAGCCATCCTATAGGGGAACATCGAGATAGGAGTAGCTCCGGATATGAGTTCAATTGAGAAATCTACCTCACGATCCGGGGGAATTCTGGGTAACTCTTTGGGAAATACATCGTCGTATTCCCTCACTATGTGAATTTCTTCAAGGTTTGAACTTTCCTTCAACTCAACCATTTGTGCAAGGTATGCTTCTTCACAGGGAATCAACACCCACACCATTGAAGGAATTTTCAAAGGATATTCATGATCATCCTTGCATTTGTAGAGGAGCATGGGATGGTTCTGAATATGAAAAGATATTTCATTATCTCGACAGTTGATATGTGCTCTATATAATGAGAGCCGGTCCATTCCCATTATTGCGTCGAATTCCACCAAGGGAAGTATTACAAGATTTTCCGGAAGAATCTTCCCACATACATCAATAAGAGAAGAGTCAAACACATGGGTTTCAATGATTGCACCACATGGTGTTTTTACAGATATATCTACTTCAAGGTTTCGGGACTTTGATTATATAGTTCTAGAAGGCTTACAAGATATAAATGAATGTGTAGAACCAGAATCAAATAATACTTTTTCCATTGTTGAGTGAATAGGAAGTGTACCTTGTATGATTTCATTATCATGCTCCACCTCCGTAGTAGTGATGGCATAATCCTTCCCTTCTTTCTTTTATTTGGTGGCTTTTGATGCTGATTACCCTCGAGAGCTCAATGTTTAGTGCATTGGTTTTCATAGTTTCCTAGCTCCTTATTGTTGTAGCATTGAACCATTAGTGGTTCTATCCTTTCGTCGACTACATTCTCCTTCCTTTTCATGTCTTTTCGACACTCCTGATCATGTTGTACTTCATTCCCACAAATGAATCATTTCCCTGTCCCTTTGAGGCAGTTCCCATTGTGCAACTTCCCACATTTTTTAAATGTGGGTCGTTGATTTTTCTTCCAACCTTTATCATTATATCCACTAGCTTGAAAATCCATCTTTCATTTCTAATCACGATAGCAATGGGACCATTCTACAAACTCCATCTCCACATTGAGAGCACATGGAACAATTTCTTCATAACTCCCAAAGTCTCAAATTTCAGGAGCCTTTCGAAGGTGTGGTTTGAATCTACTAAAGAATCTATCAATTTTGTTATCATTATTGACAAAAAAACTCGAAGCATACCTTGCGAGCCTTATGAAATTTTCTTCATAGGTTGTGACTGATTGTCTTTCTTTTTTCTTGAGCTCTATGAATTCTCTCTCCATCTTCATGTGAAGATTTCATGGGAAATAATTATTAAGAAAAATTATCTTAATGTATTCACATTCCATCTCTTCAATTCCCTCCCTTGGCTTGGTGTTCTTAATCAAATCCCACCATTGATCGGATTCTCCATCTAGACGGTAAACAACTAGAGTCACCTTCTCCATCTCAGAACACTGAAGCACAAAAAAGATCTTCTCCATGGAGTTAACCGACTGTTCCGCAACTAGTGGATGTGAAGATCCACAAAACGTCGGTGGTCGTTTCCGCATAAAACATTCAATAGCAAGTTGCTCCCACTTTGGTGAAGGAGGATGTTCCTGATTGTTATGGTTATTATTTATAACCTGATATAATTGGGTAATCATCACCATGTATTTTTGAACTCCACATCCCATATCATTGGGAATGTCGTTCGGGCAATCGTTGCTTTGGCCCTCGCATGAGTTGTTGGCCTAATTTCTCCTGGTTCCCACCATTTTCTAAAATAGAAAAGCTTAGAACAAAACATAAGTAAACAAGTCATGAATAAAATATTCATTTAAACAATTTATACCGAAAACATTACATATGGGATCCCTAGGTAAATATTCTTGTGTGCATATTTGTACGTAATCTCATACTACAGGTTTTCTCTAGGGTTCACTAATCCTAATTCCCAAATTGACTAAACCTTTCCTATGATACAAACTATAGCATCCCGGCCTTTTCACAGATTACTATTACATCATTTCAAAGATAAACAACATAATATTATTACACATAGAGGATCCAAAGGTTTAGTGTCTTGGGAAAACTAGGACCATATATAACAAATACATCATCAACCATAATCATTTATTTAATTCCTTCTTCTCTAGCTTCTAAGTGGAACTTGTCCTCTCCATCGTACATGTAGCCACCTGAGGATATAAATCAAGAGGGAAGAGCTAGAATCCCAGTAATAGGATAGATAAAAACAATATATATCATGGTGTGAGCATAATCATAACATAGGAAAAATATCATGAACATGAGAGGAGCATAAATAAAAGACTTGAAATGTGGCAATGCATAAAAATGAAACATCATGTATTAGTGGTTAACTACCACACATACGTGAGAAAAAAGATAGAATATTTTTCACACATCATTTCACATTGACTCATAAGATTCATCACATTACCCAATGCATTGGAGCTCTGTATAATTCCAGGCGCACCCATCACATTTAAACATTCATATTGCTCTATATAATTCTGGGCGCACCCATCACATCATAACATTATCATTTATCATGCTTTCCAAAATTAAAATATAACATAAATTAACATAATGAACCCATGAAAATTAATGGGTTTCATCTCATAATAACATATTCATAATCTTTGGGTTCCAAAAAGAAATAGAGAATAACATACATGTTACAAGAACCGTTCACTTTGAGTGAGAAGTAAAAGGGGTGTTCTTAAAAGAAGACTTCTTTTGGAAAACATTTTGTTGGAAATAAAAACCAGTGAAAAACATGTATATCCCAGAAAATTAAATGAAATGATGAAAAAATGATCTTTGAGGAGTAACCCTATAAAAAATGGAGTGAAAGAGGGAGAACCCGAAGGAAGAAAATTGGGTTCGAGATTTCACCTTACCTTGTACCCGAATGATTCCTTGTATTTAATGTCCTATATAATGACATTATATTAATTAATTAGAAATACATAACCATGTGTACATTAATAGGGTTCATTCTGGTTTCATTATGTAATATTATGTTTCTTTGGATGACTTATTGAGTTTAAAAACATTGTTCGGGGATGTTTGTTTTTATGAATTTTCTTGGGTGGTTCACTTGTATTCTTAAATTGATGTTTGGGTAGAACATGAGTAAATATCCAAAATTGATAATAAAAGTTATTAATGATATTAAAGGAGTTTTAATGATATTATAATGAATTATATTAGTTCCATGTGGATGAATCATTATATAAGAATTAAGTGATGATTATTTGGGTTAATTTGAGCGGTTTTTGGATCACAACGAACTTGTTTTAACTTTTCACTAGTAATATGGCCATAAGTTGTTTACAAGACATTTAATAGAACATAATACATATAATATATTCTATTTAAACCATAAAAATGGTTTCATGACCAGATCTGACTGTAGAAATGGAAGAATAGAGCATGTCGTTTTTTTAAGGTGATAAATTAACACCTCATGAACAACGTTCTCTTTAATAAGATAAATGGAAGAGGGAAGGGTGTGGGGTGATATAATATCCAATTAGAATCATAAAATTGTAATATATGTATAATACTAGAGTTAAAAAACAATTTGGATGAATATAGGTGGGAAGAGATCAAGAAATCAACTTGAACTTGAAAGGAAATTAAAGGAGAAGAGGGAGGGAAATTACCTCTTAAATCCTTCTCTTGAGAGCCTCCTTAAGGGCCTAAGCTTGGCCTTTTGATGAGACCAGAAGATCTCGGACGTGGGTTAGGGGCTAGGGGAGATGATTGGGAAGATCTTAGGCAATGCTTGAAGCTTGAGAGGTGTGGTTTGGAAAGAGGAGGGGGTGGCTTATTTATACTTGAGGAGGGAGGTGTTTTTGGTATAAAATATTAAATAAAAAAAATATATCAAGAGTTAGACTTGTAATAGTATTTTTTTGAAATCCTAAATCATATATTAATATAATATAATTCGTTTTAGGCTTTAATTTGTCTTTATAATTCGAATTCATTAATTTATTAAAAGGAATGTGAAAGAAAGAGAAAATGACACTTTAAGAAATCACCTTTTGACTTTAGGCTTTGGAAAGTGCTTTTTAGGTTTGAGAATTGGATTTGTTGTATTTTAAATAACCATTTATGAGATTTAATCTAATTTTCTTGTAACTAAATTTCAATAATGTTTATGTCATCATTATATCATTAATGATGGAATTTAGTATACACCGAGTATGCAAAAAACTGTATTTTTTTACTATTCACCCGAAAATTGATGTATTTCAGAAAAAACCCAAAAAATTACCCCTACCATTTTTCGACGTGTAGAATGAAAAAATAATTTCCATTTTTTTAAAAAAAATTCTAAATATTATTAATTTAATATTTTATTAAAATCATAATTTACTTAAAAACAGTTTTTAAGATTAAAATTGATTTTATAGTGCTTCCAAAAATTACGTAGGGTCTTCTAAAATTATGTAAATACTATAAGACATTGATTATATAATTTATGAATACATTATATGGAAATAAATATTCTTTTAAATTAATTAACTAATTATAATTATTTATTTATGACTTACAAAATACCAAAACGTTTACTAAGGTCAAACATTCACTTTCTAAGATGTCTATATTTTATTTTATTATTCACAGGTAATGTTACTCTTAAGTTGGACAATTTACTCTTCATAAGGTACAGATTACTATTCAAAATGGTATGTTACTATTCATAAGGGTATATCACTATTCACAAAAAATTATTTTTGTTTCATTAGACTCCAAAAATCATCTTGAACACAACCGTGTATGTCGGATTTTCAAAATTCCTAACACAGAAGTGACCAACTTATATTTAATGGTCACTTATCACTTAGGAGTAAATTATGTTGCAATTTCATTTTAATTTATGACATATTTATAAGAAGGTAATTTCCATTGAAAAACATTGGGTCGTTACAAACATTATATTGTACATTAAAATTAATATATTTTTTGGTATAAAAACGGGATTTTTTTAAAACGGTTTTAATGTTCATAATATTTATCCTTTTTTATTAATTTAAACTACCCAAAATTAGGTGTCCTTTAAATAAACATTATATAACATATATAATTAAATATTAATTTTTTTATACAATCAGTATTATTATTCATAAAGGTAATATAAAATCATATTTCTCTTTAAAAAATATACTTCTTGAAAAACACATTTTTGTCGCATCTGTAGGTTTCATTTTTAAATTTTATTTTTACAGTTATATGAATTTAATTATGAAAAATGGATTAAATATTTTTAATCATGATTATCGATAGTATCAAGTAAGTTAACCTTAAATTTTGACCATAACAAATAGGGAAACAGTAAAAATTATTTAGCAAGGGTATGGTAAGAATGGTTCTATTAGGGTTTAAAAATGATAAGGGTTCTAAATGAAATGAAAGTATTGTAATTTCCTATTTTATTGGAATATTTTATTCTTATAGATATTAATAATGAATCATTGTTCATTTGGAAACTTTTTGAAGGGAAATAAATTATCTTTTTTGAGTCATTTCATAAAATTTAAATGAGTTTCCAGTTGGGTTCCTTTCCCCACATTCGAAGGGATCTATCACCTCTCCAATCCAAACTCCATGATAATTTTGTCTTAGAAAATACTAATAAAAAACTATTATTTAGTTCCCTTCTCACATCCAAGAGGCATTATTTTTATTTTTTATCTCTCCTTAGAAGACATTATGAGTAATCCTAAAGGAGTTCTCTGAAAAGGAGGTATAGTCCTTAACTATGAATTTTCATTATATATCATCCTCCACATCAGAAAAAACTTATTAAAGAATAGTTATATAAAAACATAATTATGTTATACATATTTTAATTTTTTTATGTTTCATACATAACCTATAACTATCTAATCATCCCTCAAATGGGAAGCATACCGATTGTTTGTGAGTATAGTAGACTACAACCTCACAAACTGGCATAATTTATTTTAAAACATCTATTCTCAAGCATATATATAATTACTTATTTAATGTGTATATATTATATATATGATATAATTATACTTATTTATTTATAATATCTTATTTACCTTTATTATTTTCCTTCTGTGGAGAATGTGATAACATCATTCATGTGTGTGGTCTTCATGAAGCAATGTGATTCATTCTTTGTTCTCAAGATTTAATAATTATTATAAATATGTTTCTAATGAGAAAATTATATTTATAAAATTAGTTTATTTATGGATATTATGGAACTATAACCCATGTTTAAGATCTTAAAATTTCATGATGAAATATGTAGGAGAAAATAAGGTAATTAACACCATAAACAATAGTGATTATGAAATATAACTATCAAATGTGTAAAAAAAATTAAAAACGGATTGAATATGATATTATAAATAATAATTTTATTATGATATAAGTTAATAACCTATGTAAAATCACTATAAATTAGGTTAAATAGTACTAAACCAAATGAAAGAATGAGGTAATCGATTTCATAACTCAATTTTCATTCTTTGGGTTATATGTCTACTTAGTGGATTATATTGTTCCTAGACTATCTCTGTAATAAATTTTGATTGATTTATGTTTTATTTATATTACATTTATGGTGATATACATTTTTTAAACATAAAAACCCTAATTATTAACTCTCTCCTCAATGAGATGAACTTTGTATGTGATTTGTTTTTAATTTCCCTTCTTTGATATATATGTCATGTTATGCACTTATCATCTTTTATTAGTTGTACATACATACAACATGAAATTTAATAACATGAAATTTTTAGTTATCATGATATTATAGGTTTCATGTAATTTTCTTATTTCATGGGGCTTGTGATTCAATTTTACCAAACTGGTAATGGCATTACGATACGATCTATTCATTTCACAAGATTGTTTATAATGATGTTTATGATGCCAAAATATTATTATACATCTCTAAAAATAATAATGAATTTACTTATACACTATATATGTTATTAGAATAGTTATATTCCCTTTGTTTAAAAATCATTATGTACTCAAGAGTTAAAAATAATTTTTGATGAATAATTTCTTTTTTATCTTTTCAGTCAAAATCACTTTTTCATCCTAAACCATGTTCTCTAAAAATGTTTTCGATTTTTTTAACAATATTAAAATTATTTATTAAATAAAATTTCACTCATTATTTATTTTCTTAAAGATATATTTAAATTAATCTTCATTTTATTTTCCAAATAAGGACCAATTAGATTTTATAGAAAAAGAAAAAAAAATATTTGTTTTAATGTGTTTGGAATTTTCTATTTTCATGACCACTCAATAATTTTAAATATTACTTAATAAAATTAAAATCATATTTATAAATGAAAGGTTTTTAATTTTTTTTTAAAAAAAGATTTTTCAAACAAGAATTTATTATTTCCTAAAAACATTAAATCATTTTGGGAGATTCATTTATAAGTTTTAATGGTTATAATTGTGCAAAATGACTTAAACATTTTTTTATGAATTTTGTTTAAAAAAATTGATTTTCATAGAAAGGTTATTTTCATGAATAATGATTTAAAGTGATCTTTCAAAATCATTTTCCATCTATGATGACATCCATTGACGTTACTCAAAATGAATAAGTTATTTTCATAAAAGATGTTTTTAATATTTTTAAAAGTATTTTCATCAATGAAAATAACCTTTTATGTTATAGATTGAGTATAAGTTATTTTTTATGTTTTTGTTACATATATACCACTTTTCTTCTTCATACCTTTGATGGGGTAATACATTCCTTATGATCAATTATCAAATGCCCCTAAAATGAATTTTTTTATTATAATACCATTAAAAATAATTAAAACCCATTTTATTTCCATTTTTAATTAAAATTTTATTACTTATGATTTATTTCCATTATGTGGCACACATTGGTAATGAAAAACATATGATCAGTGCACCCGGATAGTTCTAAAAATAATTGGTTAAAGATTTAGTCTCTGGAGGCATCATGTATGGTATTAGGGAGTAATCCTAATCTGTTATGGGATGTTTTCAACTATGTGATATTGTCTTGGTAGTTATCCTTGACTCATGTTTATTTGATGTTTTTTGTTGCTACCACATTTCCTGTACTACTATGTTATTTTGATATCATGTTCATTACATTATGCTTCAATGTGATTACTCTCATGTGTCATCTCATATATGATTTTAGGTTATACCTTTGACTCAAATGTTTTGTCTCCATATCTTGTTAATTCACTTAGGTGTATTTTTATCTCACATATTTTAGAATGTGTTCTCCAGGTTATCCTGTGATGATATAAGAGCTTCAATGAATTCTAGGAGCTCACTCAGGAAAATAGAAAATGGATTACCTTTTTATGTATTAAAAAGATATTATTCCAAATACACAATGACTTTATGATCCTTGTGTTTTATTATGGGATATTTATTTTTAAGAATAATTTAATAATATGTGAAAAATGAATGGGTCACCATGGTTAGTATTACAGAATGTTTCTATTCAACCTTTGGAAACTATGATGAGATACATTTATTAGGATCCATATGGATATTTCTAAATATATGTCTAAGGATAAGTCAAAGGATAATTCAAAGTATAAAACAATGTATAGTAAAATATCATGGAATTATTGTAAAGGATAGAGTGATCTGTTTCCTAGTTATTATATGCATGTCTAGATAACATAATTGGATGTGTTTCTGGTACATAGGTACCTATGGGTAATAAAATTGAAAAGATTGCATTGATTTGGACTCAATCATTACCTAGTGCATTACAACCGACCTTTCTGCACAAATGGTTAGATAATCCTGGGATATATGCTTCTAAAATTCGTATAATTTTTATGAACCACTATTAAGGATTTAAATACTAACTATTAATAACCAAGGATAAACCTATGGTGTCATAGATTGAAAATAATTTTTCATCATTTAGACATCATATAATTTATTTTTCATGATTATGAGATTTCTCACAATTTTTGTTATTTATCATAAATTTATTTGTGATTTAGTCAATAGTTGGAACCATGATAACTCATTTTAACACTATATTTGAGGGAAGCTTTGATGATTATGAAAAAAAAATTTGATGCTGATGGGAGAGAAGAATATTTTGATTATGCCTAATCAGATATCATTATTTAAGATTAAAAATGTTATCTTTGGTGAGATTCATAACAAGTAAAATATAAGGAGGATAGAATTTTTTGAAATTTCATGTAGTAATGAACATAGAGGAACTAATATTCAGATTCCCACATATCAATAAGGTGGGAATAAGTTCATGTATGAAATACTCAAGTGGAGGTGAATACTTTTTTCTATGTGGAAATAGAGATCATATGGAAATATTTCCATGGAATTTGATGTCATTTATGTGGTAAACATGGGAATTATTCAATTCATTACCTTAAACTAAGGGTTATACGGTAGAATAAATAAGGAACTACATTATACCAAATCATTGATGTAAAGGGGTTGCAGTATTTCTATTTTCAGAATCAATAATTATAATGTATAACTATTTTTACCAATTCAATTCACGTTATAAGAATCAGGAAACATCTAAGGATTGAGTTTGTTTTTGATGGATATAAGAATTACTGTTAGATTAAATTAAGATTTATGGATAATATCGTGGTTGTTTGATTGTATTGTTAATCATAACAACAAAATCTTAGACAACCATTTTGAGGATTTATGTAATTAGATTTATAGTTGACTAGTTTTATTTTTGGAGATGATTTATTAGGTTGAAGTATATAAAACGTTTTGGATTAATGTAATGGATTATTTGGTATGGAAGTTATTATGATTTTGAGATGTAATTTGAAAGGGTATGATTCAACATTTGAGGTTAAAAACATATTCTATTTTAATGGTAGATATACTGTTTGGGATATTGGTTCTTTTATTTAAGGAGTGATCTATGTTGAGCCTTTGGATTCAATGATGAATTTTGGAGATTAATAGTCTTGTATTTATTTTGAATAGAATCTTAATATGTCATAACCATTTTGTTTTTAATAAATATATGAGGAATAACTTGTTACTCTTTTATAGATCTTGTAATCCATTAAAAGTTAATTTTAGTGCATCAACAATGAAGAACTAATTTTTGGATATTCATTTCATAGTGTAAGAGATGATGGGGAAATTGAATAAAGCAAAACCCAATGATGAAATTCTACTTTTAAAATAAAAATATATCTAGTAATTATATTTACTTATATCCTTACATAGTAAAATAACTCCTCCAATTTTGGAAAAGGATGTTGAAACAAAAATGTTATCATATTACCTTAATATAAGGAGAATCAAGTGCTTTTTCAATTAATCAAATATTTATGACTTTTAGGTGCTTAAATTTTCATTTATAATTCATTTTCTTAAGATTAATGATATTTTTCACTCTCTATAATTTTTTATGATTTTATTCTTTGTCCATATCATCACTTACCAACTATGTTTTCCTATTTGGAAACTGATTATCTGTTATTCCTAATAACCTTCACATATCCCTTTCTCTCTTTTCAGGAGAATTTTTTTGTAAACCATTTTATGTTGTGGTTTTCTAAGAAAGGTATTTTGAAATGATGAATAGTTGATTACTGAAATCAAGATTAAACTATGAGTATGAAATTTTTAAGGGGGTATAAAGTAACACCCCATATTTTAAAATTGGAACATCATGTTTGATAGTGTATATCTCACACAAAAACCAACAACCTAGGAGAAGTTAACACTATAAAAAATTATGATATTTCTATTTTTATATAAATGTAATCCCTTCCATTTACTTTGATTCATGCAAAACTTCATTTAAATGAAACATGGTACTCTATTAAAATAATATTATTTAAGCTTTCCCATTATATCATAGTCATTAACTTGGTGGTAATAAATAAGACAATATAAATTATTGAAATTTTATGGTGTAGATATGTATAAAGTAAATTAAATATTAATATATTTATTATAAAAATAATAATAACTATCTAAATGAAATATAAATATTTTCTGAAAAATTTTATTTTTCTAAATGGCAATTTAGTCAGGCTTTGTGCCCCTAATTTAGAATTAATTTTTTTTAAATAGATAAAGTATTTGTAAGAAACCGGATATTCTTTTCAACTATAGATCATGTTTTTTCAGGTGTTTTGAGAAAAAGAAGAGTTTTTGGAAATTTAGGGAGTACACGCCGTATACATTGAAGCACATTCCTTGTACAAGGTTGCTACGGGTGACCATGTACAATCATTGTAATATCCGAGTACATGGTTGTGTGAGGTGACCTGGTGACCGCTTAAAGTCAGGGCCGGTTAAAGCAAGTACACGCCATGAACCTTTAAAGGACACACCCTATACTTTTCTTTTTAATTGTTAAGTGGACCAGGGTCGCGTCTAATTGGCAGAACACCCTACTTTTAGCTTCATGTCGTTCATGAGTGACCGGGCATGACGATTCTTCCCCAATCCCCCCAGCCCATCGTTCGTGCTATGAATCAACAGCCATTGATTGCATTGTAGTCTCCATGATGAGTTAGTCTTTCTTATAGAGCCTCGTTCCTTGATTTCTCTATTTTGATGACATATTCTTCGTTGAGTATTTTAGAAATTTTTTAGATCTATGACTTTCTAGGAAAAATCAAATGTTGGGATTCAGCTATATCGGTCTTACAAGATCAAGGTAGGTGGTTTGTGACTTTCCGTAGTTAGTCTAAGAATATTATATACGAAATTTCCCAATACCCTAGAATAAGAGATTGCGTGTTTAGGGATTTTAGCCTTGATAATTCTTATTATGACTTATGTGCCTGAGTAGAGGCTTTTTGATTTTGAATAGGGTTATTTTCCATGCGATGGATGTGTTTCACATGTTAGTTTTGATATTGACTTTTTGTTCTAGCTTTAGTGGTTAGGATGCTTTCCTTTCATGCCTAGTATTATTGGGATGGATTGATTTAATCTGATGCTGTTATATGATTATAGTTGTTCAACCAAGTAGTTATTAAGGTTTACTTTGGTTGTTTGATATCGTTTGTCCACGATTAACTTATAAAGGGTTGTGCGAACCTGGTGTAGTAGACCATAGGGATAATGGACGCTGAGGTCCTCTCCAGAGTGTCTGTTTACTTTTACATTGCACGAACATAGGGGGTGGAATTTGTGCTCCCTCAGAGTGTATGTAGTTTCACGTTGAAATACCACAATGGTATTTGGATGTTGAGTTCTTCATCATAGTGTATATTGTTACTGATACAAGACAAATTGGGGGATTTGACGGTGAATGCTTCTTCATAGAGTCTTTTCTAAAGCTGGACCAGAGGGGTTAGTCTCTAAGTACTTCCCAGAGGGTTGCTTGTGTTTGATTTGTTGAACCAGAGGGGTTAGGTTGTGATTACTTCACAAAGGGTTACTTGTATTTCATTATTTGTACACATGATATATGAAAATTATTTCAATTGAAACTATAGGATTTTTTACTTCTGAGTTCTTCCTTGTTAATCGCTTCATTTGGCTTATTGCCTGCCCTATATATTCACTGATTGTTAGGAACATATCATTGGGTGGTTTCCTACTAGGATTCGTCTCACTCCCTTTTTGGTTCATGCTTTTGGTCTCAAACATATTACATTGATTCATGTATAGATATGGTCCATCACCATTCTATGTCTCGTACTTGACCGATGTGGAGTGGGAGATCATGGGACAAAGTTGAGGCTTTCAATGCTGCTAGATTTATTTACGATTTTTCCTTTTTTACTTTGGATTATAATTGTATTCTAGAATTGTGAATTGTTTGGATTCTTTCCTAAACATATGTGACATGAATCATTTATATTTTTTCTCCAGTTATTTTACTTATTGAATGTTATTACTTGTTCCTATATTGTTATCTTTTCCATTAATTTCATTACTCTGACAATGAGGGTATAGGTTCCCCACTATCACACCCAAGGCCCTCACTACTAGTTGGGAGCCTCTGATGTTTGGGGAAATGCACTTGAGGCCATGGGACCAACCGGGTATGGGGCACCTTTGGGTGGCACCTGGAACGAGGATGCTAAACCGTGGTATCAAAAGAATTAATTTCTTCTTGACATTCTATTTGGATCCTATAGACGGGGATAGGAAGGAATAGGTAGTTGGTAATAATCAGTTCCTTGGTGTAGCTAACCCCTATATAGGGAAAAGCTGATTTACCTTGATTATTTAAATTTTTTGGTTTTTCAATTATTACAATTGATTTCATTTCACGGTTGGATGATTCACATGTTTTGTGTTATTATCATTCATATTATTAAGGTTCTATTTCTGTTGCAACCCGATGTGATGAGGGTATTCCATCTCATGCATCATATTAGCACTTTCTAGAGATCACATGTCATGCAGTGTTATCGTTCTATTTAGGGTGCATTACAGATTTCATGTTTTTGTGATAGATGTTGTGCTAGATATACTTGAATATGTGAAATATTCCTTGATATAATACTATATAATTCACAAGGTATAGGATTTGTTTAAGGTTTTGTTGGGATAAACCCCAAACTATGGTCCCTAGGGTGTTATGGGCCTTCATGGATCAGAATTTGGTGGATGATTGCATTTTTATTCTTTGTATATGACATGTATAAGATTCCAATATTTGATTCATGGGGAGTATGGGCCCCTGCAGATCGGAATCTGGAACATAAATGTTTGTTTCAGTGTTTTGTGGGCTTCTAGTGTAGTTTCTGAGGCTTACTATCCAGAAAAACCCAGAATACATGGTGTGTATTTTTGAATACACGCCATGTATCCTTTTTTCATGAAGGAAATATTTTTCTTAAGAATCCACTATGTACAATATGTAACCACCATGTAGTCTCTAACTGTGTCACTAGTTGTGCGGGCAGAGACACGGGGTTTGGGAATCCTTGGTGGAACACGCCATATACCGGATGTACACACCGTGTGTATAGACCATGTTTCCAGCCATGTGACCAATGACATGGGTGGATTATGGGTAGATAGTACACACCGTTTCAGGAACAAACACACCATTTAGAGTCAGTCGTGTAACCGGTCATGTGACTAACAACATTGTTCGGTGAAGATTATTCTAGTAAATTCCATGTCTGGCATAAACACGTCATGTAGTCTTGTTCTTGGAGCACTGGGTGGGTTAGTTTTGTAGAAGAACTCATCCAAGGAAAAATAATTCAAGGACACACCGTGTCTTGGGAGAACATATAGTGTGTATGGGGTGTCACACGTCCAGGGTTTGAATGAGTACACGCCCATGTGAATGCTTAAAGGAACATGTCGTGTAGGGATCATATAGGACGTGTATCCCTATTTTAAATTTTTTTAATTCTTTCCTTCTCCTATATTTTTCATGATCTTATATGTTTTGTTCCTTGATGATCTTTTAATAAGGTATGGGATTGACCATGCATATTCATGCCATCGAGACGTCCTCCAGTTGTACACTAGATCCAATGCAGTGATCAGCCACCAGACATGGCAGGTCAAGGACTACCAACAGATGCTCTCATCAAGCCGGTCTTGGTACCAACCTTTATTCTAGATATAGGTTTCGATGCACAATTATGAGAAGGTTTCATGTATTTTATACAGACCTTATATGGACCACCGCATCTTACCCCGTCTATGGTAGAGTTGACATGGGTCTTTCAACAGCAGCATCCAACCACTTTCTCTCGGGATGGAGGAATTCAGGCTGCTGAGTCATGGTTGGAATACATTCTATCTATCTTTAAGCATCTGGAGATGCCTCCAGAGAGGAGGGTGAATCTTGATACGTATATTCTTCAGGACTCCACCAATTTATGGTGGGACGTGATCTCATGAGCGGGATGCTAGTAGGTTATGGCTATGGATGAGTTCTAGCATTCCTTCTATGATTAATTCTACCTGGAGACTTTGAGGGCCAATCAACCCTGGGATTTCATGAGTTTTTAGTAGGGAACTCTCTTAGTCATGGAGTATTCTACTCTCTTCATAGATCTGTAGAACTTCACAACCATTCCATGGGGGATAATTTATTCATATCAAGGAACTATTAGGATGGTCTTGGTCGTGGAGTCTAATCTTAGGTGAACATCTTTAGGATGACTTCCATCACTTCTATAGTTTACCAGGCGCTGATCACGGAGTTCAATATGTGGGGTTTTGGATTTGTGATCTTGGGCGGCCAGACATATGGAGTTGGTACCCCTCATACTGACAGTAGGAGGTGCCGCAGGGAGTCTATATGTGGAGACCTAAGATAGGTGGATACTTATTCTAGTAGCCAGGTGGTGTGATACCATTGTGGGAAGAGCGAGCATACATGGCCACATTTCCTGAGATACCTAGTGGAGTGCCGATATTATGGAATGATGGGTTATCTTCAGCATTTCTTTTAGTTTTTTTCACCAGTAGCTAGTGATATAGGTTCTATTTCGACTCCTCGTACCAGAGAAGAACTGCCATTTTCTCATCAGTCTGGGTAATAGAGTTCCTCCGGCCGTTCAGACCAAGGTGGAGGTCATGGCCATGGTATCCAGTCGGTAGGCTTTCTGTGGCAACAGGGTGTATCGACTCAATGTGTTCAGGTAGGGTCACAGGTCCACGGTGTAGGTCAGACTTTTACAGTGGAGAATACCCAAATTGAGTAGGATCCTGGACCCTATATAGTTCAAGGTACTATTCTGGATGCCTCGTTTCTAGCTTCTGCACTTTTTGATATTGGGGATTTCTATATATTCATATTTTTCTATTTTGGAGAGACTTTGGCTCCGTATCTTTTATTTTGGTGATTTCTTGACATTGGACACTTCGTTAGGGACAAGAATGGATAGTTTACATCAGTTCAAGGAGTTCCCTCTTCAGTTTGGTGGTTGTCACTTCTTAAGGGACCTCTATGTCTTAGAGATGACAGACTATGATTTCATTCTTATAATGGACTGGTTATATCCCCTCAAGGTATTTGTTAATTTATATCATTATAGGGTGAGTTTCACATCACTATAAGGAGGATTCTTTTTACACAAGGGCGAATGGGATTTCTAGGAGAGCATAGCAGGACCCGAGAATCATGGATTGGGAGAAGTTATAACCCAAGTTTCTAGTATATAGCTTGATTACCAGAGGACTTCATAGTCGTACTTTACTCCAGTGGTGGATTGTTTTAGGTATGTCTTTCCAGATGACTTTTCAGGTTCTCATCTATAGTGAGAGGTGGAAATTTTGACTGATCTTGTTCTAGGAGTGGCACCAGTGTCCATTCATCCTTATAAGATGGCTGCACCAGAGTTACATGAGCTCATGAAGCAGTTATAGGAGTTATAGGTGAAGGTTTTCATCTGACCCATCACTTCTCCTTGGGGTTCGCATGTCCCGTTTGCTATGAAGGTGGACAGTACCCTCATACTCTGTGTAGATTATCAGTAGCTGAACTAGTTGACGATCAAAAATCAATATCCCAACCCGAAAATTGATGGTCTCTTTGATCATCTTCAATTATCTCAGGTGTTCTCAAAGATTTAATTGAAATCCAGTTACCATCAGTTGTTTGTTAGACCATCTGATATACCTCTTATATCCTTTTAGAGTAGGTATGGTCTATAATAGTATATGGTAATGTTGTTTAGTCTCACGAACGCACCTATAGTCTTCATGGCACTGATTAACTGAGTATTCCATCCAAATGCGGATTCTTTCATGGTTGTATTTTTGGATGACATCTTGGTGTACTCTCACACTCGACACAACAATGACACAAATCGTGAGATTGTTTTGAGTACACTGAGAGAGCATCAGTTATATGTTAGGCTCTCAAAATCTACTTTAGGATGGGCCAAATTCACTTATTATGTCATGTTATCTCAGAGAAAATAGTATCAGTACACCCAGAGAAAGTGAGAGTAGTAGTTTCGTGGTAGCATCCAAAGAATGTCTTTGTGGTATGGAGTTTTCTAGGGATGACTGGTTACTACAGACATTTCATACAGGACTTCTCATGCTTAGTAGTGCCACTGAAGTGCCTAACTAAGAAGGGTGTGATGTATCTGTGGTCAGATTCTTGTGAGTCAGCCATTCAGGAGCTGAAAGAGTGGTTCACTTTATCACTGACACTATTATTTCTAGATTTTGGAAAGATATATACTATTTACTGTGATGCATCAGGTGTCAGGATGAGAGCAGTGCTTATGCAAGGGAAATGCGTCGTTGAGTACGGGTCTCTGCAGTAAAGGCCACATGAGAGGAATTACCCGAACCGTGATCTAATGTTGGCTATAGTTGTTCATGCTTTATGTTTTTGGAGACATTATATTTTGGGATATAACTTTGTGATTTTCACCTATCACAAAATTATCAATTATATCTTCACTTAGCGCGATCTGAATCGGAGACAACGATGGTGTGTTGAATACCTTCAGTCCTTTTACTTTAAGCTTGCCTATATTCATAGAAAATTCCACATAGTGGCGGATACGTTGAGTTTGAGGACTCAGATTCAGGCAGTTTAGGATGCCATCAGTGAGTTATAGCTTATGGTTCAATTCTCTTAGATGCATTTGGAGGTGCACAACAGATAGGGGTAGAAGTTTCATTCTTCGGTAGTTATCACCTCTTCTCTTCTTGATTGAGTACGGTTGAGGTAGATATTAGACTCTAAAGGCCTACTGCTATGGGAGTGTGTGTTATGAGAGGACCATACTCCTAGATGGACTATAGTCAAGGATGATATCTTTCATTTTCATGGGAATGTATGGGTGTCAGTAGACATACACGAGGAGCTGATGCGGGATTTTCATTCTTTAGTTTGGGTAGTTCATCCTGGTTTCACCAAGATGTATCTAGATCTACATGGTTAGTATTGGTTTACATGCATGAAGATGGATGTTTCTAGTTTTGTGATGAGGTGTTCAAGCTATCACTAGGTGAAGGAGGAGCATCATCAACTCGCAGAGATTTTTTAGTAGTTACCCATTCCTGATTGGAAGAGGAATGATGTTGTGATGGACTTTGTGACAGGCCTACTACGGTCTCCTCGAGGGAACGATAAAGTTTGGGTTTCCTTTGATAGACTAATGAAGGTTTCTCACTTCTTATCAGTCAAGGAGACCTTCAGTGTTGATGAGATGAGAAGGTTGTACATCCGAGAGATTATAAATTTTCATGGGGTTTTGTAATCCATCGTTTCAGACAGGGATGCTCGTTTTACTTCTCAGGTATGGCAAGGACTACCGAGGGATTAGGGTATATAGGTAATTTTTAGTTCACCTTACCATCCCTAGATAGATGGCATGTCTGATAGTATGATAAATGTTCTAAAAGTCATGCATTGAGCATGAGACCTAGATTTTTGAGGTTCTTTGGAGAAACACACACCTCTTGTGGAGTTTTACTACATTAATAGTTTTCAAGAAACTATTCATATGGCACATTATGAGGCTTTGTACGGCAGGACATTCTGATCACCCCTATGTTGGATAGAGGTAGGAGAGGAATCTATGTTGGGAGCTTGTCTTGTACAGGAGACCATGGAGTAGATAGAGTGTACTCTGAATAGGATGGCTAATGCTCAATCATGACAGAAATCTTATGTTTGTTGATAAAGATGACCTCTAGAGTTCGATCTTGGATATCAGGTTTTTCAACATGTCACATCGAGGGTGGGACATATGATGATTAGGAGACATCGTAGACATTCATGAAGATATGTTGGACCATTTGAGGTTTTGGAGTAGGTCAGTCTTGTTGCCTATCGGTAACCGTTACCTCAGCAGTATCGGGATATGCATCGACTCTTCCACTTTTATCAGCAACAGATTTACTTCACATAACCGTCTCATATTTTTTAACCCGAGGATGTTTAGTTTGAGTTGGACACCTCATTCATGGAGCATCCTGTCCAGATTTTTGATCGTAGTGAAAAAGTTCTATGTGGCCTATCTATTCCTCTCGTATGAGTGCTACGGTAGCACGGGTGAGTATAGGATGAGACTTAGGAGGTGGATGCCGATGTACGGTTGTAGTGGCCAGAGTTGTTCGAGGATTCTCTTTATTTTCCACCTTCATAGGGAATTTTGGGGAATAAGGGGGCATATTTGTAAGAACATGGATCTTCTATTTAGTTATGGATCCTATTTTGTTTCTGGTGTTCTTTTAAAAAGATGATTTTTAGGAAATATAAGGAGTACACGCCGTGTACTATGATGTACACGCAGTGTACCCAGTTGTCGTGAGTGACCGTGTGCTGGCTATGTAACGACCGAGTACATGTCTATGTGAGGTGACCTGGAGACCTCCTAAAGTGGGGTTTGGTAAGGAAAGTCCACACCATGTTCCTTTAAAGAACACATCGTGTACTTTTATTTCTATTTGTTAAAGGGATCGGGGTCGCATCTAATAGGAAGAACACCATTATTCTTACTCTGTCTCATCCAGAAGAAATTGGGAGAAACGATTCATCTCTGAGCCCCTAACCCACCATATGTTCTCTGAATCAACTGTCATTGATTTCATTAGAATCACCACGGTGATTTCTTCCTTCTTCTAGACCCTCGTTCCTTGATTTCTCTTCTTTCATGAGATATTCATGGTTGAGCATTTTAGAAGATTATGTTGATCTACGGTGTTTTAGGTTGAATCAAATTTTGGGATTAAGCAATATTAATCATAAAACGTCGAGGTAGGTGGTTTGTGCCTTTCCGTAGATAGTCTTTGAATATTATGTTCAAAAGTTCCTAATACCCTAGAATGGGATATTGCATGTTTATGGATTTTAGCCACGATAATGCATTATATTTCTTTGTGTTCATATGTAAAGGTTTTTTTATTGTGAATAGGGTTATTTTTCATACTATGGATGTGTTTCCCATGTTTTTTCTGATCTTGACCATTTGGTATTGCTTTTCAAGTTAGAATTCTTTCTTTCGATGCCAAGTATTGTTAAGATGGAGTGATTTTATCTGATGTTGTTATATGCTTGTAGTTTTTTAGCCACATAGTACATAAAATCTATTATCCAATAGTTCTTAAGGTTAACTTTGGCTGATAGATATCATTTCTGAATGATTGACTTACACAGGGATGTGGGAACCTGGTGTAGTAGATCATAGGGGGAATGGAAGTTGAGGGAATCTCCAGAGTGTCTGTTTACTTTTAAATAGTGAGACCATCGGTGGGATGGACCTTATGCTCCCTCAGAGTGTCTATAGTTCAACGTTGTGAGGCCACATAGGGAAATTTATGTTTAGTTCTCCCTAATAGTTTCTATATTTACTAATACGAGACCAAAGGGGGAGTTGACAGTGAGTGCTTCCTCAGAGAGTCTTTTCTAAAGCTAAACCAGAGGGTTTGGACTATGAGTACTTCCCAGAAGGTTTCTTCTATTTGAATGGATGAACCAGAGGTGTTAGGCTGTGAGTACTTCCCAGAGGGTTACTTTTATTTGATTAGATTCTTACTTGATATATGAAAATGAATGAAATTGAAACTAATGGATTGTTTATATTTGATTACATTCTTGTTTAACGCTTAATTTTTCTTATTTCCTACTATATATATTCACTTACTATTAGGCAAAGATCTTTGGGTTGTTGCCTACAGAGATTTATCTCACACCATGTTTGGTAAACGCTTTTGAGCCCAAAAAAATTATATTGTTGTAGGTATAGATAATTGAATGTTCCCTTCGATGTCAGGTACATGACAATTTTGGAGTTGGAGAGCATGGGACCAAGCACAGGCTTGTGATGCTACTAGAGTTATTTACATGTTTTCATTTGTACTTTGGTTTAGAATTGTATTCCATCATTCTGAATTGTTTGGATTCTTTCCTAGACATATGTGACATGAATAATTTAAATATGTGCTACACTTGTTTACTTATTTCTTGTTATTACTACTTGTATTATTGTTAACTTTTTCTTCTGATAAATTACTCTTCCAATGAGACCATAGTTTCCCCATTATCACACCCAAGGTCCTCATTCGTAGTCAGTAGCCTCTGGTATTTGGGAAAATGCGCTTAAGTCCATGTGACAAATTGGGTACGAGGCACCTCTAGGTGGCACTCGAAACCATGACATTGTAGTGTTGTAAAAAAATTAATTTTTGATATCAGTATGTTACAATTAAATTACGGTAAAAGTTTTGTATTTTTTAGATAATATTTATTTTTTTCCTGAATAGTGAATATACCAATTTTAACAAAACTTTTATTTCTTTTCAATAAAGTAAATAATTTAAAATCACTTTTTGTATTTTGAATATGATTTTTTGTAAAATAATTATTCTTTGGTAATATTTAATACACATAAATGTCTTTAATCAACATTGTATTTTATTTCAGTATGAGTTTGTTCTTGGGTTTAAAAATATATTTGTATAAAAAATTGTTTTAATGTGCATAATGTTTTACATTGTTAATTAATTTAATAAGATCCATATGGGGAGTTATTTAAATAAAATGTATATATTATATATCATTTGATATTAATTTTGAGTCATAAAAGTAAAATAATTATCTATACGGTTAATATAAAATCATCATTCTCTTCAAAAATACAATTCTTGAAAACCTGTTTTTTCATCGCTACTGCTGGTTTAATTTTTAGATTAAATTTATAAAAATATTTGAATTGAATTTTTTAAAGTGTAATATATATTTTTAATAATAATAATTTATAAAATCTAATAATTCCAACTTACTTTTTAACCATAATTAATATTGAAAACGGTAATTATTATTTATCGTAGTTGAGGTAAAAATGGATTTCTGATATTTATGAGACATGTTTCATTTTCATGGGTTATGATATGATGAAATGAAGATATGTTTTTGAAAATAATTCCGTTCCAAATGTTATTATATGAATAAATGAGGACATTTTTATGAAGCCTATTTTATCTTGGGGTTATTCTATAATGAAATGAATATGAATTTCATTTTTTAAATGGGTTATGATATGACGATTGTTTTGTGATCCTGTGTAACACACATATATATATGATTTTAATTTTTTATGGTTAGTACCTTTACCTCCCTCTAACTAATTGGGTAAATATTGATATCTTATGAGATAAACGAGACGGTAATAGAGAGTGAACCCAATTCATGAAGGAACATTTTCCACTATGATAGTTTTGAGAGTGAATGATGACTAGTATGATAGTTTTGGGAGTAAACCCATTAAACTATGATAGCCTTGAAATTCATACTTGACTAATAAGAAATAATTGTATATTATTATATGTATTCCAAAAATCCATGTCTTATGCATATGTTATACTCTCATTACCAATTTTATTCAATTCTTTTATTATTCATGTCTTATAAATTGGCATGATTTATTCCATGACTCAGGGTTATGATAATTTATGTGTAGGGTATAATTTTTAGATGTTATGATCAGTTTATCATACCATTATTCTCATGTTATAATTTTTTTTATCATTTATATTTCCCTTTTTTACCCTTATAATGAATTATAGTTCACTCTTTCTTATGATTCCATTACACATGGTATGGAGAATGGTTTTTGCAATGATATATCTAATAAGGGTGATAGTTGTGAATAAATATGTGGGAGATGATGTATAACTATTATAAACCAGTTGTTTATATATCCATGTTTCCAAATTCACTAGACTTATATGATATTGGTGTGGATTGTTTTGTTATGAAATAAATATTCTTTTAATATTATGTAATACATGTGTTTGAAAAGTGTGGGTCTTCATACTATACAACACTAACTTTAAAAGAGTTTCCCTTATTTTTTTGTCCTTTTGTAACAAATTTACCATATTCATGTATTTTGTCAATAAAACCATCTCCTCTAAATATAATTTCATTACATGCATCATAATGTGTTGAAGTGCACAACAAATTTTGTTTTTTCTCAGGAACAAACATGGCTCATGGGAATTATAATTCTTCTCCCCCAATGATATTAGAACCAACACATTTAATTAAGAGTGAATAATTTTATCCAAATATCAGATTCCCTTGTTTTTAATATTTCATATTATTGAAAACCTTCAAATATTCAATCATATATGAAGAACACCAACTATAAAATTTCTAAAGTTGTCATCCTTTTGTATCTTTGAGAGAAGTTTCAACAATTAAGGTATTTTCCATTCCAATTTGTTACTATAAATTTTATTTAAAGATATTTTATATAAACCTTCTTAATTCAGAAGTAACATGATATGTCATTTATCAATATTTACAAGTTGATCACATCTTTCACAAAATATTTCCCAAGGTCAGAATCTTTTTTGATCTCCGTAATGGTTTTATATGGCTATATTCATTGAGTGGCTAGACTCCCTCTAAAACTATAACATAATTTTATCCTGGATTACTTATAGTTTTATGATTGATCCAATACATATTTACTATATCGTCAAATCCTCCAATTTACCAACAATATCTGTTGAAATAATATTTTCCTATATAACAAACATATTGTTCAGAACTGTGTACAAGATTTCTATCGTCGTTCTTACCAACCATCATGGAACATTATTATGTACCAATGTTTTCATATCCTCTATAATAATAATTATTATGATTGTATTTCTACTAATTATATAAATATATACATTAGTGGAATTTTTTTAGTCTTTTAAACCATTGAAATTTATGGATTTTCAACTTCTGTTGTTTTGGATACATCCATGGTATTCTTTACTTCATTATTATTTTGACCATAATCATTGTTGTAATAATTTGATGATAGTTTTTAGTATTACTTATAAGGATTAATCATCATTAAACTTTCACCAGATACTAATACTGATTATTGTATGTTTTACATTCCCCACTCAACTCTAATATGATATAGTCATAAAAAACAATTTATTTCCCCACTACCTTTATATTTTATTAATGATTGAAGTTTGTGTTCATCTCTTCATTAAGTAAACTCTTCATATCATGCATCTCTTTTAGAAACATTGATATTTCTACAAGAAAATTTTCATTATTTTTTTATGAAATATTTTCATTATTAAACTTCTTATTCTCTTTTTGAGTCTAATAATCCTTTAAATACATTATTTTAAATCACTTTTAAGCGTAAACTCCAACTAAGTCTCTTATTATTATTCTTCTTCTTTAAAGCTACTATTTTATAAACTATTTACATGTTCATTAATTAACTTTTTTAATAGGTAATTTTTCCAAATTATCTTCCCATGATTTTTCATCCTTTTATTTACTATCATTATCATCCTCATACATAAATTAAGGATTCCCTTTTTTTAGATAACTTCTTATCCATTCTCATTATATGGGAATTGAATTTCTCTTCATTCTTTTTCATTGATCTTCATTTCATTATATCTTCTTAACCACAATATTCATATTCCATTTGTATTATAAAATTTATATTAAAACGTATAATAGCTCTTCTCCCATATAACATTAATTCTTACTTTTATGTGTAATTTCACTTAATATTCTCAACCATTTAGATAAAAATACACATAAATTAATCAAATTTCTTATTAACCCTATCATTAGTAGTGGATTAATTGTGTAGATACCGGAATATTGATGTACATGGATATTAAATTACTTTAGAGGAATAATTAATACATAACAAAAACCAACAGACAAGGACCGTAATAGTTTAGTGTCTTTCGAAACTCGGAACATAATCTTCTAATCATGGTGAAATATCATCAACATCTCCCATAAAGATCTTCCCCTTTTTGTTTTCTAACCTAAAACCATTCTTTAAATCCAGGGGAAAAGATAACATATAAAGGGTGAGCTCAAATGCATAGTAAGGGTAATCATGGATAAAATAAAACAAATCATATACATTTAATCTTAAAAAGATGAACATAATGTTTAAACATCAAAACCTTGAGCAATGACATAAAATATGGCAGTACATAAGGCATTGATCATAAAGAAAGATTAATCATGATAAAAGAGGTTGGGAATAAAACATGTAATTATGGAAACCATTAATAACATGTTATTTTTTCCATAGTTGCCAAGGCATTGCTGCCAAGACCATCTTAGTGGACAATGTCCTTTACTGAACCGGGTTTACTTGACGTTCCAGCCCTATATTACTGAACTGGATTTACTTGTCGTTCCATCCATCTCTGTCTCATGAGATATAAATCATTACCCAATGAATTGGAGTGAGATATAGGTCCCACCCATCTCATAATGAAATCATTCTTACTTGTTCCACAACATAAACCTAAATCATTCATCACAACCCAAAGAATAAAATGGGTTTCATAAACATCATCCCATTATAACATAATCCATATAAAACAAATGGATATCATTTCATAATAAGAATATTGAAACAATTTAAATCATTATACATGAAACATAATCATACTAAATAATGTCATCTTATATGGAAAATAGTTTTGACAAAACACTTGAAATGAATTCTTGAGGAAAATATCCTTTCTTCTTCAAAGACATTTTCATTTCACAAAATGCCATGAAATTTTAAGAGAAAAGGATCTTGTTGAAAATACTTAGGAAATATTTTATAGTAATCTTCATGAAAACAATGAATTATGAAACCGTAAAAATATGGTCATGCCGTAAAAGCTAAAAATAACATTCTTCTCGTACTTTTTTTGGAAAAGACAAAAAGTACCTCGTATGGTAAACAAAATAAAGATTCCTTCCATACGATGTGGTAAAAGTAGAAAAGGGTAAAAATGACTTTAAACATACGTGGATGAAAAGTAAAAATTTTATGAAAACATTTTTAGAACATATGGACATGGATAATAATCATAACCCCAGTAAATACTTACGAATAAACAATGTCGGATAAGAATGATATTGGAATAATTATCCCTTACCTTAGGTATGATATGCTTCGTACGTATCTGAACCTCCTGTATAATGATTTAAATAATTTCATTGACTTATTATAGAATCATATTCATTGTTATGATATCATATATGGTTCACTTATGAGTTTATATTACCCGTTCTTTTGTAAATCCCATGTTAAAGTAATGTTTTGGGTAAAATCATCTTATTTATCAACGTGTTTGGACTTATTATTTTTGATGTTATTATTACTTATATCATGATTTAATTACTTCCAGAAAGTAAATAATTATTTATATATCATATATATTCATTATATATCCAGCATATACATGTATTTATAATAGTACATAACATATTGAGGTAAGAAATGAATTACACTGTTCATGGAGACGGTAAGTCGTACGTACGCATGAACTCTACATTCATTTCTATTTAATATTTTAATGGAATTTTCATATTATAATTATAGTATAATATCATATATAATATCATTAACTACATCCTTTATACATCCCACATAAGTCATTAACGAATCACATCACTTTGAGGGGGTGGTAGTCCGCACTTCCTCAAATGATATTTTCATATTTACCCACTATGGAAACCATAAAGGCTTGATATAATTGGGAATTAAAAAAGAATCTGGAAATGATAAACATAATATATATCATATATAAATATAGTTCCTTTATAATGGCCACCATGAGAGGCGGTATGAGAAAATCGAACAATCATCGTTTCATGAGGCGTTAGTTTTCCATCCACAGAAATATTATGTTTTTCATCCATTAGATGGAGGTGTGTGTAAGTGTAGTTCGAATACTTATCATAATAACATCCTTGTATACTGAGGATAATTTTTTTGTTACAAAAGAAATGATTAAAAAGATTTTAGTTGTTGGAGAAGTAGAATAAAAGAAAACAATTTAAGTGAAACCATTACCTTTAATTTGGGTAACTTCCTTTGGTTTGAACCAAAAGGACTTCTTGGAGTGCCTTCATCCTAAGGTAATTCTTGTAGTGGAATAAAGGGATGTAGGAAGCTTAATTGGGAAGAGGTTGGACTAGCCAAATGGCATGAGAGATGTGAGGAATTGGATAGAAATGGCTTCCTTTTATAAGGGAGAAAAGGGTCTCTTTAGGAAAGAGTTAAAATATTATTTTATAATATAATGATATTCGGTTTTAATGGTCGAAAAATCATTATAGTCAAAGATAAGATGACTCATGGTCAAGATATATTCATCCAATCAGAATTGGACCTGTTTTGGATAATTTTTTAATCATTATAATCTAATTTATTTAAGTCATTAATTAATGAGGTAAATAATGCATCATTATTGTGTCATATATAATTTAATTTATTTGATGTCTAAAAATTATAAAAATAATACCAAAATTTAGGAAATCGATTTAGATTTCCAATGAATATTTATAGTTGAAATGATAATTTATATATCCCCTTATAAAAATTAATTACTAAAAGATTTTTTTAATGCCAATTTTGTCTTTACATTAAATTAATTAATCTAATGTGTCATTTTCTTTCATAAGTGGCTCCATGGGGTCCCAAAATCAACCAAAGGATGCCCATGGTCGGCCATTACTCATACAATAAGGTTTAGACAAGTGTTAAGGTAATTTTGAATTTTTATAATATTCTTTTAACCTTGAATTACCCTATTTACCTTTAACCATGGAAAATAAATGTAATACATTACTATTCACCAAAAATTATTTTTATCTAATTGAACCAAATTTTACTCCTTGATATTAACTGTTTCTCTCTAATTTTAGAAATTCAACCCACAAAAGCAGTAAAATTAAGTTTTATGAACAATTACAAAAGCTCCTTGGAGGTGGGTAAAAGATGGTGAAAAGTTCAATACAATTTTTATAAATCTAAAATTATTATAAAATGACTCCAATGAATTTCATTGAACTTATATAAGTATTATGTATATATTTTTACCTAAAATAAATTTAAACCAAATAAATGATTATTTAAATAAAAAGTCGGTTTTATCCAAAAACTCAGTGTTTTCACTATTCATCAAAATTTTATGTTTTTCAGAAAAATACCAAAAATTAAGCCTAAGCTATATTTGATATTTTGAAATCAAAAATGATGTATATTTTTCCAAATTAAAATCATAGAAGTTTCATTATTTAATTTTAAAATTAATTTCCGTTATCAAAACAAATAGAGTGTTTTTAAGAAATAATAACTATCAAAAGATTGATACTTGTTTATGTCCAATTTCAAAGTGTAATTAATTATAATGACCAACATTGGATTAAATGGTAAAAATATATTCTAATTAAACTTTAAAACCAATTAAAAAGATAATATAACCTTATAAATTATTACGATGAAAAAAGTTGTATTTAATTAAAATATAGCGTGTTTTTACTATTCATTAAAATATGAACGTTATCAGAATATAATGAAAAATTTATCCAGAGTAAATTTTTATATCCTGATTCCAAATAAGAATTTTATTTTTTCAAATTGAACTTATACTCATGTAAAAAACAATATTTAAAGTGGGTGAGACATCAAAAGGTGGCAAAACTACATTTTTAAAAAAATAATTATTTTACTCGAAAAATTGATTTTGTTCTCATACCATGTTATAGAAAATGTGTAAGATGAACAATAATGTTATAAAATTCAAAATTTAGTTAATAATATTCATAACAACTAGTTTATAATAATATTAAAACCATATATTTTTGTTTAGTGAAACTAGATATTGCGTACAACACACACTATCGATGAACATCGTGATTGCGTGTGATGTAAGCCAAGTCCGGGTTGCCTATGGTGGAAGACTCCGTCATTGTTTCGTATCACATAATCCAACCATATTCCATTTATACATTGAATATATATATACACTCAATTTTGCGTAGAATAACTACTATCAAAATTGTGTATAACAAGATCCAAGGATACTGTTGCGTATACTGCAAGCTAATACGGTGTTGCGTATAGTGCAATGTAATCTTGGTGTAGCATACAACACAAGACATCAATGAAATTAAAAGAATATTTTTCATAAAATCTTTGGGTGTTACATTCTACCCCCTTTAAATTAATTTCTCCCTCGAAATTCGTCAAGGTTATAAATCATTTACTACTTGAAAGTTTATTTCATAGAAACCCACCTTGTAAAAAGGAATGCTAAAACATAATTTTAAAAATGAACATTAGAAACAAAATGGATAGCCAAAGTAACTCTTCACTTTGGTTCCCACATATTAGAACAAAGGTGAAAATATGGATATGGAAGAGAAATCTAACCATGTAGTTCTGATGGAGAGTGGTAGATAACAGGGCTATGAAAAATCCAACAATCACAAAGCCATAGATTTTTGATGATCTAAGGTACCATCAGATTCACCAGATATAAGAGTACTAGGACAACATTTTTTTCATTCAAGATAATTTCCCTAATGTTGATTAATTTTTTAATTAAAAAAAATTCTTACTTGATTTTGGTATAATCTCATTGTTGTACATGTCTTGAACAATTTCCACAACATCTCTTAAAGAAATGAAGTTGAATTTGTTTTCCATGAAGTGTTAGAAGATCATGCGATAGAATGATAGGTCATTCCATCTGTCTCAAACATAATGTTTGAAAACGTTATATACATAAGTCCATCTATGGAGATATTATTTGTATATGATTCCAAAAATGGACTTATACTTCATCTATCATACCACTTAATAAAATAAAATTAGTTTCTACTAACCAGGGACTTCCTGTTGGCCAGTGGTAGGTGATAAAGGCATGTCGCACTTCATTTGTGGGTTTGATTCCCGCAACCTTGTCCGACACGACGGGTTGTCGCCCGTCCTGCAGGTTGTCCTTTTTTCTAAAATTACACTATTATATCATTCCAGAAATAAAATCAAAAAAAGTTATAACCTTAATCAATACAATCTGATGTCCAACATAATCCATTCCAATCTTTAGGCTTATTCAAAATACATCTATCCAATATCATAGTATAAAGATGACAATTACTTTAAAGGTCACATAACAAGCACGTGAATACCATCATTTATCCCCCATATATCATAAGATATATCTTGTTGATCACATTCCAAACATGTGAATTCCTTAATCCTGTATTCTCTTGAAACATGAATTACCATAGAACCTTAGTGAAAACATGAATTCTATCAAAAGTTAACTCTTTCCACATACCAAAATCAGAAAAATTCTATATACACTTTGTACTTATATCAGTTAGGATGTCATTAATACTATCAAACATTTCATTATCTTCTTATCCCTTATCTATGCACATATCATCTACCTTCCAAAAAATATTTGAATAAACTTTCATGGTTACCGGTACCATTCAACATATACTTTCAAATAGTTTAGGAAAAACAGTAGTGTAACAATCGGTAGATGTGTCTTTATTCCATAGTACCATTACTTATAAAACATAAATCTTGATAAACACAAATCATTCCACTACATTCTTAAACCATTGACCGAGCTTGAACAATTATTTTATCTCACATATCATTTGTAGTTTCTTCATCATCATCAACATAAATACTACACATACGATCATGTGGATTCTCTTCATGAGAATTTCCCTTAGGGCGTTGGTTTGCAGAATTCTCCTACATTCCACATTTAAAACATTTAACCATTGTTGATGTTGTAGCAATACCATTATCCTCATCCATGGTGTTATCTATAACTTTTCCTTTGCACTTACCATCTTTGTGTCCTTCTTTTCCACACCTAAAGCTTCTTCTAGTTCCTTTGAAACATTCTCCCTAATGCCTCTTGCCACATGATTTACATGACGGAAATTGAACTTTCTTTCCTCTATGATCATCATGAAACTCTGTCTTTCTCTTATTATCCGAGTTAAGAAACTTACCAAAGTTGAGATTATTGATCATATAATGAGATTGGTGATTAGGCATAATAACGATATGTGGACTTCTATATCCAGTATCATTTGGTTTCTCTTGAAGAATATCATTCCATTGTCCATCATTTCCTCTATTATCGTGAGTCATCCTGTTTCTAGCCATTTTATAAAAACGAAAAAGAATAGTGTGAGAGGAAAAAATCATAATCAAGGGGGAGAAACTTCAATATATAAGATCTTAGGTTTAATCAAATATTGTTACTGTAATTCTAGGACTATAACCTATACTTATACTTAACCTTATGGACATACCTAGACATGCATTAGAAATATCTCTAGGGATCTCACTAAAGTTCTCTCATCCTAGTTTCCAAAGGTTGACTAAACCTTTCCTCTGATATCAACTGTAGAGATATGAATTTTTACGTACATGGACATTACATTACTTTAGTGTAATAATTCAAACATAACAAAAACCAACACACAAGGACCATAATAGTTTAGTGTCTTTGGAAACTCGGAACATAATCTTCTAATCATGGTGAAATATCTTCAACATCTACCATAAAGATCTTCCCCTTTTTGTTTTCTTACCTAAAACCTTTCTTTAAATCCTGGGGAAAATAAAACATATAAAGGGTGAGATCAAATGCTCAGTAAGGGTAAGCATGGATAAAATAAAACAAATCATATACATTTGAACTTAAAAAGATGAACATAATGTTTTAACATCAAAACCTTGAGCAATGACATAGAACATGGAAATACATAAGGCATAGATCATAAAGAAACATTAATCAGGATAAAATAGCATGGGAATAAAACATGTAATTGTGAAAACCATTAAGAACATGTTATGATTTCCGTAGTAGCCAAGGCATTGCTTCCAAGACCATCTTAGTGGACAAAGTCCCTTACTGAACTGGGTTTACTTGTCGTTCCAGCCCTGTATTACTGAACCAGATTTACATGCCATTCCATCCATGTATATATCATGAGATATAAATCTTTACCCAATGCATTGGATAGAGATATAGGTCCCACCCATCTCATAATGAAATCATTCTTTCTTGTGCCACAACATAAACATAAATCATTCATCATAACCCAAATAATAAAATGGGTTTCATAAACATCATCCCATCATAACATAATCCATATAAAACCAATGAATATCATTTCATAATAAGAAAAGTGAAACCATGTAAATCATTATACTTGAAACATAATCATACTAAATAATTTCATCTTAGATGGAAAATAGTTTTGAAAAATCACTTGAAATGAATTCTTGAGGAAAATATCCTTTCTTCTTCAAAAACATATTCTTTTCACAAAATTCCATGAAATTTTAAAAGAAAAGGATTTTTTGAAAATACTTATGAAATATTGTAGAGTAATCTTAATGAAAATAATGCATTATGAAACCGTAAAAATACATTCATGACGTATAAGTTAAAAATAACATTCTTCTCGTCCTTTTGTTGGAAAAGTCAAAAAGTACCTCGTATGGTAAACAAAATAAAGATTCCTTCCATACGATGTGGTAAAAGTATAAAAGAGTAAAAATTACCTTAAACATACATGGAAGAAAATTAGACATTTTATGAAAAAAATTTGAGAACATATGGACATGGATAATAATCATAACCCCAGTAAATACTTACGAATAAACAATCTCAGATAAGAATGAGATTGGAATAATTATCCCTTACCTTAGGTCCGATATGCTTCATACATATGAAAAACTCTTGTATAATGATTTAAATAATGTAATTGACTTATTACAGTGTCATATTAATTGTCATGATATCATATATGGTTTACTTATGACTTTATATCACCCGTTCTTTTGTAAATCCCATGTTAAAGCAATGTTTTGGGTAAAATCCTCTTATTTATCGTACGTGTTTGGACTTGTTATTATTGATGTTATTATTACATATATCATTATTTACATACTTCCAGAATGTAAATAATTATTTATATATCATATATATTCATTATATATCCATCATATACATTTATTTATAATAGTAAATAACATATGGAGGTAAGAAATGAATTGCACCGTTCATAGAGACTGTAAGCCGTACGTACGCATGAACGCTACTTTCATTTCTATTTATTATTTTAATGGAATAGTTATATTATAATTCTAGTATAATATCATATATAATATCATTAACTACATCCTTTATACACCCCACATAAGTCATTAACGAATCATATCACTTTGAGGGGGCGGTAGTCTGCACTTCCTCAAATGAGATTATTGTATTTACCCACTATGGAAACCATAAAGGATTGATATAATTGTGAATTAAAGAAGAATATGGAAATAATAAACATAATATATATCATATATAAATACAATGCCATCATAATGGCCACCATGAGAGGTGGTAGGAGAAAATAAAACAATCATTGTTTTGTGAGGCGTTAGTTTTCCATCCACAGAAAAATTATGTTCTTCATCCATTATATGGAGGTGTGTGTAATTTTAGTTAGAATACTTCTCATAATAACATTATAGTATACTGAGGATAATGTTTTCGTTTCAAAATAAAGGATTAAAAAGAGTTTAGGGGTTGGACAAGTATAATAAAAGAAATCAATTTAAGAGAAACCATTATCCAAAGTAAAATTTTATATCCTGATTCCAAAGAAGAATTTTATTTTGTAAAATTGAACTTATATACATGTAAAAAACAATATTTAAATTGGGTACGCCATCAAAAGTCGGAAAAACTACATTTTTTGAAAAATACTTGTTGGCGCCAAAAATGTGGCCCGAAAGAAAGGAACGAAAAAGGCCGGCGCGCTTCCTCGAGAAGCTCCGTCGCGAAGCGCTACCGCGAAGCGCCGCCGCGAAGCCCCGGCGCAAAGCGCCCCAACCATGGAGCTGCCGCGAAGCACCAGAGGCGGTAATCCTCCGCGAACCCATTTGACGTTCACGAGCCGCCGTGAAGCACCAGAGGCGGTAATCCTCCGCGAACCCATTGGACGTTCGCGAGCCGCCGCGAAGCACCAAAGGCGGTAATCTTCCGCGAACCCATTTGATGTTCGCGAGCCGCCGCGAAGCGCCGAAGGCGGCGCGCGAGCCCTGCTTCGCGGCGGCCCTTCCCTATAAATACTGGACTCCCCCTGAGTCCTGGGGACGGACAATCCGACCTTTCGGCTTCTCCTCTCCCGAATCGCGAAGCACTCTTTGCCCCAGGAATCATGAGCTCTGCGAGGTATTTCTACTTCGCGAGACGCCTTTGCTTTGTCTCGTTTTGAGCCCCTCTTCCGGGAGGGATTCCCTTCGCGAAGCTCAAGGGCGTTCGCGGAGGAAGGGGATTCCCAAGGGAACCCGGGCAGCCGCGGAGTGTTTATGCTTCGCGAAACACCCAACCCATGCTAGTGATCCCTATGCCAAGGCAGGATCACTATGCATCGCGAAGCACACTGCTTCGCAGGACCCTGCTTCGCGAGGCACCCCTTCTTCGCGAGGCAGTGCTCCGCGAACACTGTTCCACTTTGCGAGGCAACTCCCTCTCACACCAATGCCCCATGCTAAGGCCAAGGCACCCCACTTCGCGAAGCACACTCCTTTGCTTAGCGATTCCTCTTCCCGTGCGACCCTCCAGGTTTTCACGATGTGATTTCAAAGTCCCATGGACAATACCACCCGTAGAGTTGCTTCACCTAATGCTTCTTCGCATAGGCACGCTAACGGCTATTGATTCTTCGCATAGCCACGCTAACGTGGACCCCTCGATGGTTCATCCCACGACCCTCCTTTACCATGGCCTTACCGGTACCTTCCCTTCCCCAAGGACCAGAGGGTACCGGTTATGTAAGTCCTAGGGGTGTGGAGTGAACCCACCTCGTCCGAGCTACAGGACGTTAAACTGACAAGCACCACATCCTCAACACATGACGTTAAACTGTGACCCAACCTCGTCTCCCTCACCAAGGGTCCCCCCCAGCTCGAACATTCTTTACACCACTCGTCTCCACGAGAATGGAACTCTTCTGCACATGGAATGAGATCCTCCTTGTCGGAGTGGTGTATGTTTGCAGGGGAAGGGCTACCTCAGAGCGTAAGCCCCTAACCTTTGGTACGGATGATTGCACCAGTGAATCTCCGTACTTCCCCACTACCAAGGTCGGTGGAGGACGTGATAGGGAACGAGGCACCTCCCTATGGGCCTCCATCCTGGAGTAAGTCCCAACACCATGGGCCGCTCAACGCGTAAGCCCCTTTTCGCTTCTCACGGACGCACCTTTCGTGACGTGATCGTCACGTCCTTGCGACCTCTTGTTTCTCACACCGATCATGACTCACGTGGGCTTAGAGTGAGCATCGACCCTGACCCATCTCTTGAACTATGAGGTCTTTGATCCATGTCAAGGCATGGTACGTAGGAAGCCTCTATGAGGTTCAAGACCACCGCCCATTGGACCAAGGTCCACTTTCACGTCGGTTCACCGACAAACCCATTCTTTTGAACTACGAGGTCTTTGATCCATGTCAAGGCATGGTACGTAGGAAGCCTCTATGAGGTTCAAGCCCACCGCCCATTGGACCAAGGTCCACTTTCACGTCGGTTCGCCGACAAACTCACTCTTTTGAACTACGAGGTCTTTGATCCATGTCAAGGCATGGTACGTAGGAAGCCTCTATGAGGTTCAAGCCCATCGCCCATTGGACCAAGGTACACTCTCACGTCGGTTCACCGAAAAACCCATCTTTTGAACTACGAGGTCTATGATCCATGTCAAGGCATGGTACGTAGGAATCCTCCAAGAGGTTCAAGCCCACCCGTCATTTCACGTCGGGTCTAACCCCAGTCCAGCATGACGTTAAACTGCATTCTGGTCCAATGGTAAGCTGTTGCGACCCTTTCCCACCTGAACTACGAGGTCTTTGATCCATGTCAAGACATGGTACGTAGGAAGCCCCCACGAGGTTCAAGCCACATTGCTCGGTCGTTCTTTCTTGTCGAGTTTCACCCACGTCCAGCACGATGTTAAACTGCAATTCCCGTCCGATGGCAAGCCGTTGTTACCACCCCGAACTACGAGGTCTTTGATCCATGTCAAGGCATGGTACGTAGGAATCCTCCCAGAGGTTCAAGCCCAAATCCCATCAGACCAAGGTCCCTCACTTACGTCGGTTCGCCGACACCCAACGCCCGTCGTTTATTCACGTCAGGGTTCACTATCGTCCCGCATGACATTAAACTGTATTCCCTGAACTACGAGGTCTTTGATCCATGTCAAGGCATGGTACATAGGAAACCTTCCCAAGGTTCAAGCCCACCATTAGTGGACCCACGGGTCTACTTTCACGTCGGTACGCTGACGATGCCCATCGGACCAATGTCCACCTTTAAGTCAGTACGCTGACAATGCTCATCGGACCAAGGTCCACCTTCACGTTGGTTCGCCGACGACGTTCATCGGGCCAAGGACCACATTCACGTCGGTTTATCGGCACCAACCCGAACTACGCGGACATTGATTCCCTGCCACGGGGATACGTAGGAAGCCTCATCAAGGCTCAAGCCCAACTTCACTATCGCCCCCTGTGATGGTCCCACTTCACTCTCCTTCTACTCCATTCACCAATCGCCCATGGGCTGGCCCTGGTGTCGATATCCTTTCAAGGAGGATCCATCAAATCCGATCTATCCTAGCTAATGCTCTAGTTGGGCTGATCCATCCCTGCTGGAAGTTAAACTTGCGACATACCCTGTGTTGAACACGGGAAGCTGAGGAAAACCTCAGATATGTGTCTATGACACATAATTCCATGCGCTCGATGTGGGATGCCTCGGGATTCCACGCCCTCGAGAAGCCTTGTGGTCAAGGATAACAGACGAACATGCCAGGTACCCCAGCATCCAGAAACGCTACTGATGCCTCAACGTGACTACTCCCCTGACCGAAGGTTGCTGCCCGGACTGGACCCTTTGGAATGTCCCGACAGAAGCAGTGTAATTAACCGGCGTCCATGGAAACATGGCACTGGGAAGAGTTTCACGAACTACGTATTAAATCTATAAGGGAGACCTGGACTAGGTGATGAGTTCTGAGGAGGGATCCGCATGAGGAAGAACCGACATCCCATCATCCCGCTTCGATCAAGGAGCAGACGTCCCTGAATAAGGAGTGAATGCCGCCCGCCTTTGGAAAGCGGGAATGCGGGGCCACAAGCCGCGCGTCCTCCCAGACGGATGCGCGCGCCCCGGCGAAAGCGTCGGAAACAGAAATGGTGAACTCGACATGAAATTCTTCTCCTCAATATGGAGATTAGTAGCGTTCGAGACACCAGTAGATTGACGTGTCACCGGGTCCAGATATCCGGTGCCTGATCCCGCCAAGCAAATAGCGGGCCTATCGTGAAACTCACCAAAAGTCGGGATAGTAGAACATGGGGCACTCCGCTCTGCAGCGTGTTGGCATGGATCCTTCTCACAGACATGGAGAATGGAAGAACGCTGGGGCACTGGCTGTCAATCCTTTTCCTCTCAGTACTGATGAGTTGACCCCTTTGTTTCTCAGGAACCAGGTTGCTATTTCAGAGATGCGGTCACCATCCGCTCCTCGCCCACGCAGGGGCAGGGGCAACACCACGACGGCCACGCCACATGGCACCACTACCGCCACGATGGCTGCCACGTCATGGAATACGGGACGCCCACGTCCCCTTTCCCCATCCGAGGTCATCCAACGAAGGGTGATCAACAGCCTCGTGCGCAGGTATGAGGAAGAAGGGGTCATCCCAACCCGGGATATGGCCCGCCTGGACCTAGAGGCCTCCAGGCCCCGCCGTCAACGCCGCCCTAACAGGCCGCGCAGGGAACCCCTGCTCCCCACCCCGACATTCAACCATTTCGGGAGCCTATCCCCGGAATGCCTTGACGACTCCTCGCCTTACGCTGAAGAGGCGGGCGCTGTCCGGCTCAGTCCGCTCAGGGCCCCGACCCAGGGCCCCCAGGCGAGAGCTCCCGTCCGGCCGCGTCAGGGCCGCCATCCGGCCCTGTAGGAAGAGCAGGCAGACTACGTCCCTGCACCACCTGCACCGGCCCGCCTGACCCGACATCAGCGCCGGGCCCGGGCTGAGGACGCTCACTCACGCGCGTCCACGTCGACAACTACAGTGGCCCGAGCCACCGCCGACGGTCATTATGAAGCCCCCGCGTACATTGAGCAGGGGCACCCCTTCACCCAACCAGGATCGAGACCCCAACCGCCCCACGGGCAGGCTGGGTTGACTCTCCGGGTTGCAGGCCCAAGTGGTGATCGCCGCGAGCTAACCCGCGGTAATGCCACCCCGTATGGAGGTCCTCCCCGTACCACTACTCCGCAGAGCGTGGGCCTTCCCCGCTCTGAGGTTCGTCATGGAGGCATGCCTCTTGCTACCCCCATCCTGCCGGAAGACCTGCCCCGCAGCAATGACGCTCAGCGCGGAAGCATTTCCCGCGCCCACTATACAGGGTATGGAGTCCATCCTCCTGCCCCCGACCGCCAACCTGAAGGCATCGTCCATCCGGTCCTTCTCCAATGTGGGGGCCCTCCCTACGTCCTCTCTGCAACCAGAGAAGGTCCTCCTCGCCCCAGCAACTCGAGGAGTGAAGGCCAGCCTCGCTCCATCCGTGTCGACCATGGAAATCCTCCCCATGCTCCTGCCAGTTCCAATAGAGGCCCCGCCCATATGGGTACTGTTCATGGAGGTCCTCCCCATGTACCCTTCGACATTTGCCCCGGTGCCCCTCGCACACCAGCTATCTCGAGTGGGGGACCTCTCCGCCACGGCACCAACGCCGCCCCGAGGCTGCCTGATAGGGGTCATGCCTGTCCCGAAGAGCCACCCAGGGGCAGAAGAGCGGGTCATCACCGCCACAAGAAGAATCCTGGGAAGGCCCAGGTGGAGATCAAACATGCCCGCTTCTCCGATTCGGAAGCGGAATGCGATTCAGCGATGGAACCTTCTCCCCGCTCCTCCGTATCAAGGACTGGGGTAGGAAACAGACGCGTTAGCCTCGTTCTCCCAGAATTTGTGGTCCACCGGATTCCCGTCTCTCTCCACAGGTACATCCAGGAGGAAGAAATCTTGGGAATTCCGCAGGTCTCGGCCACGCAATCACCGCCTCTGTCACCAGAAGAGCCCTCTACCTCTACCAGAGATCACGTAGAGTTATTTTGGGGGCCAACGATGGTAGAGAGACGACACGACCTGTCGCCGGTAGCCGCGGGTCCTGTTTCGGAAGCTGTGATTATCAACCCGTTGTATCGTGACATCGTGGCCAGGTCACCTCACTCTTCGGAGGATGGCCCAGAATTCAGCGGCCAGTCAGCTCGTTTGCTGTATTCTCCGCCGCCGAGCTTACTCTCCCAAAGGTCTGCCTCGGTACCGCTTCCGGTTCCTCAACCGCCCCCGGTTGACGAATGGGGCAACACAGGGCCAGACCCTGAGTCCGAGCCTAGGAGCTTCTGGAGTATCCTTGCGGCGGATTACTTCCCGGAGAAGTTCTGGCCGACGGCGGCACTGAATTTCCACATACCAGAGTCCCTTACCCCTGAAGACGTGGGGTGCTTTTGTCGAACCCTATAGGCGACACACTTCCGCCTCCGTTGTGAACGGGTGGTGTACCCCAGAAGTCGTGAGCACTTCGAAGAAATCGGCGAGCAATGCCGCCTGGTCGATGCAGCCACACTTCTTGTGGCCCAACACCCTGAGTCGCCAGGCCACCAGAGCGCCCTTCAACGAAAATGCGTTCAGAGTCTTAAAGCACTCCACAGAATCGTCAGGGAAGCCACCCCCCATGTGCAAGTCCGTGGTTGGGGACACTATGCCGCTCTCCTCTTCGACCCTATCCGACGAAAGCCCGATTCGCTATGCGACATCGAGGATATGCCCTCAAGAGGGGTCGCAGTCTACATGGCTGACATTGTGGATAAGGAAGATGAGATTGAGTTCCTTGATGGAGACTTACCACCCGAGGGCGTACCGCCGCTGCTCGACCCGTCAGGGAGAGTTACCCGTCAGCAGAGAAACCTACTAGGCCTCCCCGTACCCACCGAGTTTCTGGTACTCGGTCGAAACACTGGAAAGGGTAAGGAGCACGTTGGAACAGTCAAGCACTCCGACCCATCCACCTATGTGCAGAAAACGGACGAAGATCCTGAGAAGGCCACGTTACGCCAGCAGCTTGCTGAGCAGAAGAGGCTGGTTGACGAACTCTTGGCTGAACGCGCCGCAGAGCGACGACCCGACTATGGTAATCCTAGGCCGGGGCATCAGGGGCAGGAACAATTTCCCCCCGGTGAGATGCCTCCGCGCCACCCTAATCATGCTACTGCCGCAGACAGGGTGGAAGCCAGAACATACGGAAAGAGGGCGCGATATGTCTCGCCAAACCCCCCCCGAGCGATGGGACAATCTGAGGAATCCAACCCGGGTTCCCCCAGTCGCCCCGCAGGTCGTCCAGCCAGTTGACCCACGAGTGGCCGAAGCCATCTACCGTGTTGAAGAACCTGGAAATGCACTTGTGGTTAGGGATCCATGTCAAGACAGGGACCCCCACCCGGAGGACCTTATTGCGGCACTCACAGCCCGCCTAGAGGCGTTGGAAACACGGCAGGTGGCGGTCCCACCGGATGGCAATCCTTATCCCGCGTGGGTGGATGATATGTCCGCACCTCCGGGTTTTGGGAACCCCACTTTCTCGCCTTTTAACGGGACAGGGGACCCGCCCCAGCACTTGGCTCATTTCTCTTCCTGGTGTGGCCCCATGCTGGGGACCCCAGCTCAGCAAGAAGCCGCCAAGCTCCGATGTTTTGTATAGACATTGGAAGGTCCGGCATTCGTCTGGTACAGCCAGCTCCCTATCCGATCAGTGACTGTTTGGGAGGATCTTCTCCGGTAGTTCTTATACCAGTTCAGCTTCACCACGCGAAAGACCAGCATTGCGGACCTCTTCAAGTGCAAACAGAGGCCTGATGAGCGGGTCGCAGATTTCATCGCCCGGTGGAAAGGCCTTACGTACTCCCTCGATATGCCACTAACTCAGGAGAAATTACTGACGATGTGTGTGGGGAACGTCAAGATAGAGCTGGTACCCTCCTTAATTACCCAGAACTACCCTGGAGGGTTCAGATATTTCTCGGATAAGGCCCAGTGCCTCGAGGAAGCCCTGCAACAGGCCAGTCAGGCACGTTTGCTGCCCCCTATGATCCCAGCCAGGAGGACCGCCAGGGATGAACCTGCCGCAGTGGCTCAAATAGAAGCCCCGAGGCAGCTGGAATTGCTGCCGGTGGCACCACCTCCGCAACCCCGCAGAGGTCCTCCACCTCAAGAATAGGCTCCCTCTCAGCAGCGACCACCTCAGAACCGACAGGTTCCCCCGCGCAACGCGCCACCGCCACCTAGGCGAGACAACCAGGTGCCACCTCCTCGGAAGGCCCCTCCTGTCCCTCATCCGGACCAGGCCCCCAGGGCCCCCTATCCGGAAAGAAGATACCAGACCTATTCGTTCAACAAAAATCAGGTCCCTGGCTACTTCCGAAGTGCTCTAGAGCAAGGGATTGTGCGTCTGCCTGAGTGCAGAAGGCCGGCAGAGGCGCACCTCACCGACCACCCCAACTACTGAACTTATCATCGGATCCTGGGGCACACCCTCAAGCGATGCTATGTGTTTAAAGACTGGCTTCAGGACCAGGTCAACAACAACATAGTCAAGTTGGGCCCAACACCAGCACAAGTGGCAGGCGTCTTTGCAGGATCAGAAATCGGCAGCGACAACGAAGGTGAGTGGCAGCAGGTCCCTACCCGCGGATCCCAGAAATATGATGACTGGATGGCTCGAAAAAACCGTCGTCTGTGCCCAGGGTATCATCCGGGAACTCCTGAAGCAGTCGGAACCTTCAGAAGAAGTAGCTGGTGCCTCCGCATCGTCTTCACAGTCGACCTCTTCCCAAAAGAGAAAGAAGCGGTGACGCAAGAAGAAGCAACGTGCACCGCCAGTGCCGTCGTCGTCCCGCACTCTTGGAAACTTTATGCCCCCCGAAATGGGGATCCCTCCCAGAATCCGCCTAGCGGTGGACGACTCCTCATGCGATAGCCAAAGGTACGCTTCGGTTAACACCGTGGAGCTGGTAAAGCCCTATATGACCCCCGACGAGGGGGAACCCCAGGCAGACCTCCCCAACGTTTCCAGCCGACATCAACGTCAGTGGAATCGCAATCGCACCGGTCATCGAGATACGTCAGCAGGCACTTGTGGCCAAGCCGTGCACGCTACCGAGACCAGGCAGCAGGCTCAGCGCAGATCTCAGCACGCGCAGACCCATCCAACATCCTCGGCTCTACCTCTACCGTCGTTCGTGCTACTAGATCGGGGGGAGCCGCCTCGTTCGTATCACAGCGAGTCTTGCCCGGCTACAGGCCAGCCTCTGCTGCCCGATCTTAGCCCGGCGACTACTCTTCAGGCTTCTACTGGTAGGCGGAAAGATGTACCCAGTACTAGTTACTCGCCGGTTCAGCTAGCCGGACCCGCTGTGCATCCAAATGCCGAACGACCTCCTGTAACCATAGGTTCGCGTTTGGCACGAAAGTACGATGTTCTGAAGCACCTGGTCGGCATCCCGGCGAGGCTTTCCATCCTTGAGGCCCTTCTCCTGTCATCTGAAATGCGCGAGGCACTTGCCGAGGCCCTAAAGAGCCCCCTCCAGTTTGAGACGGAGGTAGCAGCTGCAGAAGCCTTCCATACCGAGAAGATTGAAAATGCCGAGTGTCAGGCGGTTATTTCGTTCTCCGGTGAAGAGGAGGACCCTCCTATACAGGGGCACATTCGCCCACTGTATATCACTGGCCACTTCAACGGCGTGGAAGTCCGCCGCTGCCTCGTTGACACGGGTTCTGGAATCAACCTAATTCCGACCCGGATGCTGCGAAAGCTGGGTCTGTCCGAAGGTGATTTAACTCCCTCTGACCTCAGGATCCAGGGGTACGACAGGACAGAGCAAACCCCAGTCGGCAAGATCCGCCTGAAGACTCAGTTCGGTGGCTTAATTTCCAGCACCGAGTTCATGGTTGTTTCTCAGGACACCGCCTATAACGCATTGATGGGTTGGCCATGGCTCCATCTCCATGCAGCGGTCCCCTCGTCGTATCACCAGTGCCTCAAGTACTCGCTCAACGGTCGAGTAGGTGTGCTCCAAGGAGACACGTCCCCTTTCGCTTTTTGTGAGGCCCACTATCTGGATGCGGGTTATTACAAAAGTAAGGACAAACAAATCCTGGTAAGCGAGGATGAGCCCGCCCCGGTCACAAGTGATCCCTGGGTAAGCATGGACGACACCTACATCCTACCGATCCACCGGTTAGAGGCCACGACCCCCAACATGGGGCAATGCTTTGTTGTTTCGGGTACGCCAGGAAGACATGTTCCCGTGTCCAAGCGACGGCGGAAAATCACCTCGTACTCCTACATCAACCAGGCTCAGGTGATCCCAGAATCTCCTACCCTTATACGGTACCAGGACGTCAAGCTGATGACAACAGGGGTGCGCCACACGTGTCTCTTCCGCCGGGCTGGAATTAACCGACTCAGGCCGACACGTCACCATTGCTTTGATATCACCAAATGTGGCCCTTTCGGCTGAAGGCCAGAAGGGATAGGGTCGACTGCCTTCATTGCCATGGTCTCGATGGCAAGTGAGTCTCCTGAAGTGATGACCGCTGCTGCCCGAGTCGGCACCAGCTGCCCCGTGGATCTTGATAGCCCAGAAGTATCTTCCATCGCGGAAAATCCCCCCACGGGTGGGGAGGAAGACTTGGAGGATGCTCCCCCAGCCTTTGAAGAAGGCGTCTCTACCACGGTTGATGAACTGGTACAGGTGAACCTTGTTAGCGAGGCAGATCCGGGACCCACATTGATCAGTGCGGCCATGTCCCTCGAGGAGCGGCAGCAGTACGTAGACTTCCTCAAACAAAACCGTGATGTGTTTGCCTGGAGTTACGATGAGATGTCGGGACTGGATCCCCAAGTGGTCGTCCACCGTCTGGGCCTCCCAGCAAAACATCGTGGGTTTAAGTAGCCTCCCAGGAAGATGCACCCTTCCCATGGCGCTATGGTTGAGGCCGAAGTTGATAAGCTAATCAAAGCCAACTTCGTCAAGGAGGTCCAGTACCCCAAGTGGCTTGCCAACATTGTGCCAGTCAGGAAGAAGAATGGGAAGATAAGATTCTGTATCAAATTCCGCGATCTTAATCGCCACTGCCCAAAGGATGACTTCCCACTCCTGGTGACGGAGCTGTTGATTGACGCCACGGCCAGATTCCAAGCCCTCTCTTTCATGGATGGTTATTCTGGGTATAACCAGATCCGGATGTCCCCCGAAGATGAGGAGTCCACTATCTTTAGGGCTCCCCAGGGTACCTTTTGCTACCAGGTAATGCCATTCGGTTTGAAGAATGAAGGTGCCACTTATCAGAGGGCCATGCATCACATATTGAAACCGATCCTCGGGACATTGGTTGAATGCTATGTGGACGCCCTCGTAGTCAAGTCACATCAGCGCCAGGACCATCTCAGAGACCTTGAGAAAGTGTTCAGCTTCCTCGGTTCCCGTCACCTGAAGATGAACCAACTAAAGTGTGCCTTCGGAGTAACCTCCGGGAAGTTTCTGGGCTTTGTTGTCAGATACCGAGGTATCGAGATCGACCCGGAGAAGATCAAGGCCATCAGCCAAATGCCTCCCTCGAGTAACATTCGAGACCTCCAAGGCCTTCAAGGCCACTTAGCCTATATACACCGATTCATTGCGAATTTGGCCGGCAAGTGTAAGCCCTTTTCTCGGCTCATGAAGAAAGGCACTGCCTACGAACGGGATGAGGAGTGTCGGACCGCCTTCAAGGAAATCAAGCAGTATCTGCTCCAACCTCTGGTCTTGATGCCACTAGTCTCCGGAAAGCCGCTGGTCCTTTACGTAACCTCCCTGGAGAGATCCCTCGGTGCGCTGCTCGCCCAGAAGAACAAAGAGGGTACTAAGAATAGTCTCTACTATCTCAGCTGCATGCTTATCGATACGAAGATTCGATACTACCCTGTCGAAAAGAGTTGTCTTGCGCTCATCTTCGCCGTGCAGAAGTTGCGACACTACCTGCAACACCACGAGGTGAAATTGATCTCTCGGGTAGATCCAATGAAGTACATCCTAAACCACCCCATGCTGACTGTCCGACTAGCACGTTGGGCGGTGATTCTCCAGCAGTTTGATATCAGGTTTATACCTCAGAAGGCCATTAAAAGACAAGCATTGGCAGACTTTTTAGCTGCCCATCCAACCTCTGCGGATCAATCCCTGGACCTGGACTTCCCTGATGAGACGATCCTCTCAGTCGATCATGCTGCCCCGTGTTGGCAAATGCATTTCGACGGTGCCTCCCGGAGCCCCACTGGTAGGAGGCTCAACGATCCCAAGCTCAACAGAGTGGGCCTGGGTATTGTCTTCATTACCCCGGCGCAGGCCATCCTGCGGTACTCGTTCCTGTTGTCAGAAGGTTGTACGAACAACGAGGCAGAGTACCAAGCTCTCATCACCGGCCTCGAGTTGTCCCTTGAGATCCATGTTCCCCACCAACATGTGAAGGTAGATTCCGAGCTGGTAATCAAACAGGTTAATGGCGACTATGTCGTCTGGAAGCCAGAGCTTGCACCATTGCTGGAGTACACCCTCCTCCTAATGGCCCAGTTCTCTTCTCGACCAGAGGTTACCCATGTCCCACGGTCGCAGAATGGCCAAGCAGACGCCTGGCTGGTTTAGCCGCGTCGCTCGCGGAACCCGAGAAAGATGATTTGGTCATACACGTGGCCCACCGAAGAGTCATTTCCCCCATCACCCAAGAGGACCGTGATAGCCTGTGGGTAAGTCATCTCACCGCTGGACCCTCCATATCGGGAATCCTGGGTTCGTCGGACGCATTGGTTGAAACCATCCCCGACTGGAGAGCACCTTTTGTCGAGTATCTCCAAAATGGTCAGCTCCCGGACGACCGGGCCGAACGCGAGCGAATCTGACGCCGCGCGCTGCAATTTACCCTCCAGAGCGGCCCCAACCTTGAACAGATCCTTTATAAGCGGAGTTTCGATGGTGTCCTCCTTCGTTGCATCCAAGGGGGGAGATACCTCAAGTTATGCAAGAGGTTCATGTCGGTTCCTGTGGCGCCCATCAAGCTGGGCCGAAACTGTCCCATCAAATCCAGAGGTTGGGGTACTTTTGGCCCTCTATGATCCACGATTGTATTGGATACACCAAGAGATGCCACGCGTGCCAAGTACACGCCAACTTCTTACATCGGCCGCCAGAGCCCCTCCACCCCACCAAGTACTCTTGGCCATTTGCGGTATGGGGACTTGATGTAGTGGGACCGTATCCACCGGCAACAGCCCGCCAGTGCAGGTTCATCCTGACTGCTACAGATTTCTTCTCCAAGGGGGCAGAAGCAATTCCGCTCAAAGAGGTCAAGGCCCGTTCCATCGTTGACTTTGTGAGCTCCAACATTATCCACCGGTTTGGAGTCCCTCACGCTGTCCTCACCGATAACGGCACCAACTTCTGAGTAGATAAATTGATGAAATTGTACGCTAAGTACGACATCCAGTCGAACCATACCTCCTGCTACCACGCGCAGGCGAATGGACAGATCGAGGCGTTCAATAAGACCCTCTCTAACATTCTGCAGAAGATGGTTGGTCAAAACAAGAAGAGTTGGCAGGACAAGCTCCCCAACGCCATCTGGGCTTACCGGACGACGACTCGCAACTCTACCCAGGTGACCCCATATTCCCTGGTGTATGGAGCTGAGGTCTTCCTACCCATTGAGATCCAGCTTTCGTCACTACGCACTGCAGTTTATGATCACCAGACATCAGATGAGGTAGCTGAGATCCGTCTAGCTGAATTAGAGGCACTGGACGAGAACCGGCTCCGTGCCCTACACAATCTGGAAAGGCATCAGGACAAGATAGCGAGAGCCTTTGACAAGAAGGTTCGTCTCCGCTCTTTTCTACAGGGTGACCTGGTACTGGCCCTTCGAGTGCCAATGATTCCCGGTAGGAAACCGCCCAAGTTAGAACCCAAATGGGAAGGGGATCATATCATCCATAAGGTTTACCCCAATGGAGCATACACCTTGGTTACCATGGATGGAGAGCGTATAACCCCTCCCACCAATTCCATGTTCCTCAAGCGATACATTGCCTAGGGCAAAAGTGGTCATGCACGACCCTAAACTGCGAGAAGGTCCAGCACGACCCTAAACTGTGAGATGGTCCCGCACGACCCTAAACTACATCTCTATCCTTACCGCAAGACGTTAAACTGCAAGCCAGTCAGGCCTTCTTGACTGATACCTGACTTTAGGCCCCCTGGCCTTCTCGGACCTCTCCACCCAATCTCTTACCCGGGGTGTACGGTGTGGTGTAGGACTACGTCCTCATTCACGTCGGGATCATGTACCATGTCGTACGCCCCCCCTTTACGAGGCTCGGCCTCAGGCCCCTTGGCCTCCTCGGGCCCCCGGCCCCATCCTTACTGCAAGACGTTAAACTGCAAGCCAGTCAGGTCTCCTTGACCGCGGCTCGGCCTCACGCCCCCTGTTTTTTTCCCTGACTTACCCTCTTGCGGGATTGTACGGTATGGTGTAGGACTACATCCTCAATCATGTCGGATTACTTGTCGAACCATACATATCCCCAAATGAGGTGCTTCTCATCATCCCGCATGACGTTAAACTGCACTTCTAGAGCTACGTGTGGCTTGATTCTCATCCTTATGAGATATGTAGGAACGCTCGGACACCTCGTCTTGAGCCCAGCCCCAAGCTTTTCCCTTCCACTATTCCCCCTAGGAATAGTTTTCTTGGAAGATCTTTGTGTATCAGGGAGTAGGCTTTCTTGGCCCCGCTTATGCAACCCCGCTCGGACAAAGATTGTAAGGGTCGCACCATGCGCCCACTCTCGTTCTTCTATCCTCCCACGTCCTCACCGCATGACACTAAACCGCATGGCCTTTAAGAACTATGTATGGATTGATTCTCATCCTTATGAGATACGTAGGAACGCCCGGACACTTTGTCTATGGGCCCAGCCCAAAAGCCAAAATCTTCCCCTCGGGTCAAGACATGGTAGGGTGCACACTTTTGCCCCGACCCACATCGAGAAAGCCTCGACCCGGCTGCACATTCCCCCTGGAGGTGTTTGCCCCTTTCGTGGATGGATACAACTATGCTTCACCCACTCCTTGACTGGGATTCCGTCATTTTTCACACCTAGAGGGACCCCCAAGAACGGCCTGGATATAATGCCCAAGGGCTCTCCTACAGATACAGGCCAACACCCTCGAGGGTTTTCAAGCAACAAATCGATACAAGTCCCGTGTTGCGAATTTGGTCAGCGGTCGACGCTCATTTGTTTCCCCCATACGGGTCACCATAGGAACGCTGTGTTTTGAATATGGTCAACAGTGTCCTGGATTTTCGGGTCCACCCCGAGATGTCCCAGGCATCATGAACAGTGATTCATTCTGCCCCATCCCGAGGTGAAAAACATCCCCCAGGTGGTGCTAGCGATCGGGCCCACGGCCTTGATTCCTCATAGGAGTGTACGGTGTGGTGTAGGACTACGTCCTCATTCACGTCGGGACCATGTACCATGTCGTACGACTCCCCTTACGAGGCCCAGCCTCAGGCCCCTTGGCCTTTTCGGGTCCCCGACCCTCATCCTCATGTAAGACGTTAAACTACAAACCAGTCAGGCCTTCCTGACTGATGCCTGATCTTAGGCCCCTTGGCCTTCTCCCCAATCTCTCACCCGGAGTGTACGGTGTGGTGTAGGACTACGTCCTCATTCACGTCGGGACCATGTACCATGCCGTACGACTCCCCTTACGAGGCCCAGCCTCAGGCCCCTTGGCCTTTTCGGGTCCCCGACCCTCGTCCTCATGTAAGACGTTAAACTACAAACCAGTCAGGCCTTCCTGACTGATGCCTGACCTTAGGCCCCTTGGTCTTTCCGGGCCACGACCTAGGTCCCCTCTTGCCCAGGGTGTATGGTTTGATGTGGGACTATGTCCTCATTCACGTCGGCTTCTTCACCATACCACATACCTTCTTTGTTTCGAGGTATATTGCTTCCCCTTCTCGTCCAGTATGACATTAAACTACGTATAGAGAACTACGTGTGGCTTGATTCCCATTCTCATGGGATACGTAGGACCACCTGAATGTCCAAAATTTGGGTCCAGCCCCATCTCTCGGGAATCCTCATCCCATCCCGGCCCCTTGGCCTATCCTTCATCCGTGAGAGGATTATATGGTGTGGTGTGGGATTATTTCCTCATTCACGGTGACCTCGTAATGACCACGCCATGCTCCCCCCCCCCTATTGAGTTGTTTCGTCGACCCTTTTTTCGGCGGTTCACCAATGTGCTTAAGAGTACTCTTGTTTATTACCTTGAATGCCAAGCTTTACTCGGACACGTCCGCACCCTCTTTCTAGGCATTGCGTATCCCCGCATCAGGGCTTTCATCATCTTTCACACCCGAAGGGACACCCAAGAACGGCCTGGATACTACGCCCAAGGGCTCTCCTACCGATACGGACCAACGCCCCCGAGGGTATCAGACAACAAATCGATAAAATCCCACGTTTCGAATATGGTCAGCGGTCGATGCTCGTTTGTTATTCCCACCTCAGGCTAACGCGATATAGACGTTTTGATTCCACCATGGTTAACAGTCTTCCTCTATCGCCATGCCAACCCATTAAGCCCAAATGCCGGGTACACAATTCACACCCTTCATCACTTCATCATGTCCAAGTAGAGTCTCGGAACTCTTGGTACTTTTCCCCCGTGCACGTCTGCGCGTTGGAGGAACAAGCTACATCAAAAGTGTCCTTCGGAACTCTCTGCTGACTCCCCTTTGGTGGACGCCCCAAGTATTGCGATGAGGATACCCCCCTTGTTTCCCACACCGAGTTTATCTCACGTGGGCTTAGGGATTGGGTTGACATCTGTGCTTACTTGGGAGTTGTCACCATCCACGGTCCGAGATCTAAGACCATAAACTAAGACTCTCATCTGGAACTACGTTCAAGACCCCTTGTCTTTGGGTCCAGCTTGAGTTTAGCAAGTTCACCTCTCTCGGGTCCTACCATTGGGACCCCGACCACAGGGCTGCATGGCGCAGTGAGGGACTACGTCCTCATTCACGTCGGGTTTGCAATAGCTGCACCACGCACACCCCCATTCTGAGGTTCAGTCCTCCTATTCCCTGTCCTGCATGACATTAAAAGGCACCCTTCAGAACTACGTGTAGCTTGATTCCCATCCTCATGGGATACGTAGGACCACCTAGATGTTTAAGATTCGGGTCCAGCCCCACCTCCTGGTGATCTCCTGATCTCCCAGTCACCTAGGCCACATGGCCTATCCCTCTCCAGGAGGGGGAGGTGTAGGTATGATACAAGGTTTTGGGCACCGTGCCCCCTTCCCCCGGAAACCTGCCATCTCTCAATCACCCCCAAAGTTGAGTCCCTTGACTCCTTTCAGTGGTTCACCCATGTATTAAGAGTACTCTAGTCTAGGACCAAGAGTGTCATATTCAACTTGATCAAGTTCCTTCCACTTGTCAAGCTTCGTGTTCCCCTCTATTCGGACTTTCATCATCTTTCACACCCAGAGGGACCCCCAAGAACGACATGGATACAATGCCCAAGGGCTCTCCTACCGATACGGTCCAACGCCCCTGAGGGTTTTGGACAACAAATCGATAAAATCCCGTGTTGCGAATATGGTCAGCGGTCGATGCTCGTTTGTTAGTCCTCATTTCAGGCTAACGCGACAGGATGCTATGTTGCGAACATGGTCAGCAGTAATTCTTTGTCGTCACGCCAGCCTCTTCAGTCCTCGAATGTTGGTTGCATGCTTCACATCATTTTCCACCCCATTATGTCCAGGTGGAATCTCGACACTTTTGGCGCTTTCCCTTAGTGCACTTTTGCATGCTAGGGGGACAAAGCTGCAATCTGGCGCCCTTTGGGGCTCCCATGTTCTGAGCTCTGAGACCATAAACTAAGACCCATTCGAGACTACGTTCAACTTGATTCCCATCCTCATGGGATACGTAGGACCGCCCAGACGCCCTGTCTCCGGGTACAACCCATTCAGGAAGCCAGTCGCTCTCCCTGTATCACCTCTGTATAGGCCCCTCGGCCTAAGGTTTCCCTCTCCGAACGACGTACAATTTGTTGTGGGATCATGTCTCTGTCAATTGTGTTTTATAACACTGCGCACATTTCCCGCCTAGCATCGTCTCTGCTATGTCTTTGCCGCATGACGATAAAATGCATGCTTGGTCCTATCATACGACCCTAAACTGTGACATTATCGTCCTGGCCGCACGACGAAAAACGGCACCGCATTGTGGTGACCTCATTGTAGAGGACATCACGTTGGGTATTGGTCACATGCCATGCCATTTGTCAACGCCCATCACGGCTTGATTCTTGTGGCGACATCACGCCCTACTGTTCTAGGCCTGTCGCTTCACAAAAAAAACCATTCACCTTAAAGAACAAACAAGATACATCAAATTCCGCTTCTTTTAGTGTAAGGGCCACGCCCGCACTCCCCTTTTCCCCTGGCACTGGTATCCTACCATGTCACTTCCAGAACTACGTATGGCTTGATTCTCATCCTTATGAGATACGTAGGAGCGCCCGGGTGTTTCCCCGCGGGCCCAGCCTAACCCTGGTGTTTGGTCCCTCGACTCGAGCATTTCCTCAGAGAACGCATGGTAAGTATGTATTAGGTCCTCCTTCACGTCGGGTTTTGATGCCATGCGTCCCCTGCTCCCTTTACCCATTTGTGGTCTAAGGTCCATCAAGAACTACGTAAGGCTTGATAAGGATTGATTCCCATCCCTATGAGATACGTAGGAGCGCCCGGGCACTTCCCCGCGGGCCCAGTCTAAATTTTCATGGTCCGAATTCTATGACCCTAAACTAAGATCTCCCCAAGGGGAAGGAATCTGCTCCCTCTCTCTAGTACGTTTCGTTGCCGTATTCAGATGTGTTTTGACAAAGAGCCCGAAGGGTGGGATTTTCACAGGGACATTCCCCTCATCCCATGACCAAGCTTCGTGAGCTCGCTATTTGGATCCTCATTTTCTTCCACATCCAAAAGGACCCTCAGACGACGTGGATACTAAGCTTAAGGGCTCTCCATGAATGCTGGACCTAAGGGCCCTTCAATCATTTCGGGCCAACGTCCCTACGGATATCTGACAACATTTGTGACATGGTCCCGTGTTTCGAACATGGTCAACGGTCGACCCTCATTTGTTTGTCCCCAGTTTAGGCTAACGCGACAGGATGCTGTGTTGCGAACATGGTCAGCAGTAATCCTCCATCGTCAAGCCGCCACCATCGTGATCCAAATCTCGAGCGTCATGATTCACACATTTCCACTCCCTCATGTTCAAGTGGAACTCCATCATACTTGGCTCTTTCTCTTTGAGCATCTAGGTGCGCTAAATGATCGTGTTAATGTCATTGGGCCGGTAGTCACCGAGCGTCCCATTGCCCTAACCTGCCCCTTTTGTGTTAGGAGATTCCCGCCACTACTGCTTGTTTCCCACACCGAGCACGACTCACGCAGGCTTAGTAGTTTTGGTAGGATGTATGCCAATACAGTCGGGCTGTTCATCATCCTGCATGACGTTAAACTGTGCTTTCAGAACTACTTATGGCTTGATTCCCATCTTCATGGGATACGTAGAGACACCCAGGCATTTCACCTAGGGTCCAGCCCCAGGAATTGCAAAATCCTATTCCTCCCCATTTCTAGCCCTCGCCAAAGAGGCCCTATCTGGAAGAAAGAATGATCCGTGATCAGACCGATGCGCCCATCTGGCGTACTCCCACCACGGTGGTGTAACTACCGAAGTGTTGGATTCTGTTTGAACAAACCATCACTCTATATTCCACGCTTTGTGTGCCCCTTATTCGGACCCTCATCCTCTTTCATGTCTGAAGGAACCCCCTAACGGCCTGGTCTCATGCCGCATCGGCTCACCTACCGTCCTGGGCCAACGTTTCGAAAGACTGGTCATGTCTGGAGGGACCCCCAATAACGGCCTGGATACTACGCCCAAGGGCTCTCCTACCATTACGGGCCAACGTCCCGAAGGATTGATCGACAACAAATTGATAAAATCCCGCGTTGCGAATATGGTCAGCGGTCGATGCTCATTTGTTTTCCCCATTTCAGGCTAACACAGTAAGGGTACCGTTTCCCGTCCAAGGTTAACGGTTGTCCCTTATTGTCACGCCATCCCCACAGTGTTCCGAATCTTGGGTATCGTGATTCACACTTCCCATTTTCATCTTTTTGGACCGATTTCAGCGCCCCTGGCTTTGCCCCATTCGTGCATAAGAGCACATTGAAGAAACGGTAATTTGGCTATCTTGGATGTTCCTTCTCCGATCAAGACAACTACCTCATGCATCTCACATTGGGCTCGACCCATGTGGATTTGAAGGATTGTCGCCAAATGTCCCGCAAACATTGTAGGGATGTAACAAGGCAATTCGACAGTGGAAATCGTGCGTGCTATGACATTCAAAAAAAAGATAAAATTTGGAAGCACGAAAGTACCAATAAAAGGGTTTTGGATTTGTTACAATACTCGGGGGTTGACTTCCCCCATAGATGGGTTGACCCCGTCAAAAGAGCGTTGCAGCTCCGCCACCCGCTGACTTGCGGCGTCCAAAGCTTGTTGCCGCTAATTCAACTCCTGCTCCTCTTCAGCAGTGGCGGGGCGTAATTCGTCAACTCTAGCCCTGGCCCTTTCTACCTCATCCTGGGCGGCAGCCATCCTTCCAGAGGTCTTCCCCATATGCTCCTCAGCCTCTGCCAGCTGGGCCTTCAACCGTGAGACCAGCTCAGATTGCACATCAAGAGAGGCTGAAAGCTCGTCTGCCCGGGTCTACATCCGTTGAATCTCGCCTTCAGCCTCCTGGAGCTTCTTAATGCTGGTTGCCTTCCTCCGCTGCCAGCCCACGTTGAGCCCACGATCATGCTCCCGAATCTTCTTAGCCATAAGATCTCGGATGAGTGCATGAGGACATTGGGCATCCACTCCCCCAGCGCACAGTTCGCGCAACCGCGAGCGAAGCCTATCCATTTCGGTCAGCCATTGTTCTTGGGGAGTGTCCTTGATAAAGCGTGCGATCAGCTTCCACGACCGGCGGCGAACTATGCTGCTGTCTTCCTCGTCGGAGGCCGTTTCGTCCCAGTCTGCGCGATTGGCAGGCTCATACGCGGGATACGCCCGCAGGAAATCCTCGCCAGGATCAACATCCGGCGTCGAATCCAGCGCGACACCTGGCGCTGAAGCAGGCGCGACAGATCTGGGACCGACCGGTTGATCCTCTTCCTCGGAGTCCACCTCAATGATTTCGGGTACGGCCCTGCTGGCAGACCCGCCAGTGATGATGTGTGTCGCAGCTTGAGGAGATGGAGGGATTATTGCCACCATCACTGGCATTCCCCTAGGAGGGACGCCACCAGACATCCCGACCAGCCTCGCCGCAGAAGCCCACGCCAGTCGAAGAACTGCACGACAAAGAGGGACATAAACGTTAGTTGACGTGGCCCACATGTGACAACGAGGAGATCGGTGGAGGAGACCTACGAAGATCGACCTCCGACCGCCGCTCCTGAGCCGGTACTGATGGGACCCCGAGACGAGGCCCCCCGTATACTGTTGGAAGGTCTGGAGATTCCGGAGGAGCCACCTCGGGCGCCCTGGTCCCACCAGATGCAGAACTGGACGCAGCCATAGGTGCGGGTTCTGAAGGTCCCGCATCATCACCCGCCAAGGAGCGAGAACGAGGCCTACGGACAAGTTCCTCCTGCATGGCTCAAACAACGGTGAGAAGCCCATAGTGGCTCAAGAATAGTTCGCCAGGAGAGAAGTTCGGAATGCTACCTCGAGAGCCTCCGTGAAGTCGTCAGATTCTGAGTCTCGGTCTCCGACCTCGCCCTCCTCCAGCGGGCTCCCTCCGCAAGCCTCATCCTCCCGAGAGGAGTCCTCTGATTCCTCCGGAAAGGGGAAGCGCTCCCTCAGATCGGTAGCTGATAACTGTGGGGGGACCATCTGATTCAACAGTACCCTCACCCGATCCGTCATTGGGCGAGGAACACCGCTGGAGTGGACGTAATCCTCCAGCTCTTCCCGGTACTATTCTGCCTCCGCCGAGGACGCCATGAATCCAGCCCGAACTGGGCCTATACCCGATAATTCCATCCCGAGGAGATTCTGGTGGGCCCATATCTCGGATGGGCTGAGGAATTGCCGGTTGACATCCCAAATGTCCCAAGCCTCCGGGAAGACGGCGTCCTCTGCCATGTCAATGTGACGCAGGCGCTTTCCCGGAGCCTGAGTTGATATCCTACGGAATCCCCTCGGTGGTCGCCCCTCCGGATGACCCTGCTCTCCCGGAATCACCGGATCCACCCCTGCTGCCATACCCTCGGCCGGTGCGGGTCTCACCGCCATGGAAGCCCCGCTGCCGCGAGCGGCCCTAGCTACACTCCGACCCCGACCTCGAGATAGAGGAGGCCCACCGTCACCAACCCGGATCGTTGGTTGCTTCAGGATCTCCCCCGGATAAGCGGCCTCCCAACTGATGGCGTACTCCTTCACTAATCTGAAGGCGGCGGTGGATGGAGACAATGAAATCCGCATCTTTCCATCTTCGCGTGTGAACATGAGCCACAGCTTCCTCATCACACACGGGTGCTCCTCGTGGCGCACCTCCCAGTAGACCTGCGGGGTCAGCCGCTGGAGGCACCGGAACTGCCTCACAAAACGATGCGGGGTGTACGGTTCGCAGATTGGCTCACGATCTATCTGAGCCACCAAAACTCCACCTCGGAAGGCCAGAAGGTAAGCTCGATGTTCTTCCGTTCCACGCCCGTCGGCAATGGGAAGGGATGGAAATTGAACTCATCCGCCCTCCACACCCGATTCAGCACCATCGGGACAGCCAGTTTGAACGGGAAGCTCCCAACTGCATTCAGGATGGAGGGGAGAAAGTTTGATCCCAGCGGTGAAATGGGGTTTGGATACTCGTAAATCCCCCTGATATGCGCTGCAATCCACCCATATAGGAGGTGGAAGGGTCCGCATATTCTTGGAGGCTTCTTTCCCTCGCTAATATGCTGCAGCATTCTGTACAGTTTGGTGAGTATCGGGATCCCCAGGTTGACCCGCTGCCCCATGGCCAACATCGACGCCAAGATGAACGAACTGGGCTATACCCCCATGCTTGTATCTCTCACCAGTAGAATCCAGCCACAGATGAGAGCCGCGACGAATGACGCCAGCCTGACTATCGTCTGTTGTTCAGTGCTGACGCTGAAACCCCAAGTTTTCCATTGGTTGTCCTCCAAAACCCGCCAATACGAGTGTCCCTTGCCCCGTTGGGCCTCCCTTGGACAAGTTCGAGGCCTCGGAGGGAACTCTCGATTCTCTGGGAAATTCAGGAAACATTTGATCAACCTCCTGAAGTGGACGTCCCTCATTGCCTCCTTGTCCTCTCCAGGGACAAGTGCCATCAACGCCAATGCCAGTCGCGGCATTTGCTCCGCATCCCCCCACGTGCCGGAAACAGGGAGGAACTCATCATACATGGCCCCCAAGATTGGGACCCCAGAAATCTGGTGGACATCCCACAGGTTGATGCCCACCTCCCCGTGATGCAGGTGAAAAGTGTTGGTCCTAGATGACCATCTACTCAGCAACTCTGGCATTAGTTTCTTCGGTTGGTAAATGTGGAATTGGGAGGCCCATGCTGCCTCATACAATCCCACTCTCCTCAACTCGGCCCCGAACTCCTCGCATGAGGCGCCTACCCAGTAGGCCCAGGCCCAGTCATCAGTAAAGTTTCCGCCCTGGCGCAGGTCCCACTCATCGGACCATCCCTTCTTCGAATCCTGCAAGGCCGCCTTCAGCATTGTACGGTAGAGGGGAGGGGAAGTCTCCGGCAGCAGTGGCTTCCCGTCGATGTCGTTCACATGGTTGTAGAGACAGTCAGTGGTAACGGGTGTGAAGTCCTCCCGCGCGTGACCATCGGCCGTCCTGAACCATTGGTGCTGGCACGGTGTGCTCCTGAACCACCAAGTTGGTTCATCCCTACTCGCCTCAGGGATGAAGACGTCATCCCTCAGCCCGAAGCCGTACAACGGCAGTTTCTTGCACTGCGGATAATATTTCTGACCCTCCGACAACAGATCTGTCAAAGAAGTGCGGTCCGAGTGGATCCAGATCATCTCCCCTAAGCCCGGACGGTTGGCCATCTCATCTCGACGAGCAGCATCTGCAAGGACCCCCAAGACAGCTTCTTGATGGGCCATTTTAACTCTGGCCCTCAGAAAAGTATTCTTTCGGATGGATCGCGAAGCTCGACCGCGAAGCTCGATCGCGAAGCCAGATCGCGAAGATCGGTCGCGAGACCAAGCCGCGAAGTCCGGCCAAGGCCGACAAACAGAGGTTCGCTTGGCGCGGAAGCAGAGTCGGAGACCCGCGGTTCGCCGCGAAGCTCGATTCGCGGAGTGCTGTCGCGAAGTACGCGGAGCTTCACAAAATCGAGAGCACAAAAAGACAAGGAATGCAAGTGAAGAAAAAAGAGGGTGGACCCCCTATTTATAGGCGGCGACCCCGGAGCATCGCGGCGCACCTCACCCTCGCGAAGCATCGCGGCGCGTCCGGATCCGCGGCCCCAGCGAGCATCGCGGGTCCCTCTTTGCGATGCTGCGTCACGAACCACCGACAATTTTGGCGATTTTCCCTCAGACTTCGACCCTTCTCCCTCTGCGGCTCCAAGTCTGAGGGGGGGCATTTGTTGGCGCCAAAAATGTGGCCCGAAAGAATGGAACGAAAAAGGCCGGCGCGCTGCCTCGCGAAGCTCCGTCGCGAAGTGCTACCGCGAAGCGCCGCCGCGAAGCCCCGGCGCAAAGCGCCCCAACCATGGAGCCACCGCGAATCACCAGAGGCGGTAATCCTCTGCGAACCCATTTGACGTTCGCAAGCCACCGTGAAGCACCAAAGGCGGTAATCCTCCGTGAACCCATTTGACGATCGCGAGCCGCCGCGAAGCACCAGAGGCGGTAATCCTCTGCGAACCCATTTGACGTTTGCGAGCCGCCGCGAAGTGCCGAAGGCGGCGCGCGAGCCCTGCTTCGCGGCGGCCCTTCCCTATAAATAGTGGACTCCCCCTGAGTCCCGGGGATGGACAATCCGACCTTTCGGCTTTTCCTCTCCCGAATCGCGAAGCACTCTTTGCCCCGGGAATCATGAGCTATGCAAGGTATTTCTACTTCGCGAGACGCCTCTTCTTTGTCTCGTTTTGATCCCCTCTTCCGGGAGGGATGCCCTTCGCGAAGCTCAAGGGCGTTCGCGGAGGAAGGGGATTCCCAAGGGAACCCGGGCAGCCGCGGATCATTTATGCTTCGCGAAACACCCAACCTATGCTAGTGATCCCTATGCCAAGGCAGGATCACTATGCATCGCGAAGCACACTGCTTCGCAGGACCCTGCTTCGCGAGGCACCCCTTCTTCGCGAGGCAGTGCTCCGCGAACACTGTTCCACTTCGCGATGCACCTCCCACTCACACCAATGCCCCATGCTAAGGCCAAAACACCCCACTTCGCGAAGCACACTCCTTTGCTTAGAGATTCCTCTTCCCGTGCGACCCACCAGGATTGCACGATGTGATTTCAAAGTCCCATGGACAATACCACCCGTAGCGTTGCTTCGCCTAATGCTTCTTCACATAGGCACGCTAACGACTATTTCTTCTTCGCATAGCCACGCTAACGTGGACCCCTCGATGGTTCGTCCCATGACCCCCCTTTACCATGGCCTTACGGGTACCTTCCCTTCCCCAAGGACCAGAGAGTACTGGTTATGTATGTCCTAGGGGTGTGGAGTGAACCCACCTCATCCGAGCTGCAGGACGTTAAACTGCCAAGCACCACGTCCTCAAAAAATGACGTTAAACTGTGACCCAACCTCGTCTCCCTCACCAAGGGTCCCCCCCAGCTCGAACATTCTTTACACCACTCGTCTCCACGGGAATGGAACTCTTCCGCACATGGAATGAGATCCTCCTTGTGGGAGTGGTGTATGTTCGCAGGGGAAGGGCTTCCTCAGAGCGTAAGCCCCTAACCTTTGGTGTGGATGATTGCACCCGTGCATCTCCGTACTTCCCCACTACCATGGTCGGTGGAGGATGTGATAGGGAACGAGGCACCTCCCTATGGGCCTCCATCCTAGAGTAAGTCCCAACACCATGGGCCGCTCAACGCGTAAGCCCCTTTTCGCTTCTCACGGACGCACCCTTCGCGACGTGATCGTCAGGTCCTTGCGACCTCTTGTTTCTCACACCGAGCATGACTCACGTGGGCTTAGAGTGAGCACCGACCCTGACCCATCTCTTGAACTACGAGGTCTTTGATCCATGTCAAGGCATGGTACGTAGGAAGCCTCTATGAGGTTCAAGCCCACCGCCCATGGGACCAAATTCCACTTTCACGTCGGTTCACCAACAAACCCATTCTTTTGAACTATGAGGTCTTTGATCCATGTCAAGGCATGGTACGTAGGAAGCCTCTATGAGGTTCAAGCCCACCGCCCATTGGAACAAGGTCCACTTTCACATCGGTTCACCGACAAACCCATTCTTTTGAACTATGAGGTCTTTGATCCATGTCAAGGCATGGTACGTAAGAAGCCTCTATAAGGTTCAAGCCCATCGCCCATTGGACCAAGGTCCACTTTCACGTCGGTTCACCGACAAACCCATATTTTGATCTAAGAGGTCTTTGATCCATGTCAAGGCATGGTACGTAGGAATCCTCCAAGAGGTTCAAGCCCACCCATCATTTCATGTCGGGTCTCACCCCAGTCCAGCATGACGTTAAACTGCATTCTGGTCCAATGGTAAGCTGTTGTGACCCTTTCCCACCTGAACTATGAGGTCTTTGATCCATGTCAAGACATGGTACGTAGGAAGCCCCCACGAGGTTCAAGCCACATTGCTCGGTCATTATTTCACGTCGAGTTTCACCCACGTCCAGCACGACGTTAAACTGCAATTCCCGCCCGACGGCAAGCCGTTGTGACCACCCCGAACTACGAGGTCTTTGATCCATGTCAAGGCATGGTACGTAGGAATCCTCCTAGAGGTTCAAGCCCAACTCCCATCGGACCAAGGTCCCTCACTTACGTCGGTTCGCCGACACCCAACGCCCGTCGTTTATTCACGTCAGGGTTCACCATCGTCCCGCATGACATTAAACTGTATTCCCTGAACTACGAGGTCTTTGATCCATGTCAAGGCATGGTACGTAGGAAACCTTCCCAAGGTTCAAGCCCACCATTAGTGGACCCACGGGTCTACTTTCACGTCGGTACGCTGACGATTCCCATCGGACCAAGGTCCACCTTCAATTCAGTACGCTGACAATGCTCATCGGACCAAGGTCCACCTTCACATTGGTTCGCCGACGACGTTCAGCGGGCCAAGGTACACATTCACGTCGGTTTACCGGCACCAACCCGAACTACACAGACTTTGATTCCCTGTCACGGGGATACGTAGGAAGCCTCGTCAAGGCTCAAGACCAACTTCACTGTCGCCCCCTGCGATGGTCCAACTTCACTCTCCTTCTACTCCATTCACCAATCGCCCATGGGCTGGCCCCGGTGTCGATATCCTTTCAAGGAGGATCCCTCAAATCCGATCTATCCTAGCTAATGCTCTGGTTGGGCTGATCCGTCCCCGCTGGACGTTAAACTTGCGACATACCCTGTGTTGAACACGGGAAGCTGAGGAAAACCTCAGATATGTGTCTCTGACACATAATTCCCCGTGCTCGATGTGGGATGCCTCGAGCTTCCACGCACTCGAGAAGCCTTGTGGTCAAGGATAACAGACGAACATGCCAGGTACCCCAGCATCCAGACACGCTACTGATGCCTCAACGTGACTACTCCCCTGACCGAAGGTTGCTGCCCTGACTGGACCCTTTGGAATGTCCCGACAGAAGCAGTGTAATTAACCGGCGTCCATGGAAACATGGCACTGGGAAGAGTTTCACGAACTACGTATTAAATCTATAAGGGAGACCCGGACTAGGTGATGAGTTCTGAGGAGGGATCCACAGGAGGAAGAACCGACATCCCATCATCCCGCTTCGATCAAGGATCAGACGTCCCTGAATAAGGAGCGAATGTCGCCCGCCTTTGGAATGCAGGAATGCGGGGCCACAAGTCGCGCGTCCTCACAGACGGATGCGCGCGCTCCGGCGAAAGCGTCGGAAACAATACTTATTTTACTCGAAAAATTGATTTTGTTCTCATACCATGTTCTAAAAAATGTGTAAGATGAATAGTAATGTTATAAAATTCAAAATTTAGTTAAAACTATTCATAACAGCTAGTTTATAATAATATTATAACCATATATTGTTGTTTAGTGAAACCTGATATTGCGTACAACACACGCTTTCGAGAAAGGTCGCTATTGCGTGTAATGCAAGCCATGTCTGGGTTGCCTATGGTGCCAGACTCCTTCATTGTTTCATATTACTGAATCCAACCATATTTCATTTATACATTGAATATATATATATATATACACACTCAATGTTTCGTAGAATAACTACAATCAAAATTTTGTGTAACATGATCCAATAATAGTGTTGCATATACTGCAAGCTAATACGGTGTTTCATATAGTTCAAGGTAATCTTGGTGTATCATAAAACACAAGACATCAATGAAATTAAAAGAATATTTTTCATAAAATCTCAGGGTGTTACATTCAACCCCCATTAAAATGAATTTCTCCATCGAAATTCGTCAAGGTTATAAATCGTTTACTACATGAAAGTTTCTTTCATAGAAACCCACATTGTAAAAAGGAATGCTAAAACTTAATTTCAAAAATGAACGTTAGAAACAAAATGGATACCCAAAGTAACTCATCACTTGGGTTCCCTCATATGAGAACATAGGTGAAAATATGGATATGGAAGAGAAATCTAACCATCAAGTTCTGATGGTGAGTGGTAGAGAATAGGGCTATGAAAAATCCAACAATCACAAAGCCATAGATTTGTGATGATCTAAGGTACCATCAGATATAGGAGTGCTAGGACAACTTTTTTGGCTTTCAAGATAATTTCCCTAATGTTGAAGAATTTTTTAATTAAAAGAAATTCTTACTTGATTTTGGTATAATCTCATTATTTTTCATGTCTTGAACAATTTCCACTTCATCTCTTAAAGAAATGAAGATGAATTTGTTTTCCATGAAGTGTTAGCGGATCATACGATATAATGATTGGACATTCCATCTATCTCAAACATAAGGTTAGCAAAAGTTATATACATAAGTCCATCTATGGTGATATTATTCGTATATGGTTCCAAAAATGGACTTATACTTCATCTATCATACCGCTTAATAAAATAAAACTAGTTTTTAATAACCAGAGACTTCCTATAGTATAGTGGTAGGTGATAAAGGCCCGTCGCACTTCAGTTGTGGGTTCGATTCCCACAACCTTATCCGATGCAATGGGTTGTTTCCCATCCTGTAGGTTGACCTTTTTTCTAAAACTACACTATTATAACATTCCAGAAATAAAATCCAAAAAAATTTATAGCCTTAACCAATACTATCTGATTTCCAACATAATCTATTCCAATATTTAGGCTTATTCAAAATACATCTATCCAATCTCATAGTATAAATTTAACAATTACTTGAAAGGTCACATAACAAGCACGTGAATACCATCATTTATCCCCCATATATCATAAGATATATCTTTTTGATCGCATTCCAAACATGTGAATACCTTAATCATGTATTCTCTTGAAAAATGAATTACCATAGAACCTTAGTGAAATCATGAATACTATCAAAACATAATTCTTTCCACATACCAAAATCCCAAAAATTCTATATACTCAAACCATGATATCACTTTGTACTTACATCAGTTAGGATCTCATTAATACTATCAAACATTTCATTATCTTCTTATCCCTTATTTATGCACATATCATCTACATTTCAAAAATATTTGAATAAACATTCATGGTTACCGGTACCATTCAACATATACTTTAAAATAATTTAGGAAAAACAGTAGTGTAACAATCCTTAGACGTGTCTTTATTCCATAGTACAATTACTTATACAACATAACTCTTGATAAACACAAATCATTCCACTACATTCTTAAACCATTGACCGAGATTGAAAAATTATTTCATATCACATATCATTTATAGTTTCTTCATCATCAACAACATAAATACTACCCATACGATCAAGCTGATTCTCTTTAGGAGAATTTTCCTTAGGGCATTGGTTTGCACAATGCCCATACGTTCCAAATTTAAAACATTTAACCATTGTTGATGTCGTTTCAAAACCATTATCATCATCCATGGTGTTAACTGAACCTTTTCCTTTTCACATACTGCCTTTGTGTCCTTCTTTTCCACACCCAAATCATCTTCCAGTTCCTTTAAACATTCTCCCTAATGCCTCTTGACACACAATTTACATGATATAAATTGAACTTTCTTTCCTCTATGATCATCATCAAACTCCATATTTCTCTTCTTAGATGAGTCAAGAAACTTCCAAAGTTGAGATTATTGATCATATTATGAGATAGCTGATTAGGAATAATAATGATATGTGGACTTCCAAATCCAATTTCATTTGGGTGCTTATGAAGAATATCGTTCCATTGTCCATCATTTCCTCCATTATCGTGAATCATCCTGTTTCTAGCCATTTTCTAAAACCCAAAAAGAATAGTGGGAGAGGTAAAAATCATAATAAAGGGGGGGTAACTTCAATATCTCATATCATAGGTTTAATCTAATATCGTTACCGTAATTCTAGGACTATAACATATACTTATACTTATCCTTAGGGACATACCTAGACATGCCTTAGGAATATCTCTATGGATCTAACTAAAGTTATCGCATCTTAGTTTCCAAAGGTTGACGAAACCTTTCCTCTGATACCAACTGTAGAGACCCGAATATTGACGTACATGGACATTAAATTACTTTAGCAGAAGAATTAATACATAACAAAACCCAACACACAAGGACCATAATAGTTTAGTGTCTTTGGAAACTCGGAACATAATCTTCTAATCATGGTGAAAGATCTTCAACATCTCCCATAAAGATCTTCCCCTTTTTGTTTTCTTACCTAAAACCTTTCTTTAAATAGTGGGGAAAAGAAAACATATAAAGGGTGAGCTCAAATTCTCAGTAAGGGTAAGCATGGATAAAATAAAATAAATCATATACATTTGAACTTAAAAACATGAACATAATATTTAAACATCAAAACCCTGAGCAATGACATAAAACATGGTAGTACATAAGTCATAGATCATATAGAAACATTAATCATGATAAAATAGCATGGGAATAAAATATGTAATTGTGGAAACCATTAAGCACATGTTATGATTTCCATAGTAGCCAAGGCATTGCTGCCAAGACTATCTTAGTGGATAAAGTCCCTTACTGAACCAGGTTTACTTGTCGTTCGAGCCCTATATTACTGAACCAGATTTACTTATCATTCCATCCATGTCTATATCTTGAGATATAAATCATTACCCAATTCATTGGAGGGAGATATAGGTCCCACCCATCTCATAATTAAATCATTATTACTTGGGCCACAACATAAACATAAATAATTCATCAAAACCCAAAGAATAAAATGGGTTTCATAAACATAATCCCATCATAACATAATCCATGTAAAACAAATGGATATAATTTCATAATAATAAAAGTGGAACCATGTAAATCATTATACTTGAAATATAATCATACTAAATAATGTCATTTTAGATGGAAAATAGTTTTGACAAAACACCTGAAATGAATTCTTGAGGAAAATATCCTTTCTTCTCCAAAAACATTTTCTTTTCACAAAATGCCACGCAATTTTAAAAGAAAATGATTTTGTTGAAAATACTTTTGAAATATTGTAGAGTAAGATTCATGAAAATAATGCATTATTAAACCGTAAAAATCCATTCATGTCGTATAAGTTAAAATTAACATTCTTCTCGTCTTTTTGTTAGAAAAGTCAAAAAATACCTTGTATGGTAAACAAAAGAAATATTCCTTCCATACGATGTGGTAAAGATCGAAAAGGGTAAAAATGACTTTAAACATACATGGAAAAAATTTAAACATTTTAAGAAAAAAAATTGAGAAGATATGGACATGGATAATAATCATAACCCTAGTAAATACTTACGAATAAACAATCTCGGATAAGAATGAGATTGGAATAATTATCCCTTACCTTATGTCGGATATTGTTCGTACGTATCCTAACCTCCTGTATAATGATTTAAATAATTTCATTGACTTATTATAGAATCATATTAATTTTTATGATATCATATATGGTTCACTTATGACTTTATATTACCAGTTCTTTTGTAAATCCCATGTTAAAGCAACGTTTTGGGTAAAATCATCTTATTTATCGTACGTGTTTGGACTTGTTATTATTAATGTTATTATTACTTATATCATGATTTAATTACTTCCCAAATTTAAATCATTATTTATATATTATATATATTCATTATATATCTATCATATACATGTTTTTATAATAGTACATAACATATGGAGGTAAGAATGGAATTGCACCGTTCATAGAGATGGTAAGTCGTATGTATGCATGAACCCTACTTTCATTTCTATTTACTATTTTAATGGAATAGGTATATTATAATTCCAGTATAATATCATATCTAATATTATTAACTACATCCATTATACATCCCACATAAGGATTAACGAATCACATCACTTTGAGGGGGCGGTAGTCCGCACTTTCTCAAATGAGATTATCGTATTTACCCACTATGGAAACCATAAAGGCTTGATATAATTGGAAAGTAAAGAAGCATAAGGAAATAATAAACATAATATATATCATATATAAATACATTTCCATCATAATGGCCACCATGAGAGGCGGTAGGAGAAAATCAAAGAATCATCGTTTCCTGAGGCGTTAGTTTTCCATCCACAGAAACATTATGTCCTTCATCCATTATATGGAGGTGTGTCCAAGTGTAGTTATAATAATTCTCATAATAATATCCTAGTATACTGAGGATAATGGTTTTGTTACAAAATAATGTATTAAAAAGAGTTTAGGGGTTGGATACGTATAATAAAAGAATACAATTTAAGAGAAACCATTACCTTTAATTTGGGTAACTTCCTTTGGTTTGAACCAAAAGGACTTTTTGGAGTGCCTTGTACCTAAGGTAATTCTTCTAGGTGGGAGAGGGATGTAGGGAGCTTAATTTTGCAGAGGTTGGATGAGCCAAATGGCTTGAGAGGTGTGAGGAATTGGATAGAAATGGTCTCCTTTTATAAAAGAGAGGAGGGGCTCTTTAGGAAAGGGTGAAAATATTATTTCATAATATAATGATATTCAGTTTATAATGGTCCACAAATCATTATAGTAGAAGATAAGATGACTCATGGTCGAGATATAATCATACAATTAGAATTGGACGTGTTTTGGATAATATTTTAATCATTATACTCTAATTTATTTTAATCATTTATTAATGAGGTAAATACTTCATCGTTATTGTGTCATAAATAATTTAATTTATTGGATATCTAAAAATTATAAAACAAAATACCAACATGTAGGAAATATTTTTATATTTCCAATTAATATTTATAGTCAAAAATATAATTTATATAACCCCTAATAAAAATTAATTACTAAAAGATTTTTGTTAATGCCAATTTTTACTTTACATTTAATTAATTAATCTAATGTGTCATTGTCTTTCATAAGTTTTTCCATGGGGTCCCAATATTTACCCAAGGATTCCCATGGTGGGAAATTACTCATAAAATAAGGTTTGTATAAGTGTAAAGGTAATTTTGAATTATTATAATATTCTTTTAACCTTGAATTGCCCTATTTACCTTTAACTGTGGTAAATAAAAGTAATAAGTTACTATTCACCAAAAATTATTTTGTATCTAATTGAACCACATTTTAATCCTTAATATTAACCATGTCTCTCTGATTTTTGACATTCAACTCACAGAAGAGGTAAAATTATGTTTTATGAACAATTGCAAAAGCTCCTAAAAGGTGGGTAAAAGATGGTGAAAAGTTGAATACAATTTTTATAAATCTAACATTATTATAAAATGAATCAAATGAATTTCATTGAACTTATATAAGTATTATGTGTCTATATTTACCTAAAATAAATTTAAATCAAATAAATTATTATTTAAATAAAATGTCGGTTTTAACCAAAAACACAGTGTCTTCACTATTCATAAAAAATTGTCGTTTTTCAGAAAAATACCAAAAATTAAACCTAAGCTATATTTGATATTCCAAATTCAAAAATGATATCTATTTTTCCAAATTCAAAACATAGAAGTGTCATTAATTAATTTTAAAATTAATTCCCATTATCAAAACAAATAGCATGTTTTTAAGTAATAATAACTATCAAAAGATTAATACATGTTTATGTCCAATTTCAAAGTGAAATTAATTCCAATGACCAACATTGGAGTAAATGGTAAAAATATATTCTAATTAAACATTAAAACAGATTAAAAATAAAATCTATCCATATAAATTATTGCGATGAAAAAAGTTGTTTTTAATTAAAATATAGCGTATTTTTACTATTCATTAAAATATGAAAGTTATCATAATAATATGAAAAATTTATCCAAAGTAAATTTTTTATCCTGAATCCAAAGAAGAATTTTATTTTGTCAAATTGAACTCATAGACATGTCAGAAGCAATATTTAATGTGGGTTCTCTATCAAATGGCAACAAAACTACATTTTTTTAAAAATTATTATTTTTCTCAAAAAATTGATTTTGTTCTCGTACCATGTTCTAGAAAATGTGTAAGATGAATAATAATGTTATAAAATTAAAAATGTAGTTAATACTATTCATAATAGCTATTTTAAAATAATATTATAACCATATATCATTGTTTAGTGAAACCTGATATTGCGTACAACACACGCTATCGAGGAAGGTCGTGATTGCGTGTAATGCAAGCCAAGTCAAGGTTGCGGGTGGTGCAAGCCTCTTTCATTGTTTCATATAACAGAATCCAACCATATTTCATTTATACATTGAATATATATATATATATACACACTCAATGTTGCCTAGAATAACTACTATCAAAATTGTGTGTAACATGATCCAAGATTAGTGTTTCGTATACTGCAAGCTAATACGGTGTTGCGTATAGCGCAAGGTAATCATAGTGTAGCGTACAACACAAGACATCAATGAAATTAAAAGAATATTTTCATAAAATCTTGGGGTGTTACACATTGACTTCTTATTTAATCACAAAATCCATATAATTAATTTTCATATTTTCCTTAAAATATATTTCATGGTTATCTTTCTCTTTATTCATAAAATAATTTTATTTTCTAATTTAAAAAGTGATTATAATGATATATAGATCATCTAAATAACTTGTTTTTGGATATCCATCTTCTTAGTAACATAATTTGGAATGAAATTTATAAGGAAAAATATGTAAGATATTTTCAATTATGGTTGAGTCTTCCAAATTCTCACCAAGAAATCTAATGGTGCCTATAATTTCATTTAATATTATTAATAAATCACCAATTGACTCATTATAACCGATTTTAATAAGTTGATACATAAATCTCTGTATTTTCAACTTAGTTTTCTTCACTTCCATATTCCCTTCAAAAAATTTCTTCAATATTTCCCAAATTCCATATCCATTGCAATGAATTAATCTCTAAAAACATACTTTTAGAGAGAAAAAAAAGTATAGAATCTTTCTCTCAACCATCATTCTATAAATTCATATTATCAATAGCTACTAATAGAATTAATTTATCTTCATGGGGGAATAATATATATCATCCTCATGGACTTCATAACCAATGGACATAAAATACGGTAATATCTTATCCTTATTGATATGATATTCCTTCAAATCAAATGAAGGAGTTACATTACTAATAATATGATTTTGAGTATCCATGCAAAAAATATTTTTCTTTTAACTCAAAAAAATAGTTAATGAAAGAAACCTTACTTTTCATACCACGTTAAAGGGCCAATTTGGATTCTTATGATAACCGAGATGGGGAGGGGTGAATCGGTGACTTTTTTTCAAATTTATGACGTAAGAAACAACCTTAACCTCTTGTTAGTGAGATAATATTTTTTCTAAGACAATAAAATTAGTAAAATTACAGTAACATGGGTATTTACAAGGTTCAATACTCTATAAGAAAATAAATTAATTTTAAGGGTTTGGAAATAATCCAAGATAATATAAAATACCTGAAAAACAATCCTTTAGTGGTTATAATATAAAACGAATATACCACCACATACATATCACTATAGTCAATTGAAAATGCAAGTGATTATCAAAAATATTGATGATATAAGAATGTTTTATAGAAATAGAAGAACATAGATGCTCATATAGATTGACGATATAACAATGTTTTACAGAAACAGAAGAACCTTCACTAATAGGCTTTAGTATATTTTAATTTTATTACTTTAACGTTTTCTACACTCTCCCTTTTTAAATGTTTTTCATCAATTTCTTAATCATAAGTGAGAAAGCACCTCTTCCTAGAATTTTATAGGAAATGATCTCACCGATCACTTCCATTTTACCAATATCATATTACTACTATTCAGCTACTACCTCTTTAGTATGTTTATATGATTAATTAATCACACCATTCATCTGATACTGATTATGGGGAAATCTATGTCCTATATTTTTAATAGTGTTTTCATTTAAATATATTCATCTAATTTGTTGACCACATCAGTAGAAATTCACTAAAACGCCAATTATCCAAACAAAAAATCAATACATCTTCACTCTTTTATATAGTTGTTGTTACTATGATAATTAAGGATGAAGAATGAGTATAAAATTTAAATACCCGACTCAAATTCGAAAATCCAAATAAAACTATTTCAATTTTTGACTAACATAAATTCTACTAGATGTCAGGAACTTTATTTATGACTCAGAGTCAATGAACTTCATCAAACATTCATAATCTCTTAGAAAGAATCATGGATCTTTCATCTGTGATATTTGGGACATTGAAAAATCATCTTTAGATAATCACATTAAATATATATACAAATATTTCATAAAGTTATTCAAGACATTTATCTGATGTACTTTTATAATGACTTTCAATTCATGAACCTCATATTGTCACATTTAACTGATGAAATCACATGAAAACCATTATCTATTATATTCTCTTGGAAACCATAGATCAATAAACCTCATGAATTTACCTTTTTGGAACACATCAAATTTTGATATTTATATGATGATTGAGATACTTTTTCATATTAATTCTTATAATACTTCACTTCTCATCATAAATATTGTATATGTTCATTACATATACTTTATAAAAATATAGAAAATGATTCTCCAGTTGAAATTTAATCAAAATATTACATTTGATGAATATATAAAAACTTATTTGCAGGACAGGTGTCTTCTATTATGTTTAAAAAATATTTTTAAGGATATTATAAAATTGGATTTTCAAGGGAATTTGATCAGATGACTTAAATATTTTCCATCTGGTGAAACTAATAAAAAACTACAATTAAAAGAACCTACAACTGAATTAAAAAAAGGTTAAAAATGATGGATAACTATGTAAAACTCCATCTAATGCTCTCTATACAATGATATTTCACAAATACCACTATTTAAAACATCTTTAAACATTATAAAATTGGTAGAATTTATAGACATCTGACCAATATCACTTTTTATCAAGGACTAAATTTTTTAAAATTGTCCTAGCATAAATTATAATACATTTTTTATAAGCATTATACATATGCAACTTTGGCCAATAGCATTTTTCCTATGAACACCACATACCATTACAACATAAAATTTGTATGCAATAATATTATTATGTAACATTCTAAACATGAATAAATCATGATATAAATTAGTAATCATGTTTTTGTATCTTAGTAATAAAATATCATCATTAGTGTTTACATCATTGGACATATTTTTCGTTGGAACATTAGAGAAAACATGGAAAAATATTTAGTTCTAAAACTCTGACTGTTAAAATAAGAAATAGAAACATTAATTGTTAGACTCAATCCAATACAATCAATCCAAAAAAACATTATGATCAGCATTGAGGGAATATGTAATAATTTAAGGTTATTTAATATAGATAAAAAGGACAAAAATTTGAGAAACCATTCTTTATTTTTCTTCTTCTTAAAATATCTCCAAAAGTTTTAGCCCCAATAGGATTGTTGTGATCAACTTTACATGGGATCCCATCACCTCCCGGGGGCCTCTTCAGTAATTCAAAGTTAATCAGGGATTTCTATTTATAAAAATGAAATTCATAAATAAATTCAATAGGATTATCTCTTACATATACATGTTTTCCAAGTCCTCAACTATGGTCATATCATGAATGGGGAAAAAGTCAAATTATTTGGTCAATTCATCTATCACCACCCAAATTGCATACTTTCTTTTAGGAGTATGTGTTAAACCAAAAAAATCTATAGATATCTCATACAACCTCCAACATAGTACCAAAAGTGTTTGAAGTGGTTTGTATGGATTTTTATGTTCATCCACAATCTACTGAAAACAATAACAATATGAATCAAAATTGGTAATGTATTATTTCATACCTATCCATCTAAAATGATTCCTTATATCATAAAACATCTTCACTGTTCTAGGGTGTACTACCAATTAATAATGATGAAAATCCACCATAATAGAATCTATCATATGCAATATAATGACATAGTTATTCCTAAATAAAATAATACCCCTATATATAGATAGAATCAATTAATGGTCTCCCTGCCATATAAAAAATCCATAATACCTTGGACCTCATCATCAATAGATTTTTCGTAGAATATCATCTTGATATGAGAGTATTTCAATAAAACACCCACCAACACAAGCTCTGTATCATCCTCTCTTATCTTAATTTTTATTGATTTTGATAACCCCCTTTCAACGTATGAGAGGGAAAACATAAAAGGACTATAGTATTGGGAGATTATATGACCCAAAGGTCTTAGGGAATTCAACTAGACAATCTAAAAGGAACTACTCCTCCCTAGCATCTGCTTCATGATAGTATCTCTCCACCTTTGCATGGTCGTCTGTCTAGGATTCCTGTGCAAGTATAGGCTAGTACCGATGGCATATCCATACCCTCTCATTCGGAAAATCCATTTGGCTCTGCTCTAGTGAGTGCACCTACTCTGAATCCTCTTCTGGGGATGCCTCTTTTTTGTAGTGTGTCTGGGGCAACTGCATGTGACCTGAAGGCCTAGAAGTCACCTGAGGGCCTTAAAGGTGGCCCAAAGCCTTACTGACCTAAAGGAATGGGTGTCCTAAAAGCCTTAAGAACTCCATGCCCCAACCGATGGCCCAAGGTGAATAGTTCCAACTACTACAGTACCGAACAGTACCTGATACTGTGTCCACATAGTGTACAATACTACAATAGTACCTGCAATAGTACCTGCTATAGTACCTGCTATAGTACCTACTACAGTACCCCCAAAAATATGCATCTACCTGGATTTGAATCTGGGTCTTGTGGATGCACTTAAAGATACTTCACCAACTGGATTAAGGCTCATGTGCCTCTATATCATCCTCTCATACTCCCAAATTCATATGATCAAATATATATATTTGAGTTTTCACTCCTTGTAAGATTATTTCATGGAATGGGATCATAGTTTCATACTCCAAAGAACAATGATAATGTTATCCTCACTGAGGGTTTGGGAAATTTCAACATCAGAATATTATAGGTACTCCACTCATCTCCCCTATCATAGGTTCAATTATTTTTTCTGGAAAATTTAATTGAAAAAAATCTATTATAATAAATGGAAGTACTCTCCCAAAAATGGTAATTCCACCAACCCTTAAGAACCACATCATTTAGTTTGAGTTCATGGTTGGGATACTTCATGTCATGGTTCTGATGCTATAGAGAGTCATAATCCACCAAATTATAACCCTATATTATGACTTGTCCTAAACCAAAACCGAATTCATTTTATAATATTATATATCCATGCCCATCTATTGTAAGAGTCAACAATAAAGATGATATGAAATGATGCATTAACTCAACAAAGGAAGCCTGAAATTTTGAATCCCAATTGAACATCACTCCTTTATGATTAAATTTTGTCAAATGACATGTAAACAATGATAATTATTTAATGAACAAGGGGTAATGTCTTACTAAGACCAATAATCTTGATATCTCAAATTTGTTTCCCAATTATTCCCAATATATGAAAATTTTCACCTTTCTAGGATTAACTAAGATACCCTGTTTAGATACCACATTTCCCAATAAATCCACTTACAAAATATAAAAAAGGCATTTTTATATCTTGGCATAAAGCCAATAACATTTCAATATATCCAAAACATAATTCAAATGATGCACTTGATCCCCCCTTAGTTATATAGTAAACGAATATAAAATCCATGAATACAATTATAGAAAAATAGAGTTACTAGTGACAAATATTGTTCATCAACACCATAAAAATTATAAGACCTTTTTTTCAAACCAAATTTAATAATAAGGTACTCATATCATCAATACATTCTTCTGAAAGTTGACTTTGGGATATTAGACTCATTAATTCAATGATGGTGATAACCATACCATACGTCAATCACTAATAACCATTTACCACCATTCATCTTACCAAAAAATCCAAATGTTAGTGTAATATATACATTTATTAATCATAACCTGATTAATCTTTTGATAGTCAATATATAAGATAAAGGTCCCATCAGTGTTCTTAAAAAAGAACGAGTGTCTCCTAAGGAGACACAGTGGGTCGAATGATGCATTAGGACATCTATTCTTCAAACTGAGGTTCCATATAGTAAAAGGGGACATATATGGGTTGGGTTCCCATCACCTAATTAATTAGGAACCTCACCTATCTCAAGGGTATAAAATAGTAAAATTAATGTAGAAAAAACGGGGAATTTCATGGATATTAGAGTATTAACACCATATAAATATCCCTAATCCAAATCAAAGAAAAATATCGATTTCATCATACCCAACTCCAGGAGAGGAGGACTCGATCGAATCGAACTTAGGTCTCATTCTCCCTAAAAAACACTCACCATTAGGGATAATAAAGGATACCACCCCTAAAGATAACAGTTGATACAAGCATTATGAGAAATAATTCAATCAATAATTATAATGAAATCCATAGTTAACAAATGAAATACAATAAGTCTTACACAAGATCTATTTTTTTAAATGATATATTATAGGAGCCGTATTAGACACCATTTAGTCTTTTCATTCTAATAAACATCGAAATTTACATTATATATTTCATGAGATCTATAGGAAGATTCAATAATTCATTAATACATGAAGATATGAAAGAATGAGATACACTGGTATCAAATAAATTATTCACTAAATATGATGAAATATTAATGGATAATGTCACTATAATAAGATCTACAATAGTTCCCACGTAAGACTCATCCATTGTTTATAAAATATTCATTCATAAATATTTTGGTCAGAACCCCTCTGTTATTAAAGCATCTGATAGCACCATAGAACCACTTATCACTATCAAGCTCAAACCCCTACAGAGAGCAGTGAAAACATGGAAAATCGCATACCCATTGCCTACGCATTCTTAAGGTCTATAGGTCATTGTTGCCTCTATACAACCACAAATCAATCACCAAAACCTTTCCACATTAGAAACTAGTCGGTGGTCCTTTTCTAGATACTATTGAATATGTTGAGAAAGTATAATATTACGTAACACAGCTATTAATTCCACCATGATATTCATTTTTCTTCCACTTCCCTTTAAAGGAATCACTAAAGCTACCACTCAAAGTAGGAGGAACCACAATCAACACTTACTTACTTTCCAAGTAATGTTCTTCAATAAAATCACTATCCACAATATCAGTATATAAGGAAATATTCAACATGAAGTCTTAAGATTTGATATCTAAATTTAGACCCATCTCAAACCTCTTGGCCTTTAGTTTCTCATCAGACACCACTACAAGTGTAATATGACCAAGTTCAACAAGATTATTGTTATACCAAGTAACTATATGTTCACCACAGAGATGGTTTAGGAACTTCATTTCATATCAAGAAATTTCTTGCAATGACTTCAATGTATATTATAATATAGGTAATAAATTCAATTTATTTAAAAATAGTCATATATAAGATTCTTTTTCGAAAAAACATGAATCATTATTTTTATAAATTATTGGCATGTATAAATTGTTACAATCATATGAACATTGTCAAGATTCTTACTGTAAGGTTGGTATTGGAATTTTCACACGTCTTAGTTAAATATGACTCTATGTGTGAAGACTTCCCTATATCCCAATTATAGGGGGAGTATGATAACTCTCAAAATAATGAACTCCCTTCCCTCAATGTTTTTAGTCATTATCTTTATCCTCAATCCATTTCTTGGTAATGTTAAATAGATCATGTTGTATTCTCCCTTAACCTATACCCCAAGGTTTCAATGTTCATTATGAAAGACAACCATAATTAGGGATATCATTCATTTCTATAAAACTCAAATCATTTCAATCAGCTGCAATGTCATTTTTCAAAATATGACATTTCATTTCAAAACCAACAACTAATAGTTTTCATCAAAACACATTCCTTTCTAACAAATTAATCTAATTTAAAATTATAAATAATTTCATGATATCTCTTATCAAAACATTATCATCAAAATCATGCTCTAAATCATTCATTTCAATTCAATATCATTATTCAAAAATCAAATCATTATTTCAAAATCCATTTTCAATGAAATTTTTCATTTACCATATACACTTTTTAAAAAAATATCAAAATAATCAAATCAAGATTTGAAAAAAAAAGTTAATAATGTATTTTAAATTAATGAATAAAAATGATTCAAATGATAGGAATTTCCTTATGAATCCTCCTACCTCAATCCACAATAAAATCAACACCCAACCGAGTATCCACAAACAGATGAAGACGAAGGACTAGAATCGATCAAGGAAAAATCCTATAAATATGATCCTTAAATAAAAACTCAAACCTGATAACATCTAATTAATATAAATACCTTATAAAAGAAGAATCATGAGGGATATATAAATCATCAGAAGATCTAGAATACTCATAATTGGAAATATTCAACACATTAAATGACACTTCAATCCAATAAATTTCAATTTTGGAAGTCCAAAATTTTTATAAAGGGTTTATTCAAGATAAATAGGGTCAATATTGGTTTTAATGTGTTTTGATTATGTTACTAGTCGATATTAAAAGAAAAATAATTATGATTTTCCCATCCCAATAATACAAACATCTATGACAACATTTAACTACTAGATCACTGTGGATTTTTGGTGGAACTAGGATGAATGCCTTCAGTGTTAGGAACCACATCAGATGTCCAATGGAATTCCTATAGTAAATTATTTCTGTTTTCCACCAATCGGCACACTGATGGGATTCCTGTAGGAATACCTTAGCATTAGCCTCCCACCAGCAAATCAGTATCCCTCAGCAGGCAGTCGATGGACCTCGTATTGTTGTTCTAACTATATGAACACATTTAATATTGAGATAAACTCCACGACCATCTCCTTTAGTCTCTAGAAATAAACAAAAACTTACAATTATCCCTTATAAATCCTCAAGTATGAAGAAAAAATATGAGAATTAATAGGTACAACCATAGATAATATGAAAAAACAATGGCAGTCATGTAAAAACAAGAATCATACCTTAAAGATAGTGTCGTGATATTACAATTTACTTGGTTAATATGGATTATATAAAAATGGTAGGATTTGGTCAATATGTGTAGTTATCTATGGTGATCTATTATGATAATAAGTGTATTATTTTAAAAATGAAAAATCTAGTATAACAAATATTTATGAAACACATAAAAATTCAAAATCATTTAATTTGAGAAAAATATAGATTAAGGAATCATTGATATGATGTATATTTGAATATATCAATATGTTTTTGACATTCACACACTATCATAAGGTTTTGACCATGATAAAGGGTTTTTTCCAAGAAATATCACTGTTATTCATTGTTTTATGGCTTATATTATTGATTGGGTCTTGTAATTATGACTACATAGTAATTTTACACATATTATTACATGATGTTTAAGAAAAACATCTATTTATACAATAAAAATATCATAAAGGTTTAGTTCCTTTAGAATACTAGGTTCATAAATCATTAATCTGAGTCTAAAAATTATTTCTTATTTTCGTTTCCATTATGATCTCTTAAATCCTTTCAAACTCTTAAATTGTATTGGATAACATGGTGAATACATAATGAAATGTGTGAGTTAAAATCCTTATAAGGGAATAATCATGATAAGGAAATATGTCACGTGAGTCAAATTGTTAACATGATATCATAAAATAAAAGGATCATGAGTAATTTCATGGAATCTTATCATTAATAACATTGTCTCTTAAGACCATGGAATCATAGAAAATGTGGAAAAATATATAACATGCCATAAAAAAGAGTCAAGGATAACTTCTTGGACCATTTCAAATAGTTTCAAATGTTCCATAATGGATTAGGTATTATCCTTAATCTCATACATGACTTCAAATGTGGCTAATTGTTTACCCAATGCAATAGATAACTATATGAGCACACCCATAAAAACATGTCCATGGTTTATGTGTTACATATAACAAATTCCATCATAATTTATAACATAAAAATTTCCCATAGAAATAAAATGGGTTTTATAATATTGTATCATATCATATTCAAAGAAAATTTCCTCATGAAGACATTTGAGAAAAAATCATAAGAAAATAATTAAACAATCAATGAAAGGTAGAATAAACTAAATATATATATGAGAAACATGTAGACATAATTTAGAAGAAATCCCAAACATCAACAGATGTTTTTATTGATGAAAATACATTTAAAAATATTATAAAAATTATTATGGAAAATAACCTTTTCACTACGATTAAAATCAAAGAATGTAAACTTATATGGAAAACTATTTTAAATGAAAACTTTGATGATTTCCTGAAGAAAATATACATTAAATTATAAAAAACTTATTTAAAATTGAAAACATTCTCAAAAATTAAATAAAATATTTTTTGAAAAAAACCATTGAAACATAAAAATGAATATTTAATGTTTTGAGTTTTCATTAAGATGGAAGAGTTCCATTCAAGCCAAATACATTAAAAATGATTCCTTCCACATTTTTACAAGAAAAAGAAAAAAGTACCTTTTTGTAAAATTATTGTAAAATTCATTTTATAAGATTTTGTAAAAAAATTACTTGTAAAAATTACTTCAAATAATCATAGTAAAACTGTTTTAAAAAACATGGATTTTGATGAAAACGTGTTTTCCCCCGAAGAGAGAAATGAAGTCATATTTTCTTAAAAATATTGTCTCAGTAATTATATTTAAAAAAGAGTGGATAATGGTACGATTAATCTAAAAATTTATGAATTAGTAATTTATAATAAAATTTAATGGTTTTATTATTCAATGTTCAAATAATTTCTTGCAATGGAAATTGAAGCATAAATTCTCAAATTAAAATGAGTTTGAAACATAAACATTGACCACTTCGGGTTTTTTAAATAATAAGTTATGATGAATGAAATAAATGAATTGTAACTTAAATTATCATCAACATGGAAGGATTAATGATATAGTATGTAAATTATTATTATATACAGTGTTTGAAATTTTTTAGATGTGTAAAAGATCATATTTTACCAAGGAGGAACTTTTTAGACAAAAACTTTTCAATGTTGTTATCAATAAAATGATTATTAGTAAATGAATTTATTATGTGAAACAACTATAAAAATAAAAAAAAAGTTTAGATAAAATAATAAATAAATAAAATGTCATTTTAAATATAATATTTACATAATACAATCAAGTAATTAGACATATGACCCAATGAATGGAAATTGTGTCAAGAAACCCCTCACCTCAAACTTCCCTTTAGTTGATTTCTATTATCCTTCAAGTATATTGGTTTTAAAATTTTCATTAACTTATATAATATTTTAATTATTTTTTTAATATTATATATGATCCTTTTATAACATCTTATGACCCACTAATTAATAATCTTACATTATAACTATTGTTTTAGGTGTTAATTGCCTGGTTTTCTCCTATATTTTTCATCAGGAAATTAAAAATTTTCAAAAATATGTTATAATTAAAAAATATATTTAGTTATATTAATGTTATATATATAATTTATTTATTTTGATACATATTTATAATCGTTATTTTATTTTTAAAATGGAAAATAAATCACAGCGATTCATGGAGACGGTAGGTCGTACGTATGCACGAGAGACGATATCATTTTCTTCATGGGTTAAAGGGTGAGGAAGTGGATTTAAAATTAAATATAAATAATAGAATTAATGTAATATATATCAAATTTATTCATTAAAAATGTAAAGACATGAAAATTTGAAGGAAATTTTTTTCTTAATTTCTTTGGAATTTTACGAGACTGCGGCATCTGACGACACCTGATTCTGAGGCCCGGTGTGCCCGGAATCAAGTTCCAAAGATTAGCTCGGGTAAGTTCAGTGAACGAACGAGCGGGTTTTTCTAACTTTTGAACCGGTTCTCGGAATTGAAATCTGAGGGCACCGATGGAACCGCAACATCGGTAATTGCTTAAGAAGACGTTTTCCGAAGGTGCGTTTTCACGGGAGGAGATGTTTAAAATTTGAGGTGTAAGTGAAGAATAAAATAAAATTTGTAATCCAATTTTATTTTTCTTCTAAGTAGATTTACCCTCTGTGTGGATGTTGGGTTGGTAACTTCCCTTGGGAGAATAAAGTAGAGGTGGGGCCCACACGAGCCCCCATCTTTTAACATTCCCCATAACCCCTTGAAACTCCCCCTTAATGTTGTGACTTTACCTCTTCTCTTTTAATGAATGCCAAAAAACTCTCTACTCAATTAATTTAACACATTAATTAATTGAATTAGTTTTGAAATTTAAAAGTGTTGGCATGTGTGAATAAATTAAGACAAAGTCTTAATTTATTTTGGTTGATGGGTTGTGTGGGGAAATGGAGGAGATAGAACTCGTCTTCTTCATTGGAAAACGCAAAGAACGTCAAGAACCCGACGAAGAACGCCGTCACCGCAAGGAGTGAATGACGATCCATTATTCTTCCCTCTCCGCAGCCAGTGAGAGACGCATTCGTCAAAGAAAGATGGTGCACCACATCCTTCATCGGGCGAACGCCGACGACGCTTACAGAGCCTCAATCCGCAACACCGTCTTCCATGACGTCTTCTTCCGTGATGTCGTCTTCCCCGACGTCCTTTCCCCACAACAACCCTCATTTGACGACCTCATCGAAGTAGGGGTTTAATCTTCGTTCATATTTATTTAACGAACTTTATTGATAATTTTTGGCTGCTTGCTATCATTATAATGGAAGGAGTTCGGACCGCAAAAACACAGCCGACCCACCTCCCCCTTTTGTTGTCGTACCCGTTGTGGCTCGAACGAAGGTGACGCGGTGTCATCGCACCGCACGAAAACAAAGAAGAAGCGCGGCACCGTCGCACCGCGCCGTTGAGGTCGAACAAAGCCGTAGCGCCATCAAGCCACATCGTAGAACCATGAAGAGTCCGCAGCCGGAGTGGGGCCGTGGCGAAGGGGGCGCGGTTTCATCGCGCCGCGCCGGTCGGACAAGGTCACGACCTTTGGCCGCGGTGGTGCGGGGAGCGGCGGCTGGAACCACCGGCTGCCGGAGCAAGGAGGGAAGGACACACAAATCCGGTCCCACGATGACACACCGGCTGGCCGAGCCGGCTGGTTTCTGAGATGCCGGGGGTCGTAACCCCTGGCTAGCAAAAGGGAGCGGCCCCCACGTGGGGGCCGCTACTTCAATCAGGGAGGCAGCCCCCCCCCCCCCCCCCCGTCCCGCAACGACAAGGCCAGCACGAGCTGGCCATGCGGGGCACGCCGCACCAGGCCAACCGGCCGCACAAGCCGGGCCGGGCCGCGCCCTATTGGGCCAGACCCGGTTCGGGCTGACCCAGGGGGTCTCGGGCCGGGTCGGTCCGAGCCCGAACCCCTATTCTCGGGAAGTTTCGTTCAAACACACATAACATGGGCTACAGACCTCCGATCGACGCACCATCAGTTGTGATGTGATCCTTGAATTGACATGGGCATTTTGATATATTAAACTCAATGTTTTGGAGAACTTTGGGTATGGATGGGTTTGTTCGAACCAGAAACCAATCGGGCCCTCGGAGCGGAAATGCTTATAACTTGAGCTCTGGACGTCTGATGGACATGTCGTCGACCTTGTTGGATTCCTCTTAGTGTGATGGACCTTTTGAATTACTCCGCTTGCGGTTTGGATGTAGTTGGAGTGCGGTCGGGTTGGTTTTGACTTAAAAACCAACCGGTCCCCTGGAACGGAAAAGCTGATAACTTTTAGAATGGACGTCCGTTTGACGAACCGTCAGTGGCGTTAGTGATCAAATTGAGAAACGGTCCCTATGAGTATACCCTATGAGAGTTCGGGGTATAGTTGAGATACGGTCGGGTTGGTTTACACACAAAACCAACTGGGCCCCTAAGATGAAAAGGCTAATAACTCACAGACCAGGCGTCCGATTGACGCGACGTCTGTTACATTGAGACCCCCATGACGAGGCGGTCCATTGAGATACTTCTTCGTGGGACTTTGTGATACTTGGAGTATCGACCTTTAGATCATAGAGGGAACCCTCTTGGAGACGAGATTACGGAGTACGGAGACCGTGTAACCGGCTGAGACCTGACGACTGCTTGACCGACTCGACTTGCAGTGAGTCGACCAGCCCAGTGGATAGAGCACTACTATGTTTGGGTGCAGACCCACGGCAGACGGAGCACCTGGTAGCGGGCAGCAGACCCGCAGTACTCGACGGGAGGAGTACCTCGTTAGGCTATGGGGGGAGCACTACCGTGTGAGGTGGCAGACCCATGGCGGAGGAGCACTACATTGTGAGGTGGCATACCCGCGGTACTCGATAGGAGAAGTACCTCAGCAGTCTAAGGTTAGTGAGAAGTATCTCGGAGTCATGACAGGATCACTGTACTCGTCAAAGACGGGTCTCTTCAGCAGTTACAGTTTCAATAATGAAAATCCCGGTTTGAGCTGAGTCTATAACCTTTGTTTTTACCTCATGATTGATATGGGTCACTTGATAACTTAGGTATATGTATGGGCATATACCTAGGTAGTGGTTATCCGTTGATATCGTAACCTTTGTGTTTCCTTGTTATTGAGATGGGTTAATTGATAACTTAGGTATGAGTATGGGCTTATATCTAAGTAAGGGTTATCCGTTGAGATCCTTTTTTGTGGTTATCCTTGTTGGAATTAGTGAGACCTTGAGGGTATCGGGGTCCCTACTAAGTATCGTATACTCACCCCTACACGGGCTATGCCCGAACCTCGTTGTGTTGGTTGGAGACGACAGGCAATGCTGACAGAGGCCAAGTATTCGAGGACTGGACGGTACCTGGAGGTGGACCTCACGACGAGTCAGTATCCGGAGGTGGACTTCACGATGAGACGATACTCAGAGGAGGTCGACAGGAAAGAGCGTTGTGGAGGCTATCTGTACCTACCATTCAGGAAGGATCTGTGGTGGACGATCTAGGAGCTGCGCTATCTGTACCTACCCTTCAGGTAGGATCCAAGGTGGACGACCCAGGAGCTACTTCTATTTTTTTTCCAGTTGTTTGTCTTTCCTGTTGTACATTCGTTCAGTTGTAGCTATACTTCAGTTGGGCTTGTATTATGGCCCACTTACTTTTCATCACTTTCTTTTGTACTTAATGTATTAATTCCTCTTGTACTATGTTGTGTTTTTTTACTTTTATAAAGGCAATGCCTTCCCAGTTATTGGAATTTACGCCATTGGTGCTAGTCGCCAGCCCCTGGCCTACGGAAGGCGGGCTTGGGGTAGTCACGGCACGGGCCCTGAGGATGGGTCGTGACAAATTGGTATCAGAGGAGTCAGTTCTACCGCAGAACATAGGACTTTGATATTTTCTTTCTGTAAAGCAATGGTGTTAAGGGTACTAAGTGTGTATTTCAGTTCATGGAGTCCAGTGTTGGTGCAGCGGCTGACGTATCCGTACACCAGGACCATGAATACTAATTTCTGACTTAGTGTACGAAAACCGTGATTGTGTGTGTGTTTCAAAAGTCTTCTTTAAGTCAGCTCAAACCAGGTCAGATCACCAGGTTTAAATCATTTGACCGTGTCACATATGTTCATGATGTCTCCACACAGTTAGTTAGTTGTAGTTTCCGAGAGAGTACTCGATGACGGCCCACCAAGCGTTGAGGCTCTGGTGCAGGGCCATTTTTACTATGTTGGCACCCTCGGGTGGTGTACCAGTAGCCCCAACACCTGTTGGGCAGCAGATGCCACCAACCATACTAGCGAACTTTGCACACTGGCAGAGTGCTTTGCACGAGTTCCAGCAGCATCGGCCTCTGAGGTTACGAGGCAAGGTAGATTCCCAAACAGCAGAGCACTGGCTGGAGGCGATTGCTAAAGTTTTCGGCCTAGCTGAGATATCAGTAGAGTGGATGGTGGACTTGGCTACTAGTGTTTTCTAGTGAATGACCATGAGGATGGTCCGCATAGTGATGAGGCTTCGGTATGTGGACCGATGCCTGAGATAGTGCCTTCGGGTAGTGTGCCAGCTATACATCACTACCTGTTGGTCAGCAGTTACAACCGGCAGTACTGGTATGTGACACATGCAGACTTACTGCCTTACATGTGCTCCAACATCAGATACTGTCAAGTTCCGAGGCGATCCCTACTCACAGGCAGCTGAGGACTGGCTTGAGGAGGTGGCTGAGAGTTTTCTAGAGCTTATACAGCTTCGGGGGCACGACATGTTGGTAGTTGAGAATTCATCGGGGCGTACCAAAACATTCCTGGTAATCGATTAATGCGATGCGATTGGTGATTCAGGGCACGGACATCCGAGCTAGCACCTTTTCACTATGCATTCCTACCTAGGCTAGGGTTCTAGAAAGAACCTTTGTGGTTGAGAATTCTTTTGCTGAATGGATGCAGTCAGTGAAGGTTAGCAGTGGGAAAGCTGGAAACTAGAACCAGTCACGGAGACATGGGCATGTAAAATGTTTCAAGTAGAGGAAGTAAAAAAGGACAGATGAATCTACAAGGCGGTAGACATGGAAGCAGAGCTATGAGAGCAGCATGGGGTGGTGAACATTTTGACATGTTGCAACCACCCGCCCTTGTAATTCCAACTGGGATCAGGGAGATGGGGGCGGGGGAAAGAGTAGCTACATTCACTCAAGGAGTGTGACCGAAAGGCTCTATGGATGATTCGTAGTATAGACTCTGTCTTCTACTAGCTGTTGTACCATCAAGACATTGATACGAATCATTCCTTCCTTCCACGAATCATGTCCCAGGCCTGGAGTTTCCGGTAAGCCATATACTTGACCCTCACATCTGGGGATACCTTTGGGAGGAGACTCGATAATCACACTTACGCCGACAGTGTGATATGACCCACGAGGCGAGAGTTTCGATTGGAATATCTTGGTGGAAGTGTCGAGGCCTTACGATGTTGGTATGAGTATGGATTGGATCCACAGTTCATACATGGATTGACTGTATTAGGCAAAAAGGTTGTGGTTTATCTACAACATCAGGATGGGGTTTTCCTTGGTCGGTGAAAAGGAAAACCCAGGCAGCATAGGATAGAATCATGCATAATAGGGTGCATTCGATCACTCAGGAGATGTCCAAACTTACCTTTGTGCCATGATTCGCCAGAGTTGTGGCACCACTTCCAGCAGAGCTAACAGGAGGCTTCTAGAGTTCGAGGATGACGACCACGTCCTTATACGGGTCTCACCTCGACAAGGTTTACGGAGATGTAGCCGAGGCGGTGAGATATCTCTGAGGTTCAACGGACCTTTCTAGGTCCTCAGCAGGATAAGCGAGGTGGTTTACTGCTTGACCTTTCAACCTCTGTTGCACCGGGTGAACGATGTCGTCCTCGTATCCTAGCAATGGAGATACGTGCATGACCCTTCACACATCGTCAACCACAGGGAGTTGGACGTCGATGACGGGGTGACATTCATAGAGGTTCTAGTGGACAATGAGGATCAATAGGAGCAGGTCCTACGTGGATGGTCGATTCCTTAGGTTCACATTCACTGGCAGCTCGGGAACCTCCAGGAGAGCACATGGGAGCGGGAGGCTCAGTTGCATGCTCAGTACCACTTTTGTTTGCTTAGTTTGTGTTATAGCTTTATGGGGATGTAAATACCTTAGGTGGGAGTAATGTAAAGACACGAAAATTTCAAGGAATTTTTTTTCATAATTGTTTTAGAATTTTACGTGACTACAGCTTCTAACGGCACCTGATTCCGAGGCCCGGTGTGCCTGGAATCAAGTTCCGAATTTTAGCCTGGGTACGTTCAGTGAACGAATGAGCGGATTTTTCTAACTTTTGAACCGGTGCTCGAAATCAAAATATGAGGGCACCGATGGAACCGCAGCGCCGGTAATTTCTTACGAAGACATTTTCTGAAGGTGTGTTTTCTCGGGAGGAGTTGTTTTAAATTTGATGTGTAAGTGAAGAATAAAATCAAATTTGTAATCCAATTTTATTTTTCTTCTAAGTAGATTTATCCATTGTGTGGATGTTGGGTTGGAAAATTCCCTTGGAAGAATAAAGGAGAGGTGGGGCCCACATGAGCCCCCATCTTTTCACATTCCCCATAACCCCTTGAAACTCCTACTTAATGTTGTGAATTTTCCTATTCTCTTTTAATGAATGCCAACACACTCTCTACTCAATTAATTGAACACATTAATTAATTGAATTAGTTTTGAATTTTAAAAGTGATGGCATGTTTGAATAAATTAAGACAAAGTCTCAATTTAGTTTGGTTGATGGGTTGTGTGGGGAAATGGAGGAGATAGAACTCGTCTTCTTTGTTGGAGAACGCGAAGAATGTCAAGAACCTGATGAAGAACGTCGTCACCGCAAGGAGTGAATGACGTGTCGCTCTTCTTCCCTCTCCGCAGCCGGTGAGAGATGCATTCGTCGAAGAACGATGACGCACCGCATCCTTCATCGGGTGAATGACGATGATACTTACGGAGCCTCGATCCGTGACGCCATCTTCTGTGACGCCGTCTTCCACAACGTCGTCTTCCGCGACGTCCTTTCCCCACGACGACCCTCGTTTGACGACCTCCTCGAAGTAGGGATTTAATCTTCGTTCATGTTTATTTAACGAACTTCGTTGATAATTGTTGGCCACTTGCTATCATTATAACGGGAGGAGGCCGGACTACACAAACACAGCCAACCCACCTCCCCATTTTGCTTTCGTACCCGTTGTGGCTCGAACGAAGGTGACGCGGTGTCGTCGCACCGTGCGGAAACAAAGATGAAGCGCGTTGCCCTCGCACCGCGTCGTTGAGTTCGAACGAAGCTGTGGTGTCGTCGCGCTGTGCCAGAGAACCACGAAGAGGCTGTGGCGGGAGCAGGGACGTGGCGAAGGGGGCGAGGTGCCATCACGCAGCGCCTATCGGACAAGGCCGCGGTGGTGCGGGGAGCGGCGGCCGGAACCGCCGTCTTCCAGAGCAAGGAGGGCGGGACCCGTGGAGGGGGTCCCGCGGTGAAAAATCAGCCGGCCGAACCGGATAGTTTCCCAGAACCCGGGGGTCATAACCCCCGGCTGGAAAAAGGGAGCGGCCCCCACGTGGGGGGCCGCAGCTTCAATCAGGGGGGCAGCGCCTCCCCCCCCCCTCCCGCAATGGCTCGGCCAGCATGAGCTGGCCGTGCGGGGCGCGCCGCGCCAGTCTAACCAGCCGCCCAGGCCAGGCCGGCCCATGCCCTATTAGTCCAAACCCGAACCCTGGTCTGGTCGACCCGGTTCGGGCCGACCTAGGGGGTCTCGGGCCGGGTTGGTCCGGGCGCTAACCCCCTATTCTCAGGCAGTTTCGTTCAAATGCCCATAACATGGGCTACATACCTCCAACGACGCACCATCAGTTGCAATGAGATCCTTGGATCGAGCCGGTCATTTCAGTATATTACACTCAAGGTTTAGGAGAACTTTGGGTACGGCCGGGTTGGTTCGAACCCAAAACCAACCGGGGCCTCAGAGCGGAAACACTTATAACTTGAGCTCTAGACATCTGATTGATGTGATGTTGACCGAATTGGATTCCTCTTAGTGAGACAGACCTTTTGACTTACTCTTCCCGAGGATTGGATGCAGTTGGAGTGTGGTCGGGTTGGTTTTGACTTAAAAACCAACCGAGCCCCTGGAACAGAAAAGCTGATAACTTTTAGACCGGACGTCCATTTGACGAACCGTCAGCGGAGATGGTGATCACATTGGGAAACGGTCCCTATGAGTATACCCTATGAGAGTACGGGGTACAGTTTACATACGGACGGGTTGGTTCGCACACAAAACCAACTGGGCCCCTAGGACGAAAAGGCTAATAACTCACAGACCGGGCGTCTGATTGATGCATCGTCTGTTGCGTTGAGACCCCCATGATGAGGCGGTCATTTGAGATACTTCTTCGTGGGACTTTGTGATACTTGGAGTATCGACCAGTACCTCGTGGAGCGGACCCTCGCGGAGACGAGTGTACGGAGTATGGAGACCGTGTAACCGGCTTAGACCTGACGACTGCTTGACTGACTGGACATGGAGTGAGTCGACCAGCCCAGTGGATGGAGCACTACTGTGTTTGGGTGCAGACCCATGACTGACGGAGTGCTTGGTATCAGGCAGGAGACCCACGGTACTCGACAGGAGGAGTACCTCTGTAGGCTTTGAGGGGGAGCACTACTGTGTGAGGTGGCAGACCCATGGCGGAGGAGCACTAATTTGTGAGGTGGCTGACCCACGGTACTAGATAGGAGGAATACCTCAGCAGTATAAGGTTATTGAGAAGTAACTCAGAGTCGAGATAGGATCACTATACTCGTCAGAGACGGGGCTCTTCAGCCGTTACAGTTTCGATATTGAAAATCCTGGTTTGAGCTGAGTCTATGACCTTTGTGTTTACCTCGTGATTGAGATGGGTCACATGATAACTTAGGTATATGTAAGTGCATATACCTAGGTAGTGGTTATCCGTTGATATCGTAACCTTTTTGTTTCCTCATGATTGAGATGGGTTACTTGATAACTTAGGTATAATTATGGGCTTATACCTAAGTAAGGGTTATCCGTTGAGATCCTTCTTTGGGGTTATACTTATTGGAATTAGTGAGACCTTGAGCGTATCGGGGTCCCTACTGAGTATCAAATACTCACCCCTACATGGGCTATGCCCGCACCTCGTTGTGTTGGTTGCAGACGACGGGCAGTGCTGACAGAGGTCGAGTGTTCGGGGACTAGACGTTACCCGAGGTGGACCACACAACGAGTCAGTATCTAGAGGTGGACTTCACGATGATATGATACTCAGAGGATGTTGACGGGAAAGAGCATTGTGGAGGCTATCTGTACCTACCCTTCAGGTAGGATCCGTGGCGGATGATATAGGAGCTACGCTATCTATACCTACCCTTCAGGTAGGATCCGAAGTGGACGACCCAAGGGCTGCTTCTATTTTTCTTCCAGTTGTTTCTCTTTCCTATTGTACTTTCTTTTAGTTATAGATATCCTTCAGTTGGGTTTGTATTCTGGCCCACTTACTTTTCAGCACTTTCTTTTTTACTTAGTGTATTACTTCCGCTTGTACTAAATGGTGTTTGTTTACATTTATAAAGGCAATTCCTTCCCAGTTATCAGGATTTACGCCTTTGGTGCTAGTCGCTAGCCCCTAGCCTATGGAAGGCGGGCTTGGGGTAGTCACGGCACTGGCCCTGAGGACAGGTCGTGCCAAAAAATACCAAATTTTAATTTCCATGTAAATAATTAGTGAAAAACGAATCACGTCGCTTTCCGTCACGGTAGTCCATCGGGCACACGAACGACATTATCATTTATTCAATTAATGTTTATGTAAGAAATTATATTATATATTTATTTTCCAGAATTATTAATATGAATTTATATATAATATATCAAAATAAAATTAATACTTATTAATTTTTATGTAAAGGTTACATGAAAAATGAATCACATTACCTCGCAAGGCAGTAGACCACTGTACACACAAAAAGCCTTATCATATTCCCTACAGAAGGGAAAGTAATAACGTTTATACACTATTATTGTAAAATATGTATTTTTATATCATATATATCATATTTAAACATTATATACATCGATATATCAAAATGGGATATGTTATGGTGGAAAATCAATTACACCAGGTTGTGAGGTGGTAGTCCATTGTACACACGATGAATGATTTTGTTTCCCATTTGAGGGAGCAAGAGAATATTGTAGGTCATGAACTTAACATAAATATATATAGATATATTTAAGATTCATAGTTTATTATATAATCATATTTTATTAACATTTTATTGATGTGGAAGAATAAATCAAATAAAATGATCGATTAAGGATGTTACATATTCTATGGAAAATTTCTTTTTTTCAACAAAATGCATCCAAGGATTTATTTATGACCAAAAAAATGATTACAAGATGATATAGTGAAGTATTTTAGTGATTGTTTCACATAAAATCAAAACCAAATTGTAATACCCCAATATTTTTATTGCATTCCACTTTTTAAATGTAATATCTTCAATATCTTACGTTTAGTGAAATACCCATCTTATACAAACAATGAAATATTATTATTGTTATAAACTATACATAAAATTCATGGGAATGAATATTATTAAACACATTATGAAATTTATATATTTTAACATTCATTGAAAATATTCTATAGGCATAAGATAAGAACAAATCCAATTTTACGCACAAAGAGGTTATATTTTTCTAAAGACAGTTTTAGCACATTTTGAAGGAGCACTAGGTTTAAAACAAAAAATTGCCACTTTTATAAATTATATTGAAAAAATAAACTTAATTTTTAAAATATGAATTTAAAATTTTTATTAGGATGATTTTTTTTTATTTTTATAAAAATATTTATTTCCCATTGAATCATGAATAATTCTATTTTTTGTAAAACTATAAATTTCATTATATTAAAATTATATTTATGATTTTTATTTTATCAATATTTATATTAAATACTCATTATTTATAAAAAATATAAATTTAATCTTCATTATACAATATTTTGGTATAAGGGCAATTTTGGGCGTCAAAATTCATTTTCAAGAAAGCTATGTTTAATTATGTTTTAGTAGTTTAATTTTATATTATGTTCTGTCAATTTTTTTATTTGAATTTTGATAAATTGATTCCATATTTGGAATATAAATGTATAAATTTATTAATTATATTCCATTTTTTTTCCAAAATTAATATTAACATTGGTAATTATTTTATTACCAAGGTCTATAGTAAATATGGATATTTGGGGTAAAAATAACATGATAGGGATTATAAAATTAACCTTTAACAGTCTCAAATTGTTTTGTATGATTTATATTCTAAAACTAAAATATAATGTTGTAATTTTATTATTTAATGTACACTTTTCCTGAAAAACTACCTAGATGTTATTATAATCAATGGAAGCCACAAAATGTCACTTTCATTGACTTAAATATCGCTTATGTTTCCAAATTTGGATGCAGATGTGTTATGAACAAATATAAGTTTCCATTTTTAACTTAAAAAACATGTTTTTATTAGAGAAATTTAATTATGAAATTTTAGGGACATTTGGATTAAGCTATAATCTTTATAATATTTTATTTAAAGAGGTGAAAAGGATGTCACATTGATATTTTAATAAATATATTATATATAATATCGTCTTATTTTGAAGAAATATTTGACCATTGATATTATTTTGAAATCTAAAATAATTTTAAACATTATTATATATTAATTTCTAGAGTAGAAATAATTACATTAAAATATTTACACAATTATGATGTAGTAATTAATATTAATGAAACAATCAAAAAATGATATTAAAAATATTGATATAAATATTATTTGAATTAATTATCTTTCCCCATGAATTTTATGGAAGATAATGACATATTTGGGATGTATTAATTTTGTTTTGAAGTTATACCATTTTCATCTTTTTCATAAGTATTATGTAATGAATTGTGTCAAAATTGACACTAACGATATATTCTCAAAATAATATTTTATTAAATTATGACATAATCATTAAAAATAAATAGTGGTTATGATTTTACCATAATTTCATAAATTATTCAATTATTGTCCAATTGAAATTTTATAAGTAAAAATACCACCTTTCAATATTAAATAAATTATTACCATAATTTAAATTAAAAATTGTTAGCGAATTTCAATAAAAATGATAAGTTTAAAATAAAATTAAAATGAGTCGAAAATTTATTCGGTGAAGATACAAAAACCATAACGCATCTTATATTTGAATCCAAGGCCATTTTAAGGTATTTGATTAGAAAATTATTTTCATTTAATATTTTTAGGGTTTCCACAGGTTCTCCAGACCTCAATTATAAAAGTGAACTTCTTCTATCATTTCATTCTACCACCTTAAGCTTTCTATCTCAACCAAACTCTATAAATTTCTATTACCAATATCCTTATATAAGTTATAAAAGATCTGGTTCTTCTAAAAGACCATATCTAGATCCCTTAAGAATATATCTAATAGAATTTCACCAAAGATTTGGAAGTTAAATCGCGGTCAACTAAAGGAAAGTGCAAGGTACAAGTTTTCATCAAATCACTTATTTTATATGTAATATATGAATTATTAACCAATTATTCATTTTTTACTCTCCCTTTTATATTTCATATCATGAATCTCTTTAACAACATGTTTTTATTTTTTTATTTAATGATTATTAATTTTATGGGTCGTACGATTTGATTAATCAAAATTGGTAAGGGACTTCATCACATTTTTCATTCGTTGAATCATATTTTGGTGTTATGCACCTATATTATTTTATGAAGTGTTAATAATTTCCCTTTTACATGTTATATTAGGAATTTATTTATTCTTATGATGGTCACAGTATTATTAAATGATATTCATTGATGGAAAAAATTATTTTTCCAAGTCATACGGGTTTCCACCCAAACACAAAAATTGGAAAGATGATTGATCATGATAGTAACTATTTATAGGATATATATTGATAGTTAAGATGACCTAACAGATTTATACCAACAAGATCACATGGTTAAGAATTATGATCTTGACAGTAACTATATAGAGGATATATAATGATAGTTCAGATTCTCAAACGTGTTTCAAACAATAGATGTAAATTGGTAGGATCATTGATCATTATAGTAATTATCTAGAGGATATATCTTAATAGTTTATATGTATGAAATTATTCCTCCCGTCATTATTGTTATTCCATGAGATTAATCAATTAGTTATATTATACATAGTTATGTTTAAAGATCATGTGATTATTTATATGGAGTTATTTGATCATCTTTTATTCTTTCCAAATTTTATGCAAGTTATTGAGTGATTGGAACAAATTATCAGCTAATTACATTATCATATTAATTATTCTCACTGATTCATTATTACTTCTGTTATACTTATCAAATATTGATCATTTGAGCTCACCCCATTCTTATGTTTTATTTTCCGCATATTTTCAAGAAGCATATTAGGATTGAGGTGAAATGTGACACTAAGTAGAATAATGGTGTTCTCAAAGAAAATACTTTTTTATGTTTAAATTATTATTTTAATTTTAAATATGTATCTTGGTTAATAAGTCTGTTAAACTATTTGGTCCTTTGGGATGTAATTCCTTGAATCTATGTTAATGTAATATTGTAAGGCACTAGGTCTGGACTACTTGAGAATGGGTATTTATAAAAATAATTTTTGAATTTTTTAAATTAGAAAAATAGAGAGGCCTTTTATAAGTGACGAAGAGGACACACTTGGAATTTTTGAAAAATAATTCCTCTCAGGTTTATCTCATGACACTAAGATCCAAAATGGATCATTCGTTAAGACTTATAAGAGAAAATGACGAAATATGACCATACCATATGAATTAGGTAAGTTTGGGATCATTTTTATCTCGTTATCTTTTGAGTTTAAACCCCAATAATCCTGTTTTTACCTTAATGGTGTTAAATAATGTTTACTATTTTCACTGTTCATTATTGTCCAAAGTTAATCTAAAGTTATTAAACAGTAGAAATTATGAAAATTAAAATTATGGAATCCATTTTACTAAATTAGGCTCACATAATAGACAGAATTTAATCTAAATATAATCCCATAAACATGTCAATATAATAAATGATTTTATAAGAAATGTAGTTATTATGGAAATATTGTATTATATAAACTATATGACATGTAATCCTAATTTGATGAAGTTAAATTCATATATATATATATAATATAAAATTAATTTAAATAATTCTTCATTATAGGTTATTTTAATAATATAAATGGATTATCATTAAGCATATTAAAATAGTTCTTAGAAAAAAAAATTTAAATCCTAAAAACAAACATATACTAAAATCTAGTATAGAGAATATTTAGATTTAATTAATTGTATTTAATATAAATAAATAACACTTAAATAAATTTTAATTCAGTTAAATATAATAATGTGACTTAGTTTATTAAAAATAAATGAATGTTTTATAAAAATTGATACTTTCACTATTCATTGAAAAAGTAACATTTTCCAAAAAATACCAAAATTTCACAATAAGTTAATATCAATATTGTGATTTTGGAAAAAAAAATTCTTATAAATACCATTTATAAAATTGGTAAAAATAAATTTTAAATTATGTGTGCAAAGTATGACTAAACCAACATTTAGAAATATATATTTTTTCTTAAAATATTTCATTTTCATTCAATTGGTTCTTACTTTATTTTTAATAAATAGATAACCATTGAATTTTTTTTAAATGTGTTAACCATATAATATTTATATTTTAATTATTCTTGTACATACCCTCCAACTTAATGGTTAGGTTATGATGATCATGTATAAATAGTAATATTTTAATAAACTATCAGGTTTCTCTTAAACCGGGTGTTGTGTACAGAATAAGATATCAAGGAAATTGAATTTATTTTATACCTATATATAATATATTATTTGGGTGTCATATTTTATTAGGTATTTTTTCAATTAATATATTCTATCCAACACGATGTTCCTCTTTTAAAATCATGGGGTATTATAATTTACCCCCTAAATAAATTGATTCCTCGCAGTTTAACCACTATATCAGTAATCATGGGTTTGAAATTTGAAAATTATTTTTTGGAAACAAACATTGTAAAAAGGGTTAATAAAAATTATTCCTGATATGATATAATGGGATGTATGGAGGTCATCCAGAATAACACATTATTAGGTTTCCATGTAGGATAACATTGGTGGGGAAAAAACATGGAAATGAAAGAGAGTACTACACCCAAACAATAACTGAAATTGATTGAGATGATTGATCATAAGAAAGTAAATGATTAATAAATTTTATTGGCATAAAATCCATCAATCAAAGATGATTTAAAAATAAATTTTATTCATTTTATATGAAGTTGATATTATAACATTCTGGTTTCAGGTTCTTTATCATAAAGTTGTGGAATTTCTAAACTATCTAATTATATAAAAAAATATACTTACATAATAAATTTTTATTTCATAGGAATAATTTTATCATTTTGTTATTCTCTTATAAATTTAAACTTCATCTCTTACTCCAAGAAATTCATATTTGTGAAATTTTTCTACTTAATACACTGAAATTAAATTTTAACAGATCGTAATAACCATAAAAGAGTAGCAATATATTCATCTTATTTTTATTAAAAAAATTAATAAATAAAGATAATATCAAAAATAAAAATAAATATATTAATATCCATAATTCAAAAATGATATTGTTGTTATAACATAGATAACTCCTTAAATAAATTACCATATATCCCAAATAACCTCAATAACTTTAACATGAATGAAGTTTTTAACCTCAAAGGTTATATCACACCCTTTTAACATACATATAAAAACATAATTTTAGAATTAAAAAATAATCCATTACATTAAACCAAAAGGTAATATATACATGAACACAACAAAATGTCACCCAAAATATCATTAGTCATCCCAAAATCTAATGAATCGATCACGCGATATGTTTCCCAAAATAAACATATTTTTGACTTTAAAAAAATAAATGTATAAAAAACAATGTTATACAGACCATTTCACCACATAGTATAATAGTAGTCATTGCACCTTTATTTCCTTTCGGTTTTGGGTTCAATCTATATGGACTTTTTGGATACGATGAGTAAGCACCCAAATTATGGGTTTTCCTTTTTCTAAAAATATGACAATATTATTTTAGGATTATATTAAAAATTATATATGATCATATAAAATTCTTTAGAATAAGATGATTATCTTTAAAAATAACATTAGTCATCAAGTCAAAACATCTTAACCACAAATTTTTTTTATACAACTAATTATTTTCTAAAAAATAAACTAATTACCTCAAAATTCCGAAAATATCCAAGGTTATCTTTTTCATCAATTATGTTTTTCTCTATAGAGTATAATATTACCATTAGTTCACTTATCTCATTCATTAATACCATTCATCATATTCTATAAAATACATAACAATAAACGTCTAGAAAACAATTAGTATATATATATATTCTTTTAAGGACACAGAAATTTATTTAATCATAGTACATAAACATTTAAATCACTCCACTTCATTCGTAAACCATTAACTACGATTCATCATCTTATTCCTTAATACCTAATTACTTCCATATTTTATTTTAGTATCTTCTTCATAAATATATCCTTTACTCATAGAACTATTTTGATCATCTTCTTGAGCTTTTCCCCTTGGACATTGATTTTGCTAATGCCAATTCTTTTCACATTTTACAAATTCTACATTTGATGATTTCATAGGGAAACAATTATTATATTCTATTTTATTAACTAAAATTTTCATTTTTCATTGTCAATTACTTAATTTTTTACCTTCCTCTACACACATAAAAAATCTTCTCATTCGACTGGAGCCTTTCCTTGAGTTCTTATTTTAGTATTCTTGAAAAATATGAAACTAAATCTTCATTCCTATATGGTCTCCACCACCCGAACTCTCAACGAAATCAATTTATCTCTTCTCTGGTGAGTTTGAGGGTTGGTTAAAGTTCATTTTTTTAATCATATATCATTATAACAATTATAAATATTCACAATATCCATTACTACATTCATCATCCCATTTGGTTTCTCATCCATACATTGTCTATCACATTAAACATTAACCCAGTTCCTTTTGGTTCCTTCCATTAACAAGAATAAAAATAAAATTAGAATACATTAACTAATAAATGTACATAAGTGAAAAATATATAAACATGGGAGTAAAACAATATAATTTATAAGCATATCCTAAATTATGAATCTCTAGGTTTCAACGTAGGTTATCCATATAAATTTCCCATTTATTATTTCTAACCTAATAATTTTTCAAATCCATCATAAAGATTCGTAAATAGTTCTGAATTTCTATAAAATATCCCTAGGGTGTTTCAAACAAAGTGCATAATAATGACCATTTTTGTGTACTATGTATCACTCGAGTCAGTCTCTATGATCCTTTTTGGAGTTATTACCCCTTGGAATATATATTCTAGAACCATTTCTACTTACAGATTTTAAATATATTTTTAATTTCTTAGAACCATTCTATCTATACTTCACCAGTATTTCCTAATATTTTTCTATTCTTAGTATTATCTTTTTAAAAATACCTTGGCTATTTACTAATTTTTTCTAATCATATTTTCCAAATTTTAACTATTCATTTCTTCTAATACCTCCTACGATGTCCGAAAACTATTACACATATTATTATATTATTTTTAATATTAACATTTATTAATACAAAACAATTTTCCTAAATTCCATGTGTCTTTGGACTAAAAGTTCATAAAATATCAAAGTGACGTTAAAAATAAAAAAAATTAGTTTATTCTCCATAACAAGATCCTTAAAACGTTAGATATCCTAAACTATATTGGATACCATGGAGAATACATAAAGAAAGGGGTGAGCTAAAAATACTATAAATGGAATAAAAATGATAAGTAAAAATAACATGTGAGTAGAATTTATAATATAAAATCCTAAAATATAAGTATCATGAGTAATTTAATGGAAGGTTGTAATATTAAATATGGTATCATAAGATAATGTATTTATAGGAAATGTGGAAAAACATATAATTTGACAAATTCATTTGTCAAGGATAACTTCCTACACCATATCACATGGCGGAAAATGTCCCATAATGGATTAGGTTTACTCCCTAATCCCATAAATGACACCTAATGAGACTAAATATTTACCGAATGTAATGGAGGGACATCTGGTTACACCAATCATACCATATTCATGACCTATGTGTACCACATAATAGAAATTAATCATAACGCACATCATTAAAATTTACTAATGGAGATAAAATGGGTTTCATAATATTGTTTCATATCATATTCAAATGAAATTTCCTAATGAAGTCATTTGAGAAATGATCAAAAGGAATTTTCCAGATAAAAGGAAGGAATGATAAACTTGGAATATTTTTGAGAGTTATATACAGATAATTTACAATTAATCAAAAACATCAGTGTTTATTGTCATTGATGAAGATACTTTTCCAAAAAAATTAAAACATCTTCATTAAAATTACATTTCACATTCAGTAACATGAATGGATACTATCTTATAGGAAATTTATTTTCAAATATCACTTTGAATGTTTAATGAGGGAAATGTACTTTACATTTTTAAAACATTTATTTAAATTAAAAAACATTTTAAGAAATAGAATAATTTTTTTTGAAAATAAATTTTGATTCTTAAAAAATAATCAGTAAAAAATTGTGTGGACTTGAAGGTGGAATATGTTTTGTTCATGTTGAATACATTTTAAAAAATATTTTTTTCACATTATTTTTAAAAGATAAAAAAGTACTCTTTTAGAAGATAATGAGAATATTCCTTTTAAAAAATTTTGTAAAAATTAACTTAAAGGTAAAAATAAAATTCAACAATAATAGAAAAGTATTTTTGAAAAAAAAATTAGAAAACTTGTATTTAGATGAAAAAGTATTTTTGACCGGAGAGAGAAATTAAGTCAGATTTTCACAAAGAGTTTTTATCAATAATTTAAAGTAATAAAGAGAGGACAATGGTACTATTACTTGAAACATCATGAATAACTATATGATAATAAAGAGGAAGGGCTATCTTGATAAATGACCAAATTTTTTCAGGGAATGTAAATTCAATTATAAACAATCCCAAAAAAAATTATATTGAAACATAAAAACGTATTGGTTTGGTGAATTTTGAATCATAACTTACTATGAATGAAGTAGATTAATTGTGAATTAAATTATCATAAATTTGAATGGATTATTGATATATTAGGTAAATTGGTAGCATATACAACATTTATAATATATTAGGTGCTTAAAATAACATGTGTTTCAAAGAATGATGCTTTCATATTAAAGTATTATAGAGTTCGTATCTTTGAAATGAGAGTTAACAAATGAAGTGATTATTTGTAAAAACAATTCAATACAAAAAAAATTAAAAAAAATAAAATGTAAATTAAATTATAATGAAATCAACGATCATTTCACATATAATATTAGCATAATATAGTCAATGAAGTATTTATATAACCCAATGATGGAAATTATGTCAGGAAACATATTAACTGATGCTTCTATTTAGTTTACCACTAATTTACCACTTATATAGTAGATCAAAAACGTGTTATTAACTTATAAAATAATTTTATTATTATTTATAATATCATATATGATCCTTTTTATATCCTCTTATTATCCATTTGTTAATAATATTACATTATCATTGTTGTTTCAGGCAATAACATCATTATTTTATCCAACGTGTTTCATCATAACATTTCAAAATATTAAACAAAATATATAGTTCCATTATATACATAATTATATTAATGTTTTAAATATCATTTTTTACATTATATACATCTTTATAATCATTATTGAATAATGAACATGGAGATGAATCACATCACTTCATGGAGATAGTAGGCCTTATCTACTCATGTGTAGTATTATAATTTCATTAATAGGTGAAAGGGAAAGTAATTTTATTGTATATTAATTTTAAATAATCAATATAACTTTATATATGTAACATGTATAAATTAAAAGTTTCATTTTTTCGTTAAAAATGAATCACAAAGCTTCACGAGGCTATATTCCACCGTACACATGATCAATATTGTAATTTATTCAATGGAATGTAAGTTAAGAAAGTATATGATAGATTTATTTTAAAGAAATATTATGATTTAATTAATATCATATATCGAAATAAAATTAATCTTTATTACCATTCATGTATATCATAAGTAGAAAACAAATCACATCGCTTCGTGATGCGGTTGCCCACCGTACAAACGAGTGGCATTATCAAATTCCCTATTGAATGGAGATTAATAAGTTATATATGATATTATAATTAAATAAGTACAATTATATCATATATATCATATGTATGCATTACATACATCATTATATCTATCCATTAAAAGCGGTGATGGAAAACGAATTACATCATTTTGTCAGGGGACAGTCTGACACACACATAATCAACAATTTTGTTTCCCATTTGAGGTTGGAGGAGAATATGCAAAAAATGATCTTAATATAATAACAACTTGGTATATTTAAGATACTATGGTTATTTTATAATCATTTTTTTATATTATTTTATGGATTTGGAATACAAAATAAAATAAAACCACCAGTAAAGGATGTTACCTCTTTTTCAAACCAATTCTATTTGTTTGCACCAAAATCAATCCTAGGATGCTTTTATGGGAAGAAAGGCTTCTAGGATGTTGTTTTTGAATTATTTATGTTATTTTTTTAGGTATTTTCTGAACTACTGTTTTTTAAAATTATGTAAAGTATATGTTGGTGAGTGGTCATTTATAAGTTGGGGTGATGACACACTTCATATTTTTTAAAAGAAAGAATTTCACCAATGGTTTTCCATTTCAAAAAAGCTCAAAATTATAAATTTTATCTCTTTATAATAGATAATTTCAAATTATGAAAATAAAATATGAATTAGAATCATTTTTGGTCATTTTTAACACTTATCATTTGAGTTTAATCCATAGTAAACGTGTTCAATCCTTAACTACAATAAACAATATTTTCTATTTGCACTATTAAATATGGTAAAAAATTGATTTTAACTTACTAGATAGTATAAATTATTATTTTTATAAATAATAAATTCATTTTAAAAAATTAAACTTTAAAAAATGGCATAATTTAATTTAAAATTAAACTGAAAAACGTGTTGAAAAACAGTTTTTCAATAAATGCTTTTTTATGGAAAATATGGTCTCATATAAACTATATAGAAAGAAATCATAATTATAATAATTTATATTAATATTTATTAAAATATAATATATAAATTTCATTTAAATTATTCAGGATTTTGAGTTATCTTAACTATATAAAATGGATACATATTATATACATTAGTACTGTTTTTAGAAAAAAGGTGTTTAAAGCTTAAAAATAAAATTATACTAAAATATGATATATTGATTATTTAAATATATTTAATTGTATTTAATATAACTAAATAATATATATGTTTATTTTAAATAAAATTAAATTAATAATGGGAAATTTATTAAAAATAAGTGATAATTTTATAAAGACTATATTTTCACTACTCACTAAAAAAGTAATATTTCCCAAAAAATTCACTATTATTTGATATCAATATTCTTATTTAAAAAATGAATATTGTTTTATTAAGTTCATTTTATAAATGTTTACAAAATTAAATTTTAAATTATTTGTTCTATGTAAGACTAAACCGTCTTGGAAAAATAATGTTTTTTAGAAAACATTTCATTTCTTTTCAAATGGTTCTCATTTTATTTTTACTAAGTAAATTAAAATTTTTCTTATTTTATACTTGTGTATATCATATAATTAATATAATTTATTTATTCATATTTATACCATCTAACTAGAGGGATATGTTATAATTTCCATGTTAAAATAACAATGGTTTAAGAGAGTATCGCATTATGTCTAAACACGGTGTTTCATCTATCATAAGATATCTAAAAGATTAAATTTATTTAAAAATTAATATATTGAAAGGTATATGGGTGTTAAATTAAATTTTAAAATTAGTTTTTTTGTTTCATAAACTCTTTTGAACATGATTTTCCTCTTTTAAAATCAATGGGTGTTAAATTAATACTTCAAAATAGGAAAGACCACAAATTGGTGACTCACGGTGGCTAGATGACTCATAATCATGGTTTATGTATAATATTTGGAGGATAATATGATATATATGATGTATTATTTAGTCATTGTTCTATTATATGTAATGAAAATTTGTAACCAAATCTAACTATTCCATAGTTCATGAAGTGGAAGTGTGGAAAATTCCTGATTCTAAGGGGATAATAGATTTTTCCCACTATGGTTTAAATTTTTATAACTGTGAAAATATTTGGAAAATTTATTGAAACATTTATTGTATATTTTATACGTGAGTTTTTCATATAATTTTGGTGTGAAAATAAGTAGTCTACGCATAAATTAGGATATAAAGATGGACCAATCAATTGGGGTTGGGATCATCTGAACTATTTTGTGGTCTCTAGGGAAACATGTAATAATCATTCAAGATATAAATTTATTGAAACACTAAAATGATCATACATTTTGGGTGTTTTTAATGTGGATCTATAGTTTCTCATAGATAGTGTGTAGTTTTGAATAGTAATACACAGTGGTTATGGTAGACCCACGCCATGTAAAATAGTTATTTAGAAAAATAGAATATTTAGTTAATCTAGATATTAGATATAAAATAGAATTTAAGGGTGATTTTAAATATTTTATAATGGATAAATTATGTTGTTAATTAGGGTCATTAAAATTGAATTAAGAGGATGAATAAATTAAAATTTTGAATTAGAGATATATGAAGATAAATTTATAATATTTTGAGTAATATGGTTTTAAAAATTGTGAGGTGACCCATTGAATTTGGAATTGTGGTAGTAGTCACTGAAAATAAAATCATGAAAATATAAATTTATTTAAGGATATTGATTTGAAAAAAAGAAACCCTATCTGATTTCATGTTTAATAATATTTTATATATTCAATTAGAGTGACCTATGTGTCAACAGTTTTTATATTCATTGTATTATAGTTGCATCTGAAGAGATAAGCTCCTAGAGTTACCCTTGGATTAGTATAGTTCCTTTCCTTAACACTTGTAATCACAAGGGTGAGTATTAATTCCCTTGATACAACCATACATCATTGGTGTATGCTCTATATAATATCCCTTAGTGGTAAATCACTATGATCATATATATACCTTTCAAACATGGATTCCTTGGATATGGGATTGATTATGAATGGTTCATATCAATCATTCCAATATACAAAAAAATATTATTTTATAGATGATAATAAATGAACACCCTAATTTAGACCCCCCACATTGGGTGAGTTTGGGACCATTTTTAGTACCACTAATCATACAAAAAATTCTTATATTTTTTGTATTTTTTACTAATTATAATTTTATATTGGTATGAGTGAAAATCCTAAAACCTATACTCCATGATATGGTACTAAAAACATATTATGTACTAATGGATTTGGTACCAACTAAAAAACACAATCATAAACATTCACAATTACAATATCAAAAAAAAAATTATTCACCTATAAACCCAACACCATTTTAATTTAGAGTATTAAAGAATTTAAAAAAATAGAAAACCATATATTTCCCATCAAATGGATATTTTTTCCAATAAATAGAGGATTTATTATTTTAAAATTATTCTTCAATATCTCCCAAAACATTTACACTCAATATTTCCTTATAGACATATCATAAGTAATACTCTTTTTATGGACCTTGGGAAATAGAAACATAATAAAGTTGAGTTGAAAAATTTGGTATAGGAATAAATATGTGATAAAAACTGAGTATCATAAGTGAGTATAATATGATCATATGTGAATGAAAACATAATAATGCCACATATAAATATTATAGAGAAAACTTGCATAATAAGATATTAAAAATACCCAAAGAATCATAACATAATTATTTTTTCAAAATGAAGTAGATATCACAGGACCATGGAATCCTAAGAATATGGAATCAATATAAAACTTCACTACATAAACATATGTTAGGGATAACTACCGATATAATGTAATATAGTGTGGTACTATTATTACCTATGCACCACAAATGGTATCTCATGATACGAAAACATTAAAAAAATGTTTGGAGGGATATATAACTCAACTCACACATATCAATTAAACATATGTGTATTCATATGTGTTCAACATAAAAAAATGTTCATATTTTAATTATAGAATAATTGACATGAGAAAAAAATTGGATTCATGATGAAATTAATAAAACATGATCATAATACATGTATATAAGGGAAAAGTATTTTATTGTTAAATAATATCACTAATGAATCATAAGAATGATTTTAGGATGTTAACATTGAGGAAAAAAATTCAATAATATTTTAAAATTTATTTAGTAAACAAGAACAAAAACCCTTTCTTTTTGGTAGCATTTTTAAAATAAAATTTTCAAAAAAAAATAATGAGAATATAAATTAGTTTTAAAAATCATTAACACATGAAAACAAAATTCTAAAAGAATAATTAATACATTGTTGAGAAAGTGTGTTACTGTGGATAATGTTTAAAAAGAGTTTCTTTTCACAATTTTATAAATAAATTCAAAAAATAAACTCTATAGAAAAAAATAAAACAGATGCATTTCAAAATTTTACAAATAAAATACAAGAAAATAAAAAATAGACTAAATTAATAACTGAATTATAAAGAGGAACATTTTTGATTCAATATAAATAATATGGACAAGGATGAAAAAATATTAAATGAAATTAAGAAATAAATTTGGCTCCAATTACAAGTAAAATTTTGATGAATTAAGAATCAATGTGTATTTAAAGGGTAAGCATACATGTAAAAACTATGAATACCTATATAAAATGAATATTAATTTGGTTTAAGTGAAAAATAACATACAATTTTTCCATATGGGAACTTATTCATTAACATTCTTGAATTTAATGTTATATTGGAAAGTATACCCTTATAAATAATATAATAATGAACTATATATCGTAGAAAAGGAAATGAGACGATTGATTTATCATAAATGAAATTAAAAAATTAATTTAAAATTATAAAAACATTAATTTTACTCATATAAGTAAAATTGTGGAATTGAAGGAAATTAATTGAAATTTGTGGAAACATGTAAGGGAAACCCTTACTGAGAAAGTAACGTATGAGGTAAGAATATATCATAGACGATATTTTTTGAAAGAAAATTTTATCAACATAAAATAATTGGAAATTTAAAAAAAAAATGTTATAATTCACATAATCTTAGAGTAGTGTATTTAGTGAAGAAAATACGTAACTCAATGAAAGGAAAACAATTAAGAAACCCTTACAAACATTGGTAAAATATTAATAAAAACACGAGGAAAGATATAATGAAATTATATTTTGAAATGACATGAATAATTTTGTTTTGATTAAATAAGTCAATTAGAAAATGAATGTACCATTTAAAATAAAAATAACAAGTCCATAACTTGAAATATGTCTCAATGAAAGGAAATTGAAACAAAGAACCCTTCCTATTCAATACTTGGTCAAACACGCTCTACCTTCATGTATAATGAAATAATTATTATTACTAATTTATTTTATAAACATTTTCTTGTCTATTAATTTTTAAATTAATATTTCATGTTTATTTATTATATATTAATCAATTATTTTATATTAATATTAATTTCCAGTTGTTAATAATTTCAACCATCCCTCTATATTTTGATACAATGGTTTTGTTCATCACTTAATATTCATGATTTATTGATAATAGTAATATTAAATGTTTTAGAATAGATGTTAAATAATTACTCAGGATGTTTAATTTTCATTCCATGGTACTTCTGATGGGTTCCTCAAGATGAAATCCATAAAAAAAATTTTAAATAATTTTTTACTAATAATAGGTGATATATTAATAATAAGTTAAATATTAATACAACCATTCTAGAATTAAAATAAAATTTATTTAATATTTAATTTCATATATTACCAATAATTATGTTTTCATAGTAATCCATTATATAAATTCATCATATTGTTCATTTTGGTTGTAAAACGGACCAAAAAGCATGCTATAATCAATAGATGACTACTATTTTGAAGATATTTTTTTATAAAAACATTATTATAAAACTATATTGATATTATTATGATGAAAAAATATGAATTTATAATAATTGGTTGAATAATTTAAATGAAAAGGAATGATCATAAGTTATTACTTACAAAAATTAAATTATATCTCTTCTTAGAATCCTTTTTGGTTTAGAAAGTATTAGAGCATTTTCTTAAGACCAGAGGCTCAAGAAAATGTTAGTGAATTATTATGAAATGAAACAATGTATATTTTAAGGATGATATTTAATTTTATATGATTCTTGGAATAGGTGGTGGAGGGGTCCTTTTATAACTATGAGGGTAGATATTTTTGCAAATTCATTTTTATTAATAAAAGTAGAATGTTATATTCAAGTTAAATGGATAGAAAATTAAAAATTTATGAAGATAAAATGATGTTTGGTCAAGGAAAACCTCATAATCCCTTAAAATAATTTTTTTATATTTCATGACCTAATCCATTAATTTAACCATTTTACATTATTTTAGGATTTACTGTAATAACTGCATTTTACCTTATTAACTGATTTTTATAAGAAAAAAAATAAATTATACATATTTCCAAATTTTTAAATTAATATTCCAAATATTAAAACCATTTTATCATATTAAATATATAAAGGTGATAAATTTTAATTTTCATATCTTTTTTTATAATTCATAAAAACCATTTTTAGAAAAATGAAACTTTAAGAATTAAAACACTAATAGAAATTTTAGCCAATGATTATGATGAGTATTAATTCCCATGAAATTTATCCAGTAATTATTAAACAAATGAGGCTTATTTTAATTTAAATACATTCCAAAAATAATTCAATCCTTTATATACATAAATAAATTAAAAGGGTGAAAAATAGTTTTTAATTTGATTATAATAAAACTTCAGTTCCAAAATGTGAAAAATATGATCCTCAATTCAAAATATTATTTTTTATAAATTAATTATTTTACTCCTTAAGTACATTTTTTTGTTTTCTAAAATGTTATATGAAGATATAATTCTTATATATATGGTGAAGTTGTAATAATGTTATGGAATTTTTTAGAACAATTTGTTTATTATGTACCAAAAAAATCTCTTCGGAAAAATCCCAAAATATTAACCTAATATAATTATCATATGGTGAATCCAAAAAATAATTTCACTTTTTACAATTTAAATTTTAAATTTAAGTAATTTATGTTTTAGAAAAAACATACAATGTAATGGGAAATAATTATAGAATTTTTTTTAAAACATTATGTGTTCTTACTCTTATTTCATATCAATTATATAATAATTGAGTTTTAATATATATTTTTACATTGAAATTTTTTTAATATAAAATCCTTTAAATTTTACCAATTAAAAAATATATAAAATACATTGAAAACATTTTGATTGAAAAATATGAATCTAATAACAAAAAATGATTTTAATCACATACCATTGAAATTTATTATTTATATTGCACAGATATTATAACACATAAAATTGTTATTTCAAAAAATATAAAAGGAATTGTAATTCATGTTGTAATAACTCTGAAACGAGTAGCCCAAATTTGATGTGTTCTTTATTATATTTTCGTATGATATATGTGATCACATCCCGATGGAGCGAATTGTTTATTAGTCATTGTAAACTAAATAGTTACATGATTCCTATATTACATATAATAGCATAAATTACAACATAAATTTTTTTAAGAATAAAATTATTCTATCTATCACATCCCTGCATATCATTCCTAGTCCACCTCAAGGAATCTTGGGGAAAAGGAAGAAAAATAAGGTTGGGATAAAATTATTGATATGGTTTTAGTATAATGGAAGCTTACATGAATCAATAATAATAATCAATATGGAAAATTAAATAACATAGAACACACGCCATTTAAATAATTTGATAAAGAATAATCATTATTTCAATGTAAATAACCAAAAAACATTCCATTTAATCAATAAACTGAGAATGAATACATCCAAAGATAATATCAATGCAAATATTTCATAGATATTAATAAATTAATTATTAAATAATGAAAGTATTAATTATTGTATATCATGTATCAGAAACATGACATATATACCATCAGGACCTTTCACAAGATAGTTTAAAACTAATGGATACAAACCAATTTGGTTTGGTCAACTACATTTCAACTATCAAGACAATTCACAATATAGTTTAAAACTACTGGGAAAAAAATAAAAGGCATTTTCCAAACTGATATTATCTCATGATACCTATTGATACATCGAGGGTCTATCTATAATGGTACCCACACATTCCTAAATGTCTAAATAATTCGTATTATATCAAATAATCGATTTAATTCATGAACAATGTACTTTAACATCAATTATTCATATTTAGTAAATGATATGGATTTATCAATATTTACCCAAATAAACAAATAAATTTTTATTTAAATGTCACATAAAAAAAGGTATATGATTTAGGAAATGCTCATATCCATCAGGTAATAATATGGAATCTTAGATGGAAATTTAATGACCAAACGTAAGTAAATAATTCATTTGAAAGTTAATAAATACACAAATGAATTAAGGAAGTTACTTTCTTGACCTTCCATGATAAAAATGATCACAAACCATCCATAGAAAGAATATAGATGGTATCAAGACAATACATATCCATTTTAGTAATAACACAGGGTTGTTTCCATTTATGAAAAGAAATACTATAAAAAATATTTAAAATCTTTCTTGGGGAAAATATCATTTTCTTTTGGAAAAGATTGTTTTAAAACTTAAATTTTTCAAAATATTTTTAGATTATTTTTATTTGAAAATAACTTTTTAAATTTATATATTAATATTAAAAAAATTTGATTAGTCCTGAAGATTGTAATTTCTATTCATGTCATATATCTAAAAACAAAGATTACATTAAATTTTTAGAAAAAGCGAGACGTGAATTTTTAGGAAATGACATAATATTTGTTTGATTTATTTTTTAAAATATAAAAATTGTTACAAAATTTTTTAATAATTATTTTTAAATGCATAAAAAAATTAAACGATTTTTTTTTGATAACATGGTTTTGGAGGAAAACAGATTTCAGACCGAAGAGAGAAATAAAGTCAGATTTTATTAAAAACATTTTCTAGAGTAATTTTAGTACAAATGATTATAAAAAGGTAAAATTACTTGAAAATATCATTAATTACCATAGGATAATAAAATAAAATAGGTTTATTAGTACAATTTTAAATTATTTCCTTAAACATAAAATCATGAGAAAATAGTCTTGATTAGAATGTGATTGTGAAATAGACATTTAAAAGGATCATAAAGTTTAAGTGATAATTAATCAATGAATCAATTATGAATTTCAACTATAAATAAACCTAAAATAAGTATAAATACAATATAAGGTAATAAAAATTCATTATACACATAATCATATATTTAAATAATCAAGGAATTATAATTTTAATCCCATGAATGTAAATTGAGTTAAGAAATCCCTTACCTCATGATTCATTTAAGTTGAACATTCTTTAAACTCATGTATATTGTTTTTATCCATATTATTAACTTATAATAGAACCATATTGTAATTTATAATATCATATATCATACTTTAACAACATATTATCTCATTATTGTTAATAATATTTCATTATTTTCAATGTTTCTGTTCTTAATTGTCATGTTTTCCAATATATATTTTGTCATGAAGGTCTTTTACATATAATATAGTTATATCATATCTATAATAGTAATCCTGAAATTATTATAATATTCATACTTAATATATACTATTAAATCTAATCATTAATTATAGTTATAAAAAAATGAAGTATGTTACGATCATGGAGACGGTAGGACATACAAACGCATGAGAAACATTTCCATTTTTTAATTTATTATTATGGAAAGGCATGACTAATATTTTTTATTTATTTAATTATTATAATAACATAAATAAAATATTATATAATTATTTATATCATCCATCTAGTGTGTTTATAAAAATAGAGTCACATCTCTTCATGAAAGAGGTAGTCCACACATACATGAACGATGTAACCATCATTATGTAAGTGAAAACTAAGAAATAAAATGATATATAATCTTTAAAAAATGTTAAATTTGTAATTAATATCATTATTATTTAATTTATATGACATATAATCATTAACGTAATCCTTATGACCATCCATGTAAATCATTCGGGAAAGATGAATCACATCACTGTAGGAGGCGGTAGTTCGCCGTAAACACGGGCAACATCATCGTATACCTTACGAAATGTAAATAAAATAAATAAATACAAAAACTTGTAATATTTTTTTATTATGTTATAAATATCTTAAAAATAATTTAAATCTCTCTCTATAATCAACAGTGAAAGGTGGAAATAGAAGAATGAATGATATCACTTCGCGAGGCGGTAGCATGTCGTACACACGAGCAATGATTAAGTAAACCATTTGATTGAAGTAGAGATGGTTTTACATCATTTAAATATTATAAAAAAATATTTGTATATGTAAGATATTGAGGTAATTCTATCTGCATGGTTAAACAATAATTTAAGGAGGTTTATAAGGAAATAAAATAATTATTCTCCTTGAAGAACATTACTTCTGTTTCGGTTATCCTGAATAAGTTCTCACCAAATCCATTATAGGTTCAATTTATATCCAAAATAATGAATCTATAATGAGATGTGGTAATATAGGAAGTTATTTGGGTAGGTATTTTCCCACCCAAAAGGGTTTCAATGTGTGAAAAAGATAAGAGAGTGGTGGCCTTTATTAGGTTTGGTGAGTGGAACACTTATAATATTTTGAAAAGACTCATTCATAACAACGTTTTTATCATGGAAAAAGATTACCTTTTGAGATATTATCAAACATAAAAGATATAAGGTTTCAATTTGTCAATAATGGTTGTTTTTTGAATTTTGTTAGTTCATTTTATCCCATATCTTCTTTTTTTTAACCACTTGAAAATCCATTTTTTATTAACCACGTAATTATTTTTTACTATTTCCACTATTAATTTTGGTAAAATAAATTACATTGAAATTATTTTAAATTATATATTAATAGGACTAAAACTATGGAATTTTTTTTCCAAAATTAAATTAATATAAATAGAAGTATTTTTAAATTAAAATTAATCTCATTACGTGATGAGAAAGTGGGGTTTTAAAGAGAAAATGTTCGAAATATTACAATGATTTTATATCAGAATTCAATATGAAAATTAATAAAATGGACTAAATTATATTAATTTATATATATTTTATTTAAATTTATTTTAAATGTAATTTAAATTATAATTTAACTTTTCAAATAATTTAAATGAAAATCAATTGAAATTCATTATTTTTCACTATTCATCAAAAACAAATTCTAAAAAATTCCAAAAAATCGCAGTAATATAATTTATGTATCAGGATTTAAAAAATTATGTTTATTTTTTAAAATAAATTTTATAAAATTGGTAAAAATTAACTTTATATCATGTCCGCAAAGTACGATTAAACTGCCTTTTAGAAAAAATAACATTCTTCAAAAAAACATTTTATTTTCATTCAAATGGATCTAATTTTATCTATAATAAATAGATATAAATTTTATTTATTTTAAAAATATTTAAAATATATAATTTCAGTTTTTTAGATATTAATATTAATACCCACAAATTTAACAGCTAGGTTGTACAAGTGATGTTTAAATAATAATATTTCAATTCACTAATGTTTTTTTTCAAACTCGGTGTTGTGTGCATTGTATTATATTTAAGAAATTGATTTTCTAAAAAAATAAATATATCAATAAGTCTAATGATATAATTCCCCGACCCCAGTTACCTAGAGTCAGTGCATTATTTTAATACATTTGTATGATTATAAGGAATCATGTCCCGAAGGACCGATCGGTTTACCAGTCTTGGAAAATAGATTACATACATGAATGTCACATTACACATTATAACATACAAAACAACATAAATAATCCTTTATAAATGCCATTATTCCCTTTGACTTAACCCTTCATATCAATCACAATACACTTCTTGGAATCATGGGGAAAATAAAACATGGAAAGGGGTGACCTCAAACGCTCAATAAGGGTGTGAAATATAGAAAAAACTTTCACAAATAAGCAAAAACATTTAAGGCAATGTATAACTAAAAAAATCCTTTTAAACTTGATCTTAATTTTAATATGGAAAAAATAAAATGAAATAATTCCATTTACTTATTCACATGGATATTCTACTAGTCAAATAATCACATGCAATATCAATAACCACTTTCATAATGATGGAATGCATAATTCCATACTATCATAACTACACAGTCAAGGCCTTGTGCCATGACTAAAAATAATATTTTTTCAAGGCCTTGTGCCAAGACACTAGTTTCTCTAATGAGACCTATCGATGCATCGAGGAGCTATAGCGGGCTCCACCCATCCCTTTTTAAGTCCAATGCATTCCTCATATGAATAGGTTTAAACATAACATAAACATTCGTATTAAAACTAGCATATGAAATGTCAATACTTTCTCCATAAACCATGAATGGTATAAAAATAACACATCCATAGTCAAACATATCACAAAACCTTCAATACAATATGGATGTTTTGTATCATAATAAATCAACTTCAAATAAGATTAAAATCCATCAAAGGATGTTGACATAGATGAAATCAAAACTATTAGAGAGAAATATCTCTTTTTTTTAATCATTTAAAAGTATCATAATTATAAAATAAAACATTTACTTCAAAAATATCCTTATAAGTTTTTATGGTAAGCTTCGACGAGTTTATTACGGTATTAAATAGCCACACATGCCGTATAAGTTAAAAAAAGCATTCTTACCTTAATTTTGACAAAAAGGTTAAAAAGGGACTTGTTTGGAAAACGACGGAAAGATTTCTTTATAAAAATATTATAAAAAGTCAAAAAGAGTATAAATGACTTTAACCCATATTCTATAAAATAATAATAATTATTTGACATACATTTCTAAGAAACATGGATGTTGATGATAAAGAGGTCCCAGTAGATAATTACTTATAAACAACCTCGGATAATGAAAAGATTGTGAAATAAACCATTACAAATTTGGTAACCTACCAAAAATACACCCCATGAAAGAGGTTTCCTACAATTAATATGTAAATACACATAAATTGAATTGTATTACACAAATAATAAAATTATGGGCAGTACATACCCAACACAAAACATAATAGTGGCAATATGACATGAATCTCACGGGAATAAGAAGGGAGATGAAAACCCCTTACCTTGCACTTTACTTTAGTCGAGGGTACGTTTAACCTCCTGTATGAAGATCATAGTATGTTATTAAGGTATACCATGAACCATATTAATATTTAAGATATCATACATGATTCAGTTATTACTTTATACTACCCATTTAATAATAATTTCCATGTTAAATTAATATTTCGGGTAATAGTCGCTTTCTTTATCGTACGTGTTTTAACTTGTTTCTCTTGACTATATCACATAGATAAAGATTTATGTACATCCAGAATATAAAACATGATTTATATATCATATATATTTAAAATATAAATATCTATAATAGACATATATATGAAATGAAAAACACTGTTTATGGAGACAGTAGTTTGTACGTACGCATAAACGTTGTTTCCATTTTCATCTCGTATTGAACAGAACTAAGTAAATAAGATATATGTAAGTACATATATATATATATATATATATCACCAGTATCATTATTATTTCATATATTATATACTTATTAGTAATATATAGATTTTTATAATCCTCGAGGAATGGTGAACGTGGAAATGAATCTCATCGCTTCGTGGAGACGGTAATCCGTACGTACGCACGAGCGACAATATCATTTCCTTAATGTTTTGGAATTGGTTGTTAGATTAATTTTAAAGAGACATTAGCATGTTATTTTCATTATTCATATACATATTACTCAACATTGTATCCATCCAAATATCATAGTGTTGAATAAGAAATTACACCATGACGTGGTGACGGTATGTCGTACGTACGCACGCATGGTGACATTATCATTCATAAGATAGATCGGATAATGAATATAGTTGTTCCATATTTATAATATCAAGACAGTATATATAAGATACTATAGTTATTATTTTGTAATGGAAAAAACAAATAAATATTAAGTGGATGAATAAGAGAACATGAAAGAGGGAGGTGAAGTCATTACCTCTTCTTCGGGTTCTTCCTTTTGATTTGATCAAAAGGGATCCTTAAGATGGATTTCTGACCAAAGAAAGGCCTCTAGGATAAAGTTAGGATAGTTGGGAGGATATTTAGTCTGGGTTTGGCCGTGAAAATGTATTAGAAGGTGTTAATTAGAGTGAAGATGGAGTGCCCTTTTATAAGATGGGTGAGGGGCACCTTAGGAAAAACCTAAAATATTATTTTATAATAAATTCATTTTCTATTTATAATGGCTCCAAAATGAATTATGTAAAGGCTAAGGTGGGAATGGGTCTAAAACCTCCCAACCAATAAGTTTTATATAGGTTTAAGTCAACATATTAACCTTAAATTTTAGATTTAACTCTTAGTTAAATAGTTTAACTTTTACCGTGTCTTCTTGTATTCTTACTCTATATGGTTAATAAATATACTCTAAAAAACCAAGAGAACCTCAAGTGGCTCATTAATGACATATATAATATTATTTAAGCCCTTTGGACGAACCTTAAATTTTTAGGAATATGATATCAACCAATAATATAGTATTTGTTTTAAATATTAATTTATGTTAATTTTACACTATTTGGTATTTTGTTTTTGTGAAAGTCATCAAAACTTGATAACTTTGAAAAAATATACATTGAATCATCCCTATCATGTCATATTAACCTATAAAATTCTTGGATTTCATAAAAACTTTGAAATTATATTTATTTTAATATTTATAATACCATTTATTTGATTCTTTCATGAATAAGGTAATTACTGCATCATCATTGTGTCATAAATAAATTTATTTATTTAATGTATAAAAATTAAAAATAAAATACCATGATGTATGAAATATTCTTAGATTTATAATTAATATTTATAATCGAATTTATCTTATGAATAACCCTATATTAAAAATGTTTTAGCTATTAAACATTGATTTTAACTCTTTTAACTCATCTTTGAATTAAATAATAATAAATGTCTTAATCTAATCCAACTGGACCTAAATGATAATATTTTATTCCTAAGGTTGTTTTTGGTCGAGATACCCTAGTCCAATAGAATTAGGACATTTGTTAGGGTAATATTAATATCATTTTTACCCTTAATTACCCTGTTTTCTTTTAACCGTGGTAAATAAAAGTAAAAAGTTACTATTCACCAACAATTATTTTTATCTTATTGAAAAACATTTTACTCCCTGATATTAACTATGTCTCTCGAATTTTTTAAATTAAACACACAAAAGAGGTAAAATTAAGGTTTATATGAATTCGCAAATTCTCCTAGGATGTGGGTAAAAGACGGTGAAAAAGTTCAATAAAATTTTTATATATCTAAAATTATTATAAATTAGCCCCAATGAATTAAATTGAACTTATATATGTATTATTTATCTATTTTGACCATAAATAAATTTAAATTAAATAAATAATTATTTAAATAAAATTTCGGTTTTAAACTATAACATAGTGTTTTTCACTAATCATCAAAAATTGAAAGTTTTCAGAAAAATACCAAAAATTCTCCTTAAGATAATTTTGATATTCCGAATCCAAAAATGAAGTCAATTATACCAAACTAAAAATATAGAACTTTAATTTATTAATTTAAAATTAATTCCCGTTGTTAAGACCAAAAAGCGTATTTTTAAGAAACAATATCTATCAAAAGATTGACACTTGTTTATGTCCAATCTCAAAGTGAAATAACTTAAAATGACAATCATTGGATTAAATGGTAAAAATATAATCTATTTATACTTCCAAACCATTTAAATGTATAATTTAACACTATAAATTATTTTGATTGAAAATTTTATTTTTAGTTAAAATATAGTATTTTCACTATTCACCCAAATATGAAAGTTATCAGAAAAAACACCAAAAATTTATTGAAACTAAATTATTATTCCCAATTAAAAAGAAAAAGTTTATTTTTTTCAAATTGAATATATAAATGTTTCAAATATTAGATTTAAAAATTGTTCACCATTAAAAGGTGGTAAAAGTACATTTAAAAAAAATACTTCTTTTATCTGAAAAAAAGTCAATTAGTTTATACATTATGTCTATGAAACTCATAATATGGATTATAAAATTATAAGGCTTATATATAGTTTAATATTCAGTTAATACTATTCATAACTACTTTTTAACGGCTAGTTTGGTAAGTTGTGGTGCTCTTGAACTCGGTGTTGTGTGTAGTGAAAGTTATTGAATTGCATTGAAGAAATAGCGTACTATGAAATCTTGGGGTGTTAAATTATTCCATCCATCCAAAAATTTCAACCTCTCAATTTTAAATTGTTCTTCAAAAATAAAATGCTGAAATTAGAAAATACTTTTGTGGGAAAACCCACATCGGAAATTGGGTTAATAAAATTCAGTCTTAATAAGAGGAAATAGGGAATGAAAAATTCATCCCCAAATTATGATCTCGATTAGAAGAACATTGGTGGAAATTAGAGACTCATAATTGGATGGAAAACGTAAATATTTATAGGGATTGATTGATGTCATCAATCACAAAGAATTGTAGAATTGTGGGCCTCAAAGCCACCAATCTATGAAGATATAAAATACCATCGGTTCAACAAAATGTAAGGTATTAGTATAACACATTTTTTGTTTTAAGATCCCTTCCCTAAAGTTTAATAATTAATTTATCCATAAAATAAGAGGAATATATATATATATGTATATATATACATGACATGTGGAGTTTCATCCTTCAACTAATTTCTACCACAAACTCATCTTTTACTCTAAAAGATAATAGAACTCTAAAAAAATATTCTATTTATACTATTCCTTTAAGGATCAGAAAATGAATTTATAATTCATCTACCAGACCCTTTAAAAACTACATTATTCAATCCAAGACATCACATGGGTCAGTGATAGGTGATACACCTTTGTCTCCCTTCGGTTGCGCTTTCAAGTCTCGTGACCTTGCCAGACGCGACAGGTTGTCACCCGACCTCCGAGTTGTCCTTTTTATGGAAATCCAAAAATAATCTTAACAATAGTATCCATATCAAAATTAATCCATTACAACCTTTATAATTATCCAAAATACTTATATTCAAACTTTCAGTCCAAAATATATAAGGAAGTTAAACATAATGAGAATCCTTTTCGCCAGGTAATAACATGTGAACGCCATCATCATGTATTCATTTACAACACCACAAAATCCTAAATTACCAAAATCAAACATCTCTTATTCCAAAATCACTACCTCATTATCAGTACCATTTTAAGGATTACCTTTCCTTCAACCATGTAATTTCCAAAAAGTGTAGCTTACTATTAAGTCACTTTTCTTAGAACCATATAATATTAAATCCTCAATAAAATAGTACTGCAGTATAATCCTTGTTTATCTCCATAATTCATGTAACAAGTATATTATTGATACAACACTCAAATGAAATAATTCTATAATAAAAACATAAGAACAATAGTCATTCCTCCTCATCTAAGGTATTATCATAACTTGATTATTATCCAATATCATCATTTGCGGTATACTCTTATGAATAGGACATTGATTCACATAGTGTCTCAACACCTTTCAGATGAAGCATTTTACATTTGAAAACTTTTTCTTACCCTTTCAATCATGTAATTGGTGTCCTTTTGCTGCACACTTATTAAAAACTCTCATTCCCTTCAAGCATTTACCAAGGTGATTCATTCCACATTTATTTCATATTGTAAAATCCTTCTTTTCCCTCTTCCCTTTTATCCATATTTCTCTCTTCCATCCTTTTCTTCTCTTGCTTCCCTTAAAATCCATAGGACTCAGAGAATTATTTACTTATCTTATTAACACAAGATACTATTTATTCATATGTTTAGAATACATGGTAGACTATTTCACTTCTAAATTCTGGCTTAATACTATGAAAGATATGATCCTTCTTACTCTTTGATCATACATATTGTTGGAGTTCACATTCCTTCTACTAGGTGCCATTTCTATACAATGGCATATACTTTGTTAGTTTATGAATTGCAATGAATAATTCCAAACTTTTAAAATACCTAACCTAAATCGAACAGTTTATGGATATAATCCCTAAAAATATTTTCTTTGAGGAGATATATACTCGTAAATCCTTCATAATTATTTTTAAAGAAAATGAGAATTATCCAAAGCATATCCCCCAAGAGTGTCGTAACCAAGAGTGCAGCAAGGCCCGTTGTCATGCACCAATTCCCGTTCGAGTCTAGCTCAAAGCAGTGGTTTTCGGTTTTACCCCTAGGTACATTTGTCCCAGAGCCGCCTCTACCTTCTCGTATCTAGACATGGATGTATTTTCTTGGAAAACTCACAAAATATCTACATTACCAAAATTCTAGGAAGTTCTTATATACTAATCCTCAAAGTCTATCTTAGGGTAATGTTCTCTAATCAGAGTTTATCTAAATCTAGTTTCCACGATTATTTCTAAACTACCTCTGATACCAACTGCAACACCCCGACCCCAGTTACCCATAGTCGGTGCATTATTTTAATACATTGGTATGATTACAAGGAATCAATTCCCTAAATACTGATCGGTTTAGCAGTCTTGGAAAATAGATTACATACATGAATGTTACATTACACATAAAAAACAACATAAATAATCATTTGTGAACATAATTATTCTCTTCTCTTAACCATGCATATCAATCACAATACACTTCTTGGAATCCTAGGAAAAAGAAAACATAGAAAGGGGAGAGATCAAATGCTCAGTAAGGGTAAGCAGTACAACGAAAACATTCATAAATAATCATAAACATTTAATTCAATGTATAACTAAAACAAAAGCCTTTAAAACTTTATCTTCAGCATAATATGGAAAAAATAAAATGAAATAATTCCATTTACTTGTTCACATGGATATTCTACTAGTTGAATAATCATATGTAATATCAATAACCACATTCATAATGATGGAAGGCATAATTCCAGACTATCATAACCACATAGTCAAGGCCTTGTGGCAAGAATACAAATAATATTTTGTCAAGGCCCTGTGCCAAGACTCTAGTTTGTCTCATTAGACCTACTGATGCATCATGGAGCTATAGCGGGCTCCACCCGTCACTTATTAAGTCCAATTCATTCCTCATATGAATAGGTTTAAACACAACATAAACATTTGTATTAGAACTAGCATACGAAATGTCCATACTTTCTCTATAAACCATGAATGGTATAAAAATAACACATCCACAGTCTAACATATCACAAAACATTTAATACAATATGGATGTTTTGTATCATAATAAATCAACTTCGAATAAGATTAAAATCCATCAAAGGATGTTCACATAGATGAAATCAAAACTATTAGAGAGAAATATCTCTTTTTTTAAATCATTTCAAAGAATCATAATTATAAAATAAAACATTTACTTTGAAAATATCCTTATAAGATTGTAATGGAAGCTTCGATGAGTTTATAATGGTAGAAAATAGTCACACCAGCCGTATAAGTTAAAAAATACATTCTTACCTTTATTTTGTCAAAAATGTTAAAAAAAACCTTGATTGAAAAAAAAAATTGAATGATTCTTTTATAAACATCTTATAAAAATTCAACAAGGGTATAAATGAATTTATACCATATTCTGTAAAATAGGAAGAATGATTTGAAATACATTTTTCAGAAACATGTATGTGGATGATAAATAGGTCCCAGTATATAATTACGTATAAATAGCCTCGAATAATGAAGAGATTGTGAAATAAACCCTTACCAATTTGGTAACCTACAAAACATACACCCCATGAAAGAGGTATCCTACAATGAATATGTAAATACACATAATTTGAAGTGTATTACACAAAGAATAAAATTATGGGTAGTACATACACCACACAAAATGTAATAGTGGAAATATGGCATGAATCTCACGGGAATAAGGAGTGAGATGAAAACCCCTTACATTGCACTTTCCATTAGTCAAGGGTACGTTTAACCTCATGTATGAAGATCGTAGTATGTTATTAAAATATACCAGAACCATATTAATATTTATGATATCGTACATGATTCATTTATTAGTTTATACTACCCATTTAAAAATAATTTCCATATTAAATTAACATTTCAGGCAATAATCGCTTTCTTTTTCATAGGTGTTTTAACTTGTTACTCTTGATTCTATCACTTAGATAATGATTTATGTACATCCAGAATAAAAAACATGATTTATATATGATATATATTTATATTATAAATATGTATAATAGATGTATATAGGAAATTAAAAACACCGTTTTTGGAGACGGTAGTCCGTACGTACGCATAAATGGTGTTTCGGTTTTCATCTCGTATTGAACGGAACTAAGTGAATAAGATATATGTAAGAAAATAAATAAATATGTATATGTATATATATCCAGTATCATTATTATTTCATATATTATATTCTTATTAGTAATATATATATTTTTATAATCGTCGATGAATGGTGAACGTGGAAATGAATCCCATCCCTTCTTGGGGACGGTAATCGTACGTACGCACAAGCACCAAAATCATTTACATAACGTAACATCCCAGGTAATTAAATAATAATTAATTTTCATATTTATTAATATTTATGAATTAAATATTAATTTTAATTAAAAGGGGTTTCTACGTTCGATAGCATACTCGATACGCAACGATGAGTTTCTTTGAAAACTTACGTTGCACACAAGTAATAAAATAATATTATTTTAAATGTTAGTTAACAAGTAGCCGTTGTACTGGCGGGAATGGATATAAATAACTAAAATATGATTATATATGTTTTTAAATGTTTTTACATTTACCCAATAAAATATAAAGGCTTAAAATATGGAAAGAGTTCAATTTTAGGCATTTATACCCTAATTTTCACTAAGGGTTCACTTATCACCTTTTGACGGAGAACCGTCATTAAATATTGTTTTGATCAATCTTATAAAATATATTGGACAAAAAAATAACTCTTCTTTAGAATCGGGACATCAAAATTTACTTTGTGTAAATTTTTGGTACCTTTCCGATAAAGTTCATTTTTTTTAATGAATAGTGTAAAATGTTGTATTTTAATTCAAAACCTCTTTTTAATCTAATTTATTTATATGATTAGATTATCTTTTGAATTGGTTTTAAAGTGAAATTAGAAAATATTTTTAACATTAAATCCAATAGTAGTCGTTGGAATTAATTTCACTGTGAAATCGGACTTAAACTAGTGTCAATCTTTTGATACTTATTGTTTCATAAAAACACGCTATTTGCTCTGACAGCTGGAATTAATTATTAAATTAATTAATGTGACTTATATATTTTGAATTTTGTAAAATAGACTTCATTTTTGAATTCGTAATATCAAATATATCTTAGGGTGAATATTTGGCAATTTTCTGAAAAACATCAATTTTTGATGAATAGTGAAACCACTAAGTGGTACTTATAAAAACTGATTTTTCCGTTTAAATGAAATTTTACCATCATTGTGTTTTGATTTTCAAAAATCCGACATACATGGTTGTCATTAAGAAGTAAAATGTGGTTCAATGAGATTAAAATAATTTTTTGGTGAATAGTAACTTATTAAGTTTTTAATCGCGATTAGTGGTAATTAGTGTAGTTTAAGGTAAAAATAATATTTTAATAATATGAGATGACCTAGAAACATGTCCTACCCTCATTGGATGTGTCATGGCCGACAAAGAAAAGCCATGGGTAAACTTGGGGACCCCATGGAGCCACATTGGTTGGAAAATGACATAAATACCTTTTATTTAATGTTAATGTAAAAAATGGCACAAACATGATATGTTTTACTAAAACAATTTTTATATGGGGTTATGAAAGTCATATCTTTGATTATGAATAGTCATTGGAAATCTAAAAATATTTCCTACATCATAGTATTTTTTTTATAATTTTTAGACATTAAATAAATTAAATTATTTATGACATAATAATGATGCAGCGATGACATCATTATTTGATGATTTAAATAAAATGGAAAGATAATGTAAAATCTATGCACTACACATGTCCAAAACTTATTGGATGGGTGGATTTAGAACTTTTATCACCTTATCCATGAATTATATCAATGTGGGACCTTTTAAAACCGAAACACATTTTCAAATAAAGTAATATATCTTTACTTTCCAAAAGTGCCCCTCCTCTCCTCTTATAAAAGGCCCCCACCTCTACCACCTTACACACACTCCTCAAGCCTTTGGCTCGGCCAAACCCTGCCCATTTACTCTCTCCAAATCCCTCTCCTCATCCTAGAGGATTAAATTTGGGAATAATCCTTTCAAAGGAAGCCTTTAGGCTCAAATCAAAAGGAGTTACACTTTTAATGGTAATTCATTCTCCCTTGTTCATTTGTTTTATTTTGCTTCTACAACCCCCTAAACTCTTTTTATTTACTTCTTTTGTAAGAACACCAGTATCTTCAAAATAATATGATGTTGTTATAAGATTTATTCGAGCTACACTCTCACACAACTACATCAAATGGTTAATGAACATACGGTTTCCGTGGATGGAGAAATTCTGCCTCCCGAAACGATGATTATTCAATACTCATTTAACACCTTCAAAGGTGGCCATTATAATGTCACTATTTTTATATATGATATGTAATATTTTTATGCTTTCCTTAAGCTTCTGTATTTTTCATTTATGGCATTCCATTATTGTTTCCATTATGGGTAAACAGGATATATTCATTTTAGGAAGTGCGGACTACCGCCCCCTGAAAGTGATTTTATTCGTTAATACCATATGTGGGATTTGTAAAGGATAAAGTTAATGATATTATATATGTTATTATACTGGAATTATAATATACTCTTATATCATTATGATTCCATTCTATAAAATACAAAATAGAAATGAAAGTAGCGTTCATGCGTACGTACGGCTTACAGTCTCCATGAACGGTGCATTTCATTTCTTACCTCTAAATGATTATGTAATATTATAAATACATGTATATTCTGGATATATAGGATATATATGATATCCAAATCAGGAATGTCATTCTGGATATAAAGAACCTTTGACCACACGAACAACATGTAATTGTAAGAAGTCCACTTTCGACTTAAGAACCAAATATTGACAAAACAAACATTATTAACTTAAATGGTTACATAATGTTTATAACATGGAAATAAGTGATATAAAAGGAATAGTGAATTTTAAAAAGGTTCATAATCAAGTATAAATTAACTCAAGTTTATTATTCAGGACTTTAAAGAACGATCGAGTCAAGTCGGACCCGAGGTAAGGGACTTCGTCTCACTCTCCTTTCATTGAGGCATATTTCGTTTTATACACAACTTTCTTTTATACGGTGTATAAACCCTTTTTACTTTTACTTTTATACAAAAGGAATCTTTTTCTACGAAGCATTTTACTAAACGAAAAAAAGGAATGTTTTTTTAACGTACGCGGTGACAATGACCTTTTCCGCCGCCGCGAGTATTATTTGGTCTTTGGCTTCCTCAACAAGCCGTTATGTTTTTAAAATGAAATAAATACCATATACTCTTTTATGTATTTTGGTATTGAAAATGGTTTTGATAAAGGATTCTATTATGATATATTGTGATTGAAATGTGGAAATGTTATCATTCCTTTATATTGGTTTTATGTTTTATGATTTTATATAGGTACTTGGACATTTGACGGGTGGTTACGTGATAAACCATATGACGGGTGGTGCCGTGAATACCCTGACGGGTGGTTACGTTATAACCTCCAATGCTTTGGGTATGGAAGTCGGCCGTATGGATATTCCATTAAGTATGTATGGAAATTCTCTGTATGGCTATTCCATTAAGTGATATGTGTGGAAGTCGACCGTATGGTTATTCCACTTAAGTATTTTTATGTCCCAAGTTACCTTTATATATGTTATGTGTTCTTTATATGGGTTTTATGGTAATCCTTTGGTTACAAAAAGGTAAGTAATGATACTTTTTTTCAATGAATAGTTTTTACTACTTCATGAAGGTTTAAAGTATTACATTGATAAAGTATTCATGGTTTACTTGTTGTTTTGAAAAACTAACAGTTTTCATTCTTTATGTATCCCTTGCTGAGCTTCTTATGCTCATCCCAAGTTTTTGAAATGTTTTTCACAGGACATAGAGTGGAATAGGGTCAAGGATGGGATCAAGGGAAAGTCATGCTACCTAAAACATGGAACTATACATGTTTCTTTTTAAGAGTTTTTATTTTATGGAAATTTAGTAGAAGTGACTACTTTGTAATCTTTTGAGATGTAATAGTTATGTCCTAATTCTCTAAAACTCTAAACCTGAAAAGATCCTCAATGTGAATTACTCATTTAATTCAATATTAAGTAAGGTTTAAGGCTGGGGCCTTATAGTTAGTATCAAAGGTCAGTTTAGACAACTTTAGGAGTTAGAAAAGTGTTAAATTATAATATGATTGAAATGATATAGCATTTCCGGATTACCATGTCGCTTAGCCTAAGATATTTCTGTGTTCAGAATGGTTTTCCGCAGAGGAAACAAAGCAACTATGGTGGGACGACATCAGGAGGAAGACAACCTTCCAAATCAGCAACCTGAGATGGTCGGAATCATAACTGAATAGTTTGTTGCAGTGATGGCACAATTGACTCAAGCTATAAATGGTGGTGGTATCCATGCACGAGATCAGCCAGATCAACCGCAGAGGAACATGTCAGTGGTGGAACATTTCATAAGTCAACATCCCCCGTCATTCAGAGGATCATCTGACCCTGTGCAAGCTGAAGGGTGGATTAAAGCACTGGAGAAGATTTTTGATGTCATGGGGTGTTCAGAACATCAAAAGGTTAGTCTTCCTGTTTACCGTTTTGAAGGTGAAGCTGATCAGTGGTGGTCGATGGTGAAAAATATCAGGGATAGTGATGAGATTGAGGATCTTCACTGGGACGAATTCAAAGGTATGTTTCTTGAGAAATATTTTCCTAAGGTGGTTCATCTTAGGATGGAAAAATTGTTCCTAGAATTGAGGAAGGAGGATGATTCAGTGGATGCTTATGAAGCAATGTTCACTCGATTGGCAAGGTATGCTCCAAACTTCATACGAGATCTTGATAGTAAAATAAACCATTTTTACTCAGGTTTAAATCCAAAGTATCAAAGGGCTTTTGCTTCTCATGAGTTCAAAAGTTATGAAAAACTTGTTCGATGTGCGGATAAGGTGGAAATGGAGTTTTCCGATGATCAGGTGTTCTATGACAAACAACATAATAAGAGGTCTAGTTGGCAGGAAAAGGGGAAAAATTCATCAAAGAAGCAAGGAGGTAAAAAAAACAAATATCCATCCTGTGAGAAGTGTGGTAAAATGCATCCTGGAGAATGTTTATCCAAGTCTGGTAAGTGCTTTCAGTGTGGTAAGTCTGGTCATATTCCTCGTAACTGTAAGGAATATGATCAAGCAGGAAATGAAAAGCCAATGGTAAGATGTTTTAAGTGTAATGAAATGGGTCATTATGCAAATGAGTGTCCAACGAAGAACTCAACTGGGGGAATGCAGCCAAACTACAAGCCGAAAGGGGTGGTGAAATCCTTTGCAACAACTTCAGCAGATGTTGGGCCATCGAATGAAGTGGTATCAGGAGTTGAAGAGAAGATTGGTGAATGCTCCAGTTTTGGCACTTCCTTCCATGAATGGTGAGTTTGTTATATACAGGGATGCTTCGTTGAAGGGACTTGGCTGTGTCCTTATGCAGAATGATCAGGTAATTGCTTATGCTTCACGACAGTTGAAAACTCATGAGTTAAATTACCCTACACATGATTTGGAATTAGCTGATGTTGTCTTTGCTTTAAAAATTTGGAGGCATCATTTGTATGGAGTAAAGTGTGAAATATATACTGATCACAAAAGTTTAAAGTATATATTCACTCAGAAAGAATTGAACATGAGACAGAGGAGATGGCTGGAATTAATCAAGGATTATTATTGCACAATTCATTACCATCCGGGAAAAGCAAATAAAGTGGCTGATGCTTTGAATCGAAAAAGTAATGCTTCATTAGCAATGTTGCATTTGGAACGTGATCATTTGGTTAAGGATTTGATGAACTTTGGCATAGAAGTTGTTGGTACAGGATTTTCTTCTATTTTGTTTTAGGTAACAGTGAAATATTCTCTATCAGACAGAATCAAGCAAGCACAGATGTGAGACAGTGAGCTGAAGAAAAGGGTAGAGCTGGTTCAGAAAGGTAAGTTGCCTGAATTCAACATTGATAATGATTGTGTTTTGAGGTTTGGGAAGAGGTTATGTGTTCCTTGTGATTCACAGTTGAAGAATGATTTGTTATGTGAGGCTCATAGTTCTCCGTTTTCAGTTCATCCTGGCAGTACTAAGATGTACAGAGATCTGCGGGAGTATTACTAGTGGGATGGAATGAAAAGAGATATTGCTAATTTTACTGTGAAGTGTCTGACTTGTCAGCAGGTTAAAGAAGAGCGGCAGTTGCCGAAAGGGATGCTTCAGCCTTTACCAGTGCCAGAGTGGAAATGGGAAAACATATCCATGGACTTTGTTGTGGGATTACCGAGGACATCTCGAGGTAATAATGCAATCTGGGTTATTGTTGATCGCTTGACTAAATCTACTCATTTCCTTGCTATACAAGATACTTTTTCCCTAGATCAACTTTCCCATTTGTATATTAAAGAGATAGTCAGGTTACATGGAGTTTCTCACTCCATTTTATATGATCATGATCCCAGGTTCACTTCTAACTTTTGGAAAGGCCTTCAGAAGTCGTTGGGTATTGAATTAAATTTTAGTACAGCTTTTCATCCTCAATCAGATGGGCAGTCAGAACGAACAATTCAGACCTTGGAGGATATGCTACGAGTTTGTTCGATGGATTATCAGGGAAGTTGGGACCAACATCTTTATTTGGTTGAATTTTCTTATAATAACATCTTTCATTCCAGTATACAGATGGCACCATTTGAGGCATTATATGGGAAGCGGTGTCGAACTCCAGCTTTCTGGGATGAAGTGGGTGAAAGGAAGTTGATGGGACCAGAATTGGTAGAAGAGATGGCAGAACAAGTTCAGCTGGTTCAGAAGCACAGGAGAACAACTCAGAGTAGGCAGAAGAGTTATGCAGACAACAGGAGGAAGGATTTATCTTTTGAGGTAGGTGATCATGTTTTATCAAAGTATCACCATGGAAAATTGTGATGCGATTTGGTAAGAAAGGAAAGCTGAGTCCAAGGTTTATTGGACCATATAAAATTCTGGAGAGTTGGATCAGTTGCATACTGAGTGGCTTTACCTCCGAGTTTATCTCAGGTACACAATGTTTTTCACGTTTCGATGTTGAGAAAGTATATGCCGGATCCATCTCATGTTTTGAGTCCAGAGGTAGTTCAGCTGGAAGAGAACCTATCTTATGAGGAACAACTGGTCCAGATTCTTGACCATAGGGAGAAAGTGTTACGGAATAAGATGATTAATCGGGTAAAGGTTTTGTGGAAAAACCATATGATTGAAGAGGCAACGTGGGAATCAGAAAATGCTATGAGGGATAAATACCCCCCACTTATTTTGATAAGTGAATAAAATTGTGAGGATGCAATTCCCAAAAGGGGGGAAGGATGTAACATCCCAGGTAATTAATGAATAAAGAATTTTCATATTTATTAATATTTACGAATTAAATATTAATTTTAATTAAAGGGGGTTTCTACGTTCGATAGCGTACTCGATACGCAACGATGAGTTTCTTTGAAAACTTACGTTGCCCACAAGTAATAAAATAATATTATTTTAAATGTTAGTTAACAAGTAGCCGTTGTACTGGCCGGAATGGATAGAAATAACTAAAATATGATTATATATGTTTTTAAATGTTTTTACATTTACCCAATAAAAGATAAAGGCTTAAAATACGGAAAGAGTTCAATTTTAGGCATTTATACCCTAATTTTCACTAAGGGTTCACTTATCACCTTTTGACGGTGAACCGTCATTAAATATAGTTTTGATCAATCTTATAAATTCTATTGGACCAAAAATAACTCTTCTTTAGAATCGGGACATCAAAATTTACTTTGTGTAAATTTTTGGTACCTTTCCGATAAAGTTCATTTTTTAATGAATAGTGTAAAATGTTGTATTTTAATTCAAAGCCTCTTTTTAATCTAATTTATTTATATGATTAGATTATATTTTGAATTTTTTTTAAAGTGAAATTAGAAAATATTTTTACCATTAAATCCAATAGTGGTCGTTGGAATTAATTTCACTTTGAAATCGGACTTAAACTAGTGTCAATCTTTTGATACTTATTGTTTCATAAAAACACGCTATTTGCTCTGACAGCGGGAATTAATTATTAAATAAATTAATGTGACTTATATATTTTGAATTTTTTAAAATAGACTTCATTTTTTAATTCGTAATATCAAATATATCTTAGGGTGAATTTTTGGCAATTTTCTGAAAAACTTCAATTTTTGATGAATAGTGAAACCACTAAGTGGTACATATAAAAATTGATTTTTCCGTTTAAATGAAATTTTTCCATCATTGTGTTTTTATTTTCAAAAATCCAACATACATGGTTGTCATTAAGAAGTAAAATGTGGTTCAATGATATTAAAATAATTTTTTGGTGAATTGTAACTTATTAAGTTTTTAATCGCGATTAGTGGTAATTAGTGTAGTTTAAGGTAAAAATAATATTTTAATAATATGAGATGACCTAGACACATGTCCTACCCTCATTGGATGTGTCAGGGCCGACAAAGACAAGCCATGGGTCAACTTGGGGACCCCATGGAGCCACTTTGGATGGAAAATGACATAAATACCTTTTATTTAATGTTAATGTAAAAAATGGCACAAACATGATATGTTTTACTAAAACAATTTTTAAATGGGGTTATACAAGTCAGATTTTTGATTATAAATAGTCATTGGAAATCTAAAAAGAGTTCCTACATCATAGTATTTTTTTTATAATTTTTAAACATTAAATAAATTAAATTATTTATGACATAATAATGATGCAGCAATGACATCATTATTTGATGATTTCAATAAAATGGAAAGATAATGTAAAATCTATGAACTAAACAGGTCCAAAACATATTGTATGGGTGGATTTAGAACCCTTATCACCTTATCCACGAATTATATCAATTTGGGACCTTTTAAAACCGAAACACATTTTCAAATAATGTAATATTGTTTTACTTTCCAATAGTGCCCCTCCTCTCCTCTTATAAAAGGCCCCCACCTCTACCACCTTACACACACTCCTCAAGCCTTTGGCTCAGCCAACCCCTACCCATTTACTCTCTCCACATCCATCTCCTCATCCTAGAGGATTACCTTTGGGCAGAATCCTTTCAAAGGAAGCCTTTAGGCTCAAATCAAAAGGAGTTACACTTTTAATGGTAATTCATTCTCTCTTGTTCATTTGTTTTATTTTGCTTCTCCAACACCCTAAACTATTTTTATTTACTTCTTTTGTAACAACACCAGTATATTAAATTTACTAGTATGTTTTTATAAGATTTATTTGAGCTACACTCTCACACAACTACATCAAATGGTTAAAAAACATACGGTTTCCGTGGATGGAGAAATCCTGCCTCTCGAAACGATGATTGTTCAATACTCATTTAGCACCTTCAAAGGTGGCCATTATGATGTCACTATTTTTATATATGATATTTAATATTTTTATTCTTTCCTTAAGCTTCTGTATTTTTCATTTATGGCATACCATTATTGTTTCCGTTATGGGTAAACACGATATCTTCATTTTAGGAAGTGCGGACTACCGCCCCCTGAAAGTGATTTGATTCGTTAATACCATATATGGGATGTGTAAAGGATAAAGTTAATGATATTATATATGTTATTATACTGGAATTATAATATACTCTTATATCATTTTGATTCCATTCTATAAAATACGAAATATAAATGAAAGTAGCGTTCATGCGTACGTATGGCTTACCGTCTCCATGAACAGTGCATTTCATTTCTTACCTCTAAATGATTATGTAATATTATAAATACATGTATATGCTGGATATATATGATATATATGATATCCAAATCAGGAATTTCATTCTGGATATAAAGAACCTTTGACCACACGAACAACATGTAATTGTAAGAAGTCCACTTTCGACTTAAGAACCAAATATTGACAAAACAACCATTATTAACTTAAATGGTTACATAATGTTTATAACATGGAAATAAGTGATATAAAAGGAACAGTGAACTTTAAAAAGGTTCTTAATCAAGTATGAATTAACTCAAGTTTATTATTGAGGATGTTAAAGAACGATCAAGTCAAGTCGGACCCGAGGTAAGGGACTTCGTCTCACTCTCCTTTCATTGAGGCATATTTCGTTTTATACAAAACTTTCTTTTATACGGTGTATAAACCCCTTTGACTTTTAATTTTATAAAAAAGGAATATTTTTCTACGAAGCATTTTACTAAACGACAAAAAGGAATGTTTTTTTAACGTACGTGGTGACAATGACCTTTTCCGCTGCCCCGAGTATTATTTGGTCTTTGGCTTCCTCAACAAGCCGTTATGTTATTAAAATGAAATAAATACCATATCCTCTTTTATGTATTTTGGTATTGAAAATGGTTTTGATAAAGGATTCTATTATGATATATTGTGATTGAAATGTGGAAATGTTATCATTACTTTATATTGGTTTTATGTTTTATGATTTTATATTGGTACTTGGACATTTGACGGGTGGTTACGTGATAAACCATATGACGGGTGGTGCCGTGAATACCAGGACGGGTGGTTACGTTATAACCACCAATGCATTGGGTATGGATGTCGGCCGTATGGATATTCCATTAAGTATGTATGGAAATTGGCCGTATGGCTATTCCATTAAGTGATATGTGTGGAAGTCGACCGTATGGTTATTCCACTTAAGTATGTTTATGTCCCAAGTTACCTTTATATATGTTATGTGTTCTTTATATGGGTTTTATGGTAATCCTTTGGTTACAAAAAGGTAAGTAATAATACTTTTTTTTCAATGAAGAGTTTTTACTACTTCATGAAGGTGAAAATTATTACATTGATAAAGTATTCATGGTTTACTTGTTGTTTTGAAAAACTAACAGTTTTCATTCTTTGTGTATCCCTTACTGAGCTTCTTATGCTCATCCCAAGTTTTTGAAATGTTTTTCACAGGACTTAGCGTGGAATAGGGTCAAGGATGGGATCAAGGGAAAGTCATGCTACCTAAAACATGGAACTATACATGTTTCTTTTTAAGAGTTTTTATTTTATGGAAATTTAGTAGAAGCGACTACTTTGTAATCTTTTGAGATGTAATAGTTATGTTCTAATTCTTTAAAACTCTAAACCTGAAAAGATCCTCAATGTGAATTACTCATTTAATTCAATATTAAGTAAGGTTTAAGGCTGGGGCCTTATACTTAAAGTTATGGAATAGGTTTTTATATTAATTTTACAAAGACATTATCATGTTAGTTTTATTATTTATATACATATTACTCATCAGTATATCCATCCAAAAATCATAGTGTTTAATAGAAAATTACACCACGACGTGGATACGGTAATGCGTACGTACGCACGCATGGTGACATTATCATTCATAAGATGGATAGGATAATTAATATATTTTTTCCATATTTACAATAAAATCACAGTATATATAAGATACAGGAGTTATTATTTTATAATGGAAACAACAAAGAAAGAGTAAGTGGAAGAATAAGAGAACTTGAAAGAGGGTGGTGAAGTCATTACCTCTTTTTTGGGTTCTTCCTTTTGATTTGATTAAAAGGGATCCTTATGATAGATTTCTAACCAACTAAAGGCCTATAGGATGAAGTTAGGATAGTTTTGAGGATATTTGGGTAGGGTTTCACCAAGCCAAATGGATAAGAAGGTGTGTGTTAGAGTAAAGGTGAAGTTCCCTTTTATAAGAGGGGTGAGGGGCACCTTAAGAAAGACTTAAAATATTATATTATAATAAATTCATTTTCGATTTATAAAGGCTCAAAAATGAATTATTTAATGTCTAAGGTGGGGATGGGTCTAAACCCTCTCAACCAATAGGTTTTAGACAGTTTTAGGTCACCATAGTAACCTTAACTATCGATTTAACTCTTAGTTAAATAGTTTCACTTTTACGGTGTTTTCATGTATTCTTACTCTATTTGGTTAATAAACTTACTCTAAACATCCAAGAGAACCTCAAGTGGCTCATTAATGACATATATAATATTATTAAAGCTCTTTTTTTGATCCTTACATTTTTAATAATATGATATCAACCAATAATATAGTATTTGTTTTAAATATTAATTTATGTCGATTTTGACAGTATATGGTATTTTGTTTTTGTGAAATTCATCAAAACATAATAACTTCTAAATGGATAAATTGAATCATCCCTATAATGCCATATTCACCTATAAAATTCGTGTATTTCATTAAAAATTTGAAATTATATTTATTTTAATATTTATAATACCATTTATTTGATTCTTTCATGAATAATGTAATTACCGCATCATCATTATGTCATAAATAATTTTTTTTTATTTAATGTCTAAAAATTACAAATATAATACCATGATGTAGGAAATATTTATAGCTTTCTAATGAATATTTAAAATCTAATTTATCTTATTAATAACTCTATATTAAAAATGTTTTAGTTATTAAACATTGATTTTAACACTTTTAACTCATCTTTGAATTAAATAATAATAAATGTCCTAATCTAATCCTACTGGTCCTAAATGATAATATTTTATTCCCGAGGTTTTTTTGGTCAAGATACACGTATCCAATATAATTAGTACATTTGTTAGGGTAATATTAATATCATTTTACACTTAATTACCCTATTTACTTTTAACCGTGGTAAATAAAAGTAAAAAGTTACTATTCACCAAAATTATTTTTATATTATTGAACCAAATTTTACTCCTTGTTATTAACCTTCTCTCTCGGATATTTGAAATTCAACTCACAGAAACGTTAAAATTAAGTTTCACGTGAATTCACAAATTCTCCTAGGCTGTGGGTAAAAGACGGTGAAAAGTTCAATAATATTTTTATATATCTCAAATTATTATAAACTAACTCCAATGAATTACATTGAACTTATATAGGTATTATATATCTATTTTTACCTAAAATAAATTTAAATTAAATAAATAATTATTTAAATAAAATTTCGGTTTTAAACTATAACTTAGTGTTTTTCGCTATTTATCAAAAATTGAATGTTTTCAGAAAAATACCAAAAATTCTACCTAAGCTAATTTCGATATTAAAAATCCAAAAATCAAGTCCATTTTACAAAATTCAAAACATAGAAGTTGAATTGATTAATTTAAAATTAATTCCCGTTATTAAGACCAAAAGGCGTATTTTTAAGAAACAATATTTATCAGAAGATTCACAACTGTTTATATCCAATCTCTAAGTGAAATTACTTAAAATGAATATAATTGGATTAAATGGTAAAAATATAATCTATTTATACTTCTTAACCATTAAAATGTATAATTTAACACTATAAATTAATTTGATTAAAAAAGTTGTTTTCAGTTAAAATTTAGTATTTTCACTATTCACCCAAATATGAATGTTATCAGAAAAACACCAAAAAATTATTGAAACTAAATTCTTATGTTCCAATTCAAAAGAAGAAGTTTATTTTTCCAAATTGAATATATAAAAGTTTCAAATATTGTATTTAAAAATAGTTCACCATTAAAAGATGGTAAAAGTGCATTTTTTTAAAAAATAATTCTTTTATCTGAAAAAAAATCAATTAGTTCTTACATTATGTATATAAAACTAATAACATGGATTCTAAAATTAAATGGATTATATATTATTCAAAATTCAGTTTATACTATTCATGACTGCTTTTTAACGGCTATTTTGGTAAGTTTTGGTGCGCTTGAACTCGATGTTTCATGTAGTGCAAGTTATTGAATTTCTTAGAAGAAATAATGTACTATGAAATATTAGGGGGTTACAAATGACATTATATTCCCTTATACTCTTGGTTTTAATGTCTTACATGCTACCAAATATTATGTTCATGTTTTAAAATCATAGGTTATTATGGTCTAACCCTTTAAATAAAGTATCTCTATGAAACTTAATCATTACCTATGTAATAAATGGATTTTAATTTGAAAATAACCTTCTTGAAATCTTGCATATTGATAAGGGACATTTAAATATCACTTGATAAAAGAAAGTGGTGTGAAGGAATCATCTGGAATAACCCATATAATGTTTCCAAAATAATAGAACATAGGTGGGAAGGGAAAACAAGGACATTGAAGAAAAAAATAACACCCAATTATTGATGGATAGAGATAGAGAAAATTGATCAAACGAAATTATGTGACCCATAAAAGTATAATGGCCACATATCCATAAAATAAAAAGGCATGAAAATGGTCATTAATATCATTAAAATGATGATAACATGAAAAAATTTATTTTAACATCCTTTTATTAATTTGGGGAATTACTTTTATATATATACTAAGAACATTTGTAAATGTACTTACATGAAATATCTATATTTAATAGGAAAAATTTCATATTTTGGTTGTGCTTCGATTATTTTCCACTTCATTTCCTATTATGAAAAATGAATATCCAGAATAAATTTTTTATATTTGATGCACTAAAATTCACATATAACTATTCATAAGATCTATAACAGAATGATAAGTCCTTCCTTCATTATATAGGTATTATTATAAAAAATATCTAGTATATATTATCAAATATTTTTAAATGTTAATATGGTGATCTAATAACTTAATAGCTAAAACCACATTCAAACTTCAATATAAACCATTTTTTAAATGGTTAACATTTTTACCCTTGCAAATGTTAATATCAAAATATTTATAAAGAAGGTCAATAAATTTACAATATGAAGTTATCATTAATATCCTAAAAAATATGAATAATATCTTAATAAAAACTTAAAAAACATGTGAATTCATTCATCATTTACTCTCTTGAAACATTTTAAATACCTAAATTACCATAAAAAATTAGTGAAAACTAGTTTCCTTATTTATTCCTTAAATAAAACACAGATTATTTGATATATTACATAAATATAAAAGTATTTTAAACTCCATAAATGATATCATAAACCACATTGTCTACAAATTATTAATCTGATACAAGGTATTTATTACTATCAAATTTAATTTATCCATATCAATAATCACATTATCCCATCATCATTACAAAAAAATCAAAAACATATTGATGGTTATATTTCCCTCAATATTGTGTATTCCATTAATCTCAACATTCCGTTGAAATAATTTTTATGGTATTGTTCAACACCTAATTTAAAATCATTTAATGCACAGTTATGGAGTACAATTCTTATTGTCTCATGATTCTTGTATTCAGAATATCATCAATAATATACTTTTACAACATATCTCTTGGATAAAAAAATCTCATTAATCATTATACTTCATTTGTAACAATAAAATAAGAAACATTGATTTATTAGCTTCTTCTGAGGTATATTCCCTTGACACTTGTGGTATTAGTTTTATGTGTTCTTCTTATCTTATAGTAAAAGAAAATTGAATGGTAAATTTATTTATTTACCTTGAAATAATGTACATGTTAGGATTTCCCTCACCAGACGTTGAAAAATACCATTCCCTTCAATAATATAACAAGGGTCTTCATTTAAAGATTATCATGAATTGTAAAATAATTCATTCCTTTATTCCCTTTAAACATTTTTTCACATTCTTCCACTTCTTCTCTTTATTACCTTCATATCATTAATACTTATAGAATTATTTATCTCTCTGGTTAAAACATGATACTATATCCTTATATGATGAGACTATTTCATAGACTAGTTCCCATAAAAATATTTGCTTCATCTTATTAAAGAAACAATCATTCTTGCTCTTTAGATTACATGTATTGATGTAGTTCTCATTCCTTCTGTTAAGTTTCATTTCTAAATAAAGTAATACACTATATTATCTCATAAAATTATGGACTTTAAATCATAATGCATAATTCCAAATGAATTAGAACACATAAAATGAATTAAAATATATTCATTGTTAATATCATAATCATAAAAATGGTTTCTTTGGGGATATATTTATTTTAAAATCCTTCATGATGTTTTGTAAAGGAAATGTAAATTATACTACACATATCCCCCAGGAGTGTCAAACCAATTGCTTAGTAAGGCTCATTTTCATGCACCAGATGACGATATATGCTTTTCCAATGCACCCTTTTTAGATTTAATACCCCTATGTACCTCAGTGCAAGAACCATTTGCACTTGTAGTATCCAAATAATGATGTATTAGTAGAAAACATGACATAATTTCTTTATTACCTAAAAAATTGGTTGTTATTATATAAATATCCTCAATTTCTATCATAGGTTTATTTCCCCTAAACTATTATTTTCTAAATCTAGTTATCATGGTTTCTACTATATTGATTATTATACCATGTGTACTGACTCTAACCCTAATATCCTAGAGCAATTTTATTCTTTATTACATTGGTATGGGATTCAAGGAATCAAATATGGAAAGACCAAATAGATTAGTAGGTTTGGTAAACTAGATACATACATGATTCGCATATTAGATATAAAAAACAAATTACAAAATAATTGATTTTAGAAACATAGTATTCCCTCTAGAATATCCCAATATATCATTCTTAGTACACTTTATGGATTCATGGAGAAAATGAAAAATGTAAGGGTGATATTAAATGCCTAGTAATGGTTTTATAAAGAATAATATATCCTGAATGAATAATAATAATCATCATAGAATGTTAAAAAAATTAACGCACATGATAAAAAAATAAATCAATAAGGAATATATAATAGGTAAAGGTAAACAATTTATAACACATTATATTTAATCCATTAACTGATAATGAAATTCAACAAGTGATAATATCATTTTGAAAATCTCATGGATAGTAATAACTAAATTCTTAATAAAGGTAATTTTTAATTATTGGATAGCATGTCTCAAGAACTATATACCTCTACAATAAACATCTTTCACAATACTATTTAAAACTACTAGGCACAAACTAATTTAGTTTGTCAAATTATACTTCTATTATCATGACCCTTCACACGATTGTTTAACACTACATAATACACACTCATAGGATATGAACAACTGATTTTGTCTTATGATACATGTCAATGAATTTAGGGGATATCTATAAAGTTCCCCACCCTTGTCTTTTTGTCCAAATAATTCCACATATATCGAAGAATCTATATAATTTATTAACATTGTGTGTTATCATAAAATATCTATATTCAGTAAAAAATATGGATTTATCAATATTCCCCAAGATTAAAAATCTACATTCAGTGTAAACAACATATGTAAAAATTTTATACATTTTAGGAAATAATAATATTTATCTTTCAATAAAATGGATATTTAGGGGAAATTTAATGTTCTTATGAATGTGAATAATTCAATGACATTTAATATCTATAATAACAGATCCATGAAATGAATGTAAAAATATTCATTGGTAAAATGATCACAAACCATCTATATAAAAAATTAGGATAGTATCAATACCAAATATACCCATTTTTATAAGAAATAATTGAGGTTATATTTTGGCAAAATAAATACAATAAAATTATCTTTAAAATGTTCTTATGGAAAAAAAATCCTTTTTATTTAGAAAATCTCCTTTTAAAACTAAACTTTTACCAAATGTGTTGGAAATAATTTTTTTGAAAATAAAATTTTAATATTATAAAATAAACTTTAAAACATATTATTGGCCGTGATGGCTGGAAATTACATTAAATCCATATAGGTTAAAACAAAATTCATCTCACATTTTCAGTAAAAAACAAATCGTCATTTAATGAAAATGATATAAGATTCCTTTGAATTTTTTTAAAAGTATAAATGGAAAAATTATACTTTCAAAATAATTTTTAAAATCTAAAAAACATTTTTTAAATAAATTTTTATTAAAATTGGTTTTATAAGAAAAACTTATTTCCACACAAAGATTGAAATAAATTTTAATTTTCTTAAAAATATTTATTAAATTGATTTAAGTAGAAATTAATCTAAAATGATAAAATTACATTAAAATAACATGAATAAATATGATATAATAAAATTAAATGTTTTTTTAATAAAATTACAAAAAACATTCGTTCAACTTAAATTTGAGAATAAATAATCCAGATTAGAATAATATTTTGAAATAAACCTTTAATGTGATCATAACATTGTAGTGAGAATTAATAAATTATTCAATTATATATTTAAACATTAAATCCACATAAAATGTGTGAAACATAATTTCATAAAAAGTAGGTATACACATATTCTTAGAAATGCATAATTATGGAAGTAGATGGTTAACCCAATGAATGGAAATTACTTTAAAAATACATTACCATGTGTTTCCTTTTATATGAATGTTATTTACACTTATTTATAGTTGTTTAAAACAAGGTTTTAACTTATAATAAAACAATATTAATATTTTCAATATAATATATGATCATTTCAAAACATCTTTTCACCTTTTTATGAATAATATTTCACTCTCTTCATCGTTCGTGTGTTAATTGTCTAATTTTTTCATGCATGTTTCGCAATGAATGATCAGATTATTGAATATATTATATAGTTATATCATATAAAAAATAAGAATCATTATAAAATCTTCATATTTATACACAAATTATACTTTTAAAACCAATCATGAATGATGATTATGAAATATGACTTGTGTTATTATAATAGAGACGGTCGGTCGTAAATACGCATGAGTAACGTTTCCATTTTTCAATGATCATTATAGAAAAATGGTAATGAATATTTTATCACTGTATAATGATCATAATATCATAAATACCATATTATATACTTATTTATATATTCCATGTGGTGTGGTGATGATTGGAGATTCACATTGCTTTTTTAAGGCAGTTGTCCAAACGAAAATGAATGATGTTATCATCATTAAGTGAGTGAAAATGTAAGAAATAAAATGATATATTATCATTAAAAATGATATATTTTTTTAAATAATATCATAATAATTTCATTTATATCTGATATAATAATAATTTTATCAGTTTCATCTTTCATGTAAAGTGTTTGTGAAATATGAATCACATCTCTTCATGAGGTGGTAGTCTGCCACACACATGAAATACATTATCGTATCCCAAACGGAATGGAAATTATAAAATATATATATGATATAATAACTCCAATTATATAATTATTTTATAAATAAAATTTATATACTTTATATCCATCATTATACCAAACTGTGAATGGGGGTAATGGAAAAATGAATGACATCAGTGTACAAGGTGGTAGTCTATCCTACACACATATGATGATTTAGTATCCCATTTGATAGAAGTATATATGGTAATATGTAACTAAATTATTATAAAAACCTCATAGTATATTCAAAATTCTGATTTTTTTTATATCATTATAGTTTAATAATAATTTATTGATCTTTAAAAAAAATTAAATATACTCATTAAAGAATATTATCTCTTATTTAGGTATCCATCCTAGCCTTTCCCATCATCATTCTAAGGTATGATTTTTTCCAAAAATAAGGCTTCTATTAATATATTAGGTAAACAATGAAGTTATTTGGGAAGTAATTTTAAAAAAAAAGTGTTTTAAAGGTATGAATAGTAGAGGAGAGTGAGTAGCCTTTTATAAGTAAGGTGAGTGGCACACATGTAATTTTTTAAAGATTTCATCATACCAAAACAATAATCATTCCAAAAGCTTCTATATTATACCATTATATAACCTATAATATAAAAATTGTAAATATTTATAGAAAATGTGTTTTGGATAATTTTTTGATAATTTTTTACCTTTATTGTCATAGTTTAACCTTTAGTAAATCTATTTTTACCTTAATCATGGTAACGCTTTTTTATTGTTTTCACTAATATTTTTGATAAATTTTAATTTGAAATTTTCAAAAAATATAAATAACCAATATTATAAATATTTAATCCCTTTTCCCAAATTCAATTCATATAAGTAGAAATTATTAATTGAAAATTAATCTAGCATACACGAAGGGAAAGTGGAAATTTAAAGACAAAATGCTCAAACATTTACAATGTTTTTATTTCACATTACAAAATGAAAATTATTATAATGAAATAAATTTGATTAATGTATGTGTAATTTTACTTATTTTACTTTATACCCAATTTAAAATATAATTTAATTGGCTAAATAATTTAAACTAGTAGTAAGTTTTCAATTAAAATTTAGCATTTTCATTATTCATCCCAAAATGAAAATATTCAGAAAAATATAAAAATTAACCCAAATATAATTATTGTGTCACTACTTCAATAATTAAGCTTATTTTAAATATAACTTTATTATAATTTTTAAAAATTAATTTTAAATATTGTGTGCAAGTCACTTCAAAACTGTCTTTTAAAACAATACTAGTTTTCAGGAGAAAAACAATTCTTTCAAATGGTTATAATTGAATATCTATGATATATATATATATATATTGTTTATTTAAAAATGTGTATTACATATATATTTTAAAATTTATAAATTAATATTCTTAGCTTCCAATTTTACACCTTGGTTATAATGGTAATATTTAAATAATAATATTTTAATACAGTGTCGTGTTTCATTAGAAATTGGTGCTGCGTGCAATGAATGATATCTAAACGATTGATTTTTTTTAAAATATAAGTATCATAATGTGTCTTGATGTTATATTCTCTTATACTCTTTGTTTTGCATGTATTAGAAGCTATAAAATATGATGTTCATGTTATTATAACTAGGGGTGTTACATTTTAAGCAATTAAATAAATTGTGTCCTCGTAATTTAATCTTGATACAGTTAATCATGGTATTTTAATTTTAAAATAGCCCTCTTGAAATCCCACATACTAAAACTTTTAATAAAACATCTCTTGATAAAATGAAATTATTTTGAGAAAGTCAACAAAAATAGCACATTCTGTGCTTCCAAAATAGGATAACATGGGTGGGAAGTGAAAGCATGGACATATAAGAGAAAACTAACACCTAGTTATTGATGGTGAGTGATTGGGAAATTTGATCCGAATAAATTCAGTGATCCCTAGATGGTTAATAACTAAGATTCCATAAATTAAGGTGGCATGAAAAAATTCATTCATTTAATCCAAAATAAAGCTATCAGGATAACATTTTATTTCGAGATCCTTTTACAAATACTGTAGAACCCATTTTACATCTACACTATAACCATATAAATATGTAAAAAATTTATATATCACTATTTAATAGGAAAATTTCCATATTTTTTTATGACTTAGTCATTTTCTACTATATTTCATGGTTTGGAAATTGAATATCCAAGAACATATTTTTTATGCCTAAAGGACAAAAATTCACTTTTATCAGATTATAAGATCCATAATATAATGATAATTCATTCCTCTAATACATTGTTATATTTATAATGAATGGTTAGTATAGGTCATCCAATATTTATAAATCTTAATATGTTGAATTGATAAATAAATCTATAAAACGATGTCCAAATTCCAATTTAAACAATTTTATAAATATTTAACAATTTGACGCATCCAAAATATTATGATTCAAAACATTATAAATAAGGACAGTGGATTTTCATAATGAAATTTTCATTGATTACTTAAAAAATATATAATAGACTTCAATCATTATATCCAAAACATGTGAGTTCCTTCATTATATATTCTTTTGGAACAAATTAATAAGCTCAATTACCATGAAACCTTATTGAAAAACTTGTATTCTTCCTTATTAACTAAATAAAACAATTATTGTTCAATATATTTAATAAATAAAAAATTGTTTTATACTCCATTAATGATATCATAAACCACTTTTTCAACAAATCATTAATGTGTTCCAAGGTATTCATTACTATCCAATTTATTTTATCCATATAAATCGTCTCTTTATCCCAACATCATTATCTCAAAATCCAGAACATATTAAAGGATATTATTCCCTCAATCTTGTTTTTCTAAGAAGTACAACGTTACACTAAATCACTTTTTTTGGTACTACTTAACACAACCTTTAAAATCCATTAAGACATAGCAATGTTGTACAATCCTTAAACATTTCATAATTTTTATAAATATAATACAATCAATAAAATACATTTACAACATATCTATTTGATCCAAATACATAAGAACATTAATCATTAAAATTCATTTGTATCAGTAAAATAAACTTGACCTTAATCCCTTTACTTGTTTTGCGTTATATTACATTAAAGCTTGAGGAATTAATTTTTTACTACCCCATCTCCTTATAGTGGAATCATTTCACACTATATAATTCTTTCATTACCTTGATATCATGAGCATGGTGTAATTTCTCTTCATACTTATTGAGAACTCACATTCCCCTTAAGCATGTACCATGGTGTTTCATTCCCCAATTATCATATGTGGTACTATACTTCTTTTTCTTCTTCCCTTTATTTTTTTTTTATTCCATACATATTTTATCCAATGTCCCTTTGAGTCCATAATACCTAGATAATTCATTCTCAATCATGGTACCACATAATACAATATCTGCATATGATGATACAGTTTGGATATTAGTTCCCTTCAAAATATTCTATTAATCCCATAAAAAGTTATCATTCATAATCTTTAGATTACATGCATTTACGTACTTCAAATTACCTCTTTTATGCATGATTTATAAACAATGGAACGCACTAGATTAGCTAAAAAAATTATCTTAGTTAAATAATATTGTATAATTCCAAATTTCAAATAACACTTAGTGTAAATTAAAATTTATTCATTTTTAATCAGTTAATCACAACCATGGTCACTTTCAGGATATCTTTATTTTTAAATACTTCATAATGGTTTGTAATGAAATGTGAATTATCCTATGAATATCTCCCAAGAGTGCCAAAATAGTTGTGTATTAGGTCCCATTTTCATGCACTAGGTAATGATTGAGACTATCCCAAAATGCCCTTTTCCAAGTTATTTCCAATAAGTACCTCTGTTCCAAAACCATTTCCACTTGTACTATCCATATAGTGATGTATTTCTTAGAAAAACCACCCAATATGTTCTTCTTCAAAACATTATGATGTTCCTCTATACTTATTCTCAATGTCTATCATAGGGTTATGTTCCTTAATATATGTTTTTATAAATCTAGTTCCAAATTATTCTACTAAACATCCTGTAATAATATTTGTAAGGAACCCTAGCACTAGTAACCTTGAGTGGGTGTCTACTTTATTATATTGGCATAAGATACAAGTAATCACATCCTGAATGCCTAAATATTTGACTAGTCTTAGTAACCTAAATATATACGTTATTACCATATTACATGTGAAAAAAACTACAACCATTATTTTTTGATAATAACATTATTCCATCTAGAAAATCCCCACAAATAATTATTAGTACACTACATAGATTCCTGGAATAAATGAAACAAAATAACTATAAACTCCCAGGTAAATAAAGAATATGACATTTTCATAATTATTATTTTTTTATAATTAAATAGTAATTTTACATTAAAGTGGATGCTATGTACGATGGCATACCCAACACACAACAATGGGTTTCTCTAAAGTCTTATGTTACAAACAAAGCTAAGTCCTAGTGAAAAATAATAATATAATATTATTATTTTGAATGGTAGTAAACGCCTAGTCGTTTTATTAGTGGGAATTAATAGAAAAAACCATATTCTGATTAAAAATGTTTGTTAAATGTTTTTACATTTACCTAATAATATTTTGAGGCATAAAATGAGAATGAATCTAATTTTATGCATGGAAAACTCAAATATTTTTAAAAGGTTGTTTTCCCACCTTTTTGAGGGGGAACACCTTTTAAATATAGTTTTTTAACTTCTATATATCTCATTTTACAAAATAAACATATTATTTAAAAAAAGTATATCAAAATTTACTTTCTGTAAAATTTGGTTATTTTTTTAATAAAGTTTGTTTTCTTATTAATAGTGAAAAATACCATATTTTAATTCAAAATGGTATTTTAATATAAATTATTTATATAGTTAGATTGTCCTTTTTTTAAATGAAATTGGATTATATTTTTACCATTTAATTCAATGATAGTCATTAGATGGGATTTCACCTTTAAATTGGCTATAAATAGACATCAATCGTTTGATATTTATTATTTCATAAAAACCTACCCTTTGGTTTGGACAACAGGAATTAATTTTAAATTAATTTATACAACTTATTTGTTTTGAATTTGCAAAAAAATGGATTCCATATTAGTAATTATGAGGTCTATGTTGTGTAAATAAGAAACCGTTGTTTTTAAACATTTTGAATAGTAACTTAAGTAAATATTTTATTAACCATGGTTAAAGGTTAAATATTTTATATAAGGGTAAAAAAATAATATTATAATAATATTAAATTACCCTAACACATGTCCTAACCCTATTAGCTGATACATGCCCAAACATGGTCATCCTTGGGTCGATTTTGGGACCCCATGGATCCACTTGTAAGTGATAATGACACTTTATAAAAATTAATTTAATGTTAAGGAAAATGTTACATAAACATATATCTCATAGTAAAACAATTTTTCTTATGGGTTATATAAGTGATTTTTTCGACTATAAATAGTAATTAGAAATATAATTAGATTTTATACATCATGTTATTTTTCTTTAAATTTTTATACATCATATAAATAAATTTATTTATGATACAAGGATGATGTAATGACTACCTCATTAATGATTGTTTTAAATAAATGAGATTATAAATATTAACATAAATTTATATTGAATCTTTTTATGTCAAACATGAATTTTAAATATAATTATATCTTTTTTATTTGAATTAATGTTGGCTTTTTAAAATAATAATGTTGGTTTAGATTTTTTTAAAATTCATGATATGAATATTATTATAATTGACATAAAAGAGTTTTTAAAATAATAAATATTTTATTAAATGATAAAATAATCCTAATAATCTACGATTCGTCCAAATGACATATATGATTTTAATAATGTCACTGATGATCCATTTTTGGGTCTCTATGTGTTTTATAGTAACTATATTAACCATATAGTATGAATATACAAGAGGACATGGTAAAAGATAAATTAGTTTACTAAAGGTTAATGCTAAAAGATAAGGTTCAATTTATTCCATAAATATTTATAAACCCCATTTTCTAAGATTATTTCGTACAATACTCACTGTATCATTGAATTAAATTAATTGGGGACCTTTTGAAATCGAAATTCAGTTTATAATAAAAAAAATATTTTCAAACTTTCTTAAAGAGCCCCTCATCCCGCCTTATAAAAATTTATCAACTCTAACCCATTAATCACACCTATCAAGCCCCTTTTCTCATCCAAAATCTACTCCAATAAGCTTCCAACATACCTATTTTTCATCCTAGAATCCTTCTTATAGGTAGAAGGCAATTCAATATTTCTTTTTGGTTCAAACTAAAGGGAGTTACCCAATTTTAAGGTAACTTCTTCTCTCAAGTTATTTTCTTTTATTTTTCTTCTTAACTCCCTATTCTATTTTTATTATTTTTTTACATAAAAACACTTTTATCCTCAATATACTAGTATTTTGTTTTTTATAATGATTCTAATAACACTTCCACATGCCTCCATCTAATGGATATGAACATACTGTTTCTGTGGACGGCAAACTACTGCCTCTCATTGTGGCCATTATTATGGAAATTTATTTATATGTGATATATATTATATTTATATTTCCTATATAATTATGTATTTTTTATTTATATCATACCTTTATGGTTTCCATAATTGGAAAATATGATGATTTCATTTGAGGAAGTGCGGTCTACTGCCCCCTTAAAGTGATATGACTCATTCATACCATACATTGAACGTATAAAGGATGGTATTAATTAAATTATGTAACATATTTAAAAAATGATATTATACTTTATTAATAATATACATATGTATCAATTAGTTTTCATTCCATTAAAAATGAAAAAAATGAAATGAAAGTAGCGTTCATGCATACGTACGGCTTATCATCTCCATGATTGGTGCATTCCATTTTCATATATCCAAATGATATGGAATATTATAAATAAATATATATTGGATATATATTATATATATTATATATATTATATTTAAATCATGAATAAAAATCTGGATATAATGGAATTTTGACAACATAGACAATTTTAAATTATTACAAGTTCATTTTTTACTCATGTTCCGAACATAGAAAAAATGTCTGATATGAACTCAAATAATTATCTAATTATTATTGCAAGGTAATAAGTGATATAAAAGAATAATAAATGTGAAAAATTTTCATAATCAACTATGAATTATCTTATGTTTATTATTCATGAATAAAAAGGAACATACAAGACAAGTCAGACTTGAGGTAAGGGGTTTTCATCTCACTTTTTATTCTCATGACATTCTTACTATTTTTTCCACTATTTCATTTTTGTGGTGTATGTACTGTACATTATTGTATTAATTGAGTAATATAATTTAATTTATGGTAATTTAAATTTTCATTTTATGATCCATCAATCATGTGGTGCATGTTTCATAAGTTACCAAATCGGTGATGGAACCTTTCACCATCCTCTTCTAGTCAAATACTTCTTTTATGTTATGTATTTAAATTTCAGTTCTATAATGTCGGCATATATTGTTCTATATAATTTATGATTTAAATTTTAGTTTCATTTGATGATAAAACTTTTTATCTCTAATAAAATCATTTTATTAATTTTTAAATGACGTCGTAAGGCTATCGAATTTCTCTAAGGGAACTTCATAACCCAATTTCCATTCCATGGGTTAAACTTCTAATTCTTGATTATGTTGTGATATGAATATGTGATAATGACATATGATTGTTTTAAACAGAATATCCACTTATATTTGGAGTATTTATTTTTTTGACACATAATTATTTCATTGGTTTATTCTTAATCTAATGATATGATCTTTTTAAGGGAACCTTCCACCCTCCTCTCTTACTCAAAGACTTATTTTAAGTTATGTCATTTAATTTCCACTTTATTTTGTTAGGATATGTTTTTATATATCCTTTATCTGTAAATTTTATGTCCTAATGCTGAGAGACCCTTTTTACTTCCATCAACTCATTTTATGGATTGTAATGTGAAATTTTTAGGCTGTCAAAATTTTGTAAGGGACTACATCTCAATCTCCTTTCATTAAGGCATATCATGATATTTTGTAACATTAATATCCTATAAAGTGTATATACTACCTTTTAATATTATATAATTAATATTATTACTATCATGATATTATAGGTTTTGTTTAATGTTATTATTTAATTATTTTTATTCACATATTTTCTTAAGTTGGAAGGGTCTCTTTAACAGAAACATTGTTTTAAATGTTTTAAATATTTAATATTTTAAATATTTATCTTTCATGTCCATGTTTTTTAAATGATTTTTAGGATTTATTTATATGGGTATGATTTTTTTAATGTGAAAATTAATTTACAAATTTTCAAAGTGGTGTCGAACACTTTGATTCCAAAATATATTTATTAAATATTTTAAGTGGTTTTTTAAATGGATTGAATATTTCAATATCTTGAAATGATATACTATGAATGAAATGTGGAAATTTTATTTTTCCATTATTATTTTTGTATGTGTTATTAATATGTTATGGTTCTTGGGAATTTTTTACTTATAGGGTCGGTTCCGTGATAAACCTAGGATGGGTGAGCCCGAGATATCTCTCTAATGCATTGGGTAAAGTGATGGAGGTAAAATTTAATGTTTCTCCTAAGAGATTTTGGGAATATACTATAGTGGGTATTCCAAACGTAACTCCCTAAGTAGTTATGATATCTACAATTTAAGTATGACATGGATGCCAAAAGTTACCATTGTTATTTATTATTTCTATGAGTTATTCATAAATCTTATGATTTTTTGAGGTATGTTAATGATATTTTGTTTTATTCTTGAAAAGTATGATTTATTTTGTTTGTATGTATTCATGGTCAAATGTTTTATTTACTTATTTATAACCCTTACTAAGCTTCTTATGCTCATCCCATGTTTTTGAAATGATTTTCACAAGACTTAAAGATGAATATGGCCAATGATAGGATCAAGTAAAAGTCATTCTGTATAAAACATGGAACTAGACATGTTTTTTAAGAATTTTTATTTTATAAAAAATGGATACGAAGTAGAATTGTCTATGTGTAACATTCCAGTTTATTTTTATAATTTATGACCTAATTCTCTAAATATTTAAACCTGAAATGTTCCCAAATGTGAATTATTAACATAATTTAAGATTATGTAATGTTTAAGGTTGGGGCTTACAATAAGGGTGGGCTCAAATGCTCGGTAAGGGTTGAGTACATGGAATATGTAATGAATAAATAAAAATAATTATCTTAGAGATGTAAATAACTAAGATGACATGATATTTAAATAAATGGATAAGTAATAATTAATATGTAATGTTAAATAACTGAAAACACCTTCCATTTAATCAATAAATTGAGAATTCAATGCATCTGAAGATAATATCATTGTGCAAATATCATGGATAATAATAACTAAATTCATAATTAATGTAATTCTTACTTATTAGACATCATGTCTTAGTAATATGATAACTCTACCATCAAGACCATTCCCATGACGGTTTTAAACTAAAAGGTATAAATGGATTTGGTTTGATCAACTATACCTCTATTGTAAATATCAACCACAAGACAGGTTAAAAATACTAGATAAAAACTCATTGGGTTTGGCCAACTAATTTTGTCTCATGAGACCTATCTATTCATATATGGGATATCTATAATGGTACCGCACAATTATACATGTACAAATCATTCGATATATATCAAATAATCGAGTAAATTCATTAATAATGCATCTTATCATCAAATATCTATATTGATTAAAGGATATGGATTTATCTATATTTCCCCAGATAAACAAATAACATTAAATGTAAACACCATATGTAAAAATTGTATAAATTTTGGATAATAATAAAATCCATCATGAGAAAATATTTATATTTTGTGGAAATATAATGTCCATAGAAAAGTGAATAATTAAAGGGAATGTTAACAACAACAAAAATGAATCAATGAAGTGAATGTTGAAATTTCCTTGGTAAAAATGATTATAAACCATCCCAATAAATAATATTGATGGTATCAGTAAAATATATACTCATTGGAGTAATAAAAATGGTTTTTTTTCATTGATTAAGAGAAATAACAGAAAAATATATTTAAAAAAAATTTTAAGGAAAATACCCTTTTTATTTTCAAAATCACATTTTAAAAAATAAAATTTCACAGAACATTTTGAAAATAATTTTTTTAAATCATTTGAATCATATAAAATAATATTTAAATAACATTTGTCCCCTTGAATGGTGAAAATTTCATTTTGGCTATAAACATTAAAACAAGGATTCTTTTCACTTTTTCAGTAAAATCCAAATGATCATTTTTTGATAATGACATATGATTCCTCTGATTTTTTTTTGTAAAAAGTAATCATAGTTAAAAATTAACTTAATAAATAATTATGAAAATTTGAAAAACAATATTGGAAACATTTTAATAAAATATGGTTTTGGATGAAAACATATTTCTGACTAAAGAGATAAATGACATCTTATTTTCATTCATGTTTTTTCTCAATTAATTTAATTACTAAAGAGTGGAAATGTACTGACCTAGGATTTTTAAATGATATTTTTTTCACTAAGTAAAGGTATTTTATATTATATAATACTATAAACATACAAATTTTATATGAAGAAAAAAATATTATCTCACTAATAAATATTGTTGTATTAGTCGGCTACAAAACCAATTATAATGTCAAACATTACAATTCAAAAAAATATATATAATAAAAAAGATAAAATTTGAAAATATGGATCACAAAAATATTTCTAAATAATCTCCCCAACATAAAACTCTATTAATATAAAATAAATTATTAACAAAAATATAAATATCTTATAAAATAAAAAAATAACCTTGGGAGGAATTTTAGTGAATTTTGAGTGAAATAATAATTTTTTATTTGTATTGTATTACGAGAAATTTGATCGTTAGGATTCAATAATATAGAATTTTTATCCAAATATAAATATTGATCATTATAACTATTATTCAATATTACCATTGGGAGTTACACCCGTTGTTAATATTTATATAGCTTTAGTTAGTTTTTATAAGTAGTAATGAAAAAGGAAATTGATGCATAATGGAGAAACGGTGGCCTCAACCAATAGAGTCATATAGTTTTAATCACATTCTTCAAAACATGGGATGGAGGTAGAGTCACCGGGGTTCTCCCTTGACCAATCCCAAACTAAGAGTCAATATTTTAATCTTTCACAAATTTCCTACGCGAGAAGCTAAAGTTACTATAGATTACCACTCGGTTAATGTTAGATGATACACCCCATGAAATTACAACTATTTAACACATTACCTTAAATTTTAATTTACATTGTAGAAAATAAAATTTGTCTTCCATCAGTTTCATTTTATATATAATTTTTCTTAATAAAATATATGTTTATTTGAGAAAAAATTGACAAATCTATTTCTCGACACAAATTAAACATAATTATATTTTTTTGGAAAAGATATACATTTCAATAATAAACTAAGGAATGGTAAATAATATCTTTTATATTAAATATTATTTTAAAACACTATTATATAAATATAAATAATAAAATAATATTATAATATCCTTTGAAATTTTTATAAGTGTTAATGAATTTATTTTTCCTTAAAAACTAATATTTTTAAATAAATTTAAACTTTTTTAATTTTAATGTTAAAATTATCATATTTAGAGAATAATTAGGATAAAAAACATTATATTGGAAATAATTTCATTGAAATTATTTAATAGTGAAATAATGAAAATTTTCTAAAATACTCTATTTTTCTGATAATAGTAAAAATACATTTTTCGGTTTTTGGTATGTTTTATGACTGCATATTTATTTAATAATTATATAATAGTTATTTAGCCACAATATAAGCCCTAAAATATGTTATTTTGTTAATATTTATTAATTTATTTTATTTTAATCAATTTGGAAAACTATAATTGACTTTCTGAAGTATAAAATGGATAATTTGATTTGAAGAACATTGCCTTTTGAAAAAATTAATTTTCCACCCCAAAAGAAGTATTAAAAAGGTTTTTTAGTTATTATGGAATACAATATCGTAAAATGTTACCCAATGATCCAAAAACATGAGAAAAAAACATGGGTTATCCAATGGTTTTTTATTTTCCAAAAAAAATATGTCTAATACCTATATTTCCAAATTATGAAACAATTCATTCACTTTTGTTATAAATACCCCCCATTTCACTATTACCCTACTTTCAAAATTCATCCTCTATAAATTCATGCACAATTTTCCTCCCCAATAGTACCACAAATGTTTCCTCAATCACTCATGGTCTAGTCCTCAATATTTAGGAGTAGATCTTCAAGGTAAGGGAAATAAACATTTGTATTTTCCATTCAAGATGTGTTTTTGTTGGGTGTCCTCTAATTACCAAACTAATTCCTTTTTTCAACATTCTATTATCCCAGTACTGTAAGAATAGTATTTTATCATTGGGATACCATCCCACCTATTTCCCTTTCCTTAATCCATTTTTTGTACTCGTCGTGCTATCTAATTTATTTCTATTTTACATGAGAAATTATCTTTTTTTGATAAAAATGAAACCTATTTATTTTTCATTAGTATTCACCTAAATGAAAAATGATTTATTTATTTATTTATTTACCTATATAAAACCCACATTCTATTTTTTGGCTTAATAATTTTTAATGATCATTCCTTTAAGCACTTTTCTATTCTGTGATCTTTTATAAGAATCCAATGATTTATTTCCATAGGTTATTAATTAAATGATTTATTATGATCTATGAATCTCACATGAAATTAAGATATACTAAAGGTGTTCCTTTATATCACTCTAATTTATCGATTAAATAATTTAATCCCAAGATACGACATATTTTATGATACCTTGGTGAATAACCATGGTAATTTTGATTTATGACACCTTAGTGACAAACCACAGTGATATGATTATGAATGTCTCATTTAAATATTTCAGCCACATTCACCTATTTTGAATCATGTAATTTTAATTATTATTTTCCTCATGTTCTCTTTATCATGTGATATTTTTATATCTATTGTTCTTTATTGATATGACTCAGCATCACATGTTAAATATATCTCTTTCTTATTCCCTTATCAGGATCATGCTCAAACATTTCCATTGATGTATATCCCTAGGATAAGAGATTTATTAAAAAAATATTGGGTGAACCAGTGAAGTATCATTTCACATGGATTAGAATGTTGTTTTATATTTTCAGGTATTATGTTACATATTTCCAAGAAACTAAAAATTAAAATATCATAAGTTTTATTCTATGTAGTGAAACGATTATATAATAAAAAGGATGGATTCCATAGTTTTTATTAGTGTAAGGTTTAGTTATTTGTAGAAATCGGGAATTTGTATCATTATTAATAACCCCAGTTACAATTATAAATATAATAAATCATTTTTTTCATTTTTTTTATTATTAAGTAAGTGGTTTTCAATAAAATACATCAATGTATGGATACTATAAGTGGAGTTAGATATTTTATAGATGTATTTAGGGGTAACACCCAAAAACACTATATTGAGCTAGACTTGACCAGGAACTAGTGCACGAAAGCTGGCCTTCATTAACTCCTGGTTTCATGCACTTAGGGGATATGTTTATTTAATCTTAATATTATATCAACCATTATGAATGACATATAGAAAATATAATTGTTATAAAAGAATAATATAATTAATAATGATATATTAAGATTTAAACTAACCTTTAAAATTATAATATTCCTCATGTAACATGTTTCTCATGAATATTGTCTTATTTTAGAAAAAAAAAATTGAAATTGGAGGAACCATGTACTTTACCAGTGGAACTGATGGTACATTGATCGAAATCTGATAGAATCCAGAATGAAATTTTTCATGAGGATGACGAATCAAATATCTTGAGTTATAAATAATGACTTCAATCATGTTGAGGTACCAAATTCATCTGTATGGGAAAAAATTCATTGATACATTCAAGAATCATTGACCGCCATATTTTAATGGATCTACTAAATCCGTGATTTTTGAACAATGTATCACCTCAATAGAAAATTTTATTTTTGAAATCTATTACTCAAATCTAGAGAAATTAACCTTAGTAGTATACCACTTATAATTATATGCTAATAAATGGGGTAAACTAATAATAATCATGATGCTAAGAATAGAGATAGAGGATATGGAGTGGTAAGAGTTCAGTAGAATCTTTTTCGGTATATATTTTCTCTTTTCTAGGTGAAAAAAATATATAATTAATTCCTATATATGATGAAAAGGTAAAATGAATTAGTGTAAATATTTTAAGAGACCTTTAAAAAACTTCGTTGACATACCTATAGCTTTGTTATGGATTCTAGGGGAAAGGTTGATAGATTATTTGGTGGAATAAAACCCCATTTGCGGTGGACTTTGGATAATCAAGACTATGAAAACAATGGAGAGATAGTGAGGAGTGATATGTAGTTTGAATTGGAGCATGTAGATAAATTGTGTTAAAATAGTTTGAAATAAAACAAGAGAGCAATTGAACAAAAATAAGGGAATAATTTTGATCACAAAAGAGAAAGGAAAGTGAAACATACCACAAGAAACAAATATGGGAAGAATAATTCTGGGGTCTAAATCATTGGGATTGTAAAGTGTAAAAAGGGTACAATATATAACTATATATCTTAAAACTATCATAGTTAGGTGAAGCATCAACTTCTTAACACTAATGAAAAAGGGAAGATATTTTTGGCCCAATCTAATGTCCAATTCTTCAAGTGTGGGAATCTTGGGAACTTTACCGATTAATTTCCAAATCAAAAGACTATTGAGGGAAACCGCCAATAAACTTATCATAGAAGAAGAGAGAAAGGATATAAATTTTCAATCTCAGTAGCAGAAGTATAGGCTCAATATTATGTGGTGGAAAGTACACTCATTGTTCTCCCAAAGCTTGCAAGTATGTTGTTTGATTTTTGTTCTATAAATTCTTTAACTTCTTCCATGAATGAAATGAATATATAATCAATCCCTAAGATTCTATAAACATATTTATCAATCAATACTATTGGAGGAAATATCCTAGCATAAATTTCTATGGAATCTCTAGTATTATCTTTTTAGAGTACAATATTATCATAAATCTAGTAGTTATTCCCATTGTTGAAGTCAATATTATACTAGGGATGGAATGGATCTCAATTTATAATTATTAGATCAACTACAGGAGAGAAAAATTGGTAGTTTTCAATAGAAAACCTAGATTTATTTTTCAATGAGGTATATCCAAACCTATGTTTTGTCAATAAGCACCTCCGAGAGCCTTATTCATTGAGATAATCGTAGAAGATGGAGAAGGAAATGAAAATATAAGGATAGAAAATATCATCATCATTCATGAATACATTGATGTATTTCATGAAGAGTTGTATGGAACACCACTAGAAAGAGAGGTAGTGGTCTCCATTTAACTCATACCTAGATCTAAACCAATATAAAAGACCTCATATAGAATATAAATTTTGAGTTACATGAATTAAGGAAACAACATAAATATATTTTGTAGAAAACATTAATAAGACTAAGTGAATCTACATAGGGAGAACATATTCACTTTGTAATGAATAATGATGGATTAATGTTTCAATACATTGATTATAGAAAACATAATTATATAAAAGTGAATAAAAAGTACCCATTTCCATGGATTGACGATTTATTTGACTATATTCGTGGGGATTAATTCTTCTCTAAGATTTCCCTAGAATAATGGCATCATAAATTGAGGGTGAATAAATGTGATATTCCAAATACTTCCAACCAATCTATATGTTGTAATTATGAGTTTATTGTTATTCCCATCAACTTAGCTAATGATCCTACTATATTAATAGATTTGATGAATAGTGTCTTCATGGAATACCTTGTTAAATTAATGTTAGTTTTTGTTAATGATATTATGATATATTAAAAAACACAAAAATAATTAAAATAATATAAGTGTTATATTCAAAACCATGAAGAAGGATAATCTTTTTGGGAAATTTTGAAAATTTGAATTCTGATTACAACAAGTTGCATTATTGGGGAACATTGTAACCAAGGAAGGAATATTTGTTAACCCTACAAAGAAAAATGATATATAGGAGTTTCCTCCTCATGCAATAGTAACTGATATTTTTAGTTTAATAGGTTTATCAAGATATTATAGGAGGTTTGGGATAAACCTTTCATGAATTTCTAATCAACTAACCATGATAATTTGAAAATAATCTAAGTTCATCAGAAAAATGAGTGTGAAGAATGTTTCCATGAACTAACGAATATATTGGTTATTGTACCTATGTTACTTCTACCATCTTTCATAGAATTATTTTTTATTTATAGTGATGAATTTCTAAAAAGTATTTGGTGTGTCCTCTTGAAAAACACAAGGTGATCACTTATGAATATCGATATTAAATACTCATCACCTGAATTATTATATGCCTGACCTAGAGTTATCCACATTAATTTTTACTCTGGTGATATATAAGAACTATCTTTATGGGGGGAAAATGTGATATATACACAGAACATCATATTTTTAAGTATACATTCATATAAAATTAATTTAACATGAGACAAAGGATATGGTTAGAGCGTCTTAAAGACTATAACTATTCAATTCCTTATCACCCAGAAATATCATTTAAATTCACTAATGAATTAAGTATGAAAGACACTATTGTTTTAGAAATTATGAGTATTCAGGGATATCTATTGATCAAATACCTAGTAAGGTTTCTCATGAGAATCATAAGGAAAGGTAAATCATCAATTCTATCCCATCTGATTTCTCAACTACCATTACTAGGTTAGATAAAGTGGCATCAAAGAGGATATCTTTTGATTCTAAAGAATATAGAGGTTGAGTAGAATGGGATGTCTCCTATGATTAATATGTATCAATAAGGGTGTACTAAAATTTACTACAAGGATATATGTCCCATCTATAATAGAGAAAAATAATGAGAAAATGGATAAAGCTCATAGATCTACATTCTATATACACCATAGAATTTATATAATTTATAGGGACCATCATGATCATTATTTGTGGGATAATATAAAAAAGGGATATTTATGACTACACTACAAGGATCTTGGTGTGTCCACAAGTGAAGGCAGAGTGACAACTTCTAAAATGGGTATTACAGCCACTACACATACCAAAACATAAGTGGGATAATATCACTATGAACCTTCTTGTTTCTCTATTAATAAAATCTATGGGAAAAAATGTGACATGTGTTATAGTTGATCAACTCTCAAATACTTCCCATTTCGTCACTATTCGGGAATATTTTTCTCTTGAACAAATTTCCAATATATACATAAATGAATAGGTAAGGCTGCATAGGGCACCACATTCAATCATTTCTAATCATGATCCATGTTTCACATCTAACATCTGACTAAGTATTAAATATTATATGAATAATAAATTGAATTTCAATATGGTATATCATGACTAAACTATTGGCCAATATTAATAAAGTATTAAAATAGTCAAGGACATGATGAGAGCATCCTAATTGTAATTTAATGGTGGATAGGATCAATACATCCCATTTGTTCAGTTCTCAAACAATAACAGCTTCAACTCATGTATTCAAATTAAACTCTATGAATCTATATATGGGAATCAATTTATAACTCCAAAATTTTTTTATGAAGTTACTAAGAGAAAATTATTACGCATGATTTTGTGCAAGAAATGATATAAAAGGTTTATTCTATCCTAAAACATATAATGGCTACCTAGAATCTATAAAAGATCTATGTTTAAAATCATCAAAGGAACAGAGACATTGATATTGGGGAATGAATTTTTCTTTTGAATATTACGATGGAATATATTCATGTGACTTTGAAGGGAATTGAATTTTTTTCCCTAGGTACGTTGTCCCCTTGGATATCCTTGGTTTTTTTGGAGTACTGGCCTATCAAATGACACTTACAACAAATAAGGATTATGTTGATGATTTATTCCACATATCCATCCTAAAGAAATATATACTCAATCCCTCACATGTAATGAATCCATTTTTCATTCAATTGTAACATGACCTCTCATATAAGGTGTATCTGATGGAGATATTGGACCATAGAGACAAATTTCTACATAATAAGACAACTCACATTTCCATTGTTTTTTGGAAGTACCATAAGTATGAAGAGGCATTAATGTAACCATAATAAATAATGAAATAAAATTACCCTAACCTATTTTCAACCAAGAATATGGGTTGAAATTTCATGGATGAAATTTCTAAAGGGGGGAATAATGTAACATTCATGGAATTTTAAATGATACTTTTTTACTGAGAAAAGGTTTTTTATATTATATAATTCTAAAGAAATTCAAAACATATAGGAACCAAAAAATACTATCCCATTAATAAATATCATTATATTAGTCAGCTATGAAACAATTAAAATTCAAAAATTTCTATTCAATAACAAATATAAAATATAAATTCTAAAATAGAAAACTTTGGATTTCTCCAATCTGTTAGAATCATTTCCACAAGATAAAATTCTATATAGTTATACTGAAATATTATTATACCATTAAATATCTTAGAAAATTATGATATAAACATTACATGGATTTTAGTGAATTTTGAGTGAAATAATAAAGTGGTGTTTATAGCGTATAAAGAGAAATGTGATTATTGGTAATCAATTGTTATATGATCATTTTTCAAATATAATAAATGGTTAATGTAACTGTTTTCCAATTTTATTATTGGGAATTATAACATTTAGTAATAATTTAAATTTATAATTACTGTTTATATGTACTAATGGAAAAGAAAAATTAATACAGAAAGGATAAATGATGGCCTCAACTAGTATAGACGTGTCGTTTGAACCCCATTTTTTCGAACATGTGAGGGAGGTAGCTTCACTGGGGTTCTACCTAGACCAATCCCAATATAAGATTAAACAAGTGATTATTGAACAAAATCACCCATCGTATAATTTCAAGTTAGTGGTGATTACCACTCGATCGTTGTTATTTCAACCATCCCATGAAAAGTCCAACATCACACACCTTACCCTAAGAGAATATGCAGGTGTTACAAGGGGTTATGTGTCCAAGTATTTGTTCCTTAAACATTAATTTAATTTTCAAAAAATTTAATTGCATCGATTTCATTTTAAGAATATTTTTTATTTATAAAATAAATGTTTAATTGAGTAAAATTTGATAAATTTATTTCTGGAAACGAATAGTACATAATTCTATTTTTTAGTAAATATATATATTTTTTATAATAAAATGATGTATTCTAAATAATATATTTTAATTAAATATCCTTTTAGAATATTATTATTTAAATATAAATGATAAAATAATTTTTAATGTCCTAGGAAATGTTTATGCTTGTCAAAAATTTGATTACGCCCTAAAAACATCTATTTTAAAATAAATGAGAATTTTTATATTAAAAAGATAAAATTATTATATTTATAATTTTTTTGATAAAATATACATTATATTTTAAATAATAACATTGAAATTAGGTTATAGTAAATTTATGAGAAATTTCAAAAATTCATTATACTATTTTTAAAAGTTTAAATATAGTTTTAGGATTTCGGTATGTTTTATGACTTCATATATTATGTCATAATGATGTCATAATTTTTCAAAAAACATAATGCCCAAAATATTCTATTTTATTAATATTATGTTTTTTAATATATTTTAATCAATTTTAAAAAATATAAGTAACTTTCCAAAGTCTAAAAAGGTAATTTTGATTTTAAAAACATTACCATTTAGAAAATCTAATTTCCCAAGACAAAAAATTATTAGTTTTTTGTATTTTAATGGATTAAAATATCAAAAAATTATAAAACAAAATTTCCAAAAACATGAGAAACCCAATTTTCAATCCAATGGTTTTTCATTTTCCACAACCTATATTTCCAAGAATTATATTTACAAATTATTACACAATTCCTCAACTTTTTATATAAATACCCACTAATTTCACCAGTAAATTTCAATAAGAATTCACCCACCATTAATTCGTGCTCAATTTTCCACCCGAAGAGTCTCCCCAAGGATTCATCAAGAAACTAAGGTTCCAATCCTCAAGATTTTATACTAGCTCATCAAGGTAATGGAAAGAAACTCTTCTCATTTCCAATCAAGTTACCTTTTTTGGTGTGTCTTATAATTACAAAAATAATTCCTTTTTGACAATTTTATATTATCCCATTACTATAAGAATATTATTTTATCAATGTAATACCAGTTTACCCTCTAATTTTTAATTTCCTTAATCCATTTTTTATACCTGTCATGCTATAGAGTTTATTTCTCTCTTTTAACTCAAATATTTTCATTTATTTTTTTTAATACCCAAACCACTTTATTTTCCCTAGGTATTTAACTAAATGTAAAATGGTTTATTTATTATTTTATTTACATATATTTAAACATGATTTCCTTTTCGTGTGTTATAATGATGTAATGATCATGACTTTATGAAACTTTTTACATCATGATTTTGGTTAATAAATCCATTCCTTATTTTCCATAGGGTGTTAAGGAAATGATTTATTATGATAAATGTGTCTCACATAAAATTAATACATATTAAGGGTGTGCCTATATACCACTCCAATGTTTTGCGTAAATAATTTAATCTCTATTGAGTACATGGTCTATGATACCTTTGTGAATAACCATAGTGATTTTGATTGATGACACCTTAGTTATAACCTCACTGATATGCTTATGGATGTCTTACTTATATGTTATAGAAAAATTTATATGTTATGTTTAGTTTTCTTTTTATTATCATATTCCATATTTTCTATTGATCATGTTATATTTTTTTACCTATTGTTCTTATTGATATGCCTCATTATCACATGAAAAATATCTCCCTTTTTTATTCCCTTACTAGGCTCTTGCTCACCCCATTCATTGATGTATTTCCCCAGGATATGAGATTCATTAAAAATAATATAGGTTGAACCAATTAAGGATTCATTAAAATTCATTATAAGAATATTTTATGTGTTTATGTATTATTTATTTCATTTCTATGAAAGTAAATATTAAAACATCATGTGTTTTCTTCTATGTAATGAAACGTCTATTTAATAAAATGGTAGGATTCCAAAGAAAAAATTGTAACACTACACGAAAATATCATGAATAACCATAGGAGAATAAAATTAAATGGTTTTACATTTAAATTTTCAAATAATTGTCTTCAATTGAAATTTAAGAATAAACTATCATGATTAGAATGAGATTATGAAATAAACCATTAAGATGATCAAAAAGTTGAAGTGAGAATTAATCGATGAATTAATTATATATGTCAACTATAAATACAAAAAAAATATGAAACTAACAAATTGGTGATTATAATTCCTTATAAACACAATCTTATAAATACATAATCAATGAAGTTGAATTTTAACCTAATGAACTGAAATTTAGTTAAGAAATCCCATACCTCGCACTTTATTTTTTTTAAACATTCATTAACCTATTGTATAGTGATATTAAATATTTTATTAACATATAATATAACCATATTAATGTTTATAATATCATATATAACCCTTCAATAACATTGTATCCCCATTTTATTAATAATATTTTTAAATTTTCATTGTTCAAGGTGTTCATTTCCTTGATTTCGGATGAATGTTTTTTCTTGAAATATTTGTTTCCTATGCATATTATAAAAATATATAATCTAAAAATAATAATAGTGACATAATTATCATATTTATACATCAATTATACATCAATTATACTTTTAAAACAATTCATGAAATGTGGTTATTTAAAATGATATATGATAAGATCATGGACAGAGTATGCCATATGTAAAAATGAGTAACGTTTCCATTTTTCAATAATCATTATGGAAAGATGTTAAGTATTATTTTATCATTATAGAATGATAATAATTTCAAAAATACCATATTATATACCTATTTATCATCTATGTAGTTTGGTTATTAAAAGAGAGTCACATCGCTTCATGAAGGTGGTATTCCACACTTACATGAACGATGGTTTTATATTTACGTGAGTAAAATGATTAGAAAGAAACCAATATATTAACCTTAAATAATGATAAATATGTCATTAATCTCATAATTATTTCATTTATATCACATGTAATCCTTATATTTATCATTATCAAATTCCATTTAAAACATTAGTGAAATACAGACTACATCGTTTCGTGAGGCGGTAGTCCACAGTACACACGACCAACCATATCGTATCCCATAAAGAATTAAAATAAAAATACATATTTAGGAAATAATGATTCAAAGAGTATGATTATGTTATAAATATAACGTATATACTATTTATTAATAATTATATCCAACAGTTAATGGTTTTAATGGAGGAACTAATGACGTCAGTTCGCGAGGTGGTATTAATATGTACACATGAACGATGTATTTGTAAAAAATTTGATAAAAGTAGAGATATATTTTAGTCATTATATTATTATATAAACATACCATTATATATAAGATACTATGTTTATTATAATCATGTTTTAGTAAAATTTTATGGAGGTGGAGAAATAAATAATATGAATACACTCATTTAAGAACATTATCTCTTCATCACGTATCATTAATAGGATTGCACCAAAGCCTTAATAGGATGGATTTAATCCAAAAATAAGTCTTCTAGGGTTAGAGGAGGGATTTTGGGAAGTTATTTGTTCAGGTAAATTATAAATCAAAACACTTTTAAGGAGTGATGAAGAGAGAAGAGGGGCCGCCTTTCATAAGTGATGTGAGTGGAACACATGTAATTTTTTGAAAAGAGTCATTAATACCCAAATTTTAATCATTCCAAAAGATTCCATATATGGAAAGTCTCCAAAATAAAATTGATGAGGTGGATATATGTCCATCCAATGTCTGTTTTATAATAGTTTATGTCATTTTTTACTTTTTCACTTATTATTTTGGTAAAAAATTAATTTTACGTTCTAAAAAATTATTTATTATTAATATTAAAAATATTTAATCCATTTTCCCGAATTCAATTCTCATATGTTGAAAATTTTAATTTAAAATTAATCCTACATACATGAAATCAAACAACATTTTTTAAGGTAAATGTCTAAAATTTTACACTATTTTTATATTAGAATTTAATATGAAAATGATTAAAACGACATAAATAGCATTAATGGATATATATAAGTTAAATTATATAAATTTTCAAACAATTTAAAATATAATATTACATTATAAATAAATTAAATGAGAAGAAAATTTTAAATTTGAATTCTGTATTTTTCACTATTAATCAATAAATGAAACTTTTCATAAATATGAAAATAATTCATCCTAATATAATTTAAGTATTATGATTTCATAAATTATGTTTATTATTTCAAGAAATTCAAAAATAGGTAATAAAAATTAAATCATGTTCTCAAAGCATGACTAAAATTTCATTTAGAAAAACACTTTTTTTAGAAAACATTTTTTTCCTTAAAATGTTACTAATGTTATATCTAATCAATAGATTTAATTTATATTTATTTTTAACATTTATAATCCATATAATATTCACAATTAATATATTATTATTCACACCCTCCAATTTAACACCTAGTTTGTAATTTTAATATTTAAATAATAATATTTTAATAGAGTATAATTTTAATTTAAACTATATGTTGCATGAATTATAATCTTTGGAAAGGATTAAATTTATTCAAAAATAAATATATTTTAAAGTCTCGGGATATTATATTACCTTTTACAATTTTTTTAAGAGTCTTACATTCTATCAAATATAATGGTCATATTTTAAAATATTGGGGTGTTACATTCTACCCCCTTAAATAAATTGCATCCTCATAATTAAATATTTTTATTGGTAATAAATGGTTTATAAATTGAAAATAACCTTCTTGTAATACCATAATATACTATGGGAAAATAAAAAATTTCCTACCAAAGAGAAATTAATGTGTGAAAGTTATCTGTAATAACACATATATGGTTTCTAAAATAGGAGAACACATGTGGGAAGTGGAAACATTAATGTAGAAGAGAAAAATAACAATAAATTACTGATGGAGAGTGATTGATAACATTGATACAAGAAATTGGGTGATTTATAGAATGTTAATGACCAAAAATCCATAAACTAAGGAGGCGTGAAAAGGGATATTGATATCAACAACATGATCATAAAATGATGACATTTTATTTAAATATACCTTTCTTAACATTGAAAAATACCTTTTCTATCCAGATTCAGAACATTTAAAATTATACTTAATTGATATATCTTTATTTTCTAGGAAATTTTTCATATTTTTGTTTTTATTTGATCATTTTCAACTGAATTTCATACTTTGAAAAATGAACATCCATGAACATAATTTTTATACATGAAACACTAGAATTTAATTTTAATATATCATATAAAATATTCTAGAATGATCACACATTCCTTCATTATATAGTTATTATTAAAAAAATTGTATTGTTTATCCAATATTCATAACTATTCATATGGTGAGGTAATACATTAATCTCTAAAACATCGTCCAAATTTTGTCTTAAAACATTTCATATATGGTTAACCTCTTCACCCTTCCAAAATATTAATATCCAAAACATTATAAATGAGGTTAATAAATTTAAAAAATTAACTAATAATTAATCCCCTAAAAAATATAAAGTAGATCTTATTCTTTACATAAAAACATGTAGATTCCTTCATTATGTATTCTCTTGAAACATGGTTATATACTAAGTTATCATAAATACTTATTTAAAATATGAATGATTCCTTATTCCTAAGATAAAACATATATTATTGGATATATTCACTAAACCCAAAAGTTATTTTTACTCCATAAATGATATCATAAACCAGTTTGTCAACAAAACATTAATTTTTTCTATGGTAGTGAGTATTATAGAATTTAAAATAACCATATAAATCATCTCTTTAGCCCAACAACATTACATCAACATCAATAACCTATTAAGGAGTATCTTTCCCTTAATCATGAGTCTTCTAGGAAGTTCAACTTTACACTAAATCAATTTTCTTGCAACCATTGAACACATTCCTTCAAATGATTTAAGACACTGTAATGTAGTATAATACTTATACATCTCATGATTCTTATGATGATAATATCATCAATAAATTTTTTTACAACATATATATTGGATCCAAATACACTAGAACATTAATCATTCCACCTCATTTTCATCAATATCAGAATCCTAACCATGATCCCTTAGCTTCTTCTAAGGTATATTCAATTGATACATGTGGAAGTCACTTTCATAGTACGTCATCTATTTATAGTGGAATCATTTAACATTGGAAATTTCTTTATTTCCCTTTAAATCATTAACATGGTGAAATTTCTCTCCAAACATTTATATTACTCTCATTACCTTAATGAAAACATCATGGTGTTTCATTCCACAATTATCACATGTGGAAAAATCCTTCTTTCCCTTATTCACATTATCTGTTTTTTTCTCTAACGTACACTTATTCTCTATCTTCCCTTTTAATCTATAATACTTGGGGAATTATTTTTCTTTTTTTTATACCATAATACTTTTTACTCATATGATTTTATTATTTTGGAGGATAGTTACATTTAAAATATTTTCTTAATCCCATCAAAGAAATGATCATTCTTACTCTTTGGATTATGTTCATTGATGTGGATCTCATTCCTTCTTCTCGGTGAGATTTCAAAAAAAATGGAATACACTAGATTATCTCAAAAAATTATGAACATTAAATCCTAATTTATAATTCAAAATATAGTGTAACACTTATCATTAATTAAAATTTATGCATTGTTAGTCTCAGAATAATAAACATGGTTTCTATAGGGATATATTTATTTTCAAATACATCATAATGGTTTGTAAAAAAATGGTAATTACCCTCAATAAATCCCATGGTAGTGTAAAACCATGTGCATAGTAATGCATGTTATCATTAAATAGGTGGGAATTGGTTCTAACTCAATGCACCATTTTCAGGGCTATTACCCTTAAGTACATTTGTGGCAGAGCCACATCTAATTTTAGTATCCAAATAAAGATTTATTACAAGTAAAAAACATAATTTATTCCATAACAAAATATTAGGATGTTCTTTTATACTTATACTCATTGTCTATCATAGGGTTATGTTCCATAATCAAGGTTTTCCAAAAGAATCTTTTAAATGTTCCTACTAATCATTCTCTGATTCTAACTATAATGACCCCTCCCCCAGTAACTCAGAGATGGTGTCTTCATTATAAGATTATAATTAGATATAATTAATCACATCCCTCATGTATTAATAGTTTAGTTGTCTTCACGAACTAGATATATACATGATTGTCATATTACATATGAAACCCCAAATTACAAAAAAAATATTTTTTTATAATAATATTATTCCCAATAGTGTATCCTTGTATATAATTCATAATACAATTCATGGATTCATGGGGTAAATGAACAAAAAAATAGTGAGATAAAATGATTTGTAAGTGTTAAGTGCAGTTAAAGCTATCATGAATCAAAAAATTGAAATGTTTTATTGTAAATTACAAAGAAAACATTAAATTTGAGTAAATATATAAACTATAATCAATATGAATTAGTAAATAGATAAAAATTTGTGACACCCCAAGATTTCATATTGTGTTACTTCTTCAAAATAATTCAATAACTTGCACTACATGCAACACCGAGTTCAAGCGCACCACGACTTACCAAACAATCCATTCAAAAGAGTTTATGAATATTATTAACTAAATTTTGAACTTTATATAATCCTTATAATTTTAGAATCCATATAATTAGTTTATTATACAAAATTTATGAACAAATTCAATTTTCGAGACAAAAGAAGTAATTTGTAAAAATGCACTTTTACCAACTTTTAATAGTGAACCCTTTTAAATCCAATATTTTAAACTTTTATATATTCAATTTACTAAATAAATTTATTATTTAGAATGGAGAAATCAAAAATTTACAATGTAACACCCCAAGCTTCCACGGTACGCTTCTCTTTGAATAATACTGCAGCGCGTGTTGTACGCAACTTCGAGTTCTAACACACACCACAACCAATCAAACTAGCCGTTGTGAATAGTTATACCTAATTTTTTAAATTTTATAAATTTTATCTCTCAAAATGGAATTCATTTTTGGATTTTTAATATTGAATTTAGCGTAGGGTGAAATTTTGGTACTTTTCAGATAACTTTTATATTTTGATGAATAGTGAAAATTAATAAATTTTAATTAAAAACAACTTTTTTAATAAAATTAATTAATAGTGATAAATTATGAATTTGTGTGGTTTTAAATTATATTTAGAATATATTTTTACCATTTAATACAATTTTGGGAATTGTACATAATTTCACAATTAAACCGGACATAAACAAGTATCAATCTTTTGATAGTTATTATATCTTAAAAACACGCTTTTTGTTTTGACAGTGGAAATTAATTTTAAATTAATTTCTGACACTTATGTGTTTTGAATTTGAAAAAATGGTTTCCATATTTGGAATCAGGATGACCAAATTGTGTCAATAGGTAACTTTTATATTTAGACATTTTGAATAATTACTTCGGTAAATATTTTATTTACCATGGTTAAAGGGTAAATCCGGTAAATAAGGATTAAAATATAATATTATAATAACTATAAATTACCATAAAACGTGTCCTAACCTTATTTATGGATACATTTCTGACCATGGGCATCTTTTGGTCGATTTTGGGACACCATGGAGCCACTTGTAGGTGATAGGGACACTTTATTTTAATTAAGCTAAAATAAATACAAAAATGACATAAGCATATATCTTTTAGAAAAACAATTTTTACATAGGGTTATATATGTTGGATTTTAGACTATAATTATTCATTATAAAGATACGAAGATTTAATATATAATGGTAGTTTATTTATAATTTTTATACATTATATAATTTATGTTATTTATCACACAATGGTGATGCAGTAATTACTTAATTAATAAAAAATTAGAATAATTGATATTATAAATACCCAAATAAATGTAATTTGAGACTTTTTATAAATACCAATAATTTTATAGGATAATATGACATTTTAGGATTGATTTAATTAACTTTTCTCGAGGTAATAATTCTGTTATGAGTTTTACAAAAAATCAATTATTTAATAGTGTCAAAATTGAAAAAAAAGAGTTTTTAAAAAAAATATTATATTATTAATTTATATTAAATTCATAAATATCTAACGTTCTTCCAAAAGACTTATATCATGATATTTGTATCATTAATGGACCACTTGGGGGTCTCTCGGATGTATATAGTATGTTTATTAACCATATAATATAAAAATACAAAGAGACATTGTAAAAGTGAAACGAATTAACTAAGACTTAATACTTAATGATAATGTTAATATAGTAACCCAAACATGTATAAATTATATTTTTTGAGTGATTTTAGACCTATCCCCACCTTAACCATTAAATAATCCACTTTGGAGCCATTGGAAACCGAATATAAATTTATTATAAAATAATATTTCTAGCTTTTCCAAAGGTGCCCCTCACCACTCTTATAAAAGGGCACTCCCCCTTCTCATTAATTAACACCTTCAAAGCATTTTGGTTCGGCCAACCCCTGCCCAAATACTCTATCAAATTCCATAAATTCATCCTAGAGGCCTTGGTTTAGTCATAAATCCAACCTAAGGAGCCCTTTTGATCAAATCAAAAGGAAGAACCCAAAGAAGATGTAATGATTTCACAACCCTTTTTCAGATTCCTTTCTTCTTCCACTTCTTATTTCATTGTTATTACCATTATAAAATAATAACTCCAGTATATTATATATACTTTGATGTTATTATAAACATGGTAAAACCATATTTTAGTATTCTATCCATCCTTTTAATGACATGTCACCATACGTGCGTACGTATGGCTTACCGTCTCAATGTCATGGTGTAATTGTTATTCAAAACATTATTATTTGGATGGGTATAATAATGATGTGTAATTCATGTAAATAATAAATATAACATGATAATTATTATGTATATATGATATAACATCCAATTAAATATTATTTTAATATCAAAAGAATTATATTGTCGCTCGTGTGTATGTACGGACTACCATCTCCACGAACGCGATGAGATTCATTCTCCATCGTATCCATTCAAGTATAATTCTCTTTTGAAGATTAATTATAATGTTTAAGGACTTAATATCATTATGGATATGAATAAGATAAAACCTATCCATAAAATACATGTCTTACATAACAGAATATATAAAAGAAAATTAGTAAATTAACACCCGAACGACAATATTATTAAGATATTATTAACAAAGCAATGTTAAAAGATCATATATGATATCATATTAATGTATATGATTCTTGTATAATTTAATAAAAATTATTTCACCATTATATAGGTGTTTAACCTACCCCCAACCAAAGAAAAGTATACGGTAAGGGTCTATTTCACAATCTCTTCATTATCCAAGTTTCTTTATACGCAATAATCTACTGGGACCTCTTTATCATCCACATCCATGTTTCTAAAAAATGTATATCAAATAATTCTTACTATTTTAAATAATATGGTATAAAGTCACTTATACCCTTGTTGACTTTTTATAAGAATTTTATAAAGGAATCTTTCCATCGTTTTCCAAACAAGGTCCTTTTTAACCTTTTCGACAGAATTAAGGTAGGAATGTTTTTTTAACTTATACGGTGGGTGCGGCTATTTTCCAACATTATAAAATCTTCAAAGCTTCCCTTACAAGCTTATAATAAAATTTTAAAAGTAAATATTTTATTTTTTAATTATGTTACTTTTAAATTATTTCAAAAAATGATATTTCTCTCAAATAGTTTTGATTTCATCTATGTAAACATCCTTTGATGGATTTTAAGCTTATTTTTAAGTTGATTTATTATGATACAAAACTTCCATATTGTGTTGAATGTTTTGGGATTTTTTTGATTGTGGATGTGTTATTTTTATACCATTCATGGTTTATGGAGAAATTATTGACATTTCGTATGCTAGTTTTAATACAAATGTTTATGTTATGTTTAAACCTGTTCATATGAGGAATGCATTGGACTTAATATGTGATGGGTAGAGCCCGCTATAGCACTTCGATGCATCGGTATGTCTCATGAGACAAACTATTGTCCTGTCACAAGGCCTTGAAAAAATATTATTTGTAGTCTTGGCATGAGGCCTTGGCTATGTGGTTATGATAGTCTGGCATTATGCATTCCATCATTATGAAAGTGGTTATTGATATTGTATGTGATTATTCGATTAGTAGAATATCCATGTGAATAAGTAAATGGCATTATTTCATTTTATTTCTTCTATATTATGTTTAAGTTCATGTTTAAAAGGTTTTTGTTTTAGTTACACATTTCCTTAAATTTTTATTTTTATTTATGAAAGTTTCCGCTATATTGTTATCCTTACTGGGCATTTGAGCTCACCCCTTCCTATGTTTTATTTTTCCCAGGATGTGAAGAAGTAATTTATGAATAACCTGCAGGGATAGTATGAGGGGATAAGAGTGTGAACTATGGAGACTATATTGTTGTAGTCTTCATTTTATGATGTAATGTAAACTTTATGAATGCATCTAGTTCTTCCAAGGCTACTAAACAAATCGGTCTTTCGATACTTGATCTTTCTTGTGATCATGCCAATGTTAAGTAATAATGCACCGACTCTAGGTAACTGGGGTCGAGGCATTACAGTTGGTATCAGAGGAAGTTTAGCAATAACATTGGAAGATATATTTAGATAAACTCTGATTAGAGCACATAGCCCTAAGATGGACTTTGAGGATTATTATAGCAGAAATTCCTTGAATTTTGGTATTGTAGAGATTTTGTGAGTTTTCCGAGCAATTCATACTTGTCTGGATACGAGCAGGTAGCGGCGGCTCTGAAACAGATGTACCTTGGGGTAAAACCCGAAAACACTACTTTGAGCTAGACTCAAACGGGAACTGGTGCACGAAAACGGGCCTTGCTGCACTCTTGGTTACGACACTCCCGGGGGATATGCTTAGGATATTTCTCATTTTCTTTACGAACCATTATGAAGGGTTTATGAGTATATACTTCCTCAAAGAAAACATTTTTAATGATTATGGATTATATCCATAAACTGTTCAATTTAGTTTAAGTGTTTTACTAGTATACAATTATGTATTTTGATTCATAAATTGATCTATTTTATGCCATGGTTTAGAAATGGCGCCTAGTAGAAGGAATGAGAACTCCGACAATTCGCATGATCCAAAGAGTAAGAAAGATCATATCTTTCATGGTCTTAAGCTAGAATTTAGAAGTGAAATAGTCTCCCACATATTATCATCATATGAAGAAATAGTATCATGTGTTGATATGATAAGAAAAGAATTCTTGGATTCCTATGTCTTTGAAGGGAAGCCAGAGAAGGAAAGGATTGTAGAGAGAAGGACAAATAAAGGGAATAAGGTAAAGAAGAATTTTCCCATATGTGATAACTGTGGGAAGAATCACTCTGGAACTTTCCTGAAAGGAATGAGAGTTTTTTATAAGTGTAGAGAAATAGGACACCATGTACGTGACTGTAAGGATAAGAAAAAGGTTTCAAATGTACAATGCTTCATCTGCAATGAGTTGGGGCACTCTGCGAACCAATGTCCAAATCCTCAGAGTATTCCCCAGATGATGTTATTGGATAATAATCAAGTTATGATACTACCACAGATGAGGAGGAATGACTAGAGTTCTTAGGTTGTTATTAGAGAATTATGTCATTTGATTGTTGTATAAACAATGTACTGGTTATAATAATTACGGAGTATATAAGGATTGTACTACAGTGATATTTCATTAAGGACTTGAGATTGTGTGGAACCAAGAAAAGTGGCTCAATAGCAGGTTAAATTTTTGGATAATATATGGTTGAGAGAAAGATAAAACATAATATGATTCTGATAATGAGGTAGTGATTTTGGAGTAAGAGATGGTTGATTTGAAGAAATTATATTGGATATTCTTGACTACCTTGAAACTGATTAATGATTTATATTCCCATCATTGTTGGCGATTACAAAAATTTTGTATAGAAGGAGTATATCCATTCTTCTATAAGGAATAAGGGATCATGAATGTAATCAATAAGGTTTTATGGAAATTCCGGATGTTGCAGTGTTTTAAAAGTATACATGATGAAGTTCTTCACATGTTATTACGTGGAAAATAGGATCTTCATTGTGTTTACCTTCCTTATAAATTTTGGACTGTGAGTTTGGATAGAAGTATTTTGGATAATTCTAGTTTGAGATTAATTTTTTATTTTCATAAAAGGACAACCTGGAGGTCGGGCGGCAACCCATCGCGACCGGCAAGGCCGTGAGACTTGAACTCGCAACTGAAGGGTGACATGGGTGTATCGCCTACCACTGGCCCATGAGATGTCCTGGATTAAATACTGTAGTTTATTTTAATAAGGTCTATTAGATTAATTATAAATTCATTTTTTTACCCCAAAATAATATGATAAATAGAATATATTTTTTATTTTCTATTATCTTTTAGAGTGAAAGATGAGTTTGTGGTAGAAATTAGTTAAAGGATGGAACTCTACTTGTCAGGTATATATTTTTCTTATCCTCTTATTCTATAATGAAATTAATTATTATACTTTATTGAAGGAATATTAAAACCAAAAATGTGTTATCCTAATACCTAATGTTTTGTTGAACCGATTTTAGTTTAAGTCATCATAGATTGATGAATTTAAGGACCTAAATTTTAAACTTGTTTGTGACTGATGACCTCAATCACTACCTTTAAATATTTATGTTTTTCCTCCAATTATATGTCTCTAATTTCCACCAATGTTCTTCTAATAGAGATCATAATTTTCTGGTGACCCTTTCATTTCACTTTTCCTCTTATTAAGATAAATTTTATTAACCAAATCTCCGATGTGGGTTTTCCCACAAAGATATTTTCTATTCTCAAACATTATTTTCAAAGAACAAAATCAAATTGTGAGGACACAATTTATTGAATGAGGGAATAATTTGACACCCCAAGATTTCATAGTGTGTTACTTCTTCAAAATAATTCAATAACTTTCACTACACGCAACATTGAGTTCAAGCGCACCATAACTTACCAAACAAGCCGTTCAAAAGAGGTTATGAATAGTATTAACTAAATTTTGAACTTTATAAAATCATTATAATTTTAGAATCCATATTATTAGTTTCTTAGACCTATTTTAAGAAAAAATTCATTTTTCCAGACAAAGGAAGTAATTTTCAAAAATGCACTTTTACCAACTTTTAATAGTAAACCCTTTTAAATCCAATAATTTAAACATTTATATATTTAATTTGGCTAAATATTTTATTCTTTATAATGGGGACATCAAAAGTTTACAATTTAACACCCCAAGATTCCACGGTATGCTTCTCTTTGAATAATACAGCAGCGTGTGTAGTATGCAACTTCGAGTTCTAACGCACACTACAACCAATCAAACTAGCCGTTATGAATAGTAATACCTACTTTTTAAAATTTTATAAATTTTATCTCTCAAAATGGACTTCATTTTTGGATTAGGAATATCTAATTTATACTAGGGTGAAAGTTTGGTACTTTTCGGATAACTTTTATATTTTGATAAATAGTGAAACTTAATAAATTTTAATTAAAAACAACTTTTTTAATCAAAATAATTAATAGTGATAAATTATGAATTTTTTTGGTTTTAAAAAATATTTAGAATATATTTTTACCATTTAATACAATGTTGGGCATTGGACAAAATTTCATAATTAAACCGAACATAGAAAACTATCAATCTTTTGATAGTTATTATATCTTAAAAACAAGCTTTTTGTTTTGATAGCGGTAACTAATTTTAAATTAATTTCTTCCACTTCTGTGTTTTGAATTTGGAAAAATGAATTCCATATTTGAAATTAGGATGTCCAAATTGTGTAGATAGGTATATTTTATTTCTAGACATTTTGAATAATAACTTCGGTAAATATTTCATTTACCATGGTTAAAGGGTAAATCCGGTAAATAAAGGTTAAAAAATAATATTATAATAATACTAAATTACCCTAAAAGGTGTCCTACACTTATTGGTGTATAAATTTCCGACCATGGTCATCTTTGGGTCGATTTTGGGAGCTCATGGAGCCACTTGTAGGTTATAGGGACACTTTATTTTAATTAAGTTAAAATAAATACAAAAATCACATAAGCATATATCTTTTAGAAAATAATTTTTACATAGGGTTATATATGTTGGAGTTTCAACTATAAATATTCATTAGAAATATAAAACGATTTCCTACATAATGGTATTTTATTTATAATTTTTAGACGTTATATAATTTAATTTATTTATGACACAATGGTGATGTAGTAATTACCTAATTAATGAAAAATTAGAATAATTGATATTATATATACCCAAATAAATGTAATTTGAGACTTTTTATAAATACCAATAATTTTCTACAATAATATGACATGTTATTATTTATTTAATTAACGTTTTTCTAAGTAATCATTCTTTTATCATTTTTACAAAAATCAATTATTGAATAGTGTCAAAATTGACATAAAAGAGTTTTTTTAAAAAAATATTTAATTATCAATTGATATTAAATTACTAAATATCTAAGGATCATCCAAGAGACTTGTATCACGATATTTGTATCATTAATGGACCACTTTGGGGTCTCTTGGATATATATAGTATGTTTATTAACCATATTATATAAAAATACAAAGAGCCATTGTAAAAGTGAAACTAATTAACTAAGAGTTAATACTTAAAGATAAGGTTATTAAAGTAACACAAACCTGTCTAAATCCTATTTGTTGAGTTATTTGCGACCTATCCCCACATTAACCTTGAAATAATACACTTTTGAGGCATTGGAAACCAAATATGAATTTATTATAAAATAATATTTCTAGCTTTTCCAAAGGTGCCCCTCACCCCTCTTATAAAAGGGCACTCCCTCTTCTCATTAATTAACAGCCTCAAAGCCTTTTGGATCGGGCAAACCCTACCCCAATACTCTCTCAACTTCCCTCACTTAATCCTAGAGGCCTTACTTTAGTCATAAAGCCAACCTAAGGAGCCCTTTTGATCAAATCAAATTGAAGAACCCGAAGAAGAGGTAATGATTTCACCATCCTTTTTCAAGTTCCTTTCTACTTCCACTTCTTCTTTCATTGTTATTACCATTCTAAAAAAATAACTCCAGTATATTATATATAAATTTATGTTATTATAAACTTGTTACACCCATATTTCAGTATTCTATCCATCATTTGAATGACATGTCACCATATGTGCCTACATACGGCTTAACGTCTCCACGCCGTGGTGTAATTGTTATTCAAAACATTATTATTTGGATGGGTATAATAATGATGTGTAATTCATGTAAATAATAAATATAACATGATAATGATTCTGTATATATGATATAACATACAATTATTATATTATTTTTATATCAAAAGAATGATATTGTCGCTCGTGCGTACGTACGGACTACCGTCTCCACGATCGCGATGAGATTCACTCTCCATCGTATCCATTCAAGTATAATTCTCATTTGAAGATTAATAATAATTTTTAAGAACTTAATATCATTATGGGTATGAATAAGATTCAACCTATCCATATCAAACATGTCTAACATAAAAAAACATATAAAATAAAATGAGAAAGTTAACACCTGAAACGAAAATAATATTAAGATATTATTAACAAAGCAATGTTAAAAGATCATATATGATATCATATTAATGTATATGATTATTTTAAAATTTAATAACAATTATTTCACCATTATACAAGAGGTTAACCTACCCCCAACCAAGGAAAAGTACAAGTTAAGGGTCTATTTTTTCATCTCTTCATTATCAGAGGTTGTTTATACGTAATAATCTACTGGTACCCCTTTATCATCCACATCCATGTTTCTTCAAAATGTATTTCAAATAATTATAACTATTTTAAAAAATATGGTATAAAGTAATTTATACCCTTTTTTACTTTTTATAAGAAGATTAAAAAGGAATCCTTCCATCGTTTTCCAAACAAGGTCCTTTTTAACTTTTTCGACAGAATTAAGGTAAGAATGTTTTTTTAACTTATATGGTAGGTACGGCTATTTTCCACCATTATAAAATCTTAAAAGCTTCCCTTATAAGATTATAAGAAAATTTTCAAAGTAAATGTTTTATTTTATAATTATTTTAATTTTAAATGATTTCAAAAAAAGTGATATTTCTCTCAAATAGTTTTGATTTCATCTATGTCAACATCCTTTGATGGATTTTAAGCTTATTTGAAGTTGATTTATTATGATACAAAACATCCATATTGTATTGAAGGTTTTGTTATTTTTTTGACTGGGGATTTTTTATTTTTATACCATTCATGGTATATGGAGAAAGTGTTGACATTTTGTATTCTAGTTTTAATACGAATGTTTATGTTATGTTTAAACATGTTCATATGAAGAATGTATTAGACTTAATATGTGACAGGTGGAGCCCGTTATAGCTCCTCGATGCATTGGTAGGTCTCACGAGACAAACTAGTGTCTTGGAACAAGGCCTTGACAAAATCTTATTTGTAGTCTTGGCACGAGGCCTTGGCTATGTGGTTATGATAATATGGCATTATGCATTCCATCATTATGAAAGTGGTTATTGATATTGCATGTGATTATTCTATTAGTAGAATATCCATGTGAATAAGTAAATGGAATTATTTAATTTTATTTCTGATATATTATGTTGAAGTTCAAGTTTAAAAGGCTTTTGTTTTACTTATACATTTCCTTAAATGTTTATTCTTATTTATGAAAGTTTCTGCTATATTGTTATCCTTACTGGGAATTTGAGCTCACCACTTTCTATGTTTTATTTCTCCCAGGATGTGAAGAAGTATTTAATGAATAACCTGCAAGGATAGTATGAGGGGATAAGAGTTTGGACTATGGAGACTATATTGTTGTAGTTTTAATTTTATTATGTAATGTAAACTTTATGAATGTATCTAGTTATCCCAAGGCTACTAAACGAATAGGTCTTTTGAGACTTGATCTTTCTTGTGATCATGCCAATGTTATCTAATAATTCAGCGACTCTGGGTAACTAGGGTCGGGGCGTTACAAAAGCAATCTATTAAATCAATAAACTAATAATGAAATGCATCCATATATAATATCATTTTCAAAAACTCATGGATAACAATAACTAAATTATTAATAAAGGAAATTATTAATTATTTCACTTTATGTCTAAGGCATGTGATAACCCTACCATCAATTCCATTCACAATACATTTTACAACTACTAGGAAAAAACTGATTCGGTTTAGCTAACTATACATGTACTGCCAATACCATTCAAAATAAAGTTTAAAACAACAAGGTACAAAATCCTATTATTTTTTCAAAATATTTTGTATCTTTAGACATATTGATTTATTTAGGGGATAACTATATGGGGACCATCTTATATTTTCATGTCTAATTAATTCCTCTAATATCGAATAATCAATTTAATTTTGGATAAATGTGTCTTATCCTCAAAAATCCATATTGAGTAAAAGATACATATTTATTAATATTTCACCATATAATCATATAAATTTAAAAGTAAAAACCAAATGTAAAAATGGTATAATTTTAAGTTAATAATATTATCAACTTGAAATAATATGGATATATAAGAAAAATTTAATTTCCATAGGAAACAAAATGATTCAAGGGAATGTTAATGACTAAAAAATGAATCATGAATGTGAATGTAAAAAATTTCATTGGAAAAAAATGATTGTAAACCATCCATAAAAATAATGAGGATGGTATAAATACAACATATACCCATTGGATTCAAAACAAATGGTTGTTTTCATTGATAAATTGAAATACCATAAAAATATCATTAAAAACATTCTTGTGGAAAATATTTTTTTAAAAAAATTACCTTCTAAAAATAAAATTCACCAAACATTTTGACAATAATTTTATTTTAAAATAGTCCTTGTAAAATATAAAATATTCTTTAAAATTTTGGATTGGTCATGATAGCTGGAAATTCATTAATTTTGTACATGTTAAAAGAAATATTCCTTTCACTTTTTCCATACATCCGAATGAGAATTTTTGGAAAAAATCATAAGATTCCTTGGAAATATTTTTTACAAAAGTGAAAAATGGAAAATTTTAATTTATTAAATAATTTTGAAAATATAAATACCATTTTTGAATCCGTTTTTAGAAAACATGGTTTTGGAAGAAAATATAATTCTGACTGAAGAAAAAAAATGATGTCAGGTTTCCTTAATAAAAATTTATCAATTATTTTATATACCAAATAGTATAAAAATGGTAAAATTACATTAAAATATCATGAATAACCATAATATAATAAAATCAATAGTTTTTATTTGTAAATTGGAAAATAAATTATTTCAACTAAAATTCAGGAATAAACTATCTTGATTAGAATGAGATTGTGAAATGAACCTTTAAAATGATCATAACATTGAAGTGAGAATTAATAAATGAATATATTATTTGTTTAAAATTTAAATACACATTAAAATGTGAAAATTAGACATAATTGTATAAAAATACATTATACATATAATCATTAAATGACATAATCAATGAAATAGACATTTAACCCAATGAACAGAAATTGAGTTAATAAATCTCATACTTTATGAATACTTTTGGTTGAAAATTATTTAACATAATGTATAGTAGTTTTAAACATATTATAATCTTATAATATAACCATATTAAAATTTATAATATCATATATGATCCTTTCATAGTATTTTATCACCCATTTATTAATAATATTTCATTATTTCTGGTGTTAATTTCTTTGTTTTCTAATGTGTGCTTCATCATAAAAGATCTAGTTAGTGTACATATTATATATTTTTATCATATAAAGAATACCAAAAATGGAATAATTATCATCATTATACCTCAATTATAATTTTAAAACCAATCATTAAATATGGTTATGAAAAATGATGAATGTTATGATCATGGAGTTGGTAGGTCGTATGTACACATGAGTAACGTTTCCTTTTTGAAATGATCATTGTGAAAAGAACATAGGTAATATTTTATCATTAAATAATTATAATAATGTCATAAATACCATATTATATATTTATTTTTATAATCCATGTGGTGAGTTGCTGAAAAGAGAGTCACATCTCTTTGTGAAGGTGGGAGTTCACACATACATGATTGATGTTATCATATCTAAGTTAGTGAAAAGTTAAGAAATAAAATTTTATATTATTTTTATATAATCATAAAAATTATATTAATATAACCACTATTTAATATAAATAACATATTACCATTAATTTAATCCTTATTACTTTCAATTTAAATCATTAGTGAATGACGAATGACATCGCTTCACGAGGTGGTAGTCTGTCGTACACACGAGCGACATTATCGTATCCCTTATTGAATGGAAATTTAAAAATAAATATTAGATATAATGAATTAATATGTATAATTATTTTACAAATATCATATATATAATTTGTATCCATTATAAAACCCAACCACGGAATGTTTTAATGGAAGAATGAATGACATCAGTTCATGAGGTAGTAGTCTACCGTACAAACAAATAATGATTTCCTAACTCATTTGATGAAGATAGAGAAGGTTGTAAGCCATTATATTATTATAAAAATATATGATTATATGAATGATAATGAGTTTTTTATATCACAATGATTTAATATTAATTTATGGAGGTTGAGAAAGAAATTAAATAAAGATGCTTGTTGAAGAACATTACCTCTTCTTCGTGTTTCCTTCATAGGTTTTCATTAAAGCCTTTATAGGATAGATTTATGCCAAAAATAAGGATTATAGGGTGATATGATGAAATTTTGGATGTTATTTGGGTTGGTATTGACTGATCCAAATTGGTTTCAATGTGTGAATATGATATTATAGGGGTTCCTTTTATAAGTGAGGTTAGTATAACACTTGTAATTTTTGTAAATGATTCAATAATACCTAAGTTATTATCATAAAAAAAGCTTCCATATTCATACACTAAAAAATATAATATATTATGGGGAAATATGGGCATCCAATGGGTGTTGAAAAAGATTTGAGGTCATTTTTAACCCATATCTTTTTAGTTTAACCTCTTGTTAATCCGTTTTTACCTTAACTATTGTAATTGATTTTTATTGTTCACACTATTCATTTTTTTCAAAGATTAAGTTGATATTATTATCAATTATTAATTAATAATTCCACAAACTAGAAAATTTAACATTTTTAAGGTTCTTTTATTTATAAATTTCATTTAAATAAAATAAAATTACTTTTAATTTAACAAAAATCCCTCCTTCCCATATTAGTTAATAGAAGAATATATACATTCATGACATATTATTCTCCCATATATAGTTTTTGGGTGAGTATTTGAATTTATATTAATATATATCTCTTATATATTTAGTTTAATTAGTATTTAAAAATTATTTATAACACTTTAAAATTGTGTTCTTTAAGTGAACATATAATTTATTGATTATTTATTATTGACTTATACATTTTAACCGTTATTATATTCAAATTTCTATGAATATAAAATTATTTTTAACACATGATGAAACCTCAATACTGTTATAAAAAACATATTGGTGAGATTGTTAATAATATATTATATGTATAATAATTATTAATCTTTACAAAGTTCCTTCACATTTTTTCATCCTATGAGGTGATATTTTTTGTATTCTAGTGGTTTATATATTAGATAGGTATTCATTATATAATTCAAAAAAAAATATCATAAAAAATGATTTCTTTTGGTAATTTTATGATATACACTATCAGTAAGTTCATAAATAACTATTTAAAATGAAAAAAAACAAAATATTTGTATCTCTCTCATCATGTAAACATAATATCAACGAATAGAAGTATAAATAATATCTCTAGTTGATATGACTATAATTTATTTTTCTATAGCGTGAAACGTCATCAAACTAAAAAAATTCTATATATTCATTTGAAAAAATTAAATTATTATTCATTGTTTGGTGACCATTTCATTTGAAAATATAATTTATATATAGAGATAAAATTTATAATTAATATTTATCCACTTAGGAATCTTATTTAATCTATTAGGATATAATGGGAAATATTTTCACAAAAATGATTAAAATATTCAATTGCAACACATTATATTTCAACAACACATTATAGATCATTGATTACTGTTGAAAAAAGAATAATATTTGATAACAACTACATTATAATGATCGTAAAACTTATGATGTTAATTATATTATATCTTTTAAAACTAAAGTATTTATTCATGGATTATTTGACTTGTTCTCAAGGGTAGAGAGGCTTGTTAGGTTATAAAATAAGGGTAATAGGGTCTTCCATATTTAAACTTTATTATATTGGTATCATGTACCCAATTGAAGGACACTAGGTACTTTATAGCCTAGGCTATATCCCATAAGGGGTTGGATCCTCACATTGTGATAGTTGGGTGTGGAATGGTTTCCTGGTAGAAGAATTAGGTACATAATAGGGTTTGACTGGGTACTTAGTGTCCTCATAAATTTATTTTTAGGGAATTTCATTAACATTTCCTTTTTACCCTTTTTAACCCTCTATGTTACCTTTCCTCAGCCCCCAGTCAACAAGAAATGATTAGAGGGATTATCCTGGTATTCTAATTCTTCTTCAACCACTCATCTTTTTTATTCAACCGTTTATTTTTATTGTAGTTCTTCTCTGGTGATTCTAACATCATTTTTACTATGATATCTCATTTTCCCTTTTTTATCTTCTTTTAGTGTGAATCCCTGATATTAAGGGTTTATGGTTGATTTAATGGATTTGGTTGATTGGTCTTGAATCTAGTGTTTCATCATGGAAATTGTGATTCCTTAAGCTCAAGGTAGGAGTGTTTACCATGTTATGGCATTTATAAGTGGTGGTATGGTCTGTCATTTTTCATCAAAATGTTATTAATTTGTTATTAAAGTTTTTTTTGGGTCTATATTTCTAAATTTGGCTCCCTTAGAGGGTAGATATGGGAAAATGGATTGATTGTGATGAATCCATTCATTGTTCCATTATTTTTTGGTAAGTATATTTTCATTTTTTAGTCCCAATATGAGTTATTCGATGTTTTTAAGGCTTGAGTAAACTCATGTATTAATAGAGTTTTATAGGAGATGAACTCATTATAATGTATAGGTGTCAATGGGTGAGGATGGATAGTAAAAAAAATTTCCTTAGAGAAATTAATGTTGGGTTTTAAGGACTTTCCCATGATCACTGTAGTGTGTGTTAGTTTTTTTGGAAAACATGTTTTCCTAGTGAGTTTGGTGTTGGCCATGATAACCATGATGTTGGTTTTATATAATTATTTAGGTTATTTTTTCATGCGAATATACCCTAAGGGGATTATTTGGTTTACATTTGAATTTTTATATTATGATTTCTTTCACATAACTCATCCTTGATTAGTGATGTGTGAGTCATAACCTTGGGACTACACCATAAGGTTATGGTTTGGCTTGTTTGTTAGATTGAATATTAAGATACCATACTTAGAACAATTTAGGGGTGATTAGTAGATATGAGGCTTAGCCATGGGACCTTTCCTTGAGTGGATGTTTTAGCACACATAAGAAATTTTCTATTGTTATACCCTTCTTGAATAACGTTCTAAATACCACTAGGTTCCCAATACCAACGTACATCCACCTTCATTATGTATGGATCACCACAAGTATGGTTAGGGGTCATGGTGACATGGTTAGAAAATAATTACCCAACATTGGTGCATACTTATTTGTATTTAATTATTTATTATCATTCAAGGCATCCACTTATAGATATCTCATGCACTTATGGTAAGGGTGTTTTATTAGTGTTCTACAGTGTTTTATAACTCACACAATTTATAAGAATATTAGTGCACTTTTTGTCTTTTTTCAGGAATTAAACTAAGGAAAAGATCCCTATATTAGGTTGTTCAGTAGTTGGAGTTGATCAGTGATAAATTTTATTCCAACACATACTATAGGATATTTTATTATTATTTCTCTCATATTATTTTTAACGTTTTTACATTACATTTGTTAATACACTATTTCTAAAAATCCTTTTGAATGATAGTCTATTACTTACTTATTTTACATTTTATTATATCATGGATTATTATTATATATTTGTATTTCTATAGTTTTAATTCTTATTTTTATATGCTATTATGTTTATAATATTTATATTATCGATGGTATCAGATATCAAGTACATAGTCTCTCCACTTTATGGCTCAATCCCTCACAATTAGCTGAGAGCCTCTTATACGGGGGTGCAAATGAGAAATTAAAATACACATTATCTATCCCTGTCAACCAAGATAAGGTGTAATAAAATGGACATAGTACCCTTTTATTATAAGTTTTTCTTTAGGGTTTGGTGGAATGGAGATTGGATGTTTGGGATTCAGGTTGGAAGTTATTCTAGTTATTGGGAAACACCTTTATAGTGGATGTTTGAGTTTTCATGGTAGTATGATTTCTTTTTATTGTGTATTATTATAGTTTTATGTTGTTATCAAGTGATATTTTGATTTTAATATTTCTATGTTTTCTCTATTATAGGGTGGGGGTAAATGAGTTCATTTGAAATATAGGTTCTCATAACATGAACTTATTTGCATGTGATTAAAATTGTTCTAAATTGATTAAATTATAACAATAATATATTTCATGTTTTCCCAAATACATTATTAATGACGTATAATTAATTTAACAAAATCATATTGAAATTTTTTTATATATTATTGTAACTAATTTGTAAGTAAAATTGATATAGTCTTGGGACATGGGTGAGTGATTGTTGGTTTGTCCTAGTGGTTGTGGGTAAATACTTTTGTTGTGTATCGTAGGGTCATTATATGTGTGTTCACTTATTAAATTTTATATTATATTAATATTTAATATTATAAAATTTGTTCTCTATTTGTTATTTGGATTTCAGAAAACAAAATCCACAAAAATTCGACAAGGGTCCACCTTGGGATTAGATTTAAGACTTTTCTCATATCGAGAATTCTCATATTATACCTTAAAATTCTCAAGAGGGTCGTAATCAATATAATCATGAGTCTTCACTAATAATTCAGGAATTTTAGTCACTTCAACCCAAGTTTTTTCATATCATATCTTTTAGTGGTGGATGGATAGATTAGGAATGGCCTACTATGGTAGAATATTCCTAGGATTTCCAAATACCACACCCTCTTAATTTATTGTGAATGGATATTCCTTAGGATTATGAGTGATATATTGATATCATACAGGGTTTATTTAGTAAAATATAGATACTTGATGGCATTCGTGTGAATCCGGTATACTACATGCCCTAGGTATCCACTAGGACATGGTGGAGAATTATAGTTCATGTCAAGAAGAATGAGGTCGTATCATGGGGTAATTCAAGAGAATTTTATTTGATGTTTTCCCCTATTTCATTGAATGATGATCGATCAATGTATATTATGAATCTATAATATGGGATAATTATTTTGATAGACTATAACACCCTTTTTTTCAAGTCATTAGGCTTTTCTCCCTCAAGAATTGGGAATGAGGCCTATAAGTCCCAAAGGATTGATATTGAACTTTGAAAAGAAGTTTGGTTTTATGTGAGAATGTTTAATCTAATATCATGTACTATTTTTTTAAAGTATCTTACCATTGATAAGGGTTTAGTTGAAAATAGTTTATCATGCCATCTTCCTACTTTTAGTGGCCCAAGTAGTATCCTATTTAGTGGATCTGTTGGTACCTACCATGGTGGTAAGAAAATGATGTTAGATAAGATGTATAAGGGTGGTGAGATATACACTAGGCTATGAAATGGTTCCTTTCTTCCCCCATGTGTTTTTATTTTATGAAATTGGGTCATTATAGAAGCTCTAGTTCTAGTCAATCGAGAGAGTACCATGCATGTTATAAGAAAGAGTATCTTTAATTTAACCATACTAGCATTCTTTAGTAAGGTTTAATTAATGGTTCAAATAAGACTCTAGTATTGGTATATTGATTAAGGGTGTATAATATTAATATTATGTCTTTGTCTGTGAGGTCATCATGAGGATATATTTAATGTTCTTATGTGTAAAAGTAGTTACCTACACCTTAGGGGTTAATTCATGTGAGTGGGGAATTATAGGGTCATGGAAATGGATCTAAGTAAGGTTGGTTTTATGGATTGGATAAGGTTTTATCTAATGTACAAGGGGTTTCTTATTCCTTGAGAGGTTTATTTTCAATTTATTATATGATTTCTATTTCTTTTTTTATATAGTAACATTTATTTCATTTATTTATCCTCTTATGGTATTTGGATTACGATAATTTGTACTGTTATCTCTTAGTCGATTGGTTCTTGATAAAACTCTTGGGAATAATTTGGGTTGTATTTGGTGTTTCCAATTCTTTGTTCTAGATGTTTGAGGCTATATAAATTTATTGGATTTCCTTATTTTAGATGTGATGATATTTGACATTATAATTGGGATGGACTAACTAACATAATTTTGAATTTCTATTTATTTCTATTAAAGGTGGGTGAATTTTTTTCACTGGTGGGAGAGTAGTATTTTATTCCGGATGAATGGGATTTAGAGGTAGGTGTAGTATGACATGACCTCAGTTAGATATTGGCCATTATAGTGTAGGTGGTGATTATAGTTCTTATAATAGATCAAATGAAGGTTTCAAATAAATTTCCCTCTCTAGTGGATTTTTTTAGGATAGTTTCTTTGATAATTTATTGGGGATTCCTACATAGATATAGATAAAGTTCAAAATTTAATTAGTTTTTGGTGTAGAGCATATATTCATAACTCTTTACGGTAAGTGACTGACCAAACTAAAAAAATTTAAAGTGAATATCAAGGACCTTTATGTGAAAGGTTTTATTCAAACGAGTACCTATCCATGGAGTTCTCAAGTTTTTTCACCAAAAAGATTGGTGGTACCCTAATATTGTGCATGGATTAAGGGTGTCTATACCAATTTATAGTAGTGAAAATGCATCCATTTCCATAGATAGACAATATATTTTATTTTTCTATGATCTCGATGGTCCTCCAAGATTAACAGATAATCAATAAATAATCAATTATAGTTTAGGGTGGAGGATATACCAAAGATACTATTTAAGATTAGGTATGTTTATATAAGTATATTTTTATTTCATTATATCTTATGAATGTCTTTGTAGTGTTAATGAATCTCATGAACTGGATTTTTCAACCATTTCTAGACTCATTTATCATGGTATGTTTCCATGACATTTTTGTACACTCATGAACCCAAGAGTTTCATGTCAATATCCTAGACATCATATTTATTATGTTATGACAATAAAATATTTAGGTTATGAAATCAAATTCTCACTTCATGATTAAGTATTTTACCTTTTTAAATCATTCTATATCAAAATATGGGTTCATAATCTATCTAGAAAAATTGGAGGTGGTGATATGATGGGTATAAACTGAGAATGTTTTCAATATTTAATGATTTATTGGCTAAGATGGGTATTATTTGATGTTTATTTAATACATTTATCACATAGTGTCACTGATGATAACATTGACCAATAAGTTGGTGGAATTTTTGTTGACCAATTGATGTTTTTAGTGTTTCTGGGAGTTGAAATATAGGTTTATTTCTACTCAAATTCTGATTTTAGGGGATCAAGGGAATATTTATATCAGTATCTTCTATGGTTGTTCGACTAATTATTATAATATTGAGATATTGGGTGGTCTCTTATATATATAATCATTTATTACCCTATGATTGGAACTAACATAACCATGACTTGGAGCAAGTTATTTTGGTTCATTCCATAAAGTGTTTATGAAATTATATCTTCAATGATAGATTATTCATCTATATTTACTATAAGAGAATACATAATATTTTTCCTTAATAGGACATGAACCTATGGTAGAGTTATTGAGTTGATTGTATATAAATTTTTGACTTTGAGATGGAATATCCCCCAAGGAAGGGGAACATCTTGGTAGATTTTCTAAGTAAGGAGATGTTGGATCAAGGAAATTGGATGTTTAGTGCATAGTGGTAGATGATGGTATTGATCATTTTTTAGAATATTTATTTTTCATAGGAATGATAGAATATTAACATTACCCCTTTATTTATTACCTCTTCATTAGTTTATTCGGTGAAGGAAAGTAAAAAAATCTTGATTCTGGTATCTTTATTATGAGAAAATAACTCATGGGAGATGACATTATTCCATCATATTAGAACAATGAGGATGGGGTGTTATATGTCCGTGGTAGGGTGTTATTATATAGTTCCATGAGAGAAGATTTAATTAGAGACTCTCATTCCTCACACTATATGGTGCACCCAATGCCAAAAAATAATCACCATGATATAATATGTCATTTTTGGTGGATTGGAATGAGGAAATATATCACATAATTTGTTTCCCATTTCCTTCTCAATTATGGAATAAATGTGGAGAACAAATGACCATGTGGGTTGTGTTAACCCATTATAGTTCTAGTATATAAGTGTTATGTGGTGATTATGGACTTCTTCAGAGGACTACCTAGTGCCTTTAGGGGTGATGATGTAATGTGGGTTGTTGTTGACCAATTGGAGAAGGATATGTTGGAGTATGTTCCACGGAACCCCCATTCACGGAAATTTCAATTATTTATATATTCAATTTCCTTAACATTAATACATATTTTATCACATGAAAAGTGTTCTTCTCTATAGAATTAATGTGATAATGTATATATAGTATTTTTTTCATTGAAATTTTATTGATTTTTCATACTATAATGAGTTCCTTGAAGATCCATGAATGTATTAAAAAATATATTTCCTATGGTCTGGAAGAAATTATCAAATAGTACATAGAAGGTATTTAGTCTATCAATTGTTGGATTCTGATAAGAAGATAATTCATCAAATACTGACAGTTTAAACTTTTTAATCTCTAATAAATAATTTTATTAGGACAAACCCACTAAAAGGAATTCCATATGTTATGTGTGCCACTTGAAATTATTTTTTATGGACTTTTGTAATGGTCCTTAGATTTGATATTAATATTCTTGAATATGATAAATCATTTACATTAATATATTAATGAAAACTATGATCACATATTCTAGAGGTGTGGTAGGATATGTTTGGAGCATCATTAGTGAAATGAAATTAACGAATAAGTTTAAAAATTATGTGTCCCTTAGAAGACTAGATGATTATATCTCATTCCCTTTTATTGAAATGGATCTATATGATTAAGACCACTGAAATAGAGGTTTATTTAGAAGTTCATTTTTTGTAATAAAAGGAAAATATATTAAACATGCTGTTTAATGAAAAAATCATGAAACTTACATAATATGATATCGATAAAATGTGATTATATTAAACAGTAATCATTCATATATAGTTTTCCTCATTGTGACATTATTTTCTCTCTTTATTCTTGCCTTGATGTTTTTTACGCTAATATTAGACTTTAGGCTCACCTGATTCCACTATGAAAGATCCCTAGATGGTCACACACTAAGTGTATCAAGAATCTTAAATGAATTTAATTATACTTTATTATTTGTGTAAATTTTATTCTCAAGACTAAGGAATAATAAATGTCCATGTTTTTTTATCGTAAAAATTCATTCAACTGTATTTCCAAATTGAAATATATGTGAGTTAAATATTAAATAAATATTTAATTTATAATTAGTTAATTTAATATTAATTTACATATTAGAAAAATAATATAATGATATTCATTTCATTAAATAAATTTTTCTTAATATTCAATGATCAATTAATCTCATAGAGGATTAGCTAGATGAGGTAAGGGTCTAAATGGATTGATATATTTTCATTAATTCCATTTAAATTAATACTGATTTGTTTTTTAAATAAATGATATCTAAATATTTTCAATTTAGGGAACATCATGTAATATAATAATGATAATATTAATATTATTAACCATCAGGTTTAAATATAAAAATAAATTAATTAAGGGCCTATGTTAATTCTTGTGAACAGTATATTCTCTCAAGATAATTATCTTAAGACCAAATAGAAATTCTCCATAATATTCTCAATAATGAGAGACGATCATCCCACCCATACCCCTCTATACTAGCATCAATATAGATAAAACATCATTATTATAAGGGATTCAAATTATGATCAAAAACAAATGTTGTAAGATCTATGGATATTCTTTGTTAAAAACATGACTTATAATGGGATGATCCAAGGTTCATGGAGAACGTGTAGATAATGCTAGATATATTCTACTTTGGATCCTTAATTTAAATATAAATTTAAATTGAATTCATTAATATTGTAATAATTATCAAATGAGAAAAAAATTATAAATTAAATATAAATTATATGTCTAAAGATTAACACATTGAATATTTTATTATTGTGTTCATCTAGTTATGGGAACATAATATGAAGAAGTTGATGAAAAAAATTCCCTTGAATGAACCCAAACACATCCTCTATTTCCTAAAACCTTGAAGTGGTATCAAATAAAACACATATTAATTTATAATTTATTTATTTTTTATTGAAGAATTATGCATTTGGTTATTGGTTTTCTGTTTCTAGTTTTTTGTTCTTAATCTAAAAAGTTGAGATACTACTATTGTTCAGTTTCATATAACTATTTGAAGGACTATAACATATAATAATTCTCAAAGATTGCATCTACAAGTGATGAGTATTCTAGTATAGTGACAAAGACACATGACATGTTATCGAAAATGACCCATCATCTACCCATGGTCAACCATGGTAGAATGAGCCACTTCCATCATGAAAATTTATGTGGGAGACAAATACATTATATCACCACTAATATAATACTAACCACCCATTGGAATTTTGTCGACATGGTTACATGGAATATAGTTGGGGTAAACACTTTGTAACCCCACATAGTTTGACCCCATGGAAATTATGCAATCTGTATGGTCAAAGTAAATGAAATGTAATTAATACACACCACATATATACTTTTATCCAATAAAAAATATACAGATGTGATTATATGGTGTGTTCCAACTATACACACCATATAATGTATAAAATAATGTGTTTAATACACATTTAGTACCTAGTAGTTTCATATAGGTAAACAGAAAATTAATACAAGTTGTGTAGTTGCCTATATATTTCGTGTTACCCATACCCCCTAACATAAGGTACATGTAAAGATATGAATGTTCAGTGAGTGAAACACATGGGAAGAAAATTTGATTATATAAAAACTAAGATTTACTATATTTATCTGGTTGTACATAACATATGATATGTTTTTCCCTATAATTACAAATCAAGTGATTTTTAGCAAGACATATGAAATTAAATTCATAAATAAATTATTTTATATGTTATTTTTTAAACACGTTATGTGTATTTTTTTCATGCACATTGTGTACTTAATGGTAATTGAAAGTGGTACTCAGTGTATATATTTAATCATGTTGTGTTTCAAACTTTTCATGAAAACTACATGGTTTTGACCAACTAAAAAACACCATATAATATTATGAAATTCCCTATAAGTACATAGTATATTATAAGAACCATATAGAGCATAAGTAAAATGCCATGTAAGTAAAATTACATATCATATAAGGTATAAGGGTATACATCTTGTTTCATCTAGTGAATATCAAGTATATTAAATTCCAAATTGAATTTAAATCTGAGAATAATGGTAGATGTTGTGTGTCGGTCAGTAAACATATTGTATAAAAAATTAAAATTGAAATTAATTAATTTAATGTATTTAAAATTACAAAGGATGGGAATATCAAGGACAATTTTGAGGTATAATTAAGATAAAATAATTAATTTTTCAATTGTAACATATTAATATTTTATGGTATGTATCTTTTTAAATTTAATATCTTTGAAGTCTTATATTACACGCAACACCCATCTTAAACAAACAATGAAATATTATTATAAAATATCTATTAAATTGGGGAGAATGAATTTTATTAACCATGTTATGAAATTTATATATTATACATTCAATAAATTTTTTTACATTAATCACATATATTTGATAGTCCTAAGTTAAAAATAATTCCAATTTTACGAATAAAAATCTATATATTTTTTAAAAGAAGTTTTACCACCATTTAATGGTGAAATTTTTTTAAACATAATTTTTACACCATTATAAAAAAATTAAAATATAAAATTATTTTTGGAAAGGATAATGTTAGGATTTTAATAGGGTGATTTTTTGTATTTTTTTTATAAGTTTCATTTTTTGATTAATAGTTAACAATATTGTATTTTAATTGAAAACATACATTCCATCTAAATAATTTATAATGTTAAATTATATTTTAATTTATTTTTATAGTGATATTAGATCATTATAAATATATTAATACAATTTTTATTATTTTATTTTATTTAATATTGAAATTGGACATAAAAACATTTCAAACATTTGAATATTTTTACTTTAAAAACTTGTTGATGTGTCCTGTCTGTAGGATTAATATTAAATTAATTATGAAAACATATATTAAATGAATTTTAAAAAATAAATTCCATAATTGGAATCATAAGTTCCAATTTTATTAAATATAACATTTTTAGTTTTGTCCAATATGATTTGTAACATTATTAATTATTATTACCATGGTAAAGCGAAATTGGGTTAAAATAGAGTAATAAAGGGTATAAATAATATGATGTGAAATATAAAATGACCATAAAAATTTCCATAATTTTATTAGTTGAGTAAATTGTATACATATTCATTAAATTTTTTAAAATATGTCATTTTCCCATTTCTATGTGATTATGACATTTATAATATTTTTTTAATGAAATGGAAATGACAGCACACATTTATATTATTAAAAAATAAAAAAAAATTAATAAGTGGTTATATAGAGGATTTGTATGACTATAAATAGTAATTTTAAAGATAAAAAATTATATTTTTCATGATAATATTTTTATAATAATTAGTGAAGAAATAATTTCCTAAAATTCTTTCAGAATGGTGATGTAGTAATTATTTTATTAATGGAAATATCCACTAATTACTTTTAAAAATTTTAAAATAAATATAATTTGATATAATTAATGTGATAAAAGATTTATATAAGTGAATTTTACATATTTGCGGTTTGTAAAAAAAATGGATGTTATATTGTTGTTTTTTATTTTTAAGAGTAAATGTAATGAATAGACTCAAATTTGAAATTATTTATACTTTAGAATAAATAATATTATATTTAATGATATAAAATTTATAAAAATATTAATTCAGTGTAAATGGTTATTATAAAGATAATAATATTAACCATGATCCATTTATGGTTATTTTTTCATTTTATAGTAATAATATTAACCCTAACATAGTAAACATCCTTGTTGTCATGATAAGAGTTAAAAGGATAAAATTTGGGTTAAAACCAAAAGTCAAGGATAATAATTTGACCGAAACTTGTGTAAAAATTATTGGATGAAATAATTTGAAACCATACTCATATTATATTAAAAATCACTTATTTTTTATCTATTTGTAATTTGGTAATTAATTTATATCTATTTAATAATTTTGGCGTCTTTTAAAGTACCCTCTCATGTCAATTATAAAAGGTAACTCCTTTCTTCACTTATTTACGTCACATTGAGGCATCTTCCTCTAATAACCTATAACCATTTCTCTTTTCAACATCTATATCAATGTAATATAGGTTTTATAATTCCAAAAAAACCCACCCTAGATCCTTTAAGATAAGATTTGAAGGAATTATACTAATGAATAGGAGTTTAAAGAATGTTCGACCAAAAATAATTGAAAGGTAAGGATTTTCTCATCTCACTTTTACTGCTATAATATTTAAGAATTATTAACCACTTATTTATTATGTGTAGTGTATATAATTCAATTTCATATATCATATCATGAATATTTTTATCTTCATGGTATTCAATATATCTTTTGATAATTATTACTTTTATGGGGCATACAATTTTACTGATTACATGGGGTTAAGGAATTTCATAACTCAATTTCCATTCATTATGTTAAACATATAATTATTTTATTTTATTCACGATTATATTTTGTTTTAACTGATTCATTATTACATTATGTTTTACTTCCAATTATTCAAGGTGGATTTACTATGGATATACATAATAAATTAATTTTCTTAACCCTCACTTTAATGAATGAATATCTTTAAGAGACATTATTTTAAAACTTATCTTTTTAAATTTTCACATAAAAATATCTTTGTTTTCTTTGTACACGTTTTCTTATAATATTTCCAAAAAAATTCTATTCTCTTCTGATTTTTTAAATTCATTTTTACACATGTTTTACTTTTTAAAATATGTTTTAAAGGTATATTTTATATTTTTCAAAAAAGGTTCATTGAAACATTTATAAAAAATATAGAAGGAATTTTTTTAACATGTACTTCATGAGTGCATTTTACCACCAGCATGACACCATAATGATTTTAATATGAAACTAAAAGTTTACAATGTTATTTTCAAACAAAACATTTTATTTTATAATTACACAGCATTTTAAAATTAACTTGTTTTCAATGTTAAAAATCATATTTTCCTCAGGAATTTTTCTTTGATCAAATTTGAAGTAATTTAATTTCTTCCATCATCCTTTATTGAATCTTATACTTCATTGAGGTTAATATCTCATAGTTCTATCTTCCAAACATTATTAAATATTTTATGATTAGTTTGACTGGGGGAGTCTTGATATTATGTATGGGAATTTCTTCTAATTTGGATAGTTATTGATTTTATTATATCATGTTGATTTTGTTGTATTATTTATTCATTTGAGGAATTAATTGGACTTATTAAGTGCATTTTGGGTCCACATATAGAGACTTAATGCATCTGTTGGTTACATCAGACAAACTAAATTGGGTTTTGTCTAAGGAATTACTCCTTTATTTGATTCATGAAATGATTCCTTAATAGTATTAGATTATGGGAACATAGCCTTGATAGTATTATATTCCTACCCTGAATGATTGACAATATTATTTTATTTTTAGGAGGCCTCTGTAGTTTTTTTTATTTTTGAAATTTTGAATTCCATCATTATAAAACTAGTTATAAATTTCCTTATCATTATTCTATTAGTATAATATTAATGGTAAAGTTTTATATCTCATGAGATTATTTATATCAAATTATTTTATCTTATTTTATTCCATAAATATTATTTTCAAGTTATTTATTAAATGGAATGTGTCTAAAATTACTTAAATTTTCCTATTATTTATTCTCATTGATTAATGCTATATTTTGTTGTACTTAACCCTTACTGAGAATTTTAGCTCACCCCATTATTGTGTTTTATTTTTCCCACAATTTATAAGACATTTATTATGATTCATATGTAGGGATAAGATGTAGTAATAATAGTGTTCTTATAGGAGTTTCTATGTTTTATCATAAATTTTTTATTATAATTTAATATCTAAGAACGTGTCTACTTTTCCAAAACCACTAAACTATTTGGTCCTTTACGATATGATTCCTTATATCTTATGCTAATTAAATAAATTAACCACTAACTTTGGAATACTAGGTTTGGGGGATTTATACATGGTATTATAAAATTTTTAGTAGAAAACATGTGAATTATATTTTAGGAATCATGGATTAGATAACAAAACCCTATAATAGAATTTTTTAAATACTCCCAAAGAAACTATGCTCCTGATTTAGAGATTAATAATGCCGGAATTTTTAATTTGTGTTAAGTTTGTCACTATTTTTGATATTAAACATTATGTTTCATAATTATTTTATCCAATTTAGTGTATACTATTTTCTATAAAAGAAATCTAGTAGAAATAATTGTAAAACTACTGGAAATTAGATCTTTCCCAACGCTTCTATACCAACTGTTTGCAAAAACCATTGGTATAGGTCCCCTTTCCCAACGGTTTGGCCAAACCGTTGGGAAATGCCCCCCAAATATACCACATTTCCCAATGGTTTGGCCAAACCGTTGGGAAAGGTCCCTAAATATGGCACTTTTCCCAATGGTTTGGCCAAACCGTTGGGAAAAGTGGCCCCCAAATTCAACATCCTCCATAGAATTAAAATCACAACCAAGTACCTATACCAACGGTTGTTAAAACTGTTGGTATAGGTCTATACCAATGGTTTTAACAACCGTTGGTATAGGTACTTTCATTTTTTATCGGACCTTTGTACCGATAACATTATATAAATCAAAATTTAAAATATTTATGAGAATACATATATATAGTTATGTAATTATGATCACAAAAGTCATGTTTGGTTAGTGGTTGAGTCATTCAATGATAAACGAGGGGTCCTGGGATCAAATCACAGTGGATGTTTTATTTTTGGAATTTATATACCAACGGTTCAATTACCGTTGGTATAGATTTCATATTACTTATACCAACGGTTACCAAAACCGTTGGTATAGGTCTATACCAATGGTTTTTGGAAAACCGTTGGTATAGACCTATCCCAACGGCTTACTTGGCTACGGTTCTCCAAACCGTTGGTATAGGCTATACCAATGGTTTGGAGGCCTATACCAACGGTTCCAAACCGTTGGTAAAGGTTAGTTTTCCAGTAGTGTACCTACATCAATGAATATGATCCAAAGAGTAAGAATGATTGTTTTTTACTTGGGATTAAGCTAATATTTCCAAGGGAACTAGTATCCCAAACAATTTCATAATATGATTACCTAATATCATGTGCTAAAAAGATATATAATGAGTATTCATAGTATTATATCTTTTGATGGAGGCATTATAATAAGAGGATTTCTAGGGAAAAGATGAAATAAGAGAAAGAAGTTTCTCCCCACATGTGGTAATTATGGAAAGAAACATCATAGTTCTTTCTTTAAGGGAATGGGATTCTCCAATATGTTTATAAGGAATTGAAATTATTTTAGTGACATAAAGTGTATGAAAAATGTTCCCAATATACAATGGATCAATTTAAAAGGATGGGGAACTATTTAAATCAATGTTATAAGAATCCAAGGAACATGCCTCAGAAGAAACTAATGAGTCGTGGTCAAGAATATGATCTGAGCATAGATAAACAAAAATGACTAATGTGGTTATGCTTGGATTAAATAATTATGTAATTTGAGTATTTTATCAATGATTTATTATTCATAATAATTATGGAATAAATAAGGATCATATTGTATTACATTTTTGTTAAGGATTTGAAATCATATGATGAATACTATTAGAAACTAAGATATGTGATTCATTTGTAAGTGGATATTTTAGAGAATAAAAAATATTTTGGGAAGATATCTCAAAATATGTTCTTAATTTTGGAATAATAATGATAATGGGATGTTTATGGGAATTTATTAGGGACAATATAATTAGTTAGTAATTTTTTGGTTTATAAAGTATACAATATGTTTGGATTTAAGGAATATAATAAATTACTTTAGAGATTATTAATTTTTTAATTAAGGTTTTACATTGATCATGGTATTCATATATTTGATATGTGAAAATAATATCTCCATTATATTCTTGGAGTAATCTATTTTTATGTTTACTTTGTAAATTTCATGACCTTCCTTCAAAAAATTAAGACTTTGAATTCGGACAGATGTATTTTGTATGAGTCTTATGATTCAATACTTATGGAATGGATAAAGTTGAACTTTAGATATTATTTTGTTAACAATTTTGGATTAAGTAAATATTTAATGTAAAATGGAATTACTTTTGAATATTATGATTCATTAAAGTGATTCGTGCATGAAAAAATCAACTTGAATCTCCATTTCCTGGTGTAAGAAATGGAAATAGATCAAAGAAAAACCAATGGAATAGATTAGGATTATATATAAAGTATGATTATTTTATAAAGCACTGATCTGGATAGTAAAATAATTCAACTCTAGGAAAAAGGATTTTGGAAAAAAAATATATATTTAGTTTTCTTTCAATTAAATCAATGGTCTTTTAACCAATCACAGATTTATAGTTTTGTGATGGGTAACTTTATAATTACCATGTTCATTTTCACTCTCTATCATAATGTGATAGTTTTATTTTTATTCCATTTTTAGGTTTCAATTCCCACTAATGTTCTCTTCTTCTAAAGCCTAATTTTATGGTGACCTTCACATTTCCTTTTCCCTCTTATTATGGGAATTATTTATTAAACCTATTTATGATGTGGGTTTTCTAAAAAGGAATATTCCCATATCAACCTTTAATTTTCAATGTGAAATATCCAATTTAGAGGAAACTATTTATTTAAGTATGGGAGATGTAAAACCCCATGATTTTATGGTATATCTCTTCTTAAATTTAATTTCTTTAATAGCTTACATTGCACACAACATCCAGCATAAATGAACAATGAAATATTATTATAACCTATCCATTAAATTGGATGGAAAAAATATTAATAAAAATATAATGAAATTAATATATTATATCTTCAATAAAAAAAATTATATTCATACAATATATTTTATAGGCATAAGATAAAAATAAATCCAATTTTATCATTGAAAGCTATACTTTTTTATAATGGTAGTTTTACCACCTTTTAATAGAACACATGTATTAAAACTAAATATTGACACTTTTATAAATTCTATTTTATTAACTAAAATTTATTTTTTAAATAGGAATGTCAAAATTATCTTAGGGTGCATTTTTTGTATTTTTCTGATAATTTTCATTTTTTGATAAATATTTAAAAAAACTACATTTTATTTGAAAACTAAATTTTAATAAAAATAATTTATAATTTGAAGATCTATTTTAAATTATTTTTAAATTAAAATTAGATAAAATATACATCTATTAATCCAATGTGGTTCATGAGAATCAATTTCACATTGAAATTTTATATAAAACATATCAAACATTTGAACATTTTTAATTTAAAAACTCATTGTTTCATCTTTTCTGCAAGATTAATTTAAAACTTATTTCTATAAAATATGTTAATTAATCTCACAACATTAACCAATACAAGTCTTGAGACACAATTACCCAAATCCAACCTCTATAGTCTAGGGGCTGGTGACAAGCATTGAACGAGTAACTAACCTTAAGAGGCCTTTTCCTAAGTACATGTATGCACACATGGAACCATTTAAATGAAAAATTGTAGTGGGAGTAAAATTAAAAGAAGTTAAAAATTTGAAGGAATAACCATGAATGAAAAACTACAAGAAATTAAAAGAGTACAGTAATGTAAATTGAAAATGATTGGGGGAAATACACACACAATCAGAAATTGGTCCCCACCTGATAAAACTTGAAACATAAATTGATGAGAGATCTCAACTTCTAATATCGAAGATATGACCACTATACATGGTCCAAATTACTAGGTATCCCTAATATCTTTTGAATAAACTATTTACATGTTCTTCATTAATATAAGATATGAAGTTTGTGGGAAAATCCCATGTATGGGTGATTATATACATACCTAGTGGGATGACCCGAATGTTGAAGGGGGTTAGTAAGAGATACAATAGGAATTGAAATAATGTAGATAAAAAAAGAAAAAATTACTAAATGATAATAGATCAAAACAAACCTAGAGGGTGAGTAACCTCATCCAAACACAAGTGGCTCAAAACTATGTGTTGATGACTACATGTTGAGTCTTTTCAACCTATTGAAGTATAATAGAATTTTCCAATCGTGAGAATATAAACATGAAAAACATGTGGCGTACCCCATGAGTCTTCATATACCATGGAAAGAGGGTAACCAAGTACAAATTATAAATATATAGTTTTTAGAAAAATACCAAATGAGAGAGAAAGTTGATATCTATCTCACAACACATCCCAAGAAGAAGAGTGTCCAGTAGTTCCGAAAGTCCATCAATGATACCCGACATCTCACACAACTTACCAAAAGTTACTATGTGAAGGAACATGCCTCACCAATATGATTCATAGATGATGTGAAACAAGATAAAAGTAGAGAACCCACACTATAGTGTGTCAGTGGATTTCACTATATAAATATCAATAGAGGACTCGTGCCCATGCTGATGTGGGTTCTACTCTATTTCCTTAAGGACCTATGCCCTAGTGTGATAGGGGGTTCCACTTAGAAGGTAGAGGACTCATACCCAATAATATGGGGTTTCTACTATATATTTCTAGAAAACGTACCCTAGTGTTATAGGTGAGTTCCACTCTAGTCATCAAAGGCATGTACCATATCTCATTAGGGGTTCTACTTAGTCGGTAGAGGCCATGCACCCATGATTATGGTGGAATTCCACTATACAGGTCGAGGACTTGTGCCCTGGTGCGACAGGGGGGGTTACACTTTAGTCATTGAGGACCCATAACCTATCTAATATTGGGTTCCACTCAGGGGTAACTATAGAGGACCCATGCCCATGCTGACTGCGGGTTCCACTCTAATATGAATCATCTAGTAATCCCGAATAATCACAACCTTATTCGGGCATATCCTCAAAAAATATTTGGTCGTTGAACATTTTTCATCATATCTTGAGGGCCAAAAAGTAAGGAACTATCCCATTCAATGTTAAAAAACTCTCAAGATATGCTACTTGTGGGGGGAAATCTGAGTCCAAGCAAATGAGATATGGAATACTGATGTTTCCTCTAAAGGATGAAATGGATACACGACATGTAAGGGGACCAACAGAGCATGTGGTCCCGCTCCTTTTCCTAGTTGTGTCCTTGTATAGTACATAGATTTATACCCATGTATGGATACACTACATGTTGGGAGTCTCCACAGCATGTCGTAGTACTTGAGTTCTCGGCTTGTGTGCTTTACAGTGTCTGTGTAGTTTACCCCGTGTCTGTGTGCTTTGATACAAGGAATGTTTTCCAACAAAAGTTGATACCCATGTGATCTTTTCATGTATGTTTACTCAAGTGAAAGTCATTTTCTTATCATTGTGCATTGTCACATGTCTCATCCACACAATGAATGTGGTACACAATATGTGGGAGAACTAGATAACATTCCATCCATATAAAACATTGAGACCCTATATATCATAGCTAGGAGACTACCTGTCATATGTTCATCCTGGTCGATATTGTATAGTCTATTTTTAATCAAATTCTATAATCAACAATCCACGCTCAAATTTAGTTAATTCCTCCATAGATCATGCCTGGAATCTACTCGAGATTAGAAGATTTTGGTGATGATCAACATTTTCGGATGTCATTCTCCTGAAATCATATCTCATTGTTGATCGATGGGTACGTTATCCTATGTATAAACTTTAAATCCTTATATATTGAAAGAACTATCCTATGGTCATTAAAACAATCATCCACAACCCATATACATACCATATCTGGATTTATTCAATCATACCTTCCCTCGTTTGAAAATATATTGTATTTTCGGGGGGTTGATCGGGCTCAGTACTGCCCAGCAATATCGAACCCATAAAACTGGATCCAACCAGTGATGAATGAAAAGAAATAGTGGTGTAAAGTCACAATAACAATTTTGTAGACAATATTTTCCAATAATTCTTGTCCAATGTTCAATAACATGGAATCTGGGTTCAGAAACAAAATAAAATAATTAATTAAATCGTTATGTGGGAACCTATAAAGGATATAATTGGTGAAGTTCCAAGAAAAAAGATTGATCGATTTAGTAATTTTAATCCAAGATTGTTTAGACCAAAAATTGATGAGTCCTACCTTGATATTGAATCATTCATAGCTGAAGAACGTGATATCTAATGATTAATGGAAGTCGTTGTGTTCACTACATCCCACGCTTCGCTTATCTGTCATATCTTCATCATTTGAGGAGATTCAACAATGAAAGTAGATGTATAGAATTGTTGGTTATTAAAAGATTATGAGGCTAAACCTAGAAAATTTTCCATGATAATATATTTTTAGGGAAACTATTTAGGTCAAATGAATTAATTATATAATCTGATAACATAATAAATCCACTAAATTCACTGCCAATGGGTGAGATGACTAAATTCCCCACGCTATACTATTTTAGGTCATACCTAGGGAAAACACCATGTTCTAGAATCAACTGTGGTCTCTTATTTCTGCTCTAAGCCTCAAATTAAGAGTTTCCCTTTTTCATTATGAACTGTGTGGGCATAAAATAAAATATATTTGATATTTTTATAAAAATTATTTTGGTCACGATAGGATTTAGAATCATTGGTCATATCAACTCCTAACTCTAGAATTTTTTTTAGATATATTTAAAAGTCATACAATTAAAAAATAAGTCTCGACATCATTCACTCCTTCAATAATTTCATCCTTGATAAGAAACAAATACACAAAAAACTCTGGATACTAATCCTTCATCTATCTCTCCCACTCCCAAGAACAATCTAGAATGTTCTCATGCTACCACAACATGTGAGCCATGGTGATGATCTATCTAAATTGGGTCCTCTCTAATTAATCTGTGAGCACCATCGGGTACTCTACAAAGTTGGATCCATCCTTGATGTCCAAATCACCCACGTTGATTACGTGAATATGTTCATGGACGTATCTCCTTAGCTAAAACACATGTAAGACATCGTCCACCCACTCAAGCTGTGGAGGTAGGGAGTGGTGGTAAGAAACCTCACTAATACTATGCAGAATTTCATATCTAATAATGAACCTTGGGGATAGCATGCCTCCCGAGATGAACTTTGAAAATCCTTAACATGGATAAACATTCATGAAAATTTGGTTTTCCAGATCAAAATCCAATTTCCTACAACAGAGATCTATGTAATATTTTTGTCTGGTCTAGGCCATCCTCATACACTCACTGATGATATAGACCTTCTCTATCATCATTTGCACCAACTATGGACCCACACAATATATCTATCTAATCCCTTACCAATATAAGGGTGACCTGTAGGGTCTCCCATAAAGTTCCTCAGAACGTTCTATATTGATGGTAGAGTGTTAGTTGTTGTTATATGAATAATCTATCAAGGGAATGTGATCCTCCCAACTACGACCAATGTCTAACATGCATGCCCTCACCATATCCTCCAACACCAGGATAGTTTTCTTGTTATGACCATCTTTATTAGGGTGAAGGGATGAACTCATCCTCATTTGGATCCTAAATTCATCCTAGATTCCTCTCCATATATATGAAAAATACATGTTTCACTATTGGAGATAATCATCGAGGGCACCCCATGAAGGCAGATGATCTCCCATACGTACAACTACCCCAAAATCCCCACCAAAATCTACTCTCGGATAGCAAGGATGTGTTCCAACTTCTTAGGTTGGTAAAAATATCACACAGATTGCATCATGGAACTTCATCGTGTGTGTAATACTATTCACATGTTCTATTGATAGGTTGTCCCACTTCCACTTTAGGATCTCAAGGGGTGTTACCATCCTTCCCGAACATGGTTCTTAGTCTTTACCTGCATATAGGTGATGCACTAAGATACTAACTCATCTAACATCTATCTCATTCTAGACCACCAAACCATTTGTGGATGGTCTCTACACATCTTCCCCATAATAGTATGTAGAGCTAGGGGAGAAGTGTGGAACTATCACATCACCTCCTCCCATGTCATGACTCGAACCACAATCCATCCCAAGAAAAATATGATTTGATTACCTCCTTCAGAATATACATCTATTCAATCCCTTTTAGATATCTAGTCAAGTAAGACATAATAGTTGATTTCTATTAGTTTGGACTCTCTCTCACACTTGATAAGCATATGAGTCAACACCATTGACTAAAGAAAATTTGTACCCTCCTGGTCCACTAGGGTCATCTATGGGGAGTCTGACTGCTCTAAAGCCTCTTGCACCAAGAGAGAATGATACTTCCTACTAAGGTAATAGTCTACTATATTTCCGTTCCCAAAAGTATATATTATCTTTAAATCATATTCCTTCAAGATCTCCAACAAAAACCATTTTCTCAGTTTGAAGTCTCTCTACATGAAGACGTACCTTTGACAATGACTATCTAAGTAAACCACAAAGCGCTCTCCCAAAAGGTAGTGTATCCAAATCATCGGGGAAAATACTAATGATTCTGACCATAGGTTTTGATTCATAGAGTTATTCATGTGAGGTATCAAATACCTCAACCCGTATGCAATAACTTTTTATGTCTCCATCAATATGCAGCTAAGCCTAGCTCTTGAGGCATCACAAATCACTATGTAATTCATGACCTTCTATAGTCTTCTCAATATAAAATCACTCACTATCCTCAATCTCAACTCATCGAAGGACCTTTTGTACTAGTCAGGAATGGTAAATGGATTCCATTTCTTATTTAAGTAGGTCAAAGGGGAATACACTCTAGATAAGTCTACCACAAACATATTATAGTGTACAATCAATCCATGAAATCTCTACTCCTATGACACACTCTTGGTTGGTTCCCAAGAAATCACTAAATTAATATTTTTTGGGTCCATTGATAAACCATTATCAAAAATGACATGCCCAAGATAGTGAAACTCAAGAATTCAAAACCATAAATTCAACAGTTTCCCAGAAACCTGGTGATCTTAGAGGAAATCTTCGACCAATCTCACGTACTATATATGATACTCCTCTGATACAGATTAGATGAGTATATCATCAATTAAGAAAACCAAAAAATGGTCTATGTGTGATAGGAAAACTAGTTTCATCAAATCCATAAACATGGTGGGGGAATTCGTCAAACCAAATAGAATCAATAGGAACTCATAATATCAATATCAACATCAAAATGCCATATTAGGAATATCATCCACATGAACCCTCAAATGGTTGTAGTTGTACCTGAGATCGCTCTTTGAGAACCATCAAGTACCGTGAAACTGGTCAAAGAGTTCATGAATCCTCTAAATAGGGTAATTTTTTTTTGTTTTTGCATAGTTAAAGCAATGATAATACACATAAAGTTACAAGATCTTTTCCTCCTTTTTCATGAACAACACTGGAGATGCCAAGGGGGATACACTAGGTCTAATGAAACCCTTCCCTTGAATTTCATCTAACTCTAATTACATATCCTAGAGCATTATGGGGTCATCCTATAGAATGAAGAAAATATCATAGTATTATAGGGATGAAAATTGATGCAAAACTCAATATCCCATCTTAGAGGTAGTCTCAAAACATCTTTAGGGAAGGCATCCATATAATCCTCAACAACTGAATAATCCAAATTTCAAGAAGATCATGTTGTACCCTAGGTTATACTCACTAACTGATATGTGATGGGATGTAGCCTCTTTCTCTAAGAACCCACTCATCCCACCATGATAACTCTCTCACTAAAAAATGATAATCTTGTCCCATCAGTGTGTTGGAATCTGACTCATTTGTGTTGATAGTCAATCTGGTATCAAACCATGGAAAACCAATCCATACCCAATATGATTTTACAGGGTTCCATCATGATTTAAAAAATACCTCATCTGAACCTATCTCCACCAAGTGATATCTCTCACTACATATATATAAAATTTACAAAATAATCATTATTAGAAGGAACATCAAGATGAAGATGTCAAACTAGTACCCCAACTGGGAGCTCCAGATCTCGCACCAATAGTAGGGTGAGGAATAAATGGATAGAACCTATTTCTACTGACACTAAATCATGAGTATAATAAACATAGATTGTACCACTAATCATATCGTGTGATATGGGGTCATAAGTCTCCAAATCTTATACTTTTCTGTGTCCCCAAACGAAAACTCCCTAAGCCTAACGTGGACCACTCGATGGTTATAGTGGAAGGATATCATAGTGTAGTCTACCACCTCCATCTCATCTTTCTCATCACCCATCTATTCCCACTGGGGGTCCAACCCTTCCTCTCTAGGGAGATCCCTGATCATGGTGTTTTCTATATCGTGGTGGGTCGTTATCTATCTACATGTTCTCCTCGGCATGTCTGGTCAGGCATCTTGTGCTATGTGACCTCTCCCATCACAAGAAAATTACTTTCCCTCTTTAAGATTCCCTAGTTCTTTTCATTTACCATGCACATGTTCTTGAGTTTAATCATGGTAAGGTATCCTGTGTTGAGATCCTAGAACCTAGCATCTGCTAGCTGCTACTGAAGACTCAACTCAATGAAACCCACTTCTAGTCCTCGATATTTGGCATCCCTCTAATAAAAATATTTCTATCAATAGTGCATTCCCTAGAACAAATGAATATATTGGGATATACGAGAGAACTATGATGGCATGGATCTCTATATGGTTTCCCTTTTCAAACATATTTTCTTGGAAGTATCCATCATTGTTCCTTCCAAGGGACTACCGTATCGAGCCTATGAACCTTGTCACGAATTTCTCCACCATCATCCCTCCCTACTACATCTCCCCAAGCTCTAGAATCAGATTTGAGCATAAGAATATGGGGTATTATAGCTCATGGAATAGATATTGGAAGTTGAACCATAACAGTGTTGAATCATCGTGCATCTGTGTAACAAGGCTCCACAAGCACCCCGCTGCATGTGGAAAAGCATAGATTCTAGTGAAACCACGTGATCAATCATGGTATGAATGATCATGAAGATATTTATAAATGACCCTATTTAATCCTCTGATGCTTGATTATCTAGATCACTACGGAACCCCATTGGCCTCTAGTACTAAAAATCAGGAACCTCATTAAGCTTGTGTGCACCCTCAGATGGTAGGAAAGGGATCACAGGATGGACCCTTAAATGAGGCCTCAATGCTCTTTTGATTGTCCTTATGATCTAGAATTAGTATCCTGGTTGCCTTTCATCACAAAGAAATCTTGAGGTTTATCATTACATGGCATGATCATATGAGCATATATATTTAATAAATATGTATTTTTGAATCAATAACGACATTCAAAGACTAAATTATCTATGATGCACATACCATTGACCCAAAAAACCAATGTCTTGGTATGTCGAGTTGGCAAGTAGGTAGTCAAGATCCGGGTGAATTGATACATCAATCGCCCACACCATCACTGGATTCCCCTTCCTGATAACCACAATTGAGAAACTCTAACACTATTTCACAAATCCCAACCAAATCCTCCTAAGTGGAATTCTTCAAACACTATCCACAGAAAACACCACCACTGATACTAATCTGTCATGACCCAACCCAAGCTGGGGATTGAGAAACAGCTACACAAACCTGCCTCTATAGGCCATGGGATAGCGAACAACTCCAAAGGAATAACTTATAGGGGGATTCCTTTGTCTGAGTACCTGTACACACACACATAGCCATCGTGATGAAAACATGTAGAGGGAGTAAATGTAAAATAATTGAAAAATTTATTGGAATAACTATCAATGAAAAACCTCTTGAAATTAAAAGATTACATTAGTTTAAAGAAGAATTAATAGGGGAAATACACAACCAAATAGAAATGCTTCCGAACCTAAGAAAATGGTAAAGTAAACTTTTGAGGGAGCCTAAGGTTCGAACTCTAATTTTTGACCATATTAGGTGGTCCAAAGTACAAAGTATTAGTAAGATCCTCCAATGTAATTGCAGACCTATCCTTTATCTGTATAAGACATGACACATGCAGGCGAAGACCATGCCAGGGTGTGTATATAAATACATAGTAGGATTCCTTGAAAGCTTAAGGGGAGTAGTAAGATATAAAATGGGTATTTAAAGGATGTAGAAAAAAATATGTATAAAGTAGTGAAATAGAACCGTTAAAATCAAACCAAGAGGAAAATTAACCTCATCTAAATAGATGGGGATAATCACGGTGGGTAGATAACTAAAGATAGAGTCTTATCCACATATAGTAGGAGAGTATCCTCATACAAACACGGGCAGATAAACATGGAAAGCATGTGGCTTGACTCATGAATCTTCACATGTTAGGGAAAGAGAGTAACTAAATCCATGTTTATGGATGAAGAATAATATATGTGTGCTTAGTCAAAAGTAGACCAAATGAGATAGTAAGGGAATATTTATCTCATAGATCATCCCAATAATAAGTGTTTCCCATAGTTCAAAATGTCCATCATCTCACGCATCTTCCGAGAAGTAATAGTGTAAAGGCCCAAACCACACTATTGTACCACATAGCCAAGGGGGAACAAGATCGAAGTAGAGGATCAACACCCAAGTGCATCAGAGGGGTTCCACTTTGTAATTATTAATATAGGAATTGTTTCCATGCTAATGGGGGTTATACTCTAGTGTGATGAGAACCCATGCACTGGTGTGATAGGGGGTTCCACTCTGTAAGTAGAGGACTCACACCCATGATGATGGGGGATTCAACTATATAGGTTGAGGACCCTCACATATGTGTGAAAGTGGGTTCCACTATAGACATTGAGGACCCTCTCCCTATCTGATAGGGTGTTCCACTAGGTAGGTAGAGGACTAACACCTGTTCTTAAGGGGAATTCTACTCTATAGGTTGAGGAACCATACCATAGTGAGATAGGGGGTTTCACTATAGTCATCATTGACCTAGACCCAATTTGTTAAGGGGTCAACTCTAAAGTAAATAAATAAGAAACGTGGAAAAGTTTATAGGAGGTTCTACTCTAATAAGAAGCCTCTAATAATCTCCCCTGATCACTACTGTCATTAGGAATCACCTTAAATAAGTTCTGTTATTTGAACATTTCACATAATATATAAAAAGCTTCAAAAATTGAACCATTAGGTTCTATGTGGAAAAACACTAAGGATTGGCTAATCATGGGATATAATAAAAGTCTAATCAAAGGATATGCATATGCTTGATGTTTCTTCAAGGGGAGCAAGGGATAAACAGCATGTGAGGGGACCCCCATGGTGTGTGGTCCCTATCTTATTCCTAGGTGTATCCTGGGATGGTGCACAACTATTTTCCTATATAGAATTATGTAGTATGTTGGGAGTCTATACTATCTATCCTAGTACTTACGTACCCATCTCGTTTACTAGAATGTTTCAGTGTAGTTTACCCCAAGTCTATGTACTTCAACACATGGATTTTTACCTCATATGGGGTGTTGCCCATGTGCTATGGTCGTGTCTGTATAATCAGGAACATGGGGTGTGTCGAGTCATGTGCTCTATCAAACGGCTCATCACCATAGAGAAAATTGTAATGGAATGTGGTATAATTACAAAAAATACCATCCTTATAAAACTCATAAACCCTATCTACTGCATCCATGGGCTACATTTTGTGTGTCCCTCCTTGTACATGGTGTGAAGTTGAATTTTCCATAGATTTACATATCCAAAATCTACTCTCCTATTAAGCCTATTTTTTCCTATAACCCACCTCAAATTTACTCAATATTAGCAAATCTAGACATATTTCATTGGTTTGGTCATTGTTCAAAAGAAATCGAATCTAATTGTCCATCCAAGGGTTTATCATCCAACATGTACGCTACTTATCCTTCCACCCTCGAATAACAGGACTCAAATCAATGAAATGATCATCCAAAACACATAAAAATCCATTATATAGATTGTTTTGTCAATATATACCTCTTTTATGAATCCATTGTGTTTTTTAGTGTACGATCAGGTTCAGTACCACTCAACGATGTTAACTAGGATTGTAGAAACCAACTAGTGATGAATGGAAAGAAATCGAGGGGGAAAGGCCCAAGAAAACTTTTTTAAGTGATCATTTACAAAAGTTATTTTCCAATGACCAAGAAAGAGGTATCCAATGTTAGAAATTAAATATATTGATCAATTAAATCATTACATGGGTATATAAAAAGTCTTTAATTACTGCAGATCCAAGAAAAATGATCAATCCTCTTATTCAATTTAATTAAAGATGGAATAAATCATAAATTGATGACTAATACCTAGTTATTGGATCGGTATTCATCAGATAATGTGATTATTATTGATTGGAGGAATTCATTTTGTTCACTTCATCTTGATATGCTCTTATCTAGAGTTTCATCACCATCTATGGTTATTCACCAATGGAAGGAGAGGAAGAGCATAAATGGTGATTCTAAAATTACAAGGCTAAACCTAGAAAATTTCTTAGGAAGAATTATTTTTAGGAAAATAGTTTAGGTCAAATTAATTAATTGATTAATTTTATAAATTTATTAAACCACTAAAAATACAGCCAATGATCGAGATGTTCGAATTCCATGAAACAGCATATTTTAGGTCACACCTTGGGTAAACAGTTTGTTGTGGACTCAACTGTAGTTTTGGATTTCTGATCTAATCCTATGTTTAATAGTTACCTTATTTTTCATTATGAACTATTAATGGATAATATGAAATATCTCTAAAATTTTTATAAAAATCAATTTTGGGCACACTAGGACATAGAAGCACACAACGTCTTAGCACCTATCTCTGGAAATATATATATAAATATTTCAAAGTATTACAACGAAAAAACTGGGTCTCTACAATTTAATTTTAAAAAATGGATTCTATATTTGGAATCAGAAGGAATAAATTTTTTAAATTGGTCCCTTTTATTTTCTTCCAATATGAATAATGACTTTGTTAATTTTTATTGCCACGGAAAAAGGTAAATTGGGTAAAAATTGAGTAATAATGGGTAAAAATAATATGATAAGAATTATAAAATGACCCTAACACTTTTCTAATTTTTAATGGATGACTAAATTTCATCTGTAATATTTAAATTTTATAATATATATTGCCTTTGGTTTCCATTCATAAGTGATTATGATATTTATTATATTTTAAATAAGAACATACAAAGATTCCACAATAATTTTTTAATAAATAAAATACTCTCAATAAAAGGTTTTTCAAAAGATATGTTTGATTATAAATTTTAATTTCAAATCTAAAAGATTTATATTTATCATATTAATTTATTTTTAATTTTTAAGTAGGAAATAATTACCTTAAATACTTTAAAAAGTGATGTAGTAATTTTTTTATTGATGGAAATATCAAATAAATGTTATTAAGAATATTAAATTAAATATAATTTGATATAATTAATGTGATCATGGAATTCTATTGATGTATTTGACACATTGGGGGTGTAATAAATTATTTTTCTAGGTTATCTTTTTTTAAGTTAATGTAATTAACAGCCTCAAAATTCACATTAAAAATATTTTACGATAAATAATAATTTATTAAATGATATAAAAATCATAAAAATCTTAAATTATTTCCACTGATTGGGATAAGGTGAAAAATGTTACCCAAGATTCATTTATTGTTCTTTTTCATTTTATATTAACTATATAAATCCTCAAATAGTAAAAATATGGGTTGTCACTATAGGAGTTAAAAGGAATAGATCAATGGTTAAAACCAAAAGACAAGGTTAAGGATGTGACCTAAACATTTAAAAAAATATTGGATGAGAGTATATCGACCCATCTCCATATTCTATTTAAAATTACACATTTTAGATCTAGTTTTAATTGAAAATTAATTTATTTAATTAAATATTTTGAGACTTTTCAAAAGTTCCCCTCACCTCAATTATAAAATGGTAATCCTTCCTTAACTTATATACACAACATCGATCCATCTATCTTGATAAAACACTACCTATTTCACTTATAATAATCCTTATTCATGTTCTAAAAGTCATTTTCTTCCAAAAATACCCATCCTACATCCTTTAAGATGATATATAAATGAATATTTCTAAATAATATGAGGTTAAATAATTTTAGACCAAAAAGAAGTGAGAGAAAGAGGTTTTATCATATAAATTTTACTTATATGAGATATATACATTACTCACAACATATTTCTTTTGTATGGTGTATATATAGAAATTTTATATATTATATCATTAATAGCATAATCATAATGGTATTCAATTTTTCATTTCATAATTATTAATTTTATGGGGTGTATGTTTCAATTAACTAAAAGGTGGTAAGGGATTTCTTAACTCAATTTCCATTCATTAGGTTAAACATCAACTTTATTGATTTTTTCATTCTAACATTATTAATGAAATGGAAACTGAATACTTTATATTGTATTTAAAAATTTTTTATGTGTATTTATAGTGGATAATCATAATCAATTAATTTGGTTCACTCTCACTTCAATGATATGATATTTTTTAGAGACATTCTTTTAAAAAATATACTTTTAAAGTTTCCCTTAAAACTATCATTTTCTTCCATGTATATGTTTACTAAAATTATTTTCAAAAATGTTTTCACTATTCTCCTATGATTGTTTAAATTCATTTTTACACATTTATTACTTTTTAAAAAATGTTTTCAAAGTTATATTTTTTATTTTTCAAAACAATGATCTTTGAGTCTTTTGAAAAAAAATTTAAGGATTTTTTTCTAACTTATACGGAATGAGAGGATTTTACTTCCTTCGTGATTCCTTCAAGTTTTGTATCTTATATTACAATTTTACATAATTATTTTAAAATAAAATATTTTTTTTATAATTGTGCATCATTTTAAAAATAAGTTGTTTTCGAAGTGAAAAAGGGTATTTTCCTCAATAATTTTTCTATGATCACATTTAATGTATTTTCATCTATTTCAACATCCATTGTTGAATATTATGTTTCATTGAGTTTTATATCTTATCATAACATATTCCATACATTATTAAATGTTTTATGATCTTTTTAACTAGGGAAGTATTGATATTCTATATGGATAGTTCTTCCAATACAAATAGTTATTTATTTTGTTAAGGCATTTTGATTTGGTTGTATTATTTATTCATGTATAGAATGCATTGCATTAAATATGTGAATGGAAGTTCCTTCTATATCCCCATGATTAATTGGTATGTCTTATAAGACAAACTAAACTTGGTTTTGACCAAATAATTTTCCACTTATTAGATTCTTGAAATAAAGAATTGACGGTATTAGATTCTTAGAAAATGGTCTTGATACTACTCGATCATTGGAATTAAACCTGGATAATATTAGATTATTGGAATGATGTCGTGATGGTATATTTTAGATGTCGGGTATTATGCATTCCATCATAATGAAACTATTCATAAAATTTCATGTTATTATTCATTTAGTATAATATCCATGGTTGTGTTTTCTAGATCATGTGATTATTTATATAGAATTATTTGATCATATTTTATTCTAGCCTTAATATTCTCATTTTATTTGTAGAATTAAATGTGTGTTAAATTATTTACATTTCTATTTTATTTATTCTTATTGATTCATGATTTCTTTCATTGTACATAACCCTTTCTAAGAATTGGAGATCTCCTTATTCTTATGTTTTATTTTTACATGTCATGCCAAGAGGTATATTATTAATAATATGCAGGGTGAAGGTAGGGGAATAATTTTAATATCAAAGGGATTTCTATATTGTATTTTTTGTTTTATATATTAATTTAATATCTGAGTATATATCAAGTATTCCAAAAATATTAACCTATTTATTCCTTTGGGATGTGATTCCTTGTATATTATTCCATTGTAATAAAGTAACCACCAACTTTGGAATACTAGGATCCAGGGATTTACTTTAATAATATAATTAATTTATTAATTTAACAGTATTTTCTTAAGAAAGAGTAGATTATAATTAATTCCAAATAATTTAAATAAGTAGTCATCTAATGTAATTATTATCATGATCTTCAATGGCCTTTGTATGTTTTGGGTTTATACTTAATTAAATTATTTATTGTATGGAATTTTTGATATTTTTATTATTAATTTTAGTTTGATGATATGTGAATCTATCTTTCATCTTTATTATGTATAGGACTATATATCCATGGTTTATAAACCATAACCCTTAGTTCCCCTCACTTTTGTGTGAGTAAGACTGAGTAAATGATGGAGATCCCAACTATTAGAGATGGTTCAATATAGATTAAAGGTGAAACCACCCAAGGAGATACATAGGTTCAAGGTGTAATGGAATAACTCAAGAAAATCATAGCTTAAGGATCTATTCATCTAGGTTAAAGGGTTCCTTTATTATCTACTCCATAAAACTATCAACAATTAAAATCTCATAATAATTCCACATATTTAATGTATTTTTTCATTGCATAGTTAATTAATTATTTATGAGAGATTGTTTTTATTTTATTTTTAAACATGTTCTCATGAACTAAAAGAATAATCCATAATGTTATGATGGTATAAAATAAATGGATTGTGTGTAAATTATGTTGTCAAACATTGAGAATCAATTATCATATATCGGATTAATATTAAAAATCACATCAAAGGATAAAATAAATAGTTTTCACATTTAGGATAATAAAAATACCTAAAATAAATATTAAATAATGAAAAATATTCCATCACTAAATTTAGAATGAAACTATATATGAAAGTGTTAATTTGGACCATTTCAGTACTCTTTTATTAATTGTGAAGTTGAGATTGAAGTTTTTTATTAAATTGAACAATTTAGAATAAATAATATTTTCCCTAAAAAGACTTTGTGTAACATGGATGTATGTGTTGAAGAAATATGAGGCTATGATATTCGGATTGGGGATTCCACTAAACATATTAAGGAACTACATGTTAATGTACTTATCGAGAGCACATACCTGAAATCATTTCATTAATTTGACTAGGCCCTCATCTGTGTTATGATAATGGAAATATGGATCCATTCCACTAGAATATTTGAATGAAAATTTATTTTAAATCAAATGGTGCAGTTTATTGGTATTTAATAAAATAGTTGGAGACTGATTCAATAATATTTATAGAATCATATTTGGAAATCAAGATGAAGTACTAAAAACTGATTTTGTTTTATTATATAAAAATTAAATTTTATTCAACCTGGACATTATCCCTACCATAAATATTATATAAACACAATCTCCAAATCAATGATAACTTACAAGTGTTTTATAGGATCCTGTGAATCATATTATGCAAGGAGAATATGTTTTTAATGCTAGTGTCCTTTGTTTCTAATGATCCTTCTATGGAGTCAAGTGAGTTGGAGAATAGTGTCTTATAGAAGCTTGTTGATGATGAATTCAATGAAATATGTCACATGATATCATCCATTAATAGTGAGATCAAGAATATTTATGAAGACATGGATTTAGGCACCATGTTTTCTTATCTCTGTGATCATTATCAGTGGAAGGAAAGATAGGAGTGGTACAAGATCTTCAGGTCACACTTTATGTGCATTCTTTGAGAATATGTATTATTAGGATCTCATTTATTCAACATGATTCTCTATATTGGGTTCTTAGAAATTTTGGGTCTTATGATTCCTAATGAATTCTATATAGACCTTGTACCCACATCACTTTCTCATAGATTCTCTATTTTTATTGTGAGTTTTTATATAAAAATATTTGAGAAGTCTCTCCCATATCACATGACTCTGATATTCCAGACATATAAAGCCATTAATAATGAAAACCCATCAATACATATGATGAACAATAATAAGGGTAAGGAAGAAAGACCTAAGACAAACACCATGTCTAGGGCCTATTTACACTACCTTAACTAGGGGAGGATGATCAAGGGGTGGGATAAGGAATGATAAGTAGTGTGCCATCCAAGTGGTAATAACAGACACTATAATATTAATTTTTCCTCGGTTAAGAAACAAGAGAAGGATACAGGGGTGTTCATAGAGAATTTACCTCTCTGTTTTAATAAATTTTTTATTAGATATATCTTCAAGAGCTCACATTTCTATACTAATATTGGAACCAATAAGATTTTGGAAGGTTTATAGAGGTGTGGTGGATATTTATGCTTTGAATGAAGCAATATTGGTCATACTTGATATTAGATACTACCATATAACTTTTCCAATATATTTTATCTTCATCTTAAAATAATTTTTATTATGGTCCCAGTGTAACCAAAAAATAATATTTATGTCCAGTTTATATATAAATATATATTTATTTTAAATTTTCAAAATAACAACAACTAATTTTATAAAGAATTAATATGTTATGTGCTGTAAAATTTAAATGATGGTCATTATAAACTATAATATGAAACTAAATTTTTAAAAATCAATGATGAATCATGTTCACATGCATCATATCACACACAACTGTTTAATCACAGACATGGTCATGTAAATGAGGATCATCTGACACATTTCTATCAAAAAGGGTATTTGAATTATTTTAATCAGAAACAATCTTATATTTTTCACTCTTTAATTCAATAAAAAATGACCAAATATCAATTTAGAGAAATGTGTGAAAGAGGAAATGATATTTTTAAATTATTTCATAAAAACATATATAGACACATTCAAATTAAAACTATCAGCGGATACTCTTAATTCATAATGTTTACCATCAATATTAATATATATTGATATGTTTAATTAATGATATATAATTATGATTCCATTAGAAAAATTTATGTAATACAATATTTATGTATAGAAGATAATTTGAAATAAGAAAAAGAAAATTCACTCAAAAATGGTAGATAATATCTTAACCAATAATCCCTAAATTATCTAAGGGAATTATAGATTATATCTCAACTCACACCTCTATTAACCTCATAGTTGAATGTTGTTAGTTAACATAGGAACTAAACCTTGTTGGACATGGTGAGATTGATGATTAGTAAAGGGAGTTTTATATTTTACTATTGGGGATATAAATGATATATTATGGAATATACACTAAACAAGGTTTCAAATAAAGAAGAAAACATAATATCAAATGAGTTATGGTTTGAGAGGAAACTCATGTTTTCAAATCTATATGTGTGGGAATGTGAAGAATTTGTTAAGGCCACTTATAGTAATTAACATTTACCTTGAAGAGTAAATTGCATCTCTATAGGATATTCCATGGAAAAAAGAGAATATTACCTTTTTGACCAATCAGATACTAAGGTAATAGTGGCTAGACATTACATATTCATTACTATAATCATATCTCTAAAATAGAGAGTGGGACCAAGATCAAATTTGATGTGGTAGAGGACCAATATACAAAAGATTTAGCACTGTAAACAATTCCACAATGTCCCATGGAAGAAGATGTTATATAGACACAACAACATTGAATGATCACCATAGAGTTTGGATAAAAATATGAATATGGTTTTCTTATTAGTGAGTATGGTGAATCATTTTTAGTTGATAATGATGATCCTCTACAAAGAATTAGTAATAATCCCAAAATTTAATGGCGAATAAATCTATGAATTTTAAAATGGATTCTAAGAAAAAATAATAATAATGGGTTCTCATATATCCTCTAGTGTATGTAAATAATGTTGGTTAAAAATGGATATTTTATAAGAAACTAGAATTGTAAGTAAAATTAATTAAATATAAACAAAAAATGATTTCTAAATGGTTTAAACAATGTTAATGAATATAAACCGGGGAACTTGTTTTACCAGTCTCTATAATAAAATACATTACAATTTTACTTGCTAGATTATCTTACCTAGATTATGATATTTGGAAAATGGATATCAAAATAGACTTAAATAACAAGAACATTATCAAATATGTCTATATAAAATAAAAAAAGGGTTTCTGACTCTGAAAGATTCATATATAGAATGTGAGTTACAAATAAATATGTATATATTGAATTAATAATCTAGATCATGGAAAATTAATTTTTATGAATCGATCAGATAATTTTGTTTCATAATGATTGAATTTGATCCCTATGTCTATAAAAGTTGTCATGAGAGTGAATTCATTTCCTATTAGTATATGTGGATGATATATTACCATTGAGAAACAAGATATTGGTATTTCTCTGAGTTAATATTTGGGTAAAAAATGCTTCAATATGAATAACTTAGGGGAATCAACCTTTATTTTAGGGATCAAGATCATTTTTTATTAATCTAAGAGGCCACTTGAACAAATTTTATGTATATAAATTAACATGTTACTGAATATATTTAGTATTGTACAATCCAAGAGGGTATTGTTTCTAATGTAACATGGTATTAATCTATCCATTTTAATGATGGATCAAAAATATGGAATACTAAATTAATTAATTAATATATATTTATCAACCTTTCGTAATTTTTATTAATAATTAATAATAAATTATCTCGGAAAAATATCCTTTATTTTAATATTTTTGGATCGAATTCATCTACGTTTTTGGATTTACTCTAAATAAACTACTAAAAAACCCATTTTGGTTATGTGACTGGCCACTTCTATTATACCTTGAAACCTCCACATTGTAAATTTTCTCCAATCCAAAAAACATAGTCATTATACATTCTATGAAAGTTCTATGTGTGGGAGATAGTGTGAGTAAATGTGATTATTATGAGAATAATATTATATTTTTAGACAACCTTCACAATGAGATTTTGTTTGGAATTGTATAAGTCCATGGGATCTCAACTAAAACTGAGTATAGTGTACCACCTTCAGATAGATGAGGAATCTAAAATGATGATATAGATACTTTAGGAAATGGTTAGGGTACATGTGCTTAATTTTGGGGGAGCATGGGATGACCATTTAGTGTTAGTAGAGTTCCATTTAACAATATATTTCTATCTTCAATCTTGATATCCCCTTTTGAAGCTTCGTATGATATAAAATTTCACTTACCATTGTATGAGTTTTATGTGGGCGAGCTATTAATGATTATTCCAAGTTTTGTGAAGAAGACCACTAAAGATAGTCAGTTTTTCAAGAAGTAATTGGTTTCCTTTCAAATTAATTAGTTCTCATGTTTAGATAGGAGGTGGAAACACATAGAGTTCTCCATGGGTGATCAAGTATTCTTTTTGGGCATCTCCTTAGGTGGACCATCACTATTTGTGGAAGTAAGAGAAGCTAGTGTCATGTTTTTTTCCCATTAAATATTATAGAAATGATTATGGAAGTATCATACTAGGTTGATCTTCCTCCTTAGAATCAATGTATTCATGATAGGTTTTCCTTTCATAGCTCTAGAATTATGTTTTAGACTTGAAGCACATGGTTAACAATGAAAATTTCATGATATAGAAGAATTCATCATTTTTAGAACACCTATTGAGTATGTTGTACTAGAGTGAGAATGTATTCTGATGAAAGATAATGTATCTTATTAAAGTATTGTGGTATCACATACAAATGAAGTCAGAAACATTGGAGTTAGGTCCTAATTTAAAATTACAGTGGTTAATGATATTTGACGAGGGTTCCTTGAGATAATGACTCTTATAAGGGACTCAATTGTAGTCTTGGATTTAAGATATGGTCCTTTGTTTAATATTTATCATATTTTCCTTATGAACTATGTGTGAATAATATAAAATATATAGAATATTTTTATAAAAAATAATTATTGGCACACTCGGACATGGAATCACATATCCTCTCATCACCTATCTCTGGAAATATATATATAAATATTTCAAAGCATTATAAAGAAAAAAATTGGTTCTCTACAATTTAATTTAAAAAAATCAATTTTGTATTTGGAATCATAGGGTCCAATTTTTTTAAATTGGTCTTTTTCGAATATGAATAGTGACATTGGAAATTTATATTAAAACCGTAAAAGTAAAATTGGGTAAAAATAGAGTAATAAAGGGTTAAAATAATATGATAAGAATTGTAAAATGACCCAAACAAATTCCAAATGCTTAATAGATGGGTAACTTGCATCTGTAATATTTCAATTTTACAATATATATAGCCATTGGTTTCCTCTCATAAGTGATTATGACATTTATTATATTTTATTTAAAGAACAAACAAAGATGTCACAATAATATTTTTAATAAATAAAATATTCTCAATAAGGGAGTTTCCAAAGGATTTAAATTGTAATTTGAAATCTAAAATATTTATATTTATCATGTTAATTTATTATTAATTTTTAGTGACTAAATAATTACATTAAATAATTTAAAAAAGTGATGCAGTAATTATTTTACTAATGAAAATATCAAGTAAATGTTTTTAACGATATTAAAACAAATAGAATTTGATATCATTAATGTGATCATTGAATTTTATATATGTATTTGACACATTATCGGTGTAGTAAATTATTTTTATTTGTTATCTTTTTTTGAGATTTTTAGAAGTTAATGTAATGAATACCCTCAAAATTGACATTAATAATATTCTAGAATAAATAATATTTTATTAAATGATATAAAATTCATAAAAATATTAAATTATTCCAAATGATTGGGATAAGGTTGCAAATGTTATATGTGATCCATTTATGGTTCTTTTTTTATTTTATAGCAACTATATAAACCCTAAAATAGTAAAAAATACGTGTTCCCACTATAGGAGTTAAAATGATTAAATAAGGTTTAAAACCATAATATAGCGTCAAAGATGTGACCAAAACATGTCTAAATAATATTGGATTAGAGTATATCAAAAAATACCTATATTCTCTTTGAAATAAATCATTTTAAATCTATTTTATATTGAATATTATTTTATATTAATTTAATTTTTTGTGACTTTCCAAAAGTTCCCCAAACCTCAATTATAAAATAGTAATCCTTCTCTTCTTTACACCACTTTGAGCCTTCTAGCTCGATCAAACACTACGCATTTCACTTATAAACATCCTTATCCATGTTCTAAAGGTCATGTTCTTCCAAAAATACCAACTCTACATCCTTTAATAAGAAATCTAAATGAAGTCTTTCAATTAAGAGGAGGTTAAATAATGTTCAACCAAAAAGAAATTGGAGATAGGGGTTTTCTCGTCTCATTTTTACTTCAATGAGATAAATACATTGTTCAAAACTTATTTACTGTGTATGGTGTATATAATGCCTTTTGATATATTATATCATTAATATTATTATCATCACGGTATTCAATTTTTCATTTAATAATTATCAAAATTTTTGGGTGTACGTTTCGATTAATTAAAAGGTCGTAATGGATTTATTATCTCAATTTCCATTCATTAGGTTTAAATTCTACTTCATTAAATTTTTTTTATAATATAATGAGTTAAATGACTCTTTATTACCTTATTTTTTATTTCAAATTGTATTATGTGTATTTACAATGGATAAACATAATAAATTAATTTTGTTAGCTCTCTCTTCAATGATATGATATTTTAAAAAGATATTATTTTATAAAGTATACTTGTATAGTTTCCCATAAAAATCTCATTCTATTCCATTTTTGGGTTTTCTACAATTATTTACAATTTTTTTCACTATTTCCCTATGATTTTTTAAATTCATTTTAACACATTTTTTACTATTTACAAAACGTTTTCAATGGTATCTTTTGAATTTTTCTAAAAAATATTCTTTGAGACTTTTGAAAAAAAATGAAGGAATGTTTTTCTAACTTATACGTAAATAGAGGAATTACTTCCTTCATGATATCTTTATGTTTTGAGTCTTACATTACAATTTTACATGATTATTTTCAACAAAAAGTATTTTTTATAATTGTGCATCATTTTAAAAACAAGTTTTTTTCAAAGTAATAAAGGGTATTTTTCTCAATAATTTTTCTATGATAAAATTTAATGTATTTTCATCTATGTCAACATCCTTTGATGAGACTTGTGATTTATTGAGGTTGATATATTATCATATCATCTTCCATTCATTATTAATGGTTTAATATTAGTTTCACTAGGGAAGTATAGATTTTATTTATGGATTGTTCTTCTGAAATAAATAGTAATTGATTTTGTTAATTCATTTTGATTTGGTTTTATTATTTATTCATGTCAGGAATGAATTTCACTTACAATGTGAAGGCATGTTCTAGTTATATCCACATGATGCATCGGTAGGTCTCGTGAGGCAAACTAAACTTGGTTTTAACCAAGTTATTATCCATTAATTAGATTCTTGGAATGAAGCATGGACGATATTAGATTCTTAGAACAGATCCTTGATCGTATTAGATCCTTAGCTTGAAACCTTACTAATATTCGCTTCCTAGCTTGAATCCTTAATGGTATGTTTCAGATGTCTCGTATTATGCATTTCATCTTTGTCACGACCCGTCCCCTAGAGATCGTGTCGTGACTACCCCATGTCCTACTTCCATAGGCCAGGGGTTGGTGACTAACACTGGAAAGGAATATACCTAAAATGGGAAGGCATTGTCTTTAAACATGAATACACACAGACTAGGTACCCAACCAAAGGAAAACACATAGTATAACTACTGAAAGTAAAAAAGTGTATACTGATGAATAATGTGCCATTATACAAACCCAAATAAAATAAACTACAGAAATAAGGTAAAAATATCTCTTGTTGTTGTCCATCGAGAATCCTACCTGAAGGGTATGTACAGCTCGTCAATGCGGCTCTCCACGTCAACCCATCACCTTCGTGCACCATCTAGTCTTGGATCCCAAATCTCAGTGAATTCTATCTGTCATCATCCCAAGACATATCATGGTGAAGGTGAGGAAAATTCAAGGGTGAGTATAACATTACCCAGCAAGGACCCCGAGATCCCTGAAGTTCTCGCAGAATTTGACAATGTAAAACCCACAAAGCATGATCTCGATAACAAAGCACAAAGTAAAGGACAACTCACACCAGGTATATAACATAAAGAACAAGAATAATGATGATTAGTCATAAAGTTAAATCATCTTATTTTTTTCATATGTTCCACTTCTAAACCATGAAGAAGTCATCCTATTAACGATTCACACAGGGTCTTAATTCACCGATCCACATAGGGTCCTAAGTCGCCAATCCACACAGGGTAGTAAGTTGTTGATCCACATAGGGTTGTAAGTCATCGATCCACATTGGCTCATAAGTCATTGATCCACGATGGGATGGTCTAAGTCTGTTGCTCATCGGGTTGTGCTACTAATGATCCACACAGGGTCACTCTGATACGGATCCACAAAGGGTCTCTCTTCACGTGACATTCATCCATAAGATTCCCGCACTTGATGCACTTGGGTTCCATAGATTCTACTCCTCAATCCATTGGTCATACCTCAACATCCATGAAGTCCCACTAAAAAGTAACTTGGAGAACTTCCATGTCATAAGGGTTCCAACGCAATCGACAGTGTGTCAATCAGACACCCGGTTTATAAATTATAAGAATTTTAGTAATGAGAGCCTGGTTGGATTCGAGTTAGATCCAACCCAGTCATACTACAACTTTCTCCAAAACCCATGTTCAGTATCTCAAAAGGAATGCCTCATCCTAAGGGCTATATTTCCCTAGATGGTTCATCAAATAGATTTCTGGTTTAGATGTTATAGCCCTTTAACTGAAACTGGTTCAAATTCTGTCTGAGTCCAGTTCGACCCGACCCAACCCAGCCCGGCCCGAACTGGATGGGCCCTACACGATCCATCCCGGTAGGCCATGGGACCGGCATGTCCCACTCGGATAGGCATGGCCCACCATTTGGGTGGGGTCCATTTCCCCTCCACCAAAAGGATAGAGTCTCTTCGGTCTCCAACTGGCAGTGCCAGGCTAGTGCCCCCCTAGTGATTGGTCCAGTGGACTAGTCTAGGTGGGCCCCTAGACGTAGGTCTGCCGCCACCGCAGCCAGAGCCGTGTCGAGTCCTCTGTGGCCTGCCTCCCACCATCAACACGGTCGGTGATGGTTAACCGCCTCATGTCTGATGTTGCGCATGCAGGCGCCGCCACTTCCTCATGGTCGGTCGTCGACGCCACCACAAAGGTGGCGCTTCCGTGGGCCACCGGTGAAGCTATGGTGGTCTAATTTTCTTAACATCTTTGCCTGCAAGTCCCCCGTGACACCGCCATAACTATATGGCCCTCGGTTTCACCTTTCCTCCATGTTTCTCGGTTGCTCATGAAGAATGCAAGAAAACCAAGATCAGTGGAGGGTCAGGGCCTTATTCAGATCATACCTCTACCTCCACATTAGCATTAAAAACATGGAGAAGAATAAAAATCATTAAAACCCCATAATGAAACCCAAAATTATCCTCCCATAATAGAGAAAAAAAATATGGATCAACCCTTTAGTCGGTTGGTCCGCATTCATTGTATTTTCCAAGAACAATAATGGAGAAAAATTAAAGGCATAAACCGCCTACCTGGATTCGATGTATTCTGTTGCGGATGAAGAAAGGGATTTTTATTCAATATCATTCGTCGAATTCTATTCCGAGTTCTCCATTGGTCATCTATCAATCATTGTTCCTCGTTATAGGGTGACGTCATCAGCGTTTCGTCAAATTTTCCTCTCATGGGTTCCCAAATCCCATGACAATGGTTTGATTAAATAAAAGAAATTGTCCCCTACATTGGTTCATTTTTATGATTCATTAATGAAGCCTAATTAATGAACTAATTAAACCATGAGCATTGCAGTTAAACAAAGATATGATCAAGTCATTAAAATTATATTATTTAATGGCTGACATTACACTATGGTCCCTCCATCCATCTCTCAATGGTGGAAAGAGAAAGAATAAAATAACTTTTATTTACTTTATTATTTTTTCTAAAAGTCCAAATATTAACTTTTTCATCTGACCCTTGTCAGTCGATGTTATGCTTTGACTAAGGGTATCCTAGCACTGAAATTTCAACAGTGCCCTCGTATTTTTAATCCAAGCACTGGTTCAAAATATAGAAAACCATGTTTTCACATTTAATGAATATACATTTAAAAACATCAAAATTCTGTTCTAGGCTCTCCAGGCCTCAGAATCACATGAAGTAAATTTTTAGAATCTCTTAATAATTCCATATAATTAAATAAAATACCGAATTATTGGGTATTTACATTCTCCCCTACATAGGTCTTTATTTCCCCAAAATCCATCACAATGGCTAAGAAAACAAGTCGGGTTACTGATCATGAATTTGTGCCTCCCAATCCCATGTAATCTTCTGAAGGTTCTCGTGGTGCCACCGAATGCCCACTAGAGGAATCGACCGTCCACGAAGGACCTGGTCTTGTTGATTCTCTATCTCTACTAGGAACTCCAAAAATGTTGCACCATCATCAATGTCTAGATTGCCCCAGTCGATGACATGCAATGGATCATGCATGTATCTCCTCAGCATGGACACATGGAAAACATCATGCACTTTGTGCATCTATGGGGGAAGATCTAGGTGGTATGCTACCTCGCCAACTCTGCTAAGAATCTGGAAATATCAAATGATCCTCGGAGATAGCTTGCCTCTTTGGCCAAATCTTCACAAACCTCATTGGGGCGAGACCTTTAGGAAGACATGGTCTCCCTCCTCGAACTACAAGGGTCTCCATATTCTGTCAGTATATGACTATTGTCTGCTCTATGCAGCCTTTATCTACTCTTATAAGATCTACACCTTCTTAGAGGTATCCTGTACCATCTCTAGACCCATAAGTGTTGACTCCCCAGGACCTGTCCAGCATAGAAGTGATTTGCATGGTTGCTCATACAAGTCCTTAAATGGTGCCATGTTGATGGTGGAGGGACATCTATTTTTGTGTGCGAACTCTACCAAGGGAAAGTGATCCTCCCAACTATGGGAAAAATTCAGGATGAAAGCACGGATCATGTCATAAAGCATCTTTATGGTCCGCTCCGTCTAACCATAATTTTGAGGATGAAAGGTGGTGCTGAAATGTAGTTGAGTCCTGAACACCTCCTACAATCCCTTCCACAAACAGGATGTAAAATGAGCATCATGATCTTAAATGATCATCGATGGTACCCTGCGAAGCCGTACTATCTCATGTATGCAGTGACATCCCAACACCTCTACTGATCCCTTCTCTCTGATGGGTAGGAAGTGGGACGACTTGGTGAGTCATTCAACGATCACCCTGATGGAATCGTGGCCCTGGATGTACGTGATAGCCCTATCATGTTGTCCATATATATTCCATCCCCCTTCCATTCTAGCACCTCAAGTGGTTGTGCTAAGCCTGTTTGAACTTTATGTTCAGCCTTCACTTGCTGAAAAGTGAGGAATCGTGAAATGAGCTCTGTCACTTCTTTCTTCATTCCTGTCCACTAGTACTGAAATCAGGGTTCTCGGTACATCTTCACCACACCAGGATGTACCATCAAAGGGGATGTGCGGAACTCCCTCAAAACCTCCTCTCATAGCTTCACATGTACAATGGTGCATCCCTTGAAAGGAAGATTTGGTCCCTACATTTAGAAAATCTTTCATGAGCCTATCCAGAGGATATATGAACATGTCAGATCTCGCAGTCAATGTCCCCAAATTGTGCCTCTCAGACTCGTTGAAGGAGTTGGGGAGTGACTTTCATAGACTGGAGGTATGTTTCCATCACTATCCATGAAGTATATCTGCAATGCAGCTAGCTTCTTTGTCACCTCACTCAGCATATGTTAACCATACCTCCTACTAAGTGAATTTTCCACCACGTTCACCTTCCCATGAGTGTAAACTATCTCAATGTCAGATTCATGGAGGAACTCCAACCATCGTCACTATCTTAGGTTCAGATCCATATGTGAGAAGATATAACTGAGACTCTTGTGATCAGAGTATACAATAAACCATTCACCCATCATGTAGTGCTGCTGCATCTTCAAGGCAAAACCCACAGCTGCTAAATCCTTGTCTAGGGTAGTGTAGTTCTAAACGTGTTGTCTCAACTATCATGAGATATAGGTGATCACTGCTCACTCCTACATCAGATCACATCCTAGTCTGGTATTTAATTTTTCATAGAAGACTACGTACCCAATTCCCTCTTCTGGTATCCTCATGATGGGGGCACTCATCAGTCTCCGCCTCATCTTTTGGAAGCACTATTGGTATCTCTATGTCTACAAGAAAGGTTTTCCTTTCTTTTTTAAAGCTTAAAAGGGTGATTCACTCTAGAAAAGTATGGTACGAGTCTCTGTTAGTACCCATCCAATCCCCTAAAACAATGCACCTTAGTAACACTCATGGGTGGCTCCCAAGCAACCATTGTCTCTATCTTTTCCAGATCCACTGCAACTCTAGCTACTGAGATAACGTGCCATAGAAAGTGAACTTCTCTTATCCAGAACTGTCTCTCCAAGATATTTCCATTAATGTGGTGCTCTCTATGTGTATCTGGAACTATCTGTCAATGGGTGGTTTTCTCATCCTCCAATGTCGATTACACCAAGATTTCTTCAATGAAGACAACCACAAAGCGATCGAGGTATGGTTGTAATATCCTGTTCCTGAGTCCCTTGAACACTTCAGAAGCATAGTTTATGCCGAAGGGCATCACCAATTACTTATAGTGTCTATGCTGGCATATGAAGGTTGTCTTCAGTACATCCTTATCTAGTACCCTGAGATGATGATAGCCAAATCAGAGGTCTATCATTGAGAACCATTGTGCTCCCTTCAGCTGATTGAATAGATCGTCAAACCTCAGGAGTGGATACTTGTTTTTCACAGTCACCTGTTTTAGGCACTGATAGTTCATGAAAAGCCTCAAACTCCCATCTTGCTTCTTGGAGAACAAAATTAGGGCAACCCATGGAGAGAAATTGGGCCTTATGAACCCCTGCCCATGCAAGTCCTCTAGTTGTACCCTCATCTCATGAAGCTCCGCTGGAGATACCAGATATGCTGGTGTAGATATCAGTGTCATCCCGTGATAGAAGTTGATGTAGAAGCCTACCTATCTACATGGATTCAGTCTTGAAACACCCTCAAGAAAGACATCAACATAATGGTCCACCACTATAGGATAGATTGGACTCATCTTGTCAACTGCTCTGAGGGTGAGGCTAGCAAACTAATGAGTGATTGGCTACACCCTCCTCCAAGAAAGTCCATCCTAAGATTCAAAGGTTCCCTTATCTCTAGTGAAGGAAAACCTGGTTTCATCCTCATAGACACACCGCACTTTGCACCTAAAATTGTCAATCTGAGCATGGATCGTGGATAACTATTCCATAACCAAGATAAAATCGTAAGGCCTCAACACTACTATTGGGAGATCCCATCCAATGATCTCACATAATGGAGTATACTCATAGTGTCTATGCCAGTGTGTAATAATCTAATACTCTCTCATAAGAGTCTCTAAACATAAAGATCGAGCTAACGGCTCCATTGGAATCTCTGAGCTACGAATGAGATCCATGGCCAAGAAAAGAGACTATAACCTGTGTCTATAGAACTGCAGATACGGTGGATTAGGCATAGATTATACCTAGAATCATCTCCATAGTGTCGTGGTCATAGGTATCTGCTGCTTGAAGTTGTGCTCGTCCCTATCCACCTGCTCCCTGGGGTGGGGGTGGACCACCTAGGGGTGGTGGCAGTAGTACCTCACATCGTCACCCATGCCTACTACACGGCTAGCTCCTTTTCCCTATCTACCAGCCTGAAAACCTCCCCACAAGAATCTCAGCCTCTGCCTCAGTTTTCCTTTGACTGTCTGTTGATCACCAGTGCAGCGGGTTCTGCAATCGCAATTCATGTGACCCTACTCACCACATGAGTAGCATAGTATATTCCTCTGCTGACCCCATCTATCCTGTGAGCTCCGCACCTCCAACCCTACATCCTGGGGTCATCCACCAGAAGGTCTAGCCTACATGGGCCTCTACGTCATCTTCCTACTTCCTACAGCAGATGACCCGGCTATGTGTCGTCCGGTGGTGGATCATGATGTCAGTGCCTGCTCAGCTAGGAAAATATCCACTAGAAGTGATCGCTCTATCACTACAGCCTGTGTGGGTATGATGAGCAAAATCAGTGATGATCTTATCTCCCATATAAGGCCATGTTCAATGGTCTAATCCATGAATAAAGGTTCTCATACCATGTTAGTGGAGTAGAAAAAGTGTTCATTGAATATCTCCTAGTAATGGGCCACTGTCAGGCTGCCCTGCTGTAAGTGCAGTAGCTCATGAACACGCACAGAGCATAGTGTCGATGGTATGAACTTCACCTTGAAGAGGCTCTCAATGTCCAACCAGGTGAGGGTCACCTCATAGTGAAACCGGGGCACTAGGATCCACCATCTCCTTTTTTTCCTAGAAGATACTAGAATCAAGGATCAACATCTGGTTTGTTGGTGTCTCGACCAAAGGGAAACATTGTGCCACGGCCTCTATGATAAATAAGTTATACCTAGTGAGCTGACTCAAAAGAGATCAAGAAAAAAAAACAAAATAGATGCAACTAGTGTTTTCATGTACCGACTTGGAAAACAGAATTCAGGGTCCTGGTGTATGGATACGTTGGCCACCCCACCAACACTAGACTCCATAGACTGAAATCCAAACTCAAGACACTTAAAACTATTTCCACCATTCAAAATATAGACTCTTACTTCTTCTGGTAGAACCGACCACCCTTTGATTCCACTTTGTTACGACCCATCCCCTAGGGCATATTTCGTGACTACCCCAGGCCCACCATCCATAGGCTCAGGGATGGCAAGTAGCACTCGATAGAAATATCCTTACAATGGGAAGGAATTTCCATTAAAACTTTAAACCCACAGACCAGGTACAAAACCAGAGTAAACCACATAGTATAACTGCAAAAAGTAAAAATTGTGAAATGAAGCATAATGGTCTATTATACTAACCCATCTAAAAGAAAGTACAACAAAAAGGAAAATTCATCGCCTAAAATCATCTACCTAGGATCCTACCTGAAGGGTAGGTATATATCATCACTGTATCTCTCCATGTAAACTGGTCACCTCCATGCACCATCTAGTCCTGGATCTCAAATCTCGGTTAAGGTTGTCTATCGTATGCACAAGACACAACAAGGTACGGGCAAAGCCCGTGTAGGGGTGAGTACAAAAATATGCAATATGGACCCAAAGATCCCCATAGGTCTCCCAAAATTCCAAAAAGGAATAACCAAAAAGCCTAATATCAAACACCAAGCACAAAGTAACAGATATCTCACAACAGGAATATAACTTAATGAACAGGAATAATGATGATTAGTCATAAAGCTAAATCATCTTATTCCATTGAGAAGTTCCATTGTTGAACCATGAAGAATTCATTCTATTACAAATCTACATAGGGTCGTAAGTCACCAATCCAGAAAGGGTAGTAATTCATCAATCCACACATGGTTATAAGTTGTCTATCCACATAGGGTCCTATGTTTTTGATCCACAACGAGTCATTGTAAGGCTAGTCCTTGTCGGGTTGTACTACTTCTTATCCACATAGGTTCGTAATTTGTTAATCCACATGGGGTGATAAGTTATTGATACAAAATGGGCTACTCAATGGCTGGTCCATGTTGAGTTTAACTACAACTGATCCATATCGGTTCTATCTAATGTTGATCCACAAAGGGTCGATCTTCACTTGATGGCCTACAACAAAATTCCCACACTCGGTGTGCTTGAGTTCCATAGATTCTTATCCACAAGCCATCGGTCATACCTCAACTAACATTAAGTCCCATGAAGAAGTTACTTGGAGAACCTCTATGTCATAAGGGTTCCAACGTAACAGACAACGAGTCAATCAGACATAGAGTCTATAAGTTAAAGGCATTTTAGTACCGATGGCTCGGTTGGATTCGATTTCTATCCAACCCGGACGTACTCCATCATTTTAAAAAAACCAAGTCAATTATCTCAAAATAACTGCCTCATCCTAAGGGTTCCATCACTGTATACAGCTCATCAAATGGACATCTGGTTTAAAGGTGAAGGCACTTTATGCAAAACTATGTCAAATTCGGTCTGGGTCTGTCTCAACCCGACCCGACACGTTCCTGGTTAACCGATCCCGTTGGGCCTGACCCAAACTAGCTATACCTAGACCGGTCTAGATAGGCCTAGTCTGGCCCGCTTGACCATCATACCAGCTCATCCCACCCATTTGGTTGTGGGCCGCCAGCTGAGCAGTGTCCGTTTCCCCTCCCCTGAACGAACAGAGCCTGTTTGGTCTCCAACCAGCAGCACCATCATGGCTCCACCCCCCCCCCCCCTCCTAGTTGGCCGGTCTGGTGGACTAGTCTAGGGAGGGACCCACTGACATGGGGCATCCACTGTCGTGGCCTGAGCGGTGATGAATCCTCCTTGGCGTGCCGCCCGCCATCAATGTGACCAGCGATGGTCGGCTGCCTCATGTCTGCCTTGGCGCATGCGGGTGCCCCCACTTCCTCATCATCCCCTTCTTCATCACGTAGGTGGGGTTTCCACGGGGCATTGTTGAAGCTCTGTTGGTCCGATTTCCTTATCGCCTACGCCTATGGGTGTCTTAGGATGTTTCCTTTACTACATGGCCCTTGTTTTTTCCTTACCGTCGTGTTACTCAGTCACCCATAAAGAATGAAAAAACAATATCGATAGAGGGTCTGGTCCTTGTTCGGATCGGCCCATGCCCTCCGCTTTAGTGTTTTACACATGGGGAAGAATAATAATCATTAAAACCCCATAATGAAACCCTGCATCAACCTCCCAAAATAATGAATGGAACATGGATCCACCCGTTAGTCAGTTTCTCTGCATTCGTTGTATTTTCCAAGAATGGGAATAGTGACAATTAAACTCATAAACCCTTGTACCAGGATTCGGTGGATTCCATTGTGGACGAATAAAGGGATCCATGTTCGAATTCATTCGTCGATGTCTGTTTCGAGTTTTCTAATGGTCATCAATCAATGATTGTTCCTCGTTGGAGGGTTACATCATCAGTATTTTTTTAGAGGTTCCTCTTGTGGGTTCCCAAATCTCATACCAATGGTTTGTTTAAATAAAATATATTAACCCCCACATTGGTTCATTGTTAAGTTTTGTTAATAAATCCTAATTAATGAACTTATTAAACCACTAGCGTTGCAGTTACACAATGAAATGATCAAGTAATTAAATTTATCTTATTTAATGCACGATGTTACACTTCGGTCCCAACATCTGTTGCTCAACGGTGGGAAGATAATTAATAAAATTAATATTATTATTTTATTATTATTTTTTCTGAAAGTCCAAAAATTGACTTTTTTGTTCGACCCTTGCTGGTCTAAGTTATGTTTCGCCTAAGGGAATCTTGATGTTATGATTTCAATAGTGCCCTTTGATTTTTAATCTGGGCACTATTTCAAAAGATTGAAAATCTCACCAGTATGTTTACTAAACGTACCTTAAAAAAGTTCAAAATTCTGTTCGGGGCTCTTCGAGCCTCAGAATCACATTTTGTCAATTTTCCCCATCTCGTAATAATTGCACAAAATTAAAAAAACATTATTCAGAATTTCCAAGTCTTTACAATCATTATAAAACTATTTATAAATTTTCATATTATTATTTGATTAGTAGAATATCCATGGTTTTTTTTCTAGCTCATGTGATTATTTATATGGAATTATTTGATAATATTTTATTTCATCCATATTATTATCAAGTTATTTATTGAATTTTTATGTCTGTTAAATTATTTACCTTTCCATTTTATTTATTCTTATTGATTCATGATATCTTCCATTGTACTTAACCCTTAATGAGCATTTTATATCTCCCCATTATTATGTTTTATTTTTACATAGGATACCAAGAGGTTTATTATTATTGATATACAGTGTTAAGATAAGGGAATAATGGTGTTCTCAAAGGGATTTTTATATTTAATTTTTATTTTTGTTTTAGATTGTATTTTAATATCTGAGTATATATATAATATTCAAAAAAACACTAAACTATTAATTCCTTTAGGATGTGATTCCTTTTATATTATGCCACTGTAATAATGTAACCACCGAATTTGGAATAATAGGGTTTGGATATTTACATTAATAATATAACTAATTTATTAATTCAATAATATTTTCTCAATAAGAGTGAATTAAAATGAATTATAAATAATTTATAAGATTAGTCATTTCATGTAAATATGATCAAGATATTCAATGGAATTTTTATGTTTTGGGTTTATATTTAATTAAATTATTTCTTTCATGGAATTTCTGATAATTTTATTGTTAATTTTAATATGATGATAAGTGAATCATTCTTTCGTATTTATTATGTATGGGTCTACATATACATGGTTTATAAACCTTGACCCTCAGTTCCCCTCACTAGTGTGTGATTAAGAATAAGTAAAGGATGGAGCTCCCAACTATTAAAGAAGGTTCAAGATAGAGGAAGGCGGAAACCACCCAAGGATATACACAAGTTGAAGGAGGAATAACATAACTCTATAATATCATAGCGTAAGGAGTTATTCATCTAGGGTAAAGGGTTAATTTATTATCAACCCCATAAACCAATCAATAATTAAAATCCCATTATCATTCCACATATTTTTTTATTTCATGGTTAATTATTTATTTTTGAGTCATGGTGCTTATTTTCTAGCTAACCATGATCTTAGAAACTAAAATAATTAACCAACATGTTAATATGGTATAAAATAAATGGATTGTGATTAAATTATTTTTCTAGACATTGATAATGAATTATGTTATATCTAATTAATATTAAAAATCATATAAAAGGATAAAATAAATAGCTTTTACATATTGGATAAAATATTACAAAAATAAATATTAAATCGTGAAACATCTTCTATTGTTATATTTAGAATGAAACCATATATCAAAGTGTCAGTTTGGACCATTCCAGGATATATTTATTTATTGTGAATTTCAAATGAAATTTTTTTATTCATTTGACCAATTTGGAATCAATATTATTTTCCCTCACAAGAAAATGTATATCTTTGATTAATGTTTTGATGAAATATGAGGCTATGAAATTGGGATTGGGAATTCTACTCAATAGATTAAGAAACTACAAGTTAATGTACTTGTCCACAGAACCTACATAAAATCATTTGCATAATTTGACTAGGCCCTCATCTTTTTTATGTTAATGAAAATATGGATCCATTCCACAAGAATATTTTAATTAAAATGTATTTTAAATACAATAGTGGGGGTTATTGGTATTTAATAAAATAGTGGGAGACTGATTAAATAACATTTACTACATCATATTTAGAAATAAAGATAAAGTGCTAAAAACTGATTTTGTTTTGTTTTATAAAAATATAATGTAATTAGACTTTGAAATTATCCCTATAATAAATAATAGAGAAACACAATCTTCTGAACAGTTTGAACATACAAATGTTTTATAGGATCTTTTGAATCGTATTACGCTTGGTGCGTATGTTTTACATGTTAGTTCCCATATTCTATAATGATCCTTCTATGGAGTCAAGTGAGGATGATAATAACGTCTTCTAGAAACATGTCAGGGATGAATTGAATGACCAATTCCACATGATTTTATCCATGGATAGTAAGATCATGAATCTTTATGAATAAATGGATGTAGACATTATGTTTTCTTATCCCCATGATATTTATTAGTGGAAGGTAAGATATGAGTGGTACAAGATCTTCATGTCACACTTTATGTGCATTCTTTGAGAATGTTTGATATTGGGACCTCATGCAGTCAACATGATTCACTATATTGAGTGCTTGGAAATCCATGGAATCATGATACCCAAATAATTGTGCATAAACCTTGTAACCACATCACATTCACATAGCTTCTCTATTTTTGTTGTGACGTTTAATATAAAAACTATTGATAAGTCTCTCTTATACCTCATGACTCTAATATGCCTAGCATATAAAGATACGAATCTTGAACAACTTTTAATGCATGTGATGAACAATAATAAGGTTAAGGAAAAAAGACCTAAAACTAACACCAAGCCTAAGGAATATTCACACTACCTTACCTAGGGAAAGATGATCAAGGGGTGGGATAAGGAATAATAAGTAGTGTGTTTTCCATGTTTTAATAAGGGATACTAGAATAATAATTGCGCCTCCATTAAGAAACAAGATAAGCATCCATGGGTTTTCTTATAGAATTTACCTCACATTTAAATAAATTAATTATTAGATATAACTTCAAGAGCTCAAATTTTTATCCTAATATTGTAACCAATTAGATTCTCAGAGGTTTGTAGAGTTGAGGTGGATATTTGGGCTTCAAATGAAGTAATATTGGTTATACATTCTATTGTAGAATACTATATCACGTTTCCAATATGATTGATCTTATTCTTAAAATAATTTTTATTATGGTCCTAGTGTAACCAAAAAATATATATTTATGTCCACTTAATATATAGATATATTTATTTTAACTTTTTAAAATAAGAGGAGATAATTTTATTAAGACTGAATATGTTATGGGATGGAAAATTTAAATGATGGTTTTATATACTATAATATGAAACTAATTTTTTAACAATAAATGATGAATAATGTTCACATGAATCGTATCACACATAAATATGGAATCACATATAAGTTCATCTAAATGAGAATCATTTGAAATATTTGTATCAAAAATGGTATTTAGATTATTTTCAGAAAAAACAAATTTAAAATTTTCACTCTTGATTGTAAGGAAAAAAACCAAATTTTCATTTAGTGAAATGTGTGGAAGGGGCATAGATATTTTTGAATTTTTTCATAAAAACATGTATAGACCCTTTCCAATTGAAACTATTGGTGGATAGTCTTACATCATAACTTTTACCAATAAAATTAATATATATATCTATATGTTTACATAATGAGATATAATTTTTTTCCTTTGGAAAAATTTATGGAATAAAATAATTATGTATAGAAGAAAATTTGAAACAAGAAAAAGAAAATCCACTCAAAAAATGGTAGATAATATCATAAACTAGATTCCATAAATTATATAAGGGATTTATGGATTATATCAGAACTCACTCCTCCATACACATCATTGTTTAATGTTTTTAATTGATGGAGGAACTACACCTTATTGGACTCGGTGAGATTGATGATTAGTCAGGGGAGTTTTATATTTTTCTATAGGGTATTTAAATTATATATTGTGGCATAAAAACTAAACATGGTCCAAATAAAGAAGAAAATATAATATCAAATGAGTTATGGTTTGGGAGGAAATTCATGTTGTCAAATCAACATGTATGGGAATGTGAATTATTTTATAAGGCCACTTATAATAGGTAACATTTACCTTGAGGAGTAAACTCTAACTTTATAGTATATCCCAAGGGAAAAAAGTCATATTATATTTGTGTAAAATCAGATACAAAGTTAATGGTGTCTAGACATTCTATATTCATTACTATAAGTACATCTCTAAAATAGTGAGTGGGGCCAACATCAAATTTATGAAGTAGAGGATCAAGATACACAAGTGTTAGCACCATAAAAAATTCCAAAATGTCCCATGTAAGTGGATTTTATATAGAGACAAGAACAATGAATAATCACATTGAGGTTAGATAACCATAGGGATATGTTTTTCTTGTCAGTTAGGATGGTGAATCAATATTAGTTGATAATAATGAGCCTCTACAAAGAATTGGTAATCATCTAAAAATTTAATTTAGAATAATTATTTGAATTTTAAAATGGATTCCAAGAAACAAAAATAATTATGGGTTCTATTATATCCAATAGTGTATGTAAATAATTTTGGTCAAATGGGTATTAGATAAGAAACTAGACATATATTCAAAATTAAGTACATATAAACAAAAAATTCATTATAAATAGTGAAATTTGTTTACCAATATCTATAATAAAATACCATAGAATTATTCTTTCCATATTATCATACCAGGATTTTGATATTTGTAAAATGGATATCAAAATAGGATTCCATAATTAGAACCTTGTGGAAGATGTCTATATGAAATAAGAAAAAGGATTTGTGACTCCATATGATTCATATATAGAATGTAAGTTACAAATAAATATGTTTTGAATTAATCATCCAGATCCGGGAACATTAATTTTGATGAATCAATCAAATAATTTTGTTTCATAGTGATTTAATATGATCCCTATGTCTATGAAAGTTTTAGTTAGAGTGAATTAATTTCATAGTAGTATATGTTGATGATATACTACTAATGAGAAACAAGATATTTTTCTTACTCTAAGTTAATATGTGGGTAAAAAATGCTTCAATATGAATGAATTAGGTGAATCAGCCTTTATTTGAGGGATCAAGATCATTTGTAATTATTCTAGGATACAGCCTGATAAATGTTTAGGTGTATACATTAACAAGTTATTGAAGATATTCAATACAGTACAATCCAAGAGGGTATTGATTCAAATGTTACATGGTATAAATCTCTCCAAAAAATGGTTCCCTCATACAGTATAGGAGAGAGTAATGATAAGTAGAATACCTTATGATTATAATATAGTTTACATCCTGTATTTCATGTTGTATACTATGATTTATGTTTCATATGCTTTGAGTGTGGTTTCAATATATAAATAAGAACCAGATAAGTTGTATTGGATAACTATAAATACTATACTAATATATGTAAAACATGATATGGATAAGTTCCAAATTTATAAAGGGTACAAGGAACTAATCATTGGGGGATATATGGATTCTAGTTTTCATATGTACCAGAATGATCTAAAATCGCAACCGAGATATGTATGCTTCCTTACTGGAGGAGTTTCGTGCTGGAGGAGCTGAAAGAGTCCATTGTATGTCAATTCTATAGCAGATTCTATGTAAAATGAGGCTTTTGATCAGTCTAAATAGGTATATTAGTTTTGAATATTATTTATGGATCTTGATAGGGTTCCTATAAGTAATACTACTATCTCACTATATTTTGATAGTAATGAAATGGTAAACTTAGACAAGGAACAAAGGTTGTATCAATGGATTAATTATATAATTTAAAAGTATCACCTATTGAGGGATTTTTCTCAAAGGGATGATTTTATAGTAAGAAAAGTTTACATAGAAGAAAATTTGGATGATCCATTGACAAAAGCCTTACCTCAGTATAATTATGAATATCATGTGGCATCTATCCAAATAAAAGTCATTAGATATTGGCTCTAGATCACTTGGGAATCTAATACATTTGGTTCCATTGAATCAAATAAAATTTTAATTTTTATTACCTATAAATTCAAATACCATAAAATTAATAAATATCTTCTCAAATGATGAGTGTTTGTATATATGAAATTTATTTTATAATTAAATTACTGTATTTCCCACGTAGAATGGTTATAACTGTTCCCATGTGTAATGAAGACCATGAAGTGTTATGAAAATATTCTTAGTCATATGTCTTATGGTCTAGAAGACATTTAATGAATTGAAATATAGATGTTAGGAATTTTAGGTGATGGATTATCATATGTAGATGAGGCTTTAACTCATGGCATTTATCTCATAGAAATATTAAAAATAGGAGGAATGAGGAAAGACCTACCAATACAAATTCCACATATTATATTTTTCAATGGATATTTATATCTATTTATGTGTGTATAACTCCTTATACTTAAAATTATTATTAATTTATATCATCAAATGTGTACCTTTTTCTATTGATGAGAATAGTGATAACATATTCACATGGATAGTAGGATATGTTGGGTGTATAATAAGTGATATGATATTAATTACTAATCTAATAAAAGATTTTTCCCTTAAAAGAATATAATATGACATTTCATGTCCATTTTTTGAAATGTAAATGTCTTATTAAGTCTTTGGACATGGTGTTTTATTGATGAGTTCATTTCAAGTAGTCAATGAATGATATATTAATCATATAGGTTAATGACACAAGTATGAATCCTACTAGATGAGATATCAAGATTAATGGATCATATTATATAGTATGTTCTCAAATGAGGATGTTTCCATTAAGACATTAACATTATTATCTATGAGTACCTAGACATGATACTAGAAACTAATATTTGAATTTAAGCCTTTTCACTGAATTCCACTTAAAAATAGTCTTAAAGGGCCACAAACTGAGTTTATCTATATTTCTTAGTTAAATTACTTTTTATTTTAATATTAGAATAAATATTATTATCATGACTAAGGAATAATAATTATTTAGGTTATATTGATCATATATCTTTATGGACCCGTTATTATAATTTTGAATATATATTCGTTGAGTCAAAAATAAATATGTATTAACCTATTAGAAAATTTAATATTTATTTATTTGTCTAATGAATAATATAATGAAATTTATTTTTTGACAAATTATCTATTATTATCCAATGTTGAAATTCTATGATATATGGAGCACACATGGATACCATTGAGGGGATCCTTCTTTCGATCCTCCATCATAATGAAGAAACAAAAATAAGGCATACTAAATTAATTAATAATGAAATAATTATCAAGTTGTAATAGTTCATATTAATATTTAATAATAAGTTATCTATGAAAAAATATCATTTATTTTAATATTTTTATATTGAAGTTATCTATTAAAAATGAGTTACTCCAAAAAAATACTGAAAACCCATTTTGGTTATGTGATTAACTGCTTATATTAAGCCTTGAAACCTCCACGTTATGTGTTTTCCTTAATCCAAATGACATTGTAATTATACTTTCTAAGAATGTTCTTTGTGTGGGATATAATGTGAATACATGGGATACTTATTAGAATAATAGCATATTTGGACACAAGTTTCACATTGAGATTTTTTTAGGAATTATAGAAGTCCATGGAATCTCAAATAAAATTTAATATTGGTTACCACCTACATATAGACGTGGAATCCAAAATAATGATCTAGATACTTTGTGAAATCTTTAGGGAACATATGATTAATTTTGGTAGGTAATTGGATAACCATCTAGTGTTTATAGAGTTATATTTAACAATATCTCTTGATCATCAATCTTGATATCCCCTTTTGATGCTTCATATGATAGACTGTGACTTTTACCGTAGTGGGGGTTGTATGTGGGTGAGATAATAATAATTAGGCCATGTTTTTTGAAGAAGACCGCTGAAGATAGTCAGTTTTTTAAGAAGTAATGGGTTACTTCTCAGAGTAATTAGCTATCATATTTTGATAGGATGTGGAAACACCTAGAGTTTTCCATTGGTGATCTGGTATTCTCTTAGGAATCTCCTTAGGTGGAGAATTAGTGTTTCAGAAGTAATGGAAGCTAGCATCATGTTTTTTTAGTCCATTCAATAATATAGAATTAATTAGGGATGTATCATGCTATTTTGATCTTAATACTTGGAATCAAATTATTCATGATCGTTTTTATATGTCACATCTCTAGAATTATGTTTTAGACCTGATGCACATGGTTAACAATGAAAATTTCTTGATATAGAAGAATGCATCATTTTAAAAACACCTAGTGTATATGTTGGAATAGTGTGAGAATGTATTGTGTTGGAAGATAATGCCTCTTATTAAAGTATTTTGGTATCACATACATATTAAATCATCAACATTTGAGTGAGGGCCTAATATAAAAACCCAGTGGTCAAAGATATTTGACGAGGATCCCTTTAGAGGACTCATATGAACAATAATCACTTAGAGGAGGTGTTTGTAATGACCCTAAAATATTATTTATGAATTTGGGGACCTTATTTGGATTCAGAGTAATTATTCTTGGATAATATGTTATATAATCAAGGGTGTTGGGGACCAAGAGGTGATTAGAGAAGGGTATCGAGGTCCCCATGATCAAATTTTAAAATAGGGGTACCAGGTACCTAGTAGAGGTCCACTAGGTACCCAGTGTCTTGGAAGCTTCTATGTATGTGTTGGACCCCCATCGGGTGGTAACTATAGTGGAATGGGTTCCCAATAGAGTTACTAGGTATCATGTGAGATGTGGTTGGTTACCAAGTACACTACAGGTTCCTAATTAAGAAAAATTCTATAATTTCAAATTTTACACATTTTAACCCACCTTCCACCCTTCCTTAACCCCACTTGACTAGAAAATATTTTATGTATTCTCCTTAGATTTAAAATCATCTATGACTTATCCTATTAGTCCTTTGTATTTTTTATTAATATGATGGGCATTACATAACGAGGTTGACACCAACCCTTCCTTGGTTGTCTCATTTTCTGGCTACTTATTCTTCTTCCATAGTGAATCCATAATTTTAAGGGTTTATGAATTATTTTCGAGATTTTATAGATTACGGGTGAATAAGATGATGTGTATTGGTGATTATTCCCCACTATTATCAAAGTGGAGATTAATTTCCTTGTTATGAAATTTATATGTGGTTATATGGGCTATCATTCATGGGGTGCATGTGACTTCATGAAAATGTTTTGTGTTATGTATCAAAGTTGTAGGGTGAGTCTGAATTTTTAGATTTGACTCTCCTACACTTATTTTAAGGACACATTGTTGGTGTACTACTTGGTTTTATTACTCATACCAAAAATGATAATATTAGGGTGTTTCCATACGTTGCTGTTATGAATCCAGATTATGGAAGGGGACCTATATCGGCTACTAAGTAGGTGGATCTGGTTAGGTATAAAGGTGATGCAATTACATAGTTAGGGACTATTGTTTATTACGCATCTTATACTAGTTTATTCTTTTATAATCACATGTACTGATCCACAGACTATGGAGATCATTTTTATTATTAGTGTATGACAAGCCTATATATCATTTTATTATTTCATGTCCTGTTATTATATGTTTGATTTACCATTGTGGAGCTTTCTATTTTTATCTATATTATAAATTTGTTTTTCTATATAATATATAGTTTCTAATTTCAATGGTATTGTCTCCCTACAGTATAGCTTAGTCCCCCACCATTAATCGGTAATCTCTTTCATATAGGGAGGTGTGCATGAGGCCTTGTAGAACTTCTGATCGTTCTTAATTAACTGGTAAAGGGTGTTTCGTACAATATAGTTTGAACTAGTAAAATTAATTATACTACATCACACATAGCATTACATACTTGAACAATATTTAAAAATTAAAATAAACTATATACCAATAGTTATTTATATTTATTTCCAATTTAACTAACTAAGATAACACCATATTTAATTATATTATTATATTAATTGACACACACGCACACATATGAAAAAATTCACATATACATATATCTATTCACACATACGTATATATATCTACACATGTATTTAAAAATTTCACAAGGCACGCACATAGATACACATAGATATATATTTGTGAAAGTATGTAAGTATGTATGTTTGTAATTATGTAGGTATGTATGTACGTATGTACGTACATATGTGTGTATGTATATATGTAGGTATGTATGTAAGTAAGTATGTATGTATGTACGTACATACGTATGTATGTGTGTATGTATATATGCAGGTAGGTAGGTAGGTAGGTATGTATGTATGTATGTATGTATGTATGTATATATGTATGTATGTATGTATGTATGTATGTATGTATGTATGTATGTATGTATGTATGTATGTATGTATGTATGTATGTATGTATGTATGTATGTATGTATGTATGTATGTATGTATGTATGTATGTATGTATGTATGTATGTATGTATGTATGTATGTATGTATGTATGTATGTATGTATGTATGTATGTATGTATGTATGTATGTATGTATGTATGTATGTATGTATGTATGTATGTATGTATGTATGTATGTATGTATGTATGTATGTATGTATGTAGGTATGTATGTATGTATGTATGTATGTATGTATGTATGTATGTATGTATGTATGTATGTATGTATGTATGTATGTGTGTGTGTGTGTAGGTATGTACGTATGTATGTATGTATGTATGTATGTCTGTATGTATGTATGTCTGTCTATATGTATCTATTTTGTATGTATGTATGTGTGTGTGTACGTATGTAGGTATATACGTATGTATATAGGTACATATGTATGTAGGTATGTGCTTATTTACGTATGTACGTATGTACGTATGTACGTATGTACGTATGTATGTATGTACGTAGGTACGTATGTACGTATGTACGTATGTATGTATGTACGTATGTACGTATGTACGTATGTATGGATTCCTTCATGCATGAGTGGATGTATTTATGAAGTATGCATGCATGGATGGATGTATATACATTCATAGACATATCAAAATAATGTCTACTCAATCAACATACCAGAAATTTTAGGATCAAGTAAATGAAGGTGAAGTAAAATTGTGTGACCAAATCTTAATGCAACAATATGACATTGTGAATTTAAGTGAAGTGAATAAGATGAAGAAATAGGGTCATAAGGTTTTATATAAAAGAGGGATAGATCTTTAAAATATGTAACAAAAATCACCATGAAAGGTGATTCATTTCTCAATATTAAATAATTATTAATAAAAGTTTTCAATATTATGAATTGAAAAGGTTTTATTGGGGGGTTATCAACAATCAAACTTGGGGTGCTCGAGTTACAAAGTGGTGTGTCCACCACAGGAGCTGACAACCCCATCCAATTATATTCATGTTATATATGTATATATGTGTTTCTTATTACATGAATATAAATTTATATATTTTTATAAATACATAATATACACACCCACACAGAAATATATTAGTTACAAAAATTATATATCTATTTTGAATATTTATTTATTTTTAAAAATATATTAGGTGTGTCTGTGTGTTTGAATTCATATATAAATATATCATATTTCCAATTATATATATATAATATTTATTTATACATAAATAATGTCTATATTTCTTCCTAACATTATCTTAGTTTAATTGAGTGAAACTATCTTTTATATCTATAAATATATTATCTTTAATAATTATATTCATTTTTTATATTTTAATTTACAATTTAATTTCAATTACAAATATTTATGTATTTATTTAAAGTTCAAAATAAAATTTTAAATGTTATATATATATATATTTGAATTGTTTTCATATGATACACACACAAACAAACATATATATTGAATTAGTTTTTTAATATCAATTTTCATTTTAAATTACAAATATGTATATTATTTATATAATCATTAAAATATTTAATAATCATATATATGAATACACACCTTCAAATTTATACACACGCAATAACTTACTTAAATATGAATTCTATTAACAAAAGAGTATAAACACTTCTCCATAGCGAAATTTAGCCTAAGAAAGGGGGTTTCTCGTTGTTTTTTATCATTGAAAAAGGTCATTAATCATTATTCACATTTTTATTGCAGTGAATAAAATAATAACTATTATTTATACTATGTGTAGTTTTAATTAGAGAAAAACGCTCATCACTTAAGATTTCAATAAATATTTATGTTTTTTATTTTATTAATTGCTTCCGATTAAATATGATTCAATCTATATAAATTGAACTAAACTAAATAATATACAATATTATTTAGTTTAATTTGATCAATTCGTTAAATAAATTTTAATTTTACCAATTTAAGAAATTTCGGTTTGAATAGTTTTAATATATTGTGTTAAGATTTCATGCCTAGAAATATTTATCTTGGAAAATTATTGATGTAAAATTAAAATTTTCAATGATGTAACTGAATCATACAGGAATCAATTCTTCAAAAATATAATATAAATTAAATATAAATTTAAAAGATTTTATAAATAATAATAAAATTTATGTAACAAAATATTTTTATGGTATATTTATATATTTAATGTTATTTATTTTAAATTAAATTTTATAAAAAAAATTGATAGATAGAATGATTATAACATCAGGATTTCTTATTACATAGACTTCTCAATACATAGGACAAAACAGAAGATCCATTGAAATTTATTTTCTTAAAAATTAGGTACATGATATATAAAAACAGAAAACATTATTCTAATCCACTTGAAAAAAATATTCCCGGGTTTACCCTAGGTTAGTTTTACTTCATATCATATCTTGGGGACATACATCAAAGAAAAGGGGTGAGAATGAAACCTAATAAGAGAAAATAAGGGATACATGTATCTTGTGTTCATGAGACATATCAATAAGAACATGAGGAGTAACAATAAGGCATGAACCAGAGGAATGTTAGAATAATAAGAATAGGAATCATGATAAAGAAATGTGGCTCCAACATAAAAATTAGGCTTTCATACATATATTACCATTCTTTACACCAAGGTGTGATAAATAAAAATTACTAAGGTTATTCACCAAGGTTTCATAAAACATGTCATCACTATATATTAAATTCATTACCCACTACATCAGATAACTATAAGATAACACCCTTTATATTTCTTAATTTCATGGGATACACATGGATCCTAATAAATTTTTTCATTAATAACCTGTGGATAATAAGGAATGGTTTTCTTATTAAAATCATTGCATAAAAAAATTATTAAACACATGATCATTACATAATTTTTAAACCATGAAAAGGGAATGTGGGTTTAATATATGTAAATACCCAAATCAATAAATAATTTTACATCTATTTCAATACCAATGTAAAAGGAAGAGTCTTGGGTATTGAAAAAAAGAAAATAAATGATAATTTCTCATGTGAAACAAAAATAAATAAATTCTACATAACAACATGTATAAAAAATTGATTAATAAATAGAAAATGAGAGGGTATAATGGTATCCCATTGATAAAAGACTATTAATAAGGATTTGTTTGGAAATTAGAAGGCATACCACAAAAATTGATCTTGAATGGAAAAGTGAAGTGGATATTTCTATGAACTGTAAGAGATACTCCTAAATCTTATGGATTGGAACCTCGGAGGATTGAGGACACCCAAGGGGACTCCATTGTAGGAAAAAATGACAATAAATACATAGATGATACATTTATTGTTACGGTTAATGGTAAAATGAGTGGTTATTTATAGAAAAGGTGGAGTAATTGTTCAATAATTTACAAATATAGGTATTGGAAATCTAGATTGAGGAAAATGAAAATCCATTGGCTTACACAAGGTTTTATTTTTGAGTATTCAACATTTGAGTCATGATTTATGATATTTTAATCTATGAGAACCAAAATCCATTTTTAAATTGTTCATTGGACATGGAATATTAAATTTTCCACAATGTAATGTTTTTAAATCAAATTTTCCATTTTTGACTTCGGAAATTCACAGGAAGTTATGGATTAAAATAAATTAACACACATAATATTAATTACATAAAATATTTTATGATGTGGATTTTGGTTAATTAATTATTACATCATTATGAAACAAATATAAATCCAAATAACATACTGAACACCCAAAACAATATGTTTACTATTCATAGAAAAATAATTTATTTTAGAAAATTCACATACCTTCACCCTAACTCAATTTCGATGTGTTGATTTCAAAAATAATGTTTATTTTAATATAGTAATTCTTAAAATATAATACTTTTAACTTTTAAATATAAAAATCCTTATTTATTGAATAATAACAATTTTTATGGCATAGTCAAATCTTTGACACTTATTAACAATTTGAAAGACATTATATAATTTTTATACCATTTATATTTAAATTATAGTGTTTGAAAAGAATATTTAATTAATTCAAATATTATTTCAAATACATTAGTTTATTATGAAAATTTATATCTTTTACAGAAAATTAACCTATGTTTTATTTTTGTTCATAAATAAATTTATCAAATTTTTCTCAATGAAACATATATATTATTAAGAAAAACATTTATTAAAATAGAATTTAATGAATAAAAATTTTAATTATAATAATTAATTACCTATAATGTAACTATGTTTTGGACAGGTATCCCCTTTTTATACATCTGTATTCCCAAAAGGTAAGGTTTGTTTTTGGGTTAGTTTCTTGGGGTGGCTTTGATAACAATGAATGAGTGTTTGTCTCCAATAACATGAACTTATCTCATATGAATTTCCATTTATGCTTCACCTATTAAGGCTTGGATTTTAATTTTTCAAGTTTAACAACCAGTAATGTTACCTCCCTCTGATGTTCTAAAAAATGGGCTTCAACAGCATGACTCTATTTATTGAGGCCAAATTTTCTCTTCTATACATCAATTTTCCTTCTTCATTACTAATTATAAACACTAATTACAATGGTAAAATTATTAAGAAAGGTTATAACTCCCAAATGTCAAATTGACCATCGGTTATATTGACCAATGGTCAAATAACGGCCAAATCCCAATGGTCACATTTCCCATTAACCCTATAAATACCAATTCATTATTTCACCCAATATTCACTAAAATTCCTACTAAGGATGCATTTTCATTTTCTGAGATGTTTATTGGTTTATAAATATTATAGTTTATTTCTATAGAGTTTGTTGTTGTAGGATGATTTTATTAGATCAGGGTGGTCTATATTTTCACATTTTAGCTTTTCTATTTAATATTTTTGTCCAATTAAGATGTTTGTCATTTTAATTAGTTTCCTAGATGAATAATTAAATGAAATTTATTAATGAGATAAGATTGTATTGGTTCCTCTATATTTTGTACATGTATAACATTATATAATATAACACATATTATTTATAAAACACATATAATTTAAAAATACTAGGATGTTACATTCTTAACCCCTTTATAAATTCTATCCCTATAATTTCAACTCAAATTATTGATTGAAAATAGGTAATTTTACATTAATTTCATTGAATATCATGTTTTTTATGTCACTTCTTTATACTTATGTATCTTCCATGACACATTCACAAGGTGCGTAGTTCTTTTGTGTAGATATTTATCTCTACAGTCCAAGATTGTCACGAACTGGATTTGGTCGCCACCATTAACGGCACCACACCTGGCCTATGGCAAGGCCTGAAGGGCGTTCCCTATCCCCACAGGCTTCCACAAGTGCCCGGGTATCAAACAAATCTGGTTTGGGAACGATTTACCCGAGTATGAAAGCATAAATCATAAAAAAACAATCAATTATTAGAATCTGAAATTTTCATGCTAAAAAATTCTTAACAAATCCAGATCTGAATACATATGTTTAAAGACACTAAAAGTGTTCTAAAAACTAATAATGACAACATAAAGACATACCCATGGACTCCACACGACAAGGGGATCATCACCCGCAAGCCGTCTCTGCAACTCCGCCCCAACGATGGGGACTAACATCCCAAACCACCATCACCATTAGCCTTCCCTTTACCTGAGTCAAGCATAAACAGGTCTACTTACACCCGAGGGGTTTAAGTAGGGTGTGAGACTAAGCCCAATAGGATACCACCAGATGATTCCAAATATCATGCAATACAATGTGAACAAAACTAGCAATTTTAATACACAAGGTGAAACAGTTTTAAAATTCAAAGAAATGCAACTTTCTAATGAAAAAAGTTTTCAATCCAAGAATTTCAGAATGATATCACATTAAATAGACATGTGATATACTATAAATTACTTCCAAAAACAACCCAAAATAAGGGTAAATACCACAAATCCAATGAGCATCAAAATCGGGAACACCCCTAAGCACTAGGTCGTCTTGGGCCCTATGTACCTCGTACCTCAGTGCAGAGTAACCATAGAAAAATCCATTCGCATGCACGATCCACTAGTATGAAACGTACCCATAACCTAGTGGTCCTCAATCATCATCCAAATAGTTTATTTAAGTTTTCATTATCCCGATTCTAAGTGGAACAGGGACAAATCCCATCCGATCCACTAGTCGTACTAGTACAAATCTGCCCCACCTGGGTACTCGGGCTTCCCCTTTTTGTTCTCAAACAATTTCCGCAAACAACACACATCATTTTTCATATAAAATATCACTACTGGTCACAAACAAATTTTACAGTATCTAAAAACATTTTATACCATTTAAAACACACAATAAAATAATTTTATTTTCAATAAAACAACCTCTCAAAACATCACATTATTTTCCACCAAAAGCTCTTTAAGATATCCACTTTGCACACTATGTTAACAATTTTAAGTCATTAAAACAAAATTTCAGTTCAATACCCTTTAATGAAACCAACAATTTAGTTATGGGGCAGCCCAAAATGAACCAATAAAATATTTGAATGAAAAACCCCCAATTTCACCAAAAAATGGAACTTAAAATTCATTTTCATTATAAATGTAACTAAAACCAATTTTTACAGAAACATTCAAGTGAAATAAAAATTAATGTACCATGAAAACAGAAAGATAATTAACAAAAATTGCATGCACAATGGAATCACCTACAAAAGTTACAAAAACCCTTGAATCTCCGTGCGAAAATCAAATCGCAACCCCGCCACACCAAGAGAGAACTAGATCAAACCTAAAACCACATAAATTGGCCAAGAAAGCCCAAAGATAAACCCTAGGTTCGAAATCAATGTTTCTGGACATTATTAAACTCAATTATAACCGACGAAACCCTAAAAACAATGAGTTAAACCCAAACTAATTTGAAAGAGGAAAGAAAAGGGCTCATTTACTTGAAGTATCTTGAAGTAATCACTCCAAAACTCTAGTATCTGAAATTTAAAATATCCGAAATTTAGGTTACGTTTGACCAAGATGTTTTAGGTCATTTAGGAACTAAAATGGAGGAAAAATATTTAGAATTAAGATTTTTATGAAAGAATGACTTTACCTCTTCAAATTTGGGTAATTTGAGGAACCCTCTGAATTTCGGCACCAAATCGAGATTTCCCAAAGCACCAAAGAGGGGGGAGAGAGTTCAGAAGCGTTTCTGGGTTATGTGGGCTTGGGTGAGACTTGGAATCACCGAAACATCACAAATATTGAATAAGGTAAAACAAAAACAAAATTTATTTTTAAAACAGAAGTTGGGCTTTCGGGCAGGCCCAACCCATTAGATGAAACCCCATATAAACCCTGGTTATGGATTTTTAAAAGCTCAAAATTACCTTGGAGGTATTAATAGGTTATGGGAGGTCAAGTAGGAATTTGAATGGATGAAAAATTTTGAAAAATGAAAAAGTTATAAAAGATACAAAATTTATTTTTTAATCACGAATTGGGCTCACAGTTTAGCCTAATTCATGAATACTCATCTATTCCTCCCTAAAACCTAGGGAAACCCCCAAAACAAATAATGGATGAAAATTAAATGAAAAATACCTTTAAAATATGTCTTGTATGTGACAATTATCCTCACCATGAAGGACTTTCCGCCCAGGAAAGTCAACATGAATCTTGGTTTGAAAACAAGAATGGGTACTCTTCCTCGACCCATGACTTTCGCTCCCATGTCTCATGTGTATCATTCCCATGCTTCCATAATGCCCGAACTAAAGGAATAGACTTCCCTCGAATTATATTTTCTTGGGAGTCCACTATTTTCACTGGCCTCTCAACGATAGACATGTCAGGATCTATCTCCAGTTCTTCCCAACTAAACACATGGGATGGATCCGGATTGTATTTTTTCAACTGAGAGAGGTGGAAGACATCATGGATAGACGTCAACTGAGAAGGTAAGGCTAACATGTATGCCACCTTTCCAATACGCTTAGTGATATCAAAGGGCCCAACATATCATGGCATCAGCTTACCTTGCTTCCCCAATCGACGATGGCCCAGATGAGGGGCCACTTTTAAGAATACCCTGTCACCCACAGAAAACTCTAGGTCTCGACACCTCCGGTCCGCATAAGATTTATGACAACTCTGAACTGTCAATAAGCGCTTCCTGATCAACTTGACCTTCTCTGAAGTCTCCTACACAAGGCTCGGCCCCAACAGTGAAGTCTCTCCTACCTCAGCCCAACATAGGGGGGACCAACAGGGTCGACCATAGAGCGCCTCAAAAGGGGGCATTCGAATCGTGGATCGGTACCTATTATTATAAGAAAAATCAACCAATACCAAATGGCTATCCCAATATTCTCTAAAGTCCAGGACACATGCACGAAGCATGTCCTCCAAAATCTGATTCGCCTGCTCTGTCTGACCATCCGTCTGAGGGTGGTATGTTGTGCTCATCTTAATCTGAGACCCCAAGGCCTTCTGAAGGCCTTCCCAAAATCGAGAAGTGAAATAGGGGTCTCTATCAGAGACAACAGCTGATGGTACACCATGGAGTATCACCACTTTCTGAAGATACAAATGGCCCAACTCATCTACATTAGTTGTATCTTTTATCGGAATGAAGTTGTCCGACTTGGTCAGAAGATCAATCACCACCCAAATAGCATTCTTACCCCGAGGTGTACGAGGTAAGCCAAAAATGAAGTCCATGGTGACCTCTTCCCACATCCAGGTAGGAATGGGTAGTGGTTGGAGCAAACCGGATGGCCTTTGGTGCTCTGCTTTCACCTGCTGACATGTGTAGCATCTTGAAACAAAGTCTGCTATGTCCCGTCTCATACCAGGCCACCAAAACTACCGACGAACATCATAATACATCTTAGTGGCACCCGGATGGACAGCCCACATAGAATGGTGGCTATCATACATCACCACATTCCGCAGAGATAATGGCACTACTGAACGGCCCTTGATGCAGAAGATGCCCTCGGGAGATGACGACCAATCATAGGATGTCTCCCCACCATGAAGGAACTGCTTCGACCACTGACAAAGATCATCACTGGGTTGTTCCTGCTGAATCAACTATAATATATAAGGATTCAACTGGACGCTTTCCAAGAATTCCCCTCCACTGTGTTCCCTGGTCTCCACATGCATCTGAGAAAAGAGGCCCATTAATGTCCACGCATCACTAGACTTCCTCAAAGCCTACACTGGAACTCTTCTACTCAAAACGTCGGCCACTACATTACCCTTGCCTGGGGTATAGACAATGTCAAAGTCAAACCCCTGTATGTACTTGATCCAGCGACTTTGCCTCAAGTTGAGGTCCTTCTGCGAGAAGATATAAGCCAAACTTTTGTGATCAGAGTATACCATAAACGTCTCCCCAAAGAGGTAGTGATGCCAAGTCTTCAAAGTATGCATCACCTCTGCCCACTCCAAGTCATGGGTCGGGTAGTTCTTTTCATGTGGTCGAAGATGGCGAGAGCCATACGCGACCACATGATCATCCTGCATAAGTACTAACCCAAGACCCATACCTGAAGCATCACAATAGACCACATATCCCTTTCCAGCCTCTAGAAAAATCAGCACGGGGCGGTAGTCAGCCGCCTCTTCAGCTCCTCGAACGATGCCTGACATTCTGGACCCCATACAAACTTCACCCCTTTCCGGGTGAGGGAAGTCATCGATGAAGCAAGCCGAGAGAAATCTCGAACGAATATCCTGTAATAACCAGCCATGCCAAGAAAACTATTGATCTCAAAAACATTCTTTGCTTTCTACCATGACATGACTGCACTAATTTTCTCAGGGTCCACTGAAACACCATGCTCTGAGATCACATTCCCCAAAAATCTCACCTCTCTGATCCAGAAAGTGCACTTTGACATATTTTCATAGAGGCAGTGATCTCGTAATGTACCCAAGACGATCCTCAAGTGATGTTCGTGTTCCTCCTCAGAGCAAGAGTATACCAGAATGTCATCTACGAACACCACAATAAAGGAATCAAGATACTGATGGAACACTCTATTCATAAGTGCCATAAATACCGCTGGAGCATTGGTCAATCTGAAGGGCATGACCAAATACTCAAAGTGGTCGTACCTGCTTCGGAAGGCTGTCTTTGGGATATCTGGCTCCTTCACCTTGAGTTGATGATACCCTGAACGCAGGTCTATCTTTGATAACCACTTTTCCCCCTACAAATTATCAAAAAAATCATCTATTCTGGGCAAAGGGTATTTGTTTTTAATTGTTACCTTATTTAGCTTCCTGTAGTCAATGCACAACCGGAGGGATCCATCAGCCTTTTTTGCAAACAACATAAGAGAGGCCCAAGGAGAGACGCTCGGGAGAATGAATCCTTTGGATTCTAAGTCGTCCAACTATATCTTTAATTCCCTCAACTCGGTGGGGGCCATGCGATATGAGGGAAGAGATATCGGCTGTGTTCCCGGCGCCAGATCAATCAAAAACTCCACATCCCGCTCCGGGGGGAAACCTGAAAAATCATCTGGGAATACCTCGGGAAACTCATTCACTACATGAGGTAGTGAAACTTCATGGGAAAGACCATCCTCTAGCACAAACGAATATAACTGGAAGATAACACTTCCCAACTCTGGGAGTGGAAGCCCTGCGTGACCTGATCGTGGATCCCATTCTCCATGAAAAACCTGACGACTCCCATCAGGTGTCGTGAAACTCACATGCCTTCCTTAGCAATCGATGTGTACCTAGAAGTGTACTAGCCAATCCATCCCGAGTATGACATCAACAAGATCTATATCTAAGACCAAGAGGTCCCACTCCATCTCGACCCCTGACAGAGAAAGTGCACACGAGGGGCACCTGAGGCCCTACTCCTTCTTCTTTCCCAACAGTGTCAACTACTCCTTCCCAAAAGACATCAACTCAGTTGGCAAATTCAGCATGTCCAAAAAATGTCCAGAAATGAATGAAACAGATGCACCAGTATCAAAAAGAGCAGTAGATAAAGAAGATGCCATCAAAACGGTACCACGAACTGTCGACAGTCTCGCCTCTGATCCTGTTGGTGACTGATCCACAGCATGGAGATGTCCAGTATCTTCCTGAGGACGACTGCTAGTATGTGGTTGTTCCCTAAACTAGCTCGACCCAGAAGATGATCTAGCCCTACCACCACGACCACCAAATCGAGATCCCCCAGTCCTCGACGGCTCGGACTGTGATGGCGCTCCTCTAGAAGCCACTGACCCTGCCCCACATGGGAGTGGACGTGCCACACCGCAGAAGTGCTACAAATTCCCTATACCTCCACACTGTTAACAAGGATTCGGAGGAAGAGGACATTCTGTTCAAGTATTCCCAGGCCTCCCACATTGGCGGCACACGACCGATCTCGCATTAGAAGCCGCAGAAGAAAACTGCCTAGAAGAGTGGCCTGAACTGCCCCCTCCATTCTTCACATGATCCTCCCGCTTCCTTTTCTTCTCTAAGGAGCTGCCACTGCCCACTGCTGATACTAAACCATAGAAACCAGCCCTGACTTTCCAATCAATCTCCACTATGCACGCCCGATCAAAAACCTCAGCATAGGTCCTCATCTTAAACAAGAACACCTGGGAGTATATCTCTGGTCGCAAGCCTTTCTCAAACCTCTATCCCTTTGCTTGCTCATTAGAGACAATTTCTGGAGCATACCGAACCAAATCATTGAAACGGTTGGCATACTCCATCACAGATAGATTCCCCTTAACAAGTTCCACGAACTCTCTAGACCTGAAATAAGCCAATACCTCAGGGCAATCCTTTTCATTTAAGACAGCATTGAAATCTCCCTAGCGCATCTGCTCATTATTCCTAGCCTGAAGCACTGAATCCCACCATTTACGGTTGGGACCCTCCAGCATAAAGGAGGAACACTTCACCCTGAGCTCCTCGGGTGTTTCCAGGAACTCAAATATACGCTCGATCTTCTCGATCCAATCTTCTGCTTCCTGGGGCTCTATGCTACCTCGGAAGGTAGGAGGCTTGTTTTCTAGAAACTCTTGTGCTTTATCTTTTCTAGGACCTGTCTCTTCTTCCCTAACAGGAATAGGAGAAGGAGCTGTTACCTGTCCTAAATCTTGGATAGCCCGAACCACAGCCTCCATGAGCCTCTCATCAATCGGCGTGGGAGAACTCTCTCCTACTTCCTCCTATGGGTGTGTGGAAGCTTTCCGGGGAGGCATGTTGCTACAAAATGCAACAGTCACAAAAAAACAGTAAATACAACAATTATGACAATTTTAATCAAATACATAAAATATAAATAAACTAAACACATTCATTTAATAAAAGAAACAACTACTCCACATCTGCCTGATGTCCACATGTGGTCTGCAGCCCACACGTCTCACCTGGAAGTGAAGTCAATCATTAAATTCCAACATCCTCTGGTGACTCAAGGTATACCATGAGAGGTGCGGGCGAGGCACCCTACTCAAAGCCAATACCCCGAGCCCCGACAGTCCTAGCTCCTGTCTATCCCGACTCATCCCAAAATAACAATATAATCCAAAAACATTAACCTGCTCTGATACCATTTTGTCACGAACCGGATCTGGTCACCACCATTAACGGCACCACACCCAGCCCGTGGAAAGACCCTAAGGGAATTACCTATCCCTACGGGCTGGCACAAGTGCCTAGGTATCAAACAAATCTGGTTTGGGAACGATTTACCCGAGTATGAAAGCATAAATCATAAAAAAAACAATCAATTATTAGAATCTGAAATTTTCATGCTAAACAATTCTTAACAAAACCAGATCTGAATACATATGTTTAAATAAACTAAAAGTGGTATAAAAACAAAAAATGACAACATAAATACATCCCCATGGACTCCACATGACAAGGGGATCATCACCCGCAAGTCGTCTCCGCAACTCTGCCCCAACGATGGGGACTAACATCCCGAACCATCATCACCCTTAGCCTTCCCTTTACCTGAGTCAAGCATAAGCAGGTCTACTTACACCCAAGGGGTGTAAGTAGGGGTTGAGCCTAAGCCCAATATGATAACAGCAGATGATTCCAAATAGCATGCAATACAATGTGAACAAAACAAGCAATTTTAATACACAAGGTGAAACAGTGTTAAAATTCATAGAAATGCAACTTTCCAATGAAAAAAGTTTTCAATCCAAGAATTTCAGAATGTTATCACATTAAATAGACATGTGAGCTACTGTAAAGTGCTTCCAAAAACACCCCACAACAAGGGTCAATACCACAAATCCAATGAGCATCAAAATGGGGAACACCCCTAAGCACTAGGTCGTCTCGGGCCCTATTTACCTCGTACCTCGGTGTAGAGTAACCATAGAAAAATCCATTCTCGTGCACGATCCACTAGTATAGAACATACCCATATCCTAGTGGTCCCCAATCATCATCAAATAGTTTAGTTAGAGTTGTTTTTATCTAGATGCTAAGTGGAACAGGGACAAAACCCATCTGATCCACTAGCCGTACTAGTAAAAATCCGCCCCAACTAGGTACCCGAGCTTCCCCTTTTTGTGCTCAAACAATTTCAGAAAACAACACACATAATTTTTCATATAAAATATTACTACTGTTTACAAACAAATTTTACAGTAGCTACACACATTTTATACCATTTAAAACACACAATAAAATAATTTTATTTTCAATAAAACAACCTCTCAAAACATCACATTATTTTGCACCCAAAGCTCTTTAAGATATCATCTTTGCACACTTTTTTAACACTTTAAAGTCATTAAAACAAAATTTCAGTTCAATACCCTTTAATGAAACCAACAATTCAGTTATGGGGCAGCCCAAAATGAACCAATAAAATATTTGAATGAAAAACCCCCAATTTCACCAAAAATTGGAACTTAAAATTCATTTTCATTATAAATGCAACTAAAACCAATTTTTACAGAAACATTAAAGTGAAATAAACATTAAGGTACCATGAAAAAATCAAGATAATTCACAAAAATTGAACACACAATGGAATCACCTACCAAAGTAACAAAAACCCTTGAATCTCCGTGCGAAAATCAAATCGCACCCCCGCCGCACCAAGAGAGAACTAGATCAAACCTAAAACCACATAAATTGGCCAATAAAGCCCAAATTTAAACCCTAGGTTCGAAATCCTAGTTTCTGGACATTATTAAACTCAATTATAACCAAAGAAACCCTAAAAACAATGAGTTAAACACAAAGTAATTTGAAAGAGGAAAGAAAAGGGCTCATTTACTTGAAGTATCTTGAAGTAATCACTCCAAAACTCTAGTATCTGAAATTTAACAGATCCAAAATTTAGGTTACGTTCGAAAAAGATGTATTAAGTTATTTGGGAACTGGAATGGAGGAACAATATGGAGAATTGAGAGAGTTATGAAAGAAAGACTTTACCTCTTCAAACAAGGGCGATTTGAGTAACCCTATGAAGTTCGGCACCGAATCACGATTTCCCAGAGCTCCAAAGAGGGGGAAGAGAGTTCGGAAGCGTTTCTGGGTTATGTGGTCTTGGGTGAGACTTGGAATCACCCAAAAATCCTAAATATTGAATATGTTATAACAAAATCAAACTTTATTTTTAAAACAGAAATTGGGCTTTCGGGAAGGCCCAACCCCTTAGATGAAACCCCATATAAACCCTGGTTATGGATTTTTAAAAGATCCAAATTACCTTGGTGGTGTTAATAGTTTAGGGGAGGTCAAGTAGGAATTTGAATGGCTGAAAAATGTTGAAAAATTAAAATGTTATAAAAGATGCAAAATTTATTTTTTAATCTCGAATTGGGCTCACGGTTTGGCCCAATTCATGAATACTCATCTATTCCTCCTTAAAACCTAGGGAAACCCCCAAAAAAAGAACGGATGTAAATTAAATGAAAAATAAAGTTAAAATATGTCTTGTATGTGAAAAAGATCCACACCAGCTACTCTTTATAAGAGATGTCATGTTCTAGTTGTACCACCTCCAGATTCAGTACATGTGAGGTATCATGTATGTATTCAATCAAAAGGGATATGTGGAATAAATAATAAAATTAATCCAAATTTATTACAAGTTCCCTCTGCTTTGCCACTACTCTTATGTGATCAAGGATTTAAAAGTGGCCAATGTACCTATGGATAAGATTCCATTTCCTTCCCAATTTCATTAATCTCTTCCATTTTGATATCGAGATGTATAAATTTTCTCCAATGTCAAACATCAAGTCAATTTGATAACTTTGGCATATTTATTCTATCAACTCTGAGAAAATTTTATATGTTTTTGTATGAAATGAGAAATTTTCGTCATCTCTTATTAAATATTGGGCCCAAGTTGCTTTCTCTCACCAAAATCATCCCAACAAGTATAAGTTCTACATCGCTTCCCATATAGAGATTCATAGGGTTCCATTTGAATACTCAAGTTGAGGTGATTGTTGTATGAGAAATCAAATAATCATTGGTGTTGATCTCATCCTCCTTTAAAATTTATTTATCATGTTCACAACATGTTCTCATGTGTCTAAATAGTCCTTCAATATTGTCCATGAGTTTTTGGATGATATTTCATACTGATATTCAATTCATTATTCATATCTTATCGAAAAATTATATAGAATTTAGATTTGAACCATGGATCATGACCAGAAAATATTGGAATTGGCGCCCCATAAATCCTTTCTAAATTCATTGCAAATATCATAGAAAGTTTTTCAAGAGATAAATCTTCTTAGATATTAATGAAATAGACAGTCTTGGTGAGTCGATCCAATATAACCCATATCACATTGTTTCCATTGTATGTTCTTGGTGGACTAGTGATGAAGTCCATAGTGATATTGTCCCACTTCCATGATCATATGGGTAGTAGTTTCAATACACCTTTAGGAAGTTTTTACTCTACCTTCACATGTTGACACACTATTCACCTTGCATTATAGTATAAAATATCCCTTTTATATTATCCCAAAAATAATGATCATGAATGTTTGTATACGTTTTAGTTGATATAGGGTGTATAGAGAATGTAGATATATGAGATTCCTCCAGCATCCCCTTCTTAATCTCCAAGATATATGGGACACATACCTTTTATGAAATCTTTTTACACCTTGATGAACAATATTGAACTCTGGAAACATCCCATTCTTCGTAGACTCTATCTTATTTTTTATCAAATGATCATCTCTTTGAGCTCTTTTCATCTTCTCTTGAAATGGTGGTTGAGAAATAATTTATAATAGTGTTGATGAATCCCCTTCCCTTATGATTCCCATGTCCAACCTTATTATTTCCTTCATTAATGGATCTCCTTGATTCCTTACCATTTTCATCACAATAAGTTCTTTCATACTTAATAATTTGGTGCCTTTGTTTTATCTTTTGGGATGATAACAAATTTAGAAATCATAGTCTTTAAAAATATTAAACAATATCATTCATTTCATGTTAAATTCCATTTTCATGAATATATACTTTAAACTATAGTGGTAAATTTATATCTCATATTCTCCCCCAAAAAGATAATGCCTCTATATCTTCAAAGTAAAAATTGACTGAATCTATCTCTAGGTCATGCATAGGATAATTCTAATCATAGGGATTTAACTATGCAGATTCATAAGTGATCAACATAGCATTTTCATGAGGAAGCACCCGAGACCTTTCATAGATGCATCACTATAAATAAATATTCCTTCTATGATAGAGGGAAGAGTTAGAACAGGTGTAGTAAACAATCTCTTATCCAGTTCTTGGAAACTTTATTCACACTCCATTTCCCAGAAGAACATAGATCTTTATCACATTAACATTGTTAGTGGATTATAATGTCATGAATTTTTTTTCAAAAACCTCATATAAAATCACGTTAACCTAATGAAACTATGAATCTCAATTACTGTTATAGGATAATGTCACTCTTTTATAGCCATTATCTTGGTAAGGTCAAGTGAGATTCATTCATTGGTTATAACATTCCAAAATAATGGAACTGGTCGTAACCTTAATTCACATTTTAATAATTTTCCAAATAGATTCTCATTCCAATGATTTTTCAATATAACCCCTATATAATACTCATGTTCTTCTCTAATTTTAAAATATATTATAATTTCATAAATAAAAACAACCATGAATAGATCGAGGGAGTAATTAAATTATATATTCATAAAATATGTAAATAATAAGGAGAATTATCCAAGTCGAAGGGCATAACAACCAACTCATAATGCCCATGTCTTTTTCAGAATAATTTTTTTGAAATATCTTCTTTCATCACCCTCAATTTATGATACCCAAATCATATGTCAATCTCTAAGAATAATTGACCACCACAATGCTGGTTAGATAAATCATCAATCATTACGAGTGGGAACTTGTTCTCACTGTGATCTTGTTATGTTCTCTATATTAAATAAATAACCACACTGATCCATCCTTCATCTTTAAAAATAGGATAGGTTAAACCTAAAGAGATAGATATGGTCAGATAAGTCCCTTACTAAGAAGATAATGATGTTTTTTCTTTAATTCCTCTAACTATACATTTTCCATTCTATACAAGGTCTTAGATATCAGCTTAGATCCAGGTATTAATTCAATAGAGAACTATACCTCTCATTCTGAAGGAGGTCTATGTAATTATTTAGGAAATACATCCATATATTCCTGAATTATGGATACATTTTCTATCCTCGTATATTCATTTACATCTCCCTATTCACTTATCATATCCATAAATAGTATATGAGATGTGCTTCTAGACAAATCTTAGCCTGGGATATCTCTCATTTGAGAATAACTCTTGTATGTCCATTCAAGACTACTAAAATTTCCTTTCTCCTACATTTAATCATAAAATTATAATTTGAGAGCCAGTCTATCCCTAATATAGTTTTGAATCCCACCATAGTAATTACTACTATATTTGAAATGAGATTTTACTCTCCAAAGTTAACAATATAGTTTTTATACACTATTAATGAATGGATAGTCCCTCTAGGAGTCTTGACTAATAACTCTACTTCAAGAAGCTCAGTGATTGACTCTATATTATTTTAGAACATGGATAAAAATAGGGATACATAAAACTAGATTCAATCAAATTACATTCTAGATTTTAAAGCATAATGATTGTACCTGCCACCGTATCAATTGGAGACTCTATTCCAACCATCCTGATAGGAAAGTCTTGGTGTTTCTCCATTTTCCTATACCAAATTTAATGTTGGTTACCCCCCCCCCCATTATCTTTTGATTTTGAAATTTATTTTAAAATTGACCAAGTTACCCACACTTGAAGCATTGGAATTCAGGTTGGTCCTACACTATCTTTTCATTTTCATTAGTGTTGAGAAGTTGGGGATTCACCTCACCATGATAAATCTGAGATATATTCGCATATCTTCTGCAATTTTAGCAATTTCCACAGCTAATAAATCAGTTCCTCTAATACTTATTTTCATATTTGTTTCACGTGATATGTTCCAGTTTCCATTCTTTACTTCCATGGTAAAAGTTATTATCTTAGTTGGGCTTTATTTCTCTATTATTTTCATTCAAACTATGTGACAATTTTGTCTCTCAAAAATCCAATTCCATGTTGATAAAACTTTGTATTATCTCCTCATAGATTCCACATTCCTGATTTTCTAAATTTCTCAGTAGATGGGGTCTCAGTCCACCAATGAATATATCAACCTTTTCTTTAGAATCCAAAACAAATCTAAAGGTGTATCGATAAAGTCTTGTAAAGTTCATTTCATAGCTTCCCACTGATTCATTTTCCTTATGATTCACCTCTATGAATTCCTTCTCTATTATTTTTCACATCTAATAGGGAAAATATTTATTTAAAAATATCCCCATAAACTTTTTTCACTCTATAGAATCAATTTCCCTTCTTGTATTTTTGGTTTTAATCAGTTTCTAACACTTATTAGATTCTCCTTATTAGAGGTACACTTCTAGGGTGACTCTATCTTGATCCAAATAGTATAAAATAAAAAATATATTTTCTATAGAGGTGATCCAATATTTAGAAATAAAGGGGTCAATAGATCCACTAAATAAAGGTGTTGTTTTTTCCTTTGTGGTGAATCTTGTATGTCACCATGATTCAATTTATTATTCATAACTTATGTTAGTTGATAAATTATCCTTATAAACTTTACTATTCCAGCGTCCATCATAGGTTCATCAATGCATCATTTTTTTCACTCATCATTTATGTGGTTCCTCTTATGTCCTATATTTTTTCAAAAATTATAAAACCATAGTGAGAAACATGCCACTTTTAAGAATCTTTTAATTATAAAGGGAGTTTCTTTATTAAAACATCATGATTAAATTTTTTATTCATTGATAAAAATTAAATTTTCTATATAACCTACATTATAGTTCATAAAAATCTTATGCTTTACTAGACATGTAACACACCAAGATTTCAGGGTATGTTATCTCTTCAATGTAATTCAATAACATGCGCTACACGCAACACCGAGTTCAAGCACACCACAACTTACCAAACTAGCCATTAAAAAAATAGTTATTGATAGTATTAACTACATTTTGAATTTTATATAATCTACATAATTTTAACATCCATATTAAGTGTTTCTTAGACATAATATAAGAACAAATTCAATTTTTTAGATAAAGGAATTATTTTTCAGAAAATGCAATTTTACCACCTTTTAATGAAGAACATTTTTTAAATCCAATATTTGAAACATTTATATATTAAATTTGTCAGAATAAACTTATTATTTGGAATCAGGACCTATCAATTTATTTTTGATAATTTTTGGTATTTTTCTGATAACATTTATATTTTGGTGAACAGTGAAAAATACTACATTTTAATTAAAAACAGCTTTTTTAATCAAAATAATTTATAGTGTTAAATTAAAAATTTGAATGGTTTTTAAGTGTAATTAGATTATATTTTTATCATTTAAAACAATTTAGGTCATTATAATTATTTTCACGTTGAAATTGGACATAAAAAAGGGTCAATCCTTTGATAGATATTGTTTCAAAAAAACACGCTATTTGTTTTGACAACAGGAATTAATTTTAAATTAAGTAATGATACTTCTATATTTTGAATTTGGTAAAACAGAAATAATTTGTGAATTCAGAATATCAAATATAGATTAGGCTTATTTTTTGGTATTTTTCTGAGAAACATTAATTTTCTATGAATAGTGAAACCACTTAGTAGTAGTTAAAAACTGACTTTTTCATTTAAATGAAATTTTATAGCTTTTGTCAATTGAATTTCAAAAATCCGACATACATGGTTGTTATTAGTAATTAAAATGTGGTTCAATAAGATAAAAATAATTTTTGGTAAATAGTAACTTTTGACTTTTATTTACTGCGGTTAAGAGTGAATATGGTAATTCAATGTAAAAAGAATATCATAATAACAAAAAATTACCTTGAAATGTATCCTAACCTTATTGGATGAGTCATGGACGACCATGGGAAACTTTGGGTCGATTTTGGGACCTCATGGATCCACTTAAGAGTGATAATGACACTTTATTTTAATTAACTTAAAGTAAAAACAAAAATGGCATAAACAAACATCTTTTTGTAAATTTATTTTTACATGGTGTTATATAAGTTATTGTTTGGAATATAAATATAATTTGGAAATATAAATGTTTTCCTACATCATGTTATTTGTTTTATAATTTTTAGACATCAAATAAATTAAATTATTTATGACACAAAAATGATGCAGTATTTACCTCATTAATTAATGATTTAAATAAATAAGATTATAAATATTAAAATAACATCCATAACCTATCCAGTTATTATTGGATGAATTTATTTAGACCATGAGTCATATTATATTATACCTTAATGAGTTTTGGACCTTTAGAAACCGAAAATCATTATATAATGAAATAATATTTTCACACTTTCATAAAGAACCCCTCCTCCCCCTTATAAAAAGCCTTCATTCTAACTCAATCCTCACAACTCTGAAGACTCTTGTCTCGTCCAACACCTGACCAAATAAGCCTTAAATATCCCTTTATTCCTCCTAGAAGTGTTACCTTAGTTATAAGTCACTTCAAGAAGTCCACTTGGATCAATCCAAATGGAGTTACCCGAATTAAAGGTAACGGTTTCTCTTAAATTCTTTTCTTTTATTTTACTTCTCAAACCCCTAAAATATTTTCATTACATTATTTTATAACAACACCAATATCCTCAATATACTAGTATGTTTTTATGATAATTATTAGAACTACACCTACACGCACCTTCGTCTAATGGGTAAAGAACGTATTGTTTCTGTGGATGGAAAACAAATGCCTCACGAAACAATGATTGTCCAATTATCTCCTACCACCTGTTATGGTGCCCATTATGATGAAACTGTATTTATATAAGATATATATTATGTTTATGTTTTCTTTATGTTTTCTTTATGCTTCTGTATTTTTAATTTATATCATATCTTTATGATCTCAATTATGAGTAAATGCGATAATTTCATTTGAGGAGGTGCGGATTACCGCCCCCTTAAAGTGATATGACTCGTTCTTACCATATGTGGGACATATAAAGGATGGATTTATTGAAATTATATATGATATTATACTAGAATTATAATATAACAATGAATAATTATGTTTTCATTCAATTAAAATATGAAATAGAAATGAAAGTTGCATTCATGTGTACGTACGGCTTACCATCTCCATGAACGGTGCGTTTCATTTCTTCTCTCCAAATGTTATGTACTATTGTAAATACATATATATATGGGATATTTATGATACATATGATATCTAAATCATGAATATAATTCTGGAGATAATGGACTCTTGACCACATGGTCAACTTGTAATTATAAGGTGTTCATTTTTTACTCAAGTATCAAATATCGACAAAACGACCATTATTATCTTAAATGATTAAAAATTGTTTATAACATGGTAGTAAATGATATAAAAGGAATAATAAACTTGAAAAAAGGTTCATAATCAAGTATAAATTCACTTAAGTTTATTATTTGGGAAGAACAAGGAACAAAGAAGTCAAGTCGGACACGAGGTAAGGGGTTTCTTATCTCACTTTTAGTTCCATGAGATTTCCATTGTTCGCCACGTATTGGATGTGGTGTATTGTGTACTTACATTTTATATATATTATCATGATTCTATTTGTATTCATGGTATTTTGTGAATGATTTTGTGGTTTTTATCTTTTGGTCATATGACTCGATTGATTACAACGTGGTAAGGGTTTAATTTCACAATCTCTTTATTATCTGAGGTTGTTTTTACGTAAGTATATACTGGGACCTCTTTGTCATCAACATCTGTGTTTTCTTAAAAATTTATTTCAAAAATTTTTTACTATTTACTAGTCTATAGGAAAAAGTCACTTATACCCTCGTTTGACTTTTTTTAAAATGTTTATAAAAGAATATTTCCGTCATTTTCCAAACAAGGTACATTATGACATTTTCGACAAAATTAAGGTAAGAATATTTTTTTACTTATATTGTGGGTGAGGATATTTTTTACCATTATAAAATCGTTGAATCTTCCCGTACAAGTTTATAAGAATATTTTCAAAATAAATTTTTTCTTTATAATAATAACTCTATTAAATTATTTCAAAATTGAAAGATATATTTCTCCCAAATAGTTTTGATTTCATCTATGTCAACATGCTTTGATTAATTTTACACTTGTTTGAAGTTGATTTAAAATGATACCAAATTCCCATATTGTATTTAAGGTTTTATGATTTTTTTTCTGTGAATTAGTTATTTTTAGGTCATTCATGGTTTAAGGTTAAAGTATTGATATTTCATATGATAGATTTAATATGAATGTTTATGTTATATTTCAAGATTTTATTAAGATGAATGTATTAGACTAGTATGTTCTGGGTTGGGGACTGGTAAAAGTAAGCTCTTTGGGTTGGGGTCTGGTTACAGTAGACCCACTAGGTTGGAGTCTAGTTACATTGGCTCTCCGGGTTGGAGTCCGGTTACAGAGGCTCTCTAGGTTGGAGTCCGGTTACAGAGGCTCTCTGATTTGGGGTCCGGTTACAGTTATCCCCTAGGTCCTAACATGAGGCCTTGACATAGAAATTAAATTCTGGTACTATACATTACCTCATTATGATATTAGTTATTACATGTGATTATTCAACTAATAGAATATCCATATGCATGTTTATATGGAAATGTTTGATTTATTTTTTCCATATTATGTTCAAATTTATGTTTAAAAGGATATTGTTTTATTTACACATCTTGCCTAAAAAGTTTATATATCCCGCTAAATTATTTACCATTACTGGGCGTTTGAGATCACCCCTTTATTATGTTTTATTTTCCCAAGATCCCAAGAAATTTTTTATATTTGAGATTGTAACATCTCATTAAAATTAAGATATTCCTAAACCCTCTTGTGTTAAATTATTAATGTAATAAGTGGAAAAAATGGTTTATCAGTGAAAAGATGTGTTTTTGTAAAACACGTTGCGGAATGGTAAAACGCCCAATTAATATTCAAGAATATTCAATTAAATATTTTATGAGTTAAACAGAGAGTAAGTATGAGTTTCTAAACCCTGCAAAATCCCAGAAAAGATGGAATAAAATTATTAAAAAAAATATATTAAGTGCTCACTTTTTATTCAAAATATTTGAATAACTCTAAAACGAAATGTCATTTGATAAATCTGAGACCAATGTTATCTCTAAAATATGGTGTTTACCCTAGGAGGTGTATAACATTCGAAGTCGCCAGAAATTTGGATGTCTCACTTGTGAGATAAAGTTATTAAATAATATTTAATATATTATATATTAAAAATAATTAAATATCTCTCAAACGGTGCGTCGTATGGGAAATTTGAGACCATTGATGGGTCTGGAACGTTATGGTTACCCAAGATAATGTATAACAATTGTTCGCGTCAGGCGTTTGGACGTCTCGTTCACAGGAATACCCTTTTATATTTTAATTAATTAATTGTTCCGATTTTAATTAATTAATCTTAAACACCGCTCAAATAGTTCATCATTTGAGAAATCTGAGACCACTATTGTGTTCGGAACACAGTGTTTACTCTAGACAAGTTATAACATTTGTTTGCATCGGTCGTTTGGACACCTCTCTTGCAAAAACAACACTTTTTATTTTAATTAATTAATTATTCCAATTTTTAATTAATAAATCATTAATATATCTCAAATTGTGCGTCCTATGAGAAATATGAGACCACTGTTGGGTCCGGAATGAGATGTTTACCCTAGACAGGTTATAACATTAATGAGAAACGTGTGTTTGGTCAATCTATCTTTATGGTTATGTTATTAATAATTTTATTATATTAATTTGATTAAAAAATATAATAATAAAAGAAAAACGTTTTTCACAGCCCTTCTTCATCCCCCAAACTGAAAACTCCATTGTTGATGGATTTAATTTCTGAATGTTTCATTTTTCAACCGTTTCCATCCGTTTCAGTCATAAACACTTTGATTAAGTGAAATTAATGACTCCGTAGTAGATTTTTGGTTCAATGGTGAATTAAATCGGGGGTTTTAAATTGATGTTCTCAAACCTCTAATTTTAGGGTTCTTAAAACCGCCAAATGCCATATTCTTCACTATTTCTTGATCTCATCGAGATCATACAACCCAGATATTCCTTAGATACGATTACAGGGTTCTTCTTCAAGTATTTTTTTATCTCTTTCTCTGGTGGGTAGCTGTAATGCATGGTGCGCTTGGAGTAATCTATTGTGCATAGTGCGCAGAGGACTGAAAAATATGGGTTTTTTGCTATCTTTATTTATTTATTTAATTCTTCCTTTCTTTTCATTTATAATAAATTAAAGGGAAATAATGTAAATTAATATAAAATGATAAAACCTAGAATTATTGAGGGATAATACAGGACCATCAAAATATAGTAAATTATCACATGGTGTTTTGAGATAGATTATCAAAATATAATTAGGATTTTTTTTATCAAAGGATAATTACCAGGTATTTTTTTATGAAAATATTATAAAATTATAGAAGTATAATTTATACCTATTACCATTAGATAATTAACAATTTTTATTTTATTTAAAGATACAAATGTTAATTATAAATAATTATCTTTTGATAATTACAATGATTTGTCCAAAGGTAATTGCCCTAGGTTTTCAGAGATAATTATAATTTTTAAATTATCATGATATGATTATTCTTGAAGGAGAATGTCACAGCCGCATAATTTGATCTAAATGATATTTTTTATTCAGGAAAGAGATAATACCATCTCTCTTCTCAAATTATTTTAGAGATATAAATTACAGAATGAGGTTTATAATTATTCTTGTGGATTATTCTTGTGATTGAATTCATTAACATAAAATGATATTCCATAGTTATCTAGGAAAGATAAATATTATCACATGTGAAAATTATCATTTCATGTGAAGATATATATTTAATTTGAAACATATCCTCATGAGATAAAATATCATCACAAGTGATAATTTCAAAGATAATCTGAAAATTATCTAGGTGAGAGAAAATTTTATCACATGTAATTTTTTTAATAGATAATTTGAAATCATCCATGAGAAATAAAATGTTATTGCATTTCATATTTTAATCAATAATTTGAAATTATCCGTGAAATATAAAATATGAACACATGTAATATTTTAATTGATATTTTGGAATTTTATCAAGGAGATAGACTATCATCGCATGTGATATTTTATTTCCTTTTGAAATAAAATATACGGTATTGGTTCTAGGAACCCTTGAAGAACGTCGAACTTTGATATATCAGCGCTTATGATAATAATGTCATGAGAAGGTGTATGGAACCACACTGGGTGGATTATTGTTTCCACTGACATTGACAACCTTGACGTAGGTGGTTCTGTCCCGAATTTCCAAATTGATTATCCTTGTATTTCTTGATTTATTTCAATTGTTGATTTAAATTCTATAGCTCAAATTTTCTTTCAATTAAATTGATAAAAAGTTTATTCCATTGAATCATGGTATTTGAAATGGTTTTGGCATGAAAATTTGGAAAACCACCAATTCCATTGAAATGGGTATGTTTATGGAAATTTGATGATTTAAATTGTTTAATTCAAATTATGGATTTGATGAAAATGATTTCAATTAAATTGTTGAATTTAATTGTGGTAATAAATTGTGTAATGATGGAATTGGTTTTTAATGGATTTCAAACTGGTAAAAATGGATTAAAATGATTTGATAGAAACTAATTGGCTTTATCTCGTGAAAAGGCATGTGTTTAATAAAACATGTTTCACTATTAAATGGAAATAAATTGGAACTTTTGAAATGGAAGAATGGAATTGATCATATTTTTAATCAGTCTTAAAATAATTCACCCATAATGTAAGATAGAATGCAATCCTTAGGTAGTTAGTTAGTTATTTGGATACACTCTATGCTACGACAACATTCTAAAACATACTTGTAGAAGGTCACATCCCCGATGGGTTGGTGATGAGTCCCCTTTGGCCAGTGTCATAGGGACGTGTGTATACACATTTTTCTAAGTTCAAATAGAGAGTGTGGAATCCTATATCTGTTTAATACTATCGTACCTGATGGTAAATGACCATGTTGCTCGCTTGTTTATTTATATTTGATAAATAAAAGTATGCCAGTTTTTGTTTGAACAGCTTACATGCTTGCTGAATTTATATAAACTGTTTTGTATCATTTTTTTTAATATAATTTTGGATTTCCAAACCTGTTTACTTTAAAATTGAAAGATTTTCTTTGGATAATATATGTTTAGAATCTGTTATCGAATCTTTGGTGGTATCTTACTGGGCTTAGGCCCACACCATACTTTTTTCCTTTGGGTGTCTGTACACATTCTTCTTCCATGTTCAATCAATGGGAAGGGATCTCTTTGAGGTGGATCCAGCTATTGAACTTTGGTCTTGGTGAGTTGTTTCCTTAGGGATCTTGGGGATGTTTTCCCATTTCTAGTACTCTGGTTGTAGTACATTGGGTTTTTTATGCCTCTTTGTATTTTGGTACATTACTCCCAGTGGAGTTTTTTTTATTCATACTTTATTGTTTCTTTTCCTCTGCATTGTTGGTGGAAAAATCATTTCCCACATGCGTGTTGGGTGATTCCAGGTGCTAGTCGTCGACCCATGGGGATTGGGAACACCCTTCGGGCATTGTTTGGGCTGGCTCGGTTATCAGGTTACCAGGGTACCCGGGTTGGTTCGTGAAAAAATGGTATCAGAAGGAGGTTAAGAATCTTTCCTTGATGACAGTATGCATTTGAGTATTCTTGTCGGGACATAGGAAGTAGTTGCGATTGAGTGTCTGGCCAGCTCTCACCATAATGAACCTTAAGTCACCAGGGGTTGTTAGGGAAAGTCGTCTTGTGGATCAGTTCTAGTCTTTTCCCTATTTTGATTTTAATATAGTGAAATATAAATCATATATGTTCTACCGGTCGGGATCATGTTTCCCTCGTTGCTATGTACAAGCTTTATCTAATGTCTTATTTATTGTCTGCTGATGTTGTGTAACATCATCCCTCTGAGAAGATGTGCGAATCGGATCCAGGAAGGGGCTACTGCTGAATATCAGTGAGAGAATCCTTCAGTGGACTTGATCCTAGTTGAGGTGATTGTGCGTATTGTCCAAGCTCTCGGATAGGCACCAACTCTAGTTCCCATTTAGGATCCAGTTGTGGAACCTGGGGGGTGCTCTTTGAATTTTTCTTCTCAAGAGTTCTTTCATCAGTGACCACTAGTTTTAATTGGCTCCACTGATCTTCAACATACTGAGGAGTTGTTGGGAAGGATAGAACTTATATTTTAGTTCTTGAAGACACCGGACGAAATCAAGGTGAAGTGGACCACCTTTGTGATGGAGGCACTAAGAAGGATATGGTGGGACACAATAGGGATGACAAAGAAACATGATGGATTGGAGTGGAAGGACTTAAAGGTTCTTTTCACTGACCACTTCTATCCAGAGACAATGTTGTGGGCCAAGGATGTGGAGTTTTTAAAGTTCAAACAGACTAATATAACGGTGGCTTCTTTAGATGTTTAGGGCACTGGTAGAAAATCTCCCACAACATTAATACTCCATGTAGTGGCATGAGATCATCAACAGCTCCAAAAATTGGGGGGAAATCAAATGCATCATGTACAATATGATTCCAGCAACAGGAATCCTGAGTGAAGCTTCTTCATGCAGTGGAGGAGTCTCTAAATGAAGTAAATACTAGTTCAACGATCGTCAGATGTACCATTATTATTGCTTCGTCGTTAGTGACTTCTATATTTGATACTTGTGCATCTCACTCATTTTTTTCAACCCATAATTTTAATCTTCTTAATCTTCATATGGAGATTTTATCATGTGTAATGGATATTACTATACCCCTCAGTATAAAGAGAGAGCACGATATCTATAATCCCTCTTGTGTCTTCTCACTATCAGATTTCAGACATGCTTGGAGTGTTTTTGGGTACTCAACATGAAATCTCTTAACATCATATTCAGGATAGGTTGGCTCATTGATAATAAAGCCTAAATTGATTATTATCTTCGATGTGTTTAAATTATTACACCCAGTAGTGTTCCACGTGTCCTTCAAGAAGAATGTGACCCAAGGTCGAGCATAGTCATACCATCATATCTGGAGTTGGGGAAAGTGATATCAGGGCTTACATTTGATCTGGAGAAAGATTCAATGAGTGGTGATCTCCCTCCAGTCATCATTGAGATTCTTGATGTGTTTCCTTCTAGCGTCTTTGGTTTTCTACTGGTAAGGGAGGTTGAATTTTTTATTGACACATTGTTTGGTACTCAACCAGTTTCTTTCCCCTCATACCAAATGGCTCCAGTTAAACTGAAATAATTAATGTCCTAATTGGATGATCTTTTTGAGAAATCCTTTATTCAAAAAATTTTGTCATTTTGGGCGGCACTGGTTCGCTCTGACATGAAAGCTAATGGTTCTCTGTTATCTTCTCTCTCGAGATTATTCTTAAGGAACAGAAGCTTGTTGATGAATTTCATAAGCATTAGATACTCTCTTTATGGTGGGGATACATATGCCAAGTGGTTGTTCTCAAAATAGAGTGTTCATTGTTTTTAGGAACCGTTATGTTGCATTGTTAGTGACAAGGAAGGCTATAATGAGGGTATTTCTATTTTTTTAATGGGTTGTGCACCCATAAAGCACTAAGACATTCTACGACAAGAAACAACCATGTTTTATTTAAGGATTCATCCTGGTTGGGTCATCAACGTCTTGGGAGGCAAGGGAAGCATTATCCTTGTTTTGTGGGATCTTTTGAGGTTTTTGATTTGGTGGGGAACGTTTTTTACCATTTAGTACTACCACCGCATCTCACATTGATACATAATGTGTTTCATGTATCTTAGCATTGAAATCATTTATCTGACCCATATCATGTTCTGAGTTGGTGTGATCTTGAAGTGGAACCTGCTTTATCTATGGTTGAATGACCAATCAGGGTTGTTGATTCTGAGAAAAAGGTACTTCGTGGGAGGATGATACTTCTGGTCTATCTACTATTAAAGCAAGGTTCTTTTTCTCATGAGATGTGGTAGAGGGAGACACTGATGATAGAGTAGTGACCTCATCATTTTGAAATGGAGTCTTCTCTGTTGGCTTTCTAGGGACAGAAAAATCCTATGGAGGGGATATTATAACATCTTGTTACTGTTAAGATATTCCTAAACCCTCTTATGTTAAATTATTAATGTAATTAGTGGAAAAAATGGTTTATTAGGGAAATTTTTTTTTTGGTTAAACACGTCGTGGAATGGTAAAACACCCAATTAATATTCAAGAATATTCATTTAAATATTTTATGAATTAAACACTAAGTAAGTATGAGTTTCTAACGCCTGAAAAAGCTTAGATAAGGTGGAATAAAATTATTAAACAAAATATATTATGTGCGCACTATTTATTCAAAATATTTGAATAACTCCAAAATGATGCATCATTTGACAAATCTGAGACCAATCTTATGTCCGAAATATGGTGTTTACCCTAGGAGGGCTATAACATTCGAAGGTGCTAGAAATTTGGATGTCTCGCTTGGGAGAAAAAGTTATTAAATAATATTTAATATATTATTTATTAAAAATATTTAAATATCTCTCAAACGGTGCGCCGTATGAGAAATTTGAGAGCACTAATGGGTCGAGATTGTGATGTTTACCCTAGAAAAGGTATAACATTTGTTTACATCAGTCGTTTGGATGCCTCACTCGCCAGAATAACACTTTATATTTTAATTAATTAATTGATCCGATTTTTAATTAATAAGTTGTTAATATATCTCAAACGGTTCATAATTTGAGAAATTTGAGGCAACCATTGTGTTCAGAACATGGTGTTTACCCTAAACAGGGTATAAAATTTGTTTTCATTGGATGTTTGGGCACCTTGCTTGCAAAAATAACACTATTTATTTTAATTAATTAATTATTCTGATTTTAAATTAATAAATCATTAATATCTCTCAAATTGTGAACTATATGAGAAATTTGAGACCACTGTTGGGTCCGAAATGAGGTGTTTACCCTATACAGGGTATAAAATTAATGAGCAATGAGTGTTTGGTCAATCGCTCTTTATGTTTATGTTATTAGTAATTTTATTATATTAATTTTATTAAAAATATAATAATTAAAGAAAATCGTTTTTCACGGTGCTTCTTCTTCCCCCAAACCGAAAATGCCATTGTTGATGGATTTAATTTATAAAAGTTTCATTTTTCTATTGTTCCCATCTGTTTCAGTCAGTAACACTTTGATTAAGTGAAATTAATGACTCTATAACTGATTATGGGCTCAATAGTGAATTAAATCTGGTGTTTTAAATTGATAATCTCAAAACTCTGATTTTAGGGTTCTTAAAACCACTAAATGCCTTGGTCTTCACTATTTCTTGATCTTATCGAGATCATAAAACCCAGATATTTCTTGGATGCGATTATGAGGTTCTTCTTCAAGGCTTTTTTATCTCCTTCTTCGGTGGGAAGATTTTGTGCTTGGTGTGCTTGGAGGAAGCTATTGTGCAAGGTGCATAGAGGAAAGAAAAATATGGGGTTTTTCCTATATTTATTTATTTATTTAATTTTTCCTTTATTTTCAATTCTAATAAATTAAATGGAATAAAATGGTGGAAATTAATATAAAATGATAAAACCTAGATTTATTAAGTGATAATACAAGACCATCAAAATATAGTTAATTATCATATGGTATTTTGGTAGAGATTAGAAAAATAAAATAATGATTTTTTTCGAAGGATAATTGCCTGGTATTTTTTTATGAAAATATTATAAAATTATCAAAGGATAATATATACCTCTTACCATGAGATAATTATCAATTGATAGTTTATTTAAAGTTAAAAATGATAATTATAAATAATTATCTTTTTATAATTACAATGATTTTCCCAAAGTTAATTGTCCTAGGTTTTCAGAGATAATGATAATTTATAAATTATGATGATATAATTAATTTTGAGGGAGAATGTTGCAGCCGTATTCTTTGATCTAAATGATATTTTTTATTCAGTAAAGAGAGAATACCATCTCTCTTCTCAAATTATTTTAGAGATATAAATTATAGAATGTGGTTTATAATTATTCATTTGGATTATTCTTGCGATTGCATGCATTAACATAAAACGATATTCCATAGTTATCTGGGAAAGATAAATATTATCACATTTGATAATTATCAATGCAGGTGATAATATATATGTAACTTCAAACATATCCTTGTGAGATAAAATATCATCAGAAGTGATAATTTAAAAGATAATCTGAAAATTTTCTAGGTGAGAGAAAATGTTAGGACATGTAATGTTTTTAATCGATAATTTGAAATCATCCATGAGAGATAAAATATTATCGCATTTAATATTTTAGTCAATAATTTGAAATTATCCATGAAAGATAAAATATTATCACATGTAATATTTTAAATGATATTTTGGAATTTTATCAAGGAGATGGACAATCATCGCATGAGATATTTTATTTCCTTTTGAAATAAAATATATAGTATTGGTTATAAGAACCCTTGACGAATGTCAAACTTTGTTGTATCGATTCTTAAAACAATAATTTCATGAGAAGGTGTATTGAACCACACTGGGTGGATTATCCTTTCCACTAACATTAATGACCTTGAGGTAGGTGGTTCCGTCCTGACTTTCTAAATTGATAATCCTTGTATTTCTTGATTTATTTCAATTGTTGATTTAAATTCAATTGCCCAAATTTTCTTTCAATTAAATTTATAAAAAATCGATTTCAGTGAATCAAGGTATTTGAAATGGTTTTGGCATGAAAATTTGGAAAACCCCCAATTCCATTGAATTGGGTGTGTTTATGGAAATTTGATGATTTTAATTGTTTAATACAAATTATGGATTTTATGGAAATGATTTCAATTAAATTGTTGAATCTAATTATGGAAATAAATTTTGTAATGATGGAATTGGTTTTGAATGGATTTCAAACTGGTAAAAATTGATTAAAATGATTTGATAGATACTCATTGGTTTTATCTTGTGAAAAAGGCATGTTTTTGAAGAAAATCTATTTTTGTTTTAAATGGAAAGAAATCGGAACTTTTGAAATGGAAGAATGGGATTGATCGTATTTTTAAGTAGTTTTAAAATAGTTCACCCATCATATAAGAGCGCATGCAAGACATAGGTAGTTAGTGAGTTATTTGGATACACCCTACACTACGACAATGTTTTAAAATATACTTGCGGCAGGTCACATCCCCGACGGGTTAGTGACGAGTCTCCTTTGACCAGTGTCATATGGATGCGTGTATACACATTTTTCTGAGTTCACATTGAGTGTGCAGATACCTATATCTGTTTAATACTATCATACCATTTGTCATATGACCATATTCCTCACTTGTTTACTTATATTGGAAAATAAAAGTATTTCAATGTTTGTTTGAACTGCTTACAATCGTGCTGAATATCTATAAACTGATTTATAATAATGTTTTATTTAAGCCATTGTTTTAGAAATATTCCATCATTTGTAAAATCATTGCTTAAAATATTTATTTCCATCATTTGAAAACGTATAGCATGTTTTGTTTTAATATGATTTTGGATTTCCAAAACTGTTTACTTTAAAATTGAAATCTTTTCTTCGAATGATCTATGTTTAGAATCTGTTATGGAATATTTGGTGGTATCCTACTGAGCTTAGGCTCACACACTACTTTTTTCCTTCAGTTGTTTGTAGACTTTCTTCTTCTAGGTTCGATAAATGGGAAGGGATCTCTTTGAGGTGGATCCAACTATTGATCTTTGGTCTTGGTGAGTTGTGTCCTTAGGGACATTAGGGCTGTTTTCCCATTTTTTAGTACTTTGGTTATAGTACTTTGGGTTTTTATGCCTCTTTTTATTTTGGTACATTACTCCTAGTGGAGTTTTTTTGTAATGCATATTGTGTTTTTTCTTTTCTTCTGCACTGCTGGTGGAAAAATCGTTCCCACTTGCATGTTGTGTGATTCCAGGTGCTAGTCGTTGACCCGTGGGTATCGGGAATTCCCTTCTGGCTATGTTAGCATCAGCTCGGTTATTGGGATACCAGGATACCTGGGCTGGTTCGGGACAGAGATACAGGGTTAAGCTAAGGGAACAATGGCATTCTTAAAGGATTTTTTTGTTGTATGTTAGAAAGTGTAATGTAACGTTCATGTATGTAATCTGTTTTCCAAGACTACTAAACGGATCGGTCTTTCGGGACATGATTTTTTGAAATAATGAAAATGTATTAAAATGATGCAACAACTCTGGGAATCTAGGGTCGGGGTATTACAAGACATATCTCTTATGACTATCAAACCAGGTGTGCAACAAGTCCCTTTGTCGTGCACCAGTTTCTGATCAGGTCAAGCTCAATTCATTATTTTTAGGTGTTACCATTATGTACATCAATTCCAGAGCCACATCTACTTATAGTATCCATACAGGGATATTTTTTTATGAAACCACTTACTTATTACTCCCTAAAATACAAAGATGTTTTCCAATATTAAGACAGTTGTCTAGGGTTCAAACTGAGGATATATAATCCTAATTTATAAAAATAACTAAAGCATCCTTTGATGTAGACTATACCATCTGACCTTTTTATTACATACCACCACTAAAAAATATTTTGTTTTATTCATATATGGATGGAGAGGGAGGCTAGTACAACATCATGGTGGTCTAAAGAAATGGAGACCATGGCAGTCCCTGAAAACACAATCCATCCCAGAAGATGGAAAATGAACCTAAGGAGAAACATTCTAAAAGACTAGAATCATGGGAATCTAGAGAAGGCAAGAAATCGGAAATAAAGTTACCTTTATGCCAAGTTTGCTGAAATACCATTCCATCAGATAAGAGAATCCTGAAATTTCAGAACAGGTAGGTGATGTTCCATGGAGGGGAAGAAATTCAAGTGAGGGAGTTAGATATTGTCTTGGAGTCCATCTCAACCACAAAAAAGGAAATTTTCATTGATCTAAAAATAGGTAGACCATAGAGCATGGTCATGGAATCTTCTCTAAGAGAGGTTTCAAGACCATAGAAGGCACTAAATTCATAAATCACTGAGCCAAAAATAACCTAGACCACTCTGACTCTATGAAAATCCCCAGGGTTATGGGCGCCATCAACATTGATCTTGTGGCCATAGGAGGGGGGAATTTGTCACACCTAATTACAAGGAAGGCAAGTCCGAGGCATGACCGAGGGAGATATCCTATGAAGGAAATGACTTAAGGAAGGAACATCCCACTCCCCCAATTCAATATCCCAACTATTTCAATCATTTACACCTTTCTTTCACCTCTAATTCTAAGGAGGATATTTGAGATCCATGGAGAACCTGATTCTGAGACTACTATAAACACCAACACCACTCTACCAACATCATTGCCGGAGATTTTTCCTCATTCATATTGTTAAGACATCTATAGAACTATATATGAAGAATTTTTATGAGAGATTATACCACCAGGTGGGGATTTGAAAATCACCTAGGTTACTCTAGATTAAGCATGCCCAGCTATTGCATAAACTTTCATTACATGGGACAAAACAAATATCCTTTAATGATCAGTTTCTTCAAAATTAGGTAAATAATATATAAAAACATAATTTTTTCTTTAATAATCTTAAAATACACATTCATAGGTTCACCCTAGGTTACTTTTACTACATATCATACCCTGGGGACATATATTAAAGGAAAGGTGTGATCATGAAGCCTAGTAAGGTAAAAAGTGAGACATATGGAATGTAATCATGAGACATATAAATAAGAACAAGAGTAATAACAATATGGCTTCAAAAAGAGGCATATAAATAATAAGAACATTAATATTAACATGTAAATGTGGCTTCAATAAAAAAATGATGGATTCATAATCATATCACCATCGTTTATCAATGATATTTCATAAATGAAAATATCCAAGGGTGTTCACCACGGTATCATAAAACATGTAATCTTTAGAGATTAAATTTTTTACCCAATGAATTAGAGGGATATATGGGAGAATCCATCATATGTATAAACATCATGATATTCACATAGATCTCAATAAATCATTTTATTAACAACACATTCAAAATAAGGAACATGTTTCGTATAAAAATCAGGGCATACAAAAGTGCTTAAAGATATGATCATTACATAGTTTTTAACCTATGAAAATAGAGCATGGGTTTAATATATGTAAATATTAAATTAAATAAATAATTTAATATATAGATGAATACCTATTGAATATAATGTGGCTTAGGTATTTAGAATAATAAAATAAATGATAATTTGTAAAGTAATATATAGAAATAAATTTGGTAACATGAGAGGTATAAAACATTGATTAAGGAAAGTTAAAATGATAGGGGATAAGGTTATCTCTTTTATAAAAGGATATTATTATAATAAATATATATTTTATAGTGATTAAAAAGGAATCATTTTTTTAATTAGATTTAAATCCATAGTATGTGAGCTTGAATGTAAAAGAGAAGTGGATATTTCCTTTACATTGAAAAGTTACTACTAAATCCGGAGGATTAAAACCTTAGGGTATTGAGGAAACATTGTTGGGACTACTTGGGAGTAAAGAGAAAAAAACATTTATTTTAAAATAGATTTTTAGTGAAGGGTAATGATTAAATGGGTGGGTAATTACAGCAAAAGTAGAGGAATTGTTTAATAATTTGAAAATATAGATCTTGGAAATCTAGGTTGTGGAAAATGAAAAACTAAGGGCATACCTAGGGTTTTTTATCATGGTATTGAGAATTGGAGTCACATTTTATGATATTTTATTCTATAATAACCTAACACCATTTTTAATACTTATTTGGACATGGGAAATTAAATGTTCCACCAAGTAATGTTTTTAAATTCAAATTTTTATTTTGGACTTTGTAAAGTCGCATTTAGTTTTTGAAATTGGTTAAAAAATATTAAAACACATAATATTAATAAAACAACATATTTTAGGTATTTTATTGGGGTTTATTATTTATTACATCATTATGACATAAATATAAGTTCTAAAACATATCGAAAACCCAAAATTTTATCTATACTATTCATACTGAAATAAAGTACATTAAAAAATTCTCATAAATTTTCTCTAACCCAATTTCAACATTATGATTTAAAATATAAAATTTATTATATTATATTAATTCCATAAACATGATAATTTTAATTTTTAAATATAAAATTCTCAATTTATTGAAAAATAGAATTTTTATTACACAGTTAAATTTCTAACACTTAAAAACATTTCCTCAGACATTATAAAATTATTTTATCATTTATATTTAATTAATATTATTTTTAAATACTATTAAGTTAAATAAATATTATTTAAAATAACTTATTTTATTATAAAAAATCTATATATTCTCTAAAAACAACAATTATGTTTTATTTTCATCTAAAAATTAATTTATCAAGTTCATATCAATTCAAGTTATATTATGTTTTGTAAAAAAAATCCTAAAATAAAATTGTTGTATAAAAATATTATTTATAAAAATAATTACACTTTAAGAAACAAAGGCCTAGAAACATGACCCATTATTACACATCTGTACACCCTACAGGTAAGGTGTTCTAGGTGGTATTTTCTCTGGTAGGCTTAGCTATCATTGACTGAGTGGTTATCTCCACTAACTTGAACTTATATTGTAGGTGATTTCATCCAACCTTCACTTGTAGAATCTTGTATTGGGGTTAGTTAAAGGATAACCCTAGTGATGCTACATCCCTTCTATTTTTTGAAAAATGGGATTCAAACAACGTGAATCTACTACTTGAGGCCATCATTTCTCCTTTATGTATCAATTTTCCTTTTTCATTGAAACTTATAAACACTAATTATAATGGTAAATTATTACCAGAGGTTGTAATCCCCAATAATCAAATTTAACAATGGTTATAATGACCTAAGGTCATATTTGACCAGCGGTCAAATAATAGTTGAATACCAATGGTCACATTTCACTTTATACCCTATAAATACTACTTTGAGTTTTCTATCAATATTCACTAAAATTACTCCTAAGCTTATATTTCAATTTTCTGAGATTTTTTTTGGTTTAATTATATTTTGTTTTATTTCTATAGTGTTTACTGTGGGGATAATGATTCATGTAGATTGGGGTAATCCATATTTTCTCATTTTAGCTTTTCTATTTTATATTTTTTCTCAACTATAATATTTTTAATTTTAATTCGTTTCTTAATTTACTAATGTAATGATATTCAATTATGAGAAAATATTTTTTGGGAAACATTATATTTATTACATGTATAATATTATATATTATAACACCCATTTCTTCATGAAAAAATATCATTTACAAATCCAGGTTCATTACATCGATATTGAATAAAATGAGGGATTTTAATTTAAAAAATAATGTGGAAAATATGAATATGTTAAATATGGGTTTGAAGGTCTTAAGAAATAAAATCGTGAAGGTTAAGTTTTTCATTACCACTAAAATTGTTGAAAGTGGTAAGTGATGTTCTAATATATCATAAAATATATATTTCTATTAATTGCATTGAATCATCAAAAGGGGTTACTATTTTCAAATAATAAATTATATGATAATTAATAAAATTTGTTTGCCATTATGTTTTTTTAACACATTGACTATTTCATTTTTTTTAAATCAATTTCAAGAAGGGGATCTGGAAAATTTTGACAAAATGTTTTTGATCTATTGGATGATATTTTGTTTGAAAATTAAAACTTGATCTAATTAATCTAAATGAAAATAATAAAATCAACGATGAAAATATAGTCAATATAATGTTTTATTATTGAAAATGTTATTATATAAACAAGATATATATTGTTATAGTATAATTATCAATAAATATACTTTGAAAAAATGAAATGTAAGTAAATTTGAAGTGTTATATGTTTTTTAATGATCATAGGAAGGTTATGATCATTATAAGTCATAAGAGTTTTTGCACCAACCATTTCCAAATATTAAAGAAACTTGTGATCTATTTTAATAGAAGAAATTCAAAAACATATGAAAATACCAACATAGTCCCTCTTTAAAACATCAACTATAGTTATCAGTTACTCCTTGAAATATTTTTGTTTTTTATATTTCTTTCATAAAATATGACACATTAAGGTGATGATTCATTTCTTAAATGAATTATTATGGATCTATGTTTTGAAAAATCATGATACACATTAAATAGTTTACTAATGTTTACATGATGTTTGATTTAGTCATTTTTATCAGAAATGTACCACCCAAACTTCGGCAGTTCTAAAATATACACCCCCAACTCTATATATACTCTGAATCCTAAAGTATCAAGAAAAAAATATATAAGGAAGAACTATTCTAAATACCACTCATAAAGATAAATATTGTAACAAAAACTTTATTAGATGAGAGCTAATTGAAAAGATTTTTGTGAAGTTAGTTATAATAGGAATATTCTCATATGTCTATAAATAGTGACCAATTCACCATATTGACTACAACTATTTAACATTGATTCATGATCTCTATGAGTGAATATTTCTAATTTTGTTTTAATTATCTGTTATTAGTTTTTTGCCTATTTTTAAATGAGAATAAATTTAAAAAGAATATAACTTTTCTTACTGTAATAAATTTAATCTCTACCAATCATTGTTTATTAAATGTGTTTTTTCTAGGTCTTATTAATTTCAATATTCCTAATACAATAAATTATTGGGGTAATAGATTATTAACTATGATATTTTATTGAATATGTACTTTTTTAGAACTAATGCTTTTGGATTGTGGTGAATTTTTCTTTAGATATATGAAGTTTAAGTTGTATTGTTTTAAATTGGTTGTCACTATATTCATACAAAGGTAAAGGGTTGAGTGATGGATTGAGTATCCAAAAAGAGGAAGTTTTTGACATTATAAATTGAAAATTAAGTATTCCCTTGAATAAATAGTGGGACAGATTCAACGGTATTTCCAATAAATATATCGTACTATTAGAGATATGTGAATAATAGAAAAACTCAGTGCTACATTAGTGGAAGGAGCATTGTCTTCAATAGTTTGAATAAAAGTGATGAGAATGGATAATTTTAATGTTTAATCTAGTGTTGAACAACATTCATAAGTTTAAATTTAAAAAAATCAGTATTTTCAACGAATTTGAGAATCTATCTAAAGTATTGATGAAACCATAAATAAAATACTCGGCATTATGGTTGTGTGAATCAAAGGGAAATATCCTTGGATGTCGGATGAAAAAAACATGAAATAAGTTGATGGAGTATTTAATTTTAGTTTAAGTCTAAAATTTTGATAAGCTATGTTATGTATACCTTTATTATCATGACCCCTCCCTCCCATGATACCCCTCCTAGGTTGGCAATAAAGAATGGGAGATAGTGATCCCCAATAGCTTCCTCCAGTAGGCACCAGGATGGCGACTAGCACCAAGGGTGTAAAATATCACAATATGGGAGGCATTTCAATTTATAAGAAAAAAAGATCGAGATATAGGATTTATAAACCAAAACCAAATACATGACATATATATAAGAAAAACCAAAACCATCCCACAATGCATGTGTAAATAGAATTGATACAAATAAAATTATCTAAATTAAATTCCCAAAATACTAGAGCAGCAACACATCTACTATCCCAATGTATGACTAATAACTTCCAGCATGGTCCATGTAATCCTCCTAGAAACCTAAAAATAGGTTTATATATTTATGGTGAGCATAAAGGTATCCTCAGAAGGAAAAACAAAGACTCTCATGCACAAGTGGAAGGAGCATACTAATGCACCCAAGAAAAAATATTAAAACCAAATATAACCTAACTAATATACTAACCATTACCCTAACCTCACCAAGGATCTCTCACAAAATAGATAATCTCTTAAATACAATATAATATAAATTACAATGATGATAGGGTACCTCACACCACTTTCTCACTGATTAGATTCTCTTAATCCCCAATGGAAAATGTTCTAGCACTCCAACCTCTTCTGAATAATCCGCATAATATCCTTATCATACACACCCGGTCCACACAACACATCCCTCTCGTATACAATAGGTCCTCCACACCCATCCCACCTACACACACATGGGCCTCACAACACATCTCGCCTGCACACACCTAGGCCTCACAAATCATCTCATAAGCACACATGTATGCCTCACTAAACATTGCATATCATCCTAAAGACACCTAGGAAAGAACATCACAACTCATCCTAAAGAAACCTAGGATGCCACATCTCATATCATCCTATCTGAAGAAGCTTGGGCCGCCATCATATGGAAGAGGGGTAGGGAAGATCAGTTGGCCATCTATCTGTCCTACCACTGGGATGTTGGGAAAGACACCCTCCCACGTGACTATGTGGGTTTCGACACATAGTTCTTGAAAAGGGTGGGGTTTGTACAAAAATAATGGGAACATATAGTGTTTATATATATATATATTTATAGAGTTACACAAGACTATCATATGGGTTTACAAAAAAACACCAACCTACTAATTACTTCCCACTTTTCAACTTCATCAAAATGTATAACATCATACAAGAAAAACACAAGCCACGGTTTATTTTCAACTTTTATTCAATATTAAACTATTTTTTTAGATTTTCCATTTCCAACACCTTCTGTTAAACATTTATTTTAAATAACTATGATGTAAGAATTCCAATTCATTATTATTTTTTATTTCTCCATCCATACCGACCAGAAAACTATCATAGAACATGATATAGAATGCATAACATAAAAACATCCCAGAAACCAAGTCTAAAATCATCTTCCACCATATCCCCATTGTACAGCCACACAACCATCATTACATCCCCGATACATAAAACATATCATTCACTTCCCCCACATATCACTACGTAGTCATATTCCATCCATCATATCACTAGAGCCATCTCAAAACACAAAATCATGTCCTGAAACATGTTAAAACAAATAATAGAGAAAGCATGCCTGAATATTTAGCGAGGAATCCCTTATTCAATTTCACTTAATTTATGTTTTTATCACAAAAACCATATAATCCAGGGGTATCCATTTATTTTAACCAAATTTATGTTGTTAAAAAATTATATAATTAGTGACGCCAGCATCCATATAATATGCATGTATTTCACAACCCATAAACTAGTGAATAAATAAGGACCCACAACATCCATGATTTTCAATGGGTATTTAGTCCATATAATTCACAACATCAATAAAATTTTTAAAAAAATAGTAGTATCATACATCGCATTTTCAATCCCTTTATATTGTTTTTAAACCAATTTAATTATATATATTAATTTATGATTGATTATCTCTACAAGGATAATCATTTATCTACCAATACCGCATGATATAAAAATAAAAATGATGAAGGAAATTATGCTAGGAATAAAGACGATTTACACTGCCTTGTTGCACTACAACTAATGTGCAGATATAGTAGGAATCTCTCCTATAGGGAAACACAAACCAACTACTAGATAACTCTTCATGGAAGAAGCTATTCGGTATTCCCCAACTCAAAATAAATCCAAACTGAAATTATAAAGGGAGGGAAGGATATCTTGGCATTAGAAATATCATATCTAATACATGGGGATTGGATATATTTTGAATCATCATTAATGGAATATCTGGAAAAGACGATGTGTTTGGCCATTTAAAAGTATCTAGACTTTTAGAAAATTGATTATATGATTTATTTCCTTTGAAACATTTTCCAAGCCTCTTAAATATAGAGTAAAAGTCATTTTACATTAAAGAAAGACATCAAAAGGGAAAAACTGGAAAATACTAGAAATAATGTTAATGAGTCACCATTGGTGACTCACCTTTAGTTCAAAATGAATCTTCATTATTGACTCACTATTAGTTCAAAATGAGTCATTGTTAGATCAAGATGAGTCACTATTCGTTTAAAATGAGTCACTGTTAGTGAGTCGTCGTTAGTTCAAAATGAGTCACCATTGGTGAGTCACTGTTAGTTCAAATTGAGTCACCACTACTGAGCTACCACTTGGATGAGCTAGCACCAGGATAAGATTCCACCAGAATGAGATAACATTGGAAAACTATAAATTTGACAAATTTTTAAAATTAGTAAACATTAGAATGACTCACTTGTCCAAAAAACGCCTTGGACTACCCCAAGACACCTCAAACATTAGTTTTCTAAAAAAGTAACAGACCAAAATATTTGGAACATTACATAAAATACCTGTCAAAATATTCTCTCGCTCTGTAATTTAAAACAATACTAGATGAAATTTGAGGAAGGGTCTGAAAACCATCACTGGAGATACCTCTCGAGGATCCTGTTACCCCTAAAACACCACCCAACCAAAGGACTGAAAGCATCTTGCACTACCTCATCACCATAAAAACTAATAAAAATATCTCTAATCACACAAACATTTTACAACCAACAACCCACACCATGTCAAACACATGAATCAAGAAATTTCATCCACCGTGTCAAGATACTATCCACTCTAAGCTGAAATGACTCTCATGCACAGGTTTAATAGAATAGCAGGTAATGCATCTTGATTAGGAGTCAGTTCTTCCCTTTTTCTCATTTTGGGATATTATAACACATCACTTATCTCACATCACATCAATGGGGATAACAATATTTCAAAAAACACTACGGTACGAATAGCACATCACAAGGATAAAGGAAAGAGAAGGGAAAACTTAAAACAACTGTGAGTATCGGGCTTGCATGTGTGTCTCACTCTCCCAATTACCCTCATTTATTCCACCATGATTATATTGAACCTGGACCAGGGGAATGGTTCATCCTCACAATACCTTCTATATATGGCCTTGGATCTCACCTAGATTCTCAATAAAGGTTACATCATCCTCAATATCTAACTCTCCCTATCCAATTACATGGGATTCATCGTAAAGATATCGATGGATCTGAGGGATGTGGAGGACATTGTGGAATTAGTCAAGTCGATGTGGAAGTTATAACCAGTAATCTACCTCACCAACACACCCCAACACCTCAAAGGGCCCAACAAACTAGGGTGAGAGTTTTCTTTCTTGGTTGAACCTCTGCTGCCCGTGTTAAGGGGAAACCTTCAAGAACACGTGGTCTCCAACCACAAACATCAGGGGCCTCCTCCTTAGTTTTTTATAATACATCTATCGTTCTTTTGATACTTTCATCCTTTTATGAATAATATTTATTTTTTCTACCATTCCCTACACCACATCAGGACCAAGAATCGGTTTCTCCCCAACCTGAGTACAATATAATAGAGAATGACATGGCCATTTGTACAATTCCACAAATGGGGCCATACCAATGTAAGAGTGATAGATATTATTATAATAAAACTATACCAAGGTAATTTTTCATTCCCATGATCCAATTATGTCTATGATACATGCCTGTAGCATATCCTTTAGTGCCTAAATAGTCTACTCTATCTTCCCAGCCGTCTGAGAGTAAAAGGCAGTTCTAAGGCATAGTTAGGTGCTAAAATCGTGCTATAATCCCCTCTAGACTAATGAGGTAAAATGGAAATATTGATGAGATAAAATTCTCTTTGTAACCCCATGCAATATCACCACCTAATTCACATACCTCTTGGACAATTCATCCATTTCACTCGACTCATTGATCGCAAAACAAGTGAGCTGATTTTTTCAACTGATTTGTGATCACACAGATTGTTTCACAACCTCCCTGAGCTCTGGGTAAACCTATGAAAAAATCATCTATATTTAATTTAATTTCTAATTGGTAACACCCAAAGAATTCAAAATACCACTTGGAACATGATTATCAACCTTTTCTTAATGGCATACCAAACACTTTTCTAGAAACTATGCCACTGCCAGTTTCTTCCCAAACCACCGAAAATAAAGTCTCAAGTCTTGGAACATCGTATAAAATCCTAGGTGTAACTCAAAATTTGATCTATGAAACTAATAAATAACTCCATGATGATTTAAAATTAGAAAAAATAACATTCCATTAAACAACATATAGTTCTGACTATACTATTACCATCCATCTGGAGCATCACTATAGCCAACACGATCATGCATCACCTCTACTTCTGAGTCTCCCGCTAAAACAAATTCAACCTACTGCATCATAGAATTTTTTAATATCATTTGATATAAATATCCTCTACAAAAATCCACCCTATCATTCATTTTCAATGCTTCCAACTCCTCGATCTCTCTCCTAACTTCTGGAGACTCCCTAACAACAACCTTCTCTGCCTTCCTACTCAAAGAATCCACCACAATATCCCCCTTTTATGAGGTCTAAGAGATATAAATAACATAGTCCTAAAGAAAATACAACCACCTTTTCTTCTATATATTCAGGTCACGCTGGGAAATGATATACCTCAATCTCTTGTGATTTGTGAATACCACAAAGTGTTCCCCAGTGAGGTACTATCACCACAACTTCAATGCAATAAACTGTCATTATCTCTATATCATGGTTTGAATAGTTACATACATGGGTGAATAACTACCAAGAACCATAATAGATCACCACCTTCTACTACAGAAAGAGGAATCCCCATTATATATAGTAATTATAACAAAACACCTCAAACATTACACCCTCCTCCGGCAGCTGAATAACTGGAGAACTTGCCAACTTCCCCATCAGGTAACCAAATGATGTCTAGCATTATTGGCCTAGGGAAATGTCTATCTATTCCTATTAAATTTTTTAAATGGTTTTGAAACTTAACAGAAATTGATCTCAAATCTCCCATAATAGCATGTGAAACCAAGGAAGTTATGAACTTCTTCCATGTTCTTGGGTGTTTCCCATGAAACAACTCCTTCAACCTTTTTTGGGAAAACTACTACACCCTTATGAGACACCAAATGTTTGAGGCATTGGACTTAATGTGTTCAGAACATACACTAGTACAAAATTACATAGATATGGTAGTGAAGAAGAACCTATAAAATATTTATGAGAGGTTTATAATGATCCTCCTCTGACCTTTATTATATTAGTATGTCATCAATGAAGATGATTAAAACTGGTCTGTTAACTCAAGTAAAATTGTGTTCCTAATCCCCATGAACATGGATGATGATTTTATAACACCAAAATTCATTAATACAAACGCAAAGTGTCTATACTAGCATCTAAATGAATTCGTAGGGATATCACCCCCTTTCACTCTTAACTGGAAACCACATGTCAATATTAGAAAATCTAGTTACCCCTCTAAGCTAGTCGAAATGATCATTGATCCTATGAAGAGGGTAATGATTTTTTACTGTCGCCCAATTCAACCTCTGATTATTTATACACAACCTCAGACTATCATCTTCCTTCTTGGAGAACAACACTGGAGAACCCCATGGTGACACACTTGGTCTGATGAATAATTTATGAATCATATCATCAATCTAAATCCTCAATTTCCACAACTCAAAGGGTGAAATTTTATTAGGAGCCATCAAAATCAGAGAAGCATCGGGCCACAATTTTATCAGAAACTCAGTGTCACGGTGAGGGGGTAGTGTCACAACCTCCTTGCGGAAAACATATAGGAACCCCCCAATGACACTAGGAACCTCTACCATTCCAGCCTCAATATTTGTCACTAAAAACTCAGCCAATAAGAAAATAAGGGGTTCCACATGCTGACTTTCCACCTGATAACTCTGTTCACCAATGAAAAAAACACATTGTCCATCCACATCCAAAAAAACAAATCTCCTATAGAAATAGTTGAATACAGTACATACAAAATACAACCATTCAATGATGAGTATGACATTATATGGATGTATCTATAAAAAGAAAATATCCCCACAAGACTGATGTGGACCCACCATCAATCTACACTCCCAGAATACATCAAAAAAGAAGGTCTGACCTCATACTAGTGTGGTCAACAATAGGGGTACGATAATCCTCTCTACTTATAGTCTAAAGACATGGGATATATAGGGTTAAATAGATGAGTGGGAGTCTACAGAATCAAACAAGTCATTAAAAAGGGTAGATGATAAACTGATCGTACCTATAACGATCGATGGCCCATCGGGTGCTGTTACCTCTATTGCATGAAACTAACCACATCTAGCTCCCCTGCCTCTATGTTGATGACCACCTCCATGTAGATGCTTTGGTTATGGTCCCTGAACATGAGGAACATCCTGTGTTCAACCAATAACCTCTCCAAACCACCTTAGCAGAGTATAATCCTAATTCCCTTTCTACTGAAATGGTCAGAAATTATTTTTGAGGATAGTGTTGAACCTATCCACCTCCACCAAAATGAGCTTGAGTGGCCATAGGGAACTGGTTCTAAATATGGAGGTGAACCCTAGGGAAGAAACACATTGTCCCCAAGACCATGGGAGAGGTATAGAAACTAGAAGATCGATAGAGAAGATGTTCAGGTCAACTCCCGATAGGTCAAAACCTTAAAGGTATAGGTTCTTGAGACCTCCCACTAACAACTCTACCCTAAGAGGAACCCAACTAGTTCCATTCCCATAGGAAACCTCCTCTTTACTGTATATGTTTAATCACCTTGTCCTTTTTTGGAACCTCTAGGTACTTTGGAAATGTAAAAGGTTTAACCACATACTATATTGAAGGATTGAGTGCCTCCTCAAGATGCCTCACATGGGACTCATAATCTGTAAAAAGATCATGTATGAAGTACAAAAGTTCCTTGAACATAATCCCAAGATCCCACATGGAAATAATTTATTGATGAAGGGAGAATATCTCAAGCCTCTTCTCTACCATAATTTTTTATGAATGGAACTTTGTACAGAACTCTTTCTAGAATTTGATCTAGGAAACATTTTCATCCCCTTGATCACTAAGATATAACTTTCTCCACTGAGGTGCAAGCCATCACATCTGACTAACATTAAAACGGACCATGTACTTTTTTGAGGATCATATCAAACTGAAATAAATATCATGTTCCTCTAGCCATATCTCTATCTGTATATCATAAATTCTCCCCTCATACTTTTCTAAATAAAGTAACTATAATGCGTACAACATCCTCTTCCATTGATCGTCATCCTCAGCTAGATCAACACCAAGTCAATCAACTGGGCCAGACTGCTGAACCTCCACTACCTAAGCTACACACTGAAAACAACCAGGAGCAATAGTTGAAAGAGAGACAAGGATTTCGTAAAATCACATGTCCTACTCATTCCCCCTTGCCTATGTCACACACCAAGGTCAACTGATATTGTTTCCATACCAACCCATGAAATCCTCATAGTATATAACTATAAAACTCTACTCTATCTCTCAACCATCACCATTGATATAAATATAGCTTGAACCCTCCCTCCAAAGATACCCTTTATGGGATGGAAATGGAGAAAGGGAGATAATGACACCTAATTACCACCTCCAGTAGGACCATGGTTGGACACTATCACCAAGGGTGTAAAAATATCACAATATGGGTGGCATTACCCTTTATAAAGAATTAAGATAGAGAGATAGGATGTATAAACCAAAACCAAATCCATGACATATATATAATAAAAACCATAAACAATCCCACAATGTATTTTTAAATAGAAAGGATAAAAATAAAATTCTACAAATAAAATACCCAAAATCAATTTAGAGTAACAAAATAACAACTATCCCAAGGTATGGGAAGTAATACCCAGCACGGTCCACATAATCCTCCTAGAAACCTAAAAAAATCATATACGTAGGGTGATCATATATGTATACTAAGTAAGAAAACCAAAGTCTCTCATGCACAAGGTGAAGGAGCGTACTAATGGACCCATTAGAAAACAGTAAACCGAACAACACCTAATAGGTAGAATAACCAAAAACCCAAACTCACCAAGGATTTCTCACCAAAGAATGAATCCAACTAATATAATGTAATATAAGGAACATCAATGATAGGGTACCCTACCACACTTTCCCACTAATTATCCACTCTCACACCCCCAATAGAAAACATCCTACCGCTCCACCTCTTCCAAATATACCACATCACATCCCACCCACACACTCATCGGCCCCACAATACATCACACCCACACAAACCCGGGGCTCACAACACATCCTACTTGCACACACCTCAGAATCACAACACATCCTTACCACACACACTTATGTCTCACAAAACATCACATATTATCCCAAAGAGAAGTAGGAAATATTATCACAACTCATCTCGAAGACACCTGGGATGCCCCATCTCATCACATCCTTCCTGAAGAAGCTTGGGTGGTAATCACCTAGAAGAGGGAGCATGAATGAGTGGGTGGCCAACCATCCATCCCAACACTGGGATGTTGGGGAAGACACCCTCACACATGACTATGTGGGTTTCGACAAATAGTTCCTAATAAGGGTGTGGTGCGTATAGAAATCACGTAAACATACTGTGTTTATACGTATATAGAGATAATGGAATACAATCACAACCTACGGGTTTACATACAAAACACCAACCTAATCATGATTTCCCCACTTTACTGCCACCTCTAAATGCTTAACATAATACAAGAAAAACACAATCCACAGTTATTTTCAAGACATTAATTAATATTAAACCATTTTTCATATTATTCATTGCCAAATCATTATGTTAAACATCTATTTTAAATCATTACCGTGTAATAATTAAAATTAATTATTATTGTTTATTTCAGCATTCATACCATCTAAGAAACTATCACAAAAAAACACATATCAAGAAGAACATTGAAACAACCCAACAACCAAGTCCAAAACCATGTTTCACTTCAGCCTCATTACACAACTGCACAACCATCATTGCATCTGTACTGTATAAAACATCTCATCCACTAACCTAGAAAATCACAAAATAGTCATATTTCATCCATTGTATCACTATATCCAACACATTGAACATAATCATATCCAAAAACACTTTAAATCCCACAATAGAGAAAAACATACTTTTAGATTTAGAGTGGCATTCCTAATTCAATTTCACAAAAGTCAGCGTGCTATCACAAAAACTGTATAATTCTAGGGAATCCATTTATTCTAACCAAATGTATGTGGTTAACCAATTATATATTAAGTTATATCAACAGCTATATAACATGAATTCATTACAAAACCCCTAAACTAGTGCACAAACAAGGACCCCAACGCTGATGATTTTCAGTTGGCCTTTAGCCCATAATATTCACAACATCGATCCAAATATAAATAAAATAGTAGTATCATGCATCACATTCCCCAGGAAAACAATTTGATCATCTATATTAATCTAGAATCGACTATATCCACAAGGATAAACATTCATAAACCCATATGGATTGATACACAGATAAGAAAGATGATGGAAAACCTAACTGGAAGAATGATAATCGACACTGCATTGTTGCACTAAAACAAATGTGTGTGTATAGTAGGAAACTCTCCTTCGGGGAAACATGAACCAACTACAAGAAAAAACTCCAAGGAAGAAGGTCTTGGGGATTCCCAGTCCCAATAGAAATCCCAACCGAAAAAACAAAGGGAAGGAATGATATCTCATATTTAGAAAGATCTAATTTAATACATGGGGATTGGATATAATTTTAATCATTATTAACGGGGGATCTGGACAAGACCGTGCATTATGACCATTTAAAAGCCTATGTACGTTTATAAAATTAAAGATATGATTTATGACCTTTTAAGAGGCTTTAGAACCTCTTATACATGGAATTAAACACATTTTACATCAAAGTAATATGTCAATAGGGAAAACTGAAAAATTTTGGAAAAAATATTAATGAGTCACTATTAGTTCAATACGAGTCACCATTGGTGATTCAATATTTATTCCAAATGATTCACTATTGGTGAGTCACCGTTTGTTCAAAATGAGTCATTATTACTGAGTCACCATTAGTGAAAATTGAGTCGTAGTTGGTGAGTCAATGTTATTTCAAAATGAGTCACCATTGGTGAGACACCATTAGTTCAAAATGAGTCATCACTAGAGAGAAACTACCAAGATGAGCTATCGCCAGGATGAGGTACTGCCATAATGATCTACCATTAGAAAACTGGAAATTTGACAAACTATTGAAATTATTTACCATTATAATGACTCACATAACCCAAAACACAATAGACTACCCTCAGATACCTCAAACGTTAGATTTCTCACAAAGTAATGGACCATAAAGATGAGGTCGTTACATTTATAGATCTTTGTATGAATCCAGCTAATGTTTTTTATGAAATTTTATTTGACTATAATACTTTTTAACCAATCAATATTTATTTAATCAATCACACATGAATTTCTATTTACATGTATGACTTTAGAGTTGGCTGAATTTTGGAAAACGCAAAACATAATAGTTTTTATGTGACCATTTATAACATTGAATTACAAGTGTATGACTTTGATATCCTGAATAAATTTCATCTTGAACTAAAAATAACATTAAGTCACCCATTATATGACTTTGTAAGTCAATCGCATTTTAATTCTAATAAATATAATACTTAAACACAAGAGAATTTTTGGATTTTTGAGGGGACATAATGTGACTTTTTGTATTAAGAAATGAGATCATTATAGGGTGTGAATTATGAGTCCCAACATGTGACATTATTATGAATTCATGTATGACTTACTGTTAGCATAATAATTCAACACTTCAATATATTTTGACAGATCTTCTAGATGACAAATGAGTCTCCATAATTTATATTTTGAAGAGGAATTGAAAATGGGTTAATTCCAATGATACCCATAAAGGTTATAAACATCATATATACTAAAAATATTATTTAAATATTGATATTTATGAACATCCAATATTCAAATAATGGAAAATAAAATCAACATTAGAATTAGAAATGGAAGTTTCATAATTCAAAATTATGATGAAACAATATCAAAACATGCAAGAGATATTTTATCGAGTTCAAAACACCTTGAAGATTTCTTAAAACATGATAAAAGATATTATTTGATGAGAAAAATAAAAGGATATCACTGGAATAATATTATGTGTGTTTTAGTGATTATATTTTAAACATGATATTTTGTTAACAAAATAAAGCATTAAATCAGATGATACATGTGTTTTGCTTCAGGGTTTTAAATATCACTAACTAAATTTGTGATTCGAGGTGGGGATGAGAAGGAGAAGTGGGATTATTTTATATCTATTAGTACAGTTTCAAGGTTTATTTTATAATTTTTTGATAGTAATCTCCCACACTATAAGAGAGAGTACCATGCAGCATGGAATTTTTTTAATATATTTTTATACAGTTGTGGATATTGAAGTGTTGATTGTTTAGTGGTATAATTTGAGATACAATAATTCAAGGAAACTACTGAAAATATATAAATAATTATTAAATCAAGTGATATAAAGTATATATTATATAAATGGTAATGTTCTCATTTAATTAGGATAATCATCTAAAAAAGAAGCAATTTGGGAGATCACAGGTTACATGACAAGACAATTTATTTGAGTTACATGTTATCTCATGAACATTTCCATTAATGGGAATTTGATAAGACCACAAAGAATAATGTTTAGTCACATTTATAGTTTTTTGCATAGAATATGGAAAAATAAAAATTAAAATAATAAGTGCTAGGGTTCTATATGGTAGATGTTTGTGTGAGTGAGCCAAAATAAAAAAAATGAAACTCTCAAAGAAGAAGATATGAGAATTTGTGAGAGAGGGAACTCTTTTGGAGAATAAAAATTGAATTATTTTGAACATGTGATAATGTATAAAATCAGTTTGTTATTGAATTATAAGATGAGAAATAGAAAAATAATCTGAAAACATACAAAGTAGAACCAATGAGTTGAAGGAATTTCAGAAATATAAGAAGAATTATAAGTAGTAGTGTACCTCTAAAGGATTTTCATATAGTGAGAAACAATACAACTATGTTTTAGTGTTTTATTACTTGTAAAAATTATAAGAAGTTTTATAATTTATTTATACTCACATAGTAATATTTTGAGGATATATCCATGAATACAAAGTTTATATTTTATAGCATATAGATTCTGATAAATATCAATGAAGGCAGAAAGAGAAACCTAGCTTAATGTTCTATATTCAGAATAATAAAAGAAAGTTAACGACAATATTAATGGGGACTAATATTATTTTTTTGGTTATAGTTAAATCACTGGATATACTAGGTGATCTCCCTTAATAATGGAGAAGTTTTAGAAGAACTGGTATGATACGGGTACAAAAAATCCTAAGGAGCGGCAAGAGTTCGCATGTGTAATATAGTGAACTACCACATGAGTAATATACTGAACTCACCTATGTAGTGTTTTGAACCTAATTTAATTATATTCCATGGGAAACTCCACTTGTTTTGATAATAATATTTTAGTGTATAATATATGACACATATATCCCAAGTATAGTAAAGATTAGGATTCTCATGAGGTTCTGAAACTTTTAAGAACACATGTTCAAATTTACATATTTATCTATATTTCACATAAGGTATTATAAATTATATAGTAAATATTTATACATGATAACCATCATTAGATGTTTAGATACAAATGGGTTAAAATATTTTAAATATATATTTTTAATTTGGTAAAAAAATAGGAAACACAAAATTCACCCTTATAATGTGTGTCTACCCCGGTACACTAGGTAACTCAATTGGTATTAAAGATAATGTTCTCTAAAACAAGATCTATAGTTTATTTTACCATTAATTTTTATTGTATTTTAAATTTTAAATTCTTAAATATATTCTTTGTATTAAAAATAAAATAACATATCTTTTAGAACTGATATAGTGTTTTTGGGTATAAATATGAGAAAATTTAAGAATAATGAGGTAAGGAAGAAAATAAAGATATCAAAAAATAAAGAGGAACTACTACTAGATACGGGTATTCAATGTATTCAATCTAATGAAATATCTATTAGTTATTATTACTTTAGTGAAAAAAGTTCAATGTTTGATGAAGAAATCTTTGATGAATCAATTTGTGATTTCTATTTCGAAATTAAATATTAATACCTAATGAATTTGATACATATATATTTTTATATATTAAATAAATAAAATATTAAAAGTCATAGATATAGAAATAAAATAATTTGATCAAAGATAAATTAGTTAATAAAAATGATCAAATGAAACACACTAATAAATATTATTGAAGCTAAGGAAAAATAATTCATAGTGTACATTGACAATTTTTCTTTGATTGATGATGGTTTAAAAAGGGGTTTATATGATAATTGATTTATTTAAGCAGTTATTTTGGGAGAAATCCTTTTATTTAAGAAATAGTATGAAGTCTCTAATAATTTCAATGATGCTTAATAAGAAGCTAAATATTATATGACAATAAAATATTACAGTTTGCTATAGGATACATATATGATGCATGAGGATAAAATTGAAAAGTTGAAAAGAAAATGGGAGGATAGGTTGAGATCTAACGAGAATGATAATTATTCTCTAAACATAAAATGTATTATTTTGGAAATAAATCTAATAAATTTGTAAGATGTTAAACCTATAACATCCCAAGCTGCTATGAGAAGAAATGATACCAAAACAATATCAGAGTATTACATCTAAAATGTCTCTAATTGGTGGAAAAAGGAGTTGTGATTTTCCAATGATTAACCCTTAACTAGATTATATTAAAATGTATGCAACTTCCTAGTTAATTTTGGTTTCAATAATTATACTTTGAAAAATAATACAAAAGTAAAATCAAAATAATTATATATATATAAGTGTAAAAATTTAAAATAATTTTGCAAAAAAATAAAGGGTGATGATTAGAAATTACAATAAAAGGAATTTCCAAAAATATATCCTAGAAAGTAGGGATTCCAAATCAATAATATTAAGGGTGTCGATCTATAAAAACTACATGCACAATGAAAATGAAGAGGATAATTTTCATGTAATGGTGTTACTGAAAATTTCCCTATATAGATATTGACTTATAGAAAAATATTTATGTGTGTATAAATCATATATTCCTTGAAGAAATTGGGAGAAAATTTTGAATCAATAATAAAACCTAGTAGTTTAAAATATACCTCACAGAATAAGTATATCATATCCTTGAAAAACATATTTAAACATTTATAAAACTATAATGATTATTAAAATAGAGACGACAACTCTAATGAAGAGTTTTGGTATGTAAAATCCCAAAATTACTCTTATAATAATGAAAGGATAAGTCAATAGTAGTTAAATAAACATAAGAAAAGAAGCAAGTTGAGCTTGAGATAGAATAAAAAATATAGTTGAATTAACCTCTCCCAAAAAATCAGTGTTGAAAGGTGAGAAGGATATCACATCAATAGGTAAAATATTCTTATATTGTGCCAAGATAGGTCAAATAATATATCATTTTAGAATGGTCATGGAAATCATATCTAATTACAGAAATTGGACTCTCATGGGACATAGTGAATTCAAGAAATTGATACTATAATTGTCTTAGTTATTCATATTCCAGCTGAAGAATTTGTATTTATTGAGAGTTTGTTAAAGGAAAAAAATAAATATGCTACTAAAAATGTGTATAAAATGTGTATCCAAGATGGAAATTTTTCCATCAAATATAAGAATACATTTCAATGACAAATGAAAGGAAAGGGGAAATCATCAATAAATCATGGTATTAAGATTTATATGTGGAATAATTCTACCCACTTATATATGGCCATGAATGTGAAGGTGTGAAAGAATATTTGGATAGGCCAATTGAAAAAGGATAGTAAAATGGAGCAAAATCAATTGAATAAAACATCTCTAGTCACTAAATTGAATACATCCATTCTATATAATAAGAAATTAGAAAATTAAGATAATCCCATGCTACTCATTGGTGAATAGACTTAGAGAAACAATATGGATGAAATTATTAATATGTGTAGAGATTTTGTAACTTCATGGAAAGGGTTTTCTAGGTTTAGAACAAATTATAAGCCATGTTTCTCAAATTTATGTGTCAATTAATAGATAACTTATTCCCATACTAATATACTTATACTCAATGGTAAGGAATGAAAGTTGAAACATTAGAGAAGAGAAATGATCAAAGTTATAATTTCAAAACAACTTGCAGCATCATGCATCATGGAATATCACAACTGGAATATCCGTGGTGAAATATAGAGATCATAACTTAAGGGGAGCTATCTTATGAGGCTAATATATTTTGTGTATATGTATATATATATATATATATATTCTAAATAGGTAATTATGGATGGAATTGATGAAATTAATGGTTAAATTATTCTTTTAACTCTTATAACTCTATTTTGGTTTATACTAAACACGTTTATCAAGGTGGAGTACTTATCAAAAAAATAGGGGAAGAAAAAAATCATTAACTTCAATTTTTTGATGTTTTTATTGAGTTTAGTATAGGTTCATAAAATTTATTTCAAATTAGGTTATTCCATGACAATGAAATTAATTTTACTATTTATTCAGCATTGTATATATTTTATAGGAAACATTTTTTTCCAAATTATCCAATCTTGTTTTCTACAAAGGATTAGAATATGTAGACTTATAGCTGATTAGTTTATGTCTCATTGATGAGGGAAAATGTGGGATCTTCAGTCTCACATGTATTTATCGATGAAATGAGAATGTGGATAATCACATAGGAGGTCAAATATTTTACTGAGCTAAGGATTAGGATATATTAACATATTATGTCATTATGGTGGAAAACAACTTTCCATCCTCTGCATTTATTTTCAATTATTGGGAAAAAAGGTACATTTACCGTGGAAGAAATTTTTGAATTGATAACAAATAAAAATGGGGAGATTAAGGTTACCTTTATATATATGAAACTAAATATATTTTTGTTATAAACTATTTTTCAATTTATTTATTCAAAAATGATGTTTTTGGTGAATAATTGAGTATCAACCCAAAAAAATTGCCTTCCAAAATAAATTTCAAAGGAATTTTTTTCTTAAATAAATGGTTAGAATGATCAAAGATTCTATATCATAAACATGTCATGTGATTGAATAGATAGTACTCACGGAGAATACAAGTTATAAAATGGTGGAAATAAAACATTAACATATAGTTTAAATGGAAGATACAAGGATAGATATGTTGGACATTGAATTTGGTATTGTATAACATGTATAAGTAATAACTAAATATATTTAAATATGTTCAACGCATTAGAGAAGGGAAGTACATCAATTATAGTCTAAAATTTGGCAAGTTTATGGCCCATATTACATTATGGATATGTTTATGAATTTTTCCATGAGATAGATTCTAAAGAAGACATTTGAAGCAAGTAAAAAGTACAAACCATGTTGAATGTGTTGTATTCAGAAAAAACAAGGAATTTGAATATTTTTTTATTGTGGAATTATTTTCGTTTTTGGATTCATTGAAATACCTAGATGTACATGGTGATTTACATCAATAAAGGATATGTTTTGGAAGGGCTGGTACAATTTCAGTATAATTAAATTGCACGAGTGGTAAGAGTTCACCGGTATAATATAGTGAACAGTAATTTATGTAATATAGTGGCCTCACCTATGGAATACTATGAAGCCAGTTTCAAAATATCCTATACCAAAAATCTACATTTAATTTTAAAAAAGTTAGTATTTAATTTATGACTTAGACATCCCAAGCACAAAACATAGGATTCTCATGAGTTGTTGAAGCTTATAAAAACACATTTTCTAATTTAAATATTTATTTTCATTTAATATTGGTTTATTCAATGTTGTGTAATAAAGAATTATTCTTATTAATATAAATCATATGTTTAAAGACCAAAGGGGTAAAAGTTCTAAAATTATATTTTTAATTTGGTAAAAATGAGACAACACCTTACTCACCCCCCTAGGTCAGTCTGAACTGATCTAGTGGGACTATTAAAGGGTATTAATTCTTAAAACATAATGGATGAAAATAAAAGAAGTTATAATAATAGGATTTTCATATCTTATATAATAAAAACATTCTATATTATTTATCTGAAACCCCATTTCATTTTTTATATTCATCTATTACATATATAATTCTTTCATAGTTCCATTTTATATTGAACACATTCACTGTGACTAGTCAATATCATCAACTTAGAATTTTTTCATTGATTTATATTTGTTCTATATTTTTCAAGGATTCAGCCTCCTTAGGTCCATGTGATCTAAAATATTCAAAAAATGATTTATCTCATAAATTTTTTAAAATTTTTAATTATCCCCCTCTTCATGCTAGTTTAATGGGACAATTTTTTTTAAAAATTGATAGTATAAATATTTTCCTTATAAGAAAATAAAAATAGAGAAATCTTCTTAATGGTAGTCAAAACAATATTAATAACTATTAAAGTAATAAAATTAGAACTAAACATTAATATTTAAAGGTATAGATTATGATTATAGGGATGAAAAAAATTAACACTTATGTAATTAGAACTAGAGTTTGTAATTATCAAATAATTCTTAATGAATTTATAATTTCAAAAATATCTATTTTAAATTTTATAAATGATGAGAAAAATATATCTCAACTAAAATAAAAGGTATAAAACACTCTATTATATTCTATGAAAAGAAATATCTAAAGTCATATCACTTCATGTAAAACAAAAAATAGTATTTGGAATAAGTTTTATGTCACACATTTGAGATCAATAAAAATTATAAAAACTAAAATGGATATTCTTAGTACTAAGTAAAAAACTATTTATTTTCATACTAGTGATCCATTTTTTCATATGTATCAAATATTTATAAGGATAATGAATAGTTTACAATCATTGGGAAAAATAGATTTAATAAATAAATATATAATTTAGTATAAAATTAATATTCTTCTAAAATAATATTATTAAAATTGAATTAGATTTTAGGATACAAAGAACCATACAGACCTCAATATAGATGATAACATTGATGCAGTATTAAACAATTCTTAAGAGAGATTCTGAAAAGGATAAAAATAATATGGGATTTCCCTTTTCTACTATAACATCAAAATATTATTCAGATGACACTAATTTAAACCTCTATAAAGATAAGTCTGGGAAACTATAAAAATTTATAGGAAGGATATATATGAGAATTTTTATTTGAAATAATAATCAAAATGATAATATATATATATATAATATTTCATAATATGTAAAAATGAGAAAATTATAATGATGTGATTTCATATTAATGTAATAATCCAAGACATATAAAACATGATTTTACATGGTTTTGAAAAATGAAAAATATTTTAGTTTTTTAATGTAAGAAAAAACAAAATTATTGATAGAAATTGACACCTAGAGTTTTGGTAGAAACACTTCTTTAAACATTATCTCATACAGTAATGATGGTATGAAAATTCCAAGAATAATTACTAAAACTATAAAGGATATAAGATTCTTCTTGATAAAGGTATTTCATGCATTAATTACTATATACATACAATATTTTGATTATTTTATTACTAAATAAGGTGACTTTCCATCAATATAATAAATAAATTAATAGTTACTATAATTTTAAAATTACTACAAAAATTAGTCCATTAAATATAATATTCAATGCTTGATCATACTATAGTAGATAAAATTATTTATAAATAATCCTATGAATAAAATACCAAACGAGTTTATATTTTTTCCCTATATAAATTAATGATTTTATTAAACATAGATAAAAAATTGAAATCCGAAAGAAGTTTCTATCATGATTTATACATGGAAGAAAAAATATGAAAAATATTCTACATTTCTAGAATACTCCAAAGGCTATGCCTAGAGTGAGAATTTCTTCTTTAGGAAAACCATATTTTTATTTAAACTATTTTTTATATAAATTCGTCTTTTGATGTAAATTATTAAATTAGAGGACACTATAGAAGTAGATATGATTTAATAAAGAATTAATATTTTAATATAATTTAAACTTATATTTCTTAGGATTTATAAGCTATTAAATATAGAAGGTTTGAAAAAATGTGGATTCTAAAAGTTATATTTTTAAAAAAATTCAAACCCAAGAATGGGTTCCAAAATTTTTTAAATTAAATTTTTAGGATATTGTGATGGGTATTAGTAGAAGAAACATTAGGTAAATTAATTGGAGTCGATCTGAAAAAAAACTATAAATAGGTACAACTTCTTTGACTTGCTTAAAGTAGAATAAAGACATGTTTTTATAGATAATTTAAATGTTTGAATCATGAGTATAGGTTATGTATCAATTTGCGGTCAGATTTTAATTTCTATTGCCAATTATTTTTTATAATATATGAACAAAATAATTAGTATTGTTTATCTATGTGATAAAACATACCTCATGAATTGTTGGATTATTAAATGTATCATATTAGTTCATAATAAGTTCACATATTAGCTTTTAATAGGTATGATAATGTGTATACCATTGAATTTTATGACTTTACCTACTGAAAATTTTATTCCACGAGTAGACTATATAATAAGTCCTAGTTTTAGTAGAAAATATTAGGACACAAAAAATTTTAAACCCCGATTAATAATTATAATCAATCACTTTTAAAGTATATTCTAGAATAAAATTTTAATTCATCCAAATTATATGGTCATTATCAATATGGAACGAAATATAATGTTATTTTTTAACCTGTTTGTGATATATCAATATCTATTCTACTATAGTTATTTACCATATATCATTATAAACCCACTTAAACTTTAATTATCAGAGTAAAAAACTATGAGTATGAACTGATAGATGATTACACCTAATATTTTGTTTTTTTATTTAAATCATTAAATTTAGAAGTTCTAAAGTTATTTAAAAAATTATCTAATTCAAAAGGAAAAAATACAATCATATAATCACTATCTAGAGTGATAATGAAGAAAATTTTGATAATATTGAGTTTCAAACTTTTGTAATGAAAATTGATTAAATATATCTTTTACTGCCATGAACACCATAAAAAATTAATTGAAGGAATAAATATAACTATTCAAGAGATATCACAATTTATATTTTTTGAATATAAAGTTTCTAGATATTTTTTAAAATATTTTATTGATACTTGATAAATAATAAATCATATTTCTCTTGGTACAGATTTAATTAATGATCCTTACAAAATATTTAATATGGGTAATCAAAAGGTTGGTTTATTTAGAGTTTTTGAATAAAATGTACTTATTCTAAATTATAAATATAGAATTAAAAAATCAATTCAAAATACAATAAAGGAAACATTCATGGTTACTCCACCACTAGTACTGCCTGTAAGGTTTTCTACAAATGGTTACATACTATTAAAGAAACAATACATCTGAATTTTTGTGAAATAAATCTATTCATAATGTTTTTTCCAAAAATTTCAATTTATGAAATTTATTTTTATATTTTTTTTGAAGCCCACCCTATTTTGCACATGGTATATGAATCAAAAATATCATATGTTATTAAACTTGAGGTAAAAAAATTAATGTGATAAAAATGTTGATATGGGGTAACCAACCTATTTGGATAAAAAGAGATATTATTAGTAGAAAAATATATTAAAATGTTATTTGTGTTTTTGATCTATTAATAAAAATTATTAATTATATATATATATTTAATGTTAATATCTTTAATTCTTATCTTTTTTAACCTAAAATAGTGGATGATGCCTTTGGTGATGAAATTTAGATAACGACTATGTAGGAAGAAATCAATAAATTCAAATATAAAAACGTTTAGTACTTGATTAAACATCCTGATAATATTTAAGTTATTGTAAATAAGTGTTTCTACCAAAATAATGTGAAAAATGAAGAAAATTTTGTACTCATGTTATATTTTTTAACGATATAATCTAGAATAGAGAATAGATTATAAAGAAAAAACTTATCTCTAAGCAAGATATTTTACTATCAAGATTATACTAAACTTTACTAATCAATTTCAATTTCATTCAAATGGATAATAATATAATATTCATAAATTGATATGATCATGTAGAGAATTATTTTTATCATTCTCTTAGTTTTAAAAAAAATTAAATTATGTTTTAAAACATATTAAATCACATTATAGTTTAAAAAACATTGAGTTTCCAATTTTATTGATTATATAAATTTCTTATTCAAATAAACATTACCAAATGAATAAAAACCTAAATATCTTTTATAAATAAGTTTTTTAAATAAAAATTAACTATGAAAATAAAAATTAATGACACTTTTTTCATTTGACCTAAAAATTTAATCCTAGAATGTTATTAATAACTTATGTTAATTCATTTTAAGATGAGTATGTTGAGTGTGAACTCTCAGATAGGGTTTCTCAAGAGGGTTGAATTAAGGATTCTAAAAATCATAAAAAATATTCCCTATTAAAATTATATACTTTAGAATGACTTGAGTAGTTGTATTTTCAAATGACTAAAACTAATATAAAAAGCACTTTGAAATAAAATAAACAAACTCAATGATTAAAAGATTCATAATTATGTAATATATAAATGGAATAAGAGAATATAACAAACAAAAATATATAAAATAAAACAATCAAATATGTTTTGGATAAGAAATATATAATTCCACTAAATAAGGTTTTATAAATAAAGGATATTTAGATGTCAATCCATATAATCTCTTTACATTAGACCCAAAGTGGTGTATTGATCAACATCTTATCTAGAACCAATTTGTTCTTATTTAGGACCTCTTCAATCAAAATATCAAAATAAACAAACACTAATCCCCAATTTTTTATTTTTAATAAGATAAAAAAGATCAATAACTTAACCAATGACATATTTGATAACTTGATTTTAAAATATACAATTATAATATAAGTTTTTTATTTATTTTCCAAAAAAAACACAAATAAAAAATCACTAAGACCATACTAAAAAATAAAAAATGAAATAACGCCCAAACATAGAGATTGACATCATTAATTTTCCAAATTATCATTACTTAGGAACATTAGTTTATGGTAAAATTTATAAAAATAGATTATAAAAACATTTCAATATGATTTTTATACCCACTAACACTCGATCATTTTTAGTTATTCCTTCATAACATAACTTTGTTTGTAGTTAGTCCCATTTTTCATTAAAAATTAAAAAAATTGCTATGATTTAAAATGATGTAGATTTACAATGAAGTAATAATTTATAAGGGTAGTTTTAAAAAACAAAATATTAAAAAAAATCAAGTCAATGATTAGTGTGAAAAAATATTGTGTTTTTAATTTATCAAAACATGTATCTTAAAGATTTCATTTAAGAAGAATGGATAAACTCTGTTAACTTACATTCTTTCTTTGATTATAAATTTCATAGAAACTGAAGGGTATAATATTATCTCAATTAAATACATCATACATTTACTTATGATTCTTTTTGGATAATGAAACCATTTTCAGTTCTCTCGAAAGTACTTCATTCAAGCTAGTTCTTAATTAATCAAGAAAACGGGTTAATAAAATATTAATATACATATTATCTTAAGATCGCCATTCTTAAATTTTATTAAATTATTAATTATTTATTTGTACTAATTTCTAAAAAATTTCAAACACATCAAAAATAAAACCACTTTAATTCTATAAAACATATCTTATATTATGTAAATTTAACTTGAAAACAAGAAATATTTTTTTTTATTTTGGATCTTAATTCATTCCTAAATGTTATTTAGATACATATATATAAGGATTTCAGATGGATCAAAAATTTCTGACCAAAACATGTAACTTTTTTGTGAGTCCTAGGTTTCTTAGTCCATTAAGAAGAAACATTCTATAGCACTTTCCAATGTTGAATCTAAATATAGTATTTGGATGTTATTATGCACTTTGTATACAGTCACTAATTTCAAAGAGAGTTTCACTCAAAATATGATAATTTTTTATAACACCATCACAATTACCTTTTTATGAATCTATAGTATCATAAATGAGAAAATCACATAGATTTTAGTCAATATTTTATTAGAGATCTAGACCAAAATGGAGAAATGAGTTATGAAATTATCAAAGAAATATACTTTCTGCTATTTTAATAAAACCAAGATATTTTAAAGGAATAAAATTGATTTAACTAAATATGGTAATAAATTATTTAAAATTATCATCTCCCATTTATTTTTTATAATCCTTATGTTAAAAAATGAATTAATAAATTGGTTATCTTTTTAAATAGAAACAACTCATTTTTTAGGTTTTTGAGTCTATAAGATTAAATTAAGGAAATAATATCAAATGATATTGTTATTATAATTAAATTAGATTCTATATTTTGAGTCAATAATTAAATTTTATATTTCATAATATATAATCAATATCTTGGTAAAACTATATATTATTATTTTTATTTAAATCTCAACTATTGAAGGTAACTAACAATTTTATAAAATGGGGACTTGTTATTTTAAGGGAAAATCATAAATCTCATATGACTCAACTTAAGGTAATCATTAAGGTGAAAAAAAATATGTTTCTTAATTTTTTGGATCAATATACTTGAATAGTTTTCTTTTCCCATAAAAATATATTTCATCCCTATAAATCTATTGTAAGGGATTTTTTGTGATGATATAAAAAATTCACTCTAACAACTTCTTGTATATTTTTGTATTGAATGAGTTCTTTAATATAACAAGGGATTTATTCTCTTTAAAATATTTTCTAACTCTATACTCCATGAAAATGATAATAATATACAACAAGAGAAATATGAAATCAAGGGAGATCAGTTTGAAAAATAAAATTGATATTTAATGGTATAAGATTCGTGATTATTTACTGAAGAGGGTAACAAATATTTAGTAGTGTGAACCTATTGCCTTTCCATGTAAAAAATTATATCCTTTTTATAATTTTTTAAATAAATTATATAACAACACTAGTGTAAAAACACCTTAAAAATTTGTATTTTCATCTTTCCAACAGTGGCTATAATGTAGCATTAATAATTGTGAAATAAAAGTGGTACTTTTAATGTCAGTTTATAAAAACCAATTTTGAATAACCTTTTAAAATTATTGATATAGAAGGCTTCCAATGTTTTTTTACTAAAAAATATGTTTAAATCCTTCTGAATGATGAAATATAGATGGATTCCCTTATTAGTTTTACTAAAAAACAATAAGGAAAGCCCTTCCATGTGGGCTTTAGATGTAATTTTTTTCTCAAACTTTTGTTGAATGTTTTTTTAACTATTAAAACCCACATAATTGCATGACTATAAACACAATGTTTAGAAAAAAATTATTAAAATTAGTAGAAGTAAAATAATCATTAGAAAAAATCATTGAGAACATTAACACCATTTATTACAAATATACAGCTAAATGAAACTAAATCTACAAATTATTCAAACTTAGAAAATAGTCTCAAATAAATTTTGAAGTTGTTTTAATTTTTTTGATTTATAAAAATAAGAATGATAAAAGACCTACAACATGAAGTGTCATGAATTTAAAAAAATAACATATTTTTTAAAATTATAAGTGTTATAATGAAACAAATATTTTAAAATTATATTATTGTTTGGTTATGATTTTATCATTAATGAATCACAAAACATAATATCTACATTAAAAATTAGATTTTTTATGTTGGAAATATGTTTATGAAAAAAAATGAAAATATAAAAACTATGTATGTATAAAAAATAAGTATTCACTAATATAAAATTTATATACCTAAAATTTTACATATTTAATTTTTTATGGTTCCACTATTGAATAGTGATGCTTATTTAACTCAGTCCATGAACAATTTTAATTTCAAATATTAATTATCAAAACTTATACAAATTGAAAATATTAATATTGAATAACTAAAATAATTAAAAAGGAATTACTTCATTAAAAACAATCTAAAAATTCTTTAAACACCACCCAATAAAGGGTATAACCAATATTCTTTACATTAATTTAGGAAAAATATTCATAACATCCAATGTCAACTAAAATATAACAAAATTATTAATAATAATATTTTAATAAATACTATTTTATACTTATTTATTTTTTCCTACCAATCATAGAATGGAAACACCAATATGTAATTTTCATGTTTTTTTAATATATCAGATATATATTCAATTGTGGCTTCTTGGTTCACATATTGAACAGCTATTGAAATGTATTTTAGATCCATAAAATCATTATAAGAAGTGAAAACATATTTGATGCAAAGATTTTAGAGATATTTGATTAGAAGATTAATTAATTAAGTCAATATAAAATCGGTTTACTTAATGAAATTAAATTAAGAATAGAAATTCACTTACATGGAAAATAATTCCAACATGGGTACACAAATCTAATAACCTTCAACAACATGAATGATTTTAGAATTAAAAATATTTAACATATAATCAAATCTAAATAAATAATCACTCATTAGAAAATTATAATAATTAACTAATATAAAAAACATGTTCTAACTTTGTTACCCCATCAACTTCCTCTGGAGTATCTAATGGTGCTGGAACCTAAAACTTTCATTTCCAATGCAGTGATTCATTCTCTTTTAGATACTATTATATAAGTTATATATATTAAAATATTATAATTAATTAGGAATTTAATGTTAAATAAATAATTGAAAACAATTAATATATTTTATATTAGTTGACAACAAATATTAGTTGTCCAATGTTAAAAAAAAAATCCCACATTGTTTAATTATGGACACCTCTTCAGCAGGAATCTGAACAGGGGAAATTGGATCAATAATATCATGTACCTATACAATAACTTAACCCAACTTAATTTGAGTATGATGTATATAAGCCACCAAATATTGTAAATTTTAATATTTTATAATACATACATGGAGATACCAACCATTCAATCTATAGTACATGGTCGGGTCTGCATGAGGAGGGGGTAGATCTAGGAATGTAGGTTCCATCTGTCTCATCACTTCTACAAGAATAATCGATAAAAATTATGTAATTTTATCCTCAATAATCCCATTCATGTTTCATAGCTCAACCTTCAATGAATTTATTTCTACTATATATTATTCCCCTATGGATGTCTTACTAGGATTTTTCCGAAAAAAATTAAAATGGTTACCATCCTTATACACTCTGACATGGCCTAGGTGTTCCAGATTTCTTAAATTAGTGGTAAGAATATATATCCTACCCTCAGAGGAGGAGGTAATATATGTCATTTTCTCTTGAAGGGAATCTGAAAATAACATTTTAAAATGTTATATTAGTGAGATAAATTTACTAAATAGTAATATTTAATAAAACTAACAATTGATTACATACAATCTTATTAGCTACTTTCATTATTGTATCTGTTATATACTTCCCTTTTTTCATTCAATACCTTTACCATATTTCATAATGAGGGTGGAGATTTATGCTTGAGTGGAACCTCTTTGTAGCCACTACATTATCTGGATTTTGATGCAATAAATGTTAGATTATTAATTTAATACTATAATAAAGGATACCCTCTATGTGAAAATGTATTAGTGTACAAATTTTGAGATTTTATTTCTAAGTATCCTATTATATATGAGAAAATAAATAAGTTATCAAGTAAATAAAATTAATCCAAAAATAAATTTTACAATCAACAAAAACATAACATAAAGGATTCCTCCAGCCAACTAGAGAGAAACATTCACTATGTCCCCCTAACTATAAATCTATACTTATGTTGTGGATCTTGATCCTATTTACCCCCAAAAATAAAAAAAATTAATTTGGATATGAATTTAAATCTATATATATATTTTCATCAATGGATAGTCGCTTTTTCTTAAATATATTGTTTCTTGAAATATATTTTTAATATCTAATTTAATAGATATACTATTAATAAATGTATAATATTTAAACCATTGGAAAACTAAATAAAGAAGTTTAGAAGTTTTACAGTTAGGGACTCCTATAATAGATCTTTCATCAACTTGGTGATTCTTATCGAATAAGGGAATAAAATATGTATGCAATAATGACTCTGTATAGCTAAGTCCTAGAATATGTTTAATGTTGGAAAATTGGGTGGTATTTCTCATCAAAATTAATTATTAATCTCTTCTCTCCATGTGTGAGTGAATGTTTTGGTAAATTTGTAATCTCATTCCTACCATCTTTAGGTACTGTCCTCTCTAGTGAATATAAAGTGTGGCACCTAATTTTAAGAAAAATAATATTAATTTAATTAAATAATTTAATTAAAAAATATATATATATTTATATGAAAACCATACACCCCTTGGTTCCTCTTCCTATGTAACTATCATTTGTAAAGATGCATTATACTTTAAAAAAATATGTACACATATATTTGATTAATATTAAATAAAATTATTAAATAACAAATTAATTACTCATAATAGAAAAAACACATTTAATTTTAGATGTATCAACCAAAACAAATGTAACCAAAATTATTTAATATAAAATTTAACAACAAAAAACTGATAGAAATGATTATCATTAAAAAATGTTCAATTTTCTGCACCAATATTTTTTAAAAAATAAATAAATGTTATAAGTAAAAAAAATTAATTTTTTATAATAGGATAAAAATTATGAATATTTTATTGACTAAAAAATATACTTAAAAATTATGAATATGAAGAAAATAGTCACAAAAAATGGCGTATGAAAGAATTTTCAACTACAATTGGGATATATGAATCTAATGAACATAAAAATATTATAAAAATGGTAGGAATATTTCAAATATAATAAAATATAAAAGTTAAAAAAATATTTTTTTTAAATGTGTTAGTTTTAAATAAAAAATATTTCTTTATTAATTAGCATTGTAATGTAGTATTTTATCATGTCCCTTTTATGTGACCATTTCATGTTACATGGACAATGTCTAAATCATAGTCATTGATTTCAATGGGTAATATTTTCACTGATGTAGAATTTCATATAAGTTTTCAACATCATTAATATTATGCTCTCCCAAATAATTTTTTCCCTTACAACAATGGACCATTGATCATTTGATGGGTAAAAAACAGAAATACTTTTTTTATGCATCTCTATGATAATTGATTCCTACCAAAAAGTAAATAATTACCAATAAACAATTACAAATCCAATCTCACCATGCTTCACACCATTGTTACTATCAACCTAGTAAAAATTAAAGATAATTATATGAAATTTAGTATAATAAATCTCCCATATATCCTCAAAAACTCCAAGATATGATATTGATATAGGAATTTGGTTTTTATCTTTGGCACTTGGAAAATGAAATGCTTCAGTGACAACCATTACTAAACTATTCTGAACAATGATCTTGTCATCCTATTATTTTTTGTAAAATGTATAACTATTAACATAAAAACTAGACCATTTGATCACATTAACACTTGGTCCCCCTACTAACCATTTCAATGTTATTGATGTGGACAAATAAATGTTTAATTACTCACCAAACCATGAAAAAAATATGTTCTTAATGTCATTCATCAACCACTTTCCATTTTTTTTCAAATATCATACCCTCAATCCAAAAATATGTAATTCTATATATGGTTTAGCATCACATATATTGTTAAAATGTATAAATGTGCATGAATCACTTCATCATGTGTAATTTAATATACTTTTAATACATGGACAACTTTACCATCACTATCGAATATCAAATTTCAAGATATAGGGAGACCAATGTTCTTTTTTTTAGATAAATAATCAATAAAAACCTTAATTACCTCTTATAATATATATTTAAATAATATATTAATATGGTATATGAATATCCTTAACATCTCCCATCAATATTTTCTTATATGTTTCAAAAGGATACAAACAAAAAAAATAAACAGGCCCAAATATTCATATATATCGCACCAAATGAATCAAAAAATAAACCATTATAATTAAAAAATATGGTGTAAAATATATTTGTAGTGGAAAATTTATGAGGATAGATTCGTTCTCCAAAACATCTAACAAATCTTGATCGATGATATTTTGTTAAATCTAATTGAAAAATTAGACAACCTAATGATAAACTTTATAACATGTATCGAAACTTTTCCACACAATGTAACCTGTAGATATTGTTGCATCCATACATGAAATCCAAGAGCTTTCATAAAATTTATCTTTAAATCATTCAAGGATAAAAAATCACATTTGAAGAAAACCCACTAGGTACTTTAATTCCATACAATAATTGATAAAATTATATCCTTTTACTCTAGCTTAATGTGTGACAAGATGGAGGAAAATATGTTCTGTTTCCTTTCGTTCTGGGAGATGACTCAAAATATATCCCATGGTTATTAAGTTTAGTCTAACTTATAATCCATATTTTTAAATTTATTTTATGTTTAATAATAATATTATTAAACTATCACAAAAGAAAATGTGTGACTTGAATAAAATAAATTTTTTAACATAAAAAATATCCAATATGATAGCTCAAATAAAATGGATCATTTCTTATTTGTATTTTTTTATGACCTGAATGAGAAATTTTTTGGCCTAGTAAAATTTTAAAATAATATAATAAAACTAATATGAATTTTTGAAGTCCAAAAAAATAAAATGGCTAACAGATTCATAGAGTTTAAAATAATTAAAGTAACCAGAACCAAAAAATGGTATGTCCATCATATAAAGTACACAGAATATACATAATCACTACATCACACGGTGCTCCTGTAAAGGAAAAGTAATTTATTTTGAGGAGATATTGTAAAGATACGCCCCCCCCCCCTTCCACACACACACACACACACAAATATTTATTGGTCCGGAGGAGGTGATGATACACCCTCTAAAAATGAATGTCTCTTTTATCTGGAAGAGGTAGTGAAATAACCCTTCTGCAAACAATTTGAATTAATTAATGGTGTGAGGTTTCCTTTTATACACACAGAAACCCATAAAATATTTTACAGATGATAGTTTTATCACTCAATTGTATGAAACGAATAATTTTTTTTGTTAACCGAACATCCCATGAAAATGGTCATTTAACATGACTATAAATACCTGGTTGTTGAAAAAAATAGGGAGATATACGGATGTGTGGATAGCAGAAAATATTACAGAAGACTCCTAAAGGTAATTAACCAACCACATATTGTGAAGAAGACTCAAAAAATTGATCCTTTGCGAGAGGACATATCTTACAACTCCTAAAGGGTTCCCCTACGCCCACAAGTGAAGCTCAAGGTAATGTATTCACATTCTTGGAACCCTTTATGATTTATCTTCCAACATAGAAAAGAACAGTATGTGGAATGGGGTATCCATAGGTGCTTTTGACCTTGTGGCCTTACCACCCTCTTTTTTAGAGAATTTAGCCCCATATTGGCCCCTTCATGACCTGTCCAAATTTTTTCATATCTCTCTGACCAAAACCTGAGAGTTCTTCTTTTAAGACCTCCACCACAGCCATCTGACTCATTCTTCTAAGGGACAGAACACACCAGCGTGTCCCACATACATTCATTCATTCATATGGTAATAAAATCCCCTCATTTAACCTCTCTAATAGGTGGGATTCTCTTAATATTCATAATATTTTATTCTCATGGTAATGAGGTTCCCATCCTTAGGGATGGTGGAATATGAATTGTTAGACTGCGATGTGACATCTTTCACCCATAGCCCCACCCTCTTTCACTCTTCCTCCTGTTGAAAGTGGATGAGACAATTATTGTTATAAATGGAATCCCTCATAGAGTAATCCCCTATTATTGATTGAGATAAATCCTCCCACATTCCATATCTCTTCCTCATCCACAAAAAATGGAGATTGTGTGGATTTCTAGATGTTCCCATTCATTTTGTTTCTCACATAAAGCATGGGTCACATAGGCTTATATGTTAGTAGATATCATGTCACCTACATGATCAAATATCTAATTGGCCCTCTTATTTGGTATAATACCCTAACATTTTTTCACCTTTTCAAAGGTACATACTCCCAATGAGGTAACATATTGGGATTCCTTCATAGGCATAATCCCCCACCTTTAAAACTATGTGTTCTTTGATTCTTTTCTAAATAGGATACATAAGACTCCTCCATTAGGTTTAATTCTAGCACCCCAAACTCACCCTATTATTCTATAGTCCATATTCCCAATATGGTAATATTCACCCTATAGGGCCATATTTCTTTTGGGTCCTTCAGGATGATTTCGTGCAGGTCCCAGACCAAATTTTTCTAGTATCCTTTTACATAGGTATCATTACTGGATGACATTAATCTACATGGTTTGGTCCTCGTAACATGACCCTAAATAGAATGATGTGTCCTGTTAAGTGGAACCAAATTATGTGAGTTCTAATTTCTCTCATGAGGCTACATATTAATACCCTATTATGGGTCTAATCCTAACATAAAAAGCAACTCCCCTCTCCTTCAATGATAATAAATTCCAATGCATCCCACTGTATACATTAAAACCAGCACCACTAAACAATAAATGTGATAAAGGTGAAACCCCTATGATATGTATAAACAGTCCCATAGATGGATAAACTCATATAAATAGAGATGGTTTCATCAATAGTAAACCTTATATACATACAGATGGATTCGCATTAACACATGTTTGTAATTTATTGTTAATTTAAGCGAAACCTATTCAATATTTTGGATTTAAATAAGGATTCATGAGTGTGTATTAAAACTATAAGAGAGTCCTAGATTATGTAATGATTCATCCCAAAAGGTTTAGATGATCATTCCCTCTCATCCTCTTGATCAATGTGATTTCTAATATGTCTTTGGTTAAGCTCCCGAAATACCTCCCAAATTTAGAAATCGAGTCCATGAGCAATCATGGATATGAGATTCATTAGGAGTTTCTTGCTCTATAATTTACCCCATTGGAAACATACCAAAAAATAATGAAAAAAATATATATTGAACCCAATGTGAATGATTGTAAAACCACACTTAATCCCCCACCCTCTAATCAGTTGTATAAGTGCCAGATATTTCATCAGAAACAAAATTAGCGAGCCCGACATGAATACATATATTAATCAAAATAGAAGTTTCACCCATATGTCATTCCACATCATAATATATAAAAATTAATGAACACAAAGATGGATCCATTAAGATAATAAATTGAGCATGCATTCATTTATTGTGATTCTACTTTGATGGGTTTTTTTTCAACATATAAATATGCAGGGACTTTTGATAAAATTGTAATCAATTAAAATGGATTCTAATTGGCTAAACCAAACTTATTATTTGGATATTTTATATGTCATGTCATCAACTGTTTGGAGGATCCCATTGATAACCCAACATCTTCAACATCTAGTTTTGAACAGATTAGTTCAAGATTATGAACTCAATGGTATATTCCTAACCTTGGAGGATGCAAGAGAATCCATCCATGACATAAATCCCTACCAACAGTTACTAAGTGATAGATTGTGGAAAAAATATTAAAAAACTCGTTATTGTCTCAAATAATTTCAGAATTCTATCACCAGAACACATCGACAACTGCTTCTTTTATCATAGGGAGGATGATCAGGAGTTTATAAATGAACTCATTCCAGTGACATAGAGGCCTCACCAAAGGGGTCTTGCCAATATCTGACACATCCATCATCATGTGTCATTGAACCCTCATCGTGATAAGGGTTCCACCCTTGGGATTCCATCCCTAGTCACTCAGATCCAAGCACATCGAAATAAAATCAAGGGTAGCGATCAAAAAACTAGGAACAAGCCTACATATCTGTTCCCCCAGAGAATCCCAAAAAAATACTATAGAAAACTACATGCAGGAACACAAACCTACTTTCATATATAAATCCTACCAACCTAGATTAGAAGCAATCAATCAAACTAGATTAAAAAACCAAAAAAACAAATTGGGAAAAACTCGTGCCTCTCCCCCCACACAAAATGACTATTGGTTAATATATATTTATATATATGTGTGGAATATATGATAGGAGTAAACTTACATCCATACTCTAACCATGTTATGGGAATATAACCTCATTTTATCCACTGAATTCAAGGAAAATAAAATGATAATGATGAAAGGGAAGACAAAAATCCCCACCCACATCCTACCATCCAACCAATATATAAATATGGTAGTAGAAATAGTTAAAGGGTGGCCAAACAACCCCTCCCCCTCAATTAGGGTAACTCACCAACATAATATAAGGGTTATATTAAATTATACCCATATCCCAACACCTTTCTAGGGGAGTCATTAGAAAAGTACCATGATAAATGGAAAGCAATATCAGGACCATATCCCCATTCCAACTAGAGGTCATCCTTCTATCCCAATATCCACAGTAAGGTAGGCATATATCTCAACTAAAACTATAGAAATATGTTGGAAAATTCTAGAAAAAAAAATCAGAATCTACTCAAATAGTCCTACCATATATAAAATTCATTATCCGTAGTAGGTGTCCCCAGTCTTCGATATGATATCATGAAAAAATAATCCTTACAAAAAGTTATTAAAAAATCAAGATTTGTTATGTGATCCCTCTTTTTTAAATAATGGTGTTCTTAAATACCATGGATGATTATATATGGTAGCTTAGGATCCTACATATATGTTACAAAATTATAGATATAGTATAAAAAGTTTTTATGGTCCTCCCTGCAACTTTAATGCCAGTACTTCCATAGGTCCTCCCCAGAAATCTTACCATAAATGCTCACTTGGTAACGACATAAACTGTTATAAATAAAATTCCCCTTTTTATTTAATTAATTTTCTTATTAAATAATATTATTATGGAAAACACATGTACATATTTTTTTCTTATATCCAATTGGATTTAAAATATCATTAAGTATCTTTACCATTGATAATATTGTCATTGAATAGTGATAACATGGTTAGTATAAATATAGGGTTTTAATAGTCCAACTGACATAGAAAAAATAAGTGATGGCTCCAACCATTAGGGTCATAAAATTTAATACCATTTATCAGAGCTTCCATGGGAGATAATGTCTCTGGGATTTACCCTTGACCAATACCAAGCCGAGACCCAATAACTTAAAGATGATTGAAATTGTTTACGGGAGAAGTTCATACTCATCAAGATCACAACCCAAACCATGCTCTATGAACCTCCCCATGAATGTCCCATCATCGTGTGCCTTACTCTTAGGGTGTATACTAGAATATTAAAGGGATAAGTTCCAAGACCCTTACAATTGAAATATGTACATTATATTGTATAGAATAATTAATATATTTGATCCTATTATTTTTACTTTGTAAATGAATTTTATTTTGATATATAAAGTACAAATTGTATTTTTGGTTATAATTAATTTCAATTAATGAATTAATGAATTTAACATATTTTTTAAATAAATACTATTTTTATAAAATAATTTTATTAAATAATTTTTATCAAATATAAATAATCATATAATCAAATGCAATTCTTATAATTATTGGAAAATTCTTATTGTCAAAACCCCATCATTTGTTAATAAATGTTAATTTTATTTTAAAATCGAATGGTTATATATATATATAAAATTATTTAGATAAAATTAATATTATTTTTGGAATTAAAGCATCGAAATTATCTAATGGTGAATTTTTATAATTTTCTTGAGATAAACGAATTCTAGATAAAAAAATATTGTATAAAAATACTTTGTGTTTTATGACATCAAGGTGACCAAAAATTTATGTAATAATTATTATAAATGGGATCTAAGACCAAATCCATGTTTTAACTTTAAAATATTATTTATTTATTTTTAAAATACTTTGTGAATCCTCCAAACCTATAAAAGATTTTATGGTTTTAAAATCATTTCTATAAGAGTGTGACTCACCTCCACATAAGTAAGGGAATTATTTTAATATGTTGGGCCCATGGAATTATAAAATAATATAAACCACACCCATTTGGAATAAACCATGAGAGACCCATGGGATGATTTTTGGTTTTGGATATTTTGCTATGTAGTGTCCAAAACCTAAATAATAAAGAAATCACTCTCTTTTCCTATATAAACCCACCCAATCTCCCATTTCTCTTCACTAAAACTCCATAGAGTGTGACCACACTCTTTAATACACTCCTTAGAGTCCTCCTATGGAGCCCCCAAGATCTCAAGAATTCATTCCCAAACATTTGGAGTCACACACTCTAGTAAGGGATCATCCACTCTCTTCTTTTATCAAGAAAATCTTTTATGTTATATTTTTTAATTTAAATTTTCATATGATGGGATATGTTCTTATATATTCACCTTAATACCCATTTTAATAATAAATTATGAGATCCTATTTAACTCCCATTTTTTCTCCTATGAACCCTTATGTACAACTATTACCATGTCAGAATTTTGTAAGGGTTCTTTCCTTTCTTTTCTTTATTAAAGTTTATTCAATATGGTATGCCTTGTATTTACAATTCCATATGTTTGGAAATGTATTTAAATGTCCCTATTACATTAAATTTCATTTTTAAATGATGAGATACCCCTTTATCTATCATCAACCCATTTTATGAATTTTTATGTGACACTATTATGCTGCCAAAGTATCATAGTAATTTTCCATGCCAAAAAAATTCTATTGTGAATACCATACCCACATTCAATCAAGGGTATTCACATTTATACCCATAAACATTTGTATTGGGTACTTAAATATGTGTATTCAGCACTCCTTTATCTTGGAATATATCATGATGAATATTGAATCCATTTTGTATGATCTATGTGGGATACATAAGCATGAGTTTGAAATGAATATTATGGGTGCACCCAGATAGTTCTCCAATTAATTGGGTAATGTTTAGTATCATGATTAGTCTTTTTGGTATATGGATTGAACCTGATTCCTTTATGGGACTTTTCCACCATGATAAATTGGTAGTTTTAACCTTAGAATATGTTTATGATGTAGTGTTTTATATTGTTTCCACATTTCCCATGTTATGATTATCATCCTACATTATGTCACTTTGTTCTTGTTTATTATTCCTATACTTTTTTTGACTCATTGATATTTTCATTTTTTTTAAATGTATTACACTATTAATTTTATTAAATGTTTATTCCTTTCCTGGGCTTTATACCTCACCCCTTTCCTATGGTTGTCCCTAGGTTATCCCATGCAGTTTTAAGTATAAAAAAATATTAAGAACAAGTTAAGAAGGTTTTCAATAAAGGTGATGTATTTCATGTTTTAAATTTTTATTTAATGTTAAAAATTCCAAAAGACACTATAATTCTCAATTTTTGGGTTGTATTCAGTGTAATACTATGAAATAAATTATGTATTAATTTAATATAAAGAGCAGGGTTGTTATAGTTTCTATTAGAGGAAAAGTATAGTATTTTTTGGTTTTAGGATTTCAAAACTCTTGAGAAAAATCTTTAAGGATAGGAATATGTATAAAGAAACATCCCTAAATTCTGGTGAGTATATATTAAGTTTTTTATCAAAAAAATAAATCTTTTCTAGATTCTACAAGTGGATGTGGTTCTGGTAAAGACGTACCATTGAATAACAAATTAGAAAAGGTGTTCTGGGCCTGAATTAGGGTAACATGTATAAGACAACGGTCCTTAATTTTCATCTAGTTTGACAATCTGAGGTGAGATTATTTGGTAAATTCAAAACCTCATTACAAACCATAATAAAGGGAAAAAATTCCCAAAAAAATCATGTTAGGAAACAGATCATGGATAAAATATATTGAAGCTGAGAAATTCATAATCTAAGTAAATAATTGTAATTTATAAGTTATCCCTTTAATTTTATTAGATTACCTTTTTATGAGTTTAATAGTTTAAAAAACTCACCCATTATTTTACTTTTATTCTATACAATGGCCATAAATATGAGAAATCAGATAAACAATCAATGTAAATGGAAATGTGATGGCTTCCCCCAACAAGATTCCAAACCTGATGGGGGTAGGAATCATGAAAATTATGATGATAGTCTCTTAGTTGACTCAGAATATGAATAGAAACCTTGATCAATAGAAGTGTCCAAACCCCCTATGAGAGAGCATGTCACACTTGATATCATCATGTGAAAAAGGAATCATACTTTCAAAGGATCATCTGATCCCTTAATCGCAGAACAATGGATCTATTCCATTGAAAATATCTTCTCCATCCTTCAATGTTCCAAACAAGATAAGGTTCATATTTATGTTTATTGTATGGGGGTAGAAGTTGATCAATGGTGAACATTGATGAGTAATATAAAGCATGAGGAAGAGATAAAAGTAATGAAGTTGAAGGAATTATGGCTTATATTTTTAATAAATATTTTCCTCACACTCTCAACCATAAAATTGAAAGGAATTTCCTTGAACTCAAGAAAAATAGGTGATGAAACTATTAGGGAGTAATAAGAAAATTTCATAAGACATGCACGATATGCCTCCAATTTTTTTGTTACCCCTAAATTCAAGGTTGGTCACATCTTTGGTGGGATAAAACCTAGTCTTCAAAAATCCTTGGAGATCTGTGACATTAATATCTATGAGAAAATTATATAATGTTCCATAAAAGTAAATATGGATATCGGGGAATCTCAAGGGTATCAAAGGGATATGAAATGTAAAGTGAAGTTTAATTCTGGTAGTTTGATGAGAGATCTGATAGTGACAATAAATTCAAACATCCCACTCGTAAAAGGTGCAGAAAGAAGCACCCCAGAAATTTCTTAAAGGGAACAAAGAAATGATTTATTGGTTCGAATGAAGGACACCTGGTTAATGTTTTTTGATAGGAGAAGCCTAAAAATGATATAGATGAATGGAATACTTTAGTAAACCCACATCACATTGTTCCTTGAACTGTAAATAACTAGGAAACTTTTAAAATCAATGACCAAATACAAGGGTTATCGGACACAAAAAACAACCTCCATGGTGACAACGATGATATTTTTATATCACAACTGCTAAGTTGGATCCCAACAATGAAGTGGTGATAGTTACACTTGTTAATTATTCATTTATAGAAAATGTACTTTCATATTCTGGTTCAATGCATTCCTTCTTATCAATAATGTTTAGTAGAACTATTCAAACACCACCACAAATCATGGAAGTCGAGTTACTGGTGAAAATATAAAATAGGGGAATTAGTATATCTCAATTATATAACTCTTCCCATGTCACAATTTTTTAGATGAACTTCCCAAAAAACCATTTCACACTACCTTTGGTGGAATATGATACAATTATGGGCATGGATTGGATTTCCCTATATAGATACAACATAAATTTTCGGGATAAAGAGGTCACTCTTTATGTGGGGAATCGACCCCCAATTCTGTAAAAGTGTGCGGGGGGATGATGAATCTTTTTTAAAACCATAATCTCAAGAATGGATATTATTTCCTTGTGTGAAAACAAATCTAACTCAAATGATTATGTTAGAGGAAAGGATCATACTCGAAAACATTTCTTTTATGAGGGAATACACTAATTTGTTTCCTAAGTAATTTACTAGTCTTCCTCCTAGAATAGAGGTTTAATTTTCTATCAATCTTATAACAAGGGCGTTTCCAATATCCAAGACACCATATAGGATGGATATTGTAAAAAATGAGGAGTTAAAGAAACAAATTTAGGGGAATTTTGATAGAGGGTTTATACACCCAAGTACATCACCATGGTGTACACCAGTCATCTTCATCAATAAGAAGGATGGATCAATGTGCCTTTTCCTTGATTATTATAAGCTCAACATGATCAAGATAAGGAAAAAAGGTTTCCTTTTACATGGATTAATGACTTGTTAAATTTTCTATGTGGAACACAATTCCTCTCTAAGGTGGATCTTTAGTCTAGATATTACCAAGTTAGGGTGAATAAGGAGGATATCCCAAAGACTACTTTTCATATAAGCTATGGGCAATATGTGTTCATAGTAATTCCATTCGGACTCAATAATTCTATATCATTCATCATGGACTTGATGAATGGAGTCTTTGTAGATTTCCTTTAAAAACAAATTATAGTCTTTATAGATGATATTATAATATACTCCCAAACCAAGGAGGATCATGAGGGGCAACCGATCACTTTGTTAAATACCTTGAAAAATGTTAATATTTATGAAAATTATATAATGTGTGAGTTATGGTTGATGGAAGTCACATTCTTAGGGAATATCATCACAAGTAATAGGATATATCCAGATCATTCGACGAAAAAATCAATATAATGATGGTCAAGGACAAAATTTGGGATATGTTTCTATAGTTTCATTAGGTTAGCTAGATATTATCACTGATTTTTGGGAAATTTCATAGGATTTTCATTCCCCCATACCATGGTAACTTATAAAAGAGTAAAGTTTTCTTATAATGATGAATGTGAGGAAAAATTAAATGAGTTTAAAAGGAGGATTATCACCACTTGTGTTCTTCCACTATCCATAAGTGGAGAAAATTCTATAATATTCTGTGATTCTTCAATGAAGGGATTGGCATATGTGTTGATACAAAATGATAAATCCATATCCTATGCTTCAAAGATGTTGACGGATCATGAATAGAACTGTCTAACTCATGATCTAGTGTTGGATGCAATGATCTTCTCATTAAATGTATGGTGGCATCATCTCTTTTGGGAGAGGTGAATATATATATATATAGCACAAAAGTCTCAAATATATATTCACATAGAATGAGATGAATATGTGCCAACGAATTTTGTTAAATTTTATCATGGACTATGACTTTTCAATTCGCAACCATCTAAGTAAAGTGAATAATGGAGAGAATAATCTAAGTAGAAAGGACCGATTAGTTTTATCAGTGACGAGAATTGAGAAGGATCCAGTCTTTTTGTAATTGAAGAGAGTGGACATGGGAATCATAATGGGAGTAACATCATCAATACTTTCATAAATGATTTTTCAATTGGCTCTTCTTGAATTGTAAATAGATTCTCAAAAAGATGATGTGGGAATTCAAAATAAAGTGAAAACTATAATAAAATGGAAATCCTAAGAGTTCAATGTTAATGAAGAAGGAATTGTAAGATTTGGTTCAAGATTATGTGTTCCATAAAATATTGAGATAAATAAGTAACTATTGGATGGTGAATATAGTTTGACTTTATCTGTTCACCTAATAAATACAAAATATTTATCAAGATCTCTTATATCACTATTGGTGGGAGAACATGAAGAAGGAGATCACTAAATATACAAAAAAATTCATGGTATGTCAATGAGTGGAGGTTAAAAGGGTGAATTCTAAGGGGATGATGAAACCATTACCCATGACAACCTATAAATGGTAAAATGTCACCATGGACTTTTTCACTAGACATTTGAAGAAAACCAAATGAAACAATTCTATCTGGGTTGTTGTGAGTCATCTTACAAAGACTACACACTTCATTGTGATTCTAGATAATTACCCACTAGATGAAATTTCATGGACATAATTAAGGTAAGTGGTGAGGCTTTATGAAGTTACATTATCTATTGTGTCTGATCAAGATCTAATTTTAAAGACCCGTAAAATTCAAGGAAAATTTTTTCTTAATTTTCTTTGAAATTTTACAAGAGCGTAGTTTTTGGCGGCACCTGATTCCGAGGCCTGGTGAGCCCGGAATTTTTTTCCAAAGCTTAGCTCGGGTACGTTTAGTGAACGAACGATTGGGATTTCCTAACTTTTGGACCGGTGCTCGGAATCGAATTCCGAGGGAACCGATGGAATCGTAGCACCGGTAATTACTTAGGAACACCTTTTCCGGAGTTGTGTTTGCTAGGGAGGAGATGTAATAAATTGTGGAAGACAAAATAAAATTGAGCTTCAATTTTATTTTATTTTCACAAAGTGGTTATCAATTATGTGGAAGTTGGGAAACTATCCTAGATAGGTTATGAGGGCGGTGGGGTCCACACGAACCCCACCCCTTCATATTCCCTAACTCTGTCAACTCACCATTTAATTAGATAACTTACATTAATTAAATGTGTGAGTTTAATTTGAATGCTTTAAATTCAAATACTTAAGGCATAGGTAATAAAATAAGTGAAGCACTTATTTTATTTTTGGTTGGACTTGTTCTGTTGAGAGGGGATTGGGAGAAAAAGGGTAGGCTTGAAGATCTTCATCTTCTTCGTCGAAGAACGTGAATAACGCACCGATATCTGATGAAGAATGCCGAATCCTCAGAGATCGACTACGCGACGCCATGTAACGCCTGGTTGGCCAGTAGGTGCGGCCCCCCACATGGGGGGCCGTAGTTTCACTATGCGGGGGGTACCCCCCCCCCCCCCCCCTCTTCGCTCGGCTGTAACGGCCGAGCCACCTGGCCAGGCCGCGCCCAGGGTGGGTCGGGCCGCGCAGGCTGGGCCGGGCTGCGCCAGCCGGGCTGGGCCATGCCCAAGCAGGCCGAACCTCGAACTCGGGTCAGGTCGACCCGGTTCGGTCTGACCCAGAGGGTATCGGGCTGGGTCGGACCGGGCCCGAACCCCCTAATACCGGACCCCTCACGGTCTTTTGCCCATAACATGGGTTACGGACCTCAGATTGATGCACCGTCAGCTACGATGCGATCCTTGGATCAAGACAGTCGTTTCGGTATACTACACTCAAGGTTTCGAAGAACTTTGGGTTCGGCCGGGTTGGTTCGTACACGGAACCAACCGGGCCCTCAGAGCGGAAACGCTTATAACTTGAGCTCCGAACGTTCGATTGACATTCCGTTGACTTTGATGGATTCCTCTTAGTGAGACGGACCTTATGGATTACTCCGCTCAAGGTTTGGATGTAGTTGGAGTATGGTCGGGTTGGTTTTGACTAAAAAACCAACCGGGCCCCTGGTACGAAAAAACCAATAACTCTTAGACCGGGCGTCCGATTGATGCATCGTCTGTTTCGTTGAGTTCCTGTTGACGATACACAACTTTTGGATACATAAACTCCAGACTATGTTTCAGTTGATGTATCAACCCCTCAGCTTGTGGAGCGAACCCTCCCGAATGAGCTTGCTGTGTGAGGGAACCCTAGAGCTGCCTGCGACGACGATGAAGACTGTACAGAAATCCTCCGTGGATTCGACGGCGATGACTACAACACTCAGCGATCCTACGCGGATTAGTGCTACCGATCCTGTGTGGGTCATATTCTATCTGGGTCAGTGCCCAGTGGTCCTGTGTGAGCCAGTTCCTACAGATCCTGTGTGGGTCCGATCCTGTGTGGTTCTGATCCTGTGTGGGTCATTGCAGGGGTTAGATACCTATCGATCCTATGTGGGTCATTGCGGGGGTTAGTACCTATCGATCATGTGTGGGTCCGACGAATTAGATGAATCAGTGGCTACATCTGATCGTCTCTATCGTCTTACAAAGAAGTATACCTATTTGATCTGAGTCTTGACTTTCAATCTTTATCTTTTATAAGATTGACTTGATATCCTGTGTGGATTACGTTATGCTTTCATGTGTGGATTGGGTTTTTATTTCCTATGTGGAATGGGTTACGTTTTCCTATGTGGACTGGGTTTTACATGGGCTCAGATGATGGAGATGAACTGGAATTGATGACTTAGATATATGTTTGGGCATATACCTAAGCAGTGTTGGATGTTACTTCGTAATTGTGTCTTTACTTTGTGGATTATCCTTTGTGGATTCTGGGAGACCTTCGGGGGTCTCGGGGTCCCTACTGAGTAGCTTATACTCACCCCTTGCACGGGCTATGCCCGCACTACATCATGTTGGTTACAGACGACGGACATCGTTGATCGTGGTTGAGGCACGATGAGTAGGTCGGTACCTGGAGGTGGACCACTGGGCGGGGCGTACTCGGAGCGGACGACTGGACCCGAGGAGCTATGGAGGCTATCTGTACCCACCCTTCAGGTGGGACTTCCACTGGACGGCTCGACACTGCGGCTTTACTTTTCAGTAGTTGTACTCCCTTTTTCAGTTGTACTTTACTTCAGGTTTGGGTTTGTATACTGGCCCACTTACTTTTCCGCACTTACTATTGTACCCAGTTATTTCTTAGTGTTTACTTCTTCTTGCTTACTTTGAGTGTTTGTTTACTTTACAAAGGCAATGTCTTCTCTTTTATCAGGAATTACGCCGTGTTGCTAGTTGCCAGCCCCTGGCCTATGGAAGGCAGGCTTGGGGTAGTCACGGCACGCGCCCCGAGGACGGGCCATGACAAATTGGTATCAAAGGAGTTCGGTTCTACCGTAGAACTCAGGAATCTGATCTTTTTCTATTTTAAGCAATAGTGTTAAGAGTATTGAGTGTGGTTATCAGTCCAGGGAGTCTAGTGTTGGTGCGGTGGCCGACGTATCCGTACACCAGGACCCTGACTTCTGATTTCCGACTTAATGCACGAAAACAATGATTGCATGTGTGTTTCAATATTTCTTTGTGATTAATTTGTGTCAACTCACCAGGTATACTATTTTACCATGGCACACCTGTTTGGTTTTTCAGGATAGCCCCACGACGGCAGCCAGCTAGGGTTCCGAGCGTTGTGCATGACGACAGCCCACCGAGTGATGAGGCCTCGGTACATGGCCCTTTGACAGTAGAGGAACCGGCGGTACCTCTACCCACCGAGCCACCGATGCTACCAGCCCCAGCCACTGACGGTGTGCATCGCCTTAGTGCACTGCATCAGTTTCTGTGTCAGTGACCGCCCAGGTTCCGCGGGGAGACAGACCCTCAGGCAGCCGAGGATTGGCTGGAGGCAGTTGTACGAGTTTTCTGTTTGGTAGGGACACCAGCATACCTCATGGTGATCCTTGCAACGAGTCTCCTGCACGTGGCAGTAGGCAGATGGTGGAGCTTGATGCTCCAGGAGCACGACGAGGCATCTCTACTCTGAACAGACTTTGAGAGCCTATTCCGCTCGGAGTTTATCCCAGCCACCCTCCATGCGGTGTGCATCCAGGAGCTTCTACAGCTGCGGAAGGGTAGCTTGACGGTCGCCCAGTACTCAGTGAGATTTACCGATCTCTTGTTCTATTCGATGGACATGGTACGGTACCCATTCTTCCGAGCACGAACTTTTGAGTAGGGATTGAGGCAGGAGATCAAGGCATCGCTGATCCCCCTCATCATTCCGACACAGCCAGGGGTACTGGAGAGATCCCTTCTCATTGAGATCTTTCTTACTGAGCCTACATCAGCAGCGAGACCTACCGTAGGGCGACACATAGCGGAGTCTTCTGCAGCCGGCAGTAGACATATGTCACAGAGGTCCAAGCGGACTAGGTCATCAGGCGGATGACCACAGGATACTGGCTCGGAGGTGCGGGGCACATGCAGCAGAACCAGTCTTACATGTGGAAGACAGTGCTATGAATGCGGCGGGTAGGGCCACTTGGCTCATGACTGCCCAACCCGCCATGCAGAGGGGCAGTAGACGGTTGAGGAAACACCTAGGTAGAGGCAGAAGTTCGACCGTGGCGGTCCGCAGGGAGTAGGCGGACGAGGTCGAGGAGTTGGTCGACCGGCAGGTGTTGGGCGACGTTTTGAGGCTCTACCACCACCACCTGGAGGTCCACCCTGACCACAGGGGAGAGCACAACTTCAGGCAGGTGAAGCTTACGAGCATGGATCTCCGGAAGCAGGTGGACAAGTGCAGGACTAGCTCTAGGCATAGAGTCCCTTGGCCATAATGCCTCTAGCTTCTTTGTTTGTGTTGCCTTGTGTCTTTGTACTTTGAGTTTAAGTAATAAAAGACCCCTACAATGGTGATGTTTTCTTTATTGTCTTTTGTATGTTAATACTAAGAGGTAGCGGTTAAAAAATGTTGACTTGACCCTCACTTACGATATTCTTACTGGATGAGACCCAGTGACCACACACTAATGCCGATAGTGTGACTCAACCCTTGGAGGCGAGAGTAATGGTTGGATCTCTTAGTAGCAGCATTGAGGCCTTACGACGTCATCCATGGCATGAATTAACTAATCATGATGAGATTGACTGTATTAGGCCAGGAACGTGGTTCATCCAGGGGATGAGACCAGATTTCCCCTTTTCGGCAAAGGATAAATCTTTGCATCTTTTCAGAACGTTAAGGAGGAAGGGGCAACCCTTCATGTGGTCAGACAGATGTCAGCAGAGCTTCCAGGAGCTCACACAGAGATTGACCAACGCACCATTCTTGAGGCTACCGGGGGAGGGAGTAGGGTACGTAGTTTACTGCGATGCATCATCCACCAGACTCGGATGTTTCCTGATGCAGTAGTGGGCCGTGATCTCCTATGGATCACGTTAAGTGAGGCAGCATGAGCATAAATACGCTACCCATGACCTGGAGTTATCATCAGTGGTCTTCGCTCTGAAGATGTGGTGACACTATTTAATGGGCGAGCATTTTTCAATATATTCTGACCATCAGAGTCTCAGGTACATCATCTCGCAGAAGGAACTGAACTTGAGATAGTGGCGATGGCTCGAGTTCCTCCAGGACTATGACTTTGAGATAGTCTATACTCCTGGAAAGGGGAATGTAGTGGTCGATGCCCTCAACAGGAGGACGGGAATTCAACTACTTGGGGAGGCGATAGAGCAGCTAGCCACTTTGCAGATATAATTTGTGGATAGAGATGGAGCATCCTTTTTTCAGTCACTCACAGTCACTCCTCCACTACTGCAGCGGGTCAGAGAGGCACAACGTTGGGACGCCGACTGTGAGATGTGGCGTGCGCGGAAATCCTCAGGACATGCACCTAATAGATTCTCTTTAGGAGGAGACCACGATGTCCTTTCAGAGGACCTACCTGGGTACCAGTTTCTTTACAGGTGGAGGTGCTGAGAGAGTTTCATACTTCCCCTTTGGCGGTACATCCTGGAGTGGCAAAGATGTACCAGGATCTCAGATGACAACACTGGTGGCCGGGCATAAAGAAGGTTGTGGAATAGTTCGTTTATCGATGCCTCACCTGCCAGCATGTGAAGGCAGAGCACCAGGTACCAGAAAGCTTGGTACAGCCCTTGGAAGTCCTAGAGTGGAAGTGGGACGGGATATCTATGGACTTTGTGACTGGACTTCCACGCACTTCCAGAGGTCACGACTCCATTTGGGTGATTGTCGACCGACTCACCAAGTCGGCTCACTTCTTAACCATCAGAGAGCAGGGCTCAGTGGAGAGCATGGGATGCCTCTACGTTCAGGAGATTATACGGCTTCATGGTGTTCCATCATCTATCATCTCCGATTGAGATGCTCGCTTTACTTCCCGGCTTTGGAAGGGGTTGTAGGAGGCATTCAGGATGCAGCTATATCTGAGCACCAACTTTCACCCTCAGATAGATGGTCAGACGGAGAGGACCATTCAGACTCTCAAGGACATGTTCTGCGCATGTGTCCTCAACTTTGGTCGCAGCTAGGAGGACCACCTACCCTTGGTGGAGTTCACGTACAACAACAGCTACCACTCCACCATCGTGATGGCACCATACGAGGCATTGTACGGCCGACCTTGCATATCACCGTTGTGCTGGATAGAACCTGGGGAGTCAACACTTGTGGGACCGGAGATGGTCCAGGCCATGACGGGGAAGGTCCAGGTCATCCAGGAGCGGATGAGGACAGCTCAGAGCTGGCAGACGTCTTATGCTGACAGGAGGTGGAGGCCACTAGAGTTCGAGGATGGTGACCACGTCTTCTTGCGGGTCTCACATCGACGGGGATTACAGAGATTTGGCCGAGGGGGCAAGTTATCTCCACGCTTCATAGGACCATTCCAAGTCCTCAGCAGGATTGGCGAGGTGGCTTATCACCTTGCTCTACCACCTCAGTTGCACCAGGTGTACGACGTCTTCCACATATCCTAGCTGAGGAGATACGTGCACGACCCGACGCATATCATTGACCATGGGGAGCTGGACATTGATGATGGGGCGACTATTGCGGAGGTCCCAGTGGAGATTTAGGATTGATAGGAGCAAGTTCTATGTGGATGGTCAATTCCTCTAGTGTGCATCAGATGGCAGCACGGGAACCTCCAAGAGATCAGTTGGGAGCGGGAGGCTCAGATGCGTGCACAGTACCCACATTTGTTCCCCTAGTTTATGATGTATCTTTATAGGGACGTAAATCCCTGAGGTGGGAGTAATGTAAAGACCCATAAAATTCAAGGGAAATTTTTTCTTAGTTTTCTTTGGGATTTTACAAGAATGAAGTTTCTGACGGCACCTGATTCTGAGGCCCGGTGAGCCCGGAATTTTTATCCGAAGCTTAGCTCGGGTATGTTCAGTGAACGAACGAGCGAGATTTCCTAACTTTTGGACTGGTGCTCAGAATCGAATTTCAAGGGCACCAATGGAATCACAGCGCTAGTAATTGCTTAGTAACACCTTTTCCGGAGTTGTGTTTGCTCAGGAGGAGATGTAAAAAAATTGTGGAAGGTAAAATAAAATTGAGCTTCAATTTTATTTTATTTTCACTATGTGGTTATCTGTTATGTGGAAGTTGGGAAACTATCCTAGATAGGTTATGAGGGTGGTGGGGCCCACATGAACCCAACCCGTTTATATTCCCTAACTCCTTCAACTCACCATTTAATTAGATAACTTAAGTTAATTAAGTGTGTGGGTTTAATTTGAATGTTTGAAATTTAAATACTTAAGGAATAGGAAATAAAATAAGTGAAGCACTTATTTTATTTTTGGTGGGACTTGTTGTGTTGAGAGGGGATTGGGAGAAAAAGGGGAGGCTTGAAGATCTTCATCTTCTTCATCGAAGAACATGAAGAACGCACCAATCTCTAATGAAGAACGATGAATCCTCGGAGATCGACTACGCGATGCCGTGTACCGCGACGCCAACAACCCTCTCTTTCCGCGAAGCCTTCTTCCGCAATGATAAATTCCGCGATGAACTCTCGCTCAATAAATTTGACGAGGTATGGGTTTATTTTTAATTGTTTGTTCGTGATTACTTCTGTCGCTTTCTTCTTTTCAATTTGAGACGCCTGATATCACAATAACAGGAGGAGGTCGGACCGCACGAACACGGCTGACCCTCCTCCCCCTTGTTGGTTGATTTTTTTTGCGGCATGTGTAAGGCGGCGCGGTGCATAAGCACCGCGCGGGAAATATTAAAGTAATAGAGGAGAAGCGTGGCGGAGTCGCGCCGCACCATTGAAGACGAACTAATTCGCGGCGCCATCGCGCCGCACCGGAGAACCACAAAGGCAGCGCGGCCGGAGCAGGGCCGTGGTGGAGGGGCGCGGCGCCATCGCGCCACAGCAGACGGACTAAGGCCACGGCGGAGCAGGGACTGGCGGCCGGTTCCGGGCCGCCGGCATCGGAGTAGGGGGACCGGCCCATGGCGGTCCCATGGCGGCAGTAGCCGGCCGGCCGGAGCGGGCTGACCGGTCAAGGGGAAAACCGGGGGTTTGTAACCCCTAGTTGGCCAACAGGTGCAGCCCCCCACATGGGGGTCGTGGTTTCACTATGCAGGGGGCAGCACCCCTCCCCCCCCCCCCCTCTTCGCACAGCTGTAACGGCCGAGCCACCTAGTCGCCTGGCCTCCCTAGCCAGGACGAGCCGCTAGGTCGGGCCGCGCCTAGGCCGGGCCGGGCCGCGCGGGCCGGGTCGGGCCGCGCCCAAGCGGGCCAGACCCGGACCCGGGTCGGGTCAACCCAGTTCGGTCCGACCCAGTGGGTATCGGGTCAGGTCGGACCGGGCGCGAACCCCCTAATACTAGACCACTCACTGTATTTTTTCCCATAACTTGGGATGTGGACCTCTGATCGATGCACCTTCAGCTGAGATGTGATTCTTGGATCGATACGGTCATTTCGGTATACTACACTCATGGTTTCGGAGAACTTTGGGTTCGGCCGGGTTGGTTCGTACACGAAACCAACCGGGCCCTCGGAGAGAAAATGCTTATAACTTGAGCTCCGGACGTCCAATTGATATGATGTCGACTTTGATGGATTCCTCTTAGTGAGATAGACCTTTTGGCTTACTCCGCTCGAGGTCTGGATGCAGTTGGAGTACGGTCAGGTTGGTTTTGACTTAAAAACCAACCGAGCCCCTGGGACGAAAAAGCCAATAACTCTCAGACCGGGCGTATGATTGATGTGCCGTCTGTGTCGTTGAGTTCCTGTTGACGATACAGAACATTTGGATACATCAACTCCATACTATGTGTCAGTTGATGTATCAGCCCCTCGGCTCGTGGAGCGGACCCTCCCAAATGAGCTTGTTGTGTGCGGGAACCCTAGAGCTGGTTGCGACTGCGATGACGATGACGACTGTACATAAATCCTCCATGGATTCGACGGCGACGACTACAGCACTCAGCGATCCTATGTGGATCAGTGTTACCGATCATGTGTGGGTCAGATCCTGTGTGGGTCAGCGCTCAGCAGTCCAGTGTGGGCCAGCGCCTACAGATCCTGTGTGGGTCTGATCCTGTGTGGGTCATTGCGGGGGTTAGTTACCTATCGACCATATGTGGGTCATTACGAGGGTTAATACCTATCGATCATGTGTGGGTCTGACGGCTTAGATGAATCAGTGTCTATATCTGATCATATCTATCATATTACGAAGAAGTATACCTGTGTGAGCTGAGTCTTGGCTTTCAATCTTTATCTTCGATAAGATTGACTTGATATCCAGTGTGGATTACGTTATGCTTTCCTGTATGGATTGGGTTGTGATTTTCTATGTGGAACGGGTTACATTTTACTATGTGGACTGGGTTGTACTTGGGCTCGGATGTTGGAGCTGAACTGGAATTGATGACTTAGGTATATATATGGGCATATACCTAAGCAGTGTCGGATGTTACTTCGTGATTGTATCTTTCTTTTGTGTATTATCCTTTGTGGATTCTGGGAGACCTTCGGGGGTATCGGGGTCCCTACGGAGTAGCTTATACTCACCCCTACACGAGTTATTCCCACACTACATTGTGTTGGTTGCAAAGGATGAACAGCACTGATCGTGGTTGAGGCACGAGGAGCAGGTCGGTACCCGGAGGTGGACCACTGGGCGGGGCGTACTCGGAGAGGACGGCTGGACCCGAGGAGCTTTGGAGGCTATCTGTACCCACCCTTCATGTGGGACTTCCAGTGGACGGCTCGATGCTGCGGCTTTACTTTTCAGTTGCTATACTCCCTTTTTCAGTTGTACTTTACTTCCAGTTTGGGTTTGTCTACTGGCCCACTTACTTTTCCGCACTTACTATTGTACCCAGTTATTTCATAGTGTTTACTTCTGCTTTCTTACTCTGAGGGTTTTTTACTTTACAAAGGCAATGCCTTCTCTTTTATTGGGAATTATTCCTTGGTGCTAGTCGCCAGCCCCTGGCCTATGAATGGCGGGCTTGTGGTAGTCACGACACAGGCCACGAGGATGGCGTGTGACACCAATATTCACCTCTAATTTATAAAAATAATCTACTGTGCTTTAAACCCTGAGCTAGACTTCAAAACATCTTATCACCCTCAAACTAATGGGAAATCTGATCAGACTATCAGAAAACATGATGAAATGTTGATATCATACTCAATTTACTCTAAAGGAGGATGGGTCCAATATCTTCCCTAGGTCAAGTTCTATTACAACAATAGTTTTCAGTAATGCATCCAAATGGATCCTACTAGTTCTTTTTATGGGAGGAGGTACATAACACCTCCATGATGGGATGAATCAAGGGGCACAAACTACTAGGTCCATAAATGGTCTAGGAAATGGTGGAAATGATAATACCATTCAGCGCCATATCAAGGATACTTAGAGTTGACAAAAGATCTATGATGACAACCATCAACAAAAACTAGTGTTTGAAGTTGGAGACATGTTATTCCTCCACATATCTCCATGGGATAATGTGATGATATTTGGGAATAAGAGAAAACATAGTCCAATGTACATCGGGCCTTTTGATATTGTTAATCGCATTAGAATGGCTCCCTATCGACTAGAACTCCCACCAAACCTATCTCAAGTACCTGATGTATTCCGTGTATCCCTCTGGAGGAAGTACATACCAGACCCATCTCATGTAATCAATCCAAAGGTGGTACCATTGGATAATGACATTTCTTATAGATAGTAGTCATTGAAAATCATAGATCACAATGAAAAAGTTCTATGAAATAATGAAATATACCTTTTCAATGTGTTGTGGAGAAATGAAAAGTTTTAAAAAGCAATGTGAGAACTGGAGGAGGTGATGAAACAGACTTACCCTCCTCTATTTTTGTGTTGGAAAATTAAACTTTGAGGGTGAAATTTCTTATGTAGGGAATATTGTAACGACCCAAACTATTCTAAATAAAATTCCACTATTGAATTAATTAAATGTATTATTATGTAATATGGTTATTGAAAACCCATGGAATTATTTTGTTTTATTATATCCAATTTAATTTAGAAGACCATTAATTATCTTTATCATTTATAATATAGCTTCTGATCAGTTATCACATGTTTAGTGTGAATATAGGGTTTTAACAATCCAATTGGCATAGACAAAAGAAGTGATGACCTCAACCAATAAAATCATACCCTATGAAGACCATTTATCTGAGTTTCCAAGAGATATGGTATCTCGAGGATATTCCCTTGACAAGCTACAATCTAAAAACTTAAGCATGTGAGAAATCGGTTATGGGATAATTTCAAGCACATTCAGATCATGGCCCAAACCTTGTTCGCCGAACTACCCCATGAAAGTCTCGCCATCATGCACCTTCCTCTTAGGGTGTATCCATGCGTATAAAAGTGATATATTTTAAGAACCTAGAAATTTGAATATATATGTTATTTTTTATAGAATTAAGAATATATTTTCATCCTATTATTTTAACTTCGTAAATGTTTTTTATTTTGATACAATAAATCAGAAATTGCATTTTTGTTTAATATTTAAATTCAATGATTTAATTTATTGAGTTAGTAGATATTTAAAATAAATAATATTTTAATAAAATATTCTAATAAAATATTTTTTATCAAATAAAAATTATCATATAATCAAATATAATTTTTATAAGTTTTGGAAAACTATTATTGTCAATAACCTGACATTACTTTATAAATGTCTATTTTATTTTAAAAGTGAAAATTAAAATATTTAGAAAATAAATTAGTGAAAGTGAATATTATTTTTTAATAAAAGGATTGAAATTATCAAATAGTTATTTTTTCATATTTTTCATAGACAGTCAAATTTTCATGTAAAAATTGAATATTGTATAAATATACTTTTTGTTTTATGACATCATAATGACACAAACATGATGTAATAATTACTATAAATGTGATAAAAGAACAACTAAAATTTTTCAATATAAAATAAAGTGATTTTTTGTTCATTTTATTTATTTTTTAAATCCATTATAAATCCTCCAAAACATACAATATATTTCAAGGCTTTAAAGTCATTTCTCTAAGAGTGTGTCACCCCTACACATAAGAAAGGGAATTATTTTAATAAGTTTGACCCATGGAATTATAAAATTATAATAACTACTCCCATTTGGATGAAAACATGGGAAAAAATGAAGGGATTGTTTTTTGTTTTGGAAATTTTAATATGTAGAGTCCAAAATCAAAATTATAATGAAATCCCCCTATTTTCATATATAAATCCTCCCAAATTCACATTTCACTTCACTAAAACTCTTGTATCCCAACCACACTCTTCTATACATTCCATATAGTCCTCCCAATGAACCGAAAATCTTTAAATAACACCCTCCCATGCCTTTGGAGTCTCACACTCATATAAGGGATCCTCTACTCTCTTCTTTTATCAAGAACTCATTTTCTGTTATGTATTTTAATTTCAACTTTAATATTTTGGGATGTGTTCTTCCATATCCCCATTACTTTAAATTTTATTTATAAATGATTATATCCCCTTTCACTCTCGTTTTATCCACTTATGAAACCTTATTTACACATGTTACCATTCTGAAATTTTGCAAGGGTTCTTTCCTTTCTTTTCTTTATTAATGTTTCTTCAGTATCGTATGCCTTATATTTCCAATTAATAATATTTGGACATGTATTTACATGACCCTATTAAATTAAATTTCATGTATAAATTACGATAGACCCTTATCTCTATCATAATCTCATTTTACGAATTTTTATGTGATGTTTTCATGCTGTGAAATATCACCGCAATTTTCCATATAAAAACAATTATTTAGAAAATACCATACCCATTTATTATAAAGGGTATTCACATTTATTCACATATAATTTTTTATTGGTTACTTAAATAAGTGTGTTCCATAATCAATTATCATGGAATAAATCATTATGATGATGGAATACATGGTGTATTATCTATGTGGCACACTTAAGCATGAGTATGAAATGGATATGATGGGTGTGCCTAGATAGAGATCCATTACATTGGATAATTTATTATATCATGATACATCATTTTGGTATAGGGAGTGAACATTATTACATTATGGTACATTTTCCACCATTATTTCATGGGGGTTTATCCAGGTCATATGTTTATGATTCAGTGTTTTAAGTTGTATCCACATTTCCCATGTAATGATTATAATGATATATCATGTATCTTTGTTCATGTTAATTATTACTACACTTTTTATGTATCATTTATATTCCCATTGTTTAACATGTATTATATTCTTAAGGTTATTCCATGTTTATTCCCTTATAGGGATTTATAGCTCACCCTTTTTTTATGTTTTCCCCTAGGTTATCCCATGCAGTTTTAAGTATGAAGGAATGTTATAAATATTTTCAATACAGATGATGAATTTCATGTTTTAAGATGTTTTGTAATGTACCTAATTTCAAAATAGACTATACTTATCAATATTTTGGGTTGTATTAAGTATAATATAATGAAATAAATCATGTATTAATGCAATATAAAGAGTAGTGTTGTTATATAATTCATGTTCAAAATATGATTGATCATGATAACCCATCTCTTAATGATAACCAAAGAAACCCTCATCATTGAAAGAAGACCAAATAGTAAGAAGGAACTACCCATTATGTATTCCTCCCCAAAGTCCCTCCCCAGGATATACAATGCAATAACCCATCTTGCAGTCAGACGTTAACCAATGAGTGTATTCCTCCCCATAATGGCATTCACTACAATGGTCCTCCTTAAAATAGAATTTCTTTTGATAAGAATGTCCTCCCCTTTCCGAATCAATTATGACAAAGACCTCATATAGTGAGGCTATTGGAAAAATCATACCAGTTATGTTTGATGCCTTATCATTGAAAAGTGATATCATTTCTCAACCATAAGACAGAAGAATGTAATAGTCATTCTCTAGACCCCCCTTGGAACGTCGACCTTCTAATGAAGAAAAATAGATTCCCCCTAATCCTACTAATCAAAAAAAGGTATATGAGAAAAATATATATTGGTCAGATATAGTGAGGGAATATTTTTTAGATGTTGAATAACATTCATTTCACATTATGAATAATTTCACTAAATACAACGTACCAGTAATATTTTAACCATTATGCACCCCTCAATATACCATTCTATAGGTTTTTTGAAAATATTTTGTTCATGATAATTGACTAAAAATATGGAAAATTATTCTCTACCTGAGATAAAAAGTATTTCCTTATTATGGATGTGTAATCATTCCAATGAAATCGAATAACATCTTTGCCAAATTAACTTAACATCCCTTCCAACTGCACAAATCCCTAAATCCAGAAAACTATAGGATATTTTCCAATTATCATGTCTTCATGCATTAAAAAATTATGGAATTTCATCATCGACACACCACTTGGTGTTTGTATTATGGGATGAGGTGAACACTGATCATTTCACTTCACCACACTCCCGGATCAACAAAACCCCCCAAATGTGAAATTTTGTAATGTCATTTATCTATGTTATCTCTCAATAATGAAATATAATATTGGAATATGTTATTCTCAGTATGAATTGGCCCTAGACAAATCAAAGAAGCACTATCCTTGACTATATATATCTATTGAGATACTAATTAATGAAGAATCTAAGAATATTAATCATGATTCTCTCTTAAAGAAGGATAATCATTAAATAAATAAAGGCATTAAAAATTGGTATCTCATGTTTAGATTATATAATTATCCATAATAATGTTTGAACTAATCATTGAAATAATAAAATAACTATTTCGTTATTAAGAAAAGATCCCCCTCCTAGACAGATAAATCCCATCCAAAGTGAACAAAAAATGCATCAAGGGGAACCCCAAACCATAGTTCTAGAGAAATTTTACCTCAAACTACTATCTAACTGAAATCAATATTTTCCTATTTAAGAGTACCACCACAAATTAGACCATCCCAGTTCATTACTTTTTACAACATAGTTTCCTCATTGGGTATGCATACAGTAGAACTGTCAAAAGATTCCCTTCAAATCACCCTTATCTAAATAGCTCTAAGAAAATAGTTGAAGGAAGAAAAAATCCAACATAATTCTTAAGAAAACATGATATATCAATAGTAAAACTGATTGTAAAGGTCACAGATCCCCTGAAATAGATTCATGGACTAGTAATTACTTTCATTCTTGGGCTAATGAGACATTTATAATCCATTATTCATTGTTGAACATCCTTAATACCACTCCTTTTGGAACTATATAACCTGAATCTCATATAGGGGAACAATAGGAGAATGTTTATATCCAAAATTTGGTCCACATATAAATGAACTATTAATGTGTACATACTATAAACCATTGGATTTCAAATAAATTGGGGACTCCTAAAAATGATACATTATCTCCCCCATAGTGATAATCAATCAAGGAAAAGGGTGAAGGAATGGTTGTATCTCATATTTCACAAGAATAGGTTCAACCTCCTATGATTTAGGAATGATTATATCATTATAAGGAAGAAAGAATGGAATTTAGGAATGTTAATGTTTAATTTCCTAGAGAAAACTTTTATGTCAGGTATGTTTATCAAGTAGAGCCTCACCTTGATCTTAAGACTTTCATAGATCTGTAAAGAGATTTTTTTTATGATATCGAAAGTATAAAATGAACTACCAATAGATGTGGGGTGTTAAAAAAATATATTTATAAACCATAGAATAAGCATACCAAGAGTTCCATTCATTCGAAACATGACCAAAACTATGTCAAGAACATCCTCGCATACTACTCTTTGCAGGTCATCAATTACAGATACAAGCAGGGACACCACATTTAGCCCAAATTTGTGTTCCCACTATTCAGTCTCTCACTCAAATGGATATTACCATAGATCTTATTAATACCATTGAGTTATTTGAATCTTGATTAGATGATGTATATGGTCGACGTGTTCCAGTACAACTAGAGAAGAAACCCTACCCTAAATGGGTGGATGTAACCCTTACCCCACCAAATTTTTAGAATCCTATATTTCCAAAATTAAATTTCTTAGGGGAATGTGAATAAAAATCGACACACTTCATTCCCTAATGTGGTCTATAAAACCATAAGTTTTTATGAATTAATTATTTCATATAAATTTAAATTCATTGATCTCTTCCATTCTACGATACATCAAGTTAAGCTTGCTTTATACGCAAAACCATGTTCATATTACGCTAAATTAAATACTGATTTTAACCTATGATACACACAATAATATTTTTGTATTTTTCTACCCACAATACTATGTTACCTTGATAGCTTTCATTACATGCAAGATCGAGTTTTACCAAACTATAATATACAAATTAATAATGTTATTTAATATAATAGTTATCCTCTATATCATGAAATAATATAAATGAATAGTATTAACTAAATTATGAAAATATATATTTTTTACATGTTTATTATTTATATATTTTGTAGAAAGTAAATAGTAATCATTTAAAATTGAAAGTAAATGTCTATTGAAAAATTGTATCTCTTCTAAAAGATTGGTTAATCGTGTTTGGTGCACAAAACTTTAAATTAAATTTTACCACTATTATAATTTTTTTGATAAAATAAACTTAAACTTATAAATCATACTATCAATATTATATTTGGGTAAAATTTTTGTATCTTTCTTAGAAGTTTCTCTTTTTGATGAACAATTAAAAACTATGAATTTTAATTAAAATTTTCATTTTTTTCTAATTAATTTATATTATTAAAGTATATTTTTATTTGTTTTAAAGAATAATAAGTAAAATTAATTATTTATCCAATATAGGTCATTATAATCAAATTAATATTGAAATTGAAATAAAAAACTTTGTAAACTTTTGAACATTTTCACTTTAATAAATTGTATTCTCGTCACATCTATGTAATTAATTTTAAATTAATTTTTTCTATTTATGTGGTTGGAATTTGGAAAATGTATTTAATATTTTTAATAATAATAATTTATAAGGTATAAAAACTGCAACTTAATTTTTTTCCATAATTATTAGTGAAAATAGATAAAATTAATTAAAGTGATTAAAGAAAAAAAACGAGTTTACTTAGTGGTTTAACTTATAATATATGGTGTAAGAATGGCCCAAAACATTTCCAAAACCCATTTTATGGAAATATATATACCATTTTGATATTAGTATCAAATTTTTTATGATTTTTTTGGACTCTTTACCATTAAAATGACACATATATTAATTTGAGTAAAGAAAGGGACAAAAAAATATACCTTTCTTCCTTTTAATTTCTATAATGCTTTGGAATAGGGGAAAAATACATAGGTTTAGTTGTAAATATTATTTTCAAAGATAAATTTTTTTATCATAATAATTTATTTTAATTTTTTATAGATGATATAATTACATTAAATTCTTAAAAAGCTCTAGCGCATGAATTATTTAATTAATAATTAAATATACCAAATGATACTAAAATGGTTAAAAGTGAAGTAAATTGAATGAATTATTATTTTACATTAATTTTTTTGATTAATATATATTTTTAAATATGTTTCAACTTTATACATTCAACTTTCATCCTTTTATTGATATTTTTAAATTCCAGTTAAGTAAATAATATCAAAATTGACATTAATATTATTTTATGATAAATGATTTTTTATTAACTGATATAAAATTTCATAAAATCCAATATTTTTCAATGTTATTTATAAATTTTAATAAAATTAATATATTTTCCAATATTGTAACAATTTTTCTTTTATAAGGAATAAATTGAACCCTAAATATTGAAAAATGTTTTACCATGGTTAGGGTTAAAGTTGTGGTTTTTCTCCTTACATACACTTCTATTAAATATTATTCCCAAAACATAAGGTATTTTTAATATTTTATAAATAATATATAATATTTTATAATAAATTGTTCAGAAGTTTCTAATATCTCTCTCTTTAGCTTATTATTTTAGGTTAAATTACTTATCTTAGAAAAGTAGTTTCAAAATTAAAAACAAAAAAAAGTAAAATGATGAAACTTAAGAGTTAACGAAATAGTGTTTAAAAAAAGTTTAAAAATGTGTTTTGGATGTGTATACCAAAATTTCTATCCCTATAATACTTTAATTATCATTTTTGGAAAAGAATTAGGTAATTTTTACCACCAAATAGTAACAAATTTTGAGTATTTACAAGAATGTCACTCCTCCCCAACAATAAAATGTAACTTACTCTCCCTCATTCCTCACACCTCTAAAGATATTTTTATTTTCCATGTCCTAAAATAATAAATTATTATCTTCCCTAATCTCATAATAGAATCCTAACTATATGAATAAACCCATCCATGTGTGTCATTTGGTGAAAAGAAAAAAGAGATACTCGAAGAAGAGGTAAATTTCATCAATAAACTGTTTTGTTTTATTTCTTCCTCAAACCACATAAATTATTTTTATATCATGATTATATAATAACCTCAGAATCATAATTATACTTATTTGTTATTATGTTTTATTTACTACCTAAAACTTTACAAAATTCCATCAAATAGATTAATAAATCATCATTTCTGTGTATGGTGGACTATTTCCTTGCAAACCGAAGACGTATGTTTCCATTACCACCATACACGATTGGGAATAATTATTGAAATACTTTTTATATATAATATATTTTATATTTATGATTTATTTGTTCTTATTTAATTATTATCTAACACAAAATATTTATGATTTTAATTTTTTTAGAATATGATAACGTCGTTTGTTTGTAAAGCAGACTACCACTTCACGAAGCGATGCGATTCATTCACTCTATTAATAGAATGTATTAAAGATGTGTTTAATAGAAATATGTGATATATATAACAAAAACATATTAATTTAATGATAATATATATATATATATATATCATTTTCATTTATTTCTATCAATATGATTACAAAATGGAATCAACATTCATGCGTACGCAAGGCATATCGTCTCCATTAACAGTTTATTTAATTTCTTATCATTAATTTTATGGATTACAGATTAAATAAATATACTGAATATATATTATATTAATATCTCAATTATCATTATATAAATGATTAAATTATTATCTAATTAATAGTTCCATGAATAACATGTTAAAACATGTATGAAAAAACAAAACGGTTATTACATGAAACATAACTTTAGCATATAATTTCTAAAAATGGGGAATATAAAGTAATAATTAAATCATATATGGTATTATATATGAAAATTTAGTTATTTTAAAGATTTATAATTAACTTATATTTATTATATAGGATGTTTGAATAGGTGTGATGAGATTCAATACATAAGGTAAGGGATTTAGGTCTCACTTTTTACTTTTGTGAGACAGATGCAACATTCACCACCTCTTTATTCTATATTTTGTATATAATTCCCATGAATATAATTTATTACTCATGTACTTAAAAATTTTGTTATATAAACATCCATTTTAGGTTATCTCTTTCTTGGGGTTACAATTTCAAAGATACCGTAGGGGTAAGATAATTTTGTCTCAATTTTTCTTCCTTGAGACGCATGTTATGTTATGCACCTGTATTATTTTAGGTGGTGTATATACTACCCATTTGACATGTTACATCATAAATATCCAAGTTTTTATGATATTTTAATATTCACATAATATTATTACTTCTTTGGGATTTTGAATCAAAGTTACAAAAGTGGTGATAGTTTATTGATACATTCTCATTGTTTATAGGGATTATTTATGATTATTCATCCACTGATGAAATATTATGATAAATATCTAAATAATTCCCACTAATTTTCTTTTTAACTTATTATTTTTGATATATTTAAATAATGGTACCACTTTTCTAATCTTTAGTACTTAAGATAATTAATAATTTGTTTTTTAAGAAAATATGGCCTTATTTCTCTCTTTAGTCGGAAATTTATTTTATTCAAAAACCATGTTTTCTAAAATTGTTTTTCAAAATATTTTTAAATTAAACTTTAAGATCATTTACAAGGAAAATAATTTTATAAATTTCCCATGTTTTAGAAAGTGTTTAAAATTATATTCGAAGATTAATTTATAAGTTTTCAATGTTATTTTTAAAGAAAATGGTTTTAATAATGTTTTATGGTTTAAGAAGATTTTCTAAAAGAGAAAATGATATTTTCCTCCGGAAATGTTTTAAATGATTTTTAAATCTTAATTTATATGTTTTCAAAGTGATTTTCAAAGAAAATTACTTTGAAAATGTTTTATTTCTAAAAAAATAATTATCAATGAAATGTTATTTCACCTAATAAATGCTTCATGTGATGTTTAAAAATAATTCTCCATATAATATGACATCCTATGATACAATTTATAATTTATTAGTGATATGATCCTATGACAAAATTATTATTCCTTATATTAATGGTTTATGTTTAACATTAAATATTTTTACGAAACCTGTTTCTCTACCATGGTTTATACCATGATAAAATACTTGTGAACCTTGTTTCTAGTCACGAGTTATGTTGTGATGAAATTATTACGAAACATGGAAATGTTCCATATGCTATGATATGATGAAATTTTTAGTATGATCATTTCATTTCATGGGTAATGATATGATGAATCTTTATGATTATATTGAAAACATAGGTATGATTTCATTATGTGATGGGTCGGACCTATATATCCCTCCAATACATTGGGTAAAACTTTTTATCTCATGAGATAGAGAAGATTGAAATATGGAGTGAAATCAGATCAATAATACAGGTCTATAATGGGAAGTGAACTCATTTCAGTAATATCAGGCTTAAACAAGAAGTGATCCTAGCTCAGTATTATAGGGCTATAAGGGAAAGTAAACTCGGTTCAGTTATACCGGCATAAAATAGAAAGTGAATCTGGTTTAGTAATATAAGGATTGTATGGGAATTTATCCCAATTCAGTAATATAGGGTTGGGATAGGGATTTAAATCGATTCAGTAATGGAATTTTTCTACTATGATAGTCTTGGAAGTGAGTCTTGACTAATATGAAATGATTTTCCATGGTTATGTGTATGCCACAAATTCCAGGTATTATTCCTATGTTATGTTCTCATGGATTATGATCTTGAATCCCTTATGGTTAATGTCTTATAATATTTCAAACATTATACCATGGCTTGTGTGTATGATCTTTTATATACAGGGTATAATCTTAAAATTTTATTCTCAAGTTCTTATACGCTTACGTCTGTGTTATTCTTAAATTAATCCTTTATTTAACCTTACTGGGAATCTAATCTCATGCTTTCTTATGTTTCCATTCCTCATGTTATGAAAAATGGTTTAAATTTTGAGTAATAAAGGGGAAGATCTTTGTAGGAAAAATTTAAGATCTTTCACCAAACATGAATATTGTATTCCATGTACTCAAAGGAATTAAAATATTACCATACTTGAGCATGTGTTTGTGTAATATAATGAATATTAATCTAAAAACATGTTATATCCACGTATGTTAAACCTCGGTCTCTATAGTCGGTATCAAATGAAATTTTTAGTTAGCCTTTGGAAACTAGAATGAGAAAATTTTAATGATATCCTTAGGGATATTTCTAAGGATATTTCTAGGGATCTCAATAAGGATAAGTCTAAGGATTATTCCATGTTTAGGAAAATGTCCTACAATTTTATTAAAGGGTTAAGGGAGGTGTTTCCAAAAAAAATAGATCCCTACTAAGATTCTATAGGTAGATGTGGCTCTGGAATAGATGTACATAGGGGTAACAACCCCAAAAACATCATATTTAGATAGACACTATCAGGAACTATTGAATTAAAACAATCCTTATTTCACATCAAGTTTGACACTCTCGGTGGATATTCATTGAAACTTCACATACTCTTTATAAACTAGCATGAATTATTTAAATGGAATATGACTATGAATGACGTATAATGAACCTAACGTGTCGTATATTTAAAATAATGTGTCATGGTTTATACATCCAATAAGTTATTTTTCATAATTATGTGGTTTTACAATATGATTAGTGTTTCTCAAACTATGATTTCCTGTTTTAGTCAATGGCATGATTAGAATGAACTGGATTAAAACTAAATGTGATGGACATTTTTTGATGAGAATCCAAATGGTATAATAACTATAGTTAAGAAAATTATGATTATACCTAATTAGTTTCTAGGGAACATGATTAAAAATGTGTAACTTAACCAACTCTTATACTCTCAAAATAAGATAAGTAAAGATTTCCCTGAGAATTTGGGTAGTTGAGACCATGGAAGAAATATGATTTATTTTTATATGTGTCAAGAATGTGGGAAGAAACACCCATGTGGATTTCTTAGAGGAACATGAATATTTTTTGACTATGGAAGAGAAGTACACAAATAAAGTAACTTCAAAATAAAAAATAAAGAGTCTAATTAACACAATTGATGGGAATATTGGACACCCTAATATATAATTGATGATTCAAAGTTTCAAATGTAAGGTTTTTTGGCATTATGAAAATAGAATTTCTAAGGGAAAAGATCATGATGAAAATTAGAAAGGTGATATGGGTAATGGTTATATTTCTGAAGATTAGGAGACTACGAATGAATTATGAAATAAAAGAGGAATTAAGAAATAAGATGATGAATCCTATAAAATGATTTGAGAAATAAGTGGAATTAATGATGTATTTAGGTTTTGTAATTTAAATATTGTGTTTTATGGATTATTAAATATAAAACAATTATTTAGTAAATGTTTTTTATAAATGAATTTCAAGAATATGTTAAATGGAACTGATGGAATAGAAAAGTTATTTAATTTCAAGGTGATATTTTGACTAAAATAAGATAACCTTTAATATTTTCTAGATGTTGATATAATATTGTTTAGATAAATAGATATTGGATATGGATAAGGAAATTTGGATGTACTGGTTACCTTGGAAAAAATTATTGATTTGTGAAAAATGAAGTTTATGATATCATGGATGGATATTATATAATTTTTTTATTTAAGGAAGATATCCAATAATATATTTAAATAATAAGGAAGCATTCATGTTTTTAATAAGTATTTTTGATAATTTGGGTTATTAACATGGTTCAATAGAATACGTGATGATGTTATTCACATGTTTATTATGTGACAATAAAGAGGTACATTATGGTACATTGGGGATCAATGTTAAACTGATTTGGAGAAACTTAGTGACATTATTTTTAAGGATTTTGATTTTTATCTTTCAGAAGGGTCAAAAGATTTAGCCATTTATGAAAAGGTTTATATTGAATATTTAATGTGGTTTTAGATATTAATGTTTCTAAATATGAAGATTTATTCATATTGGATAACATGTGCTAACTATTTTGTTGTGATGATAAAAAAAAGATAGATGGAATGGCATATCATTCTATTTACGGATCTTATGATCTAGTAGTGCTTCAAACAGAACTAATTCACCTTTGTTTTTTGGAGTAAGAGATGAAGTGTAAATTGATCAAGTCATAATATATGGATGAGATTTTCACTTATTAAATGTATTGAAATCAAATAATAATATATTCGTTTGAAAATTTTATAACTTTAGGAAAAAATTATTGGAATGAAAATGTGATCATAGTACCTTAATTTTCAATGAATCAAATGGTCCCTTAGATCATCATATATTTATGGTTATTTGATTCTTAACATTATCTAGATCACACAATTTCTTCTGATTAAGGATCACTATCAATCAATATAATTATTTAATATTTTATTCAATTTCCAAATCTTCACTTCTCACCTATTTTCTCCAATTAGGAAACCTAATTATGGGTTAATTTAGGTAACCATTATGTTTCCAACATTACTTTTTTAAATTATGTTTTATTATTTATTTTTATGAATTGGATTTCTATGAAAGTAAAATTCATGTATTAAACCATTCTGGTCATAAATGGATTTATAGTGAGAAATTAATTTTAAGGATGGTAGAATGTACCACCTTGAGTTCTTATAATTTTTTTTGGATTAATAAAAATTCTTTTATGGATTGCATTACACACTACACTAAGTAAAGATTTCTTTATACATAACACTAAGTTAATCTCTCACAACATGAGACTCTGATTTTATCTTCCGGTACACACAACACTATGGTTTTCTTATATTACACAAAAATACTATGTTCCCTAGATAGCTTGTGTAACACACATGATGGAGTTTTACTGAACTACAATATACTACTAATATTACTATTTAATATAATAGTTAACATCTAGCCTTTATAATGGAATAAATTAATAGGATTAACTAAATTATGAAAATATAAATTTTCAGATGTTTATTATTTTCCAATATATTATAAATAAAATAAAAATCATTTAAAATTAAAATAAATGTTTTCCAAAAAATGACATCTTTCCTACAAGATGGGTTAATCATTATTGGTGCACATAATTTAAAAATAAATTTTCCAACATTTATAAAATATCTATAAAAATGAACTTATTTTCTTAAATTAAAATATAAAAATTAGCTTAGCGTAAATTTCTCATATTTTTCTAAGAATTTTCATATTGGATAAATAGTGAAAAACACAAAATTTTAATTAAAACTTCTATTTCATCTAATTTATTTAAGTTGTAAAATTATATTTTAATGAGGTTTAAAAATAGAATTAGTTAAATTACACAAATAATTAATTAAATTAATGTAAATTTAATCAAATTAATATAGAAATTGTATGTATAAAACTTTGTAAACATTTTAACATTTTCACTTAAAAACTCACTTTCTCATCACGTCTATGATATTATTTTTAAATTAATTTTTTCCAATTTTGTGGTTAGAATTTAAAAAAATGGATTAAATACTTGAAAGCTTCATAATTTATAATTACTAATAAGTTCAACATAATTTTTGACCATAATGATTAGCTAAAACAATTAAAATTAATTATAGAGATTAAAGAAATAATGAGTTTACTTAGTGGTTTAACATAGAATATAAGATGTAAAAATGACCCAAAACTTATAAAAACCCCATTTTATAGAAACATATCGACCATTTTGACCCTATTTACTAATATTTTGAGTTTTTGGAACATTGATTATTAAATTGACTTATATAATAATGTAAGTAAAGAAAATGACCAAAATTGAACCTTTCATCATTTTAATTTCTATAATGCTTTGGAATTGGGGGGAAATACATATGTTCCATTATAAATATTATATTATAATATAAATGAGTTATTTATCAAAATAATTTATTTTAATTTATTTAGAGATGATATAATTTCTTGAAATGCTTAAGAAAGGCCAATGTATGAATTATTTAGTTAATAATTAAATATATTAAATGATACTATAAACATTAAATGTGTGGTAAATTTAATAAATTATTGTGTTCAAATAATTTTATAGATGAATATATCATGTTACACAAGTTTTAACATATTATATCCAAATTCCATCACTTTCCTAATATTTTTAAATTCCAATTAATTAAATAATGTCACAATTGATATTGATGTTATTTTATAATAAATGATATTTTATTGAATGATTTAAAATTATTAAAAAACATATATTCTACCAATTGATTTTTAAATAATAATAAATATAATATATAGACCGTTAATGGACTAATTGATATTTTATAATGAGTATATATACCCCTAAATAGTAAATATTGTGTTAGATAGTTAGGGTTACTGTAATGTTTTTTCATAATACATGTGCTTCTGTTAAAAATAATTTAACAAAATATCATATACTTTTTTTATAAATTATATATCATATTTTATAATCATTGGTTTTAAATTTTCTAATAACACTTAGTTTAATTTATTCTTAAAGGTTATACTACTTAGGTTAGAATACTAGTTACCAAATGAAAAACAAAACTGGTAAAATGAGGGAAGATAAGAATTAAGAAACAAAATGTTTATAAAATGTTTATAAAAGTGTGTTATATGTGTAGATCGACTGTATAATCCTTAAAAACATTTAATTACCATTTTTTGATCAACTTTAGGTAATCTTGAAATCCCAATAATAAATAATTTGATGTTTTTACAAGAATGTCACTCCACCTCAAATATAGAAGGGCACTCACTCTCCCCCATTATTCATACCTCTTAATACATTTTGATTAGAAAATACCTACCTAATTACTTATCTTATTCTATCCTCTCATACTATAAGTTTCAATTTGAGTATGAATCCATCCAAGGATTCCCTTCGGAACAAACCAAAAGGAGGTACTTGAAGAAGTCGTAACATTCATCAATAAATGTTTTTGTTTTATTTCTTCCTCAAACCCCTTAAATTATTTTTAAATAATTATTAAATAATAACCATATATCTTCTATATACTAAGATTTTTTTATTTTAAGTATGTGACCTAAAATATCACACACTTACATCAAAAGGTAAAAGAAATCATCGTTCTTTTGTACGGTGAACTAGTACCTCACGAACCAATGTCATTCTTTTTTCTAGTACTACCTTTAAATGTTGGTAATAATGATGGGAATACTATTTATATATTAAATATATGATATTTATGATGTATTTAGTCTTATGTAAATATTATATAACATATACTATCATGATTTCCATTTTTCTGGAATATGATAGCATCGTTCATGTGTGTGGAGGACTACCAACTCACGAAGCGATGTATATCATTCACTCTTCACATGGAATGTATAAAGGAAGGATTTAATATACATATTAGTTATATATAATAGAAAAATGATACTTTAATTACTATATATATATATCATTTAATTTTATTTCTTTCAATAAAATAAGAAAATTTAAACAACATTCATGCGTACGTATGGACTACCGTCTCCATGAATAGTGTATTTCATTTCATGTCACTAAATTGAATGGATTACTCTAACTAAATATATAATGAATATATATATTATTAATATCTTATTTATCATACTTGATATTATTAAATCATTATCAAAGTAAGGGGATGAGGAATGACAAGTTAAAATATATATGAAAATCAAATATATTATTACCCGAAACATAAATTAAACATGAAATTATTAATAAACTAGTAATATAAAGTCATAATATGGTCATTTTATAGATGTATAATAAAATAATATTTATTATAAATTAGTTTTGAATAAGTACAATGAGATTAAATACTTAAGGTAAGGGATTTAAGTCTGACTTTTTTCTTTTATGAGACACATGATATATTCACCACCTCTTTCTTCTATGTGGTGTATAAACTACACATGAATGTACATTATAATTATTATAATTAAAATATTTTTATAATTATCCATTTTATGATATCACTTTCATGGGGTTATGGTTTCAAAGATACCAAAGTGGTAAGAAACCTTTTTCTCAATTTTTTTCTTTGAGACACATGTTATGTTATGCACCTATATTATTTTATGAGGTGTATATACTACCCATTAAAATTTTATATCAGGAATATTCTTATTTTCATGATATTTTAATCCTTATGTAATCTTATTCTACCATGTTAATTTTGATTCAAACCCACCAAAGTGGTAAGAGTTTATTTCTATAATCTCATCATTTATCGAGATTTTTTATGATTATACATCCATTGACACGATATTAGGATCCATATATCAATAATTATCATAAATTTTCTTATCCTATGTTTATTCATAATATCTTCAATTAATGGTGCCATTTTCCCACTATTTGGTACTTATGATAATTAATATGTTTTTTAGGGAAATTCCACCTTATTTCCCTCTTAGGCCAAAAATATATTTTATTCAAAAAAAAGTCTTCTAAAAATGTGTTTTAAAATTTTTTCATATGATATTTTAATCTAATTTCCAATTAAATGGCCTTTAAAAAAATTCAATATTTAATAAAGTGATTAAAATGGTTTTCATATCTTCATTTATAAGTTTTGAATGTTATTTTCAATGAAAAAGTTTTTATAATGTTTTATGATTTAAAAATAGTTATTTAAAGAGGGGAGGATAATTTCCACAATAAATATTTTAAATGATTTTTAAATATTAATTCATATTTTTTAAAAGTAGATTTCAAATAAAATGATTTTGAATGTTTTTTATGACCTAAATAAAGGATTTTCAAATTATATTTTTCCTTAAGAAATCCTATAAGTGATCTTTAAAATTCCTTCTCCATCAAAGATGACATACTTTGATATATTTTATTCTTCACTGTGGAATGATCCAAGGACACCATTATTATTCTTTCTTTGAATGGTTGATCTTTAAGATGAAAAACTATTTATGAAGCTCGTTTCTCTAACCCGGGTTATACCCTGATAAAATGATTGTGTAACCCACTTATTTTCATAGGTTATTCTATGTTAAATTATTATGAAACCTATCCCTTTTTCATAGGTTATGATATGATGAAATTTTTATGATACACATTTCATTTAATGGTTTGTAATATGATGAATATTTATGATCTTATGGAACACATATGTATGATTTCATTAACTAGAAGGTGGGACCTATATATCCATCGAATTAATTGGGTAAGGATTTATATCTCATGATATATATAGGACTAGAACAAGGTGTAATCTTAGTTCAGTAATACATGGCTAGAATGGGAAGTGAAATTGGTTCAATAATATAGGGATAGAATGGGAAGTGAACCTAGTTCAGCAATATAGGTATTGAATAAGAATTGAATTCGGTTTAGAAATACAGGGCTGTAATATTATGTGAACCCAGTTTAATAATATAGGTCTACAATGGGAATTAAACCTAGTTCAATAATACTGGGCAGGAATGAATAGTGAACTATGTTCAGTAAAGTACATTATTCGCTCTGATGGTATTGAAACTAATATTTGACTAATATAAAATGATTTTCTATGATTATGTGTATTTCACAAATTCCATGTATTATTCATAGGTTATTATCTCATGTATTTTTCTCTTTATTCCCTTATGATCCATGTATTTGTATCTTCCAAAACATTATTCCATGATTCATGTGTATGATCTTTGATATATAGTGTATGATCTTCAAATATTATGCTTATATTCTAAGACCCTTATGTTCATGTTATTCTTACATATCTCCTTTATTTACCCTTATTGAGTATCTAATCTCACCTTTTTTTATGTTTCCTTTCCCTAGGTTATGAATAAAGGTTTTAAGTAAGAGTACTAAAGGATAGGATCATTGTGGGGAACACTCAAGTTCTTTCACCAGAATAGAATATTGTGTCATAAATTTCCAAAGGCATTGAACTATTAAGGTCCTCATGAATTTGTTTTTGTAATTAAATTAATATTCTTCTAAAAATAAATAATATAAATTTATGTTAAGCATGGATTACTATATAGACCCATGATGGGAACTCATGAGTAGAAAGAGGAAACCAAACATAGATGTGTCGAACAAACCCTAGAGGGACCATCCTTCATCTGGTATACCAGTTAACCAAAAATATTAATCATAGTTTGGGAATATCTTGACCATCAATTTTTTATTCAATTTATCTTGATTTTTTATAAAACAATATTCCTCAAGCTCTTAAATTGTAAATTATGATAAAATGAAAGTGTCTTGTATTGTATCCCCACATGGAAGTGTTTGGCCTACTAAATGAACTTTTTGTTGGAGTTGGTGGCCTAGAACCAACTACTTTGTAATTTATTCATTATTAAAATTCTTACCACATCTTGATTGTTCTTATACATGACAATTCATGAGATAATGTCCTAAGGACAGCTGTTGCATTAATGGGTCATAGCGGATCCCTTCTATGATGAGAACCCGGAAGTTCCATAACACTGTTCTTGAATATATGTTCTATGGCCAGATGATATTATTTGAGGGACACAAATAATACAGGTTATTAGTGGTGAGGAATCATAAAACTTTGAGGAACCTTATCATGGTGTGTGCCCTTGGTAATATCAATGAGGATATTATGAGAACAAGACCCTGCAGTATGAAATCCACATTACATAGTGTCATTGGATGTTCCTATCTGCGGACGTGTGTATTGGTCCTTAGACTTTAAAATTATTATTAATGAGTATTACAACTTGCGCACTAAGATGTATTGACGGAAACTATGATGACACACTATTCGCAGCGAGGTAGGATACGTTGGGTGAGTCGCGCGTAATACTGCATTAATAGATAATGCGAGAAAGGATTTGTCCCTTCTGTTCCATAACGGAAGTAAATATCTCAGGCCCTTTGATGGAATTGATATATCCTACATAAATCCATGGTCATGGTAAGGTATGAGAGAGTTCAATTTCAGGAAGTCAAAGAAAGAACAATCGAGCACATGGGTTGATGGCACTGGCATTCAACTAGCTTGATTAGAGATATTGAGACAAAGGGATTATATTACACAGTAAGCGTTCGTAGGATGTGACACATCATTGCGGCGTTAACTTCTTTCTCTATGGGTGCCTTGGCGTGTTGCTAGACGCTAACCTTGGACTTTAGGCAGGCTCAATCTAATGCCACTGATAAAGAGGCCTAGAGGGTCACACAATAAGTGTGTCCATGTATCTTAGTTAAATATTAATTTAACAATTTGAATAAAGATTATTCCCGATTGTGGTTTAATAATTATTCAAGGATGTCTGATTGAATTTATTTCGACACTAGTTGTTCAAGAGAATATTTTGTGGGTGAAATAATATATATATTTATTAAGGAGTAATGCAGTTACATTTATTTAAGAAATAAATAGTCATTACTCAAGGTCTAATAAATGTGGTGGAGGAAAATAAATAAAACTGGAAAAATAAAATTACATGCTGTGTATGTTTATACATACATGCCTTATAGTTTGTTTTTTTGGTATTCATGAGAAAATATTGTTTATTTAACTAATTGATATTAAATGTGATAAATTGGATGCAGGTCAAGTAATAATGATGGTCAACTATCATTATTAAGACATGGGGTATTACTAATAATTAAATGAAATAATTAAATTATTTTGGGCATTTAATTCATTTTATTATTATAAGTATTATAAATCCCAATTACATGATTCTCATGGGGGTTAGCCATTTTGGTTGTGCAAAATGGATTGGAAATAATCTCAAACCAAGAGAGAATTCCCTTTCCACCAAGAACGCTTTCAAGTTACGAAAGAAAGATCCTCCACTGGATCAAGGCGATCAAAGACGGACATCGCAAGGGAAGGATCTTCCACGCTAGCACCAGAAGTTCACTTCGGCGATGTCCAGAGATACGTGGAGCACGTGTGGATCACTACTAGAGGAATCCTACACTTGGATTCTAGGATGAAATGACGGATCACAGGATCGTGACTGGAGGCATCAACGAATAAATAATTCCATCGAGGTAATTCTTATGAATTAATTAAATTAATTATAACCAACATATAAAGATCATATATCAAGGGTTTTGGGACTCTTCTTTTCTTTTTCGTTCTTCGTTCTATTCCAAAGATCCGGAATTTTATATCGTGACAGATCTCAGATTGAATGTCATTTAACGCTAAAATTAAAGTTGGGAAAACCCACTAATGCACTTCCACTGCGCCCGGGACCTACAAGTGGTATCAGAGGGGTAATATCGTTGATTATAATTATTTAGTTTTTTGTTGGTGATTTACGCATTTAATAATTTAGTTGTTTCAATTCAAGTTTAATCGTTCTGGAAATCTGAATATCGAGATCCATTCCTCCTCCCTCGTTTCTCGTTCACCTCACAGAAACGAATTTTTCTTTTATTTTTGATTAAAATAAAATAGAGGAACTCATCCGGAGGAGCCAAATGTTTCTGTCCGTACAACACCAGAATACACGACGTGTATTCAGAAGTACACGCTGTGTTGTCTAGGTTCAATGCATTGATTGATCCTCCAAATCAGGCCGTGTATTGGATTATTTCTAAGAATTTAAGACACTGTGTGTTGACTAGAAACAGGTGGCACATGGTTTCCGGATTACACGTCATGTAGTCCAATGAACACGGCGTGTGGTCCCTTCGGGTTAGGGTTGGTCCGTGTACCCCGTACATGGCTTTCCCGGCTGGATACCATGTAACGCGGAAACTACACGGCGTGTGTCCAAAAGAACACGTCGTATACTCTGAAAATTTCTTAAGTACATTAACACGCCATGTCCTCGAGCATGTACTTCGGATGGACGGGGAAGAAAAGTACATGTCGTCTAGTCGGAACAACACGCCGTGTACTCACCCAAATTATGCAGATTTATTAAAATTTATTATTATATTATACAAACCCTTGAGACGTGTACCATGGTGTAGGCATAAAGCTGAGGCACAACACATGATAGGTGTTTTATATATACATGTGTTTAATTGAACATCTACGTAATAAATGGGAATTCACTAGGTTTCCTCCAAGGTACATGTTACGTACAAGGATAATTTTATTTGTTTAAAATTATGATGGATGAGAATCTCAAGGAAATTCAGAAAAGGGTTTAATATAAAATTATTCATTAATTAATGATAATTAATTGATTCGAACGTGATTTATCTTAAACAAGAACGATTAAAGATTTGAATTCTAGTTTTATTTATGCGTAAATATCGTTGCATGTATGTATGATCATGAGCTAGACCGAGACCTTTGTATCTTAATGATTTCTTTTAATTTATTTATTTAAATTAAATTTGTTGTCATGCGATCCATCTCTTCATTAATATGTAGGGTCTGCGATCCCAAGGATTCTTATATATAAAACCCCACTTTTCCCCCTCACTTGGGGGTGAGATAAATGCATATGTAATGGATGGAGCTCCCAAGCTAGTGGAGGCAGCTCAACTCAGGAGCCATGGTGAATCCAATCCAAGGAGATACAAATGCGCACAGGTGGAAAGCTATAAACATGAACCCGAAAGGTTCAAGGTGTTTCTCCCCTATTTCTTGGGTTAGTTTATCAACCGCTAGATAAACTAACCAATAGAAAAGATCATGATCATACCATTTATTTTTTTCTGTCAGTTGCATGGTTTATTTATTGTGGGTGTGTTGTCATGATCACACAATTAATGAATTAAACGAGCATGCAAGATGGAACTTAAATAAAACCGTCTTATAAGTAAATATTATCTTACACATGGTTAATCACTTAAGTATATCCCACTTAATATTAACAAGCATGTAATCAAATATAATAAAATGGCAATTTACGTATAAGGATAAAATCCCTCAAAAGAAATATTAAGTCGGCATATCCTTCCATAATCTTGGTTAGAATCGAACCATAGTTCAATGTGCTTGACCAACCCTAGTTGGGGTGATTTCAATTATCTGGGAATTCTAATTCAATGTTTTGGGGTTGACTTGACTTGGTTCGCATCAAGGGTTGACTTCCACAACAGGACTTGGTGTGACCAAGAGGCAAAGGTAAAGGAAATCCAAAATAAAATGATTTTAGGATTGTGGAGTCCACTCTGCGGATCAAGGAGCTATGAGTTAATGCAGTTGGCATTTGGAATGCCTACCTAAAACCCTTCAAGTTTCTTGACCAACCCTAGTTGGGGTAATGTGAAGGGTAATATGGATCCTTTCCACTACAATATTCCGACAACAGAATATTCTGAAGTCAATGGTGAGGGCTATTGGATTTCGATAAAATAGTGGGAGACTAATAAGTATTAATTTATTTATTTGTCTGAATTTTTGTAATAAAGTATGAAACCTTTGCTCATCTTAATTTTTAGAAACAGAAAGAAAAATGACATCAAACATATCATTGCGCACCATACTCGGGAAGGAAAACCTTCTCACTAGACCGAATTTCCAAGAGTGGTAGAGGCGTTTACGCGTCGTCCTTCACCATGAAAGGAAATTGTATGTGCTGGAAGAACCTATTTCAGTTGCGCTTGGGAAAGAGGCCAGGGATGAGGAATTGTCTCTCTATATGAAACACATGGATGATGCCACAGATGTCCAGTGTTTTATGCTATCGGCCATGTCTAATGAGATTTTGAAGCAACCTGAAAAAATGGACGCATATAGCATGATGTATCACCTTAAGGATCTCTTCCAAGAGAAGGCGAGATAGGAGAGGTTTGAGATATCCAATGCTTTGTTCACCATGAAGCTTGGAGAGTCTGCGCCAACTGGGCCTCATGTATTCAAGCTTATTGGCCACATTGAATGCCTAGAAATCTTAGGGATTAAATTCCTGGATGAGTTGCGTACAGATCTCATCCTATCATCACTTCCCAATACCTTCTCTAGCTTCATTGTCAACTATAATATGAGTGGAAATGAGAAGAGTCTATCGGGACTTCTGACCTTGATTCGCCAGGTAGATAAGGACATGGGGTGTGACAAACCCGCGGTCTTTATAGTGAACAAGAAAAGGAAGGACAAGGCAAAGGGTCGAAAGACTTATAAATGGTCTGAAGCCCCCGATCACCATCCCTCCAAGAAGGGGAAGATCCAAAGGCAGGGCAAGGAACCAGAGTCAGTGTGTTTTGTATGTGGCAAGCAGGGCCACTGGAAGAGGAACTTCACCCAGAAGCATGGGGACGCTAAAGGTGCGTTCATTATCGAGTGAAAACTTTCTATTTCTACGCATTGTGTATTAGATACAGCTTGTGGGAATCACATCTATATTCAAATCCAGGAACCAAGAAGACTTAGAAAGATCGCCAGAGGAGAGGTGGATCATCGAGCTACCAATGGCGCAAGGCTGGCTGCGTTGGCTATTGGAGACTACCACCTCTCATTGCCGACTGGGATGATTTTGGTTTTACATAACTATTATTTTGTGCCTAGTGTTACCAAGAACATAATTTCTGTATCTTGTTTGGATATGGATGGATTTGTTTTCAAGTTCGGAAATAAGGGTTGTTTCTTTTATAAGAAAAACGTATATTATGGTATGGCACATTTGAATAATGGTTTGTATGTATTAAATTATAAAAACCAAGTGTTGGAAATCGATAACGAAACAAACTCACATGACTCATACATCACCTAGTTGTGGCATCACCGCCTTGGTCATGTAAACAAGAAGCACTTGACAAAGCTCTGTCAAGATGGCTATTTAGACTCTAATGATCTAAAACCACTTGATAGATGTCACGCTTGTTTACAAGGTAAAATGATCAATCTGCCTTTTGGTGGGCAGGGTGAAAGGGCCACAGAGCTTCTAGGATTGGTACACACGGATGTATGTGGACCATTTCCAGTTGAAGCTAGAGGTGGATATTCTTACATCATTACTTTTACTGATGATTTGAGTAGATACGGATTTGTCTACTTAATGAGATATAAGTCAGAAGCCTCATAGAAATTTATGGAATTCAAGAATGAAGTAGAGAATCAGCTTGGTAAGAAGATAATGAAGCTTCAATCGGATCGATGTGGAGAATATCTGAACCAGGAGTTCATCGATCTTCTACGGGAGTCTGGGATTCTATCTCAGTTCACTCATCCTCATAAACCATAGTGGAATGGTGTTAGTGAAATGAGGAACCACACCTTGTTAGACATGGTGAGTTCGATGATGAGCCGTGCGGATCTTCCATTATCCTTTTGGGGATATGCATTACAAACTGCAGCATACACATTATACTGAGTACCAACAAAGGTGGCCAATGGAATTCCCTCTGAGTTATGGAATGTAAAGAAACCCATTTTGTTGCATACACATGTACGGGGATGAAAGGTATTTGTTAAGGCCTTCTCAGGCAACAAACTAGCACCCCGGGGCACGAAGTTTATCTTTATAGGATATCCTAAGGACACGAAAGGATATTACCTATATAACCCTCAAGACAAGAAAGTGATTGTCGCCAAACAAGCCATCTTTCTTGAGAGGGAGCACATCCTCAAGAAGGATAGTGGGAGAAAGATTGACTTTAACGAAGTTTATGCTCATGATACACAGGAGTTGGTACAGGAACAAGTTCCACAGGTCCCCGTGGAAGAGGTTCCAGAAACACAAGTACTGCGTAAGAGCTCAAGAGAGGTAAGGGGACCAGAGAGATTTCGTTTCCTAGTCACCGAGGATGGTGAATCATTATTGTTGGACAATGATGAACCTATCTCCTACAAGGAAGCAGTAGAAAGATCAAATGCTCCAAGATGGCTAGAATCTATGAATTCTGAGATGGATTCCATGTATCAGAACCAAGTTTGGGTTCTGGTCGATGAGCCAGTTGATGTAAAGCATGTTGGATGCAAATGGTTATTCAGGAGAAAGCTGGACATGGAAGGTCAAGTTAGCACCTATAAATCAAGGCTAGTGGCTAAAGGATTCAACAACGTCAAGGAATTGACTATGATGAAACCTTCTCGCCAGTTTCCATGTTTAAATCCATAAGAATCATACATACCATATTAGCTTACCATTACTACAAGATTTGGCAGATGGATTTCAAAATGGATTTCCATAAAGGTAACCTTTAGGAAGATGTCTATATGACACAACCAGAAGGGTTTGTGACACCAGGTGAAGCCAAACGGGTTTGCAAGTTGCAGAAATCCATTTATGGATTAAATCAAGCATCCAAGTAATGGAATATTCAATTTGTTGAAGCCATAAATGAATTTGGTTTCATTAAGAACGAATGTGATCCATGTGTTTATAAGCAGTTTAATGGGAATTCGGTCGTTATCCTAGTAGTATATGTTGATGACATATTACTTATTTGAAATGACATACCAGCCTTACAGTCAGATAAGGACTGGTTGAACAAGTGCTTCTCCATGAAAGACTTCAGTGAAGCAGACTACATTCTAGGGATCAAGATCATTTGTGATAGATCCAAGAGGCTGCTTGGACTAAGTCAGGGTACATACATTGACCATATACTAAAGAGATTTAGTATAGAACAATCCAAGAGAGGATTGGTTCTAGTGTCACATGGCTTACATCTTTCTAAGAAAATGTGTCCTCAGAAACAATAAGAGAAAGATAGGATGAACAAGATCTAATATGCCTCAGCTATAGGATCCATCATGTATGCCATGTTATGTACCAGGCTTGATGTTGCCTATGCACTGAGTATGGTAGGCAGATATCAAGAAGATCCAGGGGAACAACATTGGACTGCTGTTAAGACTATCCTTAAGTATATGAGAATAACTAAGGATATGTTCCTGGTGTATGGAGGAGACGAGGATCTTGTCATCAGAGGGTATGTTGATGCTGGTTTTCAGATAGATCAGAATTATCTAAATTCGCAATCTGGATATGTTTTCTGTCTCAATGGAGGATCTGTGAGATGGAAGAGTTTAAAGAAGACAGTTGTCACCGATTCTACAGTCGAAAATCACTTTTTTTCATTTTATATAAGCCAGATTGTGGGTTGTCGGGAACCATACAACATTAACCCAAAACCAAATTCCACATTTCAAAATGGAAATTCAAAATTCACACCACCACCACACTACCTCGAGATGTGGTCCTGCACCGCCACGAGCGCCGAACCGTCATCAGACTGACACGCCATGCATCAGCCTATCCACATCACCGGATCACCGGTGAGATTCGCCGGCATCCATTGTCACAATGTCTCCCAACTAAACATGACCCGCGATTCTGCACCACCTCATTCCGTGAGCTTGTACCAGGCCTGAAACGCCATGATCTTCAGACTTATCCACTACCCCGGATCGCCAGCAAACTTCACCGGCATCCATCATCACCTGCAATCACCATAACCGGTGTCCAGCAACGGAGCACCATCAACCACTGCATCTCCACCTATACACCACCGACGGGATCCCATCGGAAACCATCATCAAAAACCATAAAAAACAACGCCGGCGAGAACCCGTCGTCTCCGCCGTTAAATCAAGGAACCGCAAAAACATCACGCGCTCAACAGACAAACACAAATCCAAAACTAGGAAACCCCACAGCAACCACCCCAACCACCGTAGAAGACCCTCATAAACCCTCAAACGCACTCCGCCGCCACAGATTAGATGACGAACTCCACATGATGAGAAACCGCCATAGCACAACAACACATCACCAAGAGAAAAACCCTTGGACGCTCCGTAGAGTGTGCCTATGAATCTGGTCTTACGCCCTTGGATCAGTCCATCGGATACGTAGAAGTCCATGCACAAAAAAACCACAAGAAGAAAACGCCCTGAGACCACCGTAGCGAGCACCCGAGACATCCAAAGAAAATCCACCAGAATGATGAGGCGGCGGTGAGAAAAACCCTATCTCTTCCAGCTTCAAGTGTATATAGTGTCTTTTGATGCAGTAAAGGAAGCTGTCTAGATATGGAAATTTTTCCAGGAGATTGATGTGGTGCCTAGCAGTAAAGATCCCAATACATTGTATTTTGATAATACTGCAGCGGTGGATCTTGCAAAATAACCAAGTTCACATCAACGGACAAAGCACATACTCTGGAAGTATCACCTCTTGAGGGATTTCTATCAGAGGGGTAAAGTTGTTGTGAGCAGAGTGTCCATGGAAGAGAATGTGGTGGATCCCATGACTAAATGCCTATCTTAGCAGAAGCATGAATATCATGTGAGAGCTAGCGGGTTAAATGTTGTTAGCATTTGGCTCTAGTCCAAGTGGGAGTCTATTGGAGTTAGTGGCCTAGAACCAACTACTTTGTACTTTATTCATTATTAAAAGTATTATCACATCTGGATTGTTCTTCTGCATGACAATGCATGTGATAATGTCCGAAGGATAGCTGTTGCATTAATGGGTCATAGCGGATCCCTACTATGATGAGAACCCAGAAGTTCCATAACACTGTTCTTGAATATATGTTCTATGTCCAGATGATATTATTTGAGGGACACAAATAATACAGGTCATTAGGGGTGAGGGATCATAAAACATTGAGGCACCTTCTCATGCTGTGTTCCCTTGGTAATATCCAAGAGGATATTATGAGAACGAGACCCGCAAGTAGGAAATCCACATTTCATAGTGTCATTGGATGTTCCTATCTGCAGGTGTGTGTATTGGTCCTTATAATTTAAGATTATTATTAATGAGTATTACAACTCGCGCACATAGATGTATTGACGAATGTTGTGATGACACACTGTTTGCAGTGAGGTAGGATACGTTGGGTGCATTATGAGTAATACTGCATTAATAGATAATGCGAGAAAGGATTTGTCCCTTTTGTTCCATAATGGAAGTAGATATCTCAGGCCCTTTGATGGAATTGATATAGCCTACATAAATCCATGGTCATGGTAAGGTATGGGCGAGTTCAATTTCGGGAATTCAAAGAAAGAATAATCGAGCACATGGGTTGATGGAACTGGCATGCAACCCGCTTGATTAGAGATATCGAGACAAAGGGATTATATTACATGGTAAGTGTTTGTAGGCTGTGACATGTCATTGCGGCGTTAACTTCTTTCTCTATGGGTGCCTATGTGTGTTGCTAGACGCTAACCTTGGACTTTAGGCAGGCTCCGCATAATGCCACTGAGAAAGAGGCCTAGAGGTTCACACACTAAATGTGTCCATGTATCTAAGTTAAATATTAATTTAACAAGTTGAATAAAGATTATTCCCGATTGTGGTTTAATAATTATTCAAGGATGTCTGATCGCATTTGTTTCGACACTAGTTTTTGGAGAGCATATAATGTTGGTGAAATAATAATATATATATATATATATATTAGGGAGTAATGAAGTTACATTTATTTAAGAAATAAATAGTCATTACTCAAGGTCTAATAAATTTGGTGGTGGAAAATAAATAAAACTAGAAAAATAAAAGTACATGCTTTGTATGTTTATACATACACGCCGTGTAGTTTGTTTTTTTGGGATTCGTGAGAAAATATTGTTTATTTAATTAAATGATATTAAATATGATACATTGGATGCATGTCAAGTAATAATGATGGTCAACTGTCATTATTTATACATGGGGTATTACTAAGAATTAAATTAAATAATTAAATGCTTTTGGGCAATTAATTCATTTTATTATTCTAAGTATTATAAATCCCAATTACATGATTCTCATGGGGGTTAGCCATTTTAGTTGTGCTAAATAGATTGGAAATACTCTCAAGCCAAGAGATAATTCCCTTCCACCAAGAATGCTTTCATGTTACGAAAGCAAGATCCTTCACCGGATCAAGGCGATCGAATATGGACATCGCAAGCGAAGGATCTTCCGTGCTAGCACCTAGAGTTCCCTTCAGCGACATCTAGAGATATGTGAAGCACATGTGGATCACTGCTATAGGAATCCTGCACTTGGATTCTACGACGCAACAATGGATCACAGGATCGAAACCAGAGGAATCAATGAAGAAATAATTCCATCGAGGTAATTCTTATGAATTAATTATATTAATTATAACCAACATATGAAGATCCTATCTCAAGGGTTCTAGGACTCTTCTTTTATTTTTCGTTCTTCTTTCTATTCCAAAGATCTGGAATTTTATATCGTGGAGGATATCGGATTGAACGTCGTTTAATGCTAAAATTAATGTTGGGAAAATCCACTAACGTGATTCCGCTACACCCGGAACCTACACTTTTAACATCCTTAATAGTACTTTTTGGGTTTGTGTATTGGGAATATTTATGACACGCTACAAATTTGATTTATCTCGATAATGTATCCAAGTGGATTTCAAGATATTTCCATTGTTACATAGATACTGGAGGATTTTGTTTTATGAACTATAGTTAAATCCAGACCATCACCCTTGGATCACGGAAAACTAATGGGAAAATGTGAAACGGCATCCATTTCTTTAATGATAGACTATATAATGACTCCACCTCTAAAGACCACGCCTCCCCACAAAACACATCTGCTTGAACAAAAAAATCATCAATAATACCCATGTCATACAGAGGGAAAGTTATAGAAATTATCTATATTCAAAAACCATATGATCAAATATTTTCCCTTGAAATACGAACAAGTTCCATGTTACGTCATATAATCCATATAAAGAATTTTATAGTGAATACCATAGCCTAAGAGGACCAATAAAATTGGTCTTGAAGTTCACCCAAATTACTTACCTTTTCAGAGAACTTTAAGGAAATCCATCTATTATTTTTTTTTCTTTAAGGACATTCTATAGAATATTTTTAATTCTGGTCAAGTGAAGCTGGAAAACATACTAGTCCAAGTGGTGTATGTTTCTCCCACCATTCCAGAATAATTTGAATAGAAATAAGTTACAAGTATTGGTGAACAAAAGTTAAATGATTTTATGACTGTGAATGTAATCAATCACACCCATGCTATCATCTAGTCTTAATTAAACCAACAAACTATTCCCCCAGTCTCTTCCACCAAGTCACAACCAGCTTCTCTAGCACTGCGATCTTCCAAATGATAATCTTTAAGGAAGATACATGCCCGAAGGGGTTAAAATAAAGTATAATAAGATAAACCTTTAAGATTATAAATCCAAACCTAACTCTCTCATATTTTATGCCTCTAATCTTGGGAGAATGGTAACTGCCCCACCAAATGGTACCATGAGGATTTCCTCACCAAGAAGACTAATCATCAGATGAAGAATTGATGTTCAGTTTCATTAATGCTATTAACTTAATGGATCCCTTTTTTGATGATGACCAAGATTATGAGTCTAATTTACCTATTCCAAATTAGTGAACTATATTTAGATGTTACCATGGGAAAAGATATTGGGGAATACATAATTGTGGATAAACCCAATACTTTGGACACTTACCTACCAAAGTCTTTTATTCTGTTGAGACTCATGGAAGAGGCCTTCAGTAAGAATATGTAAAATAGGGAAATGTACTTTCATATACTAAAATCCTTTTAGGACCAATTATTTTGGAATATCAATTAGAAGGTTTGTATTAGTATTATTAGCCTAGGAAGGTCAGTAGTCCAAGTTAGACTAATCCAATAGTATCAAAAGTCTCCTCAATATATTCTCTACCACCCAAATAGCCTACCCAAGACACTTCAACCAATAGTGTTCCCACAAGGGAAAATCTCCATGCAGAGAGATATAAGCCTTTGACTCTGAATTAAAACATCCTAAAGTAGTTGGTTTTATTTCTAGAAAAACAATCAATTATTCATGCTCTTAACCTATGAAAGAATCTGTTAGGATCACTTGTGGAGTATATTCTAATCCCCCAAGAGTTCAAAGCCAATTTCACTATTATTGAGGTATAATAGGTAGATATTGACCCTATGGAATGTCATTTTATAGTCTCTTTTACAAAACAAGACAAGTATGTTATGATATAGGGACACATTAGGCCCTGGTATGCATCAGGCAGACTGAATGACATTGAAATCAAACTAGATTTCATTGATAATGGATCAGGGGGAAATCATATCCCAATACAAACATGTTGATGGATAGGTTATAGTGAATTTGACCAGTATCCTCCCCCTTGACACTCTAGGGATATAACAAGAATTAATAAAATCTCCTTGGTCATATCAAGCTCAGAACTCAATTTTTGTAGTTTCCAATTTTGAATTTGTGTTCATCTGACAAGATAAAGGTTTTAATTTCATTCTTGTACGGACTTGGCTACATCAACATGCACCAATCCCAACATCATATCACCAATGTCCTAATTATTTTTCAAATAGAAAAAGAGAGACATTATATTGTGATAATTCTCTATTTGAATCATAGGAGGATCAATACAATGACATGTGATTTTATCAAAGAGAAGGGAAGAAAGCCATGAATAATGATGTTACTTGGGTTACCACCCCAAATTTTCTGTAAGTTACCTTTTCCAAGCCATTAAAGGATCTTAGTGATGAGTATTTTAATGACCTATGATTTTTAGAATATAAATTTGAGAAAAAATTTGAATTTTTTTCTTTCAGATGCTTTTAAGAGGTAAAATGGTCATTTTTTTCTAACATGTGATCTCAGATAATATTTATAACCACACCATTAGTACCGGAATATTTTTTTACCCTGGAAAAGGAGTATGGTGAAATTACGAATAATTCAAATTTTTATGGAACAATAAATATTTAATATTTAATTAATTAAATATTAATTTATTTATTCATGTTCGTTTGGCTTTATCTTTTTAATGGAGTGTCATATTGAGATTATATCTATTTTTGAGTCGAAAACAAGTATCTTTTTCTATTTGAGGCATAAAATCATGTTTGGCACAAGGGCTAAGCCCAGACCCCTTTTTCTTTATCTTTTTTTACATAATTTTCTTTTTTCTCTTTTATTTTCTTCTCCTTCATTTTGGATGATCATGTATGACACCCTATAGGATTCCTACTTGACCTTAACAAGAGATAATTGTAAGATAAAAGGTAGATATATAATGGAATTAAGGTGATTCCATAGAGCTCAGAAGGATCTAGATCATCGTATGGTAGTCATGGATCACGGAAATGAGGGAAGCATCAATAGATTCTTCCCAAATATAGGTCGTTATATGTTTTTTTTGAATCCTTATATGTTTACCATTTTATATTTTTAAACCCATAATATCATTTATTAGGACCCCTTGAGTGTTGATCAATATATTTGGGGGAGAAAACCAGGGTTTTGGGACAATTTCAGTGGTTTCCTGTTTGAAAATCTTGATCACATGACGTGTAGTTCAGGAAAACTTATCGTATGTTCTTTTTATTTGGGTAATATGATATTTTGGATGTACACACTATGTACATTAATACATTCCATGACATAGTACTAAACTATGTAGCTGATTACATGGCCAAATATACTTTGTATGGGTACTTGGACATGTAAAGTACACATTCAGACACTGGGTAGAATGGAAACTCTATAGAGGTACATGACCATAAAATACATGGATAGGTACTATTTTTAGAGTACATGGATAGATTCCATATGGTTTGTACAACATGTAAAAGTAAATATCTAGGCTATATACATGTCTAGTCCATGTGAGATGTATGGGTATATAACCCATGTAGGATACATGTCGTGTATATTAATTGAACACTATGTACATGGGTTTTACTTTCCATGTCTGATTGGAGTACACACCCAAGTGGATCTTTGAGGGTACATGACATATACTATGGTATACGTTCATTCCACTCCTCCATTACCACCCTTTGAGGGTTTTTTGTGTCTTTATGCCTCAGAGTCATAAATGGACACATGATTACTCCATTTTTAGTATTTTTTCACATGGATGTCAATTTGGGAACCCTTGAGGTGATTTTAGGAATCATACGAGGCATTTAGGTAGTTTTATTAAATGGTTAGGTTCTTACTCTAGTAATCAAATCCAACTATCTCCAAAGAGTGATAACCTTCATCTGATATGGTCAATGACTTATCTCTCTCTAGACTAGTGTTTAAGGACCTTAATTTTGGGACAATATTCCATCTTATATTTTAACTTAGAGGATCACATGAAGGATTCATCTACCTTAGTACTATTTATGAGGGTCCCTTATGGAATTCCTTCTCAAATATGTTGACATAGGGAACCCCTTGTAGGATTCCTTCACTTGTTTACTCTTTCTGAGGATCCCATATAGGATTCATCTTCCTACACACACTATTATTTACAGTCATATACAGGATGCCTCATCTGATATATGGTTCTTAGGATCCTCTATAGGATTTCTCTATCTACTTACCTTTAAGTATCCCTGGAAGGATTCATCCTTTTACCTTCATTATTGAGGATCCTAAGTAAGATTAATTTTCTTATGTGAATCCCCAAGGATTCCAAGTAATATTTCTCTTCACTATTTTTAACAGAGGTTCTCAATAGTTACCCGATGTTTGGCCAACCCTGAGCTAGTGAATTGGGGGTTTTGGGTAAAGATGGTAGAAGGTGTCACCTTATAACTCATACCAAACTTATATATCATGAAGTTGGGGATGTATTGGTGGGTTTAGGTATTCGACCACCCCAACTCTTTATTAATTCATTCACATATTTACTAATAATTAGTGATCATTACCCTAGGTTATTCCTGGTCTTTGGATGATGAGCTCAATGTGATGAGACATTTATCATTGTGATGCCAAGATGTACTTTATCTGATCCATCTTATTCATTTATTTTGTTTCCCATAAGTTTTTTCTATGATATTTCATCTAATATCTTTATTTTATTATTATATTATTATGGGTATGTTTGGATGAACTTCTTAGGGCTTGTATTTTGATCCTTATTGTTTATTATTTTCTTCATGAAGTCCCTACTGATTATGATACTTGAGGATTATTATTCTCTCTTTGGGCAATGGGGAAGATTACTCTCTCCCTAATCGATTACCTGATCACAGTATTGTATAGGGAACCCCTCACCACTAATGTGACATATACTCAAGGATGATTATACGCTCTTAAGAGATGGGGATAACTATGATCTCCCTGATTGATTACATGACCATGGTGTCGGACATGGTGCTTAGCATCATTGATATACTCAATGGATGATTATTATATCCTTGAGAAACAACAATGATGATTCCTAGGGTTGTGTAAATGTACCATTACAACATCACCTATAGGTAATTCTTGAGGATGGGGTTGTTAGACCATTTATATGAATGGATACCATGAATTTACTTGGATCTAGATATAATTCTTTATATTTAACTTAAGTGTTGTCCCGTTAGAGTTCATCTGAACTCTAATGTCTTGACTGCCTACTGACTGTGACCTAGGGATCAGACATCAAATTAGATTTACATGGCTTGATTGGAGTGATTTTTATCTTAGTGGCCATTTAAATGATGTCCAGTTAATACCTATAATCCTTCATTATAGTGATTTTAGGTGAGTATTGGTGAACCTAAGGATAGGATATGTATCCCTCTATAGTGAAGTAGCTTGCTTAGAGAAATTACCAACACTAGTTAAAGAAGGCATTGTTGATCAGGACTATGGGCCTAGGGATTCACATAATTATACATGGATTGATTGATATGACATCTAGATCATTGTTATTTTAAAAATATTTCAAGATGATCAATATTACGGACCTAATGATTGACTACTTTTGTTTGTGTTATTTTTCACCTTACTAATGTATATTAATATTTATGTATATTTATTTATTTATTTTTCAGAATAAATATATACATACAAAGGTATAATTATATATTTTGAAAAATTACTAAGTTTACCACAATTACCGACCAAGGTATTGATTGTAGTTTCACTTTGTTTATTTTATTTATCATTTTCAGTTATTTCTCGGCTAAGCTAAGGATATTGCATGAGTAAGAACTTATGATAGTATATTTATAGGTTCGTCATTGAGGTGGCATGATGAGATTATTCCTCACCCCTATCTGTGAACCTTGGTGTGTATACATATATTATGTCTTATTTTCTGGTTGAGAATAGGTACATGATGGATAGGGCTGAGGCCTAGGGTTTCATCATCAAGCACAGTCACTCTAGTTGATTCATACAATTGGGTTGTTTCAGCTTGACAGTGCCATAGAGACTAGGTTTGTGGTTTTTATTAGAGTTAGTAGTGGATCCCTATTCTTTTATTTCAGTTTCTTCTATGTACTCATACTTGTGTGGTCAGTGTAGTGGATCACCAGTGGTGTATGTGTGAAATGTTTGTTCATGATTTTTTATCATTTCATTTGTTATAGAAACATGTTATATTTCAATTTATTTACTACTTATACACTTTATTAATTTACTAGTTGGTTGATATATAGTTATTTCTATTGTTTTTACTCTTATATGAGGCTATAGTCTTCCCATTATACAACCATTAAACCCTCACAGCTAGTTGGTGGCATCTAGTGTTTGGGGAGGAATGCTTGAGACCTTGTGGAGAACTGGCTCGAGGTACTGGTTTAGTGGAATCCAGGTTGGGATGTTACCAAGTGGTATCAAAGGTTTTCCTTTCCATTTGATTTATTATTTTGGATATGGTATAAAATAATATTAAGAATTTGTTGGAACCTTTGATGGATATCAGATTGGTGAGTCGAGAACACTTGTTCTGGTAAGATGTCCTACATTCCATGGATATGGGATTAGTGTCTTGATTTATGATGTTATAGTGGTATATGACATTATATTTGAGAAATGAACATGTTGTGTAGATGTTATGATTTATTATGGATTAATAGCTCTTGGACCATTTTAATGAGTATGGTGATTGAATTTGAATCTTTCTCAGAAAATGCATGATGCCTCTCATGAATTATTTTTGGCACATATGATTCACATGTTATAGGAATTCTAGTGTGTGATTTTACTATCTATAGAGGCCGATAGTTTCAATTTTCAAAAAAAAATGGTATTTTTCAATATAGGTTTTTTTGGATTCTACAGAATTCAGATGACTTTCATATATATTTCATTCGGATGGTAGGTTAAGTGGATCTATGTTGACATGTTTTATGGTGAGGATTATGGCTCGGTACTCATGCACGGGTTGTTTAGTGACCCTAGTCAGTTAATAGGGAACATGATTCAAAAGAAATACCCCGTGTAGGTTATTATACTTAGGTTATGTTATTTAAAGTGTCAGTAACAAACTATATAGTGTTTCCTTCCATATCATGGAATGACATTCCACTTAACTAATTTTTTTGTGTGGAATGAAATGGATCATTGATGTGATGTTGTGAGAAAACTATTTTCCATAAAAGGATAAACATGGTAGTTGATTAATTTACAAATGTTTATCTATTAAGTTCAAGGAGTGTTATTTTAATAGGTAACATGATGTTTCTCGTAAACTAGACCTTAATGGGGTATTATAGTATATGGATGACAGGTGAGTGTCATTTCAATATCTATTCTGCATTGATATCATGAACCTGAGGGAGTAATTCCTTATGAATATTATTCATGATTATTAGGTCCTAATTAGGTATATGTTGATAGTTTTTATGCTCGTAGGTCAGTTTTATCATCACCACCTTTATAGAGGTTTTTTCTTTTGGTTTAGGTGGTTAGACCTAGATACCCTATTATTAGACTTGATTAGTAAGGCTAGGCGGGAGACTTAGAAGCCCTTGTTTTGACTCATAACCTTATAGGTCAATGTTAATTTTTATCAAGGTAATGCAATGTGATGTTTTAGAAAAGTTTTATGGATGTATTTTTAGGAATATATCTTGGTTATAATCTCATTTGATAATGATACAAAGTTAGTGCTTTAATTTTATAATATAGGAATATTGATGCCTTTAGATTTTGAGGAATCAATAAGGGTTCTTTGGTCTCAATACTAGATTTGATGGGTAGATATATTCATTTTCCTATCCATGTTGACATTTTTTCACTATAGATAATTTAGTCAAAATGTGGGAAGACTCTTATGATTGGAATGACTCCATCCTATAGGAATTTGTGGAATAAATCATGGAATGGGTAATGTTCCATGTTTTAAAATGGAGTTTCAAGGGATCTTCTAGATTGTTTGAACTTTTCATATATTTTGGTAATCCTAGTCTTAGTATTATATAACACACAGTATTATGATTTGGGTGATTAAGGTACATTATTCTTATGCATGGTACTGTTTAAATCATAAATCCTTGAGTGTCCATGTGTGAGATGAGAACCGATGTTTTAAAGAAATTCTATGGGAATAGTTCCACAGGATTTGTGTATAAACGACTAATGTTCCTCCATGGTAGAAGATACATTGGAAATAAATCAGGTTCTGTGAGATGGTTGGTCTGTGGCTAGACCTGGACATGCATTTTCAGGAGATGTGGTGACTTGTGTTGGTTAAAGGAAATTATAGCCTATTTTTATCTGAGAGTGTATCAAGAGAGATATACATGCATTTTTATGGAATCTTAGTGTACTCTTAGTTAGATATAATCATTCTCTATCTTGGACTCATCCTAAGTATGTTGAGATAGCTTCATTGATACTTCAATCTTCTTTTCCTTTCAAATATATTTCATATTTTGATAAAGGAACCTACTAAGGTTACGCTTGAGGAGAAGTATAAGGTAATCCATATGATGGGGAGTTCACCTTTGGTCTTGTGTGGATAATGACCCTTATTTTTAGTTGAAAACCATCAGTGTTGATTAAACCATTCTCTGGAAGTAGGAATGGGTGATGTTATGAGGAGACGATAAGTGTACTCAAATAGTGAGGTGTTCTAGATTGATCGTAGTTAAGTGTCTCCCAAGTGGGAGAGTTATTGATGTTTTGAGACAGTTTGTTGGATAGTTGAGATAGTGTCGTTTTGTAGATGCTCAAGACGATGTTATGGATGCTTGCTTTCCACCTAGGTTTGCCGAGGATTATAAGGCTTTATTTGGGAGTTTGTAATGACCGGTGTTTCTTCAAATTGAAAATTTGAGCAAAAATTTAAATTTTCATTCAGATATTCATAAGGGTTAAAATTTTCATTTTACCCTATCATATGATCTCAAATTATTTGTATGAAAACTTCATTGGTCCTAGAATAGTTTTTTTTACCCTAGGACATGATTTTTGGGAAATTTTTAACTGTTTGGTTTTTTGTGGAATAATTAATATTTAACATTTAATATTTAGTTAATTAAATATAAATTTCTTCACACATGTTCCTTAAGAAATATATTTTGATTGGAGTGTCGTATTGAGATTATTTCTTCTCCATTGATTCTATAATGGGAGCATTTCCTAGTATGGGCATAAACTCATGTTGGGCGTCGATGTCAGGCTTGGGACCCTTTTTCTTTTCTTTTCTTCCTTTTTTCTCTTTTCTTTTCTTAAAATTCCCTTTTTATTATATACCTCCCCCACATGAGGTATTACTCCTTTAAATTAATGGGATGTAATAGAGACATGGAGATATAAAAAGATTTTGGGGAAGACAGGTACCACTACGGACCTTAGGAGGATCCAGATCAGTGTGTGGTTTCCATGGATCACAGAAACTGGAGAATCTTCTGCGGATTGGACCAAAAGGTTAGAAATTTTTTAATTTTTGTGGTAAATCCATATATATTTACCATTTTCTTATTTTAAACCCATTATATCACTTTTTAGGACCCCTTGAGTTTCAATCTATTGATTTTAGGGAAAAAACTGGGGTTTCAACCCTATTTTAGGGGTTTCCCATTCAGAAATCCCAATCACATAGAATATAGTTTAGGATCAAATGTAATGTGTTCTTCTTATATAGGGAATATGGTCTTATGGAAGTAAACAATATGTACACTTATACAAATCATGTACTAGTACTCATTCAAGTTTTCAGTTATATCGCCAGACAGCCTGTGTATGGGTACTTATCTATGAAAGCTACATGACCAGACCTCGGGTTAGCTACACGCTATAAAGAGTTACACGACCGAGAAAAATACATGGCCAGGTACCCCATTTAGGGTACCCTTCCAGACCTCATGTGGGTTTCATACTGTGTATCAGTATATATCCAAGATATATACAAGGCCAGAAGATGTGAAGTACATGGAAATGTATCCCATAGGATCAAATGGAATGTAGTTTAGGATAAAATGTAGTTTAGGATCAAATGTTGGGTGTTCTTCATATTTAGGGAATATGGTATTTTGTAAGTACACACCAATTACATTTATACACATCATGTACTGGTACTCATTCATGTAGTCAAGTACATGGCCAGACACCATGTGTATGGGTACTTAGCTGTGAAAAGTACATGACCAGACCTCATGTTAAAATCACACTATGAAGAGTTACACGACCAAGAAAAATGCATGGATAGGTACCCCATTTAGGGTACACTTCCAGACCTCATTTGGGTTTCACACCATGTAGAATTACATATCCATGCTATATACAAGACCAGATCTTAGGTTAGCTGCACACTATGAAGAGTTACACAACTAAGAAAAATACATGGATAGGTGCCCCATTTATGGTACACTTCCAGACCTCATGTGGGTTTCACACCATGTAGAAGTACATATCCATGCTATATACAAGGCCAGTAGATGTTAAGTACATGGGAATGTTCCCCGTGTAGGGTACACACTGTGTACTTGAATTACATGTCATGTACATGGGTTTTACATCTCAAATACTTCTGGAGTACTCTCCCAGGTGGATCATTGAGGGTACATATTGTGTACCATGGTATGCATGTTTTGTACTCCTCCTTTGATACCCTTTGAGGGTTTTTTATTTCTTTATGAAATAGAGTCAAAATTGGACACACGAGTAGTCCATTTTAAGTTTCTTTTCATGTATATTATAATGGTGAAGCCCTTGAGGTGATTTGAGGACTCTTAGGATGAATTTTTGGAATTTTATTAAAATTATTTTTTCTTCCCCTAGTAATTGAATCAAGTTATCACCTAATAGTGATACCCTTGATATGAGATGGGATATGAGTCATCTCTCTATAGACTTGTATTCTAAGACATTCTTTTTGGTTCAAGATGCCGTCTTATCTTTTGACATAGAGATTCCCATGTAGGATACCTCTACCTTAATACTGTTTTGAGGTCCCCTTATGGGATACCTTCTCATACATTTTAAACTTTGGAATCACTTTTATGATGCCTTTAACTGTTTAATATTTTTTAGGATCCCATGTATGATGCCTCTACCTTTATACACTATTATCAAGAGTCTCATGTAGGATTCCTATTACTATGTAATTTTCTAAGGATCCCATATAGGATGCCTCTATTTACTTATCATCAAGGATCTAATATAGGATTACTCCTTTTACCTTCACTATTTATTATCCTATGTAAGATTACTTTTCTTATGTGTAGACCTCGATGATCCTAAGTGGGATGCCTCTTTAGTGGGTGTCACCTTATAACTCATACAAAACATGTAAGTCATAAGGATGGGGAAGTAGTTGTGGTTTTTAGAATTTTACTAACCACACTCTTTATTTATGAATTCATATGTTTAATGTTGATGTAGTGATATTTACTAGAGGTGATTCCAAGATTTTGGTGGATCATCCTAATGTAATGTGACATTTATCTTTAGGAAGCCCATATGTACTTCAAATGATCAATATAATTTGTTTATTGGTATACCTAGATATTTTTATTGGGATCCACCTTCTAATCATTTTTTTTATTATTATATTATAATTGGAATTCTCATATGTACTTCATGGGTTATGGATTTTGATCCTTTCTGTTTATGATATTCAGGCATGACATCCCTATTTACTATGACACTCAAGGATAATTAAGCTATCTTAAGTGATGGGTGTGATTTCTCTCTCCACGATTGATTACTTGATTATGATATTTGACATGGTTATCCTCACCACTGATGTGACATATAATCAAGTATGATTATTCTCTCTCAAGTGATGGGGATTATTACACTCTCCAAGATCTATTACTTGGCTATGTTTTAGGACATGGAGCTTAGCATCGTTGATATACTCAATGGATGATTACACACTCCACGATTGATGCTTAGGATTCTCCCTAGGGGCTCATGGATACCATTACTACATCTCTTGGAGATAATTACTAGTGATTGGATTATTGATCCATTTATATGAATTGATACTGAGCATGTACATGGATTTGACTATAATTCCTCATAGATCACCTAAGGGTCCACCCCTTAGGGTTCATCCAAGATCCAATATTGTAACCAGATATACAATGATACCTAGGGCTCAGACATTGGACTATATTTACATGTATTTAGTGGCATGAAGTTCATCTCAGTGACCATTTATAAGATTTCAAGTGATTACCTATAATCTTTCATAATAGTGATTGGAGGTGAGTGTGGTTGAACTGAGGGGTAGGACATGTATCCCCCTATGGTGACATGTATTGTTCAGAGACATTATCAGAACTATTAGAAGAAGTTATTGTTGATTAGTATTATAGACCCAGAGATCAACTTAATTATACATGAATTTAGTGGTACAACATCTAGCTCGATTACCTTTTCCCAATATATCCTGATGGTCGGGATTTCAGACCTAAGGATAGACTTCTATTTTTTATGTTAGTTTTCCCGTTATTAAAGTATATTCATATTTGTATATATATATATATGGGAATATGTATAAACATATAAATATAAATATACGTGATGGAACATTTCCCAGTTTACTGGGATCATGGACCCAGGGATCAACTATGGTTTCACTTGGTTTATTTTATTTATCATTTTTAATTATGTCTCGTCTAGGCTTAGTGTATTTCATGAGAATGCACTTCTGATAGTAGATTAATATGTTCATCATTGGGGTGACCTAATAATATTATTTCTCACACAAATATGTGAACCTTGGTGAGTATACATACCTTATGTCTTCTTTTCAGGTTGAGAACAGATACATTGTGGTTGGGGTTGAGGCCCAGGGTTACATGACCAAGAAAAGATACTCATGTGTATTCTTATGATTAGGATGGGAAATATCAACAGGGTCATGGAGAATGAGTAAGGTATGGCTTATAGTTATTAATGGAGCCCTGTACTTTTATTTAATATTATTTTATGTACTACATGTATGGTTGGCCCAGTGAGTGACCATTATCTTATATATGACATGGTTTTTTGGGATTTTATAGAATTAAATTTATTATTCTAGTATATTCCATTTTAGTTTATTTATTACTTATTCACTTTGTTTACTTAATTCTTGTATGATATCTACTTATTTCTATTTTTTACTGAGATATGAGGACATGGTCTCCCTTATGTACCACCTTTATACCATCTCTACTAGTCGGTAGCCTCTGACATAAAGGGATTCATGCGTGAGTCTTTATAGTGAACCGACTTAGGGAACTATTTTAGTGGAATATAGATCAGGACATTACAAGTATATGATTCCCATTCAATCAAATTGAGAATATGGGTTTATAACTGGTTTTGTACTCTTCGACCCTCCTGATATTAGTCATGACACCGAAATTTGATAGTACAAAAGAGGCCTTTGATCCTCTCATCAGTATCATTATTTTAGGTGGATATATATTCACTTTATACACAAGGATTCAATAGACCCCAAGGTCATCAGTTGAATTTTAAGGAATCTTCATATTACCATTAGATAATGAAGATATATTTATATATCTGTGTGTGTGTGTGTGTGTGTGCATTTGAATCTTAGAATACTGATCCCCCTACTGACTCTGTAGATTCCCCTTCAACACTCATCTACCTTGATGTAGACCTAGAATAAGAGGAAGAGGAGGAAGAAGAAGAGGATGTGGATGATCTCAAAGATGCTCATCCAGCATTATAGGAAGGTGTATCTACCACTATTGATGAACTCCAACAAATAAATTTGGGCACATAGAAGGATTTATGACCTAAACTAATTAGTGTGGTTATACCTAGTGAATAGATAGAGGCATAAAATTCCTTCTTAAAGAAACATCAAGATTTATTATCCTAGAATTACATAAAAATTCTTGGCCTCAATCCTAATGTGGATTACAACCAACTAGGGCTACCAGAAAACCATCATGGCTACAAGAAATCATCCATAATGACACATCTAACTCATGCTATCCAACGTGAAGGAAAATTTTATAATATCATCAAGTAAAATTTCATTCAGGAAGTTCAGTACCAAAAGTGGCTTTCTAATATAGTCCTAGTCAAGAATAAAAAAGGTAAAATCAAAATTTTCATCAATTTTAGGGATATAAACATATAATATCCAAAAGATGAATTGTTTTTTCCAATTATAGAACTTATGATTGATGTAAAGGCAAGCTATAAATCCTTATCCTTCATGTATGGATACTGAAGATATAACCAAATCTGAATGTCCTCTTAAGATTAAGAATCCACTATCTTCAGGGAACCTCATGTAGCATATTACTAACAGACAATTCCCTTCATCCTATAGAATGTTGGAACTATATACTAGTAATCCATGCGTCATATATTTAAAACAGTTTTTCGAAATTCAGTCAAGTGCTACGTTAGTGATATGTTAGTAAAATCTCAGTAACGTGTAGACCATATTGCTGACCTTGAGACCTTTTTCAAAGAACCACAACTACACATCATGAAAATGAACCCATTAAAGTTTTCTTTTAGATTTAACTAGGGACATTTTCTTGTCTTTTTAGTATTCTATTTCATCATCGAAGTTAGTTTCAAGAATAAAAAGTCTATCCTAGTAATATTCCCTCATAGAAACCTCATAAATTTGTCAAGACTACGAGGACACCTTGACTACATTTGAATCTTTATAGAAAACCTCACAGGATATTTTTTCCCTATAACCAAGTTGATGAAAAAAGGGGTTATGCATGAATAGATTCACAAATATCAAGAAACATTCAATAGTCTCAAGATGTATTATTAATGTTCACTTGTGCTAATGTCAACTATAGATGGAAAGAAACTAATCTTATACATGACATCCTTAAAGTGATCATTGGGTACTTTCATCACACAAGAGAATGATGCCAGAAATGAAAACATAATCTATTATCTTAGTAAAACCATGCTCAATACTAAGACTCAATATACAGATATCGAGAAGAATTTTCTAGTGTCAATCTTTTTTAATTCATAAATTGAGCCAATGCATTCAACATCATGAAGTATATTTGGTATGTTGAATTGAATCTATCAAGTACATCCTCGACCATCCTATATTGAATAGACATTTGGCATGGTGGTGGTCATCTTGATGTAGTTTGACATTTGATTCATACTGCAAAAGGAAATAAAGGGGAAGGAATTAGAAAATTTCCACAAGAATCACCCTTCATTAGAAGAAATTCTTATGAATACCAAACTATTTTGTAAATAAATATTATCAACCAAATACTCCCTTAGAACATGAGAGATTTATTTTGATAGTGCATCCAAAAGATCAATAGGAAAGCAGATGGAAGACCCTAGGTTCAAATAAAGTTATCTTGGGTGTAATTATTATTTATCCACCAAAGTATATCTTTCCTTATTCTTTCCTGTTATCATTAGGCTTCCCCCAATAATTTGGTAGAATACCATACCCTAATTATAGTCTTAGAACTCAAACTAAAAATTCTTATGACCTATCTAAACATAAAAGTTTACTTGTATCTAATAATCAAGTAGGTCAATAGTGATTACATAATTAGAAAAGAAGAGATAATTCACCTAATTAATTATGTTCAAGGATCGATGGATGAATTCCCCTTAGTTACAATATTGTCACACATCCCATGTTCATAGAATACTCAAGAAGATACATTGGAAAATATAGCTATAGATTTATAATATGCGTATAGAGAAAAAAACTCTCATTATTTCACGTCCAAAAATAGTATCTCCATCTATTCAGAGTGGAATGGAAGATATCAATGAGGTCAATTATAACCCTGAACTAGATAATACTATGAATGGATAGATATACCCACTCTTGGACTATGTCAAGAGATTAATTATTCTGACAGACATGGACAAGAAATAGAAATTATGATCATGGGAAGTAAACATCATCCTCTATGATAGTTCTAGTCAATAAAAGACCCTCTCTAAATTATGCTTTAATGGAATTATCATCAGATCCATTTATAGACAAGATGTTATCACTATTATGTAAGAATTACATGTGGGTCTTTTTGGTTCCCACCATTCAAGAACCAATATTTCTCACTAAATTAAGAGGTGTGGATATTTCTAGCCTTCAAAAAAATGGAATTGCACCCAATACACCAAAAAAGTGACATCCATATCAATTTCAATCCAATTTCATCCATCAACCCCCGAAGTTGTTTCAAACCACCAAATACTTCTATAAATTAACCATATTGGGAATGAAAGTTGGGGGACCATTCCATCTTTATATAGATAAGAATTTTATGTATATCATTACTCATACTGACTTACTCTCTATATGGGTTGAATCAGTACATATCAAGGAAGTCAGTGACAAAATCATCGTTAATTTCTTGAAGTCTAATATCATCATAGTATTTGGTGTCCCTCATATAATATTGATATAAAATGATACTAACTTTTATTCTTCTAAATTTAAAAGGTTTTACCATAAATACAACATTGTTTCCAACCATTCGTCCCACTATCATGTAGTCGAAAACGGACAGATATTGGATTTCAAAAAAAACCCTATCAAACATACTAAAGAAAATGGTGGACAAATGCAATGAATCTTAGATAGAAAAACTTATACATTACATATGGTCCCACCATAGCATAACCCATATTTATATGAAAGATTCCCTTTATTCATTGGTAAACAGGACACAAGAAATTTTTCCCACAAAATAATCCAGTTACCTTCACTCTATACTGCCAGCTACGATCAATATTCCACAATGGTGCCCCCCCCGTAAGTGTTTGGATAAATTGGAATATTTGGATAAGGGTAGAGTGTGTACCTTTAATCATTTAGAGGTTCACCAAAACAAAATAGATTTATATTTCGACAAAAAAAATTCTCCTTTAATCATTTATATAAAGGGAACTTGTTTTGGTCCCCAGGACCCTGATGATACCTAGGAAGAAGACTCTATATCTTGAAAAAAAATTGAAAGGAACTTTTTCAATACATAAGGTCTATTCCAATGGAGCATATTTATTGATCACAATATATAGTGAGAATACAATTTTCCATACCAATACAGGATTTATCAAAAAATATTTCATGTGATTAACAACATATGGTCATAGTCATATGACCTAAAATTAAAAGACACCAACATCATAGCTACATGATGTTAATCTGCAGAGAATTAATCATAACAACATGAAATTAAATTACACTAAGTGATCATTGTTACATAATCCTAAAATTAATGACCCATAGAATCATATTTTACAAGGCGTTAAATTCAATGAAAATTTCTGCATCACAGGACATTAAAATGTAGCCTTACCATATTCAATAGTAATTGGATTCATTATTCAATAGGATGAGGAATCCGCTTGTGATAAGTATTTAAGAATATTCTTATGAGAAGATTTTATAAATTTTTGGGCATCTTTTAATGCATTATCCATAATTAACATGTTTTAAATCCATCTATTTTACATATTTCCTTACCACATGTTATTAAACTGCATGGAATTTTGAGGTCTATATTTTTCTTGATTCTCATTTTGATGAGACACATATTGATGTATGGTTCCCCCAAACTATGTCTAGTGAAAAAACAAAAAACATGTATCCTCATTCCCTATATATGAGTTAATGTTTTGTAGGAAATTATCTCTAGAACAATTTAAAGACCGATTCCTATTCCACAAGATGCATAGCGATGACTTGACCTCCTATCTCAGGAACATACGCAAATTAAAAACTCATGTATGATCAGATTATCTAATGTTTGACTCCACAACATTCCTTCATTCCAGATTTCTTCTACCAGCTAAAAAATCCACTCCATACTAAATGTTGTTATTTGGTCACTACACAGGCTTTCTGTGAATTCCCCCATTGTGAAAATGGAAACCTTCACCATTCCTTGTTTCTCATGTCAATCATAGATCACATGGGCTTAGTATTATTGGTATGGTCCTTCTCTCATGGTCAGGTCACTTTAAAGTCCAAACACTATAACCTTAAACTATGTACATATTATTCAATAGGAACATATCTAATACAAAACTTCATACCTCCTCTTCACAACGGGTATCTTATGTCCTTACTTCTTTATTTCAAAACATTATGATTAACATCCATTTCATATGATATTAAATTGTCCTTTTTTTGAATTCACCGGATAGAACCACTATTACTGGTATTTTTCCCTTACCACACTTATATGTTATGTCATAACTACGCGTGGATTGATTCTCAACTCAATGAGGTACATAGTGACTCCTAGATTATTTTACCTAGGCCCAACTCAAAAAAATGCCTCCAATTTCATATGTATGATCTAGATCTACAAGACATAGTCCAGGGTGTATTCTGAATCCATTTGTGAACTTTTACTCGAAAAAGATAAATTCCTCTCCCTACATACGGACTAGATCTATTCAAGGAACCTTTTTAGAACTACATTTGGATTGATTCTCATCATGATGATATATGTATTGATTCATGGATCCAATATCCAATCCCATATGTAATAGGATAAAGTGATCCATCCTCGCACAAGAACTCAATTATTGTGGGGAATCATTATTTAGAACTATTTGTGGCTTGATTCCTTTCACCACAAGATATATAGTGACACCAAGATCTCAAATCTCAGGTCCAGCCTCAAATATTACCTTCTCTATATACATGTCAGACCTATGTAAGGTATATATTACCTATTCCTGATCAATTATAGTATAATTTTTCCCTTCATAGTTAGTCACATTCCTTTAACAAAACATACTTTATTCCTTGAGAATTTTGGACCCCCAAAATCTTCCATTTTGATATTGGTAAAAAGAATTTACAAATATGATGAAAAAATTTTATTTTACTATGTATAATTTGTATAGAGATGGATTTTTATAATTTTTTCCCCAAATGTGACCTTTCAATAAGAGGTATCTTCTTCATTAGGAGGAAATACTATTATCTTCTTATTCACTTAAGACAGTGTAATAGGAACCTCTTTTTGAACTTGGTCAATGGTCATCCCATACATGCATTTTTCATCCCACTCTCTCAATTCTAAGGTCAGTAAGGCCATGAATTAAAAACTTCCCCTTCCCACCCAAATAATGATAGAGAATTTTTTTTTGGAACACCATTAAACGGATAGTAATTGATACAGGGCCTTAAAAGTCACACCATATTTCCTTGTATCACAATTGAAAATTACACAGAAACATACTTTCCATATGTAATTAAATATCATGGTTCATGTCCCTATCATATGACATAAAATATATGTTATAATAGCCTCTCATCATATCTTGACTCCATAACTACATGTATCTTGACTCTTAAAACCACAGGATATGTAGTGACACATAGATCTAAAATCAAATGTATAGTGGTAACATAAAAGTCCCCATCCCAATATATGAGTCAAATACACATAGGGTATTTTTCATACCATAACTATGTGTGCTTTTATTTTCATCTTAAGGATATATGTAGTAATATCTAGACCCTTCAACCCAGGCCTATCCATGAAAAAAATACCAACCAACTTTATCATATATACTATCTTGCTCTATATATAGAATCGTCTTCCCAGTTATTTCCATCATTGGTATAAATACCTTCAGTGTAACCCATACATTTTTCATTTCACAAATAAAACTTCATGTTTTGGGAAACATAGATCCCCATAATCTTCCTTAATATATCAATAATAAAATTGTATGACTCTAAAGGAAACCATTTTTTGACAATGAATAATATGATCGAATGTGTCTCTATATAATGTGTTCCCTAAATGTGTCCCATCAACTAGAGGTATCTTCATTCCTATGAGAGAATGATTTCATTTCTATAGACCTTTACAATATTGTAAGTGGATTATTCTTTTTGAATTTGGTCTGTGGTCATTTCTTTCATGTTTGTCCCATGACACCTTCTTAGATCTAAGTATCCCCAAGGTTATGACTTATGACTTCCTTCCCATACATACCCTCATATCTAATATATTCCTGAGTAATTTTTTCCAATTCCCTAAAACTACATGGTTTATCGATGGTGCCTTCACCATAAGATGAAAATCCATGAAATGACCATGGGAACTAACCTAAAACCAATCATTTTTTGACAATATAAATTGTACTATGATATCCTAATATTTCTCACATTGTGGATGGATCATCTTCTCTTAGAGATTTTGAGTAACTATTTTGATTGACTCACATAACTATGTGTGTCTTGATTCTCATCTCAATGAGATAGTTAGTGATGCATGGATTCCTTAGGCCCAGCCTCCATAAAAAATTTATGTCCCAATACATAAAATTAATCCTACCATTTGTTCCCCTAACTTTCAAACTTAATATTAGAGAAAAATACTTCCCTTATCTTAAATAAAATTTATATAGGAAGATCTTAACATTTTCCAATACTGACTGAGATGCTTCCCAACATACCACTTAGATTCATCCCCTATTTCTTAAACCACACCCCATTATCTTGGGAAAATCAAATTTCCATAAACACTCTCTGGCTATATGTGATAATAACCTTTGACTCTGAAGGAATCCTTTGTTCTGACAATTCCTAATAATACCAAATATGGATCTGTATAATGTATGCCCCAAATATGTCAAAACATATAGATGCATCTTTGTTCTTAGAAGTGAATTCTTCCATTTTTTATCCCTTTACATAATCAAAATGAATTTTTCCTTTCAAACATGGTCCATGGAAAGTCCTTCTGTACCTATCCCATGTGATCCTCTCTAGATTTGAGAGATCCAACATTAGTTTTTATCATTCATCTCCCCACAACCAAAATATATTAAAGTATTCTTGATTGGGAATATCTTTTGGTTAATTCATGGTCAAATTTGTTAGAGTTACAACATCATTTGATTGGTCCGACTTGCAAGACTGCAAACTACAAATGAAAGGAGACGTAAAACTCAATAAGATGAACACCTACAAATGGTGGCCTGATTAAAGGTTGCTCCATACATTCTTATTAATCTTCACATCATATTTAAGAAAATGTTAGGGTCATAAAATAAGATACATAATGTTTTTAGGGCCTGAAATGTGAACCTATAAATAGTCAAACTAAGCCCTCTATGTCCCTCACCCAAGGAAAAGATTAGATTAAAACAAACGTATGTCCATAAGATTTCAATTCAGATATTCGAAAAGTCCAATACAATATCATTATATCTTCCAAAAAAGTTAAATTAAGTATTAAAGTGGTGTTAATTATACCAATTCCCATCCTTGATCCATGCCAAAAATAAAAAATAAGCAAAATACATTATCCATAATGTTCATATGGTTTATTTTGTTACTCAAGAGTCAAATGATTCATGATATATTGATTTTAGTCTTTTGAAACATTATTAGACGATATGAAGTGACAATAAAAAAAATAAAAAAATTATAATTAAGAATAAAAAAGTTTTTATTCTTTGAAAAAAGTTGAAAATTGGGGGAACATACACAATTTTGAAGCCTCCAAATGATCAATAACCTATGATATTTTTATGCCCACTTGATAGATTCATTGATTTGAATCATTACCACATCAGAGTCTTCTACAACTCGATGTAGTCCAAAAAAAGTTGAAACCACTATTTCTACATCATCACACGGCACTTCTTCTTTCCCAATGGCATCTAGTCTATCTTTTTCTACCTCTTTCACTAGTCGTTTCCCACTATCAGTTTTTCCTTCAACAAAAGATAGTACTTGATTAAGCATATCCAACTCTTGATGGAGACATTCTTCCAATACCCTCTATTTTCATTCTCAAATTTGGTGTTCGGTGGCCAATCCATATTATTCACAAGCCTCATTGTGTAGGATATTTCAGGTTATAGAAAATTATTCCATAGAATCTATAGTTGTGAGAAGATATCGCAACACACTCACTCTATCTTAGACGATGACCATCTCTTTCACCTTGGTGTGAATAGAATAGTAGTCAACCCCCCTCCCCATAACCAAGCATAGAGAACATGTGACACAAATTGGGAAATCCCGATGGTAGATTTGGAAAGGGGGTCTAAGAAATCATCTTCCATATATCTCTACATGCCATTTTCTAAGTGATGAAAAAAAATTCTAGGGTTTCTTGGTCTACATCAAAATCAATTTCCAAGGGAAGGACATAGTGTAGATCTAGGTCAATGAGAGGATGTTTATCATCAACATTTTAAAAATGAGCAAGATCTACTACAGTGGAATTCATGTAAAATTTAGCTGATTGTAAATTTAAGGTAACATGGATCTCAAATATCTATACCAATGCTCCTGAAATTGGTATTTTGCAATCAATTACTAGTAAATAAGAATATGATATGGTCAAGAATTTGAGTGACTCACCTTCACCAACAGGGGTAGTGAACCCCTCAGTCAGCATTCCTCACTAATAGGCTTGGAAATTGCTAAATCTCCAACTCGAGAGTCAACCATAGGATACAATCCTTCTAGGTGGAATTCCCAAAATACACATTTTCTTCTAGATCTGTAACCTCCAAAAGTTCACTCTCAAAAATTGAGCTTATAAGAATGACCATCATCATATTCATAGGGATAGCTGGTTGGGACCAAGTTGTTGGTTCCTCCGTAATTTTGACTTCTGGAGTAATGTTATCAATGTGTCCTAAATAAGTTTTAACCCTGTCAGGAACCTCTTCTAATGAGATAAAATTCATTTTACCTTGAGGAATTGAAACCCTGGATCTTAGAATCTCTATAATTTCACCAGCTTACCTCGAACTTATATCTAATACAAACCTCCCTAGAACTTCATGATCTCAAATTTTTTGAACTAACTAACTTTAGTAACCTATTCTAACCCTTTCTCAAGTTTACTCATAAACAAAATGGGATATACAACATGAATATTTGGTGATGAGGGTACAAAAATCACTTATTCTCCCTAATGAGATAGAATTTTTTTGATTCCTCTCCAACCTATACCTTGTGATCTCCCATGAAGATAGCCTCATAATTATCATAGTAGGTGGGAGATGGGGTGGAAATACCCTTTTTGGGTATGTAATTACTGTCTACTCATTCTCAGATTCCCCAGTAGAACCTTCTTCCATTACCCTTTCATCCATATGATCATCTATCCCAATATTGGTTCATCCAATAATGTATTCTAGAGAAGAAATAGGTGATGAATCTCTACTCACATTCTAAAAAATAGGGTTAAAGAAGTATTAAATACTTTGGTAAGAGAGAAAATAGATTTTATATAAGAGCTCATGCTACCTCTATAGTATAATCGATCATTTATTCCATCATCACCATCATTTATCACACCTAGTCAGAAAATTTAATCCTACCTTTAAAGGAATTTATGGAGATTTATATCTCCTCGAGGTACACATTTTCCTTCTTATAATTTATCTTAAGGAGATATGTTCAAGTGCAGTAACAAACCCATATCCAATAAAATAAATTTCCCTTGCATGAATCGCAGTCTATAAATCCTCGATAGAAACATTCTTCCTTCGGGTGTAAAATTCTTTACAGACTTTAAAAAATGCTTCTAGGATGGGGATGGATAATTCAAAAGAGGAAATAATTATGGTTGGTGTAGGATCAAGTCACCTCATCTACTTCTTTTGAATATCATGTATCACTTCCCTTGGAGTGGGCTGCTTCTAAGCCCCATTTACGAAGAAGAAAGCATATCACAGAGTTCATGTGGAACTAGAAAATTTTCCTCATTAGTTTCTTATAAACCACTATCACTTTATTTTCTCTCACTTTCATTTGGTCTCAAAAACTAATGTACTCATCCTAAAAATATTAATTGACCTTGAAATGATTGAAAAGAGGCATCATGATTCTGGATATAAGCTTCCACCATGATAGGGTTCTCCATATACCAAATGATTTCAAGAATATATATTCCTCCATATTTATTCAAAATGATTTTCTTCCCCTAAAGGAATCTCCCTATTCTTTTATTAAGAATGGAACTTCTCAAGGTGTCCCAATCCCTCCATGACATGAGATATGAGCCCTTTATGTTGTTGTTCACTTGTGGAGATGGTTTAATAGCATATTCCATGAGGTTGACACCAATGTTTTTGAGGGGCTATACCCCATATCTTCAACATCTTATACTATATTTCGTAAATGTGGTGTTTTCTTATTGAAATCCCCTTTATGTGCCTAACAATCCCTATTTTAATCTCTTATAACTCTCCAAACATAGTTACAAGTGGACCTTAAATTATGGGAAATAATTTTTCCAACTAACCATTTGGGTATGAGTGGATCCATGATTCATAATAGGACTTCACATGCCTAGGATTGATAATTGTGGATGGGAGTTCAATTCAGGATCCTGCATCCTCCCATGTGAACATCAACTAAATGTGATGATAGGCCATCAGACGCTTTGAAAAATGTGCACTATTAATTACTGAAGGACACCACATTTGGATTCAATAGAATTGACAACCAAATATGAAGATTGAATACCCTTCACATGTAATTTGTACAATGATTATCATAACATGAATACCCTACCTCAAGGAAATGAGGTTTTCTCACATTGTATAATCACAATATGCATCATTTAGAAGGGTACTAGTAGGATAAGAGTCAGGTACATGCACAAAAAATTCATGACAGATGAGCCTATTCATCACATCAATTAACCACAATCTTAATGAATTCACCCCACATATACACAATATGTAGGTCTTTAATTGAGCATCCAAAATTCACTGGTCATTGTTAAATTCATATCCCCACATATGATCTACTAATCATCCCTAATGGAGTTGGAAGGGGCCGAAAAGATAGTAGGAATACTTTCCCTGATAATCTCTCCCAACAGATGATATATCGATACCACTACTAGGACTATTAGGTAGTTGCATCTCCCAATCGCCAACTAGCCTATCATCATAAAGGTTGAAACTCTGATTTCAGTTCATGATTAATTCATTGATATCAACTATATGCATAAAAACATTTCCAATAAAGGTGACAATCAAACTAATGGATAAAACCTAGTTGAAACTTTCCAACCCCATTATTTAAAGAAACATTCCTCAAGTTTCAGTCAATAAGTTTATGTGCGTCTTTGAGTTCTATTAGTAGGAAAAATCATTGAAATACTGTCATGGGGATCATAACCATTTGGTGTATAAAATACTTGAATGTAGTCAAAAAATGGACATTTAGCTTAGTGTATTGCTCGACATCCTAATGATTCTTTTTTATGCTAAGAAACTCCCTCATGAGAATACGGGTCCTCTTGATGTTATCACACTATGATGAAGGAGGAAGTAACTCATCATACATATCACCATGATGGGTTCTACCATAATCATCCATACATCCCAAATAGAGACACAAATATCCCCATCCAGCAAGTGGAATGTATTGGCATATTGGCTTCATCAGCGTAGAATATAAGGGTTGATGGAACTATTCTAATTAGAAAACATTTATGAAAGCCAAAAAGCCTCATACACTCTAACTTCCTTCAACTGGGCCATGAATTCTTAACATATTTTCTAAACCTAAAAATCCGTACACAATATAGACCAAATGATTCTCTAGGATGAAGATCCCATTTTGATGACCATCTAAGAATCTCATTGGCCATTGATATCCTCATAATCAAGTCATGGAAATGGGTATCTAATTATAGTGATTTTATATCTTCTTCCAGTGATAAATAGGTATATCCCCAAACAAAACCCTTAAAAAGGGTTCATGAATGTGTGAAGCATTTTCCAAGAAATTCACGTAGGGAGCAGTGTTGTATCCATTTAACCAAGAAAATGGTTGAATTATATGATGTGGAATAGGGATAGGGATATCGGGAAGTAGAATGAATCCATAAAGGGGAATCATATTTGATATGGGATGCCTTTTGAGGCCAACACCCATGATCTCTACTAATATCCAATGATGTGGGATGACATCATGTTTCACACCATCATCAACGCTTTAGATCCTGGCATGTCTCCTCTCATCAGGAATGAAAACTGTCTAATTGGGATACATTTTATCCATTTGGTATGAAAAGGCTAAAAAATATAACAAATTTATCAAAGTGGAAAATCATGAATGGTGTGGTATATAGGCTATATAACAAGTAATTTGAACTTTGTATTCAATGAAAAAAATATGCAGATTAACCATCACTATGAAGAGATCATTATTCTATAAATGAAAATAATTAATTCATGGGAACATTACTTCATGGATGAAAATACTTCAGTATGTAAAAAGGACATTTTCAAAGGGAAATCACTATGTGGGGAAGGATGTCATGCTGAAAGCTCAGGACGAATCTCAAAGAGCATGTAGGATTATATGTGAAAATGAGTCTACCTATGAAATTTTATAGGCAAGGGACCTCCTCCAGGTCCACATTCACCACAAAAATCATTTAACCAATACGAATCCTTCCTTGGAATTGACTCTTATTTATTCATATCAGACTGCATTCTATTGGGGGGATTTTTTGGGCTAGGTAAAGTCAATAAATAATCTGATAAATACCTTATGATTTAATAAGGAAAAAAATAAAATGGATAAGGAATTCATAGAGTATAAAATTACTAAAGTAACCAAAGTCTCAAAGTAGCAAGTACCTCTCACATAGGTCACATGCTATATGAGATACCCACACTGCATGGAGCTCTCACAAAAAAAAGAAATTGTTTGCAGGGTGAGATGGTAAATATATTCCCCCATAATTGAATATCCATTTTGAAAGAGAATGTGGTGATATTCCCCCAAAAAATGAATATCCATTTTATTGGAGGAGGTAGTGAAATACCCCCCCCCCCCCCATGCCCTTTTTCATTTATTCGGATAGATTGTGATTTAACACCCCCCAAAAATTTAATTCATTTATAGTGTGAGTTATCCTTTTCTCCACCCTATAAAATACAAATTGTTTTGTGGATAATGTTTTTATAACTCAACCACAAGGCACTAGGCATGTTATGTGGCCAACTGGACAGCCTGGTAAAATGGTTATTTACCCTTTTTATAAATACATGTTCTTTAAATAACAAAAAAGGGGGGATAAATATAGACACACAGATATTGTATAAGACTAGATAAGACTCGTGTAGGTAATTAACCTACCACATACCATGAAGGAGACCCACAAAAAGGATCTATCGGGATAAGACCTATCTAGACACTAGTAAAGGGTTCCCTTACACCTATAAGATAATATAACCATAAAGTATTCCCCTTCATGGAACCCTATGGGATTCCCCACCCAATATAGCTATGACCAGTATATGGAATGGGGTGTCCTTATGGACTTTTTTCCTTCTAACATTGTTTCCTTTTTTCTATGTATAATTAATCCCCATATTGGACCCTTCATGAACTATAAAAATTACTTCATGTATATCCTATGAAAACCCATGACTTCTTCCTTTAAGATCACCCCAATAACCACATGACACATTTGGCCTAGGGACAAGACACACCAATGTGTCACCCATTCATCTTGTATTCCCAAGTAAACCAAATTCATTTATTAATATCCTAGTGGTTGGTATCCTCAAAATGTTCACAATATTTCATTCTCATGGTAATGATGATCCCTACATTAGGTATAGTGGTAGATGGATTATCTGGTTACGCTGTGACATCTGTCACCCATAACAAAACCCTCTTACTCTCTTCCTCCTATAAAAAGGGGAGGGGGTATCTTTATATGGGGATTACTCCTAGAGTAAGCCCATATCCTTTCATGTGTGAAATTATCCAACCTTCCATATCCACACCCTCATCCACCAGTGGACAAAAGATATTGTTTAAATTTTCAAATATTCTAATTCCTCATGTTTCTCACACTGAGAATGAATCACATGGGAATAGAGGTTAGTGTCAATCATGTCATCAGCATGATAAAATATCCACTAGGAAATATTATTTTGTATAATCCCAAAAAAATTATCAACACCTCAATGGGACATACTTCTAATAAGGTAACCCATTGGGACTCTTACAAAGGTTTAGTCCCCATCCATTTAAACTACGTGGACTTTGACTTATATCTAAATAGGATATGTTCAAATACTCCCTGAGATTCAATCCCAGTATGCCAAACCCACCCTAAATGTTTCTAGTTCATATTCATTGTGGGTTAATTTTCAACCTGGAGATCTATATTCTTTTCGGTCCCATTATTATGCTTTATAGTAAATCATTCACCAACTTTAGTTGTTCCATTTCATATAGGTTTCCTTACAGCATGAAGTTGAACTACAGGTTTTAGTCCTTGTCACATAAAACTAAAAGTTATGTTGTATACTGTTTTTTCTGACACTTTCACCAGGGCATGTGCATCTGTCTGTTTCGGATGACAAAGACGCACTGACTGTTTCCCCGCATTCCCTCTTTCCAAAGGCGGGCGACATCTGTCACTTATTCAGGGATGTTTTTTCCTTGATTAAAACGGGATGATGGGATGTTAGTTCCTCCTTCTATGGATTCCTCCTGGGAACTTGTCACCTTGTATGGGTCTCCCTTATAGATTCAAACGTTGTTTGTGAAACTCTTCCTAGTTCCATATCTTCAAGGACATCAGTTAATTACACTGCTTATGTCAGGATATTCCATTGGGTCTTGACATGGAAGCAACCTTCGGTCGAGGGAGTAGTCACATTGGACCTTAGTGGCATGTTTGGATGTCGGAACACTGGCGTTTCTAGATTTCTTCCCCTTATGATAGGGCTTCTCGAGGGCATAGAAGCCTGAAGCATCCCACGTCAAATGCGAGGAATTATATGCCATAGGCATGTCTCTGAGATTTTCTTCAGCTTCCCATGTTTAACACAGGGTATGTCGTGAGATTAATGTCTAGAGTGGATGGATCAGACAAATCATAACACTGACTAGAGTGGATCAGATGAGTGCAACCCCTATAGGGAACACTGATGTTGGGATAACACATGGTTAGTTACCCGATTTATACTAGATGTAATAGTGAAGAGGTGAATGGCATGATTTCACCGAGATGTGGTGACCCAGGTAAGAATCAGTATGGATGACGGAGAGTTAAATGAATTTTTGGGGAAATGAGACGGAACTATCTTGAAGGTTACAGTAGTATTGGGCTTGATCCTCCAAGAGAATTCCTATGTATCCCCGGGGTAGGGAATCAAAGTCCACATAGTTAGGTGGGCCAATGGGATCAGGGTGTATTCATTGGATGATAACCAAATGATATATGGGGGCTTAAGCGTGGTTAGCAGCCCGAGGATGGTCTAACACTACTAGGATGGACCAAGGATGTGGGTCCCAACAAATGGGACTATGACGTCTTACCATTGATTGATGACTACAACGACTTTCCTCTATTTGAGGAGTAAAAAAATAGCTTACCTCTGAATGGGGTTGACAATGGATTACGGATGAATAGGGGGTCACAACGGCTTACCGCTGGATGGGAGGATAGTCTAGTGTCTTGCAGGACAAAAAGTGACGTACAGTTTAATGTCGTGCATGACGGGGTGGACTGACGCGAAGTGGTTGGGACCAATAGGTGTTGGTATTGAACCTTAGGAAGTCTTCCTACATACCTTTCCTTATAAAAGATCAAAGTCCACAATGTTCAGGAGAGTTGGTGAACCGATGTAAAGGGGGTCGGGGAAAATGGTTGTTGGGATTGAACCTCAGGAAGGCTTTCTATGTACCTTGCCTTGGCAAGGATCAAAGACCACATAGTTCAGGAAGATGTTTGGGGAACCAACGTAAAGTGGATCGTGACCAATTGTTGTTGGGATTGATCCTGAGGGAGGATTCCTGCATACCTTACCTTGGAAAGGATTAAAGTCCACATAGTTCAGGAGAGTTGGTGAAACGATGTGACGTGTTCGGGACCAATAATTGTTGGGATTGAACCTCAGGGAGGCTTCCAACATACAATTCCTTGGAAAGGATTAAAGTCCATGTAGTTCAGGATGGTATTTGGGGATTACACTCTAGGCTGCCCGAAGAGGATTCCATAGTCAATGATTACTCTAAGCACACGTGATTCATGCTTGGTGTGAGAAACAAGAGGCAGAAAAGACCTAATGATCACGTCGCAAAAGTTGCGTCTGTGGGAAGTGAAGTGGGGCTTACACATGGTTATCATCCCAAAATGGAAACATGGGATTTTGTGTGGTCTGCATCCCAAAGAGGAAATAGGGGCTTACACGTGCTTATATGCTCAAGGAGATGGAGATTTGGACTTACTCTAGGATGGAGGCCTGGGTGGAATCAAATTTCAACTGGAGAGGGATTTTTCATAGAATAGAAGAGGGTTATGGTCCCCATCCTCCCTCCTCTGGTCTTTGAAACCAAATAAGAAAGGAGAAGCAGGGGTGCTACCTACTATAATAAAGGCTATGGGATTACACCAAGGTGGATTCCCTTCCCCACGGACTGGCACCGCTCTGAAAAAGAGGATCTAATTCCATGTGAGCAAATATATCACTTTTGTGGGGAAGAGTGGGTGTAGAGAATGTCTGAGACGGGGAGCCCCACGTAGAGTGTGTGGGGTGAGGTCACAGTTTAACGTCATGTACTGAGGATGATGGTGCTTGGCAGTTTAACGTCCAATATCTTAGATCAGGTGGGTTCAATCAACCCCCTAGGACTTACATAACTGATACCCGTATGCCATTGGGGAAGGGAAGTCATTAGCAATGCCCGGTGAAGGGGTTTTATGGAGTGATCCATTGAGGGGGTCACGTTAGCATGGCTATGCGAAGAAGCAATAGCCATTAGAGTGGATATGAGAAGAATCATAAGGCTAGTGAACCAATGGGAAGCACCACCCAAGGGACATTGAAATCACTTCATGCAAACCTTTAGGGTTGCATGGGAATGGGAGTTGCTGAGAAAAGGGGTTCACAGGTAGATGCCTCGTAAAGATCTGGTGCTCTATAGAGTGGAGGGGCTTCGTGATAGGGTATTCTTCATGAATTGAAGTATCCTAGCCTATGAATACGTAATAGGTGAATATGGAAGGGGCTTCACGAAGTGGAATGTAATTTGAGGAGTAGTGCTTCGCAAATCAAGGGTGCCCTGTGAAGCATAACATTGCAAAGTAATGTCCTTCATGGAGCACAGTGACCCTGCTTTAGCATGTGGGTTACATGTTCATGGAGGGTCCTTCATGAAGCATTAGTGCTCTGCAAAGACTTGAGTCCCCTTGGGGATCCCCTTTCTTCGTGGAGGCCTGTGGGCTCTATAAATGGCATCCCTCTTTGAAGAGGGGTTGAATTCAAGAAAAGGGAAAGGCACATCATGATGATAAAGTACCATGAAGAGCTCATGGTTTGTAGAGAAAAATTTGCTTCACTATTTGAGATCTAATAAGGTGAAAGGTTGGAGGATCCATCCTTTGGGCTCGAGGGGAGCCTGATATTTATAGGCAAGAGGCAACGCAAAGTAGATCTCACTTGGTGTGAATACACATGGAATTTTTTCGTAACCGCGAATTCTCCCGCCTCCTTTCTTCACGGAGGCTTCAAAAATGTCAAACCAGTTCACGGAGCCTCCTGCCTCCTTGATCTATTGTGGCTTTTGGAAACGTCAAAATGGTTAATAGATCCTCCCACCTTCTTGATCCATGGTGGCTTCAAAAATGTTAAATGGGTTCACAAATCCTCTCAAATCCTTGATCCACAGCGGTTTCGCAGAAGGGGGAGCTTCACGCCAGTCGTGGTGCCGCGGGGCTCCACGAACAAGCTTCGTAAGCCCACCCCAAAGTCTTTTTGTTTGTTCTTCCCCTTACCAAATTTTGGCACCAAAAAATTCCTCCCCTCTGACTTGGAGATGAGGAGAAGGAAAGGGTCAATGTTTTAGGATTAATCGCCAAAACTTCATGGACAATCGGGAAGAGGGCTCATGAATGAGGCTTGCGAGGTGGAGGGGCAACACACTAGCTGAGAGCGACATGATGATTTTCATGGCCGGACACGTCGTGAAGCACGAGGGGTCATCTCCTATAAATAGGGGAGGGTGACCTCTCTTTTTTTCTTTTCTCACCTCCATGTTTTGGCATATATCACTCTCGATTCGTGAGGCTCTGCATACTCCGTGATTACTCTCTACGAATCAGGCTTTTCGCTTCGCAGTGTATAGTGATTCTATGACTCCGTGATGGAGTGCTCCATGGATTCCGTCTAAAATTCGGGGTAGGGCTCTATGATTTCTATGCTGTGACCGATCTCAACGAACACGCTCTATGAAAGAGCTTCACAAACCAGAACCAAAAAATTAAAAGTTCCAAAGACTGAATGGATAACGAGGAAGCTATCAGGGGGGTCCTTTTGGATGCTTCTCGAAGGAAGGAAATGGTGGACATCTCAGGTATTAGGGGAGTTTGTACATATCCATTATGACCATAATTCACTGGTGGAAATGTTGTCAGAAATCCAGAAATACTACCAGTTGTGTAGGAGGCTTCCTCTGTATGGATTTGGTCTGAGGGATGACGTCTCCATCCTAGAAGCGAGTAGGGAAGAGCTAGATTATTGGTTTAAGAGCATACCATTCCATCGCCAATGGTTTGGGGTAGATGACGGCCATGCTCGAGAGGACTTCACACCTAACAATTCAGACTATCTGTACAATCATTTGAACAACGCTGAAAGGAAGGAACTGCTTCCAGATACATATCCCCCACTGTACCATACCATTTTAAAGGTAGCCTTGGGGAACTCGAAGAAGGGGTGATCTAATGAGTGGTATCTATGCCATGGAGGAAACTTCACAGATGATTGGGCCTGGGCCTACTGGGTAGGTGCCTCGTGCGAAGAGTTTGGGGCATAGCTGAGGAGAGTGGGCATGTATGAGGCTTCTTGGCACTCCCAGTTCCATATCTATCAGCCGAAGTAGTTGATGCCAAAGTTGTTGATCAGATGGTTTTTGAGGACCAATACCTTCCATTTGCACCATGGGGAGGTCAGCATTAGTCTATGGGAGCTGCATCAAATCTTGTGGGTTCCAATACTAGGCGTGATGTATGATGAGTTCCCCCATGTTATGGGTGCATGGAAAGATCTTGAGAAGATGCCACTGCTGGAGATGGCGTTAGGGAACCTAGTGTTTGGAGACGAGAATCAGTTGGTGAGGGACTTCTATTTTAAACTCTAGTTCAAGATATTCTTGAACATCACAGAAAATAGGAAGTTCCTTGTGAGGCCTCAGACATTCCCAAAGGGGGCCCAACGGGGCAAGGAGCACTTGTACTGGCGACTCTTGGAGGATAACCAGTTGAAGATGTGGGGATTTAGCACCAGTACCGAGTAGTAGCTGGTAGTCAGGTTGGCTACTTTCATTACAGTGCTCATTTGTGGTTGGATCCTGCTGGTGAGAGAGATGAACATGGGCATGCGATTGAGCACCTTTATCATGGAATCCATGATGGTGATAGGAGGACGGGTCAACCTCAAGATCTCGATGCTCACAAAGACCATCTCCCCTCTAGGATCAAACTTCCATCAGTCCATTCTGAATGTTGTAGGGAGCTTTCTAGCCAAGCTGACCATGTAGGTGATACTGAATGAGGTCTAGAAGGCTGAAAAGTTCAATTTTCACCCGTTCCTATTGCCAAAGGGTGTGTTAACTGATGATGGCTAGGGAACAGAACAGTATTTTTCCTACCTCTTGACCTTTATAGGTGGAGTCCTAGTGGACCTCAAGCCCCTATATGAGCCATATATCCCACATATATTTGGGAGGAAATTTCAGTGTATGCAGCGGTAGACCCTGTGGGTCTATTTGGGGGTGCGCTATAAGGATCACCCATGTGTAATGAGGTAGATGTGGCTCATGTTCACAAGGGAGGATGGGAAGGTGAAGAATGAGTTGCCTCCTCCCATGGTTTTCTTATGGCTAGTGAAGGAGTATGCCAAGATCTAGGACGTGGACTACCATGGGAATATGCTGAAGTAGTCAACCACTCGGGCCAGTGATGGGGTACCTCCACAACCTCGTGGCTGGGGCAGAAAGGTAGCGAGGACATCTCACTGTGGTGGAACTACAGTGGTGGCAAGGCCCATACCAGTCTAAGGGGAGGTAGTAGAAAATATAGCGGCGGCAGTAGACCCAGTGATCCCATAGGATCAGATTCATACAGAGGGGAGGCCACTAAATGGATTTCACAAGATATCCACTCACGCTTTCGGGAAGCGGATGTGCCATATAGACATTTCAGAGAACGTTTTCTTCCCTAAAGCATGGGAAATATGGGATATCAACTGGCAATTTCTCATCCTTTCTAATATGTGGCAACACCTGATCTATCTCGGGATGGATTTTTCAGGGACCGGACCTGTCAGGGCCAGTTTTGCGGTGTCCCAGGCAGAGGGGGAGCGATACCTGGTCGAGATGAAGGACTTTGTGCACACCCAGGGTGCTCCATGTCCAAGGAAATATCGAGTAATGGTGTTTTTGGATTGTACCCCCCCCCCCATAGTTTTCGGTTTCTGAATATAGGGAGAACTTCCCTCTTCTAGAAGAATCGGACGAATCCTCCTTGGGGGAGGATGCCCGTAGAGGGAGTCCTTTGCGGGAGGGTGATGTTGGCGATTCAGACCCAGAACATGAAGAGATTGAATAGGATCTCAAGGTAAAACCCTAATACATTTCCTCAGGATCCACATCCAGTTACATTGGAACCCTCACTAATATTTGAACTATACAGGAGGGCCTCATACACAGAACTCATTCCCACCTTATAGTAGATGCAGATCTGATCCCTACAGTATCTACACCTACAAATGTGGTGATTACCACATCCAGTGGGTCCAGGACACCCAAGGTGGTTCCTCTGTTGTTTTCAAACATCCTAATAATATATAAAGTGTCATGCCTCAGGGTCCCAATGGTAACAACACAGGAGAGAGAATGACAATTTGATCTCTTTAAGTCTAATTTATCGAATTCTTGTCTGTCACCCATTGATCATTTTAATTGATGTATGTGCAATTCTTGGTATGCATAGTTCTTCAAATGGTGTGGTATACCTTGTCAAGGATTGTTGGTACTCCTGAAATTTCATTTCCCATGGGAATGTTAGTGTTCATAGAAGCGGACACCCAAAATGACCAAATTGTGGCACTCCCGATCATCGGTGGGACTTTTAACAGGACATAGACTCATATCATTGAGGTGGGATTCGATGATGAAGATCGATTGGATAACATGGATCCTACCATACCTGATCATACACTAGATGTAGACCCTACTGATAAGTACTTGGGAGCGTTCCTCGCATATGAACCTGCTGACTCAGTGGATCGGGACGAGACGACCACTGATGATAAGGATAGAAATATCATTCCTTTTCGATCAAGGAAGATATTTAAACGATTCATTGTTGACAACCCTCAAACACAATGGATAGACCAGATGGGGAGGATTCGGTCCCAGTTGCATGAACTATGTACTGGGGGAGTGGATTCTCAACGTCCTCACATGCTTTTAAGAGATCTAATAGTGGATAATATCTGGGAATATGATTGGGGCCTTGGTGTGGGTTGGAAGTGGAGAAAATTGGTGAACATCAAGAGGCTCCAGGAGGCTGAAAATTAGATTCAATGGCTACATGTCAGGGTATTTGAGCATTCTACTTTCCTCACAGGGCAATCAGAGATCATATTTCGGATGAAGGCCCAGCTGGCAGAGGCCGAGGAGCATATGAATCAAACCACCGCAGTGATGGATATCATTCGGAGCGATGAGTAGTGGTCCCAGATTACAGCTGAAAAACTGTGCCCCATTGCTGTCGAGGAGGAGAAAGAACTGAATAGGCGATATTGAATCCTTAATTCCACAATATAGAGGGTGGCGGAGCTACAACACTCTTTTGACGGGGTCAACTCGTCCATGGGAGGGGTCGATCTTCGAGTACAGTTATGCATGTAACTTTTGGATGCACTTTCATGCTTTTAGTTTTCATGCTAGTTGCATTCATGAGTTCTGTTATTCGTATTTCAATTCTATGACATTCATGGAACATCCAGTGATCATTCCCTAAGCTCAAATGGGTTGGGCCCGATGCGAGAAATAAGGGATGAACACCTTGTCATTCCATCCAAATATAAGAGTGCAAACCTGGATTTGGGCATCTGAGGTTTGAACAACCATTCTAGATTTCTAGGAAGAAATATAGAGGCCTGACTAGAGAACAAAGATGTCCAAATAATCGACTTTCCATTTTCTCAATGTGCTCTAGTGCACGATCAGGGTAATACCAGGGGTGTTGGAATTAATCCGAACATAGGGGAGTGGGAACTGTGAATCACAATACCCAAGATTTGGAACACTGTGGGGGTTGCGTGAGAGTGAAGGATGACAATTGACTGTGTTAGAAATACATTATTCTAATTTCATTAGCCTGAAATGGAGATAACAAATGAGGGCCGACTGTTGACCATGTTCGAAACATGGGGCATAACTCAAAATGCTACCCATTAGTCTTTCGGAACATTGGCCCAGGGCAGTAGGTGAGCCATAGGCCAAGCATCCATACTATTAGGGGGTTCTTTAAGACGTGAAAGAGGATGAGGGTCCAAATAAATGGTATGAAAAGTGTGGAGTGTGGAGTGATGGGTTGTTCTAATGGAGTCCAACACTCATGAAATTATGCCACTATGGTGAAGACCCATTAGATGGGCGCATCTGTATGATCGGGGATCATACCTATTTTTAAATAGGAACTCTATGAAGAGGAACTAGAATTACTTTTAGTTTTACATCATATGGATGAAAATGATTAATGGAATGGTTTAACATCATATGACCAGGACGTTGCACACAGTTTTATGATCATATTACATGACCCAAAATCGAGGATGAGAGGCTAGAAGGTTTAATCACCCTAGGGCTGGGCCTGAGGCATAATACATGAGAATCTCTATTTATTCTATAAGGGTGATAATCAAGCCAAACGTAGTTCTTAAAGAACGGTGTGGTCATAGACCAAAGTTGGTAGTGATAACATTCCCTAGCAAGGAAACTGATGCATCCCATGATTAACCTAGGGAATCCGGAACATGTTCAGTGTAAAACCATATTTTAGTGTCTTCCATTGAGTAAATATGGAATCATGCAGTTTAACCTCATATGATTGGATTGGGAGTGAAAGGGAAGATCCTAGGAAGAGATCACGTGATACGGTAGCCATAAACTTGATGTGAATAAGGACATAAGAAGTCCACAATACACCATGTATCCCTAGATGAAGTTTTTTTCAGGTTGATGGACCACAAGTGAAAGTTAGGATGGGCCCAAGTCATGGTCCCTAGACGTTCCTATGTACCCCCATTAGGATGGGAATCAAGCCATAGTTCTGAGAGCGCAGTTTAACATCATGCAGGACGATGAAAGGCATGTATGGCTTGGATGCGCCAGTACACATCCTACCAAAACTAATAATCCCACATGAGTCATGCTTGATGTGGTAAACAAGGAGTAGTTATGGTACTTTCCTAGGACGAGAAGGCACATGTTAGCAGTGATAGGGAACTAGGTGAATGGCATCCCAATAATGCAGAGCCGCCTACCTAACGCACCTAGATGCGTAAAGGGGTAAAGCTGAGTTTGTTGGAATTCCACATGAACATGAGGAAGTGGAAATAAGTGAATCATGATGCTAGATATCTAGAGGAAAATGAAGGTGGTATGAAGATAAGGGATAACTGTTGACCGTGTTCGAAACATAGTATCATTATCACGTTAGCCTGGAATGGGGATAGACAAATGAGGGTCAACCGCTGACCATGTTTGAAACACAAGGCATGTTGCCAATGTCGCCCGAGGTCCTTGGGGACATTGGCCCAAGAGGGTAGGTAAGCCAATGTGGCATTAGACCAGGCCATAAAGGGGGGGTCCCTTTAGACGTGGAAGTGGATGAGGAGCCAAATAACAGGCTCACGATGCTTATACATGCAATGAGGGGAATGTCCCCATGAAAATTCCACACTTCAAGCTCTTTGTCACAACCCATATATGTACAACAATAAAATTTATTGGATAGATGGATTTGAGTCCCTTTCCGAGTACAAAGTCACTGGGGTTCCATGCATCCATCTTAAGGTCGTAGGATGGGCCATTAAGGGGAGCATGATATAATAGACATTGCACAGGGCGGCGAAGTAGCCAAACCTGATCCATAGTTCCTATTGGGAGATCTTAGTTTAGGGTTATAGAACTCAGACGAGATTGGGAAATGACAATGGAGTAATGTGGTGTGGCTGTTGTGAAACCTGGCGTGAATGGGAACCCAAGAGTTACTCACCACACCACATGTTCCTAAAATATTTTGGACCAAGGGGATAAACAGAGGGGGTAGGATTATAGATTCTTAGGGCTGGACCATCAGATGGAATTTCTGGGTGTTCCTATGTATCCCATGAAGATGGGAATCAATCCATATGTAGTTATTGAAGATGTCGTATAGTTTAACATCTTGAGGTATGGACGCAGAGTGGTCTTAGTTTATGGTCATAGATCTCAGACAATATATGGAACTGAAAAAGGGAGACAGATGGTGAAGTAATTACTAAACCCAATGTGGATGAGGATAGTAGGAGTCTATATCACCACAATGTGATCCCCGAAAAACTTCTAGGTTAGGGGACCAAAATGAAAGTTAGGATGGGCCCAAGGCATAGTGCTCGGGTGTTCCTACATACCCCATGAGGATGGGAATAAATCTATATGTAGTTCTAAATGTGGAACGGTAAAATACTAGTGCCAGGGATAATAAGGTCATGCAGGTCTGGCATCTACACGAAAAGAAGAAACATTTGATAGATCTTGTTTGTCCTTTAGGATAAATGTGTGTTTTGTTTTTGAAGTGATGGACCTTGGATGGAGAGTCCAAGCATATTCACAAGAATCAAGCAATATGCAGGTGTCAACAAATGGTATGATGGGTGACTGATACCAAACATGATGTTCTCTCGAATAAGGTCACCACGATGTAGTGTCATTTTTTATTGTGCGGCCAGGACAATAATGTCACAGTTTAAGGTTATGTGGTAGGACCAACCATGCATTTTAATGTCGTGCAATAAAGACGAAATAGTTTAAAGTCATGTGGGACTAATAGAAGCATAATTTAAAGTCATATGGCTCAGACATATACAGGAGAGTTGAGGTTCAATAGGGGATGTGCACAGTGTGATAAAGAATACCCGACATGAATGAGGATGAAGTACACATCACACCATGCATGATTCTAGGAAAGAAACCATGGGTCAAGGGGCCATAAAAGGATTGAGAATATGGGGAAAGACAGACTAGCTCTCAAAAGGGAGTTACGTGGTGAATTTCTTGAAAACCAGATGTGAATGAGGGCATAAGCCCACAAATGCCACACCACACAATCCTATAAGATTCGGGGCCTAAAATGATGAACAGAAGTGATAATTAGTGAAATCTAAGCTGGACCTAAAGACTAGATATCTGGGTATTCCTACGTATCCCATGAGTATGGGAATCAAGAGAGACATAGTTCTAAGGAGAATATGTATAAGGAGATCTTTGTTTAAGGTCATATAGCTTAGACCAAGAAGAATTGAAACTCTTCCAAGTGAGCACAGTTCTCGATCTAATACATAAGTCCATGTGAGTCAAACATGTTGTGGGAAACAAGGTAGAAAGAAGTTTTTTCAACACAATGGATACACATAATGGGGATTTTGGTGTGGAGCCCCAAATAACGACTTACCATGGCTCCATCCTCCTAACATGGAAATGTGCACTGAGGGATAGTACCAGGAGTGTCAAAATTCCACTTGGACATGATGGGGCAGAGAATGATGTGAATCATGAAACTGACATTTAAGGCTTGAGGGGGTTGGTGTGACGATGGAGTATAACTATTTACCATGTTCAAAACACAGCATCCATATCATGTGACCTGAAATGGGAACAACAAATGAGCATCAACCGCTGACCATATTTGCAGCATGAGACTTGTTTCAATTTGTTGTTCAAAACCCTCGAGGCCATTGGCTCGTAGTGGTTGGAGAGCCCCTGGGATGAGAATACATTCCATTTGGGGGTCCCTTCTGATGTGAAATATAATGAAATCCTAAATTAAGGGGAACACAAAGCCTAAAAAATGGGTGAAAACATGTCTAGGTAGAATCTGACACACCCGATTCTGAACCAGAGTACTCCAGGGCACATTGGAAAATCGCCGAAGAGGGTTGAGGGAAAAAACTTAAAATAAACCGACTCGAAAAGAAGATTGTAGGTAAAGGGAGTGAAGGGCGCTTATGAGAGAGAGGTACGTGGCATGGTTTTTAAAAACCTTGCGTGAATGGGGATACAAGACCATACCACACCACACACCCTCCCTTCTGTAGGACTAAGGCCAAGAGACCAGAATGATAAGGAGGTTTCTAAGAGATGGGTTTGGAAATGAAGACTATACATTCAGGTGGTCCTACGTATCCCATAAGGATGGAAATCCAGCCACACATAGTTCTAGAGAAGGATGCTTTGCAGTTTAATGTCATACAACAAGGATGCAAATAGGGGAAAGGTACCCTAATGAGGGATGTGTATGGAATGGAGAGTAGCCTATGGTGATGAGGGAATAATATCATACCACATCATATAATCCAGAACAAACACTTGGGCCAAGGGGTTAAAGAGGTTGAGGGACTGAAACAGGAAGTCCCAATCAGTTCTCAGTTTAACGTCTTGCGGTAACGATGATGGTGCTATTAGTTTAAGGCCATAGGAATCAGACTGTAGATGCCTATATTAATGTCATATGAATGGGAAAACTAAGTAAAGATGTTTAATAATTATGCCAATGGACAACCACAAAGCGGTAATGGCGATAGAGGATAATTATTGACCATGTTTGCAACGTAGTATCCGTTTTTGTGTGACCCGGATTTGGGGGTAGACAATTGAGCATCGACCATTGACCATATTTGCAACATGAGACTTGTATCAATATTTCATTTGATGTCCTCAAGAACGTCGGCCTGAATTGGTAGGAGAACCCTTGGGCCAAGAATCTACATTTTCCGGGGGTCCTTTTGGATATAGAAGATAATGGAAACCCAAATGATGGGGCTCACAGAGCATGGCTGGTCCTCTGCTCGTGGAAAGGATGGTAAATTAAGGAGGGATGTCTTAATCGGATATGTGTGGCATGGAAAAATATCCTGGAATTAGTGAGGAAACGAGTCCATACCACACCAGAAAATCCGAAATGAGAACTTGGGACATGGGTCCAAAAGGGTCGAGGGATCTAAGGTTGGGAGTCCCGGAAAACTGTAGCCATATGACCTCTATTTCGGGAACTGACTTATCATAGATCCTAAGACTAGGTGAGAAATGCTCGGTGTGGGATACAAGGAGTATTACTAGGATCTCCCCATCAAATAAGGGTCTGAAATCTAGAATCACACTCCTGCATGAGGCAGACTAAAGCTTGAAGAGACAGCAGGGCAGAATGAACCACTACACTCAATTTTTGGGACATATGGGGGTGGTGACAATGACAAAGGATAGTTGTTGACTGGATTCGAAACACATCATCCATATCATGTGACCTGAAATGGGAACAAAAAATGAGCATCAACTGCTAACCATATTCGCAACGCGGGACTTGTATCATTTTTTTGTTTGAAACCCTCGAGGGAGATGGCCTGTAATAGTAGGAGAGCCCTTAGGCCAAGCATCCATGCCATTTGGGGGTCCCTTCGGGTGTGAAAGATAATGTATTCACAAATACATGGAGTGTGTGAAGCATAAATATGGCCATGTAATTTGACGTCATGTAGGATAGTGGAAGAGGTGGAGATGTTTAGGGGGAGGGACACATGGTACGGTCATGATGAACTCATCGTGAATGAAGGAAAAATACTGTACCACACCATGTGTTTCAACCCAATGGGAGATCCTGATGTTTGGGGCTGGTCTTACGAACAAAATTTCTGGGCGTTCTTATGTATCCCATAAGGATGGGAATCAAGCCATACGTAGTCCTGAAGGCCAAGCAGTTTAGCGTTGTGTGGTGAGGACGTGAAAGAATAGAAGAATGAGGGAGGGAACATGGTGCAATCATCATAATCATGACATGAGTTGGGAAAAATAAACCAACACGGCACCATGTGGTATCCTCTAAGAAAACTATACCCAGGGGGGGATAGTTAAAGATGAAACTGGGGGTTGGACTCAAGACGAAGCGCCTGAACATTCTTACATACCCCATGAGGATGGGAATCAATCCATACATAGTTCTTGCAGTTTAACGTCTTGTAAGATGACACACAATTTAACGTCATGTGGGAAATAACAGTTTAAGGTTGTGTGGGACCATGTACAGTTTAACGTCCTGTAAAATGACATACAGTCCAACGTCAAGCAAGACAGTATATAGTTTAATTTCATGCGGGAGGACATGCAGTTTAATGTCATGCAGGATAGTAAGCATTTTAACGTCATGCAGGACAACATAAAGTTTAATGTCATGTGGTAAATTTTACAATATAAGGTCATGTTGGACCGGACAGTTTAGGTTCATGTGGGGCCCTTCTTACTCAGGCAATCTATTTCTCGAGGAACATGGAATTAGTGGGAGGAGTTATACGCTCTCCATACATGGTAACCAAAGAGTATAGGCCATTAGGGTAAACCTTGTGAATAATGTAATGTCCTACCCATTTGGGATCCAACATGGGTGGTTTTCTGCCAGGTATCATTGGTGTTCTTAGGGACAATACCAAGTTGTCTTGCAAGAAGAAGCAGAGGTGGAATTTCTTGTTGAAAGCTCTAGCTATCTTGTTCTGATGCCTTTATAGATTATTCAGGGCATAAAGATTGTTCTCATTGAGTGCTTCCAACTCAGCCAAATGGATTTCAGCTACTTTATCCAGCGCTTTATGATCATAGATAGTTGTGCGCAATGAGGGAAATTAAATCTCAATGGGCAAGATAGCCTATGTTCCATACACAAGGGAATATGGGGTCACCTGGGTGGAATTACGAGTCGTCGTCTGATAATCCCAAAGGGCATTGGGGAGCTTGTCTGACCAACTCTTTTTTCTCTAACAAACCATTTTCTGTAGAATGTTAGTGAGGGGTTTTTTGAATGCCTCGATCTTTTCATTCTCTTGAACATGATAACGAGAGGTATGGTTAGAACAGATGTTGTACTTAGCCTACAATTTCTTTAGCTCATCTTCCCAAAAGATCATGCCGTTATCAGTGAGGACTTCTTGAGGGACTCCAAATCAGTAGATGATGTTGGAGCTCACAAATTCAATGATGGAATGGGCATTGAACTCCTAGATTGGGACTACCTCTGCCCACTTGGAGAAGAAATCTATAGTGGTTATGATGAACTTGCACTGGTGAGCTATCGCCTGTGGATATGGTCCCATGACATTGAGTACCTAGACTGTAAAGGGCTAAGAGTACTTGGTAGTGTGGAGAGGTTATGGCGTCCAATGCACAAAGTTGGCATGAATTTGGTACGAATGGCACCTTTTGGAGAACTCGATGTAGTCATGGATCATGGAGGGCCAAAAATACCCTAGTCTCTAGATCTGGTGAGATCATTTTGGCCCGGTCTGATGAGACCCGTAAGAATTGGCATGATCCTCTTGCATGAATTGAGAAATCTCAACTCCTTGAATGAAATTGGGAAGAATCCCATAAAACCCACGCTTTTAGAGGATCTTCTCATGACCAGTACCACTCTGGAGGGTAAAATGTAGCACATAACTTCAAATTCACTCGCACTCGGCCTGATCTGCTGAGAGATTACCATTTTGAAGGTACTCAACAAAGGAGGTTCACCAGTCATGAGTCACCTAAATCATTTCATCTAAGGGACCTGGAGGTCTAGACGTTGAGGCGCTAGTGGTAAGGTGGCCCACCTGTGGGATGTCATCATCATCTGGAGTGACGGGAGAGATGAATCTCTGGTGTGCCACATGGATAATCAAATCATCTTGTTCGGGCTCTACAAGTGATGCAGCAAGGCTGGACAGGCCATCATCTCAACCGTTATGGGGTCGAGGGACATGAGTGACTTCTGGCTGAGATAATAACTGAACCATTAGCTGGAGAGTGAATTCCAAAAATGGTATGAGCTCTAGATTTCTGACGACATAGTAACCGTTGATCTTCTTGATGACTAGTTTTGAGTATCCTTTCACATGCAAGTGGGAAACATCTATCTCAAGGGCCAATTCATGTCTAGTAATGAGAGCCTAATACTCTGCCTCATTGTTGGTGAGGCCTTCTAACAACTATAATGAATACGGAATAATGAATTGTGCTAGGGTAATGAAGATAATACTCAGGCCTACTCTATTGAGCATGGGGTCATTGATCCTTCTACTGGTGGGGCTTCAGGAAGCACCATTAATGAGCATTTTCCAGCACGGAATTTCTTGGACTACCGATAGAATCACCTCATTGGAAAAATCAAGGTCCAGAGACTGGTCCGCAGGAGATGGATGAGTGGTGAGGAAATATTCCAATACTTTCCCCTTAATATCCTTATGATGGACAAACATGATGTCTAACTACTGAAGGATTAATGCCCACCAAGCTAGACGTCCTATCAACATGAGGCAGTTCAAGATGTACATCAGTGGATCTACTTGGGAAACCAGTTGTACCTCATGATGTTGTAGGTAATGTTGTAATTTCTGTACTACAAATACTAGTGCAAGGTATCTCTTCATGATAGGAGAGTACCTAGTCTCTATATTGAGGAGCATGCAGGTGAGATAATAGAGAATGTTCTTAGTTCCCTCATTGTTCTTCTAGGTGAGAAGTGTGTTGAGGGATCATTCTAGGGAAGTCACATAAAAGACCAGAATCTTTCCTGAAATAGGTGGCATTAGAACCGGAGGATATAATAGGTACTACTTAATTTCCTCAAAAGTAGTATGACATTCTATGTCCCATTTTTAGACAATGCCTTTCTTTATGAGCTAAGAAAAGGGATTACACTTTCTGGCCAGATTCACGATGAATAAGTGTATATAGGCTAAGTGGACTTGGAAACCTTGATGCTCCTGAAGGTTTCTTGGTGGAGACATCTGGATAATGACCTTGATCTTCTTCGGGTAAATATTGATGCGCCTGTATATGACAACGATGCTGAGAAACTTTTCAGAGGTGACCTCGAAGGTTCCCTTTAATGGATTCATCTTCAAGTGATGGGAACGAAGGAAGATGAACACTTTATCAAGGTCTTTGAGATGGTTATGATGCTAGAGATATTTGACCACAAGATCATCCATTTAACATTCCACCAACATGCTGAGGATTGTCTTAAATATACGATTCATAGCCCGCTGATAGGTGGCACCTGCATTATTTAGACTTAAGGGAATGACTTGGTGATAGAAAGTAGCTTATGGTGCCCTGAAGGCCGTAGACTCCTCATCCTCGGGGGCTATTCAGATCTTTTTATACCGATATTATCCATCCATGAAAGAGAGGTCTTGAAACCCCATTGTAGCTTCGGTCAACAATTCCGTCATAGGAAGGGGAAAATCATCCTTCCGACCCTAACGGTTGAGATCTTGGAATTCGATGCAGACTCTGATCTTCCTGTTATAATTTTTGACTGGAAAAATGTTGGCTAGCCATTTGGGGCACTGGACAACCTTAATGAAATTGGCTATGATGATCTTATCAACTTCTGCCTTAACCATGGCACCGTGAGAAAGGTACATCTTTCTTGGAGGCTGCTTGAACCCGTGATGATTTACCGAGATACTGAGGTGGTGGATGGCTACCTGAGGATCTAGTCCTGGAATATTATCATAACTCTAGGAGAATACATCATGGTATAGAAGTCCACGATTACTGTTTCTCCTTGAGGGGCATGGCCACACTGATCAATGTGGGTTTCAGGTCCGCCTCACTACCAAGGTTCACTTGTACCAGTTCGTCGACCATGGTGAAGACGCCCACTTAAAAGGTGGGGGATCATCCTCTAAATCCTCTTCTTCACTTATAGAGGAGGGATCCTCAGTGGCAGGAGCTTCCTTTGAGTTTAAACATCCTGATGGGAGGTTAGTACTAGCCTGAGCGGTAGTGGACACCACATCAGGGGACTCTTGTACTAATGAAACCATAGCGATAAAGGTTGTTGATCCAATCTTATCTATTTTTCAGTCCAAGTGACCATGCTTGATGATATCAAATCAATAGTGGCACGTCATCTTGATATAGTTTATCGCATACTAGCAGAACGAGTAAGTATGACATATTGTTGTCTCCATAGGGTGGACATCCTGATACTTTATGGGAGTAGGAGGCTTTGAGATCACTTGATCCTAATTTGTGTAGGAGTATGAGGTGACCTTCTGGTGCCATATAGTCATGGGAATGTGTTCCCCCTTGTTCCATAAAAATGAATAATTATCCCATTTCCATGGTTTTAGACTCCAATCGGTGGATTGGAAATTTGTAGAAATCATCTAGATCTATCCATGGGTCGGTCACAGCTGTGGCATGCTCAACCTTATTATCCTAAATCTGCTTGTCTTTTTTCTTGTAATAGTCAGCTTCCAAATAGCATGCTTCACAAGAGGCAAAGGGAGAGAGGTCACCTTGAATCACACACACTCGACCATTATGGGGGTACTTGAGTCACTAGTGATACGATTAAGGAACTATCACATGCAGTTGAAGCCATGGTCTTCCCACCAACGAATTTTAGGTGGTGTCCTGGGAGACAACCGTGAACTCAGTTCTGGAAACTAGGCCACCAAAATAGGTTTTCAAGTGGATCTTGTTTACTGGTGTCTGTTTCTTCCTATCATAACCTTGTATTTTCATGTTAGAGGGACTTAGATCATCCTCATACAACCGTAGTTTTCGTAGTTTTCGAGTCGGGATTAAGTTGATCCCAGCACCCGTGTTGACAAGGCAACGACAAACCATCACTCCATTAAACTAGATGGTGTTGTATATTGGGTGAATTTACCCCAATATGTGGGAGCCTTCATCTTCTCTAGAGAATGAGATGATGGATTGGCATTCATCATGCTCAACTGCCTCAGCATGGAAGGGTCATGTGACTGTTACCTCTATCTCAAACTGGACGGGGCTTCTTATAGCCTCGGCGATGGCTTCATGTATATCTTCTGACAGGTGAAGGGCCTCAAGGATGGAGAGCCTTTATGGAATTATGGAAAAATGTTTGAGGACATCATAATTCCGTACTGGGCATGATCTTATTCTAATAGGAGGTCGCTCTATGACAGGAGGTATGGTGGGCCATGCTGACTAGACCAGCGGCTAACTGATGCTGGGAATATCTTGTTGCTCACTAATCAAAGACTATGGAGTGACCACCGAATGAGGTCCCAATGACTGAGACCGGTCTGTAGCAGAGCATGGCAGATCACGGTGCGTTTGAGGTGGCTCTTCCTGATCAATCAATACAAACAATGGTGAAGACATATCTAATGACATTGGATGAGAATGATATGTGTGATGAGCTCTATGATGGGCTTGTTTTCTAGTTTTAGTAGAATGAACACCCAGGCTGGAAGTACATATTGAGTCACTCCGACGACCCATATAGCCATAGCTCCGCCGACGCAGGCGACAGCTACGTACATTGGGAGGATCTGCCTAGCACTCCTCATCATCAAGAATCATGTATGGGTTTAATGGATCTATGGTATTAACTGAGGTGTACCCTTGACTATCACTCAAAGAGTCATCCACTACTGGATGGATTATGGGATGAATCACCATCTCTAGGGGCATGAAATTTTCGAGAGTACGGGATGATGATGTCATTGGCCCGAATGCCCGAAGGCCTTATTTTTTATTTTATTATGGATAATAACCCTTTTAATGGTTGAAGGGGAACCCGTACTTGACCCGTAGGCCCAAGGCACAAGGCCCGACAAACCCGCAATACATGACCCGAAGGCCCAGAGGCATACCATGCCCAAAACATGACTTGTAGGCCCAACCCAATTGAACTACCCCTCCCCAGCTTTCTACGTCATTGATCACCTATCTACCACATTGAATTGCTAATCATCTAGCATTACCCCATACAAAGATGCATTGTGCCTGGTCCTAATGGTGGTTGCCATACCCTCTCATTCTTCCAATCTGGTTAGCTCTGCATCTGGTGGCTACTACTCTTGTTGATCTGATATTCTTCTGGGACCTGTTTTGTGTGAACTGGGCTACTCCATGGTTCCAGAATTCATAGATAATACCATGGGCACTGGATACTATCTTACGATCCATCAGATCGTCATAATTTTGGGACCCGTGGTTAGAAACATGATGTCACTCACCTTCACTGTCACTACTGTTGTCTGGCTTCACAAATAAACATAACACCTGTACGGGTGCTGGGCCTAACAGGACTATATTTTTATCCACCTGGTCATGAAACCATTCTTTAAACACATAACACTATTTGAGGGTGTTCCCCAGGATTCAGGGATAGGAGCAGTAATTAGGGTGATCGGTAAGGTTCACCTCTTCTGGCCTTCTGCAATCAGAAAAACGTACAATTCCCTGTTTCAAGGCACTGTAGAAATAACCAGGGTATTGAGACTCATTGAACGAGTGTATTCGATTCCTCCTATCTAGGAAGGGGGATATGGGAGCCTAGCCCTAACGAGGGGTTGGAGGGGCCTATCGAGGAGGCAGAATCTAGTTATCTCTCCTGGGTAGTGGCGGCGCATTTCATGGGGGCGCCTCCCGATTATGAGGTGGACGCTGCTGGGCCAGAGGCTACGACTAAGGTGGAGGTCCCCTATGAGGTTGCAAAGGCGGCTCCACTGGTAATAATTCTAGTTGTCTGGGGTCCTCTATTTGAGCCACCACAGTAGTATCAGCCCTGCCAGCCCTTCGCATAGGGATTTCAGGAGGCAATGGACGGTCTGTCTGGCCTGTTGTAAGGCTTCTTCTAGATGCTAGGCCTTATCATAGAAGTCCTGAAATCCCTAGGGATAGTTCTGGGTGATCAAATAGAGGACCAGTTCTATATTGACATTCCAAACGCCCTTCATCAGTAGTTTCTCTTGAGTTAGTGTCATGTCAAGAGAGTAGCTGATCCCTTTCCACCAGGAGACAAAGTCTGTGACATGCTCATCAATCCTCTTATTGCACTTGAAGAGGTCCTCAATGCTCATTTTTCGAGTGGTGGAACTGAACAGGTAGAAAAATTTCCTACGTAGGTCTTCCCAGCCAGATACTGATCTGATAGGTAGATGGCTATACCATACAAATGCAGGCCCTTCCAATGTCTACACAAAACACCGGAGTTTGGAATCCTCCTGTTGTGCCGGAGTTCCCAACATGGTTGAACACCTTGAGATGAAGTTGGACAGACGCTACAATGGGTCCCATGTCCCTTTAAATGGGGAAAAGGTGGTATTTCCGAAACCTAGGGGTTCTATCATATCATTCACCCACACCGGATAATGCATGCCATCAGGCAAGATTGCCACATGTCGAGTCTCCAACGCCTCAAGACGAGAAATGAGTGCCTCCATTGGATCATTTGGGTAGGGGTTCTTGTCCCAATGGGGATTCCTGACCCCTAGTGCATTGGTGGGTTCTTCAACATGATATACAGGCCTGGCAGCTCGTGGAGCTGCTGGTGGGATGACCTGCGAAGGATCTGGGGGAATTTGAGCTGGATCCCTGAGATTGAATCGGCACTCCAATGGATTTTATGACACATACTCACCCTCTTACTGTAAATTCCAGCCTCAACCCTATCTATGTGGGTAGGACGATCAAGGTAACTTAGAGGAAATTCACCAAGGGGAATTTGTTCCTGCCCCTACTGCCCTGGCCGAGAATCACCGTAGTCTGGTCATCGCTTCACAGCATGTTCAACAAGGAGGTCGACAACCATATTCTTATGTTCTGCGAGTTGCTGATGCAATTCAGATTTTTCAGGATTGTCAGCCACCTTATGCACTAAGCTAGACGGGTCAGAGGGTTTGAATGCTCCGAGGTGTTTCTTACCCTTATTGGGATTTCAGCTGAGGACCAATGCCTCAGTGGGCACGAGAAGACTCGGTATATTTATCTGTTGACAAGTAATAATTCCCAACAGATCTAATAGTTGTGATACTCCCTCAGGGGTTCGGTCCTCTCCAAGAATCTCTAGCTCATTCTCACCCCCCGTTAGGTCGGCCATGTTAACCGCGACCTTTCCTGGAGGCATATCCTATAAGGACCCGACCCCAATTTCCCGGATCATGTGCCTTGTTTGATTACGTTGGAATACATACAAGCAATACGAATCTCGAAGGACCGAGTAGTTTTGTATTATTGGAAACAAGATACATACATAAGTTTAATATTACAAGTTTAAGAGAAATATAACATGGAAACTCCTTAGACAACACCCATAAATTCTAGGTTATTTCAGCATGTCATTCATAATAAACTTCTTCATGTCCTGAAAAAAAAATGATACATAAGAAAGGGGTGAGCTCAAACGCTCAGTAAGAGTAAGCAATACAGCAGAAGATAATATAAACGTTATACATGGTGAATAATTGAAAACATATGCCTTTACTAATAAACATGAACACATTATGGTAGGAATATGTGCTGAGTAAATAATGCCATAATAAAACAAAATCGTGGGTATTCTACTAGTCGAATAACCACATGAAATATCAATAGATGAACTTATAATGATGGAATGCATAATTCTAGACATTCTGAAACATTTTTTAAAGGCATCGGCCATGACGTCTAATGATTAAGGCTGCGGCCAAAATCTATATCACATTAGGAAATGCCTCAGCCAATTCCACGTCTATTTGTCTCATTAGACCTAATGATGCATCGAGGGGCTATCGCAGGCCCCACCCATCACATAATAACTCCAATGCATTCCTTATATGAGCGGTGATAAACATAAACAACATATACATTCATATTGAAACAATCATATGAAATGTAACAAATTTTCCCCAATTATTGAACATAAACACTAACCATTCGGAATAATATGGTGAATGGTTTTAGGACAGATCATCCCCAATAGGGTTATTCGTAAACCATTAAATAAAATATTGTAGATGAATTCATAAATTATTAAACCCAATAATACCATCTAATCAACAAGAGTGTTGAATTAGACGAAAACACTCTTATAAAATCATTAAGCAATTCTTGAGATAAATACTCTTTTATTTTAAAAAGAGAAGTTCTTTTGGAAAAATCATTGTATAAAACCAGATGTGAGGTAATATAGTATTTTCATAATAAAATTAGTTATTTTATAATGATAAAGGATTCCAAAAACAGATCATAGAGTTCCCTTTAAAATAGGAAAGAATTTGAGAAATTCCCTTGGATTGGGCTTGTATTTTGGAAAAAACATTGAATGTTCCTTTAAAAATGTGTAACTATTCATAAAATAAGGAAGGTTTCTGGTTTTTACACATATATATGATACTCACACAGAATATATGATGAGTACAAAACAATATGTAATAATTTCATTGAGGTAATTAGACAATGAAAGTATCCTGAATGAAAATGGAAGTTCGGGTGAAAAAACCCTTACTACTTTGTAATCAAACGATTCGTAAGCCCCAAAAATTAATAATATAAAACTAATAGATTTAATACCATGAAGATAAATATATTCATGATATGTGAAATCAATGGTCAGTATATATATACCATACAAAATTATTAGTAGTGAATATTGAAAATCTCACGAAAATGGAAGTGAGATGAAGAAACCCTTACCTTAACTCCAAACGTGTTCCTATCTTGTACTTAAGCTCCTGGAATATGAAATTATACTTTTTAATAATTTATTTTAGAACCTATTAGACATGTATTTATTTTACCATAATTCTGGTTAGTTCATTTATGTCTTTATTGACAAGTTATTGTATTGAATTTCGTCATTCTGGAGTGTTTGTTTCTCTTATTTTCATATTCAGTTCACTTGTTTTTATGTAATGAAGTGGAATGGATGTAAATATCCAGAATTAAAATTATATATTATTTATTAACATAAATAGGTGTTATTTTCTATTTATATAACTTGGTTACATGGAACGAGGATGAATTATCATATAGAACTTTAATGATAATTTTTTCGGTTAACTTGTAGGTTTTGATTACAACCAACTCATTTTTCATTATAACCTAAAACCATTTAAACAAAGGGATTAAAGAATATTAAACAGGTTATATTATATATAATAATCAGTTTCAACCATAACAATAATGGTTTCATTACTATAATTTATAATGATAAAAGAAATCGAAATTCCATCGTCCTTGAATGTGTAAAATTGACACATCTTGGATGATGTTCTTGCTACTAGTATAAAAGAAGGTAAAAAGGGGGAGATGATGATAACTTATTCCACTATCATGAAAACATTCCAGTATATATAAGGTACTGGAGTCATCACAAAATTTTGATAAAGAGAGGTAATAGAAAAAGAAAACAAATGAACTTGAAAGGAAAGACAAATAATTGAAAAGATGAATTTACCTCTTGAAACAAACTTCCTTGAGAACCTCCTTAAGTGAGAGGTTTTAGTCTTTTAATGAGACCAAAGCTTGCTGGAAGTGGAAGAGGAGGATGGGAGGGTATTTTTCCAGAATTTGGAGAAGGCACAAGGCTTGAGAGGAGTGAATGGAAGAGGCGGTGAGAGCGGGTTTTATAGTGGAGGAGAGAGGGGATTTCTTAATATAAAATTTATTAATTTATTATTTCTTCACATGACAAGTAATAGTAAGTATTCAATGACCAAGAATAGTAATGTTATCATGTGAATTAGGATTAAGGGTGGTGAAATCAGCCATGATGGTAGGAATAGTCTAGTTAGCTTATAATGTATATATACGGTAAATTACCGTATTTTACTATTAATCAAAAAATCAAGTATTTCAGAAAAATCCCAAAAATTCACCCTAACCGTTTTTTGACTTGTAGAATCCAAAATGAAGTCCATTTATCTAAAATAAATTTCTAAATATTATTAATATAATATTTAATTAAAATCAAAATTATTATCAAAAACCAGTTTTAAAACATTCATTAACTTATTCTAAAATATAGGTATATTATACATTAAACTTGAATATTATTTATATATTATCATAGGTAAGGTTACTATTCATTACGTATATCACTATTAATAAGGGTATGTTAATATTCATAAGGGTATGTTACTATTAACAAAAAATTAGGTTTTTCTTATTGGACTCTAAATAACTTACTGATCACAACTGTGTATGTCGGATTTCTGAAATTCACATCAAAAAAGTGAAAAACGTATGTTTTAAGGGTCCCATAGAATTTAGTAGTTAATGTGATTATGATATATTTATAAGAAAGTAATTTAATTTAAAAAATAATGGGTCATTACATTCTCCCCTCCGTACAAAAAATTCATCCTCGAAATTCACAAAATATTACCTAAAAAGATTCGGGTATGTCTTTATCATAAGCTCCTCAGGCTCCCATGTTGCTTCCTACATCTTATGGTTCCTCCATAGAACCTTTACCAGACGAATCGTCAGATTTATCAATACTTGATCTCTAGTGTCAAGAATTTTGATAGGCTCTTCACAGTAAGATAGATCAGGCTCAAGTTCCACTTCTTCATAAGTGAGTACATGTGTTGGGTCTGGAATGTACTTTCTTAACATTGACACGTGGAACACATTGTGAACCTTGGAGAGACTTGGCAGAATTTCCAAACGGTATGCTATGGCTCTAATTCAGTCCATAATTTGAAAATGTCCGATGTACCTGGGACTTAATTTTCCCTTCTTACTGAATCGTATAATACCTTTTTATGGAGATGCGTTTAAGAAAACGTGATCACCTTCTTGAAACTCCAAATACTTCCTTTGATTATCTGGATAGCTATTTTGCCTACTTTGATCTATTTTGATATGGTTCTGGATAAAATTAACCGTTTCCATTGTTTCTTCACCAAGTTTTGGGCCCACGAGCTTTCTTTCACAAATATCATCCCAGCAAGTTAGTGTACGACATCGCCTACCATATAATATTTCATGGGGTGCCATATGTATACTTGAATGAAATCTATTATTGTTGGAAAATTCTACAATAGGTAAATACTGATCCCAAATGCCTTGAAAATCATGTGAACAAGACCTCAACATGTCTTCCAATGTTTGAAGTTCTTGTTCTGATTGTCCATCAGTTTGTGGGAGGTAGGCAGTTCTCAAACGAAGATCAGTATCTAGGGCCTTATGAAGAGTTTTCCAAAATCCTGATGTAAAACGTGGATCACGATCAGAAACAATCGATAGGGGTACTCCATGAAGTCCCACAACTTCATTATTATATAGTCTTGATAGAATTTCAAGTGGTATATCTTCTCTTATAGCAAGAAAATTTGCGGACATGGTAAGTTGATCAACAATTAACCATATTGCATCGTTCTTTCTAGGTGTCTTTGGTAATCCCACGACAAATTCCATCATGATATTATCCCATTTCCACTCAGGTATGGGAAGAGGTTGCAATAATCCTCTAGGATGTTGCCTTCCATCTTTCACTTGTTGAAAAACCATACATCTTAACACAAAATCAGCAATCTCCTTCTTCATGATGTCCCTCCAAAAATGTTCCTTCAAATCTCTATACATCTTAGTGCTACTAGGTTGTATAGAGAAATTGTAACTATGAGCATCATCCAACAATTCCCTCTTTAGATCAGATATATTTGGGACACAAAGTCTTTTCCCAAATTTCAAAATTCTATCTTCATATACTAAGTCACTAAATCTCCCATCATTCACAGATTTAATCTTCTTTTGAAACCCCTCATCATCAGCCTGAGAAATTTTTTTCCTTTATAGTAAAGATGGTTTGGAAACCATTTGAAAAAGCATTGAAGTTTCACCTTCCATGGTTATTCCCATATCCAACTTTACTAGATCCATGAAAATAGGATCCCTTTCAACTCTCATCTTGATAAAAACTACATGATCCTTTCTGCTCAAAGCATCTGCAACCTTATTTTCTTTCCCCAGGTGGTATTGTATCATGCAATCATAATCCTTGAGTAGTTCAAGCCACCTCCTTTGCCTTATGTTGAGTTATTTTTGTGAGAAAATATACTTCAAACTCTTGTGATCTGTATAAATCTCAAAATTTTCACCATAGAGATAATTTCTCCATATCTTCAAAGAAAAGATTACAGTAGCTAACTCAATATCATGAGTAGGATAGTTTTGCTCATGATTTTTTTTTGTCTTAATGCATAAGCAATAACCCTATCATTTTGGATAAGGAAACAGCCAAGTCAATTCTTTGAAGTATCACTATAAATAACAAACGCATCATTCCTCGATGGTAGGGTTAGGATCGTAGAATTCACTAACCTCCTCTTCAATTGTTCAAAACACTCTTCAAATTCCTTGGCCCATACTAAATTAACCCATTTTCGTGTGGGATTGGTCATTGGGTTGGCTAAACGGGCGAAGTTCTGAAAGAAACATTGATAATAACCTGTTACACCAATAAAACTATGTACCTCATTTAAGTTCGTTGGAGTAGGCCATTCTTGCATAGCCATTTTCTTTGCAGGATCTACAGATATTCCATCATTAGAAACAATGTCTCCCAGAAAGGAAACTGATTGGAGCTAGAATTCACACTTGCTGAACATTCCATATAATTCATTTCTTCTCCGAGTCTTCAGAATAGTGCACAAGTGATTTTCATGTTCTTCATAGCTTCTAGATTATACCAGGATATCATCAATAAACACCGCCATAAAGTCATAAATATATTCTTTGAAGACTCTATTCATCATATCCATAAAAACAGATGGTTTATTTGTTACTACAAAAGGCATTACTGTAAACTTGTAATGCCCATACCTGGTTCAAAATGCTGTTTTTGGAATGTATTCCTTCCTCACAAGTAACTGATGATATCCAGATCGATGATCAATCATTGAAAAATATTGGGTTCCATGAATTTGATCGAATAAATCATCAATTCTTGGTAAAGGATACTTATTTTTTATTGTAATAGCATTGATTTCCCTGTAATCAATGCACAACCTCATGGATCCATTTTTATTCTTAACAAAGAGGACAGGGGCTCCCCATGAAGAAACACTAGGTCAAATAAATCCTTTATCACTCAATTATTCTAGTTGTTTCTTTAGTTCCACTAACTTCACAATGGCCATTCTATAAGGGGTCTTTGATATGGGTCTTGAACCAGGAATTAAGTCAATGGTAAACTCAATTTCTAGCTCTGGAGGATGTCTAGGTAAATCCTCTAGAAAGACATCAGTATACTCTTGCACAACATGTACATATTCTATTTGAACATTCCTTTCCTCACCCATAGTTATTTAATTCTATTCCTCCCCGATAATTGAATTTTTTTGAGCTACCGGTGGTGGATCTAGATAAGAATTAGGTGGTGATGATTCTTCTCTAAAGATAAGGTGTTATTTATCATCATCATCAAAAATCATAACCTCCTTCTTCTTATAATAAATTTTTTCATCATGATCCGAAATCCAATCCATACCGAGGATTATATCAAATTAAATCATGGTTATGATGATGATATCAACAGATAAAGAACATTTGTATGCCCTAATAGGAACAAATTGATAGAACTTTGTAAAAATGATACTTCCCTTAGGAGTTTTGACTGACAACTCCCTTATTAAATCAAATTAGAAATATCTAATTTTCTTAGAAAACAGGGAAGATATGAGACAATGAGATAATACAGAATCAAATAAAGCATTGGATAAGCTTGAAGAAATGATAAAAGTACATGCCACCATGTCACGCAGAACATCAACCTTTGCAGTTGTGATCGCATATGCTTGTCCTTTCTCCCTTGGCCTCTTTTGTTGAATATTTCCTTGACATTTTGGACAATTATTTGCATAGTGCCCCATCTCCTGACAATTATAGCATAAAAAATAATTGGATTCCTTATTTCCTTTGCAATCACCAGAAATATGGACTTTCTAACCACATTTGTAGCATACTCATTTTCCTTTTAAGCACTCATTGGGGTGTTTCCATCCAAAATTGTTACTTGGTGTAAATTTAACTCTTCCCTTCTTCCCTGTTTCCTTATTTACTTTCCCAGGGTTTTCAGTCGCCCTCTTCTTTTCTTTCTTTCCTTTAAAGTCATAAGATATAGAGAATTATTTTTCGGTCTTGATAGAACATGAAACTATGTCCTCATATGATGAAAAATTTTGGGAGACCAGTGCCCGCCGGAGGAATGGCTTTAGGCCATAAAAGAATCGATTTCTTTTTCTCCTTGGATTTTGTATGTAGTCTACAACATTTCTTGCGAGCCTTGTAAAGTTGGCTTCATACTTGGAAAAAAATTTATCTTCCTTTTTCCTCAAATTCAAGAATTGCCTCTCCATATCTTCTCTTTGTTCTCGAGGGAGATATTTTTCTAAGAAGATTTCCTTAAAATCCCTCCATTCCATCTCTTCTATTTCTTCCTCCTCCTTTGTGTTTTGTATTAATGACCACCACTGATCTGCATCTTCCGATAGATGATATAATGCCATGACAACCTTCTCTCTTTCGTTACATCCCAAAGCGAGAAATATCTTCTCAAGGGAACATATCCACTGCTCTTCTACAAACTGGTTTATAGTCCCATGGAATGATGGAGGTTGTTGTCGCATAAAGTGATCTTGCATGGCTCCTCCACATGGTGGATCCGGATGCTCCATACAGGTAAGGTTATTATTCATAACCTGAGTAAGTTGTCCCATTATAGTTATGACTTGCTCAGCACCAGTCACAGAACCAGAGTCAACATCATTATCTTGCGTCGGAAGAAAATCCCTACAGGGGACACGTGCATTCGTGCGATTTCTATTCCTTCCACTAGGCACCATATCTAGATAATGGAATAAACTATATTAGGTTATGAATCATACTGTATAATCTTAACATAAAAATACTCAGAAAAATTGAGATCTTATGCATGGATAATCCCATATTCCCAAAATTGGTTTCTTTGAGGAATATTTACATTAAACTTATTCATATTGGCTAGTAAAGGAAATGTGAATTATCCTAAGCATATCCCCTGGTAGTGTCGTAACCAAGAGTGTAGAAAGGCCCGTTGTCATGCACTAGTTCTTGTTCGAGTCTAGCTCAAAGTATAGATTTTGGGTTTTACCCCTAGATACATTTGTGCCAGAACCGCCTCCACATGCTCGTATCCAGATAGGGATGTATTGCTTGAAAGATCCACAAAATCTATTCCTTACCAAAATACCAAGATGTTATTATACGTATATCCTCAAAGGCTAACTTAGGGACTCTTCCCTAATTCTACGTTTTCTAAATCTAGTTTCCAAATATTCTACTAAACATCCTCTAATACCAACTGTAGGGACCCGACCCCAATTGCCCGGAGCCAGTGCCTTGTTTGATTACGTGTGCATACATACAAGGAATACGGATCCTGAAGGACCAATTAGTTTAGTATTATTGTAAACAAGATACATACATAAGTTCAATATTACATCTTGAAGAGAAATAAAACATGGAAACTCTTTATAAAACAACCATAAAACCTAGGTTATTTCACCATGTCATTCATAATAAACTTCTTCATGTCCCAGAAAAAATGATACATAAGAAAGGGGTGAGCTCAAACACTCAGTAAGAGTAAGAAATACAGCAGAAGATAACATAAACATTAGACATGGTGAATAATTGAAAACATATGACTTTAATAATAAACATGAACACATTATGGCTGGAATATGAGATTAGTAAATAATGCCATAATAAAACATAATCATCAGTATTATACTAGTTGAATAACCACATGAAATATCAATATCTGAACTCATAATGATGGAATGCCTAATGTCGGACATTCTGAAACATTCTGTCAAGGCCTTGGCCAAGATGTCAAATGATTAAGGCCTCGACCAAAATCTATATCACATTGGGAAAGGCCTCGGCCAATTCCACATCTATTTGTCTCATGAGACCTACCGATGAATCGAGGGGATATAGCGGGCCCCACCCATCAAATAATAAGTCCAATGCATTCCTTATATGAGCGGGGATAAACATAAATAACATATACATTCATATTGAAACTTTCATATGAAATGTAACAAAATTTCCCCAATTATTGAACATAAATACTAACCATTCAGAATAATATGGTGAATGGTTTTAGGACAGATCATCCACAATAGAGTTAGTCATAAACCATTAAATAAAATATGGTAGATGAATTCATAAATTATTAAACCCAATAATACCATGGAATCAACAAGAGTGTTGAATTAGACGAAAACACTCATATAAAATCATTAAGCAATTCTTGAGGTAAATACTCTTTTATTTTGAAAAGAAGAGTACATTTGGAAAAGTCTTTGTATAAAACCAGAAGTGAGGTAAGATAGTATTTTTATAATAAAATTAGTGATTTTATAACGATAGATGTTTCCAAAAATATATCATAGAGTGCCCTTGAAAATAGGAAAGAATTTGAGAAATTCCCTTGGATTGGGCTTGTATTTTGGAAAAAACATTCAAAGTTTCTTTAAAAATGTGTAACTATTCATGAAATAAGGAATTTTTATGGTTTGTACACATATATATGATACTCACATAGAATATATGATGATTACATAACAATACATAATAATTTAATTGAGGTAATTAGACAATGAATGTATCTCAAATGAAAATGGAAGTTCAGGTGGAAGAAACCTTAGTACTTTGTAATCAAATGATTTGTAAGCCCCAAAAATTAATAATATAAAACTAATAGATTTAATACCATGAAGATAAAGATATTCATGATATGTGAAATAAATGTTCAGTATACATACACCATACAGAAGTATTAGTAGTGAATATTGAAAATCTCACGAAAATGGAAGTGAGATGAAGAAACCCTTACCTTAAATCCAAAGGTGTTCCGCTCTTGTACTTAAACTCCTGGAATATGAAATTATACTTGTTAATAACTAATTTCAGAAACTATTAGACATGTATTTTTTTTACCATAATTATGGTTAGTTCATTTATGTCTTTATTGACAAGTTATTGTATTGAATTTCGTCGTTCTGGAGTTTTTGTTTCTCTTATTTTCATACTCGGTTCACTTGTTTTTAAGTAATGAAGTGGAATGGATGTAAATATCCAGAATTTAAATTATATATTATTTATGAACATAAATAGGTGTTATTTTTCATTTATATAATTTGGTTACATGGAGAGAGGATGAATTATCATATAGAACTTTAATGATAAATTTTTCTGTTGATTTGTGGGTTTTGATTACAACGAACTCATTTTTCTTTATAACCTAACACCATTTAAACAAAGGGACTACAGATTCTTAAATAGGTTATATTATATATAATAATCTGGTTCAACCATAACAAGAATGGTTTCGTGACCAGAATTTAGAATGATAAAAGAAATCGATAGTCCATCGTCCTTGAATGTGTAAAATTGACACATCTCGGATGGTGTTCCTGCTACTAGTATAAAAGATGGTAAAAAGGGGAGATGATGATAACTTATTCCACTATCATGAAAGCATTTCAGTACAAATAAGGTACTGGATTCTTCACAAAATTTTGATAAAGAGAGGTAATAGAAAAAGAAAACACATGAACTTGAAAGGAAAGACATAGAATTGAAAAGAGGAATTTACCTTTTGAACCAAACTTCCTTGAGAACCTCCATAAGTGAGAGGTTTTGGTATTTTAATGAGACCAATGATTTCTGGAAGTGGTAGAGGAGGTTTTGAGGGTTTGTGTCCAGAATTTTGAGAAGGCACAAGGCTTGAGAGGAGTGAATGGAAGAGGGGGTGAGAGGGGTTTTTTATAGTGGAATATCGACGGGATTTCTTAATATAAAACTCATTAATTTATTATTTCTACACAAGGAAAGTAATAGTAAGTATTCCATGACCAAGAATTTTAATTTTATCATGTGAAATCGAATTAAGGGTGGTGACATCATCCATGATTCTAGGAATAGTCTATTTAGCTAATAATGTATATATACGTTAAATTACCGTATTTTACTATTCATCAAAAAATCAAGTATTTCAGAAAAATCCCAAAAATTCACCCTAACCATTTTTCGATGTGTAGAATCCAAAAATGAAGTCCATTTTTCATAAATAATTTTCTAAATATTATTAATTTAATATTTAATTAAAATCATAATTTATTATCAAAAACCAGTTTTAAAACATTCATTAACTTATTCTAAAATATAGGTATATCGTACATTCAACTTGAATATTATTTATATATTATCATAGGTAAGGTTACTATTCATTAGGGTATATCACTATTCAAAAGGGTATTTTACTATTCATAAAGGTATGATACTATTCACCAAAAATTATGTTTTGTTTATTGGACTCTAAATAACTTACTGATCACGACTGTGTATATTGGATTTCTGAAATTCACATCACAGAAGTGACAAGATTATATTTTAAGGGTCCCATAGAACTTAGTAGTTAATTTTATTGTAAAATATTTATAAGAAAATAATTTCCTTTAAAAAAATAATGGGTCGTTACATATCCTCTATGTCTCCCGGCAAATCGGGCTGGCGCTGGATAGAACTAAAATGGAAAGCCACGTACTACCCCCAACCATGGATTTTCATGTGGGGAGAAGCCACCTGGATTATCCTAAAGAGCACTTTAAAGCTCTAGTTGCATCATTATTGGAGGTTCCTATGGTGGCCTGGTGACACAGGGATCTAGTCCATGGGAAGTGCGGCCAAATCAACCAAACAACATTGTTGGATGATGTCTTCAAAGTGCACCTGACTCTTGGGGTATACCACTCATCGATGAAGAAGATGGAAATGAGTCACCTAGAGGGCCTAACGAAATCATCCAACCTCCTATTAGGTGAGTGCTTCTGGTGACCTAAAATTTGGAATTTCAACAGGACAAAATATCTACGAAAAATGGTTTGCAGCGAGACCATCCCACAAACTCCTTGGTCCAGATTTGCGGTCTGGCCCTTCATTTCCCCCCTCGTCAATTGGAGGTGGCTGGGGAACCGATAGTGGTACTGAATCAGACCGCTGAGATGGTAACCTGGTCGGTGGGGAATACGGCGAGCGAGTTGACAAACTACCGCACCTTAGGCTATCCTCTGAAGAGTGCAGCGACTTGGCCACCACACCGCATTATGATGGGCTGAAGACCGCAATTTCTGGCATAGGGACTATGGATACTAGTGATGCACCATGTTTCTACTCGTCTTCCATTGGTCCCCAAAATAGCTCTCTATGATCTTTGGTTGAGGTATAGAGTGATTCTGGTGATGATGGAGGTGATTTCATGACTGGCCCCTGTGGAGCTGCCAAATTTTCATCCTCCTAGATGTACCTGTGGAGGGAGGTGGGAATCCGATAGACCTCACATTATGGAATTTTGAGGTTGATGCGCCTTGTTCCTACCCCGACACTTGACACGGAGGATCTAGGTGAGCTTTCCATCACTGAGTTGTATTCCGAATCATAATCTGAGAAGAATACTGGTTTAATATCGGTCTGAATCTTCCTAGAATTCGTTTTATGGTGGAAAACTCCGCCCTCAGGTCCTGGGATGGTTCTTCGGGATATGGTAAATTTATGGCTCGAGGAGGATCTTCGGTTGTATTGGTGCAGAGGCAGAGAGGACTTCCACCGGAGAGAGATGGGGTAAGAGGAGAACCTTTTCATATGTAGAAGGGAATATGGGGAGGACCTTTGTATCCTCTAACTGACATGTGGAGGGAATCCCTTTGGAAAGTGTTTGAGCATGTAGGACCTCCACTGTAGCTTGTAGGAGTGTGGGTAGGACCTCCATGCTTGTTTCCCCTAGAAGTGTTAGTGCAAGAAGGGTACTTATACTGGTCAAGAAGAACACGGGTAGGACCTTCGTGCTGGGTGTCAATGAAGTGAGGCTGACCTTCACTCCTCTGATTGCTAAGGTGGGGAGGACCTTAAGCAGATGTTGTAAGGACATGGAGTAGTCCCCCATGCTAGATATTGACCGGATGCATAAAATATCCTTGTCGAAGGCTGGTGGTAGGAGGAATGACCCCATACATGATGTCATGAGCACATAAGAGGCTTCCATATAGAGTATCACTGCCATAGGGAGGTCCCTCATTCGGATTGAAGGTGGCATGGGTCGGACCTCCACGGTGAGCTTGGAAGTGGGGAGGACCCACATTTTCCATGGTGGCGGTACAGGGAGGACCTCCGTACTAGGTGTTGTTATCACGGGTCGGTCAGCGGCGGGCACTACATGCGCTGGTGACCAAGAGAGTCGATCCAGCCTGCCCGTGGGGCGGTTGGGGCCTCAATTTGGGCCGAGTATATGAGTTCCTCTACTCAGCATATATAGGGGCTGATGATATACATTGGTGGTGGCCCGAGCCATGGTAGTTACTGACGTTGAAGCCCCTTGTCAGGCATCCTCCTCAGCCCGCGCCCGACACTGCCGCTGGGTCAGCCAGACTGGGGCCAGTGGTGCAGGTGCATATCTTACCTTCTCTTCGACTCGTGGGACTGGGTGTAACATCCCAGGTAAATAAATAATAATACATTTTCATATTTATTAATATTTTTTAAGTATTAATTTTACTTTAATGGAGTTTCTATGTTCGATGGCGAGCCCTCTTTAAATATATTTTTGAACACTCATATACATTCTATTAGATCAAACAAAATTCTTCTTTAGAATTAGGACATCAAAATTTATTTTGTGTAAATTTTTTGTATTTTTCTGATGAACTTCAATTTTTGATGAATAGTGAAACCACTAAGTGGTAGTTAAACAAACTAATTTTTCATTTAAATGAAAGTTTACCGCTTTGGTGGATTGAATTTCAAAAATTTGACATACATGGTTATCATTATTAAATAAAATTTGGTTCAAAGGGATTAAAATATTTTTTGGTGAATAGTAACTTTTGAGTTTTGTTAACTGCGATTAGAGGTAATTAGTGTAATTTAAGATAAAAATGATATTATAAAAATATAAAAATATCTTGACACATGTCCTAACCTTATTGTATAGGTCATGGCAGACCAATACAACCCATGGGTCAATTTTTGGGACCCCATGGAGCCACTTGGGTAAGAAAATTACATTAATACCTTTTATTTAAAGTAAAAAATAAAAATGTCACAAACATGTATTGTTTTACTAAATCAAATATTACATGGGGTTATATAAGTTATATTTTTTACTATAAATATTCATTACAAATAAAAAAATTCCTACATCATGGTAAATTTTTTATAATTTTTAGACATCAAAAAAAGTAAAATTATTTATGACACAATGATGATGCAGTGTTTACGTCATTAATGAATGATTTAAATAAATAAGAAGCTAATGTTTATAAGAATATCCAAAACTTATACAATTCTTATTGGAAGATTTTATTTTGAACATGGACCACCTTATCTTCTACTTTAATGATTTTTGGAGCTTTAGAAACCGAATTGCATTTTATAATAAAATAATAGTTTCAAGATTTCCAAAAGAGTCCCTCCTCTCCCTTATAAAAAGACCCCACTTCCTACTCATCTATCACACTTCTCAAGCCCTTTGTCTCGTCCAAACTCTACTCAAATAATCTCCCAATATCCCTCTCTTCATTCTAGAAGCCTCACCTTAGGTAGAAATCTCTTCAAGAAACCCTTTTGCTTCATACGAAGAAGAGTTACCTGATTTAAAGGTAATGTCTTCACTTGTGTTCTTTTGTATTATTTTGCTTCTACAATCCCCTAAACTCTTTTTATTAATTTCTTTTGTAATAACAATAGTATCTTAAGTATACTAGGATGTTTTTATAATAATTATTAGAGCTGAATTTACACACACCTATGTCTTATTGTTAAAGAACATACGATTTCTGTGGATGGCGAATTACTGCCTCACGAAATGATGATTGTTCAATATTTTTTTTAACACATTCAAAGGTGGACATTAAGATGTAACTATATTTATATATGATATATAATATTTTTATGTTTTCCTTAAACTTATGTAATTTTCATTTATGGAATACCTTTATGGTTTCTATTATGGGTAAACGCGATATCTTCATTTTAGGAAGTGCGGACTACCGCCCCCTCAAAGTGATTTGATTCGTTAATGCCATATGTGGGATGTGTAAATGATGGAGTTAATAATATTATATATGATATTATACTAAAATTATAATTTACCTTTATAACATTATGATTTCATTCCATTAAATACGAAATAGAAATGAAAGTAGCGTTCATGCGTACGTACGGCTTACCGTCGCCATGAACGGTGCATTTCATTTCTTACCTCTAAATGTTATGTAATATTATAAATGTATGTATATAATGGATATATATTATATATATTATATCTACATCATGAATATAATTCTGTATATAATGGATATTTTACCACATGAACAACTTGTAATTTTAAGGAGTTTATTTTTGACTCAAGTACCAATGATCGACAAAACGACCGTTATTAACCTAAATAATTAAAAGTGTTCACAACATGGTAATAAGTGATATAAAAGGAATAATGAACTTGAAAAGGGTTCTTAAGCAGGTATAAATTAACTCAATTTTATTATTCAGGAGATTAAAGAACGATCGAGTCAAGTCGGACACGAGGTAAGGGACTTCGTCTCGATCTCCTTTCATTGAGGCATAATTTGTTTAATACACAACTTTCTTTTATATGATGTATAAAACCCTTTGAATTTTACTTTTATTCAAAAGGAATCTTTTTATACGAAGCATTTTACTAAATAAAAAAAGGAATTTTTTGTCTTACATATGCAGCGACAACGACTTCTCCGCCGCCGTGACCATTATTTGAGTTTCAGCTTCCTCTACAAGCCAGAACTTTTTTTTAAAATGAAAAATAAATACCACGTTTTAATTTTTCTTTTATTTTGGTATTGAAAATGTTTTTTCTAAAGTTATGATTATATCAATGTGGTTTATTGATATCTTGTGATTGAAATGTGTAATGTTGTTTTTTCTTTATGCATGTTTTATATGATACGATTATGTTATGGTTCTTGAGAACTATTTATGAAGACTGGTGGTTCCGTGATAAACTAAGGGTGGGTGAGACCGATATAGCTCTCCAATGCATTGGGTAACGCGAAGGGGTTAAACGCTAAGGTTTCTTCGAATATATTTAGGGAATATATTGTGATGGGTATTCCATACGTAACCATGAGGGTTAGTCCCTATGTAAGAATGTTTTGAATGCCTCAAGTTACCTTTATGTCTTATGATTTCTATGAGTTATTTATAAATCTTAGGATTTATTGAGGTATGTTAAAGTGTTTTTGTTTTATGAGTGAAGTATGTTTTCAATGATTCTTATGTATACATGGACTAAGGTTTTCTTTCCGTATTTTTATATCCCTTACTGAGATTTTTATGCTCATCCCAAGTTTTTGAAATGTTTTTCACAGGACAAGGGAAAAGTACATGATGTGATGATAGTGTCGAGGAAGTGTCAAGAAAGAATCCATGTTTTATTTTAAATATGTTTCCTTTAATAAGAAGAGTGAATATTGTCTTTTATGTAACCACCTTGTTACAAGTTGAATGTAATGCATGTTTTATGATCTAATTCTCTAAAACTCTAAACCTGAAAAGATCCTCAATTTTTATTCTTGAAATAACTTAAGATTAAGTAATGTTTAAGTCTGGGGCCTTATAGTTGGTATCAAAGGTCAGTTTAGATAACTTTAGGTGTTTGAATTCTATTAAATGATTATCCAAAAAAAATATTTTTGATGGTCTAATTGAAATGGTATAGCATTTGAATATTACCATGTTGCATCATCTAAGACATGTTTGTTCAGAATGCTTGTCTATAGAGGAAATAGGGAAGTAGTTCTTGGAAGGCATACCAAAGGAAATGACCTTCCGAATCAGCATCCTAAGATGGTTAGAGTTGGAACTGAACAGTTTGTTGCAGTAATGGCTCAGTTGACTCAAGTGATAAATGGTGGTGGTATCCATGCATGAGATCAGTCAGATCAACTGCAGAGGAACATGTCAGTGGTGGAACATTTTATGAGGCAACATACCCCATCATTCAGAGGATCATCTGACCCTGTGATATCTGAAGGGTGGATTAAAGCACTGGAGAAGATTTTCGATGTCATGGGGTGTTCAGACAATCAAAAAGTTAGTCTTGATGTTTACCGTTTGGAGGTTGAAGCAGATCAGTGGTGGTCGATGGTTAAAAATATCAGGGACACTGATGTGATTGATGCTCTTGACTAGGATGAATTCAAAGGTATGTTTCTTGAGAAATATTTTCCTAAGGCTGTTTGACTTAGGATGGAAAAACAATTCTTGGAATTAAGGCAAGAGGATGACTCAGTGGCTGATTATGAAGAAAACTTCACTCGATTGGCAAGGTATGCTTCAAAGTTTATCCGAGACCTTGATAGTAAAATCAATCATTTTTACTCAGGATTAAAGCTGAAATATCGAAGTGCATTAGCTTCTCGTGATTTCAAAAGTTATGAAAAGCTTGTTTGCTGTGCTGAGAAGGTGGAAATGGAGTTTTTCAAAGATCGAGTGTTCTATAACAACAAACACAAGAACAGACTGAGGTGGCAGGAAAAGGGAAGAATCCTTCAAAAAGGTCTAATGGTAAGAAAACTATGTTTTCAGTTTGTGATACATGTGGTAAAAAGCATTCTGGGGAATGTCTTTTGAATTATGGAAAGTGCTACCAATGTGGTAAGATAGGACATAAGGCTTGTGATTGCACTGGAAAACATCAGGGTGATAGTAAGACCTAATTTGATCTACAGTTAGTGAAATGTTTCAAGTGCAACGAGATGAGTCATTATGAAAACGAGTGTTCGACAAAGAGCTCGAGTGATGGGAAGCAGTCAGACTACAAGTAGAAAGGTGTGGTGAAATCCTTTGCAACTACTTCAGCAGATGTTGTGCCATCAAATGAAGTGGTATCAGCTCCAGGGGGCTTAGTATTTTTCAAAGATTGACTTGAGATCGGTGTACTATCAGTTGAAGGTAAAGGAAGAAGATGTTCCAAAGACTGCTTTTCGTACAAGATATGGCCATTATGAATTTGTAGTTATACCTTTTGGGCTAACCAATGCACCTACTGTATTCATGGACCATATGAATATAATTTTCCATGAGTTCTTGGATAAGTTTGTGGTTGTTTTCATTGATGATATTTTAGTGTTTTCAAAAAGTAAAGAGGACCATGAAAGTCATTTAAGGGTTATTTTTCAAACCTTAAAAGAAAATAAATTGTATGGGAAACTCATCAAGTGTGAGTTTTGGTTGAAACAAATTTATTTCCTTGGTCACATTGTTTCTAAAGATGGAATAACTATTGATCCTTCAAAAACAATGGTTTTTGAAGAATGGCCAAGACCCACAAAGGTAACCAAGATTCATAGTTTTCTTGGTTTGGCAGGCTATTACTGAAGGTTTGTTAAAAAAAAATCACGGTTATCTAGTTCGATGACTAAGCTAACTCGGAAGGGTGTTAAGTTCATCTGGACAAAAGAATGTGATGATTTTTTTCAGGAATTGAAAAGAAGATTGGTGAATGCTCTAGTTTTGGCACTACCTTACAGGAATGGTGAGTTTTTGATCCATAGTGATGCTTCATTGAAAGGAATTGGTTGTGTCCTAATGAAGAATTATCAGGTAATTGCTTATGCTTCACGTCAGTTGAAAACTCATGAGGTAAATTACCCTACACATGATTTGAAATTAGCTGCTGTTGTTTTCACTTTAAAAATTTAGAGACATCATTTGTATGGAGTAAAGTGTGAAATATATACCGATCACAAAATTTTAAAGTATATATTCACTTATAATGAATTAAACATGATACAATGAGATGGCTAGATTTAATCAAAGATTATGATTGTACAATTCATTACCATCTGGGAAAAAGCAAATGAAGTGGCTGATTCTTTGAGTCAAAAAAGTAATGCTTCTTTAACCATGTTACATTTGGAACGTGACCACTTGGTTAAGGATTTTATGAACTTTGGCATAGAAGTTGTTGGTGTAGGATGTTCTTCTGTTTTGTTTCAGGTATCAGTGAAATAATCTCTATCAAATATAATTAAGAAAGCACAAAAGCAAGACAGTGAGTTGCAGAAAAAGGTAGAGATGGTTCAGAAGGGTGAGTTTCCTGAATTCAACATTGATAATGATTGTGTTTTGAGATTTGGGAAGAGATTGTGTGTGCCTTGTGATTCACAGTTGAAGAGAGAGTTGTTATGTGAAGCTCATAGTTCTCTGTTTTCAGTTCATCCAGGTAGTACTAAGATGTATAAAGATCTTCGGGAGTATTACTGGTGGGATGGAATGAAAAGAGATATTGCTGATTTTACTGTGAAGTGTTTGACTTTCCAACAGGTTAAAGCAGAGCGGCAGTTACAGAAAGGGATGCTTCAGCCTTTACCAGTTCCAAAGTGGAAATGGGAGAATACATCCATGGACTCCATTGTGGGATTGCTGAAGACACCTCGAGGTAATAATGAAATATCGGTTATTGTTGATCGCTTGACTAAATCATCTCATTTCCTTGCTATACGAGATACGTTTTCCCTAGATAAACTTTCTCATTTGTATCTTAAAGAGATAGTCAGGTTACATGGATTTCCCCTATCCATTGTATCTGATCGTGATCCTAGGTTTACTTATAACTTTTGGAAATGCCTTCAAAAGTCGTTGGGTACTGAATTAAATTTGAGTACATCTTTTCATCCTTAATTAGATGGGTAGTTAGAATGAACAATTCAGACTTTGGAGGATATGCTATGTGCTTGTTCGATGGATTATCAAGGAAGTTGGGACCAACATCATTATTTGGTTGATTTTTCTTATAATAAAAGTTTTCATTCCAGTATATAGATGAAACCATTTGAGGCATTATATGGGAAGCAGTGTCGAAATCCTGCTTTTTTGGGATAAAGTAGGTGAATGGAAGCTGATGGGACAAGAATTGGTAGAAGAGATGGTAGAAAAAGTTTAGCTGATACACAGACACATGAGAATAGCTCAGAGCAGGAAGAAAAGTTATGCGGACAATAGGAGGAAGGATCTCTCTTTTAAGGTAGGTGATCATGTTTTTCTCAAAGTTTCACCATGGAAAAGTGTGATGAGATTTGGTAAGAAAGGAAAGCTGAGTCCAAGGTTCATTGGACCATATGAAATTTTGGAGAGAGTTGGATCAGTTTCATACCGAGTGGATTTACCTCCGAGTTTACCTCAGGTACACAATGTCTTTCATGTTTCAATATTAAGGAAGTACATGCCAGACCCATCTCATGTGTTGAGTCCAGAGGTAGTTTATCTGGAAGACAATCTATCTTATGAGGAACTATCGGTCCAGATTCTTGACCACAGGGAGCAGCTATTGTGGAATAAGGTGATTCATCAAGTAAAGGTTTTGTAGAAAAAACACATGATTGAAGAGGCAACATGGGAATCTAAAAATGATATGAGGGATAAATACCCCCATTTATTTAAGTCAAAAAATTGCGAGGACGCAATTCCAAAAAGGGAGGAAGGATGTAACATCCCAGGTAAATAAATAATAAGACATTTTCATATTTATTAATATTTTTTTAAGTATTAATTTTACTTTAATGGGGTCGCTATGTTCGATGGAGAACCCTCTTTAAATATATTTTTGGCCACTGATATACATTCTATTTGACCAAATAAAATTCTTCTTTATAATTAGGACATCAAAATTTATTTTTTGTAAATTTTTGGTATTTTTCTGAAGAACATCAATTTTTGATTAATAGTGAAACCACTAAGTGGTAGTTAAACAAACTAATTTTTCGTTTAAATGAAAGTTTACCGCTTCTATGGATTGAATTTCAAAAATCTGACATTCATGGTTATAATTATTAAGTAAAATGTGGCTCAAAAGGATTAAAATATTTTTTGGTAAATAGTAACTTTTGAGTTTTGTTAACCGCGATTAGAGGTAATTAGTGTAATTTAAGATAAAAATGATATTATAAAAATATAAAAATATCTTGACACATGTCCTAACATTATTGGATAGGTAATGGACGACCAATACAATCCATGGGTCAATTTTTGGGACCCCATGGATCCACTTGGGTTAGATAATGACATTAATACCTTTTATTTAAAGTAAAAATAAAAATGACACAAACATGTATTGTTTTACTAAAACAAATATTATATGGGGTTATATAAGTTATATTTTTGACTATAAATATTCATTAGAAATATAAAAATATTTCCTACATCATGGTAAATTTTTTATAATTTTTAGACATCAAAAAATATAAAATTATTTATGACACAATGATGATGCAGTGTTTACGTCATTAATGAATAATTTAAATAAATAAGAAGATGATGTTTAAAATAATATCCAAAAAAATGTCCAATTCTTATTGGATGATTTTATTTAGAATATGGACCACATTATCTTCGACTTTAATTATTTTTTGAGCTTTAGATACCGAATTTCATTTTATAATAAAATAATATTTTCAAGATTTCCAAAAGAGACCCTCCTCTCCCTTATAAAAAGACCCCACTTCCTACTCATCTCTCACACTTCTCAAGACCTTGGTCTCATCCAAACTCTACTCAAATAATCTACCAATATCCCTCTATTCATCCTAGAAGCCTCACCTTAGGCATAGATCTCTTCAAGAAACCCTTTTGGTTCAAATGAAGAAGAGTTACCCAATTTAAAGGTAATGTCTTCACTTGTGTTCTTTTGTTTTATTTGGATTCTCCAACACCCTAAACTCTTTTTATTCATTTCTTTTGTAACAAAACCAGTATCTTAAATATAATAGGATGTTTTTATAAGAATTATTATAGCTACACTTATACACACATACGTCTAATTGTTAAATAACATACTGTTTTTGTGGATGGTGAATTACTGCCTCACGAAACAATGACTGTTCAATATTCTTTTAACACCTTAAAAGGTGGTCATTAAGATGTCACTATATTTATATATATAATATATAATATGTTTATTTTTTCCTTAATTGTCTATAATTTTCTTTTATTGCATACCTTTATGGTTTCCATATTGGGTAAACGCGATAACTTCATTTTAGGAAGTGCGGACTACCGCCCCCTCAAAGTGATTTGATTAGTTAATGCCATATGTGGGACATGTAAAGGATGGAGTTAATAATAATATATATTATATTATACTATAATTATAAGTTTCCTTTATATAATTATGATTTAATTCCATTAAATTTGAAATAGAAATGAAAGTAGCGTTCATGCGTACGTACGGCTTACCGTCTCCATGAACGGTGCATTTGATTTCTTACCTCTAAATGTTTTGTAATATTATAAATGCATCTATATACTGGATATATATGATATATATGATATATAAATCATGAATATAATTCTGGATATAATGGATATTTTACCACATGAAAAACTTGTAATTTTAAGGAGTTTATTTTTGACTCATGTACCAATGATCGACAAAATGACCGTTATTAACCTAAATAAGAACAAAGTGTTCACAACATGGTAATAAGTGATATAAAAGGAATAATGTACTTGAAAAAGGTTCTTAAGATAGTATAAATTAACTCAAGTTTATTATTCAGGAGATTAAAGAACGATCGAGTCAAGTCGGACATGAGGTAAGGGACTTCGTCTCAATCTCCTTTAATTGAGGCATAATTTGTTTTATACACAACTTTCTTTTATATGTTTTATAAAACCCTTTTAATTTTACTTTTATTCAAAATGAATCTTTTTATACGAATCATTTTACTAAACTATTGAAGGAATTTTTTGTCTTACGTATGCGGCGACAACAAATTCTCCACCACCGTGACCATTATTTGAGTTTTGGCTTCCTCTACAAGCTAGAACATTTTTTTAAAATGAAAAATAAATACCACGTTTTACTTTTTCTTTTATTTTGGTATTGAAAATGGTTTTGATAATGTTTTTATTAGATCAATGTTGTGTATTGATATCTTTTGATTGAAATGTGGAATGTTGTGTTTCCTTTATGCATGTTTTATATGATACAATTATGTTATGGTTATTGGGAATTGTTTATGAAGACGGGTGGTTCCTTGATAAACTAAGGGTGGGTGAGACCGATATAGCTCTCCAATGCATTGGGTAATGCAAAGGGGTTAAATGATAAGGTTTCTCTGAAGAGATTTAGGGAATATACTATGATGGGTATTCCAAACGTAACCATGAGGGTTACTCCCTACGTAAGAATGTTTTGAATGCCTCAAGTTACCTTTATGTATTATGATTTCTATGAGTTATTTATAAATCTTATGATTTCATGAGGTATGTTAAAGTGTTTATGTTGTATGAGTGAATTATGTTTTCAATAATTCTAATGTATACATGGACTAAGGTTTTCATTCCGTATTTTTATATCCCTTACTGAGCTTTTTATGCTCATCACATGTTTTTGAAATGTTTTTCACAGGTCAAGGTAAAAGTACATGATGTGATGATAGTGTCGAGAAAGTGTAAAGAAAGAATCCATGTTTTATTTTAAATATGTTTCCTTTAATGAGAAGAGTTAATATTGTCTTTTATGTAACCACCTTGTTACAAGTTGAATGTAATGCATGTTTTATGATCTAATTCACTAAAACTCTAAACCTAAAAATATCCTCAATGTGTATTCTTGAAATAACTCAAGATTAAGTAATGTTTAAGGTTGGGGCCTTATACCGGGTTTCGGTGCTGGTGCGGCCTAGTGGGGACCCTCATTGGGAGACACAAGAATGGGATCCTGGCCGGGCTGGCCCAGTCATCCCCAACCTCAATGCCGTAGGGGAGGGAGTCATCTAAAAATTTGGGGGAGAGGCTCCCAAAATAGTTTTATTTTGAAGTGGGGAGTAGTGGATCCCTACGTGGACCTTGGGGGCGGTGGTGGAAACAAGGCATATATGCCTCTAAATCTAGGTGGTCCATATCCTGAGTTGGTATAATCCCCTCCTCCTCATATTTCCAGACGAGGTCATTTATCACCCTTTGTTGAATGAACATGAAAGGGGAGATGGGTCATGGGAACCCAAAAAATATGGGCATCGAGACTGTCATAGAAATGGTGGAGCCACACAAGACTGTCGCGTTGACATCACCCTACCCCTGAATCGGTGGATGGGTGGTGATCGGTTTCCTATTGCAACATCTTGGGTCCTGTAAGGTAGGGGGAATAAAACATTAGTGCTTAAAAAAGGAAATTTATGTCCAATTCCCCGTGTCATTCCATCTTCCAGGGATGTTAAAAAGGTTCCACGTTGAAAACATTGTAGATCGAGATGTCCAACGTTTTAACTGCCCTGAATTCTGGTGAGTTTCACACCAGGTTTTCTATTTTCTTGGAGGGACCCAGCACCGGATAACTGGATCCGGTGACACACTAGTCCACTGATGTCTTGAGTGCTACTAATATCTATTTTGAGGAGAATCATTTCACGTTGGGTTCATCATTTCTATTTCTGACAGTTTCACCAGGGTGCACGCATCCGTCTATCTCAGAGGATAAAGACGTGCTGACTATTTCCCCGCATTCCCACTTTCAAAGATGGGCGACATCTATCGCTTATTCATGGAAGTTTTCTCCTTGATCGAAATAAGATGATGGGATGTCAGTTCCTCCTTTCATGGATTCCTCCTTGGAACACATCACCTAGTCCTGGTCTCCCTTATAGATTAAGATGTTGTTCGTGAAACTCTTCCCAGTGCCATATCTTCATGGATGCTGATTAATTACACTGCTTTTGTCATGACATTCCATGGGGTCTTAAAATGGAAGCAACCTTCAGTCGGGGGAGTAGTCACATTGGACATCATTGGCGTGTCTGGATGTTGGAGTATTGGCACGTCTGGATTTCTTCCCCTTATGACAGGTCTTCTCGATGGAGTGGAAGCATGAGGTATCCCATGTCGAATGTGAGGAATTATATTCTATTGGTATGTCTCTGAGGTTTTCCTCAGCTTCCCATGATTAACACAGTGTATGTCGCGAGTTTAACGTCTAGCGGAGATGGATCAGACTGATCAAAACTCTGATTGGAGTGGATCAGATGGGTGCAACCCCTATAGGGAACACTGATGCTGGGATAACACGTTGTTAGTTACCCTATTGCTACTAGAGGGAATGGTGAAGAAGTGAATGCCATGATCTCATTGGGATGTGGTGGCCCGGGTAAAAACCAGGATGGATGATGGAGAGTTAAATGAAGTGGTGGGGAAATGAGATGGATTTTTCATAAAGGTGATGGTATTATTGGGATTGAGCCTCGAAGAGACTTCCTACATATCCCTGTGGTAGGAAATAGAAGTCCACATAGTTTGGAGTGATGATGGGACCAGGGTGTGTGTAGAGTACAACAAATTGATGATATACTGGGGCTTACATGTGTTTAGAAGCCCGAGGATGGTCTGACTCCACTGGGATGGACCAAGGATGTGGGTCCCAACAAAGGGGACTATGACATTTTACCATCGATTTCTGACTACAATGTATCACCACCGGTTTGGGTACAAAACAATGGCTTACCGCTGAATGGGTTTGACAATGTCTTACTGAAGAATAGGGGGTCATAACGGCTTATCGATGGATGAGAGAACCGTATAGTGTCATGCGGGACAAAGAGCCGCATACAGTTTAATGTCGTGCATGACGGGGTGGACCGACACGAAGTGGTTAGGACCGATGGGTGTTGGGATTGAACCTCAGGGAGGCATCCTACATACCTTACCTTGTCAAGTATCAAAGTCCACATAGTTCATAAGAGTTTTTGAATCGACGTGAAGGGGATCGGGACCAATGGTTGTTGGGCATGAACCTTAGGGAGGTTTCCTATGTACCTTGTCTTGGTAAGGATCAAATTCCACGTAGTTCAAGAAGATTATTGGTGAACCGATGTGAAGGGGGTCAGGACCAATGGTTATTGTGCTTGAACCACAGGGAGGCTTCCTACGTACCTTGCCATGGAAAGGATTAAAGTCCACGTAGTTCAAGAGAGTTGGTGAACCGACTTGACGTGGTCTGGACCAATTATTATTTGGATTGAACCTTAGAGAGGCTTCCTATGTACCTTTCCTTGGAAAGGATCATAGTCCATGTAGTTCATGATGGTGTTTGGGGCTTACATTGTAGGCTACCCGAAGAGGATTCCATGGTCAATGCTTACTCTAAGCCCACGTGAGTCATTCTCAGTGCGAGAAATAAGAGGAAGCAAAGACCTGAAGATCACATAACAAATGGTGCATCCATGGGAAGTGGAGTGGGGATTACATGTGGTTAGTGACCCAAAATAGAAACAGGGGCTTATGTGTGGTCCGCAACCCAAAGAGGAAATCGTGGCTTACGCGTGGTTAGCTGCCTAGGGAGATGTAGATTGGGACATACTATAGGATAAAGGGTTGGGTGGTGAAAAATCCCAATGGGAGATGGATTTGGAACAGAATAGGAGAGGGTTCCAGTGACTAGCCCCCCTCCTTTGGTCATTGCCACCAAAGAAGAAAGGTGGATCATGGGTGGTACCTCCTGCAAGAAAGGCAAGAGGCTTACACCAAGGTGGATGACCTTCCCCGTGGAAAGGCGCCGCTCTAGAAAAGAGGATCGCATTCCATGTGAGGAATATCTCACTCCCATGGAGACGAGTGGGCATAAAGAATGTTTGATATGGGGTTCCCCACATAGAGTTTGTGGGGTGAGGTCACAGATTAGCATCATGTTCTGAGGACAATGGTGCTTGGCAGTTTAATGACCTACAGCTTGGACGATGTGGGTTCACTCCGCACCCCTAGGACTTACATAACTGATACCTGCCTGCCCTTAGGGAAGGGAAGTCATCAACAATGCCTTGTAAAGGGGTTTTTATGGAGTGATCTATTGAGGGGCCCACATTAGCTTGGCTATGTGAAGAAACAATAGCCGTTAGCATGCCTATGAGAAGAAGCAGAAGGCTATACAATGCAATGGGAAGCACCACCCAAGGGACATTAAAATCACTTCATGCAAACCTGGAGGGTCACACGGGAAGAGTATTTGTAGAGAAAATGTGTTCATAGGTAGAATAATCATGAAGCACTGGTGCTCTATGGAGTGGAGGGGCTTCACTAAGGGGTATACTTTGGAAAGTGAAGTGGCCTAGCCTAGGCATATAGAATGGGTGTATATGGAAGGTGCTTCATGAAGAGGAAATGCATTCATGAAGTAGTTCTTTGCTAATCAAGGGTTCCCTATAAAGCAAATCATTTCAAAGAAATGTGCTTCGCGAAGCACAGTGACCCTGCCTTAGCATTTGGGTTACATGTGCATGGAGGGTCCTTCACGAAGCATTAGTGCTCCATGGAGACCCAAGTCCCCTTGGGTATCTTCTTCCTTCATGGATGAATGTGGGCTCTGTGAAGGGCATCCCTTTTTAAAGAGGGGTTGAATTCAAGGAAAGGGAATGGAACTTCGCGATGCTAAAGTACCTTGAAGAGCTCATGGTTCGTAGAACAAAAATTTCTTCACGATTTGAGAGCTAAGAAGGAGAAAGGTCGTAGGATCCATCCTTCGGGAATGAGGGGAGGCTGGTATTTATAGGCAAGAGGTGCCACAAAGTAGATCTCTCTTGGCGTGAAGACATTTGGATTTTTTTTGTAACTGTGGAGTCTTCTTCCTCCTTCTTTCGCAGTGGCTTCACAAACGTCAAACCGGTTTATGGAGCCTCCTGCCTCCTTGCTCCGCGGTGACTTTGAAAACATTTAACTAGATCACGGAGCCTCCCACCTCCTTGCTCTAGGGCGGCTTCATAAATGTTAAATGGGTTCACAGAGCCACCCACCTCCTTACTCCGCAAAGGTTTCGCATAAGGGGGAGCATCACGCCGGCCGCGGTGCTGTCAGGCTCCGCGAACAAGATTTGTGAGCCCACCCCAAAGGTTTTCTGTTTATTCTTCCTCTTCCCAAATTTTGGCACCAATACATGTTAAGTGGAAAAAAATATGTGTGTTTTGATTCCTCTCATGAGGATATATAGTAATCCCCTATTATGGTATCGATACCATCATCAAAAACAAATCTCGTCTCCCTAGATGAGAATAAATTCCAATACACCCCACTATGTGTCTTAAAACTAACATCGAAAATAATAAATGTGGCATAGTTAGAAAACTTATGACTCTTATAAATATCCCAATAAATGGAGAACCCTGGATATATATTGAATGTTCCATTGAGGGATAACCTTAGATACAATAATATTTTTTCACATCAACACATGTTTGTAATTGATTATTAATTTAAGGATGGCCTAAAAAATATTTATCATTTAAAATAAGGATTCATGAATATGTCTTAAATCTATAAGATAGTCTCATAGTAGGAAATAATTCCCCCTAAAATGGTATGATGATACTAACCTCTCATCCTATTGGAAAATGTGAGTTATTAAGTGTCGTTGGTTAAGTTCCCCAATGACAGCCCGCCTTTGGAAAGTGGGTCTATAAGCCACCATAGATATGAGTACCATTGGGTGTTTCTAGTTCCATAAATTAACCCTATTAGGAAATCACTCAAAAAGGGATTTGAGAAAAATGGTGAACCTGATGTCAAAGATTTTGCAACCATACTCAAGCCACCCTTACCCCCCATAATTAATTATACAAGTGCCATATTTTTTCTAGAAATAGACATTGATGTTTTTCACCTTGTCATAATATTCTTTAACTGATAATGGTTGTGGGGAAAATTAATTATCTTGTTAACCCATAAATAAATTTTTAAATATTCAATAAGAATGGCCAATTCAAAAAAATATCTAATGTCCCATGTAATTTTTTTACTTCCATTCAACAATTGATGATAGGAAATCTCATGTTCACAAATTGGACAAGACTTATGTCCTTTTACAGTTTATATAGATAATATTCTATATATCGGAAAGTTTTTTATAGTTAAAATTATCATTGAACAAAAAATGAAGTATTATTTCTTGTATGTATTAAATACCATAACACCTATCTCCTATAGAAATTTCAAATCATCAGTCAATAGTGATAGGTAAACATCAATATCATTTTTAGGATGTTTCGATCTATAAATCATCAAAATCATCATCACATTATTTAACTTTATATATATAGGTAATATTTATAGAAAACAAGCATAAAAAGCCATAGACTATGTTGGATATTCATACAAAAATATAGATTCATTTCATCTATGCACAAACCCATTATAATATTTATGACTTAATTCTCAAAATCAGAAAATTTGTGACCAAATATTTTCAATTATAGTGAATCAGCAAGGTGAAATATTTTTCCATTAGATATGCACTCATTTGTATGACATATTAACTTGTTTCATCAATAAAATTGGAAAAATGATGCTTATAATGATTAATTATCGAATGATATTAATTTTCTTTAGCATTCGTTTTGGTAAATGTTGATGATAATGATACATAGTAGGATTTTTCATCTATATTATATCATGATGCCCCGCATTTATGACAATCTAATAAAATTTAATACTACTTACAATAAAAAACACAGTTGTTAGGGAACGAATGTGTATTTTTGTACCCCAATCCCATTGGACAGAAACATATTTCCTAATTATATGAATTTGGAACCTCATTACTTTCTAGAAGTATCCCTTTTATGAATTTTAGAAATTTAGTGAAACTTTTGTAACTCCAACCATATATTCCTTTAAATTTAACTATTTTCAACACTGCTGATAACACTCTATAATTACTGAAATTTGAGAATAACGATTCATCATAATCTCTATAAATGTGTTCAAAACATATTTTTTCAATGGTTTCAACACATACATCATGAATTAATTATTCAATACAATCCTCTATCTCATATTGAACGTATTCATCATCATTAGATATTTAATTATTTTTTAATCTCCCCATGATAGATCCATCATGTATAATTACGACTAAAACCATCGAAAATAAAATGTCATTTTATTTCTATGTACCCTAATTTACTCATATCCAAACACATCATGCAAGAGTATAAAATCACGTCTTTATTTTCAAGATTTGTTTTTGAAAATTCTTCTAAATTATCAACCCCTTTCTTATATTCATCTCCAGTTCCTCATGAATTAATCCAATTATGAACCATTATTTACCTAAAAAGTTGCAATAAAATATATAAATATATTAATATATATAAACATTTAAACATATATATAAACAAATAAAAGAAAAACAAAAAATCATATAAATATATAAACATTCATATATTTTTAACAAATAATTTCTCTCTTAAAAATTATTTAAAAGTGAAAAAAAATTACAAAAAGAATACAATTTTTAATGAAAAGTAATCATTACAACGAAAAAAATGTATAATAGGAAAAAAATTTAAGGAAGAAATTATTTCATCTACAAAAACAATATGCTGACAAAAAATTATAAATACAAATTCTTACAAAAAAATAAATTCACAAACAAGTTATATTTAAAAAATTATGAAATTAAAAAAATGTTAATAAAAAAACTATAATTGATAACAAGATGAAGGAAAAAATGATTGGTTGAATACAATTTATAACTGAAAATTAATTAATTAATATTCTATTAAAAAATAAGTTACAGAAATTGGAGGTTGACTATAGCATCCCAGACTAGACACCACTAAATGGTGCACCAAGCCGGTGGGTTACATGTCCTTAGAAACATCTCCAAAAATTCTAGAGGATACTGACTATCCATAAAGGATGAGGGTGTGTCTATGGGGATATTGTTCTCTCATGTTAGAGTATAACATAGTGGTAGAAAACACGAATGTTAATTGAGGAAGCATAAAAACTTCCAAAAAGAAGAAAAACATCCAAGATATGAATAAATAAACAGTGATAGAATTAACATCATATATAAATCATGATCATGTCATGTATCTACAAAGAAGGAAAATAAGTATAAAATAAGCTACTATAATACATATATCAAAATTCCAATATGACAAAAAATAATTATCTTAGCTAGCATCGTGAGCCCAACTACGCATTGTGCTCTCGTGATTATAAGAAATAAGAAAACCAAGAATCGTTCAACGTGTGCTTTTCCTGGTCCCTAACTACATCCATGATGTATTTTTGGGTACCCAATGGTGGCCTGAACAAGGTGTAATATAGAACTCAGTAGTCCACCATAAATGGTGTCTATAAAAAATCAAGTTCATGTGATATAACCAAAATTAGTGTTCAATATATCACATGTATAAAGAAACTAAAATTAATTCTCCCAAGGCATAAGTAATATAGTCTATCCAAACAAGGATCCCAACAAAAAATAGTGAAGATACCTTAAATAAGGTCATCTTAGAGTAGAAATAAAGAATTAATACTTTCAAAATTACCCACTTGAGTCAAATTCCCATACCATGACTATTTACAAGCACAGAAAAATATCCACCATTGATACACTATACAACCAAGTATAAAAACACTACCATGTACATGTTTTATAATGCAGTATATAACATTCAGCATATCCAGGTTGTATAATCAATATTCATTAACAATGGTCACATTATGTAATCAAAAGTGTCAAACCATGAAGGGTCATATCCAAGGTATAAAAGGCCATTGCATCCTCATCAAGTCTGAGGAACATCTTGACAAAACCCAATATAGACTTCGACGGGGTCCAAAGAGAATTTAAATAGACCATATCTATTATGAGACCAAGAAATCTAGATCTAATGGGTATCAAGGCCAAATTCATCCTACAAAATCAAGACCTAAGGAGGAAATAGGTCTAGGGAATCCACTACCGCAATCAAGATCCATGAGATAAACTTACATGGAATCTAATGGAATTATAATCCAAGTTATATCAACCAAGGAATCCACTACACTTTTTATTCTTCATCTCATTTCAATAATAATTTCATATTCAATTACATTCCATGAGTTCATCCAAATCATATCAAAAAATTCAATAAAATACATGTAAATAATGAAAACAATTCACATCAAGTCAACACATGCCAACAGAGGCATCAATTCTTTCTTAATTAGTTAATTTAATTCTTATCAATTATAAAGTCACTCCCTATAACTATGAAAGCTCACACACACCCAATGGGTGATGTTACAAAGGTAAAATATAAAGGATCATCCCATGGGTGATATAGGTTGGGGAATCAACCTCCAAAAATCTCAATGGAACTACTGGGAACCCTAATAGGTTTCAATTCACCCAATTTAACTATTCAATTAATTAAAGGGGACCCCAAAAAGTCAAGAATTTGGAACAACAAAAACTATTCTTAAAAACACCAAACTTTGAGGGAAAGGTATAGGCCACCTACTGTATATCCGTAGTAGATAACTCATCCAGTATAAACTTCTGATTAAGTCCAGATCTAAAAAAATTATGAACAGATGTAAAGACATAAAATATGGAATATTATATTTCACCTAAATAAATCCATTTATATCAAGAAAAATGAAGAATAGAACGAGAGGAATGAATAACTCACTAGAATGAATTCAATGAGACTGATGATGTTTGAATCCTTGTTCAAATCATGAAATGGTGGAAAAACCAATGAAGATTTCTTCAAAGGAGCTCCCAAGGCCCTGATTATATCTAATGATGGAACAAATAAAATATTCTTAGTTTTAAAAATATTATAAATGAAAAATTGTCATTTAATATATTTTTACTCAGTCCCACGGTTTGGTTGCATGGTTAGACAAATTGTGTTCCAATCGTGTGGCCTTATTTGTATCAAGGGGAACCTCGCACAGTTTCATGTTCATGGTTTGACTAAATGTTTGTAAACCATGCAACAACCTCTATTAAAAATAGAATATCTCCACATGTGATCATGAATATGAGGTTTTATAGTTTCCTCAAACTATGTGTCCTCCTGGATCCCTCTGTCCAGTCCTCATATGGGTTCACAAACCTTGTGGCCTACCCTGCATAGTTTTTAATAACCATGAAACCTGCCTAAATGTTCCAAAAATGCGGGCCTTCTGGCTCCAAACAAGCCCTGAACTCCCTCGACACACCCATGATCTCATTGGGAACTCAATTTCATCCATAAAAAATCACTTATAATGACTAAAAAAAATATTTGTACCACATAATAAAACCTGGGATCTTATAACATTCTCCCCTTAAACAATTTTTCCCTAGATTTATGTTTCATGTGTGGTTATGAATTTTATGAGAATAACTATAGCCACTCAAAATGTAGGTCTACCTCTAACACCCAAGTCTCATCCTATAAATGGTCATGCTTCTATAGCATTCGTACTGGAGGAACTGATCATCCTCGAAGAACCTTTATGCTCCTATAAACGATACAAATAGGTTTCTCCTTAAAGGATGCATCTACCTGTAACTCAACCTCCTCAAGATGAATAATATGAGATAGCTCCAAATGGAAATGGCACAACTGAGATACATGGAATATGTAATGCATGGCTCAATACCTCTAAGGTATCTGAAACCTATAGGCTACTGTCCTGACTCTCTCCTGAATCTTGAATCGCCCAAAATATCACGATGAAATATTACCATGTCTCTTAATCCATCTATGTTCCAGCATCGGTGATATACGCAAAAACACTCAACCCATGACCTCAAGAACTAGATGTCAATGATGGTGATTAGAATAAGATTTCTATCAAGACTATGGAATATCCATTCATTTTTGAATCAACAATACCAACTATTAAGTCTCTTACTTGAGACATATCCCCAGTAAAGCTACATAACTTTCCTCTAACTAGCATAGGGCTTGTGAACATAGACTACCATACTAATACCCATAAGTTTTCATCATTGTTGTCTTTAGATAGCTATTATTATAAGAAAACTCAAATAGATGAATATTCCTTTCCTAAGAGCACCCATAATCCAAATTTCATGCTTGCAACATATTTTCAAGCACCTGAATCATATGATCTAACTGACCATCAGTCTATGGGTTGTATAAAATTCTAAAAAGAACCTATATAGCCTACACAATTTGTGAAATCTTCCAAAAATGAGTTGTAAATTGGGTATCCCTATCTGGTAAAATAGTCTGAGTAACCCTGTGAAGTTTCATTATCGTACATATATACAACCTACCAAATTCTTCAACAAATAATTTATCCTTGGTTAGTGGAAAATGAGCATCCTTTATGAGCTTGACCATAACAACACAAACAGCATCACTGCCTTATGGTGACCTTAAAAAATTGGTCATGAAAACCATCACAAAATTCTACCATTTACACCTGGGAAAGGTTAACTTATGTAAATTCCCAAATGGTTATTGATGTTATACCTTCACCTACTAACTGGTGTAACACCTCATCACAAAACTAGCTACCTCACATTTTATCCCTGGCCACCAATACTGGTGATGCAAGTCATGGCACATTTTAGAAATTCCAGGATTCACTTCCCAAAATGAGGCATGAAACTCTCACATCAACTCCGAAGGTATATATTCTTGAACCCATACATGACCATGAATATGAAGAATCTCATCACCACCCACATTCCAACCTAGATTTGGGTCCTCACCTACCACACTCTCCCTTAAGACAAGGCCATTGAAATCAGATATCTGACTCATCCTCACTCTTTTCGAAAGGTTATAGGTCATGGATAAGTGTGAAATAAAATTCTTCCCCTGAATATCCTTCACCTCCTAGTGAATATCTATAAAAAAATCCCATAAGTTGGCACTCGATACTTGTCTCTTGAACTTCCTATATTTGATTTCTTCTGCTTAGTGCAATGGCCACTACATTTCCCTTTATTGGAATATATTCAAGCACAAAATAAAAATATTGTAGGCACTAAACACACCTTCACTACCTCGTATTCATATCATGATATCTAAATATATTCCTGAGGCCTTTATAGTTTGTGTACACTACAAAACACTCTCTCGGTAAATAGTCACTCCAATAGTGAAAAGCCTGAATAATAGTGACTAACTCAAGATCATGTGTTGGGTAGATCCTCTCATGTGGCCAACAATGATGAGACCCATACACAAAAACTATACCCCCAACATTAGAACTGCTCCAATCTCGATACTTGATGCATCACAATACATGGTGTATCTCTTTCCCTACTCCAGAATAATCAGGACAGATGCTAAATTCAGTCTCCCTTTCAACTCCTGAGAGGTTGTCTTACATGTATCAGAATATAAAAGCTTTACTCCCTTATTAGTCAACCACATAATAGGTGTTTATAAGATTGATAAGTCTTATATGAAATTATTTTAATATCCATATATCCCCAAGAAACTCTATATGTCAAAAATGTTCTTGGGTTTTTTCTAGGAAACTACAACTCTCACCTTCTCTAGGTCAACTGATACTTCTACCTATAAGATAATACGACATAGGAAATGAATCAAATCCATCCAGAAGTGTTACTTTGTGAGATTATCAAATCAAAGTTTCTCTCTCAGTGTATCCAAAATTATCTCAGGATGTTTTTCAAGGTCATGTCAAATTGTTATAATATACTTAGATATTTTCTATAAAAAAACATCACAAATGAATCCATATAAGGATGTAAAAATCAGTTCATCAGCTCCATGAAAAGTGCTGGTGAGTAAATGATTCCAAATGAAAAAACCAAATACTCATATAGACCAAACCTACTACAAAAATCTATATGAGGTATATCAATAGGATGAACAAGAACCATATAATAACCAGATCTCAAATCAAGTTTTGAGAATAACCGAGCTCCACAGAGATGATCGAAAAGGTAATCAACCTATGTAAATGGATACTCGTTCTTAACCGTAAAATGGTTAAATTTCAGATAATTCATGCCTTTCCTGAGTTTACCATCCACCTTTTTCAAAAAAAAAATGACCAGTGAAACCTATGGATAAGTACATGGTCCAATAAACCCCTTTTCCACTAAGTCCTCTAGATTTCTCTTGTGCTCCTAAAACTCCATAGTATATATCCTTTAAGGAGGAATGTATACTAGTGCATCTCTAGGAAATAACTTTATAGATAAATAAACATCTCTCTATGGAGGTAAACAATAATGGTTGTCCAAGAAACATTCCTAAAAAACTACTAATGGAGGTAAATCTTCCTGATGTGATCCCTGATCATCAAGATATAAATTAGAAATTTGGTCTATTATCCATCTTAGCCCAAGATGCTCAGGTCTAACTCAGATAACCTATACATACCATTCACCCTCGTGAATGAAAAATCCACCCTCTGGTGATGTGAAAGCCACCCTCTAATGATAGTAATCAATATGGTCTCAATAAGAAACTACCTAGCCCATCCCAAGTATGATGTTAAACTTAGTCATCTCGAGGATAAGATGGTCGCCTAAAAAGTGACACCCACGTACCTCAAGGTTCACTCCCTTCACTAGCACACATCCTCTTCTTCTGATCCCTAAAAAATTTCCAAGATTATAATTCCATCAGAGAATTGAACAATGATCCCAAGGATCTCCTCCAAAGGTATAGATATGAAACTATGTGATCCACCAATATCAAAAAGTGCAGATACAAGTATAGAGGCTACTAAGATCATATGTCTCATCATAGATGGATCATCTCTATTCTCCTTGAGTATAGGTTTTATAGAATATATATGGCCTAAATTGTGGCCTTGTGACACAAAAACACTACCTAGAGCAAGCCCACTCTATTATCTATGTACAACTGGTGTCTGGCTACCTCAGCCAAGAACACCACCTTGACCTAATTGACTGATACTTCTTCAACTACTAGCTTGTAATGAAGTTGTAAATCCCACTCCTAAACTTAGAGTTAGAGCTAATCCCCTTCCACTACCTACTAGAGGGAAGGTCTTATAGAAACAATGAATGTATCCCATCATGTAGCAAGCTCGACACTTGATTGGGTATCTATCGCATTGATTCCACATATTTTCCTATCTGATACCCTAATTATAGAAAATGGATCTACCATAACTAATATCCTAGTTGGTAATACCCTCATGATAAACCTTAAAATGTTTCTTCCTACCACTAGAATATAAACCACTTGATCGAGAGACTGAATTGCCCTTCTTTTCACCCCCAAATTCCCTCAAGTTCCACTTTATAATTACCTCCAAATTTATTATCTCAGTAATAGTCACCAACCTAAACACTTTTATTATTGATCGAATGGAATTTATAAGACCTTCTTAAAAGTTTCTATCCCTCAATGGCTCATCACTAAGGTAAATTGGCTCAAAAAATTTAAGCTCTGTAAAGCATGTTGAATTTTCCATAACCATCATCACTCCCTACTTTAGATGTATGAACTCACTAGCTCACACATCTCTAATATTATTGGGAAATAATTAATCATAAAACCAAGATTTTAAATTCCTCCAAACCATATCTCGAAGCATATCATCTTACTTCAAAATTTCCCACCAATTCAAATCTTTTCCCTGAATCATATAATTCTCAAGGTTCACTATCCTCTTAGGATGTGTCTCTAGAAGCTTGAAGAAAGAAAAGTTGGTCTCTAGCAATAGTTCAATAGCCTATAGACCTATATCCCATAAAAATGTGGGTGAATGTTGATTCCGTAACACCCTCATTAGCTCTATCATAAACTAGGAAGGCTTCGGAGCTCCCTGAATGGTCTATATAAAGCACACAAAACTCTCGTGGAACTACGCCTCAACACCTATTCCTAGTAAAACCACTTGATCTAAAAATGAAACTATAAGAGGATATACTACTATCCCATATCCCGTAACCTCTAGAACATGGTCAGTAGCACCCTCTTATAATATGACTAGAGGTCTTCGTGGTGGCATGTATCTATAATTCCAAACACATGCCTCCAAAAAGAACAATAATGATATATCATACTTTAAATTTTAGGATAGGTTATAACCTCCCTATAAACAAACCATACCCCTATTAATACTCCTAAATCCATTACTATGTAAAAAATAGTCATAAAATCACTAGAGATGATACCTACTACCCACTCTAAATATATGTAAATCTCAAGTTCTTTCTTTCCAAAATTCTAAATTTCCATTTTAAATTGACATTTATTCACAATTATCCTTAAATGGTTGAACCAAATGTGTCACCACTTCTGATCTATAAGGTCCCATATACCTTATAAATTGAAATGCGGTATCCACTAAATCTACACCAGAACACGTTCCAATCCATGAGAATAATTTTCCATGACACAACATTTCATAGTTGAATTTTTAGGGTGTCTTCTATAGCCTAATAAGCAAGACATGGTTTAGGTTATGATAGAATCTTTATGTACCAACTATGTTTCCCAATTTCCTATAAAAATCATTTATCAATCATGAGATATATCACACAAGACACATATCACAAACTCATACAGTCAAGCAATCCATCCGATATGGAATTGAATAATACATTTCATGTGAATCCTGACTGTTTCCAAAAATAATTCATGAGGTGGATACCCTCATCTCATCGGGAAATGATAAAAAAATATTAAATCATATCAACAATTACATCACAATTCAAGTTCATCACCCAATAGTGGAATCAAATCAACTATAACAGGAAAAATCTAGAATATATCAATTTTTAATCTAAGAAATTTAGCTCTTCTTATACATGGGTTAGATACTCCTAAGAACAGCTCATTTCCAAATTCCAATTCCTTCTTATTCCCCTATCTGTTGTCTCAAAATAGTTATTGAAAAAATAAAATATGCTGATACAACTGTGTGATGTCCTGACCTGAATGCCATTAAATGTTGCCTCAATCCTATGGGTCACATTCCCTCAAATGTATCTCCCAAAATACTAGAGGTTTCAAACTGTCAATAGGGGTTAAGGTTGTGTCAATGGTATTGTTATTTCCTCATTTTAGGGTATAACAATGTGGTTGTAAACTTGAAATTCAAAAGCATATACTATAAAACATTCATACAGAATATAAACATCCAATACAGAAATAAATAAACAATGCCTGAAGTAATATCATATATAAATTTTGATCATTTCATTTCTCCACAAAGTATTAAAAAATGTACATAATAATACAGTATAATATTTGTATCAAAATAGAAAAAATACAACAAAACTATCCCTCTTATAATCACAATCCTATCACTTTCATGCTCTCTATTTCTCCTAAGAAACAAGAAAATCAAGTATAGTAGAGTAGTCACTTTCCTGGGTCCCTAATTTCATCCATGAAGTCTCTCAGGGTACCCAAAAACAGCCTGAATAGGGTGTGTGATAACACTCATTAGGCAAACACCAATGGTTCCTATGTCAAATTTAGTTTGTGTGATATAACCAAAAGTAGTGTGCAATATACAAAAGGTAAAAAAGTATTGAAAGTAAAATTACCAAGGAATATGTAATGTTATATATCTAAACAAGGCTCACAACAAATAATAGTAAAGCTCCCTTAAACAAGGACAGTTGTAAAATATAAATAAACAGGTTATATTTTTCAGTTTACCCACCAGAGTCAAATAACCATACTAGGGATATATGCAAGCATGGGTAATTATCCACCACTTCCACATCATAAAACCAAACATAAAACTGATACCAAGGTAATTCCTTATAATCCAGTATATAACATAAATCATTTCTAAACCATATAATCAAGATTCATCCACAATGGATGTGCCATGTAATTTAAAGTGTTAGTCCACGAAGGGCTATAAGATAAAGGCATCCTCGTCTAGTCTGAGAAGCAACTCGATATATACATAGTAATGATATTGGTGGTTTCTATGAAGAATTTCAAAAGACAATATCCACTATGAGAAAATTTAAGGTCGTTCCATGGAGTGTCAAGGCCCAAGGTAGCCTAAAAATCCAGACCCAAGGAAAAAATATGTCCAAGGCGTCCACTACCACAATCAACATTCATGGGATAAAAGTCCACGAAATCTAATGGAATTATTATCCAAGGAATACCAACTTAGGAATCCACTACCATTTCGATTCATCATCTTGTTTCAATTTTCAATTCATATTCAATTACACTGCATGATTTCATCCAACTCATATCAACAAATTCTATAAAATCTACCTAAACAATTAAAACATTTCACATATTTTCAGAACGTGGTAAGGAGTAATCCACTCTATTATAATCATTTAATTCAATTACCTTTAATTATTCAAGGGATACCTATAAATATGTGAGATCATGCACACCCCACAGGTGATATAACAAGGTAAAATGCAGAGTCATACCACATGGGTGGCCTAGGTTGTGGAAACAACCCCCAATAATATCAATTAAACTATTGAGAATCCCTAACAGGTTCTAATTCATTCAATTTAACCATTCAATTGATTAAAGTGGAACTCCAGAATTTCCATCATGTGCAACAACACCAACTATTCTTATAAAACACCAAACCCCAAGGAAAAGGTACATACCCCCTACCATAGGTTCTTAGTAGGGAACTCATCTAGTATCTAACTATGATTTGGTCCAGATCAAAAATAAAAACAAATAATGCACAAAAATTTTGAAAATAGGTCATATTAGATAACACCTAAATAACTCTATTGATACCAAAAAAACAAATAATGAAACAATAGGAATGAATAACTCAACGGCGCAAATCCAATGAGACCAACGACATTTGAATCCGAGTCTGGATCAAGAGCTAGTGTAAATGCCTATGAATATGGATAAAAAGGATCTCCCAAAGTCATGGTTCTATCAAATAGAAGACTAAATAGAATAGGTTAGGGTTCTAAATTATTTTAAGTGAAAAAATTCATTTCCCTTATTTTTACTATGTCACAAAATTTGGCTGCACGAATCACCAAACCATGTGCCAATCGTGTTCCCTTCACTATATCAAGAGTTTTCTCGCACAGTTTCATGTGAATAGTTTGACTAACCATGAAAAAATAATGAAACACCCTCTATTAAAAAATTTATAGCCCCTCTCATGTGCATGCACTTTAGGGTGCATCATTTCCTCAATCCATACAACCTCTGGGATCCCTCTATCCATCCCCCACATGGTTTCTTGAACCATGAGGCCTACCCCAAATGGTTTCTTCTAACTATAATACTTATCTTAATTTTAAAAAAAATGGGGCTTTATGATTCAAATAATTTCTGAACACCCCAGATACACTCATTATCTCATTTCTCACTCACATTAGTCCATAAAAACATTTAAAATAAAAAAATGAAGGATCCTTACTTCATAGGAAAACCTAGGATCTTACATCAAAAATGAAAAATAGTTCCTGAATTCTGATAAATCTACTAGAGGGTGGTAGAAATATGTAGAATGATTCAATATATAATAGAAACATTTTAAAAAATGAAGTTAAAAATGAATAAACAAATACCATGGAGTAAGGTCACAAGTTAAAAATATTAGCATTTTTTTGGATTGGATAATGTTGAGGCTCATAGAAGAAAGATGAAAGATGGAATATTGAGAAGAAATAATATAAAAAAAGTTGAAAATCAAATAAAAGTAGAAGATCAAGCATGGTCGAGTATCTTTGATCATCAAGAGAATGATGGCCTTATAAAAAATCACATCGTAAAAATGTGGATATTTCTATGGACATTAGATTTTTTTAAAATATTTAAATGTAATTTTTATATAGAATAATTTTATGTGATTATCACATCGGTTTTAACATTATTTTTGAAGATACCATCATTAAAACTCTTATTTCAAATCATATTTTTCTATTATTTTATGCTACAGTTAGAGGAATCAAGGGAATAAATTTATCATTTGAAAATCATGAGTTTTTAATGACCCTATATCATTTTGATAGAGCCATTGAATATATATTAATCGTAGAATCCATTTTAGTTTCATATAAGCTTACAAAAAATATCATATCCATTATTATGGAGGATACAAGAGTTATATTATTTCATTTTAAATATAAAAAACATATTATGGCTAACATGGTTTGAATATCTCAAATATTTTAAGTGGTTACATAATTATCTTATTCTGAAAAAATTTGATGTAGTTATAGTTATATTTTAAGATATCTAAAACTTTGATTTTTTCATAAACATTTAGAGTCTTAATATAGTTGATTTTTTATTCAAATACATTCATGATTTCTATTTCTAATATTTCAAGGAAAATATGATACCATATTATCGTATTTTTAATAATATTTTGATAAAAAATATTTTTAATGATGGATATATCAATCTCAAAAAACTATAAAAAGTTATTGAAAATCTCATAAATGATGAGACTTCCATAAAGATGAAATTTGATAATGATAACAAAGAGGATATATTTATAGACCTATCGGAAAAAGTTATCAATGAATTTTAATTGAAATAGAATTTAGAATAATAAAACAGTGAATCCACTCAAACTACACCAAAGGAAACCAATATTAATTTATCAAATAATGAAAAAATAGAGGTCACTGTGTTAATAGAAAGAGATCAAAACAAACAATAACTAAAATAAATAGAATATAAATCTCCTACTGAATAGGAAAAGAAATTAAAACATCATGAATAGACTCAATTATTTGTAACTATGGTTATGGGTGAAGGCTCTAAGACCCTGGTGATGGTGAATTGTTGGTGATTTTTATTTGAAGAAAGTGATGAAATTTTACTAAAGTATGGATTTTTATAGTAGTTTCTATTTTTGGAAACATAGGAAACCGACAATGGTATCAATTTCTCGATGGTGAGAATGGATAAATTGATTGATTGTGAAAATATTGAGGTATAGTGCATGTAATGATACCAAGATAAAGGATTACTGGTGTATATAGGTTGAGTATAGAAATGGTCATATGGATGGGTAAAGATCACGTCTATAGTCATTTATTCATACCCTTTCTATGGAATTTGGTTTAAAATCATGCCTTTTTTAATTTTTGTTTTTTTAAAAAATCATATTTTTTTAGTTCAACTTGGTAGTTTTTGTAGTCTAGTTGGTGAAGTTGTGTCAGGTTTTGTGGGTTCCCACTTTATCCCATAAAAATAGTTTTTTATGGGAATAAAAAATGAATTAGAGTATAAGTATTAATAAAAAAATAAATAGTATAATAAAATGTTCAAACAACATCTAAAAAGAAACTCTGAAATGAAAATAAAGGAAAGGATAATATTAAGCATAAAAAATCAAAGTCCCCAAATTTTATCATCGTGAATACTAATAAAATAAATGAATATGAGAATAATAAAGAATAATATAATAAAGATACGTATAAAGAGAAATATAATTATAAAGACACCCCAAAATCTAAAATACAAAGGGTTATTGTCCCACTAATATCTATCCAAGAACTAATAAATGTGGAGGAAGAACTTTCATTAAAGAGAATTTATTTATCTCCATCACCATATAGAAAATTAATTGGAAAATGTATGGAGGTTAATTTCCATGCTTCCCCTAATTCACTATCTCTATATACACCTTTATCTAAATATAAAAAAGAAATAATAAATATTGAATAATATTTTGATGGATCTAAGAATCTAAAATCATCTTTCTAAATTCAAAAGTTTAGCCTTTAGTTATTCCTATATCCCATGAAAATAAATCATTTTCATTTGATAAATAATCTTTATATTCAATTTTTAAAAATTATAAATCGCAATAAAAAATAACAAAAATTTTAGAACACTTATCATTATCTCAAGAAAATATCCAAAAAAAACATAACTATTAAAACATTAAATGTGATTCCCTTTAGGCCACAGGTATTCTCTAGCTTGAGCTTGGTTTATCCCTTAAGTCATCCTAGTGTTTTTCATGAATCAAGGGATGAAAAAATATAATTTTTTAGGAAACCATCCATGAACATGGTTTAGGTGCACAAATAGTACTAATTATGTGGTTACCATGAGGTATAGCATTGTGAGGCTCCAATGGTGTTTCATACAATTTGATCATGATTTTCCAAACCATGAAGCTCACCAAGAAAATGGTGTGAGTGTCTGACTAGTTTTACAAAGGTGTCATATGACTTTATAATGGTTGGTCAAATCATGTGGATCTTCCCTAGGTAACCATGTGACTCATTTTCAAAGGAGAGTGGTCGAAATTGGTTGGCACACTGTTTGTTAAACCATGCGACCTAACCATGATCCCCAATACAAACCTCTTAAGACTATGAATTCACCCTAATTACCTTGATAATTTTTATATCTAATAAAATTCTAATCTCTCTTAGGCTTTAACTAACCTATCCTTAGTGCTCTGGAGGCTTCTCCCATTACTTCCTTTATGGTTTCCCTTCAATTTTCATGTTTTAATTCAAGGTATGTTCCTTTTTTATTTGATTTATACCCCTAGTTATAGATCTCTCATTGATATCCTTTTAACATATATCATTGGAAATATAATGGTTTTTGGTTCCAAGATATTGAGGTTTTAATAGTGAATTGATGATGTTTTTTATAGATCAAATCTTGTGAGGACTGGATTTCTCATTTACAATCTATATTCTTGAAGGTGATTATTTTTCCTTAATTTTTGAGCTAGGTTTCTCTATAAAATTATGTTAACACATAAATTTATTAATGTTATTATAAATTAATGTGGTTTAATTTGTGAAATTGATCGATTGATTTCATTGTTTCATCAAAAGGGTTTTTTAAGTGATTTTTATTTAAAAACATTATGCACTTTTTTTGTTCTATGAAATTCTTCAATGGTGGTTTTGGATCTAAATATGTATTTAGAAGCATAGAAGTGGTGATTATTTAATATGAAAAATGTTATATAATATGTGAGTATGTTTTATTTAATTTTTATTTCAAAAAATAATATGTTGGAAAACTTTTGTCCCTCAAGTTATGGACATATGAAACCTTAGTGAGTGTGGCAACACTTGTAGTTATTCTTGTGATATAGATAAATCATGGTTGGTCATGATATTGGTAGGATTCACTATATGCCAAGCATATTTTTCCATTATTTATCCATGTATATATTACCATAGGATAGATCCCACTTTTACTTGGTTGTATACCTTATGGAATTGTTTCAATTTTATTTTCTCACAAGCTTATGTTATGGTATTTCCATGGATAATTTTTCTTATGCCTTTATAATATCATTCATATACTCATCATATTCTTGATTTATGTTAATATTAAATGATTCAAAAATAAATCAATATACCTTTTAAAAAATTATTAGTGTCATTACCCAGCTATAAGTGTGATGAAAATTCCTAGGTTTTCTTTTGTTTCTATGGTAGACAGAAGTTTGGATCATCGAAATTCAGTTATTAATTGTGGGAGGGTACCTGGCCAGCTCATTTATGTGTATGAAGATGCATTACCATGGGTGGTTATATAATATTACCAATATTTATAAAGGGTATTTGAGGTTATTTAAATTAAATTGATTTGGTTATTATTTTGATGAAAAAATTATTTTTTAATGTTTCATCTCTCATTCATAGAATCCAAGTTTTCTTAAGATCTGTTTATTTAAATGTTTAAATTTAGAATCTTCAAGACCATCATTTTTATTAAGTAATTTTCAATTAAGATAATTGGATATTTTAGTTTTTGTTTATTATAAAATTCCTCCAAGAATAGATCTTACAAATCCAGAGAAAAATAAGTGAGACAAGTTCCATAGGGAAATCCTCTAGTAGATCATTCTTTGGTGGAAGCTATTATAAACACGATTTAGACTCTGAGTCAGGTAGGTGTTGGGAACCTAGGATGAATGTTGGATAATAGATATGATTTTACCTAGAATAATCCACCTATATTATATGCAGACAAGGGACCCCAGGAATATGAAGAGTGGCTCAATTAGATTCAAAGGATCTTACAATTTTTACAAACTCCAAAGGCCTCTAAGGTTAGTTTTTTCACTTACATTATTAAAAGACTAGAAAGGAAATGGTGGGACTACATTATGAAATCCATGTAACATGAGGATCTCACCATGAATTATTCCAATAATATAATTAACCCAAAAATTCATCCCGGAAATTGTGAGTGGAAGATAATAAATAATTTATAACCTTAGAGCAGGGGGAGCATTCGGTTATAGGGTATTCCACCCATTACACTGAGTTTTTTCACCTAGGACCTAAGCTGATTTCCAATGATCAAATTAATACTTAGAGGTTTGATAAGGGTTTTGCGGATGATATTCATTCAATTTTGATTCACCAATACATACTTACCTTTATTTATGAAATCAATAATGAAGTTTTTTGTGAGGAAGACATGGATAGTTTAATGGGATTATGTAGAGATTTAGTTGCTCTAAGAGGTAGCCAAGGTGTGTATTATAGCAAAAAAAGGAAGTTTAAGGGTGCTTAGTTTATATTGGGAGTAGTTTATGGGCCTTTAGCAAGACAACAATAGGTAGTATTTTACTAGAGTGGGAGGCATGGTCATACCAAGACTACATATATGAAATCTCCTAGGACATTTCATCGTTGTGGAAAATCTAGTCACCATAAGTGTTTCTATGGAAGGATGGACCAAGTTAGTAGTGATAGATCTACTATTACCAAAGGATCAAAGGTTAATTTTTATGCATCTAAGGGCGGTGGATCTTATCCTCATTTAATGGGGGACACTCAGGAAGTGAAGAAACCTCATGGAGGAGCTGGGACCAGATGTATTTATGTATAATTGTATATGCTATAGTAATATTAAGTAGGGTCAGTTATTCTAGAAGTGTGGTGTTTATCTCACACACTATGGTTCTAGATTTGTTTTATATAGGTTCATATCATTCATTTTTATTATATAATTTGATTTAAATGTTGGTAATATGTTTTGATCTTATATCCATTTTGCTGCAACATAAAAAACCTTTGTGAAATAGGAAGGACTAAATAATTCCTATTTATTAATATTTATGTATGCTACATCATCATTGGAATGGATTGGATGTTTAGTGTTCTGGTCTTAATAAAATTATTTCATCTTTGAGTTTAGTTTTTATCCTTACATGGCATCCCCTGTGTATTTTAGGGTGAGTTTGATTCTAGATCAGGGAGTGTGGGTCTTGTTGTTCCTTATTATGGAATGATCTCATGATAATTGTTAGAAGTGTTCCATGATATCATTGATTCTCATCTGAGTAGTCAAATTCCTATAGTGGTGAGTGAATAACCTAAATTATATTCTAATATTTTTTCTAGGTTATTCCAAAAAGAGAGTTTGAGGTCACTATTAACTTGTTTCCCTATATGATTACCATTTTTATTCCATCTTATTGTATGGAACCTATTGAGTTAAACGGTATTAAAGTTTATCTTATAGATCTTGAGGCCATGTTATTTATTCATTTGAGTGTTTCACCTTGGGATTATCGTATTCACTTTTACAAGAAGTAATATTGAAACCTAAAACTTTGTGTTGACTATTGAAATCTTAATCAGATGACCATTAAATAAAAATACCCCTTTTGGGGATTGAAAATCTATTTTATCAACTTAGAGGATCCTAATGGTTTTATAAGATTTATCTTTGATAGAGGTACCATCAGTTGAGAATATGAGAATATGATATCCATAAAAAAATATTTAGGATTTATTATTATAATTTTTATTTCCAAATTATTCCATTCAGTAAAACTAATTCTCATATGGTATTTATGGTGTTGATGAACCATATCTTTAAGTGGTTTTTGGACTCTTTCATTTTCATTTTTTTGGATGATATCTTAGTGTAATCCAAGTCAGAGGAGTAAGATACGGATCATTAGAATATTGTCCTTGGAATCCTGAAGGAACATCGCCTGTATATTAATATTTAACAATTTGAATTTCATATCTAAGAAGTGATGTTTTGGAGCCATGTTATATAATATAGCTATACCACAGTGGATCCTAAAAAGTTTTTGGGTGGTAATTTCTTGTAAGAAACCCATAAATGTGTTTAAAATGAAGAAATTATTGGGCTTTGCTAGTTATTCAATGTAGTTAGTTTAGGATTTATCCAAAATTGCATCTCTAATGATATAATTAACCGATAAGGGTGTTACGTGTTATTGGAATGCTAACTTTTATAGATCATTTGAGGAACTAAAGGTGAGGTTGACTTCAACATTAGCTTTTACTGATCCAAAACAGGGTTCAGGATATAATGTTTTCTACGATGTCGCATGTATGGTATTGGGGTGTGTCTTGATGCTGGAAAAATAGGTGGTTCCCTATTACTCTCAAAAATTATTCCATCATGAGAAGAACTAAACTATCCTTGAACTTGAGTTTGAAGTTGTTATGAAAACTCAAAAAAGAAGGAACTACTATCTCTTGTGGAATGGTTGACGGTATATATTGATCAAAAGAGCATGAAGTATATTTTTTATCATAGGGATATAAGCTTACATCAGAGATTCTAAGTTGAGTATATTCATAATTTTTATTTTGATATTAATTATAATTCTTGAAAGGGAAATGTGGTGGTTGACACATTGATAAGGAATATACTGACTCAAGACTTAAAGGAATCAATATAGTAGTGATCTATGATGAGTTTGTTTGCTGATATGATATTGGGAGTGGAAGAGGATGGTGGGATGGAGATCTTATCTTAAGTAAACGTTGAATAAAAATTTAATGGTTGATTTCAGTGCGGGTATGTGATTGAAATCAATTTTTAATGCTTTAGAGGAATCCAAAATTGTGGGGAGACCTCAGGTGATTGGTCCCTATCTTCCATTGGTGCTTTCTATCCATGAGGAAGGTTGTTCAATCTAGTATCACAAAGGAAAGAGATGTTGGATAGTGGAAACCAGTCTTGTTGGTCCATACACATTGGCATTATCAAGATGTATCATGATTTGAGACATTAGTATTGTTTATTGAGGATGAGGTAGTTTACTGTAGAATTTTTTCCGTGATTCCTTACTTTTAGTAATATTAATGTGGATCACAAAATACATATATATTTTTTTAAAACTCTTCCAATTCCAATGTAGAAGTGGGATGAGATATATATGGACTTCTCCATCAGATATCCATGGACTCCTAGTAATAATTTTTTATTTTTGTTGATCATTTATTGGATTACATAATTTTCTCATTTACTTCTTATTAAGAAGATGGATAAGTTGGAAGAGCTTGAAAAATTGTATGACTAAGAGGTTATGAAGCTTCATGGTGTTTCCTCTATGATTGTTTCTAATAGGGACTTGGGATTTACATCAAGTTTTTGTAAAGATTTTCAATATGGGATTAGTACCCAACCGAAGTTGAGTATGGTATACTACCCTTTTATAGATGGGAAAACTAAGAGACCTATTCAGATTATTGTGGATATGTTCTGGGAATACGTGCCTGATTTTTTTGGTTCATAGGAAAAACACCTTCCTTTAGTTGAATTTTCCTATAACAATAGTTATCAATATTTTATTGGAATAGAACCCTTCAATTCATTATAACAGTAGCCATGTAGATTTCCCTTATGTTGGAAAAAACATGGAGAGTGGCTTTTGTTGGATCATGCCTTGTTCAAGAAATGATAGTAGATAATCATTTGATCTAAAAGAAGTTTTAGATAGTTCAAAGTCATCAGATTTCATATTTAGACCATCTTCATCACCTATTGGAGTTTGAGGTTAGTGATAATGTCTTTATTACAGTTTTACCTCACTTGGAACGTCATTGATTAGGTTAGAAGGGTAAGTTGATAGTGATGTTTGTTTCCCTTTGCATATCATTAAACTTCACGAAATGGTTTGATATCATTAGGACTTTTTCTCTTGCTTGAAATCAATTCATGATGTATTTAAATTTTCTCATATGAGGAGGTATCAATAGGATACTTACAATTTGATTGAATGGGAATATATTGACCTTGATCCTGAAACCCCTAGGGTTGAACATCCAGTTCAAGTTGTGGATCTCCAAGATAAGTTATATCATGTTAAAACAATTACCCCTATTAAATTTCTTATGGTAGTGTAGAAGTAACTAGTCTTTAGTTCTCTAGAGGAATCTCCCCATTCTTCCTTAGTGGCTTCCCTTCATTCATGGTGGATTTATTCAATGTATGTTCTATTTTTTAACTGATTTCTTCACCCCTTTATAGATATCTCCTTGATACCCTTTTCCCATGTATCATTGGAAACTGATTGGGCTCTGTTTTTTAGAAATAAAGTGTTTGATTGGTAATTTATTATGTTTCTTATGGATATGGGATTTTAAGGATCATATCTTCTCATTTCCAATCTATATTATTTATGGAACTAGTTTTACTCCATTAGCAAGTTAGGTGTCTCTATATAATAATTCTAATTCGTGAATAACTTAATTTTATTGTAAATTTCATTGGTTTAATTTGATAAATTTATTTATTTATCATATATAGGCATTAAAAGTGGTTTTTAAAGTGGGTTTTCTTTAAAAAAGATAATACACATTATCTGTTTGATGAAATTATTCAATGATGGATTTGACTCTAAAAATAATAGACTTTTTAAGGACTCTATATCTAAAGGATTCATGTTATGTATCTCTTATTTATCCTTTCTGTTTATAAGTATGTATTCTCATAGGTAAGATCCCACTTGTTCTTGGTTTTATACATGATGGTATTGTTTCATGTTTGTTTGCTCATTTGATTATGTCATCATATTTCCAGGAAAAATTCTACTTATTCCTTTATACTATATTTCATGTAATCATAATATTCTTGTTTAATATGAATATGAATTTCTTCAATAAAAAAGTTGATGATGTTTTATGAAAGTTTTTTAGTATGAAATTTATTAATAAACTAGTTTTTTTTAATCTAAAACTAATGGTTTCATGTTTCTATACATTTTATATATTCTTGGTGGTATCCTACCGAACATTACCCTAATTTTTCCTTTTCACATTTTTAGACTTGGATTTTTAGGAATTTGGTAAAGGTAAGGTCATCGTGTAGTTTTTAAGATTCTATTAGTTGTTGTCTCCTCTTAGTGAGTTGGATTAGAGATGATAGTTGATCAGATGGATAATTGACTTTTTTATTTTTATGTTTTATCATCTGGTTTATACTTTTAAATTAACATTATATGTATCATGGTTTTATACTTTTTTTATTCATTTTACGTTATTCTTTTATCTTATTTTAGTTCTTCATGAGACTTGCCAGTTTCTATATTGATATTAACCTTATGGAGGGCCATCTTGGGTCATTTTTCATGTTGAACTGGGTTGGTTAATTAAATTAAAGTAATTCATGGATAAATATGGAATTAAAAATAAATAATTTAATGTTGAGGAAGAGAATAAAATAGCTAAAGTTGATAAGATTTGTTTATGAGAAAAATTATTAAAAAAATAAAACTAATGAGTAAAATTCTTTAACTAAAAAGGTATATGCTAGAGTTGATGAGTTGGTAAAAATGTATATCATAAAACTACCACTAATAAAATAAGACCATATTATTCTAGATATATTTGTTAAACATGTTTTCATTTCAAAACTAAACCTAATAGAAAATATAATTGATATAATAATATAAAACTGTGAATAAATTAGTGAGGTTAACCTCAGTTATTCTAGAATTTATCAATCATTTGAGTATTATTTAAGAGTAAAACATGTTTCCAAAATATCTTATGTATCAATGAGAAATTATTGATCATTAAATTAAGATATAGGATTATATATTCAATTTTGAAAAATATTTTCATCAGAATAACAACATTTTAAAAAATATTGAATATTTTATAGATAATAAAAAAGAAGGATGGGTTAGTTTTAAATGAAGTGTTTACAATTATATGAAAGTGTGAAGATATTGAAAAAAATTGAATGTCTCAAATGAATAATGATATAGAAAATTAGATTAAGGATATATAGGAATGAATGTTCTAAATTTTATATTATATTTAATTTCTTTTTGAAATAAATAGAAAATTTCCATTATCTATCATTATTTTATCTTCCCTACATTTTTCATTTTTCATAACAGGTTTATTTATTTTAGATAGTCATAAAGGGAGAGAAATTATTTCACTATTACTTCATATAAATACTAAATTAAGTACTATTTTTATGGGGAAAACTTCTAGAATTTCAATTCATTTTATTTTCAAAAGTATTTATTCTCATTTTTTTTCATTTTTAATTTTGTTACTTCATTGAAAATATAGTATTATCATTTCTGTTTATTATCAAAAGGAGGGATATTTTGAGTCACTTATTAAATTACTTCTTATATATCCGTATTTTGATGAATTATAATACATTGAATATTTTAATAGTTTCTATAAAAAAGATTGTTTTAAAAAAATTCTAAAAACTTACCATCCAAACATACCCATTTTCCAACTATTCACCCTCCAAACTCTCTACATTATTAAAGTCCTAATGTTTTTTCTAAGGAATTTATAAACAAAATTAGTATTATAAATTTCATCTACAATGCTAAATGTTGTAATAAATAAAGATCTTAGAAGAAAACTAGAAATAATTATTTTTAGGGAGTTAGTTAAAATACTAATAAATATAGAGTGTATCTCAAACTTGAATAAAACTATTGATTAGTTAATCATGATCTATACATTTTAGTTTGGGATATTATTTTCTAATTTTCTAGTATAGTTCTTTGTTTTAGGCCTCTATTTTTTTTAGCATACTTTGTAAAGGTACCAAACTTTTCTTGTTCAAAATGTTTTTCACTCTATAAGTCTATGTTGATTAGTGAAATTATGGGAAGTATTTGGATTTGTTAATCATGTTAATCAGTGAATATTTATTATATTTTTTTGTACCTAATAAAATAGGTTCTTGCTTAAAACATTTTATCCAAATTTGGGTCTTGATCCTCCTATAACTTTGGAATAAAATAGAATAATTTTTTAGGGTGGGAACATATATGTACTAATTAATAAATGTTTAATGGCCTTCTAGATTATTTATCTTAAACACCATTTCATTTTTTATATTATTTTTTATATTAATATTTTCTTTATAATTTCCCTTTATATTAAATATTTTTAGTTGGACTATTCAATCCAAACTTATGTTTATTTGTCTACTATAATATATTAGTCATATATCCAGTTTATAATATCCCTACATTATTTAATGTGAACTGAAATCTTTAAATAGGGATTTATTTTATTATATTTTTATGATCTTTAATTTATACTTTCTTGAATCTTCCTTGGTAGGAAAACATAAAGAAAATGGTTATAGTATTAAAGAGGTATAAAAACTAATTATAATAGGGGATATATTCCTATAACAATTTATTATTTATTATACCTTCCAAAAAATTTCAGGAATAATAATATGTTTAGGATTACAGGATAACAAAAAAATAAATAATAATACAATTTTTTTTGTAATACCCACGCTTTTATTTCATTAAATGGATATTTAGTTTGACCTATGTTCATTTTTTGAAATGTAATTATCATAGGAAATGTTGGATTGTCCATATAATTTTTGTTTTTAATTATTGGGTATTTTTTATTGACATGGGATTGATGAGATATTAATTTATTAATTAAATATAAGTAATTTATTAAATTAATTTTAAAAAATAATATTAAATAGGAATTTATGGTGTATGATTATACAGAATTAGAGGATTAGAAATAGATTTTACTAGATATACTAGGTTTTCAATCTATGAAATTAATGGGGAAAGATTATAATTGTGTCAAAGAGAGGGATAAGATATGATGATGGCAGAGAGAGAGAGAGGAAAATATATACTCATCAAAATATGAGTTTTATATGGAATATTTATAGTATAAACATATACAACTGATATTAAATAGTATAAGTGATTTATTTTATTCTTTACTTGAATGATTCTAATTATTTTTCATTAGTGGTATATATTTATATTAAAGGTGAAAAAAATTATATTTGGTAGAAGTATAAAGGTTTGATAATGAATTATTTAATATAACTTATTTGAATTTTTTCGAGTATTTGGGGGCATGTAAATTCGTTATTACACTTAATTGTGAAGTTCTTATTCTCAACACATTAAATTATGTTTTATAATGGGTTTTGCCAAATGGTATGGGGTAATTCCACATATTGGAATTTTCTTCTTTTAACCTTTTACCCTCTAAACCTTGAGATAATGAATTATATAGGTTTATTTCCACTCATTGGTGGTTTTATACTCAAATATAAATAGTTACATGAGTTTTTCCAAAATGGAGTGTATTATGCCAAGTTTTCATAGAGGATCACACCAAATGGTCACATTTCATGTAAATTTATCTTAAATAGAATTTTATATTCATTCATTTAGGAATTATGAATTATGGATAATTATAATGATAGGGCTTGATGTATCATTCTGAAAGGTTTATCAATTTTAAAATTCATGGAAATAATGGGAAAATAATTCTTTATAGGAATATTTATTACTTTCTATGAGGTTGGATAATCCAATTATTCTTTTTTAATTTTTTTATGATCTAGAAATGAAATAAAATCTAATTGTGTGAGAAATTATTGTTTTATTAAAATGTGGAATCTATAGAAAATTATTTTTATTGAAATACCATTTGGAAGGGTTGTATTTTTAAAAAAAAATTATTTGGATGCGATTTAATTGAAAATTCTTGAATAGTGTGTGTGCATGGGTAAAAATGGATTTACAATGGGAAATATTTATAAACATTTTATTTTTATTTATAAAAAAGGGTAGAAAAAAAAAAGATAATGTGGTAAGGTGATAAATGTTTGGGTTTACTGGGATCATATAAACTCTCTCACTCCTTTTTATAGTAAAGTGGATTATTTGGGGTTGATGTGTGAATCAGTGAAAACTTGTTTTATACACTAGGGCCAAGTAAGGGAAAATTTGGTTTCAAATGGGAAAGTAATCATTCATAAAAGGTAAATAACTACCATTTATGGGATTAAATCCTGATTTTATACTTTCCTTACCATAATTATATTTTTCAGAAATGTATAGTTTTCAATAGTGACTTAGGGAAATGGGGTTTCCATTAATGACTTGGGTGAATCGTGAATTTTTAGTGTAATTTATAGAAGTGGATAGTTTCCTATGGAACTTGAGTAAAATAAGTAATTTCTCTAATAAGTTATTTTTTAGGATAATACATTGTTTATTAACTGATTTAGAATTAGTTATTTAATTTTTTCTTAAAATTTTGTTTTTAAACTGATTAAATATGCGTGTATTTGATATCTTGATTTTTAGAAATATTTATAATAAATCAATTTGTTGGATAAAAAATAATTTGATTTATATTTATTTATTTTAATTGTATTTATTTCTCATGAATGGATATATATTATAATCATTTTGAAAATCCTATTTCTCTTAAACTCCCCCTCTATATGTGCACTTTAGTGGATATATTGACATGATTGGTCATGATTTAAGAAAATGGATGAATTTTTTATTTATCAATGATGATTAATATATGCATGTTGAAGATATGATGGTGGAGTTGGTTTATTGGGGCAAGAGTCATGTTATTTAATTTTTTTGGAATGAATACTTTGTTTATTTCTTTTATTATTAGAATTGTAAAACTAAAACTTTTTATTGGGAGTTTATGTTTTAAAATTTTTGTTAAAAAATATTTTTACATCCATATGAAATTATTTATCTATTTTTTTTATGACTTCTAAGGGAAAATCATTCCCTAAATAGATTATTTTGCCACCCAGTATTAGTTTTCAACCTCTTCTAACTATAGATAATACTTGGGGTCTTTTTATATCATAATTCATGTCTTATGATTTGGGTCCTAAAATCAATTATATAATTATATGATAATTTTATAAGATTGTAAACATTTTTAGTCCTGGTAAAATTGAATTAATAATAATTTTTTTACACTCAGCCTTATGGGAATTTGATTAGCACTAAAAACATATAATGTTTTTAATCCAAACTTTTTAAACACATGCATTACTATTTTGAAATTATTTTTACGTATAGCCTTAGTAAATTCCAAAATAATTATAGTATACTATTTTAATAGTCTTGTAAATCAATGTTATTATATTGTAAACTCAAGTGAAACAATTCACATGAGTTCATAACTGCTCAGATTTACTGTTACGTTTGTATTGAAAATTTGAGGGTTTATTTTCTAAATGGTTCTAAAATTGAAGTTATACCTTTTAGAGAAATTGTAACTCCATATCCCAATCATCCAAAAAAATAACTAAATCAGGAATCAATATAACCTCAAGAATTACTCACCATATTCCATTGGATATTGAATAACAGTGAGGGCCTGAATAAGTCATGGGTAGAGTATGGCCTCAAATAAAACCTTTAACATCCATGCCTAAATCTATTAAAACAATTTATGACCAAACCATATAATGGACATGGAAAAACCTATATAAATAACACAATGATATAATAGGGAATACCACAATCTTGTATATAATAACTAAATAAGTTTATATGATTCAATATATAAAAAATTAAAAGTAGCATTCCAAAAATTATACATAGAAGGTATACATAAATAAAATCATAGGATGGACCCTAGAGAAAAACATATATAGTATAATAACTAAAATAAAATACAATAACCTCTAGGGAAACTCAAATTGTAAGAACCTATCAAATATGTGGCCTTCATATCAATAATAATCTTGAACCATACATTCAACTCTAAGATAATATTTGTACCAACCCAAAACTATAAGGTTTACCCCACACATCAAAACCAATTCCATATATGTAGGTAAAGTATGAGTCTAATGACCTAGTAAGTTTCTTCACATTACTTGATATATGGGATATTTATGATCAAGTAGATGAATGTGAAAGTCTGTGGTGAGTGAAGTTCAACCCACCTAAAAATATAACCCAAGAATTCTAAAAAAATAAAAAAAATCATGTTATCATGTTCAGAAGATAAAAAAACCTAAAAGAATCATATTTCACTACAAAACATAGGCTAGATCCCACCTAACTATAATAAAATACATGTATAACCTCATGGATCTTTGAGGTATATCATATAATCAATCTCAACTCAATATATGTAATTTGATAGAGGTATCACCTCACATCCACAAAGACTCTATATTAGAACATTACCAAACCTATAAAGAAAATCAATTCCCTACAATAAGAAAATTCCAAAATATCATGATAAATAATGATCATATAAAAAACAATTATAGTAAAATATTTCTCAATCATGAAAAATATCAATTAGTCACAATATCATGATAGAAATAGGAAAAATAAATATTTTTTTCAAGTGTATGAAATAGAAATCACATCTCTCACACCCTACCCCATATTGTATCATTGATTCCCACAAGATATATCAACCAAACTATCCATAGGGAAACTCTGGTCTTTCCCACATATCTCAATTAATCATTGGGGATGCCTCCCACTATTCAATAAAATATTATTGTGGCTACACCCTAATCCCCCAAATTATATATTTTTATTATCAACAAAAAATATCTTATTACATGGCCACAGACTTACCATAGTAAATAAAGATGGAAAAACCCTCCTTTAAGGTAGGTATTATAACTTTTAGGAATAGAACCACCATTCTCACCTATAGTTACATTTCTCATTAAACTATATGCAGTTGATAATTATGATATACTCCAATAGGGGTTGTTGATTGAATATCATTTTTTCAAATTTTTAAATTATAATTCAGTGAATATATCCCACTATTACTTTTATTATAAGATTAATTATTATGTTTTTATTATTTCATGTTTTTTGGAATCAATTTTTAAATACATGTTATTGACTTTCATTTTAGATAAAAAAATATATTCATGTATTTTTAGGAAACATGAAATATATTTTCAAAATTTATTCTAGAATATCAAAATAACCCATATATTTTATATTGGGTTATTTAAGAGGATTCAAAGAGTTGAACCCAAAGAAACCCATTTAAATCCCACTACACATAAAACCCAATACAATTTAAGGCCTCACCAATAGGCCATTTGAACTAGACTCTTGAGAATGATCCTTTACAAAATAAATATATATATTAAAATCCTTAAAGACATCAACCCCATTACCCTGATAAACATATACCTTGTATATAATCTCAAAGGCATTCCTTGGTTGGGTTCCCCTATTATCACTATATATTTAAACCAAAACAAACTAGACCTAATCTTCCCACTTCCAGCCCTACCCCATGAAAATGTCTTCTATCTCATTCTTTTTCGCTTCCTATAAATATCCCCATCACATTTTTCTACACCTTAAGTTTAAAGAGGGTGACACTGAGTGATTAGAATCCCCAATACTCCTATCCCACCATGATTATTAACTATGTAGTACAAAATCTCACACACAAATCTAGTTAACTTCAAATATTATACAATATTTTAGTTCTACGACCATAGGATTGAATAATTGATTAATACGATGACACTCAAGTTACATATCCTTCGCCTTTAAACTATTTGATTTCACACCCTAGAACCTACCATCATTCATTCAAAAAAAGTTCCACACCACCACTCCTCATTATTCAGACACACAATAATGTTGACATCATTCCCAATGTATCCTCTTGAGAATATCCTTTTAGTGTTACTACAACCATTTTCCATTCTAAATGATATTCCCATTATTTATTATGTAAAACAATTAACAAAATCATTGTGGTAGGCTCATTATAGTCACTCCCACCATATGTTCACTCAAATACCTTACCATGATCCCTAATAATTTTGATCATAAGCTTCTTATAGATCATATATTAACTCTCTCTGTTCACTCCAACTATAACAAATTCTTTCTAAAGACCAAGATCTTTTCATACATGACTAATCATCATATAAACATGTTCCTTATACTAGAATCCACCCATTACATATTTTCAAAAAAAATACATTTTTACGAGGATATCAATGTTGATCTTCCTTACAAAATATATGGATATTTTTTAAAGCACTGAGCATTCATCCCACATCCACCACAGGTTGTCTTCTTGATGCCATGTCTCCTAGATCAAATCCCAAATAATCATTCCCAAGCTTTCCATCACAAAATAACGCCATTATAGACCTAAATCCACCTATCCAACTCAATTTACATATATTTAGTGTGATTCAAGAAAGTCCCTCAAGTATAATTTTTCTTCTAATACACCATAATGAAATGAAACACGTCAGATTTGATTCTTATTAAATGGGATTGAATCTTTATCATGGTATTATTCTCCCAAATGGGTATTAATCATTTTTTAAATATATTAATAAGAGGGGATTGGTTGATATATAAATGGGGATTAGAAATCTATGCATGGACTATATATTCCCATGTAGTGGGATGATTTAAAACCTTTATTTCTTCAACTATAATTATTTATTTTATTTTATAAAATAAATTATGTTGTGTTTCTTCTTCTATATATGTATTGTTATGTTCTTATTTTCTCTAATTTCATTGTGTTTTTCAACCTATGTGATGTTATTGTGATCTCATACTTCATAGTGGTAAATTACTAACCAATTGTGTGTGATAAAAAAGGGATTAATAGTGGTATTTTTGAATTTGTGAATTTAATTACCAATTTTTATTATCTTATTTTGATGTGAAAGTGGGGGTAAAATGTAGAGGATTCCATTGTCACTCTATGGTCCATCGCCATTTACACATTATTTCATGTTTTAACTTAATATACTCCCAAATTCAGATTCACTATCCCAGTCAGTGTAAGTGAGTTAATTAAGGGGTTGAATGGAATGAAATAACTACTATATTGGTCGATTATATTCACTTTATCAATTAGGGAGTGTTCTTTACCATTAATCATGGAGGATATATGGGTATATATGTTATTGGGGATCCTTGAGTATAATTATATTCTCATTATTTAGAAATAATTAAGGGTAACTTAATGAATGGTATGGATTCTAATTGTATATTTATATGACTTAAAACTATAGATAATGGTTATTGAACACATTTGGTTTCACCTTATAACCATTCAAATTTCTTATTAATTCACTATGTGTATTGATTTCATTTGTTTTAATTTCCAAAATATAAAAAACCATACAAACGCCATCACATTTTCATGATTTTATTTTAAATATTAATAACTCTATAAAATGAAAATATGTGAGGAATCAGGTGAGTGTCTATGAGGATCCTTGAGGACAAACCGATGTCATCTCCCAAGCTATTCATATGATATTTTAAAAACTATTTTGATAGCCCCTAAAAAAATGCATTTTAAAAATTTGGTTCTATTTACAGGGAGCCTAGATTAACCAATGACTTTATATTATTATAATTATATAGATATCAATTATTTTTTGTATATAAAATAACAAAAAAATTAATAAGTTTTGAGCTCACCCTCTTAATTTTATTAGACAGTGGCTCTACTTTCTCAATAGATCATGGGGACTCCTGGTCCCACTATCCATGAGTAGGTTTTTAGAGAGTTACTTTAAGATTTCAAATAAGACCTAGATCATCATTACCTAGATGTTGTGTCTAGGGATTAAACAAACTCTTGTGATACTTCCCCAAGTTTCAAAAAGTGGAAAAACATTATATAGCGACATCATTTCCCTCTCATTGTTAAAGATGAAATACCAATGGTTGAGGGAAATCCTGGGGATCAAAAACTTACCATAACTATGAATTTACCCAAGGATTTCAAAAGGAATAAGGTATTACAACTAATTTATTTAAGTTAGATTGCAGAATCCTTGTTCTATATTTTCTAAATCATCCTCACAATGAAACACTTACAAAATGTTTTGTGATGATAGTTGAAATATAATGTTTTTATAAGAATTGGGTGATTAATTAGTTCTTATAGAAAAACTCTATTGGGTGTGTTTTATCTCTATGAAATGTTAAAAGACCAACTACTTATGACACTCAAAATAAATAGAATTATAGATCTACTACTGGAGGATATAGAGCTTCAAACTGATATAAAAATAGAGATAAACCCAACTTGTATTTATTTTATTATGACTTAATTAAAACAAATTGAAATATCATTTCACATTTTATTATACTGCTGATTTGGAATTTAGATTGTAGAATTTTGAGGATTTGGAAGATAAATATAGGATAATTAAAGTAGATGAAATGAAATGTAAGATATATGGGTGTGGGTTAGTTATGTTTCTCACTACAGTAGATTAAAGTGAATAGGGAATGAAAGTGTTTCAGACTAATGAAAAATATAATACTTACATTTTTATCCTTCCCATGCTATCATACAAATTCAATAACAAAAATAGGGTCGACAAAAAGCACTGTAAATAAGGGAAACTCAAAAAGAAGAGTTGGAAGATCTATGGAAGAAAGTACATGTGGTGGTTTTTACCACAAAATATGAGCCTACTAATGAATTAAGGATAGTATAAATGAAATACAAATATGGATAGTATAAATGAAATCCAAATATGGAAAGTATAAATTTAAACACCTCTCTAATTTTTACTCAAGATATATCTTTTTTCTTTTCTTTTCAGTACTAAGGATTTATTTACTACTAATATATTAATATTCTTAGTTTTTTTAATGTAGGAAACAGGCTGTAAAATATAAATAAAATCTTATTGAAGATAATTAGAGTCTAATAAAGTTTGAATTAAATCATAAAAATACAATCCAATGTATTGGAATAATTTTAATTATCTGAACTCCTTCCATGTCACTCATTTTTCATACACTTTCCTATTAAAAATAATCATTAAACTTACATGATACATACTGAATGAAATAGAGGATATTGTAGAAATTATGTGTGGGGTAGGGGTAATAGATAATTTTGTTGGATTATTTTTCCCATTTATTTTTTTTATTTCTTCTTTTAGTGTGTTTTTTTAAATGAACATAAAAAATTCTGTACTATTTTAAAAAATATTCAAATATGTTTTTATTATTTTCATATAGATATTTAAATTTATTTAAGCTAATTTTAAACCACTAAATCATCTTTTAACTTCACATTTATTATAATAATCTTGATAATATTATTGTAGTTATAAAACTCATATGAATATTACTATTTATTTTTTTCTTAGGCTTTGATTTTAAAGAATTTTCATAATCTTTAACTAAAAACTGAATTCCAAATTCAATAGTGACTATCTAATATTTAAATCCTAATTCTTTGAGGTGTTATAAACTAATTTTATATCATCTTCTTGATACCATAATTTCTTAAGGGAATTTTTTAATTTATTTATGAACCAAAACATGTGATTATTTTCCTTCAAATATTTAGAGTTCTTTGAATGTTGTCAATATTATTAAGGCATTAAATTTGATAATCCATTATCTATCCTTGATACCCTACTTAAAAATTAACCCTTTTTATTCCCTTAAACAATCTTGAATTGCATTATAGGTTAAATCCACATTATAAGACTAATTATCCCTTACCTAACCACACTCTAACATATATTTATATGATTATTTCAAAATTAAATATTGGTTATAGGCCTCCATGTGTTTTTCTATGGGATGAATTTCATATAAAGGGGTGTATTAGATATTTTTGGAATACATTTAGGCTACATGATAGGGATAAATGGCTATAATTCATAAAAATACTTTTTACTTCATTTTGATCATCATATTCTCGTAAAAAGGTATTCAAAAAGGGACTAAAATAAGGAGGTGATATTGAATCACTTATTAAACTAAATTATATAATTCGTGGACCTAATCCAAAAAATGTAATGAATCATAATTCCTTCTTTAAATTAATTTTCTTCTCATCCTATTTAAGAAACAATATATATAGGAAACATGAAAACAAATAAGGTAGAATAAGTATGAAGTCATTCGTCAAATTTATTTTCATTACATGGGCCTTGAAAAGGTAAAAATAAGGATGGTGGGAGTCACATCTTTTAAGGAGAACTGAATTAAAGGGATCTTAATTTTTTAACATGATTGATAATACATTTAATTTGAATATTAATACCATTATATTTATATATCCAACCATAAGACACTAAAAATCCTTTTTAAATCCATCATGATTTATTTCATGTTCATGTCTCAGAACATATAGAAATGTGAATTTTTACAAGCCTATAATAAAAAATATATTTTGAAAGTATGACCATAAATATATATAAATACATTTATTTGAGTGAATAGAGACATTGAATTCCATATTAGGTAGGTCATGAAATTTTTTTGAATTGATATTGAAGGTTGAATTTCATGTGGATATGAGGATTTCATGAATTTAGAATTAAATTAACATGTAAATCATAATGAAATTTTTAGTGGAAATAATTAGAAAAGTTCACATACTATTTTATTGGTTTTTATAATTTTCTTTGAGTATTTCATTTCTTATAAATTGATTATTTTTCATTGGTTGCATGAAAACTGAAAATTTTGATTTGAATTATTTGAATTGATTATTTTAAATGGTATTTTAAAATCAACTCTAGTTTTTTTTAATCTATTATTGTATATATTGAGATCTAGTCTAGTTATTTTATAATATATATTTTTACAAAATTATGTATCATTAAAATTAGTTAAAATTATTTTTAACAACTTTGTGTTGAAATTTTGACACTCAAGTGGGTAAACCTAAATCATTTATTAGGAATGAACATTTATTCATTGTGAACTTTGGTATTCTAGTTTTTATATTGGGGTTATTAGACCTTTTCTTTGGTTTTTCATTAAAATTTTAAAAACTAAATTATTGTCACTACCTACTAATATTCTTGATATTTTAGTGAATAATAAATGTTATAAGATGAAAATGAAGTGTGTGAAAGAACTAAGTTTGAATTAAGAGTTTTTTTAGATAATATTCTGGTGAAATGTTTTCATAAAACATGATGTTATAAGTTGAAATTTGGTTTTATATTTTTTGGTGAATCTTGAACTACTGAGGTTAAAAAAATTTAATTTTAAAATATTGAATATGTTTGGGAAATGAACTAAAACTGAGGTGTGACTAATTTCATATCATTTCATATACATTGTGTATTATATTTAGTAAAACTAGAATAATAATGAAATGTAAACTATGAAATGTGTTTCTAAGAAATTTAAAACTATTTAAAAGATATTAAATTTGAATTAAACTATGATTAATTTTAAAAATTTTTGAAACATCTATTGAATAGTGTGTTGTTTTTGGTATATGATATGTTGGTTGTTTTCTAATATATTTTGAATGTAAATTTATAAAAATATTCTAAATTTAAATTATAAGTATTAATAGTAAATTTTTCTTATGTATAAAATATATTTTTATAAAATTGAATGATGGATTCCTATGTTGGATCTGAAGCAAACTGATATTTATCACATGACGACCACCTTTGAATCTTTTTTTAAAATGTATTATTCACTTAGATAATATCACATGATAGTTTGGAAATTGGTGTTGTAAAATTCAGGATTCATTTGGTTTAGAAATTTGTTTGGTCTATGTAAATATATTCTTTACTAAAACTATATTAATCTACAAGAAATTTTATTTCTAAAAAAAATTTATTTACACATATGTTTTGGGAATATATGTTATACTCATCTATTGATTTGTTTTCTTTCTACCTTAAAATTTTCATGTAGGGTGGTTTTTATATCATGTTTTTAAAGTCCATTGATGATAAATTTACTTATAGTTCAAATATTAAGTGAATGGGAGTGATTGAATATCATTTTTTTCAAATTATTATTGAATAATTCAATGAATATTCCCAATGTTGTTTTTTGGATAATCTAAATTCATGTGTTTTTATAATTTCATGTAATTTGGAATAATTTTGTTAATACATGTAATTTCATTTGATACTAGATAAAAAATATTCTTGTATTTTTGGAAAACATGAAATTTATTTTCATATATTATTCTAAAATCTCAATATATCATATGGATTTTATATAAAATGATTTAAACATATTCAAATAGATGAGGCTCAAGCACCCCATTTGAATCCCACCCTACATCAAGGCCAATAAAAATGAAGTCCTTTCCAATTTTCTATTCAAACCAAACACTAGAGTAAGATCCTTGACAACATAAAATTATAGATTAAAATCCTTAAATATGTCTATTATATAACCATAAAAACTATTCCTTTTAAAAAAAATAACCATAATAGGTGTTGATCAAGTTCCCTTATTACCATTATAGATTGAAAATAGATCAATCCAATCCTAATATACCCTCATCCATACATATATCATGAGAATATCTATATTATTAGGCTTAATATCTTCCTATAAAAATCCTCATCGAATCTTGCCAAAACCTTTGGTTTGAAGTGGGTGATACTCCTCCAGAAGAAACTCTAATACTCACATCCATTCATGATTCTAAACTAGGATGCGTGAAAGCTCACACCTGAAGCCAACTCCACTTTAGATCTTCCACTTGCCCGCAGTTATGTAGATTCTATATTAAAGAAAAATATAACATTATAAAACCTGATCACCTTATAATAATCCATTATAATAGCAGAGTTCACTTCATAGACCCAGAAAACTACCCTTCGAGTTGACTGCCACATCACATCTCCTCATCACCAGACACCCACAATTGGAGATCCCATGTCAAAAGTACCCTAGAAAGTAGATCCTTTTAGTGATTCCACACAATTTTTACTTTTAAAACTATATTATTGAAATTTTATGAAAATATATATTATATAAATAACCATTGAAAGCTCTGTAGAGACATGGTCATTATATTATCACAAAAACACCTGACCAAGATCACCAATAGTTCAAAACCTGATGTCCTTAGAAGTCCCAATTGTGGTGTCCAGGTTCACTCATACCATACTAGATTCTCTCCACAGACCTAGAGTTTCACATCCATGCCAAACCAGTGTGGACCCAAGTTCCCTTATACCATCTTATAACCATTCAAGTTCTATATATAGATTCCATTTTTAGGTAGTACTCTATGCTAATATACCCTAATAGATTAGCCTATTTTTTTCTAATCACTATGAAATCATTTTATATCCAACATGGGAAGCCTCCATGAATCCATGTCTACTAATTCAATTCCCAAATTATCTATCCCAATACTTTAACCACTAACTCCCACTATATGAGTCCCAAATCCACATGTATGGCTCAAATTACAAATAAAACATTGTCTAAGAAAATCCCTTGATAAAAACCTATCCTTCAAAACACCAAAAAGTAATAAACACTTCATCTCATATTCTTCTCGAATTTATATGAAGCTCGATCATGGGATAATTCTCTCAACCATATATCATTACTTTTTAAATTTATGAGATAAGGGGTTTGTATGAGATATAAAAAGGGATATGTGGGTATGCATGGATATTTTATTCACACTTGGAGGGATCATCTTAGAATATTCTTTATTATATTTTATTTTTTTACTCTATATTATGAAATCAATTTTGTTTCATATCTTCTTCTACATGTGTTTTTTCTCTTCACCTCTTCTATACTTTTTTATTTTTTTTCTCAACCTCGATGATGTTCTAGTTATCAAAAACATTATGATGGTGAAGTAATAACCCCTTTTTGGTGATCCAAAGGTGAATAATAGTTGTATTCTTGAATTGATATATTTAATTTCAAATATATATATATATATTATAATTCTGATGGGTAAGTGGATATTGGATATAAAAGAGGTTATCTTCACTCTACGTTACATCACCTTTGGTGTTGTCTTTCAATTATTTAAAATTAATAGCTTCCCAACTATTAACTCACTCACCTTCAAGGTTGACATGAGTATATTTAGAGATTTAATTGTATGTTATCTCTTTTATATGGGTTTAGCAGTTTCACTTTCTCAATTGGGGGGCCCTTGAGTATACTTTCATTCTCATAATTTAAAATTAGTGAGGGTTAGGAACATAAAATATATTTATCATTATTATTGAGTTAAATAAATAATAATAGTAAATAATGATAAAGGAACACCTTCAGATTCATCTAAGGATCATTAAATCTTGTTGTTTATTCATTTTTTGTTTTGTTTTATTTTTTTTAATTCCCTCAATAAAAACAATAAACAAACCTTATCACTTTTCCATTATTTTATTTTAAATATTAAAATCACATAAAAAGTAAAAATATGTTAGGAATTTTTTGAGTGTATTTGAGGCCCATCATGGTAAAACTTATGTCAGCTCTCAAGCTATTCATAGGGGATCTGTAATTTCTATTTTTATATTCCCTCAATAAATGGCCTATCAAAGTCACTTTCATAAACTATGTACATCATCATTAGAGAGTGTGAACTCCTGATAAAATATATTTCACATCATCTGATCTCAATCATGATCCATTTTGTTGTCTCATATTCCCCCTCCCCATCTATTTCATATCATGATATCTAAGGTCATAAAATATTTCAACTCCAAGTATAAGGTCCATCACAAAACAATGCCCTACCCTGTAGGATATATTCTTGGCCACTCAATCTCACTCTAGAAAAATCCCAATAATGAAGATAATATCATAATCAACTTGTATCTCATGATCATAGTATCTAATATATATCATCATAAACTCAAGTACTATCTCCCATATTCTAATAATATCTATAAATCAACCAATATTGGTACTAACCTGTGTTATATAATACCCTTCCCATAAGTTTGAGGGAAACACTATCACCATATATCTTTATAACTAAGGCTTATTGCACTTTACCATGGTCATACCATGAAATAATCACAAGTAGGGTGTGGTCTTTCATGATCCAAGTTGGTATCCCTTGATACAAATCAAGTAAAGGACACTAAGAGTCTTATATTCTATCAGTATTTCCAAGTGAACCTTATAATGTCGAATATACACACAATTATCAAGAACACACATGAGTTTCATACCCTAGATTAATCAATCATTTCAAATGAGAAGGGGTTTACACATATTCTATTCATTATCATACAATATCACAAAAATAAGAGATTCGATATAAGGTAAAGATCAATCAACAGAACTACAAAACTACATGGGATTTGGAAAATAAGAAATTTATCACACAAGATCAACTGGACAAAACCATTTATCAAAATTTCCTATCTTTAACATTCCTTAAAATATCCATAAAAATATATTTTGAAAATCATTTAAAAAGGAATGGTATACCCACTTTACACATTTATGTCCCTTGGAAACAAAATAGTGAAACCATACTGAAAAATATTAATTTGATTTGAAATCCCATTTCAAAAAAGTTCTTTTTAACATACCCTTTTTTTAGAAATTCCATTTTATACTTTAACCATCAAATTTTCCTTTTAAAATTTAAATCATTTTAATTTATAAAAATAGAGTCAAAAAATATAACTCAAACATCCAAACAAACCATAATATGGGCTACCGACACTCATTTAACCAATAAACTATAAAAACTCATTTAGTTGGTTGTATGTTCCTTTGGTGATTACAATGCTGGCCTAAGGCCATCTTAATTATAAAGGGATATCACACAATGTCATTAAATCAGTATTTCTATAATAATTGTATCACACAAGTATAAAATAATCCAACAAATCAAAATACTCAATTCATAAAGGCCACATAACACATTCAAGTGTCCCCCTAATGATCCAATATTCTACCAACCACTATCAATCCAATGTAAACTCATCTCATCAAAAAACACCTATAAATTTCTTTTTTGGACAACTTATACTAAAATTTCATAAATTTCCTAAATCATAAAAAATCGAAAAGAAACTCAATAAAGAATCATGAGAAATAAGATATGGCCCACTTATAATGAAGACATGGGCTTTCAACTCATAAAAGGACCAAATTATAATGACCAATTAATTATAAATTTAACCCAAATTCATCAAAATTATTAAATAAATTTACTAGTTTACATACCTAAACTTAATAAGTGATTAATAGTAATAATACATCCTTTCTAATAAAGGGTTATACAACAAATAGATGAAATCACCATGTTTAGGAATTTAATCCATCCCATTATAGTGGAATAAAAATTTAAATACCAAACTCAATCTATCCAAAACCAGGGAAAGGAAATAAAAAATTGAAATAAGTGTAGAAAAACTCACCATTATCAAATATAAAAAATGCTTCTTGATAATCATATGATCAATGTTAAACCAATGGGAATTAAGTAGAGAAACAAAGAGAGATATTCTAGATAAATTTTATCCCCTATAAATACCTTGGCTTCTCCAAGGTAAGTAATTCACCTAATTAAATGATCTTAGAAACATTTCACAATTTTTATGATGATCTTGAGTCATGTTTTTTTACCATCAATTTTAGTTTTCATAACATCCCTCTAACTCAGACCACCAACCGGTGCCTGGACTGATGGTTGTAATTATACCTTTGGCATGCCTCCCAGTTTTCCAGAGGTTTCCTAATAGTAGTGGGGGTATGAGAAGATATTTTTGGGATATAATACCCTACCCCCATATCAAATTTCATTATCGTAAGAGAAACAACCAAGTATCATAACTAACAAAAGATGAAAATAGTGATAAGTACAAATTAAAAATCTAATAATAAAGATATTGGATATAGGGACATGCGTACAATCATACATGATGGATTACCAGCTGGGTTGATCACATACATATGATAAGTAAAATAAATAATATACAAAGTTTCCACCATAACTCTGATCCATACTACATACCATTCTCCTGTCCCACTAGAGTTGGTCCAGCTCGATCATGAAATCTCAGGCCACATCCCAACCTAAACATACAACAATTTTATATTGAGTGGCTCATTAAACCACTATATGTTTTTATAACTGTAATTATTTTTTTAAATTTATTTTAAATGTTTTAAAAAATTTAATTGTTCATTTATTAAATTATTCATAATTTTGATTATATTATTTTATTCATTAGTGAAAATATATTTATATTTCATGTTTTGATTTATCATGTAATGTTCTACAGGATTTATTTTTTATTTCCTTGGGTAAATAATTAATTTGAGTTCTTAAATATCATTTATAAATGTTTTTTACTATTTAAATATAGAAAAAATACTATATTCCACATACCTAAATGGTTGAACACATAGAAAATATAAAATCCATGTACTTGTTTTATAATCCATGTTACTGATTTTCTACTTTCAAATACCCTATATATTTCAATTATATATTAATCTAAAAACTCAAAATTGAGTGATTATTTTTTTATAGAAATCTAAGAATATATCTTAAATTTCATTAAAATACAGCAATTTTTGAATCAATCTAATTCCTGACATAAATTGGCTTTGAATTCATTGTATATTTCCCTTCAAATTTCTAATAATTTCCAAAGCTGTTTCCTATTGTTTTTAATCATATCCTGGGTTTTATAAATCGGATTAATGTGATTATTTTTTCTATAAAAAGATAATGAAATTGTATAAATATAATTATAAAATGATCCAAATATAATTCTACATTTATCTAGGTCTTTTTTAGGTATAAATATTTTAAAGACAATTTATCTATAGTTTTTAGGAATTCCCTCGCATGAATTGTGTGCGTGAGGAATTCAGTTATGTGATTCTCATACATAGTGAATCAATTGCATGATTTCTATATATGAAATGAATATTTAGTAAATTTCTTACATGATTTTCCTATGTGTTCAGTTCACTTATATATATATATAAATTTCTATGTGAAAAACCATATATAAATTTTCCTACATAGTTTATTATAATTACTACCTGAAATTATACTCTATTATTTCATTGTGTTTTATATATCTATTCTTGTAATGTTTATTTTTTATGTTTAAATTTTTAAAATGAAACTATAAATTCATATTAATTATTTAAAACTTATGGGAAGTGCTTATAATTTTTTTAAACATGTATTCATAATGATCCATGAGTGTTTTAGTTTCACACATGAAATGTATAGCTTCCAAACTCAAAAAACAATTTGTTATTTTATATTTTTGTCATCAAATTTGTGGTTTATAAATTATTATTAGATGATATTAAACTGATCCATATTTTTTTAATTTTTTTAATGTTGTTTTATTAAGTTTCTAATTTCCCTACATATTTACTGCTTGTTTTTTAGTGGAAATCTTTTCAATTTAATATTTCAAAATCAGACTTTCTATTTTAATGGGATATTTTAGTGAACTATTATTATATAACTATTTTAACTCTACTAAATAAAATGATTTAAAATTGGGTTGAATTAGTATTTATTATTTTAAATTTTTATCATGAGTTCAGTGGTTATTATGTGATGCAAATATCTCTCTTTATCTCTCTCTCTAATATTCCTATATTCTTATTTTTAAATTTTAAATTGTCTAATTACTACTTGTATGTGTTAAGTTTATTTGTCTTAAAAGGGAATTGATCTTTTTTACTGTATAGAAGTTAGAAAGTGAAATGATTGTGATATTATACATATTCAATGAGAGATTTCATATTTCAAATGATACAATACAAAGAGTAAAGTGGTGTATACAATCTCCATATATTGAATATTTATCACTGATGCTAGATTCCATCTCAAGGGATAAACAAAAACATTTTCAAATACTACTTCCTTGATGAGATAAGCTTATCCAATACTCATGACCAGTACCTATTTTTTATTCTTCTACTATCTATATCACTTTTTTCTCCTGAGTCTATGAAACGTATTCACATCCCTCACATTATTTCACTTTCTCTTTTTTCATTTACATACAAAACCATTTTCTAGTTTCAAGTTATGACTCTTATATTCTAAAATTCAGGACCATTCAGGTTGTGACTCCTGATATCTAAATTTAGGGTTGTAATTGGGTTGTTAATCCCTATACAAAAGTTCAGTGTCTGTTGATTATACTTCAAATAGAAAAAGTAGTATTTAATCTAGTTATTATTACCCTTTAATAATCATGTAGTGCACAACGTATTTATCACCGAGTAGAGATGTATAAGATTGGATGAACTCTAATTTAGAATAAAATGGTATAAAAATCCTTATGTTCATTATTTCCACTGTTAATTAGCTATTTTAATAAACTTTGATAATTAATCCATCTCATTAAAATTTTAATCTGGTCTATTTACCTCCCCCCATCTCTAGACCATCTTTAATTATTCCATCTAGTATAATAGTGTATAATTTTGTTTACCTAGGTTTCATGGACACCTGAGCTTGGTGTCAATAAAACCTTAGTAGGGAACCACCAACATGGTCCCACGCATAACTATAAATGAAGTGATATGTGAATGTGTATGCACAGAATAAATAAATAAAATGTAGAATAGTAAATAAAATAAATGACCCATAATGCCTCCTTAGGATAGTGTTGGAATGTCTCTAAGCGTGTCCCATGGACAATTCCAACCCATTTATCATGTACTATTCCATTTTCTATCCTTATTTCTATGATCCCAATTAAACATACCTTCTTCGTTCAGTGTCATGGAGTCTCTAAAAATATCATGACGACAGTACCTCCCAACATAAACAACCAAGGTCTCCCTGGTATACAAAACAAGTATCAAAAACCTCACCTAAGGGATTTTTATTAGCCCATAATATCATAAACCACCCCAGAGAGGGTTTCCTAAAATGATTAATAATCCATCAAGTAACAAGGACCTCTCATATGAGAGTTTTATTAATTGGGTATCATAGAGCTACCCTACAAGAGTTTTCTCATCCAGCAAACAAGATATCCCCAAGGGTATTTTCGATACATAAATAAAATATATCCCTTATATGATTTTTCTTATACATGAATAAAATACCTCCCCTACGAGTGTTACCACTTTTTATGAACCCACCCTGAGGGTGTACACAATAATCCATCATATAGAAAAATTAAAACATGGGTTGTTCAAAAACTTAAACACATCACCACTATTCATACCCAAGAACACCTTCTCACTATGGTCAATGTATCCATGGGATACCCACTCTAGTCTCCTAAGTCAAAACATGTGAAATAAACCCCCCATGGATTTTACAGGTCACCACCCAACTCGAAACCCAAATTGGGTCTCTCCATTCATGTAACAGTAAGGGAACCCTTCTTGGGTCCTTTATTAATCCAAATCCTACCTAAAATTAATCAATCACTCAGGGTAACACATTCCCCCCAACCTAATATTAATTAACCAATATATCTAAGGTATTTCAAGGGCCCTCACAATGTTTTCCCGAGATGATCCACTCAAGTCATGTCTTGCCTCCACATGGAGGTGGTCATAGGTTCCTACATAAGGCCTCTAGGTCATAATAAACTCGATCACACTCTTCAAGAGGTATATATTTTATATAGAATCACTATAATGGTCACAACCCTAGCCATTAGAGGTTGAGGCAAGAAATCTAGTGCTCAAGAGTTTCTATAGTTCTAGGCACATTAGCTAGTTTGAGGGTCCATACGTGTTTACACTTCACATTACAATGTAAACCATTTAATTTTTAATATAATAATTGAATTATTTATCCACGTTCAAACAACCTTAGTGGAATTACTATGCATCCACATTCACCATAACATAAGCATGAGTCCATAGATAAAGTAATAAGACCACATAACCTTTTTTGAAGCTTCCCCATTTAACTAAACGTTTTTCATCACCTTCAAAAGCACACTCAAGCCTCGTCTTTGTTCAACTAGCCACCACAAACCAACATCAGGCCCAAACTAATATTGAAAAAATCCTAATAATTAATTATAGTATTTAAAATTAAATCGTTAATTTAATTTAAAGTAGTCATATTCACTAAAAAATCACTAGGAAGCCTCATAGAACTATAACCACAAACAACCTACATGAGGTCCATAGGTGACCCCAGGCATCATCCCTGTTGAAATACCTATCAAGTGTCACCAATTAAATAATAATTTGATTTTGATTTTAAATAATAACATTATACAATTAACCAAAATTACAAGCTTGTAGAAACATTACGCAACATAATGCAGAGAACTTCTTAAGACATCATATTCTTAAAAGAATTAAATCTCTATGAGAACTGGATGATTCCACCATAATTGGGTAGAATCGAAACCAAAAACATAAACCTGAAAACCAAAATTAAATTTAGATGAAGGATATAGAAGGTGGAGATCAACTGAGGAAGGAAAATATCATATATCACTTGATAAATGCCTCAAAATTCTCCAAATTCAAGGGGATAAAAGAGGAAAGGGGGTTTAAAAACCCTATATGTGTTCCCAAATGACAGTAAAAAAGAGGGGTTTCCCCCTAAAAACCCTATGGGGAATATAAACTACCCCTTTTAAAATTACACTATTTAGTTTGTGTCTTGTAATAGCAAAGGTAGCAGTGGCCACCCAAGACCCTCCTATGACACGCTTGAGCCCCTGAGATGTCTCCCAAACTCCATTATTAATCAAAAAAACTCTTATATTATGTCTTTGAAATCTTGAAATTTTATTTTAAATTCAAGTTAAAAAACCAGCCCCCTCACAAACCTTGAAAATTTAAATTCCCTCAAGAATTTTCATGCTTGTACAGACATAGGGAATTAAAAACACCCCATTATAACAATCCCCCTCCCAAAGAAATCTTAGTGGTCATATAACCACATATCCTGACCAACATCAGTCAAAAAATTAACTCTTTTCATCCTTAAGAGCACAACTCACCTCTGGATAATAGTTCCAACTTGTGGAACTTAAATTAGAAAAACAAAATTCATCACTCAAGTTTTCACTGAAATAACAAAATGAAACTTACCCAAGACCTTCTATCCCAAATAACAAGGGTTTTATCATGCAATTAATCACTTGGTCCATGGTTCTCCCCTCTCTAGGGTCTATCTCCCAAGAGAATTTTGAGATATGCTGCCTTTACACCATCATAATTTCTTACCAAAGTATGATATTAGTGTTCCAATGACTCCCAAACCTAGTTTTAGTTACTCGCACCCAAAAACATGATAGATCAATAGTAAATACCCATTACCAACTCACACTTACCATTTCCAATATAAAATGGGCATTCTTCCATCATCCAATTATAACATAAACATGCCATATTTTAAATGAAAATATCTAGATAATTCCTAAAAAACTCATCATATAACAACCCTTCTCTTTATTTCACATTAATGCTTGATTAATTAAAAAATAATAAACTTAATACAAATTGGGTGATAAATAACTATAGTGCCTTTGGTAATTAGGTACATTACATAACAACATAAAATAGGGAGTACAACATCTTTATTTAGAACATCTTTAACATGCTCAAAATACTCCTTCAAACATAAAACTCTACGGGATAACTAGATAACATATATTAGAAAGGGGTGAGATATAAAGAATTGTAAGGCAATAAACATGGAATAAGTGATAAATGTTAGAAAATATTAATATCAATGGTTAATAAAAGGAACCTGAATAACAAGTCATGATATATCATGATAATCGTAACATGGGAAATGTGACAGTAACTTAAAACATGGAATCATAAACATTGGTCAAGGATAAACCCGCCCAAACATCATTATAGAAAAATTATCATAAAAGAATTAGGTTTACTCCCTACCCCAAAATGATGTATCATGATTGTAAGTACTCGGATCTTCATTTCAGGTACGCCTTTCCTTTTTCTATAGTTTTTGAGAAAAATAAACTTTCTGGAAATTTTTGAAGTACAGGAAGTGTACTTTCTGAGTACATACTGTGTACTCTTTTCTAGCTCAAAGCTGTGTGTTGGCTGTGTCCGGTCCACACACATGGTGTGTAGGGGTGATGTGGAGGCCGATTTTTGCGGAGTACAGAAAGACCTAGTACACGCTGTGTACTCTAAAATTACACGCCATGTACTTTCTTTTTTTCATTAAATGGACTGGGGTCGCGCCTGATGCACAGAAACATCTTCTTCTAGGTTCTGTTCGTCCAAGAGTGCTGAGGATCTGCGAATCTTCGACGAGCCCCCACCTCTCCGTCTGTTATCATATTAGAGCACCGTTGATTGCATTGGAATCATAGCTGTGAGTTCTCCCTTCTACATGAGCCTTGTTTTTAAAATCCTTCTCTTTCTCTTCTTATCATGGTTTATGTGTTTCGGATGTGTTCTCAGATCTACCCCGTTCTGAGGAGAATCAGGCATCATGGTTCAAGTATATCGATCCACTAGAATCAAGGTAGGTGGTTTGTACCTTTCTGTAGAATTTCGTTGAATATTTTGTGTTATTTCGCCAATTCCCTTTAACGGGAATTGTGTGTTTTCCTGTTTTTCCCTTGAATGATTTTATGCTTGCTTGATTGATATAGTAGAGGTTTAACATTGTGAATAGAGTAGTTTTGTTGTACTAGGGTTATTTTCTGTAATTGATTTTCTTATTAGGAATTTTTCTAGTTGACATGCCTAGTTGTAGGATAGTGGAACTGTTACTATTGTGCTGATGTGCCTTAGAATTATAGCCAAGTAGTTCTTGAGGTTTACTTGGGCGATACACGTGCGCTGAGCATGTTAATTTCACACAGAACTGTGATAACCTAGTGTAGTAGACCATAGGGATAATGGACGTAAGGGCTTCTCCAGAGTGTCTTTTAATACGATGCGAGACCACATGGGGAATTGAAGATGAGTGCTTCCTCAGATAGTCTGTAGTTCCTCTACGTGGGCCACAGGGGGAATGAGATGTTGAGTGCTTCCCCAGAGAGCCTTTATCACGATACGAGACTATAGAGAGAATTGACGGTGAGTGCTTCCTCAGAAATTCTACTCTTAGCTGAACCAGAGGTGTGAGACTGTGTGTTCCTCCTAGAGGGTTGCTAGTACTTGTAGGTTGAACCATAGGGGTTAGGCTCTGAGAGCTACCCAAAGGGTTACCTGTTTCTTCTTGTTGTTGGTTGTTTACTTGTGTACTTTATATGCTTGAACTGTGGATTGTAGTTGTTGTGTGATTTTCTGTTTACTGATTTCTGCACCCTTACATGCCTTTTATTCATTGACTGTTAGGCACAAATCTTTGGGTGATTGCCTATTGGGATTATATCTTGCACCCTTTTGGGCCATACTTTTGGGCCCAATCATACTATGTTGTTGCAGGTATAGATAAGGACAAGAGCCCTTCTACTTCAAGTGTTTGACTTGTTGTGGAGTTAGAGAGCATGGGACCGATCTGCAACTTGCGATGCTGCTGGAGTTGTTGTTTCTTTAGTACTTTTGGTTCAGTTTTATTTCAGCATGTTGTTGTGTTTGCTGTTTTTTTTTAGATACTTATACCGGTTGCATCATTATCATCATTTCTATATATTTATTCTTCCGCTGTTTGGTTACAGTTATGTATGTTGTTACTGCTTCCACTATTGATTGTTGTATTCCTTACCTTGTATACCTTACCAAATCAGGGCATAGTTTCCCCAATAAATTACTAAGGCCCTCGCTACTAGTCGGCAGCCTCTGGAGTTTGGGGAAATGCGCTTGAGATCATGTGGAAAACCGGGTACGGGGCACCAGTGGAGGGGCTCCAGATCTGGGACGTTACAAAGTGGTATCAAAGGGATTCTTTTCTCTTTGTTTACTGTTTTGGAGACTTTAGCCAAGGATAGGACGGATTTGGTACTTGGTATTAATCTGTTCTCAGGAGTAGCTAACCCATGTACAGGTAAAAGCTATACTACCTCATTACTTGCAGTTTTCTGGTTTTGAGATTTCACGGTTGATATGATTTCACCTAGAGTGATTCACATGTTTTGTGTTGTTATTTTCTTGATGATTGTGGTTATATTTCTATCGCAACCTGATGAGATGAGGGTATATCATCACATGCATCATGTGGGCACTTGTAGAAATCGCATGCCATGCATTCTTTCCATGCCATCTAGGGTGAATTAGAGATTGCATGCTGTTGTGATAGACCTTGTGTAGATTATGCATGTTGTTGTGATAGATGCTTGATAGAATCTATGCTTCCTTGTTAGAGGGTTGGTTTTTTCCTACCTTGCCTAAATGAACGCCAAATTTTGATTCTTTAGGTGTTATGGGCCCTCTTGAATCAAAAATTGGCAGATCATGATCCTATTTTCTCTTGTCTATGACTATAGAAGATGCCAAGCTTTGATTCGCGGGTAGTATGGTCCCTCACGAATCAGGAATTGGCACCTCTTTTCCTTGTTTTCTGTGTTTATTGGGCTTCTGTGCAGTTTCTGAGCTACTGCCCAGAAAAATCCAGAATACATGGTGTGTACTTTTTGACTACACGACGTGTAGTTTTTAGACCGTGTCACTGACCGTGTGATCAAGGACACGCTGTTGTAGAAATAACTTCAGGAACACGCCATGTACGGTAGGTACATGACGTGTATTTCAGAGCCATGTACCCGGTCGTGTCACTAACAACCTGGGTTGGGGAAGCTCAAGTAGAACACACCGTGTTGTAAAGAAACACACCATGTAGTCCTGTACAGGTACCAGGCCGTGTCAAAAACAAAATGGGTCGGTGTTACCTTCTCTTAGACATGCCGTGTTGTTTTTGGAACACGTCGTGCAGTCTTTTCCAAGTACCCAGCCGTGTCACGAAAAACACGAGACGATGTCACCTTCACATATACACGCCGTGTTTGTTCGGAACACACCGTGTAAGGTTCATCCATGTATACGGTCGTTTGTTTAACAACACGGGCCGCTGAAGCCTTGTCTAGTGCACGCCGTGTTTATTTAGAACACACTGTGGAGTCTTGGGTTAAGTCGGACCGTGTGGGTTAGCCATGTAAAGAGGCTCGGGTAGAGGAATAGTTTTCAAGTACATGCTATTTGTTGGGTCAACACGCCATGTAGTTTGAGGTGTTACATGACCTGTAGAGTAGGAGTACACACCCATGTCAGTGGCTTAAGAAGACACGCCGTGTAGTTTTTATACTCGCAGTGTAGTCGTGTTTTGTAAACTTGTGTGTTTTCCTTCCCCAGTTCCCGTTTTGTACTCTTTTGTTCTCTGTCCTTGTTTTTCTGATCTAAGGTGTAATTTTGATCTTTCAGAGCTATGCCTCTTAAATGTCCTCCTATGTCTGTCGTCAGGCAGTGATCAGACGCTAGATATGGTTGATCAGGGGCATCCTACCGATCCTCCAGTCGGGCCAGCCTTGGCACCGGCTGTTATAACAGTTGCAGGAACTGATGTGCAGTTCAGGGAAGGTTTTATGAGGATAATGTAGACCCTTCATGGATAACCGCATCCTGCCTTGACTATGGCAGACTTGACGTGGGTTTTTGAGCAGCAGCATCCTCCCAAGTTCTCGGGGGAAGGAGGACTACAGGCTGTAGAGTCATGGCTGGAATCCATGCTGAATATCTTCGTGCATCTGGAGACACATCCATAGAGGCAGGTCAAGCTCACTACCTACATGCTTCAAGACTCTGCCAAGAGGTGGTGTGATGTGATCTTACAGGCGGGTCATCAGCAGGTTATGGCTTGGGATGAGTTCCAGCGCGTGCCGATTGAGCCTAGGAGTTCATGATCTTAGAAGAGGGTACTCTTTCTATCATGGAGTATTACTCTTGTTTCACTGATCTGCAGCATTTCACACCCCTCCGGGATGGGAGTGGGGTGTTCTTAGCAAGTAATTTTGAGGATGGTCTCAGGCGGGAGATCTGCTCGCAGGTGAATCTCTTCCAGTTGACTTTCATCACTTCCATCGTCAACCAGGCGCTGATTGCGTAGCGCAATCTGAGAGAATCTGGAGCTGTGAGCCAGGGCGGTTCTGCTCCCAGAGCTAGTTTTCCTCAAGATGACAGTAAGAAGTGCCATAGAGATTCTACGCGCGGTGATCCAAAGAAGAGAGATGCATCGTCAGGCGGCCATGTGATATGATACCAGTGTAGCCAGTCAGGGAACACGAGGCCGCAGTGCCAAAGAGACCCCGTGGAGTGCCGATCTTGTGGAAATATGGGTCACCTTCAGCATTTCTTCTAGGTTTTCTCACTAGCAGCTGGTGAACGGGGTTTTTCCATGACTCTTCGTTCAGGAGCAGCCCCACCAGTTTCTCACCAGTTGGGGAACTGGAGTTCTTCCAGCCGTTCGGGCCGACGTGGTGGTCGAGGCTGTGGCAGTCAGCCACCAGTTCCTAAGCACTAGCCGGGAGATTCATCTTAGAGTGGTTAGCCAGGGGCACATGGTCGTGGTGCAGGCCAGTCCTTCGCCGTGGAGCAGACCTATCAGGAGCAGGATCCTGACCCTTCTACAGTTCGAGGTACGATTTTAGTAGCCTCAGTTTTATCTTCAACTCTTTTCAATACTAGTTCTACACATAGATTTATCTCTGTTTCTATCATGGAGAGACTTGGGCTCTGCATCTTTTCTTTTGCCGACACTAGACACACCTTTGGGGACAAGGACATATAGTGTACGACAGTGTAGAGAGTGCCCTCTTGAGGTTGCAGGGTATCGTTTCTTATGGGATCTCTACGTCCTAGAGATGACAGGATATGATGTCATTCTCAGGATAGACTGGTTGGTTCCCTTCCAAGAAGTCTTCAACTATTATCACCGCAGAGTGAGTTTCATTTCACCAGAGGGTGAATCTTTTCTTCATAGAGGCGAATGGGATGTTCAGGCGATTCAGGTAGGACTAGAGCATCATGGGCTGGGAAGGGTGATAACCCAGATTTCTATTCTTTATCTGGATGATCAGGGGACTTTGTAGTTAAACTTTCCTCCAGTGGTGGATCATTTCATGGATGTCTTCCCAGAGGACTTTTCGGGTTTGCCTCCGGAGCGTGAGGTAGACTTTTCTATTGATCTCGTGCCCGGATCAGCACCGGTATCCATTCCTCCTTATAGAACTAAGTTGCAGGAGCTAAAGAAGAAGTTGGATGAGTTGCAGGAAAAGGGTTTCATCTAACCCAGTACTTATCCTTGGGGTTTTCCTGTCCTGTTTGTGAAGAAGTCGGACGGTACCCTTCGGCTTTGTGTGGATTATCGGAAGATGAACTGGTTGAAGGTCAAGAACTGATATCCCTTGCCGAGAATCGATGACCTCTTTGATCAGTTTCAGAGAGCCCGGGTGTTCTCGAAGATCGACTTGAGGTCCAGTTATCATCAGTTACGCGTTAGACCATCAAATATACCTCTAACAGCCTTCAGGAGCATGTATGGTCTATAAGAGTATACAGTCATGCCGTTCGGTCTCACAAACGCGCCTCCAATTTTCAGGGAACTGATGAACCGAGTGTTCCATCCTTACTTGGAATCCTTCATTGTGGTCTTCTTGGAAGATATCTTGGTGTACTCCCACACTCTACACGATCATGCCGCAGATCTTGAGATCATTCTGAGTACACTAAGAGAGGATCGACTTTATGCTAAACTCTCAAAGTTCCACTTTTGGGTGGAACAGATTCACTTCTTGGGTCACGTCATCTCAGAGGTAGTAGTATCTATGGACCCAGAGAAAGTGAGTGTTGTAGTATCCTTGGAGCAGCCGAAGAATGTTTTTGAGGTACGAAGTTTTCTAGGGCTGGCTGGATACTACAGACGCTTCATTCAGGACTTCTCGCACCTAGAAACACCATTTACAGGTCTGACCAAGAAGGGGGCGAAGTTCTTATGGTCAGATTCTTGTGAGTCTGCCTTTTAGGAGCTAAAGGGAAGGTTTACATTGGCACTGATACTAGTCTTTACAGAGCCAAGAAATAGCTATACAGTCTATTGTGATGCTTCAGGTATCGGTCAAGGATCTGTGCTTATGCATGGAGATGGATTCGTTGCGTACGGGTATCGGCAGTTGAGGACACATGAGAGGAACTACCCAACGCACGATCTAGAGTTGGCAGATGTTGTTCATGACTTGATTTTTTGGAGACACTATCTTCTGGGAGACCACTTTGTGGTCTTCACTAACCACAAGATTCTCAATCATATCTTCACTCAGTGTGATCTGAATCTGATGCATCACAGGTGGGTCGAGTATCTTCAGTCTTTTGATTTTGAGCTTGCCTATACGCCAGGAAAGGGCAATGCATTGGCAGATGCGTTGAGCAGGATAACTCATATTCAGGCAGTTCAAGAGGCTAGCAGTGAGTGGCAGCTTATGGCTCTGTTCTCTGAGATGCAACTAGAGGTGCACGATAGGCAGGGACAGAACTTCCTATCTTATGTAGTGGTCACCTCTATACTACTTGATTGGGTACTAATGAGGCAGATATCAGACTCAGAAGGCTTAGTCCTACAGGAGAGTGTGTGAGGAGAGGACCCTCTTCCTGGATGGACAGTAGGCAAGGATAAGATCTTGTGTTTCCATGGATGCGTACGGGTGCCTGTAGACATACGTGAGGAGCTGATGCGGGATTTTCATTCCTCTGTTTGGGCAGTTCATCCTGGCATCACCGAGATGTATTGGGATCTTCATCGCCAGTACTGGTGGCCAGGTATGAAGAAAAATGTTTTCGGTTTTTTCATTAGATGTTCTACTTGTCATCCGGTGAAAGAAGAGCATCAGCAACCAGCGGGACTTTTGCAGCAGTTACCCATTCCGGAGTGGAAGTGAAACGATGTTACAATGGACTTCATGATCGGGTTGCTGAGGTCGCCTCTGGGGAACGATTTTTTTGGGTTGTCGTCGATAGGCTCATGAAGGTTGCTCACTTCTTGCCGATCAATGAGACATTCAGTGTCGATGATTTGGGAAAAAATTACATCAGAGATATCGTTCATCTACATTGAGTTCCATGCTCTATTGTTTCAGACAGGGATGCATGCTTTACTTCTCGGTTTTGGCAGGAACTTCAGAAGGCTTTGGGTACCCAAGTACTTCTAAGTACGGCATACCATCCCTAGACTGATGGCCAGTCCGAGCGCACGATTCAGGTGCTTGAGGATATGCTTCAATCTTGCATCCTAGACTTTGGTAGTTCTTGGGAGAAGTGTATTCCTCTTGTGGAGTTCCCCTACAACAACAGTTTCCAGGCGACCATTTAGATGGCACCATACGAGGATTTGTATGGTAGGCCATGCCAATAACCCTTATGCTGGATGGTGGTAGGAGAGGCAGCTTTGTTGGGGCCTCGTCTTGTTCATGAGACTTCAGAGTAGATATAACTGATTCGGAAGAGGATGGATACAACACAGTCTTGGCAGAAGTCTTATGCTGATCAGTGGAGATGACCTCTAGAGTTTGAGGTCGGGGATCAAGTTTTCCTGCATGTCGCACTGATGTTGGGACATAAGAGGATTCGGAGGCAGGGTAAGATTTCACCACGGTACATCAGGGCTATTTGAGGTTTTGGAGAGAGTTGGGTTGGTCGCCTATCGATTGCAGCTACCCCAGAGGTACAGGTCCATGTATGACGTCTTCCACGTCTCTCATCTCCGACGTTACTTTTCAGACCCATCTCATGTCTTTCAGCCTGAGGAAGTTGAGCTCGAATCGGATGCATCGTTTGAGGTGCATCCCATCTGGATTGTCGATCGCATACAAAGGTTCTCTGTGGGCGGTCTGTCCCTCTTGTACGAGTGCTATGGCAGCATGGGCGAGTACATGACGAGACTTGGGAGAGGGAGGCCGATGTACGATCGCAGTGGTCGGAGCTGTTTGGGGTTTCATCTTCTACGCCTTACTAGGTAAATTCTAGGACGAATTTAATTAAGGGGGGAAGTTTGTAAGAACTCGGATATTCATTTCAGGTACGCCTTTCCTTTTTCTGGAGTTTTTTAGAAAAATAAACTTTTTTGGAAATTTTTGAAGTACACGCCGTGTACCTTCCGAGTACACGCCGTGTACTCTTTTCCCGCTCGAAGCCGTGTGCTGGTCATGTCCGGGCCACACACACGGTGTGTAGGGGTGACGTGGAGGCCGATTTTGGTGGTGTACAGAAACACCTAGTACACACCGTGTACTCTGAAATTACACACCCTGTACTTTCTTTTTTTCATTAAATGGGTCGAGGTCGTGCCTGACACACACAAACATCTTCTTCTAGGTTCCGTTCGTCTGAGAGCGCCAAGGATCTACAAATCTTCGAAGAGTCGCCGCCTCTCCATCCGTTCTCTGATTTGATCACCGTTGATTAAGTTGGAATCGCAAGGGTGAGTTCTCCCTTCTTCATGAGCCTTGTTTTCCAAATCCTCCCCTTTCTCTTATTATCGTGGTTTATGTGTTTCAGACATTTTCTCAGATCTCTGTCCTTCGGAGGAGAATCAGGCATTGTGGTTCAAGTATATCGATCTCCTAGCATCAAGGTAGGTGGTTTGTGCCTTTATGTAGAAAGTCGTTGAATATTTTGTGCAATTTCTCCAATTCCCTTGAACAGGAATTGTGTGTTTTCTTGTTTTTCCCTTGAATTATTGCCTGCTTGCTTGATTGCTATAGTAGAGGTTTACCTTTGTGAATAGAGTAGTTTTTCTGTACTCTGGTTGTTTACTATACTTTATTTTCTTATTAGGAGTTTTTCCTGTTGCTATGACTAGTTGTAGGATAGTGGAATTGTTACTGTTGTGTTGTTGTGCCTTAGAATGATATCCAAGTAGTTCTTGAGGATTACTTGGGCGATACATGTGCGCTCAGTATGTTAATTTCACACAGGACTGTGAGAACCTATTGTAGTAGACCATATGGAGAATGGACATAAGGGCTTCTCCATAGTGTCTTTTAATACTATGTGAGACCACATGGGGAATTTATGACGAGTGCTTCCTCAGAGAGTCTGTAGTTCCTCGACACAGGCCACAGGGGGAATGAGACATTGAGTGCTTCCCCAGAGATCCTTTAGCAAGATACGAGACTATAGGGGGAATTGATGGTGAGTGCTGCCTCATAAGGTCTACTCTTAGCTGAACCAGAGGGGTGAGACTGTGTGTACCTCCTAGAGTGTTGCTAGTACTTGTAGGTTGAACCATAGGGGTTAGGCAGTGAGAGCTACTCCGAGGGTTACCTGTTTTCTTCTTGTTATTGGTTGTTTACTTGTGTACTTTATATGCTAGACCTATGGTTTGTAGCTATTGTGTGCTTTTCTGTTTACTGCTTCCTGCACTCTTACTTGTCTTGTATTCATTGACTGTTAGGCACAAATATTTGGGTGATTTCCTACTAGGATTGTATCTCACAACCTGTTTGGGCCATGCTTTTGGGCCCAAGAAGACAATGTTGTTGCAGGTATAGATAAGGGAAAACGCCCTTATACTTCAGGTGTTTGACTTGATGTGGAGCTGGAGAGCATGGGACCGAGCTACGTCTTGTGATGCTACTAGAGTTGTTGTTTCTTTAGAACTTTTGGTTCAGTTTTATTTCATCACATTGTTGTGTTTGCTTTTTCCATAGATACTTGTACCTGCTGCATCATTATCATCATTACTATATATTTATTCTTCCACTGTTTGGTTACAATTATGTATGTTTTTACTGCTTCTGTTATTTACTGTTGTATTCCTTACCTTGTATACCTTGCCAAATTAAGGCATAGTTTCCCCAATAACTTACCAAGGCCCTCGCTGCTAGTCGGCAGCCTCTGGCATTTGGGGAAATGCACTTGAGGTCATGTGGTGAACCGGGTATGGGTCACCAGTGGAGGGGCTCCGGATCCAGGATGTTACAATGATACTAAACATTACCCAATTCATTGGATCACTATCTGGGTGCACCCATCATATTCATTTCATTTTCATGCCTAGGTGTGCCACATAAATCATACAACATGGATTCATTCATCATCATGATTTATTCTGTAACCATTGAATGTAGAAAACATACATGTAAGTCCCAAATAAATTATTATATGTTCACAAAGTTTAATACCCCTGATAAAAAAATGGATATGGTATTCATTACACAATTTTTTGGCATTGGAAATCACAGCAAATGTTTAGGAGCATAACAGTGTTATAGAAAAATTCATAAAATGGATTGATGAGAGTGAAACGTGTATCTTGTTATTTGGGAACCAGTTTTAAATTAAGGGTTTATGTAATAACATACCCCATCATAATTAAAGGTATATAAAATACATTAGGTAAAGAAGATACATGAATAAATAGGAGAAAGGAAAATATCTCCTACGAAATTTCATCATGGTAACAGTTGTACATAAAGGATTATGGGATGATTAATGTGAGTGAAAAGGGAGATATAATCATTTATTAATTGAATAGAAATTAAGGGGAATATGGAATAATATATCCTAAAGAATCAAATTAAATTTAACAGACATAACATAAAAGTATTTCTTGAGTGGAAATGAGAGAGAGAAATCCTTTACGGAATTTCAGGATAGTGACGGCTTAGGTGAAGGTCAAAATAAGGGATAATAAATGATAACACGTTAAAATTAAATAAATTGTATAGTATGTGGTGTTTATAAATAAATTACATCATAAAAATTTGTAATTAAGAAGGAAAATTCCAAATAATTTTTCTTGAATTGAAAGAATGAGAGGAAAGTCCCTTACTTGTGATTTCAAAAGCATGAGAGGGGCTTCTTGAGAGCTTGGGATAACTTGGGAGGAATATAGAGAGTAAAGGGAAGAGTATGTTAATGCTCCATGTAGTTGGAGTGAATATAAATAGGATCTAGGGTGAATTTATATAGGAAAATATGGTTATTTATTTATTATTTAGGTTTTGTACAATACTTAATAAAATATCCAAAACAAAAAACCATCTCATATATTTTTCCCATGCTTTCTACTAAATGGGTGTGGATCTCGTTATATTATAAGGCATATGGATGAAATTAATAAAATGAATCCCTTTATTACGTATCATCACTATTCAACATCTATAATATCAAAATTAATGATACTTAATGATCTTTTCAATCAAGTAGGATATAATAAAACCAAATAAGTGAATGGGTTTTCTACAACCATATTTTATGATGAGACATTTTATATAAATCAAAAAAGGGGAATTTTATTTATAATAGTTCCAGTCATTACAATCACCCCCACTTATGAAATTTCTCCCCCAAAATTTTCTTTTCCCACACTAAAATAGATGAGGGTAACTCTGCTTCATCACCTCCTCCGGTTCTCACATTGTTTCTTAAAACTTATGGTTTCTCCATAGTACTTTAAAAAGGTTCATTGTTTTATTTTTTAGAAGTTTTTCTCTATGATCTAATATCTTCACCAGCTGCACCTCATAGGAATTGTCATTCTCCAATGGTACCACCTCTCAATTGAGTACATGTGAGGGTTCTGGTATGTACTTCCTCAAGAGGGATACATGGAATACACCATGTAATTAAGATAGGTTCAATGGGAGTACATGTCAATAGGGCACCATTTTGATGCAATAAGGGATCTAAAAGGGGCTGATGTATCATTGATTAAGCTTTACCTTCTTCCAAAATATCACCACATTCTTCTATAGAGATATGCTAAGGAATATCATGTCTCCAACATCAAACACTTGGTTTCCTCGACGATCATCAGCATAGATCTCATGTCGACTCTGAGCTTCCTTGATGTGCTACTAAATGTTCTTGACCTCTTCCACCATTTCCTCAACTATTTCAAGACCTATAAGTTTTTTCTACAAATTCATCCAAGATTGAAGGTTTTCTACACCTATTCCCATAAATTGACTCATAGGGATCTATTTAGATTCTTAGTTGGAAACTATTGTTATATGCGAACTCGACTAGAGAAAGATGTTAGTCCCACCCTCTTTTGAAGTCCATAGAACATACTTGCAACATGTTTTTTAGTGTCTGAATAGTCTGCTCATATTGTGCATCAGTTTGAAGATGATAGTTTATACTAAAGTTTATCTCAATGTTTAGATCAGGTTGAATACTTTTCCAAAACTTGGATGTGAATCTTGAATCTTGATCAGATACAATCAATAAGGGTACTTCCTCAAGACTTACCATTTCTATGATGTAGATCTCTACAAATTGATCAAATTATAAGTCCTCTCGAAATAATATAAAGTGATATTTCTTTTAAAATTGATCCACAACAACACATATCACATTGTTTCCCCAGGATGTCTTCAAACGTCTGGTGACGAATTCTATTATTATGTTCTCCCATTTCCATGTTGGTATGGGTAATTATTGCATCATCCCCTTAGAATTGTGCCTTTTAGCCTTCACATGATGGAATATCAGGCACTTTGATGTATATTCTATGATATTATTCTTTATATTCTCTCACCTATAGTTCTCATGGATATCTTGATACATCATTTTGATTCTTGGGTGAATGGAGAAAGTTAAACTATGTGCATCATCCAATAGTTCCTTCCTTAATTCAGGATTTGATGGAACATGTATCCTTGACCCAAATATCAAAATTCCTTCTTCATAAATTTTAAACTCTGAGGACTTAGCCTTTCTTGTGGATTCTACCTTATTCTAGATTTTCACATCATTTCTTTTAGAATTTTTTAACCTCTACAAAAGAGATAGTTGAGAAATCATTTTTGAAAGGGTTGATGATGTTCCTTACTTTATGATTCCCATGTACATCCTTTGTAGGTCTAAGAATATTGTATCCTTATCAATTATCATAATTGATAAAGATATGGGATCCTTTATACTTAGATCAACTACCACTTTATTTTCTTTAAAAAATGGTAGTGGACTGAGTAGTCATAGTCCTTGATTAGCTCTAACTATCTTCATTGGAGCATATTCATCTCTTTCTATGTGAATATATACTTGAGGTTTTTGTGATCGATATATACCTCACACTTATCCACATAGAGATAATTCCACCACATTTTTAATTCAAATATCATAACCTCCAACTATAGATCATGCGTGAGATAGTTTATCTTATGAACTTGAAGCATAGGCTATGACTTTTTTATTCTGCATAAACACATAATCCAATCCCTTCTTTGATGAATCGCTGAATAATACGAAGAGTTCCCCACTTGTAGGTAGTGTGAGAATATGCGTAGTAATGATCATCATTTTTAACTATATGAATCCGACTTCACATTCATCATTCGAAGAAAACTTGACTCCCTTCTAAGTGATCTTGGTAATAGGGTTTGATAATCATGAGAGATTTCTTACAAATTGGTGATAATACCCAGCTAACCCAAGGCAACTACGGATATATGTCATAAGTTTTGGCATTGGACATCCTTCAATTGCTTCTGTATTTGAAGGGTCTACATATATTTTATTTCTTGTTAAGATATTCCACAAGAAAGATAATTAATTTATCCAAAACTAATATTTGTTCTACTTGGCGTAAATATTCTCCATTTTTAGGGTATTTAGGATAGTTCTCATATTCTCCTCATGCTCATCCATTATTTTGGATTATATTAGAATATAATCTATAAACAATACAAAAAATATGTCAAGGTAATCTCTAAAGAATCTATTCATCAAGTCCATTAATATTTTTTGAGCATTAGTGAGTCTGAATGGCATCACTATGAACTCATAGTGCTCGTACCTTATATGAAAAGTGGTATTGGGGATATCTTTATTATTCACCCTTAATTCATAATATCCCAACCAAATATCCACCTTGGAGAAGTTTTGGGATCCACATAGTGGATCAAAAAATTAATCAATCTGAGGTAGAGGATACTTTTTATTTATCATGATCTTCCTAAGATCATAATAATCAATGCAAAGGCACATTGACCCATCCTTCTTATTGATGAAGAGGACTGGTGCACCCCATGGTGAAGAAATTGGGGATATGAACCATTTATTCAGATTCTCCTATAGTTGTTTATTATAATCCTCAAATTCCATGATATCCATTCTATATGGAGTCTTCGATTGGAAACACCCCATGTATAAGATCCATTGGAAATTCAACCTCTCAGATAGTAGAAATACTTGAAACTTTCTTCAGGAAACACATAAACATATTCCATCACAATAAGAAGGTATTATATGATGGTTCATTCCTTATACATAATCATTTAAACTAGATACACTTGATTATGGGGTAATAATATCTATTCTTGAGTTGATGGTGATAAAGAAGATTCATCTTCCTCTTTGAACTTTTACAGAATCGGGGGTCGATTATCAATAGAGATTGTGTTTTCCTTCTCGAAAAAATTTATGTTGGATCTATATTGGGAAAGATAATACATGACTAGAATTTAATAAAATCCCACTAAAGGTATTATGACAAGGTTTTATAGGATGTTCATCCCACAAACTTTGATAAGGGATGAGTTATATACTTGGGAAGCAATAATTTCCCCATTTCCATTTTCACCAAAAAATCTACTTCCATTTTTTGTTGTGGTGTTTGAATAGTTCTACCAAAAATTTGTGATATGAAGGAATGCATAGAACCCAAATCAAAAACTATGTCTTCAATTATTGAATGAATAACTAGTGTATGTGTCGTCACTTCATTTTCGGGATCCACCTCACTGGTTAGGTTGGAAAAAATATAGCCCTTGATGCCTTGGATATTGTTGGTTGTCTTAGAGAAACCTTAGATTAGGTAATTGGTTCACAAAGTGACAAGGTTCTATATATTATAATGAATGATAAATGCTTTGAGTTTGGACTAGAGAATCCCTTTCCTATATCTAATCAGTGGGTTTCTCTTTTTGGAAATTTCAAGCTAGGTGTCCTTTCCCGCTCCTAAAGTATTTGTTTGTATCCTTTAGGAAATTACTGGGGTGATTCTTCCCACACCGTTGATAAGTGGCATGTTAAAATTTCTTGGCATTGTTTGATGTCTCAATTGGACTACCTGAATTAAATTACACTTTACGCTTCTTATCCCCATGATACCCTTGAGTATAAGGACCCAACCATTAATAATACATAATTCTAAATTAAAAGAATAATTAACACTGAGGATATTTTCAGGTTTATAGTTTTAGAGAATTAGTCCATAACTATTACATTAAATCTACAAAATTACAAAGTAGACACTTCTACTCAGTTTCAATTTTTTCATAAAATAAAAACTCTTAAAAAAGTATGTTTAGTTCCATGTTTTAGATAGCATGACTTTTCCTTGATCCCATCCTTGACCCTATTTGTCTTTAAGTCCCATGAAAAACATTTCAAAACTTGGGATGAGAATAAAAAGCTCAGTAAGTGTTATAAAATAAAGAAATGAAACATTATCCCATCAATAAATACAAATTAATGAAACTATACCTTTCAATCGTAACATACCTCATGAAATCATAAGATTTATGAATAACGCATAGAAATCGTAAATAATTAAGGTAACTTTTGGAAAACATAACATAATTACATTGTAGATTTCGTATCTAGGTATTTGGAATACCCATCATAGTATATTCCCTAAATCTATTAGGAGAAACATTAACATTTACCTCTGTCACGTTAGCCAATGCATTGGAGAGCTATCTCGAGCTCACCTGCCCTAGGTTTATCATGGAACCATCTGTATACATAAACAATGCCCAATAACCATAACATATTCATAACACATAAAACAATCATAAATTAAAGATAACAATTCTACATTGCAATCAAAATATATCATTTCAAGATATTGACATAATCAATGTTTTATCAAAACCATTTTCATAACCATTTAAAAAATTAATAATGATATTTTTTAATCAAAGTGTCACATACCACATAGAATATTTTTTAAAAAAAATTAATTTAAAAACATTCATTTCCATATAAATAAATCCATAAAAACATTTTTAAAACATGTACATTAATAAGAATGATTTATAATAATAAATATTTAAAACATTTAAAATGATATTTTAGTTAAAGTGTTCATAACCAAATGAGAGACGCTTGAATAAAAATAATTGAGGAATAACATTAATCAAAGATTATAATATCATGATAATAAGGATATTAATGATATAAAATGTATAAGTTCAGTATATACATCATATAAAAGTGAATTGGTGTATAACAACAAATAAGTTTCAATTGAATGTAAATTGAGAAACAGTCCCTTGAAAAGATCATATCCTTAGATTAAGGACAAATAAATGACATGATTATGTGTGAAAAATGAGAATACACCCAATATAAGTGGATATTAAGTGTAAAAAAATCATATTTCATTCACACATATTCATTGCATGACATAATCAAGAATTATAAGTTTAACCCAAAGAATTGAAATTGGGTTAAGTTATCTTACATAAATTTGACAGCTGAGTGACGTCGTTTTAAAATTCAGAAATTGAGTTGATGAGATAAAAAAGGGTCTCTCATCACATGGACATAAAATTTACAACAATAAAAGTATATAATAACATATCCCAACATAAAAAAAGTAAATTAAAACACATGACATAAAAGAAGTCTTTGACTGAAAGAGTATGGTGAAAGGTTCCCTTACCGATATGGTAACTTACGAGACATACACCCCATAAAGGAAAGATCATAAAATAAAGGTGTGAATGCCCATAAATTAAAGTATATTAAAAAATTAATACAATCTTGGGCAGTACATACACCACACAAAAGTAAATGGTGTAAAATATAGCATGAATCTCATGGGAATAAAAAGTGAGATGAAAACACCTTACCTCAAGTCTAACTTGTCTTGTTTGTTCATTTTTATTCCTGAATAATATACTCAAGTTAATTTATACTTGATTAAGAACCTTTTTCTTGTTTATTATTCCTTTTTTATCACTTATTACCTTTCTATAACAATTATTTAATTATTTGAGTTCATATCGGACATTTTGTCGATGTTCGAAACTTGAGTTAAAAACGAACTTGTTATAATTATAAATTTTCCATGAGGTCAAAATTACATTATCTATATAATTATATTCATAATTTATATATCATATATATCTAGTATATATTTATTTATAATAGTTCATATCATTTGGATATATGAAAATGAAATGCACCATTCATGGATACGGTAATTCATACGTACGCATGAACACTACTTCCATTTCATTTTTTTCATTTTAAAAGGAATGAAAACCAAATGATAAATAAGTATATTATTATTCCAGTATAATTAAATATTTAATATATGTTGCATAATTTCATTAAGACCATCCTTTATATGTTTCATGTATGGTATGAATGATTCATATCACTTTGAGGGGGTAGTAGTTTGCACTTCCTCAAATTAAATTATCGTATCTACCCATTATGGAAACCATAAAGGAATAATATAAATGAAAAATACAAAATCATAGAGAAAACATAAACATAATATATATCTTATATAAATACAGTTCCATCACATTGGCCACCATGATAGGCTGTTGAAGATATTTGAACAAACATCATTTCGTGAGATAGTAGTTTGTTGTCCAGAGAAACAGTAAGTTCGTATCCATTAGATAGAGGTGTGTGCAGGTGTAGTTTAAATAATTCTCATAAAAACAACATAGTATATTTAGGATATTGGTGTTGTTATAAAATAAAGTAATAATGATAGTTTAGGGGTTGGATAAGTAAAAAAATAACTTAAGAGAAGATGTTAACTTTAAATTGGGTAAATCCCTTTGGTTTAAACCAAAAGGTTGTCTTCAAGTGCCCTCTGCCTAAGGTAAGGCATCTAGGAGTAATAGAGAGATGTAGGGAGATTAATTGGAAGAGTTTGGATGTGCCAAGTGGATTTATAAGTGTGAGTAATGTGTTAGAGGTGATGGCTTTTATAAGGGGGAGGAGGGGCTCTTTAGGAAAGTTTGAAAACATTATTTTATTATAAAATGATTTTCAGTTTCAAAATTTGAAAAATTCAGTAAATTTAAATATAATATGACTATTTTTCTAAATAAAATCATCCAATAATAATTGGACAGGTTTTGGATAGTTTTTAAATATTTATAATCTCATTTATTTAAATTGTTTATTAATAAGATAATCATTTCATCATCATTGTGTCATAAATAATTTTATTTATTTAAAATCTAAAAATTATAAATAAAATACCATGATGTAGGAAATAATTTTATATTTCAAATTAATATTTATATTCTATGATATAACTTATATAACCCCATTAAAAATCGATTTACTAAAAGATATATGTTATGTAATTTTGTTCTTTACTTTAAGTTAATTAATATAAAATGGCATTATTACTCCATAGTGGATCCATGGGATCCCCAGATCGACCCAAAGATGCTAATGGTCAGACAGGTATCAGCCAATATGATTAGGATGTGTGTTAGGGTATTTTAATATTATTATAATATTATATTTGTACCTTTATTTACCATATTTAACCTTCAACTATGGTAAATAAAATATTTACTGAAGTGATATTCATAATGTCTAAAAATAAAAGTTACCTATTCACACAATATGGATCATCTAATTAAAAATATGGAATCCATTTTTCCAAATTCAAAACACATAAGTGGAAGAATTTAATTTAAAATTAATTCCCTTTGTCAAAACAAAAAAGTGTGTTTTTAATAAATAATATCTATTAAAATATTGACAATTGTTTATGTTCAATTTAAGAGTGAAATTACTTCAAATGACCAACATTGGATTAAATGGTAAAAATATAATCCAATTAAACTTTAAAACAAATTAAAATAATATTATAACTATATAAATAAATTATATTAAAAGGCATTTTTGAATTAAAATGCAGTATTTTCACTATTCATTAAAATGAACATTATCAGAAAAATACCAAAATTTCATACAAAGTAAATTTTGATGTCCTAATTCTAAAAAAGAATATTATTTTTTCAAATATAACATATAAATGTGAAAAAAATGTATTTAAAAAGGGTTCTCCATCAAAAGGGGCTAAATTGACCTTTTAAATAATATTAGAGTGTTTATGCTTAAACTTAGATTCATTCACATTTGAAACTTATAACTTTTATTGAATAAATGTAAAACAATTTAACAAAAATTTATAATCATTTTGTAGTTAGTCATGTTCATTCCTCCCAATACAATTTCAACGCATTAACTATCATTTAAAATAATAATATTACTATATTATTTTTCAGTATAACTTAATGTTGTGTGTAATATAAGATTTCAAAGAAACCCGTTGTTGTGTATCGGGTATGCCATCGAACATGGCATCCCTTTTAAAGTAAAATTAATATTTAATTCACAAATATTAATAAATATGAAAATTTCATATTCTTTATTCACTTGGGATGTTATATTCTTCCCCCCTTTTGAAAATTACGTCCTCACAATTTTAAAATTAGGCTCAAAAACTTCATTAAAAGTCCCATATTGGAAAAAGAGTCAATAAAACTATCACTTTAAAAGAAAGAAAGTGAATTAAAAAGGTCACCTAAGATATCCCATGCTATGATTCTATGAAGACATGGATATGGTGGAGAAACTAAATGTCAAGTTCTGATGAAGAGTGATAGAAAACATGATCATGAGAATGTTAACCACCAGAAAACCACAAACTTGTGATGGGTTAAATGGTCTTCGATTCCCCCTTAGTAAAATTAAGGAGACAAAGTTTTTTTATTTTAGGTTCCCTTTCGTAATGTTGAGGAATTATTTGATGATATTGACTAACAAGATAAGGAAATATAATTACTTTTCAAGTAGAGTTTCATCCTTTAATAATATTTTACCACAAACTCATCTTTTCCAAAAATGATGAGTATTCCAGATGACATTATCACACCTGTAATTCTAGAATCAACTTTTAGAGAATAACATAATACATAAAAGAAGAACTAATATATACCATGTCTTTATACATAAACAAAAACAAAAAATAGTTAGTATGAGATCAGATAATCCCCAAAAATGATAATCCTTTTTAAAAAGAAATAATACTCTTAATCTCCAAAATTCAACAAAAAGAACCCAGAGTTCAAGAAAGACCATTCAAATCACAATTTTCATTAAAATTATTCTAAATAATCCAATCTAAGTTTGAAACCAAAAATTAATAAGGATTTGATCATATAGTCTTCCATGATAAATCTTAACATTTATATCCAAATAACATCGACTACTTTTAAAGTCTCATACTGAAGTGTAATTAACCTAATCACATATCTCTCTGATAGGTTAATCATTTCCATAAATAAACAAAATCACCATAAGTCCACAATAAAAACATATATTCTTCAAAAATAAAATTTCAACCATTACTCCACAAATGATATCCCATAGTATTTGATTTTTCTTAAGCATATAATGTTCCAAAAGAGAAAACATCTTCTAAAATAGCCTTTATCACTTAATCACCAAATCATTTTCATATATTATGGTTATCCATTTGATAAAACATAAGTTCCCAAAATCAACTTATTCTTGATCTATAAAACAATTTAACTAAAATAATAAGTCATACTAACCAGGGACTTCAAGTAGGCTAGTGGTAGGTGATAAATCCCAATCACACTTTGGTTGTGGGTTTGATTCCCACATCATTGTCCGACGTGACGGGTTGTCAAACAGTCTATGTGTTGTCCTTTTTATAAAACACAAAAATAATCCTAACATTTTTTAACCTCAATGGTTTTTTTATACCTTTAATTTTCATCACAACACATTAAGACCTCAATATCTTAATTCATAAAGCCTGAGATATATTTTTCCTTTTTTATTTCACCTCCATATGATTAAATAAAACTATTTTTAATAGAAATAATATCATACTTTCATCATGGTATCCATACGGTTTCATCGTCATCTTGTTCACGTAGGTAGAAGTTCCATCCATTTCAACAATGATTTAGAGATCCTTCAAAATATTTTTCTTCCTTAATCCAAATACACCTTGTATATCTTGGGTCATATGGGTGTTCGTAGAAAAATAGTTTCGGAAAATAATCATGTATGACATATAATTTTAAAACATCTATAAAATGTAATTTTTATAAAATATTCGGACCGAGTTTGAGTTGAAAATTTCAATCAATGGTCTTTTTAAAATACTATTAGTATGTGTTGAGAGTATATATTGTAAAAGCAAGTATAAATAGGTTGTGAAAGGGTCTCCTTCTTTAGAACCTTTTTCAAAATCATAATATGCTTCAAAATATTTTGATAAGTTAAAATATTTGAAAAATCCTTGATAATATTTAATTTTATTGAAAATATAAGAATATTTTGAAAATAGGATTTTATTAAATACAACCCATGATCCACGATGGTATCGAGGTATTGCAGAGGTGTTTCATATATCAAACAACTGCCTGCAAGAGAGTTGCATGCTAGAAAAAGTTTCACAATAATCTGAACATTACTTTGAAATAATTATTGCAATCATGTCATCATAAAGAGATTGAAATTTTGTTTTGGATCCTCCTCCTTCGATTTTTAATAGACATTCCTTTATCTGAAAATGTTTAATACAAGGATTTAACTGAAATAATAGACATAGAAACTAACCATGTGTTTAACGAAAACTTCTAATCCCTAATGTTGTCTAAACTGACCTATGATACCAACTATAAGGACCCAACCTTAATCATTACATAATCCTGAATTAGAAGAATAATTCACATTGAGGATCTTTTGAGGTTTAGATTTTTAGATAATTAGGCCATAAAAATAAAATTATATCTCAAAAATTAAAAAGTAGAAACTTATACTCAATTTCCATTTTTTTATAAAATAAAAACTCTTAAAAAAATCATGTCTAGTTACATTTTTTAGATAGCATGACGTTTCCTTGATCCCATCATTGACACTATTCATCTTTAAGTCCTGTGAAAAACATTTCCAAACTTGGGATGATCATAAAAATCTCAGTGAGGGTTATAAAATAAGAAAATAAAACATTATCTCGTAAATAAATACAAATCAATAAAACCATACCTTTCAATCATAACATACCTCATGAAATCATAAGATTTATGAATAATGTAGAGAAATCATAAATCATTAAGGTAACATTTGGTATACATAACATACATACATTATAGATTTCACAGCTATGTAGGGAGTTACATTTGGAATACCCATCATAGTATATTCCCTAAATCTCTTAGGAGAAACATTAATGTTTACCTCTGTCGCGTTACCCAATGCATTGAAGAGCTATCTCGGGCCCACCTGTCCTAGGTTTATCACGGAACCACCCGTATATGTAAACAATTCCCAATAACCATAACATATTCATAACACAAAAAACAAGCATAAAGGAAAGATAACATTTCCACATTGCAATCACAATATATCATTTCAAGATATTTACATAATCAATGCTTTATCAAAACCATTTTCAAAACCATTTAAAACATTTAATAAAGAAATTTTTGAATCAAAATGTCTCATACCACTTTGAATATTTTGAAATAAATTTAAATTTAAAATCATTTATTTCTATATAAATACATCCTTAAAACAATTTTTAAAACATGGAAGTTAATGATAAAGATTTAGAAGAATAAATCTTTAAAACATATAAACAATATTTTAGTTAAAGAGTTCCTAACCAAATGAGAGACACTTGAATACAAATAATTGAGGAATAACATTAATCAAAGCTTATAATATCATGAGAATATGGATATTAATGATATAATATGTCAAAGGTCAGTATATACACAATATAAAAGTGAATTGGTGTATAAAAACAAATAAGTTTCAATATAATGTAAATTGAGACAAAGTCCCTTGCAAAGATCATATCATTATATTAAGAACAAATCTATGACATAATTATGTGTGAAAGATAATAATTAACCCAATATAAGTATATATTAAGTGTAAAACAATCATATTTCATTCACACATATTCATAGAATGACATAGTTGAGAAGTATAAGTTTAACCCAAAGAATTGAAATTGGGTTAAGAATTTCTCTTACAGAAATTCGACAGCCTAACGGCGTCGCATTAAAATTCTGAAAATGAGTTGATGAGAGAGAAAAGGGTATCTCATCACATAGACATAAAATTTATAGTAATAAGGATATTTAATAAAATTTCATAACATAAGAAGAAAAATTAAAATACATGACATAAAAGAAGTCTTTAACTAAAAGAGAATGGGGAAAGGTTCTCTTACCGATATGGTAACATATAATACATACACCCCATGAAGGAAAGATCATAAAATGAAGATGTAAATTCCCATAAATTAAACTATATTAAACAAAGAATCCAATAATGGTCAGTAAATACACCACATAAATGGAAATAGTGGAAAATATAGCATGAATCTCATGGGAATAAAAAGTGAGATGAAAACCCTTACCTTAAGTCCAACTTGTCTTGTATGTTCCTTGTTCTTCCTGAATAATAAACCTAAGTTAATTTATACTTGCTTAAGAAAATTTTTCAAGTTTATTATTCCTTTTATATAACTTATTACCTTGCTATAACAATTATTAAATTATTTGAGTTCATATCAGACATTTTGTCGATGTTCGAAACATGAGTTAAAAATAAACTTGTTAGAATTATAAATTTCCCTATGGTAAAAATTCCATTATATATATAATGATATTCATTATTTATATATCATATATATACTGTATATATGTATTTATAATAGTCCATATCATTTGTATATATGAAAATGAAATGCACAGTTCATGGAGACGGTAAGCCGTACGTACGCATTAACGATGCTTCCATTTTATTATTTTCATATTAAAAGGAATGAAAACCAAATGATACATAGGTATATTATTATTCCAATATAATATATTTTTTTATATTTTACTTAATTTCATTAACACAATCCTTTATATGTTCCGTGTATGGTATGAATGAGTCATATCACTTTGAGGGGGCGGTAGATTGCACTACCTCCAATGAAATTATCATATTTACCCATTATGGAAACCATAAATGAATGATATAAATGAAAAATATAGAAGAATATGGAAACAATAAACATAATATATATCATATATAAATAAATTTCCCTCATAATGTACACCATGAGAGGCGTTTGGAGATATTTGAACAATCATCGTTTCGTGAAGCAGTAGTTGGTCGTCCACAGAAACAGTATGTTCGTATCCATTTGATGGAGGTGTGTGGAAGTTTAGTTAGAATAATTATCATAAAATTATCCTAGTATATTTAGGATAATTTTTTTATAAAATAAATTAATAAAGAGATTTTAGGGGGTTAGAGAAGTAAAATAAAATAAAATAACTTAAGAGAAGAAGTTGCCTTTAAAGCGGGTAACTCCCTTTGGTTTGAACCAAAAGGATTCCTTGAAGTGCCTTATTCTTAAGGTAAGGATTCTTGGAGGAAGATAAGGATGTAGGTAGATTAATTGGGCATAGTTTTTATTATACAAGAGGCTTGAGAGGTGTGAGTAATGGGTTAGAGGTGATGGATTTTTATAAGGGGGAGGGGCTCTTTATGAATGTTTGAAAACATTATTTTATTACAAATTGATTTCTGGTTTAAAAAGGTATAAAATTAATTAAATTAGAATAAAATATGTCTATTGTTCGAAATAATATCATCCAATAAAAATTTGATAGGTTTTGGATAGTTTTTTAAATTTTATAATATCATTTATTTAAATCGTTTATTAATAAGGTAATCACTACATCATCATTTTGTCATAAATAATTTTATTTATTTAATGTGTAAAAATTATAACTAAAATACCATGATGTATTAAATAATTTTATATTTCAAATTAATATTTATAGTTTAAGAGATAACTTATATAACCCCATGTAAAAAACTGGTTTACTAAAAGATATATGTTATGTTATTTTTGTCTTTACTTTAAATTATTTAATATAAAATGTCATTATCCCTCCTAAGTGGCTCCATGGGGTCCCAAAATAGACCCAAATATGGTCATGGATGGAAATGTATCAGAAAATATGATTAGGATGCGTTTTAAGGTAATTTAATAATATTATAAATATTTTGTTTTACGTTTATTTACTAGATTTACCCTTTAACCATAGTAAATAATATATTTACTGAAGTAATATTCATAACATCAAAAAATAAAAATTAGTTATTCACACAATTTGGACCTTTTGATTCAAAATATGGAATCCATTTCTCCAAATTCAAAACATAGAAGTGGCAGAAATTAATTTAAAATTAATTCTCATTGTTAAAACAAAGAGTGTTTTTAAGAAATAATATCTATTATAAGATTGACAATTGTATATGTTTAATTTAAGAGTGAAATTGCTTTTAATGACCAATATTGGATTAAATTGTAAAAATATAATACAATTACACTTTAAAACAAATTAAAATAATATTCTAAATATATAAATAAATTAGATTAAAAGGTAGTTTTGAATTAAAATTTAGTATTCTCACTATTTATTAAAAAATGAACATTATCAGATAAAACCAAAATTTCATCCAAAGTAAATTTTTATATCATTATTCTAAAGAAGAATATTATTTTTTCAAATATAACATATAAAAGTGAAAAAAAAATAGATTTAAAAAGGGTTCTCCATCAAAAGGCGGTAAATCGACCATTACAAGAATGTTCGAGTGTTTATGCTTAAAATTGGATTCATTCACATTTTAAGCTTCTAAATTGTATTGAATAAATGTAAAAACTATTAATAAAAATGTGGTATCATATAGTAGTTATTCATGTTCATTCCCTCCAATACAAATTCTATATGTGAACTACCATTTAAAATAATAATAATATTATAATATTTTTCAGTATAACTTAATGTTGTGTGTAACATAATATTTCAAAGAAACTTGTTGTTGCGTATCAGGTACGCTATTGAACATGGAATCCCATTTAAAGTAAAATTAATATTTAATTCAAAAATATTAATAAATATTAAAATACTATATTATTTATTCACCTGGAATGTTACATTGAGACTCACTGATCTCCATTTAAACTTCGAGGGCACATTGAATAATTTCCTCATTGCTACCAAAGTTAGAGATCACCTTGTATTTTCATAGACTAGTTTTTCACATAAAAAATAAGCGGTAAACCTTTCATTTATGGGGAATAATAACGTCAGAGATGTATCATGAAATTCTTATAATGCTTTCCTGATACGCCATGATAGATTCATCATCTTTTTACTTAAGGTCAAGGAAATACCTTTTCATTTTAAATTGGAGAGTGCGAGGAAAATATTTATCGACATACATTTTCTCGAATTCCATCCACTCCATCCCTTTGATCTCTTCATCAAGATTCACATTCTTGATCAAGGACAACCACTGATCAGTTTCTCCGTCCACATGATGAAAAGCCAATACAACCATATCTTTCTTAGAACATTGAAGGATGGAGAAGATCTTATCAATGGATTTGATCCATTGTTCCATGATTAAGGGATCAAATGATCCATTTAAAGTAGGATGCCTTTGTCTCATGAAGCATTTGATTATGGGTTATTCTCTCTTAGGGGGGTTGGGTGCTACTCTTGATAAAGGATTCTATTTAGAACCTGATTAACCTAAGATATTATCATCATAAAGTTCACGATTCCATCAAATCTAGAATCTCATTGGGGCAGTCATCACATTGCCCGCCAAATTGATTATTTACCCAATTCCTCTTATTTCCGACCATTTACTAGAATAAAGGGAGAATTAGGGATGGGTATTTTTAAACTATTAAACATGTAAAGGGGAATCTAATGACATTAAATAGATAATATATAAATTTTCATTTATTTCCTTAACTAGTCAATTTGTAGGCTTCAATCTATGTTATCCATAATCTATTTCCTAACATATATATACTTATGGAAAATTTTTTGTTCTATTAATAATGGTTTTTAATGAACATATGAATTTACCAAATCATATCCCCCATGAGTGTCTAACCAGGTGCACATTAAGGATTTTTGTCGTCTCCCAGGTTACCCTGAGTTGGGCTCGGAACACCTTTTCAAAGTTTTTACTCCTAGGTACATCTATGTCAGAACCGTGTCCATTGTTAGTATCCATATAGTGATGAATTTTCTGGATAAACCACTTAATCTATACTGACCAAACTTTAGGGGTGTTTTATTATTCTAAGCCTTATCCCTAAGTCTTACACTAGAGTCTTCTAATCCAAATCCCAAAAATAACTAAATTATTCCTGTGATACCAACTATTACAATGTTATTATTTATTTCACATTAATACTTTATTAATTACATAATACGACACTTAATGAAACCTGAATGATTGAAAAATATAGTATATTTTGGAATTAGTTACATTAAATAACAACATAAATTATTGAATACACTATATTTATTAAAAACTTATTTAACTTGCTCAAAATAATCCAACAAACTTAAAAACTGCATGAGATAACTTGGGGACATACATAAGAAATGGGTGATCTATAAATCCAAATAAGTGAATACACATGGAATAAGTGATACATGTTAAAAAAATAGGAATATAAATTAGGAATATAAGGAACATGAATAATAAGGCATTATATAGAATGATAATCATAACATGGTAAATTTTTCAACAACTTAAAACACTAAATCATAAGCACAGGTCAAGGATAAACTATAATGAATTTTGTTTCTATTACAAAACTATTGAATAATTGTAATTATTAAAAACATAAAATTGTTAAAAAATTAGGATCCAGGGGATTAGGTTTTGGGAAAATTAATACCGTGCATATTTTTTACATAATAAAATATAAACATTTATTTAATTCCTTCTTCTATATCTTCTTATTGGCCCTCATGTTCTCCTTGTTAAACGTTTTCACCAGAGGTTATACATAAAAAAGGGGTGGTATAAAACACCAGTAAGAGGATGAATACAAGAAATGAAACATGTTTGAGATTATTCATCATCATCGTAATATAATAAAATGATCATAACCATAATCATGTGGGGAAACCTAGAAATGTCTAGAGAATAAATTTGAAACATCGTGTCTTAGTGGTCAAATAGAACACATAGTTGTGAAAAAATATATCATAATTTTCATGAGTATTTCACTTTATGTCATGAGATTCATCACATTTCACAATTAATTGAAGTGATATATAATTTCATGCACACCTGTCTCATCATAACATTTACATGCGCTATATAATTTTGGGTGCACTCATCACATCATAACAGTTACGTTATCATGCATTCCACAAAGAATGTATATCAATCCTAGACATAAAATAACCCATATAAAGGAATTATATTCATTTAAAAAATAATACATTCATAAAATTTGGAGTTTACAAGATAAAAAAGTAGATATGATTCTTGGTATAAATCTTGATTTAATAAGAAACAAACTGATGATAAGTAAATGATGTATTTTTTTAAGGAGGATTGCTTTTGAAAAAATCATTGAATTTTTCATAAAACTAGATTGGGAACATGTATATCCTAGAAAATAAAATTTAAGGACAAATTTAGTGATATTTATAGAAAAATATATGAACATCCAATCTGAAAATGTAGTAAAAAAGAGAAAATCCAAAGGAAGATAGTTGGGTTTGAGAATTCCCTTTACCTTATCTCTAAATGCTTTCTTCAATTTAATATCCACGATAATAAAATAAAATTAATTAATTTAAAAATAAATAACCTTTTCTATATTTATTTGAGTAATTATAGGTTTATTAAGTTCATTTATGTGATTTTTGATGAGTTATAGAGGTCAATTCCATAATTCATGAATGTTCGTTTTCTTGGTTTTCATGATCAGTTTTATTTTATATAAGTATAGAGATTCATGTATAGTTTGAATAATTATCCATAATTAAAATCATAATTTATTAATGATAATTAATAATTTTAAATTTTTATATATATCATTTGGTTATATGGTATGAGGATGAATCATTAGATAAGACATTAGTGATAATCGTTTAGATTATTATGACGGTTTTTTTATCACAATGAACTCGTTTTGTTTTATCCTATAGAATTATGTAAATATTATTTTTACATAACATAATATTGGTTATAACATAAACATTAAAATCTATTTTAACAATCAAAATGGTTTCATGACTAGCCTAGAGGTGGTAAGGGAAAATTAAAACATGCCATCCTTAAAGGTGATAAATCAACACCTCATGGATGATGCTTTCATTTTAAGAATAAATGGGAGAGGATAAGGGGTTTGATGATGTATTGTTACATTAGAATAATAAAATTCTAGATTATGTAAGGTACTTAATTTAACATGTCATTTTTATGAGGGTAGGATTGGAGAGAATAAGAAAATAAAAGAACATGAAAATAAATTTAAAGAAAATAAAGAGGATTTTACCTCTTGAATCCTTCTCCTTGAAAAGATTATTAGGGAAAAGGGTTTGGTATTTTTATGAGACCATGAGCTTCTAGACATGGGGGTGGATTTAGAAAATTATTGGGAAGAATTTGGAAAAGGATCAAATATTTTATGGTTTTAGGAGAAGAGGTGGTGAGGGGTGGTATTCATAGTGGAGGATATGTGTGTTTTCTCATTATTTTATTCATTAGTTTATTTTTTGGATTAAGAATATTAATAGTTTTGATTCACATAACTAAATTAAATAAAGGGTGAAGTATTTTTCTATATTATAATTCTTACATCATCCTTACATCAACAATGACTCAAATATTCATTTATTTAGCATTTATCGAAAATTAACATATTTTACTATTCACCAAAAATATAAGTATTTTATAAAAATCCCAAAAATTCACCCTAAACATTTTTCAACATGTATAATTCCAAAACTTAAATCCATTTTATGAAAAAATGTATATTCGAAATTAAATTTTTAAATAAAATCATCATTTACTCGAAAAAATAAATATTTGAAAAGTATAATTGATTTTATAACACTTTGAAAAATTAATTAAGGTCTCAATAAATTATATTAAAATAATAAGACAAAAAAATATTAATTTATGAATATATTTTATGAAAATACATTTTATTTTAATTTATTAAATTAATTATAAAAATGAAATTAAATATTTATGACTTATAAAAAAACCAACACTTAATTAATAATTTTTAAAATATTTATTTTCTTATACTATGATATATTTATTTAATTATTTAATTAATAATATGCCTAAATTTTATTTATACTTTAACGGGTGAGGATACTATTCATTTCGGTGGTTTTCTATTCATAAGGGTCATATTACAATTTCTAAGGTCCAGTTATTATTTTATCGGTAAAGGTTCTATAGTTTATATAAATACCTATTATTTCATTCATAATTTTTGTATTGTGTTCCCAACGTGATTTTAAATGGTTTATACAAGATGGAATAATTATAAGAAGGGAGTTTCCATAGATAAATTTTTGGGTTGTTACATAATCCCGCTAAGACATCATGTTGGAAATAGTCCCATAAAGGGATAAAGTTCACTCCCTATCCCAAAGTGATGGTTCATGATATTAAACATTACCCAAGTCATTGGAGCACTATCTGGGAACACCTATCATATTCATTTCTTTTTCATGCTTAAGTATTCCACATAGATCATATAATATAGATTCATTCATCATTATGATTTATTCTATAATCATGGAATGTGAAATAAATACATGTAAATCCCCAATAAATAAGTATATGTTCATAAATTTTAATACCCTTAAAAGAAAAATGGGTATGGTATTCACTACACAATTGTTTCGATATGGAAAATTGTAGTGAAATTTTTACAGCACAACAATGTTACATAAAAAGTCATAAAAGGTTTTGATGATATAGAAAGTGAAATATCATCATTTTAAAATAAATTGGATAGTAAGGGGTTATGTAATAATAGTACCATTATAAGAAAATGAAGTTAAAATACATACAGTAAAGAAGATACTTGAATAAAAAAGAGAAAGAAAAAGATACCTTAAGATATTTCGGCATGGTAATGGGTGTGCATAAGGGATCATGGAAAGATAGATGATATTGAAAAGGGGGATCTAATCATTTATGCATTAAATGTATAGTAAGGGTATTATGGAAGAACATATCCCAAAAAAATCAAATAGAATTTAATAGATATAACATAAAATGAGTTCTTGAATGGAAATGAGAGAAAGAAATACCTTATGGAATTTAAACATAGTAAAGAATTAGGTGATAGTAAAAATGAAAGATAATAAATAATTCATCATTAAAATAAAATCCATTTGATAAAATGGGATGTTTATAAATAAATGACATCATAAATAATTTCAATTAAGAAGATGAATTCCAAAGGAGGTGTTTGAATAGAAAGAAGGAGAGGTAGGTCCCTTAATTGTGACTTCAAAAGCTTGGGAGGGAATTCTTGAGAGCTTGGGGTGCCTTGGAAAGAATATAGAGAGTTAAGGGAAGAGTATGGTAATGATCCAAGGAGTTTGAGCTAATATAAATGGGATCTTGGGTGGGTTTATATAGGAAAAGAGGGGGATTTCATTATTATTTAGGTTATGGACACTACATAATAAAATATCCAAAACCAAAAACCACCACATAGTTTTATCCCATGGTTTCTACCAAATGGGAGTGGTTATCATTATTCTATAAGTCCATTGACTGAACTTAATAAAATAATTCCCTTGCTAATGTGGAGGTGATTCACACTCTTAAAGAAAGGATTTTAAAACCATAAAATATATTATAATCTTTGGAGGATTCATAATGGATTTAAAAAATAAATAAAATAAACATAAAATCCCAATATTTTAAAGGGAAAATATATATTTGGTAATGGATCCAATTTATTGTAATTATTACATCACTTTTGGGTCGTTATGATGTCATAAAACACAAAGTATATTTATATGATATTAATTTTTTTCCCAAAAAAATCAAATGTCTTGGAAAATTATAAAAAAATCACTATCGTATAATATAGACAATTTAATTCAAAAAAATAATATTCATTTTATCTAAATACTTATATAATTGTGTTAATTTCAACTTGTAAAATAAAATCGATATTTATTAAGAAATTCTTGGTTTTTGAAAATTACAGTTTTTGAACCCCTATAAAAATTACATTTGACTTCATAAAGATTATATGATCATTTATATATGATAAAAATTATTTAATAATATTAATTTATTATTTATTTAATAAATAATTAATTTATAAATTCATTAATTGAATTTGAATTTTAACCAAAAATACAATTTTTGATTTATTGTATCAATATAAAAACCATTTACAAATAGAAATAATAGGATAAAAATATATTCATTATTATATACAAAAAAGTACATAATAATATTTCTAGGTTCTTGATACATATTCCTTTAATACACCAAAACTCACCCTAAGAGTAAGGTGTGTGATGGTGGGACTTTCTTTGGGAGGTTTAGCGAACATGGTTTGGGTGGTGATCTTGATCAGCTTGAACTTCTCTCATAAATGGTTTCACTCATTCTTAAGTTGTTGGATCTTGGATTGGTCTTGGTCAAGGGCAAGAACAAATATGCCATCTCCCTCGAAAGCTCTAATAAATGGGATTTGTAGGTTATGATCCTATTGGTTGAGGCCATTACTCCCTCTCTCTATGTCAACTAGATTTGTTAAAACCTTATAGTTATATTAATCACGTGATTACTATTCAATAGCTTTAATATCAATGGTGATGATACTTAACAGTCTTTGGAATCCAATATGATATAATAAAACCAAAAAGGTTCATGTGTTTAAGATAAAAATATTTCAGGATGAGTCATTTTAAATAAATAAAAAAGGGTAATTTTATTTATAGCAGTTCAGGTCATTACACTTCATATCCAAAAGGACACTCCTAATGTGGTTTATGGTTTACTGTATCCCATTGCATATCAAACCACCTCTCATACTTCCTCTAGCCAATCTATCTCAAAGATTCTCAGCTTTATCCACTGATGTCCTTCTAAATTACCCAATCATGTTGCATTTATACCTAGAGGCATATCTTGATCATTGGAATATTTCTAGTTAAGTCCATATCTGAATTTCATTGAAACTCTAGGGTCAAAACACCTACAATCCAAAAAGATACATTATGCCATGGCATGCCATGAGTACCGACGCGCCTCAGATCCAACACATCAGGGTTATCCCAATTTATAGCAAGCCCAAATTCAATTCCTAGACTCCACACGACAACACAACTAAATTTTTATCTGTCATTCACCAAGGAATCCTGATGAATCACTACCATTTACTTACTATCATCTCAATGCCAAAGCATTCATCTAACAATCGGTTCCATGCAACCACGAACACACCCACATGGGTCATGTCTATCGTGATTAGTATAAGTATCCTCAATATTGGTGATACATTATCATCACTTCACTATAAAATTTTAAAACACCATGACCCATGCTCTATCCATCCCTAAATGTGAGGACTAGATGTAGCTAATCCTGCTCATTCATAAGAACCAACCCGAGACCTAATTTATCACTTGTTCCCATACGATGGTAAAATCTTCCATGTCACCCACTGAAATTAAACCCATAATGATGGTCACCAACATAAGACTACTGCTAGTTCACTTCCCATCATAAAACCCTAATCACCCCTCTATTTGATCACAACCTCAATAAATTCATCTATAATATTATCTGTGTCAGTTTTCCTAAGACATACTTTCCAAATTTCAAATATAATTTCCCCATAAGGAATACACAAAATATCATTGTTCCTTGACCCATACATGGCCATCACTGATTTAAAATTTAACAAGTCATATACTAGAACAACATTTGACACCTCGATTTCATGAGTCTCATAACATCCAAACTAGGCTCACCTACCTGATTCAATAGCCAAACAGTCCCCCTGCATGTTTGTTTCACCCAAACAAAATCATTTTATATCCTTTCATACAAGGAGAAGGGGTTAAAATATCACCTATATAAAGTCTCACCACCCAAACTACTGAAAATTCCACTGCCATATGATTTCTCTAACCAACCAGGAGCACACTATGCACACTTATTCAAAATTAATTTAACTTTTATTCCAAACATGGTCGCACACTTATCCACCAACTGGTTTCCTAAAAAACAAAAAATATCTTCCAATGCTTGAACTATTCTCAAAAACATTTCCAAATTAAATATTGATACACACCCAAACATTCCTACCCATAAAAAAAACCTCGATACCAAATCATTATCACTCAAGCCTAATCTCTAGAAATGATAAGGAATGGCCATGCAAAATAATAACCTTGATGGAACCCCATGAATCGATACCAAATAAAATTACCTAAATATTCTATAAAACTATGAGGAGAACACAAACTCAAGATAACCCATCTCAAGAGTATCCCTAATAAAAACAATTAGGCACCAACTCATTAAAACACTAGATCCCCCCACCTAACCAGTAAACCAAATAGGTTATGGTCTATACTAGGAAAACTCATATAAGGTCATAGATTATGGGACTTCTTACAATCCCCTATATTGAACAAACCATATAAAATAATGTGTCAATCACCCATATATTGGTTTGTAACAAGGTCATAAATCATAGAAACATCATTGTTCCCTTCTCAAAAACTCATGACAACTCATGTGTTGAACTACCCACTAAGGGGTCTCACATACATACATATCAAGTATCCGATGCTAAGATCACTACCCAATTAGCACTAATACACACTGAACATCCTCCTATGGTAATTATCCCTTGAGAATCAAGATCTCATCATCTAATACATTCATATAGAATGTAATTTTTCTAGATGATTTGTAATACTTGACACTCTACTATAGCAGGTAAACTGTATAACTAAACTATCACACAATGAACACTCTAAAGTGGTTTTATTAATGATTATATATAGAAGTTTAATATATAAGTGTTTGAATTTATTTTCACAAAATAATCTAAAATTTTCAATTCTTAATAAATATATTATCTTAATATGAAACTTTGGTATTCTTCCAAAATGATTGATTTTTAAGTGAATAGTGAAAATGCCACAAAGATTTAAAATGGAGACGTTTATGAAATCGCTAGGATGAATGTAACAACCTAGTTAATGTTAAGATAAATATTTTTTATTTATTATTAATATTAATTAATTATATTTTATATTTTTATATTCATTATAATAATAAAAGGTAATTTTTTAGTTGAATGGAAAAAAGATTTATTTCTAAACAAACATAGTTTTCATGCATTATATGGTCTTATTTTAAATTTTTATTTAAAAATTATATAATTTGAATTTCAAAAAATTAAATTAATTTTTTAAATAATCATATTAAAATTATATTACGGTGAAATTTCGATATCTTTCTGAAATATTGATTTTTCAATGAATAGTAAAAAATACATATTTTTGTAAAATTGTAATTAATTTTTATTAAATAATGTAATTTAAAAAGTAAAATTATGATTTTAATATATAAAATTAATATACTTATTATTAATTTTTATATAATCTAATTAAATAAATTTGATTCATATTTATACCTAGTTTTGGTATAAGTAAATTTTGGGCTTAAAAACACATTTTTCTAAAAATTGTTTTCCATTGTGCTTTGCAATTTAATCTTGAATTAATTTCTGTAAATTCTAGAAACTTGTTACTGAAAAATATATTAGATATTTTGACTCATGAATTACAAGTTTCTTAAATATTTCCATTTTATGTTTTTTCCATTATGAATAGTAACCGTAGTAAATATTTATCACCACAGTAAGGGTAAATCGAGTAATTAAGGTTAAAAATAATATGATAAATACTAAAAATTACCCTAACACTTTCATATAACCTATCATATTAGTTTTCGTTTACAATAATAATCCAATATTATAATTTATGCCATTTTTTCATTTTTCTTTTAAATGACTTATATATTGTTTTTTAAGTAAATATAAAGTCAAAAATGTTACTCTCTTCCTTTTTATATATATAATATTTTGTGATGGTAATAAAAAAACTTATGTTCAGTTACAGATTATTTTTTTAATAAAAATTATTTTTATATCATGGAAATTTATTTTTAATTTTTACTGATGAACTAATTACCTTTAATGCTTTTACAACACTGAAATAGTGTATGTGCAAGCAACAGAAAAATCAAGTAAATACTTTTAAAAAAAATAATAAAAGTAATATTTTTGGGTGAGTTAAGGAGTACCATTAATTTTATAGTTACATATAACATATTAAGGTAGTTTTAAAGTATTGTATTTTAATTACATTTCTATCATGTTATTTTAAAATTCAAATTTAATGAATAGTTCCAAAAAAATACATTAATGATATTTTATAATAAATAATATTTAATTAAATGATTTTAAATTCCTAAAAATATTATATTTGGAGAAATTAATGTGATTTGGTTTAAATACCATCCATTTTTTACTAATATGTTACTTTTCCTTTTATAGTAACTTTATTAACTATTATCATGTAAAAAATATTGATTTCACTATAATCACCAAAAGGGTTAACGGGTGTTAAAATAAATAGATAAGGGGAAAAATCTTGTAAACATGTTAAAATTTTATTTTATGAGATTATTTAAACCCATAATAATATAATATTATAATTATTTTATTTTTGATCCATTTATTCATGAAAATTTATTTATATTATTTTAATACATTAATAAATTCAAAGTAGGACCCTCCCCTCACTTAGAAAATTCCACCTTCACTCCTCTCTTCATCGTAACTTTTGAGCACACTATTTTATCCAAGAACAAAAAAAATTATATCCCAGAATTTAATAAAAATTTCTTATATTCCCTATTTTGATTATAAAACCATCCTAGGATGGTTTTTTTTGTAAAACAAAAGAGGTTCTTTGAATAACAGGTATAGTTCTTAACCAACTGTTTTCATTTTGTTTCTTCTTTTAACTCCTTTAATTTTTCTTAAACAATTATAAAATAATAAAATAATAATATTATATATAATTATATGTTATTATGTTAATTTCATGATCTATATGCATATACTCTTCAATCAAAAAGGTAATGAAATCTTCATTCATGTGTACAACGTAGTACTACCTCGCAAACCAATGTAATTAGTTTTACATCACTACCTCTCACAGGTAGTTGTAATGATTTATTTAGTACATATATTTTATATTAATTACTTAATTATATTTTTATAAACTAATATATCTTGGATTTTATTACCTTTCCATTAATTAAAAAAATATAATAATGTTTGTGTGTATGTGTGGATTACCACCTCCACAATGTGATGTGATTTGTTTTTCATCACCACATCACATGGATTATATATATAAGTTTATTTAAATAAATAATATAATATTTATGATATATTCATGATTATGCAAAGATAAAATAATATTTACCTTTTTTCCATTATGATCATTCAAAAATGGAAATATTACTCATGCGTATGTATAGTCTACCATCTCCCTGATTGAAAGATATTTCATTTTTAATAAAAATATTTCATAATTGGTTTTAAAAGTATCATTGATTTATAAAAATGATAATTATTATATGATAATTATTATGGATGAGATTTAATAATGACCACTTTGGGCATAGTTGGCATATCTATGTAATTTTTGACTTCTGATCTAAATACCATCAAAACATCCAATGTGGACTTAATTGAATAAGTAATTGTATATAACATGGTAATAAATAAAATAAAAATAATAAAAAATGTGAAAAATATTTTTAAGAAAGTAAATATTGAACATAATTTTATTATTCAGGAATATAAATAATTTACATGATGATTCGGACTCGAGGTAAGGGATAATTAAAAATAAAACCTCATTTTAAATATTTTAATGATTTATTTTCTATATAGCTTTCCTCCATGTCCAAATTCTTAATATTATTTTTTGGATTTATTTATATTGACATAAATAAATTATAAGTTACTTTTTATATTTATTTTGACATTATTTCAAAAAATCAAAAGTAATATTTTTATATAATGTTTTTAATTTCTTTACAAAAGGAAAAATGAATGTTTTATTTTAATGTATACAACATCAACAGAAATTACCACTACTACAACTATTTTTTGATGTTTCGGATTCATTAAAAATATTTAATTTTTTTTAAATAAAAATACACTTTTATTTTATTATGGGTATTTTTGTTTTAAAAATGGGTTTTTAAAAGGAATGGTAATTTTGATATCCAAATGTTTTTTATATATGGGTTTAAAAGATTCTTTAAAATGTTTTGTGAAGGAAAATTGAAAGAATAAAATGTTTTATTCATGATATGGTACCTGAGGATTGTAGATGATAATATTTGAGCATGATATATCTTCTATTATGGGTGATTCCAATATGTCTTATACGATGGGTGAGCCCCATTATAGCTCTTCAAAAAATTGGGAAATGTAATTTATCATCATAATAAAAAAGGAGGGAGTTAACTATGGAGGTTTCTATTATATATTCAAATAGGATCCAATTTTTTTTACACGAGTTTATCATGGGTTATAACTATAATTCTCTAAGTTTCTAAAAAGTGTTTTATTTTCTTACAAGGGGTTTTAACAATTTTATTTTCTTAAAAAGTTTTATTTCTCATAGGATTAATATTTATTTCATATTCTCATAGAATATTGTAATAAAGGTAGAGATTTTATGGGTTTTAATATTTTTCAATAGACTAACTTATTTCTTTCTTTTATTTCCCTTATTGATCATTTTTTCTCATCCCACATTTTTTAATATATATTTTTACAGTGTTTAAGGATGAGTAAGAACAAAGAAGAAGTCATGTTTAAAGTCATAAAGATTTTCCATGAAAAAAAACTCATTTTATTTTAAATTTTTAATACTGAGGGAGAAATTTGTACTAAGTATGCAATTCCATGTTTTAATAAATGGTATTATTATCTGAGATTTATGATCTAATTCTCTAAAACTCTAAACCTAAAATACCTTTGCAAATGAAATAAAGTGAATTCTAGTCTAAAGATACTAGAATCTGTAATGTTTAAGTTTAGGTACTTATTATTGGTTTCAGATAAAGGGTTTAGATGAATTTAGTGTTTAGGAAAATGTTAATAGAATACCTTTAGGGGATTCTACATTCTAGTTAAGTTGAAAAGATATAGAATTTGAGGATTATAATGTTTTTTAATCTAATCTATTTCTATTAAAAATGGTTTTCCATAGTGGAAATAGAGAAGATGGAGTGGGAAGGTATCAAGATTATAATTCCATTACAAATCGGAATCATAGAATGATTGGAATTAGAACTGAGAAATTTTTTATAGTAATGGATTAGTTAATATAGGATATAAATTTTAGTGGTGTCTATGTTATAGAACAACCAGATTTTCCATTGAAGAACATGTCGATAATTAATAATTTCATGAAATGAAACCCTAAAATGTTTTATGGAACTATAGGTAAAGTAATAGGGGAATGATGGATAAATTTTCTATAAATTATATTTGAAGTCATGGGATTTTCAGAACATTAAAAGGTACCTACCTCCATTTACCATTTTGAAGGTGAATTTGATCGATGGTGGTATTTGGTTTGGATACTAGAGAGATATATGAGCTTAATTACATAAAATATAATATATTTAAGAATATTTTTCTAGTTACATATTTCCATAAGGTTTTGCAACTCTATGTAGAGAAACAATTATAGGAATTGATGAAAAATATGAGCATTTAGTAGCCACATATGAAGAAAATTTAACAAGATTTGTTAGGAATGCACTAAATTTTATTTAGGAATATAATGGTAAAATTAATAGATTTTACATAGGATTGAAGCCAATTTTACAAAGAGAATTATCATCTTAAGAGTTTAATAGTTATGATAACGTTTTTCATTATCCTGAGAAAGTGGAGATGGAGTTTTTTGACACTTATGTGCCTTGTGATAACAAGAGTTAGAAGAATGCACGGTGATAAGAAATAGAGAATAAGTAACCTAAGAAATCTATATATAAATCACCAATATGTTTCAAGTGAAAAAAAATACATTTCAGTGTATGTTTTATAGGATTTTGAAAGTGTAATTAGTGTGGTAAGTTTGGTCATAGGGCTTGTGACTACAAAGAAACAAGTCATGGACAATACAAGAATTTGGAAAATATATAACCATGTAATGGTGAGATGTTTTAATTGCAATAAATTTGGGAATTATTATAACTTTTATATGAAGTTAGTTAACATGGTGTAAATCAGTAAGATCAAAAGAAAAATGTGTGGAAAATCATTTACTACTACTAAGGTTGATGTTGGTCCATCTAATTAAGTAATTAAAGGTACATTAATTTTCTATTCGAATTATTCCAAATCCATTTCTGACTCGGGATCATCAAATTCATCCATTTATATGAAATTTTCAAGTAAAATGGGAATATCACCTCATGAAAAGAATATAGAGATTTGTGTGAAAACTTTTGGTGGAAATATTACAACAATCAAGAATTATAGTAATATTCCTATTATTATAAGTGGGATTGTATTTCCTAAAAATATCATTAAACTACTAGTAGTAAAGTTTGATATAATTTTAGGTATGGATTAGAATTAAATTTATCATTCTAAGACAGATTTAAAAGTTAATAAATTTATATTCAATGATTTTATACCTTTCATAACATATCAAGAAGTTGAGAAATTAATTATAGATGGTAGTGAAAATTATCTCACTCATGTTGTTGAAAATAAATAAATTTTTATTACTAGTGGTATTCTAGTAGTAAATGAATATATAGATGTATTTCCGGATGATTTTCTTGGTTTTTTTAGATTGGGGGGTTGATTTTACTATTGACTTAGTTTATAATTATAATCTAATTTCAAAACCCCCTTATCAAATGGATAAAGTATAAATTTTATAATTAAAAATGTAATTGAAATAGTTACTACATAAAGGTTTCATTTTTCTAAAAAACTCACCATGGGGTGATATTATTTTGTTTATTAAAAATAAAGATAATTAAATGAGACTTTTCATTGATTATAGAGCCTTTAAAAAAACACTATTAATAACAAGTTTCTTTTTCCTCATATTAATAATTTTTATATCAGCTCTAAGGATCGCAACATTTTTCAATGATTGATATCAGGTCACGATGTTGAAGGTGAAGGAGTAAGATATTCATAAAATGATGTTTTGGACTAGATATGAGCAATATGAGGTTGTGGTTATTCCCTTTGGGTTGTCTAATGCACCATATGTATTTATAAATCTTATGAATAGATTTTTCCCTAACCATTTAGATAAGTTTGTGGTGGTTTTTATTGATGATATATTGGAATATTATAAAATTCATTAGGATCACGAAGGCACCTAAGGATTTTTTGTAAGCCTTAAAATAAAAGAAACTAAATGGAAAATTTAGTAAGTGTGAATTTTAGTTGTAAGAAAATTTCTTTTCTAGGGTATATTTTTTAAAAATATGGCATAACTGATGGCCCTTCTAAAACTAAAGTTATTAAAAAAATTCCATGACCAAAAAATATTATAGATATTTGCATTTTTTAGATTAATAGTTTATTACCATCAGTTTATTGAAACATTTTCTTGTTTTTCTATCTCATTGACTAAGTCAACTCAAAAATGAGTTAAATTAGTCTAGATAAAAGAGTGTGACTATTATTTACATAAATTAAAAATAATATTGGTGAGTGCTCTAATTTTGGACCTACCCTCTTGAAATAGTGAGTTTCTCATCTACAAGGATTCTTTATTGAAGGGACATGGTAGTGTTCTGATGCATAATAATTAGTCAATTTCCTATGATTCATGTTAACTAAAACATATTGTGCTAATGTATCCTATAAATGATCTTGAATTGTCTTCTATTGGTTTTGATTTAAAATTTTGGAGGCCTCATTTATATAGATTAAATTTTAAAATATATACTAATCATAAAATTCTAAAGTACATATTCACTTATATGGATTTGAACATGAGGTATATAATATTGATGGAATTGATTATAGATTATGAATTCATGATTAATTACTATCCTATAAAAGAAAATAAAAGGTATATGATTCTTTTATATCAGAAAAATAATTAAATATTAACCATGTTACATTTGAATCATAACCCTTTAGTTAAATATTTGATTAATTTTGGCCTTGAAATTATGCATTTAGAAACTTCCTCTATTTTTTTAAGTTTTAGTGCAGTTACTATTTTTAGAAATAATTAAGAAATATCAAAAAGATCGTCATGTTTGACCAGAAAATGTAGAATTTATTAAGAATGTTAAGTTTCCAAGTTTTAATGTTGACGGAAAGGTGTTATAGGATTTGGAAATAGATTATGTGTGCTATTTGATTCCCAATTGTAGAGAAAATTGTTGAGTGAATCTCATAGTTCCCCATTTTCTATTCATCATGTATTCACTAATATTTAAAAATACCTTGTGGAGTATTACTAGTTAGATAGAATAAAAATAGGTTTTTATTGATTTTACTATGAAATATTTTACTTTTCAATGGGTTAAATCTGAATGAAAATTAATGAAGGGAATGCTTCAGCCTTTTCTAGTGCTAGAGTGGAAATAATAAAATATATACTTGGATTTCATTGTAGGATTTACAAAGGAAATTCAAGTTAATAATGTGATTTTTGTAATTTTAGATCTGTTGACTAAATTTGAATATTGCCTTTCCATTTGAGATATTATTTATTTAGATCATCTTTATTGAATATAAATCAAGTAAATAGTTAGGTCATATTGAGTTCCTCTATCTATTGTATCTCACAGTGATCCTAGGATTACTTATAATTTTCTGAAATTACTTCAAAAGATTTTTGGGTATATAATTAAATTTTAGTACAGCTTTTCATCCTAAATCTGATGGAAAACTGAGTAAAAAAATAAAAACTTAAAATAAATTCTCTTATATTTTTCAATGGATTACCCAGGAATTTTGTATTAGAATATTTCATTAGTTGAGTTTTATTATAATAATAGTTTTCATTATAGTATACAGATTGAACCTTTTGAGGCATTATATGGAAAGCAATGTCATACACCATCTTGTCAGAGTGGATTGGGATAAAGGAAGTTTTCAGAACCAAATTTGGTTGAATAAATGGTTAAGAAAGTGAAAATAATTCAGCAACATATGATGAAATCCTAGAGTAGGAAAAACTGTTATATGGATAAATAGAGGAAAGAGATTTCTTTCAATGTAGTTGATCATGTTTTTTTTGAAGTATGTCCATGGGAAATTGTTATGAGTATCGGTAAATAAAAAAGAAGCTAATTCCACAATTCATTGGACCATATAAAATACTGGATCAATTTGGATCAATTTTATTCTGAGTTTCCTTGACTCTAAGTTAATCTTATGAACATAATCTATTTCATGTTTCATTGTTAAGAAATTATGTTCTAGACGCATCTCATGTTTTGACCCTAAAGCAGTATAGTTGGAAAAGAACCTTTATTAAGAGGAATAATCTATTAAAATTCATGACCATAGTGAGAATGTGTTTTAAAAGCAGTAAATTCATTAAGTAGAGGTCTTGTGGAAAAAAAATTTGAAGATGTAATAAGAGAATATGAAAATTCTATGAGGGAAAGATATCTCTATTTTTTAAATTAATGAATAAAATTTCCAGGACACGATTTAAAAAAAGAGAATAATTCAACAACATGGTTAATGTTAATATAAAAAAATTCATGTATTATTAATATTAACTAATTATTTTTATATAGTTATATTCATTACAATAATATTTGGTAATTTTCCATTAGAAAGGAAAAGGAATTATTTCTATCTAAATTAAGATTTCTTGTATTATTTAGTTTTATAAAAAAAATATTTATTGAAAAATTATAGAATTTGAATTTTAAAAAATTAACTTTATTTTTTAAATCCTCATATAAAAATTAACATAGAAAAAAAATTATATTTTCCTTAAATGAATGATTTTCTTGGGAATAGTGAAAAATACAGATTTTTGTAAAACAAACATTTATTTTCATTAAATAAAGTCAATTTAAAAGTCTATTTGTACTTTTAATTTTTTCTCAAAGTAACACAACTATTATTTCTTTATATATAATATAATTAATTATATTTTAATCATTTTTATTCCTAGTTTTTTTATAAGTACATTTTGGACTTAAATTATATTTTTCTAAAAAAAAATTTCATTACCTTTTCTGTTTTAATATTAAATTAACTTTTCCATTTATATAAAAGGAATCTTAAAAAATGTATTCTATATTTTTAATAATTATTTATGAATTTTTAAAATAGGTCTATTTTAATTTTTACTATTATAAATAGTAATTGTGGTAAATATTTGTCACCTTAATAAGGGTAAATCAAGTAACTAAGATTAAAAATAATATGATAAGGACTAAAAATAACACTAGAAATTTTATTTACTATATTGGGTGACTAAATTTAAACAATACTCATCAAATATTCTAATTTATTTTAATTTTGGTACATTTTTCTTGAAAATGAATTATATATATTTTTTAATTCAATATAAAGTCCAAAATGTCACTATCTTGCATTTAATATCTATAATATATTATGAAAGGGATAAAAAAATTATATTATGTTATAACTATTTATGTTAAATATATAAAATTTATCATGGTGACTTTTTTTTAATTTTTAGTGATGAAATAATAACCATAAATGCTTACACACCACTATCACAATTCTTGTGCTAGTAGTATAAAAAACAGGTAAATAGTTTAAAAAACACACTAAAAGTATTATTTTTAGGAGAGTTTTTATTTCCCATAAATTTTATAGGAATGTATTTTATGTTATAAATGTGTTAAATTATTATATTTAAATCATATTATTTTCATTTTATTTTCAAAGTCAAATTAAATTAATTGTTCCAAAATGACATTAATGATATTTTATAATAAATAATGATTTATTAAATGATTTAAAATTACTAAATATATTATATTATACTAGATAAATTAGATATTTTCTAAAATATCCATATTTTCCCATTAATGGTCTAATTTTCCATTTATAGTAACTTTATTAAATCCTATATTGTAAAAAATAATGATATCATGGTAACCATCAAAATAATTAACGAGGGTTAGAAAGATATAATGGTAAAAAAATCATATATACATGTAAAAATTTTAATTCATGAGATTATATCAAATTTTAATCATATTATATTCTAATTATATCATTTTGGATGAATTTTTTTTAGATAATTAATTAATATTAATTTAATAATTTAAGAAATTCTAAGAGTTCCTCTCCCCTCCCTTGTGAGAGGGGGTCTCATCTCCTCTATTCCTAACACCTTTTGAGTAGTCAAGTTAATCCAATAACTTCTAAAGTCTCTCCCAAAATTCACTACCCATTCCCTATATTCTATGGTTTGATTACAAAACCATCCTAGGATTTATTTTAGTGTAAACCTAACAAGGTTGTCCAATGAAGAGGTATAGTTTATAACCAAGAGTTTTCATTTTTTTTCCTTTCTTCTACCTCCTTAAAATATTCTTCAAATATTCTGAAATAGAAACATCAGTACCTTCCATACATTTATATTTTTTTTAATTTCATAAAATATACCCATCTCTTATTCCATCATATGGGAAATGAATGTGTTGTTCATTTTTACGACGGAGTACCTCCTCGCAAACCGATGTAATTCATTTTCCATAACCACCTCTCACGGTTTTTTATATTGTTGGATTTTATGCATAAATATGATATTAATTAAATAATTATAATTTTTTAAATTAATATATAATACATTTTATTACCTTTCCATTCATTAAAAATGATAATTTTGTTCATGCATACTTGTGGACTACCACCTCAACGAAGCGATGTGATTAATTTTTCATCACCACATCACATAGATGATATATATATAAGTTCATTTGAATAAATAATATGATATTTATTATATATTCATCTTTATATAAACATAAAATAATGGTTAACTTCTTTACATTACTATTCTTGAAAAAATGAAATGTTAGACATGCATATATATGACCTACCGCCCACATGATTGTAACATAGTTCATTCTTCATAACCTTATTTTGTGATTGGTTTTGAAAAAATAATTAATTTATAAAACAAATATAATTATTTCATGATTATTATTATTTAAATGATTTAATAATGAAAACTTGGACCATATTTTAACTACCAAAGTCATTTTGTATATATGAGCCTAATATCATCAAAAAATATAACATGAAGTTAATTGAATATGTAATTGTTTATAAAATTGAAATAAATAAAATAAAATGAATATTAAACTTAAAAAAGATTATTAATAAATAAAATAATTAATATAATTTTATTATTCAGGAATATAAATAACATACATGATGAATTGAACTCAATGTAATGGACACTTTAACTTAAAACCTTGTTTTAAATGTTTTGAAGATTTATTTTCAAAATATTTTCCTTTAATGTACATATTATTAAAATTATTTTTTGGTTGTTTTTATATGTACATAAGTTAATTATAAATTACATTTCATTTCTCTTTTTAATTTCTTTGTAATTTTTTCAGATGGAATATTTTTATAGAATGTCTTGTCTTTCTTTACAAAAGTCTAAAATGATATTCTATTTTAACATATAAGACATCAATTGATTTTCCCACTACCACAACCATTATTTTATTTTTTGGATTCATTTACAAGATTTTATGTTATATTAAAATAAAAAATATCTTTCAATATATTTTTGGTATTTTAGTTTTGAAAATGGTTCTTCAAAAGGAAAGGGTGTTTTGATATCTAAAAGTGTTTTTCCTACTTGTTTAAATGATTTTTCAAGGGTTTTATAATGAGAAAGTGTGACAAAAAATGTTTTATTCAAGATATTGTAATTGAGAATTGTATATTATGATAGGTGATCCTAATACATCTTATATGATGGGTGATCCCGATATATCTTATATGATGGGTGATCCCCTTTATAACTCTCTAATGAAATGGATAATTTTCTTTCTCTTCATAGTCAAGAAGGAGGGATTTAATTAGGGAGGCTTCTCATATGGATTTAACTAGGAACTAGTTATTTATGATATTAGTTTAACATTTATTATAAATATAACTCTTTATGTTTCTAAAAAAGAGTTTCTATTTTCTTATTACGGGTTTTATAAGTTTTCTTTGAGAAAAAAGTGTGTGTTTTTCTGGTGGTTAAGATTTATTTTATACACCCAAAGAATATTTTGATAAAGGTAAAAATTTTATGGGTTTTCATTTTTCCACTAGAATAACATATTTATTTCTTTTATGTCCCTTAATGAGCTTCTTATGCTCATACCATGTTTTTTAATATTTTTTTAAAAGTGTTTAAGGATGGGTGAGAACAAAGAATAAGTAAATTTGAAAGTCATGATGGTTTTTCATGAAAAGAAAAGTTGTTTCATTTTAAAAGTTTTATATTGTGGAAAAATGGACACTCTGTAGAGGTGTAAACTTTGAAATATATGGGTTTTTTATGTAATATTTATTATCTAATTCTCTAAAACTTTAATCCTAAAAGATATTCAGGAATTCAAGAAAGTGAATTCTAGTCTAAAGATACTAGAATATGTAATGTTTAAGTTTCATTCCTTATAATTTCAGTATAATATAATACCCAAAAACCCTTATATTGGAAAAATATATGTTTTATAGGTATAATTGTAAAATTTAAAATATTATTATTAATTTATAAACCTAAAATTTATATTTTAAATCATAAGCCACATTTTTCTCTAAATTCCTTTAATGAATTATACATTTACTATTTTAAAATTAACTTATATCACTTTTAGAAATTTAATATTATTAAATGGATTTAAAATTTTGAATAATTAGGTCCTAATTATGTACAAATTAACATATTATTTTTAGTCATAAAGGATAAGGTACTAATGTAAAACCTAATAAGTGTGATAAATGATAAAATTGTAAAATAAATAATTTAAGGTGTAAAGATCTTGAAAACATGATAAAAACAAGTCTATAATTGCGTGTTTGAGATATTATTGACCTTATCTCACCCTAAACTCTATTAGTTTCTATTTTTAGATTTACTTGACATGTTTAACATGTTATACCTTTATATTAAGTTTAAATACTTACAAAAATAAAATTCTCACCATCTATAAAAGGGGCCTCCCACCACCCATTAAATAACACTCTAAAAATTATATTTCCTCCTAAAAATCTTCCTTATTTTCCTCCTATAGAATCATTTTTTAATCTCATGGGATTATGGTCACAATATAATAGCCTAATCCCTTTCTTCCCAATGAATCCTCTAAGAGAAACCTAAAATTCTCAACATAGGTTCAATCATTTTGTTAAAATATTTTCCTTTTATATTTACATTTAAAATTTATTTTTTCAAATATTATATGAATAATTAAGTATTTATAGAATAATTAATTTTTTATATTTTTTGAATAAAAAATAACCACCACTCCCCTTTTTCCTTCTGTAAATTCCTTTGAAAATTTTGTATTTGAATCTTGGGGCCTTCAAGATCGTGCAGTGGTGGGTCTTCTCGACATATAGCAACTGATGATTTGATATTCTCTGGAGGTGGACCTGATCCCTGCATGGTCTAGTGCTCCTAGTTCTCTCAATGGATATTTATTTTATCTCATTTTCTGATCTGTTGAGTTCAAAAAGAAACATGATGTATCTTCGACTTCAGTGTGAGTAATTTTTCCAGATTTTTCATTACCTTTCCAGAATCTATCGATTATTTATTAGTTGGGGAACCCGGTTGTTAGGTGTTTGTGTTCTGATAGTCATACTACTATGTTTTTTCACCCAATATATCATCACATTTGTATTTAGTTTTATTTATCAAAGTCTTTAATAGATTGTATCTGGATCTTGGTTGGAGAAGAATTTAGATGGAGGCAATTGGTGGTCTTTAAATCATGGCCCGTATTTTTCTTGAACTATCATTGGTTAGGACATATAATCTCTTGATGTCATCATGGATATATGGACTGGAAAGGATCGGGCTCTATCTCTAGACAACCATATGGTTGAGAAGTATAGGTAGACCCCACTGCAAACCAACATATTCAGGTTGGGGTCAGTTTAAGAAAGACTAAGGAGGTGAGTGGGGATGTCTCAAGGGACTTGGGACCCCTCATGCCACAAGCCTTACCTACCGTGGAGACCCTGACTATCCAGAAAGGCTATTCTTAAGAGGGACCTAATAATTCAGGAGAGGATCAGATGTTACAGGTTTCAAGTCCTAATGTGGTGCCTCCGGACATAGTGAAGGGTGTTAAATCTATGGATTCAAAGGCATAGTTCATGTATGTCATTTCCCGATTGATGCATGTTTTTGAAATCATCCCCTTTCCACCATTATGGTCAGGGGAGGCATGGTAGATGTGTGAAGTGGAAAGGGAGGCCTCCTTGGATGAGGATCTGGTGAGACATCTAGTTTTATCCAATGTTATCAATAAAGTTATGGTGAACTTAGAAGTATGTGATGTACAAGGTTTTGTTGGACATACTCAAGGTCGGGAATAGGAGGACACTAACAAGTAACCCCATTTTATGGGATGTGGTTACATGCTTCCCACAGGTTTAGATATGTCAGCGAAGGTCTTATAGGATAGACCATCCTATGCTTATACGGTTTGCAATGCTTGGTAAAGAAGAATGTCATACTTTCAATTAAGCGAATGATGTGGAGGCTTCCCATGGTCCTTCTAGTTTGGTAGTTTCCCATGAGGATAAGGATTCTAATTTGGACTCCCCTATGGATTCCAAGGAAATGGACATTGGGGAGAACTACATTAGATCTTCCTCAAGGAAGGGAAAGAATAATCTCATAGATTCATAAGGGTTTATCAAGAACTCTCAGAGGCCATGAAGAAAAAATATTATTCATTCTTACCTAGTCCTCATGATACTTGATCCTCAAGTAAAGTCAAGATACCTCTAAAGGTATCTAATTAGATAGAGGGAAACTCTACTAAGGAGATAGACTCTTCATTATGGGATTCTTCTATCTCTAACCTGGAACATTCTATTAATGAGGTTGAAAAATTAGATATCCACCTGAATGGTAAGGGATTGAAGGATTGGGATGAGTGGGAAATCATCATCAATTATAATGAATATTTCTATGACAAGGGACTTTAGGTCATTACTAAGAAAGAGGAATTTGATAGGATGGTTGTAAGGAATTTCCAGGATAGTTATACCAAGGAGAAAGGAGTGTGGATCCAAAAATATCTTGGAATACTGGAATGTGGATTCAACAGGAAGAATATTTCTATGGAAGATGTCATCCAAACATGGGACTATATAGCAAACAACATTGATATCTTTCTCAAAGATAATTGGAATGAGAAGGATACAAATCTTCAATGGATTATCCTTAGATGTAAGCACTCTATTAGGCTTAAATTTCATTTCATTTATTCCATTATTATGTATCAAGTTTGGTGATTACCTCCTGTGAACTTGATTGGTTTCCCTCTTTTCCTTAAAAGTGATTTTTTTAATAAAATTATATATTTAGTAGATAAGTTGAAAATATTTTATTAAAATTATGCAATATTTTTAATTCCATTAATTATTCTTCTAATTTCTTCATAATTCATATATATCACATAAATAAACACACAATGATATCATTATGCTACTCGTTTAATGATATTGAAAATAAATCACCTCATAATCATCCATTAATCATGGTATGTTCATATTTGGGTCAATTTGATCACCAACATGAACAATACGATGAATTTATATGATTATTTACTCTAGTAAAATAATTAGTGATATAATATAATATAAATTTTTAAAAACTGATATTTTTTATTTGAAATATTTTATATCAATATTTAATACATTAATTAATAAAATACCCTTTGATTGTCATGAATCATGGAATCATTTTTGTTATTGATTTAAACTTCAGGGATAAAGACTAAAATACTCATGGAAGGAATTTTAAACGACACAAATAATTAAAAACTATCCCTAATAGAAACTTTAATGAACTAGTAATGATTAAATTTTCAATAAGAATGAATACGGACATTGCTATTATGAAACTAGTACAAAAGATCAAAACTATAAACACCCAATGTATAAAATAGGTATAATTAATATAAAGAATTAATATTTATAAAGAGTATAAATAAAAATGGATATTAGTAATTTTCTGAATTTAAGTGATTAATATATCTATGTTTTTTATATATGAGTTTCAAGTAAGCGTGTGTAAGTCAGGACATGGGGTAAGTATTTTTTTCGTCTCAAATTTCTCTCTTTGAGACATGATTTGTTTTATTCGCCTAATTTTGTTTAGGTGGTTCATGTAAAATCTATTTGATAAGTTCTATAATGAAATTAATATATTTATGATATTTTAAAATCAATTTCAATCCATTTATTTCATGATTTTTTTATGAATTGTTTTATAAGTTATATGTGTGTTTTTTCATATCGATTTTTGGTCTTTAGGGATCATGATTTATTCACGACCTATTCCCATTTTTATAGTGAAAAAAATTACATTAAACAATTTTTACCATATTACTCATGAAATTTTAGGGATTTCATGTCTATATTTTTATCCCTACCTCAAATTAATTTGTTTCAATATTTACTAAAATAATTTCAAAACGTAATATTTTCAATGGTGGATAATTATCCTAAGTTTTAGTAAAGAAATACTATTTTTATTTTCCTAGAAAATAAATATATGTCTTTATGCTGGAAAGTGGATGTTGTTTTGGAATAGATGTACCTAGGGGTAATCACCCAGAAAATAGTTTGTTGGCCATTGACACAATCATCACTCTAATGCATGATGAGTCAGATTAGGAATTCACACCTAGCTATACAATCTAAAAGAGATATACTTGGGAATACTCACATACTCTTTATGAACCATGATAAAGGATTTTTATTACCATTTTATTGGTATCCTTACAAGGGAAAATATTAATCGTAATTACTATCTTCTATGGATAACCTAGCATAATTAAAATTCCATTTCTATTATATTTCTTTGATGAGGGTACTTCCTGTTACTTTGATGATACCCCATGGTTATAGGTTGATTAAGGGATGTTATCCAAGGAATCCACATTATTATATTAAATGGGTAAGTATTTTATTTAAATATTTCTTATTATTTAGATATCCATATTCTTATGAAACCATAGGTTCCTTATGGAATGGTATTAAAGGTCTTGTTGATTATTATAGTGAATGCTTTATACTTAATTAGGTGCTGAGTGGGGCCTTGAATTATATAGAACCATTTTCTATAAACTTATCTAATGAGACAAAAATACTTGGGTTTGGGGGGTATAACTATTCCAATATCAGTATAGAGTCTCGAAACAAGGCCTTGATAGTGTGTTTTGATTCCTAGTATTATATATTCCATCAATATGAGATTAATTATTATTTTTCATCCATGTTTTCATTTACTATCATAGATATAGCATGCCCTATGTTTTATTTGATTTTGAATTCATGTTCTTTATTTATTCCAACCATATCACTTATGTCATGTTTATGTAATGATATCTTATGTTATATGATACCCCTTACTGATAATATGAGCTCAACCTTATTTTTATTTTTATCCCTAGGAAAACTAGAGGTGAACTACGTGTAATTTTCATGTATATGATGGAAGAGGTAGTAATTTTCTGAAATTGTGTTCATAATGTATATAATGTTTTGAAATGTAATATATGTATGTATCCATTCATCTAATACTAATAAGCTATTAGATATAATGATAACTCTTATAATTTTTAAAAAAAAATACAATATAACTATAGGCTCTAGGTTTATGGAGTTTGGGTGGTTATTGATAGTATCATATAAAGTTTAGTAGGAACCTAGAAAACCATAGTTATGGGAACCAAGTTAAATAGGAGAAGTACTATGAAAAACCCTCAAGATATTTAGGTAACACTCTAAAAATATTAATAGGAATTATATTTTACAATTCGATATCATGATCTAATTGTGTGTATTCCATTATAGAAATATGGATAATGATGGGAGGAATGAGAAGCATATCAACACCTATAGTAAATATAGGGATGTTCCCCCTCAAAATTCATTGAATCTAGACACGAGGCTAGTCAGATCATATCCATATTAGGGAAGTTGACCCAAGTAATGACAACTAATATTTCTATATAGAGTGGTATGTTGATCTGTAATATAGAATAAATATGTTGTATAGCTTCATACGACAAGAACCTCCATCATTTAATGTAACTGCTAATCCATTGGTAGATGAAAAATGGATCTAATCCCTATAAAAGATCTTTCTCGCTTTGGGAAGTATTTAAATGGAAATGTTATCATGGTTTTCTGTTGTATGAATAGATATAAAAACCAATAGTGGTCCCTAATTAAAAACACTAAAGAGGAAAATAATATAAAGAGAATGGAATGGAGAAATTTTAAGGACTTATTATATGAAAAATAATTTGTTTGTGAGAAAATAGAAGAAACAGAAATACAATTCATCAATCTTAGACAAAATAATGATGAAAATGTTGTTGATTATGAGGATAACTGTAAAATGTTATCAATACATGTTTCAAACTATTTATATACAAAAAACATATTGATCATTAATTTGAGGGGTTAAATTTGGTCCTTAAAATAGTGTTGGTATATCAAAAAATTTCATCATACTGGGATATAGTCTCAAGTCACATTAAGATAGAAAAGGAGTTCTCCAGGACATATGTCTTCAAGGGAAATCAAGAGAAAAAGTGGTCATCTAGGCATCATGGGAAAACACTATAGTAAAGGGGAAGAAAGTAAGCGTAGTATTTCCCACATGTGATAAATATAGGAAGAAACATCCTTAGTATAATAGGAAGGGAACTGGAGTCTGTTACAAGTGTAGAGAAAAATTCCATAAAGTTTGAGAATTCAAAGGAAATATAGAATTTCTTGGTATTCAACGATTTAATTGTAATGAGAAGGGGTACTATGTGAAAAAAATTCCCCTAAACATTAAGGTAATTTACCATAGAAAATACCAAGGTAAAAAGTCCAAGACTTTATAATTTCCACAGTTGAAGTTGAAGTTATTAATGATGTGGTGGAAGGTATGTTGATCATAGCCTCAAAGTTAGTTAATTTTTTATATGATTCCAAATATTTAAAATCTTTTTTATGTACCATATTTTCCAAAAAACAACAAATATTTCTCTATCACCTTAGTAAGGGAGTTATCAATTAAGAAACCAAGTAGAAGTATTATTGTAACAAATATATGTTAATAAGTTCCAATTATGATGCATGGATGTAACCTTTTTGAAAACATGGTATTTATGCCTATGATTTACTTAGATATGATATTTGGTATGTATTAAATTTCAAATTATAATAAAAAAATTATTTCCAAGAGGAGGATATTATGAATTTAAAAGGTGATGTGGAATATATTATCTTTATAGGGGATACTTCATTATATAAATCATATCTGGATCCTCCCCTAGTAGTTATCCTTAATGAATTTATAGAAAGAGAGAAGTACCAAAAAAAATATCTATGGATAAGAAATATATCCTGATAATATAGGATTTACCCATGGTATCAAAATACATCGATGTTTTTATAGAATAATTACCTAGCCATCCACCTGATTATGAAGTTTACTTCTCTATTGAACTCATTCTCGATGCAAAACATATATCTAAAAATCCCTATAGAATGTCTCCAGTAGAGTTTATTAAATAGCTGGATGAGTTGTGTGATAAGGGATTTATATCCCTAATGTTTCATGATGATTCCCTATTTTATTCATGAAAATCAAGGATGGTTCTATGATATTGTGCATCAATTATAGGGATATCAATGTCATTGTTATAAATAATAAGTATCATTTATCATGAATTGATGACTTGTTTAATCAAATTCAGTGATCTCAATATGTTTCAAATATTGACCTTCACTATGGATATCATCATCTAAGTGTTAATATGTAAGATATATCGAAGATAGAATTTTGAACAAGGAATGGACATTATGAGTTTCTTGTAATGCCTTTTTGGATTGAATAATGAACCTTCTATATTTATGGATCTGATGAATAAATTGTTTAAGGATTATCTTGATAAAATTTTGGAGGAATTCATTGACAATATCTTGATATAATTTAAGTTCTATAAAGAAAATGAGTTTCATTTGAAAATAATTCTAGAGAAACTCAGAAATAAGAAATTTTATGGGAAATAAAACATGAATTTTGGCTCAATAAAGTTTCTTTTCTTGGCTATATCATCTCTAATTATGGAATACTTATTGGACCTTTAAGAAAAAATTTATTCAAATAATTTCATACATTGATGAACATAATCAAGGTCTTATGTTTCTGGGTTTAGCAAGTTATTTTTGGTTTGTTCAATATTTCACATAGTTGTCTAACCCATTAACCAAGTAAACATGTAAAGGGGTTAAATTCACATAGTCAAGGGAATGTAAAAAATATTTTGAAGATATAAATAGGAGGCTAATTAATGAACCAATGTTAACCTTATCATTGAGTAAGGAATTATTTGTAATATATATTGTTGCATAAAATAAAGGACATGGTTGTGTACTTATGTATAATGATATGGTGATTTCTTATGCATTAAGGAGATTAAAATCCATTAAAGGAACTATATAACACAAGAAATTGAAATGTAATACATAATATTTACACTAAAAATATTGAAAAATTTCCTCTATAATGGGAGATGATATATATATATATATGGAAAACAATAGACTAAAGTCTATATTATCTTGAAAAGAGATTAACATGAGGCAAATAAGTTGGTTAAAATTATTCAAAGTCTATGATTTCTTAATAAACTACCACCTTGGAAAGGAAAAAAATGTGGTTGATGCATTGATTTGGTGGGACCATGGAGTTTTGATGATGGTGAGGATTAATAAGGATCCTATATACATAGATCCGTTAAAGATGGATATGATGATTTTTAGGTAAGGGGATCCATCTTTCCTTTTCAAATAAAATAATGAACAATATTTACTAGAAAAGATAAAGATGTTCTAATTGTATGATGAGTACGTACAAAGGAATATTAATGTCGTAAATTATGGGAAATTGATCGAATTTATCTATTGATAAAGAGATTTTAAGTTTATAAAGAGGATATGTGTTCCATATATACTATAATTTAAGAGGGAACTACTAGATAAATCGCATAGATAAAATTTATCTATACACCCTAGTATAATAAAGATGTATAAGGATTTAACAGAATATTTTTTGTGGGAAGGTATAAAGTGGGAAATTACAGAATATGTTTTTAAATTCGTAGTATTCCGTCAGGTAAAGGCTTAAAGACAACATCTTCAGGGAGTCATGAAACCTCTTCTTATACCTATATGTAAGTGGTACAATATTACAATGGAATTTTCCAATATAATCCCAAATACTTTAAGGAAGAATGATTATTTAGGGTTTATCATTGATAATATTACTAATTATGATCATTTTTTCAATAAAATAAGATATACCCCTTGATATCATTTTTGTCTCTATTTCAATGAGATCATAAGACTTCATAGGGAACTTCTATCAATTTTATTTTATCATATCCCTAAGTTCATACAAAAATTATAAAATAGAATTTAAAAGGATATAAAAAATGATATGTACTTATACACCACCAATAACCCAAACTAATGGTTAGTCTGAAAGGACTATCCAAACATTAGAATATATGTTTGGTCATGTTCACTTGACTTCTACGGTATGTGGGATTAGTATGTACCTTTGGTGAAATTTTTATACAATAGTTGCTTCTATTCGAGCATCAAAATAGAATCATATTAATCATTTTATGGGAAGTGGTTTCACACACTAACATGTTGGGAATAATTTGGAGTACAAAATCTAGTTAACTGATGATTCATCTTAGGGTGAATAATTAAAATACCATTTTTGTTAAAACCACTATGTTTATGACATCACTAGGATTTAAGCATAAACAAAAACTCACAAAACCATTATATCTAAAAAATATATTTTTTATACATAACATTATACATTTTAAAAAAATATGATTAATTTATAATCCTATAATTATTATTTCAAATATTAAGTCTCATTTTTCACTAAAACTATTTTTAATAAATTATACATTTACTATTTTAAATTTAACATATATAAATATTAGAAATTTAATATTATTTAATGGATAAAAAAATTAATCATTAGATCTTAATTATGTAAAAAAAATTCATTTTATATTTAGTTATAAAGGATAAATTACTAAGGTAAAAAACAAGTTATTATGGTAAAAGCAAAAATTGAAAAAGTAATAATTATCATGGTAAAGGGCTTGAAACATAATAAGATATGTCTATATTTATGTGGTTGAGATTTTATTTAACATATACTACCCTAAAATAAATTATTTTCTATTTTTTGATCCACTTGAAATGTTTAATATGTGCTCCCTTTATATTAAGCTGAAATATTTACAAAAAATCCACTCTCACAAATTATAAAATGGGCCTCTAACCACCCATTCAATATAACTCTATAAGTTTTGATTAATCATGAAACTCATAACTATTTATTTCCCCTATTATCCTATTTCACTCTCATAATAATCTAGCCATAAGATATTACCATAATCCCTTACATTCCAATGAATCCTCCAATAGAAACCAAAAGTTCTCAATGTAAGTTCAATCTTTTTGCTAACATATATTGTTTTTTGTATTTCCATTTAAAATTTATAATTTCCTATTTTATATGATTACCTAATTATTTATGTTATATTTAATTTTTTTATAGTTTGGAAATAAACATTATCGACCTCTTCTCTTCCCCTAAGGAAAAGCAGAAACATCAATTGTGTATATGTATGAACTACCACCTCCATAGTATAAAAAGGTTTTTTTCCTTAATCATATTAGAATGATATCCCTAATAATAAATTTAATATAAAATTATTGTATTTATAACCTATTTTGGGTTCTTAAAATAATAAATTATATTACTCTTTTCTCCCATTCTATGGAAAATACAAATTTTAACCATGTGTATGTATGGACTATAAATGATTTTCATTTTTATTTTCATGACTACCTTAAATGGATGGTCATTAGAATGGGTTTCATAGATAAATATGATTTTTATTATATCATTAGGGTTATATTATAACAAATTTGAGAACTAATTAATGATATTATCAACAAACGATCATTTTTAATTCAATCATTAAAAATAAGAGTACTAAGAGGAAAATATTTTATTCAAATTATAAAATATTTTCAAATATATTACTTATTACTATAATTACTTTATTATTCATTTATATCGCATTAATAGACACTAAATTTTATCATTATTCTAATGTTCTAATATTATAGAAACTAAATCACCCCATAATCATCAATTAATCATGGTATGTTCATGTTTGGGTCATTTTTACCACCTACATGAAAAATAATATGAATATATATCATGAATGAATATGGTAAAATAATTAATTTTAAAATATAATATAAATATGAAAATAATAATTGTTTTAGTCTGTATATGTTATATCATTATTTAATTCATTAATTAATAAAACACATATTGATCGTCTTGAATCACTGAAATATACTTATTATTGATTTCATCTTAAATTTTAAAGACTAAAACACTAATAAAAGGAAATTAAACATAATAAATAATTATAAATAATCCCTAATAGTAATTTAATAACCTAGTAATGATGATATTTGTAATAATAATGTATACTAACACTGCTATTATGAAACTAGTATAGACTGTCAAAACTATAAACACCTATTGTGGAAAAAAAGGTAAAATTAATATAAAGAATTAATATTTTTGAATAGTATAATTAAAACTTTAATGATTAATATTCTTAAATAAGTGCTTAATATAACAATTCTTTGATAAAGGAGGTTAAATTATGTTCATGGAAGTTGGGATAAGAGGTAAGGGTTTCTCCGCCTCAAATTCCTCTCTTTGAGACATGATTTTTATTATGAACCTAATTTCATTTATATGGTCTATATACTACCTATTTTATATTTTATATCATGAAATTATTTTATTCATGTTATTTTAAGATCAATTTTAGTCCTAAAATTTCAAGAGGTTTTGATAGAAATTCTACCCAATCCATAAGTGGGTTTTTTTGTCTCAATTTTCAATATTTAGGACTCATGTTATATTCACCACCTATTTCATTTTTTATGGTGAATAAATTTTCATAGAATCCTATTTAAAATATTACTCATGAAATTTAAGGGATTTACAAGTTTAAATTTTCAATCCCTCTCTCATATTATTTTTATTCAAGAGTTACCAAAACCATTGTAAAACTAAATCTTTTCCATAGTAGAAAACCCATCCTAAGTTTTGGTGAAGTAATAGTATATATTATTTCTTAGAAAATTCATCTCTATCTAGATATTGGTAAGTGGATACGGATATGTTATAGATGAACCTAAGGGTACTCACCCTAAAAATGGTGGGTTGAGCATTGAATCAGTCATCACATTGATGAATGATGAGTAGGCCTAACACTGCACACCTAGCTATACACTCTTGGGGGATATACTTTGGAATACACATTCACTATTTATAAACCATGATGAATAATTTTTTCTACCATTTCCTTCATCTCCTACCAATGAAAACTATTCAACCTGATTATTATCTTCCATATATAACCTAGTATATTGAAATTACCCTTTCCACTATATTTCTTTGAAAAGGGTACTTCACATTACTTTGTTGATACCCTATAGCTTCTATATTTATTAACATATGTTCTCCTAGACCTCCACATTATTCTATTTAATGGAGAAGTATTTGTTTTTCATATTTCTCAATATACACATAACTATGTTTTTATTTAGCCAATGGTTTCTTAGGGAAAGGTATGAAATGTCATGTTGAATCTTATAATAAATGAATTAGACTTAATCAAATTGTGAGTGGGGACAAAATTATATACCCCCTTGATGCATATATATGTCCCATAAGACCAAAAATATTTGGTTTTGGTGTACACCTATCCCTATTTAGGTATAGTGTCTTAGAATAAGGCCTTGACACTATGTTTTCTTTTCCAACAATATGCATTCCATTAGTAAGAGTTCAATGATTATTGTTATCTATGTTTTCATTTGTTTCCATGGATATATAAGGCCTTAGGTTTTAGTTTATTATGGATACATGTTGTATATTTATTCCTTCCAATCACTTATTTCATACTTATTTCATGATAGCATTCATTTTTTACTTCTCATTTCTGATAATGATCTCACCATTATTTGTTTTCCTTTCCTAAAAAACCTATAGGAGGACTATGTGTAATTTTCAATGATATGAAGGAAGGGATAATAATGTTCTCACAATCTATTCATGTTGTATATTTTCAAATATAATGTATATATGTATTTATTCTTCAAGAATATTATGTTGTTGTATTCTATGATAATAATGTCATATAACTACTGACTCTAGGCTTCTGGATTCTAGGTTGTTACATGATTATTACCAAGGGAAACCATAATCATTGTCTATGTTAAGTAAAATGACATTATAATCTATATGGTAAAATACTATATATTTTATTACTGAAACATTAAATAACTGTTACTCAGATAAAAACCACCCACTTGGGGTTCCCACTAATGTTCCATGTTCCTGTATAACCTACTAGAGTCACTCCACATCCCCTGATCCAGTGGTCTATATCACCATCATTGTCATTGATTATTCTTCCAAAGAACCCATGTGAATTTCCATCAGAAGGAACTACATGCATATAAGCCCAACTGATTAGAATTACACCAAGAACTTATATTGGGAAACATAGAATGATATGTTGGTGACACGTAAAATATTTGGACCTCTCATCATAAATAAGAACAAACTAGAAGTCCTATATGTTATAAGAATCCTACATGCTGAGAATGATGCTTGCATGGAAACCTCTTACCTCCCTAGGAAAAGCGAAAACAGATACAATAAATTTATTTCTACCAATTTCTAAGATCCAAAAACATAATTTAAAATAATCAATCCCAACCATTATGTTCATCACATGAGGGTAAAATCATATCAATCATAACATCATTTACCAATTAAATCAATCTCATTCCCATATTAAAATAAAATTCTTGTTAAAACATGTCTTCTTGACGTACCAACCTAGTATCCATCACAGGATCTAAAACATTCCAATATCTATGGGATATCATACCTCAATAGAAAAAGAAATAAAAAATAACTTTGATACCACTGTGTAACTTCCTACCACCCTGGACCATTAATCGGTTCTTAGACCAACGGTCACTATTGTTTCTTATTTTTTCCTCCATTTAATTCAAAGGATACCAACTAGTAGAATGGATCTGAGAAAGTATTTTCGGAATAATATACCACCTACATTAGAGTTTAAAATCATAATATAAATAAATAATTATCACGCATGACAAAAGAAGGCCATAGTACATAGAAAATATAAAATGTCCAACAATAATAATATGGAAAGTAGGGACATGCATAAAATCATAGATGTTTGGCCCCTGACTAGGCTGATCATAAACATAGGATAAATAGAATAAATAAAATAAAAGTGATACATTGTATCTTTTATCCATAATACATTCCATTCTCCTATCCCACTCAAGTTTCTCAAGATCGATCATGCAATCTCGAGCCTCATCCTAACCTAACCCTATAAAAAGTGTTGAACTGCTTGCATACCAAAGTGTCAAGGACTCATAGTCAAGGTGTGAAAATAAAAAAGAGTAGGTAGAAACCAAAAAGGTACCATATATAACTAGAAATAAATTTATATGTTCATGTTACATTCCTAGAATAAATAAATGAACTTATGAACAATAAATAAAATAAATGAACAATAATACATCTTCATCTAGTTCCAAAATGTCTCTAAGAATTTCGTGTTTACCGTTCCAACCCATCTACCATGTAACATACTATTTTTAATCCTTAGGTATGTGAACCTAATTGAGCATACTAGATTCATCCTGTGTCCGGGTGTCTCTAAGAACATCTCAATGATTTTGCCTCCCAACATAACAAACTTGATTCTCCGAAGTATAAATATCATGTGTCATGGACCTACCTTATGGGAGTTTTCTCAACCATTAATAACACATATCTACCATATGGGAGTTTTCTTGACAAATTTATAAAACTTCATGTAAAATGGACCTCCCCTATGAGAGTTTTCTCAACCAAGTATCACAAACCTCTCCTATGGTAGTTTTGTCATCTAGGTATAACATTATTTCCCATTGATAGTTTTCTTATCCAGTAAATAAGACCTCTATAAGGGACTTTTCTACGCATAAATAAAATACTGCCACTATAGTCTTTTTTCCATACATGAAAAAAATACTACCACTATGGGTGTTTTTATTTTATTCAAGACCACTCTAAGGGTATACAAAATAACAAATCATGTAAAAAAATTATAAGGGTTAGTCAAACACCTGAACCCATCATCATGATTCATACCCAAGTAAACTCTCTTAATAGGGTCAACATAACCTAGGGACACCCACTAGGTCCCCTAAGATAAAAAAATATATAATAAAACCATTCCATAGGTTTCCTAGGTCACCTGCCAATATGGAAATCAACATGGGTCTCTTTAGTCCCATTATAAGAAAGAAACCTTTCTTAGGTTCTTTTTTAATACAACTCCCACATAGGGTCAACCTAATACTCTATGTGGCACATCTTGCAACCCGGACTTATTGAGATAATGGCTCTAAGGTATCCCAAGGTCCCTTAAAATGTTTAACCAGGCCACTCAACTCAAGTTACACCATTATTAAACATGGAGGTGGTTCGAGGTTCTTACACATGGCCTCTAGGTCATACTTAACCTGGCCACACCCCTTAGTAGGTCTCGAAACCATAGGGAATTGATAAAATATTCAAATCCTCAACCATTCACAGCCAAGACATGTGATCTAGTGCTAAAGTGTAATGTCCTGGATTTTTTCGTGTATTATTTTAATATTATATGGGAACTAATTCAAGACCAGGCTCTGAGACGGCGTGCAGTTCTGAGGCCTGGTGAGCCCAGAACAAATGTTTGAATTTAATTTAATAATTAAATTTGCGCGTGCGTGCGGTTTTCCTGAAAAAGTGGAATAACTCCAAGAAGGGTGCTCGAATCAGAAATATGAGGGCATCGTTGCGTTCAGAACATCGATTTTACCTTAGGCGAGGCCTAACTTCAGCCGGCGCAGGTCGGTGGTGAAATATGGCTTTTGGACGTAACCGTAATAAAATATTTTATTAAAATATTTTATTTAAATCCTTATTGCAATGAAATCTTTTATTCTTTTCAATTGAGATTTCATAGGGAGGGTCAAGGTTACAATCCCTCTAACTTTGATTTCCTCTAGAGGCTCTAGAGAAGACCTCCCGACGCAGCGACGACGTTCTTGACGATTTTTGCCTACGACGACGACGCGACAACCAGATCATTGCCAACGAACACCGCAGATCCAGGTAGAATGTTTTAATTGTGATTTATTCCCCATTTTTTATTTCCATGACGAACGCGGATTAATCCACAAACAGATTAGCCCGCGGATTGATCATTCTTTCAGGATGGGATATTTGTGGGAATTGTGGGGATTCAATTATTGAAATTATTTTGGTTTTCATTCAACCTTCTAATGATGATGAACCAAGATCAACATGAACATCGATCGAGGTCCGTCCATCTCGATTGTTGTGTTTTTCTCTCCCAGTTCTTACGCATTCTTCGCGTGAGTTCTTCACGTTCTTGGAAGAAATTAATCGTTGCGCATTTTTTTTTGTTGGCGCAATGATCTGAAATTCATGATCCAACACTGAGACGACCTAGATTAGGTGAGACACTGACGGCGGAGGAAAAATCGATGTGGTTCAGAATTTCCATTCTTTGAGCGTGTTTGTGCGGATGGATCAGGACACACTCTCAAGGCTGATCAGGAGCCCGAAACCGACGGAATCTATTTCGAAGGGGTGAGACGACCCCAAATCAGGAGTTTCGTGATGATCGAGCAGTTGGATCAAGATCTGGAGAATCGGCAGAGGCGCGAGGAGGAAGACGACGCTTCTGTAAATTTCCCCACTACACGCCATGGAGTATGGGCTACATGGCGTGTGTTTGTCAGTGGACCACCTGGCGTGTACTCCGGGAGTACACGGACACGGGTTGGGTACATGGCCAAGGACATGTTATGTATACCCCTCCCCAGACAGACCCGGCTAGATACACGGGAGACCCTGTGTACTGGTACACGGGCAGGCGACATGGACACGGGCAGAGACCATGTACGAGCATATGGCCAGCGTAAACAGAGTGAGGCCAGGTGCTCAGACACGGCGTGTGATTCTTCTACACGCCATGTAGTTTCCTTCTATCCGACAAGCTGAATGACACTGTCCGGTTACACGGGCAGTACCCGGGGTCAAGGAACATGGAGTGTACCTTTTCTACATGTCGTGTAGTTTGGTTTTACACAGCTTGGACGAATGACACGGGCCGTTTACACAGGTAGTACCCGGGGTTAAGGAACACAGAGTGTAACCATGATACACGCCATGTAACCTTTTATTCATGACTTGAGACACTTTTCTTCTATGAATTGGACTAGTTCTTATGGTTTGTACCCTTGGTTTTCCCCTAAAGGTTCTGGTGCCATTTCCTTTACACAGGAGTATGATCCCTTCATCAGAACTTCCAGAATAGAATTGTTGGAATCCCCTCTGTGAGGCTTAGAGTCAGATCCTCTATTCATTCGTGGAACCCTAGGTAGAGTTCTTGGTATCGACGTGACCAACTTTACCTGGGCGTTGATCCTCTTCTTAGTGGATTAGCTCAGACTGAGTTGTCGGAATCACCCCATGACTTGGTTGTGATCCTCATCTGAGCATCATGTTCTCAAAGTACTTGTGGAGTGTGTTCTCCCGGAACGATTACTTCGTATCTCTCTCCCCAGACTTAGGAGTGTGTTCTCCTTGTTATGTGCTTAGTGGAAATCTTAGAGCTGGATCTTAGTGGTGGTTTCGCAGTAGTCGATCGTGTATGAGTATATGTGGATATTCTTTTTCTATGTTCGGTAGACATATACTGTGCAGAGCTGACTGTATCTTTCTTTGTGGTATTTCCCTTGTGGTATTTACTTTGTGGTTTCGGGGTGTCCTACTGGGTATTGTTATACTCACCCCTGCACGGGCTTTGCCCACATGTGTCGTGTCTTGTGAAGACGAGCGAGCATTTGATAGGACTCTAGGTGGACCAGGACCGGACGGCGATTAGTGTGATCAGTCGGGCCGAGGTGTGTTCCTACGGCTAGAGATTGAAGTCCCAGTACCTTTCTTTACAGGTTGGACTTTGTTTCAGACTTTCTTTTGGTGTTCTTGTACTTTTGGCCCAGGGTTTTACACTTACTGTACTTTACTTCCTGTCATACTCTGTTGGTTGAGATTTTTAGAGTATGCATGCATTTTCCATTTTTAGTAGTTTTTACTTTTCAGCTTTGTGGGATTGGAGATGTGTGTGCGTGTGTACAGGTTTATAGGCAATGCCTCCCATGTTAGTAGCATGCCTACTTGGTGCTAGTCACCAGCCCTTGGCCTGTTGGAGGCGGGCTTGGGGAGTTGCGTCTTGGGCCCCACTGGGATGGGTCATGACAGATTGGTATCAGAGGTGGTTGGTTCTACCTTAGGACCGAGAGTCTGTGAGTTAGTTTGAGGAAATAGTGTTAAGTGTTTCGAGTTCATCTTTCAGGCCAAGGACCCCAGTGATTGTGCGGGCAGCCAACGTATCCATACACTAGGACTCTGATAAATTGCTTTTCGACTCAGAACATGAGAACACTAGTTGAAGGGGATAACAATGGTACATTCATCATATATAAATGGGTTGTGGTTTCCATGTCATTCTTGAGTCATCTCTCCAGATATACTCACTGACTGAGATACATCTTGTTTCTTTAACAAGATGCCTCCACGACGCTCACCCGCTAGGATCCAGCAGCTCGATCACGAGGATGGCCCCCTCAGTGATAAAGCCTTGATACAGGGACCGGATCCCCTAGTTTTACCCCCAGGTGGTGTTCAAGTTATCATGCCACCTGTAGAGTAGTGTTTAGTTCCTGTTGTACCAGTGGAGGAGAAGCGCATGCTGAGTTCACTCCATGAGTTTTAGAGACAGAGACCCCTCAAGTTTCGAGGAGAGCCTGACCCTTAGGCTGTAGAGGACTGGCTTGAGGCAGTGGACAAAGTCTTCCATTTGGTTAGGACACCAGCAGACCAGATAGTGATCCTGGCATCAAGCCTTCTGCAGGGCTTGGCAGGACGATGGTGGAGTTTAGTTATCCATACCCACGACGAGGCGGCACTTTCATGGTCAAAGTTTGAGCGTCTCTTTAGAGAGGAATTATCACTGGTTACCTAGAGAGCAGTACGCATATATGAGCTTCTTCAGCTCCAGTAGGGAACCTTGACGGTGGCTGACTATTCGTCGAGATTTACCGACCTCTCACGGTACTCGATGGATATTGTTAGAGATCATTACTTCAAAGCTCGGACTTTTGAGCGGGGCTCGCGCAGAGATATCTGATCTAACATCATCCCTATGAGCATTCCTACTTATGATGGGGTGCTTGAGCGGGATTTTGTGGTCGAGAGCTTATTGGAAGAGCAGATACAGCCATCAGATGTCATTAGTGGGCGAACTGAAGCAGAGACCTCGGTAGTAGGGAGCAGACATCAGGGATCCAGCCGTGGGAGACGTTTTCAGAGGAGATCTTAGGACAGGGGATCTACCGTACAGGATTTGCAGGGCGCATCCAGCCAGCCTCGAGAGAGCCTATGTTACTCATGTGATATCAGGGGACATCTCCCTCAAGATTGTCTGACCCATAGTACTACTGTCATGGGATCAGTGCATGGACCACCAAGGCAGAGGCAACGTGTGGAGCAGACAGATCCGTGGGGTGTCGAACGTGGTAGGGGAGCTGGGAGAGCAGTTGGAGGTGGTCGGAATTTTGACATTTTACCACCACCACCCCCAAGAGGTCCACCCAAGGCTCAGGGAGCTAGTGGACAGAGGCATGGATAACTGTAGGCGGCAGAGGCTTATGACCCAAGTACCCCCAGAATGATTAGTGGTACTATCTGTTTCTTTTCTAAATTGGCTCCCGTATTTATAGACACAGGTTCTAGTCATTCCTTTCTGGCTGCTTATCTCATTCAAGACCTTGAGATTCCAGTTGATCTGTTGACTCAACCCTTACGCTTAGAAACACCGACTAGAGAAGATTCAGAGATCACACACCTCTGTATATAGAGTGACCTGACCCTTGGAGGCAAGAGTTTCAGTTGGAACCTCTTGGTGGTAGCGTCAAGGCCTTACGGTGTCATTCTTGGTATGGATTGGCTATCCACAGTTCATGACCAGATCTACTATTTTAGGCGAAGGGTGCGGTGTGTCTGCAGTGATGGAATGAGGTTCTCTTTTGTTAGTGAAAGAGAGACCCAGGCAGTGCAGGATGGACTCGTGCATAGGAGGGAACAACCAATTTCACATTAGTTGGCTAGCCTAGCCCTTGGTGTAGTGGATGTTATGAGTTTCCAGTTTCCAGCAGTAGTGGCTGAGTACGAGGACGTCTTTCCAAAGGATGTCCCTGGGCTACCTCCCTTTTGGGAGATAGATTTCTGCATTATGTTGCAACCTGGGATGACACCGATATCAGCATCAGCATATCAGATGGCTCCTACAGAGCTTCGTGAGATGAGGGTTCAGCTGGACGACTTGTAGAAGAAGGGCTTTGTGAGACCCAGTGTTTCACCCTGGGCGGCCCCAATGCTGTTTTCCAAGAAAGAAGACTAGAGCTTGAGGCTATGTGTGGATTACCGACGCTTGAATCAGGTGATCGTGAAGAACCGGTATCCACAACCGAGGAACGATGACCTCTTTGACTAGTTGAGAGGGCCACGATGGTTATCGAAGGTTGATCTACGATCAGGCTATCACCAGTTGTGAGTACGGGAGGAGGATATATCGAAGACGGCTTTCATTTGTTGCTACGGTCACTATGAGTACTTGGTGATTCCCTTTGGCGTGATGAATGCCCCGGCAGTGTTCATGGGAATCATGAACCGGATCTTTTAGCCCTGCCTAAACTGGTTTGTAGTGGTCTTCATCGATGATATCCTTGTGTACTCTGTGTCTGATGAGGAGCACGCAAGACACCTAAGGATGGTTCTGGACACACTCCAAGAGCACAAGTTGTATGGGAAACTCTAAAAGTGTTAGTTCTAGTTACAGGAGTTCCACTTTATGGGACACATTATCTCAGAAAATGGTGTAGCAGTGGAACCAGCCAAGGTGGAGGCAGTGCTAGCATGGGAGCCACCCCAGAGCATGACGGAGGTGCGGAGTTTCCTTGGGTTGGCAGGCTAATATCGGAGATTCATCCTCGATTTCTCCAGGATTGCAGCACTCATGACAGCTTTGACCCAAAAGGGGCAGCCTTTCGTGTGGACCGAGAGATTCCAGCAGGCTTTCCAGCAGTTGAGACAGAGTTTGACAAGCACCCAAATCTTGAGATTTCTGGAGGAGGGTGTCGAGTACGTAGTGTTCTGCGACGCATTAGGATCTGGGCTTGTTTGTGTCCTGATGCAGAGGCTAGTAGTGATTGATTATGGCTCACGTCAATTGAGGCCACACGAGTAGAACTATATGACACATGATCTTGAGTTGGCAGTGGTAGTATTCACATTGAAGATGTGGCGTCACTACCTAATGGGAGAGCGGTTTACCATCTACTCTGATCACAAGAGTCTCAGATATAGCTTTTATCAAAAGGATCTAAATTTGAGATAGAGGTGATGGCTTGAGTTCCTCCATGATTATGACTTTGAGATCATTTATACTCCTGGGAAGGGGAACATAGTGTAAGATGCTCTCAATATGAAATCTAGTTCCCAGTTGCTGGATGAGGCGACGAGGTAGTTGGCCTCCTTACAGTTATCCTTCTTTGATGGAGATGAGTGGGATTACCTTCAGTCGATGGTTTTTACCCCTCCACTCTTACAACGAGTAAGGGAAGAACTGTGCAAGGATGCTAGCTGTGAGACTCTACGTGCTCAGATATCCATAGGTGATGCTATAGATTGATTTTCAGAAGGTGGGGAGCACATTGTTCTTTTCAAAGGGTGAACGGTAGCACCAGCAGCATTATGGGAGGAGGTTCTGAGGGAGTTCCATACATCCCCTTTGTCGGTGTATACAGGCATAGAAAAGATGTATCAGGACCTCCGACATCAGTTTTGGTGGCCAGGAATGAAGAAGGGTGTGGCATAGTTTGTCTCTTGGTGTCTTACTTGTCAGTAAGTAAAGGTTGAGCACCAGGTTCCAGTAGGTTTGACTCAGCCCCTTGAGGTGCCAGAGTAGAAGTGGGACGGGATATCTATGGACTTCGTGACGGGCTTACCACGTACGTCCAGGGGACGCGATTCCATATGGGTGATCGCTGATCGACTCACCATGTTGGCCCACTTCCTAGCCATTCTGAAGCAGAGTTCAGTGGAGAGCATGGGGCGTCTCTATGTGCAGAAGATAGTTCGACTTCATGGAGTTCCATCCATGATAGTTTCAGATCGTGATGCTCATTTCACATCCCAGTTGTGGAAGGGATTGCAGGAAGCTTTTGGGACTCAGTTACGCTTGAGCACAGCATTTCATCCCTAGACTGATGGTCAGATAGAGCGGACCATCCAAGTCTTGGAGGAAATGCTTCAATATTGCATTCTTGACTTCGGTCGTAGCTGGGAGGATCACCTACCACTGGTGGAATTTTCTTACAACAATAGTTATCATTCCACTATTGGTATGGTACCATTCGAGGCTCTGTACGAACGACCTTGAAGGTCACCACTTCGCTGGACTGACCCAGGAGAGTCATCACTCATGGGCCCAGAGATGGTGAGGGATACTATAGAGAAGGTGCAGGTCATCCAGGAATGGATGAAGACTGCACAGAGTTGAAAAAAGTCTTATCCTGACAAGAGGCGAAGGCCCTTGGAGTTCGAGGAGGGAGACCATGTGTTCCTTCAGGTCTCACCTCGATATGGATTGCGGAGATTTGGCCGAGGCGGCAAGCTATCATCGAGGTTCGTTGGCCCTTTTCAGATTCTAAGTAGAGTTGGTGAGGTGGCGTATCGCTTGGATCTACCTCCCTAGATGGACTGGGTACACAACGGCTTCCATGTGCCGCATCTATGGAGGTACGTGCATGATCCATCGCACGTTATCGACTGGGGCGAGCTAGACATCGACGATGGGGTGAACTTTGCAGAGTACCCAGTAGAGATCGAGGATCGACAGGAGAAGATCCTTCATGGGAGAGTTATTCCCTTGGTGTGTGTCTGGTGGCAGCACAGAAATCTCCAGGAGAGCACGTGGGAGCGAGAGGCTCATATTCGCGTGTAGTACCCACATCTTTTTGAGTAGCCCCTGTTTTGGCTTTTCGGGGACATAAAATCCCTAAGGTGGGTGTGATTTAATGTCTTATATTTTTCCATGTATTATTTTAATATTATATGGGAATTAATTAGAGACCAAGCTCTGAGACGGCGTGCAGTTCCGAGGCCCGGTGAGCCCGGAATAAATGTTTGAATTTAATTTAATAATTAAATTTGTGTGTGCGTGCGGTTTTACTGAAAAAGTGGAATAACTTCCGGATGGGTGCTCGGATCAGAAATATGGGTGCATCGTTGCGTTTGGAACAGTAATTTTACCTTAGTCAAGGCATAACTTCAGTCGGCACAGGTCGGTGGTGAAATCTGGCTTTTGGACGTAACCGTAATAAAATATTTTATTAAAATATTTTATTTAAATCCTTGTTGCAACGAAATATTTTATTCTTTTAAATAGAGATTTCGCAGGGAGGGTCAGGGTTACAATCCCCCTAACTCTGATTTCCTCTGGAGGCTCTGGAGAAGACCTCTCGACGCGGCGACAACGTTTTTGAAGATTTTCGCCGGCGACGATGACGCGGAAACCGGATCATCGCCAATGAATGCTTCGGATCCAGGTTGGATGTTTTAATTGAGATTTCTTCCTCATTTTTGATTTCCACGATGAACTCAGACTAATCCAATAATAGATTATCCCGCAGATCGATCGTTCTTGCGGGATGGGATATTTGCAGGAATCATGGGGATTCGATTCTTGAAATTATTTTGGTTTCCATTCAACCTTCTAATGGTGACGAACCAAGATCGACACGAACATTGATTGAGGTTCATCCCTCTCAATTGTTGTGTTTTTCTCTCCCAGTTATTACGCATTCTTCACGTGTGTTCTTCACGTTCTTGGATAAAATCTATCGTTGCACATTCGTTTGGTGGCGCAATGATCTAAAATTCAAGATCCAACACTGAGACAGTCTAGCGGAGGTGCGACGGCGATGGCGGCGGACAAATCGTTGTTGTTTTTAATTTTCGTTCTTCAATCGTTTTCATGCAGATGGAACAGGACGCGCTCTCAAGGTAGATCGGGAGCCTGAAACTGACGGAATCGGTTTCGTAGGGGTAAGACGACCCCAAATCCGGAGTTTCGTGATGATCGAGCGGTTGGATCAAGATCCGGATAATCGTACAAGGCGCGAGGAGGAAGACGATGCTTTTAGAAATTTCCCAACTACATGCTGTGTAGTATGGGCTACATGGCGTGTGTTCGTCGGTGGACCACCTGGCGTGTACTCCGGGAGTACACGGACACGGGTTGGGTACACGGACAAGGACACGCCGTGTACACCCCTCCCTGGCCAGACCCAGCCAGATACATGGGATACCCCGTGTACTGGTACACGGGCAGGTGACATTGACATGGGCAGAGACCATGTACGGGAACATGGCCAACGTACATGGAGTGAGCCCAGGTGCTCGGACATGACGAGTGATTCTTCTACACGCCGTGTAGTTTATTTCTATCCGACAAGCCGAATGACATGGGTCGGTTACATGGGCAGTACCCGGGGTCAAGGAACACGACGTGTACCTTTTCAACATGCCGTGTAGTTTGGTTTTACATGGATTGGATTAATGACATGGGCCGTTTACATGGGTAGTACCCGGGGTCAAGGAACATGGAGTGTAACCACACTACACGTCGTGTAACATTTTCTTCATGACTTGAGCCAACTGTCTTCTGTGACTTGGACTAGTTCTTAGGGTTCGTACCCTTGGTTTTCCCCTGAAGGTTCTGGTATCATTTCCTTTACACAGGAGTATGATCCCTTCAGAATAACTTCCTGAATAGAATTATTTGAATCCCCTCTGTGAGACTTAGAGCCAGATCCTCTATTCATTCCTGGAACCCTAGGTAGAGTTCCTGGTATCGACGTGACCAACTTTACCTGGGTGCAGATCCTATGCTTAGCGGATTATCTCAAACTGAGTTGTTGGAATCACCCCATGACTTGGTTGTTATCCTCATCTGAGCATCATGTTCTCAAAGTACTTGTGGAGAGTGTTCTCCCGAAACGAGTACTTCGTATCTCTCTCCCCGACCTAGGAGTGTGTTCTCCTTGTTATGTTCTTAGTGTAAATATTCGAGCTGGATCTTAGTGGTGGTTTTGCGGTAGTCGATCGTGTATGAGTATATCTGGATATTCTTGTTATATGTTCGGTAGACATATATTGTGCAGAGCTGACTGTATCTTTCTTTGTGGTATTTCCCTTGCTTAATTTCCTTTGTGCTTTCGGGGTGTCCTACTGGGTATTATTATACTCACCCCTGCATGGGCTTTGCCCGTATGTGTCGTTTCTTGTGTAGACGAGTGAGCCTTTGACAGGATTCTAGGTGGACCAGGACAGGACGGTGCTCAGTGAGATCAGGCAGGCCGAGGTGTGTTCCTACGGTTATAGATTGCAGTCCCAGTACCTTTCCTTATAGGTTGGACTTTTTTACAGACTTTCTTTTAGTGGGCTTGTATTTTTGGCCCAGGGTTTTACACTTGTTGTACTTTACTTACTGTCATACTCTGTTGGTTGATATTTTTAGTGTATCCATGCATTTTCCATTTTTAGTAGTTTTTACTTTTCAGCTTTGTGGGCTTGGAGATGTGTGTGCGTGTGTATAGGTTTATAGTAAATACCTCCCATGTTATTATCTTGCCTACTCGGTTCTAGTCACCAACCCCTGGCCTATTGGAGGCGGGCTTGGGGAGTTGTGGCTAGGGCCCCACTGGGATGGGTCGTGACATAAAGGTTCTACCATGTCGCATGGAACAATAGTAGATATGAGGTTCCATATGTGTTTACACTTCATAATACAATTTAAACCATTTAATTTTAAATATAACATTTAAATTATTTATCTAGGGTTAAAATCCCTTAGGTTCATTAACAAGCATCCACATGCACCATAATAGAAGAATAAATCCATATATAAAGTTCCAAGACCACCTAACATTTCTTAAATCTTTTCTATTTAACTTTCCTCATTGAATATCTGACATAATCTCACTCCATCCTCATCTCATCTCAACCATACATCACAAAACCATGCAATTCCCTAACACATTTTTAAAATTCAATAAAAATTAATTATATCATTTATAATTAATTAATCTATTTAATTAAAACCAATATATTCAAGAAAAAACTAATTATAAATCCTCATTGGGTTGTAACCATGGCCAACAACCCATGGTAGGTCCACAGGTGACCCCCAACATCATCCTGAGTTAAATACCTTTCATTTTTCAATGTTTCTTTAAGAATTAAATTTTAATATAAATAAAAACCCAAGAAAATTCACCATGGAGAAATGAATCATTGAAATTACGTACGATGGAATGATGGTAGATTCTCAATATGTCCTCTTATTAGGAAGAATGAAATCCCCCTCTGGACTAGATGATTCCACCAAGATTATAGATACCCTACTTTTCTTACATGATTATTACATCATATTAAGGATAAAACACATAAAATGTTACACAATTAGGGTCCAAAGGAGTAGAATCTTTGGAAAATTAGGACCATGCTTAACTTTTACATGGTAAAACATAAACATTTATTTAATTTCTTCTTATCGAGATTCTTAGTGGCCCACATGTTCTCCTTATTACAAGTATTCACCTAAGGATATACATCAAAATAAGGGTTGAGCTAAAATCCTAGAAAGAGGATGAATAAGATACATGAAACATGGGTGAGAAAAATTATTATTATGATAACATAAGAAAAGTAGCATAATCATAATATTGATAGGAAAAAATAGATAAATTCATGGAATGATTCAATTCATAAAAATTTAACATCATGCCTTAGTGGTCAAATACCACACATAGTTGTGGACAAATATAGCATCTTGTTCACAAATATTTCAATTTATCTCATGAGATACTTTACATTACCCAATTAATTGGAGAAATATATAATTATGGAACACCTATTACATCATAACATTAACACACACTATTTAATTTCAGTCACACCCATCACATCATATCATTTACATTATCAAGCATACAGCATAGATTGTATACCAATATTGGATATAAAATAACCCATAGGTAGACATTTCATAAATAATACATTCATGAATAAACATTTGGGTTCCCAAATTAAAGAGGTAATATCATACTTTTTATATGAATTATCAATCTTGAGTAATGAAGGAATAATCTCATGATAAGTAAAAGATATATTTTTGAAAGAGTTTTTTGGAAAAATCGTTGAATTTGTCAAAAAAATATTGAAAACATGTATATAACATAAAAGAAAATTAAATGAAAAATAAATTGTAATTAAGGAACATTAAAGGAATATATATACTGAAAATGGAGTGCAAGAGGGAAACCCCCAAAGGAAGAGAGTTGGGTTCAATAATCCCCTTACCTTATGTCTGAATGATTTCTTTACTTTAATATCACAGATAATCAAATTTAATTCATTAATTAACAAATAAAGAACCTTTTATACATGTGTTTTATTCATTATATTTTTTTTAAGTTAGTTTATGGGTTTTTTTAGGAGTTACAGAGTTTAATTTCATCGTTTGGGAGTGTTTTTGTTCTTGGTTTTCATGATTAGTTCGCTTGTATATGAGTATGGAAGTTCATGTAAAATTAGAATAGTTATCCAGAATTAAATTTATATGTTATTAATTAACATATATAAGTTTAAATGATCTTATATATCATTTTTTATAATTTATGAGTATTATTTATTAGATTTAATGTTAAGTAAAATGACTTAATTAATTTTGGTGGTTTTACGACTATTATAAGCTTATATCATTTTATTTAAAATCATGTTTATATATTGATTACAGCACATTAAATAATATATTATATGTATAATATGATATTATTTAACCATAATTATGTTTTTATGACCATCCTTGATGGTGGTAGTGAAAAATTAAAATGCATCGTCCACGGTGGTGATAAATCAACACACCAAAGATGATATTTTCATGTTTAAAAAAAGAAAATGAAAAAGACTTGAAGATGAATTATTCCATTAAAAATAACATTATAGTATATAAAATATTCTATAATTATCATTAATCTTGGATAGGTTAAGGTTAGGATTGGATAATAAAATAATGAAATTGAAATGAAAATAAAAGAAAAGGAAAGAGGATTTTACCTCTTGAATTTATCCTCCTTGAGAACCTCATTGGGTTAAAGTGTTTAGTATTTTCATTTAACCAAGGGATCATGGACATGGGGTAGGGTCTTGGGAATATTATTGGGTATAAATTGTTAAGTTTTTAAGTATTCAAAGGTGTAAGGAGAATAGGTGGTGAGGGGTGGTATTTATAGGGGAGGAGATGGGTTTTTTCTCATTATTTTATTCATTAGTTTATTATTTTGTCTAAAGACAATCAATAGTGATGATTACATGACTAAATAAAGTAATTATAGAAGGATAGTTTCATATTATGGTTCATAAATTAGTTATTACATATGTAATAGTGTATTTAACTTATAATGTATATATACCGTAAATTACCGTATTTCACTATGCACTGAAAATTCAAGTATTTTAAAAAAATCCATAAAATTTACCCAAACCATTTGTCAATATGTTGAATTAAAAAAAGAACTCCATTTTATTAAAATAATTTCCAAAATTATAATTTAATTTTTAATTCAAATTTTCATTTACTCAAAAAATTCCTATTTTAAAATTATAATTGATTTTATAACACTATGATAAATTATTTAAGGCCTCATAAAATTATACTATAATCATAAAGAAATTTAATTTATGAATATATTTTATGAAATTAAATTTTATTTTAAATAATTATTTTAATTTTAAAATTATAAATAAAAATAGTTTTTTTATAAAAATACCTAATTATATCATATTATCATTTATAAGATGCATAAATTTTATTTATACTTTTATAGATAAGGCTACTATTACATTGGCCAATTTACTATTCCTAATGGTCATTTTAGTATTCTGAATGTCATTTTACTATTTCATTGGTAAATGTACCTTAACTTATAGAAAGACTTCTTATTTAATTCATTGTTCATTTATAAAATTTGTATTGTGTTCTTGTAGTGATTTTATGTTATTTATACTATATGAAATAATTCTAAAAAGGTAATTCCATTTATGAAATTTTGGGTTATTACATTCTTCCCACAATATTAAATTTATCTGTAGAAATTTCATTTTACATATTAAGTTAAAAATATGTGAGGGTACTTCTCATTCATCTCTTCCTCCAATTCCCATGTTTCCTCTGTGTACTTATGGTTCTTCCATAGTACTTTGGCTAGGTGAGTAGTCTTGTTTCATAGAAATTTATCTCTACGGTCCAAGATATTCATTGGCTACTTCTTATAAGAGAGATCATTTTTCCAATTTATCTCCTCTGGATTTAGTACATGTGAGGGATCTGAAATGTAGTTACTTAAGAGGGATACATGGAATACATCATGTACTTGATACATGGTAGGTGGAAGTACTATTCTATAGTACATAACTCTGACATGACCAAGGATCTCAAAGGGGTCGATGTACCTAGGACTCATCTTTCCTTTCTTCCTAAATCTCATGATCCACTTACATTGATATATGCAGAGGAATACCATGTATCTAGCCTTAAAAACAATGTCTCATTAATGATTGTCTACATAGATCTTCTATTAGATTTGGGGTTCCATGATATACTATTGAATGGTTTTCACCTTTACCCCACATTTATTAGACCATTTTAGGTTCTGGAAGCTTACATTCATTGACTCCATACCATAACACTGTTGTTCTACATTTTTTCCATAAAGATCTTGAAATAGATCCATTTGGATCCTCGAGTGGAAACTTTTATTTTAAGAGAACTCAACCAATGGAATATTTTGGTCCCACCCTCCTTTTATGTTCATAAAACATTCCATCAATATGTATTGTAATTTCGGAATTATATATTCATATTGGAAATAAATTTGAGGATGATAAGACATACTGAAGTTCACCTCCATGTTTAGAGCATGTTGGAGACTTTTCTAGAACATAGAGGTGAATCTTGGATCTCGATAAGATACAATATATAGTGGTACTCCATGTAGCCTTATCACTTCTCTAATGTATATCCATGTAATTTTATCCAGTGATAATTCCTATCAAATTTTTATAAATTGATCTATCTTTATTAGATGGTCCACAACAACCCATATAGCATTTTTTCCTCTAGATTTCATTGGAAGTCTAGTGACAAAGTCCATGGTGATGTTTTCACATTTCCATATTAGTATGGGTAATGGTTGCATCATCCCCTTATAATTTTATCTTTTATCCTTCACTCTCTAATATACTAGGCACTTCTATTTATATTTATTGATCTCCTTCTTCATATTGTCCAACTAATAGTTCTCTTGGAGATATCGATGCATCTTTTTCCTCCCTAGGTGAATAGAGAAGGTTGAGATATGTGCCTCACTCATAATATCTTTCCTTATATTTGGATTTTTTGGAAAACATATTCATGACCCAAATATCATGACTCATTCCTCATCAATTTTAAACTATAAGGATTTTACATTTCTCATGGATTCCACCTTCTTCTGAACTTTTATATCATTTCTTTGAGCATCCTTAATTTTCTCCATGAGGGATGGTTGAGAAATAATTGGATAAAGGATTAGTGATGTTCCTTCCTTAATGATTCTCATGTACATCCTTTGAAAATATAAAAATATTGGATCCTTCTCAATTCTCATCATTTATAATGTTGTGGGGTCCTTTCTACTTAGATCATACACCACTTTATTCTTTTTTCCATGACAGTATTGGAATAAGCAGTCATTATATTTAATGATCTCTAACCATCTTCATTAGTGAATATTAAGATCCTTATATGTGAATATATATTTTAGTCTCTTATGATCAGTATATACTTTACACTTCTCTTGATTAAGGTAATGCTTCTATATTTTCAATAAAAACATTATAGGTACCAACTCTAGATCATGTGTGGGATAGTTTTTCTCATGATTTTACAACTTCCTTGAGGATTAGTCTATAACTTAATCATTTTTCATGATCAAATAGCCAAATTCCTTTTTTTAATCATCATAGTATACCACAAAGAGTTCCCCACTTGTTGGAAGTGTGAGTACTAGCACGGTTATAATCCTTTTATTTAACTCTTTGAAACAATATTCACATTCACTGGTTCTAATAAACTTGTCTACCTTCCAAGACAACTTTTTTAGTGGGTTTAAAAATCATGAGAACTTATTTAAAAATCACTGGTAATACCCATCTATATTGAGAAAACTATAGATCTCCATTACAGATGTTTTAATAGGCCACTCTTCAATTTCCTTTGTCTTATAAGGGTCAACAGATATTCATTTGATGGTGATAACATGACACAAGAATTATATTTCCTCCCTCCAAAACTCAAATTTACTATAATTATCATAAATTTTATCAATTCTCAAATTCTTAAGAATAGTATTCAAATTATCCTTATGTTCCTCTTTTCTCTTAAAGTATATCAGAATATCATTGATAAATACTAACAAAAATTTATTGAGGTAATCACTAAAGAATTTATTCGATAAATCAATGAATATTTCTAGATAATTATTGAGACTGAAATTCATCAATATGAACTTATAGTGTCCATACCATGTTCAAAATGTGATCTTTGGAATATCCTCCTTCCCCACCTTTAATTAGTGATATCCCAACTGAAGGTCAACCTTAGAAAAATACTTAGCCATACGTAGTTGATCAAACAAGTAATCTATCTGTGAAAGGGGATACTTATTATTTATCATGATTTTTTTGAGATCACAATAATAAATGCATAGGTTCATTAATCCATCCTTATTTTTTGATGAATATGACTTATACACCCCATAGTGAAGCACTCTGGTGTCTAAAACCATTTTTAGATTCTCTTTTAACTACATCTTCAGTTCCTCCAACTCAATAGTATCCATTATATAATGTGTTTTTGATATAGGCATAGATTCAAGACTAATTTCAATTGAAAACTCAACCTCTCATTCAGAATTAAGAATACTCAATTCCTTGGGGAAAACATCAATGTAGTCTCACACAATATGAATGTCTTTAAGCATGATTTTCTCATTTACCTCAATCATCTGATCTAGATATGCTTACACATAAGAAAATAATATCTATAATTGAGATGATAATTCTGAATGAGATTCATCCTCCTCCTCACACTTGTATAGAATTGGAGTATACCTCAGGATGTGAATAGTGATCTCCCTTTCCCAATAGTTGATGTTGTATTTGATTACAAATAGACAATCCTTTCCCAAAATAACATAAAACTCCAAATAATGAAGTGGGACAAGATTTTCTAGGAGTTTAAATCCACAAACATTAACTATGAAGGAGTTATATACTTTGGATGCAATAATTTATAAATTTATTATTCTCATAGAAAACTCAACCACCATTTTTTAGGTGGTGTTTGAATAGTTCTACTAAACTTTCAAGATATTAAAGAATGTGTAGAACCAAAATAAAATAGTATGGTCTATATTATTGAATAAATAACTAGTCTACCTATCACCATATCATTTTCGAGATCATTTCCAACAGTAGTGAGGGAATAATCCTTCCCTGACTACTTTGGATTTGGTGGTTGATGATGTTGATTAACCTCAATGACTCAAGGTTTAGTGTACTAGCTTGCATAGTGTCCTTGATCCCTATAGTTGATACATTGAACCATGGTTGGTGTTATCCTTTCCTCCATCATATCAGCTATATTTTTTATGTCTCTTTAACATTCATGAGATTTGTGGACTTCTCTCCCACACTTATATCATTTTCACATCCCTTTGAGGTAGTTCCCATGATGCTTCTTCCTAGATTTTTGACATGTGAGTGGTTGAGTTTTCTTTCCACCTTTCCCATTATATCCCTTAGCCTGAAACTCTATCTTTGGTTTCTTATCTCCATAGACATGAGACAATTATTATAAATTTATCTCCACTTTGAGATACCATCTAAAAACTTCTTCGTAACTCCAAAAGTCAGGAATTAATATAGCCTTTTGAAGTTTTGGTTTTAAACCACTAAAGAATATATCTATTTTTCTTTCATTTCTGATAACAAAACCCAAATCATAAATTGTAATCCTTGTAAAATTTTCTTCGTAGGATATGGATGATTCACCTTCCTTTTTCATCAGCTCTAGGAATTCTCTCACCATATTGGTATGAATATTTCGAGGAAAATACTTGTTGATAAACATTATCTTAAAGTATTCCCACTCCATGTCTTCAATTTCATCCTTTGGATTGTTGTTTTTATTAAATTCCCACCATTGATCAACCTCTCCATCTAGATGATAAATTTCAAGATTCCACTTCTCCTTCTAAAAATAGTATAGCATAGAAAATATATTCTCCATCGATTGGACACATTATTTTGTGACTAGTGGATCAGAAGATACACTAAATTTCGGTTGTCATTGTCGCAGAAAAGACTCGATATCTAGTTTCTCCCTCTTATGAGAAATAGGATGTTCCACATTGTTAAAGTTATTTTTTAAAGCCTGAGATTCTTGTGTAAGTATCACCATGAAATTTTGAACTCCACCTACCAAGGCATTGGTTATGTTGTTCGAGAAATTGATGCATTGTCCCTCACATGGGTTGTTGTTCTAGTTTTCCAGGTTCCCACAATTTTTAAAAATGATTTTTTTTGAATAAAACATAAGTCAACAAGTTAGGAATAAATAATTTATTCTTTAATGAAATTAACCCTAAAGGTATGTCTTGTGGGATCCCTATGTTTATCATTTTACTAAAACAAAGCTTATTAGGTTCTTACTTATAATTAATATCATACTAAGGGGTTTCAAAAAAATTTCTCTAATATTAATTCCAAAATTAACTAAACCATTCTCTGATACCAACTATAGTGACCCTACTTTTCTTGCATGATTATTACATCACATTAAGGATAAATAATATGAAAGGATACACAACCAGGATCCAAAGGTTTAGTATCTTGGGAAAATTAGAACCATACATAAATTTTATATTATAAAATAAAAAAAATATTTTATTCCTTCTTCCCTATCTTTTTAGTGTCCCTCACATTCACCTTAGTACAATAATTCACCAGAGGATATACATCAAAATAATGGGTGAGCTAAAATCCCAGTTAGAGGATAAATAAGAGACATGAAAAATGGGTGAGAATAATCATCTTTATCATATGATAATTAAATTATCATCATCATAATAAAGATAGGAAAAATTAGATAATGTCATGGAATGTGGAAATGCATAAAAATAAAACATTATGTCTTAGTGGTCCGATACCACACATAGTTTTGAAAACATATAGCAGTATGTTCACACATATTTCACATTATATCATTAGATAAATCACATTAACCAATGAATTGGAGAAATATATAATTTTGGGTGCACCCATCACATCATAACATTTACATGCACTATATAATTTAGAGCACACTCATCACATAATAACATTTACATTATCATGCATTCCACATAGAATGTATATAAATCATGAACATAAAATAACCTATGGATAGAAATTGGTTTAATTTCATAAATCATACATTCATAAATAAACATTGGGGTTCCCAAATAAAACAGGGTTTATCATACTTGGAATAATATTCATCAATCTTGAGTGAATAAGAAATAATCTCATAAGAAGTAAATATTTTAAAAAAAAGATTTATTTTGGATGAATTGTTGTATTTTTCAAAAAAAACAGATTGGAAACATGTATCTCCCAGAAAAAAAAATGGAAGGAAAAGGAGATGATATTTAAGGAAAATTAAATGTACATCTATACTGAAAATGGAGTGGAAGAGGGAAAACCCAAAGTAAGAGATTTGGGTTCGAGAATCCCCTTACCTTATGTTTGAATGACTTCTGCACTTCAGCATCCCAGATTATCAAATTATATTTATAAATTAAAAAATAAAGAACCTTTTATAAATTAATTTTATTCATTGATTTTTTATTATATTCATTTATAGTCTTTTTGATGAGTTATAGAGTTTGATTTCATCATTTGGGAGTGTTCTTTTCTAGGTTTTCATGATCAGTTTGATTGTATATGAGTATGAAAGTTCATGTAAAATTGGAATAGTTATCGATAATTGAAATTATATCTTATTAATGAAATTTTATAAGATTAAATGATCTTATATATCCTTTGGTTATAAGGTATGATGTTGATTTATTAGATTTAAGGTTAATAAAAATGATTTAATTAATTTTAGCGGTTTTATGATCATTATGTGGTTATGTCATTATATTTAACATCATGTTTGTATATTGCTTACAGAACAATATATAACTTATAATATGAATAATAAAATATTATTTAAACATTTTGATTTTTTTATGACCATACTTGAAGGTGGTAGGGAAAAATGAAAATGCATCGTCCATGGTGGTGGTAAATCGACACACCACGGACAATATTTTCATGTTTGGAAAAAAAATGGAAGAGTCCTAAAGATGAATTATTCCATTAACATAATAAAATTATAGTATATAAAATATACTAGAGTAATCATGCCTCTGGGTTAGGTTTAGGTGAGTAGAGGATAATAAAATAATCAAAATTGAAAAGAAAATCAAAGAAAAGGAAAGAGGATTTTATCTCTTCAATTACTCTTCTTTGAGAACCTCATTAGGGAAAAGGGTTTGGTCTTATGATGAGACCAAGGGATCCTTGATGTTTAGTAGGAGACTAGGAACATGATTTGGAATAAATTGGACAAGATTTAATTCTTTGAAGTTGTGAGGAGAAGAGTTGGTCATAAGTGGTATTTATAAGGGACAAGAGGGGTGTTTTCTCATTATTTTATTCATTAGTTTATTATTTTTGGCATAATACAATAAATAGCGATGATTACATGACTAAATATAGTAAATAGATTAGGTTAGTTTGATATTATGGTTCATACTTCATTGATGACTCAAGAAATAGTGTATTTAACTTATAATGTATATATACCGTAAATTACCGTATTCACTATTCACCGAAAAGTCAAGTATTTTAGAAAAATAAAAAAAATCATCCTAAACATTTTTCAATGTGTTGAATTTAAAAATTAACTACATTTTATTAAAATAATTTTATAAATATGTAAATTTTTGTTTCTATTTAAAATCATCATTTACTCAATAAATACAAATTTTAAAATTATAATTGTTTTTATAATACTTTAATTAAGGTCTCATGAAATTATCCTATAATCATAAGACAAAACAAAATTTAATTTATGAATCTATTTTATGAAAATAAATTTTATTTTAAATAATTATATTTATTATAAAATTATAAATAAATATTTATTTTTTATAAAAATATTAATGGTCAATTAATAATTTTTTAAAATATTTATTTACTCATACTATGATATAATTATATAATATTATGATTTATAAGATTCCTGAAATTTATTTATACTTTCATAGATGATATTACTATTCTATTGTCCTATTGACTATTCCTAGTTGTTACACTACTATTCTAAAGGTCGGTTTACTATTCTATTTATAAAGGTTCCTTAACTTATAGAAATACCTATTATTTCATTCATTATTCATTTTTAAAGTTTGTATTGTGTTCTAAAAGTTATTTTTTGCGATTTATACTATATGAAATAATTATAATAAGGGAATTTAAATTGATGAAATTTTGGGTTGTTACAATGCTCTTGTAGAATCAGCACCAAAACCCAAAACTCGAAATAAAAAATTAAACGAAGAAAAAGGATATGGGAGGTGGATATCTATAGAAGAAATAATTTATTTTAGATCATTAGAAAAAATAGTTCAAAAATTCCCCCAAGTCAAGGAAATTAAAGGGGATATGGGTTTGAGACCCCCTGGTCATTCTCCCAAATTATCAGAAGAAGTTGGGTATACCCCCCTCAAAAATCTAGAGGAGAATCTAAATTCCCCATTTTTAAATGTCACCAAATATCCGGGGGGTCACCACCACATTTCCCTATTTATTACTAAAACAACAACCCCATCCCCTCTCGAGGCCTACCCAATCACCATTACTTATCCAAAACAATCTTTTAATGTTTCTAAGATCCTAGAATTTCATTTTGAAGTTTTCTTTAAAAACCAACCCCCTCACCAACCTCAAAAATTAAAATTCCATATAGAATTTTTACACTCATATAGAGACAAGGTATTATAGTTTTGGTGAAGTTACAAATTAGTTTTTTTTTAAGGGATAGTTAATATTTATTTAATAAATAAATGTTTATCTCATACATGTAAATATAAATATCTTCTAAATGGATCCACATATAGAAATTCCATCATTTTATTTGTATCCAAAATGGGGGGTTTAATTATGAGGTTTATAATTTATGTGTTCAAGTTTAGGGTCCCTTTATCAATATATATCAATTATTTAAATTTTACCTAGTTCATTTAATTGAAATCATATAAATATCCTTGTTATATATATTCAATAGAGTTTTACAACATTTATCAAAATTGAACACAAGGTGTTGATTTAAGGAGAGGTAGATGTTCATAGTAGAGGAAACTAGAAGTTTTGGGGATTGAAGGTTATATCACATGGAATTTATGGACAGATCATGAAAGATTTGTTGTAACCACCATAAGGTATGACACTTTTTGTCTTCTTTCTTTTTCATTATGAAATTATCATCTATGAAATTTATTTTAAATATCATGGATTGTAGATGATTATTTCCTTGATTATTATTATTAATAAAATTTGGTTAATTATTAATGATTAATCTTCTTTAATTTTTTATTCCATGATGAATTTTATTTTTTTCCTTCATTTCCATGACAATAATTAAGAACCCTGGGATCTTAAATGTTCATTGATGAATTTTTTACAATTTTAATCATGGTTGGCTAAAATTTCACTGAACATTGATCCCATTTCATCTTTCTTCCTCCCTTTACTCTATCTTGAAAAAAAATCACCATCTCCTCTACAATTGATTAATGTTTAAAAACAATGGATCTAGGTGGAGGGAATATTTTCAAATGGGGAGTGTCACTAGTGAGGCATAGAAGTAGTGAATGGGGGACAAGATCACTATGTGATGATGGTAAGTGTGTGATAGATGAATCTTGGTGTTAGATCAAGCATGGAATTCAATAGGGATAAATATCGAGTATAGATACATTTCTAACAATGGAAAAAACATATGAAAAATGTGAGGTGGTGGTGTTGGGATGTTGTGGGAGAAGCACCAAGAATAGACAATAGAATGAAAGGTAGTGGTCATGGATAAATCAATGAAGATTCTAGACTTGGGAAATAAAATCTGACTATATGGTGTGTAGTCCAAAAATCAAACACTATATTCAGTTTTAATTTCAGACTAAGGTTTCCAAAAGGTTTTTGATTATCATATGGTCTTATACCACTAAAAATTTGTTTTGTCTCATTTTTGGTGGGTGGATAGGGTTTTTATAATGAAATAAATATCACACATTGTGTAACTTCATATCAAAAGTTGTGTTTGTAAGACAACATAACCTGAGATATATTAGAATATAATCTTGGTCATCCTCCTAACCATACATGTTGTATGGTTTAGGGAATACATTGTGATAGATATGGGGAAAAAACTTGATTATGTGATTAAATGATCATATATTTAAACCCAAACAAATAAAATGTGGAAGAGGAATAGACACCAGGTCTAGTTAGATACATTTCTCAAGCCATGTATGGATACATTCCAACTAACCCTTGTTTTATACATGTTATTCTTATAAGTTAGACATGAAATATAGGCTGAAGTCACATGACATGGGTAGCAGGATATATGCCTAGGTGACTCTTGGGATTAATATGTCATGTAATCTAAATTATATGTCATATAAAATGTGACTGCATAATAAAATGATCACAATAGATGATTGAATTCTAGTAGAGGCTCACATGCTATGTCTGGAAGAGTGTATGAAATATACTTTTCATTTCTTATTATTTTTCATATGTTCTATCATAGTTCTTGGAATTGGAAAAATTAATAGTTTATATTGAAAATTTTTCTTTATTGAACATTATAGTGTATATATCTTCATAATTTGGACTTGTTTCAGATATTTTTTGGGTAGATAGAGTCCCTTATCTTTGTGAAGATGATGGTTAAGTGTGGCTGAGATGTCTATAGTTATAATAAATATGGTGACTCCTATGGCAGTACATAGATGTAAAGGTGGGGTTTGTTATCAAAATTGTGGATTTGTAACCCCTCGTGGATTGTGCTCATTAGTCATATACTTTATCTTTTTCAAGAATGGATTTTGTACCACTATGTTCCCAAAAAGGTAATGGTTCTCCATAAGAGTTGGTAACCACCTCATTCAACTATACATGATTAATATAAGGTCCTCTATATAACTAATAGGGTAGGTAACCCCCCCCCCCCTTAATATAGTTTGGGGTTCCTATATCAATGGATTTGGTAACCCCATAATATATCTTTACACCTCATTTTAGGGTATGGTTCCCATATTATAGTTATAGAGAGGTGGAATTATAAGCTTTGGGAGTTGGGTTGTTCATATGTTTTGACACCTGTAGCATGCCAAGAATACTTTATTTCCTTAAATATGTGATTTATAGATGGTATATAAACTTTATAATTTATAGGTCTTATTTAATTTGAATAATCTCTTGTTATATATAACGTTTGATCCTTAGTGGAGTTATGTTGTGAATTTAGAGATGAGATATAATAATGGGGACATCCCTATATCTCTGGGTTTTCTATCTATTAAGCACATCTAGTTTCTTTTACCAATTTCTCTATTATACTAGGGTTTTTATCTAAATTATAATTTTTGTGTTTCTTTTGTGTTTTTAGGGCATCTGACTAGGTATCTTTATACTCAATGATACACGAGACTTTATTCCCATACATGTTATATTTTTATAGATGATGCATGGTTCAATAATGATCTTAGTTGACATGGATATGCTAAAAAATTTATATATTCAATTTTTAGTGGTGATTAGTGGTTCTTGAAAATGGAATATTTCATTAGTGATCTCTTTATAAGATTTATTATAGTTGGGAGGTTTCTTTCCCAGTCATATGTTCATTATTCTCAATGGTATTCTCTTATTTATTAACTTCCTTTTTTGTGGTTTCCCATGTGAAATTGTTTTTAATGGTTGATGTCTCACACATTTATTTTATGTGTTGTTGTTTATTTATATATGGATATTGATTTTTAGATATATATATATATATATATATTATTATTTTTATATCTATTGAAGTTTATTGTATTTTAAGGACTCCTATGTATGTTATTCCTTTTTCGTATTAATATCTAGATCTTTTACTATTGAAGGTGGTCTTGTGGGGGTATACTCGACTTACACTCACCTAGTTGGAGTCCTAGTGGGTTAGGTTTGTCAGAATGATATCATAGAGGTTAATTCTTGGGATATATTTTGGATTTAGTGTTTTTTTAGGGGTTGGTCTAAGAATTTAGTTCTAAAGTGTCATAGAATCTTGAGTATATTTTATTAGACCAATGAACATAGTATTTTTGTAGTGTATAATATATCTATTCATTGAGAGTCTTGTAATCTCATAAGAAATTAAAAACACTAGGTCATCAATTTCAGTGTCTCATTTGGATATTATATTCATCATACAATGGTTAGTTGGGATCTTTCATGTTTTTCATGTGTTAGCTCACATAGATATGCTTAAATCACCACAAATCCATCCTAATAAATACATAATGAGACCCTATAAACAACTAGCTCAAGTGTAAAGTTAGGTCCCTAATGGTCTCATGCCAATGTTTGATTGCCTGAAAATAATTTTTTGAGCAATGAGATAATAAGTCATTAACCCAATTAAGAGGTATATTTTCCCGATAATATGAGGTAATAATTTCCTCTAATTATACATATGGTAAACCTTCATGATGAATATACGATATATTCTATTATTAGGGTGATACCACACATAGTTTGAGTGAATTTTTGACTTCCAAGGATGGAGGTAGTATATATTTTAAGGTGATATACATCCTTTGGTGATAGATGATTAGTTAGAGTCAATGAATCTTGATTTCATCTAGTTCAGAAACCCATTGGATAAATGGAGACTGTTTTATAGATTATTTCATGAAATAATAAGTTGATGATGGATATTATTTACTTGATCTGATGATAGTTATACTATATAATAGTTATAGTTTGAGTATTTTTTTCATGTAGTAAATAAATTAGGAAACATAAAAGATGATACTAGTATAAATGATGTTACACCTTCATTAGAACATCAAAATCATGAACAAGTATGTGTTATGATTCATATAACTCATGTGATACCCTTAGAAATTATTTTTTATGGTTTAATTAAAGATTTATAGTTTTATATATGTATTTTAAGAGAGTATTCAAGCGATATTTTTCTCTTTTTTATCCCCCCCACACCGGAGTCCTTGAGCAAGCATTAGTGGGTAGGAATTTCCTAGAATAAATTCATCCTAGTTTTAGAGTGGGAAAAATTTGTATTTGGGTCATTTATACTATATTATCAGTGTCCTTATTGGATTTTATTCTAATATTATTAGTTATATGTGTAAAAGTATTTAATTCACTTCCATTATCACCACCTCCAAATGGTCCTTATTCAGAACATAGAGCTGGAAGACAAAGCTTCAGGTAGAGACATGAGATGAATGAATTCAATTATGAAGTGTTAATTTTGGTTTTATGAGTTTCATATTATAGTGTGATCCTATACCAACCTATTTTTTAAGATAATCTTACCAATGGTGATAACCTTCAAAATTATATTTTTATTAATTTTCAAAAATCTTTTTTTGTGGTTGAGCAGTAACCCATTAAAGTATAAAATTATATTTAAATGAGAAAAAATAATCTTTCCAATAAAACCTTAATTTATCATATCATTTTATCCTATGTAAACCCCAAAAAAGAAGAAAATTACTCTACCCAAGCTCATTGTGAATGATATCATTGAATAAAATGTATATCTTATCCCATGTCTTGATAAACCCCTCTGTTTTTATTTTTCATTCAATAAAATCCTAAATTAAAATATAATTCTAAGTGGAAATCCATTCCAATTATGCTTTATTTGTACCAAAAAAATATATGTATCCATTATATTCTCATAAACCTCCATAAAGGAAACATTAATAGTAAATTTCAATTCCATCATAACCACCTTGTAATGCATTAGGAGATCAAGGGAATGTTCAGGATTCAATGGGACCAAGCCAAGTAAAGGTGCCACATTTTATTCTTTATTTCTCTCTTCAATTCCTCTAAACATGATATCCACTACTTCTATTATCACCCTCTTACTCACATTTTCCAAAAGTGTGATCTTATTTTCAGTAAAGAAAGGGGTATTTTGGGGCTTCCAATATGGAGAGATAAGATCCTATAGAGGATTGGTTTCTTATAATAGTGTAAAGGTATGTAGATGTTTACCTAGAAGTATTTATATTATTTACTTACTTTTTATATCTATTTTATAAACTAAATGTATTTCAAGACCACAATTATTTCATTTATATGGTACTAGGTAGCCCAATTCATCTCATGGAGTTATTGGTACAAAGGAAGACCTTATAGATAAAGGATTTATCAGTCCATGTGTGACTTATTCAACTAGTTGAAAGGATAAAAGTGGTTATTTAAGGTCAAACATAGGTAATAATGTCACTACCTTCAATTTTATGATGAAAAAAATCCAATAATAGTGTTTAGGAATCACTAGAGACTTTATTTGTTCCTAATGATGTTGTTGGGAGTGATGAATGCCATTATTGTGCTCATAAGACTAATGAACCTATTTTTCATTGTAAACATTTATGATATCCACATATAATATGGTTTAGGGAATTTTAATGTATTTTATTTTAGGATCAACTGGAATATTTTTAATATAACCATCATTTTGGAAAGCCTTCAAAGTTCAAATTGAAAAATTGAGAACTCTCTCTTTCCCAACATGTTTTCTCAAATGGAGGATTGGAAGTTTCCATTCTAAATGGAAGTTGATATGTATTATAATATAAAATTGGATTAGAAATATCATGTTTATTTATTCCCTTATATAAATATTCAGTACTCAGTTGATTGTGAAGGTGTTTGGGTAGATAATATTTATGTGGTTAGTTTTTATGGGAGATAGAGATCTATGTTACCTTTAATTGATGGTTCTTATTAGTTTGGCACTGAATATATATGAGATAGATATAAGTATCTTAAATTTTATCAATATTGGTTTTCCCCACTTCTTAAATGATTAAGGGGGTATGATACCGGTGATATTGATTTTTAGGTCGTGTGTAACTAGGTATCCTAAAGTGATATACCTATTTGATTTTATAATGGTTTAAAGAACATTATTCTATTATAAGGTTAGATAGTATTTTTCCCATGAGACTCACCCTATATTTTTTGTAATATTATTTTGAATAGGGGTAATTATAATGGAAAATGTTTCCTTAGTGGTTCAGGGATAACTAAATAAATTATCTTTATTATATGGAAATTATGGCTATAAGGAAGAGGATGTTGTTACATAGGTTGGTGTTTTGGTTGAATTAATTTTAGTTGTATTTATTCCAAGGTTTGGATCCAATAAAGAAGTTTCTTCTAAAAATTCAAGACCATACACTTCAGATTTATGCAATATTGGGTCATTAAAGAGATAAGTTTCATTAGTGAGGTGGTTTGAGTTGGTTGGTGTAGTTCCTTTATGTGATCATCTATAATTTTTATAAAGGAATGATGAAAGCCTTACTAAAAAATATATGGTGGTAGATGATATTGTGTATGCAGTAATAGTTGCATGTTTGATTCCCATTGTTGGAGTAAAATAGAATATCATAGTGATTTTTTATCATTATATTTTGTGTGAGTGATGTTTGTATATACACTATGATAAAATATGAAGAAGGGATAGAGGATATCTTGAGTATACATCCACCTTGAAATTATTTTTAGGTTGGTGTATTGTTGATGCACATAATAATAGGGTTTTATGGGAATTTATGGATCTTATTTCATGGTCCTCCATGTTAATAATTAAAATTTTAATCATATAAATCTTTTATAAGAATGGTCCTTATTAAAAAACCATGACCTCATCGATGTTGATGGTTTTTGGTTTTTATTTATGTGAATGTATGAATTTTTTATGGAATGATTTTTAGTTAGGAATCATGGAAATATTTGCATAATACAAGATTATTCTTTTTTCAAGGATTTCCCATAAAATGGTCTTGAGTATATCAATTCCTATGAGGAAATTTTTTTCAAGTAATAAGGTTCATATGAATGTTATGGGAAGAATTTTTTTTCCTATGTGTTATGTGTTCAAGGTTAATATATAATTTGGAATTTTATAAGTTTATGAATCATGTGTAGGAATTTATTATTATTTCATGTGATGTTTTATTATTAACTTCCTAGTTTGGTAGATTTAATTATTCTCCTTTTTCAAGGATGAAAATATTTAATGGTAATGATAATGTAAAGAATCGTTTTTTCTATGTTTGGACGTAACTCATAATTGAGTTTCAAGATCCAAAATCGTAAAAAGGGTAAAATAATAAATTCATCCAAGTAAATTATTTAAAGAAAATCACAATTTTTTCGTTGATCATGGGTCATGTTTTTTAGTCTTGGGTTTAGTTTTGGTAAACTTATGAGTACATTGAGTTTGAAGGGATATTTAATATTTATTTAATAAATAAATATTTATCCAATGCACGAAAATATTTATATCTCCTAAATTAATACCAATTAAAAAAATTTTCCCCATGTTTGTGTTTTTAAATGAGTTTTTACCTTGTAGGGGTATAATTTATGTGTTCAGGCTTCGAGTTTCATGACCAAACCATTACAGTTATTAAAATTTTACACAATTCACCCAATTTCTAGCTTATAAATATCCTAGTTATATCCCTTTTCTAAGGTTATAAATAATTTTATAACATGGAATATTAGGTTCAAATTGAATAAGATGGATCTATTCATGGTGGAGGAAAATGGAGTTGTTGGGGATCAAAGTTGTTATTACATGGCAACGAAAAAAATCCTAGAAACTTCTCCATAATAATTATGATTTAGGACACATAATGTTATTTTTTTCAACATTCACTGTGTGATTTCCATATATATAAATTATTTAAGATCAAATGTATTGTGGGAAATAATTTCATTTATTATACCTACTAATGAATTTTGAAGAATTATTGATGATTGGTTTTTATGGATATTTCATTGCATTGTGAATATTATAATTTCTCATATTTTCCATGATAATCATATTTAATCCTCAGATAATACATATTAATTGATTAATACATTAAAATAATATGCTTGGATATATATAATCACATTTTCTACTGATCTTCTTTCATCTTTATGTATCCCTTCACCCTCTCATAAAACAATGTTCAATGCCAGCCTCAGCAACATTCGGTGGTTTGATGGCAGTGGGTCTAGGTGGAGGTTCAGTTTGATGATAGAGAGTGGCATTGGTTAGGTGTATTATTAGTAAAATTGAATTTAAGGAATTATTTGATGATGTAAATAATTCAATACAGGTATTTGGATGATGAATCTAGTGTTGTATTTGATGGGGAGTAACATTAGGTGTAGTGGTGTTTATAACAATGTATGGAATGGCCACCGGAGGTGAGACAGTGGGACTAGAATAAGGAAGGAGAATAATGGGGTGAAAATAGTGGTGATGAAGTTCAATTAAATGAATAAATTAGTGATGATTCTAAATTTGGAGAAGAAAATCCAATTACACTATGTGTAGTCTATAAATATACACCATATACAGTTTTTGTATATGTCATGGGTTTCTAAAAAGTAGTTAAATATCATATGGTGTGTTTCTAATAAAATCACATCACGTATCATATATTTTTGGTGGATAGGGTTTCTCTAAACAAATATCACATGGTGTGTGACTTTAAATTAAACACTATTTAGTGACTGTGACCTGATCACTCAAACAATAATATATTGGGATACCACATTACCCCATAAGTTATCCCCAATCCCTAGGAATTGTGACTAGTTCCATGGTTCTTTGTGTGAAATTGGGGAGTGATTTACCCACTTTATATTAATAAACTATAAGAAAATAAAACTACCATGGACCAATGAAATGAATTCCATATAATAAAAAGCACAAAATATATAAAGGTTAATAATAAAAATATGTTCCTAATACATATTAATAAATATAAAACTAAATATCCCGTATCCAATTCCAACACTAATGGAAATATAACCCTTATCAAAAATGATCATTCATGGAAAAAAAGTCATCAAGACATTTATTATTACATGTAAGTACATAAAAAATAGACCATGAAACTATATGTCAACTGGAGTACACATTGAGAGTGTGAGTAGGTAATACTCAATTGGAATCCATATGTCTCAAAAAAATATGGAATACACTCAAGTGTGTGCTTTAGCTAAATCTAATTATTTAAATAAATATGTAAAATCATTTTAACCTGATACTATGTTGAATATTTAATGAATAAAAATATATCATGGTATAATATCAATCTTGATATGTAACTCCCTGTGATATAAGGATCCATACCTATCTTACCTACTGGGATACAATATCTCAAAGTATGAGATGATCTAGGAAGGAAGAAATATGATTTCCATCCCACTAAGACTAATAAAAAAGCATCTGGGGTTCACCATCCTTCCCAAATGGAAAGGGAATCATGTATAATGAGTTGGGGTAAATAATTTTTCAATCTCACGGGGAAGGGGTAATGAGTATAAAAATTCAAGGTATTGTGAGCCTATCCCAACTAATAACATATATATTGAATGTAGTTGTATCTAAGAACATTTTATAAATAATAATATACTCTTTTTAATATATTAGTCATATATAAAATTAGTAGCCATTCTGAAGGTGACATTATTATATATACAAAACATTGGGCTTCATATAGAAAAATAACAACATTGTAAACATATTAAATTAGTATTCATACTCCAGTAACAATTCCATCATAGTGTATGTAACTCTCAAAATATAAAAATATGTAATTTATTTCATAATCAATAATGATTTTCATATCAATTAGGTATAACTTAAAGTTATACATAATTATAACATAAAACATAATCAACCCACAAATAGTACATCACTAATTCCAAATAGGTACAAAAATATCAATACAAACATAGCATAAGTTATGATACACAATTATCTCTATGCTACTCAAAAATAAAAAATATATTAACTATAAGTTATGGGGTTTGTAGAAAGTAATGGCTCACTATACTATAGTAAAACAAATTTCTAACTCTTCTATTGATTAAAATTGGTGTGTAATATTAAAATAATAAGAAATAGATCAAGTTTGGTATCATTCGTAACCAATTCATACTCATGGTGTCCTAGGTAAGAGTATAATAAAATATTATTGTTGAATTTGAAACACCCATTGAAAAAACTAAATTCTTTTTCAAATAAGTTTTCATATTGAAAATCTATATTAAGAAAAATTATCATTTAAGAAAATTATTTTAATTTTTATGAATGATTTAATTATAAATATATTCTTTGTAAACACAATTAAGAAAAGTTCAATTGAGAAAGTAGGCTTATAAAATTAAGTTACATTTCAAAGTTCTTGTATGAAATCAAAAACAAGTCTAGTACTTTTCCGAAGTGGTGTAGATAGAATTTTCTGAATAATGAATTTTCTTGGGTATTAAACTAGTTAATAAAATCAAATATATTTAGGTATCAAATAATTAATTTCCACATAAATTAATCAATTGTTTTCCTCCCCACAAATACAAACTCTTAAAAAAGGAAAATTAGGGATCATTGAATTATAGCTTGTGTAAGTTAAAGTGTAAAATAATGATCTTCTTAACAATTTATATAAAAATGAAAAATAAATAATTATTTTAATTAAGTATGTTCACACCACTCGTTCTAAACCATTTACTCCATTCTAATGAGAATATTCTCATACCCAGTGTATGTATGTAAGGGTTCTATATGGAATCTCTAAAATTATGCTGGGAGTCTATCCCACTTACACAAGTGAATTGAAAATATATGGAAATTAAATTATGCACACACCATAATACATAAATAATAATTTCTTATCCAAATAATAAATTTATAATGGTCACAATACCTTAACAACATAATTAAAACTTAAGTACAAAAAAATACTCCACTATTTATATTTAAGAACAAGAATACTATTTATAGGTCTTATTTTATTTGAATAATCTCTTTTTATATATAACGTTTGATCCTTAGTGGAGTTATGTTGTGAATTTAGAGATGAGATATAATAATGGGGACATCCCTATATCTCTGGGTTTTCTATCTATTAATCACATCTAGTTTCCTTTACCAATTTCTCTATTATACTAGGGTTTTGATCTAACTTATAATTTTTGGGTTTCTTTTGTGTTTTTGGGGCATCTGACAAGGTATCTTTATACTAAATGATACATGGGACTTTATTCCCATACATGTTATGTTTTTATAGATGATGCATGGTTCAATAATGATCTTAGTTGACATGGAGATGCTAAAAAATTTATATATTCAATTTTTAGTGGTGATTAGTGGTTCTTGAAAATGGAATATTTCATTAGTGATCTCTTTATAAGATTTTTTATAGTTGGTAGGTTTCTTTCCTAGTCATATGTTCATTATTCTTAGTGGTATTCTCTTATGTATTCACATCCTTTTTTGTGGTTTCCCATGTGAAATTGTTTTGAATGGTTGATGTCTCACACATTTATTTTATGTATTGTTGTTTATTTATATATGGATATTGATTTTTAGATATATATATATATATATATATTATTTTTATATCTATTGAATTTTATTGTATTTTATGGCCTCCTATGTATGTTATTCCTTTTTAGTGTTAATATCTGTCTCTTTTACTATTAAAGGTGGTCTTGTGGTGGTATACTCGACTTACACTCACCTAGTTGGAGTCCTAGTGGGTTAGGTTTGTCAGAATGATATCATAGAGGTTAATTGCTTGGGATATATTTTGGATTTAGTGTTAGTTTAAGGATTGGTTTAAGAATTTAGTTCTAAAGTGTCATAGCATCTTGAGTATATTTTATTAGACCAATGAACATAGTATTGGTGTAGTGTATAATATATCTATTCATTGAGAGTCTTGTAATCTCATAAGAAATTAAAAACACTAGGTCATCAATTTCAATGTCTCATCTTGATATTATATTCATCATACAATGTTTAGTTGGGATTATTCATGTTTTTCATGTGTTAGCTCACATAGATTTTCTTAAATCACTCAAATCCATCCTAATAAATACATAATGAGACCCTATAAACAACTAACTCAAGTGTAAAGTTAGGTCCCTAAGGGTCTCATGCCAATGTTTGATTGCCTAAAAATAATTTTTTTAGCAATGAGATAATAAGTCATTAACCCAATTAAGAGGTATATTTTCCCGATAATATGAGGTAATAATTTCCTCCAATTATACATAGGGTAAGCCTTCATGATAAATAAACGATATATTCTATTATTACGGTGATACCACCCATAGTTTGAGTTAATTTTTGACTTCCAAGGATGAAGGTAGTATATATTTTAAGGTGATATACATCCTTTGGTGATAGAGGATTAGTTAGAGTCAATGAATCTTGATTTCATCTAGTTCATAAACCCATTGGCTAAATGGATACTGTTTTATAGATTATTTCATGAAATAATAAGTTGATGATGGATATTATTTACTTCATATCATGATAGTTATACTATATAATAGTTATATTTTGAGCATGTTTTCATGTAGTAAATAAATTATGAAACATAAAAGATGATACTAGTATAAATGATGTTACACCTTCATTAGAACATCAAAATCATGAACAAGTATGTGTTGTGATTCATATAACTCATGTGATACCCTTAGAAATTATTTTTGATCGTTTAATTCAAGATTTATAGTTTTATATATGTATTTTAAGAGAGTATTCAAGCTATATTTCTCTCTTTTGTATCCCCCCCCCACACTGGAGTCCTTGAGCAAGCATTGGTGTGTAGGAATTTCCTAGAATAAATTCATCCTAGTTTTAGAGTGGGAAAAAATTTGTATTTGGGTCATTTATACTATATTATTAGTGTCCTTCTTGGATTTTATTCTAATATTATTAGTTATATGTGTAAAAGTATTTAATTCACTTCTATTATCACCACCTCTAAATGGTCCTTATTCAGAACATAGAGCTGGAAGACAAAGCTTCAGGTAGAGACATGAGATGAATGAATTCAATTATGAAGTGTTAATTTTGGTTTTATGAGTTTCATATTATATTGTGATCCTATACCAACTTATTTATTAAGATACTCTTATCAATGGTGATAACCTTCAAAATTATATTTTTATTAATTTTCAAAAATCTTTTTTTGGTGGTTGAACAGTAACCCATTAAAGTATAAAATTATATTTAAATGAGGAAAAATAGTCTTTCCAATAAAACCTTAAGTTATCATATCATTTTATCCTATGTAAACCCCAAAAAAGAATAAAATTAATCTATGATATCTCCTTTTGAATGATATCCTTGAATAAAATGTATATCTTATCCCATGTCTTGATAAACCCCTCTGTTTTTATTTTTCATTCATTAAAATCCTAAATAAGAATATAATTCTGAGTGTAAATCCATTCCAATTATGCTTGATTTGTACCAAAAAAAAGATATGTATCCATTATATTCTCATAAACCTCCATATAGGAAACATTAATAGTAAATTTCATTTCCATCATAACCACCTTGTAATGCATTAGGAGATCAAGGGAATGTTCAGGATTCAATGGGACCAACACAAGTAAAGGTGCCACATTTTATTCTTGATTTCTATCTTCAATTACTATAACAATTATATCCACTAATTCTATTATCATCCTCTTACTCACATTTTCCAAAAGTGTGATCTTATTTTCAGAAAAGAGAGGGGTATTTTGTGGGCTTTCAATATGGAGAGATAAGATCCTGTAGAGGATTGGTTTCTTATAATAGTCTAACGGTATGTATATGTTTATCTAGAAGTATTTATAGTATTTAATTACTTTTTATATCTATTTTAGAATCTAAATTTATTTCAAGACCACAATTATTTCATTTATATGGTACTAGGTAGCCCAATTCATCTCATGGAGTTATTGGTACAAAGAAAGACCTTATAGATAAAGGATTTATCAGTCCATGTGTGACTTATTCAACTAGTTGAAAGGATAAGAGTGGTTATTGAAGGTCAAACATAGGTAATAATGTCACTACCTTCAATTTTATGAGGAGAAAAATCCAATAATAGTGTTTAGGAATCACTAGAGACTTTATTAGTTCATAATGATGTCGTTGGGGTGATGAATTCCCTTATTGTGCTCATAAGACTAATGAACCTATTTTTAATGGTAAAAATTGATGATATCCACATATAATATGGTTTAGGGAATTTTAATTTATTTTATTTTAGGATCAACTTGAATATTTTTAATATAACCCTCATTTTGGAAATCCTTCAAAGTTCAAATTGAAAAATTGAGAACTCTATCTTTCCCAGAATGTTGTCTCAAATGGAGGATTGGAAGTTTCCATTCTAAATGGAAGTTGATATGTATTATACAATAAAATTGGAGTAGAAATATCATGTTTATTTATTCCCTTATATAAATATTCATTACTCAATTGATTGTGAAGGTGTTTGGGTAGATAATATTTTTTTGGTTAGTTTTTATGGGAGATAGAGATCTATCTTAACTTTAATTGATGGTTCTCATTAGTTTGGCACTGAATATATATGAGATAGAGATAAGTATCTTAAATTTTATCAATATTGGTTTTCCCCACTTCTTAAATTATTAAGGGGGTATGATACTGGTGATATTGATTTTTACGTCATGTGTAACTAGGTATCCCAAAGTGATATACCTATTTGATTTTATAATGGTTTAAAGTACATTATTCTATTTTAAGGTTAGATTGTATTTTTTCCATGAGACTCACCCTATATTTTTTGTAATATTATTTTGAATAGGGGTAATTATAATGGAAAATGTTTCCTTAGTGGTTCGTGGATAACTAAATAAATTATCTTCATCATATGAAAATTCTGGCTATAAGGTAGATGATGTTGTTCCATAGGTTGGTGTTTTGGTTGCATTAATTTTAGTTGGATGTATTCCAAGGTTTGGATCCAATAAAGTAGTTTCTTCTAAAAAATCAAGACCATAAACTTTAGATTTATGCAATATTGGGTCATTGAAGAGATAAGTTTCATTAGTGAGGTGGTTTGAGTTGGTTGGTGTAGTTCCTTGATGTTATCATCTATAATTTTTATAAAGTAATGACGAAAACCTTACTAAAAAATATATGGTGGTAGATGATATTTTGTATGCAGTAATAGTTGCATGTTTGACTCCCATTGATGGAGTAAAATAGAATATCATAGTGATTTTTTATCATTATATTTTGTGTGAGCAATGTTTGTATATACACTATGATAAAATATGAAGAAGGGATAGAGGATATCTTGAGTATATATCCACCTTCAAAGTATTTTGGGGTTGGTGTATTGTTGATGCACATAATAATAGGGTTTTATGGGAATATATGGATCTTATTTTATGGTCCTCCATGTTAATAAATAAATTTTTATAGTGTAAATCTTTTATAAGAATGGTCCTTATTAAAAAACCATGACATCGTCTATGTTGATGGTTTTTAGTTTTTATTTATGTGAATGTATGAATTGTTTATGGAATTATTTTTAGTTAGGAATCATGGAAATATTTTCATAATACAAGATTATTCTTTTTTCAAGGATTTCCCATAAAATGGTCTTGAGTATATCAATTCCTATGAGGAAATTTTTTTTCAAGTAATAAGGTTCATATGAATGTTATGGGAATAATTCTTTTTCCTATGCATTCTGTGTTTGAGGTTTATATATAATTTGGACCTTTAGAATTTGATGAATCATGTGTAGGAATTTATTATTATTTCATGTGATGTTTTATTATTAACTTCCTAGTTTGGTAGATTGAATTATTCTCCTTTTTCAAGGATGAAAAGATTTAATGGTAATGATAATGTAAGGAATCATTTTTTTCTATGTTTGGACATAACTCATAATTGAGTTTCAAGATCCAAAACCGTAAAAAGGGTAAAATAATAAATTCATCCAAGTAAATGATTTAAAAAAATCACAATTTTTTCATTGATCGTGGGTCATGTTTTTTAGTCTTGGGTTTAGTTTTGGTATACTTATGAGTACGTTGAGTTTGAAGGGATATTTAATATTTATTTAATAAATAAATATTTATCCCATGCATGAAAATATTTATATCTCCTAAATTAATACCAATAAAAAAAATTATCCCCATGTTTGTGTTTTTAAATGAGTTTTTACATTGTAGGGGTATAATTCATGTGTTCAGGCTTCGAGTTTCATGACCAAACCATTACAGTTATTAAAATTTTACACAATTCACCCAATTTCTAGCTTATAAATATCCTAATTATATCCCTTTTCTAAGGTTATACATAATTTTATAACATGCAATATTAGGTTGAAATTGAATAATATGGATCTATTCATGGTGGAGGAAAATGGTGTCGTCGGGGATCAAAGTTGTTATTACATGGCAACGAAAAAAATCCTAGAAACTTCTCCATAATTATTATGATTTAGGAAACCTTATATTATTTTTTTCAACATTCACTATGTGATTTACATATATATAAATTATTTAAGATCCCATGGATCGTGGGTAATAATTTCATTTATTATCCCTACTAATGAATTTTGTGGAATTATGGATGATTGGTTTTTATGGATATTTCATTGCAATGTGAATATTATAATTTCTCATATTTTCCATGATAATCATATCGAATCCTCAGATAATACATATTAATTGATTAATACATTAAAATAATATGCTTGGATATATATAATCACATTTTCTACTGATCCTCTTTCATCATTATGTATCCCTTCACCCTCTCATAAAACAATGTTCAATGTCAGCCTCAGCAACATTCGGTGGTTTGATGGCAGTGGATCTAGGTGGAGGTTTAGTTTGATGATATAGAGTGGCATTGGTTAGGTGTATTATTAGTAAAATTGAATTTAAGGAATGATTTGATGATGTAAATAATTCAATACAGGTATTTGGATGATGAATCTAGTGTTGTATTTGATGAGGAGTAACATTAGGTGTAGTGGTGTTTATAACAATGGATGGAATGGCCACCGGAGGTGAGACAGTGGGACTAGAATAAGGAAAGAGAATAATGGGGTGAAAATAGTGGTGATGGAGGTCAATGAAATGAATAAATTAGTTAAGATTCTAAATTTGGAGAATAAAATCCAATTACACTGTGTGTAGTCTATAAATATACACCATATTCAGTTTTTGTATATGCCATGGGTTTCTACAAAGTAGTTAAATATCATATGGTGTGTTACTAATAAAATCACATCACGTCTCATATATTTTTGGTGGATAGGGTTTCTCTAAACAAATAAAACATGGTTTGTGACTTTAAATTAAACACTATTTAGTGACTGTGACCTGATCACTCAAAAAATAATATATTGGGATGCCACATTACCCCAGAAGTTATCCCCAATCCCTGGGGATGGTGACTAGTTCCATTGTTCTTTGTGTGAAATTGGGGAGTGATTTACCCACTTTATATTAATAAACTATAAGAAAATAAAACTACCATGGACCAATGAAATGAATTCCATATAATAAAAAGCACAAAATATATAAAGGTTAATAATAAAAATATGTTCCTAATACATATGAATAAATATAAAACTAAATATCCAGTATCCAATTCCAACACTAATGGAAATATAACCCTTATTAAAAATGATCATTCATGGAAAAAAAGTCATCAAGACATTTATTATTACATGTAAGTACCTAAAAAATAGACCATGAAACTATATGTCAACTGGAGTACACATTGAGAGTGTGAGCAGGTAATACTCAATAGGAATCCATATGTCTCAAAAAAAATATGGAATACACTCAGGGTGTGTGCTTTATCTAAATCAAATTATTTAAATAAATAATTAAAATCATTTTAACCTGATACTATGTTGAATATTTAATGAATAAAAATATATCATGGTATAATATCAATCTTGATATGTAACTCCCTATGCTATAAGGATCTATACCTATCTTACCTACTAGGATACTATATCTCAATGTATGAGATGATCTAGGAAGGAAGAAATATGATTTCCATCCCACTAAGACTAATAAAAAAGAAGTCAGGGTTCACCATCCTTCCCAAATGGAAAGGGAATCATGTATAATGAGTTGGGGTAAATAATTTTTCAGTCTCAAGGGGAAGGGGTAAGGAGTATAATAATTCAAGGTATTGTTAGCCAATCCCAACTAATAACCTATATATTTAAAGTAGTTGTATCTAAGAACCTTTTATAAATAATAATATACTCCTTTTAATATATTAATCATATATAAAATTAGTTGCCATTCTCAAGGTGACATTATTATATATACAAATCATTGGGCTTCATATAGAAAAATAACAACATTGTAAACATATTAAAGTAGTATTCATAGTCCAGTAACAATTCCATCATAGTGGATGTAACTCTCAAAATATAAAAATATGTAATTTATTTCAAAATCAATATTTATTTTCATAACAATTAGGTATAACATAATGTTATACATGATTATAACATAAAACATAATCAACCCACAAATAGTACATCACGAATTTTAAATAGTTACACAAATATCAATACAATCATAGCATAAGTTATGATACACAATTATCTCTATTCTACTCAAAAATAAAAATTATATTAACTATAAGTTATGGGGTTTATAGAAAGTAATGGATCACTATACTATAGTAAAACAAGTTTATAACTCTTCCATTTATTAGAATTGGTGTGTACTAATAAAATACTAAGAAATAGATCAAGTTTGGTATCATTCGTAACCAATTCATACTAATGGTGTCCTAGGTAAGAGTATAATAAAATATTATTATTGAATTTGAAACAGCCATTCAAAAAACTAAATTCCTTTTCAAATAAGTTTTCATATTGAAAATCTATATTAATAAAAATTAGCATTTAAGAAAATTATTTTAATTTTTATGAATGATTTACTTATAAATATATTCCTTGTAAACACAATTAAGAAAAGCTCAATTGAGAAAGTAGGCTTATGAAATTAAGTTACATTTCAAAGTTCTTGTATGAAATCAAAAACAAGTCTAGTACTTTTCAGAAGTGGTGTACATAGAATTTTCTGAATAATTTATTTTCTTGGGTATTAAACTAGTTAATGAAACCAAATATATTTAGGTATCAAATAATTAATTTCCACATAAATTAATCAAGTGTTTTCCTCCCCACTAATACAAACTCTTAAAAAAGGAAAATTATGGATCATTGAATTATAACTTGTGTGAGTTAAAGTGGAAATTAATGATCTTCTTAACAATTTATATAAAAATGAAAAATAAATAATTATTTTAATTAAGTATATTCACACCACTCGTTCTAATCCAATTAATCTATTCTAATGAGAATATTCTCATACCCAGTGTTTGTATATAAGGGTTTTATATGGAATCTCTAAAATTATGCTGGGATTCTATCCCACTTACACAAGTGAATCGAAAATATATGGAAATTAAATTATGCACACACCATAATACATAAATAATAATTTCTTATCCAAATAATAAATTTATAATGGTCACAATACCTTAACAACATAATTAAAACTTAAGTACAAAATAAATACTCCACTATTTATATTTAAGAACAAGAATACTATTTATAGGTCTTATTTTATTTGAATAATCTCTTGTTATATATAACGTTTGATCCTTAGTGGAGTTATGTTGTGAATTTAGAGATGAGATATAATAATGGGGACATCCCTATATCTCTGGGTTTTCTATCTATTAAGCACATATAGTTTCTTTTACCAATTTCTCTATTATACTAGGGTTTTGATCTAACTTATAATTTTTGTGTTTCTTTTGTGTTTTTGGGGCATCTGACTAGGTATCTTTATACTCAATGATACACGGGACTTTATTCCCACACATGATATGTTTTTATAGATGATGCATGGCACAATAATGATCTTAGTTGACATGGAGATGCTAAAAAATTTATATATTCAATTTTCAGTGGTGATTAGTGGTTCTTGAAAATGGAATATTTCATTAGTGATCTCTCTATAATATTTATTATAGTTAGGAGGTTTCTTTCCCAGTCATATGTTCATTATTCTTAGTGGTATTCTCTTATTTATTCACTTCCTTTTTTGTGGTTTCCCATGTGAAATTGTTTTGAATGGTTGATGTCTCACACATTTATTTTATGTATTATTGTTTATTTATATATGGATATTGATTTTTAGATATATATATATATATATTATTTTTATATCTATTGAAGTTTATTGTATTTTAAGGCCTACTATGTATGTTAGTCCTTTTTAGTGTTAATATCTAGCTCTTTTACTATTGAAGGTGGTCTTGTGGTGGTATACTCGACTTACACTCACCTAGTTGGAGTCCTAGTGGGTTAGGTTTGTCAGAATGATATCATAGAGGTTAATTCCGTGGGATATATTTTGGATTTAGTGTTAGTTTAAGTATTGGTTTAAGAATTTAGTTCTAATGTGTCATAGCATCTTGAGTATATTTTATTAGACCAATGAACATAGTATTGGTGTAGTGTATAATATATCTATTCATTGAGAGTCTTGTAACCTCATAAGAAATTAAAAATACTAGGTCATCAATTTGAGTGTCTCATCTTGATATTATATTCATCATACAATGGTTAGTTGGGATCTTTCATGTTTTTCATGTGTTAGCTCACATAGATATTCTTAAATCACTACAAATCCATCCTAATAAATACATAATGAGACCCTATAAACAACTAGCTCAAGTGTAAAGTTAGGTCCCTAATGGTCTCATGCCAATGTTTGATTGCCTGAAAATAATTTTTTGAGCAATGAGATAATAAGTCCTTAACCCAATTAAGAGGTATATTTTCCCAATAATATGAGGTAATAATTTCCTCCAATTATACATAGGGTAAACCTTCATGATAAATAGACGATATATTCTATTATTAGGGTGATACCACCCATAGTTTCAGTGAATTTTTGACATCCAAGGATGGAGGTAGTATATATTTTAAGGTGATATTCATCCTTTGGTGATAGAGGATTAGTTAGAGTCAATGAATCTTGATTTCATCTAGTTCAAAAACCCATGGCTAAATGGAGACTGTTTTATAGATTATTTCATGAAATAATAAGTTGATTATGGATATTATTTACTTGATCTCATGATAGTTATACTATATAATAGTTATAGTTTGAGCATGTTTTCATGTAGTAAATAAATTAGGAAATATAAAATATGATACTAGTATAAATGATGTTACACCTTCATTAGAACATCAAAATCATGACCAAGTATGTGTTCTGATTCATATAACTCATGTGATACCCTTAGAAATTATTTTTGATCATTTAATTCAAGATTTATAGTTTTATATATGTATTTTAAGAGAGTATTCAAGCGATATTTTTCTCTTTTGTATCCCCCCCCACACTGGAGTCCTTGAGCAAGCATTGGTGGGTAGGAATTTCCTAGAATAAATTCATCCTAGTTTTAGAGTGGGAAAAAATTTGTATTTGGGTCATTTATACTATATTATCAATTTCCTTCTCAGATTTTATTCTAATATTATTAGTTATATGTGTAAAAGTATTTAATTCACTTCCATTATCACCACCTCTAAATGGTCCTTATTCAGAACATAGAGCTGGAAGACAAAGCTTCAGGTAGAGACATGAGATGAATGAATTCAATTATGAAGTGTTAATTTTGGTTTTATGAGTTTCATATTATATTGTGATCATATACCAACCTATTTTTTAAGATACTATTATCAATGGTGATAACCTTCAAAATTATATTTTTATTAATTTTCAAAAATCTTTTTTTGGTGGTTGAACAGTAACCCATTAAAGTATAAAATTATATTTAAATGAGAAAAAATAATATTTCCAATAAAACCTTAAGTTATCATATCATTTTATCCTATGTAAACCCCAACAAAGAATTAAATTACTCTACGCTATCTCTTTGTGAATGATATCCTTGAATAAAATGTATATCTTATCCCATGTCTTGATAAACCCCTCTGTTTTTATTTTTCATTCATTAAAATCCTAAATAAAAATATAATTCTGAGTGGAAATCCATTCCAATTATGCTTGATATTTACCAGAAAAAAGATATGTATCCATTATATTTTCATAAACCTCCATATAGGAATCATTAATAGTAAATTTCATTTCCATCATAACCACCTTGTAATGCATTAGGAGATCAAGGGAATGTTCAGGATTCAATGGGACCAAGACAAGTAAAGGTGCCACATTTTATTCTTGATTTCTATCTTCAATTCCTCTAACCATGATATCCACTAATTCTATTATCATTCTCTTACTCACATTTTCCAAAAGTGTGATCTTATTTTCAGTAAAGAGAGGGGTATTTTGTGGGATTTCAATATGGAGAGATAAGATCCTGTAGAGGATTGGTTTCTTATAATAGTCTAACGGTATGTAGATGTTTATCTAGAAGTATTTATAGTATTTACTTACTTTTTATGTCTATTTTAGAATCTAAATGTATTTCAAGACCACAATTGTTTCATTTATAGGGTACAAGGTAGCCCAATTCATCTCATGGAGTTATTGGTACAAAGGAAGACCTTATAGATAAAGGATTTATCAGTCCATGTGTGACTTATTCAACTAGTTGAAAGGATAAAAGTGGTTATTTAAGGTCAAATATAGGTAATAATGTCACTACCTTCAATTTTATGAGGAGAAAAATCCAATAATAGTGTTTAGGAATCACTAGAGACTTTATTAGTTTCTAATGATGTCGTTGGGAGTGATGAATGCCCTTATTGTGCTCATAAGACTAATGAACCTATTTTTAATGGTAAACATTGATGATATCCACATATAATATGGTTTAGGGAATTTTAATGTATTTTATTTTTGGATCAACTTGAACATTTTTAATATGACCCTCATTTTGGAAAGCCTTCAAAGTTCAAATTGAAAAATTGAGAACTCTCTCTTTCCCAACATGTTTTCTCAAATGGAGGATTGGAAGATTCCATTCTAAATGGAAGTTGATATGTATTATACAATAAAATTGGAGTAGAAATATCATGTTTATTTATTCCCTTATATAAATATTCAGTACTCAGTTGATTTTGAAGGTGTTTGGGTAGATAATCTTTATGTGGTTAGTTTTTATGGGAGATAGAGATCTATCTTCCCTTTAATTGATGGTTCTCATTAGTTTGGCCCTGAATATATATGAGATAGACATAAGTATCTTAAATTTTATCAATATTGGTTTTCCCCACTTCTTAAATGATTAAGGGGGTATGATAATGGTGATACTGATTTTTAGGTCGTGTGTAACTAGGTATCCCAAAGTTATATACCTATTTGATTTTATAATGGTTTAAACTACATTATTCTATTCTAAGGTTAGATAGTATTTTCCCATGAGACTCACCCTATATTTTTTGTAATATTATTTTTAATATGGGTAATTATATTGGAAAATGTTTCCTTAGTGGTTCGGGGATAACTAAATAAATTATCTTCATAATATGGAAATTCTGGGTATAAGGTAGAGGATGTTGTTCCAGAGGTTGGTGTTTTGGTTGCATTAATTTTAGTTGGATTTATTCCAACTTTTGGATCCAATAAAGTAGTTTCGTCTTAAAATTCAAGATCTTACACTTTATATATATGCAATATTGGGTCATTGAAGAGATAAGTTTCATTAGTGGGGTGGTTTGAGTTGGTTGGTTTAGTTCCTTGATGTGATCATCTATAATTTTCATAAAGGAATGACGAAAACCTTACTAAAAAATTTATGGTGGTAGATGATATTGTGTATGCAGTAATAGTTACATGTTTGATTCCCATTGTTGGAGTAAAATAAAATATCATAGTGATTTTTTATCATTATATTTTGTGTGAGTGATGTTTGTATATACATTATGATAAAATATGAAGAAGGGATAGAGGATATCTTGAGTATACATCCACCTTGAAAGTATTTTGGGGTTGGTGTATTGTTGATGCATATAATAATAGGGTTTTATGGGAATTTTTGGATCTTATTTCATGGTCCTCTATGTTAATAATTAAATTTTTATAGTATAAATATTTTATAAGAATGGTCCTTATTAAAAAACCATGACCTCGTCGATGTTGATGGTTTTTAGTTTTTATTTATGTGAATGTATGAATTGTTTATGGAATGATTTTTAGTTAGGAATCATGGAAATATTTTTATAATACAAGATTATTCATTTTTCAAGGATTTCCCATAAAATGGTCTTGAGTATATCAATTTCTATGAGGAAATTGTTTTCAAGTAATAAGGTTCATATGAATGTTATGGGAAGAATTTTTTTTCCTATGTGTTCTCTATTCTAGGTTTATATATAATTTGGACCTTTACAAGTTGATGAATCATGTGTAGGAATTTATTATTATTTCATGTGATGTTTTATTATTAACTTCCTAGTTAGGTAGATTGAATTATTCTCCTTTTTCAAGGATGAAAAGATTTAATGGTAATGATAATGTAAAGAATAATTTTTTTCTATGTTTGGATGTAACTCATAATTGAGTTTCAAGATCCAAAACCGTAAAAAGGGTGAAATAATAAATTCATCCAAGTAAATGATTTAAAAAAATCAAAATTTTTTCATTGATCGTGGGTCATGTTTTTTAGTCTTGGGTTTAGTTTTGGTAAACTTATGAGTACGTTGAGTTTGAAGGGATATTTAATATTTATTTAATAAATAAATATTTATCCCATGCATGAAAATATTTATATCTCCTAAATTAATACCAATAAAAAAAATTATCCCCATGTTTGTGTTTTTAAATGAGTTTTTACCTTGTAGGGGTATAATTTATGTGTTCAGGCTTCGAGTTTCATGACCAAACCATTACAGTTATAAAAATTTTACACAATTCACCCAATTTCTAACTTATAAATATCCTAGTTATATCCCTTTTAAAAGGTTATACATAATTTTATAACATGGAATATTAGGTTGAAATTGAATAATATGGATCTATTCATGGTGGAGGAAAATGGTGTTGTTGGGGATCAAAGTTATTATTACATGGCAACGAAAAAAATCCTAGAAACTTCTCCATAATTATTATGATTTGGGAAACATAATGTTATTTTTTTCAACATTCACTGTGTGATTTCCATATATATAAATTATTTAAGATCCCATGGATTGTGGGTAATAATTTCATTTATTATCCCTACTAATTAATTTTGAGGAATTATTGATGATTGGTTTTTATGGATATTTCATTGCATTGTGAATATTATAATTTCTCATATTTTCCATGATAATCATATCAAATCCTCATATAATACATATTAATTGATTAATACATTAAAATAATATGCTTGGATATATATAATCACATTTTCTACTGATCCTCTTTCATCTTTATGTATCCCTTCACCCTCTTATAAAACAATGTTCAATGCCAGCCTCAGCAACATTCAATGGCTTGATGGCAGTGGATCTAGGTGGACGTTCAGTTTGATGATAGAGAGTGCCATTGGTTAGGTGTATTATTAGTAAAATTGAATTGATGGAATGATTTTATGATGTAAATAATTCAATACAGGTATTTTGGATGATGAATCTAGTGTTGTATTTGACAGGGAGTAACATTAGGTGTAGTGGTGTTTATAACAATGGATGGAATGGCCACCGGAGGTGAGATAGTGGGACTAGAATAAGGAAGGAGAATAATTGGGTGAAATAGTGGTGATGAAGGTCAATGAAATGAATAAATTAGTGAATATTCTAAATTTGGAGAAGAAAATCCAATTACACTGTGTGTAGTCTATAAATATACACCATATTCAGTTTTTGTATATGTCATGGGTTTCTACAAAGTAGTTAAATATCATATGGTGTGTTACTAATAAAATCACATCACGTATCATATATTTTTGGTGGATAGGGTTTCTCTAAACAAATATCACATGGTGTGTGACTTTAAATTAAACACTATTTAGTGACTGCGACCAGATCACTCAAACAATAATATATTGGGATGCCACATTACCCCAGAAGTTATCCCCAATCCCTGGGGATGGTGACTAGTTCCATAGTTCTTTGTGTGAAATTGGGGAGTAATTTACCCACTTTATATTAATAAACTATAAGAAAATAAAACTACCATGGACCAATGAAATGAATTCCATATAATAAAAAGTACAAAATATATAAAGGTTAATAATAAAAATATGTTCCTAATACATATGAATAAATATAAAACTAAATATCCAGTATCCAATTCCAACACTAATTGAAATATAACCCTTATTAAAAATGATCATTCATGGAAAAAAAGTCATCAAGACATTCATTATTACATGTAAGTACCTAAAAAATAGACCATGAAACTATATGTCAATTGGAGTACACATTGAGAGTGTGAGCAGCTAATACTCAATAGGAATCCAAATGTCTCAAAACAAATATGGAATACACTCAAGTATGTGCTTAAGCTAAATCTAATTATTTAAATAAATATGTAAAATCATTTTAACCTGATACTATGTTGAGTATTTAATAAATAAAAATATATCATGGTATAATATCAATCTTGATATGTAACTCTCTATGCTATAAGGATCCATACCTATCTTACATACTAGGATACTATATCTCAAAGTATGAGATGATCTAGGAAGGAAGAAATATGATTTTCATCCCACTAAGACTAATAAAAAAGCAGTCAGGGTTCACAATCCTTCCCAAATGGAAAGTTAATCATGTATAATGAGTTGGGGTAAATAATTTTTCAATCTCAAGGGGAAGGGGTAAGGAGTATAATAATTCAAGGTATTGTGAGCCTATCCCAACTAATAACATATATATTGAAATTAGTTGTATCTAAGAACCTTTTATAAATAATAATATACTCCTTTTAATATATTAATCATATATAAAATTAGTATCCATTCTCAAGGTGACATTATTATATATACAAATCATTGGGCTTCATATAGAAAAATAAAAAACATTGTAAACATATTAAAGTAGTATTCATACTCCAGTAACAATTCCATCATAGTGGATGTAACTCTCAAAATATAAAAATATGTAATTTCTTTCATAATCAATATTGATTATCATATCAATTAGGTATAACTTAATGTTATACATGATTATAACATAAAACATAATCAACCCACAAATAGTACATCACGAATTCCAAATTGGTACCCAAATATCAATACAAACATAGCATAAGTTATGATACACAATTATCTCTATGCTACTCAAAAATAAAAATTATATTAACTATGAGTTATGGGGTTTGTAGAAAGTAATGGCTCACTATACTGTAGTAAAACAAGTTTCTAACTCTTCCATTGATTAAAATTTGTGTGTACTAATAAAATTCTAAGAAAAAGATCATGTTTGGTATCATTCTTAACCAATTCATACTCATGGTGTCCTAGGTAAGAGTATAATAAAATATTATTGTTGAATTTGAAACACCCATTCAAAAAACTGAATTCCTTTTCAAATAAGTTTTCATATTGAAAATCTATATTAAGAAAAATTAGCATTTAAGAAAATTATTTTAATTTTTATGAATGATTTACTTATAAATATATTCTTTGTAAACACAATTAAGAAAAATTCAATTGATAAAGTAGGCTTATGAAATTAAGTTACATTTCAAAGTTCTTGTATGAAATCAAAAACAAGTCTAGTACTTTTCAGAAGTGGTGTAGATAGAATTTTCTGAATAATGTATTTTCTTGGGTATTAAACTAGTTAATGAAACCAAATATATTTAGGTATTAAATAATTAATTTCCACATAAATTAATCAAGTGTTTTCCCCCCCACTAATACAAGCTCTTAAAAAATGAAAATTATGGATCATTGAATTATAACTTGTGTAAGTTAAAGTGGAAATTAATGATCTTATTAACAATTTATATAAAAATGAAAAATAAATAATGATTTTAATTAAGTATGTTCACACCACTCGTTCTAATCCATTTACTCCATTCTAATGAGAATATTCTCATACCCAGTGTATGTCTCTAAGGGTTCTGTATGGAATCTCTAAAATTATGTTGGGAGTCTATCCCACTTACACAAGTGAATCGAAAATATATGGAAATTAAATTATGCACACATCATAATACATAAATAATAATTTCTTATCCAAATAATAAATTTATAATGGTCACAATACCTTAACAACATAATTAAAACTTAAGTACAAAATAAATACACCACTATTTATATTTAAGAACAAGAATACTATGTATAGGTCTTATTTTATTTGAATAATCTCTTGTTATATATAACGTTTGATCCTTAGTGGAGTTATGTTGTGAATTTAGAGATGAGATATAATAATGGGTACATCCCTATATCTCTGGGTTTTCTATCTATTAAGCACATCTAGTTTCTTTTACCAATTTCTCTATTATACTAGGGTTTTGATCTAACTTATAATTTTTGTTTTTCTTTTGTGTTTTTGGGGAATCTGACTAGGTATCTTTATACTCAATGATACACAGGACTTTATTCCCAAACATGTTATGTTTTTATAGATGATGCATGGTTCAATAATGATCTTAGTTGACATGGAGATGCTAAAAAATTTATATATTCAATTTTTAGGGGTGATTAGTGGTTCTTGAAAATGGAATATTTCATTAGTGATCTCTTTATAAGATTTATTATAGTTGGGAGGTTTCTTTCCCAGTCATATGTTCATTATTCTTAGTTGTATTCTCTTATGTATTCACTTCCTTTTTTGTGGATTCCCATGTGAAATTTTTTTGAATGGTTGATGTCTCACACATTTATTTTATGTATTGTTGTTTATTTATATATGTATATTGTTTTTTAGATATATATATATATATATTATTTTTATATCTACTGAATTTTATTGTATTTTAAGGCCTCCTATGTATGTTATTCCTTTTTAGTGTTAATATCTAGCTCTTTTACTATTGAAGGTGGTCTTGTGGTGGTATACTCGACTTACACTCACCTAGTTGGGGTCCTAGTGGGTTAGGTTTGTCAGAATGATATCATAGAGGTTAATTCCTTGGGATATATTTTGGATTTAGTGTTAGTCTAAGGATTGGTTTAAGAATTTAGTTCTAAAGTGTCATAGCATCTTGAGTATATTTTATTAGAACAATGAACATAGTATTGGTGTAGTGTATAATATATCTATTCATTGAGATTCTTGTAATCTCATAAGAAATTAAAAACACTAGGTCATCAATTTCAGTGTCTCATCTAGATATTATATTCATCATACAATGGTTGGTTGGGATCTTTCATGTTTTTCATGTGCTAGCTCACATAGATATACTTAAATCACTACAAATCCATCCTAATAAATACATAATGAGACCCTATAAACAACTAGATCAAGTGTAAAGTTAAGTCCCTAATGGTCTCATTCCAATGTTTGATTGCCTGAAAATAATTTTTTGAGCAATGAGATAATAATTCATTAACCCAATTAAGAGGTATATTTTCCCAATAATATGAGGTAATAATTTCCTCCAATTATACATAGGGTAAACCTTCATGTTAAATAGATGATATATTATATTATTAGGGTGATACCACCCATAGTTTGAGTGAATTTTTGACTTCCAAGGATGAAGGTAGTATATATTTTAAGGTGATATACATCCTTTGGTGATAGAGGATTAGTTAGAGTCAATGAATCTTGATTTCATCTAGTTCAAAAACCCATTGGCTAAATGGAGACTGTTTTATAGATTATTTCATGAAATAATAAGTTGATGATGGATATTATTTACTTGATATCATGATAATTATACTATATAATAGTTTTAGTTTGAGAATGTTTCCATGTAGTAAATAAATTAAGAAACATAAAAGATGATACTAGTATAAATGATGTTACACCTTCATTAGAACATCAAAATCATGAACAAGTATGTGTTGTGATTCATATAACTCATTTGATACCCTTAGAAATTATTTTTGATGGTTTAATTCAAGATTTATAGTTTTTATATATATTTTAAGAGAGTATTCAAGCGATATTTTTCTCTTTTGTATCCCCCCCACACTAGAGCCCTTGAGCAAGCATTAGTGGGTAGAAATTTCCTAGAATAAATTCATCCAAGTTTTAGAGTGGGAAAAAATTTGTATTCGGGTCATTTATACTATATTATCAGTGTCCTTCTTGGATTTTATTCTAATATTATTAGTTATATGTGTAAAAGTATTTAATTCACTTCCATTATCACCACCTCCAAATGGTCCTTATTCAAAACATAGAGCTGGAAGACAAAGCTTCAGGTAGAGACATGAGATGAATAAATTCAATTATAAAGTGTTAATTTTGGTTTTATGAGTTTCATATTATAGTGTGATCCTATACCATCCTATTTTTTAAGATAATCTTACCAATGGTGATAACCTTCAAAATTATATTTTTATTAATTTTCAAAAATCTTTTTTTGGTGGTTGAATAGTAACCCATTAAAGTATAAAATTATATTTAAATGAGAAAAAATAATCTTTACAATAAAACCTTAAGTTATAATATCATTTTAACCTATGTAAACCCCAAAAAAGAAGAAAAATACTCTACCCTACCTCCTTGTGAATGATATCCTTGAATAAAATGTATATCTTATCCCATGTCTTGATAAACCCCTCTGTTTTTATTTTTCATTCATTAAAATCCTAAATAAAAATATAATTCTAAGTGGAAATCCATTCCAATTATGCTTTATTTGTACCAAAAAAAGATATGTATCCATTATATTCTCATAAACCTCCATATAGGAAACATTAATAGTAAATTTCATTTCCATCATAACCACCTTGTAATGCATTAGGAGATCAAGGGAATGTTCAGGATTCAATGGGACCAAACCCAGTAAAGGTGACACATTTTATTCTTGATTTCTCTCTTCAATTCCTCTACCCATGATATCCAATACTTCTATTATCACCCACTTACTCACATTTTCCAAAATTGTGATCTTATTTTCTATAAAGAGAGGTGTATTTTTTGGGCTTCCAATATGGAGAGATAAGATCCTGTATAGGATTGGTTTCTTATAATAGTGTAACGGTATGTAGATTTTTATCTAGAAGTATTTATAGTATTTACTTACTTTTTATATCTATTTTAGAATCTAAATGTATTTCAAGACCACAATTATTTCATTTATAGGGTACTAGGTAACCCAATTCATCTCATGGAGTTATTGGTACAAAGGAAGACCTTATAGATAAAGGATTTATCAGTCCATGTGTGACTTATTCAACTAGTTGAAAGGATAAAAGTGGTTATTGAAGGTCAAAAATAGTTAATAATGTCACTACCTTTAATTTTATGAGGAGAAAACCCTAATAATAGTGTTTATGAATCACTAGAGACTTTATTAGTTCCTAATGATGCAATTGGGAGTGATGACTGCCCTTATTGTTCTCATAAGACTAATGAACCTATTTTTAATGGTGAACATTGATGATATCCACATATAATATGGTTTAGGGAATTTTAATGTATTTTATTTTAGGATCAACTTGAATATTTTTAATATAACCCTCATTTTGGAAAGCCTTCAAAGTTCAAATTGAAAAATTGAGAACTCTCTCTTTCCCAACATGTTGTCTCAAATGGAGGATTGGAAGTTTCCATTCTAAATGGAAGTTGATATGTATTATACAATAAAATTTGAGTAGAAATATCATGTTTAAATATTCACTTATATAAATATTCAGTACTCAGTTGATTTTGAAGGTGTTTGGGTAGATAATCTTTATGTGGTTAGTTTTTGTGGGAGATAGAGATATATCTTACCTTTAATTGATGGTTCTCATTAGTTTGGAACTGAATATATATGAGATAGAGATAAGTATCTTAAATTTTATCAATATTGGTTTTCCCCACTTCTTAAATGATTAAGGGGGTATGATACTGGTGATATTTATTTTTAGGTCGTGTGTAACTTGGTATCCTAAAGTGATATACCTATTTGATTTTATAATGGTTTAAAGTACATTATTCTATTCTAAGGTTAGATAGTATTTTTCCCATGAGACTCACCCTATATTTTTTGTAATATTATTTTGAATAGGGTTAATCATAATGGAAAATGTTTTCTTAGTGGTTCGGGGATAACTAAATAAATTATCTTCATCATATGAAAATTTTGGCTATAAGGTAGAGGATGTTGTTCAATAGGTTGGTGTTTTGGTTGCATTAATTTTAGTTGGATGTATTCCAAGTTTTGGATCCAATAAAGTAGTTTCGTCTAAAAAATCAAGACCATACACTTTAGATTTATGCAATATTGGGTCATTGAAGAGCTAAGTTTCATTAGTGAGGTGGTTTGAGTTGGTTGGTGTAGTTCCTTGATGTGATCATCTATAATTTTTATAAAGGAATGACGAAAACTTTACTAAAAAATTTATGGTGGTAGATGATATTGTGTATGTAGTAATAGTTGCATGTTTGATTCCCATTGTTGGAGTAAAATAGAATATCATAGTGATTTTTTATCATTATATTTTTTGTGAGCGATGTTTGTATATACACTATGATAAAATATGAAGAAGGGATAGAGGATATCTTGAGTATACATCCACCTTGAAAGTATTTTGGGGTTGGTGTATTGTTGATGCACATAATAATAGGGTTTTATGGGAATTTATGGATCTTATTTCATGGTCCTCCATGTAAATAATTAAATTTTTATAGTATAAATCTTTTATAAGAATGGTCTTTATTAAAAAACCACGACCTCGTCGATGTTGTTGGTTTTTAGTTTTTATTTATTTGAATGTATAAATTGTTTATGGAATTTTTTTTAGTTAGGAATCATGGAAATATTTTCATAATACAAGATTATTCTTTTTTCAATGATTTCCCATAAAATGGTCTTGAGTATATCAATTCCTATGAGGAAAGTTTTTTCAAGTAATAAGGTTCATATGAATATTATGGGAAGAATTTTTTTCCTATGTGTTCTGTGTTCGAGGTTTATATATAATTTGGACCTTTAGAAGTTGATGAATCATGTGTAGGAATTTATTATTATTTCATGTGATGTTTTATTATTAACTTCCTAGTTTGGTAGATTGAATTATTCTCCTTTTTCAAGGATGAAAAGATTTAATGGTAATGATAATATAAAGAATCATTTTTTTCTATGTTTGGATGTAACTCATAATTGAGTTTCAAGATCCAAAACCATAAAAAGGTTAAAATAATAAATTCATCCAAGTAAATGATTTAAAAAAATCACAATTTTTTCATTGATCGTGGGTCATGTTTTTTAGTCTTGGGTTTAGTTTTGGTAAACTTATGAGTACATTGAGTTTGAAGGGATATTTAATAATTATTTAATAAATAAATATTTAGCCCATGAATGAAAATATTTATATCTCCTAAATTAATACCAATAAAAAAAATTATCCCCATGTTTGTGTTTTTAAATGAGTTTTTACCTTGTAGGGGTATAATTTATGTGTTCAGGCTTCGAGTTTCATGACCAAACCATTACAGTTATTAAAATTTTAGACAATTCACCCAATTTCTAGCTTATAAATATCCTAGTTATATCACTTTTCTAAGGTTATACATAATTTTATAACATGGAATATTAGGTTTAAATTGAATAAGATGGATCTATTCATGGTGGAGGAAAATGGGGTTGTCGGGGATCAAAGTTGTTATTACATGGCAACGAAAACAATCCTAGAAACATCTCCATAATTATTATGATTTAGGACACATAATGTAATTTTTTTCAACATTCACTGTGTGATTTCCATATATATAATTTATTTAAGATCCCATGTATTGTGGGTAATAATTTCATTTATTATCCCTACTAATGAATTTTTAGGAATTATTGATGATTGGTTTTTATGGATATTTCATTGCATTGTGAATATTATAATTTCTCATATTTTCCATGATAATCATATAGAATCCTCAGATAATACATATTAATTGATTAATACATTATAATAATATGCTTGGATATATATAATCACATTTTCTACTGATCCTCTTTCATCTTTATGTATCCCTTCACCATCTCATAAAACAATGTTCAATGCCATCCCCAGCAACATTCGGTGGTTTGATGGCAGTGGATCTAGGTGGAGGTTCAGTTTGATGATAGGGAGTGGCCTTGGTTAGGTGTATTATTAGTAAAATTGAATTGAAGGAATGATTTGATGATGTAAATAATTCAATACAGGTATTTGGATGATGAATCTAGTGTTTTATTTGACAGGTAGTAACATTAGGTGTAGTGGTGTTTATAACAATGGATGGAATGGCCACCATAGGTGAGACAGTGGGACTAGAATAAGGAAGTATAATAATGGGGTGAAAATAGTGGTGATGAAGGTCCATGAAATGAATATATTAGTGAAGATTCTAAATTTGGAGAAGAAAATCCAATTACACTATGTGTATTCTATAAATATACACCATATTCAGTTTTTGTATATGTCATGGGTTTCTAAAAAGTAGTTAAATATCATATGGTGTGTTACTAATAAAATCACGTCACGTCTCATATATTTTTGGTGGATAGGGTTTCCCTAAAAAAATATCACATGGTGTGTGACTTTAAATTAAACACTATTTAGTGACTATGTCCTGATCACACAAACAATAATATATTGGGATGCCACATTACCCCAGAAGTTATCCCCAATCCCTGGGGATGGTGACTAGTTCCATGGTTCTTTGTGTGAAATTGTGGAGTGATTTACCCACTTTATATAAATAAACTATAAGAAAATAAAACTACCATGGACCAATGAAATAAATTCCATATAATAAAAAGCACAAAATATATAAAGGTTAATAATAAAAATATGTTCCTAATACATATGAATAAATATAAAACTAAATATCTAGTATCCAATTCCAACACTAATGGAAATATAACCCTTATTAAAAATGATCATTCATGGAAAAAAAATCATCAAGACATTTATTATTACATGTAAGTACCTAAAAAATACACCATGAAACTATATGTCAACTGGAGTACACATTGAGAGTGTGAGCAGGTAATACTCAATAGGAATACATATGTCTCAAAAAAATATGGAATACACTCAAGTTTGTGATTTATCTAAATCTAATTATTTAAATAAATATGTAAAATCATTTTAACCTGATACTATGTTAAATAATTTATGAATAAAAATATATCATGGTATAATATCAATCTTGGTATGTAACTCCCTGTGCTATAAGGATCCATACCTATCTTACCTACTAGGATACTATATCTCAAAGTATGAGATGATCTAGGAAGGAATAAATATGATTTCCATCCCACTAAGACTAATAAAAAAGCAGTCAGGGTTCACCATCCTTCCCAAATGGAAAGGGAATCATGTATAATGAGTTGGGGTAAATAATTTTTCAATCTCAATGGGAAGGGGTAAGGAGTATAATAATTCAAGGTATTGTGAGATTATCCCAACTAATAACATATATATTTAAATTAGTTTTATCTAAGAACCTTTTATAAATAATAATATACTCCTTTTAATATATTAATCATATATAAAATTAGTAGCCATTCTCAAGGTGACATTATTATATATACAAATCATTGGGCTTCATATAGAAAAATAACAACATTGTAAACATATTAAAGTAGTATTCATACTCCAGTAACAATTCCATCATAGTGGATGTAACTCTCAAAATATAAAAATATGTAATTTATTTAATAATCAATATTGATTGTCATATCAATTAGGTATAACTTAATGTTATACATGATTATAACATAAAACATAATCAACCCACAAATATTACATCACGAATTCCAAATAGGTACACAAATATCAATACAAACATAGCATAAGTTATGATACACAATTATCTCTATGCTACTCAAAAATAAAAATTATATTAACTATAAGTTATGGGGTTTTTAGAAAGTAATGGCTCACTATACTATAGTAAAACAAGTTTCTTACTCTTCCATTTATTAAAAATGGTGTGTACTAATAAAATACTAAGAAATAGATCAAGTTTGGTATCATTCGTAACCAATTCATACTCATGGTGTCCTAGGTAAGAGTATAATAAAATATTATTGTTGAATTTGAAAAACCCATTCAAAAAACTGAATTCATTTTCAAATAAGTTTTCATATTGAAAATCTATATTAAGAAAAATTAACATTTAAGAAAATTATTTTAATTTTTATGAATGATTTACTTATAAATATATTCTTTGTACACACAATTAAGAAAAGTTCAATTGAGAAATTAGATTTTTGAAATTAATTTACATTTCAAAGTTCTTGTATGAAATCAAAAACAAGTCTAGTACTTTTCAGAAGTGGTGTAGATAAAATTTTCTGAATAATTTATTTTCTTGGGTATTAAACTGGTTAATGAAACCAAATATATTTAGGTATCAAATAATTAATTTTCACATAAATTAATCAAGTGTTTTCATCCCCACTAATATAAACTCTTAAAAAAGGAAAATTATGGATCATTGAATTATAACTTGTGTAAGTTAAAGTGGAGATTTATGATCTTCTTAAGAATTTATATAAAAATAAAAAATAAATAATGATTTTAATTAAGTATGTTCACACCACTTGTTCTAATCCATTTACTCCATTCTAATGAGAATACTCTCATACCCCTTGTATTTCTATAAGGGTTCTATATGGAATCACTAAAATTATGCTGGGAGTCTATCCCACTTACACAAGTGAATCGAAAATATATGGAAATTAAATTATGCACACACCATAATACATAAATAATAATTTCTTATCCAAATAATAAATTTATAATGGTCACAATACCTTAACAACATAATTAAAACTTAAGTACAAAATAAATACTCCACTATTTATATTTAAGAACAAGAATACTATTTATTATTCATTATGAGTAAATTAAACCATAATCAGGATCTTAAACTTTCCCTTTCCTATTTTACATAGAGAGGAGAAGGGAATAAATTTATAACATCAATAATATATAGAGAAGAGAAACATATTATATATATTACCAATATCAAAAAAATATAAAATAATACTTAATTCTCAATTTGGGATTAATAAATTATTAAAAAATAATTTAAACTATAATTTAAAATCTTTTTTGCAGAGTAAAGTTATTTAAATATCTAATTAAGGTCTTCAATAAAAACCCTTGATTTATATATCTTGAAAGTAATCATAATTGCATTTATTAAGTTCGATAAAATATTGGAATATGAATATAAAGTGAGTATTAATGAATTAAATATTGGTCATAACCATCTACAATGAAGATAGAATTTGTGATACTTCCTTATTACTAGATTGGAAACATATTATCCCCTAAAAAACACTCAAAACCATTTGTTATAAAACATTCATGAAATTGATATTTTGATTTAGAAAACTCACCCTAAACTTTTCCAAAACATAGAAATAACACCATAATAATTATTCCAACTCAAATAAATATAAATCCCTAGATGAATCAAATACCTAAATCAATGTCCCAAATAAATAAAACACTAAAATATTCACTATATAAAAGAATATTATCAAAATATAAATTAATATTTTCAAAATTACTCACCCAAGTCTCCTTTATTTTAAATAATAAGAAAACAAGGAATAAAAATAAATTATACCATGAATTTAGTAAAATATCATATCAAATGACCCATTTCTAATGAAATAATAAAAGAGAGTAATAGATAAAATAATAAGAGGATAAAAGGGAGGACTTTACTTGGATTAGGTATAGAGAAACCATCATTGAGTCCATTGATAAAAAAATGAAAATAGATGATATGAAGGAGGTAAGAAAGGTTCAGAAGTGTGTATCTCAAAGTCTAGAGAATAAATGAATTTTTAAGGAAATTGAAATGGGTTAAAATGGTTTAAATATGAAATAACCTAAAATCTCTCATTAAAAACATCCCCAGAAGCAATCGAGCACCCAGTCGACATCCACCAGATACTCAATGGAACTCTCAAACCACCAGGTTCTTAACTACGTCTAGTGGGTACCCTATGGCCTCCCACTGGGTAACTAGTATCACTAGACACTAATTTACAGACACTCCTAAAATAATGATCCTTCCCCCAAACTAAAAACTGCATTAAAAAATAATCAATAATTCCTCCCAAAATCTATAAATTCAAATCCAAATCCTTAAATGAAAAATGACCAATCAATCATAACCAAAATTTATATGATCTTGTATATAAACCATCCAAGATTCAAAAATAAAAATTTATTAACACCTATATTAAGATGTTAACCATTACACACTATGTTCGGTGGACTACACAACTTAAGATGTATTGAACTACACTCCCAGCCATAATCCTTACCACACGTGCCATGTGGAATGGGGATAAGGTTATGTCATTTAAGAGGATACCACTTGACCACATGAGTACATGATCAAATATTCAAAAAAGATCATGTAGAATGTATTGGGGGAGCACATTCTATATCTAGTAGGCTACAGGACTTGGGTATTAGTCAAATAGACACTAAATAATCCTTGAATTCCACATGTCATATTTATAAGTTGGACATGTTGTGTAGTTATAAGTCATATGACACAATGGGACATGTATATCTAGGTGATTCTTATGAAGAACACTCCATGTCATTTTAATACAATGTCATTTATACTATTAATTCATAATAAAATGATAGAAGTACATGTTTGGATTCTTCATAAGGCTCACACATCATGTCTATAATAGTACATTTCATGTGTCTTCTATTTCGTTGTGTTGTTTGTCTATTCTCAATCAGTTGTCAAAATTTTATAACTCAATAGTCCGTTTAATAATATTTTTTCATTTAGAATACAATGGTACATATCTCCTTGTTTTTTAGAGTTTTTTTAAGGTTCTATGAGAAAATAGAGTCCCTTATCATTGTGAATATGATTACTGTGTATGGAAAAAATATCTGGAATAAGAATAGAGTTGGTACTCCCGATGAAAGCATACATATAGTTGGGTGAGAGTACTCCTTACTCTTGGTGGGGTCAGTTCCTCCTCATAAATCTAGTTCATAGGTAATTAATATCATATATCTAGGGTATAGAATTGGTTCCCCTTTCTCCTAATAATGTAAGGGTCATCCAAGGATTTGGTTACCCACTCATTCTAATTTCACAACGAGGAAAGGGTCCTCTATATAACTAATGGGGTATGTAACCCCCCTTAAAGATGGGGTAAGGGTCCACCATCTATAGGGTTAATATCCCCTTTCACTGGTGTATACCCCTTGGCGAGTTGTGGGTTCTCCATTATGGTTATAACGTCGGGGGATTATAAACATTAAGAGATGGTTTTATAGGATGTTTAGGTTTTATATCATGGAAGGCATAATTGATTTCCTTCAATATGTGAATTATAGTTTGGATATCAAATTATTATATTATGGGATTTTCACTATTCTAATAATCTCTAGTTTCACATGAGGTGTGATCCTCAGTGGAGATGAGTGGTAAATTTTTAGTTGAGCAATGATAATAGGTTCTTCTATATGTCCCTAGATTTCATTTCTATTAAGTATATCTATTTTCATTATTGTATTTTTTCTTTTTATATAACTGAAAATGTTTTCCTTTTGTTTTTGGTTTCCAGGAATCCTATTGGATATTTTTATACTCACCATGTCATGATTCTTAATGCCTACACATGTTGTCTCTATGTTTAAAATACATAGTCTAGTGGTGATCTTGATGGTCGTGGATCCAGTGACGCTTGTGCAAAGCTGGTGATTAGTGATGATTAGTTTTGTTTAATGATACTATATGTTATTAGTTATATTTTTAGATGATTTTATAGTTAAATGGTGTATTTTACTATTTTATCTCCATTTTTCTTTCTGGTATTTTTGTATGTATTCATTTACTTTTTGGTGTTTACCCACATGGAATTGTTCTGGACAGTTAATGTATCATGCATAAATTTGTAGTGTAATTGGTTATTCATATATTTTTTGATATATATATATATATTTATATTTATTATAGTTTTTTATAGGCTAAGGCCTCACATGAATGTTATTACTTTTTAATGGGATTCACGATCCCTTTCCTGTTTGAAGCAAGCTTAGAAAGTTACAATCAGCTTACCTATGAACCAACTAAGGTCCCAGTGGGTTTTTTCATGTCATTACCCATTTAATTTGGTCTTATAAAATATAAAATGGGGCTACCATAAAATAAAAGCTTTTCTTTATTAAAAAAATGGATTTATGCACCACCATGTACATTTTAGACTCCTACTAGCAACCTAGTGGCTCACTGAGTATACAGTGTCGAAAATGGATTATTGGTTACTAAACCCATGGAAAACCCCCACTAGTTACTCAATCAAGAAAGCTAGTGTATATTTTACCCCCCCCCCCAATCATTTTAATTACCAAACTCCAAAAAAATCAATTGAAGTATTATTTACCGATATTTCCACCACTAAAACGTTTAATGAAACATTAAAAATATATCCAAAAACACCCTTCCTCTTGTATTAATTTAAAAATTAATATTTACCATATCAATAATTCAATAAGAATACAACCTTCCTTTCATTTTAGAGTTATAATAATTTTAAGGACCTGGCCTTAAACCTTACATAATATTGAATTAAATTAATAATTCACATTGAGGATCTTTTCAGGTTTAGATTTTTAGATAATTAGGAGATAACTATTACATCTCAAAAGATTAAAAAGTAGACACTTCTACCTAGTATCCATTTTTTCATAAAATAAAAACTCTGGAAAAAAAGATTCATGTCTAGTTCCATATTTAAGACAGAATGACTTTTCCTTCATCCCATCCTTGACCATATTCCACATTATATCCTGTGAAAAACATTTCAAAAAACATGGTATGAGCATAAAAATCTCAGTAAGGGATACACAAAGAAGGAAATGTAACACCCCGGCCCCAGTTACACAGAGTTGGTGCATTATTACATAACATTGGCATGATCACAAGGAAATCATGTCTCGAAAGACCGATCAGTTTAGAATTATTGGAAACAAGATTCATACATAAGTTCAACTTTACAAATTGAAAAGAAATACACCACAAATTTATTCCATTGGAAACATCCAAGCCTCCTAAATAATGCCTGAAATTCACTCATAACTAACTTCTTCGTATCCTTGGAAAATGAAACATAAGAAAGGGGTGAGCTCAAACGCTCAGTAAGGGTAAGCAATACAGCGGAAGATAACATAAATATTAAGCATGGTGAATAATTGAAAACACATGCCTTTACCAATAATAAACATGAATAATTTTATGGAAAGAATATGAGATGAGTAAGTAATGCCATAAAAAACATAATATTTGGTATTATACTAGTCTAATGACCACATGAACCATCAATATTATTTTCATAATGAGGGAATGTATAATGCCGGACATTCTGAAACATTTTGTCAAGGCCTCAGCCAAGACGTCTAAAAATGATTAAGGCCTCATCCAAAACCATAAATCAAATTGGGAAAGGGCCTCGGCCAATTCCACGTCTAGTTGTCTCATGATACCTACCGATGCATTGAGGAGCTATAGCGGGCTCCACCCGTCACTTACTAAGTCCAATACATTCATCATATGAAAAGGCTTAAACATATCATAAACATTTTTATTAAAACTAGCATAAGAAATATCAATAATTTAACCATAAACCATGAATATTATAAAAATATTACATCCACAGTCAAACATATCACAAAACCTTTAATACAATATGGATGTTTTGTATCATAACAAATCAACTTCAAATATACTTAAAATCCATCAAGGATACTGACATAGATGAAGTCAAAACCCTTTTTAGATAAATATCTATTTCTATTTTGAAATCATTTAAGAGTCACATAATTATAAAATAAAACATTTACTTTGAAAATATTCTTATAATATTGTAAGGGAAGCTTTGATGAGTTTATAATGGTAGAAAAAGGCTGCTCCCACCGTATAAGTTAAAAAAAGACATTCTTACCTTAATTTTGTCGAAAAGGTTAAAAGGACATTGTTTGGAAAATGACGAAAAGATTACTTTATAAAAATCTTATAAAAAGTATACAAGGGTATAAATTAATTTAACCCATATTCTGTAAAATAGTAAGAATGTTTTGAAATACATTTTTAAGAAACATGGATGTGGATGATAAAGGGTCCCAGTAGATAATTACGTATAAACAACCTCGGATAATGAAGATATTGTGAAATAAACCCTTATCTTGTAATTTTTATTGGTTTAGGGTAGTTTAACCTCCTTTATAATAGTGAAATAATTGTTATTAAATTATACAAGAATCATATACATTAATATGATATCATATATGATCTTTTAACATTGTTATGTTATTAATATCTTAGTATTATCGTCATTTTGGGTGTTAACGAATTCATTTTCCTTTATATTCTTTGTTACGTAAGCCATGTTTGTTATGGATAGGTTGAATATTATTCATATACAGAATTATATTAAGTCTTTAAACATTATTTTTAACCATAAAATGAAAATTATTCTTGAATGGATACGATGGGGAATGAATCTCATCGCGTTCGTGGAGACGGTAGTTCGTACGTACACATGAGCGACAATATCATTCTTTTGATATTAAAATAATATATAATTGGATGGTGTACCATATATACAGAATAATTATCATGTTATATTTATTATTTACATGAATTACACATCATTATTATACCCATCCAAATAATAATTTATTGAATAACAATTACACCACGACGTGGAGACGGTAAGTCGTACGCACACACGTATGGTGACATGTCATTAAAGGGATGGATAGAATACTGAATATGGTTGTACCATATTTATAATAACATCACAGTATATATAAGATACTGGAATTATTATTTTATAATACAAATAACAAAGAAAGATGAAGTTGAAGAAGAAAAGAACTTGAAAGAGGGTGGTGAAAACATTAACTCTTCTTTGGGTTTTTCCTTTTGATTTGATCAAAAGGGATCCTTAGGTTGCCTTTAGGATCAAAATAAGGCCTATAGGTTGAAGTTACAGAAGTTGAGAGAATATTTGGGCAAGTTTTGGCCGAACCAAAAGGCTTTGAAGGTGTGAATAATTGGTTAGAAGTGGTGTACTTTTATAAGGGGGAGGAGGGGCTCTTTAGGAAAAACGTAAAGTATTAATTTATAATAAATTCATATTCGGTTTATAATGGATAAAAAGTGGAATATTAAAAGTATAATGTGGGTATGGTTCTCAATCTTTTCAACCAATAGATTTTAGACAGTTTTGGTTCATTATATTAACCTTATCTTTTAGTTTTAACTCTTAGTTAATTAGTTTGACATTTACCATGTCACTTTGTATTTTTATATTATATAGTTAATAAAATTACTATATACATACAATAGACCTCCAAGTGGTCCATTAATTATACACCTATCATGATATAAGTCCTTTTCCTAAACCTTAGATTTTTAGGAATATAATATCAATTAATAATATAATATTTGTTTTAAAAACTCATTTATGTCAATTTTGACAATATTTAATAATTGATTTTTGTTAAAGTATTAAAAAATTTATTAATTATAAAAAAATTCATTTAAGAAATAATAACATGTCATATTAACCAATAAAATTATTTTATGGAATCAAAATTTTCAAATTATATTTATTTTAACATTTATAATACTAATTATTTGATTCTTTCATTAATAAGGAAAATACTTCATAATTATTGTGTCCTAAATAAATTTAATTATTAAATGTCTAAAAATTATAAATAAAATTCCATTATGTAGGAAATATTTTTATATTTCTAATTAATATTTATAGTTGAAAATATAACATATATAACCCTATGTAAAAATTGTTTTTCTAAAATATATATGCTTGTGTCATTTTTGTATTTACTTTAACTTAATTAATATAAAGTGTCATTATCACTTACAAGTGGATCCATGGGGTCAAAAAATCGACCCAAATATGCCCATGGTTGGACACATATCAAACAATAGGGTTAGGACACGTTTTATGGTAATTTATTATTATTATAATATAATTTTTTCCCTTATTTACCGGATTTACCCTTTAACCATGGTAAATAAAATATTTACTGAAGTAATTATTCAAAATGTCTGAAAATAAAAGTTACCTATTTAAAAAATTTGGACCTCCTGATTCTAAATTTGGAATCTATTTTTCTAAATTAAAAACACAGAAGTGGCAAAAATTAATTTAAAATTAATTTCCATTGTTAAAACAAAAAGCATGTTTTTAAGAGATAATAACTATCAAAAGATTGACACTAGTTTATGTCCGGTTTAAATGTGAAATTATGTCCAACGACCAAAATTGTATTAAATGGTAAAAATATATTCTAAATATAATTTAAAACCACTCAAATTCATAATTTATCACTATTAATTATTTTGATTAAAAATTTTATTTTTAATTAAAATGTAGTAATTTTCACTATTCACCAAAATATAAAAGTTATCCGAAAAGTACCAAAATTTTACCCTAGGATAATTTCGATATTCCGAATCCAAAAATGAAGTCCATTTTGAGAGATAAAATTTACAAAATTTCAAAAATTGGGTATTACTATTCATAACTGCTACGTTGATTGGTCGCGGTGTGTTAGAATCCCGAAGTTGCGTACAACACACACTACTATATTATTCAAAGAGAATCATATCGTGGAAGCTTGGGGTGTTACATTATCACCTCCTTCAAATAATTTCATCCTTGAGATTTCTAGAAAATTACTTTATAAAAATACTCGGTTGGTTCTTCATCATAAGTTCCTCCGGTTCCCACGTTGCCTCTTCCATCTTATGGTTTCTCCATAAAACTTTTTCCAGATGATTTGTCTGGTTTCTCAGCACTTGTTCTCTTGTATCAAGAATCCTGATGGGATCTTCATAATAAGACATATCTGGTTCCATTTATATTTCTTCATAGGTGAGTACATGCATTGGGTGAGGCGTGTATTTTTTCAATAGTGATACGTGGAACACATCATGAACTTTAGAGAGATTTGGTGGCATTGCCAAACGGTAAGCTACAGCCCCAATTCGTTCTAGAATTTCGAATGGTCCGATGTACCTAGGACTCAATTTAACTTTCTTAATTAAACATATAACTCCCTTCCATAGAGATAACTTCAAGAAAACATGATCTCCTACCTGAACTTCCAAATCCTTCCTTTGGTTATCGGCATAGCTCTTCTGCCTACTTTGAGCTGCTTTGATGTGGTTTTGGATTACCTTTACCTTCTCCATCATTTCCTCCGCCAGTTCTGGGCCTATAAGTTTTCTTTCACCAATGTCATCAGAACAGGTTGGTTAGCGACATCTCTTTCTGTATAACGCTTCCTATGGTGCCATCCCAATACTTGAATGGAAGCTATTGTTATAGGAAAATTCCACCAGAGCTAAATATTGATCCCACATACCCTGAAAGTAAAGTGAGAATGATCTCAACATGTCTTCTAAGGTATGAATAGTTCGTTCTGATTGTCCATTTGTTTGAGGGTGGTAGGAAGTGCTCAAATGAATTTCAGTATCCAAGACCTTCTGAAGACTCTTCCAGAATCTTGAAGTAAAACTGGGATCACGATCAAAAACAATCGATAGGGGTACTCCATGAAGTCTCACAACTCCATTAATATATAGCCTTGCGATACGTTCAAGTGGTAAATCTTCTCTTATAGCAATAAAATGTGTTGACTTGGTAAGACGATCAACAATGACCCATATTGCATCATTCTTTCTAGGAGTCTTTGGTAGTCCCATGACAATGTTCATCATGATATTATCCCACTTCCACTCAGGTATTGGAAGAGGTTGCAATACTCCACCAGGATGTTGCCTTCCAGCTTTCACTTGTTGAAAAATAATACATCTTGACACAAAATCAACAATATCCCTCTTCATGTTGTCCCACCAAAAATTTTCCATCAAATATCTATACATTTTGGTGCTTCCAGGGTGTATATAGAAATTGTAACTATGGTCATCATCCAACAATTCCCTTTTTAGATCAGGAATATCGGGAACACAAAGTCTCTTCCCAAATTTCAAAATTCCATCTTCATACACAAAGGCACTCAATATCCTATCATTCGCAGCTTTAATCTTCTTTTTAAACTCTTCATCATCGTTCTGAGAACTCTTTATCCTTTCTAGTAAAGATGGTTTGGAAACCATTTGAAAAAGTATTGATGTTTCACCTTCCATGGTGATTCCCATATCCATCTTTACTAGATCCATGAAAATAAGATCCTTTTCAACTCTCATCTTGTTCAAAACTCCATGATCCTTTCTACTCAAAGAATATGCCACCTTATTTTTTTTTCCGGGTGGTAGTGTATCGTGCAATCATAATCCTTGAGTAGTTAAATCCATCTCCTTCGCATCATGTTGAGTTCTTTCTGTGAGAAAATATACTTCAAACTCTTGTGATCAGTATAAATCTCACATTTCTCACCATAGAGATAGTGTCTCCATATATTCAAAGAAAATATCACAGCTGCTAACTCAAGATCATGAGTAGGATAATTTTTCTCATGTATTTTCAGCTATCGTGATGCATAGGCAATAACTCTATCATTCTGCATAAGGACACAAACAAGTCCTTTTTTTGATGCATCACTATAAATAACAAACCCATCATTCCCCGATGGTAGAGTCAATATAGTAGCATTGACTAATGTTCTCTTCAGTTATTCGAAACATTTTTCACACTCTTTTTTTCAAACAAATTTAACCCCTTTACATGTGAGCTTCGTTGATGGGTTAGCCAATCGGGCAAAATTCTGGACGAAACGTCGATAATAACCTGCTAAACCAATAAAATTGTGTACCTCAGTTATACTCGTCGGTGCTGTCCATTCTTGGATTGCTCTTGTCTTAGAAGGATCAACAGAAATTCCATCATTAGAGACAATATGGCCAAGAAAAGAAATATCTTGAATCCAGAATTCACACTTTCTAAACAACCCATATAATTCATATCTTATCAGAGTCTTCAATATAATGCGCAAGTGACTTTCATGATCTTTGTAGTATTTGGAGTATACCAAGATATCATAAATAAATAACACTAAAAAGCCATCAAGATATTCCTTGAAAACTTTTTTCATTAGATCCATGAAAATAGAGGGTGCATTAGTCATCCCAAAAGGCATTACTATAAACTCGTAATGCCTGTACCTAGTTTGAAATGCTGTCTTTGGAATATCTTCCTTCTTTACACACAACTGATGGTATCCAGATCGAAGGTAAATCTTTGAAAAGTATTGAGCTCCATGCAGTTGGTCAAATAAATCATCAATGCGAGGTAGGGGATAGTTGTTCTTTATTGTTATAGCATTGATCTCCCTATAGTCAATGCACAACCTCATAGATCCATCTTTCTTCTTAACAAAAAGGACAGGGGATCCCCATAGAGAAACACTAGGGAGAATAAATCCATTATTACACAATTCCTCTAGTTTTTTCTTTAGTTCAACTAACTCCACAGTGTACATTCTATAAGGGGTCTTCGATATGGGCCTTGAACCAGGAATTATATCAATGGAAAACTCAATTTATCATTCTGGAGGATGTCTAAGTAAATCTTACGAAAACACATCTAAGTATTCTTTCATAATAGGTACATCCTCTATTTGAAAATTCCTTTTCTCACCCACAGTTATTTCATTATCTTCCTCCCTGATAATTGAATTTACTTATGCTACTGGGGGTGGATCTAGATAAGAATCAAGTGGTGACGATTCTTCTCTAAAGATAAGGTGTTCTTTATCATCATCATCAAAAATCGTAACCTTTTTCTTCCTACAATAAATCTTTGCATCATGGTCCAAAAGCCAATCCATACCGAGGATTATATCAAACTCAATCATAGGTATGACGATGAGATCAGCAGATAAAGAACATTTATATTCTCTAATGGGAACTGATTCACAGAAATTTGTAACAATGATACTTCCCTTAGGAATTTTGACTGAAAACTCCCTTATTAAATCAAATTGAAAATATCTAATTTTCTTAGAAAATTGGGAAGATATGAAACAATGCGATGATATAGAATCAAATAATGAATTTTCTAAACTTGAAGAAACCATTAAATTACCTACCACCACATATTTTGGAGTTTCTACCTCAGCAGTAGTAATAGCATAAGCCTGACATTGGTCCTTTGGCCTTTTCTGAAGAAATTTTCACTGATGCTTAGGAAATTCATTTGCATAATTTCTCATCTCTCTGTAATTGTATCATTGAACATTGGTAGCCTCTTTCTTTCCTTTACAATCACCAGCTAGATGACATTTCTGTCCACATTTTTAGCATACTCCTTTTCCTTTTAAACAGGCACCAGGGTGCTTCCTTACACAATTATCACACGGTGGAAATTCAATTCTTCCCTTCTTCCCTGATTCCTTATTTCCTTTCCCAGAGTGTTCAGTAGATCTCTTCTTCTCTTGCCTTGATTTAAAGTCATAAGACATAGAGAATTCCTTTTCTGTCTTGATAGCACACGAGACAATATCTTCATATGATGAGAAGTATTGTGATACTAATGATCGTCGGAGAAATAGTTTTAACCCATAAAATAAACAATCAATCTTACTTCTTGGGTTATGTATATAATCTGCATCATACCTTGCTAACCTTGTAAAGTTAGCCTCATACTTTGCGACATTCTCATCCTCCTTTTGTCTCAAACTCAGAAATTGCCTTTCCATATCTGCTCGATGGTCACAAGGAAAGTATTTTTCTAAGAAAATCTCTTTGAACTACCTCCATTCCATATTTTATACTTCATCATCTTCCTTTGTGTTTTGAATAAATGACCACCATTGATCAGCATCTCCAGTGAGGCGGTAAACTGTCATGATAACTTTTTCCATTTCACTACTCCCCAAGGCATGGAATATTTTCTCTAAGGAATTTATCCATTTCTCAACCACTAATGGATTTGTACTTCCATTGAATGTCAGTGGTTTTTTTCCCATGAAGCGATCTAACATTGATCCTCCACGCTGGGGATCTGGGTGCTCTATACGGGTAAGGTTATTATTCATAACCTGAGTGAGTTGTCCCAGTATGGTGATTAGCTTATCAGTACCAGTTGTATCACCAGCTCCACTATAATAATCTTGAGCAGGAGGGAAATCCCTACATGGAGTGCGTGCATTGATACGGTTTTCATTCCTTCTACTAGGTGCCATTTCTAAACAATGGCATAAACTAGATCATTTTATGAATCAAAATACATAATTCCATACTTGTAAAACACTTAACATAAATTGAACTATTTATGGATATAATCCATAATCATAAAAAAATGTTTTATTTGAGGAATTATATACTCATAAACCCTTCATAATGGTTTTTAATGAAAATGAGAATTATCCTAAGCATATCCCCTAGGAGTTTCGTAACCAAAAGTGCAGAAAGGCCTGTTGTCGTGCACCAGTTCCCGTTCGAGTCTAGCTCAAAGCGGTGTTTTCGGGTTTTACCCCTAGGTAAATCTGTACCAGAGCTACCTCTACCTTCTCATATCCAGACAGGGATGTACTACTCGGAAAACTCACAAAATCTCTATAATACCAAAATTCTAGGAATTTCTTCTATACTAATCCTCAAAGTCTGTCTTAGGGCTATGTTCTCTAATCAGTGTTTATCTGAATATAGTTTCCAAGGTTTGTACAAAACTTCCTCTGATACCAACTGTAATGCCCTGACCCCAGTTACACAGAGTCGGTGCATTATTACATAACATTGGCATGATCACAAGGAAATCATGTCTCAAAAGACTAATCAGTTTAGTATTATTTGAAACAAGATTCATACATAATTTCAACTTTACAACTTGAAAATAAATACAACACGAATTTATTCCATTGGAAACACCAAGCCTCATAAATAATTCCTTCAATTCACTCATAACTAACTTCTTCATATCCTGGGAAAATGAAACATAAGAAAGTGGTGAGCTCAAATGCTCAGTAAGGGTAAGCAATACAGCGGAAGATAAAATAAATATTAAGCATGGTGAATAATTGAAAACAAATTCCTTTACCAATAATAAACATGAATATTTTTATAGCAGGAATATGAGCTGAGTAAATAACTTCATAATAAAACATAATATTTGGTATTCTACTAGTCGAATGACCACATGAACCATCAATATTATTTTCATAATGAGGGAATGTATAAGGCCGTACATTCTGAAACATTTTGTCAAGGCCTCGGCCAAGAAGACTAAAAATGATTAAGGCCTCGGCCAAAACAATAAATCAAATTGGAAAAGGGCCTCATCCAATTCCGCATCTAGTTGTCTCATGAGAACTACCGATTCATCGAGGAGCTATAGTGGGCTCCACCCATCACTTACTATGTCCAATACATTCCTCATATGAAAAGGTTTAAACATATCATAAACATTCGTATTAAAACTAGCATACGAAATGTCAATACTTTAACCATAAACCATGAATGGTATAAAAATATAACATCCACAGTCAAACATACCACAAAACCTTCAATACAATATGGATGCTTTGTATCATAATAAATCAACTTCAAATATACTTAAAATCCATCAAGGATGTTGACATAGATGAAATCAAAACCCTTTTTAGAGAAATATCTCTTTCTATTTTTAAATAATTTAAGAGTCACATAATTATAAAATAAAACATTTACTTTGAAAATATTCTTATAATCCTTTAAGGGAAGCTTCGATGAGTTTATAATGGTAGAAAAAGGCCGCACCTACCGTATAAGTTAAAAAAGACATTCTTACCTTAATTTTGTCGAAAAGGTTAAAAGGACCTTGTTTGGAAAACGGTAGAAAGATTCCTTTATAAACATCTTATAAAAAGTCAAAAAGGGTATAAATGACTTTATCCCATATTCTGTAAAATATTAATAATTTTTTGAAATACATTTTTAAGAAACATGGATGTGGATGATAAAGAGGTCCCAGTAGATAATTACGTATAAACAACCCCGGATAATGAAGAGATTGTGAAATAAACCCTTACCTTGTAATTTTCCTTGGTTGAGGGTATGTTAACCTCCTGTATAATGGTGAAATAATTGTTATTAAATTATACCAGAATCATATACATTAATATGATATCATATATGATCTTTTAACATTGTTATGTTAATAATATCTTAGTATTTTCGTCATTTCGGGTGTTAACGAATTCATTTTCCTTTATATTATTTGTAACGTAAGCCATGTTTTTTATGGATAGGTTGTAGCTTATTCATATCTAGAATTATATTAAGTCTTTGAACATTATTTTTAACCATAAAATGAAAATTATTCTTGAATGGATACGATGGGGAATGAATCACATCGCGTTCGTGGAGACGGTAGTCCATATGTACGCACGATCGACAATATCATTCTTTTGATGTTAAAATAATATGTAATTGGATGGTGTATCATATATAAAGAATAATTATCATGTTATATTTATTATTTATATGACTTAAAGATCATTATTATACCCATCCAAATAATAATTTATTGAATAACAATTATACCACGACGTGGAGACGGTAATCCGTACGTACGCACGTATGGTGACATGTCATTCAAGGGATGGATAGAATACTGAATATGGTTGTACCATATTAATAATAACATCATAGTATATAGAATATACTGGAGTTATTATTTTATAATGTAAATAACTAAGAAAGAAGAAGTTGAAGAAGAAAAGAACTTGAAAGAGGGTGGTGAAAACATTACATCTTTTTCGGGTTCTTCCTTTTGATTTGATCAAAAGGGCTTCTTAGGTTGGATTTCTGAACAAACTAAGGACTCTAGGTTGAATTTAGGGAAGTTGAGAGAATATTTGGGTAGGTATTGGCCGAACCAAAATGCTTTTAAGGTGTGAATAATTGGTTAGAAGTTGTGTCCTTTTATAAGGGGGAGGAGGGGCTCTTTAAGAAAAACTTAAGGTATTAATTTATAATAAATTCATATTCGGTTTCTAATGGATAAAAAGTATACTATTAAAATTATAAGGTGGGTATGGGTCTAAATGCTTTCAACCAATAGAATTTAGATAGTTTTGGGTCATTATATTAACCTTATCTTTTAGTTTTGACTCTTAGTTAATTAGTTTGACATTTACCATGTCACTTTGTATTTTTATATTATATAGTTAATAAAAATACTATATACATCCAATCTACCTCCAAGTGGTCCATTAATAATACACCTATCATGATATAAGTCTTTTGGATGAACCTTATATTTTTAGAAATAGAATATCAATTAATAATATAATATTTGTTTTAAAAACTCATTTACGTCAATTTTGACAATATTTAATAATTGATTTTTTTTAAGTCTTAACAACTTTATCAATTCGAAACAAATTCATTTAAGCAATTATAACATGTCATATTAACCAATAAAATTCCTTTATGGAATCAAAACATTCAAATTATATTTATTTTAACATTTATAATACTAATTATTTTATTCTTTCATTAATAAGGAAAATACTTCATCATTATTGTGTCATAAATAAATTTAATTATTAAATGTATAAAAATTATAAATAAAATACCATTATGTAGTAAATATTTTTATATTTCTAAGGAATATTTATAGTCGAAAATATAACATATATAACCCTATCTAAAAAAAATTTCTAAAAGATATATGTCTATGTCATTTTTGTATTTACTTTAACTTAATTAATATAAAGTGTCATTATCACTTACAAGTGGATCCATGGGGTCCCATAATCGACCCAAGGATAACCATGGTTGGAACTGTATCAACCAATAGTGTTAGGACACGTTTTAGGGTAATTTATTATTATTATAATATTATTTGGTTACCCTTATTTACCAGATTTACCCTTTAACCATGGTAAATAAAATATTTACCGAAGTAATTATTCAAAATGTATAAAAATAAAAGTTACCTATTTACACAATTTTTAACTTCTGATTATAAATATGGAATCCATTTTTCTAAATTCAAAACACAGATGTGGTAGAAATTAATTTAAAATTAATTCTTGTTGTTAAAACAAAAAGCGTGTTTTTAAGAGCTAATAACTATCAAAAGATTGACACTAGTTTATGTCCGGTTTAAATGTGAAATTATGTACAATGAATAACATTGTATTAAATGGTAAAAATATATTCTAAATATAATTTAAAACCACTCAAATTCATAATTTATTACTATTGATTATTTTGATTAAAAAAGTTGTTTTTAATTAAAATTTAGTAATTTTCACTATTCACCAAATTATAAAAGTTATCTGAAGAGTACTAAAATTTTACCCTAGGCTAAAATTTAGTAATTTTCACACACGCTACTGTATTATTCAAAGAGAATCATACCGTGGAATCTTGGTGTATTACAGGAAAACTATTAGTTTTTCAAAAAAACAGGTAAATCATTAATACTTTAACATAAGTAAAACTTTTCACCTTTATGAGGTAGTAAATACTCTTCACTGAATAAAATATCACTACTTACCCTTTTGTAACCAAAAGGTTACCATAAATCCCATATAAAGAACAAATAACATATAAAGGTAACTTGGGACATAAACATACTTAAATGTAATAACCATACAGTTGACTTCCACACATATCACTAAATGGAATAGCCATATGGCCGACTTCCATACCCAATGCATTGGAGGTTATAACGTAACCACCCGTCCTGGTTTTCACGGCACCACCCGTTATATGGTTTATCACGTAACCACCTATCAAATGTCCAAGTACCATCATAGAACATAAAATATTTCAAATATAAACATTTAACGAATTACATTTCATTTGAAATCACAAGAAGTAATTTCAAGATATTTAAATAATCAATCCATTTTCATAAACCATTTAAAAATAGATTTTTAAATCAAAGTGTCCCATACCACTTTGAAGATTTTAATGGAATTATAATTTTAAAAAATTAATGTCCATATAAAAAAATACTCAAACCCATTTTTAAAACATGTACATTAAAGATAAATATTTAGAATAATAAATCTTTAAAACATTTAAAATGATATTTTAGTTAAAGAGTTTTTAACAAAATGAGAGACTCTTGAATACAAATAATTGAGGAATAACATTTAATCAGAACTTTAAAATATCATGAGAATAAAGTTATTCATGATATAATATGTCAAATTATAGTATATACACCATATAAGAGTGAATTAGTGCATAACAACAATGAAGTCTCAATGGAAATGTAAATTGAGATGAAATCCCTTATAAAGATGGTATCCTTAAATTAAGGATAAATCAATCACATAATTATGCGTGAAAAATATAAATACACAAAATATAAGTGGATATTAAGTGTAAAATAATCAGAGGTCATTCACACATATTCATAGGATGACATATTCAAGAAGTACATGTTGAACCCAAAGAATTGAAATTGGGTTAAGAAGTTCCCTTGTAAAAATTCAGTAGCCTAACGGCGTCACTTTAAAATTCAGAAAATGAGTTGATGAGATAAAAAGGGTATCTCATCACTTGGACATAAATTTTAAATCAATAATGATATTTAATAACATATCCCAGCATAATAAGATGTAAATTAAAAGGCATAACAAAAGAAGTCTTTTAAAAAGAGGAGGGTGAAAGGTTCCCTTACTGATTTGGTAACTTACAAAACATACACCAAATGGAAGAAGGATCATAAAATGTAGATGTAAATACCCATAAATGAAATTATATTACACAAAGAGAATAATCATGGGCATTACATACACCACTCAAAGTAAATAGTGACAAATATAGCATGAATCTCAAGGGAATAAAAGTGAGATAAAAACCCCTTACCTCGTTGTAATCAATCGAGTCATATGACCAAAAGATAATAACCACCAAATTAATCACAAAATACCATGAATATAAATAGAATCATGATAATATATATAAATTTCAGTATACATTACACCACATTCAATAAATATGTGTCAAACAATGGAAATCTCACGGAATTAAAAGTGAGATTGAAAATCCCTTACCTCATTGTCCGACTTGACCCATTCGTTCTTTAATCTCCGGAATAATAAACTCATGTTAATTTATACTTTCTTAAGAACCTTTTTTAAAGTTTATTATTCCTTTTATATTACTTATTACCATGTTATAAACATTATGTAATCATTTATGTTAATAACGGTCGTTTTGTCGATATTTGGTACTTGAGTAAAAAAATTAACACCTTATAATTACAAGTTGTTCATGTGGTAAGATATCCATTATCTTCATAATGATATTAATGATTTATATATCAGATATATCTAGTATATACATGTATTTATAATAGTATATGACATTTATTGATAAGAAATGAAATGCACCGTTCATGGAGATGGTAAGTTGTACGTACGTATGAATGCTGTTTCCATTTCTATTTATTATTTTATTGGAATTAAAAAACATAATTATAAAAAGTTATATTATAATTAAATTATAATATCATATACAATATTATTAACATCATCCTTTACATGTCCCACATAAGGAATTTAACGAGTCATATCACTTTGAGGGGGCGGTAATCCGCACTTCCTATAATGAGATTATCATATTTACCCACTATGGAAACCATAAATTATTTATATAAATGGAAAAATACAGAACCATAAAGAAAAAAAAACATAATATATATCATATATAAATACAGTTCCATCATAATGTCCACCATGAGAGGCGGTTGGAGATATTTGAACAATCATCGTTTCGTAAGGCGTTAGTTTTCCATCCACAGAAACATTATGTTCTTCACCCATTAGATGGAGGTGTGTGTAGGTGTAGTTTGAATACATCTCATAACAACATCCTAGTATATTTATTATAGTGGTGTTGTTACAAAATAAAGGAATAAAAATATTTTAGGGGTTGGAGAAGTAAAATAAAAGAAAATGATTTAAAAGAAACTGTTACCTTTAATTTGGGTAACTCCCTTTGGTTTGAACCAAAGGACTTCTTGAAGTGCCTTATGCCTAAGGTAAGGCTTCTAGGAGGAGGAGAGAGATGTATGGAGATTAATTGGTCAGATTTTGGGCGAGCCAAAAGACTTGAGAGGTGTTAGGAATTGGTTAGAAGTGGTCTCCATTTATAAGGGAGAGGAGGAGCTCTTTAGGAAAGTGTGATAATATTATTTTATTATATAATGATATTAGGTTTCTAAATGTCAAAAAATCATTAAAGTAATATATAATATGACTCATAGTCGAAATAATATCATCAAATAGGAATTGGACAGGTTTTGGATATTATTTTAGTCTTTATAATCTTATTTATTTAAATCTTTTATTAATGAGGTAAATGTTGCATCGTTATTGTGTCATAAATAATTTAATTTATGTGATGTCTAAAAATTATACAAAAAATACCATGATGTAGAAAATATTTTTATCTTTCCAATTAATATTTATAGTCGAAAATATAATTTATATAACACCATATAAAAATTAATTTACTAAAATAATTTTGTTTATGTCATTTTTTCCTTTACATTAAATTAATTAATCCAAAGTGTCATTATCTTTCATAAGTGGCATCATGGGGTCCAAAAATAGACCCAAAGATTTACATGTTCGTCCATTACTCATCCAATAAGGTTAGGACAAGTGTTAAGTTAATTTGGAATTATTATAATATTCTTTTAACCTTGAATTACCATATTTACCTTTAACCGCGCTAAATAAAAATCAAAAGTTACTATTCACCAAAAATTATTTTCATCTTATTGAACCACATTTTACTTATTGATAACAACCATGTATGTCAGATTTTCAAAATTCAATTCACAGAAGCGGTAAAATTTCATTTAAATGAAAAAGTCAGTTTTTTTAACTACTACTAAGTGGTTTCACTATTCATCAAAAATTGATGTTTTTCCAAAAAATACCAAAAATTCAGCCTAAGATATATTTGATATTCCAAATTAAAAAATTACTTCTATTTTACCAAATTCTAAACATAGAAGTGGAATTAATTAATTTTAAAATTAATTCTCGTTATCAAAACAAATAGTGTGTTTTTAAGAAATAATAACTATCAAAAGATTGATACTTGTTTATGTCAAATTTCAAAGTGAAATTAATTCCAATGACAAACATTGGATTAAATGGTAAAAATATATTCTAATTAAACTTTAAAAACAATTAAAAAGATAATCTAACCATATAAATAAATTAGATTAAAACACAGTTTCGAATTAAAATACAATATTTTTCACTATTCATTAGAAAATGAACTTTATCAAAAAAATTCCCAAAATTTACACAAAGTATATTTTGATGTCCCCATTATAAAGAAGGATATTATTTGGTCAAATAAAATTTATTTAAGTGACCAAAATTATATTTAAAGAGGGTTCTCCATTAAAAGGCGGTAAATTGACCTTTTAGTGTAAATTATGCTTAAAATTAGATTCATTCACACTTTAAGCCTCTAAATTTTATTGGATAAATGTAAATACATTTAGAGAACATGTATAATAATATTGTAGTTAGTTTTTTTCATTCCCACCAATAGAATGGCTAGGAGTTAACTATCATTTAAAATAATAATATTATATTATTAGTGTCCAACGTAAGATTTCAAAGAAACTCATTGTTGCGTATCGGGTACGCTATCGAACATAGAAACCCCTTTAAAGTAATATTAATATTTAATTAAAAAATATTAATAAATATGAAAATGTCATATTCTTCATTTTTCTGGGATGTTACAAGAAGTAATGGATCATTATAAACTCTCTACCATAATATTTTTCATGCTCAATAAACCTTAGTCTCCATTTTCCCAAAAAAAATTATAATTATCCTAGACATTAATTAACTATCATCTCACTAAATTCTATCCTATAAAAACTTTTCATTATTACACCACGCATCACCAAAAATATAGAATACTACTCAATGAAACCCATGCACATGATCACCAAGATTGGTAAACATATACCCATGATCAACATCTCATCACTGAAATTATCTTACTATAAATCATCCACACATTCTTTTGAATAAAAAACATAACCACTCAATCATAACACTCATATCCACTATCATCACATCTACTAAGTTCATGAATTCAACCATTAATCTAGAAATAACAATAGTTAACCTATATCAAATGTTAGGTCACTCCTCGCCATAATGACTAAATATTAAAAGCTAATTCTACCTAGTGGTTAAACCCACCATAAGAACTTCCTATAAAAAATTCATCACATGTGGTATAATTAACAAAACCATCCATTACTATATCTATTTACTCAATTTATACACCAAACACACATTATTTAATCCTAAATTCACACAACTCTGTCTAATAAATTAAGGTACACATGAAAATATACACAATTTAAAATACCCTAGTCACTACTGGTCAAATCATAAAGCTTATATAAACCTAGTTATATACCCACTAATACTTATTTTAGAAAAATATTCAATTCATTTAATACAAACCAAATCAAATATTTTTTTCCAAACCATCCATGTGATTTAAGAGTTTTTTCAAAACTGAAAATTCCTAAAATATCCATCCTTGGTGATCTTTACTTGGAAAACACCACATAAAAACATTTTACACACATTGTACAACTGAAAAAAAAAATCATTTTTTAAAAAAACCTACTAAAAATACAAATAAATTTAAAAATAACTAGTTACATGATCTATTTTAAGATAAACCAACCTATAAAATAGTTTTTCATATTCCTTATGCCACCAAACAAATTTTCTTTTCAAAACAGGGTTCTCTTTAAAAATATAAAATACCCAAAACCCATTTCCTTATGATGATTAAACAAGAATAGTCAATAATTTATATCAAATAAAATGATTGTCTATCCTGTATTAATATATTTTCCCTTATAATCTATTTTAGAAATCATTGAATATATTTTTAGTTTCCTTCAATTAATAATACACCTCATTAAGGCAGTATGTTAAACAACACTTCCTAAGGTGTGTATGTCATTCCCTAAGCATTTCCCTATCATCATTCATGAAAAATGAAACTAGATCTTTGTTGAGACTTATAGTTCATATTATATTTTACTCATCATAAAATTACCCAAAAAATTCTCCCTCATACCTATAGATCCTATTACCAACATAGGAAAACCCCCTATTTACTTAGATTTAAACTATATCCATAATAGAAAAGAATGATCAGGGTATACTTAAAGATCCCTCATATATTATATCTATATAAAAATTAATTTTTATTAAGAAAAAACAAATGTTTATGCCACTTGAAACATCCCTCTCAATCTACCTAAATAGTAGCTGAACCGGGTCTCTATGTGACTTTTAGGCGTATCTCCTCGTATGTTAGTGGCTTGTGACTTATGGTGGGTTCCAAAATAAGTATTGGGGAAATTATAACCTTAAATATAACCTAAAAGGATCATTATAAAATCTATTGAAAATTTTAAACACTCTCTATATAAGGAACATACACAAACCTATAGATATAAAACAAGGATACAGGATGGAATCTCATTGTCGAGTATATAAAAAATATAAGTTCTATATATGATGAAATATATAATAAAATAGTAATATAAGTATGAAAATATATATAACATGAGTAAATAAACAAATCTATTGGATTTATATAAGAAGTGCAATAACTAAAATAGAATGTAATGGTGTATAGCCCATCACACTTGGTCAACACTTATCGAATCCTCAGACTTCATAACACTACTCATCCTAAGACATATATCTAGTCTCAATATAGTATATATCTACCTTTAAATATAAGGTTTACCCATTTATATTTAAACCCATTACATTTATATTGTTATGTACCAGTCTAATTACCCATTAGGCACTAAAAAACACTGTAATTTAGTGATGTTTTTTGTAGTGACACATTCTAAAAACATATCTTATTTTTATATTTAGCAATTTTTTCTACAAATGTCACTAAAATATCAATGTTTCCTCATAAATTTAGATAAAATATCAATTTTTTCCCAAAACAAGTCACTAAAATAGTTACATTTCCCCAAAAATGTTTTGAATCTAGCAATTTTTCCCAAAAAACATCATTAAATTAGTTCCCAAAAACATTACTAAATTAGTGATTTTTTCCCAAAAACGTCACTAAATTAGTGATGTTTCCTTATAAATGTTGCTAAATTAGCGATGATTCCTCAAACCATCACTAAATTAGCGATGTTTTCAAGAAATGTCACTAAAATATATATATACTTACATATAAAATTTACCTATATCGATGAAAATATATATTTAGAAATATATTTATATATATAAACATAGACAAAAAGAGAAATAGTGATCAAGTCAATTCTTGTGTAAGTTTTCAGTAAGTATAACTCAACCCACATAAGAATGTAATCCATTAATTATCAAGAAAATATACACCAATAAACCATCATGACCAAAAGATGCACACACCCAAAAGACTCGGTTGGAACTAAATAACATAGGATAAGTCCCACATGATTGTGATTAAATACACATATACCATCATATCCCTATAATATTTACGCCACATTCACTTACATCCCATAAAATATAATCTAAAATAGGTATTTTATTACATTTAAAAATATTATCTCAATAATCATCGCCTAACCTCTTAGTTATTTTACCAACTATCAATACTGATAACTAAAAATATCATGAAAACTAAAAATTATATCAAGAAACACAATAATTGGAAATAAAATAGGGTCAAACTACCAATATCATTTTCCAAATGAAAATAAAAATAAAAAGGAAATTCAAAGATTTTATAAAGAAAAAAATATCAACTAATCATATTCAAATGACAAATAAATGGGAAAAATAATTAATGAGGGCCACTCGTATGAAATAAAAATTACAACTATCTCCCACCACCCCATTTCATCTTAGTGATTCTCTCCATATATATCTATCATACTACTCATAGAGAACCTTTTCCTGTATTATATATTTTAAAAATCATTATAATGGATTTCTCTCACTACATGATAGTATAGCACTATGACTTCACCCTGATCCCTCATATCAAATACCAACATCATCATTAAAAAAAATTATGTACCATGTACATGATTTTACCATGGTGAAGCATGATGGAAGAAAAAACTACTCTAAGGTGGGTATTATCACTTTTATTAGTATAACCACCATTATTTCCTAAATAATCATCTACCACTACATTATTTACGATCACCAATATAGAAGATAAGCAACAGGGGAGGCATGATCATCAATTGAGTCCATCGTCATCTGATCATGCTCCCATACAAAAAATTATATCTTATATCACTAAAAATCGATCAAAATCTATAAGGTCATCTTTAATGTCTTCTCTATATATAGGCATATTTTGTACCCTAAACTCATGCCAGATAACACCTCTAAGTTCTTATTCCATAGATAAAAACACTCAACCACATAGGTTACAATCCTAGCTTCTCTATATTATACTAAAAAAATAAATACAAGGATTATGAAATACCAATACACTGGTATCTCATTATCATAGTTCTTATGTGGATTATCACTACCCCAAGGACCATATCCTCCCTTTAAAACTTATCTTTTAATAGATAAAAGACTACTTATGATATATATAATGGAAAACCTTATAAAAAATCTCAATGGTGAACTCCCCCATCATATCCAAATCATAAAATGGTCTCTCACACCATCCCAAAGTAATCCCATTACCCAATCACACATGAAGTGTGATTTTTATTGAGAGAAAATCACTCAACATAGATAGAGTTAGGGATACTAAAATCCCTAGGATTTATCATTATTCTTATAGGTACCATCCAATTTCCCATAGAAAAAAATACTCAAGATCCCACTTGACTTCCCCATCCTATTTTATTTACTTATTACATTGGTAATAGATTTCACACATGGTCAATAAATCATCGTGAAACATCACATAATTGTTTACACTATATAAGGAAATTATCATTCAATAGAAAACACACAAGCACGTGATATTTGGAGAATAGATCATCACCCACAAGTGGTAAACTAAACGAAAACATTTATAAAAATAGATTTTATTTATATTTTTTTAAAATAATCAATAAAAACTTCTTTTGAATATCATTTTCAAAGGCATCATGTTCCCATTTTACAAAATTGAAGTCCTTGGACCCAAAATAGTGAAAAACCACTTAAAACATCACTTATTTTAAAAACCCCATTTCAAAATATTTTTATTTAACACACCATTTATTTATGAATCTTATTTTAAACTTTATCCATTAAAATATAATTTTTAAAATTAAACCATTTTCTTTTAGAAAATATGATTTATAAAATCTGACTCACACCACCAAGAAAACCATATGATAAGACACTAACACTCATTTCAAAAAGTCTCTACCAAAGAGACCATTTAGAAAGTTTTATATTCCTTTGGGGGCAATTGGACAGACCGAATCATATCCCATTTAATGAGGGATCTTTCATGATTTCATACAATCATACACACTCTAATAATAAAATAACACTATTATAAAATAATCAATGAGATAAAAATACTCAATTTGTAAATAAAACTTATGAAATTAAAAATCTTAATAATCTAATATTTTACTATCCACCATCAAGTTAATAAGCACTTACCTCATCAGTAGACACCCATGAAATAATTATTAAATCATTTATACTAAACTTCCATGACAATTTTAAAGATAGAAAAACTAATTGGGTTGAGATATAACACTAAAATCATGATAAACGAGGTGTGGTCAACTTTTGATGAACCCCTGGTATTATGATGAAAAAAATACCCAAATTATAATGACTAATTAATCATTGACTTAACAAATATTTGCTAAAAATTTCTATATAAATTCACCAAGTAACATAACTCAACCTAATCGGTGTGAAATGATGGGAATCCATCCTTCACGGGCCGCCTATGTGAACCACACAAAAAAAATAACTGTGTTTATAAAGTGATTCCACCATACTATAATGGAGTCACAATTAAAAACCATAACTTGGAAAATCCAAAATTAGGTTTTAAAAAATTTAAAAAAAAAGTGAAGAATATGAGACTGAATTACCTAGATCCTCTATAAAAACACTTTTGGATAATCTTTTGATCAAGTTAAATCTATATGTGATCAATGGGAGGGAAGAAATGGGGAATAGAATATCCAAATATACCCCTCTAACTATCATATCCACCTAAAATATGAAGGAATAAAACCATAAAATGATTGCTCTTACCCCATTAAAAATTTGGATTAAGAACCACCGAGTACCCATTGGGCTCCAATTGAATAATAGGTGGCTCATCAGGGAGAAAACACACTATATTCTCTATTAAGTACCTAGTGGAACCTTACTCAATACCTAGTGGTTATGGAATCCACTTCTTAAAAACCTATTTTATTATACAATACCTTAAAAAAATTTCATGTATTCTTTATCCACATTTACATTACCAAAACCTCTAATTAAAAATTTAAAACATTTCCAAAACTCCATTTATTTAATCTAAATTCAAAAATTAAAATTCACCATGTCACTAAAATCAATAAAAATCTGAAATTCCTTCTATTCTACCGATATGTAAAGGTATGAATCATTAAGACAATTTTTATAATTCAATATCATGTTTTTCATCACATGTTGTACATTATTTCCTTTATATATATTTTTTTTAATCAAATGTATTCTTATAATAAAATAAAAAGTAACACAGTTTTTTTTACCAAAATTGTCTTACTGTAAACGCTTCCACCTATAGTGTGTTAGTTTTGAAATTAATTTATCTTATTTTTACATGAATAAATCTTACTTACATTGTTTATATTTTATCTAAAATCCAATATAATCCTTTTTGCATCATTTTGACATGTATTTTAAGGTTCCTCATTCTTTTATGTGGAATTTGGGTCGTTGAACTTTATTTTAAGTGAATACACTATTATAGGTATATTTTTTAAGGATTTTGGGGATGATAAAATACCAAAATAAAAAATTTAAATGATAAAAATATATCCATTCCAAAGACCAATAAAAATATGAAAACCAAAATAATACAAGAAAACAAAAATTGAATATTATGACTATATTATTATTTCAAAACTAGGTTTTTATCTTCTTTAAAAATATCAAAGAGAGAGTTACTAGGTCATTATAATGGTTTATAATGAAAATGTTCTTCCTTTTTTAGTTATGTTTCTTAAAAATGAATTCCATGGTGTCCTACTTATAGCCTCCAATCCATTATGACTCCATATATTACTTTCTCATTAATAAATTTTAATACATGATTATCCATGTAATGGGTGGTCAAATCCCCACCTAAATAGATGGTTCCTAATAAATATAGATATATTTATTAATATATCAAACTATTGTTGAAAACAATATGACTTTCTAACATCAATAGGTCAATTATGATTATAACAATGAGTTACATTTTTTACTTCTGAAAAGTTCTTGCTCATTTTTAGTAGAAATTTTGGCTACATTCATATATGATAATAATAATTGTATCAGTTATATCATTATAGTAATCTCTTTTTGTTATATCCATATTATTCCCAATAAACTTATAAATATTGTCTTATGCCTCTAAAATTTTATGTGAAATCATTTTAACCCTTTATTTCATCATAGTTTTTTATGAAATATACTAATATTTATCAAACATCTAATAAAATATTCATAATTATCCAATAATCCATATGCATATTTAGTCATTATCTATTTTTCAATGGCATAAAATATGATTATACAACATAAACCATGTCAATATTGTATATTTATTTCATATATTTTATTTATTATGAGATTAAATTTTTAGTTAATACATACAACATATCAGGCATGGGTGTGCACTTTTTTTAGTCTTACTTTGTAGTGACCTGGGTTTTTTCATGTTTGGGACTTAGCACATTATTGAGTTTTGGAGTCTCTAAACTTTAAAAAGGTAAAATGATTATTTCACCTTAATAAATGATCTTAGAAAAAACATTTAACTATTACATTTATCTTGGGATATGGTTTTTACCCTTGGGATAAGTTTTAGTGAAATTTCAAGATAGTATCATTTTAAGGGATATTTAAAATTTATTAAATAAATAAATATTTTTCCCTCACATGTGATAAGAAATAAATCCTATACAAAGCCTTGAGTGGAAATTCTAACATTGTGGTTGTATCCAAAATGGGGTGTTTTACTTTTTAGAGGTATAGTTTATGTGCCCAAGTCTTGATATATGGGATAGGCAGGTTTCTGTACTTTAATTAAAAACTTAGTTAATATAATTTAATGGTTATAAATATCCACCTTATGTCACTTTTATAGGTTTATCCATCAAATTATATATGAACCCTATATATGAGTTAAGAATTTTTAAATCTAGATCTTGGTCGAGACTATGACCTTTTCATTTACATATCAATGACAACCGAGTGTTGAAGCAATAGTGTTTTGACCCTGAGGTAAGACTTTGATATTTTGGTTTTCTCTATTATTCATTTTATGTCTATTTTGGTTCCATTATTTAATTTCTTTGGTTAAAATTTGATGATTATTCTTTTGGATTAATCACGTCATAATGATCAAGCCTCATGGCATCGGTGAATGTTTCAAATAGGGTAGGGAAACATTCAAAATTACCTTGACTCATATTTCACATGATTTATTATAGAATAATATTATTGATTTAATTTTATTTTCCATGGATTATTAAGAATAAATTCTTATATTAATTATGCTTATGAATTTTTAATGTAATTTTGGTAATTAATTATTAATATTTTCTTGATTAATATCATTAATATTTTAATTTCATTAACTAATTATTATTATTATTATTATTATCACTATTACTATTACTATTATTATATGAAATCACATTTGGTAAGAAATAAAAAAACATAGCATATACTCATTCATTTATCATCCAATATTTCTCTTTTCTATCCCTCATTCTTCTCACTTGATGAATTATTGCTTATGGAATTTGTGATGGATATAAATTTAATGGTAAAGATATGGTATGGATAAACGATCAGTGAAATGTGGGACTCAAGTTAGTTTGGATTAGGAAAAAGTGTATAAGACGTCACTCGTGTAGGGTGATGATAAAAATTATAAGTGATTTAAATTTCATGAAGATCATATTCGGGTGATGGAAGTAGATCTAGTCACATTGTATTTAATGAGATTGAAGATGGTAATAATAATTTTCATGGACAGTTATCAGGGGATAGGTAGTGGCATCATAGTTCATTGGACAATTCCATAAAAGGTAGACATGGTAATTGAGATCATGAGTATTGAAGATTGTGGATCTGGTGAAGAAAATGGGACTACATGGCATGTCATCCTAGAACATGAGTTATATTTTTCCTAAAATAGTGTCTAGGGTTTCCATAAATAAGTTAAATATTACATGATTTGTTACTACATATCACGCACCATGACTCGTCATCGGTTGGAGGCTAATGTTTTTCTAACATGATAGATGTCATATAGGGTGTGATTATCTATCACATGTTGATTTTGGTGGACCACGTGAATTGGGGAGTGTCAGAGTATATACCTGACTAAATTACTAGGCCCATACATCATTTAGTATAGTAAACACATCTTGTGTTAAGGCAACATAACTCAGGATACTGAGGTAATACAAGCCCAACTACCATGTGTGTTCCATGCATCGTGTAACTCCCTGGGTGATTCCATCTAGGTTGATCCCTTCCAACAGATTAATGATAGTATGCACCTAGATCTTGTATGAGGCTCAAACATCATGTCTAGATGATTACATTCTATTAATTGTGAGTTTTTTTATTATTAATATCTTCCCACCAAGGTTTCAGAATCAGACTAATAAATAGTCCATTCTATGTGTTTTATTCACATAGATCATGGAGGAATGATCCCCTTAATAAATTGAGACTATTTATAGGTCATATTGGTATGTTTTAATATTTTATCCTCATGGATACAATTAAAAATTTTGGGAAATAAATTTTGATCAATCACAGAGTCAGTAACTCCCTTGGTGACATAGGGTCGGTAGGGTGTGATTAATCCATCTACAATATGGGTTCAACACCCCTATAAAACTCAAGAAATGTGTTCTCCATAATAAGAATATCGATTCAACACAACCTTTATATTAATAAATATTTATTCCTTTATAGGTGCTGGTAACCCCCTCATTATACATACATATTTCGTTAATGAGGTAATGCCTCCTCACAAAAATGATAGAGAGTATAACTACCCAATATAATGATGCATGGTCCCTATATACTTGGATTAGTTAACCCCTAAATCATCATTAATATCTCATTGATGTGTGGGTCATCTACTATGGTATTAGAGTAATAACATGGATGTTTTGAGAATTGGCCCATTTTAAATATTTTAAGTATTATGAAATGTTCGTCAAACATGGTTTCCTTTGAGATATGGCATACTATTGTGTTTTTTTCATTATTAATTATAGGCCTTATATTATTTTAGGTTTATCTAGTTTTTAATTTATTAAATTTTTGGTTGATATATGCTATGGTGATAGTAAATTCCAATTTTCCTTGGGTTTTCTATCTATAAATCATATATTGGTTTTCCTTCCAGATGCTCTCTTATTCTAAATTTTTTAACTGAATCGTTTTTTTTATTTACTTTTTGTTTCTAGGGTATCTTATTGGGTATACTTATAGTCACCCCTATACAGGATTTATGTCCACATGTGTTATGTTATTTATTTTAATAGTGTTCCCTGTGGATACGGCTCTAGTGTAACTTGTGTATAGATAATTCATAGTATTGTTGGGTGGTGTTTGGTGATGATGTTTATTGTTAGTTATCTCTTCCTAATAGTTCTTGTAGTGAGGAGTTTTTTCCCCATATAGTATTTCCATTATTCCTTGTAATTTAATCCTTTATATAGGTTTTATTTTATGTATTTACTATGAAGTGTTGTATTATATAGGTATTTAATCATACACGCATTTTTTATGGAGTTGGTTATTTATTTATTATTGGATATATATAATTATTGGAATTTCATGGCCATTGGGGGTTGATATAAGCTAAGGACTCCCATGTATGTTATGCCTTATTAGTGCATATTTGTATTCCCTAGAATATTTGAGGAAATCCTGGGGTAGTACACTTGGATTACCTCTAACCCAAGAGGAATCTTATTGTGTCGGGTAGTTTTAGAATCATATTAGAGCATTTCAAGTCCTAGGTATAGATTTTAGATTTAAAAGTCTTCTTTGCTATAGGAATTTAGGTCAATAGTTCCAAGGAGCATTGAGTTTAGTTTTTGGACCATGGAACATGGTATTAGTGTGGTATTATACATATCTATTCACCAAGAATATAATAAAATTTTGATTTCATTGAAACATTGAGGTACCAGTTGTTGGGAATAGTCAGGATAGTACACACATCATATAATTTATCGGTTGAGATATTCCATATTCCACCTATGTCAGCTCACCTAGATATATTATAATAATCATGTTTTTATCCTTTAAAATAGATGATTCTTCCCATATATATCTAGATCATATTTAGTATCAGGGCTATGATGAGCCTTTCTTGGTGCTTGATCCTATCACTACAGATCAGTTGAGTGATGAGGCAATGATTCAAGGACCTTATTAAGAGGTGTCTTTTCCCGATGAGAAGAGGAAAGATTCTACACTTGTGGTACATATATGGGGCATTATTATAGTATAGATGTTAATTAATACTGATCTTAATGATATTACCCATTAGTCAAATTTATTAGATGTGTGTATATATATATATGAGTCCTAGGTTTCGAGGTGAGAATAATCCATGGGTGATGGAGGATTGGTTGAGTTAGAGACTCATGTTTCATTTTATTTAAAACACCCACCGACAAGATAGTGGTTATTGAATTATGTATTTTGAATCTTATGATAATCCATTGGTGGAAATTGTTTACCTAAACTCTTAAGAGTTATATCCTACCATGGTTAGAGTTTGTTGTTTTCTTCAAAAATTCTTTATTATAGATGTTTAGGATGGTACAAGTATATAAGATATTGTACCTTTAGTAGGAAAACATGACCATTTTTTGAGTGCATGTTGAGTTTTATGAATACCATGAGGTACTCCTTTAGTATGATTCATAATATTTTTCATTGATGTTAAAAGATCAAGAATGGTTTTCATAAATACATTTGATTTATGTTTATACTCTTTTGTAACCCCACCTATGCTAGAGACCTTTAGTGAGCATTGGTAGTTGAGAGTTTCCTGGTAGAGGTGCACCCTAGTTTTAGAATAGGTCAAAAATTTCTTAAATACATCCAAGGTAGTTTCATGGATGCAACTACATGTTAATGATATCATTGTAAATATGGGATTCCTATTATAGGATTTACGTTCATCCAGGTGATGGTTTTGGAAAAAGATTTTGTGGTGTATGAGTAATTAGAAGTGAATGACACTTTGATCCACTTACACTATCACCGCTTCCATTTAGTCCCCTATAGACATAGAGCAATAATATTTAGGGCCATGGATAGTTACACGTGATAAATGGTTTTCAATTTTTGGTTCCTTATACAGTTCAAGTTAATAATAAAGTATTCTCTTTACTAATATTTGTACTTATTTACACATACTCAAGTTATGCTCTCCTTATTGTATCACTATTTGGGAGTGAGATATTCTCATGGATCCCAAAACCAAACCTTTTTAGTTAAAGACTCCTAAAAGTAGAGATCGCACACTCACTCATATCTATTGATAGTGTGAGATTATTCTCAATAGAGAGAGAGGTCCTCCATGCTATTTCATTATAGTATATATGAAACCCTCCATTGTCATCCTTGGTGTAGAATGGAATATTAATGATCCAAGTTGGGTGGATTTATACCATTACCATGTGAAACATCATTGGGTGGATGGGTTTAGATTTAACTTCACTATTGAGTGTGACACTAATGCAGGACACATGAGGCTAACCCTCAGAGATTCACAACTGAATACCCACAATTTGGGGAGTTTAAATTTATACACTATGAATGTTTTGGTGGATCAATATCCCATGGTGGTTGAAGTATATATGGATCTTTATCTTGAAATCATCCCATGATTTCTTTTAATAAGGGTGATTTATTCATTAACTTATATTCCTAGATCACATCAATATTTTTTATAGTTTATCAAGTGACATAGTGAATCTCAAGGATTAGTTGGTGTGGTTGGGGAGACCAATTTCAAGAAAGGTTTATTCATTACAGGTTTAAATAATTTAACTAGTGTAAAGTAGTGAAGTATTTTTTTCACGACCTAACTTAGGTCAATAATGTCAATATATTCCTATTGATGAGATGAATGTTCTCAAAGTATAATTCAAGAATCATAATAGACCACATGAGTTCCTAGTAGTTTCATTAAGAGTAATTAATTCCCTTGATATCTTAATAAGTCTCATGAACTGATTTATGGAAGTATTAATTAGTGAACCCCTGATTTGAGTTGGGTCATAGCATAATAATCCCAACTTTTTGAGGTTTTATCCTAACTTTATTCAAGGGAACCATTTGTATAATGAACTATCAAGGTGCATGTTTTTGTTTTGGGAATATATTATTATAATTTGTATCATCTAAGAAGGTGGATTATAATTTTCCTTCCATAATTTCTAAGTTTATGATAGCTTATGCAATCAAAGTGGAAAAATAATATAATGGTAGTTCAATACCTTAGAAAAAGATTTCATGATTAGTTAATGTTTGTGGCGTATAATAATTATACCTTGATACAATTGTTTTTTATAGGATAGGGAGACATCACATTCCCTTTATTTATGGTTGTGTACCCCACTTCATCATCAACTAAGGGATTTTCATTATAGGGTTATATTATTTATAGTATTATATGACTATATATCCTCAAGAGATACACCTAATTGATTCTTTTAAGGTGAGGAGATATCATTATCTTATAGATTTGGATAATTTTATCTCTAAGAGACTTATCTTGGATATCACATTAGACGAATTTGATCTGGGTCACCCCAGAAAAGCATGGGTCCTTGGTGGTGTAGAACTAATCGAGCATTTTTTTAATATTGATAATGTGGTTATTCTAGATACATGGTGGAGGATGTTATTCCATAGGTTAGGGATTTGGTTATTGTAGTTATAGAAGGTGTTACCATGAGGTATAGATTCAATAAATTAGGTTCATTTGAATTATCAAGACCATATACATAATATTGTGGTATAATAGGTTTTCAATGGGTAAAAAGATATAAATGAAGTGGTTTTTATAGATTGTTGTAGTTCCTTAATGTGATCATTGGTAGTTTTCTCAAAGGAGCAACACCAACCCTATTGAGGCACTTAAATTAATAGATGTAATTTTTTATATACTTAGATCTTCAAATGTGTGATTTCTACTAATGAGATATTAAAGTGTATGTTTAATGATATATATTTTTATTATGTTGTATGTCAGTGATGTTATTTTATGTGATTTATTAGGAGATTATAAATAATATAGGAAAACCTCTAGAAGCATGCTAGATTGTGGTTTTTTTGTGGAAGTGTAAAAAAATGTTACATTAAATATAAGATTTTGGAATAAATATACTTTTATTGTGTGATAGTAATATGGATCACTCTTTAAAGTTGGGGAGTACAACACAGACACAAGAGGTTTTCCTCTATAAGGAAACGCTCCCAACAATATGTCAATCTTTCATCATTTATCTTTATATCATGAAGATATAAGAGCTATGTATTGGAAAAAATGGTTGATAAACCTTGATAAAAATTTCATAATGTGATCTATGTTCTTATCAATGAATTTCACTAAAACAATCTTTAGTTAATCACTATTATGCTGATGTGGATGCCCAAAGAAGGAATTGTGGACAATGGTGATAAACGGGATGTTTTTATTCCATAGTTCACAGTTTAGGTTCATATAAAAATTTTAACCTCTTGAGAAATATTAACTGAGTGTCATAGTAGGTTATCCATTTTCACTGGGTGGTCTTATAAGTTATCTAGTTTATCAATAACAGTTGTTTTCCTTTTCAATAATGTAATGTTTTAAAGGAGGGGATTATGTAGACACTCAGGTTTTGATATAGTTAGGACTTAGCCCAATATTGATTTTCAAATTATTGAAACTTGAAAATATTAAAATTGCCTTTTCACTCTAGTAAATGATCTCAAAAAAATTGAGTGTTCATTGATTGTAGTCATAGTGCTTAACCTCGGGATGGTTTTTGATGAAATTCTGAGTTAGTTGTATTTTAAGGGATATATAATATTTATTTAAAAAATAAATATTTATCTCAATCATGAAATAAATGATAACTCATAGAAAGTACCTTGGATATAAATTTTAAAACTATGGTTATTTATGAAATATAGATTTTTACTTAGAATATGTATAATGTATGTTCTTGGATTTTGGATCCCAAGATAGACCAGGTATGAGTATATAATTAAAAACCTAGTTTACATAATTGAAGGGTTATAAATATTCCCCTTATGTCACTCTGCAAGAGTTATCCATCACATGAGACATTAACCCTAGTGAGGAGGTGAGAGTTTGGAGATATAGATCTTTGTGAAGCCAATGAAATATGAATTGATGGACTGATGATGAGAAAATACTGAAGCATTTTAATTTTTTCCACAACATAAGACATTGATATTTTGTTTTTGTTTATTCTTTATTTTGACTTTAGTTATATGCTTAAAATTCCATAGTGAAAATTTAGTAATTACTCTTCATGGATTATACTCATCATGATGATTGAACCTCATGACATTGGTGAATTCTTTTATCAAGATATAGAAATGATCTAAATTCCAATTACCCATTCTTCATGTGATTTATTATATAATTTTTTATCAATTTAATTTTATGTTCCATTTATTATTAAGAATATATTCTTATATTATTTATACTAATGAATTTTTCATAAAATATAGATAATTAATTCATTAATTATTTTTATTAATATCATTAATATTTTTGTTCCTTGAATATATTATTATTATTGTTGTTGTTGTTGTTTTTGTTGTTTTTATTATTGTTTTTGTTATCATTATTATCATTATTATTATTATTATCATCATAATCAATCTAATTGAGGTATTTTTTTTCTTTCAAGAAGGATGTTGAGGCTCAAGAATATTTGGTGCATCGAGCTATAAAGGAACCATATAAGATCCATCGTTTTCTCTTATTTGTCTTGAGGAAAGGATCCAATCTTCCACATAATTGAATTACATGAAATGGATGTTTATCCATTTTTGAAGTCAATGCCAAATTAATTGAAGAGAGGCTTAAGGAATGAAAGTCTTCAATTTTTTTATGCTTAATCTTACCAGTGAAGGATGATATCTAAAATCTGTAAGGATTATGGAAATGGATCATATAAGTTTGAAGCTTTGGTGGTTGGAACATTACTTCAATTGGTAAGGGCTTTTCCATATTTTTTTCTTTTCCAATGAGCTCAAATAAAAAGATTTTGGTCTCAACCCCATTTAACTCAGTCCTAGAACATTAAGATTATAATATTAAGCTACCTAGAGAATCTCAAAAACTCAATAAATCAAACACGGGTTTGAATTTATGTCCACTGCTAGTTTTTTCGCATGCCCAAATTATTTGAGATGTGGCCTCAACCATTAGAATTCCAAAAAAGTTTGATTAAGGGAATAATCATTCCTACTATAAAAACATCACATGTGTTATTGTTGAGGTTGAACTATACTCTACCTTGATTGAATTTTTCATCCTAATTATTATTGAGAATCAAATTGAGCTTCCCATTTAATTTGAGAGAATTCATTATTTTTGTATGAAATGAATTTGTATTGGGTGAACTCTTAAATAATTGCACATGAATCTTTCTTATGATAATTTCATGAAGGTTATCAATTTTATTAATCAATTTAAGTTTAATTTTTTTGTGTATGGTCCACAAGGGATAGGAAATTCAACATAGTGAAGAATGATTATAAAGATTCTGAACAAAATAAGGTCCCTTACCCTCCAGAAGAAAATTTCACGATTTCTTATAATATGATTGGTTTAACTACCAAACAGCCTAAAATGTGGTTGTGTAATGAAGTTATAATGGTAAATAATGATATTATCAGGGATATCATCCTAAAATATGGCCCCTTCCTTGATAATGTAAATAAGTGTTCTGTGCTAGAAGGTTCTAACATACCTAGAAAAAAAGATGGATAAAGAATGGCTTAGTTCACATGAAAATTTATTTGCGTAAATGGCTTGGTAATATGTCGCCGATAATGTATACCCCTTAGTAATTTCAAGGAATAAATCATTACGGGGATCATGTTATGATAATAGGCTTAGTTGGTCACTATGCTCAACCTATACAGGAAGAAAATACAAAGCATGAATCTTCATAGTAGAATGATGAGGATATGGACTCTACTGATTTGATTGGTGTTTTATTTATAAATTCTAGAAATAAAAATTGTTAATATCCTTCCATTTTAAAGATATATAAAAACTACTATTGTAAGAGTACATGAAGAGTGGTATCTCCTAAAAAGTGATAGGATATTACTGTGGAATCACTCTCCACTAAGAAGTTTGATTTATCTTTATCTAAGGAAGTCCATATGGATGGAATTCATATCCATTCCACTATAGAAAATAATAAGTGGGTTCTATATGTGAATAGGCTAGCCTCTATTATATTGAGGATCCCTTGGCTACTCAAGGGTCTCCACCTATTGGTACCAACCACAAAGTTTTCAACCAGGTATCTAAAACTCTAATGGTTGGACTTGTTTCAAAGGTTAATGAATTTTGTGTTGATCGTGACTCTAGGACTAGATATCATGATACGTTGAGTGATATATTTTCTAATCAATAAGTTGAATATTTAGGTGAATTTTTTTTATCCAAGATGGAAAAACTATATTTTCTATTGGAGGACCCTATGGATGATAATGAGGTCTATAATAGTGTTAAATAACAATTCATACAACTTGAGAAAATAAAATATAAACTTAAATTTATAGGTATCCAAAAGAAGGATCAATCTGGAGAAGGGGATTTCCTTCCCAATTTTTTCTCTATTATTGAGTCAATTAGAACCCTATATTTCACCAGTTGGTATATTGAGCTCTTTAGGAAGGCCCCAAGCATTAGTAAGAGGGTTAAACCTAACACTATGCCTCAAGGATATTTGGGAATTTTTATTATATATAAAAAGATAAAAATGATGTTTTCACTCCTTCAACCATTAAAGATGAAGACCTCGGGACCATGGACATTGATGATGGATGGGCCTCTAAAGATGATTTCTACTAAACATGGGTGCCTTTTTAGGAATATTCTATACATTTGGGTATACAACTGATAATTTAACCTTCTAATAATGAAGACAATTAGACTAAGAATAATAATTCCTCAGATGAGGATGTTCCACAATAGAACATGGTTGGAATAAAAGAACCAAAGGTTTAAAATGGAGATACTTAATGTGAGAAATAATATTTAAATAGATGAATGAACTTATGTGGTATGTCCTCTTAATCATTATAGGTGAGGTTGAAACCCAGTGAGTCAGGATAAGTTGAAATATAAAAATATGAAACTCATGCCTCTTGTAAGCATGTGTTTGATGATACTTTTTTTTCTTCGAATTTTATATTCATTCATAGTAGCTTGTTTGTTATTATTCTTGTAATTATTTTTGTTGAGTGTTTTAACCATGGGATCCATATAAATGGACCCTGGGCTGAATCCTATAAATCCCACTTAGGGGGATTTATAATTTAGATTTTTATATAGGTGTTGACATAGGATTCCTTGATGGAGGAATGACACAAGCAGGCAGTGATGCGGTTAGAGGTACAGACCCATGAAATTTCTCACACGGGTAGGACCTTTAGGCCATCAAATGAAGGGGGCTTTGGTCCATCCCATGGTGGGTCTTCGGAAAATTAAATTTTGACCTTTATTCCAAAAAAACAGTGGGCCTTTGTCTATTTCAAAATTATAAAGGGTTGGGTAGATGTGTTATCCCTTGCGGCTATAACCTATCCTCCAAACCTATGGGTGTGTGTATGTGTGATGCAGGTGAAGATAATGGTAGGTGGCGATGCGATCAAGGGTTCACACCCATGTAATGAACTTTAGGTCACTAGGTCTCCAAGACAATAAATTTAATGAGGTTATTATGGATTGTTTCAACCCATGGAGGGGGTGTGAACTATAATTTCAAAACCAAGGGTGTTTATGTTGTTTCCATTACTTATAACCTTCATAACCTTATAAGATTATTATTTTATTAATTTTTATTTTGTTATTATTAGAATTATTAATATTGTTGTTGTTGTTGATGATGATGATGATGATGATGGTGATGTTGTTGATGATGATGGTGTTGTTGATGTTGTTGTTGTTGTTGTTTCTTTTAGTGCTACTGTTATTATTCTTTGGTGGATATTATGATTATTTTTGTCATTCCTATTATTATTATTATTATTTTATATTATTGTATTTTTTGTTACGATTCTTGGAAATTTTTATCTGAGAAAAGTTATGATCTAGGGATAGGTGATTGGGTAGGAGACAAAATTGCATGAATTGGGGCAGGTGGTGGCCTTGGGGATGGTGTAGAAGAAACTTAGGAGGTAGTTGTCTAGTTCTTGGGGTAGGCATCATCTTTAGTTCGGGTGAAAAACTTGGGGATGATGTAGCAGGACCCTGGATCTGGTAATGAATTTGGGCACAGATACTAATCAAGCTGCTAAGGTTTTGACAATGTTCTTCATAGATGGTAAGTTTTTCCTATGTATATGTACAGGGATTACTCAAGCTAGATTTTAGTTGATGATGACCATTGGAATAAAAAATGACCCCGATTAGGAAATAGAGGATGACATAGTTCATTGGTGGTTGTTAGCTGGATAAAAAGGTACAATTTTGATATCTTGATGTTAGTGATGGTGGTATTAAGGGGGATTCATAACTAGAGGTACAAGTAGGGGTGGAAACATAACCTCATACGACTGAAATCAATGTCCTTGGGGTGATGAATACAAGAGATAATATGATGATCGTTGCATTTTATAGCAGTATTTGGGCTCTGCGTTGACATGTTGGGCCTTCAAGCTAGTTTAAATGGGCCTATAAGCCATTTCAAAGTTGACCCTCTAGCCTAGATTTCAACAGGCTGATGGAAAAACATTTTGGGAGGTTCTTCGGGATATTAGTGTGTGTTTCTATGTGTGTTAATAATAGTTTACTAACCCTTGGGGGATATTCTTCATCCGTATATGTTTTTTCAGGTGTGATTTGGTTTTATTGTACCCCCTATGACTAGTATAAATTATTATTATTATCATTGTCATCATCATAATCATCATAATTATCATTATAAATATCATTATTATGATTATTATTATTATTATCATAATTATCATTATTGTAATTATTATTATTATTGTTATTATTATTATTATGTGGTCTAATTTTTGGTCGAGGGTACTCACTACGGGCCTCCACATCAAAGTGACCATGTTTCAAATACTAGCAGACCCCTTGGGGGATTTATGATGCAACTGATGATGTTGGTGGTGACAAAAGTATGAAGTGATATAAGGTTATGATGTAGGAGTGATATGGGCAGGGGTGAAAACCCATGTAGGGGCCTTTAGGTCATTAGTCCTTCAGGCCAATCAAAGTAATGGAATTTTTATGGTGTGATTCAACACTTGGAGGGGGTTTGGAATGTCCTTGTGGGCCCAGTTGTGGGTGGGTTGTTTCCTTTTCTTATAACCTCTAATAACTTCTATGATTATTATTATTATGATTATTATTGTTGTTATTATTGTCTTTTTGTATTGTTTTTTTATTATTTTTATTATTGTAATTTCTGTTGTATTTATTTTTTATTGTTATTATTGTTATTATTATTCTTAACATTATTTTTTTTTAGATTTTGTTTTTTTATTTTTTTTATTGTTATTTTTATTGTTATTGTTATTTTTGTTGATTTTTTGTTTTTTGTTTTTGTTGTTGTTGTTGTTGTTGTTGAGGCTAAGGCCTCAGTCGAGTGGTACTCATCTGGGCACCACATCTGAAAGATTCAAGGATAAAATCATGGTCTTATTCAAATTTTACCAGTGATGGGCATGTTTTGTTTTCTCAAAATGAGTTTGTGGGTGTTTTTTACATGGGACAACTATGGGTGCAATGATGACTAACTTTGGGGTTATAGAACTCTAAAGATAATGGCATGCAAGATGTTGAATGACTATGTGTGCCACAATTGAATCTCAGGGTATGGGACCTCAAGGGGCATGTGAAAACCTAGGTAATAGTAAATCAATTTCATGTCTTAGTAATATTAATGAATTATATTTAATATATTCATATTTATTATAATAAAATTAAGTAATTTTTCAATCAAAAAGGAAATAGTTTAATTTTTACTAAATTTGTTTTCCTATATTATATGGTTCTATTTGAAATATTAATTTATAAATTATAAAAGTTTAGTTTTAAAAAAATGAACATCATATTTGAAATTATAAATTTAAAAGTATCGTATAATGATTTTTTTTGTTTTTTAGAAAGAAGTTTTATTTTTAAGTAAATTGTGAAGATATCGATATTGGTAAAACTGAAATTTATTATCATTAAATAAAGTAATTTAAAATTTCCATTATGTTTTAAATTAAAATAATTATACTTTAATTATAAATAATCTAATTAATTTCATTGGATTTTACATATACTTTATTTTGGTATAAGATCACTTTTGGGCATAAAAATGTATTTTTCTAAAAAGTATTTTTATTGTATTTTATGCATTTATATTAAAATTAATTTCTATCAATTGTATAAATTTAATCTTGAAAAATGGATTCCATATTTATAATTATGAGTTTTGAATTTGGTAAATTTTTCCCTTTTATTTTTTTCATTATCAATAGTAACCGTAGTAAATATTTTTCACCACGGTACGAGTAAAATGGGTACAACTGGGTTAAAATATGAGATAATGACTAAATATATCCATAAAACTTAACTTTATTTTATTTTATAAGTTTTTTTCATCCATAACCATCCATTTTTTAAAAATTTGGTAATTATTTTCCACTTTTGTTTGATAATGACCTTAATATGATTTTAAGTAAATAATAAAAACAAATTGTCACTATATTTTAATAACTATAGTAATTTTTTCATAAAGATAAAAATATTTTTTTTTATTTATAATTGATTATTTGAAATATTAATCAATTTTTTTATCACAGAAAATTATTTTTAATTTTTAGTGATGGAATAATTACCTTAAATATTTACTCAACGTCGACATAATGTATGTTCAAGTAATAGAAAAATCAAGTAAATTATTTTAAAAACATTAATAGAAATAAAATTTGGATGAATTATTATGTCCCGTAGATTTTTTAGATAAATATAACATTTCATGAATATTTAAATATTCAATATTCAAATTCCATTACTATTTTTATTCCATTAAAGTAAAACTATGTGAGTAGTCCTGAAAATGATTTTAATAGAATATAATGTAAAATAATATTTTATTTAATGATTTAGAATTCCTAAAAAATATTAATATTTGATAATTTAATGGTATTTGGTTTATAATATCATCCATTTTCCACTTATGTGTCACTTGTAATTTTATAGTAACTTTCTTGACACTTATAGAGTAAAAAAATTGATAACATGTTAATCATCAAAGGGGTTAATAGGGTTAAAACTAAGATATAATGATGAAAAACATCAAAACTTGTCCAAATTTTATTCTATGAGAGTATTTCAACTCATACTTATCCTGTATTTTTAATATATCTATTTGGTTCCACATGAACATGAAAATTAATTTATATTAATTTAATACATTAAGTAATTAAAAGGGTGACCTCCCCTAAGTTATAAAAGGTAAACTCCTATCCTCCCTTACTCACACCTTTTTAGCACTTTATTTCAACAAATATTTGTCAAAATATCTCTCTAATATATCTAACCACATTCTAGGTTTCCTTGTCTCACCAAAAACCCAAACTTAGAAGGCATGAGGTGTAAGATAAAGAGGTTATTCAAAGAGAAGGTATAAGTCTTAACTGACATACTTCAAGCTTATTTATTATTCAAAATCCTTAAAATGGTATTTAACTATGATGAAATAAAAACATTAGTGACTTCCATTTGATAAAATATTATTATGATTATGTTACAACCCTTTTTCATCTCTTTTTCCATCCTATGGGAAATGAAAACATTGTTTATGGGTACAAGTGGATTAGAACCTCAATGAAGTGATGTGTTTTATTTTTCATAACCGCCACATAAGGATGGTAATTATGTTGGATTTAATTAATATATATTATATTAATTAAATAATTATAATTATTGAAAAATAATATATCATTTGTATTCTTACCTTTCCATCCATTGAAAAATGTTAATGGTGTCCATACTTACGTGTTGAATATCACCTCCATGAAGTGATGTGATTCATTTTTATTATAATTATTTAATTGATGGTTATAAAGTTATATTTAATGAATAAAAATGGTAATAATATAATGTATATGATTTTTGAGATGATGGAACAATGACCAATTTGACCTAGATCATCATACTAAATCTATTTTGGTATTTTGAATTTAATGTCCTTGAAACATCCGACGTAGACTTAACTGATTATGTAACTAAATAAAACAAGGTAATAAATTACATAAAAAGGATAATTATAATGTAATGAACATGAAAATTTTTCTTAAAAAATTAAATATCTAATATATTTATATTAATCAGGGTTTAAATATTGTACGACGCTAGACGGTATTTAAGATAAGGGAATTTTCTTTTCAACCTTGTTTTAAAGTATTCCTTTAAAAAATTATTCCATGTTCATATTCTTTAGAAATATTTCAATAATGTTATTATTTACACTTAAAAGGCTATTAAATTTATTTTTCAACTACCTTTGACTTTATTTTCAGGTACTAAAAATTAATATTATTATCATTTTCCAAATGAGGTAATTTTACCAAAGGTGTGAAAGGAATCATTGTTTTAACTTATACAACATTAACTTAATTTCCAACCATGTTGTCATTTCATTTATTTTAATATTCCTAAAAAATCATGATTATATTCAAATGTAATAATTTTCACAATATTTTTTGATTTTTTCATTTTAAATAGTTTTTAAAATAAATGGTTATTTCTCCCTATTTTTTATGAAAAAATGGAAAGAGTTTTTCTTATTAGTTCAAAGGAGTTTTTTAATGGTTTTATGATGAAAAGTTTAAATATTAAAAAAACAATTTATGCTATTGTATTTTATAATTATATATGATGAAGGGGGAGCTCGATATAGTTTATGTGATGAGTGATCCCAATATAGATAATATGATGGGTGAGCCTGATTAAGCATATATGATGGGTGAGCTCGAGAAATCTCTCCAATGCATCAGGTAATGTTCCCCATCTTAAACGGTAGTAAGGGGGAGTTAATCGAGGAGGTTTAACTTATAGATTTAACTGGTATCCAGTTATCTCTAACATGAGTTAACACTTCTTATAAATATAATTCTCTAAGATGCATTTAAGGGTTTTAATTTACATTTTATGAGTTTTAAAGGTTTTATTTGAGAAAAAAGTTGGTTTTCCATGTGGATGTGATTTATATTATATTCTCAAATAATAAAGTAAAAAAATAAACATTTTATTGATTTTCATGTTTTTCAATAGACTAATGGATTTATTTCTTTTATATCTCTTTCTTCACTTTTTTCCAATACCATGTTTTAAAATATTTTTCATAGGGTTTGAGGTTGAATAAGAACAAAGAAAAAATCAAGTTGAAATTCATGAATATTTTTCATTAAAATAAAAGATGCTTCATTTTGAAAGATTATATTATGGGAAAAATGGATACTAAGTGGAAGAGAAAAAATTTTAATATATGTTTTTTAGGTAATATTCATTTTCTATTTCTCTAAAACTCTAAATCTTAAATATACATGAAATGTGAGAAAGTAAATTATTATCAAGAAACTCAAGATTATGTAAAGTTTTAAGGTCATGGACTTATATTTTGTATCAAAGGAAAGGTTTAGACAACTTTTGAAGTTAGGATAATATTAATATAATACTATTGAAATATTATAACTTATTGTTATGTTGAAATTATATAGAATTTTAAGATTATCATGTTACTCTATCTAATCTATGTTTATTCAGAATGGTTTTCCATAAAGGAAATGAGGAAGATAAAGTATGAAGGTATAAAGAGGAAAATATTCTTCCAAATCAGAATACTGGAATGGTTGGAATTAAAATAGAGTAGTTTTTTATAGCGATGGCTCAGTTAACATGGGTTATAAATTGTGTTGTAATGCATGTTAGGTATAAACCATATTTTCCATAGAGTAACATGTTGATAGTTAGTAATTTTATAAAATAGCACCCCCAGATTTTGGTGGAACCTTAGATCCGTTGGTAGTAGAAGGATGGATCAATACACAATAAAATATATTTAGAGTCATGATATGTTCTAAACATAAAATGGTAACTCTTTCCATTTATTATTTTTAAAGTGAAGCTAAATGTTAGTGGTCATTGTTTAAGAATATTGGAGAGATAAAAGAGATTGATGACAGGGAATGGGATATATTTAATAATATTTTCCTATTGAAATATTTATTTAAGATTTTTTACTCATAATGGATAAATAATTCTTATAAATGAGGGATAAGGGGGGGTCTAGTAGACATGTATGAAGAAAATTTTACAATATTGGCCAGGTATACAATGAATTGTATTCAATAACTTGATAGTCAAATTAATATATTTTACTCCAGATTAAAACCAATTTTTGTGAAGAACATTGTCTTTAAAATAATTTAAAATTTAAGAGAAACTTGTTTATTTTGCTGAGAAATTTGAGATGGAGTTTTTTGAGCCTTATGTACCTTATGATGACAAGAGTAAAAAAAGGCCAAGGAAGTAGGAAATCGTGAAGCATTAAACTAATAAATCTAGAGGTAAAGACTCAACATGTTCCAATTGTGGTAAAAAACAATTTAGGTGGTTTTTTATAAAATCTGGAAAGTGTTACCAGTGTGGTAAGTTTGGTCATATGGATCATTACCGCAAAGGTAAAATTCCTGGACATTCCAAGAATAGGGTAATAGATATTCATCCAATGGTGATATGTTTTAATTTTAATGAGTTGGGTAATTATGTTATCATGTGTCCAAAGATGGTTACTTATAGTGGAAATAAACTAGATAAAAATAAAAAAAAAGGTGTGTAAAAATCATTTTCTAATACTTCAATTGATAATGGGTCATCTAATGAAGTAGTTAAAGGTATGTTACTTATTTATTTAAATTATTAAAATTACTTGTTTGACTTTGGATCATAAAATTCCTTTATTTATAATAAATTTTCAAGTAAAATGGTAATATAATCTCATTAAAATAATATAAAACTTTTTCTAAAAACTTCTAATGGAAGTATTAAAGTAGTAAAGATTTATAGGAATATTCATATTTTTATCTGTGGGATGGTTTTTCTTTAAAATCTTGTTGAAATTCCCATATTATCGTTTGATATTATTTTGGGTATGGATTTTTTTAGTTTAACATGATAAGATATATTTTAGATCTAAGACATTTATATTAAATCATTTTATACCTTTGATAACATATCAAGAAACTAATAAATTTATTAAGGATAGTAGAGAAAGTCACGTATCACAAGTTTTTGAAAAAAAGGAAATTTTTCAAATTAGTGGTTTTCCAGTTATAAATGAATATATTTATGTATTTCTTGATTATTTTTTTGAACTATTCTTAATCAAGATGTTGAATTTACTATTGACTTAGTTCCTGGTACTAAACCAATTTCAAAACCCCCTTATCGAGTGGCCCAAATAGAACTTTTAGAATTGAAAAATTCATTGCAAGAGTTTCAAGATAATGGTTTCATTATTCCAATCACTTAATTATGGGGTGCTCCTGATTTATTTGTTAAAAATAAATATGGTTAAATGATACTTTTTATTGATTATAGATCTCTGAATATTAAACTACTATTAAGAACAAGTATCATTTTACTCATATCAATGATTTGTTTATTTATCTCTATAGATCATAGTATTTTTAGAATATTCATCTCAGGTCAGGTTACAATTAGGTAAAGGTAAAGGATAAATATATTCTAAATATAATGTTTCTAACTAGATATGGGATTATTATTTTTTGGTTATTCTCTTTATATTATCTAATACACTAGATGTATTGATGGATCTTATGAATGTAATTTTAAATGAATATTTGGATAAATTTTTATTTTGTTAATTGATTATATTTTGGAATATTATAAATTTCATGAGGATTAAAAAATATTCCTAAGGATTATTTTGACAACTATGAAAGAAAATAAGTTATATGGAAAATTTAGTAAATGTGAATCTTGGTTGTATTAGATTTCATTCCTTGAGTATATTGTTTCTAGAAATGGAATAACTATTGACCCTTATAAAACTAAAGTGGTTAAAGGATTTCCAAGACCTAAAAATTTCATAGAGATACATATTTTTAATGGATTAGTGGGTTACTATAGGTAGTTTATTGAAGAATTTTCCTGGTTATCTAGCCCACTCACTAAGTTAACTCATAAAAGAGTTAAATTAATCTAAAATAAAAGGTGTGATTAATGTTTCTAATAACTAAGAATAATATTGGTGAATGATTCAATTTTGGATCTTCTCTTTATAAATGGTGTAATTTTAATATTCAGTGGTGCTTCTTTAAAGGGAATTAGTTGTGTTATGATGTAGAATGATTAGGTAATTTCTTATGCTTCATGTAAATTGTAACCTCATGAGATAAATTATCTAACACTTGATTTAGAACTAACTATTGTGGTTTTTGATTTAAAAATATGGAGACATCATTTATATGGATTAAAGTGTGAAATATATGATGATCATAAAAGTTTTAAGTATATATTTAATTAGATATATTTGAAAATTAGGTGTATAATATGGCTTGAACTAATAAAGGATTATAATTGTACAGTTCGTTACTATCTAGGAACATCAAACAAATTAACTAATGCTTGAGCTGAAAAGATAATGCATCATTAACCATGTTGCATTTGGAATATGATCCTTTGGTAAAAAAAATTATAAATAGTGTCTTGAAAATTGTGAATTTAAGAACTTCCACTATTTTTTTACAGGTTTCAATGCAGTCATCACTGTAAGACATAATTAATAAATCATGGAACCAATACCATGATTTATAAGGAAAGGTGTAACAAGTAAAGAAATTTGAGTTAAATGAATTTAACATTAATAAGGAATGTTTTTTAAAATTGTAAAAAGGTTTTGTGTGCAAGATATATCCCTATTGAAAAAGGGATTATTGAGTGAATATCACATTTATCCTTTTTCTATTCATCATGGAATTACTAATATGTATAGAGACCTTTGTAAATATTAGTAGTGGTATAGAATAAAGAATTATATTACAGAGATTAAAATAAAATGTTTGATTTTTAAATAAGTTAAAGCCTAATAAAAATTAATGAAAGGGATTCTTTAGACTTTTCTAGTTTCAGAGTGAAAATTGGAGAATATATATATGAATTTTGTGGTAGGATATCCAAATATATCTCAAGTTAATAATTTGATTTGGGTTATTGTTGATTGAATGACTAAATCTACAAACCTTATTTTTATTTTAGATACTATATTTTTAGATCATCTTTATCTATTGTATAACAAGTAGATAGTTACATTACAATGAGTTATTCTCTCTATTGTATCTATGAGTGATCCCAGGTTTACTTATAATTTTTGGAAAGTCCTTCAGAATTCATTGGGTACTGAATTAAATTTTAGTACATCTTTTCCAAATCAAACCGATATACAGTCAAAGAAAATGATTTAGAATTTGGAATTCATTTTTTGATCTTGTTCAAAATATTATCAATGAATTTTGGATCAATATCTTTCATTAGTAAAATTTTCTTACAATAATAGTTTTCATTCTAGTATATAGATGGAACCTTTTGAGGAAATATATAGAAAGTAGTGTCAGACTCTAGCTTATTGGGATAAAGTAGCTGGAAAGAAGTAATTAGGACCAAATTTGGTATAAGATAAGGTTGGAAAGATAAATATGATTAAACAATATATTAGGGAATATAATTGTAGATGAAATAGTTAAGCATATAATAGGAGGAAATAACTTTCATTCAAGGTAGGTGATCATGTTATTATTAAAGTATCTCCATAGAAAAACATTATGTGTTTTTTTAAATATATTTTTAAGAGTATAGTTCATTAAACTTTATGAAATTATGGATAATTTTGGATCATTTTATTACTTATTGGAATAAACATCGAGTTTATCCCAAGAACATGGTGTGTTTAATGTTTCATTATTAAAGAAATATGTGTCGGATGCATGTCATGTTTTGAGTATCGATGTAGTATAATTGGAAGAGAGTATTTAATATGAAGAATATCTTATTCATATTATTGATCTTAGATATCAGGTGTTCAAAAATATGGGTATTATTCTTTTTAATTGTTTATTTAAAATAATATTATTTAATAAGCATCATGGGAATCAAAAAACTATTTAAAAGGAAAATATCCCCACTTGTTTAAATAGTGAATAAAATTATGAGGATATAATTTCCAAAAAGGGGAAGATTATGACAACCTATGTATTAGTAAATAAATTTTTTGGATTATTAATATTCAAGAATTATATTTAAAATAGTTATATTCATTGTAATAATGTTGTATTATTTTTCCATTAAAAAGAAAATAGTTTTATTTCAACTATATTTATTTTCATGTATTATATAGTTTTATTTGAAATATTAATATATAAATTTTAGAATTTCAATTTTATAAAAATAACTTTATATTTAAAATCATAAAGTGAAAATTATCTTGGAATTATTTTTTGGTATTTTTTTAAAAAGATTTATTTTTAAGTTAATAGTGAACATACAGATTTTTATAAACCTATAATATCTTTTCATTAAATTAATTAATTTAAAATTCCCATTATGTTTTAAATTAATATAAGTATAATTTAATTATATATAATCTAATTAATTAAATTTTAATCATCATTTTCTTGATTTTCGTATAAGTTCATTTTTGGGCTTAAAAAACATTTTTATAAAAGATGTTTTTTGTTGCATTTTATGCATTTATATGAAAATTTATTTATAAAAAAAAAAGAAATTTAATCTTGAAATTTTTATTCTATATTTTAAATTATGATGATAAAATTTTTAATATATTTCTATTTTACTTTTTTCATTATAAATAGTAACTGTAGTAAATATTTGTCACCACGATAAGAGTAAAACTAGTAAAATAGGGTTAAAACTATGATATAAGTCCTAAAATATCCCTAAAACTTGTTTTTATTTTATTATATAAGTTTTTTTCTACCATAAACATCCAAATTTATAAAAAAATCAGTTTATTTCCTCTTACCTTTGATAATGAAAATAATATGATTTTTATTAAATAATAAAAACAAAATGTCATTCTCTTTATTTTAATATCTCTAATATTTGTTCATATGGATAAAAAGAATTTATGGTCAATTATAAATGGTTATTTGAAATATGAATGAATTATTTTAAAAAATTTATTGATGGAGTAATTACATTAAATTTCTATACAACACTGAGATATTTCTTGTTCATGTAATATAAAAAAACAAGTAAATGGTTTTGAAAACATTAAGATTAATAAAATTTTAATGAATTATTATGTTCCATGAACTTTTCAGATAAATATAACATGTTATTTATTTTTTAAAAGTATATATTTTATTTCCATTGCTATATTGATGAAATTAAACTCAAACTATGTAAATAGTCAAAAAAAATTGACTTTAATGGTATATTATGTTAAGTAATATTTTATCTAATGATTTAAAATTAATAAAAAAATTATATTTTTCTAATTTAAGGGGATATGTTCTATAATATTATCTATATTCCACTTATGTGTTAGTTTTCCTTTTATAATAACTTTCCTAACTCATATAGATTAAAAAACTTTGATATCATGGTAATCGTCAAAAGGGTTAACGAGGGGTTAAAACTAAGATATAAGGGTCAAAACATCACCTAATTCTGTAAAAAATATTTGTCGGGATTATTTAGACAAATAATCATACTGAATTCTAAATATATCAATTTTTTCTAATTTAACATGAAAATAATTTATATTATTTTAATACTTTAAGTCATTACAAGGATGACCCTTCCCTCACATATAGAAGGACACATCCTCTCCTCCCTTACTCATGCCTTTTGAGAACTCTATTTCAGAAAAAACCAACATAAATATCTCCCTAACATACCTAAACACTTCTCAAAGGACCTTTTATAACCACAATATAAAACATATAAGTCTTATGGTGTAATCCAAAGAGGTTATCTCAGGTGAAGGTATTAATCCTAACTGACCTGTTTCAAGTTTGTATCTTATTATTCCTCCTTTAACTATTATTTAACCATGATGAAATAAAAAAATAAGTATCTTATATATAATTAATTTTAATTATGATTATGTTACAACCCTTTTTATATCCTTTTCCACCCTATGAGAAATGAAAACATCACTCGTGTGTACGTGTGGATTATCACCTCCCCAAAGCGATATATTTTTTTTTTCATCACCACATCACAAGGATGGTTATTATTATGAATTTAATTAATATATAAGATATTAATGAAATTATTATAATTCATAAATGATAATATATAATTTATTTTCTTACCTTTTTATCCATTGAAAAATGATAATGGCGTTCATGTGTATGTGTGGTCTCCCACCGCCATTAAGTTATGTGCTTCGTTTTTCATATATGTCTTTGATGGATTTTTATAAAATTATACTTAATGTATAAAATAATAATAATTCCATTACTAGGATTCTTGAGATGGAATAATAATAACTTTGACCATGGCTATCCTACTGAAGCTGTTTTGGGATTTTGAACTGAATGTCCTCAAAACATCTGATGTAAACTTAACTAATTAAGTAAATAAATAAAACATTTTCATAAATTACATAAAGGGGATAATTATATTGTAATTAACATAAAAAATGTTTATTAATAAATTAAATAACTAATAAAATTTTATTATTCAGGAGTTAAAGAATATATGATGCTAGATGGTATTTAAGGTAAGGGATTTTTATTTAAACCATTGTTTTAAAGTATTCCTTTTAAAAATATATTTAATTTACTTGTTCTTTAACAATGTTGTAGAAATTTTATTATTTATACATGTAAGGATAATAAAATTCATTTTCAACTACCTTTTAATTTATTTAAAAGGTTTAAAAATGAATCATCTTGTCATTTCCCAAATGAGGTACTTTTACCGAAGGTGTAAAAGGAATCACAGTTTTATCTTTTACGACATGAATGAAATTTCGCACGATAAAGTATTCCCATTTATTTAAAGCTTACTATAAAAGTTAACATGGTTATTTTAATATGAAATAATTTCCACAATATTTTTGGAATTTTTCATTTTATAGATTTTTCAAAAGAAGTGGGTATTTCTCCTTATTTTTATGAAAATATAGAAAGTTATTTTTTATTGGTATAGAAGAGTTATTCAAAGGGTTTATAAGGAAAATTTGAAATTTAAAAAAATTATGATATTGTCATTTTGTATTATATATGATGATAGGTGATACTGATACAAATTATAATATGGGTGTGCTCAATACAGCTTATATGATGGGTTAGCTTGATGAGAATTATTTTAAAAGTAAACCTGATAAAGATCTAAAATGAAGTGTCTAATGGTCATTGTCTTAAAAATAAATAATGAGAGAGTTAAATAAGTATGTTTCTTCTATGGATTTAATAGTACTCCAATTATTTTTTACATTGGTGAACATATATTATGAATATAGTTCTCTGATATACCTATAAGGTTTTCTAATTTCTTGCTATGGGTTTTAAAGGTTTTTATTGAAAAAAAATTATGTTTTTGATATAGATATGATTTATCTTGTACACTATAAGAATAATTCATAAAATGTAAGAATTTTATGGGTTTTCATGTTTTTTACTAGATTAATGGATTTCATTATTTCTATAAAAAATAGATATTTTAGTGCTCACCCATATTTTTAAATGTTGTTCATGGGGTTTAAGGATGAGTAATAACAAAGAATGATATACGTTAAAAGTTGTGAAGATTTTTGATGAAAAGAAAAAAAAACTTTTTAAAAGTTTTATATTATGGTAAAAGTGGATATTAATTGGAAGGGTTAACATTGTAATGTATGGGTTTGTTATGTAAGATTTATGACCTAATTATCTAAAACCCTAAACTGTAAAGATCCTAAAATTTTAAGAAAGCGAATATTTGTCTATAAACACTAGATTATGTAATGATTTAAAGATTAATCCTTATATAAAGGTGATAGAATCACAACCGATGATGTCTTGGGATGAATTCAAGTAGTTAGATACCACTGATGATTATTTAAAGGTCATTGGTTTAAGGTAATGAGTTGGATAACATTGGATGCATGGTGACTTTGGGGGTATGGGACCGTGGGGGGAATCGATGATTGTCATTGATGATGACTCAAGTGGTTCATCCTTCAGTGATGAGTAGCCTCAATTTTCAGTAGTCTGGAGTGATGCCTCTAGGTGTGTGGGACCTTGATGGTAGAAAGTACCTTAGATGTAGTAACAATATCAGTGGAGTGATGAGATTGGGGAGTTTTACTCATGAAAGACAACCTCGGGTGGATCATGTGGTGCAGATGTCATAACAAAAGTGTGATGATGACCTATTATAGATGACCTTGGTATGGGTGACCTCAGGTGTGATAACTGAGTTGTTGGTGATGACCACAAGTGTAAGACATTAGGTAAGATAGATGTTAAAAACCACGGTGGTTGTGTCGCATGATTCAAGGCTAGATGTTGGTGGTTAGTTTGGCATGAAATATGCCACACATGGTAGGTTAGTTGCACATGACAAGTGGATTTATGTCATAGATTATTGGGGATTGAAAAATAAGGTTGGCCTTATTGATTTGATAAGGGTTAACCTAAACTATAAAATATGAACCATAAAGGAAAATAATTTCAAAAGGGGGACTTGGGTCACAAAACGAAAGCGGGATTTCGGGCCAAAAATGTAGGACAAAAAAACAAAGGTAATTCAATTAAAAAAGTGGCTAGTATAGTTAGTATATAATATATAAGTAAAGATCCTTATTGTGACACCCCAAGCTTCCACGGTATGTTTCCATTTGAATAATGAAATAGATTGCATTGTACGAAACTTCGAGATTCTAACACACCGTGACCAATCAAACTAATAGTAATACCCACTTTTTGAAATTTTATAAATTTTATCATTCAAAATAGAATTCATTTTTGTATTCGAAATATGGAAATTAGGTTAGGGTGAATTTTTGGTATTTTTCTGAAAACATTCAATTTTTGATGAATAGTGAAAAACACTAAGTTGTTGTTTAAAACCGACTTTTTATTTAAATAATTATTTATTTTATTTAAATTTATTTTAGGTAAAAATAGATACATAATACCTATATAAGTTCAATGTAATTCATTGGAGTCATTATATAATGAGTTTAGATATATAAAATTTTATTGAACTTGTTACCGTCTTTTACCCACCTCCTAGGAGCATTTCCAAATTTGTATAAAACTTAATTTTACCGCTACTATGAATTTAATTTCAAAAATCTGAGAGATTTTGTGGAAATCAGTAACTAAAATGTGGTTCAATGAGATGAAAATAATTTTTTGTGAATAGTAACTTTTAACTTTTATTTACCATGGTTAAAAGTAAATAGGGTAATTAAAGGAATAAATGATATTATTATTACCCTAAAACATGTCCTAATTATATTGTATAAGTATAATTCGACAAAAAACAACCTTATGAATAAAATATGAACCTATTTGGTCCACTTGGATTAGATTAAGACATTTATTATTATTTTATTTAAAGAAGATTTAAAAGAGTTAAAATCAAAGTTTAATAACTATAAAATTTTTAATATAGGGTTATACATAAAATAAATTAGATTATAAATATTCCTTATAAAGATAAAAAGATTTCCTACATAATGGTATTTTATTTATAATTTTTAGACATTAAATAATTAAATTTATTTATGACACAATGATGATGAAGTAATTAACTTATTAATGAAATATTAAAATAATTGATATTATAAGTATCCAAGTAAATCTAATTTGAGACTTTTAAGGAATTACAATAATTTTATAGGTTAATATGACATGTTAGGTTTGATTAAATTGATTTATTTCTAAGTAATAAATTTGTTAAAACTTTAACAAAAATCAATTATTAAATAATGTCAAAATTGACAAAAATGAGTTTTTAAAACAAATACAATATTATTGGTTGATATAATAATCCTCAAAATCTAAGGTTCGGACAAAAGACTTTTATAATGACAGGTTTATAATTAATTAACCACTTGGTGTTCTCTTGGAAGTTTATAGTAATTTTAATAACCATATAATATAAAAATAAAAAGAGACATGGTAAATGTCAAACTATTTAACTAAGAGTTAAATCTGAAAGATAAGGTTAATATAGTGACTCAAACCTGTCTAAAACCTATATTTTGAGATTTTTTAGACCCATACTCACCTTATACATAAAATAATTTATTTTGGAGCCATTAGTGGACGAAAATTATTTTCTTATAAAATAATATTTCAATCTTTTCCTAAGGTGCCCCTCACCCCTCTTATAAAAGCGCACATCACCTTCTCTCAAATTCACACCTTCAAAGCCATTTGGTTAGGCCAAACCCTACCCAAATATCCTTCCAACTGTACTAACTTCATCCTAGTGGCCTTCCTTTAGTCATAAATCCAACCTAATAATCCCTTTTGATCAAATGAAAATAAATAACCCGAAGAAGAGGTAAATATTTCATCACCTAATCCAAGTTCTTTTCTTCTTCCACTTCATCTTTCCTTGTTGTTTCCATTATAAAATAACAACTCCAGTATATTCTATATACTATAATGTTATTATAAATATTTTTCAACCATAATCATTATTTTATCCATCCTATGAATGACATATCACCATATGTCTGTATGTACGGCTTACCGTCTCCACGTCGTGGTGTAGTTGTTATTCAATACATTATTATTTGGATGGGTATAATAATGATGTATAATTAATGTAAATAATAAATATAACATGTTAATGATTATGTATATATGATATACCATCTATTTACATACTATTTTAAATCAAAATGTTGATATTGTCGCTCGTGCGTACGTACGGATTACTGTCTCCACGAACGCAATGAGATTCATTTCCCCATCATAATCATTCAAGAATAATTTTAATTTTATGTTTAAAAATAATGTTTAAAAACTAAATATCATTCTTAATGTTAATCAAATACATCCTATCCATAACAAACACATCTTATGTAACAAAACATATAAATTAAAACGAATCAGTTAACACCCGAAACGACAATAATACTAAAAATATTATTAACAAAGCAATATTAGAAGATAATATATGATATCATATTTAAGTATATGGTTCTAGTATAATTTAATAAAAATGATTTAACTATTATATAGGAGGTTAATTTACCCTCAACCAATTAAAATTACATGGTAAGGGTTAATTTCACAATCTCTTTATTATCTGAGGTTGTTTTTACGTAAGTATCTACTGGGACCTCTTTATCATCCACATTCGTGTTTTATTAAAAATGTATTTCAAAACATTTTTAATATTTACTAGACTATGGGATAAAGTCACTTATACCCTTTTTTTACTTTTTATAATATTTTTATAAAGTAATCTTTTGATTGTATTCAAAACAAGGTACTTTATGAACTTTTCGACAAAATTAAGGTAAGAATGTTTTTTTAACTTATACGACAGGTGCGGCTATTTTACACCATTATAACATCATAGAATATTCCCTTAAAATCTTATAATAATATTTTAAAAATAAATTTTTTTCTTTATAATTATGTGACTCTTAAATTATTTCAAAATTTAAAGAGATATTTCTCTCAAATAGTTTTGATTTTAACTATGTCAACATCCTTTGATGGATTTTAAGATTAATTGAAGTTGATTTATTATGATACAAAACTTCCATATTGTATTGAAGGTTTTGTGATATTTTTTTATTGTGTATGTGTTATTTTCACACCATTCATGGTTTATGGAGAAATTATTGACATTTTGTATGCTAGTTTTAATACGAATGTTTGTGTTGTGTTTGAACCTTTTTATATGAGGAATGAATTGGAATTAGTAAGTGATGGGTGGAGCCTGATATAGATCCTAGATGCACCAGTATGTCTCATGAGACAAAATAGACTCTTGGTACAAGGCCTTGACAAAATATTATTTGTAGTCTTGGCACAAGGCCTTGACTATGTGGTTATGAAGTCTGGCATTATGCATTCCATCATTATGAAAGTGGCTATTGATATTGAATGTGATTATTCGACTAGAAGAATATCCATGTGAATACGTAAATGGAATTATTTGATTTTTTCTTTTTTATATTATTCTGAAGTTTAAGTTTAAAAGTCTTTTGTTCTAGTCTTACATTGCCTTAAATTTTTTATGCTTATTTATGAAAGCTTCCGCTATATTGTTATCCTTACTGAGCATCAGAGCTCACCCCTTTCTAAGATTTATTTTTCCCAGGATGAGAAGAAGTATATTATAACTGACCTTCATGGATAGTCTAAGGGATATGAGTGTGGCCTATGGAGACTTTTTTTTGAGACAATCGGGGACATTAATTGGTTACCCAATTCATGCCCTAAAGAAATTTATTAAATAAAAAGAGTTATAATGCATGTTTGAGGTGTAATGAGTTTACACCAGCTCAAAATTGAAAAGATACATGAGGGTGTGGCAATAAAGCTTGATCAATAGATCACAAAGAAGCAAACAGGTACAAACTGTGCCTTCAATAAAAAGATCATCTCCTCTAGGAGTAAAATCAACTTCAAGAGGGCTCCATCCAAGTTGTCATGTTCAATTCACTCCAGCACCTCCAAGAAGAAGCAATCCATAGAGAGTCTATGCAATGAACCTTTAAGAAAGAAATGCGTCCAGCAAAATTTCATCAACTTCTAGAAATCTCTAGTACCTCAATATATAAAGAAAAAATATCCATTAAAGGAGACATGGACGAATGAACATAACATAAAAGCGTAAGGCAGAAAAAAAACACAGCAGCACTGAAAATAAATTAGAGAGTTTGTTGGGACTCTTTCATCAGCTTCTTATTAAACATTCAGTGCTTTATGTTGAGATAAGTATCTGTAGAGATTTCACCATTTCTGAGCCTTTGATATGCTATTTCAACAGTCTAGTCTGAGTCTTCATTCTGATTCCCCTCATGAGGTGAAATAGGAACAACCATAAGCTGTATAGGAGAATCTGAAACAATTTCCCAGGAAGCATCAAAAGTGACAGCAGTCAGATCAACCACACTTACTGCTGTTGTAATCTCAGTGTTGTCCTTTTGGGAATCATAGAGTTCTCTTGTCACAATTTTTCATTCAAGGTTAGAGTAGTCTCTTTGTTTCCTTGTTTTTTGGGATTGGGAGTGATTAATCCATCGACATCCACCATTTGTTTTTTACCTTTTCTAGATCTGGATTTTAAGAAGTCCTCCTCAATTTTTGTAGCTTTATCTTCAGCCTCCAGAAAGGGTGTGCAGGAAGGCTACACAGGGCATGATTCTGGTAATTGATCCAGCACAGGTTTAGCACTAGAGGTTTGACCCTTCTCAACAGCTTCACTGCTCATAATATTAAGAGTATTTACATCCTGAGCTGATGGTTCAGGAGAAGCATTAGAAACAACTGTGGAAATTAAAACATGGATTCTCTCTACAGGTTTATCAGTAATGTTCTTTGAAAAAGTCTTTTCTACCCAAATTGACTTGAAGTGTGGGGGATAGAATGAATTATCCTTTTTATCCTCACAATATTTTATAATATGGCTAATTCTGGAACATTTTTTATAGTAATCTAGAACATTTTCAAATATAACCTCTTGAAAAAACCCATTGTCACCATTTTGAAACCAAAATTGTGATTCCAATTAAAGGGAGATGTCTAATTCAGTACAAATATGAGTGACTGAAGGTCTGGACAGAGTTTCAGTGGCAGTGTCTAACCAAATTGGGTGTTCGAATAGTTCAGCAATGGGAAATAAAGCGTTCTGTATGAAGAGATGAAGAGGTAACCCAGGGAAACCAATCCATATAGGAACGATGGGGGGTTCGTAACCTACATCAAAATTCGGAGTCCATTTGAATACTTTCATGAGTGATCCTCAAAAATTCCAAGAACCACGGGTCCAGAATCTATAATAGTCATTCTCTGAGGAAAAATGAAAACAAACCTGCCACGAATTCAGCAGTCCAATATGAAAATTTGTGAAGCCTATACTCTCCATGGTTTTGCGCAGAAAAACCATTGAAGGTCGACGCTTGACAAACTTACCAAAGATAACAAATCGAAGATCTAAAGAGAGAATGTTTACCTCATCGTTGGAGATGAATTTTAGAAAAAACCTTGGAAGCTAGATTTAGAAAAACTCTAATTTGAGCACATTACCCTAATATAGACTGTGAAGATTAGTATAAAAGAAATTCCTATCATTTTGGTATTATAGAGATTTTGTGAGTTATCCAAGAAATACATCCATGTCTGTATACGAGCAGGTAGAGGTGGCTCTGTAATAGATGTACCTATGGGTAAAACTTGAAAACACTGCTTTGAGTTAGACTCCAATGGGAACTGGTGCACGACAATGGGCCTTGTTTCACTCTTGGTTACGACACTCCTGGGGGATATTCTTAGGATAATTATTATTTTCATTAAAAACCATTATGAATGATTTATGATTATATACCTCCTCAAAGAAAAAAATTATGATTATGGATTATATCCATAAACTGTTCAATTTATGTTATGTGTTTTACAAGTTTGGAATTATGTATTGTGATTCATAAACTTATCTAGTGTATGCCATTTTTTAGAAATGGAACCTAGTGGAAGGAATGGAAATCGTATCAATGCACATAATCCATGTAGGGATTTCCCTCCTACTCAAGATAATTATAGTGGAGCTGGTGATGCAACTGGTGCTGATCATCTTATCACCATACTGGGACAACTCACTCAGTTTATGAATAACAACCTTACCTGTATAAAGCACCATGATCCACAATGCGAAGGATCAATGTTAGACCGCTTCATGGGGAAACAACCACCAACATTAAATGGGAGTAAAAATCCATTAGTATCTGAGCAATGGATAAATTCCATAGAGAAAATATTTCATGCTTTGGGGAGTAGTGAAAGGGAAAAAGTTGTCATGGTAGTTTATCACCTCACGGGAGATGCAGATCAATGGTGTTCATTAATACAAAACACAAAGGAAGATTATGAAGTATTAATTTTGGAATGTAGGGAGTTTAAAGAGATTTTCTTGGAAAAATACTTTCCACATGACCATCGAGCGGATATGGAAAGGCAATTTCTGAGTTTGAGGCAAAATGAGGATGAGAATGTTGCAAAGTATGAGGCTAACTTTACAAGGTTATCAAGAGAAGAAGAGATCTGCTAATTAAACACTCTAGAAATGGAAATAAGGGGAAGAAGGGAAAATTTTATTATCCATCCTGCAGTAAATGTGGGAAGAAACATCCCAATACTTGCCTGAAGGTAATGGGAGTATGTTACAAGTGTGGTGAAAAAGGCCACCAAGCTCGTGATTTAAAGGGGAAGAAAGAGGCTATCAATGTTGAATGTTAAAATTGTATAGAAAGGGGGAATTATGAAAATGAATATCCTAAGCACCAAGGAAAATTAACTCAGAAAAGGCCAAGGGATCAAGGCCAAGCTTATGTTATCACTACTGCTGAGGTTGAAGCTCCGAAAGACGTGGTGGCAAGTAATTTAATGGTTTCCTCAAGTTTATCCAATACTTTATTTGATTCTGGAACATTTCATTATTTCATATCTTCCCAGTTTGATAAGAAAATTATATATTTCCAATTTGATTTAACAAGGGAGTTTTCATTCAAAACTCTTGAGGGAAGTATCATTGCAACAAAATGGTGTGAATCAATTCCCATTAAGGCATATAAATGTTCTTTAACTGCTGATCTCATATTCATACCCATGATTGAATTTGACAGAATACTCGGTATAGATTGTCTTTCAGACCATGATGTGAAAATTTATTGTAAGAAGAAGAATATTACAATTTTCAATGATGATAAGGAGTACCTTATCTTTAGAGCAGAAACATCACCATCCGATTCTTATATAGATCCACCCCCAGTAGCTCTACTAAATTCAATTATTAGGGAGGAAGAGAATGAAATAACTGTGGGTGAGGAAAGGAATGTTCGAATAGAGGATGTACCTATTGTACAAGAATATGTTGATGTGTTTCCAGAGGATTTACCTGGACACCCTCCAGAATAAGAAATTGGGTTTTCTATTGACTTAATTCCTTATTCAAGGCCCATATCGAAGACCACTTATAGAATGTCCATTGTGGAATTAGTGGAACTAAATAAAAAACTAGAGGAATTGATTAATAAGGGATTTATTCTCCCTAGTGTTTATCCATGGGGATCTCATATTCTTTTTGTTAAAAAGAAAGATGGGTCGATGAGGTTGTGAATTGACTACAGGGAGATAAATGCTATTACAATAAAGAACAAGTATCTCCTACCTCGCATTGATGATTTATTCGACCAACTTCATAGAGCTCAATATTTTTCAAAGATTGACCTTTGATATGGATATCATCATTTGTGTGTGAATAAGGAAGAAATTCCGAAAATAGCATTTTGAACCAGGTACGGGCATTATGAGTTTACAGTAATGTCTTTTAGATTGACTAATGCACCCTCTGTCTTCATGGATCTAATGAATAGAGTTTTCAAGGAATATCTTGATGAAATTTTAGTGGTATTTATTGATTATATCTTGGTATACTCCAAAAGCTAGGAAGATCATGAAAATCACTTGTGAATTATTCTAAAGACTCTTAGAAGAAATGAATTATATGGGAAATTTAGCAAGTGTGAATTCTATCTTTAGAAGATTTATTTTCTTGGATATATTTTCTAAGGATGGAATATATGTTGATCCTTCAAAGACCATGGCAATCCAAGAATGGCCAGCACCGATGAGTATAAATGAGGTATGTAGTTTTATTGGTTTAGCTGGTTATTATCAACATTTATTCCAGAATTTTTCCTGGTTGGCTAACCCATTGACAAAGCTCACACGTAAAGGGATTAATTTTTTTTGGAAAAAAGAGTGCGAATAATTTTTTGATGAACTGAAGAGAAGATTATTCAACGCTTCTACCTTGACTCTATCATCAGAGAATGATGGGTTTGTTATTTATAGTGATGATTCAAAGAAAGTACTTGGTTGTGTCCTTATGCTGAATGATAGAGTTATTGCCTATGCATCACAGTAGATAAAAATTCAAGAGCAAAAATATCATACTCATGATCTTGAGTTAGTATTTGTAATCTTTTCTTTGAAGATATGGAGACATTATATTTATTGTGAAAAATGTGAGATATATACCGATCACAAGAGTTTGAAGTATATTTTCTCATAAAAAGAACTCAACATGAGGAAAAGAATATGGCTTGAACTACTCAAGTATTATGATTTCGCAATACACTACCACCCATGGAAGGAAAATAAGGTGGCATGTGCTTTGATCAGAAAGGATCATGGAGTTTTGAACAAGATGATAATTGAAAGGGATCTTATTTTCATGGATCTAGTGAAAATTGATATAGTAATCATCATGGATGGTGAAACATCAATACTTTTTAAAATGTTTTCCAAAAAATATTTACTAGAAAAGATAAAAAGTTCTCAGGATGATAATGAGGAGTTTCCAAAGAAAATTAAAGCTGTGAACGATGGGAGATTGAGTGACTTCATATATGAAGATGGAATTTTGAAATTTGGGAAGAGACTTTGTGTTCCTAACATACCTGATCTAAAAAATGAATTGTTGGATGATTCTCATAGCTCTAATTTCTCTATACACCCTGGTGGCACTAAGATGTATAGAGATTTGAAGAAACATTTTTGGTGGGACAACATGAAGAGGGAGATTGCTGATTTTGTGTCACGATGTATGGTTTGTAAATAAGTGAAAGCTAGAAGGCAACATCCTAGAGGATTCATGCAACCTTTTCCCATACCTGAGTGGAAATGGGATAATATTACGATGGAATTTTTCATGGGGCTACCAAAGACACCTAGAAGGAATGATTCAATATGGTTCATTGTTGATCGTCTTACCAAGTCAGCACATTTTCTTGCTATAAGATAAGATTTACCACTTGAATGTTTATCAAGACTATATATTAATGATTTTGTAAGACTCCATGGTGTACCCCTATCGATTATTTCTGATCATGATCCCTGTTTTACATCAATATTCTGGAAAAGACTTCAGAAATCCCTGGATACTGAACTTCGTTTGAGCACTGCCTACCACCCTCAAACTGATGGACAATCAGAATGGACTATTCAAACCTTACAAGACATGTTGAGATCTTTCTCACTAGACTTTCAAGGTATGTGGGATCAATATTTACCTCTGGTATAATTTTCCTATAATAATAGCTTCCATTAAAATATTCAGATGGCACCATAAGAAGCGTTATATGGAAAGAGATGTCGCACACCAACTTCTTGAGATGATGTTGGTGAAGGAAAAATCATAGGCCCAGAACATGTTGAGGAAATGATGGAAAAGGTGATGGTTATCCAAACCCACATCAAAACAGCACAAAGTAGGCATAATAGTTATGTCGATAACCAAAGGAAGGATTTGGAATTTCAGGTAGGAGATCTTGTTTTCTTGAAGGTGTCTCTATGGAAGGGAGTTATACGATTCGGTAAGAAGGGTAAACTATGACCCAGGTACATCAGACCTTTCAAAATTCTAGAACGAATTGGGGTTATAGCTTACCGGTTGGCAATTCCTCCAAGTCTCTCCAAAGTTTACGATGTGTTCCACGTATCACTGTTGAGAAAATACATGCCTGACCCAACGCATGTACTCACGTATTAGGAAATTGAACTGGAACCTGATTTGTCTTATTGTGAAGATCCTTTCAAAATTATTGACACCAGATAACAAGTGCTGAGAAACCGGATGACTCATCTGGTAAAATTTCTATGGAGAAACCATAAGATGGAAGAGGCAATGTGGGAACCCAAGGAACTTATGATGAAGAGCCACCCAAATATTTTTATACAGTAATATTTTAGAAATTTCAAGGATGAAATTATTTGAAGGAGGGAAGAATGTAACACTCCAAGCTTCCACGGTATGTTTCCCTTTGAATAATACAATAGCTTGCATTGTACGCAACTTCAAGATTATAACACACCGCGACCAATAAAACTAATAGTAATACCCACTTTTTGAAATTTTATAAATTTTATCTTTCAAAATGGACTTCATTTTTGGATTCTTAATATCCAAATCAGCTTAGGGTGAATTTTTGGTATTTTTCTGAAAACTTTCAATTTTTGATGAATAGTGAAAAACACTAAGTTATTGTTTAAAACCAACTTTTTATTTAAATAATTATTTATTTTATTTAAATTTATTTTTTGTAAAAATAGATACATAATACCTATATAAGTTCAATTTAATTCATTAGAGTCATTTTATAATGAGTTTAGATATAAAAAATTTTATCGAACTTTTTACTGTCTTTTACCCACCTCCTAGGAGCATTTCCAAATTTGTATAAAACTTAATTTTACAACTTCTGGGAATTTAATTTCAAAAATATGAGATACACGGTTGATATCAGTAAGTAAAATGTGGTTCAATGAGATGAAAATAATTTTTGTTGAATAGTAACTTTTAACTTTTATTTACAACAGTTAAAAGAAAATATGGTAATTAAAGGTAAAAATGATATTATTATAACCCTAACACATGTCCTAATTCTATTGGATAAGTATAATTCGAACAAAAACAACCTTAGGAATAAAATATGAACCTCTTTGGTCAAATTGGATTATATTAGGGCATTTATTATTATTTTATTTAAAATAGAGTTAAAAGAGTTGAAATCAAAGTTTAATAACTAAACCATTTTTAATATAGGGTTATAAATAATATAAATTAGATTTTAAATATTAATTAGAAATAAAAAAATATTTCCTACATAATTGTATTTTATTTGTAATTTTTAGACATTAAATAATTAAATTTATATATGACACAATGATGATGTAGTAATTACCTTATTAATGAAAGATTAAAATAATTGATATTATAAATATCCAAATAAATCTAATTTGAGACTTTTAATTAATTAAACTAATTTTATAGGTTAATATGACATCTTAGGGTTGATCAAATGGATTTATTTCTAATTAATGAAGTTTTTAAGAATTTAACAAATATAAATTATTAAATAATGTCAAAATTTTCAAAAATGAGTTTTTAAAACAAATATAATATTATTGGTTGATATAATAATCCAAAAAATCTAAGGTTCAGAAAAAATACCTATATAATTATATTTTTATCATTAATTAACCACTTGGGGTTTACTTGGAAGTTTATAGTAAGTTTATTAACCATATAATATAAAAATAAAAAGAGACATGGTAAATGTCAAACTATTTAACTAAGAGTTAAATCTAAAAGATATGGTTAATATAGTGACCCAAACCTGTCTAAAACCTATTGTTTGAGAGTTTTTTGACCCATTACCACCTTAGACTTTAAATAATTAATTTTGGAGCCATTAGAAACCGAAAATAATTTTATTATAAAATAATATTTCAATCTTTTTCTAAGGTGCCCCTCACCCCTATTATAAAAGGGAACTTTCCCTTCTCTCAAATTCACACCTTCAAATCCATTTGGATCGGCCAAAACATGCCCAAATATCCTCCAAACTATCCTCCCTTAATCCTAGAGGCCTTCCATTAGTCATAAATCCAACCTAAGGAGTCCTTTTGAACAAATCAAAAGGAATAACCCGAAGAAGAGGTAAATATTTCATCACCTCTTCCAAGTTCTTTTCTTCTTGCACTTATTCTTTCCTTGTTGTTTACATTATAAAATAATAAATCCAGTATATTATATATATAATTTGATGTTATTATAAATATTGTACATCCTTATTCATTATTTTATCCATCCTATGAATGACAAATCACCAGACATGTGTACGTACGTCTTACCATCTCCACATCGTGGTGTAACTGTTATTCAATACATTATTATTTGGATGGGTATAATAATGATGTTTAATTGATGTAAATAATAAATATAAAATGTTAATTATTATTTATATATGATATACCATCTATTTACATATGATTTTAAATCAAAATATTGATATTGTCGCTCGTGTGTACGTACGGATTATCGTCTCCATGAAGGCGATAAGATTCATTTCCCTATTGTAATCATTCAAGAATAATTTTCATTTTATGATTAAAAATAATATTTAAGAACGAAATATCATTATAGGTATGAATCAAATACATCCTGTCCATAACAAACATGTCTTATGTAACAAAACATATAAAGGAAAACGAATCAGTTAACACCTAAAACAACGATAATACTAAAATATTATTAACAAAGCAATATTAGAAGATCATATATGATATCATATTTATGTATATGGTTCTTTTATAATTTAATAACAATTATTTAACTATTATATAGGAGGTTAACGTACCCTCGACCAAGGAACAGTACAAGGTAAGGGTTAATTTCACAATCTCTTTATTATCTGAGGTTTTTTTTACGTAAGTATCTACTAGGACCTCTTTATCATCTGCATTTGTGTCTTCTTAAAAATGTATTTCAAAAAAATTTCTATTTACTATACTATGGGATAAAGTCACTTATACCCTTTTTTTAATTTTTATAAGTTGTTTATAAAGAATCTTTCTGTCATTTTCCAAACAAGGTACTTTATGACCTTTTTGTCAAAATTAAGGTAAGAATGTTTTTTTAACTTATACGGCGGGTGAGACTATTTTCCGCCGTTATAACATCATATAATATTCCCTTAAAACTTATAATAATATTTTCAAAATAAATGTTTTCTTTATAATTATGTGACTCTTAAATGATTTCAAAATAGAAAGATATATTTCTCTCAAATAGTTTTGATTTCATCTATGACAACATCCTTTGATGGATTTTAAGCTTAATTGAAGTTGATTTATTATGATACAAAACTTCCATATTGTATTGAAAGTTTTTTTATATGTTTGACTATAGATGTGTTATTTTCACACCATTCATTATTTATGGAGAAATTATTGACTTTTTGTATGCTAGTTTTAATACGAATGTTTATGTTATGTTTCAACCTTTTCATATGAGGAATGCATTGGACTTAGTAAGTGGCAGGTGGAGCCCGCTATAGCTCCTTGATGCATCGGTAGGTCTCATGAGACAAACTAGTGTCTTGGCACAAGGCCTTGACAAAATCTTATTTTTAGTCTTGGCACAAGGCCTTGATTATGTGGTTATGAAGTCTAGAACTATGCATTCCATCATTATGAAAGTGGATATTGATATTGCATGTGATTATTCAACTAGTAGAATATCCATGTCAATAATTAAATGGAATTATTTGATATTATATTTTCCATATTATTCTGAAGTTCAAGTTTAAAAGGCTTTTTTTCTAGTCTTAAATTGCCTTAAATGTTTATCCTTATTTATGAAAGTTTCTGCTATATTGTTATCCTTACTGATCATCTGATATCACCCATTTCTATGTTTTATTTTTTCCCAGATGCGAAGAAATAAATTATGACTGACCTACAGGGACAGTCTAAGGGATATGAGTGTGGCCTATGGAGACTATGTTGTTGTAGTTTTTTATTTTATAATGTAATGTAAAACTTGTGAATGTATCTATTATTTCCAAGTCTACTAAACTAATAGGTATTTTGATATGTGATATTTTGTTATCATGACAATGTTATGTAATAATGCACCGACTCTGGATAACTAGGGTCGGGGCGTTACACTTATACTAGGTACCCATCCCTTATGGGTTTAATGGGATATCTAGCATTCGGGGAGTTAGGGTGTGTGTTTTATTTGTTTTAATTATAACCCAAAATAATAATATAAATTATTATTATTATATTATTATTATATTATTATTGTTGTTGTTATTATTGTTATTGTCATTGTTATCATTATTTTTGTTGTTGTTGTTGTTGTTATTATGGTATGGGTGGGTGGGTTTTGGGGAGAGGTAACATGATTAAGTCTTGGCCTCAGATGTGTTGATTTGTATTAAAACAACCAAATAATAATACTATATATTATTGTTGTTGTTGTTGTTGTTGTTAAAACCATTAATTCACCATCCACCATTTCTCTCCACCTCATTTGTATCCCTTGAAAAATTATCTCTAATGGCCTTTTCAATGTTCGATGGTTAGATTATAAAGGATATAGATCTAGTTGATGATGAAAAAGGGTGGAGCTTGTTTAAACAAGGTAGTGGCATTTAGGACATCCCTAGTGTGAAGTGATGATGAACATTCATCACGATAGAGGTTTCCCAAATAGTGGATTCGAGAGTGGGAAAGGGAGTTGAACATAATGACTCAGCCAAGATCAATGAATAAAAATATGAGTGGTGTGGATGATCATTAGGGGTGAGGTGGTGATGACATAGTATAGTAGATGGCATCTTAGGCATGAAAAATAGAGATCATTGGTGCTAAAGATTTAATATATGGTGAAGAAAATATGACTACACATCATATATATTCCTAGAAACACATCTCAATCTATAAATAGGGTTTCTATATATAATTTAAATATTACATTGTTTTTTACTAAGTAGAACTCATTTTGTTCAATGTTGGTTCATTGATAGTGTTTCACTAACATGAAAAATACCACACAATGTTTCATTATGTCTTACATGTCATGTTTGACACACCTCATGGATTAGGGACTAAGGGATTACTAATGTACACACCCAACTAATATCACAACTCCAAACACTATGTGGGATAGTAAACATGACATGAATTATTCTGATATAACTCGGAATCCTAAGTTAGTAAATTATTAGCTAGATCACAGTTTCCACATGTCATGTACCTTGTTATTCCATGTTTTGTAGGTATTCCCCACATGGAAGATCGATGGAAGTAAACCCCCTTTTTCGGATTGAGACTCACACATCAAATCCATATGAGTGTGTGTGTGTGAGTGTGAGTGTGTTTGTATATATATATATATATATATATATTATACTTAAAGTTATTTAGTGCTCTTTGTATCATCTCACCTAGATATCAGAATTAGAAAAATAAATAGTCCATTCCAAATGATTTTCCACATAGATAATGATGGCATGGTCCCTTTAATCATAAAAGAAAATTTACAAGACACCATGTGTATATTGAGTATTTTAGAACCATGTATAAAACAATAGCATTTTGGAAAGGCATTTAGAGTAAACATGGAGTTAGTAACTCCCCTGGAGACATAGGATTGGAAGGGCAAGGTTCCTCTATGAATAGCATAAATTCAAAACTGCAATGTCACAATTTTTACATGTAAATATTTGAACTATATCTAGTAATATTTTTTGATCTAAATGTTGAGACTGCTTGAGATTCTAAGTCCCAATGAGTCCAGAATTTATATTTTAAAAATATTAAATATAAAAATAAAACACATGATTAGTTTTACTTAGAAAGTGTAATAACTCCTAAAAGGAGTCTCGCATTTGAATTCTAAGACCACTATTGAGTTCAGGATGTGTGTTTTACCCTAGGCATGACATCATCTTTATTGTTGTCTAGATTATGTAGAAAATTTGTTGTGGTAACAAATAATTAATAAATTTATTTATTTATTTATTTTATATTTTTTATTAAACAACCTAATTGAAACCATATATAAACCAAGTTATAACTAAATTTTATGGTTGGCCTCAAAACATAGGAATTTTAGAGGGGAAATGATAGAGGAGCTTCCATGGATGAACATTAATGGATCAAACATTGGCGATCAGTGTTCCAACAGAACCTATGGATATTTTCAATGACAATGGATAAGAACCATTCTTCTTAAAAGACTAATTCATTTTATAGGTAGGATGTTTTTTTATGTGTATTTATCCTTTTTTCTTATCCTATGATGAAAACACATCAATCGAATAACATATTGATTCATGGATCAATCATATTATAGGTGTGATATTATTTGTTAGTGATTTAGGGGTTTCATTTTTTGTTTAATTTGTATCTATTCATTCAACATTATAATGGAAAAGAATCAAGGCCACATGAACATTGGTCATGTTTCATTACTCATGTTTGTGTTTTTTCATTTCTTACCCCATTCTTCAAGTGTTCATTGCCAGCATTCATTTTAGATAGTGGTTAAAAATTACTGAGTAATCAATCATTTCACACCTATTTCCTAGAACAATAGATTGATACTGCTGATTTGGGTTTGAGTTGATGATGAGATCGAGTTGTGATAGTGGTGATGATGAATTGGGACTGGATCAGATATTTCATGCATAGGTTTTTGGCATACGATGAATGAATGGATCTAGGTAGTGATATCCAATAAATCAGAATCTAGAATCTATTCTATGTCAACGGTGAGGTTGGTCAACCCCCAGATCTGATATTCATGGGAATGTTTAGTGGCAACAGTGATGGAATCAGGAGACTGCATGAAGGACCATAGGATTTTGGAAAATTATGATATACATTGAATGTAATTTGGAGATACATGTTTTGTGGGGCCCTGGTTACAGTACTAGGGTTCCACTAAGTAGAAAAGAATCACACACTGTGTGACATGTGTCACATTTCATGTGACCTCTACCAGGATGATCAGCACGTATCCCAAAGGATACATGGGAATGAATACCTCCAAGTACACAACATGTCCAGAGTACAATGGATGATCTATGTACTTAGACATGGCCCATTATATGGCCATGGTCAAGTAAACAAGCACAAATAGGTGTAAATGGGAATGGACATGGGCATAGGCCATGATACATAAGTACACTCAGTGATGAAGGGAAATACCTTATACAAATAACACACACTAAGTACTTCTTTGAAGAGGACTTGTAGGCCTTATTCCCCTTAGTGTCTACTAGTTTCCTTAATGGTGTGTTCCATTCATCCATCCCTATGAGGAAAAATTATGGCATTATGTACTTATCATGTGATTGTGATCCTAAATAAGGGATTAGTTTCAGATAGAGTTGTAGGAATCCCTTCGAGAGACCAGGATGGGATCCTATATCATCTTCTTCCCTAGGTGGGGTTCTTGAAATATACATAAACAACGATACATATGCATTGATTCTATATTTAGAGGGTTAATACTATTTTGGTTTTTAGTATACCCCATGGCACTAGGTGTGATCCCCATCGGTGTATCGATCACTTCATACTTCTAGCATGTACTTCCTTATAAAAAACCCAATGAGAAAGACATATTTGATGGACATCATTTTTATTATCAGAATCATAGAGGGAGTTCACCAAAGTGAGTGTGGTTATGGACTATAGAGTAGAATATTAGGTTGGTAATGTGTTTGTTACCATGACTTAGGACTTAGTGTTGAATATGAATATTTTTTTATGATTTATTGTATGTCACATATAAATGATTTACATATTTTCTTTCCTAATGGTTATTATTATACTCACCCCTATATGGTCTCTTCCCGTAATTGTCGTCTCTTATATAGATGACCAACCATTCAACAGGGTTCTTGGTGGACTAGGAGTAGATGAAACTTATTTTTGGGATAGATAGACCCTTTTTGATTCTAGGATCCATGGTTGACTATTCTCCCCTCTTTCTATTAGGATGAACATATTTATAGTTTTTTTGGTGGGATTTTATTTGGCCTTTATTATTTATAGTATTATTATCATACTATAATTGTGGGATTTAGATTTACACATGAATTTGGTATCTATTTTATTTTACATTTCATCATTGTATGGGATTGGAGATGTGTGTTTCCATAAAAGTACCTTGGGATAAGGCCTCTCATGTGAGTGTTATGCCTACTCAGCACTAGTCACTAGGCCTTGGTCTATTGGATACGGGATCGGGGTAGTCACACTTAGCTTATCATCAGTCAAGTAGGCCCTAGTGGGTCAGTTCATGATAGAGTGGTATCAAAGGTAGGTTCCAAATTAATATTGGAGTTTGGATTTTTTTTCTACTTACAAGATTGATTGGGTTTTATGGAAATAGTGTTAACTGTTTCATGTTTGGTTTTTAGGCTAGAAACTTTAGTGTTGGTGGAGCGACTGATGTATCCATACACCAAGAATCTGATCACCTGCCTTTCAAATCGGTACATATAGAATTTTTTTTATAGGTAAAAACATTGGTACATTTATTATATAGGAATGGGTTGTGTTTCAACATCCTTCTTGAGTCATCTCCCCAAATATACTCATTGATCATGGTACATTTTGTCTATTTCGGGATGCCTCCATGAAAATTTCCATCAAAGATTTAGAAATATGATCATGAGGAAGATCCCATTAGTGTAGAGGCTTCAATACAGGGACTTGTTCATGAGGTAGTTCCTCCATGTGGGTTTACATCCATAACTCCACCCATTGAGTAGCAGATGGTACCCGCAATACCAGCAGATGATGTGTAAAGTCTTAGGTCACTTCGTGAGTCTCAATTCTAGTAACCCCTTAGGTTCATGGGTGATCTAAAACCATAGTAAATAGAGGATTGTATCAAGTTATTTATGTGATAATTTCATCTCATCCAGACACCTGCAGACCAGATGTTAGTCCTTGTAGCATTACTTCTTCATGGTTCTGCTGGGTGTTGGTGGATCTTGGTGGTTCTATCATAAGAAGAGGTGACTCTCTCATATAAAAAGTTTGAGGGTATCTTTACATAGTATAACTCTCCAGATATAATGTGAGGGGTGCACATCCAAGATCTTTTATAGTTATAGTTGGGTAATGTGATTTTGGCTGAGTATTTGTTGAGGTTTACCAACCTATCACAATACTCAATAGATATGGTTTGGGATTTTTTTTCTTTTGGGAACATACCATTAATAGAGTTATATGTAGGAACATATGATCTAGTTTGATATCTCTATGAATTTCTATTATGCTAGGGTTCTAGAGCGTGACTGGGTGATAGAGAGATTTCATGTTGAACAGAAACCAACAGTGGGTGACTGTAGTGGGCACACAGGGGCTGAGACATTGGTAGCAGGTATTTGACAGTATATACAGTGATCCAGATGTGTGATATGTTTTAGGATGAAAATTTAGAACCAAGGTTATACTATTTAGGGTTCTCAAAATGGGTCTAGTCATCCTAAGGAGATTTTTTTCTACTCTTGTGATGGTCGAGGAAATTTCACATGGGATGGTCCGACCTGGTATATAGCTGATAGAGTAAAAGTGGATGGGCCAACTAAGTAGAGAAAATAGTAGGAGTTGGGAGGTATGTATGGTAAAGGACATGGTAGATGAGAAAGGATATTAGTGAGAGGTGGCAGACAGTTTGAATTATTTCCACCACCAACCCCATGTGGTCTCCTCGAGGCTTGTGGAGTTGGTGGATAGGGGTGAGGTTAGTTGAAGGCCATGGAGGCCAATAATACAGAGGATCTAGGGATGATTATAGGTAATATCTATGTATTTTATACCTTTTTATAGTTTTTATAAACACATGCGAGGGATAATTTTTCTTTTTATGTCCCTAGTTTAAGACGTAGAGGTCCCGGTTGAGGCCTTGGCTCAACCCTTACAACTTGAAGAATCCTACCAAAGATGAATCAGTTATCACGTACTTTTTTGGATAGTGTTATCTGGTTATTAGAGTATATATTTTATCATGGGATCTTCTTATGGAAGTGATGAGGCCTTATGATTTATTCTTAGGCATGGACTGGATATACACTATTCATGCATAGATTAATTGTTTTAGCTAGAGGATGTGGTTTTTCCATGTGGATAGGATGAGGTTTTTCTTCATAGTTGAGAGGGAGACCCAGTTGGAGTAGGATAGACTCGTATGTACGAGGGTGTTTCTAATTAATCTCCAGTTTTCTAGAATGAATCTGGGAGAATTGGATTCTATGGGCTATCAATTTCTTACTATGGTGGTTGAGTATGAGTACATATTTCCTATGGACATTCAAGGCTTACCTCCCCACCAGGAGGTAGACTTCTTGATGGACTTTTACCCAGGGATGGATTTGATATCTCTACCAGTATATTGGATGGATCCAAAATATCTTAACAATCAAAAGGTGTGGTTGGAGGATTTATAGAGGAAGGGATTAATGAGACCTAGTGTTTCCCCCAAGGAAACCCTATTGTTGTTCGCCAATAAGGTCGATGGGAGTTTGAGGTTATGCATACATTATAAATGCCTGAACTAGGATATCATGAGGAATAATTATTCAATATCAATGATTATTGACCTCTTCGATCAGTTGATATGAGTGTGATGGTTCTTAAATATTGACCTGAGATCAAGCTATCACTAGATATAAGTATGGGTTGAGGATGTACTGAATATGGCATTTAGTTGTCACTATAGTCACTATGATAAATTGGCTATGCCCTTAGGAATGAAGAATTCCCTAGTAGTGTTCATCGGAATCATGAACTGGATATTTCATCCTTTCTTAGACCATTTTTTGGTTCTCTTCATTGATGATATCCTAGGGTACTTGGCATTTGGGGAGCATGCAAGACACTTGAGGATAGTCCTATACACACTCTAAGATCACTATTTTATGGGAAGCACTCAAATTTTCAACTATGAATTATGGAGTTATACTTTATAGGACATGTTATCTTATCTGATGTCATAGCAGTGGACCAAGAAAAGTTTTAGGCGGTGTTATCTTGGGAGATACCCAAGAGTGTTATGAAGGTGTGGAGATTCCTTGGGTTGGAAAGCTACTACAGGATATTTGTACATGATTTCTCTAGGATTTTGGAACCTTTGACAAATATACCCCTGAATTGGAATCCTTTCATATAGATGTAAAGGTTCAAATATGATTTTTAAGAGTTAAGGTAGAGGTTGATGAGCACCCCCATCTTGTGATTTCCATATCAGGGTACTGAGCACATAGTGTTCTACGGTTCTTTGGGGACCAAACATGGTTGTGTGATGATGCATAGGTAGTTTGTTATTAAATATGGGTCTCAGTGGATGATACTTCATGAGAATAACTATGTGACTCATAATTGTGAATTAGTAGTGGTATTAATCTCCCGGGATATGTGGCAACATTTCCTTATAGGTGATCATTTTATCATCTACTCTGACCACAAGATTATCATGTATATCTTATCTCAGAATGAGATTAACTTGAGACAGAGTTCATAGATACAGTTACTCCATGACTTTGACTTTGAGATATTCTATACTCCTAGGAAGGGGGTGTGATGGAATATACTCTCATCAAAAGATCTTATTCTTAGTTTTTGGTTGAGGCATCATAGCGGTTATGCTCATTGTAGTTGTCCATAGTGGATAAGGATGGTGCTCCATATCTTCAGTCAATGGTTGTTACACCACCACTTTTATAGCATGTTAGGGAATTTCAGAAGGGATATACCAACGGTGATACCTTACATACTCAGATATCTATTGGTTTCACTCCTAATGAATTTTTTGAAAGTGGGGAGAATGATATACTTTTTAGAGGATGGATGAGGGTAACAGTGATGTTGAGGAAGAAAGTGATGAGGGGGTTTCATACATCCACTTTAGTGGTACATCCAGTTGTGTTGAAGATGTATTTCGACCTATGATGTCAGTTTTGGGGTCCAAGCATAAAGATGTGTGTAGAAGAGTTTGTCTCTTGAAGCCTCACTTATCAATAGGTGAAGGTTGAGAACCAAGTTCCAACGGTTTTATCTCAATACCTTTAGGTAATATAGTGTAAGTGGGATGGAATATCATTGGAATTTGTGATGGGGTTACCACATATTTCCAATATACATGGTTTCATATGGGTGAGCATAGATCGACTCACCAAGTCTTCACACTTCCTGACTATTTGATAGAAGAGTTCTGTAGGGATATGGGGACACCTTTATGTGCAAGAGATAATATGGATCCATAGAGTTCTCTCAATGATTGTTTCAGACACTGATTCTGACTTCACATCATTATTAAAGAGAGGCTTTTTTGAGGCATTTTGGACTCAGTTTCATTTGATCATGAAATTTCACCCCTAAGATGATGGCCAGACTGAATAGACCTTTCAAGTTTGAGAGGACATGTTTCAGGCTTTCATGTTAGACTTTGATCATGGTTGGGAGGATCACCTTCCCTTAGTGTAGTTTGTGTACAATAAAATCTACTATTACACCATCATTAATGAACCATTTGATTCCTTTTATGAGCGATATTATAGGTCACCACTTTGTTGGACTAATCTAGGTGAGTCAGTTCCCATGGGCCTAGATTTGGTGTGAGCTACGATAGAGATGTTTCAAATCAACCAAGAGAAAATAAAGACTTCACAAAGCCATAAAAGGTCCTATGAAGACCGAAAATGGAAGCCTTTAGAGATTTAGGAAAGAGATTATATGTTTCTAAAGTTATCACCTTAACATAGATTATAGATATTTTATAGGGTGGTAATATGTCTCCAAGATTTATTGGCTCATTCCAGATACTATACAGAGTCAGTGAGGTGGCATACCACTTGGATCTACCACCATAATTATTCTGGGTACATGATGTCTTCCATGTGTCTCAAATAAGAAGATATTTTCATGACCCATTGCATGTTATTTATTGGGGAAATATGGACATCAAGGATGGAGCTACCTTTATAGAGTACCCAGTGGAGATTGAGGATTGGTAGGAGAAGATCCTTCATGGGTGAGAGAATCCTTTAGTGCATGTCTATTATTAGCATGGGAATATTTAGAAGAACACCTGGGATTGGGAGGCCCAAATGAAATATCAATACCCAAATCTTTTTCAGTAGTCCTTTTCAATTTTCAAAATAAATATCCCAAAGGTGGGAAGAATTAAATGTCTCATTTTTTTATGTAAATCTTTGAAATGTATCTAGTAATATTTTTGGATCTAGGTGTTGAGACTACATGATATTTCGAGTCCTGTTGATCCTGAAATTTATATTTGAAAAATATTAAATATATAAATATCACACATGAGTAGTTTTACTGAAAAATATTAATAACTCATAAATGGATTATTGGATCAAAAATATGGTACCGTTTTTGAGTTTAGGGTGTGGGTTTTTCCCTAGGCATGACATCATCTTTTTCGGCATCTAGATTATGTGGAAAAGTTTTTAAGGGTGAAAATAAAAAAAAATTATTTATTTTATTTCATTGATGAAATTACCAAATTAACACCCTGTATAAACTTGTTTATAACTAAATTTCAAGTTTTTCCTTATAACCTTGGAATTTGATAGAGGATCTAGTGGAGAAGCTTATGTGGATGAACATTAATAGATCGAGCTTTGGCGATCAGTGTGCCAACAAAACCTATGGATCTCATCAATGATAATGGAACAAAACCATTCATAATCAATGATTGATCCATTATCCAATTATGATGTTATTTATGTAGATTTATCCCCATTTTTATCCTATAGTTAATTTTCATAAATCGACTAATGGATTGATTCACAGATGGATCACATTGTAGGTGAGAAATAATTTGTTGGGAATTTGGAGATTTCATTTTTTGTTTAATTTTTATCTATTAATTATTCATTCTAATAGAAAATAATAAAATACATCATGAACATTATTTAGGTTCCATTTCTCATCTTTGTGTTTGGTGCATTTCTTCCCTCGTTCTTCATGTGTTCATTACCATCATTTATTTTGTCTAGTGTTTTCACAAATATTAGGTAATCAATCATTATGTACTTGTTTCATTGGAAAATTGACTGATAATGTAGATCCAAGTTTTAGTTGATCATGAGATCAAGATTTGATGGTGTTGGTGATGAATTGAGACTATATTGGAGATGTTCTTGCATGGGTTTTTTGGTATATCATGAAGGCATGGCTTTAGGTAGTGATTTTCGGTGAATCGAAAGTTGGAATCTAATCATCGGTGATTGCAAGGCCAGCCAACCCCCATATCTAATATTTGTGGTTTTCTTTGGTATTGGAGGTGATAGAATCTGGATACCACTTGAAAGAACATGGGGTTATGGAAAATATTGATATAATTGGTTTGTAATTCAAAGATACACACCATGTGGGACCCTAACTACAGCGCTAAGGTTTACATGGAGAAGAAAAATATCACACGCCATGTGACAAGTGTCACACGCCATGTGAAAAGTGCCACGCACCATATAACCTCTAGCTGGTGGATCAGAGTGTATCTATAAGGATACATAAGAATGGATAGTTCTGGGTACATGACATTTCTAGAGTGCACGGCATGATTTGTGTACTCAAACATGTCCTGGTACATGGACACGACCTAGAACATAGGCGTAGCTAGGTGTACATGGGTACATTCCATGATACATGATTAGAACCGGTGCTAAAAGGAAACACTATTTACTAATATTAAACACTATTTAATTCTTGGAATATGACTTGGAGACCTTGTTCCCCTTACTGTAAACTAGTTTCCTTGAGGGTTTGTTCCCTCAATCCATTCATATGAGGATATAGTATTAAATTATGTACAGAGAATTTTATTGTGATCATCTCTAAGGGATTAGTTTTGGATAGAGCTGTATTTATCCCTCATAGATTCTAGGATGGGATCCTCTATTGTCTTATTCCATTTATGTGGTTCTCATAATCGGACTGACCAAATATACATGGGTATTGATCCCCTACATAGCGGGTTAATCTAGTTTGGGTTGTTAGTATACCCCATGGACCTAAGTGTGATCCCCATCTATATATCGATATATTTGGACTTCCATCATGTACATACTTATGGAGAGACTCGACGAGCACAACATATCAAATGGACACAATCAGTACTTTTAGACTCATGGAGTGATTTCTCTTGAGTGAGTGTGGTTATGGACTCTCAAGCAGAATCTTAGCTTGTAAATGAGATTATGAACTTACATTGAGACTTAGTGTCAAATATGAGTATATCTAGATGTTTTATTGTATGTATATTATTGTTATTGACATGTCCTATGATGATTTAACTACTCTTGATGCATTATGCTTTATGATTTTGTGGTATCCTACTCAGTATTGTTATAATCACCCTTGAATGGATTTTTCCCATACGTGTCGTGTCTTATGCAGATGATTGGTCGTTCTATAGGGTTCTCAGTGGACCAGGAGTAGATAGAGATTATTTTACGTCTAAACAGACTGTGTTTTGTTTTAGGAGTCACAGTTGACTGTTGTCCCCTCTTTATAGTAGGTTGGACTTCTTTAGAGTTGTTTGGGTGGAATTTTATTTGGACTTTATGATTTCTAGTAATACTATCATACTCTAATTGTGGGATTTGGATGTATGCATGCATTTGGTATCAGTTTTATTTTACATTTCATCATTGTATAGGCTTGGATATGTGTGTGTGTATACAGGTACCATATTATAATACCTCCCATGTGAGTGTTACACTTACTCGTCATTTGTCCCTATCCCCTAGCCTATTGGAGGTGGGCATGGGGTAGTCACACTCATCTTATTACTGGATAGGTGGGAATAAGAGGGTTGGGTTGTGAAAAATACCCCCTTGTAAACATAGGGAATGGTTCCTATACATAGGATGGATTTGGTACCTCATTGGTCCTAAGAAGGCATAAGTCCTTCATAGAGGTATGTAACCCCATCATTCTACAAATGTATTTCCTTGAGGTGGGGGCCCAATTGACTGATAAAATATGTAACCCCCTATGTGATAGGGCATGGGTCCTCCATCCATAGAGTAAGTATCACACTCAACCAATAGTAATATCTCAATGAGGAATGGGTCCTTCACTATGGTATTAGAGTGGTATTGTAGAAGTTATGAGAGATGGGATGTTGGGATGCTTAAAGTATTACTACATGTTAGGAATACATGGTTTCCTTTTATATATGTCATATAATTGGGTTTTTGACTTCGAACATTAAAGGTATTACACTACTTTAGGCATATGTGGTTTCACGCATGATTCCGTCCTTGGTGGAGCTAAGTTGTGATTTTTGGGACTTCCCCTTATCACTGGGGTTTCAATCTATAAATAATATCTTTATTTTTATTTTATTTACTCTCTTATTCCATATTTTTTAAATTAATTATTGTTCCATCTACCCTTTTTCATAAAATCCTACTGGGTATGTTTATATTCACCCATGCATAGGACTCATGCCCACATGCATTGTATCTATGAACATGTGACATTGTTTCATGGTATTTTCTATGGATGTAGAGTTATTCAACCTTGTGTAAATATGATGCTTTATAGAATTGGGTGGCATTTCATTATGATGGTTATTGTTGTCGATCTCTTCCCAAGATTTGTTATAACAAAGTGGTATTTTCCCTTGTAGTTTTTTCATTGTTCCAAGTGATAAGATCCTTTTTATTGGTTTTCTTTCACACATTACTATAAATTTGTGTTTTTTCATAGTCCAAAACTAAGTGGCCACCATTGATGGTCACCAATACTGAAATTTAGGAATTCCAATGGTTGTTGGAAAAAATAATATTTATTGTTCATCATTGATAGTTTTCAATGGTAGTATTGGTAACCATAAATAGTTTCCATCAATACTAAAATACAATCAACATATTATCCCCCCACCAATCCTACAACCCTAATTTATCCACCACATTACCTCCACTACCGCAGCTACCCTCTAACCATCCCACTTGATAACCTTTGATTCCTCATTTCCCATACCCAGTTTGTTATCACCCACCTAGATACCCCTATAAAATGCCATCTGTCACCATGATTTTTCCAAGGATGGAAATGGAAAGGTCGGAGATAACTGCATAGGCCACCCCCATGAGGGTGGTGTTTTAAAAAAAATGGGTTGGTCTCTTGTAATAGTCATGAATACCCCACTTTAAACCTCACCTACTGTGACTGTCAAAATTAGTTTTCAGGTAGTCACTTGAACCCTATTGGTGACTAATTTTGAATATTACCAATATATTTTTTTCTACTAGTGATTTTTTTACTCTAAAATATTTTATTGTATAGATATTTTCTCACACATTTATTTTCCATATAGTTGGTTATTTATATATTTTTTGAAATATATTATGTATTAGAGTTATGTTTTTATTGAGGGTTGATATAGACTAAGGATTCTCATGAATGTTATTCCTTCTTAGTTGTAGTATTCAATATTGGGGGTGGTATTGGGGTATCACACTCATCTTACCACTATCCTTGTTAGGTACTTTGTGGGTCAGATCATATCACACATAATTGAGTGAAACAATGTCTAATGAGTCTTATATTTAGAAAATTATCATTTTGTTTTCAAATGATGTCTTGTCCATGATTAATAACATCACAAATTATTGGTCAGAGTGGAGTGCTTGAGTGGGGTTGAATTGTTAATCAAATAAAACTTTCAATTAAAAACTTATTTATAAAACAAAATCCCCTAATTTAGAAAACACTTAGTTAACTAATATAATAGGTATATCTAATTTAATTTTCTAAAATCACCCATCATGATCTTGATCAAAACTCAGTTAGAATTACTTGATATTATCTTAATCTTTATCTATTACTCCACTCACATTAAAAATTAGATAAATCGCTAGTAAATGTCTGCTATCAAAGTACATTTTTTCAAAAGTGATTTGAAAATATTTTATGAATAGAGTAAACAAAACATAAAACTCACAAATTAAATATATAAACAAGAGGTTTAGTCTCAATTAATCGAAGACCTAGTACTCTCCACTTGAAAATAACCCACATTCAAGAACATTTATTATAATGGGTAAGATGATCTAAAATATGTATTGTGTATATAGGTTATAATAGCATGCAGGGTTTTCCAGGATATCATACAACCTCTTACATGTTTTTTTTGGAGTAAAAAATGAAGGAAATAGAAGAAAGAGTATTTAAGTACTATTTTATGATGTATAAAAGTGTGAACATAACATATATAAAAATAATTATAAGAACAACTCAAAATTAATATAAAACATAGAGAGAGGGGGAGATGAAAGTTCAATGTAGTGTTAGATTGAAGTTCGGTTGTTTTCCAGTGTTCTCTTATCTTTTTGATATCTTCTTTCAATTTTGAGAGCAGATGTAAAGATCAGAAATCATTCTCAGATATTACAGTGAAGCACATTTGAAAAATAGTGTAAAACTTTGTTTAAATAGATCGCTTGAATATGTATATTTCTTCTTTGTGATATCCTATTCTAAATAGATAAATAATTTCTCAAAAATATATATTAAAGAATAATAATTATGGATCATCATACCCAGCATGAAATCTAGGATCATTAAATGATTCTATACTTTTATTTAATTTTTCATAGATGTCCATTGGAATATATATATTATTAAAATATAATTCCACTTATACATGATCGCTTGAAGTGTTCCGCATCATTTTGATTACTCATGATTGATATAATACTTAGGTATAAACTCTAATAGATTGCCTTGAATGGTTGTTTGGTCAATCCATAGAGCATATGATCATGTCATCTGAATATTCAGTGGATTGAAATCCATATGGTCACTTTAACACTTGTAAAAAATTCCAACTCTGTCATAGTTTCACTTGACTACATCATGTAGTTGAACAAAAATAGCATGTGCTCATTTCGATAATTTTTATTTTTCTTAAATAATGGATATACCATTAGGTCACTTCACTTGGCCTTGCAGTTTATGGGTTATTCTAGAGTTCGGTTGATGTGTTTGAAAAAAAATCTCCATGGTCGATTTATTTAGTATGTGTTCGATCCATTTTTTATATAGTCACATTAATCCTTAGTGAAATTATGTATAGTTTCAAATTGCATCATGTGGTTGATCCAGTACTTAGAGAGTTTACTCTTCTAACTTACGATCACTTTTCCAGCTTCATGGTTGCTTTTCTGGCTTTAAAATCACTCTGAAACTTAGTAATATTTTCATAGATAACCAAAAAATAAATCTTTCTGACATAAAACACAAAAATTATTAATAATAAAATAAACATGAATTTAGGACATTAAAACAAGGAATTCGTGGACCAAGACAACAATCACTTCTATTTGACGATCAAAAATCATGCTATAAATAAATAAATATAATATAATTGATAAAAAATTTAAATAAAAAAATCTTCAGGATTTAAATAAAACATTCTACCATATAATTCCATATATTATTTACTCCAACATTTTGAGATTGTCAAAAATATTTTATAAGAGAGCTTGGTACTGCTAATGTTGACGTCAAAAATTCATTAGGTTTTGATATGAAGAGACATAAAAACAAATATATACAATTAAAGATATAAATAGACAATAATGAATAAGATATATTTCATTTATTTTAAAATTTTAATGAATTATTACAAGAGCCCTATTAGAGACCTTAATCAGATACAGAACCAGTAGGGTCTCTAATTACTGAAGGGTTAATGGGTGATTTATAAAGATATGGCTCTAAAAGATGAGTGATATCATATATGCCTTTTGTTATATACTAGATGTTCTTCATGAACTCATAATTATCATTCATGAACTAATATAGTTTAGGATTCATTACTAAAAACTTTTCCAAAATAGACATAAATTCTTGGATTAAATGAGGCATCCTAAAACATTTATCCAATTACCTAAATTGGATCTTTAAATATAAATTTGCGAGATCTAATGAAGATAATACTTTATGGAACCCTTTATTACATCCTTATCCTTAGTTTTCCTAACTATATTAGTTTTAACCATATTAAATAATTTCTCACCATGAGAAACAATGTCTATCTACATCAAATGCTTTATATCTTTAAAATTTTCAAAAAGAGTCTAAATTTTATCATGCATAATTCATTAAATGAGATCTTCATATATAGACATGGATGCAGGAGGAGGATAAATATTTCTTGAAGAACTTTTGACATCATTAATAAATATTTTATCATGTTTAATCAATCAGATCTTCCTGTAGAGCTCTAACATGTGCTCTAAAACCTTCAAGCTCATGAGCCATATGATCTAATTTAAGACGTAGCTTTATATAAATAAAAAAACTACACTTTCAATTATAAAGGCTATATACTGCTTATTACCATATTCCCCAACACTTCCAATACAATAAAAAATTATTTCAAAACATATAAAATGTCATTTTTAAACTAAATAATGGTAGTTTAAGTAACAATGGAATTGGGAAGAGAGGTAGTCGGTTGGGATGCTGCAGGTCTTGGAGTTGAGTCACTAAAAACCAAATCAGATGGTCTTAAAAGATATCCTTCATCATCTAATGAGTCAAACATAGTCTAGTCAATATTATAAATCAAACGATAATATTCTTCTATAAGTAAAATCTTTTTTGAAGAGATTAATCAAAAAATAGGACCATCATAGATAGAAAAATATGAACCATAAACTAGAGAAGAGGGATTTGGTGGTTCTGTAGGATTTGAACTGAACATATTATGCAAGACTTCATCAACTAAAAGGTTTATAATTCCTTTTTATTTAAGAATACATGAATTGTGATTTTAATAATATATCTATGGATCTTGTGGAAAATAATATATAGAATGTCCACTAGATTTGTGTGGACTCTAATCATTACGGTCATCTTTGTCATCACTGTTAGAAGTAGTTAGATCCAAATTAATGAGAGGGGTCTTAGGAGACTTTTCCTCTCTATAAGGTGTAGAGTAAAATATTGTGGGTCCTCCTATCACAAACATAGGTGGACTATCTGAAAATAGAGGATCGTTTTCATTACTTCCAGAATCTATATGATTTGTTCCAAAAAAAATGTTAGGTCCACAAGGCTGAATACCCTGAGAGTGGGGGTGAATCAGGGTATGACTAATTTAAAATTAAAGAATGTTCTGATCTTGTTTCGCTATTAAGAAAATAACTCTTATCTATCTCTCCTTTTGCACGATATAAATCGAAAGTAAAGTAAGCACAGGACAAAACAATTTTACTTGGTTCACCACTAAGGGCTACGTCTAAAGAGCATATGCCGACAGGTTTTCGGTCGTACCAAATTCCACTAAACTTTACTAGCTGTGGATTAGAAGGTTTGGGCACAGTCACTCTGTCTCAGGCTCACTGCCTTTATAATGTTTAGGGTCAGCTCACTGCTTTCCCAAGGGTCACTCCCTATTTCTCTCTCTCTAGATCACTGCCAGTGGAGAGGATCACCTTCTTCCTCTTCCTTTGCTCACTGCATCGGAAATAATCCACTCATAGTTTATAGACTTGTAGGTCTCTTCATTTTCATGAAATAATTCATCTTCCTCTATATGTAGATGCTCCGTTGAATTTCAACCTTCACCCGTAGATGAATCTCTCTTTGCACTGAAGGTATTAGGAAAACTTCCAGCTTCCACGCAGCCCGAAAATCATTGTTGGAAATAAACCTTATATAGAGTGCAAGTCAATCTTGGCGTGCAAGTATCATCTCTCAAGTCACAACTGGCGTGCAAGTCCACCTCACACACTTGCACGACACAAGCTTCTTCAACTTCTCCAAACTTGCGCGACGCACTTCCTTTGCTGCCCAAACCACCTTAGGCGCACAACAAATAGATGGTGCACAACTTCAACACTGGCGCGCAAGTCCCTACTTGCATGACCACACACCACTTGCGCGACTTCCACACCTGCGTGATGGGAGCTCTGATTTTTCTAAGTATTTAACTCTGTAAAAAATGAGGAGGGGTGGTCCAGTATTTATAGGCATTTGAACTACATGCACGACGGCGTGCAAGTCCCCCTCTGGCGGGCAAGTCTCAGCGCGCAGCTCAACCGCCCTGGCCTCTATCGCACTACTCACTTGCATGACCAAACCAATACTTGCATGACCCACATTCCTTTTCTGTATTTTGAAGTTCTGATCCTGAAAAACAACAGGCACGCAAGTTCCCAAGCCTCCTAAGCACTGGTGCGCAAGTATCTTCACAACGCGCAAGTCACTTGCGCGACCAACTCAATACTTGCGCGACCCTTGTCCCTTTACCATATTTTGATGTTATGATCTTCAAAAACTTATGGCGCGCAAGTTCACAAGCCTTCAAGTACACGGTGCGCAAGTCCTTTTGCCAAAAACCACTTTTCTTCATTTGTCGATTTTTAGGCCCAAAAATTTGGCAAACACTGGAAAACAGCGCTACCTTGTATCTGTTTTTTTGTACCGCCTCCAGATCATCCATTCCTTTTGTCGACATTCTTGAATCAAACATGGATCGTTGACCTCAACTCTTGAACTCAACATTCCATCATGAAATCATCTTTGTCAAAAAATTTGTATGTCATTGTTTTGATTTGTCAACAATCACCACTCAGATGTCCACTTTTTCAACAAACACAATCACCTCAAAAATTCTTCAATGATACCTTGAGAGATTTTTTCCCAACAATATCCCCCATTGGGTTTGTTGACAACTCTTCCATAAAAAGATACGTCTTTGAATATTCATCCCCCATTCGCCTCATTGTGATTCTTAAAGTAATCAAGGATTTACTAAACACATACTCTAAGCCCACATGAGCAATGCTCAGTGTGAGAAACAAGAGTAAATGAAAATTTTATCAATGAATTGCTTCAACTGTGAAATCCACTTTTGACACCAAACTGATACCAATTTCCAAATTGATACCAATTGTTGATACTTCACTAATACCAATTTTTGGAAATATTCATACCACATTCTAACACCACTCTTCTCTTCTGCTTTTATCACGATCCTCAACCATCGTGATATCTATTCTTTGATCGATCACTTCTACCATCATCAGATTTTAAAAAATTCCCCCTTTCTCATTTCTCCCCCTATCTGGCTGCTCTACTGGTCAGCTTCTCCCCATATCTGTCAAGATTTCTCAAATAGCCACACTGTATCCCCCTTGAACAATCACTATTTTATCCCCCTTTGTCAACGAACCCAAAGGTCACTCCTTTGTAGTCTGTAACAGAGTAGAGAACACAAATCAGCACATTAGGGAAAAACACATCATACCTCGGGGAGAGGGGGTTTCCGCATCCAAACTATTTCAAGTGTGGGGAGTCGATTGAACTCCCAGAGCCAGTCGATGTCTCTCAAAAGCTTCCTTGGGTAATTCCTTTGTCATAATGTCTGCAACCTATAGCTCTGTAGTCACATACTCCAACTTCATAATGCCTTCCTCCACTTTCTCCTTGATAAAATGATATTTGATCTCAATGTGCTTTTTCCTTGAGTGATAAACTAGATTTTTTCTAAGATTAATAGCACTTGAGTTATCACACTGGATTATGATCGGAGACTCTACTTCAACTCCCATATCTTCAAGTTGTTGTTTCATCCACAATAACTGTGTGCATGCTTGAGTGGCCGCAATATACTCAGCTTCTACGGTGCTTAATGAAATGCAATCCTTCTTTTTCCTTAACCAAGCAATACATAGTCCACCAAGATAGAATGCACCTCCAGACATTGATTTTATATCATCCACTGAACTGGCCCAGTCTGCATCAGTATATCCCAATAACTCTATCTGAGATTTGTCAGTATATATCAAGGTGAAATCCACTGTGCCATGGATATAACGAAGTATTATTTTCACTACAATCATATGTCTTTCCTTTGAATTACTCTAATATCTCACTTCTTAGAATGTGGTTAAAACAATATCAGGCCTTTTCATGGTCAAGTACAACAAACTTCCAATAATTTACATGTATTCTGTGATATTAATTGCCTTGTCATCCTCCTATTTTGATAATTTCATCCGGGTAGCAACCGGAGTCCTCATCTCCTTGGAATTCTCCATTCCAAACCTTCTCAAAACCTCCTTGTCATATTTGGATTGAGAAATGAAAGTTCCATTACTTCCTTGTGTCACCTGTAAGCCAAGGAAAAATGTTAGCTCTCCAATAATTGACATTTCAAACTCATTTTTCATGAATTCAGAAAACTGTCTGCACTGAGCTTTATCTGATCTGCCAAAAATTATGTCATCGACATACACCAGCACCATCATCCTTTGATTACTATCATTGATGAAATAGAGATTGTAATCAACTCGTCCACACTGGAAACCAAGCTTCTTCAAGTACTGATCAAGTCGTTAGTACCATGCCCTTGGTGCTTGTTTCAGCTCATACAATGCCTTCTTCAGCCTGCAAACTTTGTTCTCATCCTCATGAATGAGAAAACCATATGGATTCTCAATATACACCTCCTATTCTAGAACACCATTAAAGAATGAGGATTTGACATCCATCTGGAACACTTTGAACTTTCTTTGCACTGTTATGGCCAAAAATAATCTGATTGTCTCCAGCCTTGCAACTGGTTCAAATGTCTCATCAACATCTATTCCCACTATCTGGGAGTATCCCTTGCACACTAGACGCGCTTTGTTCCAAATCACTATGCCATCTTCATTCATCTTATTGTGATAGACCCATTTAGTTCTGATGACATTCTTGTCTGCTGGCCTCAAAACAATCTCCCATGTCTGGTGCTTCTCAATATGATCAAGCTCTTCATTAATAGCCTGAACCCAGTTTTCATCTTCAGCTGCATCAGAAAAACATTTCAGCTCCACCTGAGACAAAAAAGATGTTTGTTGTAACGATTTCATTCTTCGAGTCTGAACTGGAGCTGTCTGATCACCAATGATATTATGCATATCAATTTCAACTCAACTATTTGGATTCCTTACAGACAGAGACTTGACACTTTCTTGTTCATCATCAGTATCTTCTTCTGAGTCAGCCTCTTCCACTTCTTCTCTCCCTGTGTTTCATACCTCATCATCACTTTCATCCAGGAACTGTTCACTAGGTCGTTGAGTATTCTGTTCATTTTCAACTATAGTGACATCATTTCTCTCAACAATTTTTCCCAGCCTTTTGTTGAAACATTTATATTCTTTTCTTTTCCCAGAGTAGCCAACGAATATCCCCTCATCTCCTCGTGACTTGATCTTTCTATGATTTTATTTGTTGAGAATGAAACACTTACTTCCAAAGATTAGAAAGGATTTCAACATTGGCTTCTTTCCGCACCACAGTTCATACGAAGTTATCCCTTGCTTTGGACACAACAGAGACTTGTTCGAAATATAGACCGATGTCAAAACTTCTTCCTTCCAAAATTTCTCTACTAGGTCCTTTTCAATAAGCATTGTTCTATCCATATTGCTGATGATCTGATTTCTCCTTTCAACAAATCCATTCTGTTGGGGAGTTCTCACTGATGAAATTTGATTCCTTATCCCGTGTTTCTTGAGATATTCTTCCACTTGACTGTTTGTGAATTTTGTACCGTTATCTGTATGAAACTTCAAAATTTTCTGCCCAAGCATCCTTTCTGATTCCCTCCTATACTGCTTGATACAACTAAACACCTCTGTCTTATGGGTAATGAAAAAAACCCAAGCCATTCTGCTATAATCATCAATGAAAATAACATAGTACCTTTTCCCATTTATGGATCGTGGTGAGATAGGTCCATATACATCAGCATGAACCAATTCAAGCACTCTGGTTGATTTTTGTTCCTTTGGCCTATATGTCTTTCTGATGATATTCCCTTGTGGACAAGCATCGCATGTATGAGTATGATCACATGATAGTTTGGAAAGGTCTCTAGAAGCATCACATTTTACCAGATCTTCCATGGATGTTTGAAATAGGTGACCAAGTCGCTTATGCCGCAGCTGGTTTTCTTCCTCTCTGGATAAAAGGCACATATCTTCTTACCCTTTTACATGGTAAATATTCCCCTTTGTCCTTTTTCCTTGTAGAACAATTGCTCCATCTTTTGCTTTCACAACACACATCTTCTTGGTAAATCGGATAGAGTTCCCAGAGTCACATAATTGACTAACACTAAGTAAGTTATGACTAAGCCCCTCTACTACCAAGACATCAGCACGTCTCATTTCTTTTCCCCAAAATTTGGACTTTTCGGAACCAACAATCTTCATCCCTTCCTCATTCCCAAACTTGACAACTCCTTATTTGTCATATTTTATGTCTGTAATGATATCCTTGTTCCCTGTCATATGGGATGTGCAACCACTATCAAGGATCCATATTCCTGAACGATCTAAAGCTTTAAGGGAAATTTCCAAAACTACTGCCTTTTCTTCATTCTTCTTCTTAGTCCATACTTTTTCCTTCACACTCGGCATAGATTGAGACTTCTGTTCTTTCTCAAAGTATGATGCACCAGCTTCATCTTACAAAGTCGCAAATCTATTCTACATTTTCAACTCACATGTGGGTTTATTGATCTGCTTCTTGCATACATTTTGATTTTTCTTTGGCACATTTCTCTGAATGGTCGAAGTGGAGTACCTAGCCATGTGCCCAAATCCTCCACACCAAAAGCAGTGTCCTTCGAAATATGTTCTGGAAAACTGTTATCTATTTGGCTTCCACCTCTGTTCTTGCTCCTTTCTATATCTCTTGGCTATGGAACACACATATTGTGAATGTCCCATCTTCCCACAACAATAACACCTGATATAAGGTGCATTATTTCATTTTACTTCAGCACAATGATTTTCCCTTTGGGATCTTTGAATATTCTGATTTTTCTTTTTGGCCAAATCAACCTTCAATTTTGGGATGGTTGGTTGCGGTCTGACCTCAATTGTCACAGATTTTTGTTTCTAATTAAGCCCTGAAACAGCCTTAACTTCTGAGCTCAATTGTTTCTTCTTCCCTACTGAACTACTAGGCTTCTCTTTCATCTTTTCAGTCTTCGTAACAACCTGCCTTCCCAGGAATGTGTTAGGAATCAAAGGTTTTTCCTGGTCTTTGAATTTTCTCCACATACCAACAACTTCCTCTTCAAGCTCTTCGATATGCTTTACGTGATCTTTAAATTTTTCATTCAAGCCATAGATCTCCCTTTTCTGTTCTTCAATCTTGATCTTATGCTCATCAACCTTTTCTATGCTCTCTGGCCTTGAAGACTTAAGGTTTTCTATTTCTTTTACAAGCTCGGACTTCTCATCTTCCTGTTGTTGCATGTAGAGTTTGGAATCATGTACCACCTTGTTGTTTTTCTTTGTTTTTTCTCTCTAAATATCTATCACTTCAAGTGCTGCTTCTAATTCAGCTTCCATGTCAACTCTACCTTCAATTTCTTATTCTTCTTCAACAGCGTCGGTTTCTTCCTTTTCTTGAGCACTACCGAAAATAGCCACCATTTCATTTTTTCCATGATCTTTACAATTTTCAAACTCCTCAACCTCTTCATCCTCAGACTCATCTGAACTATCTATATCTTGTGAAAGAAGATTCTTCTTCTTGAATAAATTTATCTTGAATTGTTTCTTCCCTTTCACAAATGTTGAAGACTTCTTCTTGGGAATTTTAACTTCATCATCATCATTATAGTTATCTTGAAACTTTTTGGGGCACCTTACCGCAAGATGACCAACCTTTCCACATCGAAAGCATTCTAGTGGAAGTTTCCCTTTAAACTTTCCTTTTCCTCCTTGAATATTTGAGGAAAGAAATGACATAACCTTATCTATCTCTTCTTCTTCCTGAGAATCTTCAATGGTGAGATTTTTCATGGCCTTAAATGCCATCTATTTGGATTTTCCCTTTTCCATAGCCTCATTTTCATCATTCCTCTTCTCATATGCAACCAAGGTACTGTGCAAGTTGTCAAGTGTCAGCTCTTTGGGATCTTTATCTTCTAGTATAGAAACTTTCGGATTGAACCGAGGTGGAAGCTTCCTCAAGATGAACTTTACGATCTTTATGTCTTCAATGACTTCACCAAGACCTCGCATATCTTCCAAAAAAATATTTACCCTATCAATGAATGCATCAACAGACTCATTTGGGTTCATCTTCAGATCTTCATACTTATTCCACAACACTTGCAGCTTTGCCTCTCTGACCTCTGTATCTTTTTCATATATATTCAATATCTTTTCCCACATGGAACTTGACGTTTTTCATGACATCACCTTTGTATAGATATGATTGGATAGGGATCCCCCTATGGAATTAATTGCTTTGGAATCTTCATCCAACTCTCTACATTCAGCTTCTGATAATGCGCCACTATTAATATCAGCTGTTATGCCATGCATTGGTGCTGTGAATACATCCATTCCCAAAGATCGGAAGTAGTGTTTCATCCAATTCTTCCATAGCAGAAAGTTGTTCCCGTCAAAGATCAGAATCCCTTTATGATTTGTGACCTCCATTGAGAGAAGAACTAATATCAAATTTTCCCTCTGATACTAATTGTTAGGTCCACAAGGATGAATACCCTGAGAGGGGGGGTGAATCAGGGTGTGACTAATTTAAAATTAAAGCCCGTTCTGATCTTGTTTCTCTATTAAGAAAAACACTCTTCTATCTCTCTCATGTTGCACGATATAAATAGAAAGTAAAGCAAGCACAGGACACAGCAATTTTACTTGGTTCACCACTAAGGGCTACGTCTAAGGAGCATACGCCGACAGGTTTTCGGTCGTACCAAATTCCACTAAACTTCACTATATATGGATTACAAGGTTTGGGCACAGTCAGTCTATCCCAGGATCACTGCCTTTACAATGTTTAGGGTCATCTCACTGCTTTCCCAAGGGTCACTCCCTGTTTCTCTCTCTCTGGCTCACTGCCAGTGGAGAGGATCACCTTCTTCCTCTTCCTTTGCTCACTACGTCGGAAAGGATCCACTCACAGATTATAGACCTATAGGTCTCTTTATTTGCATGAAATAATGCATCTTCCTCTGTATGTAAATGCTCCGTTGAAGTTCAACCTTCACCCGTAGATGAATCTCTCTTTGCACCGAAGGTATCGGGCAAACTTTCAGCTTCCACGCAGACCAAAAATAACTATTGTAAATAAACCTTACTTGGTGCATAATTCAATCTCAGCACGCAATTATCGGCATTCAAGTCACAACTAGTGTGCAAGTCCACCTCACACACTTGCGCGACACAAGATTCTTCAACTTCTCCAAACTTGCGTGACACACTTCCTTTGCTGCCCAAACCACCTTAGGCGCACAAAAAATAGATGGCACGCAACTTCAACACTGGAGCGCAAGTCCCTTCTTGCGTGACCACACACCACTTGTGCGACTTCCACACCTACGCGACGGGAGCTCTGATTTTTCTAAGTATTGAACTCCTTAAGAAATGAGGAGGGGTGGTCCAGTATTTATAGGAATTTGAACTACCTGCGCGATGGCACGCAAGTCCCCCTCCGGCGTGCAAGTTTCGGTGCGCAGCTCAACCACCCTGGCCTCTGTCGCACTACTCACTTGCGTGACCAAACCAATACTTGCAAAACCCACCTTCCTTTTCCATATTTCAAAGTTTTGATCCTGAAAAACAATAGGCACGCAAGTTCCCAAGCCTCCTAAGCACCGGCGCGCAAGTCTCTTCATGGCGCGCAAGTCATTTGCACGACCAACTCAATACTTGCACGACCCTTGTCCCTTTTCCATATTTTGATGTTCTGATCTTCAAAAATATATGGCACGCAAGTTTCCAAGCCTTCAAGTACACGGCGCGCAAGTCATTTTTTCAAAAACCACTTTTCTTCATTTGTTGATTTTCAGGCCCAAAAATTTGCCAAACACTAGAAAACGGTGCCACCTTGTATCTGTTCTTTTGTACCGCCTCCAGATCATCCATTACTTTTTTTGAAGTTCTTCAATCAAACATGGATCTTTGACCTCATCTCTTGAACTCGACATTCCATCATGAAATCCTCTTTGTCAACAAATTCTTATGTCACTGTTTTGCTTTGTCAACAATCACGACTCAGATGTCCACTTTGTCAACAAACACAATCACCTCAAAAATGATTCAATGATACCTTGAGGGATTTTTTCCCAACAAAAAATATCATGGATTACTCTTTCCCTCAAGAGATTCTACCCCATTCATGGGTTCTGTAAATTTTTCAGCCACTAGAGACTAAGACTTACTTCCTTTATAGTACCTCAAGGATTCTTCATTAAGACCAACTTCGAAATTTTATTCACTATCATCTAAATAATAATCAATACCAATGACTTGATTAGGTTCCAAACTTAGTTCAATTATATCTCTTAGTCTAGTTGGATTATTCATAGTATTAAAATTATCATACAACTTATCATCATTTTCAACCCACATTTTTTTCAAGGGTTCCAACCAAATTTTATTTTTTTACAGGTTATTTGATTAATAAAATTCTACTTGAGTCTGTACACTTTACCTCCCCTTGAGGAATAAGTCCATTAGGCTCTAGAAAAACTAAAATGAACTTGGGATAAGGTAAACAATTGAATCAAGAAAAGGTTTTTCTCAAGTCCTCCATATAACTCATAAAGAATCTATAAAGACTTATCTATAATCCTACATTATATAAATAAATAACATGACTTAATGCATTAAAATTCTAAAATCCCATTTTCTATGATAAATTTCATGCTAAATAAACTTTAGTAGCATCCTGTATTCACTACTAAAATCAATAATATTCATCCTTCTAGGACTTCTACTACCATCCAACTCTTATAAGTCTCTTTAAAAATTGAAATTAGGATTATTGATGATGTAAAAACTTTACCAATATTAATACTCAACTTTATGTATTACTTATATACCTACATCACAAAAAGTTAAAGAAAATATTTTTTTCCTTGACCATCAATAACCATCAGAATATGATCCCATATTTTACAAAACTCAAAAAACATGTTCACATAATATTTTTCTACCAAAAAAAGATAAAATGTTCTATCACTATCCATGAACCATTTTATCCAGACTTTTTATAGAAAAACTCTCCATAGTAATGATTAAATTGATCTAAACCACTTAAAATCCATTTCCATTTCAGTAAAAACATCATGAGATATTAGATGCACCTTTAAGGGTTTTATGGTTCCACTAGAGTTAGATTTCAATATTTTAGAAGTTCGTGAGGCTTCTAGAGCTCCATCCACAAGATAATTATTCATATTATCTATTCATGATTGATATTCAAATGTTTTAAGTCTAGGTTTTGATCAAAATTAGGTTTGGTTTAGGTTCAAACGGAGAGTGATGATTCAGATTCTAATCAGGTCTATTTAAATCATTTAGAGATTTAAAAATTGTGAAGCATGGGAAATAAATAAAATAGACATAGATGAAAAAAATATATATTTCGTATCTTGAAAATAAGGCTTAAAAATCAATCAATTGTATGTTCAATATAAGTAGAAAATTAATATTACCATATTAATTATCAAAATAAATTGGTTAAATTACATTAACCAAATATATTATATTAATTATAAATATATTATATTAAAGATAAAAGAGATTAGTAAAAGTTAATCATCAATAATTCATGTCTAATATAACTTAATCTCTCAGTATTCATGGTATTTATAAAGATGTTAGTAAGCTAAGATTATGTTCCAATGAATTCAAGTGTGATATCTCCTTACTAAAAATGATCACTCAAAAAGTGATGTATTATTTCAATATGATTATTCCTAGAATGAGATACATTATTATTAGATATATTGATAGAAATTTTGTTATTATAGTTTATAGGGACATATCTAAACCTATATACATAATATAGCAATGTGTGTTTTATCCATAGAGTTTGGGTATAATAACTGCTTATATCTAAATATTCAGTTTCAGTAGTGGATAATACAATGGATTTATATTTCTTACTGTACCAAGATAATAGAGACTTGATCAAAAGGTGACATGTTCTATAGGTATTTTTCCTATATAGAATCTTAATAACTAACTCCAAAGCATGTCCTCTAGAATAAAACCGTACAAAATTAATTGTATTCTTGATATATTAAAAACAATTAATTATATTTAAATGATATTATCTAGGGTTTTATTAAAAATGATCGCACACGCAAACATAATAAATAATATTAGGATAGTTAAGAGTAAAGTAAATTAAACTTCCAATCATTCCTCTATAAGTTCTTTGGTTAATTGGTTTTATAGCTTCATCTAAATCCAATTTACAATGTGTACTCGTAGGAGTGTTACTGCCTTTTTTATTATCCATTTAAATGTTTTTTTAAATATCTATTGTATACTTGATTTAATTTAAAATAATACCTTATTTTTTTTAAAGTTAAAACCTGAGAAAAAAATTTAACTTACCCATTAAAATCATTACAAATTCATTTTTCATCATTTTATAAAATTCAAGGCAAATGAGTTTTTATATAAGAAAAAATAATACCATCAATTTAGATTTGAACAAATAAAACATTTATTAATTAATTTTAATAAATAATTTAGTATCATTTATTCCTTTGAAAATTTAAAATTTTGGAATGACCTAATTCTATAATTCCAAGATCTAGGAACCTGGTTTAAAACATAAGGTGTTCTTGAAAGTTTAAAAATGATTTAAAGAATGGTGGTTTTGAAATTAGGGGTGTTTTCAACAAATAAATCTTCAATAATATTACCATTAAAGAATTAACTCTTGATATCTATTTGAAATAGTTAAAATTTAGATGTGTGGCATAAGAAAATAGTACTCTAATGGATTCAAGTTTAGGTACAAGTGAAAAGGATTCTTCATAATAAATACCTTATTATTGATTATAAACTTGAGCAACCAATATAACATTATTTCTAACTATAGTGGTAGATTCAACAACCTTGTTTCTATATATCCATTTAGTTCCAATAGTTAGATATTCATTAGGTCTTTTTACTAGTTTTAAAACAAATATTTCAAATTTATTTTACTCTTCCTATATATCCATGACCTAAAATTCATCATTGATAGATTCAGTAAAATATTTAGGCTCAATTTGTTCCAATAAAGCATGATGTTTAACCCGGTTTCTAGGAGAATCACTAGTCCAATCTCCTTTATCTGGGAATCTAAAAATATCATATAAATAATGGTCTCTATGGGTTCTAATGGTTTTAGGAAAAATGGTTCTTGTTTCTTACAATTTTTCCTCTAAAATAGGTTAGTCGGATTAGTTAGATTAGGAAGATTCAACATCTGAATCTATATATTTTTCAATACTTTTAGGGTTTATTTGTATTAATATTTAATATATTATCCTCAATATATTCTAGAGAATTATTAGGATCATGTGGATATGTTTCATCAATAGTGATGTGTACAAATTCTTTTATAAGTTTTGTTCTTTTATTAATGACTCTATATGATTTTCTAGAGGTTCGGTAACCTAGGAAAATAATTGTATCACTCTTTATAGAAAAATTTTACAGATTCTATTTTTTATTAATAATGAATAATCTATATCCAAACACTTTAAAGTAATTAAATTTATATTTTATACCATTCCAAAATTCATTGAGATTATTCTTTAAAAGAGGTAAAATAAGAAACTTATTTATAATATACTAATTTTTATTGATAGCTTTGGACCAAAAGCAGATAGGTAATTAATACTCATTAAGCATAGTTTTGTAAATTTACTGGATATTTTTATTTCTTCTTAAAAATACTCCTTTTTTAAGAGTTATAAAAGTAGAAAAATTGGGATTATAGCAATGTTGTGAGCATAAAGTCTTAATGTCTTTATTTTCATAATCATTTCCATGGTCACTTATTAAGGTCTTAATGGTAATTCCACTATGTTTTTCTATATAATTTTTATATTTTAAAAATAATCCACATTATTCTCTTTTGAGAGCTAGAAAATATACCGATGTGAATCTTGAATAATCATCAATAATCACATAAGCATAATATTTTCCCACTAAAATAGAAACTCTAGATGATCCAAAAAATCTATGTAAAATAATTCTAGGGGTTGAAAGGTTGAAAAAAAAAATTTGGTTTGAAATAAATCTTATGTTACTTCCCTTTTTGATAAGGATTGCAAACTTTATCTTTAGTAAATTCTATCATGGGAAGATCCCTCACTAAATATTTCTTATTATGATTTTTGAGATAGTTTATATTATAGTGGTATGGTATCCTATACCAAAATAAATACTCTTTATTAAAGTCACTTAAGCAATAAAATTTTGATAAATCAAATAATCTAAATAAAAATCATATACATTATCATTTCTTAAATCATCCAATACTATAGTAATCTTGGAAACATAAATTTTACATGTATTATTTTCAAAATTAAAATTAAAATTATCATCACATAATTGGTAAATAGTAATTAAATTATATTTTAAACCATAAAAATACAAAACTTTAGATATTAACATAGATTCATAGTTACCAATTTTTTCAAGGATAATAATCTTACCTTTAGCATTATCACCAAAAGTGGCATACCCATCATCAATTTTTACAAGATTCTTGAAACTTGAGAATTATTCAATCATATGTATAGAATATAAACTATCACAATACCATAATTACTTAATGGTACTCTTAAAACATTTCTCTAAATGTGTAATTCCTATAAATCACATATTTTCCTTCTCGTGAGAATTATTTTTGGATGATTTTGATTCACTTGAACTATCCTCTGAAGAACACTAAGTTTCCTTCATGGATTTATTTTGTTTCTTTCCTTGATCCTCATTTTTTTTGTATTTTAATTTTATAAAATCAATTTTTATATGTCCCATTATCTTGAAATCATAATAAGTAACTTCTCTAATGATGTCTTCATTCTTCCAGTTACCTTTCTTATCATATTTTCCTTTAAAATTTTATATTCTAAAGAACTTATTCTTCTGATAAAACTTCTTAAACCTTCTAGTTATATGATCCATTTCCTCATCACTATCTAAATCATACTTACTCCTATTGGTATTATCATCTTTTATAACTTCCTTTGATTTTGATTGAGATTATTTGAATACGATTGACATCTTATTTTCAACATATTTTTTATTCAATTTAAACTCTTATTTTTACATCATAAATTTTCTAATAAATTCCTTTACTAGTAATTTAAAAATTTCATAGGATTATATAATAGAGACAAAAATACTTTTCTAGTGAACAGGTAAACTTCTCAATATCCTCAACACTTGAGCTTTGTTTTCCACTATTTTCTAAGAGAAAACATGGATTTAATGATTTCATTGAACCTTTTATATATATATCATAAATATATTCAAAAAATTTAATTGTTAATATGTCATATTTAATATCATTTCTTTAACAATTGAATTTCCTTCATGACATATATAATGTGTATCCCATATTTAAAAAGTTGTATCATAGTAAGATGTTTTGTTAAATCTATCACCTCTTAAAGAAAAATATAAATAATTTATGTATTTATAGTTATAGTCATAAGTATCCTTAGTGGTATCACTCCAAATATCTCTAGGAGCTTTTGTTTTTTCATATTGGTCTTCTATTATTGTCCAAATATTAAAACCCATACTCCAAATATGAATTTTTATTTTGATTTTCCACTAAGTATAATTTCTCCTATTAAAATATGGTGGTCTATTTATAGCATGGCCTTCAGATATTGAGGGATCCATAAGTAAAGAATTCATATAATAAAATAAACTGAGATATTATCCACATGAATTGATTATGTTCTTATATTAAAATCACAATGGGAAACACCTTTTATACAAAATGCTGGTCATAGTAGAGTGTTCAAGAGGTGTTTAATTGAGTATCCAATAAAAATTTTAGTTAAAAACTTATTTATAAAATAAAATACCCAAAATTATAAAATACTCAGTTAAATAATGCAGTAAGTTTGTAGAATTTAATGTTCTGAAATAACCTCTCAATAGCTTGATCAAAAATAACTTAGAATAACATAAGATTATATTAATATTTTGATGTTAATCTAATCACATTAAATAGTAGATATATCCCTACTAAAAATTTTCTATAAAATTATAGTTTTATAAAATTAATTTGGAAAATAGTTATAAAATATAGTAATCATAATATAAAACACATAATGGAAATATAAAAATATGAGGTTCAGTCTCAAGAAGAGACCTAGTCTTCTCTACTTAACAGTAACACACTATCTAGAATGTCAATTAGAATAAATAGTATTATCCAAAATTTGGATTCTATATATAGGTTACAATAGCATTCAAGGTTGTCCAAGCTATCATATAGCCACTTCCATAGTTTTTGTGGGAGTACAAAAATGAAGGAAATAACAGAAAGAGTATATGAGTACACTTCTATGTTGTATAAGAGTTTATTATTAATATATATACAAATAATTTTAGTCATAAATAAAAACTTTTATTAAATATAGAGATATAGAGAGAGATGAAGTTTGATGCAATGTTACATTTATGTTCAAATGTTCTATAGTGTTATCATCTTTTGTTGATATCTTCTTTCAGTTCTAAGAGAAAGTTCAAAGATTGAAAAGTGATCTCAAATATTGTAGTGATGTAGGGTTAAAAAATAGAGTGTTTTAAGCTATTGAAATAGATCACTTTTATACACATATTTCTTTTTTGTGATCTCATCTTTTAAAATAGATAAATCCTTTTAAAAAATATACATTGAAGAATTATCATTATAGACCCCTGTACTCATCATGAAATCATAAAGCATTAAATGATTATGACTTTGCAATTAATTTTTAAAATATTTTAATTGGAATATATATATATATATATTATTAAAATATAATTCCACTTATACATGGTCGATTGAAGTTTTACGCATCAACTTGATTACTCATGGATGATCAAACACTTAGTTAAAAACATTGATCAATTATCATGATGGGTCTTATTTTTTATCTAAAGATAATGTGACCACCTAATCTGAACATGTGTTCACCCGAATCCCATACAGTTTCCCCATCACTTTTCTAAAATTCAAAATCTGTCATGCAATAGATTGACTACATTGTACGGTCAACCAAAAACAACATGTAGTCACTCTAGTACATTACGAATTGGGAGAAATAATATATATACCATACAGTCACTTCACTTGTCCTTTTGTTCACTTGGTTATTCTTACGGTTAGTTGAGGAGTTTTGGAATCTCACCATGGTCGATTGATTTGGAATGTGGTCGATCAAATTGGTCATGTGGTCACTTAAATCCTTACTGAAAATTTGTAAAATTCCAAATTGCTTCTTGAAATTGATCTAGAACTTAGATATTTTACTCTTATAGAATCATGTTATCTTATTTGTATTCATGGTCTCTTTTCTGGATTTATGGTCACTCTTAAACTTAACAATATTTTCATAGATATCCTGAAAATACATATTAATAACATAAAACATGGAATTCATTAATAATAAAATTAACATGATTTAAGATCATTAAAACAAGTAATTTATTGACTAATCCAACATCAATGTCCATATATTTAGATAAAACTATATAATAATGAAAAATGGAAAACAAGGTATGAAAATTTACATGGAAGTTGTGCCTAAAAACATTCAATCAAAGGACACATGAAAAATCCCACAAGAAATATATCATGACATTAATGAGACTATCCATGTGGTGTTTATCAAGTCAAAACACATCTGGTTCAATTGGTTATACCTATAACTCATGTTGAAACTCTATATAACTAATTGTAAAAAAGTCTGTAAGATGATAATATCACATCACAATGTTTAATTATGTGATAGTTAACAGTTAAGGATATAACCAGAAATCATAAGATATCATGAGGACTATTAACATGATACAATGTAAAAAAATTAAAAACCAAAAGGTGTTAACAAAAAAATGAATCCTTATTAATCATTAAACTAATATATTGTATAAAAATTATAATAAAAATAATAACATGATTTAAATCTAGTGTAAAAATTTTAAAATATTATTATGTCAATAGTGATTATGGTGCATATCTGGTGAATCATTTATCACTTTTAGGTTTTTATATTTTTCTTGGGGATAATATGTTGAGGTAAATTCCATTGAAAATTGATGACTTAGTCAATCAAATTTATAATATCCGAGGTTTTTCATATTGTAAGATCAATAAGATTATAAAAGGATATTACCACATTATCCTCTCATCTAATGAACTAAAGGGGGGATTTGGGATTCTTTTATGCCTCTCTTAAATATTAAATTCTTATTATTTAGGAGTTGGATAAGATTTTGATCCTTTTAATGTTAATAATTCTCATTTTCAGGCATGGTTGTGGATATATGGATTGAATTGTATTTATTTGAACCTGATTATCCTTTAGGACATTTCCTCCTATGTAGGAGTTCTTATCAAGATGGATAGAGATACTGAAGTGTAAACGATTGTTTACAATTCTAGGATTATTTTCAAAATTTACCTCTCTTTGACTCTTATTAAGGAGGATGTTTTGAAAATAATTTAATATAGTATAAATTTGAAGATACTATATGAGAAGCTACCCAGTTTTTGTATCTATTTTGATATTATAGGTCATATATCATCTAATTAATGAAGATCAAAGACATGAAATGTCTTTAATATCAAGGGTAATGATGATATAACTTGTAATAAAACAGGAAGAAAGGTCAAGTGAAGGTTTTTGAACCATCCACATCCAAGTAGAAATTCATTAAGGAATTGTTAGGGTATCACAATATGAAGTTGGTTCCAACTCCCTTTATATCAATAATCATGTTAATGTGGAGTGCACTGAGATTTATTTACCTAATTAAATTTGTAGGGATAGCCTAGTGGAAACCATTTATAATGTACATATGAGCCCCAAGAAGGGTCCTCATATTGATGGTGTGGGTATCCAAAAGAAACTAAATCCCCTATAGGTTTTCATGTGGATGGTGAGATGATTATTATGCCTAATTGGATACAAGAATCAATTATTTCAAGTCTTAAATCTCAAGGAATGGATTAATACCCCATGGTATGTAATGTAAAGAAACAATATACCTTGGATGGTGAAATTCAAGTGAACATGGTTACCCATTTTGGTGATAAGGTAATGTGATCTTTGTCTACTGAAAGTGGTTCCCCTGATGGTCTCCGAACTCTTGAAATGGATGATCAGAGTGATACCTTTATTAAGGAATCATTTTAAAAAGATACAAATAGAAAAGTGTCAAATAATAATTTCCTTAACATCAAATCAAAGAACGAGTTTTTTCCTTTGAATTATAATACTATCATAAAGGTAAAAAATGGGGCTGATGATATTGAGGGTGTGAATAGGGAGAAAAATTACAATACCTAAAAGAAATGTTTTAGAAGGGGAAATAGTTCTATAGTTATTTTGGAAAAGAAGAATATACCCCAAACCTACGGTGGTATTTCAACCAAATGAATAGTTTTATTTGGAATTTATAAGGTCTTAATACTAATGAAACATATTTAGTGCTTAGGTATTTCATTAAATAAAATAATCATATTCTTAATGTAATTGTTAAACCTATGATATAATTTTAGAGTTTCTGTAAAGATGTGGATTTTTACATGTAATTTGTTTTTTATTATATGGGAATATTATGAGTCCGTGAAAATTGACGGCACGTGATTCTGAGGGCCGGTGTTCCCGGAATGAATTTATGAAATTTTTTTCAGGTACGTTCAGTAAACGTATGAGCGCCGTTTTGTAACTTTTGAACTGGTGCTTGGAATTGAAATCTGAGAACACCGTTGAACTCACAGCACCGATTTTCACTTAGGTATACCTTCACCTCGACTGTAGTAAGACGAGCGTGGAAGTTAGTTTTCTAGTTTTTCGTGGGAGGTTAAAAGAATAAAAATAAAATAAAACAACAACTTTTATTTTATTTTCTTGAAACCTTATTTTTGAATTTTAGTGGTGGGGACCACCTGAGCTTGGAACCTCCTCATTTAATATGAGTTATCCCTTGGAATTCCCCCAATTAAATGAGCCAACTTATTTGATTTAATGTGCCTACTTTAAATGAATTAATAATTTGAACTCAATTAAAGTTGGATCCTCTCTTATTTGTTTGGAATCGTTAGCAAAGGATAGCATGGGAGAACCTTTGGAGAAATATTCCCCAACGAAGAACAGCCCTTTGAATCAATAATGTTGAAGTTTGAGCATGGTTCTGAAGCGAGTTGTGGGAGTGAAAAATTCTGGTGTCCACTCCATCGACTTCTTCTCCTTCCTCACGACACCTCCAGTGAATATCAAGGTAGGGATTTATTTATAATTTTCTTTGTGGATTTCACATTGTTTCCATAATCATGAAACACCTACTATCGGTTAACATTGACGGTGCGGGCCAAACAAACGCGATATGATCCCTCCGCAATCCTTCTTGATATAGGTGTTCTTCGTGGGAGGCGGCCGACACACCGGACGGCCGTGATGACGGCAGAGGTGAAACTGCGCCACCAAAGGAGGCTGCGGCAGAGGAAGGTGGCAGCTGGCATGCCGGCCGGCTGTTTGAAACTAGGGAAGTGCGCATCTGCGCCGCCAGTAGTGAAAAAGGTTGTGGCCTGTCAGCCGCGGCGGTGGAAGAATGGCGGTTGGCATGCCGTTCGGCCACATGAAGGCGGGGAGGCGCGTGTCCGCACCGCCGGTGGAGGAGGAGGAGGTCGCGGCCCATAGGTTGCGGTTCCGCACCAAGTTGATTTACAACTACTCAGCCACAGGATGAGGGAAGCATGTCTGCACCACTGGAGGGAAGGGCTGGCCATTCCGGCCGGCCACGTCGCACCGAGCAGGACCCGCTCCAGAGGGTCACGCAATCCAGTAGGCGGCGACACATGGCAACGCCGGATTGGCCAAGCCAAACGGTCCATTGGACCATTCTCCATGGTCCATCCCATCTAAGTAGGACCCGGACTGTGTCGGGTCGACCCGAACCGGTTCGGGTTGGCCTAGGCCGGGTCGGACTGGGTCGGACTGGACCCCCGCCCATCTGGACCCAGATACGCCTTTGTGGCCATATCTTGAGAATTGAGTGTCCGTTTGACGAACCCTCTATGGAACCGGAATACTTGGATCAAGATCTTCTTTTTGGAATACTTCACTTGAGTTTTGGATAAAGTTGGAGTATGGCCAGATTGGATCAAACTCGAATCTAATCGTGCCCTCGGAGTGGAAATGATAATAACTTATAGACCGGGAGTCTGATTGATGCATCGTCTATTGCATTGGGTCCCTTATGAGGTGATGGAAATTTGGGATGATTCTTCATGGAACTTTGTGGTGGTTGAGGTATGATCGATGGCTTGATGAGTGATTCTCTCAAACGTGCTATGAGAAGGAATCCATTGGCTGGTAGTGAGGTAGAGGTTGGAGACAGATCATATGGAGGTTAGTACTGAGCGATCTTGTGTAGGTCGACACCAATATTGTGTGGTTCAGATCCTGTGTGGGTCAGTGCTCAGCGATCCTATGTGGGTGAGCGCATACCGATCCTGTGTGGGTCAGCGCTCAGCGATCCTGTGTGGGTCAGCGCATACCGATCTTGTGTGGGTCAGATCCTGTGTGGGTCATTGTGGGGGTTAAGACATATCGACCATGTGTGGGTTACACTCTATATAATCAAAATCAGTGCCTCTTCACAGAATAAGATGATTTATCTTTACAACTAATCATATGTACTTCTATACTTTATAGAAAAACTGGTTTGAGCTGAGTCTTCTACCTTCATGGTTTTTCCTATGTGGTACATCTACCTTCATGGTGTTACATGTGTGGTACTTCTACCTTAGTGGTGGTACCTATGTGGTACTTCTACCTACATGGTGGTACCTGTGTGGAACTTCTTCCTTCGTGGTGTTACTTGTGTGGTACATCTACCTTCGTTGTGTTACATGTGTGGTATTCTTCCCTCTTGTGTGAGATGAGTATATCTTGTTAACTTAGGTATATGTATGGGCATATACCTAAGTACATTTGATAGAATTTCCCTCTTTCTTTGTGGTTTTTCCTTTTTGGAACTCTAGGAGACCTACGAGGGACTCGAGGTCCCTACTGAGTATTGTTTTACTCACCCCTGCATGGGCTACGCCTGCACCTTTCTGTGTCTTGTGCAGACGACGAACAGTGCTGATCGAGGTCAAGGGTGCTGAATTGGAGGCCGACCGTAGGTCGACATTAGACAAGATGATCCACAGGGATGACCTATTGATATTTGTACCTACCCTTTAGGTAGGGTCCATGGCGGGTGTTCACAAGAGCTGTTCTTTTTCAGTTTTACTTGTACTTTCCAGTTGGGCTTGTATTCTGGCCCCCCTTACTTATTGTACACACCCTTTTTACTATACAGTTTACTTTGTGCTCGTATATTTCTATGTGCTGGGTTGTGTGAGTTTACAGGTAATAAAGGCAATGCCTTCTTGGTTTTAGGGATATGTCTTTCCGGTGCAAGTCGCCAGCCCCAGGCCTATGGAAGGTGGGCTTGGGGTAGTCACAGAATGGGCCCCAGGGGATGGGTCGTGACAAATTTGTATCAAAGGAGTCAGTTACACCAAATAACTTGGACTCTGATATTTTAATCGGCAATATTGTTAAGTTTTATGAGTGTGGTTATCAGTTTGGGAAATCCAGTGTTGGTGTGGCGGCTGACGTATCCATACACTAGGACCCTGACTTCTGATTTCCGACTCAGTGCATGAAAACACATATTTCATGTGGGTTTTTGAAAAGTTTTCTTTGTGATCTCTTTGAGTCAAATCACCAGGTATAACTTATTGAACATGGCACACCTGTTTCTTTCAGGATGGCTCCACGCAGACAGCCAACCAGGGTTCCAAGTAGAGTATGTGATGACAGCCCACTGAGCGATGAGGCTTCGGTGTAGGGCCCCCCTACAGCAGTTGTACCATCGGGTGGTGTACCAATAGCACCACTACCAGTTGGGAAGCTGATTCCACTAGCCCTAGCAGTAGAGGGAGCACGTCACTTTAGCACATTTCATGGGTTATAGTGCTAGAGGCCACTGAGGTTTCGGGGCGAGATATATCCACATGGAGCTGAAGACTGGCTAGAGGCCGTTTTTAGAGTTTTTTGACTGGTAGGGACAGCAGCCGATCTCATGGTGATCCTTGCTGCCAGTCTTCTTTAAGAATTAGAGGGAAGATGGTGGATATTGATGATCTAGGTTCACGATGAGGTGACTCTCATCTGGGTGGACTTTAAGATTCTTTTCAGGGCAGAGTTCGTCCTAGAGACCTTACACTCAATGCATATACAGGAGCTTCTCCACTTGCCACAGGGTAGCATGACAGTGGCTCAGTATTCAGCGAGGCAACATCTTGTGCTACTCCATTGACATGGTGAGGGACCCTTTCTTTAGGGCCCAAACCTTCAAGTAGGGGCTCAGATAGAAGATTAGATCTTCTATATTTTATCTTAGAATTCCGACATAGGAAGGGGTGTTAGATAAAGCACTCTTAATAGAGATTTTCCTTGCTGAGTAGTCACCGACAGTGAGGCCCACCACCGGATGTCACATAGAATAGTCCTCAGCAGCTGACAGCAAACAGATGACGCAGAGGTCTAAGAGGACCAGACCTACAGGTGGACGACCGCAGGATACAGGGTCAGTGGTGTGGGACTCTTGAGATAGAGCAGTACAGGCGATTATCAGGCAGTGTTACTCATGCGGCGGGCAGGGTCACATGGCTCGTGACTGCCCGTACCATCATACGGATAACCAAAACATGGTTTAAAGACCTCTTGGGCAGAAGCGAAGATTCGATCGGGAAGGTCTTCAGGCAGGAGGTAGACGTGGAAGAGGAGAAGTTCGTGCAGCAGGAAATGGGCAGCAATTAGAGGTTCTACCGCCACCACCACTAGGTGGTCCACTCCGACCACAGGGAGAAGGTGGATAGGGATGAGTTCAGCTCCAGGAAACTGAGACCTATGACCATGGCACTCCGTAATTGATATGAGGTATGATCTGTGTCTACTCCACCTTAGCTGCAGTACTTATAGACATAGGTTCCAGACACTCTTTCATTTCCACGGCCCTCGTTCGGAGCTCGGAGATACTGGTGGAGCCGTTTTCTAAATCCTTATAGCTAGATACTCTTACGGGAGAGTATTCGATGATTACACATTAGTGCCGGCAGTGTGAGCTTACTCTAAGAGGTGAGAACTTCGGCTGGGATCTTCTAGTAGCAGCATCGAGGCCTTACGATGTCATATTGGGTATGGACTAGTTATCTACAGTCCAAGCTCAGATCGACTGTAATAAGCGCAAAGTGCGGTGTGTCCATGAGTAGGGGACCAGGTTTTCCTTCACCGATGAGAAGGGAACCTTTTCAGTTCAGGATGGACTTACCCGGAGGAGGGTGTAGCCGATCACACATTAGTTGGCCAGCCTTACCCTCAGAGTGGTTGATGTTGAGAGTCTGGGCTATCCTGTAGTGGTGGACCAGTACAGTGATGTTTTCCCTGATGATGTTTCAGGTCTACCTCCTCATATAGAGGTGGAATTCTACATCTACTTGTACCCCTAGATATCACTGATATCTACACCAGCATATCGAATGGCTCCTATAGAGCTAAGAGAGCTACGAGTATAGTTGGAGGAATTACAGAGTAAGGGGTTTATTAGGCCTAGTGTTTCTCCTTGGGCAGCCCTGATTTTATTCTCCAAGAAGGTAGATGGGAGTTTGAGACTCTGTGTAGACTATCGGCGCTTGAACTAGGTGACTGTGAAGAACAAGTACCCACTCCCTAGGATTGACAATATCTTTGACCAGTTGAAGGGAGAACGGTGGTTTTCGAAGATAGACCTTAGATCAAGCTATCATCATCTCAGGGTACGAGACAAGGATGTGCAGAAGACAACCTTCAGATGTCGGTATGGCCATTATGAGTTCTTGGTTATGCGATTATGTGTGACCAATGCCCTAGCAGTATTCATGGGACTCATGAACGGGATATTCTAGTCTTACCTCGATCGTTTTGTGGTAGTCTTCATCAATGACATCTTGATATACTCAGCGATGGAGGAGGAGCATGCCTATCATCTGCAGATAGTTCTGGACACACTCTGAGAGCACCAGCTTTATGGTAAGCTCTAGAAGTTCCAGTTCTAGATCCGAGAGGTTCAATTATTGGGCACGTCATCCAGGAGGCTAGATTTGCGGTGGATCTAGTGAATATTGAGGCTGTAATTGCTTGGGAGCCACCTAGGAGTGTGGCGAAGGTGCAGATTTTCCTGGGTTTGGCCAGTTACTACCGGAGGTTTGTGCCTAACTTTTCTAGATTTGCGGCACCCTTATCAGCATTTACAAAGAAGGGGAAACCCTTCATGTGGTTAGAGAGATTTCAGTGGAGTTTCTAAGAGATTAGACAGAGACTAATGAGTGCCCCCATATTGAGGCTATCAGAGGAGGGAATTGGGTACGTAGTTTACTACGACGCATTAGGGACCGGGCTCGGATGTGTCCTGATGTAGAAGTAAGTAGTGATCGCGTATGGTTCTCATCAGCTGAGACAACATGAGTAGAACTACGCTACCCATGACCTAGAGTTAGTATCATTGGTCTTCACCTTGAAGATGTGGTGACATTACTTGATGGGTGAACATTTTACTGTCTACTATGATCACAAGAGTCTCAGTTATATCTTCTCTCAGAAGGACTTAAACCTGAGACAGCGGTGTTGGCTTGAGTTACTCCAGGACTATGACTTCGAGATATTCTATACTCTTGGGAAGGGGAACATAGTAGCATATGCACTTAGTACGATATCTGGTATATAGTTGTTGAGTGAGGAAATGGAGCATCTAGCCACTTTGTAGATATCCTACGTGGATCGAGATGGAGTAGCTTATCTTCAGTCTCTGACAGTCACTCCCACACACCTTCAGTGAGTTAGGGAGGTGTCTCTTGGGGACACTGACTATGAGGCTTGACGTTCTCAGATATCCATAGGACAGGAACCTGATGGATTTTCTGAAGGTGGGGAACATGGCATTCTCTTCAGAGGACGTATTATGATACTGGTGGCACATAGGGAGGAAGTGTTGATGGAGTTCCATACATCCCATCTAGAAGTACATCCTGGAGTGGTGAAAATGTACCAGGACCTTCGGTGTTAGTACTGGTGGCTGGGAATAAAGAAAGCAGTGGCAGAGTTTGTCTCGCGGTGCCTCACTTGTCAGCAAGTGAAGGCAGAGCACCAGGTTCCAGCGAGCTTAGTTCATCCACTAGAGGTTCTAGAGTGAAATGGGATGGAATATCCATTGAATTTGTGATAGGAATTCCACGCACGTCCAAGGGACATGATTCCATATGGGTGATCGTTGACCGACTCACCAAGTTGGCCCATTTCCTATATATCAGAGAGTAGGGTTCCGTAGAGGGATTGAGATGCCTTTACATTCAGTATATTGTACGACTTCATGGATTTCCTTCAATGATTATCTCCGATCATGATGCACATTTTACTTCCCAGCTATGGAAGTGGTTGCATGAGGAATTCGGGACATAGCTTCGATTGAGCACCACCTTCCATCTGTAGATGGATGGTCAGACATAGCAGACCATTCAGAACCTTGAGGACATGTTGCGTGCTTGCATCCTAGATTTCAGCAAAAGTTGGGAGGATCACTTTCCTTTGGTATAGTTTTCCTACAACAACAAATATCACTCCACTATCGTAATGCCACCATTTTAGGCATTGTACAGATGACCTTGTAGATCACCTTTGTGATAGACTGACCCAGGGGAGTCAGCACTCATGGGACCATAGATGGTATGAGCTACCACGGAGAAGGTGAAGATCATCCAGGAGTGGATGAAGACTGCACAGAGAAGACAGTAGTCTTATGCTGACAGGAGATGGATACCTATTGGGTTAGAGTATGGTGACCATGCCTTTCTATGGGTCTCACCTCGATGAGGTTTGCGGAGATTTTGTTAGGGCGGAAAGTTATCTCTAAGGTCCATCGGACCCTTTCAGGTCATCAGAAGAGTTGGCGAGGTGGCTTACCACTTAGCTCTTCCCCCTCAGTTGCACCGGGTGCATGACATTTTCTATTTATTCTAGCTGAGGAGCTACGTACATGATCCTTCTCACATCATTGACTGGGTCAAGCTGGACATCGACGATGGGACGTTGTTTTTGAAGGTTCTAGTAGAGATTGAGGATCGATAGGATCAGGTCCTTCATGGGCGGTCGATACCTCTGGGGTGCGTTTTTTGGAAGCACGGGAACTTCCAGGAGAGTACATGGAAGCGGGAGGCTCAGATTTGTGCTCAGTACCCCCACTTGTTTCCCTAGTTGTGTTCTGGCTTTTGAGGACACAAATTCCTAAGGTGGGGAGATTTTAAAGATTTGTATTTTTCCATGTAATGTTTTTTAATTATATGGAAATATTATGAGTCCACAAAAATTGACAGCGCGTGATTCCAAGGACCGGTGTGCCTGGAATGAATTTATGAAAAACAATTCAGGTACATTTAGTAAACACATGAGCGGCGTTTTGTAACTTTTTAAATAGTGCTTGGAATTGAAATTTGAGGACAACGTTGAACTCACAACACCGATTTTTGCTTAAGGAGACCTTCACCTCGACCGCAGTAGGACAAGGGTCGAAGTTAGTTTTCCGGTTTTTCATGGGAGGTTAAAAGAATAAAAATAAAATAAAACAAAAAAATTTATTTTATTTTCTTGAAACCTTCCTTTTGAATTTTAGTGGTGGGGACCACCCGAGCATGGAATCTCCTCATTTAATATAAGTTATCCCTTGGAATTTACCCAATTAAATGAGAAAACTTATTTGATTTAATGTGCCAACTTTAATTGAATTAATAATCTGAACTCAATTAAAGTTGGATCCTCTCTTCTTTGTTAGGAATCGTTGGAAAAGGAGAGATTGGGAGAACCTTTGGAGAAATATTCTCCAACAAAGAACAAACCTTCGAATCAAGAATGTTGACATTGGAGCATGGTTTGGAAGTGAGTTGCGGGAGAGACAAATGTCGGCGTCCTCTTCATTGACTTCATCTCCTTCCTCATGACACCTCCAACGAACGTCAAGGTAGGGATTTGTTTATAATTTTCTTCGAGGATTTCACATTGTTTCCATCCTCATGAACTGCCTGTTATCAGTTAACGCAGAGGGTGAGGGCCAAAAAAACACAGCCTGATCCTTATGTAATCCTTCTTGATTTACGTGTTCTTCGTGGGCGGTGGCCGACACACTGGATGGCCGCGATGATGGCGGCGGCGCAATCGCGCCACCAAAGGAGGCCATGACAGAGGAAGGTGGTGGTCGGCATGTTGTCCAGCCACGTTGAAATGGGGCGACGCACGTCCACACTGCTGGTAACGAAGGAGGTCACGGCCCATCAGCCGCGATGGTGGAAGGATGGTGGCCGACACACCGTCCAGCCACGTGAAGGTGAGGCGACGCGCGTTTATGTTGTCGGTGGAGGAAGAGGAGGCCGCGGAGGTACACCAAGGTAGCCGGAAACCAGCCGCCCACAGTAGGAGTGGTGCGCGTCTGTGCCATTAAAGGGAAGGGCCATCTATTCCAGCCGGTCACATCGCACCGAGCAGGACCCGCTCTAGTGGCTCCTCCAATCCAACAGTAAGCACCACATGGCACCGCCGGATTGGCCAAGCTGAATGGTCTAGTGGGCCATTCAGAATATTGGGGGGGTGCCCCCCCCCCGGGTGTTGGCTAGGGAAGACCCTTCCACGGTGGGCCACCCGACTGCGGGCCGCGCCCAGCGGGCTGGGCCGGGACACCCCTACATGGGCCGGATCCGAACCGGGTTGGGTTGGCCCAGGTCGGGTTGGGTAGGCCCAGGCCGGGTCAGGTCGGCCCAGGCCGAGTCGGGTCGGATCGAACTTAGGCCCATCTGGACCTAGATATGCCTTCGTGGCCATATCTTGAGAATCGAACATCTGTTTGACAAACTGTCTATGGCGCCAGAATCCTTGGATCGAGACAATCCTTTTGCTATACTCCACTAGAGTTTTGGATAAAGTTGGAGTACGGCCGGGTTGGGTTGAACCCAAATCTAACCGGGCCCTCGGAGCCGAAACACTAATAACTTACAGACCGGGTGTCCTATTGATGCACTGTATGTTATGTTGGGTCCCTTATGATGTGATGAACCTTTGGAATACTTATTCATAGAACTTCTTGGTGATTTAGGTATGGAAGATTGCTTGAGGATAGATTCTCTCAAACATGCTATGAGAGGTAATCCAGTGGCTGCTAGTGAGGCGGAGGTTGGAGACAGATCATATGGAGGTTAGTACCGAGCGATCCTGTGTGGGTTAGAACCAATCATGTGTGGATCAGATCCTCTGTGGGTCAGCACTCAGAGATCCTGTGTGGGTCAGTGCTCAGTGATCCTAGGTGGGTCAGTGCATATCGATCATGTGTGGGTCAGATCCAATGTGGGTAATTACAGGGGTTAGTACATATCGATCCTGTGTGGGTCAGACTCTGAATAATTAGAAGCAGTGCCTCTTGACAGAATAAGATGATCTAGCTTCGCGAATAATCATATGTACTTCTATACTACACTAAAAACCTGGTTTGATTTGAGTCTTCTACCTTCGTGGTTTTACCTATGTGGTACATCTACCTTCGTGGTGTTACCTGTGTGGTAATTATACCTTTGTGTTGTTACCTGTGTGGTACTTCTACCTTCATGGTGCTACCTATGTGGAACTTCTACCTTAGTGGTGTTACCTATGTGGTACTTATACCTTTGTGGTGTTACATGTGTGGTATTCTTTCCTCTTGTGTGAGATGAGTATATCTTGTTAACTTAGGTATATGTGTGGGAATATACCTAATTAAAGTTGATGAATTTTGTTTTGTGCTTTGTGGTTTTTCCTTTGTGGAACTCTAGGAGACCTATGAGGGTATCGGGGTCCCTACTGAGTTTTGTTATACTCACCCCTACACGAGCTATGCCCGAACCTTGTTTTGTCTTGTGCAGAAGACGGACTGCGTTGATCGAGGTAGAGGGTACTATACTATAGGATGATCAGAGGTGTACATTAGACGAGACAATCCGCAGGGATGACTGATTGAGATATGTACCTACCCTTCAAGTAGGGTCCTTGGTGGGTGTTCACAGGAGTTGTTCTTTTTCGGTTTTACTTGTACTTTCTAGTTTGGATTGTATTCTGGCCCCCCTTACTTACTATACACACCCTTTTTACTATATAGTTTAATTTGTTCTTGTATCTTGATATGTTCTTGGTTGTGTGAGTTAACAGGTTACAAATGCAATGCCTTCCCGGTTTTAGGGATATGCCTTTCTGGTGCTAATCAGCAGTCCCCTGGCCTATGGAAGGTAGGCTTGGGGTAGTCACGACATGGGCCCCATGGGATGGGTCGTGACAGTTTCAATCTCTTCAATTGGTCTAATATTATTTATGACTTGATAGATTATGAAATTATAAATACAATGGTTGAAAGTCATTGGATTATAAAAGAAAATAGATCATATCCTATATTATTAATGTTATCCAACAAAAGGTCACTCTTGGAATTATTCTTGGTTATTTCATATTCACGGTATTTTTACCTATATAGACTTTGGATACATTAGGAGAATGGAACTATGGAAATAATTATATAATCTATCATTTTATGTAATACATAATTGGGTCATACATAGTGACTTCAACTTGGTCATGAAACATGATCAAAGGCTTGAGAATAAATTCTTCAGAGTTTCCACCTTTGAATTTCAAAGATTCATTGATATATACTTCTTAAAAAATATCATAATGGTAGTTTTTATATTTACCTCGTCTAAGATAATTTTTAATAGTATACAAGACAATATAATTAATCGATAATTTATCTCATTGGTGGTGGGGATTCATTTTTTGGCTATCTTATGTACAGTTTGTCCCATATTTCACTTTGAACACAAGACACGTCTATCTATGTGATGGATACTAGTAAAAAATATTAATCTAAATTAAAGATTATTATTTTTGATCCCTTTTTAATATTATAGGGATACATTTTAAAAATAATGGTTATTAAATGATGATGTTTGTGCCTTTCATAATATTTTCAAGAATCTTAAGATGTTCAAGCTCTCTTTGAGAGTCTGAAGTAAGGATGAGTTTAGTAAAATGGATAATTACATTAAGAAATCTAAATATGATATAAAAAATACAAGAATAGATATATCTTCTAAGAAATATTCTAAAATGATGAAACTAAAAATGGAATATAAGCTATATGAACTCATCAATGATAAAGAAGTTATACTAAAGGAACAATTAGGGACAAAGTGGATTTGGGAGGGTGACATAAACTCTATGTTCTTCCACCAAGTTCAGAAGGAAATAATATATATTAAATAAATAAAATATGTCTTATTTAATGGATAATTTATGAGATATCCTACACCCATTCTCCTAGATCAGGTACTAGAAACATATTCTTTATAAACTATTTTTTATACCTACTGATGTTACCCAAACTTAACCATCCATAATTATAATATCAATAAAAAATATTTAGTCACTTAAATACCCATTACCTTTTAGTTTTAGGGTTTTATAGATTCAACTAGATATATCATCCTTAATAATCTTCTTTATAACCTGGAAAAAAGTAAAAATAAGAAGGGTTGGCTCAAATTCTCAGAACGAGGTAATGTACAATAGAATCTTTCGTGGAATAAACAAGGCATCCATAATATATAATGAATAAATAATAATAAAATAATTTTACATAACTCATAATATGATCATGTAATATATTCGTATAAAACAAAACAATGTAAACAACCATATGAAAAACAATAACTAATTTTATAGTCATGTAATGTATAATGTTGGACAACATAAACATACCATCAAGGCCTCATGATAAGACATCACACATAAATGGGAAATAATTATAGAAAATATAAAATCTATTATGAATCATAAGACCTACTAATATATCAATTGGATTTATAATCTAGGGCCCCACCAATCACTAGTTTATTCCAAAGAATTCATCATATGATGTAATAAATAAAAATACAATACATATTCAATATTACTTAGTAATCAATAAACATCCATATAGAAATAATAAGTATATGGAGTTTCAATATTTCCCCAGTCAATAAATGGAATAAATTTCTTCGTAAGTTCCCTTCAAAATGACACCATATATAATAATGGGTATAAAATTGAGAAAATATTAGAAAATAAAATATCATAACTGAGGAAGTGATATATAATATATCCATAAAATTAAATAAAATATGCATGGAGGATAAAAATAATGTCAATAGATAGATTAATAGTGGTAAATAAGATAACTCTTATGAAAAAGGTGAGGAATAAACTATTAATTTATAAGATAATTTAGAGTGTAATACTTGAAAAATAAAAACAAAAAAGATATATCACTAGAATTTTTAGAGGAAAATGGAACTAGAATTATAAAAAAATCTATAATGATTTTGTAACATGGTTATAAAAATAAACATATATTTCACTTAAAAATCCATTTCTAATGGAATAAAAGTGAAAATTAGAAACTACAATTTCATAAGAATTATTAATATTTAAACCTTTAGAATAAATGAAGTTAAATATAATAAATTTTGAGTATAAGTTAAAAATATACATGAGTGGAATAAAATTACTTTATTTATTCTTCTAAAACATTTACAAAAAATTCAAAAACAAATTGGAATATAGTTTATTTTAGAAAAACATGAAAATATGAAAATTAATATTGAAAAGGAAGAATATAAATAACATCAAGAAAATTAATTCATGTATAAAAATGTTAAAAAATATTCCTTTCACACTTTTGTACAGAATGTACAAAAAATGACCCATGTAGAAAAGGTTAAAAATATTCATTATAAATATTTTTAAATAAAGTAAAATATAGTATAAAATGAACTTAAAAAATAATTTAAGTATATTAAATAACATTATTTAAACATTATAAATAATATGTACATGTAGAATAAATATTCATGGCTGAAAATACATGACAAGTTCAGTTTCACTCATGCGAAACCTTTTGGTTGAATTGTGAACCAAAGGAAATTGAAGTGGAAAGAAGGAATGTAAAACCAATAAATAACCAAAGAAGAATGAAATAAATGGGATTTTGGAGATAAAAACATATAATTATATCACATAGGAAATTATACATAAAAAACTCAAAAATAAAGTTATATTGGAAGAAGAAACCCTTATATCTTTTTATAACATTTGGGTCAAAGATCTATTAAAGAGAGAACATGAAATTGAGCCTTAAATAGCATGAATAAATAGATAATCATAATATAATATATAAAATAGGATATATATATATATACATTGTATAAAAGATAATTGGTGTATAATAAAAAACATTTCCCAAAGAATTAAATTTTTAGATGAGAAACCCTTATGACTTTGGTATTATATGAATCAAAAGAACATAAAATGAATATCATGATATATACTTTCAAATATAAAAAAATGAAATATTTTTATTATAAAGGAATATAATATGGAATTTATTACACCATATAATGTAAAACATGACACATAATGTGAAACATGTATCAAGGGATTAAAATTGAGACAAATAACCTTTACCTTAGCTTATGTTTCATTTTTTCAAGTTTGTGCTTCCTCTTCATTGAATATTTAATCCTTTGCTAAATCCTTGAAGGATTGGGGTTAGGTAACTCCATAATGTCCCAAATGGTACTAATATTATTAGTATATGAAAAATTGAAATATATTTGGATTTTCTAAGGGGATTTAAAGTGATTTACCACGGAAAATTATAGGGTTCATTTATACTTGAGGAAAAGGGGTGTGTTCTAGGTTAAAATATGGATTATTTTGTCATTTAAGCCAAATAATTTTAAATAGTATTGATTCAAATTAATTTTATTGCTTTATAATTAAATAAATTAGGGTTATTTGACTTAAAAACAAATACAAAACCGAATGTAATATTGGAAATAATTATTTAAAGGTAAATATTCAATAACATTTTTTATTAGAATAAAATATAACTTAGGTACCAAAACATCAAACATAATTTTAAAAAATAATTATATTAATTTTAATGGAATTATATTACTCATTAAATACATATTTTTTCAAGAAAAATTTTTCATAAATTTCTAATTCATTCTTACATCATGATGATATCATAAAAGTTGTGGTATTTGTAAAAGGAAATTGTATTTTTTTTTACTATTCATCAAAAATCAACTTTCTCAGAAAAACCAAACAAAATAAACCTAATATAATTTCAATATATTGTTTCCAAAAATTATTTCCTTTTATAAAATTAAAATTCTTATATTTATAAATTTAACTTCTAAATTAAACCATATAATATAATGAAAAAAATATTTTTATTCAAGAAAATGACTTTTTAAACTTTAAGTGTTATTAATCTTATTTAATATCAATTACTAATTAAATGAGTGTTATACTTTTAGTTTCTACATTGAAAATTTTAATTATAATAATCCTTTAAAATTGATATATTTAATTTATTAAGTTAAAAATACACAATACATAGAAAAATACAATTCTATGAAAAATAGGCCCCTTTAACACTAAATGATTTTAATCATATCCCATTGAATAAAATTATTCATCTTCAAAACATAGAATTTATTAAATTATTTGGTATTAACACACATCAAATTATTCTTTAAAATGATAAAAATATTTGAGGAATTAAAATAAATCATTTTAACTATCTTTTTATTTACTTTAGGTTTTAATCTTCTTGTAATTTTAATAATGATATTTCACATTTTATTCTCGTGTTGTATTAATTTTTATATTGAATTGTAAAATATATCTAAGTTAATTTTAGATTGATTTTTCATATTATACATAATATTCAACATGTTATTTATTTAAATGAAAAAACATACTAAAAATCTAGGGTATTACATTCTACCCCATTAAATAAATTTCATCCTTACAATTTTAATTTCTATCACCAATGAAAATAGATGAGGGTATTATTAATATAGTAATAACTCATGTTATGAAAATATAATCAAATAATTCGTAATGGTTCATAAATATCTTGTGAATATTCAAAGTTGATCCCCTAATATTATCAAACCAAGTGTGTAGTTAGACCCTCTTTTTGTGCACTAAGTGAAAATTAATTTAATACCCAACCAACCTTTATTATGTTTATCACCCCCTTGGTGCATCATAACTAGATCCTATAACCAATTTTAGTATCCAGATAGGGATTTCATTACTAATAAACCATACGGTATCTATTTTACCAAAATTTTAGGATGTTTTCCTATATTTGGATTTATCTCTAGGGTTTCTCCTAATGTATTCTAATCCTAATTCATGAAATAATTAAACCTAGATTTATTAACATATTTATTGCTACATTACAAACCAAGAATTTATGGAAACCTATGCTCTTATATATTGACTCTCCATTTAATCCCTAAAGAATATAAAATCTCATATCAATCAATATGTTCCAAAATCATATATATACTCTTGAAAAGATATTAATATTTTTCTAAAATAACTTGAATTTCATTATCACCAAATTAATTTTCATTCCACAAGGTTATTTATATTTCTTAACTTATATTCCCAAAATATATTATCCCATTATCCTAGTTAACTATAATTACCTCAATATCAAATCACATATCAATTCAAAGGGTTATTTATAACTCAATCATGTATTCTTCCTAAAAACCTAATAAAACCCTAAAACATCATTAAAAATATTAAAATCCAATCACATAAGTGCTCAAAAGGGGTATTTAAACCTTTAAACTTATGATAAATCTTAAAATTGTTATCCCATGGTGGTATCCACAACTTGTAAATTAAACTTATATAATAAATCATATCAAATAATATCATATAACTAATAATATTTTCATGTAATATATCCATGGATAGGAAAATAATGTAAATAGTAACATGGATAATAATAACTAATTTCATAGTGATGGAACATATAATGTCAAACAACCTAAAAATACTATCATGGCCTTGTGAAAAGACATCATATATAAATAGGTAATGATTATGCCAAATAATCAATCTGGTTTGTCACATAAGACCTAATGATGCATCAAAGAGTTATATAATTCTAGACCCCACCCAATAGTAGATAATTATAATGCATTCATCATGTGTAGTAATTAATAAATAATACAATACATAACCAATATGTTGGTAATCAATAAGCATGTGTATTGAAATAATAAGTATATAGAATGTCAATATTTCCCTAGTCAATAAATGGAACAACTTTTTTATAAGCACCCTTAAAACTAACATTGTATATAGTAATGGGTATATGTTTAATTCAATACTATAAAACACAATATAGAAATATTATAAGTGATATAAAATATATTTATGAAATCAAATAACATGGACATGACGTAGAAAAATAAATTCAAGGAGATATGAAGAGTGATAGAGAACATAACCCTTATTAACAAGGTGATGAATTGAATATAAATTCATAAAATAATTTAGAGGAAAATATTTGAAACATAACCCCGAAAGAGATATATAATTTAGAGTTTTAAAAGGGAAAATATAAGGGAAATTATAAAAATAATTTTCATAAAGCTTTTATAAAACATTTTTAAAAAACATATAATTTGTTTCAAAAATCAATTTCAAATGGAATAAAAGTGGACATTAAAAATACTAATTTTTAAATAATGAAAAATATTTAAACCTTTAAAATAAATAAATATAAATATAATAAATTTGGATAGGATGATAAAAATAAACATAAATGGAATGAAATCCCTTTATTTATTCTTCTAAAACATTAATGAAAAATTAAAAAACAAAATGGTATAGAGATTGGTTTGGAAAACCATAAAAAATGGAAAGGAATATTAATAAAAAAAAAGGGATATAACATCAAAAAAAATTCAGTTATAAAATGTTGACAAAGAGGTGTTTTGCACTTTTATAATAAAATTCCAAAAATAAACCATGTGAAAAACATTAAAAATATTACTTTTAAAAATTTTTAAATAATGTAAAAAATAATATAAAATAACCTTATATAATCATTTATGTGTATGGAATAACATTATTGAAACATTATAAATAATATTGACTTGGAGGAGAAAGATTCTTGACCGAAAGGAAAAGATAAGGTTGGTTTCACTCATAATAAATATTTTGGTTTAATTGTGAACCAAATGAAAGTTAAATGATAAGAAGTATAAAAACCAAAAATAACCAAATAAAAATGAAATAAATGGGTTCTTAGAGAAAAATAATATACAATTATGTTAAGTATGAATTTGGACATAAACAATCTCAAAATCAAAGTGGGATTGGAAAAAAGAAACCCTTTTAAATTTTATAACATTTAGATCAAAGGATCATGTAATACCCCTAGTTTCTGGTATGTAACCCTTAAATAATACTTTGTATAGTTATAAATTTAAGGGTGATGAATGGGAGAGTTGTGGGAACTTCGAATAATGTTTTGATGTAAAAGGTAAGTCGCGCGGGTGGCGCACAGTTTGTCTAACTGTGCAGCCAAACCATGCGTAGTTGGTCCTTTTGAAGCAGTGTCTCCTATATGGTTGAAGAAAAATTAGATATTTCATGTGAGGAGTCCATTTTAGTGTCTACCTAGGCGGTGTCTAATGCACGGTTATCTCATGGTTTGTCTAACCGGGAAAACTAACCGTACGTGCACTTAAGTGAGATCCTAAAAAAGTGGATCTCACAAGTTTTTTCCTCTAACTGGCTCTTTTTTTCTTATAATCATCCATAACATTGTATTTTTCTCCATTTAAGGTATTAGAACCTCTCCAAGACGTTTTTAGGTGATCTGAAGTCTTCCCTTGGTGAATTGAAGTCAAGTTCTTGAGGTATGTGATTGTTATTCTTCTTTCTTGTTCGGTTTCTTAGATCTACTTAGATATTCTTCTTCTATTCTCTCGGTTTCTTAGATATATGACCATTATGGGTATATACAGGTGTTTGGATTCCAAATATTATGATTTTTTGTCTCATTATTGTTAGTATAAGAGATATAAGGCGGGTTCTTGGAGAATCGACCTAGTTTTCTTGAGCGTTCTTCCTTTGTTGTGGTTTTCGTCAAAACCTTTGAGGTAGGAGGATTATTTTTTGAATCCACTTAGTAGAAATGATTGTAATGATTTAAAATTGAATTTTTGGTGTGAATTTATTGTGATTGGGTTGTTGAAAACTTGTTGGAAACCTTCGTGAGTGATGGTTGTGAAATCTGGAAAATTGGGGATTATGAATGAATGCTTTGGTTCTTAGTTTTAAAATGTGGATTTTAAAAAATGGGATTTTCCTAGATTGTTGGAAAATTATTGGGATATATTTTTTCAATAAAAATGAATGTTTTATTTAAATAAAATATTTCTTTTAAAATTTTTGTGCTTTGGTTTTCAATAAAAGTTCAGTTTTATTGAAATGGTTTATTGTGGAAATGGAAATATTTGGCATAAATGGTATTAGTGTGAGTTCATGATTAATAGACCCTTATTAATGGAAGAGTGCCATTGGGGTACAAGGGACGTAACCCTAGATCCAGGGCGTGTTTCATTGGGACACATAGTTATTGGATGAGAGACCTCTCATGAGTATGGAACTATCAAATGGAGCATGCATGTGTGGGTGTGTGGTGAACTATGGAAATTGGTATGCCAAATGATAAGAAGAATGGGTTATAAAGATTTGATTAGTTGTTTTTCAATAAAAATAACTTTCTAGGAATTGGTTTCCTTTGGTTTTTTTTCACATGGTTGCAAATGGATTTTGGAACTTGTTTATATTTGGTTATAAAATGTTTTGGTGAATTGTTTTATATCAACTATTTTATATAAATGTGGCTAACTTTTTATCCTAGTGGTGTGAGTAGGGAAGTAATTGGGGAAAACCTACTGAGTTTTATACTCACCCATACTTTGTCACTTTGATGATTTTACAGATGTTATCTTCTGGGACGGGGGAAAAGGTAATGTTTCCCACATTTTTAGCATTACCTCATGATGTTTGGGTTGTTCAGAGATTGTGCAGATTGGATCTTGTGGAGCATGGAGTCTTTTGGTCTTTTGAGAGTCTAGTGTTGTTTATCTACTGTGTACTTTGATACTTATTTATTCTTCCATAGTTTCATACTTTGATGTGGTTTTGAGATACATGAAGTTGTTGAGTTGTATTTTATTTTTTCATGCATCATATAGTGAATGGTTGGTTAGTTTATTATTTTTATTAAGGTTAAATCATCCCCAGTTGTATTTGAAACCATTATGAATTTATTTCCAGCCTTTGGAATCCTGGGGATGTCACTTAAGGCTTAGTAATGACTCATGTACTCTCAATATTACAAACTCTTACAACTTTGGTATTGTATAAATCAAAAGAACGTGAAAGGGGGATCGTGATATGGACTTTCAAATATCATGAAATAAATGATTTTTATTATAAATGAAGATAATAGGGATTTTATTACATTATATAAAATAAAACATAGTGCACAATATAAAACATTACTCAATAAAATAAAATTAAGACAAATAACTCATATCTTAGGTCAATTTTTATTTCATCATGTTTGTGCCTCCTCTTCATTGAAGATTTACTCCTTTTTATAAAGCCTTAAAGGCTTGGGGTCGGTGAATGTAGAACATACCTAAGGGTATTTTGAGTATTATGTGAGGTTAAATGGTTTGACCTTATTATTTGACACATGGATGGGAAGTAATTTTCCAAGGGAAAGGAGAGGGGTATTTATACTCAAGGAGAGGGGTATTTTTAGGTTACAATATTGATCATTTTAACATTTATAAAAAATAATTTTAAATATTATGGATTCTCACAAATTTAATTGGTTTCTAATTAATTAAAGGAGGGTTATTTTAAATTAATAACAAACCAAAACCAAAGGTAATATTTGAAATACTTATTTAAAGGTAAATAATTAATAATAGTTTTTTTGGGAATAAAATATAACTTAGGTTCCAAAACTTCAAAAAACTATTTATAAATTCAACATATTGTTTTTAAATGAATTATTTCATTCCTTAAATCCATATTTTGTTTATAAAAAGTTTTCATAAAATTTTTAGTCAATCTAACATCATTATAAAGTCATAAAATTTGTGATATTTATAAAAAACTGTATTTTTTATTATTCCCCAAAAAAATAACTTCCAAATAAAAATAAAAATAAGTAACCCTATGCTAGTTTTAAAATTATTATTCCAAAAATTAAGACATTTTTATTAAATTCAAAGTATAAAATTTAGGAATTTAACCTTTAAATAAAAACATATAATATAATGAAAACGGTTTTTATTGAAGAAAATGACTTTTTAGACAAGTGTTCTTAATATAATTTCATATCAATTATGAATTAAATGATTATTAACCTATTAGTTTATATATTGAAAAATTTACTTAAAATAATCCATTAAAAGTGTGTGATTTAATTTATTAAGATAAAAATACATATTGAATTTAAAAATTCAATTTTTCAAAAATTAGGCCTTTAAACACTAAATGATTTTAATCCCATCCCATTGAATTTAATTATTTATCTCCTAACCATTAAATTTATGAAATTAATTGTTATTGTAAAATATTAAATTATTCTTTAAAATAATAATAATAATATGTAATTAATTAAAATAAGTCATTTTAACTATCTTTTCATTTACTTGAGGTTTTACTCTTTTTGTTAATTTTAATAATGATATTTCGCATTTTATTATCTTGTTGTATTAATGTGTATCTTGAATTATAAAATATATCATGGTACATTTTAGTTTAGTGTTATTTATAATATAATATATTCAATATAGTAATTATTTAAAGGAAAACACTTACTAAAATCCTATGGTGTTATAATTTTTTTAATTGTGAAGGTGATATTGCTAGAGATATTTGGTCAATTATTTCACTCATATATTTAAGGTTTATGCTAACTCCCCTTACAAATTTAATCATGTTGATGTAATTAATTCCTCCATCACAAATATAAAGAATGTATTTATTATTACTATCCATATAGATAAGGAGATTAAGATTGCCATTTTCTTACTTTTCTAAGATAATGATAATGGATTAAACATTTTTTTTAAATAAATGCTTCATCAAATATTGAGATATCATTAATGATAATTTTTATCATGCTTTAAAAGACTTATTCTAATGAAAATTGATTCCCATTGGAGCCAAATCATGGTTTATCAACCTTATCCCTAAGTTTAGTCATAAAATGGATGTCAGAGATTATAGTCTCACTATGGTGGGAAATAATTTTCCAAAGGTCATTAATAAAAATATAGTTTTAAAGCTTGGGATCTTTGTTAATCATATTATTTCAGATAATAAATTTGGTTTAAAAAATAAGAGGAAAATCTTGTAATTCCTTTACATAGAATCAGAGTGTATCAACTTACACTACTAAAAATTCAGTCTATAGCAACCGCCATTGGCGGTCGCTATAGGCCTCTAGAGACCGCCCAGCGACCGCCATTGGTGGTCGCTTTAGCCTCATCGTAATAGGCCAACAGTGACCGCCAATGGCAGTCACTTTAGGTGGCCAAAATTCTGGCCTACAGCGATCGCCTGGCGGTCGTTGTGCTATTGATGGGTCAATATTAGCGACTGCCATTAGCGGTCGCTAATGTTTGTACCAGGCAGCCTATAGCGACCGCCAATGGTGGTCGCTATAGGTGGCCGAAATTCTGGCCTACAGTGACCGCCTGGCGGTCACTGTGTTATTTCTAGGTCAACATTATTGACCACTATTGGCGGTTGCTAATGTGTGTACCAGGCAGCTTATAGCGACCGCCAAAGGCGATCGCTAGGTTGGGGAAATTTTTTAAAAAAAATAATGGTGAATAATTAGAGATAAAACAAGGTAAAAATCATAAAAAATGGAAAACAATTTCAAACAGCATAAACATCAAGATCGTCATAAATAATTAATGATAAACGTGCTTCAACGATCCAAACAGGTCCATCCATTTCAATCTTCTACTTCAATAAACCTACAATAAGACAAAAAAACAACTAAACAAAACAAATGTAAATTAGACATATTTATTCAGTTATTATATACATATAATAAAATTAAATTTGACATCAAATCATGGTTCTATAATAATTTAAAACCCTAAATTTAAGAAATGCTATCATTTCTGGATTTTTTTTCTTATTTGGTTTAGTTTGTGAAATTGTTTTGTTGTCTAAAAAGGAATGTTCTCTGTGCGCACCGCACGTCTGATGGGCCTTCCATATCCTCCTACATGTCACGAATAATATTCCTATTTTTTTGTGTGGTTTCAGGTCATTCGGAGCACTTTTTCTCCGAATTCGACCGTCTCACGCCGTTTTGGTGTTTTATGACTCCAAAAACGCGTTTCCGGTCACCACGGTCAAACGAAACCTTTTATTGATGTTCCGTCTATCTTAACATTTCAAAATTCACACAAATTCTTTTTTCGTATAATTTCATGGTATTCTGAGGTCTTTAAGGTGGTTTTGACCCCCCAACACGCCCTTTTAGTGCGCGTCGAACTGTTGAAAACGACACAATCGGTCGTACCGCACGCACCGCACGTCCGATGGGTGTTTCGTATCCTCCTAAACGTCACGTATAATATTCCTATTGTTTTCGTGTGGTTTCAGGTCATTCGGAGCACGTTTTCTCTGAATTCGACCGTCTCACGCCGTTTTGGTGTTTTATGACTCTGGAAACGCGTTTCCGGTCACCGCGGTCAAACGACACCTCTGATTGACGTTCCGTCTACCCAACCATTTCAAAATTCACACCACGGCTGTTGTAGTATGATTTCATGGAATTCCAAGGTCTTTCGAGTGGTTTTGACCCCCCAACGCTCCCTTTTAGCGCGCGCCGAACTGCTGAAAACGATACAATCGGTCGTACCGCACCCACCGCACATCCTATGGGCGTTCCATCTCCTCATACGCGTCACAAATAATATTAATATTTTTTTTGTGTGGTTTCATGTCATTCGGAGTACGTTTTCTATGAATTCGACCGTCTCATGCCGTTTTGGTGCTTTATGACTCCGGAAATGCATTTCCGGTCACCATGGTCAAAAAACACCTCTGATTGACGTTCCATCTGCCCGAACATTTCAAAATTCACACAATGGCTATTTTCCTATGATTTGATGGCATTCCCAGGTCATTCGGGTGGTTTTGACCCCCCAACGCGCCCTTTTAGCGCACGCCGAACTGCTAAAAATGACACAATCGGTCGTACCGCGCGTACCGCACGTCTAATAGGGGTTTCTTCTCCTCCTACATGTCACGAATACTATTACTATTGTATTCCTATAGTTTCAGGTCATTCAGAGCACGTTTTCTCCGAATTCGACCGTCTCACGCCGTTTTGGTGTTTTATGACTCTGAAAACGCGTTTTCGGTCACCACGGTCAAACGACACCTCCGATTAACGTGTCTTATACCCAACCATTTCACAATTCACACAATTTTTGTTGTCGTATGATTTCATGGAAGTCCAAGGTCATTCGGGTGGTTTGGACCCCCCAACACGCCCTTTTAGCGCGCGTCGAACTGCTAAAAATGACACAATCGGTCGTACCGCATGTACCGCATTTCCGATGGGAGTTCTGTCTTCTCCTACACATCATGAATAATATTCCTATTGTTTTCGTGAGTTTTTAGGTCATTCAGAGCAAGTTTTCTCCGAATTTGACCGTCTCACCCCGTTTTGGTATTTTATGACTCCAGAAACGTGTTTCCGGTCACTGCGGTCAAACGACACATCCGATTGATGTACCGTCTACCCGACCATTTCAAAATTCACACCACGACTGTTGTCGTATGGTTTCATAGCATTCTGAGGTAGTTCGGGTGGTTTTGACCCCCCAAGGCGCCCTTTAGAAGCGCGCCAAACTGCTGAAAACGACACAATCAGTCGTACCGCACGCACCGCACGTCCGATGGGCGTGTCGTCTCTTCCTACATGTCATGAATAATATTCCTATTGTTTTCGTGTGATTTCAGGTCATTCGGAGCGCGTTTTCTCTGAATTCGACCGTCTCACGCCGTTTTTGTGTTTTATGACTCCGGAAACGCGTTTCTGGTCACCGCGGTCAAACGACACATCCGATTGAAATGTCGTCTACCTAACCATTTCAAAATTCACACCATGGCTATTTTCATATGATTTCATGGAATTTCGAAGTCATTCGGGTGGTTTTGACCCCCCAATGCGCCCTTTTAGCGCGCGCCGAACTGCTGAAAACGACACAATCGGTCGTACCACGCGCACCGCATGTCTGATGGGAATTCATTCTCCTTCTACATGTCACAAAAAATATTTATATTGTTTTCGTGTGGTTTCAGGTCATTCGGAGCACATTTTCTATGAACCTGACCACCTCCCACCGTTTTGGTGTTTTGTGACTCCGGAAACGCGTTTCCGGTCACCGCGGTCAAACAACACCTCTGATTGATGTGATGTCTACCCGAACATTTCACAATTCACACCACGGCTGTTGTCATATGATTTCATGGCATTCTGAGGTCATTCGGGTGGTTTTGAATTCCAACGCGCCCTTTTAGTGCGCGTCGAACTGCTGAAAACGACACAATCAGTCGTACCGCACGCACCGCACATCCAATGGGCATTATGTCTCCTTCTACATATCCTAAATAACATTCCTATTGTTTTTGTGTTGTTTCAGGTCATTCGGAGCACGTTTTCTCCGAATTCGACCGTCTCACGCCGTTTTGGTGTTTTATGACTCCAGAAACGTGTTTCTGGTCACCACGGTCAAATGACACCTTCGATTGACATTCCGTCTACCCGACCATTTCACAATTCACACAAAAACTGTTGTTGTATGATTTCATGGAATTCTGAGGTCGTTCGGGTGGTTTTGACCCCCCAACGCGCCCTTTTAGCGTGCGTCGGACTACTGAAAATGACACAATCGGTCATATAGTGCGCACCACACCTCCTATGGGTGTTTCATCTCCTCCTACACGTCACGAATAATATTCCTATTGTTTTTGTGTAGTTTCAGGTCATTTGGAACACGTTTTCTCCGAATTCGACCATCTCACGCCGTTTTGGTATTTTATGACTCTGGAAACGCATTTTCGGTCATCGCGGTCAAATGATACCTCCGATTGGCGTGTCGTCTACCCAAACATTTAACAATTCACACCACGGCTGTTGTCGTATGATTTCATGGCATTCTGAGGTTGTTCGGGTGGTTTTGACCCCCCAACGCGCCCTTTTAGCGCGCGCCGAACTCCTGAAAAGGACACAATCGATCGTGTCGCGTGCACTGCACGTCTGATGGACAAGCCATCTCCTCCTACACATCACAAATAATATTACTATTGTTTTCGTGTGGTTTCAAGTCATGTAAAGCACGTTTGTTCTGAATTCGACCGTCTCGCGCCGTTTTGGTGTTTTATGACTCTGGAAATGCATTTCCGGTCACCGCGGTCAAACAACACCTCTGATTGACGTTCCGTCTGCCTGAAAATTTCACAATTCACACAATGGATGTTGTCGTATGATTTCATGGCATTTCGAGGTCGTTCTGGTGGTTTTGACCCCTCAACGCGCCCTTTTAGCGCGCGCCGAACTGCTGAAAATGACACAATCAGTCATACCGCACGCACCACACATCCGATGAGCATTCCGTCTCCTCCTACACGTCACAAATAAAATTTATATTTTTTTCGGGTGGTTTCAGTTCATTCAGAGCGCGTTTACTCCGAATTCGACCGTCTCACACCATTTTGGTGTTTTATGACTCCGGAAATACATTTCCGATCACCGCGTTCAAACGACACCTTCGATTGACATGCCATCTACCCGACCATTTCACAATTCACACCACAGCTATTGTCGTATGATTTCATGGCATTCCAAGATCATTTGGGTGGTTTTGACCCCCCCAACGCGCCCTTTTATCGCGCATTGAACTGCTGAAAACGACACAATCGGTCGTACCGCGCGCACCGCACGTCCGATGGGCGTGACGTCTCCCCCTACACGTCACGAATAATATTCCTATTTTTTCATGTGGTTTCAGGTCATTCGGAGCATGTTTTCTCCAAATTCGATCGTCTCACACTGTTTTGGTGTTTTATGACTCCGGAAACGCGTTTCCAGTCACCGCGATCAAACGACACCTCCGATTGACCTGTCGTCTGCCCGACCATTTCATAATTCACACAACGGCTGTTGTAGTATGATTTCATGGCATTCCTTGGTTGTTCTCGTGGTTTTGACCCCCCAACACGCCCTTTTAGTGCACGTCGAACTACTGAAAACGACACAATCAGTCGTACCGCGCGCACCACATGTCTGATGGGCGTGTCGTCTCCTCCTACATGTCCCAAATATTATTCCTATTTTTTTCGTGTGGTTTAGGTCATTCGGAGCACGTTTGCTCTGAATTCGACCGTCTCGCGCCGTTTTGGTGTTTTATGACTCCGGAAATGTGTTTCTGGTCACCGCGGTCAAACGATACCTCTGATTGATGTGCCGTCTGCCTGAAAATTTTATAATTCACCGCATGGCTGTTGCCGTATGATTTAATGGCATTCTGAGGTCGTTTGGGTGGTTTTGACCCCCCAATGCGCCCTTTTAGTGCGCGTCGAGCTGCTAAAAACGACACAATCGGTTGTACCGCGCGCACCGCACGTCCGATGGGTGTGTCGTCTCCTTATACACATCACGAATAATATTTCTATTGTTTTCATGTGGTTTTAGTTCATTCAGAGCACGTTTACTCCAAATTCGACCGTCTTACTCCATGTGGTGTTTTATGACTCTCGAAACGCGTTTCTGGTCACCGTGGTCAAACGACACCTCCGATTGACATGTCGTCTACCCGACCATTTTACAATTCACACCATGGCTGTTGTCGTATGATTTCAAGGCATTCTTAGGTCTTTTGGGTGGTTTTGACCCCCCCAACGCGCCCTTTTATTGCACGTCGAACTGCAGAAAACGACACAGTCGGCCGTACCGCGCGCACCGCACGTCCTATGGGCGTGCCATCTCCTCCTAAACGTCACAAATAATATTCCTATTATTTTCAGGTGGTTTCAGGTCATTTGGAGCACGTTTTCTCCGAATTCGACCATCTCACGCCGTTTTGGTGTTTTATGACTCTGGAAACGCGTTTCCGGTCACCACGGTCAAACGAAACCTCCGATTGATGTGTCGTCTGCCCGACCATTTCACAATTCACACAATGGCTATTGTCATATAATTTAATGGAATTCCGAGGTTGTTCTGGTGGTTTTGACCCCCCAACGTGCCCTTTTAGCGTGCGGCGAACTGCTGAAAATGACACAATCGGTCATATCGCGTGCACCGCAAGTCCGATGGGCGTGTCGTCTCCTCCTACATGTCACGAATAATATTCATATTGTTTTAGTGTGGTTTCAAGTCATTCGAAGCATGTTTGCTCCAAATTCGATTATCTTGCACCATTTTGGTGTTTTATGACTCTGGAAACGTGTTTCCGGGGTGCGGGGGGGCTGTCCGGAGTGCTAGGGGTTGTCTGGGGTGCGGGGGTTGTTTCGGGTGTGGGGGGGCATCCGAGTGGCGGGGTGGCTATCCCGGCAGCGGGGGGGCTGTATGGGGTGCGACGGGTCTGTCCGGAGTGCGGGGCGTCTGTCCGGGGTGTGGGGAGGGTTGTCTGGGGTGCGGGAAGGGGTTGTCTGGGGTGCAAGGAGGGTTGTCCGGGGTGCGGGGAGGGGATGCCCGAGGTGCGGGGAGGGCTGTCTGGGGTTCGGAGGGCTATTCGGGGTGTGAGGAGGGTTGTCCGGGGTGCGCGGGGGCTGTCCGAGGTGCGGGGGGGGGGGGGCTATCTGGATTGCGGGGAGGGGATGTCTGGGGTGAGGTGGCATGTCTGGGGTGCGGGGGGCTTTCTGGGGTGTGGGGGGGATGTCCGGAGTGCGGGGGGGGCGGGGGGGGGGGGGGGGGGGGGATTGTCCGGGGTACGGGGAGGGCTGTCCGGGGTGCGGGGAGGGGCTCTCCGGGGTGCGGGGAGGGATGCACGGGGTGTGGGGGTTGTCTGAGGTGCGAGGAGGGCTGTCCAGGGTGCGGGGGGGGGGGCTGTCCGGGGTGCGGGGGGGGAGGGGGGGCTGTCCGGGGTGCGGGGGGGCCTATCCGGGGTGCGGGGGGTGCTCTCCGGGGTGCTGGGGAGCTGTCCGGGGTGCGGGGAGGGCTGTCAAGGGTGCGGGGGGGGGGGGCTGTCTGCGGTGCGGGGGGGCTGTCCGGGGTGCGGGGAGGGGTGTCCGGGGTGTGGGGAACTGTCCTGGGTGTGGGGGGGGGGGGGCTGTCCGGGGTGTGGGGGGGGGGGGGGGTTGTTCGGTGTGCGGGGAGGGTTTTATAGGGTGTGGGGGGGTTGTTTGGGGTGCGGGGGGTTGTCCGGGGTGTGGGGGGGCTGTCCGTCGTGCGGGGGGGGATGTCCGGGGTGCATGGAGGGTTGTCCGGGGTGCGGGGAGGGGATGTCCGGGGTGCGTGGAGGGTTGTCTGGGGTGCAGGGGGCTATCCGGGGTGCGGGGAGGGGTGTCTGGGGTGCGAGGGGTTGTGCGGGGTGCGGGGGGGGAGGGGGGGATGTCCGGAGTGAGGAGAGGGGATGTCTGGGGTGCGGGGGGGGGGGGGGGGCTGTCCGAGGTGCGGGGAGGGGATGTCCGGGGTGCGAGGGGGGGATTTCCGGGGTGTGGGGGCTGTCCGGGGTGCGGGGAGGTTGTCCGGGGTGCGGGAAGGGGCTGTCCGGGGTGCGGGGAGGGCTGTCCGGGGTGCGGGGGTTGGGGGGGCTGTCCGGGGTGCAGGGAGGGATGTCTGGGGTGTGGGGGATATCTGGGGTGCAGGGGGGGTTGTCCGGGGTGCGGGGGGGTTTTCTGGAGTGCGGGGAGGGGATGTCTGAGGGGAGGGGGGCATGTTCGGGGTGCGGGGGGCTGTCCGGAGTGCGGGGGGCTGTCCAGGGTGCGGGGAGGCCTGTTCGGGGTGCAGGGAGGGGCTGTCCGGGGTGCGGGGAGGGTTTTACAGGGTGCGGGGGGGGGGGGGGGGCTGTCTGGGGTGCGGGGAGGGCTGTCCGGGGTGCGGGGGGGGGATGTCTGGGGTGCGGGGGGCTGTCCGGAGTGCGGGGAGGGGATGTTCGGGGTGTGGGGGGCTTGTCCAGGGTGCGAGGGGAGCTGTCTGGGGTGCGGGGGGCTGTTCGGAGTGCGGGGGGGCTGTCCGGGGTGCAAGGAGGGCTATTTGTGGTGCGGGGGACTATTCGGGGTGCGGGGAGGTCTGTTCGGTCTGTGGAGGGGTTGTCCAGGGTGCGGGGGGGGAGGGTTGTCCGGGGTGCGGGGAGGGGTGTCCGGGGTGCAGGGGAGCTATCCGGGGTGTGGGGGGCTGTTCGGGGTGCGGGGGGGGGGGGTTGTCTGGTGTGTTGGGGGCTGTCCGGGGTGCGAGGAGGGCTTTCTAGGGTGCGCGGGGCTGTCTGGGGTGCGGGGAGGGTTGTCCGGGGTGCGGGGAGGGCTATGTGGGGTGCGGGGGGCTGTCCGGGGTGCGGGGGGGGCTGTCTGGAGTGAGGGGAGGGGATGCCCGGAGTGCGTGGGGCCTTTCCGGAGTGTGGGGGGGCTGTCCGGGGTGCGGGGAGGGTTGTCTGGGGTGCGGGGGGGGGATGTCTAGGGTGTGGGGGTGCTGTCCGGGGTGCGGGGGGCTATTTGGGGGGCGGGGAGGGTTGTCCGGGGTGCTAGGGGGGTTGTCTGGGGTGCGGGGAGGGTTGTCCAGGGTGCGGGGAGGGCTGTCCGGTGTGGGCCGGGGACTACAAATAGTGAACCTAAGCTCAGTCATCAAAAACAAGTTTCATGGTTTATATTAGGAATCACATGGTTTTTTCGAAACTATTACAGAACATGCAATTGAAAACATTGAAGAATTAAATTAACAAAAAATATCCAAATCATTAATCAGTTTCATGGTTACTTCTCAATTTGTGCACACAAACATTGCATCAGGCCAAAACACACATGATACTCCCAAATCACAAAAAAAAATCACTAGAAACCCAACATAAATATCAATAACAACCCCACCATTAAAAACAGAAACACACCTCGTGAATATGATGCGTCATGCGTGGTCATGACTACTACCTCCATCAGGTGGGTCAGGGGCCTACAACAAATAAACATTATGAATATTTTCATAACAAAAATAATATAAATTAAATAAATAAATACATTATAAACCTGCGTCGTCTGATCCCCTTCACCATCACCTGGACGCACATATTTCCGCAGTGCTCTAACCTTAGCGATTAATTGTGCATTTACCTCCTCGGAAGTGTGCAACCATTCCTTGAAATCTGACAACTGTTGTGTCATCTGAGCAATTGTAGGACCGACAACCGCAGCGCGTGACACTACAGAATGGGGAATCCATGTTCTATAGGTCAAACTATATCCATGCCTGTCCTAACCAATAATGAGATGAAAGATCTGTACATGTATGGAGTTTCATTCTTCTTGTCCTGTACATGTATGGATTTTCTACTAGATCTATTAGAATCATTCAATCTATTCTAATTTTCTCATGTTTTTCTATCAATGTTAATAGATCCCCATGAGGCCTCTTTAATTTCACTAGTAGAGTGAGTCTAGGGGACCTGTTGTCTTCTGTTATCCTGGTAATTATTAAAGACAAACTTAAAAAATGTCTACTCAAAGCTATGGAACTTGGTTTGGTTACTCCCATGAAATCTACCAAGAACCTCAATGATCCTACTCACCTATTTTATACTAACGATTTACTTCCCTTTTATGAATCTGATGATAAGATCTTGACCTCAATCAAATATACCTTCAATCTCTATGAGCAAGTATAAAAGAATGCTATTAGGTGGAATAGATCTTTATTTTTAGTAAAGGTGTTTCTAAAAAAGGAAAAGGTGAATTAATAATTTATTAAATGTGAAACAAGGGTTCTTATCCTTTAATTTCAGGGGATTTACTCATTTTATGGGAGTTAAAGAAGCTAACTTAGTATGAATTTCTATTAAAATCAATTCACACTTGAGTATTTAGAAAGGAAGGATCCCATCACAGGATAAAAGAATATATTCTGTAAACTTCATGATCACTTCTATATTTGTCTATTATTTTAGCCTTTACCAATTGTTAAAGTATTTCCTCGATAAGATAGACACTCAAATTAGGAACTTTTTCTAGTCTTCTTGTGTTCATCAAAAGAAACTAATCATGGTTTCTTAAAATTAATTTATTAATCACATTGACTTGGGTGGGGTTAGTATCAAAAACTTAATCTCTTTAATTGTATTACTCTTAATAGTTACAACAAGTATCTTATTTTCTCAAAAAAATAGTCCAAAAATTTCCTGATACAAATTCTCATTAATAGATTACATAGGGTTGATCAATTTTATATGGGCTCAACCATTTGGCATATAATTAGGGACTCTAATAATGATATTATAAAACAAAAAAAATATCCCTTTAAGAACATCATCATTTATTATCTATAATTCTAAATGTATTAATTTATTGATTTTAGATAACCTAAAAGTGCCACCTAACTTGAAAATTTTTCTATCAAATATTACCTTGATAGAATGAAATAGAATTAAAGTCTTTTTACAATAGCATCATCATGTAGATCCAAGGATTTTAATTCCTAAATTAATACAAGAATAATTGGTTACCATGAAAGTTGGTAATCCTAAATCATAGTTGGTATTATTTATTTTTAGTATGAAATTCTTACAACCCACTAAAATGAGAGATCATCTTTAGGAAGAACTTTATCCCCCCTTTCAAGAAGCTTCATATCTCAAGGATCTAGAATAATGGGATATCAACTAATAAGAGACTAAAATATGTGGTCATACATGTAACTTCAGTCTATATTTATTACTATAAAATGGAAGAGTGATTCAAAAACTTATTCTTCCAATGTGGCTTTGAAAACTACATATGGAGGTATATGTCATCAATCATCCACTACAATCTTTCTTCTAATTATGATATTCCATCCTTAATTAACTCATTTCTTGGTCTTGAGCTAAGTGATTAATATAATAACATACTCATATTTTCCATTAAATTATTCCTATCTTATATTTGGATGGCCATAAATTATTAGATATTTGAAGGTATGGGAACAAATAGCAAAGGTATCATCACTTTCATTTTAATGGAAATTTTTAAAGATTGAAAAATCAAAATTTGTAGTCTGTATAAATTTTTTGAATAAAAATTTACCAATAATATTCCTGGAATTAATAGTATTCTAAGGAAACCTATTTAGTCAGTGTTTATATGATGTACATCTCATTTTCCCTTAGAGATCAAGCTTAACATTGATGGTTCTTCTTGGGGTTCCCCTAGAACTGTAGGGTGTGGTGTCATCTTTGGAACTTAATGGGGATTCATCAAGGTTTATTTATATATATTTCTTGGAAACTGAATTTATTTTAAATTATAACATTAATTTGTTGTCCTTTCTATCAGGTATTACAATCAATTTAGATGGGATAAAATTTGGATCAAAATTGATTCCTAGTTTTTGATTAAAATCATTAAAATTATATTATATATGGTCTCATGGAAGCTTTATATAGATTTGGTGGAGTTTCTCCTCTACCTTGAAAGTATTCAATACTTTGTCTCGCAAGCTTATAGAGAGGGAAACATGGTTATTGATACACTTTCAAGGAAATTTGTGGAGGGACATGAATATTTTTTTAGTCTTGATGATTTTTTTTATTGTTTGGATTAATCTAATGTATGATGTGATATTTACACTCATATATAAATCATTATCTTGTACCCTATACATATTTTTTAATAATTTTATAGTTATGGTATTCTATAGTATATCACCCCTATCTTTTTTGATAATAATTATTATTATATAAAATTATATTCGACATTTGATTAGTGATAAAGAACGGATGTCCAAATGTTAATTGAACATAGTTTCTATCTTCTCTACCTCATTATTATCCCTTAATAAATACACATTTTTGTCCTTTATAATGTAAATTGGTTCAATAATAAAGGTTGGTTGATAGAAAACTAGTCAATGATGGGTGAGGGTGGAGCCAATTTGGTCGAGGCAGTAACATATGAGGCATCACCGATGTGAAGCAACCATAAGTATCAGGTGCAATAGTGTTTTCTCAGATAATAGATTTATTTAAGAAATATATTTAAGAATGATGTATTGTCCAATATAGACACTAAAAATGAGTAGTGTCATGGAATTACATCAAAGGAGAAGTAATGGAACCTAAGTCTGGAATACGATAAATTAGGAGTGAATGATGAAGGATATAAAAGTTGAGAACATAGGTAGGAAAAGTTATAGATTTAGTGGAGAAAATGATAATACACAGAATGTATTCCTATACACATATCCTATTATGGATTAATCTATATTTTGAGTTTCCACTAAGAAGATAAATATTACATAGTTTTTTATCGTGTAGTACATGTCATATTTTATCTTTATTTGGAAGCTAGGGTTTAGCTAATGTGATAAATATCACAAAGTGTGTGATTATGTGTCATGTACCATGTTTGGATAACCTCATGACTTTATTAGTATCATATTATGCACCTAGCTAAATTCTTTTCCCCACACATTGTGTGGGATAGTAAACAATCCATATATTACGGTAATGTGACCAAGGATCCTAATGAAGTGCATTCCTAGATAGCATGTGGGTTTCACACTCCATGTAATTTTAAGTTCTGGGGTGAAATAGATGACGATCATATTCAGGTATTGTATTTTTTTTCAAGGAAGTTTAAGAAGAAAAGATACCACCACACTTTTTTTTTGGTGAAAATTTGACTGACCATCATATTCAAGAAAATCAGACGCACAATGGTTAAGAAATTACATCATATTGGGAATCTATTTTCTAAAAGGAAAGGTTAATTGGAATTACCTCAGGTTTGGATTGGAAGAGAATATCATAATGAGGTGTTGCATCGGAGTCTTCCTGACTCATATATAAATGTAGTGATGCTTTTCTGATCATAGAGTTCTCATAAATCATAAGTATTCTATAAAACATGTGATGAAAGATTAATAAAATAAAAGAGGAGAAAAATATTTTACCAATCATATTTAGTCTGATTGTAATCATTCCAATCATATTCATTATAAGAAAGGAAGAAATATATTGATAGGGAAGTTACAATACTTTCCTTGGTAAGTCAGATGATGTTGAAGTTGATCTTCAATGTATTCAAAGTCATTAAGTCATGATACTTTATAAAAGTTTTTAAGAAGATGAAACTTAGTGAAGCCAAATATTTTTAGTCTCAATATCATCGTAATGATATTTGATAATTCATATTTTTTTAAAGGCTAAGGAGGATGATCATAATGAAGGTGCTGGATTTCATCCATTACAAAATCCAAATTATTTTAATCCTTGAAGAAATAATTTGATGAGAATCGTATTCATAAAGAAAATATGACAATGATATAGATCCATCGGATTTAGTGTGTCATCTTATTCATCAAAGGTAGAATTTTTTGTATGGGAATTCATTGGTATTGTATTCATAAGAGAAATAAATTGCTGAAGCTGAAGCTGGTGATACTAGTTCATCGGGATTTTTATTTCATCATAATCATTAGAGGAAGAACAATTTGGGATCGATGAATGAAAAGAAAAGGAAAAGTATGTGGTGACCAATACGAAGAATAATTTCAAAGTTTAATTAAAAATTTATTCATCCATTTAAAATTGGATGAATTTATTTGTTTTTTTTTGAAATGGATTAAGAGAAAAGGTGAAGAAGAATTTTTTGTTTTACATATTATTTCATCATAATAAGGAAGATCGTAATGACAATCAGAATGGTGAATCGGAATCAGACTGATGTTTGTAAAGAAATTATAAAAAAGAGATGAAGTTTTTGGAATATTCAATAAGGTTAAAGAAGTGATTATAAGTGTTTAAAAAGTCGATATGCACCCAAAATACAAGGTAACATGAAAATTTGGAAAATTTGGTTGAGCAAAAAACAATTTCAGAGTCCTTCCCAAACCTAATTTGTGTCACCTATAATAGGAGAAAGTAATTTTTACTTTATAAAAGATGTATTATTCACAATGAATAAGAGATAAGGTAGAGATATAGGGAGAATAAGAGGTTTTAAAATTCTCTTTCTTGAAGAAGTCACTCCAAATATAAGTGAAAGGGGAATAGACAAGATTGCAATGTATTTAGTTGATCATCATATTCAAGCTAATTATCGTATCCGGTTTTACATTGTATTGAGCTAAATTATCGGATTGGGAAATCATATTGTTATCTTCATATTCAAGAAGAAGTTATTTATAATTGTCTCAACTGTATTATGATAGATTTATATTTTACGTATTGAGCAATCAGATTGGGAGAATCAGACTGGGAAATCAGACTGATTTTTATAACAAATTCTAAGAAGTTCTTACCATCTTCTAGGTAAGAAATTGAATAATTGTTTTGAAATATAATATTTGTGAAGGTTGGTTAAGATGAACCATAACATTTTTGTTAAAAAAACTTTCTTATATCTTTTTGTACTTGAAGCACATGCACTGTTGTATTGATCATAGTGTTACATGAGTGTAAGGGAATATCCTACCTATTTTATTCCAAACAAAAGGATTGTTTTATAGTGGATTGTGTGGTGTTATATCATTTCTAAACTATACTAAGGATGTAGCTATTATTATTTAATAGTAAACCTTATAAATTCTTGTGTTCTTGTGTATGTATGTTTGAATTTTTTTTAGTAGGGAAAGTAATATTTAATAGGAGGTTATGGTTGTTTCATAAGAAAGGAAATATAAAAGAAAAAGATATCATAGATTCACTCCCCCCCCCCTCTTGGTGATACAATTATCCTTAATGGTCAATTAAAATTGGTATCAGAGCCATGGTTCCCTTCATTTATTCTTTACTAATGTTTTGAAGAGAAGTTGATGGAGCATTTGAATTGTGTCAACATTAAAGGTATCCTTGTTTTGATGGTAAGAACTATTATATCTGGAAATATAGAATGTTTCCTTATCTCATGGATATTGGATAAGATATTCTTGAAGCTACAATAGATGGGTTTCCTCCTATTGATGATAAATTTCCTCTTACATCTATTGATAATAAGAATATTGAGAATTGTTGAAGGGCCAAGAAAGCTTCACTATCATCACTTTTAAAGAGTGTATTTATAAGGTTGAGGGGTGTTTCCACAGCCGAAGGTATATGGGATAAGTTGAAAAACATATACAAATGCAATAAAAGTTTTAAGAATGAAAAATTTTAAATCTGGAGGCTGAAGTATGAGGATTTAAAAATGGGTGAGTATAAATCTATTGGGGACTTATTTACCAGTGTAAATTACGTTGTCATCACTATCAATTGTCCAGGTTAAAATTTAGAGGATTCTAAAGTTTTTAAAAATATCTTAAGAATTATTCTTGAAATTTTTTTAGCTAAATTTACTTCATTCAAAGATAGAGATCCTGAAAAATTATCTTTAGATGATTTGTATAGCACTCTCATCACTAATGAAATATGAAGGGAGAAAACTTTGAAAATAAAAAAAAAGTTGATAGAAAAATGCTTTCAAAACTACCAAGAAAGAGAAGTTAAAGAATATTCTAATTAAATAATAATCTGGTGATTCTGATTCTAAAAATTAGGTATGTAAAAGTCATGATGTCATTTTATCCTTGTTTTCTAACAAATTAATAAGAGGTACAGGTAAATACAAAGGGAAACTTCCCTTGAAATTATTTGAATGTGGATTCGTTGGAAAATTTATGGCTAATTGTCCTCAAAGGAATAAAGAATAGGATAATAATGAATAATAAAGAAGGAGAAGAAGAAGATCTTGGATGAAATATGGTGATAAAGATAAATCTTTCATTAAAGGGAAAGATAAAAATGATATTCAAATAAAAAAAATAATTTTATTATCTAAAGATAAAAAAGATGAAGACAATGATGGTGAATCTGAAAAATATGTTGAGTATGTTGGTGAGAATAATTTTATTACAACAGTTAATAATGAATAATTAGAAAGTAGCAGTTCTGAAGAAGAAGAAACTTGATTAGAATATCATCTAAATAAAGAATTGAAAGAATGCCTAAGAAATATTGGAATCCAAGAGAAAGAAATTAGGTGGTTGAAAAATGAAAGTTCCTCAACAAACAAACAAAAATATTTTCCTGGTGATAAATTCAAGCTAATTAAATTGATTTATTATTTGAATAAATATCCTAATGAATAGAAGAATCGTAATGAACATTTGGAAGTGAAGTTGAAGGCAAAAGAAGAAGAGTTAGAACTTGTTCAACTAAAACTTTCTAAAGCTGAATAGAATTGTAAAAGTTTCAAAAACTCTATCTCTAAAGTTGTATAAAGTTCGTTAGAGAATAAACCTAATAAGGATAAACAATATTTACCTTCAATAGTTGAGAATAAATCTATATTTTTTTTTTGAAAAGAAGATTGCTGGGAAAGTCATTTACATGGAGAATATTAACAAAGTGTAGAATTTATAAGTTTCTGAAAACCCTAAGTCAAAAAATGTTTCTAAACATTCTGAATATGGAAATGGTTCTATTAGTTCTATTTTATATAAATCTGAAAAGAAAACTAAGGTATAAAAGAATATTTTGATTGATAATATAAATGTTGGTGAGAAAGATAAGAAGGTTTTTGAGAAACATATTCACAAACCCGATCAGTATGGAAGTTTTATTGGAACAATATTATTTTTATGGATACTGATGGTATTGTGGTGGATTCAAAAATAGGTAAAATGATTTTTGGTTCAACCAATAACATTATTATTACCCCACAAATTACATAAGGAAAAGTTTGAGGTGGATTCTACCTTCTCAAAGGAAGAAGTATCAGAACATTTTTTTGAAGAAACCTGAGACGGTTGGTGTGAAAGTTGAGAATAGGTTATGTAACACCCCAACCCCAGAAGCCCAGAGCTGGTACATTATTTTAATACATTGGATAGATTACAAGGAATTAAGTCCTGAAGGACTGATCAGTTTATTAGTCTTGGAAAATAGATTACATATATGAATGTTACATTACACTTTCTAACATAAAACACAGCATAATTAATCCTTTGAGAATGCCATTATTACCCTTGATTAACCCTGAATGTCAATTATAATACACTTCTTGGAATCCTGGGAAAATAAAACATAAGAAAGGGGTGAGCTCTTATGCTTAGTAAGGGTAAATAATTCAGCGATAGCTATAAACTTTTAAGGAAAGATGTATAATGAAAACAACAGCATTTTAAACATAAAATTGAACATAATATGGTAAAAATTAATTAACCATTGCCATATAAATATGTACATGGATATTTTACTAGTAGAATAATCACATGTAATAACTAATTTCATAATGAGGGAATACATAATGTCAGACATAACAACAACTACATCAAGGCCTTGTGCTAAGACCATTCAAAAATATTATGTCAAGGCCTTATGCCAAGACACTAGTTTTTCTCATGAGACCTACCGATGCATCGAGAGGCTATAGCGGGCCCTTCCCATCACTTACTAAGTCCAATTTATTCCTCATATTAAAAGGGTGAAACATAATATAATCATTCATATTAAAACTAGCATACGAAATTTCAATACTTTAACCATAAACCATGAATCGTATAAAAATAGAACATCAATAGTTAAACATATCATAACTCGTTTAATACAATATGGAAGATTGTATTATAATAAATCAACCTCAATCAAGAATAATACCCAGTAAAGGATGTTGAAATAGTTGAAAATGACCAGTAAAACTCTTTGGGAGAAATATCCCTTCTTCATAAAATCATTTAAAAGTCACACAATTTATAAAGGAAATCATTTAAAATAGATTTTTGAATCAAAGTTTTCTATACCACTTTGAAACTTTTGAAAATAATTAACATTTTAAAACAATCATTTCCATATAAATAAATCCTTAAAAATCATTTTGAAAACATAGACATTAATTAAATAGATTTAGAAAAAAAATCTTTATAAAATTTAAATTGATGATATAGTTAAAGATACCCTTCCATAAAACATTAAAATATTACTTTTGAAAACATTTTTATAAAACATATACATGGATGATAAATATATCCCAATAAATACTTACACATAAACAATCTCATATAATGATGAGATTGAGGAATTAACCCTTACCTTGTACTTTCCTTTAGTCAAGGGTATGTTTAACCACCTGTATAATGACCATATTATGTTATTAAATTATACCAGAACCATATTTATATTTATGAAATCATATATGATTAATTTATGACTTTATATTACCCATTTAATAATATTTTCCATGTTAAAGTTACATTTCGGGTAATAATTTTTTTCTTTATCATACGATTTTAACTTGTTATTCTTGATCATATCACTTAGATCATGATTTTAATACTTTAATAATATAAAAAATTATTTATATATCATATATATTCCTAATATAAGTATTTATAATAGATAGATATGTGAAATGGAAACACCATTCATTGAGATGATAGTTCGTACGTATGCATAAACGTTGTTTCCATTTTCTTATCATATAGTATGGAAGTAAATAACATATATTTATCTACATAAATATATATTATTCTAGTATAAATATTATTTCATATATCTCATACTCAATCAATATATATATATTTATATTTATAAAAAAACTTGAATGGTGATCGTTGAATACGAATCTCATCGCGTCGTGGAGACGGTAAGTCGTATGTACGCACGAACGACAATATCATTCTATTGATGGTGAAACTATGTTTAATTGGATGGTATATTATATATAAAGAATAATTAATATGTTATATTCATTATTTAAATTAATTATAATCATTATTATACCCATCCAATTAATGTAGTGTTTAATAACAAACTACACCACGACGTGGGGGCGGTAAGCTGTATGTACGCACACATGGTGACTTTGTCATTCATAGGATGGATAGAATAATCAATATGGTTGTAACATATTTATAATAAAATATAATTATATATAAGGTACTTTAGTTATTATTTTATTAGGGAAACAATAAATAAAGAGGAAGAAGAAGAAGAAGAAAAGAACTTTGAAAGAGGTGATGAAATAATTACCTCTTCTTCGGGTGCTTCCTTTTGATTTGAACAAAAGGGCTCCTTAGGTTGGATTTCTGATCTAATTAAGGCCTATATGATGAAGTTATGGAATTAGGGAAGATATTTTGGTAGGTTTTGGCCAATTCAAATGGATTTGGAGGAGTGAATTTAAGAGAATGGGAAGTTCCCTTTTATAAGAGAGGTGAGGGGCACTTTAGGAAAAGCTTGAAATATTAATTTATTATAAAATTATTTTCAGATTATAATAGTTCCAAATGGATTTATTTCGTGGATAATAAAATAATGGGTCTAAATTATATCAAACAATAGGTTTTAGATAAGTTTGGGTCACCATATTAACCTTATATTTTATATTTAACTCTCAGTTAAATAGTTTAACTTTTACCATGTCTTCTTGTATTTTTATACTACATGGTTAATATAGTTACTATAAAATTACAAGAGATCCTATAGTGGTTAATTAATGAAATATGTAACATTATATAAGTCATTTGGTTGAATATTATATTTTTATGACTATTATATAATTTAATAAATAGTATTTGTTTTAAAAACTCATTTATGTCAATTTTGACACTATTTAGTATTTGGTTTTTGTTAAAGTCATCAAAACTTTATTACATAGAAAAAAATACATTTAATCAACCCTAAAATGTAATATTCACCTAGAAAATTCGTGTATGACATCAAAAGTTTCAATTTACATTTATTTTAATATTTATAATATCAATTATTTTAATCTTTCATTAATAAGGTAATTACTACATCATCATTGTATCAAAAATAAATTTAATTATTTAATGTTTAAAAATTATAAATAAAATACTATGATGTATTAAATATTTTTATTTTTATAATTAATATTTATAGTCGAATTTATCTTATGTATAACCCTATATTAAAAATGGTTTAGTTATTAAAATTTGAATTTCACACTTTAAACTCTTCTTTAAATAAAGTATAATAAATGTCTTAATCTAACCCAAATGGATCAAAAAGGATATTAATTTTGTCCTAAGGTTGATTTGGATCAAAAAAAACTTATCCTATATAATTAGGATATGTTTTGGGGTAATTTTATATTATTATAATATTATTTTTACCTTTAATTGCCCTATTTACTTTTAACCGTGGTAAATAAAATTCAAAAGTTACTATTCACCAAAAACTATTTTCATCCTATTGAACCAAATTTTACTTACTGATGAAAACCATGGCTGTCAGATTTTTAATATTCAATTCATAGAAGTGTTAAAATCACGTTTTATGCAAATTTGCAAATTTTCCTAGAATGTGGGTAAAAGACGTTAAAAAGTTCAATAAAATTTTATATATCTAATCGTATTATAAAATAACTCAAATGAATTAAATTGGACTAATATATGTATTATATATCTATTTTGACTTTAAGATAAATTTTAATTAAAAATAATTATTTAAATGAAAAAGTCGGTTTTTATGTACTATGTAGTATTTTTCACTATTCATCAAAAATTGAATGTTTTCAGAAAAATACCAAAAATTTACCCTAAGATAATTTTGATATTCCAAATTCAAAAATGAAGTATATTTTACCTAACTCAATTTTTAGGAGTGTCTAAAATTAATTTTATTGTTGTTCACAAAACGACATAAAAAGTAGTTCTTTTACGAAAATAGTGTTTCTAAATATATAATTATTTTATCCAAAATTATACATTTAATTATAAATATGTTTTATTTATGAGAAATAATTATAAATAACATTTAAAATTTATTTGATACTATTCATATTACAATATTTAATTGATAAATAAATATATCATTTAAATAATTATAATACTATTGTGTTGTTTCGTAGAAACTCAATCTTGCATATAACACAAGTCAAGTAAATGTTGCGTGAAATATAATCTATTAAACTACTTTAATAGGATAATGTACTATGAAATATTGGGGCATTACATTCTCCCCTCCTTCAATAAATTGTGTCCTCAAAATTTGAAATTGTTCTTCGAAAATAAAAGTTTAAAAATAGAAAATACCTTTTTGTAAAACCCACATCAGAAATAGGGTTAATAAAATTTAGTCTTAATAGGAGGGAAAGGGAAATGAAAAAGTCACCACCAAATTAGGAATTAAAATAGGAGAACAATTGTGGAAATTAAGGATGCATAATTTGAGGGAAAATGTAAATATTTATAGGGAGTGATTGACGTTATCAATCACAAACAAGTGAATAATAAATGGAAAATATAGGGCCTCAAAGCAATAAATCTATAATTATTTAAAGTATCACCAGTTCAAAAAAACATAAGGTATTATTATAAAACATTTTTTAGATACTTTTTTTTTAATATGAGGGATTAATTTACAATCAAGATAATAACTCAAGAAAACAAACCTGATTTCATTACCAGTCATAATCATAATCTCGTCATTTGGTTGTGATTCGATCTATTTTCACTTCATCCCTTACACTAGGAAATGAATGTTCAAAAATGATTTTTTTATGCCTGAAGCGCATTTGATAAATCATAAGGTTCACAATTATTTTCTCAATTCAATATATTTTTACTGAAATCCAAACAGTTAGGTCAAAGTATCCAATAAATTATACTTTAAACTCAAACAAAATATCAAGTTCTCAACCTACTCCATTACAACCTTTAGACTTATCCAAAATACTTATGTCCAAACTCATAGTCCAAAAATTTATATGGGAGGTAAACATAATGAAGATTTATTTTTTCCACATAATAACATGTGAATACCTTCATCGTTTATTCTCTTAAAACATGGTAACACCCTGAATTACCATAAAACCTTATTGAATACATTCATGCTCCCTTATTCCTTATAGAATATGGGATATACTCCTTATATCCAAAAATGTTGAAAACTACAACAATGATAGAATAAATAAACAATTAATTTATTCCAAGGTAGTCAAGAATATCCTATATAATTTATCCAATCAATCATCTATTATTCCAAAATCACTACATCAGTATTAGGACCATATTAAGGTTTATCTTTCCTTCAACCATGTATTTTCCAAAACGTTTAACTTGTTTTTGAGTCACTTTTCTGAGTACCATACAATCTCAAATACTCAATGAAATAGTACTGCAGTACAATCCTTATTTATTTCTATAATTCATGTAACTAGTACATCATTGATACAATAATAAAATTACATAATTCTTCAATCCAGAAACACAAATACATTAATTATTCTATGTCAACTATAGTAACATATTATGCTTGACCTTGATCCCTTTGATTCTTCTAAGATATATTTCCTTGATGCTTAGGACATTTATTTGCATAATTCACCATTTTACTATAGTTGAAACACTAAATATTAGTCATTTCTTTATTCTCTTTACATTATTTTTCCTGATTACCCTTTTCTCCACACTTATAAAAAACACCCAATCCTTTCAAACACTTCCTAGGGTGATTCTTCCCACAGTTATCACGTATGGAAAAAATCCTTCTTTACCTTTTTCCATTTATCTATATTTCTCTCTACCATCCTCTTCTTCTCTGTCTTCCCTTCAAATCCATTTTACACAGAGAATTATTTACTTATATTATTAGCACATGATCTTATTTCCTCATATGTTGAGAATATATGGGAGGCTATTTCCCTTAAAAATTTTGTCTTAAGATCATGAAATATAGGATCCTTCTTACTCTTTGGAACATGTGCATTGGTGGGGTAGTCATTCCTTCTACTAGGTACCATTTCTAAACAATTTCATACACTATATTTGGTTAAGAATCATAATGCATGATTCTAAACTAACAAAATACTTTACATAAATTGAAAAATATTATGCATATCTAATCTCATAATAATAAATATGGTCCTTTTTTGGACATATTTACTCATAAATCCCTCATAATGGTTTATAAAAAATATGAATTATCCTAGTCATATCCCTCGAGAGTGTCAAACCAGGTGTGCAACAAGGCCCATTGTCATGTACCAGGATACCCTAGGTCAATCCCAAAACTCTTTGTTGGAGTTTTTACTCCTAGGTACATTTGTTCCAGAACCACATCCACTTGTAGTATCTAGATAGGTCTATATTTTCTAGGAATACCAACATAATATCTATTTTAAAATTCTATTATTATCTTCAATACTTATCCTCAAATTATATCTTAGGCTTATGATCCCTAATCTTATTTTTCTAAATCTATTTCCAAGGTTGTTGCTAAACTTCTTATGATACCAAATATAACACCCCAACCCCAGAATCCCAAATCCAGTGCATTATTTTAATACATTTTTATTATTACAAGGAATCAAATCCTGAAAAACTAATCAGTTTAGCCATATTGGAAAATATATTGCATACATGAATGTTACATTACACTTTCTAACATAAAAAACTGAATAAATAATCCTTTTAAAATTACATTATTCCCCTAACTTAACTCTACATATCAATTATAATACACTTCTTGGCATACTAGGAAAATAAAACATAATAAAGGGTTGAGCTCATATGCTCAGCAAGGGTAAATAATTCAACGGCATTTATAAACTTTTAAGGAAAGATATATAATGAAAACAGCAGCCTTTTAAACATAAAATTGAACATAATATGGTAAAAATAAATCAAAAAATACCATATAAACATAAACTCGGATATTCTACTAGTCTAATAATCTAATGTAATAACTAATTTCATAAATATGGAATGCATAATGTATGACATAATAACTACTATGTCAAGGCCTTATGCCAAGACCATTCACAAATATTCTATCAATGCCTTGTGCCAAGACACTATTTTGTCTCATGAAACCTACCGATGCATTGAGGGGTGATAGAAGGCTCCGCCTGTCACTTATTAAGTCCAATGCATTCCTGATATGAAAAGGTTGAAACATAACATAATCATTCGTATTAAAACTATCATACCAAATGTCAATACTTTAACCATAAACCATGAATGGTATAAAAATAGCACATCCATATTCAAACATATAATAAATCATTCAATACAATATGGAATATTTTATTATAATAAATCAACCTCAATCAATAATAATACCCAGTAAAGGATGTTGACAGAGTTGAAAATGATCAGTAAAACTCTTTGAGAGAAATATCCCTTTTTCATGAAATCATTTAAAAGTCACACAATTTATAAAGGAATTAATTTAAAATAGATTTTTAAATAAAAGTGTCCCAAACCACTTTCAAATATTTTAAAATAATTAACATTTTAAAATAATCATGTTCATATAAATAAATCCTTAAAATCATTTTGAAAACATGGACATTAATTAAATAGATTTAGAAAAAGATAAATCTTTAAAACATTTAAATTGATTATATAGTTAAAGATACCCATCCATAAAATCTTAAAGTATTCCTTTTGAAAACATTTTTATTAAACATGGAAATGGATGATAAATAAGTCCCAATAAATACTTACACATAAACACTCTCGAATAATAATGAGATTGAGGAATCAACTCTTACCTTGTACTTTCCTTTAGTTGATGGTACATTAAACCTCATATATAATGACCATAGTATGTTATTAAATTATAAAATAACCATATTCATATTTATGATATCATATATTATTCATTTATGACCATATACTACCCATTTAATAATAATTTCCATGTTAAAGTAACATTTCGGGTAATAATTGCTTTCTTTATCGTACGTGTTTTAACTTTTTATTCTATATCGTGTCACTTAGATCATGATTTTGATACTTCCAGAATATAAATCATGATTTATATATCATATATATTTAGAATATAAATATTTATAATATATATATATATGAAATGGAAACACCATTCATGGAGACGGTAGTCCGTACGTAAGCATGAACGTTGTTTCCATTTTCTTATCGTATAATATGGGAGTAATTAAATGGCATATATTTATCTATATAAATATATATTATTCAAGTAGAAATATTATTTCATATACCTCATACTTAATCAATATATATATATATTTATAAAAATTCTTGAATGGTGATCGTTGAAGATGAATCTCATCAAGTCATGGAGACGGTAAGTCGTACGTACGCACGAGCGAAAATATCATCCTATTGATGGTGAAACGGTGTTTAATTGGATGGTATATTATATATAAAGAGTAATTAATATGTTATATTCATTATTTAAATTAATTATACACATTATTATACCCATCCAAATAATGTAGTGTTGAATAACAAACTACGCCATGATGTAGAGACGATAATCCGTACGTACGCACGCATGGTGACTTTGTCATTCATAGGATGGATAGAATAATTAATATGGTTGTATAATATTTATAATAAAATATTATTATGTATAAGTTACTATAGTTATTATTTTATTATAGAAACAATAAAGAAAGATGAAGTATAAGAAGAAAAGAACCTTGAAAGAGGTGATGAAATAATTACCTCTTCTTCGGGTGCTTCCTTTTGATTTGAAAAAAAGGACTCCTTAGGTAGGATTTATAATAAAATTATTGCCTATAGGTTGAATTGAGGGAAGTTGTGAAGATATTTGGGCAGGTTTTGGCCGATCCAAATGGCTTTGGAGGTGTGAATTTAAGAGAAGGGGAAGTACCCTTTTATAAGAGAGGTGAGGGGCACTTTAGGAAAATCTTGAAATGTTAATTTATTATAAAATTATTTTCGGTTTATAATAGCTCTAAATGCATTTATTTCACATATAATATTATAATGGTTCTAAATAATCACAAAAATTTGGTTTTAGACATGTTTAGGTGACCATATTAACCTTATCTTTTATATTTAACTCTTAGTTAAATATTTTAACTTTTACCATGTCTTCTTGTATTTCTATACTACATGGTTAATATAGTTATTATAAAATTCCAAGAAATCCTCAAGTGTTTAATTAACAACATATTTAACATTATCTAAGTAATTTGGCTGAATATTATATTTTTATGGCTATTATATAATTTAATAAAATAGTATTTGTTTTAAAAACTCATTTATATCAATTTTGACACTATTTAGTATTTTGTTTTTGTTAAAGTCTTCAGAACTTTATTACTTAAAAAAAATACATTTAATAAACCCTAAAATGTCATATTCACCTATAAAATTCATGTATGGCATCAAAATTCTCAATTTAAATTTATTTTAATGTTTATAATATCAATTATTTTAATCTTTCATTAATAAAGTAATTATTGCATCATCATTGTGTTATAAATAAATTTAATTATTTAATGTCTAAAAATAATAAATAAAATACTATGATTTAGGAAATTTTTTTATATTTCTAATTAATATTTAAAGTAAAATTTATCTTATGTATAACCCTATATTAAAAATGTTTTAGTTATTAAAATTTGAATTTAACACTTTTAACTCTTCTTTAAATAAAATATAACAAATGTTCTAATCTATCCCAAATGGATCAAAAAGAATATTATTTTTTTCATAAGGTTGATTTGTGTCTAAAAACACATATCCCATATAATTAGTACATGTTTTGGGGTAATTTTATATTATTATAATATTATTTTTATTTTTAATTACCCTATTTACTTTTAACCGTGGTAAATAAAATTCGAAAGTTGTTATTCACAAAAAAATATTTTCATCCTATTGAACCAAATTTTACTCACTGATGAAAACTTTGTCTATCATATTTTAAAAATTAAATTCATAGAAGTGATAAAATTACGTTTTATGCAAATTTGTAAATGTGCCTAGAAGGTGCGTAAAAGACGTTAAAAAGTTCAATAAAATTTTATATATCTAATCTTATTATAAAATGACTCAAATGAATTACATTGTACTAATATATGTATTATGTATATATTATGACTTTAATATAAATTTTAATTAAAAATAATTATTTAAATGAAAAATTCAATTTTTATGTACTATGTAGTATTTTTCACTATTCATCAAAAATTGAATTTTTTCGGAAAAATTCCAAAACATCACCCTAAGATAATTTTTATATTCAAAATTCAAAAATGAAGTCTATTTTACCAAATTTTATTTTTATGAGTGTCTAAAATTAATTTTATTATTGTTCACAAAAGGACAAAAAAAGTAGTTCTTTTACAAAAAATAGGTTTTCTAAATATATAACTATTTTATCAAAACTTATACATTTAATTATAAATATGTTTTATTTATGTGAAATAATTATAAATAACATTTAAAATTTATTTTTTACTATTAATATTGCAATATTTAATTTATAAATAAATATATCATTTAAATAATTATAATAATAATTTGTTGTTTTGCAGAAACTCAATCTTACGTATAATGCAATCCAAGTCGATATTGCGTGCAATATAATCTATTAAACTACTTTAACAAGATAACGTACTGTGAAATCTTGGGGTGTTATAGGTTCCAACACTTGTAAAATATTTTTGAAAGATATGAAAAACCTGACCATCTTTCTAAGGGTTTTCTTGTCTTTTTACCGACACAACAAAATATTATTAACAATTCTTAGAATCTTGAGGTGAGGAAAGAAATGGTAAATAAAAATATATTATTGTAGAAACTACATTAAAATATATAAAATGAAAACAACCTTGTATTATTGATAGTGGTTGTTCTTCATATATGAAAAAAGATTTAAAGTTTTTAAACAATTTGAAAGACTTTAATGAAGGAATTGTGACATTTGGAAATGATGAATCCCTGAGAATCAAAGGTGTTGGATCAACCATCTTTGAGAAAGAAAAGTTAAAATCTAAGAAATATTTATATGTTTAAGGGATGAATCTCAAATTTATAAGTGTTTCACAACTTTTTGATGAGGGTAAAAAATCCATTTTCAAAAAAGATGGGTTTGTTGTGAAAAGTGAGGAATATGGAAAGATGGTTACAAGAGGCCAATGTATAAAAGTAAATTTATTTCAAGTTGGTGAAATAAAAAACTCTTTTTACTAGGGCATGGTGGAAGATAATTAGTTGTGGCATAAAATTCTAGGAAACATGTTTCAAATAAACATGATCAAGTTATGAAAATGATATAGTGTTCGTGATATTTCTGATTTTCTAAGAAGAAGAGATTGGTGTTGCACTATTTTTCATAAGGGAAAAATTACAAAACTCTGTGCATAAGAAGGTTGAGATTTGTTCAAAAAAACCCTTGGGACTTATTCATTATGACATCTATTGTACAATTAAAAAATAATCAAAAAATTAGATAAGTATTTCATCACTTTCATTGATGACTTTACTCAAATTACTTATGTTATATATATGAAACATAAGTAATATGATTTAAAAATGTTTAAAATTTTTATGAGGAGAGATTAGAAGAAATGTGAGTATTCAGTGAAGAAGTTGAAAACTAATAATGGTGGTGAGTATAAGAATAAATAATTTGAAATTTATATTGAGAAGCATGGAATTTGTCCTGATTATAGTTCCCCATACACTCTTTAAAAAAATGGGGTTGCTGAAAGGAAGAATATATGTTTTGTGGAAATGGGAAGAACTATGTTACTTGAGCATGGTATTTCTCATTACTATTGAAGGCAATACATGAGTATAACTATATATATACAAAATTTATATTTCTATAATCCATGTTCATATATGACTCCATACAAAACAATTATGGAAAAACTCTAAGTTTGAAACACTTAATAATTTTTAAGAGTCCATTCATTATAAAGAAGAAAGGTAGAAATCATGGAAAGTTTTAGTAGAAAAGGGAAGATGGAATTTTTCCTTGATATGATCTGGAAGGAAGAGGATACTAATGTTTCAACAAAGAAACATTAAGAATTTTTTATTCTTGTGATGTGAAAGTTATTGAAAATACTGAGGAAGATAAACAAACTCATGTATATAGGTAATTTGAGAAGGATAGGGAAACTTTTCTTAACAATTCTGATAAGGATATAGATAATTATAACCCTACTCAAGAAGAAGAATTGGACTCAACTATTTCTAATGATATGGAAGATACTCAAAAATATCAACCTATAATGAGGAAGAAAATGGATGATCATAACATTATTGGTAATAAACATCATAAATTTTAACCAAGAAGAGCATAAAATGCTATTACACATACTTATTTGTATTCCAAGGTTGAGCTGAGTGATGTGAAATAAGATTTTGAGTATCCATAATGGTTTTAGGCCATAAATGAAGGGCTATATAAAATAGAAAATAATGAAACATGGGAACTCATACTTTAACCAGATAAAAAAATGTTATTGGTAAAAAGTGTGTTTCTTGGAAAAACTGAATGAATAATGTGAATTGATAATAAAAAAAAGAAAAATTAGTGTGAAAAGGTTACTCACAAATTGAATGTGTTGATTTTGATGAAACTTTTTATCGAGTGGAAAGGTTATAAATAATCATAATTTTTCTTTCAATTGTTTCACAATAAAGTTGCAAAATCTTTCAAATGGATGTAAAGTCCACATTTTTTAATGGTGATCTTGATGAGGAATTTTACATTGAACAAACTTGTGTCTTTATTATTGGTAAATATGAAAGTTATATGTGCATATTGAAGAAATCCTTGTATAGTATAAAATAAGATCTGAGGGCATGGTATTCAAAATTGGATACTTTTTGAATGAAGATGAATTTCAAGAAAGGAAGAGTTTATAGAAATTTTCACATCAAATAAATTCAATTGTTTTTCCTCATAATAATTTTCTATATTGATGTCATTATCTTTACTGGGAATGATGAAAGATCTTGTGAAAGATTTTCTAAAGAAATGAAAAACTTTTTTGATATTTCCATGTTAGGGGAAATGAAATAATTTCTTTGGTTACAAATTTTACAAAAGAAGAAACACATTTTTCTTTCTTAAAAAAAGTATGCTATGAAACTTCTTAAAAATTTCAGTATAGAAAAATAGAAACCTGTTTCCACACCGATTTTAGTAGAAAATAATTTTTTAAAAGATGGATAAGGTAAGGAAGTTTGTCATAAATATTTTCAAAAGATGATTGGAAGTTTCTTATATTTGACAACCTCAAGACTCAAAAAAATTATGTTGTTACCTTATGTGAAATATTTTAGAGTGATCCTAAAGAATCACATTTACTTTCTAGAAAAATAATTCTCAGATAAATTAATGGAACAACAAATTTTCGAATCAGGTATGGTAACTCAAAAATTATTGATTTTTTTGGGTATTCAGATGCTGATTGAGTAGGAAATATTGATAATAAAAGATCTAAATCTGGTGGAGTTTTCTTTATGGGGAAAAGTTTTTTTAGTTGGAAGAAAAAGAAATAGAATTTAATAACTCTCAATATGGATAAATATGAGTATTTTGTTGTTACTCAAGCTACTTCCTAACTTATGTGGATGAAGACTCAGTTAGAAGATTTACTTGTTGAATTGAAGTTACCCTTACTCTTGAGTTTTGATAATCAAAGTGAAATAAAACTCACCAATAATCTAGTACAACATTCTCATTCAAAAACATATTGATATCAAATATTATCTCATCAAAGAGAATGTGGAGAAGAATGAGTTGAATCGGGAGTATTTTTCTACATTAGAATAAGTTGCTAACATTTTCAAAAAACCTTTACCGAATGAAGATTTTTCTAAATTGAGGTTGAACATGGATGTCTAGCCGCTTTCTTATCAAGGTTGAGGTATGTTTTTTTGTCCCCTATCCCATATTACCTTTGGATAGTGTTGTAAAGGGGAATAATTCTTTCATAAAGCTATCCTTAAATAAAGCATGTGTAAAGTGGGAGTTATGGGTAAGCTGTGAATCCATCATTTTATGTATGTGAACTATTCTAACATTTTGTTGGAGTTATTTTAGGAAATAGAATTTTGTATTCTAGTAAAGTTGAAAAGCTAAGTTAGAAAATCTAAAGAAGGAATTTGGGGAATAAAGATGAGGTTGTTTTCATAATCACTACTTTTGGACAGCATGGATTTGCTGTCAATAATTATTATTTAATATAATGAGTTAGCTCATACAGGTTTAGAATTGTTGATAAGTAATCCATAGCTTAAGGTTGAAAATTTCAGTGATTTATGAACCTTGGTTAACAACAAAATTCAAAGTGGGATATTTTTAGGACCAAGATGATAAGGATGATGATCATATTTAGGTGTTGCTTTTTGTTTTCAAGGATGTTTAAGAAGAAAAGAAATCACCTCACTTTGTTTTTTGTGAAAATGGTATTGACCATCATATTCAAGAAAATTGAACTCACAATGTTTAATAAATTCTCTCATATTGGGAATTTTTTTCTAAATGAAAAGGTTCATCGGACTAACCTCGGCTTCGGAGTGGAGGATAAGATCATAATGAGGTGTGGTGTTAGACTGTTTCTGAATCCAATATAAATGTAATGATGATTTGTTGATATTAGAGTTATCATAAATCATAAGTATTCTATAAAACTTGTTATGAAATCATGATGAAATAAATTCAGAGAAAAATATTCTTCCAATTATATTCAGTCTGATGGAAATCATGCCAATCGTATTCAGGCAAAGGAAAAATATTTTTATAGGGAAGTTACAATACTTTATTTTTTAAGTCAAATGATGTTGAAGTTGATCTTCGATGTATTCAAAGTCATGAAATAATTAATGAAACTTACTGAAAGTTTAAAGAAGATAAAATTTGGTAAATCCAAATCTTCCCTGTCTCAAGATCATTATAATAGTCATTATGAATATAGATTTGTTTAAAGTATGAGGAGGAGGATCATAATGAAGTTGATGGTTTTTGGTTAGAACAAAAGCCAAAATATTTTTATCCTTGAAGAAAGAAGTTGATCAGCTTTATATTCAGAAAGAAAAAAAAAGGAAATTATATTGATTCGTCAGATTCAGTGCATTATTGTATTCATCAAAGGCATAATTTTTTATACAGGAATCCATTGGTATCGTATTCAGAAGAGAAAGAAGTTTCTGAAGTTGAAGCTGGCGATACTGGTCCATCAGACTTTGTATGCCAACATAATCATCGGAGGAATAATTGTTTGGGACTGATGAATAAAAGGAAAAAAATAAAAAGTATGTGGTGAAAAATATGAACAAGAATTTTAGATTTTAATCAATAATGTATTCAACCATTTAAAATGGGGTGAATTACTTTGTTTTCCATTCAAATGGGTTAGGATAAAAGGATAAGAAGAAACTACTATTTTACATTTTCTTTCATCATAATGAGGTAGATCGTAATGACAATCATAATCGTGAATCAGAATCATACTAATGGTTTTAAAGAGAGTATGAAACAGATTTGAAATTTTTATAAGATTTTAGAAGGTTCTAGAAGTGTTGAGAATCGTTGACAAAGTCAAGATTCACCGAGAACATGCAAATTCAAAAAAATCAGCTAAGTGGGAAACAATTTTAGAATCCCAGACAAACCTATTTTGGGTCACCTATAAAAGGAAAAGGAACTTTTTACTTTCCAACATATGTACTATTCACGGTGAAGAAGAGAAAAGGCGGAGCTCTAGAGAGAAGAAAAGAGTTCCAGATTGTCTTTCTTGAAGAAGTCGTGCGGGACACATGGGAAAGGAGAAGAGACAAGATTAAAACATATTTAGTTGGTTATCATATTCAAGTTAATTATCGTATTCATATTTTCATCATATTGAGATGAATTATTAGACTGGAATAATCATATTGGTATTTATGGATTGAAGAAGAAGTTTTTAAGAATTGTCTCAACCGTATTCTTATATAGTTATATTTTCTATATTGAGAAATAAGATTGGGAAATCAGACAGAGTTTTATAACAAATTACATGAATTTTTTACCATATTCTGGGTAATAAATTGAAGAATTGTTTTGAAAGATCATATTTATGAAAAAAAATTCAAGAATCATTGTAAAATTTCTATTACACGAAACTTTCTTATATCTTTTTGTGCTACTTGAAGCACATGCACTGTTGTATTGATCATAGTGCTACATGAGTGTAAGGAAATATCCTACTTCTTTTATTTCATAAAAAACAATTTTTTTCTAGTGGATTTTGTGGTATTGTATCATTTATAAACCATAACAATGGACATATATATTCTTATTGAGTAGTGAAAATTGTAAATTCTTGTGTTCCTGTGGATGTGTGTTTGAATTTTTTTCAGTAGGAAAAGTAATTTTTAATAGGAGGTGAATGTTGTTTCTTAAGAAAGGAAACATAAAAGAAAAATATATCACTAATTCGCCCCCTCCCCCCTAGTGGTAAAATTATCTTGACTGAGAAATTACAATGCCTCTCTGGGACATGTCAGGTAGGTTAACCCAACATGATAGTTAAATGGAATTACACACCCAACTCTTGCTCGAAGCTCACATGTCGTGTCTATATGACTACATGAAATGCACTCTATATTCTTGAGTTTTATTTGTATCATCTCACATAAATGTCAGGATTAGACAAATAAATAGTTTATTATGAGATCTTTTCCATATAAATAGTGATTGTGTCATCCTCTCAATCTTTAGACATGTTGTATGAGTAATCTTGGGAAGAATGAAGAATTTATATCTATAGATATGACGATGGGATTTGGGAAAGATATTCAAATAAAACACATAGTCAGTAAATCCCTTGGTGTCATAGAGTTGGTAGGTTGATAGTCCTCCACATAAAACATAGATTTCATACCCCCTCATAGACTTGGGTCTGGAATCCTCTATAATTGTCATCTCAAGCATAGATTGGGTACCCCATTAGTCCCAATACAGAATGTTCCATCCATAAGGGTTAGTAATTTTAGTTTATGTGACCTAAACTATATAACTGTTGTTTTCATGGAGATATTTTTTATCATGTAGTAGTGTATATTAGTGGAAATACAGTATCATTCATTTATGTTTGTTTCATAGAACATGGTATATGATATGATAACAACCCCTTGGAAAGGGTGTATTACTATCTTATCACTAATAGATGTTAATCATATTAGGTTTTTATGGTATATTAATATCAATATGAGTAGGATCACTTGCACTGAGATACAATTTATCACTCGTAAGATATAAGTTGTTGAACTGGTATCAATATTGACCTTCTTAAAGTATACTACATGGATTGTCATATATATGTCATTAGTTTTATTTATGTCAACATTTGATATGGACCCTTCTATTGAAGTTGATCCTTGAACCATTTTCATCATTTATGTTTTAATAATTAAAAAACCTAATTATTTTATATTTTCATAATTATAATTTTTCATGGATTTATTAAATCCTTTATTCCCTCTAAAATTATTTAGATTAAATTATTTTTATAGTTTAACTTTATGTATATTTATAAAGGTTTATTTTACCTTTATGTAAATTTTGGTTTTACCCTTACATAGCATGAGGAACTTTATCTTGCCTCTACATAGTATATGCATGACCTTTACGTAGCTTTGTTTATCATTACATAGCCTCCAAGATTTTATGTTTACCCTTACATGAGTTATAATGAACATTATATAGCATGTATAATTTTTTTTATATTTATATAGAGAGTTTGTTTACCTTTACAAAACCTATATGAATTGATAATTGAATTTATGTACACTTTATGTTTACCTTTATGTAATGCATAACTAATTTACCTTTATATTGACATCATGGTAACTATACACAGACTTTATAAAATGTTTTCTACCTTTATGCAGATCATATAAGGATACCTTTATGTGGCGTAGTTATTGATTTACCTTTATACAGATTAGCTATTTTATTTGTTACCTCTATGCAGAGAATTGAACTATCTTTATAAAAAATATGTAAATACTTTTTTCTATTATTTACCTCTACACAAAACCACAACTTGATATGCTTTTTTTACTATTTTGGTATTTTCTTTTTTTGAATGTTTATATCAATTGATTTTATCAACTTTTTTAACCCAAAAACTCATATTAATAATATAGAAACTATTTTAAGTGTTTTTTGTAATTTTTTATGAAAAATTAAATGAATAGTAAAATGGTTTTTACATCTTCAATAATTATATTGTATATTTACTATATTAGTTAGAAATTTTTAATAGTTTATAATTTGAAGAATCTGATTTAAAGAATTTATCAACATGATTTAAGACTAATTTATTTGAATTATTCATTACTAATTTAAATGATTATTCTTTTAAATATTTGATAGACTATTCCATTCAATTTTCATGGTTGTTTTTCAAATTAAAATATGTTTTGGTTTTAAATAGAGAATAAATGAATATGATTTTTGGAAATGGATTTCATGATTAGGAGGAATTAAATATGGGATTGTAATTTTTGTTTTTATTATTCTAATGAGAATATTTGTACAACATGGTTACTTATTTACAAAATATAAAGATTATCAAATTCTCTCTCCTTGATAATATTATCATTAGATTTATAATTATTGATCAAGAATTTTGAAATGGATTAGATGGTGATTTTAATGGTTCTATTTAAGGAGGTCAAAGCCATGCAGTGAATTTGGGTGTTAGTGGATGATCAAAGGACTATTTCATGAAATATACATAAACCTTTTGACATCAAAAGATATAGATTCATTGTTATTATTTCATATATAAGTAAACTATTATAATTCCTGATCATGATCATTCAAATACATTAAATGACTGAGAAAAACTTTTCTACACCAATATTTCTTTTAGAAGATAAAGAGTAGGTTTATTTATTTTATTTATTTTATTTATTTTATTTATTTTATTTATAGGCTATGAGTTATCTACACTGAGTTGTATCACACACTAATTATACCACCCTAAAAATATGTCAATTGGTTATGATTAATTGACCATAACACATTACACTAGTTGTGATTAATCTTGTTAAGAAATCACTAGGTTATATATTCTCTATATAGAAAATCCTAGATTTTGTATTCTCTCACAAAAGGATATAGTTTTGGGGATAATCCTTTAGAAAAAGTATTTGTTTATGATTTATCAAGATTTTTAAAGGACCAATCAGGTTCTATGTGATCACTGAGATGGAGGGTGAATTAGTTATCTGCTCCTTTTATGTTTTCTACTTTAAAAAAACCTTTGCATATGATTAGAGATAATTGACTCCACTAAAAAACAATACACAAAAACACCCACAAAAACAAAATAATTTATAAGGTTTGCTACTCAATAAGTGTATATATTCCTTCTCAATACCTAGAAACAATCTAAGGGAATTCATTGATAGTGCATGTTCATCTTTCATATATAATATGATTTAACAATTTTTTCAACAATAAAATAAACCTTCACCAAAATAATTCAATACATTGTAATGGTGATAGTTGAATTATTTACATTTACCTTCCTACAAGTTCTTATTCATATTCAATTTCTTTTATAGAAGTAACCAAGAACTTTTATTTGATGTTCTCTATCTAAACCTATCCATATTATAACTTCTTTATTCATTGACTATCCATCCATTACTTCTCTATATGGTACCCTCTATCTGGTTCCACTCTATCTGGTACCTCTCTGTTAGGTTCCACTCTGTCTAATACCCTTTTTCTAGTACTACTCTATCTGATACCCTCTGTCTGGTATCTCTTCATCTAGTACTTTGAAAAAATGATCTCTCAAGCTCCTTAGTTTTCACCTTAATTATTCAACAGCTAGAGAAACCTCAAAATACACCTTATACCCTTTATATACTCATAGATTCTTTGAAATTTTAGGGATAAGTGTAAACTTAAAATATAAATTTCCCATTCCAAAATTTAATTTCCTACTTGGGACTTTCTTTAGTTGACCACCTTCAAATCCTCCTTATGAATTGGAGTCAAATAAATTCATAGTATCTTTCACCAAAACTTGTTTCCAACAATTTTCAAATATTTCTAAAGTCTCAACTAGAACCATGATATTCCCTTTATGATTATTGATAAATTTAACATCCAACTCAGAATCATCACATTTTATGACTTTTAAAAAACTTTGTAAATATCCTCATGTATCCATCTAGTAATTCTTCATAGAAACTTCTTTGTTTGGTAAAACATTTTCTAGTAATCCTTCCAAATCCCCTATAACTTGTTGGATTCATATTTTTCATCTTAAAATCCTCACATGTTTACTTTATATATATATTTCATGTTATCTATACCTAATGAATCTTATTTCATAAATCTCTATCTGATGATTTTATTTAGAAACCTCTATCTGATGACATTGTGTGGAAACCTCTGTCCAATGACTGCACTCAAAAACCTCTATCCAAAAATTTCTTAAAAACCCTCTATTAGATACAATTTTTTTTGGAAACCTATGTATAATAAAAAAAATTAAAACATATTTATTATATAACTTTTTTTGGAAACCTATATCCAATGAAACTTTTTTTAGAAACCACTGTTTAATACTACTTCTTTCAAAAACCTCTATCTGATACAAATTTTTTCAGAAACCTCTGAATGATGAATTCATGAATAAAATCAACTTGGACCATGAGAAATTTTATTAATAATGATATTTGGTACTTTAAAGAATAGAAAAGAATCATCTGATTTTGTATGACTAGAAATATTCATATGATAAATTCATTTCTCTCTATCCAATATAATAGTAAGTTTTCTTTTGTAAAATCACCTTTTTCTACTATACTCATTCCAATCATCTTTTTTTGTTAAAATTTTATTTATATTCATTTTGTGAAACTTCAAAAGGAAGGCTCAACTTTTTCAAGTGATTTATATGTTGGAAGCAGAAGACAACACAATACACAAATATTCTTCCTATTAACCATCTTCTTTCAATAGTCTAAGACCTTTTGGTCTCAATAATATCCCCCTTTGTATTTTTTTCATCAACCAAGGAACATAAATCAATAAATATCTAAAACTCAATCAATGGATTCCTATCCAAAAAAATTAAGCCTACATGGGTGAACTTGATGTAGGAAACAAGAATCATTAAATAAAAATATCCTGCTATCTATAAAGTAGTTATTAGAGATCATTATAAACTTATTTCAATTCCACATATTCACAACCAAAACTAGTTCCAACTAGTAAGAAACATTTCATGCAACCACTTTAACAAACTATTAAAATAGTTCCCAAATTCTAACATCATAGCTTAACCCTTTTTAAAAACTCCCCCTATATAAATGTTATCCCTTGAAAGGTAAATCACGTATCAATGGATAGATTTATACTATCATATTTTTCTCCCAATTTTATAAAAATATCTAAATACAAAAATAGAGAGGGGATAGAGATCTCATACCTTAGTCTTGAATAGAGTGAGGTTGAATTCCCATAGTCAACCTTATCTTTTGAAATGTTTCCTTCAATAACAGTTTAATGAATATATCATATTATTTATCCTTTGTGTGTATAAAATATATATTTAGTTCATTTATTTTTACTTATTCATTGATATAGTGGTATTTAATAACAATTTTATTTGATCTTGAATGTTTTACTAGATTATTGGAGAGAATGACAGCACTTTGATTATCATAACCCAAGATAAGGGGAAACATCACATCAACCATTAAATATTCCAACTTTGTATTCATCTACGTTAATTGTGTTTTAGCTTGAGGGTATACTACATACTAAACTTCTGTAGTACCAAGAGTCACTGAACTTTGATTCATTGTATGCAACTCATATATCTTTCTCCCATAATGAATACTCTAATAGATGTGGATCTTCTTTCATCGGCACAACTCTCCCAATCTATATCTCTATAACCATACAGATTCAAATTCCCCTTATTGAAATAATTTTTTCCCATAATATATAGTTCCCTTAATGTATCTTATAATTCTTTTTCTAGCCAAAAAATGTGTCATTTTTTGAGCACTTAGAAATCTAGCACATAGGGTAACAACATAAACTAATTATTATCTAGTTTCTATTAAATACAACAAGCTTCCAATCAATTTCCTAAATTATTTAGGTTCAACATCACTCCAACCATATAATAGGTTTCATATGATCATTTAATTTTTATTTTTAGTGGAATATAACCTAAAACATAGGATATCTATCTTTAAGAAATAAATGTGTTCATATTATCACAAAAATGGAGTTCTTGGAAAATGTGAGTTGTAGAAACTTCCATATTCATTATTTTATGGGGTGTACTTAAGGGAGAACATGAGGATCAGTGCATGAATGCACCCTGTCTTTGAGGTGATAAACCAACCAATGGATATATGAATGCTTTGTGAGGATACATGAAATCCATAAGAGTTATATAACCTTTTAAAATAAGATAAACATAGTTTCAAGAGGAAGAGAGTTTAGTAGAGTCTTATACACATCACACACACAATACAAGAGGATATCATTATCTTAAATCATTGAATCCTATGGCTCCTCCAATTTATAACCCATATTATGAATTTATTACTATTAGGGTATAATTCAATAAAAATTTCAATAAATTTAATTTAAATCCTTTAATCCATTCATAATTATAAGGGCATGTGTTTCTTTGAGTTGGGAATTTCTGAAGTAATTAGAATTTTTAAATTACTGTACAGGTAAAATCATGATCAGATAGTCATAATTAAATTTTAAAAGTTGATATGACTCTAAATAATTTTATTAGTGATTAGATGAGGCTTAGAAGGTATATCAAAAATTTTGGGAGCACCCCATAGGTTTGGGGCCCGAAACTAGAGTTTTGGAAAGGTGAAGCTCAAGGAACACGGTTAGTGATAACCATGTGGCCTAACCATGTGGGACATTTTGTATAGGTGCATGATTTGAGAAACCATGTAGCAGGCTAGTGTAACCTATGTGGGGGTCTACAATTTACTTCAGACATTTATGATTGGTTCATGGTTTGGCTAACTATGTGCTACAGCTATGCAAGGTGGAGGTGTATGGGGATAGTAGCACTACACGGTTGGCACATTTTTTTCTAGACTATGTGGCCTAACCATTAACTTCATTAAAAGGGGGGAAATTTCCATTTTTTCCCTATAACCATTAATGGGTATTAACCTTATTTTATCCCTCGTTTTTTTAGGAGTTACACCATGCACATTATCCTTCTCCTCCCTTACTCAATTAGATTTATTCCTTGTTTTTGATCAGAATCAAACATTTTCAAGTGTGTTGGAAGTATATAGGTAATCCTTCAAGTTTGTTAGCCTTTGTGGTGTTTTTATTTAGCTTCATCTAACTATTGGTTTCTCTTATTAGGGTTTTCATTTCTAATTCCACCAAAGCATGGTGGAATCTGATACCTATGTTGGGGTTTTCACTCTACCTAGGAAGATAGTAACCCAAGATTCCATCTAAACTTCACCACATGTTGTCTCATTAATGCATATTTCCTAAGTGAATTTATAAAGATTTAAATCCTAAAATAAATTATTTTAATAAGTGCATTAACACTGTTGGTTAGGAATTATCATGAGAATAGTGTTAATGGAACCCTGTAGATCTTCTTTAAATGGTTTCTCAAATTTTCATCGAGGGACGGGCATTTGGTGAAATTTTTTCTATTATGAATTTTGGATTTTATTTTATATTTAATTTTTTAATGAGGTAACTAGTGTTTTGGACTATTTCTTATTTTTACATTTTTAGGTAGGGGTTTGGAAGATGATGTGTCTTGACTCGGTTATTTTCGGTATTGGAAGATGCCTATAGAGCTTCGGCAGAGTTGATGGGAATTGTGTATAAATGATTAAAAGATTTCTTATGATGTAGGTGATTTTTTTTTACCTACCCTTTTTTAATTATTCATGTTTATAGTAATATTTGTATTCTTTATCTTTCCCCTAAGGTCAATTCCCCCTATTTAATTTTCTAATTATTGTTTAATTTATTGAAAATTATTTAATTAAATTATATGAATTTCATGGGTCACTAACAACCCTTGTGTACTAACTTTTCACTTGTACTAGAGATTATTGGGTGATATATCATCCCATGAGGGATTCCTCTACTTATGTTCCAACCTAGAGGATTCCATGTAGGATGCATCTACTTACTTACTCTTTTAGAGGACCTCGGGAGGTATGCCTCTATTATATGATAACTCGTAGGATCCCAATAGGGATACTTTACTTATGTATGGATTATAAGGATCTCAAATAGTATGCCTCTTATGAGTACTACTTGGGGAACCCAGTGGTTTCCCTGATGTTTGACCTACCCTAATCTAGTACATCATGGGTTTGGGTGGAGATGGTAGTGGGTGGAACCTAGAACTCATATCGAATAGCTAATCCCTTTAGGATGTCATAGTGGTGATTGGATTTATGTGTTTGACCACCCTCACTCTTTTATTTATTCATTCACTTGATATTGTTGATGTAGCTAGGATTTCCCAAGGTGCTTCTTGGTACTTAGATAATAAGAGGCATGTGATATGATTCTATATTGGGGATTACAAAATGTAATTCCAAGATCTTCCTCATGATATTTTATGTTAATGGTTACTATTTCTATAATTCCAATTCTATACTAATAATCCTACCTACATAGTGATTTTTAGAGGTGGATGTTGAGTTTATCATAGAACCCTTCACTTGGTGTCACTCTATGGATACCTATATTCTAGGATCCAAGGGATACCAGATATTTTTGAGTGGTCGCACTTCCCCTGAGTTGTGGATACTACTGACATCCTTGAGGATTGATGATGATCTTATCTAATGATTCCAAGGATACTCCCTAGGTTCAGGTGGATGCATAATTACTACATTGCCCAGAAATGTTTGGGGATGAGGCTTTTACGCTGCTTATTGAATAGATATTGAGTTTCATCTTGGATCTAGAGAGTATTCCTTCATATATCTTAAGGTTCACCTCCCTTAGGGATCATCCAATTTGTAATTTTTTTATTATCTATAGACCAGAACTGGGGAATCCAACATCAAAGTGGATTACATGTAGCTTTATTAGTGTGGAATAAAACTCAGTTCCTTGTTATGGTATTTCCATATATTTCCCGAAATCCTTCTTCATAGTGATTAGAGGAAAGGATAGGTGATCCCAGGGTTAGTACATGTATCCCCATGTGGTGACATAGCTTTATTAGAGATATTTATAGCACTATATGAAGAGGGTATTATTGATCGGGATTAAAAATCTGAACATAAACTTAATTATACAAAAATTGAGTGGAACAACATCCAACTTAATTTCTTATTCACAAGATTTCTAGGTGATTGGGATCATGGGCCCAAGGATTAGTTATGAACTTTTTTATTAAAATTATTTGATGTCATGCTCATATATATATATATATGGGGATATATATGTACATATATATGTGTGTGTATATATATATGATGGAACCATATTTGAAATTGTGTCTCAACGAGGATGATCCCATTCTATGAGTATTCCTCACAGGCCTTTTTTATTTAGTAATTCTTGAATTTTAGTTATTATTGTTGTTGTTGTTGTATTATTGAGTATCTCACACATACATACATTGCATATTACTAGCTATGTTTGGGACCATGTTGGTGGTTCAATACTAAGTTTTTTACTCATACCCTATTCGATATGCCACTTCACTAGGGTACCTGAGCAGATATTCACTTGGTTTCAGGTATAGGATGGGCTAAGGCATAGGACTGGTCAAGCAGGATGGATCAAATATATATGTGGATATCAGGTATCTGGTTAATCTCTGAGTTAGTAATAGATCCTTGTACTTTTATTTTTGTTTATTTTATTTACGCTTATATATGTATGGTTAGTACAGTGTGTGATTAGTGTTATATGTATGACATGATCATTCTATACTTTACTAAATTTCATTATTTATCCCAACCCTGGTTATATTTATTACTACTCCACTCTATTTATTTACTTATATGCATGATATCTGTTTATTTCTACTATTTTCTTACTCTGATATGAGAGAATAATCTACTCATGGTCACACCCTAGGACCTCGCTATTAATTAGTATACTATCTCATATGGGGAGGTGCATTTGATAACTTGTGGCCAACCAACTTGGGGAACCATTTTAATGGATCTTGGGTTGAGATATTACAAAGTAGTATCAGATCCTATTTTCCTATTGTATTACTATTTGGGATATAGTAGGTATGAGTATTAGGAATATGTGGGAACCTGTGATGGATTTTGGACTGATGAATCGGGAACACCTATTTCTATAGGAATTCATGGTTATCGGGGGTTTTGGATTATTGTTCTTAATATGTGATGTTATAGTTGTTTATGATTATTTCTTTGAGCTAGAACATGTGGTTTGTAGTTTATGAATTACTATGGATTTATGTCACTAGTCCCATTAGAGAGATTCCATTGATGGATTTATATATCTAGTCTTATTAGTGAGAATCCATCGATGGATTTTTGGTTCTTGTCCCATTAGTAAGAAGCTAGTGATTAGTTATAACTCTTGTCTAGAAAAGGAAAGATGTATATCATGTATAATATTTTTCACATAGGATACACATGTTATAGGCATGAGAGTGTGTGATTTTACTACTAATGACAATAACCAATTGTTTAAATTATCCTCAACAACCTAGATGGTGTTTTATCGTATAGTATCTTGGTGGAATTCTAATCAATTGGGTCAACTTGTATATATATATATATTCTTTTTATGGACGTTTATGTAGATCTATATTGACACTTTTGACAATGAGTTTGATGACTTAGTCCTCATGCATGGGGGTAATAGTGACACTAATGGGTCAATATGGCACATAGTTCCCATGTGATACACCCCTAATGGGGTGTTGTTTCTTAGGTTTAGTTATTTAAAGTGTCAGTAACAACTTATACAATGTTTTAACATATATTTTGCAATGACATTCTACTTAACCAAATTGTGTGAGAATTATATAACATATATCATTGAGATGATGTGATGTGGATATTGTTGACCCTTTTAGGCCATCATTGAAAGATTATTTGCTTCCAATGGACCCTTGGTATATACTTTTCATCTGAGGTTAACTAAATATTCATAACAACCAACATAGAGTTTTACCATCTATATTGCTATGATATTTTTATTAATTGACCTCTGTTTAATGATATCTAGTCAAATCCCCATGTGTGATGTTAATAAGTAGCTAAACATTTATAATGGGCTGAAAGATATAGGGGGTATTTCCATATATTGATTCCCATTGAGTATCATTTCATTGTCCTTTTAGTTTTTTTCATGACCCTTCAAGGTGAGGTACCTTATGAGGATGCTTGCAGAAGATTAGGGCCCAATAATACAATGTTTGTAGTATTGAACCTTGTAGGTTAGTGTTATATTTACCTATTTTATAGAGATTTTACAAGTATGATATAATCCCTACATTTATACGAGTTCATGGACAGTGCCTATGAGATGTGACCTTGGTAGGAGATTTGAATTATGGGATAGGTGGTCGGATCTAGTGACCCTATTATGAGACTTGATCAGTAGGGATAGGTGGAAGACCTAGAGGCCCTTAGTTTTTTTGACTCATACCCTTTTAGTTTTAGGCTTTTTTGGGCCAAGGGAAACCTATAAGTGGGGTTGTATTGGTTTTATGGATTCCTTCTGAGGTGAGGAAATTATTTGTATTCTCTTGTTGAGACTGATTCATGGGAGGTTCTCTAGTTTTTCAATATTGGCAGGATAATTCCTTTGTTTTTTTGGAAGAACCTAGGGTGTTTGGGTATTGATACTAAGTTAAATGGGAATGATTTTATAGGTTCCTAGACCTATTGACTAGTGGTTCTACAATTAACATCATTGTATGAGAAATATTAGGTGATCATGGCTCGAACAATGCCAAGTGATAGGTAGTTGTTGAATAAATCCTAGCACAAGAGATGTGCTTGCTTTTTAAAAGGAGTTCCAAGGGAACTTCTCATTTAATGGAATTGAAATGACATGTAGAGCATTAAAATTGGACTTATTGATGAATGACTCATAGGAGTGTTAGTAAATTGATTATGATTGAGTGGTATGGTATTATACACCTACCTATGTATTATGTTTTAGTATGAGTTGGTTACACATGGTACCATTTAAATAATAATTCGATAAGCGGCCATATGAAAGTTGAGGATCTAATATTTGAAATAGAAAACAAAGGCATGTATTCCTAGTAATTTTTTTTAAATGAAGAATATATCTCCATGGTAGAGAATACATTGAGAATAAATTAGGTCTCATAAGACGGTTGACATGTGGTTAGACCTGGGCGCACATTGTAATGAGAAATAGTGTTATGAGTTGGTTAAAGGAAAGTATATCATGGTTTTATGTGAGTGTGTATTAGGGAGATCAATTCATTCCTATCAATAGAATATTGGTGTACTCCAATTTTAGATATGATCATGTCCAATATATTGATATCTTCTTGATTACACTAAGAGAGTGTCGGCTATACACTGAGATTCTATTATTTTTAAATATATTTTCTAGTTTGACAAAGTAAATCCTTGTGAATTATTCTTGAGGAGAGGAATAAGTTAAACCATATAGTGGGGAGTTAACCATTGAACATTAAGTGTGGTAAAACTCATTATAAGTTAAAAAATTTGTTTTTTTCATGGAAATAATTATTGGGTAGTGGGATTGAACGATGTTCCAAGTTAGTGCTCTGGAGTAAGTGAATTCTTATCCATGTCAGTCATTATGTTTGGATATGGATGGGGAATGAGCTATAATGGTTAGGAATTCAATTATTATGGTGATGAAAAGGATGCTCCTAAGGTGGGGAGTCGGGTTTTGATCCTCGGATTCTTACCCTCATGTGAGAAGGTTCATGGTACCATGAGACCGGTTTTTGGATGTTCATTTTGGATTTTGTATTTTGTTAGATTAATGGAACTTTATAGGAGATGTTTCAGATAGTATACATCAGTTGAAGTCTAGTACGTACTTCGGTGAGTGTGCTCAGAATAATCTCATTGTGCCTCTGGATGAAGGCATCATGATTTGTTTTAGATGGCGCGTCTGCTTTGGGGGTTGATTGTTTTCAAGAATATTTATCCAAAAATGTTCTAGATTGGGTTCCCTTAAATATTTGAATGTGTTCAGTGATGAACCAAATCTGTAATTCCATTGGGATGATATGGTGCACTTTAAGGGTCAGCCATGGATTTTCAAGTAAAAGCTGGTGTGGCCAAGTTGAGCTTGATTGAATGAAATTAGACCTTCTAGGTCAAATCAAGGACCATGAGTGGTGAAATATTTTTTTATTGGGTATATCATGTTGATAAATGTTTCAAAATCATCATAAAGACACTGGAGACATGTTTATTTTGGAAATTCCAACATGGGTAGTATTGTGGCTTGAAATTGGTCATCTAAAAGTAAGAAACCATAGTGGGGATCACCATGATATGTTTGATAATTCAAGAAATGACATGGTCATAATTTTTCTTAGATGGGATTGGGTAAGTTTCATCTTGATGTATCAATAATGCTTATGGGTATTGGAATGGTTTTTAGTGAGTTAAACATCATGTATTTAAAATGGTGCTTGGAAGATTGTTGGGTATTTAGAGATGCAACATGGCCGTTTTGATGGAGTTTGAAACCCAAGTAGGTCAGGTTGTTCATTTTGATACCCACCAAGACTTCTTAGGGATGAGAAGCATTAAGGTGGGGAGGTTGTAAGTTCATATGTTTTTATGAGTTGGGAATTTTTGAAGTAATTTGAATTTTTAAATAATTTTATGGTTCAAATATTTGTTAGATACTCAAAAGGAAAATTTTAATATTGGTATACCTCTAAATAATTTTTTTAGATGTGGAATGAGGATCAAAAGGTATATCAAAGTTTTGAAGATCATCCTGGGGTTTGAGGCCCAAAAATGGATTTTTAGAAAGTTGAAACTCATGGTTCATAGTTGGTACATGGTTAGTTTTGACTATGCATCCTAACCATGTGGGGAATTTTGTACAGGTTCATGGTTTTAGAAGTTGTGTGGAAGTTTAGGGTAAAAAATTAAGGTATCTGCAATTTGCTTCATACACGTCGCACGATTGGCGCTTGGTTTTTCTACCCATGCAATGTAACCATGTGAGATGGAGGTTTATGAGTACAATATCATTATATAGTTATCACATGTATTTCCATACTATGTGGCCTAATCTTTTTCTTCATTAAAATGGGAAAAAATTCATTTTTATCCTCCATCCCTTAAAGTGTTTCCCCTATTTTCTCCCTTATTTCTCTAGGTGTTCCCCTGCATGTTCCATCTTTCTCCTACCTTACTCTATGGGAGTTTTTCCTTAATCTAGGTCTAAATAAAAATTCATTAAGTGAATTGGATGTCTGGAGGTAATCCTTCAACTCCATTATCCTCTGTGGTGTTTTTCATTTTATTCCTCTAACTATTGGTTCCTCCAAAAAAGGTTTTTATTTTTTATTCCATCAGAGCATGGTGGAATCATATATAGATGTTGGGGTTTTCACTCTTCCTAGGAATATGGTGACCTAAGAGGTTGTCTTCACTTTATTTCATGATATTTCATTAATTTATGTCGTTTTAGTTAATCTATAAATCTCTAAAGACTAAATTAAATTATTATAATAAGTTTTTTGGCGTCATTGATTAGAAATTTTCTTGAGAATGGTGTTGGGGTCCCCTAGAAGACCTTATGTGTGTGGTTTCTCATATTTTCATTGAGTGATGGGTGTTTGATGAGATATCACCTATTATGACTTTTGTATTTTACTTTATATTTAATTTTTTAATTAGGTAACTAATGTTTTGGACTATGCTTTAGATTTATAGTGTTTGGTAGGGGCTTGGAAGTTGATGCATGTTGGGCTTGAATGATGCTTGGATACCATGAATGGAGTTATCGGGAGCTGTGTATAAATTATTAAAAGATTATTTATGAGGTAGGTAGTCTATACTAGTTTCCCTTTTATACTTATGCATGTTTATGGTAATAATTGTATGCTTGGGATAACTCCTAAGGGAGATTACCCCTATTTACTTTTCCAGTTACAATTTAATTATTTAAAAATTAGTTAATTAAATTTGATGAATGTGAGGGATCAATAAAAACCCCTATGCACTAGCTTTACACCAATACCTGATACTATTGGGTGATCAAGGATACCAAGAGGGATGAATTTTCTTATGTTACAACCTTGAGGATTCTAGGTTGGATGCCTCAACTTACTCTTTTATAGGACCCCATTAAGGATTCCTATGTTTTTTTCTAACACATAGGATCCTAAGAGTGATAAATTGCTTATGTGTAGACCATGAGGAACCCAAGTAGTATTCTTATCTTCATTAATGACTTGGGGAACCCAATGGGTTCCCTGATGTTTGACCCACCCTAAGCTAGTATGTCATGGGTTCAGATAAAGATGGTAGTACATTGTACCTAGAACCCATATTGAACCCCTACCAAACACATAATCCTATAAGGTTTTTGTAGTGATGATTAATTTTAGTCATTCGGAAACCATCACTCTTTTATTTATGTATTCACTTGGTTACTATTAATATACCTATGATTTTCATATGTGCTTCCTAGTACTTCTACAATGGTCCTGATGTTATATGATGTCATAGTGGGGATTACGTACTTCCTGGATCTACCTCATGAGAATTCATGTTAATGATTACTATTTTCAAAATTTCCTTTCTGTATTGGGAATCCTCCCTATATATGGATTTTTATAGGTGGATTTTGAGTTTATTATATAACCCCTCTACCTAGTTTCTCTCTATGGATACTTATCTACTAGGATCCATGGGATACAATAGATTTATGAGTGGGCGCACTTACCCCGAGTTGTGGATGACGCTAAAACCCTTGAGGAATGATATTGATCTCCTCTAGTAATTCCTAGGATACTCTCTATGTTTAGGTAGAAACACCACTATTGCATCACCCATAATTTTCTAGGGATGAGGATTTTGATCTAGTTATTGAATGGATACCAAGTGTTATCTTGGATCTGAAGAGTATTATTTTATATTGTTGATGGTTCATCCCCCTTAGGGGTCATCGAAGTTTCAATGTCATGATTTCCTATGGATTGGGACCAAGTAATATGATATTAGATTGTTTTACACATGTCTTGAGTGGTGTGGAATCCATCTCAATGCCTTCTTACATTATGTCTAGATATTACTTAGAATCCATCATCATAGTGATTAAAGGTGATAATGGGTGATCTCAAGGATAAAACATGTATCCCCATGTGGTGGCATAGCTTTCTCAAAGATATTCCTAGAATTTACAAAATAAAGTATTTTCAATCAGTATTACAAACCCAAGGATTGAATTAATTATACATAGATTGAGTGGCACAACATCCAACTCAATGCCTTATTCATGGGATATTCAGAAGATTGGAATCATGGACCCAAGGATCAGTTGTGTACCTATTTTATTCATATTATTCGACACCTTACTCGTATATATTGATATATTTATATATATAAATATTTTTATTTATGAGGATATATATACATATATATATATATATATGATGGACCCTTATTTCCAATTATGTCTCAGCTTGGCTGAGAATGTTCCATGAGCATACCTCATATGACTTTTGTTATTTAGTTATTCTTTGATTTTAGTTGTTATTATTATTTTGATCGTGTTGAGTATATCACGCATACACACACTGCATATTACTAGCTATGTATAGGACCGTGTTGGTGGTTCCTTGTTGAGATTTGTACTCACACCCTACTCAGGACACCATTGTACTGGGGTACCTAAGAATATGTTCTCCTGGTTGTAGGCACAAGATGGGATAAGGCTTAGGACGGGTCAATCAGGATGGATCATATTTATATGTGGAGATTAGGTATGTGGTTTGGATGGAAGTTAGTATTATAGACTTGTACTTTTATTTCTGATACTTTTATTTGTTCTTATAGATGTATGGTCATCCCAATGGGTGATCAGTGTTATATGTATGACATAGTCTTTCGAGAATTTATTAAATTTCATTATTTTTCAAGCCATGATTATATTTACTACTTATTCACTATATTTATTTACTATTATGCGTGATATCAAGTTATTTTTGATATTTTCTTACTCTGATATGAGGTAATATTCCTCTCACTATCACACTATAGGCCCTCGCTACTAGTAAGTAGCCTCTGGCGTACAGGGAGTCACACTTAAGGCCTTGTGCCAACTAGATCATGGAACTGTTTTAGTGGTTCCCAGGCCAGGATCTTAAAATAATGTATTGTAACTGATGAATAAATCATTCATGAAAAATATATAACTTATATATAATATATATGAATATATATTGTATTAATGCATTGTATTAATGAAAAATACATGCATCTCATACATGTATTAAATGTACACATACATCATATGTATACCTATATAATCTTTTTTATATGACATCTATTAATCACTAGATGGGGAATATGTCAATCTAGTATAGTCATATCATCTTTCTTGGTTCTCTAAAATAGATTGACCAAGTTGATGAATACATGACCTGTCATTCATCTATCTGATAAGTACATCATATGTCACCTATCCAAATAGTTGAACACGTTATATGTGAAACAACTAAGCATGTATATGCATTTCCTCATTCTAATTTCAATCAAGGGATAAATCTCTTCAACTTCTCATACATGTGAAAAAATCAAACCCTATCTTGGTTGTTCTCTAACCAATGAAATGGTGAGCAACATACCCAAACACCCTCATATTATCTAATTCAACATATATACTATTTTAATTAGGGTATTGAAGTGTGAAGGTTCACATGATAGGTATCTTTCTAACCTTGGGTAAGAAGGACTAAAAATAGGTATATACCCTTAAGAATATCTATGACAACATAAAATTCCATGAGATATAATTTGATGGATCAGTCCAAGAAATAAGTCTCTACTTATTACCTCAAGAATTTATTCTCCATATCTCATATACAACTTATTTTAATGAATGTAATAATATATTCAAGCTAACTTTTTCATATCATCATAACCTGTTATACTCCATGATGATAACTAGTTAGGGACAACTCAAAGTAATACTTTGAGGGGATATTTATCATTTTACCATTCATGTAAATTAAATTGAAACACACATGAATTAATGATAAATAAATATTACCTTTATTACAATTACATGTTATGTTTAAAACCATTACAACCAATATATTAAGTGTTAAATATCTAGATATTATACACGAATCTCATGTTGTTTTTTCAGTAATGGTTTTTGAACATTACATCCATATGTAAAATCTATCGTATCCCTATGTGACCATTTTATAAATTAATCCCTCTAACCTCTTAGTGAGTAAAATTTATAAAGAAATCTATATTGAATAATGGTGAGATATAGGAATCATATTCCTGATGTTTAACTCTTTGACCTTACATTCAAAATCCTTGTCTTTATAACATCAAATGTTATAATTTTATCTTATGTTGTCTACTCAAAACCATTTCTAATCTTAACATCATCATCAATTATGAAATTATTCCATAAAACTTTCTCCTCAAGTTCAATGTAACCATTTACATTTTTATCTAGAAAAATATGAACTCTTTTATGATAAATTATAATTCACATCATTGTGGTAAACACAATTAACTATTTACATTTATCTTGAAAATTATTTCCTAAACCTTTTAGGAAATCAAGTAAATTTCACTTTGAAAATAAGATGGTATAATAGTGATGTTCAATTTATTATAGTAACTAAATGTAACTATTTATATTTTATTTATTTAAATATCCTAAGAATTATTTTAGGATACCATGTGTAATTAAATTTCTCACGATAAATAAATAGAACTCTTGATTTTTATATATCCTTACATATCCTAAACATTTTGTAAAATTAAGTGAATAATTACTTTTAATATTAGGTTGTTATAGTCCTTTAATTAATATTGATATTAACATTCTCATAGTAACTAAATGTAACTATTTAAATTTTTATAATTGTCACATATCCTAACTCTTTAGGGTATTAAGTGAAGAATCACTTAAACTTAAATAAGCACAATCTTTCATTTATTAAATCTGAACTTATTTAAGTTCAAAAAACTCCCACCAGCCTCTTAGACACTATATTCTATTTATAATATCTTTCTAATCCAACACAAACTACTTTGTATTTTAGTAAATAATACTTATTTTCTTTTAATAGGATCATTTTACAAATTAACTATTATTTCCATATCTCATATAGCATTCTATGTTATTAGATTATATATGGATAAACACTTTGTCATAGATAAAACTCTTCTATCCATATCTTCTTCCCAAAACATCTTATAGAATCCAATGAATCATATAACAATTTTATTCAATTAATCATCTCATGTTTTTTATAACAAATCTTTGTTAACACATCCTATCATATAAGAGAAGTGATATGAATATACACTTCCATTACTTAGATTCATCCAAGCTTGATAAATAACTTTACAATAAAATTTCTAATATAGAAACCATTTACTTCATCACTTGAATGAAAAATATATGCTTTTTAAACTCTTCCTATGATTTTTACACCATTATCTTTAAAACACTTGTAAAACATACACTTGGTATTGCATAACCTTAAAAGTCAAATATTCAATTTCAATAACATTTATACCTAACATGGAAATTCCATGGAGTTCAAAAACTAATTTATGTGTTTTAGATAATCCCATAATATGGAAGCATCACTTATTCTGGATAATACCCTCAGGTTTCAAATAAACTTAAATGAATTCTTGATGAAATATTATTGGACTTTCTGAATTTTTCTCTTTTGATGTTGAACTTTTACCTATTTTTACTATCTGTATTGTATTAAAACTGAGACATCATACACCCAATTCATCTATTGTAAACACATTGATAATATCTGTTAAAATTTTCTTAAATTCATTTATCTTGAGGAATCATTTCCATAGATGAAAATATAGTGAAATCATTAACCAAAATAAGCCTTATAATAATTTTTTCAGTATCTCCAATAATATTCAATCATATTGAATATCATTGACATGCTTGATAATATTGAGTATATGATCTCAGTCTAAAATTCCTTAGTTATTTTTTCATTATATGCCTTTGAAACCTTAAATTAATTATTCCATTCTTCTATAAGAATTTATATTCACTTGTTGAATAATTTCAACTATTGGTTACTTGGGAAGGAAGTTTTCTAACATATAGATTATTTATCTTTCTCATGAAATTTTCTTAAGTTACCATTCCTAGGGGGTTCTTACTTAAATATTATTATTTCAAGTATTAATATGAAGTTTAGTTTGATGATGAAGATTTATATATTTAAACCCTAACTATTTATCATTTGAATATAATGTATTATATATTTTCATCAAGGACTTGTAATTAATGTTATCACACTAAAATTGATAACCTCATACAGCATATCCATTTAGTGATCCAAAATCCATATTTCATCATAACTTACACAAATTATCATGTATACAATCCATGATTATTTAGGTAGTGAATCATCCTAATCATAACAGTTATGATTCTTGGATAGTTGAGTGGATGACCACTTATCTAAATCAACTATATGGATTCAATAAACATGGTTCTTCTTATATCCTAAGATTTAGGGATTACAAGCTAGTGTAACCAAAATAAAAGGCTAAGAACAAGACAAATAAGGACAATCAAGGGATACTTCATTTGAGATTGACAATACCCAACATGAAAATCCTAATTTACTTATAGATTTATTGCCTTACAAAAGATAATCTAGGGTACTCATGCTGAGCTAGACTATACCCAGTTGGATGATAGTGGTCATGAAAAGTGTTTCTTTGGAAGGAATATCACACTTATAATTTTATGGGGGGTTTTTAAGTGTCATCTATTTAATATACATCATATGTATATTAAATTCATAACTATTACATATTATTTAATAATTATCATCTCATGTTTTATTCCCTTTTTTTATGCATGTTGTTGGTCGGAGTAAGACACTCAAGAGGCAAGTGAGTTGAGTTCCTATAAAAGTTTCTATCAAAAATATTTAATAAAAAATTGCCCAATTTGAAATACAAAACAGACCATATAACCAAAGGAGAAGCTTATAAAGGATTTAATTGTTTGAAGGATTTATCAAAGAGTGGTTAGTTCTCAGTTAAAAAAATATGAATTGTTACTTTAACATTTGAAATCAATATACTAAATTAGATTCTAATATAAACACTATCTAAAATTACCTATCAAATAAAAATGAAGTTTTATGATTTAAATAAACACAAATAGAGAAAACCAAACTTGAAAAAATACAGTAGAATTTAAAAAAAGAGGTTCAGTCTCAAGCTAAGACTTAATCTTCTCTACTTGTTGATCACCTACCATCAAGAAGTATATATATAAATAAACATTCATCCAAACACTGGATTGGGTCAAACAAAAGCATAAACAACTATGAAGTTCAACTAGAACTCTTCCACAACTTTCTTGGGAGTGAAAAAACAAATAGGCCATGCAGGGACCTCTTCCACTAATATCTATGGGTATTTTTAGGTGTATAAGATGGTTTATGAAGATATCTATGTATCTTCTAGTTTTATATAGGAGTAAGTGTGTGTTCATAAAAAAATAGACACCCACTTCTATTAATGTAAAAGTAGTAAAAAAGTAGAGAAAAAATAAAGATAATAGAATTAGAAGGCTCTGTGTGACTGACAATGTAGCTAGGAACTCCTGGAAGTTATGTTGAAATGAAGCTCGAGTCGAATTTTATAAACAAAAAACAAAACAGAGTGTTGTGGGAGATTTTTTATTCTATTTCCAATGAAGTATAATATTTTCTTGATGATTTCTTCTCCTCACTTTGTGTGTTGCTACAAAAAGTTATTCAGTATGAGTGCTTAGCAGTATCTTCATGTTTCTGCATTTAGTATTTATTGAGTTTTTCTAAGGAACTTGACTTCTCCACACTCTTTAAATTTTTGATCAGGTATTAGATTTATACACTAAAGATGAAAAGAATCATGATCTCGATCACATCTATATACCTTGTACCTCATAATTCATTCTAACATTGATTTAAAGGTTGTCTACAAAAGATAGAAAAATCATTAAAATAAATAGAATTGCTAATTTTCATAAATATGACTATTAGAAATAAATTTGAATTTAAATTACAAAGTAAGAAGTGACGGTTTCTCTGAACGGTGACTTGGAATGGTGACTTGGAATGTTGTCTTAGAGGATTGTCTCGGGAATGGTGTCTTTTAATGGTGTATTGGAATGGTAAGTTGTTCTGATAGTAGGTCCACTTGAAGGTGACTCATCTATCAGTAGCACATACTTTGAAAAAACTCAGGATATCGTTAAGTCACTCTATCAGTATCTTAGCATGAAGATGACTCATATTTGTGAAAATTTTGAGTCGAGATGTCAGTAGGTTGAATAATAGTGTCTCATCCTTTGTCAGAATTCAGTATATGTGCTAACAGTGAGACAGCTAACAGTGAGAAATATTAACGGTAAGTCTATATAAATGGTATCTCATACTTAGATGACTTTCTTCCATTAGTGAGATGTCCAATAGTGAGACAATGAGTTCACATTAATGGTGACTTAGCCTTAACAGTGACAGTAAATCCACCTTAATGGTGACTCATACTTATACATATATTTAAAACCTATCTTATGATATAAAACACTAAAAGAATATATTAATATTATATATAAACATAATTAAACATGATTAAACATAATTTAACTTGATCGAACTTAATGAATCATTATTTTTTATCATTAAAACTAGAGGATTCCAACAATATCACATTTTTTGGGGATCACAAATCATGGCATTTACAGGTTATTCATAATGATAAATTTACAAAAGATAATTGTTCTTCTTAACACCTCATATAGAGAGATTAAATTATGTAAAAACAAAATCAAATAAAATTAAATACCTTTCTTAGATTAAATTCTATACTCATTCTCCCCCTTTTTGGATTATCAAAAAGATGAAAAATATATTAGAGTATAAAGAGAAAATAACAAGAGATAAAGAAAAAATAATATAGGAAAAGAGATAATTTATTTCATGATAAAAATATAGTACATTGAATGAGAAAAAGTTCAAAATACATACCTATCAAATAAAAATCCAAAATCAATTTTTCTCCAAGTAAGGATCCATGACTGATTTTCCCATATCAGTAGAAGTAGATGGAGGAACATGAGGTATAGAAGTGGATGATTTATAAAGATGATAAATGGGAACTCTAGAAGGAATAGTAGAGGTAATAACTTGAGTAGAAGAAGGAGGGGTTTTAATATCTTAATAGATAATAGAACTTAGATGACTAAGATCCTGATTTGGACACATGGGAAAAGGTTTTAGGGTTGCAGGAAGAGGATAAAATGGGCTTTGAGTGATAGAAGCTTGGAACTGAGGATCAGTTGACTGCTAGACTAAACTTGAAGGTAGATTCTCAGTCACAGGTCTAATGGGGAAGGCCTCTGGTGCTATAATAGTAGTACTCTAAACATGTAGGTTTGGATTCAAATGGTTTATGAAGTCCATAATTATCTTCCCACCTTTCTCCATAGCCTTAGTAAAATCATTCTTATTCTCTATGAACATATGAAGGGTGGGAGTGAGCTTCTTAAGCTATCTCACTTGTTCCTTGCAGGCTTGTATGACTAGAGGGAGCCTAAAATTCGCAAACAAGTATTTTAAATGACTATCTAATTGATGTTTGGTATAAATCCTTTAAAATTATAAATCTAATTTATTAGTGATCTCTTTTTTATCATTAGTGGCCCCTTTCATGTAAAACCTTACCATGTCATGGACATGATTACTATTTTGTCTATTTTTTCTTAATCTCTTCTGATATGAACTACCCATCATAGTTTGTAGTTATTCTCTAATCGCTGGTCTGATTATCTCAACAATCATGCAGTCAACAAGAGTATCGGTAGAGTTGGAGACACCTTTTAATTCCTATCTAATGATTGATCACAACATATCCAAGTTAAGAGAACGAGGCTGAGGTGTATCATCCTTAGAATATGTACCTCCAAGAATTTTGATAACACCTACCAAATATTCTTTATATTTATAAGGAATTACTTTAACAACAAGAATTATAGCATCCAACTCATCAATAAATATCTTATTCTCCTTCTTGAATTCTTGAATCTCAGAAACCATTTGAGGTTGAATCTGGGAGATAAATCTCTCGGACAGAATAGAAGAATCACTGTCACTAGGAATTTACACTAGATATGGTTGAGGTTGGATTATTTATTTGACAATATAACACAATTCTTATTTAAAAACATTAAAATCATTCTAGCTCACATATTCAGTAGGAAAAGATACAACTGTAGAAGCTAGAGTATAAGAAAGAGACATTACTGAATCTAATTCATCATTAAAATCTAGATAGTTTAACCCCAATGTGATGTATCCATGATAATTATCCCATTTATCTACTATTTTCACATCAAAAGGGGTAAGAGTTGCAATTTTAACTCTACAAGCCAGTTGGTTCCCCTCAACATGTGATTTCTTCTGAACATAAACTTGTTATTGCACTTGAACAACTAGAAAGTTTTCCTCAATTAACACTGAATCTAGAGCCTTTTTAGGGTCCAAAACCGGTTTATTTTCCACTAAAAAGTTTTCAGCAGGGGTTTCAGGTTCTATAGTAGGACCATGATCACTAATAGGATGATCAGCTTCACCACCAACTTTATCACTTTCTTCTTTTTCTTCTTATTAATTTGCATAAATTTCTTATTCTTCACCAGTCTCTTATTCCTACTCTTCTTCATCTTTCTGGTTTTCATTTTATTCTTCTACTTCATTGTCTTCTTCCTCTTCACTTTCACTTCCACCAGCATATTCAATATTCTCAAATTCCTCTGTCTCAACATCATCATCATCATATAGTATAGATTCTCTTGTAGGAAGATCTTTTGTAGGGATATGTTATCCATAAGTAATTCTTTCTAGTATTCCTGCAATGTCTGGACCACTTCTGTCATCAACAGGATATTCTTTTCCTTTATCTATCTCAGCTTTATTTTCCTCCTCATCTGAATACTCCACAACTTCATCTGGTCCTAGACTAGGGTTAGCCATATCTTTTGGCCTTGTGGGGTGTTTAATAGTATTGAATTAATTGTAGATTTTTCCATTATCTTCTATACATTGTATCTTATAATTATTCAAGATAATTCTTATCCTTTTATATATAGCCTTTTTAATGAAAAACCCATCACACCCTATGATAGTTTCTTCATCTTCAGTCACCACTCCTTTAAATTTTAACATGGAAGAGATAATATTATAATAGAAAATTGAGTTGGGCTTTTAATGAGCCTTAATCATATCAATCATATTCAACATAAGAGAACTACTTAGGTTGATCTTGTGTCCTTGCTTCATCAGATATAGAATATAAACATCTTGATACTTTAAAGATGAAAAATATCTTTTCCTTGGACACAATTGGTGATAAATAAACTTAAGGAGCAATCATCATTCTCTATTCGTTCTGTTTCTATTAGTATTTTGGTGATTCCATCACTGGTCAGCTCAGTTAAGGAAATTTCATTACTAAATATATCACTTGTAGGAGTAAAATTTCCTTGATAATCTTCAAAAATACCTTCATGAGGTACATTCAAGCATTCAAACCATTGATTAGAAGAAAAGGAAATCATTTTTCTATTTATTCTAGACTTGACCCAAAACATATCTATACCCTCAAGAATAAACTTTTCATATAGATAAAACTCATGAACTAGATTTGGATAAATAGGCATCTTTTTGTTATAGAACCATCCCAACCAACATTATTCTTGAAATACTTTCAGTACAAGAGACTTTCTTGATAAGAGACAATCTTCTTGCACTTTTTTTTTAGAATGACCATTTTGTTGGAATGATCAGGATTAATAGGTTTGGGTTTAGGATCACTTGGTTGGCCCTTTTTCTTCTTTGAAGTAAAAGAATCATACAAAGATGCATGAGACAAGAACATCAATCGAGTAATTGTGAAGGGTTTAGTTATAAGAAAGAAGTCATTAGAGGTTAAGGAGAGGAAGTTTTGGTTTAGGAAGTAGAGTAAGTGAGAAATTATTTGGACTGATTCAATTTTTATTATTTAGGGATTTCAAAATCATAAATCAAAAATACGGTTTTAAATAAAGTAAAAAAAATAGATATTTTAAGTCTGAGTCAGAAAAATAACAAAGTAAAGATCAGTAAGACACAATGGTGAGTGATAATGGTGAGTCGTCATCAGTGAGTCTCAATGGTGAGTCATCAATGGTGATTCATCAATGGTGAGTCACAATGGTGAGTCACAACAGTGAGTCATCAATGGTGAGTTACAATGATGAGTCATCAATGGTGAGTCACAATGGTGATTCATCAATGGTGATTCATAATGGTGAGTCATCAATGGTGAGTCACAATAGTGAGTCATAAATGGTGAGTCATAATGGTGAGTCATCAACGGTCTATCCCAATAGTGAGTCATAAATGGTCATTCCTAATAGTGATTCATCCATGGTGATTCACTCAAAATTGATCATCCCTAACTCATGTCTGATGTAACTCATTCTCTCAAAATTTAATGTCTTAGTAAAAATATCAACAAGTTGATGTTCAGTGCTAATGAATTCAAGAGTTATATCACATTTTTGATAATGATCCCTCAAAACGTTATGTCTTGCATCAATATGATTTGTTCTTGAATGAGAAAATGGATTCTTAGAAATTTTAATAGCACTTATGTTTTCATAGTTTATAGGAACATGAATAAATTGATATCTATAATCTAGTGATGCATGTTTCATCCACAAAATCTGAGCACAAAAACTACCAACAGCTATGTATTCACATTTGGTAGTAGATAATTCTACAGAATTTTGTTTCTTACTACACCATGAAACTAGATAATTTCCCAAAAAGTGAAATGTTCTAGAGGTTCTTTTTCTATCTAACTTACAACCATTAAAATCAGAATCATAATAAATAACTAAGTCAAATGGTTATACTATAGGATAAAACAATCCTAAGTTGGTAGTATATTTGAGTTATTTGAAAATTCTTTTAACAGAAAGTGTGAATCTTTTGGATTTTCTTAAAAAATAGAACACATACACACACTAAACATAATATCATGTCAGCTAGAAGTCAGGTAGATAAGACTTCCAATCATATCTCTGTAATTGGTTTGATCCACTTATTTCCCATTTTCATCAATATCTAATTTACAAGTGGTACTCATAGAAGTATCACTACTTTTAGTTCTATCCAAGACAAAAAAAATTAAAAGATCTTTAGTATATTTATTTTTATTTAAAATAATACCTTAAATATTTTGAAAATTTTAAAATCCAATAAATAATTTGAGTTCACCCATTAAACTTATTTCAAACTCATTTTTCATCATTTTTTAAAAATCAAGACATAATTAATTTTTTGAAGATCCAAAAATAATATTATCAGCATATATTAGAACAACTAAAACATCTTTAGATATTTTTTTTATGAAAAGAGTAGGGTCATCTATAAATTTATAAAAACCTATATAAATAAGAAAAGTGTTGAACATATCATACTAAGATCTTGGAGCTTGTTTTAAACCATACAAATATTTTGTTAATTTGAAAACATGGTTTGGAAAATGAGGATTTGTAAAACAGGGGGTTTTTCAACAAAAACATCCTCAACTATATAACCATTCAGGAATGAACTTTTGATATACATTTGATAATGTTATAAATTCATATGTGCTGCATAAGCTAGTAGTATTATAATGAATTCAAGTTAGGCTACTGGTGAAAAAGTTTCTTCATAGTCTATGCATTATTCTTGACTATAACATTGTGCAACCAGTCTGGCTTTATTTCTTACTATAGTGCTATATTCAACCACTTTGTTTCTTAACACCCACTTAGTGCCTATTTTCAAAGTGTCTTTGGGTCTATTAATAAGTTTCCAAAAAAAAATCGTTCAAACTGATTTAATTTTTCTTGCATAGCCATCATTCAGAATTCATAATTGATAACATCAATGATATTCTTAGGTTCAAGCAGTGACAAAAAGACTTGATGTTCAACCTGGTTTCTTAGAGAAGCTCTAGTTTGTGTTCCTTTTTCTAAGTCTCCAACTACAACATCTAAATAATGTCTTTTAAGAGTTAACAAATCTAAAAAAATAAATTTTAGTTACTTTGGGTTCCTTTATAATTTCGGGTTCCTTTTAGTCAGAATATGGAAATTTTATAGAATTGGATTTTTCTGCTACTTGTTTAATAACAGAATCGGATGATTTGGGATTAAAGTCAGGATTTGGCACACTGTCCTCAAAATTTTATAAGGACGTTTTGGATTCATGTGGATCTGTTTCATAAAATTTTACATGCATATATTCTTCCACACATTTATTTCTCTTGTAAAAGACTCTATAGGCTTTTCTATAGGTTGAATAACCTAGGAAAATTCATTCATCACTCTTAGAGGCAAGTTTTTCAAGATTTTATTTTGTATTGAGAATAAATACTTTAAAACCAAAAAAAATTGAATTAATTAACCTTGGGTTTCCTATTATTATGCATCTCATAGGAGGTTTTCTTTAGATTAGGTATAATTAAAACATTATTGATTATATAGAAAGTTGTATTCACAGCTTCTTTCCAAAAATAAATAGGTGAATCATATTCATTAAGAATAATTCAAACTATCTCTTGTAAAGTTTTATTTCTCATTTCTATAAATCCATTCTATTGTGGTGTCCTAGGATCATAGAATTTATGACTATATCCATTTTGTGATAAAAAAGATTCAATTTCTTGATTTTCAAACTCACAAACATGGTCACTTCTTAAGGTTTTAATTCTATGTGCACTTAAGTTTTCTACGGATCTAGCATACTTGGTAAAATAAGAACAATACTCACTTTTTTGAGATAAAAAGATGGTCCAAGTATACCTAGAAAATTTATTTATTAGAACATAGATATAGTGCTTCCCATTTAAACTTAAAACTCTAGATGGTCCAAAAAAATCCTTGTTAACTAAATCAAGAGTTTGAGAAGTTGAAACTTCTTTCTATGGTTTGAAAGATATTTTATGTTGTTTTCCCTTTTGAAAAAGGATTACAGACTTTATCATTTTCAAACTCTATTTTAGGTAGATCCTTGACTGATCCTTTTTTAGTAAGATTTATAAGAGAGTGAATGTTATAGTATCCTAGTCTCATATGCCATATCCAAGAATCCTTATGAAAGGCACTTTGGTAAGAAACATTTTGTGAGACTAAAGAATCCATATTGATAGCATAAACATTTTCCTTTCTAAAAGTAGTAAATACTAAATAATTCTTAGAATTGAAAACATTATAAGCATCATTTTTAAATTTAACATGAAATTCATCATCACATAACTATTAAATGCTAAGAATATTGTACTTTAGACCATCAATAAAAATAAATTTAGAAATTAAAATTGAATTGATGTTACATATTTGGCCAACGCCAATAACTTTCCCTTTTGCATTGTCACCAAAGGTGACATGTCCACTGTCAATCTTTATAAGGTTCTTGAAGCTAGAGTAATCCCATGTCATGTGTCTTGAACACCCACTATCCAAGTACCATAAGTTCTTATAAGAACTCTTCAAATATATTTTCTGCAAAAAAAAAAATTAAGCAAGAAAAGTCTTTGGTACCCATATTTACTTGGGTTTAGTAATATTAGTAATTAAGGATTTTGGAACCCATATTTTCTTTATGGGTATCCTATAAGAAGTTTGTAAAGTTTTATAAAAATAAACTCTATTGGGTCTAAAATAACTAGAAACAGTAAGTGATTTTCCAGTGCTGGAACTTGCAAAAAATTGCTCAAATCTAGGTATAAAAACGAATTTTACAAATTTATAAACAAAATTGTTTTTAACAAAATTTCTTTTCTCAAGTTTATAACTAATAGCAGTAGTATATTTAAGAGAAACTTTTTTTCCAAGAATTTGAGTTAAGGTATTTTTAACATTTGTAAATTTCTCTAAATCCTTATATAATTTCTCATTATAAAGTTTAATTTCAGTGTTCTCTTTGAGCAGTTGAGTATTCTTATCTTTCTCTATAGTGAGTTTAGATTTAACAGTAGTAGAAGGAGGATGTTGTTTCTTGAGATATTTATATTTATCTTTTAGTTCATTTCAAGTATCCTCAATCATTTTATAGTGTTCAAACATTTCTTTACTGGTAAGATTTTAATAATTTTTATATTCATATTCATCTCCAGAATAATAATGATTATGTGTAGGAGATACTAAGGTTAGCTTGGATGTGTTTTTCATAAAACACATGTTGTATTTTTCCACCTTTTCTTAATAAGATGCTTCAGATTCACTGGATTTTTCCTCAGAAGCACTCTAAGTATCCTTCATATCCTTCTTGTATTTTCTTTCTTTGTCTTCATATTTCTTCTTGTACTTTATTTTGGGATATTTATCATTCACATGTCCTTTTATTTTATACTCATAGTAAATTATCTCATTTGTATTCTCAATTATTTTCCAATCCTTTTTTTGTTTACATTTATTATCATATTTCCCTCTACAGATAGGCTTTCTAAAGAACTTATTCTTTCTATAGAATTTCTTAAATCTCCTAGATAGTTGATCCATTTCCTTATCACTATCTATTTATGAATATTAATTTCTGGAACTTTTAGTAGGAACTTTAATTTTCTCTTTTTGTTTGGATTTAGTGGTTTTGAAAGCCACAAACTTTCATCTAGGTTCATCATCTTCTTCTCTGTTAACATTCAACTCTTCCTCGTACATCATAAAATTTTCTATTAATCATTTAATAGGTAGTGAATATATGTCGTAGTATTATCTAATTTATATTGAGGTCCCTCTCCACCAATATGAAAGACATCTCAATATTTGAATGATCTATTCTTTTGTAGTGATTTTCTTTCCCAATGAGATCATTGTATTTAAAATATAATTGAACCTAATATATGTTAGAGATATTTTCATCAAGATTCATTTTGAATTTATCATATTTAATATTGTATGTGTTAAGCCTCATTTTTTTTAACATTATTGGTTTCTTCATGTGAAATAGCTAAAGTATACCAAATTTTAAAGGTCTTTTTACATGCAGATATCCTATTGAATTCTTCATCACCTATAGAACAATATAAAGTATTCATATATTTGAAATTATTGTTATAGTATTCCTTAGTTGGCTCGTCCCAAGTGTTTCTAGCAGTATCATGAATTTTATATTCATCGACTATAGTAGACCATATTTCAAAACCTATGATTTCTAAATGCATTTTCATTTTGATTTTCCATTGAGCATAATTTGTGTCATTGAAATAGGGATGTATGTTGGTAGCATCGCCTTCTTTTCTAGTATCCATGTTAAATAATAAAAAAAATTAAAGAACTACAAATTTTAAATTGGTGGAATTTTTGAGAACTTTAAAACAAAACTGAAATCACAGTTGAAAGGATTTGAAAACTTTAAAATCCTAAAATCTAAAAAGTAAGAACCTATGATACCAAATTTTGTTCAGAGTATAACACTAAAGAAGGGGTTAATTGAGTTACTATAAAAACAAATTCATAAAGATTCAGTAAAAAGTTCCCCAATTTGAAATACTAAACAACCCAGTTAACCAAAGGAGTAGTTTATAAAAGATTTGATTGTATGAAGGATTTCTAAAATAGTGATTAGTTCTCAGTTAAAATAATGTGAATTATTAATTTAACTTTTGAAATCAATATACTCAATAAAATTACAATATAAACACTATATAATATTAACTATTAAAGAAAAGTGATGTTATATTATATAAATACACACAAACAAAGAAAAATATACTTGAAAGAACATAGAAGAATTTAAAATAAGTGGTTTGGTATCAAGATGAGACTTAATCCTCTCCACCTAGTGATCACCTGACACCAAGTAGTATATATATAAATAAAATTTTATCAACACCCTAGATCGGGGTAAACAATAGCTTACACAATTGTCCAAGTCAACTAGACCTCTTCTATAGTTTTCATGGGAGTGAAAAAATAAACAGGCCATGCAGGGACTTCTTTAACTATTATTTGTGGGTAGTATCAGGTGTAAAAGATGGTTTATGAAGATATATGTGTATCTTCCAGTTTTTCACAAGAGTTAGTTTGTGTTTATAAAATATATAGACACACACTACTCATAATGTAAAAGTATTACACAAGAATAGAAAAAATAAAGAGAATATAATTAGAAGGATCTATGTGATTGGAAATTTATCTTGAAACTCCTAGAAGTTATGTTAAAAGGCATCTTCAGTCTAATTTCAGAAACATATAGAAAAATAGAGTGTCATGATAGATTTTATATTTTTTTCAAGTGAGGTGTAATATTTTCTCAATGAGTTCTTCTCCTCTCTTTGTGTGTTGCTGCAAAAAGTTCTTTGGTATGAGTTCTCAGTAGTATCTTCATGTTTTAATAGTTAGGAGTTCTTCAGTTTTTATCAAGCACATAACTTATCCACTCTATTTATCTTTTTGATTAGGTATTATATTTATACACTCAAGCTAACAAGAAGCATGATCTCGATCGCATATAGGTACCTAGGACCTCATACTGCAATCTGACATTGATTTAAAGGTTGTCTAAAAAAGACAGAAAAAAGTCATTAAAATAAATAGAAGTACTATTTTTCACAAATATGTCCATTATAAATAAATTTGAATTTAAATGAAAAACTAATAAGTGAAGGTGTCGATGAATGGTGACTTGGAACGATGACTTGGAACGGTGTCTTAGAGCGCTGTCTCATAAATGGTGTATTATAACGGTGTCTTGGAATGGTAAGTCATTTTGATAGTAGGTCCAATTTATGGTGGATCATCTATCGGTAGCTCATAATTTGAAAAAACTCAAGATATCATTAATTCACTATATTTTTATCTTGGTGCAATGATGACTCATCTTTGTGAAAATTCTGAGTTGAGCTATCTATAGGTTGAATAACGGTGTCTTGTCCTTTGTCAGAATTTAGCATCTGTGCTGATGGTGAGACAATTGATAGTGATACATATTAACGGTAAGTCCATATCAACGATAGCTCATACTTATATGATTTTCTTTCATCAGTGAGATTTCCAATAGTGACATAGTGAGTTCACCTTAACAATGACTTAGCCTTAATAGTGATAGTGAGTTTACCTTAATGGTGACTCATACTTAAACATATATTTCCAACCTTTCTTATGATGTAAAATACCAACAGAAGATATTAAGCTTATATGTAAACATAATTAAACATGAGTAAACATAATTTAAATTGATTTAACTTAATAAATAATGATTTGTGAGCATTAAAACTAGATTATTCCAACACATGCTTCTAATGATTTAGTTTTACAATCCCTATTCTAACCACCAAAATAATGTGTTCAAAACACATTATTGTGTAACTTTTACACTACCTATAAGTTTGTGTTAATAACCTAAAAATATAAATCAAGTATATTCATACATATCGAAATGCATAATATGTATATGGTATGTGAATTTTTCATATAAAAAAATGAAGTTATATGAAATTTAAAAAACTCTTCATGAGTAATCCCAAAGTGATAGATAGACAACCCCATTCACTTTTCTAGCCAAGGAAAGCCTCCTAGAATATAGGTTTTCCAACCATAAGTCCATCTACCCAAGGATACTTAACTCAAGAGGGAAATTCAGGAAAACACCAACACCTAATATGAAAAAATTATTCCCAACAACTACTCTCAAGTTCATAACTAAGAATACAAATTGAGGTCAAGGTAAATGGAAACTGAATCTTATGATATCAAACCCAGAATGATATAAAAGGTTTTATCCTAGAATAAACTTATCATATAAATGGGAATATAAAATATTCATATTTCATAAACAATTTACTAAAGTTGAACATCAAATAAAATTTAACAAAAAAATAAAAAAATTATTTATTTTTCCAAAATATAATACATTTATGAACTATTCATAAATATATTAATTATAAAAAATTTATAAATTAGCAAGAATATAAACATTTTATATTTATTTCATTATGAACACCTTTATATTTTATATTAAATATAATTTATATGTTATTTCATGAATTATAAAAAAATTATAATCCAATTTCTATTATATTATCATTTTATATAATCTAAATATCATATATATATATATATTAATTTATAAACCCTTAATAAATAACCACTTATGATTTCTAAATAAACCTTCTATTTCAATATCATAAGTCATTCCATTTAATTTTTTAAAAGGTATTTTAAAATATTAAAATATAGTATTTGGGAAAATTGATTCATAAACATTTATTTAATTAATTAAAAAAATTATTATTAATTTATTTATTTATAAAATACTTATAAATTAAGATATCTCAAAATAGATTTTATTATGATTTATAAATATTTTATAAACCATAAAATTCATTTAATATTTAAAAAAATTAAATATAGTTTTTACTTATACTTTCGCAAAATCCTTATTATGTGTACGGGTATCCTCCCTTTTACCCTTACACAGATGCTTTGCGTAAGGGTAACTGATGTTTTCAGATGCCTACATAAAGGTAATATAAAGGTTACCATTATATAGGTTGATTTGAAAAACCAAAACATAAAGGTAATACATGAATTACCTTTATGTATCTCCCTTTCATAAAGGTATTACCTTTACACAAATCATTTGTTTAAGGGTACTTTGAATATTTCATATGCTACATAAAGTTAAACATCATAGACCTTTATGAAAAATATATAATGCCTTTTCACATAAGGTTAAAGTACCAATGACCCTTATTTAAACCCCCTTTGTAATTGTACTACCTTGACGTAAATCATCTATGTAAAATTTACCTTTATATAGACCTTCTTTGTATAGGTATTGTGTAAGGGTAAATCATATTTACATTTAATCAAGGTGTCTGTTTTTATGAAATGTTATTTATTTCAGTTCTGATTTTTCTCAAAAACAAGTGATCAAATAACATTAAAAACTTGAAGAACATACCACATATACCACCAATTGGTTTCATATGATCATATAATGATCATTTGTAGTCTAATAAAACCCAAAACACTGGATATATATCTTCAAGAAATCAATGTGTTAATATTATATTAAAAAATATATTACATAGGATACATGACCTTTAGATACTTCCATATTTATTCTTTTATGGAATGTGCTTAAGTGATATCATGAGGAGTAGTAATTTAATTCACACTACCTTAGAGGTAATACATCATCCAATGGTGTAAGGACCCAATATTAAACATTATATTATCTAGTGTCTTTAGAATAGAAATAATTTATTTCATACCCTAAGATATTTTAAGTTTATATTCTGAGAGAGTAATTTCATAAATCTTACATAAAAATTCCATATATTACAAACTAGACACTTCTATTCATTATCTATTTTTTCCACCAAAAAAATTAAAAATAAACATGTTTTTTCATGGAAAATATTCACGAATTTAAACTTGATTTTTTCTTTTCCTATAACCATCATTAAACCCTGTGAGAAACATTTTAAAAAATGGGATGATTGAAAAATTATCATTAAGGGACATAAAAATAAAGAAATTCATTATTCTTATGAAAAACATTAAAACCCCTAAAATTCTTACCTTTATCACATTATTCTTTAATATTATGAAATACATAATTTCCACATGAAAAACACACATTTTTTGCTCAAAGTAAAATTCTAAAACCTATAGAAATAATAGATAAAACATGTAATAAACTTTAAAATCATTTTTATAACACTCTTTTATATAGAGTAACCATCATGGTTACGCATGGAATAACCATCATGGTTATACTTGGAGTTACCGTCATAATTACGCTTGAAATAACCATCGTGGTTATACATGGAATAACCATCACAGTATATTCTCATAATATCTTAGGAGAAACCTAATCAGTTAACTTCATCCCATATTTTTAATAACCATCATAGTATATTCCCATATTCTCTTAATAGAAACATAATCGGTTAACTTTATCACTTTACTCAATGCATTGGAGAGTTATAATGATCTCACCCAACCATGGTTTATCACAAAACCACCCTTCTTTGGTTAATAATGGAACCAACCATCCTTATTTTATAATGGAACCATTCATCATTATAAAAAATTAAAAAAAAACATAACATAATCATAAAACATAAAATCTTGCATCATAAAAACATTATTTTCACCCATAAGAAATAATTTTTGGATATTGATATATACCTTTTCTTTAAACCAAATTTTAAAAACTAAAATTCTCATGATAAAATGAAATAGGGGTTTTATTTCAATAAAACATGGAATATTATAAATTAATCCAAACATAAAATAATGATTATGGTGGCATGAAAATTCATTGTCATCATAAACATGAAAATAGAACATTATTTTTGTCTTTTTGTAAAAAAATCAAAACATCCCATAAAAATATTCCTTTTTAAAACCTATGAAAAAGGTAAAAAGAGACATAAAATTTTATTTATAAATATTTTATGTAAAAAAAACATCCATAAAATAACTTTAAAATATTTATATGGAAGAAAAATATATTTTTAAGTTAAAATTTAAAAAAGGATTTTTAAAAGAAAGTCTCTCACATTCAGTCTGACTCATCACGTACATTCTTTATCTTCTTAAATAACACACTTATATTAATTATATACTTTCTTAATAAACTTTTTCGTTATTATTATTCCTTTTATATAAATTATTATCATTTTATATAAAATTACATAATTATTTAATTTCGCATCAAATGTTTTGATGATATTCGGTGCATAAGTCCAAAATGACTTTGGCAGGTTGACTATGGTCAAATAGGTAATTATTACACCTTCCATAAAATAATAATTATGAAATAAATATTATTTTTATATATCAATTATACTTTAAAATCAAACCATTAAATATGGTTATGAAAAATTAACTATATTATAATCATGGAGACGGTAGGTCGTACATAAGCATTGATAACATTTCCATTTTTCAACGATCATTATAGAAAGAAGGTAATTATTATTTTATCATTATAGTATGATTATAATATCATAAATATAATATTAATTATTTAAATAAAATTATATATACCATCTATGTGATGTGATGATGAAAAACAAATTGCATCGCTTCATGGAGGTGGTAGTCCACACATATATACGTACAACATTATCAATTTTTAGTGAATGGAAAGGTAAGAAGTTAAATGAAATATTATATTTTAAGAATGAAAAATATGTCTTGAATATAATATATAAATATTAATTCCATAATTATGATCCATATGTGATAGATGATGATAGAAAATGAATTACATCAGTTTGCGAGATGGTAATCCATCGTACACACTGACGATGGATGGTTTAATTTCGCATTTGATGGAAGATGACATGGATATAGGTTATTAAATTAACATAATAACATATAAGTATATGGATGATAATTTTTTATTATTTTATCATGGTTTAATGATATTTTAATGAGGTGTAAAAAGAAACAAAATAAAAATGTTTGGTTAAGAACGATACCTCTTCCTTGGAAAACCTCTTATAGTTTACTCCAAAATATTTTATAGGTTGGTTTTATGATAAAAAAAATTCTCTAGTATGTGATTAGGGATGTAAATAACGTATTTTTTCAGGGATTGGATAGACCAAATGGTTCTTTATGTGTGTTTAAATAATAAGAAGATGTTCCCTTTTATAAGAGAGGGGAGGGGCACTCTTAGAATTTCTTAAAATATTAAATTAATATAAATTAATTTTGATGTCCAAATGGATAAAAATTAATAATATTAGAATTTAATATAATTATAAGTCTAAATAATCTCATCCAATAAAATTTGGACAATTTTGTATTTCATTTTTACACTTAACTTTTTTATTTAACCCTTTATTAACCCTTTTGACAATTACTGTAATATTAAAGTTTTTTACCCTACAAGGGTTTATAATATTACTATAAAATTATAAAAGACAAATAAATTGATAAATTTTTATTTAATTAAAAATATTACATTAATTTACTAAATATCATATTTTTAGGAATTTTAAATCATTTATAAAATATTATTAATTATAAAATATCATTAAAGTCATTTTTAGGACTATTCATTTACTTTGACATTAATAACATCAATAAAACCAAGGAATTTGAATAATATGTATCCAAACCTCCATTATATTTAATTTTTATCTATTAAATTCATCGATCACGTTAATTGTTTCAAATCATACTACTTTTAATATTTTTAATATCATTTATTTTATTTTTCAATTAATTGAATAATTAAGGCCGGTAGCATTATATAAGCATTTAAGTTAATTATTTTTTACTAAAAATTAAAAATAAATTATCATGATGAATATAAATATTTTATCTTTCAAAATACTATTTATAACCAAATATATCCTCTAGTTATCCCAAGGTTAAAATTATTATAGTTATTAAAAATATGAGTATGAAATTTTTTACTTTTCTTTACATTAAATATTTAAAAGGTCATAATCACACCTAAATGGAAATAAAATTATGTTTTGGGGTTATTTTATAGTCCTTTCTATATTATTTTTAACTCTTAATTAGCTAATTTACCATTTACTATCATAACATAATTTACTAAGGTTGTTATCCATATTAACCAAAAATAAAAGGGAAATATTTACTAAATTTGGACCCCTTGATTCCAAATATGGAATTAATTTTTAAATTTTCAAAACATATAATTTGTATGATTTAATTTAAAATCAAAATGGAAAAATGTGATGAAAAATGGTTTTTCAGAAAAATGCCCTTTTTAAAATGTTTTTAAACTAAATTAAAGTATAAAATTCATTTTTAAAATCACAATTGGATTATTTTAAATAAAAATAAAAAATGAAATTTTAAAACTCATCCAAATTGTAATTTTACTTTAAAATAATTTAAAATAAAATACATTTTTCAATAAAATCAATATTGTTCACTATTCACTGAAAAATCAAACATTTCGGAAAAAAATCAAAATTCCACCATGAGATAATTTTGATATGTTTATTTGAAAAATTATATTTATTTTATCAAATAAAATTTCTAAAGTTTTTAGAAATTAATTGTGTTATTCTCTCACAAAAATAAATCAAAAAACATTTTGATGAAAGTATAACTTTGAACAATAAAATAGTTTTACTAAAACTTGAGTACTTAATTCCTGATAATTAATCAATAAATTTGTATTAATTATAATATTTATATATATATATATATAATTAGTTACTATTTTTTATACTCACTAATTTAATGGCTAGGTTTTAATCATCATATATAAATAAAAATATTTCACAATTCATTTAAGCTTGGTGTTGTGTGTCATATGTGTTTTCGAATATAATGTTTTTATTTTAAATATTAGGATATTAAATTTTTCCCATTTTTATAAATTGTTTCATTTCAATTTGAACTCGGGCTTGGAAACTGGGGATTTGAGTTTACAAAGTACCTTTTGTAGAAATCTCACATCGTAAAAAGGATTAATAAAACTTCCACTTGGAAAGAAAGAAAAGGGAAGTATGAAAGCCGTCTAGAATAACACATAACTAGGTTTCTATGTAATAAAACATTGGTGGGAAGTGAAAAAATGGAAATAGAAGGAAAAAATAACACCTAAGGACTGAATGAGTGTGATATAGAACATAGTCATGATAAAGTTAAACATCCCAAAACTGTAAATCGGTGATAGGTTAAAGACCATTTATTTATCGATAAGAAAAGTAAACACATAATGTTTTTATTTCAAGATCATTTTACTAGAGTTGAGGAATTAATTTTTCTTATATAGTAAAATCATATGTAAATATACTAACTTGAAAAGTTGAATTTCGTCATTTGATCAATTTCTACCAAAATCTAATATCTTACTCCAAATGATGAGTGTTCAAGATGAATTTTTCATGCCTAAAGCACTAAAATCAACTTATAATGGATTAGATAATTCCATAAAATGGTAAAATGTTATTCCTCATAACTTTGTACATTAAAAAAACGAAAATGGTTATCATAGTGTAAGATAATTCCCAAAATGAATAAACCTTCATATGAATAAATACAACATTAATCACCGAAGCATAAACAATAACACCTAAAGATGTTCTTAAATCATTAAATAAATAACTAACCTTAAAATTCTCAAAATATTTCAGACTAATATTGAAATACAAATATTAGAATTATTTTATCACATATTCTTCCAAGATAAATTTAACATTTATCTGCAAATAACATCAATCATTCTTAACATCTCATGCCAAAAATGTATATTAATTAATCATATAATCTACAAGATATGATAGTATTTTCCATAAATAAACTGGATCACCATCCACATGTAGATCATATATACTTCTAAAAGATAATTCAATCTTGAATCCTCAAATAAAATCCCATTATATCATGAAATTTTATCCCAAAATATGACTAATATCCTAAAAAACAACCTTAATAATCAAAGATCGTATAAACCTTAAAGGTTATCAATACCTTTAAAATTATTTACACATAATAAAAAGATAATTATTCCTTAAATAAATTTTTCATATGTTAAACTTAAGTATTACATATAACTTAAACATCTACCAAAATAAAGGTATCCTAAAATATTCCCATCACATAAAACCTCAAACGGGGTGTCTAAACCTTTGAACTTATGATCAACCTTAAATATACCACTACATCATAAATATTGAATCCCTATATATAGGAACCTTAATCATTCAAAATTATTTGTTAATAATTCGTTTCCATCTTATTCCTTAATATTTCCTTCCTATAAAAAAATATGAATCATGTCCTAATATTCATCCATATCATAACATAAGTTGAGATAAAATCCATACCTTAAATATGTTATTTTTAGTTTCTTCATATTCAATAATAATTTCATTTAGAATTGATAAACATTCATATATATGGTATTATTGATCTTATTCTTGATCATTCTCCCTAGGACATCGATTTACATAATTCTCATACTTCCCGCATTTAAAACATTAAATTGATGAATTGGGAAGAACTTTATTCCTTTTCATGGAATTAACTTAACACGTCCTTTTTCCTTGGTATATTGTTTTTTTATTCCATCCTTTAACACATAAAAAACATATTCTTTTTAACATAAAACATTTTATTGGTTACTTATTACCACATTATTGACACATATGTTGTTGAATATTTTTACCTTTATGATCTTTATCACCTTAAATTCCATAGGTCTTCATTTCTCTCTTACTTGTTTCATTAGGAAACTCACATAAGTTCAAGTTTTTAATTATAACCTTCAATAGCTATTTAAGAGTAACCAAAATAGTTTTCACTATAGTTTCCACTTATTTTAGTTTCCCATACAGACAATAACTAAATTTTCCTTCACAGAAAATAACATCCTAACTTATAAAGTTATCAAAACAATACTCTGATACCAACTATAATGAATCTTCCTTAAAAATTATATTATCTAGTATCATTAGACTAGAATTCATTTATTTCAACCCCAAAAATATTTTAGGTTTATATTTTTAGAGATTTGGGTCATAAATCTTACATAAAAAACCCAATATTAAAAATTGGACACTTCTATTCAATATCATCCTTTCCCAATAAAAAAAACTTTTAAAAAGAAACATGTTTACTTTTCATGAAAAATATTCATGACTTTCAAATTGAATTCTTATTTTCCCTTACTCATCCTTAAACCCTGTGAAAAACATTTTAAAATATGGGATGAGCACAAGAATCACATTAATGGACATAAAAAGAGATAAATTCATTAGTCTAGTGAATAACATGAAAACCCCTAAAATACTTACCTTTATCACATTATTCCTTGAAATTATTAAATAAATCATTTCCATATGATAAACATGCCATTTTTTATCAAAGAAAACATTTAAAACCCATAGAAATCACAGATAAAATTTTATGAAACTTTGGAATCATTTTTATATCACTCTTACATATGGATTAACCCTTATGGTTACACATGGAAAAACCATTATGGTTATACTTAGAGTAACCAACAAAGTTACACTTGAAATAACCATCACAGTTTTACTTGGAATAACCATTATTGTATAATCCCATAATCTCTTAGGATAAACCTAATCAGTTAACTTCATCCCATATTTTTTATAACCACCATAGTATATTTCCAGATTCTATTAGTAGAAACCTAATCAGTTAACTCCATCCCTTTTCCCAAGGAATTAGAGAGCAATAATGGGAACATCCGACCTTGGTTTATCATGGATCCACATATAATTGGTTAATAATGGAATCACCCATACTCAGTTTATAAAAAAACCAAACTTCATCATAAAAAATTCCCAAAAACCCTATCATAATAATAAAACATAAAATTAGTCATTATAAAAACATTCTTTTCACCCATATGAAATAATTTTTAGATATTAATATATCCCTTTTCTTTAAACCCAATTTTCAAAACTAAAATACCCAGGATAAATTGAAATATGTTTTTTATTTGAAGAAAACATGGAATATTATATATGAATCCAAACATAAAATAATGGTTATAGTGGTGGGAAAATATATTGCCACTATATATGTTAAAATATAATATTCTTTTGTTTTTTTGAAAAAAAAAAGTCAAAAATTATTTAAAAATTCCTTTTGAAAACCTTAGAAAGAAGTTAAAAAATAGACATAAAATGAAATTTATAATTATTTTATTTCTAAATAAAAACATCCAAAAAGTAAAATTAAAAATATGGATATAGAATAAAAATATATTTTTAAGGGAAACTTTAAAAGAGGATTTTTAAAAGAAATTCCCTTACCTTGAGTATGAATCATCATGTACGTTCTTTATCTTCCTGAATAATAAACTTGTGTTAATTATTTACTTGATTAATAAAATTTTTAATTTATATTATTTCTTTTATATCACTAGTTACCATTTCAAATATAATTACTTAATTATTTAAGTTTGCATCAGATGTTTGGATGATATTATGTGCATAAGTCCAAAATCACTTTAGTAGGTTAACTATAGTCAAAGTGGTTAATATTACATCGTCTATAAAATAATAATCAGGGTATAATTATAAATTTATATATCAAATATTCTTTAAAATCCTACCATTAAATATGGTTATGAAAAATGAACTACGTTATAATCATGGAGATGGTAGGTCGTACGTATGCATGAGTAACGTTTCCATTTTTTCAATGATCGTTATAGAAAGATGGTAATTATTATTTTATATTTTAAAAATAATTATAAAATTAAATAAATATCATATTATTTATTTAAATATACTTATATATATCATCCATTTTATTTATTTATGATAAATGAATCACATCGCTTCGTGGGGGTGGTAGTCCACACATACGCATGAACAACGTTATCATTTTTTAGTGAATGGAAATTTAAGAAGTTAAATGATATATTATATTTTTAGAATGATAAATATTTCATTAATATAATATATAAAAATTAATTCCATAATTATAATCCATCCATAAGATATGGTGATGGAAAATGAATTATATCAGTTTGTGAGGCGGTAGTCTGTCGTACACACGAACGATGGTTTCAATTTACATTTGATGGAAGAGGAGATGTATATAGGTTATTACATTAACATAATAACATATTATTAAATTTAGGATACTGGTGCTATTATTTTTTCATGGTTTAATAATATTTTAATGAGGTGGAATAAGAAATAAAAAAATGCTTCGTTAAGAATGATAACTCTTCTTTGGGAAACTTCTTACGGTTTAAACCAAAAGATTTTATAGTTTTATTTTATGATCAAAAAAAAGCATGTAGTATGTTATATGGGGTGTAATTAAGTTATTTGGATGGTTATTGGATAAAAATTGGTTATTTATATGTGTTTAAATGAGAATAAGTTGTGCCATTTTATAATAAAGGGGAGGCGCACTCTTGGAATTTCTTAAAATATTAAATTAATATAAATTTATTTTGAGGTAAAAATGGATCCAAATTGATAATATTTAAATTTAATACTATTATGAGTCTAAATCATCTCATAAAGTAAACTTTTTCTGAGTTTAGATCACATTTTTACCCTTATCATTTTGTTTTATCACTTCATTAACCATTATGACAATTATCGTAATATTAATGTTTTCTACACTTTAAGGGTTGATGATGTTACTATAAAATGATAAAAGGTACATGAATGGATAATTATTGATTCAATTAACCATATCACATTCATCTGGATTAATAAAATATTTTTTTGAATTTTAATTAATTTACAAGATATTATTTATTATAAAATATCATTAATATCAATTTTAGTATTATTCATTTACTTTTACATTAATAACATAAATAAAAAAAATTAATTCAAATACAATGAATAAAAAGCTATATAATATATCATTTTAATCTAAAAAAATCATGGGTCACTTTTATTCTTTAAAATTATATGACTTTTAATCTTTTTAATATCATTTATTATATTTTTCCATTAATTGAATAATTACTATGTCAATGTTTTGTACGAATTTAAGGTAATTATTTATTCACTAAAAATTAATAAATTAATTACCATGATGAATATAAATCATTTAGATTTCAAAATAATACTTATAATAGTATATATCTATAGAGACTCTATTTTTTAGTTGTAATACTTTCAAATATTTATAGAAATATTTTCAAAGTTAGGCTCTGAGATGATGTGTGATTTTGAGACCTGGTGAGCCCAGAATTAATTTTATAAAAATATTAAATATATTTTATATCACCTATGCATATTTTTTTATAAATAATAGAATATCTCCTAAACATATTCTTGTATTGGAAATATGATACCACTATTGAGTCTATTACACAAGGTTTACCTTAGGCACAAGCTAAGGTTGGTTAGTATGGGGTATTCGATAGAGGTAACCATTGTTGGGTGCATTTAATTAAAATAAATAAATTATTTATTTATTTATTTTATTAAAAATCCTAATTAAATTCTCTATAATTAATTTATTATGATAATTTTCCATGGTTTGGCCACATAACCCTTGATAGATCTTAGAGAAGGAGGATAACATTCTTCATTGTAGAATCGGCATCAAACAACAAACGACGTTCAGATCAAGGATAATCATGAGTTGAATGAATAAAGTAGTGAAATCATCACCTTCATTTATAGTGGATGTATTATTTACCAATGATCAATCCATAATCAAGTTATATATAATTATTTGTGGTTTTATTCTTTTTTATTAAAATATTGAGCATGGATTTTATCTACTTTTGATATGTGATAATTGTTTTTCACATGAGCCCTGTAGTTTATTGATTATATTGATATGATATAATTATTCACTTGTTTCACATGTTATCACCCCATTTATATAATCATTCTCTCATAACTATTTTTCAATTATAGTTCACTTTTTTTGTGATTTTCCCCTCTTCGTTCGTTGCGCACTTCACCACTAGACAACGGGGTCATGGTTCAACATTGTTGGGGAAGGTTCGAGCATGATCAAACCACCAGATTCATTATGGTATCAAAAATATCACATGTATTATGGTTTGTGGATGGATTTATAAACAAGTGGGATTATTATTATTTTTTTGAATATATTGGATCGGTACAGTGGGTGTGGGTTCATGATTGAGGATGTGATTGAGGTTCGATGAGGACAGTGGTTAATCAGAGGTGGTTTGCGATCAGATCAGGGATCCCCATTTTCCCAGTTGATATGCAGTGATCACATGCGGTATGATGAGATAAAGTGGAAGTCGTGTAGGATATGAATTTGGAGACATGTGGTTTCTATGCCCATGGAGTTGTGTTATTATTATTATTTTAAGTAATAATAATTTATTATTATTATTATTATTAATGATAATATTGATAATTTATTATTCTTAATAATAATAATGATGAATTGAAGAGTGGGGTTCCCAAATTGAGAGAGGTATAATACCTCCTATATTAACGTTTCATGGTTTGATATTTTAATGAGATAGTTATGGCATTTTAATATCATTAATGGTTAAAATATTATAAAATAAAATAAAATAAACAAGAGTAAAATAGAGGAATCCCATGGTGGGGTGTGCTGCACGCACAAGTGAAGAGGGGGGAGTAATTCAGAACCTATCTTAATAAAAATATATTATTATTATTATTATCATCATCATCATCATCATCATTATTATCAAAACCCCTGTTTCGTTGTAACTTCTTCATATAGTGTCAGATTGATGAACCATCAGCGACATTATGACCCTAACAATGTGGTGGTCAATTCATCACCAATGTTGGATATTTAATTTTAACTAATAATGTGGTTCTATGAAGTACCCAAAAATATCATTATTTTTTTTTTTGTTGTAGTTGTTGTTGTTGTTATGGAATTAGTATCCGGCTTACATTACTCATGTGGTATTAGAATGAATAGTTATCTGCAATGTTGTGACAATGATGTTTGGGCGGTAGTTTCAAGACCAATATTAGGTATTTAATTTGTACTTTTTAATTAGTCCCATGTTTCACCATTTTAGTGTGATGTGGTGAAATGTGTTTTTTCATTGGGTGTCTGATTTTGGCAAGTGAATATCCTATATTGAGTGTTTTTCATGATGATCACAATAGTGTAATATTTTTTTCTATTCATGGTCGTTTTTAGTGATATATTGGTGTATTTATTTTTTTTATCCTATGGGACCAATGATGAGCCTCATGAATTCATCATCATTTTCTCCATACATACCATAGATGCTGGAAGTGCACAGGCACACCTAGGGGTACATTAGCACAACCTAGTACCCAGCCATATCCAGGTATATGTAAAGGCAGTGGAGTGGGAATACACATCTGGTAGACCCCATTACATTTATTTTACCTCTTGATAAACTTTTACCCCTCGTATCTTCTTTATTTTTACTAGGATTTTGGCCCATGAGAAGTCTATCTTGAGTATTATTCCATATATAATGTGATGGTTGCCTTAATAGTGGATTCTAAGATATTATGTGAGAGTTTCCAAGTGTGATTCTTCTTTAGGGGACACTCGAAGAAGGAAGTGATTAGGCAGGATCATTAGAGAATCTAGAAAGATGTGTAACTCTTTTGTCACATTAGGAGATGGGTCCTCTATCTACAAAGATGGTACTCCCCTATCATACGAGGGCATAGTTCCACCATACTAGTTGTGCAGATAGAGACATTGTTATCCTATTACACCAGGGCATGGGTCCTCTATTCATGGATATAGTACTCCCCTATCATACTAGGGTGTGGGTCCTCCATACTCATTATGTAGATAGAGACGATACTCCCCTTTCATACTAGGGAGTATGTCCTCCATACTCATTGTGAAGATAGAGATGGTACTCCCATGTCACACTAGAGCATGGGACCTCTATACTCAGAGATGGTACTCCCCTGTGGCACCAAGACATGGGTCCTCTATACATAAATACGATACTCCCCTTTCACACCAAGGAATGGGGTCCTCCATGCTTGTTGTGTAAATAGAGATGATACTCCCCTATCACACCAGAGTGTGGGTCCTATATCAACAGATACAGTACTCCCTTGTCGCACTAGAGAATGGGTCCTATATATGACTTATTTAGACAAACACATGAGATGCTTGGAATTGATGATAAACCTTTGGAACTACAGGTGGACTCATTATTCTTAAATGTGATGTGGATATGAAGATCCCCTTTTTCTCTTATTTGGGCTTCTTATTAAGCATATGTGGGTTTTCTTTATGCTTGTTATCACATATACTGATTGACATACCTTTTTTGTGATAATATGGCTACTTTTATCATGTCTTTTATTTCTCCCTATTCAATTTTCAGGGAATCCTACTAAGTGTGTATATACTCACCCCTACATCAGCTTTTCCCACACATGTCATGTATTATGCAGACAAAAAATAGTTAAAAGATTATTTAAAAGGATAATAGAATAATTTGGTTCATTTAATAGTGTATGGTGGTCCTGGCTTGGAGATCTGGAGTTGGTCTCTCTTAGAAATTATTTTCTAGTTGTTGTATGTTTGGGGAATATTTTCTTATTATACATGTATTTTTTCCTTTAATTTTCATATTGTGCTATCATAATCTTTTGTATTACCTATATCTTATTACATTCATATATTTTACTCTATATTTTACTATATTTTATCATTATTCCTCTTCACTTATTCATGGAGACGGTTGGGTATGTTCATACAGGTACTTTAGGCAAAGGGGTCCCATTTTAGTTATTCCTGTTGGTGCTTGGCGCTAGCCCCTAGCCTGTGGAGGTGGGATTCTGGTAGTTACAACTCATCCTGCTACCTACCATCCATGCCTCTATGGGTAGGATCTTAGTAGATTCGTATCATAGGTGTTTCAACCTTAGGATGATGTTTAGAGGTTTTTCCCCTTATGATGTTTAGTTGGGACTTAGGGAAATAATTTCAAAGTATCTCGAGTGAAGCTTTCTAGCTAGGGAACCTAATGTTAGTGTGGTGGTTGATGTATACATACACTAAAACTCTAAATACTTTCTTGTTGACTCAAGATACCAAGACATTAGTTGCGAGGATCAATGGTACATGCATCATAATATTGAGTCCTTTGACTACCCTTTTTGAGTCAGCTCCCCAGATATGATCTTTGATCATGGTACATCTTAAAAACTTTCAAGATGACTCGGTGATTATATCCAACTAGTAATTTGAGACAGTTTCATGACGATAACCAATTGAGTGATGAGACCTCATTTTAGGGGCCCACCCATGAGGTGTTTTCTCTAGGAGGGCATCAAGCAGTTATACCACTTGTTGAGCATCTCATAGATCCTTTTATGGATCTAGTATATGATCATCCTTAGTAGTCAATAGCTTCATAAGGGAAGGATGATGGTACACATAGGCTTAGTGTGTTATGTGAATACTAGTGATAGAGACCTATGAGGTTTCACAATGAGACAGACCCTAAGACAGTAGATATTTGACTCGAGGTAGTGGTCTAGGTTTTATGTCTTGTGTGGACCCCGACTGATTGGATAGATACATTGGTGAACATTCGTCTCTGTGGAGTGTCTTTTGGATCTATAGGTACCAAAAAATGACTCACCTATGTTTATTGTACATCATGGATTTAAAATATAGTGATCACTCAGGTTTCATGTTGATCCAAACTCCCTTTTTAGGATTTTGAGGTTAGACCTTATCTTGTGGATTAGATATCTAGCTTCTATAGGACCCCTTTATATGATGATCCTCATAGTGAGACCTCTCCTAGATTACACTGGGAATTGGTAGAGTCTTTTTATGGAGATTTTTTTCATGGATTCAAATATGAAAGTAATAGGGACACTTCCCCACTGATACATGTTCATGTTGAGTGATTTAATACTATGAGGGTGATTCAGTGCCACCCAAATTGAATATTATTGTGGTGTGGTAGATTAGTTCCTTTAAACTATATGATCAAAGTTATTTTGATGTTCTAAGGTGTCATATTGATCCTTGGTTATAGTGATTAAGTGGTCAATGGAATGAATAGATTCACATGGTAGGATCTTGTGGCTTAGTGGCATCAAGTGTGGTTTAGAGTACGACATGTGTCTCCAATGATCCAGGTGCAGTTATAGTACAGATTCATGAGCCACATTTCCCTTGACTTATCCCATTTTATAGACTTAGTGATACTGGTGGGGGCCTTTTTTCTTAACCCTTGTGCTTTAGGATCCTATAGAAAGGTTCGGTGGTCATACATTTCTATCGAGAGTGTGATCTGACTCTGTAAGTAGAGAGAGATACTTGCATAATATCTTTCTGTAGAGATAGTGGGACCCTATGATTTTTTCTTCAGTATGGAATGGTCGTTTACCATCCATTATAAGATGATTGATACTAGTGATTTTAGTAGTGATTTTAGTTTTTTTTCATGAAGTTTTCCTCCTAGGATTAGTAGTGATCCCTGAGCTGGGTAGGATGAGATCATTCATAAGAGGTTGAATCTACTTATATATCAGTAGGATAGTATTACCCTTAGAGCAATGAATGATTTGAGCTTCTATTTTCCTATAGTTGTGGAGGATTAAAAGGGTGTCCATATTGAGGATATACTAGGTTTACCTCACCATCGAGGGTTTTTTCAACAAGGACTTGAACGAGGGGCCACCTGATATCTATACTCGTATATCAGATGACCCTATATAGTTGTGAGAGCTAGAGGTGTAGTTGGAGGAGTCTATAAAGTAGGAGATTCATAAGTCCTGGTGTATTTTCCAGGGAAGCCCTATGTTGTTTGCCTAAAGGTGGATGAGATATTGAGGTCGGGTGTGGATTGGCATCACCTGATCTAGATGAATATCTTGAAAGAGTATCAACACTTGATAATTTATGAAATCTTCACCCAGTGGATGGAGGAAAAGTGGATCTCCATGTTTGACCTCAGTATGGGTTATCACCAACTCTAGATTCAAGAGATGGATGTATCAAGTGTGGCTTCCAAGAGCCATTGCAGGTTCTTTGAGTTATTGGTGATACTATGTTGAACACCCTAACAGGGTTTGTAAGACTTATGAGTTGGATCCTTAACCTTTATTGGATCAGTTCATGGTAGTCTTCTATGATTCCACCCTCATGTCCTCATCATTAGATTTGGAGCACGTGAGACATAGGAGGATGGTCCTTGTAACATCCCCAAATGATAAAGGGTTAAATGACTAAATGATATGACTCATGTCAACAAGGTGCACCTTCCTTTTCGGGAGCCTGTCTGATTAGAACTCCACAGTTAAGCGTGCTTGGCCTGGAGTAGTGATCAGGATGGGTGACCTCCTGGGAAGTTTCCCAGGGTGTGTGTGAGTGAGGACAAAGCACACTGGAAAGGACATGTGTTGGCCTGTGGGGAATATCATTAGTCAGATGACCCGTTCGGGCACGTGGGTGGACCCTGGGGTGGGCCCCACGTGTCTGCGGGGGCAACTGGTGGTGGTACCTGGTGGGCCAGGACCCGACGGCCATATTAAGGCGGGGTGTCTGTGCTGTCATCGGGACCCGGTTGTCACATTTGGTATCAGAGGCGGTACCCAGCCTTAAGTGCGCGGTGCACTGCCTGGGTTGAGATGTAGGGCCCACAACGAGGGCGTTGTGGTCTAAAGGGGGGGTGATTGTAACATCCCCAAATGATAAAGGGTTAAATGACTAAATGATATGACTCATGTCAACAAGGTGCACCTTCCTTTTCGGGAGCCTGTCTGATTAGAACTCCACAGTTAAGCGTGCTTGGCCTGGAGTAGTGATCAGGATGGGTGACCTCCTGGGAAGTTTCCCAGGGTGTGTGTGAGTGAGGACAAAGCACACTGGAAAGGACATGTGTTGGCCTGTGGGGAATATCATTAGTCAGATGACCCGTTCGGGCACGTGGGTGGACCCTGGGGTGGGCCCCACGTGTCTGCGGGGGCAACTGGTGGTGGTACCTGGTGGGCCAGGACCCGACGGCCATATTAAGGCGGGGTGTCTGTGCTGTCATCGGGACCCGGTTGTCACATTTTGGTATCAAAGGTCCGTCTCGTCACAGGGGGGTCTCAACGCAACAGACGGCGCGTCGATCGGACGCCCGGTCTGTGAGTTATTAGCCTTTTCGTCCCAGGGGCCCGGTTGGTTTCGTGAGAGAAACCAATCCCGGCCGTATCTCAACTGCACCCCGAACTCCCATAGGGTAAACCCAAAGGGACCGTTACTCAACGTAACCACCAACGCCGCTGACGGCTCGTCAAGCGGACGTCCTGTCTGAAAGATATCAGCTTTCCCGTTCCAGGGGCCCGGTTGGATTTCGGGAACAATCTAACCCGGCCATACTCCGACTGCATCCAAAACTCGGGCGGAGTATGTCAAAAGTTCCGTCTCATCAAGAGGAAGTCAACGAAACAGACGGCGCGTCAATCGGACGCCCGGTCTGTGAGTTATTGGCATTTTCGTCTCCGGGGCCCGGTTGGATTTCGGGAACAATCTAACCCGGCCATACTCCGACTGCATCCAAAACTCGGGCGGAGTATGTCAAAAGTTCCGTCTCATCAAGAGGAAGTCAACGAAACAGACGGCGCGTCAATCGGACGCCCGGTCTGTGAGTTATTGGCATTTTCGTCTCCGGGGCCCGGTTGGTTTTTAAAGAAAAACCAACCCGACCGTACTCCACCTGCGTCCAAACCTCGGGCGGAGTATGCCAAAAGATCCGATTCACTAAGAGGAACACAACGCGACTGACGGCGCGTCAATCGGACGTTCGTGGCTCAAGATATGAGCGTTTCCGCTCCGAAGGCCCGGTTGGTTTCGTGAACGAACCAACCCGGCCGAACTCAAAGTAACCCGAAACCTTGAGTGCGATATATCGAAACGACCGTCTCGATCCAAGGATCGCGTTGCCGCAGACGGTTCGTCATTCGGAGGTCCGAGGCTCAAGTTATGAGCCAAAAACCAAAACAGGTTCGAAACGGGGGGGGTCTGGGTCCGGGCCGACCCGGCCCGACCCCCCCCCCCCCCCCCGGGGCGGTGCGGCGGCGGCGCGGCGGCCTGCGGCGGCGGCGGCGGACGGCGGCGGTGGGCGGCGGCGGAGGGCGGCGCGGCGGCGGGCCGCGCGGCGGCGGCGGCGGCGGGCCGCGGTGGCGGCGGCGGCGGGCCGCGCTGGCGGCGTCTGGTGCCGCACGGGCTGCGCACGCGGGGCTATGCCCCGCGTTTCTCTTCTGGCGGCGCGGCTTAGCCGCGCCGATTTAAGTAACCGCCCCCTCACATGAGGGGGCCTGTTTGCGCCGAACCAAAGGGGGCTGACGCCCCCTTCCCTCATGAACCGCCCCCCTCATTAAGAGGGGGGTTTTAATGGACCGACCGGGGGATTTAATCCCCCGGTTTTATGACATCCGGCCGGCCCGCTGGCCGGCCGGTTTTTACCAACGGGACCGGAAATTCCGGTCCCGCCCTCGACTTCCGACGTCGCCGGAATTTCCGGTCCCGTTGGTAAAAACGGGCCGGCCAGCGGGCCGGCCGGATGTCATAAAACCGGGGGATTAAATCCCCCGGTCGGTCCATTAAAACCCCCCTCTTAATGAGGGGGGCGGTTCATGAGGGAAGGGGGCGGCAGCCCCCTTTGGTTCGGCGCAAACAGGCCCCCCTCATGTGAGGGGGCGGTTACTTAAATCGGCGCGGCTAAGCCGCGCCGCCAGAAGAGAAACGCGGGGCATAGCCCCGCGTGCGCAGCCCGTGCGGCACCAGACGCCGCCAGCGCGGCCCCGCCGCCGCCGCCACCGCGGCCCGCCGCCGCCGCCGCCGCGCCGCCCGCCGCCGCCGCCGCCGCCCTCCTCCGCCGTCCGCCGCCGCCGGCCGCCGGCCGCCGCGCCGCCGCCGCACCGCCCCGGGCGGGGGGGGGGGGGGGGGGGGGGGGGGGGGGGTCGGCCCGGACCCAGACCCCCCCGTTTCGAACCTGTTTTGGTTTTTGGCTCATAACTTGAGCCTCGGACCTCCGAATGACGAACCGTCTGCGGCAACGCGATCCTTGGATCGAGACGGTCGTTTCGATATATCGCACTTAAGGTTTCGGGTTACTTTGAGTTCGGCCGGGTTGGTTCGTTCACGAAACCAACCGGGCCTTCGGAGCGGAAACGCTCATATCTTGAGCCACGAACGTCCGATTGACGCGCCGTCAGTCGCGTTGTGTTCCTCTTAGTGAATCGGATCTTTTGGCATACTCCGCCCGAGGTTTGGACGCAGGTGGAGTACGGTCGGGTTGGTTTTTCCTTAAAAACCAACCGGGCCCCGGAGACGAAAATGCCAATAACTCACAGACCGGGCGTCCGATTGACGCGCCGTCTGTTTCGTTGACTTCCTCTTGATGAGACGGAACTTTTGACATACTCCGCCCGAGTTTTGGATGCAGTCGGAGTATGGCCGGGTTAGATTGTTCCCGAAATCCAACCGGGCCCCGGAGACGAAAATGCCAATAACTCACAGACCGGGCGTCCGATTGACGCGCCGTCTGTTTCGTTGACTTCCTCTTGATGAGACGGAACTTTTGACATACTCCGCCCGAGTTTTGGATGCAGTCGGAGTATGGCCGGGTTAGATTGTTCCCGAAATCCAACCGGGCCCCTGGAACGGGAAAGCTGATATCTTTCAGACAGGACGTCCGCTTGACGAGCCGTCAGCGGCGTTGGTGGTTACGTTGAGTAACGGTCCCTTTGGGTTTACCCTATGGGAGTTCGGGGTGCAGTTGAGATACGGCCGGGATTGGTTTCTCTCACGAAACCAACCGGGCCCCTGGGACGAAAAGGCTAATAACTCACAGACCGGGCGTCCGATCGACGCGCCGTCTGTTGCGTTGAGACCCCCCTGTGACGAGACGGACCTTTGAGACACTTCTTCGCGGGACCTTGTGATACTTGGAGTATTGACCAGTAGCTCGTGGAGCGGATCCGTGGTACTTGACAGTGGTGGTGCGCTTGGATGCAGCAGCAGACCCTTGAAGGTGGAGCGCTTGGTTGTAGCGGCGGACCCGCGATACTCTACGGAGTGTGTGCGCTTGGTAGTAGCGACAGACCCGCGACGGTGGAGACGAGCGTGCAGAGTACGGAGACCGTGTAGCCGGCTGAGACCTGACGACTGCTTGACCGACTCGACTTGGAGTGAGCCGACTAGCCCAGTGGACGGAGCGCCCGGTATTTGGCGGCAGACCCACGGCGGACGGAGCGCCTAGTAGTTGGCAGCAAACCCGCGGTACTCATCAGGAGGAGTACCTCAGTAGGCTATCTGGGTAGCGCCCGGTATTTGGCGACAGACCCTCAGCGGACGGAGCGCCAGGTAGTTGGCCGCAAACCCGCAGTACTCGACAGGAGGAGTACCTCAGCAGTCCTAGGTTAGTGAGCGGCAGCCTCGGAGTCGTGACAGGACCACTGTACACTCTAGAGACGGAGCTCTTCAGCAGTTACGGTTTCGATAATGAAAATCCTGGTTTGAGCTGAGTCAATGAATCTTTGCGTTTCCTCATGATTGAGATGGGTCACTTGATAACTTAGGTATATGTATGGGCATATACCTGGGTGATGGTTATCCGTTGATTTCATGATTTTTGTGTATCCTTGAGATTGGATGGGTTACTTGATGACTTAGGTATATGTATGGGCGTATACCTAAGTAGGGTCTGACGTTACTTCGTGATTGCTGCCTTTACTTTGTGGATATCCATGTTGGATTTAGTGAGACCTTAAGGGTCTCGGGGTCCCTACTGAGTAGTTTATACTCACCCCTGCACGGGCTATGCCCGCACTTCGTTGTGTTGGTTGCAGACGACGGACAGCGCAGATCGCAGTTGAGACTTGCGGAGCAGGTCGGTACCCGGAGGTGGACCACTGAGCGGACGTACCCGGAGTAGACGACAGGACCTGTGGAGTAGAGGAGCTATCTGTACCTACCCTTCAGGTAGGATCCGAGGCGGACGACCCAGGAGCCGCTTCGTTCTTCCAGCTGCTGTTTTTCCCTTTCGAGTTGTACTTTACAGTTGGGCTTGTATTTCCGGCCCCCTTTTCTTTTCCTCTATGCATTCCTACCTATGCTAGGATGCTAGAGAGAACCTTTGTGGTTGTGAACGTTAGCAGTGAAAGGCAGGAGACTAGCGCCAGTCTCAGAGACTCGGGCGTGTAAAATGTTTCAGGAGGAGGAAGTGCTAAGGACAGATGAATCTGCAGGGTAGCAGACGTGGAAGCAGAGCTTGGAGAGCAGCATGTGGTGGTGTACATTTCGACATGTTACGACCACCCGACTTAGTAGTCCCCGCCAGGCTCAGGGAGCAGGAGGGCTGGGGAGGAGAATAGCTGCTTTGCGGTCAAGGAGTGTGACCCAGGAGCTCTAAGAATGATTCGGGGTACGAATTATGTCTACTACGAGCTGCCATATCTATAGACATAGGAACCAATCATTCTACCCTTCCACGAATCATGTCCCAGACCTAGAGGTTCCGGGTAAGCCGTAGACTTGACCCTCACGTCTGGAGATACCTTTGGGAGGAGACTCGATAATCACGCTTACGCCGACGGTGTGATTTGACCTCGAGGCGAGAGTTTCGGTTGGAATCTCTTGGTGGCAGCGTAGAGGCCTTACGACGTTGATCTGGGTATGGTTTTGATTCACAAATCATACCCCGGTTGACTGTTTTAGGCAAACGTCGGAATGGGTTTTCCTTGGTCGGCGAAAAGGAAACCCTGGGCAGCACATGTTAAACTCAGACATAAGAGGGTGTGACCGATCACTCTTGAGTTGGTCAACCCTACCCCTGTGGCAGCAGGAGTTTGAGTTCAGTTCTAACCTAAAAAGGGAAACCTCTTGAGTTCGAGGGTGACGAACACGTTCTTATACGGTCTCAACCCGATGAGGTTTCGGAGATGTGGCCGAGGCGGCATGTTATCTCCGAAGTTCGATGGACCCTTTTGATCTTCAGCAGGGTAGGCGAGGAAGTTTACCGCTTGACCCTACCACCTCAGTCGCACCGAGTGCATAATGTTCACCACGTGTCTCAGCTGTGGAGATACGTGTATGTTTCTTCACACGTCATCGACCCCGGGGAGTTGGACGTCGATGACAGGGTGACAAGTACGGAGGTTCCTGTGGGGATCGACGATCGACAGGAGCGGAACCTAGGAGGATGGTCGATTCCTCTTGTGCACTTTCTTTGGCAGTGCGGGAACCTCCAGGTGAGCACATGGGAGCGGAAGGCTCTGATGCGTGCTCGGTACCGCTTTGTTTCCCTAAGTCTGTGGTGAAGCTTTACGGGGACGTAAAGCCCTGTGGTGGGAGTAATGTAAAGACCCGTAAATTCCAAGGAAATTTTTTTTTCTTAATTTTCTTTGGAATTTTACAAGAATGCAGTTTCTGACGGCACCTGATTCCGAGGCCCGGTGTGCCCGGAATCATTTTCTGAAGTTTTGGCTCGGGTACGTTCAGTGAACGGACGAGCGGGTTTTTCTATCTTTTGAACCGGTGCCCGGAATCGAATTCTGAGGGCACCGATGAAATCGCAGCGCCGGTATTCGCTTAGAAACGCCTCTTCCGGAGTTGCGTTTGCTCGGGTGTGGTTTTTAATTTTCGGGCTTAAAGTTAAGAAATAAAATAATTTTGCGACAACTTTATTTTATTTCGCTTAAGCCACTTGGAAGCCACTTGAAGCCACTTAAAGGCGGCTTGAACTGAGTTGAACTGGATAGGATGCTATCCAGAAATATCCTACCCCTTGGTAGGATATTTGTGAGGTGGGGCCCGCACGAGCCCCGCCGTTTCTTTCGCTAAGTAACGCACCCGCGAAAACCCGTCAAAGTAACTGAAAAGTCAACCGACGCGTTTTCTTTAATTCTTAACAGACCATTTAATTGGGCGGTTTATTTCGTGAATTAAATGGGCTGTTTCATTCGTTGAATTAATTCAACGAATTAAATGGTTCGTTACTTACGCTTTTACGTTTGTTGGCATGTTTATAAAATAAGACCAACCTAAAAATCCTTTGAAAGGATTTGAGAGGATCCTTGTTTCTTCATCTCCCCGCGAAGAACACGAAGAACGCAAAGAACGCCGGCGACCGGATTTTGACGACGCACACCGTGATCTGCGACGTCAACGAGCCTTACCCGCGACGTTCTTCGGCGACGCCTCTTCTTCCGCGGCCGATCCTCGTTCGGCAACTAAGATTGGCGACGCGACGCCGGATACCGCGTCGACGCGACGATCCCCCTTCTTCCGCGACGAGCAATCCCGCGACGACCTCTCGTCCGACGACGACGACAAGGTAGGGGTTGTTGATTCTTTATTATTCTTTTCTTGATCGTGAATAGCAAGTATAACGTGTGGCTTAATTTATTTAAGTTGCGTTATTAATTTAACGTGAGGGGGGCCGGACCGCACGAACACGGCCGAATCCCCCCTCCAACGTTCTTGTTTAAATTCTTGCGATGGAAGCAAAGTGGTGTGGTGCCGTCGCACCGCGCGGTTTACCGTGCGTTTAATTTACGCAACGCCGTCGCGCTTCGCCGAGGAGAGACTTCAAGAACGCGACGCCGTCGCGCCGCGTTGGGAGGATTCATGGCACGGCGAAAGGGGCGCGGTGCCGTCGCACCGCGCCGGACGATGAACACCGCGGCCGGTTCCGGGCCGCGGCGGGACGAGAAGACCGCGGCCGGTTCCGGGCCGCGGCGGGACGAGAAGACCGCGGCCGGTTCCGGGCCGCGGCGGGACGAGAAGACCGCGGCCGGTTCCGGGCCGCGGCGGAAGGAAAGACCGGCGGCCGGGCCGCCGGAGTCGGAAGTCGAGGGCGGGACCGGAATTTCCGGTCCCGTTGGTAAAAACCGGCCGGCCAGCGGGCCGGCCGGATGTCATAAAACCGGGGGATTAAATCCCCCGGTCGGTCCATTAAAACCCCCCCTCTTAATGAGGGGGGCGGTTCATGAGGGAAGGGGGCGGCAGCCCCCTTTGGTTCGGCGCAAACAGGCCCCCTCATGTGAGGGGGCGGTTACTTAAATCGGCGCGGCTAAGCCGCGCCGCCAGAAGAGAAACGCGGGGCATAGCCCCGCGTGCGCAGCCCGTGCGGCACCAGACGCCGCCAGCGCGGCCCGCCGCCGCCGCCACCGCGGCCCGCCGCCGCCGCCGCCGCGCGGCCCGCCGCCGCCGCCGCCGCGCCGCCCGCCGCCGCCGCCCGCCGCCGCCGTCCGCCGCCGCCGCCGCCGGCCGCCGCGCCGCCGCCGCACCGCCCCGGGGGGGGGGGGGGGGGGGGGGGGGGTCGGGCCGGGTCGGCCCGGACCCAGACCCCCCCGTTTCGAACCTGTTTTGGTTTTTGGCTCATAACTTGAGACTCGGACCTCCGAATGACGAACCGTCTGCGGCAACGCGATCCTTGGATCGAGACGGTCGTTTCGATATATCGCACTCAAGGTTTCGGGTTACTTTGAGTTCGGCCGGGTTGGTTCGTTCACGAAACCAACCGGGCCTTCGGAGCGGAAACGCTCATATCTTGAGCCACGAACGTCCGATTGACGCGCCGTCAGTCGCGTTGTGTTCCTCTTAGTGAATCGGATCTTTTGGCATACTCCGCCCGAGGTTTGGACGCAGGTGGAGTACGGTCGGGTTGGTTTTTCCTTAAAAACCAACCGGGCCCCGGAGACGAAAATGCCAATAACTCACAGACCGGGCGTCCGATTGACGCGCCGTCTGTTTCGTTGACTTCCTCTTGATGAGACGGAACTTTTGACATACTCCGCCCGAGTTTTGGATGCAGTCGGAGTATGGCCGGGTGAGATTGTTCCCGAAATCCAACCGGGCCCCGGAGACGAAAATGCCAATAACTCACAGACCGGGCGTCCGATTGACGCGCCGTCTGTTTCGTTGACTTCCTCTTGATGAGACGGAACTTTTGACATACTCCGCCCGAGTTTTGGATGCAGTCGGAGTATGGCCGGGTTAGATTGTTCCCGAAATCCAACCGGGCCCCTGGAACGGGAAAGCTGATATCTTTCAGACAGGACGTCCGCTTGACGAGCCGTCAGCGGCGTTGGTGGTTACGTTGAGTAACGGTCCCTTTGGGTTTACCCTATGGGAGTTCGGGGTGCAGTTGAGATACGGCCGGGATTGGTTTCGCTCACGAAACCAACCGGGCCCCTGGGACGAAAAGGCTAATAACTCACAGACCGGGCGTCCGATCGACGCGCCGTCTGTTGCGTTGAGACCCCCCTGTGACGAGACGGACCTTTGAGACACTTCTTCGCGGGACCTTGTGATACTTGGAGTATCGACCAGTAGCTCGTGGAGCGGATCCGTGGTACTTGACAGTGGTGGTGCGCTTGGATGCAGCAGCAGACCCTTGAAGGTGGAGCGCTTGGTTGTAGCGGCGGACCCGCGATACTCTACGGATTGTGTGCGCTTGGTAGTAGCGACAGACCCGCGACGGTGGAGACGAGCGTGCAGAGTACGGAGACCGTGTAGCCGGCTGAGACCTGACGACTGCTTGACCGACTCGACTTGGAGTGAGTCGACTAGCCCAGTGGACGGAGCGCCCGGTATTTGGCGGCAGACCCACGGCGGACGGAGCGCCTAGTAGTTGGCAGCAAACCCGCGGTACTCATCAGGAGGAGTACCTCAGTAGGCTATCTGGGTAGCGCCCGGTATTTGGCGACAGACCCTCAGCGGACGGAGCGCCAGGTAGTTGGCCGCAAACCCGCAGTACTCGACAGGAGGAGTACCTCAGCAGTCCTAGGTTAGTGAGCGGCAGCCTCGGAGTCGTGACAGGACCACTGTACACTCTAGAGACGGAGCTCTTCAGCAGTTACGGTTTCGATAATGAAAATCCTGGTTTGATCTGAGTCAATGAATCTTTGCGTTTCCTCATGATTGAGATGGGTCACTTGATAACTTAGGTATATGTATGGGCATATACCTGGGTGATGGTTATCCGTTGATTTCATGATTTTTGTGTATCCTTGAGATTGGATGGGTTACTTGATGACTTAGGTATATGTATGGGCGTATACCTAAGTAGGGTCTGACGTTACTTCGTGATTGCTGCCTTTACTTTGTGGATATCCATGTTGGATTTAGTGAGACCTTAAGGGTCTCGGGGTCCCTACTGAGTAGTTTATACTCACCCCTGCACGGGCTATGCCCGCACTTCGTTGTGTTGGTTGCAGACGACGGACAGCGCAGATCGCAGTTGAGACTTGCGGAGCAGGTCGGTACCCGGAGGTGGACCACTGAGCGGACGTACCCGGAGTAGACGACAGGACCTGTGGAGTAGAGGAGCTATCTGTACCTACCCTTCAGGTAGGATCCGAGGCAGACGACCCAGGAGCCGCTTCGTTCTTCCAGCTGCTGTTTTTCCCTTTCGAGTTGTACTTTACAGTTGGGCTTGTATTTCCGGCCCCCTTTTCTTTTCTGCACTTGTAGTTACTTTCCGCTTGCTGACTCTGTGGTGGTTGTTACTTATAAAGGCAATGCCTTCCCTGTTATTGGGATTTTACGCCTTGGTGCTAGTCGCCAGCCCCTGGCCTATGGAAGGCGGGCTTGGGGTAGTCACGGCACGGGCCCCGAGGTCGGGTCGTGACAGTCCTAGACATGCTCTATGAGTTCAATTCATGTGGAACCTCTCACTAAGTCTGTTCTAGATTCAAAGTTATACTTCTTAGGATATGTCTTATCAGACATGAAAGTGACATTAAACCATACATAGGTTGTGGCGATGTGAGATTGAGGTTCACCCAGGGAATGGGTATGGCAGAATATGCTCACAATGAGGTTTTTCATCTATTATTATTGAGTGAGATGATGGAGCAATTGACCCTTTTGGGTGAGGATGGTGTAGCGTACCTCCAGTAGATGGTTTTTACCCCTTCACTTCTTCAGTGAGTTATGGAGGCAGGATTTGGGGATATTGAATGGGATATCTTTCATGATCATATATCCATTGGATAAATTACTAATGAATTCCTTGAAGGTGGGGAGCATTACATCTTTGTTTAAGGAAATTTGGTGGCACTAGTCATGCCATGTTAATTGATGTGGAGGAGGTTTTTTTCCTAAGTAATACACCCAAAAGAATGGTGGTTGTACCAATATCATTTATCCAAGATGAGGGAAAATCTTTAAGGATCGTATGACCTTTTTCTAGTTACTGCATCAGGTTATTGAGGTGGTGTACTGCTAGAACCTATGATTTCAATTAGATTGGGTTTTTACTATTCTCTAAATGTCACAGTTGGGGAGGTATGTGCATGAATCATTGTACAATACTACCCTGAGTAAGAATATCCATGAGAGTGTATTTTATTTTTTCAAAGATTTGGTGGTGTTGAGAAATAGTAGAGAAAAATCCTTTAAGGAAAATATTTTCCTTCAGTGCATGTTTTTTTGCGGCACAGGAAATCATTGGGGGATCTCAAGGGAGAAATAGATCTAGATATAGGCTCAGTATCCCAACCATTTTTCTTATTTTGTGCTTTTAAGGGATGAAAAACTTTGAAAAGGGAATAATTTAGAGACACTTTTTTCCTAATAAAACTTTGGAATATTTATAGAAATATTTTTGAAGTCAGGCGTTAAGACGGAGCGCAATTCTGAGGCCTAATGAGACCACAATTAATTTTATAAAAATATAATATATATTTTATATCACATGAATGAATTTTCTCATAAATAATAGAATATCTCTTTAATGGAGTCTCATATTAGAAATATGACACCACAATTGATTCTGGAATGTGATTTTTACCATAGGTGTGACCTATGTTTGGCCAGAGTGAGACACCTGGTAGAGGCAGTCGTTGGTTGGTGAATTTAATTAAAATAAATAATTTATTTATTTATTTATTTTATCAAATGAAATAACTGAATCCTCTATAAATAACCTCTTATGATTATTTTCTATGGGTCAGTTGGATAACCCTTTCTAGATCTGATATAAAGATGAGAATATTATTTATTGTTGGATCGAAATCGAATAATGAACAATGATCAAACCAAGGATAATTGTGAGATGAATGAAAAACATAGTGATATTAGGACCTTCTTTGATAGAAGATTAATTATTTACCAAAGATCTATCTATAATCAAGGTAGGGATCATCATTTGTGTTTCCCCTTTTTATTATAATATTGATCATGGATTTTATATGCTTTTGATCTGCGATAAATTTTGTTCACATGAGCCCCAAAATTTATTGATTATATTGATTTGGTATAATTATTATTTTATTGCACATGTTATTAGCCTATTAATATAATAATTGTCCAAGAAAACTTGTACAATTATTTTTTATTTTGTTATTATGATTTTCCCCTCTTTATTCATTGTGTTTTTCATTATTGGCTAATAGGACCATGGTTCAACATTTTCAGGGTGGTTTCGATCATGATCAAACACCCATATTTATTATGGTAGTATGGACTAAATGGGGATCAAAAAAATTTGGATGGATTGATGAATGAGTGAGATAGTGTTTTGTGAATAGATCGGATCAGTACCACAACTGTGGGTTCACGATTGAGGATGTGATCGAGGTTTTATGAGGATAGTAGTTGATCATAGGTGGTTTTGGATTGGATTATAGATCCCCATTTTCCTGGTTAACATGCGGTGATGATGTGCAGTGCGACAAGATTAAGTGGAAGGTGTACAGGGGATGTGTTCAAGGATGTCTAGTTACTATTATTGAGGATTTATGTTATTATTATTATTTTTAATTATAATAATGTTTTGTTATTATTATTATTCTTAATAATAATAATGTTGAATTAAAGAGTGGGTTACCCAACTTGAGAGAGGTAGAATACCTTCTGTATGTGTGTGGCATGGACTAAGAATTAGATGATAGATTTATGATATTTTTATATCATTAATGGTGATAATATTATAAAATAAAAAAAGAAACAAAATTCAAATAGAGGAATCCCGTGGTGGGGTGTTCTACACAAACAAGTGAAGAGGGGGAGGGGGAGTTCTTAAACACCTCTCTTAATTAAAATATAATATTATTATTAATATTAATATTAGTATCATTATTATCAAAACCAAAATTCCACTATAATTTCATTGTATGGGGTCGGATTGATGAACCGCTGGTGGTATTACGACCCTGATGATAAGGCGGTTAATTCAAGAAAAAATTTGGATATTTAATTTTGGATCATGGAGTGGGTCCAAAAATCACCCAATAATATTATTATTGTTCTTTTTTTTGTTATGGAATTTAGTATGTGACGTACATTACTTATACGGTATTGAAATGAAGAACAATTTTTAGTGTTGTGACCCTAGTATTGAGGCGGACATTTCAAGACCAATATTTAGTATTTAATTCAGACTCATGGCTTAGTCCCACGAAACATCATTCGAGCGTGATATAGTGAAATGAATTTTTTTCACTGAGTGTCTAATCTGGGAAAGTGAATAACCTATCTCAAGAATTTTTTTCATGAGGATCATAATGGTGTATTTTTTGGCTGTTTGTGATGACATGCCAGTGGATTAATTTTTTAGTTCGTCGGACCGACAATGAGATTATTGAATTCATAAAGATTTTGGCTAGATATGTTGTGTACTATAGAAGTGCATAGACATGCCCAGGGGTACACGGGTATAGCTCGGTACCCGGGTATAGCCCGGTACACTATCATGCAATAGAGTAGGACTACACACCATGTGGACTCCATCCATACTCATTGTATAGATGGAGATGGAAATCCCCTATTTCACTGGGGTGTGGGTCCCCTATCCATGAATATGGTACTCCCCTATCATACCAGGGTGTGGTTCCTCCATAATCTATGTAGATAGAGACATTACTCCCCTATGACATTAGGGAAAAAGTCCTCTATCCATGGAGATGGTACTCCCCTAACATACAAGGGTGTGGGTCCTATATACTCATTGTGTACATAGAGACTGTAATCCCATATGGAACCAGAAAATTGTTCCTCTATACATGGATATGGAACTCCCGATTCGCACCAAGGCATGGGTCCTCTATACATGGAGATGTTACTCCCCTATCACACTAGGGTGTGGGTCAATGATCATTGTGTAGATAGAGACGGTACTCCCCTATTGCACTAGGGAATGGATCCTCTATCCATACATAAGGTACTCCCCTATCGAATCAAGTTGTGGGTCACCCATGTGACTTCTTAGGACAGACGTGTGAGACACTAGGAATTGATGATGGACCTTTGGAGCTGTAGGTAGACTCATTGTTCTTAGTTGGGGTGTGGAGATGGAGATCCACTTTCTCTCTCATTTGAGATTCTTGTTGAGAATATCTATTTTTTCATTATAGTTTTTGTCTCACATGCTGATTGACATATCTTTTTGTGATGAGTTTACTACTTATATCTTGTCTCCTATTTCTCCCTCTTTTGTTTTCAAGGCATACTACTTGGTATGTATATACTCACCCTTGCATGGGTTTTCCCTCATATGTCATATCTTATGTTGATGAAAAACAAGTTGGAGGTGATTTTAGAAGATCATAGGGATATTTTGGTACATTTGGAAGCACACGATGCTCAAGGCTTGGATATCTGGACCCAGTCTCTCTCAGCATTTCTTTTCAAGTTGATGTCTCATTGGGGTATCTTTTCTTTTTGGGTGCGTATTTTTTCCTTTACTTTTCTAATTACATTATCATAATATTTTATATTCCCTAGAGGTCATTACATTAATGGATTTTACTCTATATGTTACTTTATTTTATCATTATTCCCTTTCACTTATGCATGGATATGGTTGGGTGTGTGCATATAGGTACTTTAGGAAAAGGCCTCCCAATTTAGTTATGCCTTTCTAGGCTTCTCGCCAGCCCCTAGCCCATAGAGGCGGGATTCGGTAGTTACATATTGGCCTTCTGATGGATAGGTGGGCCTCGATGGGTCTATTCAGGATAATATCCTCATGGTTATACCCATGTTAAAATTATTATAGTTATTAAAAACAAGACTATAACATTTTTTACTTTTCTTTAAATAAAATATTATAAAGGTCATAATCACATCCAAATTGAAAAAAAACCATAAAACCAAATCATGGATGAGTATGGATGGAATGTACTCGTCTAATAAAATTAAGGAAAGTTTTAGTGTCATTTTCTAGTCATTATCATATTATTTTTAACCCTCAATTATATGATTTACCCTTTATCATTGTCATTCAATTTACTATAGTTGTTATTCATATTGACCAAAAATAAAAGAAAATTATTTACCAAATTTAGAACTCATGATTTCAAATATAAAACCCAATTTTCAATAATTCAAAACAAATAATTTTCATGATTTAATTTAAAATAAAACTGGAAAAACATGATGAAAAAAAATTTCATAAAAAATAACCTTTTTAAAAAAATTTATACTATATTAAAGTATAAAATACATTTTAAGAACCATGATTGGATTATTTTATATAAAAATGAACTAATAAAATTTTAAAACTGGTCCAAAATAAAATTTTACTTTTAAAATACTTGAAAATAAAATACATTTTTCAATAAAATTTATTTTCACTATTCACTGAAAAATCAAACTTTTTAGAAAATTATCAAAATTTCACCATAGGATAATTTTGATATGTTGATTTAGAAAATGATATTTATTTTATCAAATAAAAATTATACAAGTTACATAAATTAATTATATTATTTTACAATAAAAAAATCAACAACCATTTTGATACAAAAATAACTTGAAGAATAAAATGGTTTTACTAAACCTGAAGTTCTTATTTCCTAATAATTAATCTATAATTTTTTATTTATTATAGTATTTATATCTAAAATTTAAAAATTAGTTAATTTTATACATACTCACCAATTTAATAGCTAGGTTATAACAATCATATTTAAATAATAATATTTCACGGTTTGTTTAAGATTGGTATTGCATGTCATACACATTATCAAACATAATGTCCTTATTTTAAAATCTCAGGACATTAAAAATGGATCCATGAATTATTCACGTGGATACCCAAAATTCAAATGGGTGTTAGTTCCTTATAAAATAATATAAATGAAGTTCCATGGTGGATATAGTTTAGTAGAGGCTCATGTACATCACACACACAACAAGAGAGGATCACATTCTCTTATATAGAAAAATTCCAAGGCTCCTCCAATTCATACTGCATCATATATGTTTATGATAATTTGGGTATAATTAATTAAAAAAATCAATGAATTTAATTCAAATCCTTTAATCCATTCCTAATTTATTGTAACTGATGAATAAACCATATGGTAGAAAATAATAACATATATATATCATACATGAATATATATTATATTCAATCATTACATGCATGAAAAATACATTCATCAAATGAATGTATTAAATATACACTTATATATATAATATCATATTTTATATATATATATTATTCATCATATTCATGTGTACATACATCTCATGTATGTATATTTTAGTGCATATCCAACAACTTCATATATAAATATTTTTGTTCCCAGTATGATAGATGTGAAAATAGTTTTTGAGTCTTCCATTTCAAATATTTTAAGTAATTTCTTGTAATAGTTTTCTTGTGATAAGAAAATGTAATCCTTGTCTTGAGAAATTCACAAGCCAAGAAAGTACCTCATTTCGCCATGCATAATCATTTTAAACAGCATCTTAATTTCTTTTTACAACCCTATATAGTCTTATTTGATATTCCCTACAAATATGATATCATCAACATAAACAATCACAATGAGGGAAACCTCTTGATCTTATTTTATTTAGAGGTTGTTGTCTAATATTACTTTTCTAAAATTCAACTTATTCAAGAAAATATCTATCTTATAATACCAATGTAACATCTTATTACCTTCTTTTAGGTATTTATCAACACTTATTTTGATCTAAGGATTAAATTTTTTTTCAAATTAATGGAGTTAGGGTATAAATTTATCAAATGTGATAAGGGGTGATTTTCAGGTCTGGGTTGAGTTGGAGGAATTTTATAAACTTTTCTATTGAAACTGGACCACATAATGCCTACTGGAAATATTCACATCATGAACAGGTTACACAACATGAATCTCTTATCAGGAAGATTTTGTGAGTTTGGTTTAGAGTGTAAAAAATTAAAAGCTGTGAATTATTTTCCTGATGTAACATGGTTAGCATTGGTATTTTTAACCCAAGGAGACACTTTTTCGACATATATTCACCCAAGACATTCACATCATGAATCTAGGAATCACATCATGAATTCTTCAAGTAAAATGATTTTATTTACGCTACACACTAGAACCCTTCCTCATTCGATGTGAAGACCTCTCTCTCGAACACTTTGGTTATTGGATAATCTCTATCCTTATGTATCATTGTGTTCAGCATTTAATCTCCATGGCAGTTATGTTGCTTCTCCCTAGTAAGCGGTCTTTCTGTATCATCATTGTTATTGATTACAGCAGCAGCATTAGTTGTGTTTATGGATAGGATTGTGATTAGTTCTTTTTTAATTGATCATTTTTAGTTTTCCCTCATTCTTTAACTTTCAATGGTAGATATTCTTGTTTCCATTATTCTATGTTGAAGGAAATTAGGTTTCCTCTATTCTTGAGGTAGGTGTTTCTATACAAGAGGTTAATTCCTGAATGGTTATATATTCTTATAAATTCTTTTTCTTTATTCAATGAAAATTAATTATTTGAAATTAGAATTGTTTTGTTGGATGAGATTCATTTTTTAAAAGTTTTTTTCTTTAAAATGGATTTGTGAACACAAAGTGTTTGATTAAATGATTTAAAATGGGGATTTTGGTTTTTTAAATAGGTTTGAAAACCTATAAGCAAAAAATGATTTAATGTGGAAATGTTTTATTAAATGTGAGAATGGTTTTTAAATGGATTTTTAAAAATTTATCACATTTGGTAACCTTGTGTGCATTGGGAATATACTTGTCACTCTTTGTGTGTGTAATTCCATGAGAGGTTTTATGTCACTTTAGTGTGTATAATTTCACTAGATGATATATTGGTTGGATCCACTTAAGGCCTAGATTGGGTATTTTCTTCCATGTTTAATACATATTCCCAAATCTTATATACCAAATGGTGTTCTTTTTCATTTATGATTGGTTTATTGCATGATTTTATATTTCATGGTTATTTTCTCAAATGATTATCACAAGGTGTATCCATGGTTTCTTAACTATTTTATTTCATAATTTTTATATTCTTAGATTTGGTGAATATTGTGTGATTTTATGAAAATCAAATGAATGTTTTATAAAATGGTTTTTATTTATGAAAATTCTATGTAAAATGGATTTGTTTTAAAGCTAGAATTAATTCATTCTTGATATTATAATTTGTATATATTCTATGGTGGTATCCTAATGGGTTTTGTGCTTATACCCTAATTTTTCATTTGGATGATTATAGATATTGTTTTTCAGGACTCAAGTAAAGGTAAGGTCATTTTGTAGCATGTTAGTTTCTCATATTATCATCATCTTTTTAGAGGGATGGTTTTGTGATAACGGATGGTCACACAGGGACTTTTTTAGACTTTTCTTGATTTATCTTTCTAGTTTTACATGTTTGTCTTGAATTTTTATGTCTCATGGATATTATCACTTACTTCCACGATGTACCATATTGTTTTTTCTTATTCAAGTTTATCATGAGACATTTTATTTCCCTTTTTTATAATTCACCATGTGGAAGACCACCTTGGTTGACTTGTTTAGTTGACCTAGGTTGGTTTTTTACAAATTGTTATTAGAGCCACATCTTATCCTGAAGTGTTGTGACACTACCTAGGTTTAGTTTTGTGTCTTAGTAGACAAGAGTTAGGACCATATGAATTCAAATAGTAAATTCATGAGGGTACCTAGCTAGCTTACCTTTGTGACTAAATTTTAGTTACTATGGATGGTAAAGGTTTTTTTCCAAGCTTGATACTTGGTGGTTGAGGTTAATTGAATGAACTAGATATGGGGTTTATTTAAATGGACCCATTACTTCCTTTTATTAATTATTTTTTCATAAAATACATAACTTCTTTAAATTATTATTTTTTTAAAATAATTGATATGTATATATAATACCCCAAGTTTTTATGGACTTTTTTTCATGAATAAATTAAATTTTCATTTATGTATTTCAATGTACTAAGCCAAACATTTCTTTCACATGGCATCGACTTGGAATATGTCACATGGAACCAACACAGCATATGATACATAGAACATATACTCGGCATACGTTACACAAAACACTGACTTGGAATATGTTACACGTAACACTGACTTGGTGTACGTTACACACAACACTGATGTTTCTACGAAGCATCATTTTATTATCATAATTATTAAACAAGATATTTATAACCTAGCTATTAAACATAGTAATATGAATAGTAATAAATAATTTTCAAATATTTTTTATAATTTTTTTATATAAATAAAACATATTGATAATGAAATATATGATTTTCTGGTAAAGTCCTTATATGTTTAAAAATACTATTTTCTCAAATAAACTACTTTTCAGGTCCTTCTGTGAAAAATAATAAAATATATTTTAGACACATTTAGAAATTGTATTTGATAAAATAAACTTAATTTTTTAATTTAGAATATCAAAATTATCATAGGTCAAATTTTTGGGATATTTCTGAGAAACTTCATTTTTTGATGAATAGTGAAAAATACCAGATTTTAATTTAAAACTACTTTTTCATATAATTTATATATTAGTATAAATTATATTTTAATTATTTTAAAAGTTTAATTATATAATATTTTTATAAATTAATACAATTTAGGTAATTGGAACTAATTTTTCCTTGAAATTGGATGTAAAAACTTAGTAAATTTTTGATCATTTTTACTTTAAAAACCCTCATTATCGACCCGACTGTGGGATTAATTTTAAATTAATTTCTATCAATTTTGTGATTGGAATTTGAAAAAATAGATTCCATATTTGGAATCATCATAATTTCTAATTTCTAATAATATTAACTTATTTTTTGACCAAAAATATTTGTGAAACTGATTAAAATTAATTACATCAATTAAGGATAAATTAAGCTTAATAAGAGACTAAATCATAACCTTAAGGCCTAAAACGACCTATAAAATTGTCCAAAATCCATTTTATATCCATATGTTTACCTTATACTCCATCTTATCAACTTTTTATCATTATTGGATCCACTTTCAATATGAAAAAAAGTGGGTGGAATTCTCTCTTCAAATATTTACAAGTGTGCCGCTCCTCCTTCCCTATAAAATTCCACCACCTATCCCTATTATTCACACCTCTCAGACCACTTAATTTCATAAAATATCTTCCCAATAAACTTAAAAAAATCCCCCACTTCCTCCTAGAAGCCTCAAATTATACATAAAGTCTTCCAAGAAATCATTTTGGCACAAACCAAAAGGAGTTACCCAATTAAGAGGTAATGCCTTCTCTCAAACTCCATTCTTTTATTTTCCTTATCCACCCCATACACTCTATTTATTCCATGATTTTATAAAAAACCAGTATCCTAAATATACTAGGATGTTTTATGCTAAGGTTTCAACCTAAAATTGTACACACCTCCATCTAATAGGTAACGAATATACTATTTACGTGTACGGTGAACTACCACCTCACTAAACGATGAATGTTAATTTTTTATTTTCCACCTCTTATGGTGGAAATTATGATAGAAAATATATTTATATATTTTATATATTATTTTTATTATTTATTTAATATTATTAATTCCTTTTAAAACATATATCATTTTAGCATCCATTTGGTGCAAATACGATAATTTCATTTGAGGAAGTATGGACTACCACCCCCTCAAAGCGATGTGATTCGTTCACACACTATATGGAATATATTAAGGATGGGTTTAGTGAAAAAAAATATAATATATATGATTTAATAATGATGATATAATAGTGATATATATATATACACATATTTAATTTACCTTCTTTCTTTCAATACGATAATAAAAATGGAAACAGTGTCCATACGTACGTACAGCTTACTGTCTCCATGAACGGTGTATTCAATTTCATACTTCTGTATTTTATAGATTATTATAATACACATATAATGAATATAAATTATATTTATATCATGTCATAAATTCTATAATCATGATATAATTATAAGGACCAAATATATAACAAATTAAGACACATACGAAGAACAAAGAGGATATTACCTAAAGTGGAACCTTAACATAGGATTATTAACAAGAGGGTAATATAAGGTCATAATAAAACCATGTATGGTATTATATATAATAATATGGTTATTTAAAATATATATAATAAATTTATATTTATTATACAGGTGTTTTGAATGAGTATAATGAGATTCAATACACAAGGTAAGGAGATTTCATCTCACTTTTTATTTCTGTGAGATTCAAGATTTTTTCACCACCTATTCCTTCTGTGTGGTGTGTATACTATACATGGATGTATTAAATGAATATTATAATTAAATTTATAGTTATTTACATATCCATTTTATGATCTTTATTTCATGGGGTTTAGGTTTCAAAAGTTACCAAATCGGTAAAATAGTTTTGTCTCAATTTTCCTTATTTTAGACTCATGTTTTTTTATGCACCTAAATTCTTTTTTGAGGTGTATATACTTCCATTTTACATGTTATATCATTAATATACATATTTTAGGGATATTTTAAGAATAATTTAATTTCCTTTTCTAACATGTAGAGTATGATCCCAAGTAACCAAATGGTAATAGTTTATTGAAATAATCTCATCGCTTTTTGAGATTGTTAATGATTATGCTTCTTTGATAAAATATTACGATCCATATCTCAAGAAAACTCATAAATTTTATTCTTATATGGTTATTCAAGATATCCTCATGTATTAGTACCATTTTTTCACTCTTTGGTACTTAATATAATGTTTTTAAGAAAAATATGAATGTCTCTCTCTTCGGTCAGAAATATATTGATTCAAAAACCATGTTTTCAAAAATGTTTTCAAAAGATATTTAAATATCATTTTCAATGAAAAATGATTTTAAAAAAATTATTGCTTTCAATTATTCCTTTATAATTTTTCAAAGTTATTTTCAATGAAAAGGTTTTTCAAAGGGTTTTATGTTTTAAAAAATCATTTTCCAATACAGAACAGATACTTTCCTAAAGAAATGTTTTTAAAAGATATTTAAAAATTATTTACCATATAAGATAACATCCATTCATGTCCCTCATTCCTTTATGGGGAAATTATTCAATGTTTCCATTATTATTCTTTCGCTGAATGGATTATCTTTTGATGGAATAATTTTTATGAAACCCATTTCTCTTTCACGGGTTATATGATTTTGAAACCCGCCTCTTTTCATAGGTTATTTTTATGATGAAATAATTATGGAACATGTATCTTTACATAGGTTATTATATGATTACATTTTTATAATACCCATTTCATTTAATGGGTTATGATATGATTAGTTATGATCTTTCGGCACATGTATGTATGATTTCATTATGAGATGGATGGAACCTATATCTCCCTCCAATGTATTGGGTAAATATTTATATCTCATGAGAAAGACATGGATGGAACCAGAAATGAACTCATTTTAGTATTACAGGGATGGAATGTGGAGTGAATTCAGTTTAGTAATACAATGATGGAATGGGGTGTGATACCAGTTCAGTAAAGTAATTTTTCCACTAAGATGGCCTCAGTATCAATGCCTTGACTACAATAGAAATAATTATATATTATTATGTTTCTTCCATAATTTCATGTTTTAATCCTATATTATGATTTCATGGATTATGTTCTTTATTTATTTATGATTCATGTCTTATGAACTTCCAAGATTTATGCCATGATTAATGTTTATGGTATTTGATATGTAGGTTATGATATTTTATTTTCTTGATCATGTTCTCATACCCTTTTAATCTAGATTTTTTTTACATGTCTCTATTATTTACCCTTACTCAGCATCTGATCTCACCCCATTTTATGTTTCATTTTCCCAGGTTATAAAGATATGTATTATGTTTCATGTGTCTAAGAAGTGTGTTGGTCAAGAATAACCTAGTGGTAGATAATTTAGCTCACTTATGTATTAGTGTTTATGTTTCCATGTTTTCAAAGGCACTAGACTAGTATGGTCTTTGTGTGTCTATTTGTATAATGTTTTAAGTATTTTTTAAATGTTATGTAATGTTAATGTATGAAAAGTTATGGTCTTTATAGTTATTATTAGATAAAATTTTTAGTTAACCTTTGGAAGATTGGATGGGAAAACCTTAGTGATAACCCTAAGGACATGTTTAGGTATAAGTCTAAGGATAAGAAAAAGTATAGGAAAATGTCTGGGAATTTTGGTAAAGGATGGAGTGAGTGGTTTCCTAGAAATACATCTATGTCTGGATACTACAAGTGGATGTGGATTTGGAATAGATATACCTAGGGGTAATAACTCCAACAAGATGTTATAGTTCTGACTCAGGGTAATCAGGTAATGACAATGGGCGTTAATACACATCTGGTTTAACACTCCTGGGGGATATGCTTTTGAAATTCATAAACTCTTCATGAAACATCATAAAGGATTTAAATAGAGTTTTTCTATTAATAACCAATGATAAAACTAAGGTGTCATATATTAAGAAAGGTTTCATTATTTAGACATCCTATAAGTGAATTTTCATGATTATGTGTTTCCAAAATATGATAATTGTTTTTTACTCTATTAATTTGGTTTTAGTCAATGGTCAGAACCCAAAGGAATCATGTTAATGGTGATTATGATGGAAAGTGCAATTATTTTTCTTCTGAGCAACTGAATGATATGGGAACTAGAATAAAAAACATTGTTATTATGCACACACAACTTTCTCAAACTATGAATCATGGTGTAATAACAAATTATCAAAGGAGGGAACAGCATTATATTGAGTACTTCATGAGGCAAAATCCAACTTATTTCATAGGGTCTTCTGATCCACCTATTTTTTAACAATAGATCAGTAATATTGAAAATATATTCTCCATTCTCCAATATTCAGGGCATGAGAAAGTTATTGTAGATTATTATCATTTATAAGGTTAAATGGACCTGTAGTGGGCTCTAATCAAGAATACGAGGCAACAATATGATATTGAATACATGGGATGGGAAGAGTTCAAGAAATTATTTTTCAATAAGTAATTTCCTTTAATTATTCATAAAAATGTAGAGAAAGATTTATTTGAGTTTAATCAAAGGTATGATGAATCTTTTGGTACCTATAAGGATAATTTCATGAGACTTGCAAGGTATGCTTCATGAATTATCAACCAAACCAAAAGTAAAGTTGATAGATTCTTCAGTGGCTTAAAGAAAAGTCTCAGAAGGTTGTTTTCCATAAGATACTTTAGTATCTATGAATAGATTGTGTGTTGTGAAATAAATGTTTAAATGGAGGTTGGAGTCATGTATAAACCTCATGGTTTTAACAAGAAAAGGAATATGGAGTTCTAAGGAAACTCTAAAAACTATGGAGAAAAGATGATGAGTTTTCATTTATTCTCTAAGTGTGTGAAGAAGCATGGAGGAAATTTCCTTAAGTGGTATAATATATGTTTTTTAAGTGTGGAAGGGAAGTCCATTAGGAATTTGATTTCCAAAATGATGGGAAGAAGTTATCTAATGTTGTGAATGGGGAAAAGAAACACAAAATTAACCTCCCATGATTCAGTGCTACAAGTTTAAGGAGAATGTGCATTATGCTAACCACTACCCAAACCCAAGGTCTGGTGATGATGATCAGATTCAACAACCTCTTAAGCTGAGGGGAAAGGGGAAATATCATGAAATCTCTATTTCTAATGAGGGGTACAATAACTATGTGATTAAAGATACACTTACCATTCACACTAGAACTATTAATGTCATGTTTTATTCGGGATCTACCCACTATTTAATATCTAAAGAATTTGATAAGGGTGTTAAGATTACACCAAAATAATTATATATGTAATTAGAAGTGAAAACCCTTAATGGTACGATGATTGAATCTCAAGTCTATTATTCCTCTCTGGTTGAAGTTTGTGGGAATGTGATTCCTATAAATATTTTCATTCTTCCTTTGGTTGAATTTGATTTCATATTAGGCATGGATTGGATTTCTTTACATTAATCCCACATCAATTTTCAAGGAAGGGAAGTTATGTCTTTTATTTCAAACCCTCCTATGATCATTCATCAATGTGATGATACATGAACTTCTTGGGGAGATTACATCCAGTTTATGGATATTAATTCCCATTAAAAAGGGTTTTTTATCTCAAATGGTTGGGGAGAAAATATAAATTGATGATATAAATATTGTTTGGTATTTTGTGGATGTATTTCTGGAAGAGTTTCCTAATATTCAACCAAAACAAGAATTTTATTTCTCAATAGAACTCATACCTAATTCTATGCCAATTTCAACGACTCTGTTTAGAATGGATCTAATTGAGTTGTAGGAATTGAAGAATAAAATCCAATAAAACCTTGATAAGGGATTCATTCATCTAAGTGTGTCCCCTTGGGGTGCACTAGTTCATTTTTTGAAAAACAAATATGGATCAATGTGACTATAAGTTGATTATAAGTAGTTCAACAAGATCACAGTCAAGAATAAGTATCCTCTCCCCTGTATTTAGGACTTATTTGATCAACTACGTATAGATCAATACTTTTCCAAGATTGAACTTCATTATGGATATCATCAATTGAGGGTCAAGAATGAGGATATACCCAAGATGGAATTCTGTACAAGATATGGTCACTAAAAATATATAGTGATTCCTTTTGGTCTTACTAATTCCCCTACAATCCTCATGAATTTAATGAATATAGTCTTTATAGATTACCTCGATCAGTTTTTGTTAGTATTTATAGATGATATTATTATCTATTCAAAGAGTAAGGGAGGCATGGATATCACTTGATAATTGTAATAAATACCCTAAGGAAGTATAATCTATATGAAAAAATTACAAAGTGTAAATTTTGGATGCAAAAGGTTTCATTTTTGGGTCACATAATCTCAATATATGGTATAGTAGTAGATCCATCAAAGAGGAAGGCTATTGAATGCTATCCTAGACCAACCATGGTGACTGGGATCTATAGATTTCTTGGTTTAGCTGGATATTATAGATGATTTGTGTAGAATTTCTCACAACTATCTTATCTTATGACCAAGTTATCTCAGAAGGGTGTCAAGTTCCTATGGATAGATGGATGTGAGTAAAATTTCAAGGAATTGAAGAGAAGGTTAATTAGTAAACCTATGCTTACATTACCCTATAGGGGAGAAGGGTTTTCAATCTATAGTGATGCATCCAATAAGGTATTGGGATGTGTTATTATACAAAATAACATGGTTATCGCTTATCCCTCATGGCAGTTGAAGATTCATGAGAAAAATTACGCAACTCGTGATTTGGAGTTAGAAGCGGTAATTTTTGAATTAAATATTTGGGGGCATTATCATTATGGAGAAAAGTATGATATATATACTAATCATAAAATTATGAAATATATATTCACATGGAACGAGTTGCACATGAACCAGAGAAGATGGTTAGAGTTGATAAAGGATTATGACTGCTCAATACATTAACATCATGGGGAAGAAAATAAGGTGGTCGATGGTTTGAGTCAGAAGTATAATGCTAGATTATCCATGATGAGTATCACAAAAGATCTAATATTTTTGTATTTTTAAAGGATGGATCTAGAAATCCTAAATTAAGAGGAAAAATATTATCTTTACCAAATGAATGTTCAACCCACTATCCAAGTGATGATTAAGGAGGCACATAAGGAAGATGTAGAGCTGTAAAAGAAAGTTAGAAATGTTCCTAAGTTTAACATTGATCAGGATAGAATGATAAGGTTTAGAAACCGTGTATGTATTCCTTCCATACTAGATTTGAAGAAGGATCTATTAGATGAATCTCATAGTTCTTTATTCTCTATTCATCCTATAAGTACGAATATTTAAAGGGACTTGAAATAATACTTATAGTGGGATGGAATGAAGAGATATGTCACAGAGTTTGTATCTCAATGTTTGGTATTCCAACAAATTAATGCTAAAAGACAAAAGTCAAAGTGTATGTTTTATCCATTACCCATACCAAAATGGAAATGGAAGAACATCACTTTGGATTTTTTTCATTGGAATACCCAAAACCTCTAAAGGGTTTAATGCTATATGGGTGGTAGTCAGTATCCATACTAAGTCATCACACTTCATCACTATCAGAGAAGACTTATCTCTAGATTATCTTTATAGTATATACATTGAGGAAGTGGTAAGGTTTAATGGAGTACCAAATCCTATTGTATCATCTCGGGATCTAAGGATTACCTCAATGTTCTGGTGAGGTCTTCAATAATCACTTGATACAGAACTGAGTTTCATAACTTCTTATCATTCTCATATAGATGGTCAGTCTAAAATAACAATTAAAACCCTAGAGTATATATTGATATCTTGTTCTCTGGATTTCAAAGGTAGTTGGGATCAACACCTTCCTCTAGTTGAGTTTTCTTACAATAATAGCTTTCACTCAAGAATTCAGATGGAACCGTATAAAGCCCCTTATGGGAGGAAATTTAGAGATACAACATGATGGGATGAGTTTGGAGAAAGAAAGCTTTTGGGACCTGATATTTCTGGAAAAAAAATTGTTGAGAAGGTTATAACCATTCAGAAGTATATCAAGCCAGCTCAAAGTCAGTAGAAAAGGTATGATGATAACTACTGACATGACCTATAATTTGAAGTTAGTGAAAATTTGTTTCTAATAATATTACCCTAGAATAAATTTATGAGATTAGGGAATAAGTAGAAACTAATCCCTAGGTATATCATTCCCTTTGATATTATTGATCATATCGGGATGGTATCATATTGTTTGGTACTTACTCCAAATCTCTCTCAAGTCCATGATGTGTTCCATGTATCTCTCCTAAGGAATTACATACCTGACCCTTAACATGTACTGAACTCAGAGGCTCTACCACTAGAGTAGGATACTGATTAGTCACTGAAAGTGTCTAATATTAATTGTTAATATCTTTATATTCATTTTTCCAAAGTCCATAAACATTGTTTTTAGTGCATTACATAAATAGAACTTCATTTCTCATCAAAAATGCAATTCTTGTTTAAAATACAAATTTGGGCCCAATCATTCATTTGTTTGTTGACAATATTATATTCATTTTCTGAATTTGAAATTTTGGGATATGATTGATAACTTTTTTTGGAACATTTTATCATTTAGGTCCGCTGGATGAATCTCAAAGGAAGATGGAGAATTTTGCGTCTGAAGGCAGAAACTTGCTGGAAAAAGCATAATGGGCCTAAGGCCCATCAAACAAATGTGGGGCCCAGAAACCAAGCCCAATGAAGCTCAAATTTATACAGTAGAAAGATAAAAATATGAGGATCATTTTATTCAACTGTGGCCGGAGCTAATTCTGATGTTTTCATGATGATAAAGGGATCTGAAGTTGATATTTAAATGGTGGACTCGTCATTAATGCAAAGCAATCCGTCCCACCATTTCGACCATAACTTCCAAACGGATGCTCCAAATGTCCTGAAATTTTGTGAGCTTCTAGAAGACACATTAACGAAGACATTACTCTTCTACAACCCCTCCGGATTCGGCCGTCTTCAATTTCTAATTCACACGTAAATATGGTAGACGAATCTGGACAGTTTTCCGGGTCAAATTCGAAACATCAATTTCCTTTTTATTATTAACCCTTCATTTGACTCTATTAATTGTTGGGGGGGTGAATTAATTGTTGGGGGATGTACCTAAGGCTCCTAATATGCCTATATAAGGAGCTATTGGTGAAGGGAATGGGTGTGGAAATTTTTCTTATCATCTTGGATGCTTTGTTTCATTGTAATGTTTTGCTTCCAAATTTCCTTTGTAATGTTTTCCATTTCCATGTAAGTTTTTCTTTTTGTTCTTAATCAACTTATTCTCTTATATATTTTCCATTTCATTTATTAAAACTTTATAATCACAAAGCACAGTGATATCTCTGTGTTGTTGTGAATTAGTTCACACATAGGTGTGAATTTCATTCACACACACGGAGGAGTGCTCGTTATTTCCGCGGTTTTAATTTCTTCAATCCAATTATTGTTAGCCATCTTCCGCCCACCATTGAGAGTATATCATCAATGGAGGGCTAAACCCTTAATGGGTTGATCTTAGGAGGATGCAAAGGCTGGATTGAATGTTATTTTATGAACGAATTGTTGTTAAATGGATAATTAATTTAAGACATCCATTCTTCAGTTATTTCTAATCTTCATCTTTACTGTGTTTGAGCAAAATAAATTCAATTACTAAATGACCATATACCTCGGAGAGATCATGAATTTGATTCTCTAAGTGTATAGGGGATTAGTAGTTGTGTTTAGTAAGCACCAAACCAGAAAATGATGAAGGTAGTGTTATTTTTGAAGAATGGATTCATCAAGAATTAATAAAACCAAAATTGTTTAAAGAAGTAAAATTCATTCAATCCACCCCGAGCATAATCCTAGATCAACCCATTTTCATTAAATTGAATTCACGTAGGTGTCTTAGTGTTATTTAAAACATCCAAAATCAAAACCAAAGTTGGCTACTTCATAGCCCATTCTTCACCAAATCATAGCGTCTCAAGGTTACTTCTTCGGTCCCTGTGGACTCGACCCCTACATGTACTACATCGATCGCTTTTACCCGTAGGGTAAATTTGGGCGCAACCAAATTTTGGCACCGTTGCCGGGGACCAAGTAAGTTCCTTAGACCAAAAACCTTCTTTTCTTACCCCCATTCTTCTATTCTCATCCCAATTCTCTTATCTTTTCCCTTTCTCGCTTTTTTTTTCTTTTGGCGCATGTCCGCCTACACCCGCGATAACTCAAACAGATTAGTTAGGGTGGATACTCCTAGGGCTGGGGAGTCAAGCACTAAAAGAGGTCTATTTCCTTTAGATCCAAATCTTCCTAATACTCCAAATTCAGACGTTTAGTTCGATACAATGGAGAATCTCCCACAAAACCAAATCATAAACCGGGGAGGGAACCAAAATAACGGGCAGGACCCTAACTTGGGAATTGTTGCAGACCCGACCATGAATGACTACCTCACACCAACCTGGACCAATGCACCCTCATGCATTAGGCATGATAACATAGGATATGCCCAATATGTTTTCAAACCCCATGTCCTGAACCACCTTCCAACCTTTCATGGGATGGAGTCTGAGATGCCTTACCTTCATGTTAAAGAATTTAATGACATTGTCGAAACCATGTGCCCACCAAATCAAATTGAATCTGCTAAAATGAGACTTTTCCCTTTTTCCCTTAAGGACCGAGCAAATAATTGGTTAAACAATTTGAGACCAGTATCCATTCACTCTTGGTACCAACTTCAACGATAATTTTATAAAAAATACTTCCCCCATCACAAAACAATTGCACTTAAAAAGAGCATACAAAACTTTTTTGAAATAGAGGGAGAAACATTCTACGAAACATGGGAAAGGTTCAAGGACACATTAAACATGGTACCGCACCATGGTTTCTTAATCCCAGAACAAGTGAGAATTTTCTATGAAGGGTTGGGTCCCGGAAACAAACAATTCATTGATATGATGTGTAATGGAACCTTCAAAAACAAATCCCCAAATGATGCTTACGAGTATCTAGAAAATCTTGCTGAACAAAACCAAACATGGGGAACATCACCATACTATGAGAAGCCACCCAAATCTGGTGGAATGTACAATCTTGGAGAAGAAGAAAACCTTCGAGCAAAACTTGATGCACTCACGAGGAAAGTTGAGGAGATTGATCTTAGGAAGGTCCACAAAACCCAAACTGTTGAGCTTGTTTGTACAATTTGTGACAAGAATGACCACAAGACTGATAATTGTCCAACCATTCCTTCCATAAAGGATGTTCTTTTCGGAGGACCACCAGAATAAGTTAATGCAATGAACTTTCAAAAGCCACAATTCACGAACACCTTCAATCCAAGGTATAACGACCATCCGGGCTTTCGTTGGAAGGACAATCAACAACCAACACAACAACAATGTATCAACCCATACCCTCAACAAAACTTTCAACCTCATAATCAGTTCCAACCACAACCGGTCCAATTCCAAAATCCTCATGTCCAATATCAACAACCTATCCAACAACCAAAGTATCCTCCTGGAATAAACCCACAAGCTCAAGCACCAACCCAAAATGTTCCACAAAGCCTACTAGAACAACTGTGTAAACAAATGGACAAAATGAACTCAGAATTCTCATCCATTAAACAAGAACTTCAAACCATAAAAACTGGAAAGGCACCCATGCCCACACAAGCCATTCCACAACAAACATCAAGGGGAGAGACAAGTTTCACTCAAACAACTCACGAACAACTAAAGGCTGTGACAGTTTTAAGAAGTGGGAAATCAATTGAAAAACCTGAACAGATATGTCAGAAACCTTGTGAAGCTTCAAAATCTAATGAAAATTCAAATGAAATACAAGATCAAACTGAAGAAACTGATAATAATGTGAATGAAACAACACTTCATCAAACAACTCCACAATCTGCACCATTTCCTCAACGCATGAGGGGGAAAACCAAGCCTGAATTGAGTGAAACATTGAGGGAAATCTTCTCACAAGTCAAGTTGAACATTCCCCTTCTCGATGCCATCCAAACCATACCTTCCTACTCAAAATATCTTAAGGACTTGTGCACTTTTAAAAGAAAATTTTCACATAAAAACCAAGTCATTTTGGCTGCTAATGTGAGTACCACCATTCAAGGGACCATTCCTCCTAAGATGAAAGACCCAGGATGCCCTTACATAAATGTTGAACTAGGAGAGAACAAAGTTGTCAAAGCCTTGTGTGATCTAGGTGCTAGTGTGAACCTCATTCCTTATGCCATGTACTGTCAGTTAGGGCTCGAAGAACTCCAACCCACATCTGTCACTCTTCAACTTGCTGATCGTAGTGTTCGAGTTCCAAAGGGGATCTTAAAAGATGTTTTGGTAAAAGTTGAAAATTTCATTTACCCAGCTGACTTCATTGTTCTGGACAATCACCCAAGCTTAGGTCCTAGGGAGCAAACCCCAATCATACTTGGTCGTCCCTTCCTTGCAACAATCAACTCTGTAATCCGAGTCCGAAATGGGAACATGACCATCACCTTTGGGAACATGAGTCTAGACTTGAACATCTACAATGAAAACTCTCAAATTGGGGATGATGAAGAGATCCATGAGGTTAATTGGATTGGTAGTGTTGATAATGAACTCAATGAACATCAAGGAGTTACAGAAGGATGGTTAAGTCAAGAAGAGATTGATTTTCTTTATTCACATGAGGGAAATTTGCCTCCTTGGATTGAATCCCTTTCAGACAGCTCTATTGATGAATTTCTAGAATCACCAATCAATGATACCATGGTTGAAATCAATAACATTGAGTCCATATCCATTCATGACACTACTCTGGAAAATTTAGTGGATGAAAATTCTGCTCACAAGGAACCAATTTTGTCAAGAAATCTGAACAAAGAAACTAAGTTCAATACAAAGTCTCAACCATTCTTGGAAAGTCATGACCAATATGATCTTGAATTTAAAGTCTTACCTTCATCACTAAAGTATGCTTACTTAGGGGACAATCAATCCTTTCCTGTTGTCATTTCTTCCTCCCTTGAAGCCGATCATGAGAGGATGCTTATAGATGTTCTTAGGAGACACAAGAAAGCCATTGGATGGACCCTATCTGATATCCCTGGGATTAGCCCACTTATCGGGACTCATAGAATTATTCTTGAATCTGAGTCAAAGCCATGTCGTCAACCTCAGAGGCGACTCAATCCTAATCTCATGGAAGTAGTGAGAAAAGAACTTTTGAAATTGTTAAAAGCCGGTATCATCTATCCTATAGCTGAGAGTGAGTGGGTTAGCCCAATCCATGTGGTTCCAAAGAAGGCTGGAATCACTGTAATAACCAACAAGGATGGAGAGATGCTTCCAACAAGGGTCAGTAGTGGATGGAGAGTTTGTATTGACTATAGGAAGCTCAACTCTTGTACCAAGAAAGACCATTTCCCCTTACCCTTTATTGATCAAGTCCTCGAGCGAGTGGCGGGTCATCAATTCTATTGCTTCCTAGATGGATTCTCAGGGTATAATCAAATCGAAGTCTCCTTAGAGGATCAAGGAAAAACAACCTTCACTTGTCCATTTGGCACTTTTTCCTTCAAACACATGCCCTTTGGGTTATGTAATGCCCCTGGTACCTTCCAGCGGTGCATGATGGGAATATTCTCGGATATGGTGGGGGATTTTTTAGAGGTCTTCATGGATGACTTCTCCATATTTGGGGATACTTTTGAGGGATGCCTTATAAATGTTGAAAAGGTTTTGTCAAGGTGCGAGGATAAGAATCTTATACTAAATTGGGAAAAATGCCATTTCATGGTAAGGGAAGGACTTGTTCTAGGTCATATGGTATCTGGTAGAGGGATTGAAGTTGATAAAGCTAAGGTTGAAATCATTCGTCACCTTCCCTCTCCTAAAACTGTTAAGGAAGTGAGGTCCTTCTTAGGACATGCTGGTTTTTATAGAAGGTTCATTAGGAATTTCAGCTCTATTTCTCGACCACTTTGTGCTCTATTGGTAAAAGATGCTCCATTTTTATGGACAGAAAGCTGTGAGGAATCATTCTCTACACTCAAGTCAACTCTTATATCTCCACCTATCATGCAATCTCCAAATTGGAAACTTCCTTTTGAGCTCATGTGTGATGCAAGTGATTTTACTGTAGGAGCAGTCTTAGGACAACGGTGTGAGAAAACTCCACATGTCATTTCTTATGCAAGCAAATCTTTAAATGATGCACAAATAAACTACACCACCACTGAGAAAGAGTTTCTTGCTGTTGTCTTTGCCTTAGAGAAATTCAGGTCTTATCTCTTAGGATCACCCATCATTGTCTTCACTGATCATTCAGCCCTAAAATACCTTTTCCAAAAACAAGATGCCAAGGCTAGATTGATTAGGTGGGTCCTTCTTCTTCAAGAGTTCGATTTAACCATTAAGGATAAAAAGGGTGTTGAAAATATTGTAGCTGATCACCTCTCTAGGATGGAATTCAAAGACAACTCACACCACCTCTCTGTGTCTGATTCATTTCCCGATGAGCACCTCTATTCAGTGAGTGATTGCCCTTGGTATGCTGACATAGCAAACCATTTGGTGACGGGTGACATTCCAAAATTCATGGGGACCCAAGCTAAGAGGAAATTCCTTTCTGATGTAAAACACTATGTTTTTGATGATCCTTACCTCTTCAAGTTCTGTCCAGATCAAATCATCCGGAGATGTATTCCTGAGTCTGAGCAAGAGTCCATTCTAAAATTTTGTCATGGAGAGGCATGTGGAGGCCACTTTTCAACAACGAAAACCACTGCAAAGGTCCTACAAAGTGGTTTCTACTGGCCGAACCTTACTAAGGATTCCTTCCAATTCTGTAAAAGTTGTCCTCAGTGTCAGAAATTAGGATCCATTACCAAAAGGAATCAAATGCCCCTCACTCCCATTCTAGTCGTTGAAATCTTTGATTGTTGGGGAATTGATTTCATGGGGCCTTTTCCAAACTCTAAGGGATACCTATACATCCTCTTAGCTATTGATTATGTCTCAAAATGGGTTGAAGCCATTCCCACCAAGTCCAATGACCACCATGTTGTGATCCGATTTTTGAAAGAGCATATATTTTCTCGATTTGGAATTCCTAGGGCTATAATCAGTGATCGTGGAACCCATTTCTGCAACCGCCCATTCGCTTCACTCATGTCTAAGTATGGTATTACTCATAAAGTTTCCACTGCATACCATCCTCAAACCAACGGTCAAGCTGAGTTGGCAAATAGAGAAATTAAACAAATTCTTGAAAAAACTGTCAATCCCTCTAGGAAAGATTGGACCGAGAAACTCTTAGATGCCCTTTGGGCATATCGAACTGATTTCAAAACTATCCTAGGCATGTCACCGTATAGATTGGTTTATGGAAAAGCATGTCATTTACCTGTTGAAATTGAACATAAGGCCTTTTGGGAAATAAAAAAAATAAACTTTGACATTTCTTTGGCTGAAACAAAAAGGAAATTAGATCTTAATGAACTCGAGGAACTTAGGATGGAGGCTTATGAAAATTCAAGGATCAATAAATCTAAAGTTCAAGCCTACCAATCTAGGAATCTCAAAGTCAAACACTTTGAGCTGGGAAAATTTGTGCTCTTGTATAGTTCAAAACTTCATCTACACCCAAGAAAGCTAAGGTCCAGATGGTCTGGTCCATACCTAGTGCATCATGTGTACCCTCATGGGGCAATAGAGATTCAGGATCCCACAAGTGGTCATGTCTTCAAAGTCAATGGTCATAGGTTAAAACCATTCATTGAATCATTCAATAAACAAGAAACCAAGGAGGAGTTAACTGAGCCAACATATGAACCAGAGAAAAATTGATAGATTTAGGGTACAAGTCGGGCTAACGACGTTAAACAAAAGTGCTGCACGGGAGGCAACCCGTGGTTTTCATGTTTCCAATCACTGGGAATCATCTTTTGTTTCCTTGTGCTTAATTTTGTTATTTTTTTTATATATATAGATTGTTGACCTGTTCTTCTTTTATGAGTAAGGATGGGTATGAAAAGGGAGCACCGTATTCATCCGTGTCACGTGGTGTGATCCCTGAGTAATACCTTACCCAGAAATTTAAAGAAGACAATGTATCATCAGTTTATTTTATTTATGTTTTTGTAGGTTTAAAAAAAAAATTAGACTCTTGACCTGTTCTTCTTTTATGAGTATGGATGGGTATGAAAGGGGAGCACCGTATTCATCCGTGTCACGCGGTGTGATCCCTGAGTAATACCTTACCCAGAAATTTAAAGAAGACAATGTATCATTAGTTTGATTTAAAAAAAAACATGAAAATGATGGTACTTGGAATTAAATAAATCATTTTGTTGTTTGTTTTGTCTGCTTTGTCCTTCTTTTTATGGTTCAGGAACTATTTTGGGTGATACATGTTCAATCAAGGAGGTGCCTACATCCCCAAAGAGATCAAAGGAGTAATTTGGAGCATCATGAACCTCAACTTTAAAAACCAGGTGAATTTGTTCCATGTTTTTCATTCTCAATTTTATCTTTGAACTCCTCTCCTACCCCCTTCTAAGTTTTTTTTTCTTTAAACACTGGGGACAGTGTTATTCTAAGTTGGGGGGGGGAATAAAAAATGATTTTTATTTTGAATAAGAACATGCATGAAAAAAATTCCATTAACCATAAACATGATAACACACATTGCAAACTCAAAAATCGGATATCAAATAAATTATGCATGCCTTTATTCTGATTTTAATGCAAGTTTAAGTTCATGAGCATAGTTTTTGGAAAGTGCGGTTGTCCAATGTGATTTTTCAAAGTTTACATTTTCATCCTCTTAATAAAAATGCCACAATGCACGTCTTTTGGATTGTGGGTGTAAATTTGAGTTCTTGGGTCCCTTTCATTATAGCATAGGGTTCTGGGGTCACTTTTAGTTTAATTTGAGTATCCAAAAAAAACAAAACAAAACAAAAAAAAACAAAAAAAAAACAAAAAAACAAAAAAAGACCACATAGAGCAATGTTTTGTCCAAATGCGTGGCGTCCGGCACTTGGGGATCGTGACTCCATAGTTGTCTTGCCCAGAGTTAGTCTTTTCATATCTATTGTGGTTAAAAAAAAATCAAAAAAAAAATCAAAAAAAAAGGATACTCATCTTAAGGTTTAATGTGATTCCCACCTAGCGCTTCCATTTTTTTCCCCTTGAACAATAAAATGGGCCCCATATCTTTTATGATGCACAACACTTTATCATGCTTAATTCGAATTGGATGAAATGTGGCGATGAATTTGAACAAAGGAATGGGCTTGGGCTTGGGATATGCTTATGGACCTAGCTTGTTTTAAATTATTTTGATGGGTTTTTCATAATTTTTTTGGTATTAGATATTTGGGTGAGTAATGTGTATTTAAATGTTTTTGGAAAAGGGGATTTGAATTTCATATTTGTAATTTATTTTGCTCGGGACTAGCAAAACTCAAGTTGGGGGGTGTGATTAGTCACTGAAAGTGGATAATATTAATTGTTAATATATTTATATTCATTGTTCCAAAGTCCATAAACATTGTTTTTAGTGCATTACATAAATAGAACTTCATTTCTCATCAAAAATGCAATTCTTGTTTAAAATGCAAATTTGGGCCCAATCATTCATTTGTTTGTTGACAATATTATATTCATTTTCTGAATTTGAAATTTTGGGATATGATTGATCACTTTTTTTGGAACATTTTATCTTTTAGGTCCGCTGGATGAATCTCAAAGGAAGATGGAGAATTTTGCGTCTGAAGGCAAAACTTGCTGGAAAAAGCATAATGGGCCTAAGGCCCATCAAACAAATGTGGGGCCCAGAAACCAAGCCCAATGAAGCTCAAATTTATACAGTAGAAAGATAAAAATATGAGGATCATTTTATTCAACTGTGGCCGGAGCTAATTCTGATGTTATCATGATGATAAAGGGATCTGAAGTTGAGATTTAAATGGTGGACTCGTCATTAATGCACAGAAATCCGTCCCACCATTTCGACCATAACTTCCAAACGGATGCGCCAAATGTCCTGAAATTTTGTGAGCTTCTAGAAAATACATTAAAGAAGACATTACTCTTCTACAACCCCTCCGGATTCGTCCGTCTTCAATTTCTAATTCACACGTCAATATGGTGGACGAATCTGGACAGTTTTCCGGGTCAAATTCGAAACATCAATTTCCTTTTTATTATTCACCCTCCATTTGACTCTATTAATTGTTGGGGGGGTGAATTAATTGTTGGGGGATGTACCTAAGGCTCCTAATATGCCTATATAAGGAGCTATTGGTGAAGGGAATGTGTGTGGAAATTTTTCTTATCATCTTGGATGCTTTGTTTCATTGTAATGTTTTGCTTCCAAATTTCCTTTGTAATGTTTTCCATTTCCATGTAAGTTTTTCTTTTTGTTCTTAATCAACTTCTTCTCTTATATATTTTCCATTTCATTTATTAAAACTTTATAATCACAAAGCACAGTGATATCTCTGTGTTGTTGTGAATTAGTTCACACATAGGTGTGAATTTCATTCACACACACGGAGGAGTGCTCGTTATTTCCGCGGTTTTAATTTCTTCAATCCAATTCTTGTTAGCCATCTTCCGCCCACCATTGAGAGTATATCATCAATGGAGGGATAAACCCTTAATAGGTTGATCTTAGGAGGATTCAAAGGCTGGATTGAATGTTATTTTATGAACGAATTGTTGTTAAATGGATAATTAATTTAAGACATCCATTCTTCGGTTATTTCTACTCTTCATCTTTACTGTGTTTGAGCAAAATAAATTCAATTACTAAATGACCATATACCTCGGAGAGATCATGAATTTGATTCTCTAAGTGTATAGGGGATTAGTAGTTGTGTTTAGTAAGCACCAAACCAGAAAATGATGAAGGTAGTGTTATTTTTGAAGAATGGATTCATCAAGAATTAATAAAACCAAAATTGTTTAAAGAAGTAAAATTCATTCAATCCACCCCGAGCATAATCCTAGATCAACCCATTTTCATTAAATTGAATTCACGTAGGTGTCTTAGTGTTATTTAAAACATCCAAAATCAAAACCAAAGTTGGCTACTTCATAGCCCATTCTTCACCAAATCATAGCGTCTCAAGGTTACTTCTTCGGTCCCTGTGGACTCGGCCCCTACATGTACTACATCGATCGCTTTTACCCGTAGGGTAAATTTGGGCGCAACCAGATACTTCTTGCAATGAGCAACTTTTTGAGATTTTGGATCATACAGGGAAAGTTATATGAAACAAGACCACTTACCTAGTCAAAGTTTTATGGAGAAATCACCAGTTAGAGGAATCTACATGGGAACTTGAGGATATTATGAAGCATAATTATCCCCATTTGTTTTAACCTGAGTAATGAATTTTGAGGGTGAAATTAATTTTAAGGGGGGTAGAACGTAACACCCTAATTTTTTATGGACTTTTTTTCTAAAATAAATTAAATTTTCATTTATGTCTTGCAATGCACTAAGCCAAATATTCCTTTCACACAGCACCAACTTTGCGTATGTTACACAGAACCAAATTAGTGTACGATACAGGGAGAATCGAATCAGAAAACATTACATGAAACACCTACTTGGTGTATATTATATGCAACACTGACTTGTCATGCGTTTCATGCAACACCAATGTTTCTGTGAAACATCATTTTATTTTTATAATTATTTAAATGAGATAATTATAACCTAGAAATTGAACTTAGTTATATGAACAGTAATAACTACTTTTAAAATATTATTGATAATTTATATATATATATATATAACATTTTTATAATGAAATATATGATTTTGGGTAAAGTCCTTATATGTTTAAAAATACTATTTTCTCAATTAAACTATTTTTCATGTCCTTTTGTGAAAAGTAAAAAAATATTAATTTTAGAAACATTTTGAAACTTAATTTGATAAAATAAAATTAATTTTTTAATTTATAATTTCTAAATTAGCTTAGGGAAAAAATTTGGGATTTTTCTGAGGAACTTCATTTTTGGATGAATAGTAAAAAATACTAAATTTTACTTCAAAACTTCTTTTTCATCTAATTTATATATAAGGATAATTTATATTTTTAATTTTTAAAAAAATTTAATTATATTATAATATTATAAATTAACCAACTTAGGTTAATTGGAACCAATTTCACATTGAAATTGGATATAAAAACTTAACAAACTTTTGATCGTTTTAAATTTAAAAACCTGCACTGCCGACTTGACTACATGATTAATTTTAAATTAATTTATGATAATTTTTTTATTATAATTTGAAAAAATGTATTTAATATTTTAAATAATCATAATTTATAATTTATAATAATTTTAGATTAGTTTTTTACCAAAAATATTAATGAAAGTCATTAAAATTAATGATATCGATTAAGGTTAAATTAAGCTTAATAAGGGACTAAACCATAAACTTAAAGCCCAAAATCACCTATAAACTAGTCAAAAAAACATTTTATGGACATTTTTAGAACCTATAGTCCCTTTTTTCTACTTTTGATCATTATTTGATCCACTTTCAACATGAAAAAGGTGGGTGGAATTTCTCTTCAAATATTTACAAGAGTGCCACTCATCCTTCCCTTTAAAAGGTCACCACCTCTACCTCTTCTTAACTCCTATAAAACCACATAGTTTCATCCAATATATACCTAATACAATTCCCAAAATACCTCTATTCCTCCTATAATCCTTCCCTTGGATATAAAGTCTTCCAAGGAATCCTTTTGGCACAAACCAAAAGGTGTTACCTGATTAAGAGGTAAGACCATCTCTCAAGCTCCTTTCTTTTATTTTACTTCACCACCCCCTTCACTCTATTTATTCCGTGATTGTATAAAAACAAAAATATAATAAATATAATAGGATTTATTTATTCTAATGGTTCAACCTACACTTCCACATAGCTCCATATAATGGGTAACAAACATATTGTTTACATGTGCGGTGAACTACCACATCGCTAAACGATGATTGTTCACTTTTCCTTTACCGCCTCTCATGATCGACATTATGATGGAAAATATGTTTATATATTTTATATATTATATTTATTATGTATTTAATATTATTTATTTATTTTAAAAAACATATATTTTTACTTTCTATTTGGTGTAAATATGGTAATTTTGTTTGAGGAAGTGTGAACTACTACCCCCTCAAGGCGATGTGATTCGTTCACACATTACACGGAATGTATTAAGGATGAATTTAGTAAAATTATATGATATATATGATATATTAATTATACTGTAATAATTATATATATACACACACACATATGTCATTTATCTTCTTTCTTTCAATATGGTAATAAAAACGAAAATAGCTTTCATGCATACGTACAGCTTACCCTCTCTATGAACAGTTTATTCCATTTCAAACTTCTATGTTATATATATTATTATAATACACATATATTTAATATAAATGATACTTATATAATGTTTTTAATTTTTTTTAATAATTATATATGTATAATTACCAAATATATAACAAATTAAGACATATGCGAAGAACAAAGCGGATATTACCTGAAGTACAACCTTAACATAGGATTGGTAACAAGAGGGTAATATAATATCATGATAAAACCATATATGGTAATATATATAATAATATGGTTCTTTAAAATATTTATAATAAATTTATATTTATTATACATGTGGTTTTAACGAGTACGATGAGAGTTAAGACACAAGGTAAGGGGATGTCATCTCACTTTTTATTTCTGTGTGATACTTGCTTTATTCACCACCCATTCCTTTTGTGTGGTGTGTATACTACCCATGGATGTATTAAATAATTATTATACTTAAATTTATGGGTATTTAAATATCCATTTTATAATATTTCTTTCATGGGTTTTAGGTTTCAAATTTTACCAAATCTGTAAAATAGTTTTGTCTCAATTTTCCTTCTTTGAGACTCATGTTTTTTTATACACCTAAATTATTTTTCAAAGTGTATATACATCCATTTTACATTTTATATAATGAATTTAATTATCTTCATGATATTTTAAACTACATTTAATTTAATTTTCTTACATGGAGAGTATGATCCCAAGTAACCAAGTGGTAATATTTTATTGAAATAATCTCATCACTTTTTAAGATTGTTAATGATTATGCTTATTTGATGAAATTTTATGATCTGTATCTCAAGAAAACCCATTAATTTTCTTCTCCTCCAATTATTAAATATATCCTCATGTATTAGTACTATTTTTTTCACACTTCGGTACTTAATATAAGGTTTTTAAGTAAAATATGATTGTCTCTCTCTTCAGTTGGAAATCTATTGTATTCAAAAACCATGTTTTAAAAAATGTTTTCAAAAATGTTTTCAAAAATGTTTTCAAAATATATTTGAATATAATTTTCAAGTGAAAAGTATTTTAAAGGATTTTTATGGTTTTCAATGCTTCCTTTATAATTTTTAAAATATTTTTTCAAATAAAAATGTTTTCAAAAGTTTTTATGTTTTAAAAAAATCATTTTTCAGTAAAGAAATGATATTTTCCTTAATAAATGTTTATAAAATATATTTCAAAATTATTTTTCATCTAATATAACTTCCATTTTTTCTACTAATGCATTTATAGTGAAATTATTCAATGTTTCTATTCAAATTATTTCTCTTAATGGATTTTCTTTTGATGGCATGATGCTTATGAAACTTGTTTCTCTTTCACAGGTTATGTGCTTTTGAAACCCGATTCTTTTCACGGGTTATGTTTATGATGAAATGATTATGAAACATTTCTCTTTCCATAGGTTATGATATGATTACTTTTTTATAATAAATATTTCATTTAATTGGTTATGATTTTATTATTTATGATCTTGTGTCACATGTATTTATGATTTCATTATGATATGGGCGGGACCTATATCTCCCTCTAATGCATTGGATAAAGATTTATATCTCATGAGATATACATGGCTAGAATGGGAAATAAACTTGGTTCAGTATTATAGGGTTGGAACAGGGAGTGAACTCGATTCAGTAATACAGGTCTGGAATGGGGCATGATCTCGGTTCAGTAAAGGACTTTTTCCACTAAGATGGTTTTAGTATCAATGCCTTGACTACAATGGAAATCATTATATATGCTTATGTGTTTTCCAAAATTCCATGTTTTGTTCCTATGTTATGATTTCATGGATTATGTTCTTTATCTCCTTGTGATTCATATCTTATGAACTTCCAAGATTTATTCCATGACTCATGTTTATAGTCTTTGATATGTAGGGTATGCTTTCCTATTTTCTTTATCATGTTCTCATACCCTTATGCTCAGGATTATGCTTACATGTTTCCCTTATTTAACCTTAATGAGAATTTTAGCTCACCCCATTTTATGTTTCCTTTCTTCAGGTTATGAAGATATTTATTATGTTTGATGTGTCTAAAAAGGGTGTTATTCAAGAATAATCTAGTGGGAGATAATGTAGATTGCTTATTTATCAGTGTTTATTTTTTCATGTTTCTAAAGGCACTAAACTAGTACGGTCTTTGAGAATTTGTTTGTGTAATTTTTTAAATATTCCAAAAATGTTATGTAATGTTAATGTATGAAAATTTAGGGTCTCTATAGTATATATAAGGTAAGTAATATGATTTTAGAATTTTATTTTAATATGATTGGTTATTATATTTTGTTTAATAGATTATTCCACTAAGAATAACTCTTCCAAATTCAAGAGAGGAAGATGTGAGGAAGGTTCTACAGGTGAATCCTCCATTGGACCCCTCTTTATTAGAAGTTTTAATCCACATTATTTAGACTCTATGTTAAGTAGTCATTGCTAACATGAGATGAATGGTGGACCATGGATTATAATTTACAAAGAATAATCCATATATCTTTCATGGTGACAATGGACCCCGGAAATATGAGGAGTGGATTAATCAGATTGAGAGCATATTCAACTTTATAAAGACTTATGAGGACTATAAGGTCGGTTTTCCCATGTATATACTTGAGTAACTTGGAAGGAGATTCTGGGAATCTATTTTATTAGAAAAGTTGCACGAGGATCTTACCTGATCTTCCTTAAAGAAAATTATCAAGCAGTAGTTTTATCCCAATACATTACAAGTTTAAAAGACCTAGGAGTTTATAACCTTAAAGAAAGTGGAGCCTACCATTCTATATTATTCCACTCTCTTTTCTAAGATGGTTCACTTAGCACCATAGCTTGTTACCAATGATTACCTGAATGATCAAAGGTTTGAGATAAGGTTGAGGTCCAATATTCGTTCAATGATGGTTCTCATGTGACTTCCAAATTTTATAGATATGGTTTATAAAGTGGATATGGGAGAGTAATTCATAGCTAAGAGAACAGGTTTGGGTATAGCTTTGGTTGATGTGGTTTTTAGTCAAGGTGTGTCTTCTAACCAGAAAAGGAAGCACAAAGGCAGCCAATTTTCTTCAAGACTAGTTTCTGAAGATTTATCAGGATAGAATCAGTTTTTTATCTATCAGTTTGGAAATCTTGGTCATACCAACCCTAATTATATAGAGTCTCTTTACAATTTTCATCATTTTGGACATTCTAGTAATTTGAGGAATTTTTTGTAGTGGGGTGTCCTAAGGAAGTAAAGTTGGATCCACTCTCACCATGGATTAATATGTTTGTTCTTATATTTCCTAAGGTGTTGTGTCTTATCCTTAATACAAGGGGGAAGTTCATGTGGATATGAAATATCAATGAGGATATAATAACGGTCATCATTATATGGTGGATTATACTCTAGAGGAATATGAAACAGGGTCATCTATTATTATAGGTATGATATTTATTTCATTTTCTATGGTGCTTGATTTTTTTGATATAGGTTCTAATCATTGTTTTATATCATCAATGTTATTTTACATATTGGGATTTTATTCTAATATTATGTCATTATTTTTGTAAATTTACATGGCTTTGGGAAAGAGGTTAGAATAAGGTTTCAAGTGTTTTATATGTTGAGTGATGACAGCTGACCTTGAGGTGGAGTGAGACTACTTTGTGCTTGATCTTGATATCTTCAACCTAATTATTGTCATAGATTAGATGATCAGTATTAAGGTCCAGATCTATTTTTATCATAATCACATATAGTTTTTGTCTCTCTATTGAGTCACTCATGTCTTTCAGGGTGAGTGGGAATCTAGGTATGGGAGATTGGGTCTTATTCTTCCTTATGATGGGGTGATATCATGTGAGTTTTCAAAGATATTCCTTGATGTTATTGGTCCTTATTTGAGAATTCCACTTCTTTTGGTTGTGTGAGCATACCTGAGGTTCTTTCTAGATGATTTTTCTATTTTATCGGTGTAGAGATAGGTAGAATTGACCATTGACCTGCTACCTGGTATTATTCCTATTTCTATGCCACCCTATTGCATATAACCTGGTGAGTTATAGGAACGTAAGGTTAATATTATAGACCTCAAGGATAAAGGATTTATTCATACTAGTTTTTCACTATGGGGTTCTCCTATCCTATTTTCTAAGAAGGAATATGGGAGCCTTAGACTTTGAATGGATTATCTAAAGTTAAATCAGGTGATAGTTGACAAAAAGTATCCATTTCCTAGGATTAATGATCTCATTGATCATCTTAGAGGGGATCATTAGTTTTCAAAGATTTTCCTTCAGTTAGGGTACCAACAATTGAGGGAAAAAGAATAAGATATAACTATGATAGCATTTCAGATCTGGTATGGTCATTTCTATTTTTTGGTTATGACATTCATTCTCACTAATGCTCTTATGATATTTATAGACTTGATGAACCAGATATTTCATTAATTATCAAACTATTTTATTGTTTTTTTCATGGATAATATTTTAGTGTACTCCAAGTTAGATGAGGATCACGTGGACTATTTTGATATATTTCTTATAACCATGAGGGAACATCACTTGTATGGTAAGATTTAAAAATGTGAGTTTTGGATTCAAGAAGTAAAGTTTCTAGGTAATGTTATATCTGAGAGGGTCATCTTAGTGGATCCTGAAAAGATACAGGTGGTTATGTCCTGGGTGAATATTAAAAAAAATTGAGATCCATAGTTTCTTGGGGTTGGCTGGTTATTACTGGTGATTCATTTAGGATTTCTCCAATATTTAATCTCTATTGACATATTTAACCCATAAGGGTGTAAATTTTGATTAGAATGAAAAATATCAAAGATATTTTTAGGAATTGAAGAAGAAGTTGAATTTAACTTGGATTTTGATTCTTTAGGAACTAGGTTCAGGTTATGATGTTTTCTATGATACTTTTAGTATAGGTTTGGGTTGTCTCTTGATGTAGGGGATATATATGGTAGACTATGGCTCTCACTGGTTACATACTCATGAGAATAACTACCCTACACTTGATATTGAGTTGGAAGTAGTTATGAATGAACTCAAAACATGGCATCACTAAATTATTGGGGAGAAATTTACAGAATATTCTCATCACGAAATCCTAAAGTATATTTTCACTCAGATGGATATAAACTTATGATTAAGATACTGGGTTGAGTATCTCAAGAATTTTGATTTTGAAATTAATTATACTCCAGATAAAGGTAATGTGGTATCTAATGCATTGAATAGTAAATTACCAACACAATCCTTGAAGGAATCGGTAGAAGAGTGGTCTTTAATGAGTTTTTTTTACCAAGATGATATTGGGATTGAGAGAAGGTGGTGGGAAGTTATAATTGGATTTGAAAAAGGTTGAATCATCATATAATGAGAAATTTAAACTCTAAAAAGTACTTAAAACTATGTGACAATGCTTTAGTAAAATCTTAAATGGTTGGGAGACCTTGGGTGAGTGGTCATGATCTCTTGAATGTGCTTTGTGTTTCTGAAGAAGGTTGTTCATTATTATTTCTATGGGGTGGGATTTGATGGATAGTGGACACCATTCTTGTTAGTCTATGCACCCTGGGACTACCAAGATTTATCATGACGTTAGAAATTGGTATTTTTGGTTGGGGATGAGATGGTTGATTGAAAATTTTGTATTATGGTGTCTTACATGTCATGGAATTAAGGTGGAGCACCATAGACTTGCTATTTTGTTACTACCCTTACCCATTCTGTTATGGAAATGGGATGATAATTTCATGGATTTAATCATTGGTTTACCTTGGACTCTTGGTGGGAAGTATATGATTTGGGTGATCATGTATTGGCTCAAAAAAAATATTTCCTCCCTGTCAAGGAGACAATGAAAGTGGAATAGCTCGAGGACTTTTATGTCTGAGAAGTTTTAAGATTTAATGGGGTTCCATCTGTGAGTTTTTTTATAGGTACACATGGATCACATCAATTTTTTGGAAAAAATCATGATTTTATGGGTTTTTAGTTGAAGTCGAGCATGTAATATCATCCGTAGAAGGATGGTCATACATAGAGAACTATTCAGGTTCTTGAGGATATGTTATGGGCATGTGTGCTTGATTTCAGTGGTTCTTGGGAAAATCATTTGCCTCTAGCTGATTTTTCCTATAATAATATTTATCGTTAATCAATTAAGATGGAACTATTTGAATAATTTTATGGGAATCCATGTGTATCTCTCTTGTGTTGGGTAGAGTTGTGAGATCAGTCCTTGGTTGGGTTGAGTCTTTTTCTAGAAACGATGGAAAAGGTACAGTTGATCCAAAAGATATGAATCTCGGAATAGAGTCATTAGAAATCCTATAGATTCTTTTATAGAGTCATTATAAGACACTAGAGTTTGAGGTTTGTGATTGGGTTTTTCTTAGATTTTCACCTCACTTGGGACATCATCGGTTGGATATCCAGGGTAAGTTTGCATTGAGGTTTGTTAGCCCCTTTGAGATTGTGGTGTGTCTTGTAAATATCGAATACCGTTTGGACTTTACATCTCATTTAACTTACATACATGATGTGTTTAATGCTTCCTATATTAGTTTGTATCAATTTGATCTTTCACATTTGATTGAGTGGTAGAATGTTGATCTTGATCTTGTCACTACTGTGGTTAGAAAACTATTTCAGATTATGGATCAGCGAGAGAAGGTACTATGTGGTAAAATAATTCCCTTATTCTTTGTACTATGGAATATGAATATGATGTACATGATATGTGGGAGTAGGGTTTTTTTTATGAGAAAGAAATGTCCGTATATTATTGAGATTCTAGGATCTTAAGTAATTTTTATGAATAAAAACATTGTATGTTAGAGAGAATTGTAACATCTCATTACCTTATTTTAGGTATTTCTTGACCCTTGTTTTTATCTAAGGTTCAAGAATATAAGTTTGTTCAAATTAATGGATTCCATGTATAAATTTTTCAAAGGTGTTAATGGGATTATCTGTAGGCCTTGAATGAGATAGAGGCCTTTTATAAGATTTTATATAGAAATTGGACCGCGCACTACCTATTGGACACATTCACATCATGAATAGGTTACATGATGTGAATTTTTTATCAGGTGGATGTTGTGAGTCTATTTTAGATTGTGAAAAATTACAATCCATGAATTGTTTTCATGATAAGAAATAGGTAGGATCTTTATTTTAAACTGAGGTGATTCTTTATTTGGCATATATGCCACTCAAGACATTCATGTTCTGAATCTAGGATTCATAACATGAATTCCTTGGGTCCAGCAACTTTATTTATGCTTTACACCTAAAACCTTACTCATTTTATATTCAAGACTCCCTCTCTAACCCTATGGTGATTTTGGGTGATTTTAGGTGATCTCGCTCATTCTAGATCACTTTGTTCAGATTTCGATCCCCATGGCGGTTGCGTCGCTTCTCCATGGTAAGTGGTATTTTTACTTTTTCATTATAATTGATTGTGGTAGCAGTTTTGACTATTTTTATGGATTGGATTGTTATTTTTTTCTATCAATCCTTTTTATTTTTCCCTTGTGTATTTCCTTTCAAAGGCTGGTCTTCTTATTTTCAATCTTCATTGTCAAAATAAATTAGATTTCCTCCATTCTTGATGTAGTTGTCTCTATACAATGGGTTAATTATTGAATTTCTATATGTTATTGTCAATTACTTTGGGTTATTCAATGAAAATGCATGATTTGACATTGGAATGGTTTTTTTGGATGATATTCATGTTTTTAAAGGTGAGTTCTTTAAAAACGGATTTTCATACACCAAGTGTTTGATTAAATGCTTTGAATAGTTGTTTTGGTTTTTGAAATGGGTATTCATACCCATAAGTAGAAAGGATTTAATGTGAAAATGTTTTATTAAATTTTAGCATACTTTTTAAATTAATTTTGACAAAATAATCACATTGGGTAACCTTAGGTGCGTTAGGAATGGACTTTTCACTCTTTGTGTGTGTAATTACACTAGAGGTTTTATGTCACTTTAGTGTGTGTAATTACACTAGAGGTTATATTGGTTTGATCCACCTTAGGGATAGATTAGGTATTTTATTTCATATATAGAATGTATTCCCATAGGTTAGATCCCAAATGGTGTGATTTTTCATTTATGATTGGTTTATCACATGATTTTATACTTCATGTTTATTTGATCACATTCTTATTATATGGTGTATCCATGGTTACTTACCAGTTTTATTCCGTACTTATCATAATCTTGGATTTGGTGAAAATGGAATAATTTTATGAAAACAAAAAAAATTATAAAATGGTTTTAATTTATGAAAATTCATTGTAAACTAGATTTATTTTAAAGCTACAACTAATGAATTCTTGATATTAAAACTTTTATAGATTCTTTAGTGGTATCCTAGTGGGATTTTTTATCGCACAATATTTTTTCCTTTGGGCATTTTTGGATGTTTTTTTTAGGATTCAGAAAAATGGAAGGGAATTTTGTAGCATGTTGGTTTCTCTTTTTATCATCATCTTTATAGTGGGATGGTTTAGTGGTAATGGATGGTCGCACAGGGACTTGTTTATACTTGTCTTATTTTATCTTTTTGGTTTGGATTTTTTTTTCTTGACTTTGTATGTCTCATGGATATGTTCTCTTACTACTGATATATACCTTACTGGTTTTCCTTATTCAGGTTTATCATGAGACGTGTTGTTTCCCTTTGTTATACTTCACCATGTGACAGACCACCTTGGGTGACTTGTTTAGTTGACCCAAGTTGGTTCATTATAAAGAGTCTATTAGTTCAACCCATACAACGTCATCATAAAATTGCAGGCATATTTTTCATCTTTAACCTACAAGAATACACATGGTTTCTCAATATAAACTTCTTCGTATAGCTCTCCATTGAGAAAAGTAGACTTGAAATACATTTGAAGTACCTTATATCACTATTATATAGTAATTGAAAGAAAGGTTTTGATAGTTTCAAGTCTTATTATTGGGGAAAAGGTCTCATAAAAATCAATTCCTTCAACCTGTGAGTATCCCTTATAAACCAGTATTGTATTTTTCCTTATCACTTCATCTCTTTTATTCAACTTATTCTGGAAAACCCACTTTTTTGAATTACGTTTTTATCTTCTGGTTTGGGTACAAGTTACCATGTATCATTTTCCTAAATTTGATGCAATTATTAATTCATAGAATAAATCCACTCTTTATGCTATAAATATTTTTCAATATCTCTTGGATCAACCTATGAAAACAATGAGGTATGTGAAACTATCCTCAATATTCTTTTGGTTTAAACCTATTTTCCTTGATCTCCAATGATATTTTAGACCTCCACTTTCTTCCTCATCCTTGGATGAGATGAATCCAATTTTACCTCATCACTTGAAATGAATAAATCAATATCTTAACCCTATATATCTTCCATATCATCACTTGTTTTTCATGTTCTTTAACAGCAACAACTTTATCTTTACTTCCTCTTATACTTGTATATGACTTTGAACCCTTTCTATTAGAATTTCCCAGCGCTTTCACATCTATAGTGCCAACAATATTTATAGTTTTCTTATTATAACACTTGTATCTTATACCATTATGAGGGTTTCTAAGGAATATACCATCAATGCCTCTTTGATCGAATTTCCCAAGATTCAAACCTTTAAATTTGATAATATAGGCTCTTCCAAAGACCCTTAAGTATTTAAAACTTGTAGTTTATTTATAATACATATCATATGGATTCATATCATAGATTTTAATATAGAAATAATGATTTTGACTATGAAATATGGCTCAAATGTCCTTTCTCCAAATGAAACAAGAAGTGTCATATTTAATTAGCATAGTTCGATCCATCTCGACCAAACTTCTATTATTTATTTTAGAAACACCATTTTGTTGTGGTGTGTATGGTGAACTAAGTTTATAACATATTCCATGATTTTCAATATAGACTTTAAACTTTAAATTTGTGTATTCATCACCATTATTAGCTTTAATATTCTTCATAGAATATCCATATTCCTTTTCAACACTTTTCCTACAACTCTTAAACATTTTGAGAGCCTCTGATTTGTGTTTCAAAATCATAATACATGTAATACAAGTGAAACCATCAATAAAATAAATAAAATAATTATATTAGTTTATTGATTTCTTTCTAATGGTACCATATATGTTATAATTAATTAGATCCATGGGATGATTTGTTTTTATCCCAACCCTCTTAGGTACTAAATTTAAAATCCTCCCTTTCTAGAATATCAAAAAACACCAATCACTTATTATTATAATTTTAGTAAATCGTGAATAATTTCTCTCTTTTTAATCCTTTTCATATTCCAATAGAACATATGTACAATACTTTTATTCCATAACTAATTCTCTTCCATCATGCACAGATATCATGAACCTTGTGCATCTCCAACATTAAACAAGTTTCCCTTGGTTCATTTTCCTCTTGTTACAACATTCCCATATTCAATCCTTTTAAAAATAAATCCATATCTTTTAAAAACTAATATTTTTCCTTTATCACAAAGTTATGAAACACTCAATGTATTATTATTTATTCTATTAATAAATAAGGCACTTTGGGATTTTAATTTTTCTTTTCCAATAATAGTAGATCCAATGCCTTTGATTTTGAGTGAATTGTCATTTCTAAAAGTCAATGTCCCTTCTTTATAAACTTTCAAATTTTCTTAATAATTTCAAATTTTTAGTAATATGTGAGGGACACCCAATATCCAATATCCAAGGTTGTTCTCCTTTTGTGAGATTGAGATCGGTTTCAATAACTAAGACCTTCACTTTTCCTTTTCCCCCCTTCACATGAGGTTTATGATATTATTCATATAAATTTTTTTTAGATGGTAGGATTAAAAGACATACGTTATTAAGATGTCTAGGCTGATCACATTTTTCATAAATATTTTCCAGTGGTTGAAAGCCATTTTCATTCTTAAAACTAAATTTTTCATATTTTCTTCTATGAGTGGGTTGAATCCCCATCAAACTCTGCATCTAAAACTTTATATATTCATTATAGTGTTAATGATTGTACCAACACATTTTCATTGTATGTTAAAATCCTCTAAATCACCAGTAATATCCATAGAAATAATATTTTCCTCGGTAACCTATATGTAGTCTAGAACTTTGAATCTATATTCAAACATCTTTCTTCTTCATATTATACTTCCTTTTATCCTTAATAGATTCTCTAGTGTAATGGTTTTTTCTTCAAACTATAATTTCTTGGAAATTCGAGAATTTTATAATTTTTATGTTTTATATATATACATTATATTCTTGTCTTTATTATTCTTTTGAATATCTTCAACCTTATTTTTAACCTGTGAGGATGATCTTTATTGATCCATCTGATATTTATACTTTTTAGAGCTTTCATCAATTTGCGGAATTGATTTTTAGAAGTTTGATATTACTTGTTCATCTCCAAACAACTTATATTATACAAGATAAAATTACTTCATCTTATCCTTTATATTTTCATTAATCTTGATTTGAGGTTTTCCTCTTTAGTAAGTAACTTCTTCTGATCATCAATCTCTTTAACAATTTTAATTTTTATTCAAGAGCTAACTTCTTATTCTCTAAAAATATATTTTCTTTCTTCAACTTTTTGTTCTCCTTCTCAAGTTTAACAAACTTTTAAATACATTATTTCAATTCTATTTTAATCATAATCTCCATATAAGTTTCCTCTACTTATACTTCATATCTTCTTCTTTTATCATAAGTAAAACTCTCATTATTTACCTTTGCAATGAGAAACTTCTCAGTATCATCATCACTAGAATTTTTATATTCCACTTCACTATCATCATCTTTCCCACATCTGGACAAAAAATTTCTATTTTAATATTTAGATAATTTATTATCATTTAATTTTTAATATGACTTTCATTTTTATGTTTTCTTATTTATATATCTTCTTGAATTTCTATATTCTTCATCGTTATCTTTATCTTCCTTCAACCTTTGACAGTTTTCTTAGAAATTTCTGATTGTACCACAATAAAAGCACTTAAAAGGTAACTTTTATTTATACTTATTTGAGGCTATTTTCAAATTTTTGGAAAATAAATACATAAATTCATTAAAACAATTATTCACCTCATCTTAAATTTAAAATTAATTGACTTTTTTCTCAAGAAATTTCATATAATTTCCATAATTATTGATAAATATATTTCATGCATGCATATTTTGAATATAAAATTCATTAACTTTGAAATTAAAGTTATAATTCTTGATGATTTATTTAAGTTTTTATTCATATTGTTTTCATATAATTTTGAAGACAATTTTGAATAAAATAAACAAAAGGATATAAAATTTATGGAATAAAATAATGTTTTATGATATGAGATGAGTCGAGGCTCAAGTTCATGGCTCAGAAATGAATATTTAGGGAAAAAATAGAAAAATATGGTGAAAATAACCATTTATGTTATGAAACACATATTCATGATGTGAAAAGAATCAGAAATATATGATGGGAGATGAAATGGGGGAAAGACATTTGGAGGTGAGGCTTAAAAATTCATAGTGTGACACCCCTTGTCTCACCATGAAACTAGATGATAGGATTTTTAACTTCTTATTTTTAGGAATTTATGATCAGGACAAAAAATTAAATACCCAGGGATCCCCAAGATTGACCTAGAAACATTTAATGGATGAATTTATGTATTTTAATACATATGTGAGTTTAATTTTTTTCCTATAAATACAAGGTCAGCTGCTGCTTCAAGGGCATCAAAGAATGGATCTTGGTCCTGATTATGAAGTGATGTGTTGCTATAGAGTCCTCCACTAGACTACTTTATCATTTCTTTAGGACTTTTTTATTCTCTATCCCCCTCTCACCCTCTAATTACTAGCATGAGGGGTAATTATCCACCTATGAAAATTGATGTAAATAAGGGGTATTTTGTTGGTTAAGTTTTATTTCTATTATTCTGGTTTATATTGGGTTATGCAATCACTTTTAAATTTAAAATCTCTTTTCTATTATTATTTAATTACCATTGATGTATGAATCTAGAAATTACTTTTAATTGGATAACAAATTACCCTGAATAATTCATAGACATTATGTAGTTTAGGGTAATTATGTTTAAATATGGTATCGAGGCACCTGAACCATTAATAAACCTAAGTATCTAACCATGAAAAATGGGAAACTTATGAGTTAGAGGAAAATTACCAACACAAAGGACTTTTGTAGCATTGAATCTAAAAATAGAAAAATCAAACCAACTTTCACTACACTTCACTAGTATATGAACCCAAAATTGAAAAGTTTGGAATATCTCCTCTCATTGAATTGAAATCAGTCTCTTTCTCTAATATTCTTATAAATCAATTATGATCACCATTTTATTTAAATTTAATAAAATTGACTTTCATCATCTCATGGGTTCAACCTTGAACATAGCATTTGTTTCATTAATTTAATCAGTAATATTTTTGTTTGTATTTTTATAAATTAATAAATTTTATTATCCCCAACAGAATTAATGATTCCCTAAAGGTGGATAAATTTATAGCATCATTACTGGGGATGGTGACCAAAGTTGATGCATTACTTTTAAATATTTTTGTTTTATATTTTATTTCCTTTTTAATTCTAGGGTAAATTTATAATTTTCTTTATAGATTCAAATATTTATGCATGACCATTACACTCATGTAAAGTGAAAATAAATCCTTTCCAATAATCTTGAGTTTGAGATAAGCCTAAGAAAGAAGAAGACAGATACAATAATGACCAGTGCAGAACAAAACCGGCAATTTTACACATTTTCACAATAAATACATCCAAGGAAATGAATACTCAAATATTTTTTAAGGATTTACAATGAAGGAATTAAACCAGGAATCCTGATACTACCAATCATATCCAACCACTTTGAGATCAAACAGACTATCATTAAGATTATTTATAACACTTTAAAATTATTTGGGCTACCACATGAGGATATGAACGTGCACTTAGGGAAGTTTATTGAAATTTTTGATACATTTAAATTTCAAAATGTATCAAGAAACATGGTAAGACTTTATATTTTAATATATTCTTTAAGAGATAGATATCAAGAATGGATTCAAAGCTTGCTGACCCATTCCATTACCACATGGTATGAGTTGGAAAGAAAATTTCTCACCCAATTCTTCCCTACCCTAAAAATACATGTAAATATGTGTTAATATCTTAAATTTTAATCAATTTAAAGATGAATCAATCTATAATGCATGGAAGAATTTCAAATACCAAATTATAAAATTCCTGCACATGGTATCAAAATGTGTCTTCTAATTCAAACATTCTATAAAGGTCTATTGCAAAGGAATAGGTCTAAGTAGATACGGTGGTTGGTGTCTCGTTAATAAATAAAATTACCAGAGGAGATTTATAATATAATTAATGAGATGGAAATAAATAGCTTCTAATTGAAATTTGAAGTAACACAAAGAAGATGCATCCACCTGGTCGATAACAATAGTTGGATAGTAGCCTGGATGGAAGCACTAACCAAAAAGATGGACACCATGATGATTCAATGACAATGTCAAGGTACATACACTGAAGAAGATAATTATGCTAATTATAATCAAGGTCAGGGGTATCAGCAAAGGGTGTCAGACTTTCAATCATGACAAGGACCGTCAGTTTAGAACCAAATCTATACATTGGAGTAAGCCTTAGATTTATTCATGATGGTCATTGGGGATAATATCAAAAAAATAAGGCCTATTAAAAATATCAAGGAGTGAAAATTAAGGGGTTTAAGGATGACCCAAGATACCAAAAGTCTATTCTCTAAAACCTGGAATTCCTAGTTGGAAGAATTATGGAACAACTCTCAGATAGATCAAGAGGAGTACTACCTGGACACTTAGCCTATGTTTGGTCGTGTTTTAGTAAAAGAAAAGAAATTATTTACTAATTCATAAAAGAAAAGAAAATAAAAGAAATAATTTTTATTTCTCTTTATTTTATTTGGATGCAAAATTTAGTAAAAGAAAAGAAATGATTGTAATTTCTCTACATCAAGTCTGGTGACAATTTTTAAAAGAAAAGAAAAGAAATGTTTTGATAACATGACAAAAATGAACCTTATTAAAAAAATATGGTTTTTCGATATTCAATTGTTTCAAAAAAAATTATAATCTTAAATTGTATCTTTGATTTTTAATTAAATATATATATTTATTATAAATATATATATTTTTTAAAAAAATATTGACATAATTATATAAACATGATTTCATAAATATATATATTTATAAAATATTATATATATATATATTAAATATATTTATATATAAATATTTAATTATAAATACACAAATATTTTTTAAAAATATATTTATATAATTTTAAATTTATATTTATAAATCTATTTATATAATTATATATATATATATTAAATTTTAAATCATTATATGATTATTTAGATGAGCGGGTTTGGGTAATATTTTTAAAAAATATAGTTTTTCAATACTCAATTTTGTCAAATAAAAAAAATTATAATATTAAATTGTATCGTTTATTTTTATAACATGTAAATTATTTAAACATTTAATTTTGAAATATATAATAGCAATGATTTTTTTTTTATTTTTTTTATATCATGTCAATTATATAAATAGTAATTTTTATTTTAATCAATCATTATATTTCATCTCACAAAAATCAATTAAAAATTAAACAAACAAAAATATATTAATATAAATTTTAATTATTTTAAAAAAATGTTTATTCAAAATTGATTTCATATATTCATTTAAATCATTTAAATAGTCTATATATTTATTTATTTGAAAATTATTTATAATTTTTTTTATCATTATTTATAAATTATGTTGAACCAAATATTTATATACACATAATCAAAATCAATTATACACACATAATCAAAATTATTAATATACACACAATAAAAATTATTAATTCAAGCTAATCAAAATTATTTATAAGTTACTTATATAATTTATTAATTCAAGATAATCAAAAATATTAATTCAAAAATACTAATTCAAAATAATTAATTATTATTAATTATTAATTCAAAATAATTATTGTTTCAAAATAATTAATTCAAAATAAATACTAATTCAAAATAAATATTAATTCAAAAAAATAATTTATAATAGTTATTAATTCAAATTTATTTATAAATTATGTATATAAATTATATATATAAATTATTAATTTAAGATAATAATAATTATTTATAATTATTTTTTATTATTACTTATAAATTATGTTGAAGTTATAAAAAATATATTCATAAATCACATTTAACAAAATATTATGCACATGAAAATACTATTATTATTATTAATCATAAAGACGATAATTTTTTTAAATATTAATTTTAAAAAATAGTGAATAAAATAAAATTTAAAGAGGAGGATAATATAGAAATTTTCAAAATTATAACACCCAGTTGGATGGTTTTCTTCCAAATCAACCCAATTTTGGGGTGATTTGAAACCTACAGTGAGGGGAGATAAGTTTCTCTCTGTTTCTTCTTGTTTCCCCCCCCCCCCCTTATTTCTCCCTCTGTCGCTTTGGTCTTACCAAACGAGGGAAATTAGTTTAACTCCCCCAAATCATTTCTTTTCCTCTCAAAACTCGCCTACCAAATGAGGGGTTAGACATCAACCCATGAGGATACATGGAGGATATAACCCTAAGGAGTGGAAAACCCACTAAATAAAATACTGATAAAGTAATAAAACAACAAGAAGAAGATATATAAAAAAATAAAGTAAAAAAAAGAAAAATTAATTAAATAATTAAGATTACAACCCCCACTATTCAAGATAAGACTTTCATTTCTAAAAAGGATAAAGCAAGTTGAATTTGATGCAAAATAAAGTAGGTTTATTGAAAATTTTAAAAAACTACACATTAACATTCCTTTTACAAAATCCCTCACCAAAATGCCAACATATGTGACGTTCAAGAAGGAGATGGTATCCAATAAGAAGAAGCTAGAGGAAATTGGAATGATTCCACTCACATAGGGTTGTTCAGCTATGATGTCAAAGGATCACCTGAATAAACAACCAGATCTAGGTAGATTTTGGATTCTAATTAATATCAAATCTAATGACTTTGGGATAGATTTATGAGATCTAGGTTCTAGCATGCACATAATTTCAAACAACACATTCGAGAGTCTAGGAATTGAAGATATGAATACAATGAGGGTCAGATTGAAACTGGTGGATATAATAATGAAGTACCCATGAGGACTCATTGAAGAGATTTAGTTCAAGGTGGAAAATTTCTATTTCTTAATATATTTTCTTGTATTGGATATGGATGAGGTGAGAAAACTGATTATTCTTAGAATACCATTCTTGGTTACTGGGATAGAATTGATCAGTGTCTAAATCAGTTGCCAATGAGCTTGTACCCAAGTGGTACATGCTCCTTCTTGGCATCCAAAAGACCCAGGATCGAATCCAGGCAAGAACAAATTTATGGTATTGTAGCAACATTGTAGAAAGTCACTATATCAGTACTGTAGTAGTGGTGGAACTACAGTAGCAGTGACACTGTAGTGGCGGAGGCACTATAGAAGGAACTGTAGAGGTAGCAATACTATAGCAGGTACTGTAGCAGCCCAGGTATTGTTGCAGTATTGTTCACCAAAGGTCCCTTTGGTCCAAAAAATGGGCATTAAATCCTTGTATTTAGGCCACTTGGACATGATTTTTCAGGCTATGTAATGGGTCTCCCTCTACCCAATCAAAAAGAGTTATTTGTTTTAATAATAAGAATAAGGCTTCAACCCCAACCTTTTAAAAAAAATCGGTTTCTAAATCAGTGAGTTATGTTTGATAATTAGAAATTATTAGGTTAGTTTCAATATACATCAGTAAATGAAAAATTATGATGTGAAAGATGATGACTTGGAAGAGAACATAATTTCTAAGCTGAAAGAAGTTTTTATCACTCCCAATAAGAAGGAAGAAGTAAAAGATGAGAAAAAAAGAAATTTTCAAGACAATATTACCTTTGATGGAGGAATAACTAGAATATAAAATTTTTAAGAGGGTAAATAGGTCTAGATGGTCCAAAAAATTATTCTAGTTCTTCAAATATGACAGAGCATTGGTGGATCGGCCTAATATAAGTAGAGAAGGTATTGCCTATAAGAATATTAAATATTATGTTGGATAAATGAAATGGGACCAAATATGTAGAGAGGACTCATATAAGACCATTTTTGGATAAAAATCAAGAATAATATTTCTAATCCCCCATTACTTAAGATGAGAAGATATAATTTCAAGACAATGATGTTAAACAAAATTTCTTTTAGGAGGTCACCTGAGTTTTTTAGGATGTTTAATTTTTTGTTTTTAGGTGTAGGGAACACTACCCCTATATTTTAAAATTTCATTTAAAAATAATTATGCTTTCACTTGTTTTTATTTCCATTTTCATTTCCAAACAAAGGCATGTGCAAGCAGTAGAAAGGAAACCAAAGTGGTTCTCAATAGGTAATTCATGTCATGAAATGCTAGTTTATATCATGAACTATATAATAAAAGAACCTGCAAGGGAATCATTATAATTAATATCTATAAACCAAATCACACTAAGAAACATGGGATTATTAGTTTTAATTTGATTTTTTTTTGTAACTCCCCTACTTTCTATTTCTGAGTTTTTATTTGAGATTTCAATCCTTACACTTGATTCTTTCTTGAATTTTTAATCTAGGGGACAAAAAATTCTTAGGATAATCATCATTCCATTTTTTATATTTATTTCTCAATAAAATTAAATGAGAAAAATGGGGGGATAAATTATTAAATTTAAACATGGGTATTTAGATTTAACAAATCATGATTTAGGGAGGTGGGTTAATTTATGTAAATGATTTTTTGCTGAAATTTTCCATTCATTGAATTTATGAAATTTGTATTAATTTATTTATTATTAGTATAAATTTCCATTATTAATTTTACTAATTAAATGATCTCATTCTAGAGATATTTTCTAAGCTTAATATTTCTTATTCTTTCTTGAGTATATTTTTTGATTGAAACTCAGACATGATTTCTTCTAGAAATTGGTTTTTATCTTATTGAATATTTGATTTTAAAAATTCACATTTAATATTATTAAGGAAATTATATTATTAATCCCTATATCCTTGGAATTAAATTTATATTAATACTACTTATCCCATACAAACCATTAATAGCCTTTGATAAGGAAGATCCACATTACAAGCCTACTTTATCCTTTCCTACCTTACTCTAAGTATTTTTAATGATTATAAAAAAGATGAGTGTGGGGAGATGGTCCCATGGTAGAAGGGATGTACATATTGAAAAAAATAATTGTGTGTGTGTTTTCATGGGATATTAGGATGGTTTATTATTATTCATTCATTGTACCTCATTTCACACCCTTTTAAAAAATGGGTAGTGTCTTGGGAAATTCAAAAATCACTATTTTGTAACCAATGATCCTACTATAAATATAAAAAATAGTATCATGAGGAGATCATTTGTGGTTGGGTGGTGGATTTTAGATTTTTCTAAATTAAAAAATATGAAAAAAAAATATTAAAAAAGGAAAAAAGAAAGAAAATCAAGAGGGCGCGTCATTCATTATACTTTATTGATTCATGGCCTTTCTTTGAGTATGGAGGAATAAAGGGAGATTTCGTTTTTATAGGAATAATTTTTAAATAATATTTTTTTGATAATCATGAAATATACCTTAGTTATTATCCCCCTTTTTAGATCTACTTATTTTTACATCATTTCACACATACCCTAAAGCCTCAGAGATTTTTCTCCTAATGATGAATCCCTCATGATGATTTTTGATTTTTTATCTATGGTTTAAATAAATTAGATGCACTTAAATCCTATATTAAGGATCATTATTTGAGGTATGAAAAAATCTATTTACATATGTACCTTGAGTGATGAGAAAAAATAATCAAATCAAGGTAAATTACAATTGGTATGCATAATGATTATGAATTTTTAATTATAAATAAAAGAGAGGAGAGGAATGGTGATTTTAAAAGATAAAAATTAAAATACATCATTAACTTTCTTCTTTGAAAAATGAGGAGTTGGTGAAATTTTATTATGTGAAGCTCAAACATTTAATTCCATATTTAATCACTTGACCTTGTTGACATTGAATTTAAATCATGGTAGAGTGGGAATCTATTGTAAATTTGTTGAGATTTAATTCTTAAGGATACCCATGATTTCAAGTGTAGGGGATTTCATAGCTACATTTAATGAATACATATTTTAAATATATGATTCATTAACTTTGTAATTAAAGTTATAATTATTTCAAATTTATTTAATGTTTTTTTATATTGTGTTTGGTGACTTTTGAATTCAATTTGAAAGAAATTAAATAAAAGGAGACAGAATTTACAATATGAAAGAATGTTCTATGATATGAGATGGGTCAAGGCTCAAGTTCACGATTCAAAAATGAAGATTTAGGGAAAAAGTATATTTGTTTCAAAACAACAATTCACGTCATGAAACACCTATTCATGAAATTAAAATAATCATAAATTTAAATACTCTGGCCCTAGTATCCTAGATTCGGTGGTTACTTTATTACATTAGTGAAAGATATAATCAATTTTATCCCAAAGGACATAATAGTTTATTAATATTAGAAACTAGATATATACATTAATTTCACATTAAATTTGAAAACATAAAATAAAATATAGTATTTCCTTTAAAACCTCATTATTCCCATAATCATATCCATAAATTTTAGTCATAATGTACTTCCTAACATCCTAGGGAAATTAAATATAAAAAAGGGGTGAGCATAGATTCTCATTGAGGGTATTCATGAAGCGTAAGTTATCATGAATAAATTAGGAATAATAAATATGGAAAGGTAAATATCTAAAAACACATTCCATTTAATCATTAACTTAAGCAAGTAGAATAATATGGAAGTAATGAATAATGATAAAATAATTACATATATCTAATTGCATGAGCTTGAACCTTTCCCATGGATATCATAACTATTAAAATAATCACATGTAAATATATAAAAAAATATCATAATTAGATAATTAATAATTCTAGACATTATAAACAAACTATCAAGGCCTTTTGCCAAGACATCTTAAATAAATGGGTAAGGCCTCAGCCAAATACCCAAGCTAGTTGGTCTCATGAGATCAATTAATGCATCAAGGGGCTATAGCATGCCTCACTCATCCCTTACTAAGTCGAATTCATTTCTCATATTAAAGGGGTAAAATTTAATTAATATAAACATTTATATTGAAAAACTATCATATAAAATGTTAATATATTCCCTAATAAATATACCATATCATAAACCATCCAGTGTGGTATGGATAATGGTATCAAAATAGTATATCCTCAGTCAAACTGATCATAAACCATTCATAGGAATAATAAGAATGGTATCATTACAATTTATTCCTAGTGTATTATAAATAAAACAATGGTTTTTTTGTTAATTAGTAGATATACCATAAAAATTTCATTAAAACATTTTTTAGGAAAATAATCTTTTCACTTTGAAAATCAATTTTCAAAACAAGAAATTTCCAAAATATTATGAAAAAAATTATTTTAAAATAATCATGTAAACTTATAAATTAATATTAAAATTAATTATTGGTTATGATGGTGGTAAATTTTTTCCATGTCAAGTATGTTAAAACAAATATTAATTTCACTTTTTTTGTAAAAAGTCAAAAATTGCCTTATTCAGAAAATCAAAAGAAGATTCATTTTAAGCCATTTTTTTAAAGTAAAACATAGGTAAAAATGTATTTTATAAATAATTAAATAATATTATTATTATTATTTAAAAAAATTTGAGGAAAATATGGATATAGAAGAAAATGTATTTTTGAAAAAAAAAAGGAGAAATAAATTTTCCTTTTCCTAAGAAAGTTTTCTTAATCTTTTTAAGTACTAATGAGAAGAAAAGGGTATTATTACTTGAAAATTTAAGGAATAAACAGAGTAGAATAAAATCAAATGGTTTTATTAGAGAATTATTAAATAATTTCCTTTAATTTAAATTCAATCATAAACAATTTTGATTAAAATGAGATTAAATCATATATTCTTACCGCTTTGGTATTTTTGAATCATAACCACAATGAAAGTAGTAACTTAAAATGAAACATTAAATAACATAAATATAAATATATCCATGATATAAAATATAAAAGGTGCATTAGATACACATAATATAAATAAATAGGTTCATAATACCAAATATGTCTCAATGAAGTGGAAATTAAGACGAAATCTCTTACAAGATCATATTGTTGAAGTGATAATTAATAAATGAATTGATTATGTGTATAAAATTTAAATAAACATTAAAAAAATTATAAATAAAATATAAAATTAAAAAATTCATTACACACAAAATATTAGAATATCAAATAAAATTAATAATTAATATAACTCAATGAAAAGAAATTTAGTTATGAAAATCCTTATCACTTGGTTACTTTCAAGTCAAATACCCTTGAATGAAATATTTAAAATTTCAAGTAAAATACCATAAAGTATGTAGGATACATAATATGACATGTAAAATGGAATTATATACACCATATAAAATAAATTTGGTGCATAACATTAAAATATACCTTAATGAAGAGAAATTGAGATGGGACCCCTTATAAAGATCGTATCATTGAACTGAGAATTAATAAATGAAGTGATTATGTGTGAAAAATGTAAATCCACACTATAAAATTTGAAATAAAACATAATAAAATAAAATATTATTTCACACATAATCATGGAATAATATAGTCAATGAAGTGTAAGTATAGCCCAATGAATGGAAATTGAGTAAAAAAACCTCTTACCTCACATCTGACTTCCTTCATACATGTTTGAAAAACATATATAATAAATAAATATTTATTATTTATCTATACCATGACCATATTAATATATATTTTACCTTATATGATTTACTTATAATCTTTTATCACCTTTTTATTAACAATTCTTTGTAAAAATCACTATTTTGGGTAATAACAGCTTCATTTTTCATGTATGATTTAGTTTGGTATGTTGATTCCTTGTACTTTAAACATGGTTAAATCATCTAAAAAATGTTAAGAATAATATAAATATCATATATATTGATTATAAACAAATTTATATTCATCTATAAAATGTATATATTGAAAAATTAGTTGCATCGTTCATAGAGACGATAGGTTGTACGTACCCAAGATAGTTGTTTTCTTTTTTTGAAGGATGGAATGAAAGAAAGGTAAATAATAATTTACCTTCAAAAATAATTATTATATAATATAAATCATATATGTTTATAAAATCCATACTCATTACCATCCATGTCAAAATAAAATGAAAAACGAATCACTTCGCTTCATGGAGGTAGTAGTCCACACGTACGCACAAGCGATGTTATCATTTTCCAACAGATTGGAAGGTATGAAGGTAGATGTGATATTATAATTTAATAGTTATAATTATTTCATAAATATCATATATATATATATATATTAAATATATCATTATATTCATCCGTGAGAGCTAGTGATAGAAAATGAATTATATCAGTTCGTAAGGCGATAGTCCACTATACACATGATCGACGGTTTTGTTTCTCATTTAATGGAATAGGATATGGATATTGGTTATGACATGAACATAATAACATATCAGTATATATTATTTACTATTTTTATTAATTTATCATATTTTATGAATATTTTAAGTAGTTATAATAATAGTGACTAATTTAATTTATTAAGATAAAAACACATTGTACGTATAAAATGTTTTTTTAGAAAAACATTTATTTTAATTTCAAATGATTTTTTTTATTTATATTAAATTGATAACTAATAAATTTATTTTATAAATGTGTAAACCATATACTTTTCATAATTTAGATAGTATTATTCATAGTCTCTAATTTAACATCTCGGTTATAATGGTCATATTAAATAATATAATTCACAGGTTGTTTATACTCAGGATTGAATATAATATATTCTATTGAACAAAATTTTCATATTTTAAAATATTTTGGTGTTACATTCTCCTCACCATCAATAAATTGTGTCCTAAAAATTTGAACTTGCTCTCGGAAAATAAGGGTTTTCCATCTGAAAAAACCTTTATTAAAATCTCACATCGTAAAAAGGGTTAATAAAACTTCTTATTGATAAGAGATAAAGGTAAGTATAAATTTCATTTAGAATAATATATAACTTGGTTTCCTAGTATTAAAACATTATTGGGAAGTGAAAATATGGAAATCAAGAAGAAAACTAATGCCCAATGAAAAATAGAGAGTGATAAAAACATGGTCAGGAGAAACTTAACAACCACAAGACCATAAATCTGTGATGGGTGAAGAGACCATTGGTTCACTATAAATGAAGGTGAAAGGATAAAATTTTTATTCTAGGATACTTTTTCTAAATTTTATGCATTAATTTATGATAAAATATACTTAATTTATTTATTTTATTTATAATAACAATTTCATCCATTGGTTTTTCTTCGATCAATTTCAAATTTATTTATTACTCTGAGAAATGAATATCCAAGATGATTTTTTTATTCTTAAAGTAATAAAATCAACTTTTAATAGATCACATAATCTACAAAAAGTATAAAAAATTACACCTCATGTCTTTATAAATTAACCAAAACTAAAATGGTTACCACAAGGTAAGATAATACCTAAAATATATAATCCTTTATATAAATAGATAATACATTTTTCTTCAAAATTTCTAGAAATATCACCAAAGGTTCAAATTAATATTTATTTATAAATAATTTAAGTAAAAACAATTTCATTTTAACCAGAACATCATGTAATCTAGTGGTAGTTGGTTCACCCTTGTCACTCTTTGATTATGGGTTCAAGCCCCACATCCTTTCCGGATGCGATGAGTTTCCACCCTTCATGCGGTTGTTCTTTTTATAAAACTATATTAATATAATTACTATAACATACCCAAAAATATAATGAACATCCTAAAAATTAAAATTAATAATCAAATTTCTTTTTAAGCATTAAGGTTTTCTATACAGCTTATTTTTTCACAAAACAATATAATTTTAATTGACTATTATTACCTTAACCTCAATGGTTATATTAACCCTAAAGGTTACCAATAACTTTAAAAATATGTCCAAAAAATTTAAAGGCATTATTACTAAAATAATACTTCATGTTGAGCCTAAGGGTTACATATAAATCAACCCATTAAAAAATCTCCCAAAATTTCATCAATCACATGAAAATACCATCACTTAAAACCTCAAAAGGGGTGTCTAAGACTTTGAAATTATGATCAGCCTTAATGTTATAAACCCGTGATGTTATCTATAAATCTTGGTTTAATATTTTATGAAGGCATATATACTTCCAAAAATTATTATGATCCTTATATGTTTCATGATTATTATAACCAAAATATCATTGATAAAAATACTTCTACAACAGAATTCTTGAATCCAAATACATAAATACTTCAACCCTTTTACTTAAATGACTAGTATAAAATAGTTCATTCCTTATTCTAATAGTTAACATTTAAAAGAGTGAATTGATTTAGATAATTCCTAGGTTCCCCGCATTTAAGACAACAAACTATAAATAAATCTATAGGATAAATTTTATTTATCTCCACTGAACTCTCAATTTTCCTTAGTAATTCATTGCTTTATGCCCTTATTTTCCACACATGAAATATTTTTATTGTTCCTTTAGTAAACTATCATAGGTGTCTCTTCCCACATTTCTAACATGGAGTAAATTGATCCTTCTTTCTTCTATGGTCTCCACCATCCAAAATCTCAATGAACTCCATTATTATTTTCTTTAATGGTTCCAAGATTTGGTTAAGGTGTAGGTTATTAATCCTATATCATGATAATTGATTAATCATAATCATGATATCATTAACTCCAATCATCATACCATTTTATTTCTCATAATCATCTCATTGTCCATTATATTCAATTTTAACATGATTCCTTTAGGTTCCATCCATTGACTAAAATAAAAAACCATATTATGAGAAACAATAATCATAGCTTAAAACCACATAATCATTTATAGGATGCCTAAATAATAACACCTTATTTTAAATCTAATACATGTTAGGTTTAACCAAGGTACTTCATTATCATCATTCAAATCCTACATAATGGTTTGTAAAGAAAATTTGACTTAACCTAAGAATATCCTTCGGAAGTTTCAAAATAGTTGTGCATCAAGGATCATTATTGTGCACAATGTGATGATCGAGTCAAATCCCAATGAAGTTGGTATCGAGACATGCAGTGGAAGCCATTGGGATAGGGATTTTAAAATTTTCATCACTAGAGCGATGAAAATTTTTCATCTCTAGTGATCAAATCCCCGGTACAGTTTCAGGATCTCACATGGTTTAATCAGAGCATAGAACTAAATAGAATGAGTACCATGTTCTGATTCGAAGAGGTAATGTCTATCAAAAGTCACCAATGATCATTAATTCAAGGATCTAACATTGAACCCCTTTATATCATCCATACATTCTTCTCAGATCTGAATGTATGCTATTCATCAGATTTTCGGTGCTAGCACAAAGCTCTTGTGATCTATTTGATGCCATGATGATCACTATGATCTGCTTGCTTCGATCGTGAAGGCGGTCTTGGATCATTCACTCGGTTATAGAGATTCTCTCTCTAGGATTTGATAGGATATACATGATCTTAAATCTAACTGATGAATAGTCCCATGGAAATATATTCTCTCTGAATTATATATTAGATATCAAAATACCTAGTTAGGGTTCCCCATCCCCCATATATTTAACATCCACTAAATAAGTAATAAATAATAAATTATGACAAACTAACTATGTTATAAATATTATTTATATTTTATCACATACTTGTAATATATATTAAATATATTTTGTGATAAACCCAATCCATTAAATTGACTCATAATTCCTAATAATATTAAATGAACCTTAAATATTAAAATAATATTTGTTTGTATAATATTAATCCTTGTATTTACTTAAACACCAATAAATACTTTTAATAAATAAATTCAACCCAGTTATTTTTTACTTAAATAATAATGAATTTATTTATTTATCAGTGGTCGATAAAACATAGACAACTCTCGGACCCTATGGTGGGTCCCACTATGTCCTATATACCTATTCATCAGAATAGGGAAGATTTTTGAATATGCTATTATGTGTGCCCCTCTAGGACCATATCTTGATAGTAGTGAATAGTATTCAAAAACCAGAAGTATAGTCTAGAAACTCATCAAGACCCCTAAAGAGACAAGTAATATTCATAGTAACGACAACCAAACTATTAACATGCATGGTGTAATATAATATCATTGTAATATGATATCTCATGAAACAAGACGCACACTTGTGTCATCATACTTTATTTCTTTATTATTTTTTGATCTATCTGGATGAATTTAACTTTTAATACCATGCTTATGGATTTATTAAGTTTCTACCATCCTGATTAACTAGGCATGAGATATCAATTCCTCAACTCAGAAGCGATAAATTCTATATTAATATTTCAATTGATATCATACCACCAATGATGCACCCAATAAAAACTACCTCTCCATAACTTCATTATCATGGTTTTCACCTTACATTAAAGAAAATGATCAAATGGAATACATTGATAATGATATAAAGTTAGGAGACCAATAAGCATGTTCATAGATAGGAACAACCAATGACACCCAAAACATGTGGTGTTCTGATTGGAAGGACTGCCTTCATGATCTTAACTACTGGAGATTAGCATATGAAAACTTCATGATAAGTAATATCATTGCTTATGAGCCTCCATCACCTGATAGTCACACATCATTTTTTGCCTTCTAGTATGATGTATCTGTAAAATAGTACATTACTTTAAGATTACTATCATAGTATCTCTAGGTTCTCATTACATCCTGGGAACTTCTATATCCCTTTGGTACGATACGTAATCTAAGGATACTAGCATAAATATAGTGGATACAGAAGTATCAAAAACTATTATAGTAATAAAAATACATGTATATTACCAAATTGTATACATGTAAGAGTAATCAACGTATATACACAAGTTGGGTATATGGAACTCACTTTCAACACTCCCACTTTCACTAAATCCAACTGCTAATAAGTATCAATATGTTATCTCTCATGTGAGAATCATGCTTCTAGTGAGATATGGATTTAGTCAGGGATTCTTACACATTATACTCTATGGATACTCTACTAATTGTGACTTCACCTCTCTGAGTAAAATCCATCAGGAGATAAAACTTCTAAAGTATATGCTTTGTCCTCTGGTGTGACTTTGGCTCCTTGGAAATCACCACTGCTATAGTATTATCACAGTACACTGAAATAGATTCTACACTGCTAGGAACAAAACTGATGTCTAAGAAAAATATGTTTATCTAAACTACCTTCTTAGCTACATCGGAAACCGCTATATACTTAGATTCTACTATATAATCAGTGACCAAATGCTTCTTTGAGATCCTCCAACTCACTACACTACCATTCAGGAAAAAGACATAGCCTGGTTGTGATTTCAAATCATCATGATCTGTCTGGAAACTAGATACAATGTATCCTATCACTACCAGTTCCTCATCTCCTCCATACACAAATAATATATCCTTTGTACACCTCAAGGGCTTCGGTATAGTTTTGATAGCTTCCTAATGGAGCTCTCTTGAATTAACTTGATATCTTCCCACCATGCTTAAAGAAAAGTTAATATCAAACCTAGTACATAGCATGGAATATGTGATAGATCCTACTACTGAGTCATAAGTTATTCTACTCATTCTTCCAATTTAATCTTGTGTTTTTGGACACATTTTCTTATATATATTGATACCATGTGACATTGGAAACAACCCTCTATTGGATTGTTCCATACTGTACCTTTTGAGTACCTTTTTAATATATTTACTTTGACTTAGCCCAAGCATCCTATGAGATCTATATCGGTATATATTTATCCCTATAATGCAGTTTTCTTCGCCTAAGTCTTTCATGGGGAATAATTCATTTAACCAAGTCTTAATTGAATAGAATTCTTGTACTTCATTTCTCATAATTAATATGTCATCAGTATATAATACTAGGAAAAACAGCAGTATTCTCATTGAAATTATTATAGATACATGGCTCACTTTCATTCTTGATGAAACAAAATTATCTTATGGCCTTATCAAAATTAACATTCTATGATTATAATGTCTACTTTAACCCATAAATGAATCTCTGCATCTTGTACACTTTATTGGAATTATTTGACCTAACAAACCCTTTTGGTTGATTCATATAGACATCTTCAACCAACTTTCCATTTAGAAAAGAATTTACGACATCCATTTTCTAAATTTCATAATCATGGAAGGTTGTTATTGCAAACAATCTTCTAGTGGATTTCAATATTGATATCGGTTATAAGGTTTTTTCATATTTGATGCCTTGAAGTTTTCCAAAACCCTTTGATACCAGTCTTTCCTTATAGGTGTTGACTTTATCATCCATGTCCAGATTTTTCTTGAATGTCCATTTTCAACCAATGGGTTTTACATCAGTTGGAGGTTCTACCAAAATCCAAACATTATTTTGATACATGGACTCCATCTCAGAATGCATGGAATCTTTCCATTTTGCAGCATCTTTTCTATCTACTATTTCCTTATAGGTTAGTGGTTTATAATTCCTCAAGTAGTAATGCATCACCTGACTCGATGATAACAAAACCATGATTTTATGGTTCTCTAACCTCTTGAGTTTACCTACACAGAACTTATGTCTCGGGAACTTCTTCATATCCTACTATATCTTGTGGAGATTGTTCCCATACCAACTTATGTGTATCTAGATCCTTAACTTCTTTGAAGTCAATATTTCTTCCACTATTTTCAATGGAAATGTTTTCCCTTACTAGAAATATGGAATTTCTTTCTATAATCACTTTTTTATCTGAAGGGTTATATGGGTAATTTCATTTGGTTTTTTAGTATAACCTATAAAGATTCACTTCATGCTTCTGGATGCTATTTCTCACTAGGTATAGTCTTGAAAAAATCCTTGCATCCCCATACATGTAAGTGCAATAGATTGGGTTTTTTTTACACCACAACTCATATATAATCCCATCTGTAGCTTTATTTGGAACTCAGTTAAGGGTATATGATGTTGTCTATAAGGCGTATACTCAAAAGGTTAATGGAAGAGTTACCTAACTCATAATTGATCTGACAATGTAAAGCAAGGTCATATTCATCCTTTCACTAACACCATTCCACTATGGTGTATAAGTATGATTGAGTTGGAATATTATCCCACACTCCTTTAAGTTATCAATGAAATCTTGGTTAAGATACTCTCCACCTCAGTTTGAGTGGAGCACCTTAATATTCTTACCAAGCAATTTTTATACATCATATTGTATTCCTTAAACATATGAAAGGAATCTGACTTATACCACATTAAGTAGATATATCCATACCTACTATATCCATTAATAAAAGTAATAAAGTATGAAAAATCAACCCTTTCCTCTACTGGAAATGGACCACATGCATCAGTATAAATTAATTCTAGAAATTTAGTGGCTTTTAATCCCTTCTCATAAAAGGTTGCTTTGGTCATTTTCCCTTATAAACAATCATGACATGCATCAAAGGGTTTTAACTCAACTAAGTACAAATACCCTTCTTGATGTAATTTATGTAATCACTTCTCATTTACATGACCAATCATGAAGTTCCATAGTTGGGTGTTGTAGGAGACATGTTCACTAGTTTTTTATTGATTTATATTACCGAGTTTTCAAGTTCATGTATATATAATCCATTGTTAAGATGCACCATACCATAACACATGTTATCCTTATAAAAAAGACAAAATTTATTTCCAAACTTGAAATAAATTATCATGGTGTCCAGACTTGAAACCGAGATTATGTTTCTAGTTACTAACAGTACATAATAAAAATTATTCAATACAAGAACCAAACCACTAGGAAAAGTTAAGTAATAATCTCCCACTACCAAGGCATCTAGACTCGCACCATTTTTATCTTGTAAATCCACTTAACCTTTTGTAATCTTCTTAAATATACTTGGTTCCTATATATGAATACAAATTTGTGAACCACATACCGTATCCAATACCCAACTTGTCGATAATTAAAGACTACATTTAATGACAAAAATACCTAAAGTAAAAGTGTCTCCTTTCTTCTTCCCAGCTCTTTAATTATTTTTCCAGTGGCCTTTCTTTCCACATAAAAAGAAGAGAACCTCCTTCTCATTTATCTACCTTTTTATCCTTGTATTTTTTGAAGGATGGTGCATCGATGTCTTTAGCTTGGACTTAGCCTTCGACCCCTTAGCCTTTCCATTCCTCCTCTTATTCACCATAAATACTAAATAATTGGTATTATTTATATCCTTATATGATTTTAGAACTAAATCCAAAAGATTTAGGTGATACTTTTTCATGTTATTAATATTTTAGTTAATAATTAAAGTCAAGAATCTTGATGGTAAAGATGAATGAATGAGATCTGTCTGTAGTTCTTGGTTCATCTTGAACCCAAGTGCTTCAAGTCTCTCAATGTACCCAATCATATTGAGTACATGAGGTCCTACTTGATTCCCTTCTTCTATCCTGAACTTATAAATTGAACTTGATATCTCGTACCTCTGTTGCCTATCTCTATCCTAAAATAACTACTGGAGATGAGTTAGCATCTTGTAAGAATCTTCTTCCTCATGCATTTCCTATAATTTACTATTCATAGATGATAGCATGATACATTGTATGTCTAGTACATCATCTACATGCTTCTTATAATTGTCTTTATCTTCCTTACTTTCTCCCTAAGGAGGCTCAGTAAGAAGTGAGGACCCAACAGACAAATCTTCCTCTCCTGGAATAGTAATATATACAAGTGCCTATACCACTCATAGAAGTTATGATCGATCAAGATATTTTCTTTATCTAATATAGATCACAGTGATAATGTTCCTATGGTGTTGGTGATTTCCATTTTGATCTACAACAAAAAAAATTAGAATTTAGTATATCTTTATTACCTTACATTTATTATTAATTAATTATTAAATCATTAAATTTCTCCCACTATTTTATCAAACCTAAATAGACCTCACTATTAGATTCAGAATAATCAATCACTTAAGTATTATAGTGGAAATTATAATTGAAACTTCTCCTCATTGTCTATAATATTTGGCAATTATACTACTTAGAGATTTTCTAGGTAGCCTCTAGATTGGATAACCACATTAACTTTTGGTTCTTTGAACTGTTGAGTAAAGGCCCAACTTATTGAAATTTTAACCTTGAATCCCTCAATGTTGTGCCTCTAAAGTGATATCAAGATAGCTTTGACTACTTATTTTCTACCAAATTTAGTCAATTCAATCCATTACTCTCATAAGAACTTTATAGTAGTAGAAGGCACCCTCAACTTTGGCTGAAGAGCACCCCAAATGCCCAGTTTTGTTCAAATTTGACCAATAGAAGGCATTATGACTTAATATATATTTGAGGTATTTTATTATTTCTTGATGACTGTAATCCATTTCTATGAAATATTTTCAAACTATGTTGTCGCGCTCACAATTAAATAACCATTAATAGAAAATACTTATATCTCATCTGTATGAATTTTACTTTTTTATTATTTTATGTGATCTCACAGTAAACATGAACATGCATAAAATAATAAACTATACATAAAGGAAATAATTACCCAATAGGTCTTGAGAACCTAATATTAGTTGATCCATTTTAAATTTAACGGATCAATCATGACCTAGGGGGTATCATACTTGAGTCAAATCTTGACTCTGATACATAGCTCACCAAAAATCCAATGTATACACATCTTGTCTTGTGTACTACCTCATCTTGGTAGGGTCCATGTCCTATAATGTCATCATCAACTATACATTTATACTCACATGTAGGCGAGGGGTTCTAAGGGCATGATATACAATAGATAAATTAAATGTGCAGGCCCTTATACATATTGAATGAAAATAGGATGATGAAAAAAACATTCATTTAATTAACTACTTATTATAATCATCAAACACAATAAATAATTAATTAAATAAATTAACCAATACATATATGGGTATGGTCACTAGATCAAGACCAGTCGGTATAATAAATAAACACATGATGAAATTAAATAACATCAAATTTAAAGTATTAGGGTATTTAAATAAATTAAATGAATTATTTAAATTTAAATAATTTATTCAAATAAACCAATTTAATTCAGTCCTATCATTAATTTAATTGTAATTCCAAAAAATAAATATTTAATTTAATTTAAGAATAAAATTAAATTAATATTTCAGGCTATTAAATTTTATTAATCTAAGAACAAAAAATAATTTTAATTAATTTAATTTAATACTAAAATTAAATTAATTTAATTTAATACTAAAATTAAATTAATTAAATTAAATAATTTTGATTATATTAATTTACCCCAAGCCTTAAACGAGCATGTGGGGCTATGGCCCGACCCACAATGGGTCTGGGGACGCGCAGCAGAAGCTGGTGGGCTAGGGATTTTAAAATTTTCATCACTAGAGTGATGAAACTTCAATGTATCTGATGATCAGAGCCCCGGTACAGTCCAAAGATATCACATGGTTTAATTGGATCACATAAATAAATAGAACGGGTACCTCATTCCAATTCTAAGTGGATATGTCTATCGCAAGTCATTAGTGAATGTTGATCAGAGTATTTGATTTCAAACCCCTCTAGATCATCCACACTCACTTCTTGAATATGTGTGTACACTATTTTTTAGATTCTAGGTGCTAGCATGGAGCTCTGATGGTCTCTTTGACATTTTGATGATCACCATAATCGACTACCTTTAGTCTACAAAGGTAATCTTAGATCGTTCACTTGGTTAGAGTGATTCTATCTCTAGGATTCAGGAGGAGAGATATTTTCTCAAATCTGGATGATTAAGATTACCATGGAAAGATCTTCGCTTGGAATTATATATTGGATGTCAAAATACCCAATTAGGGTTCCCCAGCCCCTGTATATTTAAATTCCACTAAATAAGTAATAAATAATAAATTATGATGAACTAATTGCATCATAAATATTATTTATATTTTATCACATACTTATAATATATATTAAATATATTATGGGATAAAACTTAGCTATTAACTCATCTCATAATTTTTTATAATATTAAATGAACCTTGAATATTAAAATAATATGCATTCATGTAATATTAATCCTTGTATTTACTTAAAAACATGTAAATAGTTTTAATAAATAAATTCAACCCAATTATTCTTTAATTAATAATAATGAATTTATTTAATTATTAGTGATCGATGAAACTTCGATAACTCTCAGACCTTGTGATGGGGCCCACCATGTCCTATATACTTATTCACCAAAATAGGGCAGATTTTTGAATATTATATTGTTTGTGACCCTTTAGGACCTTATCTTGACAATAGTTAATAGTATTCATGGACTAATAGTGGAGTCTAAAAACTCATCAAGGCCCTTAAAGTGATAAGGAATGGTCATAGCAATGAAAACCAACCTATTAACATGCACTGTGTAATATGATATTTTTTTCATATGATATCTCACTAAACAGGATGCACACTTGTGTCATTGTACTTTCTTTCTTTATTATTTATTGATCTATATGGAAGGATTTACCATTGACTATCATGGTCATGGATTTATGAAGGTACCACCATCCTGATCAATCAGGCTAGAGATATCACTTACTCAAATTATAAGCAACAAATTCTATCATGATTATTCAACTAATTTCATACCACCAATGACGCACCCAACACAAACAACCTCATCATGACTTCATTATCATGGTTTTATCCTTGAGTAAAAGTATATGATCAAATGTCACACATTGATAATGATCTCAAGTTGGGATACCAATACACATGTATATATATAGGAACAACCAATGACACCCAAAACATGTGGTGTTCATATTGGCGGGTATGTCCTCATGATCTCAACTACTAGAAATCACCAAGTACAAACTTTATGAGAATAAGACTCGAATATTATGATCCCATGGGACCTGATAGTCATAAATCATCTATTTCATGTCAATATGATGTATCTGTACCATAAGAAATTACTTTAATATTACTATCATTGTATCTATAGGTTCTCATTATAGCTTGGGAACTGTAATAGACCTTTGATATAACACGTAATCCAAGGAAATTACCATAAATATAGTGGATGTAGAATTAGAAACACTATTATGGTAATAAAAACACATATCCATTATCAAACTGTATACATGTAATGGTAATAAAATTAAATACACAAGTTGGTTCTAGGGCACCGAATTTAAAAAATTAATCCCTTTTTGAAGTTATTACACCTAGGTATAAATTTACTAGATCCACATCCATTTTTATTATTCAAAAATGGATTTATTTTTAGGAAATCCATATAATATCTACCTTACCAAAACATTAGGGTGTTATCCTATAATAAAATTATCCTCAAGTCAGTTATAGGGATATATTACCTAATCTATGTTTTCCAAAATCTAATTCCCAGGGATTTTAATAAACTTTCTTTGATACCAGTTTTAAAGACTCCAACCTTATTAGCCCATATTCAGTGGTTACTTTATTTAATTATTTATAGATATAATTGATCATATCCAAAATGACCAAATAGTTTAGCAGTATTGGAAAAATAAATACATACTTGAATTTCACATTACATTTGAAAACATAAAATAAAATATGGTATTTTATTTGATAACTCTATTATTCCCTTAATCATATCCCTAAATATCATTCATAATTCACTTTATGTAATCATGGGGAAAGCAAACATAATAAAGGGGTGAGCTCATATTCTTTGTAAGGGTATACATATAGTAGAGAAGATGTCATGAATAAATAAGTAATGATCAATATGTAATGGTAAATATCTAAAAACACATTCCATTTAATCAGTAAATTGAGCATTTATAATAATATAGTAGGAATAAATGATGATCAAATAATGTCATATAAGTAATATCATGATCTTGAAACTTATTGATGTATATCATAACTATTCAAATATTCAATGGAAATTAAAAACTAATCTCATAATGAGAGAATTTATAATTCCATACATCATAAACATAGCATCAAGGTCTCGTTCTAAGACATATTACATATATGGGTAAGGCCTCAGCCAAATACCCAAGCTAGTTTGTCTCATGAGACCTATTGATATATCGAGGGGCTATAAAGGGCCTTTCCCATCACTTACTAAGTCCAACAAATTACTCATATGAAAGGGCTGAAACATAATTAATATAAATATTCATATTTAAAAACTATCATACAAAATATCAATACTTTCCCCAATCAATAAACAAAATCATAAACCATCCAGAATGATATGGAGGATGGTATCAAAATAGTATATCCCCATTAAAACTGATCATAAACCATCCAGAGGAATAATAAGGATGGTATCATTACAAAATATTCTCAGTGTATCATAATTAAAATAAGGGTTGTTTTCATTGATGAATGGTGATGCCATAAAAATCTAATTAAAAATATTTTTGAGTAAAATATCATTTTCATTATTAAAAATCACTTTTAAAAACAAAAAAGTTACAAAATTTTAGGAAAAATAATTTATTTGAAAATAATCATGGAAAGTTATAAATGGATATTTAAAGAAATAATTAATCATGATGGTAGGAAATTATGTTCTTTCTGAGTATGTTAAAATAAATATTTCTTTCACGTTTTTGTTAAAATTTAAAAAGTACCTTGTTCAGAAAACAATAAGAAAATTCATTTTAATCAATTTTTTAAAAATTCAAACATTGGGGAAAATTTATTTAATAAATACCTGTATAATACTAAAAATATTCTTTAAAAAAATTTAATTAAATTATGGATATGTAAGAAAGAACATTTTTTACCAAAAAAAGAAATAATATTGTATTTTCTTAAAAAAATATCAATCATTTTAATTACCAAAGAGAGTAAAATGGTATTATTACTTGAAAATTTAATGAATAACTGTAGTATAATAAAATTAAATTGGTTTATTATATAATTATCAAATAATTTCCTTTAATTTAAATTCAATCATAAATAATCTTGATTAAAATGAGATTGAAGCATAAATACTTACCACTTAGGTAACTTTTGAATAATAACCCCAATGAAAGTAATAACTATAAATGAAAAATTAAATACCATGAATATAAATATATTAATGATATAAAATATCAAATTTTTAGTATATACACCTCATATAAATAAATAGGTGAATAATACCAAATATGACTCAGTGGAGTGGAAATTGAGATGAAATCTCTTACAAGATCATACCGTTGAAGTGAGAATTAATAAATGAATTAATTATGTGTATCAAATTTAAATACACCTAAAAAAGTTTAAATAAAACATAAAATAATCAAAATTCATTACACACATAATCTTATAATATCAAAGACAATTAATACGCAATATAACTTGATTAAAAGAAATGGAGTTATGAAATTCCTTACCACTTGGTAAGTTTCAAGTCAAATACCCTTGGATGAAACATTTAAAATTTACACTATAATAAAATTAAGTATATATGATACATTATATAACATGTGTAATGGAATTATATACATCATATAAAATAAATTAGGTGTATAACATTAAAATATGGCACAATGAAGAGAAATTGAGATGGAATCCTTTACAATGATCATATCATTGAAGTGATAATTAATCGATGAAGTAATTATGTTTGAAAAAATTAAATATTAAATATAAAATTTTAAATAAAACATAATAAAATTTAATTTAATTTCATACATAATCATGTAATAACATAGTTAATGAATTAGAAGTATAACCTAATGAATGGGAATTGAGTTAAAAACCCCCTTACCTCATGTATGACTTAATTTATACATGTCTAAACCTCATGTATAATAAATATAGATTTATTATATATATATCCAAAAAAATATTCTTATATATAATACCTTATTTTATTTACTTATAATATGTTATCACCCATTTATTAACAATTCTTTGTCAAAATCATTATTTCGGGTAATAACTGCTTTGTTTTTCATGATTGTTTTGGTTTGGTAGGTTGGGTCCTTGTACTTTGATAATGGTTACATCATCTCCATATGTAAAACATGATTTAAATATAATATATATTCATTATATGCATATTTATAGTTATACATAAAATTTATATTTTAAAACATGAGTAAAATCATTCATAGAGACGGTAGTTCGTACGTACGCATGAATGTTGTTTTTATTTTTTTATGAATGAAACAAAAGAAGGGTAAATAATAATTAGCCTTTCAAGAATAATTATTATATCATAAAAATAATATATGTTCATAAAATCCATACTTATTACCATCCATGTCAAAATAAAATGAAAAATGAATCACATCACTTCACAGAGGTGGTAGTCCACACATACGCACGAGCAAAGTTATCATTTTCTAATGGATAGAATGGTATGAAGGTTAATGTGATATTATAATTTAATAAGTATATTTATTTCATAAATATAATGTATATATATAAACATTAAATCCATCATTATATCCAAGCATGATGGGTGGTTATGGAAAATGAATTACATCAATTCGTGAGGTAGTAGTTCGTCGTACAAACGATTGACAGTTTCATTTCCTATTTGATGGTAGAGGAGATGGATATAGGTTTTTATATTAACCTGATAACATATCATTATATTTTATATTATGTTTTTTTTATTTTATCATAGTTTATTACAATTTTAAGTAGTTATTAGAATAAATAAAACAAAAAGTCATGGTTAAGAACAATACCTCTTCTTTGAACAACCTCTTTAGGTATATACCTAAATCCTTCCAAAAATGGTTATCTAAACAATAATGGGACTCTATAGAATTTATAAGAATGTAAGGAAGGTATTGTCACACCCTGACCTACGCATCTATTTTATTTTATTATTTATTTGTCCTTAAATATTATTGTTGTTGTTCGGGTTCATCCCAAAATTAATCTTTTTGGGTTATGTTAAAATTTTCCCTTATAGTGTTGATGTCGTCGGGCGTGCAGGCGGAGCGCGAGTTTGGAAGCAGTGTCGCTTCACCCTGGTAATTTTGCGACCGTATGTCCTTGGAGATTTAAAATAAATATATTTTTGTAACTATAACGTGCATGATTTGTTGCGTCGTTAAAATTTTTATTTCATTAAGAATTAGTTATTATTAAAATGACAAGAACACCGTTATTGTCTTCATTTTATTTTATCACTATGACGATTGTTATTTTTTGTTGTTGTTATTATTATTATTAATATTATTAATATTATTATTATTATTCCTTTTCTTATTATTATTATTATTTTTAAGTTATAACAATTTAATTTGTTTTTTTATTTGGTTGTGTTTATTTTTATTTTTATTTTTACTTTATTTTCTTTTTCGCTAGGGTTTTGGCGGATCTCTCCTTTTTATTCTCTCCAATTATTTCTCCCCCCTTTCATTCCGTGCGCCCCCACCCCCTACCTCGGCCTCCCTCGGTGCACCATCTCTCCCTCAGCACCCGCCTCCTACTCCCCTTAGCAGCAGCATGATTGGCCTCCTTTAGCACTACACCCAGCCTGCCGGAAGCCCCCTGCCTCCCTCTCTGTCTGCCACTGCTGCCTGGTGTCTCACCTCCTCTCGGTCCGCCGCAGCAGCCACCAGCACCCTAGTTCCCTACCCTCTGCCTCTCCATTGCACCCAACCAGCCCGTCCACATATCCCACCTCCTTTCCTCCTGCCAGCGCAACTGCCTCGCCCTGCGCCTCCTGACCTGCGCGTTCTGACCAGCCACAACCCCCCCCCCCCCCCCCGGATAGGCCCTCCTCCAGACACAGCAGCCTGGCGCCCCGTCGCTCCCCCTGTCCACTCTCCGCAGCACGACCCTTCATCCATCCTGGTGCGGGTAAACCCTAGCAGCGGCTCCCTAAGCCTCGTGCCCTGCTCCTCTATCTTCCCTATGTCCGCAGTAGTGACCTAGCCTCGACGCCTCTCCTCCTATAGCCCAGCACCCGACTCCATCTCCTCCATCTACAACCAGTGTTGTTTCACACCCCTGTAAGGTTTATTTTATTTTTACTTTTTTTTATTATTATTAGTGTTCTTATTATTATTATTATTATTATTGTCATTATTATTATTATTGTTATTATTATTATTATTACTATTCTTATTATTGTTATTGTTACTGTTATTATTAATATTATTATTGTTATTATTATTAGTGTTATTAGTGTTATTATTATTATTATTTTTATTACTATTGTTATTATTATTATTATTATTTATTATTATTATTTTTGTTATTATTATTATTATAGTTATAATTATTACTATTATTATCATTATTATTACTCTTGCTTTCACCTTTGCTTTGTGAGGGGTTTTTTTATCAACTTATGTTTGTTTTTGGTAGGTTTAGGATTTTTAGGACCCGCACAGGGCATTTCTGAGTGAGCGTCATCGTCGCGCCTTATTTCCGAGGTTCCGTTGTCGCCGCGCTTTAGTTTCAAGGTGAGCGTTTCTTCTCGCCACTTGGTTTCGTGTACTCTATTGAGTTTTTTTGTATGTGTCTGAGTCCTTGATATTGATTATATAGAGTTTTGGAATTTATCACGTGGTTTCAGACACACGTGTCATCGCGCCTTGGTTCCGAGGTTGTTTTGTCGTCGCACTTGATCTTGAGGTAGGTTCCCTTTGCACTGCTTTTAAAATTTAAGTTATATTATTTCATGCTGTTTGCGCACCCTAATTGTTCAGAATAAATATTTTATTAATTTTAATAAATGTGAGATAATATACGATAATTAATTTTTAATATAAGATAGTTAATTTTTAAATGATTATTTAGTGTAAAAAGATCCGTTTATTTTATACACGACACATGGAATATCTTCTTGACAAGCAGACACGCAATAATGAAAGAATGCTCGTTTGGATTTTAAACATAATTTACAGAATATAAAATAGAGTTCTGGTTTAATGAGAAATGATTTATTTTGAAGCGTGAACAAGTACTTTGGTTCTTTTGAGAAGTTTTATGGTTTGCTCTTAAAGGTTATTTAGAAAAAAATAAAATGGTTTGGTTTGGTTTGGTTTATAAAAATATTGTCAGCCTGTGAAGTAGTGTTTTCGGGGTTCTTTAAATGGTTTTAAACTGGGTTTTGTCTTATAAAGAAGTTGTACCTTTTTTTGAGTAGTGATTTTGAAATGTATTTAATTCCCGTTTGGCACTTTATGCAATGAGATGAAAATGTTTTGATAAAAACCCTCTTAGGAAAACTATCATGCCTTAGTCCCAATTGATTGTTTGGGAGGTTGTGCTTAGAGGCTCCCAGGTACGTGAGTAGTTTAAAGGCAAGAGGTTGTCCCATGGAGTGGCTCGGGGTGATGCTTGTTGTGCTTTATATATAGATATATCTGATTGGATGCTCGGTTGGCATCGGTTGGCTCACCCCCTTTTTAATCACTTGAGACATAGGAATCTGGCATATTGAGAGAATATTCTAAGAATGATTGTTGTACTGGTAGGTTATGGTTCTAACCAGTGGCCCATAGTAGGTGGATATATTGGGTTTATTACTATGGGATTTTCCCTCGACCTGCCTGAGAGAGGATGGTCGAGCGTATTGTGCGTTTTGATTTCATCATGACATGTCGATAAGGATGATTTCTCATGTATTGGTGTCTTCTGGTTTATTCTCGATCTCCTAGGTTCACCCATGTCTATTCATCTTTTGTTGTTGTAGTAGTGATTATGATGCTCACATGTATACCTACATTTCCCTTGCTGTGTGTTTTACTTTGAGCATTCTGGTGTATTGTTTTCCTTGGAAATTGGTAAATTGCTTTTGATTAGGTTCCTAAAAATGGTCTTCAAATGAAAGTGTTTAACCCTCTTTATAAAAATTTGAAAATATAAACACCACTTTCCCTTTCCCTAAAATGTCATTGACCCTAATGAATTGAACCCAAGTTTGGAAATGGTTAAGGGCAATGGTTCATACTTTGTTTTTAAGTAGAATATTTATAAAAACGTACTTTTATAAATTGTAGTTCAAACTTGAAATGATGTTTCTTTTATTTTAAAGGTAGTGCATTGGGAATAGATATTGGGCTAGCCTACTGAGTTTTAATACTCACACCTATAGTTCTTTTCTGTTTTTAGTGTTTGTGCAGGCTATAGCTTGAGTGCGCTTGCCTAGGGCGACGCTTGATCGTTGAGTCGGAGAGCGACTCGCGAGGTCGCACGGAGTTTGTTCGGACGTCGTGTTTGGTCGGTCATTTTTTTTCTATTCCTGTTTAGTCACTTTGTTTGGTTTATCTTTTCTGCGCTGCTCTGTATTATCTTGTAGTATTATTTATTTATATTGGGAGAAATCGTTCCCACAGCCTCTGTTGATGCCATGGTGCTTGTCGCCAGCCCGGGAGGATCGGGAACGCCTCTCGGGCCGTGTCGCGGACCAGCTCGGGTGACCAGTTCAGGGTCAAACCGAGTTGGTTCGTGACAAAATGGTATCAGAGGAGGTCAGCTCTTAGTGCACCTCACTGTTCAGAGTGCCCTTTGTTATTTGGGATGTCAAGGTAGATGGAGTAGGTTTTTCGGGACTCGAGGGGTAGGTGCGGGAAGAGCGCCGCGAACTCTTTCCCGTACTGATCCTCAGGTTTCCATGGGAATTCCGGTTTAATTTGTTTATTTGGATTTTTATGGAAAGGTTTAGCGATTGGGATATGACAAAGGGAGTTTAGGCCACTAGTCCTCCTAACCCGCACGGCCTGGCAAGCCATGCAAAACTAGGGGCATGGTCCAAGAAGGCTCTCTGTGTTAGTGATGTGTTTGGAATATGGCCGCCAACCATATGGTCAAGTCACCCACTAACACTAGTCCCCTGTTTGAGTTGTTTTGGGTTTCCCTTGATTTCTGAAAGTGGTTTGAATCAGAAAAGTTGGTTTTGAAAAAAAATGGTTGTTTGAAATGACATGTTTAATTTGTAGATTGTTTTAAAAGAAGTGGTATAAATGATTTGCTTTTGGGAAAAATAAAGTTTCTTTGTTTGGCCTTGGTGTTCCTATGAGTTCTCACATGCATAGTGGTATGTTGGAAATGTGGATGGATTTATGGTATGGTGGATTGATGCCCGGGGTGGCATGGATACATGCATGTGAGTGAGACTCAAAAGAATAACAATGGCGAGGGTTTAACCCAAAAAGATCTTTTTAAATTAAAGATGTTTTCAAAAGAAATGTTTTGATTTTATGATGGATCTTTTTCTTGCGTTTAGATCCTTTCATATATGCGGTGTTGGTTTTTGAGGATTTTTATTTATTGAGTTGGCCTTGATTGGGTTTTCAACTTTTCCTTGTTCATCGGTTATCCCTTTGAAGCTTCGATGGGTGATCGTAGTACGGTTGATCAACCTAAGGATTTTATGATTGAGTTTCAGAAGCTAGATCCACCTCTCTTCTATGGTCAAGCAGACCCTTCCGTGGCAGAGGAGTGGATGCGGAAGATTGAAATGGACTTTAACCTCATTGAGTTTCCCGAGTCATTGAAGGTTAAGTTTGCGACCTTCATGCTGGAAGGTTCACCGTGGATGTGGTGGAAGTCGGTGTCTCGGAACAAGCCCCATCAAGAGATTAACTGGGAGTTTTTCAAGGCTTTGTTCATTCATCAGTATTTCTCTGAGGAAGAAAGGGTGAGAAAGGGGATGGAGATGTGTTTTCTATAGTAGGGTGACAGATCTGTGTTGGAATATTTCCAGCGTTTTGTGGAGCTAGTACCTTATGATTCAGGGTATGCCACGAATGACCCCATGAAGGCTCGACGCTTCAAGGCGGGTCTCCGCCCTGATCTACAGTCGAAGGTTTCGGAGTCCAACCTAACTTCTTTTGTCGATGTGGCAAGACAAGCTTTTCATGTCGAAGCTTTGATGGCAGGAGGGCTCGAAGTAGTTCTCCCTCCTTTGATCCCTATGAGCAGTGGTGAAGATTCTGGAAAGGAAATGAGTAAGCAAATGGAAGTGGATGGATCAGGTCGTGGAATCAAGAGGCCTTGTGATCTTTCATCAACCTCTTCGAAGCGAGATATTATTGTGTGTTATCAGTGTGGCAAGCAGGGTCACAAAAAGCCGTAATTCCCAAGAGCTCCGAAGCCCTGCCAGGCATGTGGACGCCTGGGTCACTTGAGACGATTTTGTCGGGGCGTTTCAAGAAAGCATCACAGAGGAAGTTCTCAGAAGTAATGTGTTGTTGGGTCTTTGCTCAAAGTTTCTGGTGTAAGTTTCCTTTCAGTTTAAGGGATCTTTTATCGTTGTAGTTATACTGATGGTGTTTTGGGTTTGAAATGTATGGGAATGTCATGGGTCTTTTGACGAACTCCGACTTTCAATGCTGGTATGTTTTTAAATTTTAAAATCTTCTCCTTTTATTTGTCAAAAAAAAGTATATTTCTCATTAGGATTATCAGAACCTGACTGCGAGGCAGAAGATGCTTCATCCATCAGAGCTCCAGCCAAAAGGTTTTAGAGTGAATTCGGCGTATATTCAGGAACCCCATGGGAATTTTAAGGAGTCTAGTTAAAGTCGTTCCCCTATCGTCGTGGTGAGATAGTTCTGGTGTTGTTGCTCTGGTTTCTCTGTCGTTGTAGTTTTTCTCTTGTCACAAAGCGCGCGATGGACTTAGCCATCACACAATGTCGATAATTGTGTCTTTTTGTTTTGATGTGAGGTGTCAATTGGTGGTCATGCATGGACAACCCATGTGAATTATTTGCGACTTTGGGTTGTGTTTATCACGAAGTGATGGGTCGTGAGTAGTCGTCTGTCGTAGTTTCAGTGAGCCGATCCTTGGGCCCTCCCTCCCCGCCCATGGGGTAAGGGTTTTTGGTTTACGCAGACTTTTCGGATAAACTACTATCCCTTTCGGATGAGAGTTAGTGGTTTAAATGTCTTTTATGTTCTTTTTATAGCTTGAGTAAGGCATGGTTCTATCCTAAGTTGGATTTCTTGTTGGTCGCTAAGAGGTCGGTCCTTTTATGGTGGGGAGACCCACCGTCTCTCTAGGTTTTCTTTTAATTCGTTATCAGATGCTAGTTGAGTTCTTATGGTGGGGTGTCTGATCAGACCTCCCCTCTGCTGGAGATCATTCTCGAGAAATGAGGTTTAGTCCCGCTGGTAGTCGGTGTGATGTCCAAGGGATAAGAGGTCGGATCATGTCTATGTAGAATCCTTAGGTGTTGATTGATCGACTGGATGGTGTTGTGGCTTTCTGGGGGTGGAAAGAATTATGGTGGGGAGAATTGTCACACCCCGACTTACGCATATATTTTATTTTATTATTTATTTGTCCTTAAATATTATTGTTGGTGTTCGGGTTCATCCCAGAATTAATCTTTTTGGGTTATGTTAAAATTTTCCCTTCTAGTGTTGATGTCGTCGGGCGTGCAGGCGGAGCGCGAGTTTGGAAGCAGTGTGGCTTTTCCCTAGTAATTTCGTGACCGCATGTCCGCGGATAATTAAAATAAATATATTTTTGTAACTAGAACGTGCATGATTTGTTGCGTCATTAAAATTTTATATCATTAAGAATTAGTTATTATTAAAATGACAAGAACACCGTTATTGTTTTCATTTTATTTTATCACTATGATGATTATTATTTTTTGTTGTTGTTATTATTATTATTATTATTATAATTATTATTATTATTATTATTCTTTTTATTATTATTATTATTATTATTATTAAGTTATAACAATTTAATTTGTTTTTTTTTCTTTGGTTGTGTTTATTTTTATTTTTATTTTTACTTTATTTTCTTTTTCACTAGGGTTTTAGCGGCTCTCTCCTTTTTATTCTCTCCAATTATCCCTCCCCCCTTTCATTCTGTGCACCGCCACCCCCTGCCTCAGCCTCCCTCGGTGCACCATCTCTCCCTCAGTGCCCGCCTCCTGCTCCCCTTAGCAGCAACATGATTGGACTCCTTTAGCGCCGCACCCAGCCTGCTGGAAGCCCCCTGCCTCCCTCTCTGTCTGCCACTGCTGCCTGGCATCTTGCCTCCTCTCGGTCCGCCGCAGCAGCCACCAGTGCCCCGGTTCCCTACCCTCTGCCTCTCTGTTGCACCCAAAAATCCCGTGCACATATCCCACCTCCTTTCCTCCTGCCTGCGCAGCCGCCTCGCCCTGCACCTCCTGACCTGCACGTTCCGACCAGCCACAACCCCCCCCCCCCGGATAGGCCCTCCTCCAGACACAGCAGCCTGGTGCCCCGTTGCTCCCCCTGTCCACTCTCCGCAGCACGACCCTTCATCCATCCTGGTGTGGGTAAACCCCAGCAGTGGCTCCCTAAGCCTCGCGCCCTGCTCCGCCATCTTCCCTCTGTCCGAAGTAGTGACCTAGCCTCGATGCCTCTCCTCCTATAGCCCAGCACCCGACTCCATCTCCTCCATCTGCAACCAGCGCTGCTTCACACCCCTGTAAGGTTTATTTTATTTTTACTTTTATTTTTTTATTAGTGTTCTTATTATTATTATTATTGTTGTCATTATTATTATTATTGTTATTATTATTATTATTATTACTATTATTGTTATTGTTATTGTTATTGTTATTTTTATTATTATTATTATTATTATTATTATTATTATTATTATTAGTGTTATTATTATTATTATTTTTATTACTATTTTTATTATTATTATTATTCTTATTATTATTATTATTATTATAGTTATAGTTATAATTATTACTATTATTATCATTATTATTACTCTTGCTTTCGCATTTGCTTTGTGAGGGGTTTTTTTTGTCAACTTATGTTTGTTTTTGGTAGGTTTAGGATTTTTAGGACCCGCGCAGGGCGTTTCCGAGTGAGCGCCATCGCCGTGCCTTGTTTCCGAGGTTCCGTCGTCACCGCGATTTAGTTTCAAGGTGAGAATTTCTTCCCACCGCTTGGTTTCGTGTGCTCTAGTGAGTTTTTTTGTATGTGTCTGAGTCCTTGATATTGATTATACAGAGTTTTGGAATTTATCACGTGGTTTCGGACACACGTTGTGTCATTGCGCCTTGGTTCCGAGGTTGTTTTGTCGTCGCGCTTGATCTTGAGGTAGGTTCCCTTTGCACTTATTTGAAAATTTAAGTTATATTATTTCATGCTGTTTGCGCACCCTAATTGTTCAGAATAAATATTTTATTAATTTTAATAAATGTGAGATAATATACGATAATTAATTTTTAATATAAGATAGTTAATTTTTAAATGATTATTTAGTGTAAAAAGAGTCGTTTATTTTATACACGACACATGAAATATCTTCTTGACGAGTAGACACCCAATAATGAAAGAATACCCGTTTGGATTTTAAACATAATTTACAAAATATAAAATAGAGTTCTGGTTTAATGAGAAATGATTTATTTTGAATCGTGAAAAAGTACTTTGGTTCTTTTGAGAAGTTGTCTGGTTGGCTCTTAAAGGTTATTTGGAAAAAAATAAAATGTTTTGGCTTGGTTTGGTTTATAAAAATATTGTCAGCCTGTGAAGTAGTGTTTTTGGGGTTTTTTAAATGGTTTTAAACTGGGTTTTGTCTTATAAAGAAGTTGTACCTTTTTTTTGAGTAGTGATTGTGAAATGTATTTAATGCCCGTTTGTCACTTTATGGAATGAGATGAAAATGTTTTGATAAAAACCCTCTTATGAAAACTCTCATGACTTGGTCCCAATTGATTGTTTGGGAGGCCGCGCTTAGAGGCTCCCAGGTACGTGAGTAGTTTAAAGGCAAGAGGTTGTCCCATGGAGTGGCTCGGGGTGATGTCTATTGTGCTTTATATATAGATATATCTGATTGGATGCTCGGTTGGCATCGGTTGGCTCACCCCCTTTTTAAGCACTTGAGACATGGGAATCTGGCATATTGAGAGAATATTCTAAGAATGATTGCTACACTGGTAGGTTATGGTTTTGACCAGTGGCCCATATTAGGTGGATATATTGGGTTTATTACTATGGGATTTTCCCTCGACCTGCCTGAGAGAGGATGGTCGAGCGTATTGTGCGTTTTGATTTCATCGTGACATGTCGATAAGGATGATTTCTCGTGTATTGGTGTCTTCTGGTTTATTGTCGATCTCCTAGGTTCACCCATGTCTATTCATCTTTTGTTTCTTGCAGTAGTGATTATGATGCTCACATGTATACCTATATTGCCCTTGCTGTGTGTTTTACTTTGTGCATTCTGGTGTATTTTTTTCCTTGGAAAGTGGTAAATTTCTTTTGATTAGGTTCCTAAAAATGGTCTTCAAATGAAAGTGTTTAACCCTCTTTGTACAAATTTGAAAATATAAACACTACTTTCCCTTTCCCTAAAATGTCATTGACCCTAATGAATTGAACCCAAATTTCGAAATGGTTAAGGGCAATGGTTCGTACTTTGTTTTTAAGTAGAATATTTATAAAAACGTACTTTTATAAATTTTAGTTCAAACTTGAAATGATGTTTCTTTTATTTTAAAGGTAGTGCATTGGGAATAGATATCGGGCTAGCCTACTGAGTTTTAATACTCACACCTATAGTTCTTTTCTGTTTTTAGTGTTTGTGCAGGCTATAGCTTGAGTGCGCTGGCCTAGGGCGATGCTTGATCGTTGAGTCGGAGAGTGACCCACGAGGTCGCACAGAGTTTGTTCGGACGTCGTGTTTGGTCAGACTTTTTTTCTATTCCCGTTTAGTCACTTTGTTTGGTTTATCTTTTCTACGCTGCTCTGTATTATCTTTCAGTCTTATTTATTTATATTGGGCGAAATCGTTCCCATAGCCTCTGTTGATGCCCTGGTGCTTGTCGCCTGCCCGGGAGGATCGGGAACACCTCTCGGGCCATGTCGCGGACCAGCTCGGGTGACCGGTTCAGGGTCGACCCGGGTTGGTTCGTGACAGGTATATTTTTGGGTATTTTCCTAAAAAATGGCTCTTTAAGTTTGTATAGGAGGGTATAGGGGGTTTCTTTTTATAAGTGGGGGAGAAGAAACACTTGTAATTTTTTAAAAGAAAAATTATAACCACATTTTTCACACACTAAATGGATCCAAAAGGGACCATTACCAAGAAATATATGATATAAGATCTAAATATTTCCATAAAATATAAATTGGATAAGTTTATATATCATTTTAACCCTTATCTTTTTAGTTTAACCCGCTAATAAACACGTTCTAACCTTAACCGTAGTATTTAATTTTTACTATTTTTATTATTCAATATTAATAAAAAATTAAATTGACCTTATTAAATAATATTAATTGTTATTATTCCAAATATGGAATCCATTTTTTCAAATTCAATTCACATAAATGGTAAAATTTAATATAAAATTAAACCCACAAGCGTAATGAAAATGCGATTTCCCAAAGTAAAGTTTTCAAAAATATAAATGTTTTTATATAAAAAATAAACAAAAAATATATTCTAAAAACATAAATTAGATTAATAATAATATAATTTAACTTATTATACTTTTTAAACAATTTAAAAAAATTACTTTGTAAATTATTTAAATGAAAATCCGGTTTTCAATAAAAATCAGTATATTTCACTCTTCATCGAAAAAAAATAATTTTTTCAGAAAATTCATAAAAATTAATTATAAGATAGTTTAGATATATTGATTTAAAAAATGAATTTTATTTTTTCAAATATATTTATAAAATTTTTAAAAAAAATTAAAATAAGTGCACAAAACGTGATGAAACCTATTTTTAGAAAAATATAGTTTTTAAGAATAAACTGGATTTATTCTTATCCCAATAAAAAATATCAGATGAATGATAAAAAATTTCATTTAATAAATAATATATAAATTTCATTAAAATAATTCACCAATAGTGACTAATTTAATTTATTAAGATAAAAACACATTGCATGCATAAAAACAGTTTTTTTAGAAAATACATTTCTTTTACATTCAAAATATTTTTATTTTTATTTTTAATCAATTGATTACCAATGAATTGATTTTATACACGTGTAAACTATAAATATATCGACCTTAGTAAACCAAAGTCAGAGGTTAATTTATTACAATGGTTCCAGATAAAAGGGGTCAAATATCAAAGGACCGATCAGTTTAGTTGTCTTGGAGAACCTGATACATACATGATACCCATTTTACATTGGGCATAAAAAATATAATATAACAAAAAACTATTTTCATCCTTGAAATTCATTCAAAATATTCATCTTCATATCCTGGGGTAAAGGAAAAAAAATAAGGATGGTCTAAAATAATCAATAAGTGTTACTTAGAGTTGAAGTTAATATGAATCCATAAGGAATAATAAATATGGAAAAGTAAATAACTAAACACAAATTCCATTTAATAAATAATATAAATATAATGATTATATGATAAGTAATAAGAAATATGGAAAGGTAAATAACTAAACACACATTTTATTTAATTAATAATTTAATTATCATGATTAGATAAGGCTTAATTAATATTTAAAGGTAAATAACTAAAAACACATTTTATTTAATCAATAAACTGAGAATGAAATGCATCCAGAGATAATATCAATATAAAAATATCATGGATATTAATAATAACTAAATTTTAAAAGAATAAAATGATTAATTATTGGACTTCAGGATCTCAAGAATCCTAATAACTCTATTCTCAACACATTTTACAAGACAGTTTAAAACTATGGTTAAAACCCCATTTAATTTGGCCAGTTTATTTGTCTCATGAGACCTATTGATGCATCGAGGGGCTATATAATTCCAAACCACACCCCTAAATTCATTTCTAAAACATTACTCATATATCAAATAATATATTTAAGTCATGAATAATATGTCTTATAATCAAATATTTGTATTGGGTAAAGAATATGGATTTATCAATTTTACCCTAGTTGATTAAATAACTTTAAAAGTAAACATCGTATGTAAAAATGGTATATGGTTTCGAAAATAATAATACACATTACACAAAGAATATAGATATTTAATAGAAATTTAATTTTCATTGAAAAAGTATCATAAGAAAGTGATTGTATCAAGAGAAAGTTAATAATCACAAAAACAATCAAGAAATGAGAGGTGGCCATCAGTTCATCGGGAATATAGGGTTTTCAATAAAATCATATACTTTATAAGAATAAAGGGAATGGAAGTGAGATATTAAAATATTCTTTAATAAAAAAAATTATTTGTAAAACCATTGAAAACTTGTAGAATAGTCTTTATTTTTGAAAATGGTTACAGTGGAAAAAAAGTATGTTATTGCTATATATGTTAAAAATCATTTTTTTGAATTTTTCTCAAAAAAATACCTTTTGAAAAATAATAAATAGATTACATAAAAAATATAAATTAAATCATAACATAAAATTTCTTTAATAAATCATTTTATTAAATAAAATGAATTTTGTAAAAAAATGTAAAACATGGATATGAAAGAAAAATATATCTGATTTAAAGGGAAATAAAATTAGTTTTTTTTTAATGTTTCTTTGATTTATCCAAGTAACAAAGAGATTAAAATTTGGGTTAAAATATATAAAATAATTAAATATATATAGGATAATAAAATGATTGAATCTTATGAAGGATAATTCAATAAGAGTAAAATCAATCCCAAACGAAATTGAGATTATAAAATAGATTCTTACCTCTTTAGTAACTTTAAAATTGTAACCCATTGAAAAAATAAACATGTATTGAAACATTTACTATAATTAATAAATATTTATTAATTTTTAATAGATCAAAGGGTTAGTATATACACCACATAAAAGTGAATAGGTTCATATTGACAAATATGCCCCAATGAAATGGAAATTATGACAAAATATCTTACCACTTGGTAACTTTCAAGTAAAATCCTATTGGATGAAATAATTATAATTGAAACTTAAAATACCATTAATTATGAATTATTCATTATATTACCTTTAAAATGGGTAGTATGTACATCATATGTATGAGCGACAATATCATTCCCTTAACGAGTGAAAGGCTGAGGAATTGGATGGTATATTAATTTTATATAATAAATATTTTTTCATATATATCACATATATTTATAAAATTTATCCTTTATCACCTTACATGTGAATATTTATTGAAAAATGAATATTAGCGCTTCATGAGGTGATAATTCACCGTACACATGATCAACGTTATTGTATCGCCCACCGAATGAAAAGTAAGAAGGTATATGTGATACTATAATACCATAATAGGTGATGGTATAAAATGATATAGGTTTATATATATATATATATTAAATCCATCATTATATCAAACCATTATAGGTGATAGTGTAAAATGAATTACATCGGTTTGTGAGGTTGTGGTTTTTCGTACACACAATAGAAAGTTTCATTCTCCATTTGATAGAAAAGGAGATGGATATAGATTATTTCATTAAAATAATAAAATTTAAGTATATGGGAGATTATATTTTTATTATATAATAATTATTTAATAATATTTTATATATTTGGAAGAAGACACAATATAAAAACGCTCATTTAAGAACGTTACCTCTTCTTTAGACAACTTCTCTAGGTTTTCATCAAAAGCCTTCCTAGATATGCTTTAGGATCAAAAAAGGCCTCTAGGATGTCGGTAGTGAAGTAAGGAGGGTATTTTGGTAGTTATTTTCCAAAAAATGGATTTTTAAGTGTGAGTAGGGGAGGAGAAGTGGTAGAATTTTATAATTGGGGGAGAGGATGCACTTGGAATGTTTTGAAAAGAATGAATAACACGCATGTTTTTCAAAACACATGAGGCTTTAAAAAGGCTCATTATCGAACATTGGATGATATAAGGTCTAAATATGGACATATAATAGTAATATTACAATTTTTATGTCTTTTTTAACAATTATATTCTTAGTTTAACCCCTAAGTAAACCCATTTTCACCTTAACCACAGTAATTAATTTTTACAGTTTCTACTATTCATTATAGTCAAAAAATAAGTTGAACTTATTAGATAATATTAATTATTATGATTCTAAATATGGAATCTATTTTTTTTAAATTCAACTCATATAAATGGAAGAATTATATTTAAAATTAAACCCCCAAACTTGTCGGAAAAAAAAGTTTTTCAATAAATGCATTTTTCAAGCATAAGATGATCTTATAATAACTATATGGAAAGTAATAATAATTAAATGAATTTTAATTCATATTTATATAAAAATATATATATTATGTAATATTAATTTAAATCATTCTTTTTTGTTATTTATTTTAATTAGTTAAAATGGAGAAATATTATGCATTATAAAACAGTTTTCAGATAAAAAATGTGTTTCCAAGCCTAAAAATACACTTATATTAAAATATAATATAAATAAGATTTAAATATAATTAATTAAATTTAATATATATAAATAATAATTATTCTAATTTTAAATAATATTAAAATAATAAAATTAATTTTAAGTTACTTAATTTATTAAAAAGAAATAACAGTTTTACCAAAAATCATTATTTTCACTATTCACTGAAAAATCATTATTTTATGGAAAATCAAAAAACAAACCCTAAGTTAATATATATATGATTGTTTAAAAAATTATTTTTATTTTATAAAATAATATTTCTAAAATATCCTAAAATTAATTATAATATTTTCTTTCAAAAGAAATAAAAATCATTTTTTGAAGGAAACGTATTTTTTATAAAATAAAATGTCTATAAAAAGTTGTGTGATTGTTTATAAATAATTTATCAATAAATTTATATTTTATAGGACCTTTATATATATATATATATATATTATAAATTATTTAATCAAATTCATGCCCTCCAATTCAACAACTTGGTTATAATGGTCATATTTAAATAATATATTTCGTTGGTCGTTTAAGCATAATGATGTGTGTCATATGTGTTATCAAACACAATGTTATTATTTTAAAATATCAGGGTTATTTGTACCAAAATATATAGAAGATAATAAATTTATTTATAATAAATATACTCTAAAATTTTGGGGAGTTTCATTCTCCCCACCTTTAATAAATTTCATCCTCATAATTTGAACTAGCACTAGGAAATCAAGGGTTTGATATTTGAAAATAGCTTTATTATAAAACCACATCATAAAAAGGGTTAATAAAACTTTCTATTAAAAGAGAAAAATTAAAATATTAAGGTAATCTATAATAAAACATAATTAAGTTTCCAAGTTGGAAAACATTGGTGGGAATTGAAAATATGGACATGAAAGAAAAACATAAATTATTATGGAGAGTGATAGAGATCATTGATCGCAAGAAATTTAATGATCAATAGAAAGTAAAAAAACCATAAATTTTTTAAGAGTAAAATGACCATTTATTCACTGAATATTATGGTAATAGGATAAAAAAATTCAAGATATTTTCCTATAGTTGAGGGATTCTTTTATTATCAAGATAGAGAACACTAGAAAATATATTTATATGGTATATTTTATGTACAATTTCATCCTTTAATTTTTATTTGATAAATTTTAACTTCATTTATTAATCCAATAAATTAATATAAAATATGAATTTTTATGCCTAAAGCACTAAAATTAACTATTAACAAATTTTAATATCCATAAAAGAATAATAATTTATTTCTATTATTAAAAAAACTAAAATGGTTACCATAAGGTAAGATAATAAAAAAATGTATAAACATTCATATGGTGAAATAATGAATTTTATTTCAAAATTTCTACCAAAGGATCATCCTAGATTTTTCCACAAATAAATAACCCTACATCCTAATTAACCTCAATATTCTCAACATTAAATAATTTTTTCACCGCAAAGGTGATCTCTTACATTTCAACTTGTATCCAAAAAATAATAATTACATTATTACTAAATAATTCTTTACATCAAAACTAATGGTTATATATACCTCAAACTAATAAAACATCTCCCAAAATATCATTAATTACTTCAAAATAAAAATGATTTGATCCTATAATATGTTTCCCAAAATAAATTTAATATTTAACAATAAAACTATTTAAGTAAAAATGATGTCATACTAACTAGTACATCATGTATTCCAATGGTAAGTGTAACACCTTTTTCACCATTTGGTTGTGGTTTTAATCCCCGTAGCCTTTCTGGATGTGATGAGTTGTTACCCTGGCATACGGTTTCTCCCTTTTTCCAAAACTTTATTAATATAATTCCTAGAACATTCTTAAATTTCAATAACCCATAATTACCTCAACATAGAAGATAAGATAAACCTTAAAGGTTACCAAAACCTTTAAAATTATGTCTCCAAAATTTAAAGGCATTATTCCATAAATAACTTCCTCATAAATAACATATACTAAACCAATGAGTTTTTTTTCATAAATATCTCCCAAAAATATCCTAAATCTTGATTAACTCTCATAATATAAAACCACAAAAAGTGGAGTTTAAAGAAACTAAACTTTTTATCAACATTAAACTCATAAACCCATGATGTTATTCATAATTTTAAATTTAATATTATATAATTACATATATGATTCCTAAAATTAACACAAACCTAAAATGTTTCATGATTCTTATAACCAAAATACCATTGCTAAAAATACTTCTACCATTTATTTTTAATCCCAATACATAAATACTTCAAACCTTTTGTTTAAATATATGTTCTTACTAGGTCTAGGATTTAACCATTAAAAGAAGGAATTGTCTTCAATAATTCCTAGGTTCCCCACATTTAAGACAACAAAATATAAATGGATCTATAGGATGAAATTTATTCCTCTCCATTTAACTCATTACTTTTCCTTGAAAATTTGTGGCTCAATTCCCATCTTTTCCATACATAAAACATTTTATTATTCATTTGATACACTCTCCTAGGTGTCTCTTTCTAAATTTTTTACATGAAGGAAATCGAGCATTCTTTTGCCTATGGTCTCCACCACTCTAGCTCTTATAAGACTTCATTATTCTCTTCTTTAGTGAATCCAATATTTGATTAAGGTGTAGGTTGTTAATCATATATCTTGATAATTGATTATGAATAATGAATATATCTTTCAGTCCATTCATCATCATATTTGGTTGCTCATAATCACCACATTTTCTATCATATTCAATGTTAAAACAATTTCTTTGGGTTCTATATATTGACTAAAACCAAACAAAATATAGTACAAGCAACAATAATCATAGTGGTAAAACCATATAATCATTTATAGCATGTATAAATCCTAAAAGAAACTTTTAAATCTAATACATCTTAGTTTTAAACTAGGTCATTCATTGTAATCATATATTCAAATCCTTTATGATGTTTTTTAAAGAAAATGTGAAATATCCTAAGAATATACCCTAGGAGTGTCAAACCAAGTGCATGGTAAGGCCCATTTTCATGTACCAGTTAATGCTCGAGTCAATCCCAATGTGCCTTTTTAAAACTTATTACCCCTGGGTGAATTTATATTATAACCACACCCACTTATAGTATCCAAACATAAATGTATTTCTATAAAAAACCATATAATTTTTTCCTTACCAAAACTTTAGGATGTTCTTCTATAATTATCCTCTAAGTCTACCATAGGTTCATATTCAATAATTTATTTTTTAATATAGTTCCCAAGGTTTCTACTAAACATGATTTTATACCAACTATAAAAGCTCCAAACCCAATAGCCTAGAGTCGGTGGTTGATTTATTACATTGGTGCTAGATACAAGGGGTCAAATCCTAAAGAACTGGTCATTTTAGTAGTCTTGGAGAACCAGATACATACATGATACCCATTTTACATTGGGAATAGAAAATAAAACATAAAAAATCCCATCATCCTTGAAACTCATTAAAAAGAATCATCTTCATATCCGGGGGAAAGGAAAAAAATAAGGTTGATCTCAAATTCTTGGTAAGGGTTACTTGTAGCAGAAGCTATCATGAATCAATAAGGCATAATAAATATAGAAAGATAAATAACTAAACACATGTTCTATTTAATGAATAATTTAACTATCATGATTTGATAAGGAATAAGTAATATGTGAAGTTAAAAACTAAACACAAATTTCATTTAATCAATAATTTAATTATCATGATTTGATACAGAATAATAAATATGACAAGATAAATAACTAAAAACACATGCCATTTAATCAATAAACTAAGAATGAAATAAATCTAGAGATAATATAAATGCGAAAATATCATAGATAATAATAATAACTGAATTCTCAATGAATAAAATTCTTAATTACTATATTTCATGATCTCATGTATCATAATACCTCTACTATCAAGACATTTCGAAAGGAAGTTTAAAACTATGGGTAAAAACCCATTTAATTTGGCCAACTAATTTGTCTGATGATAACTTTTGATGCATAAAAGGACTATATAATTTTAATCCCCACCTATCACTTCATGTCCAAATAAATCCTTATATATTGAATAATCAGTTTAATTCATGAATAATATGCCTTATCATCAAATATTTGTATTGATTATATAATGCAGATTTATCAATATTTCCCCAGTTAATAAAATAACTTTCAAAGTAAACACTATATTTAAAAATGTTATACGTTCTAGGTAATAATAATATATATGATAAAAATAATATGGATATTTAATATAAATTTAATGTCCAATGAAAAATGATCACAAGAAATGAGAGGTAGCCATCTGTTCATCGAGAATATAGGTTTTTGTAACAAAATCATTTCCTTTAGAAGAATAAAGGGAATGGAAGTGAGATATTAAAATAAGATTCCATAAAAGAGTTTTATTTTTAAAACTATTGAAAACTTGTAGAATAATCTATATTTTTTGAAATGTTTATGGTGGTAGGGAATTATGTTATCATCATATACATTAAAAAACATTCCTTTTGACTTTTTTGTCAAAAACAAACCTTTTAAAAAAATAGTATGAATATTCCTTTAAAACCATTTTTAAAAGTAAATTATAACTTAAAATTTATTTAATTACTCATTTAATTAAATAAAAGGACTTTTTAAAAATAATTTTTTGGAAAACATGGATATGGAATAAAAATATATCTAATTTATAGTAAAAAATAGGTTTTTTTAACAATTATTTTCTTGGTCAAAGTAGAAAAGAGGAGAAAATTTGGAAAAAATATAAAAAAACCTTAAATATCTATAGGATATGAATATTATTGAATATTATGAAGGATAAATTATAATATTCCTTTAAAAATAGTAAAAATGATCTCAAAATAAAATGAGATTGTAAAATAGATTCTTACCTCTTTGGTAACTTTAAAATTATAACCCCTTGAAAGAATAAAATTGTATTGAAACATTTACCATAATTGATAAATATGTACTCAATTTTAATATGTAAAATTGGTAGTATATACACCACATAAAATTAAATAAGTTTATATTAACAAATATATCTCAATGAAATGGAAATTGAGACAAAATCCCTTACCCCTTGGTAACTTTCAAGAAAAATCACCTTAGGTGAAAGAATTAAAATTGAAACTTAAAATAACATTATTATAAATTATTCATGACATTACATGTAAAATATTAGTATGTTAACCATATAAAATAAATTAGGTGCACAGTAATAAAATATGCCTCAATGAAGAGAGATTGAGATGAAGACCCTTACCTCACATTTTTCTTTAGTTGAATATGATTTAACATCATGTATAATCATTTTAAGAATGTTGTTAATTTATAAAAGAACCATATTCATATTTATAATATCATATATTATCCTCTTATAACATTTTACCACCGATTTATTAATAATATTTCATTATTTTCATTATTTTATGTGTTAATTATCGTGTTTTCTTGTGCGTGTTTTGCTGTGAAAGTTTGGATTATTATATATAGGATATAAATACATCATATTCATAATGATAATAATGTTATAAATGTAATATTTACTCATTATATACATTATTATAACCATTCCTAGAATTTGAACAAAAAAATTGAATTGTATTGCTTTATAGAGACGGTAGGTCGTACGTACGCACGAGCAATGGTATAATTCATTTAACAAGTGAAAGGGTAAGGAATTGGATGGTATATTAATTTTATAGAATAAATATAATTTCATATATATCACATATATTTTTCAAATTTATACTTTATTACCTTTCATGTAAAGCATTATTTAAAACAAATCACATTGCTTCGTGAGGCGGTATTCCGCCGTACACACGATCCACGTTATTGTATCCCTCGTAGAATTGAAAGTAAGAATATATATGTGATACTATAATACCATAAGTATAATTATATTAAAAATATCATATATATATATATATATATATATTAAATCCATCCTTATATCCAACCATTATAGGTGGTGATGGAAAAAGAATAACATCGGTTCGTGAGGTGGTAGTTCGTCGTACAGACAATCGACGGTTTCATTTCCCATTTGATGGAAGTGGATATGGATATAGTTTATTTAATTAACATAATAAAATACTATTATATGGTATATATTGGTGTTATTTATCATCATTATTTAATAATATTTCAAATCTATGTAAAAATAAACAATATAAATCGCTCGTTTAAGAATGTTACCTCTTCTTCGAACAACTTTTTAGGTTTGCACTAAAATCCTTCCTAGGATGTCTTTATGATAAAACCAAGGACTCTTGGATTTTTATAGGGAAGTAAGGAAGGTATTTTGGTAGTAATTTTCTGAAAAAAAAATTATTTGTAATTGTAAATACGGTAGGAGTGTGGGTGGCCTTTTATAAGCAAGGGAGAGAACACACTTGGAATTTTTTTTAAAGAATGAATTAAACCCACGTTTTTTATAATCCAAAAGGATCCAAAATGGACCATTATCAAACCGTGGATGATATAAGGTCTATATATGGCCATATAATATTAATTTTACAAGTTTTAGATAATTTTTAACCCTTATCTTCTTAGTTTAACCCCCAGGTAAAACCATTTTCACCTTAACCGCGGTAATCAATTTTCATGATTTTCACTATTCATTATGGTCAAAAATTAAGTTTAACTTATTATAAAATATTAATTATCATTATTATAGATATGGAATATATTTTATAAAATTCAAATCATAAAATTATCATAATTTAATTTAAAATTAAACCTATAAATGTGTCAAAAATGGTTTTTCAATAACTGCATTTTTCAAGCATAAAATAATATTATAATAAATATATGAAAATTAATAATAATTAAATTAATTTAAATTAATATTTATAGATATAGAATCTATAAATTACATTTAAATAATTCCTAATTAGTATTTATTTTAATTAGTTAAAATGGAGAAACATTATGTATTATAAAACAGTTTTCTGATAAAAATGTGTTTTAAAGCCTAAAAATAAAATTATATTAAAATCATTTATAATGATGATTTAAAAGTATGTAATTGAATTAAATATAACTAAATAATACTTATGTTACTTTTAAACCATATTAAAATAATAATAGTACTTTTAAATTACTTAATTTATTAAAAATAAATGATAGATTTAAAATTAATGTTGATGGTTCATGCATCAATGAAAAAATATGTGGGGGAGCGGTTGTTCACAAACAAAAGGGTTCTATCATCTTTTATTATATAACTTTACTTAAAAAAGGTGAATAAATATTTTCTAAAGCCTCTTTCTTGCTCAAGGGTTTATATTTTTTCCATTCCCATGGTATTGTGTTAGATTGGGTTGAAACAGATTCTTCTATTATCTACGGGTCTATTTGAGATGATACTCAAACTACTTGGTCTATTATTTACATTGTGTGTAGATATAGAAACCTTATTAATAGTTTCCTAAATCTTAATCACACATGAATATATGGTAATATGTTTGTTAACTTCTTATCCTTCTAGGCCACTCCAAATAACTCATGTAACATCTTTTCCACCACTGGAGCCCTCCCCTGAAATGTGTTAATATTGTTAAAGAGGATGCATAGAGGCTGCATTATTTCATACCTCCTTGATTTTTTTGGGCCTTTTCCATATTCTTAATAGAAATTTTATAAAATTGGATGGATGGATGGTATTTTTTTCACTGAAAAATCAATATTTTATGAAAAATTAAAAAAAATATCCCTAACTTAATATCGATATGCTAATTTAAAAACTGGGGTTCATTTTATAAAATAAAATTTCTAAAATATCCAAAAATTAATTATAATATTTTCATTCTAAATTAATAAAAACCATTTTTAAGGAAACATATTTTTGTAGAATCAAATATCTTTATTAAAAGCAGGGTGCTTATTTATTAAGAATTTATCAATAAATTTATATTGGGTAAGACATTTATATATATATCATAAATTATTTAATACTATTCATACCCACCAATTCAATATCTTGGTTATAATTTTCATATTTAAATAATATATTTAATGATTCGTTTAAGCTTAGTGATGCATGTCGTATATGCTATCGAACACAATTTTATTATTTTAAAATCATAGGGTTCTGTGTACCACAAGCTATCGAAGAGATTAAATTTATTTAAAATAAATATACTATAAAATATTGTGATATTACATTATTCCCGCATTCAATAAATTTCCTCCCCAAAATTTGAACCTGCACTCAGAAATAAAGGGTTTGATATTTGAAAATACCTTTATTGAAAGCTCACATTGTAAAAAGGGTTAATAAAAATTACTCTTAAAAGAGGGAAAGGGAAATATAAAAGGTCATTTGTAATAAAACATAACTAGGATTCCAAGTAGGATAAAGTTTGTGGGAATTGAAAATATAGGCATAGAATAAAAACATAAATAATAATGGAGAGTGATAGAGATCATAATCATAAGAAATTTAATGATCAATATAAAGTCAACAACCACAAAACCATAAATTTGTGATGAGTTAAAAACCCATTTATTCATCAGATATGATGATAATGGGATAAAATTTATGTTTTAAGATCCTTTTCCTGGAGTTGTGAGATTCTTTTACTATTAATATATACAACACCAAAAATATATATTTACTTGATATCTTATATGTACAATTTCATCCTTTTATTGTGATTGGATCAATTTTCACTTCATTTCTTAATCCGATAAATGAATATCCAATATTAACTTTTATGAATAAGAAATAAAATTAACTTTTAACATGTCTTGATATATATAAAATAATAATAATCCATTCTTATTGTCTTTAAATATTAACCAAAACGGAAATGGTTACCATAAGGTAAGATAATAACCAAAATATATAAACCATAATATGGAGAAATAATTCATTTTAATTAAAAATTTCCACCAAATTTTCATCTTATATTATTCTATAAATAAATAACTCAACATCCCAATTAACCTCAATATTCTCAGCATTAGAGAATTTTTTCACCGTAAAGGTTATATCATACCTTTTAACTTACATCCCAAAAAAACTAATTACGCTCTTCCAAAATAATCCTTTACATTAAACCTAATGGTTATATATACCTTAACCCAATAAAACATTTTCCAAAATATCATTAATTATCTCAAAATAAAAATGATTTATCATATCATATGTTTCCTAAAATCTACTTGATATTTAACCATAAAACTATTTAAGTAAAAAAATATAATAATTAATACATCACATAGGCCAGTGGTATATGAAACACCTTTATTCCCCTTTAGTTGTGGATTAAAGCCCCATGTTTTGGTCTTACTGGGTGAAACGGTTTTTCACTCGGCATATGGTTTGTCCCTTTTTCCAAAACTTTATTAATATAATTCTTATAACATTACAAAATTTTAATAACCCATAATTACCTCAACTTAAAAAATAAGATAAACCTTAAAGGTTAACAATAACTTGAAACTTATTTACACAAAATATAAAGGTGTCCTTCCTTAAATAAAATTTTTCACAAAAACATATACTAAATGAATGAGTTTTATTGTCATAAATGTCTCCAAAAATATCCTAAATCTTGATAAACTCCCATCACATAAAACCAAAAAAGGGGGTGTTCAAGAAATTTAACTTATGATCAACCTTAAACTCACAAACCCTTGATGGTATCCATAATTTTAGAGTTAATATTATGTAAATACATATATGATTCCAAAAATTAACACAATCCTTATATATTTTATGATTCTTATAACCAAAATACCATTGATAAAAATAATTCTACCATTAAATTCTCGAATCCCAATACATAAATACTTAAACCCTTGTACTTAAAAATAGGTCATTACTTGGTCTAGGAGTTATCCTTTAAAATATGTAATTAACTCAGATAATTCCCAAGTTCCCTATATTCAAGACAATGAACAATAAATTGATCTATAGAATGAAATTTATTTCGAAACTCTTTGATTTTCCTTGGAAATTAATAGTTTTATGCCCTTATTTTCCACACATAAAACATTTTCTTTTTAATTTGAGACACTCACATGAGTTTCTCTTTCTACATTTCTAACATGAAGGAAATTGAGTCTTATTTCCTCCATGGTCCCCACTACTCCAGCTATTAACGAACTTCATCATTCTCTTCTTTGGTGAATCCAATAGTTTATTAAGGTTTATTTTTTTAATCATATATCATGATAATTGATTAGGAATAATCATGATATCTTTCAATATAGTCATATTCCCATTAGGTTGTTAATAATCACCATATTTTCCATCATATTCAATGTTAACAGAATTCCTTTGGGTTCCATCCATTGACTAAAATAAAAAAAAATTATAGAGTGAACAATAATAATCATAGTGGGAAACCATATAATAATTTATAGGATTTCTAAATCATGAAGCCAAATTTTCATTATAAGACATGTTAGGTTTTACCTAGGCCATTCATTGTAATCATCTACTCAATTCATTCATGACGGTTTATAAAGAAAATGTGAAATATACTAAGCATATCCCTTAGGAGTGTCAAACAAGGTGTATAGTGAGGCTTGTTATCATGTACTAGGTAATTCTCAAGTCAATACCAGTATGAATTTTTATGAGTTGTTACCCCTAATTACATATGTTCCATAACGATATACACTTGTAGTATCTAAAAAGGTATTTATGGCTAGGAAAAACCACATAATCTCTTACTTATCAAAACTTAATGATTTTCTTATATAATTAACCTATAATTATACTATAGGGTCATATTACTTAATCTATGTTTTCATTAATCTAGTTCTCAAGGTTTCTTCTAAACTTTATCTGATACTAATTGTAATGGCCCCAATTCCAGTATCCCAAATTTGGTGGTTACTCGATTAAATTGGTGCTAGATACAAGGGGTCAAATCCCAAAGGATAAATTATTTTAGTAGTCTTGGAGAACCAAATACATACATGATACCCTTTTTACTTTGGGAATATAAAATAAAACATAAAAAAAGTAAAAACTCAGAATCTTTGAAACTCATTCAAAAAATATTCATCTTCATATCCTGGGGAAATGAAACAAAATAAGGGTGAGATAAAATACTCAATAAGGATTACTTGAAGTGTAATCTATCATGAATCAATAAGTAATTATAAATATGTAAAGGTAAATAACTAAACATGCATTCCATTTAATCACTAATTTAACTATCATGATTAGATTAGGTATAAGAAATATGGAAAAGTGAATAATTGAACAAAAATTCCATTTAATAAATAATTTAAATATCATGATTAGATAAGCAGTAATAAATATGACAAGGTAAATAACTGAAAACACATTCCATTTAATCAATAAACTAAGACTGGAATGAATCCATGGATAATATCAATGTGAAAAATATCCCATATAATAATAATAACGGAATTCTCAATGAATGGAATGATTAATTATTTGGCATCATGATCTCAGACATCATGATACCTCTACTATCAAGACCTTTAACAATACAATTTAAATCTATGGATAAAAAACCATTTAATTTGGATAACTGATTTGTCTCATGAGACTTATAGATGCATTGAGGGGTTATATAATTCTGATCCCCATCCATCATATCATTTCCAAATAATTCCTCATATATTTTATGATTTATTTAATTCATGAATAATATTCCTTATCATCAAATATTTATATTGAGTAAATAATATGGATTTATCAATATTTCCACAGTTAATCAAATAACTTTTAAAGTAAGCACCGTATGTAAAAATGGCATACGATTTAGGAAATAATAATATACATGATACAAATAATATGTGTATTTAATATAAATATAATTTCTAATGAAAATTTATCACAAGAAATTGATTGAATCAATATAATTTTAAAAAACAAAAATTTAATGAAGAAATGAGAGGTGACCATCATTTCATTAGGAATATAGTTTTTTGTAATAAAATCATATCCTTTGGGAGAATAAATGTAATGGAATTGAGATATTAAAATAGTATTACATAAAATTGTTTTCTTTGTAAAAACATTGAAAAATGTAGAATAAGATACATTTTGTAAAACAGTATAAAGATTCCTTTAAAAACATTTTTTAAATTCAATTATAACTTAAAATTTCCTTAATAAATCATTTGAGTAAATAAAAATATTTTTTTAAAACAATTTTTTAGAAATCATGGATATAGAATAAAAATATATCTGATTTAAAGGGAAATGAAATCATTTTTTCTTTAAAAAGTTTATTTTCCATGATTCAAGTAACAAAGAGAGTAAAAGTTGTAAGAAAATATATAAAATCCTTAAATATCCATAGGATAAGAAAAATATTGAATCTTATGATGGATAGATGATAAGATTCCTTCAATGAGAGTAAAAGCAATCCTAAAGGACAGTGAGAGTGTAAAATAGATTCTTACCTCTTTTGTAACTTTCAAATTATAACCCATTAAAAGAATAAAATTGTATTGAAACATTAAATATAATTAATAAATAGGTATTCATGTTTAATACATAAAAGTTTCATTAAATAAACTACATAAAAGTGAATAAGTTCTTATTAACAAATATGTCTCAATGAAATAGAAATTGAGACGAAATCTCTTGCTACTTGGTAACTTTTAAGTAAAATACCCTTGGATGAAATATTTAAAATTGAAACTTAAAATACAATAAAGTATTAATGATTCATTATATTACATGTAAAATGGTAAGTATGTACACCATATAAAATAAATTAGGTGCACAATAATAAAATCTATCTCAATGAAGGGAAATTGAGACAAAGACTCTTACCATGTGCTTTCCTTTAGTTGAACATGATTTAACCTTCTGTATAATTGTTTTAAGAATATTATTAATTTTTAATAGAACCATATTTATATTTATAATATCATATATGATCTTATTATAACATTTTACCACCCGTTTGTTAATAATATTTAATTATTTTCATTGTTTTGGCTGTTAATTGCTTTGTTTTCTCATGTTTGTTTTGTCATGAAAGTTTTGGTTCTTATACATATAATATAAATAAATAATATATAGAATTATAATAATGTTATAAATATAATATTTACTCATTATATAAATTATTATAATTATTTTTTAAATTTTAATATGAAAAATGAATCACATCACTTCTTGGAGACATTAGGTTGTATATACGCACGAGCGACGATATCATTCCCTTAATGAGAGAAAGGGTAATAAATTGGATGGTATATTAATTTTCTATAATCAATATAATTTCATATATATCACATATATTCATCAAATTTATCATTTGTTACCTTCTATGTAAATTTTTAGTGAAAAATGAAACGCATCACTTTGCAGGATGATAATCCACCATACACATGATTGAAATTATTATATCCCCCATGGAATATAAAGTAAGAAGATGTATGTGATACTATAATAAAAATAGTATAATTATGTTAAAAATATAATATATATATATATATATTAAATACATCATTATATATAACCATAAGAGGTGGAGATGGAAAACAAACTACATTGGTTCATGGGGTGGTAGTTTTCCAAACACACGATCAATGGTTTCATTTCCCATTTTATGAAAGAGGGGATGGATAAAGGTTATATAATTAACATAATAAAATATAAGTATATGTTACTTAATTGTGTTATTATATCACCATGATTTAATAACATTTTAAGGAGATGGAAGAAGAAACAAAATAAAAATTCTTATGTAATAACATTGCCTCTTCTTCAGACAACTTCTTTAGATTTGCACCAAAATCCTTTATAGGTTGGATTTATGATAAAACTAAGGCCTCTAGGGTGTTGGTAGGGAATTAAGTCAGGGATTTAGGTAGTTATTTCAAGAACCAAATGGATATGTAATTGTGTATATGGGATGAGATGGGGTGGCCTTTTATAAGTGGGGGAGAGGACACACTTGGCAATTTTTTAAAATAATGAATTAAACCCATGTTTTTCAAAAGACACAAGGATCCAAAATGGACCATTATCAAACCTTGTATGTTATAAGGTATAAATGTGCCCATAAAATAGTAATTGGACAAATTTTAGTTCATTTTTAACCCTTATATTCTTAGTTTGATCTCCAGATAAACCCATTTTCACCTTAATCGTAGTAATTAATTTTTTATGTTTTCACTATTCATTATGGTCAAAAATTAAGTTAAAATTATTAGATAATATTAATAATGATGATTAAAAATATGGAATACATTTTATTAGATTCAAATAACATATTTTTTAGAATTTAATTTAAAATTAAACCCACATACGTGTCGAAAAAACAGTTTTTCAAAAAATGCATTTTTCTGGCATAAGATAGTCTTATAATAACTATATGGAAATTAATCATAATTAAATAAATTTAAATTAATATTTATAGGTATATAATATATAAATTAAATTTAAATAATTCTTCACTATGGGTTATTTTAATTAGTTAAAATTGAGAAACATTATGCATTATAAAACAGTTTTCATAAAAAAATGTGTTTTAAAGCCTAAAAATAAACTTAAATTAAAATTAAGTATAAATATTATTTCAATGTAATTAATTGAATAAAAAATAACTAAATAATACTTATCTTAATTTTAAACCATATTAAAATTATAAATGGACTTTTAAATTACTTAATTTATAAAAATAAATGATTATTTTACCAAAAATCATTATTTTTCACTATTCACTGAAAATCAATATTTTTAGAAAAATACTAGAATTTGACTTTAAGTTAATATAGGTATTATTATTTTAAAATTTATTTTTATTTTATAAAATAACATTTCCAAAATATCCAAAATTAATTATAATATTTTCTTGTAAAAGCAATAAAATTCATTTTTTAAGGAAATGTATTTTTTTGAATAAAATATATTTATTAAAATTTGAGTCATTATTTATTAATAATTTATCAATAAATTTATATTTATTGGTACCTTTATATATATTTTATAAATTATTTAATCTTATTCATACCCTCAAATTCAATGGTTGTTATAATGGTCATATTTAAATAATATATTTCATGAGTCGTTTAAGCTCACTATTGCATGTAGTATACACTATCAAACACAATGTTATTGTTTTAAAATAGTAGGGTTTCATATAACACAATATATCTAATATATTAAATTAATTTAAAATAAATTTACTATAAAATTTTTGGGTGTTACATAAACCATGTACTTTTCATAATTTAATTAGTCTTATTCATAGTCGCCAATTTAAAGGATGGGTTATAATGGTCATATTAAATAATATAATTCATGGATGATTTAATCTCAGTGTTTCATGACATATTTTCTATCAAACATAATGTTCTTATATTAAAATCTTAGGGTGTTATAAGAAATCTATGATAAGAGAATAAGTTGAGGAAACAACATCTGGGGGTGAGGTATAAAAATTCACGAATTGACGCACCTTGTCATGCCTTGAAACTAGATGATAGGATTTTAAACTTCTCATTTTGGGGAATTCATAACTAGTCCATGTAACTAAATAATTTAGAAACCCTAGGATTTAACCAGACATATTCATTAGATGAATTTATGGAATTTAAGATTTCTAGGGGCTGTATATTTTCCTATAAATACAAATCAAGGATATTGTTATAAGGGAATTAGAGAATGGATCATTACCATGATTATTAAGTGATACAATACTATATATTATTCTACTAGGATACTTTATCATTTCTTTCATATTTATTTTATTCTCTCTCCCCCTCTCACCAGCTTATGACTAGCATGAGGGGGTAACTCTCCACTGGTGTTTAGTGATGTAAAGAAGGTGGATTATGTTAGTAAAGTTTTTTTCATTATTCTAGTTTATGTTGGGTTATAAAATTGATTTTCAATTTCAAATATCTTTATTCTTCTTATTTCATTAACATTTACATATGAATATGGGAATTATTTTTAATTACATAACTAATTACCCTAAATTATTAATGACATTTGCATATTTTAGGGTAATTATGTTTAAATATGGTATCGAGAAACCTAACTCATTAATCAACCTAGGTATTCGGCCACAAAAAAGGGGAAATTTATGAGTTAGGGGAAAAGTACCAAGATAAGGAATTTTCTATCCTTGACTCCAGCAACATCATAACCAAACCAATTTGCACAGCACTTTATTATCACATGAACTAGGAATTTAAAATTTTAGCACATATTATCTCATTGAATTAAAACCAATATATTTTTTCACTCTTCTTAATCAATTTTGATCATAATTACATCTAAATTTCCTAAAATTAGCTTATATTATCTCAGGGGTTTAACTTCGAACATACCGTTCAATGCATTCATTTAATTTTTAATAGTTTTTTATGATTTTTTATAAATTAATAAATTTTATTAGCTCTGATAGAATTAATGATTCTATGTGGGTAAACACTTAGAAACTTTTATAGAGATTTATCAATCAGTATTTTCCTTATTATTTATATATTTTTCTATTCTCATTTCATATGTGATGAAAATACTATGAAAATCATCTAGAGAGATTTTTCAGATCTCAGTATTCTAAGGATGATAACTTGGTGTCAAATTTATCAGAAATAATTTTTATAATATTTTCCACAATAGTTGAATATTTAAATTTCTCACCAAAACATTTTATGGGGATTATAATTTCATCAACCCTTGTAAATAACTCACAAATTGATTAATAATCTCCCATTTTAAGATCTTCATATATCAATCCCAAAAATTTGTAGCTTGTCTTTCTTTACTTATAAATTTGCTTTATAAATATTTTTCAACTTTTCCTAAATGACTTTAGTTATTCCAATTCCTTTATCCCTCAAAAATTCACTTTCAGAGAGTAAGGAAAGTAAATCATTTATAGCCCACCCATATTTCTCTCGATTCATCTTGTCTGCAGCAGTTAAGGGGGAACCCTCAGCGGGAGGAGTGAAACTATATATATTATATTTAATAACTTCATATCCAGTGAATAATATATAGGTTTGTGTTATGTATTTCTAAATATGATAATTCTTACCATCAAAGATAGGAATATCCTTACTATTAACTAAGTTTTGAACATCCATGGAAACCTTCTTATTATTTTTACTCCAAAAAAAATTAATGAAGGAATGTCACTCTGATACCAATTTATAGGACCATTAAAGATCTATGTGATCACTGAGAGGGGGTGTAAATTAGTGGTTTTCTATTTTTTATTTCTACTTTAAAACAACATTCATCTCTGGTTAGAGAGGATTGAATCTACTAATAAAAAACACACAATCACGCCCATAAGAACATAATAATTTAAAAACTTCACTACTCAATAAGAGTAATTATTCCTTTACATGATTTGGAAATAATCCAGGATCATACCTCCACTATAAAACAACCCTTTGTGGTTTTTAGAAAGAAGGTTATATCCATCACTTGTATGCCACTATATTCCTTTGATATTGAATGTTATTATTGAAAAAATAATTTTATAAAATAATTTTTACAACAAAAATATGAAACTTCACTAATAAGCTTCAATAAATTATCATTGTGCTAGTTAGATTCTTTACACATTCCTTCCTACAATTTCTTATTCTTCCTCTTCAATTTCTTGTAGAACAATAAGAAAGAACATTTATTTGAACTTCTTTATCTAAACCTATCCATCCTATAACTCCTCTATCTAGTACATATATATTTGATACCCACTTTCTGGTACCTCTTTGTCTATTACTGCTCTTTTTGATAAACTTTATCTAATACCACTCTGTCTGATACCCTCTATTTGGTTTCTCTGTATCCAGTGCTTCGACAAAAATATCTCTCGAGCTGCTCAATTGGTGCCTTAATTCTTAAAAAATTAGATCAACTTCATAATATGAATACTCCCCTTTATATACTCATATTTTCTCTAAAAATTAATGGAGAATCATAAACATTAAATTTGAATTTCCCATGACAAATTTGAATTTCTTGTTCAATCTTTTCTTCAGTTGACCTTCAAAGCCTCTATAAAAATTAGACTTGAAAAACTTTGTAGGATATTTTCTCAAAACTCAACATCAAAAATCTTTAAAAATTTATAAAATATCAACTAGAATAATGATATTCCCTTAATTATTATTTATGAGTTTAATATACATCTCATCATCATTGCATTTTATAACTTTACAAAAACTTTGTAAAGATACTCAAGTCTTTGTCTTGTACTTCTTCATAGAAACTCCTCTGCACGGTAAGACTCCAACTGATAATACATTCAAATCACCTATGTCTGTTATAATTTATATTTATCTTTATGGTAATACTTATATGTATCATCTATCTATATAATTCAATGTATCTATGTCTAATGAAACTTTATCAAGAAAACTCTATCTGATGACTTCATTTGGAAAAAAATTCTGATAACTTCACTCGAAAACCTTTTCCAAATAACCTCACTCAGAAACCTTTATATGATGACTTTAATCAAAAACATATTTTTTATATAACTTCATTTAGAAACAACTATTTGATACAACTTTATTTTAAAACCTCTATTTGATACAATTTTTTTTGGAAACCTGTATCTGATGCAACTTTGTTTGGACACCTTTGTTCGATACAACTTCATTCGGAAACCTCTTCTGATACAACTTTCTTTAGAAACCTATATATTATGACTTCATGAATAAACTTAGATTGAAAAATGATAACTTTTATTAATCATGATTCTTTATTATTTGAATAATAACGAATCATCATCTGATTTTGTTTTTTCAGAAATCTATGTCTAGTAAATTCAATGTTATTCATTTGGTATGAGGTAAAGTTTTCTTTTGTCTGGTCACCTTTTTCCATTTGAATCCATCCGATCATATTCTTTTTTATACTTGTATTTATCTCTTTCTAATACAATATCATAAGAAGGTTCAACTTTTTCAAGTTATTTATATGTTGACAAAAAAATACAACACTATAAACAATTCTTTTCTCTATTAACCAACTTTTTTCAACAACCCAATACTTATTGCTCTCAAAAAATTGAATTTATGGGTTGGTATTACTCCCATTGTAAAAATATGGGTTTAGGATACTCCCTTAAAAAAGTACCTATCATATTTTATTGGGTGTCATACTCCATTGGTTGGAGTGTGAAGAGTACACATAGGATCATTTAGATTTGAACTACTATAAAATTCCACGTGTTCATCTCTTTATATTTCTGTTTTCACCCTCACACTCACTATACTTAATCATTTGGGAATTAATTTTTTAATATATTCATCCTCTATTTTATGTAATATATTAAGTAAAAATTTATAATTTTTAAATGTAAAATTCTCCATCCCCCCCCCCACCTCTTATCTTTTTCCATTCACCTACTTAACAATTGGTATCATTGCAAGATCTTATTGGGATAATATTTGTTGTATTCTCTTATTTATTATCTTTTTGAGCTAACTTGTATCTGAGAATTAACTATCTAATTGGAATATATATTGTTAGTTATGTCTAGATGTAAAAAGAAATATTTTAAAAATAATAAATTTAATCGATGGTGAGAGATAAAAATTTATAAAGTGAAGGAGAATTATGGTGATGTATCTAATATAGTTAAATAAATTGAGGTTAGTGATTATGAATCTTCTATTTTTAATAAAAAAAGTATATGATATGCATGAGAATTATTAATAACACTTGGTAAAATGATTTATTTATATTTATCACTTAAGTTGGAATATGATAAATTTTTTGAAGAAAATGAAATTTTATCCCTTGAAGTTAAAAGGTTAAGAAGTTTTAAACATTGAATGTTGATGTTTAAAGAGGATAATGATAGGTTCAAAGATTTTATTTTTAATAATATTTAAGAGGAATAAAGGAAAATAAATTTTTTATTTGATAATTTGTCTCAAGTTGAATAAAAATGTAAGAATATTAAAGAATAAAATAATAGGTTGAGAAAGCCTATTTCTTTTAGAAATTTTAAGGTTTTTAATATTGATAAGATGAAAATTTCCTTGGATAATGTCAGGAAGGAAATAAATTGTTAGAGAAAGGTATTTTATATTAAAATTATCTCAAAAACTAACTTTATTCCTCATTTTCATTTCAAAAATCATGATGTTAAAAGAAAGATTTATTATCCTTATACTAATTGTTTCAAACATAGTTTATATAACCATTATGCTTATAATTATAGTAAAAGGTTTAGACAACCACTTCAGAATGATAATATATCTTTTGTTTTATCTCAAATGAATTCCAATGTTCTAAGAGTTCACTAAATTTGGGTTCCTAAAGGTTCTCTTATAAATCCTATTGGACCTAAGTTGGTCTAGAATCCCAAATAAGTGTATTTATATGGTTCAGTATGCATGATTTTATCATTATATCCTTGGTATTATGGAATGTACTTAATATGAGTAGTTTTTTAATATTAATAACTGAGAAGATTAATTTTTATTTTGGCTAGTAATAATGCACTAATATGTTTCTAGCATATGATTCAACATTTTTTCATTTTTTAATTCATCAAAAATTATTTATAAATTATTTAAATATCTTATGACATATTTTTTGGCTCCTTGTTCTTTAAAACTGTATATTTATGAGTAGTTTTAAGTACTTTTCATATGTTGGAATTTAATTTTTTTCACAAACTAGATTGTTTATTCAAATTAAGAATGCATGAATATAAGGGTACCTTCACTAATTTAATTAAATTGTTATATAATTTCTAGGAAACATGATTATTTTATAGGAAAGCATATTTCTAGGGGGAGTTATTGCTTTAAAATTTATTTTAAAAAATATTTAAATATTTTAAAGTATGCTTGATTACTTTTAGGGGAGAATGGTTTCTTAAAGATATTCTTTAATTATTTCAAGAAGGGTGGTAATTTTTGAAGTTTTTATTCAATTTCAATATAAATGAATTTTGTTTTATTTTTTAATATTTTTGAATAATTACAAAAGGGGGAGAAGTTTTGGACTTAACATTCGGTTTTTTAATTATCAAAAAGGGGGATAATGTTGAATTATCTCCTTGAACAGCTTTCATTTTTTATGTTATCATAATTACAAAACCTCATTATTTCATATTTTCATAATTATAATTGTTCATAGCTTTATTAAATCCTTTACTCCATCTAACATGAGTTAGATTAGATGATTTTATTGGTTTAACTTTATATAAATTTCTAAATTTTTATTTTACCTTTACATAAACTTTAGTTTTACCCTTATGTAGCATGATGAACTTCATCTTACCTTTAAATAGTATATGTATGACCTTTACATGGTCTGATTAACCATTATGTAGCCTCTATGATTTTATGTTTACATTTATGTGAGTTGTAATGATCTTTACATATCATATATAATTTATATTTACCCTTACATAGAAAGTCAGTTTACCATTGTGCAACCTATATGAATTGATGATTATATTTATATAAGCTTTATATTTATCTCTAAATAGTGCATAACTGAGTTACCTTTACAAAGATATCATGGTACCTTGACATAGATATCATGTTACCTTTACATAGACTTTATAAAATGTATGTTATCTTTAAACAGCACATATAAGGATACCTTTATGTAACATAATTATTGATTTTCCTTTACATAGTGATGCACCCAATTTGTGTATACATTTTCACATACTTTATTGAAAATAAGAACAAGTTTTCAGCAATTACGTACTGCTTAGGGAACAAATACTTTGATTTTGGTGATCTTGTTCATTTTCAGGAGAATTATGGCCAAATACACAAAATGGGGGAGACTGAGCAAAATTTACAAACTATCATGTACATCCAGACTCATACATGGATTGATTAGGAAAAGTACATGCCCAAGTAATTAGAATATGGTACATGTTGTGTTCACACTTTACACATCGTGTATACCCTTCAAGAAGTAGTTGGCGGATGAGAAGAAGTCTATAGGCCCATGTGGCCAGCTGAAGGGAACACGCCGTGTTTAACATATACACTCTGTGTAGTACTTTCTAGAAGTGGTTGGTGGATGAAAAATGAGACTACATGCCATGTATGGTGGTTCCACATGCCGTGTATAGCTACCTACCAGGCGGCGCTGTGTTCCAAGTCAAAGATGGCATGTTAGGCCGCCTACCGGTAGAGAAAACAAAGACAAAAGTGTGTTGACAAAAGTACACACCGTGTACTTTTTCCACACACTATGTAGTTATTTTTTCTATAAAAGGAGGCCTTGGCATACGGTTTAAGGGTGTGGTGTGTGGATAGAAATTGTAGAGAAAGGGTTGAAGGACCAAAGGAGAGAGGATCTGCCACCGTACTACCGCCATTCTACTGTCTACTGAAGAATCACTTCCACCTCGAATTTCCAAGCATGTTCACATTAGGTATCAAGAGCTTTGTGTTTATCTTCTTCTATATGTGTAACTAAATACCTAGTGTGTTGGGGTTGTGGGAGATGATGAGTTGTAATTTAAATTAAGTTTCTATGAATGTGTTCGTTCCTTTTAACCTCTTCTTATTCTTATTAAATCACTTCATTTTATCACTAAAAATTCTAAACCAGACCAAGGGCATAATTTTGAAGGATTCAAAAGAAGAATAAAATCGAATATTTTTATGATCATTGTAGGTATTCATTGACTAAATAAAATTGACTAAGCCAAATAAATATCTGTAAAACACTAACTACTGGACCAACGAGTTAGTTACTTCAACTCTAAATATTAAGTTTATCGGACCAAGGAAACTTAATTACAGATTGAAATCCAGAGTTTTGGGTTATTATGAACAACACAACCACATAAGCAATTTTATTTAATAATAAACCTCTCTTAAATCAATAACCCCAACGCATTTCTCTCTTTATCTATATTAAAACCAATTTTCCTATATTTTCTTCTGTTCATTAAGTAATTTATTTAAGAAACTTAAAACCAATTATTCTTTTTATCCACCACATCAAAAATTGAATTTAAATTCATAAAACTTCATTAAAACAAAAATAAAAACTAAGTTAAACAAGATAAAAATAAATTTTTTTCTTGTGGATCGACCCCTTTCTGGTACTATACTTGTTAGGGTAAAAATAATTTGGGACACCGATAATATACCTTCAGCGAAACGACTCGCCACATAGCTTATGTGTTTTATCAGTTACCTTTATGTAAAAAATTGAACTACATTTACATAGAATATGGAAATACCTTTACATAGAATTTACCTCTGCAAAAAACCATAATTTTATATACTATTTTTTCAATTATTTTGGTATTTTCTTTTGTTTCATGTTTGTATCAATTGGTTTTATCATTTTATTTATTATATAAAGTTATATTAATTGTATAGAAACTATGAAATGTATTTTTTAGTGTTTTATATATAATTAAATGAATAATAAAATGGTTTTCACATGTTTAATATTCACACTATATATTTACTTTATGGGTTTGAAATTTTTAATTTTTTAAAATTTGAAGAGTCTGATATATGGAATTTAACAACATGATTTAAGGCTAGTTTAAGGGATGTATTTTTTTTATTTATTTATTTTTTGAATATTTATTCATTTAAATATTCTATATCCCATTCCATTCAATATGTATGGTTTTTTTCAAATTCAAATATGTTTTAGTTTTAAATGGAGAATAAATGTGCATGATTTTTTGAAATGGTTTCCATGAATAAGAGGAATTAAATATGGGATTATAATTGCATGTTTTTATTATTCTAATGAGAATATGTGTAAAATATGTTTACTTCTTTGCAAAATATCAAGATTATAATATTACCTCTCCTTGAGAATTTTATCATTGTATTTACAATTATTGATCTATAATTTTGAAATGGATGAGATGGTCATTGTTACTAATTCTATTTAAATAGGTCGAAGTAATATAGTAAAGTTGGTTGTTGGTGGATGATTGAAGATTTTTTTATGAGATGTGTCTGTACCTTTTTATTTCCAAAGATGCATTTTATTTATTCATTAATTCATGGTGAAGTAAACTACTAGAATTCTTGAGATTGATTATTAAAATACATTGAATGGTTGAGAATAAATTTTCTACACCAGCATTTTTTTAGTAACTCTACATCGGGATTCTTTATTTATTTATTTTATTTATAGGATAGGGGTTTTATACACTAAATTTTATTACACACTGGTTATACCACCATTAAAATGTATTGACTAGTTATGCTTACCTAACCAAAAGGCATTAAATATATTTTGATTGATCCTATCAAAAAATCACTAAGTTGAGACTGCTCCTTGTATAAAAGCATGGGGTTTTTCTACTCCCAAAAAAAGATAGAGGTTTGGGGTTGATCATTTAGAAAAAATATTGGGTGAATATTTATCTAGATTGAAATTTTGGGTTGGGATTTATCTTATTATAATAGTTTGGGTTTAATTTTCTCCCTTATAAAATTCTCTCTCATGTTTTAGTGGGTTCCATGCTTTATTGGTTTGAGTGTGAAGAGTTGACATAGGGTCTTTTAGATCTAAACTACTATAAAATTATTTTTGTTCATATATTTATATTTATACTTTCAATATCACACTCACTTTACTTAATCATTTGGGATTATATTGTTAAATATCATAATCTAATAAATTCTTCAATATATTAAGTAAAATATAAAAAAATTAAATTTACAATCCCTCCCCATATATTTTTCCATTCACCTAGTGGGACCTGGAACCTCAGACTTGAATTATCAAAGAGGTTCCCTACTTATGAGGTTTCATACTTTGATACCCATCTAAATTCATTTGATAATTTGGTTTAATAGAAGGTGGTTAAGTTTGATACTAATCAAGTGGGTGGATTTCATTAACCAAGATAGGATATTTCAAGCCATATTGTGGGTTATGACATTAATTTCCTCAATTTAGTTGTTACTAAGTGCATAGTCATTCCATGATAATTATATGTGATGTAATTATATAATATTTTTTCAACTTAGGAATTTAGAAAAATATATAATTTATACAGGATTAATATTATCTATGTATCACACTTGATTTTGATGTTAAGGACAAAGGAACTTAGCAAATAGACACATGGTGGATTAGATCACACCAAACCCCACTTGTAATTAGGGTAGTTATAACATGTTGTGAGATACCACTCTTAGTTTATGATTATGAATGAGACTCGTAATTATTGAAAACTTTATAAATATTTCTTAGTGTGACAACTTAGATAATACTAATTAGGTTTTTTGGACTAATGTTATTAGTTTATGTGTAAAAATGTTTATATTTATTATCAACATAAATAGGATTTTTGTTTTACACATTTGAAATATTTAATTACATAATGGTTATTAAATTAAATAAATTAATGTGACTTCAGAATATAAATAATGATTTATTTATATTATTAAAACATAAACATCAGTAAATTGGAAATCCCAAATGTGATTTGGGTTTGGGATTCGTGTAATGGGTTTAAAAGGCCCATTACATGTATAAAATTCATAGTCTCACTGTGAGAGTCTATTTAAGCACCTCATTTTTTAGCTTTAACCAATTTTGATACTCGTTAATGGACCTCCCAAGGTGTTTTGGGTAATTAAGCCACTTTTGGAGGATATTTAATGCTCTAAATGACCATTAGAGGTTATTTTTCACATCCTTTAGTTTGATATGAACTTGGATTACTTGTAGTCTATTTAATTCCCCTCTAACTATAAATAGAAATGATGAAGGGTTTCAAAATTCATTCCTCTGAGATAAAGAAATTGTGGTGTTTGGAATTATCAAGTGTTCCTTATTTGAGAGAGTGATTTATTTTTCCTCATCTAAGATATTCTATAGAGTCTTTCACATCCCTTATTATATCCTTTACCTTAGAGGAGTGACTATCATCACTTGGATAAGAATATGACCCAGCAATAAATTGGTGATTAGTGTTATTAGTGGATGATTAAGGGGGTGTGAATTCATTAATTCATGTTTGATCAAGATGTTTCAATTATTGTTAAAAGGAATTTTTACTTTATTATTTTATTATTATGTTTTTAATTTAATTATTATGTTCTAGTTTAGTTTTTATTACAACATAACCTATGGAATGAGGGTCAGTAACATCATTAAAACTCTTCATTGGTATCAGTGCAAGGTTCAATAAATGAAAAATACATGTGCTAAGTGTTAGTGTGTTAGAATATTATATATTCACAATATGTAAAATTCATTTTCAACTCACATGAAACATTGATGGAAAGTTTTTTGATATAATTATTCCCCTTCAAGGTAATTTTAGGTAATGGATTTCCACTCTTCCCATATGTGAAATACTATGTGATTTGTGCTCTAGACCACCATACCCCTTAAACATGTTAGATCTTACATCTTACCAAAATTAATGTAGATATGTAGAATTTTTCTATGTAATTTGATTAAAGTATTAAAAAAATTATTTTATACAAATGTAAATTAATCATGTAATTAATATGCATGAGATTCATGTAGTGTTCATGTGATACATACTATTGAATTGCTATGAATATAATCATACAAAGTATGTACATGATATATAAAATGTTAATGATGAGACTAAATATAAAATCCATCATTAAAATATCAAAGTTTTAAGAGCCTTCTAATAATAATATCATTCTCCAAGACCTTGATTGATCAAATATATGGTTTTTGATTATCTGAGCATCACCAATCTATCTCATGTTAGGAAATAAGGGTAATAGTTATCCTAATGTGAATATTTTGTGAAACTTAAATAGGTAATCCAATTAGATTGGAACCTAGAGTCATGGTGTTGATCATGTTAATAATATGAATTGGGAAAGATATTGTTCACTTAATAATCCAAGAGTTTCATTAGATATAATTAACAAGAGTTTTTTATCTAAATATATATTCCTTAAGAGGTGAGTATAGTTGAGTTAAGACATGTATAAGTATGGATCTTGGCCCACTAAAATTATAATAGAAAAGATTATTATTTTAATTGGAGTAAATTAAATAAAAGACCTTATTTAATAATAACATACATGATACTAATAATGAAACATATTTTTTGTAGATGTTCATGGCATTAAAAAAACAAATTTATCCTTAGGAACATTCCTTAATAAGGGGAAATTTAATGGTAAGAATTTCATTAATTGGTATTTTAATTTAATGATTTTTATCATACATGAGGAAAAATTATATATTCTAGAGAAACCCACACCATATGAGTTATTTTCTTTTACCTCAAAACAGTGAAAATATGTTTTTGAAAAGTATCAGAATGATGCATATGACATAAGATGTCTTGTGAAATATACCATTACTTCCAAGATTTTAAAGATTTATAAATAAATAGAATCATTAAATGTTATTGAATGGATAAATAATAAATCAAATATGCATAGGTATAAATAAATGTACATCATATAGATCAATATCTCTAACTATAAATTAGGGGTATTAGATTCTGGGTGTGCATTTCATATTTGTGGTAACGTGTAGCTTCTAAAAGATTGAAAAAATACTAATTAACAGAGAAGTAGATCAATGATTTGGGAATGGAGAATGATATTTTTCTTTATCTATGAGAATAATTTTTTGTGTATATTTTGGGATTCATAGTGAAAAAATAGGTTTGCAGATGAAGAAAATTCAGAAACAGAAGAAGAACATGGGACACAAAGATTTATGTGTTTCAATAAATGATACCTATATCCATGGAGAGGCATAAATTTCACTAGTTTTGGGAGCATAAAATAAATAAAGATCTAAAGTTTTCACACAAAATCCCTAGACCAAAATGGGATAATAAATAAGATGAATCACTATTTCACCAACCTCATAGAAAGTCCATAGTACTATAGTGAAAAGGTGTATAGAAGTAGACATCACTATAGTGTTGTGGCCACCCAAGTCCAAGATATTACAGTGGTCGGGGATGGAAGTCCACGGAGTTGCATCCTGGTGCGCAGTATGAGCCGCAAGCATTTGGACCAACATCATCCAAAGAGGATCGGGCTACAGCAATCCAACATAATGAATCTACTTCTTCCTAGTGGATTATTATTATTGCTATAAGACTATTATTGTGTACCATTGATAAACATACATTTTATTTCTGTATCTTTCCTAGATATGAAAAGTTTTTTATTTATAATAAAGAACAATTATTTTTCTATTTATATGAATGAAATTTTTTATAGTTCTGATAACATGTTTAATGTCACATATATATTGGATCATGATAACCATGTCTATAATATAAATAATAATATCAAAACTAATGATTTGAATTACACTTATATTTCGCATTATAGATGCAGTAATATAAATAATAATCACACCCAATTACTTCATAATGATTTAATTTTGGATTAAAATGATTATAAAACATTAGATATATGTGAATATTGTTTATTAGGAAAAATAAAAAAATCACCATTTAAGGGTAAAGATAAACAACCTAATGATTATTAGAACTTATGCATACTGATTTATGTGGTCCTATAAGTAAACTACCTTAAGGTGTATTTTAGTACTCCATTAAATTTACTAATGAATTTGATAGGTATAAGTATGTGTATATCATGAAACCAAAGTATGAATATTTTTGAAATGTTTAAAATTTTAAAAAATGAAGTGAAAAATAAACTTGGAAATTATATTAAAACTCTTTGATCTGATAGAGGTGGAGAATATTTGAGTCAAGAATTTTGTGATTATCTTAGAGATTGTAGTATACTATAACAACTCACTCCACCTAGTAAACCATAGTTAAATGGTGTATCTTAAATGAGTAATCAAACTCTATTAGACATGGTTCAGTCAATGATGAGTCATGTTGACCTTCTTATTTCCTTTTGAGGTAATAATCTAGATGTTGCTTCATTTACACTAAATTGTGTTCCATCAAAGGTTTCCTAAAATACACCACATGATATGTGGTCTAATAAGAATATTAATTTGTCTTTTATGGATATTTTGGGTTGTGATGTGTGTGTTTGATGTATTATTTCAAGTAAACTTGAACCCAAATTACATAAAAGTCTATTTATTGGTTATCTAAATGAGGAAGTTTATTTCTATAATCCATTAGAGAACAAAGTGTTTATTTCTCAATATATTTTCTATATAGAAAGCTAATTTATTTACAAACAAATTAGTGGGGGTAATTTTGAACTTGATAAAGTTAAATACCAAAAATATGATATTATTCCTAATGTGGATGGGTGTAAACATAAAGTTTTGTGGAAAATAAATTGATTCAAAATAAATAATAACCAATAAAGTCTAGTATATTTTATCAAGAAGTTCAAATATTTGGATTTCGTTTTTTTTATAAGGGTAATATAACGTTCATAGAATATGATCCAACATCTTACTAAGAGGTCATCATGAGTTTTGACTCTAATAAATGGTTAAAATCAATGGAAACTGAAATACAATCCATGTATACTGATTAGTTTTGGAACTTAGTATCTCCACCTAAAGTGGTAAAACCCATTTGGTGTATGTGAGTATTTCATAAGAATACTGACATGGATTGAAGAGTGTCTATCTATAAATCTCTCTTAGTATCTTACAAATTCAAATTATTAACTATAAATAATCCTTTTCTCAAATAGTTTTAATCAAACCCATTAGTATTCTTTTATCTATAACATCATATTATGATTATAAGATATATAAAATAAATGTTAAAACCACATTACTTTATGTGAATTTATTCAAGGATGTATATATGATAAAATCCAAAGGTTTTAAGGATCCAAGAAATGTTGTTAATATTTATAAGTTTTAAAAATATATTTATGGGTTGAAGAAATATTCTTGGTGTTTTAATGTTCATTTTGATGAATCTATTAGATATTTTTACTTTATCAATAATGAATTTGAACCTTGTGTATATAAACATGTTATTGGGGGTATTATTGTATATCTGGTGTTATATGTGGATGACATACTTAACATCAAAAATGGAATCCCAATGTTATAATCATTGAAATAATTATTGGGCCATTTCTTTATAATAAAAAATCTTATTGATGTATCTTACATACTGGGTATAAATATCTATAGATATATATCTAAATGAGTGTTTAACCTTGGTCAGAACACATAAATTGGTAAAGTGTTAAAAAGTTTTAACAAGAAAAAACTCTAAAAATGGTTATTTACCAATGTTACATGGAAAGATTATTTCAAAGACATATTTTTCTTTAAATTTTAATGAAAAATAATGCATGAGTGAAATTCCATATGTTTTGACAATTTTTTCAGTCATTTTTCCTATGTTTTTTTCTTATCCAGATGTATCTTATGCATTTGGTATGATGATTATATACCAATAAAATATTGGGTAAAGTCATTGGTTACTCATTAATATTATCTTTAAGTACTTGGGAAGAACTAAGGATGTATTCTTAGTCTTTAGTGCTGAGTAAGAGCTCATTGTAAAGGGTTATACTGATGTTAGTTTCCAAATGAACAAAGAAGAATTTAGATCTCATTTGGGATTTGTTTTTTACCTGAATAGTGGAGCGATAAGATGGAAAATTTCCAAGAAACAAATAGTTTTTGGTTATAAAATAGAATTTGACTATATTATAACATCATATATAATTATATAATTCATTTCAATAAATGTGTTCATTGTTGAACTAGGGGTTGTCCCAAGAATCATACATCCAATAGAACTCTATTTTGATAATAGTAGAGAAGTTTTTCAAGCTAAATAACTCAGGTATCATAAAATATACAAATATATTCTTCATCAATTTTATCTTATTTAAGATATAATCAATATAGGTGATATTAAGATTTATTGAGTTCCTAGATATGATAATACTTTGGATACCCTAATAAAGACCCTTACAGAACAAAATCATGAAAACCACACCAATTATCTTAGTATTAGATACATTATTTAATGGATTAAGTGAAATTATGAGATTGTTATTGTTTGTTCCCTAAAGTTAGTCAAGTGTTGTTGGATTGGGGGTATTTTGTATCATGTAGTGTGTATTAATGGAAAAACATTATCATTGTTGAACCCTATAGAGGATGATGTTGTATTTTTTTAAATACTTGATTTGTGATTTATATTGGTGGATTTTCGAGCTCTCATGGTGATTATGATCATCAAATTCATACAAATATATCTATTTTTACATTCAATATCAAACCACCAATTCAGATGAGTTAAAGGAGTTATAATTGTGATGATTGTTTGTGTTGTTCTTTATTATTAAATAAAAGTGATGTCTACTACATTTAGTGTAAGTTGGAAGATAAAAAGTTCCATCCATGGAGTACTAAGCATACAACTGATGTATCCATTGAATGAACACTTTTGGATGGTGTTTGAAGATTTTTATGAGTGATTTAGAAGTCCTAGAGTTGAGTTAAAGAGGTTTTGGTTTGATTTGAGTTTATTCTAGATTTCATGTGGGGAAAAAATAAATTTGGAGAAGTCCTGAGATGTGTGTATGAGTCATTTATGACCTGCATATGAGTCATCGGACTCAACATATGAGTCGTTTGTAACCTTTATGTGATTCATTAGACTTTTATTACATATCATATAGGTATACATAGGAGTGATTCCAACCTATGTATTAGTAACTCTAAGTTGAATATGAGTCATAAAAATTTTCATATGAGTCATTTCAAGCTACATATGAGTCATTATACACTTATATAATTTATTAATGATGGATTGTATGAGTTGTTCAGAATTAATATTATAAATAAATAGGAAATTATATCAAATGATTCTTCAAGTTAATCCTAAAGGATTTAAACATCATGATCAATCCAATCAAACCATGATTCAAGAAAGAAATGTGGGAGAAATATATTGAGGAATAAATTGGTTCTGAGATGAGTTCCATGCCATAGGAGAAATAGTCACATCACAGGTACATGCTTTCATACATATGTGGAAGATTTAAAATGATTTAAATGTGTGGATTTTGAGGAGGAAATATGTTTTGATATTTTAAATCGCATAAAAGAAGGAAATTATTGAGTTATAAGGGGAATTTGTGGAGTAGTTTACACCAAAACATGAGGTTCCATGATTATAGAAAATTTGCTACATGAATTCATGCAAGTTTTTTTATTTAAATGCATTGATTTTTGTGGAAGTGATAAATGATAATAAAGGGTCATGATATTTTTGATGTCACATATAAGTTATGAGACCATATATACAAGTCGAGTCTTTGGGAGTTTTTTAAAGTATAATATATGGATTTAAATAAGTTTAAAGAGTGAGTCTCTAGAAGATTTGAGGTGTTAGGAAATTATGAATTAATATTCACACTTCATGTGGATATTAAAGGAAGAAAATGAGAAAACAAAATATGCTTCAAAAATTATTATATCTATATGGGAAGATATTCTAAGCATTGAGAGTAGTTGTTGAAGATTTTTTTTGAGAATATGAAAAAGAAGAATATTTTATCCTGAGGATTTTACTATAGCACTTTATTTATACTGGTGACTTATATTCAAATATATACTATTATTTATTTTCAATAAATAATTATTTGTTGTTCATTGGTTGGTTCCATTATTTTATATCAAGTACAAGTTCATGCCCTTTATTTTATCTATCCTTGATAATAAATAATAGGTGTGTGAGAGTGGAATAAAAATCACCAAAACCATGGATATATTTATCTTTTGGGATATTAACCTCTATAACAAACATGTTGTGCGCCTTATTCATTTTTGATTTTTTTTTATGATATCACTACTAAATAAGGAGTAGGGATTGCAATTTTTAATATATATATATATATATATATAATCATTGATCTCCCCCAGTGCTTACCATACTTTCTCAAACCTTTTAAATTGGTATCAAATCCAGGCATGCCCTTGGAGATCTATTATTGTTCTTCCATGGAACACCACAACTAGGTTAATCAAAAAAGAGATTCAACATTTTATGTCAAAGGTTTTCATCTGTGCAAGGAGAGGATGGTGTCTTTTTTATTATCCCTCAGATGGTATGTTCTTGATGATTCTCTTCAAGGATTCACTATTCTCAAGGAGATTGTTTCTTGGTCTCCAATGACATTAAGAATGCTGAGAATGATGGAAAATTTAGAAAATACATTAATCTTTTCATTATCTAAGAAATAATTAACAAATGTTGTGTTATTAAAAAATACCAATAAAATATATTAAAAAATTCATATCATCTATAAAGTTAATAAAATTATGAAGGAAGAAAAACTATAGTTTGGCATACAATATTTTGAAAATATGAGGATGCGAGAAGATGAATTTTTTGATAAGTTTTTTACAAAATTTAATATTTTTGTAAGTTTTATATAAGGATTTGGAGAAAAAATTGATGATTCTATTGTTTCCAAGAATATCATGAGAACATTTTCTAAAAAAATATTTCAAAGTATCAGCTTTGGAAGATAGATATCTTAATGAATTTCATAATACTCTAATTAACTATAAAATGAGAAGAAAAATATCTATAAAAAGTAAATTAAATAATGAGAAATAAATTTCCTTCAAAGATCTTAAATAGTTGAATATTTATGATGAAAAAATATATTCATATAAAGAAGAAAATATATAAGATTATGTTGAGACACTTTCTCTAATGTTAAGTAAATTCACCAAGGGAAAAGGAGGTAATTACAAATGGAAGTTTCCTTTTAAATGATTCAACTTTGGGAAAGTTGATCATTTCTCTATAAAATGTACCAAGAAGTTAAAAAATGAAGATGAATATGAGGAAACTAAAAATCCTCATATTACAAAGGAATATCACAAAATAAAGGAAAGAATAAAATCACTCTAAATTTTTTTAGAATTAATTATTATATTTTGAAAAAGGGATCGCTAATAGTAATGACTATAATGATGATGAGGAGACACATTCTGAACTTTCTCATAAGGTCCTCATAGATTAAGAAATGGAAGAAAATAATTCATCATATGATGACTCGCACACTGATAATGGTACCTAATATGCCAATGAAAAATTCTTATAGTATCTTGAAAAACATGGTATCAAATGTGAGTTTAGTGCCTCATACACCCCTCAACAAAATAGGGTAGAAAAAAGGAAGAATAAATCCTTGTTAATATTCCCATATTTGTGCTTACTAAGAATAAAATGTCAATATTTTTTTGGTTACAGGCTATCAAAACTACTTGAATTATTCAAAACATTTATTTTTGAGGCCCAACTCTAAAATTTCTCCCTATGAAATGTGGTTCAAGAGAAAACCATGTGTAAAAGTGTTTGGGAGTTCATGTTTGATCAAAAGGAAAGTCAGAACTAAAAGTAAATTTGATAATAAAGCAGATAAAGGAATATTCCTTGGTTACACATCAAATGGAAGCTCCCACCAATTTTATAACAAAAATTAAAATAATTTTTTTTATTAATATGATGTTATTTTTTTTTTTTGAAAATGAAGAAGATGTCATGAAATCTATTGTGATAAATGGTAAAAATGATGTTTCTGATGATAAATCAGCATAATTAGAAAAAGAAACCACACAAACTTAGAAATGTGATATATATTAATCATATACTAGTTATGAATAAGGAAAACATAAGTTCACATGTGTGGGTTCAAGGAGGAGGAATCGTGTAGATAATAAAAATATTATTGGTGACCAAAATTTGGCTGCCCATACCAGAAGAAAAATGATGGCAACTAGCCACACCAGCCTATTATCTAAGGTTGAACCCAAAAGTTTTAAAGAATCCTTTGAACACAAAGAATGGATCCAAGATATTAATGAAGAGCTAGATCAAATATAAAATAATGATACATGTGAACTTTTCCCAATAGCAGTGGAGAAAAATACTAATGGACCAAAATGGGTGTTTATAAACAAATTCAATGAGGATAGAAGTGTTTTAAGAAACAAGGTAGGACTTGTATATAAGGTATACTCTCGATTAGAGGGAGTAGACTTTAATAATACATTTTCCCTAATTTCTAGTCTTGAAACTATAATTATTTTTATAGAAATTATTTTTCAAAGAAACTTCAAAAAAATAGATGGATATAAAATTTCAATTTATTAATGGAGTGGTTAATGAGGAAGTTTACATAGAAAATCCTGAGGGATTTCAGTTTGATGAAGATGGTAGAAGTTTTTTCAAGTTAAAGAGGGCTCTTTATAGACTGATGCAAGATCCAAGAGCATGTTACTTCAATCTAGATGAGTATTTAAGAAGTACGGAATTCAAAATGGGATAGGTGAAAAATAATATATACAGAAAAAAGATCAATACCACATCACTCATTTTGATTGTGTATAATGATGATATATTTTTTCTAGTAATTAAGAAAAAAAATTGGGTATTTTTCTACACAAATTAATAATAAGTTTGAGATGACATTTCTTAGTGAAATGAAATTATTATCAGGATTAAAAATAACCCAAGTTATTGGCCGTGTTTTCATTTCATAAGAAATATAAGTAAAAGAGCTGCTTAAAAGGTTTAGAATGGTATAAGAAAGATGAGTATCTACTCTTATACATGTGGGGACTAAGTTGAGAAAATATGATGAAGACAATGTGATGAATGAGAAGGAATACATAAAGCTAATTGGAAGTCTCTTATATATAACTATATCTTGACCAAACATAGTGTTTTCTATTATTGTTTATGTCATATTTCAATTAAATCCAAATAAATATCATCTAATTGAATCCATGATATTTCTAAGATATGTTTCAAATTCTTCCAATTATATTTTGTTGTATAAGAAATTAGGTGGGCTAAATCTAAAAGGATTTCCAAATACTGATTGGGCAGAATCTATGGATGGTAGAAAGGTCACTATAGGTGGAATATTTTTTATTATTGACATATGTGTTGCATGGTACTCAAAGAAACAAACATTAGTCACTTTAGTTCAACTGAAGAAGAATATGTGGCTGCATCACAAGTAGCTACTCAGATGATGTGGATGAAGACTCAACTTGAGGATATAGATGTCCAAACTGGATATCCACTGATTATCAAATGTGATAATCAAAGTGTTATAAATATATTTAAAAATCCAATAAATCATTACAGGTCAAAAGATATTAATATAAAATATCATTTCTTGAATGAGAATGTGGTTGATGGGACATTAAAGTTGGACTTTATTCCATCTAAAGAACAAGTTTTTTTATCTTAACAAAGACTCTTACAACCAAGTTATTTGATAATTTAAGGATACAAATGGGAGTGCATCCCAATTTCTAGAATTTATTTATGACATTATTTGAAGTTTCCTCCTATGTTCTTTCATTCTTAATTCTTGAATATATGTTTTATGCAAGGGAATAAAATTATCCTAGTTGTCTGTGAATTATTTTAATATGTGTATTATGTTTTATAGGAAAGAAATCTATTTAATCTATTTTCAGTTTTCTCTTCCTACATGAGAATGAATTCATGATTATAAGATGAGTTTTTAGGACAACATTGATAATTTATTTAATCACTCTTGTTTTTTACACCAAGAAAGGTACGGTAGACTTAGAGATGATTGTTCCATTACTCTTTTCTTTGAGAATATTGAATTGATCACTCAAATTGTGCACTTTGGTTTTTTAATGATGAGGATATGAATGATAGGTATTGAAAACAAATCCAAAGAGGGATATTTTCAAACCCTCTAGAGGGTGATGTTGTATTTTTTATTAATACATGATTTGTGATTTCTATTAGTGGATGCTTGAGCTCTCATGGTGATGATGATCACCAATTTTATGAAAATATTTATATTTTTACCTACGATCTCAAACCACAATTTCATATGAGTTAAAGGAGTTCTATTTGTGATGATTCTTATTTTTTTTCTTTATGATTAAATAAAAGTGTTTTCTATTACACTTAATGGATGTTAGAAGAGAAAATGTTTCATCCATGGATCACCAAACATGACAACTGATCTATCAGGTGAATTAATACTTATATATGATATTTTAATACTGTTATGAGTGGTTGATAAGTACTAGAGTTGAGTTGAAGATTTGTATTTTGATTTGAGTTTATTCTAGATTTCCTATGGTGAAGTCATAATTTGGATAAGTCCTAAGATGTGTGTGGGGGTCATTTATAACCTATATACGAGTAATTGGAATCTATGTATGAGTCATTTTTGACTTGTGTATGATTCATTAGACTCTACTTACATGTCATCCAAGTCTACATATGATTGATTCAAGTTCCTCTAAGTTGTGTACGAGTTGTCAGCAATTACATGTGAGTCATTCCAAGTTGTGTTTGAGTCCTTCTGCACTTAGAGAATTTTTGAAGGATGAATTGTGTGAGATTTTAAGAATTAATATTCTGAATAAATTGGAAATTATATCATTAAATGCTTCAATATGATCCTAAAGGATTTAAACATCATAATCAGTCGAAGTGGATTGTGATTCAAGTAGAGAATGCTTGAGAATCCATTTGTTGAAAAAATTGGTGTTGAGATGAGTTACACACTAGAGGAGAAGGTTCCACATCACATGAACATGTTTACATATATATTTGGAAGATTTAAAATTATTTAAATGTACAAATTTTTTGGAGGAAATATTATATGATATTTTAAATCACATGAAAGAAAGAAATTTCCATGTTCTGATGAGAAATTCATGGAGAATTTTTCACTACAACATGAGGTTCCATGATCAAAATAGATTCATTTCATGTCTTCATGCATGTTCAATTATTTAAATGTGTTAATTTATAATGGGATAGATAAATGAGAATAAAGGTTTGTGATATTTATAATATCATGTGGAAGTTATAAGACCAAATCTACAGGCTGAGTCTTCAGGAGTATTTGAAAGAAGAATGTCTGGATTTTTAATAAGTTTGAAGATCAAGCCTCAAAGAGATTTTAAGTTTCAATAAATGATGAAATTATATTCACGTGACTTGTGGATATTAAATAAATAAAATGAAAAAAAGAAAAGATGTTAGAAAAATTGGTTTAACTGGGTGGGAAGATTTTATGAGCATTTAGAGCAGTCGTTGAAGCTTTCTGTTAGGAGAAGAAGATCTTATTATGTAAAGTTTATTGTATCTCATGATTTATACTGGTGATCTATCATAAAATATTTGATGTTCATTATTTTCAACAAACATCTGTTTGTTTTTCATGGGCTGGTGTTGTAACGTCCCAGATCCGAACAGCCACCTGAACAGTCTATCAGGTCGGGTGTTACTGACCTCAGGTGTACCTCCCCAAACACCAAATGCTTCTGACTAGAAGTGAGGGTTTGAACAGGTATAGTGGGGAGATTATAACCTTTGGGAGGAAGATAAGTCATTGGTTCGAGCATAATATCTTAACATGCAGTGTAAAATAAATGACTCAGCAGACTCAAACCAGACTCGTAGAGCAGAAGAATAAAAATATCATATAAATAGTAGAAGAAATATAGAAAAAACTACGGTGGAAAGTAAATAGAATAGAATTCCAGCAAATCACTAGCCACTAAAACAAACCAATCATGCATCCATAGCAAGTCATATATATCAATATAAAAAAAGGGTGCTTATGGATAACCACTATAGCTATGTACAAAATAAGCATGTTGATGCTGAAAAGAAAAACTAAAAAAATAAAACTTCAGCGAGGCATAACCTCAAGGTCCATACCAATCTCCATGAAAAATAGTACTACGATCCAGTTCCTGAGGCTAATCCCTTACCTGTACGTAATCCATAAATTTTACATGCGTCCAGAAGGAACCGTGTAGGGTGTGAGATAAATCTCAGTAAGATACCACCCAATTGTGCATACTTAGTATAAGTGTTTAAGTATACATGCATCTTGAAGTAAGGTACATAGTACGATGCAATAAATAAACACAACCTCTACTGGTGATCAGTAGCCACCATGGAGTTTCACATACTTCGGCCATCACCAGAATCTCGAAATCAAGGAGAGTCCTTGTCCCATGAATCAAGGTACTCTTGTAGTCACAAATTCCCAGTGAATCCTCTTCTTCCACCCCAATCACATATCTTGGAAACATGTGCCTCCTGACACCTCATGTCTCAAAGTACTGACATCCTAAAGGCATTCCCAAACAATAGTGTCTCGGTCCCACAGACCCCTGCTTGAAAGCTCATGTCGTCCCATGACACAAAAACTGGAGGAACAGTGATGCCTATCCTTAAATAAATATCCATGCCCATGGCATCAAGCACAGTGAGCCTCAACCCCCAACCCAATATCCTCATCGCTATCCTCCGAAGGCTCTGCACCTTCCATGTGGCTTCCTATGGAAAGCACCTCCAAACCTCAAATACCTAAACTACAACTATCAGGGGCCTCTACCCACATGAGTGGTCAAAACCACCTCACCATGGAGTCTACCTGATTGCACATGACTCAATCGACACTTTTTCCATCACAGGTGAGAAGCAATCACCAAATAAAGAACCTAATCCACACCATCTCTGGAACCTTGTGCCCTTATGACCATGTCACTCAAATCTGATGGTCATTCCATCCAAGTATCATGGGCCTTTCCCAACCTGACAGTCACACTTCCTCAAACCAACGTCCTTGACGCCCAATCCTGTGGTCAAAACCACCCAATCAAAACCCGATCCAAGCTCAACCTATGATCAGTATCACTCAATTTTGATAGACATGACATCTTAACCTATGGTCAAGCCCGTCACAACCCAAAGGGTCTCAAATCATGCAATTCATTAATTATATATATATATATATATCACATTAAAACACTTGTAAATAGGAAATTCAATTTAAAAAGATTGAATTTCACTCACTATCGGCTATAACATGGTAGCATTGAGGTCGTGAATGCCTATAACAAGTATAATCATGGTTAAACAATTTAAACATACCAGTTTAAAATAAGGAAAAACAATTATAACCATTTTGGAACCCCTAGAAAAAATAACCCAATGAGAAACAGCCTGTCGCCCGGCCTCGCTCAAGCAATTTGGGTATGAGGCATTCTCAATGGCATCCCACAGGTCTAAAAATCAATTCAATATGCAATAGAAGTTATAACGGGGTCTTGCTCAAAATACCCGAAGACGCGCTAAAGGTCACGCCACCCAAAAGTCTGTAAAAACACAAAAAATGGTATGCACCACCTACCTCATACTCATATGAGTCACCTCATCCAATGTCGGCCTCTAATTTGTCTTAGAACGGGGTAGATCTACAAAACGAGCATAAAGGCTCAAGGTTCGATAACTAGGTCGAGAAAATAAATGATAAATAACGACTCGAGAGGAATCAAGATCATACCAATGGGGTTCCAATGGATTGTACGGTGTTTAAATTGGACTTAAGATGAAGAATTGGGAGCCAAAATAAGGTTCAGTCGGCTGGTTCGTGAGGGTTCTATCCAAAATTGAAAAAATGAGGCTACTTCCCATTTTAACCAAAAATTATAAAGTACACAGCATGTACTATATATATACATGTTGTGTATATGGGTGATGTGTCTAGTTTCTCCAACTTACATTCCAGGTCATTAAAAAGTCCTAGCAACATGACTATACGGCGTGTACTGGGAGTAAACAATGTGTACATGGTTTGTCCTCTATTCCTTGGCGACATCCCTACACGCCATGTATGGCCATCACACATGGCCACACTAAACGGTGTGTACTTAGGATTAAATGGTTTGTAACCCTAATCCAAGTCTTGTAACAGATTTGCAGCCAATACTTAGCATGTTTTCCCCTTTCTCTTAAAAACCCAAAAAAAGAAACATGTACCTTAAGGAAGAAGTGGTTTCTTATAAACTTCCCCCTTAAAGAAATTCATCCCTAAATTGACCTTTCAAGGGTGGTGAAGAAACAATCCAGAACAACTCTGGCCCAAAGATCAAATCAAATAAAGGTTCATCAACCTATTTCCAGACCCATGGTCCTCCTGTGATGCATTGTCACCCCTGCACCTCATCAAGTGCTCCCATGATGCTTTTGACACCTAATCATATACCGCACTGCATCAGTTCCCACCTAAAGCCCATGGAACCCATGGAAAAACAAGTTCCCACATCCCTTGGATGCTCAAAACAAATTTGTTTCCTTGCACCTCAATCATAACTACATCCTAGATGCCCTGATGCCTAAGGAACCTCAAGTAACCCACATCCAATGATGCCCTAATGCCTCATCACCTCAAGTAACCCGCATACAACGATGATCATTATAAAGGCCCATACTTTATATATACATTTTACTTCAACATTGAAGAATTTTTATTACATAACATAACAAAAACCATGCCAGGACCATATAGGTTAATGTCTTTAGAAACTAGGAAACATAAACAACTGGTTCATAAAACATCTACATTGTCTCTCGCTTATTTATTCATATCTAGACTCCTTTTTGACATCTTACTTAATACCCTTATACATGGCCTATGGAAAAAAATATGAAAGGGTGAGCTCAAATTCTTAGTAAGGGTAAACAAGGGAAATATCAATCATATCATAATCATAAGAACATAACATTTGAAAATCTTATCCTGTATATAAAAGATCATAATATCATGTCATGGGATAAATCATAAAAGAGAAATATAATCCCAATAGTCATAACATAAGACATAAAATTTATTTTCATACACACATAAGCATATAAAATCATTTCATATTAGTCAAGGCTCACTTCTAAGACCATTATAGCGGACAAAATCCATTACTGAACTGAGTTCACTCCTTGTTCCATCCCTGTATTACTGAACTGTATTTACTTGTCGTTTTAGTCATGTCTATATCAAGAGATATAAATATTTACCTAATGAATTAGAGTGATATATAGGTCCCATCCATATCATAATTAAACCATTCTTACATGTGCCACAAAAACATAAAAACATTCACCATAGCATGGACCATTAAATAAAATTGGTTTCTGAAACATCATTTCATCATAATTGATATAAAACAAATAGATTTACTAAATAACATTCCATAATAAACACAATAAAATCATAGAAATAATAGGGATATAAATATAACCCTATTTAAAGAGTGTCATCTTATATGGAAACAATTTTGAGAAAACACTTGAAATTAATTCTTGAGGAAAATACCCCTTCTTCTTCAAAAATGTTTTCCTTCCTCAAGTTTCCACACAATTTTAGAAGAAATCATTTTATGTGAAAATAACCTTGTAATATTATAGGGTAAGATTCAATTAAATAATACATTATGAAAGCATAAAAATACATTCATGTCATACAAGTTAAAAAACATTCTTCTTGTACTTTTCTGAAAAAGTCAAAAAGTACCTCCTATCGAAAATGACAAAAGATTCCATTCAAACCACTTAGTGAAAATTAACCAATGGATAAAATTGACTTTAAACAATTATATAAGGATATAAATAATATTTTTAAATACATATTTATGAATCATGTATTTGGATGATAAATATACCCCAGTACATACTTACGAATAAACAATCTCAGATAAAAATGAGATTTGAAAAGTTATCTCGTACCTTAGGTCTGATATGCTTCGTATGTATCTGAACCTCCAATATAATAATTTAAATAATGTTAATTATTTATTCCAAAATAATAATCATTTTTATGATAACATTTATGATCATATTTTCATCCATTTGTTAGTAACATTTCATTTTTACTCGTTATTTAGGTATTAATTGCTTTATGTTCTTATGCATGTTTTGTCTGATAAGTTCTTATTAATACTTTTAGGTTATAGTTATATCATTTATAGAATGGTATTAGTATAATATATATCATATTTATTCATTAAATTCATTTATATAATCATTATTTAATGAATATTATGTAGAACGAATCACATCGCATCGTGGAGACGGTAAGTCGTACGTACGCACGAGCGATGGTATCATTCCCATAATTGTTGAATGATGTTGAAGTGGATGGTGTATAGTATCTAAGAATAAATATAGTTTTATATTAATCATATATATTTATTAATTATATTATTATACCCATCCATGTAAGGTGGTGGTGAAAAACGGATTACACCACAGTATGGAGACGGTAAGTCGTACGTACGCACGCGTGGTAATTTCATTTTTCACAGGATGGGTAGAAGGTGTACTATGGTTGTTTAATAATCATAATAACCTATAAATATATAATTAATACTGGATTTATTACTTTATAATGAAACAACTCATTATTTGGAAGTAGAAGAAGAAAGAAGTTTGAAAGAATCGGTAAATGGTATTGCCTCTTCTTCGATGTGCCTCCTCTAAATCTCCTCTTAGAGCACTAGAGTTGGTCTTTGAAGAAGAATAGTAACTCTAGAATGTTTATAGGGAATTTTATAAGGGAAATTGGTAGGTTATGGTCTATATTGAAGGCTCAAAATTAAATTAAGAGTTGAGGTAGGAAGCGCCCTTTTATAATTGAGGTGAGGGGCACTTTTGAAAACTTCAAAAATATTAATTTATAATAAAATAAAACCCCACTTAAAAACCTCCAAAATTTCTCAATTTCAAATATTATATGATATAGGGTTGTAATATCATCAACAAATAAATTTTAGACAAGTTTTTATTTCAATTTAAGCATTATCATTTTAATTAGCACTTAGTTATTCTATTTAATTTTTAACTAGGGTAATAAATATTTCCATATTAAAAGGGTAAAATATTTACTTATTTGAAGTCAATTAGACCATAAATGAATACTTTAGAACACTTTAGACCATATCATAATTATTATATATTTTTAAAAATGTTTTATTATTTTTGAATAATTTAAGAAAACCATATTTTGACAAAATTTCAATAGTATCCATTTTGACACTATTTATTTCATGGATTTTTTAAAATATAAAAATAAGAAATCAACCTCAATAAAAATATTTTATTATATCCCTAAGGGTTTAAGGTAATATATATAATTCATTTTACCTAATAATTATCCCAAATTATATTTATTAAAACATTTTTAATAACATTTATTTGATCTCTTCATTAATAAAATAATTACTACCTCAATTTTGTGTAATTATTTAATATAGTTATTTGTTGAATAAAAATTCAAAATAAAATAATATTATGAATATAAATACATTATCTTTCATAATAATACTTTTAGTTGAATTTATATTCTAAAAAACCCAACATTAAAAATGTTATACTCTTTTAAAACATGAATGTGAAAAATTTATCTTCACTTTAAATAAAATAATATAAGTGTCAGTATCTCTTCTATAAGCCTCCAAATGGTCAATAAGTCGACCTTTGGATGATCATGGTCAAGATATACTCAAAAAATAAGGTTTTTTAAAGTGTTTGGGCCTTTTATGGTTATTAATATTTTAATAAAAAATGTTTTATTTTTTTCTCATTAATTAATTAATTTTTTCATCATCCAAGTATAAGTCTTTAAGGTAATTATTTATTTCCTAAAAATTAAAAAAAATCCTAATAAATATAAACATTTTAGATTTAAAATTAGTATTTATATTGCAATTTATCTTCTGTATAACCTTATATTAAAAATAATTTAATTATTAAAGTTTGAGTGAGACGTATTTCACTTTTATTTAAATAAAATAAATTAAATGTCCTAATCTGATCCAAATAAGTTCCAATGGATACCATTTCGATCCAAGTATGTTTTAGGAAATATTCTAATCATCGAATTATATTAAGACAAGTTTTAGAGTAATTTTATAATATTATTTTTACCCTTAATTACCCAATTCACTATTTTACTCTATTAATAAAATTTACTGAAGTTACTATTCATATTGCTCAAAAATAAAATAAATATATTTAAATAATTTGGACCTACTGATTACAAATATAAAATCCATTTTTCAAAATTCAAAACACATAAGTTTCAGTAATTATTTTAAAATTAATCACATTGTTGAAATGAGAAAACGGGTTTTAAAAGTTAAAATATTGTAAAAGATTGAAATGTTTCTACACCTGAATTTAATGTAAAATTAGTTCCAATGACCTAAATTATATTAAAAGGTAAAAATATATTCTATTTATACTTTGAAATCATTCAAGAATATAATTTAACCACATAAATTGTTTTCAATTAAAATTTTGCGTATTTTTACTATTCAGCAAAACATGAAAGTTATCATAAAAATATCATAAATTCATCCAAAGTAAATTTTTAAATCCCTCTTAAAAATAACATGTTTATGTTATCATATAAAAATTATTAATGTGTCAAAATCTTGATTTAAAAGGGGTTCTCCATTCAAATGTGTAAAATTAACCTTTTAAAAAGATAGGTTTTTATACATCAAATAGGGTTTTATTCATATTCTATGACTAAAATATCCATTGTATGAATATCAAAAATATTTTATTGAGTATTTAACACATATATATCTCATTAATTTCATTACCAAAAGTAATTCACTCAAAAATACAAATATCTAATTGATTTATATTTTTCATAAATAATTGATAGCCAATGAATTCACAATGCATTTTCATAAGTTAGTTATAATTATTCCCACTAACCTAATAGTTAGGATATAATGGTAATTTTATAATAAGGGCATCTTGTGATTTTTTTTTTAAATCACAATTTTATGCAAAGCAAGCTACTGAAGAATAAAATTTATTTAAATAAAATATTTCATAAAAATATTTGGGTGTTACACTCATGATGCCAAGCACCTCATGTATATATATATATATATATATATATATAATCACACACCTGAGATGGTACCAACCCATTGACTAGCATCTAGTTAGTCCATATAAATCTTGTGAACCTCATGCACTCAAAATGGACCTGCCTCAATAGACCATGCCAAACAAAAGAAAAAGGAAAATCACAGCCACACCTACGGCGTACCTCTGACCTTTGTCGGCTCACCAGCTTGCTTAGCCCCTGGAAGCTCCATGGCATGCACCTGGACTGACACACTGATACCTAAAGCTTGACCTCCCTACGGTGCTGCACCGGTCACCAGCCACTAACCCTACAGATGGGTCCCACTGTCTCTGCCACGTCCTCTGCGTGCAGCTGAACCTTGACTACCATCACCTGGTACCGATCCTGATCTGACCTCTAAATTGTGTTCCTGTTTCGGTCTCTATCTTCCAGATGTTTGAGAGGGATACCTGCATAACATTTTAAGATGACCAACCTATCAACATTCTTAGCACTCCTTTGGAGGCCTATCGCACTAATTTCGGACATGCCCTAGCTGCCCACACTGAAAGAAAACTACTGTTGAACTTCTATGAGGTGGTTTAACTGAGTCCTTGGCCTGACCGCCCTGTTGGAACTCATTCTGTCCTCATTTCCCACCATCTGAACCATCACCTAAAGACGTCTTTTGGACCAAGTGATACCTATCCATCAGGTTACCCTCAACTATGAGTGCCTAATTCACCACATCTGAGAATGAGGCCAGCCTAAAGATGTTTACCTGCACCGGGATGGAATTTCGCAAGCCATCTTCGAAGCACCTCACCCTCAAGGTTTCATCGCTTACCATACATGGTGCAAAGAGAGATAGCTCAATTAAGGTAGCTTCATATTCCATGATAGACATGTCACCCTACTGAATGCTCAAGAACTTCTGAGCTCTCTCTGCCCTTAGCGTCTTAGGGAAAAAGTGCTCGATGAATTTGTCCTCAAAGTCCTTCTAATCCAGTCCCTCATGTTTGTGATCCTGAACCTACACATACCACCATCGCTTCACTAGTCCTCTTATCATATATGTCACTAGCTTGACCCTCCGCCCTCGAGGCGTCTCGAGCTTCTCGAAGATCATCTGCATGCTTTCTATCTATTTCTCATCCACCTGTGGACCACCATCACCCTAAAAAAGTGGCGAGTTCTACTAATAAAACTCCCTTGTCAGATATTCCATTGATGGATATGCTCCCTAAGAACCTCTATCGATCCCCTACAAGACACGTACCAAGCTTGATCAGATCTACTCATTGAGTCGCGGCCCAAATGTTGTCAAACCCGGCAGCTGCCCTGCCTATACTGGATCCTAAAGCTGATCTTGTCCCTGAGCATGTACCTGCGGCTCATGCTTTGCCTGACCCCTAAGGGTCTGAACCTGATCATGCTCCTATGACACTGTATCATCACCTTCCTGATGCTTTATCTGAGCTATCTAAGAGGAACCCTATGGATACCATAAATGGTCAAACATCCCACATATATAACAATATATATAATGCAGATAGGGAATGTAGTAAATTGGCAGTGCATAACAACTACCCTTACTCTCCCCCATCGCAGCCATTCCCCACAGCATCCCAGCCTCATGGCCTCCTTACCTGTCCTCAATAGATCCAAGCATCACAAAATCCCTAAGCCACACCCATCCTGACAACCACTTTTGACTCAATCCGATGACTGAGTCACCCAATCCTGGTGATCAAAATCACCTCAACCATAGTACTTGTCTGCTCGTATAAGAGATAGGACCAAGTTCCCTACCACATTTAATTTCACATAAATTTAAATCATGGCATGTCATATTTCATAAAATAAGAAATTCTATCATGCATTTCACCTTTCAACATGGCAATGGACATATATCACATGGTATTATCACTTCACAAAGCATACATGCATATATGAAATTTAAATACCCTAAAAATGTGTCTATAAAATTCCAAGAAAACACACCTTTCCTTACTAGGATAAGGTCTAATTCTCTCTTACCGCACTAGGTTAAGGATCGCATATCACAACAAGTAATCATCACAACCAATTGAGCCACCAAGGTGAAAACCATATAAACTGTAATATGAGTAAAAGAAATACAGCAATTTCCCACCCAAGGTAACTTGGTTCATCCCTCGTACCTGGGGCTGCAGGTACCCAAGCACAAGCTAGAAACCCAGTTCCAATCACAACCTATCTCCAATATACCATATCCCAAATAGTAAACCAAAATAAAAGAAAGGCGGTTTCGATCTCATTAGTATTCAGTCAAAATTTTCTACTAAACCCAATCAAGAACTCCTCTGATACCACTTTTTAACGTCCCAGACATGAACAGCCACACGAACAGTGCTATCAGGTCGGGTGTTACTAACCTTAGGCACACCTCACTAAACACCAAAGGTTTCCGACTAGTAGCGAGGGTGTAAACAGGTATAGTGGGGAGGTTATACCCTTTGGGAAGAAGATAAGGCACTAGTCTGAGCATAATAGCTTAACATGTGTGGAAAATAAATGACTCGGTAGACTCAAATCTGACCCGCAGAGTGGAATCATAGCAATATCATATAAATAGAGGAAGTGATATAGAAATAAATACAGTGGAAAGTAAATAGAATATCAATACAGAAAATCACTTGTATCCACTAAAACAAACCAAGCATGCATCCATAGTAGGTTATACATATCAATATACAAAAAGGTCTCCCATGGCTAACCACTATAGCTACATAAAAAATAATCCTACTGATGATGAAAAGGAAAAATAAAAAAAATTAAAACTCCATCTAGGCATAACCTCAAGGTTCATACCAATCTCCATGCCAAACAGTACTACGATCCAACTCCTAAGGCTGATCCCTTACCTGAACATAAAACCATAAAGTTTACACGTGTCCCAAAAGGCCTGTGTTGGGTGTGAGATGAATCTCAGTAGGATACCACCCAATGGTGAATACCTAGTATAAGTGTTTAAGCAGACATTCATCTCTAAGTAAGATAAAAAGTACGATGCAATAAATAAAGACAACCTCAACTGGTGCTCAATAGCCACCAGGGGGTGTCACCTGCTTCCCCATCGTCGGAATCTCAGAAGAAAGGACAGTTTTTGGCCCCTGGACCAAGGTACTCCTGTAGACACAATCCTCTGGTTCCACCTCAATCACATAGCCTAGCACCACATTCCTCCGGACACCTCGTGTCTCAAAGTACTGACATATTGAAGGCACGCCCAAACAATACTGACCTGGTCCCATGGACCCCTGCTCGAAAGATCATGTCGGCCCATGGAACGACAACCATAGGAACAGTGATGATTTTCCTCAAATAAATATCCAGGCCCATGGCTACAAGCATGGTGAGCCTCATCCCCCAACTCGATAGCCTCATCTCTATCCTTCGAAGTCTCCTCACCTTCCACATGGATTCCAGTAGCAAGCACCCCCAAACCTCAAATACCTAAACTTTAACTATCAGGGGCCTCTACCCACATGAGTGGTCAAAACCCCCTCATCACGGAGTCTACCTATGTGCACATGACTCAATTGGTGATTTGGCCACCACGGGTGAGCAGAAATCACCAAATAAAGAACCTAAGCCACAACATCTCTAGCACCTCGTGCCCCTGAGACCATGTCTCTCAAATCCAATAGTCATGCCATCCAAGTATGTCGGACATTTCCCAACATGATAGTCACACTAACACAAATTGACATCCTTGATGTCTAATCCCATGGTCAAAACCACCCAAGCAAAACCCAGGACAAGCCCAACCTGTGATCAGCATCACTCAATTCTGATGGCCATGCCATCCCAACCTCAAGTCAATCCCATCCCAACCCAAAGGGTCTCAACACATGCAATTCAGAAATTACATATATATATATATATATATATATATATATATCACATTAAAACACTTGTAAACAAGCAATTAAATTTAAATATATTGAATTTCACTTGTTATCAGCTATAACATGGAAGCACTGAGGTCTTGAATGCCTCTAACAAGTCTAATCATGCTTAAACAATTTAAAAATACCAGTTTAAAATAAGGAAAAACAATTATAACCATTTTGGAACCCCCATAAAAAATAACCCAATGAGAAATGGCCTCTCACTCGGCCTCACTCATGCAATTTAGGTATGGGGCATTCCCAATGGCATCCCACAGGTCAAACAATCAATTCAATATGTAATAGCAGTTATAACGGGGTCTCGCTCAAAATACTTGAAGACGTACCAAAGGCTGCACTGCCCAAAAGTCCTCAAAAACACAAAACAAGGTATGCACCACCTACCTCGTACTTGTACAAGTCTCCTCATCCAGTGTCAGCCTCTAATTTGGCATAGAATGGGGTAGATCTACAAAACGAGCATAAACTCTCAAGGTCTAGTAACTAAGTCAAGAAGCGAAATCATGAAGAATGAATCAAGAGGACTCAAGATCTTACCAATGGGATTCTAACGGATCCAACGGTGTTCAAATCGGACTTCAGATGAAGAATCGAGATCCAAAAAGATGTTCGGTTGGCTGGTTCGTGAGGGTTCTATCCAGAATTGAAAAATGAGGCTACTATCTATTTTAACCAAAAATTAGAAAGTACATGGCGTGTACTATATATATACATGTCGTGGATATGGGTGATGTGGCTATTTTCACTGACTTAGTTTCCAGGTCATTAAAATTTCCTTCTAACGTGACTACACAGTGTGTACTAGGAGTACACGCCATGTACATGGTTGGTCCTCTCTTCCTTGCCAACATCCCTACACGCCATGTATGGACATCACACACAGCCTCACTACACAGCGTGTAATTAGGATTACACGGCGTGTGACCCTAACCTAAGTCGTGTAACGGCTTTGCAGCCAGTACTTGGCATGTTTTCCCCCTTTCTCTCAAAAACAACCCAAAAAAAGAAACTTGTACCTCAAGGAAGAATCGGGTTCTTACAGGTGCTGGTATTTTTTAATAGGTACAAGTTCATACTCTTTCTTAAAGCTATACTTGATAATAAATGAATAGTTGTGTGTGATTGGGATAGAAATTATTATACACCAGGGACATAGTCATCCTTTGGGAGACGAACCTTGTTAACAAACATATTATGCACCTTATTCATTTCTATATTGTTTGTTTGATGAGATCATTGTTAAATATGTTGTAGATCTCACAGGTTTTAAATATATATATATAAGCACTAATTCACCCCCCCCCCACACACACACACACAATGCTTACCATACATTTTTTATCATTTTTAATCATTCATTTATGTTTGTTGCATAGGAAATGGGAGATGATATGATAGCAACCCCCTAGAATGTATGTATTACCAGGTTATCCCTCGATGGTCATCATATTAGGTTGTGATTGTAACAACCCAAAATTTTATCAATAGAAATTCCCTTCTTATAATTATTTCATATAGTATAATCACATAAAATCACATTAAGAACACAATACAAACATTATAAATGAAGACTAAATGAAATAAGAGGTATTTATAGAAGTTAAGGAACATATACCAATAGAATAGTAACTTGACCTTTGGAATAGTAATGTGACCATTATGAATAGTAAATCAGCCAATAAAATAGTAACCACACCTGTGAATGTATAAATAAAATTTAGGCATCCTAAGTATGATATAATTATATCAGAGTATAAGTAAATAAATGGTTTGAAAATTATTAAGTGTTGGTATTTTTGTAAGTTATAAATATTTAATTACAATTTTATAATTAATATAATGATTTAAAAGAAAATTTATTTCCATAAAATGTATTCATAAATTGATATTTTGTTATATTATTATTATAAGATAAATTTATGAGACCTTGATTAATTTTTCAAAGTGTTATAAAATCAATTATAATTTTAAAATTAGTATTTTCCAAATAAATGATGATTTTAATTAAAAATTAAATTTATCATAATTAGAAACTTATTTTCATAAAATGGAGTTCATTTTTGAATTCTACATTTCAAAAAATGGTTATGGTGAATTTTTTGGATTTTTCTAAAATAGTTGATTTTTTGGTGAATAGTAAAATACGGTAAATTACAGTATATATACATTATAAGTTAAATAAACTATTCCTTGAGTCATCTATGATGTAAGAACCATAATCTAGAACTTACCTTAATTATTTTATTATATTTTATTATAATTCTCAAACTATTCATAGTCTTGAGCCAAAATAAAAAACTAATGAATAAAATAATGAGAAAACAGTCCTCTTCTCCACTATAAATATCACCTCTCACCACATCTTCTTCTCACACATTTAAAGCTTTGAGCCTTATCCAAATTCTACTCAATACTCTTCCAAATCCCCTCCTCCACATCTAGTATCTCTTGGTATTATAAAAAGATCAAATCCTTTTCCCTAAGGAGGTTTTCAAGGAGAAGAAATTCATAGGTAAATTCCTCTTTCAGTTTTTTTAAAAAAAATCAAGTTCTTTTCTTATTCTCTCATCACCTACCCTAATCCAAATGGTATGATAACTTCAATACCTCACATATACTATAATTTTATTATTCTAATGGAATAATCCATCATTAAACTCATCTCTTATCCCTTTTATTCTAAAAATGAAAACATCGTTCGTGAGGTGTTAATTTATCGCATTCAAGGACAACAAATTTTCATTTCCCATTAACGCCTTCAAGGCTTGTCATAAAACTATTTTTATGGATAAAAAAAATTATAATGTATGTATTACAGCCTATTTAATGTTTTGGAATCATTATATACACATGATGTTAAATAATAAAACAAAATAAGTTCGTTGTGAGCGAAAACCGCCCAAAATAATCCAAATGATTATCACTAACATCTTATCTAATGATTCATACTCACCCAAAATTACCAAATTACATATATAACCATTTAACCTTATTTATTTTCATTAATAAATTATAAATTTAATTTTGTATTTCTATTTCCATTTTACATGAACTTCCATACTCTTATGCAAGCGAACCGATCATGAAAACTAAGAAAACGAGCACTCTCAGACGATGAAATTGAACACTATAACTCATAAAAAAGGTTTATAAATGAACTTAATAAAATTATACTAAATAAATTAAATATATAAAATGTTCTGAATTAATTAATTAATGGATTTAATTTGATTATATAGTACATTAAGATCAAGCGAAAACCCGTTTCGAACATAAGGTAAGGGATTCTACCCAAACCTCCATTTTTCCTTCAGGTTACTCTTTCTCTATCTTTAATCCAATGTAATGCTTCTTTATTTTTATATAATTATTATAAATTATGTGTATATGTTCCAAACTAATTTATCTAGATCATATCATCCCTCTCTGATGGGGTAATACGTGTTTTAGAAAGGTTTCCTTATCAATTCTTCCCGATAAGCAAGTCTGATTCAAGAGAACTTCCCAATTTCTTACCCGCTTACAAGTGCACTCCATAATCTGTTTTAAGCCACCATTATTTTTCTAAAATTACTCATTTTATCATGAAAAACTATCTTGGTTCGTTTTTTGTTTTATGAAAACAAATATTCCTTTTCCTCTTTAAATTCTCTTTAATATTTTTCTTAAACCACTCTAAAATGTTTCATTTATAAAATTTCTTAAACACTCCTTTTACATATTTTCACTTCAATTAGACATCAATTATCATGATCCATGCCTATATTACCTTATGAATGTTTGTGTATGTTTTGAATCCATTATTTCATGGAAACATTTATGATATTCTCATTTGTTATGCCTTGAGACATGATTATGATATCCATTTCTTTCCATGGGTAACCCTTATGTTTATTCTTTATGTGGAACACGTGCTCATGAACATGTTATGATGGATGTTCCCAGATAGTGCTCCAATTCATTGGGTAATGTTTAGTCTCATGAGATGTTGTGTTGGGACAGAGAGTGAACCTGATTCCTTTATGGGACTTTGTCCACTATGTTATATAGTCTTTGTTGTTAGCCTTGACTCATGTCTATGTCATGTTATATGTTGTTGCCACATTTCTATGATGTCATGATTATATGTTCCCATGTTATAAATGTTATTTTTCCTTATGTTTATTCATGTTCCATACCTTTTATGTAATCATGTTATGTATTCCAACCCATGTATTGTGTTTTATTCCTATGCTTACTCCCTTACTGGACTCTTTAGCTCATCCATTTGTTCATATATTCCTCAGGTTATCCTATACAGATGTAAGAGCTCAATGGAAGTTAGGATCTCATTATGGAGATTAAATAAAATATGTTTTTATTTTGGGTTTCATAATGTGTAATTATGTATCTAATCTTCCAAAGACACTAGACTTTACGATCTTTGGCTTGTAATTGTTGGTTAATTATGTAATAATGTGTGAAAAATGTTAGGGTCACTATAGTGATGATATGTTAAGATTAGTATGAGTAGTATCACTTGTATCACTACTACAAAAATGGGAAAGGGATGCGCTACACTTTTATCAGTGCTAAAAAAAGCGCTGATAAAGGGGGCCTTTATCAGCGCTAAAAAAAGCGTGATATAGGGGGGCTTTTATCAGCGCTAAAAAAAGCATTGATAAAGGCCCCCTTTATCAGTGCTTTTCTTAGCGCTGATAAAGGCCCCCCCTATATCAATGCTTTTTTTAGCGCTGATAAAGGGGGGATTTATCAGCGCTTTTCCCGAGCGCTGATAAATGTTAAGTTTCAAAAAAAATCATGAAAAATAATATTTTGTTATATAAGTATATTTATATTGATATAAATACAATATATATTTTTTAAATATGCTATAGATGCGTATAAATAGACTATTACTTTTAATATATAAAAAATTTAGTGAAAATGGCTTCAAAATATTTTAAAAAATATTATTAATTAATAATTTTCTAATTATTATCGATTAAAAATCATTTAATAACAATTTGAGGACACAAAAAATAACAAAAATTAATAAAATATCTAAAATATGTTGAAAATGTAACTCAAACTTCAAACGGTCATAACTTTTGATCCAGGTGTCCGTTTGAGCTCTACAGCATATCAAATCGAAGCCTGCGACGAGCTCTACATGCTGGTGACCCAAGAAGAGCCTCTGTCACATTTTTCAAGCCCAAAAAAAGGCCCATAAGGCCTCCAAAACTGAGTTTTTAGTCAAGATACCCCGATTTTTTAACATTCAAACAAGAATAACTTCTGATCCGGATGTCTGTTAGGCCTGTACCACATATCATATCGAAGATTGTTTCATTTTCTTCGATTTTACTGGTTTTGGCGTTGAAACAGAATTCTAGATTATAATTTATGGTCGTTTTAACATTTTATGGATTTTCAAATACATATATATATATATGTATTTATTCATAAATATATATGTGTCTCTGTGTGTGTGGGTGTGTGGGTGTGTGGGTGTCTGTGTGTGTGTCTGTGTGTTGTATATATGTATATATGTATGTATTTATTTATTTACTTATAAACACATCAAAAACATATTTTTTCATAAATGTATTTAAAACTAATCTTTATAAGTACATTCTATGGCTTTTCAAATACACATATATATGTATTTATTTGTAAATATATATGTGTTTGTGTGTGTGTGTGTCTTTGTGTGTGTCTGTGTATTGTATATATCTATATATGTATGTATTTATTTATTTATTTATTTATTTATAAACACACATAAAAACATATTTTTTTCATAAATGTATTTAAAACTAATCTTATAAGTATATATTAATATAAAAATAAATATATGTATAAAAAATTATAACTAAAAATATATATATAAATATATTAATATACTAATTAATATATATATACTAATATATGAATAAATATATTTATATTAATATGAATCTATATCAATATATGAATAAATATAACTATATATATATATATATATATATCATTAAATAGAGAACAAAATGAAATAGCATAGTGGTAAAGGTGCAGCCGCGAAAGGGGGGAGGTCCCAGGTTCGAGTTCAGGTGGAAGCAAAGGGGGTGCGCGAGTATGAGGATGCGCAGGAATGGCAGCGCGCGGGAGGCCTCCTAGCGCTGATAAAGGGGTCTTTTATTAGAGCTTTTTTTAGCACTGATAAAAGCAGCCTTTATCAGCGCTTTTCGGAGCGCTGATAAAAGGGACCCCCCTATATTAGCGCTGAGATTTACAATGCTTTTTTAGCGTTGTTAAAGCCCGTTTTGAGTGCTGATATAGGCCGTTTTTGTAGTAGTGTATAAAGATATAACTGATAACTCATATAATATGATTTGGTGAACTTGTATCTAGACTGACCCGCTTCAGATACACCACATGGACTATCATATATATGTCATTGGAATTACTTAAGTGAACATTGGTTATGAATCCTTTAACTTGAGGTTGTCAAAGAGTTTACCTACTTAAGCAGTTTCATACTTTGATACCTATCTAAAGTCATTTCAAAATTTGTCTTAATAGAAAGTGATTGGGTATGATACTAATTAAGCGGAGGGATTTGATTGACCAAGATAGGATGTGTCAGTCAATATGATGGGTTATAATATCAAGACCCTCGATTAAGTTTTGATTAAGTGCATGGCCATGACAAGATAATTACATGTGATGTAATTAGATAAGATTTAATCAACATAGGAATTGAGAAAGGAGATAAGCTATACGGGATTGACATTATCCATGTCTTGTACTTAATCTTGATGATAAGGATAAAAGAACCTAACAAATGGACATGTGGTAGATTAGATCACACCAGTACACTTTTTAATTTTGGTAGTTATGGCATGTTGCTAGATATTGCACTTATTTTATGATTACGAATGAGATTCATAATTATTTTAAACTTTACAAAGGGCCTTTGGGGTCACACTTTAGATAATGTTAATTGGGATTTCTATGTGTAAAAATGTTTATGTTTATGTTTATTATAAACACAAATAGGGCTTGTGTTTTGCGCATTTGAAATATTTAATAATATAATAGTTGTTTAATTAATTAAATTAATGTGGCGTTATAATATAAATAATGAGTTATTTATATTTATTAAAACATAATCATGAGGAAATAACAAATCCAAAATGGGATTTGGGATTGAGTTGGGTGTAATGGGTTTACAAGGCCCATTACATGTATAAAATTCAAAAGACCACCATGAGAGACCATTTAAGCACCTCATTTGTTAGTTGTAACCAATTTGGAGGCTCATTAATACACATCCCAAGATAGTTTGGGACTTGAGCCACTTTTGGAGGCTATTTAAAGCTTCAAATGACAATTGGAGGTAATTTATTGCACCTCCTTTAGTTTTCTACGAACTTAGCTTCCATATAGATTATTGAATGCCCCTCTACCTATAAATAGCAAGGAAGAGGGGTGTTAGAATTCATTCCTTTGAGAGAGAGAGAGTGAGAGAGAGAGAGAAAGTGGTGCTTAATGTTCTCTAGTGTTCCTCATTTGAGAGAGTTCACTATTTTCCTCATCTTAGAGATTCTCTAGAATCTTTCACGTCCCTTCTTCTATCATTTGCCTTAGGAGTGAGTAACATCACTTGGATAAGAAGAGGGTCCCACTAAGGTGTTAGTGATTATCGTTATTTTTTGATATCAAAAAAGATTTGAATTCTTTGATTCAAGTTTTATTTAAATATTCTGTTGTAGACCGAGGGTCGGTAATGTCATTAAAACCCTTCAGGTAACCCCATCGTTTGACAAACATCTTTCCTTGACGAGGTGAGGGCGCCCCACTCGACTGATAGAGTGGGAAACCCCCCTATGTGATGGTGCGTTGGTCCTCCATCCATGGAGTAGGTAACCCCCTCGACTAACAATAATATCTCAATGAGGTATGGGTCTTCCACTAAGGTATTAGAGAGGTAACTTGGAAGTTATGAGAGTTGGGTACTGGGGATGTTTTGAGTCTTACGTCATGTTGGAAAAATGTGGTTGCCTTTGAGATATATCATGCAACTCGGTTGTCAACTTCGAACTTTGGAGGTCTTACACTATTTTGGGCATCTCTTGTTTCGTACGAGATGCGATCATGGGTGGAGTTGAGCTGTGGTTGCTATGACTTCCCCTTGTCCATAGGGTTTTTATTTATAAAACATATCTAAGTTTTTCTTATGGTTACTTGTTCTGGAGTTTTGAATTGACTCGATGTTCTTCTTTCCATTGTGTTTTCACGGTGTTCTATTATGTATGTTTATGCTCACCTTTGCAAGGGCTTCATGCCCACACTTGTTGTTGTTGGAACCGGGCGTGCAGCGGAAGCCCAAATAGGTGGGTTTTTTTAAAATTTTTCCAACGCCGTTCGCCGTAAACTTGCCGACGTCGGTGAAGGGCAGCCCGGTCAAAGCCGAGGACCACGCGTGGAGGATTTTAAGCACAAAATTAAACCGTAAAATACCTGGTTTGAATCCAAAGCCGCGCACGACGTCTGCTCGTCGTTGGCGATCGCTGCTCGAAGAATCCGAAGCCGAATTCCTCTAGATCGTCCACACGCGCTTCAAGGAATCTGCGGGAGCGCCGTTCGTCGTAATCCGGGTGCTAGCGCGGATCTGCGACGATGCCTTCGATGCTCCAACGACCACCGCATCGCTTCGCCAGCGATGCCCGAGAGAGAGCTCCATCCGAGCTCCTTGGATCCAGAGCATCTCTCTCTAGAATGTGGGAGAGAGGAGAGGAGAGATAATCTCCATGAATAGTGTTTGGCAAATGCCCCTCCTCTTCTATTTATAGTGCATAATTAAAATACCCGGTATCGCCTCGCCAGCCCCGAATACTTAACGCACTATGAACGACGTTTTTATGACTTCTAAACTGAGCCATAAATATTATTATCATTTACTTGTAATATATTAAAATATATTACATGATAATAATTAAGTCATTAACCCGACTCGTCGCTCCCATAAATATTAATTGAACCTTGAATAATTTAATATTCGTCAATTAATATTTTTCATGTATTTACTTAAAACTCGTAAATACATTTAATAAATAAATTCAATACTCATTATTCAAAACTCGAATAATATGAATTTATTTATCGCATTGGTGATCGTTTAACTTTGGACAATTCCCGGACCCCTAGGGCGGGGCCCACTATGTCCAATACTCCTATTCAACTGAATATGGCAGATTCTTGAATACGCTATTGTGTGTGACCCTCTAGGACCTTATTTCGACAGCCATGAATAATATTCACAGACCAAGAGCGGGATCTAGCAACCCATCATGGCCCCTGAAGAAATAAGGATTGTCACAGCAGCGACAACCAACCTACGAACACGCACTGTGTAATATAATCTCTTTGTCTATAATATCTCATAAAGCAGGACGCACTCTCGTGTCATCGCCCTTTTCTTGCTTTATTGTTTGTTGATGTAACTGGATGGATTTACCCTCGACTGCCATGGCCATGGTCTTATTAAGGTACTGCCATCCATATCAACATGGCCAGAGATATATTACTTCCATAACCCAGAAGCGACAAATCCTTTCTTGACCATTCAACCAATGACATGCCACTAATGACGCACCCGACACAAACTACCTCACCACGACTTTATTGCCATGGTTTTCGTCTTGCATCAAAGTACGTGATCAAATGACATACATTGGTAATGATCTCAAGTCAGGAGACCATTACACATGATCGTAGATAGGAACATCCAATGACACCTGAAACATGTGGTGTTCCTATTCGCGGGTTCGTCCTCATGATCTCACTACTAGAGATCACCAAGTGCGAACTTCATGAGAAGAAGTCTCAATGCTTATGAGCCCCCAGCACCTGATGGTCAGACATCTACTATGTCCAATTAGTAAGATGTATCTAGACCATAGAACATATATTTAAGATTAATGTCATAGTATCTAGAGGTTCTCATTATAGCCTGGGAACTGCTATAACCTTTCGATACGACAATTAATCTTTGGACATTACCATTTCAATAGTGGACGCAGAAAAGTCTACACTATAATGGTAAGATGACATCATGCATAGTTAACTCTATACACGATATGGTAATCAAAAGCACATAATAGTTGGGTCTAGGGCACCCACTATTTCAACACTCCCACTTGCACTAGAGCCAACTTGCTAACTAAACTTGTTAGCTACTCACATGATAAGCATCATGTTTCTGCTGAGTAAAGGCCTTAGATACTGGGTCTGCCACGGTTCCGCTGCGTGGCTATTCTGCTATAGCGACCTCATCTCTTTGATTAAAACTTCTCAAGATATGGTATCCCGAGTATATACCCTTTTTGTCCACTGTCATAACTTGACATCTTGGCTAGTAAGAATATCATAATCTACATTATGATAATACTTTTCTCACCAGGTGCGATTCCAAGAACTGGAACAAATCATTGCATTTAACTGCTTCTTAGATATCTTAGAAGCTGCAATGTACTCGGTCTTATAGATATGGCCACCACAGGCTGATATGAGCTTGACTCGCTCTTCGCCTTTAGCCTAACTGCAATACTAGATCTCTTGATCTTTGGAAGACTAGTTTTTATCCCCAAAAACTAGTATCCTTTATTCTCTACTTACCAGGTACATATCTTTTGTACTTGCTGAAGTACAATTAGATTGTTCTGACTGCATCCCTTGCAGTGCTCCTGGATATAACTGATATTTGCCTATTGTAAAATATACCTTGGCAATATCGGTTCTTGTACATATAATGGCATACGTGATTGATTCATCGCTCCGACGTATGGATTTAAACTCACCACATTTATCTCTTCTCATGTCACAGACAGGTCAACATGGAGAGATTATGCCCTGTGACATAGGCAACAATTCATCTCTTGAATTGTTCCAACATGTATTTTTCAATATAATGTCACAATATGTACGATTGACTAGAACCAAGCAACCTATAGATCTACCTTAATAGATCTTTTTCCCTAGAACATAGGTTGCTACTTTAAGTCAATCATTGGAGAGTAAATTTCATTTTGGTCTTAACTAACTGTCAGACCAATGTGTGTTTTCCATATGTTACCAAACATATTTATTATTGGAAAACCTTAGCGCTCCCACTAACCTCTGGTAGACACATGGCAAACATTTGTTTTAAATGTATATACTATGATCATTTTGCTTACTTTAATCCTAAACCGGATTTTAGTAACTTGAAACCTTTATTAGCATTCTGTGACGTGACCATCCCTTTCTGGTTGTGTCATATAGACACCATCCAAGATTGGTGGTCATGACATCTAATGCCAAATAAATTGATCATAGATATTAGCTATGATAAGTAAAATTCTAACGGATTTAGGCATAACAACTTGGTGAAACCAATTGAGCCTTATTGGTACTAAGCTCGTACCATCCATGTATCAACTCACTTGAATACCCACCGCAGTATTCAAAATAATAGCCCCTTTCATACTTTGATACATGGAATCCATTAATTGAATTTTAGTTGATCTTATCAATTTTAGCTAATTTCCATATACTGCTTACTTGTAGGAAATATTATTCACTTTGAGTAATAGATCACGGCCGTAGTGAATATAAAATCATCACCATGGTTTTATCCTTCCTACGCAGTATGTGTCTCTGGAAAATACTTTGTTCCACATGTACTTGTGGAACTAGTTCTTATGCCAGCTATTTTGTGCATCTTGAGCATTGACTAAACACAAGTCAATATAGCTCCCACTATCTCTAATAGAGATGTGCCCCCTTATATAGAAGTGTAGTCTATTGCTTGACTACCTATTCTTCTATCTTGTAACATCCTAAACAACTGTTAGGATTATTACACTAAATGCACAATGTGTTTGTCTTGACGCTAGTTTGTTTATGTCCTAATAAACTCTTTGCATCCAAACACATGTTCTTATGACATAATGGGTTTACATCATACTATGACTCGTATGATATCCATTTGTCATTATAGTTGGCATATGGTGGTGGGATATTGCTGTTATTTGCAAAGCATTTCATGAAATATAGTGGAAGTTTCTGCTAGTTCCAACATTGATATTACTTACATCAATACTTTGATGTATAAAATGTGCGTTTAGGAATTACTCCACGCTACATTTTGTTGATCAATGTTGATATATAAGACTTCATCATCAATCCTCCCCATTAACATCAATGTCGTGATGTTGATAAGGTAATGTGCGTTTAGGAATTGCTCCACGCTACATTATCATGATTGATGAATACTTGGTCGAGATATTATTCGGTATACCAACCCGAAGCAACTCATATCTCCTGACCAGGAAAATACTTCACTTTGATATTCCTTAATTACTTAAAAGAATCTTATGAAGTATATATACCTCTAGCTTATACTTGGAATAGTTCATACTATCATGTTGAACTATTTCCAAAAGCTCTGTGATGTACCTTTATTTCTAAAGGCTCATTTGTCTAAACTAAAGACATCGATAATACCAAAAGTATTTAGCTGTGCCGAGCCTAAATACCATACTTGGTATATTCATGAAGTCCATTTTTAGTATTATTTGACAAAGAATTATCCTGTCACAACTGGGTATAAGTCTTACATTTATATTCGTCACTAATTGCCTATGATCCATGTATCACTGAACTAGTGATTGAGTTTACCAAAAACAACATTCATTTCAGAAACTAAAAGAATGTCTCCTTGCGTCCAAGGACACATGAGATTAATGTTTGTGGTTATACTCAACAATAGTTCAACACGAATCTTTCACTTGGCAATTAAAGAAGTCGTGTACTTCTCACCACTGGCCTAGGTATCACCCTTTCACAGCCACTTGGAGAATACACCTGACTTCTAGTAAGTTTTCTATACTAACTTGTTTATCGTATTAAAATACACATATGTTGCCAACATATTGTATTTAATACCCAAGTAGTAAAAGAGAAACATTATAATGATGAATATGCCTGATGTGGAAGCGGAAACTTGCTTCTTTAAATCAGTTTATTGCTTTTAAACTTCCAAAGCATTATTTTATAATATGCAATGCATATAACCATTGTTACAACCTCATTAATTGAAGGACGTCGCGAATTTGTCTTTGGCATTAAATGCCTTTGGCCTTTTCACATTGTCTTTCAATTTATCCTCCATAAGAATTAAAGCTTAATTGTCTTTGATTCTTATTTACTTGGAGTACCTTACCTAGATAGGTAATGAAGCGGTTACTCAATACTTGTTCGTTTTGTATCTTAAAACGAGACTTGAGTAATGTGGTGAAAATGATATTTAAAGATCATGATCAATCTTTAAATTTACACATGTCGGTGTAAACTTCACCTTATTCATATCATTGCTTCACTTTCTCCTTACAAACATCTCGGAGATGAGACTATATGTTATATCATCTATGTCAAGGAGTAGCGACCGCAACTGACACTGGATGTTGATGAAAGCATAATGATATAACTATCATATGCTTTGTATATTAGTCTCCTGTAAGCAATTTTCACCCTCGCTTCTTGAGGTAGTTTAACAGTGTTGGGAAACTAACACCTTGAGTTTCCTATATCATAGTACTATGCGCACGCGCCTGTACTATTCATGGATACTCGTGTCACTGTGGACATTTACTTTGTCCATTATAATATTGCAGTTTTAATCTTGTGGTATAACTTGCCATTTTTCAACAAAAATAAATGTTAGCAGATAAGTGCCTTTTATATGGATTACCGGTTTAGACATTTTGATCATTTTATGTCTCCCACTATTTTATCGGATTCTAGGAACCCTCTGTTCTAGAATCGGAATACTCTGTCGCTTGAGTATTCTAGTGGCAAGGATCCCGGAACCACCCCTCATAGTCTACAAGCTAAGGCTACGCCACTACTTGGAGGGTTTTAGGTAGGCTTTTGGCTGACCGACCGCTTTAACTTGCGGTTCCTTGATCTGTTGAGTGAAGTCCCAGCTTCTTAAAATCAAAATTTGATTTACTCAACGCTTGCCTCTAAAATGATAGCAAGTTAGCTAGGGCTAATCCTTACTAGCACTTTAGTTAAGTCGACCCATCATTCTTATAAGGACTCCCCAGTAGTAAGAGGCACCCTCAGCTAAGGCATGAACCGGCACCTCAAACAGCTGGTTTTGTCCAAATTTGAAAGACGGAAGGCTGTTTTAGACTTAATATATTATTGAGGGTTTTATTATTTTTAGTGTGACGAAAGAAATCATTTTTCTAATTTTATAAGCACGAACTATGTGATCGCACTCACAACTGGCCGTGCAAGAAATAGAAATCTCATCGCGTCACATGTTCATTTTATCTTGCATGCTTGTTTATTATTATACTATGTGATCGCGCAATAAATTACACATGCACAAAAATAATAAACCATGCAGAAATAAAATGAACACCTGATCATGAGCCGGTACTATTGGTTGATCCGTTGAGTGAATAACGGACCAACCGAAACCCTAGGGGTAAATACCTTTAGTCGCGTGGCTTGCAACTTGAATAGCAATATCTGCTCATCAATGCATCCAACTCCTGTCTGGTGCGTCGCCGTTACTTGGCACGAAATGCGTCACCGGTCGTCTCGTCATTATACAATTGTACTCGCACGCAGGCGAGGGGGTCTCGGGGTATAAAAATATACAACTCTGAGAATGGGCGCGCAGACCCTTATACATATAATGACCCTTGAGACGACACGCAGATCGTCTTTTATTTAATTAAACTAATTATTACAAAACCATTGCAATAAATAAATAATTAAATAAATAAATAAATAAATAAAACACACCAAACATGCATTGGTCGGTCTCAGCTCATGATCAGTTATATACGCATTATACTTGCGTATATTAAATTAGTGCAGAATAAAAAATTAAACTTGCATTAAAAATAAACTTGAGGGTGTTTTAATTGAATTAAAAATTTCACTCTAATTTTTAATCCAATATTTATGTCGTTCGGTCCCATTTAATTAATTTAATTTTTAAAACTAAAAATTAAATTAATTAATTAATTTAATTAATCTCCTAATTAATTACGCCGCTACAACCAAAAATAATACCTAATTAATTTAATTATCAACTGTAATTAAATTAATTGTTTTAATTAATTTTTGATTAAAATAAAATACCTGAGCCCCTGCAACCACGGGCAGGGCCTGCGCGGGTCGGGGCGAACCTACGCAGACGCATCCCAGGTAGTACCGACCTCGTGCGGGGTTGTTCTAGACCGAGCATGCCCACCCATGCTCGTTTCTAGCTGGGCAGACCCGCCCGGTCACTTAACAAGGTATATCCAGGAAGTGCACACCAAAATGTACCCGGAAAAGGGTACCTCACGGTGGTGCGCGGGTCTCCGCTGGAGAGTGCGGACGAGGTGGCCGAGGCGGCTCGTGCCAGGTGGTCGGGCGGCCTAGGGGCTCGAACAGGGAGAAGTCGGGACTGCGGCGCCTGCTGCGCATCCGAGATGAAGCCGGAGGGCAGTCCGATGTGCTGCGACCTGGAGGGGAAGGGAGGGAGGTTTCAGCCTGGTCTCGGTGCACCTGCAGGGAGGCGCTGGCGCGCGCGGCCTGGTGCAGGTGCCGTGGGAGGCGGCGCCGCCGCTGCATGGGGTCTCCGGGAGGGAACCGCCGGGGTGGCCTGCAGGTGGTGCATGCGCACTATCTGGTTGGTGTGGAGTCACTGCGGCGGCCGGGAGGAGCAACCGGGAGGCGCGGCCTGGTCTTCAGGCTTGGTGCGCCGCTGCATCATGCGAGGGTAACCGCAGTGCAGTCCTGGTGATGGCGGACCTCGGCGGTGCGCTGGACAGGGAGGTGCCACCACGGTCTGGTTGTAGAAGGGTGCCGGCTTGGGTTTGGCTGCTCCGAAGAAGGCCGTTCGGTGCTGAACACCTCCGCGGGAGCAAGAGGAAAGGTGTGCGGGAGGCTGGAGTTTGCATGCGGGAAGTAGGCCGCGCATGGGAGAGGGGAGCAGCTGGGCGCGCTGCTACAGTGCGCCGGGGAGAGAGACCCCAAAAAAAAAAAAATTTTCACACGGCCTGCACATGCAGGCCGTCGACCACTTGGTTTATTTTTTTTTTTTTTGATTTCTAATTTTCTTGACCTGCAAAAGCAGGTCCTCCCTTTTTTTTGATTTTTACAAGACCTAAAAGAAGGTCTTCTTCCCCTTTTTTTTTTAAAACTTAAAGACTTACATTTAAGTCTTCCCTCCTTTAAAAATTTTTCCAAAGCCTATATTAACCTTTTGAAAAAAAAAAAATAATATTATAATAATAATATTATTATAACAATATCAATATTATTATTATAATAAAACCAAATAAATTTATCATTATAATAATAATATAATTAATTTTAATAAATTAATATCAAAAACAAATTGATTTTCCGGTGAGTATTTCGTACCGAAAATCAATCTCGAATCCGAATTCGAAACTTCGGATGGCTGCAAACTGACCATCCGATATCCAATTCGGGTTCCGTCTGCGGCGTTGGGACCGTTTCGACACCCTCTTAGCATTTTAATGCAAATTTAAATTTTTCTTGGCTTAAAATCGACACACGCATCGCTCTGATACCACTTGTTGGAACCGGGCGTGCAGCGGAAGCCCAAATAGGTGGGTTTTTTTAAAATTTTTCCAACGCCGTTCGCCGTAAACTTGCCGACGTCGGTGAAGGGCAGCCCGGTCAAAGCCGAGGACCACGCGTGGAGGATTTTAAGCACAAAATTAAACCGTAAAATACCTGGTTTGAATCCAAAGCCGCGCACGACGTCTGCTCGTCGTTGGCGATCGCTGCTCGAAGAATCCGAAGCCGAATTCCTCTAGATCGTCCACACGCGCTTCAAGGAATCTGCGGGAGCGCCGTTCGTCGTAATCTGGGTGCTAGCGCGGATCTGCGACGATGCCTTCGATGCTCCAACGACCACCGCATCGCTTCGCCAGCGATGCCCGAGAGAGAGCTCCATCCGAGCTCCTTGGATCCAGAGCATCTCTCTCTAGAATGTGGGAGAGAGGAGAGGAGAGATAATCTCCATGAATAGTGTTTGGCAAATGCCCCTCCTCTTCTATTTATAGTGCATAATTAAAATACCCGGTATCGCCTCGCCAGCCCCGAATACTTAACGCACTATGAACGACGTTTTTATGACTTCTAAACTGAGCCATAAATATTATTATCATTTACTTGTAATATATTAAAATATATTACATGATAATAATTAAGTCATTAACCCGACTCGTCGCTCCCATAAATATTAATTGAACCTTGAATAATTTAATATTCGTCAATTAATATTTTTCATGTATTTACTTAAAACTCGTAAATACATTTAATAAATAAATTCAATACTCATTATTCAAAACTCGAATAATATGAATTTATTTATCGCATTGGTGATCGTTTAACTTTGGACAATTCCCGGACCCCTAGGGCGGGGCCCACTATGTCCAATACTCCTATTCAACTGAATATGGCAGATTCTTGAATACGCTATTGTGTGTGACCCTCTAGGACCTTATTTCGACAGCCATGAATAATATTCACAGACCAAGAGCGGGATCTAGCAACCCATCATGGCCCCTGAAGAAATAAGGATTGTCACAGCAGCGACAACCAACCTACGAACACGCACTGTGTAATATAATCTCTTTGTCTATAATATCTCATAAAGCAGGACGCACTCTCGTGTCATCGCCCTTTTCTTGCTTTATTGTTTGTTGATGTAACTGGATGGATTTACCCTCGACTGCCATGGCCATGGTCTTATTAAGGTACTGCCATCCATATCAACATGGCCAGAGATATATTACTTCCATAACCCAGAAGCGACAAATCCTTTCTTGACCATTCAACCAATGACATGCCACTAATGACGCACCCGACACAAACTACCTCACCACGACTTTATTGCCATGGTTTTCGTCTTGCATCAAAGTACGTGATCAAATGACATACATTGGTAATGATCTCAAGTCAGGAGACCATTACACATGATCGTAGATAGGAACATCCAATGACACCTGAAACATGTGGTGTTCCTATTCGCGGGTTCGTCCTCATGATCTCACTACTAGAGATCACCAAGTGCGAACTTCATGAGAAGAAGTCTCAATGCTTATGAGCCCCCAGCACCTGATGGTCAGACATCTACTATGTCCAATTAGTAAGATGTATCTAGACCATAGAACATATATTTAAGATTAATGTCATAGTATCTAGAGGTTCTCATTATAGCCTGGGAACTGCTATAACCTTTCGATACGACAATTAATCTTTGGACATTACCATTTCAATAGTGGACGCAGAAAAGTCTACACTATAATGGTAAGATGACATCATGCATAGTTAACTCTATACACGATATGGTAATCAAAAGCACATAATAGTTGGGTCTAGGGCACCCACTATTTCAACAGTTGTGTCTATGTTGATGACGCGCATTTTCACGATGACAGTGATTGGCATAGGTGCACCCTGTGCAGAGTTGATGCTTAGTAGCGTTTGGTGGTATTTAATGATAACGATTGCTATTAGCATCTCTTCCCAAGAGTTCTTGCAGCAAAGAGGTGTTTTCCCTTGGAGTATGTTTGTTGTTCCTAGTGATGTCATCCTTCGTATTGGTTTTCTTTCAAACACTACAAGAAAAATTGGTTTTGGCAAAGGGAAAAACCGAGCATCCGTCATTTTTGGGCGCCAATACTAACATTTGTGACTACCAATGGCGCTCGAAAAAAATAATAGTGAGTGGCCATAATTTCTCCGCCCTCAACCACCCTCCACCGCCACCATGGCCAACAACGACAAAGTCAGGAGCATCCCATGTTGGTCGCCACCATTGGGGTGTTTTTCTTTTAAAAAAAATATAATAATGAGGCGACTGGTGGTGGGTGTCATGAATACTCCATTAGTGACCCCACCAACCGCAACAGTCAAAAGCGACCACCAAGCAATGAATCCCATTGGCGGCTGCCAATACCCTTTTTTCTATTAGTGAGAGTTTTCATATGGAGCATTGTATTGGATAGTTGTTGTCTCATACATTTATTCGTTGTATAGTTGGTTATTTATATATTAGTGGATATATATCATCGATGGGGGTTGCATGTATGTTGTAGGTTGATATAGTTTAAGGATTCTGACGCATGTGATGTCTTCTTAGTGATAGTCATTAGTCTCTCGGCGATTGGAGTCGAATGTAGGGTGGCACACTCAGATTACTACCGACCCAGACGGGGACTCAATGGGTCGAGTCGTATCATACTTCATTAAGAGAAACAATGTCTAACCATAAAGAAAAATCATGTTTAGGTTTCAAGTAATGTCTTGTCCATGAATAATAACATTTTCAATGACCATATATTTAGCTCAAACAACAGAACAGTGCAAAATGGAAGCCATGGTATGAAAGTTTACATGACAAGTGTACCTCGAAACTTCTGGTCAAAGGACACATGAAGAACACCACGCAAGAGATACATCATGACATTAAAGAGACTATCCATGTGGTGTTTCTCAAGTATGATCACATCTAGTTCAATAAGTTCTCCGTGTAACTCATGCTAACACTAACTAATTGTATAAAAGTCCTCAACATGATAATGTCACATCACAATGCTTAATTCCGTGATGATTCTCAGCTAGGGATAGAACCTGACATCAAGATACCATGAGGATTATTATCATGATACAATGTTTAAAAAGAGCGAACCAAAAGGTGGTAATAATAAAAGAATGGATCCTTATTAATTAGTAAACTAATGCATGGTATAAAAATGGTTGAAAATCATCATCCCATGATTGATCTCTAAAGTATAATTTCCAACATATTGTTATGTCAATAGTGATTGCGGTGCCTGTTTGGAGTATCATTGATCACTTTAAGGTTTGGATATTTTGCTTGGTGCTGCTATGCTGAGGTTGAAATTCAAAAAACAATGTCATTTCTCACAACTTAACAAAAGTTGAATATGAAGCTACGGCTATGGCATTTTGGAAATTCTTATGGGTTAATCATTTGTTATTTAGTTTTGGATTTCTAATTAAAGTTGAAATAGAGGTTGATTACGATAATAAATTTAATATCCAGATTATGGAAACAACCAGTTGACTCTGGCATTACTGCATGCGCATCTTATTCTGTTATTTTTTTCCTTCTCTAAGTGCACGTGATATTTCTGTAGCACGTTTATATGTTTCAATCACACTACCATAAATGAGTATTCAACATGTAATACAAACAAATTAAACATCAACTGCATGTCAAACCGATGTATCAATCAACACATCACCTCTTCTGTCTTCTTCATGACCTTTGCACCAGATCATCAACCTCAGCACTGTCATACGCAAGACTGGACAAGTTTCCAGACTAGAAACAGGTCAATGGCAATGGCAATGGCAATGGCAATGATGGATTTCAAACAACACCCATCTCAGATTCTTACTGGGTTTCTGCAAATCAAACTAGTCACCAGAAGTTGATGAAGGGAGACACTCCTTCACAATCTCCTGGATCCTTCGCTTCATTAGCTTGTCTTTGACCCCAGCGAGAACACTTCGATAGAACGCCTCCAATCTAAGAAGCCTACCTCGATCTGCCGATTCCAACATGTTTTCCCACTCCCTCGCCACATCAAAGGCACCAGAACGCTGCAACAAAGCCCGAACATCGCCCTCTTCAAATGGCTTCCCAAAGATCGACCCATGGAGCACACTTGCATAGCGCTCCATCGCAGAAAACCTCGTGTGAAGCACCTTCAACTCATCCATGGCCAACGACAGCCTCTTCTCCACCTCCCCATTGCCAGCCACTGATTCCTCTTCGTCTCTGGGCAGTGGCCATGACACGACAACGGGAACGTAACAATCCACCGTTCCGCCATTTCCAAGAACCCCGCCCCTTCCCCTCCCCCAAGACCAGAGCGTGTGCCCGCCACTTGCTGCAAGAACAGTGTGAGCAGCCCCACAAGCCACTTGCACTGGCTCTGGAAATCTCGGCCCATACCGCCGGGGCAGGATGGCATCACCAGCATCATTTCCAGAAAAACTGGCATCCGGGCACAAGCCGAGACCCTTCTCCATCCCCCACGACCACACCTCCCCAGCCGAGGTGACGACAGTGGTGTGAAACAGGCCACAGTCGACAGACACGAGGGGGGGCTTGGGTTCGTCCGGCAACCCCTTCACAGGTAGAGGCAGAAGAGCACTGACGGTGGTTCCATGCCCAAGCTGCCCGTGACTCCCATGACCGAATGTCCAGCAAACATCCCCTGGCGCAGGGCTCAGGTTCATCCGGTTCGTGACCACAGCTGTGTGGAAAGCCCCACACGCCACGGCCCACGGGGATTTAGACTCAAAGGTCTTAATAAGCTCGGGAGTTGACCTGCTTTCAGTATCCCCCAGCCCGAGCTGCCCATAAAGGTTGCCACCCCAGGAGTAGCATGAAAGGTCTCCTCCATCACTGACCAGCGCAACAATGTGCTCATTTCCACATCCCACTTTAGCAACCATCTGGCCATGGAATTTCGAGACTGGAATTGGAATTGAACAGCTGACAAGAGAGAATTCCCCATCACCAGAGCCTGTTTGCTGAGGACAGTTGCCCCACATCCAGAGGGCTCCATGGTCATCCATTGCCAATGACATCATTCCTCCAGCACTGATGGCACGGATCTGCGGTAGTAACATGGATAAGGTTTATGCAGTTATTAACCACAGTTCTATAAGAAATAAATGAGGCTCATTGCTTGATTGTTAACTGTTTACATTCATCGAAATAATTTATTTCATACTTTTAATGGCGTTTTACTCTTCCTTTCCAACTCATCAGTCGAGGTACAATGGGAACCCAGCTCTAACAAGTGCGGAACTGAAGAATTTTCATTGCTGAAACCAAGTTGGCCATCCATATCACTGTCAAGGAAGAAATAAAATGGAAGAAATAAAATGGAAGAAATAACAAGCAAATGAAGGCAGGATAGTGCAAATCCATCAAAGGACAACAAGTTCATTTTAGGAAGGATACAGAGATTGTAACCCCAGCACCAAACTGATCCATTGTCTGCCATTTAATAGAAGAACAGCTTTAGTCCTCAGTCAAGTAATATTGATACTTGCAGCAAACATGTTGAGTAAAACTATACCAAGGAGCAAAATATTCAGAACTGACTCCAAAAATGGAGTCATGAGAAGTATCAGCAGGATCAAAGTGCTTCAATGCTTCAAAAGCAAAAGAGATGGACTTCAATGTGACCTTATACTCTTCCCCAAAGAACATTAACATGTTCACAATGATATTATCAATAGCAAGTAGGAAAAATAACAAAGCAATGAAGCATAATGGATTCTAAAAGTTTTGGGATTCTCTCAAAATCGCTAGTTACCGATCGAGAGCAACAAATAAGCCAACATTAAACAACAACAACAATAAAAGTTTGTAAACTTTTTGTCAAGAATAATAGTGATGCATGGAACCATTTAAGAATAAGCAAAGGGAGAAGTATCATTTTACTGTGATCATACATAAGAAATATTTCTCTCTGTTTATGTATGTAAATATGATACTCAAACTCAAAATAAGACAAAAGCTAAGAGCAAAATTGATAGTGATGCTTGAAATTCCTTATTAGCTACTCCTCGCATGAATGATTTGTTTTGAGCTGAAACCTTCACATGTTACCACAATCAAATAATTTGACTAAAAAGGCGACCTATCCTACGTTGTAATAACGTGAACATGTATAACCAATGCCATGCATGTGTGCATAAAGAACCTATATTATGCTTATGCATGCTCACTAGAGGCGCTACTATTGGAGTCTTATATCAAATTGGAAGCAAGTAGTAGTATCATGTTAATCTTGCCATCGCCAATTTGTTATGATTTTTATTCATGAATTAAATAGAGATTTTTTGTGGGACCCATTTGCTGGTGAGGATTGATGAGGTGGACAAACCTTTGGGAATCCCATATTGGAAATGTGGGTAGAATTCCCAAAAACTCCTCCCTTATAAAAAGAGGCTTTGGGAATTGGGTTTTTCATTAAAATACTTTAAAAGTGTTTTAAAAATATATAATGTTAGTAAAATGTTTTGCTATATATATATATATATATATATATATATATATATTACATATAAAACAAAACAAAACAAAAATAATAATAATAAAATATTTTATAAAAACAACTGGTAATGTGATTAATTGTAACAGTTGGATTTCAAATTTTCAAAATCCGAACGGGTGCCCCCACCAAGAGTTGTTTCGCTTCGATCAAACCAAGGTATCTTTTGATCAAAATGGTGAGATCAAATTGATGTGATTCACACCGATGTTGATCCATAAATAAGTGGATGACAAGATCACTTAATATGATCAATCTCTCCAATCCAAAATTCTCCAAAGATATTACTCCAACATCGCCGTTGTGGGATTTCCAAAATCTAGTGTTCGGCCTTCCCAAAATCTTGATGAAATCATCAAGGGAAATTCCTACCGAGAACCCTGCACCAACAAGTGGGGGTGGATCAAAGCCTTCTGGACAGTGAACATCGTTCACGCATCAAGATTCCAAATTGTTGTTGTCTTCTTCGCCTGCCTTCTGATTTTTACAACAATCAAAAGGGTTTGAAAAAAGGCAGAAAATGGATTCCAAATTCCTTAAAGTGATGAACCAATACATGATCAAGCTTGACCGTTTCGATGACAACAATTTCTCTCAGTGGCAGGACAAGATGAAGTTTTTTCTTACAACGTTGAAGATTTTTTACATCTTGAAAACAAACCTTTCTCCCATTCCCGACAAGCCCGCTCCAAATCCCAACGGTACACCTGTTGACGTGACTTAAATCGAGCATATTCAGACAATGAAGAAGAAACGTGAAGACGATCAGGTTTTGTGTTGAAGACATATTCTCAACACATTATCAAATCGTCTTTATGAATATTTTTGTCAAATGAAGTCCGTTTGAGAGATATGGGATGCACTCAAATTCAAGAACAAAGCTAAGGAAGAAGGTACCAACAAATTTCTTATGATAACAAACCAGTGTTAGAGCAAGTTCATGAGCTCTAAGTTATTGCAAACAAACTTCTTTCCTTTAAGATTAATATACCATAAACTTTCCAAGTTGGTACAATTATTGCTAAATTGTCACCTATGTGGAAACACTTTGGTAAATCACTCATTAAGAAGAGTGAGAATATTTCTCTGGAACAATTGCAAAAGCTTCTTCGCATTGAAGAAGAATCTATGTTGAGAGACGTGGCTATGGCTTCGCAATTTGATACCAAGGTAAATATCGTTGAGGGAAAGGCATCATTGAACTCTTCCTTACATGTCAAAAAAAGGTCGACAACTCAAGAAGAAAGTCAATCCTTCCAAGAAGAAAGTAAAAGGCTTTATCTGTGGAAAATCAGGGTATTTTGTAAGGGAGTGTCGCTATCGAAAAAAAGTTGACAAACCTGCTGCAAATATGATGATTGAAGAGAATTTAGTTGCGATGATATCTGAAGTCAATATGACTTCGATAAAGATGGGATGGTACTTGATTCTAGAGCAACAGAGCATGTGTGCAAGGCTCGTTCGATGTTCAAAACATTTGACGATAATAATATCGCAAAGGAAGTACACCTAGGGAATAACGCATTCATTGATGTTGTTGGTCAAGGAAACGTGAAACAAGACTTTACTTCTGGGAAGAAGTTGACTCTTCTTAATGTGTTGTATGTACCTAAAATTCAAAAGAATTTAGTATGTAGATCTTCTGTGTAAGAAAAGATTTCGGGTTTCATTCGAATCCGATAAGGTTATCTTGTCGAAGGGAGGCATGTTTGTTGAGGAAGGGGCACTCAAATGAGGCATGTATCAAATGTCCATTAATAATATGATTGGATCTTTTGATTACTTGATTGAGACCTCTAATTTAGAGAATGATCGTTTAGCACATGTTAATTATAATTCATTAAAAGTAATGAAGAAGTTAAACTTAATTAACTTTGGAAATGAATTTAATAAATGTGATAAATGTGTAGAATCTAAAATAGTTAAGAAACTTTTTCAAAGTGTTGAAAGAAGTTCTGATATATTAGAATTAGTACATTCTGATATTTGTGAATTAAACGGTTTATTAACTCGTGGAGGAAAAAGGTATTTTATTATTGTGATGATGCCTGCAATAAATATTTATATATATATCTTCTTAGAATAAAGGATGAATGTGACGAACCGACCAGAATACCCTCTCAAACTGGTACCTGACCTGATATGTCACATACCCGAAAGGCGTTCCCGATCCCCACGGGCTGACGACAAGCACCCAGGAATCAAACAACAAACAGAGGGAACAATTTCGCCCAACCTGAAGCAACGACATGGCAGATATATATAACAGAGATAACAGCGAAAAAGATAAATATATGTTATAACTGAAAACAAACAGAAACCAAACTCAAGAGAAGAAACAAATCTCTAAGTACAAGTCCAACCACAAAGGACTACCAAAGCAGGAAAAACAACTACTCTCTGTGATAGCGTGGGAAATTTCTCAACGTCTCACCACCAGCTACCCAACTCAGCTAACAAAAAACCTCATCATCTCATTGCGATGCTTTGCCTTTCTCTGCATCAAAAGGCATAACCAGGTCCACGCACCGCAGAAGAGGTACGCAGGGTGTGAGCTAACAGGCTCGGTAGGGTCTCACTCAGATGTTCCATAACAAGTCTCTGAACAATAATCCAAGCATGCTCAGCTTTAAAGAAAACAGGGCACGATAACAGTTTAACAGTTTTTATATCAAAATCATGGCAAAAAAGTTTAATTTCCCCTTTTCCCACATTTCCAAATAAAGTAGAAAAATCAATTTCAAAGCATTTCATTTCCATATATCTCAGCAGATATATCAAGTCAGAACAAAACAAAGCATCTATCATTTCTCATATCTAGTCTATGACAGTACACAAAACAATACAAACCAAAACCAGAGGCCCAAATCGGCCAAGAAGCAGCATAGGTAACATCACGTCAGGGGTCACACTAGGTCAGGATACCTAGGACACCCGTACCTAACATAGACAATCGCGTACGCATCAAGTCACTAGACATATGCATCGAGTCTAGAGAGCAGAGGAACACCCCAGGAAGTGAACCCCCCAACAAGTCTCACAAGTCCCTAAAACAACGGGCCTATAGAGCATAGGAAAGCCCCATGAGCAAACCCCCCGACAATGAATGAGACCTATTACTATACCTTCCACATAAGTATCCAAGGCTTCTCATGTGCTCTATTTTCCAAATCAATTCATCAAACTATTTAATTATTTCATGCTTTAAAAACCATTTCACAAAACCATTTCATAATGCTTTAAAAATCCTTTTCCATTTAACAAAACTAATGGAAAACCATCTTTTATAAAAACCCAATTTCACACACACAACACAAATCATTCATATCATGTCATTTCATTTAATAAAACAATTTATCAAAACATGAGCAATGTAGTTCTCCAACACAGGCTAGAGACGGAACCACCAACCACAAAATTCAGGGTCGCACATGCCTAACATAGACAATCGTGTACGCATCAAACCACTAGACATATGCATCGAGTCTAGAGAGCAGAGGAACACCCCAAAAAGTGAACCCCCAACAAGTCTCACAAGTCCCTAGAACAACGGGCCTACAGAGCATAAGAAAGCCCCATGAGCAAACCCTCCCGACAATGGACGAGACCTATTACCATACCTTCCACATAAGTATCCAAGGCTTCTCATGTGCTCTATTTTCCAAATCAATTCATCAAACCATTTCATCATTTCATGCTTTAAAAATCATTTCACAATACTTTGAAAACCCTTTTCCATTTAACAAAACTAGGGGAAAACCATTTTTTATAAAAACCCAATTTCACACACACAACACAAATCAGTCATATCACGTCATTTCATTTAATAAAACAATTTATTAAAATAGGAGTAATGCAGTTCTCCAACACGGGCTAGAGACGGAACCACCTGCCACAAAATTTGGGGCCGCGCATGCCTACAAAAGGATCCACCAACAAGAAGAACCAACAACAACAACGGAGGTCCTAGAATCAACCAACACATCTTAGAATTGATTCGATTCACGAAAAGGATTGACGGAGAAAAGGAAACAACACATACCTCAAGAATGCACACCCGCCACACCACAACCAACAAAGGAATGGCCCCGGAACAAGATTGCACCACAGATCTAGAAGGAAGCAAGAAGAAACGTCACCACGGGCAAATGGATCCGACAACACAATGCAACGACGCTACCATGATCAAAGCAACGAAGAAGCAGAAAGATTCACTCACCCGAAATGACACAAACCAACTGCAACGGTGATTAATCATTGAACAAATCAATATGGATCGAATGGAGGTTCAAAAAATTGTCGGAAAAGCCTTCTAGGTCGAGGGTCAAAGGAGCTGCGGATAAATGAAAAGAAATTCCAGCCAAGCGGCACCCTAAAAGCCCTATCTACAACATTTATACGGCGTGTAATCCCTTTACATGTCGTGTAATCCACAAGGATCACATACACCGAAAAACCCATCACCTTAAAAACCGATCTTTTATTATTACACGGCGTGTAATCTTTACACGGCGTGCAATCTTTACACGGTGTGTACTCACTTCACACTATGTACCAGATTCACAACATCTGCCCGGCAGACCTGACACGTCGTGTACTCTTATTACACAGCATGTATTTCTCCTGCAGATTGCGAAAACAACAAATTCTTACACGAAAACCCAAAACACCTTGTGCGTCCTCCGAACTCGAGGAGAACCCTGCAAAACCATTAACACATTTATACTCGAACTCCATTAATTCAAACAAACATACATCCTCGAACTTTAGGTCATATTTCTCATCAAATGTTCACCATCCTCAGGAGTCCCGAGACGCGTCCAATTAAAGAGGAAAACAAGCATAGAGAGTAGAATTACCTGAAAGTGGGTAATGGGGTGTTACAATGAAGCCTTTAATATGTTTAAGTATAAAGTTGAAGTTGAAATTCAATTAAACAAAAAGATTAAAGTATTACGCTCAGTTTGAGGTGATGAATACTTTATGAATGAGTTTAATGAGTTCTATAAAGAAAATGGTATAATTCATCAAAGTATTGTTCCTTACACACCTCAACAAAATGGCTTAGCTGAAAGGAAAAAATCATACTTTAGCAGAAATGGTAAATTGCATGATTAATAATTTAAGTTAACATTAAATTTATGGGGCGAAACATTATTAGCAGCATATCATATTCATAATCTCTAGGAAAACTAAGTTATCCCCTTATGATAGTTGGAAAGGTAGAAGGCCTAATCATTCAAATTTTAAAGTGTGAGGGTGTTTATCTTACTACATAGTTTTTTATCCTAAAAGAACTAAAATTAGTCCTAGAGCAATTAAAGATGTTTTTGTTGGATATGCAGAAAATAGCAAAGCATATAGAATTATGGATTTGGGAGCTGATGTAATTGTTGAATCAAGGGATGTAGAGTTTTTTAAAAATAAATTTTATGAAGATGATGTGGAGGAGGTTATTCCTCATACCTCTATATCTTGTATTCCATCTAGTTCAAATACAATAATAAGGAATGATGATGATTCTCAAGTTAAACCTAAACGGAGTACAAGACTTAGGAAGGAGAAAAATCTACATCCAAATTTTATGTCTCCTGATTACATAGCTTTTCTTGTTGAGGGAAATCAAAATAATCATCTTCTGAATAGGTATCCTATGATATTGACTACAAAAGATGACCCAAAGACATAAAGAAGTTATGATTTCTAGAGATGTTGATTTCTGGAAAAACAATTAATGATGAAATGGATTCCATTATGGGGAATAATACTTGGATCATTTTGGATTTACAAAAAGGTTCAAAACCTATTAGTTGTATATGGGTTTTCAAAAAGAAAAAATGATTTTAATGGTAACATTCAAGTTTTTAAAGCTAGATTAGTTGTCAAAGATTTCAGAAAAAAAGAAGGGATTGATTATTTTAATACTAAAAATCATGTAGCTCAGATTACTTCAATAAGGATTTTATTTTTTTTAGTTTCAATTAATCATTTATATGTTCATAAAATGGATGTTAAAACTGCCTTTTTAAATGGAGACTTAAATGAAGAGATTTACATGAAACAACCGAAAGAGTTTGTTTTAAAGAAAGCATATAACAATGAGGATAAATGGATTTTCACATAACAATGCGGATAAATGTGTTTATTCAAAGTTTACAAAAGTATATGGAGTTATTATGCGTCTATATGTAGATGATGTGTTATTTTTTGGAACCAATATGATTGGAGTAAATAAGACAAAGAATTATTTATCCTCTATGTTTAAAATAAAGGATCTTGAAATAGTTGATATTATTCCGGATATTAAAGTTAGAAAACATAGTAGTGGGGTTATTCTTTGAGTCAATCTCATTACATAGAAAAAATGTTAAATAAATTTGATCATCTTGATTTTAAAGATGTTAATGCTCCATTTTATTCTAGTGTTAAACTGTTTATGAATACGGGCATAGTCGTAGCACAATTTGAATATGCTAGTGCAATTGGTTCGTTAATGTATGCAATGCATTGTACTAGACCTGATATTGCTTTTACGATATGTAAAATGAGTAGATATACTAGTAATCCCGATTTGGATCATTGGAGATGCATAACGAGAATCTTTGAATACTTAAGAAAGACCAAAGATTTAAGTTTATACTATAATGATTATCCGGCTGTATTAGAATGATACACCGATACAAATTGGATTACCAGCATTGGTGATTACCAATCCACATCAGGAAGATTTTTTACTCTTGGAGGTTGTGTTGTTTCTTGGGCGAGCAAGAAACAAACATGTATTTCACATTCGACCATGGAATCGGAGTTTATCGCCTTAGCAACATGTGGAAAGGAAGTTGAATGGATTATGAATCTATTATTGGATATTAGATTGTAGCCTAGTCAAATGCCTCTTATCTCTATCAATTGTGATAGTGAATCAACTTTATCAAAAACATATAGTTGCGTGTGCAATAAAAAGTCTAGACATATAAGTTTGAGACATGATTATGTGAGACAATTGTTACGAGATGGTACCATAACAATTGTCTGTGAGATCGTGTAAAAATCATGCGGATCCGTTTATAAAATCTCTGTCAAGAGAAATCATTCGTACAACTAATAAAGAGATGGGGTTAAAGTTCATAAAAGAAATCTTTTTTCTGATGGAAACCTAGTACTTCCGTTAGGTTCATCCTAATCAAAGTGTTTAATGGGTAAAAACAAGTTACGAAGATGATTGTTGATCTTGACAATTATAACATCAACTACTTGATGTTAATATCGTTCGTTATAACTAGAGGCTGAGTTATAAACACTTAACAAAATATTATGACTCAATGAGTTATGAGTTCTTATAACAGAAACAAATTGTAATATTTTGTCTATGTGAACTTAGAAGTGGTGTCGCTTCTTACAGGAGTAATGAGTTTACTCCTTAGAGAGTTCAAGAAAATGATATAAGCGGCCATAAAAGTGTTACAAAATGAGATGTTGAACGGAAAGATCATTGTATGTATGATATCTATGGTTTATCTTAAAGATTAACAAGTTTAATGTTTCAACAACTTATAAATCTGATAATACTTCGAGATATTGATACTAAGTAAAGGTTTAAATCAAAAAATACTTTTATTATGTATAATGATTCCCTTGTGAATTGGAGAATTAATTTTATGAATAAAAGTGAGGGATTGTTATAATTTTTATTAATAAAATAAATAGAGTTTTTGGTGAGATCCGTTTTGTGGTGAGGATTGGTGAGGCGGACAAATCTTTGGGAATCCCATATTGAAAATATAGGTATAATTCCCAAAGCTCTCCCTTATAAAAATGGGCTTTGGGAATTGAGTTTTTCATTAAAAAAATATATATGCCAAAATGATTTTAAGTGTTTTAAAAATATATATTTTTAGTAAAATGTTTTGTTATATATATATATATATATATATATATATATAAGATAAAATATTTTATAAAAACAACTAATAATGTGATTAGTCGTAACAGTTGGATTTCGAATTTTTGAAATCCGAACGGGTGCCCCCACCAAGTGTTGTCTCACTTCAATAAACCAAAATATATTTTGATCGAAACGGTGAGATAAAATCGGTGTGATTCACACATGTTTTGATCTATAAATATGTGGGTGATGAGATCGCTTAATATGATCAATCCATTCGATCCGAAATTCTCTAGAAATATTACTCCAACATCGACATTGTGGGATTTCTGAAATTTGGTGTTTGGACTTCCCAAAATCTTGGTGAAAATTTCCACCGAAAACCCTACACCAACAAGTGGGGTGGATCAAACCCTTTTGGATAGTGAACATTGTTCACGCACCGAGATTCCAAATTGTTGTTGTATTCTTGGTCTGCCTTCTGATTTTCACAACACAATTGACAGTGAAGTGAAACCTTCATAGTTACAAGCTGACCATCGAACCTAGATCATCCATTCAACAATTGCAGCGTTAGACGATAAATAGTGGTATGGAACGTGGCTGGGTTTAAAACGAACCCCCGAGAGCCAAACTGTGATAAGCACCAGCAGCTACTCCCACAAACTCGAGACTTTCTGCCCTCGAATCAAAGAGAAGCTGAACAGGGGACGACTCGTCCGATTCTGAACCATTTCCGAGACGCCCAAACATTCCCCTTCCCCACGAGTAGACGCTGCCATCGCCTGAAAATCAACATACGCGCAACAAGGTAATCCGACAATAAAATACCTCCATATTCGAGCATGGGAAACAGTACTAGTAATGTGATAGAACAAGTATCCGGGCGGCGCACCTGCAAGGGCGACAGTGTGAGCTTCGCCGGCTGCGAGTGAGATGATCTGATGAGATGGGTTGCCAGAATCCGGGCGCATCGGGAACTCCATTCATATGGGATGGGATGGGGATCCTCCGAGTAAATTTTTAAAAATAAGGTTTTTTCAAAATTAACGTAAATGATGCACGCCCGCCCGGTCTCTTACCCGATTTTTTTAATGGGTTTTAGAAAAAGAAATTAAAAAGGCTTAAGTTGCTCGTATTTTTTAGAGTCATTAACAATCAAGATTTGATGGGGAGACTCTCTTTCAAGAATGGAGAGACTCCCATTCTTACAGGGTTTGTTCCGACAAACCAAGAATCTCAAACAATATCCATAATGATATTGTTGGTCACTTTGATATGTTTGAAGCTTGTCGCAAACGTCATTTAACTGAACCGGATGATGAAATTGGAGGTAAATCTCCACCAGATTGTCATTATTCAAGCAAAGGGTTTCTTCAATGGGATCGGCGGCGACGAGGATCTAACCTTCGACGGAGAGAAAGGGTGGGTTCCAACCAAGACGATGACCGGGCACAAGTCTTTCTCGGCGCAAGATGATCTGGACACCGGACTTCGAGGGATGAATGTTATGGATCAGCGATCTTTTACTTTGGCTACAGGTGTCTGGGTGCGGCGAACGTGTCATCGGCGATGTGCGGCAAAGCGGGTGTGGGACCCTGGCAATCGACGTCGGAGCCTTGTGGTGTGGTTGTTGTGACCCACGACACTTGGTGGTTGGCTACGTCTTTCGATGGTGGTCGGCTACGAAAGGAGCCTGCTACGGTGGGATGACGTTCGAGGTTATGGGGTTTGGCCGAACGATGGCGTGGGTACGGGCGACCAACGACGTGGTTTTGGTGCAAGGATCCGACGGATTGATGACGACTGGGTGGGTGGTCAACGATCGTTTTCTGGTTGGTTGTGGGGTAGATCCCCAACGACGACATTGGGATGCGGTTTTACGCCGATGGATGGAGACAGGAGCCCTGCCGCGACGACGATCTTGGGATGACCTTGAGTTGCAGATTTGCTCGGGATGCGCAGTGGGCTTTGGGGCCTTACAGGCTGGACGGGATGGCCTGATTGGCTGGTGACAGAGCCGCGATCTGGGGATGGGGTGGATGCAGATCCTATTCCACAACAAGATTTGTTTTTCAGGCATCCAATGCTGGTTATAGAATTTGGGCCGATGGGGTGGGCTGGGTTTGAGGGTTTGCGTGGACCTAATGAGTTTTAATTTTGGGGGGTCTTCTGATCTCATTATTGTTGGGTCCATTGTCAGACATCTTATGGGTTTGGGGGTATTTGTTATACCCCTTTGTTGTACTTTACTTTTTTAATAAAATTTGGAGATCATGAACTAAAACTCATGGTCTGCATCGTTTTGAATTAACAATCAAGATCAAAACATACCCTTAATTACACTTAAGGACCTCCCACATTTTAGACTAAGGTGGAATCTCATTTTATTTAAAAATTCATAATCTTTTTTATCTTTCATTGGTATTTTCTCATGTTGTTGGTCCCAATCTAGTATTAACCGCCCATTTTGATCCTCGATTAGCGTTTTCTCTTTTTTTTTAAACCGAGTTAGGTTCACACTTCCCATAGCAGGTAGCATGAAGCGTGAACGCTGTATAAGCTGTTTTTATTTAAAATTTCATATTTTTGTAGTTTTGTTATGTTTTGAAATATATATATGTGTGTGTTTATTAGTTAATAAATCAAATGTAATAATAAATAAATAATAATAGTAATAATAATATTAATACATATTTAGCTAATTTAAATAAATAACATCTAAAAATATTTAATTAATTAGTAACGTGATTTAACTAATTAGTAATTATTAAATGCTGATATAAACAATTTATTAATCACATCAATCAAATGATAGAGCCCAAAGGCCCTAACTCTGATAAAGGTGATGTTTTTATCAGTGTTAGCTAAAAGAACTAATGAATGCCCCTTTTATCACCACCGATAAAAGCACTCACTTTATCAGTGTTTTTTAATGGTAATAAAGCAGGAGTCTTTATCAGCGTTTTTTAGCAGTGATAAAGAGAGACTTTATCAGCGTTTTTCTTAGCGCCGATAAAAGATGTCCTTCATAAAAAATATATATTATTAAAAAACACATTTTAATATAAAAATATATTCATATTGATATATATAAAATATATTTGTATAAATATGATTTATAGAATACTAAATATGTATTTACAGTTAATATATAATATATTTAGTGAAAATGGTTTAAAAACAATTAAAAATTAATATTAATTAATAATATGCTAATTAGCATTGAGTGATATACATTTAATAACAGTATGGTGATAGAAAAAATTGAAAAATTAATTAATATCTTAAGTAGGTTGAAAACATTATTTGAATTTCAAACAGTCGTAACTTTTGATCCGGGTATCAGTTTGAACTCCACGAGATATCAAATCGAATTTTGTGAAATGATCTACGCTTTTTAAACCTGAGGCGACCTTGGTCCTTATTTTTTAGAGGTAAAAAAAGTCCTGAAAGGTCACCAAAATCGAGTTTTTAGTTGGGATACCATAATTTTTGAACATTTGATGGAACTTCAGTTTCATTTAAAATGATCTTCTTGTCTTTTTTCAGTGATAATTGGATTTATTCACAAGCCTTGCTTTCATATAGATATTATGATGTTGAAATTTTATTGTTTTTTATATTGTAGTGTTATTTATAATTAAATATATGTATATATATATACATATTCAAATATACTTATATATATAAATTTAATTGTATAAATAAATATTTAAACGTATTTATATGTAAAATATATTTTTAAATATATAAACCATATTTAAATAAAAAATAATTATCCATTTTATTTAAACTAAAGATGTATGAATGTGTATATGCCCATATAAATGTATATATAATGTTTATATATAAATGTGTATGTGTGTGTTCCCATATTAACTGAGGGGGATATACCCTAAAGCTATAGCCGGTATATGATGCATGGATATATCAAGTGTATAGTATATGCCAGTATATGATGCATGGATATATCAAGTGTATAGTATATCGAGATGCATGCATGAATTAAGATTTCATGCATTCCACCACCTTTAATCGAATGAACAACCAAATATTAAGTGTGTTAATATTTGAATGGCTCAAAATCATTAATAAATATCATTTCTTTATGTCGTTACATAAGATGTAATGGATTGGGAGTTTTACATGCATTGGATACATGAGTTAGCTGAATCAATGTTTATTCATGAGTTATAAACACATGAATAAATGCAGAAGCTTGATAAATGTTCTTGGTGCTTTATATATATATATATATATTACTGTTATGTGATGACACCAGGTGGGTTTTTTTGGATCGATAGTGATAAAAAATATGACTAAAGGGGGGGGGGGTGAATAGCCGTTTTAAAAATTTAAAGATAAAACAATCAGAGTATATAAAACAAAAGAACTATAGTGAGTAAAGTGTTCTTGAAAAGAGTTGCATCGAAAATAAAAAGAAAGAACACCAAGGTTTATAGTGGTTCGAATCACAAAGATCCTAGTCCACTCTTCAACCTCCTCTACTCCTTGAGAAGATTGGCACCCACTAAGAACTTCACTTTTAAAGGTGTGAGAACCTTGTTACAAACACTACCTTTTACAAGAACCCATAGACACAATCTAGTCTTTTTATAGGAGACTCAACCTAGCATGTTTACCAGACTTTTGATTAGGAGTCACAACCCAGACTTCCTTTTTGGTGGTGGAATAACCAGATGATGCAAGACCTTCTTTTTATGGGGAAAAACGTAAACCAGACACAAACATATTTAAAAACATATGAATAAATAAAGTAAAACAAAGAAAAACAAAATACAATTAAAACCAACAGAAAGATCAAATGATGTCGAAGATAATGAAGCTCGATGATCGTTGATCACTTTAGTGGAAGAAGGTTGAACATTGAAGTTCTTCCATGATCATAGTTGAGGAACAAAAGTCGCAGAAGTTTATTGAACAAATTGAGAGCAACAAGAATTATTGAAGTTGTATCATAAGTAATCTTTCAAATGATCTGCACTGGAATCTATTTTATACCTTGATGATGTCTCTTGGATTATTAAGACATGGATCTTCTAGGAGCGTGTCCATGTCCAATAACTATATGGAACTTGTTAGTGTATAACAATAATATAATATTATTGTTACCTTCATTTGTAAAAGTCGCACTGAAAAGTAGAGAACAAGAATGCTTTATATTTCTTCATGAAATTTTAATATAAAAAAATTAATATGTTAAGTATAAAAATTGTAAACAATTAACAATTATAAAATAACTAAAATAAAAATATAAACTTCTAGATTATAAAGACAATAAAAACTGTAGTAAAACAGAGCATCACAACTACATGTATATGTGTACAGAAAATATGATTACAATTAATTTTTACCCAAACTTACAATTCAATTTCAAAAAAATATAATAAAACAATCAACTAAGCATTTATTTTAATAACAATAATTAAAAATACCGAATAAAAATTTCAAAAAACAAAATTTTAACTAACGGTGTATTTAAAAAAATATCTGGTGCTAGATTGATCCTACTACCATTGGTGCAAATCCACCATTGAAAACCAAAAGTGAAGCTTATCCTGTTATTGGTGAAACATAGAGCGGTGATAGAATTATTATATTGGTGAAACATAAAGCGATGGCAAAATTATTCTACCGATGAAAAAAATGATCTATCGTTGGATGTTCAATGGTAGAAAAACATAGAAGATCTATCGTTGCACTTAGAAGCATAAAAAAATAAAATCCAACCAACATAAGGCTACTGCTATAGGTTTCAGGTGCAGTGAAAGCATGTGATGGGTCATGCCTAACTTTTCTTTTTGTCATGATCGATGATTAATCTAAGATTTCACACAACATTGAATATCATGATCAACATAATTAAATCAAAGAATACAAAAAAGGGATAAAACACCAGAACCAAGCACAAAATCATCACATATTATTTATAATTAATTTAAGTAATTAAAGAATTACCATGTGTGAAATTTTTTCTTCATTGATGGATCTGGAAATAGATCTTCATCATTCTATTGCTACGTTGAAGGAATCAAGGATAGATTCTCTCTAGCAGTGATTCACACACGTTTCACGAATCTTCAAACGTTACTGTAGAAATCTATGGGTGCTAACATGATAAATCCTATTGCTTGTGTCATTCGCCTTTGATCGCCTCAAAAATTGTTTCCAAAGGATTCTTCTTAATCTCTCTAGACTTGAGAGTGGATGGTGAAGGAATATAACTCTCTGTTATTGGGAGAATTCTTAGATAAGGGGCCTCTCTAGGGCTTCTAGAGGATTCTCCGGATTCGTTTTGCACAATAAAACAAATGAATTGACTCTCTTGAAAAATAATATAATTGGATTTATATACCACTAGGGTTAGAAATAAAAAATTGAACAAGTTCCATTTAATATTTATTTAATCCCTACAAACCCCATGTCTATAATAATAATATTATTATTTCTCGATATGCACTTAACTTGAAAATTTAATTAAATATTATTTAATCAAATAATATTCAATATATATTATTTCTCACCGGACCATTACATTCAGTTCTCTATTCCTACACAATATTTATCGGGCCTTGAATAATTAATATTTATTTAATAAATAAATACCACAACATTATTCACCAATAAATAAATAAATATTATAATCACTAAATAACAAATAAATATTTATCAAATATTCTTCTCACATAATATTCTCTTGAATAACCAATGGTGGAATATATGCGATCAAGAAAACATGAATAATTATTAAAACACATGCGAGAATAATATTTATTTAGCTTGTTAAATAATAAATAATAATATATTATTTAACTAAGATTCTGGATTCACTTAGTACGTGACCCTCTAGGACTCTTTCTCAGTGGTATTAAGCGAAGCAGCCTAAAGTCCAAGGTTAAAATCTAGCAACACATCAAGACACCCATAAAGAAAGAAGTTAATGTCATGATGATATAATACCTCATACAAATGATTACTATGTAATATAATCTCATTGTCATGATGCCTCTAATCAAGAAGGTTTCATACTAGTGCCATCGACCTATGTACTCGATGCCTCTTTCTTTGAATTTATGAAAATCAGACTTACCTATAGTACACCATGACCATGGATTTATTTAGGATATATAATTTCTATAAAAGGGATTTAGATATCAACCTCCATTAAATAATAAAAGGGATAAATCATTTCTCACATTATTCATTAATATAATATTACTCGCGACGCACCCAATGTATCCAACCTCGCCACAAACATATGCCATCACAGTTTACATTAATACATCAAAGTACATGACTTATAATACTCATTAATAATAATCTTAAATTTTAAGGACCAATACACATGTCAGCAGATAAAAACATCAAAAGACACATATAAATGTTTATTTTTTACTAGCGGGTCTCATTATCATAATATCCTACACTAGATATTACCAAGGGTATACACTATGAGAAGGTGTCTCAAAATCCTATGGGTATCCACCCCTGATATCCTGAATCATTTATGTCCCTAAATGATTTCATCTAGCCATATAACATATATTTAAGAATACTGTCATGACACTTCTGGGTTCTCATCATCGTGGGGAACCGCTATGACCTTTCAGTGCAATAACTACTCTTAGGAAATTATTAAGTACTATGCTACACATAAGAACAATCATGACATGATAAGGAGTTTATTAATATTCAAAACTATGAATACAGGTTATCATAAAGTACACATAAGTTGGATCTAGGGCACCAACTCCAACAGACTCCCACTCGCACTAGATCCAACTATTAACAACCTCCATTCCACCTGCTTTCACATGATACTCATACTTCTGCTGAGATATGCCTTTAGTCAATGATTCCACCACATTTTACTCATTGGTTACTCTTATTACTGCAACTTCACCCCTTTGATAAAAATCCCTCAAGAGGTGATACTTGCAGAGTATGTGCTTTGTCTGCCAGTGTGACCTTGACTCTTTTTCAAGAGTTACTACTGTAGTATTATCACAATATAATGTGATAGGGTCTTTACTGCTAGGTACCACATCAATCTCCCAAAAAAAGTTTCATATCCAAACAACTTATTTAGCTACATCAAAAGCCTCTATATACTTAGAATCTATTGTAGAATTAGTGATAATTAGCTACTTTGAACTCATCCAGCTCACATCTCCTTCTTAAAACATAAACATATCCTGACTGTGACTTCAGATCATTTTGATCTATTTGAAAACTAGCATCAGTATAACCCCTGATGACCAGCTCCTCATTTCTTCCATACACCAAGAACATATCCTTAATTCTTCTCAGATACTTAAGGGTAAACTTAACAGCAAACCAATATTGTTCTCCTGGATATGATTGATATCAACCTACCAGGCTCAATGCATAACAACATCAAGTCTAGTATAAAAAATGACATACATGATTGAGATCTTACTCATTCTCTCTTTCTCTTATTGTATATGAGGACACATTTTCTTAGAAATATGTATATCATGTGACACCAGAATCAATACTCTCTTGGATTGTTCCATACCTAATCTCTTTAGTATCTAGTAAATGTATGTACCTTGACTTAGTAAAAATAGCCTATTATATCCATCATGAATGATCTTGATCCCTAGAATTTAGGCCAGTTAACCTAAGTCCTTCATAGAGAAACACTTGTTTAAACATTCCTTAACAGACTGTAAGACTGGTACATCATTTTAAATAAGTAATATGTCATCAACATATACTACTCAAAAAATGACCAAATTTCTATTAAACATCTTGTAAACACATGAATTACATTCATTATTAATGAAACCAAATTCTTTTATAGCTTTATTGAATCAAATGTTCCATGACCTAGATGCTCGTTTTAATCCATAAATGGATCTCTGTAACTTGAAAATATTTTTAGCATCATATGGAATCACAAATTTCTTCTGGTTGTGTCAGGTAGACATATTCCTAAAGGTTTCCATTAAGGAAAGCTATTTTGACATCCATCTACCAAATTTCATAGCCATGGTAAGCTGTTATAGAAAGTATAATTATGATGAATTTAAATATAGAGACTGGTGAAAAGGTTTCATCATAGACAATTCCTTGATGTTGTTTAAATCCTTTAGCCACTAAAATTTCTTGATAGGTATTTAACTTACCTTCAATGTCTAGTTTTCTCTTGAATAACCATTTTCACCCTATGGTCTTTACATTAGCTAGCGCATCAACCATAACAAAAAATCAGTTCTAATATATGGAATCCATTTCAAAATTCACACCTTATTGCCATCTTGTAGCTTCTGATATCTCTACTATCTCTTTACAGGAGAGAGGTTCATTATTGTAAACCAATAATGAGTCACTATCTTTAGTGAATAAAAAACCATATCTCTTAGGTTCTCTAATCTCTCTAGTGCTCCTATGCAGTACTTGTTTTTTAGGAATTACTTCTTCCACAAAGACTTGTGGAATCTATTCCTATACCAACACTTGTGTAACTTGAGCATCAAATTCATCTAAGTCAATCTTTCTACCATTATAATTTTTGAGTATTTTCTCCCTCTCAAAAAAGATGGCTTATCTGGTGATAGTCACTTTCTTGTCTAAGGGGTTGTACAAGCAGTATCCATTTTCCTTAGGATATCTTATAAAGATACACTTTGTGCCCTAAGGTGCTAGTTTGTTACCTGAGAAGGCATTATCAAATGCCTCACAACCTTATACACACATATGCAATAAAATAAGTTTCTTTCCACTCCATAACTCAAATAGAATTCTATTTACTACTTTAGTTGGTACTCAATTTAATTTTTATGTTGTAGTTTTTAATTCATATCCCCAAAAAGATAATAAAATATCTTCAGGACTCGTCATCAACCTTTCCATGTATAATAAGGTATGGTTCCTCCTTTCACTAAGACCATTCCACTATGGTGTGTAAGGTGGAGTGAGTTGAGATAGAATCCCAAAATCTCATAGAAAGTCGATAAACTCTTGGTTAATATATTCACCACCTCGATCCGATTGAAGCTTCTTTATCTTCTATCCAAGTTGATCTCTACTCCATTCTTGAAATCTTTGAATTTCTCAAAGGACTCAGACTTATACCTCATTAAGTAGATATAGTTGTATCCAGTCAAGTCATCAATAAAAGATATGAAGTAATAATATCTACCTCTAGATTCTATTAGAAATGGTCCAAACACATTAGTGTGTACCAATTCTAGAAGCTCTGTGGATCTTTCACTCTGTCCACCGAATGTTGGTTTGGTCATTTTCCTTGTCAATAAGCATGACATATTTCAAATAGTTTTAGCTCAGAAGAGTCTAAATAACCATCTCGATCAAGCTTTGTCAAACATTTCTCGTTTACATGACCAAGATAGTGATACCATAGCTGGGTGTTATATGAGTTGTGTAAACACGATTAATTATCTATTTCCAATACTTGGTTTTCATAATTTAATGCATAAATACTATAATTTAAATGATCTGTAATATAACATATGTTTCCTTTATAAAGAAACAACTTTTATTCCCAAATTTGAAAACAAAACCATCTATATCTTGGCATGATATGGAAATTATGTTCTTGGTAACAGTTGGTACATAATAACAATCCCTTAAAGCCAATATCATCCCTGTTGGAAATGAAAGGCAGTAGTCACCAATGTCTAGAGCAACCAACCTCAAACTATTGGTATCTATAAAATCCACCTATCCTCAAAAAATCTTTCACAATCTACATGGTTCCTAAATTTGGATATAGATGTGAGTACCTCAAGCTGTATCCAATACCCAATGTGTAGATATTGAATGATTATACTCGATAACGAATGAAATTTTAGCCTCCCTTTGATTTCTAGTGGCCTTAATTTCCACATGAAAAACATAATGCCTCATTTTCCTTGACTTTCCTTTGGATCTTCCTCTTCTTGGAAGGATGGTTCTTGGGATATTTAGACATTTTATGAGTCTTGGGCCCCTTCTCCTTGTTATTCCTTTTCTTATTCACCACAATGACCATAGGTTTATCACGCCCCATGTCCTTGTCTACTTGGAGAATCAAAGTAAGAAGTTCTGAAAGACTCTTCTCATTATTTCTCATATAATAACTAATAATAAAACTAAATAAGGTCTTGGGTAGTGATGAAATTATGAGATCTGTGCGCAACTCATTTGAGAATTTAATCCCTAAGATGTATAAGTTCTCAATGTAACAAAAAATCTTGAATACATGAGGCCCAACTGGCATATAATCTCCAATATTAGTTGTAAACAAATAACTAGAGATCCTATATCTCTCTTATCTTGTCTTCTCTTAATAAAGACCCTAAAGGAGAGACATCATGTTATATGCATCCATGTCCTCATATTTCTTCAAAATCTCATTGGTCATGGGTGATAACATGAAACACTGAACCTCTATGGAATAGTTCAAACGTTTCTCATAGAGTGTTAACTCTTCATCACTGACCTCATTACCAAATGCATCAAGAATAGATTCTTCCAACACATATAATTTCCTTTCATGGAATAGGAGAATGTGTAAGAACCTTTATCACTCTTGAAAATCTGTACCAGTGAGAAGGTTATCCTTCTCAAGTATCGATCATAGTGATATGTTTGAATTCATTTTATCGATGTTTCTAAAAATAATATGAGCATAATTTTATCACCTTATCACATGAAATTATACAAATAAATATATATTATATTTATTAATCTCCCACTATTTTATCAAAGCCTAATAACCCTCACCATTGGCTTCAAAATATTCTATTTATTGGACATTCTAGTGGAAGTGATCTATATTCCCCATCTCATCACCCCAAATTTGGATGGCCAATAATTTTGAAGGGTTTTAGGTAGGTATTCCAAATGCCAATTGCATTAACTCATAGTTACTTGATCTCTTGAGTGGACTCCCCAATCCTGAAATCCTTAACTTGGATTTCCTCAACCTTGGCCTCTAAGTTACACCAAGTCCTTATTTAGAAGTCAAACCTTGATAAACTAAGTTAATTCAACCCAAAACTTCATGTTATAATTTCTCGATAATTAAAATCACCCCAACTTTGACTGGTCAATCACTTTGAATTATGGCATGATTTTAACTTAAGCAGTGGAAGGCTATACCAACTTAATATATATAATTGGGGGATTTTATCTTTATGTGTAAATTTCCAATTATTATCTTTATTACATGCTTGTTAATATTAATTGTATTTACCTAATTGATTAACCATGTCTTGGATAATATTTACACATAATCCAATTTATTTTTATTCCATCTTTCATGTTTGTTAATCCATTAATTCATGTGATCATGAAAAATCATCCATAATGAAATAACCATGCAACTTGAAAAAAATAATAATAAAGTGGTATGGTCATGATATTTTACTAATGGTTAGTTTATCTAGTGGATGATACACTAACCATCGACCTAGGGGAAGAACACCTTGAACCAATTAAGGTTCATGTTGTAGATTTCCACCTATCCACCTATGTATCTCTCTTGGATTAATTTCACATTGACTCTAAACTTGAACCCCCTCCACTAGATTGGGAACTCAATCCATTACATATTCTTTTACTCACACATGGTGAGAGGAAGGGGTTTTCACAAAAGAAACCATGGGCATGCAAACTCCTACATAATAAGAGGACAGATGACACACATACCAATAATTTAATTTAAAAATAAATTAAATGAAACTAGTCACATACAAAGGTCTAGTTTATGCTCATGATCATCTACATGCATGAAAAAAATCATGCAACTCTTTACATATTCCATGTAAAAATGTCTCCCCACTCACCTGGTGCTCCTTGCACTCTCGCCTTCTCCCCGCCTTCCCCTTCCCATTTCTTCTAGGGTTCTGTGGCTCTATTCATCGACGATGACTCTCCTCACCTCTCTTGGATCCTTTATCTTCCTAGTCTGGTCTTTTCTCCCCCCCTTCTTTCCTGGAGCTTCTGTTGGCGCAGATTTCGGTCATCTCTCACCGCCCCCCTTTCGCCTATCCCTTGCACTTTGGACCTCCATCTTGGGTCTAGGTGTAGGTGCCTCTGACGGCTTGGGTCGACATCAGTGGTAACATTCTGAGTCTTCCTCCTCCTCTACTCTTGTTGGTCGACCCCTCGATCTTGAACCCAACTTGGATGGGCTCAATACGGGTTTTAGGGCTAGCTTGGGATGGTGTTGGAGGGGGACTGGCAGCGGCCTTAGGTCTCCCTTTGTCAGCGTAGGACTCGTTTCCTCCTCAGCTCTTCCTTTTTGGCTGATCTAGGTTTTCCTCATGGTTTTTTGGCATTGGTTTCGGTTTCGCTGGGCTTCTTCTAGGATAAGGTCTCAACCCTCTATAGAGACCTTAATCCACTTGTCTCTGCCCTAGTTTTGTGCCCCATCTCTCCTCCCCAGGTCAGTTTGGTGTGGTGGTGCCCCAGAGCTTTGGGATGTGGTGCTCGAGTAACCAACGGTTTCCAAAAGGCGTGAGCTTCGTTTTCCAGCTTGGTGTGATGGCAGTCCTGAAGGAAGGTATGTTCTAAAATTGATGGTTGTTTGCTGTTTATTTGGTGGCCTGTTTGTGGTGGCAATGATGGACTCCGACACATGGTTTTATCCGGCGATTTGGTGTGGTGACAAGTCGGCGATGACAATAGAAGGGATGGTCAGCGATGACATGGTGGAATGGTTTCGACTCGTGGTTATTTTTGTTTGTGGTGTATGTTTTTTGTGTATTACGGTGGTGGTGATGGTCTCCAGTGGTCGACTTCTCTAGCGACTGACGTGATGATTGATCGACATCAGTGATGATGGTGATAGAATGACACGTTTGATGGGTGGGTTTCATAATGATGATGGTGGGAAATGTGATGTGACTTAGCCACTGTGGGTTCTCTCAACTCGAGGTCTCCTCAGGGTATGTGGTCTTTTGAATTTTGAATCTTCATTTTTGGACTCTTTGAATTCAAATCCCGCGTAAGGTGAAAGGTGTAAGGTGTTTTGGGTATAGTGTAAGGTGTTGTGGTTACTGATTCTATAAAGCAACTATTTAGAAAATGAAATAAAAATAGAATTTTCAGGAAGGCATGCAACAAATTACGTATTTTAACAAAATTAACATTCAATTCTAATTGTTATTTTTTAAGATAAATCATGCTCAAATCAATTAATTATCTTCTTTAATTAATCAATTATTTTATCTTAATTCTCATCCAAATTTCTTTAACATTCTTATCCATAATAATTTTAAACAAATTAAATATATTTATTTAAAATTAACTGTGTATATAAATTTACCTTAGAGGCAATATAGTGAGTACCCATTTGAACTACCCAACATGTATTATACTCTTATACTGTTTACTCTTGTGACATGTGGGCTACACGACTTATCACATAATTTCATGACATATAGTATCAACTTAATTATTACCTAGATTACATGATTTTTCTGTCACATGTTATGATTCAATGCATGTAGAGTAATAATTGCAATACGACTCATACATGATATTCAGATCCAAACATTACACATAAATTAATTATATATATATATATATATTAAAACCCATCACATAAAATGTACTATTAACTTAATAACCACACACAATTATATATTGATAAGGTTTATATAGTATAATAAATTAATTTTTAATTATATGTAATTTGGTAAAAGCATATGATGTATATAAGATAGCTACACAATTTGTTCTATTCTCACCATCTATCTGAGGCACACACCTAGGGACTCGATGTATAACCATGTCATGAAAAATATTGGAGTACACGATGTGTACATGGGATACATAGTGTGTGGTATATGAGTTACATGGTCACCGGTCAGATAGCCCGTGTAAGAAGATACATGACCTGTCTGTGACTTAAGGACTACACATCATGTATGGAAGTTACACGATGTGTACTCTGAGTAACCATGCACCAAGATGGCCTGATCAACACATGGTAAAAATTAAATGCATTGTGTGTCATAAAAACACCTTGAATTAATTCTAAATCAATTCTTGGTGCATTGAACAGTAGTACACGATGTGTACCTCTGAGTTACATGATGTGTACTCTTGTGTTATTCGGCCAGATTCCTTGACATCTTTGGATGAGTTCTTCAATTTTATTTCATTCATAAAATTAATTGATTTGATTATATTTATGAGAAACAAAAGAGGAAGAAGCAGATATCACAATTCTAATTTAAGAATGATTAAACTAGTACTGAAAACTAAATTATAAATGTGTATATCAATCAATGATATTTAAATAATTATAAATAATTATGTGACCACTCTAATACCACTTATAGGTTTCAGGTGTAGTGGAAGCATGTGATGGGTCATTCCCAACTTTTCTTTTTATTGCGATCAATGATTAATCCAAGATTTTACACAACATTTAATGTCATGATCAATGGAATTAAATAAAAGAATACAGATAAGGGATAAAATTTCATAACCAAGCACAAGATCATCACATATTATTTATAATTAATTTAAGTAATTAAATAATTACCTTGAATGAAATTATTTCTTCATTGATGGATATGATGACAAATATTCGATGCACCATTGTTGTGTTGAAGGAATCAAGGATAGATTCCCTCTAGCAGTGATACATTTATATTCCATGAATCTCTAAACATCATTATAGGAATCTCCAAGTGCTAGCATGGTAGATCCCATCACTTGTTTCGTTCTCCTTTGATCACCTCAAGAATCACTTCCAAAATATTCTTCTTTATCTCTCTCGACTCAAGAGTGGATGGTTGAGGAAAATTTCTCTCTATTCTTGGGAGAATTCTTGGAGAAGGGATCTCTTTAAGGCTTCAAGAGGATTCTTTGGATTCATTATGCACAACAAAACAAATGATTTTTATCTCTTGAAAAATAATATAATTGGGTTTATATACCATTAGGGTTAGAAATAAATAATTGAATAAGTGACATTTAATATTTATTTAATCCCTATAGACCCCCATGTCTATAATAATAATATTATTATTATTTCTCAACATGCTCTTAACTTGCAAATTTAATTAAATATTATTTAATCAAATAATATTAAATTTATATTATTTCTCACTAGACTATTAAATTCGATCCTCCATTCCTCCACAATATTTATCAGGTCTTAAACAATGACTTTATTTAATAAATAAATATCACTTCATTATTCACCAATAAATAAATAAATATTATATTCACTAAATAAAAATTAAATATTTATTAAATATTATGCTCACATAATATTCTCTCGAATAACTGGTGATAGAATATATGCGATCAGGAAAATATAAATAATTATTAAACTACATACGAGGATAATATTTATTCAACTTATTAAATAATAAATAATAATATATTATTTAATTGAGATTCTGGATACACTTAGTGTGTGATCCTCTAGGCTTCTTTTTTAGTGGCATTAGCCAAAGTAGCCTAAAGTCCAAGGTTAGAATTTAAAAACATGCCAAGACACCCATAGATAAAGAAGCTAATGTAATAATGACATAAAACCTTATACAGATGCTTAATGTGTAATATAATCCCTTTATCATGGTATCTCTAATCAAGTAGGTTGTATGCTGGTGCCATCAACCTATGTACTCGATGTATCTTTCTTTGACTTTCCGAAAATAAAACTTACCTATAGAACACCATGGACATGGACTTATTTAGACAATATAATTTCCATCAAAGGGCCTAAGATATCAACTTCCATTAAAGAATAGAAGGGAAAATCCTTTCTCGCATTATTCATTAATTCAATATTACTTGTGATATACCCTATCTCACCACAAACATATGTCATTAAGATTTTCATCAATACATCAAAGTACACAACTTATAATACTCATTAATAATAATATTAAAGTCTAAGGACCAATACACACAACTGCAGATAAGAACATCCAATGACACATATAAATGTGGATTTCCTACTACCAGGTCTCGTTATTATAATATCATACATCAGATATTAGCAAGGGTGTACACCATGAGAAGGTGAATCAATGTCCTATGAGTATACACCCTTGATAGCCTAAATCATTTGTGTCCCTCAAATGATTTCATCTGGCCATATAATATATATTTAAGAATACTGTTGTGGCACTTTTGGGTTCTCACCATCAGGGGGAACTACTATAACCTTTTAGTGCAACAACTACTCTTAATAAATTATCACATACTATGTTATGCATATGAGTAATCATGATGTGATAAGGAGTTTATTAATATTCAAAAACTATGAATAAAGGTTATCATAAGGTACACAAAAGTTGGTTCTAGGGACCAACTCTAACAACTTCAATGTTACTATGCAATCGAAGGCTTCTAGTGAAACAAGAAAAACATGCTACTGTTGGATGTCTAATGGTGTAAGATGATCTACCATTAGATATTTACAATGGTTTAAGATGAAATAAGAACGGTTAGTGACAATGAGTAGGAAGAAAAACATACAAGGATATGCTGGTTAAAAAAACTCTTATGAAAAAAAGATAAAGGAAGTTGCTACCATTGATACTGTACAACTTAAGGTGGTGTGTCCATTAGTGATGTACAACAATAGAAAAATAGAGAAGATACTAGTATATTAAATATGATACCATTAGATTAAAATAGTAGAAAAACATAGAATGGTGGCTTCTACTATCAGTAGAAAAAAATAATCCACTATTGAAGAAAATATACCGGTGGAAAAAATATTCCACCATTGAGAAATGGTTCTACCATTGGGGTCCAACAGTCAGCTATTTTAAAAAATCCACTGGTGAATGAGATCTACCAGTGATTAAAGATCTATCGGTGAGGAAATAAATGAATTTAATAAACAAGTGTAAATTATTTCAAAGCCTCTAGAGAAGGATTCAAACTAGTACTACATGACTAGTTGAGGTGTGTAGTGCGAGAGTTGGAAGTTGTTTGAAAGTATCAAGAAAGTGGGGAAGTGTGAACTAGTGAACTAAAATACACAAGCAAAGAATAAGACGATTGAATTTTTGAATAGGAGAAGCATGATAGTTCAAAATAAAACACGTGGGAGATTGAACAGTTGAGAAATATTTGATTCAACGATCGAGATCATGTATGAATTTTTTTAACTCAGATGAATAATGAAGTTTGATTGTTTTCCCACATCAAATCTGTGATGTAGAGAAGCAACAATATAATAAAAAAGATTCACCTTTCATGACTCAAGAAGTTAATGGGGTTTAACACCCACAACCCATCACTCACACACACATGCCTTATACACAGGCCCAACATGCTTACCAAGCCCAACCCATGCGCCTTCGAGCATGCTACACAGGCCTTATACATAGGCCCAGTCTTAGGCTTACCTATAACTATATGTGGCCTTCCAAAGGAAGACCTTCCCATGGGGTTGACTCATTGGGTCCCCTTAGTTTGGTTGTGGTCCAACCTTAGTGGCTCACAATAGATGACCCGTTTTTTTAGAAAATTGAAAAAAATATTAACAAACATTAAGTAAATTAAAATATAACAATCATTAAAACATTAACATAATTTTAAAACATTTACATAAAAATTATTAAAACTTGTAAACAAAGATGGCTAATTTATTATTTTTTTAGAATTTAATAAAATGTGAAGATAAAGTAATTTATCAAAAAAAATAATATCGTTAAAGTATTAAAACCAATTTCAAATGCTAACAAAATCTACCTTTTTGTAAATTACAAAACATTTAATTTATTACATTTTCAATAAAAATATCCCTCTTTTTAAAATTTATCAAAAATTATATTAGTATTTAATATAAAAAGAGACTACCTTTTAATCAAAATTAATAACTTTAAAAGTAATAGAGTAGAATATTGTTATAAGATTAAACATATAGTTACATTATTTAATAAAAGTAGCGTTAAGATGGAGTAAAAGTTAAAAAATTCATTTTAAAATAGAAATATCTAATTAACATTTAATAAGAGTAGATAAATAACATTAAATTACAAAGCACATGTAAAAAGATATTTAAGAACATTGATTATACTAAACAGATATTTTAAGGTTCTAACATACCCAATTCAAATTTCATTTTCTCAAATTTAACAGAATATAAGGGTTTAGTGAAAATATTAGCTAAATATTTCTCACTAGGAAAAAATTTTAAAAAATATCCCCTTTATTTAAATGATCCCTAAGAAAATTAAATCTACCATCTATGTGTTTAGTTCTAGAGTGTTGAAGAGGGTTTTTAGAAATTGAAACAACACTTGAGTTATCTCAATAAATAGGAATTTTATAAAAACTGATATTAAAATCATACAAACTTTGTTTTACATCAATATATTTATCCTCAACTATTGATAGTTCTTCTAAAAGTTATTTCTTATAACTCTATGGAATTAAAATTCTTCTTAAAAAGTGACACATGCCTATAGTGGTTTTCCGATCAGGTCTGCAACCTCCAAAGTCAAAACCAGAGTACAATAGTAAATCAAAACAGTTCTCATTAGAATAGAATAATCTAGTACACACATTGCCCTTAATATATCTAATTACACTTTTAATAGATTTAATATGACTTTATTTGGGGTTTAACTAAAACCTAGCACACAAGAAAACTGAGAAAATGATGTCTAGTCTAGAAGAAATGAGATACAATAGACTTACTATCATGCCTCTATATATTTTAATATCAACCAACTTTCCTGGCTCATCTAAGTATAATTTGGAATTAGTTTTCATTATTGTTTTCATTGATTTACTAGAATCAAGTCCAAACCTCTTTATACTTAGCTTGATTTAAGAAAATATAATATTTACTTTGATTAATTTTTAAACCAAGGAAAATTTTTAGTTCTCCCATTAAGATCATATAAAATTCACTAGTCATAAGTTTAAAAAAATCACCACAAAGAGGATAATTTTTTGAACCTAATATTATATCATCAACATATATCTGTATAATTTGTATATCATTTGAAGCTCTTTTTATAAACAATTTTTTATCAATCTTACCTTTTATAAAATCATTTTGTAATAAAAACTATTTAAGTATTTCATACCAAGTTCTTGGAGATCTCTTGAGACCATATAAGGCTTTATTATGCTTAAAAACATGATTTAGAAACTTATAATTTTCAAATCTAGGGGGTTTTCTAACATAGACTTCCTCTAAAAAAATTCCATTTTAAAAGGCACTTTTTACATCCATTTGGAATAATTTGATGTTTTGAAAAATAATAAAGGTAATAAAATTCTAATTGATTTTATCCTAGAAATAGGAGAAAAATAATCATCAAAGTCAATTCCCTCTTCCTTGGAATAACCTTGAGTTACTAGTCTTTCTTTATTTTTAACTATATTTCCAGCTTCATCAAGTTTATTATGAAAAATCCATTTAGTTCTTATAATAGTCTTTTTGGAAAATTAACTAAATACCACAAAATTGATTTAATTAATCATGAATAGAATCAATACAATTTGAATCAATTAAATCATTTTCAACATTAACATGAACAAAATCAGCAACAAAATCATAATTTTCAAAGTAAATTAAAAAAAATTCTAGGTAGAATTCTAGATTCTACATTACTAATTAATCTTTCAATTGTATGGTCTTTAAGATTTTCCATTCATTAGGATCATTTTGTGAATAGATATGCTCCACCTCAATTGATGCATTATCATTATCTTAGTCATTATCTTCACCAAAATTAAATTCTTTAAACTAATCATTTTCTTTGTTTGATTCAGAATCCTGATTATTAGATTTTTTTTCATTAAACTTAACATGAAAAGATTCTTCAACCACTAATTTTTTCTTATTGAAAACTCTATAATAATTTTTAGCATTTTAATATCCTAAAAATATCCATTAATCTGATTTAGATTCAAATTTTTCTAAATTATCTTTTGTTTTTAATATAAACACTTTAAATCCAAACACCCTGAAATATCCAACTTTAGGTTTAAACCCTTTAAAAAGTTTATAAGGGGTCTTATTTAGGAAATTTATTATAGAAAATATATTTAAAACATGGTAAGATGTATTTACATATTCTTCTAAAAAGTATTTAGGTACAATAAATTCCATTAGCAAGGACCAAGCCATTTCTTGAATAGATTTGTTATTTCTTTCTACCACACCATTCTATTGTGGTCTCCTAAGAACTGATAAATAATGTTTATATCCATTTGATTCACAAAATTTATCAAATTATAAATTTATAAATTCACCCAACTCTATCACTTTTAATAGAGATAATTTATATATTTTTGAAATTTTGAATAAGCTTACTGAAAGTAAAAACATTGTATAAAGTTTCATTTTTATGAGTTAAGAAAAAAATCCATAAGAATCTACTATAATCATATAAAATTTAAAATGCAGAATTATTACCAAAAATAATAATAAGTTTTATTGGTCCAAACAATTCAAGATGTACTAATTCAAAACATATAGCAGTACTAACATCATTTATTGATTTAAATTTTTCTTTGTGTTTCTTACCTTTTAAATAGGAATCACACATGAAGTATTTACTTATATGTAACTTAGGAAGTTATAGAACCTATTCATGCTTTGACAGTTTGATAAACAGTTTTAAATATTCATGCCTAAGCCTCTTATTACATATAATGTCATTTGCTTCTACAACATTCAAACACTTAACCTTTTGTTTGGTTATATCAGAAAAATAAATACTGTATACATTTTATTTTCTATTTGAAGAAAATAAAACCAATTGATTTTTCATAACAATACATTTATCATTTTTAAATATAAAATTTAATCCATCATCACATACCTATGATATACTTATAATATTTTGTTTTAAATAAAGTACATGTAATACTTTTTAAACAATAACAATTTAAAAAAAACTAACTTCACCAATAACTTTAATCTAACCTTTAGAGTTGTCTCCAAATGAGACATGGTCATCATCACATGAATTAAATGATATAAATTTTGAAATATCACCTATCACATGCCTGGAGAAGCCACTATCTAAGTACCATGAGTCATTGAGACTTCTAAGGAAGATTTCCTGAAATTAAAAAAATCAAACAAACTATTTTGGTACCTACGCTAACTTGGGTCCAAATATATTAGTAATAAAAAACTTTAACACCCGAATTGATTTAAAGAATTTATTAGTGTGGTGATTAGACAATAAATATCTATAAATTAATGTTTTAGTATTTCCAAATGAATGTGTAAATCTTACTTAACACTCATTAGAATAATTACCTTTCATTCTACATTTAAAACAAGTTACACTGGAAATAATTCCTTTTGAGATTTTAACAAAGTTAGTTTTATTTAAACTTTTTGTTAAACTATTATATTCAAAACCATTTTATTTGGGTTTATATTAATTAAATACATCATTATATCATATATATTTTTTACCTTTTACAAAAATAGATGAATCATATTTACTATTAACAACTTAATTTTTCAAATACATATTCTCTTTTTGAATAGTTTCTAAATCTATAAAAACTTTTTCATTGGATCTAGAAGTTGTGTTTATTAATTTCTTATTTTCTTGATTTAATTTTTTACATTAATTTTATACTTTAGTAAGATCATCTAAAACTAAATTAAATCTTCCATCTTGATCTTTATCATTTACTGCTATAATGTTTTTAATCCTTTCATTTTCCTCTTTTAATTTTAGCAGCTCAGAATCATAACCCTATTTAGTTTTATCATTCTGGGAAACATAGATTTTTAGTTTTTCAAATTACATTTTAAATTTATCATTTTTTTAATAAACTTATTATTTTAATTTTTAAGTCAGTATACTTTTCAATCATCAGGACTACATCCCTTTTTAATTCTTCATTATCTTTAAATAATTGTTTAACTTTGGGATTTACAAAATCAGAATCAGAACATGAATCAGAAACAATTTCAGTTTCATTTCCAAATAATAAATTATATTCATCATTTCCAGGAGTTATTAACTGATTAAAGAGTGAATTATTTACCTCATATTGAATACCCATAAGGGAATGATTCCCTATATCCTCTTCACCTCTAGAATCACCACTTGAGTCATAACTATTTGAGCAGTCCCAACCTCCAAACAAATATTTTTTTTCTTTTATTTTTTTCTATTTTTCTTTATTTGGATGTTTGAGTTTAGGGAAATCAGTCCTTATATGACCTTTCTTCCAATACTCATAATAAGTTAATTCTAAAAAATCATTATTTTTATTAGTATTACCTTTCTTATTGTCCTTTATAGACTTCCTCTTGAACTTCCTCTTTCCACATTTGTTTTTCATGAACATGAAAAACTTCTCACTAAAGTGATCCATATCCTTGTCACTTTCCCATAACTTAGATTCAAAAGCATTATAGGCATCAATAACATTAGATTTAAATGCAATACCATTTCTTTTAGGAGACTTCTCATCAACAATATTTTTCAACTGTAACTCATACTACAATAAAGATCCTATTAATTCATCTAAAGTATACTACTTAAAATCCTTACTCTCATTGATGACCACCTTCCTCACATGTTGTATTTTTGTAAGAGATCTCTTTACTCTCTCCACTTGAGTTGTGTTTTCCAAAACTTCTCTAAGAAAATTCATACCATTAAAAATACTAGTAAACCAATGGAACATCTGGTTTACATATTCTTCATATCCTATCTTTAAGACCTAGTATTCTTCTCAAAGTATTCCTATTTTGGTTCTCTTGAGCTTGTCAGTCCCATAATGAGTCACTTGAATCATACTCCATATATCATAGGCTGTCTTACAAGCTAAAACATAGATATAGACACTTAAACTTATAATACAGTATATATTTTTTATTTTATAATTCAAAACATATTTTACTATGTCATTACCTACTAGCATCTCAAGATCAACTTTGAGTAGCTCATATAGCTTATCCATGATGGTCCAATGATCCACACTTATATCTTTTAAGTAGGATTCTATTATTTCTTGCTAGTATCCATAGTCACTTCTATAAAATAATGAGGTTTTCTATGGAATCCAGCCACCATTGGCATTAAAACCTACCATCTTAAAAGAAATCTTTTCTTTTATTCCTTATACTGTTAAGTCTAGGATATCAGGTTAGCATAGAGTTAAAAATAAGGAATAGAAATAATCATAGAGGCTAACTATCATTTAAGGAAGGTTATACCATATGATACCAATTGTTGGATTGACAGTGATAAAAAATATGACTATAGGGAGGGAGGGGTGAATATTCATTTTAAAAATTTAAGGATAAAATAATCAGAGTTTATAAAATAAAAGAACTATAGTGATTATAGTGTTATTGAAAAGAGTTTCAGTAGAAATAAAAAGAAAGAACACCAATATTTATAGTGGTTTAGATCACAAAGATCCTAGTAAACTCTTAAACCTCCTCTACTCCTTTGTGAGATTGATACCCACTAATAACCTCACTTTTAAAGGTGTAAAAACCTTGTTATAGACACTACATTTTACAAGAACCCTGAGGCACAACCTAGTATTTTTACATGAGACTCAACCTTGTATGCTTACTTGAATTTTTATTGGGAGTCACAACCCAGAATTCCTTTTTGGTGGTGTAATATCCATATGATGCAAGACCTATTTTTATGGGGAATATCATAAACTATATATGAACATGTTCACAAATAGATAAATAAAGAAAGTAAAACAAAGAAAAAAAATAAAATTAAACCCAGTAGAAAGATCAAATGATGTCGAAGATGATGAATCTCGATGATCGTTGATAATTTTAGTTGAAGAAGGTTTAATGTTGAAGTTCTTATATTATCATAGTCATGGAACACGAATCACAAAAGTTTATTGAACAAATTGAGAGCAGTAAGAATTTTCGAAGTTGTATCACAAGTAATCCTTTGAATGATGTTCACTAGAATTTGTTTTATGCCTTGAATATGTATCTCGAATCATTAATACAAAGATATTCTAAAATCATGTCCATGTATAATAACTACATGACACTTTTTATGTGTATAACAATAATATAATATTACTATTGCCTTTGTTTGTAAAAGTTGCACTGAAAAACAGAGAAAAAATGCACTTTATATTTATTCATGAAATATTAATATAAAACAATTAATACTATACGTATAATGATTGTAAACAATTCAAAATTATGAAACAATAAAAATAAAAATATAATATTCTAGATTATAAAGACAGTAAAAATTGTAGTAAAATAGCGCATTGTAACTGCATGTATATGTATATAGAAAATATGATTAGAATTAATTTTTACACAAAATTTCAATTCAATTTCAAAAAAATATAATAAAAAAATTAACAAAAAATTTATTTTAATAAAAAAAATAAAAATAATGAATAAAAATTTTAGAAAACAAAATTTTAACTAATGTTGAAATAATTTTTTTTCTGGCAGTATATTGATCCTGGTACCATTGGTGAAAATCCACCATTGAAAACATAGAGCGGTAGATTATTATTCTATTGGTAAAATAGAGAGAGGTGACATAATTATGCTACCACTAAAACAGATATCAGTGGTAGAATTATTCTACCGGTGAAAAAAAATGATCTACTATTGGGTGTCCAACAGTTAAAAAACAAAGAAGATCTACCATTGCAATTAGAGGTATAAAAAATAAAATTTAACCTAAATAAGGATATTTACATGATATTGTGCAACTGAAGGCTTATGGATAAATAAGAAAAACATGTTGTAGTTGGATTTCCAATGATGGTAGATGATCTACCATTAGAGATTTCCAACGGTGGCAAATGAAATAAGAACAACCAATGATAAAGAGTATGAATAAAAATGTGCAAGAAGATATTGGTTCAAAACAAAAACTTATGAAACAAAGATGAAGGAATATAATACCATTGCTACTGTTCAATTTAAGGTGGTTTTACTATTGGTGATGCCCAATAGTAGAAAAATAGAGAAGCTACCAGTAAATGAAATATGCTACCATTGCATTTAAATGGTAGAAAAATAGAGAATGGTGGGTTCTCCCACCAATGGAAAGAAATATACTATAGAATAAAACATATCGGTGGAAAAAACATTGCACCATTGAGTAATGGTGCTACCATTGGGGTCAAACAGTCAACAATTTTAAAATATCCACAAGTGAACATGATCTACTAGTGATGAAAGATCTATCGGTGGGAAAAATATATTCTAATTAATTTAAGAAATAAGTGCAACTTACATTTAATCCATCAGAGAAGGATTTGAACCGGTACTACATACTGAGTCGAGGTGTTCATTGTGATAGATGAAAGTTGTTTTGAAAGTATAAAGTAAGTGAGGCTATGTGAACCATTGAACTGAATGACGTAGGAGTGGAATATGATGACAAATTTTTTTAATAGGAGAAGCATGGGAGTTTAAAATAAAATGCGTGGGGGATTTAACAATTGAGAAAGATTTGATCTGATGGATGAGATCATGTCTTAGTTTTTTTTAACTCGGATTAATAGTGAAGTATGATCACTATCCCACATCGAATCTGTAATGCATAGAAGTAGTGGTATAATAAACAAGTGGTACCTTTCATTGCTTGAGTTGTCAGTGAGGTTCAGCACCTGCACCCCATCACTCACACACACGAGCCTTATACATGGGCCTGATGAGCTTACCAATTCCAACCCATTCACCTTCAAGCATGATACACAAGCCTTATAAACAGTCTCAGTTGTAGGCTTATCTTTGTCTCTATATGGGCTTCTAAAAGTAGGCCTTCCCACATGATTGACTCATTGGGTCCCCTTAGTGTGGTTGAGGGCCAACCTTAGTGGCTCATAATAGATAACCTATTTTTTAGATAAGGGAAAAACCATTAAAAAACATTAAGTAAATTAAAATATAACAATCATTAAAACATCAACATAATTTTAAAACATTTGCATAAACATTATTAAAACTTGTAAACAATGGTTATCAATTTATTTAAACAATTTTGAATTTAATAAAATATGAAGAGAGGGTAATTTATCAAAACAAATAATATTGTTAAAGTATTAGAACCACTCTCAAATACTAACAAGTTTCTTAGATACCAAATCTCTCTTTAATCTTTCTCTTTTTCATATGAGGTACTATCATACCATAGACAAAAAAGTGAACCTCATCTAAAAATCGGATGATTTAGCTTAGATCATGGATACACTACGAAGGTGAGATGATTTTGTTTTCCACTTTGATGATATTTATCAAACTCATTATATGAAGATCAAAAAGTTTTAGTGGCTCCTTAGTGTATGGTACAAACATTTACAAAATTACTCTTCATTTCATTATCTTACATAAGTTTCATATACCGTGCATGATAGATTTACGCATTTGGTTTCTAAATGCTTCTATTGTGTCATATAAGTGTTATTAGATTCTTATGAAACCCAAAAATGGTATTATATTGAACTAATGGATTTGATATATGAAATCTATAATGGAAATGGAGAAGAAACCCAAAATATAGCATCGATATTTTAGTTTTATCAAAAATTTGGAAAAGGGGTTACCCTTACGCAGTTGGGCTACGTAACGGTAACCAAGGATTTACCCTTACAAATCTCAATAGTGTAACAGTAGCCAATGCATTACTTATAAATAAATATTATCTCTAACATAAAGGTATCCCTTTATTACCCTTATATAAGTAAAGAAAATCGAGGCTTACCTTTATGTGAAGGGTTCTCGTAAAGGTAGTTTGTATTTGTAATACCTTGATATTTTTTGAAATATATATTTTTAAAATAAATTTAATCCTTTCTACACTTTTCATTAAACACGACACTATGTATAACTTGTGTGACATGAAACATCGAGTTTAAATGAAACATGACATGCTATTAAAATATTATTATTTATTACTTATCACCTAACTGTTGGAATGACGAGTATGAATATGATTAAGTAAATTTTAAAAATATATGGTTTACACATGTATATATAATGAATTATTTGGTGACTAATTAATTATAAATGAAAATAAAACCATTTGAAAAAAAAGTAAACCTTTTTTTTAAAAAACTTTCACTACTACAAATTGCATGAAATACAACACTACCCTTTATCAGTGGTATCAAAAATCACTGATAAAGGGTGATTTTATCAGCGCTAAGAAAACACTAATAAATCTCCCATTTATTGACACTTTTTACTGGCGCTAATAAAGAACATATTTCATAAAAAATTTATACATCATTAAAAATAATATAATAATTTATAATTTTTTTTATATTTATATAAATAGAATATATTTTATTAAATATGATTTATATAAGACCAAATACGCATTTATGCTTAATATATAATATATTTAGTGAACAAATATTATAAACTAATTAAAAAATATTATTAATCAATAATTTTCTAATCATTTTTGAGTAATAGTCATTTAATAACAATTGGATGATATAAAAATTAAATAAATAAATGAACGGTCTAACATAAGTTGAAAACATGACTTGAGAACTTCAAATGACCATAACTTTTGATCCATGTGTCCATTTGAGATATAACATATATCAAATCAAAGCATGTGAATATATCTACACCATGTTGACCTAGGGGGACCTATGTCACTATTTTTTCTAGGTAAAAAGGTCCAAAAATACCTCCAAAACTGAGTTTTTAGTTGGGATGACCTAATTTTTTCATATTCGATGGGATTTAAACTTCGTCTAAGAGAGTATTTTTGTCCTTTTTTAGTGGAGACTAAATTTATTCTCAAGGATTACATTCATATATATATTATGGTTTGGAAATTTTATCATTTTTCATTGTGTAGTTTTATTTATAATTAAATATATGCATATTTTCTTATATTTACATATAATAAATCAATTATATAATTAAAAATTTAAAAATATTTACATAAAAATATATTTTTAAATATATAAACCATATGGAAATAAATATTTATCATTCATTTTATTTAAAATAAAAAATTATCCATTTTATTTACCTTATAATAATGCATTAATATATATACACACACCTAAGTATTGTTTATATATAAACACGCATGTGTCAATAAATAGATATATATGCATATATTATAATATATGTAAATAAATACATATATGTTAATATTTGTGCGTGTATGTGAGAAATATAAATGTGTACATGTGCATGTAAATATGTGTGTATGTATTGTGTATATACAATATATATAAATGTATTTTTATAAATCTATAATTATCATTAAATATAGTATATAAATGTATTTACAGTATATATTTATAAATACATTATAAAAAAAATTATATCTAAATATACAATTATATCTAAATATGGATAAATATATATGTAAATATATGTACATATAAATATATATGTAATTTATAAAATATATATCTAAATATACAATATAAATACATATTTTAAAAACACATTTAAAAATAATTATAAAAATCCTATAGAATTAGTTATTATCCATTTTATTCAAAAAAACATCAAACCATTTTTTACATTATAAAAATATAAGAATATATATATACTTATATAAATGTATATATAATGTTTATATATACTTATGTGTGAGTATTAATTAAAAAATATACATTTATATTTATACTCTAATATATGTAAATAAATATTAATATATAATATATTTAAATAAATTTAAGTATATATATATCACACACACACACATGCGCGTTCACAAACACACATGCGTGTTTACAAACACACACAAACATATATTTTATAAATGTATTTAAATATATATATATATATATATATATATGAATAAAAAAGATGTACTTAAATATATACAAATAAATTGAAATATTTTAAAGTGTATAATAAAACAAGGTATGATAGTTGTAAAGGGGTTCACATTATAGAAGGTAGGTCATAGGTTCAAGTCTAGACATGAGTGAGTGGCTGAGCAAATTTATAGCATTAGGAAAGGTGGTTCGCGAGCACTGTTAAAGGGGTGGGGGTTCATGAGAGTGGGTGATAGGTTGTTAGGGGTAATGGATATCACTAAGAAATGGGGATCATGCACGTTGAGAATGGGGGGGGGTCATGTAAAAAAATATATTTTTTTTCAAATTTTATCAGTGCTTTTTTCTAGCACTAATAAAGACACCCTTTATCAGCACTAAAAAAACACTGATAAAGGGTGAATTTATTAGTGATTTTTTAGAAAAGATAAAGGGTGAATTTATTATATATTTTTTCTATCACTGATAAAGGTAATTTTTAACATCTCTTAGGTTTTCAATGCTTTCTTATCACTAATAAATCCTCTTTCTAGTGTTGTTAAAAGCGTGTTCTGTAGTAGTGTATTTTTACGCACACAAACACATTTTACCCTAAAAATAAAAAAATAACTTTTGGTAAATGATTTTAATTAAATGTATATTTTATATATTTAATAAAATGTTTAACATTCATCTTATGTGTCTTTCAGACAAGAGATAAGCATAAATCAAAATTTATGCTTAAGAACTATATTTTTCTAAAAAATGGTTTTGCCACATTTTGTGCACTTATTTTAAAATAAATTTTTGAAAATTTTAAAAAATTAATTTGATAAAATAAAACTTATTTTTTAAATCATAATTTCAAAATTATCTTAGGGTGATTTTTTGGTATTTTTTAGAAAATAATAATGTTTGATAAATAGTAAAAAATATTGATTTTTATTGAAAACCACCTTTTCATTTAAAGAATTTATAAGGTTATTTTTTGTTTTAAAATGTGTTTAAAAGTAAAATTAGTTCAATTATATATTTATTAATCCAATTTAGTTCATTATAATAAATTTCATATTGAATTTTTATATAAGAACTTTTTAAACTTTTGAACATTTTCTCTTTGCCTGAATGGCACGAAGGCCTTCGTTTTTATTGATTTTTGATAACCCCCCTTTCAAGGGATAATGGGGAACTCTTACAAGGCCCGTAGGCTCAGAGATTACAAGGCCCATAGGCTTAGGATATTACATGACCCTAAGGTCTTAAGGAATTCAACTAGACTATCTACAAGGAACTGCACCTCCCCAGCATCGGCATCGTGATAGTAACTCTCCACCTTCACATGACCGTCTGGCTAGGCTTCCCGTGAAAGCACAGATTGGTCCCGATGGCATAACCATACCCTCTCATTCTAAAAATCCATTTGGCTCTACTCTAGTGAGTGTACCTACTTTGAATCCTCTTCTGGGGATTCTCCTTTTTGTAGAGTCTGTCTGGGGAAACTGCATGTGGCCCGAAGGCCTTGAGGTCGCCCGAAGGCCTTAAAGGTGGCCCGAAAGCCCTACTAACCCGAAGGCCTAGGTGGCCCAAAATCCTTAAGGACTCCAAGAAAAAAACTATGACACAAGGTGAATAGTTCTAGCTATGACAGTACCAAATAGTGCCTGCTACAGTGCTGCTACAGTGCCCATACAATGTACAGTTTTGCTACAATACCTGCACAGTGTACAATCCCGCTACAGTACCACACAGTTTACAGTCTGCTATAGTGCCTGCTATAGTACCTACTACAATACTTCTATAGTACCCAGAAATATTCCTCTACCTGGTTTTGAACCTAGGTCTCATGGATGCACTTAAGGATACCTCACCAACTGGGCTGAGGCTCATGTGCGAACATTTTCTCTTTGAAAACCTACTTTCTCATCACATCTGTGGGTTTGATTTTAAATTAAATTATGTCACTTTTGTGAGTTGAATTTGAAAAAATTAATATCATATTTGGAATAAGAATAATTTATATTATCTAATAATGTCAACTTAATTTTTGACCATAATGAATAGTAAAAATAGTAAAAAAATTATTTACCGCAGTTAAGGTAAAAATGGGTTTATTGGGGGTTAAAATAAAAATATAAGGATTAAAAATGAACCAAAACTTTTCCAAAACCCATTTTATAGCCGTGTTTAGACCTTATCACCTCTAAGGTTCGACAATGACCCACTTTGGAGCCTTGTTTCATATAAAACATGTGGGAACACCTTATTCTTTTCAAAAAATTACAAGTGTGCCACTCACCTCACTTATAAAAGTCCACCCCATATCCTCTCTTATTAACACTTCCAAACCCATTTTTAGGCCAATTTATACCCAAAAAACTCCCTTAATTCACTCCTATAATCCTAGAAACCTTATTTTAGTCATAAATCCAACCTAATAATCCTTTTGGTGTAAACCAAAAGAAGTTGTCCGAAGAAGAGGTAACATTCCTAATTGAGTGTTTTATTTTATTTCTTCCATCACTTAATTAAATTATTATTAAATAATGATGATATAATAAAATAATTATCTTAAATATAATTATATGTTATTATGTTAATTTAATAACTTAAACCCTTCTCCTATTCAATAAAACGAGATACAAAATCATCATTCATGTGTATGATGAACTACCACCTCGCGAACTGATGCTATTCATTTTCCTCCACCACCTCTCATGGATAGATATAATGATGGATTTAATGTTTTTATATTATATTTATGATATTATTATACATTTTTAATTATAATAACACATCTACCATCTTACTTACCAAACCATTAGAAAACAATAACGACACTCATGTGTATGACGAACTACCGCCTTGCAAACCAACATGATGCGATTTTCATTTATATTTTACTTGGATGGTAATAAGTATAGATTAAATGAATATATATGATAATTTTAACATAATTATACTTATTAAATTATGATAAAATATATACCTTCTTACTTTCCATTCCATAGAGGATACGATAACGTTGTTCGTGTGTACGGTGGACTACCGTTTCACAAAGCGATGTGATTCATTTTTCACTAACATTTTCCATGGAAGTTAATTAGGGTAAATTTAATGAATATATATAATATATATGACATAAAAATTATTTTATAATTGTAATATATTATTTATCTTTCTTTCATTTAATTCGTTGAGAAAATGAAAAGAACGTTCTTGTATACGTACGACCTATCGTCTCCATAAATGGTGTATTTCATTTTTATCTCCAAATTTTATGGATATATATATATAATGAATATATATGATATTTATATCATAGTTGAAATTCTGGATATGATTAATTAATAATATCTCTGACCTTATTCAACTTACCAAAGTGATTTTGGACATATGATCTGTTTATTGTTAAAACGTACGACGTGGAATTAATTGGTTTAGTAATTGAATATGACACGATAACAATTAAAATAAAAGAAATAATAAATTTGAAAAGGTTATTAAGCAAGTAAATAATTAACTTAAGTTTATTATTCAAGGAGATAGAAGAACACATGTGACAAATTAGGCTCGAGGTATGGGGTCTCTCTAAACCACCCTTTCCTTCAGGATATGAAATTTCTCTCTCTCTCTCTAACTCACTTTATCTCCCTATTAATGTTATGTAATGATTCTAAATTATATATATATACCTCTCATATATACCTATATTATTATTTCTTCCTTTTATGGGGTAATACATGTCTTAGATCATTTCCCAAATGCCTTCATTATGAAATTTCCTTTGTTTATGATATGAAGCAAGATTCTGAAACCCATTTTATTCCCATGGGTAATTATTATGTTATGACTTATGATTGAGTAATTTATGTGGAATAGATAGATCATGAATGTAATGACCCAACCTAGGTGCCACACACTGGAAACCCAAGTCGAACTGCCATGTGACCTCAAGCATGCCTCCCCGTACACCAAAGATCATTGACTAGGACCGAGGGTCTGATAAGTCGATCATGGGGAGACTATACCCTCTTTTATCAGAGTAATACACAAAAAAAAAACAATAGAAGAATAATAAATAACCATAAAAAATACCAATATCTCAATATAATCAAATTAGTAAATACAATATACAACTAAAAAAAACATGCCATGCTAATGTCAGTGTCAAGTGTCTAAAATGAAAACTAAAAATAAAGACACTGATGACTCCCAAGTGGGTCCTAAACCACATCTAGTTCCATAATCCAGGTTTTATCCCAAAATCTGCAATCTAACCTAGGACCTTTTCCCTTAACCTATCCTATAATAATAAAGTCTATTCGGGTACCGATCAAGAAACCCAATTAAGGGGTGAGTAAAACTCGGTAGACCACCACTAATGATGTATAAAACAAATCCAATCAATAAAAGTGTATGAAATTGTATAAATAAATAAGTACAATGCATAAACAAACAGTTATCACATTATCAAAATATCCTTTATTTAACCATATTAACTTCCCGGGTTCCCGTAGGCACCCATACCTCAATACCTACTTCGGTTCATGCCAGAGCCCAAAGTATGTTCGAAGGATATCATGTCTCAGAATTACATTATTACCATTCTTTAATTCACACATTAGAATGAACATGTTTCCATTCTTTAATTCTTACTTGAATGCCCACGTTACCATTCATACTTCACACATTAGAATGACCATGTTTCCATTCTTTAATTCATACTTGAATAACCATGTTACCATTCATACTTCACACATTATAATGACCATGCTCCCATTATTTAATTCATAATAAAATTACCATGTTACCATTCATCAACACATAATTAATTCAAGAACTAATTATCCACATAAATTCCATTATTAATTCGACTATTAGTTAAAAAAACCCCATTAGTTAATTTAATAATTAAATAATAATATTAATAACATTAACTAATTAAATAATTAATTAATCATATCAATATCATTACTAATTAAAAAATTATTTCACCACACAATTCTCCTTAATTGATTCCCCAATTAATTAATAACTTCAATCCCATTAATTAATTTAACAACTAATTAATCAATATTCTCAACTAAAAATCCCATAATTAATTTTCATAATTTATTATATTATTCAAAATTTCAATTATTTATAATTAATTTCATATTTAATTATATAAATCTATAATGTCAATATCATATAATTAATTCCACAATTAATTATTCCTAGAAAAAAATCACAATTCCGTTATTAAATAATTTACCCTAATTAATTAATTTAATCAAGAACTTAAATTGCTAAAAAAATATATAAATTATACAATTTTCATACATGTAATCAAAATCATGACTATAAGATTTGAATATTAGACCACCCACCTCAAAATCGTCCATGAACAATCGCCCAATGGAAATCCCCAAAAAGTTGAGCGACACAATGATGTAGAACGAGATCCAAGTATTTAAAACCTAAATCAAGATCTTATAAATATATATCTAGATCTAAAATTGTAGATCTAGATCCCACCAAATAGATTTATATCTAACCAAATAGAGGGTTACTTCGCTGAAAGAAAGCAAGAAGAATGGGAAACGAATCGGGATAGGATTCATTTACTGAGAGAGGAGCATACCTTCGATATGGGATTATAATCAAGAAGAATGAAGGTTATGATGACTTGGAATTGGTATGGAGATTTCTAAAAGTGTAAAAGACCTCATAGGGCCAAATGGGGGTTGATTTGGGATTAAAATGGGGGTTCAGGTAAATAGAAATATAATTTTTAGGCTAAATTAATTCCCATGTACGGTTTGCTGGGAAGGGATGCATGGTTTCCCCTAACCGTGCACCTCATTTATAGGTGTGCATAGTTACTCCCAAGAGGGTGCATGTCTTGAAAAACTGTGTGCCAATCATGAGAAACCCCACTGTCCAGGGTTGTACAGTTTGCTGAGATGGGGTGCATAGTTTTCCCTAACTGCATGCCAACCATGCAATGCACCTTTTTCTTCTATTGTTTCTCAAATTTTCACCCAAATTCACCCCAAGGTAAAACCCGAATGAAAATTACTCAAATAGAAACAAAATATCACCTATAAATGACCCCAATACAACTCCAAAAAGGCCAAGATATTAAAATCTCCCCACCTTATAATAGATCATCCTCAAGATTCACTCCCAATAATCTATAAGATTATGAGCCAAAAAATTTGGGCCATTGAGACCTCATATCTACTTCCCTTTCTCACATTTCCTTCTACACACACCTGTGTTGCCACAACACATGAATTATCATCACAATCTTTCCCTCAAACACCTTTCTTACTGTGATCCAACACACCTATCAGATGCTCCTCAAAGGATGCATCTATATTAATCTCAATATCATCTATACCGATCACATGAGAAGGTAAAGGGTGATACCGCCATAGTTATGATACATGGAAAATTTCATGCATAAAACCATATCTCTATGGAAGATCCAATCGGTATGACACCAACTTGATTCTCTCCACAACCTCAAATGGTCTGATGAATCTAGGTTCTAACTTACCCTGTGTCCATATCCTGAGGTGACCCAATATAGGAGATACCTGAAGGTATAAACGGTCACCCTCTATAAACTCTAGGGGTCATCGATGTCTATCAATATAAAAATTCTATATACTCTGAGTCATAACTATACACTTCCGAATTAGCTGCACCTGGTCCTACATATCATGTATGAGACTCAGTCCTAATAACTTTGACTCACCTACCTCTATACAACATAAGGTTAATCCACATGCCTTACTATAAAGGACCTCATATTATTCCATATGTATAGTTTCCTGATAACTGTTGTTATAGGAAAAATCCACTAAAGTCAAGTTCTTCTCTCAAGACTCACCAAAGTCAAGGAAACACACCCGTATCATATCCTAAATCACATGTATAGTACATTCTGAATTCCCATCTATCTATGGGTGGAAGGATATACTCAATAACCGAGCACCTTCTACAAGCCCTACTATAAGTGTGAAGTGATGCATGAGTCATGATCTAAAAATATATTTCGTGGCACCCCATGCATATAGACTATCTCCCAAACATACAAGTCTCCCAACTACTCCACTAAGAAAGTCTCCTGTATAGAAAAGAAATGCGCTACTTTCACCAGTCAATCCATAATAACACAAATAGTGTCATTATTCCTTGGTATCTTTGGGAGGCCCACCACAAAATCCATTGTCACATTATCCCACTTCCATTATAGAATGGGAAATGGATGCAACAAACCTCCATGTTATTGATGCTCTTCCTTCACCAGCTGATAGGTGTAGCATTATGTTATAAACCCTGCTATTTACTTTTTCATTCCTAGACACAAAAAATGTCTTCATAGGTCATGGTACATTTTGGTCACACCTGGATGTACCACCCACTTCAAGACATGAAATTACCACATGAGCCCCTCGTGCATGCTCATTGGCACAATGAACCAAATTTTGATGTAGATGATCTCATCATCATAAATGCTCCAATATGAAGGTGACTCCCTACCTTCAAGGATTTCTCTAAAGGTCAATCATTCTATATCCTGATACTATTTGTCTTAGATCCATCTCAAAGGTGTAGAATCCACCGAAACTGATATAAGAATCATCTATTCCTAACTCTCTGAAACCACAACGTGCATCTCGACTGACAAAGTCATCATCTTCCATTTAGCACTAGACTCTTGAATCATCTGAGTCTGAGTTTTCCTACTCAAATCATCAATAACACTGTTCCCATTTCTAGGAGCACATGGAAACTCAAAATTTAAAGAATACATATACTCAAACCAACTACACTATCAAAGATTCAAATCTCACTGTGAAAAGATACACTTTAAGCTCTTGTGGTCTGTATACATAGTAAAATTTTCACCAAACAAATAATGCCTCCAACACTTTAAGGAAAAAAACACTACTGCTAACTCGAGGTCATGAATAGCGTAGTTCTGTTCATATGACCTCAGCTACCGAGACCCATATTCCATAAATCAATCTCCCTGTATCAACACAACTCCAAGTCTGATCCCAAAAGCATCAAAATATACCATGTACTCCTCAATTGGATCGAGTAGGATCAAGATCAGTTCCTATGTCAAATAATTCTTCAAATCCTAGAAGGCCTTCTCACATGATTTTAACCAATCAAACTTTACCCCCTTTTGGTCAATCCCAAAAGTGGCATTTACAATCAGGAAAAGTCCCGGATGAATCTATGATAATATCCATCCAACCCCAAAAATCTACAGATATCAAATACATTCATGGGATATTCCCAAGAAACCACTGTCTGAACTTTATTTGGGTCCACTGACACACCTTCCTCTGAGATAATGTGACCCAAGAAGTGTGCCTAAGAAATCCAAAATTAACACTTAGATAGATTAGTGTACATCCAATGCTATCTCAGTGTACTCAAAATGATGTCAAGATGTTGGGAATGATCATCATGAGTCTTAGAGTACACCAAGATTTCATCCACAAATAATACAATAAACCGATCTAGGTACGAGTGGAATATTATGTTCATCATGGCCATAAACACTACTGGTGGGCTCCTCAATCCAAACGGCATTATGAAAAACTCATATAGGCCATACCGGAATTTGAAAGTAGCCCTTGGTATATCAGAAGTCCAAACTCTCAATTGATGGTACCCTGACCTCAAGTCAATCTTTAAGAACACACAAGATACTCTAAATTGGTCAAATAGATCATCGATATGTAGAAGAGGATACCGGTTCTTTAAAGTCATCTGGTTTAACTTCTAGTAATCAACACACAAGCTCATAGTACCGTTATCCTTCATTACAAACAACACTAGTGAACCCCAAGGTGACGTACTCGTATGGATAAATCCATTATCCTCTAAATCCTCCAGTTGATTCTTGAGATCTGGAAGCTCTATTGGTGCCATTCTATATGGTGGAATAGAAACTGGCTCAACACCCGATATAAGATCAATAGTGAATTCCACATCTCTCTCTGGTGGAAACCCCGAGAAGTCTTCAAGAAACACATCCTGAAACTTGTACACTAAGGATAGAAGGTTATCATGATTTAATCCTACATCATCCAAAAATAAACTAGAAACCCGGGCTGTGAGATCACCTAGTTGCTGAGTAATTGTCCCTGCTCGGTCTGCTTAGATATTCCACTCTCCACACTGAATATAGTTTTAATCCTTAGTAGATGTAAAGTTCATTCTATTATGGTAGAAATTAATGTGGGATCATTATGTGACTAGACAGTCCATACCCATAATTAGGTCGAATCCTAGCATATTAAGACTATAGAGATCCCAGAGAAAATGGTACTCCCCAATCTAGAGAGAACATTACCTACACAAACATATATCGCTAGACCGTACTCCCAAAGGTGCATCTATAGTCATTAACTCACTCACAAACTCCACCACCAGGCTCAAACCATTAACAATTTTTGTAGATATAAAGGAATGAGAGGAACTAGTATCAAATAAGGCACTAGATAATGTAGAAGCTATAAGAATATCACCTCTCACTACCGATGGTCCAGCCTCAATATCCATAAGTGTAGGCTTCACTGCATGTTGTTATCCTTTACCTATTCCTTGTGATGAAGTCTAACTCCCCTGAATTGCACCACTCTGCTGATATGGGTGCTCTTTCCTAAAATCACCACGTCAACTGCCTCTGCTACATCAACTAGTAGAACTCCAGTTTATAGACTAATATGGGGAAGAATATCCCCTTCCCACACTCTAGTTCTGTCTAGCTCCTCCATCACTAACTGTTTGTTGCTGTGTCTTACATAATCTATGTAGATGTCCCATATTGCTATAAGACCAACACTCTACTGGTGGACAGGGATAGTTTCTATGATAATATCCTGACCTAACACTCTTATGAATAATCACTACAGTAAGGTCCTATGTAATTGGTCCCTCATCCCATGCACCCCACTTCCCACTGCTTTGGGTAATGTTCTTATAATGGAGCTTCCTGATCTCAGAAGTTGTACCTTATGATTGTCTAGTAACAACTATCTTTCTAGCACTAAAAGCCTCTTTCAAGTTCCCCTCAGCAATGAGAGCCTAATCCAACACCTCATAAAACTTATTTAACCTAAATAGTTTAATTTGGGACTTAATCTCACACTTAAGTCCATCCTAAAAGCATCTCACCATAGCTGTATCATCTCTTACCCAAGTTGGAGAAAAGTGTTGCAGGTCTATAAAATGTCCTACACAGTCCATCATGAACATGCTCCCCTGAGTTAGCCACATGAAATATGATGCTCTCTCCTATCTCAACATCTCTGGGTAAAAGTGCTCCAAGAACCTCTCCAAGAAGTCCTTCCACAACATACCATCAGTCTGCCCAGTCCATCCCTGAATGTCCCACCAGTGCTTCACAAATAATCATAGAATATAAGTAACCAACTTGACCATACTTTTATCAGGTGTATCTAGATGGTCAAGTATCATCTCAATGGACTCAACCTAGAGCTCAGCTCCCTCAGCTCCACCCTCTCCAGTAAAATTCAGAGGGAGATTCAACTGAAACTCCCTTATTAGGCCATACACGATCTTCTCAACCTGCCTTGGGTCTCTTCACATTATTTTTATAAAGTGTGAAAATTTTACTCAAAACTTCTCCCTTACTTCCTCACCTAACACTATTGGTGCCTCAGGTTCCACTACTAGAAGATCATCTCTAGCCATATCCTCCTGTCTTTCTCTTAACAAGAGTTTTCTTGGAAGTATATCTCTACAATTCCAAAAAAAATTATTAGGAATTATAATACAACTTTATCACATTTATTTAAGAGGAATAATCACAAAAATTCAAAAAAAGTCTTTTCCCCAAGCCTCGCCATGCGGTCAAAACCTAGGCGCTATCACTACCCTTAACCATCCTACTCTTAGGTCTTGGTTATCAAGGGTAAAAACATTCTCATTATTAAATTTTATCATTTAGACACCAAATAATTCACATTATTGCATCATTTTATCAATTATGATTTTACATTAGGCACTATTTTCAATTAAATTTCTCAATCAAGGAGAAAATAGTTTAAGTTCAAAAACTTACCCACAACCCATTTTACCGTGTGCGCCTAAAATGATGTATGTTGCAAAATAATCTTGAGTACCTAGAATGATGCATGAAGACTTAACTCACATGACATTCTAGGCCATGATTCAATTATCATAAAATCTCAAAAACCATTTTCACATCACACAAAAAGTGCATCACCCATGGTGAAATGATATTCAACTGTAATAAAAAATAGCAATAACAACAATCCCACCCTAGGTACTTGAGTTTTCCCTCATACATGGGTTTGAAACTCCCATGCATGAGATCATATCCAAGTCCCGAATCTTCCCAATATTTTTTCTACCATTCCCCAAATAATAAGACAAAAGAAAAAAATAAAAGAAAACTAGGATCTAATACCACTTTGTAACATCCCGACTCAGGTACCACACACCGGTTCCCTAAACCAGACTACCACATGACCTCAAGTGTGCCTCCTCATACACCAAAGGCTGCCGACTAGCAGTGAGGGTCCAATAAGTCAATCATGAGGAGAATATACCCTCTTTTATCAAAGTAATACACTAACAGAAATAAATAAAAAATATTAGAATAATATATAACTATAAACAATACCAATATCTCAAGATAATAAAATAAGGAAATAAAATATCCAACTTAAACATAAAACATGTCATATTAATGTAAGTGTCAAGTTTCAAAAATGAAAACTAAAAATAAAGACACTGATGAATCCCAAGTGGGTCCCAAACCATGTCTGGTTCCATCATCAAATCTCCATCCGCAAAAAAACAATCTAACCCAGGGCCTTTTCCCTTAACTTATCCTGCAACAATAAAGTCTATTCAGGTACTGATCAGGAATTTTGAGTAGGGTGTGAGTACAAATCAGTAGGGCACCACTAATGAAATCTAAAAAAAATCTAGTTAATAACAATGTATACAATTTTATAAATAAATAAGTGCAATGCATAAATAAATAGTTATCACATTATCAAACTATCCTTTATTTAATGACATAAACTCCTAGATTTCCATAGACACTCATACCTCAATACATGCTTCAGCTCATGCCAGAGCCCAAAGTATGTATAAGGGATATCATGTATCATAATTCCATTGTTACCATTCTTTAATTCACACATTATAATGACCATGTTCCCATTATTTAATTCACACTTGAATGACCATGTTACCATTCATACTTTACACATTAGAATGACCTTGTTCCCATTCTTTAATTAACATTTGAATGACCATGTTACCATTCATACTTCACACATTCGAATGACCATATTACCATTCTTTAATTAATAATTGAATGACTGTGTTACCATTCATCAACAAATAATAAATTTAATAACTAATTATCCACATAAATTCCATTACTAATTTAAAAATTAGTTAAACACAACAATATCATTAGTTAATTCAACAATTAACTAATCATATTAATAAAATTAATTAATTAAAAAATTAATTAATCATATCAATATAATTACTAATTCAACAATTATTTTATCACATGATTCCCCTTAATTAATTCCCTAATGAATTAATCACATCAATACCATTAATTAATTTAACAATTAATTAATCAATATTCACAACTCAAAATCCCATAATTAATTTTCATAATTTATTATCTCATTCACAATATAAATTATTCATAATTAATTCCACAATTAATTATATTAATATATAATGTCAATATCACATAATTAATTCCACAATTAATTATTCCCCAAACCCACAATTTCACAATTCTGTTATTAATTAATTTACCCAAATTAATTAATTTAATCAAGAACTTAAATTGCTAAAAAACTCTAGAAATTATAAAATTTTTATACAACCAATTAAAATCATGGCTATAAGATTTGAATATTAGACCACCTACCTCAAATAATCAATGAACAATCACCCAATGGAAATCCCTAAAAATTTGAGTGGCATAACGACATAGAATGAGATTCGAATCTTAAAACCCTAAATCATGATTAAAGAAATCAATATTTTTAAATATAGATCTAGATATACAATATTAGATCTATATCTCACTAAATATATTTATATATAACCAAAAATAGGATTACGTTGATAAAATAAAGTGAAAATAATGGGAGAATAATAAGAGAAGAATCGGGATAAGATTCACTTACTAGGAGAGGAGTAGACCTTCGATCCGAGCTTCAAATCTCAAATAAAAGAGGTCATGAGGATTATGAATTCGTTTGGATATCTAAAAAAAAGTTAAAGACCTCATAGGGTCTAATGGGGGTTGATTTGGGATTAAAATGGGGGTTCAGGTAATTAAAAATACAATTTTTAAGCTAAATTAATTCCTGTGCATGGTTTGCTAGGTAAGGTCACACAATTTTCCCTAATCATGCACCTAATTTATAGGAGTGAAAAACTACTGCTAATATAGTTCACTACTTGAAAAAATATGCACCAATTATGCTAAATCTCTCTGTCCAGGGTTGCATGGTTTGCTGGGATGGGGAACACAATTTTCCCTAACCATGCACCCACTATGTACTTCCCCCTTTTCTTCCATTTTTTCTCAATTTTTCACCAAAATTCTCCCAAAGGTAAAACCCAAATGAAAAGTACTCAAATAAAAACAAAATCATACCTATAAATGAGCTCGAGAAAACACCAGAAAAGGTCAGGATCTTATAATGAATATGTTATGCTGTGTGTGCCTAGAGAGAACTCTAATACATTGGGTTAAGATTTAGTCTCATGAGGTGTCATGTGTGGGATTAGGGAGTAAACCTAATCCATTATGGGTCTTTGTCCACCATATGATATTATCTAGGTAGCTATCCTTGACTCATGTTTATGACATGTTATATGTTGTTTCCATATTTCCTATGATGCCATTATCTTATGATACCATGTTATTTATGATATTCTTCCATACAATTACTCATGATACTTCTCTTTTATGATATCATGTTGTACCAATGACTCACATGTTATGTTTACTTAACAGATTTATTCCCTTACTGAGATTTTTACCTCACCCATTTTTTTATTCATTCCCTAGGTTATCCCATGTAGTTTTAAGAGTTAAAATGGATTTTAAGATATCATTATGGATAATTAAATAAATATTTCATGTTTATGTTTCCATTTTATATAATATGAACCTAGTATTCCAAATACACTAAACTATTATGGTCCATAGATATGTGTTATTAAATGTATTGAATGTTAATATAAAAATATGTGATATTTATGTATAAAAAGTTTGGGTCTTTAAATTTGATATCAAAGTATAGTTTTAGTTAACCTTTGGAAACTAGTATGAGAAAACATTAGTGATATCCCTAAGGATAAGTCTAAGTATAAGTCAAAGTATAGGAAAATGTCTTGGAATTTTGGTAATGGATAGAGTGCGTGGTTTCCAAGCAATTACATCCCTTTTTAGATACTACAAGTGGATGTGGATCTAGAACATATGTACCTAGGGGTAATACCACTGGAAAGGGTGCATTGAGATAGACTTGATCATTACTTGGTGCATGAAAATTGTCCTTGTTATACTCATAGTTTAACACTCCTGGGGGGTATGCTTTGGAATTTCATAAACCCTTTATGAACCATCATGATTGATTTAAATAATTACCATGAATGAAATAATTTAAGCCTAATGTTTCATATATTTTAAAAAATGTGTCATGATTTAGACATCCTATAAGTGTTTTTTCATGATTATGTGGGTTTTCACTATGAATATTGTTTATCACACTATGATTTTTGGTTTTAGTAAACAATGGTAACAAAAAGGAATTGGATTAATGTTGAATGTACTAGAAAATGTGTTGATGAGAAAAAAATGGAATGATGAATAGAGTTAAGGATATTGTTATTATGCCTAATTAGTTATCATGATATATTATTAACAACTTGTACTTTAACGAACCCTCAAACTCACCAAAGAAGAGAAGGATGGAGTTCTTTGAGAGTTTGAGTGGTGGAAACCATGGAGGAAAAAAGATTCAATTTCCTATGTGTTGATAATTTGGGAAGAATCACCCTAGTGGTTGTCTTAGAGGAATGAAATTATGTTTTATGTGTGGAGAAGAAGGACACAATGTAAGTGATTTCTGAGGAAAAATTAATAGTTGAGTTAACGAAATGGATGAGAATAATGGTTTCACTAAGGCATCATCAATAGTTGAATGTTATAAATGTGAAAATTATGGGTATTATACAAATAAATTTCCTTGGGGAAAAGCTCAATAATAGAATAAAAAAGTTGATACAAGTATAGGTTTTGTTATTAATGATGAAAAAATTAAAAATGACAAATGAAAGGAAGGAGGTATTAAGAAATAAGATGATGAATCCTAGTTGATGGTTTAATAATGAAGTATAATGATTGAAGTGTTTTTTTATTATAATTCAAGAATTATGAAATATATAAGGATTGTTCAGTATAAGTTTTTCATTAAGGATTTGAAATAATATCTTGAATGGTGATAATGATCTAGAAAAGTGATTTAATGGAAAGGTGATATTTTACAAAAAACACATGATTAGGGGAAGATAAACCTTAATATGTTCCTGATGTCTAGATAATGATGTTGGGATAAAGAGATGATGGATATTAATAAATTAAATTGGATAGTATTGATGACCTTGGAACTAATTAATGTTTTTTTGGATAAAGTGATTTGTGTTATCATTGATGAAGTTTACAACATTATTGGATTTATGGAATATATTAAATAATCTATGGTTTTATTAAATTAATGAGTAAGTATATATGTTTTCATCAAGTTTTTATGGTAATTATGGTTATTACCATGTTTCAATAAAATATATGATCATTATATTCACATATTTGGTATGTGACATTAATAGCTACTTTGTATTGTTTAAGAGATTAATGATAAGTTGATTTTAGAAATTTAGTGACCTTTTTTCTAAATTTTTGGATTTCAATTTTGGTTAGAAATGGAGAATAATTAAGGTTAAATATTCATAAAATGGATTAAGTTAAACTTTGGATGTTATTGGATAACCAGTGATAACAATTCTGTTTTTTATAATAACTAGAAAAAGAAAGAATGTCTTATAATTATTTCATATATCTTATGATCCACTAGTTCTTCAGGCATAAAAAAATTAATCTTCATTTCTTAAAGTAATAGATGATGTGGAAATTGAGTGAAGTACTACCAAAGGGTGAGATTGTGAATATGAAATAAAATGAAATGAAGTAAGTATATCTTCTTGTAAATATTCCACAACTTTAGGAAAATGATATTGAAGTAAAATGGTATCCTATTACTATAATTTTTGATGATATCAATGAAATTTTTCACACATCTTTGGTTTATGGTTTTGTGGTTGCTTATTTTCACATGATTATTCACTTTCTTGTGATCTATGATCTCCGTTACTCTCCATCATTATTTGGACATTTCACGTTTCTTCCATGTCCAAATCTTCACTTCTCACCTATGTTATCCTATTTGGAAACCTAGTATGTGTTATTCAAAATGGCCTTATCACATATACTTCTCTCTTTTTAAGAGGAAGTTTATTAACCCTTTTTATAATGTGGGTTTCCCACAAAGGTATTTTCAAATGTTAAACCCTTGTTTACCAAGCATAAGTTCAAATTGTGAGGAAGTGATTTATTTAAGGGAGGTAGAATGCAACACCCTGAGATTTTGTGAAATAAAATTTTTCAAATAAATTTATTATTTTCAATATTTTTTGTTACACAAAACACTGAGTGTATCATGTGTTACACACAACACTGAGTTTAAATGAAACATGACATACTATTAAAATATTATTATTTAATAGTTATCACTTAGCTGCTGGAATGAAAGGTATGAATAATATTAACTAAATTATTAAAATGTATGTTTTACACATGTATATATAATTAATTAATTATTTAATAATTAATTATAAATAAAAAATAAAACCATTTTAAAATAAAAGATTTTTTTCTTCTAAAAAACTATTTTTATGCGTACAAATGAATTTTACCTCAAAAAAATTAAACAAATAAATTTTAGTGAATGGTTTTAATGAAATTTATATATTATAAATTCAATAAAATGTTTCACATTCATCTTATGTGTTTTATAGATAAGAGATAACAACAAATCTAATTTTACACTTAAAAACTGTATTTTTCTAGAAAATAGTTTTGTAGTATTTTAGGCAATTATTTTAAAATTAATTTTTGAAAATTTTTAAAAAATTAATTTTATAAGATAAAATTCATTTTTGAAATCATCATTTTAAAATTATATTAGAGTGATTTTTTGGGATTTTTATTAAAAGATTATTTTTTTGATGAATAGTGAAAAATACGGGTTTTTATTAAAAATTAACTTTTCATTTAAATAATTTATAATTTTTTTTAAAATGGGTTTAAAAGTAAAATTAGATCAATTATATGTTTATTAATCCAATCTAGGTCATTAGAATCCATTTCATATTGAAATTTTATATATTTTTTTAAACTTTTGAATATTTTATCTTTGAAAACTCACTTTCTTATCACATATATGGGTTTGATTTTAAGTTAAATTTTGTCACTTATATGAGTTGATTTTTTAAAAATGGATTCTATACTTGGTATCATCATAATTTATATTATCTAATAATATCAACTAAATTGTTTACTATAATGAATAGTAAAAACCGTAAAAAATTATTTACAATGATTAAGGTAAAAATGGGTTTAATGGGGGTTAAACTAAAAGGTTAAGGGTTAAAAATGACTAAAAATGTAACGTCCTATTACCCAATTTTAGGTATTTATCTTCTCTATTTTAATTTCCCTCTTTATTTGGTTGTGTTTTGGGACTCCCGAGGATGAAGAGCATTTTTTGGGGGAAATGACTTAAAGTTTGGGGATGTATGTTTGTTTGAATTAATGGAGTCAGGGTATAAACATGTGAAAAATGTATTTGTAGGGTTCTCCCTGAGTTCAGATAACTCCAAAGTTGGTTTGGGTTTTTTAGGATAACTTAGACATTTTTCTATCTTCTAGGTGATTACACATCATGTAATGATTACATATCGTGTAATGTTTAGCCTGAAGATGTCATGATCAGGTATAAGGAGTGAAAGGAATACATTCTATGAATTAAGTTCAGGTCATGTAATGTTCTAAGTTGAGTTTTTTATTTTGTGGCAATGCACTTTTTTTTTGTTTTTGGGTTTTTTGGATTACATGACGTGAAAAAGGGATTCACTCCGTGTAATCCTTGGGAATTGGGATTTTTATGGAACTACACAAATGATTTGTTATTTAATTTGGCCACAACCTCTTCTATCTTGACCTAGGTGGTCTCTTAAGAAATTTTTGAGAACTCATCTCCTTCCAGATTACTTTGTTCAACAATTGATCTCCATTATAGTTGCAGTGTATTTCTCCAGCTGAGAAATCCTTTTGTTTCTTTGTTATCATTGATTATGGTAGCATTGGTGTGCCTCTTTATTGGATATATTGATTTGTGATGATAATATTATATATTATTTCTAGATCCATTGTGAGATATTCCTCTATAGGTTGACTGTTGTGTTGGTTGTGGTGAAGTGTGTGAGTTTCTTTGTGGTATGTTGTGATCTATCCTCTTCACCGATTGTTTTTCTTATTAAATTTATTCTGATATGTTAGGATTGATTCTCAGGCCTTTTTTTTCATTATTATGTTCTTTCTTATAGGTCGATCCTATTTTGAGCATGTGCGATCTAATTTTGAGGTAGGTGGTTATGTCTCTAGACTATGTTGGATGGACTTTATTTCAAGGAGTTTTTATAAATTGTTTTACAAATGAAATGTCATGATTTATTGATTGATTTGTGTGTGGGGAAATAGGATTTTGAGAAAATATGGTTTCCCCTTGTTTTTTAAAATAAAATTTATTTTCAAAGAATTGTGAAATGGATTTTTGAAATGGGTTTTAAAGCATGATTTTGAATGAAATGGTTTGGAAAATAGAGCACATGAGAAGCCTTGGGTACTTAGGTGGAAGGTGTAGTAATAGGCCTCATTCATTTGTTAAGGGGTTCACTACTGGGGTGTTCATATACTCCCTAGGACCATTGATATATAGACTCAATATAACTATTGGGGGGTTCACTTTTTGGGATGTTTATAAGATCCTTTCTTTTTTCTAGGTACATCCCTCTTTGAGTTTTTCATTTGAGCCTTGGTTGCCAAGTCTTGTTTAGAGATAAGGAGCCTTTATTGGGTAAAATGATCTAAAGTTTATGTTTTTTGAATTAATGGAGTCTAATTATAAATGTGTAAATGGATTTTTGAGGGTTTTCCATGATTTTGATGGCTTCAGAGGTGGTTCGGGTTCTTTCTATAGGAAATAGGATGAAGGCTGTCTATAGAGCGATCACATGCCATGTAATGTAGTTACATAACATGTAACTATTTCTAAGAAAAATCCATGATCCTATTTCATGAAATGAAATGAATACACATGATAAAGGCATTACACATCGTGTAATGTTTGGGATGTGTTAAAAATCACTCGAGGCGACGCGTTTTTTGGTGTATCCATCTAAAAAGAAATACACAATGTATAACTGCATTAAACACCATGTAATTTCTCAATAATAATTTTTAAAGGTACCATGCATATGTTTTATTTCTAATTCCTTCATTCAACCTCTTCCTCTTGACCCCAGGGCATCTTCTAAGTGATTTTGGAGTGCCTATCTTGATTCTGGATGTCCCAATCATGCATCTAATCCCTAGAACCTTCTTCCGATCATATGTGCCTTCGTTCTCATAGCTGTTTTCCAATGGTATCATTAGTTACTCATTAATTAAAGGTAGGGGGGTATAAAACTTAACCCTATGGTTTTATAATTTTAATGTATGTGAAATATTGCAATCATTCAAATACATCATGTGCTGAATAAATTAAATAATAAATTGGATTATTCCTTGGATTCCTTTTGGATCCAATTAGTTATTGATCTGGCTTGTGGATAATGTTTGGGTGAGAGAACTCCTGATTATAAATGAATTTTTTAATTAATTTAAGTGGGTTTATCATGAAATATATTTTTGGGTGATTGCTTGATATATATTCACCTTGACTTGGTTTTTTTATTGAAATAATTGGTATGTTATTGGTTATAACCAAATGATAAATGAAATGTGTATTTAGAAGATAAATTATAATTTTCATAATTAACCATTGATCCTTATGACGTGATATTGTGATATCCTTACTACTATGACTTGTGTTGTTATTTCTATGATGTAATTCTCATATGAGGCATTAGCCTAGTTTGATTGTTGAAATGATCATATAGGGCATTGGACTGATTTACAAGTTGAAATACATATATACAGGTCTATGACCTGAGACATGTTGAAATTATTATATACCATACTATTCCCTGAGACATTCTGAAATGATTATATACCGATCTATTCCATGGGACATTATGAAATTCTTATATAATGGGCTATGCCCCGAGACATGCTGAAATAATTATATATTAGGCGTGGCCTTAAGACACATGTTGAAATGATTATATACCAGGCTTGGACTTAACGCATTATGAAATGCTTATATACTAGGCCTGACCCTGATTAAACACTGAAAATATTATATAGAGGTATTTGACCCAAACTTGTGTGATTTATACCTTGGTGATATGGTTATGGTTGGCATAGTTTTGAGACATACTTAAAGACATTCTGTAATGGAACCAAGGTAGGTTATGTTTTACTATTGTTATATGGTTATGGTTGGAATGGTTGTGAGACATGCTCAGAGACATTCCAACATGATGCTGAAGTAAGTTGACGTGGAATTAATTTAATTGTTTAATTAATTAATACACTTGTTTATTGCATGAAATTTTTATCATATTAGTTATGTTTAGAAATGGTGGTGTTGAATTACTGAGTTATACACACACCTTATTCATGTCACTATTTGGTACCTGAGTAGATTACATGGATGCAGGTTTGGACAAGGGTATATGACCTTGATATTGAATGTTGCTTGCTGAATGGGATGGAGTTGGAGAAGGGACCGACATGGGGTTTGGGACCAAGGTCTTTTGAGTATGCTAGTATGTTATTTATATTACTTCTAGCATGAAATTTAGTTACATTCCAGTATGTAATTACATTATTCCTTTATTATTTATTAGATTATTCAATTGTATTTTATTGTTGGTTTTCCACTGTATTATATTATTTCCATTATTTTTGAACTCTGAAATTTATCTATTGTTATTGGATTATTTTTCTATTTTGTAACTCTGTAACCAGGGGGTAAGTATCCCCACTATACTTATCAAACCTCCACTACTATTCAGTAGCCTCTGGCATATGGGGAGGTGTTCTTATGGTCTTGTAACTAACCTATTTCGGACACATGAGAGAGTTCTAGGTCAGAAGATGTTACAAAGTGGTATCAGAGGACACCATGTCTCTTTTATATTTCTTTACTATTTAGGAAAGGTATAAAGGAGTCTAGGATATGTTAGGACTTGGTAATAATCTTGTTCATGGGAGTAATTAACCCATGTATGGGGGAAAATCCAAGTTCCCAGGGGTGGATTATTTTTTATACTATTTTCTTGTTACAATTGATGTTATTTCACCCTGAGTGATTCACATGTTGTGTGAGGTTATTATTTCATGATGTTATTGGTTCTTGAGATTTATACTCATGAATCAGTATAACATAGGATTAGTATGTATGTATCATAATAAGAACAAAGGAATACATATTGGAATGTATTGTTTATGATTGATACATATCTCTTACATGTGATATATACTTGTTGGTTTGAACTGTGATATAAGATACCTGTTATATATGATAAATGAAATAAATGAACTATTATGTTATGCTAAAACACTTGTAATCCATGTTTAAAGAGGCTAGGGTTTAGTGGTTCTCTGTTCTGGTCACTTGTTGAGGTTGACTTTGTTATAGCCAGTGTTCTAAGGAGTGTGTTTGTCTTGTAAGGAAATTCCTCCTCATCATATTTGAGTTGAGAATTAGGATAGTGGAAATCAGAAGGCTCCTAACATAGCTGATCCAAATATTCCTATAGATCTTGAGGATTAGATGGATGTTCAGCTTCGTGATAGCTTATTGAGGGTCATGCGATCCATGGAAAGGGAGACTGTTTGTATCATGCCTTCTATGTTAGAGCTTATAAGAGAGTTTTAGTTGTAGCATCTACCTATGTTTACTGGGGAGGGAGGACCCTAGGTAGACAAGTTTTGGATTGAGTCAGTCCATATGGTCTTTAATCATCTCGAGATACCTATAGATAGGAGGCTGAAACTTGCTACATATATGCTCTGTTAACTAGCTAAGCATTGGTGGGAAATTTTGGAGCAGACAGGATAGTGGGAGGAGCTATCCTAGAGGGACTTCAAGATGAAGTTCCTAATCCATTTCTATCTCGATATATTGGGTGATGATAAGGATTTTGAGTTTATACACCTGAAACAGGAGGTCATATCAGTACTGGACTACGCTGAATGTTTCACTAACATGCAACACTTTTCACTATCTTTGGAAGATAATGAGATCTACAAGGCGAGATGTTTTTAGGATGTTTTTTGCTATGAGATCAGGTTGTAGGTGAATTTTTTCCATATGAATAGTTTTTTGGATGTGATAAATCATAAACCCCTCACAAAAGGTAATTTTATAGAGGCCTTAAACAACGACCACACTATTTCCATAAGGAAAATTGTGAACTATTCTTCTAAGGGAAAAAATCATCACTACGACAATTTTTTCCAAGGTAGAAATGGTCAGAGTAGTCAGGACAATGGGAATCTATATCAAGATCATGTTATATTATAGTGCTATAAGTGTGTCAATATGGGCTAAAAATGGCCTCATTATCTCTACCCCACTTTGTAGTGCTGTGCTTGCAGCAGATTGGGCCACCTACAGAGGTTTATTAGGGGAATGAAATAGTAGAGCAATGGAAGGGGATCATAATGAGAACTCGAGTATGGGAAAGACTCAACTACTTCTCACCAAACATGTAGCTGGAGTTCCATAGGATGTTTGGGTCGAGGCAGGGGTTATGATATCCCAATATAGGAACAATAGTACTGGGTAGAGAGTATAACTCACAGGAGTCGGGCTAGAGTTCAGGGAAGATGGGTTGGTCAACTACATATTATACAGACTACTCTAGCTATTGTGGATGTAGGACTATATACCATCAAAGGTATGATTCTTATATAATCTACCCTTTCTTGCGTTTTTTTGATACCAGAGCATCACATTCCTTTTTATATACTCTTTTTGTAAATGGAATAGTCTTGAATGTGAAAATATTGGATGGTGTTTTGACCATTGAAACATCATTGGGAATATGGTCAGATAATATCAAACTTTGAAATGCGTGTTCTTTAGAGATAAGTGATTACTGTTTCTTTTGGGAACCATTCATGCAGGAAATGATAGTTTTTGACTTGATTCTTAGTATGGATTTTTTTAGTTATATACTAGTATCATATTGATGATTACTAGAGGAGAGTTACCTTTTTATCTCTAGAACGAGGTAGCTATTCTCACCATGGTGAGTGAGATCTTTAGGTTGGTCGTGCAGAGCCAATTCAGGGTAGATTAGTTTTTCTCATGGATCAGATAACCGATATTACTCTAGATAACAGTGTAATGAAACATAATTATTTTCTTCTAGTGGTATATTGTTTTAGGATGTTTTTCTTGATGAGTTTTATAGTTTACCTCCTGAGAAAGTGATAGAGTTTATGATCAAGTTGGTGTTAGGAGCATATCTAGTTTCTATCCTACCTTATAGAGTGGCACTAGAAAATCTTTGAGAGTTGAAATTTCCTTTGGAAGATTATGAATCTTAAAGTTTCATACAACCTAGTACATATCGTTAGGGTTCTCCAGTTATCTTCACCAAAAAGGATGATGGGTCTTTATGATTATGTGTGAATTATCATATATTTAACCTAATTCCAGTCAAGAACCGGTATCCCCTTATTTATATCGATGATATTTTCAATCATTTGAGAGGTTCTAATATCTTCTCCAAGATTGATATGATATTTAGATACCACTAGTTGAGGGTGAGACCATTGGACATACCTCAGACTTCTTTTAAGATCAGGTATGACTTGTATAAGTTTGTAGTGATTCCATTTGGTTTGACTAATGCACCACAATATTCATGGACTTGATGAATAAGATCTTTTATCCTTTTCTAGATCAGTTTGTGGTGGTTTTTTTCAATGATATATTAGTATAATCCCAGTTATTAGATGATCATTCTCAACATCTTGACATCATCCTAAGCACATTGAGAGAGCATCGACTTTATTCCAAGCTAACCAAATGTAGTTTCTAGTTTGATAAAGTCAAATTCTTGGGCCATGTCATCTTAGAGTAAAGAGTGTTAGTGGACCCAAAAAAAGTTGTAGCCATAATATCTTGGGATCATCCCAAGAATTTCTTCAAGATTTAGAGATTTCTAGGTTTATAAGGTTATTATCGACACTTTATTCAGTACTTCTACCATTTGGAAACACCAATTTTTTGGCTTACCAACTAAGGGGTGAAGTTTGTTTAGTTATATTCTTATGAGAGATATTTTCAGGAGCTGAAAGGCAGGTTGACCTCAAAACCTATCCTCACATTACCTATGCTAGGTAAATCATATACTGTGTACTATGATGCATCTGGAGTTGGACTTAGAGAAGTTCTAATACAAGAGGATCTAGTGGTTTATTATGGCTCCAGACAGCTGAGACTACATGATAAGAATTATCCTAATCATGATTTAAAGTCATCAGTAGTGGTACATACCTTGAGATTCTAGAGGAATTATCTCATTGGTGATATGTTTATGGTATACATAGACCACAAGAGCCTCAGGTATATCTTTTATTAATGGGACCTGAACCTTGAACAGAGGAGGTGGGTCAATTATCTGTAGACTTTCAACTTCGAGTTGGATTATAAACAATTCAAGGGAATCGTCATTGATGATTCATTAAGACTAAAGACATAGGTAGAGGAAGTACAAGAGTCTTACGATGAGTGGATGGTGATGAAACTCTTTGCAGACATGCATCTAGATGTTCAGAAGTCTTAGCGATGAGTATCTATAACTTTGACATCTGTTTTACCTATTATTTTGTACTAGATCAAGATAGAGTAGTTATCTAATCTAGAGGGATTAGCTCTAAGAGAAAACTTATATAGTGGGGAGACACCATCAAGATGGTCTCTTAAAAGAAAAAAATATTTTCTTTTCCATGCCCAAGTATGGGTTCCCACGGGATTGCATGAAGAGTTGATGAGAGAGTTTCATGATTCTATATGGGAGGTACATCCTGGTTTGAAAAAGATGTATCATGATCTTCGTAGAAAATACTGGTGGTCAGGTATGAGGAAGGAGGAAATGAGATTCATGGATAGATGTTTTACTTGTTAGTAGGTGAAAATCAAACATAAGAGGCCAATTGGTATTTTTACACCCTTTTCCCATTCCTGAGTTGAAATGGGATGACATCACTATGGATTTTGTGATAGGATTACCCAGGATAACCCATAAGAATAATTATTTATGGGTGATTATGGATTGAATGAAAAAGTAAGCCCACTTTTTTTCTAATCAGGGAGACTTCATAGTTGATGATTTGAACAATCTTTTCATGTGTTAGGTTGTTAGATTGCACAGTGTTCCTAGGAGTATCATTTCAGACAGATATCCTTGTTTCACATCACATTTATGGAAGGATCTTTAGAAGGCTCTAGGATCATAGTTTCTTTTGAGTACATCCAATTTTCCTTAGACTGATGGTCAATCTAAGTAGACTATTTAGGTTCTAGAGGATATGTTATGCGAATGTGTTCTAGTTTTCGGTGGTTATTGGGAGAAACATATATAACTCATGTAATTTTCATATAATAACATCTTCCAGGAATCTATCCAAATGGAGCCTTTCGAGGATTTTTATAGTAGGCCATGCTGTTTGCCTCTTTTTTGGTTGGAGTTAGGCAAGTCAGCACTTGTGGGGCCTAATCTCATGCTGGAGATGTCTAAACAAGTTTAGTTGACCAGGAAGTGGTTGGTGACTATGTAGAGCTGGCATAAATCCTACACAAAAATTTGAAGATGATATTTGGATTTCAAGATTGTTCATCATGTTTTTATTTATGTGACACCTAGGTTGGGGAAATGCCATATTAGGAAATAGGGAAAGCTTGCCCCTTGGTTTTTCAGGCCATTTGAGATAGTGGATAGGGTCAGCCCAGTGGCGTATCGATTATCCCTTCCATAGCGTTATAGTGACACGTATGATGTATTTCACATGTCAAAACTTCATATATATTATTCAAAACCTTATTATGTGATAAACATAGAAAACATCTAGATTAGTGCTGATGCATCATTTGAGGAGCATCTGATATGGATTTTGGGCTGTAGTGAGAAGTATCTATAGGGTAGGGAGATTCCTTTGGTTGAGTGCAGTGGTAGCATGGGTGAGTTCATCTAGAGACCTATGAGAGAGAGTTTGATATATAATCACTATTTCCAAAATTGTTCTCTAATATCCACATTGATGTTTGGAGTATCTCATAGATAAGCTATTATATGGTAGGGAGGTTGTAAGATCTCGTTTTTTTCAGGTACGTACCTCTTTGAGTTTTTTGTTTGTGCCTTGGTGATCGAGTCTTGTTCAGATATAGAGAGAATTTTTTGGGAAAAATAACCTAAATTTTGGGGATATATATTGTTTTAATTAATGTATGTTGGTTATAAATGTGTAAATGGGGTTTTGAGGGTTTTCTATGCTTTGGATGGCTTCATAGGTGGTTCAGGTTCTTTCCATGAGAAATAGGATGAAGGATATCTACAGAGCAATTAAAAATCATGTAATATGGTAACATTACATGTAACTATTTCCAAGAACAATCCATGATCCTGGTTCATGACGTGAAATGAATACACACCATGAAGGCATTACACATTGTGTAATGTTGGGGCATTGTTAAAAATCACTCGAAATAATATATTTTTCAGTGAATCCATCTAAAAAACAATACACGACATGTAACTACATTACACACCATTTATTTTTTTGAGTAGAAATTTTAAAGGCACTGTAAAGATGGTTTGTTTCTCATTCTCTCATAAAGCCTCTCCCTCTTGACCCTAGGGCTGCTTCTAGGTGATTTTGGAGAACCTCTATTGATTCTGGACGTCCCGATCATGCATCTGATCCCTGGAACCTTCTTGTGATCATTTTCGAATTCATTATCATTTATTTTTTCCATTGGAATCATTGATTGATCATTAGTTAAAGGTATAGGGTCTAAAACTTAACCCTATTATTTTATTATTGTTAAGAATGTGCAATATTGAAATCATGACAACATATCATGCATTGAATAAATTAAATGATGAATTGGATCATTCTTTAGAGTCCCTTTGGATCCAAATGGTTATTTTACTGACATGTTTCTAGTGTTTGAGTGAGTGAACCATTGATTATAAATAAAATTTTAATGACTTAAATTGGGTTTAACATGACATGAATTTTTGGGTGATTTCTTGATATAGATTCACCTTGGCATGGATTGTTTATTATGACAACTGACATGTTATTGGTTATGACCAAATGATAAATGAAAATTTTAATTATAATATAAATGGTAATTTTCATAATTAACCATTGATCCTTATGATGTGATATTATGATATCCTTATTGCTATGACTTGTGTTGTGATTTCTATGCCGTAATGATTATATGGGGCATTGGCCCAGTTTGATTTTTGAAATGATTATATAGGGAGTTGGCCCAGTTTACATGATGAAATGTTTATATACTGAGCTATGCCCCGAGATATGATGAAATTCTTATATACTGGGATATGCCCTGAGACATGATTAAATTATTATATACCGGGCTATGACCTGAGACATGCTGAAATGATTATATACTAGAATATTCCCTGAGACATGCTGAAATGATTATATACTGATCTTGGACTTGATACACATGCTGAAATTATTATATATCAGTATTGGACCTAACACTTTTTGAGATTATTATATACCTGGCTTGACCCTGATTAAATGATGATATGATTATATAGTGGGTTTTGAACCCAACTTGTGTGATTTATACCTCGGTTATAAGGTTATGGTTGACATGGTTGTGAGACAAGTGAAAATAATTTATGAAATGGCACCGAGGAAGGTTATGTTTTACCATGGTTATATGGTTATGGTTGGCATGGTTGTGAGACATGCTCAGATACATTCCTGCATGGTTCCAAAGTAGGTTGACATGGTATATATTTAATTATTTAATTAATTAATATACTTGTTTATTGCATTATTGCATGAACTTGTTATTAGATTGGTTATATTTAGACACAATGGTTTTGATCTAATGAGTTATACACACACCCTATTTGGGCTTCCATTTGGTGCCCAAGAAGATTACATGGATGCAGGTTTGAACAATGGAAAAGACTTGCTATTGATTGTTACTTACTGGATGGGATAGAGTTGGAGAAGGGACAGACATGGGGTTTGGGATTGGGGTCTTTTGAGTCTACTAGTCTTATAATTGTATTACTTCTAGCATAACATTTAGTTACATTATAGAAAATCATTACATTATTCCTTTATTATTTATTGGACTATTTATTTGTCTTTTATTGTTGTGTTTCTGATGTATTATATTATTTCAATTATCCCCACACTCTGACATTTATCTATTGTTATTGGATTATTCTATGGTGTTGTAACTTTGTAAACAGGGGGTATAGTCTCCCCACTATACTTATCACACCCCTGGTGCTAGTTGGTAGCATCTGGAGTATGAGTAGGTTCACTTGAGGTCTCATAACCAACCCGTTTCAGCCACACAAGAGAGTACCAAGTCAAGGGATGTAACAATACTCCTCTACTCTCTATATTTGATGCATATATATAGAGAATTAATGCACACTATTGTCTATGTTTAGGTATGAGTGTCTTAGCTATCTTGAACTATAGTAATCCTTAGCATAATGTTACCTATGCTTTGGCTTGTATTATTTCATCTTGTATTTCCATGGATATGATATGACATGAGATGCATTATTTTCTTTGATATAACTGATTTGATGTATATGAAATTATTTGAAACTATTTTACCTGGTTTATTTTGGAAATGTGGGGAAAAGGGAAAGTTCAATGTTTTTATATGCTTTTGATATAAAAACTATTTAACTATTTATCATGCATTGTTTTCTTTAAATTTGAAAACTATTCAAATTTTTGTATAGAGACTTGACACAGAACACCTGAGTGGGATCCTACCAATCTATTATCACACACCCTATGCACCCCTTCACAATGTGTAAACCTTTATGTATTTCAATATAGGGAAATACAAGACATTTTAGTGAGGTAGAGAGGTTATTTTTTCAGCTGTGTTTTGGGAATTTGGTGGCGATATGGTGAGAGGTTTCCCACACTATCACATGGAGTAACTATTTTGGTTTTTATTTTCCTTTGATTTTGGTGTTGTCTCTTGGAGATCGTTTAGATACTTTGATTTGTATTGATTCTATAGTTTCTTTTTTTAAGACATATATTTCTTGTTTTACTCTTCCCCTATTTCTTCTCATCATGTATATATATCTGTCATGTTTTCTACTTTAGGTTGGGTGAAATTGTTCCCTATGATTTTTGTTGATTCTTGAATGTTATTCACCAGCCAGTGGGGATCGAGAACACTCGGATATGTGTAAATTTGGGTTGGGTACCAATTTAAGAGGGTATCCGAGTCGAGTTTATCATAATTTGGTATCAAAGGTGGCCTATCCTCAATATTCATTGTCTTGGGATGTTTGATAGACTAGAGATAGGATTTTTGATACTAGAGAGGTAGGTTTCAGTGAGTCCTTGGCCAACTATTACCATTATGAGAGTTAAGTTACAATGGGATTTTGGGAAATGTTTCTCCTATTTTTAGTTCATGATCTTAATATTAATTTTTTTTACTTATGGTTTTCTAGTTTCAACTAATATTATTCTATTACTTGATCATTTATTCTATTTTTTTGTGGAATGGTATTCCTACAAGAAATCTTCCCTGAGTTCCTCAGGAGGGTGTAGTAGATGCTCCTCAAGGGAATATTCCTATAGACCAAAACCTTATCATGGCTATCATGTGACCAGTTCATTCTATCAACTAGAATATACCAAAAGTCTAGAATGTAGTCATTGAGGTACATGCAGGAGCTATAGGGTAAACGGATCGATCATGAGAGTTATTTTGTGAGAAGCCACCATCCTTTAAGGGTACAGATGAACCTCAAGAGGTAGTGGACTATATGGAAAAGATCAATCAAATCTTTGATTTCATAGACACACCTAAGAGTATCAATGTAAAGTGTTCAAAATTTATACTTAAGGGTCTTGATAAGTGATAATGGGATTCCATGGTCCATGTAGATAGGCACATGGTCTTGTATTGGAAGGGTTTCAAGAATCTCTTCTTCCAGTAGTTTTTTCTAGAGTCATTGATGATGAAAAAATCACTAAAGTTACACTCTTTTCAATAGATAGAGCATTCAATGTTGGTATACACCAATTGGTTAATGGAGATAGTTCCTTTTTCTCTAGAGGTAGTGAAGAATTACCACATGAAGGCTCATAAGTACCTACAAGGTTTATGACTAGATACCATATCATAGGTATTTATATTATAGATTTAAACCTATATAGATACAATTACATGACAATGATGGAAGATATAAATATGGTATTAAATCTTGGTCATTATTCCCCTTCTCTTCCACCTAGTGGTAGCTTAAGTGGTGTGAAGGAGAAGAAGTGGAAGTGGAAAGATCATCGTAGGAGTGGTGGAGGTGGTTCTCAGTGGTAGGCCTTCTCTTCACCTTCAGTTGAAGCTAGTAATGTACCCCTAACTTATTATCAGTATGGAAAGGTTGGAAACACCTGACATTCTTATTATACTCCTATGAAGATGTGTAATGGTTGTGGGTGTTATGGCCATCTACAATGTTTTTGTTAGGATATGTCTATGTATCATTATGGCAAGGTATTGTCAACTTCAAAGGCGACTGTAGTGCATTTAGATGCTTAAAAGATTATAGGACTCCAACCACAGGTGTCAGGAGTGAAGAACCTTTACACAATAGATAAGTTTCCACTAAAGCTATATGTAGGTCCAACGATAGTGAGAGATACCATCTTTATTTTATCTTTAGTAGCAATTGCTTTATTTGATATTGGTTCCTCCCACTAGTTTATTTTTGACTGTTATGTTGATATGATTAAACTTTCAAAAAATCTTATGTTCTTTGTTATGGAGTTTTCTACACCTCCTGGGAATATGAAAGAGTAGAAGTTTCACTGTATTTATTTGCTATTAATAGTTGATTTAGAGTTAATATGGGATTTCCTCATTCTCAATATGGATTTTTTTAACATCATCATCAGGATGGATTGGATTATTTCTCATCATGCTAAGGTTGATTGATATCATCAGCATGTCTCATTTATTTTGGATGATGGGAACTCTCAGGTGTTTCAGGGAGAGTGGGATCTAAGGTCTGGTCATGAAAGACCTTCCCACATAGAGATAATGAGTTTTTGTCTAATGTACTAATTGATCTCAATGATGTTTCTTCTGTTGTGTACATTCCTGTTATTGTTTGGGAATTTCTTGACATTTTCCCAGATGATTTCTTTGGTCTTCCTCTAGAGAGGGAGGTGGATTTTATGATTGAACTGGTTCTAGGTATGAATCTGAATTCGATACCTTATTATCATATGGAAATAATAGAGCTAAAAGAGTCCAAGATTTAGTTGGATGAACTGATGAAGAAAGGTCTTATTTTCCCTATCATTTCTCTTGGGGTATCCCCTATTCTCTTTACCAAGAAGGAAGATGGTTCACTCTAGTTGTGTGTAGACTATCAGAAGTTGAACCAGGTAATGGTTAAGAATAAGCATCCTTTATCTATTTTGGATGTCTTTTTACCAGTTAAAGGGGAAAAGTGTTTTTTTAATATTGATCTTAAATCGAGTTATTATCAACTCAGATTTTAGGAGTCTGATGTACCAAAGACTTCTTTTAAGAGCAGGTATGTCCATAACGAATATCTCGCGATGCCATTTGGTCTAAATAATTCTTCTGTAGTTTTTATGGATTTGATGAATCAAATATTTCATGAGTATCTAGAAACATTTTTGGTAGTGTTCATGGATTATATTTTTGTTTATTCGAGATCCAATCACAAACTCTAGAACTATTTGAGTTTGGTTCTAAGAATCCTGAGGAGTCACTATTTGTATGGAAAGATTTCAAAATAAAATTTCTAGATTCAAGAAGTTGATTTCTTAGGGAATTTGATTTATGAGAATGTATTATCAGTTGATCCTAAAAAGGTGAAGGTTTTCTTGTTATGGGAAGAACCACACAACATCTTTGAGATTCATAGCTTCCTTGGTCTTTCTAGATACTACCGATGATTCGTTAATGATTTCTCAAAGTTATTGTTACCTTTGATTGATATTACTAGGAAATGAGTGAAATTAATATGGGATGAAAAGTGTTAGTCTTATTTTGATGAACTGAAAAGACTTATTACATTAGATCCTATTTTAATGTTACCAAAGCACAGTAAGGGGTATGTGGTTTTTTATGCTTCTAGTGCTATTTTGGGATACATTCTTATACAAGATGACCATGTGGTTTCTTATGATTCTCTCTATCTAATAATTCATGATAATAACTACCCCACTCATGATTTAGAGTTTTTCATATTTATACATGTGCTTAAGTGTTAATAGCACTATCTTTTTAGGGATAGGTTCAGGCTATTTTCTGACCATAAGAATCTAAGATATATTTTTTATCATAAAGTCTTGAATATTAAATAGATTAAATGGGTGTAATATCTTTATACATTTAAATTTTACATTGTATATACCCTGAGGAAGTGGGATGTTATTATAGATGCTCTCAATAGGAAAGTACCATCATAAGATGTTATAGAATCAAAGGAAGAGTGTAACCTTATGGGGATCTTTTCTCAGTTGCACTAGGATACTTAGGATTATGTTTTAGGTATGTTTTTGGCCAGTGTTTAGTTATTATTATCTCTCCTAGAGTATACTATACATATTCAATAGTAGGATGATGAGTTTAGATGAATCTGAGAAACCCTATATGGTGGGAATACCGTTTCTAGTTGGTATCTCTTTTTAGATGGTATTCTATATTTTGGGGATCAGTTTATCATCCCGACATCTATAAGGATATTAGTTTTTTTTGAATGTCACAGTTATTCATGGTCCATTCATCCAAGCACTATAAATATGTATTATAACATGAGAGGGAGATTCTGGTGGTAGGGTATGAAGTCTGACATTACAGATTATGTGTCCTGTTGTTACACCTTACAACAGATAAAGATAGATAATTTAAAACTCTCTAGTTTGATTTAGACACTTTCAGTAATTGTTTGTAAATGAGATGAGGTGTCTATGGATTTTTTTGTTGGATTACCACATACTCCCCAAGGGAGGAATATTATATGGGTTGTGATTGATCGGTTGAAAAATTTTATCACTTTATTTTGATCAGGTACACCACAAAATTTAAAGATCTGGGTAAGTTGTATGTGAATGAGATCATGAGGTTACATGGGGTTACTTCTGCCATTATATCATACAGGGATCCTAGGATTACTTCAAGTTTATAGAGGATTATTTAGGAGGCAATGGAGACTCAGGTTAGGATGAGTACAACTTACCATCCATAAGAAGATGGCTAGACAGAGCATGCTATTCATATCCTAGAGGATATTCTATGTGACATTATCTTGGATTTTAGTGGATCATAGGATAACCATCTAGGACTGTTTGAATTTTCTTATAACAATAGTTATCAGTCGTCAATCATAATGGATCCCTTCAAGTATTTGTATGGTTTCCCATGAAGATCACCCCTTTGTTGGGTAGATGTGGGTGAAGCCTCTTTGATGATATTGAGTTTGGTTCAGGATAAATCATTGAGGATTCAGGATATACATCAATGTTTAGTTACAATGTAGAGTTGACAGAAATAGTATGCAAATTGTTAGTGTCTTAATTTGGATTTTTCTATAGGTGAATGGGTTTTTTTGAAACATTCACCTTACTTAGATCACCGTTCACTTGAAAAATAGGTTAAATTAGCTTCAAGATATGTTGGACAGTTTGAGTTCATTGAGTGGCTGGGGAAATTTGTTTATCAGTTGGCATTTCTGGTTCAATTTATGGGTATTCATGATGCTTTCCACATATTTCAGTTCAGGAAGTACCATATTGATTCCTCTCATATCCTGATTGGAGAAGATATTGAGTTGAAACCAGGTGTTATTTTTATGGATAATCTAGTGGATATCATTTACTCTTAGGTTAAAGTATTTCATGGGAAGTCGATTCCATTAGTTAGAGTGTTATGGTGGCATAGATCAATTTCTCACCAGAATTAGGATTATGATTCATTTATGAGGGAGTAGTGGCCTCACCTTTTTCCAAATATCATTCTTTTACATGAAATTCTAGGGATATAAAGTCTTATAGTGTGGATTTTTTAACATCCCATTACCCATTTTAAGTAATTCTATTATCACTTTTCATTCCCCTCTTTATTTGGGTGTGTTTTAGGACTCCTGAGAAGGGAGCACATTTGCTAGGGAAAATGACCTCAAGTTTGGGTATGTATATTTGTTTGAATTAATTTATTCCAGTTATAAACGTGTGAAAAATGGATTTTTGGGGTTCTCCTTGAGTTCAGAAAGATTCGGAGTTAGTTTGGGTTTTTTTAGGATAACCTGTACTTTTTTTTGTTTTTTGGGTGATTACACGTCATGTAATGATCACACATCATGTAATGTTTTTTAGGAATATGTCGTGAATCAGGTACAAGTCCTAAAATAAATACACACCATGAATAATCTTCACATCATGTAATATTCAAATCTAGGTTTATTCTTTTGAGGTGATGTTTTTTTTTTCATTTTTGGGTTTTATGGATTACATGATGTGAAATGGGAATTAGAGCTGTGTAATTCTCAATAGTTGGGATTTTTAGGGTTCTACACAACTAATTTGTTATTTCATTCATCCAAAACCTCTTATCTCTCAACCTAGGATCTCTCCCAAAAGATTTTGGAGACCTCCTCTCCTTCTGGATCGATTCATCCAATGATTGATCTCCATTATAGTTGCGGTGAATTTCTCTAGGTGAGTAGTCCTTTTGTTTCTTCATTTCTATTGATAGTGGTAGCACTATTGTACCTCATTATTAGATTCATTGATCTATGATGATAATATTATTGATCCTTTCTAGATCCTTTGTGTGATCTTCCTATGGAGGATGACTGTTGTATTAGTTGTGGTACGACATGCAAGTTTCTTTGATTATTTTTGTGATCTATCCTCTTTACCGACTATTTTTCTTGTTAAATTGATAATGAGATGTGAGTATTGATTCTAGGGCCTCCATTTTCATTATTGTGTTCTTCTTGTTGGTGGATCCCATTAAGGGCATGAATGACTTGAGTTTGAGGTAAGAGGTTAGATATTTATCCTATGTTGTATGAAGTCTATTTCTTTTTTTATAAATTGTTTTATAAATGAAATAGAATAATTGATTGATTAATTTGTGTGTGTGGAAATGAGTTTTTGAGAAAAGATGTTTTTTCCATTTTTTTGGTAAAAGAAAAGGTATTTTAAAATCATTGTGAAATGGATTTATGAAATGGTTTTCAAAGCATAGTTTTGTATGAAATGGTTTGGAAAATAGAGCACATGGTATACCTTGAGTACTTAGGTGAAGGTGTAGTAATAGGGCTCACTCATTCTTTGGGGGGTTCACTCATGGGGTGTTCCTCTTATCCCTAGGACCATTGATCTTGGGACTTGATAGGACTATTAGGGAGTTCACTTTCTAGGGAGTTCCTCTAATCTCTAGATTCAATGTTTATATCTAGTGTAATGACCCGCGTTTTGAACCGGACTAAAACCCAAAGGAATTTGAACTTTTTTGATTACTGAACAGGTTATTTTTAAAATCAAGCTTCAGAACGGAATTCCGAGAGTTGTAACACTTGTTTGTTTTGGTTTTGGGCTTGGGTGAAGGCCCGCAAAGTTTCCCTAGTGTCTCGACATGTCTCAGGAGCTTCGGTCCTGAGAGAGAGGCTTGTTTTTAAAAGGTAGAGGAAGGCGCACGGGCTATGCATGGTTTGACTAAACCATGCAGCCCATTGCAGGAAAACCGTGTGGCTTATTTAAGGAGGCAGTGACTTATGCATGGGCTACACATGGTTTTCCAAACCATGCGCCTAGCCCGTGTAAGGGATCTCCCTTAGGTAGAGGGTGCCACACGGTTTGTGCATGGTTTGGAAAACCGTGCGGATCAAACCATGCAGGCCTGTTTGTTTAAAGTTTTTGATTAATTTTTAAAATAGAATAAAATAAAAACCTAAAATCTAAACACTCTCCCTCACCCTCACTCAACCCACACGACACATAGTGAGGGGATCCCCCTTTGAGCCACGTGACACCCTCCTCCTACGGATTCCTCCTTCCTCCATTTTATTTGGATTTTCTCTTGGTTTCTTCTCAGATCCTCCGTGGTAAGTTCCCTCTTTCCCTCTCCTCTTGTTTTCCGGCTGAATTTTGGCCTCTCCATTGACATGAGGGATTCGGCCAAACCCTAGGTATTGAGGGTTTCTTAATTTCTATTTCTCCTTCATTATAGGGTTGTACTAAGGTTTTCTCAGGACCCTTGGGTTTGAGTTTCGATATCCACCTCCAAAGGTGAGGCGGATTCGGGTGGCTTCGGTTGCCGGCTTGGGTTCGAGGTGAGGTTTTTATTACGCTTTTGGTTTCGCAGAACCTAGAAGGGTTCCTTTAAGTGTTTTAAGGTTCCTTGAATTTATCTGTTAGTGCGTTTAAGGTTTTGGCGTGGTTTCGAGTCGCCAAGTCAGGGAGAATCACCTGCGTAGGCATAGTGGGGGAGTAGCAGTGGATCTTAGTTAGAAAGGACCAACAGCCGGAGTGGACGAATGGATCCACCTGGAGGTAGGGTCCCTCTCATTTCCCTTTAATTTGAAGTAAAATATTAATCAGTTTAATACTGCAATGCCTTAGTATTTTAATTCTGCAATCTGGTTTTGATTAAACGCTACCTAGAAAAGAGTGTGAAATGTAGGATAAGATAAAAGGGTTGCTTGATCACTAAACTAACAATTTAATAATAAAACCCCTCGATTAGAGGTGCGTTGTCTTCAAGATAAAAAGTAGTGATAGACTTTTTATGCTTGCCTGCTGGATTGTTGTGGTGCCTCTTTGATGATTTGTATGTGAACCTACTTTGTTGAGACAAAGGGAATGAAATGGCTGTGATGCTTGTGTTTGGGTCAATTTTCCACGTTAAGAAAATTGAGTAGGATGGTAACCTTAGTGGGATGACTTAAGACTAAATGACTTGTTACCTCTAGAAGGTATCAAAGGGTTAAAGGATGATAAACGTATCCTTTAAGATGGAATGGTGAGACTAGGAAGGAACAAACTAGGGTGGTACAACCATGCCTTGGGATAACGTAATGATCACGGCTTATATTAGTAAAATGAATGATAATGATTATGAGTGGTTATGGAAGATTGTGAATTTGATATGTTTACTTGAAATGCATAAGAGGTACTGCCTTATGCATTGTGATATAAGACTGATGGTGAATGTGTATGTTTATGAATGGGAGGAATTCATACCCCATTTCATCTTCTATGTATGTTTGTGGATGAGAGGCATGCATACCCCATGCCAGCTTATTCTGAGTATGGGTGGGAGGAATGTTACCCCATGCCAAATGCAATCTCTATACGTGTATGGAAGGGAGGTATTCTTACCCCTTTCCAGTTGACCTATAGGAATGAGAGGCATTCTTACCTCGTGTCTGCTATTCTCTATATGTGTATGGAAGGGAGGCATTCTTACCCCTTTCCAGTTGACTTATAGGGACGAGAGGCATTATTACCTCGTGCCCGCTATTCTCTATACGTGTATGGAAGGGAGGCATTCTTACCCCTTGCCAATTGACTTATAGGGATGAGAGGCATTCTTACCTCGTGCCCACTAATCATGATTAATGGAAGGGAGGCATTCTTACCCCTTTCCAATTGACCTATAGGGACGAGAAGCATTCCTACCTCATGGTGCCTTTCCTTATTAATGGATGGGAGGAATTATTACCCCACACCATCTATGATCTAAATGCATTTATATATGTATATGGTGACATGATCAGGTTACTTTATCGGAATGAGCCGAAGCTGGTATAACCGTCAGGTGTCCCTTGGGAACCTAGATAGGTGTTATTTGCTTATGTAATTCTTCTTACTTTTTCTCCATACTTGATCACTGTTTAATTATTATACACTGTCTGGATTGGGTTGACACCAGTGGTGCTGGCCTACTGAGATTTATATCTCACACCATACTCATGCCGCCATTGCACTGGGGTACCCGAGTAGACCTTCTTGCTTGCAGGACCAAGGTTGTGTGCTATGCTGTTTGTACCTAAGGTGTTAGGAGAAAAGGACCAAGCAGGAGATTGGGATGCTCAGGGGATCGCCGTCAGGCTTTGATGTCTTTTCTTTTTGTATTGTTTGTAAAACATGCATTGTAAACTGGTGTTTGCCACCTTTTATTAAATGGATATTACATGTCTATCACTAATGCCTTTCAATTGTTTACTGGTTCCGCTATTGAATATTATTTACTCTGATAATATCGTTGTGTTACTCTGATATGAGGGTATAGTCTCCCCAATATCACCTCCCGAGACCCTCGCTGCTAGTCGACAACCTCTGGAATACGGGGAGACTCGCTTGAGGCCATGTGACCTACCGGTCTGGCCACCGGTTCGATGGTAAGCTGGTCCAGGACATTACAAAGTGGTATTAGAGGTGTTTCTTTTCTTTTTCCTTACTGTTTTGGGTTGGTAGACAAAAGATTAGGAAAGTGTCGGCGCTTGGCTAATAGCCGTGCTTAGGACTGATCACCCCACGTACGGGAAATGACCAAGTGGCCAGGGCTGGGAATTGTTGTTCATGTTGTTTGATATTACATTGGATATGGTTTCACCTTGAGTGATTGTTGTATTTCCATTGCTTATGGTTTATGAAATTCCTATAATTTTACCCTTGGACTGATATGGAAAGAAAGCTGCATTCCATGCATCATATTAGGCACATAGGAATTAACATGTCATGCATGTGCCATGCCATGTAGTTGCATCTTAGCTTGCCTATATAATATGCTTAAGTGATTATATGCCATGCCTATGTGTTATAACATGCCTCGGTGTTAGTTGCTTGTAGTAACATGCTCTATTTTATATATATAATTGATGGCATGAGTTGAATCTGTTGGTTGCGAATATGACGGGAGCTAGTTTTCAGTTGTAAGGTGTATGGGTGCCTTATAACTGGGAAAAGGTAATCCCTATATTCAAACTACTGTAAAAGGCAACTAAATTTAAAATTCTAAATTAAATTGATTTTGATTAAAAAGGGGAGCCAAATGCCAATTTATAAAGTGTATAGGCACTTTATAGGTTGGTATATGGCCACCCATATACTTGGACTATTTTATGTGAGCATATTAAATTCTGGGTTGGAATCTGGTTTTGATAAAAAGGGGAGTCAATTTTCAATCCATGAAGTGTATGGGCACTTCATGATTTGGGAAATGGAAACTTGTATTAAATGTAAAGGCTTGCTGTATTGTGAAATGATTGAATGAAAAATGTTTCCTAATTTCAAAATTGAAAGGTTTTGGCTAACTGTTAAATGTGCAACTAGACTCGAGTAGGTTAGTTGGAAAGTGTTGTATGAGATAACCTAGTTGGGGTGTTTGAATTTTAAAAGGAATTGAGTGACTGCTTTGGGGTTGCTTTTTGAAGAACCCAGGATGGATAAAATGGGACCCTCGTAGGTCACCCTTTGTTTAAATGGTTTTGTTTTTCTCTTTTGATTGATAAAGACAGGATGTCTGTGAATTTTTGATGTCCTTAAAAGTAAGTTTTTGCGAAACTTACCTGTTTGCTTGATGCGTGGTTGAAGTTTTTAAATTATTAGAGTTTAAATGGGGTAAAATGTTAAAGGGCTTGGTAATAGAAACCGTGGTGGTGCGTTGAAACCCTAGTGTAAGGGGTAGTTTTGAGTTTCTCTTTGAGTTTCTTTGGAATGGGACCGTAGGTGTTCCCCATGGGCGTTGTTTCTTTAGCAGTGGCTTGATGATTGTCTTTTGAGCCTAGAAACTTTGCTTGGTGTGACCCATCATTAGGGTCGATGTTTGATCTTCGTAAGGGGCTAGCCCGTGGTTGGTAGCACCCTTAGCTTTATGATACCTTGCTTGTACCATGGGTTTTTTGATGTGAGGTGTTGTTTGGGTGTTGTTTTCCTTTGTTGGACTCTTGTATTTCTAATGACACCCTTGTTCGGATGGGTGGTCGTTGGGTTTTGACTTTCATTGTGGCTTTGGGTCATCTCCTCAGTAAGTGGCCTGACGTTAAATAATTATTTCGTCCCAATGTTCGGGATGGATTTTGAATGACTTGTGTGTTTTGACATGCTGGTTTCCTTGTTTTTGATCTTCTTTGTTTGTTTAGTGATGTGATTGTGGCGGAGGAGCGTCACTCGATCGTTTGCGGTGTTTGTGTACTAGCGCGTTTGTGCACGGCTAGTTTATCTTCCTTCCCTTCAACAACTAGGACACTCCTAAGGTTGGGAGTGCATTGCGTTGAATCTAGTAAATGTGTCCTTCTAAGTAGAAGAGATAGTACCTGGAATTACTTCTGGAAATGTTTTGTCGTGTTTGAATGCCTTGAGGCATGAGAGTTTTAAATCGTGTGGATGCGTCGGCAGGTGGAGCCGAGTTCCTTCCTTGAAGTCGACCAGTTGAGGTTTTACTGTTCATCCTTCTAGTAGTCTGGTATGATTAGCTGGAATCTGTTTCAATCCTCTTGGTGTATTCTGTTTAGCGATGAGCATGTCCCCTATCTTTCCCTCGTCTTAGATGCACTAAGAGAGTGTTGGCCTTATCCGCGCTAATTCTTTAAAGCCGTTGGGCTTGATCGGATGGTTCTCTTTCGGCGTTGCACGTGGGATGCGTGGGATTATTGTATGGTTTGATCTTGTAAACGTCATCAAAATTTGGGTGTAGGCTTCGGTGAACATGTTTGTGCTAAATGTAAGGTGCCTTGGAGAAAGGTATTGTGGTTCTGTTTGAAATACGTCATCCGTTTAGGCCGAGCGTTCTTATAAATAGTCAGCCAGAGATGGCTTGAATCAGGGTTCTTGTTTAATGTTTGCAGTCGGTGACATGCCATTCTCTGGAACATCATCAGGTAGAGGCGAGTGCGGTTTGTGTCAGATGATGCCTAATATGAACAACCGGTTCGACTTGGGCCTTGAGGTCGATGGGGAATCAACTGTTTTATCTGTTTCAAATCACGCTAGGAGCATCGTGGGAACACTTGGGGCATGCTTTGAAAGTTATTTCCAATAGTGGTCTGAACCATAGTTTAGAGTTGGTTTCTTAACGTTAAAAATATAAGGGGGGAAGTACCTGTGGCAGGATGCTTGGCGAGACGACGATGGGTTCGTGTCCCTGGGTAGATGGGCTCGGAAAGATCCGTCTCGATGTTTTGGTTGGGAAACAAGCGTCGACTTGAGTTTTGGTGGCTTAAGCGTCCTAGGGTTTAATGGATGCTTAAGGGTGTGTTGGACGTTTGTGAATACAACGTGATCATTTTAAAGAAGCTTCATGACCCTTATAGGTTAGGTGATGTGTACGTTGTTCCCGAAGGCTTCTCGGGGACGAGAAGTTCTAAGGTGGGAAGGTTGTAATGACCCGCGTTTTGAACTGGACTAAAACCTGAAGGAATTTGAACTTTTTCGATTACTGAACAGGTTTTTTTTAAAACCGATATTTGGAATGGAATTATGAGAGTTGGAACACTTTTTTTTTGGTTTTGGGCTTGGGAGAAGGCCCGTGAAGTTTCCCTAGTGTCTCGATAGGTCTCGGGAGCTTCGGTCCTGAGAGAGAGGCTGGTTTTTAAAAGGAAGAGGAAGGCACACATGCTACACATGGTTTGACTAAAACGTGAGGCCCATTGCAGGCAAACCATGCAGCCTTATTTAAGGAGGAAGTGGCTTGCGCACGGGCTACGAACAGTTTTCCAAATCGTGCGCCTAGCCCATGCAAGGGATCTCCCTTAGGCAGAGGGTGCCGCATGGTTTGCGCATAGTTTGGCAAACCGTGTGGATCAAACTGTGTGGGCCGGTCTATTTAAAGTTTTTTATTAATTTTTAAAATAGAATAAAATAAAAACCTAAAATATAAACACTCCCCCTCACCCTCACTCAACCAGCACGACACACAAGGAGGGGCTCCCCCTTTGAACCTCGCGACGCCCTCCTCCTACAACCTCCTCCTTCCCCCGTTTTCTTTGGATTTTCTCTTGGTTTCTTCTCTGATACTCTGTGGTAAGTTCCCTCCTTCCCTCTCCTCTTGTTTTCTGGTCGGATTTTGGCCTCTCTGTTGACTCGCGAGATTCGGCCAAACCCTAGGTATTGGGGGTTTCTTAATTTATATTTCTCCTTCATTCTAGGGTTGTACTAAGTCTGTCTCGGGACCCTTGGGTTTGAGTTTCGACATCCGCCGTTGAAGGCGAGGTGGATTCGGGTGGTTTTGGTTGACGGCTTGGGTTCGAGGTGAGGTTTTTGTTACGCTTTTGGTTTCGCAGCACCTAGAAGGGTTCCTTTAAGTGTTTTAAGGTTCCTTGTATTTATCTGTTAGTGCGTTGAAGGTTTTGGCGTGGTTTAGAGTCACCAAGTCAAGGCGACTCGCCTGCGTAGGCATAGTGGGGGAGCAGAAGCGGCTCTTAGTTAAAAAGCGCCAAGAGTCGGAGTGGACAGATGGATCCACCTGGAGGTAGGGTCCCTCTCCTTGCCCTTTAATTTGATGTAAAGTATTAATCAGTTTAATACTACAATGCCTTATTATTTTAATTCTACAATCTGGTTTTGATTAAACGTTTCCTGGAAAAGAGTGTGAAATGCAAGATAAGATAAAAGGGTTGCTTGATCACTAAACTAACGATTTAATAATAAAACCCCTCGATTAGAGGCGCGCTGTCTTCAAGATAAAAATTAGTGATAGACTTTTTATGCTTGCCTATTGGATTGTTGTGGTGCCTCTTTGATGCTTTGTATGTGAACCTTCTTTGTTGAGACAAAGGGAATGAAATGGATGTGATGCTTGTGTTTGGGTCAATTTGCCACGTTAGGCAAATTGAGTAGGATCGTAACCTTAGTGGGACGACTTAAGACTAAATGACTTGTTACCTCTATAAGGTATGAAAGGGTTAAAGGATGATAAATTTATCCTTTAAGATTGAATAGTGAGTCTAGGAAGGAACAAACTAGGGTGGTTCGACCACGCCTTGGGATAATGTAATGAGCATGACTTATGTTAGTAAAATGAATGATAATGATTATGAGTGGTTATGGAAGATTGTGAATTTGATATGTTTACTTGAAATGCATAATAGGTACTGCCTTATGCATTGTGATATAAAACTGATGGCAAATGTGTATGTTTATGAATGGGAGGCATTCATACCCCATGTCATCTTCTATGTATGTTTGTGGATGGGAGACATGCATACCCCATGCCAGCTTATTCTGAGTATGGGTGGGAGGCATGTTACCCCATGATAGATGAAATCTATATACGTGTATGGAAGGGAGGCATTCTTACACCTTACTAGTTGACCTATAGGTATGAGAGGCATTCTTACCTCGTGCCCGCTATTCTCTATACGTGTATGGAAGGGAGGCATTCTTACCCCTTGTCAGTTGACTTATAGGGATGAGAGACATTCTTACCTTATGCCCGCTATTCTCTATACTTGTATGGAAGGGAGGCATTCTTACCCCTTGCCAGTTGACTTATAGGGAAGAGAGGCATTCTTACCTCATTCCCGCTAATCACGATTAATGGAAGGGAGGCATTCTTACCCCTTTCCAGTTGACCTATAGGGATGAGAAGTATTCCTACCTCGTGTCGCTTTTACTTATTAATGGGTGGGAGGCATTCTTACCCCACGCCATCTATGATCTAAATGCATTTATATATGTATATGGTGACATGATCAGGTTACTTTACTGGCAATGATCCAAGCAGGTATAACCATCAGGTTTCCCTTGGGAACCTGGACGGGTGTTATTTACTTATGTAATTCTGATTACTTTTTCTCTATACCTATTCATTGTTTAATTATTATACACTTTCTGGTTTGGGTTGACACCGGTGGTACCAGCCTACTAAGATTTATATCTCACACCCTATTCGGGCCACCATTGCACTGGGGTACCTGAGTAGACCTTCTTGCTTGCAGGACCTAGGTTTTGTGTTGTGCTATTTGTACCTGAGGTGTTAGGAGCAAAGGACCAAGCAAGAGCTTGAGATGCTCAGGGGATTGACTTCGTCTTTGCTGTATTTTCTTTTTTGTATTGTTTATAAAGCATGCATTGTAAAATGGATTTTCCACCTTTTATTAAATAGATATTACATGTCTATCACTGCTACCTTTCAATTTTTTATTACTTCCACTATTTAATATTATTTACTCTGATAATACCGATGTGTTACTATGATATAAGGGTATAGTCTCCCCACTATCACCTCCCGAGACCCTCACTTCTAGTCGGAAGCCTCTAGCATACAGGGAGACGCGCTTGAGGCCATGTGACCTACCGGTCCGGCCACCGGTTCGATGGTAAACCGAGCCGGGACGTTACATATAGGGAATTGATGCACATGATTTTCTATGTTTAGGTATGTGTGCCCTAGATAGATTGACCTGTAGTGATCCTTGGCATGATGTTACCTATACTTTGGCCGATATTGTTTTAGCTTGTACTACCATAAATTTGATATGATATGTGATTCATGATTTTATTTGATATGTCTACTTTGATTTATATGAAATTATTTGAAACTGTTTTACTTGGTTTATTTTGGAAATGTGAAAAAATGGGGAAATTAAATGTTTTTCCATGCTTTTGATATGAAATCTATTTAACTATTTATCATACCTTGTTTTCTTTAAAGTTGAGAATTGTTCAAATTGATTTATAAGGATTTTATATAGAACACTTGGATGGGATTCTACTGAGCCTATTAGCTCACACCCTATAAACCCATGTGTAGACCTATGTATGTCTTTCAATACTGGGAAAGGAAACGCACCACAATGAGGCGATGAGGTTTCTATCAGCTGTGATTGGGTAGATGGTGGTGAGATGGTGGAATGTTTCCCATGCTATCACATGGAGTATAAATTTTGGTTTTTATTTTCCTTTACCATTGGGCTTGTCTCTTGGATATTGTTTAGTTACTTTGAGTTGTATTACTTCTATTGTTTCCTTTTTTTATGATATATATTTCTTATCTTACCCTTTAACTATTTCTTCTCATCATGTGTATATATATATGTCCTGTTTTCAGCTTCAGGTTGGATAAAATCATTCCTTCTAGTTGTTTTTGATTCTTGGGTTCTAGTCGTCAACTTGTGGGGATCGGGAATGCCCTTTGGGTATGTCATAATTCAGGTTGGGTAATAGTTTGAGAGGGTATCTAGGCTAGGTAAATCAATAAAAACTTATAAAACACCCATTTTATGCACATATTTCAACCTAATCACCTCTAAGGTTTAATAATGGACCATTTTGGAGCCTTTTGGCATGTGAAAAATGTGGGAACACCTTATTCTTTTTAAAAAATTACAAGTGTTCCACTCACTACACTTATAAAAGGCCACCCCATACCATCTCCTCTTCACAATTCCAAAACCCATTGGCTTGGAAAAGACCTAGAAAAATAAATTCCTTAATTCCTTCCTATCATCCTAGAAAACTTAGTTTTTTTCATAAATCCAACCTAAGAATCCTCTTAGTGTAAACCAATAGAAGTTTTCTAAAGAAGAGGCAACATCCCTAACCAAATGTTTTATTTTATTTCTTCCTCCACATCCATTAATTATTATTAAACCATGATGTTATAATAAAATAATAATCTTATATATACTTAGATACTATTATGTTATTTTTATATCCTAAATCCTTCTCCTCTTCTATCAAATGGGATACAAAATCATCATTCGTGTGTATGGAGGACTACTGCCTCTCGAACTGATGTTATTCATTTTCCATCACTAGCTATCATGATTGGATATAATTATGGATTTAATGTTTATATATAATATTTATGATATTATTATACCTTTTTATTATAATAACATATATAACTTCTTACCTTACAACCCTTTGGAAAATAATAATGTTGCTCGTGTGTATGATAAGCTACCATCTCACGAACCAATGTGATGCATTTTTTATTTTTATTTTACTTGGATGGTAATAAGGATAAATTAAATGAATATATATGATAATTTTAACATAATTATAATTCTTTAATTATTATACCATATATACCTTCTTTCTTTCTATTTTGTGGGGATACTATAATGTCGTTCGTGTGTATGGTAGACTACCGCCTCGCGAAGCGATGTGATTTTTTTTCATTAACACTTTGAATAGAAGGAAATTAGGATAAATTTAATGAATATATGTGATATATATGACATAGAAATTATTATTTAATATAAATATATTATTTAATTTTGTTTCATTTCATTCATCTAGAAAATAGAAACAACGTTCATGCGTATGTACGATCTACCGTCTGCATGAATGGTGTATTTCATTTTCTATCTCAAAATTTTATGGATAACTATAAATACATATATACTAAATATATATGATATTTATATCATGTTTAACATTCTAGATATTATGTAACCATGATCAAAGTAAGAGGACCCAAAATAAAAAATCAAAACATACATGAAAAACAAAGCAGTTATTTCCTGAAACACGACTTTAACACATAATTGTTAATAAACGATTAATAAAAGGTCATAAGTAAATCATATATGGTATGATATATATAAGTATAGTGACATAATATATTTATAATAAAATTATATTTATTACATCAGAGGTTCAAATGTGTATAAAGGAAGTCAAGACTTAAGGTGAGGGATTTCCAATCTCTTTTATTTCTAAGAGACTTATGTCATATTCACCACTCGTTTATTTTGTGTGGTGCATATAGTACCCCTTTGACATGTTATATCATTAATATAATTATTTTAATGACATTTAAAGTTTTATTTGATGCTATTATTTAATGGGGATTATGATTCAAGATATAACTATATATACTACCCCTTTGACTTGTTGTATCACGAATCTACTTCTTTTCATGATATTTAAAGTTTTATTTGTTGTAATTATTTAATGGGGATTACAATTCAAGATATTACCAAAGTGGTAAGGTATTTTTATCTCAATTTTCCTTATTTGAGACATATGTTATATTATACACCTATATTCTTTTATGAGGTGCATATATAGCCCTTTTGACATGTAAAATCATGAATTTATTTATTTTCATGATATTATAAGTTTCATTTAATGTTATTATTTCATGGGGCTTATGATTCAAAGAAAACAAAGTGGTAAGGGTTTTATGTTAAAATCTCATCAATTATTGGGATTGTCCATAATTATTCTTCTAATGATGAAATATTATGATCTATTTCTCAAGAAACTAAGGTCTTTTCTTCTCCTCTATTTATTTCTATAAAATGCATATTTTCCATTCATTTTCCTATATTTATGTACTCAAGAGTTAAAAATAATGTTTTTAATAAAAAATGACTTTATTTTTCTCTTTTGTCAAAACCCCCTTTTCTTCCAAAACCATATTTTATAAAATTGTTTTCAAAATTGTTTTTAACATTCTCAAAATGATTTATTAAAGACATTTTTACACATGTTTGACTTTTAACAAAATGTTTTGAACTGAATCTTTATTTTTTTACCAAAAAAACCCCATTTGGATTTTACCAAAAATATGAAAGAAATCTTTGTTTTATTGTGTATTAAATTTATATAATTTACCACCATCATGATCACTCAATATTTTAAAGTTTTTTTTATAAGTTTCAAAGTTTATTTTCAAATAAAAGGATTTCTAAAATATTTTATAATTTTTTTGTTAAAAAAAAACGAATTTTCAAAGAAAGGTTATTTACCTCAAGAAATGTTCCAAGTGATATTTAAAAATTATTTTCCATCTAAGATGGAATCCTTTTATGTTAATTATGATTTACTAGGGATATAAACCAAGGATACCATTTTTATTCTTTCTATGAATGGTTAATCTTTATGATGAAAAGATGTTTATGAAACCTACTTATTTTTCCATGGGTTATACCATGATAAAATGCTTACAAAACCTGCTTATTTTTCCATGGGTTATGCTATGATGAAATGATGAAATGATTATGAGACCCATTTCTTTTCCATAGGTTATGCTATGATGAAATGTTTACGAAACACATTTATTTTCATGGGTTCTGATATGATGAATGTTTTATGATCTTGTGGAACACATACACATGATTTTAATTATGTAATGAGTGAGATATATATCTAACTCAAATGAATTGGGTAAATATTGATATATCATGAGATAAATAGGACTAGAATAGGGAGTAAACCCAGTCCAGTAAGGGACTTTGTTCACTATGATAGTCTTGGGAGTGAACCTTGAATACTATAATGGTTTGGGGAGTGAACCCAATCCACTATGAAAGTTTTAAAAATGATCCTTGACTATTAAGTAAATTATTTTCAATGCCTATGTGTATGCCAAAAATCTATGTCTTATGAAAATAATATGTTCTCATGGTTCATGTTCTTTGATTCCATTATGATTCATACCTTATGGACTGCTAAGATTTTTTCCATGAATCAAGTTTATGATCTATGATATGTAGGGTATGTTTTTCAAATGTTATTGTCATGTTCTCATACCCTTATGCTCATGATATGTAGACATCTCCCTGATTTACCCTTAATGAGAATCTGAGCACACCCTTTCATATGTTTATTTTCCCTAGGTTATGATAAAATATATTATATATGATATGTCTAATAATGGTTATAGTTATGAAAAACATAGCGTGGGATGATTTATCTCACTTATGGACTAGTCTATGTGTTAAAGATTCCAAAGGCACTATACCTTTATGATCCTCAGGCATGTGTTTGTATAATGAAATGAATATTCATCTAAAAAAATGTAATATCTACATATTACATTTTTTTGGGTAATTATAGTATTTTAACCCTTAATCAAATGGTTTTAATAAAGGTATTACATAAGGGTATGATATTGACTACCCTTATGTGTAAAGGTAGTGTAGAGTTAAAATTTCACATAAAGTTAAATGGTTTATGCGTAAAGTGTTAGAGTTAGTGTCCTAGGATTATCTGTTTGTACTTTGATTACATGTATATTCTATAATTTGAATATTAATAAAAAATATTATTATATATTTTTAATTATTCTACATGAATCTTAAGTAATAATGTCTTAGGGTATTTTTTGCATTGATAATGTCAGAGTAGTTTCCCACTATGATGAGAACCATGAAATTCCATGATGATATTCTTAAATAGAGTTCTAAAATTAGATAAAGTACTATGATGGGGAATATAGTATATAAAATTTCATGTGAGAGTACTCATAATAATATAAGGATTCTTCTCATGAAGTTCTCACTTGGTAATCTCCAAGAAAAAATATTATGACAATAGAACCACTAGTAGGAAATTTGCATGTTTTGATGTCATCAGATATTCATATCTGTGAGTGTGTGTAATGGTTCTTAGACTTTACTATTATTATTAATTCATGTTAAAACTCATGCACTTAGATGTATTTTTTAAAAATTTATGATAAAGTTCATGGAAAAGTTGAATATGTTGAGTGCATCATGAGTAACATGTTATTAATGGATAAGTCGAGGAAGGGTTTGTCTCTTACATCTCTATGGGAGTTGATATAACATCCCTTTGATTAGAATAGAACCATCAAATTAAATTCCATGTTCATGGTCCAATAATGTGTTTATTTTAGATATTCAAATAAATAATTATCGAGCACATAGGTTGATGAAAAAGATGTACAACCTTCTTAATGAGATATCAAGATGAAAAGATTATATTACATAGTGAGCATTTGTATGTGGTTGTCATCATTATGACATAAAGTTCTTTCCCTTGGGTGCCTTAACCTGCTTCTAGACAATAATCTTGGACTTTAGGAAAGCTTACCTAATTATAATGAGAAATAGTAATTGAGGTCCACACACTAAGTGTTTATGTTGATCTTAATTAAATTCTATTTGAATTTAGTTATTAGAATAAATATCATTCTCAAGATTGACAAATAATTTTATTCAAGTTCTATTGATCAGTAATATTCAAAAGGTAATAATTAATTTATTACATGAATATTTGATAAATATTTATTCATTGGACCATGAATAAAATATTTTATTTATTCATTGGTGAATAAAATATTTATTTAGGTATTTAATAAATTTTGAGGAATTGGTACTGACCATGATCATGTCCGATGATGAAAATTTATTTGCAAGATGGTAAATAATATTTGTCATTGCATGAGTTAGCGTATTCCATAAAATAATAATAATAATAATAATATTATATGGAATGAGTTTTAATAATTATTATAATATTATTTAAGATCTGTTATGCAATTAAATAATATTTTAACCTAAACCCTTGCTCTATAAATATATTTTTATGTATATTGTGTAGGTTTAATCGATATTTGAGAATATTTATGCATAATAGAATTTGTTCTCTATTCCTCCTCTCTTCATCTCAAGAATAAGAATCATCACAGAGATAAATTTAAGCTTGAAGGAACTACATGTGATCAATATAAACAATGTAAGATGATTGATTTGCTACGATAACACCTACACATCAATGAACATCATCCATAGATCAAATGAGTATGTGTGGATCACTGCTATAGGAAAATACACTTGGATCCTTACAACACAACAAATGTAATCTGGAAAGTGTTTTTTAGAAGATAAAAAACATCATAAAATAAAGGATCCTAAGACAAGTTAATTCATTTCTTCAAATATAAATAAATTTATTATAAATTTAACATACAAGATCCAATATTAGGGGTCAAATTATTTTTTGATTTATATGCCACCATCGGAACTTCCCCTATTCCCAAAACCTTCAAGTGGTATCAGAGTGGTCACATTTCAAATTTATAATTATTTATTTGATTTTTGATCTATATGCACAATAGTGGTTGGATTTTCATTTCAAGAATTATTCTTTCTTTAACTATATTTTAATTAACACAATTTCATTATATTAATCATTGTAATTTAGTAATTAATTTTCTTAAAGGACTAAGAAATGATGAAGAATGATTAGAGATGTCATTAGGAAGTGTTGAAGATTCTGTCCCAATAGCATGGGATTAAACAGTGTGTTGTCGAAGTACACACCTTGTACCCAAGTGCACTACACCTGGCTATGTTACAAGACACACGATGCACTGAGAAGTAATTACTTGTGGTGAATTTATTTCACACCATGTGTAAATTGATCCAAACTAGAACATGAAATGTGTAACGTCCCAGACCCGGCTAGCCACCTGAACAGTGCCGAATGGGTCGGGTGTTACTACCTTAGGCGCACCTCCTTGAACGCCAAAGGCTGCCGACTAGTAGTGAGGGTCTGTTAGGTATAGTGGGAGGCTATACCCTCCCGGAGGATCATAATAAGGGTACTGGTCCAAGTATAACAGTAAAGATGCAGCAGAAAGAAAGACTCAGCAGACTAGAACCAGACCCACAGAGCGGAAGCATAATCAATATAGATAAACAGCGGAAGTATTAAATGAAACAACAAGAACGGAAATAAACACAATAGCATGCTAAGAACATGTAACTACAACTGTATAGTAAAACATGCATCCAGAACAGGTCATACACAACTGAATATAAAAAGGGCGCCAATGGATAACGAATAGTAGCTACAACAAGCATGCCAATACAGAAAGTAAACAAAACAAAGTAAACCCAACTAGGCATGACCTCAAGGTCCATACCATCTCCATACAATAACTAATGCAGCCCAGCTCCTAAAGCTAGCCTCTTTCCTGCACATAAATCCATAAAGTCTACACGCGTCTTGAAGGGCCCGTGTAGGATGTGAGACAAATCTCAGTAGGATACCACCCAACGGTGCGTACCAAATATACGTGTTTAAGCAGTCATGCATTTACAAGGAAAGCAGTAAACAGTACGATGCACAATTAAATACAAACTCCACTGGTGCTCAACAGCCACCATGGAGCGTCACCTGCTTCGGCCAACGCCAGAATCTCTGTCGTGTAACCCAGAACCACGTGCCACCTGACAACTCGTGTCTCAAGTACCGACGTCCCTAAGGCATGCCCAAAATAGTAACCTGACACCATGTGCCTCCTAAAACCTTGTGTCTCAAGTACCGTCGTCCTGAAGGCATGCCCAAAATAGTAACCTGGCACCATGTGCCTCCTGACACCTCATGTCTCAAGTACTGACGTCCCGAGGGCATGCCCAAAATAGTAACCCAGCACCATGTGCCTCCTGACACCTCGTGTCTCAAGTACCGATGTCCCGAAGGCACGCCCATTTCCTGAAGGCTCCTCACCTCCCACATGGATTTCTACGGCAAGCACCCCCAACCGAAATACCTAACCGCAACTACGGCGGCCGCTACCCACACGAGTGGTCAAAACCACCTCATCACGGAGTATCTCTGTGTGCACACTACTCAAAGTCCCGATGAGTGGTAATCACCCAAAATAGTCCTAAGCCACCAAAACATCTGACACCTCGTGTCCCTGCAACCATGTCACTCAAGTCTGATGGCCTCGCCATCCAAGTAACCCGGGCCATGCCCAACCTGACAGTCACACTACCTCAATCCGACGTCCATGACGCCCAATCCCATGGTCAAAACCACCCAAAGTATCCCGGGAAAATCCCCAACCTATGATCAGCATCACTCAAGCGTAACCGAACCAAGCCCAACACAACCCAAAGGGTCCAGCATATGCAATTCAGCAATTGCATATATATAACATATGTAAACAGAAAACAGAACCAGGAAAAACAAACTAACAGTTGAATTGCACTATGCAAGGTGCTGTCCCATACCAGCACTGAGGTCTTAAATGCCTCTAACAATTTATAACAGGCTTTAACAAATTAAACTAAACATTTTATAATAATCATGATTCAATTAAAACCATTTTGGCATTCCCCGGCCAAAATTCCCCGACGAGCAACGACCCCTCACCCGACCCTGCTCACACAACCTGGTAACCGGCATACCCAAAAGCATCCCAGAGGTCCCATAAGCATTACAGTATGAAAAATAAGATAAAACAGGTCCCTCTCAAAATACCCGAAAACGCGCCAAAGGTCGCGTTACCAAAACAACCGCGAAAACACAAAATGAAGTATGCACCACCTACCTGAGACTCGCACGATGTTACTCCTCCGGTAACACCCGCCAATTCGGTCTAAAACGCAGTAAATCTACAAAAGATTCAAAACCGCTCAAAGGGATATAACTCATTCTATAACTAAAATCAAACAAAACGGCCAAAGAGGAATCAATGCCTTACCGAGGGGGTTCCAACGCACTAATCAGAGCTCGAAACGGGTCTCAGATGGACGATCGGGAAGAGGAAAGGGGTTCAGCCGGCCTGGTTTGTGTATCCGGGCGGAGGAGATGAGGTTCTGCCTCAATACAAGGCTACTTCCCATTTTAAGTGAAAAAAAGAAAGTACACGGCGTGTACTTTGGGACTACATGCTGTGTATGGTTCATTTAACTATTCATAAGACTGAAAGATTCCGCCGACTTACTTTCCGTACCTGCCGACATGAGTACACGACGTGTACCTCTGGGTACACGGCGTGTACCGGGTTTCTCTTCTCTTCCTTGCCGACATACTCACACACCATGTATATCCCTCATACATGGCTAGACTATACGGCGTGTCCAAAGGGAACACGGCGTGTCCCTGGTTTTTACCTGGCCAACGACCTACACGCCATGTATGGCCTCACACGGTTGGGGGTCTACACGGCGTGTTCAAAACTACACGCCATGTAGTAAGAAACTACTACACGGTCATCACACGAAATGTACTCGGCGAGCACACGTCCAGTCACTCGCCTACACATACACGACGTGTACTTAAAGTACACGTCGTGTAGTCTGGAAATTTCCAGAAACTTCCCATTAAATCCAGTTTCCTCATAAACCTATCAAAAATTTAAACAGGGTTGGAATTTTGACCCATTCTAAAAACCTGGGTTCTTACAAACTCCCCACCTTAACGTAGCTCATCCCCGAGCTACTAAACGAAACCCGGAGATGGCACCGAACACGCCCATCCCAGTTAAACAACCTAGACTACCTCGGTCCCAAGGTTCTGGCTAAATTCCTTAAGGGGATCCCCACCTTAGGAATTTCCTACTCGGTCTCAACCAACAAAATTTAAATAAAACAAGGTTCACTAACCTGTTTTCTGGACGCAAAATCCTCCTGTGACGCATCGTCACCCCTGCACCTCATTGGTTCTCCTGTGTCGTTTCCGACACCCAAAGTATCCCGCACCACATTGGTGTCCGCCTCTACGAGGTCCTGATGCCTAGCACCTCAAGTAACATGCATCCACGATGCCCCGATGCCCAAGGAACCTCATGTAACCCACATCCCCGATGCCCCGTTGCCCACAAAACCTCAAGTAACCCGCATCCACGATGCCCCAATGCCCACGACACCTCACACACACACACACACACACACACATATATATATATATATCACGCAACCGATATGGTTCCAACCTACTCACTAGAATCTATTCAGTCCACAAAGATCCTGTGCACCTCGTGCACTCAAAACAGACATACCTCTACAGGTCATGCCAAAAAGGAAACATAGAGATCACGGTCACACCGCAGCGTACCTCTAAATGTCACTGGCTCACCGGCCTGCTCAGCCTTTGGCAGCTCCACGACGTGCACCTGGACTGAACCACAACTGCCTGACACCTGACCTCCCAATGCTGCTCCAGTCACCGACCACTGACCCCTCATATGGGTCCCACCGTCTCTGTCATGACCTCCGCACACAGCTGAACCTCGACTACCCTCTCCGGGTACCGAACCTGAACCAACTCCAGACGCCACAGTCTGTCCTGGTCCCTGCCTACTGGCTATCTGAGAAGGTTGCCTGCAAAACCTCTCCAGATGCCCGTCCTGTCCACATGCCCGGTACTCCTTCAAAGGCCTATCTCATTGTGCCCGAACATGTCCCGGCTGTCCACACTGGAATCAAATCACTGAATAACTCCCACGTGGTGGTCTAGTTGAATCCCTGGCCTAACTGCCCTGTGAAGACTCATCCCGTCCACGCTTCCTGCTATTTGAACCATTACCTGAAGCTGCCGTCCTTCCCAAGTGAGATTTCTCACTTTCGTTGCCCTCAGCTATGAGTGCCTGATTCACCGCTTCGGAGAAAGAACCCATCCTGAAGATGTTCAACTGTACCTGAATGGCGTGCCGTAAGACATCCTCAAAGCACCTCACCCTAGCTGCGTTGTCACTCACCATACCCGGTGCAAAACGGGACAACTCTGTGAAGGTAGCTGCGTAGTCCATGACAGACATATCTCCCTGTTGAAGACTCAAGAACTCCCGAGCTCTCTCTGCCCTCAACGTATCTGGGTAGAAGTGCTCAAAGAACCTGTCCTCAAAATCCTTCCAAGTCAGTCCCTCATGCCTATGACCTTTTACCTGTACATCCCACCAACGCTTCACTGACCCTCTCACATGTACGTCGCCATCTTGACCCTCCACCCTGGAGGCGTCTCGAGCTGCTCAAAAATCATCTGCATACTCTCTATCCAGTTCTCAGCCGCCTGCGGACCACCCTCTCCCTGAAAAAGTGGCGGCTGCTGCGACTGGAACTCCCGCGTCAGATACGCCATAGAAGGATATGTACTTTGCGCGCCTCTGTCAATCCCCTGCAAGACACGTACCAGGCTAGCTCAGAGCTGCTCGTCAAGCCACGACCCGAATGATGCCAAACTCGGCTGCTGTCCTGCCTGCACTGGATCTTGAACCTGTTCCTATCCCTGAGCCTGTACCTGCGGCTCGTGCTCAGCCTATACCAAATTCTGACCCTGATCCTACGACACTGTATCATCTCCTTCCTGACACTCCATCGAGCCGTGAAGGAGTAACCCACTGAATACCATAAATGTCCAGACAACCCATATATATATAACAATATATTCTACGCAGATAAGGAAAGCAGTAAAAGGCAGTGCATAACAACTACCCTTACTCCCCCTCACTGCAACCCATGCCTCACGGCATCCCGGCCTCATGGAATCCTTAACCGCCCTCAACAGAGCCAAGTATCAAAGTACCTCGGGCCATGCCCATCCTGATAACTGACGTTGCCTCAAACCGACGACCGAGTCGCCCAATCCTGATAGTTACACTGCCTCACCCATAGTAACTGCCTGATCTCATAAGAGTCAGACTCAATTATCCTGCAGCATGTAATTCTACAAAATATAAAGCATGGAATACACATTTGCACAACTAGCAGTTCTATCAGTAATTTCACCAATTCACATCTTAAAGCATATAAAGCATGGAATTTGATATTTCATTCACATGACATTATCACTTCACAAAGCATACGTGCAATTATGAAATTGAAATACCCAAAAAATGTGCCTATCAAAAGCCAACAACTAGCCTTGCCATACCGGGCCAAGGTCCAATTCTCCCTTACCATACCGGGTCAAGGGTCACATATCAAAATCAACAAAATTACACATCAAGTGAGCCAACGAGGTGTAAATCATATCTACTGTAATCTGAGCAAAAGTAAACAGTAATTCCTACCCACGACAACTAGGTCCATCCCTCGTACCTGGGGCTGAAGGCACCCAATCACAAGCTAGAAACCCAGTCCCTATAACAAACTATCTCCAGTGTACTACATCCCAAATAGTAAAACTAGCAGAAAGAAACGAGAATCCTCAAACTCATTACTAGCCAGTAAAATGCTGCTACTAAATCCCTATCAAGAACTCCTCTGATACCACTTTGTAACGTCCCAGACCCGGCCAGCCACCCGAACAGTGCTGAACGGGTCGAGTGTTACTACCTTAGGCACACCTCCCCGAACGCCAAAGGCTGACGACTAGCAGTGATGGTCTGTTAGGTATAGTGGGGAGGCTATACCCTCCTGAAGGATCATAATAAGGGTACTGGTCTAAGTATAACAGTAAAGATGCAACGGAAATAAAGACTCAGCAGACTCGAACCAGACCCGCAGAGCGGAAGCATAATCAATATAGATAAATAGCGGAAGCAGTAAATGAACCAAAACAGTGGAAATAAACACAACTGCATGATAAGAACATGTAACTACAACTGTACAGTAAAACATGCATCCAGAACAAGTCATAAACAACTGAATATAAAAAGGGCGCCAATGGCTAACCAACAGTAGCTACAACAAGCATGCCAATATAGAAATTAAACAAAACAAAGTAAACCCAGCTAGGCATGACCTCAAGGTCCATACCATCTCCATGCAATAACTAACGTAGCCCAGCTCCTGAAGCTGGCCTCTTTCCTGCACGTAAATCCATAAAGTCTACACGCGTCCCGAAGGGCCCATGTAGGGTGTGAGACAAATATCAGTAGGATACTACCCAACGGTGCGTACCAAATATATGTGTTTAAGCAGTCATGAATTTATAAGGAAATCAGTAAACAGTTTGATCCAGAATTAAACACAAACTCCACTGGTGCTCAATAGCCACCATGGAGCGTCACCTACTTCGGCCAACGCCGGAATCTCTGTCGTGTAACCTGGCACCACGTGCCACCTGACACCTCGTGTCTCAAGTACCGACGTCCCGAAGGCACGCCCAAAATAGTAACCCGGCACCATGTGCCTCCTGAAACCTCGTGTCTCAAGTACCGAAGTCTTGAAGGCACACCCAAAATAGTAACCTGGAACCATGTGCCTCCTGACACCTCGTGTCTCAAGTACCGACGTCCCGAAGGCACGCCCAAAATAGTAACCTGGCACCATGTGCCTCCTGACACCTCGTGTCTCATGTATCGAAGTCCCGAAGGCACGCCCATTTCCTGCAGGCTCCTCACCTCCCACGTGGCTTTCTACGGCAAGCACCCCCAACCAAAATACCTAACCGCAACTACGGGGGACTCTACTCACACGAGTGGTCAAAACCACATCATCACGGAGTATCTCTGTGTGCACACTACTCAAAGTCCCGATGAGCGGTAATCACCCAAAATAGTCCTAAGCCACCAAAACATCTGATACCTCGTGTCCCTACAACCATGTCGCTCAAGTCCGATGGCCTCGCCATCCAAGTAACCTGGGCCATGCCCAACCTGACAGTCACACTACCTCAATTCGACGTCCATGACGCCCAATCCCATGGTCAAAACCACCCAAAGTATCCCGGGCAAAGCCCCAACCTGTGATCAGCATCACTCAAGCGTAACCAGACCAAGCCCAACACAACCCAAAGGGTCCAGCAGATGCAATTCAGTAATTGCATATATATAACACATGTAAACAGAAAACACAACCAGGCAAAACAAACTAACAGTTGAATTGCACTATGCAAGGTGCTGTCCCATACCATCACTGAGGTCTTAAATGCCTCTAACAATTTATAACAGGCTTTAAAAAATTAAACTAAATAGTTTATAACAATCATAATTCAATTAAAACCATTTTTGCATTCCTTGGCCAAAATTCCCCGACGAGAAACGACCCCTCACCCGGCCCTGCTCACGCAACCTGGTAACCGGGCATACCCAAAAGAATCCCAGAGGTCCCATAAGCATTACAGTATGAAAAAGCAGATAAAACAGGTCCTTCTCAAAATACCTGAAAACGCGCCGAAGGCCACATTACCAAAACAACCGCGAAAACACAAAATGATGTATGCACCACCTACCTGAGAGTCGCACGATGTTACTCCTCCAGTAACACCCACCAATTCGGTCTAAAAGGCGGTAAATCTACAAAAGATTCAAAACCACTCAAAGGGATATAACTCATTATATAATGGAAATCAAACAAAACGACCAAAGGGGAATCAAGGCCTTACCGAGGGGGTTCCAATGCACTAATCAAAGCTCAAAACGGGTCTCAGACGGATGATCGGGAAGAGGAAAGGGGTTCGAACGGCTTGGTTTGTGTATCTGGGAGGAGGAGATGAGGTTCTGCCTCAATACGAGGATACTTCCCGTTTTAAGTAAAAAAAAGAAAGTACACGACGTGTACTTTGGGACTACACACCGTGTATGGTTCATTTAACTGTTCATAAGATGAAAAGATTCTGCCGACTTACTTTCCGTACCTGCCGACATGAGTACACGGCGTGTACCTCTGGGTACACGACATGTACCAGGTTCCTCTTCTCTTCCTCGCCGACATACTCACACGCCATGTATATCCATCATACATGGATAGACTACACGGCCTGTCCAAAGGGAACACGGTGTGTCCCTGGTTTTTACCCGGCTAACGGCCTACACGCCATGTATGGCCTCACACGATCGGGGGTCTACACGACGTGTTCAAAACTACACGCCATGTAGTAAGAAACTACTACACAGTTATCACACGACATGTACTCGGCGAGCACACATCCGGTCACTCACCTACACATACACGGCGTGTACTTAAAGTACACAACGTGTAGTATGGAAATTTCCAGAAACTTCCCATTAAATCCACTTTCCTCAGAAACCTGTCAAAAATTTAAACAGGGTCGGGATTTTGACCCGTTCCAAAAACCCGGGTTCTTACAAAATGTTGGATTACATGGCATGTAGTTGATGTACACACCGTGTGGTCTACATGGTTTAGTAGAGAAATTCACATAAATCGCACAGTCAAATACATAGTTATAACCACATGAGACTAACATCTTAGAGAATTAATGGATTACACAATATATAGATGATATACATATCATGTCATCCATTAATTTACACATTCAAAAATATACACTGAGTTCCTTGGTGAGTTATACACACACATAATATGCGAGATACATAGTGTGTAGCTGAATTGCACCCACCGTGTAGTCTTGCATCCAATGAACATGCCAAGTCCTTAGACGGGTTGCACAGAAACATGAAAAGAGAGATACATGGCGTGTAGCTGGCTTGTGCACATAGTATAGTCTAGACAAGATATACGTTGAATCACTAGGCATGTATCTCAGGTACACAACAATCGAGGTATATGGCATGTAGCTCGTAAGTACATGCCATGCAGTATCCCAATAAAAGATAGAATTAAATTACATTAAATTTATAATTGCAACATTAAAACCATATTATATTGATATCCACCTGATGTGTTTGAAAATTTAATAATGGTTTTAAAGAACTATTAATTAATCAATTTATTTATTGTAATTATATGTAATCATTGGTTATTTTGTTTATTTTACATGAATTACATCAATGATAGGTATCTCTAATAGAATTCTAATTGTCATTAAGATGTAATGGAATTAATTAATTAATTAATTAATTAATGCAAGAATATTTATCTTAATAATAAAGAATGAATAAGAAATGAATGTTAAATGATTTTACTTTTGTGTATTAGTTTCATGTGTATGACCATTAATAATTTTGAGAAAGACCTGTGTATGTATTGGATTTATTTAATTTAATTTATTGCATGGGTTTTAAATTATTAATTATTAAATTAAAATAATGGCCCACATATCATCCCTCCCTCCATTATTATATAGGATCTGTATGTCTAAGGTTATTTATGTAATCCCCTTAAACCAGTCATTTGGTTCCACTCACCTATGTGTGAGTTATAAATACATGTAATTAATGGATTTCCTAAGGCACATGGAGGTAGTTCAAGACAAAACCAAGATGATGCCAACCCAGGTGATATATAAGTGGATAGGTGGGATACTGCAACTCATGCGAAGACCAGCATAATGATTTTTTTCCCATAGTTCAATGGTTGATTTATTATCCACTCAATAAATCAATTGTTAGAAAAATCTAATGATTGGGTCATTTATTTATTTATTTATATCTTATGAATTATTTATTTTATGGATGCAATACCGTCACATAAATTAATTAATTAATGTGAAAATATAAAATATAAATAAATGGATTATGCATAAATGTTTTATCAAAACATGGTTAATCACTTAAGTAAAATCCACATAATATTAAAAATACATGTAAAATATAAAACAATATAATTTTATGCATAATAAATAAAATAACTCAACTTAATATTAAGTCAGAATAAGCCTTCCAATACTTGACTAGGAATGAAACCATAAAATTAAGTGTTAACATGGACAAAGTCTTATTTTTTTATCAGGGATTTCTCATGAGAGTTTTGGGTCAACTTAACCAAAATTATATTGAATTTAATATCCAATTTGTATTAAATAAAAATTTAGAGGTAAGTGTTAAGGAAATCCAAGTCAGGATTTTAGGATGGGGAGTCTACTCAATGAATCAAGGATCTACAAGCCCGTAGTTGGTAATACTACCTACCTAAATTCCTTCTTTTGTTTTTCATGGAAAAATTCTAGATTGTAAATAAGATAAATATAGATCCTTTCCACTAAAATGTATTATGTGACATGTCATTATGAGTTCAATGGTGAGGGATATTGATACTTGATAAAATATAGATCATTTCCACAAAAATATAGATCCTTTCCACTAAAATGTATTATGTAACTTTCAGGAGTGATTCAGATGCTTTCAGGTTGTGTTTTTCTATAAACAAAAATCATACATTCTAGAACCCTCAATGCCTAATCCGCCTTCTAAGAAGGAAAGTTCTAAAGAGTTACTTGTCTATGTAAAATATACAAATGATTCAGCTGATGTTTAATGTCAGATGTTATCATCTATGTTAAGTGAACTCATGAATTCACACAAAAACATGGATTATTATATCATGCTTGAGAATCTATGTGATTTATAGCAGGAGAGAGTAGGACAAGAATGGTTTGAGTTATCCAAAGTGTTTTTAGAGTAATCTTGGATAGGGTGTGCTAGATGGTTCTCACATAGTTAAGTTAATTGGTTGAATTTACTACTCAGAGGTTCTAAGGTTTAAACTCCCTGAATAACTGTGCACCAATCTCATTCTTGCATCACTCCACCATAGATTCTCCAGCTATATTGTAAATTTTAATATAAACAACATTAAGAAGTCACTTCAAGATCTACTCACTCTTCTTCACCAAGTAGATAAGGAGATGAAGTAAGAAAATCCTTCTATCCTTATGGTGAACAAACAAAAAGGGAAAGTGAAGATATTTAAGCCAAAATCTTTTTCATGCCCTTCCAAGAAGAGAAAGATCAAGGGGAAATCAAGGGAGTAGGATTCTATTTGTTTTGCATGTGGTAAGAAGTTCCACCGAAATAAACACTATACCTATCTTAAGAAGAAAGGGGAAGCTTTAGGTTAATTTATTATTGAGTGCAATTTATCTATTTCTACAAATTGGGTATTATATACATCTTGTCGTTCTCACTTATGTAGTCAAATACAGGAACCAAGCAGATTCTAAAATATTAACCAAGGGGAGGTAGATATATGAGCATCTAATGGAGCTAAACTTTCTATTGTATCTACTAAAGGATACCACCTCATGTTTCCAACTAGAATGATCTTGGTTTTAAGAGATTTTTATTATGCACCATCCATTACCAAAAACATTATTTATGTATCCAAACTTAATATGGATGGATTTATTTTTATGTTTGGGAATTAATGTTGTATCTTTTATAAAGATAACATTTTTTACAGTAAGACACATTTAAATTAATTTCTTTATGTGTTGGATTACATAAACCAAGTAATGACAATCAATAAAGAAACTACTTCACATGAATTATACCACACCCAAATTTAGAATCACTAGCCAGGTCATGTAAATGAAAAGTGTTTGAATAAATTATAAAAATATGGATATTCATATTCTTTTGAACTAAAACCACTTAGTGTATGTCATGCATATTTACAAGGTGAAATGACCAAATACCCATTTAGTGGAAAGGGCTAAAGGGACAAATAGATTCTTGAATTAGTTTGTTTTGATGTGTATAGACCATTTCCCATTGAAGCAAGGGGTGGGTACTCATACATCATAACTTTTAATAATTATTTTAGTAGATATGGATATGTATAATTGATGAGGTATAAGTCAGATTCATTTAAGAGATTCAAGGAATTCATGAATGAAGTTTGAGAACCAGATTGGTGATAAGATTAAGAAACTCTACTCAGACTGTGATAGATAATTTCTTAATCAATACTTAATTGATTATTTATGGAAGTTTATGATTATATACCAAATCATTCCACCTTATAAACCTTAATTTAATGGTTCAAATGAAAGGAGGAACCACACATTTTTAGATATGGTAAGATAAATGACGAGTCATTCAAGTCTTTCATTATCCATTTAGGGATACACATTACAAAAAGAAGTATACATGCTAAATTGATTTCCAACTAAATAAGTAGATGGTATCCTATACCAATTGATTAATGGAAATAAACCCGTGTTGTCATACTTATATGTGTGGGGATGTGAATCATTTGTTAAGACCTATTTAGGTAAAAAGCCTTCAACCCGAGCAACAAAGTGTATCTTTATAGGATATCATAAAGAAACAAAGGGATACTATGTATAAAATATTTAGATAAACATGTAGTGGTTGAAAGATATCCCACATTACTTGAGAATGATCATATATCTAAAAGATATAGTGGGAGAAAGATGAACTTCAATTAATTATAGGCTCAAGATACACAAGATCTAGCATAATAACATATTCCAAAAATCCCAATGGAAGAAGATATTTCAGAGACACAAGTAGTGTATAAGAGTACAAGAGAGGATAGATAACTATAACAATATGGTTTTATAGTCACCAAGGATAGTGGCTCATTATTAGTTTATAATAATAATCCTCTAACCTACAAGGAAGTGGTAAGTGGTACAAATATTGAAAAGTGGAAGGAATCCATGAATTTTAAATGGATTACATGTACCAAAAACAAGTTTAGATTTTGGTAGATCCTCCAATTGATGTAAATCCCATTGTTTGTAAATGGGTATTCAATAAGAAATTAGGCCTGGATGGGAAGTAACTACCTATAAGGCAGGACTGGTTGCAAAAGGGTTTAAACAACATCAAGGCATGGACTATGAAAAAACATTTTCACCAGTTGAAATGCTAAAATCCATTAAAATTTCACTTTCCATTGCATTCATCCATGACTATGAGATTTTAAAAATGGATTTCAAAATAGTCTTCCTTAATGAGAACCTTTTAGAAGATGTCTATATGAAACAACCTAAAGGTTTTTTGAATCCAAATAATTCTAAAAAAGTTTCCAAATTACAAAGATCCATTTATGGATTAAAGAAATCATCCAAGTCATGTAGAATTTGTTTTGATGAGGCTATAATGGAATTTGGTTTCATAAATAAATAATACGAGCCTTGTGTTTATAAAAAGTTTAGTGGGATTACATTCATTTTCATAATAACTTATATCGATGAAATATTACTTATTGGAAATGAGATACCAATCGTACAATCTGTTAAAGATTGGTTGAATAATTGGTTCTCCATGAAGGACTTAGCCAAGACAACATATATTATTGGGATCAAGATCCTTCATGATAGAGCCAAGTGGATGATCAGCCTAAGTTAAGGTACATATATTGAAAAAATAATGAAGAGATTCAATATGGAACAATCTAATAGGGGATTGTTGCTAATGTCACATGGCATTCATCTTTATAGAAAAATGTTTCCTCATACACATGATGAAAGATAAATAATGGAAAGGATTATAAACACATTAGAAATTTGATCAGTCATGTATACTATGATATATACTAGGATAGATATTTCCTATTCCTTAAATGTGGTAAAAAGATATCAAGATAACCCAAGTGACCACCATTGGATGGTAGTCAAGACTACCCTTAATTATTTGAGGTAATAAAGGATATGTGTCTAGTGTATAGAGGATATAAATAACTAGTCATAAGAGGATATGCAGTTGAAAGTTTCTAAATAGATCAAGACGATTTTAAAACATATACAGGATACATATTCACTCTAAATGAAGGTGCTGTGAGCTAGAAGAGATCAAAGCAAGTTGTGGTTGTAGTTTATATAGTAAATTCTGAGTATATTATAGATTCTAAGGATTATAAAGACATTATTTTGATATGAAACTTCATCCAAGATCTTGACATGGTACCTAGAATTAAATATCCTATCACATTTTATTGTGATAATACTTGAAATGGTGGCCCTTCCTAAAGAGATAAGGTCACATCAGTGAATGAAGGATATACATCATAAGTATCATCTTTTGATATAATTTTCTCAAAGAGGTGAAGTAAAAGTGAGCATTATATTTATGGGAGACAATGTGGTAGACCCCTTGACTAAAGCCTTGACTTAGTAGAAACATAATTATCATTTAAGGTCCCCCAGGCTAAATGTTGTAGGCAGTTGGCTCTAGTATAAGTGGGAGTTTGTTGGAGTTGGTGTCTTAGGTTCAATTATTTATACTTTTATTAAACATATATTTGATAAATTTAATATTAATAAAATAAATTATTACTTACTGTTCATTTTTTTTACGACTCTTATGCAATAATGTCCTAGGGTATCTGTCTCATTGATAAGGTTATAGTAGTTCCCCACTATGATGAGAAACTTGAAGTGTTATGATGATATTCTTAAATATAGTTTGGTAGTCGAATAACATACTATGATGGGGAACAAAGTATATAGAATATTAGGTGTGGGTACTCATAAGTTTATGAGGCTTCTTCTCATGAAGTTTGTAATTCGTAATATCTAAGATGGGAGATTATAAGAACACACCCACTAGTAGGAATTACACATGTTTTGGTGTCATCAGATATTACCATCTACAAGTGTGGTAATGATCCTTAGACATTAATATTATTATTAATTCATACTACTACTCTCACACTTAGATGTATTTATTAAACCTTTATGATACAGTTCATAGTGAAGTTGGATATGTTGGGAGCTTCATGAGTAACATATTATTAATGTACTAATCGAGGAAGGATTTGTCCCTTCCATATTTATGGAAGTTGATATCTCAAACCTTTGATTAGAATAGAACCATCACATTAAATTCCATGGCTATGGTGTAGTTATGTGTTTATTTTAGATAGTCAAAGAAAGATGTATCGAGCACATAGGTTGATGCAATGGATGTCCAATCTGCTTGATGAGATATTGAAAAAAAGGGATTATATTATACAATGAATGTTCATATGTTGTTGTCATTGTTGTGACATTAAGTTATTTCTCTTGGGTGCCATAACCCATTGCTAGACAGTAATATTGGACTTTAGGCAAGACCACCTAATTCCAATGAAAAAGATCCTAGAGGGTCACACACTAAGTTTCTTCTGTTGATCACAATTAAATTCTTTTTGAATTTAAATATTAGAATAAAATTATTCACAAGATCATGGAATAATTTTATTCAAGTTTTATTGTTTGATAATATTCACATGGTAATAAATAATTTATTACATGAATATTTTATAAATATTTATTCACTGGATTATGAATAAAATATTTATTTTATTTATTGATGAATAAAATATTTATTTAGGTATTCAATAAATGTCTAGGAATTAGAGCAGACCAAAATTGCATCTAATCATGAATATTTATTTGAAAGACAATAAATAATATTTTCCATTGCGTGTTAGCACATGATGTAAAATAATAAAATCATTATTATCATAATACACAGGGTTTAATAATTATTAATATACTATTTAAGGGCCAGTACATAATTAAATAATATTTTAACCTAAAACCTATATAAATAGATGGTTATGTATATTGTGTAGGGTTACTCAAGATTTTATAATTTTTGTGACCAAAAAAATTCTCTCTCCATTCCTCTTTCTCTCTTCCTCTAAAGAATTAGAAGAGCTACATAAGTGACTTTAAGCTCGATGGAACTAATGCAATCAATAAAAAGAATGAAAGATGATTGAATCACCACGCTAGTAATTAGAAGTCAATTGGCATAGTTTAGAGATCAAAGTAGAACATGTGGATCACTACTAGAGAGATTATAAACTTGGATCCTTACAATGCAATGAAGGTAATAAAAAAAGAGTCTTTTGGATGATCAAAAACGTCATTGAAGAAAGGATCCTAAGATGAGACAATTAATTTATTAGATCTAAATAAATTAATTATAAAATCAACATGCAAGACCTTCTACTGGGGTTTCATGAAACTCTAAGTCAAATTAATTTTTGATTTATCACCTACCACTGGAAATTTCGTTTCTCTTAAAACCTTTATAAAGGCTATGCAATTTTTAAAAGGGTTATATAAAGATAATCAATAACTTACCATTATTCTAGAGGCTACACAAACATAGTGAAGGTTTTCTTAAGTCCATGTAAAGGTAGTTACCTTATGCAATGATACCAGGAATCCATGTAAAGGTATGGGCTAATGTACCCTTATACAACGTCTTCTACGTAAAGGTCATACCCTTACATGAGCCATCTACGTGAAGGTAGTGCCCTTACACAACACTTTATTTTTAAGCTGCGTAAAGGTAAGAAGTAACCTTTATATAAGGGCTTCCAAATGTCTTGTGAAAGGGTAGGAGGATTTACTATTATGCAGGAATACCCATATACATAAGGGTAAAGGGAGGATACCCTTATGCGAGAATGAGTTCCTGCATAAAGGTAAATAGAAAAATATTTGAAAAAATGTTTTTAAATCATGAAATGTTTTTAATTCTTTATAATTTTTTATAAATAATTATAAAAGGTATTTCGGAAATATTAAATTTATAAATAATAAATAAGTTAATTATAATTGGTTTATAATTAATTAATTAAATGTTTATGAAAATTTTATTTTTCCCAAATTTTAAATGTTTATATTTGAAATACCTTTTAAAAAATTATATGAAATTTATTATGATATAGAAATAAAAGTTTTTATTTATAAATCATAAGAAATAATTTATAAAGGGTTATAAATTAGAAAATAAGGAAAAAAATATAAATTATTTATATATATATATTTTAAAAGGTTGGGGCCTAAGCCTCATTTATTATTAAAGCAAAGCAAAGACCTCTTTTAACTGGGTAGAGGGAGACCCATTATATAGCCCGAAGGCCCAGTGGGAATTTAACCCATTACATGGCCCGTAGGCCCATTTTTTTGGCCCAAGGCCCATTCTGTGAATAGTACTGCTACAGTACCCATGCTGCTACAGTACTACACAATACCCACCACTGCTAAAGTACCCTGCCGTCACTACAGTGACTTGCTTCCACTACTGTACTACTACAGTAACTGCGCCCAATGGGGTTTGAACCCCCATTTTTCATGTTCAATTAAGGGGTGCTTATTTGGATATTATTTATGCCACTTCGAATTTTTTTTGATGATTAATATGATTATGGTTTATTTTTTAAATTATATGATGTTTAGATTATGTAAAATGTTTAAATAATAGGAATTGGATTATAAATAGTTTATAATTCATATAATATCATATATTAAAAATGGAAATTACATATAATGATAAATATGAAAGATTCCATATTGGAATGAATATAAAATTTTTGTATTAAAAATTATGGAATGTCTATAATGATAAATATAAAATTATAAAATATTTATAATTAGATTTTATTTATGAATTGTTCATAAATTTTTATCTCGTGTTTAAATATTTGAATTTTTGATTTATTTAAAGGCTATTATATGCTATATTCATTTTTAGTAAATTATTTATGAAATATAAATATTGTGTCATCCTTAGTTTAAAATGTTAAAATGCTTCTACGATATACCCTTTCATTACATGTTGGGATTTACTCCATAATGAATTTAGTTTTTCATATACCTTGATCTCAATTTATAATTGAAGTTATTAGATTGAATTTACTTATTTAATATAGTTTTTACATATTAGGTATTAGAGTTATGATGAATTTGATTCTCTCTTGAGTAAAGTATCCCCAGGTAGAGGGACTTGGGGTTGGACTACCCACCTACCTAGAGGCTTATGCCATATCTAGGCCAGTGAATGGGGTTAACTATCTATTTCTGTAGGCTTACTCATGTGAATATTTTCAATATCACATAATTATAAACCTTTACATGAAGTGTTCATGTACCTAATTCATATGATGCATTTGGATATCTATGAATATGTTTGAATTCTATTTTTGGGTAAGTAATACAAACTTGTGGGTTATATAAAAAGTTACACATCAATATGGTTTGAACATACTAATTTGGTGTTGGGAATAAGATTAAAAACTAAATTACTAGAAGCATGGATATATAAAATGGAATAACATGAGATAATATGGTGTGATTAAATCCCCTTAAAATACTAAGTGTGAGATTCTTTCCAAAGCAGCACTTTTCAAGACCTCGATCATCCAACCGGGAAGGTCATGCAAAAGTTGGGTGCCCCTGGATTATATCGTGTAAGGAAAACAAGGATATGTGACATTGGAATGTCCTTGGGTAATTCATGCCAAATTCGGGTTCCCTTGTATTGTTTTTATCACTATTGGAAAAATTGAACTTTTTGGCGATTTTCAAAATCATTGAAAATTATTTAGTCAATATTTTTTTAGCGGTGGTTTTTTAAAAACTGCCCCTAAATATGTTTCTAGAATTTTTAAAATTTTAAATTTTTTAGTGGAAGTTTTTAAAAAATACCACAAATTAGAAGCGGTTTTTTAAGAAACCATCACTAAAAATAAATTTAATAAATTGAATTAAAAAAAAAATCAAAATTCAGCATCAAATGACCATAACCGGGCGTTTATTTTGACTCCAAAATAGTCAAATCAATTCTTATGAAATGAAATAAAATAAAATTAGATAACAATTTGTTAATAATTAATAGAATAATATTTATTACTATTTTAAGAGAATCTAAAAATCAAACTTCAACTTCAAACAACCATAACTTTTGATCCGAGTGTCTTTTGAGCATTACCATATATCAAATTGAAGCCTGTGAAGATATCTACACCGTGTAGATCAAGAGACCATAGTCACAATTTTTTCAAGGTCAAAAATTATTAAAAGGCCTCCAAATTTGAGTTTTTTGTTCGGATACCATGGTTTTTGAACATTTGATGCGATTTCAGCTTCATTTAAGAGTATTTTTGTATGCTTGTTGGGTTGTATATGATTTTATTTCTTGTATTTACATTCATATTGATTTTATGGTGTTGAAATTTTTGTGTTTTTCCTTCTTTTGGTGATTTATTATCTATTATATATATATATATATTTTTATGTTTTTATACATTTATGTAAACATATTTTTAATTTATATATATTTATCAATATTTATTTAAAAATTATATATAATTGCATCCATGAATATATATTTATATATGTTTATATCCATTTATGTATATTTATATAAATTAATGTATATTTATATATATGATGTTAAAATATATATTTATATGTATTTTGTTGGTTGATGTGTGTGTGTGCCTTTGTGTTTGTATTTATATACATTTATATAAATTTATTTATATTTATATTTATATTTTTATAAGATATATATATATATATAACTGTTTTTAAAAGAAAATATATGTAATTATATATATTTTTACTATTTATTATTTACTACTTATTATTTACCATTTCTTATTTCTTATTTATTATATATTCATTTATTGTTTATTATTAATTAATTATAATTTTTTTATATATTGATTTATTATTTATCATTAATTTATTATTAAATAATTTATTTATTTATTATATATTTATTATATATTTTTATTTAGTACTTATTTATTATATATTGATTTATTATTTATTATTCATTATTAATTTATTATTTATTATTCAATAATTTATTTATTATTATTATATATTATTTATGGTTTATTATTTATTATTTATTATTTATTGCTTATTACCTATTTATTATTATTTATTATTTATTATTGAAGACTTATTAATCATTTGTTTATTATTTATTATTTGTTATTTATTAATTTGTTATTTATTTGTTATGTATTATTTTGTTTTTTATTATTTGTTTTCATTATTTATTATTATTATTATTCTTTAATAAAATTATTTATGTATATGTATATGTATTTATATTTATTTTTATGTAGATATATAATTATATTAAATTCTATTTACTCACCACATGAAGAGCCTGCTCGAGTGCTAATATCTTTGCAGAATAACCAAGTGGTAATAAGTTCAAATATCACCAATTGCAATATGATGAATTTATGCATAACATATGAATGCATGGTGGGATAAATAAATAATAAATAAATAACTAATAAATAAATAATAAATAATAAATAAATAATATATAATTAAATACATAATAATACGAACATATAAAAAAAAATAAAAATAAAAAAATAAAAAAATAAAAAAACTGCTGTGAAACTTTTAGCGGTGGTTTTCAAAACAGATGATAAATAATTTTGCGATACTTTTTGAAAACCTCTATTAAATGTTTCACAATGTTTCTTTTCATGGAGGTTTTTCAAAACCGCTGCTAAACCCACCCCCACAAAAAACCGCCTCTAAATACTTTTTTCCTATAGTGTGTTTGCCTGTTTTTTACATTTGTTTTGGGTTACACATACCAGGAGACCCTAATAAGGTTAGGTTACTAGAGGAATAAAGTTGAGTTTATCCATACAATGGATTGGAAAAAGTGTTGTCCACTCGACTATCCAAGATTTATATATGATATTATTGAGATGATGCCTTTCCTGAATAACTAAGTGGTAAGAGAAATTCCAGAGCAGACACATTACTTAGTAAAATATGGATCTTGGACTACTAATAGATATGATAGAAAATTAAAGGGGTCATCATTTTAGTGGGAACCCATTTAATAAAAGTTATTATTAAATAGTTAATAATACATGATAATCATTTGATAAAATCTTCTATTGTGGATAGTATCTTCACCATCATCAAGATAAAATTTGTGTTTAATCCTTGTAAGGAGAAGATAAATGTAACCTACTCCTATGAATAGTAACTTAACAAAAGTTATTAAGTAAAATTATTGATTTAAAAAAAGTTCTTAAGGAAAATTTTATGTGTCAGAACAATTCCTTCCGTAGTAACCAAGGGTTAAGATTGTTCAAAAAGTGAATATAGATGCTTATGGAAGCATGTAGTGATTCATTCAAGTTTTCAAAGGAATTAGATAAAAAATAGCTTGTTCTGGTTAGGGAATTTATCTTCTTATCATCTATGTAAATATACCAACAATATGATTAAATTCAAATAATGTTTACTTGATATTCTCAAAGTTTTGGTAATATATATGAATTAGGCATATGATGTCTAGGTTCCAAAACACTTCATAGATAGTATAAGGAGGTAAAAGTTCAAACCAAAAGAATAAATATTGGTGTAAAAGTTTAAAAATGTTTCTTTAAGAATCCAATCAAGGTCATTGAAACCTAGGGTTATTATAAAGGAAGGGTAATAATTTAATATTATTGGATTATCCAAGATATACATAAAATAGTTTGTGAAACTCTATAGAATGTCCATGTCAAATATGGATATTATAGAAATTAATTTTGAAAGGAATGTGATAACAAATTTATTTTTAATAAAGTATTATTTTCAAATAAAAAATGTTTTAAACACATGGAATAATATATATGATATAGAAATAATGATTTATTTGTTAAATATTACTACCAGAAGGAAATAAATGTTATTTCCCAACACAAAAGGGTTTTTGTATCTTAGCAAGATATTATAAAAAGAATGTAATGCCTAAAAGGTTAGTGGGATTATATTTTTCCAATGTTAATAAATAAATAACCACACCAATATACGTTTTAAGTGAATTTTACTTAATATCTTAAGAAAGTTATATTGTTTTAGTAAAAAATAATGTAAGTAGCTACATTATATCAAGGAAAATGTTTTATTGAATTGGGTTATTGTAATTCCCCGTACCTCTATGATCCATCCCTTTACTAAAATCTGGTGTTTGAGGTGTTCTTGGAGGTCAAGGTGACTCATCACCAACACTTTTCCAAATTTCTAGTTCTGTGAATAGTGTTTCCAGTTTTATGAACAATATCATAGTGAGTTAGAAATAGTGAGCTAAAAACGGTGTCACAGAAATGGTGAGATAGAAACGGTGAGACAGAAATGGTGAGACAGAAACAGTGAGTCAGAAATGGTGTCACAGAAACAGTGAGACAAAAACGGTGAGACAGAAACGGTGAGACAAAAATGGTGAGTCAGAAACGATAAGACAGAAATGGTGTCACAGAAATAGTGAGACAGAAACGGTGAGATAGAAATGGTGAGACAAAAACGGTGAGACTGAAATGGTGAGACGGAAACGGTGAGTAAGAAATAGTGAGACTGAAATGGTGAGACATAAACGGTGAGACAAAAATGGTGAGATAGAAATGGTGAGCCAGATACTGTGTCACAGCTCATGAATAGTGTTTCTAGAACTGTTTCATATTTCCTTTTCCAAATTTCCAGATTTTTCCAATTTCACAAATTTAACGTTTTCTTTGACATAAAATGCATTTATGTCCTTATTTTAAGGGATTTAAGTCCTAATCAAATCCCATAAATCAAATATTAATTTTTCTAAGGCCCGAGATGCATTTACTTAGTCAAACCACATGGTTTAATGTGATCTTATTTTAATGGAAAATCCACTGTATCTTAAACCACTACTCCATTAAATCTTATAAAGGGAAAATATTTCTTCCTCCCTTATTCTTTATCCTTGTTCTCTGGTGCTAGATTCTCAAACCTTTCCTTCCTTCCTGTAGGAATCGTGAGATTAAACTTTTCCCAGTGGATTGGTTTCCCTCGATGTTCTTCTTGCTGCAAGTTCACCCCTTATTTTGGTGCAACCAAGCAGTATCCATCAATCTTCGATATAAGGTATGATTTATCATCATTCTTTTGGGTTCAACTTCTCCTATTTCTCCTTTAAATATTATGGCATGTGATCTCCATGCTTCTAATGGAGTTTCTTGGGTTTCGGTTGGTGCGGTCATGTCGCGACATCCTCAGTTAGATGCAGTTGTCATGGGAGGAGGCGATCATGATCTGTTATGTGAATCGTTCTCATATAAAGATCCTTAAGAACCTTTTTAAGGTAGGGGATTCATTTATTCTCTTTTATTTTTATGTGCAACTGAAGAGTTATCATGTTTTATCCACTAGATCACAATGGAATTGACATAATAAATATTTTAACTAGATAAATAAATTGATATCAATCGTATGGTATTGCCTCTTGTTTTTGTTAGATAGTGTGATATCTATGATTTCTTTGTTTACCTGTTCATTATTGATGGAAATTGGTAAAGAATATAAATCGAAATTAATTGATTATTTTTTGGATAAAGATAAAGAGGCATGTCAATGAATCTAGTTCTTATTGTTGTATTTTTTTGATGTTAGTCAAATTAGTGTAGTAAGAATGTTTAATTTATTTGTGATAAATTACTATTTTGGTTTCCCGAATATGGAACCTATGAATAATAAATCAGTTAATTCAAGATGTATTAAAGAATTGATTGTTTGATAATTCCTTGAAGGGTTCTGAGTTACCCACTTGCTTGTTCAAGGGCTAAGAGCCCAAATGATATGATTATTGTTTTCCTGCTACTTGTGTTGTGATGTGATCAGGGATGGCTATTGTGATATGTGGGTGCATGGAGGCCTACTGGTTGTCATAACAGTTAATGCCTAGAGTGGTGAGATGCATTGGTTTATGCATGTGGGTGTCTGGGAGGACACCAGGGATGATGAAATGGGTTGGATGTGAATGTTTGGTTTTCTGCTGATTCTTCTTGGTTGTTTATATGCTTTACTTTCCCCACTGCTCAAGGCAGCTGGTCTTGCTTACCCTTCTTCCTAAAGGGGAGAAGATGAGCGAGGTATGGAATGTGATTTCCGTGTTTAGCTTCTCAAGGGAGGATGGGTCTACGCTCTTGCTATAGGCGGCAAAGACTCGATGGGTAGTTCATCTACTCACTGTGTTGAGCCCCTTGTGTTTAGAAGCATAGATTTTTTTTCTAGAATGCCTGATAATATGGGAAAGTAATGTTGTAAATAAATAATTGAATAAATGATGTTAACCCATGGGGTTTGGAGCTTGCTAGGGCTCAATGCTGAGGTTGTGATTTGAAGGAATAGTGTACTTTGGGTGTGATGCTAATGAAATTTAATGTGGAATTGTTATTAGTTAATTAATGTTTAAAGAATTAATTAAAGTAAAGTGAAACTGATAAAAAGGGAATAAATTAATATATTAAGTCTCTTTAAATGGTTATGTGCTTATAGGATACCTAGTCTTAGAATTAGTAGCTCGGAGTCTGAGAGACGTTAGCTGCAGTTGAGTCTAGGACTAGGTTATGCCCATAGTGTGGTTGTGAGCTATAGTAAATTTTGTACCTTTTGTGTTTCTATACATTACTCCACCCTGTCAGTAAGGGAAACTAACACCCCGGGGATTCTGAGCCCCGGGGGGGGGGGGGGGGGTGTTTTCCCCAACATTCCAGTGGGAGGATGGATGGATGACTACCCCCTTTGGCCCCACTCTCTTCTCTTGGTAGTTTCTTGTGCTGGTAGGCACATTGGTTAGTTTTCTCCATATATGTGTGTAGAGGGATGTAATGGATTGTGGTTATTCACACACATATATTCTGGATATAGTTTTCTATGGACTACTATAGGTGTAACGTGTATAGGCTGTGATGGCTTGAGGATCCTTACTCGTTTTATGGGTTGTAATGGCTTGAGGTATAATACCCAATGTATGATACATGTTATGTGAACTGTGGGGGCTCCCAAAAACTATCTGGTTACTTTTCTTACATGGACGTGGAGGTTTTGTTGCACAGAGTTCATGTTGTGGTGCTTCGCCCAGGTGTCTGCGGGCAAGCCTTTTTTGGAGAGAGATATTTAGGACGTGCGGCGTTAGGGCAAAGAGGAAAACCAGTGGAGAATTAATAGTGGGGTACCCTTGATATTATTTATTATATTATATACTATTTTATGCATTACTTGGTGTGAGTAGCCATGGTGAGGCTGGGAACATAGTATACCTGTTTAGGTGATGAGTTAGTTTCACATATTGTTCACTATGCTTTAGCATGCTTTATTTACTTTTTCACGAGAGGCTTCAGGGAGGATCCTACTAAGTATACTATTATACTCACCCTATGTATATATAAACTGCTTTTTAGGTCACTTGGAGCAGGTTGAAGACCAGGATGGTTACTACTAGCTTGCGGTTGCAGGAGCTATTGGGGCTTGTTGTTGCTACTGTTTTACTTTCTTTTGGGTACTTGTGGTTTTCCCCTTTCAATTGTAGTAGTTTTTCATAACATTTCATATATGTACTTGGGATTTCTTTTATCTTACTGGTTGAGTTGGAGTTGGTTGGTGTCTATCCTACATCTCTCTTCTGCATGTGTTCTCTTAGAGGGTAATGACTCCCATTTGTGTGTTCGCTATAACCTTGGTGCTAGTCGCCAACCCAAGGCCTACTGAAGGTGGGACTCGAGGGTCATTATCTCCCTTCTCACATTGCCGACCTAGGAGGGATACACTATGGGGAGGGGGTCATGACAGAGTGGTATCAGAGGTTAGGTTGAGAGATATGATGGAGTTTGGAGTTAGGCACAGGTGAGGTTACATGGGTTGGTAGGGAAACAGTGTCATTCATGTTTAAAAAGTGATGTAAACACTGGATACTGGCTGAGACATAGGCGTTTAGGCCCCCCTATGATCTGATGTATAGACCTTTAATTTTACAATGGCTAATAAACAAGGTGATACTAGTTGTAAGGTAGAGACCTAGGAAAGGATCATGCATCATTATTCTTTGTTCCTGTGTTTGAATGGGTAGACCTTGGGATAGGCTAATCTAAAATGAATAAAATAAAACAATTAAATAATTAATTAATGATGAGTATCCCATATTCTAGGTTTATGAGCTCTAATTGTTTGTTATTTTATAGGTATGTCTCCAAGTCGACATCCTTGTCAGGATCACATAGAAGATGTCTAGCAGGTTGTGCTAGCAGATCGTTGTCGGGTAGAGGTCGACGATGATGACACTTGGAGGAGGACACTCCAAGAGTTTCAGCGCCAGAGTCTGCAGAAGTACGAGGGCTCCATTTCAAATGCAGTCATAAAATACTGGTTAGAGGAGGTTGAGATAGGCTTCAGTTCGATCCATAATTGGAAGGAGCACTGGGTGTCCTTGGTTGTGATGATGCTACGTGGAGCAGTGGGGTAGTGGTGGTTCTTGTTCCTCAGGGATCACAAGGAGTCAGCGATCACATGGGAGGAGTTCCGAGAAAATTTTAGAGTCGAGTTTCTTTCTTTGACCGAAAAGGCGTCCATTCACCAGGAGATTCTTACCCTTTGACATGGGAGATCTAGTGTGCGAGAGTTTGGAATCTATTTCAGGAACCTTTTGTGATATTCTTCAGACCTATTTCCAGATGAGGAGGCTAGGGCGAGGCATTTCAAGGAGGCTTTGAGTCTAGATATCTAGCGCCAGGTCACCCCATTTATGCTGAAGGCATATATTGAGGTGCTATAAAGGGCATATGTCATCAAGAGGACTTTAACCAGAACCAGATCATCACGAGAGGGGAGTCATCATGATTCCTCATGAAGTAGAGCTGTGGTCTAGGGTTCCTAGTGTTCAGGGCAGAAGAGTTTCTGTTCTGCCGGTAGTAGGTCACAACCCTCAACATCTCGTTTCTCTAGGGGCTACATCTCTCAGTCCTACGATAAGGTATAAAGTGCTTGTTTTTATTATAATGGTTGAGGTCATCAGTAGTGAGAGTGCCTGACCTTTCAGATCAGTTATCATGCACCAAGTTTTCCACTCTAGGTTCCTCCGTCGAGGCAGTTCCAGCCGAGGCAGCAGCAGCAGGTTGCACCAGCTTTAGATCTCCAGAGGGTAGATGGGGCAGGTAGAGGATAGCCCCGTGATGCTCCCCATCCTTAGAGAGTAGAGCGCAACCATGGTGGTGGTCGTCATCAGGGTCAGCGAGGTCATGTAGGAGGTCGTGGTTAACTTCATGCTTTAGTGTTTCCAGCACCAAGCGAGCTAGACATTGTTCAAGGTACCCTTTTCTTGTTTTCTACCTTGGTGTATGCCTTGCTTGACTCAGAAGTGACACACTCCTTCATATCACCTACCCTTGTCCATGCTTTGGGACTTGAGGTAGAGAGGCTTCTAGTGCTCTTGGCTTTGACTACCCCAATTAGAGTTCGAGCTGACTTGTTTGAAGTATGTAGAAACTATGAGCTAGTGTTGGGGCAGCACCGCTCTTGGGTAGATTTCCCATGTTTATGAATAAAACCATATGATGTCATCCTCAACATGTATTGGTTGTATTCAGTGCAGGCTATCATGGATTTCTTCAGGAGGCGAGTTGTATTCTTCGATGCAGATGGAGAGCCGGTGGTGTTCGTTGGCGAGCGAGACCCATAGATGGGTCATAGGCATGTTCCATCCTTATCATCCATGATGGCTGATATGATGCTGAGTTCTTCAGAGGTTCAGTAGTTGGTGTTTCCTAAGGTCGTAGAAGAGTACCCTGATGTATTTGCTGAAGAGGTTGTAGCATTACCCCCTTGATGATAGATTGAGTTTGGGATTGAGATACAACAAGGAGCATCTCATATCTCTATTTCCCCATATAGGATGGCCCCTTTTGAATTGTGAGAGTTACGTATATAGCTTGATGGTCTGTTATAGTGCGGTTTTGTTCGGACGAGTGTGTCACCGTGGGGTGCACCAGTTTTGTTCGTGAAGAAGGATGATGACAGCCTGTGGTTTTGTGTCGATTATCATCACTTAAACAAAGTGACAGTAAAGAATCACTATCCTCTTCTGCAGATTGATGATTTATTTGATCAATTGAAGGGTTAAAATTGGTTCTCAAAGATTGATTTGTGGTCAAGATATCATCAAATGTGTTTGAAAGAAGAGGATATCCCAAAGACTACTTTCCATTGTCGTTATGGGCATTATGAGTTTGTTGTAATGCTGTTCGGTGTAACGAATGCTCCAGCTATGTTCATGGGATTGATGAATGCTGTGTTCCGTAAGTTCCTGGACAAGTTTGTGGTGGTTTTAATCGATGACATCCTTGTGTACTTCACGTCTGAGGAGGAGCATGCAAAGCATCTACACGCCATTTTGGGAGTTCTTCGTCAACATCAACTATTTGTGAAGTTGTTGAAGTGTGAGTTTTGGGCTCGATAAGTCCGTTGCTTGGGGAATGTTGTGTCTCAGCAGGGGTATCTATGGATCTATTGAAGATAGAAGCTGTTGTGTCTTGGGAAGCCCCTAAGACAGTGTCAGAGGTGCGAAGTTTCCTTGGTCTCGCAGGCTACTACAGGAGGTTCGTAGCCAATTTCTCTCGAGTTGCAACTCCTCTAGAAAATTTGACTAGGAAGAACTGGTTATTCATATAGAATAATAAGTGTCAAGTAGCTTTCGAGTATCTAAAGGAGAAGTTAGTAAGTGTTCCATTTATTTGTCTCCCAGCAGAGGGAGTTCAGTTTGATGTTTTCTACAATGATTCACATCTGGGGTTAGGCTATGTTCTGATGTAGCAAATATCAGTTGTTTCTTATGGGTCTCGGTAGTTGAAACCTCATGAATGTAAATATTCCACCCATGATCTTGAGTTGGTAGCTGTGTTGTTTTCTCTAAAGTTGTGGAGACATTACCTCATTGAAGATCACTTTGTGATTTTCACCGATCACAAGAGTTTGAGGTATGTTTTATCCCAGCGTGAATTGAACTTATGATAGTGTCGGTGGATGGAGTTCTTACAGGAATACGACTTCAAAATATCATATAAACCTGGAAAGGGGAATTTTGTAGCTGATGTGCTGAGTCTAAAATCACATAGTGATGCTGTGCATGAATCTGGTGATTCCTGGAGAGTAATGGAAGAACTGTTAGCATTACATCTTGATATGGGAGAAGTTGGGGGTATAGGTTGTCTTTTCCAGATGACGGTGAAATCATCTCTGTTGTAGCAGGTGGAAGAGTCCCAGTTGTGGGATCTTGAGATGGAGGTCTGGAGAGACTGAGTTGTTTGTGGCGAGGCCCCTGATGGTTGGATTGATGATGAACAACACTGAGTGTTGTATCATGGAAGGATTTTTATTCCTTTGGAGATGCATGAGATAGTTATTAGAGAGTTCCATAGTTCACCTTTAGCGGTGCAACCTGGCATGAAAAAGATGTACCGAGCCTTGAGGAGTCAGTTTTGGTGGCCTGGGTTGAAGCATGCGGTTGTAGAGTTTGTGTCTCGATGTTTAGTCTGCCAGAAGGTCAAGGCTAAGCACCGCGTCCCTGGTGGTTTGCTCCAGCCATTAGATATTCCTTAGTGGAAGTGAGAGGACATCTCAATGGACTTTGTTACTAGTTTACCTTAAGCTTCAGGAGGACATGATGCTATTTGGGTGGTAGTGGATTGTTTAAAAAAATCGGCCCACTTCATTCCAATCAAGGATTCGAGATCAGTGGAAGTTTTGTCGAGGTAGTATCTGGAGGAGGTGGTGAGACTTCATGGAGTCCCAAGGATGATCATTTCTGATCAAGATCCTCACTTTACTTATAGTGTGTGGAGAGGTCTCCAGTATGATTTTGGTTCTTATATATACCTTAGCACTACTTTTCATCCTCAAATGGATGGTCAGACAGAGCGAATTTCCAGACTCTTGAAGATATGTTACGCTCTTGTATTCTTGATTTTAAAGGTTCGTGGATGAGGCACTTACCCTTGGTGGAGTTCGCTTACAATAATAGTTTTCACTCCACCATTGGTATGGAACCATTTGAAGCCCTATATGGTCGGCCTTTCTGTTCTCCGTTGTGCTGGAATAGGGTTAGAGAGTGAGCAATTCTAGAACCAGAACTAGTGAAAAATACAACAGAGATGGTTCGGGTGATTCGTGAGAGGATGAAGACAGCGCAAAATCCTTAGAAATCATATGATGATCAAAGGAGGAGACCCTTAGAGTTTGATGTTGGGGATCACATGTTTCTGAAGGTGACTCCCCATCATAGACAATGAAGGTTTGGTCATGGGAGTAAGCTTTCTCCCCAGTTTGTTGGACCTTTTGAGGTGTTATCTCATGTTGGAGTTGTGGTGTATCGAGTAGAACTTCCCCCGTAGATGAGCTAGATACATGATGTTTTTCATGTGTCACAGCTCCATCGTTATGTTCATGATGACTCTCACAACATTGATTGGGGAGAGATCAATGTTGATAATGATACGACCTTATAGGAGCGACCTATAGAGATCCAAGATCGCAAAGAGAAGGGGTTGCACATGCGTTCTATTCCCTTGGATTGTGTCTTGTGGCGACATGATGGCATGGAGGAGATTTCATAGGAATGTGAGCCACAGATACGTGCTTAGTACCCAAAGTTGTTTGATATTTAAACTCTTTTCATGTAATGGTGTCCCCTTTGTGGTTATAGACCTTTCATTTTTATAAGATGAATTTATTTTGTTTCTTCTTATGGATTGCTATCTTTTGAGAGGTATCTTGGGGATTATTTATTCGGACCCCTTTTCAATTTCCTTTTGGGTTGGTTTTGGATTCTCAAGGACAAGAATGTTTTGAGAGGTATCTGATGTAATGGCCCAGACCTCTCTGGTCCATACCTTTGCTGAAATTTGGTGTTTGAGGTGTTCTGGGAGGTCAAGGTGACTTATCCCCAACACTTTTATAAATTTCTAGTTCTATGAACAATGTTTCTAGTTTTATGAATAGTGTCATGATGAGTTAGAAATGGTGAGACAGAAATGGTATCACAGAAACGGTGAGATAGAAACGGTGTCACAGAAACGGTGAGTCAGAAATGGTGAGATAGAAACAGTGAGTCAAAAACGGTTAGACATAAATGGTGTCACAGAAATGGTGAGACAAAAACTGTGAGACAGAAACGGTGAGTCAGAAATAGTGAGATAGAAATGGTGAGACAGAAATGATGAGACAGAAATGGTGAGTCAGAAATGGTGAGACAGAAATGGTGAGACAAAAATAGTGAGACAGAAATGATGATATAGAAACGGTGAGTCAGACACGGTGTCACAACTCATGAATAATGTTTCCAAAACTGTTTCATATTTCCTTTTCCAAATTTCCAAATTTTTTCAGTTTCACCAATTTAATGTTTTCTTTGATGTAAAATGCATTTATGGCCTTGTTTTAAGTGATTTAAGGTCGAATCAAATCCCATAACTCCTATATTAATTTTCCTAAGGCCTGGGATGCATTTACTTGGCCAAACTGTGTGGTTTAATGCGATCCAATTTTAATGGAAAATCCACTGTATCTTAAACCGTTGCTTCATTAAATCTTATAAAGGGAAAAGATATATTCCTCCCTTGTTCTTTATCCTTGTTCTCTAGTGTAAGACGCTTGAACCTTTCCTTCGATCCTGTAGGAATCGTGAGATTAAACTTTTCCTGGTGGATTGGTTTCCCTCGACATTCTTCTTGCTGTAAGTGCACCCCTTGTTTTGGCACAACCAAGTAGTATCCATCAATCATCGATATAAGGTATGATTTATCATCATTATTTTGGGTTCACCTTCTCCTGTTTCTCCTTTACATATTATGGCATGTGATCTCCACGCTTCTAATAGATTTTATTGGGTTTCGGTTGGTACGTTCGTGCCGCGACATCCTTGGGTGGATTCAGTTATCATGGGAGGAGGCGATCGTGATCCGTTGTGTCGATCGTTCTCGTATAAAGATCCTTAAGAAACTTTTTAAGGTAGGGGATTTGTCGCTTCTCTTTTATTTTTACATGCAACTATAGAGTTAGCATGTTTTATCCACTAGATCACAATGTAATTGACATAATAAATATTTGAACTAGATAAATAAATTGATATCAATCGTATGGTATTGCCTCCTGTTTTTGCTAGATAGTGTGATATCTATGCTTTCTTTGTTTAACTGTTCGTTCTTGATGGAAATTGGTAAAGAACATAACATATAATTAATTGATAATTTTTTGGATAAAGATAAAGAGACATGTACACGAATATGATTCTTATTGTTGTATTTTTTTGATGTTAGTAAAATTGGTGCAGTAAGCATGTTTAATTTATTTGTGATATCTTACTGTTTAGGTTTCTTGAATATGGAACCTATGATTAATAAATCGGTTAATTAAAGATGGATTAAAGAACTGATGGTTTGATAATTCCTTGAAGGGTTCTGAGTTACCCTCTTGCTTGTTCAAGGGCCAAGAGCCCAACTGATATGATTGTTGTTTTCCCGCTGCTTGTATTGTGATGTGAGCCCGGATGGATATTGTGATATGTGGGGGAATGAAGGCCTACTGGTTGTTATAACAGTTAACACCTAGAGTGGTGAGATTCATTAGTTTATGCATGTGGGTGTCAGGAAGGACAACAGGGATGATGAAATGGGTTGGATGTGAATGTTTGGTTTTCTCCTGATTCTTCTTGGTTGTTTATTTTCTTTACTTTCCCCACTTCTCAAGGCAGTTGGTATTTCTTACCCTTCTTCCAAAATGGGTGAAGTCACGTGGGGTATTCCATGTGCTTTCTGTGTTTAGCTTCTCAAGGGAGGATGGGTCTATGCTCTTGCTATAGGCGGCAAAGACTCGACGGGTAGTTTATCTACTCACCATGTTGAGCCCCTTGTGTTTAGAAGCATAGATTGTTTTTCTAGAATGCTTGGGAATATGGGAAAGTAATGTTTTAAACAAATAATTGAATAAATGATGTTAACCCATGGTTTTTGGAGCTTGCTAGGGCACAATTTTGAGGTTGTGATTTGAAGGAATAGTGTACTTTGGGTGTGATACTAATGAAATTTAATGTGGAATTGTTATTGGTTAATTAATGTTTAAAGGATTAATTAACTTAAAGTGAAACTGATAAAAAGGGAATGAAGTAATGTATTAAATCTCTTTAAATGGTTGTGTTCTTATAGGATACCTAGTCTTAGAAGTAGCAGCCGGAGTCTGAGAGATGTTAGTTGCAGTTGAGTCTAAGACTAGGTTATGCCCATAGTTTGGTTGTGAGCTATAGTATATTCTATAATTTTTTTTTGTTTCTATACACTACTCCACCCTATCAGCAAGGGAAACTGACACTCCAGAGATTCTGAGCCCTGGGGGGGGGGGGTGTGTTTTCCCCAACATTCTGGTGGGAGGATGGATGTCTGACTACCCCCTTTGGTCCCACTCTCTTCTCTTGGTAATTACTTGTGCTGGAAGGAAAATTGGTTAGTTTTCCCCATATATGTATGTATAGTGCTGTAATGGCTTGTGGTTATTCACACACAAATATTCTGGATATAGTTTTCTATGGACTACTATAGGTGTAACATGTATAGGCTGTGTTGGATTGAGGATCCTTACTTGGTGTATGGGCTGTAATGGCTTGAGGTATAATACCCGATGTATGATACATGTTATGCGAGCTATGGCGGCTCCTAGAAACTACCTGGTTACTTTACTTATGTGGATGTGGTGGTTTTGTTGCATGGGGTTCATGTTGTGGTGCTTCTCTTAGGTGTTTGTGGGTAAGCCTTTTTGGAGAGAGATTCTTAGGACGTGCGATATTGGGGAAAAGTGGAAAACAAGTGGGGAAGTAGTAGTAGGGTACCCTTGATATTATTTATTATATTATATACTCTTGTATTTGTTACTTGGTGAGAGTATCCATGGTGAGGCTGGGAACATAGTATACCTGTTTAGGTGATGAGTTAGTTTCACTTGTTGTTCACTGTGCTTTAGCATGCTTTCTTTACTTTTGCACAAGAGGCTTCAAGGAGGATCCTACTAAGTATACTTTTATACTCACCCTATGTATATATAAACTACTTTTTAGGTCACTTGGATCAAGTTGGAGATCAGACTGGTTACTACTAGCTTGCGGTTGCAGGAGCTGTTCGGGCTTGTGGTTGCTGTTGGTTTACTTTCTTTTGGGTACTTGCAGTTTTCCCCCTTTTAGTTGTAGTAGTTTTGCATGAAATTTCATATGTGTACTTGGGATTTCTTTTATCTTACTGGTTGAGTTGGATTTGGTTGATTTCTATCTTATCTCTCTCTTCCTTACATGTTCTCTTAGAGGGTAATGCCTCCCATTTGTGTGTTCGCTATACCCTCGGTGCTAGTCGCCAACACGGGGCCTACTGGAGGCAGGACTCGGGGGTCATTATCTACCTTCTCACATTTCTGGCCTAGGATTGGTACACTTTATGGGGAGGGGGTTGTGATGTTTATAAGAATGATGATAATTCACTTAGGAATAGTTCTAAGTAGACAATAGAAGTTGGCATCATAACATTTGATTTTGTAAAGTTAATAAGATTTAATATGTTCAAGAAGTTGAACACTTAGAAATATGATTCCTAAGTCTCAACATTATTCAAACTATCTTACTTCATAGATGTTTCTCACTAAAGATATTTTTGGGAGGGTTTTATCAGATGGTCACATAGAGATGTAACATGAATTACATATGATGTAATGTGTTAAAAAAACCTAGAAAGTATATCAAACATAAGGTTAATCTGATAGTTTATCATATATGACATGATAAATAGATTCTTATGTTAGGTTTGTAAAATATTCTTAAAGAGTTTAAGAATATTAAAATGTATCATATTAAAGGCAGCCTCCATTTTATTATCCATTCACATTGTATGCATAAATGTATATATAGATATACATTTTGTGAAGTGTAATGAAAACCGACCTCTCAAATTATGACATTGAGTTTATCCCTAACCAATGTTACTCATGGAGTATTATGGATTATAATGAAATGTTAAGGTTAAAATGAGTTGGATTCTTGTATATATATACAAAATATGCTCATTAGGTACATGAAAAATAATAATATTCTTTGTGTTCACCATAAAACCCACTAATTATACCACATGGAGTGTCATACAAATGTATTTGGTATACTAGGGGTGAATAGAACATATTTTAGTCCCCACTAACTGAGTTTGGAGAGATACCTATGATGATAACCATCATACTTTGATAACCTACTTACATAAGCCTATATATTGACTTAGCTAATACTGGGGTGGTTGAGTATGTTGTTGATCATGTCATCGGTTGGTGCTTAACCGAGATGAGATTTTTCATCTCGTATGATGAATACAATATCCAGTCCCTTGATTATGATAGTCTATGGGAGTGTGTGACCACACAAAGATATTATATATCTATTTAGATAAGGGATATGTGATGTGATTATATATAAGGATGAATAACATGTGATGTATTCATTGATTAGATCAATCTACACTCTAAGAATCAAGAACAGATGAGTTGGATATATGGTATTGACATTATTTGTGTCCCATGGTCACTCAATGTATTCATTAAAAGAAAAATATGATAATGCATTTTTTCATATGATTCAGACTAGTGGAAACAGGTATATAGATATGTGTGTTTGATGGTGATCATGCCAGATCCATTTATAGCTTGAGTATCATTGATGTTTTTATAAAGGATACTATTTGCTTACATATATGGATCTAGAGATTTGTATTTATTTTCAATGCTATAAAAACCTATAGGGACACAATTTATGATTTACTGAATTGGGGCTGAGTTTGACTCATAGAGTTACTCTAAAAGTGTTTTAGAGTTAATATAAAAGTGTTTTGGATGAGTTTTCATAAGGTATTGTATATGATGTGATACAAGGTGAAGTTAATGATATCTTTCCAAAAGTGTTTTGGAATATATCCAAAAGGATTTTTGGATATGGTTTTAGAAGTTATTATATATGATATAATATAAGGTAAAATGGAATAAAGTTTTTTGGATTTAATGAAAGTGGGGGATTAAAGGAGATATTCCCTAAAGCTATAGCTAGTGTATGATGCATGACTATATCAAGTGTATAGTATATCAAGATGCATGTGTGAAATAATATTTCATTTATTCCACTTCCCTTAAATAAATATATGGATAAGAAATGTATATATATAAAAATTAATATACATATCATAAAATATAAAATAAATAACATGGAACAATGGTAATGGAACAAAGCCGTGGTGGTAGAGGTCATAGGTTCAAATCTCGGTGGTTTCATGAAAATTGAAGGGTGGGGGATAAGATTGATAAAGGAAAGGGAAGGTAAGAACCGATAGAGGTGGTGTGTGAGCTTTGATAATGACAATGGCTTTACTAGGAGCATTGTAATTTATTTAGCACTGATAAACCCTAGTTTTATTATTACTAAAATAAGTGCTGATAAAACTAGAACTGATAAAAATAAAATGATTTTAATGACACATACAAAATCAATTATTTTTTAGTATCGATATAATCCTTTTTACACACTAATAAAGGATTGATATTTGGAAATGCATGGTTAGTTGTCTGATAAAACATCAGTGCTGTCCAAAGGAGCATGGATCTGAGAGGCATGAAGATTAAAAACCTCAAAATGCATAGGGATGGAATGATTTTTGATAGGTACTTACCTATCCATAACTTTTCGGTTCTGGTCTTCCATAGATACTTCCTTGACCATAATCCGAAACTACTTATTATAGCTTAAATAAATAATTTATTAATGTCTTAAATCTTATAAGAAAATAAAAAAAATCACACACACATTGGCTAGTAGGGAAAGGTCACACCCCCTATAAGTGTTGACTCACTCCATAGCTTGTACATTACAATTTAATAGCCTGAAGGCCCCACATTTGATGACTCAAAAGACCATTCATCAAAGCCCAAAGACATATTGCTACATGCCTTGCCCTTCCAACTATGCTATACTACACTACACTGTCACCCTACCACTATTTTAGTTACGGACTTACCTGAGAGTTAAAGTCACAAATAATAATTATTAATAATATTATCAAATAATAATTACTAATAATAGTAGTTATTTAAATAATTATAATAGGGGATATGGGGGTTCAGGATCAGTGATTCCTTGATGATCATAAAGATTAAAGGGGAAATTAGGGTTATGATATTTACATGCACTTTCCTTAGGATGATGTTAATGAGACTGAGAGGATCCTTTCTAGGGGAAATCTCAAGGTGGCAGTGGATTTATTTGGTATTCATGAGGATAAGGAGGATGCATAGAATAATGGGAATCAATTATGAAATAATGTTAATTATTATGATTTTTTGAATCGATTATTATTAAAATTGTTTCATGATGTGGATTCAGGTAGGATCCTCAAAAGGGGGAAACTACTCATATTTTTACAAGATAATAAGTGATTTATGAGTGGTTGGAGTTTTGTAAACATTCCATTTTTTCTTGGATGATTATTATAGAAGGAAAAAATCCATTGATATTTAATGAGTTGGTATATCATTTAAAATTTTACTAGGGTTTTTTCTAATTGGAAATGTATTCCAATTGGAAATGGTTATTTTCACTTCTTGTTCCCAGATGAGGAATAAAAAATAAAAGAATAGGGTGTTGTCCTGGTTAATCTTAATCCTATATTACTTCACATTTAGGAGTGTAATTTTCATTTTAATCTCTTTGAGATTAAAAACAACATTTCATAGGTTTGGGTGAGAATTTATAGTTTGAATTGGATTCTTTGACATCCTAAAATTTTACAGGAAATTTCATCCTCAATAGGCATGACTATTAAGATGTATAAGGGGTGTAAACATGATACATATGGTTATTTTTCTGGGTTTTGGTTGAGATGGATCTGATTTCGATCTTGATTGATAAAGTTGTTCTCTCCACTCATGAAGATGATCTAAATATTAGAATTATATATGAAAGGCATCCATATTATTGTTCAGATTTAAGGATTATTGAGTATTCTATGTACAATTGAAGGAAAGGTATTACTTTTTCTTCTTTATTCTCAAAACAATATATTGTTAAGGAGTGTTTAAGGATTAAGGGGTGGGATGGAATTCAATATGGTAACCTAGGAAATAGTTTTATTTCATAGGATAATGTCAAAGAAGTTCAATATTGTCCTGTACATAAGGAGGGGCATGATATCATTGGCTATACTAATAAGCATGTTGTTCCTAAAGTAGGAAATTTAATATATATCATTGGATTTGATGTTAAGGGAAAAACTATTGGATGGTATTCTTATATGGAGAAGGATATTGTGAATCCTAAGGTTGGAAGGCAGTTTGAGATCCATTTGGATGGAAAGGGTGATACTGAGAATCTATAAGGTGTTAATTAGGGATCTCTCAATAAAGATGGGGAGTAGTTGAATTGAACACTTCCATTGGTGTAGTTTTTTTCAATGATTATAATGATGAATTTGAATTAGGGTAGAGGTATATGTCTGGTAGTCTTGATATGTAGTCACCTCATACTGGATTTCCCTATGGGAAGGGGTAGGGGGCTGACAAAGTTGTTGGATCAGATCCAACTAATATTGTTTTTATTGGAATCATCAATTATTTTATAGGGGATATTGAGGCTTATACTGATAGGATTTATAAGTTTTTAAACCCTTCTATAGATTATTTTATAGGATCTTAGGGGTTGCAACCAGAGGTGAAGGTGTAGGAAAGGACGTAGAGGAGAGGATGCCTCCCTTGGGGTCGAGGTATCCCCCAAAATGTGGGAAATAAGTCCCGATAAATGATCATGATAGATAGTATAAGATAATTATAAGGTGATTATGGGATCTCAAAATGAGTGGTTTTGGAAGTATATAAGGGAACGTAGGGAGTGGTCACTGATTTCCAACTTATTGATATGGTTTAATTTGAGGCTTCTTTGGAGGGTTCCTAAGCTGGCCAAACTAGTAATATAGGATTTGTCATGGAACAAGGAGGAATGAATTTAGGGGGGGAAATAAAATCATAACCCCATGGACATTGGTAGTGGTGGATGCTCTTTTAGGGATGTATTATCTAAAATTAAGGGAAAGGTGGTTAATAGTGATGGTCTTACCCTAATGCCACAAAAAATAAGACTATGTAAGGGTTATTCCTATCTTACAAGGAATATGTATACCAGATCATCCATGAAAGTTTCAAAATATAAGATTTATCTAGAAAAAGAGAGGGAAAAAGATGAGTTCTTGATGATTATGCACCAAGGGAACTCATAGTGTGGTTGTGAGACAATTGATGATGGTCATGATTATGGTAATGATTTGTTGTATCATGATTCTTGAATAATGCGTTTTCCTTTTCTATTGGTTGAGGGAAAGTCCCTTTGTCCGACCTTACCCTTTTCATTACTTTGTACTTTTTTTCTTAATAAAGGGGTATATATTAGGTTTTAATGGTCTCTTTCTCGAATCATTTCTGATAATAATTAATATTTAAAACACTACATAATAATTTTTTGTTATTAAATTATTTAGTTTAATATATTTATTAGTTAATAAATTAATTAAATTTTGAAATCTACATACATATATTTATTATTTAATAAAATAAATGATATAATAAATCACTAATATTATAAATAGTAATAACACACATTTAAATAATTAAAATAAATAACATCTAAAAATAATTAATTAATTAATAACATGATTTAACTAATTAATAATTAATAAATGTTAATATAATTAATAATAATTAAGTTATTAATATAATTTTCAATAAATAGTACAATTAACATTATTAGTAATTATTCATAATATAGTTATTAATAATAATAATTTATAATATAATTATTAAATAATAATTACTAATATTAAAAAATTATATAAATAATTATAATAATTAGTATTTAAAATACTATATAATAAATTTATATAATTATATTATTAAATTTAATGTATATATTAGTTTATAAAATAATTAATACAATTAATAATAATAATGTAAATAGTAATAATACACATCTGACTAATTAAAAAAAACAACATATAAAAATTGAAATTAATTAATTAATAACATGATTTAAATAAATAGTTTTATATATATATATATATATATATATATTACAAATCACAAATAACACACACTTACAAACACACCAATGAACCTCAATGAGTCAAGCTTCATTACCCCATAATGAATGACAAACACCCACTAGACTTATTTTATTACATATTATAGCCCAAAGGCCCAAGTTCATGATAGTTCGAAAGCCTAGATAAATTTGGATTAAAGGCCCCTAAATAAGATGATCCAAAGGAAAAAATCAACATTCTGCATCATGTCATGTCACCAGTCTTACACGATGTTTCCCCTATTAGTAATCATCACACCATGTTACTATTATGAATGTTGTGTACCCGCCATTAAGAGTTGATGCATTGTGCTGCCCTCTAACACACCATGGGAGGGAACCCCTCTACACCACATCATAAATCCATATGGGAAGAGGGTGGGATGATAGGTCCCACCACACCACAAGATTTATATTTTTTATTTTCCACAAAATCCATTTTTAAGGGTTAAATGGGAACTCGATCAAATATGAACATCATAAAGGAGATTACATCACAATATTAAAACTCTAAATATTCACAAAAAATGCTTAACTAGATGGTGTTATACACTCTATATAGTCTCTAGTTAATATAAAAGAGATTCCAATTCTCTCTTTGGGAAAGTGATCCTCAAAGCATGAAGCCATCTTGTCAAAAATCCCAATGTATTCTTTTATACCAATCTTCACTTCATTAAAACCATGGAGAAAAATAAAATCATGATTGTAACTCCATTAATTTTTATATTTATTGAATTTGATTTGGATTTTTCTTATATACATACTTTTAATATCTTCCCCTGAGACTTTTATGTGGAAATCCTTTCCCACTTTTTCCTCTATGGAGTGAAGTAGAAAATCCAATACAGGCATTGAGTCATCTTCTTTATCCTACCAATTTGATCTACCTCCATCCTCAATCTAAATATGATCATATAAGGGTGAAAAAACATCCTCAGGATCCTTAAAGGTAGAAGGATTCTCAAGATAAAGGGATTCCTTATCCATCCCCTGAGATCTCCTCAATTAACCTAAAGATCCGATCGTCATGATTTTAGGAAAAAATGAAGTAATATTTACACCTCATACTCTTCTTACCTACATTAATCCCTATTTTCATTCCTGTATGATTGAGTTATTTAACTTGTATTTCATATTCATAAGCAGATGGATTTAGAGATAATTTTTTATCACTCAATTCAGTATCATAAGATGGCATAATTTCCATATCCCAGATCCTGGCCTGATATTTCTCAAGAGTTGAGCCTACTTCTCTACTATACTTCTTCTTCTTTTTGAATTTAACCTTCTTCTAATATCCTTTATCATTTTTTAAATAGTCTTTATCCAAGCCCTCAAATTGATTCCTAAGCTCAAGGTTAAAAGGATTGATCAACATCGTCCTCTCCTACTTCACAGGACTCCCATCCATTTTATCAAGAAGGAATTCCTGAACCTATTGGGAATCTAGTTGGTCACCCAACATACCCATATCTCTTTTTATCCACCCACCCAGAGATGCCTATGTGGCACCTGGTTTCATTGCCTACCAATCATGCCGTATTATCAATGTAAGAACCCAGATATTCTTTTAGGTATGAATCTTGTTTTTTGGTGTTTTCGATAAAAGGGGAGTTTCTGGAAATTTCAGGAGTACACACAATGTACTTATAAGTACACGCCATGTACTCAATTGCTGAGGGTAGCCATGTGTTGGCCATGTAATGGCTAAAAATATGGCTGTGTGGTGTGACCTAAAGACCACCTAAAGCGGAGCTCTGTAAGGGGAAGTACATGCCATGTAATTTTAAATAGCACACCGTGCACTTTATTTTTATTTCATTAAATGATCCGGGGTCGCGTCTAATCGACATAACACCCTTATTCTAGGTTAGAATAGTCCAGGAGCATCCGTGGTTGACGATTATTCTCTGATCCCTTGACTCTCCATCCTTTCTCCAAATCGACCTCCATCGATTGCATTGGAATCTCCATGGTAAGCTCTTCCTTCTTCTAGATCCTCATTCTTTGATTTATCATCTTTTACAAGATATTCTTAGTTGAATTTTTTAGGAATTTTTGTAGATCTGTGGTGTTCTAGGGATATTCAAGACCTAAGGTTCACGTATAACGTTCGTACAATGTCGAGGTAGGTGGTTTGTGCCTTTCTGTAGTTAGTCTTTGAGTTATATGTGCAAAATTGCTCAATACCCTTATTCAGGGTATTGTGTGTTTATGGTTTTTAGCCATGTTATTTACTGTTATACCTTGCGTACTGAAGTAGAGGATTTATGATTGTAAATATGGTTATTTACCTTTCTATGGATGTGTTTACCATGTTGCTTGATATTGACCATTTAGTCTAGTTTTGCCTATTAGGCTGCTTTGTTTCCCATGCCCAGTGTTGTTAGGATGGAGTGATTTTATCTGATATGTTGTGATATGCTATAAAATGTTTATAAAATTAGTTCTTGAGGTTTACTTTGGCTGACATACTATTTGTGCATGATTAATTTACATAGGGATGTGGGAACTTGGTGTAGTAGACCATAGGGAGAGTGGATGCTAAGGGCTTCTCCAGAGTGTCTGTTTACTTTTACATTGCAAGACCATAGGGGGGATGTACGTTAGTGCTCCCTCATAGTGTTTTTAGTTTTCTCTTTACAAGGTCACATGAAGAATTATATGTTGAGTGATTCCCCAGAGTGTCTATAGTTACCAATACGAGACCACAGGGAGAATTGAAGGTGAGTGCTTCCTTAGAGAGTCTATTTTATATCCTTCTTGTAAATTGAACCAAAGGGGTTAGGTTGTGAGAACTACCTAGAGGGTTACTTGAGATTGTTGGTTGAGAAAGAGGGGTTAGGCTATGAGTACTTACTAGAGGGTTACTTATGATTGTTGTTTGCTTAACTAATAAATGAAAATGGATATAATTGAAACTATAGGATGTTTACTTTTGAGTACTTCCTTGTTTACTACTTCTTTTTTCTTATTGCCTGCCATATATATTCACTTACTGTTAGGCATAGATCTTTGGGTGGTTTCCTACTGGGATTCGTCTCACACCCTGTTTGGGTCATGATTTTGGGCCCAAAAAAATTATATTGCTACAGGTATAGATAAGGGAAAGTGTCCTTCTACTTCAGGTACTTGATTGCTATGGCGCTGGAGAGTATGGGACCAAGTTAAGGCTTGTGATGCTGTTAAAGTTTATTTTTTTCTTCATACTTTGGTTTAGTACTATATTCCAGCATTGTAACTTGTTTGGTTGCTTTACTAGACATATGTATCATACATCATTTACATATGTGCTCTAGTTATTTATTTCTTTTAGTCTTCTGGTGTTTTATGTTGTATGGTATTATTACTATTTCCACTATTGTTATCTGTTTATTTACACTACGTTACTCTACCAATGAGGGCATATTTTCCCCACTATCACACCCAAGGTCCTCACTACTAGTCAGAAGCCTCTGGTATTTGGGGAAATGTGCTTGAGGCCATGTGACCAACCAGGTATGGGGCACCTCTGGGCGGCTCCTAGAACCAGGATGTTACAAAGTGGTATCAGATGAATTATTTTTTTCTTGATTTACTGTTTGGAGCCTATAGCTAGGGATTGGAAGGAATAGGTACTTGGTAATAAGCTATGCCCAGGAGTAGCTAACCCGTGTACAGGAAAAATCTAATTTATCTCGATTATTACATTTTTATTGGTTTTTTAATTATTATAGTTGATTTGATTTCACCGTTGGGTGATTCACATGTTTTGTGTTGTTATCATTGATATTATTGAGGTTTTATTTCTGTTGAAACCTGATGAGATGGTGGTATTTCATCTCATGCATCATATAGAAACTTTCTACAAATTACATGTCATGCATTTTTGTCATTCCATTTAGGGTGAATTAGCGATTTCATGTTGTTGTGATAGATGTTGTGCTAGATATGCATGCTGTTGTGATAGATGCCTTGATAGAATACTTGCTTTTTGATAGGATATTGAATTGTGTAAGGGTTAGTTTGAACAAACAGCAAAATTTGGTTCTTGAGGTGTTATGGGCCCTCATGAATATGAATTTGGTGGATCATTGCTTTGTTATGCTTTTATATTACTTGTATAAGATGCCAAGATTTGATTCGTGGGGAGTATGGGCCCTCACGGATCAAAATTTGTCACTTTGATGTTCGTTTCTGTGTTTTTTTGGGTTTTGAAGTAGTTTCCGAGCCTTACTATTAGGAAAAACCTAGAATACACAATGTGTAATGATAAATACACGCCATGTGTCCTTCTATCTAGGAAGGAACTTTTTTTCTTAAGTACGCATCGTGTACTGTATGTACATGCCATTTAGTCTCTAACTGTGTCATTGTATGTGTGTGAATAGACACAGGGTTGGGGCAATCTTTAGTAGCACACACCATGTACTGGACATACACACCGTGTTGTATATACAGTGTGTCCACTCGTGTGACTAACGACATAGATGTATGAAACTTAGGATATACACGCCGTGTCAAGTTTAAACATTCTGTGTAGTGTAACCCATGTATATGGCCATGTGACTAACAACACGGGTCAGTGAAATCCTTCTAGTACATGCTGTGTCTGGTAGAAACACACCGTGTAGAGTCATCCGTGTGTCCAATCGTGTGACTAACAACACGGGTAGTTGAAACCTAAGCGGTACACACTGTTTCTGGCACAAACATTCCATGTAGTCTTGTCTTAGGAGAACCGTGTAGGCTAGTCATGTAGAAGAACTTGGGCAGGGGAAACTAATCAAGTACACGCCGTGTCTTAGGATAACACGACATGTGTATGGGGTGTTACATGACCAGTTTTTGCAGAAGTACACACCCATGTAAAGGCTTAAAGGAACATTCCATGTAAGGGTTATACATGCCATGTATCCATGATTTGAAAAACTTGAATGCTTTACTTTTCCTATTCCTTTATTACACTTCTAAGTTTTAGTCCTTGATAATCCTGATCCTAAGGTGTGTGATTGACCTTGCAGAGTCATACCACCGTGATGTACTCTAGTTGTAAGCTGGATACAAGGCAGTGATTAGACACCAGACATGACTGATCAGGGCTTACCAGCGGATCCCCCTATAGTGCTAGTCTTGGCACCAACCATCATTCCAGACACAGGTACTAATGCACAGTTCCGAGTGGTCTTTATGAGGTTTATTCAGACCTTCTAGGGAGCACCGCCTCCTGCCTCATCGATGCTAGAATTGACGTGGGATTTCCAACAGCAACATCCTCCCACCTTCATAGGGGACGGAGGACCCCAGTCTACAGAGTCATGGTTAGAATCCATGCTATCTATCTTCGAGCATCTGAAGATGCCTCCAGATAGGAGGGTGAAGCTCTCTACTTATATGATTTAGGACTCCGCCAATAGATAGTGGGATGTGATCGCACAGGTGGGACACCAGCAGGTTATGGTGTGGGATGAGTTCTAGTGTGCCTTCTACGATTACTTCTACTCAGAGACTTTGATGGCCGACCAATCCCGAGAGTTCATGAGTCTAGAGTAGGGTACTCTCTCATTATAGAGTATTATTCTCACTTCAAAAAGTTGTAGCGTTTCACACATATTCTAGGAGGTGATGAGTTATTTTTGGTGAGGAAGTTAGAGGATGGTCTCAGGCATGACATCCGATCTCAGGTGAACATATTCAGGTTTAATTCCATCACCTCTATAGTCAAATAAGAGATGATCACGGAGCGAAATATTAGGGATTTTAGAGCTATGATCTAGGGTGGTTTGACATCTAGAGTTGGTACCCCTCATACTGATAGTTGGAATCGTCATAGGGAGACTACGTGTGGGGATCCAAGGAAGTGGGATGCTTCTTCTGGTGGCCAGGTGGTGTGCTACCAGTGTAGAAAGAGTGGTAATATGAGGCCGAATTGCCTAAGAGACCTAGTGGAGTGCTGATCTTGTGGAAATATGGATCACCTTGAGTGGTTCTATTAGTTCTTCCCACCAACATCTAGTGATAAGAATCCTTCTATGACTCCGCATTCAGGAGCAGCACCACCAGTTTCTCATCAGTCTGGGAACTAGAGTTCTTCTGGCTGTTCAGGCTGAGGTGGAAGTCGCGGCCATGGTAGCCAGTCAAAAGGTTTTTAGAGGCAACAAGTTTGATCAGCTTAGGGTGTTCAGGCAAGGTCACAGGGCCGTGATATAGACTAGTCTTTTATAGTGGAGCAGACCCAGCAGGAGTAGGATCCCAACCCTTCTACAGTTCGAGGTACTTTTTTTAGTTGACTCAGTTTTAGCTTCTGCACTCTTCGATACAGGGTATTCCCATAGTTTCATATCTGTTGCTATTGTGGAGAACCTTGGGCTCTGTATCTTTACTTCTTCTGATTAATTGACACTGGACACTCCGTTGGGGACAAGAATGAATAGTGTACATAAGTTCAAGGAGTGCCCTCTTGAGGTTGGTGGGTGTCACTTCTTATGAGACATCTATACCTTAGAGATTACAGGCTATGATGTCATTCTCAGAATGGATTGATTAGTTCCCTTTTAGGCAGTCGTCGACTGTTATCACCGTAGGGTGAGTTTCACATCACCAAAATGTGGATCGTTTCTTTATAAGGGAGAATGGGATGTCTAGGAGAGCAGAGCAGGACCCGAGTATCATGGGTTGGGAGGAGTTACAGTCCAGATTACTAGTCTATATATGGATGACCAGGGGACTTCATAGTTGGATGTTCCTCCAGTGGTGGATCATTTTAGAGATGTATTTATAGAGGAATTTTCAGGTTTGCCTCCAGAGAGAGAGGTAGACTTTAATTTTGAGCTCATACCAGGAGTAGCACTAGTGTCCATTCCTACTTATAGGATGGCTACAACAGAGTTACCGGAGCTCAAGAAATAGTTGGAGAAGTTTTAGGTAAAGTGTTTCATCTAACCCAGTACTTCTCCTTGGGGTTCACCTTCCTTATTTGTGAAGAAGGTGGATGGTACCCTCATAATTTTTGTAGATTATCAGAAGTTGAACCAGTTGACGGTCAAGAACCGATATCCCTTGCCAAGGATTGATGATCTCTTTGATCAAATTCGAGGAGCCCGGGTGTTCTAGAATATTGACTTGAGATCTGGTTATCATCAGTTGCACGTTAGACTATCAGATATACCTCTTACAGCCTTTCAGAGAAGGTATGTTCTATACGAGTTTGTGGTTATGCCGTTCGGTCTCATGAACACGCCTGCAGTTTTCATGGATCTGATGAATCGAGTGTTCCATCCGTACTTGGATTCTTTTGTGGTGGTATTTGTGGATGATATCTTGGTGTACTATCACACTTGACACAACCATGCCACACATCTTGACATCATTTTTAGTACACTGAGAGAGCATCAGTTATATGCTAAGCTCTCAAAATGACACTTTTGGTTGGACCAAATTAACTTCTTAGGTCATGTTATCTTAGATACAAGAGTGTCAGTAGACCCAGAGAAAGTGAGAGTAGTAGTTTTCTAGGAGCTGTTGAATAAATTCTTTGAGGTTTAGAGTTTTCTAGGGATGGATGGTTACTACAGACATTTTATACCAGACTTCTCATGCTTAGCAGTGCCACTGATGGGCCTGACTAATAAGGGTACTAAGTACTTATGGTCAGATTCTTGCAAGTCAGCCTTTCAATAGATGAAATGGAGGTTGACTTCAGCATTGATACTAGTATTTCCAGAGCTGGGAAAGATCTATACTGTTTACTGTGATGCATCAGGTATCGGGCTGGGAGCTGTGCTTATGTAGGGAGAAGGAGTCATTGCGTACAGGTCTCGACAGTTGAGACCACATGAGAGGAATTACCCGACACATGATCTCAAGTTGGCTACTATTGTTCATGCTTTACGTTGTTGGAGACATTATCTTCTAGGAGATCATTTTGTGGTTTTCACTGACCACAAAAGTCTCAAGTATATCTTTAATCAGCACGATCTGAATTTGAGACAACGAAGGTGGGTTGAGTACCTTTAGTCTTTTGACTTTGAGCTTCCCTATATGCCTGGGAAAGGCAATTCATTAGCTGATGCATTAAGCAGGAGGACTCAGATACATGCAGTTTATGAGGCTAGTAGTGAGTGGCAGCTTATGGCTATGTTATTTGAGATGCATTTGGAGGTGCATGACAGATAGGGGTAGACATTTGTTTCTTCTATGGAAGTTACCTCTATCCTACTTGATAGAGTACGAATGAGGCATCTATTCGATTCTGAAGGCATAGTCCTATGGGAAAGTGTTTCAAGAGAGGACCCTATTCCTAGATGGACTATAGGCGAGGATGAGATCTTATGATTTTAGGGGTGCGTATGGGTATCAGCAGACATGAGCAAGGAGCTAATGCAGGATTTTCATTCCTCAGTTTGGGAAGTTCATCCTGGTGTCACCAAGATGTATCATGATCTACACCTTCAGTATTGGTGGCCAGAAATGAAGAGAGATGTTGCTAGTTTCTTCATGAGATGTTCCACCTGTCAGCAAGTGAAGGCAGAGCATCAGCGACCAGTAGGGATTTTATAGCAGTTACCCATTTTCGAGTGGAAGTGGAATGATGTCCTAATGGAATTCATGATAGGGTTACCAAGGTTGCCTTGAGGGAATGATGTAGTTTGGGTTTTCATTGATAGACTCAAGAAGGTTTCTCACTTCTTACTGATCAAGGAGACCTTCAATGTTGATGATTTGGGAAGGTTGTAGATCAGGGAGATTGTAAATCTACATGAGGTTACACCCTCCATTATTTCATAAAGGGACACATGTTTTACTTCTCGAGTCTGGAAAGGACTACAGAGGGCTTTTGATACACAGGTACTTTTGAGTACGGCTTCCATCCCCAGACATATGGCCAGTCTGAGTGTATAATTCAGGTGTTGGAGGACATGGTTCGAGCATGCATCCTAGATTTTTAGGGTTCTTGTAAGAAGCACATACATCTTGTGGAGTTTTCCTACAATAATAGTTTTCAAGCAACTATTCAGATGGCACCTTAGGAGGATTTGTACGGCAGGCCATGCCGATCACCCTTATGTTGGATGGAGGTAGGAGAGGCAGCTATGTTGGGACCTCATCTTGCCCAAGAGACCACATAGTTGATAGAGTTGATTAGGAAGAGGATGTATACTGTACAGTTATGATAGAAGTCTTATGCTGATCGATGGAGACGACTTATGGAGTTTGAGGTCAGAGATCAGGTTTTTCTACGTGTCACACTGAGGATGGGTTATAGGAGGATTAGGAAATAGGGTAAGCTTTCGTTGAGGTACGTCAAACCATTTGAGGTTTTGGAAAGGGTCAGGCCAGTTTTATATTGCTTGCAGTTACCTCAAATGTACCAGTCTATGCATGACGTTTTCCTTATTTCTTAGTTGCAACGTTACTTCTCAGACCCATCTCATGTTTTCAACCCGAGGAGGTTGAGCTGGAAGTGGACACATCATTCGAGGAGCATCCTATCCATATTGTTGATCGCAGTGAGAAGGTTCTCTATGGCTGGTCTGTTCCTCTGGTACAAGTGTTATGGTAGCACAGACGAGTACAAGACGAGACCTGGGAGAGGGAGGTCGATGTATGATTGTAGTGGTCAGAGTTGTTCGAGGATTCTTCTTCTACACTGAATTTCTAGGGAAATTCATGAATGAGTTTATTTAATGGGGGAAGTTTTTAAGAACCTGAATCTTATTTCAGGTATGAATCTTGTTTTCTGGTGTTTTCGAGAAAAGGGGAGTTTTTGGAAATTTCAGGAGTACACGTCGTGTACTTATAAGTACATACCGTGTACTCAGTTTCTGTGGGTAGCTATGTGCTGGCCGTGTAATGGCCAAACACATGGTTGTGTGGGGTGACCTGGAGACTGCCTAAAGTAGTGCTCGGTAAGGGAAAGTACATGCCGTGTACTTTAAAAAAAACTCCTTGTACTTTCTTTTTATTTCATTAAACGGACCAGGGTCACATCTAATCAACATAACACCCTTATTCTAGGTCAGACTTGTCTAGGAGTGTCCGTGGCCAATGATTCTTCTCCAAGACCCTGTATAAGGCCCCAGCCTTAAACCTTACTTAATCTTGAGTTATTACAAGATTACACATTGAGGATCTTTTTGGGTTTAAAGTTTTAGAGAATTAGATCATAAAACTTGCATTACATTCCACATATAAACAAAGTGGTTACATAAAGATAGTATTCTTCATTCCCATCGATGGAAACACATTTAAAATAAAACATGGATTATTTCTTGACACTTCCTTGACACTATCATCATATCATGTACCTTTCCCTTGACCTGTGAAAAACATTTCAAAAAAAATTGGGATGAGCATAAAAAGCTCAGTATGGGTTATAAAAACATGGAAAGGAAACATGAGTTCATATATACATAAGAATGAAATCATACTTTGCCCATAAAACATAGGCACTTTAACATACCTCATAAAATCATGAATAAATCATAGAAATCATAAGACATAAAGGTAACTTGAGGCATTCATAACATTCTTACGTAGGGAGTAACCCTCTTGGTTACATTTGGAATACCCATCACAGTATATTCCCTAAAATCTCTTCGGAGAAACCTTAACGTTTCACTCCTTCGCGTTACCCAATGCATTGGAGAGCTATATCAGGCTCACCTGCCCTTAGTTTATCACGGAACCACCCGTCTTCATAATAATGCCCAAGAACCATAACATAATCGTATCACATAAAACATGCATAAAGGAAACATAACATTTCCACATTTCAATCACAAGATATCAATACAACACAAAAACATTGTGAAAACCATTTTCAATACCAAAATAAAAGAAAAGTAAAACATGGTATTTATTTTTCTTTTAAAAAGAAGGTATGGCTTGTAGAGGAAGTCGAAACTCAAATAACGGTCACGACGGCGGAGAAGTCGTTGTCGCCGCATACGTACGACAAAAACATTCCCTTTTGTCGTTTAGTAAACGCTTCATATAAAAAAGATTCCTTTTGAATAAACGTAAAAGTCAAAGGGGTTTATACACCGTATAAAAGAAAGTTGTGTATAAAATAAAATATGCCTCAATGAAAGGAGATTGAGACGAAGTCCCATACCTCATATCCAACTTGACCCGACCGTTCTTTAATCTCCTGAATAATAAACTTGAGTTAATCTCTACTTTCTTATGAATCTTTTTCAAGTTCATTATTCCTTTTATACCATGTTATGAACATCATGTAATCAGTTAAGTTAATAATGTTCATTTTGTCGGTATTTGGTTCTTAAGTCAAAAATAGACTTCTTACACTTACATGTTGTTAATTTGGTCAAAGGTTCGTTATATCTAGAATGATATTAATGATTTGGATAACATATATATCATATATATTCATCATATACATGTATTTATAATATTACATCACATTTAGAGGTAAGAAATGAAATGCACCGTTCATGGAGACGGTAAGTCGTACGTACGCATGAACGCTACTTCTATTTCTATTTCGTATTTCTGGAATGGAATCATAATTATATAAGAGTATATTATAATTCCAGTATAATAACATATACAATATCATTAACTTTATCCTTTACACATCCCACATATGGTATTAACGAATCAAATCACTTTCAGGGGGCGGTAGTCCGCACTTCCTAAAATGAAGATATCGTGTTTACCCATAATGGAAACCATAAAGGTATGCCCAAAATGAAAAAAATAGAAGCTTAAGGAAAACATAAACATATTATATATCATATATAAAAATAATGACATCATAATGGCCACCTTTGGAGGTGTTAAATGAGTATTGAACAATCATCGTTTCGGGAGGCAGAATTTCGCCATCCACGGAAACCGTATGTTCTTTAACCATTTGATGTAGTTGTGTGAGAGTGTAGCTCAAATAAATCTTATAACAACATCCTAGTATATTGAAGATACTGGTGTTGTTACAAAAGAAGTAAATAAAAAGAGTTTAGGGGTTTGGAGAAGCAAAATAAAACAAATGAACATGAGAGAAAGAATTACCAAAAATTCACCCTAAGCTATATTTGATATTACGAATTCAAAAATGAAGTATATTTTACAAAATTCAAAACATATAAGTCACATTAATTAATTTAATAATTAATTCCCGCTGTCAGAGCAAATAGCGTGTTTTTATGAAACAATAAGTATCAAAAGATTTACACTAGTTTAAGTCCAATTTCAAAGTGAAATTGATTCCATTGACCACCATTGGATTAAATGGTAAAAATATATTCATATTACACATTAAGACCAATTCAAAAGATAATCTAATCATATAAATAAATTAGATTAAAAAGCAGTTTTGATGTAAAATGCAGTATTTTTCACTATTCATTAAAAAATGAACATTGTCAGAAAAATACCAAAAAAAAATATCCAATGTAAAATTCAATGTACCAATCATAATGAATATGTTTATTTTGACAAATATAGATTATAAAATTGTCAAAAGATAGATTTAAAAAGGGTTTTCCATCATAAGGTAGTAAAACAATCTTTTAAGAATATTAGTGTATTCCATGCTTAAGATTGGATTTATTCTCATTTTAAGCCTCTAAAACACTATCTTAATCATTAATAGACATAGATAAAAATATCTATTATTCATTACTTACTTGGGATATTACATCCTTCCCCCCTTTAGAAAATTGTGTCCCCGCAATTTATTTACTTATCGAATAAATGGGGGTACTTATCCCTCATTGCATTTTCAGATTCCCATGTTGCCTCTTCAATCATGTGGTTTTTCCACAAAACCTTTACCTGGTGAATCACCTTATTCCGTAACACTTGCTCCCTGTGGTCAAGAATCTGGACCGGTTGTTCCTCATAAGATAGGTTCTCTTCCAGCTGAACTACCTCTGGACTCAAAACATGAGATGGATCTGGCATATACTTTCTCAACATCGAAACGTGAAAAACATTGTGTACCTGAGATAAACTCGGAGGTAAAGCCACTCGGTATGAAACTTATCCAACTCTCTCCAGAATTTCATATGGTCCAATGAACCTTGGACTCAACTTTCCTTTCTTACCAAATCTCATCACACTTTTCTATGGTGATACTTTGAGAAAAACATGATCACCTACCTCGAAAGATAGATCCTTCCTCCAGTTATCCGCATAACTCTTCTGCCTGCTCTGAGCTGTTCTCATGTGTTTCTGAATCATCTGAACTTTTTCTGCCATATCTTCTACCAATTCTGGTCCCATCAACTTCCTTTCACCCACTTCATCCCAGAAAGCTGGAGTTCGACACCGCTTCCCATATAATGCCTGAAATGGTGCCATCTGTATACTGGAATGAAAACTGTTATTATATGAAAATTTAAACAAAGAAATATGTTGGTCCCAACTTCCCTGATAATCCATAGAACAAGCTCGTAGCATATCCTCCAATGTCTGGATTGTTCGTTCTGACTGCCCATCTGATTGAGGATGAAAAGCTGTACTGAAATTTAATTCAGTACCCAACGACTTCTGAAGGCCTTTCCAAAAGTTAGAAGTAAACCTGGGATCACGATCCGATACAATGGAGAGAGGAACTCCATGTAACCTGAATATCTCTTTAAGATACAAACGGGAAAGTTGATCAAGAGAGAAAGTATCTCGTATAGCAAGGAAATGAGCAGATTTGGTCAAGCGATCAACAATAACCCAGATTGCATTATTACCTCGAGATGTCTTCGGTAATCCAACAACAAAGTCCATGGATATATTCTCCCATTTCCACTCTGGCACTGGTAAAGGCTGAAGCATCCCTTTCAGTAACTACCGCTCTGCTTTAACCTGCTGACAAGTCAAACACTTCACAGTAAAATTAGTAATATCCCTTTTCATTCCATCCCACCAGTAATACTCCCGCAGATCTCTATACATTTTAGTACTTCCCGGATGAACTGAAAACGGAGAACTATGAGCTTCACATAACAACTCTCTCTTCAACTGTGAATCACAAGGCACACACAATCTCTTCCCAAATCTTAAAACACAATCATTATCAATGTTGAATTCAGGCAACTTACCTTTCTGAACCAGCTCTACCTTTTTCTGCAACTCACTGTCCTGCTTCTGTGCTTGCTTGATTCTATCTGATAGAGATGATCTCACTGATACCTAAAACAAAACAGAAGGACTTCCTGCACCAACAACTTCTATGCCAAATTTCATCAAATCCTTAACCAAAGGATCATGTTCCAAACTCAACATTGTTAATGAAGCATTACTTTTTCAACTCAAAGCATCAGCAACTTTATTTGCTTTTCCCGGATGGTAATGAATTGTACAATCATAATCCTTGATTAATTATAGCCATCTCCTCTGTCTCATGTTTAACTCTTTCTGAGTGAATATATACTTTAAACTTTTGTGATCGGTATATATTTCACACTTTACTCCATACAAATGATGCCTCCAAATTTTTAAAGCAAAAACAACAGCAGATAATTCCAAATCATGTGTAGGGTAATTTACCTCATGAGTTTTCAACTATCATGAAGCATAAGCAATTACCTTATCATTCTGCATTAGGACGCAACCAAGTCCTTTCAATGAAGCATCACTGTATATAATAAACTCACCATTCCTGGAAGGTAGTGCCAAAACTGGAGCATTCACCAATCTTCTTTTCAATTCCTGAAAACAATCATCACATTCTTTTGTCTAGATAAACTTAACACCCTTCCGAGTTAGCTTAGTCATTGGACTAGATAACCGTGAACAATTTCTAACAAACCTTCGGTAATATCCCGCCAAACCAAGGAAGCTACGAATCTTGGTTACATTTGTGGGTCTTGGTCATTCTTCCACAACTTTTGTTTTTACAGGATCAACAATTATTCCATCTTTAGAAACAATGTGACCAAGGAAAGAAATTTGTTACAACCAAAACTCACACTTGCTGAATTTCCCATACAGTTTCTTTTCTTTTAAGGTTTTCAAGATAACCCTTAAATGTCTTTCATGCTCCTCTTTACTTTTAGAAAACACTAAAATATCATCAATGAAAACCACCACAAATTTATCCAAGAAATCATGGAAAATTCTATTCATTAAGTCCATGAATACAGCAGGTGTATTGGTTAGCCCAAAAGGCATTACTACAAATTCATAATGGCCATATCTTGTATGGAACGCGGTCTTCGGAATATCTGCCTCCTTTACCTTCAGCTGATGGTACCCCGATCTCAGGTCAATCTTTGAAAAAAACTGAGCTCCCTGGAGCTGATCAAACAAATCATCGATATGAGGCAAAGGATATTTTTTCTTAATAGTGATATTATTCAAGGCTCTATAATGAATGAAAAGTCTCATAGAACCATCTTTCTTTTTAACAAATAAAACAGGAGCACCCCATGGTGAAGAGCTAGGTCTAATGAAACCTTTCTCTAATAAATCTTGCAATTGCTCCTTCAACTCTAAAAGTTCAATTTGTGCCATTCGATAAGGGGGTTTTTAAATTGGCTTAGCATCAGGAACTAAGTCAACAGTAAACTCAACTTCCCGATCTGGTATTATTCCAGGAAACTCATCAGAAAAAACATCAGGATACTCATTTACCACTGGCACATCATTAATCTGAACAGTTCCTTTATTTTCAACAACGTGTGCAAGGTAACATTCATTTCCATATTTTAAAAGTTTCTCAGCCTCTTGATATGTTATCAAAAGTAAGGGTTCATTCTTGTAAACAAACTGAAAGTCTTTATGAAAAGAAACTTCTTTAGCTCTACAGTCAATCTTATCATGGTAAATAGAGAGACAATCCATACCCAGGATAACATCAAACTCTACTAGAGGTAGAACAATAAGGTTTTCAAGTAGGTTCTTTCCACAGATAAGGATAGGAAGATTCTTATAAATTCTTTTTGCCTCAAAATTTCCCCCAGGTGTTTTTACCAAAAGTTCAGGAGTCATTTATTGAGATGGTATTCACATTTTACTAGAAAAGGTTTCAGAGATGAAAGAATGTGTAGACCCCGAATCAAACAACACACTGGAATAATCTGAAAAAACAAACAAAGTACCTGATACAACTTCATTTGATGGCCCGAAATCTGCTGAAGTAGTTGCAAAGGATTTCACCACCCATTTCTGCTTGTAGTCTAACTACTTCCCATCACTCAAGCTCTTTGCTGGACACTCGTTTGCATAGTGACCCATCTCATTGCACTTATAACATTTCACTAACTGTAAATCAAATTTGGTCTTACCTTCACCTTGATCCTTTTCAGTGCAATCACTAGCCTTATGTCCCATCTTACCACATCGGTAGCACTTTCCAGAATTCAGAAGACATTCCCCAGCATGCCTTTTGCCACATTTATCACAAACTGGAAACTTAGTTTTCTTACCATCTGACTTTTTTGAAGAATTCTTACCTTTCTCCTGCCACCTCGGTCTCTTCTTCTGCTGGTTGTTATAGAAAACTTGGTCATCGGCAAACTCCATTTCCACCTTCTCAGCACATCGAACAAGCTTTTCATAACTTTTAAACTCACGAGAAGATAATGCCCTTCGATATTTTGGCTTTAATCCTGAGTAAAAACGATTGATTTTACTATCAAGGTCTCGGATAAAATTTGGAGCATACCTTGCCAATCGAGTGAACCTTTCTTCATAGGCAGCCACTGAGTCTTCTTCTTGCCTCAATTCCAAGAATTGATTTTCCATCCTAAGTCGAACAGCCTTAGGAAAATACTTCTCAAGAAACATACCTTTGAATTCATCCCAGTCAAGAGCATAAATCTCATCGGCGTCCCTGATATTTTTAACCATAAACCACCACTGATCTGCTTCACCCTCCAAACGGTAAATAGCAAGACTAACCTTTTGATTGTCTGAACACCCCATGACATCAAAAATCTTCTCCAGTGCTTTAATCCACCCTTTAGATAGCACATGGTCAGTTGATCCTCTAAATGATGGGGGATGTTGCCTCATGAAATGTTCCACCACTGACATGTTCCTCTGCGGTTGATCTGGCTGATCTCGTGCATGGATACCACCACCATTTATAGCTTGAGTCAAATGCGCCATTACTGCAACAAACTGTTCAGTTCCAATTCTGACCATCTCAGGATGCTGATTCGGAAGGTTATTTCCTTCTGTATGCCTTCCTAGCACTGCTTCCCTGTTTCCTCTGCGGAAAACCATTCTGAACAAACATGTCTTAGATGAAGCAACATGGTAATCTTCAAATGCTATATCATTTCAAATTTTTTTTGGATAATCATTTAATAGAATTCTAAATCCTAAAGTTATCTAAACCGACCTCTGATACCAACTATAAGGCCCCAACCTTAAACCTTACTTAATCTTGAGTTATTACAAGATTACACATTGAGGATCTTTTCGGGTTTATAGTTTTAGAGAATTAGATCATAAAACTTGCATTACATTCCACAAATAAACAAAGTGGTTACATAAAGATAGTATTCTTCATTCCCATCGATGGAAACACATTTAAAATAAAACATGGATTATTTCTTGACACTTCCTTGACACTATCATCATATCATGTACCTTTCCCTTGACCTGTGAAAAACATTTCAAAAAAACTTGGGATGAGCATAAAAAGTTCAGTATGGGTTATAAAAACATGGAAAGGAAACATGAGTTCATATATACATAAGAATGAAATCATACTTTGCCCATAAAACATAGGCACTTTAACATACCTCATAAAATCATGAATAAATCATAGAAATCATAAGACATAAAGGTAACTTGAGGCATTCATAACATTCTTACGTAGGGAGTAACCCTCTTGGTTACGTTTGGAATACCCATCACAGTATATTCCCTAAAATCTCTTCGGAGAAACCTTAACGTTTCACTCCTTCGCGTTACCCAATGCATTGGAGAGCTATATCAGGCTCACCCGCCCTTAGTTTATCACGGAACCACCCATCTTCATAATAATGCCCAAGAACCATAACATAATCATATCACATAAAACATGCATAAAGGAAACATAAAATTTCCAAATTTCAATCACAAGATATCAATACAACACAAAAACATTGTGAAAACCATTTTCAATACCAAAATAAAAGAAAAGTAAAACATGGTATTTATTTTTCTTTTAAAAAGAAGGTATGGCTTGTAGAGGAAGCCGAAACTCAAATAACGGTCACGACGGCGGAGAAGTCGTTGTCGCCGCATACGTACGAAAAAAACATTCCCTTTTGTCATTTAGTAAACGCTTAGTATAAAAAAGATTCATTTTGAATAAACGTAAAAGTAAAAGGGGTTTATACACCGTATAAAATAAAGTTGTGTATAAAATAAAATATTCCTCAATGAAAGGAGATTGAGACGAAGTCCCATACCTCGTATCCGACTTGACCCGACCGTTCTTTAATCTCCTGAATAATAAACTTGAGTTAATCTCTACTTTCTTATGAATCTTTTTCAAGTTAATTATTCCTTTTATACCATGTTATGAACATCATGTAATCAGTTAAGTTAATAATGTTCATTTTGTCAGTATTTGGTTCTTAAGTCAAAAATAGACTTCTTACACTTACATGTTGTTAATTTGGTCAAAGGTTCGTTATATCCAGAATGATATTAATGATTTGGATAACATATATATCATATATATTCATCATATACATGTATTTATAATATTACATCACATTTAGAGGTAAGAAATGAAATGCACCGTTCATGGAGACGGTAAGCCGTACGTACACATGAACGCTACTTCCATTTCTATTTCATATTTCTGGAATGGAATCATAATTATATAAGAGTATATTATAATTCCAGTATAATAACATATACAATATCATTAACTTTATCCTTTACACATCTTACATATGGTATTAACGAATCAAATCACTTTCAGGGGGCGGTAGTCCGCACTTCCTAAAATGAAGATATCGTGTTTACCCATAATGGAAACCATAAAGGTATGCCCAAAATGAAAAAAACAGAAGCTTAAGGAAAACATAAACATATTATATATCATATATAAAAATAGTGACATCATAATGGCCACCTTTGGAGGTGTTAAATGAGTATTGAACAATCGTCGTTTCAGGAGGCAGAATTTCGCCATCCACGGAAACCGTATGTTCTTTAACCATTTGATGTAGTTTTGTGAGAGTGTAGCTCAAATAAATCTTATAACAACATCCTAGTATATTGAAGATACTGGTGTTGTTACAAAAGAAGTAAATAAAAAGAGTTTAGGGGGTTGGAGAAGCAAAATAAAACAAATGAACATGAGAGAAAGAATTACCAAAAATTCACCCTAAGATATATTTGATATTACGAATTAAAAAATGAAGCCTATTTTACAAAATTCAAAACATATAAGTCACATTAATTAATTTAATAATTAATTCCCGCTGTCAGAGCAAATAGCGTGTTTTTATGAAACAATAAGTATCAAAAGATTGACACTAGTTTAAGTCCAATTTCAAAGTGAAATTGATTCCATTGACCACCATTGGATTAAATGGTAAAAATATATTCATATTACACATTAAGACCAATTCAAAAGATAATCTAATCATATAAATAAATTAGATTAAAAAGCAGTTTTGATGTAAAATGCAGTATTTTTCACTATTCATTAAAAAATGAACATTGTCAGAAAAATACCAAAAAAAAATATCCAATGTAAAATTCAATGTACCAATCATAATGAATATGTTTATTTTGACAAATATAGATTATAAAATTGTCAAAAGATAGATTTAAAAAGGGTTTTCCATCATAAGGCAGTAAAACAATCTTTTAAGAATATTAGTGTATTCCATGCTTAATATTGGATTTATTCTCATTTTAAGCCTCTAAAACACTATCTTAATCATTAATAGACATAGATAAAAATATCTATTATTCATTACTTACATGGGATGTTACACCCTGACTCACCATCTGTTCTTCGAATCAACTGTTGTTGATTGCGTTGGAATCACCACAGTAAGATCTTCCTTCTTCTGGAGCCTCGTTCTCTGATTTCTCCTCTTTCATGAGATATTATCGGTTGAATGTTTTCAATATTTATATATATATATATGACGTTATAGGGCGATTAAGGAATGAGGTTCACGTATAATGTTCATAAAACACCGAGGTTGGTGGTTTGTGCCTTTTCGTAGTTAGTCTTTAAGTTATATGTGTAAAAGTGACCAATACCCATGTTTGGGGTATTGCGTGTTTATGGTTTTTAGCCCTGTTATTGCCTACTATTCCTTGTATGCTGGAGTAGAGGATTTATGATTGTAAATAGGGTTATTTACCTTGTTATGGATGTGTTTACCTTGTTGCTTCATATTGACTATTTGGTCTAGCTTTGTCTATTAGGCTACTTTGTTTCCCATGCCTAATGTTGTTAAGATGGAGTGATTTTATCTAACATGATGTGATATAATATAGACTGTTTAGCCAAGTAGTTCTTGAGGTTTAATTTGGCTGCCATACCATTTGTGCACGATTGATTTACACAAGACTGTGGGAACCTGGTGTAGTAGACCATAGGGATAATGGACGCTGAGGGCTTCTCCAGAGTGTCTTTTTTTACTTTTACTTTGTGTGACCATAGGGGGGATGGACGTAAGTGCTCCCTCAGAGTGTCAGTAGCTTTCTTATTATGAGACCACAGGGGGAATTGGACATTGAGTGCTTACCCAAAGTGTCTATAGTTACCGATATGAGACCACAGGGGGAATTGGACGTTGAGTGCTTACCCAGAGTGTCTATAGTTACCGATATAAGACCACAAGGGGAATTGATGGTGAGTGCTTCCTCACAGAGTCTTTGTTATATCCTTCTTGTAATTTGAACCAGAGGGGTTAGGCTATGAGAACTACCCATAGGGTTACTTGATATTGTTGGTTTAACCAAAGGGGTTAGGCTATGAGTAATTCCCAAAGGGTTACTTATGATATTTTTTTACTTAACTAATAAATGAAAATGGATGTAATTGAGACTGTAGGATGTTTACTTTTGAGTACTTACCTATTTACTACTTCTTTTTTCTTATTGCCTGCCATATATATTCACTAATTTTTAGGCATAGATATTTGGGTGGTTGCCTACTAGGATTCGTCTCACACCCTATTTTGGTCATGCTTTTGGGCCCAAAAAGATTATATTGCTACAGGTATAGATAAGGGAAAACACCCTTCTACTTCAGGAAATTAATTGTTGTGGAGCTGGGGAGCACGAGACCAATCTGAGGCTTGCGATGCTATTGGAGTTTATTTGTTTTCTTTGTACTTTGGTTTTGTACTGTATTCCTACATTGTAACTTGTTTGGATGATTTCTTAGACATATGTATCATACATCAATTACATATGTGCTCCAATTATTTATTTCTTTCAGTCTTCTTCTATTTTCTGTTTTATGGTATTATTACTATTTCTGCTATTTTTATCTATTGATTTCCACTATGTTACTCTGCCAATGAGGGAATAGTTTCCCCACTATCACAACCAAGCCCCTCACTTCTAGTCAGTAGCCTCTGGCATTTGGGGAAATTCGCTTGAGGCCATGTGACCAACCGGGTATGAGACACCTCTGGGTGGCTCCCAGAACTGGGACGTTACAATCAAACTAGTCCCACCATGTAGATATACATGTGGTGGGGCACCCATCTATTCCACATCATAAATCCATGAGGTCAAAAGTCCAATTGATAAGTTCCAACTCACCTATCCCTATTTAGATACTACCCACTTAGTGACATCTATGCACCACCATGCTGTACCACCAACCTATTGCACCAAGACATTATCATGGACTCTCTATGACACTTGTTTATAACTAATGATGGACCAGAGGCCATATAGATTGAATACTTTTGATGTTATAGAGGATCTATGGCTCAATTCCTAAATTTATGGCCTAAAATCTCAAATCGAGTGAATAACACCGGTACTACAATACCTGTTATAATACTGCTATAGTACCTATGTAAATATTTCCTCTACCTAGATTTGAACCCAGGTCTTTCATGCAAGATTACATGGTGATTACCACAAATCTAAACCCCAACTACAATTAGTAATTAATAAATGATAATATAAGTAATAACGAATAGGTTATTAATATAATTATAAAATAATGGTATAATTAATATGATTAGTAATCATACATAATATATTTATTAATAATAACAAATATTAATATGTTTATCGAATAATAATTACTAAAATTAGTAATATAGTTAATAATATTAAAAATTGTCACAATATTTTTTTATATTAATTATTTATTAATTATAGAAGTTTCTTTGTTTCATGTTAATAATAGTAATATATTATTTGTTATTAATAATTTTAATTAATTATGTAATGAATTATTAATTATAATATTAATCGTCGATTTAATTAATTAATAATTATTATAAATAATATTTATAATTATTAATTCTATTAATTAATTATAAAATTTATTTATTTAAATAAGGTATAAGTAAAAAATTCAACTAACATATAACATAGAATTCATTTCGAAATTTATGAACAATAGAAAAAATATTAGTTTAGTCTACATCCCTGTCTCGAATGCTCTGTCACACCACAACCTGAAGTATAAATAATGTTTCCATGCCACATTTGTTTATGTATATTATATGATGTATGAACCTCCTGTATAAAATCTTTAACAGATGTCTCTATATCATCTCTTGTGATAGGTGGTGGATTCGAAGTCCCTTCGCCTGTACCTTGTCCTAGCTGGAAGGAAAGTGGCTACTGAATAGATTTCTCTCCCTCATAGGAAGAAGATAATTATTGTGTGATGGGTACCTTCTCAAGGGAAAAAATATAGACCAGAACACACTCCATTCTTTATCTATCACTACAATATAACTTTAAAATATAAAGGACCATGAAGTAGAATCACTAGCAGAAGAATCATGGGACTCTATAAGCATAGCCTATGGCTGTGTCTCATCTGTGATTTGAAGAGGATGAGTATGTGGCTAATCATGTTGGACATGATCTTCATCTGCCACATCATCATGTGGTGCATCCATAAGAGACTCTTCACCCTCTCTCACATTCATACGAGTCTCATAACCATATGGTACATCAACCTAAGGCTCAAATTCGTTTGACATATCGAATAAGATCCCATAATAAATCTCATCCACGGGAAGATGCAACTCTAAAACTTATCCATGAAAACAATTCTGGTCAAATGAGCCTCTCTCTGTAGGATCAGAGATATGTATGAGGTGTATAATATAATTATGCTACAAAAAAATTATATAGTTAACTACTGTTAATAAAATTTATATTTAAAGGGGAAGGGGTTATTACCAATTAATTATAGTCTCATATGTGTCATGTAAGATATAACAATGAGGTCATGCAGTACTAGAGTACATAATCCATTTGCTCTGATAGATTCATGAACATTGTTCTTGCTCCCCATAACTGAGACTCATGACATCTGTCCCACATATCAATATAGTGTTCATGATATCACCTCCAGTTAAAGTCTTACTTTCCTAACATCTTGAGGGAATAAAGTGAAGGTAATTGACTAGGTGGTGTAGGGATGGGATAATGGAATATGAATTACCTCACAACTTGATCTATATGATTCCAATAAACCATGTGAAAATAAATAAGTGGCATGGTGTGTATGTTGACAATAAGAACCATTGTATTATAATGCGGGAGACTCTGGAGAACAAGACAAACATATGGAATCCATGAAACCTAGAATAACGAAAAATGAATATAATTAATAAAATAAATCATTTAAAATACACAATAATAATTTAATTATATAACTAATAATCACATACATCATTCAACTAAATACTATCAAGTATAAGTCTATAAGTGTAAACATCACATTTGAATGTATCTGAATGTCTATGAGCCAAGATCCAAATCTAATTCCATTTTTATTTTATTTTATGTTAAAATATCTCTTATAGGTTGATAGAAATCCCTTATATAGACCAAAGTCCTTGTGGCTCGAAGTACCATTACGATTTTGATGGCCTAAAAGCCTAGTAGAATAAAATCACAATACATCACCCAAAGGACCAAATATAATTGCAATAACTCCTCTTGAATTACCTCTATTATCCCACACACACCTCCACCTTAAATTTTCACAATATAAATTTATAAATTTGACTTTCACATAAGAAGGATGAATAAACACACCATTATCCATTCAGGGAGTCTTGTATAATATCTATAGGAAATGGTGTACGAACATGAAAAGAAATGTGAGGGATGTGCTCCCATACCCACATTTGAATAAGAATAACAAATCCTATAGTTTATATATTATTGATGCAACATGCAATGCATAGTGCTATGTCTATATAATCAAGACATGCATATCCCTAGTTGTACCTCCCTATTTAGTCCAGGTCCTCAAGTAAAGCTAAATATTTCAGATAGGCAAATGAAATATAATGATCTACAAAGATCATGACTCTAATAAGTCTCAAAATATACATGTGTGCAAATCTCAGGACAAAAATCTTGCAAACATCATCAGCTAAATGGATGAGGTTATTATCTATTCATGTCTTGTGCAACTAACTTATAATAGTATAAATACCATTATCTTAGACCACAATGTATAGTAGCTTTTGAACCAAATAAAACCAATCATCAGAAAATCACATTTTCACAGATGTACCCTTGACAGGGAGGCCTAAAATAAAGGCCACATCCTTTAGAGTAATCTTTATCTTTCCTTTTAGTATATGAAAATTATTTTTCATTGGCCTCCATCTCTCAATAAGGGATGCAATGATTTGGTTATTAAAAATGGTGAAATCACACGTCACTATACCATATAAATCTACACATCAAAGATGAGGAATAACGGTAGGAGGGGGTAAAACATGAATAAATTGGTGAAACATCTATACACTAAATGGTAGAACATGATGAAACTATAAGATAGTCTGTGAAACATGCCTATCTTGGAAGTTGAGAAAAGGAACGTCTACGATATTTACATATGATATAATTGTTAGTATTTAAAGTAGATTTAATACATTTTATAAAATATTTTTTAATAAATATAATTATAGAAATGAGGTACACAAATAGAATTCATAATGAAACATGATAGAGTCCCCATTTTAAGAACATAATGGAAGTTTGATGAAATCCATGGATTTGAGTAATTATTGAAGATTTTTTGATTATTATATTTATTGTATACCAAGTGTTGGAAGTTTTTTTGAGGTGATTCTCAATGATTATTATGTTATTGAAGTGTTTTAAAGTAATTATGTGGTTATATAAAGAAATTTGAAATTTCTAGGTTTAAGGTTTAAATATGGATAAGTTTGGATATCTATGTATGAGATATCTCCCAATACTAGAAATGGTTCATCTATATATGAGTCATTGTGACTAGCATAATAGTCATTGTAAGCTATGTATGAGTCATTTTCTCTATGTAAGGATCATTCTTTAGTGAAATTTCTAGAATGATGTAGATTAAAAATATATATTTCCTGAATTATATATCCTAAGTAATATTAATATTGGTATGATGCTAAATCCATTATTAATTGTTATTAAAAATAAAAAAATACTCGAAGGGTGTGTGATTCAATCTAATGATCAATAAAAAGTGCTTCTTAAAAAAATAAATAAAGATTATAAGAGTTTGTAAGAATAATGTTTACATTTTTTGAGTCGATTATTGGGCTTTTCATCAGAGTTAAATATCACAAGCCCTATTTTGGTTCAATTTTTCGTATTTCCACACACTCGAATAAATTTCTTGCAATATGGAAATGCGATGATACATGAAATTAATGAAAATAACATCTTATATAACTTAACCTTTGTTTGTTCAACCTAATTGTCCTAGAAGACATACTCAAAGCTGTCAAGATGACAAATGACCTGATTATCAAGAGAGAAAAAATCCCATTAGTCATGGAAAAATCTTTATAAGACTCATCTCAATAACTATAAACTTTTTCAATTTCCTTTTTTGTACTCTAATATTTTCCATAGGATATCCTATATTTGAAAAACTATTTATTCTCTCTAGGGGAAGCGACACAGGAATGTACTAACATGTTTATATCATTTCAACAATACTAATCGATATGAATTTTTAATCTAGTGCAAAATGATCATATGGCAGGCATGGGTGAATGTAGGTATATGGGCCTATAATTACCCACGTGTATGGATGAGTCTTGAAATTTAAGAGGTTTTTGAATTTTGAATTAGTGTGTGGGTAAGAATTTCAAATGATGTTTTAATATAATTACAAAATTTTGAACCAAAATAGGTATTTTTGGATGTTGAATAGAGGTTGGAATGTGGTTGGGAGTAGTGGGTGAGCATTAGAGGAGGGAATGGGTGGTTGGGTTTCTAGTTTGTAGTAGCCAACAACCACCAGCTAGCTTCTGGTTAGCCACCAGCTCGCCAGTGGTTGAGGCAATGGCCTTGTTCCACTACTAGGATCATTGGCCGACTGATGGCCCATCACCAGTCAGCTGGTGAGCCGCTAGCTAGCTAGTGGGTCCTTTTTATTGGGGTAATTTACTAAATTGTATCATCAAGATTTTAAGAGGGTTGAGCATATTTATCCCCCTATTTCAGTGCATGTGGTAAACCCCCTTCCCTCCCTTTTACACCTTCAAATCCCCTTATTTTGGGGTCTCCTTATGATATTTACCATTGATTAAAGGTTTGTATTTAAATATGGTTACCTTCATTGATCTCCTCTTCACTTTGATCTAATTCTCTGCTTCTTTGGTTTGGGTTTTTAGTTTTGATTCCACTAGATTATGGTGGAATCAGCCAAGCACTATATGGATTCCAATATTCCTAGGAATAGGGTTTCCTGTAATGCTATCTACATGTGGTTTCTAATCATTTTGATAAATGGATTAGCTCGGGTTTGCACCGGGAGTCTTTTTTAGACCTCCTATAGGTGGTTGGTCATGGTTCTGACATGATGAGGTTGTTTGGTGAGTTTTCCATGTTTATGAATTTATTAAATTAAATTGTTTAATTAAGTATAAATGTTATAAATAATTGTTTTACGATTTTTGACAAGAGTTAGGTCCTCATGTGGCTCACTTATGGCTGGTGGAATTTATACAAGCTTGGGAAGCAAGTTGCTAAACTGTTTTATTAAAGGAAATAGCTTTCTGAATGAGGTAAGTGGTCCTTAATACTCACATTATGTTTTAATTCATGTTATTTTGATTCATGTGTTGTGCATAAATGGTAGTTAAACTATTTTAATTAATTAATTAAAAATTTTAATTTGGATCAAGTGTTCAATTTAAATGTTCCTCCTTAAGGGAACCAAATAAGTGCTAAGGCCATGTTGGCCTAGGCGCAATGACTTGTTGGACTCAACCATTGATGACCTATCTTTTTATCCAAATGGGTTTGATTAATTCATGGACACCCTTGAGGGGTATTTTTGGGTTTAATGATGCTTATGACTTGGTGAACCTTGCATAGGAATCTTTGGATACCTCTAGGAGTGGTGTGTGTGTTGAATTGGGTAGGACGACCCTAGTAGGACTTGTGAGGTCCCTTGAGATGTGTTTATCCCATGTGGATTGACCATATATAGGATGTGATTAATTTGGGAAATAATTAAAAACTAGGAATAATATTGGATTTTAGTTGGGCTATGAGCCATCACCCTTGATTTTTTCTAGTGTGGCATACCTGTGTGGCCTATAAAGCTATTTTCTATCTATAACACCACTGAGGAGTGTGACATATTTCATGGGATAATTTATGACCCAAGTGACTTGTCAGAGATTGTGGATACCCATTAGGGTTCCTATACCTACGTGTTTATCTAGGGGATCTAAGTTGGATCCCTAGCTCATATTTGACCCTAAGCAGGTGTGTGAGACATAAGTAGAGGCTGTTATGAGTGCCGCCTTGGAACCTATGCCATAATTATGATTTGATGGGATATGGATAATGATGAAGGGATTAGGAATTCAAACAACCCTTGTTTCCTTTATTTTTATAAGTTATTTGGAAAATTACCTTATGGAAACACCCTATGGGGAAGGATTGGAAAACTCACCTTGTGGGGAGGTCAGTCATGTGATATAGGGTCAGATGCTAGGGAGGTATATATATCAGGATAATGAGGGTCTGGTACCTATATATACCTAATAGGAAATTGTGATATGATATAGGTTCAGACGATGGGGTGTTATATATCTCCAATTAATGAGGGACTGCTACCTACATACACCCTAGTGGTCATTATGATATGATTGGGAGGCCTTATAAATACTCCTTGGGTCTATGGGTAGGGAACAAACCCCCCACCTACACTGAGACTTGATATGATTGGGATGCCTTGGACATACTCTTTCGGTCTATGGGTAAGGCACATAATCCCCACTCATTGAGACTTTATATAATTGGGATGCCTTGGATGCATACCTTAGGTTTTTGGGTATGAAATATACCCCCATATACTAAGACCTGATCATACTAGGATTCCTTGGATGCATACCATGGGTCAGCAGGTAGGGGCCAAACCCCCCATAAATATTGTATCACTATGGGTTGGAACAATTGGCACGACGTACTCAGAGACATCTGACATTCCACGAAGCAAGTATTACTAGTCTCAGGTGCCTCCAAGGAAACTAAGGGTTGGTGGAATCATTAATTTATCTTAATTTATTGTTTATTTATTTAAAGAATGTCACATGCACATATCACTACATTTTTGATATGTACGAGACTACGTTGGTGATCCCTATCGAGTTTTTACTCACACCCTACTCAGGCTGCCATTGATCATGGGTACCCATGCATACTCTCACTTGGTTGAAGATACAAGTTTGGTAGAGGACCAAGTTTTTCATGATTGAGTGAGAGAATCTCATTTGGGAATGGAATTTGAAATGTGGTATGGATATATGATGCAGTAAGGCCTATTTTATATTTTATTCCTTCTGTTTCTATATACATCATCAACCCAATGTGAGATCAATCCTATATGCTTGTATGCCTTCCTGTAAACCCCATTTCATTTTCTATAAAATGTTCAATTTTATTTATTTTTCTATGAAATCTAATATGTATAATGATTGGTTAAATTATTGTTATTGAACAAATTGAAATAGGGGGTATAGTCTCTTCATAATACCACCTTAAACCCACGGTACTAGTTGGAAACCTTTGGTGTATGAGGTGGCACACTAGAGGTACAATAAAGAAAACCTTTCTAAGAAACTATTAGTTGTGTAGGAAGAGGGTTGTTATAAAGTGTTATCATAGGTTATTTTATTTTATTTTACTATTTAGGATATGATATCCAAGTGATACTAGAAAGTGTTGGAGTTTGTGATGGATATTGGGATGGTGCATCATGAACACCTATTATGGTAGGAAGTCTAGGTTACCATGGGTATGGGATTGACCTTCTGGATTTTTGAGGTTATGGTTGACTGATTTCATGTCATTAGGTGTGTATGATGTTTGGATTTTTTATTTATTATGGATTTTTGGATATTACCTATATATGAAAGAGGCGAATCATGCATCATGATTAGTCACACAAGATTCACATGAAATTTATAGGCTTACTAGTGTAATTATTATCACTGAAGATAAAGGTTTAACTATTTAAAGTGTTAACAATAGCTCATATGAAATTTTACCATATAAGTTCTTAGTTGAATTATTATTGGCTGGACCACCATGTATATACATTCCCTTCTGATGATAGGTCATTTGGATTCTATGGTGAGATGATCAATAGTGGTGATGAAGACTATATAATCCCATGGGAATGGGATGTGTGGTGACCCTAATGGGTCAGTATCAACATATAATTCCTTATCACTAGGCCCCATATTGGTTGTTTTCTTATAGGTTTTGTTATTTAGAGTTCCAATAAAAACCTATATAGTGTTTCCCCATATATATTATAATAAAAATCTATTTAATTGAACCGTGTACCATGATTCATTGGATACAAATTGTCTTGGATGATACCATTAGTTATGACAAGAATGATGGATGAGTTGTGATTCTCGAGGGTATAGTCCTATAGGTGGATGCTTGGTGAGATTATTTCCCTATTAGGCTAATGAATTGGCACGAGATTCCAGATGTAGTTGTTAAGGACACTAGAGTGGGTGTTTAGGCTTTTTGGACACCGTGTTTTATTCGATATAGGATCCTGGATGAAATCTTTTGAGCTATGAACTTCCTTGATACTTCAAATGTGAGCTAGGTAGGAGGATCTAAAGACCATGGGATGTGACTTAGTGTTTTGGTGAGTCAGCAATATGTGCTATATGATGATAACCTAGGTGAGGGGTCATCTGAGTTTTGTTATTTCCTTAGAGATGGGGACATAGGTAGGTGCTTCAAGTACGAGATTGGTGCACGAGTTATGTGACCAGATATATGACATAGGCATATTAATACATTATAGGGTTTTAATGTGGGTGACATGAGTAGGTGACTTTCTTTCTGATCAACACACAAGAGGTACTATTGGGAATTTGGTATGGGAATTATTATTCCTTGGTTTTTCATGATGGAAGCACCATGGGTGCTGAGGATTTTGGTATCAAGGTGAGTTTTTGAGGGAAGGACCTATCAAGTAACCAACCATATTAACTCTGTTTGTGCTTTAAAATCATGATTAAAGTGTGTATGAATGATTTTGGTTTTAGTGTGACACATGATAGAGACTAATCATGTGGTCAAGATTATCATATGATCCAATAAAACTTTAAAGAAGAGTTCCAAGGTCGCTCTGGTCAGATGAGGCTGGCATAAATTGGGGAAAAATCCACAATTTAGGCATTTAAGCTTAGTTATGATGACGTGAGACTCATTGAAACATGATTTGGGTCTGATGACCAGGTGGTATGGGTGCACATTATTATTATGACTATATGAGATCGAGGTAGTATGCATTGGTTATGTGTAGTTCCTATTGAGTCCTGAATTGGTGAGTGGATGATTATAGGATGAGTATTGATGTAACTTGCTGAGTTAATTTTAGTCTTGAAAACTTGGATATTTTATGGGGATTTGGGAATAACCATATGGAAAGGTGTTATATCTATAATGGATCAAAGTTTGGTGGCATAGTTGAACTAAAATTGAACCTGACAGAGGTTCCATAGGTGATGATGTGATGATTGTGGCTTAGGAGGAGTGGCATATGTGATTGATTGAGCTGGTTAGGGTTTCACTTGATAAAAGTTATATGAAAATTAATATGGTGGGGAGTTTAACTTGGAATTTTGAGCATATTAACCTCATTAATGATGATTTTTCAATGATTACTATGAGTGATCTTTCCATAACCCATTAATAGGAAGTGAATTCATGTTTTGTGTTGGTTCTTGAGTATGAGTGGGGAATCCTTGACTGACATATTCAATGAAAAATGGAGCATGAGACATGGTGATGAAGAAGTTAATATTGTTGAGTGATGATAAGGTCACTCTTATGGCAGGGAGAAGGATGTTAATCATAGTGATGTGACCCTTATGAGAGAAGGATCATGGGTGGTTGATCACAATTCTAATGTGATGTGGTCTTCTAGAGAGTTTTTTATGTTTATGACTTTATTTAATTAAATTGGTTAATTAAGTATAAATGTTATAAATAATTTCTTTAGGTTGTTTGGTTTGCATTAGGGCCTTAGGTAGCTCACCAATGGCTAGTGGAACATGGATGATCTCAAAAAATGAGTTTCCAAGCTGTGTTATTAAAGGAAATGGCTTCTTGAATGAGGCAGACAGGCCTTGGTACTCTCCCTATTGTTTAATGCTTGATATTTAGACACATGTGATGCGTAGAGATGCCATAAAAGTAATTTTACCATTTTAATTAATTAATTGAAATTTTAATTTGGATTAAGTGTTCAATTTAAATGTTGTGCCTTAACTTAATAGGAAAATTTCCAATTCCATGTTGGCCTAGGTGTACTAAATTATTAGAATTGGACGTTGATGACCAAGATCATGATTCGAATGGGTTCCCTTGACACCTGGACCCCCTTGAGGGGTATTACTAGGTTTAATTGAGATGTTTATAATTTATAAGCCCTTTCCTAAGAAACTTTGAATACATAAAAGGGGGGATATTGAATTGGGATGGATGAACCTATTATGTCCTATGAGGGCTCTTGAGATGTGTTTAGCCTAGGTGGATAGACCAAAAACATGATGAGATTAGGTTGGGTGAGAGGAATAACCTAGGAATAACTTTGGCTTTTTGTTGGGCTATGATCCATAACCCTTGAATTTTTTCAATGTGGAATATCTATGTGGCCTGTGAGGTCATGTTAAATCTATGAAACCACCAAGGGGTGTGATATCGCTCATGGTATGGGTTATGCCTTGAGTGACTTTATGGAGATCAAGGACCCCAGTAGAGTGCCTCTATCTATGTTTTGATCCATAAGACCTAATTCGGTGACCAGAATCATATTTAAACCTAAGTGGGCATGTGAGAAATAGGTAGAGATGATTACAAGTGTCATATTAGAATCCATTATATATTTGTGAGCTAATGGGTTGTGGATAGTGATGACAGGTTTAGGAATTTGGTCAACCCTTATTTCCTTTATTTACATGATTTATTTTGAAAATGAAATTGGGGTTATGTTTTATACTATTTGATTTAGAAACTCCCTATGGAGTGATCTATAAAACCCCCCTTATAGGGAGGTCTGTCATGTGATATAGGGTTAGGCATGGGATAATATGTATCTTTGGGTATTAAGGACCCGATACCTGCATACACCTAATAGGTGGGTGTGATATGATATAGGGAAATGTGTTGGGGTGGTATTAAACTTTGGGTAATGAGGTCTTGATACCTATATACACTTAATGGATGCTATGATATGATTGGGATACCTTGAACTCACTCATTGAGTCCTTCAGTAGGGAAAAAACCCCACACACTAAGACTCGATATAACTGTGATACATTGAACACACGCCTAGGATCCATGGGTAGGGCACTGAACTCCCCAAACATTGATACTTTATATGACTAGGATGCCTTTCATTTATACATTGGGTCTATGGTTAGGGTAAAAACCCCACACTGAAAGGACCAATGTGATCACTAAGATGAGGATGGGGTGAATCAATGATTTTTTTTCTTTTCACAATTTCTTCATTCTTATGAAACAACCTTCACCTTTAGTTAAAGAATTATAACTTTATTAAAAAACAAGCATCCAAAAACAACCATAGGAACATAAGTATTTACAAGGTTCACTACTCAACAAGAGTAGCTGGTACTTTTAATGGTCTAGAAATAATCTAATACTATGTAATCCACTAGAAAACAATCCTTTTTATATGGTTATAAAAAGTAGTAAATATCCTTACAATTGTGTTTCACTATTATCAAAATAATAGTTCTTGTTATTTCTGCATAGATAAAAATGTAACAAATATTTCATAACAACTTTTATAAACCTTTACCAATAGGCTCAGTATATTGTAATTGTGTTTCTTGTACTTATTCACCTTTTATCTTTTAATAAAAACCATCTTCTTTACTTTCTCACCTAACAGCTACTAAGAATTTCATTCAGTATAAAACTCCATTTGTTTCAATATTCATCATATTTATTTATCTAATTTGTTCATTTTAAAATTCTATCTAAAAGGTTCATCCTAAAATTTTATCTAGTTCCTTTTGATAATCAACACCACTTTCTTCTTCTTCTTCTTCTACTTATTCTTCTTCAACCGAGATATTCCTTGGTTGAATACTTCTTACTCAAAAAATGACTTACAAAAGTTCTTTTGATATCTTTATATGAAAAAAATTCTGCATCACTCTAAAATTTTAACACATAAATTGTAAACTTCACTTTCATACTTTTAATTACACCCATTTATATATTCACTTCTATAGAAACTCAAATATGCTTCCCTTCCAAGATCAAATTTTAATTTTGAACTTCCCACTCATTTAAATTTCACTAGAACTCTTAAAAAACATTCTATAACATTTAAGAGTTTAATAATCTTCCTTGAATTTCCTTAACTCATTATTTGAGTAACTTCTATAAACATCCTTAACTCTGATAGAATCACAAACTTCCTTCATGATTATTGAAATGATGAAGGAGCATCTCAATGTAATCACAATTGATATCTTTATGAAAACTTCATAAAGTATTTCAAACCAAAACTTCATCACAAAACTTCATCTAGTAAAATGCTCATCTAAAATTTTTATCCAAATGTTTTTTTGAATTATTCATCTAAAATTTTTGTCTAAAATGTTCATCTAATTCTATTCTTTAGTAACTTTTCTATATCCGCTAGACTTCACAAATATCCATAACAAAATTTACACTAACACAACTTCTAAACTTATTAAACTTTGAATACTTCATAAACTTTTTAAACTTCATAAACTTCATAAACTTCATAAACATTGTAAACTTTATAAACGTCATAAAAAACTTTCCTCAGAAAAATATTTGTACGATTTTGTTTATTTTGTGAACTCCAGAGAAATTTATTAGAAGAAAATTTGTACACCCGAACAAATTTATCCCCCTTTATTCTAAATGCATGGATCATGATATTTTATAAATCATGATGTTGGAAACTTTTATAATAGTAAAGCATCACAAAATTTTATTTTCACCTAAAAATTTGTCCCATGATTTTGTAAGCATCATAAAACATTCAACACAGATCTTCATCCATTAAAATTTACTTGACTAATGGACTTTTTTTAATTTTTTTGACCATTTTCCAATTATTTTAAACTTATAAAACTTTGATGATTTATTTTTGTATAACAAAGAAAAAATAATTCTTAACATATTTCACAAAAACTTTAGACATCTTAAAAACACCTCCAAACTTCCTCATCCCAACAATCTCTCCCTATGGATTTTATTGTAAACCAAGGAACATAAATCATTGAAACTTTTTAACCCATGAAATGAATTATATATACAATAATTCAAATTCTACATGGGAAAAATTGGTGTAGGAAGCAAGAATCATTGAACAATAATACCATGCTATCTTAAAGTAGTGACTTAAGAAATTTTTTTATTTAGATTCCAAACTTTAACATATTCTTCATATATTCTTCCACTTGGAAATTTTTTGAAATAATAATTTTCCTTCATTCAATTCAGAAAACTATTAAAATAATTCACACACGCACATACATACTGAGATCATAGCTTACTCATTTTAAAAACTCCCCCAAAATAAATTATTTCCTTAAAATTTTAAGAATATACCAATGGATAGATTTATATTACAAAAATTTCTATCCCCATTTAAAAAACTATCCAAATAAAATATGGAGAGGGGATGAAACACATACTTTAACCTTAAATAGAGGGAGGTTTTACACCCATGTTCAACCTCAACTTATAAAATTTTTCCTTCAGTAATGGATCAATGAATATATTAGCAATTGTTTCTATTGTAGGAACATATTTTAACTTTAGTTAATTCTTTTACACATGATATTGATGAAGTTATATTTGATATAAATATGATTTTAATGAGAAAAGTTCACTATATTTTTAGTATGATTTATATAACTTTGATTATCACAATCTAATAGTAGGGGTAACTTCATTTCAACTAAGAAATCTTCCATTATAATCTTCATCTATATAAGTCATGTTAAGATTGAGTGGTTTCCACATACTCAGATTCAACCATTCTAAGAGTTAAATTTTTTTGTTTCTTTGTATTCCAACTGAAACAACTTTCCCCCAAAAATAAAACTACACTATATGTGAATCTTATATCATCAATACTTCCTAAACAATCAACATCGGTATATCCATAAAAATAAATATTTTATGAGTTTTCATATTTATACCAAAATTACTTATGCCTTCTATATATCTAATAATTTTTTTATTGACACGATATGTGATTATTTTGGATCACTTTGATACTAGGCACATAAAGTAACAACATACACAATTTTTGTTCTTGAATCCATTAGATATAAAAAACTTACAACCAACTTCCTAAACTCCTTTGGATTAAACTCATTTCCTTAACTATCTTTAGAAAACTTGGTTCCCACTAAAATTGGTGATGAAACTAGATTTTAATATTCCTTTCCAAACTTCCTAAAAAGTTCCTTTGAATATTTCTCTTTAGATAAGAAAATACATTTCTTCCTTTGTGAGATTTGTAAGACAATATAAAGTTCAATTCTCTGAGAATGAAAATTTCAAATAATTTTTTCATCTCCTCACCATAAATTTCAGAAGTTTCTCCATAATTCCCAAAAAAGATAATATTTTTAGCATAAACAATCACAATGAGGGAAAGATCTTGATTTTCTTTTATATATAGGTTGTTATCAAGTATTCCTTTCTTGAAGTTTAACTTCCTAAAGAAACTATACCATTTAGAATAATAAGATCCTAAATCTTTCTTCAACCCATAAAAATATTTCTTCAACTTACACACATAAATTTTATCTTTACCAATCATGAATCCACATGGTTGTTTAATATAAAATTCATCATTTTTCTTCATTAAGAAAAGCATACTTTACATCCATCTAAAAAATTTTATAACCTTATTTTATAGTAATAATAAGAAATATTTTAATAGTTTATAATCTTTCCAATGTAGAAAATGTATCATCAAAACCAATGACTTTAATTTGTGACTAACCTTTAAAACTAGCCATTCCTTGTTCCTTATCCCTTCACCATCTTCATTTAACTTATTTCATAACACCCAATTTTTATTAATCACATTATTATTGTTTGGTTTAGGTATGAGTTCCTAATATAATTAATATCAATATGATCAAGTTATTGATTCATAATATCAATCCACTCCTGATTCTCTAAATCTTATTCAATATATCTTGGCTCAAATTGAGAATATAAAGAAGTATGTGAAACTAACCTTGATGTTATTATGGTTTGAATCTGTTGTTGTTGATCACCAATGATATTTTAATATTCCACCCACTTTATCAACCTAGGATGGGTTGTATGAAGTTATTCATAATCACTTGATATAGTTGAGTTAGAATCCTCATATTGAGAATCTCTAACAATGTTATTATTGTTAATAAAATTTTTATGTTTCTCAATTACAACCACCTCATATTTCTTTTCTTCCACATCTTCATATGTCTAAAAACGTTTCTTATAAATTTTTTTAATAACATTCACATATGAAGATTCTACCATATTTATTAATTCTTTATTAAAAAACATTTACCCTCTTCCATCAGGAGTATATCCAAGAAATATTTTATCTACACCTCTCTAATAAACTCCCCAAGATTTCCACCCTTGAATTTTATAATTCAAGGACATCTAAAAAACACTTAAATGTTTCATACTTGGGGTTTATTTTTAAACATATTATAAGGATTAATGTTATATTACATCCTATAGAAACATCAATTCTAAAGATAAATAACTATACTAGTTGTATACCTCTAAAAATAATGAGAGGTACCATGTTCAAACAACATTGTTCATGCCATCTCGACCAAAATTATATTTTTTCTTTTAATAATACCATTTTTATGGTGTTTTTAGTGCACTAAAATAATGTTGAATGCTATTTTTTTCAATATAATCTCTAAAATACCCATTTTTATATTCTTCTCCATCATTAGTTCATAACTTCTTTATACAATATCCACATTCTTTTTCTTCTCTCCTCTTAAAACTCTTAAACATTTCCAGAGCCACTTATTTATGTTTTAAAAACATAATAAATGTAATTATAATAAAATAATCAATAAAATAAATAGATTACTTATCTCTATATGTTTATTATTTACTCATTGTCCTATAAATATCAGAGTGAATCAGTTCTGAGGGATGAGTTGAATATATCTCAACTTTCTTATGAATTGAGTTTGTTATCTTCCATTTTTGGAAAATGGAATAAAACCAAAATCTTCTTATTATCATATTAGGAATATCATGGATACTATCTCTATTTACTAAATTTCTTAAATTCCTCTCATACATATGCCCCATACTCTTTTTTCCATGACTAATTTTATTCCATTATGTTAAGATAACATGAAATTTCTACACTACCAAATTCAAAAAAAAATTCCCTTGGTTTGTTTTACTTTTTTAACAACTTTCCCATATTTAATTATTTTCATAATAAAACAATATTTTATAAAAAAAATTATTACCTTCATTACAAAGTTATAAAATACTTAACAAGTTTCATTTATTCACATCAATAAATAAGGATCTTTTGAATTTCAATTTTTCTTAAATCCAATTAATTTGATTCTAAGTGACTCATAATTTCCAAAATTCACTGTAACTTATTTAAAATCTTTAAAATTCTTTAATAGCTTAAAATATACCATTATATATAAAGATTAACCACTATCTAAAATCTATGGTTGTTCTCCTTTTGTATCTTTGAGATCAATTTCAAAAACAAGATATTTTTACTTGAATATTTTATTCTTCACATGTGGATTTAGATATTTGTTATAAAAATTTTTTGTACTAGAAACATGAAAATATATCCTTTTTCATGATGTCCAGGTTGTTCAAATCTTTCACAAATAGTTTAAAAGTGTTGGTATCTATTTTCAATATTTACACCAACTTTCTCAAACTACCATATTTAAGAGGGTTGACTCCCCCTAAAACTTGGATTTTGGTTTATCATGGAGGTATTATAATGTTTATGATTAAAAAAAACACATATTTTCTATATGAACAAATCCCCATAACACCAGTAGTAACTATATAAGGAATATCTCCCACTTTAGATTGCATATTTTTTGGAGTTGTGTTTCTATTTTTCATCAACTTTATTAGCTTCCAATTTGGTATTTTGTTTCACACCAAAGTTTTGGTTACTTACTATTATTTTATTCTCAAAATTAATAGAATAACCTATAGTAGTAACTTTTTGGTTCAGAAATTGTAACCTTAGAAACTCCAGGTTTTTCAACTCCACTTATTTTAACTACATACATTATTTTCTTAACTTCCTTTTCCATTTGAGAATTTTTATTATTTTTATCAACATTTGAAGATAAATTTTTTAGATCCTTCATAGTTTTACTCTTCTAAAAACTTTCACCACCTTCAGTAATTGAGTTTTGGAAATCTATAACTCCACACTCATCTTTATTTTTTTTGTGTTGAAAAAGTTTTAACTCTTTTCCCTTCACCTTAAAATTTTATTCATTTATAATGTTGAGGTACTTCTTCTCATCAAACAAAAATTTCATATTATTAATCTCTTTTTGAAGCATGTATTTTTATTTAAGAAAATATTATTTATTTTTTACAGCAAGTTTATCTTTCTTAAACTTTTTTTTTATCACTTTCAAGTCTTACAATCTCTCAAATACGTTCTTTCAACTCTCTTTTCAATATAAAATCCATCTGATTCCCTTTTTCCTTAGAACCACTACTTTCATCATTGTTGAACATTTAATCATTCAAACTTTCAATAAAATTATTTTCCCCAACATAATCATTAATGTTTTCGTTTTCTTCTTCACTATCATCATCTTCATTACATTTAGACAAATAGTATCTCATTTTATATTTAAAGACTTTTTTATTTTCTCACCTAGGATAGGATTTTGATTTGTATTCCTTATTCTTAAAGGACATTCTTAAATTTATGTTATATACATCACTTTATTAATCTTTTTTTCTTTAATATATATTTTTTGGAAAGTTTCCAATAGCTCCACAACCAAATCATTCAGTGGTAACTTCACTTTGTAATTTCTTATGCCCCTTTTCAAATTTTTAGAAAACAGTGACATAAATTCATCAAAAATTTTACTAAACACTTTTTCGATATCAGATTTTATAACTAATTCATATTTGGGATCTTTATTAAATTTTACTTTCTTAGCAACTTTAAAGGAAATTTCCTAGTTATCCTTCTATTTTCTCTTCATAACTTTATATATTATCATTTCATATGTGATGAGAGTGCTATGCAGATCATCCAGAGAAAGAGTTTCAATATATCTATAATCTAAAGATGAAAATTTGGCATCAAACTTATCAAGAACAATTTTTAAGGTTTTATCAGTAATGGTTTAATCTTTTAAATTCTCACCAATACATATTATAGTGCTTAAAATGTCATTAAACCCTATAAAGAAACCACTAATAGATTCATAATCACCCATATTAAAATATTCATACTTTAATATCCATATTTGTAACCTTTACTTATTCAATTTTGTATTTACTTCATAGATGTTTCTCAAATTCCCCCATATGTCTTTTTTCATTATAAATCCTTGTACTATAAGAAAAACACTTTCATAGAGTTCATAAAGTATATGATTTCTATCTCATCCATTATTTTACAAATTCTTCTTGTCAGTATCCATAAGAGGAAAATTATCAATATTAGGAAGAAAACCATCTATATAAACTTATAGAACTTTAAAAAAATGGACATAATATATGGTATCATTTTATCCTTCCAAATATGATAGTTATTTCCATAAAAAATTGTAATCCCCATAGTATTTATAGAATTATGAACATCTATAGAAACTTATCTTTCCTAAAAAATTTAGTAAAGAGTCAATGAATGGAACCTTCTATATATTACCAATTTAAAGGACCAATGTGATCATTGAGATGGGTAGGGGTGAATCAATGATCTTTTTATTTTTCTAATTTCTTATTTCTTAAAAAAAAACCTTGGCCTCCTATTAAAGAGTTATAACTTTTCTAAAAACTAATCATAAAAAAGGTACAAAAGTATTTATAAGGTTCACTACTCAACAAGAGTAGGTAGTCCTTATATTGGTTCAGAAATAATCCAATAGTACACAAACCACTAGAAATATCATTTTTATGTGGTTATTAAAAGAAGGGAATATACTTACACTTTCTCTGGGATATTATCAAAACAAAAATTCTTGTACTTTACACATAGATAAAGATGTATCAAATATTTTATAATAAGTTTTAGAAACCTTTACCAATAGGATCAATATGTTGTCACTGTGATTCTTTTATTTATTCACTTTTTTATCTTCTAGAAAAAACCTTCTTCTTCACTTTATAACCCAATAGAAGGTAAGAATTTCATTCAGTATAAAACCCTATGCATTTCACTATTAATTAGATTTCTTTGTCTATTTTTTTCATCCATAAATTTCATCTAAAGGGTCCATATGGAAAGTTCATATGGTGCCTTATGATAATCAACACCACTTTATTTTTTTCTTCTTCTTCAACTAAGAGATTCCTTAGTTGAAAAATTCCAGCTCAAAAACTAGTTTATAGAATTTCTTCTGATATGTATGAACAAAAAAAAATTACATAGCACTCCAAATTTTTCACAAGTGAATAGTAAACTTCAATTTTATACTTTTACTTTCACCCTTTTATAGATACACTTGCTTGGGAACTCAAGTCAGCTTTCCATACAAGAAAAAATTTGAATTTATAACTTCCTGATCATTTCAATTTCACTAGAACTCTTCTCAAACATTCTAAAACATTTAAGAGTTTAAAAATATTCCTTAAAATTCCTTAACTTGTTGTTTGGAGAACTTATACAAAGATCCTTAACTCTACTATAATCACAAACTTCCTTTGTGATTATTGAAATGTTGAAGGAGTAGATCAACATCATTACAATTGATATCTTTATAAAAAATTTGTAAAGACTTTCAAACCATAACTTCATAAAAAACATAATCTTGTAAAATTTTCATATAAAATTTTCATTTGAAATGTTTGTCTAAAATGTTTATATAAAATGTTTGTCCAATTCCACTTTTTAAATTTTATTCCATTCTTTAAAAACATTCATCATCTTCTAGTCATCATAAATATCCATCAAAAACTTTATACTTCCATAGATAAAAAACTTCCTAAACATCAAAGTATTCATAAACTTCATAAACTTCCTTAACTTCATAATCTTTATAAGCTTCATAAACATCAAAAAATTCGTAAAAAACTTTCCTCAGCCAAAACTTTGTTTGATTTTTTTTCCAGTGAGCTCCACAAAACTTTATTTAAAAATAAATTTGTACAAATAAAAAAATTTATTCCCCTTTATTATAAACTCATGTATCATGTGATTTTATAACTCATGATGTTGTAAACTTTTATAATAATAAATAATCACCAAATTTTATTTACATTGAAAAATTTGTCTGATGATTTTGTAAGCATCATAAACCATAAATCACAAATCTTCATATATTAAACTTTATTCAACTGATGGAATTTGTCTGAAATTTTTTCTCTATTTTCCAGTTTTTGGAAACTTAACATACTTTTATGATTTAACTTTAGAAAACAAAAGACAAAAAAATCCTTAACATCTTTCACAACAAATTTCAAAATATTCAAACTACCTCCAAAATTCCTAGTCCTAAAACCTGTATACTGAGACCTGATTATACTGAGATTCCTTATACATGTTCCATGGGTTTATGGGTAGTTCTTAGACCCCCAAAGTAGATTGGATCACTAAGGGATGGCATGGTCATAACTACATGTTCATATACATCCAACACTAGCCAAATCAGGAATTACCAGTCTCAGGTGCTGCTATGGAAACTGAGGATCGACAATGTCATTTATTTATCTTCAGTAGTTTTTTATTTATTCAGATAATGTCACATGAACATGTCATTGAATTTATGATATATAAAATATCACATTATTGTCACCCTACAAATTTTTTTACTCATAACTTTCTTGGGCTGCCATTACACATGGGTACCCAAGAAGACTCTCACTTAGTTGTAGGTACTTGTAAAGACCCATAAATTTCAAGGAAATTTTTTTTTCTTAATTTTCTTTGGAATTTTAAAAGAGCACAGTTTCTGACGGCACTTGATTCCGAGGCCCGGTGTGCCCAGAATCATTTTCCGAAGTTTGGCTCGGGTACGTTCAGTGAAAGGACGAGCGGGTTTTTCTAACTTTTGTACCGGTGCCCGGAATTGAATTCTGAGGGCACCGGTGAAATCGCAGTGCCGATATTCTCTTAGAAACACCCCTTCCGGAGTTGCGTTTGCTCGAGTGTGGTTTTTAATTTTCGGGCTTAAAGTTGAGAAATAAAATAATTTTGCGACAACTTTATTTTATTTCGCTTAAGCCGCTTGGAAGCCACTTGAAGCCACTTAAAGGCGGCTTGAACTGAGTTGAAGCGGATAGGATGTTATCCAAAAATATCCTACCCCCCTTGGTAGGATATTTGTGAGGTGGGGCCCGCACGAGCCCCGCCGTTTCTTTCCGCTAAGAAACGCACCCGTGAAAACCCGTCTTAATGAAAGTCAACTGACGCGTTTTCTAAATTCTTAACAGACCATTTAATTGGGCGGTTAATTTCGTGAATTAAATGGCCTGTTTCTTTCATTGAATTAATTCAACGAATTAATTCAATCGTTTCTTATCCTGTTTTCGTGTGTTGGCATATTAATAAAATAAGACCAACCAAAATCTTTTGGGGGATTACTCGTTGAGACAGAATTCTTGTTTCTTCTTCCTCATTCGCGAAGAACGCGAAGAACGCGAAGAACGCGAAGAACGCGAAGAACGCGAAGAACGCCGAACCCGGAAATCGACGACGCGACGCCATGATCCGCATCGCCGACAACGTTCTTCTGCGACGTCTCTTCCTCCGCGACGGATCTTCGATCGACTGCTTGAGGTAAGAGTCTCGGACCTTCCTTTTTATCCCCTTCGTGATTCTTAACCAAAACACGGATTTAATTAATTTAAATTAAATCTGTTGTTTCATGGTGCATTGAGTTCGCCGACTCAACTCCGGATTCCGCGATGACGCGACACCTCCCCACGACGACGCGACGATCCCTCTCTTCCGCGACGAGCTTTTCCGCGAAGAACGCCCGCGCGCGACGATCATCGAGGTAGGGATTTTATAATTTGGAATACCCCTATTTATTCTCGTGAACGTTATTTAATAATTAAAGAACCAGTTTCAATTGAACAATTTTATTTTATTAAAATTGTCGGTTCATGTGTTGAACAAATTTCTCCCGATTGTTTATCTCTAACGCGGAGGGTGCGGGCCAAACGAACACGGCCCGACGACCCTCCGCCATTCTTCATGTTTTGCGGATTTGGCGGGTGATGACGGAACGTGCCACAACGAGTGTTTGATGATCCCGCAGTAAAGAACGGAACCCGTGAGGAACAACGGCGCAGACGGGAAGGAAAATGGGCCACCAGAGCGACTCCGGCGGCCCGCGGAAGCCCTTGGCGGCGCGGGTCGCCGGAGGCGACGGCACCCCGCGGGTGCCGTGGGGTTGTCACGCGGCACCCCGCGGGTGTCCAGGGCGACACCCCGCGGGTGCCGCGGGGTTGTCACGCGGCACCCCGCGGGTGTCTGGCCGACACCCCGCGGGTGCCGCGGGAGTCTCACGCGGGGCGGCGGCTTTCCCCCGCGTCGGCCGCTCGGCCGAGCCGAACCGGACCGGCCCTGGCCGGGCCGGGATGGGACAACCGGGTCGGACCCGACCCGGTTCGGGCCAACCAGGGGGGGTCGGGCCGGGTCGGCCCGGGCCCGGACCCCCCGTCTTCGGACAGACTTCGTTCAAATGGATATATTTTGAGCTACGGGCCTCCAAACGACCCGCCGTCAGCGGCAATGCGATCCTTGGATCGAGACGGTCATTTCGGTATATCGCACTCAAGGTTCCGGAATACTTTGAGTTCGGACGGGTTGGTTCGTACACGAAACCAACCGGGCTCTCGGAGCGGAAACACTCATATCTTGAGCCACGGACGTCCGATTGACGTGCCGTCAGCTTTGTTGAATTCCTCTATGTGAGACGGATCTTTTGGCTTACTCCGCCCGAGGTTTGGACGCAGGTGGAGTACGGTCGGGTTGGTTTTGCCTTAAAAACCAACCGGGCCCCTGGGACGAAAAAGCCAATAACTCTCAGACCGGGCGTCCGATCGACACGCCGTCTGTTGCGTTGAGTTCCTGTTGACGATACTGAACTTTTGGATACATCAACTCTGGACTTCATGACAGTTGATGTATCAGCCTCTCGGCTTGTGGAGCGGACCCTCCCGAACGAGCTTGCTGTGTGTGGGAACCCTAGTGCTGGCTGTGATTGCTTCCTCGACGACGACGACTGTGCAGAGATCCTCCGTGGACTCCGACGACGACCGTGCAGAGATCCTCAGTGGACTGCGGCGACGACTATGCAGAGATCCTCAGCGGACTGCGACGACTACTGCACTCAGCGATCCTACGTGGATCAGTGCTATAGGTCCTGCGAGGTCCCGGTCCTGTGTGGGCCCGATCCTGTGCGGATCTGATCCTGTGTGGGTCAACACTCAGCGGTTCTGTGTGAGCCAACTCCTTCAGGTCCTGTGTGGGCCCGATCCTGTGTGGGTCCGATCCTGTGTGGGTCACTGCGAGGTTAGTACCTATCGATCCTTCGTGGGTCCGACGACTTAGATGGTTCAGTGATCATCTTATCGTCATCCGAAGAAGTATATCCTGTGTGAGCTGAATCTTGTGTTTCTCTCCTTTGTGGATTGTGTTGAGCTATCCTGTGTGGATTTACTGTTTACTCTCCTTTTTGGATTGTGTTGTTCTATCCTGCATGGGTATGCGTTTTGCTTTCCTGTGTGGACTGGGTTGTGCTAGGGCTCGGACGTTGGAGCCGATCGGGGAATTGATGACTTAGGTATATGTATGGGCATATACCTAAGCCGTGTCAGATGTTATTTCGTGATTGTATCTCTCCTTCGTGGCTTATACTTTGTGGATTTCGGGAGACCTTCGGGGGTCTCGGGGTCCCTACTGAGTAGCTTATACTCACCCCTGCACGGGCTATGCCCACACTTCATGGTGTTGGTTGCAGACGACGGACAGCGCTGATCGTGGAGGAGGCGTGCGGAGCAGGACAATACCTGGAGGTGGACCACTGGGCGGGACGTACTCGGAGCGGTCAGGTGGACCCGAGGAGCAGTGGAGGCTATCTGTACCCACCCTTCAGGTGGGACTTCCAGAGGACGACTCGACGCTGCAGTTTTTCCTTTCAGTTGCTATTTTTCCTTTCAGTTGTACTTTACAGTTGGGCTTGTATTTCCGGCCCCTTTTACTTTCAGCACAGCTTGTACAGTTTTTACTTAGTGTTTACTTTTCCGCTTGCTTACTCTGTGGTGCTTGTTTACTTTTCAAAGGCAATGCCTTCCCTTTTTTTTGTTGGGATTTACGCCTTGGTGCTAGTCGCCAGCCCCTGGCCTATGGAAGGCGGGCTTGGGGTAGTCACGGCACGGGCCCCGAGGACGGGTTGTGACAGTACTAGTTGGGTAGAGGCTTATGTTTTATATGGTTGAGATAGAGAAAATAGATTAGGATAATTGGATGGGATATGGTATGAATTGGCAACACAATAGGTACTCTTACATTTTATTTCTTTTGTTTCTATATATGTGATCGAACCAATGGGTTATTAGTTCTATATACTTGTATTCATGATTGTATATCCTCTTTCATTTTCTATAGAATGTTCAGTTTTATTTATTGTATTTTCTCAATATGATATGTATGATTCCTAGTTATATTATTGTTATTGCACACTTTGATATAGAGGGTATCATCTCCTCTCATCTAATCCAATCCCATGTTTCCTATGGTCTATCCACCTAGGCTAAAAACATCTCAAGGGCTCTCATAAGGTCTAATAGGTCCTTCCATATCAAGTCAACACCCCATATTGGAGGTATATAAAGATTCCTAGGCAAGGGGAATGATGTCATAACCCTATCAATTAAACCTAGGAATACCCCTTAAGGGGGTCCAAGTGTGAAAACACCGTCAACTCGTTTCTCTCTAAATCAGAATTCCAAACAAGCTTCCACAACACAGCTCCAACACTCGAAACCCAAAACACTAAAGCTAAGATACCACCTACCACCATCATAAAACTACTAATATAGTGATCAACCATACTAATCCATCTTGACGTGTCACAATGTCACCAATAATTCATCACCAGGTTTATGGTCCGAAGGTCTTGAAAAATGGTATTGAAGCTAACACCCAACAAAAAGTGAAATAGCACTACCTGAATTTGAGTTATGGGGTCCACAATGAGGATGTTGTTCTTTAAATGGGTAGAGAATGTAACACCTATAAAAATGAAATACTTAAAATATTTAATGTTACTACCCATGTCAAAAAGGCATACCTTTCTTTTCAGGAACCTAATTGATTAGATATCCATAGTTAAGCAAGCTTAACCTAGAGTTGTGTCAGGATGGGGGACCTCCTAGGAAGTTTCCTAGGGAGTGTGTGAGTGAGGAAAAGACCACAATAAAACAATATATATTGGCCTGTGAGGATAGTCATTAGTCTCACAGGTGACCCTAGTGGGTAATAGCCTGTAGTGTGCTAGGAAGGAAACCAAGGTATTATAAGAGATCTATGTGGTCAATTGACCAAGTTCATGGCTTGGGGAGGTGCGTTCATGATAGGTCCTTCCAAATTTGATATCTTCCAACAAAAAAAATATCATATATTTCTCACATATGAAATTTTCATCATGTCCCATATTTTTCACACCAAATGATGTATTTTATCTTTTTTGACTAATTAAACATGAATGAGAAATGTCACTCTATGTGGTATTTATCAACAACATTTTTTAATGAACTTTTAGTTTTAAACTCTTTTCCAACATTTAAGGTGTTATCAATAAATGTAGATGTATTACCTACAATTATTTGGAATTTAGTACTTAGTGTAATCAAATCTCAATACAACTATTATACACATGAAATTCCCTATATTAAGGAAGTAAATAATGGAGTATAGTTACCACTCAATGGTTCTTTTATAACTATAAAAGGAACCACATAAGGTTTATTGAGAATATCTTCCTAACCTACATAATACCATATTGCATCATCAGATACTTCCACATCAGATAAAGTTTCATTTATTAAATCTGGATTATTGATAGGAATGTATACTATAATTATCTCTATATTATTATAATAATGTTCATAATTAGTTTCTGTTACTACAGTCATATGAGAATACATTGAATGAAAATCTTGTGAATGACTGACTTCAATAGATCTTCCATAACTGGGTTCTGTATTAGTAGGTTTCACCTCATTGATAAAAGAAATGTCCACATAAAATTACATTAAACCATTACTTCACTATTTCTTAAATATAGATGATACTTCCACCCAATCCTCCTCATAGGGTAGATGATACCCAATGTTCCATAGGTGATATTTATATTGAATATGCCAATATGTGATTGAATTAATTACTTGACCAACCCTCAGTTTTAAATGGCTATGAATCTTTATACTAACTTTTTGTAATGGCATACAATCACAAAGATTATTAACTCCTGTCGATGGTAAAATGTAGCTAAGAACATGATCATTATAAATTAATTCACTGTTAAAGTATATAGACACATACATGATTACCTAGAAAGGGATTTTAATACAATGTTATATATATTTATACTGCATTATAAAACGCTCAACATTTTTTAATTAGTTCTGATGAAATAATAATGACTTGATCTTGATACTCTCTAAATTGGTTTATCATTATTCAATAAACCAACAAAGATCTAGGGGGAAACTCTTTTAACCTTTATTATCTCATATTTTAGAAATAATCATTCCCTATTCATGGTGTACAAATCCAGCATCAAACATTAACACCTTCTATAGAACCTCTTTCTATTACAATATTAGTCACATCAAAGTGTGGGGTTCAAGGGGTTTAGGATACACAATAATTTACCACATACATGTAGGTACGTACATTCTTTGAGAGAGGATTGACACATAGGTCATCAATGAAGAAAGTATATGTAATTAGTAAAAATTATATAATTAAATACAAAATAATCACACATACAATCTCAATCAAACATTGGCCGATCATCTTAAGATCAATTATAATCGATTCACTTACCAATATCTATTTAATGATTTAAATAAGAAATATTTTTTTTAAATTTTAATTAATGATAAATATATTATTTATATATATAACTAATAATATTTTGTAAATTTAAATAAATTTATATATAATAAATAAATTTTTATATATATATAATTATATTAAAATATAATTAGTAATATATTTAAATATAAATATATATATAGTTTTATAATTAATGATATTTTAAAATATAAATAACATTATTTTATTACATAATTACTAATAATATTATATATATATATATATTTACAATTTTTTTAAAAACATAATTAATGATTTACATAAGAAATAATATTTTTTTTAAATTTAATTTGCAATAATAACATTATTTTATCTATAACTAATAAAATATTATATATTTAATTAAACTAAAATATAAAAAATAATATATATATATATATATATAAATATATATATATATATATTCAAATGTAGTTATTAATATTTTAAATATAATTATATATATATACATACATTTTTTCAATTAATGACATTTCTTAAATATAGCTAATAATTTCATTTTTACATAATTAGTGATAATATTATACATATATAATTAATATTATTTCATAAATATAATTAATGACGTAAATAAGTAATGATAATTTTTTTTAAATTTATTTAAAGAAAAAAATATTGTTTATGTTTATAAATAATAATATATTGTAAATTGAATATCATTTAAATATAATAAATATTATGATATATATATATATATTCGAATGTAGTTATTAATATTTTTAAATATAATTATATATATACATTTTTTTTCAATTTATGATATTTATTAAATATAAATAATATTATATTTTAAATAATTAGTTATAATATTATATATATTTATAAAATTAATATTTTTTTTAAAAAATATAATTAATAATGTAAATAAGTAATATTTTTTTTAAATTTATTTAAGAAGAATAATATTATTTATTTATATAACCAGTAATATATATTTATTTACTCAAATGTAGTGATTAATATTTTTAAATATAATTATATATATACATACACATTTTTATAATTGATAATATTTACCATGTATAAATAATATTATTTTTTACATAATTAGTCATAATATTATAAATATATATATAATTAATATTAAAAAAATATAATTAGTGATTTAAATAAGTAATAATAAAGTTTTTAAATTTATTTAATTAGAATAATATTATTTATATATATAACCAATAATATATTATAAATTTAATCACATTTAAATATAATAAATATTATACTAAATATATATTTATATTCAAATATTGTTATTAATTTTTCTAAATATAATTTTATATATACATTTTTGTAATAAATGATACTTTCCAAATATAAATAATAATATTTTTTACATAATTAATAATAATTCAACATAATTTAAATCAACCAAACATCACATTTAGATTTACTAAATGAGTTAACAGAATTAAAATCATATAAATAAAATATTTTTAAAATAATACATTCATATAATTTAAATAATTAAATCATATAAACAAAATAAATAAACTGACTAAAAAACTAAAATTTTAAAAAATAAAATTTTCCTTTCTGAAAACCAAAAATATCAAGCTGAGAAAGATAAATCGATTTTCCAGAGATTTTCTACAAAAACTGGATATATAAATGGAGAAATGGGCGGGAGGGGCCACCCCTTTTAAAGAAATTCTCTACCAGGAGGCATGAACTACACTCACACCTCATGTGTGTTGTTTGTATAGGATGCGTGAACATGGTTCATGATTCCTATCTAAAATGGAAGTGTGAATGTAGTTCACACTTTTAGGGGCCTGTTTTTTTAAATATGACCAACCCCAACACATTTTTTTCTAAACTCGATTAAAGAAGTCTCGCATTGCACCTTCCCCATATATATATATATATATTTTAAAATCAATCATATATCATTTATAATATAATAATATTATCATATATAATTAAAATTCAAAATAATATATAATAATTAAATTCAAAATAATATATAATTATAATTTTTTATAATATAATACAATAATTTCCATATATATCATTATGATAAATTCAAATATATTTATAATTATAATAAATGAAATCAAAATTTTCTTTATATTAAGATATTAAATATAACTATATTTATCTTTCTAATAAATATAAGTTTTTATATGAATATAATGATAATGGTATTTATATTTATATTTATAATATAATTCAATTTATAATATATTGAAAAAATAAATATAATCATATTAAATAAAGAAATCTCTATTTAATGATGTTTTTATATTATAAGACAACTAATTATACACAGTTATTAGTGTCAAAAAATATAATCAAAATTTTTAAGAATATCATAAATTTTATGTGATAGAATTATCTACATATAATTACAGTTTTATATATTTAGATCAATTTAAAAAATATAATTTATTATATATTTATAATATTATTAATTTGTATAATATCAATTATGTAAATATAAATAATAAATTTTTATATAATAATAATAATAATTTAATAGATATATTTATAATTATATTTATACTGATATATTTATAATTATAATATAACATATATATTATTATACTTTAAAATATATTTTTTAAATTATTATTTATAATCATAAATATATTTAGTAAATTTTAATAATATAATTTACTATAATTATAAAAACACATTTAAGAAATATATTTTTTATATTATAATACTCTATAATTTTCTATTTAATTTGAGATAAATCACATTTTATAAAATTTGATGATAATTACTAAAATATTCAAATATTTATTTAAATTTGAATATAAATGATTTGGAATAACCAGTCATTCAAATAATATAAAAATAACTAACATGAAATAATCATTCAATCAATGAGTTATGTATTATAGGGAGGGGTTGTTTTAGTGCTGTCAGGTTAAATTTGTAAGACCTTTCTGCCTCTGGTCCTTTGGATTATGTATTTTAGGCCTCCAATTCATATAAGAGTTCCCTCTCAACCCAATTAAAAATAAAGGTATTATCTGAAAGTAAAAATATGGAATTTGAGAAAAAGATAGAAAAAATACATCATTTCACAAATAGAATGAGTAGATGAAAATCAGAATTAAGGCTTTAAATTATTTTTCTTAATCATGGAAATTCCTTGAAATCTAAAGATCATTTCTTGATATCCATCTTTTTCATTTGGTTTGTGAGGAAAAAATTATGAGTCATTTTTAACATATGTTTGTAAATATCATAGGACATTTGGGAAGTTTGTCTTAGAAAACAACATAACTCATGTAGAAACATGATCATTTCTACCCTATCTAAAGAATTCATCTTTTTCATATATTTTGATAGCATGGAATACATAATAAACATATGTATAATAAGAGAAACAAATCATAAAAAAATACATAGATATGATAAGGGAAAACCAGATCTGGGTAATATTGGAGTTGGTATCCCAGAACCAACTGTCTGTACTTCAGATTACATGAATATTCAAAAGAGGTGAATATTAATTAAATATCTTATTACATATTGTTCATTATCCCTCTTGGATTTAATGTAATAGTTTCATAGATTATCCATCATATTAAAAATGGAATAAAAGTCCCCCCTTATGATGAGAACCATTAAATACCATGATGATATTCTTAAACCTTGTTCTATGATCGGATAACATTTAATGATGGGACACATAATACATTGACTGTCATTTGTGGGTTCTTATAAGTGTTTGAGAATTCATCTCATAAAGTTCACACTTGGGAATTTCTAAGATGGGAGATTATGATAATAGACTTGCTTTTAGGAATTCCACATGTTTTTGTGTCATTGGATATTCCAATTTGTATGTGTGTGTAACAATCCTTAGAATTTAATAATATTATTAATACATATCATTAATCACACACTTTGATGTATTATTGTAAACTATGATGACATATGATCATGACAAATATGGGTACATTGGGTATGTCACGAATGATGTGCTATTAATGAATAAGTTAAGGAAGGATTTATCCCTTTCATCTATATAGAATATGGTATCTCAACCTTTTGATTGAAATAAAATCTTCATATTAAATTCCATGGCCTTGGTGTATTGATGAGTTAATTTTAGATAGTCAAATAAATACATATCAAGCATATATGTTGATGTCACGAGTGTAAAATATGCATGATGAGATATTGTGATAAAGGGATTATATTTCACAGTGAGTATTCATAAGTGGTTATTGTTGTTATAAATTATCTTCTTCCTCTATGGGGGCCTTGACCTATTGCTAGACAGTAATCTTGGAATTTAGGAATGCCTGCCTAATTCCATTGAGGAAGAGGCTTGTAGGGCCACACACAAAGTATTTCCTTTGATCTCAGTTAAATGTTATTTATATTTAACAATTGGAACACATAACATTCTATATATTGAGAAGTAATATTTTTTATTTTTATTAATCGATCACAAATATTAAATAAATATTTTTTTTTCACAATATAATTATTTAATTATGTGAATATATAATATTTTTTTATTTCTTATTAATAACATGGTAATAAATAACTATTTTTATATTAAATAAATAATTTATTTTTTAATGTGAATATTAAATAAATATTTATTCATTAGACTATGAATAGAATATTTATTTATTGAATGAATGAATAATATTTATTTCATAATTCAATAAATTTTGAGGAGGATGAGCGGACTGTATTTTTTTCTCGATGATAAATATTTATTTACCATACAATAAAATAAATATTTATTATTTCATAGGTTTTCACATGTCATAATAATAATAATAATAATAATAATAACAATATTTATATGGAATGAGGTTTATTGAGGATTAATTAATAATCAAGGGACTTTGGTAAATTAATTATAATTAAATCCTATCCCTAGGTTTATTTATAGATTATCATGCCAATCAGAGAAAGGTTAATCATTATGCACAAAAATTTCCTCTCAAGTCCCCCCCTCCTCTCTTCCTCTCAATCCTAATAATAATAAGAGAAAATTCCTTCAATCCTGAAGAAACATGAAGCAATCAAATAGAATAATGCAAAATAATCAATTTTTTGTGCAATCACTCGATGTTTCATCAGCATTATTCAAATATTTAAGGATCATGTGTGGATCACCATTAGAGGGGCTCTACTTTGGGTCCTTGTTACACAATAATGATACATTGATCAGGTTGGAACAATCAACACCATCAATAAAGAAAGATCACAATATTGATGTAATCTTTCTTCTGGTGTTTTTTAAATTAATTATGAATTAAACTAAAAGATCCTCTCTCTTGGTTCTAGAAAAATAAATTGTCAATATTATTTAAAAAAATTCCTTTGGTCATGGTGTTCATGTCATGTACATTATGAATGATCTTTTGGATTCGATATGAGTAAAGTTGGACATAGGCCTAATAGGTGCTTCCACTGTATTAAGAACCATAAAGAAGGATCAACGTTGTCATGTTAAATTTATAATTATTTAGTTATTATTTATTGTTATATACATTTAAAGTTATTATTCATTTCATGAAATTGGTTCTTGAATATAATCATTGAGATATATTTTTCCTCCCTTTATTTCTCACTCATATAATCTAGATATGATTAAATTTTAAGGAGGAACATCCGAAGAACCCATCCAGAGGTTCCAAAAAGTCTGTCTAGACAACATGAGATTACATGTTGTGTAGCTGGAGTACACACCATTTATCCATGTTCATTTCACCAAAATATATTGTGAATTAATTCATGAAATCATGTAATGAAGGAGACACGTTGCGCTAAATTCTCCACATGTTGACCAAGTGAGGACGACACATTGAATGTGGGACTACGTGTTGTGTAATTGGGTTATATTCCATGTTGTACACGTGTTTTTATGGTACGTAGAAAAAACATAGTCAAATATGTGTATAGTATTAATTACATGACTTATAATGAATGAAATCCATTTAATAAGGAGGATACATGACGTGTACCACCTTTACATGCCTTTTACCCCACACATATCCACGTAGTAATACACACTCGGTCCCTAGGCATGTATCATTGACATAAGGTGATAAGGATATACAATTTTTAGTCGTATGTATATTTCGTGTACCTAACCTATTTATGTAGAAAATTAAAATTAATTTACTACTCAATAAAACTCATCATTTGGTGTTATATGTGTCTTTTATTGACTCACACTCGTCATATAATGGGTTTTATATGATATTAAGTTCTCAATTAATTTCTACATAAAATCTGAACTACATACCATCTATAGTCACAATATGTCAACTAATCCATGTATATTATTAACATTACAAACAATATTAATTAACATGTGTTCCATGTTTCATTTAATTAACTTATATACACCATTTAATTACCTGATAAAATGTGTATTCTAAATGTCACATGAGTAGACTATATATGATCTTAATACATTTCAAGTAGTTTGAATAGGTACTCACTGAGTTTCTTCCAAGTACAAGATGTGTACTTATTATGTTAAATTTTAAATAAAATTAATTAATAAAATTAATTTAAAATTAGAGTTGATGTGTATATATAGAAAAAATTGGATAGAGATTTAGATAAACTAAATTAATTGATTAATCAGATAGTTAATCAAATTAATTCAAGATCATTAATCTTAATAAAAATAATGAATCAAAATAAATTATTGAAGTTATTTTAAATGTGCATTGATTTCACTAGTGGATGATCATGGGATTAGATTTACCTATGTATATCTATGGTTTCTTTTAATTTAATCACTTCATGTTTTTTGTGTACAATAGCCTCAACTTGGTTGGTGAGGACTTGGTAAGTGCATCCAAGAGACCCAAGATCAAATCCAGGCAGTGAAATATTTCCGGGTGACTGCAGTAGCTACTGTGGTAGCCAGAACTATTTATCAGTTTGGGATTTTTAGCCACTGGTTTGGTCCTCAGGTTCTTTAAGGAATTCAGGCCACCTTAAGGCCTTCGAGCCACCTCAAGACCTTTAGGCCACATGAAAATAATGCCTATAATGGACCAGGAAGACTCTATGAGGAGTATGCTCTAGATGAGGATTCAGATTAGGTGCATTCACCATAGCAGAGCTAATGGACTTGGATGAATGAGAGCATATGAATATTTCCGTAGGAACCAGCTCGTGCATGCACGAGAAGCCTATCCAAATAGCCATGTGATGGTGGAGAGCTAGCATCATGATGTAGATATTGGGGAGGGGTATATCCAAGTAGTTATAGTCTAGATGAATTCCTCTAAGACCTTTGGATCATGTAATTTCATGAAGCCTACGGGCCATGTAAGGTTTCCCCTTCAAACCTTAAAAAGGGGATTGTAAAAAATAAATAAAAATAGAAGGCCTTCGGTCCATTTAGATCAGTATATGAGTTTTTGTAAAAATTTTATTAAATTAAATTGATGGCCTATAGGTCATCCATTTATCCTTATTATGTATGGGCCTACGTGCCCACTTTTTCTTTAATACCAAACCCCTTTCTAGTTCCCTTCACCTATAAGTAAAGAAAAAACATTATAAGGATGGAGGTTTCAACCACATAGAGTTGGTTAAAGATAGTGGCGATATGGAACCAAACTAAGAAGATACATAAAACAAGGAAGGGATGCTATAAATTGATCCTAGACTATCTTAAGTAGTTTTTTACCTAAGGTTAATGTTTTGGTTATTATCAACTAAATAAAAAAACCACTAGTTAATGCTCATTCTCATTCCATGTTTATTTTATTTTATTTTTATCTAATGAGTAATTTATTTTGTGGATATAAGGCCCTGATCACATAAATAAACGAATTAATATTCGAAGATGGAATTAAAATAAAAGGATTATGCATAAATTTTTTTTAGGAACAAAGTTAATCACTGAAGTGGAATCCAATTAATATTAAAATAAATGCAAAAGATGAAATAAGAAAATTTATGCATAATAAGAAAAATAAATCAAGTTAATATTAAGTCATTAAGCCTTCCATTATCTTATTTTAAGATGGACCCATAGTTAAAGTGTCAGTTCATACCTTTATTTTGGGAACTTTAAATTATCAGAAAATCTAAAAAAATATGGTGGGTCTATTAAACCAAAATTTTATTGGATTTAAAAACCTTTTTATATTTAATAAAAATTTAGAGGAAAATTTTGAAGAAATCCAAGTCAGGATTTCAAGATTTTAGAGACCACTCAATAGAACAAGGAACTGTAAGCCTACAGTTGGAAAGACCACCAATGAAAGACATTATTATAATTTTCATAGCCTTTGAATATATTATAATAATGGAAATATGGATCCTAGCCACTAGAATATCCAAGTGATGATAAATTATGAGTTCAATGGTGAGGGACATTGAGACTTAATTAAATAATGGGAGGCTTAATAAAGTTAAAATTATTATGTATCCCATAATCTATAATAAAGTAAATTAATAATAATATACTCTCTTATTATTATAGAATAATGAAATTTCCTTCAATCACATTATCCTTATGATCAATTATGGAGAAAGACCATCTTATAACTATAAATAAATTCTAGGAAAGGTTTATATTCCTACAGGTGTGCCATGAAAGAAAGTCTTATGTGACAAAATCCTCAATCCATGATCCTTTTTCTATGGAGGTGAGTGATGAGAAGTTTTCATTCTATGAAAAAGAACTGAACGATATGCTAGATGTTCAATGTTTAATTATATCATCCATGTATAGAGAACTCATGAAGTTTCATAAAAACATGGATGCCTATAACATTCTCCAACATCTCTATGATATTTATTAGGAGAGATCCAAACAAGAATTATTTGAGATATCCAAGGTTCTCTTAATGAGAACACTTAGAGAAGGTACACCAGTTAGGACTCACACAGTCAAACTCATTCTCTACTAATCTCACTCCTTTATCACTCCCTCATAGCTTATCTATTTTTGTTGTAAATTTCAATATAAAAAATATAAAGAAGTATATCCTAGATCTTCTCACTCTAATTATCCAAGTTGATAAAAATATGAAGTGTGAAATGCATTCCATTCTTATGGAGAATAAAAGGAAATACTGGATGAAGAGATCTAAAACTAACTCCAAGTCTAAGGATTTTTTACAACACCCTTCCAAGAATATTAGGACCAAGGGGAACGTAAGGTAATAAGATGATATATGTTTTACATATAGAAATAAGGATCACTAGAATAAAAACTACACCCATCGAAAGAAGCAAAGGGAAGATTTAGGTGAGTTTGTTATCAATTAAACTTTATCCATTTCTAAAAATTGGGTATTAGATATAGCACGTGGTGCTCACATATGTATTTAAATATTAGAACCATGTGGTTTATTAAGATTTAACATGGTGAGGTGGATCTATAAGCATCCAAAAAATTCCTAATTGGTACTGTGGATATTAAATATTACTACCTTATATTGCCAACTAGAATGATTTTTGTTTTGAAAGATTTTTATTATGTTCTTTCAGTCACCAAAAACATTATTTTGGTGTCCAAACTTGATACAAATGGATTTATTTTCAAATTTGGAAATAATTGTTTTTTTATAAATAAAGACTTTTTATGGAAAGGAATGATTAAATAATGGTCTTTACATGTTGGACTACATAAACTAAGTAATGGAAATCAATGAAAAAAATAGTTCACATAACTCATACCATACCCAAACAGGCATCACCAACTAGGTCATGTAAATAAAAAGTGTTTGACTAGATTACAACAAGATGGATATATGGATTCATTTGAACTAAAACCACTTGGTCTATATGTTTTTGAGGAAAAATGACCAAATCCCCATTTAGTGGAAAAACTTAAAGAGCTATACATATTCTTGAGTTGGTCTATACCAATGTGTGTGGATTATTTCCAATTGAAGCTAGGGGTGGGTACTCATACTTCATAACTTTTACTGATGACTTTAATAGATATGTATATGTCAACTTAATGAGGTATAAGTCATATTCCATTAAAAAATTTAAGTAATATTAGAATTAATTTTAGAACCAGATTGTTAAGAAGATTAATAAACTCCACTTAGACCATGGTAGAGAATATCTAGATCAAGTATTCATTGAAAATTTATAGGATTTTGGGATTTTATCACAACTCACACCTCCTTATACACCATAATGAAATGGTGTAAGTAGAAGGAGGAATAAGACCTTTCTAGACATGGTGAGATCAATGATGAGTCATGTGAGTCTTCTATTATCCTTTTGGGGATACACATTATACACAACGACACATATACTAAAATAATTACCAACTAAAGTAATAAATTTTATTTGATAAAAAATTTATCATGGAAAGAAACCCTCATTTTCAAATTTATGAGTGTGGGGATCTAAAGTATTTTAAGGCTATTTTTGGTATCAAACTTACACACCGAGGCACTAAGTGTATCTTTATAGGCAACCTTAAGGAAACTAGAGTATATTACCTATATGATCCTATAGATAATAAAATTTTTGTTAACAAACATCCAATATTTCTTTAAAGGTATTACATATTAAAAATAGATAGTGGGAGAAAGATATAATTTTATGAAGTATAGGATCAAGATACACAATAATCAGGACTTGAATAGATTCCACAAATCCACATTGAAAAGGATGTTCGAGTGACAAAAGTACTGTGTAGGATTTTGAGAGAGGTTAGATAACAAAAATGATATGGTTTTCTAGTCACTGAGGATAGTGACTCATTATTAGTTGATAATAATGATCATATAACATACAAGGAATTAGTAAATGGCATAGAAGCAACCATATGGAAAGAAACTATGAATTTTGAAATAGATTCCATATACCAAAACCAAGACTGGGTTTTGGTAGATCCTCTAGTGGATACAAAGATCATTGCTTGAAAATGGGTATTCAAGAAGAAATTGGACATGGGTAGACAATTCAGTACCTATAAGGAATTAATAGTTATAAAAGGGTTCAAACAGTGTTAAGAAATAGACTACCAAGAAACATTCTCACCACTTGTCATGTTAAAATTGATGATAATTTTACTTCCATAACAGCTTACCATGACTATAAGATTTGGAAGATGGATGTAAAAATAACATCCCTTAATGGGAAACTTTTTTAAGATGTCTATATGACTCAACTGAAATTTTTTGTGACTAAAAAGTATTCCAACATGGTATGGAAGTTGAAAAGTTCCATTTATGGATTAAATCAAGCATTTAGGTGATGGTAAATTTAGTTTACTGAATCCATAACAAAATATAGTTTCATAATGAATAAATGCGAGTCTTGTGTCTATTAGTAGTTTAGTGGGTGTGTGGTTGTTTTCTTAATATTTAATGTGAATAACATAATAATTATTGAAAATGAAATACCAGTCTTATAAATCGTTAAGGCCAAGTTAGACACATGATTCTCTATGAAGGACATAGGTGAAGAAAAATATATTATTGGTATCAAGATCTATCCTGATAGATCCAAGATTATGATTAAACTAAGTCCATGTATGTACATTGAAATCATATTGAAGAGATTTAGTATAGAATAATCCAATAGGGTATTGTTTTTAGTGTAACATAACATTCATCTTCTTAAGAAAATGTGTCATCAGAAACATAAAGAAAGACAAAAGATAGAAATGTTTCAATACACATAAATGATTAGGTGAGTCATGTATATTATGTTATGTACAAGGCTAGATCTCACCTATATATTAAGAGTGGTAGAAAGGTATCATGATGACCTTGGTCCCCACCATTGGATGGGAGTCAAGACCATCATTAATTATTTAATTCATACTAAGGATACGTCCTTAGTATATAGAGGAGATGGAGAAATAGTCACCAGGGAATATATGGATTATAGTTTCCAAAATAAATTAGGATGATTTAAAATCTCAGTTGGGATACATATTCACTCTCAATGGAGTTTTTTTGAGTTAGAAAAGCTCAAAGAAAGCCATATCCACCAATTTTATAATGTATTCTGAGTATATTTTGGCTTCCGAGGTAGTTTAAAGTGGTTTGGATTAAAAAAATAATCCAGGAAATTTACATGGTTCCTAGAATTAAAGACCATATCACACTCTATTATGATAATACTATAGTGGTAGATCTTGAAAAGGATTAAATTTTACATCTATGGATGAAGCACATGTTTCCAAAAATATCATCTCTTGAGGTATTTTTCTCAAATATGTGACATAGAAATGAGCATATTTTCCATGAAGAAAACAAGGAAGACCCCTTAACTAAATCATTAACTTAATAGAAAAACAATCATCATGTGAGATCTAGTGGACTAAAAGTAATTAGTAGGTTTCTCTAGTTCAAGTGAGAATCTATCAAAGTTGGTTTCCTAGAACCAAATGTTTGTACTTTAGAATAAATGAATATTAAAAAGAGGTTAATATTAGTTAAATATATTAGTATATGTTTTTAATTATTCCATGTGAATTTAATATTATAATATTATAGAGTATTCATCACATTGAAAATGGCATAACAGTTCCCCACTATGATTAGAACCTTGAAATTACATGAAAATATTCCTAAAACTTTTTCTATGGTTGGATTGAATTTAATGACGGGACACATATTATGTTGACTATTAGGTGTGAGTACCAATAAGTGGATGATAATTCATCTGATCAAGTTTGCACTTGGTAATTTCTAAGATGGTAGATTATGAGAACAAAACTACATGTAGTAATTCTACATGTTTTCATTTCATTAGATATTCCTACATATGAGTGTATATAGAAATCCTTAAAATTTAACATTATTATTAATGTAACATCCTAGGTTTTTGGATCAGGTTGAAAACCACTCCCTTTTTTAATTTTTGGAATTGGTGGGTATGCCAATTTATTTTTCAATATTTGGAACTCAATTATGAGTTTTTTATTAATCCAATATATTTATTTTGGATGGGTTTAGAGGTTTATTCAAATCCTCAGGTTCTTGGTTGGGTTTTGGGTGTGTCGGAGGCTTGAAGACCAAGTTTTGGGAGTTGTAGGTCAAGGAGTATGGTTTGGGGAAAACTATTCATTCTCTTCCAATTAACCGTGTGACCCCTTTTTATACTGAGTAAATTTTGGAAGAAACTATACATGTGGGGTTCATGACCGTGCGACCATGTCTGTGGTTTTTAAAGAGGTATTCCACACAATTATCACATGGTTAGGTAAAACTATGTGGCAATCCTTATGGACAGATCCACTTAGATAGTACCTCAACACTATAGCATAAACAGTTTAGAAAATTGTGAAATCTAACCATGTTTCCTATTAAAGAGGAAAAATTATGATTTTCCCTCCCATATATTTAGGTTTTTTCTCCCTCTTATTATTATATTGGCCATGCTTAGTAGCATGGAGCTCACCACTTTCCTCCTCCTCTTCATTTTGATCCACCTCCTTCAATCAGACTCTATTCATCAATCTGTTAAATGTGTTTGAACCATATCGGTAAGGATCTCCTCACCCATGATTTAACTTTGCTTTGCTCTCGCCTCATGGAGTGATAAATCTATTTGAGTCATTTTACCATATTTTTAGGGTGTTCGATGGAAACTATGATTTATTCCAAACCACTTGGAGTTAGAGGATAATACCATACATTCCTACTTTTACAACTCTAAGTTAGGTGGTGCATACATTTATTCATGTTTTTGTGGTCGATTTGGGGGTGTTGATTTTATCTCACCATTAGGTAGTTGATAAAGACCCTTTTTAATTTGAATTATTGATGTTAAATTGAATTTATAACCTTATGGGATTCCTTTGAGCATGCCTAAACCTTGGGTGATTGGTGTGAGGTTGGGTTAAAGGCTGTAGACCACCTGAGTGGTTGAGCCAGGTGAGTTTTTTTTATCTAAAATTGAATTGTTTCATTTGAATTGATTTGTTAAATTCAATTCAATTGAATTGTTTGTTCATAGTGAATTGATTTATATATATGATTTTTCATGTGATATGTTACTGTGATGCTTTAGATTATGACGGTCTTGGATTGAGGAATTGTGATGACATGACCATCAGGATTGAGGCGACACGGTCATCTGGTTGGGCTTGGATCGTACATTTTGAGTGATGTTGATAGTAGGATTGGGTGTCGTGGATGTTTATTTGAGGATTAAAGGTCATAAAGTTGAGGGAATGACCTATGATATTGGATGGAATAGCCATCATAATTGAGTGACATGGTTACAGGGTCACGAGGTGCTGAAGTTGGCATGGCTTAGTTATTAATTTGGCAATTGACGCTCACCTATGATGGCCAAAGTACCGATTAGAGATATATGCTCATAGTTTGACTCAATGATGAGGTGGTTTTGAAAAATTGAATGGGTAGAGGCCCTTAGTAGTGTGGATTAGGAAATTTGGTTTGGGGGGAGATTTTATAGAACTCCATGGTGATGGTGAGGACCCATAAAATGATAGCATTGAGGCAATCAGTTGGGGGATAAGGCATACCGTGCTTGAGGATATTGGGCCAGGTTCATTTTATAATACAAGAATCACTATTCCTCAGGACATCTTAATGTGAAACGATGATGATTTTACTTTGAGTAAAAGTATTGCTATGTCTTTGGACGTCAGGATTTGAGATGATAGGTGCTTTCGAGCAGGGGTCTAAGGGACCAATTTGTATTGTTTGAGTGTGCCTTTGAGACATCAGTGATATCAATTGGACATGAGGTGTTGGTTAGCGTGAGATTTATGTGACTTGTTAGATGTGGAACCTACGGGTTAACCTTGGATATTTACATTAGGGGATTCCCTAGGCCATGGGATAAGGATCCTCTCTGTTTTAGACATTTCAACATTGGATGAAGTTGGCGACACCTTCTTGGTAGCTATTGAGCACCAGGAAAGCTTGGTTGTTTTATTTAAATTGCATGAGATGTTTTCCTTATTATATTACACACCTGCTTAAACAATTATGTTGGGTATCCATACTTGGGTAGTATTCTACCGAGACACATTATCACACACTACATAGGCCCTTTGGGATACATGTAAACTTTATGATTTTACATTCAGGTAAGGGTTCAGGATCTGGAGTTAGATCCTAGTTGATTTGGCATGGGATGTTCATAAGGGACCATGAGGCCTTGCCTCATCTAGATTTTACTTTTTGATATTTTCTTTCTATTCCAGTATATTATGTATATGTATATACTGATGGCCAGACATGGGAAACCCTTTACTTCATATTACTATGTTTGACTTGTATTGTATGGATACTCTATTTTAGTAGCTTCAAGTGGTATGATTTCTTGTTTATTTATTTTAGTTTCCATTATTTATTATTATTATTCTTCTGCTATTCACTTTTATTTGAATTTTCTTCTTCCATTGGAAGGTCTGGTTCAAGTTTTCTGAGTCTTTATTTCCATTGCATGTTATATATATACTCACACCATTATTATATTATCATTTTATGAGGTTATAACCACCCAAATTCCCTTTTTATACCCTCTTAGTTAGTTGGAAGTCTTTGGAATTTGCGAAGGTGTGCCTAAGGCCAGTGGCACCCAATCCAAAAGTACTATTTAGGTGGTTAATCGGGTCGGGGATGCTAGAAGTGGTATCAGATTAGTTCTTGACTAGTATTTAGTAGTAGTGTTCTGATGGATACTAATGAGATCTATATTTTATTTTATTTTCAGTTGGTCTTACCATTTGGGTTATGGTAGATTGGATATTTGGATGTGGCCAGAACTGGATTCATAACTCATGATTGGGTGCCTACAACCCCATGTACAAGGGATGGACCAAGTTACCATGGTTGTGAATTTCTGTTCTATTTTTCCTAATTTACAGTTTATATGATTTGCACCTTAAGTGGTATTCTTGGGTGTGGTTATTACCTATTGTGATATATAACCTTGTACTGGTATGGAAAAAGATGAGATGTGGGACCCTTGGCCTAGTATGACAAAGGGGTGTTTTTATTTAGGTTATGATTTTGATTAGGCACATAATAAGAGGTTTAAAAATATATACATGTGTTCATGTGATATTTTTTTTGTGAAATGTGATGTGCCTGCAACATAAATTGTTTGTGATGTGATATATGCTACATAATATGGGCCTGGGTCTTATAGGACTAGGAATATATGATATGATGTGATGTTGATCACTAGGTTGGGAAACAAGGTCATTGGTTTGAGGTAATTTGATCATTAGGATGGGTGTAGCCCTGGGAATATTTGATACTTGGCTCTGTTGAGGGCTGGTAAAGAGGCCATGTGTCTGAGATTCCATGTGGAATGGTTGCGATGGGGGAGGGTAAGGGTAGTGAGTTGACACTTCTTATTATTTCTTCCATATATTTGTGTTATATATATATGTGTGTGTGTGTGTGTGTGTGTGTTATTTGGGTTGTCTGACCATGTAATGGTATTCAGTGGGTTACCACCCAGATGGCTCAAATGGAGTGTTAGGCAGATGGGGATAGAGTACTACAAGAGAATGAGCATGCTGAGACCCCTAAGGGTCAAGAAGAGCAGGTATAAGCTCAGGCTAAGGTACAGGTCCCAGTATAGGTGGGTAGATGCTAGATTTGATAGCTTTGGGGTTGTATCTTGAAGACCAGCTCATATAGATCTTGGTTCGTGTGATCTAGGGTATCAATAGGGGAGCTCAGGGAGAAGATCCTTCTATGCCATATCTTACTCAAAATTTCCAGTCACATCACCCAACTTTTTTCAAGGGTGAGAGTGGTCAATAGGTGGTTGAGAACTAGATTGAGTCTATACAGATGATCTTCTACCAACTAGAGATGCCTCCAGGGTGAAGGTTGAAACTGGAAACATATATTCTTAGAGGACTGGAAAATCACTGGTGGTACATGCAGATGTAGGAAAGTGGACATAAGGGACTGACCTAGAAGGACTTTGAGGTCAGGTTCATTGAGAACTTTTTCCCAGAGATAATGAGGGTGGAGAGAGCTCGAGAGTTCTTGAGCCTTTAGTTGGGTGACATGTCTGTCATGGACTATGCAACGATGTTCATTGAATTGTCTCTATTTGCACCTGTTATGGTGGGAAATGACACCTCAAGGGTAGGGTGCTTTGAGGATGGTTTATTTCACACCATTCGGGTGCAGGTAAACATATTTATGTTGGAATAATTCTCATAGGTGGTGAACCAAATGCTCATAGCTGAGGGAAACTTGACATACCAGTGATGTTTGAGTCGGGTGGTAGCTTCAGGTGATTTTAGTGGGGATGCTTCATATAGTAAGAAGTGAGGCCGAGATGAGTTCCAGCAAAGCATTCTGGTGAAGGACTCAAGAAATCCACCTCAGAGTGGATCATCAATTATTTTATTTTTGTGTGGACAACCAGGTCATGTACGAACTTGGTATAAGTGGCCTTCAATAGAGTGCTGGGCATGTGTGTAGGTCAGGCACCTCAATAGGTTCTACAGGAATCCTTATAGGATAGTCAGTAGTCAAGGACCTTGGCAGACTCAGGGTTTTGATATTGGATCAAGATCGATACCAGGTGAGGGTTTCTGAGCTCTATCTTCACGTGGAGGTTATGGAATAGATAATAGGATCCATCACTGGGGTTAGTGGCTAGTGTCTGGTGCAACACTATACAGAGACCAGACTTCAAGTATTCGAGCATTAGTTTATGTGCATCCCTTGGAGTTTCCAAGTGATGGGTAGGATGGTGATTCAATGACAGTTAGAGGTATTCCATGGGTGTAACCATGTTTGTTGTTTGATTTTAGCATGGCCTTTTGATGCATGTCTGTTTTGAGCACACAAGGTGTACATGTTGTATGTATAGACTAGTCAGACATGGTTTAGTTGTTTAACACTATATTAGGTGATATATATATATATATATATATATATATATATATGAGGTGCATTGAACTTGGTTTTATATTTGAGAAACATTGGATGCAGGATTATTGAGATGCGATGGCATCGAGGCATCAAGGAGATGTGGATTACTTGAGGTGAGTAGGCATATGTGAACCATTAAGATACAAGAATTGATTTAGGTGTGAGGTACCAAGACTTTTTTGAGAATTTGATGAGATGAGGGACCTCTTTGGTGCTATGTGTGACATGGAAATGTGGTGGGCATCGATGTGGTGTATGATCTTAATGGGTGTCAGGTATGAAACAAGAGTACTCGATGAGGTACAGGAGTGAAAATGCATTATGGGAGAACATTTAAGTCATGGCATGGTCAATTTATTATCTATATGATTTTAAATTTGGGTCAGGATGAGACCAAGGTAGGTCAATCTTATGGTGGGGAGCCCCCTTGAGGTAGTTAACCTGTACCATTTTAGACTAGGGTAGTTCATGTTAATTTTATCAGGATGGGTATGTTCAGTACTACCTATAGGTTTTTCTTTATAGCTTGGGGATGGACTATTTTAAGGTGGGGAGATTATACCATCTTGTATTTTGGGATCGGGTAAAACTCCTCTCCATTTTTTAATATTTTTTTGGAATTGGTGTGAGTGACAATTTATTATTTATGATTTGAAACTAAAATTTGAGTTTTTCTTCAATAAAATATATTTATTTTGGGATTGGATTAGAGTTTTAGTTTAAGACTTATGTACTTGGTTTGGTTTTAGGTGCATTAAAGGCCTGAAGACCATTTTTTTTGAGTTGTAGGTCAAGGTGCACGGTTAGGGGAAAACTGTGCGGCCTCTTCTAGTTAACCGTACGACCCCTTTTTTACACTGAGTGTGGTTTGGGGGGAAATTTTGCATGCATGGCACACAACCATGTGATCATGTCAATATTTTTTGCAGAGGGATTCTGCATGGTTAGGGAATACCATGCAGAAAGCCACATAGGTAGTGCCACTTAGGCAGTTCCTCAACACTATAGTATGAAAAATTTACACATGATTTGGAAAATTGTGCGAGCTAAAAATGAGGCCTATTTAAGAGGAAAAATTATGACTTTACTCCATTATATTTAGTTTTTCTCCCCTTTTTCACCCCTCTTGGTCATGAATAGTAGCATGGATCTTACCCCTTTCCTCCTCCTCTTTATTTTGATCCACCTCCTTCAAATATATTCCATTTTTTCAAGTCTTTGGATACATTGGAACCATATTGTTAAGGATATCCTCACCCATGCTTATCTTTTCCTTTTCTATCGCCTCACAGATCGCTAAATCTATTCGATTCATTTTGAACTATTTTTAGGAAGTTTGATGGAAAATACAATTTATTCCAAACCACTTTTATTTAGAGGCTAATATTGGACATGCCTATGTCTATGACTCCAAGGTAGGTGGTTCACACCTTCCATTGTGTTTTCAAAGTTGATTTGGGGGTGTGACTTTTAGCGCACCATTGGGTTGTTGTAAGAAAACCTTTTTAATTAGAATTATTGATGTTAAATTGATTTTAGACCTTATTTAATGACTTTGGGCATGCCTAAACCTTGGGTGATTAATGCGGAGCCAGGTTAGAGGTCATATACCACTTGGTCAGTTGGTCCAGGTGAGATTATTTATCTAAATCGGATTGTTTCATTTGAATTAAGTTGTTCAATTCAATTAAATTGAATTTTTCATTCATAGTAAATTGATTTATATATTTCTATTTTCTTGTGATATTATACTATGATTCTTTGGATCATGACGAGCTCAGACCAAGGAATTGGGATGGTATGAACATCAGGATTGAGGTGACGTGGTCCTCTAGTTGGTCTTGGCCCAAACTTTTTAAGTGATGTTGATCATAGGATTGGGCGTCGTGAATATCAGTTTGAGGCTGAAAGGCCATCATGTTGAGGGAATGACCCATGATATTGGATGGAATAACCATAATAATTGAGAGACATGGTCATAGGGGCATGAAGTTCTAGAGTTGGTGTGTCTTAAGTATTGATTTGGTGATTGCCTCTCACCCGTGATGACCAAAGTGCCAATTGGAATCATGTGCACAAAGGTTTATTTAGTGATGAGGTGGTTTTGACCACTCATGTGGGTAGAGGACCATGGTAGTGTGGCTTAGGAAATTTGGCTTGGGGGTGATTGATGTAGAAATATATGGTAATGGTGAGGGTCTATTGGATAATATAGTTAAGGCTATTGGTTGGGGGCTTAGGCCTACCATGCTTGAGGCCGTTGGGCTAGGTTCATTTTAGAGGATGGGAATCACCATTACTTGAGACATAATGCTATGAGATGATAACGATTTTACTTTGAGGACATATATAACTGTACCTCCAGAAGTCAGTCTTTTAGCCAATGGGTGCTTTCAAGCAGATGTCTGAGGGACCAATATTTATTGTTTGGGAATACCTTCAAAACATCAATGATATTGCTTGGACATGAGGTGTTGGTTATCATGAGGTGATGGTGAATTGTTAGAGGTGGAATATAAGGGTTCCCCTAGACTATTTATATCATGAGATTCTTTGGGCCATGGGCAAAGGATTCTCTCTTTTTATGAAATTTAGGCATTGGCCAAAGTAGGTGATGGCTTCTTGTTAGCTGTTGAGCATCGAGAAAGCTTAGCTATTTTATTTAATTGCATGATCTATTGTTCTGATTATATTACATACCTTTTTAAACATTTATATTGGGTATTCACACTTGGGTGGTATCCTACTGAGACACATTCTCACAAACTACATGAGCCCTTTGAGATGTGCATAAAATTTATTCTTTTATGTTCAGGTAAGGGTTCGAGCTATAGATATGGATTATAGTTGAGTTTCATGGGATGTTGTCAAGGGATATTGAGGCCTTGACTCATATGAAGTTTACCTTTTGAGATTTTCTTTATGTTTTAGTATATTATGTATATGTATATACTAATGGTCAGCCATGGGAGACCCATTACTACTTATTTCTATGTATGAATTTTATTATATGCATGCTCTATTTTAGTAGCTTCTAGTGGTATGTTTTCTTGTTTATTCATTTTTATTTCCACTTTTTTTGATTATTATGCTTCCACTATTTGCTTGTTATTAAATGTTATTCCACCATTGGTGGGTCTAGTTTGAGTTTGCTAAGTATTTATTTTTATTTCATGTTATATATATACTCTGACCATTATTATATTATCATTTCCTAAGGGTATAGCCTCCTCACTTCCCTCTTTACACCCTTGATGCTAGTCATAAGCCTTTGGCGTTCGAGAATGTATGCCTAAGGCCAGTGGAATCCAACTTGAAGGCACTGTTCAGGTGGATAATTGGGTCAGGGATGATACAATTAATATATGTCATGATTCATGTACTTTGATGTATTATCATAAACTATGATAAATTATAATTACGGAGAAATTGGGTATGTTGGGTGTAACATGAATGATGTGTTATTAATAAATAAGTTGAGGAAATATTTATCAATTCCATCTTTATAGAAGATGATATCTCAACCATTTGATTGAAAATGAACCATCACATTAACTTCCATGGCCATGGTGTATTGATGAGTTTATTAAAGATAGTCAAAGAAAGACATATAAAAAATATAAGTTAATGACACCAGTGTACAATATACTTGATGAGATATTATAACAAAAGGATTATATTATAAAATGATCATTTGTTTGTGGTTTTTGTCATTATAAAATATATTCTTCTACCATGGGTGCCTTAAACCATTTCTATACATAAATCTTGGACTTTTGGAAAGACCACCTAATGCCACCAATGAAGATTCCTAGAGAGTCACATACAAAGTGTTTCCTTTGATCTTAGTTAAATATTATTTATATTTAACAGTTTAAATAGATATTATTCACTAGAAAAATAAGTAATATTTATTTAGGTTTTATTAATAGATTGTAATAATTAAATAAATATTCATTCACAAGGTAATTATTTAATTATGTGAATATACAAAATTTATTTATCTCATGCTATTCACATGGTAATAAATAATTTATTTAGTTATGTAAATATTTAAAAAATATTTATTCACCAGGATGTAAATAGAATATTTGTTTATTTATCGAATGAATAATATTTATTCAAGAATTTAATCAATGTTGAGTAGGATGAGTGGATCAGATTTTGTTTGGTGGTAAATATTTATTTACCAGACTATAAAATAAATATTTATTATTTTGTGGGTTTTCACACATCACAAGTAAAATAATAATAATAATAATAGTAATATTAATAGTAATAATAATAATAATAGTTACATGGAATGAGATTTATTGGATATTAATTCTGAGTTGAGGTCCTTTGGGTAATTAATTGGAATTAAACCCTAACCCTATGTCTATTTATATACTATTATATCAATTAAAGAAAGGTTATTTATTGCGTATAAATATTTCCTCTCAAGATCCCCCTCCTTCTCTCTTCATCTCAAGACTGAGAATAACTAGAGAAAATTCTTTCAAGCCTAAAGGAACATGATTCGATCAAAGAAAACAATATGATATGATCAATCAGCCATGCTAGGACTTTATGTTTCATCAAGGTTATTTAAAGATTTAAGGATCTTGTGTGAATCACCATTATAGGGGCTCTTCTTTGGGTCCTCACTATGCAATGATGATATACTAATCGAGTTAGAATAATAAACACTAACAATAAATAAATATCTCAAGACTGAGGTAATATTTATTCATGTGTTTTTAAATTAATTATAAATCAAAATGAAAAGATCCTCTCTCTTGGTTATGTAAAATTAATTTATCAATATTCTTCAAAAAAATTTCATTAGTCACAAAGTTCACTTTGTATACATTACGAATGATCCATTGAATACAACAAAATCCGAGTTGTCCATAGGCCCAATAGGTACTTACACCGCACCCATAACTATCAATAAGTTGATGAGAAGTGACCCAATTGTGGTGAAGTGGTGGAATAAAGATAAGAATTTATATTAGTATTTAATTATTTTATTTAAAATATCCCTACCTTTTTAATTTTGAAAATAATTCTGATGTTTTGTTTGATTTTCTATTTAATTATAAAGATACTGCATGAAAATTATTATTCATTTCTTTTTCATATTACATGATTTGTTTTTAAAAATACATGAATATTAATACAAAGAATATATATTATGTTAATGTTAAATATATAATAACTACTATTTAGTTCCATAATGGTGAATTCCAATACCACTCCTTTATACAATCACAACTTGGACAACTCTGGTAACTCTCTTTCTATGCTGGGTAGGTTCTTGTCAAGGTTGTTCTTGAATTTAAAAGGTTTTTAGGTGGATTGATTTGCTACAATTTCTTCACCATGTAATTTTTTAATATAGGATATATATGAAAACCAGATACATCAAAAAAGGATATATCAAAGTGGGTCACTACAAAAGAGAGTAATCTGACTTGTGGTGATGATTGTGGATCATAAAAAAAATATTGTGGAAATACTCTGCCACTTATCACAGTTGGATGAATACCATGTGAGGGTTCAGTAAAGGAAAAAAACACCTATGGAGAGGGAAAAAGGGTGAAGGATCAACTAATGGTGTAGTGGGTACGTCAACATGGGTATCCATTGGTGATGTAATTATAGAACGCTGCTTACTCCTACATCGCGGTTGCTGTCCTTAGTTATTACTATTAAGGACTAGAATGGGTTGTGTAGGAGGATCTTGATCCTCATGATCAAAAGGGTTTTCCTCTTGTATAACATGAATTATTCATGATATGGAATTCATGGATAATTTAAGTGCATTAAAGATAAAACTTTACAGGCCTTATGGCATACACTAATAATTTATACAAGATACTTTATCCACTAATTATGATGACTATATGTTATTCATTATAAAAAAATATATTTGAAGAAGAAACTGATTCTTAACACATCATGGAAAACAATAAAAAGTGATCAAATAAATCATTTCATAATACGTTTATACCACATCATATATTATTCTCAGTAACATAGATATACATTGGTAGACTTTTCATCCCAAGGTACACAATAGTTGTATCGGCTGTTCTATAGTGCAATATATCATCAATGCTTAAAAAGACAATGAGTACCATGTTGACCAATCATATTCAACATATGTAAAAAATACACTTGTATGGTCCTATTTGATTTTGGATTCTTAAGTCCTAATTGTTGCAGTTCTCAATTGGGTTGATTCCATTCAAGTATATGAAAGTATATCAAGTGAATAATCATAATATGTATATCATCACCTACCTTGCACTCCTCTAGAAGGTACTCAGTGTTTGTAGGTTTATATGGAATCCAAAATATCTATATATATAAATCACTATCATATAATTAATAAATTATATATTTAACACTATTATCATATAAATGAATAGATTGATTTATACCACGTGTAACTCCAACCTATCCAACATAAGTCGATAAATCCTTTGGTCATGGCCAGGAAAACATGTTAAAGATATATAAAGATTCCACCTATTAAAAAAAATGAAATTATAAATAATATAAAATAAGATACTAGTAAATCATATAATATAAGTCTTTTATAAATGTTTACACACTTATATGAAAGTGTTGCGAGATGAAGACCACCTTCAGGTTTCTCAGGTTACATAATTGTTGAGGTAATTACAATGTCTAGATTTGTACCATTACCAACTCTATATATAGGTTGGATAATCATGTTGAACCCTAACTAAGTGTCTACTCATCCAAAATCTGGTAATAATGTAACATGTATCAGATAAACACCCACTGAAGGGTCAGGGAAAATACTGCTGGTGATAAGTTGTAAAATATAGGCCCAAGTGAAACATGAAAATATATAGTCATCGATATAATGTTCAAGGTTTAGAAACTTATTTGATAACCAAATCAACTTAAGTTGATCCCTCCTGAGTGTGGTAGAGATATTTTGTCTATCCACTCATAAAATATCACGAACTAAGGATTTCCAAGGGTTGAATTAACTACCAGTAACTACATGGACATCAATACAGAGGAAAAATAGTAATCCAAGTCATACAACATAATGGTACACTCCCCTATTACATTTGGAAATTATGTGTCTCTAGCCTCCATCACTTGATAAAAGCACTCAGTATGTTCCAATCAATAGGTATATAATCAACACATTCCAACCAATAAAATCCCAATTCACACAAAATTTGGACAATCCTCTCATCTAAATAGTGATGAAGATGATGACGAGTCCAGGGAATCATCAAGACATGGTCATTCCTCTTCCAAACATGCTATAACATGTGAGACTTCTATAAACTTAATAAATGTGAGGTAATCAGTCCTGGACATATTGGGAAACTACATTAACCCTTAAATGATGAATCCATCTTTATTTAAAATATAAAAGTGAATTATAAACATCAACATACATAAGTTATATATGAAAAAAATATTGAATCTAAGGAAAAAAATAATCCATATAAATAAGCATAAATATATTAAATTTAAGGAATACAACTTTATTTATGATATACACCTGGTCAGATGCACCCATAACATGACCATTAAACTCCTCAACATCAAATAAAGTGTTACGCCTGTCAAATCACAGAACATAAATTGTGTATTCCCTCTTCTGATTACTCAATAATTGTTGGGTGAAGTGATTTATATACAGTTTACCACATAATACACATAAAATTTAGATGCTCTCTCCTGATTTCATATTTATTTAATAATAATTACAACATTTCTTAATATATATTACAAATAATTTTAAACTAATTTATTTAAAAAATGTCCAAACCTACAATTTTATATGTACAATTTTTAAATATATTACAATAATAATTAAGTTTATTTATAATAAAATAACACTATTAAATAAATTTTAATTTTATCCAAATATATACTTAAAAGTTATATATTAAAAAAATACATCATATAAAATTATTTAAAATATATTAAAATGCATATAAGTTTTTAATGTTTTTTAATATATTATAATGTCATGATAAGTTACTTGTAATAATTTATTTAATTTATATTTAATTTCAAAAAAACTAAACTAATAACATATATTAGAAAAATTTTTATAGCTCATTTATTTTAAAAAATATCTAATACTACAATTTTAAATAATTTTTTTTAATATATTGCATTCGATATTTAACTTAATTACAATAGTAATTTTTTTAATTTATTTAAATCTTATTCAAATATATACTCATATAATATATATTAAAAAATACTAGAATATAAAATTTATTTAAAATATATTTATACATATAATAATTTATATTTAACATTTTTAAATATACTAATATATATATATATAAGTTAATTATAATCATAAAAATAATGATTTATTGATTTTATATTTCATTTAAATAAGTAAAAATATAATTTACATTAAAAAAATCAGTAGCTTATTTAATCAAATTAATTATGAACAACTTAAATTTTATATATAACATTTTGTAATATATTAAAACAACTATTTCTATTAATTAAATACACTATTACAAGAAGAAATTCTTAATATAAATTTCACTTAAATGACCAAACAAAATTAATATATTTTAAAAAAAATATTTAACTCAATTATTTAAAATAAATTTCAAAATATAAAATTTATAATATGTTTTAAAAAACATTTAAGTTTAATAACATGGTATAATTAATTTTTTATTCAATCTATATTTCATTCTCATAACAATTCAAATTATTTTAAAATAAAAAAATAAAAATAAAATATACACAAACTAATATAATTTTAAATTAAATATATTTTATTTAAAAATTATATGTTAAATTTCATAATATATAATTAAAATAATTAATTTAAACATATTTTTTTAATTTAAATACTTAAAAAAAGTTATAAAATAAAAAAAAATTACACAAACTAAAATAATTTCAAAATAGATAATAATAGGAAAAAAAATTGAAATAGAAATATAATTTAAACAACATAAAACAAAGAACCAAAATTAGAAAAACATTAATTAAACAATAGAAATTAGAGAAATTATCAGAAACTAAAAAAATTTAATTTTAAAAAATACAGAATATTGATCGATATGAAGACATCCAGAGAATTGGGTGGGAGACATTTCACAAAACATCAATCAATGGTGAGGGCATGATTTGTGATGCTAAATAACTAAGATTGATCATTGGTGAAGGCATGACTGACAAGCAAGTGGCATCAGTGTTGCTTGTCGCTATAAAGGGAGGGATATGTAGAAGATGGTATAAGGGATAAGAGATATTGGTTGTATCTTTAAAGCTATGGAGTGATGGGAAAAAGGAATGATGATATCCTAGACCATGTTTTCTTGAAAAGTTAATCAGGAAAATGCAGCCTATGACTACACCTTATAGTTTCCTGATAGTAGAATATTTTTATTTAAAATATATGGAAGTTGTGGTCTAATATTGAGACTTTATAAAGAGTTTCTAAAGAAGGTGTGATCACAAAACACACCTTTCAAAATCACAAAAATCCACATTATTTTAGTTAAAACACTACAACATGCATCATTTACATAAATTAAAAAAACTTAATTTTAAAAGTTTACACTCTTCATCTTAGTAGTGAAAAAACCTATGTTATAATTAATTTAATTGTTTTTTAGGAATGAATATGACATATATATTTAGAGACATTCAATTATATAAATAAAAAATAAAAAATTCCTCAAGTATAACCTTTTCACCTCTTTGATATTATAAAAGGTTAACTATTTTCATTTAGACATGGACTCATCAAGAGAGTGATCATAAATACTAATTGATGTGTTGTTAGTACTACCCAAGGAAAACATATTTCTTTATTATTGGGTAACTCTCATCTCTCTTAAAATGAGTCTAACCATGTGAACCACATCATTGTTGATCCAATTGATGTGAGACAAATCCCTTGAAAATGTTGGGTCATAACATTCATCCACCACCAGTTCACACAAAACTTCATCCATGTCAAGATCATGGCTTCAAGTGTGTCTATAAAACAATTCACTTCTAACTAAATAAACCTTTTCTTTATAAAAAGGGATTCTATAACTCCCTATCATTTCCAACTCAAAACCATCATTTCGTACCCCACATATCATGCTATGATTCAATAATCTCTTTGACATTCAAGCATTTTGTAAAATTTCCCTTGTATAATTGCTCCTAGCATAAAGCACCCCCATATTCCCCTATTTTTCATTACTATTACTATAATGCAACTAATCACATGCACATGAGCCTCAGACCAGTTGGAGAGGACTCCTTAAGTTCATCTAGGTGACCCGGGATCAAATCCAGGTGGAGGCATATTTATGGGGTTACTGTAGTAGTGCTATAGTGGGAACCGTAGAAGTATTGTAGCTGGTATTGTAGTAGACACAGTTTGGCACTGTAGCGCCTGGGAATTTTCCCTTGTTTGAGCCTTTGGGACACTAATTTGGTCCCTGAGTCCTTTAAGGCCTTCGGTCCACCCAAGGCTTCGGGTCAGTAAGGCCTTCGGGCCACCTCAAGGCCTTTGAGCCACCTTAAGTGCGGATACAAACCAGACAACCTATAAGGAACAAGCTCCAGAAGGAGGATGAGCAAGGTGCTTTCACCACAGAAAAAGCTAAACAGATTGCAAGGATGAGAGGGTATGACACCTACCATCGGGACAAGCCTGTGCGTGCATGGGAAAGCCTTTCTGAATAACCATGCGAGGATGGAGAGTTTATTTCACAATGAAGATGCTAAAGATGAGCAGTTCCAAGTAGTTAGTCTAGGTTGTATGTAATGTTTGAAGACTACAGGTAATGAATTCTACTAAGGCCTATGGGACATATAATAATTATTCCTACGGGCCTTGTAAGGGTTCCTCCTCACCCCTTGAAAGGTGGAATATCAAAATCAATAAAAAATGAAGGCCTTTGGGCCATTGGGGGAGGAGGAACCAATCACATCATCATGAATCAACCATCAAAATTCAATGTACATCCTGAGACACCTTAGATAATATACCACTTTTCATGGGCTCAACATTTCAGTATAGCAGATCACCCATGTATCACCCCACCCCTGTTCTTTAGGGTGAGTCTCAACCTTCTAGTTCTTTGATATGACAAGAGGTTCACTAGTTTCACCATATCATGGATTCATCAAGAGATTGGTACCAACACACAACTATTTTAGTCTATAATATTTTATCCACTTTTATTTAAAGATCATTGGAATGTATTTAACCAAATACAATTCATGTAACTACAATTATAATTATGAAATTAATTATATATAATTATTGTGATAATTAAATAATTAATTATATATAAAACTAGTGTTAATTATATAACTAATTATATATAAAAATTCAATGTCAATACATGTATAAAAAACCTTAAAAGTCTATAGTGATATGAATGTTTGTTAATTTCATGAAAAGATTAAATTTGAATGTGGGAAATGATTTTATTAATATATTTCCTAGATTAACTAACTAACAATCTTTTCTATAGAAAAAAACCATTATAACATGTATAAAAAAACCCTGAATGGTCACAAGTACTATGAATGTTTATCAATTTTAAGTAGAGATTAAATATGAGCATGGGTAATTATTCTATTAGAATATTTTCATGAGTAACACGCATGAATATCTATTTATGGTAAAGAAATTTGTAACACCCGAGATTTTTATGAGTAATATTTTGTTTTTATATCATCAAAGGAATCTCTCACTGCACACTTGCTTGGCTTACTTTACACGCAATCACGACCTTCCTCGATAGCTTGCGTCGTACGCAATACCGAGTTTCACTAAACAACAATATGCTATTAAAACTAGCCGTTATGAATAGTAATAACCACTTTTTGAAATTTTATAAATTTTATTTTTCAAAATGGACTTCATTTTTGGACTCAGAATATCGAAATTAGTCTAGGGTGAAATTTTGGTATTTTTCTGAAAACTTTCAATTTTTGATGAATAGTGAAACCACTAAGTGGTAGGTTAAAAACTGAATTTTGCATAAAACTTAATTTTACCGCTTCTATGAATGGAATTTCAAAAATCCGACAGACACGGTTGATATCAGTAAGTAAAATGTGGTTCAATGAGATAAAAATATTTTTTTGGTGAATAGTAACTATTTACTTTTTTTACCGCGGTTAATAGTAAATAGGGTAACTAAGGGTAAATATGATATTAATATTACCCTAACACATGTCCTAATTCTATTTTACAAGTGTAATTCGACCAAAAACAAACTTAGGAATAAAATATGACCATTTAGGCCCACTTGGATTAGATTAGGACATTTATTATTAATTTATTTAAAGAAGGGTTAAAATAGTTAAAATCAAAGTTTAATAAGTAAATCATTTTTAATATAGGGTTATACATAAGATAAATTCGATTGTAAATATTCATTAGAAAGATAAAAAGATTTCCTACATAATGGTATTTTATTTGTAATTTTTAGACATTAAATAATTTAATTCATTTATGACACAATGATGATGCAGTAATTATCTTCGTAATGAAATATTGACATAATTGATGTTATAAACACCAAAATAAATGTAATTTGAGACTTTTTATGAATTCCACTAATTTTATAGGTTACTATGATATATTGGTGTTGATTTAATCAACTTGGTTCGAACATATAATTCTGTTATGACTTTCACAAAAATCATATATCAAATAGTGTCAAAATTGACACAAAATAGTTTTTAAATCAAATATTATATTACTAATTGTTAGTTTATTCCTAAAAATCTAAGGTTCGGCCAAATGACTTAGATAAGGATATATATATTATTAATAAACAATTTGGGGTTCTTTTGGCATGTTATAGTAAGTTTATTAATCATATAGTGAAAGGAAACAAAAAGACACGGTAAAAGTTAAATTATTTAACTTAGAGTTAAATCTAATTGATAAGGTTAAAATAATACCCTAAACTTGTCTAAATCCTATTGGTTGATAGGATTGAGACCCATCCCCACCTTATATTCGAAATAAGACCCTTTGGAACCATTATAAACCGATTTTGACTTTAATATAAAATAATATTTTGAGATATTCCTAAGGTGCCCCTCTCCTCCCTTATAAAAGGGAACCTCCTCCCCCTCCTCCTCACACCAATTTGAGCACTCAAGCTCGGCCAACCCCTGAAATTTTCTCCTCTCCACTTCCCTAGAATAATCCTAGAGGTCCTGGTCTCCTTCAAAGACCAATCTTAGTCCCCTAAGTGAAAGATTCAAAGAGGTGTTCCAAAGAAGAGGTAATATCCATTACCGATCTTTTCAATTTCTTTCTTCTTCAACTTCTTCTTCTTTAGTTGTTTCATGATAAAGTAATAACATCAGTATTAATTACATACTGATATGTTATTATAAACATGAAACAACCCTCATTCACCTTCTATCCATCCTACGGAAAAATGAAATCACCGCGCGTGCGTACGTACGGAATACCGTCTCCACGTCGTGGTGTAATCTATTTTCCACCATTACCTTACAAGGATGGGTATATTGGTGTAATGAGTAACTATTTATGATTATTATAAAGTAATATTGATACTGAAATAATATATATATACTCCAATACAGTTCCACGATCATAGGAACGATATCATCACTCGTGCGTACGTACGGACTACCGTCTCCACGATGTGATGCGACTCGTTCTACATGATCATCATTACATAGTAATTATATAAATGAATTGAATGAATAAATATGATATATGTTACACTAATACCATTCTGGATATAAGGTATCTATAACCTCAAATGAAGAATAAGAATTTATTCAGCAAAACACGCATAAGAACAAAAGGCAATAAAGACCCAAGTAACAAGTAACAATGAAATATTACTAACAAGAAGCTAAGAATATGACCATATATGGTATCATATCAATATGTATGATTCTGGAATAAGTCAATAACATTATTTAAACCATTATACAGGAGCTTCGGGCACGTACAAAGCAAATTGGACCTAAGGTAATGGAAATATCACAATCTCATTTTTATCCGAGATTGTTTATTCGTAAGTATTTACTGGGGTGTATTTTATCATCCACATCCATGTTTCTTCAATATGTAATATTATTTCCATCCAACTACAATTTTTTTTAAATCAATTTTTACCCTTCGGTGAGTTTTTAGTGATATGTATGAAAGGAATCTTTTGTCGTACGAGGTACTTTTTGACTTTTCCGACAAAAGTACGAAGAATGTTTTTTTAACTTATACGACAAGAATGGATTTTTAAAACAGTATTTCCAAGAATATTCCTCTATAAGTTTTCAAGTTTATTTTTAATCAACTTCTTTTATTTTAAAGTTGTATGACATGTTATGAAAGGAAAAATGTTTTTGAAGAAGAAAGGATATTTTCCACAAGAATGGAGTTCAAGTGTTTTATCAAAATTATTTTCCATCTAAGATAATAAAGGGTTCGGTTTTTATCCCTATTATTACATTGATTTGATCATGTTGTGATGGAATTATTTTTATGAATTCCTTTATCTTATATGAATTTATTTATGATGTCATGATGTTTCAAGAATCCCATTTTTATTACATGGGTTACGCTATGATGTATGGTTTATGATTATGTGGCACACATAATAAAGGATTCATTATAAGATGGGTGGGACCTATATCTCCCTCCAATGCATTGGGTAAAGATTTTATATCTCATGAGATAGACATGGCTGGAACGGTAGGTTATACCGGTTCAGTGAAACAGGACTGGAACGAGGGTGACTCAGTTCAGAAAGGGACTCTGTCCACTAAGATAGTCTTGACAATGAGTCATGACTAACAAGAAATGATTTTCCATGATTATGTGTGCATGACACAAAGTTTCAAGTTTCATTTTATGATTATGGGGATCTCATTTTCAGTTCTATGATTCGTTCCATGTTAAGATATTATGATCTATTTTGCAGGTTATGATTTTCAAAAAGATATGATATGATTTTTATTTCCTTTATTTTCCCTTGATGGGAATTTGAGCTCACCCTTTTATGTTTTCTTTTCCCCAGGTCAGGAAGATGGATATTAAGTAGAATATGCTAAAAGGGACCCTAGATATGATGAAATAAATGGGAGACACTGTAGAAGATTTATGAACCAGTTGTTTATGTTTCCCAGTTTCTAAAGACACTATACCTATATGGTCCTTTGTGGTTTTGTCATATGTTGTAATAAGTGTGCTTCAATTTTTAAGTATTAACAATGTATGTAAAGTATGGGTCGTTATAGTTGGTATCAGAGGAAAGGTATAGTCAACCTTTGGAAACTAGGATGTGAAAGCCTTAGTAAGAACCCTAAGGATAAGTCTAAGCATAGAACACAATCTTAGTGTTTTAGAAATGGCCTTGAATAACCTAGGATAAGACCTTAAGCATGAAAATTTTATTCTTGAATTATGTGGTTTTCCTATTATAATTAGTGTTGCTCACACTATTCTTCTTGGTTTTAGTCAATGGCTGGAACCCGAAGGAACCGTGTTAATGCGGAATGCGATGGGCAATGTAATGATTGTCCCCCTGAGCAACCAAACGATATGGGAGCTGGAATTCAAAATCTTGTAGCCATGCTCACACAACTTTCTCAAGATATGAATCATGCAGGACTTCCAAACGAGCAAAGGAAGGAGCAACATTCTATTGAATCCTTCATGAGGCAACGTCCACCTTCTTTCAGTGGGTATACTGATCCATTAGTTGCTGAACAATGGATTAGTACTACTGAAAAGATATTTTCAGTTCTTCAATGTTCTAAACATGATAAAGTCATCCTAACAGTGTATCGTTTGGAAGGAGATGCTGATCAATGGTGGAATCTTATTAAGAATACGAGGCAAAGGGATGAAATTGAGTCTATGGAATGGGATGAGTTCAAGAACTTATTTTTCAATAAGTACTTCCCTCGTATTCTCCGAACAAAGATGGAGAAAGAGTTTCTTGAACTGAAGCAAAGGGATGATGAATCTGTTAGTACCTATGAAGCAAATTTTACATGACTTGCAAGGTACGCTTCTGGTATTATCATCCAACCTGAAAGTAAGATCGATCGATTCTTTAGTGGCTTAAAACCAAGTCTTCGAAGGGCGTTAGCCATAAGGGACTTCAATAGCTACGAGGAAATTTTTCGATGTGCTCTCAAAGTTGAGATGGAGATTGGAGTAACCCATCAGTCACATGGGTTTGATAAGAAGAGGAAGATGGAATTCAAAGGAAAATCTAAAGAGCACACTGAAAAGAAGATGAGCTTTCCCTTATGCTCAAAGTTTGGAAAGAAACATAGAGGGAGTTGTCTTAAAGGGACAAGTAAATGTTTCAAATGTGGAAAGGAAGGTCATCGGGCATTTGAATGCCGCGATAATGGGAAGAAGATGTCCAATGATGCAAACAAAGGAAGGGATACACAGAATGATCCTACTACACTTCAATGTTTCAAGTGCAAGGAGATGGGGCATTATGCCAATCAATGCCCAAATCCAAGGGTTGATGATGATGGTCGACGTCAACAAAATCTTAAGGCTAAAGACAAAGGAAAGTCACATGCAATTTCTATCAGCGATGTGGAGTACGATAACGAAGTGGTGAAAGGTACACTTACCGTCCACTCTAAAGTAGCAAATGTTTTATTTGATTCTGGATCCACCCACTCTTTTATTTCTGAAAAATTTTCTAAGGGTATCACTGTATTACCTCAACAATTAGATGTTGAGTTATCTGTGACAACACCTAATGGAACAACAGTCGCATCAAAAGTATATAATTCTTCTCCGATCGAAGTTTGTGGGAAAGTGCTTCCTGCAAATCTTGTGATCCTTCCTTTTGTGGAATTTGATGTGATTCTTGGCATGGATTGGATTTCTCTACAAGGAGCTCATATCAATTGCCAAAGAAGGGAAGTCACATTTCATATTCCAGATCAATCTACGATCGTCTATCAATGCAAGGATGAACATAACCTTCCAGTGGAAATTTCTTCCATCTTATGGGAATTGATTCCACTAAATGAAGGTTATTTATCTCAAATGGTTGGTGAGAAACTCACGATTAAGAATATGCCCATCGTACGGGAGTTTGATGATGTCTTTCCGGAGGAATTACCGGGTCTTCCACCAAATCGTGAAGTTGAGTTTTCGATAGAACTCGTACCGGGTGCTTTGCCTATTTCAAAGACACCTTATAGAATGGCCCCAATTGAGTTGCAGGAATTGAAGAAGCAACTCCAAGAGAATCTTGATAAGGGATTCATACGCCCTAGTGCGTCACCTTGGGGATCACCTGTTCTATTTGTTAAGAAGAAAGATGGATCAATGAGACTCTGCATTGATTATCGAGAACTTAACAAGATCACTATCAAGAACAAATATCCTCTCCCACGCATTGATGACTTATTTGACCAACTACGCGGAGCTCAATACTTTTCCAAGATTGATCTTCGTTCAGGGTATCATCAATTAAGGGTCAAAAGGGAGGATATACCAAAGACGGATTTCCATACAAGGTATGGACACTATGAATTTATAGTGATGCCATTTGGTCTTACTAATGCCCCTGCTATCTTCATGGATCTAATGAATAGAGTCTTTAGAGACTATCTTGATCAATTTGTGGTAGTCTTTATAGAAGATATTCTTGTCTATTAAAAGAGCAAGGAAGAGCATGAAGATCACTTGAGAATTATATTGAAGACCCTGAGAAAGGAGAAGCTTTATGCTAAATTTACCAAGTGTGAATTTTGGCTTCAAAAAGTTGCATTTTTGGGTCACATAATCTCAAAAGAGGGGATATCTGTGGATCCAGCAAAAACAGAGGTTATCGAAAGATGGTCGAGACCAACAACAGTAACTGAGATCCGAAGTTTTCTTGGTTTGGCTGGATATTATCGACGTTTTGTAAAAGATTTTTCACGATTATCTAATCCACTCACCAAGTTGACTCGGAAAGGAGTTAAGTTTGTTTGGACGAAGGAATGTGAAGAGAATTTCAAGGAGTTGAAAAGAAGGTTATCCAGTGCACCTGTGCTCACACTACCTTGTAGTGGAGAAAGGTTTGTGATCTACAGTGATGCATCCAAGAAGGGATTGGGGTGTGTTCTTATGCAAAATGATATGGTGATAGCTTATGCCTCACTATAGTTGAAAATCCATGTGCAAAATTACCCAACACATGATTTGGAGTTGGCTGCGGTAATCTTTGCATTAAAGATTTGGAGGCATTACCTTTATGGTGAAAGGTGTGATATTTATACTGATCATAAAAGTTTAAAGTATATTTTCACACAAAAGGAGCTGAATATGCGTCAAAGAAGATGGTTGGAGCTGATTAAGGATTATGACTGCTCAATCCATTATCACCCTGGGAAAGAAAACAAGGTGGCAGATGCATTAAGTCGACAAGACCATGCTAGTTTATCCATGATGAGGATCACAAAAGATCCAATATTTATGGATTTACAAAGGATGGATCTTAGAATTATAATGTAAGGGGAAAAATCTTATCTTTCTCAAATGAATGTTCAACCATCTATACATGTGAAGATTAAATAGGCACAAAAAGAAGATGTCGAGTTACAAAAGAAGGTGAGAAATGTTCCTGAATTCAACCTTGATTGTGATGGGATAATAAAGTTCAGGAATCGGGTTTGTGTTGCTTCCATCCCCGAATTAAAGAAGGAGCTGCTGGATGAGGCTCATAGTTCTTCATTCTCTATTCATCCTGGAAGCACGAAGATGTATAGGGACCTGAAAGAGTACTTCTGGTGGGATGGCATGAAAAGAGATGTTGCTGAATATGTCTCTCGATGCTTGGTTTGCCAACAAGTTAAAGCTGAGAGACAGAAGTCTAAGGGGATGTTACAAGCATTACCCATACCCGAATGGAAATGGGAAAACATTACTATGGACTTTGTCACAGGACTTCCTAAAACATCCAAAGGCAATAATGTTATCTGGGTCATAGTTGATCGTCTTACAAAGTCTGCACACTTCATTGCTATTAGAGATGATTTCTATCTGGATCAGCTTGCCAGGATATATGTAAAGGAAGTGGTAAGATTGCATGGAGTACCACTTTCTATTATATCTGATCAGGATCCGAGATTTACCTCGAAGTTCTGGCGAAGTCTTCAGCATACTCTGGATACAGAGTTGAGTTTCAGCACTGATTATCATCCCCAGACAGACGGTCAGTCTGAGAGAACAATTCAAACCCTAGAAGATATGTTGAGAGATTGCTCTATGGATTTCAAAGGAGGTTGGGATCAACACCTACCTTTGGTGGAATTTTCTTATAATAATAGCTTTCACTCCATTATTCAAATGGCTCCTTATGAAGCTCTCTATGGAAAGAAATGCAGGACTCCAACTTGCTGGGATGAAGTTGGGGAAAGAAAGCTATTAGGACCTGATCTCGTTGATGAAATGGCAGAAAAGGTCAGATCTATTCAACAACACATAAGCGCAGCTCAGAGTCGACAGAAAAGTTATGCCGACAACCGAAGAAAAGACCTAGAGTTTGAAGTGGGTGATAAAGTGTTCTTACGAATATCTCCCTGGAAGAGGGTTATGAGATTTGGAAAGAAGGGGAAGTTGAGCCCTAGATATATCAGTCCTTTCGAAATACTGGATCGTGTTGGGAAGGTAGCTTACCGATTGGCGCTTCCACCAAATCTCTCTCAAGTTCACGATGTGTTCCATGTATCTCTCCTGAGAAAGTACATACCAGATCCTTCACATGTACTCAGCTCAGAAGTTGTACCGCTGGAGCAAGATCTTTCTTATGAAGAACAGCCGATAGAGATTCTGGATCGTAGCGAAAAAGTCCTACGAAACAAGACCACTCGATTGGTGAAAGTTTTATGGAGGAACCACCAACTTGAAGAAGCTACATGGGAGCTTGAGGATATGATGAGGGAGAAGTATCCTCATCTGTTTGTTACAAAGTGACGAATTTCGAGGGAGAAATTCTTTTTAAGGGAGGTAGAATGTAACACCCGAGATTTTTATGAGTAATATTTTGTTTTTATATCATCAAAGGAATCTTTCACTGCACACTTGCTTGGCTTACTTTACACGCAATCACGACCTTCCTCGATAGCTTGCGTCGTACGCAATACCGAGTTTCACTAAACAACAATATGCTATTAAAACTAGCCGTTATGAATAGTAATAACCACTTTTTGAAATTTTATAAATTTTATTTTTCAAAATGGACTTCATTTTTGGACTCAGAATATCGAAATTAGCCTAGGGTGAAATTTTGGTATTTTTCTGAAAACTTTCAATTTTTGATGAATAGTGAAACCACTAAGTGGTAGGTTAAAAACTGAATTTTGCATAAAACTTAATTTTACCGCTTATGTGAATGGAATTTCAAAAATACGATAGACACGGTTGATATCAGTAAGTAAAATGTGGTTCAATGAGATAAAAATAATTTTTTGGTGAATAGTAACTATTTACTTTTTTTACCGCGGTTAATAGTAAATAGGGTAACTAAGGGTAAATATGATATTAATATTACCCTAACACATGTCCTAATTCTATTGGACAAGTGTAATTCGACCAAAAACAAACTTAGGAATAAAATATGACCATTTAGGCCCACTTGGATTAGATTAGGACATTTATTATTAATTTATTTAAAGAAGGGTTAAAATAGTTAAAATCAAAGTTTAATAAGTAAATCATTTTTAATATAGGGTTATAAATAAGATAAATTCAATTGTAAATATTCATTAGAAAGATAAAACGATTTCCTACATAATGGTATTTTATTTGTAATTTTTAGACATTAAATAATTTAATTTATTTATGACACAATGATGATGCAGTAATTATCTTAGTAATGAAATATTGACATAATTGATGTTATAAACACCAAAATAAATGTAATTTGAGACTTTTTATGAATTCCACTAATTTTCTAGGTTACTATGATATATTAGTGTTGATTTAATCAACTTGGTTTGAACATATAATTCTGTTATGACTTTCACAAAAATCATATATCAAATATTGTCAAAATTGACACAAAATAGTTTTTAAATCAAATATTATATTACTAATTGTTATTTTATTCCTAAAAATCTAAGGTTCGGCCAAATGACTTAGATAAGGATATATATATTAATAATAAACAATTTGGGGTTTGTTTGGCATGTTATAGTAAGTGTATTAATCATATAGTGAAAGGAAACAAAAAGACACGGTAAAAGTTAAATTATTTAACTTAGAGTTAAATCTAATTGATAAGGTTAAAATAATACCCTAAACTTGTCTAAATCCTATTGGTTGATAGGATTTCGACCCATCCCCACCTTATCTTCGAAATAAAACCCTTTGGAACCATTATAAACCGATTTTGACTTTAATATAAAATAATATTTTGAGATATTCCTAAGGTGCCCCTCTCCTCCCTTATAAAAGGGCACCTCCTCCCCCTCCTCCTCACAACAATTTGAGCACTCAAGCTCGGCCAACCCCTGCCATTTCTCCTCTCCACTTCCCTAGAATAATCCTAGAGGTCCTGGTCTCCTTCAAAGACCAATCTTAGTTCCCTAAGTGAAAGATTCAAAGAGGTGTTCCAAAGAAGAGGTAATATCCATTACCGATCTTTTCAATTTCTTTCTTCTTCAACTTCTTCTTCTTTAGTTGTTTCATGATAAAGTAATAACATCAGTATTACTTACATACTGATATGTTATTATAAATATGAAACAACCCTGATTCACCTTCTATCCATCCTACGGAAAAATGAAATCACCGCGCGTACGTACGTACGGAATACCGTCTCCACGCCGTGGTGTAATCTATTTTCCACCATTACCTTACAAGGATGGGTATATTGGTGTAATGAGTAACTATTTATGATTATTATAAAGTAATATTGATACTGAAATAATATATATATACTCCAATATAGTTCCACGATCATAGGAACGATATCATCACTCGTGCGTACGTACGGACTACCGTCTCCACGATGTGATGCGACTCATTCTACATGATCATCATTAAATAGTAATTATATAAATGAATTGAATGAATAAATATGATATATGTTACACTAATACCATTCTGGATATAATTTATCTATAACCTCAAATGAATAATAAGAATTTATTCGGCAAAACACGCATAAGAACAAAAGGCAATAAAGACCCGAGTAACAAGTAACAATGAAATATTACTAACAAGAAGCTAAGAATATGACCATATATAATATCATATCAATATGTATGATTCTGGAATAAGTCAATAACATTATTTAAACCATTATACAGGAGCTTCGGGCACGTACAAAGCAAATTGGACCTAAGGTAAGGGAAATATCACAATCTCATTTTTATCCGAGATTGTTTATTCGTAAGTATTTACTGGGGTGTATTTTATCATCTACATCCATGTTTCTTCAATATGTAATATTATTTCCATCCAACTACAATTTTTTTTAAATCAATTTTTACCCTTCGGTGAGTTTTTAGTGATATGTATGAAAGGAATCTTTTGTCGTACGAGGTACTTTTTGACTTTTCTGACAAAAGTACGAAGAATGTTTTTTTTAACTTATACGACAAGAATGGATTTTTAAAACAGTATTTCCAAGAATATTCCTCTATAAGTTTTCAAGTTTATTTTTAATCAACTTCTTTTATTTTAAAGTTGTATGACATGTTATGAAAGGAAAAATGTTTTTGAAGAAGAAAGGATATTTTCCTCAAGAATGGAGTTCAAGTGTTTTATCAAAATTATTTTCCATCTAAGATAATAAAGGGTTATGTTTTTATCCCTATTATTACATTGATTTGATCATGTTGTGATGGAATTATTTTTATGAATTCCTTTATCTTATATGAATTGATTTATGATGTCATGATGTTTCAAGAATCCCATTTTTATTACATGGGTTACGCTATGATGTATGGTTTATGATTATGTGGCACACATAAGAGAGGATTCATTATAAGATGGGTGAGACCTATATCTCCCTCCAATGCATTGGGTAAAGATTTTATATCTCATGAGATAGACATGGCTGGAACGGTAGGTTATACCGGTTCAGTGAAACAGGACTGGAACGAGGGTGACTCGGTTCAGAAAGGGACTCTGTCCACTAAGATAGTCTTGGCAATGAGTCATGACTAACAAGAAATGATTTTCCATGATTATGTGTGCATGCCACAAAGTTTCAAGTTTCATTTTATGATTATGGGGATCTCATTTTCAGTTCTATGATTCGTTCCATGTTAAGATATTATGATCTATTTTGCAGGTTATGATTTTCAAAAAGATATGATATGATTTTTATTTCCTTTATTTTACCTTGCTGGGCATTTGAGCTCACCCTTTTATATTTTCTTTTCCCCAGGTCAGGAAGATGGATATTAAGTAGAATATGCTAAAAGGGACCCTAGATATGATGAAATAAATGGGAGACACTGTAGAAGATTTATGAACCAGTTGTTTATGTTTCCCAGTTTCTAAAGACACTATACCTATACGGTCCTTTGTGGTTTTGTCATATGTTGTAATAAGTGTGCTTCAATTTTTAAGTATTAACAATGTATGTAAAGTATGGGTCGTTATAAAATTCCTCTAAAAAAGTTGAAATAAAATTTAGTTTGAAATCAACATGTTCATAATTCTTTACACTAAAGTTTTTTTATTATTCACCATGAATGAATTAAATTATCATCACTTTCACTATAAAGACAATGTATTTTATATTATGAGATAGTGTATGAATGACTGTGTTGATATAATTCCTTAAATTTTATATGACAATGATGAATGATAGTGTGATTTTAAGGGATTTGTCAATAAATATTGATATTATGAGTTAACATTTAAAGTAATGAAATATTGGAACATTGATAGACAATGTACATTCCATATAACAATTTAAAGACATTGTTACTTCTTGGATTCTAGTTTTTAAATGATCTTGAACTTATATAAAGAAGGGTGTCGTCTATCTAGGGATGTTATCATTTCACTTTATCCCTATTTACTAATGGGTTTTGTGGGTTACTAGTATACCTTATACAAAACAGAATAATTATAAAACTAAATCCAAAATATTGATCAAGATAGAAATCAGTAAGAATAAATTAAAACAATGAAAATGTAAATGATTAAAATTTACATTGAAGGATTATTTCTAATTATTATATGATATGTTTAATAAAAATAACTTGTAATAAAATAATATTCTCTCACCTATGTAAGTAATTCACCATCTATGAGAATCACATATCTAATCCGTAGGTCCCTTCTCCCACTCAATACATGATAGCACCTCCACAGTAAAAAGTAAATAAGGAACAAATAATAATTTATGTTCAAGGAGTTATTATGATTACATCACATCTTTTTTAAATGATTAAATGATTATCCTTTTATAATAACACTTTAATTAACAAATAAATCTCCAAGTAGCTTTATAATTTCTTAATTGTTTAAGTCTTTAATGAATTAAGACTCATATAACACCCATCTTAATCCCACAGAACCTCTATTGATATTAAACTACATAATATCCCATAACTAATATCAAACTATTAAATAATCAAATGAATCTATTTCACATAATCTAATTATATATATTTATATAGAAAAATAATAATATTAAATTGAATGTATAAAAAATATTATCATATAACACAACATACATGCATAATGTCATGAAGACTATCAAAATTCTATGATTTTTCATTATATAATTACTCTTTTAATCTACCACCTTCTCTAAAATATCTTAGAATCTAGAGTATAGATCAAATTATGTTACATCACATGTAAACAATTATGAAATTATATCCAAAACTCTTTAGGATAACACTTCAAATTATTTTGGATAATAAATAAACTTTGAGATTGAAGAAATTATGAGATTAAAGAACCCAATGAATTTATTATATTGTATTTATTATTAATTAATCATTAAAAGAGTAAGGAAATTTAAAAACTAATTGATAGATTGTATAACACACAAATTAAATGCCATGGAAGGATAAAAACTCAATGTTAATCTTGAAATTCTAAATATTGTAATTTTATGATGGATTGTGAGGCGACACATGCATTATAGGGGACCCATGAGAAAATTATGTGACCACAAATGTATTAAAAGGGATCTAGGAGTAAATGGTTATTTTCCCATGTAAGAAAATTTATGAATGGAGGGGGTAAATTTACTTTTTTTAAATTTTTTTAAAGTAAAATCACCTCAAAACAAGTTTTTAAATAAAGATAAAAAGTTCATATAGTGTAAACCAGGATTTCATTAGAAATATTATTTTAAAAAAATAGAAATTAAGTTGAAATCACTTTGAAAATATAAAGTAAATAACACAAAGAAAAATGATAAAGGGGTTTTGTATAAGAAATATATACTTCTCCTATAAATTTATATAATAGATACATAATTTTTTAAATACTAAAACTCCTTTTTTTATCCAAATATGTATGAGGATCATATAACCATACACTGCTGGAAATAAGGACATTTGTGACGGGGCATTTGCGTCGGGATCCCGTCGCTAATGTGCTTTTGCGACGGGGGTCTGTCGCAAATAGCCCGTTGCGGAAAACGGCATCGCAAAAACAATTATTTGTGACGGACCCATCGCTAAAAGTAGTATTGGTGACGGGAATATTTCCTATCGCAAATAATAGTCGTTATATTTAAAAAACTTTTTTAAAAAACTATTTGCGACAGGTCCGTCACAAATAGTATTTGCGACGAACCCGTCGTAAATAGTTTAAAAAAAAATAAAAAAATATTACTAAATTATTTTAATTAATATAATAATAATACTATTTGCGACGGACATAGTACCCATCACAAATAATATAAAAAAATAAAAAAAATAAAATAGTAATACATTATTTAAATTAATATAATAATAATCCAATTATAATTCAAAAATAAAAAAATAAAAAAATATTAATAAATGATTTTAATTAATATAATAATAGAATTATAATTCACAAATAAAAACAATAAATTATTAATAAATTATTTTAATTAATATAATAATAATAGAATTATAATTCAAAAATAAAAAATAATAAATTATTAATAAATTATTTTAATTAATATAATAATATTAGAATTATAATTCATAAATAAAATAAATATTAATAAGTTATTTTAATTAATATAATAATAATAAAATTATAATACATTCAAATATTAAAATAATTCAAATATTACAAAAAAATATAATTAAATTATAATATTATAAAATTTTAATATATATATAAAATTTAATATTATAAAATATATATAATATTATTATTTATATTAATATTGTTATTTCAAAATGTAATATTATTTATATTTTATAATGAGGCAGAAACTACGAATAGAAAAAAATTCATAATTTGATTTAACAAACTTTATAACATAAAAACAAACTCTAATCTGAAGGAGGGGGGGGGGGGAGGGGGAGGGGGGGATCTGCAGATGCTGGTGGAGGAAACTCCATCCCTAAATCACAAGTGAGTCGGCGCATGTACTCCATCTGCTCCTGCTACTGCTGCTGCCACTGACTCATCTGCTCCTCGTACAACTGCTGCTGACGTCGACGCTCCTCCTCATGCTGCTGCTGCTGCTGACGCATCTCCTCCTACTCCTGTCGAAGAATCTATATCAGTGCAGTCTGAGATCGCAACTGATCCTCATACTGTGTAGCAGAATAAGACGCATGAGCTCCTCTCGAGCTGGACGCTGACATCGCAGCACTGCCATAATAATCTCTGGGAGTCAGTTGAGAGCTGATACCAACTACCCGGCCCTTCTCGAAGGCATACTAGGTGGCCTGCATCCATGACGCCTCATCAAAATGACGGCCACTGGTATGATCTGATGACTTGGTCTGACTCTTAGGCTGGGTCTGTGACACTGCAGCCTCATATGACTCCTGTATTTGCAATTTAAAATTAAAATTATGAATATATTATATGCAGTTAATTTTTAAACTTGAAAACAAATAATACTGACCATGATGCGATGCTGACGATCACCTCTAATCTCCCCAGTAGCAGGATCACTATACATCCTCCGATATACGTCGTACTCCGTAATATCGGGGTGCTCGACAACCTATAAGAATAAAAAATAAACTGTTAATATTTATAGTTATATAAAATATTTATAAATAATATAAGTACCAGATGCTGTCTATGAGTACTAAAAGTACGACTCCCAGCTCGATGAGTCACCTCCTGTCTCCCCCGATTCTACCTCCCCACCGATGATATCCTCTGAAAGGCATCACTCAACCAGTGCGCACATAATCCATCCCATACGTGGGATGAAATGTACTGTAGTCGGTGTTCTCTACAGGAGTCATCAAAAATGGATACTCCTGCTTTTTTCATGGCCGCTCTCCTCAAGTTGTGCAAAAACTGACGAAAGCGATCACGCATGACCACCTCCCATGCATCGTGGATGGCGCCATGCATGGTATCCTCAATCGGATACCATAAACCCTACAAATAAATCAAAATATCAAGTTAGAAATAAAATAATTTTCAAAATAAAAATTATTTATTTACGTACGTACCAACCAATGGCCGAAATGGCCTACTGCACATCAATGGGAATCTTCTCCCATGTGGTCCAAGGCTGAGAGAAATAGTTTCACAAAATAGCGCTGCCCTGTCCGACTGCTATATGCGGAAAACTGTAGAAATAATAAAAATTTATTATGTGAATAGATTAATGAAATTTTAGTCAAATCCATAGGTTATCACACAGGTTATCACACCTCCGTGTGCGTGGATCAAACCCAAGATGTGGACGTCGCTCGGGGACGGGGTCAGGAATCATCAATCGTGCAAGACCGCGCCCCCTCCGCGGATTCCCTGAAGCGCCTGCAGGCTGAGGGTCATCTGCCAGCAACTCATCTGCATCGAAAGATAGGTCAGCATCCGCCAAATCATGAAATGCATCGTCGTCCATCTGAAACAGAAAATTTTAATGTTGTTAGCAAATAATTGATAATTACTATTATATATACATATATATTAGTTATGATTATATATAACTACCATGGAATTCTATCAGTGTTCATCTTCATCATCATCTTCATATATGTCCATGTCATCTTCATATTCCTCCTCAACATCATCGATATCCATTCGAGTTCCAGTTGCTTCATCTCTTACCATTTTAAAATCATATGTGACATCATTAACATCATCATCATCACCAACTCTTAAATGTGGGGTGCCATCATTGATACTCATGTCTCTTTGTAAAAAAGATTGATTTTGAGTACTCTCTTGAAAAACTTCAATTCCTTGCACATCAGTGAAAGCACATTCACTTTGACTAAGCTGATTGTCTCGAATTTTGATTTTTATTATACTCCACCAATCAGTCAAGTATTTTGACGTAGCACAGTACTTTGCGTAATAAACTTGATGTGTCTGTTGAGCTAATAAGAATGGTTAATTTACTGCAAGAAGACTTTTACATTTAATATCGATGATTCCATGAGTCGGATGAACATGCACGCCTCTCTCTGTATCCAACCACCGACATTTGAACATGGTTATGTAATGTTTTCCAAGATAATAGAGTTCAATGATTTCATCAAGCATGCCATAAAAGTCAACTTTATTTTCTCGATAATGAGATCCTCTCAAGCTAACTCCACTGTTCATTGTTTTTTTTGATTCCCCATATGCATGTGTATGAAATCAAAATCCATTGACCACATATGAATTATAAGTTTTAACAAGTTTGGAAGGTGGGTTACTCAATATACACAGCCGTTTGTCAATTTTATCAGCATGTCGAGACACCTAAAAATTTGTGAAATAATTATCAATATAGTAAACTATACATTGAATGAGTTTCTAAAAGATAAAGAATTTAGGTTACCAGTTTTTGAAACCAATGAGAGAAATTTTTCTGTCGGCGTTCTTCGAGAGCAGCTGCTGTAATTTGTGGAATTTGTTTCTTGATATGATTATCATACAACCTATAAAAACCAAAGTTATTTACTGTAACATAAATTATAGAATAAGTAATATAAACACTTACAGTACAACTGATGTCATCTCTTCACAGTTGAGCAGAACATATGTATGAGCTTTGTGATGTTCATCATCTGAAAGCCAACATTCATGAACTCCACCAAAACCAAGCTCTGGATGGTTGAAAACAGATAATTGATTGTCGATTTCATCAATATTACTCTCATTCGGTCCCATTCGGTTGTGTTTTGAATGATACTCAGATTCAAAATAATGGGAGCAGAAAAAAGATATTTTCTCTTGCAAATAAGCTTCTGCAATAGATCCTTCAACAGATGCTTTATTACATACTTTTCTTTTCAATTTTTTCATGCATCTTTCGAATGGGTACATCCATTGAAACTATACTGGACCTCCACATTTGGATTTATATGGAAAATGTAATATCAAATGTTCCATTGAGTCGAAGAAAGACGACGGAAATATTTTTTTCCAGTTTACATATAATTACAACAACATCTTCTTCAAGTTTGCATAGAGCATCATAATCTGTTGTATCCACACAAATGTCCCGAAAAAAATATGACATGTCTGTTATGGAATCCCAAATCATAAAAATTCAACAGACCTCTTAATCAAATGGGTAGAAGTATTTCCATTATAACATGAAAATCATGACTTTTTAATCCAGTAATATGATCATTCTTTACACATCTACCCAAATTAGAAGCACAACCATCTGGTAGTCTCAAATCTGCAACTGCGTTCACCGTGTTGATACCAAAAAACATAATCTGGTTGAAAACCAAAACGCAAGAGATGTTCCTCCACTTTGTCAAACGTGTCAAACGTTCTCAATGCACATTTTCTACAAGGGAATTTTATTGTGCCTTCTGAAACAAATTCTAGATTTGATGCCGCAAATGATAAAAAAGTCTCCACACCCTCTATATATACTGGATCTAAACCAGAACCCTTTGGATTTCTACGTTGATTTATCCATATGCGGTCATCTAATAATGACTGTTGACGACCTCGTTGTTCCATATTTTTCTATAAAATATAAAAGCATTACATGTTTTGAATAATTTGTTAGAAAAAACACTCAAGCAAGGATAATTAAAGAGTTTACATCAGACACGACTGATGCAAACTTTTTATTGGTATAGACCTAAAAATTGACCCTTTAAGAATTGGGCATGTTAAGAATAAAGAAAAACCTGTTACAAATATTGATAATTTTAATATTATATAAATTTTTTATTATTTTAATAATTATAATATTTTTTTCATAAATATTAATTATATAATAATAACATTATTACATTATTAGTATATTTTATTATTAATATTAAAATAATATATTTTTCTTTATTATATACAATTCTCCTTTCATCTTTGTGTTTAACATTCTGTCTCCACATGTAATATTTGCATTCACTTTCACCTCTCCATTAGTGAGTAGGTTGATAATTTTGAAAAAGAATGCAAATATTACATGTGGAGATAGAAAAAACACAGATGAAAGAAGAATTGTATATAATATAGAAAATTATATTATTTCAATATTAATAATAAAATATACTAATAATGTAATAATGTTATTATTCCTAATTATTGGTAATTATTCCTAATTATTGGTAATTATTCCTAATTATTGGTAATTATTGGTAATTATTGGTAATTATTGGTAATTATTACTAATTATTGGTAAATATTAGTAATTATTACTAATTATTCCTAATTATTGGTAATTATTCCTAATTATTGGTAATTATTAGTAATTATTGCTAATTATTCCTAATTATTGGAAACTATTCGTAATTATTGGTAACTATTCCTAATTATTGGTAATTATTCCTAATTATTGGTAATTATTCCTAATTATTCCTAATTATTGGTAATTATTCCTAATTATTGGTAAATATTCCTAATTATTGGTAAATATTGACAAGTATTGGGAAGTATTGGCAATTATTACTAATTATTGTTAAGTATTACTAATTATTGTTAATTATTACTAATTATTGTTAATTATTGGTAATTATTATTAATTATTGGTAATTATTGGTAATTATTGGTAATTATTGGTAATTATTGGTAATTATTCCTAATTATTCCTAATTATTGTTAATTATTACTAATTATTGTTAATTATTGGTAATTATTATTAATTATTGGTAATTATTGGTAATTATTGGTAATTATTGGTAATTATTGGTAATTATTGGTAATTATTTGTAATTATTTCTAATTATTGGTAATTATTGGTAATTATTCATAATTATTGGTAATTATTCCTAATTATTGGTAATTATTCCTAATTATTCCTAATTATTGGTAATTATTCCTAATTATTGGTAAATATTCCTAATTATTGGTAAATATTGACAAGTATTGAGAATTATTGGTAAATATTGACAACTATTGGAAAATATTTGTAATTATTACTAATTATTACTAATTATTATTAATTATTACTAATAATTGTTAATTTTGGTTAATTATTGTTAATTACTGGTAATTATTGTTAATTATTGGTAATTATTGGTAATTATTGGTAATTATTCCTAATTATTGGTAATTATTCCTAATTATTGGTAATTATTCCTAATTATTGGTAATTATTCCTAATTATTGGTAATTATTCCTAATTATTGGTAATTATTCCTAATTATTGGTAAATATTGGTAAATATTGGTAATTATTGGTAATTATTGGTAATTATTGATAATTATTCCTAATTATTGATAACTATTCCTAATTATTGATAATTATTCCTAATTATTGGTAATTATTCCTAATTATTGGTAATTATTCCTAATTATTGGTAATTATTCCTAATTATTCCTAATTATTGGTAATTATTTCTAATTATTGGTAATTATTCCTAATTATTGGTAAATATTGACAATTATTGGCAATTAGTGGTAAATATTGGTAAATATTGGTAATTATTGAAAAATATTGACAATTATTGACAATTATTGGTAAATATTAGTAAATATTGATAATTTTTACTAATTATTACTAATTATTGGTAATTATTGTTAATTATTGATAATTATTGTTAATTATTATTAATTATTACTAATTAATGTTAATTATTTCTAATTATTATTAATTAATTCAAATTAATTTTAATTTTTCATAATTACTGCTAATCAATTGTAATTACAGATAACTATTTTAAATTAATTAATGTTTAATTGTCTCTAATTATTGTTAATTAATAATAGTTATTCATAATTATTTCTAATTAGAAATCAGAAAAAAATTTATAAAAATTTAAAATAAATAAATAAAATTAATATAATTAATAAAATTAATAAAATAAATATTAAATTAAAATTCAGATAAAAACCTTAAACTTGATGTCAATGTTGAGCCGCTGAGTTGTAGGACACCACCAACTGACTCCTCGAAATCGAAAAAAATTACAACTGATCATTGTAAGAAGTTCAGAGTGAAAAAACCTGTAACGGTTGGTAGTATTTATAGGTTAGATTAATTGCGACGGGCTTATTTGCGACAGGACCCGTCGCAAATAACCCCGACCACATTTAATTATGGGCGGCATTAAAACGGTTATTTGCGACGGGCCCCGTCGCAAATAACCCCTGCCGCCGGCAGAGTTGCGATGGGGCTGCAGCCCCGTCGCAAATACTCTTTAACCGCCGCCGGTTATTTGTGACGGGGCTCTAACCCCGTCGCAAATAAACTTCGGGCCAAACCATTTGCGACGGTTAAAAGAAACCCGTCGCAAATACTCTTTAACCGCCGCTGGTTATTTACGATGGGGTTAGAACCCCGTCGCAAATAAATTTCGCGCGGTTTGGCACACATTTCGCACCAAACAATTTGCGATGGGTAAAAGAAACCAGTCGCAAATAATCCGTTCCGTAAGGTATTTGCGACGGGAATAATTCTCGTCGCAAATACCCCGTCTCTATTATCCATTTTTCCCGTAGTGATATATTATAGGTATAAATTTCAAGTACAAGTAGTGCCCAATTTTTTGAGTAATGAAAGTTAAAGTTAAATACCAAGAACTTATTCATTCTAAAATAAAGGATATTAAAGTTATCAACCATGAACTTATTCATTTTTAAAGAATAAATGATTATAATATAAGGTTACTATGGAAGATATAAATCCTTTTAGAAGTAAGCATGACCTATAAAAAGGATAGTAAACAAGGGTAAAAATAAGGGGAAGTTTAAGTAAAACAAAAACATTCTTTGTTTTGTAATGTTTGAATATTTTACATCTTTGAGAGTTCTAAAATAATTTTTTTGAATTTATTTTATGATGTAAAATTCTTGACAGTTGACTATATAGATGAGAACCTATCAATTCCATTTATGGGTATGAGTATTCAAATATATAAGGGTGTAACCATTGGAGTATTATAAACATCTTCAAGAAAATATTTAATGATTTACTAAAAAATGTAAATTCAAATCTAATAAATCATTTTTTGGAATTCATGGATAGTCCTTGATGATAATTTTAAAAATCTATGCATCTATAAACTTCAGTAGATAACGTACCTATTATTCTAGATATATAATCTCTATTTGTAAGTTATGATGTTTGGATTGTTCTATCATTTCATTTTTATAGAATGAACATATTATTTATGACTTTATTAGGCCGATCATCACCTTTTTCAAACATTGGTAGATTGATCAATATCAGTTTATATCTTCAAAATGTGATTTTAGAACCAATTTTTTTTAATGATCGATATATTAGATTTTAATAGATATTATTTTTAATAGAAAAAAACCATATTAAAATCATTATTATATAATTTAATTGTATTTTTACTATCAATACAAGGAATTAGAAGATGTCCTTTGAAAATTACTCAACAATATCTACCTTTTGTATGATCAAAATATATTTTAGATAATGATTAATTAATTTTATAAAAATGGAATTTAGTAGATGAGGTTATATATATATATATATATAGTAAAAATGTACTCTCTACCAATGAATCACTTACCTATTCTAGACTACGTTAGGACCACAAGGGTCTTTATTGAGAGATACCTTGAGCAGGGGGGGGTATAAAACTTGTTTTAACTTAAACACTTATTCCTTAAACTCTCACTACCATATCTGAACTTAACCTCATAGTTATTAGGGACATAATTAAGTTCATATTTAAATAATGATTTTATTGCAATATCTCTATTATATATCCCTTAATCAGTTTGATCAATGGTTTTTTAACCCACACACATAAATTTATGTCTTGCATAATATAAGTAAAGCATGCACACAAGAAACAAGTAATTTACTTGGTTCACTCACATTAAGATAATCAAAGGATTATAAAATGAAAATGTACCAATGTACTAGAATCCACTAAATGCACTGTTTAGTGGTGGGTTTAGGATAAGAAAATCTTAACATGAGGTCCCTTTTCTTACAAGATTTGGGGATGGTGAACTACCTCCCAAGGGTTCCTCCCTTTAATCCTCTCCTTTTATCACTTATCTAAAAAGGAAAACACCTTTTGAGACACATTCCAAGTCAATAAAACATCACTGTAGTTTTTGATGCATCGATTATTGATTGGTTCTCCTTGATCTCTATGTGTTTTTCCTTTACATGCTAGATCCGAACACCAATATAAAAGTAACATCACCTTCCATGAGTCATTATGGAATCTGCAACTTCCTTAATTGGTAAGATAGTCAAAGAGTTACAATTATTTCATAAATCAACTTCCTCTCTTCCTTTTAGAACCCATCTCTAACAAAATTAAATATATTAATAATCTCTATATTCCTTATCGCTTTTTCTTAGTGGAAAAACCATTATTTATACTGATATATATCTTTATAATGATATTTACAGAAATCCATTATATCTATTCATTGATAGATTCTCCATGTTACCTTCATTAAAGATATTCAATTATCTATGAGTATAATGGGAAAATTCATCCAAAATTCCCCTTAAAATCCATGTCAAATCCATCCATTTGATTCCCACATTTACCTCATATAAGATAAGACATTAAAAATATGAAAGACTTATGAATTGTATTCTTCACAATGTGAGAACTATCATCATGGAATGATGCTCATATCATAACAAGACATCAAATCCAAGCTCCTATATCTATAAACACCTCCATGGCGTGAAACTTCCCTTTTAATCATGCCACTATATTTCCTTAGCTATATCATGATGTGATATCTCTCTTTATGAAATGATTCCCAGTTAATAACCATATCCAAAAAATCAACTCAATATCTTATATTTTACTCATTAATGATTTTAAAATAATCATCCTTTAATCATGACATTATCTTCTCTATCACAACATGACAACATCCACAACTATCAATTTTATCAATCATATCTTATGATATAATATATGTCATAATCCATGACTGAACATATTATCAATTGTATTTTATGATTTATAATAATACTTACATATATTTTTTTCCTTCTCTAGAGAAGGATATATACTTAAACATGATTTTGATCCACTATTACGTATTTCATCACATTTCAATACTTTTATATTTTTATAAGTGCGGTATTGTTACCTTTATGTATCAATATTGTTACCTTTATATATCATAGTCAGTGTTTGGTACTTTTCTTCATTTCTATATTTAAAAATATATTTCCTTCATGGATCAAATTTAGTGATCCTTAATTATGGACTATCTCATACCTAAGGTTTTTACCTTTGATAGTTTTTTCTACTGATCACTAGTTACTTTTATGTATGATCATGTGAATCTTTAATATGTCTCCAAATTCTTGTAACTACCTTTATATATTTCCATGGTTAGTTTTTCATATGGTACTTTTCCATTTTTCAACTCAGGATGCTCAAAACTAAATGACTATTATGTATCATCTTGGATTGCATTTATATATCTACCTAATTAATTTTATATATATAGGGAGCTTCCCACATTTTTCATTTTTATAATAACTTCACTCATAGTGTGATCCTTGTTCTTGAACCCTGATTTCTTCTTATAACTTTAGATGAGTTAATCCACTGCTAGAATGCTGTTTCCAAACCTCTCTACTTTTGAACTATCTCATAGACTTCCCTTTATAGAAGAAATTTATTTCCATAAAATATCTCCCTCTTATTATGAAACATCCATAGCTTCTCCTCTAGAATAACTCTAGATCCTATTCTAGAATAACTTACTATTCAATAGATTATTCTTATATTATGGAACATCAAAACTTTATCCAGAATAAATTATGGAATAACTCTATCTCCTCTCCTTGAATAACACTCAAAACAAAAAATTCCTTATACCTTCAATAATATCAAAACTTCATCTAGAATAATTTATAAAACAACTTCATCTCTAACATCCACAAGTATTGACACTAAATCTAGTACCACATGTTTAAAAATAATCCAACATAAAAAATAATCATCAATTGGATGTAAAAAATACCCCCTTTGGATTTGTTCAGAACACTATCATGAATCCAATACTATATAAACATCATGATACGAATCATATAATTCATAATATCCATGATATTTTATTCTTACCCTTAGTGAAATCTCTTTATATTTATGATCTTTACACTTTTAAATCCTTTATACTTATGATACTTTCTTCTTACCCTTTAACATCAAATTAAAAATACATCTTCCACAAAAAGATAAAAAATTATAATCTTTTAAAATCATTTACCTTGGGAGATAAGGGCCATAACATCAGCCTTATTATCATTATCCCCTAATATTCTTGATGTCAAACATCACAATATCTACTCCTTTGATCCTTCTTGTAAGATTATTTGGGTGATCACTTAATACTAATTCATATGATTCTTAAAGTAACACTACTTATTTGTATAAAAGTATTATCCTTTATTTTTAATGAGCATAGTAATATTTCTAATAAATTTTATCCTAATTTATAAATATAATAGTCACATCAAATTTAGATTGACTAGGCCCCACTTTGCAATAAACTTCAAGGATCCTATGATTTCCAACTTAATCTTCACTTGTTAACCATAATACCATATTTGAATTTCAAGTTCAATAAACTCCTTTAACTATGGTTTCATTCATAGTTATTTCCATTGAGTGATACTACCACTTAGTAATTATATATCCAAAAAACCGTTAAGCACACTGAGTTATAACTCGGTGTAGTAAATAAGATATTAAGTCAACAACACCATTGTTGTCCATTACAATCACCACTTCTGTAAGTTAAAAGTAGTCAAAACATTAAGATTCTACCAATTAAATACTCATTTAATCTAAATAAAACCTTTAAAAAAACCATTAGTAAATAAATCATGAATCACAAATCATGTGATTCATACTATATTTATTATTTAAAGAACAAACCTAAGAACCAAACATATATTAATTGTTAAAAAAATTTATTTTTTTTCACCAGGTGTCTTTCCTTTGTAGATGGGGATACCACCATTCAGATATTCATATCAAAAATCCACTTGAACTTTTTAGAATAATTACTAAATAAATAATTGATATTCAATATGATATTTTATCCACCAATAGAATATTTTTATATCCTAAAAAAATTCAGATGATATCATATGTTAAATAAATAAATAAGTCAAGAAAACAATCTTTTGTTGCTACTTATCTATTAGGATATCATCTTCCATATTCAAGTTATGATTCCAATGGATAATATGTTATATTGGCACCACAACTTTAATTGGACCATGATACCAATTTGTGATCACTTTGATGCTTCTTTTTTCAGTGAGGTACTTTCAATTATAGATTCAATAAGACACCACTTGCACTACTCCAACATAAATATAAACCTGAGATCTTGTCACAACATAAAATGCATATTTTAATGTAATATACCTATATAAATACAAGACCTTACTATAATAGGTAAAACTTTAATGACATAAACTTTTATAAATGAAATTTCCTTTTTGAATGAATAAATGCCTCATTTAATAATTTAGATATAGAAAACACATGCACTAATTTGGTTATTTTGGAATAATATAGATTATTAGATTTAAAATATAATTAATAATAATAACCATTGATAATATATCCATTTTAAAATTATTTTTAATATTGGTATATATTAAGGGTTATGATAAAGATTAATAAACACAGACAGAAGAAGTGATGACTTTGACCAGAATGATCCTACCCTATGAAGTACATTTATTAGTGCTTTCAAGGGAGATGGAATCAATGGTATTTTATATTGACCAATCCCAATATAAGATTCAATAACTAAATCTTGAGTGAAACCATTTATGGGAGAAGTTCAATCTTATCATGATCACGACCCAAATCATGTTTGCCGAACCACCCCAAGAAAGCACCACCATCACACACCTTACCCTAAAAGCATACCTTGGTGTAATAAGATGTTATGTATCTAGACCCTAGTAATATGAATTTTTATATTTTATTTTTTAATGAAATAATTATTACATTTATCCCTTTTCTTTATTACTTTATAAATTATTATATAATGATTTTTAAAAAAATTAGATCTTGACATGAAGAAATCAAAATTATATTTTTGGGAAATATAAAGTTTCAATTAAGATACACTTTTAATACATTAAATAATTTTTTAAATAAATGATATTTTAATAAAATATTATTATTATATAATAATTTTTAAATATAAATGATAATATAATTTAATGAAGTCCAATGTAACTTTTATAAGGATCAGAAAGTGGTTAATATCATAAAAATTAATATTTTTCAGTAAATAGATATTTTTATTTAAAATTTAAAATTATCATGTTTAGAAATTTTTTGATAGAATTAATATTATTTTTTAAATTAGCATGTCTAAATTATCTTATGGTGAATTTTTCATAATTTTCTGAGACATTCAATTTTTTGGATAAAATTAAATACAATATAAATATACAGTCAATATTATGACATCACAATAGCCCAAAAGTGATGTAATAAATTATATAAAAGGAATCCATGACCAAATATATATTTAACCTTTAAAATAATTAGTTTTTTAAGTTATTTTATTAAATTTAAAACCCTTTAATTAATCCTCTAAAACCTATCTTATATCTTAAGGTTTTGAAATCAATTCTTTATGAACATGACTCACTTCCACATCACCAATGGTATTATTTTAATATGTTCAGTTCTTATAATTATAAAATATTTTTAAAAAATATATTTGGAAAAATACATTAGAAAAAATAATGGTAAGCTTTGTGATTTTGATTATTTTATCATATAGAGTCCAAAACCTATGTTTTGAAATTAATAATGAAATCCCCTATCTTTTTATATAAATACCCAACCAACTTTACACTAATATTCACTTAAAAACCATTTAGAGTGTATTTAATCTCATTATACCTCTCTAAATCTCTCCCAAGGTGTTCCCAAGATCTTAAGAATCTCCTCCCAATCTTTTAGAAGCTCTCTCTCAAGGCTAGGGACTCTCTTATTTTTATTTCAAGTAATTTATTTTTACTAAGACCTTTTGATTTCTAATTGTCCATGTTGTATTGTGTTTTTAAAAATCACTTTACTAAAATTAGGATTCTCATGTGATTAGATACTACCATTCAATCTCATTCAACCCTTACATAAACTTTTATATACACTTGTTATGTTGACGAAATTATCATGTGATTTTTCATGCCAAACATTTGTGTAGTGGATACCCATCCTTATTTCCACTCAAAGGTATTAAGATTTTTGTAAATATACTTAATTTATTTTATACTTCCATTTATAAAATCAAAACTAATTAATCATATAGTTTAAAGTGATGAGAGGTGTTCTTATGTTGTATAATCCATGTGATACACAAATGCATGTACAAGATATGAATGTGATGGGTGGGCCCAAAATTATATAACCCTCCAGTACATTGGATAATATTTTTATCTTATTAGATTCTATTTATAGTTCATTATATTATATACTAAGAACACTATATTATTATGTCTCTATGGTTATCCTTGACTTATGCTTACGATGTCATGTTTTATACTTTTGCCACATTCCTATATTGTCTTGATGTTATAATCTTATATCATATATAGATGTTTATGTTTATGATTATCACACATTATATGTCACCATTACATTCATATTGAATAAAATTTATCAATTTCATCATGTTATACTTTTATTTTTCCCTTACAATTATTTATATATCACCCATTTCTTATGTACGTCCTGAGGTTATCTTGTGCGGTTTTAGAAGAGCGATGAAATTTTAAGGTCATGTTAGGTAGCTTTTAAATAATATTGTTGAATCCTTATTTCAAGTTATTATTTTATGCATCTAATTACCCAAATACACTAGGCCTTTATATATTTTGGTATTTTATTACTTGTATCTCTATACAAAAAATCATGAAATAAGGTATATAAAAGATATATGTTGTCATAAATACCATATCTTAAACTACCAAATAACGTGAACTCTAAAGAGCCTTTATTCATGATTATATTTAAAATTTTAATGTATGAATTTTATAATTTTTTTTTAAAAAATAAACTTCATTTTTTAATTCATCATAAATATATTTTCTTAAGATGAACATTTGGGATTTTTTTCAAAAACGAGGTCTTTGTATGAAAATGTTAAAATTAAATGTCCCGACACAAATTAATTTTATTTTATAATATGAAATTTATATTTATAATAAGTGTGTATAAATTATCTAATGATTGAAATACTATTTTTAGGCATTGAAAATAAATTTATTTGAATATATATTAATTACCATGGTAAAAGTAAAATAATTTTTTTTCAAATAATTAATATTATAAAAGTTATATTACTTTTATCTAAACAAATTTGATTAATATAATTTAAAATGTAACTAAAATATGATTTTTATAAACATAAAAAAATATAAAAACTCTTTAAATTAATAATCAATTGGAAATAATAATAAAAACACTTAATATATAAAAAGTAATTTTTCAATAAAAACATTTTTTATATTTTCATTTAGATGTTAATTTTATCATATTTGGAAATTGAATTAGTTTAAATGGATAAACAATTCATATTCATGACATCAAAATTTGGCAGTAATGGTTATCTTATATTTTTAGTAATAAAATAATTACCATGGTTATTTTTTAATCAAGATTATTAAGGGTAAAATGGGTAAATGAGGTATCTTGAATTTATAATAATGAAAAGGTCACAAACACATTATAGAAAGCATTATTAGGTAAGAAATTCATAACTAAATGCTTCAATTACCATTTTTCTACCTAATTCACCAAACCCACCTAACACCCATGCAATTCTATTCCCACCACTTACCGAGCTTAGTTTTCAATAAAGCCCCTCGTTTTTCACCTATAAAAGGCATCGCTCACCACCCATTCAATACAGAAATAAAAAGTAGGATTACTCTTGAAAATATTACCAATTTACTTCCCCTATAATAAACTTTAACCCTCATAAAATTCTATTCATAAAATATTATCCTGATCCTTTATTTTCTAAGGAATCCTCCAAGAGAAACCCAAAGTTCTCAACATAAGTTCAATATTTTAGTAAATATATTTTTATTTTATCTGTACATTTAAAATTTATTTTTCAAAATATTATATGATGAATTAATTATTTATAATTTACTTAATTTTTTTATATCATGTAAATAAACACTCTCCACCTTTCCCCTTTCCCTTATGAAAAACGAAATCATTATTCGTGCGTTGGGCGAACTACCACCTCCACAACAAAAAATGCTTCATTTTCCATCACCACATCAAAAGGATGGATATAAGGATGGGATTTAAGGATAAAAATTATTTTTATGATATAATTAAGGTAACTTTATGAAAAATTTTAGAACTTATTAATGATATGATCAACAAATGACCATCATTAATTTAGTTGTATAAAATAAGCATACTGAGTGGATAATATTTTATTCAAATTATTTAATATTTTAAAATCCATTAATTATTTTTATAATTAATTAAAGTTATGATAAATCAGAATAATAAAAACTAAATAATATAATTATGCTTCTTGTATAATTATATTTCAACAAAACCATCTCATAATCATTCCTTAAATTAGGGTTTGTTAATGTTTTGGTCAATTTAATCACCTACTTGAACAATCCTATGAATTTATATAATGAAATAATATGGGAAAAATAATTATTGGTATAATATTATATAAATGTATAAATATTATTATTTTTTTGGGTTTTTAGGCATTATATAAATATTTAATTCATTTATTAAGAAAACACAGATTGTCAAGAATCACAGAAACATGCTTGCTATTGATTTTATCTTCAAGGATAAAGAATAAAACACTCATGAAATTTTTTTTAAACATCATAAATAGTTATAAATAATACCTAATAGTAACTTTAATGATCTATTAATGATGAAATTTGGAATAATAATGAATACAAACACAACTATTATGAAACCAATGCAAATGATCAAAACTATGAACACATGTGGTGGAAAATTAATAAAATTAATGAAGAGAATGAATATTTATGAATAGTATGAATGAAAATGTATATAATTAAGGTTATAAATTATGATATTAAGATATATATACATATATATATATATATATATTTGTGATACATGAGTTTAAATTATGTTTGTGTAATTTAGGATAAGAGGTAAGGGTTTTCATCTCAAATTCATCTCTCTGGGACATGTTTGGTATTATTCACATAACTCACTTTATGTGGTGTATATAATGATTATTTGAGATGTTTTACCATGAAATACATTTATTCAAGAAATTTAAGGATCACTTTTAATCCTTATATTTCAAGGGATTTTGATTGAATTTCTACCTGATCTATATGTGGGTGTTTACCATCTCAATTTTATTTCTTTGGGACTCATGTTATATTAATCATCAATTTTATTTTTTATGGTGCATACATTATTGGAAATACATTTTTACATATTACTCATGAAATTTATCAAACTTAAAATTCTATCTTTTTATCCATACCACATTTTGTTTTGGTTTAAGAGTAATGAAAACCACTGTAAAACTCAATCTTTTCCTTGGTGAAAAAAACTATCCAATGTTTTGGTAAAGTAAAAGTGTATGTAATTTCCTAGAAAATAAATCCTTATCAAGATACTAAAAAGTGGCTTTAGATTTATCGTAGATGCACCTAGGGGTAATCTCCCAAAAAGTGTTGGTTGAGAATTTACTCAATCATCACCTTGATGGACGATGAGTGGGCCTAATATGACACACATGAGAAGACACTCTCAAGGTATATGATTTAGAATATTCACACACTCTTAATGATCCATGATAAAGGATTTTTCCTACCATTTCCTTTCTCTCTTAGAAATTCAAACTATTGAACCCAATTATTATCTTTTATGTATAACTCAAAACATTTAAAGTACCCTCACCCCTATATTTCTTTGATGAGGTTACTTCATATTAATTTGATGATACCCTACAACCTATAAGTTGATTAAGGGATATTATCAAAAATATCCTAATTATTCCATTGAATTTGGATGTATTTGTTTTTTATATTTCTCATTATATGGATCACTATGTTTTATACAATAAGTGATTCCTTAGGGTATGGTATGAAAGGTAGTGATCAATCTAATGGGGAATTCATTTAACTTAATCTAGTGTTGGGCGAGCCTTGAATTATATAGCCCCTTGATGCATTGAAAGGTCTCATGAGTCAAAATAGGTTTGGTTTTAGAATATGGATCTTCCCAAAATAGGAATGTGTCTTAGAATAAGGTCTTGGAAAAAAGTTTTGATGTTCAAAATTTTCATGAACTCCATCCCTCCAAAGGCACCCCTCTTAGGACAATAATGAAGGAAAAGAGATAATAACCCCCAAGTCCCACCTCAAGTAGGCCAAAAGTTAGAAAAAAGCACCGAGGGTATAGAAATCTCAAAAATGGGAGGAATTAACCTCTATAATAATAGGACTAGGTTATATGATAAATAAACTGCCAGAAAGTCCCTGAAATGGTATAAAAATGAAACTAAAACCATCCTTCAATGCATGAATAAATAAAAACATATAGATAAAAGTTTCTAAATAAATTCCCAAAAGAAAATATAAGGCATCAAAATAACAAAAACTCTAAATCTAGATCTAGAAATGTCTAGCACAATCCATGTAGTCCTCCTAAAAACCTAAAAACTGTTTATATATACATAGGATGAGCATAAAAATATACTTAGTAGGGTAACCAAAATCTTTGATGCACATGTGAAAAGAGCATACTAATGCACCCATGAAGAAACAATAGGACCAACATCACATAAAAAACTTAACCAACCAATCCCATCTTCACTAGGGAACACTCACATAATAATTCAATACATGTATAATAACATAATAAGAAGCATATTGATAAAGGGTAACCCACACTTCTTTCCACTAGGATTCCTCTCTCTCACACCCCAATGTAATATACCCCAGTGCTCCTATATATTCCATATATCAAATTATACAAATCAACCCATATGCAATTACCCATCACATCACATCTCACATGAATAATCTTGGGCTATCACATCACAAATCTCTCTAAGAAAACTGGGCGATCAAATCATAGTCATAAATATAATAGTAGGGTATCATTAACATGAAGGAAAAAAACCTTAGGCCCTCCTCCTACCATGCGTGAACCCCACAATAAGCCATCTCATCACATCTCACCTCATTATAACTCACCCGAAGACACCTAAGCCGTCACATCACATCACGTATCAATAGTGCAATTTTGACTTTTGACCATTATAGCCCATGAATGTCAACATTATTAGGAAGATATAGAGGGAAATAATGGGTATCCATCTATCCATACCCACCATCGGGATATTGTGAAAACACCCATAAAAAATATGGTTGTTCATTGGAATAAATCAACATGGGTGGGGTGTGTATAGAAATTATAAGGAAATAAAATGTACATATAGAAAACCACACATAAGCCCAACCCATGGGTTCATAACAAAAACAGAAACCAACTCAAAATATCACCACTTAACCTAACATCACCACCAATTTTTCTTCCACCTCTAAATGCACATCACTACACAATAATCCACAGGCAACATTTCACTTTTAATCTTTTTTATAAACTTAAGACTTCTTTTTTGATTTCAAATTACTAACAAATTCCAACATCCATCCCATTCATTTCATTATTCAACACATTTAATTTAATATTAAACATCAAATATATTTAACCACACATCCTATTTTTATTTCATTCCTTATCCATTTCCATACCATTAACAAAACTAGCCCATTAATTTCAATTATAATATTATCATTTAATACCAATACTACCTAGATGACTATCACAAAAGAAAACACACACAAATAAACATCCCATCACCCTCATCAATCCAACTAACACCACATCACCACTATCCACAACTATATCCACTTCCTCATTACCAAAACTACATCAAAACCACTTTTATATCACAACCACCCCATAACATGAACACAAAACACATCACATAACCATCACACATCACAAATGAACTTAACCACCCAATATCACAGCCACACCACACCACATACACCCCAAATCATAATCAAACATCACAACACATTTTTTTACAAAAAATAAAACATTTTTCAAAGTATATAGGGGATTTTAATCAATTCCACTTTATTTCAAGGGCATTATCACACAAACCTGAATATCCTTGGGCAAACTTTTCATTAACCAGATATAAGTGATTAGAAAATTAAATTTAATATGATTTCAACAAACACACCAAACAATTTTTCACAACACATTTCAAATAAACACAAATAAATCACCCAACAATTATAATTTTTAGTGATACATTTATCCTATACAATCAAAATATCAATAATAATATAAAAGCTCTAAAAATATGCGATTAAAACCCTTTACTATTAAATTTAAACTTACCATTTCATTATCTTTATTAGGCTAGTTAAAAAAATCTTCCCATATATAAAAAATAGTAAAACCCCTCCTATATGATACAACTAGATGAGAAAAGAAGAAAACCTACCTAAAATAAAGATTTCCAATCCTGTATGCAAGGTTGGATTAATAAGGAACAAACACTGATGAAAAAATTAATAATAATTCCTTATTCATCATAGAACACACAATCACATCATTAAAATTTTCAAAACATCATTAAAACATTTATTCCTAGACAAAAAACCATCTTGGATGAGTAAATAAGGAGAAAAGTAAGGGAAAAACATGAGGGAAAAATCAATTAAATCACCACAGTCGATCTCTGAAGGTTAGGGTCAAAAGAAACTGATTATGGGTTAAAATAGCTCTTTGGGATGAAATTGGTTTTCCTAAGAAGCAAGAGAATAGTTAGAGAAGTGATCAGGTATGAGGGTTTTTTTTGTACCCATCTAAGAAAAAAAAGACCACATCATAGCCCTTGGACCATGGCACAGTTCTGATAAATACTGAAGAAACTATAGAGTAACACCCCTCACTACACCACAAACCTATCGGTTAAATACCCTCTAGGATTTGTGGCTATACTTTCACCATAGATCCAATAAAGATGGGAAAAAAATGTAGGAGGAGACACCACACTGTATACCCAAGACCTGGAAGTGGCTATGCCGTAGCTGGGTACTCCATGGTGCATCAATACCGATTTTGGAAGAATCATTTAGAACTCCTCCTTCGATCCCCTACACCAAAACCTACTTCTCCACACCATAGGGAATAGAGGGATACACTACATCCCTTACTCTATGGTTCACGAACCCACCAAATGGAAATATCACCAACAACACATATTGAATACCCTATGCCAAAACAACCATCTCCTACACCATAATGGCCACCCCTATAGTGCAACCCTAGGATCCATGCTATAAGGATAATTGTTGATGGAATTTCTAATCTCCAACCTCCAATTTTCCATAAAACTACCATCAGAACCTCCTTTGGAAACCTCAACCTATAGAATTTAAATAAACTATTAGCCCATGAGGTCTTGTCCATTACATTATATACATATCAAACTATTATTACCCCCAAGATTCAAATTCAACTCTAAAGGGAAAGAGAGAAAAGGTCTAGAAAACCATCCCCTGAGATACCTCTCAAGGATATTGTTACAACCAAACACTTCCACTAACCAAATACACTAAGCCCAAAGCTAAAAAAATTCACTAGGAATCCCTCAAAACTATATTACCATGAAACTATACATCATATGAAAACGACCACCCTTTTTACATATCCAACCGCACCACCATATCATCCCCCATAATTCCAAATCCAAAAATCACCACTACCATCACAAAACCAAGTTCCCAAGAACACAATTCAAAGAATTTCATCTTCCATGTCAAGATATTATCTAATTTGGGTGGAACTGACTCATACACATAGTTTTAATCATGCCAAAGTATAACATTATTTGATTAGTAATTAGGTCTCCCATATTCATATTTTTGAAGCTTAAGTAACACATCACATCAAGGAAAATCACATCTCATAACCAGCAAGATTTAAAACATTACATCATCAAGTAAAAAAGAACAAGAAAAACATGAAAAATCTCAAAACAACTATGGGAATTGGGCACAAATATGCATCTCTCACTCCTAAGTAATATCCTCTAGGACAACATGCCTCCATAGCACAAAAAACAAAGTAATGGTCTATACACACATCACCTTCTCTTGATGATCATGAATCCCAATTAGTCACTCCGAAAACATTATGTCATACTCAATATCCAAATCCCCCTAGAAAATGTCATGTGATTCATCATGTAAATATTGATAGAGATAATAGATATATAGGAAATAACGAATCTGGTCTATCCATAGTGGAAGTTCCAAATGATAATCAACCTTTCTGATGCATTCCAACACCTTAAAAGGCCTAAAAAACTATAATGAGTATGACATGCCACCTTTTTATTATATACATTTACATTACATTGTACAAACAAAGGATATTTTAAAGTTTAGTTTCTTGGAAAAAAAGTACATAATACAAGAAAAATTAAAACATTATTCTGAAAAACTTGATTGTAATCTTAATTGGTTCATCCTAAGAACTTTTACTACAACTGATAACCTGGGTAAATACATCAAAGTAAAGGGTGAGCATATGGATCAATATGGTAAAATAAGGGAAACAATTTACATGTGATCTTGAGAAATATCAATAAGAACTTGATGAATATCATAAAGGAATGATAAATAGACATATAATAACAATAATAATAACTTGAATTATAACTTGAAAATGTTTCTACAACATTTAAATAAGACATTAATAAGCTTATTACCAATATTTTTCACTGAGGTGTCATAAAAATTACTAAGGTTATTCACCATGGTATCGTAAAACATGTCATCTATAGAGATTATATCCTTTACCCAATGAATTAGTGCACTATCAGGGTGAATATTTAATATGTATTAATTAATTTGATCCACATATATCATAATAAAAAATTTCATAAATAACACATGGAGAATAAAAGAAACATATTTCATATAAAAACCATGGCATTTTATAAAGTGCTTAAAGAAAAGATCTTCATGTCATTTATAACCCACAAAAAGATAATTAGGGTTTTAAGTATGTTAGTTATTGAATCAAATAAATAATTTTTACATTTATGAATACATATAAAAAATAAAGAGTTTTGGGTATTTACATAATGAAAATAAAAATGAATTTCTTGAGGAGAATAGAGAAATTTTGAGAAGTAAAATTGATAGTATAACGTATATAAAACCTGGTTTTAGAAAAGGGTAAAAAGAGAGGGAAAAAGGGTCTACCATTAATAAAAGATTATTAATACAATAAATATATATAATAAAATGGTAATAAGAATATATTTTGGAAATTTAATATACATTCCACATAAAAAGGGAACCTGAAAGAAAAAGAGAAGTTGAGATTTCCCTTACCTTAAAGAGTAACCCCCAAAACAAGAATATTGGGACTTTGGGGGCTTAAAGACACATTGAGAGGAATCATTAGGAGGAAAAAGTATCATATATTCATGAAGGATTAATTGGGAGTGAAATGAAATTAATAAATTGGAGGGTATTTATAGCAAAAGTGGGGTATTTGTTTATTGATTTGTAAATAAAGGCTTTAGACACCTAGGTAGGGGTCAATGCAAAAATGGGCTTTACCATGGTATTTTACCATAAAATTGGAAACTTGGATCATATTTTATTTCATTTTATCCCACAAGAGTCGACCAAAATTTTATATTACTTATTTTTGAAATAAAAATTAACGTTTTCATAAAATAACATTTTTAAAGTTGAAGTTTCCATTTTCGAATTTGGAAAGTAAATTATATATTTTTAAAATGATTAAAATATATTAAAATACTTGATATTAATAAAATAAATTATTTTAAGTCATAGGTTGAATTTAATTAGTTATTACATCATTATTACATAATTATGAAGTCATTAAACATACTGAAAAACTCAAACTATATTTTTACTGTTCATGAAAAATTTAAGTATTTTAGAAAATTCTCATAAATTCACTAGAACCTAATTTCAACATGATGATTTTAAAAATATTATTTATTTTTTCTTAATAATTTTCTAAATATGATAATTTTTACTTAAATATAAAAAATCTTATTTATTAAAAATAATAGTATATTGAAAATGCATAGTAAAATTTCTAGCACTTGAAAAAAATAAAATTATTTTATCATTTATTTTTAAATAAGAGTGTTTTAATAATATTATTTATTTAAAATAAATATTATTCATAATACCTATGTTTTTTATAATAAATATATCTTTTTTTAAAATTACAATTTATATTCAAAAAATCAATTTATCAAATTCCATTTCAATTTTATTAAGAAAAACTATTCTTAAAATAGAAATGATGAAATAAGAATTTTATTTATACAAAGGGATAACAATTTAATTAAATAAGGCCTCTAATATTAACCACTTATAAAACCCACATACGACCTAAGGGTGAGGAGTTCTATGGTGATAGACTCATGGGGTGACTTAGCTAACATTGCCCGAGTGGTAATTTCCACTAACTTAAACTTCTTCCATCGATGATTTTACTCAAGCCTCACTTATTGAATCTTGACTTGGTCTTGGTCAAGATAAAAACCCAGTGAAACTTCCTACCTCCCAAGTTTGTACAAATGGGCTTTGTAAGACATGACACTACCAATTGAGTCCATCGTTTCTACTTTCTTCACTAATTTTCCCTTATTATTTCTACTAATAAACACAAATTATAACATTAAAATCATTATTAAGAGAATTATTTACAATGGTATCAGTAACCAACTATCATAATTGATCAATGGTCATATAATGGTCGAAACCCAATGGTCACATTTCAAATTATACTCACTTCATTATTAAAGTGATATATTTATGTTGAGTACAAAATATTATAATAGAAATTTTTAGGAAACAAAAATTATTCAAAAAGTTAGGGCTGTTGCATTATCCCCCCTTAAGAAATTTCATCCCTAAAATTTCAACTCCTTCCATAATTTGAGAAAATTCATGGGTACTTTTGCCTCATTGTCTCCTTTGGTTCCCATGTGGTTTCTTCATATTTTTGGTTCCTCTACAACACTTTAACGAGGTGGGTAGTCTTGTTGTGTAGAGACTTGTCTCTACAGCCCAAGATCTCCACTAGATGATCCTCATAAGAGATATCATGTAAAAATTATACCACTTTAGAATTTTCTACATGCGAAGGTTTAGGTATGTATTTTCTCAAGAGTGATACATGGAAAACATCATGAACTTGGGTTAGGTTTGGTGGAAGTGATAGCCGATAGGCCACTAATCCAATATGAACAAAAATTTCATAGGGGACAATGTACATAGGGCTAAGCTTCCCTTTCTTCCCAAATTGCATGACTCTCTTGCAAGGTTAAATTATAATGAAGAATTTGTCTCCAAAATCAAACTCTAAGTCCCTTCGATGCTTGTTAGTATAACTCTTCTGCTGACTTTGAGCAGCCTTTATGTGTTGTTGGATAACCTGAACCTTTTTTGTCATCTCTTAAATAAGATCAGGTCCAATAAGCTTTCTATCACCATCTTCATCCCAACAAGTAGGAGTTATACATTTCTTCCCATATATAGCTTCATAGGGTTCTATTTGAATACTCGAATGGAAGCTATTATTGTATGATAACTCAAATAATGGGAGATGTTGATCTCATCCACCTTTAAATTCCATTGAGTATGTTATCAACATGTACTTGTGTGTTTGGATAGTCCTTTTAGATTGGATATCCGTTTGGGGGTGATAGGCCATAATGAAATTCAATTCAGTATTTAGGGCATGTTGAAGAATTCTCCATAATTTTGATATGAACCATGTATCATGATAAAAAATGATAGAAAGTGGAACTCCAAGAAACCTCACCACTCCCTTTACGTATATCTTAGTAAGTTGGTCAAGAGATAAGTCTTCCTGAATAGTGATGAAATGGGAAGTCTTGGTGAGACAATCCACTATAACCCAAATAACATTGTTTCCTTTGTATGTTTTTGGGAGGATAGTGATAAAGTACATAGTCATATTATCCCACTTCAATGTTAGTATGGGTAGTGGTTGTAATACCCCTTTAAGAATTTTTCTCTCTCCCTTCATTTGTTGACACACCAAGCACCTTGTAGTGAAGTCATAAATCTCCCTTTTCATGTTATCCCACCAATAATTATCATGAAGGTCCCTATACATTTAAGTGCTTCCAAGATATATAGATAATGTAGAGCTATGAGCTTCATCCATCAAATCATTTATTTCTACAATATATGGAACGCATATCCTTGAATGAAATTTTAGTACATATTCTTGATCAATATTGAACTTAGGAAACATCCCATTATTCACATCCTCTATCTTCTTCTATAATAAAGAATATTATCTTTATGATTTCTTGATCATCTCTAGTAATGACGGTTGAGAAATAATTTGGGATAGGTTTGATGATGTCCCTTCCCTTATGATTACCATTTCTAGTTTTACTAGGACTTTGATCAAAGTGTCTCCTTGAATCATCATCATTTCTAGTACAATAGGGTCTTTTATACTTAATGCATCAATGACTCTGTTTTCTCTTCTGAGATAATAATGAATTGAAAAGACATAGTATTTAAGAAGTTACAACCATCTCCTCTATCTCATGTTCAATTCCTTATTTGTGAAAATATACTTCAAACCTTGATGGTCTGTGTATATATCACATTTCTCCTCATAAAGATACTTCCCCTATAAATTTAGAGAAAAAACAACTGCAATAATCTATAGGTCATGCGTAGGATAATTATGCTCATGAGGCTTTCACTATCAATATGCATAAGAAATCAACTTTTCATTTTTCATTATGGAACACCCAATCCCTTTCAGAGATTCAATGCTAAAAATATTTAATACTTATCTGATAGAGGGTAATGTATAAGGTGAAATAACCAATCAATTCTTTATATCTTGGAATCTTTCTTTACAATCCTTTATCCAGATGAACTTTTTCCCTTTTTGAGTTAACTTGGTTAGTGGATTATAAATTCATGAATTTTTTTCACAAACCTCATATAATATCCTACGAAACTGAGGAAACTACGAATCTTAGTTACTATTGTAGGATGAGGCCACTCCTCCACAAACTTTGTCTTGGTATGGTCAACTAATATTCCTTCATTGGTTACAATGTTACCAAATAAATTAACTTTTTAAACCAAAATTCACATTTTTCGAACTTTCTAAATACCCTCTCCTTTCTCAGAGTTTTCAATATAACCCTTAAATGATCCTCATACTCCTCAAAACTTTTTGAATATATCATAATATCAATAATAAAAACTAACAAAAAGTTATCAAGGTATCCCTTAAAGAATATATTCATCAAATCCAAAAAAAAACAGAAGGTGCATTAGTCATGTCGTAGGGCATAACAACAAACTCATAATTCCCATACCTTGATCAAAAGGAAGCCTTTGGAGTCTATTATTTCTTCACCCTTGATTTATGATAATCAGATCAAAGATCAATCTTAGAGAAGAATTGATCCCCATGAAGCTGGTCAAATAAATAATCAATCCTTGGAAGAGGGTACTTGTTCTTCACTATGATCTCATTAATTTCTCTATAATCAATGCATAACCATATCGATTAATCCTTCTTCTTCATAAAGAGAATGGGTGTGCCCTGTGGAGACACACTTGGTTGGACAAACCCATTATCCAAAATATCTTGAAGTTGTTTCTTTAATTCTTCAAACTCTACATTTTCCATACTATATGGGGTCTTTGATATTGGCTTGGATCAAGGCATGATTTCAATGGAGAACACTACCTCTCTTTCTGAGGTAGGTCCAGGTAAATCCTCAGGAAATATGTCAATGTATTTCTAAATGATTGGGAAATTATCTATTTGTATACTTTAATTTACTTTTTTATCTTCACCGATCATCTCCATAAATAAGTCTATGATAGGTGCTTCTAGATAAAGCACAAGTTGAGATATCTATCCTTTGAATATAACTATAGGTTGTCTATTCCAGACAACTATATTTTTCTGGATTCTATAGTTGATCTTATAATTATACTTTGAGATCCAATACATCCCTAGTATAGTGTCAAATCTAGCATAGTAATGAATACTATATTTTTGTTGAGATTTTTCTCACCAAAGTGTATACTAGAGTTTCTAAACACTATTTATGCTTGAATAATCCCTCCATGAGTGTATAATTCTATCAATTTAGGGATTGATTCTATATTATTTTCAAACTTGGAGGAAATAAATGAATGTGTAGAACTAGAATGAAACAAAGTACTGGCTATATTTTAGAGAACAAATAGAGTACATTCTACCACATTATTTGAAGATTTAACGTCAGGTGTCATGATAGAAAAAGCCCAAACTTGTCCCTTATTGTATACCGAGGTTGGTGGTGATTACCCTATGTTAAATTTATATTTGGATAGTGATTGGAAAAGTTCCCATGCTATCCAAACATAAAGCCTGAATTTAGGATGGGCCTGAACTATCTTCCCTTTATCATTAGTTTTGAGAATTTAAGGATTCAACACACTATGATAGTTCTGATAAATATGGATGTCTCTTCCACACTTGTAATACTTTCCACTCCTGAGAAAGAAGTTCCCCAAATTCTTCTTCCCACATTTGTTTCATATGGAAAGTTACATTTTCTTTCCTCATATTTCATGATCAAAGTTACTCCCTAAGACTGTATCCATTGATCTCTTCTTTTCATTTTATCTATTTGACCACTTCGTCTCCCTGAACTCTAGTACAATCTTTATAGAACTTCAAACCATCTTTTCATAGTTGTCATAGTATTGATTGGAAAGATTCTTCTATATATGGGGTCTTAGTCCACCAAAGAATCTATCAAACTTTCTATTATAATCTATGAAAATCATATAGGTGTAGTGATAAATTCTTGAAAACATAATCTCATAGATTCCCATAGATTCATTTTCCTTCTTCTTTAGCTCTATGAATTCATTCTCCATTTTTGTTCACATTGAATGTGGGAAATATTTTTAGAAAAAGGTTCCCATGAACTATTCCCACTCCATATATTCAATCTAACTTCTTGGATTCATGTTTTTAATTAGTTACCACCACTGATCAGATTCTCCATATAAGCAGTACACAACCAGGGTGACTTTCTCTTATTCCAAAAAATGGAGTGAAAAAAATATCTTTTCTATAGAGCTTATCCATTATTAAGAGATAAATGGGTAATTAGATCCACTTAAAGAAGGGAGTCGTTGACACATAAAGGACTAAATGTAATGTTGTTACCTTTTAGGGGAATCTAGTCTCTCAACTTGATTCAATTTATTATTCATAACTTGAGTTATTTGATTCATCATCCTCTTGAAGTTTTCCATTCCGGCTTCCATCGTAGGGTCGTCAGTGGCTAGTCTGTTGTGCTCACCATTTACACGGTTTCTCATATTTCTTACCATTTTATAAAATAAGAAAACCTTAGTGAGAAACATGTTTCTTCTAATAATATAATAATTCTAAATTAATTTTTATTCCTTAAAAAATAATGCTTAAATATTTTATTCATTAACAAAAATTACATTTTCTATAAATCCTTTATAATGGTTCATAAAAAGCTTGTGATTAACCAAGCATATCTCCCAAGAGTGTAAAAATAGGAGTGAAACAAGACCCATTATCATGCACCATCTCCTGTTTGAGTCTAGATCAAAGTGGTGTTTTTAGGTTTCACCCCTAGATACATCTGTTCTAGATCTAAATCCACTTGTTCATATCCTGATAGGGATTTCCTTGCTCAGAAATCACTTACTTAATCATTTAAAAAAATACCATGTTGTTTTACTATATTTTAAAATTTTTGTAAGGTCCCTCCTTATGTTTTCAAATCCCAATTTCCATAAATAACTAAAACTTATTTTAATATCAACTATGACATTCTACCTTTTTATTACATAACTTTACATTACATTGTGTAAAGAGATGATATTTTAAAGTTTATTTTCTTGGAAAAAAGGTATATAATACAAGAAAACTTAAAAAAATATTCTAAAAAACTTAGGATCCTTAATTGGTTCATACTAATTACTTTTACTGCAACTCATAACCTAGATAAATACATCAAAGGAAAGGATGATCATACGGATTAGTAAGAAAAAACAAGGGAAACAATTTACATGTGATCTTGAGAAATATAAATAAGAACCCGAGGAATATTTTAAAGGCATAAGAAAGAGGAATATCATAATTATAAGAACATGAATAATAACTTGAAAATTTGCATACAACATTTAAACAAGACATTCATAAGCATATCACCAAGGTTTTTCATCAAGGTGTCATAAAAATTACTAAGGTCATTCACCAAGGTATCATAAAATATGTCATCTCTAGAGATTAAATTATTTACCCAATGAATTAGAGAAATATCTGGGTAGGCCCTTCATATGTATTAATTAATTTTATACACATATATCATAATAAAACATTTCATAAATATCCCATTGATAATAAAAGAAATGAGTTTCATATAAAAACCATGACGTTTTATAAAGTTATTAAAGAAAATATATTTATGTCATTTATAACCCACATAAAGAGAATGGAGATTTTATGCATGTCAGTTACAAAATAAAATAAATCATTTTTAAATATTTTTGAATAAAACTGGAAAATAAATAGGTTTGGGTATTCACATAATTAAAATAAAAGGGAATTTCTTGAGGAGAAGAGAGAAATTTTGAGAAGTAAAATCAGCAACATAACAGGTATAAAACATGGTTTTAGAAAAGGGTAAAAAGAGAGGGGAAAAGGGTATACCATTCATAAAAAACTCTTAATAAAGTAAAGGGATAGAATAAAATGGATAAAATATTATAGTTTTTTAATTTTAAAGACATTCCACATAAAAAGGGAACTTGAAAGAAAAAGCGAAGTTGAGATTTACCTTAACTTGAAGAGTAACTCCTAAAAATCGAATATTAGGACCTTAGTGTCATGAGGAAAACTTATGAGGTAAAAATATCTAAGATTAATGGGGTATTAATTTGGAGTGAAATTAAATGAAGAAATGGGTGGCTATTTAAAGAAAAAGTGGGGGATTTGTTTATTAATTTCTAAATAATGGATTTAGACACATAGGTAGTAGTAAATGAAAAACCGTGGGTTTTCCCTTAGTATTGGACAATTGGATCATATTTTATGTCATTTTATCCCAAAATATTCTACCATAATTTTCTATTAATTATTTTGGTATGGAAAATTAATGTTTTCATAAAATAACATTTTTAAAGTTAAAGTTTCCATTTTAGAATTTGGAAAGTAAACTATATATTTGGAAGTTGATTAAAATCTATTAAAATAATTGATATTAATAAAATGAAGAATTTTAAGTTTTGTGTTGTGTTTAATTAGTTATTACATAATTATCACAAAATTATGAAGTCATTAAACATGCCGAAAAACTCAAACTATATTTTTACTATTCATAATTTTTTTTTGTATTTTAGAAAATTATAATAAATTCTCCCAATCATAATTTTAATGTATTGATTTAAAAATTGTATTTATTTTTTCATAATAATTATCTAAATATGATAATTTTTACTTTTAAATATAAAAATCCTTATTTATTAAAAATAATAGTGGATTGAAAATGCATATTAAAATTTATGACACTTGAAAAAAATAAAATTATTTTATCATTTATTTTTAAGTAAGAGTGTTTTAATCATATTATTTCTTTAGGAAAAATTATTAATAATACCTTAGTTTGATATAATAATTATATCATTTTTTAAAAGTTCAATTTTTATTTGAAAAATTAATTTATATAGTTCCATCTCAATTTTATTAAGAAAAACTATTCTTAAAACAGAAATTATGGAATAAAAATTTTATTTATAAAAAGGTCTTACACTTTAAATAACTAGAGACTTGTAACAAAACCACATATAACACCCTCATATGACCTAAGGTTGATGTGTGCGATGGTTATAGGCTCATGGGGAAGCTCAGATAATATCGGACGAGTTGTAATTTCCACTAACTTGAACTTATCCCATAGGCGATTTCATTCAAGCCTCACCTGTTGAAGCTCGACTTGGGATTGGTCTAGAGAAAATCCCAATGATGCTACCTACCTCCCAATTTCTAAAAAATATGATTCATATGGAATGAATCTACTTGTTGAGTCCACTGTTTCTCCTTTCTACATTAAATTTCCTTTGTCATTTTTACTTATAAACACTAATTATAAAGTTAAAATAATTATTAAGAGTATTGTTTCCAATGTTCGTATTAACAAACTTTTGTATTGACAAAAGTTTATATAATAGTCAAAAATCGATGGTCACATTTCAAATTATACTCACTTCATTATTGTTGATATGTTTTTTTTGTTGAGAAAATATAGTATAACACACATTTTCAAGAATCAATTATCATTAAAAAAGTCTAGGTCGTTACAATGAGAGCTCACCTCCTACCAAACCACAAATGCCCACATTGAGTAGAGACCTTCAAGAACACATGGTCTCTAACATTAAAATCCATGGGTATCCTCCTATGATTGAAATAATAATTTTTCTAATCCTGTGTTACTATTATTATTTTATGAGAAACCTGAACCTTTTCTGCCATGATCTACAAACATGATGATCGAGAATTGTCGACACCCCAACCTCTGTACAACATAATAGAGAATGACATGAACTCTCATATAAAGACTAAAATGGGTCCATTATGATAGATGAGTGATAGTTGTAATTATAAGTAAACTCAACCAAGGTAAGTTCTTTTCCAAAGATCTACCAAAATATAAGATGCACAACCACAACCTATCCTCTAGAGTTTGGATAGTCCACTCCACCTACCCATCAGTCTGAGGGTGGAAATAAATTCTAAGGAATAACTGTCTTTTAAAATCCTGATAAAACCCCCTCTAGAATCTTGAACTAAGATTAGTGTCCCAATCCAAGGAAATGGACCTTGTAACTCTATATTACTATAAAACATCATCCATGTACCACCTATCAAAAACATCCATGGTGCCCAACTCCCTTATCGCTAGGAAGTGATTTGACTTTGTCAATCGATCCATGATTACCTAAATAGAATCAAGAACTCTCTAATATATGAGTAGCCTTGTGATGAAGTCTGTCGAGATGTCATCCCACTTTTACTCAGGAACACCCAAGGGATGCAACAAACCTCAAGGAACACAATTTTCTACTTTTACTTACTATCAAACTGGACATCGAGCCACAAACTCTACCACTTATCATTTCCTCCCGGGCCAAAAAAAGCCGCATCCTTAACCCATGGTAAATCTTATATACTCCTAGGTGTACCAATAAATGTGAACTATGCAAACCAGGAAGGACTCCCTCATGTATTTACACCAGAAAAAACAACCTCCCCTAAAACAACATTCGATTATAACTATCCACCACCCATATCCCCAAATAATCACCATATAAAATATGATCACACATCACCTATACTTACATGTATTACCACTGATACTCTTCCACCTACTAAATTAGATAATACCACACTATCATTTGAAAAATAAACCTCCACAATCAACCACCCTTGCATCTAAATGAAGGGCTGTCAACTTCTCCATCACCCTTCAAGAATATCCAAAATACTAAAAAAACATCCTTCCATGACTTCATACTCATTTTTTTATCGAAAATATTAGAATTTAATGAGGTTTATGATATATTTTAGTAATGGTCCTGAAGAAACTCAATCCACCTCTGCTACCACCTATTCAGATCATGTTGAGAAAAGATATACCTCAAACTCTTATGATCTGTGAAGACTAAAAATAATTCCCCAATGAGGTAATGCCACCATATAATCTGAATAAATGCAAACTATACTAGCTATAGTTCATGGGTCCCATATTTAAACTCATAGAGATGAAAATACCTAGACCCATAATAGATCACATCTTTTTGATGCATCAAGACGCATACCATTCCCAGACATGAATCATTATAAAACACCTTAAACAACTCCCCTTCCTATGGAAACTAAAGCAATATAGAATTGATCAATTTCACCTTTGGGAAGTGAAAAGATTATCGAAAATTATTATTTTAGATAAAAGTTAGGTCCTTCCTATAAAAAGCTATTAATGGGGCGGAAATCCATGAGATGTCAGATACGAATATCCAATAATAGCCCGTAAGACCAATGAAGCTACAAGCCTCCACCATATTATTTGGTGATTCCTAAGAAAAAAATTCCTAAACCTTTTAAGGGTCAAAAAATAAAACCCGTTAAGACAACACATACCCAATAAAATGAACCTATAATGTTTAAAACATACATTTGGACAACTTTCCATAGAGTTGGTGGCATCAAATAACCTGCAAGATAGCTTTGAGATGATCAACCTACTACTCCTATGACTTCAAGTAGATCATGTTTTTATTGATGAAAATGACTAAAAATTGTCCTAGGAACTCAAAGAACATAGATTTAATGATCCACATGAATGTAACTAGTGAATTCATGACACTAAACTCTATAACAATGAACTCAAAGTTCCCATACCTACATTTGAAGGCAGTCTTTCAGATATTTACCCCCCTCACCCTCAACTGGTGATACCCAGACTGCAAATCGATCTTAGAAAACCAACTAACCTCTATATACTAGATAAAACTATTTTATATCTTCAAAATAGAGTAATGATTCTTGATCTTCACTCGATTCAACATTTGATAGTCTATTCACAACATCAGACTACTATCCTCCTTTTTATAGAACAACACTAGGGCACCCCATGATGACAAACTAGGTTGGATAAAACCCTTCTGAATTAGATAATATATCTAAATCCTTGACTCACATAACATATAATGTTATATCAAGTAAGGATCCATTGAAATTAGAGAATCACCGAACCGTAAGTCTATCCCAAACTCAATATCATGTTGAGGGGTTAGCGTTACAACCTCCTTAGAAAAAAATCTAGAAAATACTCAAAAAATGTGGGAAACTACATAATACTTGTGTCTACTGGTTCCATATGAAACTCAACTACCAAATAAATAAGGGTCTCCACATGTCTAATTCCCACTTGACATCTCCACTCTCCAATGAAAATTGCATGCTGGCCATCCACATCTGAGAACATAACTCTCCTCCATAAGTAGTTAACAAAAACACACACACAATACAACCATTCAAATCCAAGGATGAAATCATACTACTACATATAGAGTAAGAACATATCCCTATATGATTTATGTGGACCCATAACTATTCTATACCACCGTCACACATAAAACAAGATGGTTTGGCCTCTAATTAGTATAGTCAACACCAGGGGTGTGAGAAGCCTCTATAATTCTAGTCATAGAGCATAGAATAGAGTCAATAAAATAAATGAGTGTGAATCTCTTGAATAAAACAAGGAAAAAATAAGGGTATAAGATAAGATGATCATTCCTCTAATTATATCTATCCCCTCTAGTTCTTTCACCTCCACTATACGCAACTGAACACAACCAGATCCTCTATCTCTCTACTGATGACCACCTTCACTTCCATACTTAGGATAAGGCCCCTGAACATGAGGAACAACCTAAAGTTGGCCTCTACCCACCCCATCTCCTTTTAGTAGAGCATAATTGTAGAGACCCGAAGCTTTACGTACATGGACATTACATTACATTTGCGGAATACTTAGTACATAACAAAAATACACACACAAAGGATCATAATAGTTTAGTGTCTTTGGAAACCAGGAATAAAATCTTCTAATCGTGGTGAAATATCTTCAACATCTCACATAAAGATCTTCCTCTTTTTTTTTACCTAAAACCTTTCTTTATATCTTGGGGAAAAGAAAACATAAAAGGGTGAGCTCAAATGCTCAGTAAGGGTAAACAAAAGAAATATCAATCACATCATATAAACAAGCACATAACTTTTGGAAATCTTAACCTGCAAAAGAGATCATAATTTCATAACATGGGATAAATCATGGAAGTGAAATGTAATCACAATAATCATAACTTAAAACATGAAACTTTGTGGCATTCACACATAATCATAGAGAATCATTTCTTGTTAGTCAAGACTCATTGCCAAGACTATCTTAGTGGACAAAGTCCCTTTCTGAATCGAGTAACCCTCGTTTCAGTCCTGTTTCACTGAACCGGTATAACCTACCATTTCAGCCATGTCTATCTCATGAGATATAAAATCTTTACCCAATGCATTGGAGGGAGATATAGGTCCCACCCATCTTATAATGAATCCTTTCTTATGTGTGCCACATAATCATACATCATCACATAACACATGTAACAAAAATGGGATTCTTGAAACATCATGACATCATAAATCAATTCATATAAGATAAAGGAATTCATAAAAATAATTTCATCACAACATGTTCAAATCAATGTAATAATAGGGATAAAAACATAACCCTTTATTATCTTATATGGAAAATAATTTTGATAAAACACTTGAACTCCATTCTTGAGGAAAATATCCTTTCTTCTTCAAAAACATTTTTCCTTTCATAACATGTCATACGACTTTAAAATAAAAGAAGTTGATTAAAAATAAACTAGAAAAATTGTAAAGGAAGCTTCTTGGAAATAATGTTTTAAAAATCCATTCATGCCGTATAAGTTAAAAAAAACATTCTTCTCGTTCTTTTGTCGGAAAAGTCAAAAAGTACCTCGTACGAAAAACGAAAAAAGATTCCTTTCATTTCTTTTACTAAAAACTCACCGAAGGGTAAAAATGGATTTAAACAATTATAGGTGGATGGAAATAATATTACATATTTATGAAACATTGATGTGGATGATAAAATACACCCCAGTAAATACTTACGAATAAACAATCTCGGATAAAAATGAGATTGTGATATTTCCCTTACCTTAGGTCCAATTTGCTTCGTATGTGTCCGAACCTCCTGTATAATGATTTAAATAATGTCATTGACTTATTACAGAATCATATTCATTGTTATGATATCATATATGGTTCACTTATGACATTATATTACCCGTTCTTTTGTAAATTCCATGTTAAAGAAGCGTTTTGGGTAAAATCGTTTCATTTATCGTAGGTGTTTTGACTTGTTGTTCTTGACATCATTATTACTTATATCATGATTTACTTACTTCCAGAATATAAAATATTATTTATATATCATATACATTCAGTATATATATATATATATATAATAGATAGATAAATAAAATGAAAAACACCGTTCATGGAGACGGTAGTCCGTACGTACGCATGAACGCTGTTTTTCTTTCCTTATTGTCTTGAAATGGAAGTAAGTAGATGACATACATATGTATATATATACATAAATCCAGTAGCTTTATAATGTCATATATTTCATTATTATTTCTTATATATACATTATAATCATTCTTAAATGGTTAACATGGAGAATGAATCTCATCGCGTCGTGGAGACGGTAGTCCGTACGTACGCACGAGCGATGATATCATTTCTATAAATATTGAATTGAATTGGAGTGGATTATAAAATATATCAGAATCAATATTATGTTGTAATAACTATGTATAGTTATTCTTTACACCATTATACCCATCCATGTAAGGTGGTGGTGGAAAATAGATTACACCACGGCGTGGAGACGGTATTCTGTACGTACGCACGCGCGGTGATTTCTTTTTCCGTAGGATGGATAGATGGTGAAATAGGGTTGTTTCATACTTATAATAACATATCAGTATATGAGTGATACTGATGTTATTACTTCATAATGAAACAACCTAAGAAGAAGAAGTGGAAGAAGAAATAAAGATGAAAGAATTGGTAACGGTAATTACCTCTTCTTTGAAGCGCCTCTTTGAGACCTCCTCTCAGGGCACTAAAATTGGTCTTTGAGGAAGACCAGAACCTCTAGGATGTTTCTAGGGAAGTGGAGAAGAGATTTTGGTAGGGGTTGGCCGAGCTTGAGTGCTCAAATTGGTGTGAGGAGGAGGGGGAGGAGGTGTCCTTTTATAAGGGAGGAGAGGGGCACCTTAGGAATACCTCAAAATATTATTTTATATTAATGTCAAAATTGGTTTATAATGGTTCCAAATGGTCTTATTTCGAAGCTAAAGTGGGGATGGGTCTAAATCATATCAACCAATAGGATTTAGACAAGTTTAGGTTATTATTTTAACCTTATCAATTAGATTTAACTCTAAGTTAATTAATTTAACTTTTACCGTGTCTTTTTGTTTTCTTTCACTATATGGTTAATACACTTACTATAACATGCCAAACGAACCCCAAATTGTTTAGTATTAATATATATATCCTTATCTAAGTCATTTGGCCGAACCTTAGATTTTTAGGAATAAAATAACAATTAGTAATATAATATTTGATTTAAAAACTATTTTGTGTCAATTTTGACACTATTTGATATATGATTTTTGTGAAAGTCATAACAGAATTATATGTTCGAACCAAGTTGATTAACTCAACACTAATATATCATAGTAACCTAGAAAATTAGTGTAATTCATAAAAAGTCTCAAATTACAATTATTTTGGTGTTTATAACATCAATTATGTCAATATTTCATTAATAAGATAATTACTGCATCATCTTTGTGTCATAAATAAATTAAATTATTTGATGTCTAAAAATTACAAATAAAATACCATCATGTAGGAAATATTTTTAGCTTTCTAATGAATATTTACAATCGAATTTATCTTATATATAACCCCATATTAAAAATGATTTACTTATTAAACTTTGATTTTAACTATTTTAACCCTTCTTTAAATAAATTAATAATAAATGTCCTAATCTAATCCAAGTGGGCCTAAATGGCCATATTTTATTCCTAAGTTTGTTTTTGGTCGAGTTACACTTGTCCAATAGAATTAGGACATGTGTTAGGGTAATAGTAATATCATATTTACCCTTAGTTACCCTATTTACTATTAACCGTGGTAAAAAAAGTAAAAAGTTACTATTCACCAAAAAATTATTTTCATCTCATTGAACCACATTTTAGTCCTTGATATTAACCGTGTCTCTCGGATTTTTGAAATTCCATTCACAGAAGCGGTAAAATTATGTTTTATGCAAAATTCAGTTTTTTAACCTACCACTTAGTAGTTTCACTATTCATCAAAAATTGATATTTTTCAGAACAATGCCAAAATTTCATCCCAAGCTATATTTCATATTCCGAATTCAAAAATGAAGTCTATTTTACCAAATTCATATCATAAAAGTTGCATATATTAATTTTATAATTAAATCCCGCTGTTAAAACAAATAGCGTGTTTTTAAGAAACAATATCTATCAAAAGATTGACACTTGTTTATGTCTAGTTTAAATGTGAAATTACATCCAATGACCAACATTGTATTAAATTGTAAAAATATATTCTAAATATACTTTAAAACCACTCAAATTAATAATTTATCACTATTAATTATTTTGATTAAAAAAGTTGTTTTTAATTATAATTTAGTAATTTTCACTATTCATCAGAATATGAAAGTTATCCGAAAAGTACCAAAATTTCACCTTAGGCTAAATTCGATACTCCGAATCCAAGAATGAAGTTCATTTTGAAAAATAAGATTTACAGAATTTTAAAAAGTTGTTATTACTATTCATAACGGCTAGTTTTAATAATATTTTAATAACACATCGTTGTTTAGTGAAACTCGGTATTGCGTATTACACACGCTATCGAGGAAGGTCGTGATTGCGTGTAATGCAAGGCAAGACAAGGATGCGTGTTGTGCAAGCTCCTTTTGGTGTAACGTAAAACACAAGACATTAATAATATTAAAAAGAATATTTTTCATAAAATCTCGGGCTGTTACATTCTACCCCCCTTAAAATGAATTTCGCCCTCGAAATTCGTCGGGGTTATAAATGGTTTACTATTCGAAAGTTTCTTTAATAGAAACCCACATCGTAAAAAAGAATACCAAAACTTGGCTTTAAAAACTAAAGTATGAAATGTAACGATTACCCAAATAAACTAATCACTGGGTTTCCACATAGGTGAAAATATGGATATGGAAGAGAAATCTAATCATCATGTTCTGATGGAGAGTGGTAGAGAACATGGCTATGGAAAAGCCAGTAATCACAAATCCATAGATTTGTGATGATATAAGGTACCATCTGATTCATCAGGTATAAGATCACTAGGACAACATTTTTGGTTTTCAAGATCATTTCCCCTAAAGTTGAAAATTTGAATTAGAATAAATACTTACTTTATTTTGGTACAATCTCACTGTTGTTCGTGCCTTGAACAATTTCCACTTCATCTCTTAAATAAATGAAGTTGAATTTGTTATTCGTGAAGTGTTAGCAGATCATGTGATAGAATGACGGGTCATTCCATCTGTCTCAAAAGGTTAGCAAAAATTATATGCATAAATCGATCTATAGTGAGATTAATCATATATGGTTCCTAAAATGGACTTATACTTCATATATCATACTGCTTAATATAATAAAACTAGTTTCTACTAAACAGGGACTTCCTGTAGGCCAGTGGTAGGCGATAAAGGCCAGTCGCACTTCGGTTGTGGGTTCGATTCCCATAGCCTTGTCCGACGCGATGGGCTGTCGCCCGTCCTGCAGGTTGTCCTTTTTCTAAAACTACATTACTATAACATCCTATCAATAATATCAAAAAAGAACTTCTTTAGGCTTATCCATAATACTGCAGTCCACTCTCATAATATAGTGAAAACAATTACCAGAGATTTAATACCATCGTTGATCCCCATATGATATGTCTTGTTGGTCACATTCTAAACATTCAAAGTCCTTAATCATGTATTCTCTTGAATACCTTAGAGAAAACATGAATGCAGTTTAAAGTTAACACTTTCCACATACCAAACTCCTAAAAATTCTATATACTCAAACCATGATATCACTTAGTCCTTATATCAATCATGAGCTCATGAATACAATCAAACATCTCATTATCTTCTTATCCTTTCATTATGCACTTATCATCTACTTTCCAAAAGTATCTGAATAACCTTTCATGGTTACTGGTACCATTCATCATACACTTTCAAAACTTAAGGAAAGACAACAGTGTAACAATCCTTAGATGTCTCCTTATTCCATGAGATTACTTATACAACATTACACATGATAAACATGTAATCATTCCACTACATTCTTAGACCATTGATCGAGCTTCAACATTTCTTTCATCTCACATATCATTTGTAGTTTCTTCATCATCATCAACATAAATACTTTCCATACGACCATACCGATTCTCTTCATGAGACTTTCCCTTAGGGCATTGGTTTGCATAATGCCCGTACATTCCACATTTAAAGCATTTAACCATTGTTGATGTCGTAGCAATACCATTATCCTCATCCATGGTGTTAACTGAACCTTTTCCTTTGCACTTACTTGCTTTGTGTCCTTCTTTTCCACACCCAAAGCATCTTCCAGTTCCTTTGAAACATTCTCCTTGATGCCTCTTCCCACATGAATTACATAGGGGAAATTGAACTTTCTTTCCTCTATGATCATCATGAAACTCCATCTTTCTCTTATTAGCCGAGTCAGGAAACTTACCAAATTTTACTTTATTGATCATATTATGAGATTGCTGATTCGGAATAATAATGATGTTTTTACTTCCAAATCCCATTTCATTATGAAGAATATCATTCCATTGTCCATCATATCCTCCATTATTGTGAATCATCTTGTTTCCAGCCATTTTCTAAAACACAAAAAGAATAGTGTGAGAGGCAAAAATCATGCTAGGGAAAACAACATAATAAAGGGGGAGTACCTTCAATATATAACATCTTAGGTTTAATTCTATGATCGTTAGCGTAGTTCTAGTACTATAACCTATACGTATACTTAACCTTAGGGACATCCCTAGACATACCGTAGAAATATCTCTAGGGATCTCACTAACGTTTTCGCGTCCTAGTTTCCAAAGGTTGACTAAACCTCCCTCTGATACCAACTGTAGAGACCCGAAGCTTGACGTACATGGACATTACATTACATTTGCGGAATACTTAGTACATAACAAAAATACACACACAAAGGATCGTAATAGTTTAGTGTCTTTGGAAACCCGGAATAAAATCTTCTAATCGTGGTGAAATATCTTCAACATCTCACATAAAGATCTTCCTCTTTTTTTTATAACTAAAACCTTTCTTTATATCCTGGGGAAAAGAAAACATAAAAGGGTGAGCTCAAATGCTCAGTAAGGGTAAACAAAAGAAATATCAATCACATCATATACACAAGCACATAACTTTTGGAAATATTAACCTGCAAAAGAGATCATAATTTCATAACATGGGATAAATCATGGCAGTGAAATGTAATCACAATAATCATAACTTAAAACATGAAACTTTGTGGCATTCACACATAATCATAGAGAATCATTTCTTGTTAGTCAAGACTCATTTCCAAGACTATCTTAGTGGACAAAGTCCCTTTCTGAATCGAGTAACCCTCGTTTCAGTCCTGTTTCACTGAACCTGTATAACCTACCATTTCAGCCATGTCTATCTCATGAGATATAAAATCTTTACCCAATGCATTGGAGGGAGATATAGGTCCCACCCATCTTATAATGAATCATTTCTTATGTGTGCCACATAATCATACATCATCGCATAACACATGTAACAAAAATGGGATTCTTGAAACATCATGACATCATAAATCAATTCATATAAGATAAAGGAATTCATAAAAATAATTTCATCACAACATGATCAAATCAATGTAATAATAGGGATAAAAACATAACCCTTTATTATCTTAGATGTAAAATAATTTTGATAAAACACTTGAACTCCATTCTTGAGGAAAATATCCTTTCTTCTTCAAAAACATTTTTCCTTTCATAACATGTCATACGACTTTAAAATAAAAGAAGTTGATTAAAAATAAACTAGAAAACTTGTAAAGGAAGCTTCTTGGAAATAATGTTTTAAAAATCCATTCATGCCGTATAAGTTAAAAAAAACATTCTTCTCGTTCTTTTGTCGGAAAAGTCAAAAAGTACCTCGTACGAAAAACGACAAAAGATTCCTTTCATTTCTTTTACTAAAAACTCACCGAAGGGTAAAAATGGATTTAAACAATTATAGGTGGATGGAAATAATATTACATATTTATGAAACATTTATGTGGATGATAAAATACACCCCAGTAAATACCTACGAATAAACAATCTCGGATAAAAATGAGATTGTGATATTTCCCTTACCTTAGGTCCAATTTGCTTCGTATGTGTCCGAACCTACTGTATAATGATTTAAATAATGTCATTGACTTATTACAGAATCATATTCATTGTTATGATATCATATATGGTTCACTTATGACATTATATTACCCGTTCTTTTGTAAATTCCATGTTAAAGAAGCGTTTTGGGTAAAATCGTTTCATTTATCGTAGGTGTTTTGACTTGTTGTTCTTGACATCATTATTACTTATATCATGATTTACTTACTTCCAGAATATAAAATATGATTTATATATCATATATATTCAGTATATATATATATATAATAGATAGATAAATAAAATGAAAAACACCGTTCATGGAGACGGTAGTCCGTACGTACGCATGAACGCTGTTTTTCTTTCCTTATTGTCTTGAAATGGAAGTAAGTAGATGACATACATATGTATATATATACATAAATCCAGTAGCTTTATAATGTAATATATTTCATTATTATTTCTTATATATACATTATAATCATTCTTAAATGGTTAACATGGAGAATGAATCTCATCGCGTCGTGGAGACGGTAGTCCGTACGTACGCACGAGCGATGATATCATTTCTATAAATATTGAATTGAATTGGAGTGGATTATAAAATATATCAGAATCAATATGATGTTGTAATAACTATGTATAGTTATTCTTTACACCATTATACCCATCCATGTAAGGTGGTGGTGGAAAATAGATTACACCACGGCGTGGAGACGGTATTCTGTACGTACGCACGCGCGGTGATTTCTTTTTCCGTAGGATGGATAGATGGTGAAATAGGGTTGTTTAATACTTATAACAACATATCAGTATATGAGTGATACTGATGTTATTACTTCATAATGAAACAACCTAAGAAGAAGAAGTGGAAGAAGAAATAAAGATGAAAGAATTGGTAACGGTAATTACCTCTTCTTTGAAGCGCCTCTTTGAGACCTCCTCTTAGGGCACTAAAATTGGTCTTTGAGGAAGACCAGAACCTCTAGGATGTTTCTAGGGAAGTGGAGAAGAGATTTTGGCAGGGGTTGGACGAGCTTGAGTGCTCAAATTGGTGTGAGGAGGAGGGGGAGGAGGTGTCCTTTTATAAGGGAGGAGAGGGGCACCTTAGGAATACCTCAAAATATTATTTTATATTAATGTCAAAATTGGTTTATAATGGTTCCAAATGGTCTTATTTCAAAGCTAAAGTGGGGATGGGTCGAAATCCTATCAACCAATAGGATTTAGACAAGTTTAGGTTATTATTTTAACCTTATCAATTAGATTTAACTCTAAGTTAATTAATTAAACTTTTACCGTGTCTTTTTGTTTTCTTTCACTATATGGTTAATACACTTACTATAACATGCCAAACGAACCCCAAATTGTTTAGTATTAATATATATATCCTTATCTAAGTCATTTGGCCTAACCTTAGATTTTTAGGAATAAAATAACAATTAGTAATATAATATTTGATTTAAAAACTATTTTGTGTCAATTTTGACACTATTTGATATATGATTTTTGTGAAAGTCATAACAGAATTATATGTTCGAACCAAGTTGATTAAATCAACACTAATATATCATAGTAACCTAGAAAATTAGTGGAATTCATAAAAAGTCTCAAATTACATTTATTTTGGTGTTTATAACATCAATTATGTCAATATTTCATTAATAAGATAATTACTGCATCATCTTTGTGTCATAAATAAATTAAATTATTTGATGTCTAAAAATTACAAATAAAATACCATCATGTAGGAAATATGTTTATCTTTCTAATGAATATTTACAATCGAATTTATCTTATATATAACCCCATATTAAAAATGATTTACTTATTAAACTTTGATTTTAACTATTTTAACCCTTCTTTAAATAAATTAATAATAAATGTCCTAATCTAATCCAAGTGGGCCTAAATGGCCATATTTTATTCCTAAGTTTGTTTTTGGTCGAGTTACACTTGTCCAATAGAATTAGGACATGTGTTAGGGTAATAGTAATATCATATTTACCCTTAGTTACCCTATTTACTATTAACCGTGGTAAAAAAAAGTAAAAAGTTACTATTCACCAAAAAATTATTTTCATCTCATTGAACCACATTTTAGTCCTTGATATCAACCGTGTCTCTCGGATTTTCGAAATTCCATTCACAGAAGCGGTAAAATTATGTTTTATGCAAAATTCAGTTTTTTAACCTACCACTTAGTAGTTTCACTATTCATCAAAAATTGATGTTTTTCAGAACAATGCCAAAATTTCATCCCAAGCTATATTTCATATTCCGAATTCAAAAATGAAGTCTATTTTACCAAATTCATATCATAAAAGTTGCATTAATTAATTTTATAATTAAATCCCGCTGTTAAAACAAATAGCGTGTTTTTAAGAAACAATATCTATCAAAATATTGACACTTGTTTATGTCTAGTTTAAATGTGAAATTACATCCAATGACCAACATTGTATTAAATTGTAAAAATATATTCTAAACATACTTTAAAACCACTCAAATTAATAATTTATCACTATTAATTATTTTGATTAAAAAAGTTGTTTTTAATTATAATTTAGTAATTTTCACTATTCATCAGAATATGAAAGTTATCCGAAAAGTACCAAAATTTCACCTTAGGCTAAATTCGATACTCCGAATCCAAGAATGAAGTTCATTTTGAAAAATAAGATTTACAGAATTTTAAAAAGTTGTTATTACTATTCATAACGGCTAGTTTTAATAATATTTTAATAACACATCGTTGTTTAGTGAAACTCGGTATTGCGTATTACACACGCTATCGAGGAAGGTCGCGATTGCGTGTAATGCAAGGCAAGACAAGGATGCATGTTGTGCAAGCTCCTTTTGGTGTAACGTAAAACACAAGACATTAATAATATTAAAAAGAATATTTTTCATAAAATCTCGGGCTGTTACAATAATCCTACCACCCCTTCTAGTGAAACAATCTCACTGATAGTTGTTTCTAAGGATGTTACTAAACCTATCCACCTCCACCATACTGAGCTCAAAGAAACTCTAGGAACTAATTTTGGAAATGGGAATGAAACCTATAGAAAAAATAAACCAACCCAAATCACCTAGTAAAATCATGTAAATCACTATCCCTAAAAGGTCGGAAAGAAAGCTGCTCAGGTCGACTCCCCACAAGTTGAAACATTGAAGGCCTTGGCACCTAAGACCCGCCCCTAAAAAATAATACTTTTTAAGAACCTTGATAGTTTTCCTATCATGGTAAACTTACTCATGAGTGAATACAATCAATCACTTACACCTTCTTCTAAACCTCTAAATACATTAGCAATGTAAAAAGAGTAATTGCATACTTGATAGAAGGACAAAGTGCTTCCTCAAGGCTCTATGCACGGGAATCCTCATTGGGAAAAAGATTGAGGGTGAAATGAAAAATGTCCTTGAACTTGATCTTAATATATTTCACAAACATACTCACCTACTAAAGAGAGAGTAGATCACACCTCTTAACTACTTTCATAGTTGATAAAATAGAATCTTATCAAAACTCTTTTTGAAATTTGAGCCATGAAACATCTTCCTCTTTTCTCCCACCAAGGTACAACATCCACCACTATTGCATATCTCCCCACATATGACTAAATTTTAGGGAGATCCAGTACTCCCCCATGGCCCATATCAAATTGAAAGAGATCTGAAGATATTCTAACCAGCTCTCTATCTCTAGATTATAAGAATTATTATTTTTAATTCCCTAAAGATTTACAATGAAAAAAATTCAATTTCATCTACCAATAACCATTCTCTTTAACCATTTCAAACCTCCCAAAATCAGATAGATCATCTTACTGAACCTAAACTGCCTAAAACATACACTAATTATTACCATGATCCATAGCTAAAAGGGAAACAATATTTCCTAATCTTGATAATATGGAATTTTATTAATAATTTTTCAATTAATTAATTTTATTTTCCCAGGATCACATAATTTATATAATGAACACAAGTTAAACATAATGTATGTACCACTCCTAGGTCTCTATAATAAAAGTTATTCCACCTTACTTGGTCGTTCAATAGGCTTAGAGTCCTTGAATTGGATCATGGGGGGTCCTAAAATCCCATGTTCTAGCCAATCTTCACTAGCCTATGTCACACACCAAGATCAACTAACATCATTTCCTTACCAATAAATGAAATTATCATAGTTCCTAACTCCAAAATCCATCCTATCCCTAAAACCTCACCATTTACCACTATTTTATTAACCCCTCACTCTAAAGGCACCCTTACAAGGTTGGAAATGAAGGAAGAGAGATAATGACCCTTCTGTCCTGCCTTTAGTAGGCCCTGGGATGGTGATTGGCACTGGGGGTATACAAATTTCACACATGGGAGGCATTTCCATATATAATAATAGGATTTGGATAAAAAAAAAACAACTTTAGGATATAGTATAAAAAGGAAACCAAAAACATCCCACAATGTATGAATAAAAAATAGTTACAGATATAAGTCTCCAAATAAATACCCTAAAAAAATATAAGGTAGTGGCACAATAATATCTCCAAAACCCAAACCATAAATGTCCAACATGGCCCAAATATTCTTCCTAAAAACCTAGAAACAATTTGTATATATGTAGGGTGAGTATAAAAGTATACTCACTAGGGTAACTAAAGTCTCTCAGGTACATGTGAAAAGATAATACTAATACACCCATGAGTAACCAAAAGAACCAACAACCCCGATACATATTAACTAACCAATCCCATCCTCACTAAGGAATTCTCAAAAAATAACACAATCCAAGTATAATAACTTAACAAGAAAAATACTGATAAATGGTAACCTGTACCACTTTCCACTGGGATACTTCTATCACACCCCAATGTTATACCTCATGGAGCTCCCATATCTTATGTATATCACATGATTCCAAGAACCCTATATGCAATTATCCATCACATAAAATCTCACCTGAAGACACCTGGGCTATTACATCACAACTCCCTCAAATACACTTGGTCCATATTATCACATCCATAACTAAAATATTTGGGTATTGTTAACATGAAGGAAATAAACCTCATGACCTCGTCTTACCATGAGATACCCCCACCATAAGTTATCCCATCACATCTCACCTCATCAAAACTCACTTGAAGACACTTAGGCCATCACCTCACATCACATATTAACAATGAAATTTTGACTTCTAGCTATCACAACCCATGCATGTCAATGTTTCTTGGAAGATAGAGTGAGAAAGAGTGGGTAACCAACCATCCATCCTCACTATGAGGATGTTGGGTAACCATTGATAAAAAATATATGGTTGTTGGAATGAAGTGTTTAACATGGGTGGGGAGCATATAGAAATCACAAAGAAAATACAATGTATATATATAACCATAAATAATATTACCCAATGGTTTTATAACCAAAATAATAGCCAACACACAAAATCACCACCCAAACTCACAACACTGCCCCTTTTTTTGCCACCTCTAAATAAACATCACCACAAAATAGGCCACAAGACACATTTCAAATTTAATCTTCTTTATTAACTTCATAAATTTTATAAATTTCACATTATGAACTAATTCCATTATCCATACAATTAATTTTATAATTCATCCCATTTAATTTCACATTAAGTATCAACCATATTTAACTGCACTAAACATTTTTAATTCATTTATTATCCATTTATATACCATTAACCAAACCAGAAAATTAATTTCATTTAAAACATTATTATTTAATCCCAATACTACTTGGATGATTAAGCATTTTCATACGCTCTCTCAATAATATTTATAACTAAGTACTGCATAGGGGCTATCCTAGGTCGTTCTCTTTAGGAGTTGTTATGATCAACACTCACTACTTCTAATTCACCTTTTTTTATATTTTTTTATTAATCAAATAACATGAAGGGAAATGATATTTGAGAATTGAAAACACAAAACTAAAATTAAACATTAAAATGTAATGAAAATACAATGAATACAAACAAAATGATGTTAGGAAGAAAGGAGACATTCCTGAGAGAATCAGCCCGATTAAACCTTAATCATCTCTTAATTAGTTTCAAATTCACTTAATGATAATGATATATAGTATGAATAAACATCCCCTTCTACATATGGCTGTGAATATACAGTGCTCTCAATGATTATCGAGAGACCGCACATCCACCTCCTCGATCGAGGGAGAATATTGCAGAACTAAAATCTAAATATTGGGTGGAAAGTAGAGACACAAAGGCACCTTCCCACTAATATAAACCTAGGAATAAATTTATGAAAATAAGAAACATTTTGAATTAATGTAAAAAAATTGGTCTTATCACTGTATTACTCCCCAGAGAACTTCCTTGGGTGAGCTACTCATGATCATGAGTATAAGAGTTCACAGTGGAGAAGATTAGAGTAAAAACACAAAAGATAAAAATATAAGAGAATGAGATAAAGAATAAAAATAACATATAATAAAATTATAGAATACTATTACAATATAAATTAAACTAGAAAACTACATAAAATGACCAACAAAGGCTACCACTATGTTTCCAACACTTTGAGAAGAAAAAGGAGTACATTTTTATAGGCAAAGGAGAGAAATTTTTGGCTCCAAATATTTGAACCGAATTTATGCATGTGGAGTACCTATTAAATGATAGAATTTGGGAATGGTTCGTTATTTAATTTTTTAGGATACTTCTCCTATATCTACACACAAAATTTCTGCTTCATTGTCCATGTGTGGAGAGAGATATAGCTAATTTACTATGAGTATTTATTCTGGACATGTGACTCTTTGTATTCCAAATCAGCCGAATTCCTCTGAATTAATGCCCTTAAAAAATGAAGGATTTAAGCACGTAAAACTTAATAATTTTTTTTCCTCAGAATGGTATATTTCTTCATGTTTAATTTAAGTTCATTTTGTTTTTAATTTTAGGATATATCTTCTAAATAATAAATTTCTCCAAATATATGCATAGATTTTGAGGCCTTCCTTGTGATCTATATTTGGTCCCTCATATGGTTGATTGAGAATTGGGTCCAGGAGGATAAAATGAATCACATAAACATAGAAACCTATAAAATAATAATTTTTAAATTTTTATAAGTGGATAAATAGTTATGGTCTAAACAATGAAATAAATTAAAACTATTAAAATTCCAAAATATGCCATTTTTCTAATTAAGATAAAAAATGATCCTAAAATATAAAATGTGACAATTTACCTTGAATAACACATTGTTGTGATTAAAAAAATAAAATTCAGAATAAAATAAATGAAATCATTTTCTCTATAAAATTTTCCACACTTAAATATTGCACTCATGAGCAATCATTTAATACCATGGTCAAAACATACTTCTCAAAGCATAGATGACAACACAACTCAATTATCATATCAAAGAAAATATCAATCCTCATAAATGGATAAAAATTTTCTAAACCCTAAAAAATAATATGAATCAATTCAATCTCATGTTAATCCTCACATTCATGTCATACCTACCTCCCTAAAAAAATATTTCTCTATTCACTCAAGGATATTTTATGTGAAGATTTTATCATTCTCAAGAACATGTGTTATCTCCTTAGGCTTTCTATCCTCCCAGTATATCCACTTAATAGAGTCACAAATTTGTAAATCATGAGTTATTTTTCATGGTTTGTTCTAAGGTTGATTATTTTCGTGTTTTAAATGTAAAAACATCTGAGGTAGAATGAGGAGGGTTTAGATCTAAAGTGTAGAAAATGCATAGAAACAGTTTTTCTCAAGAATAGTGTGCTCCTCAATCAGATAAAAAATGAATCAAATCCAAAAACCACTTAATTTGGGAATTTAACACTTGTAATTTTAGTATCAATTATAATTTTATCCCTCTTTTCCCTAATTTGTAGCATTTTTTAAGCTTGAATCTAGATTTGGATATCTCTTCGGAATCATATTTTTGAAGAAAATAGAGGCAAATTTTTTTTTATTAAAAAATTAGTAAAAATGCATACCATATATGTAATTATATTTTGGTCCACCCATAAATCTTACCATCATGAAATTTCTTCCAAAAAATCTGCAATAAATATTGAAACACTTTCAATTCAGCTCAAATAGATTATTTAATAAAGAAAAATATATCTTATATTCTCCCTTACCCACACTTGAGTTCAAAAATAATCATGCATTTAACTTCTAGAGAAGGTTTGAAAGGGATAAATTTATTTTAGTGTGGCTTCCTAACAAAGGAATTTCATGGATACTAGGGGATTAAAGAAGTTTAGATGAAAAGGTAGGCCAAAATAAGAGTTCAATGAAAAAGTGATTTCAAAGTGATGCCCCAATCATACTTGACACATTCCATGAAATATAAAATCTTTGAAAAAGAGAAAAATATAAAGTTATATACCACACAACATGTCTCAAGACTCTCAATAAAAAGATAAATGTAAGAATATGTAAAAAAGGTTTAGAAACCTCTCGGGTTGGGCAATATTTTCAATTTGGACAGCACTAGTACACATGAGTTTCATAATCCACCAAACTTCTTCAAATGAAAAGATCAAAAATCAAGAAAAAAATAAATTTAGAAATAATTTAAACCCTCAAAAATTCAATTCAAGCAATAAAAAAACAAATATGGTTTGAATTTTCCCAAGTATTCAATTCAGCTCAAGATTCCTAAAAAACACACCAAAAGTGAAAAATGAAAACATGGAAAATTAATAAAAATGAAATGAAATCACACAATTTTTTTTTTTTTAAATATCCCCCCTTACTTATTTTATTTACTACCCTTTTTTTATCTCAAATCAAATAAAGATAAATTTTCACATATAATTTAAATTAGGTAGGAAGTGAAATAAAGTAAAGGAAATAAATAACCTGATTTATTTCTTAGTGACAACCTTGAGTTAATCTCCTAGCTGCTAACACATTAAAAAAACAATAAAGAAATGACAATACATAAGATAAATAAATAAAATGAAAGATAAAGAGGATAGAAAAGGGATAATTCTTGGTTTGGCGCCCAAGTGGGTGATAGGTTTTTATTTCCCATAGTCAGGTAGTTGCAATGGACTATCCCCAATCAAAATGTAGATGTGGTTTCGTTGGGATGAACCACCATATCTGACTTTTCCAAGTATACATGAATAAATACAAAGAGTTAATAACCCCAAATAATATAAGACATTTACCAACCCCTAGGAAAGAATAAATAACTAATTTGAGTTCAAGAGTGGGAGGGAAAAGAAAATATGGGTTCTTCTTGTAAACTTTCATGGTGTCCTCCTCTATATGGTATGAAAATTGTTGTAGAGGTTATAGTCACACCGCCACTATCTAATTTGGATCATCTTCTATGATCACCACCATTTGGGTGGTCTCTTAATTAAAATACAAGGTATTATCACTTTGTGATGTATTATAAATTTCATAAAATGGGAAGTTAGAAAAAAATTGAGATTGAATAAGATTAAATCATGATGAATTAGTAAAGAAATATTCCCTTTCAAGTAAGTCAACTTAGAAATTGATCTTTTCGGGAAAGACCATTGAAAAATGCATATCATCAGGTGCATATTCTTCATCATCTTACAATGTAAGAGAGGTCAAAAGGTATTTATTTCTCAATATCAATGATTGGAAGATCAAGTTTTAGGTTATCTTCAACAAATCTATTTCTGGATTCTTCTAAAAAATGTTGATCTCCCATAAGTGAATCATATGTAATGTGTGATTTAGAGACCTCCTAGAGTAATGGTTGAGTGAGGTATGATGTTATTAATTCTTTAAGAATATCTTTCTTACCTGCCTCAGGTTATTTAATATAAAAAATGATTAGTGAAATATCATCCACCACCCGTTCAGGTTCAGGTTCAGGTCCAGGTTCAGGTTCCTCTTGAAATGCATGCACATATTACATTAGCCATTCCATTTTTCTCTCAAGGCCCTATATTTCTTCTTAAAGATATTTCATCTAAGATTTTTGAATTTTATCTTCTTTTTTCACCTGATATTATTCATTCCATTCATAATAATCAAAATTGGAATACATCATTAAAAAAGTGTTTTTTTAGTTTTGAAATTTATGATTTTTTTTGTTTTTTAAATGAAAGTAAAATTATTTATAAAATATGAATAGAAATAGTGAGTAAAGGCCAATTTTATCCTAAAAAAGGATTCTAATTTTGTTGGGAAAAAATCCCTCAAGGTATCATTTAAGCATTTTTGAGGTGATTGTGTTTGTTGAAAAAGTGGACATCTGAGTAGTGATTGTTGACAAAGCAAAACAATGACATACAAATTTGTTGACAAAGAGGATTTCATGGTGGAATGTCGAGTTCAAGGGCTGAGGTCAACGATCCATGTTTGATTCAAGAACGTCTATAAAAGGAATGAATGATCTGGAGGCGGTACAAAAGAACAGATACAAGGTGGCGCCGTTTTCCAGTGTTTGCCAAATTTTAGGGCCTGAAAATCGGCAAATAATGAAAAGTGTTTTTGGCAAAAGGACTTGCACGCCGAGGACTTTGAGTATAGGAAAATTGCGCGCCATATGTTTTTCAAGATCATAAGATCAAAATATGGAAAAGTAAAGAGGTTCGCGCAAGTTTGGGAGTTGGTCGCGCAAGTGTCTAAAATGACAGGGGACTTGCGCGCTGAAACTAGGTCGCGCAGGTGACTTGCGTGCCATCGCGCAGGGTGGTCAGATTGCCTATAAATACTGGACCAACCCTCCTCATTTTCAACGGAGTTCAACACTTTGAGAAATCAGAGCTCCCGTCGCGCAGGTGTGGTGGTCGCGCAAGTGGTGAGTGTGGGTCGCGCAGGTGAATTTGCGCGCCAGTAGTTGAGGTTGTGCGCCGGTGTTAGAAGCTGCGCGCCGGTTGGCAGTTGCGCGCCAATATTGGTTTGGGCGTAAAAGGAAGAGAGTCGTGCAAGTTTGGAGTTGAGGAAGCTTGAGTCACGCAAGTGTTTGAGGTGAACTTGCGCGCCCGTTGTGACTTGCGCGCCGATACTTGCACGCCGAGTTTAACTTGCACACCAAGTAAGGCTTTGTCCCAGCAGTGATTTTTGGACTGCGTGGAAGATGGATGTTTGCCCGATACCTTCGGTGCAAAGAGAGATTCATCTACAGATGAAAGTTGAACTTCAACAGAGCATCTACATACAGGAGAAGATTCATTCATTCATGCAGATGAAGATACCTACAGGTCTATAAACTGTGAGTGGATTCTCTTCCAGAGTAGTGAGCTTAGGAAGAGGAAGAAGGTGATCCTCTCCACTGGCAGTGAGCCAGAGAGGGAGAAATAGGGAGTGACCCTTGGGAAAGCAGTGAGCTGACCCTAAAATTTGTAAAGGCAGAGAGCCTGGGCATAGAAGTGATCTAGCCCGAACTTTGTATCCACATCTAGTGAAGAATAGTGGAATTTGGTACGACCGGAAACTTGTCGGCGTATGCTCCTTGGACGTAGCCCAGTGAGGGTGAACCAAGTAAAAATCTCTGTGTCTGCCTGTTTTCTTCCCTGCATTTCATTCAAAGCATCATCATTAGATAATGAAGTAAAGAAGTGATCATTGCTTACACACAAGAGAAAACAAAGTGACCCTTGTAATAAAGAGGTCAAGATACAGTGGGGTAGGAAGAACTTTGAAAAAGAATATCCATACCCTGATTCACCCCCCTCTCAGGGTATATAGGACCCTATTGGTCCTAACAATTGGTATCAGAGGGAAGGTTACTTTTATCAGATTTGTTTGCTTCGACTTGGTGTAGTCGATCTGTGTGGTTGAAGATACAATTTTCTCTTATCTCAATCTGCCATGGGAAAAGGAAAAGCATCAAAGAAAAATCAGAATTCAGGTAATTTCCCTCAGTGTGGAAGTGTTTTTGGAAAAAGTGTGATTCTACTAAAAGAATCAAACAGCTTACTGATGGAAGGTCTGGATAAATCTAATAGGGTAAAGATTGATTCACTCAATCATGATGTTGGAATGAGTGAAGTACATTTGAATCAGAGTGATGCTGAAACAAAAGAAGAAATTGAAGGAAGAATAGATATGCGAGCTGAGTTAGAGGATGCACTTGAGGAGATAGATATTTGGAGAGAAAAAACAAAGAAATCTAGCAAAGTTGTTCATGATGAAAAACTCTATATGCAGCAGCAGGAAGAAGAGAAGTCTGAGTTGATGGATGAAATTGAGAAACTCAAGTTATCAACACGAGAGAACTCAGAATCGGTCAGTGAGTATAAGCTTAAGATTGAAGAACAGAAAAGGGTGATTGATGGCTTGAATAGAAAAGTGAAAGATCAAGTCAAGTGTGTCGAAGAACCTGATATTCCAAGTTATGTTGGAAACACCGATGAAATTAAGTCTAAAGACATTCGGATCCAAGCACTGGAAATTGAGGTCAACAAGCTAAGAGGCTTAAATCAAAGGCTTATTGATGTGGAAACTGACCTAAAGGAGAAGAATGATTCTAAGGGTGAAGAACTACAAAAGATGGCTAAAATGAAAGGAAAACAGAAGGCTAGTGATTATGAAGAGAATCAAAAGTCAGATGAAGTTAAGAATCTGAAAGCTAGAAATGATGACCAAGCAACACAATTGTCTAAGCTAGTTCAGAAGAATCAAATGCTACAACAAGAGAATGTATGTTGTTCAGATTCTGTTGAAGAAGAAAGATTGAAAGTAAAGGAGAAAAGTGACTTGGTGGAAAATCTCACACAGGAACTAGAAGATGAGATGAATAGAGGAAAAAATCTTAGAAGAGAACTCAATTCCCAAATTGAATCACGGGATATAAAGATTTAAAAGTTGGAAGAAGAGCTAGAATCAGTAAAGAAGGAATTGGAGAAATCCAATGCTAAAGGAAAGACCAAAATGAAGGATGCCTTACACTTTATATATGATCATCCTTCGACAAGTGATGATAAAATGAAGAACAGATATGCTATTTCAGAAGAGAAACAACAGAATATTTTCTCAGCTCAAAGACCAGCAAGTTTCAGAAAAGCTGGTATTGGATTTGATGAATTCCCTCCCATGCATGACAGAAAGAGAGCAGTGAATAGTTCCATAAGTAGAGAAAATGTTGCATGTGCTAGAGATAGACCTAAAAGGGCTTTTACAGGAAGAAATGATAGCATGTGCTATTTCTGCGGGATTCACAGCCACACATCAAGCTTCTGTCCAGATGCTCTGGAATACATTTCAGGCTGTGAAAATATGAACTTTGATAAGTCTGAGGATAAGAAGAAGAATCATGGGAAATCAGAGAGAAAAGTATCTCATAGGAAAGCATTCATAAGATGCTATTACTGTGGAAGAATGGGACACACCATGAATATGTGTCAGGAAGCTCAAGAGCTCAATGTCAGTGGAAGAACTCAATCTGCATCAACATCTTGGCTAAGAGATGATGAAATGAGGTATGACTTTGATGGAAATTGTTTTATATGTTCTAATTATGGGCATTTGGCAAGACATTGCAACAAGAAGAAAGCAAGAAATGGAAAGGGACTTGAAAAGAGATTCTCATCCCCATTGATGCATAATGAGAAATTCTACATGAGGAGACAATGTGGTAAGTTTGAGAATAGGCTTAGAGCCTCAGGGGAATCATATAGAGTTGAATGAAAGGTGTATCAGTCACCTCCTCTGTCACACTTCCAACCGCCCCCTAAGAAAGAACATGAACAAATCTGGAAGAAAAAGGGAGGAAAAGCTACAACTGTGAGTCAGAAGAATGGACGTTTAGTGGAGGACCCACCACCAATGCAAAATAGGGTGGTGACTCAGACATATGATAAAAGAAAGATGAACAAAGAACGTATTGAAAAGTTTGAATGTCGTGTTTCATAGAGAAAAGTGGAGGAAGGTGCAAGATCCTTGCAATGGTGGAAGAAGCAAGAGAATATGGAAATAAAAGAGATTCCTACTCAGAGAAATAATCAAGGAAAATGGAATTTTGGAGGAACCTCAAAGAAGGAAATGTGTACTAGTGGGTTTAAACCCCAAATGGTGAGAAAGGACAAGCCTGTAGAATTTACATATCAGAAAATGTCTCATCATTTGGGTAATGAATGCTTAGTCATATGGCCAGAGAAGTTAAAGTTGGCTAGATAGTTAGAAGAAGCGAGAAAAGAGTGTGATGCTCTTCATGAAAGAATCAAAGGGTTGACCCATCAGGATCAACCACAATCCTCATCTTGATGAGTCCAGAATAAACCCCCTCTTCCTATGTATATAAATTCTATTAACTGATGATTCATGTGTTTCAGGTTTTAGGGAGATACGATTCAAGGGGAAGTGGAATCTAAAGATTCAAAGTGGAGATGTGATATGCTTCAGTGTTTTGATTGACTCAAATCAGGTATCAAAGTTGATAATGAAAGGGAGCAAAAGATCACTACAGGAAGTGATTGTGTTATTGACTTTGTCTCTTGTTTCCTACACCGAGTGTCAACTCAGTAGGCTTAGAGATTTTGTTAATGGCTCAATTCCGATTGGAATATGAGAATAAATGATGCATGAGGAAAAGAATGGTTGTGGGCATAACAGATAGAAGAGTTGCATAACACAGGGGGAGCATTATATATCCTAATTAGATGCAAGATCACAATGTGATATGAAGGATGAATGTTTATTTTCATGAAGAATGATTGGGGGCCAAGCAGTAACACACAGGATTTCATGATTATCTATTCTGTTCCAACAATGTAGTATCAGCTGACTGCTTTCAGGATACCAAGAAGTTGCGAGAGAAAAATCAAAATTGTGTCAAAAAATTTGAGAGAAGATGTTCAAAGAAATGATATCATTGAACAATGACACAGTGAAAAGTTTTTTGTTAAAAGTGAAGAAGTGTTAAGAGACTCAGGGAGAGTAGAAGTGGCAGAAGATGATTCAGAATAGGATTCTGATGATGAGTATGAGGAAGTAAAATTATTATCTGCACAAAAGACAAAGAGTCGAGCTGAAATTGAAAGGTACAATATCATCAGTGATCAGTGAGCTCCAGTTTAGACAAGATGAATGAATGAAGAGCTAAATCAGATTGAGAAGAATCAAATGTGGGAGATTGTTTCGAGACCAGCTGATAAGGACATCATCATGACTAAATGGGTATTTTTAAAGAATATGTCTAAATATGGCACAGTGATTCGAAACAAAGCACAACTAGTTTTCAAAGGATACTCTCAGAAAGAAGATATTGAAGCTGATGAGACATTTGCACTGGCTGCAATGCTGGAGACAATCAAATTATTCCTAGCCATTGCAGTACAATAGAAGTTCAAAGTGTTTCAGATGGATGTCAAATCAGTATTTTTGAATGGAATTCTGGAGGAAGAAGTGTATATTGAAAAGCCAGATGGTTTTCTTATTCATGAGGATGAGAACAAAGTTTGCAGGCTGAAGAAGGCATTGTATGGGATGAAGCAAGCACCAAGGGAATGGTACTCAAGGCTTGATCAGTATTTGAAGAAACTTGGTTTTCAGCGTGGAGAAGTTGATTACAATCTCTATTTCAGTATTGACAGTAATCAAAGGACGATGGTGCTGGTTTATGTTGGCGACATAATATTCGGTGGATCAGATGAAGATCAATGAAGACAGTTCTCCGAATTCATGAAAAATGAGTTTGAAATGTCAATGATTGGAGAGATAACATTTTTCCTTAGTTTACAGGTGGCACAAGAAAGTAATGGCACTTTCATTTCTCAATCGAAATATTCCAAGGAGGTTCTAAGAAGGTTTGGAATGGATAATTCCAAGGAGATGAAGACTCCGGTTGCTACCCGGATGAGATTATCAAAAGATGAGGATGGAAAGGCAGTTAATATCACAGAATATAGGCGAATTATCAGAAGTTTGTTGTACTTGACCGCGACAAGGCCTGATATTGTTTTCGCCACATACCAAGCAGCGCGATATCAAAGTAATCCCAAGGAAAGTCAAATGCTCGCAGTGAAAAGAATACTTCGATATATCAAGGGCATAATGGACTTCAGACTGACATATAATGACAAGTCTCAGACAGAGCTATTGGGATATACTGATGCAGACTGGGATGGTTTAGCGGATGATAGGAAATCAACATATGGAGGTGCATTTTATCTTGGTGGAATATGTATTGCTTGGTTGAGCAAGAAGCAGGACTGCATTTCATTAAGCACCGCAGAAGCTGAGTATATTGCGGCCACTCAAGCATGCACACAGTTATTGTGGATGAACCAGCAGCTTGAAGATATTGGAGTTGAAGTGAAGTCTCCGATCGGAATCCAGTGTGACAACTCAAGTGATATAAATCTTAGCAAAAATCATGTCCATCATTCCAGGACAAAGCACATTTAGATCAAGTATCATTTCATCAAGGACAAGGTTTAGTAGGGCATCATGAATTTGAAGTATGTGCCTACAAAGGCCTTACCCAATGAAGCTTTTGAGAGCCATCGACTGGCTCTGGGAGTTCAGTCGATTTCCTGCACTTGAAATAGTGTGGATTTGAAACCCCCCTATCCCCAAGGTATGATGTCTTTTTCCCTAATGTGCTGGTTTGTGTTCTCTACTCTGTTACAGACTACAAAGGAGTGACATTTGGGTTCATTGACAAAGGGGGAGAAACTAGTGTTTGTTAAAGGGGGAGAAAATAGTGATTGGGAGACAGTGTGGCTATTTGAGAAATCATGACAGATACAGGGAGAAGCTGACAGGTAGAGCAGCCATAAAGGGGGAGCAATGAGAAAGGGGGAGGGTATTAAATCTGATGATGCTTGAAGTGATTGATCAAAGAATAGATATCACGACAGCTGAGGATCGTGATAAAAGCAGAAGAGTGGTGTTGGAAAGTGGTAAGACTATTTCCAAACCAAACATTGGTCTTCCAACAAATCCATCAACAATTGGTATCAGTTTAGTACAAATTGGTATCAGTTTGGTGTCAATAGTGGATGTCAGAGATAAAATGATTCATTGATGAACTTTTCATTTACTCTTGTTTCTCACACCGAGCATTGCTCATGTGGGATTAGAGTATGTGTTGATTAAATCCTTGATCGCTATCAGAATCGCAATGAGGTGAATGGAGGATGAAGAATCAACAACGTATCTTTGTTTTGGAAGAGTTGTCAACAAACCCAAAGGGGAAGATTGTTGGGCAAAAATCCCTCAAGGTATCATTGAAGCATTTTTGAGGTGATTGTGTTTGTTGACAAAGTGGACATCTGAGTAGTGATTGTTGACAAAGCAAAACAATGACATACAAATTTGTTGACAAAGAGGATTTAATGGTGGAATGTCGAGTTCAAGAGCTGAGTTCAACGATCCATGTTTGATTCAAGAATGTCGATAAAAGGAATGGATGATCTGAAGGCGGTACAAAAGAACAGATACAAGGTGGCGCCGTTTTCCAGTGTTTGCCAATTTTTAGGGCCGGAAAATCGGAAAATGAAGAAAAGTGTTTTTGGCAAAAGGAATTGTGCGCCGAGGACTTGGAGTATATGAAACTTGCATGCCATATGTTTTTCAAGATCAGAAGATCAAAATATGGCAAAGTAAAGAGGTTCGTTCAAGTTTGGGAGTTGGTCGCGCAAGTGTCTAAAATGACAGGGGACTTGCGCGCCGAAAACTGGGTCGTGCAGGTGACTTGCGCGCCGTCACGCAGGGTGGTCAGATTACCTATAAATACTGGACCACCCCTCCTCATTTTCAATGGAGTTCAACACTTTGAGAAATCAGAGCTCCCGTCGCGCAGGTGTGGTGGTCGCGCAAGTGGTGAGTGTGGGTCGCGCAGGTGAATTTGTGTGCCAGTAGTTGAGGTTGTGCACCGGTGTTAGAAGCTACGCGCTGGTTGGCAGTTGCACACCAATATTGGTTTGGGCATAAAAGGAAGAGAGTCGCGCAAGTTTGGAGTTGAGGAAGCTTGAGTCGCTGTTTCGCGCGGAATCCGGGGATGACCTCCTGGACGGGAGATTCAAACGTTCCGATCGGTTTCTAACGGGTTTGTTCGTAGAACCGGAAACATCCAATGATTCCACATCCGTTTGGACCTACTTTCCAAAGGCAGGCGCTCATTAGCTTGTGGGCTAATGAGGCTTAGGAATTTGCATTGGTCGAGAGGATGGGAGGTCGGACTCATCACACCTTTTTGAGGGGAATTATTGTCTACTCCGGGACTCTCTTTATAGATTTAAGTTAAGTTCGTGAATCCTTATTACATTACCAAGTATAAAATGAGCTTTCCTTTAGTTTTAACAATCAATGATTAAATATGCAAGAAATTTAGAGAATCTTTTATATGTATTCGAGGTTCTTCATCAATATAGAATCATCTATATTTGTTTAGAGATTCTTGGTCAATGGTATCCTTCAAAATATTTATATAAAAGTCTCTTGGTCATTTTGATGACCAGGCTGGTTTTAAAGCCACTCAGTGGGGCACTTGAAGTTTATCGTCATTCAGAAGGACAGAGATTATTTCAATGTTGGGATCGAACCCATAAATGGGCTACCTACGTATCCTTTGTTTTTAAAAAAGGAATCAGAACCCACGTAGTTCGAGGAATGGGATATGATGTTTTATGATTGATGGCTCAAAGATGAATGTCATAATTACTTTTACACTCTATGCTCACGTGAGTCATGCTCGGTGTGAGAAACAAGAGGTATTGGTAAAATTTAGACAATTGTGCCATAAAAGATGCAATCATAAGAATTTGTTTTGGGGCTTATGTATAGATGACTGCCCAGATAGGTGAAGGTTTAGGATTTACTTTTAGGAAGAAAAATCCATGAACAGGGTCCACAAAGTTTATATGTGCTTTATGGAGATTTGAATACTCTAATCTTGGGGCTTACTCCTAAGGAGGATGCCCAAATTAGGAGGGGACTTATGATTGGGTTTTATTCCTAAAAAGGAAACCAAAATCAAAGGGAAGTTTATGACTGGTTAAGAGAAATTTTAAGAGACTTGGGGCTTACTCTTAAGAAGGATGCCCAAGGTTATGACTGAGTCTTATTCCTGAAAAGGAGACCCAGGTTAGGGGACTTGGGGCTTACTCCTGAAGAGGAAGCCCAAGGTTATGACTGAGTCTTTATTCCTGAAAAGGAGACCCAGGTTAGGGATTAAGGTTTGGGGCTTACTCCTGAGGAGGATGCCCAAGATTGAAGGATTTGATTGGGGCTTATTCTTAAGAAAGATGCCCAAGATTTATGACTGAGTCTTTATTCCTGAAAAGGAGACCCAGGTTAGGATTCTCTCATTTTAAAGGATGAGGTTGAATGAATGAACTCTCAATCTTTGGTGATATAAAGATGTTTAAATCATTAGGTTTTGAGAGATATTTCACATAATTCCTTTCAGATAAGGATGTCAAATCAAGAAATCATGCCATAAATGGCTTTGAAAAGTATCTTGAAGACTGAATCTTGAATAGGAAGGGTGAAAATGGCTTAAGAGGGGTGAAAAAGGGCAAGATGGGCACCCAAAAAGATAGGGGCGCGCAAGTATTGAAGGTCGCGCAAGTCCTACGGCGGCGCGCAAGTATTGGTCGCGCAAGTATACTTGCGCGACATAAGGGATACTTGCGCGATTTTCAACCAGGGTTGAATTACTTGAGCGACTCTTTATTAAACCCTTTCCCATCCTCTTGAGGTTTTTCCAGAAGAGGGACGCGCAAGTTATATTGAAGGAATTAAGTCGGCGCGCAAGTGTTTGATAAGTTTCAACACTTAGGCCTTCCTTCTTCCCTTTAGATCTTCCATTCTAGGTAAGAAATTACCTTAGAAGTGTTCTGGAAGCTTTGAGAAGAGACTTGGGCGTCGGGAGCTTTGATCCGAGTTTCTGGGAAGAGATCCTCTCGAATGGGGGGCCCACAGGGTCTATTTATAGGAAAAAGAAGACCCCGGGCGGTTACTGGGCGGTTACCAGATATGTCGCGCAAGTCCCTTGCACGATCATGAGGGGTCGCGCAAGTGTTGAGGCGGCGCGCAAGTGTACTTGCGCGACCAAGAGGGAACTTGCGCGACCTATGGGCAATGTTCTCCTTTTCCATCCCTTTGTCGATTTTTGATGTTTCTTCAAAGGATTAATCATTTTGAGCTCAGATATTCCCCTTTTCCGATCATTAGATTCTGTGACGAAAGGAGCGTCAACAAAAGTCCCCCCTCAGAGTTGGATCCGGAAAGAAATGAGGATTTGACTCTGAGGAAATTGAATCCATTCAAAGGAAAAGGGGGCGCGCAAGTCTTCAGGGCACAAAAGGCAGCGCACAAGTGTGCTGGAACTTGACTTTTATTCAGAGTTCCTTTGTCTTTTGTGTGGGCAGTTTAAAGTCATGCATGCCGGACATAAAGGGGCTAATGTTTAAGGTCGAAATAGCTTTGACCGAAAAATGGATTAAAATGGATTCAATTCCTTGATAATTTATCTGAAAACAAATTACCATACTCAAGTATGAGAGAAAATATGTAAACTATGACTTAAGAATATTTGAATCTGAGGAATGATATGAAAAAGAGCTAAATAGCATTAGAAGAAGTAGTTTCCAAGAATGAAGTTACTATTATTTAACAAAACCCGTTAGGGGGTTGAAATATGCAGGGCCACCTATGGGCATTGGCTGCATAGTTAAATAAAATAGCATCTTTTGGCTGACAAGTCTATTATGTGGACTGTTTATGCAAGGCCACCTATGGGCACGTGCTGCATAGTCAGGCAAAAGAACTCTCAGAAATTTACTTTCCTAGTGCTAAAAGCCAGTGAAAGTTTATGGAGATTCAAATTTTCTAAAGCATAGAGTTTGTTGTATGGAAAGAAGTACTTGAATATGGAAAGGATATTTCCGAACAAGAATATCGAAGAACTGGATAAATATCACTCCTACGAAGGTCTGACCCAAACGTAGGGAAGGAGAATAAACCATAGACTTGAATACTTTCAGATCATGAAAAAGGATATGGGACAAATATGTTAAGGATGGCTATTTTTGCGGATCCCTACATACTTTCGTTTAAGACAAATAAGGACAAAAGAGGCATTCTTCCCAAGAATGAAGTTACTATTATTTAACAAACCCGTTAGGGGGTTGAAAACATGCAGGGCCACCTATGGGCATTGGCTGCATGGTCAAATAAATAGCATCTCTTGGCTGACAAGTCTGTTATGTGGACTGTTTATGCAAGGCCACCTATGGGCACGTGCTGCATAGTCAGGCAAAAGAATTCTCAGAAGTTTGACATTTTTGTGACCATAAGTCATGAAAAAGGGTTATGAAGATCTGAAAATATTTAAGGTTAGGATTATAATACATAAAGATGGGTATTTTCCAATGTATATAGAGATACATAGGTCAATGAAAACCATAATCATGTTGTGGCTGGGTCCTGAATTGAAACTTGGACTTCACTACGTATCTCATAAGAATGAGAATCAAGCCATACGTAGTTCTTGAAATACAGTTTAACGTCGTGCAGGACGAAAGGATGAGTGATCTTAGTTTTTTGGGTCATAGAATTCGGACCATAATAATGAATACACAGTGTGTGTTTTCATGAGGACTTTTCAGCCAAGGGACTGAAAGTGAAATTTGGGGTTAGGCCCAAAAGACTTGGGACTGGATTCGAGGGACACTCGAATGTTCCTACGTATCCCATAAGGATGGGAATCAAGTCCACGTAGTTCTAGATCTACCCTTTGTACAAATTTGGTTCGTACATGTGAAGGGTGAAAAGGGGACTTTAGTGCAATGATGGTTTTAACCTAAGATAAAAAGTTTAGGCATTACCATGTATGTACGTAGTCTTTTGAAAAAATGAAAACCATGATTGAAAAAAGAATCAATGTTAATAATGGTTCCTTCTCAAATGAGGAAATCAAAGAATATTGTAGTTTATTGTCGTACCGGACAAAAGTGTTGTATAGTTTAACGTCATATAACAAGGACGAAAGTGAATCAATGTAAAGATATTGATTCCAGGGGTGGTTTCACAAATCATCATCATATGAGATGGTGGTGAACCAATGTGAAGAGATTGTTTTTGGGCTTGAACCTTTGGGAGGTTGCCTACATACCCAGCCTGGAGGGCAAGGATCAAAGTCTGTGTAGTTCAATTAAAGAATGAATTAATGATCAAATTGTTCTTGTGGACAATGATCTAAAAAAAATGTTGTTGGGACTTACACATGGTTAGTGGCCCAAAGGGAGTGTTATGGTTGATGTTTGCTCTAAGCTCACGTGAGTCATACTCGGTGTGAGAAACAAGAGGTAATAACAACCTTAACGATGCACAGTTTAATGTCATGTAGGACATATCAAGGATTTTCTGTACAGTTTAGCGTCATGTAGTTAGGACGATGGGGACAATACAGTTTAACGTCATATTGGACGAAAGGGGGATTGTGCAGTTTTAATGTCATGCTGGACTTTTGATGATTATATAGTTTAGCGTCTTTCCGGACGTGAGGGACTTTTATACAGTTTAGCGTCATGTAGTTAGGACGTCACCGTTTAACGTCTTGCTGGACATATTTGCAAATAGTTTATGGTCGTATACATGGACCAGGAATGATGCAGTTTTAAGGTCATGCTGGGCTGTTTATGGAACTTTTTCACAGTTTAATGTCGTGTGGGACGAAGTTGCAGTTTAAAGTCATACTGGACCATTGCTGTATAGTTTTAGCGTCATATAGAAAGGACGAACTGATGCTGTACAGTTTAAAGTCATGTAGCTAAGACTAAGGTGAATCAATATGAGGATATCAGTTCTGATCTTTTTTACAGTTTATCGTCATGCTGGACGTTGGAAGTGCCACACAGTTTAATGTCATGTTGTTAGGACACAATATAGTTTAATGTCATCTCGGACAGAATACAGTTTAGTGTCATGTAGGACAAAATCAGGGACTATGCAGTTTAAAGTCTTGCAGTTAGGACTATTGGTGCTGCACAGTTTAGTGTCATGTTGCAGGGACATAAGTGCGAATAGTTTAAGGTCATATGCACGGACCATACAGTTTATCGTCATGCTGGACGTAGTTGTAGTTTAAGGTCATACTGGACCATTGCTGTATAAACCAAATGTAAGAGTCTTGGTTTTGGGAACAATATTTTGTGTTTATACAAAATACTTCTTCAGAAATCTGGCATTAGTTGGAGTCGTGATGTGTTCTCCATCCATTGAAATCAGAGAATACGCTCCATTGGAGTAGACCTTATGTACTGAATAAGGTCCTTCCCATTTTGGTTCAAGCTTGGGAGGTTTCTTTCCTGGTATCATTGGTGTTCTGAGAACCAATACCAATTCTCCCTGAATGAATGAACGAAGACGAACCTTTTTGTTAAAAGCTCGTGCTATTCGATTCTGATAGATTTCCAAGTGGTGCAAAGTGCACAATCTTTTCTCATCTAACTGTTCCAATTCATTCATCCGCTTTTGGGATTGCTCATCTGTTGATAACTGATCACAAATGGCTATTCTGAGTGAGGGCAATTGGACTTCAATTGGCAAGACTGCTTCTGTTCCATATACCAATGAATATGGAGTAGACCGCGTTGCATTGCGAGTGGTAGTCCGATAAGCCCATAAAGCATGATAGAGTTTATCAGGCCATGACCTCTTATCTTTATCCACCATCTTTTGCAGTATATTTGAAAGAGTCTTGTTGAAGGCCTCTATCTGGCCATTAGCCGCTGCATGATATCGAGATGAATGGTTGGACTTAATGTTGTATTCTTGATACAATCTCTTTACCTCAGAAGAGCAGAAGTTGGTGCCGTTGTCTGTCAATATGGTATGAGGGACACCAAATCTAGTAATGATGTTAGACTTGATGAAGCTAACAATGCATTTAGAACTGACTTCTTTGAGAGGTACTGCCTCTGCCCATTTGGAAAAGAAATCAGTAGCAGTAAGAATGTACTTAAACTGCTTGGCCGTAGCTGAAGGGTAAGGTCCCACCACATCCATTCCCCATGTGGAAAATGGCCATGAGTATTTAGCTGTATGAAGCAACTCTGGAGGTTGATGAATGAAATTGGCATATACTTGGCATGAATGACACTTCTTTGTGAAATTAACACAATCTTGTATCATTGAAGGCCAGAAGTATCCAAGTCTTCGAATTTGATCAGACAATCTATGTCCAGACTGGTGGGCACCACAGACTCCTGCATGCACTTCTTTTATGACAGCCATTGTCTCTTCACCATCAATACATCTGAAGAGAACTCCATCAAAACCACGTTTGTAGAGAATTTTCTCGAGGTGGTTTGGACCATCATAAAGAGTAAAATTGACCACACGTCGCCGAATTTGTTCTCTCTTGGCTCTATCAGGTGGAAGTGTTCCATTTTGAAGGTATTCCCTGATAGGTGACATCCATCCTGTAGTATGACCATATGGTTCAGGAATGGGACTAATTTCATTAATTTCCTCTGTTCTGACTTGAACATAAGGTGAAATTGCACGACGGTGGGCAATACCGATGGTTGTCTCGTCCCGATTTGGATCTGCTAAAGCTGTGGCTATATTAGCCAGTGCATCAGCTTGAGCATTTTGTGATCTTGGGACATAAGAAAATGTCGGTTCTGAAGGGAATTCCGACATTAACTCTCTGACGTAATCATACAAAGGGATTAATTCTTCTTTTCTGATGGCATAATCCCCATTGATTTGTTTGATTACCAGGTCTGAATCACCTTTTACCTTTAAGTGATTCACTTGTGCTTGAAGCGCTAACTCCAAGCCTGCAATGAGAGCTTGGTATTCAGCTTCATTATTGGTACCACCTTCCCACAACAAAAAGGAATAAGGTAACACTGCCTTATCTGGAGAAATGAGCACAATTCCTAAACCAACTTTGTTGAATTTAGGATTTTCCATTTTCTTCCCTGTTGGACTTCTAGAAGCACCATCAAAATACATTTCCCATGTTTGAGGATTCTCTTGAATAGAAAAAACTTCCTCATCAGGGAGTTCGATATCTGAATATGTGTCTTCCACTGAAGGGTGTTCAGCCAGGAAATCAGCCAGAGCTTGGCCCTTAATTGCCTTTTGAGACACATATTGAATGTCGAACTGCTGTAGAATAACCGCCCACCTTGCCAGACGTCCTGTAAGCATTGGACGACTAAGGATGAATTTGAGTGGATTATTACGAGATACCAATTGGACCTCGTGATGTTGCAGGTAGTGTCTCAGTTTCTGAACTGCAAAGATTAATGCTAGGCAGCATTTTTCAATACTTGAATACCGGGTTTCTGCTTCAAGCATAGTTCTACTGAGATAGTAGAGACTATTTTCATTCCCAGCATCATTCTTTTGAGCGAGAAAGGCACCCAATGATCGCTCTAAAGCTGTCACATAGAGGATAAGAGGTCTACCCTCAACAGGTGGCATGAGTACTGGTGGACTTAAGAGGTATTTCTTGAGAATATCAAATGCTTCTTGACATTCTTTAGTCCACTGGTAAGTGACTCCTTTCTTCAATAATTTGGTAAAAGGTAAACTTTTGCCTGCCAAATTGGCGATGAAACGCCGAATATAGGCTAAGTGTCCTTGAAGTCCTCTTAATTCTTTCAAATTCTGAGGAGGTGACATACCAAGGATTGATTTGGTCTTCTCAGGATCGACTTCAATACCACGATGGCGTACAACAAAGCCGAGGAATTTTCCTGAGGTTACCCCAAAAGCACATTTTAAGGGGTTCATCTTCAAATTATGTTGTCGAAGCTTGTGGAATATGATTTTCAAATCAGCCAAGTGATCAAAACGTTGTTTGGATTTAACCACCAAATCATCTACATAGCATTCAACAAATTTCCCTAGAAAAGGTTTGAAGATACGATGCATGGCGCGTTGATATGTTGCACCTGCATTCTTTAAACCAAAGGGCATCACCCGGTAACAAAACACACCTTGAGGAGCTCTGAAGGCTGTATATTCCTCATCTTCTGGGGCCATTCGGATCTGATTATATCCAGAATATCCATCCATGAAAGAAAGTACTTCATAGCCAGCCGTCGCATCAATTAAGAGTTCTGTAATCGGAACTGGAAAATCATCTTTGGGACAATACCGATTAAGATCTCTGAAATCGATGCAAACCCTAATTTGTCCGTTCTTTTTCTTTACTGGGACAATATTAGCCAACCACTTGGGATATTGAACTTCTCTGACGAAGTTAGCTTTGATAAGCTTATCCACTTCAGCCTCGATTTTGGAAGCATAGGTTGGGTGTGTTCTTCTCGCGGCTTGCTTGAATCCTCGATGTTCTTTTGGCAAACCCAAATGATGGGTGGCAACATCAGGATCAAGGCCAGGCATCTCTGTATAATTCCAAGCAAAGATATCTTTATTTTGCTTTAGAAAAGAAATATACATCTCTTGTTCTTCAAGGGTCATGGCCGCACTAATTAAAGTGGGGCGTGGATCTTTCTCTGTACCCAGATTTACTTCTCTGAGTTCATCCACAGTGGTAGAGATACCCTCTTCAAATGCTGGAGGAGCATCTCTAAGATCTTCCTCTTCCTCTTCATCATGTGTTATATCTTCCGTTTCTACTTGCAAAGTAGATGAAAAAACGAAATTCTCATGATCATAAGAGATGTCAAAATTTTCACATTTTGAAGAAGAAGCTTCCATTTCCGTCCCTATTGATGAACAAGGGTCTTCTTTGGGAAATAAAGAGGAGATGATGGATTGAGAATCGACATCAACATTCACCTCTGGTGTTGCTATAACTTCTTCTGACCTGATTAGCGAAGTATAGACTTGTTGGATTTCAGCAGACGAAATGAAAACGTCACCACTTATGCTTTCATCATTGCTTGGTAAGTTACCAATTTCTCCCATGTTGTCTGGCTCGATTGCCGTAATTGACATTATGGATCTTTCCATAAGAGTATTTTGATTTGGGCCTATTTTGTCAATTTGACTGATAGGTAACACATAATCTGTACTCACATGTGAAAATGGATTTATTGGAATTTTTTCCAAACCATATGGAGCATTAACTTTGGTAATTTCCTTCATTGTAGATTTTTCTCTTCCCTTCATGTGATAAAATTCCGCCTCAATGTATTGAGACTCACATGTTTTGAACGGGGTCTTATCACCATATAATGTTCCAACTTGACCATCGAAACAGTATTTGAGACATTGATGGTATGATGACGGAATAGCTGCATGCTGATGTAACCAGGGTCTTCCAAGCAAGATATTGAAAGCTGAGTCTTGATCAACAATCATGAAATCTGAATTGGAAACAAGATCTCCAAACTGAGTTCTGAGCGTAACTTCTCCCAGTGGTTCTTGTTCATTTTTATCATATCCTTGCAACATCATGGTAGAAGGAGATAAATCAGATTCTGTGAGGCCCAATCGACGAAGTGTGCGAATGGGCATGAGGTTGACTCCTGAACCATTGTCAATGAAAGCTCTTCGAACATCTATACCATTGACTTTGCCAGATAAGTACAAAGGTTTTATGTGCCCATGCACAACATCATCCTCATCTTTATCAGTAAAAGATATCACTGCATGGCATTCTGCAGGATTATTCTCTATGTGATAAATTTCAGCTGCAGCAATCTCAGCTTCAAACTCTTGAGGACTTGACAAAGCTTCGATGAGTGCTTCCCGAAGATCTCTTGATAGATTCAAAGCATCCAAAATTGATAATTTGGCTGGTACTTGGGCCAAGTGTTTCAATATATCATACTTTTGATCTAGAGGCCTGCGTTTCCCAATAGGAATATGTGGTTTAGCAGGTATCTTGGAAGCAGATGCTTTGGAAGCTGATGCATCTTGTATTGAAGTTGGCAACATCTTTGGTTTTGGAAATTTAGACTGATTAGATCCATTTGCTTGCTGAGATAAAGAAGATGGAACCTTTAATCGGTCTTCCAAAATAATTGTGCCGAAGCTGAGTTGGCCATTAGCAGAAGAACTTGCTTGTTCATTTTGAGCTCGATGAAGGGCTCTACCACGAGTTTCTGCTGCATATACAGTGCTAGCAGGGGTAGAATTAGAGTAGTGGCTTCGGAAAGATCCACGTCTTCCCCTATATCCTGAACCTCTAAAACTTCCTCGGGTTCCTTTATTTGATACAGGGAATTCAGGCTCATCAAGACTGGAATATGAATCTGTTAATTGAATCATATTAACAGAACCAAAGATCAATTCTTCGTCTGATAAAGACTCTGCCTGGTTGGCCTGTTTAGGCTGTGCCGTTTGGTGGGACGGTGCCCGTGACTTTGAAGTAGATGGCATGAAATCTGCCAGAGTCAAAGACAATTTAGGCTTTGATGCATACTCATCTTCTTCTGATTCCTCTTTCTTCTTTGAATTACGCTGCCCTTTTGAGGATTTGTCCTTTGATGGAGGCTTTACTGCAGCTTTTGTAGGAGACACAATTGGCTTCTTCAATTGTGTTCGCAAAATGGAATGGGTCCGATTGATTGTCTTTCTGACCATCCAATCATCATATTTTTTCGCAGTTTTGCTTTTGACTTCCTGCCACTCGCCTCCTTCCTCTGGATCTGTAGCGGTAATACACGCTACATGAGCTGAAGAACCCTTCAATTTGACTTGTCCCAAGTCAACCATCTTTTGTAGGAGGTCTTTAAAGACAAAACACTCCTGGATGGGATGTCCCAACATTTGATGAAAGGGACAATAATTGGGACGGTCTTCATCTCCTTCCTTGTTTGGTCTCTTCGGCACTGGTAATTGAACCAAATTATTTTCCAGAGCTGAAATGAAGTAACCAGGAACTTGCTCACTTCGGAAAGAGTATGTTTTACTCTTCATATCCTCAAATTGTTTTCGTCGTTGATCTTTTTGATCATTTGGACGAAACAGCCTTTGTTGTTGGCGTTCAGGAGGTGGAGCCCTTCGAGAAGATGAAGGTTTTGAAGTAGAAATAGGTACAGGTGCCTGTTTAAGCATAACTGTAGCAGTTTCTGCTTTACCCATTCTTCTTCCTGGAGCTGATGGAATTACACGAGATTTAACCTTAGCCTGTATAAGGGAATCTTCAATCTGTTGAGCGATTGAAGTAAGGTCTCGAAACCCTCCTGTGTATTTCACAGGGATCAATGGCGTGCGTAATTCGTCACGCAAATTTGCCACACAGATTGGCAATAATTCCTCCTGAGGGAGTGATAAACTCAAGGAATACGTTAATCCCTTCCAACGAGCAATGAAATCAGAGACTCTTTCATTCTCCCTTTGCTTGCAGTTTGTAAGATCGAAAACTGTCGTTTTTGGCAAAGTTGAGCTGAACTGAAGAAGGAATTTTTGACGAAGATCCTCCCATCCGATGACTGACCGGGATTTCAAGCTTGTATACCAGACAAAAGCTGGTCCTTGCAAGGTTCGCACGAAGCATCTGAGTTTCACTGCTTCTTGTTGTTCTGGAGTTCCCATCATAGGATCACAACAAGACACGTAATGCGTCAAATGTTGTTCAGGGGTCGCCTTGATCCATTGAAAGTAGGGAAAATAGGGTTTCCAAAACTGGATGGAGGAGAAATTGAATCTACCCATTCAGGGTAAACTTTCTTTTCAGGTTGAACTTGCGCCCGTTTCCCTTCCATAGTTTCTAACCGAGCTGTTAATGACTCAATAGTAGTTATTAACTTTTGAGAAACGTCAGGTTGAACTTGGTTTTGGGTAGGTGCAATGAATGGAGCTTGGACAGCCGTGGAGGTTTGGTGCTGCAACTAATGGTAGTGCTGCCAACCGTTGTTGCGTTTGACCCGTAGGATTAGACCTCTGTGGGTGTACTGATAAAGGAGGATATTCCTGATCCATCTCAGTAGTTACAACAAATTCCTTCGGCTGTCGGACTTCAGCATTCTTAAGAAGAAGACTACTCTGAAGTAGTTCTGCATTCAACCTTCTTAACTCTTTCATTTCTTCCTCCTGTTGTGCAAGCCTTTGCTCTAATGAGAGCGATTGACCTCCTTCAGAGGAAGGGTGAGAAGTAACCTGATTCTTTCCTTTCCCCTTATTGGATCCTTTTCGGAGAGGGGGAAGTGGGTTACTTGAAGGAATACCCAAATTTTGGGTAAGCCTTTGATTACGTGTGCGCACACCTTCTTCATTTAGGTCTGTGTGCGCAACTTCTTGAGCAGGAACCTCTTCATCTGATCCCTCTGATTGAGCCTCATCTGGTGAATCAGCAGCAACGGCAGTGATGACATTAATGGATGCATATTTCATGAAATCCTTTCTATCAGCATTTCTATGATATTGTCTCCTTTTATGTCCATGATAAGACATGGCATTCCGTTGACTTGACCCCTCAGGAATTTCTTTGTGAACCGTCACTTGGAGAGAATCTCCTGACATCTTGGCTCTTCGTTCCTCTTGAGGCTTATTCCCTAATCGAGAGAATACTGACTTTCTCTGAGAGAGGGATTGAAGATTTGAAAAAGTCCCCAGTCCGGTGGACTGGGGGTGTTCCTGTTGCTTCTGCTCAACTCCTCGAATCCCATTCGTTGATTCTGAGGGTTGGGTTAGAGAAGTCCCCAGTCTGGCAAGCTGGGGTCGTTGACATGCTATGTCTGAGATCTTCTTGAAATCTCTCTTGATCTTGCGGATCTTAGTTCGGAAATTAGCTGGATGCATTAACCTGTATCCACTTTATCACCTGGTTCAACAGACCGTTGGATGATTTCCGAAACTTCTGTCATTTGATGACGTGTTTGCTCCAGACGAGAGGCTTGCGCAATATTCTCGCCTGCTTGATGTAGGAGCAATTCAACAACCTGTTCTCTATATACTTGATTTTGAGAGGAACTAGTTGAAGCTTGATCTCGAGCAAGATTTTGATTATGAACAAAGCCCATTGACTGTGGCCGGCCATGGGCAATAACATTGCATGAGACCATTTTCGGCGGGTTTTGCTGACCGGAAAGCACTGTGAAATGTAGTGCTCCGTGAATACCCCATCCTCTGATATGAACATTAGATGGAGCATTGGAAATTAACTGACGCAATTTTCTCAGCGCGCCAAGGCATGAACGTTGAAGGGTTCTCTGTTGCTTTTCGGCCTTCGGATACCGAGAGACTGATAGAGATGCCAAATCAATCTGGCGTTGTAACCCTTCTATTATCTTAAGATGATTTTCATATTCATCGTAAGATAATACCTTCTTCTTTAATTGACAAAGAGTTTTCCATATGTTAAGACGAATATCATGGATTCCATCATCCGTCAACATCTTTGGAATGTCATACTGTGAATCAGCCAAAGGCCAAAACATGACTGGTACTTCACCTTTTGCCAGTTTTTTCCTCATGTTCAGCATTTCCTCTTTATCATTAAATGAAGATTCTTCTACCTGTTTGGACCAGAGTTGGTGTTTCCTTGTTGCTTCATCGGATTCAACAAGATTGGTAGAGGAATCACTATTCATGCTGGAAGATGAATGACCTAGGGAAGGTTCGGAGAATAACCTGAACCCCAAGCTATCTTCTGATGGAGAAAGAGTTTCACCTGCCGATAGTAAAACTTCAGACATGACTGGTTTTACGTTTGCAAGTGCCTCGAGATAGGAGGGCTTTCTCGTCACTACATTGCCTTCTGAAGAATTTTCGAGACAATGTGAATCACTACTGCGGAGAGGACTTTCGCAGCGAAGTTCATCACCATGAGGAGGACCTTCATGATGGGTTACAGCAAAAGATGATATCTCTTGCTCCTTGGTCTTCTGACCACACAGAGGGTTCCTGTGGTTCTCATCTGAAGAAGAAACTTCAAGATTGACCGAATTTTCATGAAGCAAGTCTTCATGAGGAAGTGTCTGTTGAAGACCTTCGGGATTAATGTTCCTGTTATTGGGAACTGAGGGAGTAGAATCTTGAATTCCGACAGATAAATGTCTGAGGGCTTCAAGAACTCCAGCATCGAGCAAGGCCTTGTTACAGATTGGCCTTTGATCTCCTGACTGTGCTGGGCGGATCTTTTTCTTAGATGCCTTCTTACTCGCTTTAGAAATCACTTGATGACGAAAGTGATTGCTCTGAGCAGGTGTATGTGCCTGATCAGGAAAGATGGTCAGGTTAGGCTGACGATCATCGCTCAAATCAGATGTATGTGCCTGACTTGGTTGTCCATATGATATGGGGGAGTAGGCCCCACAACCCTCTTGGACTGGAACAGATGTGTGTGTCTGTTCCGGAGTGAATTGTTGATGTGTCACTCCACTGCTAGGGATAGATTTATGTGTCTGTCCCTGAGATGAAGCTGAAGCTGTTATGATATCTTGGCAAGCATCCAGAATATGAGCAGGAATTTGCTTCTGCTCTTTCACCATTGACAAAATATGTTTGGTGACTTCAGCCGCCGGAACAGGGATATACGTCCATTCCGGGCTTGGAGTAGGTGTATGTGCCTGCTCCTGTCCTCCTTTTCCTGTCAGTGAATCCTGACAGTACTCAAGTGTGGAGGTAGAGAGTTTAGTCTGCCTCCTGTTTGTCGTCGGGACTTTCCGACTGACTTCTCCGGGTGCTACCAAGCGAGACTGTTGGTAGACTTGATTAGTATCAGCAGGTGTATGTGCCTGCTGATTACACTTCGCCAAACGCGGTTGACGAGATCCATCATATGTAGTCAGACGAGCCTGCTGACTAACTGCTGATGTATAAGCAGGTGTATGTTCCTGCCTATGGTACTCCGCCGGAATTGCCTGGCGGGATCGGCTTGATGCTGCCAGACGAGTCTGCTGGACAGCGGGATTAAAACGAACAGGTGTGTATGCCTGCTCGTTATTTGCCACCAAGTTAGGTTGGTGGACTTCTCCGGAGATGGCAGGGATGACAACCTGCCTATTATTAACCGGATTCCGTCTCTGGTGATTCATCTTGCCTGCTCGGGTTCGAGGAACCTGAGCTGAATGCCTGGAGCCGGTACCCTCATCATGTTGAGGGTGCACTACCGCACGAGTCTGGCGGCGATTGTTGATGGGAGCCCTTGAGAAGGACTCCTGTCTCTTTGAATTAAGGTCCCGCGGGACCTGCTCATTCACTTCCTCAGAATAAGGGAGTGAATGGAAATTGCGTTCCGGGGATAACGACCCGAAACGGTTGGAGACGGTAGTCAGCACCGCCTGCTTCTTGATTGCTGGTCGCCGTTGTCCGGACGACCAGGTAGAATTGTTAACTTGGAGGGCTTGACGAGCGGCCTCCAGAGTTGGGATAGTACCGTTACGACGGTACTCCTTAACCAGTGCATTTGAAACACAGCGTTGAAGACGCCGAGTTGGTGATGTCATCCTCAGAGCGGATGACGTTCCAGCAGGAGTAGCAGCATTGGTTTTCATGGCAGCAGACCTCACAGTAGAGGTGTTCTCAGCAGCAGTATTCACAGGGGTGAATTTAAGGAAAGCCATTTTTTGTAGAAGATCTTGAAAAAAGAGTGCCTGTTCCATATAACAGACATAATCAAGATGAATCCGGCTACTGCATCTTTTGGATGATCATATGTCAATGATTGCCTTGTTGGCCCAAGGGGCCTAACATCTAAGAAGAACATCACTTTAACTTGGTTAAGGATTCACGTCGGGTTCACCATTTTTTGTTTCGCGCGGAATCCGGGGATGACCTCCTGGACGGGAGATTCAAACGTTCCGATCGGTTTCTAACGGGTTTGTTCGTAGAACCGGAAACATCCAATGATTCCACATCCGTTTGGACCTACTTTCCAAAGGCAGGCGCTCATTAGCTTGTGGGCTAATGAGGCTTAGGAATTTGCATTGGTCGAGAGGATGGGAGGTCGGACTCATCACACCTTTTTGAGGGGAATTATTGTCTACTCCGGGACTCTCTTTATAGATTTAAGTTAAGTTCGTGAATCCTTATTACATTACCAAGTATAAAATGAGCTTTCCTTTAGTTTTAACAATCAATGATTAAATATGCAAGAAATTTAGAGAATCTTTTATATGTATTCGAGGTTCTTCATCAATATAGAATCATCTATATTTGTTTAGAGATTCTTGGTCAATGGTATCCTTCAAAATATTTATATAAAAGTCTCTTGGTCATTTTGATGACCAGGCTGGTTTTAAAGCCACTCAGTGGGGCACTTGAAGTTTATCGTCATTCAGAAGGACAGAGATTATTTCAATGTTGGGATCGAACCCATAAATGGGCTACCTACGTATCCTTTGTTTTTAAAAAAGGAATCAGAACCCACGTAGTTCGAGGAATGGGATATGATGTTTTATGATTGATGGCTCAAAGATGAATGTCATAATTACTTTTACACTCTATGCTCACGTGAGTCATGCTCGGTGTGAGAAACAAGAGGTATTGGTAAAATTTAGACAATTGTGCCATAAAAGATGCAATCATAAGAATTTGTTTTGGGGCTTATGTATAGATGACTGCCCAGATAGGTGAAGGTTTAGGATTTACTTTTAGGAAGAAAAATCCATGAACAGGGTCCACAAAGTTTATATGTGCTTCATGGAGATTTGAATACTCTAATCTTGGGGCTTACTCCTAAGGAGGATGCCCAAATTAGGAGGGGACTTATGATTGGGTTTTATTCCTAAAAAGGAAACCAAAATCAAAGGGAAGTTTATGACTGGTTAAGAGAAATTTTAAGAGACTTGGGGCTTACTCTTAAGAAGGATGCCCAAGGTTATGACTGAGTCTTATTCCTGAAAAGGAGACCCAGGTTAGGGGACTTGGGGCTTACTCCTGAAGAGGAAGCCCAAGGTTATGACTGAGTCTTTATTCCTGAAAAGGAGACCCAGGTTAGGGATTAAGGTTTGGGGCTTACTCCTGAGGAGGATGCCCAAGATTGAAGGATTTGATTGGGGCTTATTCTTAAGAAAGATGCCCAAGATTTATGACTGAGTCTTTATTCCTGAAAAGGAGACCCAGGTTAGGATTCTCTCATTTTAAAGGATGAGGTTGAATGAATGAACTCTCAATCTTTGGTGATATAAAGATGTTTAAATCATTAGGTTTTGAGAGATATTTCACATAATTCCTTTCAGATAAGGATGTCAAATCAAGAAATCATGCCATAAATGGCTTTGAAAAGTATCTTGAAGACTGAATCTTGAATAGGAAGGGTGAAAATGGCTTAAGAGGGGTGAAAAAGGGCAAGATGGGCACCCAAAAAGATAGGGGCGCGCAAGTATTGAAGGTCGCGCAAGTCCTACGGCGGCGCGCAAGTATTGGTCGCGCAAGTATACTTGCGCGACATAAGGGATACTTGCGCGATTTTCAACCAGGGTTGAATTACTTGAGCGACTCTTTATTAAACCCTTTCCCATCCTCTTGAGGTTTTTCCAGAAGAGGGACGCGCAAGTTATATTGAAGGAATTAAGTCGGCGCGCAAGTTTTTGATAAGTTTCAACACTTAGGCCTTCCTTCTTCCCTTTAGATCTTCCATTCTAGGTAAGAAATTACCTTAGAAGTGTTCTGGAAGCTTTGAGAAGAGACTTGGGCGTCGGGAGCTTTGATCCGAGTTTCTGGGAAGAGATCCTCTCGAATGGGGGGCCCACAGGGTCTATTTATAGGAAAAAGAAGACCCCGGGCGGTTACTGGGCGGTTACCAGATATGTCGCGCAAGTCCCTTGCACGATCATGAGGGGTCGCGCAAGTGTTGAGGCGGCGCGCAAGTGTACTTGCGCGACCAAGAGGGAACTTGCGCGACCTATGGGCAATGTTCTCCTTTTCCATCCCTTTGTCGATTTTTGATGTTTCTTCAAAGGATTAATCATTTTGAGCTCAGATATTCCCCTTTTCCGATCATTAGATTCTGTGACGAAAGGAGCGTCAACAGTCGCGCAAGTGTCTTAGGTGAACTTGCGCGCCCGTTGTGACTTGTGCGCTGATACTTGCGCGCTGAGTTTGACTTGCGCGCCAAGTAAGGCTTTGTTCTAGCAGTGATTTTCGGACTGCATGGAAGCTGGATGTTTGCCCGATACCTTTGGTGCAAAGAGAGATTCATGTACAGATGAAAGTTGAACTTCAACAGAGCATCTACATACAGGAGAAGATGCATTCATTCATGCAAATGAAGAGACCTACAGGTCTATAAACTATGAGTGGATTCTCTTCTAGAGTAGTGAGCTTAGGAAGAGGAAGAAGGTGATCCTCTCCACCGGTAGTGAACCAGAGAGAGAGAAACAGAGAGTGACCCTAGGGAAAGCAGTGAGATGACCCTAAACTTTGTAAAGGCAGTGAGTCTAGGCATAGAAGTGATCTATCCCGAACTTTGTATCCACATCTAGTGAAGAATAGTGGAATTTGGTATGACTGACAACTTGTCGGCGTATGCTCCTTGGACGTAGCCCAGTGAGGGTGAACCAAGTAAAAATCTCTGTGTTTTCCTGTTTTCTTCCCTGCATTGCATTCAAAGCATCATCATTAGATAATGAAGTAAAGAAGTGATCATTGCTTACACAAAAGAGAAAACAAAGTGACCCTTGTAATAAAGAGGTCAAGATCTAGTGGGGTAGGAAGAACTTTGAAAAAGAATATCCATACCCTGATTCACCCCCCCTCTCAGGGTATATAGGCCCCTATTGGTCCTAACAAATTTGATGAAGCATTGTCGTGCACACTCTCAATAATATTTATAACTAAGTGAAGCATAGGGGTTAACGAAGGTCGTTATCTTGAGGAGCTGTTGTGGTCAATCAATCACTACTTCTAATTCACCTTTTTATATATTTTTTTATTAATAAAATAAAATGAAGAGAAATGATATTTTCTAATTGAAAATACAAAAATAAAATTAAACACAAAAATGCTATGATAATAGAATGCATGAAAACAAAATTATGTTAGGAAGAAAGGAGACATTTCTGAGAGAATCACCCCTTGTGAACCTTCATTGTATCTTAATTATTTTCAAATTTACTTAATGAGAATAATCCATCATATTCATAAACATACACTTATTCCCATATTTTTGAATATAAATTTCTCTCAATGATCCCTGATAGACCGCACATCCACCTCCTTGATCGAGGGAGAATATTCCAGAAGTGAAAGCTAAATCTCGGGTGGAAAGTAGAGACACGATGAAAACTTTCCTAGTAAGACCCCCCCCAGAATAAATATAATAAAATAAGAAAAATTATGAATGAATATGAAAATTGTTGGTTTCATCCCTAGATTAATCCCTCAGGTACTTCCTCGGGTTAGCTACTTATGATCATGAGCATAAGAGTTCATAGTGTAGAAGATTCAAGTGAAAACATAAAAGATAAAAATATGAGAGAATGAGATGAAGAAGAAAAATAACATATAATAATAATATAGAATAATATTAAAAAATTAATTAAACTATAAAAATGTAGAAAATTTCCAACAAATTCTACTCCTAAATTTACAACACTTTGAGAAGAAAAAGGAGTATATTTTTATAGTCAAAAGAGATTTTTTTGGATCCAAATATTTCAACCGAATGTATGTGCATGGAGTCCCAATTAAATGACCTAATTTGGGAATATTTCCTTCTTTAAAGTTTTTATTATACTTATCCTATATATTAATACAAAATTTTAGCTTCATTTTCCACGTTTGGAGAGATATATGGTTAATTTATCCTGAGTATTTATTTTGGACATGTGACTCTTTGTATTCCAACTCAGTGGAATTACACTACATTAATGGACTTAAAAATTAATTATTCAAGCACGATAACCTTAATTAAAGTTTTTTTAAGAATTTAATCTTGATTCATGTTTAATTTTAGATCATTTGGTTTGGTGTTTTAGGAGATATCTGCCAAACATTAAAGTTCTCCAGATCCGTGCACAGATTTTGAGGCCCGCATTGTGATCTAGATTTGGGCCCTCAAAAGGTTGATCGAGAATTAGGTCCATGAGGATAAAATTAACCCCATATAACATATAAACCTATAAAATAATAATTTTTAAATTTTTATAAGTGGATAAATATTTATGGCCTAAACATTGAAATAAATTAAAACTGTTAAAATTCGAAAAATATTCCATTTTTTCAATTAAGCTAAAAAATACTCCTAAAACATAAAATGTGACAATTTACCTTGTAATAACACATTTATGGGATTAAAAAAATGAAATTCATAATAAAACAATTGAAAATATTTTCTCTATCACCAGGTGACTAGCACAACATAACACCACAAAAAAAACCATAATCTTCTTTAAGAAAACCAACCCCACATCACCACCATTCAAAACCATATCTACTCCCTCCTTACCACTTCCAAATAATAACCAATTTTACATCACAAAAACCACATATCATGACCAAAAAAATGATCAAATATCTTCCCCATATCATAATTTCACTTCACCTTCCCACAACATAGCCACACCCTAACACATCTACCCCACATCACATTAATTTTTACAACAAAATAGATAATATTTTTCATATTAGTAAGGGGATTTTTATTGATTCCACTTTATTTTATGGGAATTCTCACACAATTATGAATCTTCCAGTGAAACCATTTTATTAACTATATATAAGTGATTAGATAGTTACATTTATAGTTATTTGAATAAACATGCCAAACAAGGTTCCACAATACATGTCAAATCATAAAAAATAAATTCCCTAATGATCATAATTTTCATTATTTCATTTATCCCATACAATCACAATATCAATAATAATATCAATATTGTAAAAACATGTGATTCAAACCCATTCCCCTTAAATTTCAATTTACCATTTCATTATCTTTATTAGGCCAGTAAAAACCATATTACCAGGGATAATAAAGAGTAAAAACCTTCCTATATGATACTACTAGATGATAAATGAAGGAACTCTATCTTAAAAAAAGATTTTCGATTTTCTGTTCAAGGTTGGATTGATAGGTAATAATAACTGGGAACCAAAATGATAGAGAACAACTTAACTAGCCTCGAATACAAAAACCAAATAATTCACTTTCCCAAAACATTATTAAAACCATGATTCCAAGATATAATCCCCTCTAAAATGAATAAATAGGGAGAAAATATTTGAAAAAATAATAGGGGAAACTAACCTAAAACACCATGGTCGATATACCAAGGTCAGGGTTGAAAGACACTAATTAGGGGATGAAAGATCCATTTTGGACACAATTGGGTTGCCCAAGAAATGAGAGAATTGTTGGAAGAGTGATCAGGTTTGATGGGATTTTGTGTTTTTATACCTAGCCTAGAAAACATAAGACCATGACACAACCCTTTATACCACACCAAAATATCATAAAAAACAGAAAAAACATTGAAGAAACACCACTCACAACATTGTAAACGTACTGGTCAAATACCCTCCATGATTTTTGGCTATACTTGCATGACATATCATATAGGGGGGGACCATGTGGCAGGAAGAGACACCACACTGTAGACCCAAGACCTAGAAGAGGTTTCACTGTAGCTGGGTACTCCATGGTGTGGCAATGCTGATTTAGGCATAACTACTAAGACCACCTCCTTTAAAAACCTATTCCCCAACTGAATTCTTCATGTTACTCGAAAAATAGGGATACACCACATCCCCTACTCCATGGAACATGAACGCCCTAAATGATAGGATCACTAAGAACACCTCCCTAGGTACCCTACACCGTAACAGACCTCTCTTACACTACAGTGGCCACCCTATGATGTAGACCAAGTCTCCACACTATAGGTATCCTTATTTATTGTATTTTATTAGCTTTAAACTCCCTTTTCCCATCCAACTACCATCAGTACCTCCTCCAGACACGTCTACCTCTAAAATTTCCACAAAGTAATAGGTCAGAAGGTTTGGGATATTACATACATTATATATTATATCAGTATGGGATAAATGATTATTTTTATACATGTTTTAATTTATTTACATGGATATAGAATTCCCCCGGTTTAAATTTATTATGGATTCATGTCATTTATTTATTCCTATCGTATCACTTATGTCATGTTTATTTTATAAAAGATTCTACTATATGTTTCCACTTAGTGAGCATTTGAGTTAACCCTTATTTGTTTTCCTTTCACTAGGAAACCTATATGAGGTCTATGTATGATTTTTTGGGACATTATGGAAGGTATAATAATGTTCTCTCAATATTTAAAGTTTCATATTATATTTTCAAATGTCATGTATGTATGCATATAGACTTATATTAACACTAATTTGTTTGATATTTTGGAAACTCTTTTATTTTATACTAATGATGTAATATAAATATCTACTATAGGTTTCTGAAGTTCGGGATATTATAGTTGGTATCAGATCAAGTTTAGTAGAAACCTTGGGGACTAGATTTTGATGAATTTAGATACTATATGTTTTATGAAAATCCATCATGATTTATAGGGAACACTCAATAAAAATTAATAGGAGTGGTAATTTATAATTAAATACCATTAGATGATTATGTTTATTTAATTATATAAATATGGTCAATAAAGGGAGGAATGAGAGTCATATCAATACCCGAAGTCAATATAGGGATTTTCCCTCTAAAAAAGTTAATGAATCTAGAGTTGTGTCTAATTAGATCATAAACATATTAGGGCAGTTGAACCAGGTTATGAAAAATAATCTCACTTTAATAGAGTGACTTATTGATCCATGAAATGGTGTATATATGTTGGATCGTTTCATATAGTGAAAACCTATATCATTAAATGGAACAACTAATCCATTTGTATCTTAAAAATGGATCAAGTTTCTATAGAATATATTTCTCACTTAAGGGTACAGTGAAAAGGAAAAATTCATCATGGTGATATATCATTTGAAGGGAGGGACTTCATCTCTTGAGTCATTTTGAGAACCACCCCTATTATCTCTCCTTAATGGAATTATGGGAAGAGATGAAGATAAATCATGATATATGGGTAAGGAAGATATCCCAAGAATAGAGGATGTACCCACGATATAAAAACTCATTGATATATTTTTATTGGAATTACCTAGTCATCCACCTAAGCATGAAATTTATTTTTCCATTGATTTTATTCCTAATGTATTACCGATATTTAAAACTCTATAAATAATGGACCAATGGAATTGTTGGAGTTGAGTAAAAAACTTTAGGAGTTATGCGATAAAATATTTATACACCCTAGTGTTTCGCCATTGGGATCCCCAGTTTTATTCATGAAAAAGAAGGATGGGTCTATGATATTGTGCATAAATTATAGGGAGATCAATGCCATAACTGTAAAGACTAAGTATCCTTTACCATGAATTTATGAATTATTTGATCAATATCAAGGATACAAATACTTTTCAAAGATCGATCTTTGCTATGATTATCATCAATTAAGGGTGAAGAAGGAAGATATACTGAACATGACATTTCGAACAAGGTATGGACAATAAGAGTTTAGGTTAATGCCTTTTGGATTGACTAATGCACCTTCTTTATTTATGTATCTGATGAATAGAGTGTTAAAGGAGTATCTTGATATCTTTTTAGTGGTATTCATTGATTATATCTTGATATAATCTAATATATATAAAGAATATGAGAGTCATCTATAATCAATTTTGGAGTCCCTCAGTAAAAATGAATTATATGGGAAGTATAGTAAGTTTGAATTATGGATCAATGATATTTATTTTATTATACATATTATCTCTGAGGATGGAATATATATTCACCCTTAAAAGATAAAGGTAGTTAAATAATTTCCTACACTGATAAACATAATTGAGATCCAAAGTTTCATGGGATTAGCATGTTACTATCAATGGTTCGTTCAATATTTTTCCCAGTTTGGACATTCTGTTAATAAATTTAACATAAAAAGGGATCACATTCATGTGATCAAGGAAATGTGAGTGATGTTTTAATTATTTTATGAGGAAACTTATTAATACTGATATTAACTTTATCATCAGGTAAAGAATTATTTTTAATTTATAGTGATACATCAAAGAAAGGATTTGGTTGTGTCCTTATTTAGAATAATAGGGTCTTTGCCTATGCATCAAGGTAAATGAAATTCAATGAATAGAACTATCCAAATTATGACCATGATATGGAAGTTATAAACTTTTATTTTAAAATATAGAGACACTAACTCTATGGAAAAATATGTGAGATATAAATAGATTGTAAGAGTTTAAAGTATATCTTCTCTCATAAGGAGATCAATACGAGGAAAAGAAGGTGGTTAGAACTACTAAAGGACTATGATTTATTGATACACTACCACCCTAGGAAGAAAAACAAGGTGAATGATGCATTGAGTAGGAGTAACCATAGATTTATGACCATGATGATGATTAACAAGGATCATATATACAAATATCTAGTAAAGATGCGATGATTTGTATACAAGGGAAACTGTCATTACTTTTCAAAAAAATTACTAAAATATCCTTGATATAATAAATAGAGAATTTATGAAAAAATGATAAGAAATTACAAAGGAATATTATATTAACAAATGATTATAAATTGATAGACTTCGTCTATAAATATACTGTCACACCAATGATTTTAGTTTTCACTGCTTTCCGTTTCTTATTCATTTCTTTGTGATATGAGTGTGAAATGTTTGAAATTTTGTGTCATCATTTCCTCTTTTCATTGGACTATATTCTCCTCCCTAGGTTCCCCTTGAAGCTTCCTTATGTTTACCTTGAATTCCCCCTTGGTTCCCTTTGAATTTGAAGCAAAATGGAACGTTTTTGGGTGGACAAAACATGCCACATGGTTTGGTTGCATGGTTTACTAAACCATTTAGGGTGTCCAACACATTACTTTTTTATGTAATTCAAAATTTTCCCTTCCAGGATTAACCTTAATGTGCCCCATTCTTCCCCCATTCATTCCTATTATCCATGTAAGGCTTCCAAGAACCCTCAAGCTCATCTAGAAGCCATTTTTGAAGGTTGATTTGGTGGAGGAACTTCATGATTCTTCAAGTAAGTGATTTTACTTCCATGTATCTTTATTTTCCTTAGGGTTTCTACCCTCCTTGAATTTACAAATTTCTAGAAACTATAGCTTCATACCTATGGTTTATTCTTGAGTTTCTTGGCTCAATATTCTTGGTTTAAGTTCATTTTCATTCCCTTATGGTACGGTAGTGGTGTGGTTGAAGTTTCACACAATGATTTAGAGTTTTTGACATCTATGGTAGGTGATTCAATGTGTAAGAATTATTTATTGAGTTAGATTTTACTGATTTACATTTTTATCATCTTCCTACTCCATTTTATTTGGTGAGAAAACTGTTTTTTTCTAGCACTAATTAAGCGTTTAATTTTAAAGTTTCATTTTTTCTTGAAATGGTGTGTTTTTCATATGTAACTCTTGTGGTATCATTTAGGGTCATTTTATAACATGTGAAAGTGGTTTATTAAATGTGGTTTGGTCTGCTAATTTTTCTTTGGTAGTGTTTTTTTGTGCTTTTGGCATTGAAGGAGGGTTTTTGAATGGGTTTTATGTGAAAAACCTTGTTAAACTTATTGGAAGTATTTTATGAAAATTGTAAATGGTTTATTGAGTTACAAAAAATGTGCAAAGGATGTTTATGTGATGTTTTAGTGTGTGTGTGTTCTTAAAACGGGTTTTTGAAAGGGAAAGTGGTGATTTGTGATTTCAGATGTTTTGATAAAGTTTAATAAAATTTTGAAATAATTTATCAAATTGTAAGTAAGGTGCAAAACAAGTTTATGGGCTGGTTTGTGTGAGTATGATGTTAAAATGAATTTGAATGTGAAAGGAGTGTTATGTGACATTCTTGTAGGATGTTTGGTGTGTGTGTGTTTTGGAAATTGATTTTTTATGTGAAAATGGTATTTTATGAGATGTGGAACTTGATTTAGAACAAATAGGGAAACTTGGGTATCTAGGTGGCATACGTGTACTAGTATGCTTGTGATCCAGAGTGGTTTCCTCCTTGTTTCATATAGAAAATTTAACACTGAAAACACTAACTAAATAATATGATTATTGGGGAACACTAGGTTATGCGTATTTTCCCTACTATTGGCCCATGCATGAGAACATATATTTGTTATGGTTACTTTTCATCGAGAAACAAGGTACATGGGGCCCACAACTAGCTAGTGCCTAGGGGTGTTCCTATGATTAGTCATAATTAACTATATGATAATCACCATCAAAATTCAGTATGTTTGGATTGAAAATTTAGTATCACGTGTGTTTTATTTTAAAGTGTTCATTGTTTAAAGTGTCCCTCTTGAAAATGGTTTTCATTTAAAGTTGCACCCCTTTGAGATTGTTACCAGCATTTTTGTTTATAAAACATGTAAGATTTTTTTTCTTAAAATGTTTATCACATGGAATATCTTTGGGTGTAATCCTATTGGAATTAGGCTCACACCCTACTTACACCTTTGGGTTTAAGTATATTTGGTTATATTTGACACATGTAAGGGAAAGGTATTTGGTGAATGCGGTTCAGGTTGTAAGCTCCTTCCTTGGTGCGATGTTGTAGAGAAAGCTTGGGGTTGATGTACCCTCTCCATGTGGTGGTTCTAGAGTTTTACTTGCTACTAAATTTTTATCATGGACCACTTGAGTATTTTTTAAAACGTTGTATTATAATTCTGAATTTTATTAAAGGATTGTTTGGACTAGATCTTCAGATTTATTTTATTTATTATTTTTGGTTGTTCTATGTTTCTAAACTAGGTTAAATCATTTCAAAACACTTATTTATGATACCTAGGAACTTTTTACAGCCCATGGGGATCTGGAACACCCTTCAGGCCTTGCCACATACTGGGTCAAGTGCTGGATTTTATGAAGACTAGATTTGGTTTGTGATAAAATGGTATCAGAGGCAAGTTATTTCTTTTCGGTTCATGTCTTTTAGAAAAGAGTCTAGGTAGACCAGAGATAGGACTATTGAGAATTTAAATTACAATTATGAGTAGGGTACCTGACCAACACACCATGTTATGGGATTCAAGTCTCTAAGAGATGTTGGGTTTCATCTGAGTTCTTTTGTTCTCATGGTTCGTCGATGACTGAGAAATGGAAAGAGTGTTGGGTAAATGGTCTCATGAGCTCGTAGGGCCTAGAAATCCATGTGGATCTGGGGATATTTCCCTAGAACACACTTAGTGATGGTTAAGTGATTGGTGTATGTACTCCAACCATATGTCCAAGCCACCCACCGACACTAATTTCCTCTCACATTGTCTTGTTTCTCCTTATTTTGGAATCTTGGAAACTTGGTTTTGAAGTAAAAATGACTTGGTTTTAAGAAATGGGAATTTTGTGAAATGATTTTCTATTAATAAAGATATGGTTCAATTCTCGAAGGGTGGAAATGAATTTTGAATTTATTTTTGAAATGGTAAATGACGTGTTTACACCTCTTTTGAAAGTGCGAATTATATTAAAGTGGGTTTTGAAAATCTATTTCAAATATAATTTTCTGAGCTGTTGAAAAGTATTTTGAATGGAATGAAGTGTTTTGGAATTTATGTTTGGAATTTGAAGATTTATTTTTATTTGTTAATTAATGGTATTTTGAAAATTTTTATGAAATATTGGAACCTTGTTTTAAATTAGGCTAAATGAGTTTTTAAATGAATGGGTGTTGATGAAATGGAGTTTTTCATAAAACTAGAAGTATTTTGAAATGGGTTGAGATGTTTTGAAGTTAATGTGTATGAATTGAAAGTGAGTTTTCATTTGAATGTTTGGTTCTTTTATTAAAAGGTTTATAAGATGTAAATTGGGTTTTTATTTTGCGGTTAGCGATTTTGAGAAAAAGAAATTGTTGGTAGAATGTTTAAATTTTGAAAAGAGGAAAGGTTTGGTTTTTGTAATTAGTGTTCTCATGGGTGACCACATGCATGTGTTTAAATAAGAAGATAGATGGTTAATGTCACGGATGGATGAGTACCAGTATGGATATCAAGAGGGTTCTCGGTGTGGCATAGAAAAATGCATTTGTGAGGACCATGGGGTACCAATAGTGAATGTTCCAACTGCCGAACATGTTTACTTTCAAATAAATGATTTTAATGAAAATTTAATGTTTTGAAAACTAGTGTTTGGGTGGAATGTTTTATGTTATTTTGGGATTTTTTTGTGGGATGTTTTGAGTCTAATAACCCCTCTTGTTAAACTGTTTTTGGGGTTTTTGTTTCATCGATAAGTCAGGTTGAAGTGTTGGTTTGTGGTATCTTTTTGATAAGTGTTTTGGGAAGCCCTTATGGTTGTTCCCCTCATGTGTTTGGTTCTGGTTTGTGGTGTTTTTTGATCTAAGGACTAGCTTTTTTGGGTCCTTGGTTTTTCTTGTTGAATAGGGTACACTCCCAAATAAAGTTAATTCACGATTGAAGTGCGGCCACGAGTGATTTGCCATTGGCAGATCCTCTAGCTGATCAACAGAAGGAATTTATTCTTGAGCTTTGGAGATTGACTCTACCTCTCTTTTATTTTGGTTAAGTGGATCTTTACATAGTAGGAGAGTGGTTGTAGAAGATTGAAATACACATTGGTTCCCTAAGTTTCTTGAGTTTATTTAATCATCAAAGGTAGAGTTTGACACCTTTGTGCCTATAAGTTTTATTTGGAAGTTGTGAAAGTATATTCTAGTGAGAAAGGATAAAGTAGTCTGGGGTTGTTAGTGCAAGATACTTTCTAATAGGGCCTCTAGAACTTTAATTAGTCTCTTCGAAGCAAGGGATCATAATAGGCCACCAGTGTGGAAAATCTGGCCAAGATAGGCTGTTATGGATGCTTATAGGAATCATGTGCTATTTGGGAATATACATAAGGTCCCTCTCCTTGTGTTGTTTCTATTAGTCGCAATGGTCATTCTTGGTGACAAATTGTGATGTCGTGTTCTCATTTTATTGTAAAGTTGAAGGTTTTTCAATCTTATGGGAGTCTCTGTTGTGTCGAAAGTGTGTATCCCTTTAGAAAATTATGAATTCCTCTATTTTAGAGGAAGGTGTTTCTATGTGTCCTTTCCTTCTGCTTTTTCCTATCTAAAGAAACAAGGAGTGATTTGTGTGCATCTTCTAATCCATTTTTTCGATAAAATTTTAGGTTAGGGTATAGTGAGTTTTATAGTGTGTTATGTCTTGGTGAACCCATCTAGGATTGCAGTGTAATTATTTGTGGTACCAGAAGGAGAAGTTCCATTCAGGGGTTTTTAAAGCCTGACTATGAGGCATGAGATGCTTTAATCATCTGAGCTATAGACATAGTTCCTGAAGTGAAGCTGGCATGTAGTCAAGTAAATCCCAGGGTCATAAAGGATTGGGTCTAATTCCCATCCTCAGTATGAAATATGGGAATATTTTAAATCTCAAGTGTAGTTTTCTTGCTCCAGTTTTTTCCATTTGGTGGAATGGGGTGGGAGGACCTCGTTTCCACATTGTATCCTATTTGAGTGTAATGGTTATGTGTCGGAAATTTTTTGAGCTCATGCTTTACCTTTGGGTTTCTTTTGAGTTTTTGGAGAAAAGTATGAAGTTTGGTCTTGACAGATTGAAGCACATGGTTTTCACAGAGTTAGTACTAACCATGCTCCAACCTAGGAAACCATGCGGTAGTAAACAGAACCTACCAAATGACCACAACAAATCTGCACACGTTATCGTAGGTAATCATGTGGTAGGTTCCCTTTTGACAGTTGAAACCGCATAGTCTATGCATGGTTTGGGAAAATATGTAGACTAACCTTGCAGTTGTGCCAGCTCATTAAAAGTTAGGGTCCTTTTCATTTCAGCCAATGATAGTCAGTTAAGATGGTTGGTTATTATAGTGGGGAGAAAAACCATGGGTATCAGGTAAGTTATTTTAGAAAGAGTATAATATTAGTCTACCCCTTATGTGAGGGAGTCCATTTGGTCCTCCCCTTTTGGTGTCCCAATTTTGTCTCAGAAAATTAAGTTGTCTCTAATGGTTGGGAGTCCATCCAAAACTCCCCGTGTTGGTGTAAATCAGTTATGTACTTGGTGTTTGATTGGTGATAGGTAGTCTCATTGGGGGGATATCCAACAACCAACTTATTTCTTAGTAAAACATTGGTACTGGAGCATGACCAACAGTTTTTTTGAAGTAAGGATGTGGTAACCATGTTCGAATTTGTTATTTGTTTCAGGTAAATTACTTAAGCTTTGTCTGGTAGTGTTTAAGGTGTTTTTTGGGATGTGGTTTGATTATTTTTACCTAATTCAAGAAAGTGGTGTAAATCTTGGTTGGTGATAGTGTACTTTCCTTGTTTGTTCAACTAGAGGTGTTTTGGCTTTTGGGGGCAGGTGACCCTTATTGGGGGAGTCCTTCTTGGCCTCTCAAGTTAACTCACAGACCTCTTTTATTACTGGTAGTGTCCTTGTTTTTTTGTTAGGAACCCCCATTTATGAACTTAGATATAGTATTGTTTTTTTTTCTTCTGACCCTATTGGGGATTTCCAAGGGTGAAAATCTTTATGGTTGGGAGAATTGTCACACTCGGGATTTTAGTTTTCACTTCATTCTGGTTCTTGTTCATTTTCTCGCTAGCCATGTGTGACATGTTTGAAATTTAGTGGCATAATTTACTATTTTCCTTATCCTATCTTTCCACCCCTAGGTTTCCCTTGAATCCCCCCTATGTTCCACTTGAATTCCTACTTGGTTCCTTTTTGAATTTGGAGCAAAATGGAAAGTTTTTGGGTGGACAAAATAAGCCGCACGATTTGGTCACACGATTTACTAAACCATGGATCCAAACCATACATGGTGTCCAACACATTAAGTTTTTTATGTAATTCCAATTTTCCCCTTCTGGGTTTAAACCTAATGCGCCCCATTCTTCCCCCATTTGTGTTTCTCAGCCATGGAAGGCTTCTAAGCTCCCTCAAGCTCACTTAGAATCCATTTTTGAAGGGGGATTTGGTGTAGGAACTTCATAATTCTTCAAGTAAGTGATTTTTCTCCCATGTCTCTTACTTTTGATTAGGGTTTCTCCCCTCCTCATTGAATTTCCAAATTTCTAGAAACTAGGGATTAATACCTAGGGTTTATTTTTGGGTTTCTTGGCCCAATATTCTTGGTTTAGTTCCATTTTCATTCCCTTGTGGTGTGGCAATGGTGAGGTTGAAGTTTTGCACAATGATTTTGGGTTTTTGAAATATATGGTAGGTGATTCCATGTGTAATCATTATTTGTTGAGTTAGATTTTCTTGATTTACATTTTTGTCTTGTTCTTCTTCCATTATATTTGGTGCGAAAACTATTTTTTGTAGCTTTGATTAATCATTTAATTTTAAAGTTTCATTTTTTCTTGAAATGGTGTGTTTTTCATATGTAACTCTTGTGGTATCATTTGGGGTCATTTTATAACATGTGAAAGTGGTTTATTAATTGTATTTTGGGCTGAAAATTCTAGTTTGTTAGGGTTATGGTGTGATTTTGTCCTTGAAAGAGGGTTTTTGAATGGGTTTTATGTGAAAAACCTTGTTATGCTTCTTAGAAGTGTTTTATGAAAATTTTAAATGGTTTTATTGAGTTAAAAAAAATCATGTAAAGGATATTTATGTAATGTTTTAGTGGGTTTGTGTTCTTAAAATGTGGTTTTTAAAGGTAAAGTGGTGATTTTTTTTGTCAAACGTTTTAAGAACATTTTATAAATTGTTGAAACTATTTTTCAAATTGAAAGAAAGGTTGTGAAACATGTTTATGGGTTGTTTTGTGTGAGTATGACATTAGAATTAATTTGAATGTGAAAGGAGTGTTATGTGACATGATTGTGGGATTTTTGGTGTGTGTATATTTTGGAAAATGGTATTTTCATGTTAAAATGGTATTTTATGGGATGTATAACTTGATTGATCACTAAGAGGGAAACCAGGGTATCTTGGTGGGCCGGACGTATACTAATATCCTAGTGATTCGGGGTGGTTTTGTCCTTGTTTCACATAACAGGTTTGATGTTGACACACACTAACTAAATAATGATGATGATTGGGGACCACTAGGTTATGGGTATGTTCCCTACTAGTGTCTAGTGCATGAGAAAAAATATTTGTTATGTTTACTTTTCACTGAGATACGAGGTACTTAGGAGCTAGCTAGTGCCTAGGGGGTGTTCCCATGACTCATGATCATTTACTATTTGATATTCACAATTGGAATAAAATGTGTTTGGATGGAAAAATTGATTAGAATGTGTTTTTTATTTAAAAGTGTTCATTCTTTAAAGTAACCCTCTTGAAAACGGTTCTCATGTAAAGTTGTACCCCTTTGAAATTGTTACTTGGATTTTTGTTTATAAAACTTGCAAGTTTTTTTTATCTTTAAATGTTTATAATATAGAATATCTTTGGGTGGAATCATATTGGGCTTAGTATCACACCTTACTTACACCTTTGGTTGTAAGTAGATTTTGGTTATGTTCGACACAAGTAAGGGCAAGGTCTTTGGTGAAGGTAGTTTGGGTTTTTATCTCCTTCCTTGTTGTATTTTTGTGGAGAAGGCTTGGGGTTGATGCTCCCTTGCTATGTGGTGGTTCTAGAGTTGTACTTTATACTACATTTTTATCATGTACCTCTTGAGTCTTTTTTTAAAACTTTGTATTTCAATTCTGAATTTTATTACAGGATTGTTTGGACTAGATTTTCAGATTCAATTTATTTATTTATTTTGGTTGTATTATGTTTCTTAAAATTGGGTAAATCATTCCCAAACACTTATTTATGATACCCGAGAACTTGTTCACCCCATGGGTATTGGGAACTCCATTTGGGCCTTACCACATACTGGGTCAGGTTCTAGATTTAATGGAGACCAGATTAGGTTCGTGACAGATAGAGTGTTCAAGTTTGTGGAGAGGTTATGTGTTCCATCTGTATCAAAGTTTAAAATGGGACCTCTAGATGAGCACATATCTCAAGTTCCTCTATAAGTCTTGGTAGCATAATATATATAAAGATTTAAGAGAACTTTTTTGTTGGGATTGTATGAAGTGGGAAACTATGGATTATGTGTCCAAATACTTAGTATTCCAGCTATTAAAGGTTCAAATACAACACTATAAGGGATTTATGAAACCTATTCCATTACCTATATGAAAGTGAGATAATGTTACAATGGGATTTATCACTTTACTCCCGTAGACTCCAAGGAATAATTCTATATGGTTCATTGTTAATTATCTTATAAGTTCTTCTCATTTCTTAGTAATAAGAGAAGATCTACCACTTGAGCAAATTTACCAAATCTATATTAGTAAAATCATAAGGCTTTATAGTTAACCTCTATCAATTGTATCTGCTCATGACCCCTAGTTCACATCAAAATTATGGAAGAATATTGAAATGGATATCGACACTGAGATGTATTTAAGCACCACCTATTATCCCTAAACCAATGAGAAGTATGAAAGGACTATCTTGAATTTGAAATATATGATGAGATCATTTTCTATTGACTTCCACGGTACATGGGATTAGTTCCACTCATTGGTAGAATTTTTATACAATAATATCTTACATTAGAGAATATAGATGGATCTATATGAAGAATTTTATATGGGAATAGGTGTTGTACTCAAATTTATTGGGAATAATTATGAGAAATAAAGATAGTTGGCCTAAATATTGTAAAGGAGATGACAATTAAGGTACAAACTATTCAGAATCATATTAAAGCATCCCAAAATAGAAAAAAGAGTTATGCTAATAATTAATAGAAAAATTGGAATTTTAAGTTGGGGATCATTTATTCATGAAATTTTCACCATGGAATGGAGTAGTAAGATTTTCTTAAATAGGGTAATTTAAACTCTAGGTAAATTGGGACTTTTGAAATACTATAAATAACTGGACATGTAGCTTATCGATTGGCTATACTGCCAAATATTTCTAAAGTAAATGATATGTTACATGTTTCATTGTTAAGAAATACATTCCATATCTAATGTATGTGCTCATATATGAGGGAATAGAATTGGAGCCTAACTTGTCTTATATGAAGAACCTATCCAGATTCTGGAAACCAAAGAGAAAGTGTCATGGAATCAGACAACTCAATTGGTGAAAGTCCTTTGGAGAAATAAAAATTAGATGAGAAAAACATGTGATCCTGAAGAATATATAAGTATATAGTATTAAAATTTATTCAATAGATGATATATAACCCAATTTATGGAATATAATTATTTAGGGGGGAAGAGTATAATATAATACCCAAATTTTACTATAGTAGGTCAACACCATATCCTAAACTATCACACAATGTGCACTCTAAAGATCCTTTATTCATGAGTATATTTAAAAGTTTAATTTTTGAATGTTAAATTTTTTTTTAAACAAAATAAACTTCATTTTTTAATTCATTATAAGGATATTAGCTTAAGTTTTATTTTTGGCTATTTCTAAAAAACAGGCTTTATGCACGCAAATTTTAAAATTAATTGTCCCTATGCATATTAATTTTATCTGATAATATGGAATTTATATTTATAAATAGTAGGTAAAAATTTTATAACTATCCCAATATTATTTTTATTCATTGAAAATAAATTACGTTGGATAAAGATTAACTACCATAGTAAAAGTAAAATAATTGTTTTCAAATAATTAATTTAATAAGAGTTATATATTTTTTATCTTAATAAATTATATTAACTTACTTTAAAATATGAATCTAACATCATTTTTAAATACATAAAAAATATATAAATAGTAATTAAATTAATAATTAATAGAAAATAATATTTAAAAACACTTAATATATAAAAACATATTTTTCTATAAAAACACTTTTTCCTATATTTTATGTTTTAATTTATAAGTTAATTTTATCATATTTATAAATTGAATTAGGTTAAATGGATCCAAAATTCAAATTCATCATGTTGAAATTTTTAATAAGGGTCATATTATATTTTTAATAATAAAATAATTACCATAGTTAATTTTTAATGAATATTTATAAGTGTAAAATGGGTAAATGAGGTACCTTGAATTTTTACTAATTAAAAGATCATAAAAACCTTATAGAAATAATTTTTAGGTATTATATTCATAAACACATGTCTCTCCTACCATTTCTCAAACTAATTCACTAAACCCACATAACACCCATGTGATTATATTCCTACCCCTTACCTAACTTAGTTTCCAGGAAAAGCCCCACATTTTCACCTATAAAAGGGGCCTCTAACCATCTATTAAATACCACTCTAAAAATTAGTTTTTTTTCTAAAAATAAAACCAATTTACATAAAATATCATCACCTATCATCCCCTATCACCCCTTAACCCTTATAAGATTCTGGTCATAATTTATTATCCAAATCCCTTCCTTTCCAAGTAATCCTCCAAGAGAAACTCAAGCTTCTCAATGCAAGTTCAATCTTTTTGATAACATATTTGTCTTTTATATTTACATTTAAAATTTATTTTATCCAATATTATATGATTAATTAATTATTTATATTATATTAAATATTTTTATATTTTTGAAATTAACACCTACCACCTTTCCCATTTCCCTTAAAGAAAAATGAAATCATCATTTGTGCGTTGCTCATACTATTACCTTTGTGACACAATGTGTTTCATTTTCTTTCCTTGTATTACAAGGATGGATATAAGGATGATATTAAGGGATAAAAATTATGTTAATAATATAATTAACTTTCTAGTATGAAAAATTTGAGAATCTATTAATGTAACGATCAACAAATGATCATTGTTAATTTAATAATTTAAAATAAACATATTAAGTGGATAAACTTTTATTCAAATTTTTTAATATAATAATATACAATAATTATTTTTATAATTACTTACAGTTATTATATATAATAATTATAAAAACTAAAAATATTATTATGATTCGGTTATAATTATATTACATCATTTTCACCTCATAATCATTCATTAAATTAGGGTTTGTTCATGTTTGTGTTGGTTTAACCACATACTTAAACAATAATATAAATTTATATCATTAATTAATATGAGAAATTAATTACTATTATAATATTATATAAATGTTTAATAATATTTTTTTTTTGGTTTTTGGGATGTTATATCAATATTTAATTCATTAATTAAGAAAATATAGTTTGATTATCAAGAATCCCCGAAACATGTTATCAATTTCATCTTCAAGGATAAAGAATAAAAAACTTATGAATAGAATTTGAAACATAATAAATAATTAAAAATAATCCCCAAAAATAAATTTAATGATCTATTAATGATTAAATTTATAATAAGAATGAATACAGACACTGCTACTATGAAACTAGTATAAACGATCAAAATTATAAACACCCGATGTAGAAAATCAGTAGAATTCATGTAGAGAATGACTATTTATGATGATTATAAATAAAAATGAATATGATTAAGGTTAATAACTAATATATTGATATAGTTATATTTGTGATACAAGAGGTTAAAGTATGTTCATGTAATTTGGGATAAGAGTTAAGGGTTTTCATCTCAAATTCCTCACTTTGGGATATATTTGGTATTATGCACCTAAATTCCTTCATGTGGAATATATAATGCCTATTTGAGATTTTGTATCATGAAATTAATTTATTCATGGAATTTATAGATCAATTTAATCCCTCTATTTTAAGTGTATTTAATTTAAGTCCTACCCAATCCATATGTGGGGTTTTATCTTCTCAATTTTCATTCTTTGAGTATCATGTTATATTTACCATGTATTTTATTCTGTGGGGTGAATATATTTACAAGTAATAATTTTTTACCTATTTCAATTGAAATTTATGGAATTTAAAAGTATATATTTTTATCCCTATATCATATTCTTTTGATTCAACAGTTACCAAAATCATTGTAAAACTCAATCTTTTCCATAGTGGAAAAATCATCCAAAGTTTTGGTAAAGTAAAAGTGTGTGTAATTTCCTTGAATATAAATCCATGTTTAGATACTGGAAAGTGGATTCAACTATGTCACATATGAACCTAGTGGTAATCACCCAAAATATTATTAGTGGAGCATTGAATCAATCATCACCTTGATATATGATGAGTGGGCCTAAGATCGCACACTTGGTGAGACACTCCATAGGGATACGAATTGGAATATTAACATGTTCTTAATGAACCATAATAAAGTATTTTTCCTACCATCATCTTTGTCACCTAATAATAAAAACTATTTAACCCAATTAATATCTTCCATGGATAACTCAAGACATTGAATGCTCCCACACCCCTCTATTTCATTGATGAGGTTACTTCATGTTACTTTTATGATACCCCATAAAATATAAGTTGATTAAGTGATGTTATCTTAGACACCAAATTATTATATTTAATTTGGAAGTATTTTATTTCTATATTTATCATTATATGGATAACCAAGTTTTATTCAGTAATAGGTTCCACAAGGAATGGTGTGAAGGGACTTTATAAATCTCATGGGGGAATGAATTGGACTTAATCAGGTGATGAGTGGGGCCTAGAATTATATATCCTCTTAATTCATCTATAGGTCTCATGAGACAAAATTGGTTGGATTTTTACATATGCTGATTCCTATAATAGAAAAGTGTCCTGGTACAAGGCCTTGAAAACAAGTTTTGATGTTAAACATTATGGATTCCATTAGTATGAGATCAATGATTATTGTTATCCATGTTTTCATTTATTATTATGGATATATCATACTATTAGTTTTAGTTGCTTAATAGATTAATTTTGTTCATTTATTCCTACCATATCACTTATGACATGTTTATGTTATGAAATTTTCCACTGTACATTACCCCTTACTGAGCATCTGAGCTCACCTTTATTTGTTTTCCTCTTCTTAGAAAATATAGAGAGGTCTATGTGAAATTTTAAGGGACATTATATATGGGATAATAATGTTTTAACAATGTGTTCATGTTGCATATTATGTTTTAAAATTTCATGTATGCGTTTATCTTGTCTTACAAGACTACTAAGAAGTTAAAACCTATAGAAAATTTTATATTCTATACCAATAATGTAATAAAAAGACCAGATATGGGTTTCTAAAGTCTAGAATATTACACCCCATGGATATTATGTACCCCAAATCCCATAACACTTCAATGAAAATTCTAAAATTTAAATTCATGGGGATAGGGGATCTTCTATTTTAACAATTTTAGGAAGATTTTAAGTCTCTATAGACCTATGGTCTTCCTTTATCCTTAAATTTAGAATCCATATTGAGATTTGTAATAGTCTTGATAGAATCCAACTTCCATTCAACTTCTTTGGGCATGACCACTTCTTTATGGACCAAATCACAAGATTTTCTCCTTTAGGAACACTTAACAAAAAGGATATATTAAAACTTAGCTGATTGGAATTTTATTTTCAAAACCTTCTTACCCCTGGGTTTCCATGTAATAATAATTAGATTTCTTAACACACACCTTACCTTGAGATACTCCATTCACATGATATTTATTAGTTTCATTATGTGAACTTATTTTTATTTTTAAAATATTATTCTTAGAATTACAAGAAACTTTATATGCTCAATAATAAATTTTTAAATCCAATTTAAACCACTTTAGTCATGGTTATTTTCTTCAACATTTTGAGAAAATATATTTATTGAAAGAATTTTCTTTTCAATGAATGCATGAAGGTTCTATCCTTTCACTCCAATGAAGTTCAAATGATATATATATTTTAGAGATGATTATATTAGTGGTAATTATTAGAATAAAACTTATAACTTTATTTATGTGGTTGGTAATATTTTTAAAAAATTTTCCATCAAATTTAAAATAGGAGATATATTTCAATGTTTCATAGAAAAAACTAAAAATATGTCCATACATTCCATAGTAAAATTAAATGTCTCCATACATTCTTATAGAACTCATCCTTTTGTACTTATTATAGTGATCTTATCAAGTGTGTTTCCAATACCTACATTACTTTTCTTTTTATTAATAATTCTCACAATTATCTTTATCACATGCCTCAAAGTGGTTCTAACATAACCAAGATGAGATTTTCCCATGGAACATGAACTTTGTGACATAATGATTCTTTCATGATTCTCCTATCATATATCAAAATTTCTCTTTATATAATTATGTCTTACTAAAGTATAATTAAATAAAAAATGCAAATAATATTTTATAATAGTCTAACCCTTGGAATTTGATTGATCCATTTTGTTTTTGATCAATATAAATTCCTCTTCAAGTTACTAGAAATTTTTTCTTATAGCCTCAAGTTGAGCATTCATGTATACCTTGATCATATTCCCTTTATAAATTTCCTATTTTAATGCATGGGAACTCTCATTTAGTGTGAAACTTTTTTCTTTCATTATGGTTTTCATTTGAGAAATGAAATTTGTAAGACTTACCTTTTCTTACTGTTTCTCGTTGAACAAATTTACCATGCATGGGAAATTTCATCCTTCTTATCCTTCAATTTTTGAACTTATTTTGAGTTAGGGAACTTATATTTAAAATAATATTTAATATTATACACAATTGAAGAAATATCCTTAAATTAATTGGCCTTAGAATCATTCTTTTGCCCTGGATTAGAAACCAGTTCAACTATAAAACCTTGTGTTTGTACATGCATTTGAAATTCAATGGAAATTTGAATTTTTCATGTGATGGATGGGTAAAATTGAGGAATGTGATTTTTTATAGAGTTTCTAGGAATGAGACACATTAAAATAGATTTTTTAGAACATGGAAGGAAGATTGGGGGACAACCTGGGGGTTTAGAGGACCTTAGGAGAGACTGTGTGGTAGTTGAAACCAATGATACAATGGTTCCATCAGTTAGAAAGTAGAGATTTTAAAGAGGTATAAATCACCAAATTTACCCCTTTTATTTTTAGAATGGTGGATCCTCTTACCCTTATGTTTTATCCCATGGATCCAACCTCATTCCCTCCCATTAAAACCCCTCTCCTCCCTTGATTTGGGGATATTTTTAGGGCCATTCTTTATTGATTTGAGGTGCACCTTTAACTTTGGTAAGCTAATTAGGTCACATAATCCCCTTTGGTTTCTCTAAGTTAGGGTTTAGGCTTTGATTCCACTTAATCATGGTGTATTTAGCTGACCATGATGGGGATTTCCTATATCCGAGGTTGAGGACGTCCTCTGACAATATCCGGGTGCAAACATTCATCAAATTGTCAAAGGTATATTGCATCATAAATTTATTTTAGGGTTTTTATTAAATTTAAATTTAAATTTATATTTAATTAATAGCATAGGTTTGGTATTTTTCTAATATTAGGTTTAGAGGTGTGATATTGTTGGATGAAACCCTATTTATCAAAGATCTAAAGATTGTTGGATGCCTGATGAGTTATTTAACTTTATACCGAATGAGAATTTAATTATTTACTAAATTATAAATGTCATATTTAATTAATTATAAATTTTTGAAATTATTTAGTGTTATTAGGCATTATGATATCCAATTGATCAAGGATGAGCTTGTATGGGCCTTAAAAGTTTCCAATGGACTTTGTAGATAAAAGTGGAAAGTTCCAAATAAAGGTAGGTGGCCTCATAAAATCTCCATACGGAAATTTATGATTTTTTACAATGAAAGTGAATTCCCCGGATCTACAATGAGGGTGAAAACCCTGTTTAATTTGACTAAATGAAACATATTTAATTAAATTGAATCAATTTCTTAAAATAATCGAGTGATAGGGGTCATAAGCAACCCCTGTGTACTATTTTGACACTTTGGCTACTGATAGCCAAGGTTGGGACCTTCATGATATCAAGTGTCCTCTATACCTTTTGAGAAGTGAGGCCAGTCTCCAATATGGAGGAGAGGGTTGAATAGTGATCATAGGATATGTATTACTTATAGGACCTACTTCATGTTTTGAGTTATTTGGTCTCATTGAGATGAGGATGGGATGAGAGAGTCTCTTTTGTATGATCTGATTAGGCCTAGGTGGACCAACCTTAGGTAGCATGGGACTAGGTTGGGTGATCAAACTAACCATGAGTGACCTTGAGGACTGATATGGACTATGGATCATCTCTTGGCTATTAAATTTGTAAAGAGACCCCTTGTATTTTCTGAGGCCATGTTATCCTATTGATGATGCTGTAGGACACAATATCCTAGGATCATTTTATAGAGACCTAGTATTAACATACATGTATATTAAATAATTTTAGATTAATATTTAGAACATTAAAAAAATACATGCCTGAGGACCGTAATAGTTTAGTGTCTTTGGAAACATGGAAAAAATATTATAACATGGTTAAAGATCTTCAATGTTTCCAAAAAAGATCTTCCCTAATATTAATTCTACTTAAAACCATTTTTCATAAATTGGGGAAAAGAAACATAAGAACGAGGTGAGCTCAGATGACCAGTATGGGTAAAAAATGGAGATACGTAAGAATAATCATAAACATAAGGGTATGAGAACATGATTATGACATTATAAGATCATACCCTTCATATCAAAAATCATACACATGAGTCATGACATAAATATTGGAACTTTATAAGACATGATTCATAATGAAATAAGGAGCATACACAATGAAATCATAACATAGGAATAAGTCATAGAATTTGTGGTAGACACATAAGTATATAAAATGATTTCAATATTAGTCAAGTAATAACTTCCAATTCCATCTTAGTAGTATAGTTTCACTCCCCATACCATCTTGGTCGTTATACTTCACTCCCATTAACATCTTAGCAGTAAAGGTTCACTCACAAGACCATCTTAGTGGAAAAATTCCTTTACTGAACTCAGTTCACTCCCCATTCCATCCATGTCTATCTCATGAGATATAAATATCTACCCAATTAATTGGAGGGAGATAGAGGTCCCACCCATATCATAATGAAATCATACACACATGTTCCACTAGATCAAAAAAAAAATAATCATATCATAACCCATGAAGTTAAATGGGCATCATAAAAATGTAATAATATCATAACCCATGGAAAAAATTTAGGTTTAATAATCATTTCATCAAAGCATAAACCATGAAATGAAGTGGGTTTAATAAGAAAATAACCTGTGAAAGAGAAATGAGTTTCATAAACATATAACCCTTGAAAGAGAAATGGGTTTCATAATAATCATGCCTTCAATACATAAACCATTCATAGAAATAGTATGAATAAAACCTTTGGTTAATTTCCCTAGAAAGGCACGAGTAACACTGAAAAATGTAATATTAGGTGGGAAGTAATTTGTGAAGATATTTTAAAAACATTTCATTAGGAAATTATCCTTTATTATTAGAAAAATAATTTTTAAAACATAAAATCTTTTGAAAATCATTTTCTTAAAAATAAACTTAGAAACTTGTAAAGGAGTAGTTGAAAAAATTTTGAAAGCCTTTTTATTTTAAAACTTATAAAGAAATATTAAAAATGTTTTGAAAACCATTTTCCTTGAAAAATTATAAAATAATCTTGAAAACATTTTGAAAACCATTTCTTTAAAAATACTTTGAAAACTTATAAATAATGATTGAATTTTTTTTGAAAACATTTCTATTTAAAAATATGTTCAAAACATATAATGAATGCATGAAAAAATATTTAAAACATTTTTCCTTGAAAAATTATAAAATAATCTTAAAATATTTTTTAGAAAACATGTTTTTTAAAGAACACAGATTTCTAACTGAAGAGAGGGGTAAAAGTCGGACTTTCTAAAAAACACTTTATTAGTTATCTTATGTACCAAATAGTGGAAGAATATCCCAAATACATGAATAAATCCTGAATAGATAAAGTATAAGTAAATTAATGAGACTTCTTGAGTGATGTATTATAATATATCATCAATGGAATCATAATTGTAAACAATACTGATAAACGATGAGATTGTTTCAATAAAATCCTACCACTTGTTAACTTTGAATTATACTACCCATGTAAGAAAATAAAATCACACAAATAATAAATTATCATGGAAATAATGAGTTTAAATAAATAAAATTTTAAATTCTAGTATATACACCTCGTAAAAGAATAGAGGTGCATAACATGACATGTGTCTCAAAGAAGATGAATTGAGATAAAATTACTTTACCGATTTGGTAACTTTTGTAACATAAACCCCATGAAATAAATATTGTAAATAAGATATGTAAATAAAAATAAATTTAATTATAATAATCATATAATACATCCATGTGCAGTAAACACACCACATATAATAAACAGGAGGTGAACATGGCTTGTGCCTCATAGAAATTAAAAGTGAGACGATAAAACCCTTACCTTATGTCTTAACTCTCATTGTACTCCTTAAATCATCCTATATAATAGGTATAAGTTTATTATTAATAAATAACAGAACCATATTAATTTATATAATACTATTTATGATATAATTATGACTTCATATTACTCGTTCATTAATAAATCCATGTTAAAGTTATGTTTTAAGTGATAACCGTCTTATTTTCCGTACATGTATTGACTTTTTATTCTTGGTCCTCTTACTTAGATAATGATTTAATTATTTATATAATGTAAAAAATGATAAAAATATCATATATATTCATTATATGAGTATTTATACTAATATATATAAAATAGAAGTATTAAATGAAACACACCGTTCATGGATACAGTAGGCCGTACATACACATGAATGTTGTTTCCGTTTTATTGGAATATTGAAAGAAAGAATGTAAATGAAATATATGAATAAATATACATATATATATATATAATATCATTAAATTATAATTATTATTTTATATATATCATATAATTTTTATAAAACCATCCTTTATACATTTCATGTAAAGTGTGAACAAATCACATCGTTTTGAGGATGCGGTAGTCCACACATCCACAAATAAAGTTATCATATTTATACAACAAGAAAAGAATGAAGGTATGTTTTATATGATAATTACATAAGATTAAATAAATCATAAGTATCATATGTATCATATAAAAATCTAGTTTCCATTATAATTCCAAAACATGAGAGGTGGTAAAGGAAAAATGAACCACATCATTTCATGAGGTGGTAGTTTGTCGTATTGAAGAACGATAAGTTTGTTACACATTAGATAGAAGTGTGTGTAAGTGAATGTATAATCCATATAATAACAAAATATAAGTATATATAGGATAATTCGGTTATTAAATGAGCATGTAATAAAAATATTTGATGGGTATGGAGAATGAAAATAAAACAAAAGAGCTTTAGGAAGGATGTTACCTCTTCTTTGGGTAACTCCTTTTGGTTTACACCAAAGGGATTCGTTGGATGGATTTATCACAAAAGATATGATTCTATGATTAAGTGATGGTTTTTTGGAGAATATTTTATAATATTTTGGATGAAACAAAGGTCTTGATAGGTGTGAATAAGTGGGAGGAGTGAGTACCTTTTTATATTGGAGGAGTGACATTCTTGTAAATTTTTGAAAGCGGAAATTCCACCCACATTTTTTCCATGTTTATTGGATATAATAATGGTAAATATTAGATAAAATGGAGGATAGGGTCTAAATATTTCCATAAAATGGATTTTGACATGTTTTTAGGTCATTATGGGCCTTAAGTTTAGGGCCTAGTCCCTTGTTAAGCTATTTTTTCTTTTAATCACTGTAATTAATATTAATTACTTTCACTTATATTTTTGGTAAAAAACTAAGTTGACCATATTATAAATTATATATTATTATGATTCAAAATATTGAATCCATTTTTCCAAATTTAAATCATATAAGTGATAGAAATTAATTTGAATTTAATCCTGTAGACGGGATTACAAAGCTAGTTTTTAAAGTAAAAAGGTCCAAAAGATTGGTATGTTTTTATATCCAATATCAATTTGAAATTAGTTACAATGACCTAAATTGTATTAATTTATGTATATTTTATTTAATTAAACTTTAAAACAAAAATAAAATATAATTTATCTATATAAATAAACTACAAAAAAGTAGGTTTGAATTAAAATTCAGTATTTTTTCACTATTCATCCAAATATATAGTTTCTTAGAAAAATACGAAAAATTCACCCAAAATAAATTTTAATATTTAAATTTAAAAAATTAAGTTTATTTTTTAAAATAAAAATAAAAAAATTATAAAAAATTATATTTAAAATGGGTTCGCTATTAAATGGTGGTAAAATTACCTTTTATAAAAATACATCTTTTTATTCATAAAATAAAATTTATTTTTATATTATAAATAAAAAATATATTGGATGGGTATAAAAAATATTTATTTAATATGTAATTTTATATTTTATCAAGAACATTAATCAAAAGTGTTTTGTTTAATTTATTGAGATGAAATTGTGCTTGTACATAGAAAAATAGTTTTCTTAGAAAATCTATTTATTTATTTTCAAATAGTTATTACATTCACTTATACTAATTGATGACCAAATGATTTATTTTACATACATGTGTAAATCATATTTTCAAAATTTAGTTAATCTTATTCGTAACTTCCTTTCTAATGGCTAGGTTGTAGCTATAATAATATTTTTATAATCATGTTAATAGTATATTGTAGTTTGGTAAGAACTCATCCTTTCATATTATGAAAGCTATCAAAGGAACTTGTGATTGTGTGTAACTTAAGACAAACATAGTGTTGTGTGTACTGCAAGCTAATATAACTATTTCATGTGGTGAAAAATTAACTTGGATTTGTGTATGAAACAACCCAAACATTGTTCTTTTATAAAAATTATATTTAGTGTTGCGTGAAGTGAAAAATATAAAAAAGATCAAATTAATTTTAAAAATATCATTCAAAAAATCTTGAGGTGTAATATTCTCCCCCCTTAGAATGAATTTATTCCTTGAAATTCATTTGGGTTATCAAAGGTTTAATAGTTAAAAGTTATTTTTATAGAAACCCACATCATAAAAACGAATACTAAAAATTCATTTAAAAAGGGAAACTTGGAAACATAACTATTACCCAAATTAACACATAACTAGGTTCATAAATAGGATAAAATAGGTGGGAATTGAAAACATGAACATTGAAGAGAAATATAACTATCATGTTCTGATAGATAGTGATAGAGAATATGATTAAAGCCATAAACCTATGATGATTTATGGGGATATTTGATTCATCAGGAAAAAGGCACTAGGAATTTTTTTTGGTTTCAAGATTATTTTTCTTAAAGTTGAATAATTTTCATGAAAAGATATACTTAAATGATTTCAAGACAAAATTACCCTTTATTATTCTTTAATCAACTTTCACTTCATCTCTCATTCCAGGAAATGAAGGTGAATTTGTCACTCCTGAAGCATTAATATATCATGATATCCATGAATACAATCACAGGTAATTCCATATATTTTTATCATAATAAAAGGTTAGCACATATTATCCAATATTCATAAATCCTCTTATGGTGAGATAATACTTTAATCTCTAAAACCTTATCTAAAGATTAACATAAACCATTATATAAATGGTTAACCTTATAACCCTTTAGGAAGATGAAAGTACAAAACTCATGAAATAAGGGAACTAAATTTCTCAAACTAATCTTAACATTGATCTCCCATATATCATATAGTATCTATTATCTGTTACATACCAAACACGTGAATACCTTCATCAAGTATTCTCTTGAAACATAATAATAACCTAAATTACAATAAATACTTATTGGAAACATGAATTATTCCTTATTGAAATGTATATTGGATATACTTCTTAAATCCAAAAATGTTTTATACTTAATCAATGATAGCATAAAACACTTGTCAATAAGTCCTTAATTTGTTCCAAGGTAATCAGTATCATCTAATTTACTTATTAATATCCAACATATCTTTATCCAAACAAAATTATCTTCACATAAGGAACTTATTAAGGGTTATATTTTCCTGAATCATATGTTTTAAAAGAAAATCACCTTGCCATTAAATCACTTTTATAGTCCATTAGAACCATTAAATGTATTCTTGTAAATTCTTAGCAAAAAAACTGAACAATCCTTATATATTTCACTATTCATATAACATAATTCTAGAATAAAAATACATAAAAAGTTAGATTATTACACATAATATTTAATACATAAGAATTATGCCTCATTATATTACTTAATACCTATTTCCTTTCACATTTCATTTGTAGTCTCATAATCATCAATAATATAACCATTACTCGTATCACCTTTATGATTATCTTCAGGAGCTTTCCACTTAGGAAGTCAATTTTCATAATGACCATTTATTACACACATAAAGAATTTAAACTTTGATAATTTATTAGGGAGTAAAATATTCCCATCCATTTCATTAATTAAACCCTTCATTTTTTCCTTTTTAGTTACTTTCTTTGTGTCCTTTTCCATATTGAAAACATTTTCTTGTTCCTATAAGACATTCACTTAGGTGATTCATTACATATTATTAACACAAAGGAAATTGAATCTTATTTTCTCCATATTATTCATTACCCAAACTCTTTGGGAACTACTTCCTTATCTTCTTTGGTGAGTCCAAGAGTTGTTTAAGGCACATAATCATTGTTCTGTGAAAACTGATTAGGCACGATCACAACATCATTCACTCAAGTGATCATCCCATTTGATTGATAATTAAAAAAATTTCCATCACATTTAGTATTAACCTAGTTTCTTATGGTTCCCACCATTGAATAAAACCATAAATCATAGTGTGAGAAACAATTATCCTAGTTTAAACAACACAATAATGAAAAATCACTCATATGATTTCTAAATTATGACAAATTATTTTAAATATATGAAACCTTAGGATTAACCCTAGAGACATCCATAGACCTATCCTTGGAAATATATATAGGTATATCAATAAACTTTTCTCATTCTAGTTTATAAAGTTTTACTAAATCATACCTTTGATACCAACTATAGTGACCCATACTTAACATACATGGATATTACACCATTTTAGATGAATATTAAGCACATTACAAAACTACATTCTTGAGGATCATAATAGTTTAGTGTATTTGGAAACTTGGAACAAAATATTTTAACATAGTGAGAGATCTTCAACATTACCCATAAAGATCTTCCTTTTTTGTACTTCTACTTAAAAAATTCTTCATAACCTAGGGAAAATAAAACATAAGAAATGGGTGAGCTAAGATGATTAGTAAGGGTAAACAAAGGAGACACATAATCATAATCATAAACATAAGGGTATGAGAAAATGAGCATAACATTAAAAGATCATACTTTGTATATTATAGATCATACACATGAGTCATGGAATAAATATTGGTAGTTCCTAAGACATAACTCATAAGGGAAATATGAGTATAATACCTGAAAGAATAACATATGAATAAGACATAGAATTTGTCATAGACACATAAGCATATAAAATTATTTCATTTGTAGTTGAAGAATTATTACCAAGTCCATATTAGTAGTATAGGTTCACTCACCATACTATCTGGGTTGTTATGGTTCACTCCCATGACCATTTTAGTAGTCAAGGTTCACTCCCAAGTCCTTCTTAGCATATAAAGTACTTTAATGAATCAAGTTCACTCCCCATTCCATCCATATCTATCTCATGAGATATAAATCCTTACATAATTAATTGAGGGAGATATATGACCTATCATGAACCAGCCTGGGCACCCCAGTAACCCGATAACTAAGCCTACCCTGAGATAGACTTAAGAGTGTTTTTGATCCCCATGGGTCGAGGACTATCACCTAGAATCATACAACATGCAAGTGGTAATGATTTTTCCACAATACATAGTATAAGTAAGACAATAAAGTCAATATGCATTTAAAAGAAACTCCACTGGGAGTAAAATACTAGAATATAGAAAGTTATAAAGATACCAAATCAATAAAACCCAAGTACTGAAAATAATGAAAACATCCCCAAGGTCCCTAAGGAAACAAATCACAAAGTCCCAAGCTCAATAGCTGGATCCACTGCCAAGAGATCCCTTCCCTTTTCTTGACCCTGGAAGAATAAAGTCTACAAAAACCTGAAGGAAAAATTAAGCTGTGAGCCTAATACCAAGAAATTATGATTGATCACTAAAGGAATGAATTTATAAAGGTTGGAAGGATCCAAGAATGCTTGGGGAAGGCCTTGGGTCGAGATAAGAGGAATTGGAGAGGAAAAAAAATGAAAAATAGCCAAGATAACTACCTCATTTTAAAGGTTTCTATTAGGGGATTGCATAGCGTGTAATCCAGTTACACACCATGAAAGATTTAAATTTTGTAACGGTGAAAACACATCGAATCTATTACACCCCTTTAAAGTTAGGGTATTACATAGTGTGTAATTCCTTTTCACTTTGTGTAATTACTGATATTCATAAATAATGAAACCCTCATCATTATGAATTAAAAACTAACCTAAAAATACTTCACATCATGTAAAGGGAATTCATGGGGTGTACCCATCACACAATGAACCATTCTTTACAACTTGAACTCGATAGAAATTACATGTTTTTTAAGATCCTAAAAGTTTACCAAACCCATGTTTAAAGCTAAAAAACCAACAAGGGTTAGAATTTACTATTATAGTAATCCTCCCAACTCAAACTCAACTCGAATAAATTAATAAAAAAGGAAAAACCACAAAAAGGTTAAATATGTACCTATCAGTTCGGTAATGGGATGTTATAACATCCCCATCATAAAAACTTTATATCCCTAGAAATCCTATGAAGAAGCTTCTATGCCAATGAGATGAGGCCCCTTCTCTCTCATCAGATCCTCACATTACCACATCTCATAACTATCAGAGCCATGATTCCATAGCACATGAACCTAAGGTATTGTCTTCCCACAAAGTACCTTGGTCTCAGAATCAACTAACCCGAATGGACGCTCAGTCAAAGATAAATTAGGTTCAATCTCAAGATCACTCCAGCTCAAAACATGAGATAGACCAGAGATATTATTTTTTAGCTATGATACATGGAATATGTTAGGTATAAAAATTGGATATGGTGGAAATTATAAATGGTAAGAAACTTTCCCCACCTTCTCAATAACCTCAAAAGGTCCCACAAAATGAGGAGAAAGCTTCTCTTACCTCCCAAACCATTGATGACCCAAATAGGGTGAAAATTTTAAGAACACCTTATTTCTAATAGAAAACTCCAAAGGTGTACAACATCGATCAACATATTACTTATATCAACTCTATGCTGTCAACATTCTCTGACAAATCAGTTTAATCTTAGCTGTCATCTCCTACACCATGCTTGGTCCAACCAAGGAACTTTCACCAACCTCCGATCATCACAACATAGATTTATAATTCTAGCCATTCAAGGCCTCAAAATAAGCCATTCTGATCATGGACTGGTAACTATATTTATAATAGAACTCAACCATCCCCAAGTGATCATCCCAAACCCTTCCAATGTTAAGAACACAAGAAAAAATCATATCCTCAACAATATCTATAGCTCTCTCTATCTGACCATCTAATTGTAGATGGTAGGCCGTGCTCAAATGAACCTAAGATCTTAGTGCCTCATAAAGGACTCTCTAAAAGTGGGAAGTAAATAAAGGATCTCCATCTGAGATAATAGATGGAACTTTATAAAAATGAACAATCTCTTTCACGTAGAGACTTACCAACTCCTCAACTTTTAGCTTTTTGTCAAATGGGTATAAAGTGAGACAACTTGGTCATCATATTGATCACAACGCAAATAAAATTATTCTTTCTATGGGTATGTGGAAAACCAATCACAACTTCCATATAAATCTCATCCCAATTCCAAGTAGCTACTGGAAGTGGTTGAAGCAAACACGAAGTTTTTTGGTGCACCTCTTTCACCTGTTGGTACCTATAGCAATGAGAAACAAACTCAGAAATGTCTCACCTCATCCCTAGCCACCAAAACTACCATCGCGTATCATAGAAAATTTTTATGTATCCTAGTTGCACTGTATATTGGGAATTATTACAATCCCCCATCATAGGCTTCCCTGCTGCTAAAGCCACAATAAAGAAATTTTGATATCATAGAACACCTTCTTTGGAGAACGACCACTGGTCCAATATCTCCCCACTATAAAGAGATACTCTAATTCTACAGAATTCCTCATCAAAATCTTAGTCCTGAAGAATCAACTCAAGGAGAGAGAAAGTCAACTAAACCCTGGATAAAGAAACTTCAGACCCTTTATCCTAAACTCCAATATGCAAATATGTAAAGAGAGACATCAAATTATACTCCTCTAAAGATTCCTTCACTGCCTGGTTTGGAAGTTTCCTGCTCAATGCATCTGCAACAAGATTACCTATCCCCAAGGTATAAGCGATTTCAATGTTGAAAGACTTTAGGTATTCCACCCAATGCATCTGGAGGAGCTTCAAATATTTTTGAGATAAGATATAACTCAAGATTTTGTGGTTTTAATACATAGTAAACCTTTCTCTGTAAAGGTAGTGCCTCCAAATTTTAAGTGCGTGCATCAAAGCTATGATTTCAAGATCATGGGTAGGATAATTATTCTCATGTGGCCTAAGCTAATGAGATCCATAGGCCACAACATGATTAACTTTCTTAAGAACAAAAAACCAAACCTGAACCTGGTGCATCACAAAAGACCACATAGCCTTTCCCAACCTCTGGATTAGTCAACACCAGCACAGTATTCAAAAGAAGGTTTAGGTCAACAAAATAACTCTAATATTTATCATCCCAAACAAACCTCACCCCTTCAGAGTTAAATAAGTCATCTGAGAATCCAAATTTGATAATTTATTCATGAACCTGTGGTAGTATCTGACTAAGCCCAAGAATATTCGAATTTTGAAGACATTTCATGGTTTCTCCTAAGTCATAACAACCTTAACCTTCTTAGGATCAACTGATATAGCCTATAATGAGACCACATGTCCCATGAATTTTACTTCCCAAATTCAGAAATCACATTTTGAGAGATTGGAATAGAGTCGATGAATTCTCAATAGACTCATACCTATCCTCATATGATGCACATAATCCTCATTAGACTTGGAGTAAACAATAATGTCATTAACAAAGACTATGACAAATGTATCCAGATATTTTAGGAAAATATTTTTCATCAAATCCATGAAAATTGCAGGAGAATTTTTTCCCTCAGGGTATAATAAGGTACTCATAATGGACATACCTACTCTGAAAAGTGATTTTTTTGAATATCAGATTATTTTATCCTCAACTGATGGTAACCATATCTAAGTTCAATCTTTGAAAACCACTTCAACCCTTTCAACTGGTCAAACAGATCATCAATCTGTAGCAACAAATACATGTTCTTTACTATTAATCGATTGAGCTTTTTGTAATCAATACATAAGTGAATAGAACCACTAGCCTTCTTAGAGAAGAGAAATAGTGCCACCCAAGGTGAAACACTTGGGTGTATAAATAATTTTTAAAGAATATCATCCAACTGGGACTTTAGATCTTTCAGTTTAGCTAGTTCCATGTAGTAGGATGGAATTGAAACTGGTTGAGTAACAGACATTAAGTCAATGGAGAAATCAACTTTACTTAATTGTGGAAGACTAGATAATCCAAAGGAAACACATTGGGAAACACAATGATGATTGGAGGGAGATCACTGGTCAAATATTCCCACTCTAGATAAAAATAAAACAGTGATATCACTTTCTCCAACTCTGGATAAGATGGTCCAAATTTGCTTTACCTTGGGTCCCAATCTCCTTGAAAGACAAGAGACATACCAATGGGTGTCGTAAAGTAGGCCCATCAAAGATAACAATCAATCCAAGATTTATTAGAAATGATCTAATCCACCCCGAATATGATGTCAAAAGATTTCATGTTGAGAATCAGAAAACTCCAAGCAAGATCAATGTCTAATAAAGAGAGGACACAAGCGGGACTATAGAGACCCTACTCTATATTCATACTAAGGGGTGTAGTAATATCAACTGTAAAAGATAAAATATCCATAAGAAGATTAATCATATTAACAATATGGGTTGAAATGAATTAGTGAGATGCACCAATATCAAATAGATAAGTCACTAATGATGATATTATAGTAATGATACCTATCACAATAGTTGGACTCGTGTCTTATTCCTATGGAGACTCTTTCACTACATGAATTAGATTTGTTCTAGATTCCTATGGCTGGAACCCTTATATAAGTGAAGAATTTGATTTACCCATTGTTTTAGGAGGATATGATGATCATGTACCACTATGTAGAGTAGAGAAGTGATAGAAGAATCTCTATAAGTTCTTTGAATGTCCGTAGGAGCTACATTTCTTAGGTGACAAATTGAAAACCCTCTTAGAATGTCCCATATTAATACACTGATACAAAATAAAATAACTTCCTCCTAATGATGTTGGAGGTCCAGAATGACTCTACCATCGAGAAATCCTCTGAGAATCATCATAATTTCATTTTTATTTGAAGGAACAAACACTGCCACTGGGAGAAAAAGGAACTCCCGTCAATACTAAATTTATAGCCAGGTCCATCTCGACCATCATCACCCTATCCAACACATCAACATAAGTGGGAAGTTTCAAAAAGAAAACCTGAGAATGGATATATGATTGATGCCCCAAATAAAACCATCAAGCCTTCATCCTATCATTAGATAAAATCTTAGGAGAAAACTACACCAGATCAGCAAGGTTATTTGAATACTCAGTCACGGTTTTTTTGTCTTTCTCAAGATTGAAAAAATATATAGATTTATACAACAGCATTGAATCTGGATAGAACTGATCAGTGAAAATAACCTCGAAGTCTTTATACTATAATCCCTCATGTTTCATTTCCATCACCATAATGTCCCACCATCTCTTGCTTGGTCCTTTTAGCATGATGTAGGAATAATTCACCTTGATCATGTCTAGTGTCTCTAAAAACTAAAATATACATTCTATCTTCCCCAACCATTCCTTAGCACACTGAGGATTAGTAGAACCTTTGAAAACCTATGGATTATGGGGAAAGAACTATTGAGAATGATTCTGAAGAACATCCCCCCGAGGGTCTATGGCTGTAGCCTAAATGAGGATTGGAGGTGGTGCCTGTACCAAATCTTGAACAATGACCACAATCACCTAATCTAGATTTGGGTTTACTGTAGGATTTTCTTACTGTTGTTCAGTAGCAGTCTCCTCCTGTATTTGATTTGAACATATTCTCAGAGGCACAATTATACACAATATTAGTAGATAACATTTAGAGAATGATTAAATAGTGAAATTAGGGAAATATAAATCCCAAATATTAGATAAATATAATTTGGATTTCAATTTATCCAAATAAAAAATATGTAAAATACTAGAATTAGTCTACAAGAAGTCTTTCCCTAACTACCCCTGGTGACTTAAGGTTTATTGTGGTGAGATCTAGCTAGGAAATCAGTTATAACTACCTCCTAAGTCCTAACAAGATTTCAAAAATACATACTAACTTCAAGAAAAAATCTAAACAACCTCATTTGATACCAATTTGTCATGAACTAGCCTGGTTACCCTGGTAACCCGATAACCGAGCCTGCCCTGAAATAGACTGAAGGGTGTTCCCAATCCCCAGAGGCTGACGACTAAAACCTGACATCATACAATGTGAAAGTGAAAATGATTTTTCCACAATACATAGTGCAATTAAGAAAAGCAAGTCAATATGCATATAAAAGAAATTCCATTGGGAGTAAAGTACCAGAATACAACAAGGGATAAAGATCCCAAATCATTATAACCCAAGTAATGAAAACTGGGAAAACAGACCCAAGGTCCCTAAGGACATAACTCACCAAATCCCAAGATCAAAAGTTGGATCCACCTCTAAGAGATCCCTTCCCTTTTCTTGAAGCTAGAAGAAGAAAATTTACAAACACCCGAAGGAAAAAGTAGGGTGTGAGCTTAAGCCCACTAGGATACCACCAAATATTCCATAATAGATGTCAAATATAGACTATCCAAATAAAATATTTCAATTTTAAAAATAAATAGGTTTGTAAATTTAAAAGTATATTTAAAAAAACATTCTATACAATTTCAAAATGATGGAAAATACTTTTGAAGCATAGGGTTTACATTAGAAGAGATGGAATATTTCTAAAACAATGGATAAAATAAAATAATTACATAATATTTTTATGTAAATCCATCAAAGGCATGTAAATCAGTTTTAAAACATTGAAATACATTTATATCTCATATATAAATAAACAAGTGAGCAACATGGTCATCTACTAAAAGGTATGATAATATTATCCATATATAGGATTCCACACTCTCTAAGTGATCTCAGAAAAATAAGTATACCCATGTACCCCTAACACTGGCCATAGGTGGCTTGTTACCCTCCCATCAGAGATGTCACCCACTGTAGGTATGTTTTAGAATGCTGTAATAGGGTAAAGTGTATCCAAATAACTCACCAACTACCTAAGGATTTCATGCGCTCTTACTTAATGGAAAATTTATTTTAAGACTTCTTAAAATAAAATCAAATCCCATTATTTCATTTAAAAATTCCAATTTCATTCCATTTAAAACCAAAATAGGTTTTAATAAAAAACATTCCCTTTTTACAAGATAAAACCACAGGGTTTCTATATAATCATTTTTGAAATCCATTAAAAACCATTCAATCCTTTTCAAAATTAATTTCCACAATTAAATTAAACAATTTAATTGAAAACATTTATATCAAATACAATATTTATATTCAACAATTTAAACCATCCAATTTATATAAACACACCCCAATTCAATGGAATTGGGGGTTTTCCAAATTTTCATGCCAAAACCGTTTCAAATATCCTAGTTCACTGGAATGGGGTTTTATTAATTTAATTGAAATAAAATTTGAGCAATTAAATTTAAATATACAATTGAAATAAATCAATAAATACAAGTATAATCAATTTGGATAATCGGGACGGAACCACCTACCTCTTTTTTAAAACCCAACACTCGCAACGACACCCGTCAATGAGAATAAAGGTGTATAAGATATTGAAAATCAACTTAGAAGTGAGATCCAAAATCATGGGGGATAGATCCATCTATTATAATATGATATATTAAAAACCCAAGATAGAAGAAAGATATATAGATGAAAAAAGATAAATAATGCTTACCCGGATATTAATCTCTAAAGCAATGATAATTGATCGCCAAAGGAATGGACCTAGAAAGGTTATAAGGCTCCAAGAATTCTTAGGGGAGGCCTTGGGTCGAGATAAGTAGAATTGGAGAGGATATAATGAAAAATAACTAAGTGCACTGCCTCATTTTATAGGATACTATTAGGGGATTACATGGTGTTTAATCCAGTTACATGCTATGAAAGATTTAATTTTCATAATAATGAAAACGCATCGAATCTGTAACACCCCATTAAAGTTAGGGAATTATATGTCATGTAACTCCTTTTCACATAATGTAATGCCTAATGTTTGTAACTGATAAAACCCATATCATTATACATTAAAAATCGACCTAAATATAATTCACGTCGTGTAAAGATAATTCACAATATGTAACCATCACACCATGAACCACACTTCACAGCTTTCACCCAGCAGTAGTTACACGGTGTGTAATATCCTAGAAGTTTACAAAACACCTATTTAAATCCAAAAAATCCAATAAGTGTTAGACTTTACTATTATAGTAATCCTCCCAAATTAAACTCAACCCTACTCTATTAATAAAAAGAAAAAACTATGACAAGTTTAAATATGTACATGTCAGTTTGGTAACGGGATGTTACAGGCCCCACCCATCTCGTAATGAAATCATACATACATGTGTCACAATATCATAAAAAATTATATCATAACCCCTGAAATGAAATGGGTATCATAAATATGTAATTATATAATAACCTATGGAAAATAGATAGGTTTCATAATCATTTCATCAAATCATAACCCGTGAAAAGAAGTAGATTTCATAAGTATGTAACCTCTTAAATAGAAAGAGGTTTCATAAACATATAACCCATGAAAGAGAAATAAGTTTCATAAAAATCATGCCATCAATACATAAAACATTCAGACAAATAATATGAATGGAACCTTTAGATAATTTTCCTAGAAAGTAATGATTAACACCAATATACGTAATCTTAGGTGGGAAATAATTTGGAAAGATATTTTAAAATAATTTCATGAGGAAATTATCCTTTATTCTTTGAAAAATGATTTTTAAAACATAAAACCTTTGTAAAACCATTTTCTTGAAAATAAACTTGAAAAATTATAAAGTATGCTTTGAAAACATTTTTAAAACCTTTTTCTTTGAAAATTTAAAAGGAAATATTGAAAAAGTTTTGAAAACCATTTCCCTTGAAAACTTATAAAAGAATCTTGAAATTTTTTGAAAACTATTTCATTGAAAATACATTGAAAACTTATAAAGAAATCTTGAAAACATTTTAAAAACCTTTTCATTTGAAAATAAATTTAAATCTTATAAAGAATACTTGAAATCATTTTGAAAAATATTTTCCTTGAGAACTTATAAAATATGATTGAAAACATTTTCAGAAAAATTGGTTTTGAAAGAACACTAATTTTCAACTGAAGAGAGTGGTAAAGCCAGACTTTATAAAAAATGATTTCTTTATTATATTATGTACAAAATAGTGAATAAATTGATCCAATACGTAAATATATCATGAATAACCATTGTAGGAGAAAATTAAGTAGAGTTATTGAGATATTTATCATAATATTTCATCAGTGTAAGCATAATCATAAACAATCATGATAAATAATGAGATTGTTTGAATAAACTCCCACAAAAATTTAACTTTGAATTATACTAACCATGTAAGAAAATAAAATTAAATGAATATTAAAATATCATTAAAATGATTAGTTTCATTATATAACATTTAAAATGATATTATATACACCTTGTAAAAGAATATAGGTGCATAACATGGCATGTGTCTTAAAGAAGGCGAATTGAGACAAAATTACTTTATTGATTTGGAAACTATTGAAATATAAACCCCATTAAATAAAGATAAAAAAATAGACACATAAATACCCATAAATTTAAGCATATGAATAATATAATACATACATATTCATTAAACACACCAATATAATAAATAGGTGGTGAACATGGCTTGTGTCTCATGGAAATTAAAAGTGAGATAAGAAGACCCTTAGTTTATGTCTTTACTATCGTTGTACTCATTAAAATATCCTATATAATTAGTATAAGTTTATTATAAATCCATAAAAGAACCATATTAATATATATAATATCATCTATGATATACTTATTACTTTATATTACATTTTTATCAATAACTCTATATTAAAGTTATGTTTCAGGTGATAACCACCTTGTTTTTTGTACATATTTTAACTTTTTATTCTTGGTTATCTTACTTAGATCATGATTTAATTATTTATAGAATATAAAAAATGATATAAATATCATATATATTCATTATATTTTTATTTATAATAATCTATATAATGTATAAGTATGAAATTAAACACATCGTTCATGGAGATGGTAAGTCGTACGTATTCATGGATATTGTTCCTTTTTATTATCGTATTCAAATAAAGAAATTAAATGAGATATATGAATATATATATATATATATATATAATATAATTCCATAATAATTATTATGTAATATATATCATAAAATTTTATTAAACCCATCCTCAATACATTCCATGTAAAGTGTGAATGAATCACATTATTTTGAGGTGGCGATAGTATAAGGCCCCAACCTTAAACCTTACTTAATATTGAATTAAATGAATAATTCATGTTGAGGATCTTTTCAGGTTTAGAGTTTTAGAGAATTAGAACATAACTATTACATCTCAAAAGATTACAAAGTAGTCACTTCTACTAAGTTTCCATAATAAAAAAAACTCTTAAAAGAAACATTTCTAGTTCCATGTTTTATATAGCATGACATTCCCTTGATCCCATCCTTGACCTTATTACACATTAAGTCCTGTGAAAAACATTTCAAAAAAAACTTGGGGTGAGCATAAAAAGCTCAGTAACGGATACACAAAGAATGAAAACTGTTAGTTTTTCAAACATCAAGTAAACCATGTATACTCTATCAAAGTAATACCTTCACCTTCATGAAGTAGTAAAACTCTTCACTGAATAAAGTATCATTACTTACCTTTTTGTAACCAAAGGATTACCATAAAACCCATATAAATAACACATAACATATATAAAGGTAACTTAGGACATAAACATACTTAAGTGGAATAACCATACGGTCTACTTCCACACATATCACTTAATGGAATAGCCATACGGCCAATTTCCATACATATTTAGTGGAATAGACATACGGTCGACTTCCACACCCAATGAATTAGAGGTTATAATGTAACCACCCATCCTGGTATTCACGGCACCACCCGTCATATGGTTTATCACGTAACCACCCGTCAAATGTCCAAGTACCAATATAAAATCATAAAACATAAAACCAACATAAAGGAATGATAACATTTACACATTTCAATCACAGTATATCATAATAGAATCCTTTATCAAAACCAATTTTCAATACTAAAATACATAAAAGAGTATATGGTATTTATTTCATTTTAAAAACATAACGGCTTGTTGAGGAAGCCAAAGACCAAATAATACTCACGGCGGCGGAAAAAGGTCGTTGTCACCACGTACGTTAAAAAACATTCCTTTTTTTCGTTTAGTAAAACGCTTCGTAGAAAAAGATTCCTTTTGTATAAAAGTAAAAGTCAAAGGGGTTTATACACCGTATAAAAGAAAGTTGTGTATAAAATGAAATATGCCTCAATGAAAGGAGGTTGAGACGAAGTCCCTTACCTCGGGTCCGACTTGACTCGATCGTTCTTTAACGTCCTGAATAATAAACTTGAGTTAATTTATACTTGATTAATAACCTTTTTAAAGTTCATTATTCCTTTTATATCACTTATTTCCATGTTATCAACATTATGTAACCATTTCAGTTAATAATGTTTGTTTTGTCAATATTTGGTTCTTAAGACGAAAGTGGACTTCTTACAATTACATGTTGTTCGTGTGGTCAAAGGTTCTTTATATCCAGAAAGATATTCCTGATTTGGATATCATATATATCATATATATCCAGCATATACATGTATTTATAATATTACACAATCATTTAGAGGTAAGAAATGAAATGCACCGTTCATGGAGACGGTAAGCCGTACGTACGCATGAACGCTACTTTCATTTTTATTTCATATTTTATAGAATGGAATCATAATGATATATAAGTATATTATAATTACAGTATAATAACATATATAATATCATTAACTTTATCCTTTACACATCCCATATATGGTATTAACGAATCAAGTCACTTTCAGGGGTCGGTAGTCCGCACTTCCTAAAATGAAGATATCGTGTGTACCCATAATGGAAACAATAATGGTATGACATAAATGAAAAATACAGAAGCTTAAGGAAAGAATAAAAATATTATATATCATATATAAAAATAGTGACATCATAATGGCCACCTTTGAAGGTGTTAAATGAGTATTTAACAATCATCGTTTCGGGAGGCAGAATTTCGCCATCCACGGAAACCGTATGTTCTTTAACCATTTGATGTAGTTGTGTGAGAGTGTAGCTCGAATAAATCTTATAACAACATCCTAGTATATTGAAGATACTGGTGTTGTTACAAAAGAAGTAAATAAAAAGATTTTAGGGGGTTGGAGAAGCAAAATAAAACAAATGAACAAGAGAGAATGAATTACCTTTAAAAGTGTAACTCCTTTTGATTTGAGCCTAAAGGCTTCCTTTGAAAGGATTCTGCCCTAAGGGAATCCTCTAGGATGAGGAGAGGGATGTGGAGAGAGTAAATGGGCAGGGGATGGCCGAGCCAAAGGCTTTAGAAGTGTGTAAAATGAGGTAGAGGTGGGGGCCTTTTATAAGAGGAGAAGAGGGGCACTTTTGGAAATCATGAAACTATTATTTTATTTTCAAAGGTGTTTCGAATTTATAAGGTCCCACATTGATATTTTTCAAAGATAAGATGATAAGGATTCGAAATATTCCCGTCCAATAGGTTTTGGACATGTGTAGGTTTTAGATATTACATTATCTTTCCATTTTATTTAAATCGTTAAATAATGAAGTCATCGCTGCATCATCATGATGTCATAAATAATTTAATTTATTTAAAGTCTAAAAATTATAACAAAAATACTATGATTTAGGAAATCATTTTATATTTCCAATGACTATTTATAATAAAAAATCTGATCTTTATAACCTCATGTAAAATTTTTTTTCGTAAAACATATTATGTTTGTGTCATTTTTACTTTTACATTAAATAAAAAGTTATTTATGTCATTTACCAACCCAAGTGGCTCCATGGGGTCCCCAAGTTGACCCATGACTTTTCTTGGTCTCCCATGACACATCCAATGAGGGTAGGACATGTTTCAAGCTCATCTCATATTATTAAAACATTATTTTTACCTTAAACTACACTAATTACCACTAATCGCGATTAAAAACTTAATAAGTTACTATTCACATTTTTTTTTAATCTCATTGAACCACATTTTACTTCTTAATGACAACCATGTATGTCGGATTTTTGAAAATAAAAACACAATGATGGAAAAATTTCATTTAAACAGAAAATCAGTTTTTATAAGTACCACTTAGTGGTTTCACTATTCATCAAAAATTGAAGTTTTTCAGAAAATTACCAAAAATTCACCCTAAGCTATATTTGATATTAAGAATTCAAAAATGAAGTCTATTTTAAAAAAATTCAAAACATATTATTCACATTAATTAATTTAATAATTAATTCCCGCTGTCAGAGCAAATAGCGTGTTTTTATGAAACAATAAGTATCAAAAGATTGACACTAGTTTAAGTCCGATTTCAAAGTGAAATTAATTCCAACGACCACTATAGGATTTAATGGTAAAAATATTTTCTAATTTCACTTTAAAACCAATTCAAATGATAATCTAATCATATAAATAAATTAGATTAAAAAGAGGTTTTGAATTAAAATACAACATTTTACACTATTCATTAAAAAATGAACTTTATCGGAAAGGTACCAAAAATTTACACAAAGTTAATTTTGATGTCACAATTATAAAGAAGAGTTTTATTTGGTCCAATAGAATTTATAAGAGTGAAAAAAGCCATATTTAATGACGGTTCGCCATCAAAAGGCGATAAGTGAACCTTTAGTGAAAACTGGGGCATATACGCCTAAAATTGAATTCTTTCTGTATTTTAAGCCTTTTTCTTTTATTGGATAAATGTAAAAACATTTAAAAAACATATATAATCATATTTTTGTTATTTCTATCCATTCCCGCCAATACAATGGCTACATGTTAACTAACATTTAAAATAATATTATTTTATTACTAGTGTGCAACGTAAGTTTTCAAAGGAACTCATCATTGCGTATCGGGTACGCTATCGATCATAGAAACCCCTTTAAAATTAAAATTAATATTTAATTCGTAAATATTAATAAATATGAAAATTATTTATTCTTTAATTACCTGGGATGTTACATCCTTCCCCCCTTTTGGGAATTGCGTCCTCGCAATTTTATTCACTTATCAAAATAAGTGGGGGGTATTTATCCCTCATAGCATTTTCAGATTCCCACATTGCCTCTTCAATCACATGGTTTTTCCGGAAAACCTTTACCTGATGAATCACCTTATTCCGTAACACCTACTCCCTGTGGTCAAGAATCTGGACTGGTTGTTCTTCATAAGATAGGTTCTCCTCCAGCTGAACTACCTCTGGACTCAGAACATGAGATGGATCTGGCATATACTTCCTCAACATTGAAACATGAAAAACATTGTGTACCTGAGATAAACTCGGAGGTAAATCCACTTGGTAAGCAACTGATCCAACTTTCTCCAGAATTTCATATGGTCCAATAAACCTTGGACTCAGCTTTCCTTTCTTACCAAATCTCATCACACTTTTCCAAGGAGAAACCTTGAGAAAAACATGATCACCTACCTCGAAAGATAGATCCTTCCTTCGGTTATCCGCATAACTCTTCTGCCTGCTCTGAGCTGTTCTCATGTGCTTCTGAATCAACTGAACTTTTTCTACCATCTCTTCTACCAATTCTGGTCCCATCAGCTTCCTTTCACCCACTTCATCCCAAAATGCTGGAGTTCGACACCGCTTCCCATATAATGCCTCAAATGGTGCCATCTGTATACTGGAATAAAAGCTGTTATTATAAGAAAACTCATCCAAAGAAAGATGTTGGTCCCAAATTCCCTGATAATCCATCGAACAAGCTCGTAGCATATCCTCCAAGGTCTGAATTGTTCGTTCTGACTGCCCATCTGATTGAGGATAAAAAGCTGTACTAAAATTTAATTCAATACCCAATGACTTCTAAAGGACTTTCCAAAAGTTAGATGTGAACCTGGGATCACGATCAGATACAATGGAAAGAGGAACTCCATGTAACCTGACTATCTCTTTAAGATACAAATGGGAAAGTTGATCTAGGGAAAAAGTATCTCGTATAGCAAGGAAATGAGCAGATTTGGTTAAGCGATCAACAATAACCCAGATTGCATTATTACCTCGAGATGTCTTCGGTAATCCCACAACAAAGTCCATGGATATATTCTCCCATTTCCACTCTGGCACTGGTAAAGGCTGAAGCATCCCTTTCGGTAACTGCCACTCTTCTTTAACCTATTGACATGTCAAACACTTCATAGTAAAATCAGCAATATCTCTTTTCATTCCATCCCACTAGTAATACTCCCGCAGATCTCTATACATCTTAGTACTGCCTGGATGAACTGAAAACAAAGAACTATGAGCTTCACATAACAACTCTCTCTTCAATTGTGAATCAAAAGGCACACACAATCTCTTCCCAAATCTCAAAACGCAATCATTATCAATGTTGAATTCAGGCAACTTACCTTTTTGAACCAGATCTACATTTTTCTGCAAATCACTGTCTTGCTTCTGTGCTTGCTTGATTCTATCTGATAGAGATGATCTCACTGATACCTGAAACAAAACAGAAGAACTTCCTGCACCAACAACTTTTACACCAAAGTTCATCAAATCCTTAACCAAAGGATCACGTTCCAAATGCAACATTGCTAATGAAGCATTACTTTTTCGACTTAAAGCATCAACCACTTTATTTGATTTTCCCAGATGGTAATGAATTATACAATCATAATCCTTGATTAATTCTAGCCATCTCCTCTGTCTCAGGTTCAACTCTTTCTGAGTGAATATATACTTTAAACTTTTGTGATCGGTATATATTTCACACTTTACTCCATACAAATGATGCCTCCAAATTTTTAAATCAAAAACAATAGCAGCTAATTTCAAATCATGTGTAGGGTAATTTACCTCATGAGTCTTCAACTGTCATGAAGCATAAGCAATTACCTGATCATTCTGCATTAGGATGCAACCAATTCCTTTCAATGAAGCATCACTGTATATAACAAACTCACCATTCCTGGAAGGAAGTGCCAAAACTGGAGAATTCACCAATCTTCTCTTCAACTCCTGAAAACAATCATCAAATTATTTTGTCCAGATGAACTTAACACCCTTACGAGTTAGCTTAGTCATTGGACTAGATAATCGTGAAAAATTTTCAACAAAAATTCAGTAGTAACCTGCCAAACCAAGAAAACTACGGATCTCGGTTATATTTGTTGGTCTTGGCCATTCTTCAACAACTTTTGTTTTTACAGGATCAACAGTTATCCCATCTTTAGAAACAATGTGACCAAGGAAAGAAATTTTTTGTAACCAAAACTCACATTTGCTGAATTTTCCATACAGTTCCTTTTCTTTTAAGGTTTGCAAGATAACCCTTAAATGTCTTTCATGCTCCTCTTTACTTTTATAAAACACCAAAATATCATCAATAAACACAACCACCATTTATCACCTGATTCAACTGAGTCATCAGTGTAGTAAATGGCTCAATTCTGATTCTAACCATCTCTGGTTGCTGATTCAAAAGGTCATTATAATCTGTATGCCTTCCTAGAAAAGCTACTCTGTTTCCTCTATGGAAAACCATTCTTAACACTGAAATATCTTAGGCGAAGCAACATGGTAATCATTAAATGCTATATCATTTTAGTCATACCATAAATTAAATTATAATTTAACAATTTTCTAACTCCTAAAGTCGTCTAAACCGACCTCTGATACCAACTATAAGGCCCCAGCCTTAAACCTTACTTAATATTGAATTAAATGAATAATTCACGTTGAGGATCTTTTCAGGTTTAGAGTTTTAGAGAATTAGAACATAACTATTACATCTCAAAAGATTACAAAGTAGTCACTTCTACTAATTTTCCATAATAAAAAAAAACTCTTAAAAGAAACATGTCTAGTTCCATGTTTTATATAGCATGAAATTCCCTTGATCCCATCCTTGACCTTATTCCACATTATGTCCTATGAAAAACATTTCAAAAAAAAACTTGGGGTGAGCATAAAAAGCTCAGTAAGGGATACACAAAGAATGAAAACTGTTAGTTTTTTAAACATCAAGTAAACCATGTATACTCTATCAAAGTAATACCTTCACCTTCATGAAGTAGTAAAACTCTTCACTGAATAAAGTATCATTACTTACCTTTTTGTAACCAAAGGATTACCATAAAACCCATATAAAGAACACATAACATATATAAAGGTAACTTGTGACATAAACATACTTAAGTGGAATAACCATATGGTCGACTTCCACACATATCACTTAATGGAATAGCCATACGGCCAATTTCCATACATAGTTAATGGAATAGCCATACGGCTGACTTCCATACCCAATGCATTGGAGGTTATAACGTAACCACCCGTCCTGGTATTCACGGCACCACCTGTCATATGGTTTATCACGTAACCACCCGTCAAATGTCCAAGTACCAATATAAAATCATAAAACATAAAACCAACATAAAGGAATGATAACATTTCCACATTTCAATCACAATATATCATAATAGAATCCTTTATCAAAACCATTTTCAATACCAAAATACATAAAAGAGTATATGGTATTTATTTCATTTTAAAAACATAACGGTTTGTTGAGGAAGCCAAAGACCAAATAATATTCGCGGCGGCAGAAAAAGGTCGTTGCCACCGCGTACGTTAAAAAACATTCCTTTTTGTCGTTTAGTAAAACGCTTCATAGAAAAAGATTCCTTTTGTATAAAAGTAAAAGTCAAAGGGGTTTATACACTGTATAAAAGAAAGTTGTGTATAAAACGAAATATGCCTCAATGAAAGGAGATTGAGACGAAGTCCCTTACCTCGGGTCCGACATGACTCGATCGTTCTTTAACGTCCTAAATAATAAACTTGAGTTAATTTATACTTGATTAAGAACCTTTTTAAAGTTCATTATTCTTTTTATATCACTTATTTCCATTTTATAAACATTATGTAACCATTTATGTTAATAATGTTTGTTTTGTCAATATTTGGTTCTTAAGTCGAAAGTGGACTTCTTACAATTACATGTTGTTCGTGTGGTCAAAGGTTATTTATATCCAGAATGAAATTCCTGATTTGGATATCATATATATCATATATATCCAGCATATACATGTATTTATAATATTACACAATCATTTAGAGGTAAGAAATGAAATGCACCGTTCATGGAGACGGTAAACCGTACGTACGCATGAACGCTACTTTCATTTCTATTTCGTATTTTATAGAATGGAATCATAATTATATAAGAGTATATTATAATTCCAGTATAATAACATATATAATATCATTAAGTTTATCCTTTACACATCCCACATATGGTATTAACGAATCAAATCACTTTCAGGGGGTGGTAGTCCGCACTTCCAAAAATGAAGATATCGTGTTTACCCATAATGGAAACCATAATGGTATGCCATAAATGAAAAATACAGAAGCTTAAGGAAATAATAAACATATTATATATCATATATAAAAATAGTGACATCATAATGGCCACCTTTTAAGGTGTTAAATGAGTATTGAACAATCATCGTTTCGGGAGGCAGAATTTCGCCATCCACGGAAACCGTATGTTATTTAACCATTTGATGTAGTTGTGTGAGAGTTTAGCTCGAATAAATCTTATAACAAAATCCTAGTATATTGAAGATACTGGTGTTGTTACAAAAGAAGTAAATAAAAAGAGTTTAGGGGGTTGGAGAAGCAAAATAAAACAAATGAACAAGAGAGAATGAATTACCTTTAAAAGTGTAACTCCTTTTGATTTGAGACTAAAGGCTTCCTTTGAAAGGATTATGCCCAAAGGGAATCCTATAAGATTAGGAGAGGGATGTGGAGAGAGTAAATGGGAAGGGGATGGCCGAGCCAAAGCCTTGAGGAGTGTGTGAAATGAGGTAGAGGTGGGGGCCTTTTATAAGAGGAGAGGAGGGGTACTTTTGGAAATCATGAAACTATTATTTTATTTTCAAAAGTGTTTCGAATTTATAAGGTCCCACATTGATATTTTTCGAAGATAAGATGATAAGGCTTCGAAATATTCCCATCCAATAGGTTTTGGACATGTGTAGGTTTTAGATATTACATTATCTTTCCATTTTATTTAAATCGTTAAATAATGAAGTCATCACTGCATCATCATGATTTCATAAATAATTTAATTTATTTAAAGTCTAAAAATTATAAAAAAATACTATGATGTTGGAAATATTTTTATCTTTCCAATGACTATTTATAATAAAAAATCTGATCTTTATAACCCCATGTAAAAATTGTTTTCGTAAAACATATTATGTTTGTGTCATTTTTACTTTTACATTAAATAAAAAGTTATTTATGTCATTTCCCAACCAAAGTGGCTCCATGGGGTCCCCAAGTTGACCCATGACTTTTATTGGTCAGCCATGACACATACAATGAGGGTAGGACATGTGTCAAGCTCATCTCATATTATTAAAACATTATTTTTACCTTAAACTACACTAATTACCACTAATCGCGATTAATAACTTAATAAGTTACTATTCACCAAAAAATTATTTTAATCTCATTGAACCACATTTTACTTCTTAATGACAACCATTTATGTAAGATTTTTTAAAATCAAAACACAATGATGGCAAAATTTCATTTAAACGGAAAATTAGTTTTTATAAGTACCACTTAGTGGTTTCACTATTCATCAAAAATTGAAGTTTTTCAGAAAATTACAAAAAATTAACCCTAAGCTATATTTGATATTAAAAATTCAAAAATGAAGTCTATTTTACAAAATTAAAAACATATAAGTGACATTAATTAATTTAATAATTAATTCCCGCTGTCAGAGCAAATAGCGTGTTTTTATGAAACAATAAGTATCAAAAGATTGACACTAGTTTAAGTCCGATTTCAAAGTGAAATTAATTCCAACAACCACTATAGGATTTAATGGTAAAAATATTTTCTAATTTCACTTTAAAACTAATTCAAATGATAATCTAATCATATAAATAAATTATATTAAAAAGAGGTTTTGAATTAAAATACAATATTTTACACTATTCATTAAAAATGAACTTTATCGGAAAGGTACCAAAAATTTACACAAAGTAAATTTTGATTTCCTGCTTCTAAAGAAGAGTTTTATTTGGTCCAATAGAATTTATAATAGTGAACAAAACCATATTTAATGATGGTTCGCCATCAAAAGGCGATAAGTGAACCTTTAGTGAAAACTGGGGCACATACGCCTAAAATTGAATTCTTTCCGTATTTTAATCCTTTATCTTTTATTGGATAAATGTAAAAACATTTAAAAAACATATATAATCATATTTTAGTTATTTATATCCATTCCCTCCAATACAACGTCTACATGTTAACTAACATTCAAAATAATATTATTTTATTACTAGTGTGCAACGTAAGTTTTCAAAGGAACTCATCGTTGCGTATCGAGTACGCTATCGATAATAGAAACCACTTTAAAATTAAAATTAATATTTAATTAGTAAATATTAATAAATATGAAAATTCTTTATTCTTTAATTACCTGGGATGTTACAGATAGTCCACACATCCACAAACAAAGTTATCATATTTACAAAGAATGGAAGAATGAAGGTATATTTTATATAATAATTACAGAAGATTAAATAAATCATAATTTTCATATATATAATATAAAAAAGAGTTTCCATAATAATTACTAACCATGAGAGGTAACGAACAACATCATTTCATGAGGTAGTAGTTAAACTTACAACAGAACAGTAAGTTCGTTACCCATTAGATGGAAGTGTGAGTAAGTGTAGGTAAAACCATTAAAAAATAAAATATAAGTATATTTAGGATACTGAGGTTATTATATGATCATGTAATAAGAATATTTTAAAGGGTGGAGAATTGAAATAAAACAAAAGAGCTTGAGGAAGGATGTTACCACTTCTTTGGGTAACTTCTCTTTGTTTGTACCAAAGGGATTCCTTGGATGAATTTATGAAAAAATTTAGGATTCTAGGATTAAATTAGGGATTTTAATACTTATTACAGTAGATTTTGGTCAAGGAAAAGGGCTTAATTTGTGTGAATAAGTGGGATGGATGAGTTTCTTTTTATAGTGGAGGAGGAGTGCATTATTGTAAATTTTGAAAGAGGGAATTCCAACCATGATTTTCCCATGAAAATTCACTCCAATAATGGTCAAAATTTGATAAAATGGAGGATATTGTCTAAATATGGTCATAAAATGGATTTTGGATGAGTGTCTAGGTCATTTTTGGCCTCAAGTTTAGGGTTTAGTGCTTTGTTAAGCTAATTTTTCACTTAATCGCTGTAATTAATTTTAATTACTTTCACTAATGTTTTTGGTCAAAAACTAAGTTGAACTTATAATAAATTATAATTTTTTATTCTAAATATTTAATTAATTTTTTCAAATTCCAATAATATAAGTGGTATAAATTAATTTAAATTTGATCTCGTGGATGGGATGATAAAGGAGTTTTTGAAGTACAAAGGTCCAAAAGTTTAGAATTTTTTTATATCAAGTACCAATGTTAAATTTGTTAAAAGGACCTAAATTATGTTAATTTATGTATATTTGATCTAATTAAACTTTAAAACCAAAATAAAATATAATTTAAAAATATAAATAAATTATATAAAAAAGCATTTTTGAATTAAAATTCAGTATTTTCACTATTCATCTAAAAATAAAGTTTCTCAAAAAAATACCAAAAACTTACCCAATTTTATTTTTTATATTTCTATTTAAAAATTTAATTTTATATTTTCAAATAAAAATTATAAAATTTTAAAAAATTATATTTAAAATGGATTCACCATTAAAATGTGGTAAAATTACCTTTTAAAAAATACATCTTTTAATTCATAAAATTTGATTTACTATTATATTATACATATCAAATATATTGGATGAGAATCAAAAATATTTATTGAATATATAATATATAAATTTTATTTAAAACATTAATCAAAATTGGCTTATTTAATATATTGAGATAAAATTGTGTTTATACATAGAAAAAATAGTTTTCTTAGAGATGTAATTTATTTATTTTCAAATAGTTCTTACATAAACTTATACTAATTAATAATCATAGAATTTATTTTATATACATGTGTAAATATTATTTTCACAGTTTATTTAATCTTATTCATAACTTCCTTTCCAACAACTAGGTGGTATCAATAATAATATTTTAATAATCATGTTAGTAGTATATTATAGTTCCATAAAAACTTAGCCTTGTGTGTTACACAAGTTATCATAAGAACTATTAATTGTGTGTAACACAAGAAATACACAGTGTTTCATGCATGACAAGCTATTCTAAGTGTTGTGTGTGGCACAAGATTAACTTAGTGTTGTGTATAACATGAGACAAACTTAGTAATTTAATAAAAAACTATATTCTGTGTTGCGTGAAGTGAAAAATATAAAAAATATTAAATTATTTTGAAAAAAATAATTCACAAAATCTATGGGTGTTACACATTGGGTGTTGAATTGAGACTATGTTTGAGATCAAGGATTCTAAATGGAGTGCATCCATCTGGTTTGACCATAGGGAACCCAATGGGTTCCCATTGTCAAACCATCCATGAGAGGGTATATATAGTCCTGGAAAGTAATGGTTGCAAGTGGAACCTTGAACCCAAACCAAATAGAAAACCCAATGGGGCAAAGATAGTGGTGTTGGGAATGAGAGTTAAGATAAATATTATGTTTACTTTGTTTATGAAAACTCATGTTTTGTTCCCTCAAAGTAGATGTGATAAGGTTAGACTACCATGGATATGGAGATGGGTACATGGATGGGCTTCCTTGACTAGATATTATATATATGGGAGTTTCTATAGAGTTAGAGATCTGTGCTAAAGAAACCATGAATCTGTGGATTGGATATAATGTGTGATTCCATGAATTTGGAGATTGAATGATAAATATGTCGTGGTTTATGTCCCCAGAGTTGTTAGGTTATGACAGGGGATTCTATGGATTTGTAGCCCAAATAATAGGGCTTCTGTGGGGGTTTATCCCAAGAGTCATGAGGATATTATTGGATATTACTTGAATTATGAGTTCAAATTATAATACTACCATGGGGATCATCCTTGAAGACATGGGGATATGATATGGGATCCCATGGATTAGAATCTTGAATGATAGGACCGACATGAGATGGGTCCATGAAGTCATGAAGATTTTATGGGGTTTCCATGGATGGGGATACCTCATGTTAATGGGGATGCAGGGTCACCACGATGTGCTTAGAGACAACCTAGAATTGACCATAGTAGGTATGGTCGATCAGGGTCATAGACCTAAGGATTGAAATTAATTAATTAATTTTAGTAGTTTTATATTTATTTAAACTAAGCATAACACATTCACAAATAATCACCTATACCATTTAGTATATGACTAAATTTTTAGTGTCCTTCTGAATTTTGTACTCACACCTTTCTCAGGACACCACTACACTTGGTTACCCAGGAAGAATTTCACTTGATTTTTGGTGTAGTTTGGGCTGAGGCTCGAGATATCATGATCAAACATGATAGATCAGATGCTATTAAGAGAACGAATGAGATCTATATAAAACATGAAATGAATCTATTTTGTTTCTTTTATTTATTTCAAGCATGTATATGTGTTTTTCCCAGTGGGTGGACTATTTTATATAAGATACAACTATTTGATCCTTTAATATCTTTCATTTATTATAACCTTATTTACTTTTGCTGATTTTATTTTTAAATTATTTACTTTTATGGATTATGTTTGGTTATTTTTTATTATTTCACACTCTAATATAGGAGGTATATTTACCCAATAATACCTCCTTGGACTCCCATTACTAGTTGGTAGCCACTATTGTATGGGGATGTGCACCTGAGGTCATGTGGATAATTGATTTGACTACTGTTCATAAAGTTAGTTAGGGAAGAACGTTACAAATTGGTATTAGAGATTCTTTTATTTTGTCATACTATTTTGAAATTTTTAGTCTAAAAATATAATTATGTGTTGGAACCTGTGATGGATATCGAGTTGGTTTGTTGAGAACACATGATTTGGTAGGAAGTCCAGTTTACTAGGGATGTGATTACTGCCTTTTCTTCTAATGTTATAGTTTTATATGATTTTATCCTTGATTAATGCATGCATGGTTTGTATTTTATGATTAATTATGGATTTATGGATCTTATACCATTTAAAATATTCCATTTAATTTATTTTTACTCTTGGTATATAGAGGTAAGAGGAGTCTCATTTATCATATTAGGAATATAGGATTCACATGACATATAATATTAATAATGTTTGATTTCACTGATGATTGAGGATTAGTTGTTTAAAGTGTCAAAAATTTCTTATATGATGTTTTCTCATATAATTATTTACTATAATTATAATCAGTTGGTCCAAATTGTATATAAAATTTCTATTGATTGAAGGTCATGTTTATTTATGGTGAGATGTTCGATGATGATGATGTCAATTCAGTCCTCATACATGAGAGGTGCATTGACCATGGTGGGTTGGTATGGAACTAGATGCCTAATTATGAAACCATTATAAGGTGTATTTACTTTGGATTGGTTATTTAAAATTCTAATAACAACCTATACAGTGTTTCCCTGCATAGTTGGAATGGTAATCTACTTAACCAAACTAAGTGATTATGGTTCTTGGGACATAGATCTTCTGGGACGATTCCATTTTTCATATACCTATGAATAATGAGACATTATACTCTATCCATTAGTCTTATATAAATATTATAAGAGTGGATAGGTTCCCTAAATGTGGGTGGTGGTCGACATTTAATTATGTCATGTGTGAGACCCCATGAATGGGTGATTGGGCATGTTGATGTCATGGGTTTTGAGACAGGATCATGCATGAAACCTTGTAGTCTATGAACTATTCATGATTTTTATCTTTAGGATATGTGTTTTGACCTAGTGACCTCTATGGGAGACTTGACTTATAAGGATATTTGAAAGAACTAGATTCACTTAGTTATGACTCACACCTTAGTGAGTTAGCAGTTGGTATAATCCAGGGAGACCCTTTAAAGGGATTATCCCAGGTTATTGGTTTTCTTAGAGACAAAAGAATAGGTATGTTATTTGGGTTATGAGATTGATGCAATATATTTCATTAGGGTTTTTGTGATGAACACCTAAGGTTTTTGTGCTTTTTGTATCAAATGTTGGTTTTGAGGGCCGGACCAAGCCAACATCTGGCCCTATGTGTTTGGATTCACTTTTAGTAGATTAGTCAGAGCATGGGTAGATTCTCATGATTAGAATGATGTCGAGTGGAATATTATCATGTGAATGAGGTTGACATGCTTAAACTAATGATGAACACTTATGGTGATAGAATTAAATAGTGAGGTGGGTGACCATTTTATGGGTCATGGAATGAGTGAGGTGTTTGATTTTGAATAGGAGTTCCAAGAGATCTCCTAGAGTGTTGAGATTTATGTTCCACAGAGCAAGGATAGTTTGTATTGGTGTGGTGAAACTCACTAGATCATGAGTGGGGTGTTATCATTTGTAATGGAAGTGAGTTGAACAAGGTTCAATGGTAAATAATTAGACGCTTGTGGGTGTGGTGACTTGAATCTTTAGGTGAAATAAAGGAAGTTCCCCAATGATAAGGACTGTTCTGGAAATGGATTGAATTCCATGGAATAGTTGAACTGAGGGTGGTCCATGACATGTATTGTTAGGTAGACATGGTATTATGGGTTTTTTAAAGTAAAGTGTTTCCCAGATTTAGGTGAGTGTGTCTTGGGAGGAGCGACACACATTTGATGGTGTAATTTTATAAGGAAATGATTGAGGGTTGTGATCCTCATTATAAATTGAATTCAATGAATTCCATGGATGAAATTAACTTAGTTTAGGAATATGTGGTGTTTTTTTTGTTTTGTGTTAACACTTGAGAATAAGTAGGTGTGTACACACTAGTGGTTATGTATAGTGAGGGATAGGGTGTAGGATATTGTGGCCAAGAACTTGTTTCATAATGAGACAACAAGGATGATCCTAAGGGTGGGATATTGGTTGTGAGTATGCCACCTCTATGTGGTAAGGGTCATAAGAATGGTTTGATTAATCATTAGATGGTCATTTTGGAGTTTTGGTGCTGGTGAATAAATAGACCCTAGAAATACTTTATTCCTTAGTGAATGACATGTATAAATTCAGTTACAGCATCAGGTGGAGTTCGATCATGGTTTTCAGGTTTGAGAGGGTTCTTGACAATCTGAGTGGGCATCATATTGGTGGTGTGTCGATGTTATTGTTGTGTAATGGTGGTGGAAAAGGTTATTTTATGGTTTGTCCATGTAATTTTACCAGAATTTAGGTACAATATTCTATGAGTGTTCTTGGATGACCATCAGATTCCCTAGGAATGAAGGTATTTTGATCGTCTTTGTTTATGAATCGATAGCGGGAGTCAAGTGTTTATTAGAATGGTTAACTGAATGGGGTATAGCACAATGTTATTATGTAAGATGAGATACAATGAGTGGAAAAACTCATCGAGCATGTCATATAGGAAGTAACTGAATCATTTCAAGGACTAGCTGAAGATTTTCAATCAAAAGTTGATGCAATTAGATTTTGAGATGGTCAACTAGAGTTTAAATATTTTAGATTAGAATTGAGGAATAAGAGAGATGTTATCATATGTGATTGAATGTAGTGTGTTTGTTACCACACTGGATACATAGTTGGAACAATGATATTGTGTTTCAATATACAATTCCGATGGTGGAGGCACCGAGTCTCAGAATTGGCCGTTGAATATAAGAGCTATGGTGGGGAGAACCATAGGATTAATTCTAAATGGGATGATTATATAATCATTTATTAGGTTAAAGATGATTAATTAAATTACATTTTAGTGTTTCATTGGTGGTTAAGATCATTCCTTTAGTTTTTAGTGTCTTGAGTACCTCAAGAGGGAGGTTTTTCCTTGGATGGGTTTTGGGATTTCAAGGACAGGACACAACTATTTGAGCAGGAATTCACAACCAAGGGAGGATTATAAGTTTGGTTTTATTTCCACCAAGACTTATCTAGGCTGATAATTAATTAGGCGGGGAGGTTGTAAAATCCTGCGTCTATATGAAATTCAATGTTCAATAAAAATTTGAATTTATTGTTTGGTGGATAGATTAAATTGTGTATTGGGATTTAGTACCAAGTTCCAAGGAATGAGACACCTCAGAAGAGGTGTTTGTAACATGGAAAGTGGCTTTTAGGATATCCCAAGGGCTCAATGAAGCCTTGGGAGGGGTTGGGTGGCTTTAGTAACCAATGATGCAGTATTTTCATTGGTGAAATGATGGGGGGGGGGGGGTTTAAGAGAGTTAAATAAGAAAATCACCCCTTAGGTTTTTAGAAGGATGATCCCCTTCTCCTACTATTTTCTCTCATATTTTTGGCTTACTCCCTTACTCTTTGGACCTATCCCCCCCCTTTATTAGGATATTTTTTTGGGTTCATTCTTTGGTGATTTGAGTTGTGTAACATTGACTTTGGTAAGTTCCTTGGGTATCCCCCTCACTTATTTTCCAATTTTGGATTCTCTTGGTTGGGGTTTTGGTACGAATTCCACAAGATCATGGTGGAATTGACCAAGCATGATAGGGTTTTCATGAATCCTAGATGGATGACATTTCAAGACAGTGTCTTTGTCTGGTCGTTCATCGAATCATCAAAGTCACGTTGCACAGTCAATTTATTTTATGTTTTTTATTAAAATTAAATTGAAATTGATATTGAATAGGTATAAGAGGTTGGTTATTTCACTCAGATTATGTTTAGGGGTGTGCTAGGGGTGGCCAACAACCCATTACTTGAAGAGCTAATGATCGTTAAACTCTGGGAGAGTTATCTAGAATTATGAAAAATGGGAAGTTATTTAATTAATTATAAATGTTATAATTAATTAATTATGGATATTTGACATGAGTTAAGGGAACAAGGAATTGATACAATCCTGATTGATTTAAGGATATCTTGGTCAATCCTTATCAATTTCTTTCATCTATTGGAGACAAAATTGAAAAGCGCCAAATAAAGAAAGATGGTCTCATGTACTTTCCTCATTACACGTGGATGCTCAAGCTCACCACTGAGGGAGATTCATTTGGTTAATTTAATTAAATAGAACATATTAAATTAAATTAAATTTAATTCTTAGAGTGATTGAGAAAAAATAGTCATGAGCAACCCCTATGTGATGGATTGACACCTTGAACAATGATGGCTGAGTTTTAAACCCTTGTGATATCTAGTGGCCTCCAGATCTCATGAGAGGTGATATTGACCTCCAAGATGGAGGTGAGGGTAGAATAGTGATTTTAAGATGGGTAGGCCTTAAAGGACCTCCTTTATGTTTAGATATATTTGTGCTTGTTGAGACAAGGACAAAATGAGTGACTCTCTTTTGTATGATGTGACTAGGCCTAGGGGGACAAAACATAGGTATAATAGGATTGGGTTGGGTAAGTGGACCAACCCAACGATACCTTGAGGAACAAGATGGGACATGATCCATATCATGTATATTTTATTTATGGTGAGACCCTATGTAGCCGATGATTTTTTGATACCATGTTGGCAACGATTTGAGATGTGATGTACTAAGAGTATAAGTTGTTTCCCCAATACCGTGTTTGAGACCAAGGATTCCATGATTATTTTCATTGTTTGGATTGACTAGAGGGACCCCAGTGGGTGCCAATTGACGGAATAACCCTAAGTGGGTATGTATGGTCATGGTTAGTGATGGTTATATATGGAAACTAGAACCCTAAATGAAAATTAGGCCCATTGGGGAAGAGATAATGGTGTTGGGGGAGAGAATTTAGCCATCCCTTTTGTTTACATTGTTTTTGGTAGGTCATGGTTTTCACCTTTTGGGTAGATATAACAATGTTGAGATTCTCTGGATATGGATACAGGTACATGGTTGGGATACCATGATTGAAGTTGGTATGGATGGGAGCTTATATGGAGTTAGAGCTTGGCCCTGAAGCTTCCATGGATTTGGTGCTCAAATATGATAGGGGATACCATGGATTTAAAGCCTTGATGATAGGGTTTCCATGGGTTATATCCCTAGAGTCATGTGGTTATGATAGGGGATTCCATGTATTTTGAGCCTGGATGATATGGATTCCATGGGTTACTTCCATATAGTCTTGAGGTTATGATATGGGATGACTTGGATTAGAAACCCGAAAGATAGGACTACCATGGGCCTCATCCTTAGAGTCATGAGCATATGATAGTAGATTCCTTAGATTATGATCTCAGATGATAGGAATACTATTTGATGAGTCCCCAGAGTAATGAGGATTAGATGGGGATGCCATGGATGTGGTGATCACATGTTAATTGGGAGGCATGGTTATCACGATGTGCTTGAGATACCCCAACACTGTCTGAATATTGTAAGGTTAGTTGGGGTGACATACCTAAGGATTGATAGTAATTTATTTATTTTTGTACTCTTTTATTTATTTTAGCAGAGCATGTCAAATGTACATAACGAAATTTATTTTGGTTAGTATGGGACTAATTTTGTGGTTCCCTAATATTTTTTACTCACAACCTACTTCGGCTACCATTTCACTTGGGTACCTAAAGATACACTCACTTGGTTCTGGTTATAGGTTGGGATGAGAATTGAGATAGTGTGGTTGGGTTGGATAAATAATATTGTATCAAGAGACTAGATGAGATTTGTATTAGAGATGTAGTTGATCCATTTTGTTTCTTTTATTTATTTATTTATGGAATGTATATGTGACTGGACTAGTAGGAAGTTTTTTGTATGTATGATATCTCTGTTCAAGCCTTTGCTGTATTTCATTTATTACATAATTGTTTAATTTTATTGATTTATATTTAACTTATTTACTACTGTAGATGATTTTTGGTTATTTTTTATTATTTTAAAATCTAATATAGGGGCTATAGTCTCCCTAAAGTACTCCTTTAGACCCCAATTTCTAGTAGGTATTCTCTAGGGTATTGGGAGGCACACCTAAGTTCATTTGGTGAACAGGTCTGACTATAGTTCATATAGTGAGTTGAGGTGGGATATTACATTAACTAAAATTTAATTTCTTCTTTTAAAAATTTCTTCCACAATTTTTAGTATTCTAACATGGATCTCTTTGGAATTATTATCCTCTCCTAAATTCGTGTTTTCCTCTTGCAACCCCTTTACTAGCTCCTATGATAGGTGGAGAGATTCCACCTTTAGACTTCTTTATAATTCATCATCATTATGAGTAGTTTAAAATTCACATAGGATATGAGGATCATTATCTAATACTATAGAATAATTTAAGTAATTAATCCATTAAAAATTGTAATCATTTATAATTTTGTCTCAAAATATTATGAAATTTTAAATCTGTATCACACTTTTACAAAAAGATATTCCATTACATGAAATTAAATTGGAGTTATTCTTTTTATTCTTTCTCTTATTCTTCATATTATTTCTTTTTTCCATGTCACTAAAATATTGTATGTATATACAAAAACTTACTCCATGAAACAATCAGATGAATTCATAAAACAATAAATCCAAAAAAAGAAACCTATTCTCTGATAGCACTTGTTAGGCCCACAAAGGTCTTTAATGAGAGATTACCCAAGGGGAGGGGTGAATTAGGGTATAGAACTCATTCTAACTTAAAAACTTATTCCTTAAACTCTAAGCACACTAACTAATCTTGAAATCATAGTTAATAGGGTCACACTTAAGTTCCTCCTCCAATGATGACTTGATTATTATCCCTCACATCTCTAGTTGTTAATAAACTTGATTGAAAGTTACATAAAACACACTAACCAATTTATGTCTTGTAGAATATAAGTAAAGTGCGCACACAATACACAATTAATTTAACTATTTCACCCAAACTAGGATAATACAAGGAGAATATAATGAAAATTTACTGATGTTATGAAATTTAATAATTTTTTTGGTTGGTTTAGGTAGGGAACTCCAAGCCTGGGGTCACTTCCCTTAAATGATTTAGGGATGATGAAATACATCCCAACTGTTACTCCCTTCACTCCTCTCATTTTTTCATTGATACATAATGGAAAACAGCTTTGTAAACACATGGCATGTCAAAATAACATCACTATTACTATTGATGAACTAAGTGTAGATTATAACTCCTTGATCTCTATATATTTCTCCTTCAAAGACTGAATTTTAACATCTTCATAATATTAGATTCACCCTCTATAAATTATTATGGAATCTCAACGTTCATTCTTCAGAAAGGTATTCAAGGAGTACCAATTATTTCTTAAATCTTATTCCTCCCTTGTTTTTGGAATTCCCCTATTATAGAATTATATATATCAATAATTCTCTCTATTACTTATTTTTTTTGAAATCTAAAAAACCATTATTTACAATGATAGAAATATCCATAATTGTCTTTTTAAAAATACCTTTTCTCTATTCAATGATATATTCTCTATGTTTTCCTTATTTATAATCTTCTATTCTCCATGAGTGTGATTGACTAAAAATTCATTTTTTATTTTATTTTTAAAATCATCTTTATGGTTTAGTGCTGACCTACACACCAGGAAAAAACCAAAAAACAACTGATACCTGATTTCAATTTTTGAAATCCAAGAAGTACATAACACCTAATAAGATAACAATTTGAGATCATCTACATCACCTTATCACTATCCATAATCAACAAGAGTCAGTATCTCCATCCATAATCACCACCATAGTTTCCATCCAACCACCACTCTAATCACTCGATATCATCAGAGTCCATAAAATTCACCATAAAACAACACAACTCACCTTGTATTCATCATCCCCTATCGAAATTGAAACAAACAAACCACTAATACAAATCATGATCACCTCATAAAAAATCTTAAAAAATTGGCATGACACCGTCGAGAGAAACAATAATGGCCTCCACCATAACCAAAATTGAACATAGAAAAACCAGAAAAAAAAATCAAAACACCACAAAACAAGCAACAAAAAAATCTCCCACAGAGAAGAAGAAAACAATCCTTCATCAATAACATGAGGAAGAAATCCAAAAATACCAAAACGACCATCAAAGGGAACAAACTTAGAACACTAATGTCTATCGAACCACACCTCCCAAAACCTCATAGTTGCAACCAATCTTGATTAGACTATGAGAGGAGTATAATAACATGAGGTCAAAGTAGTGGAATGAGTAGATGCATGATTCAAACGATGAAAATGTTGATGAGAAAGAAAACCATTTTCCATCAAAGTAGGAAAAATCTAACCCAGGAAGCTCCTTGAGACCCTTCGACCACCATATCACAAAACCCAAAACCTTTTTGAACAACTAATCCATATCTGATATAGAGAGTTGCAGAGGAATGTGAATTTAGAGATGTAGAAAAAGCATCCGGGGGCTTTAATAGTAGACAACCATCATTAGGACCCCAATACCTCATTGAAAAGATGTCATCGATAGAAATAAAAACCAGATAATAAAGAAGTTCCGCTAAAGTAATAAATCTAGAGGATGCAATAAGAGGGGAGGAAAGGAATAAAAGGAAGAAGGATAGTGAAACGAAACACCATCGACTCCAAAGAGAAGGGTTTTATGAGGAAACCCAAGGTGGTGCGAGAGAGAGAGAGAGAGGAGGAGAGATGAGATAGAAGGGGTCTATCCATGAGTGTTATTGGAAAATCTATCAAATAATATTCCTCAAATTTGAGTCAAATACATCAATTTAATTCCCTAATTTCCCTCTTATAAGATAAGATATTCAAAATATAGAAGTTTTTTAATTCATATTCTTACCAAAATGTGAACTTATATCATGAAATGATTCTAAAATATTATTAAGACCTTAAATCCAAGATCTTACCTACATGGGAAACTCCATGTTGTGACAATCCCCTTTATAGTGTTTCACTTTATTTCCTCATCCATATCACAAAATGATATCTCTATTTAGGATATAATTCTCAATCAATAATTAGATCCATGAAATCCACTCAATATCTTATATTTAACACTTCAAATACTATGGAATGATCCTCCTTTAATCATTAAATGACCTTTTTATTGTGGTGTGACAACATCCATGGCTGACCATTTTATCAACTATCTCTTATGATACACTGTATATCATAATCCATGGATATATAAATAATCAATTTTATTTTACAATGATAATGAAAATTATATGTTATATTTTACTTTTGTAATAAATTAAAGAATCACACATATGATTTTGATATACTCTTACATATTCCCACATATTTCAATACTTTCATATTTTTCTGAGTGTGGCTTGGTTACCTTTATGTATCGATCCTTTTAAATTTATGTATCATAGTGAGTGTTTGAGACATTTCTCCATGTTCGTATTTCAAAAGATATTTCCTTCACATATAAAATTTATAAATCTTATGTATGGACTATCCCATATATGTGTTTTTTCATTTTTCTATATTTCTATCTACTCATCACTGGTTGCTTTTACATATACTCATGTGAAACTTTAGGACATTTCCAAATTCTTGAAACTAAATTAACATATTTTCCTAATTACATTAATGTATGGGAATTTTCCATTTTTCAACTCAGGACACTCAACCCCAAATGACTCTTACATATTAACATAACCACCTTTATATATACAGGGAGCTTTATGCCTGTGTCATTTTTTGAGAACATCAATTATGTCACGATAATTTTTCTTACACCATGGTTTCTTCCAATATCTTTAACTGAGTTACTCCACTTCTAGAATGTTTCTTTTAGAACTCTCTAATTATAAACCATATTTCAAAATTCCATTTCTAAAACAACATAATTTTCAAAACACATCCAATTGTCCTTTTGGAACTTCCACAAATCCTATTTCAGAATAATTCTAGATCCACTTCTAGAATAACTTCCAAGAAACAAGATTCATTATAGCTTACAAAACATTATAACTTAATCTAGAATAAATTTTAGAAAAAATATAGATCCTATTTCAAAATAAATTTCAAAACACCAGATTCATTATACATTTTGGAACATCACATCATCATCCATAAAAACTTACAAAATAACTCAAACCCCAAAAACCTACATATATTGACAATAATAATATCAACACATGTTTTAATAATAAATCAAATATAAATACTGATACCTAATTAGTTACTAATATATAATTTGATATAACTTATCTCATTTTGATAAAAATAAATTATTCTACTTTGATAAAATATTTCAATTTCAAACTAGATTTTACTTTATAATAATGAATATATAAACTTTAAATCCATTTAATTTGTAATAGATATTTTATTATTTAAAAGTGAACATGTGTTTGAAAAGTTTATATTTTTTTGGGAAAATATTGGTAAGTCCTATAGGAGAAAACTTTTTTATATCCAAAATTTATTTAGGATAAATTATTATTAAAATATAACAAATTATATATATAAATAAATTGATATATAAAAGGAAGAAAAAAATAAATATTTCATTTAAAATAATTTAGAAATGAAAGGAAATTATATAATTGGTAATTATCTTTATCTGGTTAATAAAAAATTAAAACAAAGAAACTTATAATAAGAAATATCTCTATCTTCTAATTATATGTCCATCTTCTAATCCAAATATTCATTGAGCCTAGTATTTAGGGAATAGTTTGGAATAATTTATAGTTAAATAAATGATAACCAGCATTGCTAAGAGAAAATGAAATGGTAAATATTTATTCTAGCTTTATGATTGAGAAGATAAGTAATAAAAAAGATTATTCCTAGTGAGATGAAGAATAGATAATATTGATTCTACCATTTCCATGATATTTATGGTGAAATATTATTAAGAAAATAATAAAGGGGTGAAAATGGAAAGAGAAAGGTAATAAGAATAAATCTTATTTTATAATAAATATTTTTATAAGAGGATTCAAGTTAAAGCGAATAAAATAATTTAGAAAACTCAGTCAAAGAGAATTGAGGGAGATGCTTCAGGAGAGAGGTATAGACTACTTTATATTGGTAGTGAAAGATCAAATAAGTATTATTAAATTATTCAATAAAAAATATATCAATGTGAAAAATAAAAACTAGTTAATCAAAGGTAATAATTTGGATTAAAAAATGATTTAAAAAATAAGATATTCAATTCAAGATGTTGGAATCATCATTTTGATATATATTATTTGGACAAGAATAATTAGAAGATTAGAATGATAAAATAAATTCTGGTTTTTAAAAAATTAAATAAAAAACAACTCATATTCCCTTTAATTTTTATATTTCTGAATTTAAAATAATATTATATTTATTAAGTTTATTTGGAAAAAAATTGTTTGTATTTATCTATGTGGTATGAGTCTCTAACCTTTATTTTTAAATTATTCTTTGTAGGAATAGTGTTATATTTATTTTTTTAAAATTATGTGCTATGATTTAGTTAAGGAGATAAATTTAATTTTATATTTTATCTATAGATGAAACATATCCATTTTGACTTGGATATTACAAATATTAATTTGATAAAATTAAACCAGTTAGAGTTTTATGGTTTAGTAAATATATCTACAAGGTGGTCAACCATTATTGTGAATTTAGGAGTGATATATCCTTTTTTATGTGAAGTTATAATTAAAATGTCTTTAACATTGATATTGTTTTCTCAAGTGTAATGTACTAAATTTCAAAAAGGGATATGGAATTATTGGCATCATACATTATGAGAACATATTTTATTGTGAATACAAAGTTTTTGAGAGAATTTATCATATCAAAAAACAATGAAAAATAATTTTTTTGGGTATGTGTGTGTGTATTAAATTTTAGTAGTGGTAAGTGGTACAAAGTGTAGATTCTTATTAGAATAAGAAACTAAAGATTATTTGAGAAATAAAAAAACATTAGAGGTACATTTTTCTATCAATCCAACATCCTTTGAGGTTAACCCATAAATAGTTTATGAGATTAAAATTGGACCTATAAGGATAAAATAATGAAAGATAAAATATTATATTTAAATAATTTAAGGCATATTTTATGTATTTTAAATGATATTCCTTTTTATTTTCTTTATGTTTCCAATATTTTCACATTTTTTTTATTTTTCAACCATAATTAATTTCCAAATTCAAGAAACTATTAGAACTAACTAATAATAAATTGAATATTACACATCAAAATTGAGAGGATAGAAGGTGAACACATCCCAAGAAAGAGCATTTGGTATAGTATGAGACACTCTTATAGATTTCATAAAAAATTTTAAAATCCTTCTCAATAAAAATGTTGGTTATACTTTTTGTGAAAGTGAATAATTGATACCATAAATTTATTGATAACACAAATGATAGGTTATATATATTATCCCACATTGATCGGTAATGTTATAGATTAAAGGTATATAAATAATAAATATATAATTTACTGATATCTTGGTTGAAAATAGGTCTTTTGAAGTTAGGATTAGACCTATGAGAGGGGAGTTTTACATATCTATTTAAATGGAATCAAAACCCACATAGTTAAGTTCTATTAAATGAGGCTTCTCATACCTTTTAAGGTTATCTTATAAGGACCAATATGGTTAATTTTTAGATCATGTATTTATGACTGATGATGTTCCATGTAAGACCATGCATCTAGGACCATATAATATTTTAGTTTAAGTTAAAACAATTAGGGAATATGTGTCATTTAATTTAAGTTTGTATGACTAGGACCTATTATATACAGTTTAACATCACGTAGAATAGACCACTAGGAATGGATTGCTATTAGTGGTTTAATGTAGGGATTATAAATGAGAGGACCTCACTAGTTTAACCTAATAGATGAGTCAAGTGAAGGTAGGTTGGGTCTTACACTAGGTTGGATAACCTTTTGTGTTCATAACTTGTATATTGGTAACTCGGCAAAAGGAAAGGATGATTATAAAAATGAGTGATATGAACCAGTTGGGAAAGGTTAGGGATTACACAAGATGAGATGAATTTCTATGTATCTAGATTATTTATTGGATAAAATAAGGTTAACCAGATGATTTGAAGATATGAGAGCTGGTGTAGAGTATCTTAGATGAGTGTCTTAGGCCTGGTAAAATTTCATAGGTAACCTAAAGATATTGACCCTCATTATTAATAGAATACATGATCAATTATATTATGACAAAACTACCAGTTAGAGATAAAAATAAGAGGAAATATTCTAATAAGTTCACAATTCTTATTATCAAAGGAATACATGATATAAAGGGCCACATAAAGGTGGATAATTGTAATGACCTAAAATTCTAAACCTTGTAAAACTGATGTTATGTTTGACAACATGCATTACATACTAAAAACAATGTAAAAAAACCAAAAAATGATAGAATAAAAATATTAAAAACACTATATTAAACACTAATTTTTTTATACATTAAAATATATTGTCATTGGAAGATAAATAATAAACATAGTTAATATTAAAAAAGATTATTTTTAACAAAATGCAATTATTTATTTTATGTATTCTATTTTAAAATATAAATTTAAAAATTATAGAAATTAATTTTTATAAAATAAAATTCATTTTTTGAATTCCTCTCATAAAAAATTTACCTAATATTAATTTTTGAGTTTTTTCTATAAATCTAAATTTTTAGTCAAAAAATGCGTTATTTGTGAAAATGAATTTTTTTTATGATTTTACCATTATGTAAGCATATCATAGAATATTATAAAACCTTTTAACTAATAAAATATGTATTTATGGAATAACATTACGAATTTGAAGATATTTATTGAAATTATAAATCATATGTCTAACATTTTTTGAACTAAATTAAAATATTACTTTAATACAAATTGTTTTCAGTCTTTTCTTATAATTAAGTTTTTTGATGGTGAAATTCAGTTTTAAATTGCTTTGAAAGAATCATATCATTTATTTTTTTATAATAAAAAATTTTATGCAATAAAAATATTTATATATGATATTCTTATCTTGTACATAAATTTTTAAACTTTTAAACACACTTTTTCTAAGAAACTCATTTTACCCATTATGTTTTTTTTAAATTAACATTTGAAACCATTGAAAATTATATTTGGTAAAATGATTTAAAAATATTAATATATAAGGTTACAATTAGTTAAAAGTTTAAATCTTAATTTTTTCATTAATATTAATTACCAAGGTTAAAAACTAATTACCAAGGTGAAAATAAATTAGGGTAAAAGATAAAAAGTTAAAATAAAAATACTACAACACTCTAGGTTGTCTACAAAATGAGTGTATAAAGATAATATAATCCCAAAAGCACTTACCCTACCATGTTTTTTCATTTTAGATCCATTAACCATTGAATATTAACATTAAATTATTAAAAATTTAATGGTTACTTCTAAAAATACCCTTCTCTTCACTTATAAAAGGTAACACTTTCACCACTTAAAGACTCACCTATTGTTAAAATTTATCCTTTAAAATATGAAAATTTACCCCTCCTAGAATCATCTACCACTTTCATAAGCTTCTGGTCACCTTTAGTTTTCTTAAGTCCTTCATTTACAAGGAGTATTCCAAGAGAAATCTCAATATTCCAACACAATTATTTCTTTCACTTACTATTTTATTTTTACTAAAATCCTACATAAATAATATATATCCTAATTTTTTGTCAGAGTGAGTTATTGAAGTGGGTAGGTGGTGAAATGAGTTCCCAATATAAATTTCTATTAAAAACAAGTTTAAATAAAATCACCCAATTAAAATAAATTCTCCCAGTTAATCAAAATAGTTTTTTAATATATGTTTGATCTTTTAAAATATTTCTAAAAGCTTAATTAAGGATTATTTAAAACAATATGAAACCTTAATTTAACTTTTTAAATCAATTTACTCAAATAAATCCTTATATAAACACTAGTTAGGATTAACTATCAAAGTACTAGTTTATTTACATATTAATACAATTTATAGTTTAAATATTTAAAATGAAGAAAATAAAACTGAAACACATAGTGGAATAAAAAAGGGATTTAGTCTCAAGATGAAACCTAATCGGCTACACTTAGCAATTACCTGATTCTTATTATATTATTATATCCAATAATCTGATCCACAAACTAGATCAGGTATACACACAACAATACAATATGTTCAGGCTAAAATCCTCTTTCATAGTTATACGTGGGTAGAATAACAACATAGGCCACACAAGTAACTCTTCCACAATCGCTATGGGTATACAGATAAAAAGGGATAAAATAGAATATCGAGTATTCTCTAGTTCAGACACATGAGTTAGTGTGTGTAAATAAATAGAGTAAACAACGCACTGCTCGAAAGTAAAATAAAAAAAATAAAGAGAGAAAGTAAGAAGATACAGAAAAGGTATCTATTCTCAGTCTATAGTGATCAGGATGCTCGAGAGTCCTCAAAGATGGCTCAGTGAGGAGTTTAACAATTTCTCTGAAAGCTATAAAGAAATAGAGAATCATTAAGTTCTCATTTCGGTATATAGAAAAGGATATTGATATTCAGTGCACTCCACTCTTTCATAATCAAATGCATCAGCATGTAAACTCTCATGTGATGACCAATTTTAGAATTAAACACACCAATGCACATGGTACATCCTCTGAAAAATGTAGCACTGCATACATGAATACCCATTGAAGGATAATCAGAAATTTTTTCTGAATCTATGTACTGAATATGATATTGTATTTAATGTGTCTATGAAAAGGGTTAGTAATAATCAATAAATAATACCACTACATTAACTCCCATAAAATCTTTATTGGAATAATTTAATTCAAATTAATAATAGAAATGGTAGAAAAGGTAGATGGTTGATCCACTCTAATAGTAGTAAAGATCAATAATAACAAGATGATGGTAGCACTCTTGGTGGTAGCTCATCTAGCGATAACATGAGCCTAGCAGTGACACATCTAGAAGTGAAAAAATCTACCATCTACACACTTTGGTAGTATATAATCCTGGTGGTAGGTAATCTTAGGGGTAGGTAATCCTAGTGGTAGGTAATCTTGGTGGTAGGTAATCCTGGTGGTAGGTAGTCCTGGTAGGGGAAATAGTTTTAGGTGGCACAATTTGAACTAACGAAGACTCTTTTCAACACTTAGACATTTTTTTATAAAATGATATACTATAATAACACCATAGTTTCATTTGAAACATAGAAAATGTGATTTGTGAGCATTAAAACAAGGCGATACCAATAATACCCCCTTTTGATGATCACAAATAATGAATTTTATAAAAAATGTCTAAAACAAAAATTAGGCGTAAATTGATAAGTTTGATGAGTAACAATCTTCTTACCATTCCAAAAAGATATTATGAGATTTGGAAATTAAATTTAAAAATAAAATCATTAGAAATAGATTTGGTATCAAAGTTATTGTATCAAATCTCAAAATATAAGTACTTAAATTTCATCTAAATAAGTATAATATCAGTGTTTAAAAGATATAAAAAGAATTTTTTATTGAATAATAACATTAAAATAAGTATGGTATCAAATATAAAAGATTATAGGATAAGTTTGGTGTCATTGGTAAATTTCATAACTTCTCTCTCCCCTATGAGATCATAAAAAATAGAAAAAATAAATAAAAATAAGAGAGAGATGAATAATAAGAAAGAAAGTCCATTAAAGACAAAAGTCATTAGATTAAATCCATAAAGAAATACAAGGAAAAAAGAAATCAAAATACATATAAATGATTATGTATAATCCGAATCACTCACAACTTGGGAGGTATGATCAATAGGTCCCTTGAATTTTCCAAAGGTATATGGCACTGAGGTATAGGTTGAGGGGCCTAAAGTAGTATGAGAAACCTCTTTGATCACAACTAGACAAAGATTTTTTGACTACCTCAACCAGTGACATACTAAATGGCCAGAACTGAGGAGGTAGAGGATTACGGGAAATATCATAGGTGAATGCTATCATGGGAACCTCCTCTAGAGAAACCACTATAGTACCAAATACATATAGGAGAAGCTTCACAAGGTTGAAAAAGTCCATAATAATGTTTCCACCTCTCTCCATAAATCTAAAAAAATCTTTCTTATCCTCTATAAATAACTTAACAAGAGGTTTCATCACCTTCAACTAGTCAACCTACTCTATGAAAATCATGGTAATAAGTGGAATCCTTATGTTTTGAGCTAAAAACATGAAATGAGAATTAAAATAATGTTTAGTATAAACCTTGGTAAGATATTATTTAATGGAATTGGTTTTGGTTTCCCTATCACTTTAGTGTTCATTTAAACACACTCTTACCAGTTTTTATAAATTCTCAGAATGCTGTCAAATCCACTTCAAGTCATCCTGATGAGATGAATTAATATCACCCAAAATAGCATGGTGATACTCTATAAATATATATATGATAATCTTGGAATCAAGAGAATATTAAGGAGGTGGAGAACTATATGTAGATACAACATCCTGAATACTCTCAAATGTTATCAATAGGGAATCCTAACAGGCAGTAAAAGAGGTCCTCATCTCCTCCATAACAAATTTAAAAGCCTCCATCTCACTAGACAAAATCCTATTTTCAATTTAAACACCATGAATATGAAAATTAATCTTGGGTTGAATGTGGAAGAAAACCAACTCAAAGAAATGTATAACATCAGCTTCACTAAGCTATGTCAAAGGAGGTTCTTGATATCTCAAAATTATACTGAAATATGAAATAATCCTTTCTTTGAGTATCTCTAAATCTACCCTGGATAAAAAATCTAGAGAAAATTTTGTATGATCTCTCTTAACACTATTTATAGTAGCCTTTATAGGCTCTGATATAGAAGGTACATTTGAGGGAAAATACTGAATCTCATGTGCATGATCAATCTGATCAGCTAATGATCCCTTCGAATCTATCCTAACTCAAAATGAGACATCAGGTCCACCATGATATAGTGGAATACTATGGTTATCACAACCACTCTCTCCATCTGAGTTTGGATATAGTAGTCCAAGAAATTTGGAACCAGGGGATGGCTCCCCCTTAGAAGATACCTCATCCTCTATGAAGGAAAACCACCCTAAGAATATCTATGATCTATAACATCATATTCAATACCCTTGGACTCTGAGTTGTATAAATCAAGATAGATAAAACCTAGAAAGTTTTCCCACTCATCATGTACAACTAATTCCACTATAATAGGATCAATAAGATCAACTTTGCAACTGACTGAACTTGGGGGTTCCTCCCCCTGAATAAGTTTCCTTTGATAACCTATAATATAGGTAGCATCACTATCTAGTGAGAATGAAATAGATCTCACCACAGACACAAGTCTAGATGAATGAGGTCTCTCTATAGGCCTAACTTAAATATCAAGATAAGGATGATGTGATTTTATCCTCAAAACATCATTAACATCATCAGGATCATATCCATCACTACTTACATCATTATCATCATCATCTCCATTATTAATATATTCATCCTCATAAACCTCTACAAATTATTTAGAGTATTTAAATGAAGAACTCATAATCTATTCATCTATAGAAATATTTGTATGCTCTTATTTATATCCTTCACTCAAGATACTCTATCTGGTGGGAAGAGAGACATGAGGACTAGCAGGGCCAAAAGACAAGGTTGGGCTCTTTGGAAAATCTGGATCACTTCCCTCTTCAAATAAGGTTTCTAATTCCTATTCATCAACAACCACTTCCTATTTAACAACTTCTTCCTCATCTAAATATTCTACTATCTTATCTAGCTCCAAGATATGATCCATCAAGTTCTTAATTCTAGTATGATGGTCTATAAGATTAAAACACTCAAATGTTTTTTCATTATGTACAACCCACCTTTTCATCCATGGATTCCAGTTAACATTCATCCTTTTATAGATAACTTTACTCAATAAGAAGGAACCACACTTGAATTAAAATTATTGCTCTTCATCAATCAAGAGATTGGTCTCCAAAATTGTTGAAATCATCTTAGGGTAGATCAAAGAATTGTATCGGGAACATTACTTAATCATTTACATCATTTGCACCTTGAGGCATATATAAATATTTATCCTATCCTCTCATTTCATAAGGGAAAGAAGGTACTCATCCTGATATCTCATAGTATTGAATTCTACTTTATTGGGACACAATATATACTATATGAACTTGAACAACATTCTGTATTCACTATCCAAGTCAGTAGTAGCATGTATTCTTAGAGAACTATCTCTATTTAGCTCTATCAAATCATTATCTTGAACAAATGAATTACCTTCACTGGGAATAGTTTTTTGATAGTCCTAAAAAAGTTCTCGGTGAGGCACATTCAAGCACTTATACCATTATTTTGAAGAAAAGATAACCTATTATCCATCAATCATGATTTGAATCAAATATTTCATCTTGCCAAAACAAAAATCAACATATTGATAGAATTGAAAAACAAACCTTGGAAAGAAAGGTCTGTCATTTATAGAAAACTAGTCTATCTATATTTGGTCCTGAATTACCCTTATAACCAAAATATTACTAGAAATAAACCATTCATCATCCACTTACTTTTCAGAAACAACCACATGATTCATAAACTGCAAGTTCCTCAGCTTGATAACAACTTGGGTCAGTTCTCCTCTAGACTTCTTGCCGAGTATCAATTCCTTAAGAGATGGTACTTTAGGTCACTTGACACTCTCCATTTTATAAAAATGAAGGTAGGGGAAAAGACATGAGAAGGTTTAAGGTCATTAAAGAAAGGGAAGATGAAATGGTTAGGTTTTAAGGGAGAAGTCATGAGTGAGATAGAGTAATTCAAATTTAGAATTTAATCCTAATTTATCATTTAACGAATGAAATTCGATACATATAATAAAATATAAATGGTTAAATCGAATAAAAATTTTAATACATGAAATTAGTAATGGTAGAAAAATAGGGGTTTGATTGGTAAAAAAATAAAAATAGATAATGGTATTATCCCAATAGTGGATCATTTAAATAGTGGATCATTCCAATGGTGACTTTTCCAATGGTGGCTTTTCCAATGGTGGATTGTCCAATGGTGGATTTTCTAATGGTGGATTTTATAATGGTTGCTTGCCCAACAGTGGCTTTTATAATGGTGAATTATCTAAGAGAAAAAAACTAATTGAAAATTTTCATTCCAAATTCATGTTTGATGTAGTTTAATCTCACATAATTTAAGGGATTTGTAAAAATATCAGTAAGCTAATGTTAAGTTCCTATGAATTGAAGAGCTATACAAACCTTTTGGAAATGGTCTCTCAATAAGTGATCTCTTAAATCAATATGATTTGTTGTATAATGATAAAAAATATTTTTAGAAATATCTACTATACTTTTGTTGTCACAGTTTATAGGGACATGTTTGAATTGACACCCATAATCTAAAAGGGTGTGTTTCATCCAAAAAATTTGTTCACAGAAACTCCCTAAAACTATGTATTTAGCCTTAACAGTATATAGTGTAATTTTTTTTTCTTTTTACTACACCAAGATACAAGAGACTTTCCCAACAGATGAAATGTTCCAAAGGTTATTTTTTTTCTGACTTACAATCTAAAAAATTCACATCTGAATAATTTACTAAGTAAAATCATTGTTTTCTAGGGTATAACAATCCAAAATTGGTTTTATATTTGAGATATTTGAAAATTATTTTAATATAAATTAAATGAGAATATTTAGTATTTTCTTGAAAACAAGAACACATACACACACTAAACATAATATTAGGTCATCTAGTAGTTAATTATAATAATATTCTAATCATACCTCTATAATTGGTTTGATTGATTGTCAAGCTAGTTTCATCAAGATCCAGCTTACAGGTGGTACTCATTGGATTATCACTAAATTTAGTTCTATCCAAACGAAAACATTTTAGAATTTATTTAGTGTACTTACTTTTATTTAAGATAACTCTATATTTATTTTAAAAAATATGAAAACCAAGAATTTATTTAGTTTACCCATTAAAATCATTTCAAATTAATTTTTCATCATCTTTGAAAAATCAGTATATAATGATTTTTTAGAAGATCTAAAAATAATATCTTCAAAATAGATTTTAATTACTGAAACAACTTTTAAAATTATTTTTATAAAAAGAGTAGGATCAACTATACCTTTTGAAACACCTTTAGATATCATAAATGAAATGAGCCTATCATACCAAGCTCTAGGAGCCTATTTTAAACCATATAAATCTTTTTTTAATTTAAAAACAAGATTTGGAAAATAAGGATTTTAAAAACTAGGGGGTTGTTCAACACAAAATTACTTAATTATATAAACAATTAAGAATGAAATTTTAACATCCATTTGACATAGTTTTAAATCCAAATGTGCTGCATAGTATAGAAGTATTATAATGGCTTCATGTCTTAAAACTAGTGAAAATGTTTCATCATAGTCAATACTTCTTCCTGACTATATCCTTGTGTAACCAACCTAGATTTTTTTCTTTTTATAGTTCCCGACTCTTCAAATTTGTTCCTAAACACCCTCTTATTGAAAATAATAAGAGTGTATTTAAGTTTGACTATAAGTTCCCCAAATCTTTTCCTTTAAAACTAATTAAGTTACTCTTGCATTTGCATCACCCAAAATTCATCATTTATTACATCATTGATGTTCCTAGGTTCAAGATATTACAATGATTCTTGATGATCAACCTGATTTCTAAGAGAATCTATAGTTTTTGTACATATATCTAGATCTCTAAATAAAACATCTAGAGGATGGTATCTATGAGTCCTAATAGATCTAGTAAAATAAGGGATGGTTAACTTATGGTCATATATATGTTTAAGTTTAGGTTTTCCTCAGAACTAGATGATTTTTCTACTTGTTTTATAGAATTTTTAGAAGGTTTGGCATTGATATTTAGAGCTGAAAAATAATCCTCAAGGTTTTATAAAGGTATTTCAGACTCATTTGAATCTGTTTCATAAAATTTGACATGAATTGAATCTTCCAAAGTCTTGGTTCCTCTATTAAACACCCTATATGATTTACTAGAGTTTTAATAACCAAGTAATATTACTTTATCACTCTTGGATTTTTTCAAGATTTTCCTTATGATTAAGAATATAGACTTTGAAACAAAAAACTCTATAGTAATTAACCTTAGGCTTTATAATTTCCCATAATTTATAAAATATTTTCTTTAAGATAGGTCTGATCAAAACTCCATTGATTATGTAATAGGTTGTATTCATTGCCTATACCTAAAAATAAATAGGATGCTTGTAATCTTTAGGCATATTCTTAGAAATTTATTGAATAGTCATATTTCTCCTTTCTAAAATAGTATTTTTCTATAGTCTCTTAGGTGTGGAAAAGTTATGATCATATCCATTTTGTGAGTAAAAAATTCAAAATATCAATTTTCAAAATCAAATCCATGATCACTTATTTTGGCCTTAATCCTAATTCCACTAATATTTTATATAGATTTAGCAGACTTGATAAAATAAGAGTAGGCTTCACTTTTGTGAGCAAGAAAGAATACCCAAGTATACCTAAGAAATCTATCTATAAGAACATAAACATAGTGCTTCCCATTTATACTAGACATTCTAAAAGGTCTAAACAAATCCATGTGAACCAAATATATAGATTGAGAAGTTGAAACTTATTTCTTTGATTGGAAAAGGATCTTGTGTTGTTTCCATTTTTGACATGAGTTATATACTTTTTTATTTGGGAATTCTAGTTTATGTAAATCTTTGAATAAATCATTCCTAGTTAGATTTATATGTGAATTAATATTTCAACCCAACATCCTATGCTAAATCAATGATTCTTTTTTAAAGTAACTTAGACAAGAAATATTTTTAGAAAATAAAGAGTCTAAATTAACAATATAATCCTTATCATTTCTCAAGGTAGTAAATAATAAATCAATTCTAGAATAAAAAAATATAACAACCATTATTTTCAAACATGACCTAAAAACCATAATCACTTATCTATGTGATTATAATTAGATTGTACTTAAAACCATCTACAAATAATACATTAGAAATTAAAACAGAGTTATAATTACCAATTTGACCAATACCAATAATTTTTCCTTTGGCATTGTCATTAAAAGTTACATATCCAATATCCACCTTTATTAGATTCTTAAAACTTAAATAATCTCTAATAATGTTTCTGGAACAACTATTTTTTAGGTATTATAAGTTCTTATTCGAACTGTTCAACAAAGTTTCATACAACAAAAAATTACACAAAAAATGATTTTGGTACCCAAATATTCTTGGGTCTAGAAATGATAGTAATTAAAGCTTTAAGAAACTATATTTTATTAATGAGTTTCCTATAAGAATATTTTAAATGGTTTGAAATAAATACATTATTAGGTCCATTTGAATAAAAACTATTATAATATTTTCCTAAACTAGAATAAGGAATAAAACTATTTTTTAACAATTATCCTTTTTCCAGGTTGATAACCAATACCAGTAGTATACTTGGGAACAATATACTTTCCAAGAATTTTTGTACGAGTATTTATACCATTGGTGAATCTTTTAAGATCCATATTTAGTTTCTAAATTGAAATTTTAATTCACTATTCACCTTTAATAGTTGAGATTTTTTTTATTTTTAAATAGTAAGGTCAAATTTAAAACTAACAGTCAAGGCATGCTGTTTCTTTAGTATTTTATATTTTTCCTTAAGTTCATTAAATGTATCATCAAACATGTTACAATAATTAAATATATATTCATTAGACATGTTTTCATAATTATTTTTATCTCAAGAATTAGTAGAAATATGTTCAGAATAAGCATGTAAAACATTGAGTACCTCAGATGTGTTTTCCATAAAACACATATTATCTCTATCATTATTATCATCTTGGGTTGTGTCTAAATCAATTGATATGCCTTCATAAGAAATCCAAGTTTAATTTATTTATTTATTGTAACTCTTATCCTTATAATCATATTACCTTTTTAATTTCATCTTATGATAGTCAACTTTGAGATGACCTCTCTTCTTACACTCATAAAATATTATTTCATTTGAAGCATCATATTTCTTTAAATACTTTATATAGTTTCCTCTATTTTCATATTTGACTTTATAGATTGGTTTCTTAAGGAACTTATTATTATTATAAATTTTTTGAATCTTCTTGATAGATGTTCCATCTCTTCATCACTTTCGGATGGTGATTCTTCATCACTTAAACTATCAGCTAGAATTTTCTCCTTTTTTTAATGTAGTAGTCTTGAAGGCTGCAAATTTTATTTTTGGTTCATCCTCCTCTTCTATATTGAATTTGAATTATTCAACATAAATAATTATTTTTCCAATCATCTCCTTAATAAGTAAAATTGTAATATCACATGATTCTTTGATTGATAGTGAGGTTCCTCTCTATATTTTAGGTAGACACCTTAATAGGTGCATCACTTGGTATTTACAAGAAACAATATTTCCTAATGAGTACATTGTATTCATGATCTCATTAAAAATTAGATATATTCTATAAATAGTCTCATCAAGTTTCATTTTAAAAGTATCATATTTAATAGTATATGTATTTAAGCATATTTCTTTAACATCAGATGTTCTCTCATGATAAACAACCAAAGTATCCCAAATTTCATAAGAAGTTGTATAAAATGAAATTTTATTATATTATTAATCACTTAAAGAACAATAAAAAACATTCAAGTATTTTTATTTATTATTATACGTTGATTTGGTAGGATCATCCAATGTATTTCTATAAATTTTGGGTATTTAATATTTTTCTACAATATCATTCCACATTTAAAAACCCATGCACTAAATATGTATTTTCATTTTGATTTTCCACTGAGAATAGCTAGTGCCATTAAAGAAGGAGGTCTATTGGTAGAAGAACCCTCTTATATATTATCCAAAAGAACTAAATTTAGAACTAACAAAAATGTGAGATATTTAAAACAAAACTAAAATCATAGTTGAAAGATACTTGAAATCCATTTGAAAGAAAATGTTGGTAGGACTAAGTAGCTCAAGAGTGGTGGGGGGGGGGGGGGGGTGAATTGAGTTCCCAATATAAATATTTTTTAAAAATAAGTTCAAATAAAATCACCCAATTGAAATATGTTTGACCAATTAATAAGAATAGTAGTTTAATATAAGTTTTATCTTTTAAAATATTTCTCAAAGCTTGATTAAAACTGAGTTAATACAATCTAAAAAAAATTAAATTTAAAAATCAATTTACTCAAATGAATCCTTATATAAAAACTAGTTAAGACTAACTATAAAAGTACCTATTTTTATATAGATTTAATAAAATTACAGTTTAAACCTTTGAAATGAAGAATCCAAAAATAAAACACACAACATAATAAATAAGGGGCTTAGTCTCAAGTGAAGACCAAATCCTCTCCACTTGGAAATCACCTACTCTCAAGTAGATTATTATATCCAATAATCTGATCCACAACTTAGATAATGTATATATATAAGAAAACATTATTTCTAGGTTCAAGGCCTCTTACACTATTATACGTGGGTATAATAACAATACATGCCCCCTAGGGACCTATTTTATAGTTTCCATGGATATAAAAATAAAAAGATATAGAAGAGAATATTAAGTATTCTATAATTCAAGTACAGGAGTCTGTGTGTAACTAAATATAGTAAATAACAAACTAATATAAAGTAAAAGAAAACAATAGATAAAAGGATTAAGAATATATAGAAAAGGCAATGATTCTCAGTTTATAGTGCTCTAAATGCTTGAGAGTCCTCAAATTTGGCTTAATGAGGAGCTTGAAAAATTTCATTGAAAGATAGAGAGAAAAAGAGTACCGTGAAGTTATATTTTTTGCATGTAGTAATGGATCTTGATCTTTATTTTACATCACTCTTTCACAGTGGAATGTATGGACATGTAATATCTCACATGATTATCACTTTCTGCATTCAACACACTCATACATGGGGAAATACTCTAAAATATATAGCACTACATGCATGTATACCAGTTGAAGGATAATCATCAAGATTTTATGGATCCCTGTAATGACTCTAACTTTGTCTTCAATGTTTCCATACAAAGGCTTAGGAATAATCATTAAATAATCCCTCTATATTAAATCTCATAAAATAGAAGTTAGAATAATTTAATTCAAATGGAAAACAAAAATGGTGGAAAATACTAATGGTGGATCAACTCTAATGATATCAAATATTAATTTTAGAAAGTTGATAGTAGAACCCCTAGAGGTAGCTCATCAGGTGGTAGGATGAGCCTAGTGGTGGCACATCTGGTGGTGAAAAACATTGGCAGTGGCACACTCTAGTGGTAGGTAATCCCAGTACTAGGTAATCCTAGTAGTATCTAATCCTGGAAATATGAAATCATGGGGGTGGTAAGAGTTGGTGATGGCACAATTTGAACTTACAATGGATCTTTTCAATACTTAGCCAACATTTATTTATAAAATTATATACAATCATAAACCACTAAGTTTATTAGAAAGATAAGAAACATGATTTGTGAGCATTAAAATAAAGAGGTATGAACACTAATTAATATAATTAAATTAGTTTCATTAGTATACTAAAATGTTATTATATTAATTGAAAAATAATTATTCATTACTTTTCATCCACTAAGAGATACCAAAGCATTAATCATGAATATATGAAGACTACCACCTCCAAGACATGATGTGGTTTGATTTTCATCACCACCTATCAAAGATGATATCAAGGATATATTTTATGAATAAATATATTTTATATGTCAGAAATAAAAATTTGAAATGATCAATTTTCATATACCACCATTCTGTCCATTCGTTGAGAAATGGGATCATTAATTGTGCGTACGTGTGGTCTACCGCTTCCATGAAAGATGGATTTCATTTGTTATCACCACCCATAATTTATGGTTACTATAATTTATTTAAGAAGGGTATATTAGTTTTATGAGATGTTGATGCTGCTGTATATGTTACATTATTATTATCTAAATACACCCTCTTACTCATTAAATCCGTATAAAACATTAATATTTGGGTCGATTTAACAAACTTTGTAATTATGTTATAACAATTATGTAATAAATTATTATGGGATTTAATTTAATTATAATATCATTTGATAATGATATATTTAATATTTTTTAATTATTTTGGAAAAGTATTGTTGATATATAAAATATTTATAAATATATCACCTTTCGATCATTAAATACATTGAAAACTAGTTCATCGTGATTAATATTTTCCCAAGACGTATTCATGTCTTTCAAATAATGAAAATGGGACTCAATTAATCATTTAAAAAATTATTATTAATAATTTAATGGTCTAGGAATGATGAAATTGAAACCATTAGTGAGAATCGATCCCATCTTCATAAAGCTTTTATGAAATAAACAACCAAAATTTCTAATAGTAGAAAATAAAAATAAACTGTAATAATTTAATAAATTTATAATATATGGTTATAAAATAGTTATAAAAGGGTATTATGTTTATATTAAGGTTATTATATAAGTGATTAATATAGTTATGTTCATTATAAATGAGGTTGGATAACATTTTGACTCCGAGGAAATAAAGGTAAGGGTTTCCTTATCATATTTTCAACTCCATGGGACATGTTTGATATTGTTCACAATAATTTATTTTATAAAAATAATTAAATATCAATTTCCATTCATATATGAAACAATATTCTATTTCAGGAGATTTTAATTTCCATTTCATTGTCTTCCTCTCAAGCTCCTTTGATTCTTATTTTACCAATACCATAAGGGTTTTCTTGATCTCAATTATGATTCTTTGAGGCATGTTACAAGATATAGTTAAAACTATTAGATTTTGAAACTTTCATTTATCCTATAAGATGACTGCTAATTTTATTAAATTATTTTAATCTCTAACAAGCATGAATTATTTCATCACTCATGTGTTTTTGGGAGGTAAATTATCTTGCTTATAGATGTGAAAATAAAGGCATGAGTTGTGAGAACCTTATCTCCTAAATGGTTCTACCTGAGGAGTTTATGCCTCTATTTTAAAACAAAATTTTTTAAAACTCATTCCTTTAGACTATTTTAATTATTTATTTCTTTTTCTATAAATGTAATATTGTAGTATAAATAGTGTTACCCAAGATGTAGTAGTTTTTAGTAACTCAATTTTCATCCATCCAGTTATGATAATTCTCTTGAACTTATTTGATAGGATTTGTGTAAATTATCCTCTTTTATTATATTATGTGGAATTCTATCATTGTATAAAGTTTTACCATATAAACCCCATTTTCAAATATTTCATGCTTCCTGGAGTATGTTTCCTATAAGGGATATTGATAACTCAAATCTTCTTTCCCAGAATAATAATTTTTTATCTTGAACTTTGTTATTCCATGTTTTTGTTATCCTACTGTAATATTCTATTATATGGTATTTTATAAACCTATTTGTAAGAAATATGTTTTAATACAAAGAATTTTTTATTACTTCTTTGACAATATGAGTTTCCAACAAAAGTAATTTTAAATTATTAAAAAGGTTACTTTCATAATCAAAAGTTTTATCTTTGGATACAAATTTTCTATTAGAAAATTTATGTCATTTTAAATCCTTTATTATTAGAGACTATTTTTATAAGTAAAAGTTTGGAAAATCTTTCAGTTGACATTTTTAAAAGTTACTTTTGAATGTTACATGTAAGTTTATATTTTACTCCAATGTTAAAAATGTTTTCCAAAATCTCTTTAAAGTTTTCACCACCATTTTCCTTTTCATATATAAAAGGATTTAGTATAATGGGATTTATGTTACATGGATTAATCTATAATAAAAATATATATTTATATTTTGGTATATTTAACTCATGGTAACAAACAATTCAATTCTCAATCCCTTCTTATGTGATACCATTCGAAGCATTATTTTTTCTAAGATGTTTTTTTATCTATATAAACATCCTTATGAGTTTACTTTGTTTTACTGGAAATATGTTATTTTACAACCATCAACCTTATTTCCCTAGATGAATTATGTAATTTTAGTATTGTAAATGTTATTATCTATAACTTCCTTTTTTTACCCTAACCATCTACTATTAATAGACACAACTTTTCTTCCAATCCATTTCCCTTGTGAATACCCTATTTTATATTTCTATGATTGAAGGGTGTTCACCTAGATTCTAAACATAAATTGATTGGAGAAATTATTAATTTAACCCTATACCATTTATCTATATAGTGTGAATACCATATCCTTTATTATCTTGATTAAATAGTATTTACATAAAAAGTTATAGAATATATTTGGATACTCATTTGTTTTCCTTGGATATATCATGTTATGATAATTGATGGAATTATGAATGTTTTCCTTATGTGATTCCATTTTAAAAGTATATAAACACATTTTTATGCATGAGTTCTATATTATATAACCGATTTTATGTGGCCCACATATGTATGGATGATGACGGGTGGGATCCTATATGACTCTCTAATATATTGGTTAAGAGTTTATATCTCGTGAGATAGTTATTCATGAGTACTTTTTAGATGCTCATAATCATTGGAACTGATGGTGTGGATCATGAAAGTTATGTTACATATACTAATTCATGTTTTATATTTAAAATATGTTTCATAGTGTGATGCTAATTATCATGACTATGTTATGATCTCATGGATCATATTTATTAACTCACTCTTTTTATTCGTGCATTATTTAATTTCAAGATTTATTCTATGATTTATGAACTAAATTTTTATGGGTATGTTTTTCATATGTATATTGATTATACCCTTATTCTAATCTTATGATCACTTATGATTTTTTATTTTTATTTCTCTTATTTACCCTTACTGAGCATATGATCCCACCCCTTTCTAATTTTTTCATTTTTTCATGTTATGAAGATATAAAATATATTAAATGTATAGATTAGTTTTTTATATGGATAATTTGTGGGAGATATTGAGTACTCACTATGGATTAAGTGGTTTTGAATATAATGAAAAAATGTCCAATTGATACAAAGAACATAGGTTTTGTTAGTTAATATTTTGTTCTAATTTTCTAAAACTATAAACCTAAAATACAATGGGAGTATAATTTAATGAAATGTTAAGTTATATAATTTAGATGATCACATCTATGAGCTACTATAATTGGTATCAAAGTAGAGTTTAGATAAAATTGAAGATTTTGGTGATATTGATCGAGGGTAATTTAGGATTTTGAACTTTTACCAAAGTCTGATAAGTTATGGTTTGTAATAATTTCAAATGTATAGATAAACCTTTAGGTTTTTGAGGTAATATTGAACATTTTTGGGATTAGCATAAGTGGAATTTAGTGAAAAAATTGAAATAAGTATGAGTATAGGATAACATCCTGATGTTTTTGATAAATTATAGATTAAGTGGTTCTCATAGAAATTACATCCCTATATATTTAAGTGGATGCAGGAACTGACATAGATGTACCTAAGGGTAATAACCTTGAAAAGGGTGTACATGGTATTAACTCAATAATCACATAGTACATGAAAAAGAGGCCTAACTATACACCTAGTTTGACAATCCTAAGGGATATTTCTTGGTCAATCACATTCTCTTCATGAGACATTATAAAGGATTTATTTCCGAATTACTTTAAGGGGTTAGGTTTAGAGGTGCAAGAGAACCTATGTTAAAGAAAAGTAGATTTAACTGACTGTATCAAAGGATGAAACAAATGTGTAATTAGAGAAGAAATATTAGGATTACATTTTCATATTCATATGATCCTTTACTTTTATTTTATTGGTAACCATTTTGAGTTTTATTATTATTTTTAAATAGGATCACCAAAATGAAGCTGATGAAGGTATGTATCTAGAAAACACTATGACTTATATCCAATAAGGGATCATACTTAGAGGGTTTCAAATCTCATTAAATGACTATTATGATGAAAAATATGTGTTTCCTAGTCTTATAAAAGCAAGTGAGGTTGATATATTAATAAAAATTAATTCTTGATACTCTTAGATATTTTCATTAGTGATTTATATTTATCGATGATATTTTGGTATATTCTAAAAATTACAAGGGCTATGTGAAACATATAAGGATTGATCTGAGGTAATTTTTCTTTAAATTTATAGAAAAATACAATAAATGGTATCGATAAACTTGAATATTTATTTTATTACAAGGTTATATTTTTTGGGATAACTATTAGAGAACACATGATTGACGTATAGTTACCTCTTAGGTTTTATATAAACATGATGTTGAGGTAATAAAAGGTTGATTGGGTTTTAGAAAAGTAATTTAGATAGTATTTTTATCCATGTAATGGATTATTTATTTAATGAGAAAGTGATCCATGATTTTTTTGGTTATTTTTATCTCAGTTTTAGGATTATTATATATATAGAGTAGCATGTGACTTTATAAACTAGTGTATAAAGATAATAGTTTTTTTGAAGGAATATATGATTTCACTATGGTTTAATGTCCCGTAGATTCAAATTTATTAGTTAAAAGTATGTTATGGAGAATATATGTTTATGGTATATACATACTTGGGTAGATGATTGTATGAATGGTTAATGTTGTTTGAGGAATGATAAGTAAATTGATATAGCTTAAGAAATTAAGGTAAATTCTATATTATAAGTTATACACTTAATGATGAATATGTCAAGAATACCCTTACCTAATTTCAATAGTGAGTAATAATTAAAATTATGAGGAAATAATTTATTTAGTTAGGGGAGAATGTAACAACCTAAAATTATAGACCTTGTAAAATTGATGTTATATTTGATAACTTGTGTTACAAAGAACGCCCAATATAAAAAAGCCACAACATATTAGGATATAATTATCATAAATCTATAATAAATACTATGATGGTAAACCATTAAAAGACATTACCTTTGGAAGATAAATAATTAATATGAGTTAATATTAAAAAAGGTTATTTTTAATAAAATACATTTTTATTATGTATTTTCTTTTAAAGACTAAATTTAAAAATTATAAAATATAATTTTTAAAATAAAATTTATTTATTTTTAATTCCTCACATAAATATTTAGTAATAGTTTTTGAGTTTTTTCTAAAAAGATTGATTTTTAGTTGAAAAATATGATTTTAATGAAAATTTTAGTTTTTATGTAGTTGGGGTTTGGCTTAGTGGTAATCACCCCTTAATTCTACATGAAAAATGGGGGTTCAAAACCCATTGGGTGCAGGTACTTTAGCAGAACTGTAGTGTACTGTAGTAGTGGATGCACTATAGTAATGATGGGCACTTTAGCGGTGGCAGAATACTGTAGTAGCGGCGGGTACTATGCAATACTGTACCAGCACGGGTACTATAACAGTACTATTCACAGAATGGGCTTTGGGCCAAAAAAATGGGCCTATGGACCATGTAATGGGCTAAATGCCCACTGGGCCTTTAGTATATGTAATGGGTCTCCCTCTACCTAGTTAAATAGGTCTTTTATTTGATTTAATAATAAATGAGGCTTCAGCCCCAACCTTTAAAAAAATGAAAATTATAGTTTTTATGATTTTATCATTATATAAGTTTATCCTAGTATTTCTAAAAACAATTTAAGTAATAAATTATGTATTTAAGGAATAAAATTTCAAATTTCAAATTATTATTTGAACATATAAATCCCATGTCCAATATTTTTAGAGAACTGTAGCAGTGGCGGGTACTATAGCAGCGACATAGTACTATAGCATCAGCGGGTACTGTATAGTACTATAGCAGAGCAGGTACTGTAAAAGTACTATTCACATAATGGGCTTTGGGCCAAAAAATGGGCCTACGGGCCATGTAATGGGCTAAATTCCCACTGGTCCTTCAGGATATGTAATGGGTCTCCCTCTACCCAGTTAAAGAGGTCTCTGCTTTACTTTAATAATAAATGAGGCTTCAACCCCAACCTTTTAAAAAAATTGAAAATTATAGTTTTTATGATTTTATCATTATATAAGTTTATCCTAGAATTTCTAAAAACAATTTAAGTAATAAATTATATATTTATGGAATAAAATTATGAATTTTAAATTATTTCTTGAACATATAAATCCCATGTCCAATATTTTTAGAACTAAATTAAAATGTTACCTTATTGAAAATTGTTTTTAGTATTTTCTTATAATTAAGTATTTTGATGGTGAAATTTTTGTTTTTGATTGATTTTAAATCCAAATAATTATTATTTGTTTTATAATAAACTGTTTTATTCAATAAAAATTAGTATTTGTTATAATATTATCGTGCACATAAATTTTTAAACTTAAAAAAACACTTTTTCTGAAAAACTATTTTTACCCTTTATGTACATTTATTTTAAAATTAACATTTGAAACCATTATGAATTTTATTTTTGTAAATTTTTGAAAAAAATTTAAATTTCAATGTTTGAATTAGGAAAAAGATACACTTTTAATTTTTTCGTTTAAATTAATCACTAAGTCGAAAAATTAATTACCAAGTTAAAAGTAAATTAGTGTAAAAGTTAAAAAGTTAAAAATAGAATGCCTAAAACAATATGGATTGTATCTAAAATGATTTTATGAGTATAATCTTGACCTATAACACTTTCCATACACTTTTTTTTTTATTTTGGATCCACAAACCATTGAATAGTAACATTACATTATTGAAAATGCAATGGTTACTTCCAAAACTATCTCTCTATTCACTTATAAAATGGTAACACTTACAACACTTCAAGAATAAGTTATAATTATAACTTTATTACTATAAAATATACTAATTTACCCTTATATAACTGTATCCCACTACCATAATCTTCTAGTCCCCTTTAGTTTTCTTAAGGCCTTCATTTCCAGGTAGTTTTCTAAGTGAAAACTCAAGCTTCCAACATGAGTATTACTTTCACTTACTCTTTTATTTTACTCTAATCATTAATAAATAATATATAAACTTATTAATATAACTAAATAAGTATAATTAGTCTAATTAAATCCCATTATATTAATTTAACAATAAAAATTCATTACTTTCCATCCACTAAGAGTGACGAAAACATTGATTGTGCGTGCATGTGGACTGTCACCTCCACAATGTGATGTGGTTAATTTTTCATCACTTACTCTAAAGGATTGTATAAAGGATGTATTTTATGAATAAATATGTTTTATATTTCACAAATAAGATTCTAAAATGATCATTTTTCATAAACATCCATTTCTTCCATTCATTGAGAAATGAGGTCATTAATCGTGTGTATGAACAAATTACCTTCTCCATGAAAGATGATTTTAATTTATAATCACCAAACATAATTGATAGTTTCTATAATGTATTTAATAAGGATATATTATTTTTGTTATTTTTTTAAGATTCTGTATATGTCACATTATCGTTATCTAAATACATACCCTTACTCATTCAATCATTTTAGCATGTTACTATTTGGGTTGATTTAACTGCCTGTGTGAATGATGTTATAAAGATTATGTAATAAATTATTATGGGTTGTCATATAATGTTAATAAAATTTAATAATGATATATTGATTATATTTTAATTATCATGTAAATGTTATATTTATATTTAAATATATATCAATATATCACATTTCAATCTTTAAAAACTTCCGAAAACTAGTTCATCCAGATTTCTATTTTCACTATCCATATTCATGTCTTTCACCTAATTAAAATTGAAATTAATTAATAATTGAAAAAAATATCATTATATATTTAATTATCTTGGAATTGTTAACTTGATACCCCCTAGTGGGAATCAATCCATTCTTTTTTATGTTTGTATGAAACAAACAATTGAAAGTCTTAACACTCAATAATGAAAATAATCTATAATTGGTTGATATACTTGTAATATATGGTTATAAAATAATTATAAAAAGATTATTATATTTATAGTAAGGTTTTGAGATAAGTTATTAATATATTTATATTTATTATATATGTGGTTATGGAACATTTTTACTAATCAAATATAAAGGTAAGTGTCTTGTCTCATTTTCAACTCCATGGGATATATTTGATTTTATGCATCATAATTTTATTTATATGGTGTATTAACTATCAATTTACTTTGAAATATAAAACTATATTACATTTCATGATATTTTAATGTCCAATTCTTGAAATTCCTTCGAATATCCTTTGACTCTTATGTTACCATAACTGTTAGGGGTTTCATCATCTCAATTCTGAATATTTGAAATATGTTACATGTTATCCACCATGTTTCCTTTGCATGGTGTTATAATGATTTAATATCCCATGAGTGTTCTATAATTTATTTACTTATAATTATTGGAATATAATATTCCCAATCAAGTCCTCTTCTTTAACTTTCTTTTGACTCAAGTGTTACCTGAGTTGTAAGAGTTTTTGGTAACTCAATTTTCATTTATTGACTTATGATCATTATATTGAAATTATTTCATATAATTTGCATAAAGTATTCCATTTTATTATATTATGAGTTATTCTATCATTTTATAAATTTTTACCACATGAAACTCTTTTTCAAATATTTCAGGATTTAGAGAGTATATTTCCCATTAGGGATATTGATAACTCAAATCTAATTTCATTGAGTTATAAAAGTTTTATCTTGAACATTATTCTTCCATGGTTGGGTTATCCGACCTTAATATTATATTATATATTAATTTATAATCCTATTTGGTATAAATATTTTTTAATACAAATTAGTTTTTATTACTCCTTTTTGAATGTGGGTTTTCAGAAAAGGTAATTTCAAAGTAGTACAAATGATCCTTTCACAATCAAATGTTTTATCTTTGGCTCCAAATTTTTTGTTGAAAAATTTATTTCATTTCCAAGGAACAATTATTGGATATTTTTCATGAAATTAAATGTTTAAAAAATTGTTCACTTCAAATTTTCTAATGTTTTTAAAGTGACATGTAAGTTTTAATTTTACATAAATGTTAAAAAATTTTTTTAAAAATATCTTTAAAGTTTTCATGTCAATTTTCGTTTTTAAATAAAAAAGGAATTAAAATCATGGGATTTATGTTACATGGTTTATTCTATAATAAATATATATATATTTATAATTTTTTGGATTGAAATCATGATATCAAACAATCTTATTCTTGATCTCTTATTTTGTGATACCATTTGAAGAATTATATTGAAATGATGTTTTTTCATCTATGTCAACATACATACGAGTTTCCTTTGTAATATTAAGGATTTATTATTTTTCAACCATCCAAACTATTTCTATAGATGTATTATTTAATTTTTCTATCAAGGATATGATCCATCACTACCTTTGTCTTTCCTAACCATCCACTGTGAATAGGAATAACTTTTCTTCCAATGTATTTCCCTTATGAATACATTGTTTTCCATTTATTTAATTTAAGAGTGTTAATATATATTATAAATGTCAATAAATTAGATAAATTATTAACTTAACCATAAACCATTTATCTATACAATTTAAATACAATATGTTTTTTATCTTGATTAAATGGTATTTTCATAGAAATTTACTGAATATTTTTGGATACTAATTATTTTCCACTAGTATATCATGTTATTTTAATTTATGAAATTAATAATATTTTAGTTATGTGATTCTATTTGAAAAGTATATGAAACCCATTTTATATACATGGGTTCTTTATGATATGATTGATTTTACATAACACACATATGTATGGATAATGATTAGTGGGGTCCTATATCTATCTCTAATATATTGATTAAGAGTTTTTATCTCATGAGATAGGTATTCACAAGTGTGTTTTAGTTTATCTGAAGAATGAGAATTTCTTTCATGGAACATGAAAGTAACTTTACCTATACTAATATATGTGATATATTTAAATATATTTCATATTTTTATACCTATTCTCATGACTGTGTTATGTTCTCATGACCCATGTTTGTCGACTCACTCTTTTTATTCATGTATTATTTTATATCAAGATTTATTATTGATTTATGACCTGAAATTTATTGGGTATGATTTTATTATGTATCTTGATTTTACCCATATGCTCATATTATGATCACTTATGATCTTTGATTACTATATCTTATACTTACCCTTACCGTGACTCTAAAATCTCCCCTTTATTATGTTTAAATTTTCACAAGTTTTGAAGATAAGAAAAGTGTGAAATTTATAGAAGAGATATTATTTTTACTAAAATAATATGTTTTGAGATATCACTAAAAGTGGTTTATTTTTTTATTCAACTATCCCATTTTTATAGAGTTATTAAAGATTATTTTTTAATTCATTTTCACTATAAAATATTTCAAAATCATGGTTTTCTAATTTACCTCTATGATAACTTGATATTGTGACTATTAGAAGATGTTCTTTATTTCAAATTCAAGAAGTGTAGGGAGTGAATTAATCAAACAAAACATATATATAGTTTTTTCCTATGATACTTCTAAATTTTTTAATTCTAGAAAGATCTATATATACTGACTATAGATGTTTATATTTTAAGGAAACAATTACTAGCTTAAAAATAATTTTTTATTGATTTATATACTATATGGGGTCATAATATTTCAAGTAATTAAACATAAACTCTTATAGGTCATTCATAAGAACTATTTTGGTGATCCTAGTAAAGTTTAAAATAGTAAAATTATCTAAATATTTATCCCAAATACATGAATTGTCTTCTACCACACTTAATAAAGGAATATTACAATAGGATAATTCCTATAAATATATTGTATAATAATTGATATGTTTATCCATTAATAATATTTAATCTCCTCATGAGTCATTAATAATATTTTTGTATTCCTAAATTTCACTAACCATCCCTCATTTCATAGTTTATTTATGCTTATGATATTTTTCTTGAAACCAAAGAAATATAATAAATTTTAATTTAGTAGATCACCTTAAATAGATTCATATTAAAGTCTTAATATCCAACCGTATATATTTTTTCCAATGATAACATGTTCTCATTATACCTTTTTTGAGTTTCATAAGTTGAACTTCTCACCATTCATGTGTATGGAGAAAACAATATCTATATACTCGGTGTTTCAGCCACTAATACATATCTCATTATCCTAAAAATAAATTAACTAAATATTTTAGGACCCATATATCATTGTATCATATTTTTAGAATAAATAACTTTATGAACATTAACATTATTTACCCTCTGATGTTGGATTGTCCAAGTCTTTTTAAATAAATTTTCATGTCATTTGAAAATATTTTATTTTTATGAGAAAGCTTAAAGGTTACTAATTCCTTATAATGTGGTAAAAATAATCGAAGGGTCTATCAAGTTTTTATTTCTTCATATTCTCCCAAATAAAGGAGTTCATATTGAATAAGTATTTGGTATATGATTTATGTAAAACTCTAGATCTGTATTAGGATGGTCACTATATAGTAAGAAAATTTTCAAGGATATGATGACATTTTATATAATTATATATAGTTTTATTTAAACTTTGATTCTCATATTTAATATATATCACTAGAGATTGATCAATATAATGAGTTGAGTCCAAGAGATTCTTTGGGGATATTATTGAACCCATGACGAAGATGGTGATCTTAGAGAAATTTTTGATACTCAAAGAGAGTTTTTATAAGCACCCGGCCTTAAAAAATTACATAATCTTGAATTAAATGAATAATTCACATTGAGGATATTTTAAGGTTTTGATTTTTAGATAATTAGGACATAACTATTACATATCAATGATTAAAAACTAGACACATCTACTCAATTTCCATTTTTTTTTTCACAAAATAAAAACTCTTGAAGAAAAGAGTCAAGTATAGTTCCACGTTTTAGACAGCATGACATTTCCTTGATCCCATCCTTGACCCTATTCCACTCTATGTCCTGTAAAAAATATTTCAAAAACTTTTAATGAGCATAAAAAGCTCAGTAAGGGATATAAAAATATGGAAAGAAAACATTAGTCCATGTATACGTAAGAATCAATGAAATCATACTTTACTCATAAAACATAAGCACTTTAACATACCTCATGAAATCATAAGATTTATGAATAACTAATAGAAATCATAAGACATAAAGGTAACTTGAGGCACTCAAATCATTCTTACATAGGGAGTAACCCTCATGGTTATGTTTGGAATACCCATTACAGTATATTCCCTAAATCTCTTTGGAGAAACCTTAGATTTTAACTAATTCACATTACCAAATGCATTGGAGATCTATATCGTGCTCACCCGCCCTTAGTTTATCACAGAACCACCCGTCTTCATAAAAAATTCCCAAGAACCATAACATAATCGTATCACATAAAACATGCATAAAGTAAACATAAATTTTTCACATTTCAATCACAAGATATTAATACAAAAATTGATATAATCAAAAAATTATCAAAAAAATTTTCAGTACCAAAATAAAGTAAAAAATGGTATTTATTTTTCATTTTAAAAAAGTTATGGCTTGTAGAAGAAGCCTAAACTCAAATAATGGTCATGGCAGTGGAGAAGTCGTTGTCACCGTATACGTAAGACAAAAACATTCCCTTTTGTCATTTAGTAAAATGCTTCATGTAAAATGATTCCTTTTTTATGAAATTAAAATTCAAAAGGGTTTATTATACTACTAATAAAAGAAGGTCGTATATAAATTAAAGTATGCCTCAACGAAAGGAGATTGAGACGAAGTCCCTTACAAAGACAGTATCCTTAGATTAAGGATAAATCAATTACATAATTATGTGTGACAAATATAAATACACTCAATATAAGTGGATAGTAAGTTTAAAACAATCAGAGGTCATCCACATATATTCATGGAACGACATAATCAAGAAGTAGAGGTTTAACCCAAATAATTGAAATTGGGTTATGAAGTTCCCTTACAGAAATTCGACAGCCTAACGACGTCACTTTAAAATTCAGAAAATGAGTTGATGAGAGATAAAAAGGGAATATCATCACTTTTACATTAAATTTACATCAATAAGGATATATAATTACATATCCTAACATAGGAAGATGTAAATTAAAAGACCTAACAAATGAAGTCTTTTAAAAAATGAGGGTGAAAGGTTCCCTTACCGATTTGGTAACCTATGAAACCTACACCCCATGAAAGAAGGACCATACAATTTTGATGTAAATACCCATAAAAGAAAGTATATTAAACAAAGAGTATAATATTGGTCAGTACATACACAACTCAAAGGAGATAGTGGCAAATATAACATGAATCTCACGGAAATAAAAAGTGAGATAAAAACCCCTTACCTCGTTGTAATCAATCAAGTCGTATGACCAAAAGATAATAAGAACCAAATAAATCACAAAATAACATGAATATAAATAGAATCATGAAAATATATATCAAATGGAAGTACATAATATACCACATGAAATAAATAATTGGCGAACAATGGAAATCTCACGGAATTAAAAGTGAGATAAGAAATCCACTTACCACAAGTTCGCCTTGTCTTGTTCATTTCTTTATATTCCTAAATAATAAACTTTGGTCAATTTTTAATTTCTTAAGGACTTCCTTTAAAGTTTATTATTAAATTAATATCACATATTATCATGTTATAATAATTAGTTAATTATGTGAGTTTATATCATACGTTTTGTTGATGTTCGGTACATGAGTCAATAATGAACTTGTTTGAAGAGAATTGTCCATGTAGTTATAATTACATCATATCCGGAATGGTTTTAATTATTTAAATATTATATATATCTAGTTTAAATGTATTTAATAATATTCCATAATGGTTGGAGATAATAAATGAAATGTACCATTCATGGAGACGGTTGGCTGTACATACGCATGAACGCTACTTTCATTTTTTGTCATATTAAAGGACTTTAAAACTAAATTAGACATCGATATATTATAATTAAAATATAATATATATGTTACATAGGTAAAATAATTTCATTAATTACATTCTTTATAAATTCCATGTTTGGAATGAACGAGTCACATCACTTGAGGTGGCGGTTGTCCGCACTTCCTCATATGAAATTATCACTTTTCACAACATGAAAAACATAAAGGTATGTTTTAAATATAAAATACATAAGAATATAGGGGACATAAGTATAATATATATCATATATAAATATAGTTCCATCATAATTTCTACAATGAGAGGTGTTAAAAAAATATTGAACAATCATCGTTTCGTGAGGCAGTAATTTGCCACCCACAAAAACAATATGTTCTTTAACCATTAGACGGAGGTGTGTGTATGTGTAGGTATAATACTTAACAAAACAACATCCTAGTATATTTATTATACTGGTGTTATTATGGTATCAAATAATAAAAATATAGTGGTGAGTGAAGAAGGAAAATAAAAGAAAAAAACTCAAGAGAAGACATTACCTCTAAATTGGGTAACTCTTTTTGATTTGAGCCAAAGGCTTCCTTGGAAAGACTTATACCCAAAGTGAGGCTTCTAGGAGTAAAATAGGTATGTGGAGAGATAATATGAGTAGAGTTTAGACGATACAATGGATTGAGAGGTGTGGGTAAGGGGGTAGATGTTGGGGCCTTTTATAAGAGGGAGGTGGGTCACTTTTGGAAAGTCTTAAAATGTTACTTTATTATAAAATGATTTTCAGATTTTAAAGGTCACAAAATAATATACTTATAGTATAAGGTGATAAGGGATTGGAATAAACATATCCAATAAGTTTTAGACAAGTTTAAGTCTTATATTTTACCTTATCTTTTCATTTTATTTAAATCATACATTAATTAGATAAGCACTACATCATCATGATGTCATAAATAAATTTATTTATTTAATGTCTAAAAATTATAAAACAAATACCATGATGTAGGAAATCGTTTAATCATTCAAATGAATATTTATAGTCTAAGAGATAATTTATGTTGGAAAAATTAAAATTGTTTTACTTAGGATATACAAACCTTTCTTATATTTCTCTTCTTTTTAAAAATAATGTCATAAATTTTACTATCACACCCATGTGACTCCATAGACCCTAAAGTTTGGTAAATATATTACCATGGCCCGACATGACTCAAAATAGAGTATTTTGACACATGTTGGGGTCATTTTATATTATTATGATATTATTTTATTACCCTTAACTACCCGATTACTAATTAATCATGATAATTAAAGATAATTACCTTCGTTACTATTAATAATGTCCAAAAACAAAATATTATTAATTAAATAATTTGTAACTTATGATTCCAAATATGGAATCCATTTGACCAAATTCCAAGCATAGAAATTGCAGTAATTAATTTAAAAATAATTCCCGATGTCACAACCGAAGACGAGTTTTTAAGAAGTAAAATTTATCAAAAGATTGACTTGTTTTTACATACAATTGAAAAGTAAAATTACTTACAATGAAAAAAATTGTATTAATTGATAAAAAATAATTAAATTAAACTTTAAAACCAATTAAAATGACAATCTAACTATATAATTAAATTAGATGAAAAAGCAGTTTTGAAGTAAAATGCAGTATTTTTCACTATTCATTAAAAATGAACATTTGTTAGAAAAATACCAAAAATTTATTCAAATTAAATTTGATATTACAAATTCAAAAATGATTTAAATTTTAAAAATTTTAAAACATATAAGTTTTATTAATTAATTTTATAATTAATTCCTGCTGTCAAAACAAATAGTGTGTTTTTAAGAAACAATATCTATCAAAAGATTAACACTTGTTTATGTCCAATTCCAAAGTGAAATTAATTCCAATAACCACCATTGAATTAAATGAAAAAAATATGTTGTAGTTAAACTTTAAAACCAATTAAAAAGATAATATAACCATATAAATAAATTAGATTAAAAGGAGGTTTTGAATTAAAATACATCATTTTTCACTATTCCTAAAATAACAAAAATTTACACAAAGTAAATTTTGATGTCCCGATTCTAAATGAAGGATTTTATTTTATCAAATATAACATATAAAATTGAAAAAAGTATATTTAAAAAGGGTTCTCCATCAAAAGGCTGTTAATCAACCTTTTAAAGAATATTAGAATATTTATGCTTAAAATTGGATTCATTCGCATTTTAAGCCTCTAACATTTATTAGATAAATGTACAAATATTTAACAAACATATATAATCATTTTGTACTTAGTTATTTTCATTACCATCATTACAACATCTATGTGTTAACTACCATTTAAAATAATATTATTATATTATTAGTGTGCAACGTAAGATTTCAAAGAAACTCATTGTTGCATATTGGGTACGCCATCGAACAAAGCATCCCCTTTTAAGTAATATTAACATTTTATTCACAAATATTAATAAATATAAAAATTTCATATTATTTATTTACTTGGGATGTTACATCCTTCCCCCCTTTTGGGAATTTCATCCTCGCAATTTTAAAATTGGGCTCGAAAACTTTATTGAAAGCCCCACATCAGAAAAGGAGTAAATAAAATTATCACTTTAAAAGAAATAAAAAGAAGTAAAATGGTCACCTGAAATAACCCATACTAGGATTCCATGAAAATATGGATATGGAGGAGAAAAAAAGGGTCATGTTCTGATATAGAGTGATAGAAAACATGTTTAGGAGAAAGTTAACCACCAGAAAATCACAAACTTGTGATGGGTAAAATGGTATTCGATTCCCCAGTTGGAAAAGTTAACAAACAAAATTTTTGTTTTAAGTTACCTTTCATTAAGGAATTTATTTATGAGCTTAACTAAATCATAATGAAATAGACTTACTTGTCATGTAGACTTTCATCTCTTACTATATTTCTTACACAAACTCATATTTTATGCCAAAAGATGAGTATTTAGGATGACTTGTTCACATTTAGAGAGCCATAATGAACTTCTTGAGAATCACCTAATCCAAAAAAGATGTACTATATATTTCCCATGTATTTAGACCTTAACCAAAACCAAAATGGTTAGTACAAGATCAGATAATCCCAAAAAAGGATAATATTCACAAATAGAAAAACTACTCTTAATCTACAAAATTTGTCCATCAAAACCCAAAGTTCATCAAAGACCATTCAATAAACAGATATCCATAAAATTCTTCAAAGTAATCCAAACTAAGATTTAAACCCAAATCTCTGAAGGATTTAATCACATCGTCTTCCAAGGTAAATCTTAACATTTATCACCAAATAACATCATTTACTCTTAGAGTCTCATACTGAAAATTAATTACCCTAATCACATATCCTCCATGATAGGTTAATCATTTCCATAGATAACCCAAAATCAACTTATTATGGATTTATAAGATCATCTAACTAAAAATAATTAGTCATACTAGCCAGGGAGTTCACGTAGTCTAGTGGTAGGAAATAAATACCAGTCGCACTTTGGTTGTGGGTTCGATTCCCGCAGCCTTGTCCGATGCGATGGGTTGTCACACGGTTTGCATGTTTTCCCTTTTCAAAAACTACATAATTTTATAACATTCCCAAAAAGAGATAAATTCATCAAAAATAACCATAACATATTTTAACCACAAAGGTTATCTAATAACTTTCATTTTGCATCACAAAATGTATTAACCAGTAATTACCTCAAATTCAAGGATCATATAAACAAAAATGGTTCTTTATAACTATATCCACAAAAGAAAAGATAATTATTCCTTAAATAAAATTTTCATATATCAAACATCTGGGTTACACATACTATAAAAAGTCTTCTAATGTAATATCATCATCAAAAGAGCCTTAATACTTTTAAGAATTTCACCATACTAAAATCTACCATAACTCTTGAATCCCTTATATGTTTACTTCTTACTCATTCAATATTCTTCATGATCCATTAACCATTCCTTTATAACTTATTCTGAAATACTTATTTTCTACAAACAAAATCATGAATCATATCCTAATATTTCAGTAATAGGAAAACATATCTTAAGAAATAATCCATACCATTCATTGGTCATTGTTAGTTTCTTCATCTTAAATCAGAATGGCATTACGTATTGGTAAACGAATATTTGTACGATCCTAGTGATCCCATTCCTGAAACTTATTTGTAGGACATGTGTTTTCATAATGACCATGCACACCACATTTAAAACATTCAATTGATCCCTCAGAAAGGACTTATTTCCCTTTCCTAGAGTCAACTAGATGATTCCTTTTTCCATGGAAGGTTCTTGCTTTATGACCTTAATTTCCATATCTATAACATCTTTCTGTCCCATTGAAACATTTTCCTATGTGTTTCTTTCCACATCTTTGACACATGGGGTTTTTAACATACTTACCTTTATGATTATTACCTGAAATTATGTAGGGATTTGTTTCTCACAAATATGATTACTTATAAAAATAACTAAGTTTCATGTGGTCAATCATGACTCTAGATAGTTAGTTGAGAATAACCACAAGATTTCTCATTGCAGCTCTCATATCATTCATTTGCTAGTTCGGAAACTGTCACAGTTTTCTTCACATCCACTATTACTTTGGTGCCTGCTAGATCCATCCATTTACTAATACCAAAAAGGTCAGTGTGAGTATATGAGTAAAATAATAATATAATTATTCATGTTATCATAAAATCACTCACTTTATCTAAAAAAACTATGATTCTTTCTGAAATCCTAACCATTATCGTAATGTCACTTATGCTTAAAGAATACCCTAACCTCTAAAGTTATCTAAACCAACCTCTGATACCAACTATAAGGATTCGCCCTTAAAAAATTACATAATCTTGAATTAAGTTAATAATTCACATTGAGGATTTTTTCAGGTTTAGAGTTTTAGAGAATTAGGACATAACTGTTACATCTCAATGATTACAAAGTAGACACATCTACTCAATTTCCTTTTTTTTCACAAAATAAAAACTCTTGAAAAAAGAGTCATGTCTAGTTACATGTTTTAGACAGCATGACATTTCCTTGATCCAATTCTTGACCCTATTCCACTTTATGTCATGTGAAAAACACTTCATAAACTTGGGATGAGCATAAAAAGCTCAGTAAGGGATATAAAAATACGGAAAGAAAACATTAGTCCATGTATACATAAGAATCAATGAAATCATACATTACTCATAAACCATAAGCACTTTAACATACATCATGAAATTATAAGATTTATGAATAACTCATAGAAATCATAAGACATGAAGGTAACTTGAGGCATTCATAACATTCTTACGTAGGGAGTAACCCTCATGGTTACGTTTGGAACACCCATCACAATATATTTCCTAAATATTTTCAAAGAAACCTTAGAATTAAATTCCCTCACATTACCCAATGAATTGGAGAGCTATCTCAGGATCACCCACCCTTATTTTATCACGGAACCACCAGTCTTCATATATAATTCCCAAGAACCATAACATAATCGTATCACATAAAACACGCATAAAATAAAACATAACATTTCCACATTTCAATCACAAGATATCAATACAAAACAATGATATAATCAAAACATTATCAAAACCATTTTCAATACCAAAATAAAGTAAAAAATGGAATTTATTTTTCATTTAAAAAACATTATGGCTTGTAGAGGAAGCTGAAACTCAAATAATGGTCATGTCGGCAGAGAAGTTGTTGTCGCCGTATACGTAAGACAAAAACATTCCCTTTTGTCGTTTAGTAAAACGCTTCATGTAAAAACATTCCTTTTGAATGAAATTAAAATTAAAAAGGGTTTATTATATAACTAATAAAATAAGGCCGTATATAAATTGAAGTATGCCTCAACGAAAGGAGATTGTGATGAAGTCCCTTACAAAGACGATATCCTTAGATTAATGATAAATCAATTACATAATTATGTGTGACAAATATAAATACACTCAATATAAGTGGATAATAAGTGTAAAAAAATCAAAGGTCATCCACACATATTCATGGCATGACATAATCAATAACTATAGGTTTAACCCAAATAATTGAAATTGGGTTATGTTGTTCCCTTACAGAAATTCGACAGCCTAATGGCGTCACTTAAAAATTCAGAAAATGAGTTGATGAGAGATAAAAAGGGAATCTCATCACTTGGACATAAAATTTACAGAAATAAGGATATATAATAACGTATCCCAACATAAGAATATGTAAATTAAAATACCTAACAAAAGAAGTCTTTTAAAAAACGAGGGTGAAAGGTTCCCTTACTGATTTGGTAACCTACGAAACATACACCCCATGAAATAAGGACCATACAATGTTGATGTAAATACACACAAACGAAAGTATATTACACAAAGAGTAGAATAATGGTCATTACATACACCACTCAAAGGAGATAGTGGAAAATATAGAATGAATTTTATGGGAATAAAAAGTGAGATAAAAACCCCTTACCTCATTGCAATCAATCAAGTCGTATGACCAAAAGATAATAAGAACCAAATGAATCACAGAATACCATGAATATAAATAGAATCATGAAAATATATATCAAATGTCAGTACATAATACACCACATGAAATAAATAATTGGAGAACAATGTAAATCTCACGGAATTTAATGTGAGATAAGAAATCCACTTACCTCAAGTCCGACTTGTCTTGTTCGTTTCTTTATATTCCTGAATAATAAACTTTGGTCAATTTATAACTTCTTAAGGAATTCTTTTAAAGTTTATTATTCAATTATTATCAAATATTATCATGTTATAATAATTAGTTAATTATGTCAGTTCATATCATACGTTTTGTTGATGTTCGGTACATGAGTCAACAATGAACTTGTTTGAAGAGAATTGTCCATGTAGTTATAAGTAAATCGTCTTCGGAATGGTGTTAATGATTTAAATATCATATATATCCATTTTATATGTATTTAATAATATTCCATAATGTTTGGAGATAAGAAATGAAATGTATAGTTCATGGAGATGGTTGGCCACACGTACGCATGAACACTACTTTTATTTTTTGTGATATTAAATGACTTTAAAACTAAATGAGACATAAGATATATTATAATTCCAGTATAATATATATTTTATATAGGTAAAATAATTTCATTAATTACATTATTTATAAATTCCATGTTTGGCATGAACAAGTCACAACACTTGAGGGGGCGGTTGTCCGCACTTCCTCATATGAAATTATCGCATTTTCACAACATGCAAAGCATAAAGGTATGTTTTAAAAATAAAATGCAGAATAATATAGGGGAAATAAATATAATATATATCATATATAAATATAGTGCCATCATAATGGCCACCATGAGAGGTGTTAAAATAATATTGAACAATCATCGTTTCGTGAGACAGTAATTCGCAACCCATAGAAACAATATGTTCTTTAACCATTAGACAGAGGTGTGTGTAAGTGTAGGTAGAATACTTACCAAAACAAAATCTTAGTATATTTATAATACTGGTGTTATTATGGGATCAAATAATAAGAAGATAGTGGTTACTGAAGAATGAAGATAAAATAAAAAACTCGAGAGAAGACATTGCCTCTAAATTGAGTAACTCTTTTTGATTTGAGCCAAAGGATTTCTTGGAAAGACTTATACCAAAAGTGAGGCTTCTAGGAGAAAAAGAGGGATTTGGAGAGATAATATTAGCAGAGTTTATATGATCCAAGGGCTTGAGAGGTGTGGGCCTTTTATAAGTGGGAGGATGGTCACTTTTCAAAATTATTGAAATGTTACTTTATTATAAAATGATTTTCATATTTTAAAGGTCCCAAAATGATATATTTCGAGGATAAGGTGATAAGGGATTGTAATCAACCCATATAATAAGTTTTAGACAAGTTTAAGTCTTATATTTTACCTTATTTTTTCATTTTATTTAAATCATACATTAATTAGGTAATCACTACATCATCATGGTTTCATAAATAAATTTATTTAATTAATGTCTAAAAATTATAAAAAAAATACGATGATGTAGGAAATATTTTTATCTTTACAATGACTATTTATAGTCTAAGATATCATTTATTTAGACAAAATTAAAATTGTTTTACTTAGGATATACAAACCTTTATTGTATTTCTCTTCTTTTTAAAAATAATGTCATAAATGTCAATATCACACCCATGTGACTCCATGGGCCCTCACGTTTGGTACAAATATTCCCATGGTCGGCCATGACTCAAAAGAGAGTATTTGGACACATTTTGGGGTCATTTTATATTATTATGATATTATTTTATTACCCTTAACTACCTGATTACTAATTAATCATGATAATTAAAGATAATTACCGTCATTACTATTCAAAATGTCCAAAAACAAAAGATTATTAATTTCATAATTTGGAACTTCTGATTCCAAATATGGAATCCATTTTATTAAATTACTAACACAGAAATTGTTGTAATTAATTTAAAAATAATTCCTGATGTCACAACCAAAGACGGGTTTTTAAGAAGTAAAATTTATCAAAAGATTGACTTTTTTTACATCCAATTGAAAAGTAAAATTACTTACAATGAACAAAATTTTATTTAGTGATAAAAAATAATAAAATTACACTTTAAAACCAATTGAAAGTACAATCTAACTATATAATTAAATTATATGAAAAAGTAGTTTTGAAGTAAAATGCAGTATTTTCACTATTCATTAAAAATAAACATTTGTCATAAAAATACCACAAATTTATCCAAAGTAAATTTGATATTACAAATTAAAAAATTATGTCCATTTTAAAAAATTCAAAACATATAAGTTTCATTAATTAATTTTATAATTAATTCCCATTGTCAAAACAAATAGCGTGTTTTTAAGAAATAATATCTATCAAAAGATTGACACTTATTTATGTCCAATTTCAAAGTGAAATTAATTCCAATGACCACCATTAAATTAAATGGTAAAAATATGTTCTAATTAAACTTTAAAACCAATTAAAAATATAATTTAACCATATAAATAAATTATATTAAAAGGAGGTTTTGAATTAAAATACATCATTTTTAAGTATTCATAAAATAACAAAAATTTACACAATATAAATTTTGATGTCCTGATTCTAAATGAAGGATTTTATTTTGTAAAATATAACATATAAAATGGAAAAAAAGTAGATTTAAAAAGGGTTCTCCATAAAATTGATGTTAATCTACCTTTTAAAGAATATTAGAATATTTATGCTTAAAATTGGATCCATTTGCATTTTAAGCCTCTAACATTTATTGGATAAATGTAAAAATATTTAACAAACATATATAATCATTTTTTAGTTATTTCATTACATTCCCTCCATTACAATGTCTAGGCAATAACTACCATTTAAAATAATATTATTATATTATTAGTGTGCAACGTAAGATTTCAAAGAAACTCGTTGTTGCTTATTGGGTACGCCATCGAACAGAACATCCCCTTTAAAGTAATATAAAAATTTTATTCACAAATATTAATATATATGAAAATTTCATATTCTTTATTTACCTGGGATGTTACATCCTCCCCCCCTTTTGGAAACTGTATCCTTGCAATTTTAAAATTGGGCTCGGAAACTTTATTGAAAGCCCCACATCAGAAAAGGAGTAAATAAAATTATCACTTTAAAATAAATAAAAATAAGTACAATGGTCACTTGAAATAACCCATACTAGGATTTCATGAAAACATGGATATGGAGGAGAAAACAAAGGGTCAAGTTTTTATAGAGAGTGATAGAATACATGTTTATGAGAAAGTTAACCACCAGAAAATCGCAAACTTGTGATCGGTAAAATGGTATTTGATTCCCCAGTAGGAAAAGTTAACAAACAACATTTCTTTTAAGTTACTTTTCATTAAAAAATTTATTTATGAGCTTAACTAAATCATAAGGAAACAGACTTACTTGTCATGTATACTTTCATCTCTTACTATATTTCTTAAACAAACTCATATTTTCTCCCAAAAGATGAGTATTTAGGATGAATTGTTCACATAAAGAGTGCTATAATCAATTTCTTGAGAATCAGCTAATCCACAAAAGATGAACTATATATTTCCCATGTCTTTAGACCTTAACCAAAACCAAAATGGTTATTACAAGATCAGATAATCCCCAAAAAGGATAATCATTCACAAAAAGAAAAACTACTCTTAATCTCCAAAATTTTTCCATCAAAACCCAAAGTTCATCAAAGACCATTCAATAAACAGATATCCATAAAATTATTCAAAGTAATACAAACTAAGATTTAACCCAAATCATTTAAGGATTTAATCACATCGTCTTCCAAGGTAAATCTTAACGTTTATCACCAAATAACATTAGTTACTCTTAAAGTATTATATTGAAAAGTAATTAACCTAATCACATATCCTCCATGATAGGTTAATCATTTCCATAGATAACCCAAAATAAACTTATTCTTGATTTATAAGATCGTCTTACTAAAAATAATTATTCATACTAACCAGGGATTTCACGTAGTCTAGTGGTAGGAAATAAATACAAGCCGTACTTTGGTTGTGGGTTCGATTCTCATAGCTTCGTTGGATGCGACGGGTTTTCACATAGTTTTTGTGTTGTCCTTTTCAAAAACTACACAGTTTTATAACATTTCCAAAAAGAGGTAAATTCATCAAAAATAACCATAACATATTTTAACCACAAAGGTTATATAATAACTTTCATTTTGCATCCCAAAATGTATTAACCGGTAATTACCTCAAATTCAAGGACATATAAACCAAAATGGTTCTTTATAACTATATCCACAAAAGAAAAGATAATTATTCCTTGAATAAAATTTTCATATATCAAACATCTGGGTTACACATACTATAAAAAGTCTTCTAATGTAATCTCATCATCAAAAGAGCCTTAATACTTTTAAGAATTTCTCCATCCTAAAATCTACCATAACTCTTGAATCCCTTATATATTGACTTCTTACCCATTCAATATTCTTCATGATCCATTAAACATTCCTTTCAAACTTATTCTGAAATACTTCTTTCCTAAAAACAAAATCATGAATCATATCCTAAGATTTTAATAATAGGAAAACATATGTTATGAAATAATAAATACCTTTCATTGGTCATTGTCAATTTCTTCATCCTTAATCGGAATGGCATTGGGTATTGGTAAATGAATATTTGTACAATCCTGGTTCTCCCATTCCCAAAACTTCTTTGTAAGACATGTGTTTTCATAATGACCATGCACTCCACATTTAAAACATTCAATTGATCCCTCAAAAAGGACTTCTTTCCCTTTCCTAGAGTCAACTAGATGCTTCCTTTTTCCATGGCAGGTTCTTGCTTTATGACCTTCATTTCCACATCTATAGAATCTTTCTGTCCCTTTGAAACATTTTCCTATTTGTTTCTTTCCACATCTTTAACACATAGGTTTTTGAACATACCTACCTTTATGATTATTACCTAAAATTCTGTAGGGATTTGTTTCTAGCATATATGATTCCTTTTTAAAATCACTAAGGTTCAGGTGGTCAATCATGACTCATGATAGTTGGTTGAGAATAACCATAAGAGTTCTCATTGCATCTCCCATATCATTCAGTTGCTATTTCATAAACCGTCACAGTTTTATTCACATCCACTTTTACTTTGGTGCCTTCTAGATCCATCCATTTAATTAAACCAAAAAGGTTAGTGTGAGTATATCAGTAAAATAATAATATAATACTAAGATATAATTATTCATGTTATCTTAAAATCATTCACTTTATCTAAAAAACTATGAGTCTTTCTGAAATCCTACCCATTATGGTAATGTCACTTATGATTAAATAATACCCTAACCTCTAAAGTTATCTAAACCGACCTCTGATACCAACTTTAAGGACCCGACCTTAAAAAATTACATATTCTTGAATTAAATGAATAATTAACATTGATGATCTTTTCTGGTTTATAGTTTTAGAGAATTAGGACATAAAAATTGCATCTCAATGATTACAAAGTAGACACATCTACTCAGTTTCCATTTTTTTCACCAAATAAAAACTCTTGAACAAAAGAGTCAAGCTTAGTTTTATGTTTTAGACAGCATGACATTTCCTTGATCCCATCCTTGACCCTATACCACTTTATGTCCTGTGAAAAACATTTTAAAAACTTGGGATGATCATAAAAAGCCCAGTAAGGGAAATAAAAATATGGAAAGAAAACCTTAGTCCATGTATACATTAGAATCAATGAAATAATACATTACCCATAAAACAGAAGCACTTTAACATACCTCATGAAATTATAAGATTTATGAATAACTCATAGAAATCATAAGACATGAAGGTAACTTGAGGCATTTATAACATTCTTACATAGGGATTAACCCTCATGGTTACGTTTGCAATACCCATCACAATATATTCCCTAAATCTCTTCAGAGAAACCTTACTGTTTAACTCCTTCTCATTACCCAATGCATTGGAGAGCTATCTCGGGCTCACCCTCCATTAGTTTATCATGGAACCACCAGTCTTCATAAACAATGCCCATGAACCATAACATAATCGTATCACATAAAAGATGCATAAAAGAAACATAAAATTTCCACATTTCAATCACAACATATCAATACAACACATTGATATAATAAAAACATTATAAAAACCATTTTCAATTCCAAAATAAAGTAAAACATGGTATTTATTTTTCATTTAAAAAAAGTTATGGCTTGTAGAGGAAGCCGAAACTCAAATAAAGGCCATAACAGCGGAGAAGTTGTTGTCACCGCATACGTAAGACAAAAACATTCAATTTTGTCATTTAGTAAAACTATTCATGTAAAAATATTCTTTTTAAATGAAATTAAAAGTCAAAAGGGTTAATTATATAACTAATAAAAGAAGGTTGTATATAAATTGAAGTATGCCTCAACTAAAGGAGATTGAGACGAAGTCCCTTAAAAAGACGATATCCTTAGATTAAGGAAGAATCAATTACATAATTATGTGTGAAAAATATAAATACACTCAATATAAGTGGATATTAAGTGTAAAAAAATCAGAGGTTATCCACACATATTCATGGCATGACATAATCAATAAGTAGAGGTTTAACCCAAAGAATTGAAATTGGGTTAAGAAGTTCCCTTACAGAAATTCGACAGCCTAACGACATCACTTTAAAATTCAGAAAATGAGTTGATGAGAGATAAAAAGGATATCTCATCACTTGGAAATAAAATTTACAGCAATAAGGATATATAATAACATATCCCAACATAATAATATGTAAATTAAAAGACATAACAAAAGAAATATTTTAAAAAGAGGAGGGTGAAAGGTTCCCTTACTGATTTGGTAACCTACAAAACATACACCCCATGAAATAAGGACCATAAAATGTTGATGTAAATACCCATAAATGAAAGTATATTACACAAATAATAGAATAATTGGCAGTACATACACCACTCAAAGGAGATAGTGGAAAATATAGCATGAATCTCACGGGAATAAAAAGTGAGATAAAACCCCTTACCTCATTGTAATCAATCAATTCGTATGACAACAAGATAATAAGAACCCAATGAATCACAGAATACCATGAATATAAATAGAATCATGACAATATATATCAAATGTTAGTACACAATACACCACATTCAATAAATAATTGGCGAACAATGGAAATCTCACGGAATTAAAAGTGAGATAAGAAATCCCCTTACCTCAAGTCCGACTTGTCTTGTTCGTTTCTTTATATTCCTCAATAATAAACTTTGGTAAATTTATAATTGATTAAGTAATTACTTTAAAGTTTATTATTTAATTCATATCTCATATTATCATGTTACAATAATTTTTTAGTTATGTGAGTTCATATCATACGTTTTGTCGATGTTCGGTACATGAGTCAACAATAAACTTGTTTGAAGAGAATTGTCCATGTAGTTATAAGTACATCATCTCTGGAATGGTGTTAATGATTTAAATATCATATATATCTAGTATATATGTATTTAATAATATTCCATAATGTTTGGAGATAATAAATTAAATGAACCTCTCATGGAGACGGTATGTCATACGTACGAATAAACGCTACTTTCATTTTTTATCATTTTAAAGGACTTTAAAAATAAATGAGACATAGATATATTATAATTACAGTATAATATATATGTTATATAGGTAACATAATTTCATTAATTACATTATTTATAAATTCCATGTTTGGAATGAATGAGTCACATCACTTGAGGGGGCGGTTGTCCGCACTTCCTCATATGAAATTATCGCATTTGCACAACATGGAAAGCATAAAGGTATGTTTTAAATATAAAATATAGAAGAATAGAGGGGAAATAAATATAATATATATCATATATAAATATATTTCTATCATAATGGCCACCATGAGAGGTGTTAAAATAAGATTGAACAATCATTGTTTCGTGAGGCAGTAATTCACCACCCACAGAAACAGTATGTTCTTTAAACATTACATGGAGATTTGTGTAAGTGTTGGTATAATCCTTATCAAAACAAAATACTAGTATATTTAGGATACTGGTGTTATTATGGGATCAAACAATAAGAAGATATTTGTGAGTAGATAAGGAAAATAAAAGAAAGAAACTCGAGAGAAGACATTACCTCTAAGTCGGGTAACTCTTTTTGATTTGAGCCAAAGGCTTCCTTGGAAAGACTTCTGCCCAAAGTGAGGATTTTAGGGGTGAGAGAGGAATGTGGAGAGATAATATGAGTAGAGTTTAGACGATCCAAGGGCTTGATAGGTGTGGGTAAGAGTGTAGAGTTGGGGGCCTTTTATAAGAGGGAGGAGGGTCACTTTTGGAAAGTCTTAAAATGTTACTTTATTATAATATTATTTCTGGATTTTAAAGGTCCCACAATGATATATTTTGTGGATAAGGTGATAAGGGTTCTGAATCCACCCATACAATAGGTTTTTGACAAGTTTAAGTCTTGTATGTTACATTATATTTTCATTTTATTTAAATCATTTATTAATTAGGTAATCAATACATCATCATGGTGTCATAAATAAATTTATTTATTTAATTTCTAAAAATTATAAAAAAATACCATGATGTAGGAAATATTTTAAGCTTTAAAATGACTATTTATAGTATAAGAGATAATTTATTTAAACAAAATTAAAATTGTTTTACTTAGGTTATACAAACCTTTGTTATATTTCTCTTCTTTTAAAGAATAATGTCATAAATGTCACTATCACACCCATGTGACTCCTTATGCCCTCAAGTTTGGTAAAAAGCTTCCCATATTCGGACATGACTCAAAAAAGAGGATTTGGACACATTTTAGGGTCATTTTATATTATTATGATATTATTTTATTACCCTTAACTACCCAATTACTAATTAATCATGATAATTAAAGATAATTACCGTCATTACTATTCATAATTCCAGAAACAAAAGATTATTAATTACATAATTTATAACTTCTGATTAAAAATATTGAATCCATTTTACCAAATTACAAACATATAAATTTAAGTAATTAATTTAAAAATAATTCTCATTTTCACAACCAAAGACGAGTTTTTAAGAAGTAAATTTTATCAAAAGATTGACTTGTTTTTACATCCAACTGAAAAGTGAAATTACTTCCAATGAATAACATTATATTAAGTTATAAAAAAATAATTCAAATAAACTTTAAAACTAGTTAAAAGGACAGTCTAACTATATAATTAAATTAGATGAAAAAGCAGTTTTGAAGTAAAATGCAGTATTTTTCACTATTCGTTAAAAATGAACATTCATCAGAAAACTACCAAAAATTTATCCAAAGTAAATTTGAGATTCCAAATTTAAAAATGATTTCCATTTTACCAAATTCAAAACATATAAGCTGCATTAATTAATTTTATAATTAATTCCCACTATCAAAACAAATAGCGTGTTTTTAAGAAACAATACCTATCAAAAGATTGACACTTGTTTATGTCCAATTTCAAAGTGAAATTAATTCCAATTGCAACAATTGAATTAAATGGTAAAAATATATTCTAATTACACTTTAAAACCAATTAAAATATAATCTAACAATATAAATAAATTAGATTAAAAGGAGCTTTTGAATTAAAATACAACATTTTTCACTATTCAAAAAATAACAAAAATTTACACAAAGTAAATTTTGATGTCGTGATTCTAAAGAAGGATTTTATTTTATAAAATATAACATATAAAATTGACCAAAAGTATATTTAAAAAGGGTTGTCCATAAAAAGGCTGTTAATCTGTCTTTTAAAGAATATTAGAATATTTATGCTTCAAATTGCATTCATTCGCATTTTAAACCTCTAACATTTATTGGATAAATGTAAAAATATTTAACAAACATATATAATCATATTGTAGTTAGTTATATTCATTCTCACCATTAAAACGGCTCGGCGTTAACTATTATTTAAAATAATATTATTATATTATTAGCGTGAAATGCAAGATTTTAAAGAAACTCGTTGTTTTGTATTGGGTATGCCATCGAATAGAGCATCCCCTTTAAAATAATATTAAAATTTTATTAAAAAATATTAATAAATATGAAAATTTCATATTCTTTATTTACCTGGGATGTTACAGTTTTCCATGGTATGGATTTGATGACGTATCCTCTAGTATGTAGTATTTTTCTAGGGAAGACAAATTGGATTAGAAGAAACATATATTTTATTATTTTGGATTTTGTTTTCAATGAATAAATAATATTAAAACTCACATAAAATGGATATTATTATTTGATGTGTAGGAAAAGGTTTTTAAAGTAGTTCTAGAGGAGTTGGGAACTATTTAGAAGTAATCTTGAAGTGTTTTGGAGTTGAGAATATTCAGATAGAAAATAAGGCTATGTCCTTTGAATTTGTAAGAGTCATCATGATCTCCACATATAAGTAAGTCTAAGTAGACCAGTGGAAATGTGAAATAGTTTTGATTTCATATGAGTAACTTTGCTGGTTCATGTGACTAACTCTGAGTAGATAAATGAAAATATGGTTAATTCCCTAGTTCATAAGAGTAACTATACTAGTTCATATGAGTAAATCTGAGCAATGTTTAAGGAAATTTACTAAGTCTATCTTACATAAGTTCCATTATATCGTGTATAAGACATTTTTATGATAGAGGCTATGTGTAAGGGTCATTTGTTCTCAAATGTATGATTTATTTCATAAGTAAAGGAAAAAAACGTAAGGGTCATTTTAAGCTTGCATGAGTTTCATTTCAATATTTCATATGTGTCATTATATGATTTTATATGAGTCAATTCTATTTTATTGAGATATTTATAGATTTAGAAAAAGGTAATATTTTACAAGTTAATAGATATGGATGTAAATTACTATGGAGTTATTTAAAATAATTACTTTTTAGAAATTAAAGGACATTTAAAAAAGTTTAAATCAAATCATGCTAAAGTTAGTTTTTATGGATAATATATCTTGAATAAAAATCATGATTTGAGTAGTCTAGAAAGATTTTTCACATAATGGAAATGAAATTACACTATGATTATGAGGAGTGGAGGAAATAAAAGAGGAGTCTTGCGTTGTGATGAACAATTACGAATGTTAATATTTGAGCTATTCTATGAAAACAAGTTGGTTCACACCGTGAAAGAGTTTGTTTCACTGAAAAGGAAGTATAAGTTTCATATAATTTGATTATAATTGTTATTTTAGGCTATAATTCATTCTGTTTCACTATGACGTTTTTCAAAGTCCAACTAGATAGTTCCTTCAGCTAAAGAGACAAGTGAAAAAAGAAGAAGAATAAGAAGAAGTTAAAAAGAAGTTATAATAAGTTAGTATTTTGAATTCAAATTTAAAATTAAAATTAAAACTTACTAAAAGTACTATTATTTGGAATGATAAATGGAACATCTATATTTTATGGATGGTTATGAGAGAGGAGGGTATCTGTGCTATATTGAAAAATAAAAATAGTGTATCGTGGTAGATGTAAAGACCCAACCCCAGTTTCTCAGAGCTGGTGCCTTATTACATTACATTGACATGATTATAAGAAAGTTGTATCCTGAAGGAATGAATAATTTAGTAGTTTTGGAAACAAGATACATAAAGAAGTTCAACTTTATATATTTAAAGTAAAAAAATACAAATTTATACCATTAAAAATATCCATGCCTCCTAGATTATGTCTACAAGTCACTCATAACTTACTTCTTCATATCCTGGGAAAATGAAACATAAGAAAGGATTGAGATCGAATTCTCAGTACAAGTAATCAATACATAAAAAGATAACCTAAAAATAAAAATTAGGCATGGTGAATAATTTAAAACACACACCTCTACAAATAATAAACTAAAAACATTATGATAGAAATATGAGCTGAGTAAATAATTCCATAATAATACATAATAATGGGTATTCTAATAGTCAAATAACCATATAAAATTTCAATTACTATCTTCATAATGAGGGAAGTTCATATTCTGGACATTCTGAAATATACCAGTAAGGCCTTGTCCAAGACGTCTAAAATGATTAAGGCCTATGCCAAAACCATAACTCAAAATGGGCAAGGTCTAAGCCAAGTCCAAGTCTATTTGTATCATGAGACTGAACAACGCATCAAGGGGATATATAGGGCCCCACCCATCACATAACAAGTCCAATGAATTCCTCATATGAATAGGGATAAACATAAACACCATATACATTCATATTTATACTCTCATGTGAAATGTAAATAACTTTCCCCAAACATTAAGCTTAAACACTAACCATTTGAAAGAAATTTGGTGAATGGTTTTAGGATAGAACATCCATAATAAATCAAGTCAGAAACCATCGAGTTAAATATTGAAAATGAAATCATAAATTATTAATCCCAATAATACATAAGAATAAACAATATTGTTGAAACAGATGAAAATAATCCTACAGAATCATTAAGTAATTCTTGAGATTAATACTCTTTTATTTTTAAAGGAAGATTTATTTTGGAAAAGTATTTGTATAAAAATAGAACTTAAGTAAGATATTATTTTCATAATAAAATTAGTGATTTTATAAAGATAACGGTTTCTAAAAATATATTATATATTTCCCTTGAAATTAGGTAAGAATTTGAGAAATTCCCTTGAATCAAGATTGTATTTCAGAAATAAATTTGAAAGTTCCTTTTAAAATTTGTAACTCCCCCTAAAAAAGGAAAGATTGTGGTTGGTAAACATATATAGAACACTCAAATAGAATTTATGATGAGTAAATAATAATACATAATAATTTAATTTAGGTAATTAGACAACAAAAGAAACCCAAATGAAAATGGAGGTTTGGGTGGAAAACCCTTACCTTAAGTCCGAATGTGTTCCACTCTTGAAATTAAGGTACTAGAATATGAAATTAGACTTATTAATAACTTAATTAAAAATATATTAAACATTTATTTAGTTTATCATGATTTTATTAAGTTCATTATGTCCTTATTGATTAGTTATAAGATTGAATTTCATCATTCTAGAGTGTTCGTTTTCTTGATTTTCATAATCGGTTCATTTGTTTTTACCTAATGGGGTTTATGTGGAATGTATGTAAATCTATAGAATTGAGTTTAAATATTAATTATGAACATCCATAGGTTTTATTGGTCATTTATATCATTTAATTACATGTAATGAGGATAAATCATTAGATGAAATATTAATGACATTCATATAGATTATGTTAGTGGTATTTTGATTATTAGGAACTAGTTTGGTCATATGATTTTATAATATGTATGTATACTGGTTCTTGAATATTAAATAGTTTATAATACATATATTATATTCTGGTTCAACCATCAAAATTGTTTCATGACCAGTAATTTAGGAGAAATGGATAATGAAACTTTGTCTTCGATGAAGGTTGTAAATTCAAACCTCACAGACGATGATTTCATTTATAAAATAAAAGGGAGAGAGTAAGAATATTGATGATAGTTATTACATTCACATGATATAATTATAGTATATAGATGATAATGGAGTTATTATGGTCATTTGGATATAGTATTTTAGGAGAAGACAACAATAGAAAGGAACATGAAACAAAAATGAGAGAAATAAAATGTGAATTTACCTCTTGAATCCACCACCTTGAGAATCTCTTTAAAAGAATGGGTTTTGGTATTTTGGAAATACAATGAGATTCTTGGACATGGAAAGTGACTAAATAAGTTTATTTGAGCATAAATTTTAGGATATTCATGGCTTAGAGGAGTGAGGAGAAGGGGGAGTGTGGGGGGGGGGGTTATAGTGGAAGAGAGGAGTGAATTTTGAATATTTTACTCATTATTTTATTATTTCTCTCAAGACAACCAATAATGATATTTCATGTGACTCATAATAGTAATAAGTGCATGTGAGTTCAAACCAAGTGGACTTATATCACTCATGATGTCATAAATAGTGTATTTAATTGATAATTTGTATATATGGTATTTTACCATATTTCACTATTCATAGAGGAGGAAAAATTGTGTTTAACAGTTAGATTATAAGTAGTGTTTTCTTGTATGGACTTAGTGTTTCATGTATTCATTATTTATTTTCAAAACTTTGGGTTGTTACATTCTCTCCACCTTAAAAAAATTTCATCCTTGAAATTCACAGAATGTTGCCTCATAAAAAGATTTGGGCAAGTCTTCCTCATAAGATCCTCAGGCTCCCATGTTGCCTCTTTGATTTTATGATTTCTCCAAAGTATATTTACTAGATGAGTTATCATATTCCTAAAAACTTTTTCTTTAGTGTCCAAAATCCGGATGGGCTCTTCACAGTATGATAAGTTAGGTTCCAATTCTATACCTTCAGAAGTGAGGACATGCATTAGGTCTGACATGTACTTTCTTAGTAATGAGACATGGAACACATTGTGTACTTTGGACAGGCTAAGTGGCATATCCAAACAATATGAAACAAATCTAATTCTCCCTAGAATTTCAAAAGTACCAATGTACCTATGGATTAGTTTCCCTTTCTTCCCAAATCTTATAACACCCTTCCATGGAGATACTTTCAAGAAAACGTGACCACCCACTTGAAATTTTAGATCCTTCCTTTGATTATCGGCATAGTTCTTTCATCTTCTTTGTGCTATTTTGATATGAACTTGAATAGTATTTACCTTTGCTGTTGTTTCCTCTACAATCTCTAGACCCACAAGCTTCCTTTCTCCAACTTCTTTCCAACAAGTTGGTTTACGACATCTCTTTCCATACAATGATTTATATAGCTCCATTTAAACACTTGAATAGAAACAATTATTTTAGGAAAACTCAACTAAAGGTAAGTATTGATCCCACATAACTTGGAAGTCAAGGGATCATGATCTAAACATGTCCTATAAGGTTTGGATCATCCTCTCTAATTGCCTGTCAGTTTGTGGGTGGTAATAAGTACTCAATCAAAGTTTGGTATGCAATGCTTTCTGAAGGAGTTTAAAGAATTTAGATGTAAAACTCTTGTCACAATTAGACACAATTGAGAGAGGTTCCCCATGAAATCTCACAAATTCATTGATATAGAGTATTTCTAGGTGATCCAGTGGAAAATAATTCCTTATAACAAGGAAATGTTCAGATTTTGTAAGTTGATCTAAAATTACGCATATAACATCATTCTTCATTGGATTTTTGGGTAATACAAGGAAAAAATCCATTTTAACATCATCCCATTTCCACATAGAAATAGGTATAGGTTACATGACTCCTTTTTGATGTTGCCTTTCAGCCTTCACTTATTGACAGACTAAACATCTTGATACATAATCGGCAATTTCACTCTTCATGTTATCCCACTAGAAATGTTCCTTCAAATATCTATACATCTTAGTGCTACCTGGATGTATTGAGAAATTCGAACTATGGTAATCATCCAATAACTCCCTCTTTAGCTCAGTTATATATGGGACACAAAGCCTCTTACCAAATTTCAGAATTCCATCTTCACATATGAAGTCAACCAACTTCCCTCTTTCACAACATTAATTTTATTTTACAGGTTATCATCATCAGGCTGAGAACTTTTAATCTTTTCTAACAAAGATGGTTGGGCTACCAAATGAAAAAGTAGTGATGTTTCACCTTATTTTATAATTACCATATCCATCCTCACTATATCCACATAAAATGATCCTTATCAATCCTCATTTTTTGAGAACCCCATGATCCTTCCTACTCAATACATCAACTACCTTGTTTTCCTTTCCTGGGTGGTAGTTTATTTTACAATAATAATCCTTCAGTAGTCTGATCCATCATCATTTCCTCATGTTCAGTTCCTTCTGTGAGAATATATACTTCAGGCTCTTACGATTAGTATATATCTCACATTTTTCACCATAGAGATAATGTCTCCATATCTTCAGAGCAAAGATTACAGCTTCCAACTCAAGATCATGTGTGGGATAGTTTTGTTCATGAATTTTTAACTTCCTTGATTCATAGACAATAACTCTATCATTCTGCATAAGGACACAACCAATTCCTTTCTTTGATGCATCACTATAGATCACAAACCCATCATTCCCCTATAGTAAGGTTAGGATCAAAAAATTCACAAATCTCTTCTTCAACTCTTTAAAACATTCCTCACATTCCTTTTTCTATACAAACTTAATACCTTTATGTGTAAGCTTGGTCATTGGGTTGGATAAACATGTGAATTTATGAATGAATCACTGATAATAACCTGTTAAACCAATAAAACTATGTACCTTAGTTATGTTTGTTGGAGTAGGTCATTATTTCACAACCTTAGTATTCATAGGATCAATATATATCCCATCTTTAGAGACAATGTGGCCTAGAAAGGAAACTGATTGAAGCCAAAATTCTATCTTTCTAAACATCCCATAAAATTCATTTCTTCTAAGAGTCTTCAGAATAGTGCGTAAGTGATTTTCATGATCTTCATAGATTTTAGAGTATACCAAGATATCATCAATAAACATAATCAAAAATTTATCTATATATTCTTTGAAAACTCTATTCATTAGATCCATGAAAATAGAGGGTGTATTAGTTATTCCAAAAGGAATTACTGTAAACTCATAATGTGCATACCTGGTTCAAAATGCTATTTTTGGAATGTCTTACTTCCTCACAAACAACTGACGATATCCAGATCAAAGTTAAATCTTCAAAAAATATTGAGCTCCATGAAGTTGATCAAATAAATCATCAATATTAGGTAGGGGATACTTTTTATTTATTTTTATAGCATTGATCTCCCTATAGTCAATACAAAACCTCATATATCCATCTTTCTTCTTAATGAAAAGAGCATGGGCTCCCCATAGAGAAACACTAGGGAGAATAAATCCTTTATCACTCAATTAATTTAGTGGTTTCTTCAGTTCCACTAATTCCACAGTGTCCATTCTATAAGGAGTCTTTAATATAGGCATTGAATCAAGAATTAAGTCAATGTAAAACTCAATTTCCCACTTTGAAGGATATTCAGGTAAATCCTCTGGAAACACATCAACATATTCTTGCACAATCGATACATCCACTATCTAAACATTACCTTCCTCACCCATAGTTATTGTATTCCCTTCTTCCCCAATAATTGAATTTAGCAGAGCTACTGGGGGTAGATCTAGATGAGAATCAAAGGGTGATGTTTCTACCCTAAAGATAAAGGATTCCACATCATCCTCAAAATTTGTAACCTTCTTCCTCTTGTAATAAATTTTCACATCGTGGTTTGAAATCCAATCTATACCAAATATTATATAAAATTAAATCATGGGTATGAAAATAAAATCAATAGATAAATCACGTTTATATTCCATAATGGGGACTTTCTAACACAACTTTGTTGCAATGATACTTCCCTTAGGAGTTTTGAATGACAACTACCTTAATAAATCAAATTGGAAATATCTAATTTGCATAGAAAACTATGAAGATATGAAAGAATGCGATGATCCAAAATCAAATAAAGTATTGGATAAGTTTGAGGAAACGATTAATGTACCTGCCACCACATCATTAGGAACTTCAATATTAGTGGTTGTGATCGTACAAGATTTTCCTTGATCCCTTAGACTTTTCTATGGAATGTTTCCTTGATGCTTTGGAAAATCATTATTGTAGTGTCCCATATCCCGAAAATTATAGCATTGAACATTAATAAATTCTTTCTTCCCCTTGAAATCACCAGAAAGATGGCCTTTCTTTCCATATTTTTAGCATACTCCTTTTCCTTTTATGTACGCACCATGTTATTTCCTTCCTCAATTATCACAGGGTGGAAATTCAAATATTCTCTTCTTCCCTATTTTCTTATTTCCTTTTCCAGAGTTTTCAAAAACCCTCTTCTTCTATTTCTTTCCCTTAAAGTCATAAGAATTAGATAATTCCTTTTCTATCTTAATAGTACATGAAACTATACATTCATATGATGAAAACCTTTGGGAGACTAGTGCCTATAAAAGGAATGGATTTAGGCCATAAAAAATAGATCAATTTTTATCCTTGTATTACCTATGTAGTCCAAAACATGCCTTGATAACCTTGTAAAGTTAGCTTCATACTTTGCAACATTCTCATTTTACTTTGCCTCATATTCAGAAACTTCCTTTCCATGTTCGCTTGCTATTCATGAGGATAGTATTTCTCTATGAATATTTCATTAAATTCCCTCCATTCCATATCTTATATATCTTCCTCATACTTTGTGTTTGGATTAATGACCACCACTGATATACATCTATTGATAGAAGATAAACTACCATGATGACATTCTCTCTTTAGTTACATCTCAATGTGAGAAATATCTTCTCTAGGGAACATATCAACTGTTCAGCTAAAAATGGGTTCGTAGTCCCATTGAATGATAGATATCATTGTCACATAAAGAGATCTAACAAATCTCCTCCATGTTTTGGATTCAGATGCTCCATACGGGTAAGGTTATTTTTCACAAACTGAGTAAGTTGTCCCAGTATAGTTATAAGCTGCTCTACACCAGTCGCAACAACAGATCCAACATCATTATCTAATTTCAGAGGGAAATCCCTACATGGGATACGTGTGTTCATTCATTTTCCATTTCTTTCATTAGGAGCCATTTCTAGATAATGGTATACACTAGATTAGGTTATGAATCATAATTTATAATCTTAACTTAGTAAAATACTTAGCATAAATTGAAATCCTATGCATGGAGAATCCCATAATCTAAAAAATGGTTTCCTTGAGAAAAAATTTACATTTAATCCTTCATAATGTCTTATATAGAAAATGTGAGTTATCCTAAGAATATCCCCTAGGAGTTTCAAAACAGGTGCGCAGTAAGGCCTATTTTCGTGTACCAGGATACCTCAGGTCAAGTACAAAACTCCTTGTTGGAGTGTTCACTCTTAGGTACATCTATGCTAGAAACACATCCACTTGTTGTATCCAAACATGGATTTATTTTCCAAAAATATCCATATAATATATTACTTACCAAAATACTAGGATATTATTATATGTTTATCCTCAAATACTATCTTAGGGATTTGTTCCCTAATCTAGGTTTTATAAATCTAGTTTCCAAGTTTTATATTAAACTTTCTTTGATACAACTATAAAGACCTGACCATAGTTGCCTAGAGCTGGTTTTTTATTACAATACATTTGCATTATTACAAGAAAGTAGTATCATGAAGGAATGAATAGTTTAGTAGTTTTAGAAACAAGATACATATATAAGTTCAACATTACATCTTTAAAGGAAAAACAACACTATTTTATTCTATTATAAACATCCATGCCTCCTAGATTATGCCTGTAAGTCACTCATAACTCACTTCTTCATATCCTAGGAAAATGAAACATAAGAAAGAGGTGAGCTTAAATGCTCATTAAGGGTATGAAATACAAAAGAATATAACATAAACATAAATATTAGGCATGGTGAATAATTTAAAAGACATGCCTTTAAAAATAATAAAATTTAACACATTATGTCTGGAATATGAGTCGAGTAAATAATGCCATAATTAAACATAATCAAGGGTATTATACTAGTAAAATAACCATATGAACTTTAAATTAATAGCTTAATAATGAGGGAAATACATATTCTAGACATTCTTAAATATATCATCAAGGCCTCATGCAAGACGTCTAAAATGATTAAGGCCTTGGCCAAAACCATAACTCAAAATGGGCGAGGCCTCAGCCAAGTCCACATCTATTTGTATCATAAGACCTACCGATGCATCAGGGCGATATAACCGACCCCACCCATTACTTAATAAGTCAAATGAATTCCTCATATGAGTGGGTATAAACATAAACAACACATACATTCATATTTAAACTCACATATGAAATGTAAATAACTTTCCCTGAACATTAGCTTAAACACTAACAATTTTGATTAAATTTGGTGAATGGTTTTTGGAGAGAAAATCCAAAATCAGACTAGTCATAGAACATCCAAACAAATATGGTATATGAATTCATAAATTACTAATTCCAATAATATATAAGAATTAACAATAGTATTGAAACAAATTAAAATACTTTTATAAAATCATTCAGTAATTATTGAGATAAATACTCTTTTTTTGAAAGGAAGAGTTATTTTGGAAAAGTGTTTGTATAAAACCAGAATTGAAGTAAGATATTATTTTCATAATAAAATGAGTTATTTTAGAAAGATAATGGTTGATAAAAAATATTATAATGTTCCCTTGAAATTAGGTAAGAATTTGAGAAATTCCCTTGAACTGGTCTTGTATTTCAGAAATAATTTTGAAAGTTCCTTTTAAAACGTGTTACTAACCATAAAACAAGGAAGGATTCTGGTTGGAAAACATATATATAACACTAAAACAGAATTTATACGGAGTAAATATTAATACATAATAATTTCATTGATTTAATTAGACAATAAAAGTAACCTGAATGAAAATGGAGGTTTTGGTGGAAAACCCTTACCTTAAGTCCCAATGTGTTTCACTCTTGAACTTAAGGTACTGGAATATGAAATTAGACTTATTAATAACTTAATTAAGAACCTATTATAAATTTATTTAGTTTATCATGATTTTATTAAGTTCATTATGTCCTTATTGATTAGTTATAAGATTGAATTCTGTCATTATGGAGTGTTCGTTTTCTTAATTTTCATAATTGTTCACTTGTTTTTATGTAATGGAGTTCATGGGGAAATGGATGTAAATATCCAGAATTGATTTTACATATTAATTATGAAAATAAATAGGTGTTATTTGTAATTTATATCATTTAGTTACATGTAATGAGTATTAATCATTAGATGAAATATTAATGACATTCACATAAATTATTTTAGTGGTATTTTAGTTATTATGAACTAGTTTGGTAATATGATTTAATAATATTTATGTATACTGGTTCCTGAATATTAAATAGGTTATAATAAATATATTATATTCTGGTTAAACCATCAAAATGGGTTCATGACCAGAAATGACGGAGAAATTGAGAATGAAACTTCCTCGTCCACAGAGGTTGTAAATTGAAACCTCACTGCTGATGATTTCATTTATAAAATAAAAGGAAGAGAGTAAGAATATTGATGATGTTTCTTCCATAAACATGATATAATTACAGTATATAGATTATACTGGAGTTATAATGGTCATTTTTACAGAGGAGGTTAGGAGAGGATAACAATATAAAGGAACTTGAAATGAAAATGAAAGAAATAAAATGTGAATTTACCTCTTGAATCCACCACCTTGAGAATCTCTTTAAGGGAAGAGTTTTTGGTATTTTGTAAAGACCAAGAGATTATTGGATGTGGTGAGTGACTAGGGATGTGTATTTGGGAATAAATTTTAGGAACTTCAAGGATTATAGGAGTGAGGAGTAAAGGGAGTAGGGGGGTTATATTGGAGGAGAGGAGTGAATTTTAAATATTTTACTCATTATTTTATTATTTCCTTCAAGACAACCAATAGTGTTGTTTCATGTGACACTTAATAGTAAAAAGTACATGGGAGTTCGAACCAAGTGTCCTTAAATCATTCATTATATCATAAATAGTATATTTAACTGATAATTTGTATATACGGTATTTTACCATATTTCACTATTCATCAAAAATTCAAAAATTTCAAAAAGATCCTAAAAATTCACCCTAACAATTTTTTGATGTGTTAAATTAAAAAATGAAATCAATTTTTAAAAAATAATTTTCTAAATATGATTAATTTAATTTTTAAATAAAATCATAGTTTATTTAAAAAATAACCATTTTAAAACTATAATTCATTTTATATCACATTGAAAAATTAATCAAGATCTGATTATATTGTAACCTTAAGAAAATAAAATAATATTATTTTCTACTATTCATAAGTGTCATACTACTATTCACATTACTATTCATAAGGGTATGTTACTTTTCACCAAAAATAAAGTTGGTTCCATCAGACTCCAAATGACTTACTAGTCACAACTCTAGATGACTGTTTTTCAAAATTCAAAACATAGAAGAGGAAAAGTTGTGTTTAACGGATAGATTATAAAATATGTTGTTTTGTAGGGACTCAATGTTTCATGAATTCAAAATTTATTTTCAAAAATCTTAGTTGTTACTGTAGAGGAGTGTTGTGCATAATAATTTTCACAGATATAGAGAAGAAGAAAGAAAAATAATTTCCATAGTAAAAGTTTAAGAAGAGTAATGGAATACTTGAAATATTTAAATTCAAAGAATAATAAGAGAAAAAACACACTGGTTTGTGTTTAATCATCACAGTTTTATTTTTTGGTGAAACAATAGTCACATTTTTCTTTAATATTGAAGAAGTATGGGATAACTATAATATTATTGGGAGAAAATTATCATAGGAGAAGGATAATCCTTTACTTAATAATAAAAAACCAAAATTAATTTTTTTAGGATACTTTTTATAAAATCCCAACCCAAACCACCAGGTTTGAGCTCAAGATACATAATACCTCATACAAAAATCCCCATACACAAGAGGATACCTACTAGTAGTGAGGGTACGAACAATGTCAATGGGGAGACTATACCCTCGGTATCACAGATATACACCAAATATAAATAAAATGTAAAAAAACTTATCATAATAAATGAGGAAGAAAAATTATCATAATGTAATATCTAATAGAACACATGTTATACAAATAAATAATTTAGGCTCCTAGTGTGGAAATCCAATCATAGTATATGGAGTGCAAGAAAATAAATGAAATAACACTACAAAATCCTTTGGGGAACATATCAGCACTGATCCCAACTCTATTCTCCTTGGCTCAACTATCTACCACAAGCTGCTTCCCCCTACTTGGATCCCTATACATGAAGTATATGCACGAATCAAGATGCTCATGTAGGGTGTGAGTAATAAAACCTAACAAGAAACCAACATGCATCCTTAACATGTTATCATAAGTATAATAGGTGTATTCCATGATAATAATAAATATTCAAGAAAGTATAAAAAATCATATACTAAGAACCCATGTGCTAACCAAGCCACCATGATCCCCAACTATACCTACCTTGGATCCATGCAATAAGGATAATCAAAAGATTTCAAAAGTAATAAAGAACTATCTACAAGGTTGGTGACAAGTTACTCAACATCCTCAAGGAATTTAGTGAACATGCTACTTGGTAACCAGAAGGCATCGAGTTCTTGAACATTAATCGTTATCCACAAGGCATCATGTTTTGGATTGGGCCATAATTATTTCATGATCCTACCCTATGTATGAGTCTACCATCACCATTTTTGCATGTTATGAACACTCCCCCTCTAAGGGGTAATCATACAAAATTGGTCCACTTATTACAAATTTTAAGACAATACCTCCAAGGCATGGTAAATACTCATAACATGATAGATCACCATAAGACAATAATAACACATCATCATGAGAATATAGAAGCATAATATATAAACATGTGATAAAAACCAAGCATGGTAATGAGCTAATCTAGAAATAATCATGCAATCGAACATCATATATGGATCTGTCAGGACACACACACACACCAACAAGCAAACACAATCAAATATGGTTAACAAGATATTCGATAAAAATATAAAATCACGGAAAAAAGAGTATAAACGGACCTTAAAAGGTTAGGAACTTCCTTCCTCAAGGTATTTTATAAAGTAATCTAAGTTTTTCCAAAGGATCAAATCCCAAACCACATCACACACCAACAAAAAAATAGATAAAACCTAAAGAATTTATAACTTGGATTCTAGTCCACCAGGAAGGAGGTTTAGAAAGGAGTAATAAGAAGATTATATGTCAAGAAGGGTGGTTCAAGGCTCACATACCTCTTGGATCCTATCAAAAAAATATTTCCAAAGTATGTTGAAGGATATGACACCAATTTATCAAATCCAATTTTGATTGTATAATTGATCATGAATTCCTTATAAATTTTGGAAAGGAACCTTGGGTCTAGCCAATGAACATAGATCCATTATCAATATATCAATATATCAATATAAAATATATTCAAGATGAGATTAAAGTAGAAGAGAGTCTCAAGATGATAAATCTATGAAAACTTACCCTAAAACATATACAGTTCATTAGAGATCTATCTTCAATAAAAGGGGATGTCATTGACACATATAAACATCCAAAATTATAGAAAAGTTCAATGTTTCTATAATTAGTTGGAATGGGAATACATTGATCAGGAAATGGAATATTGTATCTATGAAACGTCTCATGAGAAAAGAGGTAGATCAAGAATAAACCCAATAATTGAGGTTCTTACAACACATATATAAATTATAAATCTTTAACACACTCTGATTCACTGAAATATAGCTTTAGAGGATAATTATCATCGGGTAGGGCTAAAGACATCTCAAAAGTAAAGAGGGATTCCTATAGAAATATGAAATGGTTAAAATGAACTAGAATTGGTCATTAAGGGGGATTTCAGATTATTAATTTCACATACATAGATTTTGGTCACATGGTTTGTCAAACCATGAGCCAACTGTTCACCCCTATTCAAGATTATGTAATATCTACATAGTTTTAAAAACCATACGCTAACCATGAGAGGCATTATGATTCTTTTTGGGAACCCACATGGTCTGAGAAAATGTTTTTCCAAACCTTGTACCAACCATGATCTTAGACATCAAAGGGTATTGTATAGTTTTTTATAGGGATGCACAATTTTTAAAACTGTGTTCCACCCTAGGTGATAATAACACATGGTGCATGGTTTTCTTGTAGAATCATCATGGTTTAGAAAAACTGTTCTAAAACCATACACCATTTAAAATTACTCTAAAACTCTCTAAAACCATATTAAAAACCTCAGAACTTATCGTAACTAATTCAAGGTTCAAAAACATAAAATTAAATGTATAAATTAATATGTAATGTACCTGAAAAATTTGAGGCCATTAAAATATTCCTATCAAAATACTTATCATCCTCGAGAAGGGTCTCTAGGAATCATGGTTGAACAACTCAATATACTAAGACTGAACATCCATATCCCACTCCTAAGTCACCTCATGTATTCTCCCATGAAGCTATAGAATCCAAACGAACTGTACTATATTCTCTCAAAAAACTTTCTCACTCTAGTCTATAATAAATACTATGCACTCTACATATGATGCATTATAATATATCTCAACATCCTCACAGTTGATGAAATGCATGTGATCGAGCACATACCTCTAGATCTGAGACATATAAAACACATCATGTATAACTCAGTATAGATAAGGAACATATAGATGGTATGACACAATAAAAATCTTCTTAGTGATCTAAAAATAGTCTAATATAGTGTGGAGATATATTCCCTTACTTTCTCTCAAATATCGATGGCCTAACTGAGGAGTCACTCTTAGAAAATCTTGGTCACCTATATCAAACTCCAAAGGTCCTCTCATGTGGTTGGTATAAGATATATTATTTATCTGATCCATGATCAATATCTTATAAATTATATACACTCTCTTGGAGGTATCATATACCATAATATGCCACACAAATGCTATGACTGTCCGTTTATGATGAAATACCAAATAATATCTTCCAAAACATTAGTCGTCCTCTATGAATGTTCATCTGTCTAGGGATAATACACTATGATCGATCTCATATGACCCCATAAGGTCTTCTACAAGCCATTCCAAAACTGATATGTAAAACATGAATCTACATTAAATAAAATTCTCAACTGAACTCCATGAAAGTGTATAATATGATAAACACACAACTTTCCCAGCTCATCTACTAAGTGAATCTAATGGATCAGTAAAAAATGAGGAACTTTTGTTAGCTGATTGATAATTACTCAAACAGATTCATGAATAATTGAAGTCCCATGTATCCTCATCAAAAATTATATCATGAAATCCTCCCACTTCCACACTGTCACATGAAGTGGTTTGAGAAAACCACTAGGATTCTAGTACTCAACCTTTATCATGTATAAATTAAGGTATTGGGAAAAAAAATCCAATAGTGCCCCTCTTCATACCTAGAAACCAAAACTTCCACCTAGAGTCATGTTATATCTTTATCACTCTAGGATGTACCACCCACTTAGAGGTATTGAATTCACTCATAAACTCTTCCTTGATCAAAGTAGGGGTTACAACTATCCTATGTACTAGGATCCCATCATCACCGTCCAATGACTACCCAGGTATCGAGTCACCTCCTCATAGTAGTTACAACATCACAATACACTCTAGGATGAATCAATGAATAATATTCACCTAGTTTAGTATAGAATATGTAACCATGAAATGAGAACAGGTCATTGATCCCTGGTCCTTTGAATCTTTCATTTTCCATTTGAACAATAAGCTCATCAGTCACCACTATTCCTATGAAGGTCATCCACCAAGCCTCTAAGATATCTATGTGTTATGGATAAGAGGATCTAAATTAAAATTATATTTACTTAATGAATATTCCATCTCAAATTTAAATTTTTTTTGGAACTCTACTTAGCACCTATGTATTAGATTTAGGTCCCGCAGTGTGAAGATATAATGAAGGCTCTTATTGTCTATGTAGAAAATAAACCTATCAAAAAAGTGATAATGATACAAACACTTAAAATCATGGAACATGAATACCAAATCCAATTTATGTGTATGATAGTTCTTCTCACGGGGTTACAAATTACATGAGCCATAAGCTACTACCCATTCCCTCTTTATCAAAATTGTCCCAGTATAACTCCTAATGCATCATAAAATATGACACAACCAACCCCTAGATCAGGAAGAATCAACACTGGAGATGTATCCAACATTTTATTTAGGTCAAGAAAGTCCAAATCATAATAATTAAACCACTAAAACTTCAACCCTTTATTCATCATCACTATCATTGGTACTGATAAATGGAGGAAGTCCTTGATAAAACACTAATAACACCCCATTAAACCAAGAAAGACCCTGATATAAAACACATTTCAGGGATTTTTATTGGACATCACAACATCCAATTTATCAAGTTCCACTTATATTCCCATATTATAACCCACATTTACCAATAATTTTAACTTCTTGATCCAAAATTAAAACTTTGAAAACTTGGCATAAAGTCAATGTGCTCAAAGTATAATTAGAACCATCTTATGATATATGGAATGTTGCTCTGGGGTTGATGAGTATATGTAGATGCCTCCAATGAACACCAGGATGAATTATTTAGAGTTCCATGCTGCATGGTTCCCCCAATTGGGCATCAGTGCCTTTGCACCGACCTCGACTTCTTTTCTCCGGTGGTCTTAGTAGACTTCTTCACCCTTCTGCTTCGTTAATCATTTTGCACCTTGCCTCCTTCTTGATTCCAATGATGCTGTGATTATCCCTTCATCATTCGATTGATGCATCTTTTTCTCCTTGCTATTTCCAAGATCTGGCTGACTCTGGGTCTGGTGAGGTTCGAAGTGCTCTTTCTACGTTTTGGGGACTTGCGAGTGGCAGAATCATAATTCTTGCAATATACATAGTTCATATTTACCTTTGGATATGTTTTTAGATCTTCACAACACCGAGTTGGATCGTTTGTGTTTTTTCATCGGTGTTCCATGCTCCCGGTGGTGTGATGGTGAAGGACTCCGAGTGGCTCGGGATCCTTTGAGCGGTGGTATCTAATGGATCAATAGGTATGAAGATTATGTTTTCGGGGTCGCTTTCATCATGCTTGTTGTGATTCTTTGGTTTCTTCCTGCTCGGGATGTGCTTTTGTTTCTGTTTTATGGGTGACTTTGTTACCTTTAAAGGTTTTGATTTCGGTGATGTTTTGCGATTTAGACTCTTTGGATTGAGTTTTGGTGCTTGGTTTTCTTTGTTTTCTACTGTTTTGGTTTCCTTAGTGTGGTTTTCAGGGGCGATTCATTTGAATTCCATCCCTTTTTTCATTTGGTCTCAATGTCTCTGTTTGATCTTGACCGGCTGATTTATTTGCGAGTCCTTACTTTCCTTGTTACATTTGGTGCGGTGCAGCTTCTGCAGGTGTGTCTGGGTGGGAAGCGTCGAATGAGGGATGGGTGTGTTGACATCCATCATCCAGCCATTGGTCATCATTTTTATGGACTAATGGATTCTTTGATATTTACTTTTGCTCATTGTTTTTTTCTCTGACCTCGCATCACATCACGTGGCATTGCTTGATTTTCATGATTTGTCTGGGTGGGAGGCTCTTTTGAGAGAAGGGTGTTTTGGAGACTTTAATCTGGTTCTCCTCCACACTCCTATGATGGTTGGAGAGGTGCTATGACACATTGTACTGCCGTCACAGTGAAACTTATTAGCAGAGGGGGTGATGCAACATTTAGACTGATCTCACTTTGTACTATCCAACAAGTGGGGAAATGAGGATTTCACTTGTTCTTGCTTGGATGTTTGCTTTTTTTTTTGATCTTATAGTCCCATTTTGACCTTTTTATCTTCTTTTTTTTCTTAGTCATTTTCCCCTTTTATGTAATAGGTTCCCTCTTACATAGTTGTAAAAGTGGTTATTTTTTTCAATAAAGAGGGCTTGACCCTCAATATTTTTTTATTCATTAGATCCATGAATACTACAGGTGAATTAATCAGTCCAATTGACATCAAAAAGTACTCCTAAAGTCTATACATGCTTCTAAATTCCATCATCAATATATCCTACTCTAACTCATAATTGGTGATAGATCAATTAGAGATCAATCTTGGAGATCCAATGAGCTCCCTATGATTTATAAAATATATCATTGATCCTAAGAAAAGGATATATATTCTTCAATGTTACCTTATTTTTATTCTAATAATATATACAAAGTCAAATACTATAGTCCACCTTCTTAGAGAACAAGACATATGCACCCCATGATAATGTACTCAACCTGATAAAGCCCTTATATTCTATGTCCTCGATCTACTCCATGAACTAGTTAAATTTGTATAATTTCATTTGATAAGGGGGTACTGAAATATGCTACACACCTAGAACAAGATCTATCTCAAACTCAACTCCTCTATCTGGGAGATTTTTTGTAAAGTCATCCTGAACGATATCCTAATTGAGATCCACAACTAAAGGAAAAGACATGGAGGATACCACTAATCTTGTTGAAAGATCCAAGAATAAAATATGCACTATGATTATCCATATATAGCTCATTCCATTTCCCTCTATACCTATTCCAAACTCCCACTCACCTGTCATCACAATATTCTCTCCCTTAGGCAATGTTAACGATAACCATCTCTGATAGTAATCCATGTGGGCTCAAAAATTGGTCAGATAATCCTTGTCTGGAATCAAATTGAATCTTATTGTTTCTAGAATCATGAACTCCCATAGATTTCTATAACTGAATAAGAAAATAAGGTGCTCTGGGAATCTCTAAATATGGAAAAATTTTGTGCCCAATCGTGTATTGAGATAAAGCAATTGAGAAGACAACTTGACCAATATTTCAAGTCCAGTAATAACTTAGGTAGATAAAATGGAATGAGAATCACTGGTATCAAACAAAGTAATAGAAAATGCAGAAGTGATCAAGACCATTCCTCAAATAGTATATGGACCCTCAAAACAAAAAATAGGGGTTTGATCCAATGTATATACTTGGATTTCTTTAACTCCATGACCTTGTCCATGAGGTACATGAATTTACCGACTCATATTCTTTTGAGCATGCTGATTAGGAATGCAACCAGATCCCTGGATCATAGATCATGCCTATCCTATAACCCTATGAAGCCTTGACATTGATTCCCCCAAGAAGAACTATTGGAGAATCCCCATATAGACACACTACTAACACTTGGTCTGAAGTGTTGTATATAACTTGTGATAATGTCCGACCTTCCCATAGTTAAAGAACCATGGAACTCCTCTTGAGGGAGCGAAAGAATCCATACTATGATCCACCTAAATACCAGTAACATACTTCATGTCCCTAATATTCATCCTCCTGCTACCAAAGGAGGAACTCATCACAGTAGCAGGAGGTCCACCCACCTAAGAACTGAATGGTGGAAGAATCCTAACTTCTTGATCCTCTAGTACCTTTTCAATAGTCAAGGAGTTGTGAAGAATATATGGGTATGTCTCTAGTTTGAAACTAAAAACCAATCATCTGATATCACTACTACCAAATGAAGAATTAACAGCACTAGAATATGCCTTTATCAATGCTAAAAAAATGCAGACTACCACAATAGGGCTAAACGACCCAGTGTTTTATTAGAAATTTTAGAAGCCCTAATAAAAGACACCATTTAGAAACACTTCTATAAGTGTAGATAAATGAATCATTTATCAGATCTTCTAAAATAAATGATAAAGGGACCCTTTATCAATGCTTTTATAAGGGATGATAAAGGAAACCTTTATTAGTACTTCTACAAGAAATGATAAAGGATGCCTTCATCATCACATTTAGTAGCACTGATAAAGGAGCATACTACTATGTGATGTTACAACACACTACAACACCATATATAAGGCCCCAGCCTTAAACCTTACTTAATCTTGAGTTATTATAAGATTACACATTGAGGATCTTTTCAGGTTTAGAGTTTTAGAGAATTAGATCATAAAACTTGCATTACATTCCACATTTAAACAAAGTGGTTACATAAAAGATAATATTCATTTTTCCCATCAATGAAAACATATTTAAAATAAAACATGGATTCTTTCTTGACACTTCCTTGACATTATCATCATATCATGTACCATTCCCTTGACCTATGAAAAACATTTCAAAAACATGGGATGAGTATAAAAAGCTCAGTAAGGGTTATAAAAATATGGAAAGGAAACATGAGTTCATATATACATAAGAATGAAATCATAATTTACCCATAAAACAAAATCACTTTAACATACCTCATCAAATCATGAATAAATCATAGAAATCATAAGGCATAAAGGTAACTTGAGGCATTCATAACATTCTTACGTAGGGAGTAACCCTCTTGGTTATGTTTGGAATACCCATCACAGTATATTCCCTAAATCTCTTTGGAGAAACCTTAATGCTTAACTCCTTCGCGTTACCCAATGCATTGGAGAGCTATATCAGGCTTACCCTCCCTTAGTTTATCACAGAACCACCTGTCTTCATAATAATGCCCAAGAACCACAACATAATCGTATCACATAAAACATGCATAAAGGAAACATAACATTTCCAACTTTCAATCACAAGATATCAATACAAAACATTGATATACAAACATTATGAAAACCATTTTCAATACCAAAATAAAATAAAAGTAAAACATGGTATTTATTTTTCTTTTAAAAAAAGGTATGGCTTGTAGAGGAAGCCGAAACTCAAATAATGGTCACGGCGGTGGAGAAGTCGTTGTCGCTGCATACGTATGACAAAAACATTCCCTTTTGTTGTTTAGTAAAATACTTCGTATAAAAAAGATTCCTATTGGATAAACATAAAAGTCAAATGGGTTTATACACCGTATAAAAGATGTTTGTGTATAAAACAAAATATGCCTCAATGAATGGAGATTGAGATGAAGTCCCTTACCTCGGGTCCGACTTGACTCGATCATTCTTTAATCTCCTGAATAATAAACTTGAGTTAATTTCTACTTGATCTAGAACCTTTTTCAAGTTCATTATTTGTTTTATATCACTAATTACCATTTTATGAACACTATGTAATTATTTAAGTTAATAATGGTCGTTTTGTCGATCATTGGTACTTGAGTCAAAATTAAACTCTTCATAATTACGAGTTGTTCATGTGGTAAAATATCCATTATATCCAGAATTATATTCATGATGTATATATCATATATATCATATATATACAGTATATACATGCATTTATAATATTATATAATCATTTAGAGGTAAGAAATTAAATGCACCGTTCATGGAGACGGTAAGCCGTAAGTACGCATGAACACTACTTTCATTTCTATTTCGAATTTTATGGAATGGAATCATAATGATATAAAGGTATATTATAATTCCACTATAATATAATATATTATATCATTAATTAAATCCTTTATACGTCCCATACATGGCATTAACGAATCAAATCACTTTGAGGGGGCGGTAGTCCGCACTTCCTAAAATGAAGATATCGCGTTTACCCATAATGAAAACCATAAAGGTATGACATAAATGAAAAATACAGAAGCATAAGGAAAACATAAAAATATTATATATCATATATAAATATATTGACATCTTAATGGCCACCTTTGAAGGTGTTAGAAGAATATTGAACAATCATCGTTTCTTGAGGCAGAAATTCACCATCCACAGAAACCGTATGTTCTTTAACCATTAGATGTAGGTGTGTGTAAGTGTAGCTATAAAGATTCTTATAAAAACATCCTAGTATATTTAATATACTGGAGTTGTTACAAAATAAATGAATAAAAAGAGTTTAGGGGGTTGGAGAAGCAAAATAAAACATAAGAGCACAAGAGAAAACATTACCTTAAAAACGGGTAACTCTTTTTGATTTGAGCTCAAAGGCTTCCTTGGGAAGACTTCTGCCCAAAGTGGGGATTCTAAGATTAATAGAGGGATGTGGAGAGACAAAATGAGTAGGTTTTGGCCGATCCAAAGTCTTGAGAGGTGTGGGTAAGGAGGTAGAGGTGGGGGCCTTTTATAAGAGAAGAGGAGGGGCACTCTTGGAAAGTTACAAAATGTTACTTTATTTTCAAATGGGTTTTAGATTTTAAAGGTCCCACATTGATGTATTATGAGGATAAGGTGATAAGGGTTCTAAATATACTCATAAAATAGGACTTTGACAAGTTTTAGGTATAGTTTTAATATTATATTTTCATTTTATTTAAATCCTTTATTAATGTGGAAATCGTTGCATCATCATGATGTCATAAATATTTTAATTTATTTAATGTCTAAAAATTATGAAAAAATACGATTATGTAGGAAATATTTTTATCTTTCCAATGAATATTTATAGTCCATAATATCATCTATGTAGGAAAAATTAAAAATGTTTTACTCAGGTGATACATTCTTTGTTATATTTACTTTCTTTAATAAAAAAATAAGATAAAAAGTCACTTTCCCACAAAAGTGATTCCATGGGGTCTCCAAGATTGGCACAATGCATCCCATGGTCGTCCATGTGACAACCAGTAGCATTAGGACACATTTTAGTGTCATTTTTTATTATAATGATATTATTTTATTATCCTTAACTACCCGATTACTCATTAATCAAGATAATTAAAGATAATTACCGTCGTAACTATTCATAATGTCCAAAAACAAAAGAGTCTTGATTAAATAATTTGTACCTTATGATTACAAATATGTAATCAATTTTACCAAATTCCAAACACATAAATTGCAATAATTAATTTAAAAATAATTCCCATTGTCAAAACAAATAGCGGGTTTTTTTGAAACAATTTCTATGAAAAGTTTGGCATTAATTTATGCCCAATTACAAAGTGAAATTAATCCTAATGACTACCATTGGATTAAATGGTAAACATATATTCAAATTACACTATAATAACAATTAAAAAGATAATATAACCATATAATTAAATTAGATGAAAAAGCAGTTTTGATGTAAAATGCAGTATTTTTTCACTATTCATTAAAAAATGAATATTGTCAGAAAAATACCAAAAATTTATCCAATGTAAATTTCAATGTCCCAATAATATAGAATATGTTTATTTTGAAAAATAGGGCTTATAAAATTTTCAAAATTTTGATTTAAAAATGGTTTTCCATCAAAAGGTAGTAAAACAATCTTTTAAATATATTAGTGTATTCCATGCTTAATATTGGATTTATTCTCATTTTAAGCCTCTAAAACAGTATCTAATTCATTAATAGACTTAGATAAAAATATATATTATTCATTACTTACTTGGGATGTTACATCCTTCCCCCTTTAGAAAATTGTATCCCCACAATTTATTTACTTATCGAATAAGTGGGGGCATTTAGCGCTCATTGCATTTTCAGATTCCCATGTTGCCTCTTCAATCATGTGGTTTTTCCACAAAACCTTTACCTGATGAATCACCTTATTCCGTAACACTTGCTCCCTATGGTCAAGAATCTGGACCGGTTGTTCCTCATAAGATAGGTTCTCTTCCAGCTGAACTACCTCTGGACTCAAAACATGAGATGGATCTGGCATATACTTTCTCAACATCGAAACATGAAAAACATTGTATACCTGAGATAAACTCAGAGGTAAAGCCACTTGGTATGCAACTGATCCAACTCTCTCCAGAATTTCATATGGTCCAATGAACCTTGGACTCGGCTTTCCCTTCTTACCAAATCGCATCACACTTTTCCATGGTGAAACTTTGAGAAAGACATGATCACCTACCTCGAAAGATAAATCCTTCTACCGGTTATCCACATAACTCTTCTGCCTACTCTGAGCTATTCTCATGTGTTTCTATATCAGATGAACTTTTTCTACCAACTCTTCTACCAATTCTGGTCCCATCAGCTTCCTTTCACCCACTTCATCCCAAAAATCTAGAGTTCGACAATGCTTCCCATATAACGCCTCAAATGGTGCCATCTGTATACTGGAATGAAAACTGTTATTATATAAAAATTCAACCAAAGAAAGTTGTTGGTCCCAACTTCCCTGATAATCCATCAAAAAAGCACATAGCATATATTCCAAAGTCCGAATTATTCATTCTGACTGCCCATCTGATTGAGGATGAAAAGCTGTACTAAAATTTAATTCAGTACCCAATGACTTCTGAAGGCCTTTCCAAAAGTTAGAAGTAAAACTGGGATCACGATAAGATACAATGGAGAGAGGAACTCCATGTAACCTAACTATCTCTTTATGATACAAACTAGAAAGTTGATCTAGTGAAAACGTATCTCATATAGCAAGGAAATGAGCAGATTTGGTCAAGCGATCAACAATAACCCAGATTGCATTATTACCTCACGGTGTCTTCGGCAATCCCACAATGAATTCCATGGATATATTTTCCCATTTACACACTGGCACTGGTAAAGGATGAAGCATCCCTTTTGGTAACTTCCTCTTTGATTTAACCTGTTGACAAGTCAAACACTTCACAGTAAAATCAGCAATATCTCTTTTCATCCCTTACCACCAGTAATACTCCCGCAGATCTTTGTACATCTTAGTACTGCCAAGATAAACTGAAAACGGAGAACTATGAGCTTCACATAACAACTCTCTCTTCAACTGTGAATCACAAGGCACACACAATCTCCTCCCAAATCTCAAAACAAAATCATTATCAATATTGAATTCAGGAATCTTACCCTTCTTAACCAACTCTACCTTTTTCTGCAACTCGCTGTCTTGCTTCTGTGCTTGCTTAATTCTGTCTGATAGAGAATATTTCACCGATACTTGAAACAAAAAAGAATGAAATCCTGCACCCACAACTTCTATGACAAATTTCATCAAATCCTTAACCAAGGAATCACGTTCCAAATGCAACATTGCTAATGAAGCATTACTTTTTCAACTCAAAGCATCAAACACTTTATTTTATTTTCCCGGATGGTAATGAATTGTACAATCATAATCCTTGATTAATTATAGCCATCTCCTCTGTCTCATGTTCAATTCTTTCTGAGTGAATATATACTTTAAACTTTTTTGATCGATATATATTTTACACTTTAATCCATACAAAGGATGCCTCCAAATTTTTAAAGCGAAAACAATAGCAGCTAATTCTAAATCATGTGTAGGGTAATTTACCTCATGAGTTTTCAACTAACGTGAAGCATAAGAAATTACCTGGTCATTCTGCATTAGGACACAACCAAGTCCTTTCAATGAAGCGTAACTGTAGATAATAAACTAACCATTCCTAGAAGGTAGTGCCAAAATTGGAGCATTCACCAATCTTCTTTTCAATTCCTGAAAACAATCATCACATTCTTTGGTCTATATAAACTTAACACCCTTCCGAGTTAGCTTCGTCATTGGACTAGATAACCGTGAAAAATATCAAAAAAACCTTCAATAATAGCCTGTCAAACCAAGGAAGCTACGAATCTCAGTTACATTTGTGGGTCTTAGCCATTCTTCAACAACCTTTGTTTTTTTCCGGATCAACAGTTATCCCATCTTTAGAAACAATGTGACCAAGGAAAGAAATTTGTTGCAACCAAAACTCACACTTTCTGAATTTCCCATACAATTTATTTTCTTTTAAGGTTTGTAAAAGAACCCTTAAATGTCTTTCATGCTCCTATTTAATTTTAGAAAAAACCAAAATATCGTCAGTAAATAGAACCAAGATTTATCACCTGAGTCAACTGAGCCATCACTGAAACAAAGTGTTCAATTCTGATTCTGACCATCTCAGGATGCCGATTCAGAAGGTTATTTCCTTCTGTATGCCTTCCTAGTGCTTCTTCCCTATTTCTTCTCCGGAAAACCATTCTTAACAAACATGTCTTAGATGAAGCAACATGGTAATCTTCAAATGCTATATCATTTCAATTTGACCATAAAAAAATATTTTTGGATAATCATTTAATAGAATTCGAACTCCTAAAGTTATCTAAACAGACCTCTGATACCAACTATAAGGCCCTAGCCTTAAACCTTACTTAATATTGAGTTATTACAGGATTACCCATTGAGGATATTTTCCAGTTTATAATTTTAGAGAATTAGATCATAAAACTTGCATTACATTCCAAATTTAAACAAAGTGGTTACATAAAAGATAATATTCATTTTTCCCATCAATGGAAACATATTTAAAATAAAACATTGATTCTTTCTTGACACTTCCTTGACACTATCATCATATCATGTACCATTCACTTGACCTGTGAAAAACATTTCAAAAACTTGGGATGAGCATAAAAAGCTCAGTAAGGGTTATAAAAATATGGAAAGGAAACATGAGTTCATATATACATAAGAATGAAATCATACTTTACCCATAAAACATAAGCACTTTAACATACCTCATCAAATCATGAATAAATCATAGAAATAATAAGACATAAAGGTAACTTGAGGCATTCATAACATTCTTACGTAGGGAGTAACCCTCTTGGTTACGTTTGGAATACCCATCACAGTATATTCCCTAAATATCTTTGAAGAAACCTTAACATTTAACTCCTTCGTGTTACCCAATTCACTGGAGAGATATATCGGCCTCACCCGCCCTTAGTTTATCATGGAACCACCCGTCTTCATAAGAATGCCCAAGAACCACAACATAATCGTATCACATAAAACATGCATAAAGAAAACATAACATTTCCACCTTTCAATCACAAGATATCAATACAAAACATTGATATAAAAACATTATGAAAACCATTTTCAATACCAAAATAAAAGAAAACTAAAACATGGTATTTATTTTTCTTTTAAAAAAAAGGTATGGCTTGTAGAGGAAGCCGAAACTCAAATAATGGTCACGGCGGTGGAGAAGTCGTTGTCGCCACATACGTACGAAAAAAACATTCCCTTTTGTCATTTAATAAAAAGCTTCGTATCAAAAATATTCCTTTTGGATAAAAATAAAATTCAAAGGGGTTTATACACCGTATAAAAGAAGGTTGTGTATAAAACAAAATATGCCTCAATGAATGGAGATTGAGATGAAGTCCCTTACCTCGGGTCTGACTTGACTTGATCGTTCTTTAATCTCTCGAATAATAAACTTGAGTTAATTTTTACTTGCTTAAGAACCTTTTTCAAGTTCATTATTTATTTTATATCACTTATTACCATGTTATGAACACTATGTAATTATTTAAGTTAATAATGGTCGTTTTGTCGATCATTGGTACTTGAGTCAACATTAAACTCTTCATAATTATGAGTTGTTCATGTGGTAAAATATCCATTATATCCAGAATTATATTCATGATGTAGATATCATATATATCATATATATCCAGTATATACATGCATTTATAATATTACATAATCATTTAGAGGTAAGAAATGAAATGCACCATTCATGGAGACGGTAATCCGTACGTACGCATGAACGCTACTTTCATTTCTATTTCATATTTTATGGAATGGAATAATAATGATATAAAGGTATATTATAATTCCAGTATAATATCATATATTATATCATTAATTAAATCCTTTATAGGTCCCATATATGGAATTAACGAATCAAATCACTTTGAGGGGGCGGTAGTCCGCACTTTCTAAAATGAAGATATCACATTTACCCATAATGAAAACCATAAAGGTATGACATAAATGAAAAATAAAGAAGCATAAGGAAAACATAAACATATTATATATCATATATAAATATAGTGACATCTTAATGGCCACCTTTGAAGGTGTTAGAAGAATTTTGAACAATCATCGTTTCGTGAGGCAGAAATTCGCCATCCACAGAAACAATATGTTCTTTAACCATTAGCTGTAGGTGTGTGTAAGTGTAGCTCAAAAGATTCTTATAAAAAAATCCTAGTATATTTAAGATACTGGAGTTGTTACAAAATAAATGAATAAAAAGAGTTTAGGGGGTTGGAGATGAAAAATAAAACGTAAGAACACAAGAGAAAACATTACCTTAAAAACGGGTAACTCTTTTTGATTTGAGCTCAAAGGCTTCCATTGGAAGACTTATTCCAAAAGTGAGGCTTCAAGGAGTAAGAGAGGGATGTGGAGAAACAAAATGAGAAGGTTTTGGCCGAGCCAAAGGCCTGAGAGGTGTGGGTAAAGAGGTAGAGGTGGGGGCCTTTTATAAGAGAAGAGGAGGGTCACTCTTAGAAGGTTACAAAATGTTACTTTATTTTCAAATGAGTTTCTGATTTTAAAGGTCCCACATTGATGTATTATGAGGATAAGGTGATAAGGGTTATAAATATACTCATCCAATAGGTCTTTGACAAGTGTAATTTATAGTTTTAACATTATCTTTTCATTTTATTTAAATCCTTTATTAATGAGGTAATCGTTGCATCATTATGATATCATAAATATTTTAATTTATTTAATGTCTAAAAATTATGAAACAAATACTATGATGTAGGAAATATTTTTAGCTTAACAATGAATATTTATAGTTCATAATAACATCTATGTAGACAAAATTAAAAATGTTTTTCTTAGGTGATACATTCTTTGTTATATTTACTTTCTTTAAAAAATAAAAAGATAAAAAGTCACTTTCCCACAAAAGTGATTCCATGGGGTCCCCAAGATTGGAACAAGGCATCCCATGGTCGGAAATGAGACAAACGGTAGCATTAGGACACATGTTGGTGTCATTTTTTATTATTATGATATTATTTTATTATCCTTAACTACCCGATTACTCATTAATCAAGATAATTAAAGATAATTACCGTCGTTACTATTCATAATGTCCAAAAACAAAAGAGTATTGATTACATAATTTGGACCTTCTGATTCCAAATATGTAATCCATTTTAAAAAATTCCAAACACGTAAATTTCAATAATTAATTTAAAAATAATTCACGTTGTCAAAACAAATAGCGGGTTTTTTTGAAACAATTTCTATGAAAAGTTTGGCATTAATTTATGCCCAATTCCAAAGTAAAATTAATCCTAATGACCCCAGTTGGATTAAATGGTAAAACTATATTCAAATTACACTTTAAGACCAATTAAAATGATAATCTAACCATATAATTAAATTAGATGAAAAAGCAGTTTTGATGTAAAATGCAGTATTTTTTCACTATTCATTAAAAAATAAATATTGTCAGAAAAATACCAAAAATTTATCCAATGTAAATTTAAATGTCCCAATCATAAAGAATATGTTTGTTTTTACAAATAGGGCTTATAAAATTGTCAAAAGTTTGATTTAAAAATGGTTTTCCATCAAAAGGTAGTAAAACAATATTTTAAAAATATTAGTGTATTCCATGCTTAAGATTGGATTTGTTCTCATTTTAAGCCTCTAAAACACTATCTAATTCATTAATAGATATAGATAAAAATATATATTATTAATTATTACTTGGGATGTTACACCATAAATAGGGCATACTGTAGTGTGATGTAACAAAACACTATAGCCCCAAAAATAGCTCTAGAAATTTGAAAAATTAGATAAAAAGAAATAATTTAAATAAAATAAAATTTACAACACAAATACAATAAAAAAACTATTATAGATAAAAAGAACACAATTGTATAAAATAAAAAACTGCCCCTTCCCAATAAAAGGAACAAACCTATATAAGAAAAGAATTCTTATGTTGATAATATATCAAGAAATAAATCAAATAGACATTGTTAATTTTAAACTTTGTGTCATACTAGGAACACTATGTATCAGATTGAGTTGTGGTTGATTCTTGCATGTCACGCCATTTATTGTTCATATTAAAGAATAATCTATTTGAAAATTAAATAAATAACTATAAGATAAAAATTATATATAAATTAATTATGTAATATTAGATAGAATGATGATAAAACAATCTAGCCTCATTTTCTTGATTTTGGCGATGTGATGCGCGTTTTAAAGTAAAATGACACATATAAATTGAAAAGACACACTTGGATTTATACCAGTCACACCATGCGTAATATTGAGTTTAGGTTGAGTCATACATATCCAAAATAAATTATATATTTTCCTTAAATTATCAAAGCAATCTGAATGTTCTTCCTCAGTTTTAAGTATGACACTTCTATTTTTTACTAATATATCATTTTAAATAGGAAACACGCCATTGATTCATACTAGTAATATCATGTGTGTGTTTGATGTGAGAATGATTCATACACATAAAATATGAATTATTAATCATTTTTATAAATTATCAAGGCAATCTAAAAATATTTTATTGTTTTTTAGTGAGTGACACTTTTTGAAATAAAATGTCAATTTTAAATTGATAAAGGGCACTTTCAGTCAAAATGAGAACATCATGTATCATATTGTGGTTTGGATGATTCCTAAATGTCATAAATGACTTATATGTTATTTTACTAAAGTATCAAAACAATTCAAATGAATTCTCTAGGTTTGGAGTAGATCAGTTGTCTTGTTTACTAAAATCAATGTCAATTTAAAAAAAAGACGCACTTGGAGTCATACCAGTCACACCATGCATATGATTGAGGTGATTTTGATTCCTAAACACCCTAAACAAAATATAGGTAATTTTACTAAATTATAAAAAAATATGAATGCATTTTCTCAGTTTGGAGTACACCACTTGTGTTTTTTACTAAAATGCCAATTTAAACAAAAAATATGCACATTGAGTAAAATCGGTCACATCATGTGTGGGTTTGAAATTAGAATAATTTCTATACATAAAAAATGAATTATTAATTGTTTTCATAAATTATCAAGATAATCTGATCATTGTTTCTTGCTTTTCATTGAGTGACACTTTTTTTGTACTAAAATTTCAATTTTAAACTGATAACAGATAATTTGAGTCATACCGGGAACATAATGTATTTGATTGATGTGAGGATTATTCTTACATATAAAAATGACTTATAGATCATTTTGTTAAAGTATAAAAACAATCCAAATGTTTTTATTGGTTTTGAGTATGTTAGTTATCTTTTTTAGTAAAATTAATGTCAGTTTTAATTAAAAAAATGCACTTGGAGTTATACCGATCACACCATACGTCAGATTGAGGTGAGAATAATTTCTACACATAACAAATGAATTATGGATCATTTTAAAAAGTATAAAAACAATATGAGTTCATTTAATGGTTTTTGTGTACATCACTTGTGTTTTTAACTAAAATGTCATTTTAAAATGGAAACATCTACTTTGAATCATTCCAGTCGCATCCCATATGGGTCTGATGTGATACTAATTTATATATGTAAAAAATGAATTATGAATCGTTTTTATAAATTATTAAGACATTATAAGCCTATTTTCTTAATTTTTAGTGAGTGACACTTTTTGAACTAAATTTTCAATTTTAAATTGATAACAGACACTTTGAGTCATGTCAAACACACCATGTACTTGATTGAGGTATAATTGATTACTAAAAATCATAAATTACTTATGAATAATTTTTATAAAGTATAAAAATAATATGAATTCATTTTCTCAGTTTTGAGTATGCCATTTGTCTTTTTTACTAAAATTAATGAAAATTTTAAATAAAAAGACGCACTTGGAGTCATACGAATAACACCATGCAATAGATTGAGGTTTGGTCAATTCCAACGTGTACAATATGACTTATGGATAATTTTAATAAATTATCAAAATAATCAGAATATGTTTCATTGATTTCAAGTATGTTAATTTAGTTTTTTTACTAAATGTTAATTTAAACTAAAAACAAACACTTTGAGTCATATCAGTCAAATAATGTGTGGGTTTGGAATGATACAGATTATTAAACATCAAAAATTAATTATGAATCATTTTACTAAATTATCAATACAATCCAAGTGCATTTTCTTGGTTTTTCATTGAGTGACACATTTTAAACTAAAAGGACAATTTTAAATTGATAACAGACACTTTGAGTCACACTGGGCACATCATTTATCTAATTGATGTGTGGAAGATTAATAAACATTAATAATTACTTATGGATAGTTTTACTAAATTTTTTAAAAAATCGAAATATATTTTCTTGGTTTTGAGTATACCAGTTTTCATTTTTACTAAAATTAATGTCAATTTTAAATAAAAAGACACACTTGGAGTCATACCGGTCACACCATGCATCAGATTGAGTTTTGGATGATTCCTACAAGTCCTAAATGACTTTTTAATTTTTTACTAAAGTTTCAAAATAATATAAATTCATTTTCCTAATTTTGAGTATGCAACTTGTGTTTTTACTAAAATGTCATTTTCAAATGGAAACATGCAGTTTCAGTTATACCGGTCACATCATCTGTGATTTTGATGTGGGAATAATTCATACACATCATAAATGAATTATTAATCATTTATCTAAATTATCATGAAAATATTAGCATGTTTGATCAATTTTTAGTGAGTGACATTATTTTGTACTAAAATGTCATTTTTAAACTGATAACAGATAGTTAGAGTCATAATGGGCACATAGTGTATCATATTAAGGTGAGGATGATTCCTATATTTCAAAAATGACTTATGGATCATTTTTATAATGTATCACAATAATAAAAATTAATTTTCTTGGTTCTGAGTTTTTCAGTTGTATTTATTAGTAAAATTAATGTCAATTTTAAATAAAAAACTCACTTAGAGTCATACTGATCATGCTGTGTGTCAGAATGAGGTGAGGATGATTCATAAATATCAAAAATGACTTATGGATAGTTTTAAAAAAGTATCAAAAGAATATGAATGGGTTTCTTCAATTTTGAGTACGTCACTTGTGTTTTTTTACTAAAATGCCATTTTAAAATTAAAACTCACAATTTGAGTCATGCCGGTCACATCGTGTGTTGGTTTTATGTGATAATAATCCTTAAATTTCAAAAAATTTATTGTGAATAATTTTAATAAAATATCAATACAATATGAGTTCATTTTCTCAGTTTTTAGTGAGTGATACTTTTTGACCTAAAATGTCTATTTTAAATTGATAACAAACACTTTGAGTCATATCAGGAACATCATATATCATATTGAGATGAGGCTTATTCCCACACATCAAAAATGACTTATGTATTGTTATTATAATTTATCAAAACAATCCAAATGCATCTTCTTAGTTTTGAGTATGTCAGTTGTTCTTTTTACAACAATTAATGTCAATTTTAAATAAAAAGACACACTTGGAGTCATACCAGTCATATAATTCATTAGATTGAGGTTATGATGATTCCTACATATCCCAAATTACTTATGGATAATCTTAATAAATAATCAAAACAATCCTAATGTATTTAATAGGTTTTGAGTATGTCACTTGTGTTTTTTTACTAAAATGCCATTTAAAAATAGAAACACAGACTTTGAGTGATACCTATCACATAATATGTGGTTTTCATGTGTGACTAATTATTATAAGTCAAAAAATATTTATCAGTAAGTTTCAAAAAAATTTAATACAATTCAAGCATGCTTTCTTGATTTTCAGTGAGTGACACTTTTTAAACTAAAATGTTAATTTTAAATTGATAATAGACACTTTGAGTCATACCGGGCATATAATGTATTGGATTGAGGTTAGGATAATTAATACAGTGCAAAAATGACTTATAGATCATTTTACAAACTATTAAAAACAATATTAATGTGTTTTATTTGTTTTGAGTATGTAAAATGTTTTTTTACTAAAATTAATGTCAATTTTAAATAAAATGATACACTTGGAGTCATACCGGTCACACTATAGGTCATATTGAGGTAAAGATAATTCCTAAACATCCCAAATTACTTAGGGATAGTTTTAATAAAGTATAAAATCCTTCCAAAATCCTCTGTTCGGTTTTGATTTTTCCACTTATGTTTTTTACTAAAATATCATTTTAAACTGGAAACAAGCACTCTGAGTCATACCAGTCATATCGTGTGTGGGTTTGATGTGAGACTTATTCCAATACATCACAAATAAATTATTAATCATTTTAATAAATTATAAATATGATCCAATCACATTTTCTCATTTTTTTATGAGAGACACTTTTTTTGTACAAAAATGTCAATTTTATACTAATAACACACACGTCGATTCATACAAAGAAAATTATGTATCAGATTGAGGTGAGACTAATTTCTACACATAAAAAATGACTTATGGATCATTTTACTAAAGTATAAAAGCAATATTAATTCATTTTCTTGGGTTTGTGTTTGTTATTTGTCTTTTTTAGTAAAATTAATGTTAATTTTAAATAAAAAAGATGGACTTGGAGTTATATCGATATCACAGTACGTTATATTGAGGTTCGTCTAATTCCTCCATGATTTAAATGAATTAATTATTGTTTTAATATGGTATAAAAATAACCATAATGAATTTTCTTGGTTTTGAGTACGTCACTTGTGTTTTTTACTAAAATTTCATTTTAAACTGGAAACAAGCATTTTGAGTCATAATGGTCACATCATGTGTTAGTTTGATAGGATATTGATTACTACACATAAAAAATGACTTGTGAATAATTTTAATAAATTATCATGATAATCATAGTGTGTTTGTTTGGTTTTACATGAGTTATGTTTTATGAACTTATATGTCTATTTTAAATTGATAACAAACACTTTGAGTTATAACAAGCATATTATGTGTTAGATTGAGGTGTGGTTGACTCATTCATGTAACAAATGAGTTTTGTAATTTTTTCTAAAATTACAAAAAAAAAATTAATGTATTTTCCTAGTTTTAAGTATGTGATTCATGTTTTGAACTAAAATGTTAATTATAAACTAAAAACATATCTTTCAAGTCATACCAGTCACACTTTGGATCAGATTGAGGTGCAGATGATTGAGTATGTGATGTGTCATTTTATTTCAACTATCTGCACCAAGACTAAAAAGAGATAAATGTTCCATTTGTATGGAAGAAGAAACCCTATGCTTCTTGAAATTCCTCATTCAAAATCACCATGTTTTCTATTTTATGGCTTGTTTTAGATGATTGAAGGAAAAATATGACTTCCCAAAATATTTGAGAAAATAAAAATTATCAGATAAAAATGATAAGTAAATTAACTTAAAAATAGTAGATAAAATGGTGAAAAATCAACTAAATAAGTAGTAGGTATTCACCTTTTAACGATGGTTGTATACATTGTTGAACCATTTTCTTATTGTTGTTATCTTAGTTATAGCCTCAAAGTCCAATCTCTCATGAAAATAAGCATATTCAAAAAAACCACCTCAAATTTATCAAAAGAATACAACTATATATTAAAAAATTCGTATGTTAGTAATACTATAAATAAATAAATTAAACTTAAATATAAAACAATACATTAATAAAATGTCAATTTTAAACTGAAACCACACAACTTGAGTCATACCAGGTACATCATATATCAGTTTGAGGTATGGTTGATTCTACCATGTATTTTTAGCCAACAATAAATTCAACACTTTAGGTCATCTGAAAATATTGTAGTTTGATAAACCATAATGTTTAATGCATTGGAGAATAAAAAGAAAATCACATCATCATGAGTGGATCATACTTATTGAGTGCATGATCATAGTAAATGAGTTAATCGTTGTTGTTTATGAAGTCATTTATTCCTAGAATACATTAAGAATTAGTGTAAACCTATCATCATTCATTGATTAAACTATAATAAATATCTAATTTTGTGTTTTTATGGAACATAATAAAATATATCTTACGTTTTCACCATCATAGAGAGTAAAAACTACATGATAAAACATTTACCTTCTTTTATGGAAAAACTTTTAGTGTGACCCATTATGTATTTTTGGAAGACACTAAACTCCATTATAAATTGTTTACCCCTTTGTGATAGTATTAGATATTGGTATATCCCTTTATAGCATCCAAATGAAACTAAAATATAATGCAACCATTAAGTATTCTTGGATTGTGCTATAGATTTGTATATCCTAATCAATATTTTGGGTGATGATAAACCCTAACATAACATCATAATTATTTTTCCATAAAAATGGGAATATCCCTATTCTCATAAATTTTTTATTGATAATGATGATGATTTTTTTTATTAATGATGTTGTGAACATGGATCATTTTACACAATGAATGGTCACATGTATAATTAATATTACTTTTATGTATTTAAAAAGCATTTTTTATATTATATCATGCATCTAATTGATGATATAGTAGCCCAAATAATTCCAACACTCACCAAAGTAAAAGCATTTTATAGTTATATTCTGAAATTTCAGGATTAAATAAATGAATTTATTTATTTATTTCAAAGGTTTTGGATCAAAATCATATCTTCTTTTCCAAAGGGGTCTTTTTTTTGGATTTTTGGTACTTCATGATTTCATTTGAAGAAAGTTTTTCATTTTCAGGGATTTCTTCGTAAGGAAGTTTCTTTTCATTTGATGTCATATTTACTTTGACACTAGACCTCATCGATGACCACGATATCTAAATGATGGTTTTAATACAATAGTTATCCCGTAAACCTGATGTATTCGGTGGTTAGTTACACATATATTTATTCAAACATTTGAGTTATATTATATACCTGTTTAATGATTGGATTTGTGTTGTTTAACTCCCAAGTTTCTATTGGCTCCACTACTAAGACCCTTTATTTGTAGTGTAGAGAAGTCATGGGAATAAAATAAATATTTTTCTTTATTATTGTTTAGTTTGTTCTTGGTGAGGGGTTTCTTCCACACTTCAGTAATTTTTGAAAGTACTTGAAATTTAATAATATAAATTTTATCCAATAATATTAAGTTTGAAAAAATAAGTGGTTTTTGTTTTGTTTCTAAAAAAATTCCTCTGTTTAAATTCCAATATAAATTCACTTTAATAAGTGGTTATTTTTTCAAATAAGCTAGCCAAAATACTTGAACAATGGATCGTATCTTTAGTGAGATGTGCTGTGAAATCTTTTCCATAATTGTCCTAAAAAACCTTGGTATGATCCTCATTCTACTCCATTACCAAATAATTTAATTTTTTGCAATACAATGCTTTGTATCCTCATTATACTTAATATTTTACTCTACCTCCACCTCCATCTATGACTCTTCCACTACCTCTTCCTCCACCTTCTCCATTTCCCAAAAATTTTATTTTTTGCAAGTTATTGCTTCAAAAACATTGATTTCCTCCATTATACATCTTCTTAAGAAATATATCAAAAATAATATATAATCATTCTGAGAATAATTATTCACAACCTAAATATATTTCTAAGTTCATAGATTATTATAGATTACAAACATAACTGGTAATCAACTATTTTTTTTATAAATCATTCTGACAACTTGTACACTACCCACTCATCTCTAAATAAACATACTTCCTATTTTAAGTATGAAAGTTTTTAGAAATATTGATAGTACAGAGAAAATATTGGAAAATAAATGATTAAGAAATAAATATAATGAAATTTTAATTACCTTCATAAATTACCTATTGTGGGATGCTTTCCTTTTCATGCTTTATGATATCTCTCATAAAGTTTGAAACATAATACCCACAATCCTTCTCATTATCCTACTTTATATACTACAAAAAAATTGAAATAAATAATTAAATTGTTTTGAAATATGTTTTTATAGTTAAATATTTTTATATATAAATTAATATATTCCCACTTTCAGTAATACACATGATTTATTTGTTCATCCACCGACTTCATGTCATGATTTAGCCTATATTTAGCGACCACCCTATCATAACAAAATTCTTGTAAAAATATTGATTAAAATATATAATTCGATGTATATCTATAAAATATTGATTGTTTTGTATTAAAAATTCACAATACATGTCATTTGGGGTTATTTGTTTTGGATATCCATGCATTGGATCCAAAAAATAAATATTTGGGGTATTCAGATGGACTGCAATCAGTATCCGTGATGCCTAAAAAACCAAAAAAAACCAAAAATTAAAAATATATTTTATGTGATTATATTGTAGAGTTTTACCTCGGAATTATAGAAATAAAAATATTATATATTCTGATATTTTTTGCTCAAAAATCTTGAGTATCTCATCTTCTTTCTTCTTAATTTCACCCTTATCCAAAGTAAGTTTTCCATTAGAAATGATATAGGGATTAATGAATCCATATCATTATTTTCATGGGTTTCCATTTATATAGTATAAATAAAAACACCTATAGAAAATACTAATAGTTATTAACTTTAATAAACCTATTATCTCACTATTAGACAAATGCATTATGAAAATTAACATTATTCATGTATTCACAACTGAGATGCCTAACAATTTATGCTTGAGAATATCATTTATATTTTCAAGAACATTTACATATATCATGATAGTTCCAAATATTTAATTTTAATATGGAGTGTAATATATATTTTAATCTTGAAATGTGGTCTCTACATGAATTCTTAATGATAATAAATGTTTCTCTCGAACTAGCTGAGAGAAGGTACCCTCAAAAGGTTGTTTTGATTTCTTAATCGATTTTCTAGATTGTCTTGATCTGACCTTTCATTTCCACATCTCTTTATCCATATATAATATCAAACATCACTTTATAACTTTTTTCATCAATTATTATAGGTTTTTTCACATTAAAAAATTCATTAATTAGATACCTTATATATAATTACTAGATTAGATAACCAGGCTATGAAAGTTCCAATCACATCATTGACCATTGTAATATCTCGATCATCAAGTGGAAGAGGAAACTCAAAAATTAGCTTATGATCTACCTATGTTACTAATATCATGTGATATTTTGGGAGGTGTTTATGGTGTATATTTTCCTCTAGGATATTATACACCATACCCCTCACAATAAGGCAGTTCTTGGGTGTTTATAGATACAAATCACATACAATTGAACCCTACAAAATTTTAGTAATAAAAATTTATCAAAAGTTATTTGATTCACATTTAGGAGAAAGAGTAATGAAAAATTTATTAGATTTGGTAAGGTATGTAGTTGGGGGGAATAACTACCCTCAAAGCTAGTGGGGTCACTTGGTTCATGTGAGGATCTTTTTTCCACTGCAAGTTCACTTTGATCATTTCTTATACATTAGTCTACAAAACCAAAATAGATAATAATATCTTACAGTGAGTCTATTTGTTTTTGCAATCATTTCACTATATTATATGTATATTCATGTGGTTTTACCTTCTAGAAATATTTTTTAAGAGACACTCAAAAACCTAATCCTCTAACATGACCATATTATTTCAACCACTACAAAGCTACTAAAAGTAGTTTTTCTTCTAGTACAGTCATTTATGATTGTTGTGTCAAAACCGTATAAAGAAAATATGAACATAAATAGATATTTTTATATAATACTATTATAAATCATAAAGAATTATAATTATTTTAGACTTATACATGTTTCCCATACTACTTTATTGTTTTTATCAACTAGTTTACCCTCCTTATTTATATGACCCACTTTCTATAACACATTACATGTGATGAAATTTGCTTTATATTTTTATTCATCAATATGAATATAAATAAAGAATAATATGTTGTTTAATATCACATAAAACTTTTATTACTGATTTAAAATACATACTAATTTATTCTCTAGTGAAGTATACCCCATCCCCGCATTACAATAGTGCCATATTGGTTTTGATGTACGTTATTTATTTTAAACACTTTTTCTATTTCATAAATTAGAAATTTTGAATCAAACTGGATAAAATAAAAAAAATGTTAAATACAATATTATAAATTTTTTTACCTGAAATGATTTCTAATTATTAATATTAATGAAACAATTCCACGTTTCATACTTTATAATGCATTCATAATAAACTGGTGGCTGGGGGTTTACATTCCCCTAAGCATCCCTAAGATGTAACTTGGTAAGAAGAGTATAAAAGCCTCTATCGATTTTTCCAGTGGATATTAAGACAACTTTATTATGGAAATCTTATAAAATAAATTAACACTATAAGGAATAATGAATATTAAATTAATGTTTCATTATATAATTTTTATATAAAATAGAGAATGTATATTGTAGCATTACTGTTATATATTTTTAAAGGGTTTCCTTTTTTATAGGTTGGATGTGGAAACTTGAATCAATATCAATCAGTACATTCATCCTCATTGTGACCCTAACATAACTAATAAACATTGAATTTTTATGATCAATAGGTTGTCTGTATTGATTCTGACTAACCACAAATTTTATACCTTGACTTCTTTTCTTGATAATTTTATTTAACACTATGATGACACATCATTGTATTTTTCATCAATATGTTGTTGATCCCATAATAGTTTTAAAGTTTCATCATCAACAATATGCTCTTCCTCAGGATTGGTAAAATCATTATTCATAGAAGAAATTATATTCATGATTATTCAAACATTGAATTTGTATTGAATAAAAATAATTTAAACATAGAAAAGAGATTTGAGAAGGGATTCATGCATTCTATATTAAAAATTTTATGAAATCATTAACTGCATATTCATACTATATTTTAAAATAATTAGTGTGCACCCATTTTAAAGGAAATATGTAATTGAATTTAAAAGAATAATTACACCACTATGGTAGGTGTTATCCTATAAATTCATCCAAAGGTGAAATTATAGACAACTATCATCCTTAATAACTTTATATCCCAAATATTTATTAATGAATTTAGTTTATTGTGACTCATCCTACATATCTTCTAGATATGAAACTATGTTGCTTAAACTAATTTGAGAAGTAGTTATCCCATATCAGGTACTGACAATCAATTTGGATGACTAATACTCATATTAGTTCAAGAAACATAGAAGAGGTGGGGGATGAGTATTAAGAAACAAAATTAAATAATAACAATTCAGGATATGAAGTTGGTGAGGATGATCATTGTCTCCTTAAATATTTTTAAATTACCAAATTGTAATTTCAAATTTCAAATCTCATCTCAAAATGATAAAAGGTCCCTAACGCTGCCATGATAACATCAACTCACACCCACTGAGTTGCATTGTCTCTAATATATTTTACTAGTCCTTTTCCCTCACCTATATCTCAAATATAAGAGGTCTATTTCCATTGAGGTTCATGTGTATGGTGTGAGTTTAAAAATAATCAAGTAAATACTAACAAGGCACCAAAAATATACAACATTGCATATATTTTAGTATATGTTTAACGTAGTAACACTTGAAATAAACATGTAAGTCAAGACATTGTGTACTAACCGAGACACCCTGATAATCAAATGTAATGACTTTATTTCATACTAGTTAATTATAATAATCATACCATAAGTTTATACCACGGTTGTTCCCTGACATTAAAATCAATTAAATAATAAGAGGCTAAAATATAAATAACATGATGAGAAAAAATTATTTATCTCCCTATAGAAATACCCACATTACTAGTACAATGTGATTCAACCTCAGACCCCTAAAATCCAATAGTTTCCCTTAGGGATAACAATCACGTGTATTTATTGCATCCAAATCATGAAATGGGTATAACATATCCATTTTTCTTAAAAAGAACATTTGAAATATGGGGAAGAATTAACATAATTGGCTCCCTTAGTAAATAACTACACAATGGGTGCCACAATACATTAGTTAAACCTAACTACTAAAAAACAATAAAGAAGAAAAAACAACAAAAAAAATGTCACATCACCCTCTCCCTTACCATTACCGAATCACTAAAATGTCTATAGTAACTCTCATTCTGACATACCATACCTAACCCTCACATAATACCATTCATATTCTAATATAGGATAAAAATTATTTTCATCCTATCCACATATGTATTTCTTGTAGAAGAATATTGTAATCATACATTGAGAGGTATATTAAAAATAATTTGAAATTATATCAAGTGATTATTAAAATAAAATATTATAAGGAAATATTTATCAAAATTTAACAAAAAATAGTCTCATATTATGTTTTATACTATAATTTTCAAAAAAATTACTCTATATAACCAATTTTTAGAAAAATAAACAAAACAAATCAGTAAAAGTTAGTAAAAAATTTATACAAAGATAAAAATAAATACTTAATAAAATTCACACAAATTTTCCATATCCTAAAATTATTATTTATAGAAAAATACCATGTTAAATTTTATAATAATTTATATAATTACCTCAGTCAAAAAAATATTTATAAATGTGTATTGGTCCATTTTACACTATAAATATTATTAAAAACATATTTTTGTATGATTACAACAAAGTAATTTTAAGAATGTATTTATCCTACCAACCTATATATATTATGAACCATTTCATATAAAAAATAAATTATCAAATACATATATAAAAAATATTACAAATCTGGTATCATAAACATCAAATTCCTTAACTGATTTCTAAAACATGATAATCACTTAAATATTTATATTATATTATCTGTAATATATAATAATTGATCAAGATTATATACCAAAAATAGTGCAAACCATGAGTTGAAAACTCACGGTCAAAAAAATTTTATTAATAAAAATAAAAGTTCAGAAAAAAGTAAAGATGAGATTACAACAAACGACCCATGAAAATCCAAAAAACCAAAGACATCAGTTACCTTTTGTTTATGCCACCCTTTCCTTGAGATCCTCCTGAGTTTCTTGGATTCCTACCCCTTTTCCACTACTTAGGATCTTACCATGTTTCATCATGTTCCCCTATTCCTGAAAAATATTCCTCACTATCATGCACATCATGATTGGAGGCATTATCCTTTAAATAAATCATGTTTCCTCCCTGAACAACCTGAATATTAGAGGATTGTCCTCTAGAAGATCCAAAAGCATTCCAAAATTCCTCTCAAATGACATCCTTGATATAAGATCTATTTAGAGTTTCAATAAGAGTAAAATCGCCACAACCATCATCTAATGTAACATTTTCAGCCTCCACCATGTCTTCCTCCATGATAGATTTATTAGGAACCAGCCCACTTGAGGCAATATAAAAAGGAGTAACATTACCAAGAAACCTAGTTTCATTTGAGTCTATCTTGACCAAAGAAAGAGCATTTTGTCCCATCTTGGAAAATACAGATTGGTTATATTTTTATATGAGACCATTTTAAACCCATCCTCATCCATAGAAAAAAAATTTCCTCCTTTTTAGGCACCTAGATTCTCATAACTTCCAATAAAGGAATATTTAAATTAGTATCTTCCATCTTCATCTTCTTTATTTTATCCAGCCTTCCTTGGGTGATTGTCTTGTAACTGTATAATTAGGTTCAATTAATCACTAATCCATCTTCAAATTCTATGAAGGCTCTTTTATCGTCTTACCCTCCAGGTCAGCATCCTCTTTGGAGTCAATCTCAACAGAGGTATGATCATTCACTACCTTTTTCCTCATATATGAGGTGGCAGGAGGTTTCTTACCAACAAGCTAGGAGGGGATACTTTCATGCTTGACTTGAATATTTTATACATTCCTAAAACTAGAGACCTCATGCCCCTAAATCCTGGAGAAGTTATAAAAGGATGGGATGAATTCATATTCAAAATAAACAACAATATTAACACCATTTTCCATCAAAGTGGAAAATTCAGGAAATGGATTGATCATTTCAGCATCCACAATGACTCGAGAAAAGTACCCAAATTTCCTGTTAATAGTGTTCTCATCCATATTAATGGGTGAAACAAAAAAAGATAGAAGATTATTAAGAATAATAGGATGTCACAATACCCAACTCAGACCATGAATCATGATCTAAATTTGCACAGATGTGTGACTATGTATATTTATATCTAAATTTAAATCTCAAGAAGAAAGGAGAAATACCCCTAGATTCATATAATATAAAATTAGAACCCAAAACCCAAGTGTGATCATCTTCATTAGAGAAAATTAGATGAAAATAACCCCAATAATGAGGATAATCCACCAACTGGTCATTCCCCAAATATGAGAGATCCAAAATTTAACCTCTTTGGTATTCATTGGATTTTCACCCTTGGAAAGAATCAACCACCCAATCAGATAATAATTATATTTGTCTATACTCTCCTTGATAGCAGTAGGGTTCACGACAACCATGAAGGCCCAATTTCTAAATCTGGAATGGTGGTGCACACAAGATTTGTGGGAGAGATCATCAGAAACCAGGATCTTCACTTAATTTAGGGCATCTGAAAATGAAAAACCATTTCACAGGGTAAGATCACGATGTGAGGGTTCCTTCTTCTTCATATTGTGCCTTTTTAAGCCTTATGTCAGTAGATCGAACACTCCCAGTGCTTCATCACGAGTAGCTCCATCGGACTCACCACTATTCAGAACACTGAGCAGCCCAGATATTTGAGCCCCTTTCATGAATTCATCATGCCACTTGTCCATGGATGGAAAGTATCTCTACTTTACTGGAAGTACGATGATGGGTGGGATAGTGCCTGCCCCATCCTCCTTTCCACAGTATGGTCCAAGAACCTAACTAGGGTTTCCAGTCATCTCTCTCTCGCAACTCCACAACTCATCCATCCAAAAAGATTCTATATAACACATGTTTTCTCAAATATAACATAATTAAAACCATTCATTATCATTTATTATGTTAAAACAACAATCTAAAACCCTTATAAATGGAGTTATTTAATTAGTATCGAATTATTTAAATCATGAATAAGATATTTCAATGGTTAATAAACAATAAATTTTATATTTTCAAAAAATACTCTAAAAGGCATAGATTATAAACTTTTACATATCCTAAACAATATAAATATTGTGAAATTAATATAGATAAACGTATACTTAAATGATATTATGAAGTAATTTATATATTTAATAATAAACTATATGTTACATTAAAACTAGAACAAAAAACTAAAGAAAAATTTGTTTCAAAAACAAAATAAAACCTATCACTTATTTTTTTAAAAAAATATGTTTATCCCATGTATAGTATAAACCCACCCATATTAAAAAAATAACCCAAATGCAAGTTTAATTATGGATTCTAATATATTTCATTTCAAAAATATAAATCTCAAAACAAAAGTGTTCATTTTTTTCACATTAATAAAGAACAATAATATTTTAAAAAATACCATAAAATCAAATAATAGAGGGTGAGAATCAATATCCTTTGAACAAAATTTTCTTTAAAAACATTACATTAAATTGAAATTTATATAATATTAACATATGTATATAAATAAATATACCTATCAATATAGAATTATTTTGGAAAAAGTATGGAACATGTGAAATACAAATCATGGTGGCCTATAATAGTGTAGTTTGAGAGAATTAGGAATCTTGTATCATTAATAGACATCATGAAGAGACTTAAATCCATGAAAAATATACATGGATACCTTAGTCCTTCCAAAAAAAGATATCATGTCCGAATCCATATTTTGTTTTATAATATTTTTGTGGAAACTCAGATAATTATAATAAATACAATTGAACTACGTATAAAGTAGGTAATTATATAATTGGTTTTATTTTATGATAGGAACATGTTTTGGTAAAATTTAGAGTCAATTACAGTAATTGATGGGAGGATTCCCTTATTGGTGCCCAATAATATTCTGAACCAAACATCATTTACTTAATCGATAACAGAATAACTCGCTCCATGGGAAGCCGCAAAGACTGTAATGATGGAAAAATGAGTCCCCAAAACTATGGAAAGAGCAATGCATGATAGTGGCGATAAGAACAAAAACAATGAGGAAGAATGAGAGAGTCAAATCATGACTAGAGTTATGGGATAAGAGAAGTAGGGTTTTCCATGGTTGAAAATAGTGAAAAAATGAAAACCACCGAACCCAAACAAGCAACCAATGATAGAGGAAAAAGAGAAAACAACACACCTTGTATTCTAGCCTTAATTTGTACAAGAGAATGTAGAGGAGGAGTGCCAGAAGTAGGGGAGTTCCGCAAGAGCTTGAGAATCATGACTGAATTAGTCAAGATTAAGATTCTTTTAAATATACCAGAGACACTTTTATCAGGGCTGACAAAAAATGTGGAAGCAGATACCTTTTATCAGTGCTAAATTGATAAGCACTAATAAAACTATATCTTTATAAGTGCTAAGGAAGAACTGATAAAATTAATCTTTATCAGTGGTAAAAATTTAGCTCTGATAAAGGATTTATAATAATTATTATAAATAGAAAAGAGAAAATATATTTATATAATTAAATAATATATATTCTAATTTTATAATTATTTAAATATATAATTATTTATTTATATTTACATAGATTATTTTTTTTAATAATAATATTTTTTATTTATAATTATAAATATATAATTTTATAAATATACTAAATATACATTTATAAATATATTTATAATTATTTATTTAAAATTATAAATTTATTTATATCATTATATATGTTTATATAAATATATATATTTATATTTAATAAATATATATAAATATAAAAATAGTAAATATATTTATTATAATTCTATAATTATAAATATATTTATATTATTATATATATTTATATAATTATATACATATATTTAATAAATAAATATAAATATAAATATAAATATAGTAAATATATTCATAAATTAAATATATTTAATATAATTTTATAATTATATAAATATATAGTTATTTATTTATAAATAGCCAGTAGGGTGAAACTCAGTGGTAGCTACCCCTATGAGTCTCGGCGAGGTCTTGAGTTCAAGTCTCACCGAGCACATCCCTACATTCTATGTTGTGTCTTCTTTTCTTCATAATGTCTCCCCTTTCCCTAAATAAACTGATCCTTCAGCCTCAAATTATATATATATATATATAACAAATATAAATATAAATATAAATATAAATATAAATTTAAATACAAATACAAATACAAATATAAATATAAATATAAATTTAAATACAAATATAAATATAAATACAAATATTAATATAAATATAAATATTAATATAGTATATTCATTATTTAAATAAATTTCTTATAAATTTATAATGATTTAAATATATATAATTATTTATTTATAAGTATATAAATACTTTAAAAAAAATAATATTTATTTATTTATAATAATTATAAATTTATAAATTTATAAATATAGTAAATATACATTTATAAATATATTTGTTGATAAATATTTATTTAGAAATATATTTTTAACATTATTAATGTACATATAATCTTAAATACATGCATTTTAAAAATAAGAGAAATTAAAAAATTAAAAATGAGTACACATTAAAAATATCAAAAAATGGATAAGTTTTATTAATTAAATATAAATTATTAAAAAACTGTGGATATATATGGAAGTAAAAATTAATACATATTGAAAATACTAAAACATAGTAAATAAAAACATAGTAAATAAATAATATAAAATGATTAAATTCAAATAAATATATAAAAAAATGAATAAATAATACATAACTGTAATAATATAAAAAATAAATAAATAATTTGTCTGATTGAAAACATAATATATTAAATGTATCATGTTATAATGAAATTATAAAATATACTAAAATTTGAATAAATTATATAAATATTAGGTGTATGTGTTTCTATATATGATTTCATTAATTGATTAAATATTTGTGTGTGTGCCTTGAATGTAAAAATTCATTAATTACATATATTTATTTGAAATAAATGTAACAAACATTTGATATATGTTAAATTGAAAAATCAAACTGCATTAAACATGAATAAGAAATCACTATGTTCTTAATTATTACATTTTATTCATTTTCTATATATTTATATTTAATATAAATTACTTATTACTGTTTATAATTAATATATATATATATATTTATATATATATATAACTTATTCATTTTTATTAATAATTTTTTCATTAATAAATATTTTAAATTTTTTAATTTGTTCATTTTTAATTTTTTTGGTTTAACTATTAAAATTCATTCATTTTTAATTTTTTTAATTTATAGAATTTATTCATTTTATATATCTATATTTAATATATATTATTTACTAATGTTTACAATCTCAATATATTTATATTATTTTTATATATTTTTATCAATAATTATATAATTAATAAAATGTTTAATATTTTTCGTAATTTACTCATTTTTAATTTTTACTTGTTTGAATATTTCATTTCAATCATTTTACATATCTATATATTTAATATATATTATTTATTAATATTTATAATTTATATATATATATATATATTCAATTTATTATTTTTTATAAATCAATATTTAATTAATAAAATTGTTGATAATTTTTTTAATTTTTATTTGCTTAATTATTTCATTTTATTTTGGACCTTTATAAATGCTAAAAAACACTAATAAAGGGTACCCTTTATGAGTGCTAAAAATAAAGCGTTGATAAAGGGCTGTGATGATAAAGAATGTTTTTTGTGGTAGTGCGTCAGAATGAAGACCGATATCAAACTTCCTATTCTTCTATGTCTCTTTTCAAGCCATGAGTGGAGAAAATCAAAGTAATTCAATGAAACGAGTGGAGTTTTCAGATATCTTCAGAGATCATTACTACAACTCTAAGAAATCCTCTTCTCAGTCCAGCTTCAGTGTATTGAAAAATAATTCCCTAAAGTGTAGGTCCTTGAATCCCTCCTTGGTGTGATCCTCATGTCTACCATCTATCATGCCCCACCATCTCCCAATAGGTCCCTATAACATGGATGCTACCAGCTTTATCTTTCTATCCTTAAGTATCTCAATGAGGCCAAATACACCCTTAATTATATAAATCCAACCCTCAGTATCCTATGGTCTCTTAGTTCCTTGAAATGTTAGTAGACGTGGGAGTTGGAAGTCCTTGGCATATTTGAATATGGACATAGATTCCCCTTCGCCTTGAGTATGAACAAGTGGAAGGACTCCTGAATGAGGTGGACCCACAACCTACATCACAAGAGTTTGTAGAGTATCATGCTTTGTGGTAGCCTCCTATATAATAGGAAGTGTGTAACAGCCCCAATTTTTATCTTGAGGTATGAAACAATTAATTCACTATTTTAATATTCTTTTCTAACTTTATAATTGTGTTCAAGTGATTAAGAAAGGATTTAGGAGCATCCTAGACTTTTTGAGAGCCCAAACCCTTGGTTTTTGGGAAGAACTGCTGAGGCACATGGTTAGTGCATAGTTAGTGCTAACTATACACATCAAACCATGCAGCTCATGAGGGCGTTGCATGGTTTTTGAAATCATACACCCTATATTGTATGAATGTGAAAAATATTATTAGACATGTTACAAAGGGTTTTTTCAAGGCCTGTGCATGGTTAGTCTAACTATGTGCCAAGCTCATTCGATGGGTTCCCAAGGACAATGACTATCATAGTATTGGTGAGCAGGTTGGATAACGGTGTGACCAAACCATATGACCCTTTTTATAAGGGAAAATTTCATTTTCCCCTACTTTATTCTTAAATCTAAAACCCTTCACATTCTTCTTTTCCCCAGAATCTCTTCCTATATGAAGAGCTTCTACCATTCCATAAGCTAGTATTTGATCCCTCTTCACCACCCCACATCCATTTCCTTCACCATCTATCACATTGGATCACCAACGGTAAGAGATTCAATCTATTTCCATCTTTTATTGGTTTCAATTTCCATTCATTGTGCAATTTTCATACAGGCTCTTTTTTGTCATTTTCATGGTGTTTTTCTATTTATCCATTTTCTATCATTCCTCTTAGAATAGGAAGATGATACTGGTTAAGTTCTCATATACCTATAAAAGCCAGGTGACCTATAAATTTTCCCTAAGGACTTGTCTCTTATTAAATTATTTCTATTATGCCACATGACGAACCTTCTATATATTTCTTTTAAAATTAATCATTGTCTTAAATTAATTTTTTGAACCTTAAATGAGATTCCCACATTGCATATTGACTTGTTTAGTGTTTTTAAACCTCAACCTGAACTACCTTTGAGGTGGGTTCATTCAACCACCCAAAAATAAAACACCCTTTAGGGTGTGTGATCTTTCGACCCATTTATAGAATCCTTAAGTAAATTAAATTAGTTAATGATGGATTAAATATGGATATTGTAATAAAATAGATATTGACATGGTTTGTGACCTTGATATGTATAATTTTACCTAGCCATGGGCACTGACATATCCCTTGAATTTTATATTACTTGTTTGTTTTGTACATTTGTTATGGAACTGTATACTGATTTATGGTATGGCACCGATGATGATTAACAGTATGAAACTGATCTTGATTATAGTATGAAACCAATGAGGGGATCAAGGTATGGAACCTATGATCCTGATATACATTTATATATACAGATATTAGGATGCCACATACATAGGCCCTAGGTTCTTATCCCATGTAGGTCAACACCATTCCAGCTCCCCTTGGATAATTTCCTTGGTCTCAAGGAGGTCGCCTTGGTTTTATACCTTAGGACCTATCCCAAATAGGTATTAAACTATATATGTATGTGGTGTATGAAAAATATTATTTTTACTTGCATAACTTACTTTTATGCATTTATCCTCACCATTTATGCCCTTATCATATATATAGGCTCTGTTTATAGACTCGTTTATATATGTTATTCATTATATTTCCTTACCTCTTATACTTACACATGGTTATAGTTTTTATATACAGGATGGATTTTATATAAAAACCATTGGTGGGGCCTAATAATTATATCTCACTCCCTATTTGGGCCACCGTTTGGTGACCTAACAAAATTCATGGATTTAGGTAGGGATAACGACAAATTCTTGTTCATAGATGTCTGATTCTCTTATAGCCTTGGATAGAGAGAGCATGGGACCGAGCCTTTTCTTGTAATGCTATTTGAGATAGTATTTTTGGTTTTTTACTTTTGTTATTTATGAATTATATCTGTTCTTGATTCCATGTACACCAAAAAAAATTATTGCTCTATGAAACACTCATTATTTTGTATATGACACAGCTTTAGGCTTGATTATTACTTTTATCTATATAATTTACTTCCACAACACTATTTTAATTATTATGCTACCACTATTTATTTATTTATTATCACCACTACACTACTATGATCATGATGGTATAGTATCCTCACTATACCACTATATACCCTCACTGTTTTTTGTCAGCCTCTTATGTATGCGGAGGTGCACTAGAGGCCATGTGACTAACTGAGTTCAGTTAGTTATGAGTGAACCGGGTTTTGTGCATTACAAATTGGTATAAAATGGTTTTTTGCCTTTATATTACTATTTTGGGTTGGTAAATAGGATACTAGGATTTGTGGGAATTTGGTAAAGAGCCTATTCTTATGAGTAACTAACCCATGTATGGGAAAACACCATTTTTCTGGGATGGTACATGATGTTATCGATCATTATTGTTATAGTTACACTATTTTCACCATTGGGTGACTCACATGTGGTGTTATTATAATTATTATTATTATTGGTTCTACTTTATACTTATCCTGGTTTAGAAAGGAATAATTATTCATGCATCATTATAGGCACCTTGGAGATTTTTATATGATGCATAATGTCGTGCTATGTAGGTTGAATTATTTGATTGCATAATAACTGTTGTATATTCCTTGAGAGATGTATCTATTATGAAAATAATGTTTCTATAGGGAAAAGGGGATTTAATAATTGGTAATTAAAGTGTTTTCATCAACCCAAATGGTTTTTTCCCTTATAGTTTTATGATGAAACCTTAATTAATAAATTAACACATGTTTGAGAGGTTTAATTGTGATTATAGACTGAAATGTTAGTTTATTTAAATACATGAATGCCAATTTTAATTTCAAGAGTGTGTTTACATCTATAAATTGGGAATGGTGATTCATCTAGTCAAATCATCCTAAATACCGAGTTACATTCTTCTATCGAATGTAAAGGTCTAGATATAGTTACATGAGCTACCAATTATAATTTATAATGCATGTAATTCTATAAATTATGAATGATACTTCATCTTACTGGTATATCATATAAATATAATAATTTTAAAATCTTATATTCAAATAAGGTTTCCAATAAATGGGGATTCCAATGAAAATTAAAGCCTTTTCCCTATATAACATGAAATTTAAACTCCATATATCGGGAACCATGACTAACATAGAGAAATTGAACCAAACACAACCTTAGTAGTGGGCACCAGGTAGTGCCTCTTGTAAATTTTTATGGTCTAATGTGTCATCCAGACCTAGATTTAGGAGTAGGTTGAGGGGCGTGACTTACTTATAGGAAGGATTGTACTTGTACCACATTTATATCTTCTATCAATTGTTATAAAATCCTATTTTAGGCATGTTATTGGAATTTGTAGAGATATTACACCATGACATCCTCGAGGCGTGTTCCAGGAGGGTAGATAAGACCATACTATAGAGGTGGTGGGCCTTGAGCCACCGGTGTTACTTCTAGTAATCCCACCTATAACACCACTTCTTTTTCTTGAAGTGGGAAACAATGCACAATTTCAAGAGGGATTCTTGATACTTTTGTAGACTATAAAAGGAGATCCATGACCCACCTCTTCTATGGAAAAGTTGATGCAAGAGTTTCAGTAGAAACATCCAGCTACTTTGTCAGGGGATGGTGGATCCCAGGATACTAAATTATGGCTTGAGACAGTCTTATATATCTTTTAGAAATTTTATATTCTTCCAAAAGGAGGGTTAAAATCTCAATATGTATGATTCATGGATCCCCCAAACATTGGTGGGATATCCATAACTAGGAAGATCAATATTGGGAAATAACATGGAGGGATTTACAATCTAGATTATATGACTACCTTTTCTATGAGACTTTGAGGGCTTATCAAGCTAAGGATTTTATGCACCTAGAGAAGGTCACTATGCCAGTTATGGACTATTCAAATTGATTCACATATCTTCAATGATTTTTTCATATCTGTGACAAAAATGAGACATCTAGAGTAAGATGATTTAAGGATGGGATCAGAAATCCTATTCAATATGAGGTGAACTTATTTTGTTTGACTATTGAGTCTAAAATAGTAAATTAGGATATTATTACCAAACATAATTTGAGGTAAGAGAGTGATACAGATTAGAGTAGACTATCTTTTAGACACATTGGAATGGCATTTGGTGGTAGGAAACATCGCTTTGAGACCTATCATGAGAAAAGTACGAGTCAAAGTATGTGTGATGGAAATTTTGTAGTATACCAATGTGGAAAGAAAGGGCACATGAAAACTCAATATAATAGGTTCCTAGTAGAGTGCTGAGCCTGCGAAAGGATGAGAAATTTATAGCGATTTTGAAGAACCTTCCATCTAATGGATAATGAGAGAGGATCCACACTGACTACAAGTCCTGGAGTAGGATTAGTGACTCCACATTAGTCTAGGATATGAAGCATGACTAGCTAATTAGGCTAAGGGAAAATTTAAGGCTAAGAGAGCTAGACCCTAGTGGTATAATCAAAACTGAACATCCCTACTCAGGGTAGTCAAGTTGTATCACATGTCCATGGATTGTAAAATATCCAAGAAGTGTAGCTTATACTAGGGGAGAATCATTTTAGACCTTCTACAGTTTGAGGTATGATTTTAGTAGCATTTATCGTGCTATCTATTTTGTCTGATACAAGAGATTTACACTCTTTGATTTCTCTGACTATTTTGGAAAGCCTTGGTGTTGAGATATAATATTTATGTAGAGTAATTATGCTTGATACTCCATTAGAAGTGCAGTCAGAAATTGTTGGCTAATGCTGGAGGTACCCTCTTGAGGATGGTGTCTATAGTTTCTCATGGGACCTCTTTTTCCATAATATTATGGGTTATGGCATCATTATTGGGATGGATCTGTTGGTCCCCTACCATGACCATTCTGATTTTTATCATCACAATTCATATTTCACATCACCTAAGGGTAGTACATATATTCAAAAGGGTGAGTGGGATGTATAAGAAAGTAGTTCTGGACAAAGAATTGTGGGCTAATTAGAGTGATAAACCAGATTAATAACCTTTTTGTAGATGATTAAGGAACAAGCTAGACTGATTTCCATCCTATAGTAGATCCTTTCAGGGACATTTTTAAAGATTATTTCTGTATATTAACGCATTATAGAGAGGTGGATTTTTCTATTGAACTAGTTATAGGTGCAACATCAGTATCCATTCCCCCTAAAAAGGATGACTACTCCCAAGTTGTAATATCTCAAGAAGCAACTAGAGGAATTTGAATAAAGGGTTTCATATGACCCATAAATTCTCCCTAGGGTTCAACTTACCTTTACTCCAAGAAGCTGGATAGTACCCTCAGGATTTCATGGATTACCAGAAAATGAATCATTTTACCATAAAGAACCAGTATCCCTTACCTTGTATAGATGATCTATTTAATCAAATTAGAGGAGCTCTAGTTTTATCCAATATTGATTTGAGGTCAGGTTATCACTAGGTGGTTTTTATAACATCATACATACATCATAAAAAATTCCATATAAGGCATGGTATTTATTTTTATTTTGTTATTCCATTGGGTCTTACGAATTTTCCTACTATTTGTATGGCTTTGATGAATTAGTCTTCCCCCCATTTCTAGATTAATTTGTGGTAGTCATTATGGATGATATCTTAGTGTATTATTACACTCAACATGACTATTTAAAACATATTGAAATCATAGTAAATAAACTAAGATAGAAATGGATGTATGCAAAGATTAGTAAATTCCACTTTTTGATCGACAAGGTCTACTTCTTGGGTCACATAATCTCAAAGTTGGGAATATCGGTTGACCAAGAAAAGGTGACATAAGTATTTACTTGTGAGCATCCCATGAATTTATTTGATATACAAAGCTTCTTGAGGTTGGATATCTATTATAGGCTCTTAATATAGGAATTTTCATTCATAAAAGTAGCAATTATGGATTTTTCATAGAAGGTTTGGAATTTTATATGCCCAGAAGCTTGTGAGACAACCTTTTAAGAGCTAAAGGGAGATTGAATTTAGCACTGATACAGATTCTTCTTGATCTAGGCATAAACTATGCAGTATGTTATGATTCATTGATAATTAGTTTAGGAGTAGTTCTAATGAATGTAGATCAAGTCATGGCATACAGGACTCATCAGTTGAGGCCACACAATAGGAATTACCCAACACATGATCTCAAGATAGAATCCATAGTTCACGCCTTACATTGTTGGAGGCACTATATGTTAGGAGATTATTTTGTGGTGTTTACGAACCAAAAAAAGCCTCAAATATATATCAACACTACAGGACATGAATCTCAGGCAGAAGATGTGGTTTGAATACCTATAGTCCATCAAATTTTTTATTTTCTATATTCTTGGTTAAGGCAATGTAGTAGCTCATGCTCTAAGTAGGAAAAGTAAGACTCAAGCATTGAAGGAGACTAGTAGTGAGTGTTAGCGTATGGATATATTCTATAAGATTAATTATGAGATATAAGACTATCATGGATATCCAGTAATGAAATTTCTATCAGTGGCCTTTTTAATTCTAGATAAGGTGAAGATGAGGTAGTTATTAGATCCTAAAAGCTTGGTCCTATGAGAGAGTGTGTCAGGTGAGGAAACACCTCCTAGTTTGAATTTTAATGAGGAGTAGATATTTCATATTCATGGATGCATATAGGTTCTTGTAAATATATTAGGGGAGTTTATATGGGAACCTCATTACTCTAGTTGGGAAGTACATCCTTTGATTATAAATATATACCATAATTTACACTGTTAGTATTAGTGGTTGGAAATGGAAAAGGTGATAGCTAGATTTTTACCTAGTGTTATACCTATTTATAGGTGAAGGTAGAATACCGACAACTAGTAAGAATTTTACAACCACTTCCCATTCTAGAATGGAAATTGGATGGTGTCACTATGGACATCATGACTGGATTACCGTGATCCCCTCTAGGAAATGATGTAGTATGGATGCTCAACATGCTCATAGAGGACTCTAAATTTTTACCTATTAAGGATACCTTTTTATTGGATGAGCTTGCAAGGGTATATATTTTATAGATTATAAAACATTATAGATTTCCATTGAATATTATATCAAATCATGATGCTCATTTCAATTCTCAGTTCTTGAAAGGGTTGAAGAGGGTGTTAGGTATACATGTACTTCTGAGTACTACATACCACCCTCAAACCAGTGGTTAGTCCATGTGCACAATATAGGTGTAATAGAACATGATTAAATAATGTTACATTGATTTTAGATGTTAATGGGAGGAATATATATCTCTCGTTGAGTTCTTAATATATTTCAAGAGACTATACATATGGATCCATATGAGGCATTATATAGTAGGCCATGATGATCACCTTTATGTTGGTTAGAGGAAGGGGTAGATGCATTACTTGGAACTCATTTCATTCAAGAGACATCAGATCAAGTATAGCTAATCAGGAAGTGAATTGCTAGATATAGTTCTAGGATGGAATCTTATGCTTAGCACCCTTAATTACCTCAAGAGTTCAAGGTTAGGGATTGAGTATTATTGTGTGTCTCAAATAGAGTAAGGTACCAATGGTTCATGCGACAAGGTATGCTATCACCTCATTTTCTTGGACCTTTTTATGTTTTAGATTCAGTTATATTAGTGTCTAATCATATAGTACTTCCTCAGATATACATGGTGATGCATGATGTATTTCACATTTCTTAGTTACATCACTACTACTTATACCCATCTCATGTTTTCCAGCCTAATGAGGTGGAACTAAATGTTGCTTCTTCTTCTAAGGATCACCCTATTTGTATCATGGGATGGATTATGAAGTATCTATGAGGTAGTTAAGTTCCTTTAGTCTAGGTGCTATGGTAGCATGATCGGGTATAAATTTAGATCTAGGATAGAGAGGCTGATATATGTCCCTAGTGGCCCATGATGTTATTATATAGTTCTTTATTACCCTCATAAGGGTGACTTAATGATTTTTTGTCTTAAGAGGGGGTGGATATAACACCCTTAGTTTTTCTTTTGAGGTATAAACCAGATATTTTTTAGTTTAAATCTTCATTTTTAACCTTTTAATTGTGATTAAGTGATTAAATAATGATTTAAAAATGTACGAGGCTTTTTTAGATCCCAGAGACCCATTTTTTTGGGAAGAAAAATTGAGGAACATAGTTAGGGAATGGGTATAAATAACCATTTACCTCAAACTATGTAGCCCTATAGGGTGACACACAGTTTTTCAAAACAGGTATCCTAGACCGCATGATTATGAAAAACGTTTCAGTCATGTTATAGATGGATTTTTCATGAGCTGAACATGATTAGTCTAATCATTCACCAAGCCCCTACAAGGGGTTCCCATGGATAGTGACTACTATATAGTTAGTTCATAATTTGGCCAACCATGCTGCCAAATTGTGCGACCCTTTTTAAATTGAGAAATTACATTTTAACCCTCCTTTCTTATTAAATATTAAAATCCTTAATATTCTTATTTTTTCCAATATCTCATATCACATGAAGATCTTCTCCCATGCCTCAATATAGTATTTTATTTCTCTTCTTCAACCGTGCTCCATTTCCATCACTATTTTTCATGTTTGATCACTACTGGTAAGAGCTTAAATCCATTACCTTTTTTGGTCTCTCTCTCAATGTATTGTGTGATCTTAATATATGATCTTTTTCTCTATTTTTATGGAGTTTTTCTATATGTCTATTTTCTCTCATTATTCTATGAATCAGAATCTGATACCGGGTGATTTCTTCTCTACCATCATAAGGTAGGTGTTATATTCCATTTCCATAAGGTATTTCCACTTATTAGATTATCACTATTTTGCATCATGCTTAACCTCCCTTACATCACTCTTAAAATTAATAAAATTTTCAAATTAATTGTTTAAATCTTAAATGTGAATCCCACATAGTACCTTGAATTGGATGGAGGTTGTAAAACTCAACTGAAACTATATACGAGGTGGGTTTATTCAATCTCATTAAAATAAAACTCCCTTTAGGGTGTGTGAGAATGCCACACATTTATGGAACCCTAAATTAAATTAAATGAGTTAATGAATGGATTAAATATGGATATTGTAATTAAATGGTTATTGTCTTGGATTTTTCCATTAATATGGATGATTGTGCCTGGGCATGGATAGTAACATAGCCCTTGAATTTTATTTAACTTGTTTGTTTTAGACATTTGGTATGGCCATGTACATTGATTTATGGTATGTCAGTGATGTTGATTAACTATATAGAATTGATCTTGATTATAGTATAGAACTGATGGGGGGATCGATGAATAGAACCTTAGACCTTGATATATATTTTTATATATGGATATTAGGACACATAAACCCTAGGCCTTGGGTTCCTAGCCCATATAGGTCTACACTATTTCTAGCTCACCTTGGACAAGTCATTTGTTCTTGAGGAGGTCACCTTGGTTTTACACTTTGGGACCTAGCCCATATAGGTATGAAAATTTATATGCATGGAAATATACCAAAGCTATTTTTTACTTGCATACCTTACATTTATGTATTAATACTCACCCTTTATATTCTACTCAAAGATATAACCTCTATTCAGTGACTCATTTATTTCTATCATTCATTTTTTAACATTACCTGTTATAGTTATACACAATTATAATGTTTATACGCAGGATGGATTTTTTATAAATACCATTGGTGGTGGCCTATTGAGTATATCCCAAACCCTTTTTGGTCTTCTGATTCTTACCTAAATAGAATTCATGGATACAGGTAGAGATAAGGACAAGAACCTAATCACAAATGTCTAATTTTCCTATCACATGGGAGCATGGGAGTATGGGGCTACGACTTGGCTTGTGATTCAATTGTATATATCATTTTGGGTTATTTTACTTTGGTTATCTATGAATTTTATGTGTTTCTACTTCCATGTATACCTACCTTTTTTGTATATCTCCTTTATTTACTAATCTTTTTTATATGAATCCACTTTTTGATTGATTTTTAATGTTGTATGGATGATTTACTTGTGTTTCTCTACTTTTATTATTATACTAATGTAGTTTATTCATTTAGTATTATCATTGAGCTACTATGATAAATAATGTATAGTATCCCCACTATACCACCTTAGAACCTCACTATTATTCATTATCCTCTGAAATACACAGAGGCGCACTAAAGGGCATGTGAACAATTAGGTTTGGACACTTATGTGTTAACTAGGTTCGAGACATTACACAATTGAACATAGGCATCCTCCCTAGTAGAGGCATCTTGAATCACGTCATCTAGTAGTCCAATCAATCTCCATTGAGGTGTAATACTTTTGAAACATCAAGGAAGCATTAGAATGTTTAAATCTATTATAAAAATTCTTAATTAGTCTAAGGGATCATAGAAAGGTTTTCCTTTGAGGATGCCTGTAATGAAAGGTATATCCCTCCATGTACTATCTAAGGTTATCCATCCCTAAATGTTATTCACATTCATATATATATACATAAAAAACTTTATAGAATACTCATTTTCAAATAAATAATGAAAACATATATATATTACAATATAAAGGAAACACATATATATCATTCAACACAAAATAAAAGTCTATCCCAAATAGATAAAATAAATCAATTATTTAAATAACTAGTATATAGTTCACAACTAATATATATATGGAATGTTATCCTATGTTCCTAATAATGATGCATGAACATACCCAAAATCCTTACAACTATAACATCAATTACATCAATGCTAACTTAGATGTCCATTACACATGAGATGACCAAGCATAGGGAAACTCCTCTACTCTAGTCCCACACATCCAATATTGTTTCTACCATGTCACAAGTTACTCAAATGAAAACTATAAAACGAAACTCTGATACAATTTTTTAACACCCAAACCCAAACCACTGGGTTAAATCTAGAGTGGTATAAGACCTCATGAAAATCTACCCATATGTAAAAGAACTACGACTAGTATTGAGAGTCTGAGGCCTATAAATGGGGAGACTAGACCCTCAATATCATATCCATACATCAAATATAAATAAAATGTAAAAATAACTCAAAGTAATCACGATAGAAGATAAAGAATCATAATATAATATCAAATGGAACATATGTCATTCAAAAAATAAATTTGACTCTCAGTGTTGCAAGAGAAACAAAGTATATAGAGAGTAATAGAATAAATAAACACCACCGAATCCTTTAGGGAACATCCTAGTGCTATTCCCAACACCATTATTCTCAGATTAATCATCTTCCACATGTCTCTTTCACTTTCTTATATCCATACACATGAAGTTTCTACGCACATGGAGACCTCATACAATGTATGAGTAATAAATCATAGTAGGACATCACCAACACATCCTTAACAAGTGTGCACATGCATAATAGGTGTATATTATAAGAAAATAATATTTTCATACATAAATATTACTTATTTTTAGATTAATATTTAACTCATAACACTACAATCAAATACATAACTGTAAAGGTTTGTTTTTTTAGAGACTAGATACATAAACATGTTATTTAGGTATATTATTCACCATTTGATCAATCTATATTTATCAATTTGTATCATTTTGATATTCCCTAATTAAAACCTTTCTTCGTAACCTAGGTAAGGGAAACACAAGAAAGGGTGATCACATATACTTAGTATAGGTTACCATGGGATATATCATTCAATGATCATATGTATTCATAAGATAATCATAGGGGTTTGAGATCATGAAAATAAATTACAATGTTAATAATCAATCTATCAATGATCATAAACATGATTCATGGCATAAATCATTATCATTTCAAAATTTATGAATTATAAGAGTGAGAAAACAATATAAACCAATCATGAACCATATGTTCATATCATAATAATGTCATAAAAGTTTATAACCATCATATGTATAAAAAGTATTTCATATGTCAAAGGTTAACTAATGAAAAAATTATATCAAAATAGATCAATAATTAATACCTATTTTCTATAGTGGAACAAAATTCATCACCTGTTTCACAGTGGATCAGGAATCCCAACCTATTTCCCAATGTGGATCAAGTACATTGAATTGTTTCCCATAATTATCTCTTATGTTATAAAACATTACAAAATACATTGGATGGATATATAATTACAAGACCACACATCACATAAAAAAACATAAATATTCATTCCAAAAGATCATAAAACATTTATCATATCATCATATACAACAGATTCAAAGAAAAAGGGTTTCATAATCATGTCATAAATTTATTCATATCATAACTCATGGAAAATAAATGGGTTTTGTGAACATATCATTATCATAATCATAAACCATACAAAGAGATAATAATGATGGTATCATTGGATCATATCCCCAGAAAGGAATAATTAACATCAAATTATATTATCATAGATGAAAAAATTTCATTAAAATATCATTGGAATATTTCTCGAGGAAAATTACCTTTAAATTAGGAAACAAATTATTTAAAATATGAATATTTATAAAATATCATGGGATACATTTTTATTTGAAAAAAATACAAAATTTTAGGGAAAGATTCAAAACATTGATTGGTCATTATTGGGGGAAATTCCATTCATGTTGTGTATGTTAAAATAAATATTCCATTCACAATTTTAGTAAAAATTCAAAAGTACCTCATTCAAAAAACAAAAGGAATATTCATTTGAAATATTTTTATAGAAATTAAAACATGATGTAAAAATGAATTTTATAAATAATTAGAGAATAATAAATAAAATTATTGAAATAAAAACAAGTACATGAAAGAAAATGATTCCCTACTAAATAGTAAAACATTATCAGTTTTACTTAAATAAATTATATCGGTATCTTGAGTATTTAAAGTGAGGAAAATGAAATAAAAAAAATGTATAAAACAATAAAAACTAGAGGAGAATAAAAATTAAATCAATTTATTAGATAAATCTCATATAATTTCCTTAATGGAAATTCTATCATAAACAATCTCGAATAAAATGGGATTCAGATGTAAATCACTTACCTTAAGTCTCTTATTTCTTCATACATGTTCAAAAATATTATTTAATAATTGTAGATTTATTATGAATTTATTATATATCCATACTCGTATATATCATACCATATATGATCTAATTACAATATCTTATTACTCATTTATTAACAATTTGTTATTATAATCATTATTCTAGGTGATAATAGCTTTATTTTCCATGCATGTTTTAGTTTGGAAGACCCAGTACTTATACTTTGATAAAGGTTGAAACATATAAGATTTTTTAATAATGATATAAATATCATATATATTCATTATATATATAAATTAATCCATAAATTGTAGAGATAAAAAATGAATTACACCATTCATAGAAATGGTAGGTTGTATGCATGCAGGAATGCTATTTTCACTTCTTGATGGATGTGACGAAAGAAAGATAAATCATAATTCACCATGAAAGAATAGTTATTATATCATATATATCATATATATTTATTAAATATATAGTTACCTCTATCTATGAAAAATAAAAATGAAAAATGAATCACATCGCTTCTTGGAGATGGTAGTCCCCAAACACCTTGAGTGTCCAACAAACCTTAAAACACATCTAAAAACACACTTTTCGGTTTTTTAAACCTTATAAATCCTACTATGTATCATCGTCCTTGAAACTAACCATCAATCAAATCAAAATTAAAATTATCCCTAATTTTTTACATAGATATGGACACATATAGTTACAATCTACCAACCATAAAACATCAAATCCTTTAGAAGAATCATTGACCATTTGACCAATAAACTATACCTACTTGGGTTAATAAACCATGCTCAACATTCCATGATCTGATTGAGAACACTGAACAAGATTCCACTTTGAAAATCCAAACAAGAGGTGCATAATTTATAAAAAAACTAATATACTACTCATTTCAATGTTAGAAACCACTATATGAAACTCAATAACACCCTTCTATCCAAGGAAACCTCTGTGTCGTCAATAAAATCATCACCCATATTACAGAGTTCCCCACCACAAGCTTTATTTCATAACATCTAATTCTGACCAATAGTGATTTCCACTATCAAAACCACCTACTAAAAATACATCTTATAGTGGTCCCCAGAACCATCAACTGCATTCTACATGATTCTCCTAACAATGCTCCCCTCTCACCATTTTATACATTAATAATAATGCAGTTGAACCTCAACCATCCAACTATACTAAAAATTATCAGTCACATCCATTGAATCATCCTCAAAAGAAACATTTTTCCCACCCGGATAGTTACATTAATTACCCTAACATGTGGGGTCTCACTCATACCCTAAACTATGACACGATCTTCCCATTCTTCCCAAGAATTATCATCTCAAAATTAAACTTCACTAAATTTCATCGCATGATTCACCCCAACTGAGTCAGATAATGAAATCATGTTTCAACCCTTGAACTAAGAGATAAAACTAGTTAACCCCTAAAATAATTCATGAATGGGGTTTCACCCCCTGAAACATGCCACGAATCATTGATCACCACACAAATCACCCTCCAATCACACCCATATCACCCCGATCCTGATGTCAATACACCGAGTTCATCCAATATTGAATTCGAATACTGGACCTAGTATTCATCAATGAAACTTATCACATAATATATTATCAAAAATTGGTACCCTAGTGTCTACTCGATAGTATAGTGACCAGTCTCACCATAGATTGACCCTTAAAACATGAAGTTTATTCACTCACGATCGATTATTTTCTTCCCACCATAAGAGTTTCATTATCATCACCTAAAAAATATAAATTCTTGACATCAATGGATCATGTCTCATCCATTATAGAACATAATTACCAACATGGAAAAGCTCACTCATAATGGATATCTCATAAGAAAGAACAAATTACCACCTATTCATGACAATTAGAAATTTTACTAGGAATGTTTCGGAATCAAAAACATAATGAAGGCCATTCAATCAAAGGAAAGTGTTCAAATTCCTACCATATAGCTTATCTTATAACATTACTCAATCACCACCACAATAGGTTCCATGATATTGCACATGTAACTCCTCTTGATCCATTCTCACCCTTCATGTCCACCCTTGACACTTCCTTTAAGGTCTAATTCTAATCAGTTGTGCCAGCACACCCTATCCATTTTCTAGTGTCTCCTCTACCATGGAGGGAATTTCCTCACTTCATAAGAACCCCAAGAAACCATTCCCACAACATCTCACTAATTCCCATCCACCCTAAGTTCATACCAAACCATTGATGATTTTAGAGTTCAACAGTAATTACACAAAAACTACGTCTGTTACCTCAATCTCATTTGATTACCAATTTAAGTATGCTCTACTACATCCTATACATAGAAACTAAAATCACACTCCTTTGAGTTACATGTCTTAAAACTAGGTTAACATTTCTCCATATCATGTCAACCTGTCTATCCAAGGACATCCTAGACACTCTCATCTAAAATCCTGATTGTTTTACAATGTCAAGGTCAATCATACACTTATCCACCACCTGATATCATACTAAAAACAAAAGAATATACCCATTATTGCACCTCACTTATAAATAAAATTTATATTTAATTAGTTCAAGCACCCAAACAGCGTTTCCCTTCAAAACCATCCTCAATAACAAGACACTCTACATGCCTCACATTTCAAAGCATAAGTATGCATTATCCATAAACTAGATCATACGTTTTGTTCATAAATCTAAAAATTTATCACATACTCACACATTTTGTATCTATCATAATAATAATCCTAGGATAATCCCTCTCACGGGTTATCCTAAATAATACAAGACATTGAATTACTATGGTCCATGTCATTTTTAAAGGTCTCTTGGTCCCCCACCTGGATAAAAATACAATTCTGATAAGATTATACCTTACAAAGGAAATCTCGTTCCCATATCTATATCAAATGACATATAATATTCCAACACAAACACTCATGGGTTTCACTTACACATTGATCAAGAACCTTGTCCCAAGTAACCAACCTACCAGGGCACTGATTCTCACCGAGCATCCACCAATGGGACCGCTCCCTTGATAATAAAAACTCATTGATCATATATATATATATAATGATAACATTGTATAAGATCTGTACCAAATAACCATAAACGTATGCTTTAGATAGGTAGAATATCACAATATATATTTGAAAACACTAAATAGGTGGTTACTGACACTTTAAATAACTAAACCTACATTAAACATTCAACCAACATCACCCTATAATGATTTTTATCCAACAAACCAACATCAAATTATTCATTTAAGTATAGTTTCATTCTAATATATATGATAAAATACCATATAGGTTAATATTAAATCTTTAAATAAACAAAAAAATAATAATAACCACCCCTATGGGGGTTCCTACTAAGAAATTAAGTTACTTCATTTTCTTACTAAGGTCACCACATGTCCCCTACTAGAGGGATAATATCATCAGAATATTTATCCATAATTCCACCATATAATAAACAATAATTTTCATTAAAATAAAATAAATATACTTGATAGTTTAGCTAAATAGAATACCACAAAGTACATATATGAAAAAAACCATATGGGATGTTGTTGACACTTTAAATAGATAAACCATATCCAATGCAGAAATAAAATATTAGTAGGCCCCAATATGTTCTTTGAATTCTATGTAATGAGAATGATGCATGAGACTCCTCTTTCCACTTTTTTATGCCATAGTATCCATAATAGGATCAAACATATTCCTATATCCCCATATATTTTATGTCTAAAATAGTGATACAAAATAAAAATAATTCTCTCATACAACTTTATAATGCCCTGAATCAACTCACTCCAAACAATAACCATACTGGACCTCCAAGTTATATCTGGAGCCCCTTACTAAACACCAGAGGTTTCTGAATAGTAGTAGGGCCTATGAAGGTACCATAGAGATTCTTTACACATAATATGAGAGTGATAAATCATAGATAAAATAAAAAAACATAAACCCCTATAAAATATAAATAGAGTTATAAAAATACAAAAAATAACAAATAACCAAATAAAAAGAACAATAAAATACATATAGATTCATTTCCTACTAGGATAATCAAATATACTAAAGGAAATACACGAAAAAAATGTATAGGATGATCCTCTATATCACTGAACCTCACCTCATCCCAATATCTATACTTGTTTGAACTATATTTCTCAGCCTTTCTATCTCGGGCTTCTTCCCAACATAAACCAACAATAACCATGTTAGATCTACTCAAGTACCCATGTACAATGGAATATTGAGAAAGGTCTGAGTATATAAATCATTAGAGAACCACCAACATGGTCCCATAAATAATTGAAAATTCAGTGATAAGTGCATGATACATGATCTAATAAACTCAAAAACTAATGTAAATAAATAAATAAAACCAGAAACACTACCGACTTCTACTCGATGATAGAATGTATTTTCACACATCATGATGACCATTCCAATCACAGTATCACAAATACTCCAAGGGTGTATACATATAACCTTTTTTAATCCTATTATCCATCATCAATATTCATGTATGTGACCCCAATTGACCATAAAATCCTCAGACAAAACCAAAGTATCTTTGTGTTTGAGCATCACCTCAAGGAACCCTCTTTCCACTTACTGGGGGTCTCATTCCTGTGACTCCAATATGATGATTATAAGACCCTGGGGAATCAAAAATCATCCCTCATCCTCAATCCCTAAGGCTAAACCCCATGGTAGTTCATGGGCATTCTTCAATTTCAGGATGATGTATGATTCCTAGTAGAGATAGGCCCTCTGAAATCCTAAACATCTAGGCATGGATAATATTTGAAAAAAATAGTCGATAAAAGGAAACACCCTCTTTAGATCCCATAGTCAATATCCTAGGATTTGAATATCTCATGGATTCTAATCCAAACAATCACTAGTGTGTCCACCCAATCCTCGGTGTATCCTAGACATCAATCTAGGGGATATAATAGTCTTCTTTGGGATGATCAACATCCGTGCTCGAGAATATATTCCCACCCAACACCTCATAACACCATTTGAATCTCGAGCATCAGAAAAATTTATAATGGTCTAATGGTATCTCTATTCGAATCCTAGGAACTACATGAATTTACAGTGATATTAATATATCAATGGAATATCGGAAATACATAAATTCCTACTTTAATGATATCATATACTTTGATGTTAGATCCTCAAAACCACCACTAGAAATCCAAAACTGCGTTAACCTTAATAGATTCTAATCAAACTAGACATCCACCCCAAAAACACTATGAGACTATATCTCAGACAAATAAGGCATCCCAGGGTCTCACCAATATTATCAGGTTATTCTTGATGAATATCAAGCAATAACAGTAGATCTAGGAGCAATAGATGATTCTTAGGAATTATGAGCAATCACATCACATATCAAAAAACAAAATATAACAGGGGATGAAAAATTTACCAAATCCATCCTCATTATTATATCCCCTTAAGCATTACAAGTTTGATCAAGTTCTATGTGAAATTGATAACCACCGCAACCCATATCCATATACACCCACTCAGGTTAATCTCTCAAAGGGGTACCCATAGGCCCCCCCAAGATCATTACTATAGTTGAGGCATCCCACTCAGGATCCTCAATCACAATTGGTCTATCATACCAATGCCTAATTCTAAAAGGACATCCAATCCATTAATATCATCAATGTAATATCATGAACTCACATGCCTTAGGGGTACTCTATAATGTAAACGGTCTCAAGATATTGATCAAGGCCCATCAATTTGTCTGGGGTCACTTTGAAGTAAAATTGGGTGCACTAGGAGTAACTTAAATTGTAATTTTCTATTACCATATCATGTATAAATTGAGTTATGTATGATTTTTTATTACCATGATAGTTTTGATATTTTTTCAACCACTATTTATTTAGTAAATTCCATATATTACATATTGTATCAAAAGGTTATAGAAGTTCCTAGGCTATATTGAGAACCAAACGATACCATGAAATTAATCTAAAATTAATTTCCTATGGTCTAGTTACATGATTCTTACTAGACATAGATGATGTATTAATATCAAGTAATGGGGTATGATAATCATTGAGACTTATTTTAAAGATGATATCACTTGGTGATCTCAAGTAAATAAGATCATGAGGACTAAATCGCTAATAAGAACATGAGTTGTTTTAGGTGTCATTGGTTGTTCCTATTGGTGAACATGTGTAATGGTCTCTATAATTGATATTGTTATTAGTGTATAATATTTTATCACATACTTTGATGCAAGGAAAAAACCATGATATTTAATTCATGGTGATGTAGCTTGTGTTGGGTGAATCATTGGTTGTATGGAATTTATTGAATAATCAAGATATTTTTTTCTTTTGAAAGGCAGTAAAATTTTAATACTAGTTGATCAGAATGGTAGTACCTCCACTAAATTCAAATCCCTTATAGAATAGGGTAAGTACATCTAGTGAGTTAAATGAATAATAAACCAATAAAAGATGACGAAAATTTTTTCATCCTACTTTATGAGATATTGTGAGACAAAGAGATTATATTACATTGTGTGTGTAATATTCAAAGCTATTGAGATATAGTACAAGAGGGTTACACACTTATCCTATTGAGAAATCTTCCCCATTCCAATGAATAAGAATATTGGACATGGTGGTACCCACCATGGGGTTTGAGGGATTTATGAAAATATATGATCACCAAAAAATAAATAAATTCATATTATTCAAGTTAGAATAATCAATATTGAATTTGTTTAAAAAATTTATTTACAATTATTAAAATAAATACAAGGAAAATATTATACGAATTGATATTTTTTCAATATTCATGGTTTTTTTAAAATTTATAGGAATGACGAGTCAAGTTGATGGATCCTTTTATCTCATAATATATTTATTATTTTACAAGTAAGTGATAAAAATATAAATTATATTTATAAATTAGTAAAAAGGTCATAAGATTTTGTTGACATATTATTTAGTGGTTAATACATATCTAGGGGTTTAGTTAATTTAGAATCTTACTATAAAAGGAAGAAGAGGATATCATTTAACATACTATTCATCACATGACATATAAGAGCTACTATCTCTTATCTCCCATATCATAGAGAGAGAAGATCTCAACCTTCAACTTTGATCAGAGTTCAACTTCACAGATTAATGGATCGATGTAGTGATGATCACCGAGATGTTGAAGGAATCATCAAATCTAAATGATAGAACCTATATTTTGATGAATTATGTCCCCATAGTCTTTCAAATAAATTTTGGATAATCTAGAGGGATTAATATTTAGTTCCTTCAAGAAATGATCAATGACAATGTATGGTTGACGAATATGTCTTCACATAAAATGGGGTAACATTCACTTTAATTTACCTGCTTCAAATTCTTCATGAAGGATACTCAGCTTCCATACCAGTATACACTTTACCAAATATGATGTAGTTACATCCATTTCTGTTGTAAAAGTTTAAATTCCTATCCCTCCCACCTCTATTGCGCACCATGATACCTTCACACTCTAGATCATTCAACTCTACCAAATCATATCTAACCTACCTAATATATATCCACCTAGGCCTAATAAATCTCAAGGGTCCTCACATAGCTTACAAGGACTATCCATATAAATTTATGCCACACCCTGTCTTGGAGTGGTCCAAGTGTTTGGTTCTATTCTTAGTCTAAATCTTGGTTATAAGTGGCTTAGGTGTCAAGCTAGTGAACATTGGCCATGGTGGCCTAGGAACCTTGTCCCTTTAATCTTGGGTGCTCAATAAAATTAAAAAATTTAATTTAATTTATTTTTTTTTAAAATAAATTAAAAAATTCAATAATAATAAGGTTTATATACCTATTATAAAGGCTTCACACCCATATACAAATAAACATCATTTATAAAGTTGTAGTAATAATATGAAGACCGCCTACCTTATCCATGAAGCTTTCCAATTTAATCTCTAGCCTGAAAACAGTTTCCAAGGATCATTAAGGCCTAATCGAACTCTTCTATAGCCAACCATACATCACCAATATATGTTATTCTCTAAATCATGCTCATTATAGCTAATAATTAATCTTTACAAAATATAATTAAATTGAAAATTTGAACGAAGTGTGGAATAATATCTTAAATATCACTAGGCATTCATAGATTATTGAAGCCTTAGGAAATGGGGTTCTGAACATCTATGACATACCCCTGAACCCATTATAGGTTGATTCCCCATCCTACACTACCAATTATGTCATTAAATAAATTTATTTTTAATGAAAAACTCAAGAATAACCATGATGTGATTTTAATTAAATGTTAAATGTAGATAGGTGGAGGTTATCTTGGGATGTAATCTACACAAAAACAATGAAATACCTATTGATTATAGTCTATTACACCATGATATGGTGCAATTATAACTGAAACCCTAAAAAAATTCTATAATTATAGCACAATGAATTAAAATAGAAATAGAGGAAAAGACTTACCTAGAATTACCATAAAACGCCACCCAAAACTACCCCAGATCAAGGGGTAAGAAGAGAGGGAAGAGTTGACTATTGTCTCTCTCATGTACACCCTCCATCGACCAAAATAGGTGGTGGAGGGGATCCCCCTTTATTGATTTTAATAAAACCCAAAACAAGGTATCATAGTTTGAACAAATGGATTAAACCATGAATCTCCTTAGTAGGGGCCTCAACTCCCTATATTAAAAGCTCACACTATGAAACCCTACTTCTTTGTGTGATGTCCCTATAGCCAACCCCTAATGCACTCTGGCCACTCTTTCCTTCCTCCGATGCTTCTTTGAACACCATTGGTGTCCAATAAACCTCAAACCTCATATTAAAACACCCTTTTGGAATTCTCACTAGACCTTTTTTATGCACAATGAGGATTAGTTTTGGAAAGGAAAAAATCAAGTTCATATAACGTTAGGTTTAGAAAAATAATTATTGCACTTGGTCCATTATTATTTTCTTAATCCTGAGGAAACCCCACGTCTAAATAATAAAAATAAAAATATTATTTATTTTACATGTTTTATAATAATTTAAAAATTAATATTATTTCATTGAATAAATTAATTATTATTTTTTTCAAATAATATTCAATATTAAATCTCTTTACAGATCATTAAAATCAATCCACCGTCCTCCTCAATATTTATCAGGCCTTTAATAATGATTTTTTATTTAATAAATATACATAACAACATTATTTACCAATAAATAAGTAAATATTATATTCAAAAAATCAGTGAATAAATATTTATTAAATATACATTTAATTAAATAAATAAATATTTTTTACCATGTGAATGAATGAGAATAAATAAATATGATATATTTTCATAATTAAAAATTACCTTATGAAATGAATATTTATTTAACATTAAACTCACAAAATATTCTATTGGATAACTAGTGATTGAATATATGTGACCAAATAATCATTAATAATTATTAAAACATACATGAGAATAATATTTATTCAATAATTGAAATTCAAGTAAACTTTAAATGAGGTTCCAAATAAACTTCATGTGTGACTCTCTAGGACCATTTCTATGCGAAATTAGGTTTTTAAAAATAAAGTCCAAGGTTTTAATCTAGAAACATGCCAAGACATCCATAGATAAAGTGGTTAAATTTCATAATAAAAATAACCACATATGAATGTACAAAGTTTAATATAATCCCTTTATCACGATATCTCTAATAGAGCAGGTTACATAGTGGAGTAATTAACATATATGCTCATTGTAACTTTCTTTGAATTTCAAGAAATGGAAATTATATAAAATTCTTGGACCATTGATTTAAAAAGTTAGTTCAATTTCCATCAAAGGGACTGAGATATAAACTTCCATTAAAAACCGTAGGTCCAAATCCTTTATTATATTATTCATTAATGCAATATCACTTGAGTCACACCCAACATATACTACTATATTGAGAGCATATATCATCATGGTTTTCATGAATATGTAAAAGTACATGACCCATGATATGTTTTAATAATAATATTAAAGTCTAAGGACCATTACACATTTCTACATATAGGAATATCCAATGACACATATAAATATGGATTTTCTACTAATGTGGTCAATTTCTCATTACCTCATTCTCTTGGAGATTACCAAGGATGAATTTGATGAGAGTAAGTTTCAATTTATTATTACCTCTCTACCCCTAATATATTATATCATATATTACCAAGAAGAGAATATCCCTTAACCATTTAATATATATTTAAGAATAATATCATAGAACTTCAATTTTCTCATCATAGTGAGTAAATTTATGACCATTCAGTGTGATAGGTACCCTTAAGACATTAAAAAATTTATTTTCACACAAAATAAGGATAAAAATGTGATAAGGTATTAATTAATATAGATCCCCATGAATATTAATATAATTTATATGCATAGTATTTAGTCTATGGTACTAACTCAAAAATTAATTTCTCAAAGTACGAGAAGAAATTTTTCTATCTTAGGTTGATGGTTGTAATAGTTGTAATGATGAATAAAAATTAAATTCATTTAGTGAATATGGTGAAATAAATTTATTTTCAAAGGTGGGGAAATAATGAATCTTAATTAGTGAGAGAAGCACTGATGAAAGGGTGGAAGATATGTAGATAGATTTTTTTGTCGTAAAGGAAACTTAATATTTTTTCTCGAATATTTCTCTCTTGGAAAAGAAAAATAAATGTTTGAAGAATGGTTATAAATTATATGTAAATAATGATATCTTTCATGATAGAAAGATACAATATTAATAAGTGGAATTGATAAAATGAATAAGTATCTCAATGAAGAGAAGAAATGGGATTTTTAAATTTAAATTAATATAAAATAAAAGGATAAGGGGATTAGGATTATTCAATATAAATTAATCAAGATAGAAAAGGAATTGGAAATATACAAATTAAATTTTTAGAATTCAATTCATAATGTGAGAGAAAGCTCAAGGAAAAATATTATAGAAAGTTAAATTCTCTCAGACTGATGGAATTCAATTAGGCCAACCAATATAACAGTAAAAGATAGAAAAATATCTTGGAAATATTGGTGAAAAGTTTAATTCAAATTCATAAATGAGGAAAATAAAATTTATGGAAATATAGGATTATTATGAAAAATATAGAAAATTTATGAATAGTGATTTAAAAGATAAAAATCATAAAAATGTTGGTTTTATAAGGATTATAGATAAATATCGAGTGAAGAAAAATGTGTTTCGAGTCTATAAAAATTTTATTTTTAAATGGGATTTAGAAAAGTTTCCAATCATTGGAAGTGGTTTGTAAAATATGTGATCAACTAGGTAACATTTTAAAATATTATCTTACCATATTACCTACCCAAATAAGTATATTGTATAATACTAAAATGTTTCAGAATAAGAAAGTAAAAGGAAAGGATAAGGCTTTGGTTTTATACGTTTCATACAAAACATCTTGAAAGAAACATCCTTAGATTTTGGATATTGGATGGTAATCTCATATGATAGGAGATTTGATGCTCTTTTGGGATGTTAAGAAGTGTAAGAAACAATTTATGATTTTTAATGGAATGTTTCTCAAAATTAGAGGAATTGGTGCAAACATAATTATATAAAACAAACTGTAATGGAAGAAAACATTATTTATTTATGGTTTGAAACAAAATTTAAAAAGTATTTCTGAACTCTGTGATGAAGACCATGAAGTGTCATTTTAGAGGAATTAATGTGTTGTGAAGAATTTAAAATATGGAGAGTTGTGATGAGAAGAAAATGTAATCAAGGAAACTTATTTTAAGTTAGTAAAGTATTATTTAAAATGATTCATTATAATAATAAAAATAAGGAATATTTTAATAAGTCTTTGGATATTGTTGACTCCAAGAGAGTGGAAAAACTTTTATAGTAAAAAATATTGTTGAATTTGAGATTATAATAAAAATAGGTCAGAGAAAGTAGGATGAACAAGGAATGGTATTTTTAGGAAATCAATGTAAATATTCTAAAAATGAAAAAATCAAGAGAAACAATATGAAAAAATATTTATCATGTCACATTTTTGTATTAAATAAGAAAAAGAGTTCTCCCAATTATAAATTTCAGTTAAAGTATAACTTTTCATATTGAAGTGGTTTTTATTCAAAGGGGAGTAAAATACCAAGTCATTGAGGTTGAATAATAATTCTCAGCCTTCATTCATCAAAGGCTAAGGTAAGAAAAATTTATCACCACTCTCACCATTTCTTTGGATTTTCTTATAATTGGGGGATAAATACAATATAAATCACTTTATATGTTTATTCCTTAATGTGTTTACAATGTGAGATAACATTTAAAATTTTCATAATCCAAATATATGAGTTTTACTTAATAGGGGAGAGATATCTTATTTAGGGGAGAAATTCATTTAGAGAGGGTGATTATATATGGTAAGATGTGAATTTAACATGTGAAATATTATACCATGTTCGGTGATCATGTGTGTAGGAACTGTTATTCATAGGTTCAATATATAGTTTTGAGAAATGGAAGAATTATGGGACAAGATTCCCATTTTTTATCAAGATATATAGGTATTTAGTGGTTTCAAGGAATTTGAATGAAAGGATGTAAGTAACTGTCTATGAAAAAAGTGATTTTATTATTAAATATTCTTGTTTCCAACAAATTTTTTTTCCATATAGTCTTATAATTATTTAATTATGACTAATTTTATATTTGATGAGTTTTTAATTGATTTATATTCCTTAGTAGGCATAAAAATCAAAATGGAGATACTTTTGAGACCAAGATATGTTTTGGGGATATTTTTGAGGCCATTAAGAAGAATGTAACATTGGGGAAATTTTTGAGACCCAATGGGAGTTTTTTGTAATATGGAGTACATAAAGTGTCATCTAGCACATGGTGTTTGTCTAAAGAAAAATAATTAAAGTTGAAGAATTTTATTTTTTTATTGTGTATTTTTTTTCAATACATAAATCACATTCAATATCAAATAAAAGGATGATTGTTATGGTAGGTTATGGTTATTTAAAATTTTAGAGGTGCTTAAAGAATGTATATAGAAGTTTGGAACTATTTGAAAGTAATCTTGAAGTGTTTTAGAGATAATAAAATTCAATTATTTTTACCTAATTCATTTGAATTCATAAGAGTTTTTGAACACAATATCCATTTGGAACAAAATAATATTTGAGTGAAATTATTTAAGTTATAAAGAAGTTGGTATAATGTGAATAAAGAGATTAGTTAGTTATGATTAGTGTGTTTTCATTTATTGTAAACACATAAATCATGTTCAAAATTACATTATATAATATTTTTTCTTTTGATGCGAAGTGTTTTTTGGAAGATATTTTATGTATTGAAATAAGTTATAAGAAAATTTAAAGTATTATGGAGGTTTGTAATTGTAATTTGAATTTTTTTAAGACTACAAGAACCAAGGGACCATTCTTGGAAATGTTTAAGACTGATTCTATACTAAATAAGGATTAAATGGAGAAGTATCATATTTCATAAGGATTCTTAGAACCAATGTAAAAATGAATTCCATGAAATTAATATTATATATAGTTTCATAATTATGATTTATGTGTTTCATAACTATCATTTTAATATTTCTAAAAATATTTTTTATCTACAAAAAGATGATTCATAGTTTCATAAACATCACCTCCATCTGCATAAGGATAAATCCTAGTTTGTGTAAGAATGATTCTTAAATGTGTAAGGATTATTAATATATGTAAATGTGAATTCATATATATATTAGGATAATTTTACCTATATAAAAATAATCCTTGTACTATGTAAGCATCACCAATTAGATAAATTTGATAATTCTATGAGAGAAAATATGAGTTTTCGAAATTTATATAGTTTGAAGAAATATCATTCTAAGTGATACTAAAAATATTATTTTATGAATTTAACTTCACAAAATAAAATTTTTGATTCCTAAAAATTTATAAGAAGTTTCACATGATGAAGTTGATCATTGATTTGAAGGAGAAAATATGTTAAAGCTTAAACTTCTTAGTCATGTTGTAGCCTTTTCATCTATACTGTAGTGACCAAGAAAAAAAGTAAAGAAGAAATGAAGAGTAAAAATAATAAAATATAGTTAATAATAGTTAAAGGAAGTTATTTCATTTTAATTTTAATATTTAATTAAAATTCTAGTAAAGCTTTCTGCTGGTTATGTCCTATATATGTTGTATCATACATGCATACTGATATAGTGGTGTAATATAGAGAATAAGAAAAAGTGTATGATCTATAAAGAATTAAAAAAATAATATTTTTTTTAGAGAAATAATAATAATAATAGAGTGTATAGTTTAAATAGAGAGAAGAAAATGAAATTGTGATAGTATTGGTTGAATAAGAAGAAGAATCTACAACATCAAAATAACTCTATACAAGTCCAACTTTGTAAAATGATTTCTTATTTTTGAAAAATATTCATTTATCATTGCAATGTGTAGGAAACACTAAAAACTGGTAAGATATGTGTATCACATGAGTACAAGGGTATTTCTTCTTATTTATAAGACACATGCTTTACTAGTAGGTAATAAGGTCTTGGTGAAATATGGATCATGAGATGGATTAGGCTTGTCATTTTTAGAGGTGAACCTTTTAAATATGTTTTTCCCTTTGTGTGTGTGTGTGTTTGGAAGTGTTTTAAAATTACTTTAATAAATGGAGAGATATTTTTCAAGAATAAATGTAAAAATAAATTTATAATCAATGATTTGGCCCACCTATCAGAGATTTCATTGATCCTAAGGCTTATTTCAAGTCATATCCGAGCCACAATTTCTTTTGTTTAAGATTTTCTATTTAGAATTTAAAGGATTAAAGTTTATCTTTATATATAATTTGAGTCACTTATTTTAAATATCAATTATAGATAATCTAAATTCAGTGAACAATAAGGGAATTACCATGTTTGATGTAAATGGTTTTCATTTATGGAAGGAAATGATGTTTCCATACTTATAATCTGTTAGCTATGATTTATTAGAAGTTGAGACTAATGGATTTTACCCCTTTAGTGAAGGTGATTTCATAAAATTAGATTATAAGAATAATATTTAAAATTATAGACATGCACAAGATGCTATATTATTTTCCCATTCATAGAGTGAATGTTTGATAGTCAAAGGCGTCATAATGAAAAATATTATATAGGATAATCTTGAGAAAATTTATGTAGAAAATAGTTAAATAAATCAGAAAAATCTATAGATTTTGAGTTTAAATTATGAAGACCTCAGGATGAATTATGATGATAATGTAGATGGATTCCTCATATGGTGTAATTAGAATATGATCACTGTCAGAGGATTTACTGAGAAATTAGAAGATTTTATATTGGTAAAATATATATTTAACGACCTTCCAGATATGTGTGATGTAAAACTATCATCTATAGAAAATAAATATTCAACAAAACTCCCTCTCAATGAATTATATAGAAATATAATTTTATATGATATGATAAAATATAATGTTATTAATAAGAATTTTAAGGATAAAAGGCAATTGTATTTAAAGTTATAAAACCTAAGAATTATTAAAAGAAGGTTGATGAAGATAAAATTGGTTGCTCAGATTTAGATTCATATATAGATTTGAAGTTTAATTAAAAGATATGTATTATTTATTGAAATATGTGAATATGAAAGGTAAATTTCAAGGTAAATCTTCCCCATAATCTTTTAATTATAGAGAAATTAGAAATTTTGCAATAAATTTTCAAATATTCAAATAATAAGATACCAATGAATATGAAAAAGAAAGTCCAAGAATAAATATCAAGAAGAAGGTAACAAATACCAACAAGTAAATGTTTTCTTCTAAAGGAAAGGGAAATAATTTATCTAAATATAAAAATATAAACTTATTATCCAATTGTAAAGGTAGTGAACTTAGTGATGATAATGGGGAAGTTGAGACTTCCCATGATATTGAGGAAAAAATTATAGCTATAAAGGTGAATAAAAAGTAATTTACTAGGGATAAAAGTAGAAAATATGAGAGTTAGGAATAAGAAAATCATATAAAGTTTACCTTAAATATATATTTAATTTAATTTATATCAAATATATCAAAGTAAGAGAGGGATATCAGATTCTATAAGAAAAAAAATAAATCTTACAGAAACAATAGATTTATCAATATAAAAGGAGAATAAAGACCACTAAAAAATTTAAAATATAATTATGATACTTGATGATGTGAAAAATCTAAACATCATTATAGAAGAAAAGGTAAAAAATAAAGATAAAGAGTTTTATCATATTTAATAAAATCTGGTTAAGGTAGAAGAATGGATGAACAATTTTAAATCCATATTTCAAGAATTATATTTCAGGGGTTAGAGAATATTTAATGAATTACGAAGCCTGTGAAGCCCCAAAAAAGTTACTCTCTAATGGTAAAAAAATCCTAGAAAATTCAATGAAAATTATGAGATGAAGAATCAAGTGAATAAGACTGAGTCAATGGAAAAATCAAGTGAATATTAGAAAATTGGAAATTCTATGAATTCTAAATTTAATCCAAAAACTAATAAATCTTGTTAATAAAAAATTTCTTAAAATAAATCTACATTGAATAATTAGTTATTGGGATTCTATAATAATTTTTGTTTCATAAAAAGAATAAAAAATTAGTGATTCAAATAAGGAAGTAAGGCATGTGTCAATATCTGGACAACTATTTTTCTCAAGAGGAAAGTATGTTTTATATGGATATTGTTGTCACTATAGAAGCTTTAGGAACATGGGGTTTTTTTTGGTTTAACTATCAACATTAATATGAGAATTATATGTTTTTGAGGCATAGTTTGATGGGTAAGTTAGTCCTTTCAAACAAGAAAATTATATAAATAGATTGGAAATTATGGATAAAATCATATAACTGATTAAAAGTGATTGATGAACTATGTGGAAGTTGTGAAAAGATGAGTCACCATAAAAATTAATTCCTTATCCTTCTATCATAAAAATATATTATTGGTTATGTACTTAAAAAACATTAGTATGTGATGAGTAAAGGTTAGGAGAAATATTTTATTATGAAAGTAGAACTTAAAGCATCAAAAGTGGATAATACATAGATTATATATAGTGGATGTTCCTCTCAAATGAAAGGAAATTTAAAACTTTTAAATAATGTTGAAAATTGAAAATAAATCTCAATTACCTTTGGTAATGATGGGTCAATAAAAAACAAAATGTATTGGATCTACTTTTATTGGAAAAAATCAATTAAAATCCAATAATACTTTTTTTGGTTGAAGGATTGAAACCCAACCTTCTTAGTGTGTCTTATTTGTGTAATAAAGGAAATAAATTAATATTTTTAAATGATGGATTTATGGTGAAGATATTTCAATATTTTATTATTTTTATTATTGGACATCGGAAAAGGTGTAATCTATTTCAAGTTCAAAATATTGACAATTGTTGTTATTTAAATATAAAATAATAAAATAATTTATGTCATCGAAGGATTTTTTATTTTTGAAAAAATAATATGTGTAGGCTTAATAGAGGAGATAATTTTTTTGAAGTTTTGAAGTTGAAAAGAGAGAGGACTCAGATGTTCTAAATATTATAAAAAGAAAATATTGTTAAATCACTTCACAATATGGTAATGATCCAATAAACTAATCCTTTGGAGATTATCTGTTCAGAAATATTTGGGCCCATTAAGAAGCAATAAAAAAATAAAGATAAGAATTTAATTTAATTTATTAATGAATTTAATCAAATTATTTATATTATGTTTTCGAAACATAAATCAGAGTCTCTAAAAATGTTCAAGAATTTCAAAAGAAGTGTAGAAAAGGAGTATAGTTTCTCCATAAAGAATATTTAAACAGATAATGATGCTGGGAATACAGGTTGAATATTTTATTATTATATTTAGAATCTTGTTATTACCCCTGATTTAAAAGCACCATATACTCTATAAACTGATATTTATGAATGGAAGAATAGAAGCTTAGTTGATATTGTAATGAACCTAACCCCAGAAGCCTAGAGCTGATGCCTTACTTAATTACATTAACATAGATACAATGAAAAAAAGCTCAAAGGACCATTGAGTTAATATCTTTTTTAGTACCATATAAATACATGATACCGATTTTAAATTGGAAAAAGAAGATAAAATATAATACATAAAAAATGTAAATGCTCAAAATTGTTGAAATTCCTTCCCAGAATTCACCTTCATATCCCGGGGAAAGAAAAAACACTAAGGGTGTGATCAAATGATCACAAAATGTTAAATACAATAGAAGATATCATGAATAAATAATCATAATAAAAATAGAAAGTTTGATTTTTTAAAAGAGATGAGACCTTGCCTTGAAAAGTAAGGCTCCTTTATTGAAAAAAAGTGATAAGCTTACACAATTCTAAAAATGGGAGATTTGTCACAATCTCTCTTATGGATAGATAAAAACTCACCAGGAAGCTGATCATGACAGATGAAATCAACTCCACTAAACTCTTTGCTTGCAAGGCCATCCGCCATTGAATTAGATTCTATATAGGTATGAGTAATGATATGATTCATAGAAAGAAAATAAAAAAAAGTTTTATAACTAAAAAAACATTCCATTTAAATAATTTGACTATCATGGTGATATACAGAAGAATCAATATGGCAAGGTAAATAATTGAAAAACATTCCATTTAATCAATAAATTGAGAATGAAATGCATCCATAAATAATTTCAAAGAAAAAATATCATATAAAATAATAATAATAACTTAAATCTCAATTAACAAAATGAATAATTATAGTGCGTCATGTCTGACGCACATGAAAACCTTTACCATCAAGACCTTTCACAAGTCAGTTTAAAACAACATGTAGAAACCCATTTAACTTGGACAACTGATTTATCTGATGAGACCCATTGATGCATCAAGGGGATATATAAATTCCAAGACCCACAAATTACTACTATTACAAATCATTCCTCATATATTGAATAATCGATTTAATTCAGGAAAATATTCCTTATTATCAAATATCCTTATTGATTAATGATACAAATTTATCATTATTTCATCAGTTAATCAAATAACATGCAAAGTAGAAAAAAATATATGTAAAAATAGTATATATTTTAGTTAATAATAACATACATCATTAAAATATATGGATAATTAAGTGAAATTTAATTTCCAATGAAAAATTATCACATAAAAGTGATTGTTTCAAGAGAAAGTTTACAATCACAAAAGAAAGTGATATTGTTCAATAACTTTTACAAATTGGTAATTTCAAAGTCAAATCCCCTTGGGTGAAATAATTCAACATTAAACATAAAATACCATTGATAATTAATTATTAATTATAATAAATTTAAAGGGAAATTATATAAACCATATAAAAGTGGATTGGTGCATAATAAAAAATAAGTCTCAATGGAATGTAAATTGGGATGAAATCCCTTATCTTATGCTTCATTTTGGCCAAATGATCTTTAAAGTCCTGTGTAATGGTTTTAATAATGTTATTAACTTATAAAATGACCATAATAATATTAATAATATTATATATTATTCATTGTAACATCTTATCACCCATTCATTAATAATTTAACTTCATTTTTAATGTTTCGGGTGATAACTGCTTTGTTTTTTGAGTATGATTTAACTTGTTATTTTTTGTTCCTATTAATTTGATAATGATTTATTAATATCCATAATTTAATACATGATATAAATATCATATTTATTAGTTTTATATATATTTATTGTAATCCTTAAAATTTGGTGACAGGATGTGAAATACACCGTTCATGGAGACATAGACTATACATACGCATGGAACATGCTTCCATTTTCTTATCATATTGAAAGAAATAAAATTAAATGACACAAAAACACAAATTAATATATATATTATCATTAAATTATCATTTTTATTTCATATATATCACATTTTTTTAGTAAAACCATCCTTAATACATTATATGTAAAGCATGAATGAATCACATTGCTTTGTGGGGAAACAGTCCTCCGTACACATGAGAAACATTATCGTATTATCATAAAATTGAAAGCATGAAGGTATGTGTGATATAATATTAAATAATCATAATACCATCATAAATATCTTAAATATCATATATAAAATATAAATCCATCATTATGAAAAACTTTGAGAGGTGGTAATGGAAAAACAAATGACATCGGTTCATGAGGTGACAGTCCACTCTAAAAACGAACGATGGTTTTATAACCCATTTGACGGATGTGTGTGTGGTTGTAGGATGTAACATTTACAAAAACCATATCTTTATATGATAGATATTAATGTTATTATATCAGTTTCATATAATAGTAATCAAAGGAGGTGGAGAAGGAAATAAAATTAAGACGCTTTTAGAAGAACATTACCTCTTCTTCGGGTATTCTTCTTATATTTAAACTAAAAACTTATAAGGTTTTATTTATGAAAAAACTATGGTTTATAGGATCGGGGGATAGAATTTGGGAAGATATTTTTTCAAATATTTCTTAATATAAATGTCTCAAGATGTGTGAAGAAGTAGGGGGAATGAGTGACCTTTTATAGTTGAGGAGTAACATTCTTGTAAATAATAAAAAATATTCTGTATTAGGAGGTATCCCTTACCTCATGTGGCTCAAATATTGATAAAAAATAGGGTTTAAGGATTATATGGTCAATAAAAACCTCCACCATACAATATAGCACATTTTTTAACCATTTGGTTTCTTAACTCCTAAGTTTCCTTATTTTACCATTTTGGTTATTCATTATGTTAACTAGTTTTTCTAACTTAGAAATTTATCCTTTAGAACTAGAATAAAATTAAAATTACTAGATAATTTATACCAAATTATTATAAATATGAAATTAAATTTTAATAAATAAAATCTTTATTTGTGTAGGAAAATAATTTTAACACAAGCATAAGTAATGTGCAAAAACACAGCTTTAGCCATAACCACGCTAACTGAGTTTTTTACTATTTAATGGTCAATATAGTCATTATAATAGAACAATTTTTAAATTAATGGGACATATTTTATATGTATTACTATTTATAAATCAATTTATAGAATATAGGTTTTTTTAAATCAATTAATAAAATACCATTTATTATAAAATATTATTAATGTCAATTCTGAAATTATTCAATTGATTGGAATTTAAAAATAACAAGACAATGATGGAATTAGGATTTATTAAATTAGTGATATGAAAAAATTTATATTCATTTAAAAAATTAAGGTAACACAATAATTCATTCAATTTACTTCACTTTTAATGTTTCTAGTATCATTTAATTTATTTAATTGTTAACTAAATAATTTGTACGTTAGTGTTTCCTAAGAATTTAATGTAATTATATCATCTGTAAAAAAATTAAAATAAAATTTAATGATAGAAAAAAATCATTTATCTTTTGAAATAATATTTATAACCGAGCCCATGTAGCTTTTCACTTGTCCCAAATCTTTATTGATTTTAAAAGCAAGGAAGGTACATTTTTTTGTATTTTACTTTACATAACTTATTATATGGGTCACTTTCATGTACATGTGTAAAAAAACTCATAAATTCAAGACTAAGATACTAAATATTGAAATATTTCTAAAAAATGGGTGTTTTACAAGTGTTGAGTTATTTTTAAACCATATATAATAAGTTTAATCATTAAGTAAACTCATTTTTACCTTAATCACTATAATTAATTTTAATTGTCTTCAATAATAATTTTAATCAAAAATTAAGTTGATATTATTTCAAATTATAAATTATTTTGACTAAAAATATGGAATCTATTTGTTTAAATTCAATCAATTTATGTTCCAAAAATTAATTTAAAATTAATCTCGTAGATGTGATGAGAGAGAAATTTCTTAAAGTGAAAATGTTCAAATAGTAACAAAATTTATGTATCTAAATTCAATATTAAAATGATTCCAATGAATAACATTGAATTATTAGATTTACAATTTAAATAATTTTAATCTAAAGAAATTTCAAAAAATAATTTAACATTATAAATTATTTAAATGAAAAGTAAATTTTCAATTAAAATTTAGTATTTTTACTATTCCTGAAAAATAAAACTTCTTAGAAAAATCCCAAAAATTCACCTCAAAATAATTTTGGTATTTTGATTTAAAACATGAAGTTTATTTTGTCAAATAAATTTTCTAAATTTTTTTAATTTTATATTGAGTGTGAAAAGTGTGACTAAATAGTGTTTTGTTTAACCTGATGGTGCATGTATCATAAGCCATCGACAAAATTAAATTTATTATAAAACAAATACATTTTAAAGTTTTGGGGTGTTAAATATATGGATCAAACCATGTTTTTAGATAATGAAACAAATTTTTATTTTTTGAGACAAGCCATTGGAGCAGTAGTTCATATTCAAAATCGATTCTTATATTAGAATTTTTTTAATATTCTCTCATGTGGGATTTATTATAAAAGGTATCTAAGTTTGAAGTAAAATTTAGTATTGGGAAGACCTTGAATTATCAAAGTTTAAAGTGAAAATCTAGGAAAGTTTAAACAATGAGGCGCTGATGTAATATTCCAAGGTTATCCTCTAAATGGAATAGGATACCATTGTTATAAAATAGAAATAGGGAATATATTTTATTTTTATGATGTCAAGGTGATGGAACATAAACAATGAAATCAAACATGAAATAACAAGTTCTGAAAGTGATGAAGGTAAATCCATTTTTGTTAAATAGTAGGGAGAATTTTATGAAAATGGTGAATGATTAGTAGAAGATCATGGAGAATAAGATGATTAAGATGTTTCTTGTGATGATGAATAATCTCATTCATTCTATCCAAGGATGGGAATGAATGTTCTGGTACAGAATATCATAGGTGAACATATATTCAAAAAATAATAAATTTTAAAGAAATATTAATTATCTCACTATTTTCTCAAGTTGAACCAAGTGATATTAAATAATTTTTAAAGAATCAAGAGTGGGTTGATGGTATGAATGAAGATTTAGATTAAATAAATAAGAATGAAACTTGGGATTTGGTACCCAAGAAAAAAAACCAAAAAGATATTGGAATAAAATAATGTTTTTTGTATAAGTTGAATGAAAAGGGTGAAGTTGTGAGAAACTAAGAAATATATGTGTAAAGGGTATTATTAAATATAAATAATTGATTTTCTTGAAACTTTTTCTCCAATGGAAATATTAGAAAATATAATGTCATTCAAATCTATTACAACTCAAAGGAAATATGTGATATTGAAAATATATGTTATTTCTACCTTCCTCAATAGAAACTTAAAAGAAGAGGTTTAAATTGATCAATATTGTTGTTTGTTTCTTGAAGAAGATGATAAATATGATTTTAGGTTGAATAAATATTTATATGGGATAAAATAAGTTCCAAGAGCCTGGTATTTTATTCATATTACCTTCTTGAATAAGTTTAAATTTATAAAAGAAAGAGTGGAAAGTAATCTCTATCATTAAAGATGATAAAGAGGTATCTCTCATTTCTATTGTTTATGTAGATGATATTATATTTTCTCTAAATAAAGAAAGTGTTTTTGAAGAATTTTATTTGTAGATTAACAAGTTATTCGAAATTTCTATTCCTGGAGAGATGACATACATTCATGGATTATAAATTTATTAATAAAGGGATAATATTTTTCTTTCCCAAGAGAAGTATTCTGAGGAATTTCTTAAAAAGTTTGGTACAAAAGACTCAAATATATTTTTGACTCCAATATCAATGGGAACTAAGTTGTACTGAGATGATTATAAAAATTAATTTTATCAAAGTGAATTTAATAAGATCATTATATGTCTATTATACTTGATAGTTTCAAGTATGTATATAGAATATATTGTCACACATTGTGTCAGATATCAAATTTCACCAAAAGAGTCCCATTTTAGTGTTAAAAAGAGGACTCTTGAATACATAAAAGGTAAAACATATTTTTTTTCTAAGTTTTGAAAATATTAATAAGATAAATATATTTAGTTATAAATATATATACTAAGAAATACTTATTGATGATTGGAATTTGACATATGGTGGTTCATTCTTCCTAAGAGAATGTTTTTTTGCATAGAAAAAAAGAAAAATTTAGTAACCTTGATCACTAATAAGGAAGAATATGTGGTTGTAAGTCATGCCACAACTCAAACATATTTGGATGAAACATTATATAGAAGATAATATTGTATAAATTATATAGGCACTTTTTAACACCTGAAAATTTTAAAAGAATATTATATTCAATGACATATACAATAAACAACACCGAGTATAGAAAAACAACAATATATTATTATTTAAATATGACTATTAAAACATTTACATTGAATTAGTGGGTAGAAATAAGGTTAAAAACATTATGAAAATATCTATAATGGTTTTATAAAATGTATTTATTAATAATAAATAAGTACTTAATTTTTAGTAAAATCATTTATACTTCAAAAATACATTTTCTTCAAGAATGGTTTTTCTTTTCATTTTGTGTACGAGAATTATAATTAATTTCTAAATTTTTTATAAATTTTATTTTATAAATAGAATATAATTTTTTAAATTATAATATCAAATTTATCTTATGGTTAAATTTTGGGATTTTTTTAAAAAGATCGGGTTTTTCAGTTAATAGTGAAAAATGTCAATTTTTATAAAATTGTCATTTATTTTAATTAAATAAAGTATTTTAAATTCTAATTACATATATATATATATATTTCTTAAATTTATATATTATCCATTTTATTTATTATAATATAATTAATTTTATTTTAATTAGCAATTTTGATGATTTTGGTATAAATATATTTTTATTCTTAAAAATGGATGTTCTATGAAAACAATTTTTAAGCGCATACTATTTTTTAAATTTAATTAATTAAAATAAACCGTAATGTGGAATAATTTAAATTAAATTTATAAATTATATATATATATATATATATATTATTTTAATTCATATAAAAAATATTAATAGTTATAGAGTTAATGTAAACACATCTTTTCCCCAAAAAATTCATTTTATTGAAAAAAACTGCTTTTCATCGTGCCTTAAGAGTTTAATTTTAAATTAAACAATTCCACATTTGTAAATTTAATCTTTAAAAATGGATTAAATATTTTGAAACATTAGGTCTAAATTTAGTAAATAGTTTCCTTTATTTGGGTATAATGAATACTAAATGTAGTAAATAATTATCACCATGGTAAGGGTAAATTGTGTAATCAAGGTTAAAAATAATATGATAAGGACTATAAAATAACCATAACACATGAAATAATTTTATTTAATAATTATATTTGGTCCATAATCATACAAAATTCAAATATATGACCATTTTTTTATTTTTTAATGATTTTAACCTATATATTATTTTATATAAAGAAAATTCAAACATGTCTATTTCTTACTTTTAATTCCTATAATATTTTTGTGATAAAAATAAAAAAAACATTTTTTTGGTTATAAATAATAATTTTAAATATAAATGTTTTTGTATAATGGAATTGTATTTCTAATTTTTATTAATTAAATAATTACCTTAAATGATTATGCAACCATGAAACAATATTTATTTAATTAATGGGAAAATAAAATAAATAATTCTAAAAATATTAAAAGTAATATATTTTGAATGAATTATTCTATTCAAAGATAGTTTTAGATAAATATAACATATTGGATATTTGTGAATGTGATATATTCAAACTCCATTGTTGTGATGTTATTTTCAAAGTCAAATTAAATGAATAGTTCCAAAATTGACATTAATAATATTTTTTAATACATAATATTTTATTAAATGATTTAAATTCAATAAAAATAAAATATTTTTTTTCAAGTGATCAGAATATGGTTCAAAATATAATCCTTGGTCCATTTATTGAATAATTTTAATTTTATAGTAACTATCTTGACCCCTAAAGAGTAAACACTTTGTTATCACAATAATTGTCAAAAAGGGTTAATGCGGGTTAAAATAAACATATAATGGTAAAAATCTACCATGAACATGTCCAGATTTTACTAAATGATATGATTTCAACCTATCATCATCATATCTTTTAAAGATTTTATTTTGGATCCATTTCTAGTGATGAATTATTTATATTAATTTAATACTTTAAGAAATTGTAAAAGTGACCCTCCCCTCACTTATAAAAGGATACCCCCTATCCTCTTTTCTTCACACTTCAAGAACCATTTGGTTCATCCAGAAAATAAAACAATAACTTCATAATATATGTCCCCATCTCCTATATGTATTATTTTTTGAGAAATACTAACCTTATATGGCTTAAGTTGTAAAGAAAAGGAGATTATCTGAAGAAGAGGTATATATTTTAACTGAATGTTTTTGTTTTATTTCTTCTTCCACATATTTAAAATCAACATCAAACCTGTTAAAATAATAACAAAAACATATTAAATAATATTAGATGTTTTTATATTAATGGAATACCCTATATCCATATACTCTTCTGTCAAATTGGAAATAAAACCATCATTTATGTCTACGACGGACTACGACCACACAAACAAATGTAATTCAATTTCCATAAATATCTCTCACAAATAGTTATAGTGATTTTGTTGTTGTTTATATGTAATATTTATAATGTATTTATCATTATTAAAAGATAATATATGACAGTTCATAGAGCATTGTAAATTTCTTATGGGTCTACACAAATTTAAATATTAATAAAACACAAACAACCTAACTACAAAAGTTAAGTAATTAGCAATTATGAGTGTTAAATCCACAAGGACGGTCTAAAATTATATATATTAATTTTAGTAATTTAAAATCAATATGATTTATTATTATATAGAGATAAATAATATATAAAATATATTTGGGATTGAAATCAAATGATAGAGCATGCTAGGTTCAATGATTTTCTAGTTCTTGTGCTGGGGATTTAATTAATCACATGTTCTTTCATATTCATTATTGAAGTTGGGTATTTAAGGATCCTTAGTTTGGGTAACATTCACTAATCCAATAACCATACCATTGGTTTGGTAAAATAATTAGTTCGGTTATAGGATTAGGTGACCTAAAACCCTATTTAAACTTAACCATGCTGGATTTTGTAATAGTTATACGCAATATAAGGTAATTACGTGACATAATAGAAATTACTCATCAGATCGAAATGAAATGATCATAAAACACAAAAATAAAGAGATTGAGAATTTATAGACAAATGTGAAACAATACAAACATGAATTGAAAAAATAATAATCCTTATGAAATACATCCCCTAAAAAAATTCACCCAGAATAAAGGATTTAATACCTCATGCTAATCATGACAATGAATAGAGTCATGGTTACCTAAAGAAGAATGGAAGTAGAAGTAGTAGGACCATCATTCTCATTATTTGGTCATATCACCATTATCCCCTCATTTGGTATTTGTTATCCCCATATCATCTGCCGTAACATGCTCAAATATATATTCCTCTATTAAAATAAACCCTTGTATCTGCACATTAATTCCACTACTAACTAGGAGTTCATAATATAAATATGGATTTTACAGTGTAAATGGAACAAAACCTCTTGAAATATTCTCCTCCCATCAATATTACATCATAAATAGAGTCTAAAATGTGGAAAGTGTGTGGACCATATCATGTACCACAAAACATACATCATAAATATGGATTTTTTATGTGAATTCATTTTCTGTAGCAATAAACAAGGTGACAAATGGTTACATAATTTCTAGTATATCCATGTATTATAACTATAAATTAAATTAATGATAATAACAATGTAAATGTGTCACTATCAATAATCTAGAGTTATTCTACAACCTCAATCCAACTTCAATATTTTGGTGTTTCACCATGACATGAAGTTCCATGACATGAAGTGTCTTCAACTCCTTATTTTTTCTTCTTTTTGTTTTTTTCCAAACATTATTTCATACTTCCAAGAATAATAAATCCAATTAAATAATTATAATATTATAAATATTAATCAAATAAATAATGAAAATCAATTTATAAAATAACACAAAAATTTATTCATGAAATTGATATATCAATATATGATCTACTTTCTTACCTTTTGATCATTTTGTCAAGCACATCAAATTAGTTGTTTAGGTTTTACTAGAATTTCTATAGTATAACAGGAATATTAGGTTGTATCTCAACGTAGCCTTAGTTTATTATTTTAAAAATTAATTTTTGATTAAGAAAAATGGAATAGGGTTTTGGAAAACTTTGGTTTTGGTTATTTAATAATCCAAAGGAAAGAAATAAAGTGATAAAACAAATTATAAATAAAAAAATTAATTAAGCATGACCAACTAGGGGAAATATCATGATGCTCATCCTTCATCACTTCAAGAGATAGAGTTATGATATTTTAATCCATAATTTTTAACACCTATTACTAGGATATTACTGAGTTTACACTAGGATACCTCTAAGGGGTCAGTCAGAATAAAAAAATGTTTCACCAGATACCGCCGACAATTGAGTGACTTGTGTTTGACTTCATAACCGAAACTCACCAGGGAAACACATGAAGAACTAAATTTATTGTCAATGTTTGTATTCTATTTATCTATGATACCATTAAATAAATGTAAATAGACATTATTGTGTTTATGAGTGTTCAATTGACCAATATGAACCACAAAAACACCACAATTAAAAGAGGTAAGAAGTAATGGTGAATGGTGTGTAGAACATCACATGAAAGGGTACCCCCAAACATGATCATATTCTTTGAGCATAAATACCAGTATATAACTCTATTAAATAATAAAATAGGATGATGAAAAAATAGACACAAACCTAGAATTTAAAATACCATTCAATTACTACAAAAACAATGCTCGGGATTTACAACTCGTTCCTCCCCGTGTGATCACAAGGAGTTTAGAACTCCATGGGAGAGGAGGATGAAAAAGATTTTGAATAAGCACTTAACATAGCCTATATAACTTATAAGAGTGATGATAGTAATCCTTTCAGACTCCAAAATGGTAGAACTATATTTCTAGGTTAAACTTTCAAATGGGGAGCCCAAGGTACCTATTTATAGGAAATGTGGAAGGTGGTTTTTAGAACCATGATTTCATGAAACCACTTGGCCCATGGTTGTTGATGGCCATAAATCTTATCTCACTTTTAAAAAAAATTAAAAAGTTTTAGCCCCACCTCCTTAATATATCTATGAAATATTTTCCACCATTTTGATAATCTCAACTGGATATATTTATGAAATTCAAAACCAATTTTTGACTTTGAGCAGATTCGATCCCCTAGACAAATCAGTTTGGATAAGACTTTTAATTGATGGATGCATATTGGGTGTATTCATATGAAATGTATCCAATTGAATTTTGGATCTTCCCACAAAATTTCAGCTCATTTTGATGCACATATCATTATAAGTGTGTGGTGAATTCCAATGGTGTGCTTGGATCCAGTGCAGTTTGACCCATTTTTCTTGAACTTCATTATGAGACCTCCAAATCACATCCACCTAAAATGTAATTATAAAAAAAGAAATACAACCCTTTTTAACTATCATGACCCATCCCACAGGGAACATACTTGACTACCCCAAGCCCGAACTACATAGTACATGGGTTGGTGACTAGAACCTGAAAGCTTTTCCCGAATAGGGAATGCATTGCCTTATAGATTTGTACACACTCAAAAAGGGAAATAGAAGTAAATAACCAACAAAAGTAAGTTACATCCATGAGAGTAAAGTACAACGACAAGTACAACTGTAAACTAAACAAATGGGATGGAATACAAGCCCTAGAAACTAAAGGTAAGTAAAAAGTTTTCATATCTACCATGGAGCTCTTCCTGAAGGGTAGTAGAAGTCAGTCTGAAGTCGAAGAAGAGGATCTCGACTGCTCCTGTCTCACCAAGCTGCACTAAGTCTCGAACCTCCAAAGTCTGCCCCAGAGCGTCAGTAGTCTGCAATAGTCACACACATGTGGGCGGAGCCCATGTAGGGGAGAGTTTAAAAGTACCTAGTATAGGAACCCGAGACCCCCGACGGTATCTCAGTAATCCACAAAGTAAAACATCACATGAAATACCACAAAGTTAATATAAAAAGCATGATCTAAATCATGAAGCACCAAGAAAAAGAGACAACTCACTTTAACGGTATAACTTATTGGTTACTGGGATAGGGATGACTAGTAATAAACCCAGGTCATACTATCCGTAGTAACTCTACTACTAACCTATAGGTCACTATTTGTTGAACCGTATTGGTCACTAGATTCTGACCAGTACTAGTTGCTGGTGATGACCTATATTGGTTAGTAGATTTTGACCCGTATTGGTTGCTGGTGCTGACCTGTATTGTTCATTGGTGCTGAACCATATTAGTCACTGGTGTTGACCTATCTTGGTCACTGATGTAGAGGTAGGGATGATTAGTCATACATCTAGATCATCCCACTCTGAAGTTTCTAGTGCTGACCTGTATTGGTCTCTTTTCTTCTTCACGTCACAGCCAACCACTGGATTCCCACATGAAGCACACCTGATATTTATAAGACTCTACTCCTCAATACATTAGTCATATTTCAACTAGTATGATGTCCCACAAAAGTATACCCAAGGGACCACCCCGTCATTGGGGTCCAAACGTGACAGACGGTGTGTCGATCGGACGCCCGATCTGTAAGATATGACACTTTTGTAAAAAAGGTCCCGATTGGATTCAAGTCTAATTCAACCCAGGTCACATGTAAAACTCCATAAAGAACTCACTTAGAGTATCTCAAAATGATTTCCTTATCACAAGGGTCCTTATGCCATAAATGACACGTTGATAGGATGCCTGGTCTGTTAGTTACACCCCTTTTCGTGAAACATGGATGCTCATACCTCAGTCCAGACCGATAGGATCAGGCTTGACAGAATATGCCAAAGGTACCGGTTACCAAAAGGGGTCCCAATGCCACTGACAGCGTGTCAAACAGACACCCGATTTTTCAGTTACGAGCGTTTCTTTATTTGGGGGTCGGTTGGGTCTGGGCCCAGTCTGACTCGGTTAGGTCGGCCCGACACAACAGGTCCCAGGTTCAACCTGACCCCACTCCTGTCCGACTCATTAAGGGTCACTCGGTTCACTGGGTTCAGCCTGGCTGGTTCACGGGCCTGGGTCACGGTTGCCCCAGGCCTCCAAGTGTGGCTCATCCCCCCCGTGCTGGGCCACAGGGCCACGGGTCTGGCTTGGACCACTGGGTAGGTCCGGCCTATTCGGCCAGCCCACATCTGAACTGGTCTGCTGAAAGGCAGACTGCTTCATCCTGTTGGCCCCATAAATGCAGGGTCATTTCATCTGATGAGACATTGCACGACGTGAGTTCCACGCTGGCCCCTCCTACTATGGCCCGCTGGCTGTGACTGCTGCCGCCTCTGTCCACCGCGGCTCACGACTATGCGCCACCTTCCACCACCCACAACCGGTTGCGGCGGTTCTCCTCTATCCATCACCGACCACTACCATTTGTTGCTCCACCACTAAGAATGCACCAAGTAAAAATTTAGAGAAGGTTCTAGGCCTTGTTGGTTTCGGAATGTGCCATCCACATTATCATTTTAAACACAAGGAAAAATTAATAACAAAAGGAAGAATAATCCCTGAGTTTAAGATCCCGTAATAACCATTTGAATGATTAGACGAGATGTAGATCAACTCATTAGTCAGTTGGTATGCATTCGTTATATTTTTCTTGAACGGAAAGAGAGGGAATAACAAAGCACATAAACCCCATACCTTTTATGACATTCATTGTCACATGTTCATCTTCAAGGGTGTACAACGTCGACAATTCTTCTCGGTTCTGACCTTCGAAAGGCGTTCTTTTTCATTCATTGTTCTTTGTTAGGGTGGAAGTGCATCAAAGCTTCACCCGAGAATCCTCCAAATCCTTTGTCCTTATTTTTCATGACACATTGATCTATTTATATAACCACACTACTATGTTTCTATAATGACTTGACATCGCATCGTTATGTTGTTTCGCACCATTAAATTCACTGTTATATTGCAGAATACATGTCATCCTTGTGTTTCATTAAAGTTCCTTATCACTGCATCATCACTGCCCCGCAATGTTGTTGTCCTCCATGAAACAAAAAGAAAAGGATACAATAATTTCTTTAAATTATTTTATTACTTTTCTCTAAAAGTCCAAAAATTAACTTTTCCACTCGGCCCTTGCCGAACGATGTTAAGTCATTTATAGGAAAATCCCAGCATTCCGGATTCAATGGTACCTTTCTAATCCAAGCACCAGTTCAAAATATTGAAAACTCTGCTTTCACTTTTACTGAATGTATCTTAAAAAAAGTTTAAAAATTCATTTGTAACACACGGGGCCTCAGAATCACATGCCATAAATTTTCACAGACTTGTAAAAATATTAAATAATTTAAAAAAATTACATGGAATTTTCAGGTCTTTACATTAACAATGATAAAAAAATAATTGAATCAAACATGAAGTGAAATTTGTTATTATTTTTATAAATTTTAATACAAAACTAGTTTAGTAGAGTGTTATAAGGGTGAAAATGAAATAACGAATCACAGTGTGATCACACCCCACACTTAAACATTGTCACTCTGGGGAAAAGTCACATTTCTAAACATTATTCATGGAGATATTCCCAAATTCATAAAGATTTAACATTCAAGGGAAATATAAAATGTGATATCAATGTGATCAAATAAAAAACTGCACCAAGGAGTTATTGTTAGTTATCATACAAAAATATTTCTCATAAATTATATCAATATGAAATTCAAGGTGATGAATGATACCATTTTGAGAAAATAATTTAAAAGATAACAATGCAACTAATTATCCACATTTATGGGTGAAAAACATCCCATGAAATTCTTTCCACTTTATATCTAGTAAATATAGGTTATTTAAAAATTTATGCTAAATTATATAGTCCACCGAAATTTCCCTACATACTTTGCAATAAAATTTCAAGAACCATCACTTAATAATTCCCAGAAGTCAAACCTTAAGCTCCCAACCAATATATCCCCATATATTGTACATTTCATCACTCCCCTAATTTATTTTTATTATTTTTGTTTATTTATTCAAAAGTTTCACTTGGAAAAAATCTCACACTCATCTTTCAACCCTTGTTTGATCTCCTCCTAACACTAATTGTAATAGTTATAATAAGATCAAAGGTTAAGGAGGAGTGGTTTTTTATCTACCCAAGACACAATACATATTTTTTTTTGTTTTTATGTTTTTAGGTAATTTTTTTTTGTTTTTTAGTTATTGTTTTTTTTTGTTTTTTTGGGCGTAAAAAAGTCGGATAACATGTACACACACGTAGGTCAATCTAGTACAGTAATTAAACAGACCAGATAAGGAATGAATGCATGGAAGAATAATTCTAGAAAGACGATAAATATTAACATATCATATATTTACCTTATATTATGTATGAAATATTCACACTTCTCGGTGTTGTGTAAAAATTTATGGATATATGAGTGACATAGTTTTCCAAAAAACTACTCACACAAGGGGTAACAATCATCTCAATGGTTTCATAGAGATACAACCATCTATATCATTGACAAAAAACCAATTTTCAAAAAAAACGATAAACTGAATGTTAAATTCATGCTAAATAACATATTCCTACATTGGAATGATTTTTTTTTGAAAATGTTAAAACTAAATTAAGTAGGTGAATTCCTCATAAATATTTAACAACATTCATGATTAAGCAACGAAAAAGTAGATCAATAGTCCAGTTAGAGAACCCCATGCAATCCAACGCCCTTATGATGAAACCCCATTCTAATATGTCATAAGCCTTGCTCATATCTAATTTGATCACAAAGTTACCTCCAAAATACTTATTGTTAATATCACTAACCACTTCTTTCACCACTCAAATTTTCCCCTGAATTGAATGCCCTTTAATAAAGCCATGTTTTTCTGAAGACACCCAAGTATTCAAGTGAGATGCCATTATTTTATTGAGAATGTTGGAAAAAACCTTTTAAGGAATATTACACATGCTAATGGGACTATATTGATCAATGGGGTGTGGATTACATATCTATTAAATCATCACCATCTTGGTTACACATGAAATACGCGACAAATTCCCTACCTAAAAAAAGTCACGCATTACCTTCACTAAATTTCCCTTAACTGTGTCCCAAGACACCCTATAAAAAGACCCTGGAATGCCATCAGGACCTGGTGCGCTCTCTAGATTCAAAGTCCAAATAGCCTCACGCACTTCAATCTCTTATGGTGTCCTCCTCAAACATGCATCAAATTCCTCTGAAACACAGCTCAGAATTGCCTCAAAAATTTCAGCATCGCCCCTCGGGTACCCACCATTCAAGCCAGGATTGGGCCCTGCCAGTAAGGATTGGATACTATCATTGACCATGAAACCAACATCATCCTAACCAGTAGAATAAGAACTATCCACCCTTCAGATATTCGGTCTCTGAACATGATGACGCTCCTTAATAAAATCATGAAAAAACCCAGGGTTATGGTCCCCATCCCGAAGCCATCGAATTCTAGCCCCTTCTCTAGCCAATTGTTCCTCCCTCAGAAGGGTATCAGATAGAAGATATTTATTTATCCTTAACCCATTAAAAAGTCTTTCATCCCATTCCTGCTCTAGACCCTCCTCTATTTGAACGATCTCCTTGCTGATCTCGACCAAATCATTATCCCTTGCATTTATATCCTTTCTCCAGCACCATAGTAGATATTTAAGACACCTAATCTTCTTGTGGAGTGTGATCCACAGGTTTCCTATGTGTTGTAGACTCCAGGACTCCCTGACCACATCATTAAAACCTATTTCCTCCATCTAGGTTTTAGAAAACCTAAAATTATCCCCTCACGACAATCCTGAAGCTAAGAAAAGTTGAAGTAGAGAATGATCAGAGAGACATCGAGCCAAATGAGAGACTTTGGCATATGTGAATATAGCTAATGCAGCCTCATTCATCAAGTATAGAACAAGAAGACTCCATGTTCGGTGTCCTCTTAATTTATTGTTACAGCATGTGAAATTATCTCCTTCAAACCCCACATCCAATAGACCACTTGTCGCCATAAATGAGACAAAAGTTTGGTTGGCATTCCTAGGAAAAGTACCACTCCCCTTTCTCTCCTCCAGACTAGCTATGGCATTAAAATCTCCCCCAAAAATCCAAGGATAAGAATCAGAGATAATACCATCCAAATCCCTCCAAAGTATCTCTCTATCTTGATCAAGGAACTTGGCATAGATGGAAGCAAATGAAAATGAATGAAGCCCAACAGAAATTTTTGTAGCCAAAAAATGATCCGACACAACATACCTATCAACCGTAATGTGATCCTTCCAAAACAGCCAAATATGAGAGTTTAGAGAATCCCCATTCATGAAACCCTTCACTCTCAGCCTTTGAGCATACTCCTTGATTTTACTATACCCTTACTTCGGTTCGAGAATTGCAACTATCAATACAAAATTGTTGCAAAATTCATTAACTATAAAATCAGATTTCACCCGAGCCCCTAGGCCCCGCGAATTCCATATAAGGATTCTAACCATTAAAAACATACTATTATAGTTTTGTCCCCTGACTTATAACCCCTGATAGGATGAGATAAAACTGAGGAAGAAACAAATCCTAATCTGGATTGAGACCACGTGCAAACACTTCTCTGCACCTTCGAACCAACTGAACCCTGGGAGCATGAACCATTGAACAAAGCCTTTGAAAGGCCCTCAGAAGAGCCACAATATTGATTTCTTCCATTACTTAAGATGGCTCCATTCGGCACTGAGGGAGAGTTTGATGGCGATGAGAGCACTTTCAAAATAGGAGACATTGGGGGTGATGAAACCACCAGTTGAAGATATCCCTCCCTAGGAGAAGAAGACATTGCCTCCCCCTGATCATTAAAGCCCGAATCCAATGGTAGGATCTCCGAAATGAAGTTACGGGAGGTGACCCAAGGATCAAAATAAGACAGAGAAGGCTGAACTAATTTATGGATCACCACCCCAGTAGAAGGAAATCCCCTATCCCAAAGCTTAATAGACGAATCCTCCCCCATATCTTTGTTATATAAAAGCATATCTCAGGTGAAAGCCTAAAGAACCTCATGACTCAAGGGTTGCGAAGATGAGAATGCCTCGCAAAGAAGCCCATAAGAAACCACCCCCTTTCCTTTATCCCGCCCTAGCGGTCCTGAAGAGAAACACGAGGCTGTACCCCTTATAGGAGAACTCTAAGTATCCCGAAAACTAGAATCCCCTTGATGAGCCTTGCGGCAAACCTGCAACGTGCGACTAAAAATATGACAAGAAGAGCAAAACCTGGGAAGAGATGGGTAAATTAGCAGTTGACGATGATCCTCCATTACTTCGATCCAAAGCACCTGGTGACTCTGAAGCGGATGAGAAATATCCAACTCAACACAAATCCTCATGAAAGACGCCTCCTCCAAGTGACTCGTCCTTTCATCCACACACAAAAAAGAACCCAAAAAATCCCCAATCGCCCTTAGAAAATATTCATTCATAAGGGGAAGAGGGATCCATGGAAGCACGATCCAAACTGCTGCACTTGAGCATTCTTTTCCAGAATGAGCCTCCATTGACCATCGAGAAATCGTGAACCTACAACGCCCCACAAACCTTGGGCTACTACTCCATGATTTAACAAAATCATCCCTCGAAGCCATAACGATACAGAAGGCTTTCCGATCGAAGATCGACACTAACGATAGAAGAGAGAAACCCCATCTGCGAACGCAGTCTTGGAAGACAGCAAGAGAAGGCTTATCTGCACCAAAACACGATATCAGTGTCCAACAAAGATCCTTGGTCACCGCCTCGAAAGAAACCGCTAGAACTGCAAGCACGGGACAACCCTTCTCTGAGAAAGAAGTAGCTGACAACGGGACTGATGGTGAGGAAACCCGATACTGACCTAGCCTCGGGGGAGGCCACAAAAGGGAATCCTTGAAAGAAGTCAAAGGAAGGAGAGCAACACCACCATCATATGTCGAAGAGCCAGGAACGCCACCTTTATGGAGCGCCGGTACAACGGGCGGAACGGGAGCATTCAGAACGCGAGCATTCGAATCCATACTATATTTTATGCACCCTATAACTGAATTTTAGGATATGTGTAAGTATAGGATAATATCCTAATGTTTTTGTGAGGTTCAGATTGTATATATTTACTAGTAATACATCTATGTCTGGATACAATAAGTTTATTTGGGTTTAGAATAGATGAATCTAAGGGTAATAAACCTAAAAGTATTTATATTTTGGCCATAATTATGCTGAATGGTGAGTGTATCCTTAATGCACATTTAGCTTGACACTCTTGGGGGATATAATTTGGCTAATAAACATTTCTTATATGAACCATTATGATGAATGAGAGAATATAACTTATATAAATCTATTATTTTCCATTATTACATAGTAGAAGCTAAAAGTTTCGTTAGATGATAATTCTAAGGTTGATCATATGTTTAAAGGCCTAAATGCACCTTTTGTTATTTTATGTGATGATAATTTAACTTGATTAAAGAAATTTTGGGAAACATGCATGGGAATAAAACCCTATGGTTTAGTATATGTTTTAGTGAAATTGTTATTCTAGAAATATTTCTTTTTTATTTTATAAAAATATGTTTAAAGTTATTAAGATCCATTAGGGTTTATATGATCATTGATTATGATGTAATTATGGGTTATTAATATTTGGGATCATATGTTTTATTATATAAGCATGGGATTGAAAATTTATTTGATGATTAATGTTATTTTGGTGGATGTTAGTCATATTTTCGGGAACATTATAGGAATTATAATAATATTGTTTTAGAAAAAAGGATAAACCATATTCCATGCGACAACCCATCATGGTTGTGGGACTTTAACCTACAAATGATGGGTGACAAGGGTTCATTTCCACTGGCATACATGATATCCTAGTTAGTATGATATTTTTTACTTAAACATTTTAATGAAAAAATATTAAGTTTATTTTGGGAAGAATATTACAGGATGAAATCATTTTTAGTTTTTATGTTTTTATGTTATTAATGATATTTTAGGAGACCTGTTATTGGGTTGAGTTTATACAACCACAATGTTTGACATAAATTATTATTTGGGAAGAATGCTAATACATTTTTGGAGGTGTAATATGAATTTTATGAGAGAACCTATGAGTTTAAAAAATTCTTTAATGTTAAGGTTATTGGTGTTATTTTGGATAGAGGGTTATTTATTTAAGGAAATATTTATGTTAAATGTTTAGTTTTATTGTCAAATTTTGGTGATTAATGTATTATTTTTATGAAAGAAGGTTTTATAATTTTATTTATTGTATTAAATTTTTATAACCATTTTGGTTTTAGTAAAAATGCGAGGAATATATTATTATTCTTATTTTTGATTATGTGATCTGATAAAATTCGATTTTATTCCTTTAGGAATGAAAGATTCTTCTTGAATACTCATTGTTTTGAGAAAGATATGAGATTGTACTAGAAATTGATTAAAGGAAAAAATTATACATATAATATAAATATATTTTATTATTTTATTAGTTTATAGAGTAAATGAATTCTTCAAATAAAGTAAAATGATCTTGAAACAAAAATATTGTCATATTACTTCATTTTTTATTAATTGATGGATTTTTCTCACCTCTTTGGTTTATGGTTTTGTGGTTATTTACTTTATCTTGATCATTCACTTTATGGTGATCAATTTTATCTATCACTCACTATAAGTATCTAGAAATTTATTTTTCCTCCATCTCCATATTTTCAAATCCCACTAATGTTCTGTTATTTGGAAATATAGTTTTTTGTTATTCTAGATGGCCTTCTTATTTCTATTTCCCTCTTTTTAAGAGGATGTTTTATTAACACTTCTATGATGTGGATTTTCCATAAAAGAATTTATAAATGTAAAACCCATGATTTATAAGGATTTAAAATTGTTAGGAAATAATTTATTAAAGGTGGGGAGAATGTAAAACCCTATGATTTCAAAATAACACTATGTTTGATAACATATACAACACACAATACCTAGCTTAAATGAACTACAAAATATTGATTTTTAAATATAAATGTTATAATATATTTTTTGAATTATTGGGTATGAATAGGGTTAAAAAATCATGAAAATATGTATAAAGGTTTTATACAATTCATTTATTATTTAAAAAAAAGTTCTTAATTTTCATTAAAATCGTTTTATACTTCAAAAATAAATTTTCTTTAAAAATTGTTTTATTTTACATTTTGTGTGTGAGAATTATAATTAATTAATACCAATTTTTGAAATTTTATCTTATTAAAATAATATCATTTTTTAAATCATCCTATTAAATTTAACTTAGGGTGAAAGTTTTTGGTTTTTTCTAAAAAGATTGGGTTTTCAGTGAATAGGGAACAATATCGATTTCATTTAAACCTTCATTTATTTTCACTAAATAAATTAATTTAAACTCAAATAATATTTTGGAATTTTTATTAAAGTGAAATATGATCCATTTGATTTATAATATTGTAAGTAATTTCATTTTAATCATAAAATTTCAGGATTTTGGCATAAAAATTATTTTTATGCGCATAAAATTTTTCCATTTTAATTAATTAAAATAACAAAAAATGAAGAATTATTTAAATTACATTTATATATTATATAAATATATAGGTGAATTTAAATTGATATAATGAATATTACTAGTTATAGAGTTAATGTAAACTTATCTTTTCTTTGAAAAAATGCATTTTCCTGAAAAAAATGCTTTTCATTGGACCTTGTGAATTTAATTTTAAACAAAATTATTCCACATAGATAAATTATATATTGAAAAATTGATTCCATATTTAGAATATTATGGTCCAAAATTTTAAAATAGGTCCTTTGAATTTTGTTCATAATGATAAGTTACCGTATTAAATAATTATCACTACGGTTATGGTAAATTACGCAATTTAGGTTAAGAATAATGAGATAAGGACTAAAGGATAATCCTAAAACTTGATTTAATTTTATTGGATGATTATATATTGTCCATAATCATCAAAAAATTGAATATATGGCGTTTTTTTCCATTTTTCCATGATTTTGACCTTTATATTATATTATATAAAGAAAAGTAAATAATGTCACTTTCTTGATTTTAATTTCTATAATATTTTATGAAATGGATAAAGTAAATATATATGTTTAATTATTAATAATAATTTCAAAATATAAATTATTTTTTAACATAATAATTTATTTATAATTTTTATTAATTAAATAATTACCTTAAATGATTTCGCAACACTCACACAATATTTATTTAATTAATATAGAAATCAAATAAATGAATATTAAAATATTAAAAAAATATAATTAAAATTAATTATTATGTTACAATAATTTTATAAATAAATATAAAATATTAGGTAAGTGTTAATGTAATATATTCTAATTACATTTTTTCATGTTATTTTAAAATTAAAATTCAATGAATAGTTCCAAAATTGACATTAATGATATTTTATAATAAATAATATTTTATTAAATGATTCAAAATTACTATAAATCCTATATTCTACTAAGTGATTGGTATATGGTTTAAAATATCAACAATGGACCATTTATTAGCCAATTTTCCTTTTATAGTAACTATCTTGACCCCTAAAGAGTAGAAACGTTTATATCACAATAATTATTAAAAAGGGTTAACATGGGTTAAAACAATAAGATAAGGGTAAAATCCTAATCTAAACCTATCCACTTTTTTTGGATGATATGATTTTGACACATACTCATCCTATGTTAGAAATATATCATTTTTAATTCATTTTTCCATGAGATTGAATTTATATTAATTTATTACTTTAAGAAATTAAAAAAAGTGCCCCTCCCTTCACTTATAAAAGGACACCCTCTCCTCTTTTTTTCACACATAAAGAATCAATTGGTTTGTAAAATCACTAAAAAAATCCCTTCCTAAAATCCTTTTCAATTTCTTCCCCTTATCAATATCCTTATCAATATTCTTATCCTTATAATCAATATTTAAAGATATTTTCTTTCTGATCTACTAGAGCTTCACATTTGTTAGAGAATTATCTAACTTTATGATTTGAATTCTAAAATATAGGCATTCTTTATTCCATTTCATCGAGTTTCATTTGTAAAAGGTTGAATTATTTCTTTTTCAATCTTATTTTCTATTCAGGATTGATTTTGAGTTTTTTCTCTTCATCAAGTAACTTTTTTAGATCATTATCCTCTTTTTGAAAAATTGGATTTTTCTTCAAGTTCTTATTCATAATTGTTTACTGATAGATCTTATTTATTCAACTTATTTTTCTCTTTCTCAAGTTCAATAATTTTTTAGATACATTATTTCAATTATATTTTAATAATAAAATATATATGAGTTTCCTCTTATTTTTCTTCTTCTTTAGAGTTAATTAATTATTCACTTGTAAAATTCCCATTATTAACTTTTTCAAGAAGAAATTTCTCTGCACCAGTATTATAGAAATTTCAACTTCCATTTAAATATTATAATATTTATTAAATTTTGAAGAAAAATATTCTCTTTTTTTAATCAGAGAAGTTTTTATACTTACATAATAAATATGAATGTGATTTTTTGTCTTATTTTTCATAGGTATTCCTGAATTTTCTTCTTCTTCATTAGTATCTTAATCTTTATTTATTATTGGAATTTTTTATATGGAATGTACAATGGCTCCATATTTAAATAATTTCAATGAAAAATCTCATTTATACTTTTTTCCCTTTTTTACCTTTCTCTAATACAAAGACATGAATTTAGAAAAAATATTACTTATTTCATCATCAGTATCAGATTCTCTAACTCCTTACTTATAATATTTCTCAGAGATTCCTTTCTTATAACCTTTGAAATATATTTCTTGATCAACCTTTTCCTTGTTCTTAACATCATTTTTCTCTTATCATTTCATATTATATGATAATAAAAAAATTATTTGGAGAGGGATTTTTTGGATCTCTATCTTCTAAATATAATAACTTAATGTAAAATTGATTAAGATTAATTCTTTGAATCCATTTCATAATAATTGAATCTTCTAATTTCTCACCAAAGGATTCATCATCTCCCAATATAATATCTTAAAAATTCAATATATATATCTATAACTTGGCATTATTTACTTTCATATTACTTTAATAAATATTTTTCAAATTGCCTTGGATGCCTTTAGCTATTACAATTCCTTTAACCCACATAAATCCACTTTCAGAGAGAGGGGAAAGTATAACATTTCATAATCATCCATAATTCTCTATATTCTTCTTATTAGTTAAAATTAAGGGAGAAACCTCAGAAGGGGGAGTGAATACCTCTATATTAGCTTCCATAACATTATCTCACATGGATAAAAAATATGGGAATATCTTATACTTCTAGATATGATAGTTCTTCCCATTAAAACCAAGAATCCCTTTACTGGTAACTGAGTTATGAACATCCATGTAAACTTTCTTCTTTAATCTCAAAATATAATAGATTCAATTAAGGGAACTTGTGCTATGATACCAAATCTATGGTTCATTGAGTATTTATATAATCACTAGGGGTGGAGAGTGAGTAGATGATTGACTATTTTTCCATTTTCTTCTTTCAAAACAACCTTATCCTCTGGTTAGAGAGAAATGAAAATAGAAAAACACAACACATAATCACACCATATTAATACATGAATTTATAACATTCACTAATCAATAAGATTAATAAGTCCTTAGCATGGTTTTAAAATAATCCAATACCACATATCCACAAGAAAAGAATCTATTATTGTTTACAGTAAGTAGGGTGTATCCATAACTTGCATAACACTATATTCCAATTGATAGGGTATGGTCTTCTTGCACATGTAATATAATAATTTTTTTTCTAACAATGAACTAAACCTCCACCAATAGGATTAAACATGACATCATTATGTTTCTTAAATTATTAACACTTTCCTTTATACATAGTTATTCTTTTTCTTCTATTTATTTTATGTCAGCTTAAAAGCATTTAAATAAAACTTCTCAATCTGATCCCACTCTTTTATAATTTATCCCTCAAATAACAATCCATATAATACTTATTTTTCTAATACCTTCTTCACATAGTACCTCATTTTTAGTATTTCTCTATCTAGTTCCTCTCTATCTAGCACTTCTTTATCCAGTACATTATATCCAATACATATATTACCAGTTCCTTATCTCTAGTTCTTAAACAAAATGATCTCTCAAGATTCTCATTCAACATCTCACTTCTTTAACAACTACTTCTCAATAAACATACTTCACTTTATATAATCATAGTTTCTCGGAATCATTAGGGAGTACATACTCTAAATTTTAATTTCTTACTCCAAATCCATGTTTCTTGCTCAAGATTTTCTCCAGTTGAATGCCTTTAAAACCTCTAAAAAAATAGGATTCAACAAACTTCATAGGAACAATACTAAAATATTGATTTAAAAAATCTTCAAAACTTCATGAAATATCAACTAGAATCATGATATTTTCTTTTTGATTATTGAGGTATCGAACGTCAAGATCAGCATCATCATGATGTATAACTTCACAAATTTTTTGAAAATATCCTTAAAACTATATATGGGATTTCTTTATAAAAACTCATATATATGATAATTATTCATATTCTAATCCTTTTAAAGTATTTAATTTATAAATAACTTTTTTATCCTAATCCCCTATATTTATTAGAATTCGTATTTTTCTATCTATTAAGCTTTACATGGTTCCTTTGTCTGGAGCTTTTTGAGTTACTCTATCTAGAATTTTTTCTAAAAGAATTTGGTCTGATGATATTTTGTATTTATTTCATGTGATATTTTTCTAAATAACTCATAAATGTTCATATGGATTTCTATATCTGATTTACTCACAAATTTTCTTCATCTGATAGACTCAAAACATTTTCCTATCTAGTAAACATCATCTATAAAGTCTCATGATCAAATAATTACTCCCTTTGAAAACCCTAATTTGGAAATATGAGTATTTTTGAATTGTCATGATGTTTGGTACTTTTATTTAAAAAGGTATTGATTGATATAATTTATTTGAAAAACTTAGTACGATGTCCCTATGAACAACTTTAGGCCAAAAATTTATCTCACCTTTGATCAAATCACCTTAATCCAATAAATTCATTATTCACCTTCCAGTATGTGATCATGTTTGATTCTATCAAAAATACGTCTCAACTTTTTAAAGTTATTAATGTATTGAAAACAAAAGAAAATACCATTAATAATAATTTTTTATTAACCGTATTCTTTTAAAAACTCAAAACCTCTTGGTTATCAAAAGTTAATGTATGAATCTAAATGAATCATTTAATGATTACAAGGTTTTTTTATTCATATTATTGTTTCCTATACTGTGTTTTCTTAAGTAGGCTATACTTGCTTAATTATGGATCATTTCTATGTTAGTTGAGTTTGAAAGTAATTTATGTTCCTTAATTGGAAACAAAATCCAAATGGGGAGATTGTTGACCCCAAGAATTCTCTAGAATTTTCTGCTATTTTGGGGAGATTATTTAGGTTATAAAGAATTTACTTTACAATAAAGAAAAATGTGATTAGGATATTATTGGTGTGTTGTCTTTTTTTTCACAACACATAAATTATTTTCAAACCCACATGATATAATGTAAATTTTGTAAGGTGAAGTGTTTTGTTGATGTTTGAAAGTAATTTGAAGGGTTGGAAGACATTTTGAGATAGTTAAAATCATTATATAATTTTGGAATTGGAAGATAAAATTTTTATAAGTCCATGAGTGAATAAGGATCATTCTATGAAATGTATGAGGATGATTCTATACCAAATCTTGAGGGAATGGAAAATTCCTTGATTTTATATGGATTATTAGGACCTATATACGCACAAATTCCATGAATATAAGAATTATATCGAGTTTTATAGTGATTATTGGAGTTATTAAAAACATTATTTGAATCTATGTAAGGATATTTTAGTATATGTAAAGATGATTCATGGTTGTATAAACACCACTAGATTCTATGTATGCATGAATCCTCATCTATGTAAGGATAATTCTTACTTGTGTAAGGATTATTCATCTATGTAAGCATAAAATCAAATATATTTTAGTATTATTTCATCTATATAAGAATTATCATACATAATCATGAGAATTTCATTTAAGGATCAATAATTAAAGAAATTTGATAATTCTACTCAAGAATATATAAGTTTAAAAAATTTATATATTCTCAAGAAATATTATTTTAGATGATTATAAATTTTTTCTTTCATTAATAAAACATCATAAAATGAGATTTTTTATTTAAGAAAATGTGTAACATGGTTATCATGATGAAATTGATAGTTTCATTGAAGGAGAAGAAGTAATTACATTTGTAACTATTTGGTCATAGTGTATCCTTTTAGTCCATGCAGGAGTGACCTGAAATGAAAGAAAAGAAAAATAATAGAAGAGGTAAAAAGAGAAACATGCAACTAAAAATCATTGAATTATGTTATTTCCTTTGAATTTTAATTTTAAATTCAAATTAAAATAGAATTGTATTCTTCTAGTATGCAACACATGCTACATCATGCATGCATACAGAAGTAGTGTCATAATAAAGAGAATAATAAAAAGTGATTTCCCTCTAAATAATTAATCAATAATATTTTTTTATAGAAAAATGAATAATAAGTAAAAGAATAATAGAGTTTTAAATTCATATGAAGATAATAAAATGAGCTTGTGATAGTACATGTTGAAGAAGATGAAGAAAAAACAACATCGTAATATATTTATGCAAGTCTAGCTCTATTAACGATTTTCTTATTATTGAAAAATAATTGCTTATCACTGTAATAGTGTGAGAAGCACTTGAAAATATTGTGATACATGTATCACTTGAGTATACAGATATTCCTATTGGTGTTTAAACTTGGTTTAATTTTTGTTTTGATAAATTAAAACTCTTATCATTTGTTAAATGAATTAAAAACTAAAAACAATGTTTTATATTATTCTACTTGCTTATATACTTGTTTTAATGATTTAATGTTCATGAAAAAATATTTTTTTTGATACAAATTACAAATATATTTTTATCACATATATTTTTTAAAATTTATATTTCATATAAATGTCACGTGTTAATTTGGTTTAGTATATTTATTTATATGGTGTTTATATTTTACTAAATAATAGTTAATAATTTTATTTTTTATCACATATATATTGTTATATTCTATAATTCATAATATATATATATTGGTAGATAAATAAATATATATATATATATATACAGTATATATATGTATATACATGATTTTCTTATTTTGTGCATTGTTCATCTCTATGCCTAGTTCCATCTGTTTGACCTTGTGTTCCCAGGTAATATTTCTCCATTCCATACACTTCCTTTGACCATCCTCTTCTAATAGCACATATTCTACCCTATAAATCTTCCCTCATGCACTCATGCACTAGTAGCACATCATAGAGCTTCAATAGCAGTGAAAATTCAAAAGAATACCTCTTATTTGGTATCATGCAAAACTTCTCCCTCATAGAAGATGAACGGTCTTCCTCTATTCACAATATGAAACATGAATAATATTTTCCATGCTTGGATTCACTACCTCCAAAATATAGTACAAAGAGACTTGTTCTTAAATGATTTCAGTGGCATCTCCCCTATCTTTTGACCACTCAACAATAGAACTAGTCCTCTACCTTCATGTGTGTCGATGGTAGTGTGACGCCTCTTGCATTGGTATTATTAGTCGAGCCAATGGTAGCATAATGCATCAAAAATTTAAACATTTGAACTGAGTTAGACTAGTAGAGGTAGTAGGTTTTATCTATTCAAGTGGCAGGAAGCCTCCATCATTGGACAACAATACCTCTGTTTTAGCATTAGTATGCTTCAATGATAACTCCTTTATTATTCTGGTAGCATCCACCCTATTCAATGGTATCACACTCGAGTAGTGAATCCATTTTATTCATTTCCATGGTAGTGGTTGAAGACTCCTTCTACCAGTAGATTATTTTATTTACTATCAGTTATAAAATATTTCTAACACAAATTGAATTTTTTTAATACTGTTAGTTTAATTTTTTTAATACCACGAGTTTATTTTGTTTGATACTATTAGGTTAAAGTTTTTAATACTATTTATTTAAATTATTTAATACCATTACCTTAATTTTTTTTAATACCATTAGATTATAATTCTTAATACCTTCCGTTATAAATTCTGATACCATCATTTAAAATCTACAACTTTTATCTGCAATTATTTGTTATATTTTCCAACGATACTAAGTTATTTTATTCCCACAATGATGCTTAAGGTTTTTTTTAAATTTATTTTTCTAATTTTTTTTAACATGATCTTTTTTCATTATTTTGAAAAACATTTAACTCCATAGTTAATTTAAATGTTTTCTATATTATTTCATTATAAATTTATATAAATTATAAATGAAATATTTTTTAATGAAGATTTATTTTTGAATTCATTTTGAAACATTCTAACTGAAATTATAAATATGTTTTGTTTAACTATATTTTTAAACTTCTAATTAATTTATGTTTTACATAATTTTTTATAATTATTTTACCTTTTTACAAATTTTCTTGAATGATAACAATTATATTAAAAGTTGTTTCAAATTATTTTATGAAGTTCAAAAGTGCCCGATTTTTTTCTGTGGTTCAAATGATATTCAAAATACTGGTAAATGATGAATTTCCATGTTTTTCTTTCCAACCCTGAAATTGAAAAGTTGTTTTGTGCTAATAAATTAGAAAACATTTATGTGGAAATTAATATTGATCATAACATACTAAAAAAATAAACACACAAAGGGTATTAATAAGATTTTTTAAAATTATATTAGTTATTAAAGTATTATCTATAAATAAAGGCCAAGTTAAGAAGTAAAAAGATAATAAGAAATACATTGAGAACTACATTGATTCATTGATGTTGAATTACTAATGCACTATAAGTTTCCTAAATATTCCTTGTCCCATATCATTTTGATAAGGGCCAAAGATCACTTCTTTATACCGGCCTTCTTCATCAATATCTTTCGATTGTCTAGATTGTCTTATTTTTACATGGAATTTTCTATAATTCATATTTCACATATGACTATACTTATATTAAAAAGGTATAATTCTTGGTTATACTCACCTAATAAAATGTAAACCACATATGTTTAGTCAATCATAGAGAATATATTGGGTTCTTTATTCACCCATAAAAGGTTGAGTGATAGGATATGACCTCTCCTTAGAAAACATTGGTTTTTTTATTGAACTTGGAAAAGTAAAAGGTCTGGTATTTCCTGTAATAGAATAGGTTAAGTCTACACCAAAAAAATATTTATCTATTCATTTTAGCGGGTATCATTCCTATTGCTGAGTTATGAGGGATTGAAGAGTAGACATAGGTTCACTATGCATTGAACTACTATAAAAATATTGGTGTTGTTATCATCACATTTTATTCCATTACTTATCTATTTTAACATTTCACTCACATTTATATAATTTTTTGTATGAATAAATAAAACTTAGATAATTATATGATTAAGTTTAAAAAGTTGAAAATGAATATTTACCCCAACTACACCATCATAGCATCAATAACATGGGCCAACGATTGGTATCATAGTAGGTTCCTTAAAGGAAAATTTATGATCTATTGTTTATTTTGATGTTATCTAGTTCCTTTGGATATGTTAAGTTCTATTTTTATCTTTCTTATTGTACTAACACTATCTTAGGCCTAATATTATAAGGAGTGTTTATTTTTTAAAATGTAAAGTCTAAGAACTAAAGTCAAATATCCTCTTAAACCACCTCAATTTAATAGAAGTGAATATCTATATTGTAAAGCACAAATGGTGGTATTTTTTAGGAATATCAATATAGAATATTAGAATATAATAATTAATCCTTATAAACTACTTAAATTTGGTTTGGATATACTGAATGGAAATGATACTACAAAGTATGTTCTACACTATAAAGGTGTGTATTTATATTATTATTATTTAATTAGAAATATGTATTGACTTATTTTATAAACCAAAAATTCTTATTCAATTTAGATGACTTCAAAAGTCACTCATTATGCCACTAATAATCTATAGGGAACCAAATTATGAATAAATCAGGCATAATCTTAGGAATTCAGAATGTATGATCATAGGAACATTAGTGAGATATAAAATTGATTTACCTATATTTTGAATGACATGGTTATTGTAGGGGGGAACATGAATAATGAAGTTCTTATTGAGATAATACCTCAAGAATTACATATTAAAAAGAAATCAAATAACATTGTAATTGAATAAAGTATGTATTTCTTCGAATATACTATAGACGCATTGATTTGATCCATTCTTCAATACAAAATCGAATTGAAGTGCAATGATAGTGAAATTTTTTAAAAAAATAAAGGTATACAATTTTAATATAACAATACTATTTCTACTAAAACATCTAAAACATAATCCCATATAAGTGAGGAGGATTAGATTACAAAAATAAGAAAAGTTATTTACAAGTTGATGAAAAGAAAAGGTGGTTTTAAGAGATTATCTAAAATTGATCACAAGAAAGATTAAAGATAGGAAAAGTATTGAATACTATTATCTAAATATCAAATAATAATAAAGATAAAATTATTAAAAAAAGGAATTAAATAAATCATATCATGCTAGATATATTTGTAATAAGGATTCAAGATCAAGTAGTGAATCTTAAAGTAATAAAGATATATCCAAATTGTGTCTTATGGATACTTAAGAAAATTAGGTAAGTAGTAAATATATTTTTTGTTTTGGTTATGAAAATTATTAAAACTTGTTTGGTTATGATGAAGTAACTAGAGAAAATTAAATATTAAAAAAGGATTTTTTGATGGTTATTTAATTATATTATGACTTAAAATAATGAAATAAAAATTAAAAAAAGGGAAGTAATAAGAATATTCAAGAAAATGAAAAGATAAAGAATGATGTCACATGTTTCAATGATAAAAATTGTAAATAATTATAAAAACTTAGAGGGGAATATGAAATGATAAAGGATGGTAACAAAAGAAATAAAAATTTTATTTATGTAAATAATGAGGATCAAAAAGAATAGTTGATAAAATAATGGTTGAATTAACTAAAATAGAAAGTGAGTGTAAGAATATGAAGATAGATAATATTAAACTAAAAAATCCATCATCCTTATCAAATAGTAAGATCAGAATAGAAATAGAAAATGATCAATAAGTGAATGAAAATATTAAAAAGAATGTTCCTTATTTGGAATCAACTCATTCTTATTTTGTTAAAGGGAATGATAAGTTTGACAGGATTATTCCCTCGAATAAACTAAATAAGGGAAAATTTGGGTTTGGTTATAATAATAAAGTACCCAAGATTCATAGTTTTTTCGTTAAAAGTATTAATGGAAAAACATATAATACCACATTTTTTATACGTTATTTGAAAATGAATTATGTAAATGAGTGTTCTATTTGATTTACATAATCTTTCGGTTTTACTAAAACTGTTATTTCTAGGGATTTATCTTCTATATTACCTTACACTAAATTCCTTAAATCTATGTGGGTACAAAATAATATTTTTACTAATCTAATTGGACAAAAAATATCTTGGGTTCCAAACCAACTCTCAATTTGATTTGATTTCAGAAATCCTTCCCTATAAGTATTCAGAATATATGGTATATGTACATTGACATCTCAAGCCATATGAATATATATTTATTAAAATTTCTATCCTTCAATCAATGCGATGGTGGAGGTATCGTTTTGGAGACAATGGTAAGGGAAATTTTCAAGAGTATGGAGAAGTAGGTATTTATGAATTAATTATACTATCTAAAGCTTAATTTATTAAGGAACATAAATATAATTTAATTTTATATCACTGATTTGTGATGATGGGATGATTTTTAGGATGAAATATAATAAATGTATTTTTTTAAAGATAAATTTGTTTTTAGTATAATAAGAGATATAACATTTATACAATTAATTATTTTGATCAAACCAAGAAATATTTTATGTATTTAAATTATATATAGAAATATGATATTCTCTAGACTTGGAGAATTTGTCATGATTATTTTCAGCTACTACAACCATTACAAAACCATGCATAAATTAATCATCTTCCCAAGTTAATGGTTAGAATTTTTTTGAATGCTATTTATATTTGAAAGGTATAAACCATAATGTAACATTTCAATCTATTAATAATCTATAAGAACATATAGTTTAGTAGGTAAAAATTATGTGTTTTTAATTGCTGATCACTATATTAGGTTTACATCGATTTAAATTATAGATTAGAAGTAAGAAACTTTGTCTATGTATATTATATTTTATTAATCAACTCAAAATCAAAAAGTACTTTTTATTATTTCAGTTTTAATTTACAAATTTGGTGAGTTTTCAAATCTATTTTTGAATAGTTTTGTGACGAAAATGGATACTCTCATAAAATTTTTAGCTTATAGAACACCACATAAAAAATGGTGTTGCATAATAAAATAATAGAACAATTTGTAAAATGGATTAAAAAATTCTAAATGAATTTAATACACTAAAATTTAGGTGGGATGAACTTGTTCACATTATGTGTTATATTATAAATAGATACTTTATCATACCTTTGTTAAATAAAACACCATATGAATTTCTTAATGGAAGAAATCCATAGGTATGTTAATTTATAGTCTTTTGGTGTAATATTATAATTTTAAATACTAAAGATACCTTAGATAAATTTGACGATTAAATAAATAATTTAATTCTTATGGGATATTCAATCAATATTAATTCATATAGAGTGTATAAAATGATAACTGTAGAAGAATATGTGCATATAATTTTTTAAGAAAATAATGATAAAAAGAGTGAATATTTTGAAAATTTTGAAGAAGAATTTATAGATTTTAAATTTGGTGAAGATGAATCTAATACAAAAATTAAGTTAGGGGATATCCCTACTCAACTTAATCCTAAACATTTGAGGACTCATAAGGGTCACCCCTTAAAGAATGTTTTCATAAATGTTGATTGGGGTCCCAAAAATAGAAAGATAGTTTTAAATTTTTTCTCTAATTATACATTTGTATCTGTGATAGTACATAATAATGTTGAAAAATATTTTGAGGATGTTGATTGAATTTTTAAAATGTAATATGATCTTGATAAATTTTTTAATAAAAATGTCTCAAATCTAGTAAAAACCCTTAAAGGGAAACAAGTCATAGGGTTTAAATGGGTTTTACATAATAAGTTAGATAAGTCAATCCAGATAATTAAAAAGAATATAGGATTGTAGTTAAAGGTTCTTTATAAAAGGAATGAGTATATTTTTAGGAGTCTTTTGATTGAGTTTCTAGAAATGAGGATATTGTGATTTTATTATATTATTCTTGTTTTCAAGATTTTAAATTATTCCAAATGAATGTAAAAAGTGAATTCATTAATGGTGTTATTTATGGGGAATTATATGTAAATCAACCCCATAGATCTGAAAATGAACAATTTCTAGATCATGTATTTAAAATTAAGAAATCATTTTATGATATTAATAAATCTCAAAGTTATTTGTAAGGAATATTAATTATGTTTTTCCAAAAAATGGTTTGAATAATGGAAAACTTGATCCATATTTATTCATGATGAATGTGTCCGATGATATATATCTTGTTTTCCCAAATATATGTTGATGATATAGTATTTATATATTCATGTGAATTCATGTGCAATGATTCTTCTAGTCTTATGACAAATGATTTTGATATGAGATTAATGAGAGTGTTAAAAACATTTAGGGATTCAATTTCTTCAATGGAAGGATAATATATTTATTAATAAATCTAAATAAGCTATAGTATTATTTAAGAGGTTTGGTTTGGATTATTGTAAAATTATAAGAACCCACATTAGTAAAAATTCAAAATTAGATAATGATGAATCAAGAAAACCTTTTGAGGTTAAATTATTTAGAGTAATGATAGGTAATTTTCTTTACTTGACTACTTCTAGAATGGATATAATTTTCGTTTTATGTTTATGTGATCAATCCAATCCTAACAAGATTCATCTTAATTTCTTTAAAAGAACTATAAGACACGTAAAAGTAACTATTAATTCTATTTTACTTTATTCTAAATAAAAGAAGTTTAATTTGTTAAGTTACTCTAATTCCAACTTTGAATGTTTAGGGATTGGTAAGAAAAGTACATCAGGTATATGTCATTTCCTAGGAATTTAATTTCATGGAGTTCAAAGAAATAATTAGTAGTATATTTATCCAAAATTAATGATAGGTATATAGCCACTGTTATTTTTGGTATTTAGTGTCTCTGGATTAGTCAAACATTGTGTTATTTTGATGTTTATTTTGATAAAATGTATACTTATTATGATAATACTAGTGATATTTTAATTTAAAAAAAATCCTTTACAACATTCTCAAACAAATGATATCGATGTCAAATTTTATTTCATTTGATATCATCTGAAGAAAGGAGAAATTATTTTATAATTTGTTCCCATTGAAAGGGAATTAGATAATATATTCACAAAACCATTAGATTATATATGTTTTTGAGATAATAAAGCTTGTACATGGAATGTTTTAAGAATAAATGTATCTTTTATCATTAAAATTATTTTACTGGAAACTATTTTTCTCAGTATAACGACAGTATGTTTTAAAATTTGTGTTTAGCCAAGCATTGAATTAGGGGGATAATTGTTTTTTTGATATTTTAGGGTTTATGGAACTATTTTTATTTCTTTGTAAATTTTAAAAAGTGGGACAAAGATTTAGAAAAGTTTTATGAAAAAATGTTTTGAAATATCTAAAATTCCCAGTTTTTTAATTTAAAAGAAGGGGGAGATTTTTGGTTTTTACACTTGGATTAACATTTTTTTGATAAATTACAACTCCTATCATTTGGTATATGAATTACATACTATAAAATATGCTATATATTTTTTTATTTTTTTATATACATGTGTTAATCATTTAATATTTTAATTATTTTATCATGTGATTTTTTTTGATATATATTACATATATATTTTTATTATATGTAGATTTTAAATTTCTAAATCATATAAATATAACGTGTTAATTTTTATAGAATATTTTTTATATAGTGTTGATATTTTAAAAAATAATGTTAACGATTTTTTATTTTTTATCATAAATATATATTTTTATATTCTATAAATTAAAATATATATATACCAATATATACATATACATACACAAATATATATATATGTTCTTCTTCTTCTTTGGCGCATGGTTAATCTCTATGCCCAACTCTATCTATTTGACCATGCATGTTGGGGTTGTCTCCCTCCATGGCATGCACTACCTTATACCATCACCTTTCACTAGTCCTTCAGCTCCACCATGCTTCTACATTCATGTACTCAAGACTAAGCAACACATTAAGGCACTTCAATAGAAAAAAGATTCATACTTGTACGTATTCTTTGGCAGCATTCAAAACATCTCCCTCACTACAAAACCACGGTATTCATTTGTTCAAAACATGAAACATGCATCAAATTCTCCATACACTACTGCATCACCTCTGTATAGTAGTAATGAGCACCTATTTCTTCAACAGTTCTAGTGATAACTCCCCTGTACTTCAACCGCTCATTGGGAGCACCAATCCACTTCCTCCATAAATGTTTAAATTATCATGACTCACATATAACAAATAGAATTACTAGCGTCGATGGTAATATATTACATAATTCCTTTGAATGGTAGCACTCAACTCAACCAGTAGTGATTACAAGTTTCATCTCTTTGAGTGGTCGTAAGCCTAATTCACTAGACAATAATACCATTGTTTCAGTGGTAGAATGCTTCAATGGTAGCACCTTCTTTGCACTCATAACATATTCCTTATTCAATGGTATTACATTAAAGTAATGAATCCCCTATTTCTAGATCACTAATATTAGTAGTAGTTTCCTGGTACCACCATGTAAATTTTTGTTACCAACAGTTATACAATTGTTTGTTACCACAAATTAAATTTTTTAATCCTATTAGTTTAAAATTTTTAACACCATTATTTAATTTTTTAGTAATTTTAGTTCAATTTTTTTTAATAAAGTTAGTTTAAAATTATTAATACCATTAGTTTAAATTTTTGGATACTGTTAGCTTAAATTTTTTAATACCATTAGTTATTAATTTTAAATATCATTAGTTTAATGTTTTTAATAACATTAGATTAAAAATTAAAATTCCCTTAGATGTAAATTCTAATACCATCAATTAAAATCTATAAACATCATATGTGACCATCATTTATATTATCCACTGGTACCAGGTTATTTTTACTTCTAAAACTAAGCTTAAAGTTTTTTTTATTTTAATTCTCTGAAAAAATAAACACAGTCATTTTGTTCATTATTTTGACAAACTATTTAAACACATAAATAATTAAATTGTTTTTGCTGATCGTATTACAATATAAATTATATACAAAATAATTTTTATTGAATATTTTTTTAATTCATTTTCATACATTCTAACTGAAATTCAAAATATGTTATGTTTAACTATATTTTTAAAAATTTTACATACTATATTTTTTTACATAATTTATTATAACAATTTTACACTTCAATAAATGTTCTTAAATGATAATGATTATATAATAGGTTCTTTCAAAGTATTTATTGAAATTCAAAAGATCATAATACATATTTTGTATGGTTTTCATGATATTCTAAATACTGGTAAATGATATATTTCCTTATTTTTTTCTCGGAATTAAAATTCAAAGTTGTGTTGTATTAGGAAACTAGGAAACATAAATGTGTAAATTACAATTGATCATGAAGAGTTGGGAAAACCCACACAAAGAAGATTCATTGGACTTATTTGGAATAAAAATATCCATTAATGTTTTATCTAATAATGTCTAAGGATATAAATCGAAATATAACAAGAAATACATTGAGAACTACATTGATTAATTACTATTGAATTACTAAAGCACTAATAGTTTCCCAAACTTTCCATATTCTACATCAATTCAAGGAGGGAGAAAGATCACTGCTCTACACCATCCTTCATCATCATCATTTTCTGGTTGTCTAGTTAGTTTTATTTTTATTTGGAAGTATCTATAATTAATATTTCACACAGAATTATACCTCTATTCAAAAGGTAGTGTTCTTGGGGTTTCTTACCTGATCAAAAGGAAATCACATAGTTTTGGTCTGTCATGTAGAATAGATTGTGTTACATCTACAACCCTAAAAGGATGAGTGATAGTTGAGGTCTTCCAATAGAAAATATTTGTTTTTTATTGAACATACAAAAGGAAAAGATCTGGTCTATTCTTTAATTGAATAAGTTAATTCTAAACCTATATAATATTTCTTTCTTTATTTTATTGAGTACAAATCCTCTCACTTAGTTAGAGTGGATTGAAGAGTAGACATAGGTTTAGTGTGAACTGAACTACTATAAAAATCTAGGTTTTCTTTTATTATATTTTTTATTCTGTTACTTACCTATTTGAACATTTCACTCACACAAATCTATTATTGTGTATTGATAAATAATACTTTTATAATTATATGATTAAGTATAAAAAGTTTAGAAGGACTATTCACCACCTCCTATCCATCATGCCACTGATAACTTGGGCCAACAATTACATACTCATCTATAATTCCAATGTTAATACTAGTGGGTCGTATAGTCTTAGGGAAATCCTGATCATCCTATGGATTAGTCTTATCTTTTTGATAGGTGAACCTTGTAAATAATCTGCACCCTTTATATTGGTTCGTTTATGTGTTATAAAATAATTTAAAATCACTTTAATAGTTGTTGAGGGTTATTTTAATAAGAAATATAAAAATAAATTTATAATAATTGATTCACCCCCCTCTTAGTGATTTCACTGATCTTTTGGTTCCTTTCAAGAGTTATTACACTTTGTGTATAAGTATGTATCAATAGACTAGTACAAATATGACTAATTATGGATTTCATAAGTGTAATGATGATGGTTCATATGAGTAACTCTATGTAAATCAGTGAAAATGTGGTTAAGTCCTTGGTTCATAAGAGTAACTCTAATGGTTCATAAGAGTAACTCTAATTAGACTCTATGTAAATCAACTAAGTACATCTTCCATAAGGGTCATTAAAATTTATATATGAGTCATTTTTCTCCATGGAGGATATGAATAAGAGCCATTTGTAAGGTAAGGGTCATTTTATAGGTTGAGGGGAAACATAAGATTCCTTTAGAGATTGCATAAGATACATTTTTATCTTACATAAGAGTCATTCTAATATTATTTATGATTTATTTAGGAAATTTTGAGAGATATATCCTTAGTAAAAAGTGATGTTTTAGAAGTTATCATAGATTATCATAAATTTTAATGGATATATTAAAGAATTATTTTGTTTGAAAATTAAAATAAATTTTGATAAGTTTATATCTAATGATGTTGAAGTTGGTATTTACGGATAAAATAGCATGCAAAAAAATTAGGATTCAAGTAGATGAGGAAGATATTAAATGCTATGGAAATGATATCACATCATAATCATGTGGAGTTAATAAAGTTGAATAGAAAACTCATGTTGTGATAAAAAACTGTGAATATTTAACTTCTCATTTTTCTGAGAAAGAAAGTTTGTTTGTATTGTGATTGAGTTTGTTGTGCCTTTAAGGAAATTTTTTTTAAATCAGCTGAATATAACTAGTCCTTTACAATATAATATATGTTTTTGCACCATGATATATGTTTGAGTCAAATTTGATAGTTCCTTTGACCAAATAAATAAAAGAGAAAAGAAGAAGAAAAATTCATAAGAAATTAGGGGAAATTAATAGATTTAATTTTAATTCAATAGCTTTAAATAGAATTTAATAATTTAACTCAAAATTTATTAAAATACTACTATTATATGAGATAACTAGAACATGTATATTGCATGGATGGGTAATTGAGAGGATATAATAGTGATATATACAAATGAATAAAAATAGTGTAGTGTATAAGAGGAGTGTTGTGTAGAGTATTTTGTGTATAAAGAGAAAAGAAAAAAGTATGAGACTTCGATAGTTCAAGTATAAGAAAAGGAAGAGAATACTTGAAACAGTATAAATAGAAGAAGAGAAAGATAAAGAACACACTATATTATGTTTAATCGTCACAAATGAATCATGTGGTGAAGAAGAAGTTAGTTATATATGTTATTGACAATGAAGAAGTGGGGAAACACTATATTATTATCAGCAAACAATTATCATAGGAGAAGGATTGGAATATTATAAATAGTACAAGATAATAATTTTTATCAGAGAATTATCAATAGAAAACTCTGTTATGATCTTGTAACATGAGTAAATGATATTTCTTACTCATTTTTAAATGAGATAATGATTATAGTGGAACATATTATCTCAGGTGAGTTCAAATCACTATAAAGATCAACTACTCATTTTGAGTAGTAAACCTTATTAATCAAGTTATTTTATATTTTTAATTCCTTAGTGAATGTGAGTCAAGATGTGAGATCACTACCTTCAAAAAAAAATAGAGGTTAATTTCATCTGAAATCATAAAATGAAATAAAAATATTATTGCTCACTAATTCACCCCCGCGTATAGTGAATCTAACCATGTATAGTTACACCACAAAATATGAGACAATGATAGGTCCAAAAGTAAGTCTTGTAGTTAAAATATAAAATTTAACGTTTTTTATATCCACATAAACTTTGGATAATTAAAAATTATTCTAAATAATCTTTTAAGTATCCTTGAAGTGTTAAATATTTTTCTTTAGTTTTTCAAGAGAAGTAGGATTCCAAATTAAATCTTTAAAGTTAGATAAATTTAATATTAAGAGGTTAGATGTTAAATTACATTTTCTATAAAGAAAAATATATTCTATAGAGAGGTATTTTCATTTATTTTAGTGAATTTTCATTTATATTAACCATTTGAACTATATCCTTGAGTATTTGTTTCCCTTCAATTTGACTCTTCCTTCTATGTTTCTTTTCATTTTCCTTGATTCTTATATATTATGATTTTATATGATAGGGTTTTGTACACTCTAACACATTACATCATTGGAGATCATTTTATCATCCTTTCTTCTAATCCATTCATATTGGATTATTTAATTATTTTTCTTGCTACACGGTGATATTATATAGAAAATTATTTTATTTATTTTAGAAAATTAAAAAATCACATTATCCCAATGGTTTACATCAATTTCATTGGAAAAATATTTTGTAGTTGAAGAAAATTAAAATTCATCATTCCTGTGTTTTTATTTTTCATCACCTCTTTTTAAATAGAGTTTATACTACATATATATTCAAATGAGATAATCTACCTTTATATTTTTAATGTGTTTTGTATTCTCTAGAATAATTATTTTAGAATTTCACTCCCTTGGAAGTATATTGATAATATTTTCTTTATCTTGTTGTCTATTATTTTTGTTTCTTTAATGACCTATGACTTCACAGTCTATTACTTTTACAGTTTTGGTGGTTGGAGGTTTTTAGGGGAGGTTTCAGGTGTTTTTGGTGTAGGCTTGAGGTGCAAGAGAACTGCTACAGAAAATAAACATCGTGTATTGTCTATATGACCTGTAATAGTAGTTCATGGCTCAAGAATCTAGATGGTTCACATATTGTATGTGGGAAGAGGGGTATCCCATGAAATGATTACATGTTGTGTAATTAAAATTCATGATGTGTATTAATTGAAGGTCATAGAGATGAAATTTTTAGAAAAAGCTTGATTTTTTTTGAAACTGATGGATTGTGCACCATGTAATTGTTAAACGATGTGAAAATAGTGGGATCCAAGTTTTAAATTCCTTTTTATCAGCCTAATATTTTCATTCGGATTTACCCTTAACTCCATCTCTTGTTTTTTAGGAACCCTAGGTTCCCCGATTAAACTTTATAGCTCTCTCATCCCATGCTTTATTTTGTTGGTTTCAATATTTATTTTTTAGCAATCTGCAATGAGTGATTGTACTTTATCCCTTTGTTTTATTCCATTATTCCCCCAGTGATTAACTGTTGAAATGTTTTTTTGGTTTGGTATGTGATTTTGGACGTTTTTTTTCTTTTCATTGGGTGTAGTGTATGTTAATTCATGGTTTCCTGTGTGTGGTTATGGTTTGAAAGAACTTCTTCATTGTGCTATGGTGTGTAGAGAGTCGAAAAAGATTATTTTCATTATGGAATTCCTCATCTCTCTTTATTGTGCATCATATGAGAGGAGTTTACTTTTTTTTCATAAATTATTTATGGTTATTTTGTCTTAATCAAAGATAAATAATTGGTTAATTGAAATTGAATGGTAAAAGGGAAAAAATTCCCATGTTTTTACAAGTGTTTTATTATTGTAATAATGGAATTTTATGGGATTTATTAAATACTAAAAATTATGGTCATTGAAATATTTTTTTGTGCTTCATGATATGTTTTTTGACTACTCCTTTTTTTATGATTTTTGTGAGATCACCTGAAAATGGAAATTATCCAAGCAATTATATTTAGATAATAATATGGTTTCCCTTGAATTATGTTTTGTGTGATAATTCCCATAAAATAAATTGGAATATGAAAAAAGATCCTTTTTAAATTTGTAAAATGGGTTTTGATGTGATGAGTTGTGTGGTCATACTTTTGGGGTAGCGATGTGCTGTTGATGTGTGGTTACAGAATGTGGAGGATGATGGTTTGATTTATGTTTTTTTGGGCGGTGAGGTTGATTATTGGCCAGGATTTTGGAGAGGTGAGGTGGTTTGTTGGTTTTTGTTTTAGGGTGTTGAGGTGGTGGTTGTTTTTCCATGATTTTGGGGCAGCGAGGTGGTGTTGTGATAGAGATGACGAGTTGTTAGTGATGTGTGGTTGTGTTGTACTAGATACCTAGTAGTAATGGAATTGTATAATATTGTTAAATTGAAATGGCTAGGGTTTGGTTTGGTTAATTGGATGTAAATGGATAATGATTAAATTAATGATATTCAATATGGTTAAATGTTTATGATTCAATATAATGAAATGAATAGGTTAGATAATGTAATTGGTTGGTGGTGTGATGTGGCTTTTGGCTTTTGTGGTGTTATGCATTTAGAGGTGGTAGTGAAAGTGGGGATGCTTTGAGTATTTTAGTGATTTTTTATGAACCCATAAGTTAGGATCATGTGTGAATATATATATATATATATATATATAAACACACACACATAGACACTTTTATATTACTTTTTATTTCTATACACACCCCACCCATGTCGATCACTATGTTCCGACATGCACATATCCATGTGGGGGTGTTTTTCCTGAAATCAAATGATGAGGAAGAATATATGGGTACCTTATCTTTCCCACTATATATTCACATTGAGGTAGGGGTTGTATATGTTGTGATGTATGACTTTTTTTAGTGCACTATATAGTGGTTGTGATAATCCTGGTGTCTTCAGGTGAGATATGATGTGGCTATGCTTGTAGGGCGGTGAGCCTGGGTATTATCGGGCAAGATATGATGTATCCTAGGTGTCTATGGGTAGGATGAGATGGGAGGAGGTGTATTACAGTTGTGGTAGTGCATGGTAAGAGGAGGTAATGAGGTTGATGTCCTTCATGTTCATGATACCCTACCTCTCTAGTTTTTTTTGTGGATGTGTTGGGGCCCAGGTTCTTTCAGGAAAGACATGATGTAGCTGTGTTAGTGGGGCGGTTATCCCAGGTGTCTGCAGGTGTGATGTTATGTGATCATGCTTTTAAGATGGTGTGGTATGTAGAAGAGATGAGAGCTCCATGACGCATGATGTTGGGGTGTGAGAGTGGCATACTAATGGGAAAGTGGTGTGGGGTATCCTTTTATTGATGTGACTCATGTTATATTATATTACTTGGTTTGTTTTATCTAGTGAGCATTCCTTGGTGAGGTTGGGATGGATATCTAACCTATTTAGGTGATGTTGGTTCTTTTGTTTTCTCATGGGTGCATTAGTATTCTTCTTTAACATGTGCATGGGAGATTTGGTTTTCCTATAGAGTATACTTGTATTCCCACCCTATGTATTTAAAATATTTTCATGTTTTCAGGTGGACTATGTGGATTATACTAGACAATAATAGCTTGGAATCCTATATAGTTGTTGTTTCACTACTAAAGGTGGGAATTGGGGGTTATTATCTCTCCCCCCTCATTGCAGAATCTTTGGAGGGAGGGGGTTGTGACAAAGTGGTATGATAGGGAGGTTGGGAGATACTATTGAGTTTGGAGTTAGGCATAGTTAGGACTGCATGAGGTGATATGGAAATAGTGCTAGTTGACCTTAGTGATGAAATAGGCAAGGAAGATCAGATAAGACACGAGTCACTACAAAAAAGGGAACTATAAGTATATTTTTAATGGACTAGAAATAGTTTAAACTGTCGCTTAATAATATAGTGGTGGTCTTTTTAAAATGGTATCATATTGTACGATCGCTAATTATTTAGGGGTGGTTTCTGTAATTTCATAGTGGGTTTATTATATATGTGTCATTTTTGTAATATTTAGCGGTGGTTTATTATTTATTTAGCATTAGTGTTTTTATAAAAAAATATCTAGGGGTATATAAATAAAATGAAACTATCCTCCACTAAACTTATTAGCAGTGGTTTTTTAACAACGGTTAAGTGTAACCACAATTAAACATATTTTAATAAATTTATTTAGGAGTAGTTACAAAAAACCACCATTAAATTAGAATTTTTTTAAGAAATATTTAATAAAAAAATGTAAATATAAAAAACTGACATGAAATAAACTAAAAAATGAATGTATGAGAAACCCATCATACATATTACATACATCCATTTTCATACAAACATTCACAATCATCATTAGCTCAGTCTCAGTAAACCCATAAATCTTTCAACCATTACCTCAACCATCAATATATAAACAAAAAAAATGTCCAAAAAAACCCATTCCCAATATATGTCTATGTCACGACCTTCACTACATCTGTCTACCTCCACATCATCTCATCAACTAAAACTGACTATATCATCTGATTAACTATAACAAAAAAGAAAAAAAATTAAAATTAAACATGATAAATCAGAATTAGAGTAGAATAATTAATGAAATTTTAACATACTATGGAATCTAGGAATTATCATGACTTCCTTCCGAAGAATTTTTTGGATTAGAATGGTCAAACTCCTACATACTATTAGCATCTGCCACCTATAATGACTGCCAGAACATCTAAAAAAAATAAATGAGAAAGTGAAAAGACACAAAATATATTTATAATTCTACATGTAAAATTTATTATTTTGTTAATCAAACAAAATACATTGTAAAATAAAACCTATAACATATAATGAAAAACATTTTAAAAACATAAAATTAACTATTTAATATATGATTCAACACTTGAAACTAAAAAGGGATAAGTAAACATTTTAATTAATTTTTAAATCTATGTGCGGTGTGCTTGAAATTTACTTAATAATTTTTTAAAGGGTTTGATATCACAATAAGTCCTATATTTTAAAAACAAATCATTGGTGGTTTTCACAAGATTCCATGTCAGTTTGAGGCCATTTTCTATGGTTTTGACCCCTCCACATATGTTTTAGTGCTCCAAACACAAAAAATATGTTCATGGACATCTCCAGAAAACCATAATTCGAAATGAAGTTCTGTTTGTTTCTACATTTTACAATTCAATGTACGGTTATTTTCCCCTTTTTAGGGAAATTTGTCATTGTTTTCCTGATTTTGACCCCTGACACTTGTTTTTAGAGGTTTTTTACCATAATGAAGTGTTTACTGAGTAATTCCAACCACACCGCACTTTTTATTGATGTGTTTTCTACACATATCTGTCAAAAATAACTCAATGGTGGGTTTCCCATCATTTCACTTCAAATTAGGGTCATTTATTATGATTTTAACTATTCAACACATGTTTTAGTGTTTAAAATAATAAAAAGGTGTTTACATCCATCCTAGGAAAACTGCAATTCAGAATGATATTTCATTGGTTCCTACATTTCATAATTCAATATACTATCATTTTTCTTTGATTTCAAGTCAATATAATTTAGTTTTTCTGGTTTTGATGACCAGAAACATGTTTCTAAATATTTTTTTACCTTTAAGAAGTGTTTACTGTGTCATTCTGACCACACCAAATTCTAGATTGACATGTTGTATATATACACACATCAAAAATAACTCAGTGGTGGTTTTCTATTGATTTCACATAAATATTAGGTCTTTTTCTATCATTTTGATTATTCCATGCATTTTTTAGTGTTTTAAAACACTAAAACCACATTTAAAACCATTCTACGAAAACCATAATTTGGAATGATGAGAATTCGGTTTCAACATTTCACTATTAAATATATGGTTGTTGTAAAATTATTATATGGCAATCTAACATTGTTTTCGTAGTTATGACCCTCGACAAATGTTTTTAAAGGATTTTGTACCATTAAGAAGTGTTTACTAAGTAATTGTAACGACCCGAAATTTTGAATAAATCTTGTTTCCTAATTTTATGTGTTATTTTATTTTATTTTTATACTCAAAAAAATGTTTCATTTGTTAACTTGAGTATAATTAAAATGAGACAGTTGGGTTTAGACGGTTATATGACCATTGGTCAATATGACTTCTGGAAACTAAACGTTTTGATTATTGTCTCCAAATACAAGTAATCTTGGTTAATTATTATAGAAAGAAGATTCGATGGCCTCACCCAGTAGTCTTGGACCGATCGAAGCCCATCTAATAGAACTTGGGAAGGAGGTATCACCACTGGGCTTTGCTCTGGACCAAACCCAAGCCAAAATTCATCGTGTGAAGCTAGAATGGAATCGCCTTTTCGAGAAGTTCAAACTGATAGAAATTACTACTCATGCGATGTTGGCCGAGCCTCCCTCAGATTCTCTCACCTTAGCACACCTTACACTTAGGTCCTATACTGGTGTGATAAGGGGCTATGTAAGGAGACCGTAACTGCCTTGTGTAATCCTTTGTTTTAAATAAAAATTGGTATTTCTTCTTATGATGATGTTTATGAATTTTTAAATGTTCGGATAAATATAGTATGCATATTTTTGGTGAATTTTAGAGAAAGGATATTTTAAAAAAATGTTTATGTAAACCTTAAATAATTAAAAACGTGTAATGATTTTCAAAAAATGGTCTTGTACAATTATGTTCAGTATAAAATTTAGAGTCTAATAAGATCAACTTCATTTTTGATGAATAGTAAATTATGAATAGTGATTTTATGATTAGGATTAGTAATATGATCAAATGGATTAGTAATCTCACTTAAAGAAAGTTTTAAAATAATCTAGGCACCTTGATTAAGTAATGTGATTCAATAAAATGGTTAAATAACGGTTTCATAAATTATTATTCAAGTATTAGTTTTTTTCATGTGAATAGTGTTTTTTAATTAAAAATTAAATTAAAAATATTTAGAAAATTATTTTTATAAAATGGATTTCATTTTTGGGCTCAGAGCATCGATATTATGTTATGGTAATTTTTGGGGTTTTTTTTCTGAAAAAAATGAATTTTTGGTGAATAGTGTATTTATTTAAAATAAAATTAAAAATATTTAGAAAATTATTTTTATAAAATGGAGTTTATTTTTGAAATCAGAGCATTGATATTTGGTTAGTGTGAAATTTTGGGATCTTTCTGAGAAAGTTGAATTTTCAGTGAATAGTAAAAATACAGTTTTAGGGTTTCGGTATGTTTACTAACATCATAACTATGTCATGGTGATGTCATGAGATATTTTAAGGTATGGTCGAACAAAGGTGATGAATTATTGTATGGGGGGCCCCATGTGGCCTAACTTCACGGGAAATATCTTGGGAGAGCACATGGTTTTGAGAAAACCACTTTTGAGGTGTACCTTGGCCATTAATGCCTTGTCCCCTCACTTTCCATATAAATACCAAGCCATCCTCTCATCCATTTAGACTCCCCAATCTCCCCCAACGAAGTTCTAGTCACATTACCTCCCAAGGAGTCTTATCAATGTGCCCTCAAGCCCCCAAGGTCCCAACCTTTGAGTTTTAAGAGTTACGTTTTATGGTAAGGGATCCGATCTCTCTCTTTCTTTTCAAGAAATCTCTTTTATGTAATTTCTTTTATGCTCCATGTTCTTATGTTAAAGGGTGTTCTTTTATACTCCTCTTACTTACCTTTTAATGTTCACATAATTAGAGATCCCCTCTTGCTCTCATTATTTCGTTTTATGAAGTTTTAAGTGGCACCGTTAGGCTGCCAAATTTTTGTAACGAACTATTTCTCCATTCTCATTTTTCAAGATCTATTTTCATGTAAAGTATTTCAAGTTCCTTTTTATTATGTTGGGGTATGATCTCTAAATTTATCATAATGATCTTTTATGACCATATGATGGAGACCCCATTCAATCTCTTCAATTCAGTACTTTGAAGTTTTAAGTGGCGCCGTTAGGTTGCCGAATTTTTAAGTGGTTCTTCACCCTTCTCGTTTTGAAGTTCTACTTTCATATCAATTATTTCAAGTTACTTTTTGTTATGTAGGGGTATGATCTATATATCTATCATACTGATCTTTTATGACCATATTATGAGATACCCCATTTGATCTCTTCAATTCAGTATTTTGAAGTTTTAAGTGGCGCCATTAGGCTGCCGAATTTTTAAGTGGTTCTTCACCCTTATCGTTTTGAAGTTCTACATTCATGTCAATTATTTAAAGTTCCTTTTTGTTATGTTGGGGTATGATATTTATATCTATCATACTTATCTTTTATGACCATATGATGAGATACCCCATTTGATCTCTTCAATTTAGTACTTTGAAGTTTAAGTGGCGTCGTTAGGCTGCTAAATTTTTAAGTGGTCCTTGTACCTTTCTCCCTTTTCAATGTTCTAATTCCATGTCAAGTCTTTAAAGTTACTTTCTATTATGTTGGGGTATGATCTATATATCTATCATACTGTAATCTTACGTTCATATGATGAGAGACCCTATTTGACCTTGTCAATTCATTTTTGTTGAAGTTTAAGTGACGCCGTTAGACTGCTGAATTCTCATAAGAGAAATATTATTTTTCTCTTCCATTAATGTTCTTCATTTCATATGGTATATTTTCAAACTTCATTACCATGTTCTTAAATCCCTTATGTTTTTTCCCTATACTGTTTGATGGGTCATTTATGAATGTTTGAACCATGTCTCCTCTCTTCTCAATGTTTTCTAAAACCCCGAAACATAGCCGTTATGTTGCAGAATTTTCGTCTCAAAGTGCCTCTCACTCTTTTCTCAAAATAATTTTATATTATAAAGTGAATACTAAATGCTCTTATTTCTACAGGGGTCTTCACATATATATCAACATGTTCTATGTTAAATTCTTGTATTTACATACATGAAACCCGCTTTCCCTTTTCTGCGGGTTTAAAGTGACATAAAGATCATGTCTATAAAGCAGTTTTCAAAACGTTATTATTATGAAATGAAACCCATTTTTTTATGCTATATGGGTTGTTTATGAAATTATTGATGATGATATATTTGGCTCACATGATAATAAGGACATGTCAAGGGTACACCCAGATAGTGCTCCAATGCATTGGGTAAAGACTTAATCTCTAGAGATGACCATTTTTAACGATGCCTTGGTGAATAACCTTGGTAATTTTTAACGACACCTTGGGGATGGACCTTGGTGAAATGAAACGATTGTCAATATTAAATGTTGTAGCCACATCTTAAATTTATGAAAAATGTTATTTTTATTATGATATGCCTCATGATTTCATTCTCATGCCTTAAAGTTCTTTTCATGACCTTATTGAAGTATCTCAAGTTCACATGTAAAATGTTTCTCTTGTTTCCCTTACTGGGCCTTCTGCTCACCCTTTCTTTTGATGTATTTCCCCAGGTTATGTGATGCAGTAATGAACCTAAGATGAACATGAGGAGAAGCCTTTCAAGTGTTTAAGAAGAATGTTTTATGTTTTCATGTTTTAAGTTCCTGGTTTCCAAGATACTAAACCTTAAAGATCCTCCGTTTTGTAAAATGTAATGAAAGTTTATGTGATAAAAAGGCGGGATGCTATAGTTGGTATCAAAGGATAGTTTAGTTATTTGTGGAAATTAGGATATAAAAACTTTAGGTATAAGCCTATAGAAAAGTTTATATATATGAAATCTTCCTGGTATTTTGGTGAGTATTGAGTAATGGGTTTCCAAGCAAATAGATCCCCGTCTGGATACGAGCAGGTAGAGGTGGCTCTGGCACAGATGCACATAGGGGTCAAAACCGAAAACACCACTTTGAGCTAGACTCAAACGGGAACTGGTACACGACAACGGGCCTTGCTGCACTCTTGGTTACGACACTCCTGGGGGATATGCTTTGGTAAATTCATAAGCTTAGTATGAACCATTATTAAAGGAACAAAGATAAAATAAAATAAAGATTCACATAAGAATATATGATCATGGATAACCTAGATGGGAACCTAGGGGATCACAAGTTAGGGTATACTTTTCTTCTACAAGTTATCTTTATATGCTTTAAGTTTCTTTTCATGATTATTGTCTAAGTATTTAAGCCCATAATTATGGTTTCTTTTCATAGTTAATGGAGGGAAATGGAAGAACATGTCCCAACAACCAATGTGATAGGAAATGCTATGATTGCCGTATTAATACGATAGAGATGATTAGGGGATTAAAATATGAGTATTATTTTGGAAGACATTCACTATTTTGGGGACCCTATATTATCGAGGTAAATAGATTACTACGGTATTTTCATTGAGGAGTAAGGTTGACTTATATTTTGAAGAATCGATGAATTTAAGGTGGACTTATAGTAATTTAGGTTACTTATGGGAATGATTAACCTATCTTAGGTAAAATATGTTTAGGTTAGATACTTTTGTTATAAGATGTTAGGAGTTGTAGATGTTGTTTGGAGATGAAAAATGAAGTTTATTTTGGAAGACTATGTTATCAAATCCTTCTTGTATATGGGTTTCAATCTTAGTTTTGTTTATATTGACGAATTTTAAGGACCGTTATTTATGGAATGGTCTATGGTGAACTTTGGGTAGTACCATGGAACTTTGAAGATTTAAAAGTAGTTTTCATTCCTATGGGATTATTTCTTTTTGAAGAGTTTTTTACCTTACCCTTTCTGTTTTTGGGATAATGTTTAAAGTAGAAGAAATAGATAGTTAATATTCTGTGGATTATGTGATTTTATAGAAGATGATTCTTAGGTTTTGATGAGACCAAGTAGTTTTGAATGCTCATAGTTTGGAGAAAAGATTAGTTTTGGGTATAAAATTATTAAAGGATGAAACTCTACATGAAGATAGGTATATTTTCTTATGTTTTTGTTTTATGTTGTAAATTAATTCCTCAAAATTATGAAAAGGAACGTAAAACAAAAATGTTGTTGGTTTACTTTTCCTACTGGGTAATAAAAGACCATATACACACATCATAAGTTTGGGATTTTCTTATGGTTAAATTTCTCCTAATCACGTTTTCTATCACTCTCCCTCAGAACTTGACCCGTTGTTTTCTCCTTCATGTCCATGTTTTCCTATATGGAATCCTAGTGTGGGTTAACTCTGGTGACCTTTGTTCTTCCCTTTATTTCTTTTAAAGTAATAGTTCTACTGACTCGTTTTCTGATGTGGGACTTTCAATAAAATTTCAAAACCCAATTTTAAAAATTGCGAGGACTCAATTTCTTGAGGGGGGAAGATTGTAACGACCCGAAATTTTGAATAAATCTTGTTTCCAAATTTTATGTGTTATTTTATTTTATTTTTATACTCAACAAAAATGTTTCTTTTGTTAACATGAGTATAATTAAAATGAGACAATTGGGTTTAGACGGTTATATGACCATTGGTCAATATGACTTCTGGAAACTAAACGTTTTGATTATTGTCTCTAAATACAAGTAATCTTGGTTAATTATTATTGAAAGAAGATTCGATGGCCTCACCCAATAGCCTTGGACTGATCGATGCCCATCTAACAGAACTTGGGAAGGAGGTAACACCAATGGGCTTTGCTCTGGACCAAACCCAAGCCGAAATTCATCGTGTGAAGCTAGAACGGAATCGCCTTTGCGAGAAGTTCAAACTGATAGAAATTACTACTCGTGTGATGTTGGTCGAGCCTCCCTCAGATTCCCTCACCTTAGCACACCTTACACATAGGTCCTATGCTGGTGCGATAAGGGGCTATGTAAGGAAACCGTAACTGCCTTGTGTAATCCTTTGTTTTAAATAAAAATTGGGATTTCTTCTTATGATGATGTTTATTAATTTTCAAATGTTCGGATAAATATAGTATTCATATTTTTGGTGAATTTTAGAGAAAGTATATTTTTAAAAATGTTTATGTAAACCTTAAATAATTAAAAATGTGTAATGATTTTCAAAAAATGGTCTTCTACAATTATGTTCAGTACAAAATTTAGAGTCTAATAAGATCAACTTCATTTTTTATGAATAGTTAATTATGAATAGTGATTTTATGATTAGGATTAGTAATATGACCAAATTGATTAGTAATCTCACTTAAAGAAAGTTTTAAAATAATCTAGTCACCTTGATTAAGTAATGTGATTCAATAAAATGGTTAAATAACGGTTTCATAAATCACTATTCAAGTATTAGTTTTTTTCAGGTGAATAGTGTTTTTTAATTAAAAAATAAATTAAAAATATTTAGAAAATTATTTTTATAAAATGGATTTCATTTTTGAACTCAGAGCATCGATATTATGTTAAGGTAATTGTTTGGGTTTTTTCTGAAAAAAATGAATTTTTGGTGAATAGTGTATTTATTTAAAAATAAAATTAAAAATATTTAGAAAATTATTTTTATAAAATGGAGTTCATTTTTGAAATCAGAGTATTGATATTTGGTTAGTGTGAAATTTTGGGATCTTTCCGAGAAAGTTGAATTTTCAGTGAATAGTAAAAATACAGTTTTAGGGTTTTGGTATGTTTACTGACATCATAACTATGTCATGGTGATGTCATGAGATATTTTAAGGTATGGTCGACCAAAGGTGATGAATTATTGTATGGGGGGCCCCATGTGGCCTATCTTCATGGGAAATATCTTGGGAGAGCACATGGTTTTGAAAAAACCACTTTTGAGGTGTCCCTTGGCCATTAATGCCTTGTCCCCTCACTTTCCCTATAAATACCAAGCCATCCTCTCATCCATTTCGACTCCCCACTCTCCCCCAATAAAGTTCTAGTCTCATTACCTCCCAAGGAGTCTTCTCAAGGTGCCATCAATCCCTCAAGGTCCCAACCTTTGAGTTTTAAGAGTTATGTTTTAAGGTAAGGGATCTGATCTCTCTCTTTCTTTTCAAGAAATCTATTTTATGTAATTTCTTTTATGATCCATGTTCATATGTTAAAAGGTGTTCTTTTATACTCCTCTTACTTCCCTTTTCATGTTCACATAATGAGAGATCCCCTCTTACTCTCATTATTTCGTTTTATGAAGTTTTAAGTGGCACTGTTAGGCTGCCAAATATTTTGTAACAGACTCTTTCTCCCTTCTAATTTTTCAAGATCTATTTTCATGTAAAGTATTTCAAGTTCCTTTTTATTATGTTGGGGTATGATATCCAAATTTATGATACTGATCTTTTATGACCATATGATGAGAGACCCCATTTGATCTCTTCAATTCAGTACTTTCAAGTTTTAAGTGGCGCCGTTAGGCTGCCGAATTTTTAAGTGGTTCTTCACCCTTCTCGTTTTGAAGTTCTACTTTCATGTCAATTCTTTAAAGTTCCTTTTTGTTATGTTGGGGTATGATCTCTATATCTATCATACTGATATTTTATGACCATATGATGAGAGACCCCATTTGATCTCTTCAATTCAGTATTTTGAAGTTTTAAGTGGCGTTGTTAGGCTGCCGAATTTTTAAGTGGTTCTTCACCCTTCTCGTTTTGAAGTTCTACTTTAATGTAAATTTTTTCAAATTCCTTTTTGTTATGTTGGGGTATGATATTTATATCTATCATACTGATATTTTATAAAAATATGATGAGAGACCCAATTTGATCTCTTCAATTTAGTATTTTGAAGTTTAAGTGGCGTCGTTAGGCTGCTAAATTTTTAAGTGGTCCTTGCACCTTTCTCCCTTTTCAAAGTTCTAATTCCATGTCAAGTCTTGAAAGTTCCTTTATATTATGTTAGGGAATGATCTCTATATATATAATACTAAACTATTACGTTCATATGATGAGATACCATATTTGACCTTGTCAATTCATTTTTGTTGAAGTTTAAGTGACACCGTTAGGCTGCCAAATTCTCATAAGAGAAATCTTATTTTTGTCTTCCATTCATGTTCATCATTTCATATGGTATATTTTCAAACTTCATTACCATGTTCTTAAATCCCTTATATTTTGTCCCTATACTGTTTTATGTGTCATTTATGAATGTTTGACCCATGTCCCCTCTCTTCTCAATGTTTTCTAAAACCCTGAAACATAGTCGTTATGCTGCAGAATTTTCGTCTCAAAGTGCCTCTCTCTCTTTTCTCAAAATAATATTATGTTATAAAGTGAATACTCAAAGCTCTTATTTATATAGGGGTCTTCACATATATATCATCATGTTCTATGTTAAATTCGGGGATTTACATACATGAAACCCGCTATCCCTTTTCTGTGGGTTTAATGTGACATAAAGATCATGTCTTTAAAGCAGTTTTCAAAACGTTATTATTATGAAATGAAACCCAATTTTTTATGATATATGGGTTGTTTATGAAATGATTGATGATGATATATGTGGATCAAATGATAATAAGGACATTTCAAGGATGCGCCCAGATAGCACTCCAATGCATTGGGTAAAGACTTAATCTCTAGAGATGACCATTTTTAACGACACCTTGGTGAATAACCTTGGTAATTTTTAACGACACCTTGGGGATGGACCTTGGTGAAATGAAACGATTGTCAATATTAAATGTTGTAGCCACATATTCAAGTTATGAAAAATTTTATTTTTATTATGATATGCCTCATGATTTAATTCTCATGCCTTAAAGTTCTTTTCATGACCTTATTGAAGTATCTCAAGTTCACATGTAAAATGTTTCTCTTGTTTCCCTTACTGGGCCTTCTGCTCACCCTTTCTTTTGATGTATGTCCCTAGGTTATGTGATGCAGTAATGAACCTAGGATGAACATGAGGAGAAGCCTTTCAAGTGTTTAAGAAGATTGTTTTATGTTTTCATGTTTTAAGTTCCTGTTTTCTAAGACACTAAACCTTAAAGATCCCCCGTTTTGTAAAATGTAATGAAAGCTTATGTGATAAAAGGTGGGATGCTATAGTAATCATGACCACACCGCATGTGGAATTGATTTTTTTCTATACATACACATAAAAATAACTCATAAGTGGTTTTCCTGTGATTTCACATCATTATGAGGTCATTTTATTTTATTTTGACCATTCCACACATGTTTTAGTTTTTTAAAACACTAAAAAAAGTTTTCAAACATCTCAATAAAACTATATTTTGGAATGACTTGTTGCAAGTTCATAAATTTCACAATTCAATCTATGGTCTTTGTCCCATGATTTCAGGGAAATTCGATATTGTTTTCCTTGTTTTGACCCCTCGACAATTGTTTTTAAATGCTTTTGTACCTTGAAGAATTGTTTATCATGTCATTCCAACCACACGACACATCATATTTATGTGTTTTCTATAAATACATTTGAAAAATAACTCATAGGTGGTTTTTCCATGATTCCACATCAATTTGAGGTTGTTTTCTATGGTTTTGATGGTTCCATGTACTTTTTAGTATTTTAAAACATTTTAAATGAATTTATGACCATCCCCAAAAAACTGTAATTCAAAATGACATTCCCTTGTATACTACATTTTAAAATTCAAACCATGGTAATTTTCCTATTATTTTAAGTAAATCTAATGTCACTTTCCTTGTTTGGACCCCAAAAATATTTTTTCATAAAATTTGTAACATTAAGAAGTGGTTACTGAGTCATTCTGACCACACCAAACATCGGATTGATGTGTTTTCTATGCAGACACATCAAAAAATAACTCATAGGTGATTTTACCACTAATTCACATCAATTTTATGTTTTTTATATCAGTTTGACTGTTCCATGAACGTTTTAGAATTTTAAAACACTAAAAACACATTTACGACAATCCCAAAAAACTGTAATTCAGAATGACATACTATCAGTTCCTATATTTCAAAATTCAATATAAGATCATTTTCCTCTAATTTTAGGGCAATCCGACATGTTTTTTTCATGTTTGGACCCCCTGAAACTTGTTTTAAAAGGATTTTATACCTTCAAGAAGTGTTTACCAAGTCATTCTGACCACACGACATATCATATTGACGTTTTTTATATACATACACACAAAAAATAATTGTTCAGTGTGTGTACCATGAATCCACTTCATTATAAGGTTTTTTATATAGTTTTTATAGTTCCACACACATTTTACTATTTTAAAACATTAAAAATGCATTTACAGTAATCCCAAGAAAACCATAATTTGAAATGAAATTATGTCACTTCTAACATTTGAAAATTCAATATACCATCATTATCCTATGATTTAAAGGAAATACGATGTCCTTTGACTGGTTTAACCCCCTAACACATGTTTTTAATGGATTTTGTTAATTTAAGAAGTGGTTACCGAGTCATTCAGACCACACCGGACATCAGATTGACAAGTTGTATGCGCGTACACATCAAAATAACTTATAAGTGGGTTTCCCAAGGCTTTACATCAATATAAGGTCATTTACTATCATTTTGACCATTCCATATGTGTTTTAGAGTTTTAAAGCATGAAAAAAAGTTTATTACCTTCATGGGAAAACCGTAATTCAGAATGATGTGACGTGAGTTCTTATATTTAAAAATTTAATATATGTTTTCCCTATATTTTAGGGTAATCTGATGTCATTTTCTAGGTTTTAACCCCTAAAAGTTGTTTTAAATGGTTTTTGTATATTTAAGAAGTTTTTATCGAGTTATTTTGACCACAACACAAGTTATATTGATGTTTTATATATGAGTACATGTAAAAAAACTCACCATTTTTTTTCCAATGATTTCACATCAATATTAGGTCGTTTGATATTTTTTTGACCATTCCACAAACATTTTTGTGGTTTACAATACTAAAAACACATTTATGGATATCCTGGAAAAACCTTAATTTGAAATGACATAACGATTAATATTACATTTCACAATTAAGTATATGGTTGTTTCCCATAATATCAGAGAAATATAACGTCATTATTTTGGTTTTGACCCCCGACACTTGTTTTTAAAGTCTTTTTTACATTTTAGAAGTGTTTACAGAGTCATTATAATCCCACTATATATTTGATTGATGTGCTATCTATATGTACACATAAAAAAACTTATTGGTGTTTTTTCTAATATTTTAACTTAATCTAAGGCCATTTTCTATCATTTCAAGAGTTCTATGCACATTTTAGTGTTTTAAAACAATAAAAACACATTTATGGCTATCGTGGGAAAACTGTAAGTTAGAATGATTTGTCGTTAGTTCATACATTTCAAAATTCAATATGCAGTCATTTTCCCATGATTTTAGGGAAATATGATGTTGTTTTCCTAGTTGTTAACCACTAACACTTATTTTTAATGGCTTCTGTACCTTTAGGAAGTGTTTACTGAGATATTCCGACCACACCACATGTCATATGTATGTGTTTTCTATGTGTACACATCAATAATAACACAATGATGGTTATATCATGATTTTACATCAGTATGAGTTCTTTTTCTATGGTTTTGACTATTCCACACACATTTTAGTGTTTTAAAACAGTAAAAAACATTTATGGACATACCAGGAGAACTGTAATTCATAATTATTTGTTGTCGATACCTATATTTTAAAATAAAATATATGGCAATTTCTCCCTAATTTAAGGGAAATTTGACATCTTTTCCTAGTTTTGACCCATGAAACTAGTTTTTAAAGGGTTTTGTATCTTTAAGAAGTGTTTACATATTAAATCTAACCACACCATATGAAAACTTTATGTGTTTTAAAGTGAATACACATCAAAAAATAACTCAATGGTGGTTTTCCCATGATTTCACATCAATATGGGGTCATTTTTATGGTTTTGACCCTTCTATGCATATTTTAATATTTCAAAACAATAAAAACATATTTATAGCCATATCAAACAAACTGTAATTTGAGATGGCATACCATTGGTTCCTACATTTCACAATTAAATATACGGTCATTTTCCCATGATTTTAGGGATATTCGACATTGTTTTCCAAGTTTTGAACCCACAACACTTGTTTTGAAAGGTTTTTTAAACTTTAAGAAGTTTTTACCAAGTTAAAATAGAGAAAATATGCTTGAATTATTCTTAAACTTAGGGATAATGATCTATAACTCATTTTGTATGTGTAGTAATCAACCACATGTCAATATGAAACATGATGTGGTTGATATGACTCGAAATTATTATTTTCAATATAAAATTTCCATTTTAATTTTATTTATTGATATTTTCTATCTTCTTGTAAATGTGTGAATGATCTATGGAATTTAGAATTTACCATTATGGGATGATATATAAGGCTATAAATTTCCTTAGGGATCCTTCCAATTATACAGTAAAATATAGAAACTAAATTATTTTTCATTTTTGAACACCTATAATCATGTGTTTTCCTATAAGAGTTTTTTTCATTCACTATTTCTTTCAATATTGCAATTTCTCTTTTTGATTCTTGATCGATGGAACTTCTTGAACTCCCACAACATGTCATAGTAACCTATGAGGATTCCATACCAAAGAAAATCTATGGAGTAAGCTCATAACCCATCCCTCATACAAGTTTAGGATGCTTCATCCCTAATACTATTCCAACTACATAGTTTTGAGAAACCAATGATGATTGTGAAGGGTTAGTGTCCCAGACTTCTTGAATTTTAACATGTTAATACAAAAATATTAACAATAGGTTTTTAAAATATATGAAATTTATAATATTATCCAATTAATAATTTTTTCATTACTATTTATTATTATTCCATTAATATAAAAACATAATAATGTAAATTATATTATAACAATAAAAAATAATTAAACAAAATTAATTGGGTCTGATAAGATGTATTAAATGACTAACAATTGGCATTGTTTGATCCATTTAACTGGACCCATTTAATGGGTTTTATGGTTTGATAGTTGTTATAATATATTTTTCATTATCATGTTTTTATAGAAATTTAATAATATGAAATGATAATGAAAAGTACTTACTCCAAAATCTTTGGTTGGGTCATTTAGAAAACTACCATTGGGCTTCCTATACACTTTAAACCACATATCTGTTCATCAAAGAGAGTAACCTAATACATTATCCTTTTAAAAAATACAAACAAGTTATAAAAAAGCTTGAGTTATAATAAAATTATATAAATAATAACAAACAAAATACAAACCAAAATTGTTCTTTTTCTTGAAAACCTATGAGACCCCGTGATGTGAGGAATGAATTTCTTCTCATAATTCACAATATTTTTTAGATAATTCCTACAAAAAATAGAAACTTTAATAAAAATTATATTTTTTTTGGTGTTTATGTTATTAAGATACTGTAAAATATGGAAGTACCTCATGAGATGCATCTCTGTTGATATCGATAAGAGCATCCATTGTTCACGAAAAATGCCTTCAGGAACTTTCTTATACATCTTTCATGAGCTTAGAGATGTTTCATTAAACTCATTCCATAATATCTATTTAAAATATATCTATATATTTCCCAAATTTTTCAAATCCCATTGACATGAAATAAAGTTAGTGACATCAAAAAGAAACAAATCTCAAAATAAAAAACATAACACTTTTTAAGTATATAACAAAATTGTACTCATGTATTTTTAATTAGTTATAAAGGAATAAAAAATTAATTATACCTTTATATGAGTATCAAAGAACTCATTTTTCCATGCTATAGTAATATGCATAAAATATTTATAATTAAGGGGAAAGCTCACCATCCCTCAAGAAAGCTACCCAAGAATCTTCCCATAGATTCTAGCAGCCTCAATGACAGGCACCCCAAAAGAATTAAATGGAAAGTTAATCTTGAATTCCTTCAGCTCATATACATCTTCCATATTCATATTTGTATCCCTTCTATGGTCATATATTTTTTTTTTGAAAAATGAATTAAAAAATTAATAACATGTATAGTTTTTTTTGAAAAATGACATACATACTAGTAATGGTAACATGACAATATCACCTAGATGGAGGTGTGACTAGCTATTCAATAACTGGAGGTAAGCCAGTTGGTGCAATACCAATGAAATTTGAGGAAATTACTAACTTTATAATAGTCTCGGGTATAATAGAGTCACTAACATCAACTGTAGATGATGATATTGATGGCATGTTTCGAGATTTTGATCATCTAGGATCATGATTTTTTTATTATCCCATTATTTCATTTAAAATGGTTAAGGTATAATAAATGTATAAAAAAAAGAAAAATTAAATGTTTTTACATAAAAAATAAAAACTGTAATGAGGTATATATGTATGAAGCACTTACCAAATAAAAAATTGTATATATTTTCATTACCAATTTATACATTAAATTATCTTCTTCTTCATTATCATCATTGTTATCAACCTCTATTGTGAAAATTCATTCATTTTCACCCTATATTGTTTGTTCTACTATTTAAATATTATCATGAAAAAATTGTTCAATGTTTTTTGGTTGATGAGGATGAATATCACAAAGCACTAATTGATTTTAATCACCCATATCATATAGGTATCTCTACTTTATGTGTATAACAACACTACATCCTTCATGTAATTCATCATCCACATAATAAACTATCTTCCCTTGTGAGGCAAACATAAATGGATCATAATCCAAATGCTCACTAGTATCCATCAAGTGATAGAAGTTGATATAAGTAAAATCTTGAGAACCTTTCATTATACCCTTATCAATGTTGACCCACATACATTTCAACAAGACAACAAAAAACTATCAATGATTGTTTAATTCAATTATATCATTCATCTTGCATAGTATCCCTCCTCTAAAAGTGTAAATACACCACTATTTTGAGTTTTTAATTATTCTTCATGATGAATTGTACAAAACCTAAATCCATAAATTTTGTAGGCATCAAATATCTTAACCTACCTTAGAGGAACTCGAGCTAAAAACTTCAAATCATTTGATATTTTAGCTCAAAACTCAACTTTTATTATCTAGAAAAAATATAAGTCTTTACTTTTAACATAGAAAAAATAAATACAAATCAATAATATGAATATGAGTATTTACTTACATGATGGGTGAACTATTCAACAATCTCCATATTCATAGCATTTGTTACTTCCATCTCATTTTGAGAAAAACCCCTTAGTTTCTTCTTTGTTTGTAGTCACAATTATTCAATAAATGGATCCAAAATAGTATTATTTAGTAGCACATATATACATTCTTGTAGATACTCCAATTCAATCAATTTAAAATTTTAATCCTTTCAAATTGGTCTTCTAACAGTTAGAAATACTGATTAATGATTTTCAGAATGAGAATTAGTGAAGATATTATCAAAACATCCTGTATGATTGAATATAGTCTCAATCCCATCCAAATGCCTAAAATAGAAGGAAATCACTATTTAGCTATGTAAACTTTAAAAATATAGCCTTTTGGTTGATCTTTATTCCTCACATATGATTTATAATGACAAAATTATGTGATGAATAAAATAAGAAACATATAAAAAAATTTACACAATGATTTTACAAAATTGAATTCACCATTGAAAATAAAAATAAGTATACCTCAAAATTGGATACATCAATTGATAGTGTACCGATACACCACATCTAGATTCTTAAGAAAAATGAACAGTCAAATGAATCCTGACTGTGAAGAATAATGGGGGAAATAACATCACCAAATGAAAAATTCTCAAAAACATTATTTCTTGAATTTTATCAAGAATAGTTAGACTTAGAGTTTTTTCAAAAATCTATTTGAAAAAGGTACAAAACTCAACCAAAATCATAGTTACTTTTTCAGGTAATGTATAATGCAATGCCAATGACAAAAAATGGTCCATACAAATATTTTATTTGGGAATTTTTAATCCATGTATATTTTGATGTTTTAAGTCAATTCACCTTGATATTTTACTTGAATATCCATTTAGCACTTTTAAATTCTTAAATGATAAAATGAATATACCTTTCTCATTATTTTTCATTGTAAAAATATCTGAATGATACTTTACATTCTCATTTTCCAATAAACCCTGATTTATATTCATTGACTTCAGATCCTTAAGAGCATTATAGTGATCCTTTGATTTACCCTACTCATTATATAATGTAAAAATTACATTTTCATAGACACTCTTCTCAATATTCATTATGTCATAATTATTATGTATCAAATTAAACTCATAATAAGGATATTTGAAAAATGAAATCTTTTTCTTCCATTGTTGTGTTCCATCTTTTTTAGATACCGTACCACATACCCTTTCCCCCTTCTTTAAATTGATTATATTTTCCAAATTATTTAGTGGCATTCCTTAATTTTCCTATGATTTCTAAATAAGATAACACCTATGATGAGTTTCTACTTTAAATATATCTATTTAATCATATCTTGTTAAAAATGAATTTATGAGAAGCATTAATAAATCAATGGTGAAACATAAAACACCATTTTCTATTATGATGTAATCATTGAGGTTCAAAATAAAAATTACAAACTAGAAAATCTAAACCAGTATGAGTGTTACCACCAGATAAATTTCATATTTCAGAAAATTCATTAATTTTCCACATTAAAGTAGAATGGAATTTGAATAGTTTTCTTATTGAAGCATCCTATGGTTCCACGCCATCATCCCATAATTCTATTAATTCATTTTTAGAGGTTTAAGGTGTATATAAATTCCATTTCCAGTCACTTCATTTCCAGGAATAATCATATAAATAATGAAATATTTCATCTTCACACACATCTATGGAGGGAGATTATAGGGTATCAAAACAACTGTCTAGATTATATAATTAGTACTTAAAGTAACAAAATGATTAAAACCATCAAAAGACATTCCCAAATATATATTCCTAGGAGCAGAAGAAAAATATTGATATAGAAAGTCAAATATATTCCATGATGTCGAATCTTTTAGATGTCTCATCAAGCCATTTTTACCCTCCTTAGCATGAAACTTCATGTCGTATACTATATTAGAAAATATGAATAATCTTTTATATCATGGTTTCAGATGAAAGTAACACAATTCATTTTCATTTTTTATTCTTTTTTTTATTCCTGGGGTTTCATTGATTTATACTCTCATTGTTGTTCATTGACTTCCATATACTTGTATGACATCTTATACATTCTTATTTATCAGAATATTCTCCCCAGAAAATCATGCAATAATTAGAGCATGCAATTATCTTTTTATAATCAAGTATAAGTTTTTTATGACTTTATTTATCTCATAGAATGATGTTGGGATTTTAGATTCACTAAATGAATCATAAATAAAGTCTAAAATCATGGACATTTGTTTGCTAGTAATTCCATAGAGACACTTGATATAAGAAAGATTAACCTACTCAAGATGAACTAAAGGTTCTATTGATCTATTAAAATCTTGTAAATTGTAATCTAAATAAAAAAATAAATTATTTAACAAATTTCAAACTGAATTCTCCTATACTGGTTCACTTTGTGTTTCATTTACAGTATTGTCATTATTTTGAATTTCTATAACATTTGATTCAACATGACAAATACAACATACATATCAAGTATAAATATGTTTCAATATAAAATTCTCATATACTTCATTTCTATTCAACCATATCTGGATTTTAAAATTAGGACACATACATTTTATTCTAGCATCTACTGATCCATTTTTAATTGCGTAATCTAAAAATTCTTCCAAACCCTTTACATACCAAGATGATTTTCAAGGTAAATTAATCTAATTTTTATTAATAGATATTGGATTTTATTCTCCCCATACATTCAGATATAAAGATATAAATGTTTAATCAAATAGGTATAATCAAAACTAAATATCACACAACTTTTTCATTGACTCATTCATAAAAACTATAAAGGAAAATGAGATGAATCAAATAATGAACTTTTTCATACTGAACTTCTAATCTAAAAAAATAAATCAGAAAAATTATTATTTCTCACCAAAATATATGACTAATTACATAAATTAGATGACCAACATAGTTTTATCATCTAAGAGGTATTTAACCATAAATTTGATAACTCCCACCTACTCAGAAACATAGTGATATATTTTCATGAAACAGATATACACCTCATTTTAGTTTATCCAATGGGAATCACTAAAAGAATCAGAAAATGATTACTTTCTCACTATAAAAGAGGAAAAATACCATGACATACATAACCAACCCTTTTATTTCATCCATTATGGATAAATAAATAAGTTTTTTAACTTTCACATGAAAACTTCCATAGAGGGATCCTGATATAAACAATATCATTTCATTTAACATTTAAACCTAGATTATGACCATAATAAAACTATTTTTAAAAATTATCTTAATCCTTCGGGTAAATATAAAAACAAACATATATATATATATATAACAAAAAAAATTAAATCATAATAAATTTATAATAAAATCAAAAATAAATCAATAGCATCAAATAAGTGAATAAACATTTCATTAAATAGTTATAGAACCATATAAATTTAGTTTAATTAAATAGAGTACATGAAATAAAAATTCAATTTCATTTAAAAATTAGGGATTAATTTATATATGGAATTCAAAAAATAATAATGAAAGAGTTTTTTAGAATCACACAACCTTAGGGGGGATTGGGGTCACAACGGTCACTGTCACAGGGGATCGGGGTCACGATAGTAGCTGACAGGGGGTCAGGGTCACGGTGGTCATCGAAATCTTGGACAGGGTTACAAAATTAGATGTTTTAAAGGTTCAAGGTCATGGATATCACTAGAAGGTGGGGTTAGGGTCACAATGATCGCCAAAAAGGGGGATCAGGGTCACGATAGTAGTTGGCAATGGTTTTGTGTGACAGCGGTTGCTGGAAGGGAATTTGGGGTCCAGGAGGTCACTGATAGGGGGTTTTCATAGATAAGGGGAGAGGGATAGGTAGGTATGATGGGATATGATATCAACACTAAGGAAGGTACATAGAGGTCAGAGGGGGGAAGAGGGGGTCGCCACTGATGGGGGGGGGGGGGGGTCGCAGGCCGCTTCTGAGGTGGGGGTGGGGTTGGGGTCACCACTGAGGAGGGAACTGGGAGGTTAGTGTGTGTGTGTGTGGGGGGGGGGGGTCTTGGGTCGCTGACATGGTGAGAGGGTCGAGGTCACTGCCAAGGAGGGAAGAGAAGAAGGTTGGAGGTTGTAGGGGAGATCAGGGCTGCTGAGGGAGAGGAGCGAGGAGGGAGGGGGAGGAATTTAGGTTTTATAAACCTTTTAGTGGTGGTTTCAATGAAACTGCTATTAATTATTAAAATAAAAAATATAGCAGCATTTTAATATAACTTCCTCTATATTATAATTTTTTTATAGAATTTATTTCATAGTGGTTATTATAACTACCTATAATAAACCGCCACTAAGAAAGTCTTTTTTTGTAGTGATGTTTTAACCCCTGTTATCCAGTGCACATGTTCAGATCTTGTTGAATGAATAGTTGAGTTGGACTTATTTATAGTGTAGGGACCTTAGAGAGGTACCTGCATCATGATTACTTTTTATCTTTTTTGAATTAGGTTATTTTGGGAATATTAAAATTGATAAATTTAATTAAAATGAATCTAAATAAAATTCCATACTATAGAGATTATGAAGTTCTTTTTTTAGTTATGGACCTTATTCATCATCTGTGTCTGGTTTATAAATTTGAGGTTTAGAAGGATAATTCGATTGATCTTCATAGGGTTGATCTTTCAAAGGAGGATGGGGCTTGGTATAGGGAATTTTTCTCTTTCTAGTGGCAGGCTTTGGGGACGTATAAAGGCAGTGTTTCAGATGTAGAGATAGAGAGTTGGATAAGATAGCTTGAGATAACTTTTAGTTTGATCTAGGACCCATTGGTTTATTGGGTCCCTTTGTGAGTTATTCAGATTAGGTAGTTGTGCATCAGTGGTGGATGTTGTATTTGGGAGAGCAGAAGGAGGCAGATGTTTCATGGGTCGAATTTCAAAAAGAGTTTTGGAAAGAGTTCCTTTAATTGACCATGAAGGTAGTGGAAATTAAAGAGTTTATTTCTATTCATTACGGGAGTATTTTAGTGTGGGAGTTGTGAATCAAGTTTGAGGACATTCTGAATTATTCCACTGATAATTTTCTAGATGAGGAGTCTTTTGTGGGACATCCTGCGGAGGCACTTATTTTTTCTATCTAGGGTGCAGTTCCACCTTTACATTTCCGATATATTTGGATTTTTAGATGAAAGGGGAGGTGGTCAAGAGAATAAAATTTTTTGGAGGTTTTCCATGAGAGGGGAATAAACATGGTTCTCTTAGGAGAAATGCTGTTAGTTGTTTTTCTCAGGAATTAGGACATTCGAGGTTTTGAAAAAGGGGAGTTAAACTTTACAGTTTACTTCTCAGACTTCCAGGGACAATGGTTTGTATACTCTTCCTAGGGTATTTTTTCCATTTTTTTAGTATTGGGGTTCATGGCCATTTTCAGAACTAGTGCCCAGTGGTTCCTCGTTCCCAGTTTAGTAGAGGTGGATATGTTTAGTTTTGGCATTAGAAGAAGTTTCTAGTGATACCATTTCAATAGAAGGGGTAGTAAGATTATCCTATACCAAGGGGAGATGAAGTATTTAAAGGTCAACCACAGGATTTTCCTTATTTTCTAGGACCTTGACCCGATCACGGTCATGGAAGTGGTTGTTAGCAGAGAGGTAAAGGAGTTGGGTGTGTTCAGTTGCACACAGTGGAAGAATTAGTGAAAGAGGGTCCATAGATCTCTAGAAGTATGATTTGTTTATTTAGTATCCTTTTTGTGCCTTGTTTGATTCAGGATCTTTAAACTCCTCTATTGAAACTTCTCTAGTCTGTACTATGGGACTAGTCATATAGAGGCTTTCCATGTTCCTAGTGTTGACTATGATTGTTGGAGGCTAAAATAGCTTGTTTAATGTGTTCCAGGGGTGTAGATTGATTATGGGGCCACATCAGCCCTATAAGGATATTTTCTGTCTATATATGTATCCATAGATGTTATCCTTGGTATTTAATTGTTATATTTTTCATGAGATGTTACCAATTTCTTTTTGTGGAGAGTTGGGTTCTCAGATGTGTATATACATTGTGTAGTTTTCTTTAGTGAACACGATTATCAGGTGGGCAGTCAGTGTGTGGAGCACCTTCTTTCCTCAGCAAATGAGTTGTTGATAAAATTAGTGGATTCTAGGATATTGGAGATGCTTAGGGTTATTAGGGATTTTCGGGATGTTTTTCCGAAGGAGGTTGTGATGCTACCCCTTCAACATGATTTTGAGATACATATCAAATTGTAACCTAGATCTTCTTTGATTGTTATGGATACTTATAAGATATATCTATTTTAGTATGGTAACTGAGGATTCAAATAGATGATATGATGTATAAGGCTTTTATCTAGCTTAGTGTGTTGTTGTGGGGTGCTACAGTGTTGTTTTCCATGAAGGAATATGGTATTATGAGGTTGTGTATAGACTACTGAATGATGAATCATGCAATTGTCAAGAACTATTACCCTCTTCTGAGGATAGATGATCTCTTCAATGAGTTGATAGGGGATAGTTTGTTTTCAAAGATTAATTTTTGGTTCAGATATCACCAGTTGGGGCTAAAGGAGGGAGATGTTTTGAAGACTACCTATAGATGATAGTATACAGACTTGAAGTTTTTACTCATACCATTCAGTGTCAGAAATGGACTAGCCATGTTCATGAGGCTTATGAACTCCATGTTCTTTGAGTTCCTAGACTAGTTCATCATCATATTCATTAATGAAATATCATTATACTCAATGTTAGAAGAGGAGAATTCCGAGCATCTCAAATCTATCTTAATGGTTTTCAATACCATGTTCTCTAAGGAGAGTTTTCCAAGTGTAAGTTTTAGACACAATAGGTGAGTTTACATAGACAGTTTTTTTTCTCAGAAGGGTATAGAAGTGGACCCATCAAAGGTCAAGGCAGTTGTTTCATAGGTGGAACATAAGAATGTTACAGAGGTTCATAGTTTTCTTAGTATAATAGGATATTATTTAAGGATTTTTCTTCAATTATCTTGATTTTAAAACCCATTAAAAGTTGTAACTTGGAAAGACTAGGCTTTTTTGTATAATAATTAGTTCCAGCCAGCATTAGGTTACTCGTAGGGGAAGTTGTTTAGTTCTTAATTACTTTAGTTTATTGAAGAGGGGGTGATGTTTGATATGTTTTGTGGTGCTTCCCATATGGTGTTAGGATTCATGTTAATGAAATAGGGGGAAATGATCTTCTATGGGTATATGAAGTTACATCCCCACAATGGTAACTATGACACCCATGATATGGAGTTCGTAGTAGTGGTTTTTGTGTCAAACTTGTGGAAGTATTACTTCATTGGGGATCTATTTATTGTATTCATGGATTAGAAGATATTGGGGTATATATTTTATTAGTACGATTTGATCTTGTAACAGTGGAGGTGGATTGATTTTCTTTAATATTTTTATTTTTAGATCCCCTAGACCTCATTTAATGGGAATATTTTGTTTGATTCTTTGAGTAGTAAGTTAGGGAAGGATGTTTTTTGAGTGTCTGGGGATTCCTGGAGAGCAATGGATGGGTTGAAATACTTTCACTTAGATAGAAGAGTGGATAGTGGTAGAGGTTGTTTTTTTAGATGATGACATCTTCTTTTATGTAGCAGGTGGACTATTCTTAGTGGGGAGACTCATAGGAAGAGGTGATTTGTGATTGTGTTGGCCATAGTGATGCTTTGGAGGGATAGTCATAGGATGGTACAAACCAGATGATGTTTTAGGGGAGGCTATTTATTCCTGTGGTGATACATGAGGGAGTTCTTCATGAGTTTCATATCTCACTTTTTCTAGTACCCCAAAGAGTATCCAAGATGTACCATGGATTGAGGATGTAGTTTTGTTGGCTCGAGATGAAATGTGTGGTGTTAGAGTTCTTGGTGAGGTGTTTGGTTTTGGAATTGGTAAATTCAATGCATCATGTCCCTGGCAGTTTTTTGTATCCTTAGGATCTTTCTGATTTGAAATGGGATGAAATATCATTGGATTTATTAATAGTGTTTCCCCAAACTCGAGGTGGGGTGTGATACTATCTAGGTGATCATCCCTCAGTTTATGAAATCATACCACTTTATAGTGATGAAGGAATCAGGTTTAATAGATGCTTTGGCTAAGAGGTATATGGATGAGGCATCATTGTTTAATGGAGTTATAAAAGCTATTGTCTCAAACCAGCGTGCACGTTTTACCTCATGAGTCTGGAGGAGATTGCATCATACTTTTAGTACTCAATTACACCTCAGCACAATTTTCCACTCTCAGAAGAAAGAGTAGATAGATTAGACTATAAAGATGTTTGAGGATATTTTTCAGGCATGCATCTTGGAATTTGGTGGATCTTCGGTATGAAACGATCCTTTGGTTAGGTTTTCATGAAAAAATAGCTGTCACTCTTCCATCGACATGGACCCATTTGAGGGTTTTTATGGGAAGATATGTCATTCTTCGTTATGTTGGATAGAGGTTGGGAAGGCAACATTTCTTAGTCCCCATGTGGTGTAGAGAATAATATAGAAGATTCATCTTGTTCAAGAGAGGATAAAAGAAACACAAAACTAATAGGAATCTTACGTAGATCAGAAGAGGTGACCCTTGGGGTTTGATGTTGGGGACTACGTGTTCTTGATGTTTTCCCCTCAACATGGGTAGAAGAGGTTTGGCAGGGGAGTTAGCTTTCTCCTAGGGTTTTGGGCTCTTTAAGGTGTTGGGGTGAGTTGGAATAGTGGTGTATCAATTGGAATTTCACCATGGTTATAGAGGATTCTTGAATTCTTCTAAATCTTTTAACTTAGTTAGTATCTTCATGATGACACCCATGTCATTGACCGAATAGAGTTGTATATTGTGTATGATTTGACATTCCTGGAGCATCCAGTATAGATCCCAGATCATTATGAGAAATTACCATAAGGAAGAACCATCCCTTTGGTTTTCATGTTGTGGAGGCATGGTGGCTTGGAGTATAGTACTTGGGAGTTAGATTCATATATGTGTTCCCAGTACCCTAAACTATTTTGAGTTTTCCCTTTTTTGTTTTTCTTATGATGTGATATTTGGATCCTTATGTTTTATGAGATGTGATTCATTTCTTTATGTTGTGATGTATGATGTGTGATAATATCATGACATATAAAAAGGGGATCACATTATTTCTAATCAATACACAATAACTATGATTCTATTAAACTCATGTGGGTGAGTTAGTTCCACCTAGAGTGGATTGCATGTTGACTTGGAGGATGGAGTTCTATGATTCGTGTGTTTAGGTTGATGCAGGTTATTGGTTGTAGTAGTTTTCGGTTTGGGTAGTGTGGATGTTGGATAGTTGGGGTGATGTGGGGATGAGGTTGTGAGAGATATTTTGTGGTTGTTTGGTTTGGTGTGGTTGGATAGAGGTATCATTTGAGGTATGATGAGATCCTTGAGAGGTATCTCATGGTGTGGTTGTTCAGACCCCTATTTCTTCTGTTCATGGTTTTAGATTCACAAGTGATAGAATCATTTGAGAGGTATATAATGTAATAGATTTTGCCTCACTAGTCTATTAATTTTCTGGTTTTGGTGGTTGGATGTGTTTGGGGGAGGTTCTAGGAGTTTTAGGTGGAGGCTGGGGGTACAACAAAGCTGATATAGTAAATACATGTCATGTATTGACAACATTGGGTGTAATGGTGATTCACAACTTGTGAAATTGGATGGTTCATAGAATGTATATGGGAAGGGGGTAGCTTGTGAAATGAGTACACATTCGATTAATTATAATTCAATATATATATTAATTAAAGGTTTAGGGGATGTGTTTTTTAGCGAAGGATGCAAATTTTTAAAAACCCAAGGATTATAAGTCATGTAAAGATCACACGATATGTAAACAATAGGATTCAGGTTTTAAAACCCTTTTTTCTCATCCAAAAATTTTCATTTGACCATCTACTTCTCTCCCTCTCCTGTTTTGGATTAACCCTAGGCACGCTCGGGATAAATTATTGCTCAATCCTCCATTACTTCGATCCATTGGTTCTGGTGGTTGTTTTTTGGTGATCCATTGTGAGGGATTCTACTTTATGCCATTATCTTCTTCTATTCTTCTCCTGGGTATTCACTATGGTTTTTTTCTTTGGTTTGAAGTGTGAGTTGGGTTTATTTTTAATGATCATTAGGTGTAGTGTAGGTTGATCCACAGTTTCTCATGTGTCGTTGTGGTTTGTGAGTGCTTCTTCTCTACCCTATGATGTATAGTGAGTCGAAAAATTTTCTTTAAGGCAGGTAATCCCTCATTTGTCTTTATTTTATATCACGCAAGAGGAGTTTATGTTTGTTTATCTATGGGTTTTGTTTGTGCTCCCTTAATAAAAAATAAAGAATTTTTTAATTAAAATTAAAGGGGAAACATGAATGGTTCACGTATTTTTATAGATTTTTAATTATTGGGATATTTTTTTTTGAGATTGACACCCCACTAAAAATACGGTCGTTGGGGGATTTTTTTGTGCTGGAGGATATGTGTTGTGACTGTAGTTTTTTGTGTGTGATTATTGTCAAAAAATACTAAAATAGAATTTGTAAAACCACTTATATTTGGATTATAAAATTACTTCCCTAGGATTATGGATTGTGTGATAATTACCCAAAAATAAATCGTAATGTGATTAAATCCTCTTTGTAAATTTTTAATGTGGATTTTGATGTGTGGAGATGTGTGGTCATGCTATTGGGTAGTGATTTGCAGTTGATGTGTGGTTGGAGAATATGGGGGATGATGGTTTCATGGTCATTCTTTTGGGGAAATGAGGTGGTTAGATAGACATGATTTTATAATGGTGATGTGGTTTGTTGACAGTGATTTTGGGATATCAAGGAGGTGGTTGTTTGTCTATGCTTTTGGGAAGGTGAGGTGTTTATGTGATGGAGATGATGAGCTATTTGTGATGTGTGGTTGGGTTGTGCTAGATGCCTAGTAGTAATGTAATTTTTTAATAATATTAAATTGAAATGGTTGGGGATTAGTTTAGTTAAAGGGATGAAAATGGACAATGAATAAATAAATGATGGGTTTTGTGGTTAAATGTGGATGATTCTAAACAATAAAATGAATTTGTTGGATAATAGAATCTTTTGGTGGTGGGATGTGGCTTGTAGCTGGTGTGGTATTATGCATTTATAGGTGGCAGCAAAAGGGGGGATGTTGTTAGTTTGTTAGTTATTTTTTGTGAACCCATAGGTTTTCCTTATGTGTGGATATATATGTATATACTTGTATATTACATGTGATTTCTATACTCAACCCACCCACTTCAATTATTGTGTGCCAACACCTGCATAGTCATGCAAGGGGTGTTTTTTCTGACATCCAGGGAAGTGCATAGATGGATGGGTACCCACACTTTCCTGGCCACTCTTCTAGTTGATTAGGTATTTCATAGGATATGATGGATAGAGGTATATTAATGAACTATATGTTGGTTTTGATATCCCCTATATCTTTAAGTGAGATGTGATGTTCTCATTCTTATGGGCAGGTCAGCCCAGATGTCTTCAGGTGAGATGTGGGTTGACAAGGTGTATGTGAGTACGATGAGATGGGATGAGGTGGCTTATACTGGGGGTGGTACATGGTAGGAGGAATGAATGAAGTGGATTTCCTTTGAGTTAATGCTACCCTACTACGTTGGTTATTGTTGTGGTTGTGTTGTAGACTAGGTTTTGTAGATGATATGTGATGTGGACATACGTGTGGGCCAGAGAGCCTAGGTGTATGTGGGCATTATGTGATGTGACTGTGCTTGTGGGGTGGTGTGGTATACATAAGAGATGAGAGTTCCAGAACATACTATGTTGGGGTTTGAGAGTGAAATACTGGTGGGAAAAAGGTACAGGGTAAACTTTTATCGATGTGACTAATGTTATATTATATTACTTGGTTTTCATTATTTTGTGAGAGTGCCTTGGTGAGGTTGAGATGGATAATTGACCTATTTAGGTGATGATGTTTCTTTTGTTTTCTCATGGGTGCATTAGTATGCTTCTTTCACATGTGCATGATAGACTTTGGTTTTCCTACTAAGTATACTTGTATGCTCAACTTACGTATATAAACATTTTTTTAGGTTTTCACATAGACTACATGGATCATGTTGGAAATTACTATCTTGGAGCCCTATATTGTTTTTGTGTTGCTGATTTATATTTTCTTTTGGGTATTTTACTTTTAAGACTTTTATTTTTAGATGTTTTATTTATACATGCATATGGGATGGTTTTGGTTTCTTTTACATCATTCCTTGGAGTTGAATATGGATAATTCATATTATATGCTAATCATATATTAGTATAGAGGGTAATGTATCCCATATCATGAGATTTTAAACTCTCAGTGCTAGTCTCCAGCTAGGGGCCTACTAGAGGAGGGACTAGGAGGGCATTATCTCTCTCCCCTCATTTTTGTATCTTTAGAGGGAGGGGTTTGTGAAAGTTTCATCAAAAGTTTTTATCCAATTTAAAATTATCCAAAACTATTGAAATACATATTCTATGTGTTCTCTTAATAGTAAAACAAAGATTTAATATCTTGAAAAGATCACCAATATTATTTTCTCTAGAATATTAAATTATTTGAATTTTTTTATCGCAATATTCTTCTACAAGTCTTTCTTTATAATGTATAGAGATATATGGTTATAATTATTCCTTGATATAATACAGAGTGGTGTATTAATAACTTTATATTTAAATATAAATTCCACAACTTCATATTTGGTGAGTGTATCAGGTGATTTATCTAAAATTTTATAGTAATTTTAGATCAAATCATAGTGATATATATTATTGTGTTTATGATGAAGATTTATATCCTCTCTCTCATATATCCATATTCCATTCCATCAAAGAGTATATGTTTATTTTGATTCATTATTTAAAGTATATCAAATAGAAAGATGTTATCAACCATTGAAATATTATTTAACATTCATTAATATAGGGAAATTGTAGAGGATGGCCTTAATACCAAATGATTTCCCAAGAAAAATGATTATAGAGTGGGGAGACAAAAATATTCTAAATTTTTTAGAGTAAAAGACCCATATTTTTTTTAAAATCCAAGTAAAAATTAAAGATAATGCAAAAAAGGTTTGTAATTAAAAGGTTTGAACACATTTTGTTAAAAAAATTAAGTTGAAAAAACTTTTAAAGTGTAAATTAACTACATTAAAATACAATAAAAGAGTTTAAGATAATAAATAATTAACACTATTATAAATTTATATAAAGGATATCTAAGATCTTAAATCTTTAAACTTTTTGATTTTAATCAAAATTTATAAGACACTATTATAAATAGTTATGATAATTGAAAACACCAAGTACATTCAATAACCAATTTTTTAAATAATAATTGGACATGTTTTAAACCAGTAATTACTTAATTTTGAAATAAAAAGGGTTAATTTTTCAACCAAGAAATTATTCATTCTAAAATAATAAATGGTTATAAGGTTACTGTAGAATGTCTTGTAGCTTTTTAAAGAAATAAAAAATTCTTTAAAGGATGAGAAAAAATGATTAAAATGAGTTAAAGGTTAAGTATAATATAAATGATATTTTTTGGTATGTTTGAATATTTCAAATCATTGAGAGTTCTCAAATACTCTAAGATTTAAATCATTTTTTTAATTCATTATAATTGTTTTTATGGTTGTGCTTCCATGGGTTAATTTTTTATGTGTCCAGATCCAACCATAGGAAGATATAAAAATTTGAAATTACAAGAATATTCAATAAAATACTTCGTTTTAACCAATAATTGTGCAATAAAATTAATTAATATTTTGTTAAAAAACCACTAGAAATCATGGATATTCTTTGATGATAATTTGGACGATCCATTCTCGTTTAAACTATGGTATTTTTTTTCTATATTAGATACAGTCTCTCCATTTTTATATGTGAAGTAAAAATGGTGTCAAAAATGCATTCTTGGATTTTGAAAATGTTCTTTTTTAACTTTCATAGGTTGATAATATTATTTCATAAACATATATGGGTAGATCATTATCAATTTAGGTCTTCAAATATTATTTTTAAACTTAAGTTTTTTGAAATATAAAATATATGATTTTGGTAGATCATATATTTTATTAAAAATGTACTTATTAAAATAATTAATAAATACTATAAATATATATACACATATGTTTTGATCATAACAGCTAATAATGAGAAGATGTCATTTATAAATGGACCAATAATATTTATATAAAAAACCCATGAGTGATTCGTTATTTATTTAGATAAATTCTTGACTATTTTAAAATACATAGAACTGGATGAGTGTGAGTCCATAAAATTTGTTTTAATTTCAAGGATAAAAATTTTAATGGGCTAGAATGTTTTTTGGGATAAAATCAACTATAAAATACTCACAAACATTTTTAAAAGTACATTTATTGAACTTAAATATTTCTTTAAGTGATCATGGGAAAGGTAAAAGGACATCATCAGTTTCTAAAAATAGTATTTTAAAATCTATAAAATTTTGGACATGTGTTAAGTGTAATTTTTTAAAGAAATTATATTTAAATAACTCAATAATTTATATTCAATATAAAAATATGAGACAACTTAGTAGTTTCATGATACATAATCAGAGATTCATGAGACAAAACCAAGACCTAAGAGGTATATTCCACAGTTAACGAGCTATGTGAGATAGATTTAGAGTTGTAAAATATATTCTATAGCTAAATAGATCCGTGAAACTAAATCACCAAATCTACTCAACACAATGCCAATATTTTTATTTAGTGTAATATATAATAGATAAATTTAGAGTTACCATACACATAAATGTAAGATAAATATACATGGTATATAATTTATATTTCTACTTAAAAATGATGTTTGGGACAATATTCATATATCTACTCATTGGGGTTTTTATGAAATAAAAAAATTTATTTTATGTATGATATTATGAATGTCAATGATGATGAATAAAATGTTGAGTAAATAAAAATTCATTATCATTTAGAATAATTTAGTTACTGGTTGTTCTTTGAGTTTTTACGAGTTGTGAACATAGATCATTAGTGGTTAATTTAGTTAAAATAAACATTTATAAAACTATATGTGTTTATTGGAAGTTAATGAGAAATTATATTTTGGGGAATGGTGTTTAATTATGTGAGACTAATATATGAAAACTATTGTGTGACTACCTAGTTTTCTATAAAGAGAGACAAATATATTGAGTAATTTCAAAACACTTAGATGTTCATAGAGTCTCTCAACATAACCAGGGAAGATCATTCATAATAATATTAATAAATCTATAATATTATAGTTGAAATATTCATTATAAATTCATTATGGTATATAAACTGGTTGTATGCTTGATTTGGTCAAAAGACATTGTATCATGAAGTTAAATATGATGTATTATCTATAATAATTTCAAAATAATTTAATAAATTAATTGAATCTTTAATAATTGGATGATACCGTTATCATAAAATGGTATAATCACTCATTATCATAGTAAAAATTGAATATCCTAAGTGGGATTTTTGTTTCTAATATTCTAATATATACCCATCAAAACACTTAATTCATATAAAAGTCAAATAAAGGCATCACCCTAATAAGTATGAAAATTTTATCTTTAAATGGAGATATTTTTTGAATACTATAAATTAACACCATATAAATTCTTAATTTCATTCCTTAGGCATCTCATAAAATATATCATATAATATTTTTTCTATTTTTGGAAATAAATTTTGTGTTAAAATAAATCCTTATTTGTATATAATTAAATATATACCTATGATACTTTGTTTCATTGAAAATGAGTATGAATTTAAGGTTTATAAACATAATAAAAGTTTGACCTTTATAAAAACAAAAATGTTATTGAAATTTGAAATATATTGTAGCATAATATACATTAAGCAAACATATCTCCAAAAAATCATGTCCACCAGATGTACATCCATACACCATACATATTCATATTATCCCATTTTATAAGATATCATGTTTAATAATGTGACATAAAATATGTTTATCATTTATATGCTAACTCATATATTCCCAATTATCCAAGTTAGTTTGATCAAGATAGATGAATATGACACATGTTATTTATTCAAGTAGATGAACACATCACTTATCCTTCCACTAGGTATATACACACACTTACTATATCTTAAACATTTGAGTATCCAAATGTTATACCATTCAAATAAAAAAAATATAATTTTAGTTAATAAAAGCCATTACATGATCAATAATATACCTAGTCACCCACTAATCATATCTGTCATTAAGGATGATGCAATAAAGATATCAAAGTATGAAAATTTATATACAAAGTAGTTTTTTTATCATATATATTGGGGATTAATATAAAACAAAAACCTCAAGAATACTAATAACACTATTTATGTCATTCTATACCGTATAATCGAGTAAGTAAATCTAGAATACAAGTCATATTTCTGTTTAATTATTGAATTATATATCATTATGAGGGACCCCACTCATTCTAATATTAACATAACATGTAACACTATTATTTTATTAAGTATTTAAATAACTAATTTTAGATTTAATATATGGAGGAAAATGAAAATTTTAAAATATATCAAAATAACACTATTACTATACATGGTCAGTAAACCGTGCTATACCTATATTCGAGTTATATTGATATACACAATTAGCCACATCGTCTTTTCACCATGCTTAACTATGCATCATTAAAAATCCTCTTAAGCATTTTTATTTTGTACTTGAACCTCCTAGGCCTAGTTTTTAACTAATAAATATACTTTATGGGGTCATTGTAAAGTATTATAAATATTATATAGATATTAGAGGGATTATATGGGAATTTATATGTAGTTTTATGTGAAATTATTATTATTATTATGATAATTATTATTAAAATAAATATAATAGAATTGGTAAAACCTCCACACTTCATTTTTCACGTGTTAATATAAGGGAGAGGATAGTGCCTCTATAATTTTTCCCACTCCACTCCTATAACGTAGTATCTTTCTCTCTGGGTGCTCATTTGATAATGAAAATATTATAATATCCTTCTTTCTCCTTTCTCATAATCTTCCTTTTAATTTTTATAATGAGTATTTAATGTTTCTTATATATTTGGATATTTTTAGTTTTAATAATTAATTGAAAAATTATCAATGTTGGTGGGTGATTTATCTTGTATTAGCCTGAGGATTATGATACAAAATTAACACAATCAAATAGATGTTTCAATTCTATTGAACAACTTTATAGTAAGGTTTAGTTAGCTCAAGACCTATATTAACATTTGAATTGAGTGATTAACTCAGTAAATTGATGTTTTACAATTTCTAAGGAGTTAGTGAGTGATATTATAATAAAGAAACTTTAATACTTTTTATGGAGGATAAATTATAGGTATGTGTTTTTAATCCTTTATCATGATGTAATTAATCTTTCTATGTTTGGTTATAATTTTTTTGATAAATATTTAATTGTTTTTAAATTTATTTATATGTTTTTCTTAGTTATTAATATGGAATAGAATCATTTTATAAAATGGGTTTTCATTAAAATGGGTGTTTTATTTTATGATTTAATTGTTAAAATTATATCAAGTGTATTCTAAAAAATTAGATCAAATAAGCAGTTATCTAGAATTTATTTGATAATAGTTGAGTTATTTATTTGAGAAAGGAAAGAGTTGTGTAATTTAAAACAAATTAAATGGATTTTTATGGGTTCCATGTGGTGTTTGGTATTTTTGAAATGACCCTGTTAAATAGTTTTTGGAGAGAAATAAAGGTAAGGGTAATGGAAAAGACTAGGTTTTTATGTATGGTTGGGTGATGAATTGGATAAGAAGATTTTTTTTCTTCCCTAGTGGGGTTATTATGATTGTGTCGGGCCTAGGTGATTACTCAAATAGGACAAATTGTTTTTCATTATTTTGGGGTTTACATAGTAAGATGTTTTGTGCCTATAATTTACTCTTATATAGATTTTGCACAATGTATAACTTTAGGAGAGTTTGGTGCAGACTAATAGTTTGAAATTTTTGAGTGAATTTTATGCGATGTGTATAAAAGGGTGTGAGTGGGTGATTTCTCAAGTACATTGTGTTCCTTTATAATACATTTAATGTTTTTTTGGTCAAATTATTTTAATTGTTTTAATTTTTATTTTGATAGACACATGAATGCATATGTTTTAAAATTGACACAAATATATTTTTCTTATGACATTAGTGTATTTGGATTACACATGCTTAAGAAATATATCAAGTATTAGGGACCTAATACTTTGGGTGAATTGGAAACCCCCATATTCTATGATTAAGCTAAACCTGTATGGTTATTTCATTCATGGTATCATGCGAGTTGGTGGCATCATCCGAGACTATTCTGGTTCTACCATTATGAAATATTTGGTCTTATATGGGAAATGGAGTTTTATACAAGTAAAATATCATGCAATAAAATATGGTATTTATCTACACTATTCATATAAAATCAATATTATCAAAGTTAAATTATACTAATCCATGCTGGTCAAACTTTATTGGGATCATCATCTAGCCACTTGGGAAATGCTTACACTATTAGAACAAGAAAACAAAAGTTGAACTAGTAAGTGAAGATATATCACACATGTAATGAGGGGAATAATGTGGTAGAGAATATTGATTGAAATGGTGATCAAGAGGAGTATACGATTATCTATTTAGACATTGGATCTTTACCATCATATTATTGTAACATTGTTCGAGGGGATTTTATGAGACTCCACCACTTACAACCCTCTTGATTCTTCTTCCCCTCCATCCCTCCCCCTACCAATGTTTTTTACCTTTGAATTTATATCATAATAAAAATATTAAAAAATTTAGTCATGAGAAATATTGAGGTATTTTGGGAAAATTCTATGGGTATGTTATACTTACTCTAGGAATATATACTTCAGTGTAAATTTAGTTTTACACTAATGGGATGTCACTCATGTTGTTGGTAATAGGCTTGAATCAAACTATTTTTTTTGGAGTTTAGAGCATTGGGATGGAGGTAGACAAAGAACACAACCTAAATGTTTTTAGCAGCCAATTAGGAATTTTTTTTCATTATTATTTTTTATTTTATTTTTTACTCATTACTATATATGTCTTTTATATGAGACTTATTTTATTATTAGTTTTCATTTATTTAGGTATGTTTGTATGAATCAAATATAGTGGTGGGAACATTTATATTTAATTTAAAAATATAATTACCCCTAAGAATAAATAATAGGAAGTTTATTATACACCTCCAATTAAAATTGGGTAATGATTTCTTAGTTTAGTTAGATGTATTATGAATACATCATGATAAATTTTTGAAAAAAATGATCACATGAGAAAGTGGATTGCACCAAGTGAAATTCATTATCTTAGTGATACATAATTATCCTCTCAAATTTTCTAAAACTTCTGATGATATAGGAGAATACATGATAGGTTATGATACCCTAGCATGGGAATCAGATCAAGTATTCTGGCCAAAGAATTAAAAAATAGTATTAATTTGAGTATTGGGAATTGATACAATGATATATAAGTAGATTATATAGTAAATACTGAATAGGTTTCTATAAATTGTTTTAATTAATATATTTGTAATGATAGTAGAGTTTCAATGAAATTTTTGGTAATGTGAGATGTTAATAGACCATATGCATGGGTCATTATATGTTTTTTTCACCAATTAGGTGTATACATTTAATAGTATAAAGGTGAGAATTATATTTCATGCATCAAGTAGTATAATGATAGGATAAATTATTAGAATACAGTTAAATTATTATAGGTGTAATAATGGGGTCATCCTAAAATTATAGGTTTATTTGTTTTAGAGAATTTAATAAGAAATGATTTTTGAAATTGATCTATCAATTAATAAATATATTTATTTTTATAATAGAGGAAATAATTCCTAGAGTTTCTTCTTTAATTGGAAAAATGTGTATCATGTGAAAACAACTTGTTTTTTAGAAAAATTTGGTTTGGGATTTCACAGTACTTATATTAAAAGTTTTTTTAGGAATTCAATTTTATTTCCATGGAATTTCTTTTTGAAATAGTTTTTGAAATTTAAATGGGTAAATTTGAATTATAAATTTTTAATTAATGTTTATTATGATATTATTTTTAGAAAAGAGGATTTTAGTTTTTTAAATTTGGAATAACCCAAGTGATGAGTTATTTATGATATAAAATGGATTGGTAATTTAACCGATGAAAAATAAATTATTTAATTTTTTATTTATCTATTTGATTGTATTGGGAAAAAAGTTCTAAAAATACAATTAATTGTAATAAAAAAACATTTTTAATAATTTACAAATATTATTTTGGTTGGAATTGTAATACTCATCCTGGATTTCATTTCTTTATATAGAGAACCACATATCCTCATGCAAGACACCCGATATGAAACATGTTTTCAACTAGAGGTGAAGTTCTAGTTCATACGATGGGGAGATGATTCCCTCAACATCATTCTAATAAAAATATATAAATATATAAATACAAAACATAGAACTATTTAATACAGACTAAAATTTAAATTCAAAAAATATAAATAACATCATAATGTAATAAAAAAAGATAAATCATGTCATGATCACACATCAATAGTCACAAAATAGATAATTAAAAATGGTGGATAATAACAACAAAAAATAGAAAAAAAAATACTAAAAACTTTTAGGAATCATTATCCCAAGGTCCAAGAATCGGTCTCAAAAACATATTCTATCTACATGTGTAGGACATAAAATTTGACCCACCTTCTATATGAGTCTTCTTCTTACTTGTACCTCAAAAAATTAATTCTACATGACCACCAAGGTTCATGTTCATGGTGCGAGTAAAAAACTCAACATGACACCACTAATGGGTCTTTAATATAAATACCGTACTAAATGTGAGTGTATATACTATACAAGAAATAAATAGGAATAAAAAAAACAAATAATCAGGGTCATAATGCACTAACTAGTATGTAGTGAACCTAGACCCTACTTAATTTATTTAATGACGATAGAGGTCACTAACAAACACTTATGAATACATGAGAACAATATTATGGAAGGGTCATGACATAAAAGTCATCAAAGCTTAGAACAAAGTTTTTTTTAAATATTGATGAGGTTATAACACAGTAAACCTCTCTAGAACGAGCATCCACTCTAAAAGGAATAACAATAATGTAAAACCATGGAATATGAATAAATAGAAATAATGTATTCAATTAATGGAAGATAACATTTTACATAAATTTATGATATTTTATTGATGTTGAATTCATTTGATTCCCTAATATTTAATTATTTATTGAGTTCAAATAAGTTTTGGAATTAAAATATCAAATCATTTAATTATGTGAAATTTTTTTAAAATGGAAAAATTTGGAATTAAATTAACTTATATTTTTAGAGTAATGTGAATGGAATTATACTCATTTTTTTTTGTTTTTATAATGTGGTATCTTGGAGAATGGAATGTGACAATGGATGTCATGATTAATAAAATTGCTATTTAAGAAGTGTTAATTAATGAAGGATTATAATGGATTCATTCCCTATAAAATATTAAAGAGATAGAAAAGGATCTATTAGTATAAGCACAGATCTAATGCTATGTGTAAGCATGATACACAATTTTTTCACTTAAAAATCATATGAAAAGTCCTAGATATGTCTGTGTAAGCATCATCCAACCCATGTAAACATGATTATTAGTGATTCATAAACATGGTATTAACTTACGAAAGCATTATCCATCACCATTAGTAAGAATCATTGTGACAATACATAAAGAACATATTTATCAATATAGAAAACATCATAGGAATTATAAATATTAGAAAAGTCTTCGACACCTCACCATAATCATTAGTAAAGGTGAAAACATGTCTTCATAATGAGCATATTCACTTCAAGACAAGACATTGGGAAACTGCATCAACACTCAAGAAATTATTCATTGGTAACAACATGGGTTATACTATACCAGATATTTTGATTATATATATTTTTATTAAAGATGTGATCATTGATAGGAAAGAAATATGAAGAAGAAGGAGACTTTATAGAAATTAAAATATCAAGATTCTTAGTGGTTTGACTATGAACTGTTAAGGAACGAATTAAATGATCTATAATAAGAATATAATGTCAAATGAAGAAGGGGGTTTTCACATGCATCAAGTCAAGAGTTCATTCTATAAAGTTTTCTAATGATGCTGTTTTTTGGTTTTAGTTTATATTTTCTTCTCATTATAATTCTATAATGACTTATCATTCCTTATTCATATCTATAACCCTTCAAATAAAACATCAGTGATAATAAAAGGTAAGTATATGCATTGTAATGCTTGAGTCCTAAACTTGATGAATAAAATCTCTTCCATTGATTAATTTCATTTTTTCAATGACTATTTAAAACTTTTAAGAAAATTCTATTTATGTTTTTGGACATGTTAATTGTTTATTTCTTATCTTAATAAATTTTAATATACCTCCACATAGTGTAGGTTATCTTAAAAATGATAGGAAATATTATTTATTGAGTATAATAATTATTGGACCATGTGTGAATTTAGTGAGTTACTTATGAATTTCCCAGATTAACCAAAAACTGATATGGAATTGCCATGGTATTTTAGGAATAGTTTACTCTTTTGATATCTTTCATACATTTCAAACACATAGAAATAAGGGATTAACAAGTAGTAATCACTATTAGAACAATATCCATAATAAACTTCAACGTTAAGTTTATGATGAATTAATTGAGGAATCTTTCATTTATCAATCTATAAGAAGAGAAGTAACCTATTCTGAAGATTATTATAACATTTAAAATTGAAATACAACTCTAAACCCATCACTTTATCCATAAAATTAATTCAATATTAGTGCATCCTATTTATTTTTTTTAAAAAAACACCTCAAATAAACCCTCTTTTTATTAAGTGAAAAATGATTTATGATCACTCCTCTCTATATATTACCTCATATTACCACTATAACTACATTTAACCAATAAATAATTACTTTTCCACACCGCATTATAAGATTCTATCAAAATTCAGTTCCATTTCTGGGGTTTCAATGCTAAAAATATAACTTTTAAATAACACAAATAGGATCTCTAATAATCAATCTACCATTATAATCCAAAAATAAAAATTGAATTACTAAATCGACTAAATAATTTAAACCTACAATCTAAATTTGTGGAGTTTTAATTTTCAGAACCAATTGAAACTTCTATTGTTCATAGTGAACCTTACACTATTCCAGCCAACCCAAATTAAACCACAATGGAATTATTATCAACACATTTAATCAACTAAAATAATCAAATTTCCATGCCTATATTATAAAATGGTTTTGAATTGAAAAATGGGTTAATCCACCCATTAAAAAAATTCGATGGCTTGGTAGTAGACTATCCAAATAAATATATAAAATATTTCACATTTGTTTTCACAATATTAAAGCTATAAGGATTTTCTGAGAAACATGTTTTGACGATGAAATTCCCATTTTCATTAGAAGGAGAAGATAAGGAGTGATTTTAAAGCTTTCAACATAGATAAGTAAATGACTAGTAGGACATATAGAGATGTTTTCTTTATAGGTTCTTCCTCACCTCCAAAATCAAAGCCATCAATAAAATATTTACACCAACATAAAAACATAATGTGAGATTCTTTTTGAGCATTGGGAGTGGTTTAGGAAGCTCTATTCCAGATGCGCACATCAATCCATCTAAAAGTACCTCTTTCTTGTATTATTATTTAAAGTATTTATTGAATATGATATAGATATTTTGTATGAATTATCTTTAAAATATTTGATAGACAAATCACTAGAAGAAGAAAAATTACTCATTGAAAAGATTGCGTAAACATTCAAAAAATTTGGAACAAGAGGTATAAGAATTAGAGGACTACATGAGGCATGATTTTTTGATTCCTCACCGTTGTTAGAATACAAAAAATAAGAGATAAACATTATTATTAGACAAATGGACTTGAAGTAAACAAGTGACCAAAAATAACTAGTCAGGGTATGTATTTTTTGTTCATCCCCCAATCATTTTACTAATCATTGTGTTGAAGTGTAAAGAACTAAGAATTTTTTAGTGGTCTAATAGTAGAGAAAATAACATCAATAAAATCCAAGATTTAGAGATAATTCCAAATTATATTTTGGATTTATGAAACATAAAAATCATTCAATACCACCTTACCCAAACCAATACAAGCAACTTCCACTATTCAAGTATCCAAACCAACCTTTCTAGCACCAACCACCCTTTCAAAACCATAAAAAAACCTTATAACCATCTATCTTATCACCCCTTACTATTATAGTAAAAGATAACAAAAAAACACTTAAACAAAAACCAATACCCAATATAATAGTAGGTAGAATTTGAGGATGATGACCTTACAAATGAATTTATGGAGTTGAAGAATCACTTTGGTGGATATTAAATCCAAAAACATAGTGAAACTACCAACCCAAAAAATCTTTAACCCAAAGGTAAATGTAATCATAGTGACCATAAGAAGTGTCAATGAACTTCTTCAACCAGTCACCCCTAAACCCAAACAAAATCATCCAGAGCATGAATAAATTAAAGTTTAAAATTTTGGATATATTTATGAAAAATATTCCAGGTAAGTATAAATAAAAAATGGAGATATGACTAGAACAGGAATAAATATACAAGATACACCATTATAAAAATAAAAAATAAAAAATAAAAATCATTTACTTCCCTTCCCCTTAAGGTTGGTACAATCTAAGAGGATCCAAGAGAAATCACATGAAAATATAATTTGAAAACATTCAAAAATGTTAAGATTAAAATTTCCCTTCTAGAATCTATAAATAAAGCAATTAATTATTATAAGTTACTCAAAAAAAATTCACTAAGAAGAGGCATATCTAGGGGAATGATATATTTTATATGGGAAGTAGTGTATCATATTTGATCATACCATAAGTACCCACCAAAAATCAAGATCTAGGGATATATTCTATCCCATAAATCATTGGTTGTATGAGTTTTTATAAAGTATTGTGTTATTTAGGTTCCTCTATTAATGTTACTTCAGACTCTATTTTTAATTCTTTATAGACGAGAGAATTGAAACCTACAAGAGTGATGGTACAACTTTTAAAATGATAAACTGATTTTCCAGTAGGATTCTTAGAGGATTTACTAGAAAGAGGGTAAGACCAGATCATTATATCTAACTTTTATATGATCAAAATGGAGGAATATACACCACAAAAACAATCTCCCCTCATTCCAAGTAGACCTTTCTTGAAGACATCCAATACTATCATCAATGCACATGAAGTAACCCTCACAATAGAGTTTGGATATAGCACCCCCCACTTCCACATGTTTTTTTGTTATCAAGTACCCCCGAGAGGATAAATCATTCTTTAAACCATCACACTAAAAATTATTAGGGTTTCTTAGATGAAATTATAGCCTTAGGGAAACACAAAATTCTTAAAAAATTTCTAGGTAAAGAAGATATTCATAAATCTATAAAATCTATTTACTGTTTGGATGAATAATGATCCACTTAAGTATTTGATGTATTTGATGATTTATTTAATAACGAGGAAGATTATATGTAATATTTGGATACCAATAAGTGAAACTAGTTAGAATGTAGTCCTCCAATAATGTACCTCACGCGCCCCTAGTGATTTCAAATTTTCTATCTGTTCCGCGCTCCCTCCCCAGCTCGCAGTCAGCTCTCATCAACTCTCCTGTTTCCCCTGGTCATGATCTTTCCCCCTTGTTTCCCCCATCTCCGATGGTTTTGTTGTGCCCTCCTCCCTTTCCTCCTAGTTATCAGCCCTTGTCAGTTTCCCTTCCCCTCCTGCCTACCGCTCCTTGCATTTCTCCCCTGGCTCCTTGGCCTGGTTCCTTCAAAGATTCCCTCTACCACCAGCTTCCCCCTCAATCCTGATTCCCTAAGGATTGTGTGCCTCCTCCGAAGGTCTCGTGGCAAGATGCTCGTATTTCCCTGGAATTCCTGGCAGCAGCATTTGAGGAGGCAGAAGAGTGCCTGAAGTGGACTTTGGTAGGTGGGTTTGGGGCTTCTAAACCTCCCATCAAGATCTTCCACCACTTCATCCGCTCATGGGGCCTTGGCTCTCCTCCTCAAATATCTGTACTGCATCAGAACTCCTTCTACCTTATCCTAGCCTCAGAGGAGGATTTTATCGAGGATTGGTGTAAGGCCCCACACTCTTTCAGTAGATGGATCTTCAGCCTCTCGAGATGGTTTCTGGACGCCCATAGGGGCATGGAGATCCCTTTGGTTGTGGTGTGGCTCAACCTCTCGAGCCTCCCTCTCCCTTTCCAGAACAGTGGATTTCTAAAGGCTGTTGGCGATGCCCTTGGAGGCTTTCTCTGCTTGGATTCTCAGACCCACAACTATAAGGATGCATCAGTGGACTTCATATGCATGGACCTCGATCTCTTCCTTCCCCTTCTGGAAAAGCTTGATCTCTAGGGTGAAAAACTCTTTTAGATGGAGTCAGGACATCTTATATCCTGTCTTCCCTAGATTCTGTTCCCACTGCCTATTGCAAGGCCACTCCATCCATGTGTGTAGAGGTTTTGATCTGGGAGCTCGCTGCCGTCCCAAGGTCTCGGGGCCCATAGTCATTCTGAAGCCTCCTCATGTTGATTCTATGTTTCCATCTTCCGAGCCTTCAGATTCCTTGATGCTTGCTCCTTCTTCCTCCTTGGATTCCATCTTGGTTCGGCCTACTCCTCTTCATTTCAATGAAACCTTGGCTTCTCAAGTGAATGTATTCTTCCCCCTCCACAAGAGTTTGTTAGTCTCCCTTTTGGGCCTTATTTCCCCCTCCCTTATTGTATCTCTGGTTCCTCAAGTCCTTTTCCTGGGAGCAAGCTGGCTCCTCCGTCCGTCCTCCTCTCTAGGTAAATAGGCCCTATCCTCCCCTCCTCTAGCCCTGCACTGAAGCTCCCTTGTAGTTTCTGCCCTTCCTCAACTTAAGCCTCTTCCCCTTAAAAGTGTCAATCCTGGTGGGTGTCCTTCCTTGCTCAAGATCACTGCTCTCTGCTTGCTTCCTCCACATCCCTCGATGACCCCCATAACAAATGATCCTGGACCTATTTGGATTCCTTCTGACGGGGAATGGCTTCAGCCTACTTCCTCTCATTCGGCCCCTGCTTCTCCCTCCCCCAAGCTATCTCCCTTAACCGTAGGTGTGTGTACCCGCTCAAAATATGGGAGCCTTAAAAAGAGTGCGTCCACCTATTTGAAGAAGGCCTTCAGTTCTGGAGCCAGTGCCATAAATCTATCCTACAAATGATTCCAATCCAAATATGAAATTCCTGGGGTCTTAGGGCCTGGTCCAAACTAGATTAGCTCACCTCAAAAGTTCGCAAGGAGAAGGTTAACCTTATGACTATTCTTGATCCCAAATAGATATCCTCTAAGATTAGTGACTTCTCTTGGAAAATCAGAATGCAAGGGTCATTACATGTCGACCCCTGCCAACCATCACATTTGGATCTTTAGGCGAAATATCCTTTCCATTGACCTGGTCCAGGCTTGAAGCCAGTTCATCACTGACAAGGTGGCCAAGGGGGACACTATTTTCTCCATGAAAATTGTGTATGAAAGATACTATAAATATAAAATTACGGAGGTCTAGAGGGACCTTAGTGATTTTGATCTAGTCAATCTCCCTTGGATCGTTGGGGGCAACTTCAATGTCATTGCCAATATGGAGGAAAGGAAGGGTAGGTGTTCCTTTCAGAGGAAAGCTAGCATGGAGTTTTCCCAATTCCAAACTCAGAATGGGATTTTTGATCTTGGTTTCTCTGGAGATCGCTACACCTGGTGCAACAAAAAAAGAGGCCCTCACTGTTTGTGGAGCTGATTGGATAGGTACCATGCCAAAATTCATGCCACTACCCTTTTCTCCAATTCTAAAGTGGCTCATCTAGTCCGGTGTCTCTCGGATCACTCCCCTCTCTTGGTCTGTCTATCTTCCAAGCAGAACAATACATACCATTTTCAGTTTATCCAACACTGGGTCACTTCCCCTGGGTATCACTCTCTGGTTAATGATATCTAGAATGAGACCCCCCAAGGGAACTTGTGGGTGGACATTCATAATAAGCTCCACCGATTAAAACCACGGCTTTAGGGGTGGGGGAAGGATCTACTATTTCGTGACGGTGATGTGGATAACACCATGCAGGAATTTAGTAGTCTGGAGGAAAATATCAATGATTCCTAGGATGATCAACTATTCGAGGTTCTCTCCAGCAAGAAAGAGACCTTGGCAGAAATGATTTTGAGATAGTAAAGAATGGAAATGGACCTATTGTGTGTCTAGTGGCTCAAAGAGGGAGACAAAAACATCGCTTATTTTCACATGTTCATCAAAGAAAATAAGCGGCTACCCAAGACCAATTTACTTTTAGAAGATGGATCTTACTCTGATGAAAGAGATGTTCTGGGAGCCCATGCTCTCTCCTTATACCAAAATCTACTTGCAGGTCCAAATCCTTTGATTCCCAACAGATATTTGAGTGAGGATACTAGATTTTTTGAAGTGATTCCCTCGATCTTCTCTGCCCAAGATAACATGGGGCTCAGTGCAATTTCTGAGGAAGAAGAAATCTGTGATTCCATATTGAGCCTGAATCTAGATAGTGCTTCGGGACCCGATGGCTTCCTGGGTGCATTTTACATGGCCTCATGGGACATGGTGAAGGGAGAAATTGCCTTAGTGTTCCAAAATTTCTTTCACGGGGGCATCCTTCCAAGGGTTGCTTCGGCCACCTCTCTTGTTCTTATTCCAAAAATAAGAAACCCATCCCTTGTTTTGCACTACCATCTGATGAGCCTCTGCAAATTCCCTTACAAAATTCTGGCTAGTGTGATCAACTCCCACCTATCTATGAATCTCCCTCGATGGATTTCAATCGAGAAACACAACTTTGTGAAAGGCGTCTTGATCCAAGGCTCCATCACGATCGCCCAAGAGATTCTCAAAGATATGAATATCAAGTCTCGTGGATCCAATGATGCCGTTAAGCTGGACATGAACCAGGCTTATGACTGGGTGGAGTGGCGCTTCAGCAACAAGACTCTGGTAAGTATGGGCCTTAACTCCAGGAATACAGATCTCCTATTTCTGTGTTTTAGTTCCTTGTGGATAGTGGTTACTGTTATGGGGAAGTCTTATAGGTTCTTTAAAGCCACCTGCGGGCTCATGTAGGGAGACCTGACCTCTCCTAGTCTCTTTGTTCTCTCCCAGGACATCCTCAGTCGCCACCTCAATAGAAAGATCTACAATGGGGTGATGATACCATTTAAAAGAAGCATGAAAGCCAAAACCATATCACACCAAATGTTCTTGGACGATATTCTCATATTCAATAATGTAGGGATGCAATACATCAAGAGCCTTATAAAGTTTTTTGAGGAGTATTCCCACTGGAGCGGCCATGTGGCTAGTAAAGAAAAAATAAGCTTCTACATCTCTAACAAATTTTCTCCATCCTGGACCTCGGTTGTCTAACATGCCCTTGATATGAACAGAGGAGTCTTCCCTATAGATTATCTTGGATCCCCTGTGTACCTGGGCAAACTTCGTATCAAAGACTTTGATTTTATATCCCGCAATATTACTGACATCATTATCATATGAAAAAACAAATATCTATCTTTTGGAGGTTGTATTTCTCTAATAAATAGTGTGATTCTTGCAACCCCTATGTATGTTCTTTCATCGGTCAAAGTCCTGTAGGGGGTGTTTCAAAACATTGACAAGATCTTGGATGTATTCATCTAGGAACCTACTTTAGCAAGAAAGATCCAATGGTAATCCTGGTAGAAAATGGATTGTGTGGCCAGGGAATGGGGAATCAACATTTTCTCTCTCAAAGCCACTTCCATATGAATGAATGAAAAACTCGCCTGAGAGATTCTGGAACAGCGCATGATGTGGGGGATTTCCATGCACTCATTTCACTTTCGTAATCCCTCATCAGAGACCAGCCAAGGTTCTCCACTCTGGTTTTCCATTCGGCCCCTTCTTGTTATCCTCCAACCTTACTCCCGATGGATCATGGGGAAGGGAGAGATCTCGTGTCGGCGCATCAACTGGGCAGGGGAGGCCATTGGGTTTCTAGGATGCCCTGCTCCCAACATCTCCTTCAGAGAATCCAAATGCTACCCGACCTTTACCAACACAGTATTGGACACTGATCAACGTGGCACTTTTAGACTCATCGACCTCTCTCCAGAATTAGACTGTGGTATTTTTACACCTCCCTCCTTAGGGTTATTCTCCTCTCAGGAGTTCCGTAATGTACTTCCCTCTCAGGAAACAATGACCTCATGTTATGAAATCCTCTAGCCCAAGTCCCTTCCCTAGAAATATAACTTTCTCTCATGTAGAATACTAAATAGATCCCTTCCAATGTATGACAATATCAATCACTGTGCTATTCCTATGGTGTCTCGTTTCCCCTGTTGCAGGAACAGCCTGGAAGAGTCCGTGGATCACCTGTTCTTTTGGGGCGACTGAGCGAGTGGTGTATGGAGTGCCCTTGGAGGATTCACGACCTTCTCTACTCCTATGGTTGATGTTACATTCTTAGAGAAGTGGTTACATGGTTCGGGAGGCAGGGGCCCAAAAAGGAGGCTCAGACCATTATCTTACATATGGGGCTTTTGAACCTATGGCATGCTCGTAACAAGGTGAGACAAAATAGAGTTCCCTCTGGTAGCGCCATCCTCATCAGAACTAAAAATTTGATCATGGATTAGGCCCGTCTCATGAAGAACTGGCGGGATTCTCCATCCCTTCACTTTCTCCAAAGAGGATCCCACAATGCTCAACTAGGCTGCAACTCTGGCACATGTAAATGGGTCTGATGGCTTCCACCTCTAGAGGTTTCAAACTAAATTCTGATGGTTCTTATTGCTCAGGGGCTCTATGTGGTGGGGGAGTGGTTCGATATGACTAAGGGTTGGTCATCCTCGCTTTCTACTTACGCCTTGGAAGAAGGTCCTCCCTCCAAGAAGAGGCCGAATCTATTTTTCAGGGTATCAGCATATGTCATCAGAAGGCCATAGACTTATTGGAGTTTGAAACTAACTCCCAGATCCTTCACAATTACATGCTTGGTCTTTGTCCAACCCCTAGTCTATTTCCTACTTCTTGATAGGCATTCATAGTAGAAACACCCAAGTGCTATATGTGTGGAGAGAAGGGAATCATGTTGCGGATTACCTTACTTCCCTTGATGTTTCTGGCCCTGACCCCATTGTCCTCCACAATTTGATGTCCTTGAAACCCAAAAGGGTTGATTTTATTTGAGGGGCTGCCCTCAGTCTTCATTACTTCAGACCCCCATGATTTCTTTTGCTTGTGCCCAATGTGTCTCTTTATTTGAATAAAAAATTACGTGATGATGATATGTAATATTTTAGAAAGGAAATAAAATTTATGGAAATAAGAAACCCCAATTTTATTTTATCTTTGTTGAATCCCACAAATATGGAATTAAAACCACTGCCCACTTATTTGAAGAATGCATACTTAATGGAAGGAGAAAAGTTTCCATTAATAATTACTAATAACCTATCCTGGAAAAATAACACTACTTTATTGAAATTTTAAGGGATAATGTGAAAGAAATATGTTGGAGTTTATAATATATCTTAGGTATAAAGTCCAAAATACACATGCACCAAATTTTACTTGAAGAAAATTACAAACCAGTTAGGAAACCCCAATCAAGGCCCAATCCAACCATATTGGATGTTGTGAAGAAGGATATAGAGAAGTTACCAGAGGATTACATAATCTAACCCATTTCATACTAATAATGGGTAAGGCCCATTCAAATTATTCTAAAAAAACCAGAGTATCCATATTAAAGAATGAGTAAAATGAGTTGATATCTTTTATAATTCATAATAGCTGGGGAGTTTATATCGATTATAGATATCTAAAGGAGGCTATGAGGAAGGATAATTTCCCAAACCCTTTTTTGAAAAAATTATGAAGATATTGCTTGGGAGAACGCACTATTATTTCATAGATATATTTTCAAGTTACCTTTTTGTACCCATTACACCTAAGAATCAGTATAATACAACCTTCACCCACCCATTTAAAAAAACCTTTTACTAAAGGATTCCATTTAGATTGTGTTATACCCCATCCACATTTCATATATCTACATTAAGTATCTTTTCTGATCATATTAAATACCATTTGAGGATATTTTTTGATTATTTCACCATTTTTGGTAATTCCTGACAGTATCCAATATAATTTGAAAAAATTATTAAAAACTTTCATTGAAAAGGGACTTATTAATAATTTTGAAAAGTTTTGATTTTAGATGAAATGTTGAATATTCCTTTTAAATATATTTTCACAAAAAATAATTGAGGTGGATAAATCAGAAATTGAAGTGATAAATTCATTACTGTATCCAAGTTTTGTGAAACATTATAGATATTTTATATGATATGAAATAATTTATTGAAGGATAATCAAGTATTTTAGTAATATTTCTCTTTTCATTTATTGGATACTTCTGAAAGGTTCTGAATTTTATTTTAATGCTAATTATATAGAAACATTTTATGAATTAGGGAGTAGAGTAATCACCCCACAAGTAATGCATCCACCCTATGGAGAGGACCCTGTTGCGATGATTTTTGATTCTTCTAATCATGCTTCATGAGGAGTATTTTCCCAAAGAAATGAGGGAAGGTCTTAAATCAATTCTTATACCTCAAGAATATTTGATGCTACCCATATTAACTACACAATAACTAAAAATGAGTTTCTAAAAGTTTTTTCCCAATGGATAAATCCAGATATTATACATAAGGCCCTAAATTGGTGGTTTTTTTGTTATAAAACCTTAGATATTTAGTGAATAAGGATAAAGTAAAACACAGTCTTGTGAGGTGGATATTGTTACTTCAAGAGTTTAATTTGGAGATTAAGGAAAAGAAAGGAGATGAGAACCTAGTATCTGATCACATGAGTAGGCTACCAAATAAAGAAGAAGTTTCAATTATAAATTAGGAACCAATGAATGACCATATTCTAGGATATTAGTTATTCTATATTGAATAATATGTACCTTGGTATACTGATATAGTCAACTATTTAGAAACTTCTCAAGTCCCATATCAATTAACCCCACAAAAGTTATTAGGCATAGATCTAAATCCAAATTTTACATTTGGGAGATCCTTATCAATTGAAAATTTATAATGATCAAGTAGTTAGGAGATTATTGCATTAGTGTGATATTCATTTTTTTTTATTTTTTCATTATAGCTTATAGAGGAAATTTTATAAACCTATGGAATACAAGGAAATTTCGATAATATGGAATTTACGATCCCACATTGTTTAAATAGACACATGAATTTTCTATAAAATCTATGAAATTTCATTTCATTGGAAACATCTCAAAGAAACAAGAAAAACCCAAAAGTAAAATTTGTTTTTATGATTTTTAATGTTTGGGGAATATATTTCATGAGAAATTTTCACATGTTATTTCATATACCTTATATATTTCTATAAGTTGATTTTGTTTCAATGTTGATAGAATCTATGTCCACCAAAACTGATGTTTTTGATGTTGTGTGTGATTTTTTAGAGCTAGGATCTTTTGTAAGTTTGGAGTGATCAGAGATATCATCAATAATAAAGTAACCAACTTATGTAATAGGATCATGAATTATTTAATGAGGAATTATATAGTGAATAATAAGATATCCAGACCCTACTGTCCACAAAAAAGCTCATGATGAAGAGTTTAATAGATAAATCAAATGGATTCTAGATACAATTTACAAATCATACCAAGAAGTCTAAATTAAAGTGTTATAAGACACCTTATGTTCCTAAAAGACAATATAAAAAACACCCATTAGAATGAGTCTATATAGTTTGATTTATTGGAATATATTTCACCTAATTGTGGAGTTAGAACATATAGAATACTGGGTAGTGTGAAATATACATATAATCTGGGAACGGATAAAAAAGAAAATAAACTATAGCTTAAGGAGTTAAAAGAAACTAGGAGAGAATATTTTGAGAATTATAGAATTTATAAATAAAGAAGGTTGTAGACTTCTTATTAGTAATCAGAATGTGTAGGGGTCTTATCAAAAATCAGATGACTATTCTTCACACATGGTGAGAGAGAAACAATGTGGGAGACTTCTTAGATTAAAAGGCACATCAAGGGGAAATGATCCAATACTTCCCTTTCATGAATTATATCATGAACTATGGGGTTAATCTAGTGGTATAATATTCTCTTGGATACATTATTTTTGGCCTCCCTAAGGCCAGTATTCTATGCTTTCTTTAATGTTATATGTTATCTTTATATAGACCATGTATTCTTTGATAATAAAAATTTGATGTTGACTATGACTAAAGACGTAGGATGATACTAGGTAAACTTCATTCCAGATGAGAAATCCTATTTATAGTTACCAATGTATATCCCTTTAGTGTTGTGTATATCAATAAAAAATAAATAAGAACCCATTCACTATTAATGGGAATAGGCTAAATAAGTACTTTAGGAATGTACATCAAGAATTATTAGAAAACCTATGGATATTTGGGACCATTTAAATTTATATAAGAACATGAATATTATTTAATTTCACTTATAGAGTTTTATTATAATTTAAAAATTACTTCAGTAATTATCCACAAGTGATCCGACCATAGAACCATGAAAAAATGTCCTCAAAACAGTAAAAGTTTACATTATATCTCACTATAATGGTTATAACCAAACCTAAAATAATTATAGTAATTCTAAAATATATAAAAAAGGTTATGAATTAATTAATTAATGAATCTAAATTTATTATTCAGAATATTAAGTGCAATTGCAGAATGAATCTGTACATAGAGTAAGAGATCTCTCTCAACCATCATATTTTAATTAGGTTATGACCTTTATCTCTATAACATACTTTATATCTTTATTTTATGTCATGAAATTCTTGAAAAATGTTTATATATTTATTTTAAATATATAAATATTTTATTATCTCTTTATTTGATGGGTTACATATTCCTTAATTTAATTCTTTAAATGCCATCTTTAAAATCAAATCTGATTAAGGGAAACGTTTCTATATCTTAATCCTTTCGAGTGAAATTATTTTAAAAATTTTATTACCATTAATGATATCATTAAAAAATAAAATATTTTATATATAAACATTATATTTTACTTATATTTTTCAAATAAAACACCATGTTAATTGTTTTCTAAATATTCTTAAATTGATTCCTTAAAATACCGTTTCGAATATTCATTTATATACCCACTTATCTACCCTTTATAATGATATTTTTAAATGGTTTTTTGAGATATACGATTATTTATTAAGAAATTAACATCCAAAATATTTAATTTATATTCTATTTGTCATATTTATGAAATATCCATTGATTGTGATATGACTTAAGATTATGAAACCCATTTCTATCTATGGGTTATTAGTATGTTTATTCCTTACATATTATTTCAATTAATGGAACACATAATCATGATCATGTTATGATGGGTGTGCCTTGATACTTAAACAATTAATTGGGAAACATTTATGTCTCATGAGATGATATATATATGATTATGGAGTAAAATTATTCGATGATGGGACTTGGCCCACCATGTGATGTTGTCTTGGAAGTTAGGCTTGAATTTTTTTTATTACATGTTTCATGTTATTTTTCAATTCATATATTTCCAGGATTTTATGATTCCATGTAATTTATTTTTTTCTCCCACATATTTATTCACAATACTTGTATTTTATTATATCATGTTAAACATTTTGAGTCATATGTTATGCTTCATTATCATGTCTATTCTGTTACTGAGCTTTTTAGATCACCCTTTTTTTATATTCCTAAGGTTATCCTATTCAGTTTTAAGAGATCACATGGATTTAGTATTTAATTATGTAGATTAAAATAATTTAGTTTATTTTAGTTTCACTTTAATTTATTTTGAACCTAGTCTTCAAAGTACACTAGGGCTCTCGATCTTTGGGTTGTGTTTGTTGGATATTTATATTAAAAATTATGTAATAGTATGTGTAAAAGGATTGGGTCACTATAGTTTTTATCATAACAAGGTGTTGTTATTTTTTGGGATTATGATAAGATTTTATTATAAAAAACCCTAATGAAAATTCTAAGTATAAAAAAAAATATTGATATTTTGGTGAACTATACAGCGAGTGGTTTCTAAGTTATTATATATCTGTTCGGATACCACAAGTAGACGTGGCTCAGATATGGATGTAACTAGAAGTAATAATATTGAAAGGGATCATTGGGTATTAACTCAACCTATACCTTGTGCATGATAAAGATTCCTTGCTGCACACCTTGTATGATACTCCTGAGGGATATACATTGGAAAATTCAAAAACTATTTTGAACCCTTTTGATGCACTTGAATAGATTCTTGTGATATAAAACCTAATAAAACAATTACCATGTAAAACAAATATTAAATACTAGAGACTCATAATTTATGATATACATATTATTTATATGTTACTACTTCCATGTTTATAGTTTCCATTTTATGTTTTTTAGTTTGAGTATTTTCATCCTTATGTTTATTTTTGATATAGCATATGACTAGAACTAGAATAAAAAAATGAAAGGGGCACTCATTATTCATTCATGAATGTAAAATTTCATAAAAAATTATAATCATACACATTATTTTATATCATTAAATTTTATTATAACTATTAAAAAACCCATCAAATTGTTGAGCTTAGGTTATCTATGAGAATAATAAATAGGGAAATTATTCCATACCAAGTATATAAATCCTCACCAATCAATGTTTTTAGATTCAACCTCCTATAAAATAATTTTATACATAATTAGTGGAGTTTTATGCTATATTGGGAATGGATTGGATGTACTTAGATAATTCTAACATCAAACATCAAAATTTTTAAATCACTCTTAACATCCCGATTCATCCTTCAATTATATAAAATTATAATGAGGTGGATAAATATTATTTGGGATCTTCTTCTCAAGAATGTATTTTTTTTAATTATGAGAAATAATATCTAGATCAAATGATTGAGATGATGGAGAGAATCATGAATTAATAAATTCCCATTTTAAGGGAATATACTAATGTATTTCCTGATGAGTTTTCTAGTCTTCCCCATGACCTAGAGGTTGAGTTTACAATTGAATTTACACCAGGATATCTAGCCATATCAAAGAATCCTTATAGATTTACAACCATTGAGTTAAAATAACTGAATAAGTAGTTATAAGAGATCCTAGGAAAGAGGTTTATACACCTTAGTACTTCCCCAAGGGATGTATTGGTTCTCTTCATCAAGATAAAAGATGAGATAATGTGACTCTATATTGATTATTGTTAACTAATAAAAGTCATGAGAATGAAAAAATATCCCCAACCAAGGATTCATCAATTGTTCGATCGATTATATGGGGTAAAATATTTCTATAAGGTGGAACATCTTTTGGGATATCAACAATTAAAGGTAAATAAGGAAGAAATTCCTAGGACTACCTTTCAAAATAGTAATGGGAACTATGAGTACATAATTATGCCCTTCAGACTCAATAATGCTCTAGAAATCATTCTAGAATTAATTTATGGATTCAATATAGATTAGATAAAAAAAATTGTTCATATTTATAGATTATATTTTGATATACTCTAAGAGAAAGGAGGAGCATGATGAGAATTTGAATATTTTTATAAAAACTTTGTAAAATTATAAGCTATATGAAATTTATAATAAATATGAGTTATAGATGGTGTAATTATCATTCTTACTAAATCTTATCACCAGAAAAGGGATATATGTGGATCCATCTAAGACAAATACGTTTGAGGAGTTTCCTAGACTACCAAAAATAGTTGAGATATATAGTTTCCATGGACTATCTAGGTATTACCGACATTCTGTGAGACAGTTAATTAAATTTTAAAGCCTTTTTTCTGAGATTACTCTAAAGGAAGTAAATTTGTTTTCGACCAATGAATTTTAATAGATCTTGAAGTAATTAAAAAATAGGCTTATCACTATACTGGCACTTACACTGCCCATAATGGGGGGGGGGGAATTTCATGGTATTCAATGATACTTCAAAGAAGTAATTGGGTTATCAACTGATGTAAAATGATAAGGTTATATCCTCAAACTCAAGATAGTTGAGCGTTCATGAGTGGAACTACCTGAAACATAATATATAGTTGGATAAAATGATCTTCAAATTAATTATTTTATTATACTATCTCTATGAAAAGAAGTGTGAAATATGTACAGATCATAAGACCCTCAAGTATATATTGAAACTGAAGGAGACTAATATTCTATAATGAATGTGGTTTGATATTATTAATGATTATTACTACTCAATCCATTAATATAATTGGAAGGTGAATAATGTATCATATTATCTACGTAAGAAGGATCATGAAACATTATACATGATGATAATTAGGAAGTATCCAATCTTATTTGACTTTCAAAAGATGTACATATAATTAATATAGGAAATAACATCATCATTCATTTATTAAATGATTAATAAACCATACTTTATATAGAGTATAAATGATAATTCAAGAGATGATATGGAAATTTAAAAGAAGGTGGAATCTATAATAAAATAAAAATCCTTGGAGTTCAAAACTGATGAAGGATTTGTAATATTTGGATAACAATTATATGTACCATTAATTCTACAGAAAAATAAGTAGTTATTGAATAATGCACATAACTCTAACTTCTCTATCCATTGAATTAAGAAAATGATGTATCGAGATATCTGAGATCACTATTGGTGGGACAATATTAAGAAGAAGATCATAGAATATACATCATAGTGCTTGGTATGTTAGTAAGTTAATATATAAAAGAAAAGGTCTAAAGGAATGATGAAACCAATACCCATACCAACATGTAAATGAGAAAAAATAACTATGGACTTTATCACTGGTATTTTAAATAATTATTGAGGAAGTAATGCTATATAGATTGTGGTGGATCATCTTATAAAGACTTCTCATTTCATTGTAAGTCAAGAGAAGTTATCACTCCATCAACTTGGAAGGATATATATAAGAGAAGTGGTGATGCCTTATGGAACATCACTATTTATTATATCTGACCGAGATATGAGATTTACCTCTAAGTTCTAGAAAATTCTCTAACATGCTATAAATAATGAGCTGAACTTCAGTATGGATTATCACCCCAAAAAATGATTCATAATTTGAGTGGACTATCCAAACACATGAGGAAATATTTAGATATAACTTGATCGACTTAATAGGAGGATGATATCATCATATTCCTATGGTATAGTTCTCATAAAATAATATTTTTTACACAGGCATCTAAATAGCTCCATATAAGTCCCTTTATTTGAAGAAATTTTGAACACCTACATGTTGGGATGAAGTTGGTGAATGAAATCTTCTTGGAAAATGGTTAAATAAATAGTAAAAAAGGAAAAAAAATAATATGACATAAGGGTAAATCATTGTAAAAAAATAGATACAATGAAAATCATTGATTATAAATAGAGTTTGATGTTGGAGATAAAGTGTAACAAAAAATATCTCTATTGAATAGAGTAATAAGATTTGGGAAATAAGAAAAGCTAAGTCCTAGGTACATCAACCCCATTCAGATTCTTGATCACATCAGAGCTTTATCCTATCAACCATCACTCCTACCAACCCAATATCAAGTACATGACATGTTATATGTATCCTACTCAAAGAAGTATATACCAAATCACACACATGTACAGAATTCATAGGTGGTATAATTGGAAAATTATCTCACTTATTAGGAGAAACCAATGAATTTCTTGGACTATAAATAAAAATTTCTACACAGTAAGATAACACACCTAGTCAGAATACTATAGTGGGACCATAAGTATAAGGATGTGACATGAGAGTTAGAGGAAGAAATTAATTTTATGTACTCTCACCTATTTTGACCCTAGTCTGTAAAATGAAATTTTGAGGGAGAAACTAATTATTGTGGGTGGAATTTAATTACCTAGAATTTTGTTAATGAAGTTTACCATATGATTATATAATTTTGTCACATTTACAAATTAAAATGAACAACATTATAGAACCAACAACATTCAATATATCAATTTGATTTTTACATTTAGAAAATAAACATTCCTATAAGATTAAAAATATTACAATGGGATAAAATATAGAATATAATATAACCAAAATATGAAAATTTAGATCTTCTTAGTTAACCAGAATATATAAACTCATGAAAAACACTATATAAATAAAGTAAAATATTAGTAATTTAATATTAATCTAGAAAATGAAAATATATATAGACCTAATATAAAATATAAGTTAATATAGAATGAATGAAATATGATGTATTTATAAAAAGTTGGGAACCCATATGGAAATTAAAAATCTAACCATTGGAATTTCAATATGACCATTATGAAAAGTAATCAAACCACAAGAATAGTAACCTCACCTTTTTAAGTGTAAAATAAAATTAAGTTATCTTTTAAAATGAAAGCATGGCATATTTATATCATTATACAAGAAATTAAATATTGTAAAAATGAAAAAATATGTGTTTTTATATTTTATATAACATATATGTTTTATTTTCATCTTTATAACAAATATAATTATTGAAAATAATTTTTATTTTCATTAAATGGGTTTATAAATTAATATTATGTTTTATTATAAAGATTTTATTATTTTAGGAGACCATATATAAATTTTCAAAGGGTCATAAAATTTATCATAATATTAAACTTAACCTTTTTAAATAAATAACGGATTTCGTTAAAAATTAAATTTATCAAATTTAGAAATTTATTTTCATGAAATGGATTTAATTTTTAGAATGTACATGTAGAAAAATAGACAGAGTGAATTTTTTTAATTTTTATAACATAGTTTAATTTTTTGTTGTATAGTGAAATAGGATAAAATATGATATTCTACATTATAAATTATAAACATGAATATTTTTATAAGTGGTTATATAAGAAACCATTATTTTTAACTAAAATAAACTATTTAATTTATATAGTCACAATATTCATCACTATTTTTAGTCTTGAACCAAAATAATATACTAATGAAGAAAATATTCAAAAACACATCTCTCTTACCTTAATAAATACCACCCCACAACACCCCTTATCCTTACACCATATAATACTTGGATATTACCCAATATCTATCCTCAACTCTCCCTCATGTCCCTATAATCCTTGGTCTCATAAAAATACAAATCCAAGGTTTCTTAAGTGGAATCCCCAGAAGAGACATCCAAAGGAGAAGGAAATAACCTCCACTGAGTCATATTTTTTATTTTTCCTCATCCTACAAAACAATTCAATTAACAATTAATAATAAAATAAGTATCATATAAATTATTTAATAATCTTTTAATGGAATATCTATCATCCATCATATTCTCTTCTTCTCTGATTTTAAAAATGAAAATATCATCCATATTATATCGATTCGCCACCTCTGTTGATGATGAGTTTTTGTTTTTTATTACCACCTTCATTATAGGATTAAATTAAGTAATCATGTTTTAAATTGACATAAATATTTATATTATATATTTTTTACATTCTATATTGAATTTATATGCATAATATTAAATAAAATAAAATTAGTTTCTTATGGTCGGTAAAACCGCCTAAATAAACTAACTGTATAACATTAATATTTATACTAACAGAAACATTCCTATGTTGGATGAAATATTGATATTTGAGACCAATTGATTTTTTAATTACATGAATATTATTTCATTTCACTTCTACAGTTTTAGTCCCATTTTATATGAACTTCTACAATTATCCACACGTGATTCATCTTTGGAGCCATGAAACAATTGCCCTAAGAAGAATGAAATTAAAATTTATATTTCACTATAATGGTTATAAATGATTATAACATAATTATAGTAAAAAATATAGAATAATTTATGATTTATTTAATTAATGAATATAATTTTATAATTTAGGTAGTTAAATTCCCCTATAGAATGAATCTAAACATAAGGTAATGGGTCTCTCTAAACCACCCTATTTTCATTGGGTGTTGACAATTATCTCTCTAAATCACCTTATATATCTATTTAGTGTTATTTAATTATTAAAAATTACATATATATGTCTCTTATATATATTCCAATATTATTATCCCTTACTTTTATGGAGCACACTTTCCATAAGATAATTCCTCAAATATTTCTTAAAAATCAAACCCGATTAAGGGGAACTATTATATCCCAAAATAATTTCATATAAAAATCATTTAAAATATATATTCCCATAAATTATCTCATCAAACAATGAAATATTTTAGGTATAAATATTTTTTTACCTTTTGTTTTCAATTAAAATTCCCTATTCGTTCTTTTTTCGATATTCTTAAATTGATTCTTTAAAACATAATTTTGAATTTTCATTTCTCTACCCAATTCTCTACCACTTCTCAAAAAAATTTTAAATAAAAAAGAAATTTTAGACTTATGATTTTTTATTTAAAAATCTAAAACCATAATATTTAATTCCTTCATTAATTTAGAATCTTTATGAAGTATACCGTTATTGGGATATTATGCAAGATTATGAAACCCATTTATTTCCAAGTGTGATTATTATTATTATGGATTATGTTTGATTTCCATTTTTTGAACACATAAGCATGGAATTGTTATGATGGGTGAATAAAAATAATTTTCCAATTCATTTGGTAACATTTATGCCTCATGAAATGATATATATGGGATTAATTAGTATACCTAATCTATGATGGGACTCTGTCCACCATGTGATATTGTCTTGTCAATTATACATGACTTATGATTATGCCATGCTTATTCTTGTTTTCACATTCCTTGGTTTCAATGATATTATGATTCCTTGTTCTTTATATTATGAACCCATATGATTTTTCATGAGACTTTTATTTTATGATATCTTATTATACCTTATAACCCATATAATATTCCTTGTTATCATGTTCCTTCCATTATTGGATTTTTTAGATCTCCCATTTGTTTATGTATTCCCTATGTTATCCTATATAGTCTTATGATATAAAAATGATTTATTAGATCATTATGTTGATTAAAATATATTTTTTATTTTAGTTTCAATTTATTATATTGTGAATCTTTTCTTCCAATGACACATGGCCTCCTAATAAATGGGTTTTGTTTATTAGGTATTTATGTTAAAAATTATATAGTAATATATTTAGAATACATGGGATTCTATAATGAAAATTTTGAGTTAATTATTTTACCAGTTCACCCATATAATATGAATGCTGAAATGAAATTGTTATCGATATGTAAGTGTGGAAAATTCAATCAAGGACCCTTGATTTTTTTAATCTCATGCCATGTCAAGATATCCTACATTTTAATTACTCACACAATAGGATTATGAAAATATTTTTACATATTAATAAAGTTACATTTATATCTAGAGAACTGATACATGTTTTAATAACCAAAAATTGTTGAACAATCTAGGAAACACTATATAAAATTGATAATTTAATTCTATAAAAGATTGAAGAAATCTTTTAATTTTAATACCCCTTTTACAATGAACCTATATTTTTTCCTAACTTTATATTTATCCCTTAAAAGTTATATATACACATTATAACCCAAAAATATTTACCAACCTTAATATAAAAGTTAGTACAAGATCTAAGATAAATTTAATGTCTGGAAAGGGAGAAAGAGTGCTAGAATAAGCTGTTTTACACAATATTCTTAAGCTTAAGTGAGACATGTTGTAACTTCTATGTTACTGATATGTGGGAAAATAATTATAATAAGAATGGTAATATTTCCTATATGTCATAAAAATATTCTCATGGAATATCACTACTATTTTGAGTAAAAACATATTCTTTCTTTCTGTCAAAAACATGATTCTACACAAAAACTCTAGATTTTAATTCAAGATGAAACAATACCACAAAGGGAGAAAATGGATAAAATATATCATAGATACTAAAGGATTTAAAGGTATTATACCCAAGAATATGAGTAGTAGTATGAAAGATAACTGAAGATGTATAAAGATGCAATTTTTGATGTAAAGGATGATCTAGAGGTGTTGTTTTTAGAAACAATTTACCAAATATATTTGAGGAAGGTACATAGGAAGCATCAAATAAGAAAAGATAAATATTCCAATAGAGTTCTAGGATTTTCTCATACATATTCAAGAATCATAAATCCCAATTTTCTATTAATAAAATGAATTGATTTTTAAAAACTAAACCTTACTGAAGGAAAAAAACATATGATGTTCTAGTTATTGTTAATTTGAAAATAGTGTTGCATGTTATTTTAAAATTAAAAGGGGTTAAGAAAAATCAATAAAAGGAGTGAGATAATAAGGAATATATTCAAGAATGAAAATGAAAATCATGAATTATGCTTCAACATGGAGAAAAACCTCCTATTATTCCTCATAATTTCCTAAATAAAATATAAAAACCATAATTCATATAAGAACACTAAAAATAACTTATGATATTAAAACATTCCTGAATCATTGGGTAGAGATGAAGAAATTATTCAAACCTATAATGACCCTTACATGAACCTATAATGAGAAAATCCTATCCTAAAATTAAAACATGAGTGTTGGGTGTAGTATTTATATATAGGTAAGTATAAATAAAAAGGGAAAGATGAAATAAGCCTAAAATAATTAGATAAACTAAATGAAGAATATGGAACTAAGAAAATAAGGGTGGCATGATAAGAATAAGAATCGTGGTTTTAAAATTAAAAACTCATATTTTAGAGAAATTTTGATTTTTGTTGGTAATATTTCTAAAAATCACTATCCTAGAAGGAAAAGGAATAAGTGTAGGGGAATTATCATAGTCCATGAATTCATGATATTTTATTGATATTAAATTAATTTTATTCGTTTATATTTAGTTATTAATTGGGTTTAAATGAATTTTTTAATTATTGTTTCAAATCATTTGATTGTGTGGAACATTTTTAAAATAAAACAATTATGAATTAAATTAAGTTCCTTTATTTTTAGAGTAATATTAAAGAATGTATATTGATTATTCCTGGTTTTTATAATTAAAATTCTTAGATCATGGAATGTTATAGTGGATTTCATGCCAAATAATATTAATGTTTAAAGAGAGGTGAAACTTGAAGGATTTTTAAAGATTTATTCGACAAGAAATAATGAAGAAATAATAAAATAAATAAAAACTTATTCATGAATCCATAAATATTTATAATTAACATAAAGAATTTTACACGTTTTAAGCATCATACAAGTCCCACACATGTCTTCATAAGCATCATACAATCATAATAACATTATCTTTAATCCTACATAAACATGGTCTTCACTTGCATAAGTATAATAAAACACCCTTCGTAAGTATAATTATGAGACTATGTAAACATCATCTTCATATGTATAAACATAATCATGTTAACTGTAGTCATCCAATAAGAATTAAATACCTCAATATAAGCATTAAATAAGTCTCAAAAATATATTTATAAAAATAATCTACATTTTAAGCCAAGTTGCTTGGCTGACACATCCTAATTTAGGAAATAAATCATAGATGGCCATGTGAATTAAAATATGAATGATATTAAAATAAAGGAAAAATAAAGGGAGATGTGTATTTTTATAAAAGATATGATCACAAATAAGAAATAAAACCAAGGAAGATTGAAACTTTTACAAAATTAAAGAAGAATGAATCTTAGGGGTTTGACCAAATTCTATTAAGGAAGGAAATAAAGGGTCTACAAAAAGAAAATGAGTTCCAAGGATGAAGGGGGTTCACACATGCACCGTGATGATAGTTTGTGTTAGAGAGTTCCCTGGTATTGCTGTTTGTGATGTTAGCTTTTTATATTATACTCATTTAATTCTATAATTTATTTTATTCTTCTATCATCTCTATTGTCATTATAATAGATGGTTAAAACATTAATAACTGAGTATGGGAATGAGATACATTTTAATTATTGATTCATGCACTTGATGAGTGAAACTCTCTTTAATTGAATGATATTAGTTTTAAACAACTTGTTGATACTTTTAATACAATTATGTTTATGATTTTTAACTTTTTCATTGTATACAAATTAGGTTCATAACTTGTAATCGCCCCCCATATAGTGAATATTGTATATAAATGGACATTTTATATTAGTTGGGGACTGTTAGGAAATTATTGGCATGAATTTAAAGGTAGTGAGTAACTTCTAAATTTCCTAGGATTAGAAAAACCCTATTGGGGTTTTCCAAGTAGTTTAGAAGTGTTTTAATATTTTTTATTTTTGATACATTTCACATAGATAGAAAGGGGGATAAACAAGTTGTAATAACTATTAGAAAAATCTCCACCATAACCTTCAACATTAAGTGATTCAAGAATTAGTTGAAGAATATTTCATTTATCAATTAATACAAAGTGAATTAAACAATTTTAAATACTATAATAACATTAAGAATGAAAATCCAACCTTGAACACACCAATTTCTTCATTATCTTGATTCAATCAAATAGCTTCCAATTCCCTTTTTAGAAATTAAAAACAACATAAACACCTCCCATTTTTCTTAAGTGATAATTAATTTTTGAGCACTCCTCTCTAGTGATAAACTTAGAATACCACTAAAACTATATTTAACCTAGGAAATATTTTTTCCACAATCCATAAAAATGTGTTATCAAAGAGGAATATGGATAAATTATTCCTTGAGGGAAATCATGTAGCATGAAACCTGAATCTCAAGATCATTCTCTAGAATCTACAATAATGGGAAATGCATATGAAACAAATAAGAAGTTATACCATGGATCAATCTATCGGTAACAAATCCCACCATGGTGAACCATGAGAATATACCTAAAGTCTCCTTATATCCTATTCGATCAATAAATATATACACCATGGTTTTTTGGGACTCAACCTTATCCCCTAGCATCCAAGACTACCCAAGAGAAAAATAAACGATTATACAATGACACCACAATTAGGTAGAAAATAATGACACAAACATCACACCACCTATTCCTAGATCTCTATAATATACCAAAAATTCTGATGCACCTCACATCATAATAGAATAATCCTAACACCAACCTAGTGATCACCACATCCCATGCGTCATATAGACCATAATACCTTCCTATATCCTTGATAGTTACGATTAAATTTCAAATATATATAGATTCAAACATAGTAGGCATCACCCAACCCACTCCAGATTTTCCCTTTAGTGATCATCCAATCCATAGGCCTTCACCATCATTTCCCTACATCAAATCATTAGTTATTCAAAATCATAGAGATAAATTCAAAAAAATTAAATCAATAACCAATAATACCTACCCTATAATGCTAATTTATCCCATATATCCATGGTTTTCTTTACCTATATTCTTGATATAGGGCCTTACCACATATGGGACAACCCATAACACCACTAACCCTATATAAAAGAGTTATCACTTATAGGAAAACTCATATATCACACACTTATACCTCAATTATGTTGTGTTTATTAGGTATTAAGCCCATCTAATGTAACAATGGTCAGAACTCAAGCTTAAGGACCATCCTTATCCCCCGTTTATCCATTCCCACTCATATACACCTATAATAGTGTCCATTATCAAATTATAATAAAAATTCCATTCCTAATAAAGTTTATATAACATCTTCCCTCTTAACATCCAAATATCATAAGTTGATACTCACTTTACCCTTAAATTTATAACACAACCTTGTATCTTTCAAGACATAACACCCTTATATAAGAGTAAACATGGAACTTAAGTACATTATAGGTTCCCAATATTTATTTCCATACTCATATACCTCCATTTAGTTCGTTCTAACAATTATAGGACAACCCCACATTCTTTACCAATATCCTATAACCCACATATAAAGGAAAATAGTATAATAAACCCAATTATATTTATATAGGAACCTACTAACCAATAAAAACAAAAAATATTATAGGAGTAGTAAAAAAAGTGAAAATCACCACCATACCCCCACACAAAAGGAAATCCTTGTACACACATATAAATAGTGAAAAAATCCAACATAAAAAATGATAAGAAGAGAAAACTGGCCACATCCTAACCTAAGGGAATGAACAAACTAGAACATTTAATGAATTTCATATTAAGAGAGAGTTAAGAAATAAAAAACCTATTTTTATCCTTGGGAAAATAAAATCCACAACACCCGTTTCATTAACACTGAATACCGTGAGAGAAGACCTACATCGTCATATTCTTGGGGAATATGAACATTATCCAACACATGCAATGCTATCACTAGATCACTATTTAAAACCATATCAAAAGTAATGATATCTATATATTAGAACTCATTTCACCAACACAGACAACAAAAATCCCATTTAATTACCCTTAAAACTAATACATGTAATGACATACCATTTCATTATCTATGTCAAAGAGAAATTTTAATTCCATGACCACCATTACCCATGGATTCAATTTCATTATATGATTATCATCACATCCATGAGTATCCTTTAATTAAGTATAGGGGATGAAAATCCTAAAAATAAATGTTCATATAATCTCATTCCCACATGTCACACATGAAAACACCAAAGGAGACTTGAGAATATTTATACAAAACCATTTAACTAAATTATGTAAAGTACAACATGGCCATATAGATCACAATATTAGATATATTAACTTGTAGGAATTGAAAAAATTATAATACCAAAGAACTAATGGAGAATTTATAATGATTTTAGATGAATGATCTATAATAAATAATCATTTATATATCATATGTGACACAGAGTGATATCTAGGTAAAGGAAATCTATATTAACAGATAATGTGCATAAAGAAGAATGATATATCAACCATTAATTTAACCAATAAGAGAATACAAACTCGAATAAAGATTTATATGAACCAAATGATATTTACAGGGGAGATTTTATATTAGAGAAGCATATACATATTCATGAGTAGTGAATGATTATTTCTTTTGGACTTCTCAATTTCTTCTTTACTATGTTTTTATTCTTATATTTTTATGACATTATCTCATGATATTATTAATTTCTAATGTGTGGGGTGACTTTTTTATTTGATTTTACACTATTTATCTATTATTAGTGTTTGTGTCTATAATTATCTCCATCATTATAATTTTTTACTATTGTTCATAATGGGTTGATGTTCCTAGTGTTCCATTGAGGAATTAAAATATGAAAGTCACACTTAATTAGTAAGGGTATAACAATTTAATTAGATATAGAGTAGTGTTGTTTTGAAACCCATACCTATTTGATTTGACAATTTATTTAAATCTCTTTTCATAGTGGGGAGTCATAGTACTATCGAGAGTGAGAAATTTCGGAACAAAATTAAAGCATAATAGAAAAACTTATAGGGACCTAAAGTTTCTTTTGTAATTCCTATAAGAATCTTGGGAGAATATCCTTATGGATTTATTGATTATTTAACATTTCATTTTCTTAAACAGTAATACGATTTGGTAATTTAGTTTGATTCCTTTTCCCTTACAAGTATTGCTACTCCTATAAAGGTGAGTTTCTTTGTGATCAAATTTGGGCTAGGTGACATCTATGTTTCCGACCTATCTATCCTAGTTTGTGGGATTTAAACTCACACTCATTTATTTCAAATATATATATTTATTCTTTACCTTTAGGAATAATTCAAAAAAAACTTTTAATTTTGAACCTATTAATGTGTTTGGACTTGGTTACTCAACAAAACAATCTATAAATGAATGAATCTTGTTCATTTGATAGATAAAAAGAAAGAATATTTTATTAATTTTTTTTGGGATGTGTTATTATGGTTTCTAATATTCTTGGGGAGAAAAGAACACACAAAATTTTATAAAATAAAAAACAAAAATTAGAAAAAAAATCACAGAAATATAAATAAAATCATCAATGTTATATTATTATTTAAATTATTTAATGTTCACTTGTCAATAAAAAAGTATTATCTATTATATTTAGTTTATAATCTATCTAACTTAATTGGTATTATTTCAAATTTTAATATAATATGTAGTTTATATAAGATTTTTGGTGGAATTATCTATATAAGATCATGTGAAACATTTTTGGATCTTTTAAAAATGATTTTTGGTGTTATAACGGTCTGAGGATAAGGAATCCATAAGATTAAGAAGAGAAAGAACAATAAGCTCAGTCTAGTGAGTTAGATGTCTAAACAAATATGGGATCTCGAATGATATAGATTAATCAATATATATAGGCTAAAATTGATAAATATAATTCCATTTTAGAAGAAATAATGAGGAATATATAAGAGTTAAAAATATAAAATTTGGACTATATAATTTTAAATGAAAAAATATTATGAAGAAGATGTGTCCAAAACCACAATGTATGTGAAAACCATGAAATAATAATTTTTTAGAATTAGAAATGAAGAAAAAGAAAAAATAGAGGCTTAAAAACAAATTATCAATGGTTATAAAGATCATATAGAACTTGAGGAACACCCCCACACTATATTAGCACCCACCCTAAACCAAAAAAAATCTTTCATTTAAAGGATAATGTGGAATATGTTTTACATTACACTAGATATATGGTATCCAAGGGTAAATTGTAATACATGAGTTTCAGGTTTATACCTTGAATACTACTATATATTACGTAGCTCTCATAATTTTGAGGAGTAGAGGAAAAACCCACCCTTGGTGGCTCCTTATAAGAAAATTTAACCCAACCACAAGACATGGATGAATATTTTGGGGTGATATTTTAAAAGAAGGAACTCTTGGGAGGTATACTTTGGAGTATTTAGATGATTTTAATTTTATATGCATTATTTTATTTTATTATATTTAATTTAGTTGGGTTTGTTTTGTATTTTATCTATATTAATAACCCACTATTTTTGAGTCCCATCCATTTCATTAATCAAACTCAAGAGTTTTAAGAAGAGGATGAGGCTTAATCCACATATAGAAGAAGATTTTTCTCAACCCATTTAGGGAGTTTATTTATTTCCATTTATCTTATATATTTATCCTTAAATGCATTAAATTTCATTAGATTTGGATACCTCACTTGGTTATTTTTAATAAATATATATTTTAGATTATATTTTAGGGGAATTTTGTGTCTAGGTATGCACTTAAATCATGTTAACTTTGGGAAATATATCATTGAAGTTTGAGATTATTCCTAGATAAAGAAGAAAATTTTCATGGATAATTAGACATTGAAATGTTGAATAAACTAATAAATACTAGGTATAATGGTCCCAAAAGGCCATTTTTTATAATAGATACAAAACATAGAATCCAATCTATCAAAATAATATTAAAATTTTGTCCTATAATGTTGAAAAATAGAAATGAATTTATAAGATACTCCAAAAGTAAGTCCAAAATATTCTCAAATTTGGAAGAATACAAATCAAAATAAAATAACTATATAAATACTATAATGGAGTAGTAGTTTAAAGTTTTTTGGTTAATTAAAAAGTATCCAAAAATGACCTAAATATTTTTATAACTATAAAACATTTAAAAAACAATTTCTATTCTTTGAAAAACTTTTAAGGGTATTACCAGTGTTATGGGATTTATAGGAATAAAGAATATATGTATTAGTAAAACATGTTTATATTTACATGTATAATTGGTATTTAATTTATATGGATAGCAAAATAGATTACAAAGAAGATATAACTATAAAATGATCAGATACAAGTGAAATTGAAAAATCAATCTGAGTATCTTGAAGAGACATATGAGAGATGAATTCTTAACAGAAACATATCTGAGGCGTGTCTTAAAATTATTCACACACAATTGAATCAAAAGGTATAATTTGATACATTTCATAATCATGAAAAATTGAAATTGCATTCCTTGGTTGTTATGGTTGTTTATAAATATTCTATATGTAAGATACCTTGGATTTTGCATAATAGTTTTTATCACACATGAAGAGTGACTAAAACATACACAATATAATTAAGAATTATGATGGATGATCTATAAACTTTGGAAATAATATATAATTTAAGATAAAATTCATTGGTAGAACTATATTTAGTATGAAAAATTTGGCTTCTATGAATTTACTATTTGTTTATGGGAATAAACACAATATTTTGAGTGTTTGTTAGCTCTATGAATGTGGAAATGAAACAAATTTTAGGAAGAATGGTTTATTATTAATATAATAAGATATAAATATATTTTAAATAAATAACAGATAAACAATGGTAACTTTTTTTTTGGTTGGTTATGGGAAGAGATCATGCTTCTTTGGTTTGAAGGATGAAAATATCTAATGAAATAAAAGCCTTGGTCACCATGGTATAAATTTTTTTAGAGAATTATTTTTTAAATATTATACAAATAATATTCCTGATCTTTAATTATAAAGTATCATAATATACACGGCATTTCAAAAATGGAAAATAATGATTTTAATCCACAAATGGGTTTAAATTCAAACATGATGACCGTTGAAGCATGTTTATTCATATGTATAGGGTCTAATGAACCAAATGATAATCAATAGTGACAATTATTTCATTAATTTTATTAGTGAATTTACGCATCTGAAATGTATTATGATTATAAAGATAAAATATTAATCATTTTCAATTATTATGAGCTACAAGATATATACCCAAAATAAGAAAAGATATGTTATAAAAAAAATTTGGATCCAATAATGGTATGAAATATACTCATTTTTAAATTTCATATTATCTTTAGAAAAATAAAATATTTCATGAGAAAAGTTCTCCATACATTCCAAAATATAATAATGTAGTTTAATTAAATAATTAGAGCTTGATATACATGGAAATAACCATGGTGAGTGATTATAACACCTCATGGTATTTTAAGAGGTATTAAGTTTATACATATACACATTTTAAAAAATAATTTATTATTGTGAAAAAATATTGCCTAACATCTTAGGTAATAAGGTTTATGATAATGCCAAACTTAATATATATTTTAGTGTTTAGTAGCCCTTTTTTTGATAAAGGTGCATTAAAAGAATTTTTGAATGTTTTATGACAGAGTAGATGATGGGATATTTCTTATTTATACAGAAAAAAATGTTTTTTATCATTAAAATTAAATGAAGTGGAAAAAACTATTCATATCGATGATATAAAAGTTGTTTAGTATGTAATGGACCATCAAATATAACATCATAGAGACCATGAAACTATATATTTAGTCAAAATTTCTATACAGAATGAAGAGTGTGTATAAATTAAATAATAAAGTATAGATTTTATTTATTATAGTAATGATGATGAGGTATAATGGTGAATAAGAAAAAATAAAGGCTAAAAAAAATTTGGAAATTGAATATATCATTGGATATAAAAATGATGGTGTGAAAACATAGATAAAAACTAGATTTTCAAACTATCTCAATTTTTTTAAAAAAAAAATATAAATGTGGAATTTGACTAAAACGAGTGGTTGATTTCAATGAATGAGTAGTTGAATAAATTTTATTAGAAAAATACATCATATCTTTTTTACTTGTCCAATTTAGGAAAATAACATTGGAATAAAATGGGTCTTTCATAATAAAGTCAAAAATAAAGGAGAAGTTGCAAAGGAAAAAGAACATCTTTCTTGAAAATGTTAATCAAAAGAAAATCTACTAAAATTTGATGATAAATTTTATCCCATCACAAGGATAGAACTTATAATATTTTTTCATATAAACTTATCAAAAATTAAGAAAAATTTTATAAAATGTATGTCAAGTAATATTACTTATATTTATATATTCAAGAAGAATTATATTTTTTGTAACAGGATGGGTTTATGATTGACAATAACGGGAAGATCATTTTTTGATTAAATAATGTTCTTTATAGGTTGAAAAAATCCCATAGAGCTTGGTATTTAATGGTAAATGTTTTTCTTGAGTATGGAATTTAGGAAAGAAAATATGGAAACTATATATTAAGAAAACCCACTATATATCACTCATTGTAATTTTTCATTTTATTAACTTAAAATTTATTAGAGTATAAGTAATAATATGTGAGGATTTTTGATACAAATGAATGGGATGTTTGAGATTTATATTCTCAGAGATATATATTTTTATTTGGTTTATATATTACTCAATATATTATAATTGGTTTTATTTATCAAAAAAAGTATACCTATGAATTTTTAAAACGTTTTTTTATATGGAATATTCAAGTAAGGTGTCAATACCAATTTAAATGGTTTGAAAATTTCTAAATTTTGATAAAATAAAATATGTATATAAAATAAATTAAAAAAAATTCATTAAAAACATAATTTATTTAATATCATAAAATATTGATATTTACTATGTAATTTATTTATATTTAATATTCCAAAGAAACAAAAATTTATCATATTATGGAAGTAAAGATAGTAATCAGGTACATCAAATATATAATTGGATATGTTCTTATGTATAAGAAAGGTGTAAAACTACAATTGAATGGTTATATGGTGAAGATATAGTTGGTAACATTGGTGAGGAGAAGTCCAATTCAGGAGGTGATTTATTTTTTAGAGGAAGATGTGTTCCATTACATGAAATGAATAGTTATTATGTCACTTTTATTACAACATAGGTTAAAAATATTAAAACTTCTCGTGATACCACAAAAATGATATGGTTGAGGTATCAGTGACAATACCTGAGAGTTGACATAATTTATCCATTGATGATAGTATTTTGTAGTTAAAGTTCCATAAATATTTCAAAGAGTCTAGTTTAATGACCATAATTAAAGGAAATAATTATTAAGTATCACTATATAAAAAATAAGGTTGAAAATAGTACTCTAAATCTATAATTTATTTTTCTACCAATGAAGAATTTATGATATATTGAAAAAATCCCTAGAAAACAAGGATTTTATAAATTGAGGAATTATATTGGTGTTAAAACCATCTCAAATCAAGAATGAGGAATTTATGACTCTTTCCCCTAATGAAAATATTGGATTATTCTTATTATCTTAGCAGATGATAAGTGACATTAATAAAAGATTGTATTATTATTTCAAAAGTTGGAGGATACAAAAAGAGGAAATATAAGCTATGTGATAAAGGTGGAGAATATTGAGTCAATAAGGTTTTCCTTATGACTATTCCATTCATTCATACTTGGGGGAGATTGTTGAGTCATTAAGGTTTCCTTATGACTTTACCATTCCTTCTTGTTTTGAAAATCACAAACACCTTATCTCAAGGAAAATCCCTTTTTAACCCTATGTTTTACTTCTAAAAGTAAAAATTTCCTTCCCAAAGGAAATTTCTCTTTACCATGTTTTTATTATTCATATCATAATTTTTTCTAAGTGTAAAATTATGTTTGTAACAAAAACCTCGGAATCTTATAAATTCCTAGATATGAAGCATTCTGTTTTAGGATCTGAATTCTCAGAATTCTGGTTACGAACTCTTTTGAGTTCTGACTTCAAATTCTAAATATGAATTCTGGTTACGAACTCTTCCTAGTTCTGAATCTGATTCCTCTGAATACAGACTTCGAAATATTATGAGTTCTGACTCCGAATTCTCATGAACTAGGAATCCGATTTTTTATGTTCAGGTTCTGAACTCTTTTGAATCCAGATTCCAAATTTCCTTAAAATTCAGATTTTGGAATTCTATAGAGTTTTGGTTTTGAATTATTAGAAAATAGAACTCGAATATCTTTAATTACAGACTCCAAATTCATTTATGGTTAGACACTAATCTTTCATTCTATTACATTCTGAATATTGTATTTTAGTTTTCTCACCATCTTTTTTATAACATTTTTTTTTATAAAACGATGTCGTGCATTCAGTTACTAACTAACCATTTTTTGAGTGACACGTATACAGGTCCCTCCAAAATTCAAGGAAAAATTTGACCGTTAGGAGAGGGAGTCGACCGTTGAAGCTGTGCCAATAAATATGAGCTCATTTTAAAAAGCTCACAAATTTGAAAAATATTCTATGACTCTAGAGATTACATACTGTTTAAGTTATTTTTAGAGAGAGACTTTCATTACTTGATGTGTACTAAACATCTTGTTCAGATTTGATTTGTGCGACTCTGATTGTTTCTGTGTGCAATCGAGGGATTCCGAGGATAGGAAGATAGAGGTGCCGACTACCATGAAGTTGAGGGCTTCCTTGATGAGGAAGACAGAGGTGCCGACTACCTGAATGTTGAGGTCTTGTATGGATTACAAGACAGACTCTGATCTTCATATTGAGGGCTTACCCTAGTGTGGGTAAGATAGACTTTTTGAAAGTATAAATCAAGGGACCTTTATCCAAGGTTGTTGGATACCCTTATCTTTGGGTTAAAAGATTTACTACTTGTTACTTGTTTTGTTAGAAGTTTTTTGGTGCATTTGTATTTTTGAGGAAAGTGTAACTATCTTATACTTCCTTATACTTATACTCTAATTTAGTTAGATTCTATACACTTTAAGGTAGAATCTTCATCTTTGTAAAATTTCATTAAGTTTCATTTTTCCAGAACCATCTTTCCAGATTCACTTTCTCAGAATCATATTTTCATAATCAAGAAAGTTTGTAGAATAAGAGGTTTTGTGAATTACCTTGTTTAACCTTGTTAAACATAACCATCTTTAAAAGTTCCAAAGGAATTTTTTAAAGTATACAATTCACCCCCTCTTGTATTTTGAGCATCATTAGATACTCCATACATTATTTATATTATTTTGATCCTACATTTGGTATTATAGAGTATATCATACTCACATACCATCTCAACATTTAGTATCAGAGCATTAGTTCAATCTGAATTAATCTCATGATTATATTCAGAAGAGATTTCATCTCATTCTTTTCCAGAATTAGTTTTTCGGACTCATATAGTTTGGATTAATTTTTTCTTAGAGATACTCATGTTCTATATTTTTTTTCTTAGGAATATTTTCCTTGTTTACAAAATTTTATTACTATCAAGTTTGTGTGGAATGATTTATCTATAAGATGGTAGGAATCAATGTTGGTTCCATAGACAATATCAATCCAACTATTCCACCTGTCATTGATGGAAATGATTATGAATATTGGAGAGATCACATGAAGACATTCATTATCAATACTGGTGTTGATAATTTTTGTATGCTTACTGGAGGATATAAAATCCCTGACAAGGAAGTTAGTACCTTCACTAATCAAGAAATGCATGAATATCAACTGAATTATAAGGTACGCAATACTTTTCTTTGCTCCATGACTAGAAATATATATATCCAAATTTCATCTTTTGAAGCATCAAATTTTATATGGAAGAAACTTGAAGTTACACACTTTGGAACATCCAAATTTATTGAAACTAGAAGAGCCATGCTCAGAGCTGAATATCATGGTTTCTTCTTTCCTTATGGAGAACCCATATGTACAGTGTAACAAAGATTCATAACTATTATGAATACTTTACAATCCATGGGTGAGAAAGGATTAGATGATGAAGCTCTTATTGATAATATCATAGACATCATGCCCAATGAGTGGGAATCCAAGAGGACTACTATTGATGAAAATAGAAAGGTTACTCAAATTTCTATTGATGAACTGTTTGGAACCCTTCTTCAAAATGAGACTAGAATAAAGAGAGATGCTGATAACGTAAATAAGAATAATGAGAATGGTAGTGTTGCTTTTACTACAACATCAAATCATATAAAAGCTAAGACTCATGAGAGAGTTACCAAATCTAAATCTAATAAGGTTGTTATCCAATCCAAATCTAATAGAAGTGAATCCTAAGAGAATTAGTTAGAAAATCTTGCTCGAAGAATGAACAAGATAGATGGACATAGGAACTTTCAATCTAGATACAAGAAGAAAGAAAGGAATGATAAAAATGATTCAAAAGTTACATGTGATGAATGTAAGAGAGCGGGACATATAAGACCTGATTGTCCTATGCTTAAGAGAAAAGAAAGAAAGGAAAATACTTCTAAGAGAAATAGAAATAAGAACTAAAAGGATAAAGCTAAGAAAGTATTGAAAGCTAATTACACCTAGAGTGCCAGGGGTGGTGACTCTTCAGAAGAATCTTCACATTACGAATCTTCCAGATAGAAGAATATTGGTATAATAACCAGACTACCTATTGAAAATCATTTCTTAATGGATAATGTACACAATGCTGAATCAATGAACAATGTTTCTTTAAATGAAAATTATAGTAATGATAAATATTATAACTCTTTTGATGAAAAATATTCTTCTGATGAAGATAATACTTTACCTACCTATGAAGAAGTTTCTAGGTTTTCCAATCTTCTTGAGATTGTGAATTCGAAACTCATGAAAATGTTTGATAAGGAAAAAACTAGGAATACTATTCTTACTATTGAAATATCAGATCTTTCTAAATATCTTGATAAGAAAAATTTTGATTTCGAAAGTATTTCAAAAAATCTTGAGGAAGTAAATTCTGAGAAGAATAAACTTTCTAAGGATATAGAAAATGTAATTTCTAATAAAAATGTTTTTGAGCCTAACTATAGTTCAAAATAAAATGTTTTGGAAGACAAGAACTTGGTTATTAAATTGAAAATTGAAATATTTTCCTTGAAGAAGTGTTTTTCAAACTTTATGTTAGGTAATGAAAATTTTGATAAATTGTATTCTCAAATACGAACTCTAAGGAATAATTCTGGTTTTGGTTATACTAGTTCTAAAATGGTTTTTTAGTAACAATTATTTTGTTCCTCAATGTGCTCCATTCTCCACTAAGTGTCAGTGTGGTGGGAATTGGGCAAAAAATTGTTCCCTAAAAAAAACTAAGTCTATAGGATTTCATAAAGCCTATTTTTCTAAAAAGATGTGGGTGACTAAAATTTTTCTTTCTGAGATTTCTGGATCCAAGAAAGTCTGGATTCTGAAAACCTAACTCTTTTATTATTTTCATAAAAATAGAGAAGGTACCAACAAAAATACATGGTATATGGATAGTGGATGTTCCTGGCATATGACTAGTAACAAAAACTATTTTGAAAAGATTATTGAGACGAATGGAGGAAAAGTAACTTTCAGAGATAATTCTCAGGGAGAAATTACTGGTATAGGTAACATCGTTCTTCTTGGAAAACTTTTATTTCAAATGTTTTATTTGTTAAGGGTCTTAAGAACAATCTCATTAGCATAAGCCAATTATACGATGAAGGTTACCTTGTGAATTTTATGAATGACAAGTGCTTAGTACACAATTATAAGGAAGAGTTTATTCTTTCTACCCATAGGCAAGATAATGTTTACACAATAAACTTAGAATATCTTAGGATCCATGATCTACCTTGACTTAGTGCAATGGAAGATCATTCTTGGTTGTGGAATTGAAGGTTAGGACACTGTATCCTTAGGAACTTATGAAAACTTTCTAAGAAAAGATTAGTTAAGGATCTACCAGAGAATAGATTTGATTGTTCAAAAGGTTGTGACCCTTGTCAATATGTCAAGTAACATAAATCAAGTTTTAAATCAGTCAGTTAAGTCTCAACTACTGATGCATTACAGTTAGTTCATATGGATCTCATTGTCCAACACAAACTTGAAGCATTGGAGGCAAGTATTATGTATTTTTTTTAGTTGATGATTACACTAGATTTACATGGGTCTATTTTCTAGCAAAGAAGTCTGAAGCTTTTTCTTATTTGAAAAGTTTTAGAGACCAAGTTAAAAATGAGAAAAACCTTCCATTGAAAACTATTCATAATGATTATGGAGGATAATTTAAAAATTATGATTTTGAAACTTTTTGTAGTTGAAAAGGTATTACTCATAACTTCTCAGCACCTAGAACACCTCAAAAAATGGTGTTATTGAATAAAGAAATAGAATTATTTAAGAGATAACTAGAACCATGTTGAGTGAGTATTCTATAGCCAAGCATTTTTAGGTTGAAGCTGTAAGTACTTATTGTTATACTATAAATTGAGTTTTAATTAGATATTTTCTTAATAAAACTCCTTATGAGTCATGGAATGGTAAAAAACCTATACATTTCAACTTTAAGGTTTTTGGTTGCAAGGTATTCATTCTGAATATTAAAGATAATCTACAAAAATTTTCACCAAAATCCGATAAAGGAATTTTCTTAGGCCACTCCACAACTTCTAAGGCTTATAGAGTTTTCAGTAAAAACACTTGTACTGTTGAAGAAACAATACATGTCAGATTTGATGAATCTGATCCCTTTGTTTTTAAATAACCCCAACCTACATCTTCGGATGCATTTTCAAAAACTGATTATCAACCTTTGTCCGAAGATCCTTCTAATAAGGAAAATGTCCAAGAAGATACTTCTAAAACATTTACCCCAGAAGCTTTTTTACCCTATGTTGATGAATAGGTTTTACAAAACCCAAAATCAATTATTTCTAAAAAATCATCCTAGTGATAGAATCATTGGTGATGTTAATCAACCTGTAAGGACTAGAAGTTCCTTAAGAAATGAAGTAGAACATCTAGCATTCCTTTCTCAATTAGAACCACAAAGCACTGATGATGCTTTAGGTGATGATGATTGGATAAAAGCTATGCAAGATGAGCTAAATGAATTTGAAAGGAATAAAGTCTGGACCATGGTTGAAAGACCTAAGGAAACATCCTCTATTGGAGTGAAATGGGTCTTCAGAAATAAGTGTGATGAAAATGGAATCACTGTAAGAAATAAAGCTAGATTAGTTTCTAAAGGATATAATCAACAAGAAGGAATATACTATGAAGAAACTTATGCTCCAATAACTAGACTTGAATCTATTCATATCTTACTTGCCTTTACATCATTATTCAATTTCAAACTTTTCCAAATGGATGTAAAATGTGCTTTCCTTAATGGTTATGTTCAAGAGGAAGTTTTTGTTGAACAAACTCTTGGTTTTGAAGATAAAAAACATCCTGATCATGTTTTTAGGCTTACCAAAGATTTGTATGGACTTTAGCAATCCCCTCAAGATTGTTATGATAGACTTACAGGATATTTACTTCAAAATAATTATGTTAAGGGAAATACAGATCCAACCATTTTTATAAAGAAATATAAGATTTTTTTGATTGTTCAAATTTATGTTGATGACATTATATTTTGTTCAACTCGGCAATCTTTAACTCATTCCTTTGCGGATCTAATGAAATATGAGTTTAAATGAGTATGATCGGTGAGTTAACATTTTTCCATGGTTTTCAAATTTCTCAAAAACCAGAAGAAATCTATATATCCCAACATAAGTATATTAAATATCTTCTCAAAATGTATGTATATGAGGACACTAAGAGTATAAGTACTCCCATTGGTACCTCAAACACACTTGATCTTGATGAAGCTGAGAAATCAGTAGATCAAACATCTTTTAGAGGTATGATAGGAAGTTTACTTTACATGACAGCTAGTCGTCTAGACTTAACGTTTTCAGTATGATTATGTGAAAGATATCAATCCAATCCTAATGAATCTCATTTAAAGGAAATGAAAAGAATTTTTCACTACCTAAATAGAACCATGGATTTAGGAGTCTTTTATAATTTTGGAAATGATTTTGTTTTGAAAAGTTTTTCGGATATTGACATTGGTGGATGTAGAATGGATAGAAAGAGTACATCCAGAACCTATCATCTATTAGGAGATTCATTAGTTTCTTGGTCATCCAAGAAGAAACACTCAGTAGCACTTTCCACTGCTGAAGTTGAATATATAGCAGCTGGAAGTTGTTGTGCTCAAGTGTTGTGTATGCAACAAACACTCACAGACTATGGTATGATTTTTACAAAAACACAAATTTTGTGTGATAATACAAGTTCCATTTCCCTTAGTAAAAACCATATACATCACTCTCGTTCAAAACACATAGATACTAGGCATCAATTTTTTGGGGATAACACAGAGAAAGGAGATATCATTCTTCAATTTATCAAAACACAAGATCAACTTGAAGATATTTTCACAAAACCTTTACCCTCCGATAAATTTGAATACATTAAACAGAAGTTAGGAATGATAACCATAAGTTAATCTTCGTTGTTACTTATCTGTTGAATCAATATCCTTATAGTAGTAAAATACTTTTCATCGGGGGAGTACATTTGTTCATAAGTTTTTCATATTTCTCTTAATGATGTTTTTTATATTTCTCGTAATGAAGTTTTTCATGATTTTAGTAATGAGTTTTATCATGTTTTTCGTAATGAAGTTTTTTATGTTCTTTGTAATGAGGTTTTTTTATGTTTTTTGTAATGAAGTTTTTCATATTTTTCATATTGAAGTTTTTTGTACTCAAAATTTTTGTAATGAAGTTCTTCGTACTCAAAATTTTTGTAATGAAGTTTATTGTACTTCAAATTTTCGTAATGAATATTTTCATACTTAAAAAATTTCGTAATGAATATTTTTGTAGTGAAAATTTGCATACTCATATTGTTTTTTGTAATAAAGGTTTTCGTAGTTTTTTTTGAAAATTACATATTACAAATAATCTTCCTAGAAATCCAAAAGGTATGATTCTTACTTGTGTTTTTGTAACCACCTTTTACTTGCTGGTAGTTTTTTTTTAAATTTTCTCGGATTCTAGTTTCCTTAAATCCAAATGCCTTCCTTTAAAACCCTCAAGATCGGATCCTACCAAATTTTCCTTGTGGCTATCTTTTCAACCGTCAGATCTGACTAGAAGAATTATCAACCATTAGATTGAGATAGGAAGTCAAACCGCCACATAAAACACCTATATAAAGTACCCCTAAAGGGTGTCCCACATTGATTTCAAGCCTTTCCATGTCGAAGCTCTGCTTTCCTACAAAGTCCCATTCTGAACTTTTCAGAGTTTTCTCAAGTCCGGATGTCTGTAGAAGAATCCTGTCAGAAAGATATGTCTACTGTCAAGCCGATTTCGGAGTGGAAAATATATAAAGAAAGGTTGGGCCATCCAAATTCTTCAATAAATATGATTCTATAATCTCCAAGAACATCAAGCTTAATGGATGGGAAAGTGTCTGTATATCAAAGCCATAGGCTCAATACTTGGTGTATTTGGATTTCCTTATTGAGTTTTATGAGTTAGTTAGTTTCATTAAGGAAGAAGGAAGAGAGAATTTTTCATTCAAAAGTTATGGAAAAACCTATGCTTTATCTTACACTAAGGTAATAAACTTAGTTGGAGTTCCATTGGAAGGGGAAGCTGAATTTTGTTCCTATAAGTTACCTGATGTGCAAGGAGGTTTTGTCAAGGTAAAAGCAATGGAGTGTGTTGGACTTACATATGTTAAGACTGCAAAGATTGCTCACCTCTTGAAAAATAATCAGATCCTTGAATTGTGGGTTTAGGGTTTTATCATTCCGAGAAAAGGTGAAAGGACACCTTGAAGAAGAGTGACATGTTTATCTTAGATTTTATGGTGAATCTGAGGAAGGTAAACATGATGAATCATATTCTCATTACGATTGGGAATATTAAGAATGAGAATTTGAAAGCTCAGATTATTATGTTTCTGACCATTCTTTCCAAGCTTATTGTTCAGTGCTTGGAGTCCTTCAAAATCCCTTACAGTTGAAAGTTGAAGAATTTCAAAGTAATGTTGATCAGTGATGATACTCTCAAGAGGATGAAAGTTCGTTTCTCTATGGAGATAGGAGAATTCTATGAATTACCAGAGGAAGAGGCTGAAGCTGCTCCGAAGGAACAAGAGGTTCCTGAACCATCAAAAAAAATGAGGAAAGAAGAGGAAGTTAAAGGAAGTGGTAGAAGAAGGAAAAATCCCAAAAGCTAAAGAAACTCAATCGCGCCTCCAAAGACCAAGAAACAGAAAGCCTATTTGGATAAGGTTATTACCAAGTAGAGGGAAGACAAAAAGAATCACAAGGAAGGAGAGCCACAGTTTGGCTTGGATCCTGCAGAGGCCAAAGAATTGAAAGAGAAGGCAACCAATGTGCTTGAGAAGCAAGAAAAGGTGAAGAATCAGAAGAAGAAGATGTATGAGGCTGAAATTGTGAAATCCCTTCTAAGGGATACTAAAATAGCATCCAATAATATCCCAGTACCAAAATCGTTCTTGGTTGAGACTTTACCTAAGACTCCGGGGAAGAAGTTTTTCACTTCGGAAAAATCCCAAGAAAAGATTGTTGAAGAAAAGGTAGTTGAAGAAAAAGGAGAAAAAGAGGTTGAAATTAGTGATGGCACTGAAGAACTTATAAAGCATGTTTAAGATTATCATGAAAAGGAAACCCCATCCGAGAAACTATCAATTTGAACTTCTGAAGCAGAGTCTTCAAATCTCCCAAATCCTAGGAAGGATGAGGAAGGTGAAGATGAGAAGGGTGAAGAATAGGTTAATAAATTTTCTGAGGAAGAAAGCTATAATCATCACTTTATACACCCTGAGGATGTTGAGGCTAGAGATGAGAAGGAGAAAGTAGATGAAGACAAGATTGTTCAACTATCTTATAGTGAACATAAATCACTGGATGAGGAAGCCATTCTAAGAAGTAATAAAGGGAAACAAGTGGTTGATGAGGCTACACGTACTAAAGTTGTTTCAAAGAAGAAGGAAGCTGATAGATCTTCAAAGTGGAAGCTTGTTGAGCTAGAGAAAGAGCACTCACCAAGAAAAGTCTCGGATCAGAATCATCTTCTATGAGACAAGATTTTGTAGTCCAATCCTTGAAGAAACTTGTTGGTACAATTCCAATTTCCCTAAGAATAGATTATAGATTCCAGATGCTTCAACATAATTTGATCCAAAAATTGGATTCAGTGTCTATAGTGATGCAAAAGTGTGTCAAGTTAGAATCAGACTTCAAATCTTTCCTTATCAACTATTAATCCCACAAAATATCTTGTAATAAAATGGTTTGCTGGTCAAAGAATATAGTTGAATATTTGAGAGATCTTGAGGAGTTTCAAGATGATGTTAAGGAACCTCTTGATACAAAAGATCGAAAAATAAAGGATCTTGCAAATATCTTTGTGGAAAAACTAAATCTTGAGCATAAAACTTGGATTCAAGAAGTAAATGATCTGAATGGAAAACTATATTCTATTTCCCAAAGCTGGAAGAGGGAAAGGGATTTCTGGATCGAGATTGAAGAGAAGCTAGTGAAGCAAGATGACTTGTTGAAGGATCATGCAGAGGCTCTGAAGGCTTAAGATGATAGGATCAAATCCTTAGAGAAGCAAGCAGAGGAAGAACATACGGAGCTAAAGAATTTGAAAACCATTGTGAAGAAATTAATCCCCAAGGAAAATGAAGGAAAATAGATCCAATCCGATCTTTTTTTTTTGTTTTTTTACATGTATATATTCTTCCAATCATAATGAAATTTTTGGTTTCTCGTTTATATTTACATGATTTGTACTAATATTTCTGGTCCTATAAGTTCTTTTCCATTCCCTAAAATTCTTTTTGAAAATCACAAAGGGGGAGAAAGGACAAAGAATGCTAAGTAAAGAAGAAATATCCTTAAGTAAGGGGGAGTTTATCTAAGGGGGATTTTTCATTACAGAGATATCCGTACTCAAGATAATAAAAAGTATCATTCTGGAAATCTAGAATATGATCCTTAGTATTCCAAATATTAAGGGGGAGTTATTCGTACTCATCTTTGAAAATGCGAAAAGGGAGATAATTTTTATTTCAAAATCTAGAAATTTTTTTCTAAGTCCTTTTATTCTTTTTCGTAAGGATGTTTGTGCTTTCCAAAAAGAGGGATATTATTGAGTCAATAAGGTTTTCCTTATGAATTTTCTATTCCTTTATACTTGGGGGATATTGTTGAGTCATTAAGGTTTCCTTATGACTTTACCATTCCTTCTTATTTTTTTAATCAAAAACACCTTATCTCAAGGAAAATCTCTTTTTACCATGTGTTTTACTTCTATAAGGGAAAATTTATTTCCTAAAGGAAATTTATCCTTACCATGTTTTTATTGTTAATATAATAATTTTTTCTAAGTGTAAAATTTGGTTTATAACCAAAACCTCAGAATCTTATAAATTCCTAGATATGAAGCATTTTGTTTTAGGATCTGAATTCTTCAGAATTCTGGTTATGAACTCTTCTGAGTTTTGACTTTGAATTCTGAATACGAATTATGGTTATGAACTCTTCTATGAACTGAATCCAAATTCGGAATATGTATTCTGGTTACGAACTCTTCTGAGTTCTGACTTCATGTTCTCTGAATACAGACTCTGAACTCTTATGAGTTAGGACTCTGAATTCTCATGAACTCTGACTCCGAACTTTGTATGTTCAGGTTCCGAATTCTTTTCAATCCAGATTCCGAATTTCCTTGAAATTCAGAATCCATAATTCTATAGAGTTCAGGTTCCAAATTCCTAGAAAACAGAATCCAAATATCTTTTATTGCAGACACCAAATTCATTTTTGGTTAGACTCCAAACTTTCATTTTCTTATATTCCGAATATTGGATTTTAGTTTTGTAACCATATTTTTTATTACACTTGTTTTGTTATAAAATGATGTCATACATTCAATTATTAACTAACCGTTGTTTGAGTGACATGTGTATAAGTCCCTCTGAAATTCAAGGAAAAGTATGACCGTTGGAAGAAGGAGCTGACCGTTGAAGCCGTGCCTATAAATAGGAGCTCATTTGAAAAATCTCACAACTTTCAAAACTGTTATCTGAATCTAGATATTACATACTGTTGAAGTGATTTCTAGAGATAGACTTTCATTGGTTCATGCGTACTAAACTTCTTGTTCAGATTTGCTTTGTGTGACTCCAATTGTTACTGTGTACAATCGAGGGCTTCAGGGGATAGAAAGACAGAGGTGTCAACTACCTTGAATTTGAGGGCTTCCATGCTGAGGAAGATAGAGGTTCCGACTACCTAAAATTTGAGGGCTTGCAGGGATAGCAAGACAGACTCCAATCTTCGTATCAAGGGCTTAACCTAGTGTGGGTAAGATAGTCTTTCTTGAAAGTATAATTCTAGGGACCTTTATCCAAGGTTGTTGGATACCCATCTCTTTGGGTTAAATATTTACTACTTGTTACTTGTTTTGTTACAAGTTTTTTGCTGAATTTTTATTGTTGAGGAATGTATAACTGTCTTATACTTCCTTATACTTGTACTCTAATTTAGTTAGATTCTATACGCTTTAAGGTAAAATCTTCATCTTTGTAAACTTTCATTAAGTTTCATTTTTCCAGAACCATCTTTCCGAATTCACTTTCTCGGAATCATATTTCTGGAATCTACCAAGTGTGTAGAACTAGAGGTTTTGTGAATTACCATGTTTAACATTGTTAAACATAACCATCTTTAAAAGTTCCAAAGGAATTTTTTAAAGTATACAATTCACCCCCCTCATGTATTTTGAGAATCATTAGATACTCCATATAATATCTCCATTATTTCGATCCTACATTTGGTATTATAGAGTATATCATACTCACATACCATCTCAACAGATAAATGTCATAAGAAATGAAAGGAACATAATATAAATAAAATGAGAAAATATATGAGAGAACACATTTAGTGGAGTATTTTAATGATAATTTGAATGATTTAATGTCTTTATTGAGATAAATTAGAAGAATAATTGGTTATTAGTTTTAAATCAATTGGGTAGTTATTTCAATATATTCAACAACTATTTCAATATATTTAATGGGATTTAGTAATCAGAATAAATTTTATGAAATGTTTTTAATTTATTATGATTTTATATCTATTGTTTTAATTGTTCAGTCACTCGTCATAGGTTTAGGAATAAGAAATATTAGTACATAGCCTTTATTAGTTTAAAACTGATAAATAGAGAATTATATATTTTTTATATAAATATTTAATGTATTTGTCTATTAATATTGTTTTTCATAGTTGATTATGATCAAATAGAATTTGAGTTTCATTATTGATGTTTCATTGAAAATAAAATGACTTTTTTAACATATTTTTTTATAATTTTTATGTGGTTTTTTAGTGGTATTTTATTAATTTTTTGTGGTAATTTTGGTATTTATGTTATATTTTTGATATTTTTAGGAAATTTTGAGAATTATTTTTGGAATCCCTATAAATTGATGAATTTCAGTGAATATTTGATGTTATATGAATTTATTTTTTGAAAGATTAAAATTTTATTATATTTTGATGTTCAAAATTATTATGGAGATAACCATGTATGATTAAATAATGATACTGAATTATTGCCTAAATTACATTGGTGGGACAATATATCCTTGATAAAACAAACACAGACTCAAGAGGTAGCATAAGGAGAATCCCCTACTCAACATTGTTTATATTAGACGCTTAAAAGGAATCACCTCACCAAAATTACCTCAAAACTCAACACACTATATGGACTCTCCTCAATGATTATAACATTGTGACACTTTATTTTTGGGATAATTCAGAAAATAAAAATGATATGGCCTTTTAAAATTCAACATAACCTTGAGAGTCATTCCAAGGAGTATCTACACACCAACATACCCTAAGGACCCAATATTGAGAGAATACTAATTCCAAAACTACCTAAAGTTAAAGCCTAACACTATGTCCCCAAACCATTTTAGTGAGTGTCCAATACTAATAATATATTATCTAAGAAATTTATATCATGAAAATTAGATACTATAATCAACATGTTGGGTGCCCATGAACATTATCCAAACATAGATTCATCATCTTACGTAATATAAAACCTGGAAGATATATGGAGAATGTCTAAAATCTATGTGGATTGCATACAACCATGAGGCACCCACATGATATTCCCTAATAAAACTGCCAAACCAAATAAAAAATGCCTCAATAAACTATCCACATTTAGATATACCATGGAGAGAATATGAATAAAGAAGACAATGGGTTGGGAATTGAAATTGATTCTTAACTGAGAAGTACATCCACTAACCGCATTGAATGATCATACATATCCAATATGATGTTCCAATGATTCAAGAATCCCAAACAAGTAAGGCCAAAGAGTTTACTATTTAAGGGAAAATAAGAATCATAGGAAGGTATCTTCCTTTTTTGATACATAGAACCAAGGCGGAAGGAACATGATCTAATCCTGATGAGATTTATATGAGTTATACTTGGTTGTATAAGCATATATATAGTCAAGGGGGATGGATAGTGTCTTTAAATGACCTACTGAGCTTTATTCAGCCATATTATTCATTTTTTATCTGTCTGTACTATGTCTCGGGTGGTATATTCCTGTTTAAATGTGGGATTTATTAAATTGATATATTCCTTATTAACTAAAATAGAATTTTATCTTATTTGATTTTGTTTAATATCATAATTCCTATTTGTATGGGTAGTGTAAGGATTTATAGTGAGTGCAAGTGATATAGAAAAATTATAAGCTTACCGAACCAAGGGTTATCTATACTCTAGTATGAGTAAGTGTCCAATGACTGTAGTGTAGATGTGAGTGTTAAACTTTCATAGAGCACATTATTTAGAACATTATTAATATTGTTGTGGGTAGTGTATAATAGTGAAACTTTTTACATGTGTTTTTGAAAAACACACTCGTAAGGACCTAGAAAACTAAAAATGAACACTTAAATTGGGAGAAGTTGAGTTAGTACACAATAACATGGAACAAAGTACTCATTACTTCTCTTTAGGTGAGTTAAAAAACCTCATAGAGACCATACACTTAATTAGGATGACTTTTATTCTAAATTTAAAGTACATATATAAGTAATTAGTGATGATTTCTCATGATAGTTTCATGACTAATAAGGTCAAATAGGTGATTATGGTTGATTTACATTATCCCTTTTAAGTGATTTTTAATCCATTGAAAGTGAATTCCTAGTTTACCAACTCTAGTTTAGGTTATTTTATTTCATATTTTCCTACTATGTTCACACACATCACTTTCATTTCATTTTAATATTTTTGTTATTAATACACAATAAAAAAAACTATAAACCACTCACATCCTTTTAGTGATAAATGACCTAGTACTTATTGTTATTTTCTAGGTTTACCTTGTGCACTTAAAATGAAACATGTATTTGAAAATAATATTTACATAAATAATTTTGGAATTGTTTCTGGGGACAGGTTGTATGGTTTTATAAAAAGTTTTAAAAATATTAAAACAATAAAAACCCTAAAAAAATACATAATAGTTTTAACTACCTATTCGAATGGAACCCTATTATTGGTGGTATTTACTATTAATATCTTTTGTCTATTGGTTTCACCCAAATGTATTTAATTTTTTTAATTTGTTTCTTTTTAAAATGAATAATCTTAGCTGATGTGATCAGTATAAGGTACCTTGTGACATAGTGGTGGAATTAGAAACACTTTTTAGTGTTGTACGAGTCTTTAGAAGAGTGAAACGAAACCTAGATTAGTATGGAAGAATATATATTGGTCTCAAAATAAAATTAGAATAGAAAAAATAAAGGAAATAAATTCAGACCAAGTGAAAAGGTAAGTACAACGAGAATATTTGGATCATGTAATCTAATATAAAATAGAATAATGGATTATCATTTTGATGGAATGAGTAACACAAACCCAGGAGATTTAAAAAATTATTTAGCTCTTAGAATAAAAAAATAATTATAAATAGACAATACCACAACGCACAGGTATCCAATATAAGTTAGTCTCTAGAAGGATAAGAAGAAGAAGAAAAATAAAAAAGGTCACTTAAAATGTGATCAATTACAATGAAGATCTTAAGGAACCCAAGGTGAATGTCCCCACTAAATTGACAGCCTCCTGGAACATGAATCGAGTCCTTTACATTAAAGAGTGGGTGGAATATTTATCATACTCTACATTAATAGGGGAATAAAAAGGTATTTTTGAATCAATTGAGATTTAGGTTACATCTATAGATCCCCCAATACACAAAGACCTTGTTTTTTTGTTGAACAATAGAAGATAATCCTGGATTTGGTCATTCTTATTAAAAAATACACACCCCACATTTTATTAATAATATTTTAATAAGAGATCTTGTAAGAAATTATTAAAAATAAATCACTTATTGGGATGAAACCTAATCAATAAATATTTTTGAATTATTATTTTGTGTTCCTTTAGTTTCAATAATTCACATTTTATTCCACTATGTGACTGATTGATTTTTCAAGATAGCAACAAAAAAAATAAAACATAAAAAAATGGAAATAAAACATAAGTAATAAAATAAAAAACATTTGAGGGTATTATTATTCTATTCCCTTTATTAAATTTTAATTTCATTGAAATACCATTCACTAAACTCTCCCTAAAAAGTTTCATAGTGTTTCTAAATTATGAACCAAGTGTGTAGGTGGGGAATTAATGCACAAGGTGTAGTGTGTGAGTAAACCAATAATGAGATTCCATCCATCATAATCTAGTGAAAAATATCACCATGGTAACATATGAAATATTTAGTTTTTAAACTTTTTAATTAAGTATTTTTGAATAAATTTTTGGTGAATTAATATTGATAAACGTTTACACTAGAATTTTGAACATAAAATTAGGTAAATTATTTAGTATTAAAAAGTAACACCTTATAAAAATAAAGTAAATAAAACATTTTGAAGTTAGATAAATTTTTGTAAAATGATCAGTAAGGTTCTATTTATGATTTTACAATGATATATTTGAACTTTTTGTGTGAGTGAAAAAAAATGAAAAAATAAGAGTTAAGGTCAATCTCATAGATAGTTGAATAACATTGATTCCATGCCCTGACTATTATAATTAGTCTCGAGGGATGTATACTATTAGGATGGTTTTATTCTAGGTTAGTTACACTCAATGAATAAGTAAAATGGACAGAAATAGATTAAAAAATAAATAAAATATTATACCTACCTATTTATTAAAGTAAATGGATATTAAGAGGAAAACTAAACCCAAATGAAGAAGAGGCATATTAATTATCAAAATATTGTATTAGTTGAATAAAGTAAATGTGAGATTAGATAGTGGATAAGAAACCTAGGATAGAGGGATTTAATATGATGATGCATATTAAAATCATGATTCAATTAATCTATTATCATTTAATCATTGTTTACCAAAGACTTAATTTTGAATGAACTGTAAAATTAGTGATAATTTTTGTTGATGATAATTACTTGAGGAAAAGTAATCTCTCAATTATGGGGGAATGTGATTAATATATTTTCATCATTATTTTTGGGTAGTTTTTCAGTAGTATTTTGTTTTATTATCTTCTAATTTTGTAATCCAGTTATAATTTTGAGATTTTAATGAAATTTTGAGCTTAATTTTTAAATGCATACTAAATTGATGAATTTCTTTGAAAATTTGAAGTTAAGTGAATTTATGTTCATGGATGATAATTTTATTACATTTTAAGTTTAACAATTATTGGGGAGCTATCCATATATAATTAAATTAAAACATTTATAGGATATTTATGAATAAAACTTATGTGTTAAGATAGATCTGGTAAGGTTAATAAAGTCATAAGAGGAAACACATAGAGAATCCTTTCGAAATATATTACTATCCCGACCCCTGATAAGGAATCTACCCACTAATTTTGCACACTACCCAATGAATAATACAAACTCCCCTCAATTTTCCTAGCATTGTGTTAGGTCCACAAGGCTGAATACCCTGAGAGGGAGGATGAATCAGGGTATGACTAATTTAAACTTAAAGCTTGTTCTGATCGTGTTTCGCTGTTAAGAAAAACACTCTTCTCTCTCTTTCCTGTTGCAAAATATAAAAATAAAGTAAAGTAAGTACATGACACATCGATTTTACTTGGTTCACTGCTAAGGGATATGTCCAAGGAGCATACGCCAACATGTTTTCGGTCATACCAATTCCACTACACTTCACTAGCTGTGGATTACAAGGTTCGGGCTAGATCAATTCTAAGCCCAGGAAAACTGTCTTGACATGTTTAGGGCCAGATCACTATTTTCTCAAGGGTCACTCCCTGTTTCTCTCTCTCTGGCTAACTGCCAGTGGAGAGGATCGCCTTCTTCCTCTTCCTTCGCTCACTGCACTGGAAAGGATCCACTCACAGTTTATAGACCTGTAGGCCTCTTCATTTGCATGAAAGAATGCATCTTCATCTGTATATAGATGCTCTGTTGAAGTTCAAATTTCACACGTAGATGAATATCTCTTTTCACCAAAGGTATCAAGCAAACTTCCAGCTTCCACGCAGCCCGAAAATCACTACCAGAACTAAACCTTACTTGGCGCGCAAGTTTATTTCGGCGTGCAAGTATCGGCGTACAAGTCACAATGGGAGTGCAAGTCCTTCTCAGACACTTGCACGACTCAAGATTCCTCAACTCCAAACTTGCATGACACACTTACTTTTACGCCCAAACCAACATTGTCATGCAACTTCCAACCGGCGCCCAACTTCTCACACTGGCGCACAGCTTCAACCACCGGCGCGCAACTTCACCTCCGCGACCACACACCACTTACACGACCACCACACCTGCGCGATGGGAGCTCTGAATCTTCAAAGTGTTGAACTCTAGTCCAGAATGAAGAGGGGTGGTCCAGTATTTATAGGCATTTGGTCACCCCTGCGTGACGGCGCACAAGTCACCTGTGCAACCCAGTCTCGGTGCACAAGTCCTCTGTCCTCCTAGACACTTGCGCGACTAACTCCCAATCTTACGCAAACCTATTTCCTTTGCCATATTTTGATCTTCTGATCTTGAAAACATATGTCACGCAAGTTTCCTATACTACAAGTCCTCGGCATGCAAGTCCCTTTTCCAAAAACACTTTTCTTCATTTGTCGATTTTCAGGCCCAAAAAATTTGGTAAACACTTGAAAACGGCGCCTCCTAGTATCTGTTCTTTTTGTACCACCTCCAGATCGTCCATTCCATTATCGATGTTCTTGAATCAAACATGGATCATTGACCACAACTCTTGAATTTGAAATTTCACCATGAAATCCACTTGGTCAACAAATTTGCATGTCATGGTTTGGATTCTCAACAATCACAACACAGATGCTCGCTTTGTCAATAAACACAATCACCTCAAAAATAATGATGCCTTGAGGGATTTTTCCCAACAATATCCCCCTTTGGGTTTGTTGACAACTCTTCCATAAAAAAATTCATCATTAATTCTTCAACCGCCATTCGCCTTTTTCGATTCTGATAGCGATCAACGATTTACTCAACACATACCCTAAACCCACATGAGCAATGCTCGGTTTGAGAAACAAGAGTAAATTAAAATTTCATCAATGAATCACTTCATCTCTGACTCCCATTGTTGACACCAAACTGAAACCAATTTTTTCTAAACTAATACAAATTGTTGAAAGACTTGCTGGAAGACCAATGTTTGGTTTGGATATATTCTTACCACTCTCCAACACCACTCTTCTGCTTTTATCATGATCCTTATCTATTGTGATATCTATTCTTTGATCGATCACTTCTAGAATCATTAGATTTTATACGCTCTACCCCTTTCTGTTCACAGATTCATCCCTTGTCAGCTTCAAAACCTCTTTAGCCTTATTTTATGTGTTGTCCAAGCTAAGCTCTGGCTAATCACATTCAACTAGCTTCAACTCCCCCTATCTGGCTGCTCCACCTATCAGTTTCTCCCCATATTATTCATAATTTATCAAATCTCCACACTGTCTCCCCCTTGAACAATAACTATATTCTCCCCCTTTGTCAACGAACCCAAAGGTCACGACTTTGCATTCTGTAACAGAGTAGAGAACACATATCAATACATTAGGGAAAAACATATCATTCCTCGGGGAGAGGGGGACGTCACATCCACACGCTTTTAAGTGTGAGGAATCGACTAAACTCCCAGAGCCAGTTGATGCCTTTCGAATGCTTCCTTGGGTAAGGACTTTGTCAGAATATCTACATCCTATAACTCTGTAGGCACATACTCCAACTTCACAAGCCCTTACTCCACTTTCTCCTTGATAAAATGATATTTTATCTCAATGTGCTTTGTCCTTGAGTGATGAACTGGATTTTTGATAAGATTGATAGCACTTGATTTATCACACTGGATTCCGATTGGAGACTTCACTTCAACTCCCATATCTTCAAGCTGCTGCTTCATCCAAAATAACTGTGTGCATACTTGAGTGGCCACAATATACTCAGCTTCCACGGTGCTCAACGAAATGCAATCTTTCTTCTTTCTTAGCCAAGAAATACACAATCCACCAAGCTAGAATGCACCACCTGACGCTGATTTTCTATCATCTGCTGAACCAGCCCAGTCTGCATCAGTAGATCCCAATAACTCTGTCTGAGATTTGTCAGTATATGTCAAGCCGAAATCCACTATGCCCTAGATATACCAAATTATTCTTTTCACTGCAAGCATGTGGATTTCCTTGGGATTACTCTGATATCTCACTACTTGGAATGTGGCGAAAACAATATCATACCTTGTTGCGGTTAAGTACAATATACTTCCAATAATTTTCCTGTATTCTATGATATTAACTAATTTTCCATCCTCATCTTTTGATAATTTCATCCGGGTAGCAACCAGAGTCTTCATCTCCTTATAATTCTCCATTCCAAACCTTCTCAGGACCTCCTTGGCATATTTAGATTGAGAAATGAATGTTCCATTCTTTCCTTGTGTCACCTGTAGAGAAAGGAAAAACATTAGCTCTCCAATCATTGACATTTCAAACTCATTTTTCATGAATTCGGAAAACTGTCTGCACTAAGCTTCATCTGATCCACCAAATATTATGTAATCGACATAGACCAGCACCATCATCCTCTGATTACTATTGTTGTTGAAATAGAGATTGTAATCAACTCCACCACGCTAGAAACCAAGCTTCTTCAAGTACTGATCAAGCCTTGAGTACCATGCTCTTAGTGCTTGTTTTATCCCATACAATGCCTTCTTCAGCCTAAAAACTTTGTTCTCATTATCATGAATAAGAAAACCATCTGGATGCTCAATGTACACCACTTCTTCCAAAACCCCATTTAGAAATGCAGATTTGAAATCCATCTGGAACACTTTGAACTTTCTTTGCTCTGCAATGGCCAAAAATAATCTGATTGTCTCCAGCTTTGCAACCGGTGCAAATGTTTCATCTACATCTATTCCCTCTGTCTGGGAATATCCCTTGCACACTAGACATGCTTTGTTTTGAATCAAATTTCTATCTTCATTCATCTCTTTGCAATAGACACATCTAGTCCCGATGACATTCTTGTCTGTTGGCCTCAAAAGAATCTCCCATGTTAGGTTCTTCTCAATCAAATCAAGCTCTTCATTCATAGTCTGAACCTAGTTTTCATCTTCAACTACATCGGAAAAACATTTTGGCTCCACCTGAGACAAAAACGATGTTTTCTGTAATGATTTCAATCTTTGAGTCTGAATTGGAGATGTATGATCACCAATGATATTTTTCCTATCAATTTCAGCTCGAATCTTTGGCTTCCTTGTAGACATAGACTTGACACTTTCTTGTTCATCATCCATATCTTCTTCTGAGTCAGCATCTTCCACTTCTACTCCCCCTATTTCTCTTACCTCATCATTACTTTCATCCAAAAACTGTTCACTAGGTCGTTGAGCATTGTGTTCATTTTTGACTATAGTGACATCATTGCTTTCAACAATTTTTCCCAGCATTTTGTTGAAGCATTTATATGATTTACTTTTCCCTGAGTATCCAAGGAATATCCCTTCATCTCCTCGTGCCTCAAACTTCCTGTGATTTTCTTTGTTGAGAATGAAACACTTACTTCCAAATATTCAAAAGTATTTCAATGTTGGATTCTTTCTGCACCATAGTTCATACAGAGTCTTTCCTTGCTTCGGACACAACAGAGACCTATTCGAAACATAGACCGATGTCAAAACTGCTTCCTTCCAAAATTTCTCTAGTAGGTCTTTATCAATAAGCATCATTCTGGCCATGTTGTTGATGATCCGATTTCTTCTTTCAACCACTCCATTTTGTTGGGGTGTTATTACTGATGAAACGTGATGCCTTATCCCATGTTTCTTGAGATAGTTTTCAACTTTACTATTTGTGAATTCCATACCGTTATCAGTACGAAACTTTAGAATTTTCTTCCCAAGCATCTTTTCTGATTCCCTCCTATACTGCTTTATGCAACTGAAGACCTATGTCTTATGGGTAATGATGAATACCCAGGCCATTCTGCTATAATCATAAATGAAAAGAACATAGTACCTTTTCCCATTTATAGCTCATAGCGAGATAGGTCCACATACATCAGCATGAACCAATTCGAGGACTCTAGTTGATTTTTATTCCTTTGTCGTATATGTCTTTCTGATGATCTTCCCTCGTTGGAAAGCATCACACACATGAGTGCGATCACGTGATAGTTTGGGAAGGTCTCTAGCAGCATCACACTTTACAAGATCCTCCATAGATGGTTGGCATAGATGACCAAGTTGCTTATGCCACAACTGGTTTTCTTCATCTCTGGATAAAATGAATGTATCTTCTTCTACACCTATAAGGTAAAGATTTTCCTTTGTCCATTTTCCCTATAGAACAACCACTCCAAATTTTCCTTTCACAACACCCATCTTCTTGGTGAATCGGATAGAGTGCCCAGAGTCACATAGTTGACTGACACTGAGTAAGTTATGACTAAGACCCTATACTACCAAGACATCAGTACGTCTCATTTCTTTTCCCCCAAACATGGATTTCCCTGAGCTAACAATCTTCAGGCCTTCATCATTTCCAAATTTGGAAACTCCTTCTTTGTCATATTTTATGCCTGTTACAAGATCCTTATTACCCATTATGTGGTATGTGCAACCACTATCAAGGATCCACACACCAGATCGATCTGATGCTTTAAGGGAAATCTCCGCCACCACGACCTTCTCATTTTTCTTCTTCTTGGACCATACTTTTTATTTCACACTCGACATGGATTGAGAATTCTGTTCTTTCTCAGAGTATGATAGACCAGCCTCATCTTGCGAAGACACAAAATCTATTCTGTATTTTTAACTCACCTGTCAGTTTATTGATCTGCTGCTTGTGAATGTTTTGATTCTGCTTTGGCACATTTCTCTGAATGGTCGAAGTACAGTGCCTAACCATGTGCCCAAATCCTCCGCACCAAAAATACTGTCCTTCAAAATATGTTCTGGAAAACCATCCTATCTTTGGATTCCACAATTTTTCTTATTCCCTTTGATATCTCTTGGCTATGGAACACACATACTGTGAATGCCCCATCTTCCCACAAAAATAACACCTGATATATGGTGCATTCCTTCGTGACACTTCAGCACTCCGAGTTTCCCCTTGGGATCTCGGAATATTCTGATTTTTCTTTGTACCCAAATCAATCTTCAATCTCGGGACGAGTGCTTGTGGTCTGACTTCAATTACCACATATTTTTCTTTATGATCAAGCCCTGAATCAGCCTTAACAATTGAGCTAAATTGCAGCTTCTTTCCTGCTGAACTACTGGGTGCATATTTCATCTTTTCAGTCTTCGGAATGATCTGCTTTCCCAAGAATGTATTGGGAATCAAAGGCTTTTCCTGATCATTAACTTTTCTCTGTAGACTGACAACTTATTCTTCAAGATCTTCGATATGCTTGACATGGTCTTTCATTTTTCTGTTCAAGCCATCGAACTCCCTTTTCTGTTCTTCAGTCTTGAGCTTATAATTACTAACTGATTTTGAGTTCTCTGGTGTTGATAACTCGAGTTTTTTAATTTCTTCCATCAACTCAAAATTCTCATCTTCTTGCTGCTTCATATAGAGTTTGGAATTATGAATAACTTTATTGGCTTTCTTTGTTTTTTCTCTCCAAACATCTATATCCACAAGAGTTGCTTCCAATTCGGCTTCCATATCAACTCTTCCTTCAACTTCTTCTTCCTCTTCTCTAACGTCAGTTTCTTCCTTTTTTTGAGAACTACCGACGACCGCTACCATAGAATTTTGTCTATGATATTTACAATTTTCAAACTCCTCAACCAATTCATCATCAGACTCATCTGAATTGTCTATTTCTTGTGAAATAAGATTCTTCCTCTTGAAGAAATTTCTCTTGAACTGCTTCTTCCCTTTCACATAGGCTGGAGATTTTTTCTTGGGATTTTCAACTTCATATTCATCATTTTATTCTTGAAGCTTTTTGGGGAATCTTGTAGCAAGGTGACCAAACCTTCCACATCAAAAGCATGCTAGTGGAAATTTCTCTTTAAACTTTCCTTTTCCTCTTTGCATATTTGAAGAAAGGAATGACATCACCTCATCTGTCTCTTCTTCCTCCTGAGAATCTTCAATAGTGAGTTTCTTCATGGCCTTAAATGCCACATCTTTAGATTTACCCTTTTCAATAGCGTCGTTATCATCATTTCTCATTTCATACACAACAACAGTGCTGTACAGGTTATCCAATGTTAGCTCTTTTGGATCTTTATCTTCCAAAACAGAAACTTTCAGATTGAACCAAGGTGGAATTTTTCTCAAGATTCACTTTACAATTTTAATGTCATCGATAATCTCACCAGGTTCTCGCATGTCTTCTACCACAACATTTACCCTGTCAAAGAATGCATCAACAGACTCATTCGGGTTCATTCTTAGATCTTCATACTTGTTCCACAACACTTGCAGCTTTACCTCTCTGACTTTTTTATCCCCTTCATAAATATTCAAAATCTTTTCCCACGTGGCATGTGACATTTTGCATGACATCACCTTTGTATAGATGGGATTGTAAAGGGATCCCCCTAAGGTATTGATTGCTTTGGCATCAGAATCCAACTCTTTATTCTCAACTTCTTATAATGCACCACTAGTAATATCAGTTGTTATACCATGCATAGCTACTGAAAACACATGTATTCCCAAAGATTGAAAATAGTGTTGCATTCGATTCTTCCATATCTGAAAATTACATCCATCGAAGATCAGAATACCTCTATGATTAGTGACCTACATTGAGAGAAGAAAAAATATCAACCCTTCCCTCTGATACCAATTGTTAGGTCCACAAGGCTGAATACCCTAAGAGGGGGTGAATCAGGGTATGACTAATTTAAACTTAAAGCCCCTTCTGATCTTGTTTTGCTGTTAAGAAAAAGACTCTTCTCTCTCTTTCTTGTTGCACAATATAAACAGAAAGTAAAGAAATCACATGACACATCAATTTTACTTGGTTCACCGCTAAGGGCTACGTCCAAAAATCATACACCGACAGGTTGCCGATCGTACCAATTCCACTACACTTCACTAGTTGTGGATTACAAGGTTCAGGCTAGATCACTTCTAAGTCCAGGCTCACTACCTTTAAAATTTTAGGGTCAGATCACTGCTTTCCCAAGGGTCACTCCCTATTTCTCTCTCTCTGGATCACTACCGATGGAGAGGATCAGCTTCTTCCTCTTCCTTCACTCACTGCACTGGAAATGATCCACTCACAGTTTATAGACCTGTAGGTCTCTTCATTTGCATGAAAGAATGCATCTTCTTCTGTATGTAGATGCTCTGTTGAAGTTCAAATTTCACACATAGATGAATCTCCCATTTCATCAAAGGTATCAAGGAAACTTCCAGCTTCCACATAGCCCGAAAATCACTGCCAGAACAAAACCATACTTGGCGCGCAAGTTTACCTCGGCGCACAAGTATCGGCGCAAAAGTCACAACGGGCACACAAGTCCTTCTCAGACACTTGTGCGACTCAAGCTTCCTCAACTCCAAACTTGCGCGACACACTTCCTTTTATGCCCAAACCAACATTGGCATGCAACTTCCAACCGGAGCGCAACTTCTCACACCAGCGCACAACTTCAACCACCAGCGCGCAACTTCACATGCGCGACCACACACCACTTGCGCGACCACCACACCTGCGTGACGGGAGCTCTGAATCTTCAAAGTGTTGAACTCAGGTCTAGAATGAAGAGGGGTGGTCTAATATTTATAGGCATTTGGTCACCCCTGCGTGACAGCACGCAAGTCATCTGCGCGACCCAGTCTCGGCGCGCAAGTCCTCTGTCCTTCTAGACACTTGTGCGAACAACTCACAAACTTGCACGAACATGTTTCCTTTGCCATATTTTGATCTTCTTATCTTGAAAAACATATGGTGCACAGGTTTCCTATACTCTAAGTCCTCGACACACAAGTCACTTTTCCAAAAACACTTTTCTTCATTTGTCGATTTTCAAGCCCAAAAAATTTGGAAAACATTAGAAAACGGCGCCACCATGTATCTGTTTTTTTTGTACCGCCTTCAGATCATCCATTCCATTATCGACGTTCTTGAATCAAACATGGATCATTGACCACAACTCTTGAACTCAACATTCCACCATGAAATACCCTTTGTCAACAAATTTTCATGTCATCGTTTGCATTGTCAACAATCACAACACAGATGCTCACTTTTTCAACAAACACAATCACCTCAAAAATACTTCAATGATGCATTGAGGGATTTTTTCCCAACACATTGAGATAATTGTTTTAGCGTAATTTTATCTATCATAGTGATTCATGGTTGATAAAGAAAACATATAATTAAGAGATAATTCATGGAGCATCCACACATCACTATATACTGAGGAGCAAACAACACCTAAAAAGTAAATACAATTCTTTTTGAAGATCATTCCTAACACTACATATTATACCCATTATAGTGAGAATCTGAGCAAAATAATAAATGAGTTGGGAAACATAACTTGAACCAATTAGAAAGAAAAATCAACATATCAGGCACCCCATATATATCACCCATACATAGATTCATCATGATAAACATGAAAAAAACAAGAATATTTATAGAGATCATATAAAATTCATAGGCACTATATATTATCGGTAAAATATCATTCATTATTCCCTAAACTAAATTACCTAATCAAATATGGAAACTATATAATGATCCAACCATGTGTATACTGATCTTGGAGAGAGGGATAATAAATGATATTTTAGTCTAGGAAATAGAATTAAGGATTAAATAATAAATAATTCCACTAACCACATGGAATATCATTTAATATATAATACCATGTACAAGTTATCTAAGAATGCCAACAAATAAAGGATAATGGGCTTCCTATTTTAGTGATAAAAAGAAACAATGAAAGATATATTAATTTAGAGATATAATGAACTGGGGAGGATGCAACCAAATCTTTAAGAGGACATGATCTAAATAAGAGGAGATCTCTATAGGTGAACACAAGCTATAGGAGAAAATATTCGATTAATTTAGTTTTCTAAAGTCTTCACATGGATTACTAGTATTTGTTATCCTTTGTTCTACAATTATATATTTGAATGAGCTACATTCCAGGTTTTACTTTCATGTTTAAATATGGAATTTGTTTTAATTGATTTTTTATTATAAACTAACTATGAGTGTTTCCTTATGTATTTCTTTCTAATATCATAATTCCTATTTATATGGTTAGCATAAGGATTCATATTGAGTGTGATTAATGTAGTGAATGTAAAATCCAACAAATCCATTTATTATAATTGCTGATAGGTGGTGTCCAATGAGTACATAGTTGATGTAAGAGTTGGAACTATAACAAGAACACTTTTAATAACATTATTGATCTTTGAGAGGGTAGTGTAGATGATTTAAACCCTACACAAGTGTGACTAATAACCAAACTATTATAGGATTTAAAACCCAAAATGAACACCCAAATAGAGAGAGGCAGTGGTGGAACATAACACCATGGGACATAGAGCTCATTGATACTTTTTAGGTGAGTTATGAAACCTCATTAGGACCTTTTACTTCATTTAGAAGGTATAGAGACTGACTTGAAAGATAAATTATATATAGGTAGTGTTGGTTTCTCATGAAAGTTTAATTATAGTGAGGTTTCCATAGTTTATTGAGGTTAATTTACATTTCCCCTTATAATTCTTTTCCACTAAAGTAATAGTAAAATACATGGTTATCAACTCCAAGATAGGTTCTTTTATTTATAATTCTCCATATGTCTTCACACATATCAGTTCCATTCCATTTTATTATTCTTGTAATTAATACCTAAAAATCATAACTAGAAACAACTTCTTTCCCATAGATATAATTGAGATGATACTTGTTGATATTTTATATGATGACCCTATGAATGTGTAGGGGAATGTGTTTATGAGTGAAATATTTTCATCAAGAACATTTCATCATTGAGATGAGATGTAAATATTTATTTGTTTTTATTTCAATTATTATTGAAATCAACATCATTGTTTTATAAAATGTGAGAGGTATTCACATGTAATATTTGATTTGGATTAATTATGTCTTTAAAAAAATTCAAATGAGCATATTTTTGAGACCCATTTGAAATATTATATGAATTCCACATAATCTTGTGGAGATTATATAGTTTGGATATGGTTGATGAGAATGATAATAATTAATTTGATCTCAATATATGTTGTATTTTTTTTCAACATTCTCTAATCTTGCTATTCATAAATATTTTTCTTCAAAAATATTATTAGATTAATAAATAATTACATATATATATATATATATATATATATATATATCTGAATTGATGATAATATATTCATTGAAATTAAATAGCTTCTAAATGGTGAATAAATAATAAAGGGTTTTTTCATATGAATGGAAGTGAGTTTATAATTGATATGTAAGTGATATTATACCCATCCTAAATAAGAAATTGAATTTTCAAAGGCCATATAGGATTGAATTTCTTATGCATAATGGTGAATCCATAATATTTTATTTTTATATATTTTATTCTAGTATACTTATGTTTGATGTTATGAACGTGATTTGACATAAGGATGACACTAATAAAAAAATCCTATATAATAAAATATTTGATTGTTGTGTAAAGGATGAGTCATGTAATAGAGGTTTTTAGGTGAGAAATGGAATTTAAAAATTTATATTAAGTGAGGATTATAGTTTTTATGTGTTGATATAGGTCTAAATTACCATGAATAATAGTGAGAGTGATTTTATGATTCTTGTGTAAGTGTGATATAGAGTTAGTAAAATATTGTTTTTTGGATTTTTAATTAACATATATTTAATTTCAATCTCCACTGAATTCATTATTATTAATTATTAATAATAAATTTTTGATATTGAAATGATCAAATAATCACAAAAAATATTAGAGATTCAAGAATAGGGAAGTTATTATCTATATATATTATTGTTTCATTAATTGTACTATTTTCTTACTAAAATTATAGATTGTGTGTGAGATAAATAAGGAAGAAGAAGAAAATGGAATTAAATATTTATGTTAATAGAGTGTAAAAATTTTGAGAGAAAAATAAGATAAAAAAATATATAATATTTTATATTTTAGAAGTGGTAGTCATAAAGTGAGTACGTAAAACAAGGGAGAACTGATTTAATGAGGGGGTAATATATATTCATGGTGACTTTTTAGAACTAAATTATCTCCTCCATGCAATATATTTTTATCTATTATTTATAGTTTTATATCGTTTCAATAATGATTAAAGTTTGGGATATTTTTTTTATAGTTTAGTGTTATTTTATAAGGGTTAAAGACATACATATTGTATCTCTTAGTAGAGTATTGATAATAAAAGATCAGTTATGTGAAATAGTAAAAAGACCACAAAAAAATAGAACTAGTAACTCACATACAGATGTTAACCATGAAAAATATAGTATATTAATTTTTGGTTGCATGATATATATATATACACATACATATATATATATATATATATATATATATATAAGTTATGAGAGAAATATTGTATTATAATAATAAAAAATGAGTGAAAAGTCTAATATAAAATAAAAATATTTAAGGATCACTAATTCACCCGCTCTTAGTTTTACTTTATCCTTGTCATAGGGGATCCAAAAAAGTGATAGAATATAAATCCATTTCAATGAGATAACAATTTCTATCAATATTTATTTTTTAAATAATTTAAATAATAACCTGATTTATCAATAAACATTTACATTTATACTAAAATATTTTCATAAAAATTAAAGAAAACCATAATCAATAATTTTATTATTATAGGTTTATTAAAATGATTTATAATAAATAATATTGATAACTTAAAAAAAACTAAAACTCAAAATTGAGATCTAATTTCTAATGAAACCACCAGGGTCTACTAAAACAACAACCTAAGTTGGCCATAACATGTTAAGGTATAATAATGATAATAAAAAATTACTATATATAACTAAAGAAATATATTAGACTAGGGTAAAAAGTAGAAGAATAAGATATAATAAGACCCATAAAACCCTATAAAAACAAGCTAAGCTATAAAAGTAAGAATATACATGCCCAAAAGTCCCCATATTACCAACCATCACCTCCAAACCATCCCGGTACAAAGGAAACAGACAATAATAGAACCTATATTACTATATAATGCCGTTACATTTCCCTATGTCTTGAAAACATTGTTCTAAATCTACCCAAAGGAAAATGTATTGTGTGATAATTGATCCCAGTATGATAACCCTGAAAAATATATACAAGTTCTGATATTAATAATTCCCAAGTTCTATATTTAAAAAAAATCCATCTTATAAATAATTTTCGTAAATAAGACCATTTGTAAAAATTTAATTTTTTCTACAAATACATACCAAATTCACAAAATATTGACATGTTTTAGGTATAAAAGGAAAATAGGTAAATTAAACATGGGATCAAATATCCATGAAATAATTCATCATGCGATAAAACAAGTATAGATGAAAAATCAAACCATTTGGTCTCCTGACTATGGGAATACATACTAGATATAAAATAAGCATAAACAAGAAATAAATTGGTTCCAACTTATATAGATACCATATTATTTTCATAGAACAAATGAAACCCCTAATGGTGCCACACACACTAGGGTCACCAATGTCCATTTCCTGATGCACCCAAGTTTCCCAATGTGTATGTTTTGTTCAAAATTATTTCTAAAACCATGTTCAAATTTCAATGATGCCCTTTTTAAATAAATCTAATAAATTTCAACAAGAACATATAAGAAATTAAGAATTATTAACACTTTCATAGTTACAAGTACCTCAATAATGATGGAAACCTGTCCAACTTCAACCAGAGAGATAAAAAACCATGGATTCTACTTCGAAATACATGACATAAATTTGAAATTAAATTGATTTATAAAAAAAATAAATCATGAGTATGAAACAAAAAAACCTCCAATGCTTCCTATATGACCAAAGGAATCAAAAAATTATAAAGACCACTTACTAGGAATATATGGTTCAATCACCATGAGAATCAAATGCAGAATGAAGTGATATAGATGGAGGGAGACCACCCAAAATCTCCCAAAATCACCATAGGGTTTGAGAAGGAAACATATTCACCTAATAATAAAAGTATCAATAAAGTGGTGAATTAAAAACCAATACACTTGAGGATTTCAAGTCAAAAGTCCATTTCATAGTGTGAAATTTCACTTTTTAAAGATACATCAAAAGGCGTGACTTGAGATTAAATTAAATAACAAATGAAATTTTCATGGTATGTATTGTTTTCATGATTTATAATCTTTTAATTCCATTTATGTGATTAAAAAAATCTTTCATACAAAATATTTATATCGTGTAAACCATTTGTGATGTGGATTTGTTTAGTAGGTAGTACTCTACAATTTTTTTTGAAACATGCCTATCAACTAAAATTTAAGGATTTATGTTCCAAAGGAGAACCTTTTAATTCTATTTACACATTTATATGTGGATTCCATTAATTCAAAATACACACCTCCCTGAAGAATAGTTTATTTTTCCCAGAAAAGTCTCTCCATCCCCAAGAAGCCTGCAATTCAACAAAAAAACTAGAAACCATAAACAAAGGGAAAATAATATCTAAATGAATTTAATGGGGTGATATAATATCACCACCATAAATTCCTTATATACTTAGAAAGTCCTCAATATACTATACTTTTGAAATGCTAAGGCCACTATCGCATCATCAACAATTATTAATCCCATTTATATTCTCTATCCAATTTGTACCACCACAAAGATTGGATAAGTGAAATAATTTGGTTGTGCATGAGCTTTCCCAGTGATACATAATTTTAACTAGTTTTGTAGAAATAGTGATGTCAGGATCATGATCAAAATAACCTCATTCAATCACCTACGAAAGATCCAGTTGGTACCTCCTCATCTAGGAAATAAGAAAAATGTTGTGGATGGAAGTCAAATGAGAAGGTAATTCTAACCAATAGTCCACACTTTCTAGTCATCTAAAAATATCAAAGTGTCCCATTAACCATGGTACTAACTTACCCTACATAACAAACTGATGATGTCCCAAGTGAGGTGGATCTCTAAGAAAGACCCAAGTACCGACCTCAAACTCTATAGGATATATATAATTGTCTCATAAAAAATATGATGACTCTATTTCATGATCAATCTCTTCCAGATCAACTACATCATCTCCGTCATCTCTTGAAAAGGAGTTGACCCAACCAAGGACCATTCACCCAAATTTTTCCATTATAAGGGAGATCTACATGGCCACCCATAAAAATCCTCAAAATAACCATTTTGATCGAGTCTTAATAACTATTGTTATAAGTAAACTATAATAAAGGAAAATTATTTTCCAAATAAATACTAAAATCAGGAACACAAGATTTGACCATATCCTTAAGAACCTAGATAGATATTTCTATATGTCTATTTGTTTGTGGACAATATGCTATGATCAATTTCAACTGGGAACCTATCATCTCATGAAAAACTTTCAAAATTCAATATTTGAACCTCCAAAACTTGTTAGAAAAATCTATGGAAGTAACACAATGAAGTATCATAATTTATTGGACATAAAAGTACCCAAGTTGTTCCACCTTATATGTTTCCTTGATAGTTATTAAATGCACCAATTTCGTGAGGCAATCAATTATCACCCTAATAATATCCTTATCACCAGAGGTCCATGGTAAACCATTGTCTAAATCTATAAAAGATCATCCTATTTACATACCTGAATGGGTAATCAATGTAATAAACCATCAGGTCTATGTTTATCCACCTTAATTCTCTGAAAAGTAAGACATTGCGGTACAAAATTTGCAATCGATCATCTCATCCCCATTCACCAATATTGATACCTCAAATAATGATACATATTTGTAGCACTTGGGTGTAAAAACTAAAAATAATAGAGTCCAACGCCAATCAATTCCTACCTTATGGGAAAAGAAAAATACAACCTCTTTAAAAAACATGAAGCACCACTAGGAGATTGAACCACTCACCCTAGGTCTCCCAACCATAAAGTATTTTAATAAATGTATGGAACTAAATATTAGATCTCTACTTGAGTTAAATAGGCTCATTAAATAAAGATTCATTCTTCATATAAGTTATAAATACATGCACCCAGATTATTCTATTCTCAAGATCATATCAACAAAAGAACTCATCAAATACTACTCTTCCACAATTTCCTTCAATACTTATAACAAAAATTTTATTCTCATCACATAAGTGACCACATTCTCTTTTATAGAAGTATAAGAAATATGAAAATCAAAATTCTATAGATAATGCAACCATTATCTCTATTTCAAGTTATGATCCCTCTAATTGAAAATATACCACATTATTTTATGATTAGAATATAATATAAAATGTTCCCCAAATAGGTTGTGATGCTAAATTTTTATGCATGTATAACCATAACCAACCCAAGATCATGAGTAGGGTTGTCATTACAATGAGGGAAAAACATTCCAGATAAATATGCTACCACTAGTCCTCCCTGTACCTAGACACACCCCAAAAAAGTGCTTGAAGCATCATAAACAAATCATAACCTGAACCTGGTTCTATAAGAACCAAAATTGGATCTGAAGTCAATTTCACCATTAGTTACTCAAAATATATTTTAAACTTCCCATTAATCTCAAACTTTATACCCTTACAGGTTAAATCTTTCATTATATATACAATATTAGAGAATTCCTGAAAAAACTGTCTGTAATAACTAGCCAACCCCATGAATATTTGGATCATAAAAGAATTAATAGGCTACTCTCAGGACATAACTACCTATAAATTTAAATGATCCACTAAGAGGTCACTCTAAAAAATAACATTCCTAAGAAAAATTAATTATTGAATTAAAAATTTATATTTGGAATGATTACCATATAGATGACATTCCATAAATGTTCAAAGAATGATATCCAAATAGTATATGTGCTCCTCCTCTAACAAAGAAAAAACGAAAAAATCATTCTTGAATACCACAATAAATGAATCCAAGATCCAAAAAGATATTTGGTTATTCAATTCTATAAACACTATAGGATTTTTAGTTAGTATGAATGATATTTAAAAAAACTAAAAATGCCTATAATAGATCTTAAATGCTATAATTGGTATATCCTCTTATCGAAAACTCAATAGGTGGTACTCTGACCACATGCCAATATATAAAAACCAGCAGACCCTTTAATATGATCAAAGAGATAATCAATCATGGGAAAGACATATGTTTTATTGAACATCACCCTATTTAACTTCTGATAGTCAATACGAAGTCTGAGGATCCCATATCCATTCTTATAAAAAAAGACAGATGAAGCCCATAGTGACATTATAGGATGAATAAATCCCATATCCTAGAAATCCAAAAGTTGGACATTAGGTTCTAATAGCATATAAGGATCCATATGGTAAAATTGAATAGAAATGGGAATAGTACCATGTAGTAGGTCTATGATAAACCCGACCTCTCTATAGAGTGGTAAAACAGAAAAGTCATCTAGAAAGATCTATAGGTACACACATATAACTAAAGGTTGTTAAATTCCCAAAAAAGGATCAGCAACATTAAGAAATATCTCTAAAAAATGCATAATGTTTCCTCAATATAATGAACAATAAGACTCACCCTCTCCAATATAGAGTCCCAATCACCCTAAAAAACATTAGTCACCCCATTTGAAGATAAGAATTAAACTTGTCAATGATAATAGTTTGTATGAGTCTTAACACTAATAATCTAATCCTTGCCGATAATCAAGTCACCTTTGTCAAGATTGAGTACTAAGAAGTCCCACTCCACCTCATTGTCCACTATTATCACTCGACATGATGGGATCTTGAAACCCTGTTTGGACCTCTTTCCAAAAGGCATATAAAGATAAAATATGAATGAAATATTATATTTATATTATTCAAAAACATCAAATATATTTGATGATATGAAAGATTGAGTATCACTTGCATCAAACAAATCTATAATCATATAAGATAAAATAAACACCATACCTTTAACAACAATTGTCTCTACTTCAGATTTCCCTGGTGTATACTTCACTACATAAATTCACATAGTTTTAGACCCTCCTTGAGCTTTCTAAGCCACATGGAAACCCCCTTATACTGAGGATAAGATCTACCACTCTAGGAAAAATATTTATTATCCTGTGATCCCTATGTGAATGTGGATCCATCCTAGCTTCTTTGGGAAATCCTATAACAAAAATGTTTCAAATGGACATATTTTCCACAATGATGAAAATTATTGAGATCCTCTATATGATTGTTCTTGGTATTAACGTTACACCAACACTGATAGAAAAAAACCTAATTCTATCCATAAAAATCCCTTGAAACCGGTCCAAAGGAAAACTAACTACATTTTCACTTCTATTTCTAGAAAGAAGATACACACTGGATAACAATAGTAACAACTGATGCTTCTCCCAAACATTTTTTTTCAGCTATGTCAGCCTCTGAAAAAGATTATTTATCCATTACCCTATACATTTAGGAAGGTACATGACAATCATCATTGACTGAATATCTTCCCTCATCCCATCTAAAACCCCATAGCCTTTATTTAATATTGGGTGACTAGTTCTGATGCCAAGAGAAATAGGTCAGAAAAAACGGGGAATACTTCAGAATGGTATTCAATACATGCTCTAAGGTAAAAAACACCTGGGTATTTTCCCCATGTAATGTATTATGGTAAAATTATTTGTTCAAGATTACCTTGTTATAAGTTGAGGTATGTTCATCATAGGACATAGATTTCACAATAGAGTCCTCCTATCACGTTCCTAGTCCTTCAAGTATATACATGAAAAAAACACATCAGAGACCTCAAGATTTTTCAAGAAGTTGAATATCCTCTCAATACAATCAATAAACTCCTCAAATTATGGGTGTCCCTTATCACCATGTAAGATGGGTAGATACCACTTTATAAATTCTGAACTGTGATCCACTGCTCATCCTAGGTTCGCACCACATGGTTAACCAAAATTATAAATAGTTTATATTAGAGATTCTACCAAAGAAGGTTCCACTAGAGGATTTCCCATAAAACCTACATTATATATTCCTCAATCATATTTTGAATATATCTTCTTGGGGGAATTGTTAAAAAATCATAGGAAAAAAACCATTTAGTCACTAATAGATTCCAAAATCATAGGACCAACTTCAAGTATCGATATAAATTATTTAAAATGATATGATTTTATATAAATTATTAATTCTATGAATGGAAGACGATGTTTTAAAAAAATAGTAGGTTTGTTTAAATTAACTACCCATATAGTTCATTCAAATGACCTCAAAAACCAAGTTTCAAACTTGGTAAAAAGTTTCCAACCACTCATGGAAACTCGATTTCAGACAAAACAATTATTAGGCTAGAAACCCTCAAGTAATTACTACCTAAATTTATATATTCCAAAATCATATCTAACCAAGATATAGAACCAAACTATAGCTATATTAACACACTTTTGACTAAGCATTACTATGATACCAATTTCTAACCAACCAACTGAGTAAAATAAACCATCCACCAGAGACGACTGTCACATGGTGAGTTATAAAGAAGATACTGGAAAAGAGTAATGAATATAACAAAAAAAAAGATATCTAACTAGAGTAAAAAGTTTAAGAAAGAGAGAAAAAAAGATCCAAACAACCCATGAAAGGAAGAATGATATAGAAAATCAAGAATATATAATACTAGAAAGTCTTTATGTAACCAAATGTCACCTCCAAATCATCATGCTCTGAAGGTAACAGTTGACAAGAGAACCTCGAATACTATACGATGTCTTTACCTTTCCAATATTTCTTAAAACAAATAACTAAAACCGTCCAAAAAAAAAATTAGAGTGCGATAACAGATCCCAATAATACACCATCAAAGAATCTATACAAGTTCTAATATCAATAATTCACATGTTCTAGCTAAAAAAATGCATTTTATAAATAATTTTCATAAATAAAACCATTTTTAAATATTTCCATTTTTTCCATAAATTTATACCATATTTATGAAATCTAGGAATATATCTAGTATAAAATAAAAATAGGAAAATTAAACATGTAACAAAATATCCATCAAATAAACCATTATGTGATAAACCAAGTATAAAATAAAAATCATACCATTTGGTCACTAGTCTATAAGAGTACATACTAATCATAACAGAATAAAAAATAGGAATAATTTTGTTCCAAACTATATTGAATCCTTCTATACCCTATCAATATCATAAAAGTAACCCCTTGTGGTTCCAAACACACTAGGGTCACCTATGTCCATTCTCCAATGCACCCATGGTTCCAAATGGGCTATGTTTGTTCAAAATAATTTTCAAAAATATGATCATGTTCAATTACATCCCTTTTTAATCAAGTCAATTCTTTTTTAACAATAACATATATAAAATAGTGAACTAGAAACACTTTCATAGATACACCTACCTCAAGAAATATGGAAACCTATTGGGCTTCAACAACAGAGATCAACAAACCATGGATTAGCCTTCAAATGAAAAGGAAAAACAATAAAATGAAATAGATTGATAGAAAACAAAAATTGATCATGAATTTGATACAAAAACCCATTGAATGTTTTCAATAGGATCAAAGGAAATTAATAAGTAGAAATAATGCTTACCAAGAATATGTTGTGCAACCACCATAAGAATCAAATGCCAAAGAGAGTAATCCGGAAGGAGAGAGATCACCCAAAATTACCCAAAATAAACATATATTTTGAGAGGGATTACCATATACTAAATAATAAAATAATTATTCATGAAGAATGTTTAAAACCATTTTATGTGATGAATTCATGCAGTGGGTGTGAATTCCTGCATATTGAAGATATTCTGAAAAAGGAGCCGTCAAAAATTAAATTAAATCCCGATCTGCATTTTCATGACATGTTCGTATTTCATGATCTGTAAAAGTTTTATTCCATGAATGAGATTCCTAGAATATCCATAAAAAATATTTACATTGTATAACCCATTCACGATATGAATTTTTCAATAAGGTAATACTCATCATAGCTTTCAGAAGAAAGCCTACGAACAAAAAAATTAAATCTCTCTAATCCCAATGAGAACATTATAAATAAATTTACACATTTATAACTAGAATCTATTAATTTAAATAAAAATAAATTGTTGTAATTTAGGTCGTTTCCCCCAAAAAAGGCTCTCCATCCACAAATATCTCACAGTGCACAAAAAAAACCATAAACAATGGACAAAGAATACTTAAAGGAAGGTAATAGGGTGTAATATAAAAATCCGATGACAAAACTATTATATCATCCCCTAAAACATCCCACCATGAATAAAAACACTAAAAAAGTGGTTTTTATAATATTTCATCTAGTTTCATGAGAAACCTTCCATGAGTATAGATAACTCAAGAATGAAGGCTGTATATGTGTCAAAATTTAGATGAAATGGGTGAGAGAAATACTAAGTAGAATATCCCTAATGATTTCAATAATAATTCATGGATAAATAGTTTAGAATATTCAAATGTTAAGATAAATGGTTTGATATATATGAATATTTTAAAAAGTATAAAAATTATTAATATTCTAGAAATATGGAATTTACTTACTAATGCATAAAGAAAGTAATGATATTGAAAATTACATCAACTTGAAAAGATACAATTTACCGACTTTGATTCTTGTGAAATAAATACAATAACTAAAATGTTTTATACTTATAAATTAAATCAATTAATTTAACACACAATCAATAAATAAAATATAAGTGCATTGAAATTTATTAATTAGTCAAATGATAATTTAGGAACTAAGGAACCAATGGGTAATTAAGGAACCTTTTCAGAGTGAAATTCTTATATAGAACCCCCAATATGAGAGACCATCTCATAAGACTAAACGTGTGTATAACTCCTAGGTATAGAACCTAAAATGAAAATTAAATTATGAAATTACACATATATTTTCACATTGGTTCCTCTCAACCCTTCCAAGTCATAATAGTCAAATAATAATGGTAGTTTAAAGATATGACTTATCCTTTGATACCTTAATCCTAGCTTACTTTTTAACAAAAATTATAAAAAACAATATGGTGACATCCTAAGTTAGTTTATTTCTCACAACTATATATTAGAGTTATTATCGATAGATATATAAAACAAAATACCTCAATAAGTAATGTACACACAATTTCATCTTGGTAATATGTTTTTTGTACGACATTAATAAATTATTCCCATTTTTAATGATTCACTAACATGATTTAGAATCCCATGCATGAAATAATATATCAACCAACAAGTCAACAAAATATTATAATGGAAAATTTTTCATGAATAATCATTATAAAAGTTTAGTGTATTATTTTATGTTTTAAGAAGAGTTTAACACATTCCCTAATAGTTTTTATAGGGTAAATTTAGAAAACATTGATCCACTTACCTCACAATTATTAAAAAAATATATCATAAATCATAACCATTAAATCACTCATTAGATCTTAAATATTAATAAATAACTAATCTATAAAATTAAAATATCTACTTTCCATGATTTTCTAATCCTCAAGGGTTATAATTCTCACTAGATATACCAATATACTCTTATCTCATTATGGACTCCTATGATCTTTCATTACAAAATCACCTAGTTAATTAAAGGAATCACGAAAAACCATTGAAATATATATTATTAAAATACCTAGTGAATGAATGACTATAATAAAATGGAGGAATGAGATGGTGGATAAGGATTTTTAGTCACAGTAGACCAGTGTAGACACCTAGGGGTGGGGCGAATCATGTGTTTCCAAATTCTTTTACAAAATTAAAATTATTCCCTTTTTTACCCCATTTGGTATTTGAAACTATACAAATTGTTAAAATGTTAATAGATCCATTTATCCTTACCTAATCACACAAACCACATGAAATGAGAGAAATTAGTCAAGTATAACATATGTAATTTTATTTGGTTCAACCCATCCTTATAATCATACTCCTTTATATGATCTTGATGTTTGAGTAACAAATTTTTCCATTAATATATTTGTTATAAAATGAAATTTTATTTATAAAAGATCATTTTATATATTACAATTATATTACATAGGTGAGTTATTCACTATATTATATAGGTGAACAAGCATAAAATCTCATTGGGCTTCTCTTTTCTAACATCCCCTTGAAATTTAGTATCCTGACTGGTCTTTCACCTTAATCATTCCAAAAGTAGATCACTAATACAATCCAGGGATATCACTAAATCGAAAAATATAATATTATTCCCCATAATTATGAATCTTTGAATTTATAAAGGTCTTTATAAACTCATTAATGCATCTTGTTCTCTATTTTTATCCCAACTTTTAGTTCTTATTCAGAAACAGTTTTCTAGGAACTCCCAAATTAAACTCAAAGATCATAACTTCCAAAATATACTCTATATAACTCATAGGCACTGGTCATTATTATGTCATTTAAATAACCCCCCAGAAATTAACTATATATTACAAAATTAAGTGCTTAGTTTTTTCTTACTCATTAATCTTCTCCGTCTTCTTATTTTCGAACCTATACACCACTACATGTTGTCAAAACTGGTATACAGAATAGATTGCTATTATTATTATTTTACTCTTCTTCTTCTTCTTCAATACCAATATGGTATTTATATTACAATATAGGATCCACTATACTTATTATTTTTCTTATTTTAGAGATATATTTCTCTCAGCTCACTCTACTCAGGTGTACGATCCTCTTTTCCTTCTCTTATATTTTTAATTTTTCTCTCTATGATACATAATTCAATATTTGGACACTTTTTAGTATTGTTTTCATTTTATATGAATGAAAATACTTCAAATATATCATGTATTCCAAAAAACACACATTTTTATATTGCATACCACGATATATAATTTTTATAATAGAATAACATTGGTATGTTCCCTTATTATCCTCACTTTTTATTAATTTTATTGTCGTTAGTAGTATTATGAGAATACCATCCTTTTATTTATTCTAAATTTTTTCCTCATCTGAATCTATCTTCAATATATTCTATACTAGGATTTAATTTTATTCATATAAAAATATTACATTAGTAGTCTTTAGTAAAAAAAAATTCATGGTTGTATTAAAATACAACATCATCATATTTTAGCTTGTCTCTTTAAACTAGTGGGATGATAGCTTTAAAATAAACAACTATAGACTTTAGTTTGAGTCTAAAAACTCATGTAGTAACTTAAAAAACTTTCTTATTATCATGATTTAATAAAAAACAATTCTATGGTATTATAACATGAAGCATAGAACTTGCGTATTTTCATCTATACTTCTATATTTAATTAAAATTTTGAATTTTCTCATTTGTAGGCAATTAGAATTATTGTACTTCTATCACAGAATTAATCTTTATTTTATCACATATTTAGATAATATTATAAATAAAATTTATTGAATAAAATTTATTCTTATGATATTTGACACAAAAAAGAAAATATTGTGAATCATATAAATTAATCTTCATTTTGATCATAGATATTATGTTTTAAATATTCTCATTTTAAACTCATAGAATTATAGGACATTGATCTCCTTCAGATTCATCTCATTCAATCATCCTCAACTCATGGTAGAATCATGTGTAACCATGAATCATGATTGTTAAAACCTAGATAATTTTAATATTAAATCAATTTAATTCCTGATTATTGTTTATAATTATATTTTATAGATTCATATTCAATAAAATAATTTTATCTTTATTTTAGTAGAAAAAGAAATGGATTTATTCAAGCTCAATAATTTTTAATAAATTATTTAGTTTTATTTAAAAGATAAATTTATAAAATTTTAATTTTAATTTGATAAAATGGAATCCATTTTTTTATTTAATTAGTAAAAATTATTTTAGGGTGACTTTTAACATTTTTTTTATAAGGAGTAGATTTATGGCTGAATAGTGAAAAATAAAAATTTCATAAATACTATCACTTTTATTACATTATAATGATATAATAATGAATTAAAAATATATTAAATATATTAAATATACTAAAAATATGTTTAATAATTGAAATAAATAATTTAAAAATATTATCTTGAATTTAGAGGTCTATTTTGCTCATTCTGATATCTAAGTAATGTTTTATTTCTAATAAAACTATTTTTGATTATTTTCTTATATTTATATAATTTCAAGGTTCAATTCAGTTATAAATTATTATAAAATCCAAATAAGTCTCCTTTTTATATTCATAAACTAATAAATTCCATGAGTATCAATTTTATACATGATTTTGGTGTAAATTCATTTTTATGCTTAACAAGCATTTTTCTAAAAACTTTTTTTCATTGCAGTTTACAAATTTATATTAAGATTAATTTTTAAAATTTATGGAAATTGAATATTTAAAAAATATTTTCACATTTGGAATCATAATTTTAAATTTTTTTAATGATTTAAATTTCATTTTTGGTCATAAAAATAAGTTACTATAGTATAAATTTAGTCACCGCGGTATAGGGTTAAATGAGGAAAAAGGGTTAAAACTATGAGATAAGGTCCCAAATCATAAATATAATATTTTTAAGGAGTTTATTTCTTAAAAAAATGTCATAATTTAAATATTTCCATTTTGGATAACTTTTAAATGAATAATATTTTAATATTATTTTAAAACATTAAATATTTACTAGACTACCACTCCCCTCACTTATAAAAAGCCCTTCATCCCACTCTTCTCTACACACTTTTAGCACATTATATAGAACATGATCAACCAAAATCTCTCCCCAAATATCTTAACATTACCTATAGTTTGGTCTCTTCCCAAAATACCATTCTAATAGGGCTTAAGGAGATATCCAATATAGGAAACCCAAGGAAGAGGTAGTTATGCAAAAAAATATTTCATGTTTTGTTCTTCTTCCACATCCTTAAAATTGATTATATATATCACAATATAATTAAATAAGTATAATTACTATACATAATTTTTATTATGATTATGGAATAATAATTTTATATCTTCTTTCTATCTAATGGAAAATGTAAATATTGTTTTTGTGGGTGTGCGGACTATCGGCTCCAGGAAGTGACATGTTTCATTTATCATTAGCACCTATAATAGAAGGTTATATAGATATATTAAATGACTATATATGTAATTTATTAAATAATTTTATTTATTTGAAGATAAAATATTATATAACTTTTTTCCTCCAATATGTTGAAGAAAGGAAAGGTCACTCTTTTGTATATGCCAACTACCACCACTATGAAACAACATATTATATTTTTCATGACCACTTTAAAATAATGGTTACAAAATTATATTTACTGTATAAAAATAATAACAATTAGATAATTTTGATTATTTAAATGATGTATCCATTACCCCTTTGACTGCCATCAACCTATAAATGTTTTTTAGATATTATGAACAAAATAATATTAAAATGTCCGACATGAACTTAAAAAATTTAGTATATAAATAAAACATGGTAATAAATGATATAAAAGCAATAATAATAAAGGAATAAACATGAAAAAGGATCTGAATCAAGTAATTAGTTATTATAATAAATTTTTTTCCAAGAAATTAAAATATGTACATGGAACTTCAGGACTCTAGATAAGGTATTTGTCTTCAAAACTATATTTTAAATATTTCCTTTCAAATCATTATATTCAATATCAATTTCAATTAGTTGGTTTCAATAATTTTATAATACCTACTCCAATTATTATTTATGGTCATTTTAACTATGCTTTATTTTATTTTATAATTTTTAATGAAAAATATTTTTAATATATTTAATTTGGACCATTTTTTACTTTCTTATAAAAGAGTGAAAATAATGTCTTTTAAAGATTACCACACATTAAAATTTGACCCCCACACTATTCATTATGATACCCACTCTTAAAATTTTCATTAATTTCTAAATTAAATTAAATTCGCATTATTTTACGTAATTTTTCATTTTTAAATAGTTAACAAAAGAAAATGACATTTCATATTATTTTTATTAGATAATTGAAAGTGATTTTGATCATGGATTCAAATGAGTGTTATAATGAAAAGTGAACGATTATATATTTTTTATCCTTGTAATGGTTCTTGGATTTTATTTATTATGATGGGTGGGATTGGGATATATCCTTTCATTTTATTGGGTAATGATTTATTTTCAAGAGAAAAGATGATTGGAATAAAATGATATTAAGTTATTTCATTAATGGTGAAACACGAGTGAAAATAGTTGATTAATAAGATGTACCAAGGAACCTTTATGAGTTTCTAGTAGTTTTATAAGTTTTAATAGTTTTATTGATTAAAAATTGATATCAAATGTGATAATGTTTTATTACACAAAGTTTTTTTTGAAAAAGGAACACATTATTATTAGTTTTGGTGGTTTTCAAAGGAATAACTGGTTTTATTAATTTTTATACCACTTACAAAAATTTTATTTTCTCATAAAACATTTTGAAATATTTTTCACAGGGATTAATGATGAGTATATATATTGAAAAAGCTAAAGCTCCAGTTACAGTTACTTATCTTGAATGAAGAAAAACGTGTCATGAATGAAACATGAGTTTAAACTTAATAACATATTTTTTGTGAAAAAATGTACAATGTGTGGATGTTTTAACTTTTTTATGTAATTATATTTCTTCTAATTATATAATAATCTGAACCTAAAAGATTCTAAGAATGATATAATGTAAAATCCTTACTGTTAAACTCATCACTATGGGTTTTTTATATACATATTATTATTGTTTGTATCAAATATAATGTGTAAGTATTATTTTTCATTCATTGGATCTAGGTATTTATGTTTGGGGAATTATAATTGGTATAAAAGAAAGGTTTTGATAACTTTAGAGGACCATGTGATGTTAATAAATATCATGACCTGTCCCATCTACAAACAGATAGAGTACAATAATATCAATATATCCAAAGATTGGAGGGGAAATATACATTCCCAAATAGAACAAAATTGAGTACCAAACTAATAACTTATAAGAAGTTAGAAGGCTTATCATAAACTCTAATACCAACCACTGTCTTCAATCACTGTCACTATATATTTCTAAGCTCTACCAACATAGAGCCCACCAAAGTCACCATCTAACCACCAGTTGTGTATATAATAGATGACGCATTGAGTAAAAGCCAGTATAGGGGTGAGTATATACATACCAAGTAGGACACCCAGAAAATAAAAGGAATTTATAAGAATAAAATAATCATCTCATCTTACAAGATAAAGAGGGGATAATGAAACCTAAGAAACAAACATGCTCATAGGAGTAAACGAATAAAAGAGATAGAGGAATGTAACACCCCTAGAATTTACAAATAGATTTATTATATAATGCATGGATAAATGAGTTGCTACAAACACCACTTTGTTATACCATATCCAAGTAAACATAAGTTTATTACTTCTGTGATTTGAATTTTGAAAATCTGACATACACGGTTGCGATGAGTAAGTTATTTGGAGTCCGATTAAAAAAAATTAATTTTTAGTGAATAGTAACATACCCTTATGAATAGAAACACACGCTTATGAATAGTGATATACCCTAATGAATAGAAACCTTACCCATCATAGTATATAAATAATATTCAAGTTGGAGTATGATATACCTATGTTTTAGAATAGGGAAATAAATGTTTTATAAGTATTTTTTAGAATAAATGGTGATTTTAAATAAATATCAAATTAATAATATTTATAAAATTATTTTTGAAAAATGGACTTTATTTTTGGATTTTACATGTCTAAATATGGTTGGGGTTAATTTTTGAGATTTTTTTGAAATACATGCAGAGAAATACCACAATTTACAAAATAAGCTAAATACACTAATTATAGAGTCATGTATGATGTTATGCTGATGTAAGACCAATTGATTCTGATTCACATGATAAAATTACTATTATTGGTCTTGTAAGACTCAATCTTTCTTCTCTTGTGGAGAAATAATAAATTAATGAATATAAAATTGAGAAATCCTGTCTCCCCTCCAATATAAACCCCCCATCACTTCCTCTTCTCTTAAATCCTCTAAAGACTTGTGCCTTCTCCAAATTCATTCCAAATATCCTCCTAGCCTCCTATCCCACTTCTATCACGCCTTGGTCTCATAAAAAGACCAAAACCTCTCCCTTAATGAGGCTCTCAAGAAAGTTTGGTTCAAGAGGTAAATTCCTCTTTTCAATTCTTTTTCTTTCCTTTAAAGTTCATTTGTTTTCTTTTTTCTATTATTACATCTCCTTATACAAATGTTGTGATGAATACAATAACTTACATGTACTGGATTTTTTTCAGGATAGTGGAATAAGTTATCATCATCCCTTCCTTTTACCTTATTTTATACTAGTAGTAAGAACACCATATGAGATTTGTTAATTTACCACATCCAAGGATGATGGGATTTCAATTTCTATTATCATTATCAATTCTTGTCATGAAACCATTCTTGTTATGGTTGAACCAGATTACTATATATGTAATATACCCTATTTAAGGTTCTGTAACCCCTTTTTACAAATGGTATTATGTTATAAAGAAAAATGAGTTTGTTGTAATCAAAACCCACAAATTAACTAAAACATTTATCAGTGAAGGTATGTATAATAATTCATCCTCATGCTAGATAAACAAATTATATAAATGACCACTAACTCCTATATATGATCATTAATAATATGTGAATTTAATTTGGGAAATTTACATCCATTACACATGAACTCATTTACTTAAGAACAATTGAACCGTTTATGAAAATCTAGAAAACAAACACTCTGGAGAGACGAAATTTGATAGTATAACTTATCAATAAGGACAAAAATGAACAAAATAGAATTATGATAAACAAAATAAATGTATAATAGGTTCTGAATTGAGTTATTAATGAGTATAATTTCATATCCTAGGACCTTAATTTCAATAGGGGAACACATTTAGATTTAAAGTAAAGGATATCTTAACTCAATTTTAATTTATTGAGTTAAAATCAATGCCATTGGTTTTTTATTTTACCAGAATATGTGTGAATGACATTTGATTGTTTTATTTTATATATACACTTTTATTGTGTGGGTTTATGTTTTTCACACATATTTTATTAATTTTTCCCCAATCTAATGATACGTTCTTGTTAAGGGTTTCATCACCCCACTTCCATCTTTGTGAGATATTCCATATTCACTACTATTAATTTTGTATGGTGTATGTATAACTCCCATTGATGTTTCGTACCATGAATTTATTTATTTCAATTACATTAAATTTATCATTTTATGAATATTAATTTCAGGGCATAGGGTTCAATTGATTATAAAGTAGTAAGTATTTTTTTTACCCAAACCTCCATTTTCTTTCGGGTTTCTCATATTATCTATTCACCTAAATGAAATTATTATTTATTCTTATGTACTCCTAATAAATTAATAATGTATGTCCTATATATATGTACCAACCAGAATCCTTATTTATTTAGTGGTAAGTTACATGTTTTAAAATAATTTTTAAAAAGTTCTTATGAAATGAAAGCTTGATTCATGGAACTTCTAAAATTCTTACCTATTTTGATGTTCGCTCTACAATCTATTTTAAGCAATGTTTATCATTTTTAAATCACACATTTTAATTTTTTTTAATTTCTGGTTTTATGAAATAAAACATACCTTTTCTCTTTAAAATCTCTTTAATGAATTCCTTAAACTGCCGTAAAATGTTTTAATTCTAAAACTTCTTTCAAATTGTTTTTTACATAATTTAACTTCAGTAGGACATCATTAATTAAAAAAATGTAAAGTCATTTTCCTTAATTTTTTTTGGGATATACATGTTTAAAACTAGATTTATGGAAAATAAAAAAGATTTACCAAAATAACTCTTCTTTCCCAAGTAAAATGGATTTTTCTCCTCACACATTAAATTTTTGAGATATATGCCTTGTTCAACACTTATTTATTTCTTGTATTTTTTTATATCATATCAAGAGTCTCCTTATCATCATGACATTCCAATGGATTATTATTTGAATGTTTCAAGGTTGTATGGGATACTTTGTAATGGTTAGGGATTATTTCTTCAAAATTTTTCAATGGTCTCATTTAAAAGTATCTTTATGTATGTAAACATAATTTTATGAATGTTTATCCTCAAATACACATATATATTGAGAATTCATATTGTAATTGTGTTAAATCTATGTATAAATAATGCTTTGGACATGCAACTAAGGGTGGGGCCCGCTATAGCCCCTCGATGCATCGATATGTCTCATGAGAGGAATCAGTTGGTAACAAACCCTTTGATTTTTTTTCCAAAACTCAGACGGGTTTCTACCCACAGACCTAAACCGTTTTGATGGTATTGTAGTATCATGTTCTAGATACATGACATCTAATTAATAAGTATTCTATTTATTCATTTTTAGTTATTACTATCCATGGGGTTTTCACTATGACAAAACGTATGGATGTAGTTTCATTCTCAGTTTATTAATGGCTTGAGTTTTTCATTTATTAATCATTCTATATTTACTATTCCTAACTGTTTATGATACAATTATTATTGATTCATGCTTTAGATATTTATAACCCTTATAGAGCATTTGATCTCACCCCTTTCATTTGTTTACCTTCAATAAGTTATTAAGAGGAGACTATTTATTGAGTTCTCATGGATGCAGTCTTTTAGTTTTTGTTATGTGTTGTATTTTGTTACCTTTCCATTTGTAATACGAGTTCAATATATGTATCTAGTTTCTTAAGGACTAATAAAATACCTTTTCCTTTGGGATTTGATTCCTTGTAATATGACAACCCTGATTTTTAATACAACTTAAGCATGATTTATTACATAAAACTTCACTTGATCCAACAAAGAAGATCGAGAGGTTTAGTGTCTTTGGGGCTTAGGATCATTACATAAAAACTTTAAACTTGAAATACAACATCTTTATTGAAAACTTCCTTTACATGACAACTACATTCCTTCGTACTTAGCATTGCATGGGATAACCTGAGGACATGCATAAGAAGAGGGTGAGCTATAAAGCCCAGTAAGGGAGTAAAAAATGAATAACATGAGGAGTTAAATACATGTTAGGCAATAGGCATATCAATAGATCATAATAGAAACATGAACATAAAGGCATGATAAAGCGTGATAATCATAACATGGAAATGTGGCAACAACACTTAACATTGAATTAGCATGAGCCAAGGCTCATTGCACATGGAGCATGAGTAAACCCTCATTGCACTTGAAGCACGAGTAAACCCTCGTTTCACTTGAATTATCATGAGTCAACACTCATTGCACATGATGTATCATGATACTATACTTTACCCAATGCATTGGAGCGCTATAAAGGGCGCACCCTTCTTAAACATTTCATTTCCTGCATAAGTGTGCCACATGGATCAAAAAACATGGATTCATAAAACATAATCATTTATTCAACGATAAAGGAATGTGGAATTCATACATGAAACTTTATAATCAATATGTAAATGTGCATAAAGGTGAATACCCTTGATGGATAAATGGGCATGGTATTCACTACACAAAGACATTGGCTTAGAAAATCGGTGCGATTTCGGCAGCGTAATGGCGTGACACAAGAATTCATAAAAAAGGTTGATGAGAGAGAAATGGGTTCCTCATCATATTTACATGTAATTGACAGTAAGGAGATCATATATATACATGTCCCAACAATAGAAATGGAATTTAGATTCATGATACAAAAGTATTGCTTGAATGTAAAAGAAGATAGAGAAGTTCCTTTCGGAATTTCGGCATAGTAACAGGTGTACATGGGAGGAATTTAATGAGAGAGAAAGGGGTCTCCCATCATTCAAACAATAAGAGGCAATTATGGGAGAGGTGAGAAACCATACCCCAACATTCATAATTGAAATTAAAAGGGCAATACGACTTAAAGAAAATTGACAAAAATGAGAAAGGAAGAAAACCCCTTACTTGAAAGTGTGCTTCCAAAGGCTAGAGAGAGGCTTGTGAGAGGCTTCTTGGGAGCTTGGGGCACCTTGGGAGGATTCTAGAGAGAGTAGGGCAGAGGTTGGACGAACTCCAAGGGATTTTAGTGAGGAGGAATTGGGAGCTAGGGTGGGTTTATATAGGAAAGGTGAGAGAATTATTTATTATTTAGGTTTGGGACCCCTTATATTAAAATAATCCAAACCACAAACCATACCATGGTATTTGCCCATGGTTTCTGGAAAAGGAAATAGGAAAACAATATTTTACAAGGCCAAGGTCCGAAATTATTAAAAAATTAGGGTTGCTTATGTGGAGGTGAGTCACACTCCCATGGAAATTAATTTAAAAAGGCAAAGTGTTGAATAAGTCTTGAGGGCTCCATTAATGCTTTGAAAAGTGAGTCAAACCAACCCAAAACCTCCTTATTTTAATGATAAAACACATATTGGCCGAACATAAGGATTATGGTATTTTATTACATCACCATTGGGTCATTATGATGTCATAAAACACATTATATATTTAAATGGTATTTAATTTTTACCCAAAAATTTGACTGTCTCAGAAAATTATGAAAAATTCACCGTTGGATAATTTCGACGTCCTGATTCCAAAAATAATATTTATTTTATCTAAATAATTTTCTAAATATGTTAATTTTCTCTTTTGAAATAAAAACCGACATTTATAAAAAATTCACGGGTTTTGATAGAAATGGCTTTCAAACCTTAATAAAAATTTTAATTGCATTCATAAAATTATAAGATCATTTATATTTAATAAAAATTAATTTAATATTAATAATAATATTTTGTTAAAATATTATTTAATTCAAAAATCCTTTAATTTAATAAAATATAATTCATAATTAAATAATAACTAAAAACACCATTTGTACTTTAAAAACTAATTACAATGTATCAAAAAAAAATATATATATTCATTATTATACACAAAAAATAATGTACATGAACATGGTGCTACTTATTTGTTACATAACCCCTTAAAATAGTCGCATAAGACCTAAGGGTAAGGTGCGCGATGGTGACAGACTCTTGGGGCTGCTCGGATAACATCGCTCGAGTGGTAATCTCTATCAACTTCCATTTTTTCTTGTAGACGATCACGTTTGAGCTTGACTTGATGAAGCTCAGCTTGGGCTTGGTCAAGGGCAAAGCCCAAAGACGCCACCTCTTTTCCGAGCTCCGACAAATGGGCTTCGTAAGGGGCAATTCTACTGGATGAGGCCATCGCTTCCTTTGTCTGAGTAGAAATGGTTTCGTTAAAGCCTTATAATTATACTACTCAGATGATCACTGTTCAACGGCTATAAAAGTAACGGTCACAAATCTTAACATAAAACTAAAGAAGTTGACATCTTATAAAAACATTTTTCATAAAGAGGCATTTAACTGGATCAAGAGGGATTTTCCATTAATGAAACTTTGGGTCGTTACAACATTCCCCCCTTAAGAAATTTCGCCCTCGAAATTTTCCTTTTCCCACACTAAAACAAATGTGGGTAACTTAGCTTCATCATATCCTCCGACTCCCAAGTTGCTTCTTCAAACTTGTGGTTTCTCCACAACACCTTGACGAGGGGCATTGTCTTATTTCGTAGAACTTTTTCTCTACGATCTAAGATCTTCACTGGTTGCTCCTCATAAGAAAGATCGTCTTCTAATTGTACCACCTCGGAAGAGAGTACATGTGAAGGATCTGGTATGTACTTACTTAAGAGGGATACATGGAAGACATCATGCACCTTGGCCATAGTAGGTGGAAGTGCTAGTCGATAGGCCACAGCCCCAACACGATCAAGAATCTCGAAGGGGCCGATGTACCTTGGACTTAACTTCCCTTTCTTTCCAAACCTCATGACCTTATTCCACGGAGATATGCGTAAAAACACCATGTCTCCGACTTTAAACTCAAGGTCTCGTCGACGATTATCTGCATAACTCTTCTGTCGACTTTGGGCTGCCTTGATATGCTGCTGAATGGTTTTCACCTTCTCCACCATTTCTTCGACCATTTCTGGTCCAAGCAGCTTACGTTCACCGACCTCATCCCAACATGCTGGTGTTCTGCACCTTTTCCCATACAGGGCTTCATATGGTGCCATTTGGATGCTCGAGTGGAAACTATTATTAGAAGAGAACTCAACTAGAGGAGGATGTTGATCCCATCCTCCTTTAAAGTCCATTGAGCACGCTCTCAACATATCCTCAAGTGTTTGGATAGTCCGCTCGGATTGGCCATCAGTTTGAGGATGATAGGTCGTACTGGAGTTTAGTTCAGTATTCAGAGCATGTTGAAGACTCTTCCAAAACTTAGAGGTAAATCTTGGATCTCGGTCAGACACAATAGATAGTGGTACTCCATGCAACCGTACCACTTCCCTGATATATATCTGTGCCAGTTGATCCAAAGAGAAATCCTCTCGAATAGCAATGAAGTGTGCAGTCTTTGGAAGACGATCCACAACAACCCAGATTGCATTGTTGCCTTTGGATGTCCTTGGAAGTCCAGTGACGAAGTACATGGTGATGTTATCCCATTTCCATTCTGGTATGGGCAATGGTTGCATCATCCCCTTAGACTTCTGCCTCTCTACCTTCACTTGCTGACACACCAGGCACTTTGATGTATAATCAGCGATCTCCTTCTTCATATTATCCCACCAAAAGTTTTCTCGAAGATCTCGATACATCTTTGTGCTCCCTGGGTTAATAGAGAAATTTGAACTATGTGCATCATCCAAAAGTTCCTTCTTCAGCTCCGAACTTGATGGAACACATAGTCTTTTCCCAAACCGCACAATTCCTTCTTCATTAACATTAAACTCCGAGGATTTCCCCTTTTTGATAGCTTCCACTTTTCCTTGAATTCCCACATCATCCTTTTGAGCATCCTTTAACCTTTCCAAAAGAGATGGTTGAGCAATCATTTGTGAAAGGATTGATGATGTTCCCTTCTTTATGATTCCCACGTCCATCTTCATCAAGTCTAAGAAGATTGGATCCTTCTCAATTCTCATCATTGATAGAATCGCTGGATCCTTTCTACTTAGGGCATCCGACACCTTGTTCGCTTTCCCAGGGTGGTAATGTATTGAACAGTCATAATACTTGATGAACTCTATCCATATTCTCTGGTGCATATTAAGCTCTTTCTGTGTGAATATATATTTAAGACTCTTGTGGTCAGTATATATCTCACATTTCTCTCCATAGAGATAATGCCGCCAGATTTTCAAGGCAAAGATCATCGCCGCCAACTCCAGATCATGCGTTGGATAGTTTCGCTCATGGATTTTCAACTGCCTTGAGGCATAGGATATCACTTTATCATTCTGCATCAGCACACATCCTAATCCCTTCTTCGAAGCATCACTGTATACAACAAAAAGCTCCCCACTTGTGGGTAAAGTGAGCACGGGTGCAGTGATAAGCCTCCTTTTTAACTCCGTGAAGCTTTCTTCGCATTCATCACTCCAAGAAAACTTTACTCCCTTTCGAGTTAGCTTGGTAAGAGGGTTGAACAATCGTGAGAAATTTCTCACAAATCGTCGATAATATCCAGCTAACCCCAAGAAGCTACGGATATCAGTTACCGATGTTGGCCTCGTCCATCCCTCAATTGCATCTGTTTTGGAGGGGTCCACAGATATCCCATTGCTTGTGATGATATGGCCCAAGAATGATACTTCCTTCAACCAAAACTCACACTTGTTGTACTTTGCATAGAGCTTCTCCTTGCGCAAAGTCTCTAGTACAGTTTTTAAATGCTCCTCATGGTCCTCCTTGGTTTTGGAGTATATTAGAATATCATCTATAAAGACTACCACAAATTTGTCAAGGTAATCTCTAAAGACTCTATTCATCAAGTCCATGAATATTTCTGGAGCATTGGTGAGTCCGAAAGGCATAACTATGAATTCATAGTGCCCGTACCTTGTACGAGAAGCAGTCTTGGGGATATCTTCCTTCTTCACCCTTACTTGATAATATCCTGACCGCAAGTCGTCCTTGGAGAAGTATTGTGCTCCACGTAGCTGATTAAACAAGTCATCGATTCTTGGGAGAGGATACTTGTTCTTTATCGTGATTTTGTTAAGTTCACGATAATCGATGCAAAGCCGCATTGACCCATCCTTCTTCTTGACGAAGAGGACTGGTGCACCCCATGGTGATGCACTTGGGCATATAAACCCTTTATCCAGATTCTCCTGTAGTTGTTTCTTCAGCTCTTCAAGCTCAACAACAGCCATTCTATATGGAGTCTTGGATATTGGTAGCGCCCCAGGTATAAGTTCAATTAAGAACTCAACATCTCTTCTTGGAGGAAGACCAGGAAGTTCCTCAGGAAATACTTCAGTGAATTCCCTCACAATAGGCATTTCTTCAAGGGTGGTTTCTTCCTTGGACTTAATCATCTAAGCCAAATATGCGTGCTCATAAGGCAGTAATATCCATGCTTGAGATGATGGAGCTAAAGGAGATTCATCTTCCTCCTGACACTTGTAAAGAATCGGGGGTCGATTCTCCATATGAAGTGTGATTTCCCTCTCCCGAAAATTTATGTTGGCTCTATATAAGGAAAGCCAATCCACGCCAAGAATTGCATCAAATTCCACCAAAGGGAGTATGATGAGATTTTCCAGGAAATTCAATCCACAGATTATAACAGGGGAGGACTTATACTCATGGGATGCAATGATTGCCCCATTTGCCGTACTCACCGACATCTTTACATCCATGATTTGTGGTGGTGCAGGGATTGTTCTACTAAACTTTTGAGATATAAAAGAATGTGTAGAACCTGAATCAAAAAGTACGTTCGCTATTCTTGAATGAATAACTAGCGTACCTGTCACCACTTCGTTGTCGGGATTCACTTCGGCAGAAGTGATGGCAAAGTTTCTTCCTTGTTGTCTTGGAGGTTGTTGGTTGCCTCCGATAACCCTTGGATTAGGGTACTGATTCGCAAAATGACCCGGTTCTTTGCATTTGAAGCATTGAACAACGCGTTGAGGTTCGAACGGAGCGTTCCTCCCCTCTGCGCAGCCGTGGGTCCTTCTTGCTGACAGTTAACAGCTAGGTGCCCTTCTCTTCCACACATGAAGCATTTTCTTGTCCCCCTAAGGCAATTTCTAGGGTGCTTCTTTCCACACTTTTGGCAAGTGGGGGTGCTGGAACTTCTTAGCGCCGTTGGATTTATCCATCGGACCACCAACATTGAAGTCCACCTTACGCTTCTTGTCTCCATGATACCCCTGAGATTCTCCGATCTCCATTTCAACCTTGAGGGCACATCGGACAATTTCCTCATAGCTATCAAAGTCACGGATCGCTAATGCTTTTCGCAAGCTAGGCTTCAGCCCACCAAAGAAGCGGTCAACCTTGCATTCGGGGGTAACGACAAGCCGGAAGCGTATCGTGCAAGCCTTGTGAAGTTTGCCTCGTACGCTCCCACAGATTCTTCATCTTTCTGCTTGAGGGAAAGGAAGTCCCTTTCCATCTTAAGACGGAGGGTGCGCGGAAAATATTTATCGAAAAACATCTTCTGAAATTCCTTCCATTCCAAAGCCTCGATCTCCTCCTCAGGCTTCGTATTTTTGATCAACGTCCACCATTGATCAGATTCACCCTCCATACGATAAGCCGCCAGGAGAACCTTCTCTTTTTCAGAGCATTGGAGGATGGAGAATATCTATTCAATGGAGTTGATCCATTGTTCAGCGATCGTGGGATCAGATGATCCACTAAAAGTAGGAGGCCTTTGTCTCATGAAGCTTTCAATAGCGACTTGTTCTTTATTAGGGGGGGTTGAACGTTCCTCTTGACCTGTGTTTCTATTCAAAACTTGAGTTAGCTGAGAGAGAAGCGTGACAAAGTTCGCGATTCCCTCTCCCATTGGATTGGGCATCTCATAAGTACAATCATCACACTGATCTTCACAACGGTTGTTAGCCCGAGTTCTCCTATTACCGGCCATTGGCTGGAATAAAAGAAAGTTAGGGGTAACACATAAAGGGTAATCCAAAGACAAAAGTTGATGACTTATAAATAAACTTTAATCTCTTTAACTCATGAGTCTATAGGATTCAATCCAGGCTTTTCATGATATTCCTTCTAACATATATTCTTAGGGGCATTTTTTCCCTTAATAAGGGTTCATACTAAGATTGTGAATTTATCAAAACATATCCCCCGAGAGTTTCGTAACCAAGAGTGCAGCAAGGCCCGTTGTCGTGCACCAGTTCCCATTCGAGTCTAGCTCAAAGCGGTGTTTTCAGGTTTTACCCCTAGGATACATCTGTGCCAGAGCCGCCTCTACCTGCTCGTATCCAGACATGGATGTATTTGTTCGATAAACCAATTACTTATTATTTACCAAAACTTAGGGATGTTTTTATTATGCTTAGTCTTGTATCTAAGGCTTTACTAGGGTTTCCTAATCCCAAAAATAACTAAACCTATCCTCTGATACCAACTATGACAACCCTGCTTTTTAATACAACTTAAGCATGCTTTATTACATAAAACTTCATTTGATCCAACAAAGAAGATCGAGAGGTTTAGTGTCTTTGGGGATTAGGATCATTACATAAAAACTTTAAACTTGAAATACAACATCTTTATTGAAAACTTCCTTTACATGACCACTACATTCCTTCGTACTTAGCATTGCATGAGATAACCTGAGGACATGCATAAGAAAAGGGTGAGCTATAAAGCCCAGTAAGGGAGTAAACAATGAATAACATGAGGAGTGAAATACATGTTAGGCAATAGGCATATCAATAGAGCATAATAGAAACATGAACATAAAGGCATGATAAAGCGTGATAATCATAACATGGAAATGTGGCAACAACACTTAACATTGAATTAGCATGAGCCAAGGCTCATTGCACATGGAGCATGAGTAAACCCTCATTGCACTTGAAGCACGAGTAAACCCTCGTTTCACTTGAATTAGCATGAGTCAACACTCATTTCACATGATGTATCATGATACTATACTTTACCCAATGCATTGGAGCGCTATAAAGGGCGCACCCTTCTTAAACATTTCATTTCATGCATAAGTGTGCCACATGGATCATAAAACATGGATTCATAAAACATAATCATTTCTTCCATGATAAAGCAATGTGGAATTCATACATGATACTTTATAATCAATATGTAAATGTGCATAAAGGTGAATACCCTTGATGGAGAAATGGGCATGGTATTCACTACACAAATACATTGGCTTAGAAAATCGGTGCGATTTCGGCAGCGTAACGGCGTGACATAAGAATTCATAAAAAAGGTTGATGAGAGAGAAAGGGGTTCCTCATCATATTTACATGTAATTGACAGTAATTAGATCATATATTTACATGTCCCGACAATAGAAATGGAATTTAGATTCATGATACAAAAGTATTGCTTGAATGTAAAAGAAGAGAGAGAAGTTCCTTTCGGAATTTCGGCATAGTAACGGGTGTACATGGGAGGAATTTAATGAGAGAGAAAGGGGTCTCCCATCATTCAAACAATAATAGGGCAGTATGGGAGAGGTGCGAAACCATACCCCAACATTCATAATTGAAATTAAAAGGGCAATACAACTTAATGAAAATTGACAAAAATGAGAAAGGAAGAAAACCCCTTACTTGAAAGTGTGCTTCCAAAGGCTAGAGAGAGGCTTGTGAGAGGCTTCTTGGGAGCTTGGGGCACCTTGGGAGGATTCTAGAGAGATTAGGGCAGAGGTTGGACTAAATCCAAGGGATTTTAGTGAGGAGGAAGTGGGAGCTAGGGTGGGTTTATATAGGAAAGGTGAGAGAATTCTTTATTATTTAGGTTTGGGACCCCTTATATTAAAATAATCCAAACCACAAACCATTCCATGGTATTTGCCCATGGTTTCTGGAAAAAGAAAGAGGAAAACAATATTTTACAAGGCCAAGGTCCGAACTTATTAAAAAATTAGGGTAGCTTATGTGGGGGTGAGTCACACTCCCATGGAAATTAATTTAAAAAGGCAAAGTGTTGAATAAGTCTTGAGGGCTCCATTAATGCTTTGAAAAGTGAGTCAAACAAACCCAAAACCTCATTATTTTAATGATAAAACACATATTGGCCGAACATAAGGATTATGGTATTTTATTACATCACAATTTGGTCATTATGATGTCATAAAACACAGTATATATTTAAATGGTATTTAATTTTTACCCAAAAATTTGACTGTCTCAGAAAATTATGAAAAATTCACCGTTGGATAATTTCGACGTCCTGATTCCAAAAAAAATATTTATTTTATCTAAATAATTTTCTAAATATGTTAATTTTCACTTTTAAAATAAAAACCGACATTTATAAAAAATTCACGGGTTTTGACAGAAATGGCTTTCAAACCTTAATAAAAATTTTAATTGCATTCATAAAATTATAAGATCATTTATATTTAATAAAAATTAATTTAATATTAATAATAAAATTTATTAAAATATTATTTAATTCAAAAATCCTTTAATTTAATAAAATATAATTCATAATTAAATAATAACTAAAAACACCATTTGTACTTTAAAAACTAATTACAATGTATCAAATATATATATATATATATATTCATTATTATACACAAAAAATAATGTACATGAACATGATGCTACTTATTTGTTACATAACCCCTTAAAATAGCCGCATATGACCTAAGGGTAAGGTGCGCGATGGTGACAGACTCTTGGGGCTGCTCGGATAACATCGCTCGAGTGGTAATCTCTATCAACTTCCATTTTTTCCGTAGACGATCACGTTCGAGCTTGACTTGATGAAGCTCAGCTTGGGCTTGGTCAAGGGCAAAGCCCAAAGACGCCACCTCTTTTCCGAGCTCCGACAAATGGGCTTCGTAAGGGGCAATTTTACTGGATGAGGCCATCGCTTCCTTTGTCTGAGTAGAAATGGTTTTGTTAAAGCCTTATATTTATACTACTCAGATGATCACTGTTCACCGAATATAAAAGTAACGGTCACAAATCTTAACATAAAACTAAAGAAGTTGACATTTTATAAAAACATTTTTCATAAAGAGGCATTTAACTGGATCAAGAGGGATTTTCCATTAATGAAACTTTGGGTCGTTACATGTAATCACGCCAATGTAATTAGTAATGCACCGGCTCCGGTCTAGAGGGGTTGGGGCATTACAGTTGGTATCAGAGGAAGTTTAGTAGAATCCTTGGGAACTAGATTTAGAAAATGTAGGTTAGGGGACAAATCCCTAAGATAGTATTTGGTGATAAATAAATAGAAACATACTATAATTTTGGTAAGGAATATATTATGTGGAACTTTCTAGAAAATTCATCCCTGTCTGGATACAAACAAGTAGAGGTGGCTCTCTCACAAATGTACCTAGGAGTGAAAACTACGACAAGGAGTTTCAGGTTTAACCCAGGGTATTTTAGTACACGAAAATGGGCCTTGTTTCACTCTTGGTTTGACAGTCCTAGGGGATATGCTTAGGATAATTCACATTTTATTTTCCCTCCATTATGAAGGATGTATGCCCCAATGTGACCAAAGAATATGGTAATAGGATTTACGGTGTTTAAATTTTTGCTATGTGCTATACCATTTTTAGAGTTATAGAGAGTTCATAATTTTATGAGATAATATATAATATGTAAATTGATTAGAAATGGCACCTATAAGAAGGAAGAAAAACTTCACCAATGCATGTGATGCGAAGCGTTAGAAGAATCATATCTCTATTTGTATGAAGACATATTTTCAAAGGAAGATTTTCTCCCAAGTATCCTTATCATATGAGGAAATAATATCATGTGTTAACAAGGTATGTAAAGACTTCTCTAAGTCCTATGGATTTGAAGGGACAAAAAATAACGAGAGTGTGGCAGAGAATTACGGGGTTAAAGGGAAGAAGGGAAAGATGTGTTTTCCCACAAGTGAAAATTGTGGAAAGAATCACCTTGGTAAATGATTGAAGGGGATATGTGTTTTCTATCAGTGTTGAGAAAAAGGACACCACGTTCGTGATTTCAAGGGTTATAAAATGGTTTCCAATGTACACTGCTTCAACTGTAATGATATGAGACACTATGTGAATCAATGTCCCAATCATCAAAGGAATATACCCCAAATGGTGATTTTGGATAATGTTCAAGTTATTATGATACCACAGATGAAGTATAATGATTAATATTCCTAGTCAAGAATCATTTCATTCGAATATTTTTTTAGTATTGTACTAGTTTTAAAAATTATGAGATTTATAAGTATTTTACTATAATACAATTTGTTTTAAGGACTTTTGGTCATATGATGAATGGTAAAAGAGAAAAGTGATTCAGTAGAAAGTTAAACATTTAATAAAACAAATGATTAAGGGAAAGACCACCCTTAATATATATATATCTCATGTTGAGATAATGATGAAGAAATGATTGATTCAGATAAGTACTAACTACCCTGGAACTAATTATTAACTTGTTAAGAAGTGGTCTATGCTATCATCAATGGAGTTTACAGAACTTTTTGGATTTAAGGAACATATCCAATAACATGTATCTTACTTAAAGAATACAAAGGAATTCATGTTTCCAATGTGGTTTTTATGTAAATTCAAGTTATTACCATATTTTATGAGAATACATGATTATGTTATTCCTATTTTTGGAATGTGAATTTTAGAGATGATTCTTGTTAATTAATGTTTAATGATAAGTTAAACTTAAAAATTTAGAGGCCTTCATTATAATGTGTTGAATAATTATATTTTAGAATTATTAACCATTTATGAAATGGTTTATGTTGATCATTGTATGAGATTTTAGAGGTTAATTTATTAATTCACCAAATGGGGTAACCCAGGCTATGTGATGAGGTATAGATAGATAAACTACAATAAAAGGATGAGTTTATAAGTAGAAAGGTATATTTATACTCCTACAAAGTGGAATAATTCCTCAACTCAAGGAAAATAGTTTTAAATAAAAAAATTTCCTATAAACATTATCATTGACAATATCTATGATTTTTTTAGTTTAAAGTTTTGTAGTAATCAACATTCATTTGAACATGTCCTCTATCATGTTCCATCAGAAATTCATAGTTATATTTATCTTCCATGTCTAGTTTTTTTTCTTTTAAAAATGTCACCTCATTCAAAAGCATACTTTTTGGGGTGACCACCTCATCTCCATTAACATTTTTTAGGATGATATTTTATTAGCCCTATTTCTGATGTGGGTTTCCATTAGAGAATTCTGAAGTATTAACCATTAACTTTTGAAGTTCAATTTCAAATTTCAAGGATGAAATTTCTACGAGGAGGGGATAATATAACATCCCAAGAATTTACAAATAGATTTAATATAGAATGCATGGATAACTGTGTCTCTAATAACACCACTTTTTTATAAACTAGCCAAGTAAACATATGTTTGTCACTTCTGTGATGTGAATTTTGAAAATCTGACATACACGCTTGCGATGAGTAAGTTATTTGGAGTTCGATAAGGAAAACTTAATTTTTGGTGAATAGTAACCTATCCTTATGAATAATAACATACCCTTATGAATAATGATATACCCAAATGAATAGTAACCTTACCTATGAAAGTATATAAATAATATTCATGTTGGAGTAAAATATACCTATGTTTTGGAATAAGTAAATAAATGTTTAAATTTTTTTTAAAATAAATTATGATTTAAATAAATATTAAATTATTCATATTTAAAAAATTATTTTTGCAAAATGGACTTCATTTTTGGATTCTACATGTTGAAAAATGGTTGGGATGAATTTTTGGGTTTTTTTTGAAATACTTGAATTTTTTATGAATATTGAAATACCCCAATTTACAAAATAAGCTAAATACACTAATTATAGAGCCATTTATGATGTTCCAATAATGTAAGACCAATTTATTCGTGTTAACATGATAAAATTACTGTTATTTGTCATGGAAGACTCATTATTCCTTGTCTTGTGGAGGAATAATAAATTAATGAATATAAAATTGAGAAATCCACTCTCCCCTCCACTATAAACCCCCATCACTCCCACTTATCTTAAATCCTCTCATGACTTGTGCCTTCTCCAAATTCATTCCAAATATCCTCCCAACCTCCTCTACCACGTCCATCAAGCCTTTGTCTCATAAAAAGACCAAAACCTCTCCCTTAAATAGGCTCTCAAGGAATTTTGGTTCAAAAGGTAAATTCCTCTTTTCAATTATTTGTCTTTCCTTTCAAGTTTATTTGTTTTATTTTTTCTATTATTACCTCTCCTTATCAAAATGTTGTGATGAATCTAGTACCTTACATGTACTAGAATTTTTTCATGATAGTGGAATAAGTTATCATCATATCTTCCTTTTACCTTCTTTTATACTAGTAGGGAGAACAGCATCCGAGATGTGTCAATTTATTACATTCAAGGATGATGGGATTTCAATTTCTATTATCATTCTCAATTTTGTTCATGAAACCATTCTTGTTATGGTTGAAACAGATTATTATATATGTAATATACCACATTTAAGGTTCTGTAATCCCTTTGTACAAATGGTATTATGTTTTAAAGAAAAATGAGTTTGTTGTAATCAAAACCCACAAATTAAATGAAACAGTTATCATTAATGTTCTATATAATAATTCATCCTCCTTCCATGTAACCAAGTTATATAAATGGATACTAACACCTATATATGATCATAAATAATAAGAAAATTAAAATCTAGAGATTAACATCCATTCCATATGAACACCATTACTTAAGAAGAAGTGAGCCCTTTATGAAAATCATGAAAACAAACACTCTGAAGAGACAAAATTCGATACTATAACTTATCAATAAGGAAATAAATGAACTAAATATAATTATGATAAATTAATTAATTTCCAATATGTTATGAATTAAGTTATTAATGAGTATAATTTCATCTTCCAGGTTCTTAATTTCAATAGGGGAACACATTCAGATTTAAGGTAAGGGATAACTTAACTCAATTTCCATTCATTGAGTTAAAATCAATGTCATTGGTTTTTTATTTTACCAGAATATGTGTGAATGACCTATGATTTTTTTACTCTATATATCCACTTTTATTGTGTGGGTTTATGTTTGTCACACATAATTATTTCATTCATTTGTCCTCAATCTAATGATATGTTATTGGCAAGGGTTTTTCCATCTCACTTCCATATTTGTGAGATATTCCATTTTCACAACTATTAATTGGGGATGGTGTACGTATACTGCCTATAAATTTTTCATACCATTAATTTATTTATTTTAATTATATTAAATGTATCATTTCATAAATATTAATTTCGAGGAATAGGGTTCAATTGATTACAAAGCAGGGAGTATTTGTTTACCAGAACATCAATTTTCTTTTGGGTTGCTCTTATTCTCTATTCACCTCAAGGAAATTATTATTTATTCCTATGTAATCCTCATAAATTTTTTATTTATGTACTATAGATATATTTACCAATCATAATCCTTATTTATTTTTTTGGAATTTACATGTTTTAAAATAATCTTTCAAAAATTCTCTCAAAATGCAAGCTTGATTCAAGGAACATCGAAAATTATTACCTATTTTGATGTTCACTATATAATCTGTTTTAAGCCATGTTTATATTTTTTAAGTCACACATTTTAAATTATATTTTGGTTCATTTATGGTTTTATGTAATAAAACGTACCTCGGTGCTTTAAAATCAATGTAATTAATTACTTAAACCGCCCTAAAATGTTTTAATTCTAAATCTTCTTTAAAATCACTTTTTACATAATTTCACTTCAGTAGGACATAATTTATTCCTCAAATGTAATCTCAATGTCCTTACCTATTATTTTCGGGTATATACTTGTTTAAAACCATATTTATAGAAAATATAAATGATTTACCAAAAGAACTCTTCTTTCCAAAGATAAATAGATTTTTCTTCTCACACATTAACTTTTTGAGATATAAGCATTGTTCACCACTTATTTCTTTCTTTTATTTTGGTATCTCATATCGAGAGTCTCCTTATTCTCATGATATTATAAGGCATTATGATTTGAATGTTTCAAGGTGGTATGGGACACTTTGTAATGTTTAAGGATTATTTCCTCCTGAATTTTTCAATGGTCACATTTAAAAGTATCTTTATTTAGGTCAACATTCTTTGATGAATCTGTATCCTAAAATATATACAGATATTGTGAAGGAATATTTTACTTGTATTAAATCTATTAATAAACAATTATTTGGACATACAGCAGTGGTTGGGGCCCGTTATATCCCCTCGATGCATCGATTGGTCTCATGAGACAAATCAGTTGGCGACAAACCCTTCGAGTTTGTTTCCAAAAATCAGACGGGTTTCTACCCACATACTTATACTGTTTCGATGGTATTGTGGTATCATGTGACATATACATGATGTCTAATTAATAAGAATTCTCTTTATTCATGTTTAGTTTTTACTATCCATGAGGTATTCAATATGACAAAATGGATGCAGTATCATTCTCAATTTATTAATGGTGTGAGTTTTTCATTTTTTTATCATGCCATATTGAATATGCCTAATTTTTTATGATACAATTACTATTGATTCATGATTCTGATATTTTTACCCTTACCAGGAATTTGAGATCACCCATTTCAGTTTTTTACCTTCAACATTTTATTAAGAGGAGACCATTTATTGAGTTCTCATGGATTCATTGTTTTAGTTTTTGTTATGTGTTGTATTTTGTTACCTTTCCCAATGTAATATGAGTTACATGTTTGTATCTAGTTTCTTTAAGACTACTAAAATACTCGGTCTTTTGGGATTTGATTCCTTTTAATCATGCCAATGCAATTAGTAATGCACCGGCCCGGTGTAGAGGTGTCGGGGCGTTACAAGGAAGATGTTTATCTTTATAGACAACTAAGGTCGATGGTTCCCCTTTAAACTCAATGAATCAGTGTTATCCCATTCATAGAACCCCTATGTGTCTTCACCATATTTTCTTTTGGGGACCCACACCTCATCAATGTTATATCACAATCGAGGGGGTACCAACCCCGAGTAGAGGACCCACACCTCATCTGAGATCACATACAAGGGGGTGTCAACTCAAAAAATATAATACCCATGTCTCAAATGGGTTTGGAGGGGGGGGGGTACTACTATATATTTACCAAGGAAGTGGTGGACCCATGCCCTAAACTATACATTCCATCAGGTGGTACTATCCTCAATGATTATCTAGATTTCAAACTCGATTCATGACATCATCCATTATTTCATGAAGAAGATAATTGATCACGCCCCCACAAGATCTGTATCATATATCAAAAAACATATCATCACCATATCCTTTGCATTATTATTCCTAGGAAGGACTATATATAAGACCCATTTTGTGCTTAAGGAAGGAGATAAATGATATAGAAAGTACTATAATAAGTATATGATGGATCCTTTTTAGGTACATACGGTGTACTTCTAAGTTAAAGACTGCATTTCCTAGTGCCCACATAAAATATAAAATTCCATGTACATGATTTTGGTTCTAAGAAACATATGTGAGGGACCACCCAAGATTTTTTAGCTTGTACTTATTTTTCATAATGAGATGTCCAGCTAGAGTATAATATTGTGTCGGCCAAACCACATAGTTGTGTGATAATTAACTTTGTCAATAACTCTCGTTGTGGAAACACATGGACTAAATAGTGTGAATTCCTTAAGAAAATAAGATGCATAGTCAAAAACATTATAGAAAGTCTATCTTCTACTCAATGATTCACTATGATGCAATGATCTACCTTTATTTTCACCGAGAATCCCATATGATGTATTCGGAAAAGTTGAAAGCTTATTGGGAATCAATTCTATCCTCAAATCACTAAAAAAATATGGATTTTTTTACTCACATAATCGTTTCATCATCAAGGTTTCCTCCCTCTTAAAATCCTCAAGTATATCCTTAATTAAATCCCATTATCACATGAATATTCCACCAATAAATAAATATTCATTGATGTAGAACATGAAACAAAAATCTATGAAGATGCGTAGTGAATTGGTCCATGGAGAAGGTTGAATCACTTACCAAAATCAATGTTTGGTGATGAAATCACAATGAACATAGGGATAAAACCGTAAATCATAGAACTGAATAGGCCATAATTTCCATGCGTGATTTTTCCCTCATTCATGGGGAATAAATTGGCAAAAAGTGAGGGAATATAAATTTCATGAATGAATGGTTCAATTAGAATATAATTAGATGGAAACAAAATTTATCCCACCATGTATGGGTAAAAAAGAAACAAAATCATGAAGATAATTTTTCCATGCTCAAAATAAAAATAATAGGGTGAGAATCCTAAAATAAATAACCCTACCTCATCATTGGATAAATCATTGATGAAGAATAATTTAATGTTGATGCTGTTGAAAAGTTTCCTTGAATCAGATTAATGATCCAAAATCACTCCTCGATTGCTTCTTATGAGATCTCTCTACAGTGTATATCAATTCTCAAGGTTATGTGACCAACCCTAGAGAATTTTTATATGTAGGATCAATTATGAAGTTTCTATGTTAAATAATCTAATTCAACCATTAAATCAGTTATTTTATTTAAATATTTTAATTTATCTAATATCTACCCATAACATCACATTAACCCAAGGTCTAATGTGAATAAACCTTAAGTTGGACCCAATGTAAAACTAATGTTCTAAATTCAATAACAGTATTTGTTTCCCTATCCGAGACTCTATTGAAGGAGAAAAACCATTATTTATGAAAATATGTATCTACATGTTTTAATATTTTTAATATATCTATTCTGGATACATGTGAATCCCATAACACCATTTCAACTCTACATAGAAACCCAAAATAAAATATATAAATATTTAATGGGTCAAAATGTAAAAATTAATGTAGAAACATTCTCCCCTCCTTTATGTTTTTTACCTAGAAAATCAAGGACTATGTTAAAATGTGACGGTACTAATCCCACAATTGGTTCTCATGTTACCATGAGCTCTCATGGAGGTTTTGATACTTATAAATAACTTACATCAATGAAAGGATTAACCGGTAAAGGATAGTATCTTTCCAATTTTCAATGGACACTATGTACTCCCAAAAGGTGTCTCTATCCGTGGAATATGATTTTACCTAGTAAATAATTTGTTATTGGCCATTCATTTATCTCCTCAGTTGAGACATGTATATGAATTAATACATCTAGTCCAACATAGGGATAGATATGGTTGTTATGAACCCTCACCAACCCTAAATAATATTTGGAAGGGTTTGATGGACTTTGCATATATATTTAAACCTCTAATAAAACTCTAAAAACCTTGAAATAGAGAGACTATTTAGAACACATGGTCACTCTATTTAAACTCCAAGGGTCTATGATATCATCTCATGTAATATTTTTATCAACTATGAGTGGTATTCATTCACTCTATGATCACATAACCTTTCTCTATTTCAATTTTCACCAGCCATGATCCCGTAAGTGATGAATAATTTATTTTCATCCAGTAGAAGGGTTACCTAAAGGGTATACCATGTAGAAACTAAAATGGGTTCATATTGAGAGTGGTTTGATAACTATTATTGTATAATTACTCTACTATTATAATGTAATCCTCCCAAATTTTAATGAAGTCCAACACATAGGTGTAACTCCCAGAGTTTTTATGAATCTTTTTTTCAATTAAGTCATTTTTTGATATATTTATTTGAAAAATATATCAATTTAATATTTAATTATATAATAAACCAAGTTAAGATTATTCTATATTCAACACTGTCATATCTTGCATCACACGTGACATTGATTAAAAAAAATAGTGATATATTATTAATATAGTTATGTAAATGTTAATGTTAAAATATAGACATTATAATAAGAAAAATGAACAGTATTAAATAATTTTTAAATATTAATTATAATATTTTTACATAAAGGAAACATATTTATTATATATATATATATATATATGGTAAATCCTTTATATGTTTGAAAATACTATTTTCTCCAAAAACCGGTTTCTATATCTTTTTGTGAATGATAATAAAAATAATTTTTGATAAATTTTGAATTTAATTTGATAAAATAAAATTTATTTTTTAATTGATAATGTAAAAATAATGTTAGGTTGAATTTTTGGGTTTTTTCTAAAAAGTTTTATTTTTCGATGAATAGTGAAAAAATAATGAATTTTAATTGAAAAATGTCTTTTTATTTAATTTATTAATATATCAAAATTATATTTTAATTTTAAATTAAATTATATTAAGTTCAATTTTAAATCTATAAATCCCATTTAGGTTTTTATATTCAATTTTACATTAAAATTATACATAAAAACATTGTAAACTTTTGATTTTTTTTCGTTTAAAAAACCGCTTTCTCGACACGTATGTGGAATTAATTTTAAATTAATTTTTTCCACTTATGTGATTAGAATTTTGAAAAATGTATTCAAAATTAATAATAATAAAATTTTTAATTTTTAATAATATGAGATTAATTTTTGACTAATGTGATCAGTGAATGAAATTAAAAATTAATTACAACGATTATGGTAAAAACAAGATTACTTAGTCATTATACTTAGAATATAAGGTGTAAAAATTACCCAAAAATTTACCAAACAAAAATTTATGAAATTATTTTGATCTTATAATTCATAATTCTCGAACATTAACCATTTTTATAGTATCTTTATAAAAAATGTGGGTGGAATTCTCTCTTTCAGAAAATTACAAGATTTCTAGTCACCTCCCTTATAAAAGTCCACCCTTTCCCCTATTTTCACACCTATAAAGCCCTTTGTATTAGAAAATAACTATCCATATATCTTCAAAAATTGAATCACCTCATCTTATAATCCTTACTTTGGGATTAAATCAATCCAAAGAAGAATTTTGGTGCAAAACAAAAGGAGGTACTCAAAAAAGAGGTAACGTTCATCAATATATGTTTATATTTTATTTATTCTTCAAATACTTAAAATTATTATTATATAATATTTATATAAAAAATCAGAAAATTTAACATAATTATATATTGTTATGTTTATTTTATTACCTATAACACCACACACTTCCATCAAATGGGTTATATAATCATCGTTCATGTGTACGATAGACTACCGCCCCACGAACATGTGTCATTCGTTTTTCCATGACCTCTTCTAAAAGTTGGGAATAATGATGGAAATAAAATTTATATATTATATTTAGTATTTTTATGATGTTATTATTATTTTTTAATTGTTATGTAACACATACCCTCATGCTTTCCATTTTATGTGAATACTATAACGTTTTTCATGTGTATGGAAGACGACCCCCTCATGAAGCGATGTGATTCCTTCACACTTCACATGGAATTTATTATATATGAGTTTAACAAACATATGTTATATATATTATATAAAACTATTCTATAATGTTAATATATCTTATAATTTTATTTTTTTAATATGATAATAAAATGGAAAAAAAGTTCATGTATACGTAAGACCTTCCATCTCCATGAATAGTGTATCTCACTTCCAATTTTAATATTTTATATATTATTATAAACAAATATTAAATGTTTATATTTCTGATATTTATATCATTTTTATGTTTTTGTATATGATGAAATTATTATCTAATTAAGAAGACTAAGAATAACAATTTAAAACATGTATGAAAAAACAAAGCGGTTGTTACCCTAAAAGTAAAATTAACATGAAATTGTTAAAAAATGAGTAATATAAAGTCATAAGTAAATTATATATGTAATTATAACTATAAATATGGTTATTTTATATTTTTTAATAAAATTTTATTTATTATATAGGAGGTTTGAATGAGTATGACAAGAATTAAGACTTAAAGTAAGGGAATTTGGTCTCCATTTTCCTTCTTTGAGGCACATTTATTTTTATGAGAATATATTCATTTAAGAGGTGAATATGATACCAATTTGAGAATATATTCATTTGGAATCTCCTAAGATATGATTTATAAGGAAATAAATAACATAATCCATTAATGCATAACATAGTAATAAACATATAATTGTGGCATACACATAAACATATAAAATTTGTTGTCAAGGATACCTACTAAGACTATCATAACTTGTTAGTCTTGGTCTATGACTGATGTACCTACTTCATGAATGGGATAAAAACCTATATACAATATTATTTTCAGGATTGGGCTATAACCTATGCACCCTCTTACTTTCAGGCATGAGATACAACCTATGCACCTATATATTTTCTAGCTTGGGATATAACCCACACAACTAATTATTTTTAGTCTTAGGATTCAACTTATACAACTTAATATTTTTATTCTTGGGATATAACCCATGAAGTTTCTTATTTTCTATCTTATGATATAACACATGGACCTTCTTATTTTTAGGTGTGGGTTGCAACCCATTTACCATATCGATTCTGGGCATGGGATACAACCCGTGTACCTTATTATTTTTGGTATTAGGATAAAATGTATGTAACCTTTTATCTCATATACCATTTATCATTTCCTAATGCACTGGAGAAAGATATAGGTCCCACCCATCACATAAAAAAATCATACATACATGTGCCACATGATAATGAAACTTTCATCTTATCTTGACCTATAAAAAGAGATGGATTTCATAAACAAAAATCATAACCCATGAAATGAAATTTGTATCATTAAAATTTTATCACAACATAACCAATGGAAAATAGATAGGTTTCCTAGTAATATCATTAAAGCATTACTCCTGAAAAGAAGTAGGATTCGAAAGCATATAACCCATGGAAGTGAAACAAGTTTCATAAGAATCATTCCATAAAAACATAAACCATTAATGTAATAATATATATGGAACCCTTGAATCATATCTCCATAAGGGCATGAGTAACACCAACAAATTTAGTCTTAGATAGAAAATATTTTTGAAATATCTTTTGAAAACAATTTTTGACGAAAAAATCCTTTCCTCTTGGAAAATGTTTTTTAAAACATAAAAAATTTTAAAAATATTTTCCTTAAAATAAAGATTAAAACATATAAATAAATCTTTTAAAAAAATTTAAAAAAACTTTCCTTGAAAATTTATAAAATAAGGTTGAAAACAATTTGAAAACCATTTTCCTTGAAAACTTATAAAAAAAGATTGTAAACATTTTGAAAGAAATTTCTTGTAAAAGGATTTGAAACAATGAATTTACATAATATTAGGTATGTATTTTATTTAATTATATTTAATCAGGTAAAGGAAGCATCAAGGGAATGTTGTTCAGGATGGAAGGTATGTACATACATGCCAAACATTCATTTTCCTACCTAAAATGTCCAAAAAACTATATTGATCAGAAAATGAAAAAAATATTAATCATAATTTTTTTAAATGTAAAACATGGTTAAAAATACATTAAACATCATTTTATAAAATTAAAGAAAATTGAAAACACTTTTAGAAATCACGGTTTTGAAAGAACACATATTTTTGACCGAATTGAGAAATAAAGTTGGATTTTCATAAAACCATTTTCTTAATTATCTTAAGTACCAAAGATTGGGAAAATGGTGTTGTTAAATTTATACATCATGAATATCAATTGGGTAGAAAAAATTATTAGTTTTCTTGTGATATGGATCATAATATTTAAACAATACAAGCATAATCATAATTTTTTTGATAAATGATGAGTTTGCAATAATAAATTGTTACCATTTTGGTAACTTTAATTAATGATAGATATAATAACATTTAATGAAGCTTAAAATATTATGAATATAATGTGATTCATAATATGAAATTTAAAAAGGCATTATATACACCTCATATAAAAATATAGGTGCAAGACATGGAATGTGTCTCAAAGAGGGAAAATTGAGACATAATTACTTTACCAATTTCGTAACATTTGAAACATAAAACCCATGAAATAAATATCATAAAATGGACAATTAAATACCCATAAAATTCAGTATAATAATTATAGAATACATCCATGGGTAGTATAAACACCACACAAACTAAATCAGTGGTGATTAAGGCATATATCTCGTTGAAATAAAAAGTGAGATTGAATCCCATTACTTTATGTCTTGACTCTCATTGTTACCCATTTGTTAACAATTCTATGTTTAGGTTTCATTTTGAGTAATATCTGCTTTGTTCTTTGCATTTTTCTTAATTTGTTATATCTTCAGTTCTTATAGTTATATCATGATTTAACGAATTTAAACCATGATATAAATATAAATTATATTCATTATATTTTTATTATAATAACCCATATAATATATATATATATATATAATAGAATACACAGTTCACGGAGATAGTAGGCCATACATACGCATGAGTGCCATTTTTGTTTTATTATCGTATAGAAAGAAAGAAAATTAAATATATGAATATATGTATATAATATAATTAAATTATAGTTATTATGTCATATATATATATATCATATTAGTTCACTAGAGACATTTTCAATACATTATATGAATTGTGTGGACAAATCACCTCGCTTTGAGTGGGTGGTAGTCCACACTTCCTCAAATAAAATTATCTTATTTACCCAAGATGGAATGCATAAAGTTATGTTATAAATAAAAATTAAATAAGAATATTGAAATTATAAATATAATATATATCCTATATAAATATATTATCCATCATAATTTCCACAATTATATGTGTTAAATGAAAAATGAACAATCAAAATTTCGTAAGGTGGTAGTTCACCATACACATAAACAGTATGTTTGTTACCCATTAGATGGAAGTGTGTGTATGTGTAAGTAAATACCTTATAATAAAAAAATACTAATACATTTAGTAAACTAGTGTTGTTATACAATCATAGAATAATAATATTTGAGGGAGTGAAGAATGTATTGAAAATTAAAGGATCTTAAGGGAAGATGTTACTTCTTAATGAGTTATATCCTTTTAGTTTGCACCAAAGGGATACCCTGTAAGGATTTATTCGAAATGGGATGACTAAAGGAGGAAAGAAGAGTTTTGGGGAGGGTATTTTAGTAGATAATTTATGATACTAAGTGGTTTTAGTGGTGTGAAGAAGTTGTAGGAGAGGCGGCCTTTTTATAGTCGAGGAGGAGTGGCGCTCTTGTAATATTTTGACAATTGAATTCTACACACATTTTTTACATGTCAAGTATATCCAATAATGGATATAATTATATAAAATTGAGGATATGGACAATATATGGCCATATAATGGCTATTGGACAAGATTATATTTCTTTTTGTGTCTTAAATTTAAGGTTTAATACTTTGTTGACCAAATTTTTCCCTTAATTATTGTGATTAATTTTAATCACAATCACTATTTTATGGGTCAAAAACTAAGTTGAAATTATTATACCATATATATTATTTTGATTTAGAATATTTATACTATTTTCCCAAATTTCAATCACATAAGTGACATAAATTAATTTAAATTTTATCCTATAGTCCGGTCGATAATGTTAGTTTTTAAAGTAAAAACATTGAAATGTTTGATATGTTTTTATATTCAATTAAAAATTAAAATTGATTCAACTAAACAAAATTGGGTATATTGGTAGAAATATTATCTACTTAAACATTTTAAAAAAATTAATATATAATTCATCATTATAAATAAATTACATAAAAATTAAATTTTGAATTAAAATTTAATATTTTAACTATTCATTAAAAAAGGAAACTTCCCAAAAAAATACCAAACAATTTACCAAAGCCTAATTATTAGGTTCAAATTTTAAACATGATGTTTATTTTGTCATATGATATCTATAAAAGGTCCAAAAAGTGGATTTAAAATGAGTTATCCATTAAAAGGGAGTAAAAATGCCATAATAAAAATGCTGGGTTTAAGCCAAAAATTGGGTTTGTTCTTATCTTATATATATAAAATCTATTAGATGAATATAAAAAATATTTTATTGAGTATATAACATATATATTACATTAATATCACTCACTAATTATAATTAATTTAATTATTTAGGGCATATCATATTTATAACCATAAAAATTGTAATATATCCCTTTATATTAAATCAATTTTCATATTCATTTATAATTAATTGGTAACCTATGAATTCACATTATATTTGTGTTAACCATATATTTTCATAAATTATTTAATACTATTCATAACCATAAATTTTAAGACTAGGTTATATCTCATTATATTAAATAATAACATTTTAGTAATATATTATTATTTGTTAAAACTCTGTCTTGTGTGTTACACAAGCCACCGTGGAAAGTCATTACTGCATGTAATGAAAGATAACCTTAGTGTTCTGTATAGATAAAGATAAAATTTATGTTGTGTGTAGTGAGAGATTAACTATTATTTTCATATAATTAAATCCAAACATAGTTCTTTAATACAAAATAAACTATATTCAGTGTTACTTGAGATGAAAAATATCAAAATAGTTAATGTAATTTGAGAGAAATAACTTAGAAAATCTCAAGGGGTTACATTATATCCCCCTTAAAATTAATTTCACCCTTAAAATTCATCTGGATTATTATAGGTTTAATACTTTAATGTTTCATTCATAGAAACTCACATCATAAAAATGAATACTAAAACTTCTATTAAGAAACTAAAGTTTGAAGCATAAAAGTTACCCAAAATAACACATACATTGGAGAACATGGGTGGAATGTGACAAAATAGACTTGGAGGAAAAAAAATAAATATTTATAAGGAGTGATTGAGGCCATCAATCAAAAATAATTGAATGATTAATGAAAATGTGAGTGCTTAAAAGTCATAAATCTGTTATGATTCAAAATGCCATTGGTTCAAAAAAAAAGGTATAAGGAAAAACTTTTCTTTCTAGATCATTTTCCTAAAGATGAATAATTTTCTTGAAAATATATACTTTCATGATTTCAGGAAAACCTCACCCATTTTTGTTCATTAATCCTCTTCATCTCTTTCTCAAAAAAGGAAGGTAAATTTTTCTTTCCTGAAGAACTAACAGATCATGAGATCAATGTTATTCCATCCAATTTGTCATTAGTTGTCATAAACACAAAGTTATTAGAATAGGTTATCCAATATGCATAAATAATCACATGGTGATATAATACATTAATCTCAAAAACATAATCTGAAGTGTAACTTAATATTTCTATAAACGGTTAATCTTATAACCCTTATGAATGGTGAAAATCTAAAAATTTAGAAATAAATTCATGAAATCAGCTTAAAATTGATCCCCCATATATCAAAAATCACCACTTGGTTGTCACATTCCAAACATTTGAATACCCTCACGGTATATTACATGAAGCATTGTAGTAACCTAAATTACCATAAATCATTTTAGAAAACATGCATCATTACTTAATCCAAAGATTACTATATATATTACTTACATACAAGAAGTTGTAAACTTAATACATGATGAAATATACTACCTTTTCAACAAATCATAAATTAGATCTAGGGTAATCAGTGCTATATAGTTTCTTTTTTTCAAATCAATCATCTCTTTATCCATTTTGAACAAAATTTTCTCAACATCTTGATCACATTTAGGGTTACCTTTCCATAATCAATATATCACATTTCTAATTCTTCCTCAACATTCAACATATACCTTTCAATCATTAATGAAAAATTATATAGAAAATACTCATATATTTCACTATTCATATAACATGATATTTGAATTCCAAAACATAAATACTTCATTCATCAAAATTTATTCTTAAACAATTACCCAGGCTTCATCAACTTATTCTTTAAAACCTATTTCCTGGAATGTTAAATATGAATCATATATTAAGGTTCCTAAACTGAAATCTAATAAAGCTTCTTATATTTAATGTAAACACTACTATAATAATTTCACATACTGTTCACATGTTATGTTCGGTCTATTTATTTCAGAATTATAACCAATACCTATACGACCTTCCAGATTCTCGTTATAAGACATTAACATGGGAAATATATTATCATAATTCCCATAATTTTCACATCCAGATCATTAAATGTTAACCATGTTTATTCTAGTTCTATCCCCTAACTAAAACTAGAAATCATAATGTTAGAATCATTTATCATATTGGGATACCATATAATCAAAAAAAATTACTTATATAGTGTCGAAATCATGGTTCCTACTTCTTAAATCTATGAAGCCTTTGAATTATCCTAGGCCATTCATAGTCATCCTTAATTTAAATCCTTCCTGATTTTTTATAAAGAGTTTGTGAATTCCCAATGCATATCCCCCAGGAGTGTTAAACCAAGTGTGCATAAAGGCTTATTGTCATGTACCTGGTTACACTGAGTTAGGACTGATGCACCATGTCAGAGTTGTTACCCCTAGGTACATCTATGCTAGATCCAAATCCACATGTAGTATCCATATATGGATTTATTTCTCAGAAACTACCCAATCATTCCTTAACCAAAATTCTAGGACATTTTCATAAACGTTAACTCATCCTTATATACTTATCCTTAGAGACATCCCTTCTCACATCCTTATAAATATATCTAGGGATATCACTAAAGTTTTCTCATCATAGTTTCCAAATGATAACTAAACCTTTACACTGATACCAACTATAGAAACCTTGTAATTTCATATATTAACATTTCATAACTTTTTTGGAATACTTATAAACATTTTACAAATAGACTCCCAAAGACCGTACTGGTCTAATTCCTTTGGAAACATGGAAACATAAACACACCTAAATGAGTGAGCTACATTATCTCCCAGTAGTTTATTCATGAATGTAAGACATATTTGAAACATCATACTTAATACATATCTTCATAACCTGGGAGAGGAAACATAAAAAGTGGTGATATCAGAGGCTCAATATGGGTAAACAATGGAGACATGTATGAATAAACATGTTTATTATGGTATGATAATGTTATCATAATAAAATAAAATCTTACCATACATATCAAAGATTGTTAACATGGATCATGGAAATAATCTTGGTAATTTATAAGACATGAATCTTATGGAAATAAGGAACATGAACCATGAAATCATAACATAGGAATAAAACATGTAATTGTGGAATACACATAAACATATAGAATCCTATGTCAAGGATACCTACCAAGCCATTCATAACCTGTTAGGCTTAGGATACGACCTGTTCACTTACTTCATGCTTGGGCTAAGAACCCGCATAACATCTTATTTTTAGGATTGGGCTACAAACCATGAACCTAATTACTTTTAGGATTGGCCTACAACACGTGCACCTACTTATTTTTAGGTTTGGGGTACAACCCATGATACTGCTTTTTTTAGGCTTGGGCTACTACCCCTACAACTTCTTATTTTCAAGCTTGAGCTAAAACCCCTGCAACTTATTATTTTCAGTATTGGGATACAAATCATGCACCTTCTTATTTTAAGGCTTGGTATTCAACCCGTGTACCTTTCATTATTGGGATACAACCCATGTTCTCTTTGAGATAATATACCATTTATCATTATCTAATGCATTGGAGAGATATATAGTTTCAACCTGTTACATAAAAAAATCATACATACACAGGAAATAGGATAAGAAAACTTGCATCCTATCATGGCCCATAAAGAGAGATGGGTTTCATAAACAAAAATCATAACCCATGAAATGAAATGGGTATCATTAACATTACATAATATCATAAAATATGGAAAATAGATAGGTTTCCCAATCATTTCATTAAATCATAACCTGTGAAAATAAGTTGGATTCAAATGTTCATAACCCATGGAAGAGAAATGGATTTCATAAGAATCATTCCATAAAAACATAAACCATTCATGAAATAATATGAATGGAACCGTTGAATAATTTCCATATAAGGGCATGAGTAACACCAATTGATGTCATCTATAAGGGAAATAATTTTGAAATATATTTTAAAAACATTTTCGATTCTAATATATTTTCTTCTTTTAAATATAAATTTAAAACTTATAAACTTTTTAAAACCATTTTCCTAAAAATAAAAACAAAACTAATAAAGAAAGTTTAAAAAAAATTGAAAAATATTTTCCTTGAAAATTTATAAAAGAATCATAAAAAAAATTTGAAAACCATTTTCCATTGAAACATTTTAAAGAATCACAAAAATATTTTGAAATTTTTTTAAAATGATTTTAAATAACAAATTTCTATAATATCAAGAAAATATTTTATTTTAAAAAATATCCTTTTAATCTTGTAATGGAATCTTCATGGGAATGTCGGTCATGATGGCGAGTTTTTCATTACATGCCAAACATTAAATTTTTTACCTTAAAATTTAAAAAATATGCCTTGATTGGAAAAAAAGAATATTCTTTTTAAAACATTTTTTAAAAGGACCAAAAGGGTAAAATTTTCCTTTATCATCATTGGATAAAATTAAAATATTTTTGAAAGTATTTTTAGAAATCACAGTTTCGAAAGAACACTGATTTTTGACAGAATGGAGAAATAAAGTTATATTTTCATAATTTTTTTATTAATTATATTATGTACCAAATAGTGGGAATATAGTAATATTATATTTATATATCATTCATATCCATTGGGTAAGAAAATTCATTAGATTTCATTAGAGTTAGATCATATGATTTCATCAATGGAATAATAATCATAAACAATATCTATAAATGATGAGATTTCAACAAAAAACTGTTACCATTTTGGTATCATTAATTAATTATTGATAAAATAACGTAACATAAAACTTATAATATCATTAATATAAATTTATTGATAATATAAAATTTAAAAAGACAGTATAGATACATGCTTTAATCACTACTGATTTGGATGATTTTGAAACATAACCCCCATGAAATAAATATAATAAAATAGATATTTAAATGCATATAAAATTAATAATAAGTATCATAGAATACATCCAAGTTCAGTATACACAACACAGAAAAGAAATGAGTTGTGATTAAAGCATGTATCTAATGAAAATTAAAAGTGAGATGAAAGCCCCTTACTTTGTGTCTTGAATCTCGTTGCTGTCATTAAAAACTTATGTATAATAAATTTAAGTATTACAGAACCATATTATAATATATAATAACATATATATTTTTATTATGACTTTATATTACCCAATTGTTAACGGTTATATGTTAGGATTTCACTTTGGGTAATATCCTCTTTGTTCTTTGCATATATATTAATTTTTTATATATTCAGTCCTTATACATATATCATGATTTGCAGATGTAAAACACAATATAAATATCAATAATATTCATTATATTTTTTTATAATAATACATATAATATCTATGTATAAAATGGAATACACCGTTCAGGGAGACAGTAGATCATACGTATGCATGAACGATGTTTCCATTTAATTGTCTTATTGAAATAAAGAAATAAAATTACATATATGTATGTATGAATATAATATCATTAAATTATAATTATTTTATCATATATATCATATAATTTCACTAAACACGTACTTAGTATATTCCATGTATCGTGTGAATGAATCACATCGCTTTCAGGGGGTGGTAGTCCACACTTACTCAACCAAAATTATCGAATTTGCAGAAGATGTAAATCATAAAGGCATGTTATAAATAAAAATCAAATAAGGATAAAGATATTATAAATATCATAAATATCATATATAAATATATTTTCCATCGTAATTTCCACCATGATATGCGGTACATGAAAAATGAACAATCATCATTTCGTGAGGCTGTAGTTCACCATACACGCAAACAGTATGTTCGTTACCCATTAGATATAACTGTGTGTATGTGAAGGTAAAAAATATAGAATACAAAAATATTATAATATTTATTATATTGGTGTTATTATAAAATCATATAATAATAATAGTTTAAAGAGTAAATAATGGAAATAAAACTCAAGGACCACAGGGAAGGGTGTTACCTTTTAATTAGGTAGAACATTTTGGTTTTCCCCAAAGAGATTACTTGGAATGATTTATTCCTTAAGGAAGTATTAAATGAGTAATGTAGGGTATTTGGGAGGATATTGCTTTATATATTGTCCGATCCTATGTTTTTTTAAATGTGTGAAATAGTGGGAGGATAAGAGGCCTTTTTTGTGGAGGATGAGTGTCACTATTGTAATGTTTTGAAAATGGAATTCCATACAAGTTTTTTACAAGTAAAGTGGATCCAATAATGGGCCCAATTATATAACATGTAGGATTGGTTTGAAATAATTACAGAAAATGTCTCTTCAATAAGTTTCTAGGTCATTTTTGGACTTAAAGTTAAGGTTTGGTACTTTGAAAACGTAATTTTTTTCTAAATCGTTGTAATTAATTTTAATCAATTTCATTAATATTTTTGTTAAAAAACTAAGTTTAAATTATTATAAATTATAAATTAATCTTATTTCAAATATAGAATCCATTTTCTTTAAATTAAAATTATATAATTGAGAGATGTTAATTTAAATATAATCTGGTAGTCGAGTCAACAATGCAAGTTTTTCAAGTAAAAATGTTCAAAAGTTTGCTATGTTTTTATATTCACTTCCAAAGTGAAATTGATTTCAATGACCCAAATTGGGTAGATTGGAAAATATTATCTAGTTAAAATTTTCACGTAATTTAAAATATATTTTATCCTTATAACTAAATTTTATGAAAAAGAAGTTTTGAATTAAGATTCAATAACTATTTATTAAAAAAAATAAAACATCATAGAAAAATACCAAACAATTACCCTAACCTAATTATTATGTTTGAATTTTAAATTTTATGTTTATTTTATCATATTATATCTATGAAAGTTCCATAAAATTAGGCTTAAAATGAGTTCTACATTGAAAGGTGATAAAAAGGCCTTAAAAAATATAGGTTTTTAAGAATAAAATTTGGTTTGTTATTATATTATATATATAAAATCTATTGGATGAATATAAAAAATATTTTATCAAAAACATTACATATATACTATATTAATATCACTAAATAACTATAATTAATTTAATTTATTAAGGTAAAACTTCTTTGTGACCCTGAAAATAATATTATTTTTCTTTATATTCAATTATTTTTCATATTAATTTCTAATTAATTGGAAACCTATAAATTCTGATGATATTTTTGTAAACCCTATATATTCATTCATTAGTTAATACTATTCATAACTACTAATTTAATGGATTGGTTATACCTTATTGTATGGTAAAACTCAGTCTTTCATGATACATAAAACATCAAGGGAAGCCATTTTTTCTTATAATGTAAGCTAAACTCAGTGTTCCATATAGAGAAAGTGAAAAGTTATGTTTTGTATAGTGAATGATTATCTTAGTGTTGTGTATAATGAAATCAAAACATAGTTCTTTAATATAAAATAAAATAGTTTTAGTGAGTCATGAAATAAAAAATATCAAAAATGTTAATGTAATTTGAAATAAATTCAAAGAATCTCATGATGTTACATTATATCCCCTTTAAAATAAATTTCACCCTTTAAATTCATCTGGACTATCTAAGGTTTATTACTTGAAAGTTTTATTCATAGAAACCAACACTGTAAAAATAAATACTAAAACTTCTCTTAAAAAATTAAAATTTAAAGCATAACAGTTACCCAAAGTAACACATACATATGAGAACACATGTTGAATGTGAAAACATGGACTATGAGGAAAATCGTAAATTTTCATAGGGAGTGATTGAGGTTATCAATCACAAACAAGTGAATGATCAATGAAAAGTTTAGGGAATCAAATTCATAAATCTATAATGATTTAAAAGGCCATAGGTTAACCAAAAATGAAGGTATTAGGAAATTGTTTTATTTCTAAATAATCTTCCAAAAGTTGAATAATTTTCATGAAAAGATATACTTGCATGATTTCAGGAAAACCCCACCCATTGTTTTTCTTTGATCCACTTTACCTCTTTCTCAAAAAAGGAAGGTGAATTTTTCATTCCTAAATAACTAAAATATCATTATATTTATGATATTACATATAAATTTTCATCAATTATCATTAACAATAGGTTATTAGAATAGTTTATCCAATATTCATAAATCCTCCTATGATGAGATAATACATTACTCTGAAAAACTGAATTAGAAGTGTAACTTAATATTTCACTAAATGGTTAACATTATAATCCTTCTAAAAGATGAAAATCCAAAACATTATAAATAAATTCACAAAACCATCTTGAAATTGACCCCCCATATATAAAAAATCACCATTTGGTTTTCACATTCAAAAAATGTGAATACCCTCATCGAATATTCCATTGAAACATTATAATAACCTAAATTACCATAAATCCTTATAGAAAACATGCATGCTTCCTTCTTCCAAATATTACTGGATATATTCCTTAAATCTTGAAGTTTTAAAGTTCATCCATGATGACATATACTACATTGTCAACAAATCCTTAATTAGATCCAGGGTGATTAGGGATATACAATTTACTTTATCTAAATCAATCATCTATTTATCCAATATGAAAATAATTTTATCAACATATTGATCACATTAAGGGTCACCTTCCATTAATCAGTATGTCACTATTCTAATTCTTCATCAACATTCAACATATTATTTTCAATCATTAATGAAACTTATAATGAAAATAATTTTACATTTAATGATTCATATAAAATAATCTTTGAATTCCAAAACATAAATACCTTATTCATCCAATATTATTCTTATATTATTACTCACAATACATAAAATTATTCATTAATACCTCTTTACTAGAATGTGTAATATGAATCATGTCTTATGGTTCCTCAAACTCAATAAAATTGCTATTCTTATGTTGATTGTAAACAATACTAGAAGAATGACACACACCTTTCACATATTGTTTACAATCTCTTTATCTTCAAAAGCATAACCAATACTTATATGACCTTCCGGGTTATATTTATGATATTCACACTTGGGAAAACGATTTTCATAATTCCCATACTCTCCAAATATGAAAAAGTAAATTTTAACAATGTTCTTTCTAGTTTGCTTCATTGACTAAATCTAGAAAGCATAGTGTGAGAAACATTTATCATATTGGGATACCATATAATGATGAAAAATTACTTATAGGGTTCCTAAACAATGGATAATACTTCTTTAATCTATGAAACCTTATTTTTATCTATCTTTATTCATATTAATACACTATTTAAATCCTCTATGATTGTTCATAAATATTTTGTGAATTCCAAAATAATATCCCTCAGGAGTGTCAAACTCGGTGTGCAGTAAGGCATGTTGTCATGTACCAGGCTATGCCGAGTCAATCCCGAAACACTTTTTCAGAGTTGTTAACCTAGGTAAATATATACTAGACCCACATCCACTTTTATTATACATTAAATGATGTATTTTTATTAAACCACCCACAATGTCCTTCACAAAAATTACATGACATTTTCCTAAACATTTACTCATCCTTAAACTCATTCTTAGAGACATTCCTCGAAATATCCTTATAAATATACCTAGGGATATCACTAATGTTTTCTAATCATATTTTCCAATGGTAAACTAAAAGTTTTCTCCAATAACAAATATATCATCCCTCACTTTTCATACATTAAAATTTAATAACATTGGTGGAATACATAAAAGATTTTACTGGAAGACGCACAACGATTGTACTAGTCTAGTGCCTTTGGAAACATGGAAACACAAACACAGTTACATGAGTGAGATATATTATTCCCCCAAAGGTTCCTCATCACAAGAACCTTTCTCATTCACATTATTCTTAATAAATATGTTTATAACATGGGGAATGAAACATAAAAAGGGGTGAGCTTAGATGCTCAGTAAGGGTAAACAAGGAAGATATATACATAGAAAATAGTATGTCAATACTACCTACCAAGACATTCATAATATGTTAGTATTGGGCTATGACCCATGTAACCACTTCAATATTAGGCTAAAAAACCCCTACATTCTCTTTTTTTTCAAGATTGGACTATAACCCGTGCACCCTCTTACTTTCAAGCTTGTGTTATAACCCATTCACCTGCTTATTTTTAGGATTCAGATAAAACATATGAAAATTATAATTTTAGGCTTGGGATACAACATGTGAAACTTCTTATTTCCCGTCATTGGATATAACCCATGAAACTTCTTATTTTCAGGCTTGGGATACAACCGGTGAAACCGCTTATTTTCAGGCTTGGGAAACAAACTGTGTACCTTCTTGTTTTTGGGCTTGGGATACAACCCACATACCTTATTGTTTTAATTGTTGGGATATAAACCATGAAACCTTTGATTTAATACACCATTTAGCATTACCCAATTCATTGGAGAGAGATATAGGTCCCACCCATCACATAAAAAAATCATACATTCATGTTCCATAGGATAATAAAATTTGCATTAGATCATATCCTTTAAAAATAGATAAGTTTCAATAAAATAATTATAAATCATGAAATGAGATGGGTATCATTAACATTCCATTACATAATAATCTGTGAAAAAATTTATGTTTCATAAATGTTTCATTAAATCCTAACTCTTGAAAGGAATTGGGATTCAAAATTATATAACCCATGGAAGAGAAATGAGTGTCATAAGAATTATTCCATCAAAAAATAAACCAATTAAGAAATAATATTAATGGATACTTTGAATAATTTCTCCATACATTCATGACTAACATCAATGGATTACATCTTATATGGAAAATAATTTTGAAATATCATTTGAAAACTATTCTTGATTAAAATATCATTTCTTATTTGAAAAATGGGATTTCAAACTTAAAAAAATTTCGAAACCATTTTATTAAAAATAAACTTGAAAACTTATAAAGAAATATTTAAAACATTTTAGAAAACATTTTTCTTGAAAACTTATAAAATAAAATTGAAATCAATTTGAAAAAAAAATTTCCTTGAAAACTTATAAAAGAAGCTTAAAAATAATTTGAAAACCATTTTCCTTGAAAACTAATAGAAGAATAATGAAAACATTCTTAAAACCATTTTTAATATTATTTTAAACAAATAATTTATATAATATTAGGAAAGTATTTTATTTAAAAAAGATAACTTTTTATTCTTTTAATGGAAGCTTCATGGGAATTTCAGTCATGATGACGATTATGTCTATACACGCCGAACATTCATTTTTTATGTTAAATGTTCAAAAAATTATCTTGATCAGAAAGTGATCAGAATATTACTTTTAAACCATTTTAAAAAGGTAAAACATGGGTACAAATTTCCATTAACATCATTAGATAAAAGTAAAACATTTTTGAAAACATTTTTAGGAAACATAATTTAGAAAGAATAGAAATTTAGGACCGAACAGACCAACAAAGACAAATTTTCATTGAACCATATTATTAATTATATTAAGTAATAAAGAGTGGAAAAAAGTTATAAAAACATGGATATATCATTCATATACAAAGTGTAATAAAATTCATGATATTTCTTGAGATATTGATCATAATATTTCATCAATGGAAGAAAAATCATAATCAATCTTAAAAAATGATTAGATTGCAACAACAAAATGTTACCATTTCGGTAACTTAATTCATGAGGGAAATAATAACATTACATGAAGAGTAAAATAAAATTAATATAAATTAATTCATGATATAACATATCAAAAGTTAGTATATACACCTCATATAAATGTATTGGTGCATGACATGACATGTGTCTCAATGAAGGAAAATTGTGACAAAGTTACTTTTTGGATTTTGTAACATTTGAAACATAAACCACATGAAATAAATATAATAAAATGGATATTTAAATAAAAATAAAATTAATTATAATAATAATACAACACATTCATGGGAAATATACACACCACACAAAAGAAATGAGTGCTGATTAAGGCATGTATCTGACGGAAATAAAAAGTGATATAAAATCCCCTTACCTTGTGTCTTGAATCTCATTGTACTTGTTAAAACCTACTGTAAAATAAATTAATGTTTTTATACATATTTTTAAGAAACATATTATTATATCTAATAACATATATCATTTTATTATGAATTTATGTTAGCTACTTATTAACAATGATATGTTAAGTATTTACTTCGGGTAAAATCCTCTTTGTTCTTAGTATGTGTCTTAATTTATTATATCTTAAGTCTTTAAACTTATATCATGAATTCCAGATTGTAAAAAATGATATAAATAAAAATTATTTCCATTATATATTTATTATAATAATCCATAGAAAATATAATCAGAAATGGAATACACTGTTCAGGGAGACGGTATACTGTACATATGCATGAAAGACTTTTCTATTTTATTAATGTATTGAAAGTATGAAAGAAAATGAAATATATATATATATGTATATAATATTATTGAAGTATAATTATTATTTCATATATATAATATATGTTCCCTAAACACATCCTCAATAAATTCCATGTAGTGTGTATAACGACCCGTACTTTACATACATTGTTAATACTTAAAAATTGAAGCACACTTATTACAACATATGACAAAACCACAAAGGACCGTATAGGTATAGTGTCTTTAGAAACTGGGAAACATAAACTACTGGTTCATAAATCTTCTACAGTGTCTCCTATTTATTTCATCATATCTTGGGTCCCTTTTAGCATATTCTACTTAATATCCATCTTCCTGACCTGGGGAAAAGAAAACATAAAAGGGTGAGCTCAAATGCTCAGTAAGGGCAAATAAAGGAAATAAAAATCATATCATATCTTTTTGAAAATCAAAACCTGCAAAAGAGATCATAATATCTTAACATGTAATAAATCATAGAAGTGAAAATGAGATCCTCATAATCATAACGTAAAACTTGAAACTTTGTGGCATGCACACATAATCCTGGAAAATCATTTCTTGTTAGTCATGACTCATTTCCAAGACCATCTTAGTGGACAAAGTCCCTTTCTGAACCGAGTCACCCTCGTTCCAGTCCTGTTTCACTGAACCGGTATAACCTACCGTTCCAGCCATGTCTATCTCGTGAGATATAAAATCTTTACCCAATGCATTGGAGGGAGATATAGGTCCCACCCATCTTATAATGAATCTTTTCTTATGTGTGCCACATAATCATAAATCATACATCATCGCATAACCCATGTAATAAAAATGGGATTCTTAAACAACATGACATCATAAAACAATTCATATAAGATAAAGGAATTCATAAACATAATTCCATCACAACATAGTCAAATCAATGTAAAAATATGGATAGAAACAGAACCCTTTATTTTCTTAGATGGAAAATAATTTTGATAAAACACTTGAACTCCATTCTTGAGGAAAATATCCTTTCTTCTTCAAAAACACTTTTCTTTTCTTAACATGTCATAGAATTATAAACTAAAAGAAGTTGATTAAAAATAAACTTGAAAACTTGTAAAGGAAGCTTCTTGGAAATAATGTTTTAAAAATCCCTTCATGTTAAAAAAAACATTCTTTGTACTTTTGTCAGAAAAGTCAAAAAGTACCTCGTACGACAAAAGATTCCTTTCATAGATTTTACTAAAAACTCACCGAAGGGTAAAAATGGATTTAAACAATTGTAGGTGGATGCAAATAATATTACATATTGATGAAACATGGATGTGGATGATAAAATACACCCCAGTAAATACTTACGAATAAACAATCTCGGAAAAAAATGAGATTGTGATATTTCCCTTACCTTAGGTCCAATTTGCTTTGTACGTGCCCGAAGCTCCTGTATAATGGTTTAAATAATGTTATTGACTTATTCCAGAATCATACATATTGATATGATATCATATATGGTCATATTCTTAGCTTCTTGTTAGTAATATTTCTTTGTTACTTGTTACTCGGGTCTTTATTGCCTTTTGTTCTTATGCGTGTTTTGCCGAATAAATTCTTATTCTTCTTTTAAGGTTATAGATACCTTATATACAGAATGGTATTAGTGTAACATATATCATATTTATTCATTCAATTCATTTATATAATTACTATGTAATGATGATCATGTAGAACGAGTCGCATCACATCGTGGAGACGGTAGTCCGTACGTACGCACGAGTGATGATATCATTCCTATAATCATGGAACTGTATTGGAGTATATATATATTATTTCAGTATCAATATTACTTTATAATAATCATAAATAGTTACTCATTACACCAATATACCCATCCTTTTAAGGTAATGGTGGAAAATAGATTACACCACGGCGTGGAGACGGTATTCCGTACGTACGCACGCGCGGTGATTTCATTTTTCTGTAGGATGGATAGAAGGTGAATTAGGGTTGTTTCATATTTATAATAACATATCAGTATGTAAGTAATACTGATGTTATTACTTTATCATGAAACAACTAATGAAGAAGAAGTTGAAGAAGAAAGAAATTGAAAAGATCGGTAATGGATATTACCTCTTCTTTGGAACACCTCTTTGAATCATCCACTTAGGGAACTAAGATTGGTCTTTGAAGGAGACCAGGACCTCTATGATTATTCTAGGGAAGTGGAGAGGAGAAAATGGCAGGGGTTGGCCGAGCTTTAGTGCTCAAATTGGTGTGAGGAGGAGGGGGAGGAGGTGCCCTTTTATAAGGGAGGAGAGGGGCACCTTAGGAATATCTCAAAATATTATTTTATATTAAAGTAAAAATCGGTTTATAATGGTTCCAAAGGGTCTTATTTCGAAGTTAAGGTGGGGATGGGTCGAAATCCTATCAACCAATAGGATTTAGACAAGTTTAGGGTATTATTTTAACCTTATCAATTAGATTTAACTATAAGTTAAATAATTTAACTTTTACCATGTCTTTTTGTTTTCTTTCACTATATGGTTAATAAACTTACTATAACATGCCAAACGAACCCCAAATTGTTTATTATTAATATATATATCCTTATCTAAGTCATTTGGCCGAACCTTATATTTTTAGGAATAAAATAACAATTAGTAATATAATATTCGATTTAAAAACTATTTTGTGTCAATTTTGACACTATTTGATATATGATTTTTGTGAAAGTGATAACAGAATTATATGTTCGAACCAAGTTGATTAAATCAACACTAATATATCATAGTAACCTATAAAATTAGTGGAATTCATAAAAAGTCTCAAATGACATTTATTTTGGTGTTTATAACACCAATTATGTCAATATTTCATTAATAAGATAATTACTGCATCATCATTGTGTCATAAATAAATTAAATTATATAATGTCTAAAAATTATAAATAAAATACCATCATGTAGGAAATCTTTTTAGATTTCTAATGAATATTTACAATCGAATTTATCTTATGTATAACCCCATATTAAAAATGATTTACTTATTAAACTTTGATTTTAACTATTTTAACCCTTCTTTAAATAAATTAATAATAAATGTCCTAATCTAATCCAAGTGGGCCTAAATGGTCATATTTTATTCCTAAGTTTGTTTTTGGTCGAATTAAACTTGTCCAATAGAATTAGGACATGTGTTAGGGTAATATTAATATCATATTTACCCTTAGTTACCCTATTTACTATTAACCGCGGTAAAAAAAGTATAAAGTTACTATTCACCAAAAAAATTATTTTTATCTCATTGAACCACATTTTACTTACTGATATCAACCGTGTCTGTCAGATTTTTGAAATTCCATTCACAGAAGTGGTAAAATTAAGTTTTATGCAAAATTCAGTTTTTAACCTACCACTTAGTGGTTTTACTATTCATCAAAAATTGAAAGTTTTCAGAAAAATACCAAAATTTCACCCTAGGCTAATTTCGATATTATGAGTCCAAAAATGAAGTCCATTTTGAAAAATAAAATTTATAAAATTTCAAAAAGTGGTTATTACTATTCATAACGGCTAGTTTTAATAGCATATTGTTGTTTAGTGAAACTCGGTATTGCGTACGACGCAAGCTATCGAGGAAGGTCGCGATTGCGTGTAAAGCAAGCCAAGCAAGTGTTTTGTAGAAAAAGATTCCTTTGATGATTTATATAACATAAAAGTCTCGGGTGTTACATTCTACCCCTTTTAAAAAGAATTTCGCCCTCGAAATTCGTCACTTTGTAACAAACAGATGAGGATACTTCTCCCTCATCATATCCTCAAGCTCCCATGTAGCTTCTTCAAGTTGGTGGTTCCTCCATAAAACTTTCACCAAGCGAGTGGTCTTGTTTCATAGGACTTTTTCGCTACGATCCAGAATCTCTATCGGCTGTTCTTCATAAGAAAGATCTTGCTCCAGCGGTACAACTTCTGAGCTGAGTACATGTGAAGGATCAGGTATGTACTTTCTCAGGAGAGATACATGGAACACATCATGAACTTGAGAGAGATTCGGTGGAAGCGCCAATCGGTAAGCTACCTTCCCAACACGATCCAGTATTTCGAAAGGACCGATATATCTAGGGCTCAACTTCCCCTTCTTTCCAAATCTCATAACCCTCTTCCAGGGAGATATTCGTAAGAACACTTTATCACCCACTTCAAACTCTAGGTCTTTTCTTCGGTTGTCGGCATAACTTTTCTGTCGACTCTGAGCTGCGCTTATGTGTTGTTGAATAGATCTGACCTTTTCTGCCATTTCATCAACGAGATCAGGTCCTAATAGCTTTATTTCCCCAACTTCATGCCAGCAAGTTGGAGTCCTGCATTTCTTTCCATAGAGAGCTTCATAAGGAGCCATCTGAATACTGGAGTGAAAGTTATTATTATAAGAAAATTCCACCAAAGGTAGGTGTTGATCCCAACCTCCTTTGAAATCCATAGAGCAAGCTCTCAACATATCTTCTAGGGTTTGAATTGTTCTCTCAGACTGACCGTCTGTCTGGGGATGATAAGCAGTGCTGAAACTCAACTCTGTATCCAGAGTATGCTGAAGACTTCGCCAGAACATCGAGGTAAATCTCGGATCCCGATCAGATATAATAGAAAGTGGTACTCCATGCAATCTTACCACTTCCTTTACATATATCCTGGCAAGCTGATCTAGAGAGAAATCCTCTCTAATAGAAATGAAGTGTGCAGACTTTGTAAGACAATCAACTATGACCCAAATAGCATTATTTCCTTTGGATGTTTTAGGAAGTCCGGTGACAAAGTCCATAGTGATGTTTTCCCATTTCCATTCGGGTATGGGTAATGGTTGTTACATCCCCTTAGACTTTTGTCTCTCAGCTTTAACTTGTTGACAAACCAAGCATCGAGAGACATATTCATCAACATCTCTTTTCATGCCATCCCACCAGAAGTACTCTTTCAGGTCCCTATACATCTTCGTGCTTCCAGGATGAATAGAGAATGAAGAACTATGAGCCTCATCCAGCAGCTCCTTCTTTAATTCGGGGATGGAAGGAACACAAACCCGATTCCTAAACTTTATTATCCCATCACAATAAAGGTTGAATTCAGGAACATTTCTCACCTTCTTTTGTAACTAGACATCTTCTTTCTATGCCTCTTTAATCATCACATGTATAGATGGTTGAACATTCATTTGAAAAAGATAAGATTTTTCCCCTTCCATTATAATTCCAAGATCCATCCTTTGTAAATCCATAAATATTGGATCTTTTGTGATCCTCATCATGGATAAACTAGCATGGTCTTGTCGACTTAATGCATCTGCCACCTTGTTTGCTTTCCCAGGGTGGTAATGGATTGAGCAGTCATAATCCTTAATCAGCTCCAACCATCTTCTTTGACGCATATTCAACTCCTTTTGTGTGAAAATATACTTTAAACTTTTATGATCAGTATAAATATCACACCTTTCACCATAAAGGTAATGCCTTCAAATCTTTAATGCAAAGATTACCGCAGCCAACTCCAAATCATGTGTTGGGTAATTTTGCTCATGGATTTTCAACTGTCGTGAGGCATAAGCTATCACCATATCATTCTGCATAAGAACACACCCCAATCCCTTCTTGGATGCATCACTGTAGATCACAAACCTTTCTCCACTACAAGGCAGTGTGAGCACAGGTGCACTGGATAACCTTCTTTTCAACTCCTTGAAATTCTCTTCACATTCCTCTATCCAGACAAACTTAACTCCTTTCCGAGTCAACTTTGTGAGTGGATTAGATAATCGTGAAAAATCTTTTACAAAACGTCAATAATATCCAGCCAAACCAAGAAAACTTCGGATCTCAGTTACTGTTGTTGGTCTCGCCCATCTTTCGATAACTTCTGTTTTTGCTGGATCCACAGATATCTCCTCTTTTGAGATTATGTGACCCAAAAATGCAACTTTTTGAAGCCAAAATTCACACTTGGTAAATGTGGCATAAAGCTTCTCCTTTCTCAGGGTCTTCAATATAATTCTCAAGTAATCTTCATGCTCTTCCTTGCTCTTTGAATAGACAAGAATATCGTCTATAAGGACTACCACAAATTGATCAAGATAGTCTCTAAAGACTCTATTCATTAGATCCATGAAGATAGCAGGGGCATTAGTAAGACCAAATGGCATCACTATAAATTCATAGTGTCCATACCTTGTACGGAAAGCCGTCTTTGGTATATCCTCCCTTTTGACCCTTAATTGATGATACCCTGAACGAAGATCAATCTTGGAAAAGTATTGAGATCCGCGTAGTTGGTCAAATAAGTCATCAATGCGTGGGAGAGGATATTTGTTCTTGATAGTGATCTTGTTAAGTTCTCGATAATCAATGCAGAGTCTCATTGATCCATCTTTCTTCTTAACAAATAGAACAGGTGCTCCCCAAGGTGACGCACTAGGGCGTATGAATCCCTTATGAAGATTCTCTTGGAGTTGCTTCTTCAATTCCTGCAACTCAATTGGGGCCATTCTATAAGGTGTCTTTGAAATAGGCAAAGCACTCGGTACGAGTTCCATTGAAAACTCAACTTCACGATTTGGTGGAAGACCCGGTAATTCCTCTGGAAAGACATCATCAAACTCCCGTACAATGGGCATATTCTTAATCGTGAGTTTCTCACCAACCATTTGAGATAAATAACCTTCATTTAGTGGAATCAATACCCATAAGATGGAAGAAATTTCCACTGGAAGGTTATGTTCATCCTTGCATTGATACACGATCGTAGATTGATCTGGAATATGAAATGTGACTTCCCTTCTTTGGCAATTGATATGAGATCCATGTAGAGAAAGCCAATCCATGCCAATAATCACATCAAATTCCACTAAAGGAAGGATCACAAGATTTTCAGGAAGCACTTTCCCACAAACTTCGATCGGAGAAGAATTATAAACTTTTGATGCGACTGTTGTGCCATTAGGTGTTGTCACAGCTAACTCAACATCTAATTGTTGAGGTAGTACGGTGATACCCTTAGAAAATTCTTTAGAAATAAAAGAGTGGGTGGATCCAGAATCAAATAAAACATTTGCTACTTTAGAGTGGATGGTAAGTGTACCTTTCACCACTTCGTTATCGTACTCCACATCGCTGATAGAAATTGCATGTGACTTTCCTTTGTCTTTAGCCTTAAAATTTTGTTGACGTCGACCATCATCATCAACCCTTGGATTTGGGCATTGATTGGCATAATGCCCCATCTCCTTGCACTTGAAACATTGAAGTGTAGTAGGTTCATTCTGTGTATCCCTTCCTTTGTTTGCATCATTAGACATCTTCTTCCCATTATCACGGCATTCAAATGCCCGATGACCTTCCTTTCCACATTTAAAACATTTACTTGTCCCTTTAAGACAACTCCCTCCATGTTTCTTTCCACACTTTGAGCATAAGGAAAAGCTCATCTTCTTTTCCGTGTGCTCTTTAGATTTTCTTTGAATTCCATCTTCCTCTTCTTATCAAACCCATGTGACTGATGGGTTATTACAATCTCTATCTCGACTTTGAGAGCACATCGAACGATTTCCTCGTAGATATTGAAGTCCCTTATGGCTAACGCCCTTCGAAGACTTGGTTTTAAGCCACTAAAGAATCGATCGATCTTACTCTCAGGTTGGATAATAATACCAGAAGCGTACCTTGCAAGTCTTGTAAAATTTGCTTCATAGGTACCAACAGATTCATCATCCCTTTGCTTCAGTTCAAGAAACTCTTTCTCTATCTTTGTTCGGAGAATACGAGGGAAGTACTTATTGAAAAATAAGTTCTTGAACTCGTCCCATTCCATAGACTCAATTTCATCCCTTTTCCTCGTATTCTTAATAAGATTCCACCATTGATCAGCATCTCCTTCCAAACGATACACTGCTAGGATGACTTTATCATGCTCCGAACATTGAAGAACTGAAAATATCTTTTCAGTAGTACTAATCCATTGTTCAGCAACTAATGGATCAGTAGACCCGCTGAAAGAAGGTGGACGCTGCCTCATGAAGGATTCAACAGAATGTTGCTCCTTCCTTTTCTCTTTTAGAAGTCCTGCATGATTCATAGCTTGAGAAAGTTGTGTGAGCATGGCTACAAGATTTTGCATTCCAGCTCCCATATCGTTTGGTTGCTCAGGGGGACAATCATTTCATTGCCCATCGCATTCCGCATTAACACGGTTCCTTCGGGTTCCAACCATTGACTAAAACCAAGAAGAATAGTGTGAGCAACACTAATTATAATAGGAAAACCACATAATTCAAGAATAAAATTTTCATGCTTAAGTTATTATCCTTGGTTATTCAAGGCCATTTCTAAAACACTAAGATTGTGTTCTATGCTTAGACTTATCCTTAGGGTTCTTACTAAGGCTTTTATATCCTAGTTTCCAAAGGTTGACTATACCTTTCCTCTGATACCAACTATAATGGTCTGGAATTACTTCCAGTGGACTATAGTTGATACCTATCAGGGCACTCCATGGGCGGCTACACCCCCTGGGCGGGACACACCACCATCCCCAGTGGCAGCCATTTCCACATGAAGCCCTTGGGCGGAGAGCCATGCTTCGTCCAACGCTCACATGTGAGAGTTCCCAAGGATCGGATACATTCCTACCTCCTTTGCCTCTGATACCAACTATAACGACCCGTACTTTACATACATTGTTAATACTTAAAAATTGAAGCACACTTATTACAACATATGACAAAACCACAAAGGACCGTATAGGTATAGTGTCTTTAGAAACTGGGAAACATAAACATCTGGTTCATAAATCTTCTAAAATGTCTCCCATTTATTTCATCATATCTAGGGTCCCTTTTAGCATATTCTACTTAATATCCATCTTCCTGACCTGGGGAAAAGAAAACATAAAAGGGTGAGATCAAATGCTCAGTAAGGGCAAATAAAGGAAATAAAAATCAGATCATATCTTTTTGAAAATCAAAACCTGCAAAAGAGATCATAATATCTTAACATGGAATAAATCATAGAAGTGAAAATGAGATCCTCATAATCATAACTTAAAACTTGAAACTTTGTGGCATGCACACATAATCATGGAAAATCATTTCTTGTTAGTCATGACTCATTGCCAAGACCATCTTAGTGGACAAAGTCCCTTTCTGAACCGAGTCACCCTCGTTCCAGTTCTGTTTCACTGAACCGGTATAACCTACCATTCCATCCACGTCTATCTCATGAGATATAAAATCTTTACCCAATGCATTGGAGGGAGATATAGGTCCCACCCATCTTATAATGAATCCTTTCTTATGTGTTCCATATAATCATAAATCATACATCATCGCATAACCCATGTAATAAAAATGGGATTCTTAAACAACATGACATCATAAAACAATTCATATAAGATAAAGGAATTCATAATCACAATTCCATCACAACATAGTCAAATCAATGTAAAAATATGGATAGAAACAGAACCCTTTATTTTCTTAGATGGAAAATAATTTTGATAAAACACTTGAACTCCATTCTTGAGGAAAATATCATTTCTTCTTCAAAAACACTTTTCTTTTCTTAACATGTCATACAATTATAAACTAAAAGAAGTTGATTAAAAATAAACTTGAAAACTTGTAAAGGAAGCTTCTTGGAAATAATGTTTTAAAAATACCTTCATGTTAAAAAAACATTCTTTGTACTTTTGTCGGAAAAGTCAAAAAGTACCTCGTACGACAAAAGATTCCTTTCATAGATTTTACTAAAAACTCACAGAAGGGTAAAAATGGATTTAAACAATTGTAGGTGGATGGAAATAATATTACATATTGATGAAACATGTATGTGGATGATAAAATACACCCCAGTAAATACTTACGAATAAACAATCTCGGATAAAAATGAGATTGTGATATTTCCCTTACCTTAGGTCCAATTTGCTTTGTACGTGCCCGAAGCTCATGTATAATGGTTTAAATAATGTTATTGACTTATTCCAGAATCATACATATTGATATGATATCATATATGGTCATATTCTTAGCTTCTTGTTAGTAATATTTCATTGTTACTTGTTACTCGGGTCTTTATTGCCTTTTGTTCTTATGCGTGTTTTGCCGAATAAATTCTTATTCTTCTTTTAAGGTTATAGATACCTTATATCCAGAATGTTATTAGTGTAAAATATATCATATTTATTCATTCAATTCATTTATATAATTACTATGTAATGATGATCATGTAGAACGAGTCGCATCACATCGTGGAGACGGTAGTCCGTACGTACGCACGAGTGATGATATCGTTCCTATAATCATGGAACTGTATTGGAGTATATATATATTATTTAAGTATCAATATTACTTTATAATAATCATAAATATTTACTCATTACACCAATATACCCATCCTTGTAAGGTAATGGTGGAAAATAGATTACACCACAGCGTGGAGACGGTATTCCGTACGTACGCACGCGCGGTGATTTCATTTTTCCGTAGGATGGATAGAAGGTGAATTAGGGTTGTTTCATATTTATAATAACATATCAGTATGTAAGTAATACTGATGTTATTAATTTATCATGAAACAACTAAAGAAGAAGAAGTTGAAGACGAAAGAAATTGAAAAGATCGGTAATGGATATTACCTCTTCTTTGGAACATCTCTTTGAATCTTCCACTTAGGGAACTAAGATTGGTCTTTGAAGGAGACCAGGACCTCTAGGAATATTCTAGGGAAGTGGAGAGGAGAAAATGTCAGGGTTTGGACGAGCTTTAGTGCTCAAAATGGTGTGAGGAGGAGGGGGAGGAGGTGCCCTTTTATAAGGGAGGAGAGGGGCACCTTAGGAATATCTCAAAATATTATTTTATATTAAAGTCAAAATCGGTTTATAATGGTTCCAAAGGGTCTTATTTTGAAGATAAGGTGGGGATGGGTCAAAATCCTATCAACCAATAGGATTTAGACAAGTTTGGGGTATTATTTTAACCTTATCAATTAGATTTAACTCTAAGTTAAATAATTTTACTTTTACCATGTCTTTTTGTTTTCTTTCACTATATGGTTAATAAACTTACTATAACATGCCAAACGAACCCCAAATTGTTTATTATTAATATATATATCCTTATCTAAGTCATTTGGCCGAACCTTAGATGTTTAGGAATAAAATAACAATTAGTAATATAATATTTTATTTAAAAACTATTTTGTGTCAATTTTGACACTATTTGATATATGATTTTTTTGAAAGTCATAACAGAATTATATATTCAAACCAAGTTGATTAAATCAACACTAATATATCATAGTAACCTATAAAATTAGTGGAATTCATAAAAAGTCTCAAATGACATTTATTTTGGTGTTTATAACACCAATTATGTCAATATTTCATTAATAAGATAATTTCTGCATCATCATTGTGTCATAAATAAATTAAATTATTTAATGTCTAAAAATTATAAATAAAATACCATCATGTAGGAAATATTTTTATATTTCTAATGCATATTTACAATCGAATTTATCTTATGTATAACCCCATATTAAAAATGATTTACTTATTAAACTTTGATTTTAACTATTTTAACCCTTCTTTAAATAAATTAATAATAAATGTCCTAATCTAATCCAAGTGGGCCTAAATGGTCATATTTTATTCCTAAGTTTGTTTTTGATCGAATTACACTTGTCCAATAGAATTAGGACATATGTTAGGGTAATATTAATATCATATTTACCCTTAGTTACCCTATTTACTATTAACCGCGGTAAAAAAAGTAAAAAGCTACTATTCACCAAAAAATTATTTTTATCTCATTGAACCACATTTTACTTACTGATATCAACCGTGTCTGTCGGATTTTTGAAATTCCATTCACAGAAGCGGTAAAATTAAGTTTTATGCAAAATTCAGTTTTTAACCTACCACTTAGTGGTTTTAATATTCATCAAAAATTGAAAGTTTTCAGAAAAATACCAAAATTTCACCCTAGGCTAATTTCGATATTCTGAGTCCAAAAATGAAGTCCATTTTGAAAAATAAAATTTATAAAATTTCAAAAAGTGGTTATTACTATTCATAACGGCTAGTTTTAATAACATATTGTTGTTTAGTGAAACTCGGTATTGCGTACGACGCAAGCTATCGAGGAAGGTCGCGATTGCGTGTAAAGCAAGCCAAGCAAGTGTTGTGTAGAAAAAAATTCCTTTGATGATTTATATAACATAAAAGTCTCGGGTGTTACAGTGTGTGATTGAATTAGATCACTTTGAGGGCTCCATAGTCTCCAATTCCTCAAATGAAATTATCATATTTACACTAGATTGAAATCTTCAATGTATGTTACAAATTAAAATTATAAAAAAATAAAGACATTATATATATATCATATATATATTATATAAATATTTTTTCCTTCATAATGTTCATCCTGATAGGATGTAAAAGAAAAATGAACAATCCTCGTTTCATAAGGCTGTAGTTCACCCTAAACATAAGCAATATGTTTATTACCCATTAGATAGAAGTGAGTACATGTGAAGATAGAAAAATTATCATAAAAACATACTATTATATTTATTATACTGTTTTTGTTATAAAATCATAGAATAAAAAGATTTGAGGGGGTGGAGAATGAAATTAAAACTAAAGACTCTTGAGGGATGGTGTTACCTCTTATTCAGGTAGATCCTTTTGGTTTGCACCAAAGTGATTACATGGAAGGAATTCAGAACAAAGGGAGACTTAAAGTAGGAACATATTATTTTTTGTAAGTTATTTGAGGATATATTGGCAGAAATTAATTGGTTTAAGAAGCATTAAGAAGTCGGAGGAGATGAGGCCTTTCTATATTGGAGGAGAAGTGATACTCTTGTAATATTTTTCCAATTGATTTCCATACACATTTTCAAATGTAAAGAGGATATAATAATGGAAAACATTAGATAAAATGGGGTATAGGGTCTAAATATGTCCATTCAATGTCTCTTGGACTGGTTTATAGGTCTTTCTGTGTCATAAACTTAAGGGGTAGAACTTTGTAAACCTACTTTTTTTCTTAATCATTGTAATTAATTTTAACCACTTTCACTGATATTTCTGTTTAAAAACTAATTTAATATTATTATAAAATATATATTATTATAATTCAAAATATTTAATCCTTTTTTTCAAATTCTAGTCACAAAAGTGATCGAAATTAATTTAAATTTAATATCATAGCAGAGTTGACAATGTGGGGTTTTAAAGTAAAAATGTTCAAAAGTAGGGTATATTTTTATATTAATTTTAAAAGTGAAATTGATTACAATGACCCAAATTGGGTTGATAGATAAATATTTTATCTAATTAAACTTTTAGACAAATTTAAAATATAATTTATCCTTATAAATAAATTAGTTTAAATAGAACTTTTGAATTTAAATTCAGTATTTTTAACTATTCATTTAAAAATAAAACCTCTTAGTTTAATAAAAAAATTACTATAAAAAAATTACTATGCTGGTATTTAAAATATTATGTTTATTTTGAAAAATTATATATATAAAAAATTCTAAAAAATTGGATTTAAAATGGGTTCTTAATTAAAAGGAGATAAAAATGCCTTAATAAAAATATAGGTTTTAAACATAAAATTATATTTATTCTTCTCTTATTTATATCAAATAAATTAAATGAATATTAAAAATAATTTATTAAATATATAAAATATATATTACATTATTATCACTCACTAATTATAATTAATTTAATTTTTTAGTGTAAAATAGCTTGGTACCCATAAAAATAATAATATTTACCTTTATATTAAATCGGTATTTATATTAATTTATGATTAATTTGTAACCTATTAATTCATATTATATTTTTTCGATCCATATATTTTCATAAATTAGTTAATACTATTCATAAAATCTAATTTAACAACCGGGTTATATCTTATTATATTAAATAATTAAATTTTAATAATATATTATTATTTGGTAAAAATCAGTCTTGTGTGATACATAATCCATCAAGTAAAGTAATTATTTCATGCAATGATAGCTAATCTTGGTGTTCTATGTAGAAAAAAATAAAATTTATATTGCATGTAGTGCATGATTAACTTGGTGTTGCATATAATACAAGCCAAAGATATTTCTTTAACATAAAATAAACTATATTTAGTGTTTCGTAAAATGAAAAATATAAAAAATCATAAATTAATTAAAAATAATAATTTTCAAAATCTCATGGTGTTACAAGTACATAACATGTCTTGTCTTCTTCTGGTCTTCTCGTGTCTTACCATCTCACATGACATGTATTTGTCTATAAAAATAGTTGTTACTAGTATTACACAACATGTAGAGGTCTGGTTAGCAGTAAATGTGTGCCTCCTACTCAAGTCCATGTACTCTAGCCATGAACATGCACATCAGACCATGCCCATGTACTTTGGTTGTGCCAGTGTACCCAGCCATGATTGAGTTCCCAACCATGGCCAAGTACTTTGGCCATGTACATGTTCCTGTCTATGTTCGTGTCTTTGTACCCATTGGTACATGATGATTCATTATCCTTGGGTGACATAGTGTGTGATACATGTAACATTATGTGTGAGATTTCTCTCTAAGCATAAACCCTACTTCCATAGTAAATTAGTACACGATGCTTGCTCCTTCAGATTACAAATCATGTAGGCAGGATTATAATAGAAAATCCATGTTTTTCTCCATGTCTCAACTACACCTCCATCATTGTTAATTTTTCTATTAGACTCACCAGTAATCATGGATATGGGATCATCCATGACCATTTGTAAGTGTTAACCAGATTTCGACCAACCAAATCCCATCATGAAACATCTCCCACCCCACCATCACATCGAGATTCCAAAACCTAAAACTATGGATCTCCAATCCAAAACCGATCATTTCTTATCTCCAAAAATCAAAATTTCATTGTCTATCTCAATCCCAAACCCAAATTTATGATATATTATGCCCAATGATTATTAATCAATGATCATTCACAGGGTATTTGTTGAATCACTAGCTAAATTGGATGCTGATGATGAACTCACAATGAAAGGGGTGAAAAAACACAAAACACTACAAGAGGAATGAATGTAAACCATTTTTTGGGTAGGCCTCGATTTTTTTCCATTAGAATGATGAATATAGAACCAATAAATAGTAAAATAACATCTATTCCCAAACCATAGGAAGTGAGTAACATCAACTGAAATAAATAATCAATTCATAAACAAAATTTGTTAGGTAAATTGGTCTACATTCAACATGGGATAAATAAAAAGGATAAATTAAAATAAAATTAATAAATTACATCATGGGTTGATCCATCACTAACAATGAAAATTTTCACGCTGTTTTCATTAGTATGAATCAGAAGCTCTAATTTCCACATAAATTTCTAATCAATGATATGACATTGATCATCTAAGAATCCACCTCCAATTTCCCTCTCTAAATCCCTAGGGTTTTGCAGCAAACCCTATGGATTTTATATAATGGGGATTATATAAGAGAGGATTTGGTTTGGATTTAATTATAACAATTAAATAAATATAATAATTTATATAATTTTTATTTCCCCCATGATGGTCCTCAACCTAGTCCCTAACGTGGATAAAGATTATATCACTCCTAGGGTAAAACCAATGTTATGTATTCAATGGCGGTCTTAGATTTATATTCCAAGACTCTATTGGGAATTCATTCCCATATTTCAAAGAAAGTGTGCACAAATGATATAATATATTAACTATTTTTATTAGGTTAACATTGATCGTCCTCAGGTACCCAAAATCCCTTGCCAACTCATAACCTAGCATAAAAGATATTATTTAAAATATTATAAATCTTTAAAATAAAAAATAGAGTTGTTATATTCTCCCAACCGTAGGTATTTTCTTCCCTAAAAACTAATATCCAACTAAAAAATGAGTGTAGTAGGATCACATAAAGTTATTTTACTCTAATGTGATCTCCTAATGATTCATGTGCTTCCACTAGGCACACATCAAGGAAATAACTCATCCTAAAAGGAACATCTCCTATATATCATTGATGTATTTCCAGTAATATGAAAATGTAGCTCTAATATCAATTCCCAACTCATCCTAGTCAATAAATTGTGATGGGTCATGCTCATATTCATCAACTTCGACACATAGAAGAAATCTTGTCCCCATTATAACTATATTTTTAGGGCCAAGAAATATACCAACATATATTATCAAGAAAGGTATAATGAATCTTAGTGATAACATGTTACCCTAGACAAAATTTTTCAAACCACTTCATTGTGAAAACTATAGGAACACATAACCTAACTCCTAGAACTCCAAAGGCCTCTGTTGTTACTTCTCATAACACTTATAACAACTATTTTTAGTTATCATCCACTCACGGATGATATGAATATTCTTTATCATCTCTCATACCAACTTTGTAGCCTTGAGTTTTTATTAACATGGGCCTACCTTACATAATGGTTCCCTGCATAGTCTCTTATACAAGGCCTCAAATTGTTCCTTACATATGGTGGAATGGAAATTGTTGTCATATTAAAACTCTTCCACAATCATATGATCCTCCCAACTATAGAAAAATTCTAACATCAAAGTCCATAACATATCTAATAGAACCTAAATAGTCCACTCACTCTGGCTGTCTTTCTATGGGAGGAATGCCATGATCATACATAACCAAGTTCCAAAGGACTCCAAAAATACTTTACATAATTATGATGTAAATTGAACATCATATTATAAAACAATCTTCAAGGAAACTCTATTATGATAGACTATCTCCTATTCATAAATGTGTCCCATTCTCTCTACTTAACTATTATATCATGTAGTTAGGAAGTGGGATAACTTGGTTAGTTGGTCTACAGTAAACTATTTTATGTTATGAACTCTATAACTTTAAAGGATCCTTATCATGAAATTCATAGATATACTATACCACTTATACTCTGGTATACCAAAAGGTTGAGCATAAACTATTGGAACCTGGTGCTCAACCTTCACCAGCTAACATGTGAGGCACTAAGTGAGATAATCTGCTACAAAATTCTTCATCCCTGGACACCTAAAATGACACCAAAGGTCTTGATAAATATTTTCCACACATGGATTCACCACAAATGGGGATGTATGAAACTCACACAACATCACTGGTACAATCATCCATTTTATGAAAAGGATGATGTGCTCCCCACCATCAAAAAATCTATCAAAAAGGTCCAGTGGATATCTAAATTTATAATGAATCAAACTCAGTATCTCCCAGACAATCCACCCTAACACACTGTAGAATCAGTATGAGTAGAAACCATTGATTGGATGTAATATAAATTATCCTCATCCACTAAATAAAACTACATTAAGGATAACTATGAAAAAGATCCCCCGCTAAGAGCATATACCACTATGTTCCCCATCCCAAGTGTATAGAGTTTATTGAAGTTATAATCCTAGAAAGACTCTATATAGTGGAATGATCTTCTCATACAAAAATATTTCATCTATTTAGTTGAATATTCAATATATGAAAATATTATCCTTGGTAGAACTATAAAGGATTATAATATTTAAATACTAGATATAAAATATTTTTATTTTATGAAGTTTATTCAATATATACCATAAATATCTTCCTTCATAATACTCTTTATAGGAAAAACATTCTAAAAACATTCTTTCTAACATGAGGAGAGAAAATTTTATAAATAGGTGAGCTCAAATTCCCAGTAAGGGTGATCTTGGGAGATATCAATGAATGATCATATGAAAGAATAATATTATAATAAGGTTATGAGATCATGGACATAACATTAAAAGTTTATACCCAATTTGATAAAGATAATAGAAATGAGTTATGGAATAAAACATTATAATGTTAAAAGAAATGAATAATAATAATGAGACCTCATCATAACTTAGTCATGAAACAAAAGTTCATGTCATAAATGTGTGTCACACAATCAAAAGTATAAAACCCATTTCATATTTCTTGTTTAACTACCAATACCATCATATTAGGCATCAACACTTGCTTTCAAAAGTGGATCAATCACATCAACTTGTTTCCCATAAAAGATCAAACACTTTGACTTTTTTCCCATAACTATATCATGAGATATAATACTTTACCTAAGGAATTGGTGGGAGATATAGGTATCACCAATAATATAATAAAATCCATACATATGTGTTCCATAAAATCATAAAACACCCATTATATCATTATATCATAACATATGAAAAGAAAACAGGTTTCATATTTTGTCAAATCATTGCATAAATGATGAAAATGGGTTTCATAAACATCTCATAATCTTAATAATAAACTATATAGATAGAGAATAGTGAAATTATAATTGAATTAAATCCCAAGTAAAGCATAAAAAAATGTTATTATCATTAATTAATAGAAATAATATGAATATATCATTTAAAAAACCATCATGAGGATAATACCCTTTTCTTTTGAAAATAAATTTGAAAAACATAAAAACTTCCCAGGTAAAAAAGAAACCATTTTATTTGAAAATAAATTTTAAAACATTAAAATTAAGCTTCCAATTATTAAGGTTCCATGATATCAGGAAATTCCATTCATTCCATGAATGTTTAAAAAACATTCCTTTCACAAAAATCCAAAAACTACCTTGATCAGAAAATGACAGAATAATTATTTTTTTAAAAAAAATAATTATGGGGTAAAAATGTCTTTAAAAAATAATTGAATAATCTAAAAATAATTCTTGAATTTTTTTTGGATAATATGGACATGGAATAGAAATTATTTTAGACTGAATAGAGAAATAATGTATATTTTTCCGTAAAGGCAGTATTTTAATATCATAAATAATTGATGTGAGGAAAAGGAAAGTAAATATATAATCTAAATAAATAACTGGAGGATTATAAAATGAAATGGACGCATCAGATATGGATAATATAATTTCCTCAATAGAAATTCAAGTATAAATAATCTCTATTAAAACAAGATTGAAACATAAATCCCTTACGTCGAGTATTTCCTTTCCTCATCCATGTTCAGAACTCCTAAATAATAAATATGGAATTATTATAAATGTATTAAAAATACATTAATAACTGTCATAATATGTGTTTTTTTATTTATTAAATCTTACCACTAGTTTATTAATATATTTTTTGTTAAAATCACTATTTTGGGTGAAAACTGCTTCGTTTTCAATGCATTTTTATGTTCGACAGTTCCAATCCTTATATATTGACCATGGATCAAAAATTTCCATAATTTTTCTCATTGTAAAAAAATAATTTATATTCATTATAAACATATTTATAATCATTAAAAAAATTTAGAGACAAAAAATGAATTCTACTATTCATAACGACTGAATGCAATACGTACTCATAAACAATGTTTCCATTTTTCAACTAATTGAATGAAAAAAGATAAATAGTAATTAAGATTTAAATATTAATTATTATAATATATATATATATATATAATATTCATTAAATCCATCCTTAATACAACCCATGTAAATCATAAATAAAAAATTAACTACATTTTTTCGTGATGCTAAAGTCTGCTGTACACATGAACGATAGTTTCATTGACAATTCAATGGGAAAGAGGGTGTATAATGGGGATTTAATAATCATAATAAAATTTAATAATATTAAAGATATTGAATTTATTATTTTATGATAAATTAATTGAATTTAGAGGATTTATATAAGAAGTTAAAATAAAGTGACTAGTTAAGGCAATCACCTCTTATTGGGAAGAACTCTTTTATATATCCTCTTATGAACCCTAGAGTTGGAATTTTGAGAAGTCCGTAATCTATATAATATTTATAGTTAAGTGGATAATAAATTTTTTAGAGGTTTTTTATTTATAAAGATCAATGTGATGTGAAAAATTTAAAAGAGAGGTATCCTTTTATAAGAGAGGGAAGGGTAACTCTTAGAATTTTTTAACAGATTAAAATTTAATTAAATCAATATCAATCCAAATGGTTCGTAATGGTCTAATAATTTATATTTTAATAAAATTTATATAATATCTTATCTCACTTTTCATATGTTTATATATTTTTTATTTAATGTGATTTAAAAAAATATTATTTCATAATAAATCATTATTGTCAATTTATACTATATTCACATAATTAGACTGACAAAAATAAATAATTTTTTTAATTATAATATTATATTATAAAAAAAATAATATTTTATATTCACCTATAAAATTAATGGAATAATTTAAATCACTTAAATTATTTTTCTTTTAATATTTTTAAATCATTATCATATTTTTTTATTAATTTGAGAAATAATGGATTGGTGTTGAATATAAATTTAAGGTCATTATATAATTAAAAAAATTATAATTAAATTTATATCATGAATATAATTTCATTAAACTAAAATTAAACATTTATATTAATTCATAAATCATTTTTACCTATGTGGCCACGTAGTAATTATTTAAAACTAACTGAGTGACACTCTATAACATTCTATTATGTAAAAATTATATAGGTCATTTTCATTGTTAAGTGTCTATTAAAAAAATAAAATTTGAGCCTAAGGTAATAATTTTAGAATTAGGAGAGTTAATATGAAAAATTATGGCCTTATCACCTATTTTTAATCAAGATTAACTTGATTTACCTTCTATTGAGGGGATAAATTTTACCACAATTTTTTTTCAAATTGAACAAAAATAAAAGGGTTATTTTTTCCAAGTTTTAACTTAAATATTCTAAATATGGAATAAATTTTATCAAATTCAATTTATATAATTGGCATAAATTAATTTAAAAATAACCATGCAAAGCGATATGAAAACCAATTTAAAAAAATCATTTTTTAAACATTAAACTCGATTTTAATCTTATTTAATGACAAGAAAAAATACTATATGAATGATAAAACATTTTATGAAATATAAATTTCATTAAAATAATTAAAAAAATTTATTTACCCAATTTATTAAGATAAAATGACTTATTGCACATAAAAATAGTTTTTTTGGGAAAAACATCACTTTTATTTAAGAATAATTTTTATTTTCAATTACAATGATTTAAAAAATAATTAATTCATTTTATAAATTTTTATAAATTATATTTTTTACAATTTAGATAATACTTGTATGGTTTTTTATTTTTCTAGGTACTTCCCTCTTTCAGTTTCAAGTTTTTTCTATGGTGGCAGAGTCTTGTTTGGAGACAAAGAGCCATTGTTGGGGAAAATGACTTATTTTTAAGGATATATGATTTTTTGAAATAATGAATTTTGAGTATAATTGGGTTAAGTGTTTCATAGGTTCTTGTTAGGTTGAGAAGTTTTAAAGGAGGTCTAGGTTGTTTAAAGGTAAAATGGGCTGAAAAAACATCTTCAGAACATTTACATTCCCTGTAAATGGATTATACATCATGTAATTTTTTGAGTGTTTTAATAAAATAAATATGAGGTGATGAAGTTTTTAGTATGTTCCATTAAAAATATTAACATGATGTGTAACTATATTACACACCCCAATCTTCTATTTTAAAGTATGTTGTGTGGATTAATTTAATTCAAATTTTCTAAAGCTCTTCACATTTCGACCTATAGAAACCCTATAGAAGATTTTGGAGTGAAATATTCCCTTATGGACATCCTGTTTGTGTGAGGAATCTCGATTAAGTGGTTTTGATATATTTTTCCATTATCTCTCTTCTTCTTCCTATGAATGTGACGAAATCATTGGAACTTTTTCATTTACAGTTTTGACCTTGATTGGTTTTGGTCTAGGATTATCTTTGCGATCAATCGCAGTTTCTTCCCTAAGGGATTTTCAATTTGAAGCATTGTGGTATCATCAGTTAAATCTGGAAGGTCTAAATCCTAACCCTATGGTTTGATAATTTCCAATTTTTTGTAATATTATGATTGTTCCAATGTAGTGTGTGCCCCAATCAATTATGTAATGAATGATATTATTCGTTGAATTAATTTGGTTTCAATTGAATTTTAACTTGGATTATGGTTTCTTGTGGGGTGAGAGAATCATGAATATAATTGAATTAGCTTATGGATTTAAGTGTGTTATTTCCATGACATGATACCTTAGGTGATTTCTTGATATTGAATCCTTAAGTTATGGCTGGTTGATTATTGTTATAATTTTCCAAAAATTGTGATTTAAATTGAAAGTTTTATATGAAAGATAAATTTTAATTTATATAATTACCCATTGAGAGATATGATGTGATATTTTATATTAATATTATATTACAATACCTTTATTCCATGATGAAATTCAAATATATTGGAATAGGCCCTGTAACATGCACATTTATAAACTGTAATGCAGATATTGAGCAGGCTTGACCCTCTCCCAAGCATTAATACATTTAGATAATGGGATTTTCCTAGTCACATGTTGTAATGATTATAAGGATTTGACCTATATTTTTTAATGATTATATGACATTGAATTTTATTTTTGTGACTATACAATGGTTATATGGTTGTGGTTAGCATCGTCATAAGACATGTTTAGAGATATTCCATCATGGAATTGAAGAATATTATTTTACCATGGTTATATGGTTGTGGTTCGCATGGTTATAAGACATGATTAGAGATATCCAAACATGGTGCTGAAGTTGGTTATTTTACTTTGGTTAGATGGTTTTGGTTTTCATGGTTGTAAGATATGATCAAAGATATTATGGAATGGAGCTAGAGAAGGTTGTTATGGTCTTTTATTAATTATTGAATTAATTAATACACATGTTTATCACGTTATTGAATAAAATTATTATCAAACTGGTTAGTTTAGACTCTATGGTGTAGTATTATTAAATTATACTCACAACCTATTTAGGCCACCATTTGGTACTGAAGCATATTACATGGATGTAGGTTTGGAAAAGGGTAGAAGACATTACTGTTGACTATTTTCTTATTGGATGGACTAGAGTTTGGAGGTGGGAATGATGTGGGGATCCATACCAGGGAATTTTGAATATTTATTTGAGTCTTCTAGTATTATAATTTATTTTTTATATCATGACATTTAGTTACATTCTAGCACATCATTACATTACTCCTTTATTTTTTATTGGATTATTTTGTAGGATTTTATTGGTGTCTTCTGCTATGTATTTACTTGGATTTCTTCCATTTTTATGGATTATGTCTTATAGAGATGAAACTAAATACCATGTGCTATAGTCTTCTAACTATACACTTCACATCCCCACTACTAGTCGGTAGCCTCTAGTATATGGGGAGGCGTTCTTGAGGCCTCATAACAAACCCTTTTTTCCATGTGAGGGAGTGCCAGATTGGGGGACATTAAAAAGTGGTATCATAGGAGATAGTTTTTTTATTATAACTTAATTTTTAATAATATATAAAGAAGGATACAATGTTTCAGGGAATATTAATTTCCTTGTGTATGGGAGTAGATAACCCATTGATGGGGGAAAATCTATGTGTCCAGGGCTAGAATTTTCTGTTGTGCTGTGTACTTGGTATAGTTGATGTTATTTCACCTGGTGTGATTTACATGTTGTGAGAGGTTATTCTTTGATGATGTTACTTTTTATGGATATTTATACATGTGACCCAGTATGGAATGAGATGAGAATGCATGCATCATAAAAGGCACATTGAGATATATCGACATGCATTGTTCATGATAGGGACATATCTATTTTTTCACGTGATATATAATTTCCTATTTAAATGTCATATGAGATATCTATTTCACTGGATAAATGAAATGAGTTTATGTGTAATTCTAAAACAATTATAATCCATATTTAGAGAGAGAGAGAGACTAGGAGTCTGTGGTTATCTATTATAGTCACCTATTGAGGTTGACCTTATTTCTAGCTAGTTTTATCTTGTTTTTGTTTTATTATAGAGAAATGCCTCATCATCATGTTTGAATTGACTGTAAAGATAGTAGAAATTAGAATGGTCTTAATGTAATTGAACTAGAGAAACATATTTTTCTTGATGAGTATATGGATGTATAACTTCATGATAGTATCCTGATGGTCACACGATCCATTAAAAGGGAGGTTGTTCATACCATTCATTTCATGATTGAGATGAAAAGAGAGTTTTACTTGCAAAATAAAATAATGTTTATTTAGGAAGGAGGATTCTAGGTATTCAGATCCTAGATCAATTCAGTAAAAATAATCTTTAATAATTGTGATAAAACTATAGATAGGATGGTGACGCTTGTTAGATATATGCTTTGTGGGCCTTCCAAGAATTGGAGGTATGTTCTGGATGAAGCGGAGCTGTAGGATGAGCTATATTGTATAGAATTTGAGATGAAGTTACATATCCATTTCTATCTTGAGATGCTGAGGGATGAAAAACCTTACGAGTCCATGCATCTAATATAGGAAGACATGTCAATTATGGACTATGCTAGATGTTTCAATGACCTACAACACTTTCCTCCATATTTGGTAGAAGATGAGATATCTAGGGGAATATTTTTTCAGGATAGTCTTGTCTATGAGATCAAGTTATAGAGAAATGTTTCTCTATTTAACAACTTTAAGGATGTTATAAACTAGACTCTAATCACAGAAGGAAACCTGAGAGAGGCCATGAGCAGTATCCATGCTATATTAGTAGGGAAATCTAGGATCTCTTCTTTGTGTGTAAAAAATAACCGATATGATAGTTTCTACCATTCTATAAGCGGGTAGATCGTTCAGGGTAGTAGAAAGCCATCTCTATACTATGTTCCATTTCAGTGTTGTTTGTGTGGAACGTTTGGTGAAAAGCACCCAAACTGTCCTTAACATGCAGTCATGTGACTTATCTATCGATTAATGGGTCATATTATGAATTTCTATGTGAAATTTTTTCATTAGACTAATGGAAGGGGATCTGGATAAGCACCTAAGTTGGGAAGGGACAAAACTACCCCTCAGAAGGCTGGATGCTAGAGTTCCACTAGATGTTCTAACTGAGCCAGGGGATGTGGTACCCTAATACATGAACAATAATACTAGGAGAGGGATATACCTTAGGGAATTCATACATGATCCCATGAAAGAGGGACAAGTCAGTTTCTTGTTTTGTAGACTACTCCGGCATTCATGGATGTAGCATTTTCTATCAACAAATGAATGGTTCTTATATCTTATCTTGTATTTTGTTTAATATAAGGTCATCACATATTTTTTTATCTATCCTTTTTTTAAAAAGTTTTGGGCTTTGATGTGGGAATCTTAGATGGTGCTTTTACCATCGATACACTTTTGGGAGTACGGTCAAAGAATATCATGCATTACAAGACATGTTCTTTAGATATTGGTGGTTAACATTTATTTTGGGTTCCATTTATTATTTAAATGATAAGATTTGATAAAATTATTAGTATGGATTGGTTAATATTATATTAAGATTATATCAAATTTCACATGAGGAGAGTTACCATTCAATCTCTATAAGGAGGTATCTATCTTCACCATGGTGAGTGGGATCTTCTGTCTAGCCATATCGGACCAATTCAGTTCATATTATATTTTATCACATCTCAAATTATATGTCTTTTCCTATATGACGGTGTAATGGACCATGATTCTTCTACTCTAGTGATATACCATTTTTTCAAATGTCTTTTCAGATGAGTTCTATGACTTGCCACCAAAGTGAGAGGTCAATTTTTAGTTCGAGTTGGTGTCAGGAAAAGAGAAAGTTTCTATCCCTCCTTAAAAAAAGACACCATAAGAGATTCGATATTTTAAAAACTAATTTGGAAAATATATAATTTAAAGACTTCATACAACCTAGTATATGTCCCTGGGGTTCTCTAGTTACCTTCACCAAGAAGGTTGATGGGTCTTTATACTTATGTGTGGATTATCAGAGGCTGAACAAGATGATGGTCAAGAATTGGTATCATCTTCCATGAATTTATGATATTTATAATCTACATAGAGGTGTTTAATTGTAATAAAAGAATTATTTTTAAATCAATTCACCAACAGTTAAGGGTGAGACCATCATACGTGCCTCAAACTGTTTTTAGGAGAAGGTATGGTTTGTATGAATTCATATTAATGTTGTTTAGGTTAACTAACACACCAACAGTATTCATGGACTTGATGAAAATGATATCTTATCCTTTTATAGACCAATATTTGGAATTTTTTCTTGATGATATTTTAGTGTACTCTCTTTTAGCATAATATCCTACCAAACATATTGATTTCATCGGGATTACATTGAGAAATCATTGACTTTATGTCAAGATAACTAAATACAGTTTCGGGATTAATAAAGTGTACTTATTGGGACATTTCATCATAGAGGTAGGAGTGTCAGTGGACCTATAGAAACTTGTAGTCATGATATCTTGGAAAAAACCCAAGAATTTCTTTGAGATTCGGAGCTATCTGGGTTTAGCAGGTTATTATCCACTCTTTGTCCATGATTTCTCATATTTGGAAGCACTGATGCCTTGGCAGACCAAGAAAGGGGTAAAGTTTGTTTGGTCTAATGCTTGTGAGAGATATTTTTAGGATATGGAAGGCAGGTTGACTTCATAACGTATCCTCACTCTACCTATGTTGGGTAAAGCATATACTATTTACTAGACTTAGAGAAGTCTAAATATAGTCAGATTTTGTAGTTGCTTATGGTTCCAGGAAGCTAAGACTACATTAGTGGAACTACCCTAATCATGATATGGAGTTTGATACATATTACATGTCATAAGACGTTAGAGACACTGTTTCATTAGTGAGAAATGTTTTGTGCACTAAAACAACAAGATCCTTAGGTACATATTTTCTTAGTTGGACCTGAACCATCGGAAGAGGAAGTGGGTTGAGTATTTATAATATTTCAACTTCAATTAGGATTACACACTAGGTAATGGAAATATTGTTACTGATTCCTTGAGTTAAATGATATAGGAAGAGTAAGTACATGAGTCTTGTGACAAGTTACAGATAATGAATAATTTATAGATATACATCTAGATGTTTAGGAGTCTCATGGATAGGTAGGTGTGACTTTTACATATGTTATACACATTCCTTTGGACTGTATTAAGATAATATTGTTTTCTAATATCTAGGGATCAGTTATAAGAGAAAAGTTATATGATGGGGAGACACCATTTCGATGATATCTTCGTACTAGAAATTCTCTTCCTTTCTATTGTTGAGTATGGGATTGTACGGGTTTAAGTGAGGAGATGATGAGAGAGTTTCAAGCTTCTAGATGGGTGGTTCATCCAAGTTTAACAAAGATGTATCACGATCTCTATAGATAGTACTCATGGTCAAGAATGTTAAAGGAGGTGTAAAGATTCATGGATAGATGATTCACTTATCAGTAGGTGAAATATGAGCATATGAGGCTAGGTGGGATTTTTTAGTATTTACTCATTCTTGAGTGTAAATGGGATGATGTCACAATGTACTTTGTAATGGGATTACAAATGAAAACATTTATGATTGATTATGTATGGGTTGTTTTGGATCGAATGACTAAGGACATACAATTCTTTTCCATTCCAAAAACCTTCATAGTTGATGATCTCGAAAGTCTTTACGTGTGTGAGGTTGTTAGGTTGCACAATGTTCTAAGGAGTATCATTTAAATAAAGATCCTCAATTCACATCATGTTTCTTGAAGGTTATATATAAGTCTCTAGGATTGCAGGTTATTTTAAGCACAACTTATCATCTATATACTAATGGTAAATTTGAGTGGACTATTTAGGTTCTGTAGGATATGTCATGATCCTGTGTTTTAGATTATGGTCTTTCATGAGAGCCACATAAGGAACTCATGGAGTTTGAATATAATAATAGCATACAAACATCAATCCAAATGGAAAATTTTTGGTATTTTCATGGTCGATCATTCCATTTACCATGTTTTTGGATGGAAGCAGGTGAGTAAAAACTTATTGGGCTTAGTATCCTATAGAAGAAACTTGAGAAATTACAATTGATCAGACATTGGTTAGTGATAATGCAGAGTAGGAAGAAATCATATGTTGACCATCAAAGATGACCTATGTACTTAGATGTTGGTTATAATCTTTTTCTTTGGGTGTTTACTTGTTTTGGGAAACACTATATCAAAAAACTAGGAAATCTAAGACCCATGTTTTTCAAACCATTTTAGGTATTGAAAATTTTTAGTCTAGTGGCATATATTTTACCCCTTCCATAGTGATAAAGTTACATGCATGATGTGTTCCATGTTTTTAAACTATGGATATATTATCTAGACCCTTCCCATGTGATATACATAGAAAACATGAATCATTATGTTGATAATTCCTTTTAAGTTCATCTTATATGTGTTTTGGATCATAGTGAGAAATATTTTTTGAGTAGGATTATACCATTAGTTAATGTGTAATGGAGGAATGGGTGAGTTTAAGAGTATACCTATCAGAGGGAGTCTGATATTAGAACACATTGTCTAGAATTGTTTCTAGAGACTTCATATTGATTCTTAGAGAATCTTGTGGATGATATTTTATATTATGGTGAGGTTGTAAGATCCTGTATTTTTTTAAGTTCATTCATCATTGAGTTTTACATTTATGCCTTGGTGGTTGAGCCTTGTTCAGAAATAGAGATCCCTTTTTAGGGAAAATGACTTAAAGTTCAGGGATGTGTGCTTGTTTGAATTAGTGGAGTCTAGGTATAAACGAGTTAATTGTTTCATATTTCCTTGGTATGTTTTAAATATTTAAAGGAGGATTAGGTTTCTTAAAGGGAAAAGGGAAATAAAAACCATTTATAGAACATTTACAGTCTGTAAATTTTATAGTATTTTAATAAAATAAATCCAAAGATATGGGTTTTTCAATATATTCAATTAAAAATATATACATGATGTTTAACTACATTAAACACCATGTAATTCCATGAACTGTTGTTTTAATGTATGTTGTGCAGATGGATTTCATTTTAATTTACTGCAAATATTCACCTCTTGAACTAGGGAATCACCCTAAGAAATTTTTGAGTTTCAACTTCCATTTCAAATTTCCCCTTTCTTTGATCTATAACTGTTAAGTGATTTTGAACTAGTTTTTCCTTCTCACCTTCTTCATCCAACTGTTATAGTTAAATACTTAGACCTTTTGCATTGCTGGTTTTGATATTGATTAGTTTTGATCTAGGAACCTCTTCATGATCCTCTGAACCTTCTTCCTCCTATGAGTTATCCATTAGAAGTGTTCTTGGATTGTTATTTAAAGGTTTTGGATCTAATTATTACCCCTATGGTTTGATGATTTCCAAATTTATGAAATATTGCGATAATGCTATTGTTGTGTGTGCCCAAATAAGTTAAGTAATTAATGGGATTATTCTTTGAATTCCTTCAGTTTCAATTAGATTCAGACCCGTCTTATGGTTTCCCATGGGGTGAAAAAACTATTAATTTATTTAAATTAGATAATGACTTTAAGTGTTTTTTTAACATGATAAGATACCTTAAGTGATTTCTTGTTATAGAATCCCTAGCTTTTGGCTTGTTTCTTATTGTTATAATTGTTTAAAAATTGTTTTTTAAATTGAAAGTGTTATATAGAAGATAAATGGTAATTTTCATAATTAACCATTGAGATATATGTTGTGATATTGTGATATCCATGCTATATGACAAGAATTGTGTTCTAGGATGAAATGCATATTTATCAGGATAATCCCTCGCACAAAAACACTTATATTTTGTAATGATGAAATTATTTATTATCATGAACATGCACATTCCCATGCACATGCCCATGAAAATTCCATATTAGTAAATTCTGAATTAGGTGAGATTTGAAGTCCTTACCTCTTACATATTCCCTAAAGGCTTTACCTTGTAATTTTGATATTGAGAGGGCTTAGCACTGTCCTATGCTTTAATTATTAAAGAGAACAATATTTCCTAGTCTAATATAGTAATGATTATAGGGTTTTAACTCAGATTTTGTAATGATTATAGGGATATAACCAATATTGTTGTGATTGTACCATCACTAATGAAAATTAGTCCTTTAACAATGCTAGTAAGAGGGATTTATCAGTGCTATTGAAGTGATGATAATGTAAGTGATGTTAGAGGTTCAGCTTTAACAGTGCTTTTAGAAAGTACTAATAAATGTGGCCTTTATCAGCACTTTTTTAGCCCTGTTAAAGGCCTCCTTTATTAACAAATTTTTAGTGCTGTTAAAGGCCACCTTTAATAGTGATAAAAAATGCACTAATAATGACCCCACTGATAAAGGGTATAATTTTTTTTAAACGCCCCACCCCACCTTTTATTAACTCTTCCCACCCCCACATATCAACACTTCCACCACCCCTTTAGCAACACAGCACATGCCCCTACCTCCAATGAGATTCTATCCTAAGACATACAACTTATACCCCAACGCCTTTTACACTTTCCGATTATGTTTTGTTTTAAATTTTATGATATATCTATATATTCATATATATTTTATTATATTTTTTATCCATATATTTTTATATTTATATATATATATATATGTATATATATATATTATTTTAAATACATATTAAATATATATATTTCAAAATGGATATTTGTTTTTATTTAGATATGGTTTATATATTGAGAAATATATTTTATATCTAAATATTTTTAGTTAATTATTTATAATGTGAAATTTTTATTTTTGAATATTTAAAAAATATTTATATATAGTAAAATATTTGATTAAAATAACATTACATTGTAAAAAACGATAAAATTTCAATGCCAAAATATCAATATAAATGTAATACCTGTGAATAAATTTATCCCCCACTAAAAAAAGAAAAAATACCCCCATAAATGAGGCGTAAAATACACCTAATTTTAAAAATATTTGATACATAGGCTAAAAACTCAGTTATGGAGGCCTTCTAGGACTTTTTTGGTCTCAAAAGAGGTTATTAGTGAATGTCATGGGTCCCTAAGGCATATATATAATCTCAATTATTGAATTGATATGTGTTATATCCAAAACTGACACACGAAGTAGAAGTTATGGTGGTTTGAAAGGCCATTAAATGTGAAAAAGTGAGAAATAGTGACTATCAACTCATTATTTTTCCTCGATAATGGTGCTCAGGGGTTCACATGGGTTACCTGAGCATTGAGATCATTGCATGATTTGATTTGATATGAATTATAGGCTGAACAGATAGATAGATTAGAAGTTATATCCATTTGAATTTTAAGAAACTGTGGTACCCTGACTAAAACTCAGTTTTGGAGGCCTTATGGGACCTTTTAAGGGTTAAAAATCAAGAAAAATATCAAAGATCTTATATCATTCCACTATAGTGTCGATCTCATCACATGGTTTGATTTGATATGTGGTAAATCCCAAACAGGCACCTTGATCAAAAGTTATGGTCATCTGAAGTTCGAGTTTAATTTAAAACTTTTTTGAAGTTGTAATATATTTTATTCCTTTGATTATCACATGATTTAAATATCATATGTTTTTAGTTCATTTAATAAGCTACAATTTGACTGGATATAGAGAAAAAGCAGACTCCTGAATCAAAATTCATGGTTGTTTCATGCTTTTTAGGGTTTCTTAACGTTTTTATACATTTTAAGGGTTTCATGAGTAATTATTGGGTTTTCAGGTTTTATTGTGTTCGTTGGGATTTTATAGAGTTATAAGAAATTTTCACTAAATATCATTTATATTATGTGTAAATTAGATCTATAATTTTCTAAAGCATATTTAAAAAATAAATTTTATATTTATATTCATATAAATATATTTATATATTTATATATTAAAATATCATTTTTAGTGAAATATATATATATATATATATATTCAAATATACACTTTATGAGCACTAGTAAAGGCAGTTGTTATCAACACTTCTAAAAAGGTACTGATCAAGACACCCCATTTATTATCTTTTTTCTACAATCCATGATAAAGGAAACAATTTATTAGTTCTTTTTAGAAGTGCTGATAAATTCTATTTTTAATAGAATATTTTTACTAGCACTGATAATGGGGGGGGGGATTTTCCACACATTTTCACGGGTGCTAATTAAAGTCCCCCCTTTAACAATGCTTTTTCTAGTGTTGAGAAAGGGGGGTTTAAACAGCACTTTAATATAGCGCTATTAAAACCCTAGTGCTGGATAAACATTTTTTAGTATTGAATGGTTATATGTTTGTGGATGGCCTGCTCATAAGACATGATCAAAGATATTTCAGCATGGTGCCAAATTAGGTTATTTTAACATGGTTATATGGTTGTGATTTTCAGGGTTGTAAGACATGATCAATGATATTCTAGCATGGTGCTGAAGTATATTATTGTACCATGGTTATATGGTTGTGGTTTATATTGTTGTACGACATGCTTAGAGATATTCCCAGATAGATCTCTGAAGGAGGTTGTTCTCATATATTATTTTTTTGAATTAATTAATACAGTTGTTTATCACTATATTTCATACACTTCTTATCATACTAGTTTGTCTAGACATGGTGGTGTCGACCTTCTGAGTTGTAATCACATTCTATTTGTTCCTCCATTTGGTTAATGAGTATATTAAATTTATATAGGTCTGGAAAAGGGAAAAGGACCTTACTATTGATTGTTTGATTGTTGTTTGATCTATATTTTTGCGGTGGTACTAACATGGGGATTAAGACTGGGGAATTTTGAGTCTTTATCTGAGTCTTCTAGTCTGACACTATTATTGTTTCTAGCAAAACATTTAGTTACATTCCAACATGTCATTACATTATTCATTTATTATTTATTATATCATTAAGTTAGTTTTTACTATTGTCTTCCTCTATGTCTATATATTGATTTATTCCATTTTTAGTTTATTTTTTACTGTTATGACACTTCATACCAGGTGGTATAGTCTTCCCACTATACACTTCACATCCCTGCTACTTGTTGGAAGCCTCTAGCGTATGGGGATGCACACTTGAGGTCTCGTAACTATCCATTTTTTCTGTATGAGAGAGATTCATATTGGGGGATGATAAAGTATTATTCATACCATCTAATCAAGGATCGATGGAATAACTATAACCTAATAATTCTTTAATAATATTTTTCAGTTTGTTTAAACTTGGTGTTTCATTCAAAACAAGATATATAAGAAATAAAATTATTTATAGGGAAGTTTTTTTCTAAGAAAACAATGAAGTGTTACATTCTAACCTCCTTAAAATGAATTTCATAAAAAAAAATTACTCATAAAAATAAATGAGGATATATCTATTTCATTACATCCACACATTCCCAAGTAGATTCTTTGAGTTTTTCATTTCTCCTGAGAACATTATCTAGGTAATTTGTCCTGTTTCTTAGAACTTTATCTCAATAATATACAATTTATACCAATTTTTCCTCCTAGTAAATATCATGAACTAGTGGTATGAACTATGAGTTCAGTATATTTGATGGATCATGTACGTAATTTCTCAGGATAGAAACATGGAACAAGGCATGCACTTGGGAGAGGTTCAGTGGAGGCACAATGTGATGAGCTACCATCCCTACTCAATTAAGAATCTTGAAGGGGCTAATAATTCTAGGGATTATATTCTATTAATTATCGCATCTCATAACCTTCTTCCATAATGGAATTTATAGAAAACTCTTATCACTAAAATAAAAATTCCAAATAACATTGATGATTGTCACCATAACTCTTCTATAAAAACCGATCAACCTTGATGTGTTGCTGGACATTTATACCATTCTCTACCTTTTCATCCGCTAGCTTGTGTCCCAATAACTTTATTTATCCAACTTAATTCATGATATTTTTATTTATACACTTAGTTCCATATATTTATTATTAAGTATCCATCCAAATACTTGATTGAATGATATTGTTTTAAGAAAACTCAACTAGTGGAAGGTGTTGATCCGAACCACTTTTGAAATTCATTGAATAAGATCTTAGAATATACTTAGGCTTTTAACGGTTCACTCCTACCGACCATATACCTAAGGATGATACACCATACTGAAACTTAACTCTATATCTAGAGCCTACTAAATAATTTTCCATAATATTGAGGTAAAACTTGGATCCAAATTAGAGAGGATTTAAAGTTATACTATATGGAATGTTACCACATCCTTAATATATATTATTGAAGTTAGATCAAGAGATAAATATTTTATGTTAGCAGTTATGTGTGCCGATTTCAGATGGAAATTGACTATAACCCATATAACATTATGAACTTTAGATTTTTTGGGGAGGCTAATAATACAATCCATGGTGTTGTTTTCCTATTTCCATTCCGACATGGTTAATGGTTGTAACACAATCTTAGACTTATTTATACCATAATTAACTTTCTGAAAAACTAAGAACTGAGATACATATATTACGATATCACTTTTTTACATTATCCCAATAGAAATAATCTTTTAGTTCTGTATACATCTTTTTAATTCTATGATGAATATATAATGATGAACTATGTGCCTCAAACAATATATTTTTCTTCAAATATAGTATGGTTGGGAAACATAAATAGTTTTTAAAACCTCTCATTACCTCACAATCAAGGTTGAACTCAAGAACATTTCTCACCTTCATTTTTAACTTCACATCTTCCTTTTTGACATCCTTCACCCTAACATGGAAATATGGTTGGACATTCATTTTAAAAAGATAATATTTCTCTGATTCCTTGACGATTTACTGATTCATCCTATGAAAATATAGAAATGTTGGGTCATTTTTTATCCTCACCATAGATATAGCATGGTCTTTTCTACTCAAATCATCTAACACTTTGTTTTCCTTCCCATGGCAGTAATGTATTGAGAAGTTGTAATCTTTAATCATCTCTAACCATATTCTTTGTCACATATTCAACTCTTCCGAAGTGAATATTTACTTTAATCATTTATGATCAATATATATATCACACCTCTATCTTTGGAGATTATTAATCCATATCATTAATGAAAAAATTTCTAAAACTAACTCCATTTCATGTGTTGGGTAATTTTCATCATGATCATTCAATTTGATCGAAGCATAAGCTATCATTATATTATTTTTCAAGATAACACATAAAATCCCCTTCTTTGATTAAATAATGTAGATCAAAAACCTTTCTCTACAATAGGGCAGTGTTAACATATGTTCACTAACCAAACTTATTTTTATCCCCTTGAAATTATCTTCAGATTCTAATATCCATATAAACATTATTATTTTCTAATTCATCCTGGTGAGTTCATTAGATAACCATGGTTAATCACTCAAAAAAATTCGATAATACTGAACCAACCCTTAAAAAGAGAACATTTTAATCACAGTGGTTGGTCTAGTCCATTTTTCAATAAATTCTTTCTTAGAAGTATCTATTAATATAACCCTAGTTGATATTATATGACCTAATAATGAAACATTATAAAGAAAAAAATCCACACTTGATAATTTTTCATAAAGCTTATCCTTCTTCTGGGTCATCATCACAATCATCAAGTGATCTTAATGATCATTATTACTCTTTAAATATACAAGAATATCATCTATAAATACTACCAAAAACCGATCAATGTAATCTCTAGGCTTTCATTCATTAAATCCATGATGATAACAGGGGTATTAGTAATATGAAAAGGCATCTCTATAAATTCATAGTGTCAATACCTTGTATGGAATTCCATATTGGGTATATACTCTTTATTGATCCTCAATTGATGATAACTAGAACAATGTTCAATCTTTGAAAATTATTGATGTCCATATATTTCTTTAAATATGACATCAATATGGTGGGGATGATACTTTTTCTTGATTATAATCTTGTTAAATTTTTAATAATCAATGCAAGGATGATTTGACCAGTCTTTATTCTTATAAAATAGAACAGGTTCACCCCATGGTGATGAACTAGGGAGTATGAATCCCTTAACAAGATTCTAAAAATGTTGTTTCTTCAATTCCTAAAGCTCAATTGGCGGCATTATGTTATGAGTCGTTGAAATAGGCATAACACTAAGTATGTGCTCTACTAAATACTCAAATTCATGATTTGATGGAATACCTAAAAATTATTCTGGAAGGACATAAAAAACTCTCTTATAATAGGTGTATCCCTAATACTGAGTTTCCCCCCTAATAATTTGATATTGATAATATTCATGTATTTGAATTAAGACCCATAATATGGAAAAAATTTCTATTATAATTTCATATTTATCCTCACATCGCTAAATGATTGTAGGTTCATTGAGAATATGAAATGTGACTTACCATTCTTAGAAATTGATATGGGATCCTTATAGGGAATGATAATATGTGCCATGAATCATAAAAATTCAAACAAAGGGAGAACCACAAGATTTAAAGAAATCATATTCCCAAAAAAATCAATCAGATAGGAAATACAGACTGGAGATGTGTCCATGGTTCCATTAGGAGTTTTCACATAAAAATAAACATAAAATCATTATATTGATATGATGATACTATAATAAATCATCTTCAATACCCACACAAACTGGTACTCAACCCAACCCATCACATACCCAAAGTGTGTTCTTGACCCCTACGAGCTGGAAACTAGCACCTGGGCATGAACAATAACTAGAGAGAATGATTCCACCCAACCTAAAGCTAATAACATGACATATAAATATAAATATCATGAAGAAAAAGTAGAAGAGATAACTGAATATATATTTCATAACTAAAACATAGCATCTGAATTGATATACTCTAAATGTTTCTAAACAAACCTTGAGGAAAAAGTCCAACAATAAAGGAAACAATCAAAAAATGAGAAGCAACTACTCCATTCGATAGGCATAAAATTTCCCTATATCTCATCACCATCTACCTAACTCAGTTGAAAAAAATTGATGCTTAATGCAGTGCCTTTCCTTTCTCTACATCGAAAGTCATAATAAAGTATAAACACTACCTAAGGGAGGTGTTTGGTGTGAGACAACAGTCTTAGTAGGATCCCACCTAGGTGTTTCATAATAATTCTCTGTATAAAAACAAGAACATGTTCTATATTAAATAAATCAAAGAATGATGATGAGTTAAATAATTTTGTTTATCAAAATAAGGGTGAAAAATTAAAATTTTTCCACAATTTCAAATAATATAGGTAAAACCATTTAAAAGAATATATCATACATCAAAATAGGTAATCAAAGTAAAGAGGTATAAATCAACAACAAAGGTATCATCATGCAAAGTATCACTAAAAGTAAAGCTATCTAGAACAGTCATACCCAGATATAGAAAATAATGCACTTAAAGTCCCAATACATCTGCGTCAAATATAGAGAGCAGAGGAACACTCCCAAAAGTGAGAATCTTATGAGATTATAATAAGTCTCTAGAACAACATGCATAGGGAGAAAAGGGACACCCCCAGAGGTAACCCCTCAACAGTATCAACTGATAAATCCTATTACTACACCTTCCATCAAATTACCCAAGGATTCCCATGTGTTATATTTTACAAATAATTTCACCCAAACCATGATTTTAAAATCATTTTATAAGTCAATATCAAAATTATTTTCAAATACCAATTTTTTTACCGAAATAAGGGAAAGCCCATTTTTTTCAAAAACCTATTTTCACACATACATAAATAAATTAATCAATTAATTTCATTTATAAAACAATTTATAAAACTAGACAAATTAAGGATCAGCCAAAACCAGATATAGAGGATAACACCTACCTCAAAATTAAGTCACACACACCCGAAGCTAGATCCACAACCAATGGAAGGAATTAAAAACAATAAATGGAGGCCTTACCTATTATTACCACACCTTATATGCATTCTATAAAAACTATGTTCAGAAAATATGTTAGGTCACACATTCCCCAATGAAATCACACCCATTGCACCATAACAAGAAAGGGACCATCCCCTGGAAGATGATCACATAGAGGATCTAGAAAGGATAAAAAATAACATCACCACAAGATCAATGGATATGAAAACATACTGTAACATTACTTCTATGACCAAAGAAAATTAAGAAGCATAAATATCACTTACCCCATGAGGCCCAACACATTCTCCATGAAGATAAATCACTAAAAGAAATAATCCAATTAGAGAAGATATCCCCAAAATCTCTTGGTAGAGCTCCATGGTTTAAATAGATAATGATACACATTAAATGTAAAAAAACACATGTACTATGGTTAAAACCATTGGATCCAAAACATTTATGTTGTGAACCCATTTCATGGAGTAAATTTATTGTTTTACAATATCTACCAAAAATATCATCACCTCAGATTAAAATTAACTCTGAATGACATTTTCACAATGTGAACTAGTTTCACAGCTTGTAAAGTTATCATGATATAAAGTATTTCATTACATATTCTTAATAATGGATTTATGTCATGTAACCAATTTACAATGGGAAAGTAACCAACATGAATTTCAAAGTGTAAATTCAACATAAGAAACCCGAATAACCTATGAAGACTTCCAAATCCAAGGTGAACCCTTAAAAAATTTTATTACAATTATACATAAAATACATTAATCAAATAAAATATACATCTCCAAACATTAGGTCATTTTCCCTAGAAAATTACCTCCTTCCTCAAAAGGTCCAAAACACACCCAAATAAATAGTGAAATTAAAAGAGAGATGAGAAATACCTGAAATAATGTGATAGAATGTTACAAACATCCATCTATGGGAAGTAATATGGAATAATGAAGCTCTAAGAGAGGTGAGGCCACTACTCCCTCACTGACCATTCAAGCTCCCAAGTCTTATTGGGATCTGATTTGTGTCTCCAAATAGAATTTGACTAATAGGATAGATTTCCCACATAAGAGTTTCACCTGAAAGCCAATGATCTTCAATAGATTCTAAAAAATATAAATTTTTGTCTCTAACTTATTATATTCTCAATTAAAAACTTGATACGGGTCATCATGATATTTCTTGATATCAGATACATGGAAAACATCCTGAACACCCATCAACTAAAATGATAGTTTCAAATGATAAAAACCCAATACAATTATCTGAGTGACATCGAATGGTCCAACATATCTCAGAGACAACTTCCATTATTTACTAAGATGACAGTGACCCAACTGAGGAGAAAATTTGAACAAAAAACCGATCAATAATGAAAAACTCATAAGGATGAAGTCAAAAATCCTCATATGATTTTTACCTACTCTGAGATATAAATAGATACTAAATTATATCCTAAATCCTAACTGATATCTCAGGAATGAGACTTGGTCCTACCAATGTTTTATTTCCCACCTCTAGCCAACAAAGAGGTGTCCTACAAGGACGAATATAAATATAATCAAATGGAGATATTCTGATTGATGAATGATAGATGTTGTTATAAGAAAACTAAAATATTCTTATATGGACATCCCATGATCTAATAAAATACAAGATGCTATAATAGAGTATATCCTTTAGGAACTTAATAGAACACTTTATATGACAAACTATCTATGCAAGGTAATTTGTACTCAACCAGACCTGAGTCTTCATTGAATCTTGATGAATCCTCGAGAATCTTGAATTAAACATAGAATCACTATCTGAAATAGTATAATAGGGAACACCGTGCACCCACACGATCCCCTATACATAAAACTTACCCAAATCTTAAAATTTAGTGGTGTCCTTATTTGCAATTAAATGATATGATTTCATCAATCGATCAATCAACACACAAGCAGCATTCTTCCCTCATGGGTTTTTTTGGTGATACCATAAAAAAGTCCATGTTCACCTCATCCCATTTCCAATCTTGAAAAAGACGAAAATGTGATAAATAAAAAGGTTTTAGATACTCTTCTTTATCTATTAGTGAGTGTAATAGTGGGAAAAATAATTTTCAATGTCATGCTTCATACCCATCCAAAAAAATCACCATCTCATGTACTAATAAATATTCATAGTGTCTAGATGAATGGAACATGAAGAACAATGGTAGTAGAAAAACAAAAATCCTCACAAATACTTGAATGAAAAATAGACCAATAAATAGAGAATACCATCTAAGAAGAGAGAAAAACCAAAAATGGTCTCCCAACCATAAAGGATTTTTGAAATTTCTATGAGCTCATCATCCAACTATTGAACATACAAAATAAATTCCATGAGTGATAATGATAATTGATCACTAGTCATAACCATTCCTAAAATATCCTTATGATCATCTAGAAATAACTGAGTGAAGATTCCAATAAGGTTCTACTCCTTTGATTCTGGAATATACTATGATGGTACTTTCTTACTGGATCATATTCAATGTAATTTCCCTTCCTTAGGATGTAAGTGATGTTGAAGTAAAATACCTAAAGGTATTCCACCCATAATATCTGTCTAAGATTCATGTATTTATAATAAAATATACAACTCAAACACTTATGATTAAAAAATACTATGAATCTTTCCCCAAAAATATAGTTCCACCAACATGTAATCATTAACATAACTATGGAAAGCTATAAATCATTAGTGGTGTAAATCATTTCATGAAACCAAAGTTTAGGAGAGCCATATGCATTGACATGATCATCCTACATAAACATGAAACCCAGTAGTAGCATCACAATAAACTTCATACCACTTACTAGGCTTAGTTAAGAGAAGAATAAGTACTGTTGTCAGAACTAATTTTAACTCCCTAAAATAAGACTATGAGTTCACATCCCATATAAATTTCACCCATTTCATGGTAAGAGAAATCAAATGTGATTTTTTTTAACAAATTCCTGATGAACCATCAATATTATCTTACAAGACCAAGGAATATATGAATATTAAAGACATTTTGTGGCTCCTATCATGATTAGACAACCTTCAACATCTTAGGATCAATTGATATGTCATGCTCAAAAATCATGTTCCATAAGAACATCAATTCTAGAATCTAGAAATTATATTTCAAAATCTTTCCATAAAAATGGAAACTCATTAGGATATCCAAAACCAAACTCAATTGGTTCTCATGATCATTATTATATCTTGAAAAAACAAAAATATCACCCATGAACACAACCACTTAAGTGTTGAGATACTAATGAAATATCAGGTTCATCAATGATATGAACACTACATGAGTGTTTGTATGACCAAAAGGCATCACAATATATTTATAATGGCCATACCTACTTTTGAAATATATATTTGATATATCAGAGTCCCAAATTTTAAATGGATGATAACTTGATTGAAAATATATCTTTAACAACCACTTTCCCAACTTTAACTACCCAAATAAATTACCAATGTATGTAAACTGATAATTATTCTTAACTGTCACCCATTTTAACTTTTTATAGTTCATGAAAAATCAGAGTGAACCATTTCCCTTCTTGGAAAAGAGAATAAGGGCTTCCGAAGGTGAAAGAATAGGTAGAATGAATTATTTCACTAGTAGATCGTCCAACTGAATCTTAATATCTTTTAGCTCCATTAGTTCCATATGATATGAAGTTATTGAAACTAAATGTGTACCTAGAACAAGTTCAATAATGAAATACACCTACCTATTTAGAGGGAGACTTGATAATTTTTCTAGGAAAACATCAGGAAAGTACTAAAAAAATGGGAATATGAAAATAAGAATAAATATTGTCGTTATCAACTACAAAAATATACAAGAAACTTTTAATATTTCAGCGAGAAGGTCCTTCTCAACTAGACCTCATATCCCACTCTCCCTAAAACACCCAACATCCCTTAATGATTGTGAAGAAAAAGATAACCTAATGATAATAGTCAATCTCAACACAATGAGAAACAATTTAATCCATCCTAAATATGACATCAAATAAATGCAGATCAAGAATGAGGAAACCCCAAAAAACTATGCATTAGATATCAATTGGAAAAAAGGACACAAAAAACCCATCCCGTTCCTCTTCCCAAGAGTTGTCACTAAATACATAACAAAGGAAATGATATTTATTGATGGTTTATTAATATCAAAAAAATGGGAAGAAATAAAATAGTGGGAGGCACCGTTATCAAATATAGTAGTCTCTATAGACAAATTAATAAATATGGTACCTCTCACTATTACTGGGCCAACATACACCTCCTTCAGAAACTCATTGACTACATAATGTTTCTTCATTAAAGAGTTCAAGGGTTAGAGCCTTTTTGTCCTTGAAGAATCTAACTATACAACATAAGCCTTTAGAATTGACCATCCTTTACAATAATGAGGCATAACCATATATTTACATAATTACTACAAAGGACCATATTATCCACAATAATTACACATATTTTCATGAACATGACAATAATTTTGGGTGTGTACAACCTTCCCAAATTGATATCATGTCATGAGAAAACTACTAGATATAAATTATTGTGGCGAGGATTCCTATTTCTGAGAACCACCACCACCACCCATGTTATTCTCTTTCCATTTTCACTTCCTTCCATGCATGCCACTGAAGCAGCCACTGGGTGGAAAAGAATGGGTAGAATGACCAACGTTAACTTCCACACCCTTCTCATCCATCATATCCCTATCTAATATCTCTATATAGGTAAAAATATTCAGAATTAATAAATGCAAACCCTATATGTACTTTTGAGCCTTTAACTAAACATTATTTACTACCACTAGAGAAAAACAAACCAGATCCAAAAAATGATTGGTGTACATTAACACCATATTTTATCCCTAATTAAAAGAGATTAATTATAGATAATTATCCATCATCATAGACTATAAATAGAAGATCTAAAATAATAGAGTCTTGAAACCCTTCTATTCCAAGACTACATATCTATCTGTATGTTCCATGGAATCTTGTCGTGGCTTGCTAGGACCCTTGAGTTTGAAAACTGCACACTTCACCTTGATATTCTCAGGTGTGTCTAAAAATTAAATGATATGATAAATAATTTCAATCCCATCCACCTCTTCTTAATTTTTATTCATACCTCTAAATGCTGGTGGATTATCATTTAAAATATCCCATGATCGATCCCTTTCTCCTGCAGCTCCAGGATATACCCCAAAAAATACTTTCTAGACTTTTGATACATTTTGGTCCATGAAACAAACTTCTAGCATAGTTGTATCTATAATATTATAACCCAAAGGTATATTTCCTTGAGGGTAATCTACTAAATTCTCCCATAGAACAAGTAAATGATTCCTTATAAGGCATATCATTACACAAAAAAAAGAAAATAAGAAATAAAACAGTTATAAAATATTAGTTAAAACCATAAAATCATAATAAAAAACTGAGATTGAGAATAAGAACTCAAAATAAGAGACAAATCCCAACATCCCATGGTAATTTGATTCTCACAATGGAACGAGATGACAATGATCTCACCAAAATATACCACTCTAGTCCCAAAAATTCTATCTCTAGTCTCACAACATCCCAAAACTAGGAAAAAACCTCCTTATAATACTAAAAAGAAATGAACTAGCCTAGATACCCCCACAAAACGCTACCCAACCCAAACATTAACATACTAGAAGGTCATTCTTGATCCCCTTGGGTTAGATACTAGCACCTAAAAATCAATAACAACCAGAGGGAAGGATGTTTCCCATCCCATTAAAGAAAATATAGAATATATGAATGCATAAAAGGAAGAAATAGTTTAAGAGAAAATAAGAATTTTTTTTCCATAAAAAAAGGAAATAGAATAAGTGATACAACCAAAAAGTGGATAAGAACCCCCATGTTACGAGTAAAAAAAGGAAAAAACCCAAAATGAGAAACAGCTACTCCGTGTGATAACTGGAAAACATCCCACTATCTCATCTCTAGCTACCCAACTATGTTGAAAAAACCTTACCAACTACCTACAAATCCTTCCATTTCTCTACATCAAAATACATATCAATGTATACAAAACACTAAAGGGGTGTAATTTGTGTGAACTAACATGATCTGTAGGATACCACTCAATTTTTTTATAACAAGTCTTTATATAATTATCTGAACATGGTTAGCTCTAAAAAAATTCACGATGATCAGTTATCTGATTTTTTTATCAAAATCATTGTAAAAAATTTCCCTTTTCCTATAGTTATATTAATTTATACTAAATCTAGAATTTTGGATATATTTAATGATAAATGGGGAATCAACTGTGATTTTTATTATCCTACTTGGTTTAACCTATATATATTTTTATATGGTGGTGGGGGGGGGGGGTTTATCTAACCATTAAGGATGACATTAACATGAAATAATTTAGAATATTTTTTTAATGTGCATCCAACTTAGTGATATTTCATGAAAATATGCATACACTTCCCATAAAAATTGAAAAAGAAAAAATTGGTATCATATGTAAAAATAGGGGAAACCATATTTTCTAAACATATCATACTTTTTTTTCTACCATTGATTAACAATATAGACTTAGTGTTGTTTTTCTGTAGCTCTATTATGTTGATATATTTGATTGCATGTCATAGTCCAGATAATGATTTCTTTATCTTCATTTTTCATTTCCATTTTCAACTAGTGAGTTATTACATAAGATGGATTCCATCTCTAATGATAATGTTAATGATACTGGAAAATTTTGGAATGGTATAATATGTTTTCTGAAGGGTTTTTTATTCCCAAATGGTATCAGGATGTATAAACTTACATTATTATATGAAAATTCCAATCATTACTCATGTATTAAATTTTAGGATCTATAAGGAGTGAAGATTTTGGTGAAATCATACTAGATTGAAAAATTAAGAAGGGAGATAAATTTCATAAATATTTTCATTATAGATTTCAATTAGTATATGTTTTCATCTCAACTGGTATATCAATAATTATAATATTTCACATGGAATGTAATCTCAAGCAGTATCCAACATGATGGGGGGGAGTTTAAAGTTTAATAAATTATCCTAAGTACACACCATGTCACTTACTAGAAACGCTCAGAGCATGAGTTAAAAACCATGCTCCCAAAAATTTATTAACAAAAATTGAAGGTCAGGTGATTACATGAGGTACAATGAGTTTGTACCACTAAGAGAAAAAATAAAAGAAAAATAAGGTGACAATAAAACCCTCCAAAACATCCATAATATGGTTAAAATTCAAACAGTAAATGATCCCCAAATATTAGTTATATAACAGAAAAAACTGTAGAATCATCAAAGCATCTTCCCTCAATGCCCAAGTCATCACTGAAATATTATTTCAAAAACCCATTGTCTTAAAATAATTCTTTTGGTTGCCAAGAAAATATGATTATAGAAACATAAATTTTCATTGTGTAGATTCTTCATGAATTGTAGGATTAAGAAACAAAGCCATGGGCATAGAACAATGAGAGATTCAAATGTGCTATGAAATCTTGAATTGCAAACTTCAAATATTCCCAATCTAGATCTTATTTCCCTGTTATAGGGTCATAAATTTTACAATTTGAGCATGTAGTGGGAATTTTTTACTACCAGAATGAAGCTCATCATACATCCTACAAAAAATGGAAATGTAAGGAAGTGAAACACAAGGCAGAATGCACCAGAATTGTAGTGCTTTGACTCATGAGTTTATAAATCCATCCTTAATATGGTGGACGTGATCATGATCATTTCTATAGATGCAATACAACATACTTTGAGTTCTTCAAAACTTTAGTTCCTTCCTAGAAGTATTATCCCATTCCATGCCAATACACTTTATTGAAATACGTTTCTGCATGAACTAATCTTTAGGTGGGATATTTATGGCCTCTACCCCTTTTAAGAGCCTACTATTATACTGAATTATGGTATTTCATGATCCCCTTAACTACATTCCTGCTCAAACATTCCGATTATTTCATGTCAATTCCTCCTCAAGCTTGAGGTAAGCCTATTTATCATACTGATCTTTGGTGCATATGAAAATTCAACATAATAAAAGTGATACCACTCATCACACTGATCACAAGAAATCATATCACATTATTCACATGGGTCCCAAAGGCTTAACGTAACATCATATCATGTAATCCATCTTAGTTAAAGCTCAGTCATCTGATCCTTAATTAATTTATATTTCATAACAAATCACACATCATATAAAAGAAACTAGAAATAACACAACCACCACATCATGAGAACTTAAATCAAAACCACATAACTGGATCAACTTCCTTGTAATAAATCATCCATATACATCTATTCCCAATCATGTTGTAAAAAATAAAATTCAAGGTCTATATAATGGTCAAATTACACCCTATAAAACATCTATTATATGATACTTAAATACTCATCTATAGATATCTCATTGTTAATATACCTTCCAAATGACTGTCTCTCTTTTTCCTCAATCCAGGGGTAAATGTCCTCCTCATAACCCTCCCTAATAACAAGAGTGTAATTCCTGATCTTAATAGAATCCTCTGGCTCCTCTGAATCTGAATATTATGAGGAATCTTATTTATCTAATGATGAGTAGGGATCACCACCAACATCCAAATAAGGAGGGTGCACATGTTTTTCTAATTAAAACCATGAGGATCTTGTGGCAATAGTTCTATCCAATATAGAATAATCAATATGTTTTTGGGTATTCTTGGGGGTGGAGTAATAAATCCATCTGGGTCAACAATTGACTTCTCCCCTTTTTATCACTCAAATTCAGATGGTCCTCCTCAATTTGATATACATGATCAAGTACATCATGATTATATTCACTAGAGTCAGATCATGTCTCATGTTTTTCCTTTTAAATAGATGGTGAGTATTCTAAGGTATTAATTATGGGATAATCATAATTAAAAACATCAAAAAATATTGAGAAATCATCAACAAAAGGACTCATAGGTTGGAGCTATTTAGAATGACTGACCACATATCTATTACGTATGTACCTTATTAGGGCCTCCATATCCAAAAATTTTGTGTTCGGATATGCATTTTCAATTAGTACTATCTCATGGGGAGGTTGGGTATCAATATAACCATTAATGACTATAGGATCCCCTAAGGTCCTATCATCATAATCATTAAATTCATCAAAAACTAATTTCCTCTTACAATTTTCTACCCATACAGACTTGTTATGGGGGATAGGGCATATATAGTTAATTCATGATTGCAATCCTTAAAATATTGAACAATAATATGACATTTTTTATAATAAGATGGTAAACTTTCATAAGTTATCTCTTGATAATAGACCGACTCACCATTTTGTATCCAAACAATAGATAGAAGAGGTTGAAAGATTTCAATTTTAGTAAAAATCGCTGCAATTGAGGGTCTAAAAATATTTTAGGTCACATAGTCCATTGTAAGCAGATTCCTAATTTGGAAGGAAATTGGAAAAATGGATGCCCATATGAATAGATGAAGTAGATGGCTAGAAAATCATAACTAAATTGAGATTATGATTGGTTATAAGTTAGCATCAAAATTTGGGTTCTATTTAATAACTTTCAAGGGGAAGCACCCAAACACCAATGAATTTATCATCCAGAAAGAGTTGTAATCATCTTTAGAATAAAATTGAAAGACAAAATTTTTGGAGTTCAATAAGACAATATGAAAATTAACAAACCCAATATCTTCTAGTATCTTTATTAAATAGTTCAAAGAGAGCATACATTTTAATAACTTACTGATAAAGATGAAATAAAGATATGAAGAGAGTATGAGAACCTCATTAAGAAAGAATGATATTGAAGAGTGAACTCAATTTCAGAATAATTTCAGTGCAATTAAAGGATCAACATTTAGGTCTCCATGAGGTTCCTTAAACTCAATATCTTGACTGATAACCACATCAACAAAAAATAAATAATTTGTATAAGGGTTTCTTGAGTGGCCACCAGGAGGCTCTTTAAGCGGCGGTCATGATTCCAAAACACCATTCTAATTAAGGGTAGAGGAATATGAACCATAAAATTATGGGGAGAAGAATTTTATCCCCTTAAATTAGTGAGAGAGAAATTTACAATGGCTCTTGAAGTTCATTTTCAATTTTTATAATTCATTAAAAACCCAAAGGGTGTGTTTTATATACCCAATTATATTTGATTTTTTGTTGTTTTCAATTCAGATTTTTGTTAAAATAAATGAAAATATGGATTGGGTGATGTATTTAGTATCCACCAAATAAAGGATTAAGTGATTCTTACCATGATGTTTGAAAATGAAATCATTAGGTGATCCCATGATAGATATACGAGAAAGGGGATTAAAGTGGTTTGTTCTGGGAATAACTTGATAGAAATATTCCAAAAGGTCATTTATAATATCATAATATTGTTGCACTAGTCATAATGATTATAAAAATTACTAAAAAATGATTTTTTCATGTCTATAGAAGTGAGAAATGAGAATATTGATATGTATTATTGACTAGTACGTGATATATTAAATATTGATGAGTATCCAGTGTATAATTAGTTCAATGTATAGATAATATGATATATTTGAGTTGGAGAATCCATCCATATGTTCCTATAACATTAGTTATTGAAATTCATGAGGTAACACACTTAAATTATGGTTAAAACTGAATTTAAAATCTAAAGTTTGGTTCTTGAGATTAATGAACCTAAATGAAGAGTTTTCACATGTTGTTGAATGACTGGGAACCAATTTGAATTATCTGAGAATGTTTTATAAATTACAAAATGGGTTCTGATGTGTTAGTGAGTGGGTGAAAAACTATTCTGATGGTGTAGAGGTGTAATGGTTTAAAATGATAGGATTATAGAAAAATCACTTAAGTCCATATTTCACATATGTGAATTCCAACATTGGTGAATCCATGTAGCCGAATTCATCCTGAATTTTGATATTTTCATATTTTAACTAATACTTACATATGTATTCATAAATGAATCAAAATGAACCAAAATCACAATTTACATAGAAAAAATAATCTACAATATGAATTGAGGAACCACATAAGAGAATGAAGCTCTGTATTTCAGAATCTAGTAAATTTAGAAAAATACAACATAGTTGTTACCACAAATGAAAATTCAGTCTATATAATTGAATTTGAAAAGATGTAAGTAAATACATAACATATTTGAGTCTTTATTTCAATATCGGCAACTCACTTAATATAATTTACCTTAAATACTAGGTAAAAATATAGAGTTTCTAGAATTGATGATTTTGAGGAGAAAATCAAGTTAGTGCATATTTTTGGTATTAAATATTGAAATATCATGAAGCATATTTAATCCATGACTGAATATTTTTTTGAGAATATGTAAATAAGTAGTACCACTAAATATATCTCAAAATATAGATTTATTAAGTTTTCAAGAACAATTAAGAATAAGAAAAAAATCAAATCTTAGTTGTTTATCCAAGAAAAAAGATAATACAATCTATGGTTTTTCGAGTGATCAAGATGATAATATATGTTTTTTTATTCATAGTTCTGAGATTGAAGTATGTATTATTTTTATTGAATGTATCATGATGTATAATGAGTTCTGCACCACAATATATGAATTGATTTATATTTTATATTATTGTGTAAAATAGGTGATGCTTATTTTTATAGATTTTTGTTGAGGAAGAAGAATCAATGCAATATTTTTTATGATATTTTGGGTTGAGTTTAAAAAATAAAAATCATTAAATGATGATATTTTTGAAATATCCTTTGTGTTTAGAAAGAAACAAATAATTTTACCTAGAAAATTGAGATGCATATTTGATGGTATCAATTTATAGTTTCTAGTGAGAAACTATGATTAACATTCCATTTAAACTTTATTATTTTGATAAAAAACTTTAAAACAATTAAATGATGTCACATGTGCTTGAGAATTTTCATGAAAAATAAAATAAAAGAACACCTTGCTTGTAACTCCCTTAGATTTTATGAAAAAAAAATTTCAAAAAAATTTATTTTTGTCAATATCATTGACTACATACAGCACCGAGTTTTAGAGAACCACACTATTCTATTAATATTGTTATTTAAAGATGATAATTATATCAAATATGATAAACATGGAAGTATGGATAACTATAAAAACATATTAAAAATTATGTATAATGATTTTATATAAATAATATGTACTTGTAAATCAGTACTTAATTTTAGGTAAAGTTTTTATATGTTTCAAAAATAGATTTTTCTCAAAAAATGATTCTCATTTGATTTTGTGAAAAAATAATAAAATTAATTTTTTTTACAATTTTATAAAATTTAATTAAAATAGTGAACATTACTTTTCGAATCAATGTGTTATATTTTTTGGGGAGATTAATTAGTATTTTTCTGAAAAGTTTAATTTTTAATAAATAGTGAAAAATAAAGGTTTTTATTGAACGATTCATTTTTTTAAATCAATTACAATATTATATTTATTTTTAAAATATATTTAAATTGAAATTATTTCAATTATGTTATAGAAAATATAATTTTTCCATTATAAAAAATTTAATAACGAATTTTGATATTAAAACATTTTATTCTTAGAAAAATTTTAACTTTGGAAAGTCATTTTTTCATCACGTCTGCAATCTTAATTTTAAATTAAAATATGCCACTTTTAAGAATAAAATTTTGAAAATTGGATTTCATTTTTTAGTTAGTGTAATTAATACAACACAATTAGGTATGATTAAATTTTGGTCATACTAAATAGTGAAAACAGAAAAAATCGATTAAAATTATTATGGTTAAAAGTAGATTACCTCAGGGTTAAACCAAAATGATAAGGATTAAAATGATCTTAGAACTGGTAAAAACCTATTTTATAGACATATTTTTACCTTATATAATATAAGAATATATATTTATCCATTTTGGATCCTTGTGCCCTATTTAAAACATGGTTATAACTTTTTTTTCAAAGATTCAACATGTGTCCTCTCCCCCACTTTTAAAAGGAAACCCATTCTGATATTCACTTTAAACATAAAATGCCTTTTATTTCCTCCAAGACCTGAAAAAATCTCTTCATTACACCCATACCCACATCCTGAAGTCCTTATTTTTATTAGGAAATCATCTTAATAAAGATTTCAGTGTAAACATAAAGAGGTTCTCCATAGAATTTATTTCTTATACTAAATATTTCAAATACTATTGAACCATACTGATTTGATAACATAATTATCTTCCATAAAATAATTTTTTTATGTTAATGGAATGACCTATATCCATCTCATCCTCTGTCAAATGGAAAATGAAACTACTTACCATGTGTTTGACAGACTATCACCTTGGGAACCAATTTAATTCATTTTCCATGGAACCTCTCAAGGATAGAGATAATGATGGATTTTACATTTATATATGATATTTATGAAATATTTAATCTCCTATAATTAAAATAACTCACCTCCTTTATTTACTTTGAATCCTTTGTAAAATGATAACTGTAACGAACCGATCAATTATGAATAAAATCTCACCTTTTTATTTAATTAAATGTCTTATGGATATAGAAAACACATTCACTCATTTTGTTTTATAATATCCAATTTTATTTAAATTATTATTAATTATATTTACCATTAATAATATAACTTTCAAAAAATGATCACATGACTAGTATAAATATAGGGTTTTAACAAATCCCTTTGGCATAGAAAATGGCAATGATGGACTAAAAAAATAGGATCATTCTATACGAATCCCATTTATTAGATATTTATATAGAGATATAATTTTTGGTATTTTTTCTAGACTAAGAACAGTCTGATATCCAACAAATTAATCATGAGAGAAACCATTTATGGGAGAAGTCCAAGCTCATCAGGATCACAAACCAAACAATATTCACCGAACAACCCCATAAAATCCCCACAATCATGCACCTTACTCTTAGGGAATATTATTGTGTAATAAAGGGATATTTATCAAGAATCATTCATTATGAATATGTACATTACTTTTGGTATAGAATACTAATTATATTTTTTTCATATTATTGTTACTTGAAGAATGATTTTTAAAGGGCAGGTGATATTTTTGGTTAATATTAAAATTAAATTAAGAAATATATTTTTATGAATTAAAGTATTTTTCAAATGGATAACATCTTTATAAAATATTAATATTAAATTAATATTATGAAATATAAAAGATTATATAATTTTTATGAAGTCAAACATAATTTTTATAAAGATATGAAAACTATTTTGGTCAAAACCAATCAATTTCTAATAAGACTTGTTATTTATTTTAAAAGTGAAAATTCAAATATTTATAAAATTATTTAAATAAAATTAATATTATTTTTGGAATCAGGACATCAAAATTATCTAATGATGAAATTTTCATAATTTTCTAAAACATTGGAATTTTTGGGTAAAAATTAAATACCCTATAAATATACAGTGTGTTTTATGACATCATAATGACCCAATAATAATGTAATTAATATCATAAAAGGCATGTTCAACCAAATATACGTTTTTTCCTTTATAATATTTTAATTTTAAATTTATTTGATTTATCTTATAAATCCTTAGTGAATCATCCATGACTTATAATATGTTTTAAGATTTTAATATCATTTCCTAGCATGTGTGACTGACCTTCACATATGAAAGATAAATATTTTAATGTATTTTACAATTTTCATAATAAAATAATTTATACCACTCACCTTTTCCAAAAAACATGGGCAAAAACTTTGGGAAGTTTTTTGGTTTTGAATATTTTATTATAAAGTGTCCAAATCCAAAATAAAAAAGAAACCCCTCATCCTTTCCGATATAAACCTACCCAAGCTCCCATTTCTCTTCACTCAAGCTATTTCAAGCTTGAAAACAATATTCCCTTTAATTACTGGAGTCCCTCCAAGGCACCAACAATCACCCAAGAAACCTCTCCCAAGCTTTCTCGGTCACACATCAAAGTAAGGGATCCTCACCTTCCACTCTTCCTTTCAATTCAAGAACGTTGTTTAAAATTAGTCTTTTTAATTTGAATTCATTATATTATCATATTTTTATAATAAATTCCTTACTTTAAATTTTATGCCTATATTATTAGATCTTCCTTTTTCTCTCATTAACCCCCTATAATCCTTTATGTACACCCATTACTATGCAGAAATTTTGTAAGGGATCTTCCACCCTTCTATTTTATCATGAATTCCTTTCATATTATGTCTTTTAATTTAGTTTATTCATATATTGGAATATTTTATTAAATATCCCCCATATTTTCCATTTTATTTATAATTGAAGATATCCCCTTTAAATCTCATTTATCCCTCTTATGAACCGTTATGTAGACCCGTTACTATGAAGAATTTTCGTAAGGGATCCTCACCATCCTATTTTACTTTCAATTAAAGAACCTTGATTGAAATTAGTCTTTTTAATTTTAATTTGTTATATTTTCAACCTTTTATAAGAAATTAACTACTATAAATTTTATATTTTCTCTATTAGTGATCATTTATCCTCCCCCATTTGGACCCTTACATAAGCAGTTAGTATACTGAAATTCTTTAACGGATTTCTCGCTATCCTCTTTTATTAAATATCTCATTTATTATACGCCCTTTAATTTGAAAATTCTTAAGTTGGTATACCTCCTTACCTATCCCCTTACTTTAAATATCATTTTTTGAATAATGAGAGGCCCCTTTCTCTCTCATCATCCCATTTTATGAATTTCTATTTTACATCGTTAAGTTTCCAAAATTGCACAATGATTTTTCCACGTGTGGTGAATACCATACCCATTTCTCTATCAAGGGTATTCAAATTTATGATTATAAACTTGTTGATTATGGATTTACATGTATGTATTCTACATTACTTGATCATTTAATAACATATTATATCGAGTGGATTCATGTTATATGATCTATATTATACAGTTAAACATGAGATTGAAATAATTATGAAGGGTGTTCCCTAATAGTGATCCAATGCATTGGGTAATGTTTAGTATCATGATAAATCATGTGAAATGAGTTTTGACTCATTATACCTCATGTGAAATGGTTTTTGACTCATTATACTTCAATTTCAATGGGTGTTGAGTCATGTTACATCATATCCAATGGGTGTTGATTCATGATACTTCTTGTGCAATGGGTGTTGAATCATGATACTTTATGTGAAATGGGGGTTGAATCATTGTACTTCTTGTGCGATGGTTTTTGGCTCATGATACATCATGTGAAATTGGTATTGAATCATGATACTTCATTTTCAATGGGTGTTTAATCATGCTACTTCTTATGAAATGGGTGCTGTCTCATTCTTCCTCACATGCAATGATCCTTAGCGCATGATAATATCATGCTGTATTTTGTTGCCACATTTCAATTTTATAATTATCATGCTTTATCATTTCTTTATATTCATCTAATTTTAAGCCTCATTGATATGCCAATTTTTTAACATGTATTGTCTTATTCCTGTTATTCCTTGTTTAGTCACTTACTGGCCTTTATAGCTCACCCATTTCTTATGTATATCCTCAGGTTATACCGTGCAGTGTTAAGTACGAAGGAATGTTATGGTCATGTAAAAGAAGTTTTCAATAATGATGTTGTATTTCATTTTTAAATTGTTATGTAACATTTTTAATTTCCCAAGAAGCTGTACCTCTCGATCTTTTGAGTTGTATTAAATGAAAATATATGTAATTATTAATGTTTTAATGTGAAATAAAGATCAGGGTTTCTATACTTGGTTTCAGAGGATATGTTCAGTTATTTTTTGGATTAGGATTAGGAAACCCTAGTGAACACCATTAGGGATAAGACCATGTGTAAGAGAATATCCCTAAATTTTGGTAAGTATGGAGTAAGTGGGTTATCAAAAAATAAATCCATGTTTGGATATTACAAGTGGTAGTTGTTTTGGAATAGATGTACATAGGAGTAACAACTATGACAAGGTGTTGAATACTTGACTTGGGGTAGCTTGGTACACAACAATGGGCCTTACTGTGAACTTGGTTTGACACTCCCAAGGTATATGACTTGTTAAATTAATAAGCTCATTACTAACCATTATTAAGGTAACACAACATACCCCTAAGAATATATACTAGGAAATAACCCATAGAAAACCAAGATTGAAACCTTGGAATCATAAGTTAGGATACACTTTTCCTTCAAAAGTTTATCTTTATACAGTCATATTTTATTTTTATTATGAAATTTGATAAGTATTTAATCCCCTAAATGTATTTTATTTTTATTAGTTAAAAGATGGAAGGAGAAGGATCACTAAAAAATCTTCTCTCTTTTCCTAAAGAACTACTTGGAATGATTTCTGTGATGTCATTCTCAAATGACTTTGACTTTTTTCCAAAATCCAAGTTAGATGCAAACAACATTATGAGGCATCTAACACCTCTACCATCACCCAATTCTTTCAAGGAAAAAGTTTCATCTATGGGAGAATATTTCTATCCCAATAGTTTTACCATGATAAGCATGAGAATTACCACCATGCTCTTTTTTAATTCTTCTCTTTATTTCCAACACATGCAGCACTAAATTATTTTCTAGATTCTACAAAATAGGGAGGCCTCTGATCATCCTATATGTATCAAATTATAGATTTCTACCTTTGGGAAAATATCAAAAAAAATTTACGAATACCGTATTTTAAAATATTTGAAGATAAATCAGTAAGTTTATTTTATAAAAAATATGTTCAATAAGATGTTTCAAAATTATATATAAGAAATAATTTTTTAATGACTTATCGATTCTTATATCGGTATAATCCAAGATGCATGAGGTGTTTTTGGATAAATGATGTATATAATTTTAAAAATACAATGAGGTACCATCATGATACAGGAACCCTTTCTCATTGAAGCCAATGCCAATTGGAAATACTGAAGACCTCATTGAAGAAATGAATGAGAAGTACCCTCACTTGTGTTCTACCAAATATGTAAAATAAAATTTCAAGGGAGAAGTTTATAAAGGGGGAAGATTGTAACGACACGAGAATTTATGAATACAATTCCCCTTTTTGATTTAATTAAATGTATTATGGATATAGAAAGTACATTAAATCTTTCTATTTTATTATATCATATTGGATTTAAATGAATGGTAAGTATCTTTATCATTTAAAATATAGCTATTGTACTATGATCACATGACTAGTATAAATATATGGTTTTAACAAATACTTTTGGGATAGCAAAAGGATGTGATGGCCTTAACTAGTAGGATAATTTCCCATGAAGGCCATTTATCAATTAATCCAAGGGATATATCATTTTGGGATATTCCATAGACCAAGCCCAATCTAAGATCCAATAACTTAAGAATGAGTGAAATTGTTTATATGAGAAGTTCAAGATTATTGAGATCGTGACACAAACCATGTTCACTGAACGACCCCATAAAAGTTGCACCATCATGTACCTTAATCGTAGGGTATATGATGGTGTAATAAAGGGATAGGTATCAATTCCCTAGTGTTAAGAATATGTACTTTATTTTTGGTATAGAATAATGAATATATTTTCTTCTTAATATTGTTACTTTCCAAATGATTTTTAAAGAACAAGTAGTATTTTTTTTGTTAATATTCAAATTCAATTAAGAAATATATTTTGATGAATTAATGTATTTTTGAAATAAATAATATTTTTATAAAGAATTATTTTTAAATTAATTTTATTAATTATAAATTATCATATAATTTTTATGAGGTAAAACATAATTTTTATTATGGTTTGAAAGCAATTTTTTCAAAACCCATAAATTATCAATAAAAGTATGTTTTTATTTTAAAAGTTAAAATTCACATATTCAGAAATATATTTTGATAAAATGAATATTATTTTCGGAATCCGGATTTCAAAATTATCCAATGGTAAAGTTTTTATAATTTTTTGAGAGTCGAATTTTTGGGAAAAAATTAATTACCGTATAAGAATATGGTGTGTTTTATGATATCATAATGGCCTAATAATGATGTAATAAATTTCATACAAGGTATATTAGGAAAAAAAATATATATATTTAATTAAAAATAATTTAATTATAAGTTTATTTTATTTATTTTATACGACCTTGGTGAATCCTCCCTGACTTATAATATATTTTATGATTTTAAAATAATATCCTTGAAAGTGTGACTCACCTCCAAATAAGAAAGGGAAACATTTTATTATATTTATCCCATGGCTTTATAAAATGATTTATACCACTCTTATTTTCTATAAATCATAGGAAAATCCATGGGATGATTTTTGGTTTTGAATATTTTATTATCTAGTGTCCAAAACCAAAATAATAATGAAATCCCCCTGCTTTCCTATATAAATACACCAAATATCAGATTTCACTTCACTAAAGCTCTTTTATGCTTGAAAAACATATTCTATATACTTCTAAGATTCCTCCCACGGTGACCAAAGCTCCCTTGAAGCCTATCCCAAGCTTTTGATGTCACACATCCAAGTAAGGGATCCTCACATTCCTATCTTCTTTTCAATTGAAGAACCTTATTTGAAATTAGCCTTTTTAATTTTAATTTGTTAAATTCTCATCCTTTTATAATCAATTAAATAATTCCCATTTGATGTTTAAATGATGATATATTTCTTTCACTCTCATTAATCCCCCTATAATCCTTAATGGACACCCGTTACTTTGTAGAAATTTTTCAAGGGAGCTTCCACCCTCCACTATTATCAAGAATTCCTTACATGTTATGTCTTTTAATTTCCAATTTTCCTATTTTTGGATATGTTATTAAATATACCCATTATAAATTTTTTTGTATAAATAAGGAGATACCCTTCCACTCTCATTTATCCCTATTATGAACCCTTATGTTTACCTGTCACTATGCTGAATTTTCATAAGGGATCCTCACCCCCCTCTTTTCCTTTCATTTAAAGATCCATGTTTGGAATTAGTATTTTTAGTTTAAAATAGTTATATTTTCTTCATTTTATTATCAATTTAATTCTATTTATTTTATTTTATCTCAATAAGGGATCATTTACCCCCCCCATTTTTACCCTTACACAATTCATTACTATACTGAAATTACGTAAGGGGTTTATCTCTCTCCAATTTTATCAAGCACCTAATTTATAATATTCCATTTAATTTAAAATTTCATAAGTTAGGACACATTCTTACATAACCCCTTACTTTCCATTTAATTTTTTTTTTCAAATTATGAGATACCCCTTTCACTATCATCAACCGATTTTATGAATTTCTATTCGACGTAGTTATACTTCCAAAATTGCACTACGATTTTCCATCGGGTAGTGAATACCAAATCCATTTCTCTATTAAGGTTATTTACCTTTATGTTCATATTCTTATATATTAGGAGTTTACATGTATTTATTCCAAATTCCTTGATCATGTAATAACTTATGATGTTGAAATAATCCATGTTATATGATCTATGTGGCACACTTAATCAGGAGATTGAAATAATTATGAAGGGTGCCCCCTGATAGTTCTCTAATGAATTTGGTAATGTTTTGTGTCATGATACGTCATGTACAATAAGTGTTGAATCATGAAAATTCATGTTAAATGGGTGTTGACTCATGATAATTCATGTAAAATGGGTGTTGACTCATTCTACTTCATGTGCAATGGGTGTTGACTCATGAAAATTTATGTGCAATGGGTGTTAACTCATGATACTTTATTTGTAATGGGTGTTGACTCATGATACTTTATTTGAAATGGATATTGACTCATGCTACAACATTTGAAATAGGTTTTTACTCATTCCACATCATGTGAAATGGGTTTTGACTCATTCTACGTCATGTGTATTGAGAATTGACTCATTCTACTCCATTTATAATGATCCTTGGGTCATTCTAATATCAAGTTTTATATTGTTGGCACATTTTAATCTTATGATTATCATGATTTATCTTGTATTTATATTCATGTTCCTTTTATGCCTCATTGATATAACTATTTTCTAACATGTATTTTCTTATTCATGTTTTTCTTTGTTTACTCCCTTACCATGCTTTATAGCTTACCCATTTATTATGTATGTCCTCATGATATCCCATGCAGTGTTAAGTAAAAGGAATGTTACGGTAATGTAAAATAAGTTTTCAATAAAGATGTTTTATTTCATGTATTAGTTGTTATATAATGTTATTAATTTCCCAAGAAACTATACCTCTGAATATTATGAGTTGTATTAAGTTCAAATATATGTAATAATACATGTTTAAATGTGAAATAAAGAGCATGATTGTTATAATAACATCATTCATGCGTATGTGTAGACTACCACCTCAAAGAAGTGACGTGATTCATTTTACAATTTATTTTTAAATGGATGGAAATAGGGATATATTTAATGAATATATATGATATATAAAAAATAAAAATGATTTTATAATGTTTATATACTATTTACCTTTATTTCATTCTATCATTCAAGAAAATGGAAACAACATTCATACATTCATATGGTCTACCTTCTCCATGAATAACATAATTCATTTTATATCTATAATTTTTAGAGATTGATCTAAATACCTATATAATGAATATATATTATATTAATTTAATGTTTGAAATTATATATATTATAGAAACATGATCAAATTAAAAAGAAAAAAAATATCTAACAAAAATTTATATGAAAAACAAAGCAGTTGTTAAAAGAATCATGGTTTTAATAAGGGATTATTAATACATGGGTAATAAATGGTAATTAATAAATAATATATGGTATGATATATATGAGTATAGTTATGTAATAGTTTTATATTACACCTATATTTATTATACTTTAATTTAAAATGTATATCAAGAATTTCGAGACCTGATGTAAGGGATTTTTATTCTCACTTTTATTTTCATGAGACACATTCCATTTTCACTACTTGTTTCTTTTGTGTTGTTTATATAATACCCATTAATGCCTCTTATTATTATTCTAAAGAATATTTTGATATATAAAAATCCATATAATATTATTTATTTCATGGGTAATATGAATCAAAAGTTACAAAAGTGGTAAATGTTTTATTACAGTCTCATTGTTTATAGAGATTGTTTGTGATTAGGCTTCAGATGATGAAATATTATGATGTATCTCTTATAAAAATCAAATATTTTCCTCTCCTATTGTTATTTATAGAGAATAAATGTTTGAATTTCATTTTTCCCATGTTTATTACTCAAGATACCCAAATAATATTTTTAACAAAAATTGAATTTATTTAACTCTTTGGTAAAAATCCTTTTCCATCCATGTCTGTGTTTTCTGAAAATGTTTTAAAGATGTTTTTTACAATTATATAATTATTTTTTAAACAAATTTTTACACACGTTATATCTTTTACAAAAAGTTTAAAAGTTATCTTCTTATCATTTTCCAAACAGCACTCTTTTTACTTTTTAACAAAAATGTAAAAGGAATATTTTTTAATGTGTAAATCATGAGTGTTATTTCTCATAATTACGGATGATCAATGATTTAATGATTACCTTATATGTTTCCAATGTTCTTTTAGAAGGAATTTTTTTATTTAATAGGTTTTAAATTTTTATATTTTAAGGAACTGATTTCAAAATTGAAAGGATATTTTCCTTAAGAAATGTTCTAAGTGGTGTTTAAAAATCATTTTCCATCTTATATGAAATATTTTAATGATACTTAAGCTTTAATGGAGATATGATAAAATCATACCATCCTTATTCTTTATAATGATATTTATATTTGTGATGAAAATATTTTTATGAAACCTTTTCCTTTACCATGGGGTTTTATATAATGAAATGATGAAATGATTATGAAACTCGTTTCATTTACATGGGTTATGCTACAATGTTTTGATTGTGAATAAATTTTCATTTTCATGGGTTAGGATATGATTAAATGTTTATAAAACCCATTGAATTTTATTGGATTATGATATGATTAATGTTTTATGTTCTTTTGGAACACAGATGTATGATTTTTCATTATGTGATGCGTGGGAACTATATCCCTCTCCAACATATTGGGTAATGACTAAGGTTCTATGAGCTAAAAGGGTACATGGGAGGTTATCTCAAGCCATGAAACAATAGGGTACATGGGAGGTTATCCTAAGCCAAAAATAATATGGTACATAGAAGGTTATCTCAATCCCAAAATAGGGTACATGTGAGGTTATCCAAAGCCCAAAGAAGGAACACTGGTGGTTATCTAATATTTAAAATGTTATGAATGACTGGTGGGTAGCCTTGACATGATATTTTGTATTATTTTGTGTATACCTCAAATATATGTATTATTACAATTTTATGATCTCATGGATTATGTTCATTGATTCTTTCATGATTCATGTATTATATATTTTAATGATTTTTTCCATGAATCAAGATTATGATTGAATCTCAAGTCTCTGATTATTATCTAGTTGATGCTTTTGTGAATGTGTTTATTATAATCCCATTATTCTTCCTATGGTTGAATTTGTTGTTATCTTAGGAATAGATCTGATTTATCATTATAAACCCAAAATCAATTTATGAAGAAGAGAGTCATATTTCATATTACAAAAAAAACATATGATCATCAATCAATATATTGATAAATTTGAACTTACCTTTGAAATAAAATCCATCGTATGGGTCTTGATTTTATTAAAAAGTGGTGTTTGACTCAAATGGTTGGGAGGAAGATCAATATCAATGATATTACTATTGTAAGATTGTTTTTTGATGTATTACTAGAAAATTTTCCATGTCTTCCACTGAATCATGAATTTGAGTTCTCAATGTAACTCATACCAAGTGCAACACCCATTTCAAGGACTCATTATAGAATGATTGTGATTGAGTTATAGGAATAGAAGGTGGAAATTGAAGAGAATATTGACAAGGAATTCATTGGGAAAAGTGTGTCTCTATAGGATTCTCTGTTTCTTTTTTAAGAAAAAATATGGATCAATGTGACTCTGCATTGATTATTAGACACTAGACAAGATCACAATTATGAAGAAGTATCCTATACCACATATTGATGAATTTTTTGATCAACTTCTTAGATAAGAGTACTTTTCCAAGATTTACCTTCTTTTGGATATCATCAATTGGGAGCCAAGAAGAAGGATATACCCCAGATAATATTTTATACAAGGTATGGATACTATGAATATAGAGTGATGAAATTTTATCTTACCAATGCCCCCTATATCTCTACATATTTAATTAATATATTATTTTGAGATTACCAAGATCATTTCATTGTAGTCATTATAGATGTTATTATTATATATTAAAAGAGAAAGGATGAGCATGAACATCACCTAAGGATGGTGCTAATGGAGCTAAAGAGGGAGAAGCTATATGAAAATTTTATAATGTGTGTATTTTGGAGGAAGAAAGTTTCATTTTGGGTCATATAATCATAAGAGAGGGTTTATTGGTGGATCCATTAAAGATAGAAGCTATTGAGTAGGGGACCAGAGCAACCACTCTGACTGAGTTATGATGTTTTCATGGTTTTCTGGATATTATCAATGATTTATGGTTAATTTCTCATGGTAGTATAATCAAATTACCATGATAACTCGTAAGGTAGCCAAGTTCCTTTGGATGGATAAATGTGAGGAAAATCTCAAGGAACACAAGGGAATATTAATCAGTGAACAAATTCTTACATTATCCTAAAGTGAATAATGGTATATAATATTTAGATATGAATATAAGAAGGGACTATGATTAATTTTATTGAATAATTATATGGTGAAGGCTTATGCCTTATATAAATTAAAGGTTCATGAAAAAATTACCCAACTCATGATTTAGAGTTATTAATGAATTTTTTTGCATGAAATATATTAATGTGTTATCTTTATGGAGGAAATAATGATATATATATATATATTGATCATTAATTTTTAATATTTATATTCAATCTTAAAGAGTTGAAAATGTTCTTGAGAATATGGTTGGAGCCGATTAAAGACTGTTAATGCTCAATACATTACAATCTGGGTAAAGTGAATGAGGTGTCCAATGATTTGAGTCAAAAGGATCAGAATAGATTATATATGAAGAGGTTCCCAAAGGATACAATATTAGATGATTTTTAAAAGAAGGATATAGAAATCATGTAGTAAGGGAGAAATCTTATATTTCTCAAATTAGTGTTCAACCATTTATCTATGTGAATATTAAAGTGGTGAAGAGGGAAGATATAGAGCTGTAGAAGAAGGTGATAAATATTCATGAGTTTAACCTTTAATGTGATAGAATAATATGGTTTAGAAAACATGTATTTTTTCTACCCACATCAGATTTGAAGAAGGATTTATTAGAGGTAGATCATAGTTCTTCATTCTATAATCATAATAGAAGTATGAAATTTTGGGAATTCAATTAACATACTTGCTTCAATGAACTACCTTATTAGGTACATCTTTCTTGAAGCTAATCACCGTGCTGATAGTCTTGAAAACAAGGGTGTATTTGATGTTGTTTTCATATAATCTTCTAATCTTCCTTGTGATATTCTTCCTATTATTCAACATGAAAAATGAAAATTTAATTTCTTCATACTATTTTATACTTTTTATATATATTATGAGATATGATGATTGCCTTTCCAAAACATGTATATATATTTGAAACAATATGTATGGTGTGAAAAAATGAAGAGGTATGTTGTAGAGTTTGTTTCTCCTTTCTTGGTATGTTAGAAAGTTATGGCTAGGAGACACAAATATAAGGGGGTGTTATATCCATTACTCATAATAGAATGGAAATTGGAAAAAGTCACCATGTATTTTTTTCATCAGACTCCCCAAAAATCTAAAATGAATAAAGTTATATGGGTTGTAGTGGATAAACTTATGAAGTAAGAATAATTTAATATTATTAGAAACTGTTTTTATATATATAATATTACCATGATATACATTAAATAAGTGGTATGGTTATATAGAGTTACACATTCTATTATGTGTGGTAGGGATCTAAAGTCTACCATGATGTTTTGGAAAAGAATTTTAGTAAGATCTTGATAAATAATTGTGTTTTATCACTATGTATCATCATAATAAATATAGTTATTCTGAGATAACCATTTAAATCTTAAAATACATGGTGATGTACTGTTTGATTTATTTTAATGGTGGTTGGGATCTATACCTTCCTCCAGGTGAGTTTTTAGATAATACTAGATTTCATTTAAGAATTCAGATGGCTTATTATTAAGACCCATATAGAAATAATTATGAACTCCATAATTATAGTATTATGTTAGATAAATAAATATATTGGTACACAATATATATAAGGAAATGACAAAGAATATTAGTGTTGTTTAATAACACATAAAGGAGGCTCACTATCAACCAAAAAGTTATACTGACAATCATAATTTCCATCTAGATTATTATGTTGGTGAGATGTTATTTCTATGAATATATCCATGGGAAAGGGTTATGATATTATGGAAGAAAGGAAAATTGGGCCCTTGAAATATTTTCCCTGTAAATATCCTCAATCAAGTACGGATGGTTTTTTATCACATGATTCTTCCACCGAACCTCTCTCAAGCCCATGATATGATCCACGTATCTCTCCTGAGGAAGTACATAGTTAATAGTTTACATTTACTAAACTTAAAAGTTATACCACTAGACCATGATCTTTCCTATGAAGAAAAATATTTGGAGATTTTGGGCAATAGATATAAATTTCAATGAAACAATACCACTCACTAGGTAAAGGCTTTATGGTGAAACCACCAATTTGAGGATTCCACAATGGAACCTATTGATATGATGAGGTAGTTTATCCTTATTTGTTTGTATCCAAGTAATGGAATATTGAGAGTGGAATTAATTTTTAGGGGGTATAATGTATGAACTCAAGATTTTAGGATATATTTTCTTCTAAATAAATTTAATTTCTTCAATACCTTGTGTTATATGAAACATAGAGTTTTATTGAACCACAATATACTATTAATATTATTATTTAAAGATATACATTTTAACCTAGTAATTATAAAATGAATTATGAATACTAATAAAAAAGTATAAAATTATGTATATAGGTTTTAGATAAAGAACTTATATTGATAAATAAGTAATTATTTTTTGGTAAAGTCTTTATATGCTTTGAAAATACATATTTCTCAAAAAATTATTTCAATTTCTTTTTGTTAAAAAATGATAAATTTTTGTTTTCAAATTTTATAGAATTTATTGGAAAAAATACAAATCATTTTTTTGTAAATATTTTAGAATTATATTAGGATGAATTTTTAGTATTTTTTTAAAAACTTTTCTTTTTAATAAATAGTGTAAAATACTGGTTTTTATTGAAAACGGCCTTTTTGTTTAAGTCATTTACAAAGAATTATTCTATTTAAAAATTATTTTAAAGTAAAATAATGCTATAATAAATCCAAATTGTTTTATTATAATCAATTTAATATTGTATTTTGAGATTAATATATTTTATACCTAATGAATTTACCTTTTTGTAAACCATTTTTATCCCGTCGAGGAAATTAATTTCAAAATAAATTATTCCACTTAAATGAAATTAATTTTGAAAAATGGATTCAATATTTTTAATTTAGATAATTTATACCATATTTTAAGGTTAAATTAATATTTGTTCATAATTAACTATAAAAACATTAAATATTAATTACCATTTTATGGTTAAAATGGGATTACTAGGGGTTAAACCAAATAGATAAGAGTTAAAATATCCTAAAAAAATTTCCAAATATTATTTTATAACTATATTTAGAGATGATATAAAATAATGTTTTGTAATAATCTATTTTTTATCCTTTTTACATTTGTAAAACTTGGGTATACCAATTTCATTTCAAAACTTCCATGTATGTCCTCTCCCCCACTTATAAAATAGAACCACTTATCCTCTCTTATTCACACATAAAAAGCCTATTGGTTAAAAAAATAATGATAAAATTATATTCCTTACATCCATACTCATTTTCTAGTGTAATTATTTTTATTTCCAAACCTCAATAAGAATAATTTAGGCATAAACCTAATGTGGTTATCCAAAGAATTTTTTTTTCCTTAACCATTCTTTTTCATTTTATTTATTCTTTTAAATCTTTAAAATATTGTTCATAAATGAAGATATAATAAAATACTTATATAGCATATAAAAATATATATTTTTAATTTAATTACTTATATCCATATCTTCATCAAATTTATGCGGAAAAAATTGACTGTGTGTACGATATACTACTACCTCACAAACTGATGTAATTAGTTTTCCATCACCGCCTATGATATATAGAGATAATGGTGGATTTAATGTTTATAGATGATATTTGTGACCTATTTTTACTCTTTTAATTGTAATATCACATCTAAATTCCTACCTTCCTATCTATTGGAAAGTGATAACGTTGCTCATGCATACAAATGGACTACCGCCTCCATAAAGAGATTTCATTTATATTTAATTTTATTTCAATGTGGATGGTAATAAGAATAAATTTAATGAATATATGAGTTAAAAATAATTTGGTAAAAGTGATATATCATATACCATATTTTCATTCCATCTGTAGAGAAAATAGAAATAGTGTTCATGCATAAATATGACCTACACTCTCCATAAAAGGTGTAATTCCTTTTCTTTCATGAGATTTTATGGATTAATATAAATATATATATAATGAATATATATTATATCTATATAATTGTTAACATTATATTGATTATGTAACCATTATCAAATAAAACAACTGAAAACACCAAACCAAAAACATACATGACAAAGAAATCAATTGTTACCAAAAAGTGATTTTAAAAAGAAATTGTTAAAAAACGGGTAATAAAAGGTCATAAGTAAAAACAATATGGTATGATACATATTATAGTGGTTATATAATAGTTTTATAATATACCTATATTTATTATAAATGGATTTTTAATGTGCATGATGAAATTCCTTACTCAGGGTAAGGGATTTTTATCTCACTTTTACTTTCATGAGACACATGCCATATTTACCACTTGTTTCATTCATGTGAAGTAATAACAACAATGAATTTATTTTAGGATTATTATCATGATTATTATGTGATATAAAAAATAATACATGATTATTTCATTCATGGGGATTATGAATCAAAATTTACCAAAGTGGTAAAGGTTTTCTGATACAATCTCATTGATTATGAGGATTATGTTTCATTATGATTCCAATGACGAAATATTATATAATATATCTCAAAAAATCTCATTTATTTCCATCTTATCTACTTATATATATATATAGAATATCGTTTTTCCATTTAGTTTTCCAAAACTACTTAAGATATTGAAATATATTTTTAAGAAATATCTAAATTATTTCTATCTTAGTCAAAAATCATTTTTCTTCAGTGTCCATGTTTTCTAAAAATTATTTAATGAATGTTTTTTTCCATTCTCCAATAATTTTTTAAATAAATTTGTACGCATTATTAATTTTTTAAAAATTGTTTTAAAAGTAACCATCTTTTCATTTTTCATATTTGGAAATTTTTAATTTTTACAGAAAATGAAAACAGAATCTTTGTTTTAAAGTGTGCAAAATGAATTTTATTTTCTATTGTCATGACCGCTCAATGATTTAAATATTCCCTTATATGTTTCAATGGTTCTGTCTAAAGAAATGTTTTTATTTATTTTGTGGAAAATTTTATATTTTACAGAAGTTATTTTAAAAAGGAATGAATATTTTCCTTAAGAAATGATCTATGTGATCTATCAAAATCATTTTCCATCTAAGATGAAATTATTTTATGTTACATAAGCTATACTTGGGATATGATCCAATGTTAACATCCTAATTATTTTACTAGATGGTTTATGTTTATGATGAGAATATTTTTATGAAACCCATTCCTTTTCCATGGGTTATACTATAATAAAATGATAAATTTTTTTTGAAACCAATTAATTTTAAATGGGTTATTCAATAATGAAAATATTATGAACCCCGTTTATTTCAGTTGTTCTTGATACGATGAAATGATTATGAAACCTATTTATTTTTTAGGGATTGTTATATCATGAATGTTTTTTGTTCTTTTGGCATACATATTTATTATTTTCATTATATGATGGGCTGACATATATCTCCTTCTAATTAATTGGGTAATGATTAATGTTCTATGAACCCCAAGGATACACAAGAGGTTATCCCAATCCCAAAACAATAGGGTACATTGGAGGTTGTCCCAAGCCTGAAACAAGAGGGTATATAGGAGGATATGCCAATCCCAAATGTGGGCACACAAGAGGTTATCCCAATCCTGAAGAAGGTAAATGGGTGGTCATATAAAGCCTAACATGTTATGAATATATTGGTGGATAGAATTGAAATACGATTTTCTATTCTTATGTGTATGCCACAAATCTAAGTCTTATAATAATTTTATGCTCTTATGGATTATGTTCCTTGGTTCCATTATGATTCAAGTATTATGACCATCCAATATTTAATCTATGTCTCATGTTTATGATATATGATTTGTACAATATAGTTTTTAAATGTTTTTCTCATGTTCTCATACCCTTTTGCTCATGTTATATTGATATATCTATTTTTTACGCTTATTGAGCATCAAAGATCATCATTTATTATGTTTCCATTCCCCAAGTTTTGAAGAATGTTATTATGTATGATATTTATAAGAAGGGTTATCATTAAGAAGAACATAGTGGGAGATGATGCAGTTCACTTACGAATCGGTTGTTGATGTATCAAAGTTTCTGAGGACTCTAAAACTTTATGGTACTCTTGTTTGTTTTTGTAAAATGAAACAAATATTAATCTAATAAGATTTTTATATCTATGAATTTAAATTGTGGGTTTCTATATAGTCACTACTTTTTAGTGATTGAAAAATATATAACCCAAGATTTATTGTGTGTGTTGAAGATCTCAAGAAAATCTCTCAAAGAACAAGAAGAATTATCCACTACAAGTAGTACTGAAGAAGAATAAGGTCCCAAAAATCATTTTTAGATCAGTTTGAGAGTGTTGAAGTTATGAAAAAAGATCCTATGACATCATTGGATTAAAAATAATGAGAATAAGATTCTATTAATTCTAACTACTATGCATATTCCTAGATGTTAGTGTTAAGAATTCATAAATCTTAATTGTTGATGGGTTTGATAATAAAAGGATATTAAAGATAGACTGAGATTGAAATGAATAATGTTTCAAAATTTATATGATGATAATCTATGCAGAGTGACTAATTTACAGAATATTATTGAGTACATCCTTACATTCAATAAAGATTCTTGTATGAATAAGGTGATTGATTATAGGGGTGCTAATGAATTTTACACAGAATTAGAGATATAAAACCAAGGAGGAGTTAGAGTGAAACTATTTTGTATACATGGTGTGAATAAATCAAAACTATAATACTTAGGGTATAAAATAATACTATCATTAGAGTTAATGAAAATAGTGTGATGTTGTTGAAGAAGTCCTGTTGGATGGTGGAAAGTGAAATAATGTAAATGTAGGAAAATGGACGGTGAAACTCTATCTGATAGAAGATAAGTGTGAATTTAATTTAGTTAAAGTTTATAAATCACCCTACAAATATAATTGTGAAATTTTATTTTTGTGGTGAATCTTTTATTGGGGAACATAAATAATCAAGGAAAAAAGTAGGTCTTTATACTACTCAATATAAATCCTTGTGTGCATGTGAATTTATTTATTACTTATCTATAGTGACCCATCCTTTTCTTACATTACTATTACATTATTTTAAAGACAGAAAACATAATTTTATTACACATAGAGGATCCAATGGTTTAGTGTCTTAGGAAAACTAGGACCATACATAACAATTACAACATCGAGAATAAACATTTATTCAATTTCTTCTTCTCTAGCTTCTTACTGGAACTTGACCTCTCCATAGTACATGTAGTCACATGAGAATATACATCAAAAGGGTTGAGATATAATCCCATTAAGGGGATAGATAAGAAAAATATAGCATGCGGTGATAATAGTCATGACATAGGAAAATGATCAAGAACATAAGAGGAAGCATAAATATAAGACTTGAAATGTGGAAATGCATAAAAATGAAACATAATATCTTAGTGGTTAACTACTACACATACTTGTGAACATGGCTAGAATCTTGTTAAAAAATTATTTCATATTTACTCATAAGATTCATTACTTTACCCAATGCATTGAAGTGCTGTATAATTCTGGGCGCACCCATCACATTGAAACATTCATATTGCACTATATAATTTCAGGCGCACCCATCACATCATAACATTATCATTTATCATGAATGCTACAATGAACATATAACAAAAATAAACATAAATAACCCATGAAAAGGAATGGGTTTAATCTCATAAGAACACATTCAAAAACATTTAGTTCCCAAAACAAATATGGAATAACATACATATTATAAGAACCATCAATCTCGAATGAGAAGTAAAAGGTTTGTTCTTGAAAGAAGAGTTCTTTTGGAAAATATTTGCATTGTCATAAATACCAGTGACAAACATGTATATCCTAGAATGTAAAAGGTAACGATGAAAAAAGTATTTTTTAAGGAGTTACCATATAAAAATGAGTGAAAGAGAGCGAACCTCAAGGACGAAAGTTGGGTTCTATAATTTTCCCATACCTTATATCTGAACTCTTACTTCACTGTAATGTCCTGTATAATGAAATTATACTCATTAATTATAAACTCAAAAACCTTGTATAAATGAAAATAATTCATTTTTGTTTCATTATGTTATTTTATGGGACTTTTGATGAGTTATAGGGTTTAAAAACAATGTTTGGGAATGTTTGTTTTTATAGTGTGCTTGAGCGGTTCACTTGTATTCATAAATTGAAGTTCAGGGAGAACATGGGTAAACATCCAGAACTGATATTACATGTTATTAATGATATTATAGGATTTTTAATGATATTATAATGAATTATGTTATATACCATGTGGATGAATCATTAGATAAGAATTTAAGGATGACCGTTGGAGTTAATTTGGGTGGTTTTTCAAGCACAACGAACTTGTTTTGATTAATAATTTAGAAATATGAACATAAGTAAGTTACAGAACATTTAATAGGACATAATAAATATAAAATATTCTTTTTAAATCATAAAAATGGTTTCATGACCTGATCTTAAAGTAGAAATGGAAAAAAAACATGTCGCTCTTGAAGGTGACAGATTAACACCTCATAAACTAAGTTTTCTATATAAAATAAAAAAAAGATAAGAAAGGGGGTTAGATGATATAATATCCAATTAGTATCATAAAATTCCAGTATATGTATAATACTAGAGTTTGAAAACAATTTGGACAAATATAGGTTGGGAGAGAATAATAAAAGAATATGAAATTGAAAGGAATTTAAAGAAAAAGGAGAGAAATTACCTCTTGAATTCTTCTCTTGAGATCCTCTTTAAGGGACTTAGGCTTGGTCTTTTGATGAGACCCGAAGATCTTGGATGTGGGAGAGGGGATAGAGAAGATCCTTGGGTATAGTTTATACAAGGCTTGAAGCTTGAGAAGTGTGAGGAAATGAGGGTGTGAAGAGTGGTTTTTATATTGGATGGGAGAGGGGTTTTCTCAATATAAAATCATTAATTTATTATTTCCCATCCAGACAAGGAATAGTGAGTATTCCATGAAAAAGAATAGTATTTTTATCTTGTGATCCTTAACCAAGTGGGCTTCCATCTACAAGACATCATACATGACTCTATAATTATCCTATTTAATTTTTTTGTGAATTATGGCATTTCACTATTCATCAAAAAATTCAAGTATTTTAGAAAAGTCCCAAAATTTTACCCCAAATATTTTTAGACATGTAGAATCCAAAAATGAATTCAATTTTTCAATAATAATTTTATAAATATGAGTAATTTAATATTTAATTAAAATCACTATTTATTATTAAAAAACTAGTTCTAAAACATTTATTAAATTATTCTAAAATATAGGTACATCATGATTTTACTTGAATTTTATTTTTATACTATCATAGGTAAGGTTACTATTAATTAGGGTATATCACTATTTATAAGGGTATGTTAATATTCATAAGGGTATGTTACTATTCACCAAATAATATGGTTGTTCTATTAGACTCCAAAAATAATCTCGAACACAACCGTGTATGTTGAATTTTCGAAATTCCAAACACATAAGTGAAAAAATTATGTTTCAAGGTCACTCAGAATATAGTAGTTCATTAAGTTGTGTTTTCATGTGATTTTAGGTCATATTTTTAAGAAGGTAATTTCTATTAAAATACATCAGGTCGTTACATTCTACCCCCTTATGAAATTTCTCCCTCTAAATTTCACGTTACACAAATAGGTGAGGGTACTTCCCCTTTATTTCCTTCTCTGGTTCCCAAGTAGCTTCTTAAAACTTATGGTTCATCCACAACACTATTATAAGGTGGGTTTTCTTGTTTCATATAACCTTATCCCTCCGGTCTAGAATCTTTACTGACTGCTCCTCATAGGAGAGATCATCTTCCAGCTATACCACCTCTGAGTTCAGTACATGTGAGGGATTAGGTATGTACTTCCCCAAGATTGATACATGAAAAACATCATGAACTTGAGCCATATTTGGTGTAAGTGAAATCCGATAGGCCATGACTCCTATACGATCAAGGATTTCAAAGGGGCCAATGTACTTTAGGCTTAGCATTCCTTTCTTCCCAAATCGCATGACTCTATTCAATGATGATATTCAAAGGAAGACTTTTTCTCCAACGTTGAACTCCAAATCCCTTAAACAATTGCTAACATAGCTCTTTATCCGGCTCTGAGTTGCTTTGATGTGTTTCTAGATGACTTGAACCTTCTCTATCATCTCTTTCACATGATGAGGTCTAAGTTTCTTTCTTTCTCCAACTTCATCCCAACAGGTTGGAGTTCTACATTACTTTCCATACATAGCTTTATATGGAGCCATCTGAATACTTGAGTTGAAGCTATTTTTTTTATGAGAACTCAACCAATGGGATATGCGGATCCCATCCACATTTTAACTCTAGAGAGCAGGCTCTTAGTATATCTTCAAGCATCTGAATAGTTCTTTCAGAGTGGCCATCAGTTTCGGGTGATTGGCCATGCTGAAATTTAATTTAGTACTCAAAGCATGTTGAAGTATCCTCCAAATTTAGATGTGATCCTTGGATCACCATCAAAGAAAATTGAGATTGGAACACTATGAAGTCTCACCACTTCCTTCACATATACCATTTCATGTTTTTCAAGCGAGAGGTCTTCCCAAATAGCGATAAAATAAGAATCCTTAGTGGGTAGTTTGACCAAAACCCATATCACATTATTTCCCTTCGACGCCTTCAGAAGACCCATGACAAAGTCCATAGTAACATTCTCTCATTTTATTATGGGTATAAGCAATGGTTGTATCAACCCTTTGGACTTTTTCGCTCTACTTTAACTTGCTGACATACTAAGCAACTTGATATATATTCTGCAATATCCTTCTTCAAGTTATCCAACTAGATGTGTTCTCGAAGATCGCAGTACATCTTGATGCTACCAGGATGGATAGAGAATGTTGAGCTATGTGAATTGTACAATAGATCCTTCTTTTTCCCAAGTGATGAAGGCACACAAAGCCGTGTTCCAAACCGAATCACACCATCATTGTCAATATGGAACTCGTGAAGCTCCACTTCCTTTATGACATTCACCCACTTTTGTATCTGTATATCATCCCTTTGTGCTTCCCTAATATTCTCTTGGATGGATGGTTGCACAATCATTTGGTTAAGGTAGGATGTATCCCCCACCCTTAGGATTTCTAAATCCATGCTTTACATATCCATGAAGATAGGGTCTTTCTCAATTCATAACATGGATAGAGTAGCAGGTTATTTTCTACTTAGAGTATCAGCAACCCTGTTCACCTTTCTAGGATGGTAGTGAATAGTGCAATTGTAATCCTTGATTATCTCTAAACATCTCCTTTTACACATTTTGAGCTCATTTTGTGTGAATATAAACTTTATGCTCTTGTGGTCGGTGTATTTGTCACACTTCTCACCATAAAGGTAGTGCCACTAGATTTTCAAGGTAAAAATCACAGCTGCTAGCTCTAGATCATGCGTCAGGTAGTTCTGCTCATGGATCTTCAACTTCCATGAGGCTTAGGAAATCACATTATCATTTTTCATGAGTACATAACCTAAGACTTTCTTTGAAGCATCACTGTATATCACAAAACATTCTCCACTTTTCGATAGTGTGATTACAGGTGCAGTGATCCACCTTCTCTTTAGTTCCTTGAAGCTTCCATCACATTCTTCCATCCAGACATACTTTTCCCCATTCCTTGTTAACTTAGATAGCGGGCTTGAAAATTGTGAGAAGTTTCTCACAAAATGTCGGTAGTACCCAACTAATTGAAGAAAACTACAGATTTTGGTGACACTAGAGGGACTGGGACATTCCTCAATCACCTTTGTTTTTGAAGGATCCACAAAACTTTCTTCACTTGTAATCACAGGTCCCAAGAACGTGACTTACTTCATCCAAAAGTCACAATTGTGGAACTTGGTGTACAAATTCTCCTTTCTCAACATAACCAATACAAGTCTTAGATGTTATTCATGTTCCTCCTTGATCTTTGAGTAGATGAGAATATCATCGATAAACACTACCAAAAATTTTTCGAGGTAATATCTAAAGACTCTATTCATCAAATCCATGAACATTGCAGGGGCATTAGTAAGCCTAAAGGGCATCACTAGAAACTCATAGTGCCCATACCTTGTAAATAAGGCGGTTTTATAAATATCTTCTTTCTTCACATTTAGTTGATGACATCCAGAACAAAGATCCACCTTTGAGAAGTATTGATCTCCTCTTAACCGATCAAGCAAGTCATAAATCATTGGATGATGATACATGTTCTTGATAGTGATCTTTTGGAGTTCCCGATAATCGATAAATAACCACATTGTTCCATCCTTCTTCTTCACAAAGAGCACTGGTGCACCCCAAGGTGATGCACTAGGGCATATGAACCCTTTTTCTAGATGATACTGAAGCTTCTTCTTTAACTCGTCCAATTCGATAGGAGCCATCCTATAGGGAATCTTTGAGATAGGGGTAGCTTTGGGTATGAGTTTAATTGAGAACTATACATCACGATATGGGGTAATTCTAGGTAACTCTTTGAGAAATACTTCATTGTATTCCCTAATCATGGTGATTTCCACAAGGTTGGCACTTTACTTTAACTCAACCATTTGGGAGAGGTATGCTTCTTCACAGGGAATCAACACCCAAACAGATGAAGGATTGTTCAAAGGATATTCATGATCTTCCTTGCATTTCTATAGGATAATGGGATGGTTTGGAATATGAAAAGATATTTTTTTCCCAAAATTTGATATGTTCTCTATATAACGAGTGCCAATCCACTGCCATTATATTATCAAATTCCACCAAGGGAATTATTACAAGATTCGCTGGAAGAATCTTCCCACATACGCCAATAGGAGAAGAGTCAAACACTTGGGTTTCAATGACAGCCCCACTTGGTGTTTTTACATGTATCTCAACATCAAGGTTTTGGGGATTCGATTATATAGTTCTAGTAAAATTTCAAGATATAATGGAATGCGTAGAACCAAAAGAAAATAACACTTTTTCCATTCATGGGTGAATATGAAGTGTACCTTGTATGACTTTATTATCTTACTCCACTTCCATAGTAGTGAGGGCATAATCCTTCCCTTGTTCCTTTGGATTTGGTTCCTACTGACACTGATTATCCTTGAGAAGTCGAGGTTTAGTGCTCTATCTTGCACAGTGCCCTAGCTCCCTATAGTTGTAGCATTGAACCATGAGCGGTTCTCTCCATTCTTCCACCACATTATCATTACTTTTTTATGTCTTTCTGACACTCTTGGGCATGGTTTCCTTTTTTCCCACACATCAAGAATTTCCCCGCCCCTTTAAGGAAGTTCCCATGGTCCAACATCCCACATTTTTGGCATGTGGGTCATTGATTTTTCTTCCCACCATTGTCATTAGATCAACTTGCTTGAAACACCATCTTTTTTTTCTTATCACCATAGCAGTGGGACCATTCTTTAAACTCCATCTCCACTTTGAGAGCACACCGAACAAATTCGTCATAACTACCAAAGTCTCTCATTACAAGATCCTTTTGAAGTTGTGGTTTTAATCCACTAAAGAATATATCAATTTTTCTATCATTGTTGATAACAAAACCCGAATAATACCTTGAAAGCCTTGTGAAATTTGATTCATATGTTGTGACATATTCTCCTTCTTTTTTCTTGAGCTCTATGAATTCTCTCTCCATCTTCATGTGAAGAGTTCTTGGGAAATACATGTTAAGAAACATTATCATAAAGCCTACCCATTCCATCTATTCAATTTCTTCCCTTGGCATTGTATTCTTAATCAAATACCACTATTGATCAGCCTCACCATCTAGATGATAAATGGATAGTGTCACCTTCTCCATCTTAGAATAGTGAAGAATAAAAAAGATCTTCTCCATTGAGTTGACCCACAGTTCCACAACTAGAGGATCGGAGGATCCATTAAACGCCGGCGGTAATTGCCACATAAAGCATTTGATATCCAATTTCTATCTCTTTGGTGAAGAAGGAATTTCCCCATTATTATGGCTATTCTTCATAAACTGAGGTAATTGGGTAAGAATCTCTAGGAAGTTTTGAACTCTACCTCCCAAATCATTGGGGATGTTGTTCGGGCAATAATGACATTAGCCCTCGCACGAGTTGTTGGCCTGGTTTCTCTTGGTTCCCACCATTTTCTAAAATTGAAAAGGTTAGAACAAAACATAAGTAAAAAATTCATGAAAAAATTATTCATTTAACAATTTATACTAAAATCATAACATATGGGATCCCTATGTAAAGATTCGTGTGTGCATATTTGTACTTAGTCGCATGATAGAGGTTTTCTATAAGTTTCACTAATCTTAATTCCCAAATTAACTAAACCTTTCCTCTGATACCAACTATAGTGACCCGGACTTTTCTTAAATTACTATTAAATAATTTTAATTATAAATAACATAATAGTATTACACATAGCCGATACAATGGTTTAGTGTCTTGGGAAAACTAGGACCATATAGAACAATTACAACATCGAGCATAAACATTTATTCAATTTCTTTTTCTCTAGATTCTTACTGGCAATTGACCTCTCCTTAGTACATGTAGTCACCTGAGGATATAAATCAAAAGGGGTGACCTAGAAGACCAGTGAGGGGAATGATAAGCACAATATAGCATGTGGTGAGAATAATCATGATATAGGCAAAGGATCATGAACATAATAGGAAGTATAAATATGAGACTTGAAATGTGGCAATGCATAAAAATGAAACATCATGTCTTAGTGGTTAACTACCACACATACTTTTGAAAAAATATAGAATCTTTTTCACACATCATTTAAACTTTTCTCATGAGATTCATCACTCTACCCAATACATTGGAGAACTGAATAATTCTGGGTGCACCCGTCACATTGAAGCATTCATATTACGCCATATAATTCGGGGAAACCCGTCACATCATAACAATATCATTTATCATTCAAGTCCCAATGAACATATAACAAAAATAAACATAAATAACCCATCAAAAGGTATGGATTTTATCTTATAAGAACACATTATTAAACATTGGGTTTCCAAAATAAAGAGGAAATACCATATAAGTTACAAGAACCGTCAATCTTGAATGAGAAGTAAAGGGTGTGCTCTTGAAAGAAGAGTTCTCTTGGAAAAAAATTGGTTTGTCATAAATACTAGTGACAAACATGTATATACCCAAAAAAGAAAATAAAATGATAAAAAAATTATTTTTAAGGAGTAACCATATTAAAAACTAGTGAAAGAGGGAGAACCTGAAGGATGAAAGTTGTGTTCAAGAATTTCCCCTAACCTTATATCTGATACTGTATAATGAAATTATATTCATTAATTAGAAACTATATGACCTTTTTTAAATTAAAAGGGATCATTTTAGTTTCATTATGTTATTTTATGGTCTTTTTGATGAGTTATAGGTTTTAAAAACATTGTTCGAGAATGTTTGTTTTTATAGTTTTCTTGATCGGTTCACTTGTATTCCTAAATTAAAGGTCAGGTAGAACATGGGTAAACATATAGAACTAATATTACTTGTTATTAATGATATTATAGAAGTTTAAATGATCTTATAATAAATTATGTTATATACCATGTGGATGAATCATTAGATAGGAATTAAATGATGATCATTTGGGTTAATTTAGGCATTTTTTCGACCACAACAAACTTGTTTTGATTAATCATTTAGTAATATAAAAATTAGTTAGTTCCAGAACATTAAATAGGAAATAATACATATAAAATATTCTGAATCAACCATAAAAATAGTTTCATGACCAGAACTAAAAGTATAAATGAAAAAAACATGTTGTTCTTGAAGGTGATAGATTAACACCTCATGAACTACATTTTATTTGTAAAATTAAAAGATGCAGAGAAAGGGGTTAGGTGATATAAAAGGTTATTAGTATCATAAAATTACATTATATGTGTAATAATGGATTTACCAAACCATTTGGACAAAGATAGGTTGGGATAGAATAAGAAGAGAACATGAAATTGAAAGGAATTTAAAGGAAAAGGAGAGAAATTTCCCCTTGAATCCTCTGTAAGGGGCCTAGGCTTGGTCTTTTGATGAGACCAGAAGCTCTTGGACATGGGAGGGGGGATAGGGAAGATTCTTGGGCAGATTTTAGACAAGGTTTGAAGCTTGCGAGGTGTGAGGAAATGAGTGTGTGAATGGTGGTTTTTATAGTGGAGGGGAGAGGGGTTTTCTCAATATAAATTTCATTAATTTATAATTTCCCATAAAGTCAAGGAATAATGATTCTTACATGACCAAGATTAGTAATTTTATCATGTGATCCCAAAGAAAGTGGGATTACATCAGTAGAACTTCATTCATGACTCTATAATTAGCTTATTTAGCATATTTAGCTTATTTTTGTAAATTATGGCATTTCACAATTCATCAAAAATTCAAGTATTTTAGAAAAGTCCCAAAATTCAACCCTAAACATTTTTTGACGTGTAGAATCCAAAAATGAAGTAAATTTTTCAAAAATAATTTTATAAATATTATTAATTTCTTATTTAATTAAAATCATATTTTATTATTAAAAAACCTGTTTTAAAACATTCATTTACTTATTCTCAAATATAGGTCAGTCATACTTTCACTTGAATATTGTTTTTATACTATCATAGGTAAGGTTAATATTCATTAGGTTATATAACTATTCATAATGGTATGTTACTATTCATAAGTGTAGGTTACTCTTCAACAAAAATTATGTTTGTTCTCTTAGACTCTAAAAACCATCTTGAACAGAACTATGTATGTCAGACATTCGAAATTCCAAACACAGAAGTGAAAAAATTATGTTTAAAGGTCACTAATCACTTTGTAGTTCATTATGTTGTGTTTTCATGTTATTTTATGACATATTTTTAAGAAGGGAAATTCAATTGAAAAACTTTGGGTCATTACATTATCCAAGTGAGGTTGTATTAAAAAATAACAAGTGTATAAAAATTTAATAAGTTAGAAATATTTAATTTAAATGGAAAGAAATTTTATAAATTGTTTAATTTATCATTGATTCACACAACCCCTCTTATAGGTATACTGATCTTGTATCACCTCAATTGGAAGTATCTTATAGAGTTTTTTTAGTAGAATACCATGATCATACTCCAATAAGAGTTTATGTTTTTTCATAGATATATCCATTCCTAGATGAAATTATTATTAAGTAATTATATTACTGTGTTATTTCCCATGTCCATAAAAACATGGATCGAATAATATACTTATGATATTCTAAGGTAACTCCTAAAAAAAATACAAGGGCATTAAAATATAACTAAAAATGGTTCAAAGATTTCCCAATAAAAAGGGATGCATGAGAACCTTGAAAAAAATTAATATATAGAGAATGGATTCATAGGAAAGAACCCTTGAAATAATATAAGAATTATTGATCAGCCGACTTCTATAATATTTAATGTTCCTCTTTCAAAAATTTATAGGAAAATAATATTATCAATTACCTGGAAAATATGGAAGTATTTAAGTTAAATCACATCCTTTAATAATATTTAGAGTATCCCTTATATCTTGATTGATCTTATAGGGATCTGATATGTCATAGATCCATAGGATATAAGGAATGATGTCTATCCTAGAAATATTGAAACATGTGTTCAAAAGTAAGAGGTCCAAATTTATTCCATTTCTAACTAGGGAATCTACACAGGTTCATTTTTGACATTCCTTTTTTATAAACCTACTGAAGGTTATTGAATCTATATAAACTCATAGTTATAAAGGAAATAATAACTCTTTTGTGTCAAAATAGAGGCATTTTGTAGAGGTAGCATTAGCTCCATTGTAGATTTTATGATTTATTCCAAGTTCTTAATCATTCTATTTTTCCTATGATCTATTGGATTTTTTGGATATATTTCTAGTAGGATGAATTCTTTCTTGGGTACACACCATATAAGGATATGGGCCAAACATCAGTCAAATTATTGGTTTGTGGTGATTAAAAATATTTTTTTGGATCAAATTAAATGGGATGAATCCTTGGAATAAATAATTTAGGAGGATTTTAATTTCCTCCAATTATGGATTTATAGAAACAAACCTCATTGATGGATATTCATCATTGGGAACTAGTGAATATGGGTGAGCCTTATAAGTTAGTATGAAGATCACATTTTATGTATGATTCCTTTACGATATTTTTATTAATGTATTGAACTATTAGAAACAAAGGTAGAACGACATGGGGGAGCCCTCTATTTCTTAAGAAGTGGGACCTTATACCACCCAAAATTATTCTCTAGTCATTAATACTATAGTTTCAAAATAGATGTGTGAGAAAGTAAAGTTTAAAAAATATTGGTATTTTTACATATTGTCTCTATCCAAAAATAATGCTAATATTACACCCTATTAAATTTAGGTTTTATAGAATATGGATATATTGAATCTAACAAATCAAATAGAATAATATATTTCTATGGTAAATTCCTCCTTTATTCATGATGATCTTTACATTGTGATTAAGAATGTGTTGTCTCAGCATAGTAAAAAGATAATGATTTTTTTACATTAATGAATTAAATGATTTCAACAATTTTTTATGGTCATTCCTATCAATATAATGATGTTATAAATCATCAATGTCCATGATAATTTGATATTTCAAAATGATGGTTTGATTTAAAATCATGGAATTTCAAACATCATGGAATGTTTATATATATATAATCTCCCTTCTATAGGATTATACATTATACAATATTTTCACAAGTAAAATTCATCAATTTTTTCAATGATAGATATACTTTTTGAATAAAATATTGTGACTTTACAAGAATAGGTAAAATATTACATTATTATCAAGGTCCTTTTCAACCTAAAAAACTAGCCCAATGGAGAAACCAGATGATATAATTACTTCACAATTTCCCCCAAAATAATATGCTTAAGAAAACTAAGGCATATTTTCATAAATTTAATAACGATTTAATCATTTATAAATTTTCATATCATGGATAATATATTTATCAATATCCTAGAACATTAATTATCACATTAGAATGGAATCTATATTAATATCTTCAGAGAAATCCACTGCCACTAAAATCTGTTAGCCATCATTCAAGAATCTTTAATCTATAATAGTAAATTGATAAAACTAACTTGTTTCAGTGATATAATAAAATCACTTTATGAGTGAATATGTACTACATCAATATTTTTATGAAATATTTTTCTTTAAATAATTTTATTTCATTGGTATCTTATATTACATGAAACAACAATTTTAGAAAAACCGTATAAAATTATTAAAATATTATGTGTCTATTATCGCATAGTGATTAAATTGGAAGGTATGAATAATAATAACTAAATTATGAAAAAAAATATACGGTATAAACATTTATAAAACTAATTTATTAGTTTTAAAATGATTATAATTAAAAATAGTAATTAATTGAAAACAAAAGTGATGTGTTTTTTTGAAAAAATATTTTTACATGTAAAATGCATTTTTATTATAGAAATAAATATTGGTGACTTATTATAATTATGTTTATATATTAATCGGTTTATCTAAAATTTTATTTGTTGTCAAATAATATTTATTATGTATAATCCAGTATTATTCTTAAAAATACATTTTTTTTCCAAAAAACAGTTCCTGTCACAATTTTCACACTTAATTTAAAATTAATTTAATCCATTTATAGGTATTGAATTAGATAAAAAAATAAAATATTTTTTATTTGGTCATTTATGTTTGGTAGATATATCCCTTTTATTTTTTTCAATATAATGAGTAACTATGGTAAAATTAATCACCTCGGTAAAGGATAAATCTGGTTAATCTAGATTAAAAATAAGAAATGAGGAAAAAAAATTTCATCATAAGTATTATTATATAACTGTAACTAGTAATTTATCACATTATTCTATAAATTTATTAGTTTAATGGAAACTTTTTCATGGGAATTAATTTTATATTATTCAAATGAAATAAAGTTTCAAAATGTCACTGTCATTGTTTTGTATATCATTAATGTTTTCAAATTGGGAAAAAACAAGGTATGGATGATTATAAATATAAATTTTGTGAATAAAGATATTATATCCAAGATTAAAATTTATTTATAATTTTTAGGTTTTTTATAACTACCTTTAACACTCACACAACTTTGAAAAAATATTTATTCAATTAATGAGAAAAATAAAATAAATGATTTTTCAAGTATTAAAAGTTATATAATTTGAGTAATTTATAGTTTTCCATGGTTTTTATATGTGTATATGACATATTAATGTTGTTTTAAATGATTATATAATAATTTAATCTTTTTCTTTATTTCTTTTAAGTAAAATTAAATATACAGAAATAAAATTGAAATTAATGATATTTTATCAGAATAATATTTTAAAAAATTATTTAAAAAACATACAAAACATGAAATAAAACAATATGGATGTGATATAGTCTAAAATGACAAAACTTTTCCATTTAGTTTCTAATTTTTTCCGTATTAGAAGAAATTTCAACCTTTTTTATGCAATTTTTTTTACCATAGTTAAAATTAAAAATTGTTGACTAAGGGTAAGTCAAAATAATAAGATTTGAAATGGTAAAAAAATTTATAAATTCTTTTTTATGATGCTATTAAAACCCTATCCGATCTTACCTTTTATTATCAATCTATTTTTGGCATATTTTTGAGAATGTATTTATTAGTATTTAATCTTTTGAGAAATTCCAAAAGTTCCCCTCACCTCAATTATAATAGTGATCCCCTTCCCTCACTTATTTACAACATTTTGAGCATTATTTGGTACAAAAAATATGAAAAATACTTTTAAAAAAATCCCTATAAATATTCTAGAGGTTATTTTATTCCCAAAATATCAACCCTTGACCCCTTTAGAGGATATCTAAATGAGTCATTTAAAAGAAAAGGCAATCACCTTAACCAATAAATTTATTTTCCATTATTCTTTAGCTACTCTAAATCTATGGTATTTAATAGAAAATAATAATACCTTAAATATTATTAATTTTTATTATGAATATCAAACCACCATTATACACCCTATTTTCCATCAAATTATAAGTAAATGTATCGCCCATGCAGACGTATGACTTACCATCTCCATATAGTGATACAATTTATCTTTCATCATAATATTTAATGAATGGGTATTATGATGGGTTTAATGTTTAAATATGAAATTTATTAAATAATTATAATTCTAAATTATTAATATCACATCTAACTATATATCATCCAATCATTTTGGAAATGACAACTTTGTTCAAGCGTACGTGTGGACTACCTCCTCTAAGAAGTGATGCGAATCATTTTTCACATAAATTATACATGTATAATAATAAGGATAAAATTTATGAGTATATATGATATATAATATAATAATTATCCTTTTAAGGTAAATAAATATTTATATTTATTTCATTATATCCATTAAAAAATGAAAATGATATTCACGCGTACATACGATGCACCATCTCCATGAACTGTGTAATTCATTTTTCTATATCTAAATTGTATGGATGATTGTAAATTTGTATATAATGAATTTATATGATTTTAATATCATTATTAAAGGTATTTATATTATTTTTCTAAAGAAAAATTTTAAAATACCATTGCTATTGAACTAAAAGACTCATGTTAATCAAAATAGATAACACCTAGAAATGATAATTTTAATATGGAATTATTGAAAGAGGTGTGTGAAAATGTTATACAGGGGTCAAATATGATAATGAATGTCTAAAAATGATTCTGTTAATGAATTATAATAAATTTAAATTTATTTTATATAAGGTTAGAGTGATTATTAATCTAGGTTGTCTAATGTTAAGGGCTTTATGCTATAGTCTCTTTGTTTAGCGGGGTTATTTTAAGATTAATTTAAAATGATGAAATATTTGGATATACCTCTCAATAAACATAATAATTTTATTCCCCTATGATTATTTCTTCACAATAAATGTTATTAATAAATTTTCATCATATTATGTACTCAATAAACCAAATATATGTTATTAAGGAAAATAAAATTCATTTCTATCTTCAATAGGAAAAGATTTTCCTTCCATGTCCATGTATTCTAAAATTGTATTAAAGAAGGTTTTTAATATTATCCTATTATTGTTAAAAGTTATATTTAAAAATTTCTTAATTCTTAATAATTGGTTTTAAAGGGTTTATTTTTTATTTTTCCAAATGAGGTATGTTATGACTTTTCTACAAAAATACTAAAGGAATGTTTTTTAACATATACAAAATGAAAAATATTTCAAACCATCATGAATAATATTTAATTGAAAGCTTCCTCAATATATTTATAAGATTATTATCAAATAAAATATTTTCATTTATAATTTCAATGTTTTTTTAAAATAATTTATTTCGTCAATGGAAATGTAATTTTCTTTATGAATGTTTTTAAAGATCCTTTTATGATATTTATATTCATCAATGACAGCTACATTTTATGTTACTTATAATTATTGTGGATATTGTAAAATGATACCATATTTATTATTTCACTATATTTTTTTATGAGGAAAATATGTTTATGAAAACCATTTATTTTCAACATGCTATGCTATAATAAAATGTGAAATGTTTATGAAACCCATTTTTTAAATGGGTTATGCGATGATGAAATGTTTATGAATCCCATTTATTTTCATAGGTCTTAATGTTAAGAATGTGTCATGATCTTTTATAACAAATATGTATGATTTTATTTGTGTGATTAGTGGGTCATATGTCTCTCTCTATTGCATTGGGAAAATATAGATATCTCATGAGATAAATCGAACTATAATGGGGAGTAAACCCAGTTCAGAAAGGGTCCTTGTCCTATATGATAGTTTTAGGGTGTGAACATTGACTACTAAGCTATTTTTGGGAGTGAACCAATTCCACAATGATATCCTTGGATATAATTCTTGACTACTTAGGAAATTATTTTATCTGGTTATGTGTTCTCCATAATTTCATGTCTTATGTGTATATTTTTCTCTCATAGATCATTTTATATAATTCCTATATGATTCATGACTTATAAAGTACCATGATTTATGACATGATTCAAGATTATGAACTATGGTATGTAGGGTATGGTTTAAAAATTTTAAGATATTTTTCTTATAACCTTTTATTATGTTATTCTTATATGACCATTGATATCTACCTTGTTAACCCTTACTAATAATCTAAGACCACTCATTTCTTATGTTTCATTTACCCTAGTTATAAAAATTATTACGTATTACATGTATAAGAGGGGTGATATTTATGAAGAAATTATTGGGAGATGATGTAGATATTTCATAAACCAATTCATTATGTTTTCATGTTTCCAAAGATACTAGACCTAAATGATTTTATCATGGATCAAAATGTTATGTAATGAATATTCATCTATTAAAATGTAATATATATGTTTGAAAGGAGTATATCACTGTAGCTTGTATCATGGTAATGATTAGTTAACCTTTGGAAACTATGTTGAGAAATATTTAGTAACAACCCTTGGGATAAGTCTCTAAATAGGATAAAACACTAATGGTTTTTGTAATAATTATGAATAAATTATGTAAATCCTAAGAATTTGTAACACTTAGACATCCTATAGATTATTTATCATTATAATTTGGTTTCCCAACATGATTATATTCTCTCACATGATTATTTTTGGTTTAATTCACTGGTTGTAACCTGAAGAAATCATGTTAATGATGAATGTGATTGATAATGCAATGATTTTACTCCTGAGCAACTAAATTTTAATTGATGTGTAATGAAAAATATCATTATTACACTCAACCAACTTTCTAATTCAATGAATCATGGTGAGTTGACTACTGATAAAATACGGGAACAATATTATATTAATACATTTATGAAGAAACATCCACCATATTTTAGTGGTTAAACTAATAAACTTGTCACTAAGAAAAGAATCAGTTCCATTGAAAATATATTTTATATTCCATTGTTATTGGATCATGATAAAATTATTTTGACTATTTATCATTTTTATTTCAAAGAAGATCAGTGGTGGACTCGTACAAAGAACATGAAAGAATAAAATGAAATTGAACATATAGAGTGGGATAAATTTAAAAACATATTTTAAATAAAATTAATTTTCTTATATTCTTCATAAAATATTCCGAAATAATTTATTGAGTTAAAGAAAATTTTTAATGAATCTATTGGTACTTATGAGGAAAATTTAACATGAATTTAAAGGCTCACTTACATTATTATCATAAAACATTAAATTAAGGTATATTGATTATTTATTATCTTAATACCAAATCTCTAGATATTAAAAACATAGTACTTCAGTATCTATGAAGAAATCATTCGATGTGATATCAAGGTTGATATAGATATCAGAGTTACACATCAATACCAAGAATTTGATAAGAAAATAAAAATGGAATTCAAAGGAAATTATAGAAAAGATAGTGGGAAGATGATGATCTGTCCTTTATGCTAAAAGTGTCACATGAAATATGGGTGAAATATTATTAAAGGGACTGGTAAATGTTTCAAGTATTTAAAGGAATGTCATTATAAATTTGGATTCTAATGATATGAGAATAATTTTGCTAATTATACAAATAACGGGAAAACTCAAAAGAATGCACCACCAACACATCAGTGTTTTAAATGAAAGGATTACAGATATTATGCTATCTAGTGAAAAAATATCAAAGTTAATGATGATGATCGACAAGAAAATATCTTAATCATGAAGACAATAGGAAATATCTTAAGATGAATATTTCTAATGAGGGGTATGATAATGATGTGGAGAAATTTATATATACAATCCACACAAGAACTATAAATGACTTATTTTATTCTATAATGACACACACTTTTATATCTAAATAAATGTATAAAGGTATCATATTAGTACCTAAAAAATTGGATTCCAAATTAGTAGTAAAAACCACTAATGGTACAACGATTACATCCAAAATCTATTATTATTATCTATTTTAAGATTTAGGGAATTTTTCTCCTAAAAATATTATCATTATTCCTCTAGTTTAATTTGATGTTATTTTGGGTGTTGATTGTATTTATGTACGTAAATATCACATCAATTTCCAAGTAAATGAAGTTACATTTGTGATATTAAAACCAATCTATGATTTCCAATTATTTTGATGAACGAATTTAATTTCCTATGGATATTATATCCATCGTATAGTTTATGATTACTATTAAAAATAGGTATTTATCTTATGTATTTGAGAAGATACACAACATTGAAGATATTACTATTTCATGGGAGTTTATTGATGTATTTAAGGAGTAGTTTCATGGTCATTCCCTGAACCTTGAGGTTATTTTTTTAATAGAATTCAAACCTAGTGCTACACCTATTTCCATGATTTCATATAGAATAGCCCTGGTTGAGTTGTTTGAATTAAAGAAAAACACTAGGATAATATTGAAAATGGTTTCATTTGGAAAAGTGCATCATATTTGGGTGCTTCTATGTTTTTTATTAAGAGGAAATAATGATTAATGTGACACCATATTGATTATCATTTGACAACCTGTATCTTTAAAACAATATTTTTCATGATTTATTACATAAGAATACAATTATTAGAACCAATAAGATCATAAATCATTGTTTATATGGGAAATTAGGTACCAAGAACATCCACTAGATACATGGATATAGAAAAATCATTGAAAGCTTCCTTAATATGCTCCTAAAAGCCCACTTTCTTTAAAACTAAATAGGATAACCTGGGGATATGCTATAGAAATTGGTGAGCTAAAAATCACAGTAAGGGAATAAAAAAACATTACATGTTGAAAGTATTAAAATTTAATATTTATTAAAATGTTACATAGAATGGATGAGAATAATAATCTTGAACAAAGAGGAATGATACAACATGATACTATAAATGAATCTTGGGAATGCAGAAACAACATCAAATATGACATCATAAACATAAGTCAAGGCTAACTACCAATACATCATAAAATGGTGGAAAAATACAATTTTAGATTAGGTTTTCTCCATAAATGCATACATTATGTCTCATGAGAGTAATACATTACCCAATCAATTAAAGTCATATATAATTTCACGTCCACCCATAACTTTCATATCATGTACATGCATAATTGTACCACCTAGATCACTCAGTATAGGATCATATTTAATCACATTCAATACCATGGTTAAGGAATTTGTAATGTATACATATAATTTCCAACTAAAATAAGGATATGTATGTCTAGGTGAATACCCTTTAGGGGAAATGGTGATGGTATTCACAATACAAAGGTTTGGCATGGGAAAATCACAGGATAATTTCAAAATCATAATAGGTGTACATTGTGAACCATGGGAAGGTGTAATGAGGGTAAAAGGGGTAAATTATCAATTTAAAATCATAAAAAAAGAAAGATATATATGTAATAACATAATCCAATATTATTAATTGAGAATTAAAAGGCCTAAGAAAAAAGGGTTCTTTAATAAATGTTTCGTATGAAAAATCACAGGATAATTATGGAAGTAGTATGAGGGTACATACGGAGTCACGATAATGATTAATGAGATTAAAATGGAAATATAATCACATTAAAATCATAATGTTACTATTAGGGATTTGGATAATCATATCACATAAATAGGAATTGCAATATAAAAAGGTATTACATAAAGTAGGTTCTTGAATAAAGAGGAGAAGTAGAGGATCCCTTAATTTTGGCATGGTGTCAACTTTGGTAAAGATCATAAAGAGGGGGTTATAAATTATCTAAAATTATTATAAACTAAACTGTATAGTTATTTTATTTTTATATAGTATTGAAACAATAACCAATTGAGAATCAAAATGATAATTACAAATAAGTCGCTTGAAAGGAAAATAAGAGAGGGATATATCTTACCTTGAGAGGGTGATTCCAAAAGCTTGAGAGGATATTCATGAGATATTGGGGAAAAAATTGGTGCGATATAGATAGATAATAGAAAATTATATTCACGATCCAATGGTTTTGAGTGAAAAAATTGGAGAAAGTGTGGGTATATATAGGAAAAGAGAGGAGAGTTCATTTTTCTATTCTAAACATAGGTTTTAGACTATGTACAATAAAGTAATAAAAACCAAAAAAACATTTAATGGTTTTTAACCATGGTTTCATCCAAATAAGAGGTGTTTTCATTATTTTGATATGTATATTAACTGATAAAATTAATATAATACCCTTTGTGATGTGGAAGTGAGTCATGTTTATAAAGAATTGAATTTATGACCTTAAAATGTAATAGAGATTTTGGAGGATACATAAAGGGTTTATATAATTCATAAAATAAAAAAAAACACATTTTTTAATGGTAAAATATATATTTGGTCATGGATATCTTTTATGAAACATATTTTATCACTTTTTGGTCATTATGATGTCATAATACGCACCACATATTTATAACTTATTTAATTTGTACCTGAGACTTTGACTGTCTCATAAAATTATGAACAATTCAGCATTGGATAACTTCAACATAATGATTCCAAAAAAAATATTTATTGTATCAAAATAATTCTCTAAATATTATTAATTATACTTTTTAAATTAAAAATCCCATTTATTAAAAAATACTAGTTTTTTTACAGTAACTGTTTTCTGAAGCTTATAAAAATCAAATTTTCACTTCATAAAATTATATGAATATCTATATTTAATATAATATTATTTTTAGAAAATATATTTTATCAACAAAATATTAATTCATAAAACAGATTGTCTTATATTAAATTGAATATTACCCAAAAATACATTCTGTGTTTTGTTGTATTAAAATCTATTTTTTATCAAAATAATTATATAATTAATATTATAGTAAAAACATTAAAGAATAAATATAATCCTTATTTTATTGAAAATGAAATATGTATATTCATATTATTAGAATCTAGATATAGAACACCTTGTTACACTAGTGAAAACCCTAAGGATAATGTGTGTGATAGTAAGATTCTCATTGGTTTGTTCGAGGAACATGGTTTGGGTCATGATATTGATGGGCTTAAACTTTTACTATGAATGGTTTTTTTCATGTAGTTTTGTTGTATGATCTTATATTTGGAATGGTCAAGGTAAAATCCCAGTGACACTTTCTCCCTTAAAATATCCCATAAATGGGACTCATAGGGTGTGATCCAACTAGTCAAGGCTATCACATCGTTTTTATTTGTCAATAGGACTTTATCATAAACCTTAATATGTACTAATCATATGATTTCTATTCAATGGATGTATTAGAAAAATATATGATGAATAAAGTAATTTTTAATCTGATAGGATAAAACATATAATGATATAAATAAACAAATTAGTTCACCTATTTAATATATTTACATCACATAAATAAGACACTTATTTATTTAAAAATGTAATTTCATTTATAAAAGTTTTTTCATTTCATTATTACTAAATTCCAAATTTTATCTCTAAAAAAATACATTTCCTACACTAAAAAATAAGTGGGTACTTCTATTTCATCATCTCTACTGTTTCCCATGTCACTTATTTGAACATGTGATTCCACCAAAAAACATTTACTAGGTGAGTTTTCTTATTTTATAGACTTTGTCTCTTTGATCTAAGATCTTCACTAACCACTCCTCATATGAAAAATAATTCTATAGTGGTACCACCTATGGATTCATTACATGTGAGGGGTCTGATATGTACTTTCTCAATAGCTTTACATAGATCACATCATGTTCTTGTGAAACGTTCAGTGGGAGTTAATGTTAATTGGCCACCAATCTGATATGATCAAGGATCTAAAATGGGTTGTTGTATATTTTACTATGCTTTGACTTCTTCCCAAACCTCATGAATTTTCTCCTTGGTGATATATTATTGAATTTTTTTGCCGAACGTAAACTACAGGTCTCATAAAATATTTTATACATCACTTTTATATTGAATTTCTATGTATTTCATGTGATGTTGAATGATTTGATCCTTTTATATCATTTTGTGGATAACATTATGTCCCATAATCTTTTTCTCTCCATCTTGATACCAACATTTCATAGTCGAACACCTCTTCCCACATAGAGCCACATAATTTACTATTTTAATTCTAGAATAGAAACTGTTATTATATTAGAACTCAAATATGTGAAGGTGTTGATCCAAACATCCTTGGAAATACATTGAACATGTTCTCAGTGTATCATCTAGAGTTTGAATTGTCCTTTTAGATATACCATCGTTATAAGGGTGATAAACAGTGCTGATAAAAAAAAATATATTATATTCTTGTAGAAGGATTATCTAAAACCTCATGGAAAACATAGGATCTTGACTAAAAACAATAGAGAGTGGGACTCCATGAAGTCTTACAGCTTCTCTTGTGTGCATCTTAGTGAGTTGGTCAAGTGAGAAATCCTCCATGAGAGAAATAAAAAGTGCTGACTTTATATATTGATTGACAACCACCTCAGTATAATTGTTACCTTTATGTGTCCCAGGGAGTCATAAATCAAAATCCATGGTTATGTTTTAACATTTAAATATTGGGATAAGAGATTTTTTCATCATACTCTTAGACTTATTCCTTTCTACCATAACCTATTGGGATAACAAGAATTGTGATATGAATTTCACAATATCTCCCTTCTTATTTTCCCACAAGAAATTTTATATCAAATATCTATACATCTTTGGGATTCAATAGACTAATAGAGAAGTGTGATCTATGGACATCAATCAGAAGACCCCACAACATTTTTGGTTTTGATGGGAGATATATCTGGGTTTCAAACCTTACAAATCTGACTTTAGCAGAGATGATCTCCAGAAAAGTTGTTACCTTATTTGGTAGTAACTCAACATATTTCAAAGACAAATTTATTCTATAAATAATGGATATATTGCAAATAATATGACAAAAGTATGATTAATATCCTTTTATTATTCTCATATCCATCCTTTTTCATATAAATAAGATTGGATCCCTTACAATCCTCATCATTGATAGTGTTGCAAGATCCTTTATACTCAGAGGAGTTGCCACTTTTTTCATTCCAAGGATGTTAATGGATTTAGAAATTGTAATACATGATCATATCTAACTACCTCTATTGTCACATATTAATCTTCATTACTATAAATACATACTTGAGGCTTTTATGGTCTATATATATTTCACAATTCTCCCTATATAGATAATGTCACCAAATTATTAACTCGAATATTACAGTAGTAAAATTGAGATAATGATTTGGATAGTTCTAGTCATTGATATTCAATTTGTGGGTGGCATAAAAAATCACCTTTTAATTTTTCATGAGTACAAAACCCAAACCATTTTTGGATGCATCATTTTAGACCAAAAATACTTCCGCACTTGTGGGTAATGTGAGCATAGTTGAAGTGATTATCCTCTTCTAATTATCTTTAAAACATTCTTCAAATTCATCATTCCATATAAACCTGACTCTCTTCCACGTTATCATTCTTAGGGGGATTTAAAATAATTATAAGTTTTTCATAAACCTATAATAATACCCATTTAGTCTATAGAAACTATGGATTTCCATCATAGAGGTTGGTATAGGCCACCCTTAAATCATCTATATTTTTGAAGCATGCATAGGTATCACTTTACTAGTGATGTCATGCCCAAGTAATGTTACTTGTTCTCAGTATTAGTTCGATTGAGAAATTAACCCTCATTTGGGAAGAAGACAAGGAAATTCATTAGAAGACACATCAATATATTTTGTTACAATGTCATATCATCAAGGATTATTTTTTCTGTAGTCTTATTCATTTTATAAAGATACTCTTTCTCATAAGGAAATAATACCAATGATTAATATGATCCTCCCAAATGAGATTCATCCTTGTCCTTGCACTTGTATTGAATCTGAGATTTATTTTCTATACGAAGGGTGATTTCCTTCCCTCAGCAATTTATATTGTTTTTATAAAAGGAAACCCATATCTTAAATAGGATGACATCAAATTACAAAAAAAATATTTTGATAATTTTTCAAGAAGAACATTCCAACACACTTCAACTCATGATATAATAAGTGTATAAGTTTTCCTTAGTGATATCAAATAATTTGTATTGGTGAATCAATATTGTTGGAAAAAATACATGATATGATAATATGGATTAGATTGAAATACATCATGACATAAACAAAAATGGAGTAGAGGTTTCATGTACTTTAGTCATCATGATCCATCTTAGGATATGAATTTATTTATTCCCTTGGTCATTCAGATTGTTGTTTCTTATCGTGATTTTCATCCCTTGGAATTGATTATTGTATTGAATAATGCCCAATTTCTCCAAATTTGTGAAATAAAACTTTAAATGGTTACTTAGATTGAATAATATTTCCATCCATCATATTTTTCATTTTTAGTTAAATTTAATAATTTCTTCCCTACTTTTATAGACTTAAAACATATCCCAGTACCTTCTTGTCATTTCCCTCAATGCCTCTTTCCACATTTTTTTATAAATAGTGAATTGGGTCTTATTTCCATAATCAAATTTATCAGATAAAATTATTTAAGACATCCTACCTCCATTATTTTATGTGGTTGAATATTAAACTATGGGACAGTTTTTAACAACGATTTTTTATAGATATATTGGAATAATCACATGATTTCATTATTGATCTCCCATAACATTATGAATCTCATTTGGGAAAAATAAAATTTCCCATAACATTTATTATTGACTCAAGTTCTCCCTTTTTAGGCATTGACTATAATAAAGGTAAAATTAGGGATGTGTGTTTTTAAACCATTAAACAGAAAAATAAGAAACCATGAACATTAAAGTGATAAAAATTATTCTCCTTATCCTATAAATTTCAAGGCATCAATCTAAGTTATCCGTGATCTATTTCCTAACATAAAATCTTATGGGAAGTTTTCATTCCCTTGATAATGATTTATAATACACATATGAATTTACCAAATAATTTCCCCTTGAGTGTATCTAATAAATTGTGTATCATGACCCATTTTCATGCACTGGGTGATGATTTAGTTCATCTCAAAGTTCCTCTTTTAGGTTTTCCCCTAGGCACATCTATTCGAGATCCAAATAATATAGTATCCATATATAGATTTATTATATTAAAAATCACATAGTATATAATTTTCCAAAATATAGGTATGTTTTCCTATATTTATTCTTTTCCCTAGGTATTTCACTATAGTTTTCTAATACCAATCCCAAAAATAGCGAGACATTCCTTTCAAACCAACTATAACAACCCATATCACCAATACACATTATTTAAGGATTTATTATATAAGAAAACACTTAGTTTAACCTTAAAGATCATGAATCCTAGTTTCTTTGGATATTTATGTACAAATAACAACATCTTGATACATGTATATAATAAAATTATTAAAACATTCCTTAACATGCTCTTACAATTCAATTTTCTTGTAAAATTTCCTGGGATAACTTGGGGTCTTACATAAGAAATGAGTGAGATAAAAATAACATTAATGGAATAAAAAAACCTATAATGAAGAAATTATTACATGTTAGTGAATATTCATTAAAATGGGAAATAAAATGTATGAGAATCATAATATCTAACAATGAGTCATGATATAACGTGATGATATAATGAAAACATGGGAATGTAGAAACAACATTAAACATGACATCATAAACAGAGGTAAAGCCTAACAAAAAAGACATCATAACATTTTAGACAGAGTCCCATAATAGATTATTTTTACTAAATAATCCAAATCATGACATATAATGAGACTAAAATAGTACCCAATGCATTGGAGCTCTATATAATTCTTAGTACACCTGTTACTTTCATATCAAGTACAAGCATAAGTGTTTCACATAGATCACTCAAAATAAGATCAAATTTCATCACATTTAAGTTTGAAATTATGGATCATGGAATAGATATATGTAATTCCTGAATCAAATAATGATAAGAATTTTTAGGTTAAAACCCTAGAGTGTTAATGAGGATGGTTTCACAATACAATGGTTTGGAATAAAAAATCCCATGATAATTTCAATAGTAAAGAAAGGGTATATAATGAATCATACGAGAGATTAATGAGGCCAAAATGGGTCTATCATCACTAGGAAATCACATGGGAAGTAATAGGGATATTCTAGAATAAAATACAACATAAAAAATTAGAAATTAAAATTAATAAGATAAAAGGATTCATTAATAAATGATTGCCATGGGAAAATCGTAGGATAATTTCAACAACATTAGTAGGGTAAATAATGAATCATGGGAAGAGTCAATGAGATTTAAAAGGGAATATAATCATTTTTTAATCATAAGGTCAGTACAATTGACGTGGAAAAGTAAATCCTATAAATAGGAATTGGAAGACAAAATGTATTACATAAATAAGATGCCTGGATAAAGAAGGGAAGGATATTATCCCTTTCTTTTGGCATAGTAATGAATTATGTAAAGGTAATTAATTTAAAACACCAAGACATTAAATAGTTTTAATTATAGAATTAAATTAATTTTTTTGATATCTTTATTTATATTCCACACTAGGTAAAGCTTATGCTATATAAAATATGAGATTATCTAGTATGCAAAACATAGTTTTAACATCTTTTAATAGAGCACATATTTTAAAAATATGTTTTGAAAATTTTATGAATTTTATTTTTACAAATAAACATCATTTTACAATTAATAATAGTAAATTTATCATAGGGTGAATTTTTGGGATTTTTCTGAGAAACTCCATTTTGATTAATAGTAAAAATTACTACAATTTAGTTAAAAATAACATTTTCATTTAAATAATTATAAGGGTTAAATAATATTTTAAATTGGAATTTCAAGTAAAAATTGATCCTATATATATATATATATATTAACCTAATTTTATTCAATTTAATCATTTTTATATTTAAATAAGATATAAAAACGTATTGAAATTTTGAATATTTTTACTTTTAAACCTGCATTCTCACCATGTCTGTAGGATTTGCGTTGATCTTAATTTTTCCACTTTGGAGATTTTAATTTTTAAAAATGTACATAAATGATTGTAATATGTAGAATATTTGTGTTATGATAATATCAAATTAATTTTTGACCAAAAAGATTAGTGAAAGTCATTAAAATTAATTACAATGATTAAGGTAAAATTAAGCTGAATATTAGACTAAACATTAATCTTAACAACTAAAATGAACTAGAAACATATACAAAAGACATTTTATTTAAATAATTATACTATATCCCATATTGTTTATAAATATTTGGGTTATTGGAATATTATAAATGAGAAGTTCCCAATATAAAAAGTAATGTAAGGAAAAAGACGAAAAAGAAACATTCCTTAGATTGACATTTACAAAACATTAAGACATGTGAAAAACAACATATTTTTTGTTATACATATCCTTTTAAAATATTAATGGGTTATTATTATAATGTTAATTTATCATTTATTTGTACAAATTATTTATTTGATAAAAAATAATTATGAAATGCCAATGTAGTGATTATTTAGTTAATAATTAACAAAGATGAATGATATTAAAAATATTAAAAGTGATGTATATTGATTGAATTTTGTCGTTAATTAATTTTTTAAATTAATATATCATGATAAGAATCTTTAAAATTGATATATTTTAGTTAAAATATTGGTTTGATATTTTAAAAATAATATTAAATAAAGAATGTCAAAATTGACATTTTAGTTATTTTACAATAAATGATATTTTATTAAATGATTTACAATTAATATAAATATAATATTCAACAAAGTGATTTTTATGTATTTTAAAATAATAAATATTTTAAAATAATGTACCAATTGAACTTTTATAATTAACATATTGACCCATATATTCTAAAAATGTTGTTAACACGGTTTTGGTTTAAGAAGTGTTTTAACACTTCACATGCACTTGTTTTAAAATTAATTTCAAAAACAGCTAGGTTTTTTATTTTATAAATTTGGAATCATATTAATTATTTATTAGATCTTTATTTTCGAATAAATCACTCTTTATTTTAGTCTTAATGGAAAAATTATGTTGGTTAGAAAATGAAATTCCTTAATAAAAACCAAAATGATAAAATTGGGGAATCTTAGAAGTTAAGGAACCAAATAATTAAACTGGACATATTTTTGTGTGTTAGAGGTTTTTATTTAACATTATTCGCATTTAATCCTTTATTTTTCCTTTTATGAGTCACGTTTGGTAGGTTAGACCACCCATTAATGAAAACTGTTTGGTATTTATAAGAGTTCCACTTCCCCTCCATTATAAAAAGTCATGAACTCTACCCCTTCCTCACACCACTCAAGCCACATTGTCTTGACCAATATATGCACAAATAGATCTAATAAATCACTCCCACCATCCTATAGGCCTATATTTCTTCATAAATCCATACAAGTAATCCTTTTTTGTACAAACGAAAAGAAGTTACCCGATTAAGAGGTAACATATTTTTCTTAAGCTCTTTAGTTTTATTTCCATTCTCCACCCCTTAAAATATTCTGATTCTATGATTATATTAAAAAATAGTATCCTAAATATATTAATATTTTATTATTCCATGGGTTTCACATACACTTTCACACACTTCAATCTACTGTGAATTGAATATACTTTTTACATGTACGGATATCTACCGCCTCACAAAACATTGATTTTTCATTCTTCCTTTACCTCCTCCCATAGTGGTAATTATGATGAAAAATATATTTATATATGATATATATATGGTATTTATAATTCCATTATTATTATATAATTATTTCATAACACATAACTCTATAAATTTCATTTTGTGTAAATATGATAATTTCTTTTGAGTAAGTGTGGACTACCAACCCCTCAATGTGATATGGCTCATTCATGCCATACACAGAACGTATAAAGGATGTTTTTAATAAACCTATGTAAACATTATGAAATATATTGGATAATATAATTATGATGTGCATATGTATCATTTACTTTTCATTCTTTCAATATGTCAATGTAATGAAAGTAGCTTTTATTCCTACGTATGACCTACTATCTCCATTAACAGTGCATTTCATTTCTTATCTACAAACATTATATATTATTATAAATACATATGTAATGAATATATATTATAAATAATTCATGGATTAAATTTTTTATATTATTAAACCATGATATAATTATTAGTAACAAAAACTGAGAAGTCAAAAACATACTTGAGAAAACTAGGCAATTAACACATGGAATAGGTAAACTTATAAAAGAGTGCTAACAAACAGGTATTAAAATATTATAAGAAGTTAGTATATGATATTATAAAAATTATTATGGTTATTGTTTAATTTAGTAACATATTTTAAACCAATATTCAGGAGGATAAATACCACACATCGAAAGAAATGTTAAGGTAAGAGATTTTGTCTCAATTTAAAGTCTATTGAGACCTATTTATTCCTACACATGTAGTGACATTTACATTGTGTATATAATACCTTTGACATGTTATATCATGAATATAATTATTTTTTTGATATTATATGTTTCATTTAATGTTATTAGTTCATGGGTATTATTATTCAAATGTTTCAAGGTGGTATGAGATGCTTTGGAATGTTTGATGTTTATTTTCCATAGGAATGTTTTAGTGAAATTTCAAAGGTATTTCCATTAATAAAATTAAATAACCCATGTTGTTACTTATACCCACTATAGAATTATTGATATATTTATATTATTTATTCAATATGAATATTTTATGATAAGTTACATTGTTTATTAATTAAATGGATTATTCAATATATGAGGAATTCTTTGGACTGGTAAGTCACAGGTTAGGGACCATTTATGGTCATCCTTAAGGGTTGTGGCATGGTTAATGAAACCCTATAGAAGCATCAATAGTCTTTTAGAATGAAATTAGAATGGAAAAAACCTTATTGTTTGTAACTACTATGAAATAAACAGTCTTGTGAACGGTCTTGACAGTAGACTTAATGTTAAACAAACCCCATTGGTTTTAACCAGTATAAATTAATCAATCTTGTGAAAGGTCTTGATGGTAATGGTTCCATGTACATAAGAAACATGGAGAAAAATAAATAATAATTTCCATGATTGATTAATCAGTTAATATCATTACTTTTCATCGATATTTTTCATCAACATATCTATGGATGCATTTCTTATTAAGTTTATTTATTAACAGAATGTGTTTATGTTTCTTACTTTTCCATATTAATATTGCCTTATCAAGTTATTTTAATGGAATTTTTTATTAATAATTTTCATTTCCATGTTATCTTATTATCATTTATTAATTATTTCTTCTTCTTTACTTAACCTTATTGAGAATTTGAGCTCACCCTTATAATATTTTCCTATCCTTAGGTTATGAAGAATAAAAATTTGAATGATATTTTATTGACACGGTTTATTTAATATTATTTTGTATTAAGTTTTATTTTATATTTACCAATGTATTATGGGTATCATGTATGTAATATGGGTTTTAGGACTGCTAAACAGATCGGTCTTTTAGGATTTTATTCCTTATAATCATGTTAATGTAATAAAATAATGCACGAAATCAGGGATTCTGGGGTCGGGGCATTACAGTTTGTATCAAAGGAAGTTTTTCAGTAACCTTGGAAACTATTTAGAAATGTTAGATTAGGGAGAACAATATTTAGATATACTTTGAAGATAAGTATTGAATAAAATCTTATAATTTTGGTAAATTAGGGATTATGTGGGTATTTATAGAAATAAATCACACTCTAGATACAAAAAGTGGATGTGGTTTTGGAAGAGATGTACCTAGGGGTAAAAACAAATACATGGTGTCCCAAGCCTATCTCGAGATAACCTAGTACAAGATAACATGCCCTACTGTGCCTTTATTTTGACACTCTTGGGGGATACACTTATGATAATTCACATTTTCTTTTCTAACCATTATGATGGATTTGAAAGTAATGTTTTCCCCAAAGTAACCAAATATTAAGATTCTATGATTTACGATGCATAAATTTATTTTATGTGCTATAACATATTTATAGTTGTACAATGATCATAACTTTTGGAGCTTATCCAGTATATTAAATTGTTTATAAATGGTTCCTAAAATGAATAATGTTATAAATACTCATGGACACTGTTGAGGTTTCCCTATCGAGAAAGTCAATGTAAAAGGTATTAGAACTAGGAAAGTTATGGATAAATTATGATTTCTTAATTAGGTTATGACAAATATCATTGACCAAATGGAAAAACCTATTCCCTGGAGAGAATCTTTTAAATTGGATCACATTATATGGAAAAATCCCCATCGTTTAGGGGAAAAAATAATACAATTGTAGCATACATATTGATTAAGTCTATGTATGAGGTAGTTATGGCCTTAAGAAGAAGAAAAAATAGACAGGTCACAAATGTAGTCTATTGTCTATAAGGTGATGCTAGTTAATGGTGGCCCTTGATCAAAAATACTAGAGAGGAATAAGAAATAGAACTCATGGAATGGATAACATTTAAGGATACATTCTTTAACAAATACATCCCTAATGATAAGAAAATTGAGATAAAGATAATGTTTCATAGCTTAAATATAAAGGAATAAGATAACATTGGGGATTAGGAAGCTCCCTTTACATGTTTACATTGGTATTCTATGGATTACATACATAATAAAAAGTGAAATATTGATCACTTATTTGAAATTCTTATGCCAAACATTCAAAGGGTGCTGGGTTCGTAGAATTTATAAAAGTATAAAGAAATAGTCTTATATACCACTAGGGCATAGAAGTAAATTTATAGAATCAATATATTCAAGGGAAACCAAGGAAAGGAGAGGTCTTCTCACCACTATAAAAAAGATAATGACTCAATGAATAAGAAGGGAAACAAGGATTTTTCTAACATATGACAACTGTGGAAAGAATCACAATGGTAAATGCTTGAGAGGATGGGGATTTTTTTATAAGTGTGGAGAAAATGGTCACTAAGAAAAAATAATGAAAAGGAAAGAAAGAAATCATTGTTATTCCATGTTATAATGGTAATGATAAGAAGCACTATGTGAAATAATTCCCTAAGCATCAAGGGAATATTCCTTCGAAAAATATAAGGGATCAAGATCAGGAATATGTTATTGACACAACCGAAGTGGAATGATTAATGTCACTTTCAATTAAGATCTATTAAATATAATGTAAAAGTTTTTTTTTTAATTTTATTCCCATCATATGAATTATGAAATATATATGGATTTTAATTTAGTACTTTTTTATTTAGGATTTGAGATCATATGTTGAATGGTACCAAGAAAATGTATTTATTAGAAAGTAATTTTTTTAGAAAAAAATTATTAAAGGAAATATAACAATTAATATGATTATTATGTTAAGATAATTATGAAGAAATTATTTATTTGTACAAGTACTGACTACCTTAGAACATATTAATGAATTGTCGATAAGTGGTATATTATATCATTGATAGAGTTTTCAACACTTTTGAATTTAAGAAGTATATACAATAACATGTGTCTTACTTAAGGAATATGGAAGAATTCATGTTTCAAAAAACGTTTTATTGTAATAATAGTCATTAACATATTTTTAGAGTTTTCATGGTGAATGTGGTCACATATTCAGCATTTTATAGTTAAAGATACACTTCATGATGATTAAAGTATAATGATAAGTTCATTTTAGAAATTCCGTGACATTGTTTATAATGTGTTGGATGACAATATTTTAGAAATATTAACCATTTATAAAATGGTTTAAGTTTCACATTGGATGTGGTTTTAGATATTGATATATTATATCATTATACGATGAATCTTCCTCTAAGAGATGAACTTGAAATAGTTCAAGGCATGTCCAAAGGATAAGATTGTGCTTATAGAAACGTACCAAGAAAGAGTATTGAATTATATTCTTAGAGAGTGAATTAATTTCTCCACTCCAGGAAAAATGATATTCAAATTGAAAATGTTGACCTAGTACCTTAATTTTCAATAAATCAAATGGTGGCTTAGATCATCCTGACTTTATGGCCATGTGAGTGTTAAATTTCTCATGATCGTGTTCTCTTGCACTCTCCATATGAATATTATTGTTATATTTTTATTCCATAAACATTTTACATTTCCCACCTATGTTATCCTACTAGGGAACCTATTACCACGAACATTATAATTTTCTTTCTCTCTTATTAATAATATCTGTTATTAACCCTATTTACGATGTGGAGTTTTAAACAATATTTAATTTCCAAATATTAATGACTTGATTACTGATATCAAGATTAAATTACGAGGATGAAATTTAAATAATGTAGGGAGAATGTAAAAACACAATACATTAAAATGTATTAATTTTAGAATAAAATTAATTCTTTTTCTATCTTTCTTTATACACAACACCATGTTAAGCCTACACAATAAAAAACATGAGAACAACTTGTACACAAGACCAAATTTTACTACCTTATAATGGAGAACCTATTTTAGTATAAACTTTTGATAGATTTATAAATTTTCATTTAACCAATAAATATCATTTGTTAATTTAGAATTTCAAAATTATTTTAGGGTGAATTTTTGGTATTTTTTAGAGAAACGTCATTTTTTGATAAATAGTAAAACATACTACAATTTAGTTAAAAAAAATTCTTTAAATTAATGATTTGTGTTAAATTATATTTAAAATTTGTTTTATAAGTCAAAATATATCAATTATCCATATATTAACCCAATTTAAGTCACTAGAATCATTTTTATATTTAAATTAGATATAAAAACATGTTGAACATTTGAACATTTTTACTTTAAAAATCTGTATTATCTCTACACCTGTGGGAATATCATTAATAATAATTTTTCCACTAATATGATTTTAATTTTTAGAAATATAAATACATGTTTTTAATTGTTATAATATTTTTTTGATAAGATCAAATTAATAGTATACCAAAAATTTAGTGAAATTAGTTATAATTAATTACAGTGATTAATGTAAAATTAAACATAATACGGAACTAAACCTTATTCATAAGGAACAAAATGACATAGACACTTATCTAAAATCTATTTTATACCAATAATTATATCATATACCCTCTTGGGTTGAATTTTATCAATTATTGGGGTATTATTTAATGGATAATCTCTATATAAAATATAAATAAGGAAAATGACTGAAAATATAACCTGCCTTACCTTTAACATATAAAAAACATTGAGATAGGTAAAAAAAATATTTTTTCTTGGTATACATTTCCTTTTTAAATATAAATGGTTATTTTTATAATAATAATTTATCATCAATTTTTAGAGATGATTTAGTTGCATAAAATTATTAAGAAACACCAACGTAGTGATTATTTAATTACTAATTAACTAAAATAACAGATATTATAAATATTAAAAGTGAAGTATATTGATCAAATTAATGTCTTTAATTATTTTTATATACAAATATATCATTTTAAGTAGCTATAAATGTAATATATTTGAATTCCAATATTTTTTTTAATATTTTAAAATTAAAATTAAATAAATAATGTCAAAAGTGAAATTATTGTAATTTTAAAATAACTGATATTTTATGAAATGATTCAAAATTAATAAAAAAATCTATATTATTCCAAATTATTTTTATGTGTTAATAAATATTAAATATTTTCTGTTAAATGACCAATTTAAATTTTATAATTAACATATTGACCCATATATTGTAAAAACATTTGTAACATGGTTTTAGTTTAAGAAGTGTTTTTGCACATCACATGTGGTTATTTTATAATTATTTTAAAAAAAAACTGGGATTTTTATTTTATAAATTATCCACTATATTAATAATTAATTATAAATATATGTTTTTAATAAGTTACACTTTAGTTTAGTTTTAATGGTTAAATTAATTTTTTTAGAAAACTAGATGCTTTAACAAAAAGAAAAATGATAAAATTGGGTAATAAAAAATTTAAGGAACCAAATTATTAAAATGAACTTATTTTTGTGTGTTGGAGGGATTTATGGACCATTATTCCTATGTAATAAATTATTTTTTCCATTTTGGAGGAATATTAGGTATGATATACCTCCCATTAATGAATACCTTTTTGTATTTACAAGAATATCACCTCCCCTCCATTATAAAAAGAAAATCTCTCTAACCCTTCCTCACAACTCGCGATCCACTTTGTATCATACAATATTTGCCAAAATAGCTCCTATAAGTCCCTCCCCTAATCCTAGATGATTATTTTTGGGATGAAATCTATCCAAGGAATACTTTTTGTACAAACCAAAAGAATTTACCTGATTAAGAGGTAACATCTTTCCATAAGCTATTTTGTTTTATTTCCATTATCCACCCACATAAACTCTTCTTATTACATTAATGTGTAACAAAACCAGTATCTGCAGTATAATAAAAAGTTTTTATTCAATGGATTTTACCTAAAATTACACACTCTTCAATTTAATGTGTAATGAATGTACGGTTTATGTGTACAGAGATCTATCGCATCATGAAACCATGACTGTTAGTTCTTCCTTTACTAAATCCCATAGTGGTCATTATGATGAGAACACTAATTATATATGATATTTATAATTTAATTATGCTTCTATAATTCTTTTATAACACATACCTCTATACATTAATTATTTTGTAAATATGATAATTTCGATTGAGGAAGTGTGGAATACCTCCCCTCAAAGCGATATGACTAATTCATGCCATACAAACAACATATAAAGGATAGTTTTAATAAAAATATGTGACATATATGACATATATATGATAATTTAATTATAATGTAAACATGAATAATTTAATTTTCATTCTTTTAATACGACCATGAAATGAATGTAGCATTCATGCATACATACAACCTACCATCTCCATGAACGGTGCATTTCATTTCTTATTTCCAAACATTATAGATTATTATAAATACATATTTACTGAATATATATTATAAATAATTCTTGGTTTAAATTATGGATATGATTAAATAATTATCTATTTATTATCAACAACAATTGACAAGTCAAAAACATTCTTGAGAAAACTAGGCAATTGACACCAGTAATAGTTAAAATAATGAAAGAGAGTTAAACAACATGTAATAAAATAGTATAAGAAGTTAATATATGATATTATAAAGATAAGTATGGTTTTTTATAAGTTATTAAAATATTTTAAACCACTATACATGAGTATTAAAACAACACATCAAAAGTAAGGTTAAGGTAAGGGATTTCGTCTCAATTTAAAGTCCATTGAGACCTATTTATTGTTATGCACCTAGTAACATTTATATGGTTTATATGATACCTTTGACATGTCATATAATGAATAAATTTATTATCATGATATTATAAGGTTTCATTATTATTATTACTTCATGGTATTATGATTAAAATGTTTCAAGGTGGTATGGAACACTTTGGAATGTTTGAAGTTTATTTACCTCAAGAATATACTTGAGATATTTCAAGGATATTTACATTAATAAACATAAAAAACCCTTGATATTACATTCCCCAACTGAGGATGCTTGATAAATATATATTATTTTTTTCATTGTGGATATTTTATGATTAGACACATTGTTTATTAATTAAACCCATTATTTGATATATGAGGAATACTTCGAACTAGTAAGGCATGGGTTGGGGACCATTTAAGGTAAGACCTAAAGTTTGTGGATCAGTTAATGAAAGCCCCTAGATGTATCAGTAGTCTCACATGATGAAATTTTGATGTAAAAAACCATCATTTTTTTAACCAGTATGAAATAAACTATCATGTGAAAGGTCATGACAGTAGAGTTATGTTTGGAAAAACCAAATTGGTTTCTAACTAGCATGTTTTAAATGTCTTATGAACTGTATTGATATAAATTGTTCCATATATTTAGGAACCATTTCATCCAAAAATTTATCATTTAAATTATTTATAATTTAGTTATTATTATTATTTATAAATGAAATTTTTTGTGGAGATATCTATGGATGAATTTCTTTCACATCTTATTAATAATTGAATTTGTTTATGATTATTACCTTTCCATATTAATATTTTCTTTTCTAGTTATTTGAATGGCATGTGTTATTAGTTATTTACCTTTAATTATTAATTTATTCTCTTTGATTAATTATTGATTATGATTTACATACCCTTACTGAGCATTTGATCTCACCCTTATTATGCTTCCTATCCACAGGTTATAAAGGAGAAAAATTTGAATGAGCTTTCCTGGATGTGGTTTATTTAATATTATGATGCATCATGTATTATTTTCCATTTCACAATGTTTTATAGGTATCAATTATATAATCTAGTATTCCAAGTCTTCTAAATTGATCGGTCCATGGGGATTTTATTCCTTATACTCATACCAATCTAATAAAATAATGCACTAGCTCAGGGATTTATGGGTGGGGAGTTACTGTTGGTATCAAAGGAAGTTTAATAGTAAGGTTGGAAACTAGATTTATAAAAATAAATATTATGGAGAATAAAACTAAGATAAAATTTGAGTATAATTATAGAAGAACATTATTGAATTTGGGTAAAGTAGAGATTAAGTGGGTATTCCTAGAAATATATTCATATATGGATACTATAAGTGGACGTTATTCTAGAATAGATGTACCTATGGGTAGAAACAATGAAAATGTGTCATAGTCCTGACTCAAGTTAACTTGGTATAAAAAAGGGGCCTTACTATGTACCTATTTTGTCACACCTAGGGGATACACTTAGGATAATTCACATTTCTTTTTTTGACCACCGTGATGGATTTAAATGTAAAACATTCTCTAAAGTAACTAATGATTATAATTTTAAGATTTACGATTCATACATTTATGTTATTTTATATACCATATTTATAGTTATACAAAGATCAAAATTATAGGGGCTAATCCATCATATTCCATTGCTTAGAAATGGTTCATAGATGGAATAATGGTATCAATACTTGAGGATAATGTAGTGGTTTTTGTGTTGAGAAATAAATGTGGTTGGTATTAGAACTAAGAATGTTATAGATAAATTAGATAGATTATTTAGGTTATAAAAAATAATCTAGCCTAAATGGAGAAACCTATTCCATATAGAGAATCTTCAATACTCGGTCTCTCTATACGACCGAAGTCCCATCATTTAGGGGGACTACTAATCCAATTTTAGCTAAGAAATGGATTAAGTCTATAGAGAATATATTTATGGAATTGGAATGAAGTGAAAAGGAAAAGGTTAAACTTGAGGTCTATTGTATACATGGTGATGCTGATTAATGGTGGTCCTTGATATAAAATACTTGGGAGGAAGTAAAAAATAGGACCCATGGAATGGATAAAATTTAAGGATACACTCTTCGATAAATACTTCCTTCTTGATAAGAGAATTTAGATAAATATAATGGTTCATATCTTAAAGAAGAAAGTATTGTAGATTATAAATCTACCTTTATAATAATATCTATGTATTCTATGGATTACATACATAACACAGAGTGAAAGATAGAAAATTATTTGATGTTCTTAAGTCAAATATTCAAAGGGTTCTAGTTTCTTAGAATTTTTGATCATATGAAGAAATAGTTTTATATGGAATCAATAAATAGAAGAAATTTTGAGAAATCAATATATTCAAGGGAAACTAAGATAATAAATGGTTGTTTGAGAACCCTCAAAAAGGGAACGAGTTAATGAATATGAAGGAAAAGAAGTATTATTCATCATGTGATAACTGTGGAAAGAATCCCCCTAGTAATAGTTTGAGAGGATTGGGATTTGTTATAAATGTATTGAAAGGTTCACTTGAAAAAATAATGAAGTGGAAAGAAGGACAAAATTACTATTAAATGTTTAAATTGTGGATATATGGGGATCTATGAAAATGAATGCCCTAAGAATAAAGGGAATATAACACCAAAGAAGATAAGAGATCAAGGTCAACCATGTGTTATTGGTACAACCAAAGTGGAATGATTAATATTCCATTATATTTGGATCTAAGAAATATATTTAAAAATTATTCTATTTATTATGTTCCCATCATATGAATTATTAAATAAATAAGTATTATGCAGTAGTACTTTTTCATTAAGGATTTGAGATCATATATTTAATAGTACCAAGAAACTATATTCAGTAGAATGTTAAACTTTTCTGAAGACTAATTTTTGAGGGAAAGACAAACCTTAATTTTTTCCTGATGTTTAGATAATTATGATGAAATTATTGATTTGGACAATTGCAGACTACCTTGGAAATTATTAACAACTTATTGATAAGTGTTTTATGATATCATTGATATAGTTTACAATACTTTTGTATTTGAGGAATATATCCAATAACATGTGTCTTACTTAAGGAATACAGATGAATTCATATTTATAATAAGGTTTTATTGTAATAAAATTTATTTCCACATTTCTAGAGGATTCATGGTGAAGGTGTTAAGATATTCCAAATGCTATGATTAAAGATACACTTCATGTTTATTAATGGCTAATAGTATGTTCATTTTGGAAATTTAGTGACCTTATTTCTAAAGTTTTGGATCACAATATTTTGGAATGGTTAACCTTTTATGAAATGGTTTAATTTGAACATTGGATTTGTTTTTAGATATTGATATATTACATCACCATAAAATGAATCTTACTCTACGATATGAACTAGAAATAGTTCATGGATTGGCTAAAGGATAAGATTATGCTTATTGAAACACACCTAGAAAGTGTATTTACTTATATTCTTAGAGAATTAAAGAATTCATCAAATCTAGGAAACATAATATTGAAACCACAAATATTGAACTAGTGCCTTCATTTTGATAAATCAAATGATGCCTTAGATCATCATAGATTTAAGACCTTGTTATTGTAAACTTTCTCATGACCATGTTCTCTTACACTCTATATAAAAACATGATTGTTAAATTTTTCTTCTATATATGAGTTTCCATTTCCCACCTATGTTATCCTACTAGGGAACCTAGTTACATTAACATTATAATTTTCATTCTCTCTTATTAATAAGATGTGTTATTTACCCAATATACGATGCGGGGTTTTCAACAATAGTTTATTTTCAAATTTTAATCACTTGACTGCAGAGATCAAGATTAAATTAAGAGGAAGCAATTTAAATAAGGGGGGAGAATATAAAACCCCATGACATTATAAGGTTTTAATTATAGAATTAAATTTATTATGTGTCTATCTTTCCTTATACACAACACCTTATTAAGATTATTCTATACAACACACAAGATTAGCTTGCACGCAAGACCCAATTTTACTACCTTATAACGTCAAAACTTTTTTAGAACTAAATTTTGAAAATTTTATAAATTTTCATTTCACCAATAAATATCATTTTTGAATTTAGAATGGTGAATTTATCTTGGGGTGTTTTTTGGGAATTTTTCCGAGAAACTTTATTTTTTGATGAAGAATAAAAATTACTGCAATTTAGTTGAAAAACAAATTTTATTTTAAATAATGATTGGTGTTAAATTATATTTAAAGTTTTTTTTATGATGTCAAAATATATCAAATATACATATATTAACCGAATTTAATTCATTTTAATCATTTTTTATTTAAATTATATATAAAAAATATTGAACTTTTGAACGTTTTTACTTTAAAAACATATATTCTCACCATGCATGTAGGAATGCCGTTAATCTTAATTTTTCCAATTCTATGATTTGAATTTCAAAAAATTCACATACATGGTTGTAGTCAGTATAATAATTTTGTTCAAATAATTACAACTTAATTTTGGACCAAAAAATTAGATAATGTGATAAAAATGAATTACAGTCATCAAGGTAAACATAAACATAATAAGGGACTAAAACATAATCTTAAGGACCAAAATGTCATAAAAACATATCCAAAATCCATTGGATGACAGTAATTAGACCATAACACCTCTTAGTTCAAACTTTATATATATTGGGATATTATTCAAGGGAAGTGACCTATATTAACAATTAAGTAAGGAAAATTAATATTTAAAGTTAAATATATTCTTGTGATATAGGTTAAAATATATGGATGAAGCTTGTAGTAACTTATTTTGAAACTTCTAATGTTTTAGAAACCATAAAGGGAAATTATTTTTTCAGATTACTTAGATTATTATTTCTTTTGAGGTGAATCTATTACTTAGATTCATCAAAGGTTTATGGTTATTTTGAATAGCTAATAATCACTTAGAGTGGAATAGTATTTAGATAAACTACTTATTTTGATGATAATGAATATTATTCCCAAAGAATGGGAATAAAAAATAATGAAAATAGATGGTACTAAACATCTAACACATTTTAGTTTAGATGACCTCATTGGAACTCTTATAAATAATTAGAGTAAGTTTAAATGATATCTAGTGAAATAAAAGAATAAGTATAGTGTAAATTTTTCATTTACTTCATGAAAAATTATAATGAAGAAGGATAAACTATGTGAAAATGTTTCAAAATATTCTATTTATAATAATAAACATAAACATAAATTAGATAATAATTCCTTAGAGTAAAGTGAATGTGAAATTTCTCACCTTGGGAATAAGATGAATAATATTCTTGAAAATAATGATTTTCATTATAATTTTAAGAAGAATTAGAAGGAAAGAATTGTCAAAAATGATATTTCTAAGAATATTTTTTATGTGTTTAAAAAAATATTGAATATAAATCCAGATTATCTAAGTGTTAAATTAATGAAAATAGGTTTAATGAAATATTATAGAGGAAAATTGAAGAAAATTCAGAATTCTTTAGACACTTGGAGTGAAAGTGGTGGAGATACATATCCAAAAAGATCCTCTAATATTTGATATGATATTAAGAAGGTTATTAGATTGTATACTAATCAGAAAAATAACAATAAATTATATACATATATAGGGTATTAGCATAATATATTACAAACAGTTTTTTAAAATTAAATTATGTAGAAAATTGTGATGATGAATGTAGTTTAATTTTTTTAGATGAAGATAATGTTTCTGCATTAGAATATTAGGTCTTTTAAATATTTTGAAGAAATTAATATGTATGTATCTTTACTTGAGGAAAAAAATTATAAAGTTATAAATTAATGTGATTATTTTATGGAATATCATTATAAATCCAATAATAGAATTTCATAAATTAATTCCTAGATTTATAAACTTTTATCAGAGTAATATTATAGAATTAATACTATATTAAGTAATAAAGATAAGAATTTGGTTTTAATTATTAATTCTGAAACTCTTAGTCAGAGATAACTTCTATGAAATTTTCTAATAGGATGGAAAATGTTGATAATAATTATATACATTTGACACCGTATAAAAAAAATTAAAAATAAGTTATTAATCAAGAATGGATCATTTTGAGTAAAAATACTTTGTTCCTAAAAATAAAACATTAGAATGAAATGTTAAAGAGGAGGATATTGAAAAAATAAATTCTCATTAAATATTATTCAATTATTTGGTTTTAATAAATGCTATATTTTAAAATTATTAACTATTCTAGAAAATAAGAAATGTTTACATATGTATATTATAAGAGTTTTACATAATAATAATTCTTGATCTATGATAGTTTGGGCCTCAAACATGTTCTATTTTTAATGTTAGGAAGATTATATGAGTACTGGAAGCCAAAACTATTGTACATGGATAGTTTATAGTAAAGGAATGTGAATATAAAAAATTTCTAACATCAAATTGAAAATATGAAAGGAGGAAAACTAACTTTTGGTGATAATTCTCCAAGATGATCTTTAAAATTAGAATTTTTGAATTCCTTATGAAGGATTTAATTTATAATATTTTTATATTATAGGACTTATGAAAAATATCATCATAATAAATCAATTATGCTATAATTTTTACCTTGTGATTATTTGGAATAATAAAATATTTATTCAATTATCAGAAGGTATGATTATCCATTCTAATGACAAGAATGTGAATGTGTACAACTTAAACCAAGAAGACATTAAAATCCAATATCTTCATTGTTTAAGTACAATAAAAGATAAATATTGGTTGTGGCATAAGATTTTTAGAAACTATAATGTTTGAAAATTACTTAAACATTCTAATAACGGACTTTCAAGAGGTTTATTGGAGATTTGGATTAATTATTCAAAAGTTTGATTCCTTGCTAATATAGTATGTAATATAATCCATCCATTAAATCTATTATTGAAATATCAACTTCTAAATATTTATAGTTAGTGAAAATGGAGTTATTTGATCAAACAAAAAATGCAGTATTTGAGGTAAAAAATATATGTATATCTTGGTTGATGATACACTAGATATACATGTTTATACGTTCTATCAATGAAACCAGAAGCTATTTTTCATTTATAGTTTTTCTAGCCCTTGTTAAACGTGAGAAAATCCTACATTTTGTTACTATTATGAGTGTTCATGGTGATGAGTATGATAATTTTTATTTTTAAAATTTTTTATTAAAAAAATAATTACAAAAAATTTCTCATCTCATAGAATTTCTCATAAAAATGATGTCATTGAATAGAGAAATAAAATTATTTAGGTAATTATCTAATCCATGTTATGTGAATACTCAGGTTTGAAACAATTTTTGGATGAAATTGTTTGTACTAGGTTTTACACTATGAATCATGTTTTACATAAACATTTTCTTAATAATAGTTATTATGATTTATTGAATTGAAGAAAGAAAAAACAATCATAATATAGTTTTGTTGGATTCAATGTGTTCATCATGAATGAAAAATATAATCTACAAAAATTTGATCTAAAATATTATATAGAAATATTTATTAGATATTCTATAACATGTAATACATATAGTGTTTTTAACAAAATAAAAAACACTATTGAGGAAATTATTCCTGTTAAGTTAGAAAAAACAAATCCTTTTTTAAAAAACCAAAATCTAAGTCTTTAAATTATGTTTCTAATGTTATTTTCATAGAATTTTGAAATATTATTTTGATATAAGACAAATAGAAGAAATAATTTTTGAAGTTTTAACATGGGAAGAAGATAAAACTATTGTTGAAAAACATCATTTCACATACCCACGTAATACATTGATCATAGGGAATTATCCCACTGAAACAAACATCAAATATATAGATCAACTAGTTAGAACTCATAGTTCCTTAATATATGAGGTTTAAATTTGTGCACATAGATATTAGTTCAAACATAAAAATTCTAACATGTATTTCGGTGATGAATATTGTAAAAGGGAAATACAATATTAACTCAATGAATTTGAATAAAACAATGTTTGTACTTTGGTAAAATGAACTAAATTTATTCCTATGATTAGAGTAAATTGAATTTTCTAAAATAAAAGTGATTAAAATTGAGTTATTTTTAGAAACAAATCAAGGATTTTTTTGAATGTCATAATCTACATGAAGATATAGATAATAAAAAAAATTCACCAGTAGTATGACTTGAATATATCTAAATACTTCTAGATTTTATAGTATATCTAAATTTTAATCTTTATCAAATTGATGAAAAGTTTTATTTTTTCATGGATATGATATAGAGGGTGTTTTTTAGATCAAAAACTAACTTTTATAAAAAAATATATGGAACATGTATCAAACATTCTAATGAGTTTTATACTCTCAAACAAGCTCTATGTTCTTTGTATGATACAATTTAAATATTTAGACTTCACAATAATTTTCTTATGGAGTTTCCAGTCAAAATATTTTCATAATGAAATTTTTTAATAATACAATCATTGTCCAAATTTATATTGATGATATTATCTTTGGTTCAAATCTAAAATAACTTTGAAATTATGTTTTGGATAATATAGAATCTGAGTCTAAAATGAGAATGAAGGGAGAAGTATGTTTTTCCATATTTTTAAGATCTCTCAAAAAATAGGTAGGAACATTATAATATCAACATAATTATAATATATATTTAATTATAGTGTTTGGTTTTGAAAATAATAAGTTTATAACTTGTCTGGTTAGAATATCAAAAACCCTAGATCTTGATGAATTTGGGAAACTGGTTGATCAAAAAAAATTCATGGGATTATTGTAAGTTTACATTATCTCTTAACCAGTCGACTAGATTTAATCTATTTTGTATGATTATGAGTGATATTTCAAAGAAATATCTAATAATTCCATCTTAGTGTTGTCAACATAATTTTTTATTATCATAAAAGAACTTTAGGACATGGTATATCTTATTCTTTAGGAAGTGATTTTGAACATAATTTTTTTTAAATCCCAACTTTAGTAAATGTAAAATGGATAAAAAATTAACTCTAGGACATATCACTTTTTCAAAAAGTCATTGGTATCCTCATCATGAAATTTTTTTTTTGACTTTCAACTTATAAATATGAATTTGTATCCCCAAGAAGTTTTTGTGCCATTTTTCTTTAATGAAACACACCATCACTAATTTTGGAATGAGTTTTATTAAAACTATAATTTTTTTGATAACACAAGTTACATTTATTCATCTAATAACCAAGTAAATCAATCTTAATGAATATATATAGTTATAAAACATATCTTCCTTTGGGATAACAAACTAAAAGAAGATATTATTCTTTAATTAATCAGAATATAAGATCATATTGCTATTGTTTTTAAAAAACTATTAATTAAAATAGATCTAATTATATTAAATAGACCGTTGGTAAGATCAAAATAAAATTATCATTCATATACTTATTATTTTACCTATCTCCGAACTATGAATAACTCATTAAAAAGAGGATCATTTTATGTTTTTCCCTCAATTTACTCATTTATTCTAAAATCTATGGAAAGAGATTCCATCAGATAATAATTTTCTTAGTTTTATCAGAAATAGGTTCATCCAATAATTTATTTGAATGATACTTTTTATAATCAAAATTTTATGTAGCTATTTTAATAAACTATTTAAAAAAAATTCTTAGCTATGTAATTTCATAAACTCACGAGACAATAAGCCTTATATTTCTTATTTTTTTAGATATTTTATAGAGGAAATTTCATAAAAGTACTATTATATTTTTCAATGTTCTGCCCAAATTATATATGGCCAGCATCCATGAATATTTTAAAAAACCTTATAATAAAAATCAAGATATCAAAATATATACATTATTTAATTTTTTATGACATTAATTATATGATTTAATCCCATATATTTAATCCTTTGCAATTCCCAACATCACTAAATTTATCTTACATAAAGAAGTATCAGATCAACTCATTTTTCTTGATGGATATTTTTATGAAGATATCTTCCCCCATTGATTCTCCTCCATATGATTATTTTCAATGTTTGTATCATTTTATTCTCAGTTCATCTGGAATTTTTCAATGTTTTCATTTAGAGATTTCATTATATATTAGTTAGTGAATGAAAGTCTTATAAGAAAAGATGGATTGAAAGGTAAGAATCTATACTAAAATCCACAATTCTTTTCCAAGGATGGGAAAATGTTTACATTAGTAGATATGACTTATATTTTCAGTATACCAGCATTATCATATAATTTTATATTTATTCAATTTTCAATGTGGGAGATGGTTTGAAGAATGTAATATTCACCCTATTTTGGAAAAATCAATGCAAAAATTTTAAACAAATATTGAAAATTGGTTGGTTCACCACAATAAGGTGATTCATATTTTTTAGAACAAAAAAATTAGATAAGTTATTTTCTTTTGTAATATCTTATGTTTAAGAAACTCTTTTTTTGTTGTCAATGTGAATGTAATAGACATGAATCATTTATCACATGATGCATGGACTTTTTTTCCTTTAGATTTAATGTTACTAAATTCCAAGGAAAAAGGGATAAGTATAATATTAATGATTAGGATATCTATGTTATTAGATTTTATTAAACTTGAGGAAGTTTAATATTAATAAATTTAATTGGAATTACATCAAAGTAATTCAAACTATATCTATGAAATTAATGTTCTTTCTTTATCTAATGTTTTTATATCACGTGATTATCATTTTTATGGAAGTAAAAAATATAATGAAAGAAGACGCTCTGGTTAGAGAAAAAGAATCATACTTTGGGGATGAAACTATTTTTATGTTTAGAGTAGTTTATTTTTCTACTAAGAAGAGGTTTTTAAAAAATAAGAAATTTTTTAGTATAAAATATTGATTCTCTAAAAAAATTATACGAAAAATTAAAGTCTTCAATATCATCACAAAATATATGGAACTCCATTGTTTAAATGTTAAGGCCATATATGCTGGATCCTTTTCTAAAATAGTAAAAAAGAATATAAAGAAAATAAAGGATAGTGATCCCAGATTTGGTCATGGACCCATTAAAGTTAAGTTTTCAAATAAATAAATTTTTTAAAACTAAAGGATGATGTCAAGATGAAAAAAAATTGTTAAATAATGTAAATAAAATGTTAGTCATGATTTCCTTAGGGAGTTTCAAATGATAAAGTTTTAAATTTTGAAATATTCTTTATTATGAATGGTTAAGGAATGGTTTTCTCAAACCATGTTCCATATTAATAGAAACCATGAAAATTGAGGCAGTGAGGTTCTCCATGGTAGGTGTAAATATTTACACATAGCGTTCCCACCTATGATAAACCATGTAACCCATTTAAAAGATGGCATAACTAGGATGAATGATTTGTCTTAATCATATAGATCTACCCAGATAACCGTGCATATTAGATTTTTTTAATTTGAATATTTTAAACACTCAAAACCCTTTTTAAGGTTCCTGAAGGACATATAAAGCCCCATAAATATTTATACTTATAGTGGAGCTTCCAAGGTCAATTTATGGGGTCTCCACACCCTCCATATAGTGGATCAAATCTTGAAGAATGGCATTTCATATTATCTCGATTAGTTTCCTTTTTGGATTTTTGTTTCCCTACTCATTGTCCTTTCCTCTATAGGGTTTCTTAGATCACCATCTTGGTTGGAGCATATAATACCCACATTTTTAGGTCTTAGATCTTGGTTTCTTCCTAGATCATTATTTTCCAATGTGCTTCAAAGTATTTTCCCTCTTAGTGTTTAGAGTTTTGAGATCCTATGTTTCGAAGGTAAGTGGTTCCATTTTGGTTGGCCAATTTGATTAACCCTAAATTTCATGATTTAATTTCAATTTTTTTAATTAAATTCAATTTCATGAAATTTATTTCATTATTTTATTAAAAACCCAGTTTAATTTAATTGAAGAATTTAGATTTTATTTGTAAAGACAATTAGGAAAACCCCTAATTCTAGTGAATTGTGGTGTGTTTGGGAAATATATAGAAAGTTATGGAATATAAATTGTAGAATTTAAATTGGGAAATTGATTTTGTGAATTTTTTTCCAAATTAGTATTTAGAAAAAATTGGTTAAATGGGTATGATATAAACTCTTGGGTTTTGTCTTGAAAAAAGAATGATTTTTTTTAAATGGAATTTTGATTTTTATATGGACAATTGTTATATTAAAAATGGAGAATGAGATTAATTGTATTTTAAGTAGTCTTAAAATAAATTGCTCATCATTTTTTGTTATTAAAGAACATGAAATCCTTATATAGTTAATGATTTATTTGGATAACACTCTATGATATAAAACACTAATAATAAATCTGTAGAAGTTTCATCCTCTACGAGATGGTGATGAGTAATCCTTTGTCTATATTCATGGGAATGTAGGTACAAATAATGTTGTTTCAACTATTTGAGTGTATGGAGTCCTGTATCCTAGAACTATCATACCTTTAAGTATATAACCATGTTTCTCTCTTGTTTATAATTTAAATATATATACATTCCAATATTTTTTAAACTATTTACCGCGCCTTCTAAAATTATTTAAATGGGTTTATATAAATTTGATTAATCCATTTGTTTAAAGTATTCCCATCATTTGAAATGTAAAGAATTATTTGTTGTAATTTTCTTTTGAAACTACAAATTTGAATATTTAATATTGAAATAATTATTTTATTAATTAAATGTGGAATCTTATTATGGAATAATTGGTGGGATTATACTAAGAATTTATCTCACACCCAGCCTATTCCATCAGGTGTTTATTGACTATCTTCTTCCATGTTCAAGCAATGGGGAAAACAAAACATAGAGTGGTTTTAGTTGTTAATAATTTGGATTATAGAGTTGAGTCTGCTGGGACATGAGCTCTTATTTCAGTTTTTGGTACTTTCACTACTGGAAATCGGATCTTTCCCAACACTTATATACACCCTTTCCCAACGGTTCTCCCAAACCGTTGGGAAAGACCCCCCCCCCCCCCCTTTCCCAACGATTTGGGAGAACCGTTGGGAAAGACCCCCTCAAAACACCCCTTTCCCAACTGTTCTCCCAAACCGTTGGGAAAGACCCCCCCCCCCCTTTCCCAACGGTTTGGGAGAACCGTTGGGAAAACTCAGCCCCAAATCCAGCATCCACCCCTGGAAATTATCACCTATCCCAACGGTTTTGAGAACCGTTGGGATAGATTCTTTGATTTCTTCCAGGCCTACTACCCGAGAACATTATATAAATATAAATTTTAAATAATTATGATAATACATATATATATTTATGAAGTTATGTTTATAAAAGTTATGTTAGGTTAGTGGTTAAGGCGTTTAATTATAAACGGGGGGTTGTGGGATCAAATCCCACCACATGTTTTTTTGAAATACATATACCAACGGTTTTATAACCGTTGGAATAGATTTTTATATTACTTATACCAACGGTTTTGAAAACCGTTGGGATAGGTCTATACCAACGGTTTTCCCAAAACCGTTGGTATAGACCTATCCCAACGGCTTACTTCGCAACTGTTCTCCAAACCGTTGGTATAGGCTATAGCAACGGTTTGGAGGCCTATACCAACGGTTTGGAACCGTTGGTATAGGTTAGTATTCTACTAGTGTTTTTATATTAATTTCAATTGTTTATGTATTTTTTCTTATTGTATAGTTATCCATTTTGAGTTTTTCATCTATACATAGTATCTGTTTTCCATAAATTCTGTAGTGTTTATGGAAAATTCATTCCTACCTTCTTTTTTATACGATGCTAAGTTCTAGTTACCAACCCATAGGGATTGAGAACACCCTTTAGGCCATGTTAGGGATGGCTTGGTTATTGGGTTACCAGGGTATCCTGGATGTATTATGACACATCTGAATTTTCAAAAGGAAAGGATATATCATGTTAATTATAAGGATAATTAGATTATAGTGATAAAAACGATTCCACTTTGAGACTGTGAGAAGAAATATATTTTGATAATTATGAAGATATTGATATTCAATAAATTTATTATTAAAAGTTTACTAAATTATTGGAAACATCACCATCTCATATAAGAGAGGGCATTGTTCATGAAGCTTCTAATGATTCCACTGATTCTCATATGAACACATGGTTTAATATAATTTAAATGAAAATAGAATTGTTTAATGTAGTAATTAATACACTTTATGGAATAATGTATATTTATTATAATATTAAGTCTAGTTTTAAATATATTATAGGAATATTTGAAGATAAACAAGGTTTAAATTCACTTACGAAAACATCAAAGCCACTTATTTAGACTGAAACAAAGTTAATGAATTTTTAATGGAAATCAATAGTGAAATTTAAAAATATTAATAGTATTCTCAACTGGATAAATCAAATTGATTAATATGTGAAATTTTTAAGATCAAATTACTGAATAAATATTTATACAATTTCATACACTAAGGTTTCAAAAAATATGGACACTAATGTGGGATAATGTTCAATGACCATTGATAAGAAGGGATAAAAATTTAGTTCCTGGTAAGTGTCACTTAAGTATGTGGTTGCTTACTAAAATAAGAATTTGAGGTTTATTTGTAAGAAATAATAAAAAATAGACTGTTGTTCGAAAATTCACCCTCTTCTTCAAGAATCTAAACATTTACTAGGTATATCAATTTTTTAAAATAAATAGGTTCTTCAAATATTTTTTTCGAATTTTTTACTTTTAAAGTTTTTTGACATAGTTGGGTTTTTATTTCATTCATGAAATTTAATCTATGTGGCCAAATTATTGATATAGTATTTTTTTAGACATTGAAAATTTATATTTAATAAACAATTTGGGGATTCTTAATTTTTATAAGAAGAATAACCATATTCAGAATGATCAAATGCTACCAATTTTTTAATCAGTTTGAATTATTTAGAGGATGAAAATCATGGGTTCATTCCTTTTGAAAACGATATTTATATTATAATTTAAAATAAGAATAATACGGTGAGTGATGTTTATGTTCAGAATTCTATTTTCTCATCTATTTTAGAGATAATTTTTATCAATGTCAAAGGGGTCATGATGAAAAACAGAATCTAGAATAAAATATAGAATATATATAAAATAAATAAAAAAGTGATGAATGTTAATATATAAATTTTGATCTTTATGTAATAATATATCTAGATAAAAGATGTTAAAATAATTATTTCCTTGTTTACAAGAGTAAATGAAATTTTGAGCACTCTCAACATTTTTGGTTAGAAGTTGGAAGATATTATGATGGTTGAGATGTGTCTATATATCATACCTGAAATATTTTATGCAATGGTTTGAAAAGTTGAAAAATGTGATCTATATAAACTTCCTCTATATAATCATTATAGGATTATTATTACATATGAAATATAAAAAATATCTACATGAATAATTCCTAGGATGACAAAAATATTTCCTTAAAGTGTTAAAATAATAAAAATCTTAGAATAGAAGATGTTTCAAAATTAGAAGACTCTCTGTATTAAGAATGTGTTAAAGGTAAATTTGATAAATTTGAATCATCTATTTCAAGAACTGTGAAAATGTTTAATGTAAAATATCATGAAAAGGTACCTCTGAAGTGTTTTTGATGAGGGGTATTTTAAATTTATATGATAATTTTCCAAATCTAGAAGAAGATGAAAATGAATAAAGTAAAGTTAAGGATACTGTTTCAAGAAGTTCCTTAATGATTAAAACATAAAAAAATATTATTTCAATACAGATAGTAATAATTTAAAAAAAATTAAAGATAAAACATTATTATCAATGATTGATAGGGGTTATAGTTGTTTGGATGATAAATATGATGAGTCATCCAATGATGATAGTGAAAGATTCATTATCATAATGGTGAATAAAGGGAAGTTCACAGGTGAATATAATATTAGTGATGAAATTGAGTAAGAGATAAAATTAAATATCCAATTAATATGGGAACCCAAAGAGTGTCTCCTACAGAATTAATATTTAGATAAGGGAAATAGGAACATGAATAAGGGTTTCCAACCATTTTTTAATAATAAAATTTCATATTGCTAAAAGTACTTCACAATGATGAATGAGATTAATATATTGGATATGTTAATAAATGAAGTGAAAATATTTAATATTGAATTTGAAATAAAATTCAATGAAAATGAAAGGTATCATGATCTTTTATAATGAAAATATTTCAATGAAGGAAATGTAATTCACAAGTTTAAATTGAATTTTCATAATTTAACCTATTAATGTGAGTTAATTTCAAGAAAGAGGTCATAATAGAAAGATAACGTATTAAAAAAGATTACATATTCATATATTAAAATATTCTATATTATTTTTTTTGGGAAGGATGAATTATGGACACATGTGAAGAGAGTTAAATATTTAGAAAAATAAAAATATTCTAACTTTTTTTGATATTCATAGAGAACTTTTTTTAAAGTTTAGAAATTTAAAAAATATTAAAATTTGAAAAAGGATAAAAATAAGTATAGGACTAAGAAGAATTTATTTAGGGTCCACAATAATTTATTTTTCACAAAAAGAATCCATGATTAATAAAGAAAAGAAATATGTAAGATTTGTGTGAAGCTCTATAAAACATACTCTTTAATAGAAAAACATACTTTTTAGGGATTTTATTAGAACTACAGAGGATTTAAGAGTCTGGAATGAATGTGTGGGTTTAATTTTAAAATATGATATATGTCCATATGTTATGGGATAATAAAATCGAGGTTAGGACCCCTGAATAAAATGATAAATGTGCAAAAGAAATCTAAAATTTATGGACTAAAGACTAAGAAAAAAAGATAATCATTAGAATAAATTTGTGGAAGGAGTGAAAAACAAGTTCAACATTTTAAATAGTGAATAATTATTAAAATTTACCAATTTTTTTATGAATTACAGTAGTCAAAATCCATATATGAATAGGTAAAAAGGAAAGGGTATGGATTTTATTGTTGATGTTTCACATAAAGAACTATGAAAATAATTTCCATGGATCCTAGATAGTAGATAATCATGTAATATAATAGAAAAACTATATTTAATGAAAAATGAAAATAATTATAAGAAATAATTGATGGAAATTCATAATGGTGGGTCTGTCATAGTTATAGGTATTGTTTCAAAAATCATTAAATAAGGAAGTATAGAATTAAAGAACACATTTTTAGATGACATGGAATATAATTAAATAAGTGTACCTCAACTCTAGAATGAATATCATAAATTTTTATTTTTGAAGTGTCATTTTTTAATAATTTAAAATATGAAATAATTTTGATGAGAAAATAGTCAACTTGAGGAAATTTAAATCATATAGATGAAACTATAATGAAGAAGATTTCTCGTAATAAGAATAATGGATATGTTATCAATATATTTGATTTTTTTGACATCAAAGTGAAGGTAAAAAAGTTTCTACTAAAACAAATACTATATATGTACTATAATGAATAAGATATTAGATAAATAAAGAATAAAATGAGGTTTCTATTTTAGGAAAACAACACCATTTTTATGAAAATGATGATGTTAAGAGTGTAAAGAAGGAGAATATTTTTTGGGACTTGAATCCTTTTTATGTTTACTTAAATTAATCTATAATAACTATATTCATTAGAAGTTGTTTTGTATAAGTTTGATGGGTAAATATTTAAATAGTGTAAATAATATCTCTTTTAGGGTTGTATGTCAATCATGTGTTCATTTATTCTAGTGAAGATTAGGATATTCATATGTTCATTGATGTAGAGGGGTTATTTGGATGGTATCTAATCTGAATCAATAATGTCATATTTTCTACAATTTTAGAGGAGTAAGTTTAACTTTTGTAAGGATGAAACTTAGTATATAAATGTGTGGGTTCTCAGTGGTATATATGTGACTGAAGAAGATCTTTATGGTGTGAAGATGATGAGGCATAATAATTATTGATATTTGAGTATTTTTTATGGATTACTTGTACAATAAAATCTAGTTATAATATCATTTAATGTATTGTATCTTCAGGTTAATATAAGTTATGGCCATTATGTTTCTATAATGTACATTAGAATAATTATTAAAAACATTTTAATCACATATAATTTTCTTAATATTTTTTATTTCATTTTTATATATTCATTTCTTTTAATGAATGTGAGTTTTGATTGAGTTTTAATGGAATGAATTTCAGTGGTGTGTATGGTTCAATGTATTCATTCTTTTGGTACACCCACTCAAAGAAGAAAAATACATAAGATGTTGGATTACAACATATAGACCCTCATAAGTGAATAGTTCTAGTGGATTAAAAGTTATATGTAATGATTTCATGATCATACAACCCTCATCACAACAAGTTGAATCAATGATCCATTTTTGACTAAGTTCTTACTCAGGAAATATGAAACAGCTCATGTCGTTTTCACTATTTCATTAATAATATCTCATTTTTATTGGGAGTTTCTATGATTGGAAGATATGGAATCAGAAGATATAAATATTTGGGTAGGAATGTTTAATAGAATTTATTTTTAATTGTAGATAATAAAAATTGTGTATCATCTAATTGAAAATGAACAAGATACTCTACTAACTTTTCATTAACAATAAATGATGGAAAATAATGAATAGGGATGTTTTATAGAAAGTAAATTGTACTAATCAAGACGTCACAGGCAAGAAATTTTGTATTCAATATTTGTGATGTTAAAAAATGATAAATGGGATGAATGTTTTGAATTATATTTTTGAAAATATAAAAATGAAGAACAAAGTCATTATGATAAGGCAGTTATTCAGTTTGAGTTTCACTAATAGAAGACCTATAGAAGATCCCGGGAATGAGTTGAATATAAGTAGTGGAAAACATGAATTAGTTAAAGTAATATTTTCATAATAAGTAAAGAAAATATTATAACTATCTTTTCTAACATAGAGTTTGGATATGTTGGGGAATCTTGATAATAGTTCTAGAAAAAAAAGATTCGTTATTTTATAATATATAGAATTTTATCCTTAATGAAGAACCCCATATAAAGGAAGTCCAAGCACCATCCAGTAGTGTACTCAATTCCTGTGGATAAGGAAGGCCAACTCAATGGATGATATATCCTAATAAACAATATATTTGTCCCTTATAAAGTTGATTTCATTGAGTGAGGTGGGTAATAAATCAGGTTAATACCTTTTAAAATCAATTTCCCTTGATTTTGATCATGTTCACTTGATTTTAGGATAACTCATTTCTCTCCATTAGTTTCTCCATTTATGCCACTAAAAGTAGTAAAAAATAGATAATTACAACTGGTTCACCCTAAGAAGGATAATCTAGGAAAAATTCAAAGGATATTTTCCTATGATCCAAAAACCATATATTTAATTAATACAATTTTTTACACAATAGGGAAGTCAAAATGACACTATAAACTAATAATTCAAATAGTGGAGAAGGCTCATAGCCACTAATCACAAATAAGAACTCACTACTCCCTCTATGACTACACAAATTATCTTAAATTATATATAGATGTGAATGAAGAAATATAATGGTATGGAACATCTATATAATATAATGAAATTATAGTGATACTATTCTCTTTTAATTTATTCCTCCATCACTTTTAAATTTCCTAATATATCTTGAAGAACTAGTCTTCCTTTCTCACTGACATGCTCTCCCACATGTTTTATCATATATCTATCAACCTTATCCATAAGGAAGAATCATTAGTAATAAATATATACATTTAACCATTATAATGGGCCTTCAAAATATCCCTTAAATAATTCTATGATTTTATCCAATTTTTTTCATCCAACAAAATGGTAGTTGTTTGTGGCTCTTTTACTCTCAATTTTTAGTATGAAATAAATTAAATTTAATATCGTTCTCTTCATGCCACAAACTTCATTCAATTTATACTTGAATCATAGAGAAAAATCATGTTCAATGATATAGAAACCATTAATGATTCATTTATGAATCATCTGAGTGGTAGTTTCTATATTTAGTGGGTCTCCCACTGAGACACTTGCTAAAACATTTTTCTTCCAAACACTATGAAATTTCTTATTCAATATCAAGAAAAACTTCCCTTTGAATCACCATTATTAATGTAATGTTGGATTTTTTTTATTTCACTATAAGAATAAGAAGCATTACCTCCATAATCAAAAGAAACCATCATCACAATTGGTAGGACCACTCCCATTTTGAACTAATTGTTTCTCTCATGTATAAGTTAACTTCAAAACTCTTGTTTTTCCCTCATTATTTCTTCCATTTATAAGTTAAATTCAAAATTAATATTAAAATTTAAAATCAAATTTTAGCCTATTGTAGGCCTGGTGAGATTAAAAAATTCAGATAACAATATCATAGAACTCATATTTACCAACGACTTCTCATTATCCCACCATAATAATCAAAATTCCCATTTTTTGGTATCCTATTTCTCATAGGTAGACTTTCAAACTACCACAACTAATGAAAAAGGGTAGTGGTCCTTCAAATATCAATTTTATATAAAATGATCTTAAATGGTTTGTACACATTCTAACCTTACCATTAAACATGACCAACATCATTGAAACACCCACATTTTATCCCCATAATGTTTCTTAGAGGAACGAGAACACCACCATGGGGATAACCTTGAAATAGTACTTTAAGATTACCCATTTCAAATATCTTCATAGAAAAATACATGAAGTTTAGAATGGATTTAAACTTTATTAAAATAAGAAAACACATTCACCTCTTATTTATAACTCCAACCATAGAAATAATTGTTAACAATCCCAAACACAAAAAGCTTCTGAATAAACAATACCACCTTTGGATTTATTGACAATTACATGTCGACCTCATCAAAAACACGTGTTGATTATCAATCCTTTAAAGAGTAAAAAAATTATTAATAAATAATAAAATCTAATATCCCATGATTTGTTGATTAATTTTAGAAATAAGTGTTTTGAAATAAAATGCCATAATAACACCTCATTGAACCTTTATGCTTTACTCATTTCATCCCCTTAAAGATAAACCAAGATCTTGAAGAAAATAATATCTCCTTTCTTTGATTATCATATTCTATTTATATAGGTTCTCCACTCCTGATATTTATTCCTACAAAAACTATGAGTATATTTTGCCCGTTTTCAAGTAAACCAAAGAACACTTCCATGAAGATTTATAAAAGTTAGTTAGAAACACATGGAGTGATTTGGGGAAATAATTTATACCTTTATCAAAAATAAATTCACATGAGGGGGTGGAGGAATATATCTCCAATTGAAATAATGATATGGGTTTAGTTTGGATCTAAAATCTAACCAATGTGGTTCAAAATCTGTCTTAGGTAACACCTTTATAATGATATACTCTACATGATTTTTGGTAGGAACATACTCTAACTACAAAACATGTTGTTCTAATTTATTTGTAAAGAAATGAGATTTAATATCAATTTTTTCATCCTCATGTTTTGAATGTGTTTTTTATTGTTTGCACTTGAGTTTTTTCATATGATTGAAATAAGATATACCACTTTAATTCCCAAATCCTCAAGAAATGCTAAATTGATATATACTGAGTGAAATATTGATTCATTATGAAATATTATTTCTCTATAGTTATCATTTAAATTTAATCATTATTTTTTAATTTTTAAATAAATAAAATAGATTCTAAAATAGATCACACCTCTATAAGAGACACTAAATATGATACCATTAATTTATATAAGCACCAATATCCTATACCTTTCTCATTGTTGATATAGAGTTTGTGATAAACCCCGCCTCTATGATTATCGACCATCTTTGGGAACTAATATAGCCCTGATTACTAGGTTTTAAGAGATTTTTTTATCCCACATAGAGCATTCTACAATCCAAAAATTGTTTTCTCATCATCTGGAATGGTAAATCTATTGGGTTTACCAATATAGACATAATTTTCATTTTTAACATAAAATAATGATGGTTTTACATCCATGTGATAAAATAAAAAATAGTTTTACTCATCCTTATCTAAAAATGGTCGAAGAATTTCATGTTGAGAAACACATGAAAATTATTTATGAATTTCAATTCCATGAACTTAGGAAATCCATTGTCACGTAATACATGCCTTATTCTATGTCAAAATACCATATTTAATTTTTTTTTGAAAATCCAATTTGGAACTAATCAAATTCTAATTTTTTTTATCCTTAAGAAAATTTACAATGTTTTATTTTTTTTAATATAGTTCATATTGTCATTCATAACCTTGACGCAACCTTAATCCATGGTATAATCATCTAAATATTTTCGTACCACATAAGGGAGAAATGATTTTTATACCACTGCTTCAACTTTCTTATATGAATCCGAGCTATCCAGTCACACACAACATTATTATTAGTGATTTATACTCTATGTAACCCTATTCATAAACATCATATTCTTTTTATATTTCCATAATAATCAGATCTATCATCTTTTTTATCTCATATCTTTTAACTCCCATTAAGATAAAATCATCTTTATCACCTTCCTCCTTATGATATGGAATGTTTTCTGGTGAATTCTTCTAATTCATAGCTGAAACCTACTCCCATGAAGTAAAATTATTATCACTTTAATTCCTGATCACATCATGGATTTCAACCATTTTTTCATCCATTTAATATAATACTTATATTCCTTTCTCCAAGATGAATAACCATAAAAAATTCCATCATCTCTACATTACTTAAACATTATTATCAAATATTTATTTAGAATAAAACAATTAATTAGAAAAATAAAGAAGTATTTTAGTATAGGATTATTTCCAAACAAAATATCCTATAGTTTATTGACTTTATTTAGACACAATAATGCCCAATTAAAGATATATAATGATGTTATATATTCTTCATACTTATGATAATTAACTTGTAAGGATTTTGAATGATCATAGTTTGACCCATGTTATTGATGATTTGAATCCCTGTTTAAAATACTCTATTATGTTGAGGAGTTCTACGATCTGAAACATTATGAAGGATCCCATGATTTTCCATATATTCCTTCACCGATTGTTTGAAAATTACATATCATTAGTGGTGTGGGAATTTTTATTTTTTTTCTAAATAGTTTTTTCTTTTTTCACTTAGATATTGAGTAATGTGTTTGTATAGCTTAGTTTTTTAAGGAATCACCATCAACCAAGTCATCATGCTCAAACTGTCAATAAAAAACACATACTATATTGTTATATAAAATTTATATGTTTTATTATCCCAAAACATCTACATGAACACGTTCCAATACCCTTGATGATTTACTAGTTTTGTGCTTAAAGGCATTTTTAAATAATCCTCCCCTTCTAACATGAACAACATGTATGTGTATTTCCACATGATAGATTATAAAAATCATAATCTCCCCCAATATTTATATAATTTTCTAAATATTATTAGCTTAAATTCCTGAGCTATATTTTTTACTCCCAATTTCGATCATTCATGGACAAATGACACCATTCTGTTATCCAATAAGATAAAGATTACCATTTTTGTATCCTCATTGTATAACATTTTAATGATCTGTAAATTTTAGAAATCACCATTTTTTCAAATTCCATAAATTTATATAAGTCACAATGCTATGTCACACATAAATGATTGTTTCTATGAACTCCACTATGAATACATGTTTCCTTCTAAGATATATTCCACTAACCTTTTCCTTATCAAAAACAATGTTTTTTAGTTATTTACCATTATCAAATTGAATTGCTCAAACTTGGTTATATTTTATACTAGTGAGATGATCATTATTCTCAATCATTTTTGAGGTATGTCTTCTCTCCAAAACCTAAAAACAAAAAACCAGACCTGTCTATTTCTATCAAAAAAATTCTTTAATATTTTTCTAATCATACCATTTTTTCATTTTCTTTAGAAAATTATGAGTTTATATAAATTTTTGATTCACCCATTTATATCATAGATAAACAATTCCCTCTTGATATTTTAAAACTCACATCAATTTAAATTTTTTAAAAGTACCTATTAAACTTTCAAGATGTTATTTTCCTACTGTACGAGTCCCATGAGTCACTTCTCGTTAAACACAAGAGGCATAATAGGATTCTTTTTTTCCCAAAACCGTTATAGGAAAACTATTAATAATAAAATACACAATAAGATGATGTAAATATGTTTTCATGTCTTCTGTGTTAATTATATCTAAAAATATTTTCGTAATTGAGTGAAAATATTGAATGTGTATCAATATTCTAAAGAAAAAACACATAATTATTTGTGTCATTTTTCCATAATTTTTTACTAGGTATGTAGCCTTTTTAGACTCTCCCAAATCTATTTAATTCAGGGGTTGATGATTATATTCTATCACATGGAATGGTTATATCCTTCTAATGATCATGCTCCACTATAATTTTCTATTTCTTTTTAAAGAACTAACATTTGTAATTGGAATAATCTCATCACAAGTCACTCTAGGGACATGAATATATTTAAATAGTGTTAGTATCTTTGAGAAACCCAACACCAAGCTAGGTGTAAGAAAATTTCTTGATCCTCATAAATTCTTAACCAATACATGTATTTTTATTCATGTTCACCTATTCTTTCAATGCCTTTTTTCATTGAGTTGGTGAAGAAATCAATGATTTGATACTGTTCATCCACTTTGAGATTAGGATAGAATTCCTTTTTTTAGTATTTTAGAAATTCTAGATTCTATCATTTTAATATATTATTTCAAATCCATCCTTTATTATACCTATTACAGTGTATAGAATTTTGAGTCATGAAAATCTAAAATTCCCTTCTTGGTTTTATCCCCCTATTTGTGATGTTCTTTATGTTTGGAATCATACTAGAATTGAAGATCAAATTTTCCCATTCCATCATCATTTTTAGCATCACTATCATCTTATATAATATTAATCATGGAAATTACATAATATTATCCAATGTATCTATAGTCTTCATCTTATTCCACTTCCGACTCATCTGAACTTCTACTTTAGTGAGATAGAATATTTTTCATATTAAAGAATTTTCAGTAATGATTTCCCTTACATTCCTCACGTATGAGATGATTCTTTATGGAATCTTCATCTTCATCATCTAGATAATTTTTAAAACATATAAGAATGACATAAACAACCTTACCACACCAAAAATAAGAAACTTAAATATTGAATTTGATTTTTCCATTTATCATATTGAGGTTTGATGAAAATAAAGACTACAACTCATTGAGTTAATATTTTTCTAGGCCATCTTAAATAGAATGTTTTTTCTTTACATTAAACATAATATCATGTGAGGTCTTTTTGAAAAAAGATTTATTATCCTTATTTATCATTTAATATGTGAATTTTTTATGAATTATATATGGAGATATATATTTTTTATCATTTTCTTCATGATTAGATACCACCACATTTAAACTTGAGGAAGTCAACATAGAATTATTTTCAAGATTTTGATATCCTCAATAATTTTCACCAATGCTCTGAATATATTTCATAAGATAATTTAGATTATAAAAAAATTAATCAATTATTTTAGTTAAGATCATCCTCAAGTATTAATATTTATTCCAAAACACTTTTATATTTACCACTCGACCATTGTAGTAATCATCATAAATTTTCAATAGTTTTTTACACATTGAACGGGAGGTTTTATAGAACATTATATTGGTAAATATGGTGAGATCCCACTAATGCGTTGACTGAATTTACATATATATTTATATATAGTTAATTGTGGTATCTTTTTGATAAATCCCCACATTCAATGGGTTTCTTCACCCTGAATAACTATTGTGATGTATTCAATTCCCAACACCCCAAAATAGTGATTCACCTTGTTATTCCATTATTTGATAATGTTTCCACTAAAAAATTGTATTCTTTTATGTTTAACCACTTCTATTTCTTCCATGCTTATAGGAGATATAAATACTTCCTTGTAAAATTAAATTTATTCCAATTATTGGTCTCATATCAATGATATTACCTTGAGAACAGAGGTTGAATATGGAAAATATGAGGTAAAACGTTTCCCCTGATTTTGATCTTATTCATTCTATCGGTGGAAAAATCCTTTCACTCACCTAATTTCTCTTTTTAGGTGACTAAAATGAGTGAAACACATAAATAAATTTACTTTATTCTGCCTTATTGAGCTATTAAAAATATCAAAATGATGGATTTCCTATAAGGAATATAATATAGCTCACTGGTCCTATTTTTTTTTAATAATAGAGTGATTACACTAAATCTCATAACTCACTTTAAAAAAATAAGAATGCTTATTACCAGTAATAAAAAATAGGAACTCGTTTATCCCTCCATGAAAATTGTGATATTCTTAGATTATATAATTATCCGAATGTACACTTAGAATAGTGTGTATATTTTTTCTAATCTGATGATATATCAACATGAAAAAGATCCCAGAGTTTATTCCCCCTTCTTCACATTTTAATTTCTCAATATGTATGGAGGAAATAATCTTCTATTCCCATTTATATGTGTCGCTATATTTTTTTTGTAAATTTTGATATCCTTTATTAATAATGAAGAGTCATTAGTAATTATATTTCCACTTTCCATCATAAAAAATAACCATCAAAACCTCCCTTAACTCCTTCCACGATTTTTTCTAAATGATTTCAACAAAAAAATAGTAACAACTCATGGATCTTTTACACACCAATTAATGTATGAAAAAAAATCATTCAATCCCTTTGGATTAATGTTATCAACTCCCATAGATATATTTTTGAACAATGGAAATAAATTGGGTCCCATGATTTATGAATCTTTTATGATATATTCATGAATTATCTTAGTTGGAATATAATGATTTTGCACATATCCCATAGAAACACTCAACATAAAAAATTTATTTTGGACTATAAGATAAGGCCTACTCAATCACCAAGAAAAAAAACTTTACAATAAAAATTACCCATGGATATTTCGAAATTTTTCATTTTACTTTAGGAATTTGAGACATCAAATCCATCATCCAAAGAAACCACCATCACTATGGGTGTGATTGTGCCTATTATTCAATCACAAACTCTCATAAGTGAAAATTAACTTCAAAACATTGAGTAAAATGGTCAAAAACATATCCACATGGAATGGGCTGAGTTAAGAATTCAACATATATTCACCATGGAATAGAGGTCCCCTTCATTATCCACTTTTCATGAGTCCACCATAGAAACTAAAACACCTATTATTCGGGCATCCTATTTCTCACTAGAGAACATACAACACACCACACCCAATATCATAGCATTGAGATCCTTCAGTTTCCCATTTTACATCACTTAATATCCAATGAGATCCACACCTACAACCATGAATTATAAGCACACCTGGAACTACCAAAATGACCATGTTTGATCATAAACTTATTTCATAGGGGAACTGTAAGTCCTCCACGAGGGTGGGGGGGCTATGATATATTCATTTCATACATGCCCATTTTGGAAATCCTCCTGAAAAATATGACTTATGGTATAATGTGGCCATAATTTTTCTTAATCCAAGAAACAAAATCCGCCTATTCTCTACAAATATAATATTTTTAAATAATTTTTAGTAAAAAACCCTATAATTAATCTAAAGGGGTATTTCTTATTTCCATTTAAATCAATATATAATCCATGAGGTAATAGCTAGGTCAAATTATCTGGTGTAGACCCAACATGTTGGAGTTTTGGGAAAAGGGTACCCTTCAAGAACTATACAAATTTGTAATTTTTTTTTTTATGGGAGTACAAATCCTAAAGATCAAATTCCAATTGTGCTATATAGGGAAGAAATATACTTTTTCATGACATGGATATTCTATTAGGGTAATGGATGATTGATTTAGCTTCATCATTTTAGCATGTATGAGAGTAGAGATGAATTAAAAATTATTTATCTAGAACATAAGGAAAAGTGAACTTCAGTAAAATGGGGATCTAGAGATTTTGGGGAAGGAAATATATATATATATATATATATATATATATATATATATGATAAATGCGGGTTTTATGAATTTGAACAATGTTAAAAATATCACGGGGCTATGGAAGAACAAAATCCTCATTAAAAACATGACAAAGAAGGTTAAGATAACTAATTGAGTATGGAATTTACACTAGGATGTGATATTCTCACAAGAGGAGTAAACAATTGAACCCTTTATTTGGCTATAAGTTTAGTTAGAGGTACAATTTTTTTTTTATAATATTCAATGACCCAAAATATTGGAATTACATATTTGGACACCTCAATGAAATGATTTTTATATATTATAAAATCTAAAGGAATACTAATGATTGATCATTTGGACATCATAATTTATGAAATTTATATGTTGTGGATGAAATGGAGATTGTATTTAAATTTACATTGATGGAATAATAAAATGAGGCTTTGGCCCCAACCTTTGAAAAAAACATTGATGGAATAATAAGGCCTAAAATTGAGAACTAGTTTATTCAAACATTTGGGGTTCTTTTTTTATTTTAACCATTGGTGGTTTTGTATACTTTATAAATTTCATTGGTGATTATTTAAAAAAATTGATTATATATTCAAAATAAAATATATGATTCATTCCATGACATTAGTCAATGGAATTCCATGATGAAAATTGATTGTGGAAATAATTTATTGTTCATTTTCACTAACAATTATGGTGAGTACACCAGATGAAACATACCAATTTTTTAGAAGAAGAAAGAAACCAGTAATGAGAATATGGTTCTTGTTACCCCCACAATATAAATGTTTTGTTGTAATTATGAATCAACAATTGATGTAGAAGTCTCTGAAGGCCAGGTTTCACTCAAGACTATGTAACCGAATTTGGGAAGAGGAACACACTATGAGGTCATATATCATCTATATAATTCCAATATCTATTGTTGGGTGGGAACATTCATAGGAGTTATTGTTCAATAAATGGCCACAACTAATTCATCTTAATGTATTCTATTCATTTTCCTCCTATTATGTTTTAAATAAAGGATAAAAAACCTCAAGGTTAAGAATATCCCATATTTTTTTCATATATATGGTGATGAGAGAATCTATTTCTAGATAAGTGATGAATACAAGAGACATTTCATAAGAATCCAATATGTTTTCTTCATCAATGGGGTTCTGTGGAAGTAATAGAACATAGAGGATAAATAATTTGAATAAAATGAATAGACTATTGATGTCTATGTTTATTAGAGTATAAATATCAGATGATCAATAGTTCTTGATAACTAAGATGGAATTATTAGAAGTATATACATTCATATAGCATAAGATATGATAAAATATTGAAGAGAATCTAAAGGTTGAGTCTGAGCATCATAATTTAGGTATCTTTAATAAAGATCAATATCAAGAAGTATATAGTAACCTAATCAGTTGATGATATCAATAATATTTATAAATGAAATTTAGTGATTTGGGACTGACATGAATTTATACTCTTAAAATATACTGGAGAACCAAAGAGCCTATAATTTGAATCCATACTTACTGATGAAAAATAGTGGATGTCAATATTGATTGAAGAAATATCTTTATTAATATACAATAGCTATTGTACTATGATCCATGACTAGTATAAATATATGGTTTTAACAAATACTTTTGGATAGAAAAAGGATGTGATGGCCTTAACTAGTAGGATAATTTCCCATGAAGGCCATTTATCAATTAATCCAAGGGATATATCATTTTGGGATCTTCCATAGACCAAGCCCAATCTAAGATCCAATAACTTAAGAATGAGTGAAATTGTTTATATGAGAAGTTCAAGCTTATTGAGATCGTGACACAAACCATGTTCACTGAACGACCCCATAAAAGTTGCACCATCGTGTACCTTAATCGTAGGGTATATGATGGTGTAATAAAGGGATAGGTATCAATTCCCTAGTGTTAAGAATATGTACATTATTTTTGGTATAGAATAAGGAATATATTTTCTTCTTAATATTGTTACTTTCCAAATGATTTTTAAAGAACATGTAGTATTTTTTTGTTAATATTCAAATTCAATTAAGAAATCTATTTTGATGAATTAATGTATTTTTGAAATAAATAATATTTTTATAAAGAATTATTTTTAAATTAATTTTATTAATTATAAATTATCATATAATTTTTATGAGGTAAAACATAATTTTTATTAAGGTTTGAAAGCAATTTTTTCAAAACCCATAAATTTTCAATAAAAGTATGTTTTTATTTTAAAAGTTAAAATTCACATATTCAGAAATATATTTTGATAAAATGAATATTATTTTCGGAATCAGGATTTCAAAATTATCCAATGGTAAAGTTTTTATAATTTTTTGAGAGTCGAATTTTTGGGAAAAAAATTAATTACCGTATAAGAATATGGTGTGTTTTATGATATCATAATGGCCTAATAATGATGTAATAAATTTCATACAACGTATATTAGGAATATATATATATATATTTAATTAAAAATAATTTAATTATAAGTTTATTTTACTTATTTTATACGACCTTGGTGAATCCTCCATGACTTATAATATATTTTATGATTTTAAAATAATATCCTTGAAAGTGTGACTCACCTCCATATAAGAAGGGAAATATTTTATTATATTTATCCCAAGGCTTTATAAAATGATTTATACCACTCTTATTTTCTATAAATCATAGGAAAATCCATGGGATGATTTTTGGTTTTGAATATATTATTATCTAGTGTCCAAAACCAAAATAATAATGAAATCCCCCTGCTTTCCTATATAAATACACCAAATATCAGATTTCTCTTCACTAAAGCTCTTTTATGCTTGAAAAACATATTCTATATACTTCTTAGATTCCTCCCATGGTGACCAAAGCTCCCTTGAAGCCTATCCCAAGCTTTTGATGTCACACATCCAAGTAAGGGATCCTCACATTCCTATCTTCTTTTCAATTGAAGAACCTTATTTGAAATTAGCCTTTTTAATTTTAATTTGTTAAATTCTCATCCTTTTATAATCAATTAAATAATTCCCATTTGATGTTTAAATGATGATACATTTCTTTCACTCTCATTAATCCCCCTATAATCCTTAATGGACACCCGTTACTTTGTAGAAATTTTTCAAGGGAGCTTCCACCCTCCACTATTATCAAGAATTCCTTACATGTTATGTCTTTTAATTTCCAATTTTCCTATTTTTGGATATGTTATTAAATATACCCATTATAAAATTTTTTGTATAAATAAGGAGATACCCTTCCACTCTCATTTATCCCTATTATGAACCCTTATGTTTACCTGTCACTATGCTGAATTTTCATAAGGGATCCTCACCCTCCTCTTTTCCTTTCATTTAAAGATCCATGTTTGAAATTAGTATTTTTAGTTTAAAATAGTTATATTTTCTTCCTTTTATTATCAATTTAATTCTATTTATTTTATTTTATCTCAATAAGGGATCATTTACCCCCCCCCCATTTTTACCCTTACACAATTCATTACTATACTGAAATTACGTAAGGGATTTATCTCTCTCCAATTTTATCAAGCACCTCATTTATAATATGCCATTTAATTTAAAATTTCATAAGTTAGGACACATTCTTACAAACCCCCTTACTTTCCATTTAATTTTTTTTTCATATTATGAGATACCCCTTTCACTATCATCGACCCATTTTATGAATTTCTATTCGACGTAGTTATACTTCCAAAATTGCACTATGATTTTCCATCGGGTAGTGAATACCAAATCCATTTCTCTATTAAGGTTATTTACCTTTATGTTCATATTATTATATATTAGGAGTTTACATGTATTTATTCCACAGTCCTTGATCATGTAATAACTTATGATGTTGAAATAATCCATGTTATATGATCTATGTGGCACACTTAATCAGGAGATTGAAATAATTATGAAGGGTGCACCCTGATAGTTCTCTAATGAATTTGGTAATGTTTAGTATCATGATACGTCATGTACAATAAGTGTTGAATCATGAAAATTCATGTTAAATGGGTGTTGACTCATGATAATTCATGTAAAATGGGTGTTGACTCATTCTACTTCATGTGCAATGGGTGTTGACTCATGAAAATTTATGTGCATGGGTGTTAACTCATGATACTTTATTTATAATGGGTGTTGACTCATGATACTTTATTTGAAATGGATATTGACTCATGCTACAACATTTGAAATGGGTTTTTACTCATTCCACATCATGGGAAATGGGTTTTGACTCATTATACGTCATGTGTATTGAGAATTGACTCAGTCTACTCCATTTATAATGATCCTTGGGTCATTCTAATATCAAGTTTTATATTGTTGGCACATTTTCATCTTATGATTATCATGATTTATCATGTATTTATATTCATGTTCCTTTTATGCCTCATTGATATAACTATTTTATAACATGTATTTTCTTATTCATGTTTTTCCTTGTTTACTCCCTTACCATGCTTTATATCTTACCCATTTATTATGTATGTCCTCATGATATCCCATGCAGTGTTAAGTAAAAGGAATGTTACGGTAATGTAAAATATGTTTTCAATAAAGATGTTTTATTTCATGTATTAGTTGTTATATAATGTTATTAATTTCCCAAGAAACTATACCTCTGAATATTATGAGTTGTATTAAGTTCAAATATATGTAATAATACATGTTTAAATGTGAAATAAAGAGCATGATTGTTATAATAACATCATTCATGCATATGTGCAGACTACCACCTCAAAGAAGTGACGTGATTCATTTTACAATTTATTTTTAAATGGATGGAAATAGGGATATATTTAATGAATATATATGATATATAAAAAATAAAAATGATTTTATAATGTTTATATACTATTTACCTTTATTTCATTCTATCATTCAAGAAAATGGAAACAACATTCATACATTCATATGGTCTACCTTCTCCATGAATAACATAATTCATTTTATATCTATAATTTTTAGAGATTGATCTAAATACCTATATAATGAATATATATTATATTAATTTAATGTTTGAAATTATATATATTATAGAAACATGATCAAATTAAAAATAAAAAAAATATCTAACAAAAATTTATATGAAAAACAAAGCAGTTGTTAAAAGAATCATGGTTTTAATAAGGGATTATTAATACATGGGTAATAAATGGTAATTAATAAATAATATATGTAATTATATATATGAGTATAGTTATTTAATAGTTTTATATTACACCTATATTTATTATACTTGAATTTAAAATGTATATCAAGAATTTCGAGACCTGAGGTAAGGGATTTTTATTCTCACTTTTATTTTCATGAGACACATTCCATTTTCACTACTTGTTTCTTTTGTGTTGTTTATATAATACCCATTAATGCCTCTTATTATTATTCTAAAGAATATTTTGATATATAAAAATCCATATAATATTATTTATTTCATGGGTAATATGAATCAAAAGTTACAAAAGTGGTAAATCTTTTATTACAGTCTCATTGTTTATAGAGATTGTTTGTGATTAGGCTTCTGATGATGAAATATTATGATGTATCTCTTATAAAAATCAAATATTTTCCTCTCCTATTGTTATTTATAGAGAATAAATGTTTGCATTTCATTTTTCCCATGTTTATTACTCAAGATACCCAAATAATATTTTTAACAAAAATTTAATTTATTTAACTCTTTGGTAAAAATCATTTTCCATCCATGTCTGTGTTTTCTGAAAATGTTTTAAAGATGTTTTTTACAATTATATAATTATTTTTTAAATAAATTTTTACACACGTTATATCTTTTACAAAAAGTTTAAAAGTTATCTTCTTATCATTTTCCAAACAGCACTCTTTTTACTTTTTAACAAAAATGTGAAAGGAATATTTTTTAATGTGTAAATCATGAGTGTTATTTCTCATAATTAGGGATGATCAATGATTTAATGATTACCTTATATGTTTCCAATGTTCTTTTAGAAGGAATTTTTTTATTTAATAGGTTTTAAATTTTTATATTTTAAGGAACTGATTTCAAAATTGAAAGGATATTTTCCTTAATAAATGTTCTAAGTGGTGTTTAAAAATCATTTTCCATCTTATATGAAATATTTTAATGATACTTAAGATTTAATGGAGATATGATAAAATCATACCATCCTTATTCTTTATAATGATATTTATATTTGTGATGAAAATATTTTTATGAAACCGATTCCTTTACCATGGGGTTTTATATATTGAAATGATGAAATGATTATGAAACTCGTTTCATTTACATGGGTTATGCTACAATGTTTTGATTGTGAATAAATTTTCATTTTCATGGGTTAGGATATGATTAAATGTTTATAAAACCCATTGAATTTTATTGGATTATGATATGATTAATGTTTTATGTTCTTTTGGAACACAGATGTATGATTTTTCATTATGTGATGCGTGGGAACTATATCCCTCTCCAACATATTGGGTAATGACTAAGGTTATATGAGCTAAAAGGGTACATGGGAGGTTATCTCAAGCCATGAAACAATAGGGTACATGGGAGGTTATCCTAAGCCAAAAATAATATGGTACATAGAAGGTTATCTCAATCCCAAAATAGGGTACATGTGAGGTTATCCAAAGCCCAAAGAAGGAACACCGGTGGTTATCTAATATTTAAAATGTTATGAATTACTGGTGGGTAGCCTTGACATGATATTTTGTATTATTTTGTGTATACCTCAAATCTATGTATTATTACAATTTTATGATCTCATGGATTATGTTCATTGATTCTTTCATGATTCATGTATTATATATTTTAATTATTTTTTCCATGAATCAAGATTATGATTGAATCTCAAGTCTCCAATTATTCTCTAGTTGATGCTTTTGTGAATGTGCTTATTATAATCCCATTATTCTTCCTATGGTTGAATTTGTTGTTATCTGAGGAAGAGATCTGATTTCTCGTTATAAACCCAAAATCAATTTATGAAGAAGAGAGTCATATTTCATATTACAAAAAAAACATATGATCATCGATCAATATGTTGATAAATTTGAACTTACCTTTGAAATTAAATTCATCGTATGGGTCTTGATTTTATTAAAAAGTGGTGTTTGACTCAAATGGTTGGGAGGAAGATCAATATCAATGATATTACTATTGTAAGATGGTTATTTGATGTATTACTAGAAAATTTTCCATGTCTTCCACTGAATCATGAATTTGAGTTCTCAATGTAACTCATACCAAGTGCAACACCCATTTCAAGGACTCATTATAGAATGATTGTGACTGAGTTATAGGAATAGAAGGTGGAAATTGAGGAGAATATTGACAAGGAATTCATTGGGAAAAGTGTGTCTCTATAGGATTCTCTGTTTCTTTTTTAAGAAAAAATATGGATCAATGTGACTCTGCATTGATTATTAGACACTAAACAAGATCACAATTATGAACAAGTATCCTATACCACATATTGATGAATTTTTTGATCAAGTTATTAGATAAGAGTACTTTTCCAAGATTTACCTTCTTTTGGATATCATCAATTGGGAGCCAAGAAGAAGGATATACCCCAGATAATATTTTATACAAGGTATGGATACTATGAATATAAAGTGATGCAATTTTATCTTACCAATGCCCCCTCTATCTCTACAGATTTAATTAATATATTATTTTGAGATTACCAAGATCATTTCATTGTAGTCATTATAGATGTTATTATTATATATTAAAAGAGAAAGGATGAGCATGAACATCACCTAAGGATTGTGCTAATGGAGCTAAAGAGGGAGAAGCTATATGAAAATTTTATAATGTGTGTATTTTGGAGGAAGAAAGTTTCATTTTGGGTCATATAATCATAAGAGAGGGTTTATTGGTGGATCCATTAAAGATAGAAGCTATTGAGTAGGGGACCAGAGCAACCACTCTGACTGAGTTATGATGTTTTCATGGTTTTCTGGATATTATCAATGATTTATGGTTAATTTATCATGGTAGTATGATCCTATTACCATGATAACTCGTAAGGTAGCCAAGTTCCTTTGGATGGATAAATGTGAGGAAAATATCAAGGAACACAAGAGAATATTAATCAGTGAACAAATTCTTACATTATCCTAAAGTGAAGAATGGTATATAATATTTAGATATGAATATAAGAAGGGACTATGATTAATTTTCTTGAATAATTATATGGTGAAGGCTTATGCCTTATATAAATTAAAGGTTCATGAAAAAATTACCCAACTCATGATTTAGAGTTAGTTATGATTTTTTTGCATGAAATATATTAATGTGTTATCTTTATGGAGAAAATAATGATATATATATATATATTGATCATTAATTTTTAATATTTATATTCAATCTTAAAGAGTTGAACATGTTCTTGAGAATATGGTTGGAGCTGATTAAAGACTTTTAATGCTCAATACATTACCATCCGGGTAAAGTGAATGAGGTGTCCAATGATTTGAGTCGAAAGGATCAGAATAGATTATCTATGACGAGGTTCCCAAAAGATACAATATTAGATGATTTTTAAAAGAAGGATATAGATATAATTTAGTAATGGAGAAATATTATCTTTCTCAAATTAGTGTTCAACCATTTATCTATGTGAATATTAAAGTGGTGAAGATGGAAGATATAGAGCTGTAGAAGATGGTGATAAATATTCATGAGTTTAACCTTTAATGTGATAGAATAATATGGTTTAGAAAACATGTATTTTTTCTACCTACATCAGATTTGAAGAAGGATTTATTAGAGGTAGATCATAGTTCTTCATTATATAATCATCATCGAAGTATGAAATTTGGGGAATTCAATTAACATACTTGCTTCAATGAACTACCTTATTAGGTACATCTTTCTTGAAGCTAATCACCTTGCTGATAGTCTTGAAAACAAGGGTGTATTTGATGTTGTTTTCATATAATCTTTTAATCTTCCTTGTGATATGCTTCCTATTATTCAACATGAAAAATGAAAATTTAATTTCTTCATACTATTTTATACTTATATATATATATTATGAGATATGATGATTGCCTTTCCAAAACATGTATATATATTTGAAACAATATGTATGGTGTGAAAAAATGAAGAGGTATATTGTAGAGTTTGTTTCTCCTTTCTTGGTATGTTAGAAAGTTATGGCTAGGAGACACAAATATAAGGGGATGTTATAGCCATTACTCATAATAGAATGGAAATTGGAAAACGTCACCATGTATTTTTTTCATCAGACTCCACAAAAATCTAAAATGAATAAAGTTATATGGGTTGGAGTGGATCAACTTATAAAGTAAGAATAATTTAATATTATTAGAAACTGTTTTTATATATATAATATTACCATGATATACATTAAATAAGTGGTATGGTTATATAGAGTTACACATTCTATTATGTGCAGTAGGGATCTAAAGTCTACCATGATGATTTGGAAAAGACTTTTAGTAAGATCTTGATAAATAATTGTGTTTTATCACTATGTATCATCATAATAAATATAGTTATTCCGATATAACCATTTAAATCTTAAAATACATGGTGATGTACTGTTTGATTTATTTTAATGGTGGTTGGGATCTATACCTTCCTCCAGGTGAGTTTTTAGATAATACTAGATTTCATTTAAGAATTCAGATGGCTTATTATTAAGACCCATATAGAAATAATTATGAACTCCATAATTATAGTATTATGTTAGATAAATAAATATATTGGTACACAATATATATAAGGAAATGACAAAGAATATTAGTGTTGTTTAATAACACATGAAGGAGGCTCACTATCAACCAAAACGTTATACTGACAATCATAATTTCCATCTAGATTATTATGTTGGTGAGATGTTATTTCTTTGAATATATCCATGGGAAAGGGTTATGATATTATGGACGAAAGTAAAATTTGGCCCTTGAAATATTTTCCCTGTAAATATCCTCAATCAAGTAGGGATGGTTTTTTATCACATGATTCTTCCACCAAACCTCTCTCAAGCCCATGATATGATCCACGTATCTCTCCCGAGGAAGTACATAGTTAATAGTTTACATTTACTAAACTTAAAAGTTATACCACTAAACCATGATCTTTCCTATGAAGAAAAATATTTGGAGATTTTGGGCAATAGATATAAATTTCAATGAAACAATACCACTCACTAGGTAAAGGTTTTATGGTGAAACCACAAATTTGAGGATTCCACAATGGAACCTATTGATATGATGAGGTAGTTTATCCTTAGTTGTTTGTATCAAAGTAATTGAATATTGAGAGTGGAATTAATTTTTAGGGGGTATAATGTATGAAATCAAGATTTTAGGATATATTTTCTTCTAAATAAATTTAATTTCTTCAATACCTTGTGTTATATGAAACATAGAGTTTTATTGAACCACAATATACTAATAATATTATTATTTAAAGATATACATTTTAACCTAGTAATTATAAAATGAATTATGAATAATAATAAAAAAGTATAAAATTATGTATATAGGTTTTAGATAAAGAACATATATTGATAAATAAGTAATTATTTTTTGGTAAAGTCTTTATATGCTTTGAAAATACATATTTCTCAAAAAATTATTTCAATTTCTTTTTGTTAAAAAATGATAAATTTTTGTTTTCAAATTTTATAGATTTTATTGGAAAAAATACAAATCATTTTTTAGTAAATATTTTAGAATTATATTAGGATGAATTTTTAGTATGTTTTTTAAAAACTTTTCTTTTTAATAAATAGTGTAAAATACTGGTTTTTATTGAAAACTGCCTTTTTGTTTAAGTCATTTACAAAGAATTATTCTATTTAAAAATTATTTTAAAGTAAAATAATGCTATAATAAATTCAAATTGTTTTATTATAATCAACTTAATATTTTATTTTGAGATTAATATATTTTATACCTAATGAATTTACCTTTTTGTAAACCATTTTTATCCTGTCGAGGAAATTAATTTCAAAATAAATTATTCCACTTAAATGAAATTAATTTTGAAAAATGGATTCAATATTTTTAATTTAGATAATTTATACCATATTTTAAGGTTAAATTAATATTTGTTCATAATTAACTATAAAAACATTAAATATTAATTACCATTTTATGGTTAAAATGGGATTACTAGGGGTTAAACCAAATAGATAAGAGTTAAAATATCCTAAAAACCTTTCCAAATATTATTTTATAACTATATTTAGAGATGATATAAAATAATTTTTTGTAATAATATATTTTTTTATCCTTTTTACATTTGTAAAACTTGGGTATAACAATTTCATTTCAAAACTTCCATGTATGTCCTCTCCCCCACTTATATAATAGAACCACTTATCCTCTCTTATTCACACATAAAAAGCCTATTGGTTAAAAAAATAATGATAAAAGTATATTCCTTACATCCATACTCATTTTCTAGTGTAATTATTTTTATTTCCAAACCTCAATAAGAATAATTTAGGCATAAACCTAATGAGGTTATCCAAAGAAACAATTTTTTTCCTTAACCATTATTTTTCATTTTATTTATTCTTTTAACTCTTTAAAATATTGTTCATAAATGAAGATATAATAAAATACTTATATTTATTTTAATAAAATATATATTTTTAATTTAATTACTTATATCCATATCTTCATCAATTTTATGCGGAAAAAATTGACTGTGTGTACGATATACTACTACCTCACAAACTGATGTAATTAGTTTTCCATCACCGCCTATGACATATAGAGATAATGGTGGATTTAATGTTTATAGATGATATTTGTGACCTATTTTTACTCTTTTAATTGTAATATCACATCTAAATTCCTACCTTTCTATCTATTGGAAAGTGATAACGTTGCTCATGCATACAAATGGACTACCACCTCCATAAAGAGATTTCATTCATATTTAATTTTATTTCAATGTGGATGGTAATAAGAATAAATTTAATGAATATATGAGTTAAAAATAATTTGGTTAAAGTGATATATCATATACCATATTTTCATTCCATCTGTAGAGAAAATGGAAATAGTTTTCATGCATAAATATGACCTACACTCTCCATAAAAGGTGTAATTCCTTTTCTTTCATGAGATTTTATGGATTAATATAATTATATATATAATTAATATATATTATATCTATATAATTGTTAACATTATATTGATTATGTAACCATTATCAAATAAAACAATTGAAAACACTAAACCAAAAAAATACATGACAAAGAAATCAATTGTTACCCAAAAGTGATTTTAAAAATAAATTGTTAAATATCAGGTAATAAAAGGTCATAAGTAAAAACAATATGGTATGATACATATTATAGTGGTTATATAATAGTTTTATAATATACCTATATTTATTATAAATGGCTTTTTAATGTGCATGATGAAATTCATTACTCGGGGTAAGGGATTTTTATCTAACTTTTACTTTCGTGAGACACATGCCACATTTACCACTTGTTTCTTTCATGTGAAGTAATAACAACAATGAATTTATTTTAGGATTATTATCATGATTATTATATGATATAAAAAATAATACATGATTCTTTCATTCATGGTTATTATGAATCAAAATTTACCAAAGTGGTAAAGGTTTTCTGATACAATCTCATTGATTATGAGGATTATGTTTCATTATGATTCCAATGACGAAATATTATATAATATATCTCAAAAAATCTCATTTATTTCCATCTTATCTACTTATATATATATATATAGAATATCTTTTTTCCATTTAGTTTTCCAAAACTACTTAAGATATTGAAATATATTATTAAGAAATATCTAAATTATTTTTATCTTCGTCAAAAATCATTTTTCTCCAGTGTCCATGTTTTCTAAAAATTATTTAATGAATGTTTTTTCCATTCTCCAATAATTTTTTAAATAAATTTGTACGCATTATTAATTTTTTTAAAAATGTTTCAAAAGTAACCATCTTTTCATTTTTCATATTTGGAACTTTTTAATTTTTACAGAAAATGAAAACGGAATCTTTGTTTTAAAGTGTGCAACATGAATTTTATTTTCTATTGTCATGACCGCTCAATGATTTAAATATTCCCTTATATGTTTCAATGGTTCTTTCTAAAGAAATGTTTTTATTTATTTTGTGGAAAAATTTTATATTTTACAGAAGTTATTTTAAAAAGGAATGAATATTTTCCTTAAGAAATGATCTATGTGATCTATCAAAATCATTTTCCATCTAAGATGAAATTATTTTATGTTACATAAGATATACTTGGGATATGATCCAATGTTAACATCCTTATTATTTTACTAGATGGTTTATGTTTATGATGAGAATATTTTTATGAAACCCATTCCTTTTCCATGGGTTATACTATAATAAAATGATAATTTTTTTATGAAACCAATTAATTTTAAAGGGGTTATTCAATAATGAAAATATTATGAACCCCATTTATTTCAGTTGTTCTTGATACGATGAAATGTTTATGAAACCTATTTATTTTTTAGGGATTGTTATATCATGAATGTTTTTTGTTCTTTTGGCATACATATTTATGATTTTCATTATATGATGGGATGACATATATCTCCTTCTAATTCATTGGGTAATGATTAATGTTCTTTGAACCCCAAGGATACACAAGAGGTTATCCCAATCCCAAAACAATAGGGTACATTGGAGGTTGTCCCAAGCCTAAAACAAGAGGGTATATAGGAGGTTATGCCAAGCCCAAATGTGGGCACACAAGAGGTTATCCCAATCCTGAAGAAGGTAAATGGGTGGTCATATGAAGCCTAACATGTTATGAATATATTGGTGGATAGAATTGAAATACGATTTTCTATTCTTATGTGTATGCCACAAATCTAAGTCTTATGATAATTTTATGCTCTTATGGATTATGTTCCTTGGTTCCATTATGATTCAAGTATTATGACCATCCAATATTTAATCTATGTCTCATGTTTATGATATATGATTTGTACAATATAGTTTTTAAATTTTTTTCTCATGTTCTCATACCCTTTTGCTCATGTTATATTGATATATCTATTTTTTACGCTTATTGAGCATCAAAGATCATCATTTATTATGTTTCCATTCCCCAAGTTTTGAATAATGTTATTATGTATGATATTTATAAGAAGGGTTATCATTAAGAAGAACATAGTGGGAGATGATGCAGTTCACTTACGAATCGGTTGTTGATGTATCAAAGTTTCTGAGGACTCTAAAACTTTATGGTGCTCTTGTTTGTTTTTGTAAAATGAAACAAATATTAATCTAATAAGATTTTATATCTATGAATTTAAATTGTGGGTTTCTATATAGTCACTAATTTTTAGTGATTTAAAAATATATAACCCAAGATTTATTGTGCGTGTTGAAGATCTGAAGAAAATCTCTCAAAGAACAAGAAGAATTATCCACTACAAGTAGTACTGAAGAAGAATAAGGTCCCAAAAATCATTTTTAGATCAGTTTGAGAGTATTGAAGTTATGAAAAAAGATCCTATGACATCATTGGATTAAAAATAACGAGAATAAGATTCTATTAATTCTAACTACTATGCATATTCCTAGATGTTAGTGTTAAGAATTCATAAATCTTAATTGTTGATGGGTTTGATAATAAAAGGAGATTAAAGATAGACTAAGATTGAAATGAATAATGTTTCAAAATTTATATGATGATAATCTATGCAGAGTGACTAATTTACACAATATTATTGAGTACATCCTTACATTCAATAAAGATTCTTGTGTGAATAAGGTGATTGATTATAGGGGCGCTAATGAATTTTACACAGAATTAGAGATATAAAACCAAGGAGGAGTTAGAGTGAAACTATTTTGTATACATGGTGTGAATAAATCAAAACTATAATACTTAGGTTATAAAATAATACTATCATTAGAGTTAATGAAAATAGTGTGAAGTTGTTGAAGAAGTCCTGTTGGATAGTGGAAAGTGAAATAATGTAAATGTAGGAAAATGGACGGTGAAACTCTATCTGATAGAAGATAAGTGTGAATTTAATTTAGTTAAAGTTTATAAATCACCCTAAAAATATAATTGTGAAATTATATTTTTGTGGTGAATCTTTTATTGGGGAACATAAACAATCAAGGAAAAAAGTAGGTCTTTATACTACTCAATGTAAATCCTTGTGTGCATGTGAATTTATTTATTACTTATCTATAGTGACCCATCCTTTTCATATATTACTATTACATAATTTTAAAGACAGAAAACATAATTGTATTACACATAAATGATCCAATGGTTTAGTGTCTTAGGAAAACTAGGACCATACATAACAATTACAACATCGAGAATAAACATTTATTCAATTTCTTCTTCGATAGCTTCTTACTGGAACTTGACCTCTCCATAGTACATGTAGTCACATGAGAATATAAATCAAAAGGGTTGAGATAGAATCCCATTAAGGGGATAGATAAGGAAAATATAGCATGCGGTGATAATAGTCATGACATAGGCAAATGATCATGAACATAAGAGGAAACATAAATATAAGAATTGAAATGTGGCAATGCATAAAAATGAAACATCATATCTTAGTGGTTAACTACTACACTTACTTGTGAACAAATCTAGAATCTTGTTAAAAAATCATTTCATATTTACTCATAAGATTCATTAATTTACCCAATGCATTGAAGTGCTGTATAATTCTGGGCGCACCCATCACATTGAAACATTCGTATTGCACTATATAATTTCAGGCGCACCCATCACATCATAACATTATCATTTATCATGAATGCTACAATAAACATATAACAAAAATAAACATAAATAACCCATGAAAAGTAATGGGTTTAATCTCATAAGAACACATTCAAAAACATTTAGTTCCCAAAACAAATATGGAATAACATACATATTATAAGAACCATCAATCTCGAATGAGAAGTAAAAGGTTTGTTCTTGAAAGAAGAGTTCTTTTGGAAAATATTTGGGTTGTCATAAATACCAGTGACAAACATGTATATCCTAGAATGTAAAAGGTAATGATGAACAAAGTATTTTTAAGGAGTTACCATATAAAAATGAGTGAAAGAGAGAGAACCTGAAGGACGAAAGTTGGGTTCTATAATTTCCCCATACCTTATATCTGAACGCTTACTTCACTGTAATGTCCTGTATAATGAAATTATACTCATTAATTATAAACTCAAAAACCTTGTATAAATGAAAAGAATTCATTTTGGTTTCATTATGTTATTTTATGGGCCTTTTGATGAGTTATAGGGTTTAAAAACAATGTTTGGGAATGTTTGTTTTTATAGTGTGCTTGAGCGGTTCACTTGTATTCATAAATTGAAGTTCAGGGAGAACATGGGTAAACATCCAGAACTGATATTACATGTTATTAATGATATTATAGGATTTTAAATGATATTATAATGAATTATGTTATATACCATGTGGATGAATCATTAGATAAGAATTTAAGGATGACCATTTGAGTTAATTTGGGTGGTTTTTCAAGCACAACGAACTTGTTTTGCTTAATAATTTAGAAATATGAACATAAGTAAGTCACAGAACATTTAATAGGACATAATAAATATAAAATATTCTTTTTAAATCATAAAAATGGTTTCATGACCTGATCTTAAAGTATAAATGGAAAATGAAAACATGTCGTTCTTGAAGGTGACAGATTAACACCTCATAAACTAAGTTTTCTATATAAAATAAAAAGAAGAGAAGAAAGGGGGTTAGATGATATAATATCCAATTAGTATCATAAAATTCCAGTATATGTATAATACTAGAGTTTCAAAACCATTTGGACAAATATAGGTTGGGAGAGAATAATAAAAGAATATGAAATTGAAAGGAATTTAAAGAAAAAGAAGGAGAGAAATTACCTCTTGAATTCTTCTCTCGAGATCCTCTTTAAGGGACTTAGGCTTGGTCTTTTGATGAGACCAGAAGCTCTTGGATGTGGGAGAGGGGATAGGGAAGATCCTTGGGTATAGTTTATACAAGGCTTGAAGCTTGAGAAGTGTGAGGAAATGAGGGTGTGAAGAGTGGTTTTTATAGTGGATGGGAGAGGGGTTTTCTCAATATAAAATCATTAATTTATTATTTCCCATCCAGACAAGGAATAGTGAGTATTCCATGAAAGAGAATAGTATTTTTATCATGTGATCCTTAACCAAGTGGGCTTCCATCTACAAGACATCATACATGACTCTATAATTATCCTATTTAGTTTTTTTTGTGAATTATGGCATTTCACTATTCATCAAAAAATTCAAGTATTTTAGAAATGTCCCAAAATTTTACCCCAAATATTTTTCGACATGTAGAATCCAAAAATGAATTCAATTTTTCAATAATAATTTTATAAATATGAGTAATTTAATATTTAATTAAAATCACTATTTATTATTAAAAAACTAGTTCTAAAACATTTATTTAATTATTCTAAAATATAGGTACATCATGTTTTTACTTGAATTTTATTTTTATACTATCATAGGTAAGGTTACTATTAATTAGGGTATATCGCTATTTATAAGGGTATGTTAATATTCATAAGGTTAAGTTACTATTCACCAAAAAATATGGTTGTTCTATTAGACTCCAAAAATAATCTCGAACACAACCGTGTATGTTGAATTTTCAAAATTCCAAACACATAAGTGAAACAATTATGTTTCAAGGTCACTCCGAATATAGTAGTTCATTAAGTTGTGTTTTCATGTGATTTTAGGTCATATTTTTAAGAAGGTAATTTCTATTAAAATACATTAGGTAGTTACATTCTACCCCCTTATGAAATTTCGCCCTCTAAATTTCACGTTACACAAATAGGTGAGGGTACTTCCCCTTTATTTCCTCCTCTGGTTCCCAAGTAGCTTCTTAAAACTTATGGTTCCTCCAAAACACTATTACAAGTTGGGTTGTCTTGTTTCATATAACCTTATCCCTCCGGTCTAGAATCTTTACTGACTGCTCCTCATAGGAGAGATCATCTTCCAGCTATACCACCTCTGAGTTCAGTACATGTGAGGGATTAGGTATGTACTTCCCCAAGATTGATACATGAAAAACATCATGAACTTGAGCCATATTTGGTGTAAGTGAAATCCGATAGGCCATGACTCCTATACGATCAAGGATTTCAAATGGGACAATGTACTTTAGGCTTAGCATTCCTTTCTTCCCAAATCGCATGACTCTATTCAATGATGATATTCAAAGGAAGACTTTTTCTCCAACGTTAAACTCCAAATCCCTTCAACAATTTCTAACATAGCTCTTTATCCGGCTCTGAGTTTCTTTGATGTGTTTCTAGATGACTTGAACCTTATCTATCATCTATTTCACATGATGAGGTCTAAGTTTCTTTCTTTCTCCAACTTCATCCCAACAGGTTGGAGTTCTACATTGCTTTCCATACATAGCTTCATATGGAGCCATCTGAATACTTGAGTTGAAGCTAATGTTTTATGAGAACTCAACCAATGGGAGATACGGATCCCATCCACCTTTTAACTCTAGAGAGTAGGCTCTTATTATATCTTCAAGCATCTGAATAGTTCTTTCAGAGTGGCCATCAGTTTCGGGTGATTGGCCATGCTGAAATTTAATTTAGTACTCAAAGCATGCTGAAGTATCCTCCAAATTTAGATGTGATCCTTGGATCACCATCAAAGAAAATTGAGATTGGAACACTATGAAGTCTCACTACTTCCTTCACATATACCATTTCATGTTTTTCAAGCGAGAGGTCTTCCCAAATAGCGATAAAATAGGAATCCTTAGTGGGTAGTTTGACCAAAACCCATATCACATTATTTCCCTTCGACGCCTTCAGAAGACCCATGACAAAGTCCATATTAACATTCTCTCATTTTTTTATGGGTATAAGCAATGGTTGTATCAACCCTTTGGACTTTTTTCGCTCTACTTTAACTTGCTGACATACTAAGCAACTTGATATATATTCTGCAATTTCCTTCTTCAAGTTATCCAACTAGAAGTGTTCTCGAAGATCGCAGTACATCTTCGTGCTACCAGGATGGATAAAGAATGTTGAGCTATGTGAATTGTACAATAGATCCTTCTTTTTCCCAAGTGATGAAGGCACACAAAGCCGTGTTCCAAACCGAATCACCCCATCATTGTCAATATGGAACTCATGAAGCTCCACTTCCTTTATGACATTCACCCACTTTTGTATCTCTATATCATCCCTTTGTGCTTCCCTAATATTCTCTTGGATGGATGGTTGCACAATCATTTGGTTAAGGTAGGATGTATCCCCCACCCTTAGGATTTCTAAATCCATGCTTCACATATCTATGAAGATTGGGTCTTTCTCAATTCATAACATGGATAGAGTAGCAGGTTATTTTCTACTTAGAGTATCAGCAACCCTGTTCACCTTTCTAGGATGGTAGTGAATAGTGCAATTGTAATCCTTGATTATCTCTAAACATCTCCTTTTACACATTTTGAGCTCATTTTGTGTGAATATAAACTTTATGCTCTTGTGGTCGGTGTATTTGTCACACTTCTCACCGTAAAGGTAGTGCCACTAGATTTTCAAGGTAAAAATCACAGCTGCTAGCTCTAGATCATGCGTCAGGTAGTTCTGCTCATGGATCTTCAACTTCCATGAGGCTTAAGAAATCACATTATCATTTTTCATGACTACACAACCTAAGACTTTCATTGAAGCATCACTGTATATCACAAAAAATTCTCCACTTTTCGATAGTGTGATTACAGGTGCAGTGTTCCGCCTTCTCTTTAGTTCCTTGAAGCTTCCCTCACATTCTTCCATCCAGACATACTTTTCCCCTTTCCTTGTTAACTTAAATAGCAGGCTCGAAAATTGTGAGAAGTTTCTCACAAAATGTCGGTAATACCCAAATAATTGAAGAAAACTACAGATTTTGGTGACACTAGAGGGACTGGGACATTCCTCAATCACCTTTGTTTTTGAAGGATCCACAAAAATTTCCTCACTTGTGATCACAGGTCCCAAGAACGTGACTTACTTCATCCAAAAGTCACAATTGTGGAACTTGGTGTACAAATTCTCCTTTCTCAACATAACCAATACAAGTCTTAGATGTTATTCATGTTCCTCCTTGATCTTTGAGTAGATGAGAATATCATCGATAAACACTACCAAAAGATTTTCGAGGTAATATCTAAAGACTCTATTCATCAAATCCATGAACATTGCAGGGGAATTAGTAAGCCTAAAGGGCATCACCATATACTCATAGTGCCCATACCTTGTAAATAAGGCAGTTTTATAAATATCTTCTTTCTTCACATTTATTTGATGACATCCAGAACAAAGATCCACCTTTGAGAAGTATTGATCTCCTCTTAACCGATTAAGCAAGTCATAAATCATTGGATGATGATACATGTTCTTGATAGTGATCTTTTGGAGTTCCCGATAATCGATAAATAACCACATTGTTCCATCCTTCTTCTTCACAAAGAGCACTGGTGCACCCCAAGGTGATGCCCTAGGGAATATGAACCCTTTTTCTAGATGATACTGAAGCTTCTTCTTTAACTCGTCCAATTCGATAGGAGCCATCCTATAGGGAAACTTTGATATAGGGGTAGCTTTGGGTATGAGTTTAATTGAGAACTCTACATCACGATATGGGGTAATTCTAGGTAACTCTTTGAGAAATACTTCATTGTATTCCCTAATCATGGTAATTTCCACAAGGTTGGAACTTTACTTTAACTCAAATATTTGGGAGAGGTATGCTTCTTCACAGGGAATCAATACCCAAACAGATGAAGGATTGTTCAAAGGATATTCATGATCTTCCTTGCATTTCTAGAGTATCATGGGATGGTTTGGAATATGGAAAGATATTTTTTTTCCAAAATTTTATATGTTCTCTATATAACCAGTGCCAATCCACTGCCATTATATTATCAAATTCCACCAAGGGAATTATTACAAGATTCGCTGGAAGAATCTTCCCACATACGCCAATAGGAGAAGAGTCAAACACTTGGGTTGCAATGACAGCCCCACTTGGTGTTTTTACATGTATCTCTACATCAAGGTTTTTGGGATTCGATTATATAGTTCTAGTAAAATTTCATGATATAATGGAATGCGTAGAACCAAAAGAAAATAACACTTTTTCCATTCATGGGTGAATATGAAGTGTACCTTGCATGACTTTATTATCTTACTCCACTTCCATAGTAGTGATGGCATAATCCTTCCCTTGTTCCTTTGGATTTGGTTCCTACTGACACTGATTATCCTTGAGAAGTCGAGGTTTAGTGCACTATCTTGCACAGTGCCCTAGCTCCCTATAGTTGTAGCATTGAACCATGAGCGGTTCTCTCCATTCTTCCACCACATTATCATTACTTTTTTATGTCTTTCCGACACTCTTGGGCATGGTGTCCTTTTTTCCCAAACATCAAGCATTTCCCCGCCCCTTTAAGGAAGTTCCCATGGTCCAACATCCCACATTTTTGGCATGTGGGTCATTGATTTTTCTTCCCACCATTGTCATTAGATCCACTTGCTTGAAACTCCATCTTTTTTTTCTTATCACCATAACAGTGGGACCATTCTTTAAACTCCATCTCCACTTTGAGAGAACACCGAACAACTTCGTCATAACTACCAAAGTCTCTCATTACAAGATCCTTTTGAAGTTGTGGTTTTAATCCACTAAAGAATATATCAATTTTACTATCATTGTTGATAACAAAACACGAAGAATACCTTGAAATCCTTGTGAAATTTGATTCATATGTTGTGACATATTCTCCTTCTTTTTTCTTGAGCTCTATGAATTCTCTCTCCATCTTCATGTGAAGAGTTCTTGGGAAATACATGTTAAGAAACATTATCATAAAGCCTACCCATTCCATCTATTCAATTTCTTCCCTTGGCATTGTATTCTTAATCAAATACCACTATTGACCAGACTCACCATCTAGATGATAAATGGCTAGTGTCACCTTCTCCATCTTAGAATAGTGAAGAATAAAAAAGATATTCTCCATGGATTTGACCCACAGTTCCACAACTAGAGGATCAGAGGATCCATTAAACGCCGACGGTAATTATCACATAAAGCATTTGATATCCAATTGCTATATCTTTGGTGAAGAAGGAATTTCCCCATTATTATGGTTATTGTTCATAAACTGAGGTAATTGGGTAAGAATCTCTAGGACGTTTTGAACTCTACCTCCCAAATAATTGGGGATGTTGTTCGGGCAATAATGACATTAGCCCTCGCACGAGTTGTTGGCCTGGTTTCTCTTGGTTCCCACCATTTTCTAAAATTGAAAAGGTTAGAACAAAACATAAGTCAAAATTCGTGAACAAATTATTCATTTAACAATTTATACTAAAATCATAACATATGGGATCCCTATGTAAAGATTCTTGTGTGCATATTTGTACTTAGTCTCATGATAGAGGTTTTCTATAAGTTTCACCAATCTTAATTCCCAAATTAACTAAACCTTTCCTCTGATACCAACTATAGAGACCCGGACTTTTCTTAAATTACTATTACATAATTTTAATTATAAATAACATAATAGTATTACACATATCCGATAAAATGGTTTAGTGTCTTGGGAAAACTAGGACCATATAGAACAATTACAACATCGAGCATAAACATTTATTCAATTTCTTTTTCTCTAGATTCTTACTGGCAATTGACCTCTCCTTAGTACATGTAGTCACCTGAGGATATAATCAAAAGGAGTGACCTAAAAGCCCAGTGAGGGGAATGATAAGAACAATATAGCATGTGGTGAGCATAATCATGATATAGGCAAAGGATTATGAACATAAGAGGAAGTATAAATATGAGACTTGAAATGTGGCAATGCATAAAAATGAAACATCATGTCTTAGTGGTTAACTACCACACATACTTTTGAAAAAATCTAGAAACTTTTTCACACATCATTTCAACTTTTCTCATGAGATTCATCACTTTACCCAATACATTGGAGAACTGAATAATTCTGGGTGCACCCTTCACATTGAAACATTCATATTGCGCCATATAATTCGGGGAAACCCGTCACATCATAACAATATCATTTATCATTCAAGTCCCAATGTACATATAACAAAAATAAACATAAATAACCCATCAAAAGGTATGGATTTCATCTTATAAGAACACATTATTAAACATTGGGTTTCCAAAATAAAGAGGGAATAACATATAAGTTACAAGAACCGTCAATCTTGAATGAGAAGTAAAGGGTGTGCTCTTGAAAGAAGAGTTCTCTTGGAAAAAAATTGGTTTGTCATAAATACTAGTGAAAAACATGTATATACCCGAAAAAGAAAAGAAAATGATAGAAAATTATTTTTAAGGAGTAACCATATCAAAAACTAGTGAAAGAGGGAGAACCTGAAGGATGAGAGTTGTGTTCAAGAATTTCCCCTAACCTTATATCTGATACTATATAATGAAATTATATTCATTAATTAGAAACTATATAACCTTTTTTAAATTAAAAGGGTTCATTTTAGTTTCATTATGTTATTTTATGGGCCTTTTGATGAGTTATAGGTTTTAAAAACATTGTTCGAGAATGTTTGTTTTTATAGTTTTCTTGATCGGTTCACTTGTATTCCTAAATTAATGTTCAGGTAGAACATGGGTAAACATACAGAACTGATATTACATGTTATTAATGATATTACAGAAGTTTAAATGATATTATAATAAATTATGTTATATTCCATGTGGATGAATCATTAGATAGGAATTTAATGATGATCATTTGGGTTAATTTAGGCATTTTTTCGACCACAACAAACTTGTTTTGATTAATAATTTAGTAATATAAAAATTAGTTAGTTCCAGAACATTAAATAAGAAATAATACATATAAAATATTCTAAATCAACCATAAAAATAGTTTCATGACCAGAACTAAAAGTATAAATGAAAAAAACATGTTGTTCTTGAAGGTGATAGATTAACACCTCATGAACTACATTTTATTTGTAAATTTAAAAGATGCAGAGAAAGGGGTTAGATGATATAAAAGGTTATTAGTATCATAAAATTACATTATATGTGTAATAATGGAGTTACCAAACCATTTGGACAAAGATAGGTTGGGATAGAATAAGAAGAGAACATGAAATTGAAAGGAATTTAAAGGAAAAGGAGAGAAATTTCCCCTTGAATCCTCTGTAAGGGGCCTAGGCTTGGTCTTTTGATGAGACCAAAAGCTCTTGGTCATGGGAGGGGCGATAGGGAAGATTCTTGGGCAGAGTTTAGACAAGGTTTTAAGCTTGAGAGGTGTGAGGAAATGAGTGTGTGAATGGTGGTTTTTATAGTGGAGGGGAGAGGGGTTTTCTCAATATAAAGTTCATTAATTTATAATTTCCCATAAAGACAAGGAATAATGATTCTTACATGACCAAGATTAGTAATTTTATCATGTGATCCCAAACCAAGTGGGATTACATCAGTAGAACTTCATTCATGACTCTATAATTAGCTTATTTAGCTTATTTAGCTTATTTTTGTAAATTATGGCATTTCACAATTCATCAAAAATTCAAGTATTTTAGAAAAGTCCCAAAATTTAACCCTAAACATTTTTTGACGTGTAGAATCCAAAAATGAAGTAAATTTTTAAAAAATAATTTTATAAATATTATTAATTTCTTATTTAATTAAAATCATATTTTATTATTAAAAAACCTGTTTTAAAACATTCATTTACTTATTCTCAAATATAGGTCAATCATACTTTCACTTGAATATTGTTTTTATACTATCATAGGTAAGGTTAATATTCATTAGAGTATATAACTATTCATAATGGTATGTTACTATTCATAAGTGTAGGTTACTCTTCACCAAAAATTATGTTTGTTCTATTAGACTCCAAAAACCATCTTGAACAGAACTATGTATGTCAGACATTCGAAATTACAAACACAGAAGTGAAACAATTATGTTTAAAGGTCACTAATCACTTAGTAGTTCATTATGTTGTGTTTTCATGTTATTTTATGACATATTTTTAAGAAGGGAATTTCAATTGAAAAACTTTGGGTCATTACATTATCCAAGTGAGGTTGTATTAAAAAATAACAAGTGTATAAAAATTTAATAAGTTAGAAATATTTAATTTAAATGGAAAGAAATTTTATAAATTGTTTAATTTATCATTGATTCACACAACCCCTCTTATAGGTATAATGATCTTGTATCACCTCAATTGGAAGTATCTTATAGAGTTTTCTTAGTAGAATACCATGATCATACTCCAATAAGAGTTGATGTTTTTTCATAGATATATCCATTCCTAGATGAAATTATTATTAAATAATTATATTACTGTGTTATTTCCCATGTCCATAAAAACATGGATCGAATAATATACTTATGATATTCTAAGGTAACTCATAAAAAAATTACAAGGGCGTTAAAATATAACTAAAAATGGTTCAAAGATTTCCCAATAAAAAGGGATGCATGAGAACCTTGAAAAAAAATTAATATATAGAGAATGAATTCATAGGAAAGAACCCTTGAAATAATATAAGAATTATTGATCAGCCGACTTCTATAATATTTAATGTTCCTCTTTCAAAAATTTATAATAAAATAATATTATCAATTAACTGGAAAATATGGAAGTATTTAAGTTAAATCACATCCTTTATTAATATTTAGAGTATCCCTTATATCTTGATTGATCTTTTAGGGATCTGATATGTCATAGATCCATAGGATATAAGGAATGATGTCTATCCTAGAAATATTGAAACATGTGTTCAAAAGTAAGAGGTCCAAATTCATTCCATTTCTAACTAGGGAATCTACACAGGTTCATTTTTGACATTCCTTTTTTATAAACCTACTGAAGGTTATTGAATCTATATAAACTCATAGTTATAAATGAAATAATAACTCTTTTGTGTCCAAATAGAGGCATTTTGTAGAGGTAGCATTAGCTCCATTGTAGATTTTATGATTTATTCCAAGTTCTTACTCATTCTATTTTTCCTATGATCTATTGGATTTTTTGGATATATTTCTAGTAGGATGAATTCTTTCTTGGGTACACACCATATAAGGATATGGGCCAAACATCAGTCAAATTATTAGTTTGTGGGGATTAAAAATATTTTTTTGGATCAAATAAAATGGGATGAATCCTTTGAATAAATAATTTAGGAGGATTTTAATTTCCTCCAACTATGGATTTATATAAAAAACCTCATTTATGGATATTCATCATTGGGAACTAGTGAATATGGGTGAGCCTTATATGTTAGTATGAAGATCACATTTTATGTATGATTCCTTTACGATATTTTTATTAATGTATTGAACTATTAGAAACAAAGGTAGAAAGACATGGGGGAGCCCTCTATTTCTTAAGAAGTGGGACCTTCTACCACCCAAAATTATTCTCTAGTCATTAATACTATAGTTTCAAAATAGATGTGTGAGAAAGTAAAGTTTAAAAAATATTGGTATTTTTACATATTGTCTCTATCCAAAAATAATTCTAATATTACACCCTATTAAATTTAGGGTTTATAGAATATGGATATATTGAATCTAACAAATCAAATAGAATAATATATTTCTATGGTAAATTCATCCTTTATTCATGATGATCTTTACATTGTGATTAAGAATGTGTTGTCTCAGCATAGTAAAAAGATAATGATTTTTTTACATTAATGAATTAAATGATTTCAACAATTTTTTATGGTCATTCCTATCAATATAATGATGTTATAAATCATCAATGTCTATGATAATTTGATATTTCACACTGATGGTTTGATTTCGAATCATGGAATTTCAAACTTCATGGATTGTTTATATATATATATAATCTCCCTTCTATAGGATTATACATTATACAATATTTTCACAAGTAAAATTCATCAATTTTTTCAATGATAGATATACTTTTTGAATAAAATATTGTGACTTTACAAGAATAGGTAAAATATTACATTATAATCAAGGTCCTTTTCAACCTAAAAAACTAGCCCAATGGAGAAACCATATGATATAATTACTTCACAATTTCCACCAAAATAATATGCTTAAGAAAACTAAGGCATATTTTAATAAATTTAATAACAATTTAATCATTTATAAATTTTCATATCATGTATAATATATTTATCAATATCCTAGAACATTAATTATCACATTAGAATGGAATCTATATTAATATCTTCAGAGAAATCCATTACCACTAAAATCTGTTAGCCATCATTCAAGAATCTTTAATCTATAATAGTAAATTGATAAAACTAACTTGTTTCAGTGATATAATAAAATCACTTTATGAGTGAATATGTACTACATCAATATTTTTATGAAATATTTTTCTTTAAATAATTTTATTTCATTGGTATCTTATATTACATGAAACAACAATTTTAGACAAACCGTATAAAATTATTAAAATATTATGTGTCTATTATCGCATTGTGATTAAATTGGAAGGTATGAATAATAATATATAAATTATGAAAAAAAATATATGGTCTAAACATTTATAAAACTAATTCATTAGTTTTAAAATGATTATAATTAAAAATAGTAATTAATTGAAAACAAAAGTGATGTGTTTTTTTGAAAAAATATTTTTACATGTAAAATGCATTTTTATTATAGAAATAAATATTGGTGACTTATTATAATTATGATTATATATTAAGCGGTTTATCTAAAATTTTATCTGTGTTCAAATAATATTTATTATGTATAATCCAGTTTTATTCTTAAAAATACATTTTTTTCCAAAAAACAGTTCCTGTCACAATTTTCACACTTAATTTAAAATTAATTTAATCCATTTATAGGTATTGAATTAGATAAAAAAATTAAATATTTTTTATTTGGTCGTTTATGTTTGGTAGATATATCCCTTTTATTTTTTTCAATATAAAGAGTAACTATGGTAAAATTAATCACCTCGGTAAAGGATAAATCTGGTTAATCTAGATTAAAAATAAGAAATGAGGCAAAAAAAATTCATCATAAGTATTATTATATAACTGTAACTAGTAATTTATCACATTATTCTATAAATTTATTAGTTTAATGGAAACTTTTTCATGGGAATTAATTTTATATTATTCAAATGAAATAAATTTTCAAAATGTCACTCTCATTGTTTTGTATATCATTAATGTTTTCAAATTGGGAGAAAACAAGGTATGGATGATTATAAATATAAATTTTGTGAATAATGATATTATATCCAAGATTAAAATTTATTTATAATTTTTAGGTATTTTATAACTACCTTTAACACTCACACAACTTTGAAAAAATATTTATTCAATTAATGAGAAAAATAAAATAAATGATTTTTCAAGTATTAAAAGTTATATAATTTGAGTAATTTATAGTTTTCCATGGTTTTTATATGTGTATATGACATATTAATGTTGTTTTAAATGATTATATAATAATTTAATCTTTTTATTTATTCCTTTTAAGTAAAATTAAATATACAGAAATAAAATTAAAATTAATGATATTTTATCAGAATAATATTTTATAAAATTATTTAAAAAACATAAAAAACATGAAATAAAACAATATGGATATGATATGGTCTAAAATGACATAAATTTTCCAATTAGTTTCTAATTTTTTCCTTATTAGAAAAAATTTCAACCTTTTTATGCACATTTTTTTACCATAGTTAAAATTAAAAATTATTGACTAAGGGTAAGTCAAAATAATAAGATTTGAAATGGTAAAAAAATTTATAAATTCTTTTTTATGATGCTAGTAAAACCCTATCCGATCTTACCTTTTATTATCAATCTATTTTTGGCATTTTTTTGAGAATGTATTTATTAGTATTTAATCTTTTGAGAAATTCCAAAAGTTCCCCACACCTCAATTATAATAGTGATCCCCTTCCCTCACTTATTTACAACATTTTGAGCATTATATGGTACAAAAAATCTGAAAAATACTTTTTAAAAAATCCCTATAAATATTCTAGAGGTTATTTTATTCCCAAAATATCAACCGTTGACCCCTTTAGAGGATATCTAAATGAGTCGTTTAAAAGAAAAGGCAATCACCTTAACCAATAAATTTATTTTCCATTATTCTTTAGCTACTCTAAATATATGGTATTTAATAGAAAATAATAATACCTTAAATATTATTAATTTTTAATATGAATATCAAACCACCATTATAAACCCTATTTTCCATCAAATTATAAGTAAATGTAGCGCCCATGCAGACGTATGACTTACCATCTCCATATAGTGATACAATTTGTCTTTCATCATAATATTTAATGAATGGGTATTATGATGGTTTTAATGTTTAAATATGAAATATATTAAATAATTATAATTCTAAAATATTAATATCACATCTAACTATATACCATCCAATCATTTTGGAAATGACAACTTTGTTCAAGCGTACGTGTGGACTACCTCCTCTAAGAAGTGATGCGACTCATTTTTCACTTAAATTATACATGTATAATAATAAGGATAAAATTTTTGAGTATATATGATATATAATATAATAATTATCCTTTTAAGGTAAATAAATATTTATATTTATTTCATTATATCCATTAAAAAATGAAAATGATATTCACGCGTACATACGATGCACTATCTCCATAAACTCTGTAATTCATTTTTCTATATCTAAATTGTATGGATGATTGTAAATTTGTATATAATGAATTTATATGATTTTAATATCATTATTAAAGGTATTTATATTATTTTTCTAAAGAAAAATTTTAAAATACCATTGCTATTGAACTAAAAGACTCATGTTAATCAAAACAGATAACACCTAGAAATGATAATTTTAATATGGAATTATTGAAATAGGTGTGTGAAAATGTTATACAGGGGTCAAATATGATAATGAATGTCTAAAAATGATTCTGTTAACGAATTATAATAAATTTAAATTTATTTTATATAAGGTTAGAGTGATTATTAATCTAGGTGGTCTAATGTTAAGGGCTTTATGCTATAGTCTCTTTGTTTAGCGGGGTTATTTTAAGATTAATTTATAATGATGAAATATTTGGATATACCTCTCAATAAACTTAATAATTTTATTCCCCTATGATTATTTCTTCACAATAAATATTATTAATAAATTTTCATCATATTATGTACTCAATAAACCAAATATATGTTATTAAGGAAAATAAAATTCATTTATATCTTCAATAGGAAAAGATTTTCCTTCCATGTCTATGTATTCTAAAATTGTATTAAAGAAGGTTTTTAATATTATCCTATTATTGTTAAAAGTTATATTTAAAAATTTCTTAATTCTTAATAATTGGTTTTAAAGGGTTTATTTTTTATTTTTCCAAATGAGGTATGTTATGAATTTTCTACAAAAATACTAAAGGAATGTTTTTTTAACATATACAAAATGAAAAATATTTAAAACCATCATGAATAATATTTTATTGAAAGCTTCCTCAATATATTTATAAGATTATTATCAAATAAAATATTTTCATTTATAATTTCAATGTATTTTTAAAATAAATTATTTCATCAATGGAAATGTAATTTTCTTTATGAATGTTTTTAAAGATCCTTTTATGATATTTATATTAATCAATGACAACCACATTTTATGTTACTTATAATTATTGTGGATATTGTAAAATGATACCATATTTATTATTTCACTATATTTTTTATTTTTATGAGGAAAATATGTTTATGAAAACCATTTATTTTTAACATGTTATGCTATAATAAAATGATGAAATGTTTATGAAACCCATTTTTTAAATGGGTTATGCGATGATGAAATGTTTATGAATCCCATTTATTTTCATAGGTCTTAATGTTAAGAATGTTTCATGCTCTTTTATAAAAAATATGTATGATTTTATTTGTGTGATTAGTGGGTCATATGTCTCTCTCTATTGCATTGGGAAAATATAGATATCTCATGAGATAAATCGAACTAGAATGGGGAGTAAACCCAGTTCAGAAAGGGTCCTTGTCCTATATGATAGTTTTAGGGTGTGAACATTGACTACTAAGCTATTTTTGGGAGTGAACAAATTCCACAATGATATCCTTGGATATAATTCTTGACTACTTAGGAAATTATTTTCTATGGTCATGTGTTCTCCATAATTTCATGTCTTATGTGTATATTTTTCTCTCATAGATCATTTTATTTAATTCCTATATAATTCATTACTTATAAATTACCATGATTTATGACATGATTCAAGATTATGAACTATGGTATGTAGGGTATGGTTTAAAAAATTTAAGATATTTTTCTTATAACCTTTTATTATGTTATTCTTATATGACCATTGATATCTCCCTTGTTTACCCTTACTAATAATCTAAGACCACTCATTTCTTATGTTTCATTTACCCTAGTTATAAAAATTATTACGTATTACATGTATAAGAAGGGTGATATTTATAAAGAAATTAGTGGGAGATGATGTAGATATTTCATAAACCAATTCATTCTGTTTTCATGTTTCCAAAGATACTAGACCTAAATGATTTTAGCATGGATCAAAATGTTATGTAATGAATATTCATCTATTAAGATGTAATATATATGTTTGAAAGGAGTATATCATTGTAGCTTGTATCATGGTAATGATTAGTTAACATTTGGAAACTATGTTGAGAAATATTTAGTAACAACCCTTGGGATAAGTCTCTAAATAGGATAAAACACTAATGGTTTTTGTAATAATTATGAATAAATTATGTAAATCCTAAGAATTTTTAACACTTAGACATACTATAGATTATTTATCATTATAATTTGGTTTCCCAACATGATTATATTCTCTCACATGATTATTTTTGGTTTAATTCACTGGTTGTAACCTGAAGAAATCATGTTAATGATGAATGTAATTGATAATGCAATGATTTTACTCCTGAGAAACTAAATTTTAATTGATGTGTAATGAAAAATATCATTATTACACTCAACCAACTTTCTAATTCAATGAATCATGGTGAGTTTACAACTGATAAAATAAGGGACCAACATTATATTAATACATTTATGAAGAAACATCCACCATATTTTAGTGGTTAAACTAATAAACTTGTCACTAAGAAAAGAATCAGTTCCATTGAAAATATATTTTCTATTCCATTGTTATTGGATCATGATAAAATTATTTTGACTATTTATCATTTTTATTTCAAAGAAGATCAGTGGTGGACTCGTACAAAGAACATGAAAGAATAAGATGAAATTGAACATATAGAGTGGGATAAATTTAAAAACATATTTTAAATAAAATTAATTTTCTTATATTCTTCATAAAAATATTAAGAAAGAATTTATTGAGTTAAAGAAAATTTTTAATGAATCTATTGGTACTTATGAGGAAAAGTTAACATGAATTTAAAGGTTCACTTACATTATTATCATCAAACATTAAATTAAGGTATATTGATTATTTATTATCTTAATACCAAATCTCTAACGGACATTAAAAACATAGTACTTCAGTATCTATGAAGAAATCATTCGATGTGATATCAAGGTTGATATAGATATCAGAGTTACACATCAATACCATGAATTTGATAAGAAAACAAAAATGGAATTCAAAGAAAATTATAGAAAAGATAGTGGGAAGATGATGATCTATCCTTTATGCTAAAAGTGTCACATGAAATATGGGTGAAATATTATTAAAGGGACTGGTAAATGTTTCAAGTATTTAAAGTAATGTCATTATAAATTTGGATTCTAATGATATGAGAATAATTTTGCTAATGATACAAATAACGGGAAAACTCAAAAGAATGCACCACCAACACATCAGTGTTTTAAATGAAAGGATTACAGATATTATGTTATCTAGTGAAAAAATATAAAAGTTAATGATGATGATCGACAAGAAAATATCTTAATCATGAAGACAATAGGAAATATCTTAAGATGAATATTTCTGATGAGGGGTATGATAATGATGTGGAGAAATTTATATATGCAATCCACACAAGAACTATAAATGACTTATTTTATACTATAATGACCCACACTTTTATATCTAAATAAATGTATAAAGGTATCATATTAGCACCTAAAAAATTGGATTCCAAATTAGTAGTAAAAACCACTAATGGTACAACGATAACATCCAAAATCTATTATTATTATCTATTTTAAGATTTAGGGAATTTTTCTCCTAAAAATATTATCATTATTCCTCTAGTTTAATTTGATGTTATTTTGGGTGTTGATTGTATTTATGTACGTAAATATCACATCAATTTCCAAGTAAATGAAGTTACATTTGTGATATTAAAAGCAATCTATGATTTCCAATTATTGTGATGAACGAATTTAATTTCCTATGGATATTATATCCATCGTATAGTTTATGATTAATATTAAAAATAGGTATTTATCTTATGTATTTGAGAAGATACACAACATTGAAGATATTACTATTTCGTGGGAGTTTATTGATGTATTTAAGGAATAGTTTCATGGTCATTCCCTGAACCTTGAGGTTATTTTATTAATAGAATTCAAACCTAGTGCTACACCTATTTCCATGATTCCATATAGAATAGCCCTGGTTGAGTTGTTTGAATTAAAGGAAAACACTAGGATTATATTGAAAATGGATTCATTTGGAAAAGTGCATCATATTGAGGTGCTTCTATGTTTTTTATTAAGAGGAAATAATGATTAATGTGACACCATATTGATTATCATTTGACAACCTGTATCTTTAAAACAATCTTTTTCATGATTTATTACATAAGAATACAATTATTAGAACCAATAAGATCATAAATCATTGTTTATATGGGAAATTAGGTACCTAGAACATCCACTGGATACATGGATATAGAAAAATCATTGAAAGCTTCCTTAATATGCTCCTAAAAGCCAACTTTCTTTAAAACTAAATAGGATAACCTGGGGATATGCTATAGAAATTGGTGATCTAAAAATCACAGTAAGGGAATAAAAAAACATTACATGATGAAAGTATTAAAATTTAATATTTATTAAAATGTTACATAGAATGGATGTGAATCATAATCTTGAACAAAGAGGAATGATAAAACATGATACTATAAATGAATATTGGGAATGCAGAAACAACATCAAATATGACATCATAAATAGAAGTCAAGGCTAACTACCAATACATCATAAAATGGTGGAAAAATACAATTTTAGATTAGGTTTTCTCCATAAATGCATACATTATGTCTCATGAGAGTAATACATTACCCAATTAATTAAAGTCATATATAATTTCACGTCCACCCATAACTTTCATATCATGTACATGCATAATTGTACCACCTAGATCACTTAGTATAGGATCATATTTAATCACATTCAATACCATGGTTAAGGAATTTGTAATGTATACATATAATTTCCAACTAAAATAAGGATAGCTATGTCTAGGTGAATACCCTTTAGTGGAAATGGTGATGGTATTTACAATACAAAGGTTTGGCATGGGAAAATCACAGGATAATTTCAAAAGCATAACAAGTGTACATTGTGAACCATGGGAAGGTGTAATGAGGGTAAAAGGGGTAAATTATCAATTTAAAATCATAAAAAAAAGAAATATATATATGTAATAACATAATCCAATATTATTAATTGAGAATTAAAAGGTATAAGAAAAAAAGGGTTCTTTAATAAATGTTTCGTATGAAAAATCACAAGATAATTATGGAAGTAGTATGAGGGTACATACAGAGTCACGAGAATGATTAATGAGATTAAAAGGGAAATATAATCACATTAAAATCATAATGTTACTATTAGGGATGTGGATAATCATATCACATAAATAGGAATTGCAATATAAAAAGGTATTACATAAAGTAGGTTCTTGAATAAAGAGGAGAAGTAGAGGATCCCTTACTTTTGGCATGGTATCAACTTTGGTAAAGATCATAAAGAGGGGGTTATAAATTATCTAAAATTATTATAAAATAAACTGTATAGTTATTTTATTTTTATATAGTATTGAAACAATAACCAATTGAGAATCAAAATGATAATTACAAATAAGTCGCTTGAAAGGAAAATAAGAGAGGGATATATCTTACCTTGAGAGGGTGATTCCAAAAGCTTGAGAGGATATTCATGAGATATTGGGGACAAAATTGGTGTGATATAGATAGATAATAGAAAATTATATTCACGATCCAATGGTTTTGAGTGAAAAAATTGGAGAAAGTGTGGGTTTATATAGGAAAAGAGAGGAGAGTTCATTTTTCTATTCTAAACATAGGTTTTAGACTATGTACAATAAAGTAATAAAAACCAAAAAACATTTAATGGTTTTTAACCATGGTTTCATCCAAATAAGAGGTGTTTTCATTATTTTTATATGTATATTAACTGATAAAATTAATATAATACCCTTTGTGATGTGGAAGTGAGTCATGTTTATAAAGAATTGAATTTATTACCTTAAAATGTAATAGAGATTTTAGAGGATACATAAAGGGTTTATATAATTCATAAAATAAAAAAACACATTTTTTAATGGAAAAATATATATTTGGTCATGGATATCTTTTATGAAAAATATTTTATCACTTTTTGGTCATTATGATGTCATAATACGCACCACATATTTATAACTTATTTAATTTGTACCTGAAACTTTGACTGTCTCATAAAATTATGAACAATTCAGCATTGGATAACTTCAACATAATGATTCCAAAAAAAATATTTATTGTATCAAAATAATTCTCTAAATATTATTAATTATACTTTTTAAATTACAATTCCCATTTATTAAAAAATACTAGTTTTTTTACAATACCTGTTTTCTGAACCTTATAAAAATAAAATTTTCACTTCATAAAATTATATGAATATCTATATTTAATATAATATTATTTTTAAAAAATATATTTTATCAACAAAATATTAATTCATAAAAAATATTGTCTTATTTTAAATTGAATATTACCCAAAAATACATTTTGTGTTTTGTTGTATTAAAATCTATTTTTTATCAAAATAATTATATAATTAATATTATAGTAAAAACATTAAAGAATAAATATAATCCTTATTTTATTGAAAATGAAATATGTATATTCATATTATTAGAATCTAGATATAGAACACCTTGTTACATTAGTGAAAACCCTAAGGATAATGTGTGTGATAGTGAGATTCTCATTGGTTTGTTCGGGGAACATGGTTTATGTCATGATATTGATGGGCTTAAACTTTTACTATGAATGGTTTTTTCATGTGGTTTTGTTGTATGATCTTATATTTGGAATGGTCAAGGTAAAATCCCAGTGACACTTTCTCCCTTAAAATATCCCATAAATGGGACTCATAGGGTGTGATCCAACTAGTCAAGGTTGTCACATCGTTTTTATTTGTCAATAGAACTTTATCATAAACCTTAATATGTACTAATCATATGATTTCTCTTCAATGGATGTATTAGAAAAATATATGATGAATAAAGTAATTTTTAATCTGATAGGATAAAGCATATAATGATATAAATAAACAAATTAGTTCATCTATTTAATATATTTACATCACATAAATAAGACACTTATTTATTTAAAAATTCAATTTCATTTATAAAAGTTTTTTCATTTCATTATTACTAAATTCCAAATTTATCTTTAAAAAAATTCATTTCCTACACTAAAAAATAAGTGGGTAATTCTATTTCATCATCTCTACTGGTTCCCATGTCACTTATTTGAACATGTGATTCCACCAAAAAACATTTACTAGGTGAGTTTTCTTATTTTATAGACTTTGTCTCTTTGATCTAAGATCTTCACTGGCCACTCCTCATATGAAAAATAATTCTATAGTGGTACCACATATGGATTCATTACATTTGAGGGGTCTGATATGTACTTTCTCAATAGCTTTACATAGATCACATCATGTTCTTGTGAAACGTTCAGTGGGAGTTAATGTTAATTGGCCACCAATCTGATATGATCAAGGATCTAAAAGGGGTTGTTGTATATTGTACTATGCTTTGACTTCTTCCCAAACCTCATGAATTTTCTCCTTAGTGATATATTATTGAATTTTTTTGCCGAACGTAAACTACAGGTCTCATAAATTATTTTATACATCACTTTTATATTGAATTTCTATGTATTTTATGTGATGTTGAATGATTTGATCCTTTTATATCATTTTGTGGATAACATTATGTCACATCATCTTTTTCTCTCCATATTTATACCAACATTTCATAGTAGAACACCTCTTCCCACATAGAGCCACATAATTTACTATTTTAATTCTAGAATAGAAACTGTTATTATATTAGAACTCAAATATGTGAAGGTGTTGATCCCAACATCCTTGGAAATACATTGAACATGTTCTCAGTGTATCATCTAGAGTTAGAATTGTCCTTTTAGATATACCATCCTTATAAGGGTGATAAACAGTGCTGATAGAAAAAATATATATTATATTCTTGTAGAAGGATTATCCAAAACCTCATGGAAAATATAGGATCTTGACTAAAAACAATAGAGAGTGGGACTCCAGGAAGTCTTACAGCTTCTCTTGTGTGCATCTTAGTGAGTTGGTCAAGTGAGAAATCCTCCTTGAGAGAAATAAAAAGTGCAGACTTTATATGTTGATTGACAACCACCTCAGTATAATTGTTACCCTTATGTTTCCCAGGGAGTCATAAATCAAAATCCATGGTTATGTTTTAACATTTAAATATTGGGATAAGAAACTTTTTCATCATAATCTTAGACTTATTCCTTTCTACCTTAACCTATTGGGATACCAAGAATTGTGATATGAATTTCACAATCTCTCTCTTATTATTGTCCCACAAGAAATTTTATATCAAATATCTATACATCTTTGGGATTCAATAGACTAATAGAGAAGTGTGATCTATGGACATCATTCAGAAGACCCCACTACATTTTTGGTTTTGATGGGAAATATATCTGGGTTTCAAACCTTACAAATCTGACTTTAGCAAAGATGATCTCCAGAATAGTTGTTACCTTATTTGTTAGTAACTCAACATATTTCAAAGACAAATTTATTCTATAAATAATGGATATATTGCAAATAATATGACAAAAGTATGATTAATATCCTTTTATTATTCTCATATCCATCCTTTTTCATATAAATAAGATTGGATCCCTTACAATCCTCATCATTGATAGTGTTGCGAGATCCTTTATACTAAGAGGAGTTTCCACTTTTTTCATTCCAAGGATGTTAATGGATTTAGAAATTGTAATACATGATCATATCTAACTACCTCTATTGTCACATATTAATCTTCATTACTATAAATACATACTTGAGGCTTTTATGGTCTATATATATTTCACAATTCTCCATATATAGATAATGTCACCAAATTATTAACTTGAATATTACAGTAGTAAAATTGAGATAATGATTTGGATAGTTCTAGTCATTTATATTCAATTTGTGGGTGGCATAAAAAATCACCTTTTAATTTTTCATGAGTACAAAACCCAAACCATTTTTGGATGCATCATTTTAGACCAAAAATCCTTCCGCACTTGTGGGTAATGTGAGCATAGTTGAAGTGATTATCCTCTTCTAATTATCTTTAAAACATTCTTCAAATTCATCATTCCATATAAACCTGGCTATCTTCCACGTTATCATTCTTAGGGGGATTTAAAATAATTATAAGTTTTTCATAAACCTATAATAATACCCATTTAGTCTATAGAAACTATGGATTTCCACCATAGAGGTTGGTATAGGCCACCCTTAAATCATCTACATTTTTGAAGCATCCATAGGTATAACTTTACTAGTGATGTCATTCCCAAGTAATTTTACTTGTTCTCAGTATTAGTTCGATTGAGAAATTAACCCTCATTTGGGAAGAAGACAAGGAAATTCTTTAGAAGACACATCAATATATTTTGTTACAATGTCAGATCATCAAGGATTATTTTTTCTGTAGTCTTATTCATTTTATAAAGATACTCTTTCTCATAAGGAAATAATACCAATGATTAATATGATCCTCCCAAATGAGATTCATCCCCATCCTTGCACTTGTATTGAATCTGAGATTTATTTTCTATACGAAGGGTGATTTCCTTCCCTCAGCAATTTATATTGTTTTTATAAAAGGAAACCCATATCTTAAATAAGATGACATCAAATTACAAAAAAATGATTTTGATAATTTTTCAAGAAGAACATTCCAACACACTTCAACTCATGATATAATAAGTATATAAGTTTTCCTTAGTGATATCAAATAATTTGTATTGGTGAATCAATATTGTTGGAAAAAATACATGATATGATAATATGGATTAGATTGAAATACATCATGACATAAACAAAAATGGAGTAGAGGTTACATGTACTTTAGTCATCAGGATCCATCTTAGGATATGAATTTATTTATTCCCTTGGTCATTCAGATTGTTGGTTCTTATCGTGATTTTCATCCCTTGGAATAGATTATTGTATTGAATAATTCCCAATTTCTCCAAATTTATGAAATAAAACTTTAAATGGTTACTTAGATTGAATAATATTTCCATCCATCATATTATTCATTTTTAGTTAAATTTAATAATTTCTTCCCTACTTTTATAGACTTAAAACATATCCCAGTACCTTCTTGTCATTTCCCTCAATGCCTCTTTCCACATTTTTTTATAAATAGTGAATTGTGTCTTATTTTCATAATCAACTTTATCAGATAAAATTATTTAAGACATCCTACCTCCATTCTTTTATGTGGTTGAATATTAAATTATGGGACAGTTTTTAACAACGATTTTTTATAGATAGATTGGAATAATCACATGATTTCATTATTGATCTCCCATAACATTATGCATCTCATTTGGGAAAAATAAAATTTCCCATAACATTTATTATTGACTCAAGTTCTCCCTTTTTAGGAATTGATTATAATAAAGGTAAAATTAGGGATGTGTGTTTTTAAACCATTAAACAGAAAAATAAGAAACCATGAACATTAAAGTGATAAAAATTATTCTCCTTATCCTATAAATTTCAAGGCATCAATCTAAGTTATCCGTGATCTATTTCCTAACATAAAATATTATGGGAAGTTTTCATTCCCTTGATAATGGTTTCTAATACACATATGAATTTACCAAATAATTTCCCCTTGAGTGCATCTAATAAATTGTGTATCATGACCCATTTTCATGCACTGGGTGATGATTTAGTTCATCTCAAAGTTCCTCTTTTAGGTTTTCCCCTAGGCACATCTATTCAAGATCCAAATAATATAGTATCCATATATAGATTTATTATATTAAAAAACACATAGTATATACTTTTCCAAAATATAGGTATGTTTTCTTATATTTATTCTTTTCCCTAGGTATTTCAATATAGTTTTCTAATCCCAATCCCAAAAATAGCGAGACATTCCTTTCAAACCAACTATAACAACCCATATCACCAATACACATTATTTAAGGATTTATTATATAAGAAAACACTTAGTTTAACCTTAAAGATCATGAATCCTAGTTTCTTTGGATATTTATGTACAAATAACAACATCTTGATACATGTATATAATAAAATTATTACAACATTCCTTAACATGCTCTTAAAATTCAATTTTCATGTAAACTTTCCTGGGATAACTTGGGGTCTTACATAAGAAATGAGTGAGATAAAAATAACATTAATGGAATAAAAAAACCTATAATGAAGAAATTATTACATGTTAGTGAATATTCATTAAAATGGGAAATAAAATGTATGAGAATCATAATATTTAACAATGATTCATGATATAACGTGATGATATAATGAAAACATGGGAATGTAGAAACAACATTAAACATGACATCATAAACAGAGGTAAAGCCTAAAAAAAGACATCATAACATTTTAGACAGAGTCCCATAATAGATTATTTTTACTAAATAATCCAAATCATGACATATAATGAGACTAAAATAGTACCCAATGCATTGGAGCTCTATATAATTCTAAGTACACCTGTTACTTTCATATCAAGTACAAGCATAGGTGTTTCACATAGATCACTCAAAATAAGATCAAATTTCATCACATTTAAGTTTGAAATTATGGATCATGGAATAGATATATGTAATTCCTGAATCAAATAATGATAAGAATGTTTAGGTTAAAACCCTAGAGTGTAAATGAGGATGGTTTCACAATACAATGGTTTGGAATAAAAAATCCCATGATAATTTCAATAGTAAAGAAAGGGTATATAATGAATCATACGAGAGATTAATGAGGCCAAAATGGGTATATCATCACTTGGAAATCACATGGGAAGTAATAGGGATATTCTAGAATAAAATACAACATAAACAATTAGAAATTAAAATTAATAAGATAAAAGGGTTCATTAATAAATGATTGCCATGGGAAAATCGTAGGATAATTTCAACAACATTAGTAGGGTAAATAATGAATCATGGGAAGAGTTAATGAGATTTAAAAGGGAATATAATCATTTTTTAATCATAAGGTCAGTACAATTGACGTGGAAAAGTAAATCCTATAAATAAGAATTGGAAGACAAAATGTATTACATAAATAAGATGCCTGGATAAAGAAGAGAAGGATATTATCCATTTCTTTTGGCATAGTAATGAATTATGTAAAGGTAATTAATTTAAAACACCAAGACATTAAATAGTTTTAATTATATAATTAAATTAATTTTTTTGATATCTTTATTTATATTCCACACTAGGTAAAGCTTATTCTATATAAAATATGAGATTAGCTAGTATACAAAACATAGTTTTACCATCTTTTAATAGAGCACATATTTTAAAAATATGTTTTGAAAATTTTATGATTTTTATTTTTACAAATAAACATCATTTTACAATTAATAATGGTATATTTATCATAGGGTGAATTTTTGGGATTTTTCTGAGAAACTCCATTTTGATTAATAGTAAAAATTACTACAATTTAGTTAAAAATAACATTTTCATTTAAATAATTATAAGGGTTAAATAATATTTTAAATTTGAATTTCAAGTAAAAATCGATCCTATATATATATTAACCTAATTTTATTCAATTTAATCATTTTTATATTTAAATAAGATATAAAAACGTATTGAAATTTTGAATATTTTTACTTTTAAACCTGCATTCTCACCATGTCTGTAGGATTTGCGTTGATCTTAATTTTTCCACTTTAGATATTTTAATTTTTAAAAATGTACATAAATGATTGTAATATGTAGAATATTTGTGTTATGATAATATCAAATTAATTTTTGACCAAAAAGATTAGTGAAAGTCATTAAAATTAATTACAATGATTAAGGTAAAATTAAGCTGAATATTAGACTAAACATTAATCTTAACAACTAAAATGAACTAGAAACATATACAAAAGACATTTTATTTCAATAATTATACTATATCCCATATTGTTTATAAATATTTGGGTTATTGGAATATTATTAATGAGAAGTTCCCAATATAAAAAGTAATGTAAGGAAAAAGACAAAAAAGAAACTTTCCTTAGATTGACATTTACAAAACATTAAGACATGTGAAAAACACCATATTTTTTGTTATACATATCCTTTTAAAATATTAATGGGTTATTATTATAATGTTAATTTATCATTTATTTGTACAAATTATTTATTTGATAAAAAATAATTAGGAAATGCCAATGTAGTGATTATTTAGTTAATAATTAACAAAGATGAATGATATTAAAAATATTAAAAGTGATGTATATTGATTGAATTTTTGTCTTTAATTAATTTTTTAAATTAATATATCATGATACACATCTTTAAAATTGATATATTTTAGTTACAATATTGGTTTGATATTTTAAAAATAATATTAAATAAAGAATGTCAAAATTGACATTTTAGTTATTTTACAATAAATGATATTTTATTAAATGATTTACAATTAATATAAATATAATATTCAACAAGGTGGTTTTTATGTATTGTAAAATAATAAATATTTTCAAATAATGTACCAATTGAACTTTTATAATTAACATATTGACCCATATATTCTAAAAATGTTGTTAACACGGTTTTGGTTTAAGAAGTGTTTTAACACTTCACATGCACTTGTTTTAAAATTAATTTCAAAAACAGCTAGGTTTTTTATTTTATAAATTTGGAATCATATTAATTATTTATTAGATCTTTATTTTCGAATAAATTACTCTTTAGTTTAGTCTTAATGGAAAAATTATGTTGGTTAGAAAATGAAATTCCTTAATAAAAACCAAAATGATAAAATTGGGGAATCTTTGAAGTTAAGGAACCAAATAATTAAACTGGACTTATTTTTGTGTGTTAGAGGTTTTTATTTAACATTATTCGCATTTAATCCATTATTTTTCCTTTTATGAGTCACGTTTGGTAGGTTAGACCACCCATTAATGAAAACTGTTTGGTATTTACAAGAGTTCCACTTCCCCTCCATTATAAAAAGTCATGAACTCTACCCCTTCCTCACACCACTCAAGCCACATTGTCTTGACCAATATATGCACAAATAGATCTAATAAATCACTCCCATCATCCTATAGGCCTATATTTCTTCATAAATCCATAAAAGTAATCCTTTTTTGTACAAACCAAAAGAAGTTACCCGATTAAGAGGTAACATATTTTTCTTAAGCTCTTTAGTTTTATTTCCATTCTCCACCCCTTAAAATATTCTGATTCTATGATTATATTAAAAAATAGTATCCTAAATATAATAATATTTTATTATTCCATGGGTTTTACATACACTTTCACACACATCAATCTACTATGAATTGAATATACTTTTTACATGTACGGATATCTACCGCCTCACAAAACATTGATTTTTCATTCTTCCTTTACCTCCTCCCATTGTGGTAATTATGATGAAAAATATATTTATATATGATATATATATGGTATTTATAATTCCATTATGATTATATAATTATTTCATAACACATAACTCTATAAATTTCATTTTGTGTAAATATGATAATTTCTATTGAGTAAGTGTGGACTACCAACCCCTCAATGTGATATGGCTCATTCATGCCATACACAGAACGTATAAAGGATGTTTTTAATAAACCTATGTAAACATTATGACATATATTGGATAATATAATTATAATGTGCATATGTATCATTTACTTTTCATTCTTTTAATATGTCAATGTAATGAAAGTAGCTTTTATTCCTACGTATGACCTACCATCTCCATTAACAGTGCATTTCATTTCTTATCTACAAACATTATAGATTATTATAAATACATATGTAATGAATATATATTATAAATAATTCATGGATTAAATTTCGTAGATGATTAAACCATGATATAATTATTAGTAACAAAAACTGAGAAGTCAAAAACATACTTGAGAAAACTAGGCAATTAACACATGGAATAGGTAAACTTATAAAAGAGTGCTAACAAACAGGTAATAAAATATTATAAGAAGTTAGTATATGATATTATAAAAATTATTATGGTTATGGTTTAATTTAGTAACATATTTTAAACCAATATTCAGGAGGATAAATACCACACATCGAAAGAAATGTTAAGGTAAGAGATTTTGTCTCAATTTAAAGTCTATTGAGACCTATTTATTCCTACACACGTAGTGACATTTACATTGTGTATATAATACCTTTGACATGTTATATCATGAATATAATTATTTTTTTGATATTATATGTTTCATTTAATGTTATTAATTCATGGGTATTATTATTCAAATGTTTCAAGGTGGTATGAGATGCTTTGGAATGTTTGATGTTTATTTTCCATAGAAATGTTTTAGTGAGATTTCAAAGTTATTTCCATTAATAAAATTAAATAACCCATGTTGTTACTTATACCCACTATGGAATTATTGATATATTTATATTATTTATTAAATATGAATATTTTATGATAAGTTACATTGTTTATTAATTAAATGGATTATTCAATATATGAGGAATTCTTTGGACTGGTAAGTCACAGGTTAGGGACCATTTATGGTCATCCTTAAGGGTTGTGGTATGGTTAATGAAACCCTATAGAAGCATCAATAGTCTTTTAGAATGAAATTAGAATGGAAGAAACATTATTGTTTGTAACTAATATGAAATAAACAGTCTTGTGAACGGTCATGACAGTAGACTTAATGTTAAACAAACCCAATTGGTTTTAACCAGTATAAATTAATCAATCTTGTGAAAGGTCTTGATGGTAATGGTTACATGTACATAAGAAACATGGAGAACAATAAATAATAATTTCCATGATTGATTAATTAGTTACTATCATTACTTTTCATCGATATTTTTCATCAACATATCTATGGATGCATTTCTTATTCAGTTTATTTATTAACAGAATGTGTTTATGTTTCTTACTTTTCCATATTAATATTGCCTTATCAAGTTATTTTAATGGAATTTTTTATTAATTATTTTCATTTCCATGTTATCTTATTATCATTTATTAATTATTTCTTCTTCTTTACTTAACCTTATTGAGAATTTGAGCTCACCCTTATAATGTTTTCCTATCCTTAGGTTATGAAGAATAAAAATTTGAATGATATTTTATTGACACGGTTTATTTAATATTATTTTGTATTAAGTTTTATTTTATATTTCCCAATGTATTATGGGTATCATGTATGTAATATGGGTTTTAAGACTGCTAAATAGATCGGTCTTTTAGGATTTTATTCCTTATAATCATGTTAATGTAATAAAATAATGCACGAAATCAGGGATTCTGGGGTCGGGGCATTACAGTTTGTATCAAAGGAAGTTTTTCAGTAACCTTGGAAACTATTTAGAAATGTTAGATTAGGGAGCACAATATTTAGATATACTTTGAAGATAATTATTGAATAAAATCTTATAATTTTGGAAAATTAGGGATTATGTGGGTATTCATAGAAATAAATCACACTCTAGATACAACAAGTGGATGTGGTTTTGGAACAGATGTACCTAGGGGTAAAAACAAAGACATGGTGTCCCAAGCCTATCTCGAGATAACCTAGTACAGGATAACATGCCTTACTGTGCATCTATTTTGACACTCTTGGAGGATACACTTATGATAATTCACATTTTCTTTTCTAACCATTATGATGGATTTAGAAGTAATGTTTTCCCCAAAGTAACCAAATATTAAGATTCTATGATTTACGATGCATAAATTTATTTTATGTGCTATAACATATTTATAGTTGTACAATGATCATAACTTTTGGAGCTTATCTAGTATATTAAATTGTTTATAAATGGTTCCTAAAAAGAATAATGTTATAAATACTCATGGACACTGTTGAGGTTTCCCTATTGAGAAAGTCATTGTAAAAGGTATTAGAACTAGGAAAGTTATGGATAAATTATGAATTCTTAATTAGGTTATGACAAATAACATTTACCAAATGGAAAAACCTATTCCCTGGAGAGAATCTTTTAAATTGGATCACATTATATGGAAAAATCCCCATCTTTTAGGGGGAAAAATAATACAATTGTAGCATACATATTGATTAAGTCTATGTATGAGGTAGTTATGGCCTTAAGAAGAAGAAAAAATAGACAGGTCACAAATGTAGTCTATTGTCTATACGGTGATTCTAGTTAATGGTCGCCCTTGATCCAAAATACTAGAGAGGAATAAGAAATAGAAATCATGGAATGGATAACATTTAAGGATACATTCTTTAACAAATATATCACTAATGATAAGAAAATTGAGATAAAGATAATGTTTCGTAGATTAAATACAAAGGAATAAGATAACATTGGGGATTAGGAAGCTCCCTTTACATGTTTACATTGGTATTCTATGGATTACATACATAAAAAAAAGTGAAATATTGATCACTTATTTGAAATTATTATGCCAAACATTCAAAGGGTGATGGGTTCGTAGAATTTATAAAAGTATAAAGAAATAGTCTTATATACCACTAGGGCATAGAAGTAAATTTATAGAATCAATATATTCAAGGTAAACCAAGGTAAGGAGAGGTCTTCTCACCACTATAAAAAAGATAATGACTCAATGAATAAGAAGGGAAAGAAGGATTTTTCTAACATATGACAACTGTGGAAAGAATCACAATGGTAAATGCTTGAGAGGATGGGGATTTTTTTATATGTGTGGAGAAAATGGTCACTAAGAAAAAAGAATGAAAAGGAAAGAAAGAAATCATTGTTATTCCATGTTATAATGGTAATGATAAGAAGCACTATGTGAAATAATTCCCTAAGCATCAAGGGAATATTCCTTCGAAAAAGATAAGGGATCAAGATCAGGAATATGTTATTGACACAACCGAAGTGGAATGATTAATGTCACTTTCAATTAAGATCTATTAAATATAAGGTAAAAGTATTTTTTTAATTTTATTCCCATCATATGAATTATGAAATATATATGGATTTTAATTTAGTACTTTGTTATTTAGAATTTGAGATCATATGTTGAATGGTACCAAGAAAATGTATTTATTAGAAAGTAATTTTTTTAGAAAAAAAATATTAAACGAAATATAACCATTAATATGATTATTATGTTAAGATAATTATGAAGAAATTATTTATTTGTACAAGTACTGACTACCTTAGAAAATATTAATGAATTGTCGATAAGTGGTATATTATATCATTGATAGAGTTTTCAACACTTTTGAATTTAAGAAGTATATCCAATAACATGTGTCTTACTTAAGGAATATGGAAGAATTCATGTTTCAAAAAACGTTTTATGGTAATACTAGTCATTAACATATTTTTAGAGTTTTCATGGTGAATGTGATCACATATTCAGCATGTTATAGTTAAAGATACACTTCATGATGATTAATGTATAATGATAAGTTCATTTTAGAAATTCCGTGACATTATTTATAATGTGTTGGATGACAATATTTTGGAAATGATAACCATTTATGAAATTGTTTAAGTTTCACATTGGATGTGGTTTTAGATATTGATATATTATATCATTATACGATGAATCTTCCTCTAAGAGATGAACTTGAAATAGTTCAAGGCATGGCCAAAGGATAAGATTGTGCTTATAGAAACGTACCAAGAAAGAGTATTGAATTATATTCTTAGAGAGTGAATTAATTTCTCCACTCTAGGAAAAATGATATTCAAATTGAAAATGTTGACCTAGTACCTTAATTTTCAATAAATCAAATGGTGGATTAGATCATCCCGACTTTATGGCCATGTGAGTGTTAAATTTCTCATGATCGTGTTCTCTTGCACTCTCCATATGAATATGATTGTTATATTTTTATTCCATAAACATTTTACATTTCCCACCTATGTTATCCTACTAGGGAACCTATTAAAACGAACATTATAATTTTCTTTCTCCCTTATTAATAATATCTGTTATTAACTCTATTTATGATGTGGAGTTTTAAACAATATTTAATTTCCAAATATTAATGACTTGATTACTGATATCAAGATTAAATTAGGAGGATGAAATTTAAATAATGTGGGGAGAATGTAAAAACCCAATACATTAAAATTTATTAATTTTAGAATAAAATTAATTCTTTTGCTATCTTTCTTTATACACAACACCATGTTAAGCATACACAATAAAAAACATGAGAACAACCTGTACACAAGATCAAATTTTACTACCTTATAATGGAGAACCTATTTTAGTATAAACTTTTGATAGCTTTATAAATTTTCATTTAACCAATAAATATCATTTGTTAATTTAGAATTTCAAAATTATTTTAGGGTGAATTTTTGGTATTTTTCAGAGCAACATCATTTTTTGATAAATAGTAAAACATACTACAATTTAGTTAAAAAAAACCTTTAAATTAATGATTTGTGTTAAATTATATTTAAATTTTGTTTTATAAGTCAAAATATATCAATTATCCATATATTAACCCAATTTAAGTCACTAGAATCATTTTTATATTTAAATTAGATATAAAAACATGTTGAACATTTGAACATTTTTACTTTAAAAATCTGTATTATCTCTACACCTGTGGGAATATCATTAATAATAATTTTTCCACTTATATGATTTTAATTTTTAGAAATATAAATACATGTTTTTAATTTTTATAATATTTTTTTGATAAGATCAAATTAATAGTATACCAAAAATTTAGTGAAATTAGTTAAAATTAATTACAGTGATTAATGTGAAATTAAACATAATACGGAACTAAACCTTATTCTTAAGGAACAAAATGACATAGACACTTATCTAAAATCAATTTTCTACCAAGAATTATATCATATACCCTCTTGGTTTGAATTTTATCTATTATTGGGGTATTATTTAATGGATATTCTCTATATAAAATATTAAGTACGGAAAATGACTGAAAATATAACATGCCTTACCTTTAACATTTAAAAAACATTGAGATAGGTAAAAAAAATATTTTTTCTTGGTATAAATTTCCTTCTTAAATATAAATGGTTATTTTTATAATAATAATTTATCATCAATTCTTAGAGATGATTTAGTTGCATAAAATTATTAAGAAACACCAACGTAGTGATTATTTAATTACTAATTAACTAAAATAACAGATATTATAAATATTAAAAGTGAATTATATTGATCAGATTAATGTCTTTAATTATTTTTATATACAAATATATCATTTTAAGTAGCTATAAATGTAATATATTTGAATTCCAATATTTTTTTTAATATTTTAAATTTAGAATTAAATAAATAATGTCAAAAGTGAAATTATTGTAATTTTAAAATAACTGATATTATATGAAATGATTCAAAATTAATAAAGAAATCTATATTATTCCAAATTATTTTTATGTGTTAATAAATATTAAATATTTTCTGTTAAATGACCAATTTAAATTTTATAATTAACATATTGACCCATATATTGTAAAAACATTTGTAACATGGTTTTAGTTTAAGAAGTGTTTTTGCACATCACATGCGGTTATTTTATAATTAATTTAAAAAAACTGGGATTTTTATTTTATAAATTATCCACTATATTAATAATTAATTATAAATATATGTTTTTAATAAGTTACACTTTAGTTTAGTTTTAATGGTTAAATTAATTTTTTTAGAAAACTAGATGCTTTAACAAAAAGAAAAATGATAAAATTGGGGAATAAAAAATTTAAGGAACCAAATTATTAAAATGAACTTATTTTTGTGTGTTGGAGGGCTTTATGGACCATTATTCCTATGTAATAAATTATTTTTTCCATTTTGGAGGAATATTAGATATGATATACCTCCCATTAATGAATACCTTTTTCTATTTACAAGAATGTCACCTCCCCTCCATTATAAAAAGAAAATATCTCTAACCCTTCCTCACAACTCGCGATCCACTTTGTATCATACAATATTTGCCAAAATAGCTCCTATAAGTCCCTCCCCTAATCCTAGAAGATTATTTTTGGGATGAAATCTATCCAAGGAATCCTTTTTGTACAAACAAAAAGAATTTACCTGATTAAGAGGTAACATCTTTCCATAAGCTATTTTGTTTTATTTCCATTATCCACCCACATAAACTCTTCTTATTACATTAATGTGTAACAAAACCAGTATTTGCAGTATAATAAAAAGTTTTTATTCAATGGATTTTTCCTAAAATTACACACTCTTCAATAAAATGTGTAATGAATGTACGGTTTATGTGTACAGAGATCTATCGCATCATGAAACCATGACTGTTAGTTCTTCCTTTACTAAATCCCATAGTGGTCATTATGATGAGAACACTAATTATATATGATATTTATAATTTAATTATGCTTCTATAATTATTTTATAACACATACCTCTATACATTAATTATTTTGTAAATATGATAATTTCGATTGAGGAAGTGTGGAATACCGCCCCTCAAAGCGATATGACTAATTCATGCCATACAAACAACATATAAAGGATAGTTTTAATAAAAATATGTGACGTATATGACATATATATGATAAGTTAATTATAATGTAAACATGAATAATTTAATTTTCATTCTTTTAATACGACCATGAAATGAATGTAGCATTCATGCATACATACAACCTACCATCTCCATGAACGGTGCATTTCATTTCTTATATCCAAACATTATAGATTATTATAAATACATATTTACTGAATATATATTATAAATAATTCATGGTTTAAATTATGGATATGATTAAATAATTATCTATTTATTATCAACAACAATTGACAAGTCAAAAACATTCTTGAGAAAACTAGGCAATTGACACCAGTAATAGTTAAAATAATGAAAGAGAGTTAAACAACATGTAATAAAATAGTATAAGAAGTTAATATATGATATTATAAAGATCAGTATGGTTTTTTATAAGTTATTAAAATATTTTAAACCACTATACATTAGTATTAAAACAACACATCAAAAGTAAGGTTAAAGTAAGGGATTTCGTCTCAATTTAAAGTCCATTGAGACCTATTTATTGTTATGCACCTAGTAACATTTATATGGTTTATATAATACCTTTGACATGTCATATAATGAATAAATTTATTATCATGATATTATAAGGTTTCATTATTATTATTACTTCATGGGATTATGATTAAAATGTTTCAAGGTGGTATGGAACACTTTGGAATGTTTGAAGTTTATTTACCTCAAGAATATACTTGCGATATTTCAAGGTTATTTACATTAATAAACATAAAAAAAACCCTTGATATTACATTCCCCAACTGAGGATGCTTGATAAATCTATATTATTTTTTCATTATGGATATTTTATGATTAGACACATTGTTTATTAATTAAACCCATTATTTGATATACGAGGAATACTTCGAACTAGTAAGGCATGGGTTGGGGACCATTTAAGGTAAGACCTAAAGTTTGTGGATCAGTTAATGAAAGCCCCTAGATGTATCAGTAGTCTCATATGATGAAATTTTAATGTCAAAAACCATCATGTTTTTAACCAGTATGAAATAAACTATCATGTGAAAGGTCTTGACAGTAGAGTTATGTTTGGAAAAACCAAATTGGTTTCTAACCAGCATGTTTTAAATGTCTTATGAACTGTATTGATATAAATTGTTCCATATATTTAGGAACCATTTCATCCAAAAAATTATCATTTAAATTATTTATAATTCAGTTATTATTATTATTTATAAATGAAATTTTGTGTGGAGATATCTATGGATGAATTTCTTTCACATCTTATTAATAATTGAATTTGTTTATGATTATTACCTTTCCATATTGATATTTTCTTTTCTAGTAATTTGAATGGCATGTGTTATTAGTTATTTACCTTTACTTATTAATTTATTCTCTTTGATTAATTATTGATTATGATTTACATACCCTTACTGAGCATTTGATCTCACCCTTATTATGTTTCCTATCCACAAGTTATAAAGGAGAAAAATTTGAATGAGCTTTCCTGGATGTGGTTTATTTAATATTATGATGCATCATGTTTTATTTTCCATTTCACAATGTTTTATAGGTATAATTTATATAATCTAGCATTCCAAGTCTTCTAAATTGATCGGTCCATGGGGATTTTATTCCTTATACTCATACCAATCTAATAAAATAATGCACTAGCTCAGGGATTTATGGGTGGGGAGTTACTATTGGTATCAAAGGAAGTTTAATAGTAAGGTTGGAAACTAGATTTATAAAAATAAATATTATGGAGAATAAAACTAAGATAAAATTTGAGTATAATTATAGAAGAACATTATTGAAATTGGGTAAAGTAGAGATTAAGTGGGTATTCCTAGAAATATATTCATATATGGATACTACAAGTGGACGTTATTCTAGAATAGATATACCTATGGGTAGAAACAATGAAAATGTGTCATAGTCCTGACTCAAGTTAACTTGGTATAAAAAAGGGGCCTTACTATGTACCTAGTTTGTCACACCTAGGGGATACACTTAGGATAATTCACATTTCTTTTTTTGACCACCGTGATGGATTTAAATGTAAAACATTCTCTAAAGTAACTAATGATTATTATTTTAATATTTATGATTCATACATTTATGTTATTTTATATACCATATTTATAGTTATACAAAGATCAAAATTATAGGGGCTAATCCATCATATGCCATTGCTTAGAAATGGTTCATAGATGGAATAATGGTATCAATACTTGAGGATAATGTAGTGGTTTTCGTGTTGAGAAATAAATGTAGTTGGTATTAGAACTAAGAATGTTATAGATAAATTAGATAGATTATTTAGGTTATAAAAAATAACCCAGCCTAAATGGAGAAACCTATTCCATATAGAGAATCTTCAATACTCGGTCTCTCTATACGACAGAAGCCCCATCATTTAGGGGGACTACTAATCCAATTTTAGCTAAGAAATGGATTAAGTCTATGGAGAATATATTTATGGAATTGGAATGCGGTGAAAAGGAAAAGGTTAAACTTGAGGTCTATTGTATACATGGTGATGCTGATCAATGGTGGTCCTTGATATAAAATACTTGGGAGGAAGTAAAAAATAGAACCCATGGAATGGATAAAATTTAAGGATACACTCTTTGATAAATACTTCCTTCTTGATAAGAGAATTTAGATAAATATAATGGTTCATAGCTTAAAGAAGAAAGTATTGTAGATTATAAATCTACCTTTATAATAATATCTATGTATTGTATAGATTACATACATAACACAGAGTGAAAGATAGAAAATTATTTGATGTTCTTAAGTCAAATATTCAAAGGGTGCTAGTTTCTAAGAATTTTTCATCATATGAAGAAATATTTTTATATGGAATCAATAAATAAAAGGAATATTGAGAAATCAATATATTCAAGGGAAACTAAGATAATAAATGGTTGTTTGAGAACCCTCAAAAAGGGAACAAGTTAATTAATATGAAGGAAAAGAAGTATTTTTCATCATGTGATAACTGTGGAAAGAATCCCCCTAGTAATAGTTTGAGAGGATTGGGATTTGTTATAAATGTATTGAAAGGTTCACTTGAAAAAATAATGAAGTGGAATGAAGGAAAAAATTACTATTCAATGTTTAAATTGTGGATATATGGGGATCTATGAAAATGAATGCCCTAAGAATAAAGGGAATATAACACCAAAGAAGATAAGAGATCAAGGTCAACCATGTGTTATTGGTACAACCAAAGTGGAATGATTAATATGCCATTATATTTGGATCTAAGAAATATATTTAAAAATTATTCTATTTATTATGTTCCAATAATATGAATTATTAAATAAATAAGTATTATGCAGTAGTACTTTTTCATTAAGGATTTGAGATCATATATTTAATAGTACCAAGAAACTATATTCAGTAGAATGTTAAACTTTTCTGAAGACTAATTTTTGAGGGAAAGACAAACCTTAATTTTTTCCTGATGTTGAGATAATGAGGATGAAATTATTGATTTGGACAATTACAGACTACCTTGGAAATGATTAACAACTTATGGAAAATTGTTTTATGCTATCATTGATATAGTTTACAACACTTTTGGATTTGAGGAATATATCCAATAACATGTGTCTTACTTAAGGAATACAGATGAATTCATATTTATAATAAGGTTTTATTGTAATAAAATTTATTTCCACATTTCTAGAGGATTCATAGTGAAGGTGTTAAGATATTCCAAATGCTATGATTAAAGATACACTTCATGTTTATTAATGGCTAATAGTATGTTCATTTTGGAAATTTAGTGACCTTATTTCTAAAGTGTTGGATCACAATATTTTGTAATGGTTAACCTTTTATGAAATGGTTGAATTTGAACTTTGGATTTGTTTTTAAAGATTGATATATTACATCACCATACAATGAATCTTACTCTAAGATATGAACTAGAAATAGTTCATGGATTGGCTAAAGGATAATATTATGCTTATTGAAACACACCTAGAAAGTGTATTTACTTATATTCTTAGAGAGTTAAAGAATTTATCAAATCTAAGAAACATAATATTGAAACCACAAATATTGAACTAGTTCCTTCATTTTGATAAATCAAATGATGCCTTAGATCATCATAGATTTAAGACCTTGTTATTGTAAACTTTCTCATGACCATGTTCTCTTACACTCTCTATAAAAACATGATTGTTAAATTTTTCTTCTATATATGAGTTTCCATTTCCCACCTATGTTATCCTACTAGGGAACCTAGTTACATTAACATTATAATTTCCATTCTCTCTTATTAATAAGATGTGTTATTTACCCAATATACGATGTGGGGTTTTCAACAATAGTTAATTTTCAAATTTTAATCACTTGACTGCAGAGATCAAGCTTAAATTAAGAGGAAGCAATTTAAATAAGGGGGGAGAATATAACACCCCATGACATTATAATGTTTTAATTTTAGAATTAAATTTATTATGTGTCTATCTTTCCTTATACACAACACCTTATTAAGATTATGCTATACAACACACAAGATTAGCTTGCACGCAAGACCCAATTTTACTACATTATAACGTCAAAACTTTTTTAGAACTAAATTTTGAAAATTTTATAAATTTTCATTTCACCAATAAATATCATTTTTGAATTTATAATGGTGAATTTATCTTGGGGTGTTTTTTAGGAATTTTTCCGAGAAACTTTATTTTTTGATGAAGAATAAAAATTACTGCAATTTAGTTGAAAAACAAATTTTATTTTAAATAATGATTGGTGTTAAATTATATTTACAGTTTTTTTATGATGTCAAAATATATCAAATATACATATATTAACCGAATTTAATTCATTTTAATCATTTTTCATTTAAATTATATATAAAAAATATTGAACTTTTGAATGTTTTTACTTTAAAAACATATATTCTCACCATGCTTGTAGGAATGCCGTTAATCTTAATTTTTCCAATTCTATGATTTGAATTTCAAAAAATTCACATACATGGTTGTAGTCAGTATAATAATTTTGGTCAAATAATTACAACTTAATTTTGGACCAAAAAATTAGATAATGTGATAAAAAGTAATTACAGTCATCAAGGTAAACATAAACATAATAAGGGACTAAAACATAATCTTAAGGACCAAAATGTCATAAAAACTTATCCAAAATCCATTGGATGACAGTAATTAGACCATAACACCTCTTAGTTCAAACTTTATATATATTGGGATATTATTCAAGGGAAGTGACCTATATTAACAATTAAGTAAGGAAAATTAATATCTAAAGTTAAATATATTCTTGTGATATAGGTTAAAATATATGGATGAAGCTTGTAGTAACTTATTTTGAAACTTCTAATGTTTTAGAAACCATAAAGGGAAATTATTTTTTCAGATTACTTAGATTATTATTTATTTTGAGGTGAATCTATTACTTAGATTCATCAAAGGTTTATGGTTATTTTGAATAGCTAATAATCACTTAGAGGGGAATAGTATTTAGATAAACTACTTATTTTGATGATAATGAATATTATTCCCAAAGAATGGGAATAAAAAATAACGAAAATAGATGGTACTAAACATCGAACACATTTTAGTTTAGATGACCTCATTGGAACTCTTATAAATAATTAGAGTAAGTTGAAATGATATCTAGTGAAATAAAAGAATAAGTATAGTGTAAATTTTTCATTTTCTTCATGAAAAATTATAACGAAGAAGGATAAACTATGTGAAAATGTTTCAAAATATTCTATTTGTAATAATAAACATAAAAATAAATTAGATAATAATTCCTTAGAGTAAAGTGAATGTGAAATTTCTCACCTTGGGAATAAGATGAATAATATTCTTGAAAATAATGATTTTCATTATAATTTTAAAAGATTAGAAGGAAAGAATTGTCAAAAATGATATTTCTAAGAATATTGTTTATGTGTTTAAAAAAATATTGAATATAAATCCAGATTATCTAAGTTTTAAATTAATGAAAATAGGTTTAATGAAATATTATAGAGGAAAATTGAAGAAAATTCCGAATTCTTTAGACACTTGGAGTGAAAGTGGTGGAGATACATATCCAAAAAGTTCCTCTAATATTTGATATGATATTAAGAAGGTTATTATATTTTATACTAATCAGAAAAATAACAATAAATTATATACATATATAGGGTATTAGCATAATATATTACAAACAGTTTTTTAAAATTAAATTATGTAGAAAATTGTGATGATGAATGTAGTTTAATTTTTTTAGATGAAGATAATGTTTATGCATCAGAATATTAGGTCTTTTAAATATTTTGAAGAAATTAATATGTATGTATCTTTACTTGAGGAAAAAAATTATAAAGTTATAAATTAATGTGATTATTTTATGGAATATCATTATAAATCCAATAATAGAATTTCATAAAATAATTCCTAGATTTATAAACTTTTATCAGAGTAAGATTATAGAATTAATACTATATTAAGTAATAAAGATAAGAATTTGGTTTTAATTATTAATTCTGAAACTATTAGTCAAAGATAACTTCTATGAAATTTTCTAATAGGATGGAAAATGTTGATAATAATTATATACATTTGACACCGTATAAAAAAAATTAAAAATAAGTTATTAATCAAGAATGGATCATTTTGAGTCAAAATACTTTGTTCCTAAAAATAAAACATTAGAATGAAATGTTAAAGAGGAGGATATTGAAAAAATAAATTCTCATTAAATATTATTCAATTATTTGGTTTTAATAAATGCTATATTTTAAAATTATTAACTATTTTATAAAATAAGAAATGTTTACATATGTATATTATAAGAGTTTTACATAATAATAATTCTTGATCTATGATAGTTTGGGCCTCAAACATGTTTTATTTTTAATGTTAGGAAGATTATATGAGTACTGGAAGCCAAAACTATTGTACATGGATAGTTTATAGTAAAGGAATGTGAATATAAAAAATTTCTAACATAAAATTAAAAATATGAAAGGAGGAAAACTAACTTTTGGTGATAATTCTCCAAGATGATCTTTAAAATTAGAAATTTTGAATTCCTTATGAAGGATTTAATTTATAATATTTTTATATTATAGGACTTAAGAAAAATATCATCATAATAAATCAATTATGCTATAATTTTTACCTTTTGATTATTTGGAATAATAAAATATTTATTCAATTATCAGAAGGTATGATTATCCATTCTAATGACAAGAATGTGAATGTGTACAACTTAAACCATGAAGACATTAAAATCTAATATCTTCATTGTTTAAGTACAATAGAAGATAAATATTGGCTGTGGCATAAGATTTTTAGAAACTATAATGTTTGAAAATTACTTAAACATTCTAATAATGGACTTTCAAGAGGTTTATTGGAGATTTGGATTAATTATTCAAAAGTTTGATTCCTTGCTAATATAGTATGTAATATAATCCATCCATTAAATCTATTAGTGAAATGTCAACTTCTAAATATTTATAGTTAGTGGAAATGGAGTTATTTGATCAAACAAAAAATGCAGTATTTGAGGTAAAAAATATATGTATATCTTGGTTGATGATACACTAGATATACATGTTTATACGTTCTATCAATGAATCCAGAAGCTATTTTTCATTTATAGTTTTTCTAGCCCATGTTAAACATGAGAAAATCCTACATTTTGTTACTATTATGAGTGTTCATGGTGATGAGTATGATAATTCTTATTTTTAAAATTTTTTATTAAAAAAATAATTACAAAAAATTTCTCATCTCATAGAATTTATCATAAAAATGATGTAATTGAATAGAGAAATAAAATTATTTAGGTAATTATCTAATCCATGTTATGTGAATACTCAGGTTTGAAACAATTTTTGGATGAAATTGTTTGTACTAGGTTTTACACTATGAATCATGTTTTACATAAACATTTTCTAAATAATAGTTATTATGATTTATTGACTTGAAGAAAGAAAAAACATTCATAATATAGTTTTTTTGGATTTAATGTGTTCATCATGAATGAAAAATATAATCTACAAAAATTTGATCTAAAATATTATATAGAAATATTTATTAGATATTCTATAACATGTAATACATATAGTGATTTTAACAAAATAAAAAACACTATTGAGGAAATTATTCCTATTAAGTTAGAAAAAACAAATCCTTTTTTAAAAAACCAAAATCTATGTCTTTACATTATGTTTCTAATGTTATTTTCATAGCATTTTGAAATATTATTTTGATATAAGACAAATAGAAGAAATAATATTTGAAGTTTTAACTTGGGAAGAAGATAAAACTATTGTTGAAAAACATCATTTCACATACCCATGTAATACATTGATCATAGGGAATTATCCCACTGAAACAAACATCAAATATATAGATCAACTAGTTAGAACTCATAGTTCCTTAATATATGAGGTTTAAAGTTGTGCACATAGATATTAGTTCAAACATAAAAATTCTAACATGTATTTCGGTGATGAATATTGTAAAAGGGAAATACAATATTAACTCAATGAATTTGAATAAAACAATGTTTGTACTTTGGTAAAATGAACTAAATTTATTCCTATGATTAGAGTAAATTGAAATTTCTAAAATAAAAGTGATTAAAATTGAGTTATTTTTAGAAACAAATCAAGGATTTTTTTTGAATGTCATAATCTACATGAAGATATAGATAATAAAAAAAATTCACCAGTAGTATGACTTGAATATATCTAAATACTTCTAGATTTTATAGTATATCTAAATTTTAATCTTTATCAAATTGATGAAAAGTTTTATTTTTTCATGGATATGATATAGAGGGTGTTTTTTAGAACAAAAACTAACTTTTATAAAAAAATATATGGAACATGTATCAAACATTATAACGAGTTTTATACTCTCAAACAAGCTCTATGTTCTTTGTATGATACAATTTAAATATTTTGACTTCACAATAATTTTCTTATGGAGTTTCCAGTCAAAATATTTTCATAATGAAATTTTTTAATAATACAATCATTGTCCAAATTTATATTGATGATATTATATTTGGTTCAAATCTAAAATACCTTTGAAATTATGTTTTGGATAATATAGAATCTGAGTCTGAAATGAGAATGAAGGGAGAAGTATGTTTTGTCCATGTTTTTAAGATCTCTCAAAAAATAGGTAGGAACATTATAATATCAACATAATTATAATATATATTTAATTATAGTGTTTGGTTTTGAAAATAATAAGTTTATAACTTCTCTGGTTAGAATATCAAAAACCCTAGATCATGATGAATTTGGGAAACTGGTTGATCAAAAAAAATTCATGGGATTATTGTAAGTTTACATTATCTCTTAACCAGTCGACTAGATTTAATCTATTTTGTATGATTATGAGTGATATTTCAAAGAAATATCTAATAAATCCATCTTAGTGTTGTCAACATAATTTTTTATTATCATAAAAGAACTTTAGGACATGGTATATCTTATTCTTTAGGAAGTGATTTTGAACATAATTTTTTTTAAATCCCAACTTTAGAAAATGTAAAATGGATAAAAAATTAACTCTAGGACATATCACTTTTTCAAAAAGTCATTGGTATCCTCATCATGAAAAAAACATTTTTTGACTTTCAACTTATAAATATGAATTTGTATCCCCAAGATGTTTTTGTGCCATTTTTATTTAATGAAACACACCATCACTAATTTTGGAATGAGTTTTATTAAAACTATAATTATTTTAATAGCACAAGTTACATTTATTCATCTAATAACCAAGTAAATCAATCTTAATTAATGTATATAGTTATAAAACATATCTTCCTTTGGGATAACAAACTAAAATGAGATATTATTCTTTAATTAATCAGAATATAAGATCATATTGCTATTGTTTTTAAAAAACTATTAATTAAAATAGATCTAATTATATTAAATAGACCATTGGTAAGATCAAAATAAAATTATCATTCATATACTTATTATTTTACCTATCTCCGAACTATGAATAACTCATTAAAAAGAGGATCATTTTATGTTTTTCCCTCAATTTACTCATTTATTCTAAAATCTATGGAAAGAGATTCCATCGGATAATAATTTTCTTAGTTTTATCAGAAATAGGTTCATCCAATAATTTATTTGAATGATACTTTTTATAATCAAAATTTTATGTAGCTATTTTAATAAACTATTTAAAAACAATTCTTAGCTATTTAATTTCATAAACTCACGAGACAATAAGCCTTATATTTCTTATTTTTTTAGATATTTTATAGAGGAAATGTTATAAAAGAACTATTATATTTTTCAATGTTCTATCCAAATTATATATGGCTAGCATCCATGAATATTTTAAAAAACCTTATAATAAAAATCAAGATATCAAAATATATACATTATTTAATTTTTTATGACATTAATTCTATGATTTAATCCCATATATTTAATCCTTTGAAATTCCCAACATCACTAAATTTATCTTATATAAATAAGTATCAGATCAACTCATTTTCCATGATGGATATTTTTATGAAGATATCTTCCCCCATTGATTCTCCTCCATATGATTATTTTAAATGTTTGTATCATTTTATTCTCAGTTCATCTGGAATTTTTCAATGTTTTCATGTAGAGATTTCATTATAAATTAGTTAGTGAATGAAAGTCTTATAAGAAAAGATGGATTGAAAGGTAAGAATCTATACTAAAATCCACAATTCTTTTCCATGGATGGGAAAATGTTCACATTAGTAGATATGACTTATATTTTCAGTATACCAGCATTATCATATAATTTAATATTTATTCAATTTTCAATGTGGGAGATGGTTTGAAGAATGTAATATTCACCCTATTTTGGAAAAATCAATGCAGAAATTTTAAACAAATGTTGAAAATTGGTTGGTTCACCACAATAAGGTGATGCATATTTTTTAGAACAAAAAAATTAGATAAGTTATTTTCTTTTGTAATATCTTATGTTTAAGAAACTCTTTTTTTGTTGTCAATGTGAATGTAATAGACATGAATCATTTATCACATGATGCATGGACGTTTTTTCCTTTAGATTTAATGTTACTAAATTACAAGGAAAAAGGGATAAGGATAATATTAATGTTTAGGATATCTATGTTATTAGATTTTATTAAACTTGAGGAAGTTTAATATTAATAAATTTAATTGGAATTACATCAAAGTAATTCAAACTATATCTATGAAATTAATGTTCTTTCTTTATCTAATTTTTTTATATCACGTGATTATCATTTTTATGGAAGTAAAAAATATAAAGAAATAAGACGATCTGGTTAGAGAAAAAGAATCATACATTGGGGATGAAACTATTTTTATGTTTAGAGTAGTTTATTTTTCTACTAAGAATAGGTTTTTAAAAAATAAGAAATTTTTTAGTATAAAATATTGATTCTCTAAAAAAATTCTACAAAAAATTAAAGTCTTCAATATCATCACAAAATATATGGAACTCCATTGTTTAAATGTTAAGGCCATATATGCTGGATCCTTTTCTAAAATAGTAAAAAAAATATAAAGAAAATAAAGGATAGTGATCCTAGATTTGGTCATGGACCCATTAAAGTTAAGTTTTCAAATAAATAAATTTTTTAAAACTAAAGGATGATGTCAAGATGAAAAAAAATTGTTAAATAATGTAAATAAAATGTTAGTCATGATTTCCTTAGGGAGTTTCAAATGATAAAGTTTTAAATTTTGAAATATTCTTTATTATGAATGGTTAAGGAATGGTTTTCTCAAACCATGTTCCATATTAATAGAAACCATGAAAATTGAGGCAGTGAGGTTTTCCATGGTAGGTGTAAATATTTACACATAGCGTTCCAACCTATGATAAACCATGTAACCCATTTAAAATATGGCATAGGTAGGATGAATGATTTGTCTTAATCATATAGATATACCCAGATAACCGTGCATATTAGATTTTTTTTAATTTGAATATTTTAAACACTCAAAACCCTTTTTTAGGTTCCTGAAGGACATATAAAGCCCCATAAATATTTATACTTATAGTGGAGCTTCCAAGGTCAATTTATGGGGTCTCTACACCCTCCATATAGTGGATCAAATCTTGGAGAATGGAATTTCATATTATCTCGATTAGTTTCCTTTTTGGATTTTTGTTTCCCTACTCTCTGTCCTTTCCTCTATAGGGTTTCTTAGATCACCATCTTGGTTGGAGCATATAATACCCACATTTTTAGGTCTTAGATCTTGGTTTCTTCCTAGATCATTATTTTCCAATGTGCTTCAAAGTATTTTCCCTCTTAGTGTTTAGAGTTTTGAGATCCTATGTTTCGAAGGTAAGTGGTTCCATTTTGGTTGGCCAATTTGATTAACCCTAAATTTCATGATTTAATTTCAATTTTTTTTAATTAAATTCAATTTCATGAAATTTATTTCATTATTTTATTAAAAACCCAATTTCATTTAATTGAAGAATTTAGATTTTATTTATAAAGACAATTAGGAAAACCCCTAATTCCAGTGAACTGTGGTGTGTTTGGGAAATATATAGAAAATTATGGAATTTAAATTGTAGAATTTAAATTGGGTAATTGATTTTGTGAATTTTTTTCCAAATTAGTATTTAGAAAAAATAGGTTAAATGGGTATGATATAAACTCTTGGGTTTTGTCTTGAAAAAAGGAATGATTTCTTTTAAATGGAATTTTTATTTTTATATGGACAATTGTTATATTAAAAATTGAGAATGAGATTAATTGTATTTTAAGTAGTCTTAAAATAAATTGCTCGTCATTTTTTTTATTAAAGAACATGAAATCCTTATATAGTTAGTGATTTATTTGGATAACACTCTATGATATAAAACACTAATAATAAATCTATAGAAGTTTCATCCTCTACGAGATGGTGATGAGTAATCCTTTGTCTATATTCATGGGAATGTAGGTACAAATAATGTTGTTTCAACTATTTGGGTGTATGGAGTCCTGTATCCTAGAACTATCGTACCTTTACGTATATAACCATGTTTCTCTCTTGTTTATAATTGAAATATATATACATTCCAATATTTTTTAAACTATTTACCGCGCCTTCTAAAATTATTTAAATGGGTTTATATAAATTTGATTAATCCATTGGTTTAAAGTATTCCCATCATTTGAAATGTAAAGAATTATTTGTTGTAATTTTCTTTTGAAACTACAAATTTGAATATTTAATATTGAAATAATTATTTTATTAATTAAATGTGAAATCTTATTATGGAATAATTGGTGGGATTCTACTAAGAATTTATCTCACACCCAGCCTATTCCATCAGGTGTTTATTGACTATCTTCTTCCATGTTCAAGCATGGGGAAAACAAAACATAGAGTGGTTTTAGTTGTTAATAATTTGGATTAGAGAGTTGAGTCTGCTGGGACATGAGCTCTTATTTCAGTTTTTGGTACTTTTTATATTAATTTAAATTGTTTATGTATTTTTTCTTATGGTATAGTTATCCATTTTGAGTTTTTCATCTATACATAGTATCTGTTTTCCATAAATTCTGTAGTGTTTATGGAAAATTCATTCCCACCTTCTTTTTCATATGATGCTAAGTTCTAGTTACCAACCCATAGGGATTGAGAACACCCTTTAGGACATGTTAGGGATGGCTTGGTTATTGGGTTACCAGGGTAGCCTGGATGTATTATGACACATCTGAATTTTCAAAAGGAAAGGATATATCATGTTAATTATAAGGATAATTAGATTATAGTGATAAAAAAGATTCCACTTTGAGACTGTGAGAAGAAATATATTTTGATAATTATAAAGATATTGATATTCAATAAATTTCTTATTAAAAGTTTACTAAATTATTGGAAACATCACTATCTCATATAAGAGAGGGCATTGTTCATGAAGCTGCTAATGATTCCACTGATTCTCATATGAACACATGGTTTAATATAATTTAAATGAAAATAGAATTGTTTAATGTAGTAATTAATACACTTTATGGAATAATGTATATTTATTATAATATTAAGTCTAGTTTTAAATATATTATAGGAAGATTTCAAGATAAACAAGGTTTAAATTCACTTACGAAAACATCAAAGACACTTATTTAGACTGAAACAAAGTTAATGAATTTTTAATGGAAATCAATAGTGAAATTTAAAAAGATTAATAGTATTCTCAACTGGATAAATCAAATTGATTAATATGTGAAATTTTTAAGATCAAATTACTGAATAAATATTTATACAATTTCATACACTAAGGTTTCAAAGAATATGAACACTAATGTGGGATAATGTTCAATGACCATTGATAAGAAGGGATAAAAATTTAGTTCCTGGTACGTGTCACTTAAGTATGTGGTTGCTTACTAAAATAATAATTTGAGGTTTATTTGTAAGAAATAATAAAAAAATAGACTATTTTTCGATAATTCACCCTCTTCTTCAAGAATCTAAACTTTTAATAGGTATATCAATTGTTTAAAATAAATAGGTTCTTCAAATATTTTTTTCGAATTTTTTACTTTTAATGTTTTTTGACATAGTTGGGTTTCTATTTCATTCATGAAATTTAATCTATGTGGCCAAATTATTGATATAGTATTTTTTTAAACATTGAAAATTTATATTTAATAAACAATTTGGGGATTCTTAATTTTTATAAGAAGAATAACCATATTCATAATGATCAAATGCTTCCAATTTTTTTAATCAGTTTGAATTCTTTAGAGGATGAAAATCATGGGTTCATTCCTTTTGAAAATGATATTTCTATTATAATTTAAAATAAGAATAATATGGTGAGTGTTGTTTATGTTCAGAATTCTATTTTCTCATCTATTTTAGAGATAATTTTTATCAATGTCAAAGGGGTCATGATGAAAAAAGGAATCTAGAATAAAATATAGAATATATATAAAATAAATAAAAAAGTGATGAATGTTAATATATAAATTTTGATCTTTATGTAATAATATATCTAGATAAAAGATGTTAAAATAATTATTTCCTTGTTTACAAGAGTAAATGAAATTTTTAGCACTCTCAAAATTTTTGGTTAGAAGTTGGAAGATATTATGATGGTTGAGATGTGTCTATATATCATACCTGAAATATTTTATGCAATGGTTTGAAAAGTTGAAAAATGTGATCTATATAAACTTCCTCTATATAATCATTATAGGATTATTATTACATATGAAATATAAAAAATATCTACATGAATAATTCCTAGGATGACAAAAATATTTCCTTAAAGTGTTCAAATAATAAAAATCTTAGAATAGAAGATGTTTCAAAATTAGAAGACTCTCTGTATTAAGAATGTGTTAAAGGTAAATTTGATAAATTTGAATCATCTATTTCAAGAACTGTGAAAATTTTTAATGTAAAATATCATGAAAAGGTACCGTTGAAGTGTTTTTGATGAGGGGTATTTTAAATTTATATGATAATTTTCCAAATCTAGAAGAAGATGAAAATGAATAAAGTAAAGTTAAGGATAGTGTTTCAAGAAGTTCCTTAATGATTAAAACATAAAAAAATATTATTTCAATACAGATACTAATAATTTAAAAAAAATTAAAGATAAAACATTATTATCAATGATTGATTGGGGTTATAGTTGTTTGGATGATAAATATGATGAGTCATCCAATGATGATAGTGAAAGATTCATTATCATAATGGTGAATAAAGGGAAGTTCACAGGTGAATATAATATTAGTGATGAAATTGAGTAAGAGATAAAATTAAATATCCAATTAATATGGGAACCCAAAGAGTGTCTCCTACAGAATTAATATTTAGATAAGGGGAATAAGAACATGAATAAGGGTTTCCAACCATTTTTTAATAATAAAATTTCATATTGCTAAAAGTACTTCACAATGATGAATGAGATTAATATATTGGATATGTTAATAAATGAAGTGAAAATATTTAATATTGAATTTGAAATAGAATTCAATGAAAATGAAAGGTATCATGATCTTTTATAATGAAAATATTTCGATGAAGGAAATGTAATTCACAAGTTTAAATTGAATTTTCATAATTTTACCTATTAATGTGAGTGAATTTCAAGAAAGAGGTCATAATAGAAAGATAACGTATTAAAAAAGATTACATATTCATATATTAAAATATTCTATATTATTTTTTTGGGAAGGATGAATTATGGACACATGTGAAGAGAGTTAAATATTTAGAAAAATAAAAATATTCTAACTTTTTTTGATATTCATAGAGAACTTTTTTTAATGTTTAGAAACTTAAAAAATATTAAAATTTGAAAAACGATAAAAATAAGTATAGGACTAAGAAGAATTTTTTTAGGGTCCACAATAATTTATTTTTCACAAAAATAATCCATGATTAATAAAGAAAAGAAATATGTAAGATTTGTGTGAAGCTCTATAAAACATACTCTTTAATAGAAAAACATACTTTTTAGGGATTTTATTAGAACTACAGAGGATTTAAGAGTCTGGAATGAATGTGTGGGTTTAATTTTAAAATATGATATATGTCCATAGGTTATGGGATAATAAAATTGAGGTTAGGACCCCTGAATAAAATGATAAATGTTCAAAAGAAATCTAAAATTTATGGACTAAAGACTAAGAAAAAAAGATAATCATTAGAATAAATTTGTGAAAGGTGTGAAAAACAAGTTCAACTTTTTAAATAGTGAATAATTATTCAAATTTACCAATTTTTTTATGAATTACAGTAGTCAAAATCCATATATGAATAGGTAAAAAGGAAAGGGTATGGCTTTGATTATTGATGTTTCACATAAAGAACTATGAAAATAATATCCATGGATCCTAGATAGTATATAATCCTGTAATATGATATAATAACTATATTTAATGAAAAATGAACATAATTATAAGAAATAATTGATGGAAATTCATAATGGTGGGTCTGTCATAGTTATAGGTATTGTTTCAAAAATCATTAAATAAGGAAGTATAGAATTAAAGAACACATTTTTTGATGACATGGAATATAATTAAATAAGTGTACCTCAACTCTAGAATGAATATCATAAATTTTTATTTTTGAAGAGTGATTTTTTAATAATTTAAAATATGAAATAATTTTGATGAGAAAATAGTCATCCTGAGGAAATTTAAATCATATAGATGAAACTATAATGAAGAAGATTTCTCGTAATAAGAATAATGGATATGTTATCAATATATTTGATTTTTTTGACATCAAAGTGAAGGTAAAAAAGTTTCTACTAAAACAAATACTATATATGTAATATAATGAATAAGATATTAGATAAATAAAGAATAAAATGATGTTTCTATTTTAGGAAAACAACACCATTTTTATGAAAATGATGATGTTAAGAGTGTAAAGAAGGAGAATATTTTTTGGGACTTGAATCCTTTTTATGTTTACTTAAATTAAGCTATAATAACTATATTCATTAGAAATTTTTTTGTATAAGTTTGATGGGTAAATATTTAAATAGTGTAAATAATATCTCTTTTAGGGTAGTATGCCAATCATGTGTTCATTTATTCTAATGAAGATTAGGATATTCAGATGTTCATTGATGTAGAGGGGTTATTTGGATGGTATCTAATCTGAATCAATAATGTTATATTTTCTACAATTTTAGAGGAGTAAGTTTAACTTTTATAAGGATGAAACTTAGTATATAAATGTGTGGGTTCTCAGTGTTATATATGTGACTGAAGAAGATCTTTATGGTGTGAAGATGATGAGGCATAATAATTATTGATATTTGAGTATTTTTTATGGATTACTTGTACAATAAAATCTAGTTATAATATCATTTAATGTATTGTATCTTCATGTTAATATAAGTTATGGCCATTATGTTTCTATAATGTACATTAGAATAATTATTAAAAACATTTTAATCACATATAATTTTCTTAATATTTTGTATTTCATTTTTATATATTCATTTCTTTTAATGAATGTCAGTTTTGATTGAGTTTTAAAGGAATCAATTTCAGTGGTGTGTATGGTTCAATGTATTCATACTTTTGGTACACCCAATCAGGGAAGAAAAATACATAGGATGTTGGATTACACCATATAGACCCTCATAAGTGAATAGTTCTAGTGGATTAAAAGTTATATGTAATGATTTCATGATCATACAACCCTCATCACAACAAGTTGAATCAATGATCCATTTTTGACTAAGTTATTACTCAGGGAATATGAAACAGCTCATGTTGTTTTCACTATTTCCTTAATAATATCTCATTTTTAGTGGGAGTTGCTATCATTGGAAGATATGGAATCAGAAGATATAAATATTTGGGTAGGAATGTTTAATAGAATTTATTTTTAATTGTAGATAATAAAAATTGTGTATCATCTAATTGAAAATGAACAAGATACTCTACTAACTTTTCATTAACAATAAATGATGGAAAATAATGAATGGGGATGTTTTATATAAAGTAAATTGTACTAATCAAGACTTCATAGGCAATAAATTTTGTATTCAATATTTGTGATGTGAAAAAATGATAAATGGGATGAATGTTTTGAATTATATTTTTGAAAATCTAAAAATGACGAACAAAGTCATTATGATAAGGCAGTTATTCAGTTTGAGTTTCACTAATAAAAGACCTATAGAAGATCCTAGGAATGAGTTGAATATAAGTAGTGGAAAACATGAATTAGTTAAAGTAATATTTTCATAATAGGTAAAGAAAATATTATAACTATCTTTTCTACCATAGAGTTTGGATATGTTGGGGAATCTTGATAGTAGTTCTAGAAAAAAAAGATTCGGTATTTTATAATATATAGAATTTTATCCTTAATGAAGAACCCCATATAAAGGAAGTCCAAGCACCATCCAGTAGTGTACTCAATTCCTGTGGATAAGGAAGGCCAACTCAATGGATGATATATCCTAATAAACAATATATTTGTCCCTTATAATGTTGATTTCATTGAGTGAGGTGGGTAATAAATCAAGTTAATACCTTTTAAAATCAATTTCCCTTGATTTTGATCATGTTCACTTGATTTTAGGATAACTCATTTCTCTCCATTAGTTTCTCCATTTATGACACTAAAAGTAATAAAAAATAGATAATTACAACTGGTTCACCCTAAGAAGGATAATCTTGGAAAAATTCAAAGGATATTTTCTGATGATCCAAAAACCATATATTTAATTAATATAATTTTTTACACAATAGGGAAGTCAAAATGACACTATAAACTAATAATTCAAATAGTGGAGAAGGCTCATAGCCACTAATCACAAATAGGAACTCACTACTCCCTCTATGACTACACAAATTATCTTAAATTATATATAGATGTGAATGAAGAAATATAATGGTATGGACATCTATATAATATAATGAAATTATAGTGATTCTATTCTCTTTTAATTTATTCCTCCATCACTTTTAAATTTCCTAATATATCTTGAAGAACTAGTCTTCCTTTCTCACTGACATGCTCTCCAACCTTTTTTATCATATATCTATCAACCTTATCCACAAGGAAGAATCATTAGTAATAAATATATACAATTAACCATTATAAAGGGCCTTTAAAATATCCCTTAAATAATTCAATGATTTTATCCAAATTTTTTCATCCAACAAAATGGTAGTTGTTTGTGGCTCTTTTACTCTCAATTTTTAGTATGAAATAAATTAAATTTAATACCGTTCGCTTAATGCCGCAAACTTCATTCAATTTATACTTGAATCATAGAGAAAAATCATGTTCAATGATATAGAAACCATTAATGATTCATTTATGAATCATCTGAGTGGTAGTTTCTATATTGAGTGGGTCTCCCACTGAGACACTTGCTAAAACATTTTTCTTCCAAACACTATGAAATTGCCTATTCAATATCAAGAAAAACTTCCCTTTGAATCACCATTATTAATGTAATGTTGGATTTTTTTTATTTCACTATAAGAATAAGAAGCATTACCTCCATAATCAAAAGAACCCATCATCACAATTGGTAGGACCACTCACCTTTTGAAGTAATTATTTCTGTCATGTATAAGTTAACTTCAAAACTCTTGTTTTTCCCTCATTATTTCTTCCATTTATAAGTTAAATTCAAAATTACTATTAAAATTTAAAATAAAATTTTAGCCTATTGTAGTCCTGGTGAGATTAAAAACTTCAGGTAACAATATCATAGAACTCATATTTACCAATGACTTCTCATTATCCCACCATAATAATCAAAATTCCCATTTTTTGGTATCCTATTTCTCATAGGTAGACTTTCAAACTACCACAACTAATGAAAAATGGTAGTGGTCCTTCAAATATCAATTTTATATAAAATGACATTAAATGGTTTGTACACATTCTAACCTTACCATTAAACATGACCAACATCATTGAAACACCCACATTTTATCCCCATAATGTTTCTTAGAGGAACGAGAACACCACCATGGGGATAACCTTGAAATAGTACTTTAAGATTACCCATTTCAAATATCCTCATAGAAAAAGACATGAAGTTTAGAATGGATTTAAACTTTATTAAAATAAGAAAACACATTCACCTCTTATTTATAACTCCAACCATAGAAATAATTGTTAACAATCCCAAACACAAAAGCTTCTGAATAAACAATACCACCTTTGGATTTATTGACAATTACATGTCGACCTCATCAAAAACACGTGGTGATTATCAATCCTTTAAAGAGTAAACAAATTATTAATAAATTATAAAATCTAATATCCCATGAGTTGTTGATTAATTTTAGAAATAAGTGTTTTGAAATAAAATGCCATAATAACACCTCATTGAACCTTTATGCTTTACTCATTTCATCCCCTTTAATATACACCAAGATCTTGAAGAAAATAATATCTCCTTTCTTGGATTATCATATTCTATTTATATAGGTTCTCCACTCCTGATATTTATTCCTACAAAAACTATGAGTATATTTTGCCCGTTTTCAAGTAAACCAAAGAACACTTCCATGAAGATTCATAAAAGTTAGTTAGAAACACATGGAGTGATTTGGGGAAATAATTCATACCTTTATCAAAAATAAATTCACATGAGGGGGTGGGGGAATATATCTCCAATTGAAATAATGATATGGGTTTAGTTTGGATCTAAAATCTAACCAATGTGGTTCAAAATCTGTCTTAGGTAACACCTTTATAATGATATCCTCTACATGATTTTTGGTAGGAACATACTCTAACTACAAAACAATTTGTTTTAATTTATTTGGAAAGAAATGAGATTTAATCTCAATTTTTTCATCCTCATGTTTTGAATGTGTTTTTTATTGTTTGCACTTGAGTTTTTTCATATGATTGAAATAAGATATACCACTTTAATTCCAAAATCCTCAAGCAATGCTAAATTGATATATACTGAGTGAAAGATTGATTCATTATGAAATATTATTTCTCTATAGTGATCATTTAAATTTAATCATTATTTTTTAATTTTTAAATAAATAAAATAGATTCTAAAATAGATCACACCTCTATAAGAGACACTAAATATGATACCATTAATTTATATAAGCACCAATATCCTATACCTTTCTCATTATTGATATAGAGTTTGTGATAAACCCCGCCTCTATGATTATCGACCATCATTGGGAACTAATATAACCATGATTACTAGGTTTTAAGAGCTTTTTTTATCCCACATAGAGCATTATACAATCCAAAAATTGTTTTCTCATCATCTAGAATGGTAAATCTATTGGGTTTACCAATATAGACATAATTTTCATTTTTATCATAAAATAATGCTGGTTTTACATCCATGTGATAAAATAAAAAATAGTTTTACTCATCCTTATCTAAAAATGGTCGAAGAATTTCATGTTGAGAAACACATGAAAATTATTTATGAATTTCAATTCCATGAACTTAGGAAATCCATTGTCACGTAATACATGCCTTATTCTATGTCAAAATACCATATTTAATTTTTTTTTGAAAAACCAATTTGGATCTAATCAAATTCTAATTTTTTTATCCTTAAGAAAATTTACAATGTTTTATTTTTCTTAATATAGTTCATATTGTCATTCATAACCTTGAACCAACCTTAATCCATGGTATAATCATCTAAATATTTTGGTACCACCTAAGGGAGAAATGATTTTTATACCACTGCTTCAACTTTCTTATATGAATCAGAGCTATCCAGTCACACACAACATTATTATTAGTGATTTATACTCTACGTAACCCTATTCATAAACATCATATTCTTTTTATATTTCCATAATAATCAGATCTATCATCTTTTTTATCTCATATCTTTTAACTCCCCTTAAGATAAACTCATCTTTATCACCTTCCTCTTTACGATATGGAATGTTTTTTGGTGAATTCTTCTAATCCATAGCTGAAACCTACTCCCATGAAGTAAAATTATTATCACTTTAATTCCACATCACATCATGGATTTCAACCATTTTTTCATCCATTTAATATAATACTTATATTCCTTTCTCCAAGATGAATAACCATAAAAAATTCCTTCATCTCTACATTACTTAAACATTATTATCAAATATTTGTTTAGAATAAAACAATTAATTAAAAAATAAAGAAGTATTTTAGTATAGGATTATTTCCAAACAAAATATCCTATAGTTTATTGACTTTATTTAGACACAATAATGCCCAATTAAAGATATATAATGATGTTATATATTCTTCTTACTTATGATAATTAACTTGTAAGGATTTTGAATGATCATAGTTTGACCCATGTTATTGATGATTTGAATCCGTGTTTAAAATACTCTATTATGTTGAGGAGTTCTACGATCTGAATCATTATGAAGGATCCCATGATTTTCCATATATTCCTTCACCGATTGTTTGAAAATTACATATCATTAGTGGTGTGGGAATTTTTATTTTTTTCTAAATAGTTTTTTCTTCTTCACTTAGATATTGAGTAATGTGTTTGTATAGCTTAGTTTTTTGAGGAATCACCATCAACCAAGTCATCATGCTCAAACTGTCACTAAAAAACAAATACTATATTGTTATATAAAATTTATATGTTTTATTATCCCAAAACATCTACATGAACACGTTCCAATACCCTTGATGATTTACAAGTTTTGTGCTTAAATGCATTTTTAAATAATCCTCCCCTTCTAACATGAACAACATGTATGTGTATTTCCACATGATAGATTATAAAAATCATAATCTCCCCCAATATTTATATAATTTTCTAAATATTATTAGCTTAAATTCCTGAGCTATATTTTTTACTCCCAATTTTGATCATTCATGGAAAAATGACACCATTCTGTTATCCAATAAGATAAAGATTACCATTTTTGTATCCTCATTGTATAACATTTTAATGATCTGCAAATTTTAGAAATCACCATTTTTCCAAATTCCATAACTTTATATAAGTCACAAAGCTATGTCACACATAAATGATTGTTTCTATGACCTCCACTAGGAATACATGTTTCTTTCTAAGATATATTCCACTAACCTTGTCCTTATCAAAAACAATGTTTTTTAGTTATTTACCATTATCAAATTGAATAGATCAAACTTGGTTATATTTTATACTAGTGAGATGATCTTTATTCTATATCATTTTTGAGGTATGTCTTCTCTCCAAAACTTAAAAACAAAAAACCAGACCTGTCTATTTCTATCAAAAAAATTCTTTAATATTTTTCTAATCATACCATTTTTTCATTTTCTTTAGAAAATTATGAGTTTATATAAATTTTTGATTCACCCATTTATATCATAGATAAACAATTCCCTCTTGATATTTTAAAACTCACATCAATTTAAATTTTTTAAAAGTATCTATTGAACTTTCAAGATGTTATTTTCCTACTGTACGAGTCCCATGAGTCACTTCTCGTTAGACACAAGAGGCATAATAGGATTCTTTTTTCCCAAAACCGTTATAGGAAAACTATTAATAATAAAATACACAATAAGATGATGTAAATATGTTTTCAGGTCTTCTGTGTTAATTATATCTAAAAATATTTTCGTAATTGAGTGAAAATATTGAATGTGTCTCAATATTCTAAAGAAAAAACACATAATTATTTGTGTCATTTTTTCATCATTTTTTACTAGGTATGTAGCCTTTTTAGACTCTCCCAATACTATTTAATTCAGTGGTTGATGATTATATTATATCACATGGAATGGTTATATCCTTCTAATGATCATGCTCCACTATAATTTTCTATTTCTTTTTAAAGAACTAACTTTTGTAATTGGAATAATCTCATCACAAGTCACTCTAGGGACATGAATATATTTAAATAGTGTTAGTATCTTTGAGCAACCCAACACCAAGCTAGGTGTAAGAAAATTTCTTGATCCTCATAAATTCTTAACCAATACATGTATTTTTATTCATGTTCACCTATTCTTTAAATGCCTTTTTTCATTGAGTTGGTCAAGAAATCAATGATTTGATACTGTTCATCCACTTTGAGATTAGGATAGAATTCCTTTTTTTAGTATTTTAGAATTTCTAGATTCAATCATTTTAATATATTATTTCAAATCCATCCTTTATTATACCTATTACAGTGTATAGAATTTTCAGTCATGAAAATCTAAAATTCCCTTCTTGGTTTTATCCCCTTATTTGTGATGTTCTTTATGTTTGGAATCATACTAGAATTGAATATCAAATTTTCCCATTCCATCATCATTTTTAGCATCACTATCATGTTATAGAATATTAATCATGGAAATTACAAAATATTCTCCAATGTCTCTATAGTCTTCATCTTATTCCACTTCCGACTCATCTGAACTTCTACTTTAATGAGATATAATATTTTTCATATTAAAGAATTTTCAGTAATGATTTCCCTTACATTCCTCACGTATGAGATGATTCTTTATAGAATCTTCATCTTCATCATCTAGATAATTTTTAAAACATATAAGAATGACATAAACAACCTTACCACACCAAAAATAAGAAACTTAAATATTGAATTTGATTTTTCCATTTATCATATTGAGGCTTGATGAAAATAAAGACAACAACTCATTGAGTTAATATTTTTCTAGGCCATCTTAAATAGAATGTTTTTTCTTTACATTAAACATAATATCATGTGAGGTCTTTTTCACAAAAGATTTATTATCCTTATTTATCATTTAATGTGTGAATTTTTTATGAATTATATATGGAGATATATATTTTTTATCATTTTCTTCAAGATTAGATACCACCACATTTAAACTTGAGGAAGTCAACATAGAATAATTTTCAAGATTTTGATATCCTCGATATTTTCACCAATGCTCTGAATATATTTCATAAGATAATTTAGATTATCAAAAAATTAATCAATTATTTTAGTTAAGGTCATCCTCAAGTATTAAGATTTATTCCAAATCACTTTTATATTTACCACTCGACCATTGGAGTAAACATCATAAATATTCAATAGTTTTCCACACATTGAACGGGAGGTTTTATAGAACATTATATTGGTAAATATGGTGAGATCCCACTAATGCATTGACTGAATTTACATATATATATATATAGTTAATTGTGGTATCTTTTTGATAAATCCCCACATTCAATGGGTTTCTTCACCCTGAATAACTATTGTGATGTATTCAATTCCCAACACCCCAAAATAGTGATTCACCTTGTTATTCCATTATTTGAAAATGTTTCCACTAAAAAATTGTATTCTTTTATATTTAACCTCTTCTATTTCTTCCATGCTTATAGGAGATATAAATACTTCCTTGTAAAATTACATTTATTCCAATTATTGGTCTCATATCAAGGATATTACCTTGAGAACAGAGGTTGAATATAGAAAATATGAGGTAAAATGTTTCCCCTGATTTTGATCTTATTCATTCTATCGGTGGAAAAATCCTTTCACTCACCTAATTTCTCTTTTTAGGTGACTAAAATGAGTGAAACACATAAATAAATTTACTTTATTCTGCCTTATTGGGCTATTAAAAAATATCAAAATGATGGATTTCCTATAAGGAATATAATAGAGCTCACTGCTCCTATTTTTTTTTTAATAATAGAGTGATTACACTAAATCTCATAATTCACTTTAAAAAAATAAGAATGCTCATTACCAGTAATAAAAAATAGGAACTCGTTTATCCCTCCTTGAACATTGTGATATTCTTAGATTATATAATTATCCGAATGTACACCTAGAATAGTGTGTATATTTTTTCTAATCTGATGATATATCAACACGAAAAAGATCCCAGAGTTTATTCCCCCTTCTTCACATTTTAATTTCTCAATATATATGGAGGAAATAATCTTCTATTCCCATTTATATGTGTCGCTATATTTTTTTTGTAAATTTTGATATCCTTTATTAATAATGAAGAGTCATTAGTAATTATATTTCCACTTTCCATCATAAAAAATAACCATCAAAACCTCCCTTAACTCCTTCCATGATTTTTTCTAAATGATTTCAACAAAAAAATAGTAACAACTCATGGATCTTTTACACACCATATAATATATGAAAAAAAATCATTCAATCCCTTTGGATTAATGTTATCAACTCCCATAGATATATTTTTGAATAATGGAAATAAATTGGGTCCCATGATTTATGAATCTTTTATGATATATTCATGAATTATCTTAGTTGGAATATAATGATTTTGCACATATCCCATAAAAACACTCAACATAAAAAATTTATTTTGGACTATAAGATAAGGCCTACTCAATCACCAAGAAAAAAACTTTACAATAAAAATTACCCATGGATATTTCGAAATTTTTCATTTTACTTTAGGAATTTGAGACATCAAATCCATCATCCAAAGAAACCACCGTCACTATGGGTGTGATTGTGCCTATTATTCAATCACAAACTCTCATAAGTGAAAATTAACTTCAAAACATTGAGTAAAATGGTCAAAAACATATCCACATGGAATGGGCTGAGTTAAGAATTCAACATATATTCACCATGGAATAGAGGTCCCCTTAATTATCCACTTCTCATGAGTCCACCATAGAAACTAAAACACCTATTATTCGGGCATCCTATTTCTCACTAGAGAACATAAAACACACCACACCCAATATCATAGCATTGAGATCCTTCAGTTTCCCATTTTACATCACTTAATATCCAATGAGATCCACACCTACAACCATGAATTATAAGCACACCAGGAACTACCAAAATGACCATGTTTGATCATAAACTTATTTCATAGGGGAACTGTAAGTCCGCCACGAGGGTGGGGGGGCTATGATATATTCATTTCATACATGACCATTTTGGAAATCCTCATGAAAAATATTCCTTATGGTATAATGTGGCCATAATTTTTCTTAATCCAAGAAACAAAATCCTCCTATTCTCTACAAATATAATATTTTTAAATAATTTTTAGTAAAAAACCCTATAATTAATCCTAAGGGGTATTTCTTATTTCCAATTAAATCAATATATAATCCATGAGGTAATAGCTAGATCAAATTCTCTGGTGTAGACCCAACATGTTGGAGTTTTGGGAAAAGGGTACCCTTCAAGAACTATACAAATTTGTAATTATTTTTTTTATGGGAGTACAAATCCTAAAGATCAAATTCCAATTGTGCTATATAGGGAAGAAATATACTTTTTCATGACATGGATGTTCTATTAGGGTAATGGATGATTGATTTAGCTTCATCATTTTAGCCTGTATGAGAGTAGAGATGAATTAAAAATTATTTATCTAGAACATAAGGAAAAGTGATCTTCAGTAAAATGGGGATCTAGAGATTTTGGGGAAGGAAATATCAATATATATATATATGATAAATGGGTGTTTTATGAATTTGAACAATGTTAAAAATATCACGGGGCTATGGAAGAACAAAATCCTCATTAAAAACATGACAAAGAAGGTTAAGATAACTAATTGAGTATGGAATTTACACTAGGATGTGATATTCTCACAAGAGGAGTAAACAATTGAACCCTTTATTTGGCTATAAGTTTAGTTAGAGGTACAATTATTTGTTTTATAATATTAAATGACCCAAAATATTGGAATTACATATTTGGACACCTCAATGAAATGATTTTTATATATTATAAAATCTAAAGGAATACTAATGATTGATCATTTGGACATCATAATTTATGAAATTTATATGTTGTGGAAGAAATGGAGATTGTATTTAAATTTACATTGAAGGAATAATAAAATGAGGCTTTGGCCCCAACCTTTGAAAAAAAATTGATGGAATAATAAGGCCTAAAATTGAGAACTAGTTTATTCAAACATTTGGGGTTCTTTTTTTATTTTAACCATTGGTGGTTTTGTATACTTTATAAATTTCATTGGTGATTATTTAAAAAAATTGATTATATATTCAAAATAAAATATATGATTCTTTCAATGACATTAGTCAATGGAATTATATGATGAAAATTGATTGTGGAAATAATTTATTGTTCATTTTCACTAACAATTATGGTGAGTACACCAGATGAAACATACCAATTTTTTAGAAGAATAAAGCAATCAGTAATGAGAATATGGTTCTTGTTACCCCCACAATATAAATGTTTTATTGTAAGTATGAATCAACAATTGATTTAGAAGTCTCTGAAGGCCAGGTTTCACTCAAGACTATGTAACCGAATTTGGGAAGAGGAACACACTATGAGGTCATATATCATCTATATAATTCCAATATCTATTGTTGGGTGGGAACATTCATATGAGTTATTGTTCAATAAATGGCCACAACTAATTCATCTTAATGTATTCTATTCATTTTCCTCCTATTATTTTTTAAATAAAGGATAAAAAACCTCAAGGTTAAGAATATCCCATATTTTTTTCATATGTATGGTGATGAGAGAATCTTTTTTAGATAAGTGATGAATACAAGATACATTTCATAAGAATCCAATATGTTTTCTTCATCAATGGGGTTCTGTGGAAGTAATAGAACATAGAGGATAAATAATTTGAATAAAATGAATAGACTATTGATGTCTATGTTTATTAGAGTATAAATATCAGATGATCAATAGTTCTTGATAACTAAGATGGAATTATTAGAAGTATATACATTCATATATCATAAGATATGATAGAATATTGAAGAGAATCTAAAGGTTGAGTCTGAGCATCATAATTTAGGTATCTTTAATAAAGATCAATATCAAGAAGTATATAGTAACCTAATCAGTTGATGATATCAATAATATTTATAAATGAATTTTAGTGATTTGGGACTGACATGAATTTATACTCTTAAAATATAATGGAGAACCAAAGAGCCTATAATTTGAATCCATACTTACTGATGAAAAATAGTGGATGTCAGTATTGATTGAAGAAATATCTTTATTAAAATACAATAGAACATGAGCACTAAATGACCTACTGTAAGTGAAAAAAAGAAAGTAAAAATAAGTGGTTTTCTATTTTAGTGAAGATGTTAATGTCAAGAAAAATTATATGGTAGGAATAATGGTAAAGGTATTTAAATATAAATAAATAGTTGAATTATTTAAAAAGATTGTCATTGGAAGTTAAAAAACTATCCAGACAGTTATAATAAATTTATCATTATAAAATACCTAATTAGAATTGGTTGATGTAAATATAGCCTTATTTTAGGGAGAATCGAAGGATAAAATTTTCATGAGGAAACCTGATGGTTTCATTGAAGATGTGAACATAAAGTTGGGTTTTAAATTGAAAAAAAATTCTTTATGGACTTAAGCATGCTCTTAGGTAGTGAAATGTGAAATTATATTTATTTAGTTCAGAAAAAGGCTTCAAAAAATTTAATTTAGATCTTTTTTTCTAAAAGGATTGGGATAATTAAAAAATTTCCCTATTAATTATATATATATGAAATATTGTTATATGGACCAAAATTATGAAGGATTTGGAAGTTGAACTATGAATTTTACAAAAAATTAAAGATGAAAGATATCGGATGGGAAAAATATTTTAGGTATGAAAATTTTGAGAGAAAAGAGATCCAAAAATTGGTGTTATCTCAAATGGGATACATTTGTAAGGTAATGTAATGATTTTTGAGGTTCGGAATTATGTTTGTCTTGATATCATTGGATAGATAGTTAATATTTTTTATGGAATAATCATCTAAATTTAAGAGGATGTTTCACACAAACTAAATATCCCATTTTCATTCAAAGTCAAAATTTTATTGTTTGTTGTGATTTTTTAGGATAGAACATTACATTTGTAGTGGGAGTTTTATATAAATACTTTTTTATTCCAATAAAGTTAAACTAACATGATATAACATGGATTATTCATTATTTTAAAGTAATAGAATATAAAACCTTTTCCTTTGGGCTAGATGATCATTTTCATTGATATGTTGATGAAATTTTTTGGAAATTCAAACACTTAGAAGAGAATAACCATATTTTTGTTTACCTATAGAGGAAAAATAAAATGTTTTTTTGTCATTGATATAATTAATCATTACTCAAATTTAAAAAAAGAACTATATGTAACTCTAATGAAACATGGGAAGGAAATTGTATATTTGATCCATTTTGTTAAAGGATATTAAGAAATATTGGTAAGGTAGAGTTATTTTTTGAGATAGTTAAAAAAATCAACATGTATGAAAATTCAGTGTTCTATTCTAAAAAACATACATCCTAGAATTATTAAATTATTTTTAATATAAGGGAGAAAAAACATTTAGATAATAAAATGATTATTACCCACCCAAATCCATTAGACATGGTCAATAAGTTCATAAATCAGGAATGCCTAAGGTAATATTTTTCTTTATTGATGATAGGTTAAACCGAAGGTTATTTTATAGAAATCACTTTATATAAAAGAATCATGCTCTACATTCTTGAGTTTTGAAGATTTTTATTTGTTTTCTGAAACTAGTATTAAAGTGGGAGACTATAGTGATGTGAAGAAAGTTTTTGTTCATAAGATATAGGTCACTTTAATTATGTTCACCTGTTAATGGTCAGTCGAATTTTGAGGGATCTGTGTGCAAAAAGTGGAATCAAGATCCTTATAGATATATATGTCCATTTGAAAGTTCATTTATCCCAATGATTCTATGGATGTATAAACATTCAAAATTACAGAGGGGTTACCAAGATGATGTCAATAATGATGTAGTCATGTTTATGTGTATATAATTTTTGGGGACCAGTTTTAACCATTTACGTGTTTTAATATTACTATATAAATTCCTGGGACTTCAGTATTATAAATTTTGTTGAATAAGATATTAATGGTGTGAAGATAAATTGAAACATTTACAATAGATATATTTGAGGTTATGTGGATTACATAAATGGTAGTATAGTTATATTACCTTAAAACTTCAAGTTAATATAAAGGAAAGAAGTTTTTTTTCTCCCATCCACATAGGACTCCATTTCAGAATCACATTGATCTCTTTTTTTCTTTATTATTTTATAAACATTAAATATTTCTATTTCTATTTACTTTAATGGGTGTGAGTTCTTCTTGAGTTTCCATGGAACAAATGTTTTTGTTGAATTGATTGAGAATTCTTCATACTTTTTGTAGACCTTATTGATAGAGGATGTTATAAAGTATAATTAATTCTATTGTGGATACCATAAAAATTGATATGTTCTAGTGTAATTAATTTCTTATATGTTATGATTTCATGATATTATAAAAATCCTCCAAATATCCTTTTCATGTGACACTGTAAGATAACAATAAGAAGAATAAAACTATGAATTAGATATGGGAGTTGAAGAAAATGTTTTCTGAAGGTGAAATTGAATACCAACCCATGGATTTTGAAGAAACATTTTCATTCTTTACTCATCAAGAGGTAATGAATAATGAAATTTAATCCCCTCTCTTATCTTATTATTCATATTCATTTTTTGATGCGGTAGAAAATTGATCATAAATCCATTTATCATCGATCCTCTAAATTATTCACAAGAGGGGAAGAAACTATATAGGGTTACTAATCCCTTTAATTATGTTTTATCTAAATTTGGGACAAATATATTATTTAGGGGGATCATTTTAAAATGAGAATGATATGAGGTAAAATATATAAATGTGTGGTTTTTGAACTATTCTTATAGTTTTTGGTGAGTATGAATACAAGTAGATGTTTTAATAGGTTATGTGAATAGTTTTTTGAAAAGTGGGATAAGGTTTTATTCTCAAGTTGTATCAAGAGTGCTATCAAGGGTTATCAAAAGTTTATTTTTGAAATTGTTACAAATAGAATCAATGATTTGTGAATAGGTTGAATGTATTCCACTAATTTTATATAAACCATGGTATTATTTTTCAATATTCTTGTTTCCTACCCAGAGATATCTAGAATTAGATTAGAATTATTGAATGATGATTCATTTCAATGTACAGTGATATTGAAAGTGATTTAAATTCCTAATCTACCAAATATATACAAAGTGGGATACTGATGAACCAAATAAATAATTAGAAGATGTTGAGAACATAGGAATTTTTTTGAGACATGAGAAGAAGATATTAGGGTTTAGAATTATAAGATGATCCTTCGTAATATTGTAAGGAAATAAATTGGGGTTTCTTAAGGAGTGTTTTATAAATAATAAGGTGGAGTTACTTCCCAATGTGAAAGTAAAATTATTGTAAGGTGAGTCCAGATATCATAAAGTCGGCTTACATCATAAGGTAAAACTATAGACAATGTAAGGTGAGATTTGATCTTGGTAAAGAGAGTTATAGATTTTTCAAAGGTGAACTAAAATTTATCATGGTTAAATTAGACTTCATAAGGGAATCTTTCAGTTTATAACGTTAGTTTGAACAATTAAAAAGTGAACTTTGAAGCTTGTAAACTGTGTTTTACCGACTTATTAGAAATCACAGGTGAATTTTAATGGGAGAATATCTAGAATAAAAGGATGATTATTGGGATATTTTTTCAATAAAATAATTCCTATACAAATCTTTAATGATATAAAATATCACAAATAGGATTTATGATTCCCATTATGGGAGATAATAGTTCGCACCATAAAGAAGGTAGTTCCATTGTAAAGGGGATGAAGGAGAGATTTAGTTTTTTTGGATAATTGATCAATTACACTAAAAATAATCTTGTTGTTTCATAAATTATTCTTATTTCTTCTTGGAATGATGTAATTTTTGAAAAGCATTGAATGAAGTGGGATGGATAGAAATTAAGTCAAAGAGTGGTTGATGAAAGTAGGAAATTTAAATTAAATTTTCTAATTCAATTTTAAATGAGAGGTTATTACTATTGTATAAGATATATTAGAACATAGTCATTCATAGAAATAGGTAGAACCATTAATGTGAGATAGATCAAGTATAATAGTCATAGTAGATAATTGTACAATAATTTAGTGGATTATTCAAGAGAATGATAGTGTAAAAGTGTGTGCATTGAAGAAGAGGAATACTTGAACCATTTCATGAATAATATTAGGAATAGAAAGGGAATTTTAGTCAAGTGTGTAGGGAAATAAGGGAATGGTTCACAGATGTTATTTATAAAGAATAATTACATGATCGATTTATATTTTATAGAGACAATAATTTGAAGAGAAGGATAATATCAACCTGAAATAATTAAAATATAATAGTGATTTTTATGGGAGAATATTTTATGGATGTTTATGATGAATTTATTATACACTTGAATGCATAGATATTCCTAGAGTTTTGTAATCTTAAAGGATGATTATCAGAGACTTTATTCTCTCTAGTTAGCATGTGTCCTTTAGAGTACTAGATACTCATTTTTAGTAGTCACTTTTATACATCGAGTTTCCCATATTATTGTTTTCCTTTATGTGTGTGATTGTAGAAAATATATTACTCACTATATCAAGTTTCATGTGTTTATTATGTAACACCGTAATATTTTAAACTATATTTCCCTTTAAAACATAACATGTTCAACATATTATTTCAAACGCAACACCGAACTAAGGAAAATACCTTATACATTAAAATAAAATTATCACATATTACTATTATAATATATCCAATAAATTATTGTTTATAAAATGATGTAACCATATTGTAAAATCTAAGATAGAATAAAATGGAATCAAGTAGTAGAAGCCTCCCTTGTGAAAATGGTTTCTCCAAGATTGGATGTGATTTAGCCCCACTAGGGTTTCCCTTAAACTAAGACCAAGATGAACTCCAATAAATACAATATGAGTAAACTAATTTATGAGATATGTTAAAACTCATGTAAATTTCAATGATATACATTATAACATCTCGAAATGGGTTTAATATGTTAGTGACCCAAGCTATTTTGTCACATGACCTCCGGAATTCCTCCCCATATGCCAAAGGCTACAGACTAGCTGCAAGGGTCGAATATGTAATTTGGGGAGACCATAACCACTTTAGCAAATAATCACAATAGAATAACTCAATACAAATAGTAAAATTACAATAAAAAATAACCAAAATAATGGTACAGCCAATACAGACTAGTATCACATGATAAACCAAGAAAATGATAAATGACTAAAAACCAAAGCTTTAAATAAGGCATTCTATATAAGTGTCCAGTTTCAAATGTAAAACAAAAAATAATAGAAAACTAACAACATAAAAAGTGGTTCCCAAAAACACATCTATTTCCCACCCATTCTCTATCCCAACTCAACTATCTAACATAGAGATCCTGCCCTTAAATAATACTGGATTCATGATGTCTATTCAGGTACTGAATAGGAAGCCTGAGTAGGGTGTTTTTAATACTCAGTAGGATTCCACTAACATCATCTAAATCAATATCTAACATATAATAGTGTATATAATTCTATAACTAATAAAATATAATAAAAAAAGTTATCAATTTTTACATTAAATTGTTCTTTAATTAACCACATAAATTACTCGGGTTCATAATGTCACATGAACCATCAATACATGCTTCATCCCTTAACAAAGACAGAACCAGTCCCAATAGAATATCACATTTCATTACCTTGTGTGTTTTAATTAATCAAATCATTCTAGTTCACATTCAAAAAATAAGGTCATAGAGAATAAGTCTATCAACCCAAGGGTATTTGGAGTAGGAGTCCCTGTTCCACAACTCATGGATCATAGGTATACAAAAATATATTTTGGGATAAGAGTGGAAGTCTGGTACCCTATGGCTATTTGTAGCAACAACCCCTTTCCCCCAACCCATTCATATAAATCACATCAGTTGATTCCATATTTCTAACCACTCATTATCAATCCTCACAATTCATTATTCATCCCATTTCACAAATTCCTTCATCAAACATGCTCAAATTACATGTTAATAATTTTATCTTATCAAAAAACCCCAAGGATGGCAAAAAAATTTATATTTCTATTAATCACCATGTTTATAATTCCCATTTTATATCAAATTCATAATCATAAAGTCCAAAAAATTTATGAAACCATTAATTAATTATGCAATTTAATTATTCTAATTCAAGATGAGATTTATAAATGTAGAAATGGTAATTTAAAAAATATATACATACAATTATAATTAAAACTATGGGAATTGAAAGTTAGGCCACCTACCTCAAGGTCATTGATGGAAATTTGCTAAAAAAAACCCTAAATTGATGTGGAATGATAGAAATCACAATATCATAGAAAATATTAGAAATAAACTTAATATTAAGATAAAATGAATTTACATCCATCAAAACATGGATCTAAACCATCACCAATAGATGAAATCATACCTCTCTTCATTGGTAATGGGAAATAGGAGTATAACGACCCATACTTTACATACATTGTTGTTGCTTCAAAATTGAAAGCACACTTATTAGAACATATAACAAAACCATGAAAGGACCGTATAGGTATAGTGTCTTTAGAAACTATGAATCATAAACAACTAGTTTATAAATCATCTATGTTGTTTCTCATTTATTTCATCATATCTATAGTCCCTTTTTGGCATATCCTACTTAATAACCTTCTTCCTGAACTGGGGAAAGAAAACAGACAAAAGGGTGAGCTCAAATGCTCAGTAAGGGTAAACAAAAGAAATATCAATCACATCATAATCATAAGAACACAACATTTTGGATATTTTAACCTGAAAAAGAGATTATAATTTCATAACATGGGATAAATCATAATAGTGAAATGTAATCCCAATAATTATAAAATAAAACATGAAACTTTTTGGAATACACACATAATGATAGAGAGTCGTTTCTTATTAGTTAAGACTCATTGCCAAGACTATCTTAGCGGACAAATTCCATTTCTGAACCGAGTTCACTCCTCGTTTCAGTCCTGTTTCACTGAACCGATTTAATCTGTCGTTCCATCCATGTCTATCTCATGAGATATAAATATTTACCCAATGCATTGGAGGGAGATATAGGTCCCACCCATCTCATAATGATACCATTCTTATGTGTTCCACAAAATCATAAATCATACATCATTTCATAACCCATGTAATAAAAATGGGATTTTTAATCATCATGCCATCATAACGCAATCCATATAAGATAAAAGGACATCATAAAAATAATTCCATCATAACATAACCAAATCAATGTAAAAATAGAGATATAAACAGAACCCTATATTATCTTAGATGGAAGTTTGTTTTGATAAAACACTTGAACTCCATTCTTGAGGAAAATATCCTTTCTACTTCAAAAAAACAGTTTCCTTTCATAACATGTCATATAATTTTAAACTAAAACAAGTTGATTAAAAATAAACTTGAAATCTTGTAAATGAATCTTTATGAAAATAATGTTCTAAAAAATCCATTCATGTCATATAAGTTAAAAAAACATTCTTCCCGTAATTTGGACGGAGAAGTCAAAATGTATCTCGTACGAAAAAACGACAAAAGATTCCTTTCATATCTTTTACTAAAAACTCACCGAAGGGTAAAATTGGATTTAAAAAATTGTAGGTGTATGAAAATAATATTACATATTGAGGAAACATGGGTGTGGATGATAAATATTCCCCAGTAAATTCTAAAGTACAAACAATCTCAGATAAAAATGAGATTGTGAGATTTTCCCTTACCGTAGGTCCGATTTGCATCGTAAGTGTCCGAACCTCTTGTATAATGATTTAAATAATATAATTTACTTATTCTAGAATCATACACATTTTTATTATATCATATATGGTCATATTATTAGCTTCTTATTAGTAATATTTCATTGTTACTTGTTATTCGCGTGTTTATTGGCTTTTGTTCTTATGCGTGTTTTATCGAATAGATTCTTATTATTCTTTTTAGGTTATAGATACATCATTTCCAGAATGGTATTAGTGTAATATATATCATATTTATTCATTCAATTAATTTATATAATCATTATGCAATGAAGATCATGTAGAACGAGTCGCATCACATCGTGGAGACGGTATTCCGTACATATGGACGAGCGATGATATCGTTCCCATGATCATGGAATTGTATTGGAGTGTATGTATAATATTTCAGAATCAATATAACTTTAAAATAATCATATATAGTTATTATATACACCATTATACCCATCCAAGTATGGTGGTGGTGGAAAATAGATTACACCACGGCGTGGAGATAGTATTCCATACGTACGTACGCGCGGTGATTTCGTTTTCTATAAGATGGATAGATGGTGAAATAGGGTTGTTTCATAATTATAATAAAATATCAATATATTAGTGATACTGATTTTATTACTTCATAATGAAACAACTAAATAAGAAGAATTGGAAGAAGAAATAAAGTTGAAAGAATCGGGAACGGGCATTACCTCTTCTTTGAAGCACCTCTTGGAGACCTCCTTTTAGGGCCCTAAAATTGGTCTTTGAAGAATACCAGGACCTCTAGGATGTTTTTAGGGAAGTGTATAAGATAATTTGGCAGGTGTTGACCGAGATTGAAGGCTCAATGTGGTGTGAGGAAAAGATAGAGGAGGTGGACTTTTATAAGGGAGGAGAGGGGCACCTTTGGAAGAACAAAAAAATATTATTTTATTATAAAGTCATATTCAGTTTTTAATAGCTCCAAATTGATTTATTTTGAAGCTAAGGTGGGTATGATTCAAAATCCTCTCATCTAATAGAATTTAGACAAGTTTAGGTATATGTCCCCAGCCTTAAACCATACTTAATCTTCAGTTATTACAAGATTACACATTGAGGATCTTTTCGGGTTTAGAGTTTTAGAGAATCAGATCATAAAACTTGCATTACATTCCACATATAAACAAATTGGTTACATAAAGAAAGTATTCTTCATTCCCATCGATGGAAACAAATTTAAAATAAAACATGGATTATTTCTTGAAACTTCCTTGACACTATCATCATATCATGTACCTTTCCCTTGACCTGTGAAAAACATTTCAAAAAAACTTGGGATGAGCATAAAAAGCTCAGTATGGGTTATAAAAACATGGAAAGGAAACATGAGTTCATATATACATAAGAATGAAATCATACTTTGCCCATAAAACATAGGCACTTTAACATACCTCATAAAATCATGAATAAATCATAGAAATCATAAGACATAAAGGTAACTTGAGGCATTCATAACATTCTTACGTAGGGAGTAACCCTCTTGGTTACGTTTGGAATACCCATCACAGTATATTCCCTAAAATCTCTTCGGAGAAACCTTAACGTTTCACTCCTTCGCGTTACCCAATGCATTGGAGAGCTATATCGGGCTCACCCGCCCTTAGTTTATCACAGAACCACCCGTCTTCATAATAATGCCCAAGAACCATAACATAATCGTATCACATAAAACATGCATAAAGGAAACATTACATTTCCACATTTCAATCACAAGATATCAATACAACACAAAAACATTGTGAAAACCATTTTCAATACCAAAATAAAAGAAAAGTAAAACATGGTATTTATTTTTCTTTTAAAAAGAAGGTATGGCTTGTAGAGGAAGCCGAAACTCAAATAACGGTCACGACGGCAGAGAAGTCGTTGTCGCTGCATACGTACGAAAAAAACATTCCCTTTTGTCGTTTAGTAAGCGCTTCGTATAAAAAATATTCCTTTTGAATAAACATAAAAGTCAAAGGGGTTTATACACCGTATAAAATAAATTTGTGTATAAAATAAAATATGCCTCAATGAAAGGAGATTGAGACGAAGTCCCATACCTCGTATCCGACTTGACCCGACCATTCTTTAATCTCCTGAATAATAAACTTGAGTTAATCTCTACTTGATTATGAATCTTTTTCAAGTTCATTATTCCTTTTATACCATGTTATGAACATCATGTAATCAGTTAAGTTAATAATGTTCATTTTGTCGGTATTTGGTTCTTAAGTCAAAAATAGACTTCTTGCACTTACATGTTTTTAATTTGGTCAAAGGTTCGTTATATCCAGAATGATATTAATGATTTGGATAACATATATATCATATATATTCATCATATACATGTATTTATAATATTACATCACATTTAGAGGTAAGATATGAAATGCACCGTTCATGGAGACGGTAAGCCGTACGTACGCATGAACGCTACTTCCATTTCTATTTCGTATTTCTGGAATGGAATCATAATTATATAAGAGTATATTATAATTCCAGTATAATAACATATACAATATCATTAACTTTATCCTTTACACATCCCACATATGGTATTAACGAATCAAATCACTTTCAGGGGGCGGTAGTCCGCACTTCCTAAAATGAAGATATCGTGTTTACCCATAATGGAAACCATAAAGGTATGCCCAATATGAAAAAAAAACAGAAGCTTAAGGAAAACATAAACATATTATATATCATCTATAAAAATAGTGACATCATAATGGCCACCTTTGGAGGTGTTAAATGAGTATTGAACAATCATCGTTTCGGGAGGCAGAATTTCGCCATCCACGGAAACCGTATGTTCTTTAACCATTTTATGTAGTTGTGTGAGAGTGTAGCTCAAATAAATCTTATAACAACATCCTAGTATATTTAAGATACTGGTGTTGTTACAAAAGAAGTAAATAAAAAGAGTTTAGGGGGTTGGAGAAACAAAATAAAACAAATGAACATGACAGAAAGAATTACCTTTAAAAGTGTAACTCCTTTTGATTTGAGCCTAGAGGCTTCCTTTGAAAGGATTCTGCCCAAGGGGAATCCTCTAGGATGAGGAGAGGGATGTGGAGAGAGTAAATGGGCAGGGGTTGGCCGAGCCAAAGGCTTGAGGAGTGTGTGAAATGAGGTAGAGGTGGGGGCCTTTTATAAGAGGAGAGGAGGGGCACTTTTGGAAAGTAAAGAAATATTACTTTATTTGAAAATGTGTTTCGGTTTTAAAAGGTCCCACAATGATATAATTCGTGGATAAGGTGATAAGGGTTCTAAATCCACTCATCCAATTGGTTTTTGACATGTGTAGTTCATATATTTTACATTATCTTTCCATTTTATTTAAATCGTCAAATAATGATGTCATCGCTTCATCATTATTATGTCATAAATAATTTAATTTATTTAATGTCTAAAAAATATAAAAAAACTATGATGTAGGAAATCTTTTTATATTTCTAATTACTATTTATAATCAAAAATCTGATCTTTATAACCCCATGTAAAAAAATTTCGTTAAACATATTATGTTTGTGTCATTTTTACCTTTACATTAAATAAAAAGTAATTTATGTCATTTCCCAACCAAAGTGTCTCCATGGGGTCCCCAAGTTGACCCATGGCTTGTCTTGGTCGGCCATGACACAACCAATAAGGTTGGGACATGTGTCTAAGTCATTTCATATTATTAAAGCATTATTTATACCTTAAACTACCCTAATTACCACTAATCGCGATTAAGAACTTAATAAGTTACTATTCACCAAAAAATTATTATAAACTCATTGAACCACATTGTACTTCTTAATGACAACCATGTATGTCGGATTTTTGAAATTCAAAACACAATGATGGAAAAATTTCATTTAAATGGAAAATCAGTCTTTATAAGCACCACTTAGTGGTTTCACTATTCATCAAAAATTGAAGTTTTTCAGAAAATTACCAAAAAATCACCCTAAGCTATATTTGATATTACGAATTCAAAAATGAAGTCTATTTTACAAAATTAAAAACATATAAGTCACATTAATTAATTTAATAATTGATTCCCGCTGTCAGAGTAAATAGCGTGTTTTTATGAAACAATAAGTATCAAAAGATTGACACTAGTTTATGTCCAATTTCAAAGTGAAATTGATTCCATTGACCACCATTGGATTAAATGGTAAAAATATATTCATATTACACATTAAGACCAATTCAAAAGATAATCTAATCATATAAATAAATTAGATTAAAAAGCAATTTTGATGTAAAATGCAGTATTTTTCACTATTCATTAAAAAATGAACATTGTCAGAAAAATACCAAAAAAAATATCCAATGTAAAATTCAATGTACCAATCATAATGAATATGTTTATTTTGACAGATATAGATTATAAAATTATCAAAAGATAGATTTAAAAAGGGGTTTTCCATCATAAGGCAGTAAAACAATCTTTTAAGAATATTAGTGTATTCCATGCTTAAGATTGGATTTATTCTCATTTTAAGCCTCTAAAACACTATCTTAATCATTAATAGACATAAATAAAAATATCTATTATTCATTATATACTTGGGATGTTACATCATTCCCCCCTTTAGAAAATTGTGTCCCTGCAATTTATTTACTTATCGAATAAATGGGGGTACTTATCCCTCATTGCATTTTCAGATTCCCATGTTGCCTCTTCAATCATGTGGTTTTTTCAAAAAACCTTTACCTGGTGAATCACCTTATTACGTAACACTTGCTCCCTATGGTCAAGAATCTGGACCAGTTGTTCCTCATAAGATAGGTTCTCTTCCAGCTGAACTACCTCTGGACTCAAAACATGAGATGGATATGGCATATACTTTCTCACAATCGAAACGTGAAAAACATTGTGTACCTGAGATAAACTCGGAGGTAAAGCCACTCGGTATGCAACTGATCCAACTCTCTCCAGAATTTCATATGGTCCAATGAACCTTGGACTCAACTTTCCTTTCTTACCAAATCTCATCACACTTTTCTGTGGTGATACTTTGAGAAAAACATGATCACCTACCTCGAAAGATAGATCCTTCCTCCGGTTATCCGCATAACTCTTCTGCCTGCTCTGAGCTGTTCTCATGTGTTTCTGAATCAGCTGAACTTTATCTACCATCTCTTCTACCAATTCTGGTCCCATCAACTTCCTTTCACCCACTTCATCCCAGAAAGCTGGAGTTCGACACCGCTTCCCATATAATGCCTGAAATAGTGCCATCTGTATACTGGAATGAAAACTGTTATTATATGAAAATTCAACCAAAGAAATATGTTGGTCCCAAATTCCCTGATAATCCATAGAACAAGCTCGTAGCATATCCTCCAATGTCTGGATTGTTCGTTATGACTGTCCATCTGATTGAGGATGAAAAGTTGTACTGAAATTTAATTCAGTACCCAACGACTTCTTAAGGCCTTTCCAAAAGTTAGAAGTAAACCTGGGATCATGATCCGATACAATGGAGAGAGGAACTCGATGTAACCTAACTATCTCTTTAAGATACAAACGGGAATGTTGATCAAGAGAGAAAGTATCTCGTATAGCAAGGAAATGAGCAGATTTGGTCAAGCGATCAACAATAACCCAGATTGCATTATTACCTCGAGATGTCTTCGGTAATCCAACAACAAATTCCATGGATATATTCTTCCATTTCCACTCTGGCACTGGTAAAGGCTGAAGCATCCCTTTTGGTAACTGCCGCTCTGCTTTAACCTGCTGACAAATCAAACACTTCATAGTAAAATCAGCAATATCCCTTTTCATTCCATCCCACCAGTAATACTCCTGCAGATCTCTATACATTTTAGTACTGCCCGGATGAACTAAAAACGGTGAACTATGAGCTTCACATAACAACTCTCTCTTCAACTGTGAATCACAAGGCACACACAATCTCTTCCAAATTTTAAACACAATCATTATCAATGTTTAATTCAGGCTACTTACCTTTCTGAACCAGCTCTACCTTTTTCTGCAACTCACTGTCCTGCTTCTGTGCTTGCTTGATTCTATCTGATAGAGATGATCTCACTGATACCTGAAACAAAACAGAAGGACTTCTTGCACCAACAACTTCTATGCCAAAGTTCATCAAATCCTTAACCAAAGGATCATGTTCCAAATGCAACATTGTTAATGAAGCATTACTTTTTCGACTCAAAGCATCAGCCACTTTATTTGCTTTTCCCGGATGGTAATGAATTGTACAATCATAATCCTTGATTAATTCTAGCCATCTCCTCTGTCTCATGTTTAACTCTTTCTGAGTGAATATATAATTTAAACTTTTGTGATCGGTATATATTTCACACTTTACTCCATACAAATGATGCCTCCAAATTTTTAAAGCAAAAACAACAGCAGCTAATTCCAAATCATATGTAGGGTAATTTACCTCATAAGTTTTCAACTGTCGTGAAGCATAAGAAATTACCATATAATTCTACATTAGGACGCAACCAAGTCCTTTCAATGACGCATCACTATATATAACAAACTCACCATTCTTGGAAGGTAGTGCCAAAACTAGATCATTCACCAATATTCTTTTCAATTCCTGAAAACAATCATCACATTCTTTTGTCCAGATAAACTTAACACCCTTCCGAGTTAGCTTAGTCATTGGACTAGATAACAATGAAAAATTTCTAACAAACCTTCGGTAATAGCCTGCCAAACCAAGGAAGCTACAAATCTTGGTTAAATTTGTGGGTCTTGGCCATTCTTCCACAACTTTTGTTTTTGCAGGATCAACAGTTATTCCATCTTTAGAAACAATGTGACCAAGGAAAGAAATTTGTTGCAACCAAAACTCACACTTTCTTAATTTCCCATACAGTTTCTTTTCTTTTAAGGTTTGCAAGATAACCCTTAAATGTCTTTCATGATCCTATTTACTTATAGAAAACACCAAAATATCATCAATGAAAACCACCACAAATTTATCCAAGAACTCATGGAAAATTCTATTCATTAAGTCCATGAATACAGCAGGTGCATTGGATAGCCCAAAAGGCATTACTACAAATTCATAATGGCCGTATCTCGTACGGAACGCGGTCTTCGGAATATCTGCCTCCTTTACCTTCAGCTGATGGTACCCCGATCTCAGGTCAATCTTTGAAAAAAACTGAGCTCCCTGGAGCTAATCAAACTAATCATCGATATGAGGCAAAGGATATTTGTTCTTAACAGTGATATTATTCAAGGATCTATAATCAATGCAAAGTCTCATAGAACCATCTTTCTTTTTAACAAATAAAATAGGATCACCCCATGGTGAAGTGCTAGGTCTAATGAAACCTTTCTCTAATAAATCTTGCAATCGCTCCTTCAACTCTAAAAGTTCAATTTGTGCCATTCGATAAGGGGGTTTTGAAATTGGCTTAGCATCAGGAACTAAGTCAACAGTAAACTCAACTTCCTAATCTGGTATTATTCCAGGAAACTCATCAGGAAAAACATCAAGATACTCATTTACCACTGGCACATCATTAATCTGAACAGTTCCTTTATTTTCAACGACGTGTGCAAGGTAACATTCATTTCCATCTTTTACAAGTTTCTCAGCCTCTTGATATGTTATCAAAAGTAAGGGTTCATTCTTGTAAACAAACTGAAAGTATTTCTGAAAAGAAACTTCTTTAGCTCTACAGTCAATCTTAGCATGGTAAATAGAGAGCCAATCATTACCCAGGATAACATCAAACTCTACTAGAGGTAGAACAATAAGGTTTGCAAGTAGGTTCTTTCCATAGATAAGGATAGGAAGATTCTTATAAATTATTTTTGCCTCAACATTTCCCCCAGGTGTTTTTACCAAAAGTTCAGGAGTCATTTCTTGAGATGGTATTCCCATTTTACTAAAAAAGGTTTCAGAGATGAAAGAATGTGTAGACCCCGAATCAAACAACACACTGGCATAATCTGAAAAAACAAACAAAGTACCTGATACAACTTCATTTGATGGCCCGACATCTGCTGAAGTAGTTGCAAAGGATTTCACCACCCCTTTCTGCTTGTAGTCTAACTGCTTCCCATCACTCAAGCTCTTTGCCGGACACTCGTTTGCATAGTGACCCATCTCATTGCACTTATAGCATTTCACTAACTGTAAATCAAATTTGGTCTTACCTTCACCTTGATCCTTTTCAGTGCAATCATAAGCCTTATGTCCCATCTTACCACATCAGTAGCACTTTCCAGAATTCAGAAGACATTCCCCAGCATGCCTTTTTCCATATTTATCACAAACTGGAAACTTAGTTTTCTTACCATCAGACTTTTTTGAAGAATTCTTACCTTTCTCCTGCCACCTCGGTCTCTTCTTCTGCTAGTTGTTATAGAAAACATGGTCATCGGCAAACTCCATTTCCACCTTCTCAGCACATCGAACAAGCTTTTCATAACTTTTAAACTCACGAGAAGCTAATTCCCTTCGATATTTTGGATTTAATCCTGAGTAAAAACGATTGATTTTACTATCAAGGTTTCGGATAAAATTTTGAGCATACCTTGCCAATCGAGTGAACCTTTCTTCATAGGCAGCCACTGAGTCTTCTTCTTGCCTCAATTCCATGAATTGCTTTTCCATCCTAAGTCGAACAGCCTTAGGAAAATACTTCTCAAGAAACATACCTTTGAATTCATCCCAATCAAGAGCATCAATCTCATCAGCGTCCCTGATATTTTTAACCATCGACCACCACTGATCTGCCTCACCCTCCAAACGGTAAATAGCAAGACTAACCTTTTGATTGTCTGAATACCCCATGACATTGAAAATCTTTTCCAGTGCTTTAATCCACCCTTTAGCTAGCACAGGGTCAGATGATCCTCTAAATGATGGGGGATGTTGCCTCATGAAATGTTTCACCACTGACATGTTCCTCTGCGGTTGATCTGGCTGATCTCGTGCATGGATACCACCACCATTTATAGCTTGAGTCAACTGCGCCATTACTACAACAAACAGTTCAGTTCCAATTCCAACCATCTCAGGATGCTGATTCGGAAGGTTATTTCCTTCTGTATGCCTTCCTAGAACTGCTTCCCTGTTTCCTCTACGGAAAACCATTCTGAACAAACATGTCTTAGATGAAGCAACATGGTAATCTTAAAATGCTATATCATTTCAAAAAAAAAATTGGATAATCATTTAATAGAATTCTAACTCCTAAAGTTATCTAAACCGACCTCTGATACCAACTATAAAGCCCTAGCCTTAAACCTTACTTAATCTTGAGTTATTACAATATTACACATTGAGGATCTTTTCGGGTTTAGAGTTTTAGAGAATTAGATCATAAAACTTGCATTACATTCCACATATAAACAAAGTGGTTACATAAAGATAGTATTCTTCATTCCCATCGATGGAAACACATTTAAAATAAAACATGGATTATTTCTTGACATTTCCTTGACACTATCATCATATCATGTACCTTTCCCTTGACCTGTGAAAAACATTTCAAAAAAACTTGGGATGAGCATAAAAAGCTCAGTATGGGTTATAAAAACATGGAAAGGAAACATGAGTTCATATATACATAAGAATGAAATCATACTTTGCCCATAAAACATAGTCACTTTAACATACCTCATAAAATCATGAATAAATCATAGAAATCATAAGACATAAAGGTAACTTGAGGCATTCATAACATTCTTACGTAGGGAGTAACCCTCTTGGTTACGTTTGGAATACCCATCACAGTATATTCCCTAAAATCTCTTCGGAGAAACCTTAACGTTTCACTCCTTCGCATTACCCAATGCATTGGAGAGCTATATCGGGCTCACCCACCCTTAGTTTATCACGGAACCACCCGTCTTCATAATAATGCCCAAGAACCATAACATAATCGTATCACATAAAACATGCATAAAGGAAACATAAAATTTCCACATTTCAATCACAAAATATCAATACAACACAAAAACATTGTGAAAACCATTTTCAATACCAAAATAAAAGAAAAGTAAAACATGGTATTTATTTTTCTTTTAAAAAGAATGTATGGCTTGTAGAGGAATCCTAAACTCAAATAACGGTCACGATGGCAAAGAAGTCGTTGTTGCCGCATACATACGACAAAAACATTCCCTTTTGTCGTTTAGTAAACGCTTCGTATAAAAAAGATTCCTTTTGAATAAACGTAAAATTAAAAGGGGTTTATACACCGTATAAAAGAAAGTTGTGTATAAAATAAAATATGCCTCAATGAAAGGAGATTGAGACGAAGTCCCATACCTCGTATCCGACTTGACCCGACCGTTCTTTAATCTCCTGAATAATAAACTTGAGTTAATATCTACTTGCCTATGAATCTTTTTCAAGTTAATTATTCCTTTTATGCCATGTTATGAACATCATGTAATCAGTTAAGTTAATAATGTTCATTTTGTCGGTATTTGGTTCTTAAGTCAAAAATAGACTTCTTACACTTACATGTTGTTAATTTGGTCAAAGGTTCATTATATCCAGAATGATATTAAAGATTTGGATAACATATATATCATATATATTTATCATATACATGTATTTATAATATTACATCACATTTAGAGGTAAGAAATGAAATGCACCGTTCATGGAGACGGTAAGTCGTACGTACGCATGAACGCTACTTCCATTTCTATTTCGTATTTCTGGAATGGAATCATCATTATATAAGAGTATATTATAATTCCAGTATAATAACATATACAATATCATTAACTTTATCCTTTACACATCCCACATATGGTATTAATGAATCAAATCACTTTCAGGGGGCGGTAGTCCGCACTTCCTAAAATGAAGATATCATGTTTACCCATAATGGAAACCATAAAGGTATGCCCAAAATGAAAAGAACAGAAGCTTAAGGAAAACATAAACATATTATATATCATATATAAAAATAGTGACATCATAATGGCCACCTTTGGAGGTGTTAAATGAGTATTGAACAATCATCGTTTCGGGAGGTAGAATTTCGCCATCCACGGAAACCGTATGTTATTTAACCATTTGATGTAGTTGTGTGAGAGTGTAGCTCAAATAAATCTTATAACAACATCCTAGTATATTGAAGATACTGTTGTTTTTACAAAAGAAGTAAATAAAAAGAGTTTAGGGGGTTGGAGAAGCAAAATAAAACAAATGAACATGAGAGAAAGAATTACCTTTAAAAGTGTAACTCCTTTTGATTTGAGCCTAGAGGCTTCCTTTGAAAGGATTCTGCCCAAGGGGAATCTTCTAGGATGAGGAGAGGGATGTGGAGAGAGTAAATGGGCAGGGGTTGGCCGATCCAAAGGCTTGAGGAGTGTGTGAAATGAGGTAGAGGTGGGGGCCTTTTATAAGAGGAGAGGAGGGGCACTTTTGGAAAGTAAAGAAATATTACTTTATTTGAAAATGTGTTTCGGTTTTAAAAGGTCCCAAATTGATATAATTCGTGGATAAGGTGATAAGGGTTCTAAATCCACTCATCCAATTTGTTTTTGACATGTGTAGTTCATATATTTTACATTATCTTTCCATTTTATTTAAATCGTCAAATAATGATGTCATCGCTTCATCATTATTATGTCATAAATAATTTAATTTATTTAATGTCTAAAAATTATAAAAAAAAATATGATGTAGGAAATCGTTTTAGCTTTCTAATGACTATTTATAATCAAAAATCTGATCTTTATAACCACATGTAAAAATTGTTTTCGTTAAACATATTATGTTTGTGTCATTTTTACCTTTACATTAAATAAAAAGTAATGTATGTCATTTCCCAACCAAAGTGTCTCCATGTGGTCCCCAAGTTGACCCATGGCTTGTCTTGGTCGGCCATGACACAACCAATAAGGTTGGGACATGTGTCTAGGTCATTTCATATTATTAAAGCATTATTTATTCCTTAAACTACCCTAATTACCACTAATCGCGATTAAGAACTTAATATGTTACTATTCACCAAAAAAATTATTATAATCTCATTGAACCACATTTCACTTCTTAATGAAAACCATGTATGTCGGATTTTTGAAATTCAAAACACAATGATGGAAAAATTTCATTTAAACGGAAAATCAGTCTTTATAAGTACCACTTAGTGGTTTCACTATTCATCAAAAATTGAAGTTTTTCAGAAAATTACCAAAAATTCACCCTAAGATATATTTGGTATTACAAATTCAAAAATTAAGTCTATTTTACAAAATTCAAAACATATAAGTCACATTAATTAATTTAATAATTAATTCCCACTGTCAGAGCAAATAGCGTGTTTTTATGAAACAATAAGTATCAAAAGATTGACACTAGTTTAAGTCCAATTTCAAAGTGAAATTGATGCCATTGACCACCATTGAATTAAATGGTAAAAATATATTCATATTAGACATTAAGACCAATTCACAAGATAATCTAATCATATAAATAAATTAGATTAAAAAGCTGTTTTGATGTAAAATGCAGTATTTTTCACTATTCATTAAAAATGAACATTGTCAGAAAAATACCAAAAAAATATCCAATGTAAAATTCAATGTAACAATCATAATTAATATGTCTATTTTGACAAATATAGATTATAAAATTGTCAAATGATAGATTTAAAAAGGGTTTTCCATCATAAGGCAGTAAAACAATCTTTTAAGAATATTAGTGTATTCCATGCTTAAGATTGGATTTATTCTCATTTTAAGCCTCTAAAACACTATCTTAATCATTAATAGACATAGATAAAAATATCTATTATTAATTACTTACTTGGGATGTTACATTAGGTTTCTATTTTAACCTTATCATTTTGACTTCACTTTAAGTTAGATAATTTAACTTTTACCGTGTCTTCTTGTTTTCTTACACTATAAAGTTAATAAACTTACTATAACAAGCCAAACGAACCCCAAGTTGTTTATTATTAATATATATAACCTTAGATAAGAAATATTTCCGAACCATAGACTTTTAGGAATAAAATAACAATTAATAATATAATATTTGTTTTAAAAACTATTTTATGTCAATTTTGACACAGTTTTGTAATTGTTTTTTTGTGAAAATCATAAAAGAATTATTAGTTCCAAAAAAGTTAATTAAATCAATACTAACATGTCATATTAACCTATAAAATTATTTTAATTAATAAAAAGTCTCCGATTACATTTATTTTGGGTATTTATAACATCAATATGCCAATATTTCATTAATAATATAATTATTGCATCATCATTGTGTCGCAAATAAATTATGTTATTTAAAATATAAAAATTACAAATAAAATACCATTATATAGGAAATATTTTTATCTTTATAATGAATATTTATATTTGAATTTATCTTATATATAACCCAATATTAAAAATGATTTACTTATTAAACTTTCATTTTAACTATTTTAACCCTTCTTTAAATAAATTAATATTAAATGTCCTAATCTAATCCAATTGGGCCTAAATGGTAATATTTTATTCCTAAGGTTGCTTTTGGTCGAATTACACTTATCCAATAGAATTAGGACATCTGTTAGGGTAATAATAATATCATTTTTACCCTTAATTACCCTATTTACTTTTAACCGTAGTAAATAAAAGTAAAAAGTTACTATTCACAAAAAATTATTTTCATCTCATTGAACCACATTTTAATTACTAACATCAACATTGTCTCTCGGATTTTTGAAATTCCATTCACAAAAGCGGTAAAATTAAGTTTTATGTAAATTTGCAAATTCTCCTAGAGGTGGGTAAAAGAGGGTCAAAAGTTCAATAAAATTTTTATATATCTAAAATTATTATAAAATGACTCCAATGAATTGAATTGAACTTATATAGGTATTATTTATCAATTTTTAACTAAAATAAATTTAAATAAAATAAATAATTATTTAAATAAAAAGTCTGTTTTTTAATAGTAACCCAGTGTTTTCACTATTCATCAAAAATTGAAAGTTTTCAGAAAAATACCAAAATATTACCCTAGGCTAATTTCGATATTCCGAATCCAAAAATGAAGTCCATTTTGAAAAATAAAATTTATAAAATTCAAAAATTTGTTATTACTATTCATAACGGCTTGTTTTAATAATATTTTAATAGCATATCGTTGTTTAGTGAAACTCGGTATTACGTACAACACAAGCTATCGAGGAAGGCCGCGATTGCGTGTAAAGCAATCCAAGCTAGTGTTGTGTGTAGTGAAAGATTCCATTGATGATTTATAAAACATAAAAACAAAATATTTCTCATAAAAGTCTCGGGTGTTACAAGGAGAGAGATAGATAAAAAACCGGGGAAGAAAACACATACCGTAGAGGAGATGATCCTTTGATTGGATCTTTGATTATTTAAGAATGGGGTATTAAGAGAATTTAAATATTATACGAGGCCTCCAATTTCTTGGAAATAGGTTTAGGATAATTGTGGTAGAATATATCTTAATACTGGGGTTTATGGGGTTTTCTATAAAGTTTTCATATAAACAAATCCAATGTGCACATATACCTGGGCTAAGGTGCACAATTTTGAAAACTATGTGTCCTAACCTTGTACCTCTTCTAAGCGGTATACAGTTTCCACTATATGGGTGATTGGTTTAAAAAACTATAAATTAACCATGAAATTCCCCTCTATCTAGGAATTCCTAGTTTGCTAGGGGTCGCTGCATGGTTGGGGAAAATAGTCCACTAACCACAAACAACAAATTTTTCTTCCAAAAATTTCAAATTTCACCTGAAAAAAATCCAAAACAAAACCCACATAAGGTATAAAAAAATAAAGGAAAAAAGAGTACATGAAGATAATCAGTAGTCAACTCTAGAAAATGTAAGGATATTACAATATCCCCACCTTATAACAACTATTCATTAAGTTATACTCCCAAACATCTCTATGATTTTGGGTAAAAAAGATTGGGCCACTGAGCCTGTAAATGTACTTTTACATTCCATATTTCCTACTGAACATGACCATGTTTCCATAATACCTAAACTATCATCACGATCATTCCACACATCAATTTATCACTATGAACCATAACACATATTAGAATCTTTTCAAAGTAATCATTAGTCAAAATCTCAACATCATCCACATCGATAACCTAGTATTGGTCAGGGTGACACTGCTGAAGGAACGACACATAAAAAACACCATTCATAACATTGTACTTTTATGGATGAGCCAATCGGTATGCCACAAATCCAATTTATTCCATGATCTTTAAGGGTCCAAAAATCATGGGTTCCAACTTTCCCTATCTTCAAATCATACAGTGACCCAGTCTAGGGGACACTCGAAGGAACAAATGATCACCCACTACAAACTCAATGGGTGATCGACATTGATTCGAATAAAACTTCTATCTACTCTAATCCATAGCCTTGCATTTTTTAATAATCTAAACCCTCTAAAATTTCTCTTATACGAGACTTGGTCCCAACAACTATGACTTAGCTGCCTCCATACAACATAGAGGTGATCCTCATGGCCTACCATTAAGTTCCCCACATGGTTTCATCTGAATAGTCACCTGATAATGTTTTTTATAGGAAAAATCAACAAATACAATGTTATTCTCCCAATACCCATTAATGTCTACGAAAAATGACCAAATGATATCCTCCAATACCTGAATAGTATATTTTTGACTTTCTATCTATATGTGGGTGGAAATCCGTACTTAAAAAAACCTACATACCAAGTGATTTATGAATTCCTTTCCAGAAGCACGAAGTGAAACATGAGTCATGGTCCAAAAATATGATCTGTGGCAACCCATGTAGATGGACTATCTACCAAACATAAAATTCCTCCAAAATATCTCTTGTGAGAGTCTCCCGAGTAGTCAATAAATGTTATTCTATCATTAATTGGTCCACATTCACCCAAATATCTTCTTTCTTCCAAGGATTCCACAAACAATCCACAAAAACGTTTATTGTAACACCATCCCACTTCCATTCCAGAATGGGAAATGATTATAGTAAACCACTAGTTCATTGATTCTTAGCATCCACCTATTGATATGTGTAGCATCATATCAAAAACCCTAAAATATTATTTTTTTCATGCCTGACCAACAATACTATTGATGTAGGAAATGGTATATTTTTTTCAAACCTGGATACACCACCCACTTTGAGGAATTAAATTCATGCATTAGCCCCTCTTTCATACTCATAGGCATAACAACACAATTTAAAAAATAGATGATATCATCCTCAAAGTAGTCCAATTGGAAGGTGGATCCCACTTTCAAGGCTTTCCATCAAGGATAAACACTCTATATCCTAATAATACCTCTCCCTAATATGGGTCATATCTGTGGACTCAACAGATAATGATAAAAGGGTCATATACTCCTAGCCCACCTGAACCACAATATGCATCTCTACTATTAAGGTAATAATCTTCCACCCAAAATTATACAACAATACTACCAGAGTATTAGTTTTCATTCTCAAAATATGATTAAAAACGTTTCCCTTCCCAGGTGTATATACCAACTCAAAAGAAAAATATTACATACACTAATCCCATCTCCTCTACTGGAGATAAAAATCTCATTAAGAAAAGATATTCTTTAAAATCTTTTTATTGGTAAACATAGTAAAATTTCCACCCAATATGTAATGCTACCAAGACCTCAAGTCATAAACCAAAATAGATAACTTTATGTCATGCGTAGAGTAATTCCATTCATGTGGCCACATCCTCCATGAACCATATCGTACAACTCAATCCCCATGAATCATTAATTCTCTATGTCTAGCCTGGAAACGTAAAAAAATACCATATAATACTCCCCTGGATCAAGTAGGATCAAGATAGAAGTGGTATTCAAATTCTTATTTAACTCATTAAAATCATTCTCACATTCCCCAGACCATTAAAACATAATAACTGTCTTGGTTAAGGCCAAAAGCAGTGATTCCAAGTGGGAGAATATCGAGATGAACCTCTTATAATAACACGCTAAACCCAGAAGCTATAGGTATCAAAATATTTCTTAGGACACTACAATGTAATCATTTCCTACACATTCTCTTGGTCCACTAACACACTTTTCTCTAAAATGATGTGACCCAATAAATGTACCTAATCGATTATGATATGAAAATTAGATATCTTGGTGTATAGTTGATGATATCTTAGTGTATTCCTGATGATGTAAAGAGGTAGAGACTTTTCACCATGAGTCTTGGAGTACACGAAGAGGTCATCGACAAAAATAAATACAAAACGATCTACATATGGGTGTAAGATTCGGTTAATCAAGTCCATTAACACAACATGATAATTCGTCACCTAGAATAGAATCATGAATAAATCATATTGGCCATACCTACTATTGAAAGAAGTTTGTGGTATATTTGAAGGTATAACTCTCAAATGATGATACCTTGATCTAAAATCAATATTAGAGAAAACATAAGATCTAGTCAACTAGTCAAATAGATCATCAATTCAGAGAATAAGATAGCAATTATTCAGTATCATTCAGTTCAACATTCGGTAATCAAAACATTAATGCAATGTACCATCATACTTCATAGAAAAAATATATAGAACCATAAGGAGATGTACTCATATGGATAAACCCATTATCCATCAACTATTCCAGTTCTGTATTATTCTCTTAAATCACTATTGGTTCCATTCAGTAAGTTGGAATAGAAACTTGTTTAGATCTATGCATGACCTCAATTCTAAACTAAACTTCCATATTATTTATCTTCATTAATAAGTCCTTAAAAATTACATCCTAAAAATAGCCTAACATAGGAGGAAAGACATCATTCTTCACACCCCTATCATCCAAAAATAGACTTGAAACCTAGGCACTGAGCTCTCCAAATTGATGATGATTTGGCCATGAATGACATTTTTGGATATCCCAATCTCCACGATGAACAAAAATGTTACCCTCATGGGATGTAAAAGCCACCCTACTATTACAATAATAAATTTGGTATCAGTATGATACCAAATAGTCCATACCCAAAATCAAGTCAAATCCAAACATGTTAAGTATGCAATGATCCCAAAGAAAATGATATTCCACAACCTCAATAGAACACCCCTTTCATAAGAAGTTATCTCTTGAACATACTCCTAACACTTTATCAATTTCCATAACCCCACTCAAAAACTCCACTTCTAGACTAAGCTCATTCACAAGTTGTGTAACTATTAAATAATGAGAGGATCCTATATCATATTAGGAACTAAAACGTATAGAATCTATAAGAATAGAACCTATAACATTCGATGGACCATCTTCTATATGAAAATGTATAGGATCAACTGCATCCAATTATCCTACCCCTCTTCCATGTGTTTCAGTTTTATTACCCTAAGATTCACCACTCTACTAATACAATCTCTCTTTCCAAGTAGTACCTCATCCACTGACTTGACCAACACAACCATTAAAACTCAAATGTCTAGATTGATATTAGGTAGAAGACCCTCACCTAGTGTTTTAGATATTCATAGATCCTTTTTCACTACACATAGTTCCAGGGTTTTTTCAATACCATTGAAATTGAACCATCCTTCTAAAGCTCAACTCTCCACAGGTAGTTGTGGAAACTAACTATGAATTTTTCCCGACCTTCCACACTGGTGGTAGAAAATATAGTTACTACTCTGAGTAACGAATCCATTAACCCGGCCAATCTGTTTTCTATCTCCCTTGTTGTCATTCTCAAAGGGACACTTCGTACTGTCGAAATACTTACCTTTTAGTCTTCTAGTAAAAACCACACACATTCCACTCGATAGATCCTTTAGGTTCCAATTAGAAATTAGATATTGATTAACCTCTTAAAAAATTGTTATCCAAAATATATTAACATAAGACTTAATCTAACAATTAACCAATCATACAAATGCTTTTCTATAGTTTCCTCATACCCTGCAAACATTGGAACAATTATCTTTAATTTAGTGAAGTGGAAAACATAGAGAATCGTAAACATAATCTCCTAGTTCAACCTCATAAACTCTATTTCCCTCTTATGAATGACCATATAAAGGTAAATGTGCTCCAAGAACATCTCCTAAAAGTCCTTCCATACCATATTTTCCAATTATCCATATCAAGTATATGTTTTCCACTAACTCTTTACATGACCATGTAACATATAATCATCAATTTTTAATATATTATCCATATTAATCTATATTTGGTCAAGTATTATATGGATAGATTTGATCAATAACTCAGTTACCTCAAGTCCACCCTCTCTGGTGAATGTTCGAGGGTGTGGAAAATAGAACTTCTATGTTAGGTAAGACATTTTCCACACAAAAAATACTTGGTTACTTTCCATAAACTATATAAACTGAGAAAATTTCTCATGAAACTTCTCTATAAATTCTTTATGAGGAACTATTGGATCTTTTGGTTCCACTACTAGAGGCATATTTCTAGTTATCACCTCATATCATCTTATCAACAAGAATCATCATGGAGGCATATCTCTGCAATTTTAAACACATTTCATAGGACACATAAAAAAAATTAAAACATTAATATAATAGGTACTAAGATAAATACATAACAATTCATCCCCCATAACCTACCCCACGATCAAAAAACAAGGTACTATCACTACACTAAACCACACCACGTCTAGGTCATGGGAAATATAGGGTAAAAACATTCATAATTAAATTTTTTCATTATAAAATAATTTATCCAATTCATTAGAACTATTTAGATTAATTTAGAATTCTAAATTTCATAATAAGAAACTTTTCATTAAAACTCCACCAGTAAAGATAATAATTTTCATTTAAACAACTCACTAAAATCCCATTTTACCATGCATTCATAAAATGATGCATTTCCCAATTATTATAGAGTACCTAGAATGATTCATGTGTGCAGAAGTATCATTCTATAACCATCCATGAATAAAAATATCTATAAAATTAGAATATCGCAGAACAATTGCATCACTCGAGGTGAAACAAAATTCAACTATAACAGAAAACATCAATAAGAAAAATATCTTAAGGGGTACATGGATTTTAACCCTTTATATTGGTTAGATACTCTCATACATGATATGTTGAATATGACCTAAATAATCTTAGTAACCTATATAAATTTTATAAATATAAATAAAAAAGAAAATAAAAGGAAGGGAAACACCCTTTGACACCACTTTCTAATTTCTCGACATGAGTTCCACATGCCAATGCCCGGAGCTAGTGGGTCACATGACCTATGGACCACCTACCTACATTCCAAAGGCAGAAAACTAGTAGTGAGGGTCTAATATGTAATATGGGGATACCATAACCTCATTATCAAAGTAAAAAAATGAAGGTCAATTAAAAAAGCCAAATGAAAAACCCCATAATAATGCCACAAACAGTACAAACTAATATCACATGATAAAACAAAAAAAATTGGTAAATGAATATGAACAAAAACTATAAAATGTTTCTGAAAATATGTTTTAATTCACAAATTAATACTAAAATGTAAATATTCATAGAAAAATCAACAAGAGGAGAATAACAACATGTCTGGTTCCATCATCTATGATCCATCCCTACTAAAACGTCTAACATATGACTCTTTCCCTTTTCCTGTCATGAAAAAATGAAGTATATTCAAGTACCAATTAGGAATCATAAGTAGGGTGTGAGTAAAAATAGGTAGTCCACCACCAATGATGTCAAAATCAATATACAGTCTATACCATTGTATGTAGTTTTATAATGAATAAAATAAAATAAATAAGTTAAGCAATTTTCACATTAAATTATTCCTTAATTAACCACACAAATTTTTAGGTTCATGATGACACTTGAACCATCAATACATGATTTATCCAATGTTATAGTTTAAATAATACACAAAGGAATATCACATTTCATTACATTATAGGTTTTAGTTAATCAAATAATTCAAATTAACATTTAAAAAATGGTGTCCAAGAGTAGCAGTCTTTCACCCCATGGGTATTTGGAGCAGCAGTATCTATCCCACAGCTCAGTTATAACATGTTTAATTAACTATATTTGGGTCCAAGATTTGTATTTTGGAACCTCATGGGTATTTAGATCCATAGTCCCTACCTCACAACTTAGTCACTGATACCACATCAAATGTTTCCTTATTTCCATCCACTCATCATCAATAATCACATTTCATCATTCGACCCATTTGACAATTTCATTTTTCAAACTTGCACAAATTATAAATTAACAATTTTATATTATTAGAACACCTAAATGATATTTACAAGTTTCAAAATTCTATTAATCACCATGTTCATATTTCCCATTATTCATCAATTTCATAATCACAAATTCCATCAAATATCATGAAACTATTAATTAATTAACCAATTTAATTAATACAATTCAATATGCGATTGAAAAAATAGAAATTAAGATTTCAAAAATAAATACATGAAATTATAATCAAGTATATGGGAATTGATGATTAGAACTCCTACCTCAAGTTCATTGACATATATTCGTGAAACTAAAATCCCAATAATTGATGAGGAATGAAAAGAATCTCAACTACACAGAAGAGCTAGCACCAAAACCTAATATCAAGATCAAACTAAATTATATCCATAAAAACCTAGATCTAAACCATCAATAATGGATTGAAACATATCCCCCTTCACCTAGAAAGAGAGATGAGAGAGGGAGATAACCAATTATGGAAAAAGCATATTGTAGAGGAGACAATCATTCAATTGGATCTTCAATTCATCCATAATGGGGTAAAAAGAGAATTGGAATCCTATCTAGGAACTAGAAATTTGTATTATATAGGGTTATGATGAGTGTGGGAGAATTTGTGTTAATATTTTGGGGGTGGGGTGGGTATTTTTGATACTTTTTTTAGAGAAATAAATCTCCCACTCGTAGTTTAATGTGATGTGGCACACGATTTTCCAAACCATTCACCTTAAATATGTGAATCTACTAAGGGTGAATGGTTTATATTTTGGAGGTCCATAGTTTTAAAAACTATGTTCCAATTGTGTAATTCCCCATATTCTAGAAATACTTTATTTTTTGCGGGTAGGCTGACAGTTTTTGAAAACCGTACACCAAAAGTGTATTGTACCTTTTCCTTCAATTTTTTTAAGTTTAACCAAAAAAACCTTAAAAAACCCACGCAAGGTAAAAATAAAATAAAATAAATAATAGTATCTGAAAATAATCATGAGTCATATCCAGAAATGGTTGGGGTCTTATAATCTCTCCACTTTATAACAACACACCCTCGAGCTGTATTCCCCAACATCTCTAACATTCAGAGGTAAAAAGATTGGGCCTTTGATCCCGCATGTATACTTATCTCTCCCATATTTACTCATGAAATTGCCATGTTTCAATAATACTTGAACCATCAGCATGGTATTTCCCCACAAAAAGTTCTCATTTTAATCCATAACACGTATCAGAGCTTCTCAAAGGACATAATAATATCATGCACAACATTATTCAAAATTATATGACTCATGACTACATTGAGACATAAACATACATTTAAGAATCATCTGAACATGCTCTGACATCTTCAAAATGAGACTTAGTCCTAAAAAATCTGACTCATCAGCCTCCATCCATCATAGTGGTGATCTGAACGGCCTAGCATAACGTTCCACACAAGGTTCCATTAGAAAAGTCACATGAAAACTGTTGTTATAGGAGAACTCAATAAGATATATGGGATTCTCCCTAGACCCACCAAAGCTGAGACACACACCCATACCATATACCCCAATACCATAGCATTACACTATGATTTTCCATCTATTTATGGGTAGAAATACATACTTAGAAATACCTACATACCATGTGATTTCTGTAAGACTTTCCAGAACCATGAAGTTAAACATATGTCACAGTCTAAAACTACACTCCTTTGTTCCCCATGAAGATGAAATATCTTTCAAATGTACAATTATGCCAATTGATCCACCATGATAGTCTTCAATATTGGAATTAAATATGCTACATTAATCCATCATTCTGTAATCACTTAAATAGAGTTATTCTTCTAAGGTTTTCTCAAATGAACCACCAAAAATTCCATGGTACTTTCTTCCCATATCCATTTCAGAATAGTCAATGGCTATAGTAAACCACTAGGTCATTGTTTCTAGGTTTTCAACTATTGACAAGTGTAGCATCATGTCAAAAACCCTACAATCTCGTTTTTCAATATCATCCACCACTACTTCCAACATAGTCACAATACATTTGGTTGAACCTAGATTCATTTCCCTCTTAGAGGAATGAAATTAACAAATCATAACCACTCTCATACTTATAGGCATAACAACATGATTTCATACATATATGATCTCATCCTAATCTATATTAAAATTAGAAGGTGACACCCCACTTTTATGGATTTTCCTAAAGGAAAATCGCTATGTATCCTAATAATGCCTCTCCCAGTTCCATCTCATAAGTGTGGACTCAACAAAAATTGATTTGAGGGTCATCTTCTCATGACCCTCCCAAACCACAATAAGCATATCTACTAGAAAGGTAATCATCATCCACTAAGATCTAGAATTTTGAATTTCTTGAGTCTGAGTTTTCTAACTCAAAGTGTTAGCAACACTACTTCCCTTCCTAGACATATATGCTAGTTCAAAGTCAAAAGATTTCATATTATCAACCTATTTTTACTTTGATAGATCCAAATATCATTATGAAAATATATACATTAAAATCTTGTGATTGGTATACATAATAAACTTTTCACGCAATAGGAAATGATTCTAACTCTTCAAATCATAAACCACTTTAACAAACCCGAGGTCATGTATAGGATAATTCCATTCATGTTTCCTCAACTTCCGTGACCCATACGCAATAAATCAATCTGCAAGCATTAATTCTATTCGATATATGACCCTGAAACAATAAAAAACACCATCGAAGCCTCCCCGAGATCAGATAGGATCAAGATATGTGCAGTATTCACCCACTTCATTAACTTTTAGTAATAATTTCAAAATTACTCATACAATTAGAAATTAATCCCCATCATGGCCAAGCATGAAAGTGGTGCTAAAAAGTGGGAAAATTCATAGATAAACATATGATAATAACCCATTAAACCCAAAAGCAAGTTATATAACAAAAAATCTTAGAATACTCATATGAAACCACTATCTATTCTTTCTATGGGTCCACTAACACACCTTCCACTGATATGATGGGACCAAATAAATGTACCCAATCGACCCAAATTTAAAACACAAATGGGATGGTGTATAGCCAATTCTATCTCTATGTACTTATAATGATGTCAAATGTTGACCATGATTGACATGAGTTTTGGTGTACATTGAGATTTCATCCAAAAAATAATTAAAAACTGATTTAGGTATGATTGGAATATTTAGTTCATCAAGGCCATAAACATATAAGGAGTGTTCATTAGCCCAAACGACATCATAACAAATTCATATAGGCAATACAAAATCGTGAAAGTGGTACATGGTATATCAGAAGGTATAAATCCCAACTGATAATACCCCAATATTAATTCAATCTTAGGGAAAATACAATTTCATCTCAATAGGTCAATGGGATCATTAATACATGGAAGAGGATACCGATTCTTCAATTTCATTCATTTAAACTTCTAATAATCAACACATAAATGCAACATCCTATAAACCATCTCAGAAAAAACTAGATAACACCAAGCAAAAATACTCAAATGTATGAATCCTTCATTTATAAACTCTTCCATCTGATTCTTAATCTCTTGATTCATTGTTTCAACCATTCAATATGGTAGAATAGAAAGTATTTAGGCACTATGAATGAGCTTAATCATAAAATTGACAACCCTCTCAGGTGAAATAATAGATAATTCCAAATGAAATAAGTTTCAAAACTGGTCCAATATGTGTGGAATGATATCATGCTTCACACCCCCATAATCCAAAAATATAATTCAAACCTATGTGGTGAGCCCCTACAATTTCAAATGAACTAGTCCTACATAGCCTTGCAAGATATCACACTCTCCACAATGAACATAACCATTACTTTAATGATATGTAAACCCTTCTCCAGTGATAATCAATGTGTGGTTAATGTATTAACGACCAATCAATACCAAAAATAAATTGAAATCCATAAATGTTGAGTATGTAAAGATCCAAAATGAAATGATACTCCCCAGCCTTGAGAGAACAACCCTTCGATGAGAAGATATCTCTCGATCGTACTCCTAATGGTGTATTTATTGCTATAAACCCACTCAAAAACTCCATTTATAGAGTCAAACTATTTAAAATCTGTGTAGGTATAAAATAATTATAGGATTCTATATAAAATAAGAAACTTGGAATCATAGAAGCTACAAGAATGATACCTATGACTATTGATGGTACAACCTCACTATCCACAATTTCTGGTTGAACTACATGTAACTATCCTCCCCTGATTCATTGTGTTATAGTCTGAGCCTCTTGATCTACAACACTCTGATGACACAAGAGATCTATCCTAGAGGTACGTCATCCTCTACGTCGACCTCAATGGCTTGTAAAACTACAACTTCCAAACTAAAATGGGGTAGAAGACCCTATCCCAATGTTCTGGATCTTCCTCCCTCCTATTTCACAATGCATAGGTCGAGGGTTTCATCAATACATTTTTAAGTTATTCATCATACTAAAATATTGGAACTCCATTGGTGGCCACATACAATTGTTGTGGATATGTCACAACTTTCCACACTGGTGGCAACAAATCCAGTTACTACTCGATGCAACTGACCCATCTCCCTAGAAACTATGTCTTTTATCTCCCTGTTTGATGTTATCAATGTAGTGCTTCTAACTATTGGGATAGATACCACATGATCAACCTATATAAACCACATTATTTTCACTAGATTCTACATTTAGGTTCCCCTAAAAATGATTTATTTATTTATCAATTCAAAAAAAATACCGAAATATATTAACCTGGTTCACAATATCATATTTAATCCTATACTAAAAATGGTTCACTACAGTAGCTTCATCCCCTATCAATTATGGAACAAAAAACTAAAAATTAATGAAGATAAAAATATAGTCAATCACGAACATAATCTCTGGGTCAACCTTATAAACTATGTTTCCCTCTCCTGCCTAAGAATCTCACGTTAAAAGTGCTCCAAGAACTTATCCTTAAAGTCCTTTCATACTATTTTTATTATTATCTATACTGAGTCTAGATGTCCCAAAAACTCTTTGATTTACCACGTAATATATAATCTTCTAGTTTGTGTCTCTTATTAGTGGTGGTCTCTAAGTGTTTATGGATCATCTGGATATGTTCATCGAGAACTTAGCTACCTTAGGTCCACCCTCTGTGGTGAATGTCAGATAGTGCTACAACTTGAACTCCCATTTCAGGTTAGACATGTTCCAAAAAACCCACCAAAGTATTTTTCCATAAAATACATAAACATAGAAAATATCTCAAAAAATGCTCTCTAGCTTCCTCACCTAGAATTTTTGGAACCTTTGGTTCTTCTACTGAAGGCACATTTCCAGCCAAGTCCTTCAATTGTCTTATCAACAAGAGTAGATGTGGAGGAATATTTGTACATTTCAAACCAAATGTATTTAGACACATAACATAGCATTTAAGTTTTTACATAATATGGATAAAGGTAAATTTATAATAATTCATACACCATACCTCACCACACAGTCAAGATCGAGGCACTATCACTACCCTAAACCATCCCTCCTATAGGTCAGAGATAACATTGGCTAAACACTTTTATAATTTATTATTTTCAAAATACACCCATTTATCCATTTCATTTTCAATATTTAAAATCATTTTCAATTATAAATTTCAAATTAAGAACATTTTCATTTAAATTAGGCAAGTAAAGAAAATCATTTTCTTTTAAACAACAAACCAAAAATGTTTTTTCCATGAATGCCTAAAATGATGCATGTCAAAACAGTTCTTGATAGCCCAAAATGATGCATGTATAAACAAATCTCATTCCATAACCACCATGAATAAAAATATCATTAAAATCATAATATAACACAACAATTTCATCAATCAATGGGAAATAATATTCAACTATAACAACAAACATCAATAAAAAAACCCACCTTGGGTATTTTTCTTTTACCACCGTTTATGGGCCAGATACTCCCATAAATGATATCTTGACAAAGATCCAAGTCTTCCAAATATACTATATTCCTTTCCCAAATAGTAATTCAAATGAAAATAAAAGAAATTAAACACCCTTTGATACCAATTTATAACATCCCAGACCAGGGACCATATATCGGTGCCTCGAGAAGGTTTTTAACTAGTAGTGAGGTGATAATATGAAATTTTGGGAGACTATACCACATTTATTAATGAAAAACTATAGTTTAAATCGATATTAAATTTCTAAATGTCAATAAAAAATAACCAGATAAATGAAAAACATAATATAGACTAGTATCACATGATAAATAAAAAACATGGATAAATGACTGTGAACCAAAGCTATAAGCATATCATTCCATTATGATTCAACTGTCAAATGTAATCTGAAATTTAAATAGATGCTAAAAAATCCAAAAGAGGGTCTAAATATCACGTTCTATTCATTCATCTATGCTACATCACAACTCAACCATGTTACACAGTGATATTTCCCTCACCTTGTTTGGTAAACATGATGTCTATTCAGGTACTAATAAAGATGCCCAAGTAATGTGTGAGTAAAACACAGTAGACTATCATATATGGACTCAAAATCAATATCCATTCTATATAAGTGCATGTTTTTTATAAACAATAAAATACAAAAAATAAAGTATACAATTTTCACATTAAATTATTCTTCAATTTACCACATAAATGTCATGGATTAATGGTGACACCCAAACCATCAATAACTACTTTTCCCCATGATGGATTCTAAACCATCCCCATAGCAATATCAAATTACATTACATTATGGGTTTTCATAAATAAAATTATTTCAATTAAAACTCAAACAGTGGTATAATAGAGGAGTAGTCTGTCACCCCGTGGATATTTGGAGTAGTAGTCGTTGTCCCATATCTCCATGATCACATGTATACATAAATATATTGGAGTCCTAGAGTTGAAATCTGGAACCCTATGGGTATTTATATTAGTAAGACCTACCCACAAATCTATTATAGATATTAAATCACAGGGTTCCATATTTCCAACCATTCATCACCAATCATCACAATTCGTCATTCAAACCATTTCACAATTTTATATATCAAACATTCACAAATCAAAAATTAAAAATTTCACCTTATTAGAACACCCCAAAGATGGATACTAGTTTTACAATTCCATTAGCCACCATGTTCATAATTATTATTTTTCATCAATTTTATAATCACAAATTCTATCCAATTTCAGTATACCATTAGATAATTAACCAATTTAATCACTGCAATTCAAAATTCAATTATAAAATATGGAAATTTCATTTTCAAAAATTCATACATGAAATTATAATCAAGACTATGGGGATTTAATATTACACCACCTACATCAATGTCATGGATAGACGTTCACTAAACCAAAATCCCCCAAATTGAAGGGGGTGAATGGAATCAAAGTGGAACAAATGATATATATAAAAACCTATGATCAAGATAAAAAAGAATAAGATACATCCAAACATGGATCTAAACCTTCTTTGATGGAGGAAAACATATCCCTCTTGATCAGAAAAAAGAGACGGCAGTGAGAGATAAGCAATTGGGGAAGAAAATAAATCACTTAGAGGATATAATCCTTTGATTGGACATTTGATTCATTAAGAATGGGGTTTTAGGATATTTGGAATCCTCTTAGGACATCCATATACATAATAAATAGGGTTAGACTGAGTGGGGGGGAATAAGGGTTAATATCAAGGGGTTCAAAAATTTAATATTTTTTTTGGGCGAAATAAGTCCCCCGCACACAGTTTCTTGGGATGGGGCACATGGTGTGCAATAATTTTCACCATAACAGTGTTCCTATTCTAATGTTTTCATAGTTTATTCTAATTGGGAATATATTTTGACTAACCATTCACTAGTCGTGCAATTTTCCTCAGTCAAGGAATGCATGGTTTACTGAGGATAGGCAAACAGATTGAGAAAACCATAGGCCAACAATTCACTGCCCCTTTTTCTTCAAATAAATTAAAATGTTACCCAAAAAAATACAAAAAATACACAAAAAAAGGTATTTACAAATCAAGGATATAATGGTACTTGAAAATGAGCATGATTCATCTCTAGTATAGGCTGGGATCTTACATCCATTCTAGAGTAATCACAACCGATGACTTCCAGTACATCTTATTATAGGTTTAGATATTTCATAGATATCATGAGGGGATATGTTTCTTGTAATTATGATAATAAAAAAATAAAATTGTTAATTTAATAATTCATTTGACATAATTATTTAACAATTTTTTTATTTTTATATTAAAAGATTAAAAAAACTATTGAAAAATGTTTTGATAAAGTTAATGAGATCATTTTATTCTGAAAATTTAGTTTTTCCTAAAATTTTCTAATTTGTGACTTACATAAAGAAACTAATATATATGTGTGTGTCTGTGTGTGTGTTTGTGTGTGTATTATTGATGTATAAAAAATTTATAACCAATCTAAATAGTAATTTATTGGAACTATGAATAAGAACATTTAAAGTGTTAAAAAGTTATTTTTTATAAATATAGTTGTTATTATATATTTATTATTAATTCTTAAATGTCAATCCTAAAATTATAGAATTTTAATTTCAACAAATTAACTTCAGTTTTGAAAATAGAATAACATTATTATCTTAGGATAGAAATATTTTTTTATTTTTCTAAATTAATTTATTTTTAAGGGAATAGTGAATAAATAATATTTCCTGATATTATCCTTAGTCTTGTGAAATTATCATAATACAATAAGGACATTAAATATTCATTAATATTTTTTATAAAAACACTTCATTATATTATTAAATAACTCATTTAAAAAATATATTGAATTTATGAAATCAAATTTCAGCATTTTGGAAATTCGTTTAATATTTTACACAAAAAAATTTCAAAATATATTTTTTCATCAATTATAGATATTTATATTAAAAAAATTATTTCATAATTCAGTATTGAAAGTTCATGTTAATAATGTAAATTTAATTTTTAGGAATAAAATTTAGATTATTGAGATTAAAATAAATGATGAGGATGATGATGAAAGAGTTATTTTCAGTGATTTGTTTTATTAATGAGGTGCAATTATTATATAACAAATTATATTATTCTATTTTATATAATGAAGTTGATATGATATTTATACATTTATAAAAAAAAATCAACTATTTACTTGGTAATTAATGTTGTAAAAGATTTATAATACTGAACATTGAAAACATCATTTAAAAAATGAATTATATATATATATATATATTATATGTTTTAATTTAAATGTTATTTTCACATACCAAGAAATTGAATTAGATTAAATAGAGGTAATCGTTAGGTTTAGTACAACCAGTGCTGATAAAGTGGGTTATCTAATATTTTTAGTATAACCAAAATTACATAGTAAAATAAATAGTTATAAAGGTAAATACCCATGTGGGAAAGTGTTAGAATCTGATAATAAATGACTAAAAATGTGTTTTAAACATGGGTGAAAATTCATGGTTAAGACCATGTTAGTTAAAAATGACATCCAATCAATTATGGGCCAATTTTAAAGGCATGGATCCCTAAATAGTGTCATTAAATCATTGTGATTCTATGGGTATTTATAGAAATTCCATTTTCCTCCACTTATAAAAGTAGTTCACTTCTAAAATTACAATGAAAAACATACAATTTAAAAATGTCTTGAAAATATACCCAATTTACTTATCCTAGTTATATTTTTCACATCCATAAGCCCTTAGTCTCATGAATTTATCATAATCCCTTCATTTCTAGGGATACATTCAAGATAGAGTTCAATCTCTCCAAGATGTTAGAAGAACATGTAGAATAAAACAGGACCTAAGTATATGAAGATGAGTGTAATATATGACATGTATAGAAGGATTATAGTTTTAATCAATTATAGAGAACTGTTTAGTTGTATTGTAAAATATGTTTCTTATGTACCTAGTCTTTAAAAAATATGAACTATTGGTTCTTTTGATTGTGATATTATTTTGTGATATGTAATGTTATCTTATAAAAATGATGTAAAATAAAGTTAGTTTTATCTAGGTTATTTATGATGATATAAAAAAAATCTTCTTTTAATTTTGAGGTTTATTTTATCTATTTTCCTAGATTAGTTTACGTATAAAACTATTTTTTTAATTGTAACTCTTTGAAATATTTCTATATATATTTCAAGGGTTTGGTGCTGAGATGATGTGTTATTTGGAGGCCTCGTGCCCGAAATTAATTTTTAAAAAATTGAAAATATATTCTATATTGGGTGCACATATCTTCTTAATTAAAGTAAGAAAACTCTTAAATTTTATCTCGCATTAGAAATATGATGCCATGGTTGATTTTGAAATGCAGTATTTTCCCAAGGTGAGACTTATAATGAGTCAGTGTGGGGAGTTCAGATTCCTCGCTTAATGGAGGTATCCTCGGTGAGTTAATTAATTACTAAATTATCTAATTAATTCCTTTTTGGAATAGATGAAAAAATATGTAAATGTACTTACAAGAAAAAATTCCCAGGGTTAGCCACATAATCCTAGAATCGCCAACGATGCTCTCCTTCCTCCTTCATTTGGCGGATCACGTCGGACAACCAAGAAACTCTATATTAGAGTAGATCAAAATACAGTGAACACAATGGATTCCTTCAATAATTAATATACAAATTATTCATCAATGAATTATCCATAATAATTTTTGGACTTTTCATTTTGTTTTTTAATCCCTTTGATTAGATATATTGTGCATCATTGTTCTTCGATTTGCATCCTTTTATAGATTCTCCATGTGTTCGAGTACTGAAATCTTGTTTATTTTAAATTTTTTTCTAACCATGGGTTCCTCTTTCTTCATTTATTTGAGAAGAAATGTTGGTATAAATCATTTAACCTTTATTTTAATTGTTTTCTCCCTTTATTCTTCACATTCATCATCGGTAGGACCCTGTTGTCCCGGTTCGACATTGTCATGCGGTACCGAGCTCAATCAATCCCCCAAAACCATGAAAGATCAACAAAAGAGGCATGAATCAGTGAATTAATACTATATATAAGATCTTATGCGGAATGAAAAATATTTTTGATTATGTGACGTAATGAAATTTAAGTTTGAAGGTGTGGGACAAGCGACATCCCCAAATTTTGATTTCAGTCTATATACCCCTTTTTTAAAAGATATCGCAAGATCTAAAGTAAATGGACTACATTCAATGTCTTGAAAGTGGATATGAATATCTAAGATTTATTTTGAAAACATTAATTCACATTGTGTTCAATAATGAACACATGGTGTGTATCCCCCTCAGGGGAAACCACTAGGGTTTCAATGAAGTTAAGGATGACAGAGAGTATAGTCATTCTACACACTGTGTACCCCTTTCTTGGCCAGAAAACCCATTATATGAATCACATGGGAAGGATCCTAAGTGTGAGTATAGGGCTGGGTCACATGGGCGACACCCTGCGTGAGGTAACACACAATGTACGTTATACACAAACACAGGGTCTGGTACATGGACACTACCCTTATCCCAATTAGTATGGACACACTGTGTAGTCCACCTACACATTTTGTACTACAAAATAGATAAGGATACATGTACTATAATGGTACATGACTTGGATTTGGAGCGAGACCACAGACCATGTGGGTCCCCTCACACACCATTTACCCCTAGTCTCCTTTTCAGGAAAATTTAACCATTTGTATCTCCTTCGTTTTAACATTAATTTAGGCATGAAAGTAGCCTATATTGAGTGTTTTTATATGTTGAATGAGATGGTTACATTTGTTTTAGATTTTTAGATAATATGTGAAATGTTACTTGCATTAAAGCTAATGGGGAAACACCCATTGATGGTAGTGATCATATAGGATCATTAAAATCTTTCTGAGTTTACCCTCCAATACAGACGAGTAGTGGCATCCTCGACAGATACCGAATGAGCCTCAAACATATCTTGATAGTGGGTTCTTCAATATATAATATGAAGTATCCTTATTGTTTCATCCCTGAAGGATACTGATTTGACCCTCTAGCATAGTCGAGCAATAGCGTCCTCGATGAATATCGAGTGGACCGTCCAATAGAGATCAACAGTGGAATCCTATACATCTTATAGACTAGAACCCCCTGGAATAATATGGCATGGGTCCTTTAATTCAAGTTTATTCCCACTCAGCTATGTAGTATAGCGAAGAGGCATGGTTACACATCTATGACTACTTCTGGGAAGACACATGATATGATGGGAATCATAGATGGAATTTTTGGAACTATTGGACACACTTCTTCTTTGGATGAGCTATGTAATAGATATATCATTACTATAAAAAATTTTATTTAACAAATATATCAAAACATTATTTACATACATTTATATCACTTTATAATTGAAGTATATTTATTACAACATATAATAAAACCATGACAGCACCGTATAGGTATAATTTTTTTAGAAACTGGGAAACATAAACAACTAGTTCATAAAACATCTATATTATCTCCCACTTATTTCATCATAACTAAAATCTTTTTTGGCATGTCATAAATAATACCCATATTCATGTTCGGGGGAAAAATAAACATATAAAATGATGAGATCAAATGCTCATTAAGGGTAAACAAATGAAATAACAATCATATGATATTCATAAAATCAAAACATTTGAAAATATTATCCTGCATATAAAATATCACAATGTTATGTCATGGGGTAAATAATAAAAGTAAAATGTAATCCACATAGTCCTAACATAAGATATGAAATTTTGTGTCATACACACATAATCATAGAAAATCATTTCATATTATTCATGGCTCATTTCCATGACCGTCATAGTGGACAAAGTCCGCTACTGATCCGACTTTTATCTTCGTTCCTGCAATGTATCACTGAAACAGATTAACATGAAATTTAATCCATGTATATATCATGAGATATAAATTTTTACCCAATGCATTGGAGGGATATATAGGTCCCACCCATCTCATAATGAAACCATTCTTACGCATTCCACAAAAACATAATAACATTCACCATAGCATAACCCATGAAATCAGATTTGTTTCTTAAACATTATTCCATAATAATTGATATAAAACAAATGGGTTTCATAAATAACATTTTATAATAAACATAATAATATGGTATTAAAAAGGATATAAATACAAACCTATGTAATCTTAGATGGAAAATAATCTTGATAAAATACTTGAGCTTCATTCTTGAGGAAAATATCAATTTTTTTTCCAAAAACTTGTTCTTTTCTCAAAAATTCATTCAAATTTAAAATAAAATAATTTAGTTGAAAATACAATTGTAAATGTTAAGAGGAACATTCATGGAAATATGGAATTATTAATATGTAAAAACATGTTCATGCTGTGTCGGTTAAAAATAATTCTCCTTATACTTTTACCAAAAAAAGTCAAAAAGTACCTCATATGGTAAACAAAATAAAGATCTATTCCAAACCATTAGTAAAATTAAAAATGTGTAAAAATGAATTTAAACATACATATAATAATATTAAACATTTTATGATAATATTTTTAGAAAACATGGACGTGGATAATAAATATATTACTAGTAAACACTTACGAGTAAATAATCTCGAATAAAATGAGATTTGAAAAGTTATCCCTTAACATAGGTCCGGTATGCTTCATATGTATCCATACCTATTGTATGATGATTTAAATAATGTTACCTATTTATTCCAGAATCATAATATTTTTTATGATAACATTTGTGATCATATTTTCAACAATTTGTTAGTAATATTTCATTGTTACTCGTTATTCGGGTGTTAACTTGTTTATGATCATTTGCATGCTTTTCCAGATATTATTTTATTACTATTTTTAGGATATAGTTATATAATTTAAATCATGTTATTTTTATAATATATATCATATTTATTCATTCAATTTATTTATATAATTATGCTTTAATGAATATTTTGTAGAATGAATCGCATCGCATCGTGGAGATGGTAGGTCGTACGTACGCACGAGTGATGATATAGTTCCCATAATTGTTGAGAATTATTGACATGAATGGTGTATAATATCTCATAATAATTTTATATAGTCATTATTTCTACCATTATACCCATCCAAGTAAGGTGGTGGTGAAGAACTCGTTACACTATGGCGTAAAGACGGTAAGTCGTACATATGCACGCGTGATGATTTAATTTTTCATAGGATGGATAAAAGGTGAAATATGGTTGGTTAATATTTATAATAACATATAATTATATTACTAATACTGATATTATTACTATATAATGAAACAACTAAAGAACAGAAATTAGAAGAAGAAAAAATTGAAAGAATCGGTAGAAGAGATTACCTCTTCCTCATTATGCCTCCTTTAAAATTCCTCTTAGGGCACTAGAGTTGGACTTTTGAGAAGACCAAAACCTATATAACATATCTAGGGAAGTTGAGAAGAGAAATGGTCTGGGTGTTTCTGAGATTGAAGACACAAAATGGAGTGAAGAGGATAGGGAATAGGTTCCCTTTTATAAGAGAGGATATTGTCACTTTAGGAAACACCCAAAATATTAATTTATTATAAATTAATTTTCGACTAAAAGTTGTCCAAAAATTATTTAATTCAAATATAGGATTATTTTGGTTTGAATAACCATCATACAATAATTTTTATACAAGTTTAGAATATATTTTTATCCTTATCATTTTGGTTTAACCCTTATTTTACCCTTTTTAATCTTACCGTGATATCATGATACTTACACATTGTGGGTTACAAGGACCCAAAAAGTTATTTATGACTTATTTGGACTTATATTAAACATTTTTCCAAATAATACATTTTTATGAATTTAATATCATTTAATAAACAATTTTATGTTTTCAGTTATGAATTTTGTCAAATTTGGATGATGTTCATACTTGACTTTTTAAAAAATTCATAGAAACTTTATTACTTAGAAACTAAGGAATTAAATAAAATATAATATGTAAATATCATTCAAAAAATTCTTGTATGACATCAAAATAACCAAATTACTTGTTTTAATATTTATGAATTCATTTATTTGAATCATTCATTAATGAGGTAATCACTACATCCTAATTGACCATAAATAAAACTATTTATTTAATTTATAAAAATTATAAATAAAATAACATGATGTATGAAATAATTTTATCTTTATAATGAATATTTATTGGAATTGATATCAGTTATATAACCCTATATTAAATTCTTTTTCATAAAAGATATATGTTTAGGTTATAATTATCTTTACTTAAAATTAATTATTAAAAAATGTCATTTTCACATCCATGTGAATCCATGGTGTCCCAAACCCTACCCAAGGATTCCTAGGGTTGGAAATATCACATCCAATAGTATTAGGACACGTTTTAGGGTAATTTTATATTACTAAATTATTATTTTTTTACCCTTATTTACTTGATTTACCCTTTACCAAGGTAAATAAAACAATTACTAAAGTTACTATTCATAATGTCAAAAAATAAAAGGTAACCATTCACAAAATTTGTACCTTATGATTCAAAATATAGAATCCATTATTTAAAATTAAAAACACAAAATTTTCAGTAATTACTTTAAAATTAATCATGTTGTTGAAATGAGAAAATGTGTTTTAAAAGTTAAAACATTGCAAAAGATTGAATTTTTTTTACATATGAATTCAATGTAAAATTAATGCTAAGGTAATAGATTATATTTAATTGTAAAAATATATTCTAGTTATAATTTTAAACCATTCAATATTATAATATAAACATATAAATTAACTTGATGGAAAAAGTTGTTTTAAATTAAAATATAGCGTATTTTTACTATTTATCAAAATATGAAAGTTATCAAAGAAATATCAGAAATTTATTTAAAGAAGATTTATATATCTTGACTCAAAGTAGAATGTTTATTTTGTCATATAGAAATTTTTAATGTGTTAAAATCTTAATTTAAAATGGGTTCTCCATTCAAAGGTGTAAAATTAACCTTTTAAAAAATAGGGTCTTATACATAAAAAACAGTGTTATTGATACCCGATGACTAATATATCAATTAAATAAATATCAAAAATATTTTATTAAGTATATAACACATATATCTCATCAATATCATTACCATATGTAATTAACTAAAAAATACAAATATGTAATTGATTTATATTTTTCATAAATAATTAATAGCTAATTAATTCATAATGAATCTTCCTAAGTTAGTTATAATTATTCTTGATAACAAAATGGATAGGATATAATGGTAATTTTATATTAATGGCATCTAGAATTTTTTATAAACTCACAATTTTGTGCAAATAAAGATACTGAAGAATAAAGCTATTTAAAAAAAATATTTCATAAAAAAATCAGGGTGTTACATTCTACCCCCCTTAAACTGAATTTTTCCCTCAAAATTAATCACGTGGAAATAAAAAATAAGGATAACTATAACTTATAATATCCTCATGTTCCTATGTAGCTTCTTGAAATTTGTGGTTCCTCCAGAAAACATTAACCAATCGAGTGGTTTTGTTTCGTAGAACCTTTTTTCTATAATCTAGAATCTCTCTCAGTTGTTCTTTTTATGAAAGATCTTGCTCCAACAGTACGACTTCTCATCTTAGTACATTTGAAGGATTGGGAGTGTAATTTCTCAATAGAGATGCATGGAACACATCATGAACTTAGGTGAGATTTGGTTTAAGGGCCAATCGGTAATCTACTATCCCAACATGATCCAATATTTCAAAATGACCGATATATATAGGGATCAACTTTCCCTTCTTTCCAAATCTCATTACTCTCTTTAAGGGAGATATTTGTAAGAACGCCTTATCACCCACTTCAAAATCTATGTTATTTCTTCGGTTGTTAGCATAACTTCTTTTTCAACTCTCATTTTCTCTTATGTGTTGTTGAATAGATCTAATATATTTTTCCATTTCACTAACAACATCAGGTCCTAATAGCTTTCTTTTTCCAACTTCATCCCAACATGTTGGAGTTCTGCACTTCTTTCTATATAGGGCTTCATAACAAGGCATCTGAATACTGGTGTGAAAGCTATTACTGTAAGAAGTTTCCACCAATGGTAGTTATTGATCCCAATCACCTTTGAAATCCATAGAGTAAGCTCTCAACATGCCTTTTAGAGTTTGAATTTTCTAATCAGAATAACCATCTGTCTGAGGGTGATAAGCAGTGATGAAACTTAACTCTATATCTCGATCATGTAAAAGACTTTGCTAGAATTTTCAGGTAAACCTTGGATCCCTATCAGATATAATGGAAATTGATAATTTATGAAATCTTACCAACTCATTTACATATATCAGGGAAAGATGATCAACAGAGAAATCCTCCCTAATAGAAATGAAGTGGGCAAACTTTGTAAGGTGATCAAATATAACCTAGATAGAATTATTACCTTTGGATGTTTTGGTAAGTCTGATGAGAAATTCCATAGTGATGTTTTACCATTTACATTTTGGTATGGATAATGGTTGTAACATAACTTTATGCTTCTGTCGCTTTGCCTAAACTTGATAACAAACCAAGAATCAAGACACATATTCGGTAATATCTACTTTTATGCCGTCCCACTAGAAGTACTCTTTCAGGTCCATGTACATCTTTGTACTTCCAGGGTAAATAGAGAATGAAGAACTATAAGTCTCATCCAATAGCTCCTTATTTAATTATCTTATGGGAGGAACACAAAACGGGTTCCTAAACCTTATTATTTCATCACAATCAAGGTGTAATTCATGAACATTTCTCACCTTCTTTTGTAACTCTATATCTTCCTTCGGTGCCTCTTTAATTCTCACTTGTATAGAATGTTGAACATTCAATTGAGAAAGATAAGATTTATCCACTTCCATTAAAATTTCAAGATCCATCCTTTTTAAATCCATAAATATTAGATCTTTCATGATCCTCATCATAGATATTCTAGCATGGTCTTTTTGACTCAAAGAATCTTCCACCTTGTTCGCTTTCCCATGGTGGTAATGTATTGAACAGTTATACTCTTTAATTAACTCCAACCATCTATTCAGAACATATTCATCTAATTTTGTGTGAAAATATAATATAAACTTGTATTATAAGTATAAATATCACACACTTCACTATGAAGACAATGTATCTATATTTTTAATGAAAAGATTATCGCGGCTAGCTCCAAATCATGAGTTGGGTAATTTTTCTCATGGATTTTCAATTTCCATGATGATTATTCTATCACCATATAATTTTTCATGAGAACACACCCTAGTCCCTTCTTGTATGAATCACTATAGATCACAATCTTTTCCCCACTACAAGGATGTGTGAGAATAGGTGCAATGAATAACCTTCTTTTTATCTCTTTGAAATTCTCTTTACATTCCTCCATCCAAACAAACATAACTCATTTTTGAGTCAACTTTTTGAGTGGATTATATAATCATAAAAAATATTTCATAAAACGTCGATAATATCCATCCAAACAAAGATAACTTCATATTTCAGATACTATTGTTGGTCTAGACCATCTTTTAATAACCTATGTTTTTGTTGGTTCCACGGATATCCCCTCTCTTTAGATTATGTGACCCAAAAATGAAACTTTTTTATGCCAAAATTCACACTTGGTAAATTTTGCATAAAATTAAACTTTCTTAGGGTCTTGAGTACAATTCTCAAGTGATCTTCATCTTATTCCATGCTCATTGAATTGAAGAGAATATCATCAATAAAGATTACCAAAAACTAATCAAGATAGTCTCTAAAGACTCTATTTATTAGATCCATGAAGATAGAAGGGGAATTAGTAACACCAAAAGGCATCACTATAAATTCAAAGTGTCCATACCTTTATAGAATGCCTTCTATGGTATATCCTCCTTTTTTACCCTTAATTGATGAAATCATCAATGAAGTTCAATCTTGGAAAAGTATTGAGCTCTATTTAGTTGTTCAAATAAGTCATCAATGCATGGGATATGATATTTGGTCTTGATAGTGATCTTGTTAAGTTATCTATAATCAATGTAGAGTCTCATCAGTCCATCTTTATTCTTAAAAAATAGCACATTTTCTCCCCAAGGTGACGTACTAGGGCCTATGAATATGTTATTAATAATCTATTGAATTTTCTTCTTCAATTCATTCAACTCAATTGGGTACATTCTATAAGTTGTCTTTGAAATATGCATAGCACCCAGTATGAGTTCTATCAAAAACATAACTTCACGATTGGGTGGAATACCTATAAATTCCTTCAGAAAGACATCTTCAAACATCTGTACAATGGGAATATTCTTAATCATGTGTTATTACCCAACCATTTTAGATAAATAACCTTCATTTATTAGAATCAAGACCCATAATATTTAAGAAATTTTTAATGGAAGTTTATATTAATCATTTCATCGATAGATGTTCAAAGATTGATCTGGAATATGAAATGTGACTTCCCTTCTTTGGCAATTGATATGATCTCTATAATGACGCGTACTTTATATACATTGACATTACATTATAATTTATGTATATTTATTACAACATATAATAAAATCATAACATGACCATATAGGTATAGTGTCTTTAGAAACTGGGAAACATAAACAACTGGTTCATAAAACATCAACATTGTCTCCCGTTTATTTAATCATAACTAGACACATTTTGGCATATCATACCAAATACCCCTCTTCCAAACTTGGGGAAAATAATCATATTAAAGGGTGAGATAAAATTCTCAATAAAGGTAAATAAAGGATATATCAATCATATATAACATTTGAAAATATTATCCTGTGTATAAGAGATCATAATATCATGTCATGGGTTAATCCATAGAAGTGAAATGTAATCCAAATAATCATAACATAAGACTTGAAACTGTGTGGAATACACACATAATCATAAAATATTATTTCATATTAGTCAAGGTTAATTGCCAATACCATCATAGCAGACAAATTCCATTACTGAATGGAGTTCACTCCTCGTTCTAGCCTTGTATTACTGAACCAGATTTACATGTCATTCTATCCATGTGTATCTCATGAGATATAACTATTTACCCTATGCATTGAAGGGAGATATAGGTCCCACCAATATCATAATGAATATATTCTTATGTGTTCCACAAAAACATAAATCATTCATTAGAACATAACCCATATAATAAAATGGGGTTCTTAAACATCATTCCATCATAACATAATCCATATAAGATAAATAGACTTTATAAAAATAATTAAATCACAAAAGTAATCAAATAAAAGTAATAATAGGTATATAAACATAAATCTATGTCATTTTAGATGGAAAATAATTTTGATAAAACACATGACCTTAGTTCATGAGGAAAATATCAATTCTTTTTCAAAGATGTATTCTTTTCTCAAAATTTCGGGAAATTTTAAAAGAAAAGAATTTAATTGAAAATAAACTTATAAGTGTGTATTGTAAGCTTCATGGAAATAAGGAATAATGAATATGAAAAAACTCATTCATGATGTATAAGATAAAAACATTCTCCTCTTACTTTTATTAGAAAAGTCAAAAAGTACCTTGTATGGTAAAAAAAGAAAGATTCCTTCCATACCACATAGTAAAAGTAAAAAAGATGTAAAATAACATTTAAAATACATCTAAGAATAGTAAACATTATATGAAAAAAAATTAGTAAACATGGACATGGGTGATAAATATAACCCCAGTAAATACTTAGGAAGAAACAATCTCAGATAAAAACAAGATTGGAAAAGTTATCCCTTACCTTAGGTCTGATATGTTTCGTATGTATCTAAACCTCCTGTATAATTATTTAAATAATATTACTGATTTATTCTATAATCATAATAATTTTTATTATAACACTTATGATTATATTTTAATCCATTTTTTAGAAAAATTTCATTGTTACTCGTTATTCAGCCATTAACTGCTTTTTGTTCTTATGTATGTTATGTCCAATAAGTTCTTATTCCTATTTTTTGTTATAGTTATATCATTTACATCATGGTATTAGTATAATATATTTCATATTTATTCATTAATTTCATTTATATAATCATTATTTAATGAAAATTATGTTGAATGAATCACATCACAATGTTGAGATGGTATGCCATACGTACGCAAGAGCGACGATATCCTTCCCATAATTATTAAGTGGTATTGAATTGGATGGTTTGTAGTATCTTAGAATTATTATAATGTTATATTAATCATATATAGTTATTATTTCCATCAATATACCCATCCAAGTAAGGTGATGGTGAAAAACTGATTACACCACGACGTGGAGATGGTAAACCTTACTATGCACGTGCGGTGATTTCATTTTTCGTAGGATGGAATTAAGGTGAAATAGATTTGTTTAATATTTGTAATAACATATCGGAATATGAGTGATACTTATGTTATTACTTTATAATGAAATAACTAAATAAAAGGAATTTGAAGAAGAAATACATTTGAAAGAACCATTATAAGAGATTACCTCTTCCTCGACGTGCCTCCTTTAAATTTTTTCTTAAGGTATTAGAGTTGGTCTTTTGAGAAGACCAGAAAATCAAAAAAGTAACTAGGGATGTTTAGAAGAGAAATGGGTGGGTTTTGGAAGATCTTGAAGTCTAAAAATGGAGTGAAGAGGCGAGGTAGGAGGTTCCCTTTTATAATAGAGGAGAGGGGCACTTTATGAAACTCTCAAAAATATTAATTTATAATAAATTAAATTTCAACTAAAAATGGTAAAAACTTATTTAATTAAAATATGTTATGATTTTGGTTTGAATAACCATTATCCTATCATATTTATACTTTTTTAGAATATTTTTTTATCCTTGACCTTTTGGTTTAACCTTTATTTTACCCTTTTTAATCTTATCGTGATATAATGGTACTTACACATTGTAGGTTAATTTAATTTCCATATCACGTAAAATGACCCAAAAAAGTAATTTATGAAATATTTGGACTTATATTAACCATTTTTCTGAATATTATTTTTTTAGTAATTTAATATCATTTAGTAAACTTTTTTATGTTTTAATTTATGAATTGTGTAAATTTTGGACACTATTCATACATGACATTTTTAAAAATTTAGAAAAACTTTATTTCATAAAAAATGAGTGATTAACTAAAATATAATATGTCAATGTAATCCATAAAATTCTTGGATGACATCAAAATAACCAAATTACATTTGTCCTAATATTTTTAAATTCATTTATTTAAATCTTTCATTAATGAGGTAATCATTACATCATATTTGAGTCATACATAAAACTATTTATATAATCTCTAAAAATTATAAATAAAATATCATGATAAGGGAAATCAATTTATCTTTCTAAATAATATTTATAATAAAATATATAACTTATATTAACCTATATTAAAATCAATTTAGTAAAATATATATTTTTTGGTTCTAATTATCTTTACATTAAATTAATTCTTATAAAATGTCATTTTTTCATCCATGTGAATCTACGAGGTCCCAAAATCAACCCAAGGATGACCAAGGTAAGAAATATTTCATCCAATAGGATTAGGACACATTTTATGGTAGTATTATATTATTAAATTATTATTTTTTTCCCCTTATTTACCATATTAACCTTTAACCATGGTAAATAAAATAATTACTAAAGTCGCTATTCATAATGTCAAAAAATAAAAAGGTACCTATACACAAAATTTGGACCATATAATTTCAAATATTGAATAAATTTTTCCAAATTCAAAGTAAAGTAGTTTTAGTAATTGATTTAAAATTAATATCGTTGATGAAATGAAAAGATTGAAATATTTTTAAAAGTTAAAACATTGCAAAAGATTGAAATATTTTTACCTATAAATTCAATGAAAAATTAATACTAATGACATAAATTTTATTAGATCGTAAAAATATATTCTATTTATACTTTAAAACCATTCAATATTATAATTTAATCATATAAATTATCATGATGAAAAAAAGTTGTTTTTAATTAAATGTTAGTGTATTTTTACTATTCATCAAAACATGAAAGTTATTAGAAAATTATCAGAAATTTATCCAAAGTCATTTTTTTATATATCGGTTAAAAATAACATGTTTATGTTTTCATATATAAATTATTAATTTTTGTCAAAATATTAATTTAATATGGGTTTTCCATTCAATTGTATAAAATTAACCTTTAAAAAATAGGTTCTTATACATAAAATATTGTTTTATTCATAACCTGTGACTAAAATATATATTGGATGAATATCAACAAAATATTTTGTTAATTATATAACACATATATCTCATTAATCTCATTACCAAATGTAATTCACTCAAAAAAAATACTATTATCTAATTTCATAAACAATCAATAGCCAATGATTTCATAATGCATTTTCTTAAGTTAGTTATATTTATTTTTACTGACCTAAAAACTATTCTATATAGGTAATTTTATATTAAGGGCATCTCTTGGTTCATTTAAACTCATTATTTCATGAAAAGAAAGCTATTGAAGAATAAAAATTATTTATATAAAATATTTCATAAAAACATCAAGGTGTTACATTCTACCCCCTTTAAACTGAATTTCTCCCTCAAAATTCATCACTTGTAAATAAACAGATGGGGATACCTCTCCCTAAAAATATTTTCATGTTCCTATGTAGCTTATTCAAATTAGTGGTTCCTCCATAAGACTTTAACCAAGCGAGTGGTCTTGTTTCGCAGAACTTTTTTGCTATGATCCAAAATCTCTATTAGTTATTGTTCATAAGAAGGATCTTTCTCTAACAATATGACTTTTGAGCTTAGTACATTAGATTGATTAGGAATGTACTTTCTTAGGAGAGATACATGGAACACATCATGAACTTGAGATATATTCGGTGGAAGTTCCAATTTGTAAGGTACCATCCCAACATGATCCATAATTTCCAAAGGACCGATATACTTAGGACTTAGTATTCCATTCTTTCCTAATCTCATTAGTATCTTCCAAGGATATGTTCATAGGAACATATTATCAACCAATTCAAACACTAGGTCTTTTCTTTGGTTGTTAGCATAAATTTTTTGACTCTGAGCTTCTCTTATGTGTTTTTGAATAGATATGACCTTTTCTTCCATTTCATATACAAGATCATGTCCTAATAGATTTCTTTCCCCAACTTCATCCCAGAAAGTTGGAGTTCAATAATTTTTCTATAGAGGGATTTAGAAGGAGTCATCTGAATACTAGATTGAAAGATATTATTGTAAGAAAATTCCACAAATGGTAAGTGTTGATCCCAACCACCTTTGAAATTCATAGATCAAGCTCTCTACATGTCTTCTAGAGTTAAAATTTTCCTCTCAGAATGATCATCTATTTGAGGATGATAAGTAGTGTGGAAACATAACTCTATATCCAAATCATGCTGGAGACTTCACTAGAACATTGAGGTAAACCTCAAATCCTAATCAGATATAGTGGAATGTGGTACTCCATGTAATATTACCACTTCCTTTACATATATCTAGGAAAGATGATCAAGATAGAAATACTATCTAATAGCAATGAAGTGTGATAACATCATAATGCAATCAACTATATCCTAGATAGCATTATTATATTTGGATGTTTTGGGAAGTCTGATGACAAATTTTATAGTGATGTTTTCCCATTTCCATTGTGGTATGGGTAATGGTTTAAACATCCCCTTAGACTTCTATCTCTTCGCCTTAACTTCCTGACAAACCAAGCATCGAGAGACATAATTGGTGATATCTCTTTTAATTCCATCCCACCAGACATACTCTTTTAGGTCCCTATACAAATTTTTCTTCTAGGGTGAATAGATAATGAAGAACTATGTGCCTCATCCAATAGCTCCTTCTATAATTCAAGTATGGGAGGAAAAACCCCGTTTATTGAACTGTATTATTTCATCACTATAAAGGTTTAATTAAAGAACATTTATAACCTTCTTTTGTAACTATATATCCTCCTTTTGTGCCTATTTAATCTTCACTTGAATAGATGGTTAAACATTCATTTGAGAATGATAAGTTTTTCTCCTTCTGTTATAATTTCAAGATTTATCCTTTGAAAATCCATAAAAATTAGATCTTTCATGATCCTCATCATGGAAAAGCTGTCATGGTCTTGTCGACTTAATACATCTTCCACCTTGTTTTCTTTCCTAGTGTTGTAATGTATTGACCTATCGTAATCTTTAATCAACTCCAACCATCTTCTTTGGAGAATATTCATCTCCTTTTGTGTGAAAATAAACTTTCAACTTTTATTATCAGTATAAATATGACACCTTTCACCATATAGATAGTTCCTCCATACCTTCAGTTCAAATATTACTGTAGAAAACTCTAAATCATGAGTTAGGTAATTTTGTTCATGGATTTTCAATCATTGTGCAGCATAATCAATCATCATATCAATTTTCATGATAACACCCCATCCCCTTCTTGGATTCATCAATGTAAATCCCAAACCTTTTCCCACTACAAGGCAGTGTGAGCATAGGTGCACTTGCTAACCTTCTTTTTAACTATTTGAAATTCTCTTCACCTTCTTCCATCAAAATGAGATTAAATCCTTTCTGAGTCAACTTGGTGAGTGGATTATATAATCATGAAAAATATTTCACAATACGTCGATAATATCTATCCAAAAAAGAAAACATCAGATTTTATTTACTATTATTGGTCTTGACCATCTTTTAATAAAATTGGTCTCTGTTGGATCCACATATATCCCTTCTCTTGAGATTATGTGTCCCAAAATGAATCTTTTTGAAGCCACAATTCAGACATGGTAAATTTGGCATAAAACATCTCCTTTCTCAGGGTCTTGAGTACAATTCTCAAGTGACCTTCATGTTCTTCCTTTCTATTGGAATAGAAAAAAATATCATATATAAATACTACAAATCATAGATCAAGATAGTCTCTAAAGACTCTATTAATTATATCCATGAAGATATAAGGGGCACTAATAAAACCAAAATGCATCATATAAATTCATAGTGTCCATACCTTGTACGGAATGACGTCTACTGAATATCCTCCTTTTATGACCCATAATTTATGATATCTTGAATAATTATCAATCATGGAAAAGTATTAAGCTCTGTGTAGTTGGTAAAATAATTCATCAATGCGCGGGAGAAAATATTGGTTCTTGAAAATGATCTTGTGAAGTTATCGATAATCAATGCAGAGTCTCATTGATCCATCTTTCTTCTTAACAAGCAGCACATTTTCTCTCTAAGGTGACATACTAGGGAATATGAATCCCTTATCAAGATTATCTTGGATTAGCTTCTTCAATTTCTAAAAATAAATTGGGGTCATTCTATAAGGTGGCTTTGAAATAGGAATAGCACCCAGTGTGAGTTCTATTGAAAACTCAACTTCACAATTTAGTAGAATACCAATAAATTACTCCAGAAATACATCATCAAAAATTCGTACAATGGGAATATTCTTAATCATGTGTTTCTCCCCAACCATTTGAGATAAATAACCTTTATTTATTGGAATTAAGACCCATAAGATGGAAGAAATTTCCACTAAAAGGTTATATTCATCCTTCCACCGATAGATGATCATAGATTGATCTGGAATATGAAATATGACTTCCCTTTATTAGAAATTGATATTAGATCCATATAAATAAATCCAATACATTCCAAGAATCACATAAAGTTCCACTATAGGAAGGATCACTTGATCCGTAGGAATTAATTTCCCACAAACATCAATTGGAGAAGAATTGTAAACTTTTGATGTGACCGTTGTTCCATTAGGGGTTGTCAAAACTAACTCAACATATAATTATTTAGTTAATATGATGATAACCTTAGAAAATTATTTAGAAATATAAGAGTGGGTGTATCAAAAAAACATTTTATACTTTAGAGTGGATGGTAAGTGTACTTTTCACCACTTCATTATCATACTTCATGTTGTTGATAGTAATTTCATGTGACTTTACTTTGTTTTTGTCCTTATGATTTTTTTGACATTGATCACAATCCATAACCCTTGGATTTGGGCATTGATTCTCATAATTCCCCCTTTCCTTGCACTTGTAACATTGAAGTGTAAGAGGTGCATTTTGTGTAGCCTTTTCTTTGTTTACATCATTAGACATATTTTTTCCATCACTTCAACATTCAATTTCCCGATAACCTTATTTTATACAAATAAAAAATGTACTAGTCCATTTAATACAATTTCCTCCATATTTATTTCCACATTTTGAGCATATTGGAAAACTCATCTTTTATTCAGTGTGGTCTTTATATTTTCCTTAGAATTCCATTTTCCTCTTCTTATCAAACCCATTGGACTGATGAGTTACTCCAACCTCTATCTCAACATTGAGAGCACATTGAAAAATTTACTCATATATATTGAAGTCCCTTATGTCTAATTCCCTTCATTGACTTGGTTTTAAGAAACTAAATATTCTAAAAACCTTAATCTCATGTTGGATAATAATTACATAAGTATACCTTTCAAGTGTTGTAAAATTTTCCGCGTAGGTACCAACAGATTCATCACACTCTTTATTATGTTCAAGGAACTCCTTCTCCATCTTTTTTTGAAGAATATGAGGATAGTACTTATTGAAAAATAGGTTATTGAACTCATCCCATTCCATGGACTCAATTTCTTCTCATTCCATTATATTCTTGATAATATTCCACCATTGATCAGCTTTACCTACCAAACAATATACTGCTAAGATGACTTTATCCTGCTCAAATCACTATAGAACTGACGATATCTTTTTAGTGGTACCGATCAATTGTTCTTCCTCTAATGGATCAGAAGACCTACTAAATTATGGTGGACGCTGCCTCATGATGGATTCAACAGAATTTGGCTCCTTAATTTTCTCATTTGGAAGTCCTTCTTGATTCATATCTTGAAAAAGTTGTGTGTTCCTGGCAACAATAGTTTTCATTCCAACTCCCATAACATTTGGTTGCTTAGGGGGATGATCATTACATTTCCCATCATATTCATTATTAACATGGTTCCTTCAGGTTCTATCCATTTACTAAAACCAATAATCATAGTGTCAGTGACACTAATCATAACAGGAAAACCACACAATCAAGAATAAAATTTCAATTTAGGACACTTTAGGTCTTATCCTAGGTTATTCATGGTCATTTTTAAAACACTATGATTGTATCCTATACTTAGACATATACTTATGGTTCTTACTAAGGATTTATCATCCATGTTTCCAAAGATTAACTCTACGTTTCCTCTGATACCAACAATAACGACCCATAATTTTCATACATTGATACTAATTCATAATTGAAGTATATTTATAACAACATATAAAAATACCATAACAGAAATGTATAGGTATAGTGTCTTTAGAAACTAGGAAACATAAACAACTATTTCATCAAACATCTATATTTTCTCTTATTCATTTCATCATAACTAGAATCCTTTTTGGAATATCATACTTAATACCCTAATTCCTGACCTGGGGAAAAGAAACACATGAAAGGGTGAGCTCAAATTCTTATTAAGGGTAACCAATGGAAATATCAATCATATATAACATTTGAAAATCCTATCCTTTGTATAAGAGATCATAATATCATGTCATGGGACAAGTCATAGAAGTGTAATGTAATACTAATAATACTAAAAAAATACATGAAACTTTGTTTCATACACACATAATCATATAAAATCATTTTATATTAGTCAAGGTTTATTTCCAAGAACATCATTGTAGAAAAATATCATTACTGAACTGAGTTCACTCCTCATTCCAGCCCTGTATTACTAAACTGAATTTACCTGTTGTTCCATCCATGTCTATATCATGAGATATAAATCATTACCCAATGCATTGAAGATAGATATAGGTCCCACACATCTCATAATGAAACCATTCTTATGTGTTCCACAAAAACATAAATCATTCATCCTAGCATAACCCTTGTAAAAAAATGGGCTTCTTAAACATCGTGTCATCACAACATTATCCATATAAGATAAATGGACCACATAAAAATAATTCCATCCTAAACGTAATCAAATAAATGTAATAATATGGATAGAACAATAACCTTATGTCATCTTAGATGGAAAATATTTTTTATAAAACACTTTACTTAGTTCTTGAGGAAAATATCCATTCTTCTAAAAAATGTTTTCTTTTCTCAAAATTACATGAAATTTTAAAAGAAGACTTTAATTGAAAATACACTTATAAACTTTTAATGGAAGCTTCATGTAAATAAGTCATTATGAAGATGTAAACTCTCATTCGTTCCTTATAAATTAAAAAATCATTCTCCTTAAACTTTTATCAGAGAATTCAAAAAGTACCTCGTATGGTAAGAAAAAGAATGATACCTTCTAGACCACGTATTAAAAGCCAAAAAGGGGTAAAAATGACTTTAAACATACATGGAAGTATAATAAACATTTTATGATTTTTTTATAAAACATGGACATGTTTGATAAATATAACCCCAGTAAATACTTACGAATAAACATTCTTGGATCAAAATGAGATTGGAAAAGTTATCCCTTACCTTAGGTCTGATATGATTCATATGTATCTGAACATCCTATATAATTATTTAAATAATGTTACTGATTTATTCCATAATTATAATAATATTTATGATAAAATTTATGATTATATTTTCACTCATTTTTAGTAACATTTCATTGTTACTCGTTTTTCGGGCATTAACTACTTTACATTCTTATGTATGTTATGTCAAATTAGTTATTATTACTCTTTGTTTTCTATAGTTATATCATTTAAAGAATGGCATTAGTAAAATATATATTATATCTATTCATTCAATTAATTTTTATAATCATGATTTAATGAATATTGTGTAGAACAAATCACATCTCACTGTGGAGACGGTAAGTCATACGTATGCATGAGCAATGATATCATTCACATATTGTTGAGTTGTATTGAATTGGATGGTTTATAGTATCTCAGAATTAGTATAATGTTATATTAATCATATATAGTTATTATTTCCACCATTATACCTATCCAAGTAAGGTGATAGTGAAAAACAGATTACACCACGGCGTGGAGATGGTAATCTATACGTACGCACATGCGGTGATTTAATTTTTCTTAGGAAGGATAGAAGGTGAAATAGGTTTGTTTAATATTTATAATAATATATAATTATATTAGTGATACTGATTTTATTACATTATAAGTAAACAACTAAATAAGAGTAAGTATAATAAGATATAAATTTGAAAGAATCGTTTGAAGAGATTACCTCTTCCTCAACGCGCCTCCTTTAAATTTCCTCTTAAGGCACTAGAGATGGTGTTTTGAGAATTCCATCACCTATAAAATCTAACTAGGAAAGTTTAGAAGAGAAATGGTCATGGGTTTTATGAGATTGAAGTCTCAAAATGGAGTTACGTGGTGATGTAGGAGGTTCCCTTTTATAAGAGAGGAGGGGGGCCTTTAGGAAACTCACAAAAATATTAGTTTATAATAAATTAATTTTCAACTGAAAATGGTCCAAAACTTATTTAATTCAAATATAAGATGATTTTGGTTAGAATACCCGTAATACAATAATATTTATAAAATTTTAAAATATTTTTTATCCTTATGCTTTTGGTTTAACCCTTATTTTACCCTTTAAATCTTACCGTGATATCATGTTATTTACACATTGTGGGTTAATTTTATTACCATATCATGTAAATTGAATATTTATGAAACATTTGGAATTATATTAAAAGTTTCTATGAATATTATATTTTGATGAATTTAATATCATTTAGTAAACTATTTCATGTTTTAATCTATGAATTGTGTAAATTTTGAACACTATTCATACTTGATTTTTTTATTTTCATAAAAATTTATTCCATAAAAAATAAGGCATTAAATAAAATATAATATGTAAAGGTAATCCATAAAATTTGTGGATGACATCAGAATAACCAAATTACATTTTTTTTAACATTTATAAATTCATTTATTTAAATCTTCCATTACTGAGGTAATCACTACATCATATTGGTGTTATAAATAAAACTATTTATATAATCTATAAAAATTATAAATAAAATTCCATGATGTAGGAAATAGTTTTATATTTCTAATGATTATTTATATTAATAGATATTAGATATATAAACCTCTATTAAAATCTATTTATTAAAAGATATATGTTTAGGTTATAATTATCTTTACTTTAAATTAATTCTTATAAAATGTCATTTTTACATCCATGTTAATCCATGGGGTCCCAAAATTGACCCAAGGATTCCCATGGTTGAAAATATTTCATCCAATAGGATTAGTACACATTTTAGCAAAGTATTATATTATTAAATTATTATTTTTTACCCTTATTTTCCAGATTTACCATTAAACCATGGAAAATAAAATAATTACGGAAGTTAATATTCATAATGTCAAAAACTAAAAGGTACCTATTCACACAATTTGGAACTTATGATTCCAAATATGGAATATATTTTTCAAAACTCAAAAAATAGAAGTTATATTAATTTATTTAATTTTAATCTCGTTGTTGAAATGATAATACGAGTTTTAAAAGTTAAAGCATTGCAAAAGATTGAAATGTTTTTACCTATGAATTCAATATAAAATTAATGATAATGACATAAATTGTATTAAATGGAAAAAATATATTCTATTAATACTTCAAAACAATTAAATATTATAAGTTAATAATATAAATTATCTCAATGAAAACAATTTTTTTTTAATTAAAATCTAGCGTATATTTACTATTCATTAAAACATGAAAGTTATCAAAAAAATATCCAAAAAATTTCCAAAGTAAATTTTTATATCCCACTTCAAAATAACATTTTTATGTTTTCGTATAGGAATTATTAATGCTTCAAAATCTTAATTTAAAATTGGTTCACCATTCAAAGGTATAAAATTATCATTAAAATAGTTTCATATACAAAAAAATAGGGTTTTATTGACTAAAATATCAATTGAATGAATAAAAAAAATATTTTATTAAGTATATAACACAAATCTCTCATTAATATCATTACCAATTGTAATTCAGTCAAAAAATACCAATATATAATTGATTTATATTTTTCATAAATAATTAATAGCCAATGAATTCCCAATGCATATTCATAAGTCAGTTATAATTATTCCCGCTAACCTAAAAACTAGGATATAACTACAATTTTATATTGAGGGCATCTCATGGTTCATTTAAACTCATGATTTCATGCAAAGAAATATACTAAAGAATAAAAATTATTTAAATAAAATATTTCATAAAAACATCTGGGTGTTACAAGCTCCATATAAAGAAAGCCAATCCATGCCAAGAATCACATCAAATTCCACTATATGGAGGATCACAAGATTTCTAGGGAGCACTTTACCACAAACTTCAATTGGAGAATAATTGTAAACTTTTTATACAACTTTTGTTCAATTAGAAGTTTTCATAGCTAACTCAACATCTAATTGTTGAGGTAATATGGAAATACCCTTAGAAAGTTCTTTAAAAATAAAAGGGTGGGTGGATCTAGAATCAAATAAAACCTTTGCTACTTTAGAATGTATGGTAAGTTCACCTTTCACTTCATTATCATACTCCACGTCGCCAATAATAATTGAATTTGACTTTACTTTTTCTTTGGCCTTAAGAATTTGTTGACGTCGATCATAATCAATAATGCTTAGATTAGGGCATTAATGAGCATAATTCCCTGTTTCCTAGCACTTGTAACATTGAAGTGTAAGAGGTGAATTCTGTGTAGAATTTTATTTTTTTGCATCATTAGACATATTTTTTCCCTCACTTAATCATTCAATTTCCTAATGACCTTATTTTTCACACTCAAAACATTTACTTTTCCCTTTAATACAATTCCCTATATGTTTCTATCCACACATTGAGCATAAGGGAAAAATCATCTTCTTTTCAGTATGGTCTTTATATTTTCCTTTGAATCCCATTTTTCTCTTCCTATCAAACATATATGACTGATGGGTTACTCCAATCTTTATCTTAACCTTGAGAGCACATCAAAGAATTTTCTCATAGCTATTGAAGTACCTTATGGCTAATACCCTTCAAACACTTGGTTTTTACCCACTAAAGAATCAATCTTACTCTCAGGTTGGATAATAATTCAAAAATCATACCTTGAAAGTCTTGTAAAATTTTATTTGTAGCTACCAATAAACTCATCATCCTTTTTGTAAGTTCAAGTAAATCATTATCCATATTTGTTTCAATAATATGAAGAAATTGATTATTGAAAAATAAGTTACTGAACTTGTTCCATTTCATGGACTCAGTTTAATATATTTTCCCCATATTCTTGATATGATTCCACTACTGATCAGCTTCACCTTAATAATGATATACTACTAAGATGAATTTATCATGCTCAAAACATTGTAGAACTGAAAATATATTTTTAGTGGTATTGGTCCATTGTTCAGCCACTAATGGATCAGAATACCTGATGAATGAAGGTGGACACTACCTCATGAAGGATTTAATAGAATTCTGATCCCTCCATTGATCATATGGAAGTTCAGAATGATTAAAATAATTATAATGTTGTGTGAGCATGGATACAAGATCATTCATTCCATCTCCTATACAATTTGGTCACTCGGGGGGACAATCATTTCATTTCCCATCTTTTTTGGCATTAATGTGGTTCCATCAGGTTCTAGCCATTGACTAAAACCAAGAATTATAATGTGAGAAACAATAATCATAACCGGAAAACCACATAATCAAGAATAAAATTTGAATCTAGCACACTTTATGTTTTATCCTTTGTTATTCATGGTCATTTCTAAAACACTAGGATTGTATCTTATACTTGGGCATATCCTTAAGGATTTCTCATCGTAGTTTCCAATGGTTAACAATACCTTTCCTCTGATACCAAATATAGTGACCCATTCTTTACATACGTTTATATCACTTCTGAATTGATGTATATTTATTAAAAAATATTACAAAACCATGACATGACTATATAGGTATAGTGTCTTTAGAAACTGGGAAACATAATCAAATGGTTCATAAAACCTCTAAATTGTCTTATATTTATTTCATAATAACTAGACTCATTTTTGGAATATCATACTTAATACTCTTCTTCATGTCCTAGGGAAAAAAATATAAAAGGGTGAGATCAAATGCTCAATATGGGTAAAAAATTAAATAAATATCATAACATTTGAAAATATTATAGTGCATATAAAATATCACAATATTATGTCACGGGATAATTCATAAAAGTGTAATGTAATCCTGATAATAATAACATAAGACATGAAATTTTGTTTCATACACACATAATAATAGAAAATAATTTCTTATTAGTCAAGTATCGTTTCATAGACCATCATAGTGGAAAAAGTCCATTACTAAACCGAGTTCTCTCTTCGTTCCAGCTATGTATCACTAAACCAAATTAACTTTTTGATCTAGCCATATCTATATCATGAGATATAAATATTTACCCAATGAAATGGAAGGATATATAGGTCCCATACATCTCATAATGAATATATTCTTATGTGTGCCAAAAAAAATATAAACATTCAACATAGCATAACTCATGGAATAAAATGGGTTTTTTAAACCTCATTCCACCATAATCGAAATATAAAATGAATTTATAAACTAAAATTCCATTATAAATAGAATAAGATATTATTCAAAAGGATATAAACATAAACCTATGTAATAATAGATGAAAAATAATTTTGATAAAACACATGAGCTTCATTCCTGAGGAAAATTTCTTTTCTTCTATAAAAACATTTTATTTTATCAAAATATCATTCAATTTTAAATGAAATAAATTAAGTTGAAAATAAACTTGTAAATTGGTAGATGAATCTTCATGGAAATAAGGGTTTTTTAATATTTAAAACTGAGTCTTTTATATAATTTAAAAAAACATTCTCCTCGTACTTTTTCCAGAAAAGTCAAAAAGTACCTTGTGTGGTAAACAAAATAAATGTTCCTTCCAAACCATTTAGTAAAAGTCAAAATGGGTAAAAATGACTTAAATCATACCTAAAATAAATTTAAACATTTTATGAGAATTGTTTTAGAAAACATGGACATGGATGATAAATATATCCCTAGTAGATACTTACAAATGAACAATCTCTGATAAAATGAGATTGGAAAAGTTATCACTTACCTTAGGTATGATATGACACATATGTATCATAACCTCTTATATTATTATGTAAATAATTTTAATAATTTATTCCAGAATCATAATAATTTTTATGATATCATTTATGATAATATTTTCATTCATTTATTTGTAATATTCCTTTGTTACTCATTATTCGAGTATTAAATGCTTTAAGTTATTATGCAAGTTTTGTCAGATATTTTCTTATTCCTATTTTTAGGTTATAGTTATATAATTTAAATAATGGTATTATTATAATATATATCATATTTATTAATTAAATTTATTTATATAATCATTATTTAATGAATATTATGTACTGCGAATTGCACCGCATTGTGGAGATGGTAGATCGTACGTATGCATGAGCGATGATATCATTCCCATAATTTTTGAATAGTATTTACATGGATGGTGTATAATATCTCATAATAATCATATATAGTCATTATTTATACCATTATACCCATCCAAGTAAGGTAGTGGAGAAAAATAGATTACACCACGATGTGGAGACTAGAAGTTGTACTTATGCACGCGCAGTGAGATCATTTTTCATAGGATGGATAGATGGCGAAATAGGGGTTTTAATATTTATAATAAAATATCATTATATTATTGATACTGATTTTATTACTTTATAATGATACAACTATTGAAGAGAAAGTATAAGAAGAAAGAAATTTGAAATAATCGGTAGAAGATATCACCTCTTCCTCATCGTTCCTCAATTATATTTCCTCTTAGGGCACTAGAGTGGATCATTAGAGAAGACCATAACCTATATAATGTAACTAGGAAAGTTTATAAGATAAATGGGTAGGGTTTGGCTAAGATTGAGGCTCAAAATGCAGTGAATATGGGAGGGAGGTGGTGCCCTTTTATAGGAGAGGGTGGGCACTTTAGGAAACTCTAAAAATATTAATTTATTATAAATTAAATTTTGATAAAAATGGTCCAAAAATTATTTAATAAAAATATAATATTATTTTTGTTTGAATACCCATCATCGAATAATTTTTGGGCGAGTTTAGAATATTTTTTATCCTTATCATTTTAGTTTAACCCTTATTTTACCCTTTTTAATCTTACTATGATATCATGTTATTTAAATGTTGTGGGTTAATTTATTTACCATATATAGTCAAAAGACCCAAAAAAAGTTATTTAAAATATATTTGGACTTTTATCAACCATTTCACTAAATTTTATATTTTTATGAATTAAATATCATTTAATAAACTATTGTATGTTTTAAGTTAGGAATTGTGTCGATTTTGGACACTATTCAAATTTAAATTTTAAAAAAAATAACAACATTATTCCTTAGAAAATATGGCATTAACTCAAATCTAATATGTCAATATTGTCCATAAAATTCATGGATGACATCAGAATAACAAAATTAATTTTTTAAAAAAAATTAAAATTTCATTTATTTGAATCATTCATTAATGAGGTAATCACTATATCATAATGGTGTCATAAATAAAACTATTTATTTAATATCAAAAAATTATAAATAAAATACCATGATATATAAACTCATTTATAATGACTATTTATAAGCATAAAGATCTATTATATAATCCTATATTAAAATCAATTTAGTAAAAGATGTATGATTGGATTATAATTATCTATAATTTAAATTAATTCCCATAAAATTTCTTTTCACATACATATGAATCAATGAGTTCCCAAAATCGACCCAAGGATGAAAATAGTCTGAAATATCTAAAAAATATGATTAATACACGTTTTAGGGGAGTTTTATTTTATTAAATTATTATTATTTTACCCTTATTTACTAGATTTAACTTTTAACTATGGTAAATAATATAAATGCTGAAGTTACTATTCATAGTGTTTAAAAACAAAAGGTACCCATTAACAGAATTTGGACCTTGTGATTACAAATATATAATCCACTTTTCCAAATTCAAAACACGGAATTTGTAGTAATTAATTTAAAATTAATCCCATTGTTTAAATGGGAAAACAAGTTTTAAAAGTTAAAACATTGCAAAATATTGAAATGTTTTTACATATGAATTCCATGTAAAATTAATGATAATGGAATAAATTATATTTAATGGTAGAAATATATTCTATTTAAACATTAAATCCATTCATTGATATAATTTTATCAAAAAAAATAATCTTGAAGAAAAAAGTTGTTTTTAATAAAAATTTAGTGTATTTTTTCTATTCATCAAAACATGAAAGTTATTAGAAAAATATCAGAAATATACCCAAATTAAATTTTAAATCCTTATTTAAAATAAAATTTTTATTTTTTCAAACAAACATTATTAATGTGTCAAAATCTTAATTTAAAATGGGTTCTCCACTCAGTGGCGTAAAATTAGCCTTTTAAAAAAATAGGTTCTTATACATAAAATAGGGTTCTATTTATACCCAATGACTTATATATAAATTGGATGAATATCAAAAATATTTTATTAAGTATATGACACTTATATCTCATTAATATCATTACCAAATGTAATTCACTCAAAAATAAAAATATCTAATTGATTTATATTTTTAATAATAATTAATTGCCAATGAATTCAGAACTCATTTTCATAAGTTAGTTATAATTTTTACCACTAACCTAATGAATAGGCTATAATGGTAATTTTATATTATGGGCAACTCATGGTTCATTTAAACTCATGATTGTATGAAAAACAATCTACTGAAGAATAAAAATAATTTAAAGAATAATATTTCAAAAAACAAGTGGGTGTTACAACTAAGAATATATATATGTATATATATATATATTCCTCCTTTGTATTGACACGTTGGATTTGGTTACTCTCCTTCCAGGAGAGGCTAAGATGCACTGGGTTTGCCACATGATTTATGTTTCTAGATTCTTGTTGTTGGATGAGTATATTCATCCCCTATAAGTAGAAAAAACTCAATTGGTATTTCATCAACTCATTGTGTCTATCCCATTGTGTTTTTACAATCTTACTTTAAATCACTTTTGGGTTCACCGACTCTCATTGACTATATCTTGCATCTAATATCTTTCATTCCTTTTTGTATCACTTATTACCCCCTTCAAAATATGGGGTTTCCTACTGGGTATGTATATACTCAACCCTGTATGGGATTTTCTCTCACATGTTCTTTCTTATGCGTATGACAGACATGTAGACTGTGACTACAGAGAAGCTTAAGGATATTGGCTGATTGGATTGTGTACGATGTGTTTAGCTTGTCATTCATTAGCTAGACTATCTATCAGCTGTTAACTTTTCTAGTACATTCACATTGGGACATATTTAGGGTTGTGTGTTTATTTTTCCCCTTTACATTTTAGTTTACACTGTAGTACTCTTGTACTTTATAGAGGTTCATGCATCCTTGGTTTACTTTATATCACTTTTTTATCATTTATTCTTTCCCTATTCAGTTTTTCATTGAGAGGAATGTGTGTGTGCATATATATACTTAGGAATAGGCCTCCCTATTTTTGTTCTTCCTTCATTGCATGCAACCACCCCTGACCTATGGAGGCGGTCTTGGGGTAGTTTTTGCTCGATCCCTAACTTTAGTCAGGAAAAGAAATATTGGTAATATTAGAAATATTGTTCCATGAGATTTTGTTCAAACTGTACCCCTTAACTGTATTTTTTTTAGGTTTAGGGCTATATTTTCAATGGGTCTCATGTGTGGATCTGAGGCCAGTGAAACCCGTGATATTGAGGAGACCAATGTATCCATTTACCAAGACCTTGACTACCTTTTTGATGACTCATCATGTTGAGTCATTTGATACAGGGGTTTAATGGTACATTTTTCATAAAGGATTATGTCTTTTAAATTCCTTCTTGAGTCATATATCCATTATTTATTGATATATATATATATATATATTCTCATCTTAACATGGTATTCCAATATAATTCTCAGGATACCTCCATAATGCCATCCATCTAGGATACCATCTCCTATTCAAAAGAATGACCTGATGAGTGATGTGGCCTTTGTTCAGGATCTATATCATGATGTCTTTCCTCTAGGTGGTCAGGAAGTAGCACCTCCACCGTTCGAGCAGCATATTCTTACTATAGAGTGGAATGATATTGCTTGCAGGCTTAATACACTATGAGAGTTCTAAATACATAGTCCAATGAGGTTCTATGGTGATCCATATCGTCATTCATTAGTGGATTGGTGGGAGTTAGTGGTTCATATCCTTAAGCTTGTTCAGACTCTAACAGATTAGGTGGTTTCACTAGTAGCTGGCCTCTTCCATGGAGCAACTGGGCTTTGGTGCAGCCTTGTTATAAAGATTCTTGATTAGTTGAAACTCTTGTGGACTGAATTATAGTAGGTATTATTTTAGGAGAACTACCTATAATTATTGCACTCATTCTAGATTCATGAGCTTCTAGAGATGCAGTTGGGAGGGATTGTGGTGTCTAAGTATGTAGTGAGGATCATATACCTTACACAGTACTCTATTGACATGATTTGTGATGGTAAATTCCCTACATAGATGTTTTTTAAGGGACTCCATAAGAGATATTTGTTCCATCATAATTCCCTGGTGAATCCCCACCTATGACGGGGAGATGGATTGGGAAACAGTGATAGAGACGTTTTTGTTAGAGGAACTCCAAGAAGCTTGAGCTGGCAGTGAGCATATCATAGCTGATTCATCTACAGTAGCTAGAAAACACTAGCTAGTGGGATCTTGATATAAGAAACTCTTCTATGATTAGGATCTGGCATGAGGTCTTGTGGTGTAGGGTCATCATAGAGATCTTGGGCATCCATGAGAGGGTAGGCACTTTTCTTTTTCTAGGATAGTTCATGTAATGTGATACTTCCTAACCATATGTGTTGAGCATAACATTGAGATATTTGATTGAACACCATAGTAGAGGAAGAAAAATGATCAAATATCTCCTAGGCGAGGATTAGGTGGTCCAAAGGAGTCAGCTCTGGTGTAGGAGAAAGAGGTTCTAATGGGTGGCGGATTTCGCTATGACATCCTTCCACTACCACCACCAAGTGGACCATGTATGGCTTAGGGAGTTGGTGGTCAGAGCATTAGACAGTTGCACATATTGGATATCTATTATCAGGTAGTGAACAAGATGATAAAAGGTATAATTTTTGTGTTTTGTAATTTTTATCCAATATTAGAAAACATAGTTTATGTCCATTCCTTCATCTCCATACCTGTAGTGTGATAACTGGAGCTCATAGTTGAGGTGCTATCCTAGCAACATTTTCTTTAGGTTTATATAAGGAACACATCTTCTGTATCTTTCATCTGTTGGAAGTGTGAGATTTATCTTGGTAAAGATAGGTTCACATGGGACATTCTAGTCATCATGAAGGGACCCTATGATATCGTCTTAGGTATGGATTGAATCTCCATGGTTCCATCCTAGATCGACTGTCACTGTAAACAAGTCAGATACCAACATGTTGATTTGATTAGATTCTCCTTTTTCGGCGGGAGAGATCTCATGGAAGGGTAAATGGGTTCTCTGAGAAAGATTCAATATTCTATTACCCATAAGTTAGCATGTATATCCCTTGGTGTAGTAATCTCTTTAGGCATCTGGGTTCCTTCATTTGTGGAGTATTATACAGACGCCTTCCGCGAGGACGTTCTGGGGCTACCTTCAATGAGGAATATGGGGTTTTGCATTGCCGTCCATCCTGATACCACTCTAATGTCCTCATAAACATATCATATAGATGCTACCAAGCTTCTGGATATACAATTATAGTTAGAGGAACTTCAAGAGGATTCTTTAATCAGACCTAGTGTGTCCTCCTGGGCAGCTCCAAGGTTGTTCATGAAGTAGGTGGATGACACCTTGTGAAATTATGTAGATTATCACCACCTGAACTAGGTAACTATAAGTTTGAAGTACCCCTTTCGAGGGATGATGGACTCTTTGGCCAAGATCAAGGAGAGAAATGGTTTCCGAAGTTTGATTTCAGGTTCGACTACCACTAGTTGAGGGTTTTTTAGGTTAATATTCTAAACCTGGCATTAATGTTTTGATATGGAGACAATGAGTTCCTATTGATGTCCATTGGTGTGAAAAACCCCCTATCTCGATTATGGATTTGATGAAATATTTTTCCCAACCTTTCTTGGATGAGTAATATATGATCTTTATTGATGACGTACTCATATACTCTGCATTATAGGAGGACCATAATGTTCATTTGAGGATAGACCTAGATCTTCTTTGAGATCACCAGCTTTATGGAATGATCATGAAGTTGTAGTTCTAGATTCATGATGTTCACTTTTTTGGGAATTCCTTTTTTAAACATGGTTTTTCCTTGGACCCAGTAAATATTGACGTAGTTATTTCTTGGGATCCACCCAATAGAATGTTAGAGGTGTGAATGGTTATTACCATGGTGGGGTACTACATGAGGTTTATGAAAGAATTATCTAGAATCACATCCCATTTGATTACATTGATGTGGAAAGGAAATAATTTTACCTTTTATGAGTAGTTCCATAAGGCCTTCAAGGAGTTGAGGCTGAGGCTAATGAGTGATCTTGTGCTTATATGATCGAAGGAAGGTGTGTAGTTCACAGTTTTTTACGATGACCCAGGATCTAGGCCTATTTGTGTGTTGATGAATGGGTAGGATGTTATAACATTCCGGTTAATAAATTTGTGACCCTACATGGAAAACTAATCAACATATGACTTATATCTGGTTGTGATAGTGTTCTCTTTGAGGATGTGGAGGCACTACCTTCTAGGGGAGAAATGTGTGGTTTACTCAGACCACTAGAGTCGTAGGTACATGTTCATTTAGAGAGAACTGAACCTAAGGAAAATATGTTAGTTATAGTTATATAGGAATATGACTTCAAGATAGTCTATACTCCATGAAAGGGAAGCTTTGTAGAAGATTCCCTTAGTACAAAGTCACACACTATCTTTGAGTATGATAATTTGGAGTCGTTACCATCCCCACACCTAACCCTAGTGGAGTAGGTTGGTACAACTTTTTTATAGTTGATGTTGTTCACTCTTCTTCTTCTTAATAATGTGAGGAATTCCCATCTAGTATACATTGAATGTGAGATCTTATGTAATCATATATCTATAGGTAACTCACCATATGGATATTCTGAAATAGGGAATCACGTAATCCTTTTCTGGGGATAGACGTCGATCATCGTCACATTGCGGGAGGAGGTGTTGTGGGTGTTCCACACATCTCCTCTAGCTTTACATCCTAATGTGGGGAAGATTTAAAGACACCTTTAATGGTTGTTATAGTGGTTTAACAAGATAAGTAGCATAGCTGAGTTCATCTCTTGATGTCTCACCTATTAGTATCTGAAGTTTGAGTAACAAATTTCGGTAGGTTTGTTACATACCCTTAAGATCCCAAAGTGGAAGTGGGATGGCATATCCATGGACTTTTTTATTGGTTATTCATGCATAAAAAAGGTATATGATGGAATCTAGGAGACAGTTCATTGAATCATGATGTTGGAAGACTTCCTTTCTATCTAGAAGCAGATTTTAGTAGAGAGTTTGGGGAAACAATACATATGGGTGATCATTCATCTTCATGGGGTTCCCTTGATTATTGTCTCTGATCATGATGCATGGTTCACATAATGATTATGGAGTGGAATATAAGATGAATTTGAGACCCAAATGAGGATCAATACAACCTTTCACCCCCAGACTGAGTGCACTATCTAGGTGTTAGAGTATATACGGAGGGATTACATGTTAGACTTTGGCTAGAGTAGAGAATATCACCTACCCTTGGTATAGTTTTCATACAAAAACAAAAACTACCACTCTACTATTGGAACAAAACTTTTTTATTCCCTTTAATGGAGACCCTTCAGGTAAATTTTATGATGGAGAAAGATTGGATGGTCTTCTCTTGTGGTCCCAAAGATAGTGCATGTCATAATAGAGAAATTCCAAGCCATCAGGTATTAGATGACGATTTCCCAAAATAAGTAGAAATATTATACCAACCACCATTTTAGGCCCTTGGAGTTCATGTAGAGAGACCACATTTTCCTAAGAGTGACTACACAAAAAGGATTGTGGAGGTTTAGTCCAGGAGGAAATCTATCTCTGAAGTTCATTAGGCCTTTTGATATCATGAAGAGGGATAATGAGGTTGATTATCATGTCTCCCTACCCCCACTACTGGATAAAGTGCACAATGTATTCCATGTGTCATAGATGAGAAGATATGTGTATGACCCGACACACATCATCAACTGGGATGAGCTAGACATCATGGATGGATCCACCTTTGTGGAAAAACTTGTGGTGATTGAGGGTTAATAGGAGAGGACATGGCATGGACAAACCCTCACCTTGAACCATGTTCTTTAGTAGTAGGATAATATTTCATAGAGTTCCTAGGAGTGGTAGATACAAGTGTAGGATCATTATCGTGATTCATTTTCTTATTTTTCTTTTCACGAAATAAATTATTGAAGGAGGGAATGATATAGGGATTTGATTTTTTCCATGTATGTTTTTGATATTTTTCAATATATATTTCCAGATCTAGGTGTTGATAGGGCGTGTGATTCTATAGTATGGTGTGCCAAGAATTTATTTTATAAAAATATTAAATATATTTTATACTACATGCACATAACTTTTTAAAGAAAGTGGGATGCATTTTAAATGGTACATCAGATTAGAAATATGAGGCCACAATTGAGTTCATAATGTTTTGATTAGCTATTTCATAACCTAAAATGAGTCAGTGCGGGGCATTCAGACACCTCGCTTGTTGGTGGTACATTCCATGAGTTAATTAATTATTAATCTAATTAATTATTTAATTTTTTACCTAGATGGAAAAACTTATAAATTTAATATCATGAAAACATTTCTTGGATTAGCCTCATAATCATGGAATAAACAATGATGGTCTCCTTCCTCCTTCTATTGGCAGATCACATCAAACCACAACAAAACTCCAGATCAGAGAAGATCAGAAAGAAATGAACACAATGATGTCTCTCAATCATTGGATGATGTGTTCTTCCTCAACAGATGATCCATAATTGAGTAAGGTCCCTTTATTTTTTGTTTTTTTCCCTTTGATTAAACATATTGTGAATATTGATCCTGGTTCTTCAGTATGAATCCTTTTTCAACTTTATATGTGCCCAAATACAGAAATCTTAGTTATTTTCAAATGTTTTCTAACCTTGGGTTCCCTATTCTGGATAAATTGTCCAATAATTCTTAGCATCAATATTTTATCCTATTGTGTTCTTTTATCCAACTATTCCTTGTGTTCATCACTAGAAGGTCCCATCAGTTTCTATTTAACATTGTGGGGAGGTAACGAGCCCAGTCGGTCCCCTAAAACCATGACATATTGACCAAATAGGCATGGATCAGTGAAATGTGACTAGATCTAAGAAACTTTGGTGCCATGGTTGATCATTTTTATGGATTTATGTTAAGAAACCAAAGGGTGCAGGTGAGGTACATGCCAAACAAATTTGAAAAACAAACATAGACTGATTTCTGGAGAGAAATGGTCCTTAATCATGATTTTCAGCTAGATCCACATTTTTTGGTAGTATATTACACTATATATGAAGTGAAAATACCAGATTCAAAGCTATATAAGTGTATCTAAAGATCAAATATTTCTATCAAAATATCGACTACACACCTTATTCAATGATGAGCACATGGCATGTAGACCCCTCAACAACGACGACTAGGGTTTCAGAAAAGTTAAGGATGACATAGCATGTAGTTCATATACATGTCGTGTACCCATTTCCCAGTAAGAGAAGTAGTGTGAAGAATGACATAGGATAGATCCCATATAGAAGTACATGTCTAGGTACATGACTGTTTACCGGAGTACACAGACGCGATCAAGTCACATAGGCGGTACCCTGTATAAGGCTACACACTGTGTACAAATTAAACAAACATAGTCAACTGAACTCCGCCCCAATCCCAGTTAGTATGGACATATCATCTTGCCCATCAACATGGTGTGTACTGCTACATGGACATGGATCAATGTAATGTCTAGGGATATGGCTATGTTGCGGAGTGGGGCCACACATGGTGTAGCCCTTGTTCTTTTTTGAGGAAACATATATCATATGTATCTCCTTTTTCTGAAATTAGATTTTTGACCATGATTAGCCTTTACTGAGTTTTTCTAATAATTGAACATAATTTTTCCCTCGGTTGAGGATTTTGAGATACAATGTGAAATGTTCTGGACATGACACCTAATGAGGAGACACCCAATTACCAAGTGATCACTCAAGATCACTAGGGCCATTTCGAGTCGACCCAACATCATAGATGGGTAGTGGAATAAAAAATGGATACTGAATTGACCTTCCAACATCTTGGGTCATTGGAAACCTTGACAGATAATGAGTTAACTCTCCAGAATAGCTGGGCATTAGTATCCTTGATGGATACTGAGTTAACTCTACAACATATCTAGGCAGTGGCATCCCCGAAAGATATTGAGTTGAACATCCAACATGTATTATTAGTGGAATCAGTGATGGATACCAAGTAGAACCTCCAGCATAACTAAGAGTCATGTCTTCAAGGGATACCATGTTGTCCCGCCAACATAGTTGGCAGTGGCTTCCATGATAGATACCATGTTGACCCTCTAGTAAAGCTGAGTAGTGGAGTATTAAAGGGATTACATAGTGGAACCCTCTATGGTGTAATAGTGTGTGAGTCCTCTACTTCTAGTTTTCCACCACTTGACTGCATGAAATAGTGATGAGGCATGGTTAGACTTGTATTGTTACTTTTGGGAAGATGTGTGAGATGATGGGCATTATTGATGGAATTTTGGAACTATTAGCTACTCTTCATCTTAACCGTAGTTGTGAGATGGATATACGCTTAATCTGTCTTTTGGTCTTCTTTGACTGATAATATATATATATTCTTCAACTATTTCCACACCATATATTTGTCTTCTCTCTTTCTAGGAGTGGTGAAGATGCGTGAGGTATTCCACGTGATATCTATGTATAGATTCTCATTGATGGATCAGTCTACTATCTAGATATAGGTGGTGAAGACCTGAAAGGAAGTTCATCAACTCACCATGTTTATCGCATTTTTTTGGACAAGATTTCTGTTAATATATTTTGGGTTCGGGCATTATATTTGACTGTAACTTGCATATACTATATTAATTTTTTTTATAATTCTTGCTTCTCCAACATCATTTTTGAGGTGTTCTACTCGGTTTGTATATACTCACCCCTACATGAGATTTTCCTACATGTTTCATGGATTATGTAGATGATGGATAGGTCGACCATGACTAAGAGGATCTTAGGGATACCGGGTTCATGGACATCATATGGTGGTCATAGCTTGGGATTCTGGAGAGGAATTTATTTTAGTTGTTTACTTGTATAGTTTTTTCAGGTTGGGACATATTTCTACTTGTGTGTGTATTTTTTCCCTTTACTTTTGAGTATATAGTATATTACTTTTTTAATGTCTAGATGTTCATGCATGATTGGTTTACTTTATAATAGAATTATATATTTTATTTTTCCCTTCTTCAAATCTGTATTGAGATAGTTATTTTTGTTTATATTGTTATTTAGGAAAATTCCTCCTTGAGTTAGTTATTTCTTCAGCAATTGTCGGCTTCCCTAGTTTATGGAGGCGGGCATTGGGTATTTGTGGCTCAAGGATTGTCTTGGGTTAGGTCATGACAGTTTGGTTTCTTTTGGTGATTAGGATTATAATACTATAGTGAAATCCCTAAAGATGAGTCTATGTGTAGGTTAACACCATGAAGGTTTTGTAAACCAGGCATTGTCTAGTTTCCTAAGAATTAAATCCCATTCTTGATACTAGAAAGTTCATATGCCTATAGAACATATGAAATTTGGTGTTATCATGTAAGAAAAGGATAAAATATTATTAATAGGAACATCACTAATTACAAGATGAGTGGGCCTAATACTATAAACCATGCTAGACATGACTAGGGGATATTATTTAGTCATCACATTCTCTTTAAAATCCAATAATAATGATTTTTTATGTTATGTAATTCATCCATGGATTATGAGATAACCCAAACTATGTTGATTCAATATGGTTTCCTTATGTATTATCAATTCCTCTATGTTCTGAAAATCACAAACACTCTATCTTAAGTAAACTTTTTTTCCCTGAATTGTTTTCCTTAATAAGGAAAATTTTCCTTCCCCATGGAAATTTATCCTTACTTGTTTTTCATTGTTCATATTTTAGTCTCTCTAAATTTAACTCTTTTTATTCCTAAGTGTAAAATTATGTTTCACATATAAAACCTTGGAATTATATAAATACATGGATATTGAGTATTATATTTTCAGGATCCAAATTCAGATTCAAAATTCTCTGAAATTTAGTCTCTGAATTCACTATAATTTGGATTTTGAATTCTCAGAAGTTCCGAATCAGAATTCTCTCAAATTCAGGTTCCGAATTCAATAGAATTCTGACTCCTAATTCCTTATAATTCAGAATATGAATTCCTCATAATTCAAGTTCCAAATTCTTTATAATTTAGAATCCGAATTCTTTATAATTCAGGTTTCGAATTACTTAGAATTTAGGTTCTGGATTCCTTATAATTCGGGTTCTGAATTCCTTATAATTCAGATTCCAAATCCCTTAGAATTCAGACTCCAAATTCCTTAATATTAAGACTTTGAATTCCTCATAATTCATACTATGAATTCCTCAGAATTTAGACTCTGAATTCTACAAAATTCTGTTTCTAAATTCAATGGAAAATAGAATCCGAATATCCATGTAATTTAGACACTGAGTGTTTTCCTCTTAGACTCTGAACTTTATTTTTTTCCTTAGACTCCGAAAAATGAATTTGTTGAGAAACCTTATTTTACTTACCCTTGTTATAGTTATAAAATGATGTCATGTATTCTGCTTCTAACTAACTGTGGTTTGAGTGACATGTGTACATGTCCCTCCAAAATTAAAGGTAAAATATGACTATTAGAGGAGGGAGCCAACCGTTGGAAATGTGCCTATAAATAGGAGCTCATTTGAATGAGCTCAAAACTTTTCTACAACTCTAGATATTATATTCTAAAGTGATTTCTAGAGAGAGACTCTCAAGCTTTGTGTGTACTGAACATATTGTTCATAATGCTTCATGCAACTCTGATTGTTGTTGTGTACAATAGAGGGCTTCTAGGGATATAAAGACAGATGTGTTGACTACCTTAATGTTCGAGGACTTCCTTGATAAGGAAGATAGAGGTGCCGACTACCATGAAGTTTTAGGGCATGCAGGGACAGAAAAACAGACTCCGATATTCATATCGAGGGATTATCTTGGTGGGGGTAAGATAGACTTTCTTGAAAGTATAAATAAAGGTACCTTTATCCAAGGTTGTTGGATACCCTACTCTTTGGGTTAAAATATTTCATACTTGTTACTTGTATTGTTTCGAGTTTTCTTTTCACTACATTTTGATTAATAAGTAAAGTATAACTTTCTTATACTTTCATGTACCAGTATACTCTAATTAGTAAGATTCTATATGCTTTAAGGTATAATCTTTTTCCTTGTAAACATTTCTTATGTTTCATTTCCGGAACCATATTTCCAAAATCTAGTAATTTTGTAGAACTAAGAGGTCTTGTGAATTTACCTTGTTTAAATTTGTTAAACAAAAAAAGTTTTCAACAACTTTAAATGTTCCAAAAGAATTTTAAAGTATACAATTCACCCCCTCTTTGGTTTTTAGCATTTACATCATATGTTTATCCTATAACCTAAACAACCCTAGATTGAACGTAGAGTGATTTAAGTCGAACTAAACTCTAATATGATGGTTTTAAAAAGTATGTAATTTTTATGTTGAGTTTTAAGGAGATAATTTAGGATAATTGTAATATAATGTTAATTGTTTACCACCCCCATTAACCCCATTTTTTTAATGGCTAAATCATAAAATAATTAATTTGAAAATGGATTTCATGAAAAATTTAGAGATTTTCCAAATGAGAAACATAATGGGATATGAGATGTAGTGAGAAATATTATGATTTATCCAAACATGCTATCAAGAATAATGTTTAACAATGTGACCTTATTTGAGTTTCCAAACACACCAAAGAAGAGATAGATAGAGTATTCTAATGGTTCATATGATGATTGAAAAAATATTCAATTTCCATCATGTCAACTAGGTGGGTAGAGGTACCTAGGGGAATGCCTCAATAGAATAAGAAGATTTTTCATCATTAGTAAATAATGACATAGAACAACAAGTAGATAGGGAAAAAGGAGGATTTCAGTTAACAATATGGAGAGAAATAATTTTCTTAATGTGGACCCACAAGTAATTTGACATTTTTATGTGAAGGATTTGGGAACTATAAAAGCTAGTATAGCAATCAAAGGGATTAAGATTAAAATCTACACTAGAAACCTCTAAATCTTTTTTAATAAATAAAAATATGGTAAAACAACTATTGTTCAAGTTTATAGTGGTAACTAAGTTATGTTATGTACAATTATTCATCAAAGTAGAGTTGAATACTTATTATATATTATATAATATCACTAATTATAATATATTAAATTATAAATAAAAACACATTAGTTGAATCATTATTGTATCCAAGGTATGTGAATCTTATTCATGTTTTATGGGATTATGATTCACAAATGTCTTATTATCCTTCCTTTAAGATTGAAATATTTTGTTGAAAAATGATATATTTCCTAAGATTATAGTGTTGATATCTTTTTATAAATTATACCCTAACTTATTATTATCTTGTAAAAACATATAGACATTTTCATTAGTATTTTGTTAATAAAATTATGGGGGTATAATTTAAAAATGGGTGGGAATGAAACACATTTGGATTTTAAATTACATTTCTATTTAAAAACTAATTTGTTCAATAGATTATATCATGAAAAACACAAAACTAAGTTGAAAATGTGATAGATTAAATAAAATTATTTAATTTTAAAATTATAATGTATTTACTAAATTAAATGGTATAAGAATAAATAATTATATTAAAAAATGAAGGAGTGAAATGACATCGAGTAATCAAAGTCACCCTTTTGTAGCTCATTTGTCTGAACATTGAAATGAGGTAGCTTCACTGAGTTTTTCATTATATCACGGATAAGATAAAATCTCACAAATATGGCATGAATGAGATCATAAAATAGATAAGAACAAAGCCATGGAAATTTCTATGAGATCTATGAAAGCTAAATCACCCCCTTTGACTACCAGCAGAGGTTACCTTATTCTTATATCTTATTTGGATATATTGAAGGGACATGTAACTATAATTTAGAATGATATAAACATATATATATTAATTTTATAAGTTATTTGTCACATTTGTTTTACAAAATTTTCAATTTTACATTAAAAATATGAATATTTATTTACCAATGCATTAAAAAATTTAACGGGATCATACTTTTATCTTAAAAATGTTTTTTTTCTGAAATTGAATTTATACATATTATTTATAGAAATAAAATTATAAATATAAATATAAATATATATATTATTAATATAAAAAATATAACACCAACATAATTATTAATTGATAGTATGTAATAATAAGAATAGGTAAAATGTTAAAATGTTTTTTTTATGAAAATATTGGTCATTATATTTTTCTTGTTTTAATTAAAGTTTAATCTTAAAATTTTAGAATATAAATTGACCAATTTAACATAATTTTTTGGCATAGAATAAATATATTATCACTGGATAATTTTTAGGGTTCATTTTTAAAATATATGATTTTTTAGGTAAATATTGAATAAATATCAATTTTGAATATACCATCTCTTTTATGAAAACATCATAAAACAAGAATGACTTAATTGTTTTTTTAGATTTGTATAAAAAAAGTTATTATAAAGTGAAATAAATCATTTTAAAAAATAATTTATTTAATTTATAAAGCCCTTGTTTTACATTTTAGAGTACTAAGTAATATTTCACTCTAAAAAATATTTTTTAAAAATATGTTTAATCACATATAGAAATTAAATATAAAAAAATATATTCCTTATCTCGGACTTGCAGTTCATATTATTTATTAAGTTCAATTTCATTTCTAGGAGTAAAATAATGATTACTAAGATCAATGGTAATGACCATGATCATGGAAAAAGTGTTATTCCTAATGAAATATTTATTAATGTTGTCTAATTTGTTAAAAAATTATAATAATATATTTATATAATTAATTTTACATGATATTTACAAATGTATACTAATATATTGACAAAAAATTAATTATTAATAAATGTTATATAATATAAAAAACAATTAATGTTTAAAACATCATTATTTTGAAAAAAGATACAATTATGTTAGATTTTTAATTTAAATTTTTATTTTATCATATCTAAAAAACTAATTTGTATAAATAGAGACTACATTTTGGTTTTTTAAATCCAAATTAGTATTATGGGTTGTCTTAAATTTTTAGTAAAACATATAATTCTTAGTAAAAAGATGATTTACAAAGGTAAAAAACAAAAAATGGTTATGTTTGACAATCTAATGGTAAAAGACTCAAAACATTTTCAATAAATTTTTTAAAATTCATGGTGGATTATTTTTTAAACCACACACATCTATACTAAATTATATACTATTTTTTGATCCATAGACATGTGAATTTTGTAATGAAACCATTGGGATGTATTGGGTATTTATAATAATTCCATTGTCCTCCACTTATAAATATAGGTCACTAAATTATATAATTTTTACACTTCCACAGAGAAATTTTCTTGAAATCCTTTCCAATTTTGTAACTCCTAGAAGCATATTAAAATCAATAAGACCCTAGTCTTTAGAAGTTAGACTAAGATATTAATTTTTAAGAACACTTGGAAGAGAATGTATAATCCCTCCAAGATGTTAGGTGCATGTGGAAAAAAATTAGGACCAAAGGATATGAATATGAGTCTAACTTATGAGATATATAGTTTATGTCCACTATGACATAGTAATAGATAAATATTCTCAGGTATTGTAAAATAAATTTACTATGCATCTATTCTATATAGATATTAAATCATCCATTCATGGGACTATGAGATTGTTTTTTGAGATGTAATTTTATCTTAAGGAAATTATTTAAAAAAAATAAATGTTTATATATGGATATTATATATTTCATGGTAAATAAAAAAAGAAAAACTGGACAATAATTCATTGATCCCCCCAAAATTTAGTTAATGTATATTGTTCTTGAGTTCATTAATGTGAATTACTGAGGCACTAAACTCCAAGAGAAAATGGGAAGTATGTAGATATTAATTGTGTTTAGGCCCAAGATATGTCGCATGAAATCAAAACATATAATTTGTTAATAAGAATCAAGAAACATATAGTTCTGAATGAGGGGTAATTTTTATCATAGGTTAGAGAAAATATGAAATGAACTCAAGAATAATAAAATGAAGTATATCAAGATACACTTGGTTTCATATTTAAAAGAATTTAATGTTAATAAAAATAGACCAATGTTGATATAAATATGGATTTTTCTATAATAAAAAATTACACATATTAAGATCTTATATAAGAAGGGGTGTGATGTAACATATTTTAGCACCATTAATATATGACAATCAAATTACTTATATGTTAGTATTTGGTAGTATGATTGAATGATATAATTAATAATTTAGAGTCTCATGATAAGGATCAATAGACCATATCGTTTAATGTCAAACCAAAATATGTGATTAGATGTAGTTCAAGATCCATAGGTGAGGACAACTTTTTAGAATTTAATGATGTGTAGGAAAGAAAAATTGACAAACTTTTATATTATGGGAGTGTTAATAGATGAAAATGAATGAAATAGTTTGACGCCAAATCAATGATATAAAAATTCACTATTTAATGAAGTTTGAGGAAATAAAATGTCTTATGAGGGTGTTACAATATGATTAATGATAAATTTTTTAATTCATAATACAATTAACTATTTGTAATAATGAACCATACCAACATTAAAAATTGATATGTGAAGGAATTCAAATTATGTTTAAAAATAGTTATAAGGAAAAAGTTAATGAATCCATTACATTAATATGTACCTTACAAAATTTTTAGAGGTATATACTTATATCCATAGCATTTGAGTTATCAAAATAGAAATTTAGATAGGGTTTAGGAACCCTTAACATAAATACTCTATTTATAAATAAACATTGGACCTTATTTCAATGAGCTATAAAGAAAGAGTTTGAAACTCAAATCTACCTAAGTCTCTCCCAAAAGTTTCAAAAGATAGAAAATGACAACAAAACCATTCTAAATGGTTTTTTATTGGATATTAAGGAGGGGATTGGTGGGTATTTTTTAAAAATGAAGGAGAATTGTTTAATAATATCTAAGTATTGGAATTGGAATTTATGTTGTGGGAAAATAAAAAAATTTAGCATTATTGTAATTTTAAACAATGTTATTTGACCATTAGTGATTGGGTTTTAATTTTATGATATTAATAAAGAAAATACTAAAATTATATTAGTTTAGATATGGAAAATTAATTTTTATAAAAAAAATTCAAAAATATAATGTATACATTAGTCTATGAAAAAATTTTATACTTTTGGAAAAATATTTTTATTTTTCTAAAATATATTATTTAAATTTATATAAATATTTATGGTCATAAAAATCCAAATATTTATTAATTACATCACCTTAATGTTATTATGTGATCGTAATACTTAATATATATGTTCATACCATATTTTACTTTTTTTCATAAACATTCATTTATATCATAGAATTAGGAAAAATTCACCGTTATCAAATTTCAACATGCTGATTCCAAATTTTAATTTTCTATGAAAATAATTTTCTTTATATGAGAAATTTAACAATTAAATAGAAATACTTGAAATTTTCAAAATCATGAATTGGGAAAAAAAATTAAAAACTCATTATTGAAGAATATATATACTTACATTTTTAATCATTAATTAATATTAATTGTAAATAATTTATAATTATATTATTACTAAATAATTTTATTTATTTCATTAGACACCTATATGTATAAGGGTTAAATTATTATTACAACAGTCATAATGAAACATTATTATTATAACAGTATAATTATCAATGATAATATTCTAATGGTTTCCTTACCCCTATAATGATGAATTATACATTATAAATAATCATAATTATAATATATAGTGTCATTTAAATCCCACTCTATGTTCTTATACAATATTTATTCCAATAATTATTATTCTGTTTGAAATATCAATGTATCTCATATACATATCATTATTTTTAGTGTATTATCCTATAATGTTGATTCTTATAGTGTTGTCCAATATTATTACGTGTTCTATAGTACAAGTGTTTACTATTATAGTGATGTGATATTCTATTTTTGCATTAAACTATTCAATTAAAATAATATAATATTCATTGTGAAGCATTTTTTGTGTGATGCAGTTTTTATTTACTATAGTTGAATCCCATGTATTCGATTCTCTCCCCTTTAAAAAATTTAATCCTTAAAATTTATTGTATAAATTAGTACATAAACTGTAGTGGGTAATTTTTTATCATTTCTCCCTCAAGATCCTATGTTTTTTCCACTAACTTGTGACCAATCAAAATCACATTCACTAGCTGAATTATTCGATTCCACTAAAATTTCTCTCTAATGTAAAGAATCAAGACATTATCTTCATTGTAAGACAAGTATGGATCCATATATATTTCCTTAAAGTGATTATTTATGATATAAATATAATATACTTCCTCAATAGTGATACATGGAAGGAATCATGTACTTTTGAGAGGCTGATTGATATATGTAAATGGTAATCTGTCTCTCAAACTCTTTCTAAAATATAAAAAATCATGAGGTAATTCATACATAACCTCACTTTATTACCAAACCATATAGATCACTTGAATGTAGAAACCTTCAATAATACATTATCATCAACTTGATATTCATTTTCAACCCTCTAATTATTCACAAAACTCATTGGACTTATTAGTGAATCCATGATAGGAATTTGAATGGATTTCTCATTTTCATCCTTAATGGGTTTTAGAGATACTATCTCCTTTCCCATTTTTCTTCATAGTAAGCTGGGGTTTGAAAAATTATACCGTTCATGGCATTGTATGTTTCCATTTAAATTCAAAAATTTAAACTATTGAATAAAAATATAGCAAAATATAAATTCTGGTCTCATATTTCTTAGAAGTCATGGGAGCATCAACTTAGAATATCATCTAGTTTTTGTATAGTTCTTTTGGATTTCCCAATAGTTTGGGGATGATCAGAGGTTCTTAGATGTATCTTAGTGTTTAGAGCCTTCTGAAATCTCTTGTATATTTTTTATGTGAAATATGGGTTACAATTTGATAAAATTTATATTGATTCTCTAAGAAGACTCATAACATCATTAATACAGAGTTCTTGAATATGTTCAAGGGGTATATCCTGTTTTATTACAAATAAATGTTAATATTTTTAGGAAATCCTTATTGAATCATAATACATAATTTTTCACAGTTGTTATGGGTATTCTAGTAATAAATTCCTTTATGATATTATCCGACTTCTACATTAGTGTTGGGAGTGTTTTTATAAAACAATTTGTATGTTTCCTATAATACTTTAATATTTGGAAGACTTAGAATCTTGATACAAAATTATCAACTTACTATTCCATGTTTGAAAATGAAAAATTCTCTATTAAATCCATATATATCATTGTAGTATAATGGTGTATATATAACTCTAAGCTATGAATTTCATATATAAATTACCTTGTCATCCCAATTTCTCATGGAACACATTGTTTCAATCTAAATATCAATAATCCATCTTCCACAATGATGTCTTCCAATTTCCAATCATTCAATGCTTTGATATTATTTTGTAAACTCTAATCATTTTAATAGTATTTCATTATAATATTTATAAAATATTATTAGGTAATTACTTGGAAAAGGAATGATGTTTTTAATTACCTAGTAATTTATATATATAACATTAAAAAAATCTTGAATATAGGATCCTTGTCAATCATCATGATTGGTATAACTCTATGATAATTCATACTCAATTTATCAACCACCTTGATTGATTTCCTTGGGTGGTAGTGTATCAGGATGTTATATTCATTGAGTAGTTACATCCATATCATTTTTATCATTATGATATATTAATTTTTGAATATTTACATTAAACATTTCTTATATGGATATATGTCAGATATTTTACCATAGAGATAGTGTCTGAAAATAATCTAGGAAAAGACCATAGCTTCAAACTAAAGATCTCGAGTTTTGTAGTCTTCTTTATGGTTCATTAATTTCCAAACAAAAACTCTATCATTTTGTATAAGGACACACCTCAATCCTTTCATCAATGAATCACAATATATAAAAAATTATTCCTTTATAATGAAAAATATATTACAGGTTCAGTGGAAAATATCTTAATCTACTCCTCAAAACATTCTTTAATTTCCTTTGACCATGTGAATTTTACCGCTTAACATGTCAATTTAGTTAAAGTATTGGATGACCAATAAATTTTATAAATAAATAACCAATAGTTACCTGATAATATAATTAAATTATATATCATAGTTATATTTATCGGTGTGGGCCATTCATTGAATAACTTAGCCTTTTAAGGATCAATAGATATAGCGTACATGGAGACAATATGGAAAATAAAATTATTTCAAGACCAAAAATCCACACTTAAATTGTTTCCCATATAAATTATTTTATCTATTAGTCTTAATAATAACTCTTTAATGATTCTGGTTGTCTTCATATTTTTTGACTATATCAATATATCATTAATAAATACTACAATATATTTATTAAGATAATCTTTGAAAAAACTATGAATCAAATCCATAAAAATGCTATGTGAATTAGAAACTAATGATTTCATTACATTATATGAAATTTCATATTCATTATATCAACCTTAATGTCTCTTAATTTATGATAACAATAATAAAATATTGATCTTTGAGGTAATCTCATAATTTCTATAGTTCTTCTATAGTAATCACATAAGCCCTTTCATTATCCCTTATCATATTTTATAGTAAATTCACTTGAAACATGGTTATTGGTAGGAATAGTTCCCCATCTCATTTGATTAAAGAATTGGAAATTGGTAGATTCTATTTTTTCTTTTGAATTCATGAGATATTGACCATTATCTATACACTTGTATCTAACTCACAGTCCATTTAAGTATTCCCCAACTCGTTTATTCCAATAGATTGTGCATGTTTTCAATTCCATCATTATCTCTATTTTTGTTCTCCAAATTTCTATGTAAATGGTGCTCACAATTTTTTCTTACTATCTATCAAAAATAAAATACAAAGTAAAGCATCCCTACTAATCATAAAAATTATCACTATCTCTCCATGAGATAAAAATGATAGAGACAATGATGACCTTTAATGGATTGGATTTGGTCCATCCTATAAGGGATCAATATTTCTTTCTAGATAAAATATTAGTATATAGGATAACTCTTTAACCATAAAAAGTTATCTTTATACTGAGAAACATTTTTCTCTTCATTTTTCCTTAAATCTATTAGTTTTCATTCCATATCATCCATTTTCACTCAAGGAAAATACATTTAAATCAATATCACCTTCAAAATTTTCCATTCCATGCATTCTATTTATTCTTGTTTTTTTTGTTTTGAATTAGTGACCACCATCAATCAATATCTGCCCATAAATGTTATATTACCATGATAATCTTCTACCTCTCTAACTATATCCCATTTTATGTTGGATCTTTTCTAGAGACATAATTCATTATTTAGCTACTAATTGATTTCTGGTTCCATTGAAGGATATAGGTTATGCCTCATATAGTGGTCTAATTTTTTTAAACCACTCTATGGAGAATATACATGTTTTATACAAGAAATAAAAATGGTTATAACCTAATTCATCTACCCTAAATATGTTATAATGTTATCATCTCAAATACTATCGTAATTGGATTTCTATGGAGGAAAATACAAATATTAATTAGGAGTTCTAACATTGTTTATATTCTTTCCCTTAGTTTCTATTTTAAAAAAAATTTAAAAACGTAATTATCTAATTATATTATCAATATTGAATAATAACATAAAATTAATGTATATGTTTTTTATTCTAGAAATATTTCATGCATATCATATGGGTTTAAAATAATGTTTTTATATTACAACTATGTTCCTTTAAATATAATTATCAAGGTATCTACTAAATGTTATATGATAATAAATATAAAATCCCAACTCCAAAAACATAGAGTTGGTGGTTATCTTATTGTATTAGTAAAAAATATAAGATATCAAATTACAGTGGACTTATAATTTTATTAGTCTCCATAGATCAGATACATACATGATCCAGGTATGAAATTTGAAAACTTAAAAATCCATTACAAAATTTCCATGATAACCATAATATTCATACTATTATTTTTTTAGATCATTCAATTTATTCTTCTAATTTCCAAGGGGAAAATGGAAAATATAATGGGGAGATCTCTGATACACATTAATCAATAATGTATAATAGAAGATGTCATAGAATAAACTAGTCATAAATAATATTATAAGAATAAATAGTAATAAAATTATTTCATAGAACTAAAAAAGTCAGAATGAAATATATTCTTGTATAACATAACAATGTAAGTAAATAATCCCATGAGTAATAATTAATGATTTCATACTGATTGAATTAATAATGTAAGACATAAAAAATCTATATTTGTGAGGCATCATGCTAAGATATTATACATAAATAGGTATGTTATTCACCAAATATTTGCGATAGTTTGTCTTATGATACCTACCAATGAATCAATCATATTTATAATTTTGGGTCCCATACATCACATAATAAGTTGAATACATCTATAATATGAATGAATTTGGGACTATAAAAAAGAGTTTATTAGTGGTGTTTTAGTATCAGTGGTTCTGATAACCACCGCTAATAAAATCCATTTTTAAAAGTATAATATTGCAGTAGTTTTATAAAACTTCCACTATATTTTTATTCTTTTAGATATTAGTGGGTATTTTTATTAAATAAAAAGTTTTCAAAAAATCACCATTCATCATCCTCCCCTACTCCCTATATGGGACCCATACCAGTTTCCACCCCTCCCTCCCCCTAAATCCTTGTCTCCATTCCTCAAAAACAACCCTGACCCCATGACCCCCATTCCACCCACCCCTCTAACAACCTCCTCTTAGTTACTCAATGGTTACCCCAAACCCATGACCCTATTCCCCCCACCCCTATGACCTACTCCACTCTGTTCCCTAGCGGTGACCCCAACCCCATGGTTCCATTCCCCCCACCCCTTTAACATCCTCTGCTTGGTTCCCCGGTGGTGACCCCGACCCAATGACCCCTATTAATCCCACCCCTATGAAATCCTTTACTCAATCCCTTGGTCAAGACCCCAATCTTGAGACCTCATTCCCACCACCCCTCTAACCTTCTCTACTCTGTGCCTTGGTGGTGATCCCGACTCCCCAACCCCACAACCCCCATTCTCCAACCACTCTGACCACCTCTACTCCATTACCAAGTGTGGACCTCATCCCCATGACCCCCATTACTCCACCCCTTCAACATCCTCTTATAGGTTCCTGGTGGTGACCCCAAACCCATGACCCTATTCCTGCAACCCTCTAACATCCTCCGCTTAGTCCCTATGAGAGAACATGACCCCGCGACCCCCTTTCCCCCCTTCCTCCAACCTCCTCCTCTCATTTTGACCTTCTCCTCTCAGTTCCCCAATGATGACCCTGACCCTGCAAACCCTATTCCCCCACCCCTCTATCATCTTCCTCTTTATTCCCCAGCAGTGACACTTACTCAGTGACCCCTGTTCCCCCACACCACCAACATACCTTCTCTCTTATTAGTAGAGAACCTAACCCCCGTGAAACCTCCCTCTAGCATCAACCCCCACAAACTCCCTCTCTCTGACTCATTATTCCCCTACCTATTGGTGATGAAGACTCCCCCTCCGACCTCCCTCTCCCAAGCTATGTTCCCCTCCTTAATGGTGACGCATACCCCTACACCCTATGACCTCTTACATCCCAACTCATATCCCCTCCTTAAAACCAACACATACCCCTTAAAGCTTTCATCATCCTCTGCATAATATCACAAAATATATTATTCCTTGATGGAGTTATTTTCTTCTAATTTCCCCTTATAGTTATATTTTTATGTATATATGGTATTATATTACACTTTATTAGTTAGTGAAAATATAATTTTAATTGTGTATTTTATAGATTCTTGTATAAAATCCCTCATATTTAGTTTATTTATATACATAATTGGGTAGTGGTGAATTCCGTATATTTGTAGAAACACTACGTATAGCTTGAAAAAATGGTGTCCTCTAGGTTGCAACCTCTATAGTGGTATAAGGGGGTGTGTTATCTTTTACAGTCATGGTAGACATATAGAGTTGAATGTTTTAGGTATGCATGACATATCGTGAGCTCATACGTAGTTGAATATTTTGGTAACAATAATTTTCTTAAGAAAAAAATTCATTATATATATAATTATTTTTATTATATTTATTATTAATTTTAATTTTCTAAACCAAAAATCATATTTTGATTATAAAATATAAATATTATCTTATGAATAATTTTTCAAAATTATCAAAATAATTATTTTGAATCTAAATTGTTAAATAAAATCAATTTTTATAAAATATTTAATTCTATTAAATTTCTATAATGGAAGAATTAATTAATTTGTTTGATGATATTGTATATTACATAAATATATAGATAATAAATAAAAAATTTTACTTTTTTATTTATAATACTCTTGTATAAAATTTTCAAACATATGTAATATTTTAATCAAAAAACTTAATTAGTCAATTAAATTAAAAAAATAGTTTTCATCAACTATTGAAATTATATCCATAAAATGTAAAGTTTATTTTAGATCAATATTGTCATATTATTTAATAATTATAGTGACTTTTTTTTGAATAAGAATACAATTACTATGATTAATGTTGATGACCATGATAATCATAAAAATGTTATTTTTGATAAATTCTTTTATTAATGTTTTCTAACAATTAACTAATAATTTATATTGATCATTTTAAAATAATTACACTATAATGATTTTTACAAACTTATATGATTATATTAATTTTTATTTTATTGGTAATCAATGAATTACAATATTATGAAAAAATAGTAGTAAAAATATCATTTTTTTACAGAAAATAGTTTTCAAATATATAAAATGTTTTATTTTAAAGTTCTATTTTTATCAGGATTATAAATTTTGTTACACTAAATTCATAAAAATGAAGGATGGACACACAAAAAATTATATAAAGTCTTTATTTTAAATGTTTAGTAAAGCATAATGTATATATTTAAAAACACGTTACAACGGTAAAAATAAAAGGTAAAATGTAAAAATATGAAAACAAATAGTATTATCTTTACAAAGAAATATACTTCATCTTCAAACACTTAATTTAAGAAAATATATTTGATATCTTTTAGAATGTTTATGGGTTTACTTTTTTCTATAATGTCCTATTTCATATTTATGTTTAATTTATTTTTTATTATTACTCATATAATAATTTTTTTCTTATATAGTTGAATTATCTTGTTCAAGTTAGGGTGGTTTGTTTGAAGCTGCTCATGATCATGAGATGAAATGTTTCTTTCTATGAATGTTACGAGGATTTCTATTTTAATTGACTTTATTTGTCAAAGTTCCTATACACAATATTGATTCAATGTTAATAACCAAAAAACCTTTCACGTTGGGAAAATATAGAAGAGTAAAGGAAGCTCATGTGCCTACTGTGGTGACTTCTTATTATAAAATGGGCACATTATCTTCTTCTACTCTTTTTTCATCTAATAATGAAAAAGGTTTTTTTTATAATAACAATGATTCATTATTCTATATTGGTAGTTTGATATGTCAATATAATGGAAATTTCAGTAACATTGGCAGTTATAATTGTTTTTAGACATTGGGATATGTAGGAGTTAGTCGCACCTCAATCTGACACATAGTGTGACTGGTATGACTCCATGTGGTTCTTTTTATTTAAAGTTTTTATTAATTTTAGTAAACAATAATACTGACATACTCAAAACCTGGAAAAATATTTATATTGTTTGAATACTTTAATATAACTATCTATAATTCGTTTATGAAATGTAAGTTTCTTCCTTACTTGAATCTAACACTTGATGTTCTCTGTAGGACTCATAATGTCCATTATTAGTTTAAAATTTAGATTTTAGTTTCAAAAGTGTCACTTACTAATAAATAATCAAACCCGATGAAAATTTATTGATAATTTAGTACCTGGATTCCTCAATAGTTTTCACACGTTGGAATCAATCTCACATCAAAATGATACATAATATGATCAGTGGGATTAAAATTTTCTGTTTCCAGTTTAAAATGAAAAATTAGTAAGAAAAGAAAAGTAATTTTATAAAAACTGATAAAACACCTTTTCATTGTTTTGAAACTTTAGAAAAATGATAAATAATTCATTTTAGATGTGTAGGAATCAACTAAACCTCAATATGACGCACTCTGTGACTAGTGTGGCTCCATGTGTTTCTTTTTATTTAAAATTGATATTTATTTTTGTAAAAAGAGAGTATGAACTACTGAAAACTAATCAAACACATTAATATTGTTTTTATTAATTAGTAAAATGATCTATAATTCATTTGTGATGTGTAGGAATAAACTGCACATCAATCTGATGCACGATGTTCCTGATAAGGCTCAAAGTCATTATTTTTATTTAAAATTTACATCCATTTTATTAAAAAGGGAAAATAACATACTCAAAACCCAGAAAACGATTTTTTATTGTTTTTATACTTTATTAAAATGATCCCTAAGTCATTTATGATGTTTAAAAATCAGTTATGTGTTAATTTAATAAATAATATTCCATGTATGACTCAAAGTGTCCGTTATGAGTTTAAAATCAATATTTTCACTCAAAAAGTGTCACTAACTGAAAAATAAGAAAACAAAATTAGATTTTATTGATGATTTAGAAAAATGATTCAAAATTTCATTTTTGATGTATAGGAATTAGTTTCACGTTATACCGATGCATGATGTAATCGGTATAAGTCAAAGTGTGTGTTTTCAGTTTAAAATGACAATTTAGTAAAAAATAAAAGTTAAGTACTCAAAACTAAGAAAACACATTTGGATTGTTTTGATACATTACTATAATGATCCATAAGTCATTTGGTATGCGTAGGAAGGAACCAAACCTCAATCTGATGCACAATGTGACCAGTAGGAAACTAAGTACTTATTTTTATTTTAAATTGACATCTATTTTAGTAAAAAGGTAAAATAAACTAATCCAAATAGAGAAAAACATTTTTATTGTTTATATACTTTATTAAAATGATCCATAATTCATTTTTTACATGTAGGAAATAACCACACCCAAATATGATGCACGATGTGCCCGAAATTTCTCCAAGTGATTCTTTTTATTTAAAATTGACATTAATTTTAGTAAAAAGGAAAATCAACCTATTAAAAACCAATAAAATTCATTCATATTGTCTTGATACTGTAGTAAAATTATCCATAATTCATTTATGATGTGCATGAATCTGTCATACATCAATATGATACACAATGTGCTTGGTATGACTCAAAGTGTCCTTTATAAATTTAAAATAGACATTTTAGTTCAAAAAGTGTCATTCACAGAAATCTAAGAAAAAATTCTTTGATATTATTCATAATTAATGAAATATATAAAATATTAATTTTTAACATGTAATAATTATTATCATGTCAAATCGATACACGATGTAATCAGTATGAGTTAAATTGTGTGTTTCCAGTTCCAAAATACAATTTAGTAAAAAAGAAAAGTGAAGTACTGAAATCCAAAAAAAATATAATTTCTTTGACACATTATAAAAATTATCCATAAGTCATTTGATACCTGTAGGAATCTGATACACCTCAATCCGAAACATGGTGTGAACCGTATGGCTCTAAGTGCATCTTTTTTATTTAAAATTGACATCCATTTTAGTAAAAAAGAAATTTGACCTACTAAATACTAAGAAAATGTATTTGGACTATTTTGATACTTTTAGAAAATAATCCATAATTCATATGTGATGTGTACGAATCAACCAAACCTCAATATGATGCACTGTGTTCCTTTTACAACTCTAAGTGTTTTTTATTTAAAATTGAAATCTTTTTTTGTAAAAAGGGAAACTAACCTACTCAAAACCTAGAAAATGAATTTTAATTATTTTTATACCTTAGAAAAATGATCCATATTTCATTTATGAAGTGTATGAATCATCCACACATTAATATGATACAAAATGTTCCCAGTATGACTCAATGTGTCCATTATCAGTTTAAAATCGATATTTTAGTTCAAAAAGTGTCACTCTCTAAAAACTCAGAAAGAATGTTCATATTTTATTTATAATTAATAAATAGATTCATATGTCATTTTTGACATGTGGTAACTGATCTCATATAAAAATTATAGATGATGTAATAGGTATCATTCAATGTTTGAGTTTCTAGTTTAAAATGATAATTTAGTAAAAAAGACAAGTGAAGTACATAAAAATAAGAAAACACTTTCAGATTGTTTTGATACTTTAGTAAACATTCCATAAGTCATTTAAGATTTATAAAAATATTACCACATCAATCCTATGCATGGTGTGATAGGTATAACTCCAATTGAATATTTTTATTTTAAATTGACATCAATTTTAGTTAAAAGGATAAATAACCTGCACAAAACCAAGAAAATGAATTTAGATTGTTTTTATACTTTAGAAAAATGATCTATAAGTCATTTTGACTCATAGGAATCATCCAAACCTCAATCTAATGTATTATGTAGTGGTTTTGTCTACATGTGCATCATTTTATTTAAAATTGGCATACATTTTAGTAAAAAGTTAAAATTACATAATCAAAACTAAGAAAACACATTCCAATTGTTTTGATAAATTAGGAATCTATACATAATTAATTTGTGACATGTTGGAATCAACCACACCACAATATGATGCATTGGGTTCTTGGTATGGCTCCACATATATCTTTTATTTAAAATTGACATAAATTTTACTAAAATGGGAAACTGACTTACTCAAAAATGATCAAACACATTCTGATTGCTTTGATATTTTATGATAATTCTCCATAGTTCATTTATAATGTGTAGTAATCATTATCACAACATTTAAAATTATGGTTTTCCCTAGATTTACATTGGGAATCATTTGTTGTTAAAAATATTATATATATATATTGATGATCAAGTTATAGGTTTAACGATGTATGGGTTGACTGAGATCAAGGTTATGATTACTATTGATGTTTGTATATATGAATGTAGATGTATGGTTTATATATGATAAGTTTTTTAATAAATAATGTTTTTAAAAAAACAAATATAGTGTCCCTTTTTAGTCACCGTAGCTAAATGTATTAAATAAAATATGTTTTTGTAGTGGTTTGAATTAACCAATGATAAAAAACACCATGGCTAGAATGTTTTGCAATGGTTTGTTATATTTTATTTATATTTTAACTATATTTTTATTAAAAAACCACAGTTTAATACCCATGAAACCACAACTAAATATTCAAAAAGTGACACATAAAAAACTGACCATGAAATCAACAAAATCGTTGTTAAATGACTAGAGACCATAAAATGTCTAGAAGTTTTAAAAACTACCACTATACTATTATGTGGTGGTTTAAAACATCATTGGACTATAAAAACCACATATAATAACTTTTTTTGTTATGTGGATAACAATATACGTCTGAATATCCCTAATGTAACCACTTACAAACTGATGTCTTAGAACACGATACTTTTCTTTATAGATGTAATTAGTACATAAATTGAAACAATTTATATAGTAAATTGAATTACATGTGTATATAGATGAATATCCATAAATATAGTAGGAAATATAGGACACTAAAAATATAGTGGAATGTAGAAATTAAAATTGTGTACCATGAGAGATGCATTCATCTTATTGGGGTGTTTTTAGTTATCAGTGAATGTAATGGTTAGAGACTAAGATATGATGGAAAAAATCCCTCGTTGAATGAAGTTTATGGAAATATAATATCCCATGAGGTTGGTATATTATGATTAAATGTATAATTATTATTCACAATTAAATTGTGGGCCAAAATATCATATCCATAAAAATTTAAACTTAATGGAATCAAAACAAATTTCAAAGGGAAATGAAGAGAAAAGTATGGAGACTCTTTCCTTTGTACATGCCTACCAAAATATTGATAATGAACATATTATATAGTTAGATTTTTTGTTTTAAAATTAAAATGTAAATGATGGTTTGGGAAACCTAACTCTACTAAGCCTCTTGAGAAAAACTCTTAGGACCAGGTCTAGGAGAGAACTGTTGATAAAGTTTGAAACTAATGTCTACCTAAGTATATTCCTAAATCTTCTTGACATTGAAAATGTGGAAAAACCCCATCTATATTATTTTAGAGTATAGAGTAATAAGTGGATGGGTCAGTATTTATAGAAAATGAATGGATTTTATTTATTAATTTCTAAATGTTTCCCTTGGACTTTAGGTTGTGAAAAAATAGAAAATTATTGGCCTTAATAGGGTTTTTAACCATTTGATTTTGAAATTTAGGAATTTTATTTAATATTTTATAATATCATGCACTTAACTACCTTAAATTATAAATTTTTGGAACTAAAAAAAGTAATTATTAAATTTTTTTAATGTTTTAGAATATAGTTTATGCTTCTAAGAATTTTATATATGTTAGGAAAATGGATTTTATTTTTAAAAAAGTATTATATTAATAAACAAACAAATATTTAGTTAATAGATCCTTTGCCTAATTTATTAAATTGTTTTAATATATCTTTTATTTGATAATACTTATTGTATATTCATTCTATATTTTACTTTTTACATAAAAAATTTAATATCCTTGAAAATTATGAAAAACTTAACATTGGAATATTTATATATTTTGATTCCAAATTTGATGTTCTTTTTCTGTATTTAATTTCCAATATTCAAAAATATTAATTATTAATTAATAACACTAATGTATTTTAATAACATGCATTTGTTTGAAAATTTAAAATCAACTTGTTAAGGAAAATATATATAGGTAAATTAATATTTATTAATGAATATAAATGGGGAATAAATTATAAATAAATTATTCAAATATTATTTTCTGTATTTTAATAGACACATATATATAGAATAGAAAAAATATTATTATAATGGGTGTACTGGTATATTACTATTCTAATAATTTGTTTCCAAATTATTAGATTCCAACAATATTCTTACACTTATAATAATCATATTACACCATTTATATATACCATTACAATATCTGAAATAATTCATATCTTTTTATTAGTCTTTATAGTATGTCTCTTCTAATTCTTATTGTTTTTTATAATAACATTACATTTCATATTATATTCATTATATTTAATGTTCGATATTCTAGAGTTCAAGATTATGGTGCCAACCTATATTGTTTCTTATTCTCTGGTTCTAGATATAGTTACTATAGTAAATGTAATCTTTATTTTTTTATTTTACTATTTTGATGAAATTATTAAATTTCTATTTTCAAAATGTTTTGTGATGAAAGGTTAATTTACTATAGTTGAATCATGAGTCTTATAAACCCTATTAATTTTTTTCTCCTTTTTTGTAGTTTGTCTTTGATTTTCTATCCTAAACTTTTAGTGGGTGAACCCCCATGACACCTCTCAAAAGGCTAAGATCTGGTGGCTTGCACCAAAGAATTAAAATAAATTAATGTGAAGCATTACATATGAAGTTAACTTATCAATTGTTAAAAATGAAAAATAATTACAAATGTAATAAATAAAATAATTTTTAATAATTAAATATAAATCATGCATATATATCAAAGATCACTAATATACAATATAAAAATCATTACAAATAACCCCCCAAAACACATTTCTCGTATATATAATGAAATATAAAAATGGATGTGGGTGAAACCAATATAGTCACCGTAATAATGTCTCTAAGAAATTACCTAGCATATTTACTTATCTATCATCCATGTTAATAACCCCTTCTAACAATATATTCTAATATGAATAAACAAAAGAGAGAAAGTGGAAAAGTGACCATATAAGTGTATATAATAATAAATAGTATAAAAATCTCATCCAGTGATCCAACTTTGATAAAAATTTGGTTTCAACATTAGTTATAAATATATAATTTGTAATAAAACATAGAAACCACAAAAAGGTATTAAAACTATTCCCAACTACAATAGTGTAACTATATACATGTACCTATCTCAAGAATATAACATTTTTATCCATGATTTATTTTATATAATAGATAGTAAAAACTCGTTATAATCATAGAAGATAAATAATAATATTCAAATATGTTTGTAAAATATATATAGTGACTCATAAATTTCAAACATAGATAATAAAGCTTATTAGATTAATATTCATTACATAACGTAATAATCTATGCCGGAATCGTAGAGGTTTAATATCTTTGGGAATATGGATATAATGATGAATATTTAATAAGTTAACCACATTATATCCCACAATTTTCTTGAAAAGTATCACCTTATTATTTATATCATACATAATACCTTTCTATAATATATGTACACTGGTAATATAAGAAACAGTAAGCTTATATGCTCAATAAGTTTATAGAAGGCAGATATCAATGATATATTAAACATGAAAAGAAAATAACAGTATGAGAAAATGAGAAATATATTTGGAAACCATGCCTTAAATATGAGAGATCACATTATCGAGTCATGAAATAAATAGTATATTTTCATTAAACCTATATCATAAAAGAGTCAAAGAACGTGAGCTATGAGAGAATAACATTTTCATAAGAAATGTGCTTGGGGAAATATATAATCATCAAAAATAATTTCTTTAGTATCCTAGTAACACTTTTTACACTAACATAGGATATTGGGTTCACTACCCAAACCATCTTAGTAGTCATGGATCACTCCAAAGGCTTTCATAGTGGACATAGTACCTTGCTGAACAAGTTTCACTCCGCATTCATGTCCAATTAATATCCTAAGATATCTATATTTACCCAATGTATTGGAGAGATATATCATTATGGTACCACCCATAAAATAATTAATGACATACATATGTGTTATATAATATCATAAAATGTTAATCATAATATATAATCTGAAAAGGAACTAGGATTCATAAACATTTCATCATAGTATAACTCGTGGAAAAGAAAAACGATTTATAAGCATATTTTGACTATAATCATAAACAATCTATCGAATGAATAAAGATGTTATTCACAGATAATATCCCTGGTATTTCATAAGTAAAATCAATGGTTGTGGTTGTTGATTATTACCATTAAATTATCCTTACAACATCCTTTAGAAAAATAACATTTTCACTTTGAAAATAAATTTTCAAAACCTAAAATTTAAAATTATTGTGAAAATCATTTCCTTTTAAAATATTATTTGATACATATAAATAAATATTTAAATCATTTATTTTTCATTGTAGTTGTAAATTTTTTTGATGATATATAAATAAAAAAGAAAGCATTCATTTTATACTTTTTTTAAAAAAAAGTTAAAAGAACAACCTTGATAAAGCAACAAGAAGATTCCTTTAAAACCATTTTGTAAACATTTAAATATGGTTTAAATTTTATTTTAAAAATCATAGTATAAAATTAAAAAATTTCTTAAATTTTTTTTATAAAACATGGATATGTATGGAAAATTATTTTCAACTGAAGAGATAAATAAATTCAGTTTTCCTTAAAACAAGTATTTTAGTGTATTGAGTATTTAACATGTGGAAAATTAGTGGGAAGTATTTATTCTAAAGAAATAACTAGGGGAGATTAAAATTTATGGTATTATATATATTTAGATCATAATATTTCATAATTAAAAACTTAACAATCCTAATAAACAATTAGATTAGAACATAATTCCCCTACTTCTGGTTATACTTTTTTGAAAGCATTTTAAACTACAATATAAAAGATTAAATATTTTATTATTATTTATTAGATTTATTTAAATAATTATAATATCATATATTAAACCCTTATAACATTTCCACACTAATTTATAAATTACTATTGATTAAAATTATGTTTTTTGGGTGTTAACTATTTTATTTTTTATAAGAACTTCATTTCGGTGTTTCCGGTTCTTGTAATTTGACCGTGGATAAATAATATAATGTTAATAATGGTATAAATATAAAATATATTAATTATATATATATATTTATTTATTAATTAAATTTCAAGAGCCAAAAATGAATTACACAATTCATGGAGATGGTAGATCATGCGTACATATAAACAGTGTTTTCACTTTTAAACAGATGTAATAAAAAAAGTTAAATATTAATTCACCATCAAATAATCAATACTAAATCATATAAATAGAATATATTGATCAAATCAATCTCAATTAATATCCATGAAGAATAGAAATTAAAAATAGATAACATAGCATAGTGGTAGTTGACACGTACCCCTAAGTAACATTATCATTTTACAGTGGATTGGATGGTAAGAAGATAGATATGATATTATCAAAGAAAATAAATATTTATGTTATATATATAATATATAAATATTAAACTCATCATAATACACAATAATAAAACAAGTTTCTAAAAATTGAATGGTTTCTCAATGTGGATATGATAAGTTTTATGTATTCACAACAAATAATTTCACTTTAGATTTGGTGGGAAATAGTTTAGATTATTCTATATATATAATAATAATAAATTTTAACTATAATTAGTATAATAAATTTGTTATTTTATTATTAATATCAAATATTTTTATGAGTTAAAATAATAATTATAAAAGAAAGGGATTAGTTATGGTGACTTAATCTTCATTCAATGATTTCCTTCGGATCTCATCTCAAGAATCCCAGGGTTCATATTCTAAGAATACAGTTACTTTTAGAATGTGTTTAAGGATGTTTAGAAGATAATTTTTATGGTAATTTTGATATAGAGGGATCAAAGTTGTGTAAATAAGATAAATCATGGGAACCATTCTATAATGGAGGGGGAGGACACACATGGAATTTATTAAAATTTCAAAATATAATAAAACCATTTTCAAGATAAATGCTTACAAATGGAAATTAATTTGAAGGAAAATAGTATATGGTGAAAATAAAATCAACTAATGAAATTTATATAGGTTTTGGATTCATTTTAAACCATATCATTATAATCAATAACTCTTTTAATCATTTTTAACCTTAATTGTTGTAACTACTCTTTTCATTTTAAACCATATCATTATTATTAATAAATATGTTAATCATTTTTTACCTTAACTATAGTAACAAATCCTTCCATAGTCAAGGGTTAATAATGTTAACATAAATGGAAAAATTATTCATAAATGAACCATGTTTTTTATTTTCAACCATATTACATTCCATTTTCCAATGATTATTTTTTTTTATTAATTTTAGATAATTTAATAAAATATTAATTATTATAAGATATCATTAATGTCAATTTTGGAACTATTCATTTAATTTGAATTTAAAGAAACCAAGACAAAAATGAAATTTGAATATAGTATTTTAAAACATCATTATTATGTAATATGTATATAGAAAATTCACATAACACAATAATTCAATTAATTTTTATTAATTGTAATATACTTTTTTCAATATTTTATTTTTCTATCAATTTCATAAATATTGTTTTGGATTTTAATAAGAATTTAAGTTAATTTTTTATTAAATAAAAATAAAAATATATGACTATAATTAAAAATAATATATATTTTATATTAAAAATTATAATAAATCTTTCCCTCCATTTATCAATTCATAAAAATATTAGATATATTAAAGTGAAGAGTTTCATATTGTACTTATTCATTTTTTAAATTAATATAAAGGTCTTATTTAATGAAATATGGTACTATTTTTCAATATATTCATGGTTTGGATTGAAATGAATAAAATAAAATAATCCAATATGGTAATGTAAAGGTTTACAAAAATGTTAAAGTCATATCCCAATGTTTAACCACATTTTACTCATTTTACCCTTACCGACATGATAAAATTTATTATGGTAACTATTGAAATTGAAACTTTTACCCAATTTTATACTTCTGATTAAAAATAAGGAATTAATTTTTCAAGAATCAATTTCATTAAGTGGTAAAAATTAATTTTAAAATAAGAATAAAAAACATTGAGAAAACAACTTTTTCGGCAAAAAAATATTTAATCATTGCCCTGGATTTAATCTTATCCCATGTGTACAAAAAAGTTAAATGAAATTCAATTAATTTTATTTAATATATTATATATATATTTCATTAAAATTATTCAAAAACAATGATTAATTTAATTTATTAATAAAAAATACATTTCTCGTATATAAAAAATTTTGAGACAAAAATTTCCTTCATCCTCAAATGATTTTCATTATCTTTTCTAATTAATTGATAAATAATGAATTTATCTTATACCTATATAAACTATAAATTTTAAATGATTTTTTTATACTATTCAAACCAACAAATTTAATGACTAGGTTATAATGATATATAATATTAGAGTTCATTTAGACCAAGAGTTACATGTACACAAGATATTGAAGAAATAAATTTATTTGAAAAAAATATTTCATATAATATCTGAGAGTTGCAATATTCCCTCCTAAAAATATATTACTACATTGAAATTTAGTTAAATTGATATAAACAGATTAAGATATCTTTGTTTAATTATATCCTCTGGTTCCCAATTAGTTTCATTAAATTTATGATTCCTCTAGAGAACTTTCAAAAGATTAATTGTGTTGTTCCATAGAACATCATCTCAAAAATCCATGACTTCCACAGGTTTTTATTCATAAGAAAGATCATTATACCATGAAATTACCTCTACGTTTTTTACATGTGAAGGATTATGTATGTAATTCCTTATGAGGGATACATGAAACACACTATGAACATGAGAGAGGTTCAGTCGAAGCACCAATCAATAAGCTACCAAATATATACTTGACCTAGAATATTAAAGGTTACAATATACCTATGGATCATATTTCCTTTATTATAAGATATCATCACCTTATTCCATGGATAAATTCACATAAACACATTCTCACCATCTTTGAACTCAACACCTTAGTGATTAATATCACCACAACTTTTGTTATTCACTCTGAGTCACATTTAGGTGTTTTTGAATTGATCAAACATTCTAACCCATTTACTCTAATTTACCATGTACCAAAACATTTCTTTCTAAAACATCATCCTAACACATTGGGGTTATAAAATTCTTTCTATAAATATTAAGAATAGACAATTTGAATTCTCGATTGAAAGATATTTTTTTTCAAAATAAGACTAGAGGAATGTGTTGATCCAAACTACATTTAAAATTCATAGAAAAATATTTTAGCATATCCACAAGGGTTTTAAGGGTTCAATCAGAATAACCATATATTTGATCATGATAAGTGGTAATGAAACTAAACTCTATATCTATATCCTACTAAAGTATTTTTTTTAATTATTTTAGGTAAACCGTAGATCCCCATCAAACCAAATTAATGTGCTACTCCATACACCATTACCTATTCCTTATGGTATAGTTTTGAAAAATGATTAAGAGTGAAATATTATCTGATTGTAATGATTTTTTGACTTTGTAAGGTGGTCCACTACAACCCAAATAACATTATGGCCTTTATATGATTTGGGAAGTCTAATAACAAAGTCCATAGTGATGTTTTTCAATTTCAATTTTGGTATGGGTAATGGTTTTAATGTCTCCTTAGACATATGTATCTGAGACATAGAATACAAAAATACCAAGAATATTGATATAAACTCTGAAATATCTCTCTTCATGTTGTCTAAACAAAAATAATCTATCAGTTCTTTATAAATATTCATAATTTTTGGTTGAATATAGAATTATGAACTATTGGACACATACAATAGTTACATCTTAAAATATTGTATAGAATGAATACATAGATAGTTCTTGAACCTTATCATTACATAAATGTCAATTCGGAACTTAGGAACATTTCTTACCATCTTCTGTACTTCTACAACTTCATTTTGTGCCTCATTAATCATCACATGGATAAATAGTTAAATGATTCTTTAAGAAATATAAAATATCCCCCTTACTTCTTGAATTCTAGACCCATCATTTGAAAATATATAAATATTGGATCTTTTGTTGCCCTCATCATGGATAAGATATAATTGTTATTTCTACTCAATGAATCTACCAACTTGTTCACTTTCCCAGGTAAATACTATACTGAGAATTTTGGATATTTAATCATTTATAACCATATTCTCTAGAGTATAATCAACTTTTTTTGGGTGAATATATATTTTAATTTTTCATGAATAGAATATTTAGAATATCTTTCTCCATATAGATAATAACTCCCTATTTTTAATACAAAATTACCCCAACAAACTTCAAATAATGATATGGGTAATTTTTCTCATAAACCTTCAATTGTTATGAGGAATAACTATCATCATATCATTGAACATGAGGAAACAGCACAATACCTTCATTGATTCATCGCTATAGATCAAAAAACCTTCTACACTACTAGGTAATGTAATCATATGTTATTGGAATATCCTTTTCTTTAGTTCCTTTAAATTTTCTTCACATTCCCCTATCTAATGGAACTTGGATACTTTTTAAGTTAACTTAGTGAGAGGATTGGAAATTTGTGATAAATTATCCATAAACAGTCAGTCCCCATGGATGGTCAAAAAAATGACCAATAACCTCTATTTTTAATGTATCCAAATATTTTCCATCATTTAAGATTAAATGATCCAAAAATGAAACTTTTGTAGCCAAAATTCAAACATTGTAAATTTTTCAAATAACTTATCCTTCCCCCAAGTACATAATAATCATCAATTTATGTTCATGCTCTTCCTTACTCTATGAATATATAAAAATATCATATATAATGACTAATATAAACTAATCAAGGTAATATCTAGAGGCTATATTCATTAAATCCATGAAGATAGTGAGAGAATTAGTAAGACCAAATGCCATCACTCTATATTAATAGATTTTATACAATGAATGAAATGATTTCATGGGTATATCCTACTTCTTAACCATTAATTAATGATATACAGAATCATTATCAATCTTGGATAAGTATTGAGATCTATGTTGTTGATAAAAGTAGTCATTAATACAAGTTAGATGATGCTTATACTTGATTATGATCTTTTTATGTTCCCAATAATCAACATGGAACCGCATTAATCCATCATTATTATTTAAAAAAGAAAAAGTGAACCCCGTTATGATAGTCTTGGATGAATAAATTTCTTATCAATATTCCATAAGAGTTTATTTTCTAATTCATGAAACACAATTACAACCATTCTATATGGTGTCTTTGAAATTTGTGTAGCACCAGGTATGAGTTCTAATAAAAACTAAACATCATGATTTGGTGGAAGATTATGAAAATATTTTGTAAAAACATCATTAAAATTCTTAAAAACATGTACTTCATAGATTTCAAATTTCTAACCAACATTCTAAGATAAAAAACACATTTTGGATAGGAATAAATACACATATAATGGATGTAATTTGCATTTAAAGATCTTATTTATCATTACACTTATTAATAATTATAGGTTGTTTTTCATTATCAAAAGTGACTCTTATTACCTAAAAATTTGTGGGGTCTTTATGTATAGAAAACTAATCCATGCCTAATATAACATCAAATTCCACCATAGGGAGAATAATGTGATTTTCAGGAATAAAATTCCCAAAAACATCCATCTGATAATATTAATAAACATGAGAGTTGATCATCATACTATAGGGGGTATTTAATTTTAATTCAACCAGTAATCATTGATGTGGTATTATGATACCATAAAAAAAATTTAGATAAAAAATAGAAATATCTTGAATAAACTAAGGCATTATAATTTCTAGGGGTATTTAATTTTAATTCAACATGATATTTCCCTTTTTCCTTGGTCTTATAAAGTTTTTGATATCGATCATTATTAGTAACCTTCAAATTTAACCCCTTATTAGAAGAATTCCCATAACCCATGAATTTTAAACACTAGAGTGTTGGTGTTGTATTCTATTGAATATTTTCATTGTTACTTTTATTGACCAGTCTCTTCACATCACTCTAGAATTTTATTACCCAATTAACATACATTACACACTAAGAGAATTTTCCACACCTTAATAAAAATTTCACTGTGTTTCCTTCAACATATTGAGAATAAAGGAAATTTCATCTTACTCACTATATAGTTTTTAGTGTTTACTTTGAATTCCATGTTCATTTTTATATCAAAACTATGAGATTAATGTGTAAATAAAATATTTATTTCCACATTGATTGAATGTAAAATTATTTATTCATATCTAATTAATAATCTTATAGCTAGCTCATTTTAGAGACTTAGTTTTAATCCATTAATGATTTAATCAACTATACTTTTATTTTGTATGATAATTCAAGAATATAAACCTTAACATCTAGAAAAACATTTACTCTTAGGTGCTAACAGGTTTATCATCCATCAAATTTTGATCAGGGAATACTTTTTAAATTTTTATATGAATAATAATAGGAATGTAGTTATTAAAAAGTATCTTAAACTTATACCACTCTATAAATTAAATTTCTTCATACAGCCTGATTTTCTTAATAAGAATCATCCATTGATCTAATTCTCCTTCTAAATGATAAAAAACAAAATAAAAATTTCATGTCATAAAAACAGTATAATGGAAAATTACTTTTCAGTGGTAATGATCCTTTTATTAGAAAATATTGGATTAGAATACCCATTAAAATAATATGGGTGTATCATAAAGATATACTCAATAGAACAATCTTCCCTTTATTTCTTGTTTGGAATATCAACAAGATTAATATCTTGAGAATGTTACATAAGTATAGAAATGGTATTTTACATTCTATATCCCATAACATTTGTTTGATCAAGAGGGATATAATCCAATTTTCCATCACATTCAAAATTAACATGTTTAAATTGGGATCCATCTGTTGAACAAAACCCATTTTTGTTAGAAATAAATAATCATAGCGGGACACTAAATAATTCTGAAAAATTGTTTATAATATGTCTAAATCATGGAATATTATTTTCAATCTATTAATCTTTTGGTTTATCATATGTCATTCATGGTCATCATATATTCAATTCTTTCATAATGGTTCATAATGAAAATGTGTATTAACCCAAGAATATCCCCTAAGAGTGTCAAATTAGGTGTTCCATAAGGAAAAACTGACTGAGTATCAGAATTATGGATGAGGTATAATCAACCAACTCTCATTAGGGTTATTTCACCAAGATGAATCTGTGTGAAAACCACTTCCACCTGTACTATCCAGACATAGATTTTTTTTCTAGGAAAAAAACTCCATTCATTACCATAACATAGTATGTTCTATTATATTTATGATTATCATAAGGGTTATCAATAAAATTTTCTCTTCCTAGTTTCACAAGTTAACTAATCCTTATTCTGATAATAACTAGTATGACCCATACTATTCATACATAGATAATACATCTTTTTATATTAGTATTAGTTAAATTACATAATGATATATACCAGAATAATATAGGTCTAGTATATATGGAAACATGGATATAGAAACAATATACTGATAAGTGAACTATAAAATCTTCGACTATGGTCTTCATAACTATCACCTTTCTTAATAAAATCACCTTAATACCATTCATCGTAAAATGGGAAGTGATAACAGATGTTCAATAATGGTAAATGTGGGAGATGTCATTGATAACATAAAAATAACATGAGAATATGGTCAGTAGAAAATGAGTATAACTTTTTAAAACCACATCCTTTATAACATAGATCATAATTATGAGTACTCGCATTAATCTTGGATGTTCATAAGATGCAAATCATAACTGAATCACATAACATGAGCCATTAGAGAATAAAATTGGACTATGACATTAGTTTGTGGAATTAAAATAAATATATAAAATCATTTAATTAGTAGTAAGATCTTATTAATTAGACTATCATAGTGGGTTTGGTTCACTCCCCAAACCATAGTAGTAGTTAAGGTCCACTCCCAAGATTATCATAGCTGGCAGAGTCCCTTACTGAATAGATTTTACTCCCCATTCCATTAATGTTTATGTCATGAGATATCCGTCTTTAACCACTTCATCAGAGTGATATATAATTCCATTCCCACCTATCACCTAATGAATATCATAAATATTCATTCCATAATATCATAAAACATTCATCATATCATAACCTAGGAAAAGGAAACATGTTTTATAATAATTTAATCATAGCATAACCCATAAAAATAGATTTTATAAAAATCTTATCATCATAATAATAATCCTTATAGTGAATGAATAAGGATAATATCATTCATTCATTTCTCCAGTATATCAAATGTAATGTGAATAGTTATTGTTTTTTAATAAAAATATTAAAATATCATTAAAATTTATTTGAGGAAAATAACCTTTCCACTTTGAAAAATAATTTTTAAAACTAAAAATTATGAAAATATCATGAAGATAAATTTCTTTAAATATAAATTTGTAAAATTATAATGTAATATTTAAATATTTGATAATTTATAAAGGTGATAAATAATGTTCTTTTCATATAATATAAATGTAAACATTCATTTCATACTTTTGTAAAAAATTAAAGAATTAATTCATTCGAAAAACAATAAGAAGATACCCTTTAAACCATTTTGTAAAAATTCTATAATGTATAAAAAATAATTTAAAAAATAAAAAGATAAAATTAGTGAAACTTTCTTGAAAATAATTTTTTTAAAACCTGGTTATTTTAGAAAAAAAAGTTTTAACCAAAGATGGAAATAAAAATATTTTTCAATAAAAATATTCTTTCAATCTCTTGAGTACCTAATGAAAGGGAAATTATAGAAATAATTTTATTATAAATAAATAACTGGATAAAAAAAATTTATGAGATTAGTTAGAGGTATATTATAATATTTAATCTTTAGGAACATAACAATCATGACAAACCCCAATATTATAAAATAAAACCCTTATCTCAAGTTGCGTTTTTAATAAAAGGCATATAATCTACTGTATAATAAATTTAAATTTATTATAATTATAAACTATAATTTCATATATAATTATAATATCATGTATTATACCCCCATAACATTTCAACCGCCATTTATTTATAATTCCTTATTTAAATCCAAATTATTGGGTGTTAATTATTTAAATTTTTTTATGAATTTCTATTTAGTGGTTCCTGTATTCGTATATTTATAATGGTTCCATCATATATAAAATGTTAATAAAGATATATATATATATATATATCATATATATTCTATACATATATAGATTCATCCATAAAATATATAGATAGATAAATGAATTAATCCTTTTATAAAGATGGTAATCTGTACATATGCATGTACACTATTTTCACTTTTCAGCGGACGAAAATAAAGAATGGTATAAACTAATTATCATTTAATGAATAATTATTAAATTGTATATATTACATATTTTTTACAAAAAAATCATTATTTACATCCATGTAAAATGGAAGTGAAAATGAATCACATGACATTTTGGTGGTGGTAGTCCCCTCGTATGCCCAAGGGATGTTATTATTTTCTGGTGGATTGGATGGTGAGAATATAGATATTATATTATCATTATATAAGAATTATAATTTCATAAATATCATATATACATATTAAACATATCATAATAACCATATATAAAATATGTTTATGAAAAGTGAATTGTATAGTTATGTGGTGACGGTAAGTCATACATACGCATGACTGATACATTCTCATCCCATTCGAAGGGAAAGAGGGTGGATAAAAGAGATTCTATAATCATAATGATATTTAGATATATTTAAAAATCATAAATTTTTATTATATTATAAATATCAGTTATTTATATGATTTAAAATAATAAGTAAAACAGAAATTTATCGGTTAAGGTGATTACCACTTCTTTGAATAAAATCCTTTCGATCACATATTCAGGATACCAGGGTTAGACTTTTGGGAAGAGAAAAACCTGTATAATGTTGATAGGGATGTATAGAAGAAATGTTTTTTTTTGTTGGTTGAGTTATAATATTCTATTTTGGGTAGATAAGGGAAAGTAAGGGTGCCCTTTTATAAGAGAGGGGGTGTACACATTTGGAATTTCCTAGAAAATTAAAATATAAAAACGTCATTCCTAAGATAAGTGAATCTTAATGGGCACAAATTCAAATAAAAATAGGATATGGTTGAAAATATATTATCAAATGAAATCTATAATACTATTGGTATCATTTTAAACCATACCTTTTTTATCAACCCCATCATTAATCTTTTTGACCATAAAAACCACAACAACTATTTCAATCATATAAAGTTATAATTGTAACAATAAATGGAAAAAAGACTCATAAATGGAAGTTATTTGATATGATAAAAAAATTACATAAATTTTTACTAAGATAAATTTTTTATTAACTTTAAATCAATGGATAAAATTTTAATTATTATAAAATGTAATTAATTTCAATTTTATACCTATTAATTTAAATTCAATTTAAATAGATGAAGACAAATATTGAATTAAAACATAATATTTTAAATCATCACTAATATATTATATTATCTAAAAAAAAGTTTTGTAACATAATACTTAAATTAACTTGTATTAATTTTATTATTTCTAAAGTCATTTATTTTATATTTTTCTTAATTGAAAAAATATTGTCATTGTTACATAAGCGTTTAAAGTAATTATTCAATCACTAAAAATTAAAAATAAATTACTTGATAAAAATACTAATATTATTTTTAAATTAACTTTTATATAAAAAAATTATCTTGTTTTATTCCTTATATAAAAATTTTATATATATTTATGTCATGAGAAAGAAATTTTGTATTCATTCTCTTCAAAAATTAATATAAAGGATATATTCAAATAAATATGAAACCCCATGACCATATATTTGAGACATGGATTAGAATTTAATAATTACACTCATCCAATATAATAAAGGAAAAATTTAGATAAATTTTATATCCTCATCTCAAAAGTTTCAACCCAATTTTACAGGTCTTACCCTTACCGAGGTGATGAAATTTACACAGGTTACTATTAATTTTGACAAAAAATAAATTTTTAACATTTATTAAAGATGATATTTATGATTAAAAATATTTAATATATTTTCAAAGACTCAATTTCTATTACTCGAATAAATTCATTTATAAATAAGAATAAAAAATGTGATGAAAAACATTTCTTATAGAAAAAAACATTTTAAGCATAACAAATTTTTTTTTCTTATCTATAGCCTTGATAAAATATGATATGAATGTTAAAAAAATTAATGAAAATATAATATTTTCATATCATTATAATAATTTAGTATTATTGATTTTTTTTTTGGACATAAAAATATTATGCGTCGAAATAATAGTTTAACAAAACTCCCTTATTTTAAAATGATTATTATTTTCATTTCTAATTAATTGATATATAATGAACTTATTTTATACCTATGTAAACCAATTTTTTTCATAGTATATTTATTAATATTTATACAAACTAATATAACATCTACATTATAATGGTATACTATATTACAGTTCATTTAGAATCAGGGATGCATGTATCACAGGTTATTGAAGAAATAAATTTATATAAGAATAAATTTTTCATAAAATATCTAGTTATTATTGATTACATGTCACGATATCATAATAAAAAGGTCACATTAAAACTATATATTCATATATTCCACTAGATAAATTAATCCTTCCATTATATGTTAGAAATTCTAAAGTAGTTGTTTTATTCTAGAGTTTGGGGATATTTCAAAATTTAGATTCATATTATAATTAAGGATAATAGAACATCATGAGGTGGTTATTTTTGGAATTTATAATGGTTTGTGAGAAGATTTGTATGTTCTATACATCAATTATCTTATGTACTTGGTGGGTTCTTGGTTTATTTTTTAATAATGGATCGATCCCTAATTTTGGGGTTTTTTCCCAATTTGTTTTAATATTTTGGGATTTTACCATCCCTCACCCCTTTATTCTCATCCATGGTTCCCTCTCCCACCCTTATATTATGTTCAATTTGATATCTTCTCAGTGCATCAGAGCATGGAATTCTATTCCCTCTCTACCACTTCTTATTTTTTAAAACCATAAGATTTCAGGTGTTTTTGGTTGGGTAATTGATGATGATTACTTCATACCATGGTAGAATCAACTTGATCTAAAATAGATTTATTGTAAAATTCTTTGAGGATGATGAGAGATAGTTAATAGACTCTATCACCTATTTTCATGATGGAGTAATGTTTTTCGATTATTTTTCATAGGTTTCAGATAATTCAATTTTCTGAATTAGGTATAAATTAGATGATAATTAATTGATATCTTTATAATAGCAATATTATGGGTTTACCCTATACCTCATTTGTGATGTTGGTCTCTAGTTTAATGTCACAAGATAGTTTAATTATCTTTAATGGATATAACCTATAATTATATAATTTAATATTGATTATAAATTAATATAATTAACTATTTCATCATTGTTGTTTAGATTCAGACTCATGGAATGAATGATATTTTTTTGAGGATTTAATGAGCCTTGAAAAACATGGAGTTAGGATTGTAACTCTTATATAGAGGTAGGTGATCCTTATAATGCTTAACAATATTCATATCCATTCATCATTGTTCAATAATACATGGGAATATAGATTCATGTAAATTAGATAGGGAATATTTCTTCTATAGGTAAATAAATAGGTGGCCTAGTCCTTACAAGGATTAATGAAAATGATCTATTATGGGTTGGGGGAATTGGAATCACCTAGAGACTACATCCCCAAGAGGGTGAAGATGTAAATTTGTGTTATGAGATATTTTGGAATGAAATTTTGGCCTAGATGATTTCTATATATCCTACATTAGTCCATCTTAATTTAAATCAACAAGAATGAGGGGACTGATCCTTTACATTATGTGATAGAAGGATATATATCAAACATATCGTTGGGAGTACTCCATTAAGGATGGAAAGTATCTGTGGTGTGTGTGGTGTGAAGGATATGTTCTATAGGGAATTAGTATGGTGTGATGAAGAGGGATTATTATATATGGTGGACTTTAAAATTCTCCAATTTGATATATGAGATGAGACGCAACTGTGGTTTTTGAGAATTTATTATAATGGATTGATTAGCAGTTTCCAAGGGGTTTTAGGTGTGATTGGATTATAAAATCCCTTTGTGTCAAGTCCATGATAGTTATATAGTAAAAAGAAGTGGAATTTTATTATAATGTTATGTATTATTATAGTTAGGAAATTTGGTATAAAAGATCACCTTAACATGATGAACATGAATTGATATTGATTAGTAGTTACTAGGGTGTTTATGGAAAGCTCTATGGGTTCCTCTATGAGTGTGGTGGACATTCTAATGGGTGTTACCTATGTATGAGGATATTATTTCCATATTTACTATTCTACTTTGGTGTATATTGATATTGGTATTATTTTTATGGAATTATGGGTCCTTAGGAACTCAATTTTTGATTATCACCACCCACGTTCTTATCTACTTTGATGAGTCACCTGTTAATATCTATTGTAAGACTAATAGAGTATTAATGATTCTATATGAAATTTTTTAACTATGGTTAGACTAGACCAAATCCCAAGAGTCCATTTTTAATTATTCATATATCATTAAACTGGTAGTGAGAATATGATACCATTTTATGTTTTCAATCTATGTCCATATTAGAAAAGTGTTTCAAATTCCATATGAGATTTTCTCATATTTATTTTAAAAAAATTAGTGCCCAGGAACTGTATAGAATTTAGAAAATATTTTTACATAGAAAAATATTCTGATATTCTATATGAAGTTTTTTGTATATTATTTTACTGAAATATTTCACAATATGACTTATTAAATTTTCAATTTATGATTAGATTAATAGGAATTATGAAATTCCATAATCCATTTGACTCCCAATGTCAGAATGGTTGGGATATGATATGTTATCTCACACTTTTTATCATTTATTGTAAAATTTAAATAGCTTTATCTCCATACTACTTCCTTATACATATAATAATACCATTGAATTGGTTTATTAGAGGTTATTAAACAAGTAATAGTCAAGTAACATAGTGGCTAAATTAGTACATGATGACTTAACATATATGCTTATATTTGACATATTTTTTTTAATTTTCCTTATCCATATACATGTATATGACACAATATATTATTTATAATTGGAAACATGCTACTGTGATATATTTCGCAAACCCTCCATGTGAACTCTTATCCATTAATAGTACTCATGTGTATTATGCATATCAGGAAATATGTTACAGAATGGATTAGATTGGGGTATCTTGACAAAGGATTCAAATAGCATTGGGGGTGAGGCTCAAGGTTGGGGGTAGATCCTCTTGTATATTATATTCTTATATTTTATTTAACATATGTTATTTTTTATATGGGTTATATATTTATGTTTATGTGATGTGGAAATGAATATTTATTTGTTATAGAATAATGTATATTAATTTTTAATGGGTTTGCTTTACTTTAGTACCATGATTTCATACTTATATTATGAATTTTGGATTATTTTCAATTTTTTTTATTGATGATAACAATATAGAGTATATATCTTCCCCAATAATGAAAAAAACTCTCACAACTGGTCTAAACCCTCTAAAATAAGCTGATATACATATGAGGTCTTGTGGAAACCCCTTCCTGGGTTTCATTTTGGTTATCTAGGTAGGGGTATTTCAAAATTGTATCAGATCTAGTTATTAGATGCATTAATATTTGATCATATATAGTAAAATATATTATTACATCAGATAATTTTATGGACCTAGGTATTACGAGTAAAAAATATTCTATGGAATATATTAATTATTAGGGATTGTGGGAACATTGTTTTGGTCTTCATTATTGCAGTTGATATGTTTATTAAAGTATAATATGTTAATTTCATATTTTTATTTATAGTTATACTCTTTTCTTTGAGATATAAGTGGAATATGTGCAATCATAATATTTTGAAAAATTAATTCACATGATATTCACGTTCTTGGGTGTATTGATTATTAGATATGACATAGGGTTCAATAATTTAAATTTTCAACAAAAACATATATAGTATTTTACTATATAATATATTTTTGATATTATAACCAGTTAAACCATAGTTCTTCCAATGACATGTTATTTGGATCATTTCAAAGTTTGTTTTATTATTATGATTATAAAATTTCTATATACAAGTGGTTCCAGGTAACCCTTGGTGGAGGATTAAGTATATCGTGTCATAGTTGTGGTTTGGAAAGAGAGGTGTATACTAGAGATGTGGTTTGGAATGTTAATTATCTCTAATAAAGAGTCAAATAACCTTGATAGGGTAAATAAAAGAATATGAGAAGTCTTGGGATGTTTTGATTTAAAGTACATAAAATGTTTTTTTATCATGATTTTTGTTCAGAAGGTATGATTAGTTTGATTACTAACCTTGTTTGTTTCAAGTGGGTAATAAATGAGATAATTAGGGGTGTTCATAGATTTTCATGTCAAGGATATAAGAATAATAGGTAGAAATAGTTTTATAATAATTTCTAGTGGTGGGAGATCATGTGATCACATGTTGGATTTGGAATTAGTCAGACGCCTCTATTTTGTTGAAATAATGAACCATGAGTGATTCGGTTTAGAGGTGTTGAAAGGTTTAAGATTTATTGATGGTTTATCTTCTAAATGAATATATATATTATTTAATGTGACCCATGGTATTTTGGATCTGATGGAATTATTAGTTGATATGAAAGTACACACATTTTGATTCAGATGAGATTGATAAGGGTAATGGATATAACAATTAGGAGGGTTCTATAGAGAATTAATTAATTCCAATGAAATGGGGAGTAGGTATGTTCATGATTTATTTAGCTAAAAGTGCTACCATGTAAGGGAAGATACAAGTTGGTATCAGGTGATGCCTTTTTTAGGGAGAGTGTTGGAATGGGTCATGTGAGGGTCCATTAAAAATAGTTTATATTTTTGTATCCATGATATCCAATGTTTGTTGGATTGTAGTGTATATCAATTATTCTCGACTAGGTGGAGGAGAGTCATGGAAATTTAGTGGTTTAAGTATGTGATCAACTTGGTGTCCGATTAAGGTTGAGATGTAGTTTTATGTTTTCATAAAATTTGTGAAACATTGAATTTAGTTAGGGGCATGTGGGAATTAATGCTTGAAATTTAAATAATATTAATAGTTATTTACTCTATTATAAGAGGATACATCACTGATATATTGGACCTCTATGGTTTGGTTATTATGAGAATGATCCTTGATAGGTATTATGAGTGATGAGATGAAATTGGATCTCAAATAGCAGAATATGTGTAATATATATACATGCCTTTGTCAATTTATGAGATTCAATTTAAGGAAATCAATATAGGGGGTAATTCACCCCTCATTATTTCAATATGTTCCACTAATTGTAATTGATTTTATAACATCGAGGGGGAATTATTGATAATCATAGAATTGTATGTTATTAACATTTTTTAATTTTAATTGGATAAGAGAAGGTTAGTTGAATTAGTTCATTACACTTGATAATACATGGGAATGAGGGATGTTAAAATCATGTGTTTGGTTTAGTTGGATTTCGATAAATAAATCCATATGATGGGGAGAACCTTATTAGCCATTTTGGTATGAAACTAAAGTTATAAGGGTTAATTGTTTGAGGAAATGGGTTTTTGTGTAGTCATTATTACATCTGAATGTCAGTATGAAGAAATATTCAATTTTTTGGTCCCTTAGAGATCACAATATGTTGGATTTGAATGTGGTTACAAATTAAGTTCATATTTCATTAGCATACACATGGTATAATTTATTATGATTTTAGGATGATCTAGATTGATGTTGTAAATACCCATAAATTTCAAGGAAATTTTTTTTCTTAATTTTCTTTGGAATTTTACAAGAACGCAGTTTCTGACGGAACCTGATTCCGAGGCCCGGTGTGCCCAGAATCATTTTCCGAAGTTTGGATCGGGTACGTTCAGTGAACGGACGAGCGGGTTTTTCTAACTTTTGAACCGGTGCCCAGAATCGAATTCTGAGGGCACCGATTAAATCGCAGCGCCGGTATTTGCTTAGCAACGCCTCTTCCGAAGTTACGCTTGCTCGGGTGTGGTTTTTAATTTTTGGGCTTAAAGTTTAGAAATAAAATAATTTGTTCGATAAACTTTATTTTATTTCACTTAAGCCACTTGAAAGCCACTTAAACTGAGTTAAAATGGATAGGGTGCTATCCAGAAATATCCTACCCTCTTGGTAGGATATTTGTGAGGTGGGGCCCGCATGAGCCCCGCCGTTTCTTTCTGCTAAGTAACGCACCCGCGAAAACCCATCATTATGAAAGTCCACTGACGCGTTTTCTTAAATCCTTAACTAACCATTTAATTGGGCGGTTTATTTCGTGAATTAAATGGGCGGTTTCTTTCGTTGAATGAATTCAACGAATTGATGGGTCGTTACTTACCTTTTTCGTTTGTTGGCGTAATAATAAAATAAAACCAACAAGTCTTTTTGGAGGATTACTCGTTGAGAGATTTTGTCAGAGGTTCTTGAGCTTTCATTCTCCTTCGCGAAAACGCGAAGAACGCCGACCTCCGATGAAGAACGCCGAACCCGCGGAAGTCGACGACGCGACGTCGTGTTCTATGATGCTGACTTTCCCTTCCTGCAACGTTCTTCTGCGACGTCTCTTCCTCCGCAACGAAATCTTCGATCAGCTATTGAGGTAAGAGACTTCGGGATTCTCTTAAATCTCCCTTGTGTTTTTTTTCACAAAACACGGATTTAATTTTTATATAATTAAATTAAATATGTTGTTTCTTGGTCCGTTGAGTTCTCCGACTCAACGTCGGATTCCGAGACGACGCGACATCCTTCCGCGATGACGCGACGATCCCCTCCTTCCGCGACGAACAAATCCGCGAAGAACGTGTGTACGACGACGACTATGAGGTAGGGGTTGTTGTGAATAATTCCTTTTTCCCGTGATCGTTTCTTTTAAAAGTGAAGAACCAGACAATAAGAACAATTTTAATCCATTAAAATTGTTGATTCATGTGTTTAATATGTTTCTCCCATTGTTTATCTCTAACGCGGAGGGTGCGGGCCAAACGAACACGGCCCGACAACCTTCCGCCGTTCTTCGTTGTTGTGCGGATTTGACGGGCGACGACGGAACGTGTCGCAACGGAAGTTTGATGGTTCCGCAGTGAAGAACGAGTCCCGGGAAGAGCAGCGGCGCAGACGAGAACGGAATGGGACCACCGGAGTGACTCCGGTGGCCCGCAGAAGCCGCCGGCGGCGCCGGCGGCCGGGGGCGGCGGCGCCCCGACTTGCCGCCGGACAGGGCCACCGCGGCTGAAGCCGCGAGGGTCCGGCGCGCGCGGGACGCGGCTGAAGCCGCGTCCGGCTGTCCAGGGCGACACCCCATGGGTTCCGCGGGGTTGTCACGCGGGGGCGGCGGCTCCCCCCCCCCCCCCCCCGCGTCGCTCGGGTCGTCCAGGGCGACACCCCGCGGGTGCCGCGGGGGTGTCACACGGGGGCGGCGGCTCCCCCTCGTGTCGCTCGGCCGCTTGGCCAAGCCGGGCCAGGCCGGCTGAGCCAGGCCGGTCCGACCGGCCGGGCCGCGCCCTGGTCGGGCCGGACCGGGTCTGGACGGATCGGGTCGACCCAGTTCGGCCGACCCAGGGGGGGTCGGGTCGGGTCGGCCCGGGCCCTGACCCCTCGTCTTCGGAATGTTTTCGGTCAAATGCTCGTAACTTGAGCTATGAGCCTCCAAACGACTCTCCATCAGAGGCAACACGATCCTTCGATCGAGACGGTCGTTTCGGTATATCGCACTCAAGGTTTCGGAATACTTTGAGTTCGGCCGGGTTGGTTCGTACACAAAACCAACCGGGCCTTTGAAGCGGAAATGCTCATATCTTGAGCTACGGACGTCCGATTGACGTTCCGTCATCTTTGTTGAATTACTCTATGTGAGACGGATCTTTTGGCTCACTCCACCCGAGGTTTGGACGCAGGTGGAGTACGGTCGGGTTGGTTTTGCCTTAAAAACCAACCGGGCCCCTGGGACGAAAAAGCCAATAACTCTCAGACCGGGCGTCCGATTGACGTGCTGTCTGTGACGTTGAGTTCCTGTTGATGATACGGAACTTTTCGATACATCAACTTCGGACTTTGTGTCAGTTGATGTATCAGCCTCTCGGCTCATAGAGCGGACCCTCCCGAACGAGCTTGCTGTGTGCGGGAACCCTAGAGCTGGCTGCGACTGCTACTTCAACAGCGACAACCGTACAGAGATCCTCAGTGGACTGCGACGACGACTGTGCAGAGATGCTCAGTGGACTGCGACGACGACAGTGCAGAGATCCTCAGTGGACTACGACAACTACTGCACTCAGCGATCCTACGTGGATCAGTGCCACAGGTCTTGTGTGGGGCCGATCCTGTGTGGGTCTGATCCTGTGTGGGTCAGCGCTCAGCGGTTCTGTGTAAGCTAGCGCCTACAGGTCATGTGTGGGCCTGATCCTATGTGGGTCATTGCGGGGGTTAGTTACCTATCGATCCTTTGTGTGTCCGACGACTTAGATGGATCAGTGATCATCTTTATCGTCATCCGAAGAAGTATACCTGTGTGATCTGAATCCTGTTTACTCTCCTTTGTGGATTGTGTTGAGCTATCCTACGTGGATTACTATTTACTCTCCTTTGTGGATTCTGTTGTGCTATCCTGTGTGGGTATACATTTGCTTTCCTGTGTGGACTGGGTTGTGCTTGGGCTCGGACGTTGGAGCCGAACGGGAATTGATGACTTAGGTATATGTATGGGCATATACCTAAGCCGTGTCAGATGTTACTTCATGATTGTATCTTTCCTTTGTGGATTATCCTTTTTGGATTTCGGGAGACCATCGGGGTTCTTGGGGTCCCTACTGAGTAGCTTATACTCACCCCTGCACGGGCTTTGCCCGCACTACGTTTTGTTGGTTGCAGACGACGGACAGCGCTGATCGTGGTGGAGGCGTGCGGAGCGGGACGGTACCTTGAGGTGGACCACTGGGCGGGACGTACTCGGAGCGGTTAGGTGGACCCGAGGAGCATTGGAGGCTATCTGTACCCACCCTTCAGGTGGGACTTCCAGAGGATGGCTCGACGCTGTGTATTTTCTTTTCAGTTGTTGTTTTCCCCTTTCAGTTGTACTTTACAGTTGGGCTTGTATTTCCGGCCCCTTTTTCTTTCAGCACAGCTTGTACAGTTTTTACATAGTGTTTACTTTTCTGCTTGTTTACTCTGTGGTGCTTGTTTACTTTTCAAAGGAAATGCCTTCTCTTTTGTTGGGATTTACGCCTTGGTGCTAGTCGCCAACCCCTGGCCTATTGAAGGGGGGTTGGGGTAGTCACGGCACGGGCCCCGTGGATGGGTCGTGACAAATTGGTATCAGAGGAGTTCGGTTCTACCGCAGACTCTGATCCTTCTTCTATCTGAAGCAATAGTGTTTAGCGTATTGGGTGTGGTTATCAGTCCAAGGAGTCCAGTGTTGGTGTGGCGGCCGACGTATCCGTACACCAGGACCCTGACTTATGATTTCCGACTTAATGCACGAAAACATTGATTGCATGTGTGTTTCAAGTTTTCTTTGTGATTACTTGTGTCAGCTCACCAGGTATACTGTTCTGACCGTGGCGCACTTGTTTCCTTTTTAGGATGGCCCGACGACAGCAACCAGCTCGGGTTCTGAGAGTAGAGTGCGACATCAGCCCACCGAGCGACGAGGCCTCGGTACAGGGCCCGTTGACAGTAGAGGCACCGGCGGTACCTTTACTCGCCGAGCCCCCGATGCTTCCAGCGCCGACCGCTGACGATGCACGACGCCTCGGAGCTCTTCATGAGTTCCAGCGCCAGCGACCACCCAGGTTTTGTGGGGAGATGGACCCCCAGGTAGCTGAGGACTGGCTGGAGGCGGTCGTTCGAGTTTTCAGGCTAGTGAGGACACCAGCAGACCTCATGGTGATCCTCGCGGTGAGCCTACTGCACGCAGCAGCAGGACAATGGTGGAACTTGATGCTCCAGGTACACGATGAGGCCTCTCTCATCTGGACGGACTTCTAGAGCCTCTTCGCTCAGAGTTCGTCCCGGCCACCCTCCGAGCGGTGCACAATCAGGAGCTTCTTCAGCTGCGGCAGGGCAGCTTGACGGTCGCCCAGTACGCTGCGAGGTTCACCGATCTTTCTCGCTACTCGACCGACATGGTACGGGACCCCTTCTTCTGGACCCGGACCTTCGAGCAAGGATTGAGACATGATATCAGGGCATCTCTGATCTCCCTCAGCATCCCGACCCAGGCAGGAGTGCTGGAGCAAACCCTTCTGATCGAGAGCTTTCAGGAAGAGTCCACAGCGAGACCTACCGCAGGGCGGCAGGTAGCAGAGTCTTCGGCAGCTGGTAGCCGACAGATGACTCAGGGTTCCAGGCAGACCAGACCTTCCGGCAGACGACCTAGGGACACTGGCTCAATAGTGTGGGGCACACAGCACGGAGCCAGTCTTTTGAGAGGCAGGCAGTGCTACGCGTGCGGCGGGCAGGGCCATATGGCTCGTGACTGCCCGACCTGCCGTACCGAGGAGTAGCAGACGGTGGAGGGGCCACCCAGGCAGAGGCAGAGGGTCAACCGTGGCGTTCCGCAGGGAGCAGGTGGATGAGGCAGAGGAGCTGGCCAAGCAGCAGGTGGTGGGAAACGCTATGAGGCTCTGCCACCACCACCACCAGGAGGCCCGCCCCGACCACAGGGGGCTGGCGGGCAGAGACAGGCACAGCTCCAGGCAGTGGAGGCCTACGACCACGGTGCGCCAGAGATGATTCGAGGTACGATCTGTTTCTATTCCACCCTTGCTGCAGTTCTTATAGACACAGGAGCGAGTCACTCTTTCATAGCCCCTGCCCTTGTTCGGAGCTCGGAGATTCCGATAGAGCCGTTGGCTCGATCCTTATAGCTAGAGACTCCTACGGGAGCAGACTCGACGATTACGCACTGGTGCCAGCAGTGTGAGCTTACTCTAGGAGGCAAGAGCTTCGGCTGGGATCTTCTTGTAGTGGCGTTGAGGCCTTACGATGTCATCTTGGGCATGGATTGGTTATCTATGGTCCATGCACAGATTGACTGCATTAGGCGCAAGGTGCGATGTGTGCGCACCGACGGGAGCAGGTTCACCTTCACCGGCAAGAAGGGAGCCTTCGCAGCACATGATGGACTCATGCAGAGGAGAGGGCAGCCCATCACTCATCAGTTGGCTAGCCTCATCCTTGGAGCAGTTGACGTGCGGATTCCTAGTTTTCCTGCAGTGGTGGACCAGTATGCGGACGTCTTCCCCGACGACGTTCCAGGGTTACCTCCTCGCAGAGAGGTAGACTTTTATATTGATCTGTACCCCGGGATAGCCCCGATATCCACTCCAGCATATTGGATGGACCCCGATGAGCTTCGGGAGCTACGGGTACAGTTAGAGGACTTGCAGGGCAAGGGGTTCATCCGACCCAGCGTTTCACCCTGGGCTTCCTCGATTTTGTTCGCCAAGAAGGCGGACGAGAGCTTGCGACTGTGTGTCAACTATCGTCGCCTGAACCAGGTGACGGTGAGGAACAAGTATCTGCTATCGAGGATTGATGACCTCTTCGATCAGATCAAGAGAGCATGGTGGTTCTCGAAGATAGACGTCACGTCAGGCTATCATCAGCTCAGAGTTCGAGACGAGGACGTGAAGAAGACGGCCTTCAGGTGTCGGTATGGCCACTATTAGTTCTTGGTTATTCCTTTCGGTGTAACCAACACTCCAACAGTGTTCATGAGCCTCACGAACGGGATCTTCTAGCCATACCTCGATCGATTTGTCGTGGTCTTCATCGACGACATTTTGGTGTACTCGACCATGGAGGAGGAGCACGCCTACCACTTACGGGTTATACTAGACACCCTCCGAGAGCACCAACTTTATGGCAAGCTATCGAAGTGCCAGTTTTCGTTATGTGAGGTCCACTTCTTGGGGCACGTCATTTCTGAGGCAGGGGTTGCAGTGGATCCCACGAAGATCGAGGCCGTGCTATCTTGGGAGCCACCCAGGAGCGTGACGGAGGTGAGGAGTTTCTTGGGTCTAGCCAGATACTATCGGAGATTTGTGCCGGACCTCTCCAGAGTTGCGGCACCACTCTCATCTTTGACAAATTAGGGGAAACCCTTTGTGTGGTCAGACAGATGTCAGCAGAGCTTCCAGGAGCTGAGGCAGAGATTGACCAGTGCACCTATCTTGAGGCTGCCTGAGGAGGGAGTTGGATACGTAGTCTACTGCGATGCATCAGGGACCGGACATGGGTGTTTTCTGATATAAGAGTGGGCCGTGATTGCCTATGCATCATGTCAGTTGAGGCCGCATGAGCAGAACTACGCTACCCATGACCTGGAGTTAGCAGCAGTGGTCTTCACTCTGAAGACAATGCGGCACTATCTGATGGGCGAGCACTTTACAGTCTTTTCGGACCACCAGAGTCTTAGGTACATTTTCTCGTTGAAGGACCTGAACCTGAGACAGCGGCGATGGCTCGAGTTCCTCCAGGACTATGACTTTGAGATAGTCTATACTCCTGGGAAGGGGAACGTGGTAGTCGATGCCCTCAGCAGGAGGACGGGCATCCAGCTACTTGAGGAGGCAACAGAGCAGCTATCCGCTTTGCAGATATCCTTCAGGGATTGGGATAGAGCAGCCTTCCTTCAGTCTCTCATAGTCACTCCTCCACTACTGCAGTGGGTCAGAGAGGCACAGCGTGAGGATGCTGACTGTGAGATGCGGCGTGCACAGATATCCTCGGGACAGGCACCTGATGGTTTCTCCCTTGGAGCAGAGCACGACGTCCTTTTCAGAGGAAGTACCTTGGTACCAGTCGCTTTACGAGAGGAGGTGCTGAGAGAGTTTCACACTTCTCCTTTGGCAGTACATCCTGGAGTGGCGAAGATGTACCAGGATCTCAGACGACAGCACTGGTGTCCGGGCATGAAGAAGGTTGTGGTAGAGTTCGTTTCACGGTGCCTCACCTTCCAGCAGGTGAAGGCAGAGCATCAGGTACCAGAAGACTTGGTACAGCCCTTGGAGGTCCCAGAGTGGAAGTGGGATGGGATATCTATGGACTTCGTGACTGGACTTCCACGCACTTCCAGAGGTCACGACTCTATTTGGGTGATTGTTGACTGACTCACCAAGTCGGCACACTTCTTACCCATCAGAGAGCAGGGCTCAGTGGAGAGCTTGGGGCGTCTCTACGTTCAGGAGATTGTACGGCTTCATGGTGTGCCATCGACTATCGTCTCCGATCGGGATGCTCTTTTTACTTCCTGGCTTTGGAAGGGGTTGCAGGAGGCGTTCGGGACGCAGCTACGTCTGAGCACCGCCTTTCACCATCAAACGGATGGTCAGATGGAGAGGACCATTCAGACTCTCGAGGACATGCTCCGCGCATGTGTCCTCGACTTTGGTCACAGCTGGGAGGACCACCTACCCTTGGTGGAGTTCGCGTACAACAACAGCTACCACTCCACCATCGGGATGGCACCTTACGAGGCATTGTACGGCAGGCCTTGCATATCTCCTTTGTGCTAGACAGACCCTGGGGAGTCAGCACTTGTGGGACCAGAGATGGTCCGGGCCACGACAGAGAAGGTCTAGGTCATCCAGGAGCGGATGAGGACAACTCAGAGCTGGTAGAAGTCATATGCTGACAGGAGGCGGGGGCCACTAGAGTTCGGGGATGGCAACCACGTCTTCTTGCATGTCTCACCTCGACGTGGTTTGTGGAGATTTTGTCGAGGCAGCAAGTTGTCTCCATGCTTCATCGGACCTTTCCAGGTCCTCAGCAGAATTGTCGAGGTGGCTTATCGCCTGGCTCTACCACCTCAGTTGCACCGGGTGCACGACGTCTTCCACATATCTCAGCTGAGGAGATACGTGCATGACCCGACGCACATCATTGATCATGGGGAGCTAGACGTGGATGATGGGGAAACTTTTGCGGAGGTCCCAGTGGAGATAGAGGATCGACAGGAGTTGGTCCTACGTGGGATATCGATTCCTCTTGTGTGCATCAGATGGCAGCACGGGAACCTCCAGGAGAGCACTTGGGAGCGGGAGGCTCGGATGCGTGCTCAGTACCCACATTTGTTTCCCTATTTTTTGATGTATCTTTACGGGGACGTAAAGCCCTGAGGTGGGAGTAATGTAAAGACCCGTAAATTTCAAGGAAATTTTTTTTCTTAATTTTCTTTGGAATTTTACAAGAACGCAGTTTCTTGACGGCACCTGATTCCGAGGCCCGGTGTGCCCGGAATCATTTTCCGATGTTTGGCTCGGGTACGTTCAGTGAACGGACGAGCGGGTTGTTCTAACTTTTGAACTGGTGCCCAGAATCGAATTCTTAGGGCACCGATGAAATCGCAGCGCCAGTATTTGCTTAGAAACGCCTCTTCCGGAGTTGCGTTTGCTCGGGTGTGGTTTTTAATTTTTGGGCTTAAAGTTTAGAAATAAAATAATTTTTTTGACAAACTTTATTTTATTTCACTTAATCCACTTGAAAGCCACTTAAACTGAGTTAAAATGGATAGGGTGCTATCCAGAAATATCCTACCTTCTTGGTAGGATATTTGTGAGGTGGGGCCCGCACGAGCCCCGCTGTTTCATTCCGCTAAGTAACGCACCCGCGAAAACCCGTCATTATGAAAGTCAACTGACGCGCTTTCTTAAATCCTTAACGCACCATTTAATTTGGCTGTTTATTTCATGAATAAAATGGGTTGTTTCTTTCGTTGAATTAATTCAACGAATTGATGGGCCGTTACTTACCTTTTTCGTTTGTTGGCGTAATAATAAAATAAGACCAACAAGTCTTTTTGTAGGATTACTCGTTGAGAGATTTTGTCAGAGGTTCTTGAGCTTTCATCCTCCTTCGCGAAGAACGTGAAGAACGCGAAGAACGCCGACCTCCGACGAAGAACGCCTAACCCGCGGAAGTCGAAGACGCGACGCCGTGTTCCGCGACGCCGATGTTCCCTTCATGCAACGTTCTTCTGCGACATCTCTTCCTCCGCAACGAAATCTTATATCAGCTGTTGGGGTAAGAGACTTCGAGATTCTCTTAAATCTCCCTTGTGTTTTTTTAACAAAACACGGATTTAATTTTTATATAATTAAATTAAATATGTTGTTTCTTGGTCCGTTGAGTTTGCCGACTCAACGCCGGATTCTGCGACGACACGACGCCCTTCCGCGACGATGTGACGATCCCCTCCTTCCGCGACGAACAAATCCGCGAAGAAAGTGCGTACAACGACGACTACGAGGTAGGGGTTGTTGTGAATAATTCCTTTTTCCCGTGATCGTTTCTTTTAAGAGTGAAGAACCAGACAATAAGAACAATTTTAATCCATTAAAATTGTTGATTCATGTGTTGAATATGTTTCTCCCGTTGTTTATCTCTAACGCGGAGGGTGCGGGCCAAACGAACACGGCCCAACAACCTTCCGTCATTCTTCGTTGTTGTGCGGATTTGACGGGTGACGACGAAACATGCCGCAATGGAAGTTTGATGGTTCCACAATGAAGAACGAGTCCCGAGAGGAGCAGCGGCGCAGACGGGAACGGAATCGGACCACCGGAGCGACTCCGGTGGCCCGCGGAAGCCGCCGGCGGCGCCCGCTGACCCGCGGCTGCGCGAGTCCGGCGCGTGAGGGACGCGGCTGAAGCCGCATCCGGCTGTCCGGGGCGACACCCCGCGGGTGCCGCGGGGTTGTCACGCAGGGGCGGCGGCTCCCCCCCATGTCGCTCGGGTCGTCCAGGGCGACACCTCGCGGGTTCCGCGGGGGTGTCACGCGGGGGCTGCGGCTCCCCCCCCCCCCCAGTGTCGCTCGGCCGCTCGACCAAGCCGGGTCGGGCTGGCCGAGCCAGGCCGGTCCGACCGGCAGGGCCGCTCCCTGTCCGGGCCGGACCGGGTCTGGCCGGGTCGGGTCGACCCGGTTCAGGTCGACCCAGTTCGGCCGACCCAGTGGGGGTCAGGTCGGGTCGGCCCGGGCGCGGACCCCCCTTCTTCACACCGTTTTCGGTCAAATGCCTGTAACATGAGCTACGGGCCTCCAAACGACTCTCTGTCAGCGGCAACGCGATCCTTGGATCAAGATGGTCGTTTTGGTATATCGCACTCAAGGTTTCGAAATACTTTGAGTTCGGCCGAGTTGGTTCGTACACGAAACCAACCAGGCCTTCGGAGCGGAAACACTCATATCTTGAGCTATGGATGTCCGATTGACATGCCATCATATTTTTTGAATTCCTCTATGTGAGATATATCTTTTGGCTCACTCTGCCCGAGGTTTGGACGCAGGTGGAGTACGGTCGGGTTGGTTTTGCCTTAAAAACCAACCGGGCCCCTGGGACGAAAAAGCCAATAACTCTCAGACCGGGCGTCCGATTGACGCGCCATCTGCGACGTTGAGTTCCTATTGACGATACAGAACTTTTTGATACATCAAATTCGGACTTTGTGTCAGTTGATGTATCAGCCTCTCGACTCGTGGATCAGACCCTCCCGAACAAGCTTGCTGTGTGCGGGAACCCTAGAGCTGGCTGCGACTGCTACTTTGACAGCAACGACCGTGCAGAGATCCTCAGGGGACTGCGACGACGACTGTGCAGAGATCCTCAGTGGACTGTGACGACGACAGTGCAGAGATCCTCAGTGGACTGTGATGACTACTGCACTCAGTGATCCTATGTGGATCAGTGCTACAGGTCCTGTGTGGGCCCGATCCTATGTGGGTCCGATCCTGTGTGGGTCAGCGCTCAGCGGTTCTGTGTGAACCAGTGCCTACAGGTCCTGTGTGGGCCCGATCCTGTGTGGGTCATTGCGGGGGTTAGTTACCTATCGATCCTTTGTGGGTCCAACGACTTATATGGATCAGTGATCATCTTTATCGTCATCCGAATAAGTATACCTGTGTGAGCTGAATCCTATTTACTCTCCTTTGTGGATTTTGTTGACCTATCCTATGTGGATTACTGTTTACTCTCCTTTGTGTATTGTGTTGTTCTATCATGTGTGGGTATACATTTGCTTTCCTATGTTGACTGGGTTGTGCTTGGGCTCGGACGTTGGAGCCGAACGGGAATTGATGACTTAGGTATATGTATGGGCATATACCTAAGCCGTGTCAGATGTTACTTCGTGATTGTATCTTTCCTTTGTGGATTATCCTTTGTGGATTTCAGGAGACCTTCGGGGGTCTCGGGGTCCCTACTGAGTAGCTTATACTCACCCCTGCATGGGCTTTGCCCGCACTACGTTGTGTTGGTTGCAAACGACGGACAGCGCTGATCGTGGTGGAGGCGTGCGGAGGAGGACGGTACCTGGAGGTGGACCACTGGGCGGGATGTACTCGGAGTGGTTAGGTGGACCCAAGGAGCAGTGGAGGCTATCTGTACCCACCCTTCAGGTGGGACTTCCAGAGGACGGCTCTACACTGCGGCTTTTCTTTTCAGTTGCTGTTTTCCCCTTTCAGTAGTACATTACAGTTGGGCTTGTATTTCTGGCCCCTTTTTCTTTCAGCACAGCTTGTACAGTTTTTACTTAGTGTTTACTTTTCCGCTTGATTACTCTATGGTTCTTGTTTACTTTTCAAAGGCAATGCCTTCCCTTTTGTTGGGATTTACGGCTTGGTGCTAGTCGCCATCCCCTGGCCTATGGAAGGCGGACTTGGGGTAGTCACGGCACGGGCCCCGAGGACGGGTTGTGACAGAGGTTTCATTGGAAGTCATTGGTAGAATGTAATAAAATATTTGGTTGGTTGAGGATCTAAAAATTTAATTACACAATGTGACAAGTTTAGATTATGGTGATGGTGTGTTGGATAATTTTGAGTTTCCTCTAGGATTTAAGGAAACATTATCAAATGATATGATGGTGCACATACTTGATTGTTTGGGTATTTTTGAAATATTAAATTGGTGGAGAAAAAACATCCATATTATGTATAATATGATTCAGTGATGTGGAAATCATATCAAGTGTGTTGTATATAATATAATTGTTGTGTTTTGAGGATTCATCTAATGGAATTCTAGAGAAAAGGTAGAATTTATGAGATAAAAGCATAGATAATTTAGTTGTGTCATGTTTAGTATATATATGTGATTGGACATTGTTATGCAATTATAATTCATGGACTAGATGTTTGTGTATTATTTATGGTACTTCTCATGTAAGAGAATTATTATAGAAGAAATTTTTTAACAACTCATTTCATTGTATTTTAGTAATTAGAAATATAAATTTATGTTTTAGTTCAAAAACATGGTTTATTAATTAATTCATATTTGAATTGAAATAATGATATTTGGAGCATCATAAGGAGGTGTTTTATTGCATGTTTTGTGGCTTCAAACATGAGTGAGGTGTTTGAAGTAGGGATGGGTAAGGTGGTGAACTAACAAAATTCTATAGTTACCATTAGGAAACTGATAGGGATCCACTGGGTATTTTGTGGTGTTGGAATATGGGAAGTTTCCATTTTATTTCAATGGAGTGTCCAATAAAACTCCATCGACTGCCTGATTCTTCTGTATGTACCCAATATAGTTTAATACGATATCTAGTGGGATCTAAGTGTGTTTGTCATTTCTGTAAGAGTAATAATTTTGATGAAATACCACCTTTATTTGTACTGAATTTTTATTTAGCTATTCTTCTCAACTTTATGTCCCCCTTGTGGATCCCTCTTTGGCCCCATTGGATTATGGTTAATAAAAAATTGTTTTGGTGAACCATAAAAAGGTAATATTATCCAGCCCTCAATATTTTTAATCCTCTTCACATACCAGATAATTTACAGTGTCTTTAATTTATTTATTGATGATGATTTAAATAGATCATGGTGCAATAGTCTTGATATGAAATGGAGTTCACCTATAGAGACTTAAGGATGTCCAGTGATGATGAAATCACTATGTCATTTCATTTTGCGATAAAATACTATTTCCAGATGGGTTTTCCTTGGTTTTATGATAATTATTTTATAAAATTTTAATTAGTTGGTTTTCAGTTAATAGGTATTTTTATCAATGATGTTTCATGGGAGTTCTATAGAAAATATGCATGTCATTCATCATAGTTTTAATGCCAATGGATTGTTTGGTGATTTTTTTGGGTGATTCCTCTTATATTTGAATTGATAAATTGATTGTAAATAGTTATAATTAATTATTTGAGCATTTTGGTTGATAAATGGGCTCATAGAATAGATGGGATTTGGTTCAGTCATGGTGGAGGCTTACCATGCATTTATTCTAGATGGTGACTCCTATTCGAAGGTATGTGGTTCCCATAATACATAAACATTTGGATTTCAATGGATGAATGTGTATTCTTATATGTGGATCTATATTTGCATAATATTTATAGGGAATTTATGTTCCCTAGGTAAATAGTTAGGAGGCTTAGTTTCTTCAATACTAGGAGACTGTTTTTTATTATGAGTTAAGGAAATTGGAATCGCTTGAAGAATATATTATAAATTGGATAAACCTTATAGTTTGGGTTTTGATAGAAATGAGATAGGCCTAGGATCCCATATGAGTTTAGGATTTCCAAGGATGGTTCTTACTAGGGGCATTTTTTAGGGGCTTGATGCTTAGTTCTTGGAGTGATGGTTAAGATAGTCATATGTCACATGTACGGATGGGGTGTACCCGTTTGAGAGTAATAAGTAGCTTTGGTGAATGTAGTGAGTGGGTCTAGTCATCAATGTATTAGTAGGTTGTGATGAAGAGGGTTTCCTCTAGATAAAGTGATTTCATATTCTTATATGAGATATGTGTGTTGAAAACCAAGTTTAGGTTATTGAAATTTAATCTAATAGAATAGTGAGAAGTGGACAAGGGATCTTTGGTGTACATATCTTGATATGGGACTTAGGTTTATTCACATGATAGCGTTATGAGAATTAGAATAGGAATTATACCAGACTACTAAGACTTGTTTCAATTAGGATACATATGCTATTAAATCATCTTAACCTGATGAATATAGGTTTTTGATGCGTAGATGTAACATCCCAAGTAAGTAAAGAATTATGGATTTTCATATCTATGTCTATTTATGAATTAGATAGTGTTTTAAAGGCTTAAAATGAGAATAAATCCAATCTTAAGCATTGAATTCTCTAATATTTTTAAGAAAAAATTCTTACCGCCTTTTGATGGAGAACAATTTTTAAATATATCTTTTGAAAATTTTATTATCTCTATTTGTCAAAATAAACTTATTCTTTAGAATCGGGGCATTGAAATTTACTTTGGATAAATTTTTGGTATTTTTCTGACAATGTTCAATTTTTTTTGAATAGTGAAAAATACTACATTTTACTTCAAAACTTCCTTTTCATCTAATAAAATTATATGTATATATTTTCCTATTAATTGGTTTTAAATTTCAATTAGAATATATTTTTACCATTTAATCCAATTTTGGTCATTGTAATTAATTTCACTATCGAATTGGGCATAAACAAGTGTCAAACTTTTGATAGATATTGTTTCTCAAAAATCCTCTCTTTGTTTTGACAACGGGGATTATTTTTAAATTAATTAAGAAAATTTCTATGTTTGGAATTTGGTAAAATTGATTCCATATTTGTAATCATAAGGTACAAATTATGTAATTAGGACTCTTTTGTTTTTGGACATTATGAATAGTAACGACGGTAATTAACTTTAACTATCGTGATTAATTAGTAATCGGGTAGTTAAGGGTAATAAAATAATATCATAATAATATAAAATGACCCTAACATGTGTCATAATGATACTGGTTGTGTCATGGAAGACCATGGGATACCTTGTGCCTACTTTGGGACCCCATGGAATCACTTTTGTGTGATAGTACCATTTTATCTTTTTTTTTAAAGAAATTTAAATATAAAAAAAGTATGTGACACCTAAGTAAAAAAATTTTAATTTTGTCTACATAAATGATCACTTAGACTATAAATTTTAATTTTAAACCTAAAAATATTTCCTACATCATGGTATTTTTTATAATTTTTATACATTAAATAAATAAATTTATTTAGGACACCATGATGATGTAGTGATTACCTCATTAATAAACGATTTAAATAAAATGAAAAGATAATGTAAAATATAAGACTTACACATTTCAAGGAACCTATTTTATTGGTGTATTTAGAACCCTTATCACATTATCCTCGAAATATATCATTGTGGGACCTTTAAAATCGGAAACTCATTTTATGATAAAGTAATATTTCATGACTTTCCAAGAGTGCCCCTCATCCCTCTTATAAAAGGCCCCCACCTCTACCCCCTTACCCACACCTCTCAAGCCTTTGCCTCATCCAAAATATTCTCATTTTATCTCTCCACATCCCTCTCTTCATCATATAATCCTTAACTTAGGCAGAAATCTCTTCAAGAAACCTTTTTGGTTCAAACCAAGGGGAGTTACTCGATTTAAAGGTAATGTCTTCTCTTATGTTCTTTTGTTTTATTTTGCTTTTCCAACCCCTTAAACTCTTTTTATTCCTTTATTTTGTAACAACACCATTATCTTAAATATACTAGAATTTTGTTATAATAAGGATTTGATTTACACTTACACACACCTCTGTCTAATGGTTAAAGAACTTATTGTCTCTGTGAGTGGCGAATTACTGCCTCACGAAACAATGATTGTTCAATATTCTTTTAACACCTTTCATGGTGGCCATTAAGATGTCACTATATTTATATATGATATATATTATTTTTATTTTTTCCTTATGATTCTCTATTTTTCATTTATGGCATACATTTATGGTTCCCATTATGGGTAAACATGATATCTTTATTTTAGGAAGTGCAGATTACAGCCCCCTCAAAGTGATTTGATTCGTTAATGCCATATGTGGGAAGTATAAAGGATGGAGTTTATGATTTTATATATGATATTATATTTGAATTATAATATACCTTTATATCATTATGATTTCATTCCATTAAATACAAAATAGAAATTAAAGTAGCGTTCATGCGTACGTACGGCTTACCATCTCCATGAACTGTGCATTTCATTTCTGACCTCTAAATATTATGTAATATTATAAATGCATGAATATAGTAGATATATATGATATATATGATATCTAAATCATGAATATAATTATGGATATAATGAATATTTTACCACATGAACAACTTGTTATTATAAGAAGTTTATTTTTGGCTCAAGTACCAAAGATCGACAAAACGACCGTTATTAACTTAAATAATTACATAATGTTCATAACATGGTAATAAGTGATATAAAAGGAATAATGAACTTAAAAAAGGTTCTAAAGAAAGTATAAATTAACATGATTTTATTAGTCAGGAGATTAAAGAACGATCGAGTCATGTCAGACATGAGGTATGGGACTTCGTCTCAATCTCCTTTCATTGAAGCATATTTTGTTTTATACACAAATTACATTTATACGGTGTATAAACCACTTTGGATTTTAATTTTATTCAAAATGAATCTTTTTGTATGAAGCGTTTTACTAAATAAAAAAGGAATATTTTGTCTTAAGTATGCGGTGTCAACGACTTCTCTGCCGCCGTGACTATTATTTGATTTTTGGATTCCTTTATAAGACATAACTTTATTTAAATAAAAATTAAATACCATGTTTTAATTTTCCTTTATTTTGGTATTAAAAATGATTTTGATAATGTTTTTTTATTATATTAATTTGTTGTATTGATATCTTGTGATATAAATGTGGAAATGTTATGTTTCCTTTATGCATGTTTTATGTGATACAATTATGTTATGGTTCTTGGGAATTGTTTATGAAGATGAGTGGTTCCATGATAAACTAAGGTTGGGTGAGCCTGATATATCTCTCCAATGCATTGGGTAACGCGAAGGGGTTAAATGCTAAGGTTTCTCCAAAGAGAATTAAGGGATATATTATGATGGGTATTCAAAACGTAACCATGAGGGTTACTCCCTATATAAGAATGTTATGAATGACTCAAGTTACCTTTATGTCTTATGTTTTCTATGAGTTATTCATAAACCTTATGATTTCATGGGGTATGTTAAAGTTCTTATGTTTATGAGTAAAGTATGTTTTCAATGATTCTTATGTATACATGGACTAGGTTTTCTTTCCGTATTTTTATATCCCTTACTGAGCCTTTTATGCTCATCCCATGTTTTTGAAATGCTTTTCATAGGTCAAGGGAAAGGTATATGATGTGATGATAATGTTGAGGAAGTGTCAAGAAAGAATCCATGTTTTATTTTAAATATGTTTCCTTTAATGGGAAAAGTGAATATTGTCTTTGATGTAACCACCTTGTTTAAAAGTGGAATGTAATGCATGATTTATGATCTAATTATCTAAAACTCTATACCTGAAAAGACCCTCAATGTGTATTTTAGAAATAACTCAAGATTAAGTAATGTTTAAGGCTAGGGCCATATAGTTGGTATCAAATGTCGGTTTAGATAACTTTAGGAGTTAGATTTCTATTAAATTAATATCCAAAAATATTTTTTATGGTCAAATTGAAATGATATAGACTTTTAAGATTACCATGTTTCTTCATCTAAGACATGTTTGTTCAGAATGATTTTCCGTAGAGGAAACAGGGAAGCAGTGCTAGGAAGGCATTCAAATGAAAATGACCTTCCAAATCAGCATCCTGAGATGGTCGGAATTGGAACTGAATAGTTTGTTGTAGTAATGGAACAGTTGACTCAAGCGATAAATGGTGGTGGTATCCATGCACGAGATCGGCCAGATCAACTGCAAAGGAACATGTCAGTGGTGGAACATTTCATGAGGCAACATCCCCCATCATTTAGAGGATCATCTGACCTTGTGCTAGCTGAAGGGTGGATTAAATAACTGGAGAATATTTTTGATGTCATGGGGTGTTCAAAAAATCAAAAGGATAGTATTGCTATTTACCGTTTGGAGGGTGAAGCAGATTAGTGGTGGTTGATGGTTAAAAATATCAGGGATGTTGATGAGATTGATGCTCTTGATTGGGATTAATTAAAAGGTATGTTTCATGAGATATATTTTCCTAAGGTTGTTCAACTTAGGATGGAAAAATTATTCTTGGAATTGAGGCAAGAGGATGACTCAGTGGCTTCTTATGAAGAAATGTTCACTCGATTGGAAAGGTATGCTCTAAATTTTATCCGAGACCTTGATAGTAAAATCAATCGTTTTTACTCAAAATTAAAGCCAAAATATTGAAGGGTTTTATCTTCTTGTGAGTTAAAAAGTTATGAAAAGCTTTTTCGATGTGCTGAGAAGGTGGAAATAGAGTTTACCAATGATCAAGTGTTCTATAAAAACCAACCGAAGAAGAGACCGAGGTGGCTGGAGAAAGGGAAGAATCCTTCAAAAAAGACTGATGGTAAGAAAACTAAGTTTTCAATTTGTGATAAATGTGGTAAAAACCATGCTGGGGAATGTATTTTGAATTCTAGAATGTGCTACCGAAGTGGTAAGATGGGACATAAGGCTCGTGATTGCACTAAAAAAGATCAGGGTGATGGTAAGACCAAATTTGATTTACAGTTATTGAAATGTTTCAAGTGCAATGAGATGGGACATTATGAAAACGAGTGTTCGAAAAAGATCTCGAAGGATGGAAAGTAATCAGACTACAAGTAGAAGGGTGTGTTGAAATCCTTTGTAACTACTTCAGCAGATGTTGGGCCATCAAATGAAGTGGTATCAGCTCTAGGGAGCTTAGTATTTTTCAAATATTGACCAAAGATCGAGGTACCATCAGTTGAAGGTAAAGGAAGTAGATATTCCTAAGACTATGTTTCTTACAAGATATGGCCATTATGAATTTGTAGTAATGCCTTTTGGGTTAACCAATGCACCTGCTGTATTCATGGACCTTATGAATAGAATTTTCCATGAGTTCCTGGATAATTTTGTGGTCGTTTTCATATATGATATTTTAGTGTTTTATAAAAGTAAAGAGGAGAATTAAAGTCATTTAAGGGTTATTTTAAAAACCTTAAAAGAAAAGAAATTGTATGTTAAATTCAGAAAGTGTGAGTTTTGGTTGCAAAAAATTTCATTCCTTGGTCCCGTTGTTTCTAAAGATAGAATAATTGTTGATCCTGCAAAAAAAAGTTATGGAAGAATGGCCAAGACCCACAAATGTAACCAAGATTAGTATTTTTTTGGTTTGACAGGCTATTACCGAAGGTTTGGTTAAAAATTTCACACGGTTGTCCAGCCCATTTACTAAGCTAACTCGAAAGGGTGTTAATTTTATCTAGACAAAAGAATGTGATGATGGTTTTTAGGAATTTAAAAGAAGATTGGTGAATGCTCTAGTTTTGGAACTACCTTCCAGGAATGGTGAGTTTTTTATCTACAGTGATGCTCCATTAAAAGGACTTGGTTGCGTCCTAATTCAACATGATCAGGTAATTTTGTATGCTTCATGTCAGTTGAAAACTCATGAGATAAATTACCCTACATATGATTTGGAATTATCTGCTGTTGTTTTCACTTTAAAAATTTGGAGGCATCATTTATATGGAGTAAAGTGTGAAATATATATCGATCAAAGAATTTTAAAGTATATATTCACTTAGAAGGAATTGAAAATGATACATAGGAGATGGAGAGAATTAATCCAGTATTATGATTGTACAATTAATTACCATCTAGGAAAAGAAAATAAAGTGGATGATGCTTTGAGTCGAAAAAGTAATGCTTCATTAACCATGTTACATTTGAAACGTGATCCTTTGGTTAAGGATTTGATGAACTTTGGAATAGAAGTTGTTGGTGCAGGATGTTCTTCTGTTTTTTTTAGGTATCAATGAAATCTTCTCTATCAGACAGAATTAAGAAAGCACAGAAGCAAGATAGTGAGTTGTAGAAAAAGGAAGAGATGGTTCAGAAGGGTATGTTACCTGAATTAAACATTGATAATGATTTTGTTTTGAGATTTGGGAAGAGATTGTGTGTGCCTTGTGATTCACAGTTGAAGAGAGAGTTGTTATGTGAAGCTCGTAGTTCTCCGTTTTCAGTTCATCCTGGCAGTACTAAGATGTATAGAGATCTTCAAGAGTATTACTAGTGGGATAGAATGAAAAGAGATATTGCTAATTTTACTGTGAAGTGTTTGACTAGTCAACAGGTTAAAGTAGAGTGGCACTTACTGAAATGGATGCTTCAACCTTTACCAATGCCAGAGTTGAAATTGGAGAATATATCCATGGACTTCATTGTGGGGTTGCCGAAGACACCTCGAGGTAATAATGCAATCTGGTTTATTGTTGATCGCTTGACTAAATCTGCTCATTTCCTTGCTATAAGAGATACTTTTTCCCTATATCAACTTTCACGTTTGTATCTTAAAGAGATAGTCATCTTACATGGAATTCCCCTCTCCATTTTATCTGATCGTGATCCTAGGTTTACTTATAACTTTTGGAAAGACCTTCAGAAGTTGTTGGGTACTGAATTTAATTTTAGTATAGATTTTCATCCTCAATCAGATGGGAACTCATAAGAAATGATTCAGAAATTGGAGGATATGTTATGTGTTTGGTCGATGGATTATCAGGGAGGTTGGGACCAAGGTCTTTCTTTGGTGTATTTTTCTTATAATAAATGTTTTTTCCAGTATACAGATGGCACCATTTGAGGCATTATATGGGAAGGGGTTCCGAACTCCATATTTTTGGGATGAAGTAGGTGAAAGGAAGTTGATGGGACCATAATTGGAAGAAGAGTTGTTAGAAAAAGTTCAGATAATACATAAACACATGAGAACAGCTTAGAGCAGGAAGAAAAGTTATGTGGACAACAGGAGGAATGATCACTCTTTTGAGGTAGGTGATCATGTCTTTCTCAAAGTTTCACCATGGAAAAGTGTGATGTGATTTGGTAAGAAAGGAAAGTTGAGTCCAAGGTTCATTGGAACCTATGAAATTCTGGAGAAATTTGGATTAGTTGGAGACTGAGTGGCTTTACCTCCGAGTTTATCTCAGGTACACAATGTTTTTTATGTTTCAATGTTAAGGAAGTACATGCAAGATCCATCTCATGTTTTTAGTCCAGAGGTAGTTCAGCTGGAAGAGAATCTATCTTATGAGGAACAACCAGTCCAGATTGTTGACCACAGGGAGCAAGTATTATAGAATAAGGTGATTCATCAAGTAATGGTTTTGTGGAAAAACCACATGATTGAATAGGCAACATGGGAATTTGAAAATGCAATGAGGGATAAATAACCCCACTTATTCGATAAGTAAATAAATTGCGGGGACACAATTTTCTAAAGGGGGGAAGGATGTAACATCCCATGTAAGTAAAGAATTATGTATTTTCATATCTATGTCTATTTATGTATTAGATAGTGGCTTAAAGGCTTAAAATGAGAATAATTCCAATCTTAAGCATTGAATTATCTAATATTTTTAAAAGATTGTCTTATCGCCTTTTGATGGAAAACCATTTTTAAATATATCTTTTGACAATTTTATAATATATATTTGTCAAAATAAAATTATTCTTTATAATCGAATAATTGAAATTTAATTTGGATAAATTTTTGGTGTTTTTCGGACAATGTTCATTTTTTTATGAATAGTGAAAAATATTGCATTTTACTTCAAAACTATTTTTTCATCTAATTTAATTATTTGGATATATTGTCCTTTTAATTGGTTTTAAAGTTTAATTAGAATATTTTTTTACCATTTAATCCAATGTTGGTCATTGTAATTAATTTGACTTTCTAATTGGGCATAAACAAGTGTCAAACTTTTGATAGATATTATTTCTAACAAACCCGCTATTTGTTTTGACAATGAGAACTATTTTTAAATTAATTACTACAATTTCTTTGTTTGGAATTTGGTAGAATGGATTCCATATTTGAAATCATGAGGTCAAAATTATCTAATTAAGACTCTTTTGTTTTTTGAAATTATGAATAGTAATGACGGTAATTATCTTTAATTATCGTGATTAATTAGTAATCGGGTAGTTAAGGGTAATAAAATAATATCCAAATAATATAAAATGACCCCAAAATGTGTCCTAATGCTACTGGTTGTGTCATGGCCGACCATGTTATTCCTTATGCCAACTTGGGGATCCCATGGAATCACTTTTGTGTGATATTGGCATTTTATCTTTTTATTTTTAAAGAAAGTTAAATATAACAAAAGTATGTAACACCTAAGTAAAACATTTTTAATTTTGTATACATAATTATCTCCTATAATATAAATATTAATTAGAAATCTAATAATATTTTCTACATCATGGTATTTTTTTATAATTTTTAGACATTAAATAAATAAATTTATTTATGACACCATGATGATGTAGTGATTACCTCATTAATGAACGATTTAAATAAATTGAAAAGATAATGTAACATCTAAGACTTACACTTGTCAAAAACATATTTTATGTGTTTATTTCAAACCCTTATCACCTTATAATTGAAATATATCATTTTGGGATCTTTAAAATCCAAAAAGCATTTTATGATAAAGTAATAATTCATGACTTTCCAAGAGTACCCCTCCTCCCTCTTATAAAAGGCCCCCACCTATACCCACTTACCCACACCTCTCAAGCCATTGTCTTGGCCAAAATCTACTCATTTTATCTCTCCACATCCCTCTCTTCATCCTAGAATCCTTACCATAGGAAGAAAGCTCTTCAAGAAACCCTTTTGGTTCAATCCAAGGGGAGTTACCCAATTTAAAGGTAATGTATTCTCTTATGTTCTTTTGTTTTATTTTGCTTCTCCATCCCCTTAAACTATTTTTATTCCATTATTTTTTAACAACACTAGTATATTAAATATACTAGGATTTTTTTATGTGAATTATTTAATTTACACTTACACACACCTCCGTCTAATGGTTAAAGAACATACTGTTTCTATGAGTGGTGAATTACTGTCTCACAAAACAATGATTGTTCAATATTCTTTTAACACCTTTCATGGTGGCCATTAAGATGTCACTATATTTATATATGATATATATTATATTTATGTTTTCCTTATTATTCTTTATTTTTCATTTTTGGCATACCTTTATGGTTTCCATTATGGGTAAACGCGATATCTTAATTTTAGGAAGTGCAGACTACCGCCCCCTCAAAGTGATTTGATTCATTAATGCCATATTTGGGATGTATAAAGGATGGAGTTTATAATGTTATATATTATATTATATTGGAATCATAATATACCTTTATATCAATATGATTTCATTCCATTAAATAAGAAATATAAATGAAAGTAGCGTTCATGTGTACATACGACTTACTGTCACCATAAACGGTGCATTTCATTTCTTACCTCTAACTATTATGTAATATTATAAATGCATGTATATACTGGATACATGTGATATATATGATATCTAAATCATGAATATAATTCTGTATATAATGTATATTTTACCACATTAACAACTTGTAATTATAAGAAGTTTATTTTTGGCTCAAGTACCAAAGATCGACAAAACGACCGTTATTAACTTAAATAATTACATAATGTTCATAACATGGTAATAAGTGATATAAAAGTAATAATGAACTTGAAAAATGTTCTTAATAAACTAGAAATTAACTCAAGTTTATTATTCAGGAGATTAAAGAATGATCGAGTCGAGTCGGGCACGAGGTATGAGACTTCGTCTCAATCTCCTTTCATTGAGGAATATTTTGTTTTATACACAACTTTCATTTATATGGTGTATAAACCCCTTTGAATTTTACTTTAATTCAAAAGGTATCTTTTTGTATGAAGTGTTTTACTAAATGATAAAAAGGAATGTTTTGTCTCTCGTATGCGGCAACAACGACTTCTCTGCCACTGTGACCATTATTTGAGTTTCAGCTTCCTCTACAAGCCATAACTTTTTTTTAAATAAAAAAATAAATACCATATTTTAATTTTATTTTATTTTGGTATTGAAAATAGTTTTGATAATTTTTTTATTATATCAATGTGTTCTATTTATATGTTGTGATTGAAATGTGGAAATGTTATGTTTCCTTTATGAATTTTTTATGTGATATGATTATATTATGGTTCTTAGGCATTATTTATGATGACAGGTGGTTCTGTGATAAAATAAGGGCGGGTGAGCCTGATATAGCTCTCCAATGCATTGTGTAATGCGAAGGGGTTAAATGTTAGGGTTTCTCTGAAGATATTTAGGGAATATAGTGTGATGGGTATTCCAAACGTAACCATGAGGGTTACTCCCTACGTAAGAATGTTATGAATGCCTCAAGTTACCTTTATGTCTTATGTTTTCTATGAGTTATTCATAAACCTTATGATTTCATGAGGTAGGTTAAAGTGCTTATGTTTATGAGTAAAGTATATTTTAAATGATTCTTATGTATACAAGGACTAAGGTTTTCTTTCTATATTTTTATATCCCTTACTGAGCTTTTTATGCTCATCCCATGTTTTTGAAATGTTTTTCACAGGTCAAGGGAAAGGTACATGATGTGATGATAATGTAGAGGAAGTGGCAAGAAAGAATCCATGTTTTATTATAAATATGTTTCCTTCAATGGGAAAAGTGAATATTGTCTTTGTTTTAACCACCTTGTTTAAAAGTGGAATGTAATGCATGATTTATGATCTAATTCTCTAAAACTCTAAACCTGAAAAGATCCTCAATGTGTATTCTTTAAATAACTCAAGATTAAGTAATGTTTAAGGCTAAGGCCTTATAGTAGATATTGGTTGGATATGAACATCTTAATTATTAACTCCTTGAGTGTTATGGGAACACAATTGGGTGTGATTTATAGTGACCTATGTGATAAGGTGGAAATTTTAGATTAAGTGGATGAGTTAGGACTGAGATGTATCGTGGGTAGTGGGATTGAGTAATATATGACTAATGAATAGGTTGTGATTTGTGGGACATGATGGGTCTGATGTGTGGGATAATATCCATGATCTATTTCTAATGATGTTATTACCATGTTTGTTATGTTAAATCAGTATATAATGATGGTATTAATGTGGCACTAACATGGGGACCTAGGAAGTGGGATCTGGAGTTGCACCATCTAGGTTCTTATATCCTTAAATTAGTCACGTGTTTGAATATATAGTCTAAAAAATAGAGTATATATAACACCGTATGAAATGTATATACTATTTATAGATTAATAGAGTTTATAAGAGGAAATATAGAATTTAAAATCTATGGTAGAACTAGAAGATACTTTGGAATTATATATGACATGTTTTATCAATGTTTAGATTGATTGAGCCTTTGGGACACCATACCATATTTGTCACTTATAGATAGTGTGACTCATAGCCTATCTTCCCATATAACATTAATCATGGATGGATAATTTCTTTCTTATTTGAGATCACTCTCATGATATCTTTGTTTTTCACTTTTCTTTACTTGAAAAAAGATCCCTTGTTTATATGGAAATCTCCAAGGTTAATTCCCATTTTGTGTTTCTATAACTATTGAAACATTTCACTTTCTTTCTAGTTTGAGTTTTCTTTCCCCTCACTTTATATCTTCCCTAAGACATCATCCTATCATTTAGTGAACTAGGTTTTATCCCTTATCACATTCCCCTTCCTCATTATTTATGATTCTCATATTATTCATAATTGATGTCTCTTTTTATTTCATTCCATTTTAATGATTTCAATCCACATATTCATTTTCCAAATTTTAGGTATTTTCCCTTGGATTTGGGTTTCCTATATCATCACTTCTTGTCTCCCTCTAATTTTTTATTTTTTGTTTCTTAAATTTTCATTACTGCTTCATAGTCTCTAACTACTACTACACATATCTTTTCATTAGAACCATTGTTCTAAAGAACATTTTTTTTAAGATAAATCCACACCTGTATTTTTGAATTATTTTTGAAGTGATGATTGGATACAATTAATCCCTTCATTATTCATCATCCTATTCCATTACAGCATATCACATTATAAATGTACTCAATCACAGTTTGTTAAGAATGTTTTTATGTTGGTTTGCAATGTTGTTGGTGGATAATTTTATTGTTGAGGTTGAGTCTCAAGAGGTACCATTCACTACCTAAATTTCTAGTTAAATCTATAGTGGGTTGTTTTGTGTTTTCATTCCTTTTACTCTAATGTTGGTTTTTAATTTTTTTTTCATTTTTTATCTATTGGAGAAGGTTTCTTTGGATTTTTTAACACAGTGGAATTTTTTTTTCTCAAGAGATTTTCCTTGTGAATGATTTTATAACTGAAAATGATGATGTCACATTAGATATATGGTATTTGGGTGGGTTTATAAAACACACTATGATTTAATAGTATATATTTTTTGAATAAATTTAATGTATTTGATTTCTTGTGACACACAAAACATGGAATTTAAATGGACATATGTATATTATTGAACTATTAATATTTTATTTGACAGTTTCGTCTTAGCTTTTTGATTGGTAGTTAAAATAATATTAAATAAATTATGAAATTTTTTTGTTATAGATATATATAGAATTAATTCATTTATTTTCAATTTATTATATATTAAAAAATAATAATTTTAAACTAAAAGTGATGTTTTTTTGATAAACTATTTTTATAACCGTAGTTAATTTTTATCATAATAAATTTAATTAATATCTATTAAAGAATGTTTTTAATGACATTTAAATATTTTAGATGCTATAAAAATTTTTTAAAAATTTTATTATATATTTTTGGCCATGGGATTAGAATAAATAATGTTTCATGCTTAAAAATGTATTTTTCTAAAAAAAATTATTATGTTGCATTTTTCACAATTATTTAAAATTTAATTTCAACCACTTATAGAAATTGAATCATCAAAAATAAAAAATATATTGGAAAACAGTATATTAATTAATTTTTTAAAATATTTCACTTTTAATTTTGTTTATTCTGAATAGTAAACTAATTAAATTTTTATCACCTCAGTATGGGTAAAAAAATAAAACATTGTTAAAACACTTTGTAAAGGATTTAGATTTCTTATAAAGATTAATTTATCCAATATTATGATTTTATTAATTACATTTACTTAAAATTATGTAATATATGGAAACTTTTTCATGTATTTCTTTCATTATGACATTTATATTAAACTAAGAAAATAATAAGTACAAAATGACACCCTATTAACTTCAATATCTCTAAATTTTTATCATATGGATAAAAAGATTATAAGTATGGTTTTTAATGTTTATTAGATATTTGAATTGATTTTGTTCATATTAGTTAATTTATAATTTTTAGTAAATTAATAATTACCTTAAATTCATAAACAACACCGACACAATATTTATTCAATTAACAGAAAAATAAAATAAATGATTTAAAAAAATATTAAAATTAACCTAATATGGATGAGTTATTTATGTAAATGAATATTTTATACAAATATAACATATTATGGATTTTAAAAGTTTTATACTCTCATTTTTTATGTCCTATTATTTTTAGAGTTAAATTATATAAATAGTTTGAAAAACGACATTAATGATATTTTATAAGAAAAATATTTCAATAAACTATTTAAAATTCATAAAAATATTATCTTAAACCAAGTAAATATATTATGGTTTATAATTTCAACCATGTTTCATTTATCATTCATCTTTATTTTTATGTAGACATTCAATACCCTTAAATAGTAATCAAATTTGATTTCGTGGAAATTACCAAAGGGGTTAGTATTGGGTTAAAACAAAAAAGATAAGGGTTCCAGCATAACCCAAACTTGTATAAATGTTTTTGTATGAGATTATTTGGACTCATCCTTATATTAACTTTGAATTATATAAATTTTGATCAATTTTTTCAAGAAAAATAATTTATATTTATTTAATACTTTAAGTAAATCTGAGAGTTCCCCTACCCTCACTTATAAAAGAGGGCGTCTTCCCCTCTATTACACAAACCCTTTTAGCCTTATATCTTTTAAAATACCTGATAATACCTAATTATATTCTTTGAACACATCATTTCCTTATTTTCTTTCTAAAAATCCATCCTTTCAAGGATTAAGGTGTATGTAAAAGAAGGGTCCTCAATAAAGTGGTATAACTCTTAGCCGAGCATTTTCAATTTTATTTATTATTATACCAACTCTAGATATTTTTTATCCATTATTAAATAATTAATTCAGTATATTAACGTTGTAATACTCATGTGTTAATCATGTTTTAATGATCACAAATAAAATACATTCTACAAAACATGTTAATCCGGTTTAATCTGTCTCAAATCATGTATATAGATGGTTGGTTTCTTTATGCTTTAAATAAACCTATCTAATATATTAAGTGCCATGTTTGATTATTGTAAAATATTTTTAATTTGTGTTATAATGGATTTCACTGATAAATGATTACGTCTAATCCATTCTATGAATATCACTGTATATGTCTATATATAGATATTTGGCTAAGTCTGAGAAACCATGAGTCTTCCATCGGTTATGGTTTTTTGGAAAAGGACCCAGACACCATGACCCAAACACCGTGACTAGACATGGTGACCCAGACACCGTGACCAGACACCATGACCAGAGATCATGACCCAGACACCGTGACCAAAAATTGTGACCTAGACGCCGTGAAGAGACATTGAAACTAGTTTCATATCTGTTGAACTCTATGACACTGGTTCCTTACTGAGACAGCATTTGATGTTTGGAAAAGAACCAGACACCATGATCCTAACACCGCATCTATTCTACTGGTTCATGATCTCTATACAACTATGTCATCATAACTTTCTCACTGCTCAATGTAAAATAAGGAGACATCGTTTCCAGATAGACTGTGACGCTGTTCTTTAATATGTTTTGTCATTTTCAATTTAATTTATAACAATCGTATTAGATTATTTTAAATGCACTAACGTAATTAATATTTCGTTGTAGACCTTTCACCTAAAAGTATAAGGTACAAGGGGCAGAATACATGCATCTTGTTGGCTCCAACACATGTAATCCAAGAATAAAAAGAGAGGTGTGGCCAAGAAACAAAGATGCATGATAGTGAAGAATTAAGGAAAGAACCGACACATGAAACTCAATACATATGAAGAACATATGAAGCATTATCGACTTTAAAAAGCAGGGATACTATATATAGGATTCAAGAACATCTTTGAAATACCAAATCCAAAATGAAAACGAGGCTGATCAAACTAGAAACTAGATCATCAGACTTGTGATACTTTGTTTCTCACAATAGGACCCAATTATTACATATGCTTCATCCTAGAAGTCCATAGCTACACAGAATAACACTCAGAGCACTTTTAACCTTATTTCATCATCTTTTCACTATTGTGTATTATTTTTTTATCTTTTAAGTAGTGTTTGTGTCTATATAAAAATAAACATTGGCTCCTAAAATAAACTGAACAATAAAAGATATCATTCATCTCATATATTTTTACACTTGTTTATTACCACGGATAAGCATGGAATAGGTCTCTATGTGACCTAGTAGTTCATACCCATGGAGAACTGTGGAATAGGTCGTGTCACCTGGACAGTCCTGTGAACTATTGTTTATCCAGACCTAAGGTGTGGATCATTTTTATTAATATAAAATACTTGGTGGTGGGTGATCACAAAGTAGAGTGGATTAGGTCTCGGCTTGAGACTGAACCACGTGTTTTATATCTGTTGTGTTGTTTAATTTAGTTTTCTATATTTTACTGTATAATTAATAAATCATGAGATTTACTATGATAGTTAATCTTGGAAAGAAGTTATAACTGTTTTTCCTTATTATAATAACTTCAAAAGTAATGTTAATAACTGATATTAAGATTACTGAGAATTAATCATGCTTCTGAGAAGTTATTTAAACAGTAAAACTTTCAAAACCGTATTACTTTGATTAAATGGGTTGTATTTATTTTTTATTAGGGAACCATTTAAGAATATATTTCAAAAACAAATTTTTATAGATACTCAATTCACCCCTCTTGATTCCTCTACTCTGACCAACATTTGGTATCAGAGGGTATTTGTTATTCCTCTTAAGACTCTGTTTTTGAAACTATTCAACTATGATTTTAGTGTTACTTTAAAAATTTGTAAAATTTTGTTAATTCTAAATTTATAGATCTTTCAAATTATTTCATTATCATTTATATTAGACCGGAAGGTTCTGTAGAAAATAGACCACCATTATTTAATGGAACCAATTGTGACCAGTGGAAAATAAAAATGAAAATGCATTTAGAAAGTATGGGTTTTGAAATTTTGTCTTCAGTTATTGATGAGTATAAGATTCCTGCTATAGATAAAATCAATTTGGATGACTCAAGCAAGACTAATTATAATAACAACTTCAAATCAATGAATACTCTATATTTCTCTTTAGGAGATGAGGGATTTAATAGAATTTCTACATGTAAAACTGCCCAAGAAATTTGGGATACTTTTTCTATTTCACATGAAAGAACATCCAGTGTGAAAGAAATGAGTCTTAATACATATACTATTAAATATGATATCTTTAAAATTAAACCTAATGAGCCTATATCTGACATGTATCTTAGGTTCAACAAAACTGTTAACACAATGATTTTTTTGGAAGAGAATTCACTACCAAAGAACAAATCACTAATATTCTAATATGCTTATCTGATAGATGGAGAGGAACCTCTGTCTCTATTAGAGAATCATGAAATATAAGAAATTTACCTGTAAAATACCCTATTGGGAAAATAGTGTTGTATGAAGTAGAGATGAAAGTCAACAAGGAAGAATATGATGAACCCAAAAGAAAATCTATTGCCTTTGAGACCACCACCTACAAACACAACGATAAAGTGAAGTTGGAGTCCTCTGTACAAAGTTCCAGCAATGAAAAATCATCACCTAACAGTGATGAGGATATGGCTCAATTATCCAGAAGGTTTAATAAATTTTACAAGAAGAATTAAATTTTCAAGAAGCCTAACTTCAAACGAAGATATGATCAAAAAAGAATCTGGTTGAAAGATTAGAAAAGAAGTGACAAGTCAGATGAGATAATATGATATGAATGTAAGTGAAAGGGACATGTAAAGGTATACTATATCAAGTTCAAGTACAAATAGAAATATGTGGACAAAGATAGAATGTATAAAAAGGAAATTAAATCAAGATTAAGTGCTTTTAAAAATAGTTCAAGTGACATAGAATCTTCACATGATTAATAGTCCAACAAAGCCAATATATGTTTTTTGAAAAACAAATTTGAGGTAACACTAGATTCTCTTGTGCACAATTCCTATTATTCTTGAGATGAAAGTGATTCTGAGAATATGTCTAATGAAGACATTTTTGTGTATTGTAATATGGTTGAAGAGAAATTTAACGAACAAAAATATAAATACAAATCATTAAAGAAATAAAATGATCTTACCTCAACTATTAAAACTGAACTTACTATTGAAAGTGATAAAAATGTTCAATTTCTCAAAGAAAACAATGCACTAAATCTTTCTAATGAGAAATTTAAAATGGACCTTGAATGGTTTACTAATGGTAAAGATATTTTGGACAAAATGCTAGGTAAACAGATTGATCCTAAATATACTACTGGTATTTTCTACCAACCTCGTAAAAGAAATCTTGGAAGATAAAATTTTGTTTCTAAATCTAAGACACACAACATTACTCCTAATTCTAGAAAACATTCAGCTAGTTTAAATTATGATAAAATATCTACTGTTTCATGTTTTTCTTGAACCAATAGAGTTTATTTTTCAAGAACTTTACACAATGCTTGTAGGAAACCTATGAGGCAGATATGGGTTCATAAAGCACTAGTCACAAATATTATAGGACCCAAAAAAATATGGGTACCAATTTCTGTTTTTGTTTGACTATTTTTTAGGAAAGATACTTAAAGAGATACTATAAAGGCTTATGGTACATGTAAAATGGGTGTTCAAGGCACATGATTGAGGACTATTCATGATTTAAGAACTTAATAAAAAATTATGTTAGACATGTCACCATTGGTGACAATGCCAAAGGAAAAAATCATTGGCCTTGGCCAAATTGGTAACTCTAAATCAGTTTTAATTTCCAAAGTACATTTTGTTAATGTATTGAAATATAATATGATTAGTATTTCAGAACTATTTGCTGATAGATTTCATGTTAAATTTGAAAATGATTCCTGAAATGTTTTTCATTCTAAAAATGAATTTATATTTTCTTCATTAAGAAATGGAAATGTATACTCTCTTAACATAAATTCATTAGTCTCTCAAAATGATTCATGTTTATGTGTATTTCATAAAGAGTCTTGGATTTGGAATAGGATATTGGGACACTGTAATATTCACTCCCTTAGAAAGATAACTATAAAATTCTTAGTCAAAGACCAACCCAAACATGAGTTTCGACATGATAAAGTGTGTAATCATTATGAAAAGGTAATGCAACACAAAATTTCCTTTAAACCAAATAAAGAAGTGTAAATTTCTCACCCTCTTGAACTAGATCACATGGATTTTTTTGGACCATCTAGATTTTCTAGTTTAAATGGGAAGCACTATGTTTATGTTCTTGAGATGACTTTTCTAGATATACTTGGACTTTCTTTTTAGCTCACAAAAGTGAACCATACTCTCATTTCACCAAATATTCCAGAACAATAGAAAATATTAGTGGGAGTAGAATTAAATCCTTAATAAGTGATAATGGAAGTGAGTTTTAAAACCAAGTGATTGAATCATTTTTCTCACAAAATGGCTATAGTCATAATTTCTCTACTCCTAGAACACCTCAAAAAAATGGAGTTATAGAATGTATAAATAGAAACTTGCAAGAAATTTCTAGAACCATTCTTAGTGAATATGGATTTCATATTTATTTTTGGGCTAAAGCTATAAATACAACATGATATATTATCAATATAGTGATTAGAACCATTCTTAAAAAAATCCATATGAGTTATGGAACTATAGAAAACCCAAAGTTAGCTACATTGAATTGTTCGTTACAAAGTCTATATCCTTAATTCTAAGGACAATATTAACAAATTCGCATACAAGAGTAAGGAAGAAATATTTCTAGTATATTCAATCTATAGTAAATCCTATAGAGTGTTTAAAAAAAGTACTAAATGTGTGGAAGAATTTTTCCATGTCAAATTTGATGAAACAGATCCACATGTGCCTAAGACCTCTCTAGAGAACCTAGAGGATGATGTGTCAAATTTTGACATCAATACAAAATCCTATAACCATCTTATAAAAGAATTTGTGAAAACTTCATATTCTAGAAATTCTTCAGATTTTGGACATAATGAACCCGGACCTATTGAAGAACCTCAAATCACTAGTCCTTATTTTTCTAGAGATGTTAGAACTCTTATGAACCATCCTTTAGATTTAGTTGTAAGGGAATTAGATAATGGAACTGAAACTAGAGGTTCTCTCATAAATCAGGTTGAACATCAAGTCTTCTTGTCATAACATGAACCTAAGAACATTAATGATGCTATCAATGACGAATTTTTGGTGATGGATACTCAATAATAGATTAATCAATTTAAAAGAAACAATGTTTGGAAACATTTTGATAAAACCAAAGATGCATTCACCATAGGCACTATGTGGGTGTTTAGAAATAAAGTTGATAAATCTAGTAACATAGTTAGAAACAATGATATATTTGTATCACAAGCCTATAGTCAAGAAGAAGTAATTGACTATAAATAAACCTTTTCCCCAGTAGCTAGACTTGAAGCCATCATAATTCCTCTTGCTTATTCTACACATTTGAATTTAAAACTATATCAAATGGATGTTAAAAGTTAATTCCAAAATGGGTATATATCTAAGGATGTCTTTGTTGAGAAATAATCTGGTTTTACAAATCCTCATTTTCCAAATCATATTTTTAAACTATCAAAAGATTTATAGGGTTTAAAACAAGCTTGAAGAGCTTGGTATGATACATTATGTACTTTCCTTATTTCTAAGGGTTTTACAAAAGGATTAGCTAATCCTACTCTTTTTATAAAACAAATTTCCAATGATGTATTAGTAGTTAAAATTTATTTAGATGATTTTATCTTTGGATCTTCAAGAAATTCTTTATATATCAAATTTTCTATAATGATGCAATATGAATTTGAAATGAGATTAATGGGTTAACTAAAATTCTTTCTTGGATTTCAAATCCTTCAAAATAGTGATGCTATTATTTTAAATCAAAGAAAATATACTAGAGATCTTATAAAATATTTTGGCTTGGATAGCACTAAAATTAGTGACACTCCAATGTGTACTACTTTTATGTTAGATCTTGATTAAGATAGAAAATCTGTTGATCAAACCACTTATTGAAGAAAGATTAGAATCTTACTCCACATAACTTCTAGTTGACCTAACATTATGTTTAGTGTATTTATGTGTGATCATTTTCAAAAAAACCCCAAGGAATCTCATTTAAATTTTGTTAATATTATTTTCAAATACCTCAAGAATATACCCAATCTAGGAATTTTCTGTCCCAGAGAATAATCATTTGAGTTAGTTAGTTATTCTGATGCTGACTTCAATGGATGTAAGTTAGATAGAAAAAGAACCTCTATAACATGTCACTTTTTTGGCAAGTCACTTGTATCATGGTGTATTAAGAAATAAAACTCGGTTGCATTATCTACTGCCAAAGCTGAGTACATAGCTACTGGTAGTTTTCGTGAAAAGTTTTTTGTATGAAATAAACATTACTAGATTATGGATATCAATTCAGGCATGCACCTATAAATTGTGAAAATACAAGTGCTATTAACATCTCAAAAAATTCCATTTCACACTCTAGGATAAAACATATTAATGTAATAAATCACTTTTGGAGGTGATATCACTTTATAATTCATTGGAACTGAATATCATGTCACTGATATATTCACCAAACCAATAAATTTTGAAATAATGGATTACATCAAACATGAATTGGGAATGAAAAATCTTAAGTAGTAAGTGTAATATTTTAAAACATACTGTTTCACAGTTTATAGTTTCACAAGTCACTGTCGTAAGATTACTGTCTAAATCTTATAGTTCTATAATTTACTATCTTAAAAGTTACTACTTCAAACAATACGGTCGCATTGTTTTTATGTCCCACAGTTACGGTCTGACCGTGAAAACTTTTTTATGGTCTCACCGTGAAATCCAGTTATAGTCTAATTATGAATGCATATTCCAATCTCACCATAAAAGTCTGTTATGGTCTCACCATAAATATGCTTTATCATTTTATTTACATATTATAACATGTATCTCATTAATTAATTATTCTATTCTTTTACTCTCCCGCTCTTTTGATTTTGAGATGCTTGACATCCCTAAATGATAAAAACGGATGAAGTTTCACTTATTTCTTCACCTGAGCTCTCTTCTCTCAAAATATAACCCCTACTTCAACATTTATCTCTCTCTTGAACCTTCATTGAATGCCCAGAATGAAATTCACATCTTCATCAACTCCTAAGAAGTTAATATCAAAGAAGAAGATGAAAATAGCACCGAAGATAGTGCCTGAATGTATGTTGAATCCAAACCTAGTGAACATAATAGTGGTACCTAAGAAGGAAATTTTCCCCTAGTGGATACTGTCAAGTAGGTCTTTATTATTGAAATTACTAAAAGATTAAGGATGGCTGGATTGGTTCACAAAAGAGGAAATGCCCATTTATCCAAAGCTAGTCACTCATTTTTATCAGTTCATTCAATTTACTTTTGATATAGAAGATGGTTTTGTTCTAAGAATCCAGATCAATGGGAATAGATGTTAATTTTCTTCGAGGTTACGGGCTACATGCCTAAGGATACATCATGAGGGTATTTTTGAGGACTACCAGAGAGGTCCTCCACCTCCGAGTGAGATCTTTGTTATATAATATGCCTTGGGAATCTTGATTGGAAATGAAACAAAAAGAAGAGATATTACTGCTAAGTTATATGGGGAAACCCGGATTTTGTTTATGTTTTTCCAGAATCTGATCAATCCAAGAAAATGATACTTTTCTACACTCAATTATCATGATGTATTTTTTATACATCTTATGAAGAATGGTGACTAGATCAACCTATGAAAGTATGTTATACTTCATATGTGTGACTTGATAAATACAACCTCAAAGGCACCCCCCCCCTGTCCTAATCAATGTTAATATCTATTATGATTCATGCCAAAGGGATGGTTGGACCAGATGTAAAAGTATTTAAGGACTATGAATTTTCTATCTCAAAGGTTACAATGAAAATAATGAAAATCAATTGGAATTCATGGAGAAAATCATGGGTAGAAGATAATGAGAGGGTCTATGAAAAGATCAACCCGGTTGAGCACTCTTCAATACCTAAGGACATTTCTGATCCTTGTTTGGGGCTAGATGAGATTACTGACTATTATGTGAGGAAGAAGAAGAAGATATTGTTTCTCCTACTAGGAAAAATATCCTGGATGAGGAAGATAATGAACCTTATCCTCAAGTCTTAATTGAGAAGGAAGTACCTATCCCTGAAGAGACTGTTGATCTGGAAAAAGAACCTACTTCTAAATAAGAGTCTGCTGAAGAAATAATGGAGAAATCCTTTTAATTAGCTAGAAAGGAAATGGGTGAGGCTATTAGGGTTGAAATCTTGGAAATAGATCAAGGATATAAATACCTTAGTCCTGTAAGGGAAACACCTATTGAGGGGGAGCAACACCCCAATCTAGAAATTGTTTATGTGCCTAATCTAATTTATCCAAGCTCTATGGATACATGGGAAAAATTCTCTATAAATTTTTATGTAAATGATTCCTAGGAAACCTCAATTAATGGTATAGATCTGTATACTATGTTTCAATTGAAAATTGTATCTTCTCTTGATGTTATAGCTATAAAGGAACCTGAGCCTGTCCCATCTTCTATCCCTAAACCTTCTCAAGAACATTCTACCTTAGTGAGTAGGGATGATTTGAAAGCCTTTGAAGCTACTTTATTGGTTGGAGTTGAAAATATCTTGAACACTCAGCCTACTCCTATGACCAACTTGAGTGAACGAGATGATGACATGTTGTTATAGAATATTATTTGTAAGATTAAGCCAAAAATGATTTATGAAATTGAAGAAGTCAGAGTTGAGAAGAAACTACTGAGTAATGATGTGAATTATCTCAGAGGTATGGTTGAATATATGTATAGAGTGATGAAATCAAGACCAGAACATCTTTCTCATCCTATTGAGGATGTTAGTGGTCAGATTACATAGGATGTAGCCTCCCAAATTCTACCTAAACTAACTTCCACAGTTGAAAAGTTGGCTAAAAGAAATATGAAAACAGTTCAAGAGATGTGTGAGATTGTTATTAGTCTTAAAAAGTTGACTGATGAGTATAAGGGTTGTCTCCAGAATGTTCTGAATCAACTGACGTCTCTTACATTAGCTGTTACAGTTTCTATTACATCTGCTCAATCATCTCAACCCTCCTTGGATAGTGATCTTCTTAGAACAGTTGTTTAAGAAGAACTTCAATCAGTACTTAGTGGCTTTGACAGAGTATCTATCTGTGGTTGTCAAGAATAGTGACAGAGTTATTGATCAGGTAAGAATTCATTCCAATATTTCAAATTATTCTCAAGAAGAAATTACTAAGAAGGTGGATTTCTACATCAATACTATTTTCTATAAGAATGAGATGGCAACCCATTTCAAGTACCTTGTAAGGAATCTAAAAATCCCTCCTATCACATAAGATTTCAAAACTCAGGCTCAAAAAATGAAGGATTTCACTACCTTGTTGGAAAAGTTCATGGAGGGCAAGGATGACTTTGAGAAAGTGATACAATATAGTGGTCAGATTATTGCTGACTTCATCAAGTTATTGAGGCCTTATCTTCATGTGCAGAGCACTACTATTATGGCTCTTCCAACTGTAGCCTTACAACCTTGTTTTCCTCCTTCCACATTCCCTACCTTTGCCTCTACTTTAATTTCTGTCTCTCAGGATATGAGTTAGATCAAACTATTATCCTTGGCCAAAAAATTAAGTCGGTCTTCCACTACACCTAACTTGGCCCCCTCTATTTTTTGAAGGTCTCCCTCTACCTTTTCAGTTACTTGGTTCACTTCCTTCTTCCACTTCTACATCTTCTCTTATGGCTTCTAATGATGCTTCTACGAAGGGAAAAGAAAAGACAACCAGTGTTGAAGAACAGTGAACACTGAATTTTGATAGGGGTAATTTTTGTATTTTTTTCTTACTGATTGTAATGACACCTCTTTCTCAATCTAATGATCTGTTAAGTTTTATTATCTCCTGTCTTATTTAATTTTTTTCTCTTTTTAATAATTCCAAAAGGGGGAGAGAAATGCACTCTAAATGGACACTAAAGAAGAGACACATCAACTAAGACAAGATATCTCACTCACATGACTTGTGATCATGAAAAGGGGGGATATTATTGGACTCATCATGTGTTAATCATGTTTTAATGATCACAAATCCTATACATTCTGTAAATCTTGTTAATCCTGTTTAATCTTTATCATATAATCTGTACAGATGATTGGTTTCTTTATGCTTTAAATAAACCTATACAAGATCATAAGTGCTATGTTTGATTATTGTAAAATAATTTTAGATTTTTTTATAATGGATTTCATTGATAAATGATTAATCCTAATATATTCTATGAATATCACTATTTAGTTATGTATACATATATTTTGATAAGTATGAGAAACCATGAGTCTACCACCAGTTATGTTTTTATCACAAAGGACCCAGACACCATAACCAAAAACCATGACCCACACACCGTGACCAGACACTGTGACCCAAACACCATGAATAGACACCGTGACCAGAGCATGTGACCCAAACACCGTGACCAGACACTGTGACCAGACACCGTGATCCAGACACTGTGACCAGAAACTATAACTCAAACTCCATGACCAGACACCAAAACTAGTTTCAGATCTGTTGAAGTTTGGGACACTGGTTCCATATTGAGACACCATTTGAATTTTAAAAAAGGATCACACTATGATCCTAACACCTGACTTGTACTACTAGTTCCTGATCTCTATACAACTATGCCATCATAATTTTCTCACCGCTCAAAGGCAAAGAAGGATACACCATTTCAAAGTGACACTATTTCCAGAAAGACTGTGACATCGTTCTTTAATCTATTTTGTCATTTTCAATTTAATTTATAATAGTCATGTTTGAGTCTTTTAAATACACTGACATAATTAATATATCTTTGTCAACATGTCACCTGATAGTAGGAGATATGAGGTGTAGAATACATGAATCTTGTCGGCTCCGACACTTGCACTCCAAGAATAAAAAGAGAAGTGCGACCCAGAATAAAATATGCGCAATAATTAAGAAGCACGACCATTATTGAGAAAAGAACCGACACATGAAACTCAATACATATGAAGAACACGCAAAGCATTCTCAAATCCAAAAAGATGGGATACCATATATCAGAGTCAAAATCATCTTCACAATACCAACTCCATGATGAACATGAGCTAGATATAACTGAACACCAGAGAATCAGACTTCCAATACTCTGTTTCTCACAAGATGACCCAATTTATACATCTTCTTCATCCAAGATGTCCAGAGCTGCACAGAATAACACTCAGAGCACTTCTAATAATATTTCACCATCTTTTCACTATTGTGTATTATTTTTTATCATTCATGTAGTGTGTGTGTGTGATTGTATAAAAACACACAATGTATCCTATACTAAACTGATGGATACAATATATCCTTCCTCTCATATATTTTTAGAATTGTTTATTCCCACAGATAAGTTTGGAAGTGGTCCTTGTGTCACCTGGTAGTTCATTCCCACAAAGAACTGTGAAAGAGGTCATGTGACCTGGATTGTCCTGTTCACTGTTGCTTACCCCGATCCAGGGTGTGGATCAAGTTTATTAATATAAACTTCTTGGTGGAATGTGATCACCAAGTGAAGTTTATTACATATTGTCTTTAGACTGAACCACTTGTTTTATATCTGATGTGTTGTTTAATTTAGTTTTATTTATTTTACTGTATAATTCAGAAATCACTAGATTTACATTGATAGTTAATCTTGGAAAGAAGTTATAATTGTTTTTCCTTATTAGAATATCTCCAAAATTAATGTTAATAAATGATATTGAGATTACTGAGAATTATTCAATATTATGAGAGGTTATTTAAATAGTCAAACTTTCATATCTGTATTACTCTGATAAACTAGGCTTTATTTATTTTTTATTGGGGAACCATTTAAGAATAGTTTTCAAACAATAATTTCTATAGATACTCAATTCACCCCCACTTGATTACTCTACTCAGACTAATAATTAAATATATATAATTTCTATTATAATGATGGGAAAAACCATTTTCCACTTTTTCCCATATGTTGGAAATGATAATGTTACTCATTAGTACATATGGACTCCCCGTACATTTTTTAATTTTCAATAAACCACTTTATGGTTCAGTGAGAACCAAAAAACTTCCAAATAATAATTTCCAAACACTATACAAACATTAATAGTTTGAAAAAATAACATTCCAATTATCGGGTACTCCACCAAATAAAATTTTCTAACAAAAGATGCTACACCACTGCCTTAGGCCGCAAACCGTGAGCCAAATTACCTCGATCTATGAACCCTGATGTACCTAATATCTCATATTCATAAAAAAAAAATAGCAAGAATCTCCATATGGAAACCTTCCCTTCCTCATCAACATAATTGCAACATTCATTCATTCAAAAAACATCTCTAGATAACCAAACAATATCTCAACAGTGCTAGAAGCCATCGATGTCACCGAGAGGAACCACTAAAGGAGAAGGGGACATCTAGAGGTTGAGGAACACAAAACATCATAACCTATATTACACAATAGATATTCATTAACATTGCCACCATCTTTCAAGTAATCTAAAAAAACTTCAACCATCACATAAAAACTAGAAAAACAAAAACATCATTGATATTGAGTAGAAAAATGATCACTGAACACTATTGGTATCGTGAGGATGAAATCCAATGTCCAAATAACAGGACCATCATGAAAAAGTGATGAAAAGATCAAGCTGGATGCTCCACCATCATCCAATCCCAAACATGACAAGGCCAAACATCATTTGGGATTGAACTAAACCACCATGATCAAAGGAAAATCACTAAAAGGAGAAGGAACAAATCACAACCATAAAAGAATAATGAAACCAAAAAGTTCCACAACACAAGTTGTGACAGCCAAGACCATGAACCGGAGCCACACTATTGAGATGCACCCTTGACAACAAATTCATCTACCAACACCATTCCAAAACTACAACAAAAAAATATATACTAGAATGATATTGAGTCCATTACGATGGGAAAGTCAGAAATATTATAGGTTGTATATCATGCCAATAGGAGATCCATAGAGAATTAATAGAAAATATTCCCAAACTACTACAACACATTCAAGTCAAACCAAAGTGATGTTTGGAATGAAAGTTCCAAAGATAAGGGCATAGAAGCATTATAAGGGGAAAATTTGATAGATGACATTTGAGCATCATATAATAATAATTGAAAGGATAACCAAATTCAATTTATATAGATGAGGACTTAGAAACATAAACATGCATGAAAAATGAAGCGGTTATCAATATAAATAATGATTTTCATAAATAATAAACAATAAGGTATTGTAATTAAATAATATATGTTGTAATATATATGAGTATTTTTATGTAATATATGTATATTATATCTATATTTATTATTTAAGAGGTTCTAATAAAAAATAGTAGACTTCATATGAGGCATTTATGACACAATCCCAATTTACCAAAAAATATTTATATATTAATTTCCTTTGAGGAAATTATTTCATCCAATATGATGAGTCCACTTCATTTTTTTCTTATACTCTAGAAATTTTTGGAGAATATATTTTTTTCTTTCATTTCTCTAATATTATGTATAGAAGAGACCAAAATAATAATTTTCTGGAAAACCGTCTATGTTTATTTCTTCATTTGAGAATATTTTTCTTACATGTCCATTTTAAAAAAAAAGTGTTTTTAAAAATGTTTTTAAAATTATGAAATGATTGTTTAATGTCATTTTAAGTAATGATTTACATTTTATATAATTTTTTAAAATAAATATTCATGTCATTTAACCAACAAGTTACATTTTAATATTAACTAGAAATGTCGAAGGAACCTTAGTTTCAATTTATATGGAGAGGATATAATTTCCCTCCATCCTAACCGTTAAATGTGTTGAAACATACATAACAATCTTCTAAGTTTATTTTCAATGAAAATTTTTTCCATGATATTTTGGATATTTTTATACATTATATAAGCTGTTTTAAAATGACACATGTATTTTACTCTAAAAAAATATTCCAGTGATTTTTTAAGGTAATATTCCACTATGATAAAATCATTGATGTCTATTATGTTATACTAGTGATATTATCCAATGATACCTTCCATATTTATTCTCTATATAGTTTATAATTATGGTGATTATATTTTCATGAAACCTATTTAACTTATATTGGTTATGATATAATGAAATGATGATATATTAATAAACCAGTTTTCAATCCACGACTCATGTTACAATGATATGATGAATGTTTTAGGATCATATGGAACACATATGTATGAATTTGATTATATTATGGATGGTCTGTGAATTATATTTTTGTCTAATTCGTAGGGAAATTTTTTATATCTTATGATTTATTTATGAAAAACTAGTTAATTTTTTTGATCCCTTATGGGAAACAAGTCTATGTGCTTAATCCACCATAAAAAGTGGTTGATGATGCTTGATCCCTTACGATATGAGAAATAAGTGTGGATTCTATGTCCAGTTATCTTTTATGGTCTTAGCAGATCACATTGACCTTTGAGATGATTTCAATTCCTATTACGGTTCCAAACTTTGATGACGTAATTTTGTTATGAACATATGGAACATGAATTATTAGGATATTTTCTCACACTTATAGATCATGTATTTTGAAATAATAATCTTCTATTTCATGACTCATATTTAGGATCTATGATATATAGTGTATGAATAAATTTATTTATGCACATGATATCATACCCATAAATTTATTTTATGCATTCATATGATCATCGATTGATATCTCTCATGTTTACCCTTATTGAACATCGGACCCCCCTTTTTTATGTTTCATTTCCCACAGTTATGAATAATGGATTTATGTGGGTATTTCAAGATGGGAATAAATTGATAAGGAAATTATGAGAGATGATGAATAATTTACCAAAATAATTTGTTTATGTATCTATTATATAGTGTAATTAAACCATTGTTCTTATTGTATGGATTGAAATGTTATATATTGAATATCCATTTATATTTTTTTAATATTAATCTGTGGAAATCCTAGACCAATATTGTTGGAATTAGGTGGGGTTTACTTAATTTATGAAGAATACAGTTAAAAAACTTTTGTGAAACAATGGGGATCAGTTTCACTATAAAATAGCATCCTAAAGTTTTGATAATGTCCATTTATAACATAGGTTAAACATAATGATCCATATATTGAGAAGAATTCTTCATGATTCAGATATAATATGAATTATTTGTCATGATTTCTCACTCTGTTAAAAGATTATTAATGGTCACGATAACCATTTTGGTTTTAATAGTAAATTTAATAGAAAATGATGACATTGAGGTTGTAATAGGTATGGTCAAATGTTTAAGTACCCTATTTGAGATTACTTGTATGAAATGTTATATATATCAAAAAAATTATTAGAGAATATTAATCCATATCCTCAATGAGTAAATTTTAGGTTCAAGGTGAAAACTATTAATGGAAATATGGGTTCATATCAAGTCTATAGTTCATCCACGATTGAATTATATGCACGGATTTACTTTTTTATATGCATCCCATATCAATTTCCAAGTAAAAGGAGTAACATTTCATATTTCGAAAGAACCAATGATTGTTTACAAGTTCAAGGATAAATATTAACATCTAATAGAAATAAATTTTATCTGTGGGTCTTAATTCTTATTCATGAAGGGTATTTATTTCTTATGGTTGGAGAGAAACTCAAAATTGATGATATTCCTATTGTGAAAGAAATTTTGATGTATTTCAAGAGGAACTTAGTTATCTTCTTCTAAATCATGAATTTGAGTTATCAATAGTAATTTAACATGATAATACACCCATTTCAAGGACTCATTATAGAATGGAACCAATTCAATTTTAGGAATTGAAGAAAAAAATACATAATAATCCTTATAAGGGATTCATATAACCTAGTGCATCACCATGAAGTGAAACTATTATTTTTTATTAGGAGTAAATATGGGTAAATGTTTCCTTGAATAAATTATTGAGAACATAAAAAGTTCACTATCAGAAAAGTATCCTCAACCACATAATTATTATTTTGTAATCAATTATGAGGATTAAATAAATTTAAATGATTGAATTTTATTTTGAATATCATTAATTCTGATTTAAGGTTGATATACCCAAGAAAAACATCCATATTAGGTATGGGTATTATAAATTTATATTTATTTCATTTGGAATACTAACTCCCCTATAATCCTAATGGATTTAATGAATAGGGACTTTAGAAATTATTTTGATCAGTTTGTGGTAGTATTTAGAGATGATATTATTATATATATATATATATAGATAAAGAAAGATCATGATGATCATTTTAGAATTCTACTGAAAACTATGAGGAAGGATATTTTGTATGAAATATTTATCAACTGTGAATTTGGGTTTCAGAAAGTTTTATTCTTAGTTCATATTTTCATTATTGAGGGTATATCAGTGGATCATTTAATGGTGAATGCTATTAAGAAATGGAATACACAAACCATAGTAAAAAATACATCATTTTCATAGGATGGATGGATGTTATCATTCATTTGAGAGATATTTATCATAATTATCTAACCCACTCACCAGGTTTACTCAGATAGTTGCTAATTTCTAGTGGAGGGATGAATTTGAAGATAATTTCAAGCAATTGAAGAGACGGGTTTTCAGTGTACCTACGCTCACATTACCCTATAGTGTATAAGTTTTTTATCTATATAAATGCATCAAAGAAGTTATTTGGATATGTACTCCTGAATACTGATATGATGATATCTTATGTCTCACAATAATTGATGGTTGTTGAGAAAAATTACCATTATTTGATTTGAAGGATGCTATGGTAATTTTTACATTGAATATATAGAGGCATTATCTTTATGGTGAAATGTGTGACATATATATGGACTATAAAACTTTTAAGTATATCTTCACACATAAATAGTTGAATATGAACTATTGAAGATGATAGTAATTGATTAATGACTATGACTGCTCAGTACATTACCACCCAAGGAAAGCAAACAAGGGGGCTAATGCATTGATCCAAAAAGACCATAATAGTATGTATATGATGTGGTTTGAAATAGATCTAATACATATTTATTTTTAGAAGATTGAACTTGAAATACTAAGGAATGGGTAAAATCATATCTTTCTCATATGAATGTTCAACCATGTATCCATGTGAATGTTAAATAGGGGAATAATGAAGATATAGAACTTCAAAAGAAAGTGTAAAGTGTTCCTGAGTTCAAACATGATTTTGATGGAATAATAAGGCTTAGCAACTGATTATGGGTCGATTACCTACAAGATATAAAGAATTTGGTATTGGATGAAGCTCATAGTTCATCATTATATTTTCATATAGGAAGTATGATGTTTCTTAGAGATTAGAAAGAGTATTTATTGTGGGAGTACATGAAGAGTGATATTAAAGAGTATTTATATAAATGTATCATATTTTAATAAATTAAAGCTCATAGAAATAATATTAAGGTAATGTTATAACCATTACCTATACCTGGATAGAAATGAGAAAGCATCACCATGGATTTTTTTGTCAACATACCCCAAATATCTAAAATTCAAAATGATATTTGGGTTGTAGTTGATCTCCTTACAATGTTAGGACACTTAATTTTCATTATATAGGATTTCACACTTGATAAATATACCATGATATATATTAAATATGTGGTGAGATTACATAGAGTAACATACACAATTGTATCAGATTAGGATCAAAGGATTTCCTTGATGTTCTAGAGAAGTATTTAACATGATCTAGATATAGAGTTGGGTTTTAGTAATGAATATCATACTAATCCATAGGGCTAGTCTATTATTACTATTCAAAGTCTTAAGGATATGTTATGATCATGTTCTAAGGATTTAAAAAGTGGTTGGGATCAAAACCTTCATCTAGTAGACTTTTAATATAATATAGTAGATTTCACTCATGAATGGAAATGGATCCTTATGAGTCCCTCTATGATAGGAAGTGCTAAAATTCAGTAGGATGTGATGAATTTATAGAAGGAAATTTATTAGTACCTAATATAAAAGAGGAGATAATAAAATAGATTAATCCATTTAGTAATATATTGAAATCACATATTTGATTGAAAAATTATGATAATAATCCTCAGTGATATATTATAGTGACCCTATCCTTTTTCACATATCATTACATGTTTTTCTGTCTATTTAAACATCTAATTACATGCCAATGATCATAGATTCTAGTGTCTTGTAATACTACGTATAAAAAACTAAAAACATTGGACTAAAAAACATTTCATTATTTATTTTTCATAAAGAGATCCTAACAAACTTTGAGACCTTACATCGACATAGGACAACATGGGATAATGTCAACAAAGGGATGAGATAAAATCCCAGAAAGGGAATAAACATAAGAATAAAGCAAAACACATGGGTTTGAAGCCATAACATAATGATATAAAGACGCATGGTAGATGATTAAACATACAGAATGATAAAATTTAGAACATGTTATCATATAATCATGGAATCAAGTAATTTAGTAGAAATATAAAACTTCAAATTAGCATGAGCCAAGATAATTTCACATAGAGGATCACAATTCAAGGTTAACCACCAAGACTGTTGCATATGGAGCAAGAGTCAAGGCTAACCACAAATACAGTTGAAAATAACGTATCGTAAGACTAAAATTCACACAATGCATTGGAGTGCTATCTAGATGAACCAATCATAAAATGTTTTTTAATATTATTTCAATATAATTAGTCATACATAAAAATAAGTGTTACCAAAGGTAGGGATTGGGTATCACAATCTTGTCAAAAAGCGTAACATAAGAGATTATAACAATGGTGTCAGTGAATAAAAGTATTTAAATCAAATGTGGACATTATTAAGAGAAAATATTCATATAACATGATAGGTTATGAAAAAAATATGTGAATAGATGTAAAAAATGGGGTTTAATAAACATTATAAATAAAATATTTTGGTGCAACTTATGGAAAATATCAATGATAATTTAAGAAGGAAAAAGCATAATCATTTATATAAAACCAAAAGTGAAACAATAAGTTTTTCATAAAAAAAATTAGTGGTTTTATAATTATAATGATGGATTAAAATATATTATAGAGCATTCTTTAAAATGGTTAAGAGTTTGTAAAGTTCCCTTAAGTCGATCTTGCTTATTGGGAAGAATTGAGAAGGGAATCATTTAAAAACATGTATATCCCAAAAAAAATAAGGATATATGGATCCTAACACATGATTTTGGAAAATGTAAAAATAATTTATAATAAGTACATAAAATTAATAGATAATTTCATTAGGGTAAAAAGAGAGTAAAAATAACCTGAAGGAATAATAGAGGTTTAGGTAGAAGCCCAAACCTTAAGTCTGAGGGTGTTCTTACCTTGATCTAAATATCCTAGATAATCAAATTAGATTCATTAATTAATAATTAAATAACCTCTAATACATTTAATTTATTTTTTATAACTTTATTAAGTTTATTCATGGAAATTTTGATGGGTTAAGAAGTCCAGTTTCATTGTTGGGAAGCATTCGTTTCCTTGGTCACCATCATATGTAATTTTTTATTTAATAAAAAATACTAGAGAGAAAGAGAGAGAGAATTCTTACCTTGGAACACTTGGTTCCAAGAGACTAAAATAAGGATGCCTAAAATGATAAATCCCAAGGGCATCCCCTCTAATCAAATTGACCCCCTCAAGCTTCAAGATGACCATAGTATGCAAGTAAATATTCTCAGAAACATGGACATCAAATGAATAATCATGTAACATGAGGATAGGTGTCTATAAATGATGGTATATGTCATTATTTTACATCCATAACATTAAATGGTCATAAAGTTCATTTGGTTATTTGTTTTGAGGATGAATCAACAGATAAAATGTTAATGGTAACTGCTTGGGTTAATTGGTGGTTTTTGATCCCAACAAGCTCATGTTGATTAATGCATTAATATAATGAATAAAAAATAATTCTAGAACATTAAATAGGATTTATAAAATATATAATAATCTGGTTTAACCATGAAAATTATTTGATGTCCATAATTGATTATAGTTATAGAAATTGAAAACCTGTGGTCCTTGAAAGTGATAAATTAACACATCTCGGATGGTGTTTTCATTTCAAGTATAATAGGAGGGGAAATGAGAGATGATTGGGAATTATTCCATTATAATAAAAAAATTAATGTATGCATAAGGTAATGGAGTTTTCATACCTTCTGTATGAGGATTGTAGAGGATAGACAAGAAATTAAAGGTACACAAAAAGAAGTTGAAAGAAAACGGAAAAGGGTTTTACCTCTTGATTCATCTTTCTTGAGAACCTTCTTAAGGGACTAGTTTTGCATTTTTTGTTAAGAAAAAATGCTCTTGGATGTGGGGTAGATTTTGGAGAAGAGTATTAGATTGAATATATAAAATTCACAAGGCTTGATAGGTGTGAGGAGAATAGGGGGAAAGGTGTGATATTTATAGTGGAGGATAAGAGGGTTTTCCCATTATTTTAATCACTATTTTATTATTTTGTTCAAGGAAAACAATAGTTTTGATTATTAAGACTAAAAATAGTAATGAGATCATGTGAGTTCGAACCAATGGTGCTTACATCATATTAAAATCATCCATCACTCCATAATTCAAGTATTTAGCATTTATCGTAAATTATCTTATTTTACTATTCACCAAAAATCAATTATTTCATAAAAATCTCAATTATTAATACTAAAATTTTTTAAACATGTATAATTATAAAATTAATTTAATTGCATTAAAATAATTTTCTAAATATGATAAATTTAATGTTTAATTAAAATAATAATTTACCAAAAGAATACATATTTTAAAATTTTAATGACTTAATAATATTTTGAAAAAATACTCAAGGTCTCATAAAATTATATTATAATAATAAGACATAAAAATATTAATTTTATGAATATATTTTATGAAATTAAATTTTCTTTTAAATTATTAAATTAATCATAAAATTGTAATTAAATATTTATAACTTATCAACACTTAATTAATATTTTTTAAAATATTATTTACTTATACTATGATATAATTATGTCATATTGTCACTTATAAGATAGATAAATTTTATTTATAATTTTATTGGAGAGGTTAATATTATATTGGAACATTTACTATTCATAAGGGTCATATTATTATTCTGAAGGTCAAGTTACCATTTCATTGGTATATGTTCCTTAACTTATCGAAATACCTTTTATTTCATTCCTTATTAATTTATAATATTTGTATTGTGTTATGCATGTAATATAATGTGATTATAATATAAGAAAAAACTATAAGAAGAGAATTCAATTGATAGGACATTGGGTCATTACAGATATGGAGTTCGAATTTAGTGAAAACTTATTCCTATATATATGACCTTATAAAAAGATTATCATATTTGGAAAGAATTGAAAATTGAGCCTTATATATAATATCCCCACTGAAATGCTTGATCGTATTGTGAAGGTATCTTATCATTTATCACTTCCATTAAGTCTCTCATGAGTTAATGATGTTTTCCATGTATCTACCATAGGGAATTAAATACATGACTCTTTACATATAATGAACATAGAGGTTATAAAACAAGAAAAGGATATCTATTATAAAGAAAAATTGGTATATATTTTCGATCATATATAGAAAGTGCTACAAAATAGGGCCACTCACCTGATCACTGTTTTGTTTAGAAAAACCAAAAATTAAAGGGAGCTACATGGGAACCTAACAGCATTGAGAGGTAGAAGTATCCATAGTTGTTTGTAAAAGAGTGAAAGAATATGATGGGATAAATTATTTTAAAGTGTTAGAATATAATAGCCTAATATTTTATGCTATATATTTTTTCAAATAAATTTAATTTCTTTAATAAATTATGATACACGCAAAACCAAGTTTAAACAAACTGCAATATAATATTGGACTTTTATTATTTGTTATGAAAATTACCACCTAGCCATTATATTGGTGCGTATGAATAAGAATAACTAAATTATAAATTATTTATTGTTTAAATATGTATAAAATTTGTTTATTTTTTATTTATTGAATATAAATGAAAATTTAAAATAGTTTACCTTAAAAGATATGTTTTATAAAAAAATGTGGAAATGTATTTTAATCAAAAAAAATTAATTATTTACTATTAGTGAATTATTTTAATGAAATATATATAATATATATTCAAAAAAATGTTTTCTTTTTAATTTAATATTTTTCTAGGAATAAGATAAGAATAAATCTAGTTTTATGCTTAAAAATATATGTTCCTAAAAAATAGTTTTCATATCTTTTTGAAAACATATATTAAAACGATCTTTTACCACTTAATGAAATTGAATTTTCAAAAATATGTACCGCATTTGGAATCATGATATTTTAATTTAGTATATAGTCTACTTTTATTTTTTTCATTATGAATAGTATCCATGATATATTTTTTACAACATGGTAAGGGTAAAGTGGGAAAATTTAGATTAAGACTTTTGGATAATGCTGTATAATTTATATAATGTGTGTGTTTATCCTTCTAGATGAGTTTACCTAGTAAAGTTATGTGAATTTCTCAAATATATGTCAATATGGTGACATATATCATTTATTATGGCTTATATATTAAATTAAGAAAAGAATAAATAAAAAATGTCACTCTCTAGATTTTAATAACTCTAATTTTTTTAAGTAAGGATTAAAAAAAGGATGAGTTCCTTTATAAATTATTATTTAAAATATGAATTATTTTTTTAATCATATTTTATTTATTTCTAGTTTTTATGTATTTAATAATTACATTAAACTCTTAAATAATGAAGACATAATATGTATTCAATTAATAGAACAATAAAATTAATGATTTGAAAAATATTTTAAGTAATATTATTTTGATGAATTGTAGGCTTCCATGAATTTTTTAGATAAATATAACTTTTTTTGGATGGATTCATGAATTATATTTTAATTCCTTTGTTTTCATATTATTTTCAAATTCAAGTTAAATTCATAGGTCCAAAAATGACTTTAATATTATTTTTAAATTAAATATATTTTATAAAATGATTTAAAATTTCTAAAAAAATCTTTTTTAAAGGGGATTTTATATTATTAAAAATATAAATTTTGGTATATTTATTTGAAATATGTATTTTTATAATATCATTCGTGACCCTTAATGTGTAAAAAAGTTTATTTTGTAGTAATTTCCAAAAGTGTTAACAAGTGTGGAAATCAAAAAATATAATGGTAAAAACAGAATAATTTTTCTCCAATTTTTATTAAATTTTTGGATATCAACAAATCCACATATTATATTATAATTAATAAAATTTCCCTCTATTTTTCAATACAAATTAATTTATATTAATTTTATAATTTATATAATTTCAAGAGTTCCCCTTTTACTCACTAATAAATGGGAACCTCTTCTACTCTTTTAGAAACACCTTTTAAGCCCTCTAACTCTACCAATCCAGGATATAATACCATACTATATTACTTCACCAAATATTAGTTCTTATGTTATTTCCAAAAAATATGCCTTTCTAGCCTTAAGGAATATGCCAAAGAAGGTTCCTCAATGAAGAGGTATAACTCCAAACATAGTGTTTTCAATACTATTTATTATTATACCTAATATAAATATAGGATATCCAATATAAATTAATATATTTATAATATTAAATATAATTAACTTGAATTATTATTATCAAACAACCTTAATCAAACTTATTTCTATATATTGTAAGATGATAATGTCTGATGTGTATTTTTCTGAACTACCACTTCCATAAAGTGACACAATTCATTTTTCACTTTCATTTTAAATGGATAATAATAAGTATATAATTAATTAATATAGATTATATATATTATATAGTAAATATTATTTAAAGGCTAATTATTATTTTCCTTTCCTTCATTCCTTCTGTTGAGAAATGAAATCATCATTTAGGCTAACATATGACCTATTGTTTCCATTAATAATGGAATTTTTTTTCATGTCTTTTCATTGTATGGTTTAATATTTATATACATATAATTAATAGATATTATATTAATATCATGTTTATAATTTAGTACATTATTGATCCATGATAAGAGTATAAGGATATATTTTGTCAAACCAAAACAAGCATGAAAAATGAAGCAGATATCACCTAGAATAGTGACAATAAAGAAGTGTTAATACAGTGTTATAAGTAAATAATATATATTATAATATACATGATTATAGTTATGTAATATATGTATAATAAACATATATAAATTATTTTTGAGGTTTAAATGATTATAAATAAATAGGTAACTAGAGTTAAGAGATTTAATTATTAATCATATTTTATTCTTGATTGTTTATAAAAGAACATCCATTAAGGAAATTATATGATCTATATATTATGAATACCTTTAATTCCTTCATATCCTATGGTTATTTTAAGATATAATTTTTTATTTAATTTTTCTCAATTTATATACAAAATAAACTGAAAGAATGTTTTTTTAATGAAATCACACTATGTTTTTTATTCTATTGAGAATATTTATTTTCATGTCCAGGTTTTCTAAAAAATTTCTCAAAAATGATTTTAATATTCTCAAATTATTCTTTAAATTAATTTTTACCCATGTCAAAAATTTTAAAAAATGGATAAAAAGAAAGGTTCTTTTCATTTTCATACTATGTTATTTTTGAGTTTTAACTGAAAATGTGAAAGGAATATTTATTTTAATATATATGAAATGAATGGAGTTTCCCACCATCATAAATGAAAAGTTAAAAATATTATTAGTAGAAACAATAATATAAAAAACTAAGAAAAATTATCGAAGGGATAAATTAGTGGAGTTTGAGGGCACCCCCTTGAATAACTGAGGAAAAAGCACCTGAAAGAGATCCAAGAGTATTGAACACCTAAATTATATCTTTATGGTTACTATAAAAGCTAAAAAATTAGCCAAAATATTCCCCTCCTTCCATGTGTAAACATCCATCAATTCTAAATGCAGTAAAGGCTTGTAGTTTCTAACATAATAAATGAGATTAGAAGGGATCTTCTGGTGTCTTTTAAATGTTTTAACCAGTATGGAAGAATATAACTCTAATTCAATTTTCCTAGTTTGTGCTATGATGGGTTGATTTAGTGTTTATTAATCACATTTTCATTCCCTGGGTTTTTTATGAATATATGAGGAATTTTTACAATAATTTGGAACACATATATATGATTTTCATTTTTGGATGAGTGGACCCAGAATTCTATATCCCTCCAGCGTATTGGGAAATGTTTTATATATCATGAGATAATTATGGGAGATGAGTCAATGTGATTGATCCACTATGGGAAACTAGTTGATGCGCTCTAATCCACTATGGGAAACTTGTGATGATTCTAGACCCGTTATGATATGTGAAAAATGTTTTGATGACGGATCCACTATGATTTTATAGATTCATTATGTAATGAGGACATATGAAATGGATTTTATGCCTATGATGTTTCCAAAATTTTATGACATTATATTGATATGAACAAGTCGGTCATGGTTGATTATGATGTTTTATCACTCTTCGGAATTAGGTCTTTTGAAATGATAAATCATTTTTTCATGACTCATGTTTATGATCTATGATAGATAGGGCGTGAACTTTTTATGTTATGTCCATGATGTCATATCTTTATGATTATATTATGCATTCATATGATCATCAATTGATATATCCCATGTTTACCGATACCAATCAACTGATGTCACCCCTTATTATGTTTTATTTCCATATGTTATGAAAAATGGGTTTAGTGAGTGTATGTCAAGAAGGGTAAAAATATAGAGGGAAATTATGAGAGATAATATAGAATGTGCTTAAATAAGATACTTATGTATCTATTCTCCTAGTACAGTAAATCTTTAATGATATAGAATATATCATAATTTTATATAATGAATGTTCATAAAAAATGATGTAATTTCACTGTATGAATAGCTTAGGATTCTATAGTGGAGGTAAAAGGTATTTCAGTTTTAGAATGTGCATCTATTAAAAAAATGATTCTCAATGATTTTCTATTAGTGATGGTGTCTCTGATGATGAATCTATCAATAAAGATATGCATGGAGGGAGTGTGGACCATATAAAATATTCAACCTTAGTTTTAATGTTTTATGGAGCTTGAGTGTGTCATTCTTGGCCTACCCTCTCTGATAGATGGGATGCCTCTATTTTGGTTCATTCTATATCATCTAGGTCATACATAAACTTAAAATATAAAACCATTAAATTTTGGTCGTATCTTATTTTATCTACATGGATTTTTTTTGTTAATTTTGTAATTTAAGTGTTCCTACACATCATAAATTGGATTTTCAAAAAATTAAAAAAATGAATTACTATTATATGGAATGTAACATATATAGTTAGATCGACTAACTATCCAAGACCCCATATGACATTTTCTCTCTATGGTCAAATATTTACAGAGTAATGTATTATATATGAAATTTTTCTCAAGTGTCTATACTTAATGAGAGCTCAAGACTCTATATTCTATTAATTATATATGAATTGAAAAGTAGAGAGTTTTCTATTATATGAGGAATTTGAAAACAATATTGATACTAGTTGGAAATCATTATGCAATTTATTATTCTTTAGGATCAATGGTTACAAAAGAAGTAGCCTAATATTCTTTAAGAAATCCTCCAACTTCTAAGACTACTATAGGCATGGTTCTCTAGATGTGATCACAACACAATTGGCTAGGTGTTCTAGTGTTCTGGTTAGAAAAAAATACACGTTGTGTATGTTTATATGCAATATGTTATGTTATTTACATTATTTGTGTGTAAACATGCATAAGATGGTGTATATTAATGGGGAATGGTGATACCGTACTAAGTTTAATTTCGAACACCCTATATGGGAACCCATGTTTTTGTTATCATTATGTCTAGTATGAATATCTTTGAACAATTATTACAACCAATCAGGCTAAAACAGTATGATTGAGGTTGGGATAGTGTTTGGGGTGATTCATTGGGTAAGTAGTATAGCCATTTTTATATTTTATTCTTCTATTTTTGTTTTCATTTGTGATCATCCTATTGGATGGTTTATTGTGGTGTATATGGGGTGTGACAGATTCTTCATTCGATATGGTATGATGTAAGATTGTTTTTTTGGTTTATTTGGCTATAATTATATACTTTCATAGTCTAATTATTTTTATGGATGATTTTAGTTATTAAATTTTACTTATGACAATCATATATACAATATAATCTCCCAAAAACTGATTATAGACCCCTACACATGGTTAGTAGCCTTTAACATACTCGGAAACATGCTTGAGGCCTTATGGTGTCCCCCACTGGAGCGATTTTTTGGTTATTTAGTCTTGGGTGTTTTAACTGAGTTCCTATGTTCATAGATAATGACATAATCCATCCCTTGATTATCTAAATAAGGGAAGTGATGGAAACTCTTTATCCATAATGAGATACACCACATTGGTACCACCTTAACACATATTTAAACTCATTCACTCCAAATAAAAATTGTAGTCATGTAATGTATCTTTTCCTCATTAATAAACCTTGAAAACACCCTCATAAAGAGTAGTGAAACCATAATACACATTTAAAATAATAAAAAATTATATCATATCACATATTGCATCATAAATCATATTTTCAACGAATCACCATAGATTCACTATTACCTTGTGCTAGAGTAGCACCTATTTGGGTAATTTTCCAAAAATCAAATTTCACGAGTAAGAAAATTTTATATTCTTAATCTAATAATCATCCATGGTTAATCCTATATCTATAGGATGAAAATATTATGAAAATTTTGTTTAATCATCATCTACCTCAAACCATGGATAGTGGGTGGTATTTATAATAGATACTGATGTGTATAACTAGCCAAGTTAAACATAGGGATATAAGTCTGAATGATATTATATAAATTGATATTTCATTTTCATAAAAATAAACCTCTTAATAAACCACATCACAAGAATAAAGAAATAAGATCAAAAAAAGATGTCATACTACCCATCACATTATCATTCAATAAGTTGTAAAGGAAATTCTACATAATATCAATATTTTTTTATATTTTATTCTTATATTTAAAGGTTCTATTACATGTCATACTCAATGAAAGGTTAGTTTCATATATATAATTATCCGAAAAACTAAGTCATGAAAATTTGGATGTCTATATCATTGTAGATGCTGAAAAGTGCTTAAGTGCTAGAGAAAGTTTCTAAATGACAAAGTGAAGTCATATTTGGACCCGGAGACCTGGTCTGGATGGCTCGGAGGTGATGCGCAAAAAAAGGTTGAAGTGCACAAAAAAATATGTGCCATGCGGAAAGTATCGAGATTCACAAAGAGCCCCTGATGCAAGCACGAAATAATTTCGTTCTCGCGCCCCACGCAGTTGATATTTCACGCCGCTACCATCGTCACTCAATTATTTTGCGTAGACCTAAATTACGGACCACTGGATGCCTATAAATAGAAAGATACCCCCTTCCTTTTCAGGGTTGAAGATTCTGAACCGACTCTCATGTGTGTAATCGGTATTCCGCACGTGTATAATATGGCCTTCAGGTACGGTTCTTTTTGTGCCCAGTCACCCTGGGGTCCACCTTCACGCGAGATCCCCTTTGGCTTAGAATGGATTCCAATACCTTCGGGGTCTGTCCCTTGCATGAAATTCCTTCCATTGCACGCAAGTCGGTCTCTTGCACACAAATCCTTCCATTGTGTGCACCCCTTGGTCTTGCCTGCGGTATCTGTCACTTGCGCGCAATTCATTCCCCTTGCGCGCAAACCTCTACCCCCCAAATTCGGTGCAAGCATCACCAATTTCTTTCCAACCAGGATTTTTCACACCGGTCCCCCTTATTTTGCACAAACCTCAAGGGTTGCATGCAATTCCCTGGCCCCTTCACCCCGGTGCTCCCTGGGTGCCCCCCTTGTGCGAGCGCCCGATGCCCTTCTTCCAGGGGCCATTCGTAGGTGTCTTGTACACCCCGGGCATCTGCATCATATATGGTTTTCCAGTACAACCTTCTAGGATTGTACAAATTAACTTCAAAGTCCCATAGACAATTCTTCCCATTGTGTTGCTTCGCCTCATGCTTCTTCACATAGGCACACTAACAGTTATTGCTTCTTCGCATAGTCACGCTAACGTGGACCCCTCGATGGTTCGCTCTGCAACACCCCCTCACTACGGCCTTGCCGATGCCTTCCATTACACAAGGGGAAGAGGGTACCAGTCATGTATGTCCTAGGGGTGTAGAGTGAATCCACCTCGTCCGAGCTATGGGATGTTAAACTACCAAGAACCTCTTCCTCAACATGTGAGTTAAACTGTGACCAGGCCCCATGCCTCACATGTAGGGTCCCCCTGCCATGGACATTCACCATGCACACTCATCTCTATGGGGATAGGATCAACCCTCATAGGGGATGATATCCTCCTTATTGGAGTGGTGTTTTTCCACGGGGAAGGGCAGCCACCCTGCTGTAATCCCATATCCTTTCTTGTAGGAGGCAGTGCCCCTGTTCCTCCCCACTCCCTCGGCGCCAAGGCCAGCCAAGGGCATGGTGGGGAACAGTGCTACCTCATTTCATCTTCAGTCCACAAGGCAAGCGGAAGGCGCAATAGGGAAAGGGCCTCCTCCTTTCTTCAGTCCAAAGTCCCTCTCCCACTGCGCTTTGTCGCCCACGAGCCTCTATCCTGGAGTAAGTTTCAGCACCATGGGCCGCTCAATGCATAATCCCCTCCTCATTTCCCACAGACGCACCCTTCGTGATGTGATCATCGGGTCTCTGTTGTCTCTTGTTTCTCACACTGAGCATCACTTCCGTGAGCTTAGAGTGAGCATCGACCATGAAAAACCTTGGGCCTCCTCAGAGCGTAAGCCCCAAATGCCATCATCTGAGATACAGGATGTTAAACTGCCAAGCAACACCATCCTGCATGATGATAAATTGTACACCCAAATTATGGGGACTTTGATCTGTGCTAAGTCAAGGTACGTAGGAATCCTCCACGAGGATCAAGCCCCACCATCGTGGGTCGTCCTAGAGCATAAGCCCCAATCCAACCCGATCTATGGGGACTTTGATTTGTGCTAAGTCATGGTACGTAGGAAGCCTCCATGAGGTTCAAGCCCCACCACCTTGGGTCATCTGAGAGCGTAATCCCCAACCAACCCAAACTATGAGGACTTTGTCCCGTGGTAAGTCATGGTACGTAGGAAGCCTCTATGAGTTTCAAACCCAACAACCATTGGCCTCGACCGTCTACGTGTCGGTGTGCAAATCCCCACCACCTTGGGTCATCCCAGAGCGTAATCCCCAACCAATCCAAACTCTGGGTACTTTGATCTGTGTTAATGCTTGGTATGTAGGAAGCCTCAACGAGGTTCAATCCCCACCACCTTGGGCCACCTCAGAGTGTAATCCCCAATCTTACCTGAACTATAGGGACTTTGATCTGTGCTAAGGCATGGTACGTAGGAAGCCTCCATGAGGTTCAATCCCACCACCTGGTCATTCCGACCCCATTCACGTCGGTTCTCCAATACCATGGGCCGCCTCATAGTGTAATCCCCATAACCATCCCGCATTACGTTAAACTGTATTCGCCATCTGAACTACATGTTCTTTGATTCCCCGCCACTGGGATATGGAGGAGGCATCCACAAGGCTTAATCCCAACACCCATGTCTTATCCTGACCTCTCATTCGATCCCATGTGTTTTGGGAATCTCATTCCCTAACCCGGAGGTTCCACTTCCTCTAGGTCCCATCCACACGTCCATTCTCATGGGTCGCCTCTTCAGGTGTCCCATCGTCTCACCGAACTATGTGGACTTTGATTCCCCTCCATGGGGATATGTAAGAAGACTCTTGAGGCTCAAGCCCAAAGCCATCATCCATCCTAATTCTTACCCGATCCGCCACATCCTGGTGAGATCATGCCATTTCATTCCCCTCCAAAGCATTTGGGAAGCCAACCACGTGTTGGCCCCAATATCAGTGTTCTCTCTAAGGGGGTCCCTCAATCTGATCCACTCTAACCGGTGTTCCGATCAGTCCGATCTGTCTCTGCTGGATGTTAAACTTGCAGCATACCCTGTGTTAAACATGGGATGATGAGGAAAACCTTAGATACATTCCAATGGCATAAAATTCCCCACATTCTATGTTGGATTCCTCGGGCTTTCACGCCCTCAAGAAGCCCTATAATAAGGGACATAAGACAGACATGCCAATTCCCCAGTGTCAAGACATGCCAGTGATGCCCCAATGTGACAATAATTTTAACCAAAGGTTACTTCCCAGACAAGACTCCTTGGAAGGTCATGACAGAAGAGGCGTAATAAACTGGTGTCCATGAAGATATGATACCAAGAAGAGCTTCATGAAATACGTCTTAAATCTATGAGGGAGACCCGGACTAGGTGATGAGATCTAAGGAGGAATCCACGGAGGGAAGAACTGACATCCCATCATCCTGTTTTGATCAAGGATCTTACGTCCCTGAATAAGGAGCGGATGCCACCAACCTTTGGAAAGAAGGAATGCGGGGAAACCGCAGTGCATCCTTTGTGTGATAGATGTGCGTGCCCCGGTGAAAGTGTAAGAAATAGAAAATAGTGAACCCAACTTGAAGCTCATCTCCTCATCAAAGAGTCTCATAGCATTTGGGGAATCAGTAGATAATCATGTCATCTAACCTCATCATTCAGAATCAGGTCCCACCAAATAGGCCTGACGCAAAACTCTCCAGAATTTGGGAGAGTCAGGACATTGAGCATTATGTTCTGCAACATTGTCAGTGTGGATCCATCTTGCCAACCACAGAAGATGGAATGGCCATGGGTCATTGGTTGTCGATTTATTTTCCTAGAAGTATTAGTGAGTTCATCTCACTATTTTCAAGAATCAAGTTGTTTCATCTGGAGCTCGTTCACCTGCCCACTAGCACAGGGGTAGGGGAAATATCGACGCGACTACCCCACATGGTTCTGCCTCTTTCATGACATCTTCGACCACCATGACTTCTGGGTGGACACGCCCCCTCTCCCCATCAGAGATTATCCAGTGAAGGGTAAATAATGACTTTGTACTCAGGTACGAGGATGAGGGGGTCATCCCCACCAGTGACATGGCCCGTTCGGATCTTGAGGCTAATGTGCCTCACTGTCAAAACCGCCCCCAAGGGCCGTACAAGGAGTCCCTGCTCCCCATCCCCAACATTCAATTGTTTCGGGAGCTTATCCCTGGAACGCCTTGACACCTCCCTCCCCTACGCCAATGAGGTAGGGGATTTCCGGGTTGGCCCAATTGGAGTCCCGCTTCAAGGGTTCATGGCGAGGGCCCCCTCCAGGTCGCATCAGCCTCGCTACCTAGTTACCTAAGCCAATGAATAGGTAATCCAAACACCTGAACCACCGGATCCAGCTCATCTGACCTGGCGCCATCATCGGGTGCAAATAGAAGAGGGAGCCCGCCATGGGGCGTCAACATCAGCAACCACTGTGGCCTGAGCCACCGCTGACTCATATCACTAACTCCCCACAGACATTGAGCAGGGGAAGCTATATGCCTGACCCGAATCAAGGTCCCAACCACCCCACGGGCATGCTGGGTCGACTCTCCTGGTCACCGACATAGGCAATGGCCACTACGGACCAATCTGCAGCAGTGCCATCCAGTGTGAAGGCCTACTTTGTGCTGCTGTTATAGAAGGTGCGGGCCCTCCCTTCTTCCATCCTCGGGTTGGAGGTATTCATGGTCCCACCTTCTTCCCAAGTAAGGGTCTTCCCCATGACAACAACACTCTATGTGGGGGTATCTTCTGTGCTCACTACACTGGGTACGAGGTCACTTCTCCTACCGCAGACTGCATGTATGGAGACATTGCATGTCTGGTCACTCGCCAACATGGAGGTCCTCCCCATGTCCATGTGCCAACCGGTGAAGGTCCTCCTCAACCTAGAAATTGGAGAGGTGGAGGCCAACCCCACTTCACCAACATCCATCACGAAGGTCCTCTACGTGTCCCTTTCGACATCTGTCCCGATGCTCCTCGCACCCCGGATTTCTCGGGTAGAAACGCTCTCCGCCCCAGCATCTGTGTGGCTAGAGGACCCCATTCCGGAAATCATCCCTGCCCCGAGGAGCCACCAAGGGGCAGGAAGGCGGGTCATCACCGCCTCAAGAGGAATTCTGGGGAAGGTCCGACGGAAATCAGACAAGTCCACTTCTCATACCCCAAGGAGGAGTACGAATCGGTGTTGGAGCCCTCTTCTCAGTCCTCTAAATCAAGGGATGGGGTAAGGATGAGGCGCATCAGCCTCGTACTCCTCGAATTCATGATGAATATGATCCATACCTCCCTCCGAAGGTATATCCAGGAGGACGAGAACTTGACATACCCCCAGAGACCGACCTTGAAATCTCCACCAGCCTCTCCAGAAGCAGCTTCTGCTCCGGCTAGAGATCGCAGAGAGATATTCTGGCGGTCAATGGTAGAAGATCCACGACATAACACGCCCTCACCAGATGCTGATGTTGTGTCAGGAGCCCTGGTCGCCGATTCAACCCATCATGACATGGCGGCCAGTTCGCTGTAACCCTCAGAGGATTTCCCAAGATTCAGCGGCCAATCAGCCCACTCGCCGTATTTTCCGCCGACCATCTCACTGGCCCAGTGGCCTACCTTGACATCGCTACTAGTTCCTCTACCACCCTCAGTTGACGAGTGGGGAAATCAATGGTCGGAACATGGATTTGAGTTGGGGATCTTCTGGACCATCCTCACAGTGGGCCACTTCCTTGAGAAGTTTTGGCTGGTTGTAGGGTTGAATTTTGATACGCGAGAATCATTCACCTTGAAGGAGTTTGAATGTTTCTGCCAGACCCTATGGGCGACTCACTTCTATATTCGCCACTGGCGAATGACTTATCCTGGGATCCAAGTCCACCTGGAAGACATCAGCAAGAAATTCCGCCTGGTTGACCTAGTCACACTCCCCGTGGTTTGATACCCTGAGTCACCTGGCCACCACAGGGCCCTCTAATAGCAATGCGTTCAGAGATTCCAAGTACTCCGTAAAGTTATTGGGGAGGCTACCCCCCACGCGCAAGTTCATGGCTGGGTGAAGTACGCTGCCCTCCTCTTCAGTGCGATTCGCCGCCAGCCTAACTCGCTTGGAGATAGTGAGTACATGCCCCCATGAAGAGTGGCAGTCAACATGAACGATCTTTCAGGAGGGGAAAATGAGTTGGAACTTTTTGATGAGGACGCCCCCCCTGAGGATGTGTCGCCACTGGACCCATCGGGGAGGATTACTCGCCAGAAGAGGAACCTCCTAGGTCTCCCTCCACCCACTGAGGCATTGATACTAAGCCGGAATGTCAGCAAGGGAAAAGACCACATTGAAGCTGTCAAACACTCTGACCCATCTGCCTCAGTGCAAAAGATAGAAATGGACCCTAAGAAGACCACGTTGTACCAACATCTTACTGAGTAGAAGAAGTTAGTATATGAACATTTGTCTAAACACATTGTAGAGTGGAGACCCGACTACGGTGATCCTTGGTCGGGGCAGCAGGGGTAGGAACAACTACCCCTCGGCGAGATTCTCCCAGGAAACCCCGATCATGTCATATTCTCTAATAGAGAAGAGGCTAGATCTCATGGAAAGAGGGCATGGTATGTCTCACTGAGCCCTCTTGAATGGTGATACAATCCAAGGAACCTGGCTTGGGATCCCCTGGCCACCCAAGGGTCGCTCAACCAGCCACTCCATGAGCCGCTAAGTTTGTCTACCACATTGAAAAACCCAGAAACGCGCTCGCAGTTAGGGATCCCCATCAGGACAGGGACCCACATCTAAAAAATCTAATGGCGGTGCTCATCGCCCGCATCGAGGCTTTAAAAATGTGACAAGTGGCTATCCCACCAGATGGCAATCCATACCCAGTATGTGTGGATGATGTGCCAACACACCCAGGATTTGGGAATCCCACTTTATCCCCCATTAATGAGACGGGGGACCCACCACAACACCTAGCCCACTTTAACTCAAGGTGTGGGTCTATGTTTGGGACCCCAGTGCAGTAGGAGGCTGCCACAAGAGGGGCCGACATTCATTTGGTACAGCCAGCTCGCTCTTGGATCCGTGACAAGCTGGGAGGACCTTCACAGGCAGTTCCTTTACCAGTTCAGCTCTACCACCTAGAAGAAGAACATCGTAGACCGCTTCAGGTGCAAGCTAAGGCCCAATGAGCGAGTCGTGGACTTCATCTCCTAGTGGAAGAGGCTCAAATACTCCATTTACATGCCACTAACTCAGGATCATTTACTGATGATGTGCAAGGGGATTTTCAAGACGAAACTGGTTCCCACCCTGATCACTCAGAACTATCCTAGAGGGTTCTGAGAGTTCTCAGATAAGGCCCAGTGCCTCAAAGAACCCATGCAACAGGCCAGCCAGGCACGTCCACTACCCCCTGTAATCCTGGCAATGAGGGCTGCTAGAGCTGAGCCCACCACTGTGGACCAGATAGAGTCCCCCAGGCAACTAGAATTGCCACCAGTGGATCTAGCTCCGCAGCCCCGTAGAGGTCCACCACTACGGGTGAAACTTCCAGCCGAGCAACATCCTCAGAATCGGTAGGCACCCCCGCGTAATGCGCCACCGCTGCCTAGGAGAGATAATCATGTTCTACCTCCTCGACAGGCTCCTATGGCCCCCCGATCGGGTCAGGTTCCTAGATCCCCCTTTCCGGACAGAAGGAATCATACCAACTCGTTTGACGGGGCTTATATCCCCAGTTACTTCTGCAACACCTTAGAGCAGAGAATTGTATGACTTCCTGAGTGCCAGAATCTAGAAGAGGTGCATCTCACTGATCACCCCAACTACTTCCCTTATCACCATATCCTGGGGAACACCATCAACCGATTCTATGTGATCAAGGATTGTCTCCAAGACCAGATTGAAAACAACATAGTCAGGTTGGGCCCAGCCCTGACATAAGTGGCGGGTGTCTTTATGAGATCATATATCTATAGCGACATCGAAGGTGGGTGGCAGCAGGTTTCTGACCGTGGGTCTTAGAAGTATAACGACTGGATGGATCGTAATACGGTCGCCCATGCCCATGGCATCATTCGGGAATACCTGAATCAGCCAGTGCCTTCAGAAGCTCTGGCCACCACTTCCGCGTTATCACCTCAGCCAGCCTCATCCCAGAAGAGCAAGTGTCGATGGTGCAAGAAGAAGTAATGCTCCCCACCAATGTCTTCATCGTCCCACACTCTCAGTGACTTCATGCCCCTTGAGATGGGATTTCCCCCCAGGATCCATTCAGTGGTGTATGATTCGTCAAGTGATAGCTGAGGGTACGCTTCGGTTAACACAATCAAGTTGGTAAATCCCTATATGACTCTCGACGAGGGGGAGCACCAGGTGAACCTCCCCAAAGTCCCTAGACAACGCCAACGTCGGTAGAGACATGGCCATATGGGTCATCGAGGAATGTCAGTTGGCACCTCCATCCAGTTCGTGCATGCCGCTGAGACCAGACAATAGGCCCAGTAGAGAACTCAGCATGTGCAGCCTCTTCATCCAGTGTCGACAGGCCCGCCTCCGCCACTATTTATGCTACTGGATCAAGTAGAACCACTACAGTCATGTCGCGAACAACTTCTCCCTACTGCAGGCCGATCTCAGTCGCCTGGTCCTCATCCACCAACTACCCTTCAGGCTACGACTAGTGAGCAGTGGGATATACCCAGCACCAGTAAACCGCCAGTCCAACCGGCAGGGCCCACCATGCCTTTAATCACAGAGCAGCCTCCTTTAAGCAGAAGTTCATGCCAGGCGCAGAAGTATGATGTTCTCAAGCACCTCTTCGGTATCCCATTGAGGCTTTCCATCCTTGAAGCCCTTCTCCTATCGCCAGATATGTGTGAAGCACTTGCTTAGGATTTAAGGAGCCCCCGCTAGTTTGAGACAGAGGTAGCAGCTGCAGAAGCCTTCTATGCTGAAACAGTTGTGGATATCAAATTCCAGGCCATCATTTCATTCTCTAGAGAAGATGAGGTCTCCCCTATACAGGGTCAAATCTGCCCACTGTATATCACTGGATAATTCAATGGCATGGAGGTTTGCTACTGTCTCATTGACACCAGCTCCAGAATCAATGTTTTCCCGACACGGACACTGCAAAAGCTGGGGCTATCCGAAGATGACCTGACTCCGTCCAATTTAAGGATCTAGGGATATGATAGGATATAGCAACCCCCGATTGGTAAGATCCGTCTGAAGACCTAGTTTGGTGGCCTAATTGTCAGCACCGAGTTCATAGTTGTCTCCCAGCACACCGCGTATAATGCATTGATGGGCAGGCCATGGCTCCACCTGCACGCAGCGGTCCCCTCATCATATCACCAATGCCTGAATCACTTTGTTAATTGTTGAGTAGGCATATTCCAATGTGATGCATCTCCTTTAGACTCTTGAAAATCCCACTACTTGGATGCTAATTATTACGAGAGCAGGGATAAACAAGTCCAGGAAAGCGATGTTGAGCTCGTTGCCGCTACGACGGACCCTTGTGCAGGCCTGAATGACACATACATTTTCCCGATCCATCAGTTGGAGGCCACATCCTCTGATATGGGGCGGTGTTTTGTCATTTCTGGGACAAGAGGGAACCATGCTCCCAAATCTAGGTGGCGTCGGAAGATCACTTTGTATTCTTATACAAACCTGGCCCCAGTGATCCCAGATCCTCCCACTCCCGTCAGATATCGGGACGTCTAGCTCATGGAAATGGCAGTACATCATACTTGTCTGTTTCGCTGGGCTGTAATTCGTTGGCTCCGGCCAACGCCCCACTATTTCTTTGATATTATCAAGTGTGGACCCTTAGGCTATAGACCATACGGGATCGGGTCGACATCCTTCATATCCATGGTCTCGGTAGCGACAGAGTTTCCCGATGAAATAACCACTAATGCACAAGCTGGTAGTAGCCTCCCATCAGGGTTTTGTAGCTCAAAAGCAGCTCCCCCCACAGGGGATCCCTCTATAAGTGGAGAAAAAGATATATAGGATGCTCCCCCTACCTTTGAGGAAGGCTTCTAAACCATGGTCGATGAACTGGTACAAGTGAACCTCAGTAGTAAGGCAGACCCAAGACCCACATTGATCAGTGCCACTATGTCCCCCGAGGAGCAGCTTTGGTATGTTGAATTCCTTAAACAGCACCGTGATGTATTTTCCTAGAGTTATGATGAGATGAAAGTAATAGATCCTTAGGTAGCTATCTACTGCCTCGGTCTCCCAAAAAATCATCACAGTTTCAAAAAGACTCCTAGAAATATGCATTCGTCTCACGGTTCCATTGTTGAGGCCGACGTTGACAAGCTCATCAGATCCAACATTGTAAAGGAGGTCCACTAACCCAAGTGGATAACCAACATCATGCCAGTCATGAAGAAGAATGTGAAGATCAGAGTCTGCATCGACTTCCGAGATCTCACCTTCCATTGTCCGAAGGGTGATTTTCCCCTTCCAGTGACAGAATTGTTGATCGACACTACGGCCGGGTTCCAGGCCCTCTCTTTCATGGATGTTTACTCTGGATATAATTAGATTTGGATGGCCTTAGAGGATGAGGAGTCTATAGCTTTAAGAGAGCCACAAGGTACTTTTTGTTACCAGGTTATACCTTTTGGGCTCAAGAATGCAGGTGCCACCTATCATTGGGCCATGCATCGCATATTCAATCCAATCTTGAGAACATTGGTGGAGTGATATGTGGATGACCTGGTAGTCAAATCTCACCAGCACCAGGACCTTCTCAAGGATCCTGAGAAAGTGTTCACTTTCCTTCATTCCTGCCACCTGAAGATAATCCCATTAATGTGTGCTTTCGGGGTCACTTTGGGGAAGTTTCTTGGCTTTGTTTTCTGGTACCGAGGCATTGAGATTGACCCGGAGAAGATCAAGGTCATCAACCAGATGCCTCCCCCGAGCAATATTCTAGAGCTTTGAGGTCTCCAAGGCCACTTAGCCTACATACATTGATTCATTACATGACTTTATGGAAAGTGTAATACCTTTTCTCAAATCATGAAGAAGGGCACCGCTTATGAGTGGGACAAAGAGTGCCATACCACTTTTGAGGAAATCAAGCATTATCTGCTCCAGCCTCAGGTCTTGATGCCACCCGTCTAAGGGAATCCGCTGATTCTCTATGCCAGCACCCTTTAATGGTCCCTCAGCACCCTTCTCACCCAGAAGAACAATTAGGGGATAGAGAACAACCTATACTAACTCAGTTGCATGCTCCTCGATACAGAAGCTAGATAGTCTGTCATAGAGAAGAGATGCCTTGTGCTTGTATTTGTTGTGCAGAAGTTGCGACATTACCTAAAGCACCACGAGGTACAACTAGTGTCTCGACTGGACCTATGGAAGTACATTTTGAAATGCCCCATATTGATTGATTGACTATCATAGTGGGCGGTAATCCTCCAACAGTTCAACATCAGGTTCATCCCCCAGAAGACTATAAGGGGACAGGCATTGGCAGACTTCCTAGCTGCCCATCCTACCTCTGCAAACCAGTCCTTGGACTTGGATTTTTTTAACGAGGCAATCCTTTCAGTCGATCAGGTAATCCCATGTTGGAAAATTCTCTTCGATGGTGCCTCCCTGAGCCCCACTAGTAGGAGGCTCAATGATCCTAGGCTCAACAGAGTAGGTCTGGGTATCGTATTTATCATCTCGGCGCAAGCCATCCTACCATACTCATTTTTTTTGTCATAGGGTTGCACTAACAACAAGGTGGAGTATCAGGCCCTTATCATTGGTCTCGAGCTGGCCCTTAAAATCGACGTACCCCATTTGCATGTGAAAGGGAACTTCGAGCTAGTTATTAAGTAGGTTAATGGAGACTATGTTGTCAGAAATCTAGAGCTCGTACTGTTTTTAGAATGCACTCTCCAACTGATGGCCCAGTTCCCTTCTCGGACAAAGGTTATCCATGTCCCTCGGTTATAGAATGGTCGAGCATGTGCTTTGTCCAGCCTAGCTGCATCACTTGCAGAGCCCGAACAGGATGATCTAATTATCCATGTGGCGCACTAGAGATTCATTGCTCTCGTCGCCCTAGGGAATGACGACGGCCTACGAGTAAGCCATCTTACCGCCGGGTCCTCCACGTTGGGACTTCTAGGCTCTTCAGATGCAATGATTGAAGCTACGCCCGAATGGAGGGCCCCTTTTGTCGAGTTTCCCCAAAATGGTTTCCTCCCAACTGATCAGGCCGAACGCGAGTGAATCTGATGTCGCACACTGTAGTTTACCCTCCAGAGTGGTCCCAGTCTTGAGAAGATCCTCTATAAGCGTGGTTTCGATGGTGTTCTCCTCTGTTTCATCCAAGGAGTAAATATTCCATAGGTCATGCAATAAGTTCATGCTGGTTCCTGTGGTGCCCACCGGGCTAGGCCAAAATTGCCTCACCAGATTCAGAGATTAGGGTATTTTTGTCCCTCCATGATCCACGACTACATCGAGTTCTCCAAGAGGTGCCATGTGTGTCAAGTTCATGAAAACTTTGTGCATCGGCCACCAGAGCCTCTCCATACTACCAAGTACTCTTTCCCCTTTGCAGTATGGGGGTTAGATGTCGTGGGGTCGTACCCACCGGCAACGGCTCGCCAATGCCAATTTATTCTGACCGATATGGATTTCTTTTCCAAGTGGGTAAAAGAAATTCCTCTTAATAAATTCAAAACCTGTTCTATTGTCAACTTATTGAGTTCTAATATCATTAATCAATTTGGAGTACCTCACGCTATCCTCACCGATAACGGCACCAACTTTCAAGCAGCCGAGCTGAAGAAATTGTATGCCTAGTACAACATTCGCTCCAACCATACCTCCCGTTATCACGCGCAAGCAAATGGATAGATTGAGGCATTCAATAAAACCCTCTCTAACATTCTGCAAAAAATGGTTGGTCAGAACAAGAAGATTTGGCCGGGTAAGCTCCCCAACGCCCTCTGGGATTATCAGACAACGACTTGTAATTCCACCCAGGTAACCCTATATTCCCTAGTGTATAGAACCAAGGCTGTCCTTCCCATCAAGGTTCATTTTCCCTCATTGTGCACAATGTTCTACGACCAGCAAGTGCCAGATAGAGTGGATGAGATCCATCTAGCTGAATTGGAAGAACTGGAAAAGAACAGGCATCATGCCCTGCACAACCTAGAAAGGCATCAGAGTAGGATGGCTCGAGCTTTCAACAATAAGGTTCACCTCTGCTCTTTCCTGAAAGGTGATTTGGTATTATCCCTCCAGGCACCAATGATCACCGACAAGAAACCACATAACTTGGATCCCAAGTGGGAATGAACTTTCATTGTTCATAAGGTTTATCACAATGGAGAATACTCCCTGGTTACCATGGATGGTGAGCGTATAACTCCTCCCACGAAAGCCAAGTTCCTTAAGAAATACATTTCCAAATCCTTGTGGTCCTACAAGACCATAAACTTCTCATCCAGCATGACGTTAAACTATATGTGGTCCCATATGAACATAAACTGCTCGTCCCGCATGACGTTAAACTGTATGTGGTCCCACATGACCTTAAACTGCTCATCCCGCATGATGTTAAACTATATGCGGTCCTGCATGACCTTAAACTACTTGTCCAACATGACATTAAACTGTATGTGGTCCTGCATGACCTCAAACTGATCGTCTCTCAAGACCCTAAATTGTATGTCGTCCCGCATGACATTAAACTGTATCTTCAAGAACTATGTGTAGCTTGATTCTCATCCTTATGGGATACGTACGACTGCCTGAATGCTTAGATTTTGGATCCAACCATATCTCATAGAGATCCCACGATCTCCTGGTCACCTAGGACCCTTAGCATGTCCTTCTCCACGAGGGGGATATATAGTTGTGGTACAGTGTTATTCCCTCCTTCGTGTTGGGTTTTTGGCACCATTCCCCTTATCCCGGGAATATGATATCTTTTGGCCACCCTCAAGATGAGTCCCTCGACCCCTTACAGTGGTTTGCTTTCAGAGTACTCTGTTCTAGGACCAGGAGTGTTAGATTCAACTTAGGCAAGTTCCTTCCACTTTTCATGCTTTGTGTTCCCCTTCATTTGGGCCCCTGTTATCTTTCACACCTAAAAGGACCCCCAAAAAATGGCATGGATACCACGCCTAAGGGCTCTCGTACTATTACGGGCCAACACCCCCGAGGGTTTTAGACAAAAAATTGATACAAATCCCTTATTGCAAACATGTTCAACGGCAATTCTCATTTGTTTGTCCCCATTTCAGGCTAACGCAACAAGATGATGTATTGCAAACATGGTCAACAGTAATCCTCCGTTGTCACACCAGCCCCTTCAGGCCTTGATTGTTGGTTGCACCATTCACATTATGTTCCACCTCATCATGTCCTGGTGGAATCTTGACACTCTTGGCACTATCCCTCAGTGCACCTCCACACGTCAGGGGGACAAAGTTGTAATATGGTGTCCTTCGGGGCTCCCACGTTTTGAGCTCTAAGATCATAAACTAAGATCTTCATTAAGTGATATGTGCAGCTCGATCCTCATCCCCACGGGATATGTAGGATCACCTGAACATCGTGCTTCGGGGTCCAGTTTAGATGGGAGCTAGTCTCTCCTTCCCCTTATCCTCTGACCCTCACCGGCCTCTTGGCCCGAGGCGCCTTTCCCAGAGGTGCACGCAGTGATGATCTGGACCTCGTCCACATTCATGTCGGGTTTGTTTTATAGCTTCTTGTGCATTCCTCCATGTCCAAGCCATATGAATTTTGATTGTGATGTTGTTCCTACCACATGACCATAAACTGTGACAATATCGTCCTGGCCGCACGATGAAAAATGGCACTACATTGTGATGACCTCATCCTAGAATATATCATGTTGGGTATCATTAATTTACCATACCATTTTTCAACGCTTGTATACGGATTGATTCTTGTGGTGATGCCAGGAATTTCTACCCTAGTCTGGTTGATCCACAAAAGAAAAACCATACAATTTAAAGGACAAACAAGATACATCAAATGTTGCTTCCTTTGGTGAGAGGGCTATACCTGCACACCCCTTTCATCCTTTGCACTGGTACCTTACCGTGTCGTGCCACCTTCTAATAACTATGTATGGCTTGATTCTCACCCTTATGAGATATGTAGGAATGCCCATACATTTAATCTTGGGTCCAGCCCTGGGAATCACAAATCCAATCCTTTTCCCCACCATTGGCCTCTTGGCATGCCCCGCCTGGGGAGTTTTGCAACTACAACATTTGACCTGAACAAGTTCAGGATGCCCCATAATGACATTGGGAAGCAATAGTTCCCTCATGAGAGAGGTCCTATCTAAATGTAGGGATGATCCATGATCAGATTAATGCACCCGCCTAATGTGCTTCCATCATAGTGGCACAATCTTGGGAGTGTTGGATTCTGTTCGAACAAACCACCACTTCAATTTCTACACTTTTTTTGCCCCTCTATTTGGATCTTCATCCTCTTTCACATTTGAAGGGACCCCCTATTAGTATGGATACTCAACCCATGGTCCGACTTCTGTCCTGGGCCAATGTTTCGGAAGACTGATCACATTTGGAGGGACCCCCTAACAGTATGGATGCTAGATCCATGGTCCGCCTGCTGTCCTGGGCCAACATTCTTAAAGACTAATCGATGATATTTGAGTTAGGCCCTGTGTTGTGAACATGGTCAGCGGTTGGCCCTAATTTTTTCCCCATTTCAGGATAATGTAATAAGGATGCTTTGTTTCGAACACGGTCAACATTCGTCCTTCATTTCCATGCCCCTACCATAGTGTTCTGAATTTGGGTAACGTGATTCACATTTGTTTTCATTTCCCTATGTTCTGACTAATTTTAATTCCCCTCGCATTGCACCACTCATGCGCTAGTGCACATTGAGAATAAAATACATAGATTGGTCTAAGATCCTCTTCCTTTGGATGGGCCTCCATCTTCTCCTTGGAAATCCTGGTTTGAATTTCGAATGCCTAAAGCTTGGTTGACGCACCCATGATCAAATGAAGTGATAGTACGAGCCTCCTTTGATTCTCATGGCCCATGTGAATGTAGGGATGGATTGCTATTTATTTTGGGATTATGGTTGAGAATGTTAAACCAAAGTGACAAGTATGTTAAGACAAGGGTAAGGTATATGAATTTTCTCATACATACAGTTCAAAATAACAAGAACCAGTAAAGCAGGATGAGTTTATTGGTTTGGCCAAAATAGGGCCCATAAGGGTCAGCTTCTTGGATAGATATCTCCAATGTTACTACCTTTTCGCTGGTGGCCCCTAGGACTACCTCCAATCCCCTAAGGACCCTTTCTTCATCGGTAGCCGTAGAGCATAGTTCGCTGACCCTGGCCTGTGCCCGCGTCTGTTCATCTTGGAGATCGGTTATCTCGTGACTCGCTTCTATGAGTTGATCTTGAGCATCTTCCAGCTGGGCCCTCAACTGCTCCATGAGCTCAGAGCAGTTTGCGATGAATATCTCCTACTCTTTTGCATGTTCCTTGAGGTGTTGGACCTCCTACTCCGCCCTCAGAAATTCTCAGGTACTCCCCAACTCCTCCTGGAACCGGATGACGTCGGCGCGCCGACTGATCTCATGCATCTTCTCAGACATGTAATCATAGACCATCAGGTGAAGGCATTTAGCATCCACCCCTCTAGAACATAGGAAATGAATCAGGTGTGGAGTGACCCCATCTTCATCAGCCATTTCGCCTAGGGTGGATTAAGAAAACGTCAGATGCACTTCCATCCCTTGTGTCGTGTCATTTGGCTCTCCTTGGCTGTTTCTGAATCCAAATTGTCAATTTATTCAGGATCGGTGGGCTGATAGACAGGTAAGACAACCAATAGGCCAGCGGAAACATCTTCCACAAAGGTTCCTTCCAGGGGAATAGGCTCCTTAGTGTCTGGGTGACCTTCCTCTCTCCCCTCGATCCTGGTGGCACGCTCATCGACTTCTGACCATGCCCTGACGGTAGAACCACTGATGTCTGTCGCTCCCTATTCACCGATTGTCAGAGCCAACTCAGTTTGGGGGGCATGTACTGGGTTGGGATGTATGTTTTCCATCGGCATGCTCATGGATGGTCCAGGCTCAGCAGTCCGATGAGCCTCCAATGTCCTAATCACTCTATAGACAAGGGGCACCCTGATCAGTTGAGTCCTCCAATAGTAATTACCGATGTCATGGAAATGAACTTATAGGAACCCAAGGCATCAGCCTCTAGTGCCCTGGCTGCTACTGGATCTGTCATGGTGGGGGATCCCTCAGCACTTGTCAGCTCAATAACGAGCGTTGGTGCCCCGCCATGCCCCATTGACGCTTCCTCCCCTCCTTCGGCCAGAGACACTTGATCAGCGCTGATGTGCTCCTGAGTAAGATTAGTAAGGTGGGTTAGGGATTACAAAGGGATAAAAATATAGGAGAAGATAAATGTTGAAGCATACCTCAAGCAGCTCGGTCACATCCATATCGTAGCTGACGATCCCCCCGCTTTCCCAGAGACTCCCTTTGTGGGATGCCCCCTACGAACCTTCACCTCAGGGCTTCCCTTATCCTTCTTCTTCACCTTCCCCTTATCCTTCTACTTACTCTACTATTTCATCAACCTCTAACTCATCGCTGTCGTCATCCCCGGGCGGCATCCTTTCTGGATCATTCTCTTGGAAGAGCAGCACCTTCACCAAGAGAGGTGGCTCCACACACTGACCTCGTTCGCGTGCGTACGTGTCCGTGGCTGTTAGATATGCATGACATCGATGGAAGCTCACTATGTCGAAAACCCGAATGGGGCCAACTTCTGGAAACTGGATCCCATCTCGCACTATCTTCTACCAGAGGGACACAATACTCATTTACTGCCGCAGGGTTATCCAAGATGACCATAGTGCAGGGAAGACCGCATCATGGGATGGTTGGAGCAGGTATCTAATTTTCTTCCCAGTAATTTATCTAGCCACTCCGTGGGACCCTCTTACTCCAAGCAATGAGGGCGTGACCATGCCTTGCGACACCCCCGCTGCTGAGGTTTCAGACTGTGTGGACCCCATCGCCTGAGGCGCTTCTGATCCTCCTCCTCTAGCAGCACCCTGCCTACCCTCTTGCCCCCAAGGTTCCGCATTGGTGACTTTGAGCTGAAGAACTCACTTCCGCAGAATCCACTTAGGGTATGCTATGGTCCAATGTTCAGCATACTCAGTCGAGAGGTCAGCGTTGACTACAGTGGGAGGGAAAGTGATGATGTAACCAGAGCCGTAAGTCATGAACATTAGCCACAGCTGATGAAGAACGCATGGATCCCTCTCCTCCCGGACATCATTGAATACACTCTTCAGCATCTTATAGAGGCATCCGAACTACCTGGCAAACCTAGATGACACATAATGCTCACAGAAGATCTTCCCATCAATCCGGGCCACAAGAACCCCGCCTAGGATGCTCTAGAAGTACTCATTCTACTCTAGTGAGCCTTGCCCATCGTCTATCAGCTGACTAGTTGGGGTGGGGAATGGGCTAAATGAGAAGTTAGCATGGTTACCAATATTTATCCATAATCCCTCATCATTGAGCAGCATCGGCATGACCCTAGAAATATTCTGCAGAGAGGGTCGCAGGCTATTTCTCGGAGGACGGATGGTAATTGGGAAAGTGTATCAACCATAGTGAGCTACAACCTAGCCATGGAAGATCTAGAAGGGGCCGCAAAATCTCCTGGGTGATCCCCCTATCGAGATGCATCCCAAGATGTCATAAGTTCGAGCCAACATAGGGACCCCCAGGTTGAACCTCTTGTTGGCAGCCATGACGCCCGCCATCACCAGCGTCACTGAACAGATGCCCATCCTTGCGTCCCACACCGGAAAGAGACATCCACTCAAGAATGTGGGGAGGAATCCAGCGTACTAGACATTTGGGTCTCGTGCCTCATTTATGCTGTATCCCCATGATTGGTATCGCCCAGCCTCCAGGATCCTCCAGTATGATCTTCTCTTGCTCCTCTGAACCGCAGTTGGACATAGTTTTCCCCGCCCTGGCATTTTGACCTCCAGACCCTTCTTCAGGAAAAGATTGAACCAGTCCTTGTAGGCGATCTCCTTCAGGAATTCCTTGACTCTCAGCTTCTTCTTGTACATCTCCAGTAGATGCCACATCAATATGGGGGTTTGAGACCTTTCACCCCTGATATTCATCGGTGGGAGGAACTCATCTTATTGATGGACCTATAAAGGGATACCCCCGATGCGGTGGATTTCCCAGAGACTGATGCCGACTTCCCCATGGTGAAGATGGAATGTGTTGGTATTAGGGGACCACCGGGTGAACAACTCCGGCCTGATCTCAGGCTGGCGGTAAAAATGGAACTGTGATGTCCACACCACCTCAAATAGTCCAATGTGCCGCATCTCGGCCCCAAATTGGTCACACGTATGGAGAACCTAGTACGCCTAGTCCCACTTTCTGGTGAAGTTGCCTCCGGACCACAGGTCCCAGTCCTACAACCAACCTTTGGTCTAATCAGTGATGCTCTGATAGAAAGTGCTTGCATAGAGGGTTGAGGAACTCTTTGCAACAGGGTCTATGACTAGTTTCTCTAGAAGGATGACCATTATTGGTGACATTTTATCAAGGAAGGTCATCTTCACGGGTCACCCATGACCGTAGTGTATCAACCTCAAAACCCGGCAGGGGAACCTCCTCCAGAATACTGAAGTCCCACAGCGGAAAATTGTCAAACAAAGCATACTCTTTCTGGGTGGTGGTTAGCATGTTGAAGAGGGTGTGGTTATTGGAGACAACCCTCTTTGCACTATAAACCTCTAGGTTCGTATCCATTTCAGCTCGGCAAGCAGTGGCTTCCCCCTCATCAACCCGATTTTCGGCAATCTTTTTCCGACCCAGTGTTTTGGGAGTGTTGTGTGAAATCTGGGTGTTTGGCATGAAATATGAGAGTCTACTGTGTAAAATCAGAAATTGGCGTGAAATTTCAGGCTGTGGCATGGAAAATCATGGGTTTTTGCGTAAAATGCCACCAAATCTTGGTAGAATTACACGCTACTAAGCAGTTTTTCAGGCTGGAGCAGAAGCAATTTCGCGCACGATAGCTCAACGATTATCGCGTGAGAAATGTCGTACGAAGTATGGGACCTGTGGATTCTTTTATAGGCAAAGCCTGGGTTCTGTGACTGTGGGAAAAGCGGATTCCATGCCTGGAATAGTTTTTCACGCCGCCTAAAATTTTTGCATGCAGGGGACTCGCGATGCCCCGCACTTTAGCGTTTCCCTCGGAATTCGATCGTTGTGACCCCTTGCCGATCCAATTTCGAGGGGGGAATTTGTAGATACCGAAAAGTGCTTAAGTGATGGAAAAAGTTTCGAAATGAAAAAGCGAAGTCATATTTGGACCTGCAGACCCAGTTCAGAGGGCTCGGAGGTGATGCACAAAAAAGGGGTGAAGTGCAAGAAAAAATATATGTCGTGCAGAAAGTACTGGGATTCACGAATAATCTCCGGCGCAGGCATGAAATAATTTCACGATGTCACCTCCATTGCACAATTATTTTGTGTATCCCTGAATTCCATGCCCCCAGATGCCTATAAATAGAAGTAGACTCCCATCCTTTTCAGGGATGAAGAATCTAAACTGACTCTCATGCATGTAATCGGCATTCTGCTTGCACACAATATGGCCTTCAGGTACAGTTCTTTTAGCGCCGAGTCGCCCCAGGGTCCACCTTCACGCGAGATCCCCTTTGGCATAGACTGAATTCCAATCCCTTCAAGGTTTTCCCCTTGCACGTAATTCCTTCCATTACGTTAAAGTTGGTCGCTTGCGTGCAATTACTTCCATTGCATGCACCCCTTGGCCTTGCCCACGGTATCTGTCACTTGCGTGAAATTCATTCCCCTTTTACACAAACATCTGCCCCCCAATTTTGTGCAGGCATCACCGATTTCATGCCAACCGAGGTTTTTCACATAGGGCCCCCCTTATTTTGCACAAGCCTCAAGGGTTGCATGTAATTCCTTGGGCCCTTCACCTCAGTGCTCCCTGGGCGCCCCCTTGCACGAGTGCCTGATGCCCTTATTCCAGGTTCCATTCACAGGAGTCTTGTGCACCCCGGGCATCTGCATCATACATGATTTTCCCGTACTACCTTCTAGGATTGTGAGAAGTAACTTTAAAGTACCTTAGACAATTCTTTCCATTGTGTTACTTCACCTCATGCTTCTTTTCATAGGCACGCTAACGATTATTTCTTCTTCGTATAGTCACACTAATGTGGACCCCTTAATGGTTCGCTCCGTAACACCCCCTCACTACAGCCTTGACAATGCCTTCCATTCCACAAGGGGAAGAGGGTACCAGTCATGTAAGTCCTAGGGGTGTGGAGAAAACCCAATCGTCCGAGCTGCAGAAAGTTAAACTGCCAAGTACCGCATCCTCAACACATGACATTAAACTGTGACCTAGCCCTGTGCCTCACACGCAGGGTCCCCCCTCCTTGGACATTCACCATGCCCACTCGTCTCCACAGGGATGGGATCACCCCTTATAGGGGATAATATCCTCCTTATTATAGTGGAATTTGACCGTGGGGAAGGTCAGTCACCCTGGTGTAAGCCCCTAGCCTTTCTTGAAGGAAGTAGAACCCATGTTCCTCCCCACTCCCTCGGCACCAAGGCCAGCCAAGGGCATGGTGGGGAACGATGATCCCTCCTTTCATCTTCAATCCCCAAGGCCAGTGGAAGGTGCGATAGGGAACATGTCTCCTCCTTTATTTGGTCCCAAGTCCCTCTCCCACTGTTCTTTTTCCCCCACGGGGATCCATCCGAGCGTAAGTCCTGACCCCATGGGCCACTCAACGCGTAAGCCCCTCCTCATTTCCCAAAGATATACCCTTCGCGATGTGATCATTAGGTCTCTGCTATCACTTTTCTCTCACACCGATCATGAATCCTATGAGATTAGAGTGAGCACCGACCATGAAAAACCTTGGGCTGCCTCCGAGCATATTCCCCAAATGCCCTCATCCGAGCAGTAGGTTGTTATGCTGCCGAGATCCACCATCCCGCATGGCATTAAACTTTACACTTGAACTACAAGGACTTTGATCTGTGCTAAGGAATAGTACCTAAGAAGCCTCCACGAGGTTCAAGCCCCACCACCTTGGTCCATCCCAGAGATTAATCCCCAATCCAACCCAAACTACGGGGACATTGATCCTTGCTAAGGCATGGTACATAAGAAGCCTCCATGAGGTTCAAGCCCCACCACCTTGGGATGTCTCATAGCGTAATCCCCAACCAACCTGAACTAAGGGGACTTTGATCTGTGCTAAGGCATGGTACGTAGAAAGCCTCCTTGAGGTTCAAGCCCGACAACCATTAGCCCCGACCATCTTTATGTAGGTGTGTAAGGCCCCACCACCTTGGGTCTTCCTAGAGCGTAAACCCCAACCGACCCAAACTATGGGGACTTAGATCCATGCTAAGGTATGGTACGTAGGAAGCCTCCATGAGGTTCAATCTCTACCACCTTGGACCGCCTCAAAGTGTAAGCCCCAATCCAACCCAAACTACGAGGAATTTTATAGCGACCTAGCCTTTTCTTACATTACTATTACATCATTTTAAAGATAAAAACATAATATTATTACACATAGAGGATCCAATGGTTTAGTGTGTTGGGAAAACTAGAACCATATATAACAATTAAAACATCAAACATAAACATTTATTTAATTTCTTCTTCTCTAGATTTTTATTAGCACTTGTCCTCTCCTTAGTACATATAGCCACCTGAGGATATACATCAAAAGGGGTGATCTAAAAGACCTATAATAGGATAGATAATAACAATATAGCATGGGGTGAGCATAATCATAACATGGAAATAGATCATGAATATGAGAGGAATCATAATTATAATACTTGAAATGTGGCAATGCATAAAAATGAAACATCATGTCTAAGTGGTTAACTACCACACATACTTGTGAATCAAGCTAGAATCTTGTTCACACATCATTTCACATTTAATCATGAGATTAATCACTTTACCCAATGCATTGGAGCACTGTATAATTTCGAGTGCACCCATCACATTCAAACATTCATATTGCGCTATATAATTCTGGGCGCACCCATCACATCATAACATTTTCATTTATCATGCATGACACAATGAACATATAACATAAATGAACATATTTAACCCATGAAAAGGAATGGGTTTCATCTCATAATAACACAATCATAAAAATTGGGTTTCCAAAAGAATTATGGAATAACATACAAGAACTGTCACTCTTGAATGAGAAGTAAAAGGTGTGTTCTTGAAAGAAGAGTTCTTTTAAAAAACCTTTTGTTTTTCATAAATACCAGTGAAAAACATGTGTATCCCAGAAAAAGAAAGACAATGATGAAAAAATTATTTTTAAGGAGTAACCATATCAAAATGAAATGAAAGAGGGAGAACCCAAAGGATGAAAGTTGGGTTCACGAATTTCCCCTTACCTTGTACATGAATGCTTCCTTCTCTTTAATGTCCAGTATAATGACATTATATTCATTAATTAGAAATACATAACCTTATGTACATTAATATGGTTCATTATGGTTTCATTAAGTGATTTTATGTGCCTTTGGATGAGTTATAGAGTTTAAAAACATTATTCGAGAATGTTTGTTTTTAGGGTTTTCTTGAGTGGTTCACTTGTATTCTTAAATTGAAGATCAGGTAGAACATGGGTAAACATTTAGAACTAATATTAAATGTTATTAATTATATTTAGGGAGTTTGGATGATAATTTAAGTAATTATATTAGATCAATTTGGATGAATCATTAGATAATAATTCAATGATGATTGTTTGGGTTAATTAGAGTGATTTTTTTGATCATTGTGAACTTGTTTTATTTTATCACTAGGACTATGGTCATAAGTTCTTTACAGAACATTAAATTGGATATAATAAATATAAAATGTTCTGGTTCAACCATAAAAATGGTTTCATGACCAGATCTGAAGGTATAAATGGAATAATAATGCATGTAGTTCTTGAAGGTGAAAAATTAACACCTCATGGACAACGTTCTCTTTAATAAATTAAAAGAAAGAGGGAAAGGGGGTTGGATGATATAACATCCCATTATCATAATAAAATTCTTTTTGATTAATAATACTAGAGTTACAATAAAATTTAGATGAATATAGGTGGGGAGAGATCAAGAAATGAACTTGAACTTGAAAGGAAACTAAAGGAGAAGAGGGAGAGAAGTTACCTCTTAAATCATCCTCTTGAGATCCTCCTTAAGTAAGCTAGGATTGTTCTTTTGATGAGACCAGAAGCTCTTGGACGTGGTAGAAGGGCCAGGTAAGATGTTTGGGTAGAGTTTATAGAAGGCTTGGAGCTTGAGAGGTGTTAGGAAATGAGGGTGTGAAGGGTGGTATTTATAGTGGAGGGGATAGGGGTTTCCTTAATATAAAATTCATTAGTTTATTAATTTTCCCTAAGATAAGGAATAGTGAGTATTCCATGACCAAGAATAGTAATGTTATCATGTTACCTCTAAAAAATTTGTCTTACATCAGCAGAACATGACACATGAATCTATAATTAGCTTATTTAATTTATTTTTGTAAATTATAGTATTTCACTATTCATCAAAAATTCAAGTATCTCAGGAAAATCCCAAAAATTTACCCCAACCATTTTTTGACATGTAGAATCCAAAAATAAATTAAATCTTTCAAAAATAATTTTCTAAATATTATTAATTTAATATTTAATTAAAATCATAATTTACTTAAAAACAGTTTTTTTAAATTAAAACTGATTTTATAGTGCTTTCAAAAATTACGTAGGGTCTTATAAAATTATCTAAAAACTATAAGACATTGATTTTATAATTATTGAACACATTTTAAGAAAATAAATTTTCTTTTAAATTATTTAATTATAATTATTTATTTATGACTTACAAAATACCAAAATGTTTACTAAGGTCAAATTGTCACTTTCTAAGATGTCTAAATTTTATTTAGTTTTTCATGCGTAAGGTTACTATTATGTTAGATGATTTACTATTAATAAGGGTCATATTACTATTCATAAGGGTATGATACTATTCTCATGGGTATGTTACTATTCACCAGAATTTTTTTTGTTTCGTTAGATCTTAAAAATCATCTTGAACACAGCCATGTATGTCGGATTTTCGAAATTCCAAACACAAAAGTGACAAACATATGTTTAGAGGTCAGTTAGCACTTAGTAGTTCATTATGTTGTGTTTTCATGTGATTTTATGACATAATTATGAGAATGGAATTTCCATTGAAAAACTTTAGGTCATTACATTCTTCCCCCATTAAGAAATTTCACCCCCGAAATTTCACTTTACACAAACAGGTGAGGGTACTTCTCCTTCATTGCCTCTTATGGTTCTTAAGTTGCTTCCTCAAACTTATGGTTCCTCCACAACACTTTGACAATATGGGTTGTCTTTTTGCGTGGAACCTTATCTCTACGATCCAGAATCTTTATTGGTTGCTCCTCATAGGAGAGATCATCTTCTAGCTGCACCACCTCTGAGTTTAGTACATGTGAGGGGTCTGGTATGTACTTCCTTAGCAGTGATACATGAAAGACATCATGAACTTGATCCATATTTGGTGGAAGTGCAAGATGATAGGCCACTGCTCCTATGCAATCATGGATCTCAAAGGGGCCAATATACCTTGGGATTACCTTCCCTTTCTTCCCGAATCGCATGACTCTCTTCCATGGAGATATTCGAAGGAAGAATTTATCTCTAATGTCGAACCCCAAGTCCCTTCGATGGTTGTCAACATAGCTCTTTTGTTGACTTTGAGAAGCCTTGATGTATTTCTGGAATACATGAACCTTCTCTTTCATCTCTTGAACAAGATCGGGTCCAAGTAGCTTTCTTTCTCCAACTTCATCCCAAAAGGTTGGAGTTATACATTGCTTTCCATACAGATATTCATATGGATCCATCTGAATACTCGAGTGGAAGCTATTTTTGTATGAGAACTCATCCAATGGGAGATGTTGATCCCATCCACCTTTGAATTCTAGAGAGCAAGCTCTTAGCATACCTTCAAGTTTCTAAATAGTCCTTTCAGATTGGCCATCAGTTTTGGGGTGATAGGCCATTCTGAAATTTAATTTAGTACTCAAAGCATGTTGAAGGATCCTTCAGAATTTTGATGTGAACCTTGGATCATGGTCAGAGACAATTGAGAGTGGAACACCGTGCAGTCTCACCACTTCCTTCACATACATCTTTTCAAGTTTTTCAAGTGAGATGTCTTCCCGAATAGCGATAAAATGGGCAGTCTTGGTGAGTCATTCAACCACAACCCATATCGCATTATTTCCCTTTGACGTCTTTAGGAGACCCATGACAAAGTCTATAGTAACAGTTTCCCATTTCCACATGGGTATATGCAATGGCTGCATCATACCTTTGGATTTTTGTCTCTCAACTTTAACTTACTTACATACCAAGCACCTTGATATATATTCTGAAATATCCTTCTTCATGTTTTCCCACCAGAAGTGTTCTCAGAGATCACGGTACATTTTGGTACTCCCAGGATGGATAGAGAATGTTGAGCTATGTGCATTGTCCAGTAGCTCCTTCTTTATCCCAGGTGATGAAGGCACACAAATCCGCGTTCCAAACTGAATCACACCATCATCATCGATATGGAACTCTTGTATCTTCCCTTCCTTTATAGCATTCACCCTCTTTTGTATCTCCACATCATCCCTTTTTGCTTCCATAATCTTCTCTTGGATGGATGGTTGAGCAATCATTTGGAAAATGTAATATGTATCCCCTGCCCTTATGATTTTCAAATCCATCCATTGCATATCCAAGAAGATAGGGTCTTTCTAAATCCACAACATGGATAGAGTAGCAGACTCTTTTCTTCTTAGTGCATCATCTACCTTGTTCGGCTTTCCAGGATGATAGTGAATAGAGCAATAGTAATCCTTGATTAGCTCTAACCATCTCCTTTGACACATGTTGGGTTCTTTTTGTTTGAATATATACTTTAGGCTCTTATGGTCAGTGTATTTGTCACAATTCTCACCATAAAGGTAGTGTCTCCAGATTTCTAAGGAAAAAATCATGGCTGCCAACTCTAGATCATGCATCTTGTAATTATGCTCATGGATATTCAAATGTCGTGGGGTGTAGGCTATCACATTGTCATTTTTCATGAGTACACAACCCAAGCCTATCTTTGAAGCATCACTATATATCACAAAACTTTCTCCATTTTTCGATAGTGTGAGTACAGGTGCAGTGATCAGCCTTCTCTTTAGCTCCTTGAATATTCCCTCACATTCTTTCATCCAGACATATTGTACCCCTTTCCTTGTTAACTTAGTTAGTGGGCTTGAAAATTGTGATAAGTTTCTCACAAAATGTTGGTAGTACCCAGCTAATCCATGAAAACTACAGATTTCTGTGACACTAGAGGGCTTGGGCCATTCCTCAATCGCCTTTGTCTTTGAAGGATCCACATAAATTCCTTCACTTGTGATCACATGTCCCAAGAACGTGACTTGATTCATCCAAAAGCCACACTTTCTAAACTTGGCGTACAACTTCTCCATTCTCAAAGTCGCCAACACAAGTCTTAGATGTTCTTCATGTTCATCTTTTCTCTTAGAGTAGATGAGAATATCATCAATAAAAACTACCACAAATTTGTCTAGGTAATGTCTAAAGACTCTATTCATTAAATCTATGAAGATTGCAGGGGAATTATTAAGTCCAAAGGGCATCACCAAAAACTCACAGTGCCCATACCTTGTACGGAAGGCAGTCTTCTAAATATCTTCCTTCTTCACCTTTACCTGATGATATCCAGAACAAAGATCAACATTTGAGAAGTATTGATCTCCTCTTAACTGATTAAACAAGTCATCAATCCTTCGGAGAGGATACTTGTTCTTTATAGTGATATTTTTGAGTTCCCAATAATCGATACACAGCCGAATTGTTCCATCCTTTTTCCTCATAAAGATCATGGGTTCACCCCAAGGTGATTCACTAGGGCGTATGAACCCTTTTTTCAGATGCTCTTGCAACTACTTCTTTAACTCCTCCAGTTTGATAGGATCCATCCTATAGGGACACTTCGAGATAGGAGTATCTCTGGGTATGAGTTCAATTGAGAACTCTACCTCATGATCTGAGAGAATTCAAGGTAACTCTTTGGGAAATACATCACAATATTCCCTCACAAAGGTCATTTCCTCAATGTTGGCACTTTCCTTTGACTCAACCATTTGGGAAAGGTATGCTTCTTCGTAGGGAATCAACACCCACACCATTGAAGTTTTTTTCAAAGGAGATTCATGATCTTCCTTGAATTTGTAGAGGAGCATGGGATGGTTTAGAATATGAAAACATATTTCATTTTCCCGAAAATTGATATGTGCTCTATATAAAGAGATCCAATCTATTCCCATTATAGCATCCAATTCCACCAAGGGAAGTATTACGAGATTTTTCAGAAGAATCTTCCCACATATGCCAACAGGATAAGAGTCAAACACTTGGGTTTCAATTATTTCACCACTTGGTGTTTTTACAGATATCTCTACTTCAAGGTTTCGGGGCATCAATTCTATAGTTCTAGAAAACTTGCATGATATAAGGGAATGTGTAGAACCAGAATCAAATAAAACTTTTTCCATTATTGAGTGAATAGGAAGTGTACCTTGTACGACTTCATTATCATGCTCCACCACTGCAGTAGTGATGGAATAATCCTTCCCTTGTTCCTTTGGCTTTGGTGGTTACTGACACTGATTACCCTTGAGAACTCGAGGTTTAGTGCACTGGTTTGCATAGTGCCCTAGCTCCCAACAGTTGTAGCATTGAACTGTGAGTGGTTCTGTCCTTTCATCAGCTAAATTATCCCTCCTTTTAATGTCTTTTCGACAGTCTTGAGCATGGTGTCCTTCTTTCCCACACTTGAATCATTTTCCCATCTCTTTGAGGCAGTTCCCATGGTGCAACTTCCCATATTTTTGGCATGTGGGTCATTGAGTTTTCTTCCCACTTTTGTCATTAGATCCTCCTGCTTGAAAATCCATCTTTCATTTCTTATCCCCATAGTTGTGGGACCATTTTCCAAACTCCATATCCACTTTGAGAGAACACCGAACAACTTCTTCATAACTCCCAAAGTCTCAAATTGCAAGCACCTTTCGAAGGTGTGGTTTTAATCCACTAAAGAATATATCAATTTTACTATCATTGTTGATAACACAACTTGAAGCATACCTTGCAATCCTTGTGAAATTCTCTTCGTAGGTTGTGATAGATTATCCTTCTTTTTTATTAAGCTCTATTAATTCTCTCTCCATCTTCATGCGAAGAGTTCTTGGGAAATACTTGTTATGAAATATTTTCTTAAAGTCTTCCCATTCCATCTCTTCAATTTCCTCCCTTGGCTTGGTGTTCTTAATCAAAGCCCACCATTGATCAACTTCTCCATCTAGACGATAAAAGGATAGGGTCACCTTCTCTATCTCAGCACAGTGAAGAACAAAGAACATCTTCTCCGTGGAGTTGACCCATAGTTCCAAAACTAGTGGACCAGAAAATCCATAAAATGTCAGTGGTCGTTACCGCATAAAACATTTGATAGCCATTTTCTCCCTCTTTGGTGAAGGATGACATTCCCAATTATTATGGTTATTGTTCATAACCTGAGATAATTGGGTAAGAATCACCAGGACGTTTTTAAATCCACATCCCAAATCATTGGGGATGTCATTAGGGCAATCATTGCATTGGCCCTCACACGATTTGTTGGCCTGATTTATCTTGGTACCCACCATTTTCTGAAATAGAAAAGGTTAGAACAAAACATAAGTAAACAAGTCATGAATACATAACTTATTCATTTGAATAATTTATACTAAAAGAATAACATATGGGATCCCTATGTAAATACTCTTGTGTGCATACTTGTACTTAGTCTCTTACTAGAGGTTTTCTCTAGGGCTCACTAATCCTAATTCCCAAATTAACTAAACCTTACCTCTGATACCAACTATAGCGACCGAGCATTTTCTTATATTACTATTAAATCATTTTAAAGATAAATAACATAATAGTATTATACATAGAGGATCCAAAGGTTTAGTGTCTTGGGAAAACTAGGACCATACATAACAATTACAACATCAACAATAAACATTTATTTAATTTCTTTTTCTCTAGATTTTTATTGGCACTTGTCCTCTCCTTAGTACATGTATCCACCTGAGGATATAAGTCAAAATGGGTGGGATAAAATCCCAGTAAGAGGATAGATAAAAACAATATAGCATGGGGTGAGCGTAATCATAACATGGAAAAAGATCATGAACATGAGAGGAAGCATAAATATAAGACTTGAAATGTGGCAATGCATAAAAATGAAACATCATGTCTTAGTGGTTAACTACCACACATACTTGTGAAACAAGATCGCATATTGTTCAAAAATCATTTCACATTTACTCATGAGATTCATCACTTTACCCATTGCATTGGAGCGTTGTATAATTCCAGGAGCACCAGTCACATTCAAACATTCATATTGCGCTATATAATTCCGGGCACACCCATCACATCATAACATTTTCATTTATCATGCATGCAACAATGAATATATAACAGAAATGAACATATTTAACCAATGAAAAGGAATGGGTTTCATCTCATAAGAACACATTCATAAACATTGGGTTCCCAAAAGAATGAGGGAATAACATACAAGAATTGTCACTCCTGAATGAGAAGTAAAAGGTGTGTTCTTGAAAGAAGAGTTCTTCTAGAATTTTTTTTCATAAAAACCAGTGACAAACAATTATATCCCAGAAAAAGAAATAAAATGATTAAAAAATTATTTTTATGTAGTAACCATGTCAAAAAAGAATGAAAGAGGGAGAACCCAAAGGATGAAAGTTGGGTTCAAGAATTTCCTCTTACCTTGTACCCGAATGCTTCCTTCTCTTAATGTCATTTATAATGACACTATATTCATTAATTAGAAATAAAGAACGTTTTTTACATTAATATGGTTAATTATGGTTTCATTAAGTGATTTTGTGTGCCTTTGGATGAGTTCTAGAGTTTAAAAACATTATTCGGGAATGTTTGTTTTTATGGTTTTCTTGAGTGGTTCACTTGTATTCTTAAATTGAGGATCAGGTAGAACATGGGTAAACATTCAGAACAAATATTACATGTTATTAATGATATTTCAGGATTTTTTATGATATTTTAATGAATTATATTAGATCCAGGTGCATGAATCATTAGATAAGAATTAAATGATGATTTTTTGGGTTAATTAGAGCGATTTTTTTATCATAATGAACTTGTTTTATTTTATCACTAGAACTATGGCCGTAATTTAGTTACGGAACTTTAAATAGGATATAATACATATAAAATGTTCTGATTCAACCATAAAAATGGTTTCATGACCAGATCTGAAGGTAGAAATGGAAGAATAAATCATGTCGTCCTTGAAGGTGAAAAATTAACAACTCACAAACAACATTCTCTTTAATAAAATAAAAGAAAGAGAAAAAGGGGGTTGGATGATATAACATCCCATTAGCATCATAACATTATAGTAGATTTATAAAACTGGAGTTACAATACAATTTATTTAAAGATAGATGGGGAGAGATCAAGAAATGAACTTGAACTTTAAAGGAAACTAAAGGAGAAGAGGGAGAGAAGTTACCTCTTAAATCCTCCTCTTGAAATCCTCCTTAAGGAAGCCAGGATTGGTCATTTGATGAGACCAAAAGCTCTTGGACATGGGATAAGGGATAGGGAAGATGATTGGGTAGTGTTTAGAGAAATCTTGGAGCTTGAGAGGTGTGAGGAAATGAGGGCGTTAAGGGTGGTATTTATAGTGCATGGGAGAGGGGTTTCCTTAATATAAAATTTATTAGTTTATTAATTTCCCCTAAGACAAGGAATAGTGAGTATTCCATGACCAAGAATAGTAATTTTATCATGTGATCCTGAACCAAGTGGAATTACATCCTCAGAACATCACACATGACTCTATAATTAGCTTATTTAGTTTATTTTTGTAAATTACGGTATTTCACTATTCATCAAAAATTCAAGTACCTCGAAAAAATCCAAAAACTTTATCCCAACCATTTTTCAACGTGTAGAATCCAAAAATTAATTCCATTTTTCAAAAATAATTTTCCAAATATTATTAATTTAATATTTAATTAAAATCATAATTTACTTAAAAAACAGTTTTTTTAAATTAAAACTGATTTTATAGTGCTTTAAAAAATTATGTAGGGTCTTATAAAATTATATAACAACTATAAGAAATTGATTTGATAATTATTGAAATTTTTTTTAGAAAATGCATTTTCTTTTAAATTAATTAATTATAATTAATTATTTATGACTTACAAATTAACAAAATGTTTACTAAGGTCAAATTGTTACTTTCTAAAATGTCTAAATATTATTTAATTATTCATGGGTAAGGTTACTCTTATGTTGGATGATTTACTATTTATAAGCGTCATATTACTATTCATAAGGGTAGGTTACTATTCTCAAGGGTATGTTACTATTCACCGAAAATTATTTTTGTTTCATTAGACTCCAAAAATCGTCTTGAACACAACCATGTATGTCAGATTTTCAAAATTCCAAACACAGAAGTGACAAACTTATGTTTAGAGGTCACTTAGCACTTAATAGTTCATTATTTTGTGTTTTCATGTGATTTTATGACATAATTATCAGAAGGGGATTTCCATTTAAAAACATTGGGTCACTACAACTTTGATCTGTGCTAAGGCATGGTACGTAGGAAGCCTCTACGAGGGTCAAGACCACCACCCGGTCGTTCTGAACCCATTCATGTTGGTTTGCCAATACCATGGGCCACCTCAGTGTGTAATCCACATAACTATCCTGCTTGAAGTTAAACTGTATTCGACATTTGAACTATTTGGTCTTTGATTCCCTTCCACAGGGATAAATAGGAGGACTCCACAAGGTTTAAGCCCAACACCCATGTCTCATCCTTACCTCTCCCTCGAGCCCACTTGTTTCAGGAAGCTCATGCCCTAACCCATAGGTTCCACTTCCTCTAGGTCCCATTCATGCTTCCATTCTCATGGGTTGCCTCTTCAGGTGTCCCATCATATCACCTAACTACGTGGACTCTTTTTCCCCACCATGGGGATATGTAGGAAGTCTCTCAAGGCTCAAGCCCAAAGTCATCATCCATCCTAATTCTTACCCAGGCCGCCACATCCCGGTGAGATCATTCCATTTCATTCCCCTCCACAGCATTCGGGAAGCTACCCACAAGCTGGCCCCAATATCGGTGTTCTCTTCAAGGGGGTCCCTCAATCTAATCCACTCTAACCTGTGTTTTGATCAGTCTGATCTGTCTCTACTGGACGTTAAACTTGTAGAATACCCTATGTTAAACATGAGAAGCTGATGAAAACCTTAGATAAATGCTAATGGAATACAATTCCCCACATTCTATGTGCGATTCCTTGGGCTTCCTCGCCCTCGAGAAGCCCTATGATAAGGGACAGAAGACAGACATGTCAATTCCCCAACGTCAAGACACACCAGTGATGCCCCAACATTACTACTCTCCTAACTGAAGGTTGCTGACCTGACTAGACTCCTTGGAAGGTCCTGACAGAAGAGGCATAATTAACTAGTGTCCATGAAGATATGGAGCCAAAAAGAGCTTCACAAACTACGTCTTAAATCTATGAGGGAGACCCAGACTAGGTGACGAGCTCCGAGGAGGAATCCACGAAGGGAAGAACCAACATCCCATCATCCTATTCCGATCAAGGAGCAGACATCCCTGAATAAGGAGCAAATTCCTCTTGCCTTTGAAAAGTAGGAATGCAGGGTAACAACAGTGCATCCTATTTGTGACAGATTCATGCACCCCGGCGAAAGCGTCAGAAACAATCATAAGGAAATTTATACATCATCGTATGATATCAACAACATCTATGAGAAAATTTCATGTCATAATTTAAAATTATATGATTCATTGTGAAGTATAATACACATATTTTTATAAATTTCATATCACAATTCGTCATTATTTTCTGAAGATATTGAAATTTTCCCTGATAAATCCCAATATCTCACATCGTCAGATGAAATCTACATCATTTTTATAAGTTCAAATTGTTGTAATTATTCATAGAAATTCATTTTTTTCATTTATCAAAATTAAAATTCATCAATATCTCACAATAAGTTATCTTCTTTATCCATTTCATCTTGATAGGAGATAAATTCCCTTAAAAATAAATTTACATAACATTCATTACAATTCAACATTAATGTCACGCAATATCCATCATTCTCCCATTAATGATTATTATCCCCATCATAAATAATCAACATCCAGATAATGTAATATGAGTCATTATATTTTTTTTAAACACAAATAATTAATACACATCATCTCAAGGTAGTCCAGTTTATAAAAAACATCCACACATGATGTCGATAATGACTTAATAACTAGTTCTCTTATTTTTTTTCTGTTATCAACCACATCATTAGAAATTTTGTGTTCCATAACTTTAATAATCCAAATTCAAAACTATATAAATCTATTCCACCAATGGAATAACTTTATCAAATATCAATATAGAAATCAATAAACAAAATATAATTTGTCCATTTAGTCATAAATTTGAAAAGTTACATTGTATAACATCACTAAAATGATCCAAACATTTTTATCATTGAGTTAAATAGTTCATAAAATGTAAAAATATTGTGTTATATTCTTTAATTGTACTATTTATATATCCCCATACACAAAACATACACTAACTATTTACGGGCAACCATATAAATCCACAAATATACTGCACACATGGATCAAGATATTATAACTTCACCAATCCTGTCATGTGGATTTAATATATGATTGGACATCCAAAATTACTTTTTTTGTGACCTCATGTTTATACCACTTGCTTAAATTACATATATCCAATTAGATGATCAGATATTATAGATCCATGTGATTTATACCTTACTTCACCACATGGTTATATAGATCATCATGTAAAAATTTGGCTAGGGAGTTATGCACTACCTATACTAAACACCAAGGTTGAATAATTGGAGTACCCCATGCACCTTCATTAATTATGTGATCAAATAAGAGGAGGTCCCTAGGCCTTTATTACTCTAACTTAAATCTGACCCCCATTTTCTACCATACATTACTTTTGTAACCCAAAACATATAAATATTTTTTCTAGTAGAAACAAAATGATTCTAGAAGGTTCCATTAAACACTAAGATCACAAAATGATAAGTTCTGATCCACAAATCAAAACATTTTCAACTATTTATAATTTATTATAATTGAATTTAATTGACTAATTCATGTTATAGAATTAAAAGATAGAATTAGATTAGAAATCCCCTATGTATTCAATAAAATGACTCAGATTCATAGAAATATACCTGAAATGAAAAACTTGTTGAACTGATACCCATAAGATAACACTCTATTTAGAATAATATTTCAATTTTACCTTGTAATGGGTTTTAAACCCCAATTGTTGGAATTTTATATTCTAAAAATCTATTTCTTCCCTTTTAAAACATTCCACGACTTAAATTAATTAATTTATCTACAAGATAATCCAATAAAAAAATGAAACCAAATTCTGATAACATATTAGTACAAATATAAATTATTATTAAGCCACTTTAAGGATAATTACTGAACCATAGTTCATAAAACATTGATACCACTACATGCTGAAAGAGCTCACAAACTGATTAAGCACAAGACTATGATTAATTGAATCAGACACTCTATATAATTCCCAGTGTAGATTAATAACCTAGGAATCTGGATCCTCACTAATAAGATCTTCACGGTGTGTATCCATTATGCACATTGTCTAACTAAATTCCTCTAACTTGATTCTGCATTGGTTGAAACCTCAGGCATGGATTTTATCTTGTTTTTTAAACCACACTTCTTGATCCTCATTGGCATCAAATTCTGTAACGTCCCAACCCGGAAGCCACTAAACTGGTGGTCCGAGACGGTTCGCCACAAGGCCACAAGCGCGCCTCTCCGTACGCCAAAGGCTGCCGACTAGAAGCGAGGGCCTAGGGTGTGATAGTGGGGAGAATATTCCCTCATACCAGAGTAAGAAACAGTGGAAATAACTAAGTATCATTCATAGCGGAAGCTAAAGAGAGTGCGAAATAAATAAACAACTGAAATAGAACAAGCTGTAATAGTAAAATGTTGTAAAATCCTAAACAGCTATGCAATACAATACAACACTGGTCACCCAATGGGCCGACCATATAGATACAAGTACAAAGAAACTAAACGTAAAAGTACAAGGCTCTACTACTAACTCTGAGCCAATCCATGTACTTGATCTACAGACAATATCAAACTGCAGTAGCTTAATCAGTAAAATCACTCGAGTAGCTCTACTTGATCTTGAAACACTGGGACTCAGCCCTATCCACCATGCAACTCATGCTCAACCTGAAAAGCAGACATAAGGTCTACACGTACAATGAGGTGCACGTGTAGGGATGAGAAATAATCTCAGTAGGGCACCCCTACAAGCAACCTATAATTGTGCTGCTAAAAGTGTATGCAACAACAATGTGCTTAGCCTTGCTGGAACACAACAAAAGAAAGTAAACCAAACGTGCAACCACAGTTGAACTCAGGGTATGTGATCCTTGTCAACTGGGAAGTGCCACCATGGATGTCCATATCTATATAGGTACACATGTACAGTCCCATACCTATACACATATACATAAATATGAATATTCATGATGAAGAGATTCAAATAACAAGAAAAAATATTAGAAGATGATCCTTGGAACCATAAGCCCGATCTCTTGGACATCCTATCCAAGGGCATTGAGCTGGACATAGTGTCACACAAGCTGTATATCAAATAAGTCGATCTCTAGGTTCGTAATCCCATCGACATGTACCTGCTTCAGCCAACACTGGAGATATTCCTCTGAACAAGCTAAAAAAGGAAAAGCTATACTCTAGTTTAACCAATCAAACACAAGCAAGAAGATAACACAAAAGGTAACCCTCTGGTAAGTACTCGCAGCCAACCCCTCTAGTCCTATCCAAGAAGTACCAACAACCAATTGGGAAGTGCACTCAGCCTAACCCCTCCGGTTTGGTCATATGAAATTATAAGACTCTCTGGTTAAGCTTGCTCGGTCAATTCCCCTTAAAGTCTAGGGTAGTCATGGACTCTATGAGGAAGATCATGTGGTCTAAAACCCTTGGCCCCAAGGTATAGAGACTCTCTGAGGAAGCTCACTCGGTCAATCCTCCTATAGTCTCAGGTATACCACAGACTCTCTGAGGAAGTTCACTCGGTCAATTCCTCCTCTATCCTGGGAAGGTTTTAAAGAAATTCAAACAAAGTAAAGACTCTCTGAGGAAGCTCACTCGGTCTACCCTCCTGTAGTCTATAATATCCAAGACTCTCTGGGAGGATCACTTGGTCTATCCCCTTTAGTCTATAAAGTCCAAGACTCTCTGAGGAAGCACACTCGGTCTACCCTCCTGTAGTCTATAATATCCAAGACTCTCTGAGAAGCTCACTCGGTCTATCCCTTACAGTCTATAGCACCAGCTCTCACGGTCTTGTGCCAGTTAGTGCATATTAATGCTATAAGGCCAAAGTACACCTATATTGCTACTTGGCTAACCAGTCAATAACATAACAAGCATGTTAAGAATATCATTCCATCCTATGGTCACAAGGCATGGAAAATAGCATAACGGCCAAAAGCTAAACAAGACCCAAAGGGTCGTAAATAGAACAAGGCATGGGATAAACTTCCAAGCACAACAAATTATCCTCACACATGATCAAATTACCTCTACACAAGCATACAAGCAAGGTAGGAAAACAACCGGGACAAAAAGGTAAACACGCAATACCCCGTTCACGGGTATTGGTGGAATTTGCACATAAAACTCAAGGACTTTGAAAGGTAACGCACAAACCACCTACACAGGAACACAAGGAATAGTAGGCATCCCAACAAATAAGAAAGTTGTCTTGCATCAGGCTCACTAGCCACCAACCAAGAAGCACCTCTACTAAACACTACAGCATCAGCAAAACAAAGTCAGATATAAACAAACAATGAAGGTGGCCTGAACACCCAACCCATCAATAAATCCAAATCCCAATGGGATTTCTAGTTGTCATGGGTTCTAGGTGACACCCGATCACCATCTCTATCCAAACCAAACATAACAACTCAAGGTCGGTCAAACAACGGGCACCCACTAGGTCCCTCAGTTCGAACACTGAGGAGGCATCATACTCGGAATCGTCTAGGTAAACACGAGTGAAGGAATCCTACGTTGGATCCTTAGAGGAGAGTAAGGGAGGAATCCTACATGGGATCCTAAAATGAAGGAAAACATAGACATTCCGTAATGTACTTCCTGTCAATGGAAGAACAAGAGAGAGAGATCCTACAAGGGACTCCCAAGTTCAGCACACAAGCAAAGGCATCCGTCAGGGGATCCTTAGAAGTACCTGGTCTCAAAGCCTCATAGGCCAGAAAGGAACTTCTCATAAGGGTAAAATTCTATAAAGCATGGGTTACGAGAGATAGCTCATAGCTCATCACCTATTGAAGGTCTCAACTAAGTTGGTCCGAACACCCAACCTATCATCCACACCACGTCTCACTCTCAATTGAATACTGAACTCGATAAGTAGAGTAAGAACCCCTCCATTTAGATATAAACCCAAAAACCTCATTTATATGACTTATAAAAGTAAATATGATTCCAAAATTGTGATCTACATGAAAAAACGCTCAGAATCGACTACTCACACACCCAAATCTGACTTCGAGAGCCCAATATATCTCAAAATTACTAAACTGAAGAAGTACATGGCCAGAGTACATGACCAGAGCACAATTTCATGCCTGTGTAATAGTACACGACATGTAAATTACTGTAAATGGTGTGTACTATTCACAAAAAGTTACGTTGTTTCCGTTTTCACCCGAGAACATGCCCATGTACCACTACACGGCGAGTACCTAATGTACACGATGCGTAATCCTAAAAAACCATTATTCCGTGTTCTACTCCACACAGCCAGCCACAAGGCCACCCACTACACGGCGTGTACTCAAAGTACACGGAGTGTACTTAAGAAAACTTCAACTTCCCCAAACAGGAAGAACACACAGTGTGTTACCCTGGAATACACGCCATGTATTCTGGGTTTTCTGACGGGAAAACCCTGAAAACACCCGAAACGCCCGTTTTCGCCCCCGAAACATTAAATCCGGCCTTAAGAGGACAAAAGCAAGAAATATAATTCGTAAAATACATAAAAAAAACATGTTTAAAGGGTATCTATGGTGAAAACAGAAATGGACCTACCTTTGGGTGGAAACCGCTGAAGCTTCGGTTGATTTCGCGGCTCTCGGTTTCCACACACCGACTCAGCTTGTCGAGAGCTTCGAATCAGTAGCCTTATTGGATTACAACTCTCCCTATTCCTCAAACTCCATATCTCCCACAGGTCACAGACAAAGGGGGGGCAGTGTAGGAGATGTGCGCAAGGAGGAGGAGGAAAGAAGTGAGAAGAAAAAGAAAAGGAAAGAAGAAAATAAAAGGAAGAAAAAGGGGCCCAGGCAGGCCCTGATGCCCGACATGAGTTTATGCCTTCCCAAGGATAAACTCCCCATTACGGACTCAATGGTATAGACAGAATCTCAATACGATTCTCTTTTTAAAAGTTATTTCCAAACTAACCTACATGAATAATTTAATATTTAATTTAATAATATTAAATATTAAATATTCCGTCAAAATTCGAACTACTCAGATTTCCTCCAAACTCCTGTCCTAGGGTAAAATCCCAATTTCGAGACCAACAGAGCTGTCAAAAAAATTATATGTGATTATCTAGTAGGGTGAAGTGACCGTTTTACCCCTCATGAGCGTTCAACAGCAAAAATTCAAATTTCTTCTCAAAATGACTTTCCGGAAACACACTGGTTCTTACAAACTCCCCACTGTAAACCTTCTCATCCCTGAGAATCCCAGTGTAGGAAACAACAACCATGCTCATAAACCGAGAATCAGCCCAAACATGGTATCTAGACTGTCCAAAGACCTACATCATAGCATTAACCACCACCTTCTACATAGAAGACATTCAACTACGACCAAACTGGTACTCCCCACCATAGGAACACCCATGTCGTCATCTTAAAAGAAAACTCTGAGCTCAAAAGACCATTAGAAAACACCAAAGTTTAACCTAAACAAGGAAAACCACCCTCAAAGGCCAATGGTGAACTCCCCACCATATGTCTTTCCTTACACCGCTTCAAGATCGCAACCCAAAAAGGTTCCATTCACAACCGGGATGAACATTAGGAAAGAAAAAGGAGCTCGATGTAGGGTCGAAGCTCTCTCAACATACTCAAGACGAGTCAAGATAGTGCATGATTGTCTCTTACAGGAGTACACTAAGATTTCACCGAAGGCGTTTCCAGCTCCGTCTAAGACACACTAACATCCTGCCAAACCCCAACCAGGATTCAAACATGGGTCAACTATTTCAGGGTAACCTGAAATTTCACAAATTCACCTCTTTAAGAGTAACATCAGAGACACTGGTCGACCAGACCAGGCACCCAAACAGGCCTGCTCATCGAAACCAGTTGTGAAAACAAACACCACCAAAAGGAATTGGAAAACGCTGGCCAACCTTCTCACCCAGGTTTCTCTAAAATGGAATAGACATTGATCGATTAGGGTTCGAGTAAAAACCCATGGTCTCTAGGTCTTCCACCTAGATCTACAGAAAAAGCCTCACAACTGGGTCACAATGTCTAACCACCTATCCCAATAGATCAAAACTTCTCAGAAGATGGTAAAGATCACAACAAACAAAGGAAATTCGAAACCGAAACACAACCTACAAGGTCCTTGATCCTCTCTGAACATCCTCATAAGGAACTACTCCCTCGAGTTCATAACCTAAGGAGAAGAGAAATTGAACTGACACCCATCGGGCATCCGCATACGGGAATACCCCAAGGAGGTCCAGTTCACAAGAAAAGCCATGGTATCTATTGACATCATTCTCATCGATTCGACTATATAACCATAGACCTAAGAAAAAAACACCCAATAAAGGTTGAATAGAAAGATGTCACGTGCCACATAGACCACCAAGGGTCACTGCACCACCTGTGTAAGAGGACCGAGTCATCATCCTCACACCATCACCTCAATGTAGATCCACATAACCTTCTATCAGAGTAAAAATTATGTGTAAGCAGACCCAAAGGTCTCAGTCTTCAGTCAAAACACACACTAGAAGGCCTATATGCTATGAATCCTACGTGCCTAGTATGATGCATGAGACACCTCTTGCCTTTTCCAGCCAAGAGTCAAAATATATCCCTAGCATCTTACCAATGTACAAGAGCCATAGATCCATAGTAAATCAAAACACAACGCAGCATGTGAGTCACTCAAGGAGAAAATCATATACAACCATAACATCAGAAAATCAAAACAAAAAACCCAAACCCTAGCAACAAGGACTTCTTACCGGAACAAGTGTTTGCGACGCACCAGCCTGATATCCATTAGAGGTTCTGACACATTCCTAATAATCATGTCTACCATATCCCAAATATTAAATACTAAGAAGGAAAACTCCTATGATACCACTTTGTAACGTCCCAACCCGGAATCCACTAAACTAGTGCTCCGAGCCGGTTTTCCACAAGGCCTCAAGCGCTCCTCCCAGTATGCCAGAGGCTGCCGACTAGCAGCGAGGGCCTAGGGTGTGATAGTGGGGAGACAATGCCTTCATAAAAGAGTAGGAAAATAGAAAAAATAACTAAGTATCATACACACCAGAAAGTAAATAGAGTGAGGAAGTAGTAAACAACTGAAATAGAATAAGCTGTAATAGTAAAATGTTGTAAAAGCATGAACAACTATGTAATACAATACAACATTGGTCACCCACTGGGCCGACCATACAGATACAAGTACAAAGAAACTGAAAGTAAAAGTACAGGGCTCTACTACTTACTCCGAGCCAATCCACGTATCTGATCTCCAGACAATATCAAACTACCGCAGCCCGATCAGTAAAACCATTCGAGCAGCTCTGCTCGATCATGAAACACTGGGACTTAGCCCTATCCACCATGCAACTCATGCTCAACCTGAAAAGTAGACATAAGGTCTACACATAAACCGAGGTGCACATGTAGGGGTGAGAAATAATCTCAGTAGGGAACCCCGACAAGAAACCTATAATTGTGTTGTTAAAAGTGTATGCAACAACAATGCGCTGAGCCTAGCAAGAACACAACAAATGAAAGTAATCCAAATGTGCAACCACAGTTGAACTCTGGGTATGTGATCCCTTTCAACTGGGAAAGTTCCACCACGGATTTCCATATCTATATATGTATACAAGTAAAGTCCCATACCTATACACATATACATAAATATGAATATTCATGATTAAGTGATTCAAATAACCAGAAACAATATCATAAGAAGATCCTTGGAACCATAAGCCTGATCTCTTGGAAATCCTATCCAAGGGCATTGAGTTGGACATAGTGCCACACAAGTCGTATATCAAATAAGTCAATCTATGGGTTCGTAATCCCATCGACATGTACCTACTTTGTCTAACACTATAGATATGCCTCTGAACAAGCTAAATAAGGACAATCTATACCCTAGTTCAACCAAACAAACACAAGCAAACAAGTAACAGAAAAGATAGCCCTCTGGGAAGTACTCACAGCCAACCCCTCTGGTCCTATACAAGAAGTACCAACAACCCTATGGGAAGTGCACTCAGCCTAACCCCTCTGGTTTGGTCATATAAAATTATAAGACTCTCAGGGGAACCTCGCTCGATCAATTCCCTTTATAGTCTAGGGTATTCAGGGACTCTCTAAGGATGATCACATAGTTTAACCCTCTTGGCCCCAAGGTCTAGAGACTCTCTGAGGAATCTCACTCAGTCAATTACTCTTCTATCCTGGGAAGGTATTAATGAAATTCAAAGAAATTAAATACTCTCTGATGAAGCTCACTCGGTCTACCCTCCTATAGTCTATAATATCAAATACTTTATGGGAAGCTCACTCAGTCTATCACCTGTAGTGGATAATGTCCAAGACTCTCTCAAGATGCACACTCGGTCTACCCACCTGTTGTCTATAATATCCAAGACTCTCTGGGAAGATCACTCAGTCTATCCCTTATAGTCTATAGCACCAAGTTCTCACGGTCACGTTCCTGTCAGTGCATAATAATTCTATAAAGCCAAATTACACCTATAGAGATACTTGGATAACCATCCTACAACATAACAATCATATTAAGAATATCATTCCATCCTATTCTCACAAGGCATGGAAAACAGCATAACGACCAAAAGCTAAACAAGCCCCAAAGGGTCATAAACAGAACAAGTCATGGGTGGAACATCTAAGCACAGCAAATTATCCTCACACATGATCAAATTACCTCTACACAAGTATATAGGCAAGGCAGGAAAACAACAGGGGGAAAAAGGTAAACACGTAATACCCCGTTCACGGGTATTGGTGGAATTTGAACATCAAAACTCAAAGACTTCGAAAGGTAAGGCACAAACTACCTACTCAGGCACAGAAGGAATAGTAGGCATCACAAAAAACAAGAAATACATCTCACATTAGGCTCACTAGCTATCAACCAGGAAGCACCTCTTGTAAACACTACTGCATCAGCAAAACCAAGTCAGATATAAACAAACAGTGAGGGTGGCCTAAATGCCCAACCCAACAATTCATCCAAAGCCCAATGGGATTTCCAATTGGCATGGGTTCTAGGTGACAACCGATCACTATCTCTACCCAAACCCGACATAACAACTCAGGGTCGGTCAAACAATAGGCACCCACTGGGTCCCTCATGTCAAACACTGAGGAGGCATCATACTCGGGATCCTCCAGGTAAAAACGATTGAAGGCATCCTATGTGGGATCCTTAGCAAAGAGTAAGGGAGGAATCCTACGCTGGATCCTCAAAGGAAGGACAACATAGACATTCCATAATGTGGTTCCTGTCAAAGGAAGAACAAGAGAGAGAGATCCTACAAGGGACTCCCTAGGTCAGCACATAAGTAAAGGCATCCCTCAGGGGATCCTTAGAAGTACCTGGTCTCAAAGCCACATAGTCCAGAAAGGAACGTCTCACAAGGGTAACATTATATAAATCATGGGTTACGAGAGATAGCTCATTGCTCATCTTCTATTAAAGGTCTCAACGAATGAACTCGATAAGTGGAGGAAGAACCCCTCCATTTATATAGGAACCCCCAAAACCACCTTTAGATGGCCTATAAAAGTTAAAAGTATTCCAAAATTGTGATCTACACTGAAAAATGCTTAGAATCAACTACTCACAAGCCCAAATCTAACTTCCAGATCCCTAGATATCTCAAAATTACTAAACTAAAGCAGTATATGGCCAGAGTACATGGCCAGAGCACAATGGCATGCCTGTGTAATAGTACATGGCATGTAATTTACTTTACATGGAATGTACTATTCACAAAAAGTTATGTCGTTTCCGTTTTCACCCGAACACATGCCCATGTACCACTACACGGTGTGTACTTAAAGTACATGGCATGTAGTCCAAAAAAACCACTATTCTGTGTTCTACTCCACACGGCCAGCCACACGGCCACCCACTACACAGAGTTTACTCAAATTACACGACATGTACTTAAGAAAACGTTGACTTCCCCTAACGGGAAGAACACACGGCGTGTACCCCTGGAATACACGCCGTGTCTTTTGGGTTTTCTGACGGTAAAACCCTGAAAACACCCGTTTTCACCCCCGAAACATTCGATCCAGCCATAATAGGCCACAAGAAAGCAATATAATTCTTAAAAGACATAAAAAGACTTTTTTAAATGGGATATATGGCAAAAAACATAAATTTACCTACCTTTGGGCGGAAACCGCTGAAGCTTCATTTGATTTCGCAGCTCCCTGTTGTCGCACGCCGACTCAACACGTTGAGAGCTTTGAATCAGTACCTTCTTGGCTCCCATATCTCACTATTCCTAAAAATACATATCTCCCATAGGTCATGTCCAAAGGGTGAGCGGAATAGGAGACGTGAGCATGGAGGAGGAGGAAAGAAGATAGAAGAAAAAGAAAAGGAAAGAAGAAAAGAAAAGGAAGAAAAAGGGGCTTGGGCCAGCTCCGGCGCCCGACATGAGTTTATGCCTTCCCTAGGCTAAACTCCCCATTCCGAACTCAATGGCATAGACAGAATCTTAATCTGATGCTCCATTTAAAATTTATTTCCAAATTAACCTACACAAATAATTTAATATTTAATTTAATAATATTAAATATTAAATATTCCGCCAAAATTGGAATTGCTCATATTTCCTCCAAACTTCTATCCTAGAGTAAACTCCCTATTTTGGGACCAAATGAGCTATCAGAAAAATTATCCGAGATCAGTTTGTTGGGTAAAATGTCCATTTTACCCCTCACAAGCATCCAACCGCAAAAATTCAAATTTCTTCTCAAAACGATTGTCCGGAAAGACACGGGTTCTTACAACTTGCAACCTTCGTGAATATATTATTTTATTCTCTTCTTTTGAGGCATTGAACCAGATATATTTTTCCTTCATTTATTCCTTAGAATGGAGGATTATCATTAAACACTCTCCATAATATTCTTCCATCCCTCTTGTTTTCCTAATCTGTTATCCACTTTCCCGATTCTATGAGGATTTTCTATCCTTATTTTCACCCTTCTTATCCAACCAAGTTTCCATATATTTTGGAAAGTGTGAATAATCATTGAGTCCCTTTGGTTTTTCCCATTGACAGCAATACATTTCCATGAATCATGATTTCCTTTTTTCCCTTTCTTCATTCCTTGGATGTGAATAATTTTTCCTTGAATTTGTTCCAAACAATCAACTGAGAGTTGGCTATAACTATCATCACTTGAATCATCCTACTCTTGAGTCAATGTAGGTTCTTGAACCTCCAAACCTTCAAAAAATATTCTCATCTCAAAAATTGGGCTTTCTTTGAGGGGGATCTGCCTACTCAAAGACTTGAAATTTCCTTTTGTATCCTCTAAGTAAGCCTTATTCCCCACACTCACAACCTTCATATGGGATGAGAATATTTTAATGAGAGTGTTTATGTCCAAGGGCCCAAAAAAATTCACCTCCTTCACCCCTACAATGATTTTCCAACCACATTAACAACACCTCATAGTGGTACTAGCATGTTTGGACTAATGGGATGCTCGTATCCATGTACCATAAATTTTGGTTGCTTGTTAGTTTCCTCCCAGTCCTGACCATGAGATCCATCAGGGCCCTAGATATCATAGACTATCAAGTTAACCACTATTTCATTAATATTTCTGGCTGAAAACAAATGTCTCACTATATCCACACCCTCCCTGTCTGCTCCACCCACCTGCACTGCCTCCACTCCACCCACCTGCAAGGGGATGATACCAAAATCATGACTTTATCAGGAAAATACATCCATTACCCATGTCCCTTTATCATTTGGATTAGCACTCTTCAATGCATCTTGGGGAACCATTGAAGAACACTGTAGGAGCTAATCCACTCCTATAGTACCCTCATAGAAGGCTTGAAGCTGGATGGGTTCCAATTCTTCCAAAGAAGCCCAACACACATCCTTAGAAATTCCAAAAACACCACCATCCCATTCTTTCTGGTACTCAGCAGGGTCAACCTACACTTTAGACTCACCTGATTTTCTAGATTTTGAACTCTTCCTTGCTGATCTATGTAACTGCGATGGCATCCATATATTAAATGACCTAACCAATGATAACCTAAGAAAAATGATGGTCATGTCTCAATAACCACCCTTTGTTTCCTTCTAAATTCTTCTCCAACCGAATTCTAGATCCAATTAATTGGAGTCTTTGAAACATTGACCTCAAAATGTGAGGGAGATCGATTGATAAACCCCTGAATAACGACTATCAAATCACAAATACCTACCTACCATGTTCCCAAACATAAATAGAGTTGATGGATTCTTGAAAGATAGCAGTAGATCTAAAAAAATTACCCACACCGCTATCTATGGCACATCACGCTTCATGTTGAACTCGAAGGACCAGTGAAGAAGGTAGAAATAACATCTATTTAGATCATGAGGAATGATGGACCAAGAAATGATTAGATCATCCTCTAAGGAAAATCGAATTCTTATCAATAAAGGTATACCTAAATGCAGCATAGTTCACTATTATTTTGAGAAAGTAATATATTTTATATTTACTAGTATAATTTTCCAATAGTAATAAAGATCCTACGGAACACTTCTGGGCTATCATGTGGATGATTATTTATTTTCCTACAGTATGTGGCATCAATACTAGAGGATAAAAGAGATACTATTTAATGATGTTAAAATCATTTTTAAATTATTTATTCCACTCATTGTTTGTGACCTTTTTCGTCAGTTTGGTGATGTGTAAACAATGATCAGTGATGTTTATAATAAATAACCTAAAATATGTAAGATACATTTAAAATCATCTCAACTCTATTAGGTATTCTGGTGGATGGATTTTATTTATTTATTAATGCTTCTAAATTTATAATTCAATTACTTAGCATAGAATCATAAAACCAAATGAATATCTATAAGGTGACTCTGAATACACATTTCAAGTAATTATTTTCATGTTATAGAGTTTCAACTTGATGAATACCTCTTTAATATTAGTTAAGTGATCAGAAGATCGGTGTATTTTTTCTATAAGATGTTCCATTTAATAGTTCATTTTTTTTGAAGAACTATTTTATGATATTCTATATTTTATATTAATAGGTTGCACCAATAGTCTTCAACTTGAACATTATTACTCAATAGTGATGTAATTTTCAGGCTACTATAAATGATATGACTTCTTTATCTCTCTAGGTTATATAGATTTTGTAATATCCTAAATATCCATCCATGAAAGAGAGTGCTTACTATCCAATTATTAAATTGATTTTTAGTTTAGTTATCTCAATATAAAAATATTCATTCAAAAATATATTTTATCCTCTATGTTTATACAAACTCTAATTTATGTCTTTTTTCTTCATTGGGATGATATTGGTCAATGATTTAGGACATTAAAGTCCCAGGATAAAGTTTTCATGTTTGACACATCTATCATGGATTCCATAAAAAAATATGAGTCAAATTCATACTCATTTATACGTTTTTCTAGAAAATATGGTTAATTGGTATGCCTAGATGAGGAAAACCACCCAAGGGTCCAATAACAATATATTAATACAGTTTTATGCGAATAAATCAAAATTTTTGTTAATATAAAAAATTTATCACTGATACACATTATAATACATGATCATTCAAATTAACATTGATAATGTGTCTTCTTTATTGACTTTGTTTATTTTCCCTATCTCATCAAATAAAGGTAAAACAAATTGTTTAAGGTATGTGGGTTATCACACAAATCATAATTATTGAGATCATTTATAATAGATCTTTAAGAAATTTCCTCTATTATAATTAGTTATTCACGTAGAATAACATTGTATTTAATAAGTTAATATTTTTATATAGAGATTTTATGACCCCTTGTTTTTTAGAAACCATATTAGTAGACACGAATGTTCCCAAAACATTTATATTTTTCTCAAGGTAACTTTTTTATTCAACAAAGTGGTGATACTAGGTTAGAGGTATCTCAAATAAGTATTTTATTTTTTATATACATGTCAATGATAGTCTGGAGAGCTTAGGGAAAATATTATTCTCTTACATTGGTTGAAGTGGATCAAGGAGTATATAATTATTTCAATTTTAAGAGAAAAATGCTTTTAGAGAATGTTTTACTATTAGTGGTAGAATAATATAGTTTCAAAAATTAGGAATATATTATTTATCTAAATGTATTGTAACATGGAATATCGCCTTTACATAATCATAAATATTGAATTTAGTGGTCTGTATACTATTTAGGGTTTCCACTTATGTAATATCCTTAGTCTATTTGTTATTTTCCCCCCTTTAACAATACCTAGAATCAATATAGAAGGTATCACAAGAATATAATGTATTAGTATCACTATTTATATTAATCTATGGAATTCCCAATAAAACATTGAATAATGTATCTTCATTTAATATGTTGAACTCAGATTTTTATACAAAATCCAAAATTTTATCAGCCAATAAACATTCCCTCATTGATATTTTTTCACTACCATTATAACCATACATTTTTATATTGTAAAAACCCATTTTAGTTTCTATATACTTATGGTGGTTTGGTATTCCATAAAAAAATAATGATTATGGGGTACCAATTCTTAATGGATCTCTACATTTTTTTCCTACAAACATAAAGTAGGTGCATATATCCATGTATGAGTATGCATTTTTCATCCCCTAAAATGAGTTTAAAAACATAATAATAAACATGTTCACATTTTCCACATGATATGACTCACTAGAAACAACATCATTTTAAAACATCTATGTATTGCATAAAAATTTGATCGGAGATTCCTAGAATTTCTTAGATAAGAAGCAAGTGTCTTGTATTAAAATTCACTTTGGGATAAAAGAATGATGCATTACGGAATTATATATCCCTTAAAAGAGTATATTTATCTCATCATAGGGTCTCCCTATAGCATGAGGTGTAAAATAATTTCATGATAGAGAAGACAATCCTCTTGGATCCTGATGTTTTGATAAAATTAATATTTAGGGAAATGGTTAATCAAGCATCCTAAAATTTGTAGTTAGGTATACAATTTTACTTTTAATTTTTCCAATAGTTATACCAACTAAGAGGAAACAATATAGGTCCCCAAATAAAACTACCAAACTCATAAAAGTCTCATTTTTAATCTCTTTACATTTTTATATAAATGGGTTATTTTATTAGTGATAAACACTTCTCTATGAGGCTGGTCTCAAGCACACCCTTGTGAGACCTTGGAACACCGTGAGAAAGAAGGGATGAATCAGGGTGTCAATTTTTCTAGGACATATGGATCTTATCCACATGTTGGTTATAACATGTTTAACCTTTAAAATTGTATCACACATACTCCAATAACATATTTATAGTAATGTAAATTTTAACCCAAAGAATTTTACATGGCTCAACATAGAGAGATATGACTAATGAGAATACACTAACGATGTGTTGGTCTTACCGAAATCCACTATGATTCACCATTTTTTGTATTATAATTGTTTCAAAATGGGAAATCCATGATAGGCACACTAAATTTACAATTTATTCATGGATAGTTCACTTCCCCCGTCAGATCTTCTCCGTTTAATTCACTTTAGCACTTCTCTAGATGAGTTCTTCCTTAGTTTATCATCTTAAATGTAATATTCACATCATTAGAGTAATATTTAGTGTTTTGATTCATTAAATCTAGAAAATGATTTTCTAATAATATACTTGATCATGAAAATAGTATCAAAAAACACTTTATAGTGTTAAACAAATTTCTCCTGAAAAAATGTACATAACATAACATCATGGAATGACCTGATCACATGACCCCATGCGTTAGAATCTAGGGGAGTAACTACGTCACATGAATGATGTAATATAAAACTAATAGTGGGATCATATAAGGAATACCATAGGATTGAATCAACTTAATGAGACCTAATCCTCATAAACCTTATTGGGTGACTTCAGTTGGGAATCTCTTCACATGGTATGCGATCTCTTAACCAAAAAATAGAAAATCACTACGTGGTCCTTGATCATGTGATTAAGTTACTTGAAATCATCAAAATTTACCCAGTTTATCCCCTAAAACAACTTCTATAAAATTTAATGTTTTAAAAAATGTGATCAGAGGCCTTTATATTGGATTAATCCTCAAAAATTACTTCTTATCACATGTAAACATGTCAAAAAAATAGTATCATGTTTGATAGATACATTCACATGACATCACCCAAACATGATCACATAAATCTAATTAGTATATGAAATAATGTGAAATTATTCATAGGGCCACCATAATACACAATCTATCCAAAAATCATTTACCATCTTATGTGGTTTTCTAGTGACTCCACCTTCGAAAGCGTATCTTTCCTTACATGTTTCATTTGATTCCCATCTTTTGATTTTTATTATGTGATCCCTTCATGGTTAAATGAATTTATTTATTTAAAGAGCATATACTCACCACATAATCTATTTATTCAATAATTTAAGCCCACTATGAAACCTATATGAACACACATTATTACATAATCCATACATGAATATGCACTTCATGAAATCCTTTTCTGTAAAATATAATCTTTTACTTACAGCATAACTTACTGCATGAACATTCCATGACCACATCATGATATTTTAAGAATAAGTAACATCCTTTAATCATTTATATAATTAATAAATTTATTCATTTAACAACATTAAATTCATTCAATATTTCTATCACCTTTGTTTAATAAACCATTTTACATTAAACAATCGATCAACATCCATTCCCACTTTCGTATGATCTAAAATTCAAACATTCTCTACATTTGATCCATTAGGACTTACATGATCATGTGACCATGTGGTCCTGAGATAAACCTCTACAAGACCAAAAAAATTTCAAAAAACCGGAAAACAACACAATATTCTCTAATAATCTTTATGATGTCAATTTGACTTCTTCTTCACAAACATCTACTTCCTTATACATTCACCCACAAGAGCATACTATAATTATATTTAAAATAAATGTGACACCATCTTTTCATGACAGATCACCTTGATTCCAATATTACCCCATTTATGTTTTTTGATGATATAAAGTGAATTTTACTTCTGCATACTCATCCAAAAAACAAAATATATCTCTTTCATCACTCTTTGTCAATATGAGTATTGCTCGGTGTAGAAAATAAGAGTTAAAAAAATACATTCTATTTCATTGGAACTACACATTCTATAAACTTCCTATGAATCCATTTATTAGGAAGTTTTAATACATTACACACAGATCACATCCCCATATATTTCATATCTAATATATATCAACACCATATAATCCCCTTTAATAAGATAGTGTATTCAAGCTCAAGAAATATAAAATGTGTAATTTAACATAATTTTTATCCCCCTTTTACAATATAACCAATGTGAAAGATACTTTCATGCATGGAAAAACATTAAATAAAATATAAACTATATGGAGAGGAGAACTTTTGATCCTCTATAGGATGAGGGAGGCGACTAAACACTAAGGTTAAACTGATGCTTCTTAAATACTATAACGGATTATGTTTTTATTAAGATATAATTCACATTTCCATTTTTTACAACATACTATTTTCTAAAAATCCTTTATTATGCATTTTAATTAGTAAAATAATAATTTATTTCAATAATTTTTGTATGAGAGTGTTGTATTTGATTCCTCATGAGCGTAATAACACACTATTTGTCATAGAAGATCACCATAAGTTGTTAAACTACTTAAGTAATATTCATTAATAGTAATATAACCCATATAATTTAATTACATTGCTTGGTTATCGAGAAATATTTTTCTTATGTTGTAAAAATTGATGTGTTTTATTTACTCTTACCTAGCCATATCATACATTTATAGCTGAATAAGAAGGGACCATCACTTATCAATTTATAGTCTACCACATCTCTAGTCCAATATATATCAGGAAAAAAAGATAATTCATTATTTTTTCCAACACCAATGAGTAGTATAAACCTAAGATTTCGTTTTATTTATCTCATCATGTGTTTAACTGCTATGAGACGCTCTTACATTAGATTAATAAAAAAATGGGCCACTAAATATATTTAAATGACAACACTTGATCATTTTATAGTCATGTATAACATGGTTTGAATTATATTCCAATACAAGGTGGGATGTATAATATCCCATAGTCAAGGATTATGTGTTTTTTCTATCAAAAATAAGAGTCAACATTGATTTAGAGTCATCATATCAAACTTTTTTACGAGATAACTTGAATAATTTTATTGGGTGAAAATAATATTATTTCCATATTTGAATCGCTTTTAGTTTGAGAAAACATATCAATTCTCTATTCATTGACATTTCAAATTCTATGATAATCACTTTTGAAAATTCTTCAACTGAAGTGGGTTTGATTCCACAAAATATAATATCATCATTATATAAAATAATGATAAACTATTCTTCCTAGTATATTTTTACATAATGATTATGATCTACTCCCCCTCTTTGTAATTTAATATTTCTTAAATATGAGTAAAACAATGAAAAACCTGATTTTGGGGCCTATGACATACCATACAACAAATTATTCAATATGTATACTTTGGTTTCTTCAATTCATATTATGATAACTACTAGTTTTTAGAATATAAAACTCTTCTTAATGTATAACATCAAAAAAGAACATTTTCAAATCCAATTAATAAACCTTGAAGACTCTATTAATAACCATTTCCAAGAATATCTAGATAGACTCACGTTCATTTACTAGAGAAATGTTTTCATTGACATTAACAACTTCAATTTTTGAATAGCCTTTTCAAAAAAGACATGCCTTATTTCAAATGAAATTTCAATAATCATCATAAGTACTCCTAGAGATCCTTTTTTTCTTAAACAGGTTGTGATTTTTTAGATTCTTCACATATTCCTAGGTGAGTTTTTTTATTAATCTGATCCAGTTATTCATTCATGGATTTAATCCATGACTCCTCTTGTTATAATTCTTCAAATATGGTTGGCTCTAGTATATATTATAGATAAAAAAGTTATATAATCATTACCCTAATTCCCTAAGAAAAATAATATTAATTACCAATAATAATTGATGTAACAGTCTCTTATTTTCTATTTCATCTTTATGGTATAATGTGAATTTCATTAATAACAGTTTTCTCCTCTGATTCAGCCTCTAAAACTTCATTATATTTGGAATCACTAAAATTTGTGGATTAATCCACCATATCAATGTTTAAAGAAATATAATTTACTTCTTTATCTTCCTCAACACAAAACATAATAGAAATTTCAATTGTGGTGTTTTTCACAACATTACCTTCAATGATCAAAACCTCATTACTTTCAATAATTTATCTAAACCTATTATGGTAGAATTTGTTAAACATAATGTCCATGGATATCCAATAAATATTCCTTCATCGGTTGTATCTTCATAATTTACCCAATTACCTTTTTCATTTAAAATATATAGTTGGTTTCTCAAAACACAAATGTTATTTAGTTATGGAATAATCCCATTCCAAATTTTGTATAGTGTTCTTTATTCTCCTGGAAAAAAGGCTACCTAGTTTCGAGTAGTCATAAAAACATGAACATCCTCTTTACAGTAGAGATTATATAATCTATCCTCAATCAATATTCTTTTTCAATATTATTTAACTATCACTTTCATCATTAAAAATCCCATTTTTCTATGGGGTTTTACCCAAAATTCCCCATGTTTATTTCCATGTTTATTTCCATGTTTATTGATACAGTTCTCATAGTCAATGGATGCGTACTCTATTACATTATGAAAGCACCTAATTTCAATAGTATTCATAGTATCATTTTAAAATCTTCTCAAATGTCTCTTCATCCATCACATTATCTATTAATTTCTTTTTATGAACATGAAACTTTTCTTTCTTCTATAATCACAAATAAAAAATGAAGTATCTTTCATTATATATCCCAATTTTTTAAGAAAACACACAACAATTTGAATTAAATTGACAAGATTTGATGCCAATTTTTCAATTTTTTATTATATATTTTAGACCATATTTTTCCTCATTCATGAATACATGTTCATTCATTATCATGTTTCAAATTTAGAATGTAACAGAATCTCTAAACATAGAAATATCCTCCATACTCTGTTGGAGAATGTTTTTTATCATTATATTCCATTTAAACTATTATAAGGTGTCTATAATATTTTTTTCAACATATAATAGATTAATATTGGACCTCCATCATCCCATGAAATAATTCTTAGTTTCTTCTTTGATAATGATTCATTTCCAATTTAATGAGACATAAAGTACTAAGTTACATGGTTGACTAATAATCAAGATATTTTTTGGAAGTACAATCATATAAATAAGTTCTTTTTTCTTTATTTTACCTCTACTTAACTATATAATATCATACCCTTTAATTTTTCAAGGCCCCATCTTTCTTGAAACACCTTATTACATAAACTATTCCCTGTAGATTCATTAAAACATTTTTATTAGAACTCATATGGGATGGGAACCCATTAGTAATAATCTTGTTGGTGGTGTTTTTTGTTGTTTTGAGATCAATTTATAAAAGATTCAACTTCTCAATTTTCTTATTTTTTTATGGGACTTATAAATGTGTTGGATAAAAATAAATCCCTTCCTTCATTTCTTCAGTATATGACATTTATTTGTGATCATCTTCATCCTCCAATTGTGAGTATCTATTTTTTTCATAGAAATATTATGATGAGGAATTTATCTCTTTTATCATTGACTTGTATGAAATGAATTTGAACTTAAATTTTCCCTATAATTAATAGTTTTATGCCCAAAGTTTTATTAACAAAAACCATATCTGTAGAAATAATTTCATCCCTAATATGGTGGAATGGGTCCCATCTTCTTTTTTTTTCTTCCAGGTGTTTTTACTTTCATATAGTTTCTTACTTCACCAAAATAGAACATGGTGTGACCAAGATATCAACAAAACATTAATTTCATAAGAGAAAATATATTTTCTTGTCTATTCCACTACATGTATCTATTTTTCATAAATCACTTCTTTTATTAGTGAAAAGTTTCTAATTTATGGGTGTTTCCATAATTCTAATTTCCATTAATGGGGGTAACCTTTTTCTTCACAGTTAACATTTTGGTGTTAAAAACATTATGATCAACCTTTCGCTTTCCCTTGTGTTATCCTATCATTGTTAAATATTTCAATGTATAACCTACATATCAAATTCCAACTTTACATATAAGTCTTGGTATTTGTTCATTAATAATGTTACCAACAACTTATGAGACACTGTTGACACTTTATTTCAGTTCACCATATGTGAACCTTCTGAAATATAGTTTTTTGGATGATTGGATTTCATTTCTTCAACAAAAGTTTCTCTCATGGAAACAATATATTCTTCCACTAATTACACCTTTTTCACTCACTCTTGTATACATGACTTGTTGTTATCAGTTTAATTAGTTAGTTCTCATATCTTCACCTTCTGTTTTACAACATCTTCTAAACATTCAAAAATAGGAAATGAATCATCCAACTATTTTTGAAAATAGTCAGTAGTTTCTTCAATATTTTCCACATATTAATTGGATTCCTTTATAAATACATTAATATTTTTATTTTTCATTCTTTGAATATTATTCTCTCTAAGAGTTCCACAATTTTCCACTTTGAGATCAATATTTTCTTCTAGTTTTGTGAAATTTTTTAATCATGCTTCTCTCTTTTCAATATTATCCATCAGGGAATCATTTGTATGAGAAATTAATTCTTTTTTAACGTGCTCTAAATAGACTTTATGATCACATCCTTCCTTCATCAAAAGGAACTTCTTCAAAAAAATCCATAAAAATCCCTCCCAATTTTAGTTGTTAATCATCATCATGGATTATTTAGAACATCTTATTAACTTTATTATCAATAAAATATCCTTAGGGACCTTATAGTAATGTTCTTGAAGTTTACACAATTAAAGCATGCAAGATATAGTTTTCCTTTAAAAGAATATTTTCATACTTTGAATTTTTTATCTACCATTGAAATAATCTCATCTCAAACATATTAAATATTTTTATCTATATTTAAATTCCTTTTTACATGGACATAAATTAAAATTTATTAATACTATGGGTTGAATTTGAATCTATATTAATTCACATTTACTATGTCATAATTTTTCTTATATATTCATCCAAATAATTTTTGTTCAAATCACATTTTCAAGAGTAAAAAAATTAGGATTGTATTAGGATGGAAGGAATAATAATGTAATTTTAGATATTTCAATATCATTTATTTCATCTCTAAGTCCTAATATAGCTTAAAAAACCTCTATGAGAAATTAAAGAAACTATTTGAATTTTCTTTTAGGTAATTTTTAATATCGTAAAATATATTGTGGAAGACTAAGAGCATTGATTCTTTCACAATGTCATACAATTATTATATATTCTCTAATTTTTACATGTAGAATAATTCCTTATTTATTTTATTAATGTTGTTTATATTTGAAATAATGGAGATCTAGCTAATTCACAATAAGGATTAGCATCTACATCCATTATTTTTATTTCATTATTCATCAAAGAGATTCCAATAATATCACTATCTTTATCCCCATTTAAATTCAAAAGTAGCACTTCTATCCCAAAATATTGGAGATATGAAAAAATCCTAGTTTTCCTATATAATATTTTATCTTATCAATGACTATATTTTCTTTATAATTAACATTGTTCTCTATGAGATAAGTCTTTAGAAAACATGTTCAACATCAGAATCTTGGATCTGATACCACTTGTTAAACCCCAAGATACCCCGAGAGGGGAGGGGAAAAGTAAGTTGTTAATATTTTCTTTTAATTAAGGATATTATCACCAAATTAGAGGGAACTAGTTAAACATGTCATACTTTATCACAAAAATACTAGTAAAATATGTCTTATAATGTAATGTTTAACACAATAAACAATACTTAGTTCACCACAAAGAGATACATCCAAGGATCATACATTGGAGATGTGTCATCTATACTAATACCCACCATGCTTCATATGTATTTTTGGATTATAATTTTTTATTCATAGAAACGCAATTATAATAACACTAATTTTATATTTTATTTTGGTATTGAGAGCTTCCACAATTAGATAACCTATATTGACTCCTCTATATGAACATATATAGATAATGTTTTCCACAATTTAATAACCTGAATTTCATCCTCTCCTCACTAAAATAATAATGAGTGTTTTTTCAATATTAGGATAGAATATTATTATATGAAAAGCTCAAGTATCTTAAAAATATAATTTTAATTCACTTATTTTATATTATAAAAAAAATTAATCCTGAAACCTTGGCCATCGTTTAACCTTGATGTATAAACCAATTGCTTGACCCTGGGCACATGGATCTGGGGGAATAACAAATCCACATGACTTATCTTGAATAACATATATTGTGTGGGATTTTTTATGATACCCTAATCATTAATCACCATTAAAATACCTTCCATGGATAAACAATGTCACATGACTTATGCATCATATTACTTTGTCAATTATGTGATCTCTTAAATGATCCTTGAAAATTGCATCGGTAAACCCTAATAAGATGATGAAGTCACTGAATATCCTAAAAAATATCCTAGTATATTTTATCCCAAAAAAACAATTATATACACCTAATTAATTTATTATATGTGATCAATGACCATTATATAGGTGGAATCATCCAAAAAGACACTTAACACATATAACAATCTTTAGAAAATGCTCATGTTTTTGACTAATTCGATCACCTAAAATAGACATAATCTGATCACATAAATCTGACCATCAAATGTGATCATGTGACTATAATAAGGAGACTTACCTCACAATAAATCCATTGTAAAATAATTACCCAGATAATGTATTCCACTAATCACTCTACCTTCCACAATGTATCTTTACTAACATGAATCACGTGATTCCAATCACTTGGATTCTGTCATGTGATCCCATTAGGATTATGTGGAATAAATTATTTTCTGAAAAAATATAAAAATCCTAATCTAATTATGGTTTCATATAATCTCTCCATGAGAAACATAAGGACACATGCGATCTCATGATCCATACATGAATATGTTTCCTATGAAATTGTTTTGTGAAAAAGTTTTTTGTTATTTCCATTATAACTTTCTTCATGTACATCACATGGTTTCATCATGATATTTCAATATTGCATAAGTTAATTCCTTTAATTACATCATAACTCACTTTATATTCTATGGAGTTAATATTTCTTACGAATAATATATCACCTTTTTTCATGAACCATTTATCATTACGCAATCAACCCTCACCAATTCTAATGGTCGCATGATCTCCTCTTTACTCATGAACTTCAAGTGATACATTATGAATTAAACTCATTATTTTCATGTTATATTTTATTTTAAATAACCCTAATATGTCTAAATAGATATTGAAAATATTTGAAAATGACCTCATCCTGTAAAATTTATCACAGTCTCAACATGCCTTCTTCTTCACAAACATCAGCTTCCTTAAGAAAAATCGAATAAGACCATAGAAAAATAATATTGAAAACAAATGTAAAAATATAGTTTTAGTAAAAATAAACTTGGTTAAAACAACACTCCTCCACCTCATTATTGATCATGTAAAGTTACAAGAATTTTTGATTCATATACATAATATTTTATTTGAATTTATCATTCTATTGTTAAAATTAAATTAAAGGGAAATGGCCTTATTATTCATCAAGAGAATAATATATTTCCTTGATTGGTGTTTATTTTCCACCCTATTATATTTCACTAAGTCCACAATTATAATAGATAACTTTGATACCTTTAAGTGATTTCCTTCCTAACATTATAACTTTTAGGTTAATGGTTCCTCCTCTAGGAAAATCATGACAATGATGGTCTTATTAACGGTTCTAAGAAGAATATAAGTTATATTGTTTATTGGTTGAGCCTAGAATGAATTATCCCATGTGAATGAGTATAAGACATCCAATTTTCCCAATCATTGTTTTATAATTTCCTGGTATTTCCTTCCATTGTCCTTTCTCAATATCAACTTCATGAATAGTGAGATTGTTATATATATAAACGACACATTCATTTTTGGTTCTTCCAACATCACTTGAGATTTATAAAAAAATTATAGATACAATCCCCAATGAGGAATAATTCATGGATCAATTTTCCCAAAAATCAATGGTATCAGAAATAATTGGGTAATTTTTTAACATTGCCACTTTTGATTTTTTTTCTTTTGAAGTCAAGGAAAATTATTTTTGAGGAAACATGTGAAATTATGTATATCATTATAATTTTTTTATGAATATGCTATTTTCTTCAAATGCTAAATTTTTTGGAATATTATCTATCTATGTCACTCCATTTTATGTCAATTAGCACATGAACTCTTTTTTGAGAATTTAGTGGTGGTATCACCTTGAATATGACTGGGTGAGGTGCAAGAGCTCATGCTACTATCATAGGGTCTATTTTAAATTTCTTTTACATGTGATAGATTCAATTTATATGTTTTTATACATGATAAATATTGGAAATTATAATGATTGGAAAAAATACCTAAGATTGATTTATTTATTTTTGTTCAAGACTCCATAGTAGTGGTACATATAAAGAAGAAAATTTCATTTTATTATTCAATTTATCTACCATTTCTTTGAATAAAATAAATCCAAATTATAAAAAGTTTGTGGTATAAGTGTCAAATCCAACAACATGAGTTATGGTTTCCACTCAAGCTATACTAATGAATGATAAGTCTCATAGAATTATATCTAAGAAGGTATGGTATCATGTATTTCAAATTTTCAAATTACTTAAGTATTTAAAATTTAACTTCATGGTTTCCTTAAAATATTTATTGATTATTAGTTGTGGGTGAAATTTCATGGTGGTCAAAAAATGGAGGTTGTTAGCTAGACAACTAGACTATGTATCGATATAGTAGAATAATAAAATACAATAATCGAGAAAATAATGAGTACATATTTATTTTTTACATAAACCAAATATGGAATTCTCTTAACCTAGGCATTATTATCATTTGTGATACAACCATGAAACAACCTAACATAGTCTATTTTCAGGTCCCTAATCTTCTGCATTAATATAGCGATTCATTTATCCTTTGTAAAAACATTAAAATGTCTACTTATATTATAGGATGATGATTCATCTATCCAAAATAAACCATACGTAATGTAATAGATTAACTAATGGGGATCTGAGCCCTGCATATAACCTTTTAACATTATTATACACAAAATCTCTATGATTCTCTAGTGTTACAGAGTCTTCCAAAATTGGGTCATCTTCCTAGAGATTAGTACTCATATTATCTCATTTGGAATCAGTATGCCTATTTGGGATGAGATTTATTAGTATAGTACCAAAGGGTTTCATATCATCTATATCTTTGAGGAAGGTGATATTATTAATTTTTAAATTACATAAAAATATTTTTATTATTTATTTAGTGGAGTCGGTCTTGAGTTTGAATATACAAACTTTAAGATATGTTGACACCTTATTTGTTTGCATTATTATCATTATTAGAATATAATGGAAACTGGTGTAGAATTTGTATCTATGTAGTATGTGACAGTGACTAACTTATCATTTATATACATTATCAATTTATAAGAAGGAGATTGTTGATATATGGTTTTCAATAGGGCCACCTACAAACAAGAAAACACTGGATATATTAGCAATTTTTTTTTTCATTAGGCATAAATTTGACTGAATTGGTTTCATATGAGTGGGAGGTTGACATAAATAATATCCCAACCTATAAATCTATGGTTTCCCTTGTAAAACAATTATGGTGTATGCATGGGATAATTATGTACTTCTTTTCATCGATAGAGGTGTTTATTTACATAAAATATTTGATATCCATACATGGTTGGTTTTCCTTATATATGATTCAGTTGAAAGTTTTTGAGAAAACACATATATAATCAATTAATCTACTCAATCCCATCTGAAAATTCCTATTATACTTAGAACTGGGGATGTTTCATTAATTATTTTGTCCATCATTATCACATCACTCTTATAGAGAATTACTATGTGTGATAGTAGTGCATGTCACCTTGAATAATTATTCAAAAGGATTAAAAGAATTTATGTGTATATAATCCACTATAATCAATTTTAGAGGGGACTTGTGTAATATTATACAACTTCGCCAACCATGAATTTTGATTTGGACATAACACTACCAATAAAAATTTAGAATTTATAAAACTGAACTCCAAAAATGAAAACGGTTAGGTGTAAGATGATAAAGAATATTATCATATTCATGTATTATCTTTTATTGTCAAGGATGTTTGAGAAGAAAAAAATCATCCCACTTTTTAAAATTGGATGATTGGACTAACCATCATATTCATGAAATCAAACTCAAAATAAATAAGAAATGAATTATTATTAGAAAAAAAAGATTTTTCAAGAAGATAGGGAACTTACAATAAATTCCTTGGAAAATCTAATGCACCAGATCCCCATCCCAGTTTGTGGGGACTCGAAAAGTGCATCCATGAGATCTGAGTTCAAAATTTGGAAGAAAAATAATTTATGGGTACTCTAGAAACACTGTAGCAGGCACTATTGAGTACTGTATGAGTCAGAACTATTCATTTGTTTGGGATTTCAGGCCACAGGTTTGGGCCTCAGGTCCTTCAAGGCCTCCGGGCCACTAGAGGCTTTTAGACCAATAAGTATTCCAGGCCACCATAAGGCCTTCAAGCCACCTCAAGGCCTTCGGGCCACCACAAGGCCTTCAGGACACCACAAGGCCTTTGGTCCACCTCAAGGCCTTCATGCCACCTCAAGGTCTTCAAGACACCTCAAATTCAGATTAAAGACCAAGCATACACTACAAGAAGTAGACTTCAGATGATGATTCAGAGTAGACGCATTCCCCAGAGCAGAAGCTTAAGCAGATTTGTCCAAAAAGATGGTATGGCATTTTCCATCCGGACCAGTCTATGCTTTCATGGGAAGCCTATCTGAACTAGCCATGAAAAGGTGGAGAGCTGACATAATGTTAATGAATATGGGTGTGGAGAAATTCCATGTAGTTATAGCTATTATATTTACTAAGACCTATGGGTCATGTAATCTCTATCCCTACTAGAAATTTAAGGGTTCCCCCTCATCCCTTGAGGAGGGGGGGGGGTTATCAAAAAACAGTAAAAAAAGAATGCGTTCGGGCTATTTGAGCCTTGGTAAATCTGATGATGCTAAAGGACATCAATCAAAGGTTATATATCATGACATATAGAACTCATGATGAAATAAATCAAGTGTTTTTTGAATGAAGTGTATTTTGTTAGAATATGGTAGAATTTTTAATTGTAAAACTTTTTTTTTGAAAAATCCAGTTGAAGGAAAATGAGTATGGTTGGTGTTACCAAATCACAATTTAAAGGTGGTTCCATTTCCTAGTGTATTCTAAAATTTTCATCCTTAAAATTAGAGTATGTTTTTTTAGAAAAGGAAGGTTTTTCTACAATGGAGTACCCAAATCACAGTTCGATGACCATATAAAAGGTATGCATAAGGAAAAAGGAAAATATGAAAAAGAATATTCTTTTATAGTATCATTATACAGACCAAAAAGTGAGCTACGCAGACTGCATAGCATGCTACGCAGACCACATAAGGGAAGTGGTTCACATGAGGATCATAGTTCTTTGGAGACTTGTTGTATGCTAGGGGCTAACTGTTCACATGAGGCCAACCATTTGTGGAATGACATGGTGATTTTGGATTCCCTAAAGGGTTATTTTTTATGGATGACATCAACCATGCATAGGATAAAGTCGCTATACGGGCTGCATAACAGTTCACAGTGAAGGCTATACCACATTAATGTTCAGGGTAAATCAAATTAGTATGTTTTAAATAACTTGTTTTCCTATATAAATAACTCTAATAAGATCATTAGTTTTAAAGAGAATTTTATTGGATGATATTATCACTGTTGGAAGAATTCAGGTATGTACAAAAGGGTTCATGAGGGAGAATTCCATGATAGAGGAGAATTTCACGAGGGAGAATTTTGTGAAGGATAGTAGTTCCTGGGGATGCCTTCCATGGAAGGAGGGGTTGTCCATTGATGAAATGTTTGTCTGTGGGAATTAAAGGTTTCCTATGGAAGTAGGGGAATCTCGCATAATAAAAGGAGGTCCATGGAAGAGGAGAAAGTTTGAGGAAGAAGAGGTAGTCTGTGGAAGTGGGGGAAGTACATAAAAAAAGAAGTGGTCTGCAAATCACTTTCACCATGTAGTGTAACTCAGTATATTGAGGATACATGAAATTTTTAGGGAAAGTAGGATTGTTTGTGAATGATTCAATGAAGTTCTAAAAGGAACTAAAATAGTTTACAAAATTTATTTTTGCACACTAACAATAAGTTGAAAAGTGGGATTTTCATATTGAGAAATGAGACATGGAAGTCAAACTCGGAAATAAAACTAAGTATCATTACAATGCCTGGGAATTTATTACAAAATATTCCGTAAGAAAGTGAAGATTTTTTTAAGTATCATATTTTTGAATGTTGATCAAGCATTATAGTATCATGCTTGTTAAAAATAATTGTATTACATATTTTCTTCTAGAAAAATCACATGTTGTATTGGATTGTTTAGAAAGTTTTACACGAGTGTAGGGGAATATCCTACTCATTTTAATCCACATAAAAGGATTGTTTTCTATTGTATTGTGTGATATTGGATTTTTTTCCAAACCATACTAAGGATGTAGTTGCTCTTATTGTGTAGTGAACCTTGTAAATTCTTGTTTTCCACTGGATGTGTGTCTGAATTATTTTTATGGGGGAAGTAAATCTTTAGTAGGAGTTGAAGGTTGTTTCATTTTAATGGAAACATTAAATATGAATATATTGAGGATTCAACCCTCCCCCTCTCAGTTATACTTGACTATTAACTGGGAATCTTCACAAACAAAAAAACATTTAATAATGATTTAAGTCCATGATATCTCTCATGATGAATCCCAAAATATAAAATACAATATATCATAGTAATTTATCAATTTTTTGAGTCATTTAATTTATAAATTAATGGTTCAATGAAAATAAATAAACTCTATAATGATTAACATACTAATTCAAATCAGATATAGTAAATTATTTAAAATAATGATTATTCTAAAAACAATATATTTTTTATCTTATGATTAAGAATGATTAGGTTTGTTATGATATTACTTATGTGATTTTAATACCTTAGATTAATTTGAAGCAATAATATCTTAATTTTTTCAATTATTTTGAAGAAAAAAATTATCTGAAATATGATTTATTAAATTTTAATATTATATATAGATAAATATCAAGGATACCATAACAACCATAATCCTCCTTTATCCTGTTTTTTGTTTTTCATTTATTATTACTTTTGAAAAACAATTAATAGAGAATGATGTATATTAAATTATCAGAATATTATATTCATTTAAAATCATTCTATCATAAAGAAACTCAATCTTCAATTATGTACCAATCTTTATAATCTTAATTTGCTACCCTTTAAGAAAAATACTTACTCATGATCTATAGAGAATATATCAAAGATATATATATCACATTAATGGAACTAAAAAGATTAAATAAGAGTAAAATATCAATATAATTATCCTATATAATTAACAGACTCTTCTTTTTGTAAAACCTTGTTACAAGTCTTCGACACTATATTTCCAAACATTTTATCTCTCTCTAGAAATTATATTCTGTTAAAATTATTTCAAGGATTGTATCATCAATTCAATACATACTATCTATAAAGTAATGATGTAATAATAAATATTTTTCCACAAATACTAGATCTTCATATCCCTGAATATCTTCCCTTCATCATCCTGTTATTTTATTTTTGAAAATAAATTTCTTCAATAATTATTTCATTATCCTATAGTGATCAAACATTAAAAATTATCTGCTAAATTACTTTTACAAGTATTTAAATTAATAATTCATGTATTTAAATTCATTAAATATATTTATTCTCTAGTGTAACATCATCTTTAATTGGATACATTGTGGTAGTTAGTGCATTATAGTAAGAATAATTTAGTGTATTTCTATCCATTACTCTATATCCATTATTATATATTTGGTTATGTGACTCCATTAAATTCATTCTTTTGCAAAATTCATCTCATAGTTACAATTCCATTATGAAACAAAATGTTCTTCCCCAGAATATAATATACTGACTCACATGAGTATAACGGCAAATAAATTTCTTTATGTTGTAATATTTTCTATGAACTACATCTTTGAACATTCAAATAACCATAATGAAATGTAATTGTATTGTGGAATTATTTTTCTTTCATTGTACGAATAATTTAAAACACATCCAAATTCATCTAAAATCACAATTGTTCCATAAACCATTAAATACACATTTAATAATTGAGTAATGAGCTTATTTAATAATCAAAATTTAAAAAAACAATTTATAAAAACAATTTTTTTCAAATTTATCCACACATGAACTTTTTTTATTCTAACAATAAGTCTCAACATTCAATCATAGAGAAAATCCATCATTCGCAAGATTTAAACATCATTACCACCAAACTCAATGAAATACCAATTAGGAAAAAACTTTTAATAATGATAATAATTTTTCCCACTCCTCACATATAAAGAAAATCAATCAGCCTTGTATTTTACGTCTTCTCAAAATCTTTATTATGTATTTAATATTTTATTCCTTTAATCTATATATTTTAACCTTTCATTAATATCAATTCTCATTTTTGGACAAAATTATTAAAAATAATTTGACTTATCACTCAAGAATAATATATTTATATTTATAACAAATTATTAAGTAAATTTATTATTTATAAAAGATAAGAATGAAAATAAATCTCTATATTTAGAAAAAATAAGTAATAATCAAGATAATTTTAAAAAGGAGAATTTTTATGTTATGTTTGGGTGGGTATTGTTGTTAAAATTTCAATGTCTTTATAAAGAGGATTTTTATTTTAGTCTAATATAGTATTTTAGTTAAAATTCAATGAAAATTTGGCACTCATTACCATTTATAAAAAATTTCATCCATTAAAAACATATTTTATTTTTATCCCATGGGATCTCAAATCTAAGTATTTAAAAAAATAAAAGATTATCCCTAAATTATTTATATTTACATTTTTTTTATTTTTCTTTTTTAGTTAAACTATGTAAATAAAATGTTAACCAAATATTAAAAATTTCTCCCATTTCCAATAACAACCCCTCATACTCTCTTAACTAAAATATACTTCTTCCCAAATGAAATAATGAAATATCCCATTATTTAATACATAGATAGGATGCAATCATGTGAAATACAATGATATAGGAATTAAAGGAAATAAGAGGATTATGACAGGGTAAAATATTTGTGTTTACCTAATGTATAAGGGTTACAAAATTATTAATCACCTAAACATTTTTAAAATTAATTTAGTCATAATTTTTTAAAATGAATCAAGGAATGATATAGTAGAATTTTTAACCATTAATTATATCTTAAAATTATATATTAAAAAACAAGGCTTTTAAGGGTTTAGAATACATCTAAATATTGATAATTTAAAACATTAAATAATCACCCAGGTAATGATTAAAAACTATAAATCAATTGAATTTTTTTAGAGATTTTAAAATTTTAATTTTTCAGAAAAATCATCGATACGAATTAATAAACATACCAAGAAAATGATCAATAAAATCAACATTATCGTGATTATATTGACTCATTCACCAACAATAATACTCATTTTACATAAAAAATGAAAATTAAAACAAGATCCTATGGTATTTTTAAAAAACTATTCCTCCAAGATCATATAATAAAAATGGATCAAATGGTGTCCAAATATTCCTACCCAATAATTTAATTAAAAAATATCATCAATTTCTAACTAATATAGGTGAGTTACATATATTTTTTATGAAAAATTATTAAATTGATAATTTATAAATCCAAACAAGGAAAGAGTTGGAACATTTGACCCTAGTTTATGTAATCATTTCATCCAAATAATAATTATTTTTCTAGAAAATTTTTTTTATACATATTAGTATCAATATATCTATTGAAATTATATAAAAAATAATTTTATCACTTATGTAAATTATTTATAAATTATAATGTAAAAATGATATTTAAATGAATTTTAAAAAGGATTTACCATTGAAATTTTCATATAAATTTCATAAAATTAAAAAATACATTAGAAAAGGTATAGTAAAATTATCTCAAGAAAAATAATAAAAGGCCATGTTAGTATAATAAAATTCAAAAACATAAAAATTAATCAAAAAATATATTTCAAAATTAAAACCCTCATAATATTTCTAATAAGAAATTATACCCTCTAACTCTCGAATACATATCCCATCTTCATTATATATATGATTATCAACCAATAAATTCTCCAAACACCCTTAAATTATATTCCTCTATAGCATAAAAATATTCTACATCTGTGAGAGTTATGGTAGTAGGTGTTATTGGCCCTACATTATTTGTGACCAAGTTGTGTCTCCTATAGTGTTAATCTAAAATAATCATCCTCTATATGAGTAGGATTTTGTATAGTCCCCTACAATGGTTTCTTTTGTGAAACATGATCAGTGGATGTTGTTTTGTCAAAGTAATGGGGTTTAGAAGATACATATATGGTGGGAACTCACTCTATTGTAAAATTTCTATGTTGTTCATACACTATCTCATATAGTATCTCTAACTCTATCACATTCATCACCCTAATGTCAAGGTTGTTTTTTATCTTAACAAAGGATTTATAAATGGTATTTAATTTTGGGAATGAACTAATATCCCTTCCCAATTATTTTATAAAGAACCACATTTTTTATATTACTATAATAAAGAAAGAGTAACTTGAATGGGTGGTTTATTTAAAGGAATTTCATTTATAGTGGTGGTGGGGGTTTGGAATAGGCTTCATATTACATAGAATTTGGTAGTGTTTGTAAATTTAGTTTAGGTATGACATGGGCTGGGATCATCGAAGGTCATCATAACTCAGGTGAGGAAGGTGGGTTATATGTCATTATATTGGGGGGTATTAGTGGTGGATCAAATCAAATTTCAAAATTATCACATGTGAATCCCATGATTTATCTAATAAAACCCCTATTAAATAGTAAAAAATAATATTTAGAATCTTATGTTGTGAAATTGGTATTAGGGGATGGTGTAGTGTGCATTAAATCCTTAATAAAATGTGTGGTTCTATGCAAGGATGAATCATGGGACTGATAATACCCATCATATTTGTGTTCCTCAATATATAAATCATACCAAACATATATTTCTACTTATTTTTTAGATTAGTCCCACCCTGGTTAAGAATAAGGGTTAATAGTTTACACATTATCCAATAATGTAATGGGAAATAATCCTTAAATACTCCAAACTAATTATAAAAATTTGTGAAAAAATTGTGAACCATCATTAAGCATTAATTTTTTCCACCAATCTAATAAAATTGGTGCAAAAAATTATTAGTTATTTTCATATTATTATTCAATTAAGAATGAGGATGTTAATTTTTTTGGCACTACCTTTACTATCACCTTTTCTATACAAGAGTTAATAATTTCCTAATGATGTATATGAAGCATGAAATATTAAGTTTTATGCTTCTGATCTTAGAAAAGTCTTATGTTATGGTGAGGTCATTATTTATATCCCACACTTATTAATTTCTTTCGACATTGTTTGATCCAAGATAATCTAGAAATACTCATTGTTATAAAAAATCAACACTATAGACTTTAATTCCCACACAAAACTCATAAAATTTCATTTTCTAATATGTATTTACCAATTAAGACTAAAATCCAAAAAATTTATATAAAATTTGGATTAAAATTATACCATACAGTCTTCTAAATATTTTTATCACAATGAAAATATATTTTTAAGTTTAACGAAATAAGGGATGTGAGTTTTGGATCATCTATTTCAATGTCAACAAATTTATCCATATAATGTACCTTTATTATTATCATATTTTTTCTAGATAAGTTATCTATCAATGGAATATTGGATATGTCCTCTAATCAAGGGAATGAGTGAAAGTTAGATTAGATTTAATTAGATCAAGATAATGAGTTTGGAATGGGTGGGTAACCTACGGTTTTTAATATCATTAGGTTATATGATGTGATGTTTAAATTGATTGTCTTCGGAATTTATAGTTTTTAATTATTTTCATGCTGAAAAGGTATTTTTAAGGGTATATCCACTAGTTTTTTCTATTGGGAGGAAGATAAAAGTTTTTCTGGTGTCCCATGTCCTATGGGAAAGAGTGGGTGATGATTCATCTATTAGGGGTTGGTTAGATAGGTTGTTTGGGGGTATTGGTAATGAATATTCTAGTTTAGTTACAGATTAGTGAAATATTGGGATTTTATGGGATGGTGTAATGGTTAGGGAGTGAAATACTAAATGAAATGATAGAAATAAACTAGGTTGGGGTAAGAATCACTACATTGTTGATTTAAACTATAGAAATCAAATAGAGCGAGGCAGAGGCTTGAGATTATAGAGGATCATTCATTCTCCATCAGAAAAGAAAATCAAAATTAATGGTTAGTGTTAAGGTTTATAAAGGGTTATTTGGAACTATGGAATAATGTAGTACATTGTACAATGGTCATCCAAGGAAGAGTCATAGTTATTTTTTTCTTTACTTACATATAAAACATATGGTATACACAATCATTTTGAAAAAGTTTTTATGTAATTTTAGTAATTTTGAACTATAAATTTTTTATAATATAATAAATAAATATAATGGTATGATCTATTTATGGTTATGTACATTAGAAAGATTTTGTAAAAGGTAGTTCCATATAGTTTGAACGTTTTGGAAATATTTCATCCCCTAATGTCCCATTTTTTATTTTTTTACCCATTACTAGGGATTTTTTAATTCATAGTACATAAGGAAAAGCATACCTTGAAAATCCAATCATGGTAATCATCCAAGCATTGTTTTTTACAATAAAGGATGGATCCTTAATCTTTTTAAAATCCAATAGTATATGAGGATACACTCATACCACAAAAAAGGACCTCTTCCATTAAGACAATAAATATCTTGGTAATATAAAAACAATAGAAAAAAATATATTAATTATACCTTGGTTATATAGCTCCACTTATATAAGAATATTGTGGAGTATATGTGTTATATCATACTCTATATTTCTCCAACACACATAATAAAAAGTGGTTATAAAAATGTTTTTCATGATGTATAACCAATATCATTGTGGTTCTAAAACTCAAGAAGATATTCTTATTCAAAAAAAACACTACATTTTCTTTATTAGTATAATTTTATTTCATTTTAACCCATTTTTTAAATAATCAATATAAAAATGATATAATCATTTTTAAATGGATTGGGAAAGGGACCCATGAAATCAATTCACCAAATAAAAAATACCACAACATCTATGTTTCTGACACTTTCGTTGGGGCGCGCGCATCCGTCTACTTGAGTATGAAAGGTGTGGTTTTGTTTCCCCACATTCCCACTTTCCAAAGGTGGTCAGCATTCATCGCTTGTTCAGGGATTTTTTCTCCTTGATCGAAATAGGATGATGGGATGTTGGTTCTTCCTTCCGTGGATTACTCCACGAAACTCATCACCTAGTCTGGGTCTCCCTTATATATTTAAGACGTTGTTCATGAAACTCTTCCTCATGCCATATCTTCATGTACACATGCTAATTACAATTCTTCTATCGGGACATTCCAAAGGGTCTGGTTTGGTCAGCAACCTTCGGTCCGGGGAGTAGTCACGTTGGACATCACTAGTGTGTCTGGACACTGGGACTATGATGTGTCTTGATTTCTTCATCTTAATATAGGGCTTCTCGAGGGTATAGAATCCTGAGGCATCCCACGTCGAACGTGGGTAATCATATGTCGTAGGCATGTATCTGAGGTTTTCATCATCTTTCCATGTTTAAAATAGTGTATGCCACGAGTATAACATCTAGCGGAGACTGATTATACTGATTATAACACTGATTAAAGTGGATCATATGGGTGTAACCTATAGTGGGAACATTTGTATAGGGGGGTGAGTTGGCATTATGTAACACCCCAAGCTTCTACGGTACGCTTCTCTTTGAATAATGTGATAGCGTGTGTTGTACGCAACATCGAGTTCTAACACACCATAACCAATCAAACTAGCAGTTATGAATAGTAATACCTACTTTTTGAAACTATATATATTTTATATTTCAAAATGGACTTCATTTTTGGATTCAGAATATCGAATTTAGCCTAAGGTGAAATTTTGGTACTTTTCGGATAACTTTAATATTTTGATGAATAGTGAAAATTACTAAATTTTAATTAAAAACAACTTTTTTAATCAAAATAATTAATAGTGACAAATAATGAATTTGAGAGGTTTTAAAGTATATTTATAATATATTTTTTACCATTTAATACAATTTTGGTCATTGGACATAATTTTACAATTAAACCGGACATAAACAAGTGTCAATCTTTTGGTAGTTATTATCTCTTAAAAACACGCTTTTTATTTTAACAACGGGAATTAATTTTAAATTAATTTATGCCACTTCTTTGTTTTGAATTTGGAAAAATGTATTCCATATTTGTAATCAAGATGTTTAAATTGTGTAAATAGGTAACTTTTATTTTTAGACATTTTGAATAATTACTTCGGTAAATATTTTATTTACCATGGTTAAGGGTAAATCCGGTAAATAAGGGTTAAAAAATAATATTATAATAATATAAATTACCCTAAAACGTGTCCTAGCCTTATTGGTTGATACATGTTCGACCATAGGCATATTTGGGTCGATTTTGGGACCCCATGGAGCCACTTGTAGGTGATAGGGACACTTAATTTTAATTAAGTTAAAATGAATACAAAAATGACACAAGCATATGTCTTTTAGAAAAACAATTTTTACATAGGGTTATATATGTTGGATTTTCGACTATAAATATTAATTAAAAATATAAAAATATTTCCTACATAATGATATTTTATTTATAATTTTTAGAGATTACATAATTTAATTTATTTATGACACAATGATGATGCAATAATTACCATAATAGTGAAAAATTAAAATAATTGATATTATAAATACCCAAATAAATATAATTTGAGACTTTTAATGAATTAAACTAATTTTCTAGGATAATATGACATATTAGGATTGATTTAATTGACTTTTTGGAAGTAATAATTCTGTTATAAGTTTCACAAAAATCAACTATTGAATAGTGTCAAAATTGACATAAAATACTTTTTAAAACAAATATTATATTATTAATAGATATTAAATTCCTAAAAATCAAAGTTTCGGCCAAGAGACTTATATCATGATAGGTGTATCATTAATGGACCACTATGGGGTCTCTTGTATCTATATAGTAAGTTTATTAACCATATAATATAAATATACAAAGAGACATTGTAAAAGTGAAACTAATTAACTTAGAGTTAATACTTAGAGATAAGGTTAATATAAGTACCCAAACCTGTCTAAATTATATTGATTGAATGATTTTAGACCTATCCCCACCTTAAAAATTGAATTATAAACTTTGGATCCATTATAAACTGAATATGAATTTATTATAAATTAATATTTCAAGCTTTTCCAAAGGTGCCCCTCACCCCTCTTATAAAAGGGCACTGCTCCTTCTCATTTCTTCACACCTTCAAAGCCTTTTGGTTCGGCCAAAATCTACCCAAATACTCTCCCAACTTCCCTCACTACAACCTAGAGGCCTTATTTTGATCATAATGCCAACCTAAGGAGCCCTTTTGATCAAATCAAAAGGAAGAACCCGAAGAAGAGGTAATGATTTCACCACCCTTTTCCAAGTTCCTTTCTTATTCCACTTATTCTTCCTTTATTGTTACCATTATAAAATAATAACTCCAGTATAATATATATAATTTTATGTTATTATAAATATGGTAAAACCATATTCAGTATTCTATCCATCCTTTGAATAACATGTCACCATACGTGTGTACGTACGGCTTACCGTCTCCACGTCGTGGTATAATTGTTATTCAATAAATTATTATTTGGATGGGTATAATAATGATGTGTAATTCATGTAAATAATAAATTTAAAATGAAAATTATTATGTATATATGATATACCATCCATTTATATATTATTTTAATATCAAAATAATGATATTGTCGCTCGTGCGTACGTACGGACTACCGTATCCACGAACGCGATGAGATTGATTCTCCATCGTATCCATTCAAGTATAATTATCATTTGATGATTTAAAAATAATGTTTAAGGACTTGATATCATTCTTTATATGAATAATATACAACCTATCCATGACAAACATGGCTTATGTAACAAAACATATAAAAGAAAATGAGTAAGTTAACACCTGAAACGACGATAATACTAAGCTTTATTAACAAAGCAATGTTAAAAGATCATATATGATATCATATGAATGTATATGATTATTTTATAATTTAATAACAATTATTTCACTATTATACATAAGGTTAACATACCCCAACCAAGGAAAATTACAAGTTAAGGGTTATTTCACAATCTCTTCATTATCCGAGGTTGTTTATACGTAATAATCTACTGGGATCTCTTTATCATCCACATCCATGTTTCTTAAAAATGTATTTAAAAACATTTTTACCATTTAAAAGAATATGGTTTAAAGTCATTTATACCATTTTTTTACTTTTTATAAGATTTTTGTTAAGGAATCTTTCCGTCATTTTCCAAACAAGGTGTATAGCATCCCGTCTTTTTATAACATAAACTTTCATTACATTACACAAAACTGAGGATCTTTAAGGTTTAGTGTCTTGGAAACCAGGAACATAATACATGAAAAAAACATAACACATTCTTCCTAAACACTTGAAATGATTCTCCTTAAGTTCATCCTAGGTTCAATACTGCATCTCATAACCTGGGGACATACATCAAAGGAAAGGGTGAGCAGAAGGCCCAGTAAGGGAAACAAGTGAAACATTTTACATATGAACTTGAGTTACATCAATAAAGTCATGAAAAGAACTTTAAGGCATGAGAATGAAATCATGGGGCATATCATAATAAAAATAAAATTTTTCATAACTTGAAGATGTGGCTACAACATTTAATATTGTCAATCGTTTCGTTTCACCAAGGTCCATCCCCAAGGTGTCGTTAAAAATTACCAAGGTTATTCACTAAGGCATCGTTAAAAATGGTCATCTCTAGAGATTAAGTCTTTACCCAATGCATTGGAGCGCTATCTGGGCGCACCCTTGACATGTCTTTATTATCATTTGAGCCACATATATCATCAATAATTTCATAAACCACCCATATAGCATAAAAGAAATGGGTTTCATTTCATAATCATAACGTTTTAAAAATTGCTTTAAAGACATGGTCTTTATGTCACTTTAAACCCACAGAAAAGGGAAAGAAGGTTTCATGTATGTAAATCCTAGAATTTAAAATAGAAAATTTTGATATACATGTGAATACCCCTGTATAAATAAGGGATTTGAGTATTCACTTAATAACATAAAATATCTTTAGAAAAAAAGAGAGAGACATTTTGAGACGAAAATTCTGCAGCATAACGGCTATGTTACAATGTTTTAAGAAAACATTGAAAAGAGAGGGGACATGGGTCAAACATTCATAAATGACCCATAAAACAGTAGAGGGAAATAAAATAAGGGATTTAAGAATATGGAAATTAAATTTGAAAATATACCATATGAAATGAAGAACATGAAAGGAAGACAAAAATAAGATTTCTCTTATGAAAATTCGGCAGCCTAACAGCGTTACATAAACTTCCACCAAAAATGAATTGATGAGATCAAATAGAGTCTCTCATCATATGAACATAAAAGATCAGTATGATAGATATAGATATCATACCCCAAAATAATAAAAAGGAACTTTCAAGACATGTCATGGAATTAGATCTTTGAAAAGGGAGAAAGGTGCAAGGACCACTTAAAAATTCAACAGCCTAACGATGCCACTAAAACATCAAAATACTGAATTGAAGCGATCAAATGGGGTCTCTCATCATATGGTCATAAAATATCAGTATGATAGATATAGAGATCATACCCCAACATAACAAAAAGGAACTTGAAATAATTGACATGAAAGTAGAACTTCAAAACGAGAAGGGCGAATAACCACTTAAAAATTCGGCAGCCTAATGACGCCACTTAAAACTTCAAAATACTGAATTGAAGAGATCAAATTGGGTCTCTCATCATATTTTCATAAAAGATCAGTATGATAGATATAGAGATCATACCCCAAAATAACAAAAAGGAACTTGAAAGAATTGACATGAAAGTAGAACTTCAAAACGAGAAGGGTGAAGAACCACTTAAAAATTCGGCAGCCTAACGACGACACTTAAAACTTCAAAATACTGAATTGAAGAGATCAAATGGGGTCTCTCATCATATGATCATAAAAGATCAGTTTGATAAATTTAGAGATCATACCCCAACATAATAAAAAGGAACTTGAAATAATTTACATGAAAATAGATCTTGAAAAATGAGAAGGGAGAAAGAATCCGTTACAAAAATTTGGCAGCCTAACGGCGCCACTTAAAACTTCATAAAACGAAATAATGAGAGTAATAGGGGATCTCTAATTATGGGAACCTGAAAAGGGCAGCAAGAGGGGTATAAAAGAACACCCTTTAACATAATAACATGGAGCATAAAAGAAATTACATAAAAGAGATTTCTTGAAAAGAAAGAGAGAGATTAGATCCCTAACCTTAAAACGTAACTCTTAAAACTCAATGGTTTGGGTCTTGAGGGCTTGGGGAACCTTGGGAGGACTCCTTGGGAGGTAATGGGACCATAAATTCGTTGGGGGAGAGTGGGGAGTCGAAATGGATGAGAGGATGGCTTGGTATTTATAGGAAAAGTGAGGGGACAAGGCATTAATGGCCAAGGGACACCTCAAAAGTGCTTTTCTCAAAACTATGTGCTCTCCCTTGGCATTTACCATGGAGTTAGGCCACATGGGGCCCCCAAAACAATATTTCATCAACCTTGGCCGGCCAACCCTTAAAATATCTCATGACATCATCATGACACAGTTATGATGTCATTAAACATACTGAAACCCTAAAACTATATTTTTACTATTCACTGAAAATTCAACTTTCTTAGAAAGATCCAAAAATTTCACCTTAACCAAATATCAATGCTCTGATTTCAAAAATGAACTCCATTTTATAAAAATAATTTTCTAATTATTTTTAATTTAATTTTTAAATAAATACACTATTCACCAAAAATTCATTTTTTTTCAGAAAAATCCCCAAAAATTACCATAACATAATATCGACACTCTGAGTTCAAAAATGAAATCCATTTTATAAAAATAATTTTCTAAATATTTTTAATTAAATTTCTAATTAAAAAAACACTATTCACCCGAAAAAATATAATACTTGAATAATAATTTATGAAACTGTTATTTACCCATTTTATTGAATCTCATTACTTAATCTAGGTGTCTAAATTATATTGAAACTTTCTTTTAGTGACATTACTAATCCATTTAGTCACATTACTAATCCTAAGCATAAAATCACTATTCATAATTTACTATTCATCAATAATAAAGTTGGCCTTATTGGACTCAAAATTTTGTACTGAACATAATTGTAGAAGAAAATTTTTTGAAAATCATTACACATTTTTATTTATTTAAGGTTTACATAAACATTTTTAAAATATCCTTTTTCTAAAATTCATCAAAAATATGCATACTATATTTATCCGGACATTTGAAAATTCATAAACTTCAACATAAGAAGAAATCCCAATTTTTATTTAAAACAAAGGATTACACAAGGCAGTTACGGTCTCCTTACATAGCCCCTTATCACACCAGCATACGACCTAAGTGTAAGGTGTACTAAGGTGAGAGAATCTGGGGGAGGCTCAGCCAACATCGCACGAGTAGTAATTTCTATTAGTTTGAACTTCTCGCAAAGGCGATTCCGTTCTAGCTTCACACGATGAAGTTCGGCTTGGGTTTGGTCTAGAGCAAAGCCCAGTGGTGCTACCTCCTTCCCAAGTTCTGTTAGATGGGCTTCGATCGGTCCAAGACTACTAGGTGAGGCCATCAAATCTTCTTTCTATATTAATTAACCAATATTGCTTGTATTTAGAGACAATATTCAAAACGTTTAGTTTCCAGCGGTCATATTGACCAATGGTCAAATAACAGTCAAAACCCAACAGTCTCATTTTAATTATACTCATGTTATCAAATGAAACATTTTTGTTGAGTATAAAAATAAAATAACACATAAAATTAGGAAACAAGATTTATTCAAAATTTCTGGTCGTTACAATCTTCCCCCCTTAAGAAATTGCATCCTCGCAATTTTTAAAATTGGGTTTTGAAATTTCATTGAAAGTCCCACATCGGAAAAGGAGTCAGTAAAATTATTACTTTAAAATAAAGAAAGGGAAGTAAAAAGGTCACCCGAGTTAACCCATACTAGGATCCCATGTAAGAAAACATGAACATGGAAGAAAAAAAACAAAGGGTCAAGTTCTGGGGGAGAGTGATAGAAAACATGATTAGGAGAAAGTTAACCATAAGAAAATCCCAAACTTATGATGTGTGTAAACGGTCTTTGATTACCTAGTAGGAAACGTAAACCAACAACATTTTTGTTTTACGTTCCATTTCATAATTTTGAGGAATTCATTTACTACATAGAAACATAAGAAAATAAACTTACCTTCATGTAGAGTTTCATCCTTTAATAAGTTTCTTCCCAAACATAATCTTTTCTCCAAACGATGAGCATTCAAAAACACTTGGTCTCATCAAAAAACAAGAATCATCTTCTAGAGAATCACATAATCCACAAAAGATTAACCATCTATTTCATCTATCTTTAAACATTATCCCAAAAACAGAAAGGGTAAGGTAAAACAACTCTTCAAAAAGAAATAATCCCATAGGAATGGAAACTACTTTTAAATCTTCAAAGTTCCATGGTACTACCCAGAGTTCATCATAGACCATTCCGTAAATAACTGTCCTTAAAAATCCTCAAAATAAACCAAACTAAGATTGAAACCCAAATACAAGAAGGATTTGATAACATAGTCTTCCAAGGTAAACTTTATCATTCATCTCCAAACAACATCAACCACTCCTAACATCTTATAACAAAAGTAACTAACCTAAACATTTTTACCCCAAGATAGGTTAATCATTTCCATAAGTAACCTAAATTACTATAAGTCCGCCTTAAATTCATCGATTCTTCAAAATATAAGTCAACCTTACTTCTCAATGAAAATAACGTAGTAATCTATTTAACTCGATCATATAGGGTCCCCAAAATAGTGAACGTATTTCAAAATAACAATCATTTTTTAATCCCCTAATCACCTCTTTCATATTAATATGGTAATCATCACATTTCTTATCACATTGGTTGTTGGGACATGTTCTTCCATTTCCCGCCATTAACTACGAAAACAAAGTACAATTAGGGGATTTAATACTTAGCCAATAATCATGAAAAGGAACTTAACGCATATAAGGATAACTTGTAGAAGAAAAGTATACCCTAACTTGTGATCCCCTAGATTTCAAACTAGGTTATCCATGATCATATATCCTTATGTGAATCTTTATTTTTATTTTATCTTTGTTCCTTTAATAGTGGTTCATACTAAGCTTATGAATTTACCAAAGCATATCCCCCAGGAGTGTCGTAACCAAGAGTGCAGCAAGACCCGTTGTCGTGTACCAGTTCCCGTTCTAGTCTAGCTCAAAGTAGTGTTTTCAGGTTTTACCCCTATGTACATCTGTGCCAGAGCCACCTCTACCAGCTCGTATCCAGACAGGGATGTATTTGATTGGCAACCCATTACTCAATACTCACCAAAATACCAGGAAGATTTCCTATATATAAACTTTTCTATAGGCTTCTTCCTAAAGTTTTAAATTCCTAATTTCCACAAATAACTAAACCATCCTTTGATACCAACTATAGCATCCTGTCTTTTTATAACATAAACTTTCATTACATTACACAAAACTGAGGATCTTTAAGGTTTAGTGTCTTGGAAACCAGGAACATAATACATGAAAACAACATAACACATTCTTCTTAAACACTTGAAAGGATTCTCCATAAGTTCATCCTAGGTTCATTACTGCATCTCATAACCTGGGGACATACATCAAAGGAAAGGGTGATCAGAAGGCCCAGTAAGGGAAACAAGTGAAACATTTTACATATGAACTTGAGTTACATCAATAAAGTCATGAAAAGAACTTTAAGGCATGAGAATGAAATCATGAGGCATATCATAATAAAAATAACATTTTTCATAACTTGAAGATGTGGCTACAACATTTAATATTGACAATCGTTTCGTTTCACCAAGGTCCATCCCCAAGGTGTCGTTAAAAATTAGCAAGGTTATTCACCAAGGCGTCGTTAAAAATGGTCATCTCTAGAGATTAAGTCTTTACCCAATGCATTGGAGCGCTTTCTGGGCACACCCTTGACATGTCTTTATTATCATGGGAGCCACATATATCATCAATAATTTCATAAACCACCCATATAGCATAAAATAAATGGGTTTCATTTCATAATCATAACGTTTTAAAAACTGCTTTAAAGACATGATCTTTATGTCACTTTAAACCCACGGAAAAGGGAAAGTGGGTTTCATGTATGTAAATCCCAGAATTTAAAATTGAACATTTTGATATACATGTGAATACCCCTGTATAAATAAGGGCTTTGAGTATTCACTTAATAACATAAAATATCTTTAGAAAAAAGAGAGAGACATTTTGAGACGAAAATTCTGCAGCATAACGGCTATGTTACAAGGTTTTTAGATTACATTGAAAAGAGAGGGGACATGGGTCAAACATTCATAAATGACCCACAAAACAGTAGAGGGACAGAATATAAGGGATTTAAGAACATGGTAATTAAATTTGAAAATATACCATATGAAATGAAGAACATGAAAGGAAGACAAAAATAAGATTTCTCTTATGAAAATTCGGCAGCCTAACAGCGTTACATAAACTTCAACCAAAAATGAATTGATGAGATCAAATAGGGTCTCTCATCATATGAACATAAAATATCAGTATGATAGATATAGAGATAATACCCCAAAATAATAAAAAGGAACTTGCAAGACATGTCATGGAATTAGAACTTTGAAAAGGGAGAAAGGTGCAAGGACTACTTAAAAATTCAGCAGCCTAACGACGCCACTAAAACATCAAAATATTGAATTGAAGAGATCAAATGGGGTCTCTCATCATATGGTCATAAAAGATCAGTATGATAGATATAGATATCATACCCCAACATAACAAAAATGAACTTGAAATAATTGACATGAAAGTAGAACTTCAAAACGAGAAGGGTGAAGAACCACTTAAAAATACGACAGCCTAACGGCACCACTTAAAACTTCAAAATACTGAATTGAAGAGATCAAATGGGGTCTCTCGTCATATGGTCATAAAAGATCAGTATGATAGATATAGAGATCATACCCCAACATAACAAAAATTAACTTGAAATAATTGACATGAAAGTAGAACTTCAAAATGAGAAGGGTGAAGAACCACTTACAAATTCGGCAGCCTAACGGTGCCACTTAAAACTTCAAAATACTGAATTGAAGAGATCAAATGGGGTATCTCATCATATGATAATAAAAGATCAGTATGATAAATTTAGAGATCATACCCCAACATAATAAAAAGGAACTTGAAATACTTTATAGAAATATATCTTGAAAAATGAGAAAGGGAGAAAGAATCCGTTACAAAAATTTCAGCAGCCTAACGGCGCCACTTAAAACTTCATAAAACGAAATAATGAGAGTAAGAGGGGATCTCTAATTATGGGAACATGAAAAGGGCAGTAAGAAGATTATAAAAGAACACCCTTTAACATAAGAACATGGAGCATAAAAGAAATTACATAAAAGAGATTTCTTGAAAAGAAAGAGAGAGATCAGATCCCTTACCTTAAAACGTAACTCTTAAAACTCTAAGGTTTGGGCCTTGAGGGATTGGGGAACCTTGGGAGGACTCCTTGGGAGGTAATGAGACCAGAAATTCGTTGGGGGAGAGTGGGGAGTCGAAATGGATGAGAGGATTGCTTGGTATTTATAGGGAAAGTGAGGGGACAAGGCATTAATGGCCAAGGGACACCTCAAAAGTGCTTTTCTCAAAACCATGTGCTCTCCCTTGGAATTTACCATCGAGTTAGGCCACATGGGGCCCCTAAAACAATAATTCATCACCCTTGTCTTCCCAACCCTTAAAATATCTCATGACATCATCATGACACAGTTATGATGTCATTAAACATACCGAAATCCTAAAACTGTATTTTTACTATTCACTGAAAATTCAACTTTCTCAGAAAGATCCCAAAATTTCACCTTAACCAAATATCAATGCTCTAATTTTAAAAATGAACTCCATTTTATAAAAATAATTTTCTAGTTATTTTTAATTTAATTTTTAAATAAATACACTATTCACCGAAAATTCATTTTTTTCAGAAAAATCCCCAAAAATTACCATAACATAATATCGATGCTCTGAGTTCAAAAATGAAATCCATTTTATAAAAATAATTTTCTAAATATTTTTAATTAAATTTTTAATTAAAAAAACACAATTCACCTGAAAAAATCTAATACTTGAATAATAATTTATGAAATTGTTATTTACCCATTTTATTGAATCTCATTACTTAATCTAGGTGTCTAAATTATATTAAAGCTTTCTTTGAGTGAAATTACTAATCCATTTGGTCACATTACTAATCCTAAGCGTAAAATCACTATTCATAATTTACTATTCATTAAAAAAAGTTGGTCTTATTAGACTCTAAATTTCGTACTGAACGTAATTGTAGAAGACCATTTTTTGAAAATCATTACACATTTTTATTTATTTAAGGTTTACATAAACATTTTTAAAATATCCTTTTTCTAAAATTCATCAAAAATATGCATACTATATTTATCCGGACATTTGAAAATTCATAAACTTCATCATAAGAAGAAATCCCAATTTTTATTTAAAACAAAGGATTACACAGGGCAGTTACGGTCTCCTTACATAGCCCCTTATCACACTTGTATAGGACCTAAGTGTAAGGTGTGCTAAGGTGAGATAATCTGAGAGAGGCTCGACCAACATCGCACGAGTAGTAATTTCTATTAGTTTGAACTTCTCGCAATGGCGACTCTGTTATAGCTTCACACGATGAAGTTCGGCTTGGGATTGGTTCAGAGCAAAGCCCAGTGGTGCTACCTCCTTCCCAAGTTCTGTTAGATGGGCTTCGATCAGTCCAAGACTACTAGGTGAGGCCATCGAATCTTCTTTCTATATTAATTAACCAAGATTGCTTGTATTTAGAGACAATAGTCAAAACGTTTAGTTTCTAGTGGTCATATTGACCAATGGTCAAATAACAGTCAAAACCCAACAGTCTCATTTTAATTATACTCATGTTATCAAATGAAACATTTTTGTTGAGTATAAAAATAAAATAACACATAAAATTAGGAAACAAGATTTATTCAAAATTTCGGGTCGTTACAAGGTGCTTTTTAACCTTTTCAACAGAATTAAGGTAAGAATGTTTTTTAACTTATACGGTGGGTACGGCTATTTTCCATCAAAGATTCCCTTACAAGATTATAAGAATATTTTCAATATAATATTTTATTTCATAAATATAAGACTCTTAAATGATTTCAAAATAGAAAGAGATATTTCTCTAAAAGATCTTTGATTTCATCTGTGTCAACATCCTTTGATGGATTTTACGCTTATTAGAAGTTGATTTATTATGATACAAAACTTCTATATTATATTGAAGGTTTTGTGATATGTTTGACTGTGGATGTGTTATTTTTATACCATTCATGGTTTATGATAGAAGTATTTACATTTCATATGCTAGTTTTAATATGAATGTTTATGTTATGTTTAAACCTTTTCATATGAGAATGCATTGGACTTAATATGTGACGGGTGGAGCCTGCTATAGCTCCTCGATGCATCGGTAGGTCTCATGAGACAATCTAGTGTCTTGGCACAAGGCATTGACAAAATCTTATTTGTAGTCTTGGCACGAGGCCTTGGCTATGTGGTTATGATAGTATGGAATTATGCATTCCATCATTATGAAAGTGGTTATTGATATTGCATGTGTTTATTCGATTAGTAGAATATCCATGTGAATAATTAAATGGCATTATTTCATTTTATTTTTGCTATACTATGTTGAAGTTCAAGATTAAAAGGCTTTTGTTTTAGTTATACACTGCCTTAAATGTTTGTTCTTATTTATGAAAGTTTCCGCTATATTGTTATCCTTACTGGGCATTTAAGATCACCCCTTTTCTGTGTTTTATTTTCCCCTAGATGTGAAGAAGTAATTTATGAATGACCTGTAGGGATAGTATGTGGGGATATGAGTGTGGAATATGGAGACTATATTGTTGTAGTTTTCATTTTTATGATGTAATGTAAAACTTTATGAATATATCTAGTGTTTCCAAGGCTACTAAACCAATCTGTCTTTCGAGATTTGATCTTTCTTGTGATCATGCCAATGTTATGTAATAATGCACCGACTCTGGGTAACTAGGGTCAGGGCATTAGAGTTGGTATCAGAGGAAGTTTAGTACAAACCTTGGATGCTAGATTTAGATAAACTCTGATTAGAGCATGTAGACCTAAGATTAACTTCAAGGATTAGTATAGAAGAACTTCCTAGAATTTTGGTATTGTAGAGATTTTGTGAGTTTTTTGAGAAATACATCCCTGTCTGGATACGAGCAGGTAGAGGCGGCTCTGGCACAGATGTACCTAGGGGTAAAACCAGAAAACACCGCTTTGAGCTAGACTCGAACGGGAACTGCTGCACGATAATGGGCCTTGTTGCACTCTTTGTTACGACACTCCCGGGGGATATGCTTAAGATAACTCTCATTTACTTTACAAATCATTATGAAGGGTTTATTAGTATATACTTCCTCAAAGAAAACATTCTTATGATTATGTATTATATCCATAAATAGTTCAATTTATGTTAAGTGTTTTGTAAGTATGGGATCATGTATTTAGATTCATAAACTGATCTAGTTTATACCATTGTTTAGAAATGGATCCTAGTGGAAGAAATGGAAACCGTATCAATGCACTCACTCCATGTAGGGATTTCCCTCCTGCTCAAGATAATTATAGTGGAGCTGGTGATGCAACTGGTGCCGATCAGCTAATCACCATACTGGGACAACTCACTCAGGTTATGAATAATAACCTTACCCGTATGGATCACCCTGGTCCGCAGCATGGAGGATCAATGTTAGATCGATTCATGAGGCAACAACCACCAATGTTCAATGGGAGTAAAAATCCCTTAGTAGCTGAGCAATGGATAAATTCCCTAGAGAAAATATTTCAGGCTTTGGGGAGTAGTGAAAGGGAAAAAGTTATCATGGTAGTTTACCACCTCACTGGAGATTCTGGTCAATGGTGGTCATTGATTCAAAATATGAAGGAAGATGATGAAGTATCAAATATGGAATGGAGGGAGTTCAAAGATCCTTTTTTAGAAAAATACTTTCCTCGCGACCATCGAGCAGATATGGAAAGGCAATTTCTGAGTCTGAGACAAAAGGAGGATGAGAATGTCACAAAGTATGAGTCTAACTTTACAAGGTTAGCAAGGTATGCTGGAGATTATATATGTAACCCAAGAATTAAGATTTATCATTTCTTTGATGGGTTAAAACCATTTCTCCGTCGAGTATTAGTCTCACAATCCTTCTCGTCGTACGAAGACATTGTCTCATGTGCTATCAAGACCAAAAAGGAATTCTCTAAGTCTTATGAATTTAAAGAAAAGAAAGATAAGAAGAGACCTACTGATCAATCTGGGAATGGAAATAAGGGGAACAAGGGAAAGGTTGAATATCCATCCTATGGTAAATGTGGGATGAAACACCCTGGTACTTGCTTTAAGGGAACGGGAGTCTGTTACAAGTGTGGTGAAAAAGGCCACCAAGCTCAGGATTGCAAAGGGAAGAAGGAAGCTACCAATGTTCAGTGCTACAATTGCAGGGAGATGGGGCATTATGCAAATGAATGTCCTAAGCATCAGGAGAACTTACCTCAGAAAAGGCAAAGGGATCAAGGCCAAGCTTATGCTATCACTACTGGTGAGGTAGAAGCTCTGAAAGATGTGGTGGCAGGTAATTTAATGGTTTCCTCAAGTTTAGAAAATGCATTATTTGATTCTGGATCATCGCATTGTTTCATATCTTCCTCGTTTTCTAAGAAAACTAGATTTTTTCAATTTGATTTAACAAGGGAGTTGTCAGTTAGAACTCCTAAGGGAAGTATCATTGCAACAAATTTTGTGAATTAGTCCCCTTTAGAGCACATAAATGTTCTTTATCTGCTAATCTCGTCGTCATACCTATGATTGAGTTTGATATAATCCTCGGAATGGACTGGATTCCGGACTATGATGCGAAGATTTATTGTAAGAAGAAAGAGGTTACAATTATTGATGATGATGATGATAAGGAACACCTTATCTTTAGAGCAGAATCATCACCACCTAATTCTTATCTAGATCCACCCCTAGTAGCTCAACTAAATTCAATTATTGGGGAGGAATAGAATGAAAAAACTATGGGTTAGGAAAGGAATGTTCAAATAGAGGATGTACCTGTTGTGAAAGAATATGTAGATGTATTTTCGGAAGATTTACCTGGACATCCTCCAGAACGAGAAGTTGAGTTTTCCATTGATTTAATTCCTGGATCAAGGACTATATCAAACACCCCTTATAGAATGGCCACTATAGAATTAGTTGAACTAAAGAATCCACTAGAGGAATTGAGAAATAAGGGATTTATTCGCCCTAGTGTTTCTCTATGGGGAGCCCCTGTTCTTTTTGTTAAAAAGAAAGATGGATCTATGAGGTTATGTATTGACTATAGGGAGATCAATGCTATAATGATAAAGAACAAGTATCCCCTACCTCGCATTGATGATTTATTTGACCAACTGTATGGAGCTCAATACTTTTCAAAGATTGACCTTCAATCTGGATACCATCAGTTGTGTGTGAAGAAGGAAGACATTCCGAAGACAGCATTTCGAACCAGGTACGGGCATTACGAGTTTACTATAATGCCTTTTGGATTGACTAATGCACCCTCTGTATTTATGGATTTGATGAATAGAGTTTTCAAGGAGTATCTCGATGAATTTATGGTGGTATTTATTGATGATATCTTGGTATACTCCAAAATATACGAAGATCATGAAAATCACTTGCGCATTATCTTCAAGACTCTGAGAAGACATGAATTATACGGGAAGTTTAGCAAGTGTGAATTCTGCAGTTAGGAGATTTCCTTTCTTGGCCATATTGTCTCTAAAGATGGAATCTCTCTTGATCCTTCTATGACCAAGGCAATCCAAGAATGGACAGCACCGATGAGTATAACTGAGGTACGTAGTTTTATTTGTTTAGTAGGTTATTATCGACGTTTCGTCCAGAATTTTTCCCGATTGGCTAACCCATTAATAAAGCTCACACGTAAAGGGGTTAAATTTGTTTGGACAAAAGAGTGTGAAGAATGTTTCGAAGAACTGAAGGGAAGATTAGTCAATGCTCCTATATTGAATCTACTATCGGGGAATGATGGGTTCGTTATTTATAGTGATGCATCGCAGAAAGGACTTGGTTTTGTCCTTATGCAGAATGATAGGGTTATTGCCTATGCATCACGACAGTTGAAAATTCATGAACAAAACTATCTTACTCATGATCTCGAGTTAGCAGTTGTGATCTTTACTTTGAAGATATGGAGGCACAACCTCTATGGTGAAAAATATGAGATTTATACTGATCACAAGAGTTTGAAATATTTTTTCTCACAAAAAGAACTCAACATGAGGCAAAGGAGATGGCTTGAATTACTCAAGGATTATGATTGCACGATACAATACCACCCAGGGAAAGCAAACAAGGTGGTAGATGCTTTGAGCAGAAAAGATCGGGGAGTTTTGAACAATATGATAATTGAAAGGGATCTAATTTTCATGGATCTAGTGAAGATGGACATGGGAATAACCAGGGAAGGAGAAACATCAATGCTTTTTCAAATGGTTGCCAAACCATCTTTACTAGAAAGGATTAAGAGTTCTCAGACTAATGATGGAGAATTTCAAAAGAAGATTAAAACTATGAATGATGGGAGATTGAGAGATTTTGTGTATGAAAATGGAATTTTGAAATTCGGGAAGAGGCTTTGTGTTCCCGATATACCTGATCTAAAAAGGGAATTGCTGGATGATGCTCATAGTTCCAATTTATCTATACACCCTGGTGGCACCAAAATGTATAGAGATTTGAAGGAACATTTTTTGTGGGACAACATGAAGAGGGAGATTGCTGATTTTGTGTCAAGATATATGGTTTGTCAACAAGTGAAAGCTGGAAGGCAACAGCCTGGAAGAGTTATGCAACCTCTTCCTATACCGGAGTGGAAATGGGACAATATTATGATGGATTTTGTCATGGGGCTACCAAAGACTCCTAGAAGGAACAATGCAATATGGGTTATTGTTGATCGTCTTACCAAGTCAGCACATTTTCTTGCTATAAGAGAAGATCTACCCCTAGAACGTCTAGAAAGACTATATATTAATGAAGTTGTGAGACTTCATGGAGTACCCCTATCGATTGTTTCAGATCGTGATCCCCATTTTACTTCAAGATTCTGGAAAAGTCTTCAGAAATCCCTAGATACTGAACTTCATTTGAGCACTTCTTACCACCCTCAGACAGATAGACAATCAGAAAGAACTATTCAAACCTTAGAAGACATGTTGAGATCTTGCTCACTTGACTTTCAGGGTATGTGGGATCAATATTTACCTCTGGTAGAATTTTCCTATAACAATAGCTTCCATTCGCATATTCAGATGGCACCATATGAAGCGTCATATGGAAAGAGATGTCGTACACCAACCTGTTGGGATGACGTTGGTAAAGGAAAACTAGTAGGCCCAGAACTGGTGGAGGAAACGATGGAAAAGGTGAAGGTAATCCAAAGTCACCTCAAAGCAGCTCAAAGTAGGCAGAAGAGCTATGCCGATAATCGAAGGAAGGATTTGGAATTTCAAGTCGGTGATCATGTTTTACTGAAGGTATCTCCATGGAAGGGAGTCATACGTTTTGGTAAGAAAGGTAAATTGAGTCCCAGGTACATCGAACCTTTCGAAATTCTAGAACGAATTGGGGTTGTAGCTTACCGATTGGCAATGCCGCCAAGTCTCTCCAAAGATCACGATGTGTTCCACGTATCTCTGTTGAGGAAATACATGTCTGACCCAACACATGTACTCACCTATGAGGAGTTAGAACTGGAACCCGATCTGTCTTATTGTGAAGAGCCCGTCAGGATTCTTGATATGAGAGAACAAGTACTGAGAAACCGGACGACTCGTCTGGTAAAAGTCTTGTGGAGAAACCATAAGATGGAAGAGGCAACGTGGGAACCCGAAGAACATATGATGAAGAACCAACCGAGTCATTTCATGCAAGAATATTCTAGAAATTTTGAGGACAAAATTATTTGAAGGATGAGAGAATGTAACACCTCAAGCTTCTACGGTACGCTTCGCTTTGAATAATGTTATAGCGTGTGTTGTACGCAACACCGAGTTCTAACACACCATAACCAATCAAACTAGCCGTTATGAATTGTAATACCTAATTTTTGAAATTATATATATTTTATATTTCAAAATGGACTTCATTTTTGGATTCAGAATATCTAATTTAGCCTAAGGTGAAATTTTGGTACTTTTCGGATAACTTTAATATTTTGATGAATAGTGAAAATTACTAAATTTTAATTAAAAACAACTTTCTTAATAAAAATAATTAATAGTGATAAATTATTAATTTGAGAGGTTTTAAACTATATTTATAATATATTTTTACCATTTAATACAATGTTGGTCATTGGATATAATTTTACAATTAAACCGGACATGAACAAGTGTCAATCTTTTGGTAGTTATTATCTCTTAAAAACACGCTTTTTGTTTTAACAATGGGAATTAATTTTAAATTAATTTCTTCCACTTATATGTTTTGAATTTTGAAAAATGGATTCCATATTTAGAATCAGGATGTTCAAATTGTGTAAATAGGTAACTTTTATTTTTAGACATTTTGAATAATTACTTCGGTAAATATTTTATTTACCATGGTTAAGGGTAAATCCGGTAAATAGCGTTAAACAATAATATTATAAAAATACTAAATTACCCTAAAATATTTCCTAGCCTTATTGGTTGATACATTTCGACCATAGGCATCTTTGGGTCGAATTTGGGACCCCATGGAGCCACTTGTAGGTGATAGGGATACTTAATTTTAATTAAGTTAAAATGAATACAAAAATGACACAAGCATATAGCTTTTAGCAAAACAATTTTAACATAGGGTTATATATGTTGTATTTTCGACTATAAATATTCATTATAAATATAAAAATATTTCCTACATAATGATATTTTATTTATAATTTTCAGAGATTAAATAATTTAATTTATTTTTGACACAATGATGATGCAGTAATTACCATAATAGTGAAAAATTAAAATAATTGATATTATAAATACCCAAATAAATATAATTTGAGACTTTTAATGAATTAAACTAATTTTCTAGGATAATATGACATATTAGGATTGATTTAATTGACTTTTTTCGAAGTAATAATTCTGTTATAAGTTTCACAAAAATCAACTATTGAATAGTGTCAAAATTGACATAAAAGAGTTTTTAAAACAAATATTATATTATTAATAGATATTAAATTCCTAAAAATCTAAGGTTCGGCCAAGAGACTTATATAATTATAGGTGTATCATTAATGGACCACTTGGGTATCGCTTGGATGTATATAGTATGTTTATTAACCATATAATATAAATATTCAAAGAGACATTGTACAAGTAAAACTAATTAACTTAGAGTTAATACTTAATGATAAGGTTAATATAAGTACCCAAACCTGTATAAATTATATTGGTTGAATTATGTTCAACCTATCCCCACCTTAAACTTTGAATAATCAACTTTGGAGCCATTAGAAACTGAATATGAATTTATTATAAATTAATATTTCTAGCTTTTCCAAAGGTTCCCCTGACCCCTCTTATAAAACGGCACTCCTTCTCATTTCTTCACACCTTAAAAGCATTTTGGTTTGGACAAACTCTTCCCAAATACTCTCCCAATATCCCTCAATACAACTTAGAGGCCTTAGTTTGATCATAAATCCAACCTAAGGATCCCTTTTGATCAAATAAAAAGGAAGAACCCGAAGAAGAGGTAATGATTTCACCACCCTTTTCCAAGTTCCTTTCTTCTTCCACTTCTTCTTCCTTTGTTGTTACCATTATAAAATAATAACTCCAGTATCATATATATACTGTGATGTTATTATAAATATGGTGCAACCATATTCAGTATTCTATCCATCCTTTGAATAACATGTCACCATACGTGCGTACGTACGGCTTACCGTCTCCACGTCGTGGTGTAATTGTTATTCAATAAATTATTATTTGGATGGGTATAATAATGATGTGTAATTCATGTAAATAATAAATATAACATGATAATTATTCTGTATATATGATATACCATCCATTTATATATTATTTTAATATCAAAATAATGATATTGTCGCTCGTGCATACGTACGGACTACCGTCTCCACGAACGCGATGAGATTCATTCTACATTGTATCCATTCAAGTATAATTATCATTTGATGATTTAAAAATAATGTTTAAGGACTTGATATCATTCTGTATATGAATAATATACAACCTATCCATGACAAACATGGCTTATGTAACAAAACATATAATAGAAAATGAGTAAGTTAACACCTGAAACGACGATAATACTAAGATATTATTAACAAAGCAATGTTAAAAGATCATATATGATATCATATGAATGTATATGATTCTTGTATAATTTAATAACAATTATTTCACTATCATACAGGAGGATAACCTACCCCAACCAAGGAAAAGTACAAGGTAAAGGTTATTTCACAATCTCTTCATTATCCGAGGTTGTTTATACGTAATAATCTACTGGGATCCCATTATAATCCACATCCATGTTTCTTAAAAATGTTTTTAAAAATATTTTTACCATTTAAAAGAATATGGGTTAAAGTCACTTATACCCTTTGTTTGAATTTTTATAAGAGTTTTGTTAAGGAATCTTTCCATCATTTTCAAAACAAGGTGCTTTTTAACCTTTTCGACAGAATTAAGGTAAGAATGTTTTTTAACTTATACGGCGGGTACGGCTATTTTCCGTCGAAGCTTCCCTTACAATCTTATAAGAAAATTCTCAAAGAAAATGTTTTATTTCATAAAAATAAGACTCTTAAATGATTTCAAAATAGAAAGAGATATTTCTCTAAAAGAATTTTGATTTCATCTATGTCAACATCCTTTGATGGATTTTACGCTTATTAGAAGTTGATTTATTATGATACAAAACTTCTATATTGTATTAAAGGTTTTGAGATATTTTTGACTGTGGATGTGTTATTTTTATACCATTCATGGTTTATAGATGAAGTATTTACATTTCGTATGCTAGTTTTAATACGAATGTTTATGTTATGTTTAAACGTTTTCATATGGGAATGCATTGGACTTAATATGTGACGGGTGGAGCCCGCTATAGCTCCTCAATGCATCGGTAGGTCTCATGAGACAAACTAGTGTCTTGGCACAAGGCCTTGACAAAATCTTATTTGTAGTCTTGGCATGAGGCCTTGGCTATGTGGTTTTGATAGTCTGGCATTATGCATTCCATCATTATGGAAGTGGTTATTGATATTGCATGTGATTATTCGATTAGTAGAATATCCATGTGAATAAGTAAATGGCATTATTTAATTTTATTTTTTCCATACTATGTTGAAGTTCAAGTTTAAAAGGCTTTTTTTTAGTTATAAACTACCTTAAATGTTTATTCTTATTTATGAAATTTTCCGCTATATTGTTATCCTTACTGGGCATTTGAGCTCACCCCTTTTCTATGTTTTATTTTTCCCAGGATGTGAAGAAGTAATTTATGAATGACCTGCAGGGATAGTATGTGGGGATATGAGTGTGGAATATGGAGACAATATTGTTGTAGTTTTCATTTTTATGATGTAATGTAAAACTTTATGAATATATATAGTGTTTCCAGGGATACTAAACCAATCGTTCTTTCGAGATTTGATCTTTCTTGTGATCATGTCAATGTTATGTAATAATGCACCGACTCTGGGTAACTAGGGTCAGGGCGTTACACATGACCTCACTAGGATGTGGCAGCCAAGGTGACAATTGAGATGGATGATGGAGTGTTTGAATGAAGTGGATGGTGAATGGGACGGAACCAGCGTGAGGACGATAGTAATGTTGGGCTTGAGTCTCGAGGAGACTTCCTACATATCACCATGGTAGGTAATCAATGTCTGCATAGTTTGGTAGGGCGAAGGGATGCCTAAGGAGGTGGCCCGTGAGAATGGATTAATGTATTGGACCTGAAGTAAGTGGAACCTCTAGGTTGGGGCATGACATCCCGAAACACAAAGGATCAAAGGGAAGACCAGGAAATGGACTTGAATTGGGGAATTCACATAGGACGACCACCCGAAGATGTGTATGGGGAGCATGCATGGTTGGTAGCCCAAGTTGTTCTAACGCCACATGGACAGACCAAAGATGAGGGTCCCAGGAAATGGGATTAGAACGGCTTGCCGCTGAATAGGGTACGCAATGACTTACCACTGATTGAGGTCACAACGACTTACCACTGGATTGGGTTAATGACTTACCACTGGATAGGGTCATAATGGATTACCACTAGATGTTGTTGATCCTCATAGAATATTCCTATGTACCCTACCTAGGAGACATAGATTAAACCCACATAGTTTATATCGGATGGGGGTTATTGGACCGATGCGAATGAGGACCTGGGGTCCAAATGGATCGTGGGATTGAAACTTGTGGAGGATTCTTGTGTACCATGACTTGGAATGGATCTAAGGCCTCATAGTTCATGGTGGGGTTTGGTGAACCGATGTGATGGGGGGCGGAACCAATGGGTGGTGGGCTTGAACCTCAGGGAGGATTCCTACCTACCTCGCCTTGGTAAGGATCAAAGTCCACGAAAATTAGGTGGGTACAATGGCTTACTGCTGACTTGGGGAACAATGGCTTACCAATGATTAAGGACCACAGTTTAATGTCATACAAGATAGGGATGAACTGACTTAAAGGAGGACCTGGGGGATAGATAAATGGTGGGTTTTAACCTCATGGAGGCGTCTTACGTACCCTGCCTTGGCAAGGATCAAAGACCTTGTAGTTTTTAGGGTGTTTGGTGAACTGATGTGAAGGGGGTCAGAATGATCGGGCGTTGGGATTGAACCTCATAGAGGCTTTCTACATACCCTACCTTAGCAAGGATCAAAGACCTCATAGTTTAGGTTGGTGTGGGATTGACATGCTAAAGTGGCCTAGAGAGGATGTTATGGTTGATGCTTGCTCAAAGCCCATGTGTGTCATGCTCAGTGTGAGAAACAAGAGACATCAAAGACCTGATAATCACATCGTGAAAGGCACATCCATGGGAAGTGAAGTGGGTCTCATGCATGGTTAGTAGCCCAAAGAGGAAATAGCTACTTATGCATGTTTCACCGCCTAGGGAGATGAAGATTAAGACTTACTCTATGGTGCAGGCCCAGGTGGTGAAAAATCCCAACGGGAGAGGGATTTGGCACCCAGGAATAGAGGAGGAGAAGAGGTAATGCCTCGTGCAAGGAAAGATAGGGGCTTATACTAGGGTGGTTTCCCTTTCCTCATGGATGGACGTCACTCCAATGAAAAGGATCTCATTCCATGTGAGGAATGATCTCACTCTCATGGACCCCAGTGGGTGTGCAGAATGCCCAAGGTGGGGTACTCTGCATGTGATGCATGGGGTGAGGCCACACTTCAACATCATGTGTTGAGGATGAAGTTTCTTGGTAGTTTAATTTCATACAGCTCGGACGAGGTGGGTTCACACTACACCCCCAAGACTTACATAATCGGCACCCACTGCACCTTGGTGAAGCAAAGGGACTTGAAACGCCATGGTTGGGGGGTTATAGAGCTAACCATAATGGGTCCACGTTAGCGTGGCTATGCGAAGAATCAATAGTTGTTAGTGTGCCTATGCGAAGAAGCATGAGACAAAGCAATATAGTGTGAAACACTGCCCAAGGGACTTTGAAGTTACTTCTTACGATCCTAGAAGGTTGTACGTGGAAAAGGTGTGTGTCGTAGATGTTTTTGGTGTGGGAGGAGCCCGAAAATGATGTCTAGAAGAGAGACATTGAACACGTTCTCACTAGGAGGGAGTCTTGCATGCAAAATGAAACAGTTGCATGGAAACCACGAGGCCAGCGTGCAATTGCAACACTTGCGCGGAAAAGAATGGGTTGGAGTGCAATTGGGAAACTTTTGTGGAAAAGACTGGGTCGACGTGAAATTGGGGGACTTGCGCGGAAAAGACCAGGTCGATGTACAGTTGGGAAACTTTCATGGAAAATACTGGGTAGATACACAATTGGGACCCTTGCGTGGAATATACTGGGTCAACATGAAAATGGAGTCATTTTTCACGCAAAGGGGGGTTGTGATTTTGCATGCAAGGAATATAGGTTGCGTGAAAGTGGAAGGTATTGCGCGCAAGGAATAAGGGTTTGCGCGCAATTGGAATGGATTGTGCATAATCAAAATGGATTATGCACAATTTGAAGGGATTGCGCACAATTGGAAAGGATTTTTCCTAGGGGATGGGACTCGAAGGGATTCAGGCGAGGGTTAAGCCCGAGTGGTCTCGCGGGAAGGCGGACCCTTTGGCGGGCTGTAGTGAAAAATCTCATACTTTAAATCCATCTCTTGTGTATAGAAGAGGTGGATTTCGCACATAAGTGATGGTTCTGATTCTTCAGCTCTCAGAATTTAATGGGGCGCCCTTCTATTTATAGGCCCTCAGGGTCACCTGATCCGTTCATAAACCAGTCTACATGAAATTTGGCACACCAGTGTTGGTAGTACTGAAGATCATATGCAAGGGGGAGAACTGTGCAATGTTCCACACCCGCATCCAGGGTCACAGAAGTTCCCACGCCACCACGGAAGTCTATGCGCAGTGCAGAAGTCTGCATGTGGTTTGAAAGTGTGCATGCGGTGTGGAAAACTTCCTCGGATCCTAGAGTTTTCTATGTGAGAGAAATTTTTTTTCATGCACACCTGAGCCTTTTTTGTGCATCCCTTCCAGGCCCCCTAGAATGGATCTTCGGATCAAAATATGTCTTCTCTTTGTCATGCCAAAACCTCCTTCAACAATTGAGAATTTTTCAACGTCAATAAAAAACCCCCTTGGAATTGGATCAGCGAGGTGAGACAAAGGTCGGATTATGAGGGAAACGTTGAGACACATATCTTCCTAGAGCTCGCATGTGGAAAACCCGATGATGCACGTAAAATGGGGAAGTGGCTCGAAAATCCCTTTTACACGCGCGAGAATTCTACAGATGCGTGAAAAGCTATCAAGTGGTGTGTAAATCATGTTCGTGTGCACGAAAGTCCTACTCCAAGCCTATAAAAACCCTCATTGGTCCCTCGGTCCATATGTATATTTCTTATCAGTTAAGTCCTGAGCTCTCGCACCTGAAAAACTTCCTCTATCTTGCACAAAAAAATGATTCGGTTGCATGTAATTCCCTGAGTCCAGGCATAATTTCACTCGCAAACCTAGGGTTTTTCACACCGCTACCTCTTTTTTACACACTGCCTCCTGATTTTTCATGCCACCTCGTGTAGTTTCTCACCAGAGTAGAATTTTTTCACACCAACTCCTTAAGGACTCACCGGAAGAAGATGGCTGGTAATTGGGTTGGCACTGAGAGTGAAGTTGCTTTCGCCACTCTAAGGGATGAGATAGTTTCCAACTCTGAGGTTTATGGTGCTCGAAAGATCATATCTAGAAATCATACTCTCTTCAACAAGTTGACCCCATCCCAGAAGGAGTATGCACTATCCGACAATTTGCCGATATGGGACTTTGGTATTTTGGAGGACGTACTCATGCCCTGATTTGAAGTCGACACACCGCAGTCATGGGTGACCCACAAGGATGACCTAACTCGATATAATATCACAAAAAATGGTCATCCAGGCAGAGAAACCAAGAATATGGATGTTTAAGCCCTAAATCGGAGGACCAGGACTATTTCGGGAAGTGACCCAGTCACAAAGGATTCTCTGTCCCATTACGCAAGTACTTTCTGACAGAGTGTCACTGATGAAATTAATGGATGGATGTTGGATTGGGATTTGTAGTTTGGAGGAAATTTCACCAGTGAATGGGCCTAGGCGTATTGGGTAAGCTAGATGTGTGACTAGTTTGGGGCTGAACTACAACACTTTGGGTTTTTTGAGGTTATGTGGATATTTTTGATCCATTTCTACCATCAGCATGAACATGGGCCCGAGCTGTTTACTCAATGGTCCCCTGATACCAATACCTTCTGACTTCACCATGTGGAAGTTGGTATTAGCCTTTGGAGTATTCATTGCATCAGGGGTATCCCTTTGGATGGGCACCAGTATGATTAATTCCTTCCGACAAATAACATCTGGGGAGATAGATCACGAACTCCTATCCTAACATGGCATCTATTGGATTTGTCTAATGAGAGGTTGGGGGTCAAGTAATTTTTTAAGTACATCACCTATAAAAAATGTTTTAGCTTGTTTCTGTAAAGAGATCCAGAAGTCAAAATGTCGGGGCGAGGAAGGCAATGTCCGACTGCGGCATAGAGGAGCAAAAGCGGATTGTACTAGAGGATCTTGGAAGCAAAGGAATATCAATCATGGGGCTTCAGTATAAATGAGATTCAAGACCCGAACATCCAGTGCACCAGATTTCTTGAAACCTTCTTGAGTGGGTGGCTCCTACCAATGAGGGTCGCAAGGATGGGAGTTCGTCTACCGACATTGGTGATGGCTGTCATCATGGATGCAAATTAGAGGTTTAATCGAGGAGTCCCCATGTTAGCCCATTTGTACACCATCCTGGTGTACATTTCGAGAGGGGGATAACTGAGGAGGATATGTGGTCCCATCTATATCCTCCATGGCAGGACCGTGGCTCATTGTGGAGGATATACCTTTCCAAATTCCATTCATCCTCTGGGTAATGGCATGAGACCTTCCTTGCTGAACATTGCAAGGTCCATGCCATTGATTCTCAATGAGGTGGAGGTAAGGATCAGAATCAGCAATCATTTCCACTTCACTTTCATCCCATTCCCCACTCCAACTAGCCAAATTATAGACAATGAGCAGGGATCACTGGAGCAAAGAGAATAATTCCAGAGCATCATAGGTGGGGTGCTTGTCGCCCAGGTTGATGGGAAGATTTTTTTTGATACCTACATACCGTCAAGATTCACCAGGTAGTTTGGATTCCTCCAACCGATGCTGAATAAGGTGTATATATATGTCTGGGAGGAGAGGAATCCCTGCATTCTTCTCCAAATGTGGATGATGTTCACAACCCATGGCTCTGGCGACATCATTACCTTTCCCCCCACTGAAGTTGATACTGGCCTCTCAAAAGAATATGTCAATCATTCGTCCATAGAATACCCTGAGGGACTTTTTAGTATGAAAGTTTGATATCTCAAGGTAACTAGTGTAGAACCTGGGAAGCGAGAGAGTAGACAGGGCGCTGCTGGGGAGGAAAGGTGAAAAGAAATTTGGGAAACTAGGTCTACACATGTCGGGTCTACAGTAGCAGGAACATCACATGGCATGGTAATGCATTTGTTGTGCAAGGGGAAAGGGGCTCACAGAGTGGTCAGGGAACATCTTGGGAAGCAGATAAAATATTTTCTTCAACCTTCTGATAATGCACCTTTCCTGGCTTTATGGTCGGCCTGGTTGACCCTATGGATGTCGATGGGTACTGAAGCCCTCTGGAAAAATATAATACGAGATGGAAGCCAGTTTCCAGAGGTCGGACTCATCTGGGTTGATGATAGGGAAAACATCCATCCTTGGCACGTGTACCTGATTGTAACAGCCCAAGATTTTATAAAAAATATTCTTTTTAATTTTATTAATGTCTTGTGTTGTACGCTACACCAAAAGGAGCTTGCACAACACGCATCCTTGACTTGCCTTGCATTACACGCAATCACAACCTTCCTCGATAGCGTGTGTAGTACGCAATACCGAGTTTCACGAATCAACGATATGCTATTAAAATATTATTAAAACTAGCCATTATGAATAGTAATAACCACTTTTTAAAATTTTAGAAATTTTTGCTCTCAAAATGGACTTCATTTTTGTATTCGTAGTATCGAATTTAGACTAAGGTGAAATTTTGGTACTTTCTGGATAACTTTCATATTCTGATGAATAGTGAAAATTACTAAATTATAATTAAAAACAACTTTTTTAATCAAAATAATTAATAGTGATAAATTATTAATTTGTGTGATTTTAAAGTATATTTAGAATATATTTTTACAATTTAATACAATGTTGGTCATTGTATGTAATTTCACATTTAAACCAGACATAATCAAGTGTCAATCTTTTGATAGATATTGTTTCTTAAAAAAAACACGCTATTTGTTTTAACAGCGGGATTTAATTATAAAATTAATTAATGCAACTTCTATGTTATGAATTTGGTAAAATGGACTTCATTTTTGAATTCGGAATATGAAATATATCTTAGGATGAAATTTTGGCATTGTTCTGAAAAACATCAATTTTTGATGAATAGTGAAACCACTAAGTGGTAGGTTAAAAACTGAATTTTGCATAAAACTTAATTTTACCGCTTCTGTGAAAGGAATTTCGAAAATCCGACAGACACGGTTGATATCAGTAAGTAAAATGTGGTTCAATGAGATAAAAATAATTTTTTGGTGAATAGTAACTTTTTACTTTTTTTTACCGCGGTTAATAGTAAATAGGGTAACTAAGGGTAAAAATGATATTACTATTACCCTAACACATGTCCTAATTCTATTGGACAAGTGTAATTCGACCAAAAACAAACTTAGGAATATAATATGACCATTTAGGCCCACATGGATTAGATTAGGACATTTATTATTAATTTATTTAGAGAAGGGTTAAAATAGTTAAAATCAACGTTTAATAAGTAAATCATTTTTAATATGGGGTTATACATAAGATAAATTCGACTATAAATATTCATTAGAAAGATAAAACGATTTCCTACATAATGGTATTTTATTTGAAATTTTTAGACATTAAATAATTTAATTTATTTATGACACAATGATGATGCAGTAATTATCTTATTAATGAAATATTGACATAATTGATGTTATAAACACCAAAATAAATGTAATTTGAGAATTTTTATGAATTCCACTAATTTTCTAGGTTAATATGATATATTAGTGTTGATTTAATCAACTTGGTTTGAACATATAATTCTGTTATGACTTTCACAAAAATCATATATCAAATAGTGTCAAAATTGACACAAAATAGTTTTTAAATCAAATATTATAATATTAATTGTTATTTTATTCCTAAAAATCTAAGGTTCGGCCAAATGACTTAGATAAGTATATATATATTAATAATAAACAATTCGGGGTTCGTTTGGCATGTTATAGTAAGTTTATTAACCATATAGTGAAAGAAAACAAAAAGACACGGTAAAAGTTAAATTATTTAACTTAGAGTTAAATCTAATTGATAAGGTTAAAATAATACCCAAAACTTGTCTAAATCCTATTGGTTGATAGGATTTCGACCCATCCCCACCTTATCTATGAAATAAGACCCTTTGGAACCATTATAAACCGATTTTGACTTAAATATAAAATAATATTTTGAGATATTCCTAAGGTGCCCCTCTCCTCCCTTATAAAAGGGAACCTCCTTCCCCTCCTCCTCACACCAATTTGAGCACTCAAGCTTGGCCAACCCCTGCCAAAATCTCTTCTCCACTTCCCTAGAATAATCCTAGAGGTCCTGGTCTTCTCCAAAGGCCAATCTTAGTTCCTTAAGTGGAGGATTCAAAGAGGCGTTCCAAAGAAGAGGTAATATCCATTACCGATCTTTTCAATTTCTTTCTTCTTCAACTTCTTCTTCTTTAGTTGTTTCATGACAAAGTAATAACATCAGTATTACTTACATACTGATATGTTATTATAAATATGAAACAACCCTAATTCACCTTCTATCCATCCTACGGAAAAATGAAATCACCGCGCGTGCGTACGTACGGAATACCGTCTCCACGCCGTGGTGTAATCTATTTTCCACCACCACCTTAATAGGATGGGTATAATGGTGTAATGAGTAACTATATATATTATAAAGTGATATTGATACTGAAATAATATTCATACACTTTAACACAATTCCACGACCATGAGAACGATATCATCGCTCGTGTGTACGTACGGACTACCGTCTCCACGACGCGATGAGATTCATTCTCCACATTAACCATTCATGAATGATTATAAAGCATATATAATAAGTACTAATGAAATATATGACCTAATAATGATACTGGATTTATGTATATTTATATGTATGTCATCTACTTAATTCCATTCACTAAGGAAACGAAAACAGCGTTCATGCGTACGTACGGACTACCGTCTCCATGAACGATGTATTTCATTCCATTATCAATATATTATATATATATGTATATTATGAATATATATTATATATAAATCATGTTTTACATTCTGGATATAAGTAATCATGATCCAATTAATCATATTAATAATTACAAGTTAAAAACACGAACGACAGATAAGACGATTTTACCCAAAATGCTACTTTAACATGAATTTACAAAAGAACGGGTGATATAAAGACATAAGAGAACCATATATGATATCATAACAATGAATATGAATCTGTAATAAGTCAATAACATTATGTAAATCATTATTCAGGAGGTTCGGACATGTACAAAGCAAGTTGGACCTAAGGTAAGGGAAATATCACAATCTCATTTTTATCCGAGATTGTTTATTCGTAAGTATTTACTGGGGTGTATTTTATCATCCACATCCATGTTCCCTAAATATGTAATATTGTTTCAATCCACTTGAAATAGTTTAAATACAATTATACCCTTCGTTGAGTTTTTAGTAAAGAATATAAAAGGAATCTTTTGTCGTTTTTCCGTACGAGGTATTTATTGACTTTTCCGACAAAAGTACGAAGAATGTTTTTTTTAACTTATACGGTGTGAATGGATTTTTATTAAATTATTTCCAAGAAGCTTCCTTTACAAGTTTTCAAGTTTATTTTCAATCACCTTGTTTTAGATTAAAGTCGTATGACATGTTAAGAAAGGAAAAATGTTTTTAAAGAAGAAAGGATATTTTCCTCAAGAATGGAGTTCAAGTGTTTTATCAAAATTATTTTCCATCTAAGATAATAAAGGGTTCTGTTTTTATCCCTATTATTAAATTGGTTTGATTATGTTGTGATGGAAATATTTTTATGAATTCCTTTATCTTATATGAATTGATTTATGATGTCATGATGTTTCAAGGATCCCATTTTTGTTACATGTGTTATGCGATGATGTATGTTTTATGATTATGTGGCACACATAAGAAAGGATTCATTATAAGATGGGTGGGACCTATATCTCCCTCCAATGCATTGGGTAATGATTTTATATCTCATGAGATAGACATGGCTGGAACGGTAGGTTATACCGGTTCAATGAAACAGGACTGGAATGAGGGTGACTCGGTTCAGAAAGGGACTTTGTCCACTAAGATAGTCTTGGCAATGAGTCTTGACTAACAAGAAATGATTTTCTATGATTATGTGTGTATGCCACAAGGTTTAATGTTTTAATTTATGATTATTGTGATTACATTTCACTGCCATGATTTATCCCATGTTATGAAATTATGATCTCTTTTGCAGGTTAAGATTTCTAAAAGTTATGTGCTTGTGTATACGATGTGATTGATATTTATTTTGTTTACCCTTACTGAGCATTTGAGCTCACCCTTTTATGTTTTCTTTTCCCCAGGATATAAAGAATGGTTTTAGGTATAAAAAGGAAGATCTTTATGGGAGATGTTGAAGATCTTCCACCACAATTAGAAGTTTACATTCCGAGTTTCCAAAGACACTAAACTATTACGGTCCTTGTGTGTGTGTTTTTGTTATGTACTAAGTATTCCGCAAAAGTAATGTAATGTCAATGTACGTCAAGCTTCGGGTCTCTACAGTTGGTATCATAGGAAAGGTTTAGTCAACCTTTGGAAACTAGGATGCGAAAACTTTAGTGAGATCCTTAGAGTTATTTCTAAGGTATGTCTAGGGATGTACCTAAGGATAATTATACGTATAGGATATATTCCTAGAACTATGGTAACGATATTAGATTAAACCTAAGAAGTTAGGTATTTAGGATACTTTCCCTTTACTATGTTGTTTTCTCTAGCATGATTTTTGATTCTCACAAAATTATTTTTTGTGTTTTAGTTAATGGAGGGAACCAAAAGGAATTCAGTTAACATTGAATCCAATGGACAAATTGGTGACTATGAGCAAAAAAATTGTGTAATGCCTAGAGAGAAAGATGTTGCGATTATGCCGAATCAGTCATCGTGATATATGATTAACAAGGTGAAATTTAGTGGTATGCCTAATTCATCAAAGAAGAGGAAGATAGACTATTATGCATGTTCGCATGTTGAGGAGCATAAATAAAAGAAGATTGAGATTTCTAAAGAAGGGAAGAAGAACCTTGAGGAATACCTCAAATGGAGGGACCGATGTTATCTGTGTGGAGAAAAGGGTCATAGAGTGACAGACTATTATGGAGTTCAATGTCTTATTTGTGGAGAACATGGGCATTACCCAACTCAATGCCCTGACCTAAAAAGTTACTTCTAAATCAAGGAAGGACTTATTCCAGGATAATCATTGATGTGGATGGACTGAAGTGTTTATGTATTGGTATTCAAGAATAATGTTGTTGAGGTACTTTTATGGTGTGTTGAAATATTTAAGTATTGGTGTATTGTTTTTTTCAATAATTTTAAGGTACCGGTAACTATGAAAAGTGATTCAAATATTTTGGAAAGTAGATGATAAGTGCATAATGAACGGATAAGAAGATAATGAGATGTTTGATTGTATTCATGAGCTCATGATTGATATAAGGACTAAGTGATATCATGGTTTGAGTATATAGAATTTTGAGGATTTTTGGTATGTGGAAATGTTAACTTTTAACTGCATTCATGTTTTCACTAAGGTTCAATGGGTATTCAAGAGAATACATGATTAAGGACTTTGAATGTTTGGAATGTGACCAACAAAACATATCTTATGATATATGGGGATCAACGATGGTATTAAATCTCTGGTAATCGTTTTCACTATGTTATGAGAGTGAATTGCAGTATTATGGATAAGCCTAAAGATTGGATGGATTATGTTGGACATAAGTTAGTTTAAGGATAGAAGTTTTTTCGATATTATTGATGGGATGTTATAGTAACATAGTTTTAGAAAAAGGACAACCTGCAGGACGGACGACAGCCCATCGCGTCGGACAAGGCTATGGGAATCGAACCCACAACCGAAGTGCGACTGGCCTTTATCGCCTACCACTGGCCTACAGGAAGTCCCTCTTTAGTAGAAACTAGTTTTATTTTATTAAGCAGTACGATATATGAAGTATAAGTCCATTTTAGGAACCATATATGATTAATCTCACTATAGATCGACTTATGTATATAATTTTTGCTAACCTTTTGTTTGAGACAGATGGAATGACCTGTCATTCTATCACATGATCTGCTAACACTTCACGAATAAAAAATTCAACTTCATTTATTTAAGAGATGAAGTGGAAATTGTTCAAAGCATGAACAACAGTGAGACTGTTCCAAAATAAAGTAAGTATTTATTCTAATTCAAATTTTCATCTTTAGGGAAATGATCTTGAAAACCAAAAATGTTGTCCTAGTGATCTTATACCTGATGAATCAGATGGTACCTTATATCATCACAAATCTATGGCTTTGTGATTGCTGGTTTTCCATAGCCATGTTCTCTACCACTCTCCATCAGAACATGATGGTTAGATTACTCTTCCATATCCATATTTTCACCTATGTGGAAACCCAGTGAATAGTTTATTTGGGTAATCGTTACATTTCATACTTTAGTTTTTAAAGACAAGTTTTGGTATTCCTTTTTACGATGTGGGTTTCTATTAAAGAAGCTTTCGAATAGTAAACCATTTATAACCCCGACGAAATTCGAGGGCGAAATTCATTTTAAGGGGGGTAGAATGTAACAGCCCAAGATTTTATAAAAAATATTCTTTTTAATTTTATTAATGTCTTGTGTTGTACGCTACACCAAAAGGAGCTTTCACAACACGCATCCTTGACTTGCCTTGCATTACACGCAATCGCAACCTTCCTCGATAGCGTGTGTAGTACGCAATACTGAGTTTCACGAATCAACGATATGCTATTAAAATATTATTAAAACTAGCCGTTATGAATAGTAATAACCACTTTTTAAAATTTTAGAAATTTTTGCTCTCAAAATGGACTTCATTTTTGTATTCGTAGTATCGAATTTAGCCTAAGGTGAAATTTTGGTACTTTCTGGATAACTTTCATATTCTGATGAATAGTGAAAATTAATAAATTATAATTAAAAACAACTTTTTTAATCAAAATAATTAATAGTGATAAATTATTAATTTGTGTGATTTTAAAGTATATTTAGAATATATTTTTACAATTTAATACAATGTTGGTCATTGGATGTAATTTCACATTTAAACCAGACATAATCAAGTGTCAATCTTTTGATAGATATTGTTTCTTAAAAAAAACACGCTATTTGTTTTAACAGCGGGATTTAATTATAAAATTAATTAATGCAACTTCTATGTTATGAATTTGGTAAAATGGACTTCATTTTTGAATTCGGAATATGAAATATATCTTAGGATGAAATTTTGGCATTGTTCTGAAAAACATCAATTTTTGATGAATAGTGAAACCACTAAGTGGTAGGTTAAAAACTGAATTTTGCATAAAACTTAATTTTACCGCTTCTGTGAAAGGAATTTCGAAAATCTGACAGACACGGTTGATATCAGTAAGTAAAATGTTGTTCAATGAGATAAAAATAATTTTTTGGTGAATAGTAACTTTTTACTTTTTTTTACCGCGGTTAATAGTAAATAGGGTAACTAAGGGTAAAAATGATATTACTATTACCCTAACACATGTCCTAATTCTATTGGACAAGTGTAATTCGACCAAAAACAAACTTAGGAATATAATATGACCATTTAGGCCCACATGGATTAGATTAGGACATCTATTATTAATTTATTTAAAGAAGGGTTAAAATAGTTAAAATCAACGTTTAATAAGTAAATCATTTATAATATGGGGTTATACATAAGATAAATTCGACTATAAATATTCATTAGAAATATAAAAAGATTTCCTACATAATGGTATTTTATTTGAAATTTTTAGACATTAAATAATTTAATTTATTTATGACACAATGATGATGCAGTAATTATCTTATTAATGAAATATTGACATAATTGATGTTATAAACACCAAAATAAATGTAATTTGAGACTTTTTATGAATTCCACTAATTTTCTAGGTTAATATGATATATTAGTGTTGATTTAATCAACTTTTTTAGAACATATAATTCTGTTATGACTTTCACAAAAATCATATATCAAATAGCGTCAAAATTGACACAAAATAGTTTTTAAATCAAATATTATAATATTAATTGTTATTTTATTCCTAAAAATCTAAGGATCGGCCAAATGACTTAAGTAAGGATATATATATTAATAATAAACAATTTGGGGTTCGTTTGGCATGTTATAGTAAGTTTATTAACCATATAGTGAAAGAAAACAAAAAGACACGGTAAAAGTTATATTATTTAACTTAGAGTTAAATCTAATTGATAAGGTTAAAATAATACCCAAAACTTGTATAACTCCAATTGGTTGATAGGATTTCGACCCATCCCCACCTTATCTATGAAATAAGACCCTTTGGAACCATTATAAACCGATTTTGACTTAAATATAAAATAATCTTTTGAGATATTCCTAAGGTGCCCCTCTCCTCCCTTATAAAAGGGCACCTCCTTCCCCTCCTCCTCACACCAATTTGAGCACTCAAGCTTGGCCAACCCCTGCCAAAATCTCTTATACACTTCCCTAGAATAATCCTAGAGGTCCTGGTCTTCTCCAAAGACCAATCTTAGTTCCTTAAGTGGAGGATTCAAAGAGGCGTTCCAAAGAAGAGGTAATATCCATTACCGATCTTTTCAATTTCTTTCTTCTTCAACTTCTTCTTCTTTAGTTGTTTCATGACAAAGTAATAACATCAGTATTACTTACATACTAATATGTTATTATAAATATGAAACAACCCTAATTCACCTTCTATCCATCCTACGGAAAAATGAAATCACCGCGCGTGCGTACGTACGGAATACCGTCTCCACGCCGTGGTGTAATCTATTTTCCGCCACCACCTTAAAAGGATTGGTATAATGGTGTAATGAGTAACTATATATATTATAAATTGATATTGATACTGAAATAATATGCATACACTTTAACACAATTCCACGACCATGAGAACGATATCATCGCTTGTGCGTACGTACGGACTACCGTCTCCACGACGCGATGAGATTCATTCTCCACATTAACAATTCATGAATGATTATAAAGCATATATAATAAGTACTAATGAAATATATGACATAATAATGATACTGGATTTATGTATATTTATATGTATGTCATCTACTTAATTCCATTCAATAAGGAAACGAGAACAGCGTTCATGCGTACGTACGGACTACCGTCTCCATGAACGGTGTATTTCATTCCATTATCAATATATTATATATATATGTGTATATTCTGAATATATATTATATATAAATCATGTTTTACATTCTGTATATAAGTAATCATGATCCAAGTAATCATATTAATAATTACAAGTTAAAAACACGAACGACAAATAAGACGATTTTACCCAAAATGCTACTTTAACATGAATTTACAAAAGAACGGGTAATATAAAGCCATAAGAGAACCATATATGATATCATAACAATGAATATGATTCTGTAATAAGTCAATAACATTATGTAAATCATTATACAGGAGGTTCGGACATGTACAAAGCAAGTCGGACCTAAGGTAAGGGAAATATCACAATCTCATTTTTATCCGAGATTGTTTATTCGTAAGTATTTACTGGGGTGTATTTTATCATCCACATCCATGTTCCCTCAATATGTAATATTGTTTCCATCCACTTGAATTAGTTTAAATACAATTTTACCCTTCGGTGAGTTTTTATTAAAGAATATAAAAGGAATCTTTTGTCGTTTTTCCGTACGAGGTATTTATTGACTTTTCCGACAAAAGTACGAAGAATGTTTTTTTAACTTATACGGTGTGAATGGATTTTTATTAAATTATTTCCAAGAAGCTTCCTTTACAAGTTTTCAAGTTTATTTTTAATCACCTTGTTTTATATTAAAGTCGTATTACATGTTAAGAAAGGAAAAATGTTTTTAAAGAAGAAAGGATATTTTCTTCAAGAATGGAGTTCAAGTGTTTTATCAAAATTATTTTCCATCTAAGATAATAAAGGGTTCTGTTTTTATCCCTATTATTACATTGGTTTGATTATGTTGTGATGGAAATATTTTTATGAATTCCTTTATCTTATATGAATTGATTTATGATGTCATGATGTTTCAAGGATCCCATTTTTGTTACATGTGTTATGTGATGATGTATGTTTTATGATTATGTGGCACACATAAGAAAGGATTCATTATAAGATGGGTGGGACCTATATCTCCCTCCAATGCATTGGGTAAAGATTTTATATCTCATGAGATAGACATGGCTGGAACGGTAGGTTATACCGGTTCAGTAAAACAGGACTGGAATGAGGGTGACTCGGTTCAGAAAGGGACTTTGTCCACTAAGATAGTCTTGGCAATGAGTCTTGACTAACAAGAAATGATTTTCTATGATTATGTGTGTATGCCACAAGGTTTAATGTTTTAATTTATGATTATTGTGATTACATTTCACTGCCATGATTTATCCCATGTTATGAAATTATGATCTCTTTTGCAGGTTAAGATTTCCAAAAGTTATGTGCTTGTGTATACGATGTGATTGATATTTATTTTGTTTACCCTTACTGAGCATTTGAGCTAACCCTTTTATGTTTTCTTTTCCCCAGGATATAAAGAATGGTTTTAGGTATAAAAAGGAAGATCTTTATGGGAGATGTTGAAGATCTTCCACCACAATTAGAAGTTTACGTTCCGAGTTTCCAAAGACACTAAACTATTACGGTCCTTATGTGTGTGTTTTTGTTATGTACTAAGTATTCCGCAAAAGTAATGTAATGTCAATGTACGTCAAGCTTCGGGTCTCTACACTGATGGCCATGGATGTGTATGCACGCCAGTGAGGTTGGAATGAGGAACCACCCCTCCTGGTGAAGGTAATGATCGACTAGGAGCATGACCTAGACAATATTCTACCCGAGGACGACGACACTGATGAGGAGTCGGAGGGTAGTGAGATGGAAGAGGAGGAGGCATAAGGATAAGGTGAAGTAGGGGGTGAAAGAGAATAGGATCTCAAAGGTGGAGGGTCTTAGGGGATGTCCCACCAAGGGAGTCTTCATGAGATCGGTGAGATCATTTGCACTGATGTAGACTTAACCGAGCTACTTGAGGTATGTCTCGCCCCTTATCTATCCTTCCCCCCTCCCCTTCGTTTTTCTTCTTTGAAACCCCAATCAGATCTATTTATTCTACTCAAGGGAATATTTTCATTGACCAAGAGGCTCCATTCGAATGGGGGGGGGGAGGTTCCAGTAGAATAATGTGGGGAGCTGACGCCCATTATTGAGATAATGAGCACTGAGTGATCCCCTACAATGATAGATCCTATAGTAGGTAGAACACCGGAGGCTGATGCTTTGGGCTCTTGTAAGTTCATTACTTCAACACCAATATTTACCATCAGAAAGCTCTGTTGATCTGGGTGTTCATTGTTTGTATAGTGTTCACATCATTGGAGGCTCTTCGAGATGTCGAATCCAGGTCATCCATGATTGATTCAATGGAAAATGTGACATCCCATTCAGAGTACGCTTCCCAATTCAAGATGGACTCGACACTCGGTGAGCAAAGGGATGTGGATATTAGTGATATTAGTGTCAGAGTGGGGATGGAAGTTGGTGAAGGAGCTACCGAGACCGAGGCGAGAAAGGAAGCTAAACCAGACATTGAAGAGCCCAACCCCTTGGTAGGAATACCCAAAGATGACCCTGTTGCTGGTCTCTTGGTTATGTTCCCTGACTATCAGCCTGCAGATCCGGAGGAGATAGATCATTATTATTCGGAGGTATTCGATGAGAGCCGTATGATGTGGTGCAAAGGGTGGAAGTATATCAAGCACTTCCTCAATCATCCTTAGACAGAATGGCTAAAATGGATGGGATCACTCCATACCTGGCTTCGCTTTCTCTATGCTGGATGGGTGGTTGCTCAATGTATTCATTTGAAAGTCTGCGACTACATGGCTGAGAAGCTGCGCGAGAGCAACCAACATTCCGACGTATCCTAGTGTTAGAAGAGTCAAGGAGTATCCAAGCGTTATTGAAGGTAGGATAAGAGGTCCAATTCCTGGAAGAATAGATGAAAGAAAAGGAGATCTTCATTTCAAACTGTTCTAAGCTTGTGGAGAAATTGAGGGCATAGCTGGTGGATGCCCAAGAGTAGTTCATGGAAGTGGGTCACCAAATGACTGAACTTCAAACTGAATAGGTGCAAGCATAGGCTAGGGAAAGTTCACTGCGCTCTGTGGACTCTAATGTATAGAGGGTTATCAGGGGGTGGGAAGCAATCCTGGAGGTCACAAGCCAAAAGGTAGTGGCGTTGGAATGATCTATCCAAGATGTTGACCCTTAAGGGAACTATTTTGGTGAAACCCATAAACTCATTTCTCCTTACTACCACTTGTTCTGAATTGCATATATAGAGATATTTATTTACTTATTTTTTGGTTTAATGCATTCAACCACGATCCTAAAATAAATATAAATCCACTCTTAAGCTCACATGGGTTATACCTGATGTGAGAAACAAAGGATGCTTGTACTATTACATTGTTTGAACATAGAAGTTCTAACCAAGCTTCGGGCATCCGAGATTCTAATAACCAATCCGGATTTTCAAAAAAGAGAAGGGAGAGGCCCAATTAGAGGACGCGGACCTTATAACAATCAACATATTTTCTTCCTAATGTGATCTAGGGAATGATCGGGGTAACGCAAGAGGCATTTGAAAACAACCCGAACATAAGAGAGTGGAAGGTGTGAATCATAATACCCCAGATTTGGAACACTGTGGGGATGGCATGAAAACAAACGATAACTATTGGTCGTGTTTGAAACACAATATCCGTATTGTATTAGCTTGAAATGGAGATGAAAAATGAGGGTCGACCGTTGACCATGTTCGAAACATGGGGCCTGCCTCAGAATGTAATCTATTAGTCTTCTGGAACGTTGGCCTAGGATAGTAGGTGAGCCATAGGACGAGCATCCATACTGTTAGGGGGTTCTTTTAGATGTGAAAAAGGATGAGGGTCTTAATAAAGGGCATTCAAAGCGTGGAAGGTGGAGTGGTGGTTTTTTATAATGGATTCCAACACTCTTGAAATTACGCCACCGTAATGGAAATACATTAGGTGGGAATATTGGTCCGATCATAGATCATTCCTACTTCTAGGCAGGACCTCTATTGTGAGGAATCTATCACATCCCAACGTTGTTGTGGGGAATCCCGAACTTGTTCAGGGTAGAGAAACAATTTCATGGTTTCCCAAAAGAGTTCAGACCAATGGACTGATACAAGAGGGGTAATGGGACCTATGATTTCGGCAACTAGACCCGGAGACGAGATGTCTGAGCATTCTTACATATCCCATGGGGATGGTAATCAAGCTGTTCATAGTTCTAGAGGTCAAATTGTAAATTATCTGTGCCAGGGATGATGAGATCATGTGGGTCTGGCCCTTGTACCAAAAGAAGCAGTATTTGATAGATCTTCTTTGTCCTTTAGGATGAATTTGTTTTTTTGAATCGATGCACTTATGATAGAAAGTCCCGGAATCACCACAAAAATAAAGCCATATGTAAGCATTAAAAAATGGTACATCGTATGACTGATACCAAACATGAGGCCCCCTCAAGTGAGGATGTCATGGTGCAGCACCGTTTTTCATCATGTAGTCAGGACGATAATGTCACAGTTTAGGGTCATGTGATGGGACCAACCATGAATTTTAGCATCGTGCGACATAGACGTATTAGAGTTGAGTCTAAAGGGAAAATGTGCACGGTGAAATAAATTATACCCGACATGAATGAGGACGAGGTCCACATCACACCACGCACAATTCCGAGAAAGAAACCTCGGGCCAAGGGGCCAGAAAAGGTTAGAGGATATTGGGCAAGACAGACTAGCTCTCAGTTGAGCTGGACCCAAAAATGAGATGTCGGAGTGTTACTACGTGTCCCATGAGGATGGAAATCAAGCCATACGTAGTTCTTGGAGGTTCCTTTTAATGTCATGAAAGACAACATATAGTTTAATGTCATGTGGGATATAAAGTTGGGGGATAACTCTTAGAAAGGGGCACACGTGGTGATGCTATTGCAAACCCGACATGAATAAGAACATAATATCATACCACGCCACATAGTCTTGTAAGATTTAAATCCCCAAAGGCAGAACAGAAGAGATAAATTAGTGGAACTCGAGATGGACCCAAAGACTAGATTTCTAGGTGATCCTATGCATCCCATGGGAATGATAATCAAGTTGTACGTAGTTTTAAAAGAGATCTTAGTTTATGGTCTTAGAGCTTGGACCATAGAGTTGAGAAATCCTTCCAAGTAAGTGCAAACCTCAACCCATTCCCAAAGCCTGCATGAGTCAAACTCAGTGTGGAAAAAATGGCAGAAGAAGGTTTTTTCAATACCTAGAATTCACGCCGAAGGGAAATCAGTGTGAAGCCCTTAATGATGCCTTTACTATAGCTTTGGTCCTCCTAATGTGAAAATGTGCACTGAGGGATAGTTCCAAGAGTGTCAAAATTCCATTTAGACAATATAAGGTGAAAAATAATATGAATCATGTAACAAACATTCAAGGCTTTAAGGGTCTGGCATAACAAGGGAGGATAACTATTGACCATGTTCTAAACACATCATTCATATCGTGTTAGCCTGAAATGGGGACAAACAAATGAGCGTCGATCGCTGACCATATTTGAAATGTGGGACTTGTATCGATTTGTTGCATGAAACCCTCGATTTCATTGGCCCATAATGGTAGGAGAGCCCTTAGGCCTTACATCCAAGCCATTTGGGGGTCCCTTTGGGTGTGAAAGATTATGGAAGTAAAAATTAAGGGGAACACGAAGCCTGAAAAATGGGCGAAAGCTTGTCTAGGTAAAATCCGACACTCCAAATGCTGAAACAAAGTAATCTTGGTCACATTGGTGAATCACCGAAGAGGGTTGAGGGGCTCAACTTGAGAGTGGCCAATTTGAAAATATGAGTATAGAACAAGGGGATAGAGATCTTATCAGGAGAAAGATGCACATGACGTGGTTGTTACAGAGCCAACGTGAATGAAAACATAAGACCATATCACACCACATACCCCTCTCACTGGGAAAGTGCAAGCCAAGGGGCCAAGGTGAAAGGGAGATTTATAAGAGATGAAGCTGGGACTGAATACTAGACATTCGGGTGGTCCTATGTATCCCATGAGGATAAGAATGAAGCCACATGTAGTTATAGAAGATGGTAAAGTGCAGTTTACCATCATGGCATGATGAGTAACCTAACATGAATGAGGACATAATCTCATACCTCACCATACAATCCTGAGTGAAGACTTGGTCCGAGGGCCTGAAAAGGCCAAGGGGCCTGAGACTGGGCCCTAGATGGAAAGTCCCAGCTAGTTTGAAGTTTAACATCTTGTAGTGAGGATGAAGGTAGAGGTATGTTATCTTGTTCAGTGATGTTTACGACATGACGATAAACCCAACTTGAATAAGGACATAATCTCGCACCACACCGTACAACCCTATGTATGAACTTCGGTCGGGGGCCTGAAAACACCAAGGGGCCTAAGGTAGGGCCTTGGACGGAAAGTCCCAACCAGTTTACAGTTTAACAACTTGCAGTGAGGATGAAGGTGATCCTAGTTTAGGGTCATAGAGCATGGACCGTATATGCATAGTTTAATGTCATATATGTGGGACAGAGAGGGTGAATCATCATGCTTATGGAAGACTGCAAAGCAGAAAAGATGATCATGGACAACTATTAACCAGGTTCGAAACATATTATCCACCCTAGTCTGACCAAAGGTTGGGAAAAACAATTGAGCGTCAACTGCTGACCATATTCACAACATGGGATGTGTATCAATTTGTCACTTGAAATCCTCATGGGTGTTAGATTGTAATGGTAGGAGATCCCTTGGGCCTAGAATCCATGCCATTTGGGGTCCTTCTGGGTTTAGAGGGTGATTAAAACCCAAATGACGGGTCATGTCTAGCACGGTAGGGCCTGTGCTCGTGAAATAGATGATAAATGAAGGAAGGGATATCTCAAGGGTATATGTGCAGTGTAGCGAAATAGCCTAACGTGAATGAGGACATGAGTCTGCACTGCACCACACAATCCTAAATGAGATCTTGGGCCAGGGGCCTGAAATGGTCGAAGGACCTGAGGTTGGGAATCCCATCCAACTGTAGCCATATGACCTCTTATGTGATTACCACCTCATCACATCTCCTTATCCCACATTAGCAGTGCTCAGTGTGGGAAAAAAGAGTTTGATTTAGCTTTCCCTATCAGATAAGGGTACGATAGATGGCATCACCCAAAGGGAGTCACAAATTGAAGATATAGTGGGGAGGATTAACCACCACACTCAATTATTGGGATTTATGGGGGTGGTGACAACGGTAAAGGATATCCACTAACCCTATTCGAAACACTGCTTCCTTATAGTGTGACTTAAAATGAGAACAACAAATGAGCATAAACCCCTGACCATATTCGCAACACGGGACTTGTATCAATTTGATGCTCAACAACCTCGAGGGTGTTGGCCCGAAGTGGTAGGAGAGCCCTTGGGCCAAGCATCCATGCAAGTCGGGGGTCCTTTTTTATGTGAAAGATGATGGAGTTCAAATCTAATGAGTGGGTGAAATATAGTTATTCCCATGAATTATAATGTCAAGCTGGGCAGTGATAGTGATGGATATCTCCGGGGAGTGGGATGTATGGCGGGATCGAGATGAGCGTGACATGAATTGGGGAAAAATTCTATACCACCATATGTCCAGACCTGAGGGTGAATTATGAAGTTTGGGCTGGGCTAACAGACAAAATGTCTGGGCATTCCGACATATCCCATGAGTATGGGAATCAAGCCATATGTAGTTCCTAAAGGCCATGTAGTTTAACATCGTGTGGTGAGGAAGAGGGAGGATATAAGAATAGGGAGGGGGCACATGGTGCGACCGTCATAATCCTAACATGACTGGGGCTAACGAAGCCTACACTAAACCTTGCAAGGACCCTCCGAGGGAACTATACTCATGGGGGATAGTCAAAGAGAAGAGTCTAGGGGATGGACTCAGGACCGAGCATATGAGCATTCCTATGTATTCCATGCAGATCAGAATCAATTCGTACATAGTTCTAAGGGTGCAGTTTAGTGTCTTGTAGGATGACATATAGTTTAATGTCATTTCATATGTTTTACAATTTAAATTCATGTAGGATAGGGCAGTTTAGGGTCATGTGGGACTAAATAGTTTAGGGTCATGCCGGACCAAACAGTTTAGGGTCACGCCGGAGCAAGCAGTTTAGGGTCATGCTAGAATAGAGAGTTTAGGGTCATGCCGAACCAGCTGGCTCAGGAAAATTATTTCTTGCGGAATTGGGAATTGGTGGGAGGCGTTATACGCTCACCATCCATGGTCACCATTGAGTATGCACCATTGGGGTAAACCTGGGGAACAATGAAAGGTCCTTCCCATTTGGGCTCTAACTTGGGTCATTTCCTACCAGGTGTCATTGGTGTCCGGAGGGCCAATACCAGATCACCTTGCTGGAAAGAGTGGTGGCAGGCCTTCTTATTGAAGTCTCTAGCCATATATTTCTGGTGTATTTCTAGGTTGTGTAGGGAATGAAGCCTATTCTTGTCAAGTGCTTCCAATTTATCCAGACAAACTTCATCTACCTTATCTGGAACCTGCTGGTCATAGACTGCTCAGCGTAACGAAGGAAACTGAATCTCGATTGGCAGGACGACTTATGGTGCATATACCAGGGAATATGGGTGCACCTGTGTGGAATTACAAGTCTTCGTCCGATAATACCAGAGGGCGTTGGGGAGCTTGTCCGGACAACTATTCTTGTTTTGAACAACCATTTTCTGCAAAATGTTAGAGAGGGTCTGGTTGAATGCCTCGATCTGCCCATTTTCTTGCATGTGGTAGCGGGAGGTATGGTTTGAATGAATGTTGTACTTAGCATGTAATTTCATCATCTCAATCGCTCGAGTGTTTGTGTTGTTATCGGTGAGGACGACATGAGGGACTACAAACTGGTAGATGATATTGGAGCTCACGAAGTCAACAATAGAACATGCCTTGTCCTCCTTGAGCAAAACTACCTATTCCCACTAGGAAAAGAAATTTGTAGCAGTCTGGATGAACCGACATTGGTGAGCTATCACCGAAGGATATGGTTCCATGACAACCAGTCCCCAAACTACGAAGGGCCAAGAGTACTTGGTAGTGTGGATAGGCTCTGGTGGCCGATGCATAAAGTTATCATGAATTTGGCATGCATGAAATCTCTTGGAAAACTCAATGCAATCATGGATCATGGAGGGTCAAAATTACCCTAGTCTCTGAATTTGGTGAGAAAGCTTCAGCCCGGAATGATGAGCACTATAGGAACCGGCGTGAACCTCATGCATGACCTGAGAAATCACGACTCCTTAGATGCAATGGAGGAGAACACCATCGAATCCATGCTTGTAGAGGATCTTCTCAAGACAAGGACCACTTTGGAAGGTAAACTGCATTGCACGGTGTTAAATTCACTTTCTCTTGGCCTGATTAGCTCGGAGGTAACCATTTTGGAGATACTCGACAAAGGGGGCTCTCTAGTCAGGAGTCACTTCACCACTATATCTAGGGGTCCAGATGTGGAGGCTCCGGCAGTAATATGGATCACCTGCAGGGCATCGTCGGCATATGGGGTGACAGGAGAAATGACTCTATGATGTTCCACATGGATAATCATATCATCCTACTTGAGTTCTGCAAGTGATGTAGCCAGTCCAGATAGGGCATCATCTCGACCATTCTGAGATCGAGGGACATGTGTGACTTCTGACCAATATGGGAACTGGGCCATTAGCTGGAGAGTGCACTCCAACAACAGTACGAGCTCCGGCTTTTTGACGATGTAGTCACCATTGATCTGCTTGATTACTAGTTCGGAATCCCCTTTCATATGCAAATGGGGGACATCAATCTCGAGGTCCAGCTCGAGGCCAGTGATAAAAGACTGATACTATACCTCATTATTGGTGCAGCCTTTTGACAACAGGAATGAGTACGGCAGAATGGATTGTTCCGGGGTAATAAATATGATACCCAAGCCTACCCTGTTGAGTCTGGGATCATTGAGCCTCCTGCTGTTGGGGCTTCAGGAAGCACCATTGAAGTGAAACTGCCAGCACAACATGAATTGTTCTACCGAGAGGATCACCTCATTAGGGAAATTGAGATCCAAGGACTGGTCATTGAGAGCTGGATGGGCAGCAAGGAAGTCTGCCAATGCTTTCCCCTTAATAGCTTTCTAAGGGACAAACCTGATATCGAACGGTAGACGAATCTTTACCCACTGAGATAGACGGTCTGTCAACATGGGGCGGTTCAGAATATACTTCAGTGGGTCTACCTGAGACACCATCTGTACCTCGTGGTGCTACAAGTAATGTCTCAATTTCTATAGTGTGAATACCAGCGCAAGGAAGCTATTTTCTATGTGGGTATCTGGTCTCTGTATCGATGAGGATATGACTGACTTAGTAGAGGCTATTTTATATCCCCTCATTGTTCTTCTGGGTGAGAAGGGTGTCGAGAGAGCATTCTAGGGAGGTCACATTAAGGACCAATGGCTTTCCGGAGATGGTTGGCATCAAGATCGTAGGATGAAGTAGGTACTGCTTTATTTCCATGAATGTGGTATGGCACTCTTCGTCCCACTCATAGGCGATGCCTTTCTTTATGAGATGAGAAAAGGGATTACACTTGCCATCCAGATTCGCAATGAATTGGCATATATTGGCTAAGTGGCCTTGAAAACCTCAAAGCTCCCGAATGTTTCTTAGGGGATACATCTGGCTGATGGCCTTGATCTTCTTAGGGTCAATCTCGATACCCTGGAATCTGAAAATAATGCCAAGGAACTTCTCATAGGTGAACTCAAAGTCATATATCAATTGGTTCATCTTCAGGTGGTGAGAAAAGAGGAAGCGGAACACTTTCTCAAGGTCCTTGAGATGGTCCCAGAGCTAGAATGATTTGACCACAAGATTTTCCACATTTCATTCCACCAATGTCTTGAGGATTAGCTTGAATATGCGATGCATGGCCCGCTAATAGGTGGCACCTGCATTCTTTAAGATGAAGGGAATGACCTGGTAACAAAACACACATTGTGTTGCCCTGAAGGCTGTAAACTCTTCATCCTCAGGGTCCATTCAAATATGGTTGTACCCAAAGTGACCATCATATAAGGAGAGGGATTTAAACCCGGTCATAGCATCGATCAAAAATTCTGTCACAGGAAGGGGAAAATTATCCTTCAGACAGCGACGGTTGAGATCCCAGAAGTCGATGCAGACTCTGATATATCTGTTCTTCTTCCTGAATGGCAAAATTTTGGCAATGCATTTGGGGTACTGGACCTCCTTGACGAAATTGGATTTGATGAGCTTATCAACTTCTGCCTCTACCATGGCACCGTGAGAAGGGTAAATCTTCTTAGGAGGTTGTTTGAACCCGTGATGATTTGTAGGGAGACCGAGGCGGTGTACGGATACCTGAGGGTCTAGTCCTGGAATCTTGTCATAAATCTAGGTGAATACATCGTAGTGTTGTTTTAGGAAGTCTACGTTTTTCTCCTACTCCTCGAGAGACATGGCGGAAATGATCAATGTGAGTCTTGGGTCTACCTTGCTAACGAGGTTCACCTGTACGAGTTTATCAACCATGGCAGAGATTCCCTCTTCAGATGTGGTAGGAGTATCCTCTAAATCCTCTTCTTTGCTTATGGAGAGGAAATCCTTAGTGGGAGGAGATTTTTCTGAGTCAGTAGATTCCGACAGGAGGCTGGTACCAGCCCAAGCAGCAGTGGTGACTGCATCGGGAGATTCTGGTGCTGCCAAAACCATAGCAATGAAGGCTATCAACCTGATCCCATCTGGTCTTCAGCCCAAGGGTCCACACTTGATGATATCAAAGCAATAGTGGCGCATCGTCTTGAGCCGGTTAATTCCAACCCAGCAGAAAAAGAAAGTATGACGTATTGTCATTGCCATGGGGTGGAAATCCTAATACCTTATGGGAGTAGGGGGCTCAAGGAACAACAATGCCTAATTGGTATAAGAATATGAAGTGATATCCCAACATCACTTGGACCTGATAATATGCTTCCCCTTGTACCGGAGACAACAAAAAATTGCCCCATATCGAGGGTCATGGCCTCTAATCAAAGGATTGAGACGACATAGGCATTATCCAAACCTACCCAGGGGTTAGTTGCAACTACAATGGGTTCAACCTCATAGGACAAAATCTTCTTGTCCTTTATCTTTTAATAGTTGACATCTAGGTAGGGGGATTCACAAGAAGCAAAAGGAGACGTGTCACCTTGGATCATGCGCACTCGACCATTGAGTGAGTACTTGAGGCACTGGAGATACGATGAGGGAACCACCACATGTAGGTGGAGCCATGGTCTTACCATCAATGCATTGTACACAATGTCTTGGGAGAAGACTATAAACTCGATACTGGAAACTAGGCCACCAAACTGGGTATTCAAATGGATCTTTACGACTAGGGTCTGCTCTATCCTATCGTATCCTTGAATTTTCAGGTCCGAGGGATTAAATTCATCTTCGAATAACCTCAGCTTCCGCAGTGTACATGTTGGGATAAGGTTAATCCCAGAGCTGGTGTCAACAAGACATCAGTGAACCTCCACACCATTGAATTGGTCAGTGATGTACATTGGGAGATTTTCCTCTATATGGGATAACCTTCATCTTATCTAGAGAATGAGATAATGTCCTGGCATTCAGCATTTTCTATCACTTCTGCATGAAAGGCCTCTACAGCTGCAACCTCTGTCACAAACTAGAGTGGGCTTTATAATGCCTCAGTGAGGGCCTCACACATATCTGATGATAGGTGAAGGGCCTTGAGGATGTAAATCCTTTCTGGGATGCTGTAAAGGTGCTTAAGAACATCGTACTTATTTCCAGGCATGAAATTCTACTAGTAGGGGGTCGCTCTATGACAGGAGGCATGGAAGGCCCTACTGGTTGGACCAACGGTAGACTAGTGTTGGGTATATCCCGCTGCTCACTATTAGAAGCATATAGAGTGGCTACCGGATGAGGTTCAGATGACTGAGGCCATCTTGTAGTAGGACATGGCTTGTTGTAGCGTGGTCAAGGTGGCTCTGCCTGATCCAGTAGCACAAACGGCGATGGAGGTAGGCCTGATGGCACTACATGAGGAGGCTACACATGCTGAGCTATGCGCTAGGTCTGCTTTCTAGTCTCAGTGGCATGCACGGCCTTGCTGGAAGTTCCACTGGATGTTCCTTGATGAAGCATATGGTCATGGATCTGCCGACGTTGGCATCAGCTTGGGACGTTGGGGAGATTCGGCTGGCACTCCTCATCGTCGAGAGTCATGTAGGGGTTTACCAGCTCCATGGTGTTAACCGAATCATACCCTTGACTATCACTCGAAGAGTCATCCACTACTGGGTGGATTCTGGAAGGAATCTCCATCTCCCTAGTCATGAAGTCGCCAAGAATATGGGATTAAGATGACGTCGGTAAGGGACTTTTCTTTCCCTTTAATCATCGATGCTTGCTCTTCTTGGAAGAGGCCGACTGAGACGACGATGCATAAGTGGTGGTCGTAGCTTCTGAAGGCTATGGCCAATTTAGGTGTACCCGGATGACACCATGGGCATGGACGACTGTTTTTCGAACCATCCAGTCATCATATTTCTGGGACCCAGAGTTAGAAACCTTTTCCACTCACCTCCTTTGTCGCTGCTGCAATCTGGACTTACAAAAACACATTCCACTTGTGTCAGGGCTAGGCCCAACCTAACTATGTTGTTATCAACCTGGTCTTGAATCCAATATTTAAACACATAGCACTACTTGAAGGTGTTCCCTAGGATCTAATGATAGGGGAAGTAGTTGGGGCGATCAATGAGGTTCACCTCTTCTGGCCTTCTGCACTCATGCAAACACACAATCCCTTGTTCTGAGGAACTTAGGAAATAGTCGGGGACTTGATTCTCATTGAACGAGTAGGTCCAGTTTCTACTCTCCAAAAGTGGTTCCCTTGGAGCCTTACCCTGATGGAGGACTGGAGGAGCCTATCAAGGAGACAGGGCCTGATTGTCCCTCCTAGGTGGTGGCAGCGCATTGTGTGGGGGCACCTACCAATTCTGAGGGGGCCATTGCTGGGCTGGATGTTGCACCTATGGCAGCAGGCCTCTACGTGGTTGTGGAGATGGCTCCACTAGTAATAATTCCAGCTATCTGGGGGACTTTATTTTGTCCACCATAGTGGGATTGGCTCTGAATTCCCTCCTTGCAGGAATTACATGGGGAAACAGACATGTATAGATGGCCTGTTGCAAAGCTTCTTCTAGGAGTTGGGCCTTATTAGAGAAGTATCGGAATCCAACAGGGTAGTTCTGGGTGATTAGAGAGGGAATCGGTTCTGTCTTAACATTTCCCACACACATCGTTAGTAATTTCTCATATTTCAGTGGCATGTCAAGGCAGAATGTGAGTCCTTTCCACCGGTCGATAAAGTCTGCGACACACTCATCAGGCCTCTGTTTGCACTTGAAGAGGTCTGTAATGCTCGTTTTCCATGTGGTGCAGTTGAACTGGTAGATACATTGCCTATGGAGATTCTCATAGTGGGTTACTGATCTGATGGGGAGCTGGTTGTACTAGACCAATGCAGGCCCCTCTAATGTCTTCACAAAACATTAGATATTGGCGGCCTCCTACTATAGTGGAGTCCCTAACAAGGGCCCACACATTGAGGTGAAGTGGTCCAGATGCTGTGGCGGGTCCCCTATCCCATTGAAGTGGGAAAAGGTGGGATTCCCAAAACCCAGAGGTGCCGACATATCATCCAACCATGCTAGATATGGCTTTCCATCAGGTGGGAGTGCCACCAGTCGCATTTCCGATGCCTTAAGGCGGGCAATGAGTTCCGCCATTGGATCATCTGGGTGGGGGTACCTATCATGATGGAGATCCATAACCATGAGTGCGTTGGTGGGTTCTTCAACATGGTAAGGTGGCTCAGTGGCTTGTGGCATGACCCTTGGGGTAACTAGTGGAACACGAGTTGGGTCCCTTGGATTGTCACGCTTTTCCGAATGGTTTAGTGAGACATATCGCACCCTCTAGCCATAATTTCCAGCTTCAACCCTGTTTACGGGAGCAGGATGGCCAGGGTCGCTTGGAGGCTACTCACTAAGGGGAAAATGTTACTGACCCTTCTGTACTAGTCGTGGGTCCCTATAATCTGGATTTTGCTCCACAGTATGTTCAGCTAGGAGGTCATCAACCATCTTCTTCTATTCGAAAAGTTTCTGAAGCAATGCAATTTTTTATGGGTCTTCCTCCATCTTCTCCACAGAGCTGGACGAGTTGGAGGTTTTGGCGGCTCTGAGATGCTCTTTATCTTTACCGTGATTTTGGAAAAGGACCAATGCCTCAGTGGATATAGGGAGACCCAGCATGCTCTTCTATTGATGAGTAACCCTACTCGAGGGGTTCAGTATCTGTGGCACGCCTTCAGGGGGAAGGTCCCCATTTAGGAGCTCCAACACATTTTCCTCTTCCGATAGGGTGGCCATGTTGGACGCGACTCTACCTGGGGGCATGTCCTCAATGTTTCTAAGTGATTCTGGTTGACATAGAATATGAATGAAGATGAGGGCAGCATACTGCCCCCACCCACAGATTTGAATGTGGGGGGAAGCCTCTTTGATAATCATGCAGAGTACCTTGAAACTCTTAATGCATTGCTGTTGGAGGGCCTTACGGCAGCCCGGTGACTCAGGGTGCTGGGCCACAGGGAGTTCAGCTAGGTCGACCAGATGGTATTGCTCGCCGATATCCTCAAAATGTGCATGGATCCTAGGATAAACCCCCATTGATGAAAAAATATAAAGTGTGTCACCCATAGGGTTTGATGGAAACACTCAACTTCTTCTGGGATGAGGGATTCCGATGCACTAAAATTAGGCACTGCAACTGGCCAAAACATCTCAGAGAAGTGGTCAGATACGAGTATATTCAATAATCTCCTTGGCTTGGATTCAGGGACTGGCCCTTCATTACCAATCTCGTTAACCAGAGGTGGATGAGGAACTAGAAATAGTACTGAGGCTGACTGGTGGGATGGAAGGTTGGACAGTGAAGAGTACAGCGAGCGAGCTGACAAACCGACAAATCTTGGTCTGTCCTCCAAAGAGTGTAGTGACCTGGCTACTATGTCTCGATAAGATGGGATGACAGCTGCAGTTCTTGGCATAGGGGCTACGGCTACTGGAAATAGGTTGTGCTGCTAGTCGCCCACCATTGGTCCCTAGAATAGCTCTTTGTGATCTCTAGTCGAGGTAGAGAGTGCTTCTGGTGATGATGGTGATAATTGCACGACCGTAACCTACAGGGTTTCCAAATTTTCATCTTAAAAGATATACCTATGGGGGGAGGCCGGAATTCGATGGACCTCACATTCTGGGAGTACTAGGCTGATGCGCCTTGTTCCTGCCCCAACCCTTGGCTCGGAGGACTAAGGGGATGGTTTCTGCACTAATTTTTACTCTACTTTAGAGTTTGAGAAGAGAGATTGTTTTATATCTGTACGGACCTTCCTCAAATCATTCTTGTGGTGGAAACAACCTGACTTCCTTCCCTTGGATGGCTCTTTTAGACATGGTAGATTTCTGACACGAGGAGGTCCATCAGTCATATTGGTGTTGGGGTGGGGAGGACTTCCACCCGAGAAAGCTGGGGTGTGCGGAGCACCAGGGTAGATATCAAAAGGGATATGGGGAGGACCTATGTGGGAAGTGTTGGAGTGTGTAAGACCTCTTATCGATCCCATAAGATCACAAGTGGGACCCCTATGTTTGTTCCCTATGATGACATCAGTATGAGGAGGGGCCCCGTACTGGTCGATCTGACCATGGGTAGGACCTACTGTTGGGCACTGGGGAGGCGAAACTGGACCTCACTCTTCTAATTTCAAAGGCGAGGAGGACCTTCACCAGCTACTATGAGGACACGAGGAGGGTACCCATGTTGAATAGTGACCATATGTGCAACATCTCCATACCAATAGTATGTGGAATGAGTAATGACTCCATATCTGGTATATTGGGAATGAGAGAGACTTCCATACTAAGAATCACCACTGCGGGGAGGACCCTCATTTGGATTGAAGGTGGCACAGGGTGGACCTCCATGTCAAGCCTTGAAGTGGAAAAGGACCGCGTTAACCATGGTAGTGGTATGGGGAGGACCTCCGTACTGGGTGTCGTTGCCACAGGTTTTTCCACAACGACCACTGCCTGTGCTGGTGACCAAGAGAGTCGACTCAGCCTGCCCATAGGGCAGTTGGGGCCTCGATCCAAGTCGGGCATATGAATTTCCATGTTCAGCATACATAGGGAGTTGGTGGTATGCATCAGTGGTGGTTCGGGCCATAGTAGACGCTGATGTTGATGCCCCTTGGCGGACATCCTCTTCGGCTTACGCCCGATGCTGGAAACTGGTTAGACAGACCGGAGATGGTGGTACATGTACATATCTTACCTGCTCCTCGTCCAGTAAGACTAGGTGGCAGCGCTGACGCGGCTAGGTGGGAGCCCTTTCTAGGAGCCCCTGGAATAGAATCATGGCTGGTTTGACCTAGACATCCCCTACCTCTTTGGCGTAGGGCATGGAGTTGTTGAGGAGTTATGGGGAGAGGCTCCCAAAATGGTTATATGTTGGTGTGGGGAATAGTGGCTCCCTACGTGGCCCTTGGGGCAGCATTGATGATGAGGTGTATATGCCTCTAAATCCAGGAGGGCCATATCCTGAGTTAGGATAATACCATCCTCCTCGTACCGGCGTACGAGGTCATTGATCACCCTTCGTTGGATGAACTCTGAGGGAGAGATGGGGTAAAGTCACCCAGTGGTCGTGGCTATTTAGACAGTCATAGAAGAGGTGGAATCGCGTAGGACTATCACACTGGTACTTCCCCTACCCCTTCATCGATGGGCAAGCAATGAACGAGTTTCGGGTGCAGCAAATTGGTTTTTTGAAAATAGGGAGATTAACTCATCAATGCTGAATGAAAAAGTAATCGATGACCAATGCCCCAATGCCATCCCGTCTTCCATGATAAGTAAGAGGGGTCCACGCTTACAACATCATAGACCGGGATGTCCAATGTTCTACTGCCCCAACTTCTAGTGAGTTTCACACCAGGCCCACTATTTTCATGGTGGGACCCGACTCTGGATAGCTGGATCTGGTGACATTCTAATCCACTGATGTCTTAACTTATACTAATCTATATGTTTAAGAGAAGATATCATATCAGGTTCACCATTTCTGTTTTTGACACTTTCGTCGGGGCGCGCATGTTTGTCTACTTTAGTAAGAAAGGTGATATTTTGTTGCCCTGCATTTCTACTTTCAAAAGGCAGGTGGAATCTATCGCTTGTTTAGGGATGTTTTCTCCTTGATCGAAACAGGATGATGGGATGTTAGTTCTTCCTTCTGTGGATTCTTCCTCAGAACATGTCACCAACTCTGGGCCTCCCTTATAGATTTATGATGTTGTTCATGAAACTCTTCTGAGTCCCATATCTTCATGGGCGCCAGTTAATTACACTGCTTTTGTCGGGACATTCCAAAGGGTACGGTCATCGGAGAAAACTTCAATCAGGGGAGTAGTCATGTTGTAAATCACTGGCGCATCTGGATGTTGGGACACTAGCACGTCTGGATTTCATCCCCTTATTATTGTGATTCTCGAGTGCATGGAAGCCCAAGGCATCCCACATCGAATGTGGGGAATCATATGCCATAAGCATGTATCTGATGTTTTCATCATCTTCCCATGTTTAAAAGAGTGTATTCCGTGATTTTAACATATAGCAGAGACTGATCAGACTGATTAGACCACTGATTAGAGTGGATCATATGGGTACAACCCCTGGTGAGATTATTGGTATAGAGGGGTGAGTTGTCAAGACCTCGTCGGGATGTGGCGTCCCATGTGAGAATTGACATGGATGATGAATCGTTTGAATGAAGTGGATGGTGAATGGGATGGAACCACCATGAGGAAGATGGTAATGTTGGGATTAAGTCTCAAGGAGACTTCCTACGTATCACCAGGGTAGGTAGTCAAAGTACATGTAGTTTGGTAGGGTGAAGGGATGCCTAAGGAGGTGGCCCATGAGAATGGATTCATGTGTATAGGGATCACACATGGTTAGCAGCCCAAGTAGTTCTAACTTGACTAGGACAGACCAAAGATTAGGGTCTCAGGAAATGGGATTTCAACGGCTTACTAATGAGTAGGGGACACAATGGCTTACTGGTGATTGAGGTCACAATGGTTTACTGCTAGATAGGGTCATAATGGCATGCCGCTGGATAGGGTCACAATGGATTACCGCTCGATGGGGTTGATCCTCATGTAAGATTTCTACGTACCCTGCCTAGGAGACATAGATCAAACCCACATAGTTCATATGGGATGGGGGTCGGTGGACCGACACGAATGAGGACCTAGGGTCCAAATGGATGGTGGGATTGAACCCAGTGGAGGCTTCCTACGTACCATGCCTTAGAAAGGATCAAATACCTCATAGTTCATGGTGGAGTATGGTGAACTAATGTGAAGGGGGTCGGAACCAATGGGTGGTGGGCTTGAACATCAGGGAGGATTTCTACATACCTTTCCTGAAAAAGGATCAAAGTACATGTAGTTCAGGTGGGTGAAAATGCTTACCGCTGACTGGGGGAACAACTTCTTACTGATTATTGAGGTCCTCGGTTTAACATCATATAGTACGAGGGTGAAACAATGTGAAGGAGGACTTAGGGCCCAGCTAAATGGTATGCTTGAACCTCGGGGAGGCTTCCTTTATACCCTACCTTGGCAAAGATCAAAGACCTCATAGTTCATGGGGTGTTTGGTGAACTGATTTAAAGGGGGTCAGAACGGCCGGGTGTTGGTATTGAAACTCGTGGAGGCTTCATATGTACCCTGCCTTGGCAAGGATCAAAGATCTCATAGTTCAGGTTGGTGTGGGGCTTACACGATAGGGAATCCCATAGAGGATATAATGGTCGATGCTTGCTCTAAGCCCACGTGAGGCATGCTCAGTGTGAGAAATAAGAGACAAAAAATACATGAACATCACATCACAAAAGGTGCATTAGTGGGAAGTTAAGTAGGTCCCATGATTGGTTAGCAGCCCAAAGGGGAAATAGGGTCTTATGTAGGGTTCACCACCCAGGGAGATGGAGATTGAGACTTACTCTAGAGTGGAGGCCTGGGTGGTGACAAAGCCTAGAAGAAGAGGGATTTGGAACCCAATAAGAGAGGAGTAGGGGTGTTGCCTCCTGCAAGAAATGTTAGGGGCTTACACTTGCGTGGTTTCCTTTTCCTCATAGATGGACGCTGCTCCGATGAAGAGGATCTCATTCCATGTGAGTAATGATATCACTCTCATACACACCAGTGGGTCTGTAGAATGTCCTTGGTGGGGTACCCCACGTGTGATGCATGGGGTGAGGCTATAGTTTAACATCATGTGCTGAGGACAAAGGTTCTTGGCAGTTTAACATCTTGCAGCTCGGATGAGTTGGGTTCACGCTGCACCCCCAGGACTTACATAACTGGAACCCTCTACACATTGGTGAAGCAAAGGGACCAGTGATGCTGTGGTTGGGGGTGTTATGAAAAGAATAATTGGGGGGTCCACATTAGCATGGCTATGCGGAGAAGAAACATCAGTTAGAGTTTCTATGCGAAGAAGCATGAGGCGAAGCAACACAATGTGAAACACCACCCCAAGGACATTGATGTTATTTCGTATGAGCATAGAAGGTCGTACAGGAAAACTATGTGTGATGTAGATGTTTTGGGTGCAGGAGGCACCTGAAAATGATATTCGGAAGAGATACAACGAACACGTGTGCACCATGAGAGAGGCTTGCACCCAAAACAGAACAGTTGCATGAAAAACACCGGGACGTCATGCAATTGCAACACTTGTACGAAAAATATTGGGTTGGAACACAATTGGGACACTTGAATGGAAAAGACCAGGTCGAACTTCAATTGGGGAACTTGTGAAGAAAATATCGGGTCAGTGCACAATTGGGATAGTTGTGTGGAAAAGGGTGGGTAACATGAAATTGGAACACTATCATGGAAAAGACCGTGTTAGCACACAATTGGAGGTGTTTGGTGTACAAAGGGGGCCCTGGGTTTTGCATGCAAGGAATACATGTTGGGTGCAAGTGGAAGGGATTGCGTGCAAGGAAGAAGGGTTTGTGTGCAATTGTAATGGATTGCACGTAATCGAAATGTATTGCACGCAATTAGAAGGGATTTCACGCAATACGAAAGGATTGCGTGTAGGGGATGGGGCTCAAAGGGATTCAGACAAGGGTTAAGCCAGAGTGGTCTTGTGTGAAGGTGGACCACTGGGTGACCTGTCCTGATAATTATCGTACCTAAAATCTCTATTTTGGGTGAAAAAGAGGTGGATTTAGTGTAGAGGATACGGTTCATATTTTTCAACCACTGGAAGTCGAAGGGGTGCCCTTCTATTTATAGGTTCTTGGGGTCACCTGATCAGCGCAGAAACTAGTCCACGTGAAAGTTGGCATGCCAGTGTCGGCAGTGCAGAAGATCATCTATGCGGGGGCGGTGTGCGCATATTTATTCACCCACGGTCAGGGGCACAGAAGTTATCCTGCCAGCATGGAAGTTTTCGTGCGGCGCAGAAGTATTCGTGCAGCGTGGAAGTTTTCATGTGGTGCTGAGGTTTTCATGTGGCATGGAAAAATTCCTTAGATTCCGTAGTTTTCCATGCAGGGTAGATTTTTTTCACACAAACCTGAGACTTTTTTGTGTGGCCCTTCCGAGCCCCCCATAATGGATCGTCGGGTCAAAATATGTCTTCGCTTTTTTGCACCAAAACATCCTTCAGCCATTGAGCATTTTTCAGCATCTACGCTCTATTATAGGGTATTTTTTGTATCTCATACATCTTACTTATATTCCACACTCTTTGGAAATGATAGCAAGCTATTAAAATATTCCTTGAATCTCAGTGATGTGTTGGAAAAAACCCTTCATGTGGTATCTTATCCACAGCTAAATGTAGGCCATGATGTGCTTCTTTTAATGAGATGATGAAAAATTGAAACACACTCTCTAGTTATAAATAAAGAACTCATACATGGATTAACCCATATCCAGATTTCATAACTATTATAAGATCCTCGCAAAAAAAATATTGGATTTCAATTAATAACCTCTGCCAAAGATCCCCCCATACTATTTCTTTTATAAATAATACAACTTATAATAAAATTATATATATAATATTATCATTTATTATATTCATCAATTGAAAAATTCATAATATTTGTTGTGTTATGAATTAGGTGTAACTTTAACAATAAATCTATATAATACAATAAAAAATTATCATACCATTAATTATAGATCATTTATACATTGGTCAATCCCTTCTTAAAACAATGGACCACTATAGGAAATAAATTAAAGAAAGGGTGAGATAAAATACCAATAAGGGGAATGAAATGGGTACATGAGAAACATGATCACTTTTTGGTACTCATATTTCATTAGGTATGACATAAGATCATAACATGTGATATTCATAAGGAATTATAGAGGAACATTGAATAAGAATGTGGAATATAATGAAATAATTATGTAAGAATTTAGATAAAAAGAGAAACATAGTTTACTAAAAAAACATGGAATAAGAATAGAGAAATAACAATAACGTGTCAGGTGAATCATGATAAAACATTATAAACATAATTTAATCCATACATTCAAGATGTCATAAAAAATTGAAAAATGTTAAAAAAATCTATTCCCACACATAACATTGTAGAGAAATATGAAGGCATTTTTTTATTCATATTGCTGAATAAAAAGATAAATGCATCATGTTAATTCAAAACATTATAGAAGAAGCTAAATAAATCTTGTATGTGAATAATGATCTCAAGAGTTATAAAAGCATTACAAATTTTTTGGAAGGATTTATAATTCTATGCCGACCCATGAAAACAAAATATGTTCAGTAGTTGTGGTATGGCTTAGTGGTAGTCACCCCATAAGCTTGTATGAAAAATGGGGGTTTAAAACCCATTGGGTGCAGGTGTTGTAGAAGCACTATACCAGTACTGTAGTAGTGGTGGTACTGTTGATCGGCGGGTACTGTAGTGGTGACAAGGCACAATAGCAGCAGCAGGTACTATAGCAGCTGGGTTACTATTCACAGAATGGGCCTTGGGAAAACAATTTGGGCATGTGGGCTATGTAATGGGCAACATGCCAACTAGGCCTTTAGGCTATGTAATGGGTCTCCGTCTACCCAGTTAAGAGGGGTATTTTCTTTGATTTAATAATAAAATGAGCCATCAGCCCCAACCTTTAAATAAATCAAAAACAAACTATATTCAAAATCATATGTTAAATATAGAAAATGAAGGATATAATATTCATATATAAATCAAAAATATTTACATGGATAACGTGTAATGAATTAGAAAAACATTTGATAACAATATCATACATCATAACATATCATTAATATCAAATTAGTCATTTGAAATGGTGGAAATTAAATATGAGGGAAATTTTTATGAGGACAAATTTAAGATAAACACATATTCATCTATCATTATATATAAAAGAGATAATATAATAACCCTCATATCATATACTTTTTATTACATCATTTTCAATATAAACATCCAAGAATAATTAAAAAAATTAGAGGTTTAATGCATTTGGGTGATTAAAAATATAATACCTAAAAATAAACCACACCATTTTTATTTCCATATTTATGTAGGATAAAATATCTCATTTTACTTTTGCTGCTTCTTGGGATATCCAAAAAACAAACTTAAAAGAAAAGGGTGAGCTATAAAGCCGAGAAATGGGATGATTAAAGGGTAACATGGGGACTAGAATCATTCTAGGATAAATGGAATGTCAAGAAGTATAATAATAAATCATTAGATTAATTAAATTATTAATCATATAATAATTATATAGGGGTACATCAATCTAGGATATGTGAAAAAAAATGAACGAGACATTAAAATCACATTGCAAATATCACTAATAAGACAACATAACATAGTGTGCTAAGATTACTTCTCATGAACTACACATGTTGTCTCATAAGATAGAAATAGTATCCAATGCATTTGGGCGGTTATATAATTCCACTCCCACCTATCACATCGTAATATATAAGATAATTTTTTTCCAAATATTAATAAGTCATATATAAACCATATGCATGATTAAAACCATGACATAGAAATGGAATACATAATAATGTCTCAAATCATAACCAGATGATACATCTTAGTGATTCATAGGAAAATGTTGGATTGTAGACAGTTGAGTTTAAAAAAATAGAGCATGATGATAAATCTCACATGAAGTAAAAATGATAAGAATTATGTTATTATGTAGTTGTGGTAAGGAATCATAGAAATGATTTAAAAAATAGAAAAATAACCTTTAAAGTAGAAAAGTGCATAGGGTTTACTAAAAAGTATATAATAAATAAAAATATTTTTTCATAAAATATTGATTATTTTTTGAAATCATATAAGTTAAACTCCATTAAAAATAATATACCTAAAAATGATTAAGAAATATAAAAAAATTAGTTCTGTTTTCTTTATATAATATAATGGAGATGGAAAATGGAAAACTTTTCTATTTCATGAAAATAAAGTTAAATTAAACTCATTCAATAATAAGTAAATTTATATAGACAACATAGAAGAAGAATATGTGAAAATGAGAGTAGTAAAATGATATACATATCCCAAAAAAGAGGGTGAGTGAAAGGAACCCCTTAACTCTTTCTTGACTAAAAATAATATACATTCTAAACCACATGAATTGTTGTATCCCCATCCTTTACCATTATATTAGAGTGGTTTAGAATGCCATTATCCTCATGCGCTTCCCCCATACAAAAATAGATGGAAATAAATAATGTGGGTATTCAATTATTTTATGGGGATGATTTACCCTTCTATATAAAGAACCTATAGTAGATGAACTATAATAATGTATTGTAAATATGATGCTTCATAAAAACAAACTAAACTGCAATAACATAACATTAAAACAATTAGGGTCACAACTATCAAAAATAACTATAATAATTCTATGCAACCAAATAACTTTTCAAGTGAATACTTTAAACTTTATCTAAATCTTGTTTTAACAATTAAAAACATATTATTTATTTGTTTGTTTTTTGATAAATTAATAAATTCTCACTTCATTTTCTCTAAACTGAACTTTTAGCTTAAAATCCTTATTGAAGAATATAATGGTTGATATATAGTTTTTTATCATTTAATTATTTTCATAATGTATTCATGTGCTTTAGGCCTCTTATAAATTGATTTTATAGAAAAATCCACATTATTATGAGTTGAAAATTAAATCATACTATAAATAATGCATAAACACAAAAAAATTATAAATAACACAACTAATTTTTTCTACTTTATGGTCAGCATGTATAAACCTAATGACTATATGTTTCAACCATATGAATGTCTTTCTAAACCCTATGGTCGCCATATATTATTCATACAGCTATATTTCAAAATCTTATGACTATTTTCTAAACCATATGATTCGGTTATCTAAATCTTAGAAATGGTTTTCCAAACCTTACACACTATATGTCTGAACCATATGCACCAATTTTCTAAACCATATGATTTTTTCTCAACATTATAATATGATTTCCTCAATATTATCAGATGAACTATATATTATTTCATAGAAAGTGATAAACTGTAAAATTATATCAAACCGTAAATAAACATAAACCATATGTGAATATATACAACATTACAATATTATTTAATTATTTATATTTTTTAGCGATAATATTTGTTGGAATTTTTTATGTAAATTAAAATAAACTATTAGATGATTAAAGGATCACTTACATGAATAAATTGAGAGTTTCTTAGTGTTTAACACTTTATTGTAATTATTATTACAAATTAAATATTATATCATTTGTTATTATTAATGATTTATGGTGTATAGTTTTTTTATAGAGTATCAAATAGAATTAAAGAGTTGAGGCATGTTAATATTTTTTTGATTATTTATGAAATAAAAAACATGAATAAATTCATAAATAATCATATTTTCACTATAGTGATTTGAACGACTCAAATTTATTTTTTAAATTTCACTTGTACAACTACTAATTTGAGAATAATGTTAAATATCTACTAGAAATTTGATATTTTTATGCATGAAATATTTATTTTAGAAGATTTTGTAAATAATGAAACTCTAAAAATATAGTTTTAATGACAAATATAAAGTATTGATCATGTGTTTTAAGGAAATATGAATTCTTTTGATCAATAAATATATTTTTCTCTATGAAAAATATTGGTGTAAACATGGTATAAAAGTTTACTCATTTTGGACCACTATTATCAAAATATTTACATTTTACATCAATGTATTGAGCTTCACTAATCCTAATGTAATCTATTTATTCCTTGATATTCCATGATTTATTTAGTTTATTTCTAGTTTTAATGGTCATGAACCCTCTTATCTTAATCTATATGTGTTTATTTTGGTTTATAAATTTTCATTCAAAATCAGGTCTTATAGGTTGGGTTATAATTCTCACTAAAATGTGTGTCTCAGGATGTTCCTATATGTATTAAAATGAAAATGTAACATTATTCCCTAAGGTATAGAAGGCCAGATTTTTCAGGCTGAGCCTCTGAGATGAAAAAGGAAGGGTTATTTATGTTGTGACTCTATGTTAGAAAAAGTTAACTGTAACAGGTTGTGACTCCCCTATAAAAGTAGGATAACACTATGGTACATGAAATACTCTCACAGTGATAGTTTGAAGAGTACACCAAGGATATCATTGATCCAAACCACTATAAAAATCAATTATTCTATTTAATTTTATATTCCAAAACATAAATAATTTTAAATTTGAAATAATAATTAAAATTTTATCATTTGGTCAGTTCAAAATCTTCTTGACTATTCATCCATACTCATAGTCTAGACCCAAAAACTGGTATCAGTGCAATTACTTCAACATATTATTATTAACCATATCCAAGAATTAATCAGCTAATGATAAAATTATTTTTAAATGGATGTTCAAAATTATAATGATTGACGGGTTCTAGAAGGACAATGATTTTTTGATAAAATGAATTATGGAATTTGGTATTCATTGATGGCATATTTACACATGCATATCAATATTGGTCAATGGTCTATCATGGTAAAAACATATACATTTATAGATATTAATTCTGAATCATTAACATGTAATTAAGTAGTAAAGTATGTCTTAAATTATAGGGGGATTAATATTTTATATTTTTCTATTAGAAGAAATGAATTTATATATTCATACACTTGGAAAATATCCAATGATATATAGGGAATCAAATAAGTCAATCATTATGGATATAATTAGTCAAATAAAACTAGATAAGTAATTTTATGTGTTGGTTGTCAAGATTTTAAAATGGGTTAAAAGAAAACAATAAATCAAATTTTTCTAAAAATTAATTTTATTGTGAAAGATATAAATTCCTTAGGTGAATCATTAGATAATATTGTCTTTGTTTAAGTAGTAATTAGATATTTTCCCATGATTTGAAATGATAATAAAGTATCTATAGAGTAAATTTATAAATTTATAGAATAAACTCTTGATAAATGTTTTAGATATTTATATAAATATTTATTATAAAATAAGAATATTTATCAAAAAGAATTTACTAAAAAATTATTACATTGAAATTTGTAAATGTTTCAACCTACTCATTAGATTATTAGATTCAGGTAATGGAATGTGATGTGGTTCTAAATGTATAATAATGGGTACATAAATACAATACATGATATTCTATAACTACAAGAAGGGTTTATCCATAACATGACCATAAAGGTAGAAAAAAAGGTAATGTTGTTTCTATGGAAGTTTTGATAGTTATTTGTTATGAATGCAGGAGAAAAGGTCCATTCATCATGAATGAAAAAATTTAAATAATGACATAAAGAAAAAATATGAATAAAAAGTAGAGGACAAAATTAACTGCTCAATATATCTACATTGAGGATTTGGATTTAAATGAATAATTTGGTTCTAAAAAAGAAATTATCAAATCCATTCTAATATCTTATTAAAATTAGGTTACTAATTCTGATTTTGTTTTAAGTGAATATAATTATGAAAAACCCATTAATTAATGAATTATGTAATGAAATTAAAATATTATAGAATTTTGTAATCAATGTTTCTTTGATATTTAAAACACATAAAGATAATTGAATGAAAAAAATTTAGGAAAAAAATTTTACTTTTAATGTAAATGAAATGCTACAAAAATAATTCTTCTAGTAGTAATAATAGAACCTATAAATATTTTCAAAATTATTCAAAAAAATGGTAAAATCAAGGATTATATTTATAAAAATAATGATTCAAATAATGAAAATTCAATTAGTTTTTAGATTAAAATAAAAAAATAAAAAAAAATAAGTTAAGAGTTTAATAAAAAAAATCTACTTAATTTTTACATGGGAAAAATGGTGTAAAATATTATTTCCTTATAAAAATTTAATCAAAAATTGATACATGTATATAAAAATTAATTAATAAAATTTCCTATTATTTTTTATTAAAATAACCCTAGAATGTGTATCTAATGTTACATGTTCTAGATTTATGATGAATGGAAATTTTACAAATGAATGTTCTTTATGATTTACACAATCTATTTTATACACTATATACTTTATTTAGAAATCATTATACTCAATATTAGTTTGCTATTAATGTTTTACATTTATAAGGATTCCAAAAAATTATTTTTATAACCCCATTGTAACCAAATTTGTATGAGTACCAAAAATGTCTTAAATATGACCTTCTAGGATATTTTCCTAGGGATTTTGAAAAAAAACATGGTACATAGTTATTGGTTATTTTAGTAACATGGTAGGATATGCATCAAAATCTATGTCATTCAATAGATTTAAAAGGTGTTATGTAAATTTTGGTGAAAATTATAAAGATAGAGTTAATGGATTTGGAAAGGTTGGTATTTAGAAATATCATTCGTAATGTTTTATTTATTAATGGATTAAAAAAATTATTCAAATATCAATGTAATGTGATAGTAGAATCCATATTAAATTACAAAATGAAAAATGAAAAATTATTAATGATTAATATTTCTTATTTTATACAAAAAAAATGATAACATCTATACTATCAATATTTCTAAATTAAATAATAAAATGATGATTTTTTATGAGTTATACAGCCTATCAAAATTTTGTAGAATTAGTGGATACTCCATAGTAATTTTAGGTTATTGTATATGTTTCTAATGAACAAACAATTTCCAAATCTACCTTTGTTATAGTTTCATATCAAATATATTTGTGACTTTTGCATGAAAGTTAAATTACTATGGGAGGGTTTTAAATATATCAAGGATCTTCAAACTATATGTTCAATACAACACGTTCATCCTAAAATTTTTAGACCTATAAAAAGAGACACTCTTTGGGGTAAAATGTATATTTTTTGGTTATTTTTGATAACTTTAGTTTATTTTCATTAGAGTATTTTATTTCTTATAAATATGACACTATTTCAAAGTTCTCTTCTTATTATAAGCTGAGATCTCTGCTCTCTTGCTTTTCTTTGAATAAATATCTACATGATGATGACTCATAATAGATATTTCACTCTATTATTTCTTTTATATAGTGTATTAACAACCCTATTTATTTTAAGAATTATTAATATATTTAATTTCATGATTATGATAAAGGAAAGATAATAAATTCCATTATAATTTATTGGTGTAGAGAGTTTTTTAATCTAGAATTTATAAAATACATTAAATAAAATCATTATTCACAAAATTTTTCACCTCCTAGAACAACACAAGGAAATAGTGTAGTTGAAAGGGAAAAATAAAATGTTACAGGAAACATCTAGAATGATGTCAAATGAATTTGAAACACCTATATAATTTATAGAAAAATCAGTGACTAATGACTATTATGCTTCTAAAAATATTATTTTAATATATATTTTAAAGAAGAAACATTATGAGTGATGCAAATGATGAAAATATAAAATTAGATATTTTCAAGTATTAAGGTGTAATGTTTTAATTCTTAAAAAAATGATAATTTAGATATATTCAATGTAATATCAGATTATGTAATATTTCTTAGACATTGAAATAAAATTAAAGTTGATATTGTTTATAACAAAATAACCAGGATTGTTTAAGATTATACACATAATATATCTTCTAAAAATAATCTAAAATTAAAGAATGATTATTCACACCATCTTAGAGAAAATTTAAGAGATTAAAATTTTTGAGACGGTGAATATTCAAATTAATTTCACATGTTGTGCAAAAAGATTCACCATCTTGAAAAATATTAGAAAACACATAAAATAATATTATATATAATGGTCTTGGTAATGTTGATCTAAAGTTCAAACAATAAATTAATTAAGGAATGTCTGTGTAGAAAATTAGTTTAATTTGTATTTTATTCATGATGAACCTTATAAGAAACGAACATATTATAATTAAATACAATCCATGTAAAAATAATTAAATTTGTTTTCTAGAAATTATTAATGGACATTAGTTGAACCTGCTAAGGATTAACCAATTTTTGGAACTAAATTCATCATTACAAATAATTGGGATAAATCAATATTTTGATTAGAAATAATACCATATTAATATCACAATGGAATTTTAATGAATAAATAATAGAGTATAATGATATTTTTTCACTAATTTATTATCAGAGACCAACATGGGTCGACCTTGAATTGGTCACCAAATCTGGCCCATAATAAGTCCCAGGAGATGATCCCAATCCACCTGGTCAGGAAACTAGTGTTAGGCATCAAGTGAAACAGAAATGGGAACCATATCATACCCAAAACAAGAAATAAAAAAGATAAAAAAGTAGAGAAATTTCTTGTGGGGAGGAAATAATAACTACTACATATACCTCCATGAGAACTCAAAGGTCACTACTAACCATACAACCATGCTCTCTCCACAAGAAGCTAACATTTTGGAAGAACCAGAAACTAGAAATGATAGAGATATATGCATGAGAATTAAGATTCTTATTAAGGATTAAAAGGATAAAAAAGTACTTATTCTTTAAATATAATGTTAAATCCAAATAATATGAGTTTGAATGTATGAAATATACTAAAAAGGTTATATACTCTTTTAAGTAAATTTTTTTACACGATTCTATTTTTAGAAAAACTACTTTCCATTGGATTTTTAAAACATTATTCAAATCATGAGAGTCATTTATAAAATTTATTTTTAAAAGATAAAAATTGATAAAATATATATCTTTGTTTGGAAGAAATGTTGAGATGTCACTTGATAATGAAAGTAGAAAAAATAATAAAATAGAGTACATTTAAAAGTACTTTAATAGGATCTAAGGTGTTAGTCAGATATATTATTAAAAATAAATAAATACTAACATTATAAATATGAACCAGTGATAGATATCATCAAACATTTCAAAAACACATAGCATAACCCACACTAGCTCAACCAAGGGGAACATCCCATGGATAGTCAAGTTACCTGCTTAGGGCCACTATCCATTTTGTAATCTCATCTAGTGAAGCGTGTGTACATAGACTCCCACCTAAATACATATGGTTTCCAATGAAATAAAAATGGCGGTGTTTTTTTATAAATCTATCGCACACATACACATAATAAATGAATAGGATAACAATCCACTTTCTCAGCTCTGATCACAATTTTAATCATAATCCCTTTTTACTTTCTAAAAAACACAAGAATTGATAGGATCCTTTAACAAGAAAAAATCACATATCCCAAATTTATCACACCTGATGTTTCACATACAAGGGGTACTCCTTAATAGGGGATTTCATTTTCCTAAAACAATTCAAAGTGTCAATTCTGCCTTGTCAATTTTAAAAACACCTTATACCCAATGATTTTAGATTCTAAAACCACAATCCACTGTTACACACATAAGAACATTGATTTATATATGAGTATGACTTTATGTCAATGCATATATTCCACTTTCCTTGAGTGAATATGTACAATTTTTGAACCCATAAATATATCCATACATGTATATGTATATAAGTAAAATTTAATAAATTATGAATTTTGGATTCCTCTCAAGGATTCTTAGAAAAACAAAAAATGCCACAAAAGCTTTGATTAATGTTGGTAGAAAGACTAAAAAACTTTTGGAATCTCCATTTTCATGATATGAATCATTTAAAAAAACCAATTTAACATTGAATATACATTAAATTTTAAAACAAAGTTAAATAATCTTTTAACAAAAAACCCCATATTATATGCTTAGAAAAATTATATAATTAAAATGAAATTACATTTCTATGTATAACATTCAATTTTAATTTCATATAAACAATTTATATTAGTGAAAAAAAAATATTTATAAACACCCATGAAATCTAGGAATTCAATTAAAAGGCCTAGACATAAGGAACCTACCTTGAATTGTGTCCCCTTTGATGAAATATATCAAAACCATCCCATAGATGTATAAGGAAACAAGAGAGTCCATGATTAACCCTATAAAAACAAAACCCAAAAATTAAGAAACAAGGAAAAAATGAAACATAAGTTACTAGTACTAAGAGAGAATAATAACAACTATGAAAATTAAGGAAGAATGAATGAGAAGGATGAAAAATGAGCGTACTTGGAAGAATCAAGACAAAACAAGAAGAATATATAAAGGATCGCCATGGAGGTGGGGATGAAACCAATAGAAAAGTGTGAGAAGATATATTAGGGCCACACAAGCCACATGGAGAGGATTTTGGGAGGTTATTTATTAAAAAAGAGAAAAAATAGTAAAATACTATTTTTAAGAGACTGGGAAAGGCAAAAGGGGTTGGATGTACAATCTATATAAAAATATTAAAACCAATTTGTAACCTCTATCCAAATAATGAAGAGGATGAAAATTATCCTTGGGGAGGTCACGTTCCTATGCACCTAACCAATGTATATAAACAGTGTTGTCTAAACTGTATGATTTTCAGGGGGCGGGAACACAATTTCTCTTAACTATGAACCACCATATGCTACCAAAAAACCTCCATATTTTAGTGTAAAAAACCTTTTAGAAATGATAGATAAAAGGAATCCAAAAATAAATGAAATGATATAGTAGTGTTGGGTTGGGGTGTGACAATTATCCCCACCATGACACTTTTGTTTCCCATAAATTCCCAAACTAGTCAAATTTTCTAAGACGTGAATAAATGTCAAAACATCTCCTAAGAAAATATATATTCCTCCCAAAGATAGAAAAATTTTCTTTCCTCATAAAAATTGAATACCCAAAATCCAAATAATTTGTTAAGAACATCCTTAAGGAATAACCATGATATCTCTAGAATTATCTGACAAGCCCAGAGGGCTTGGTCCATCCTCCAAAGATTCAATGAAGAGACTCAAATCTACAAAACAACTCCAAACATGGAACATCCTAACACTTAACATAGAAATAAACAAATGAATTAATCATGGCCTATTTAGGATCACTGCATGCATAAATCACATGAAACATAGTCTTATTATCAGGGATAAGGAATTATTCCAAAAATAATTCATTAAAGATCGTGTTCACCATGAGATAATCTTGCAGTGGTCTCACTAGCATTTTATAATTCTTGTCTAAAATTAGTTTCCATAATCTATAATATAACTAAGTCCCAAAGAGATTCAAACCCTATAATAAGTGATTCAAAGAATAATAAACACTCTATTTCATCACTATAAGATTTGAAATTTCTTACAAAGGTACTCCCTTTAAAACCACATTATTCGTAATGGTTGGAAAACCTTTAAAATTCCAAAGGATAAAAGTAAAGAAAACAAATATAATGTTCCGCAAATAATCCATTAAAACCCACCCATCCTCAAGAACATTTCAAAAGATATATGACCTCTTAATAAGACACCTCAAGGGACCAAAATAATTAAAAAAAGAAGGAAAACCATTTAAGTCTATAAATCCATAAGGAACAACCATAGAGATCTCAATAACATGATACCATTATCACGATTACAATAAATATCTATAAGATATCATCCATAAATATCCAAAAATAAGCTACAAATATTCCCTATAAAATGAAACATCTAAAAACCATAATCCTCATTAAGAAAAAACTTAATCATTTTCCACTCCAACATCGAGAACAACAATTTGGGTCAATATCTCACGCACCAGAAACTCCTCCATTGCATGAAGATATTCACTCCAAGTCTAATGGATTAATCCATAATGTATTGAAACATTGATATCCCCATATTTAGGAGTGTTTAATACCCAACTGAATCATACTCCTTCTTTGCTGATGAAGGTGGGAGACAACCCAAGAATATTTGGGTGTAGTCCAATATCAAGAAAGGCTCTGGATCAAACAAACAATTCAGTGTGTAATTAGATTAATCAATGAGAAGATCAAGATAAACACTTATTCAAAATTTACACAAATACTCCAACCACTAGAAATTTTAAATCTCAAATCATTAAATTATGACAATCACTAATTGGAAAAATTAAATTCACCTAGAAAATAAAATTAAGGACCCTAAAGACAGACCATCCACTATTCACTATGAATTTTTTTAATGCATACTTTCAATACATTAGCAACAAAACCAAACCAAAACACATCATAAACCAAAAAATAAAATTTTAATCACAATTCAATAACCTAAACTCAAAATTGCACTTCATAAAATCTCAAAAAATAAAAACCAAAAAATAAGATCCTAAAATGCACAAGTAAACATCAAATAACTCCCACATCTCAAAACATCAAAACCCATTTTTACAAAAAATTTCCAAAAATCTAAAAAATCATAAAAGTGTTGGAAATTACTAATGGTATTCCATAATGAATCACATATATACATTCTTTTTCTATCTCATGAACTAATACCAAAATATTCCATTTACCAAGGGAATATATCTATATATATGTGAGAATTCATAGGAACTCCATGGGTTCAATAAAATATGTAGAATCACATTCCAAACAACTCCTCAAATGCAACAACCATTTTTTGAAACCACTATTTATCATCAAATCCAAGAATTCCATCATTCCAAATTTATTTCTCATTTAAAATTTTACAAATCTTTCAAATTGAAAAACATTTCACTTTAATTTTCAATACAACAAAATTTTTCCATTTTATAATTAAAATTTTTGACAAACAAAAAAAAATTAAAACCCAAGGTAAATATTCCATGATTAACTCAAACACAAACCATGGAAAAACAAAACAATCTAAACACCTAATGGATCGGAAATCTAAAATGATTAATAAAAAACACTGTTACACATGGCTTGAACAAATGGTTTTGTAGATCGATTTCCAATCATGTGATCACAATGGGTGTCATCATAGGAAGTTGTATGGTCTCTTCATGGTTTTCTATACAATTCATAGTAACTATGTACCCTCTAATTCCCTCCATAAAAACACCTCATGATTCGGAACTTCTCAACACTTTCCCCCCATTCTCAAACACTCAAATTGAATAAAAATCCGAAAAAATATATAAGAGAATAGATTATATTTTGAGGCACAAACTTCTCAAACTACAATAGAAACTCAAGAATCATTACGAATATGTAGTGATCAAGAACCCACCCTTGGATGACTAAATGGATTCCTAAAATCCTAGCATTGAATTAATGGTATACCCCTAAATAATAGGGGATAATCTCTCCAATTTCATTTTGTCACAAACCATCCCAGTTCAACCCTACACCAGTCACCTATTCCATCCCGCAACAAGGCCTGATATGTTTTTTGAACCCTCCCAGGTTTGAAACTAGTGTGGGACATCATTTGAAATTCAATTAGTAATGATATAATCTCTAAACCAATAAATAAACAAACAAGACCAAATAAAAGAACAAATGTCAGTGGGAAATAAATAAAAACTACCACAGATACATCTTTGTTACCTCATAGGTAACCACCAACCACAAAGCCATGATCACTTTATGATTGGACAAAACTAGCGGAGAACGAGAAACTAGAATTGGTTGAGATATAAGTGTGAGAATTAAAATTCTCAGCATGTATGTCTACGATATACAACATTATATGACATAAATTTAATGATAAATAAAAATAAAGCTAGTTTTAAATCATAAAATATATAAATAGTGTTTTCAACTATCATAAGAAAAAGAAGAAACAATTTTAAATTTTAAAAATATATTTTTCAATCAAATTTTTTAAAAGAAATTTTTATGCAAGAAATAACTTTTAGTAAATAATTTTGAAAAGTTAAATAATTTTATAATTCAAAGTTGAAATCTGGCCATTATTGTATACAAAATTGTTTTTATAACATTTGCATGAGTATAGGTAAGGATAGAAAAGAAAATAATGAACTTGAGAAGAAAACGACAGAAAAGAAAAGTGTAATTTACCTCTTGATTCAATCTTCCTTTAGAGCCTCTTAAGGGTAGAGGATTTGGTATTTTGGGGATACCAAGTGTTGTGGGGCATGGGGGATAACCTTTAGGAGATATTTGGGAAGAATATAAGCAAGGAACAATGCTTAATAGGAGTGAAGAGAAGAGATAAAGAGGGGTGGAATTTATTGTTGAGGAGAGGAGGGTTTTTATAATATTATAATCATTTGTTTATTATTTTCCCACAAAATAAGAAATAATGATGATTCCATGGCCAATAATAGTCATAAGTTCCTGTGAGTTTGATATTTTGGTTATTACATCACTTATGATGTTAGGAAGAGTGTAATTAAATTATAATGTATTTATATGGTAAATTAATGTATTTTACTCTTCACCCAAAATTGATGTATTTTAGAAAAATTCCAAAAATTCACCATAAATTTTTTTAATGTGAAAAACCAAAAAATGAAATCCATTTTTCAAAAATAAATTTCAATATATGATTAATTAAATATTTAATTAAAATCATTATTTATTAAAAAAACCAATTTAGAAACATTTATTTCTTCTTCCAAAATATAGGTACATAATACTTTTACTAGAATCTTATTTATATACTATCACAAGAAAGGTTCCTATCCATTCGGGTATTTCACTATTCATAAGGGTAAAATTACTATTCCTAATGGCATGTTATATTCACAATAAATTATGTTGGTCATATTAGACTCCAAATAAATTACTGATCACAACCGTGTATGTTAGATTTTCAAAATTCAAATCACAAAAGTTACAAACTTATGTGTAAAGGTTACATAGTACTTATTAGTTCATTATGTTGTGATTTAATGTGATTATGTGACATAACTATAAGAAGGAAATTTAAATTAAAAACTTTGGGTCATTACATTATCGCTCCATGTGAATTTTTTCCTTTGAAATTTCGTTTTACATTCTAAGCCTTAAATAGGTGCGGGTACTTTTCCTTCATTGCCTCCTCCAGTTACCATGTTTCCTCCTCATACTTATGGTTCCTCCATAGTACTTTCACCAAGTAAGTATTCATGTTATGTAGAACATTATCTCTAGGATCTACGATCTTCACTGAATTCTCATCATAAGAAAGTTCATTATCCAACAGCACCACCTCTAAAGAGAGTACATGTGAAGGGTCTGTTATGTAATTCCTTAATAGGGATACATAAAAGACATCGTGTACTTTGGACATGGTAGGTGAAAGTGCTAGTCGATTGGCCACATCCCCGATATGACCAAGAATACTAAAGGGGCCGATGTACCTGGGACTTATCTTCCATTTCTTCACATATGTCATGACCTTCTTACACTGAGATATGTAGAGAAATACCATGTCTCCAACTTTGAACTCAAGGCCTTGTCGACGATTCGTTTTGTAACTCTTTTTTCAACTTTGGGATGAATTGATGTGTTACAGAATGGTTTTCACCTTCTCCAGCATTTCATCTTCCATTTCAGGTCCGAGAAGCTTACTCTCACTGACTTCATCCCAAAACATCGTTGTTCTTCACCCTTTACCATAAAGGGCTTCATATGGTGCCATTCAGATGCTCGAGTGGAAACTATTGATGTAGTAGAATCCAACCAGTGGAAGATGTTGGTTTCATCCTCCTTTGAATTCCATAGAACATGCTCTCAACATGTCTTTTAGTGTCTTAATAGTTCACTGAAATTGTCCATCAGTTTGAGGATGATAGGCTATAATAATGTTTAGATCCGTGCTTAGAGCATGTTGGATAATTTTCTAGAACTTAGTGGTGAATCTCAGATCCCGATAAAATACAATAGATAGTGGTACTCCCTAAAGCCTTACCACTTCCTTGATATATATTTGTGCAAGTTTATCCAAGGAGAATCCCTCTTGAATAATGACAAAGTGAGCTATATTTCTATGATGATCCACAATGACCCATATTGAATTATTTCATTCGGATGTCTTTAGAAATCCAATGAAAAAGTCCATGGGGATGTTCTCTCACTTTCATGTTAATATGGGAAGTGTTCGCATCATCCCATTATACTTTTTCCTCTCAATATTCACTTGTTGACATACCAGGAAGTTCGATGTATATTCAGCAATCATCCTTTTCATAATGTCCCACCAAATGATTTTTCTGAGATCTGAATACAAATTTGTGCTCCCTAGTGTAATAGAGAATGTTGATCTTTGTGCATCATTTAGAAGCATCTTCTTTATCTCATGTTTAAATGGTACACATAATCATGACCCAAATCATACAAATCCTTCCTTATCAATCTTGAATTCTGAGGATTTCTCATTTCTGGTAGCTTGTACCCTTTTCATAATTTCAACATCTTTTCTTTGAGAATCCTTTATTTTCTCCATGAGGGATGGTTGATCACTCATTTGATAAAGGATTGATGATATTCCCCCCATAATTATTCCCATGTCCATCATTTTCAAATCTAGAAAGATCAGATCCTTTTCAATTCTTATCATTGATAAAGTTGCAAGATCCTTTCTACTTAGAGCATCCACCAACTTATTTTCCTTATTGGGGTCGTAGTGGATTGAGAAGTCATAATCATTGATGAGCTCTTATCATCAGTATATATCTCACACGTCTACCCATAGAGATAATTCCACCAGATTTTCAATGTATATATCACAAATTCCAACTCCAGATCATGTTTGGGATAGTTTTTATCATGGGTTTTTAGTTTCCTTGAGAAGTAGGCTATCAATTTATCATTTTACATCAGAAAAAACCTAATCCTTTCTTTGAAGCATCACTGTACACCAAAAAAAATTCTCCACTAGTTTGGCGAGTGAGTACTGGGGAAGTGATTAGCCTCTTTTTTAACTCTGTAAAATAGTCTTCACATTCCTGAGTACAGACATACTTCACTACCTTCTATGTCATCTTGGTCTTTGTGTTTGAAAATTGTGAAAATTTATTCACAAATCATTGATAATATCCGGATAAACCTAAAAAGCTACGGGTCTCAGTTATAGATGTTGGTATGGGCCACTTTTCAATTACCTTTTCCTTGTAAGGGTCTACAAATATCCCCTTTCTAGTGATAACATGCCCCAATAATGATACATCCTCCATCCAGAACACACATTTATTATACTTTTCATATAGCTTATCCTTTTGCAAATTATTTAGCACAATATTCAAATGCTCCTCATGTTCCTCTTTTCTCTTTGAGTATACCAGAATATCTTCAATAAATACTACAAAAAAATTTCGAGGTAATCTCTAAAGAGTATATTCATTAAATCCATTAAAATTTCTAGAGAATTAGTGAGTCCAAAGGGAAACACTATGAACTCATAGTGTCCATACCTCCTTCAAATGGTAGTCTTAGGAATATCTTCCTTCATCACCTTTAATTGGTGATATCCCAACCAAAGGTCCACCTTAGAGAAATAACTAGCCCCAAGATGCTGATCTATTAAATAATATATCCATGTAAGGGGATACTTGTTCTTTATTTGGATTTTATTGAACTCGTGATAATCAATGAAGAGGTACATTTATCCATCCTTCTTCTTAATGAAGTGGATTTGCGCACCTCATGGTGAGGCACTCAGTCATATAAAACCCTTATCCATATTCTCCTAGAACTTCTTCATCAGCTCCTCCAGCTCTACGGTGGCCATTCTATAAGGTGTATTTGATATAGATAGGGATCCAGAAATATGTTTAATTGATAACCCAACCTCTTGATCAAGAAAAAAACCCTGAAACTCTTTAGGGAATACATCAGTGTAATCCCTCACGATGGGAATGTCTTCAATAATGATTCTCTCATTTGTCCTAATCATTTGAGCTAGATATGCTTTCTCATAATTCAGAAATATCCACACATGAGTCGATGATTCTAAAGGAGATTCATCTTCCTCCTTACACTTGTAAACAATTGGAGAATGCTTCAGTATGTGAATAGTGATCTCCCTTTCTCTATAGTTGATGTTGTCTTTGTATAAAGATAACCAATCCATGCCCAAGATAACATCAAACTCAACTTAAGGAAGTATGATAATATTTTTTGCGAGGTTCCTTCCACAAATAGAAACCTGGGAGAATTTATAAACCAATGGCTGTAATAATTTCTCCATTAACTTTTCTCTTAGATAACATATCCTCTAAATTTTGAGGTGGTGTTTAAATAGTTATACTAAACATGAAAGATATAAAATAATTCATAGAAATAGAATCAAATAGTACATTCTCTATTCTTGAATAAATAACTAGTGTACCTATAACCACATCGTTGTCTGGAGTCACCTCAGCAGTAGTGATAGAATAAGCCCTTCCTTGTTTCCTTGGAGGTTTTTGTTGATTTCCTCTGCCAAACCTTGGCTTAGGGAATTTGTTTTTATAATTCCCATGCTCCTTGAAGTTGTAACACTACACCCCTATCTGAGCCTTGATCTGAACCTTCCTTTCTTCTTCCACATTAGCAAGATTTTTTATATCCCTTCTGTAGTTCTTCACCAGATTTCCCAGCTTTCCACATTTGAATCAATTCTTGGTTCCCTTTAGGCAGTTCATAGGATGATTCTTCCCATAACTTTTACAGGTGGGATATTTAGGATTCTTTCAATCATAATATTTATTTGTTTAACCACCCATGTTATTCTCTATTTTTAGTTTCTTATCATCGGGCCCACAAGACCACTAAGAGTCTTCAATATCAATTTCATCCTTGAGGGCGCAACTGAAAATATCATCATAACTGTCAAAGTCTCGAATTGACATAACTTTTCATAGACACAGCTTTATCCTATTAAATAAGTGATCCACCTTACTTTCAGTGTTCATGACAAAGCTATTGATGTACCTTGAAAGCCTTTTAATGTTTTCTTCAAATTCCCCGATGGACTCATCTTCCTTCTTCGTAAGACCAAGGAACTCTCTAAATATATTGAGATGGATGATTCAATGAAATTATTTATTGAAAACATCTTCTTGAATTCCTCCCAATACATAAAATCGATTTCTTCTGGGAAATTTTTATTTTTGATCAGTGTCCACCACTGATCAACTTCTTCATAAAAATGATAGACCTCCAGTATAACTTTCTATTCTTCCAAGAACTACAGTATGGAGAATATCTTTTCAATGGAGTTAATCCACTGTTTTGCGAGGAGGGGATTAGAAGATCTACTAAACATGGAAGGCCTTTTCCACAATAAGTATTCTACAAAAAACATTCTCTTTTCTTTAAGTAGGAGGTATTTCCACATGATTCAAGTTATTATTCATAACTATATCTAGCTGAGTAAGTATTTTTATGATTTTTTCAGCACTCGTTCGCATCATATCATGCATATAATTAGGGAAATCTTCATATTTCCTATCACATTTGTTGTTGAATGTGTGCTTTTATGTCCATCCATTTACTATGAAGAATAATGTACAATTATATGGCTTCTATAATTAGTTATTGAACATAAAAATGAAACATTTGAACATAAATTAAAAAAATTTAAAGGATAAGTATATCCTAACTTGTGATTCCTTAAGTTTTTATCTAGGTTATCCTAAATCTATTTCTTATTATATATTCTTATGGGATTTTTTTATTCCCTTAATAATGGATTGTACTAAAATCATGAATTTTCCAAAGCATATCCCCCAGGATTGTCAAATCAAGAGTGCAATAAGGCTCATTATTGTGTACCTAGATACCTCAAGTCAAGCCTAAAACTCCATGTTAGGGTTTTCACTCCTTGGTACATCTTTGATAGATCCACCTATTCTTGTTTTCATCAAGACACAAATATATTTGATTGATATCCCAATTACTCTATATATTCCAAAATTTAGGGACGTTTTCTTATACTTCATCTCATCCATAAGGTCATTACTAATGTTCTCTATTCCTTATCTTCAAAAATATCTAGACCATCCCCTGATGCCAACTATATTTAACCACGCCTTTTCACATAACATTACATGATTTTTTGCATAATTATACATCAGAATACATGCAAAGGATCATAATGTATAGTGTCTTGGAAGACTCAATACATAAAACTAAAAGCATGGGGGAAATTTATTTATTTAATATTAGTAAATAAATACTAACTTCCTTTGAGCCCATTCATCTACATAGGATATCCTAGGGATAACATGAACAAAGGGGTGAGCTAAAAAGCACAGTAAGGGGGTATACATAAGAATAAGGCTATAGAACAAGGGTTAGAAGGATTACGACAAAAGAATAGAACATATGGAATCATAAAATATAAACATTGTGTTATATAAAAATGGTTTCATATAAATTTTATAGTAACAAAAAACATTACTTTAGTATGAGTCAAGGCTAACCACCAAGATCGTCTCTTACATAGTTGCACAAGCCATGGCTAACCACCAAGACCATCACACATAACATCTCATGGGAATTAACTTTACCAAATGCATTAGATCATTATCTAGGCACAACCCTTTTAAATTTTCATGAATATTTTTTCCATATAAATAATCATATATAATCAGTCTTACATAAACATAAGGCTTACCCAGTGTAAGAATTGGGTACCACAATCATGTCATAAAGAATAAAAAATTGGCATAACACAAATGTGTACATGAAATAATGGAACTAAAGTATACATTTACATTGATAAGGAGAAATATATATGTATCATGGTGATTTATGTCATTAATGAGTGACGACATGTAAGAAATGTATTCAAGAAACTTTGTCCAAAAAACATTTTTGTGCAGTTTTAAGGAAAATACTTTAGAGCCTTTAAAATATAAAAGGGTAAAATCATTTATACAATACTATAAGTAAACCAGGAAGGTTTTAAAAATAAAAAGATTTATTTTATAAAGGAAAATGTGGCTTAAAATATAATATAGAGTGAACTTGAAACTAGGTAGGAATTCGTGAGGTTCCATTAAAACTGGTTTGCTTATCGGGAAGTATTATAGAGGGAATCACTTAAAACATGTATATCCCAAAGAGATAAAAATTTAAGGTTCTTGATAAATGATTTTTTTAAATGTAAATAGAATTTATAATATTCAGATAAATAGATAAGATAACTTCATTTTGGTAGAAATAATGATACGACAACCTGATTGAATAAAGTAGATTCAGATAGAATTCTTTACAGATTATCGGCATGATATCAGGTGTACATAAGAGGGCTTCATGAGAGAGAAAAAGGTTTCTAATAACTTATAAATCATGATGGAATTATGGTGTAGGTTATAAATCACATTAAATATTTAGATATTACATATAAAATGTCATGGCATAGAGGACATTATTGAATAAAAGTGAAATGGAGAGGATCCCTTACCTTAAGTCTGACGGTGTTCTCCACTCGATATTAACAACCTGAATAAACAAATTATGTTCATTAATTAATAATTAAATAACATATTATATATTTAAAAGATTCATTTTATACTTTTTAAGTTCATTCATGACCTTTTTGATGATTTTAGTGGTTCAATTTCATTGTTCATGTCCATTTGTTTTCTTGGTTTTTATGATCAGTTTACTTATTTCATGAACATATAAACATGTATGTTGAAAGTGGTTGTCCATAATTGAATTTATATGATATTATTTAATATAAAAGATATTAAATGGTTTTAAATTTAATTTTTTATATGGATTTAAGTCAAATAGTTACATAAAACTTTAGTGATAAACTTTTGTATTAATTGGCGGTTTTTGGCCAAAATGAACATGTTTTGTTTTATAGATCAAAAACATGTGTAATAAAAGGTTCCATAACCCTATATGAGAAATAATTAATATATAATAGTATTTATAAACCATTAAAATGGTTTCATGACCATAATTAAGTATGTTAATATAAATTGAAAACTCATTTTCCTTGATTGTGGTAATTTAACACATCTCAGATGGTGTCTTTACTACTAAAATAAAAGCAGAGTAAAGGAGAGATGATAATAACTTATTACATTGTCATTAAAAAATTATAGTAAATTTATGGTACTGGAGTTTTCATATAATTTGTATGATTATAGGTAAGGATAGAAAATAAAACAAATTAACTTGAAAAGAAAAAATAAAGAAAATAAAACAGGAATAGACCTATTGATTCAATCTTCCTTGAGAGACACTTAAGGGGAGAGGATTTGGTCTTTTGATGAGACCAAGGGATTTTGGACATGGGAGGGGGAAGCTTTAGTAGAGATTTGGGCAGAATATAGGCAATGAACAAGGCTTTAGAGTAGTGAAGAGAAGAGGTAAGGAGGGGTGGTATTTATTGTGGAGTAGGGGAGGGTTTCATAATATTATAATCATTAGTTAATTATTTTCCCACAAGACAAGAAATAGTGATGATTACATGAAAAATAATAGTATTAGGTGCATTCAAGTTCGATATTTGGGTTCTTACATAACTTATGATGTTAGGAATAGTGGATTTAAATTGTAATGTATTTATACTGTAAATTAATGTATTTTACTATTCACCAAAAATTAAAGTATTTCAGAAAAATCCCAAAAAACACCCTAACCATTTTTTGATTTTTAGAATATAAAAATGAAATCCATTTTTCAAAATTAATTTTCTAAATATGATTAATTTAATATTTAATTAAAATCACAATTTATTAAAAAAACCCAATTTTGAAACATTTATTTACTTATTCCAAAATATAGGTACCTCATACTTTCACTTGAATATTATTTATATAAAATCATAAGTATGGTTACTATCCACTATGATATGTCACTATTAATAAGGGAAACATTACTATTTATAAGGGCGTGTCACTATTCACTAAAAATTAACTTGGTCATATTAGAATCCAAATAACTTATTGATCACAACCGTGTATGTCAGATTTTCAAAATTCAAATTACAGAAGTGACAAACTATGATTAATGGTAACATAGTACTTAGTAGTTCATTTTGTTTCCATTTAAAGTGATTGTATGAAATAATTATAAGATGGAAATTAGTATTTAAAACTTTGGGACATTACACAAAAGGCTCTTGGAATTTGGAGAGGTAAATATAGGGATATCCTTTTATAAGTTTTGGAGATGACCCACTTGGATTTTTTGAAAAGAATAAAAATTATTAAGTTATTATTCACATATAATTTACCCCAATGAACCATTAGAACATAATATATTATTTTTGGTCTATATATGGCCTTAGGATATAATTTAGACATGTTTTAGGTTATTTTAACCCTTATCTGTTTAGTTTAGCATCACAATAAACCTGTTTTAACATTAAATGTGGAAACAAATTTTTACTGTTTTTTCCATCCACTATAAAAAAAATTAATATAACCCTATTACATAATATTTATTATTTAAATCCAAATATCGAAACCATTTTTTCAAATTCAATTCAAATAATTATAAAATTTTAATTTAAAATTAATCCCACAAATGTAACAAAAGTGGTTTTTAAAAGCAAATGTTTTTTAAAGTGTAAAAAACATTTCACATAAATATTCAACATAAAATTGATTCCAATGACCTGAAATGGATTAATAATAATATAATTGAACTTATTTTAATTTTAAAAAAAATTCAAATGAAAATGGAACTTTGTAAATGTTATAAATTAAAATACAAATTTTAATAAAAAAGTTTTTTTTACTATTTGTCAATAAATTAATATTTTAAATGAATTATAAATATATCACCCAAAGATAGAATTATAATTTTTATTTAAAAAATTAAGTTTATTTTTTTCAAAATATTTTATTAATGTGGAAAAAATAAATTTTGAAATAAACCCACAAAACACGACAAAACCACTTTTTAGAAAAATAATTTTAATCATAAAAATAAAATTATTCATATCCCATGCCTAGAAAAAAAATATTAGATGAATGATAATAAATTTATTTTAACATATAATATATAAATTTCATTAATTTAATACACCATTAGTAATTAATTTAATTTATTATGTGAAAAACACATTGTATATATAAAACCAAATTTTTAGAAAACCCTTTATTTTACTTTCAAATGATTTTTATTATCAATTATAATCCATTCATACCTAATGAATTTATTTTATACAATTTTAAAACATAATTTTTTATTAATTTATTTATTCTAATTAATAAAAACCAATTTAATTTCTATTTTATGATGGTATACTACGCTATGGTTCATTTAGAATCAGGGTTGCATGTATCCAAATATATGGAAGAGAATCAATTTATTTAAAAATAAATATATTCTAAAATATCAAGGTGTTAAATCATAACCCACTTAAAATTAATTTTGACCTCAAAATTTATTCTACTACAATAAATACAAATGATAATACCTCTAATTAATCACACCCATGTGTTCCAACGTAGCTTCTTTATATTTATGATTCCCCCAAAGAAATTTAATTATGTGAGTAATTTAGTTCCATAATAGTTTATCTCTAAGATAAAATATTTATACTATATATTCTTCCTAATAAATATCATTATCTAGTGGTTTGACCTTTCATTTTAGTACATATGAAGGATCTTGTATGTTCTTCTTAATGAGAGATTCATAGTGAAAATCATGATCTTCAGAGAGGTTTGGTGGAAGCACAAAGCAATAAGTGACCATCTCTACTAGATCAAGAATATCAAAGGGGAAATATACATTGGGGTCATATTTCCTATATATGAAAACATAATAACCTTTTACCATTTATAAATTCATAAAAACACCTTCTCACCAACTTCTAACACCAGGTCTTGTTGATGGTTATCAACATAATGTTCCCATTCAAAGTGAGCTTCATTAATGTTCTATTGAATTGATATAACTTTCTATAATATTTCCTAAATTATAAATTGTCTGAATTTCATCATTTATCTAACTTAATCCCAAGTCTTGGGAGTTATAGACATCTTTCAATAGAGGGATTTACAAGGTTCCATCTGAATTCTTGTGTGAAATCTACTATTGTAGGAAAAGCCAACTAGTGGAAGGTGTTCATCCCAACCAACTTTGAAATCCATTAAAAAGATCTTAGTATATCCTCTTTGGTTTTAGTGGTTCCCTCATGCACACCATATGGATAAGGATGATAAGTTGTAATAAATATTAACTATATATCCAAAGCCTGCTAAATACATCACCAGAACATTTAGGTATACCTTGAATGTCAATAAAATACAATAGAATATGTTAATCCCTACAACTTTACCACTTTATATAATTCTGGAAATATAATCAAGATATAGGTATTCATTATTGGAAATTAAGGGTATTGAATTTATGTGGTGATTGACTATAACCCAAATGGAATTATATCCCTTACACGTTTTGGAGTGTTTGATGTTAAAATCAAGGGTTCTATTTTCCTATTTCTATTCTATTATAGGTAATTTTTGTAACATACCCTTATAATTATGTATATTATCCATAATTTTTTGACACACCATGAAGTGAGATACATACTCTGAAATTTCTCTCCTTATTTTTTTCCACCACAAATAGACTTTTAGATCTCAATAAATCTTCATATTTCTAGGATGAATAGAGAATGATGAACTAGGATACTCATCCAACAGACCCTTCTTAAAATCTAGTATGGAGGGAACTCATACATAGTTCCCAAACCTTATCATTAAATCATAATCAAGGTTAAACTTAGGAACATTTCTCACCTACTTCTATAGATCAACATCTTTATGTAGGGCCTCTTTAATTTTCACCTATATAGAATATTAAAAAATAATTTGAGAATTATAATATTTCTACCCTTCCATCAATATTTAATATCCATCCTTTCTAAATCCATAGTTTTCAGATCCTTTATAATCCTTATCATATATAAGCTATCAAGCTCCTTTTGACTCAAAGAGTCGTCCAAACTGTTCTAATTCCAAGGGTGGTAATGTATTGAGAAATCATATTCTTTAATCAACACTGATCATCTTTTATGGAACATATTCGACACGTTATCTATGGAAATATACTTTAAATTTTTTTATCTATATATATATATCATGTCCTTCCCTATATATATAATTCCTTAATATATTTAATAAATAAATTACCACAAAAAAACTCCAAATCCTTATTTGGGTAATTTTTCTCATGATCCTTCAATTATTTTGAGTTAGGTATCAAAATATAATTCTACACCTGAATTCATATCAACTCCTTCATTAATACATCAATAAACATAAAAAAACATTATATACATCAGATTAAAGTAAGAACAAGTGCACTAAAACCCTTCCCTTTAGTTCCTTGAAGTTTTAAACACATTAATTTTTTCCAAAGAACATGGATTCCTTAAAAATTAACATGGTCAATGGATTATATATCCACGAAATATTCAATATAAAATGTAGATAATACCCATATAAACTATGAAAAGTACAGATATCAGTCACAATGATTGGTTTGGACCATTATTCAATAACTTATGTCTTTAATGGATCCACCGATATAACCTCACATGTGATTATATGAACCACAATGAATTTTTTTTAGCCAAAATTCACACATTGTAAATTTTTTCATACAACTTATCCTTCATTAGGGTCTTCAGAACAACCCTCAAGTGATATTTATTCTCTTCCATTCTATTTGAACATATAAGAATGTCATCTATAAACTCTACCACAAACAGATCAAGGTATTATCAAAATAATACATTAATTAAATGCCTGAAGATAATAGGGTAATTAGTATGGCCAAATTGAATTAATTTATATTCATAGTGTCCCTACTTTGTATATAATGTTTTTTTGGGTATAACCTTTTTCTGGACCCTTAATTGATGACATTTAGAAGAATATCAATCTTGAAAAAGAATTGAATTATATGAAGTTTTTCAAACACATAATCAATATGTGGAAGAGGATACAAGTTTTAGATTGTGATATTTTTTAGTACCTCATAATAAATACTAATATTCATTAATCAATTTTTCTTCTTAGAAAAAATATAAAGGTTAACCCAAGGTGACACTCTTGGCTGAATAATCCCTTTTAAATATTCTCTCCTTGTCGATTCTTTAATTTATGTAAATCAATCATGGATAATAAATATGTTGTCTTATAAATAGGTATAGAAGTAGGTATAAATTCAATTGATAACTCAATTTCAATATTCAATGGAATGCTAGGAAACTCTTCAAGAGAGACATCATCAAACACTTTCATAAAAGGAATATCATCAATTGTATGATCCTTGACTTCATGAAGGTATGTTCATGTTTAAATTTTGGTTTAAATCTCATAATTATGGTTAATGAAATGTTTACTGGATGTATGAGAAGGTTTGGGGGTGTTCTAAGGGTTTTGGACATGAATTTTAGGGAATTTTTTCCATCCTGTGCATGTTTCATGGTTGGTTCATGGTTAGAGATAAATATTTTCCAAAATTGTGCTAGCTAAAGGGATGGGTTCATGGTTATGAAAACCATGAAAGGGGGATGGAAAATACATGCGAGCTTGGATAAAGGAATTGTTTATGGTTAAATCATGGTCTTCAAAAAAATTTAGAGCTCCCAAGGAAACTATGAAACCTCAACCCTATTGGAAAGTGATTAGAACATGGTTTGCACACAATTTGGAAAACCCTATAACCAATCTGTGTACCCCAGTAAAAAGTGAAAAATTACCAAACTTCCCCTTGGAATTTTGAGGTTCTGACATAATTTTCCTCCCCTTTCTTCTACCTCCTGCCCATGTGAGGAACCTAAACCCTAAAGATATCCCAAGTGAAAATATCCCTTATTTTTAGGCCATTTGAAGAACTGTTGGTTGCAGATCGAAGATATAGGTGAGTCTAATAATCCACATCATTCTCATTTTTGGATTAAGGCTTTTCGTATTCTTATGAAACCAAAAAACCATCTTTTTTCAATGGATCATAGACTGGGGATTCAAAGGGTGCTCTAATAAATATCTATGGAAAGTATTAAGGGTGTGATCATCACAGAATTCAATTTAGGTTGGCTACCAGTTATATCCTATAGTCTTGTTGTTGATTGTGCATATATAGTTGTGATATTTGATACCCTCTTGTTTTGAATTTTTTTCATTTAATTAGAATTGGAAAAATGGTTGTCTAATTGATGAATTTAACCTCTAAAGATCCCCATGGGATTCATTGATGTTGACTTGACCAATTTAGGTCCACAGATGGGGTGCACCGATAAACCCAAACATGGAAAATAGTGATGCAAGCACGGAATTCTCTTTTTTTAAAGTAGATACATTGATAATTATGTATCCATGCTAGTTTGTATTATAGTGTGGTAGTTAGGGTGAATATATCTAATTGTTGGAATGTCATAATGGATATTTTGACCTATTGAATAGGAGATAATAGATTAATGTGAATGTGAAAAATGGATTATGAGTTATAATGGAAATGTGTGAGTGAATAAAGAATTTGAATTGATAAAACTTTTCCATGGGCTAAGTCTTGTTAATTTGAGATTATTTGGATTAGGTTAATGTATTGATATTTTTTAACATGAAATATAGAAAAATGCAAGGATAAGGGAAATGGGTTAAATGGTCTATTCTAAGTGAACGATAAATGTAGTATTTGGTTAATAATTTTTTATGATTAATGAGTTTAATGAAATTTGAATTGTGAATGTCATGAGTTTTGGTTATGTATGATTTTTAATTTGTTTTTTGTGATGAATTGATATAATCATGTGTACATTCCTTGGTTGTTGAGTGGATCCACTGATGCTCAATACCCATAGGAAGGGTTGGACTGATTCTCTAAACCCTTGGTAGTTGTGGGGATCCACTGATGGTCGATACCCAATGGTCAGGTTAGACATTTTTTCTAAACACCACCATTTAAATTCATGGTTTAGTGAGTCATACTAAGTCTAGTACCCAAACAGTTTCATTGGTTGACTTCTTAGACTGACGCTCCAAGGTAAGTGTAATGATTTTAGTGGTGACTACCTAGACTGATTCTAATGTATGTATGAGGAATTTTATATGTGTGATGAATTTTCCTAGTGAGATTGAGAGTCAGTTTTGTTACCTTATGTATAGTGTTTGTTTAGAATGGGCCATTGGGAAATGAATGGAACACTAAACCCCTTGAATGTACATGTTGATAGTGGATGTGTTAAATAATGGTTTCCTAATGGAATCTTAATACTCTATTTTACTTTATATATATATATATATATATATTCATGAATGTATAAAATATTTGTTTGGAATGTGTATTTTGTATACATTTTTGGTGGTGGCCTACTAAGTTGTACTCACATTCTGCTCGGGCTGGAATTGGGTACCTTAGAAAATTTCAAGGTTGTAGATCATGAAATTGGAAAAGTCCCTATGATTGGGAATTGAGTTAGAATTGGAAAATGCATGGATGACGATCCAAGAAAGGAGTCAAGATCTATTTGGGAGTTCATCTAGTTCTTTTATTTTGGATTTTTATTCACTTAGGAAGCATTACCATGACATGGAATGTTTATTTGTTTAGTTGTGTCTTGTACTATATTTGTAAAATGGTCAGTATTTCATGTATAGGTTTATTGTTTAATAGTTTACTTTATTCCATATGTTTTTTCCCTATGGAATACTCTGGTAAAGAGGGAATACTCTCACCATGTGATTAACTAAACCCTCACTGCTATTCAGAAACCTCTGGCATATGGGGAGATACACTTGAGGTCATGTGGCGACTGGAATCAGAGAACAGGTTTAGTGGATTCTTGGTTGGGGATGTTACAAAGTGGTATCAGAGTGGTGTTTTTTATGAATTACTATTTGGAAAATGTTATACAGGATATTATTATGTTTTAGGACATGTTAATGAGATTATGTTTATGAATACTTGACCCATGTATGAGGGAAAACCCAAGTACCTGAGGTGAGAATTATTTTTCATGATGTTTGTTGTTATAATTGGATGATATTTCACCATTGGGTGATGCACTTGTCATGTGATGTGACTGTTTCATGATATTTTTCTCATGGATGAAATGGAATTAAGTTCTACATTCATGCGTCATTATAGGCACCTAGGGATATTTGGGACATACATAATAGCAATAACACACGGGATGGGTGTGTAGGAAATAATGAGTATAATTCATATCACTTTATTAAATTTTGATTAAAATGGCCGCTAATAAAGGTGATACAAGTGGTTTAATGGAGATAAAGGGAAAAAATGGTAAAATAAGTGTGCTTAATGAAAGGGTTTAAATGAATTAGAATATTTATTATTACAATTTTTGAAGTGGAAAATGTTCCTAACAGTGAAGGATATACATTGTGAATGTGTAGGTTGTTTAAAAATGATGCCTAATGAATGTATTGTGATTATATAAGTTGTTTACCCCATGATGACCATGGTCTCGGTAATGTATGGATGGGGATAATGTGCTAGAGGTGATGGTATGGATATGAAAGTGTAATAAAATGGGTTGTTTATGGATAATAATGAGACTTCATTTATTTAAATCATGGATAACTTATGTTATGCATTCTAAGACTCACATTTGGAATCATAGGGGAATTCTACCATGACGACATGTACTGGTTTGGTGACAAGAGGATATCATTGAGAACTCTTCCCCCAAATGTGTAGAAAGAGGTCCTAGTGGTCTAGTATAATAGGGGAGAGGATAATTTTTGTGAAAACATTCCTCATTTTATAAATATGATAGAATGGGACCTAGGGTCACTTGTAGTGAGCATGTTTAAGACAACTAGAGAGTTTCAACTACATCACCCTCCGATCTTTACTCTAGAGGGTGGACCTAAGGTAACTGAGTTCTAGATAAATTCCATCTATATGGATCTTCATCATCGATAGACTCCTCCCAATAAGAGATTCAATATGGCAGCCTATATGTTGTGAGGGTGGGAAAAGTATTGGTGGGACATCCTAGTTTAGACTGAGCTATAAGAGGGTGTTCTCTAGAAGTGTGTCTAGGATTTTTTTGTAAATTTACTACTTGTAGACATTGTGGTAGGACAAGAATGTGGAATTTATGAGATTGAACTAGGGAATTATGTCAATGATGTATTACATAGTTTGTTTCACAAAATTGATGATTTTTATTCTAGATTTGGTAGGGGATGATGCCACCATGGAATGAAATTTACCTGAAATACATATATACAATATTATGTCCCAAGTAAATATATTTCCCTTGAAGAGGTTTTCTAATGTGATGGTTTACTCCCTTATCACTGAGGAAAATCTCTATGAAACTTCTGGTGGAGGATGTGTTATTTTAGTTGGACGATCCACTGGTGCTACTTATGATGCTACGAAGAACCATTCTGAGAGTCTTTATTAGGGAAATTAAGTACATGGTATCCAAGAAAAGTGAACTAGTGTCTCAGGGATGAAATCAGGTCTTCTATTTTCAGTGCGGTATGGAGGGGCACATGCAGGGGAAGTGTCCTTGGTCACTGGTAGATTTTAAAGCATGCAATAGGTTATGGAATATACAAAGATTTTATAGGAACTGTAAATAGTTAGGTTTGGATGGAGGAGTGGGGAAGATTCCGCATGTAGGTAGGGGGTTGGTTGACCCTTTTCAGGTAGGTATTTAGATCATGACAGATCATTTTGGTAGAGGTAGTGGATGTAGTACCCTGGGGTGAGAACTTCAATATCAATAAATTTGTGTGGCTCCAGGTTTGTATAATAGGACCTAGGGTAAAGGTGAATGCCATCTTCATGAAATGTGGTCTATATCGGGAGGTGGTGAGGCTGGACCAACAATTGTTTGAGGTATTATCCTTTTGGCTTCTATGCTTTATAGTTTTTTATTTGATATAGGTTCCTCAAATTATTTTGTTTCTATTAAGTTTTTGGTTGTGTTTTGATTAATAGTAGAGTGTACATGTGGGGTTATGTCAATTAATTTTCCATTAAGGGTGAAAATGTAAAATATTAGATAATATATGGGGTGTGATCTTGAGGTCGGTGGGTACCATTTTTTGCGGGATCTATTCGTGCTTTAGATTCTAGGTTTAAATACAAATTTAGGAATGAAATGGTTAGTGTTTTACCTATACCATATTGATTTTTACCATTATAGGGATACATTAACATATATTTAGGGGGAAAAGTATGTCCATCATGGTGAATGGGAAATTTGGGAAGGCCATCAAAGTCCTATTTGTCAGTGGATGGCTTAACTCATAGACTGAGTGACTTTACTTATTCTTGATGATGTAATAGGGGAGAAAAGTTTTGTTCCTCCCATGGTAGATAAATCCCAAGACATGTTTCCTAAGTAATTCTCAGAGATACCTCTTGAGATAGATTTTGAGTTCATAATAGAGTTGTTTCTGGGTGTAGATCCAATTTCCTTCCCACCATATATAATGTCTTCAGTAGAACTTTAGGATCTTAAAACCCCAATTAGAAGAGTTGAAGAGTAAAGAGTTTATCAATCCAAGTACATCATTGTGGGGATATACTATTCTATTTTCAATGAAACCTGATTGTTATTTGTTGTTCTGTGTTAACTATATGATATTGAATCAGATTGAAGTTAAGAAAAGATACCATCTTCATCGAATTGATGATATCTTTGATCAGAAAAATGGTTATTATGTGTTTTCAAAAATTGATCTCAGATATGGGTATCATTAGCTAAGGGTGAGATCTTATGATATACCACATATTTCCTTTATAATATGGTGTAGGTTGTATGAGTTTTTTGTGATTTTTTTCAGGTTAACAAACATGCTGACAATGTTTATGGCTCTAAAGAATCTAAAATTTTACCCATATCTAGACAATATCTTATTTTTTATAACATCATGGTCCACTATAAAATTCATGATGATAATTCCAAATATCATGACATTTTCATGAGTACACTAATATAGCACATGATATATTATAAGCTAACTAAGTGTCATTTCTTTATTGATAAGGAGCATTTATTAGGTCACATCATCTTAGAGGAAGAAGTCTCTATGGATCCAAAGAAGGTGGAAGAATTTGTGTCTTTGTAGAATCCAAAGAATGTTTTTGATTTCCTATGGTTTTGGGTTTTTATGGTAATTAATGAAGGGTTATTAAATACTTTTCTCATATGGAAGCACCACATTTAGGTTTGAACAAGAAGGGTATCAGGTTTTAGTGGTATGGGGCTTATGAGAGTGCCTTTCAGAAACTGAATAGGTGGTTAAAACCACACTAAATATTATCTTACCTAAGCCAGGTAATAAGTATACCTTATTTTTTTATGTGTCTCGTGTTGATACAGGATGATCGGGTTTTGTTGTATGGGTCAATAAAGTTGAGACCTCATGAAATAAATTACCCTACACATGATCTAGATTTGGTTGCAGTGATTCATTTCTTAAAATGTTGGTGACATTACGTTTTTATAGAACGGTTTACAATTTATACCAATCATTAAATCCTAAAGTACATCTTCTCTTAGTTTGATTTGAATATTCTTCAACAATGACAAGTTGAGTATATGAAATCCTTTTACTTTGAGTTGATTTATACACCATGGAAAGAAATTACTTTTATATATTCATTTAGTCAGAAGACACAGAATCAGGCGGCTTAGGAATGGAGTTCAAAATGGAAGATGATGGAAATGTTTTATAAGATGCATCTTGAGGTGTAGGATGACCTATGGTAGATGACCCCTACATCCTTGGTGGATGATTCCACACTTATGATACAAATTAATGAAGGGTGGTTTGAGGATCTGGAATGTGTATCCTTGAGGGATATTTTTAAAGGTGGGGATTCACCTTATGGTTGCACCATTAGTGATGATAGGATCATTTATGTCTATGGTCGTGTGGTTATGCTGATGTGTATGCAATAATTGTTAATGAATGATTTTCATAAATCAAAGTGGGAGGTTCATTATGGTCTACCTAAAATGTATCGTGATCTTCATTGACTGTTTTGGGGGTGATGAATAATGAAATAATTTTCATGTTTCTTGGAATGGTTCCTTACATGTCAGCGGATGAAGTCTGGGCGTCAGTGACTGGGTGGTTTTTTGTAGCCATTTACCATACCAAAATTGTAATGGAATGACGTGAAAAGTGATTTTTTGTAGTTCTTCTAAGGTCTCCATGGAAGAATGATGTCATCCTAGTAGTTTTGGACCAATTAACTAAATTGGCTCATTTCCTACCAATTTGGATAATTTCATCATATATTAGTTGGGTGAGTTGTATGTTCAAGATTTAGTACTCTTCCATGAGGTGCCACATACTATAGTATCAGATCATGAACCATGCTTTATGTCACGCTTTGGGAAGGGATTATAGAAGTCTCTTCGTACCTAAGAGTTCTTGAGTATGGATTTCCACCCATAGTAATACGAGCAGTTGTTGCATACCATGATGGTTCTAGAGGACCTGTTGGGGGCATGCATCCCAGAAATTGGAATATCTTGGGTAAATCACTTGTCACTTGTTGATATTTCATATAACAACAATTTTTAGGATATGATTCAGATGAAACTATTTGAGTCACTCTACGAAAGACTATGTAGATCTCTATTATGTTGGCTAGATGCTGGGGAATTGGATTTATTGGGATCGAATCTCATGTAGGAGACCTCGAAATAAGTTCAGTTGATTCATCATATGTCAACAAATAATAGTAGGTAGAAGTCGTATATGGATTTGTGTTGTAGGCCTATTGAGTTTGGGGTGGTTAATCGTGTGTTTCTTTGGGTGTCACCAAGGTTAGGTCACCCTTGAATTCTAAAACAAGTAATGTTGGCACCCCGATACATGAGTCCATTTGAGATCATGGAGAGGATCTGACCAGTGGTGTTCAGATTGGCACTTTTATTAAGGTATAGTGTTATGAACAATGTTTTTCATGTTTCTTAACTTCAATAGTATCAACTTGACCCATCCAATGTAATTGATGTTGAATATATTGAGCCTTATGTCAATTCTTCCTTTGATGATCATCGAGTTTATATTGTGGATCATAGTAAGAATGTCTTACAAGACAAGTCAATTCCCTTGGTTATGGTTTTGTGGAAACATGGTAATTTCAATGAAAATATTTTGGAGATAGATTTAGATATGAGGGCCTAATGGCCCGATCTATTTTCTTTGGAAGTTCGATGATTCTTAGGAAGTGCGGCTTGAGGAAAAGATGTTATAATGTTGGTAGGTTGTAATATACCAATCTTTTTTGAGGTATTACCTTTTTAAATTTGTAATTAAATATCATAATTATGGTTAATGAAATTTTTACCAAAGGTATGGGGTGATTTAGGGGTGTTATGGGGGTTTGAGACATGAAAGAAAGTGAATTTTGGCCATCTAGGGCTTGTTTCATGGTTGGCACATGGTTATAGATAATTATGCTCCCAAACTATTCAAGATAAGAGGAGGGGTATATTGTTAAGAAAACAATGCAATGGGGAGATCAAAACCCTATGTGCTTTGATAGAGGCATTCTTTAAGGTTGGATCACAGATTTTCAAACTGTACGGAGCTCCCCATGAAATCGGAACCCTCTTGGATAGTTTCTAGCACATGGTTTGCGAATATTTGGGAAACTTTTGCAGCCAAACCATGCACCTGATTAAAAAGTTAAAATTTACCAAACCTCCTCTCAAAAGTTTTATGTTCTCACCCTATTTTCCTCCCCTTTCTTATACCAACATCTCTAGTAATGAACCTAATGCCTATGGATCTCCAAAGGATCAATCTCCCTCATTTTTATCCCATTTGGAGCATCATTAGTTTCAGATTAAAGCTCAGAATGATTTCAATATTCCTTTGGATTCTCTTTTCTGGATTAGGTTATGTAGATTTTTTCATCTTATTTAGAGGCCATAAAACCATCTTTTTCCATTGGATCATATATTTTGGATTTAATGGGTGCTTAAATATAAATATAAGGTAAGGATTAAGGGTGATTTCATAATTTTAATTGAGGTAGGTCATCTACAAGTCATATATTATAGTTTCATTATTGAATTTTTCATTTTTTTGTGTGATTTTCATCCCTCTTATTGTGTATTTTATGCCTTTAGTGAGAATTGTTAAGTGGTTGTCTAATTAATTAATCGAACCCCTCATGATCTTTGCGGGATTTCAGGATCTTGACTTTCCCAATTTCAGGCCACCCATGGGGTGCACTGATAAACCTGAACTTGGAAAATAGTGATGAAAGCACGAAATTTACTTATGAAAAAGTATATCCCTTGATAATATATAGACATTCTAGGTTGAATTATATATGGTAACTTATGATAGATATGTCTAACTATTTTAATGGTGTAAGGTATTATTTTAACAATTGAAAAAGGATCTAAATGGATTAATGTGAATGTGACAAATGGATTATGAGTTATAATGGAAATGTGTAACTAAATAACGAGTGAGTATTAATAAAGATTCTTAATGGGATAATGCTTGTGAATTGGTGACTATGTGGAGTGGGCTAATGCATGGAAATTATTGAACATGAAAAATAGAATAATGAATGGAAAAGAGAAACTAGTTAAATTCGCTATGAAAAGTTATTGGAAAATGTGTTAACGATTTAAGAATTGTTGATGATTCCTGAGTTTAATGAAACATAAATTGTGAATTCAATGAATTTTGGTTACGTATTATTTGTGATATGATTTTTGGGATAAATGGATATAATAATGTTTACATTTCTTGGTAGTTGTATGGATCCACTGATTATCAATACCCACATTATGGATTGGCTAATGTTTTAAACCCTTGGTAGTTGTGGGGATCAACTAATTCTCGATACCAACGAGTTAGGTTGGACTGAGGCTCTAAACTCCACCATTTTAATCCACATGTTAGAGAGTTGGATTGCGGCTCTAGGCCCCTAATGGTTCCATTGGATGACTACCTGAACTAATGCTCCAAGGTAAATGTGATAATTTTGGTTGTTACTACCAACATTGATACTCTAAGATATTTGTGAGGAATTTATTGTTTTTAATGAGTTTACCTAGAGAGATAAGGAGTTGTTTTTGTTACCATATGCATAGTGGTTGTTCAGTATGGCTTGTTATGAAATGAATGGAACACTAAACCCCTTGATTGTGCATGTTAATTGCGGTTGGGTTAAATAATGGATTACTAATTCCATCTTAACACTCTAGTTTACTTTTATATATATATATCCATAAATTTCTATAATATGTGTTTGGACTAAGTATTTTGTAGACATTGTTGGTGCTAGCCTACTGAGATGTACTCATACCCTACACAGTCTACCATTTGGTTACCAAGCATATTTCATGGTTGTAGGTTAGGACAAGGGAATGTCCTTATGGTAGGTAATTGAGTTGGGATAGGGAAATACATGGATTAGAATCTAGAGTAGGATTCATGACCTATTTAGGAGTTCTGATGATTGTCTTTATTATGGGTTTTTATTCACTTTGGAACTAATAAGATGACATGGAATGTTTACTTATTTAGTTATAGATTGTACTCTATTTGGAAAATGGTTAGTAATGAATGTTCTGTTTTATTGTTTAATTATTTCCATTATTCAATGTTTTTTATATTATGGAATACTCTGGTAAATTGGTTATATCCTACCCATGTGATTAATTAGACCCTCGCAACTAGTCGGCAACCTCTAGGTATGGGGAGATATGCTTGAGTCCATGTGGTGACTAGACACAAAGCACCTAGTTAGTGAGTTCCATGTTAGAGATGTTACATAAATGTTTAGTCCCCCAAAAAACCTAAGATAAACACCAATTTTGAATAAGATTAATTAAATATAAAATGGATTTTATTTCCATCAGAATTTTATAGTTTTCATCACAATAATAAATGATAATAGGTTGGTTCATAATATCAAGTGTGACATTGTTTTTTTTTTGAAATTGATGTGGTATTTATGCACATAAATCCAATATATGTCTAAGGTAACATAAAATTAAACTAGAGGCAGAATAATAATATTTTTACGAAGAAAATCCTATAAACTTTAACTGGAGTAGAATAATAGACTTCAGATGTGGTCATCATACCATTAGGGGTTTCACTGCTAATTAAACATCTTATTTTGGGGGTGTAATTTTGATAACCATAGAAATTTATTCAAATATAAAAATAGTGGGTAGATACGTATCCAAATAAGTCATTATCATTTCTATAGTAGATGGTAAGTGTTCCTTTCACCACATTGTTTTCACACCCCTCATTAGAAACAGCGATTGCATGATATTTCCTTCTATCTATAGGCTTAACAGATTAATGATGTCGATTATCATCACATAACATTTTATTTGATCATTGGTTATAAAAATTACCATACACCTGGAATTTGAAACATTACAGTGTGGTTGGTTTATTTTTTTGGGATTTCTCTCTATTCACATCATAAAATAATTTATTCCCATAACTATGATATTCAATTTCCCAGTGAACTTCTTTTATACACTTAAAACATTTACCAGTCTCATTAAGAAAATATCCTCCATTTTCTCTTCCAGTCATTAATCATAAAGGAAGCCTCATCTTGTTCTCCCCGTGGTTTTTAGAGTTTCATTTGAATAACATCATTATTTCATTATCCAAACTGTGATATTGATGGGTATATCCAAACTCTATTTCCACCATTATAGAACATAGGATGACATCATCATTTATACTAAGGTCTATTAGGAATAATTCCCTTTCTATACATGGTTTTAATATATTTATTAATACATCAATCTTATTTTTAGGTTAAATGATAATACTAGAATCTTTCTTCATAATTATTTTAAAATTTTCCTCATAGCTGTCAACATACTCGTCATCCATATTATTTAGATTAATAAATTCCATATCCATTTTCATATAATAAATATAATGAAAATTTTTATTGAAAAATAATTTATTAAACTCATCCCAATAGGTGGTGAAAATTTTTTCCTCTTGCATTGTATTCTTGATAAGAGAACAATATTAACTTGCTTATAATTCTAAATGATAGACAAACATAATTAATTTTTCATTTTCCAAACACTAGAGAATGTGAAATATCTTTTTAGTGTTATTGATCCATTTATCAATGACTAGTGGATTAGTGGACCCACTAAAAGAAGATGGGTGTTGTATCATGAATGAATTGGTAGAACATAGTTCCCTCCTTTTTCGGATTTGGAAGAATAGCATTATTAGTATCATGATAAAGTTGTATAAGTATATAAATGATATTTATTATTATATCTCCCATGAAATTTGGTTTCTTAGGAGGACCAAGTGTTGTGCCTTGGAAAGTGTTCAAAATGAGTGATCGACATCCTAAGAAGGATGAATATGGAATATGACTATAGTAAAGACCTAAACTGCTATAGATTTGGGGAGGTAAATGTGGAATGGGGTTTACTCCACATACATTTGATGATCATAATCCTTTAAAATGGGGTGGAGGATAAGGATATTTGGAGGGATAAATAAAGCATGGAAGACCTCTATTTAAGACTCATAAGTTACCCTGATAATTCCAAGAAATTTTTTTAATTACAATCAAAAAAGAAACCCCCAAATTAAATTTATAACATCCCATATGAATAATTATCTCCAAAATTCCATAGCCTCACTGACCATTTTTAAATAATGGGGGACGATATATGCGTCATGGTCTAAGATTCCATGTTGTAGCCACCTCAAAAAAGTCCTCCATAGTGAATTCTAAGATGAAAAAACCATTGGGTTGTATTGCTAAAAAATAGACATTTATTCTACTACATGACCTATATTAAAAAATACCACTAAAACACATCTATATCTCCCATACTGAATCCAACACCACTATAGTATTATCTAATGTGTGATGACATGGTACCTCCGGTTTGGGAAAAAAGAACCACTTTTATGATATAAAAAGGTTCTAAAATTACATATGCATATTCCCAAATATGGGTCTACCAAAAAAACAAGGATGGAATATGGGATACATTTATTTCCCTTAAAGAACAAAATTTAGAGGATTTATAATTCTCTAAAATTTAAAGTCTTATCATCCTAGGGAAGCACCTATAGGGTTCCAACATGAACAAATCAAGACACTAAGTCCAAACATTAATCTATCACTCCCAAATGTCCTCTTTTATTCTCCCATGCTTCCATGAAATCTGTACAACTAGAACCATCTTTCCTCAGAGAACTTTCTCATTCTGGTCTATAATCCACACAGAATTCTCTTAATATGATGCATTTGGTTATAAATCAATATCCTCATAGTCTATGACATACACTAGATCAATATATTATCTCTAATGTTGAGAAATATCGAACAAATCATTCTTAGCTTGAAAATGAAGAGGAAGGTCTAGATGATAAGCTACAACCCCAAACAGTTCAATGACCTCAAAGGGCCCGACAAAAAATTGTGCTAGATTACCTTTCTTCTTTATGTGTTTGTGACCAAACTGAGGAGTTACTAAAAAGAAAACCTTATCTTCCTTAGAAAACTCTAAAGGTCTCCTCTTGTGGTTGTATTATAATATATTCATGATATGAGTGGTAATAAAACCCTTTTGAATCTTCTTCACTCATTCTAAGGTCTCCATAACTATATTGGGAGTTGCAACTACCATCTCACCCACATTATGCCGAAAATGCGATGAACAACATGAACACCCACAAAAATCATTATAAGTTTACATGTCAATTGAATCCTGGTAAGTATTGTTGCATTGAAACTAAAAAAAGGCTAGATGATCATCCCATGATCCACTAAGGTTAAGGAGGAAACATCAAAGCATATCCTTTAATATGTGTTTTGTTTTCTTGAATTTTTCATATATCTATGGGTGGTACTCTTTACTCAATCTCTTCTAACACACTAAGTATTTTCTCTATCCTTTTCGAAATATCAGTGTGTAATGTTCATCACTACCTAACATAATTCTCAAGGGTTCTCCATGTAAGTGTATAAACTCATAGAAAATGTGTTTTCCCAGCTAAGCCATAGAGTGTGTATTGATGATTTTTATAAAGTGACCTATCTTTTCTAGATTGTAAATAATCACCCATATTGTGTTACAACTCCTCAAGGTCCTATGTAACCCCATAAAAATTCAATAATTACATGATCCCACTTCCACAAATGTATTGGAAGTGGTATAATAAAACCACTATGTCAATGATGCTCATCCTTCACCCTCTTATAGGTGCATCATTGGGAGATGAAACAGGTAACACTCCTCTTCATCCTTCTCCCCCAATATTAACTTTTGATGTTATGATACAATTTGATTAGATAAAGAAGTACCATATATAGGTATGTAAATACATAATAAAATCCTATCTGATGGAAGAAGGGATAACTACTCTCCCATATACCATGTTCACATCCTTACTATCCATTATCCATCAAGGTATTGGGTCACATCTAGTTAGTTATTCCTTAATCACACCTTAAACTTTGTTTGACTACTAACCAACACTCCCCTGGTCCAAAAGTGAGCATGTTATCACAATTTTGGTACATATCATCAACCTGAGACTCTCTAAATCAATCATACTCTAGTCAGACAACAAGATCATCAAGAAACATTATTCCTCTAAAGGCATCTCACCCTACAAATTCTCATCCTACATGTTATGGATAATTGAATCTACAATGACGTTACCCTTACCAGGTGTGTACATAATCTTGATGTCAAATTTCTAAAGATACTCTACCCAGTTCTGCCATCTCAGATTCATTTCCAACTATGTGAATATATAGCCATGGTTTTTTAAGGCCCATGCAAAAAAAACTTATCACTAAAGTAATAGTGTCACCAACACTTCAGGGTGTGAACCATAGCTTCCAAATCTCTGTAATTTGTAGGGTAGTTCCCCTTGGGGGTCATAGATGGGGAGACCCATAGTCAACCCCCTTCACTCTATACATATGTATTTCTCTGTGATGAACAATTAATATATCAGCGTAAAATGCATAACCAATCCCAGTATTACTTATTTTTTACACTAGATCTATCATCATTATCTTATTTATTTCAATAAATTACACTAAAAAATGGTCTAAACATTTTAATTTCACTTAATTATTCATCATTGTTTTCATGGGTGCTGAAAGATGGGATAAATCCCGGATAAACTATATGTAATTCTCTATTAAACACAAAAACTCCCGATCTTAAACATGTTTTGGAGATGTTTTTAGGATATAACTGCCTCCACATTCTCTAGTCCATAGACATACATATCTCAGACACCACATGCTACAATAATCTCACTTCCCATATCTACAACTCACACTCCAATATATTAGCATAAATATAATCAATTTGAAGCATACTTAGGATCATCAAGAGGTTTCTTGAATTCTAATTTGGTGTCGGTGAGTAGATGAGGATTTCCTTATCAAACACCATGAATAACGAGTCTATATATAGGTGGAAGATCTTGTTCATGGCGGTGATGAACACTACCGGTGCATTTTCATCCAAAAATAGAATCAACAATTACTCGCACATCCCATATATACTATAAAACATAGTATTTGAAATTTCTTCCTTTATAACTCATAGAAGGAGATAACCTTATCAGATATCAATCTTGGAGAATGACTATGCTCTTAATAACTAATAAAAATATCATCAATAAGGGGAAGGTACTATCCCATATCCTATGGAAATTCTCATTTTCCACACTCACATATTTGACCCCTAAACTCAAGAATAATATCCAACCAGGAATAACTATGATTACCACTAGGACATCTATCCTACTTTTTAGGGAATAAAATAGGTGCACTGTATAGTGAAGTACTCTTCCTTATAAACCCCTTCTTCCCAGATTCCATGAATTGTATCTTGATGTCTTTCAAATGAACATGTGACATATGATAATTTTGTTTCAAAATTGGTTAAGCACCCACCGTGAGATCACTATCAAAGTAAAATATTCTATTAGGGGAAGTTTTGTAATGTTTTTTGAAAATACATCTTAATAGAGATCAAATACTAGAGGAAAGTTTAATGATGTTTTCACTAGTCATGTCGAGAGTGAAAATCTGGCCATCTATGTTGTGATCATCCCAACATGACTCAAGTATAGTCAAACTCTACTTGATCCAAATTCTCACTCTCTGATCATCAAAAACATCTCTCCTTTTGGGGAAGTGGATGAAACATGACTCTATTAGCAGTAAATGTGACCTTAAATTCTATTTATCCAGTCCATCCAAAGAATCACATCGATGATCATCAAATCCATGATTATGAAATCCCACTGGCCACCATAGGTATATATGACTATGGAATACTATGAACATCACTAAACATCATCCACTTTTTTTCCCATGGTGTATTAAGAAAGACTAGTTCAGAGGATAACATAACTAGTATGTCAATTCTTGCAACTACTTGAGAATAAATAAAAGAATAGGAAAAACCAGTATCATAAAAGTAGTATATAAGGTGGAAATGGTCAAAATTGTACCTATAATGGAATATAGACTATCTTTATCATCTACTGGAACCTAGTCCGCTACATAAACTAACTCTATCACAGATCTTGGACCTTATCCCCAAGTCACCATCATCTAGAATGTCTGCATCCTCTACTAAGGTCCACCACTCCCATGATTCCACGATCTCTTAGTACCCCTCTGAGATACCTTGAATCAAAATAATCAAATATGAACATCCTTTATACATCATTATCACTCCAAAAATGGAATCTTAAAATCATTTCTATAATACCCCATTTATCCCATAATTTTAGAAATATTTGGAATCATCTCCCATTGAGGATACCGAAGAATTTATGTTCTGATCCAAATGTCTTCTAACCTACTATTCATAGTCCACCTAACTCTTCCTACTACTTGAAGATACTCTATAGGGAGTTATATAAAGATCATCCTCTAGATTTCCAAGGAATGTATGAAACTATAGTGCCCTATATTCCTCTATCCCCTTTCAGAAGGTCAAGGACTTTTGATGGACCTATGAATAATTGTCAGGTCAATGCATCTTACCTAATGTCAAGGATCTTCTGATTCATATGTTCCTCATTCTAATAAAAAAAGGAGAATATATAGGTAACATTGTAAATAAGGTAGAGTAATAAGATAAGATCATATAACCCTACCATAACTCCTTAAACTCATAAGAATGGTCTAGATTCATCATGTTAGGGAATTACTACTCAATAAATATTTATTTTTTTCTCTCCCAAGTAATACTCTCTCATCACCCTACCTAACTCATGGTATTGCACCATCTCTATGTTGGTACGTAGAATATAACTTCTACCAAATCAACTCACCATTCCTCAAGAGTCTAGAACAGTTTGAAATTTCTAACAATAATGTCCACTCAATCCTCGACATCATGAAAGACCCAAGTACCCTAGAATTTAAGATGATGTTGAATCATTAAATCCCATTAATGGTTAGTAATAGTCCTATAAAGGGATCCACCATGTATTAGATCTATCCACTAATGTCCTGAATTAATATGATCTAAATCCCGGATCACTAGCACTGCTATAAGATCAAGCAATGTTACATCCTCCTACACCATGTGTGGTGAAACAGGAGAATCATGGTATTCCACAACTATAGTCCCATTAAAAATATCTGAAGTGGAATATCTAAAATGGGAAGAATATTAGTGAAATAAACAAATCCTAAAAAGTCTAAGCGATCACACTGGGTTCTCATATGAGTCTACCCATAACCCAAGGTATACCTTCCAAGAACTAACATTGGTCTCTATCCCTGCACATTAATTAGAGTCAATGTATATATATAATAACATAAAAACTTCCTGAATTTAATTAATTAATTCAAATGAGGATATATCACAATAAAATGAAAGCATAGATATCTCACAAAATCAGGGAAATTATCCCAAACAAACAACAAAAATCAAGGAAAAATTTAAGGAAATATTATATTAAATTACATATATATATATATATATTATATGTGAACCTACATGTATAATAATTATGTATGAACACATCCAAATTATCATAAATCACACATTAAAATCATTTTCATTACTCAAGGTGAACTCAATCAATAGTGACAACAATCTCAAACTTCGTAACTTAGAGGTTTGTTACACATGTCTTTGACATGCCTTAGGTAATTCCCTATTCCATGTCCCACACAATTATCTACTTTCCACCATTTCCTATATTAGTAAAAAAACATGCACTCTGATACCATTTGTTACACCCTGACTCATACCATTGGGTCCATCTTGGAGGGTCTGATTACCTCATGCACACCTCCCCATAAGCAAGAGGATTCAAAATAGAAATGGTGTTCCTTTTATATCATTAGGGAGAATATACCCTATGTATCATTTCATAAATAATATAATGAAAAATAATTACAATAGTGATAATAAATAAATAATCAATGTGCATGTTGAAATAAAAAGATTGAATAAATGGCATTTAAAAAAAAGCTCCCTAATTGGAAAAACTAATTAGGGTAATGAGTGAAGTTAAATAAATAAATAAATAGTACATATTTTAATGTATATATTAGTATAATACATGATCTAGAATCATTTTTTCATCCATTAACTAAGGGACCTTTCCATTCTATGGGTCTTTAGTCATGAAATTGATTCGGACCCCGAAATTTTGGAGTATGGTGTGAGTACAAGACTCAACAGGACACCGCCAAGGAATCCTAAACATAGTTGAATATAATATATAAAATTTTATCCCATTAAAATTAAATGATCAAATACACATTCAACTATACATGGCCAAGTCATCAGTCACAGACTAAGCCACCAAAATCCCCATACCTTCTCCTTTGTCTCTATAACAACCCATAGCTTTTATACAGATTAATTCATGATTTATTACATAAGGATACATGAAATAAAATCCCAAAATATCATAAATACTATTGTATTTGGGAAATTGGGTACATAGCATAATAATTTGTGATAGTAATATAAAGAAAATATTGAATGTCTCCTTAAAATACTCTAAAATTCCATCAATGTTCTAAAATTTCATAGGATAACCTGAGGATATAAATTAAAAAGTGGTGACATGTAAAGACCAGTATGAGAATAAGAAAATCATATCATAAGGTAAATTAGTACATTTGACCCAATGGTAATATAAAGGAATCATAATAGGGAGAGTATCATATTCTTGAACAACCATCCATTACATAACATGATAGAAAAAAGGAAATATTCGAATGTGGAAACAACTTACAACATGGAATCATAATCATAATTCATGTATAACCACCAAGAAAACAGAACATATTTTGATTAGGATAACATATAGTGATACATAAATAGAATATCATGAAATTAAAATGTTACCCATTTAATAGGGGGGGCTATATAATTTCAGTCCCACCTCCCACATTTATATCATGTACATGTATAAGTATTCCACATATATTATTCAACATTGGATCATATTTCATAAAATATTACCCCATTAATAATTAGTGTGGGGTAAATACATACATATATATATGTATATCCAAAAATGGAAGTATGGTTGAATCTAGGTGAACCCTCTTGAGTGAGAATTTGGATGACTATTCCTAATACAAATGTCTGGAGTGGACATTTGGAGGATAATTTGAGAATAATAATAAGGGTACATAAATATTCATGGGAGGGATTAATGAGGGTGAAATGGGTCTCTAATCACATGGTTATAATAATAGAATTATGAGGGTTGTTTTTAAACATATCCCAAATTAAAAAAGTATAAAGCAAAAGGCGTAATATAAAAGAGGTGATTTAATAAAGAGGTTAATGAGAGGATCCATTACACAAATAGGGCACTTATAAAATATTTTGAGGAGCTTATTAAGTTCTTGGGGGGAACTTTTGGGGACTTTTTAGAGGAAAGAGAATATTAATTTATGCTCCTAGTTATTTTAATGAAGATCAACAGGATTTTGGGATGGTTCATATAGAAAAAGGCAGGAGAATTATTTATTAATTTACAAACATTGGTTTTGGACTATATGATAAAGTAATCAAATATGAATAACTTACCATGGTTTTTCCCATGTATTCAACCAAGAATATGGGGTATTAATTATTTTAAATCATTGAGATCTGAAATCATTAAAATATTACCTTTGGTGATGTGTAAATGAATCATGTTTATAAGGAATATATTTTAAATCCTAAAAATATTTAATATGTTTTGGAGTTTTCATTAGGATTTATAAAATTAAATAGATGATCTTTAAAAAATAATATTTTAAAGGATAAATATATACATGGTTGTGGATACCATTAATGGAACAAATTACATCACTCTTCGGTAATTATGATTTCATAATATACATAATATATTTATACGGTATTTAATTTTCAACCAAAATTTAATTATCGTATAAAATTATGAAAAAATCACTATTAGAGACTTTTGACATAAGGCATTAAAAAATAATATTTATTTTATCAAAATAATTCTTTAAATATTAAAATTAACACTTTTAAATAATAAGTCCCCATTAATTTAAAAATTATATTTTTTTACAATAAATGTTTTCTGACCCTTATAATAAATATTTTTTACCCTGTAAAATTATTTTATCATTTATATTTAGTAAATATTGTATAAAATTAATATTTTCTAAAAATATCATTTATATAAAAAATCATGAATTCAATAAAAAGAGTGTCTTGGTTGAAACTATATATTTCAAAAAATAATAATTTGTGTTTCATCGTATCAAAATTTTATTTTAATCAAAATTATTAGTAAATAAATTAAAAATAATATTAAGAAGTGCTAAATATAATAATTATTTTATTGAAAATAAAAATTATTCAAAAAATTTCATTTTTAATTTAGATTCATATCTCTTTATTACACCAGTGAATGCTCTAAGGATACGGTGTGCGATTATGACATTTTCTTGGGGTGGTTCGACGTACATTGTTTGGGCCATGATATCAATAAGCTTGAAATTATTCAATAAATGATTTATTTTGTGATTTAGTTTTTTAATAATAGCTTGGTCTTATCCATGGTAAATTCCATATAATGTTATCTTCTTTGTAATCTCCAATAAATGGGCTTCAAAGTATAATATCTTATTAGTCAAGGCCATCACTTCTCCCCACTGTGTTAATTAGAATTTATGATAACCTTTAATATACTAATCCTAATGGTCACTTTACAATGTCTATATTATCAATGGTTATAATTCTTAACTATCTTTTAAATCAAACAAACTATAACTATCAGAAATAACCAGAGTAGTGAATGAATTTTATATAACTAGATTACTTGATGAGACATTTATTCCTTCCAAAAGGGTATTTAATTTTTAAATGTTCGGGTTGTTAAATTATTTATCATTATGAAAATTTTCATTCAAAATTTTCATACACTATAATAGATTACTATACTTATGTTTCATCACCTCTTATGGTTACCTAGTTTCTTCCACAAACTAGTGGTTTCACAGTAACACTTTGACTAGGTGTGTTGTCTTGTTTCTTTGAAACTGTATCTATGATATAATATTTTCACTGGCTTCTCCTCCTATGAAATTTCATTCCCCAATAGTACCACCTCTTGATTCTATACATGTGAGTGGAATGTTATGTACATTCTCAATATGGATATATTGAATACATCATGTACTTTAAATTTGTTTGATATGGGTTCCTGTTGATAGACCGCCTCTCGTATGAGATATAGGATCTCAAAGGGGTTGGTGTATCTAGGAATATGCCTTCCATTGTTCATAAACATCATGAATTTATTCAAAAATTATATATGAAGTAACACATTATCTCTACCCTCAAACTACAGGTGTCATCTATGATAGTATTTATAGATTTTCTATCAATATTTTGTGTATTTCATATGGAAAAAATTGATTGAACCTTATATATCATCTCATTTATGATATTAGGTCCCATCATATTATTCTCTCCAAATTCTTCTCAACATGTCAGTGTCTGAGACATCTTCCCATATAGTATGTCATAAGGCACCATTTGAATGCTAGAATAGAAACTGTTGTTATTCAAGAACTATACTAAGGTATGGTGTTGATCCCAATATTCATTTAAATCCATTGAATATGATCTCAACATATCCTTTATGTTTTTAATGAATCATTCAGACTCACCATTCATATGAGGGTGATAAGAACTATCGAGGAATGATTTTTTTCTCCAACACATACTGAATGACTCTCCAAAACATTGAGGTAAACCTCCAACCTCAATTAGATACAATAGTGTGTGGAAATCCATGATGTTATATATCTTCCCTTAATTATGTGTTGTTGAGCTGGTGAAGATGTAAATATTACCTGGTAGAAATGAAATGTTCCATATTTTTAAGTTGATCGACTACCAACTATATAGTTTTATTTTCATTAAGTGTCATGTGGAGTCCTATAATTATATCCATAGTTACATTTTATGTTTTCCATAACTGTATGAGAAATGGTTGAATCATACCATTAGACTTATATTTTACCTCCTTGGCTTGTTTTCATACCAATAATCGAGATAAAAAAACCTACAATCTCCATCTTCATCTTATCCCACTAGATTTTTTCCTTCAAATACATATACATCTTAGTGATTATTAGATGGATAGAGAAGGATGATTTATGTGAATCATAAAAAATTCCCCCTCTTCAATTATAGATCTTATGTGACACATATCAATGTTTCAAACCTTATTACCCCATCTCAAAAAGGTTTAACTTCCTAATATTCACTACCTTATTCTGTAGCAATTCATTATCTTTCTAGGAAACCTTGATCTTATTAAGAATATATTTTTGAAAAATAATTTGTGAAATGTTAGAAGAATATCCTTTTATTACTCTCATGGGAATCCTTTTCTTGTCCATGTAGTTTGTATACCTTGAAATCCTCATCATGGATAGGTTTTCGGGATCCTTTATACATAGAGCTATCTACCATTTTGTTTTCATTCATAGAATTATAATGGATTGAATAATTGTAATCCTTGATCAGATATAACAACCTTAATTGGAACTTATTAAAATACTTTTGTGTCAATATATAATAGAGGATTTTATGATCTATATATATGTCACACTTTTCTCTATAGAGGTAATGTCGCCACATCAACAACAAAAAGAGCATGACATCCAATTATATATCATGACTTTTGTTGTTCTACTCAAGGATATTTAATTGGAGGGAGGAATATTCTATAACATTGTTATGATTCATGATAACACACCCCAATACGTTTTTTGATGCATCACTATAGATAAAAATTATTTCCCCACTGGTGACTAATGTGAGCACGAGAGAAATGATTAACATCCTCTTAATGTATTTTGTGATTTCTTAAATTTCATCAATATAGAAAAAAATGACTACATTAAAAGTAAGAATGAATAATGGGTTTTCCAATTATAAGAAATTTTTAAAAAATTGATGATAGTTCCTAGATAATATAAGGAAACTATGGATTTTTACAATAGATGTTTTTCTAGGACATAAATCAATTACCATGATTTTTGAATGATCTATAGATATCCTTTTTATGGTGATAACATACCCCAGTAATGTTACATACTCTACCCAAAACCATTATTTTCTCTAATTTCCATATAGTTTTTCCCTTTATAAGCTCTTTGGTATAGTAATTAAATTCTGGCCATGTTCCTTCTTTCTTTTGGAGTATATAAGAGTATCATATATAAAGACTGGATTAAATTTTTTAATTTAATCCCTAAAGACTCTATTCAACAAGTCCACAATGATAGTTGGAGTAATAGTGTATCCATATGGAATCACTATGAACTTATATAACCTTTACCTTTTTATAATCATCCATAGGGATATCCTTTTTCTTCACCTTTAATTGATAATATCCTGATTGAAAATCCATTTTAAAGAAGTATCATGCACCACGTAGTTGATCAAAAAATTAATCAATACATGTTAGTGGATAATTTATCTTTATAATGATCTTTTTGTGCTCATTATAATCAATATATATGTGAATTTACCCATCCTTCATTTTGAAGAAGATAACTGGTTCACCCAATGGTGAAGTACTTGGGAATATAAACCCTTTTTTCATATTAGCTTATAATTATTTATTTAGCTCCTCAACATCAATAACAAAAATTAAATATAGATTCTTGAATATTATAAGGTCTATCAGGATTATCTTGATTGATAACACAACCTTGAGACTAATAGAAATACAATGAAATTATTCAAGAAACACATCAGTGAATTCCCTTACAAAGGTCATGTTAGAAGGTTGATATTTTATTTATTCTCAATAATTTTATCTATATACAATTTCACAAAATAAAATAATATCCATGATTTGTATGTTGTTAAGAAATATTATTCTTTTTACTCCTTGAACATATAGATAATTGGAGGGTGATTTATGATACAGAGGGTGATTTTATTTTTATTGAAATTTATGTAGGCTCTATATAATGAAAGACCATCCATGCCAAAAATTGCTTCATATTATACTAAAGGGAGTATCATAAAATTATCTGGGAAATTTAGCCTAAAATTTGGATAATGAGTAAGTTATATTATTGGGATATAGAAATTTACCCATTCATCATCTTCACTGATAACTCAAATTCCATGTTTGGATTTGGTGTTCAAATACTTCTACTAAAGTTTCAAGACATGAATGAATTTTTAGAACCATGTATGAGTGACCGCGGTGTCATGACATGTCAAATTGATTATATTTTTATGGTTTATTTATAGTCTATGGAAGAACCTAGGTCATCTCTCAAGGAGCGTTGGTAGGTTTAGTGTGTGTATTTTTAATAAAAATGACTAAGAGAGGGGGTGGTTTTGAAAATAGTTTAAAACAATGACTTATTTGAAATAGATTAAAAGATGAGTGACCAAGTGTATTTTGAGAAATATTATATAAAAGGGTCGATGTTATTTCACTACACACATATCAAGCTCATTGTTCATAGAGATTCATCTTAGGTTTAGAGTAATTCTTTGGTTGGAGTTAATTGGAATCCCGATTAATTCCTAAGCTTTTATTTCAATGCTTTAAGGACCAAACCTTGACGTAACAATGGTATTGTCAAGGTCCAGTACTTATGCATGGAATAAGAGCTTAAAAATCATATTTAAATCTCAATAAGTTGGGTATGAAAAGGATTATTGTGATGTCCAATCGGAACAACAGAAGTCACGCACTCAAAACCTCACACCGATCGGTTAGAAATTAAGAGCATAACACTCACATGTATCAAATCAAGCATTAAAATATGAAATAAAATAAGATACATGGAATGAAAAGTTTAAACACCCAAATTACTCCAAACTAGTAGCTATTTTATGCATTGTAACTCCCTTGACATGTGTGTAGCTCCCTCACAACGAACACCCAACTTTTAGCTTGACATCGGGAGGAGGAGGAAGCTCGGGTTGAACTCCTTCTTCATTGTTGATCCCCCTATAATGATAGGGGTCTTTAGAACCTCCAAGGTGATTAGGAGACTCCTCTAGGACTCCAAATTGGCAGCACTTCACTCCTTGGCCGAACTTGCAAATGAGGTTCCCTTGGTGCCCTTTTATAGGAAAAGTGGAAGGTGGTTTTAGGCACATAGATTTCATTAATCCACTTCCACGACGCGTTTCAGCCTTCGGAAAATCTTATCTCGCTTTGGAGAAAATATATAAGTTTTATCCCTACCTCTTTACTCTCTCCACATAAATTTTGGCACCGTTTGGACAACTACAACTCACGATATTGATAAAATATGGAACACCGCATTTGACTTGGTCTAAATTCGGTGGCTTGGACAGATCAGTTCGGATGGGACTCATAGAAGCTGAATCAGGATTGGGTTACTCAATATGAAATGTATCCTATTACCTTTTGGACTGGACCACAAAATTTCAGCCCATTTGGATGCATGGATTTCATGTTCTATGCAAAAAAGTGGACAGATGTCCATGGATCCATGCAATTTTGGCCCATTTGTCTTTCGCTTCATCAAGGGCCCTCCAAATCACCTCCACCTACATTGAAACAATAAAAACAAGTAACTTTGCCCATTATAATATTGATTAAAATTAATTGATTTATTCAAACATAAAGTGCAATTTATTATTATATTTGGAATATTCATTACAAAACTAGTTTAAAACTATGGTGTAAGGGTGGAATAAAACAGTGAATCGTGGTACGATCACACCCCCACACATAAACATTTGCACTCCTGGGAAAAGTCACATATCCAAATACAATTATGCATATATATATATATATATTTCCAACATCCTGAAGATTTATCATTTGAGGAAATTTTATTTAAAGTAAATTGATCAATGCACGAACCACACCAAGGAGTTCTTCCCAATGAAAATGGAAAAAGATGTCTCATAAATAATATCACAATAAAATTCAAAGAGATTTATGACACCAATATTTGAAAGGAATTCAAAGGTCAAACATTACACTAACTCTCCATGTGTGTGTGTGAAAACCATTCCATGCTATTCTTTCCACTTTCTATCAAATAAATATAGGTTATTTTAACATTATTCAGCTTTAAATGATTTTTCACCGAACTTGTCCTACATCCTTTGCAATCATATTTCAAGACCCACTCATTTAAGCATTCCCAGAAGTCAAACCATAAGCTCCCGACCTAGATATCCCCATATGTTTCGCATTTCATCACTCCCCTCATTTTTTTTTGAAGTTTCAATTGGAACAAATCTCACACTCATCTCTCAACCCTTTGTTTGATATCCACACGACACTAATTGCAATAGTTATAACAAGATAAAAGGTTGAGGAGGAGTGGTTTTTGACCTCCACAAGACACACCAATATTTTTTTTAGGGTGTACAATAGTCAGACATTAGGTACACACGAATAGGTCAATCTGGTACAGTAATGAAACAGATCGGATAAGGAACGAACGTATGGAAATATCATTTAAAGCTGAAAAATATTAACCCAACATATATTTACCTTATATTAAGTAAGAAATAATCCCACTTTGCAGTTTGGTGTAAAAATTTGTGGAGATATTAGTGACACAGTTTTCCCAAAAACTACTCACACAATGGGCATGAATCATCTCAAAGATTTCACATAGATACGACCATTTATATCATTGATAGAAAACCAATTCACTAAAAATAAATACATGATGTTAAATTCATACAAAAAATCTTTTTAGGCTTCGTTATGGTATTTTTACTTTCCCCGCATTATGGTCGCCAAATCATGGAACTTCGAAATTTTTGATGGGGAAAAATGAAAATACCATAAAGAAGGCCAAAAAGAGAAAACAAAAGGAGAAAACAATGAAAATTCCTAGCTATCCTATGAATGTATCCACCCCACCACACCTAGAGTATGTAGTGTCCTCACTGTAGTAAAAGAGAATGTGGGAAGGAAGGATAAAACCTGGTGGATTTCATTCATAGTGTGCTTCTTGAACTTGGAGTTCCTCCATCGGGGACTCCAGAACGGGTTCATGAAAGTGTTTCAGCTGCTGCTCATTGACAGTGAAGGTTTGCTTGGTTTCTTCATTTTGAACCTGAACAACACCAAATGGAGAGACATTAGTAACAATGTATGGTCCAAACCAGCGGGAACGAAGCTTACCAGGATGCAACTTCAGCCTTGCTATATAAAGAAGGACCTTCTTCCCAATATGGAACTGACGATGAAGTATAAGATGGTCATCGGCAGCCTTGGTTATCTTCTTATAAATCCTTGAGTTTTCATATGCATCTATACTCATTTCCTCTAGCTCCTGAATCTGCAACTTCCTTTGAGAACCTTCACTAGAATGATTATAATTGCATTTTTTGATGGCCCAGTAGGCCCGGTACTCAATCTCAACAGGGAGGTGACAACTATTTCCAAACACAAGATGATAGGGTGACATTCCAATGGGAGTTTTGAAAGCAGTACGGTAGGCCCACAATGAATCATCAAGTCTATGACTCCAATCTTTCCTATTGGGTTGAACCATTTTTTCAAGAATTTGTTTTACCTCTCTATTTGACACCTCAGCTTGACCATTGGTGTGTGGATGATATGCAGTAGAAACTCGATGACCGACCCCATACCGATGAAAAAATGATTGCATTGTTCAGTTGTAGAAATGAGAACCCTAGTCACTGATAATGAACCTAGGTAATCCAAACCTACAAAAGATCTGAGTTCTCAAAAATTCTACAACTATTTTGGAATCATCTGTCATTGTGGCCCGTGCCTCTACCCATTTTGATACGTAATAAACGGACAAAATAATGTACAAGTTTCCAAAAGAATTGAGAAATGGCCCCATAATTCAATTCCCCAAACATCAAAAATGTCATGAAAGAGAAAGGGTTTTTGTGGAATTTCATTCCTATTAGAGACATTCCCCATTCTTTGACAACAAGGACAATATTTACAAAATTCATGGGCATCCCAAAAAAGTGTTGGCCAAAAGAGACCAGAATCAAGAACTTTGTGAGCAGTCCGTTGGGGACCAAAGTGGCCCCCACAAGCAAGAGTGTGGCAGAATCTAAGGATAGATTGAAACTCGCTATTGGGAACACAACACCTACGGACCTTATCGCTACATGTACACCAAAAGTAGGGGTCATCCCAACTGTACCAACGAGACTCATGTTTTATACGACTGGATTGGTTTTTGTTGAAATCGGTAGGAATGCAAGAAGCTACCAAATAATTTACAATTTCATCATACCAGGGAATAGCATCTTGCACTTTGTACAATTGCTCATCAGGAAACAAGTCATTAATGGGAATACAGGGGGATGAGACAATGTCTGTGGATGGGGGGATCCTACTGATATGGTCTGCCACCACATTCTCTACTCCTTTTTTATCTCTAATTTCTAGATTGAATTCCTGAAGGAGGAGCATCCAACGAATGAGACGTGGTTTGGCTTCCGGTTTCATTAGGAGATACCAGAGGGGTGCATGGTCTGAGAACACAATGACTTTGGACCCTAAAAGGTATGACCTGAATTTATCCAAGGCAAACACAATGGAAAGAAATTATTTTTCAGTGGTGGTGTAGTTTGCTTGGGCAGGGTCCAAAGTACGTGAGGCATAGGCAATGACATGTGGAGCTCGATCGACCCTTTGTGACAAGACTGCCCCAACTGCATATTTAGAGGCGTCACACATGAGCTCAAATGGTAAATCCCACCGAGGTGGCTAGATTACTGGGGGTGATGTGAGACTCCATTTTAATTTATTAAAAGCTTCTTCACATTCTTTATCAAAAAAAATATTTTTCTTTTTTGAGTAAGTGGGAGTGGGGAAGTGCAATCTTACTAAAATCATGAATGAAACGACGGTAAAATCCAGCATGGCCTAGGAAATACCGCACATCACGTACATTTTTAGGGAATGGTAGGGAAGAAATGACATCCACTTTCGATTTATCTACTTGGATACCATCCCCAGAAATGACATGCCCCAAAACTATACCTTGCCGCACCATGAAATGACATTTCTCATAATTTAATACAAGATTCTTTTCAATACAGCGACGTAGGACTGAACCAAGACTACTTAAACATTCATCAAAAGAGGATCCATAAACAGTAAAATCATCCATGCAATCCTCCAGGTAATCTGAAAAAATACTAACCATACATCGCTGGAAAGTACTCGGAGCATTGCACAGGCCAAATGGCATCCTTCTATAGGCAAATGTGCCAAAGGGGCAAGTGAAGGTTGTCTTATCGTGATCCTCAGAGGAAATATGGATCTGAAAGTATCCAGAATACCCATCAAGAAAATAGTAATGGTACTTCCCTGCTAGCCTCTCTAGAATTTGGTCAATGAATGGCAATAAGAAATGGTCCTTCCTAGTGTGTTGGTTTATTCGGTGATAATCTATACAGACACACCAACTATTCTGCACACGAGTTGGAACCAATTCATTGTTTTCATTTTTAATTACCGTTAGGCTAGTTTTTTTAGGAACTACTTGAATGGGGCTGACCCATTGGCTGTCAGAGATGGGGAAAATGATTCCAGCAGAATTTTGTTACTTCCTTCTTAACTACTTCTAAGAGTTTTGGTTTCATTCGATGTTGTGCCTGCCTCACTAGTTTAGCCTCATCAGTTAATAAAATATGATGTGTACAAATTGATGTGATAATACCAGGAATGTTTGCAAGTGTCCATCCCAATGCTTGTTTATGCTTCCTAAAAAGTTCAATAAATCACAATTCATGATCAGGAGGGAGTGAACTAACAATGACGATGGGCAACTTGTTTCCATTCTCAGGATATGAATATTTTAAGTCATGAAGCAGTTTCTTTAGTTCTAATTCAGGTTGATTTTGTATTGATGGGAGTGTGTGTGAAAGAGAGAGGTCACTAATCTCATCTAACTGCTCAATGGTATCGTCCTCAGATGAGGAATTAGCTTTTACAAGTGTAGCAGTATCATTGATGGTCATGTGATCCTCTATGTTCAAAAAATTATCAATTAATAAACATGCATGACACTTTTCTAGACCACTACAACAATCAAAACCTGATTCATTTCCAAGAATTTCAATCAAAGAGGAAAATTCAGAAAGGGGATCAGGGGAAACAAATGAAGTGATTTTAGGGGAATGGAGTACATCAATTGAATTTACCAAGAGAGAGGAATGTTCTTCTGAGGGGTGCTTCATGGCATCAAGGATGTTGAAATGGACTATGTCACCACCGTATTCTATAGATAATGTACCATTATGGACATTAATTATAGATTTGGTTGTTTTCAAGAAATGTCTCCCCAATATAATTGGGGCATGTCCATTCATCCTATCATCTTCCATTTTTAACACATAAAAAGCAACAGGAAATATTAAATTTTGAACCCTCACAAGAACATCCTCTAACACACCAGAAGGGTGTTTCGTACTCTGATTTTCTAGCTGAACAACTATTCTTGTGGGCTTTAGTTCACTGACCTGCAAAGAAGAGTAAATAGATTGAGGCATCATATTAATAGAAGTACCCAAATCAAGCATAGCATTGGAGAAAGAATACTCCCCTATGGTGCACGGAATCGAGAATGTTCCAGGATCATTGCACTTGGTGGTAAGTGATGGTTGTATCAATGCTGAGACGTTCCTCCCCAAGCTCACCTTCTCATCACCTCTAAGTCTCCTTCGGTGGGTACACATCTCCTTCAGAAACATTGCATATCTCGGAATTTGCTTGACGGCATCAATCAATGGAATGTTAACCTGCACTTTTTTGAAAGTCTCCAAGATTTCTTTATCAAGTTCAGTTTCATTTTGTTTCCTTGATTGGGTGGCTCTTTGGGGAAATGGAAGAGGAATTTTTGGGCTTTGTAACTCATTAATGGACACACTCTTTCCTTTGGTAGGACTTCTCTCAAGACAAGGTTCCATCTCATTTGAACCTTTTTCAGTGGTTGGTATGATGGTTTCCTTAGGAGAGGATGACTCTAATAGAGGGTTTATTTGGCTTTTAAGTTCAGTTCCACTCCTAAGAGTGATGGAACTAACATTTCCCTTATCCCTAGGGTTGACAAGTGGTTGAGATGGTAGTTTACCAGACCCATGGAATTGGATTTCACCCACTGAGTTAGAATGTTGGCCTAATTGGGTTTTGAGGTCTTTTATGGCTTCCTGAGTGGTTTGTTGGAATTGGAGATTATTGGCTGAAGTTTGTTTCATCATATCTTCTAGGCTAGGTTCAGTTTTTGGATGGAGTTGTTGGAAAGGCCTTTGGGTTGGTTGAAAATTTCTGGGTGGTGGTGGTTGATGACTACTTTGACCTGGCTGGTTCCATGGTTGATGAGGCTGGTTTGAATACCCCCCTTTCCTATAGGCTTGGTTGTCTTTCCACCCAGGGTTGGATGGATAGTATGGTTCTTACCTAATGGGTTGGTTATAAGGGCGTCCTGGGAATATTGCCTTACAACTCTCAGAAGTTTCTCTCAATTGGGGGCATTGGTCAGAATAGTGGGTATCAGAAGAGAATATACCACAATGTATGGGAGGAGGAGATTGGAATTTCCCTTGGGAAAGAGCAAGTTTTAGTAGAAGGGTACTCACCTCTTCAAACTTTGTGTCTACCATCTTCTCGAATTCAGTACTTTGCACCTCATGGACACCTCGAATGGGTACACTGGACCTTGAACTGAATTATTGAGTGTTCTTTTCCATGGTCTCAATTAGGTTCCTTGCAGCGATTGGGGTTTTATCCACTAGTGCACCACCTGCAGCAGCATCAATCATGTTACGATCTATTGGAATTAAACCTTCATAAAAATATTGTATTAAAAGTTGATGGCTTATTTGGTGGTGTGGAAAACTTGAACATAATCTTTTAAAGCGTTCCCAATATTCATGAAGGGTTTCTCCTTGAGATTGTCTTATCCCACATATTTCTTTCCTTATTGTTGCAGTTCGAGAGGCTGGGAAGTATTTTTCAAGAAAAAATTGTTTCATGTCCGCCCAACCTCTAATAGGTGAATTAATATAATACAACCAATCTTTAGTCGTGTCTTCTAATGAAAATGGAAATGCCCTAAGTTTTACTTGTTCTTCATCCACATTAGTAGGTTTTAATGTTGAACACATAGTATGAAATTATTTTAAATGCTTATGTGGATCTTCTTAAGGCAGTCCATGAAATCTTGGTAATAAATGAATTAAACCAGATTTTAGTTCAAAATTGGGTGCCTCGCCTTGTAATTGAATGTAAGTAGGTCGGATATCAACATCAAGCTAGGTTAGTTCTTTTAGTGTTCTATTATTTTCAGCCATGTTATACAAGTTATGTTCAGTTTTAACTTTGGTTTCAAAAGAAGAATAAGGATCAAGAATAATTTTAAGATCTTATGTCTCCTCCTTCAAAGTGTGGTCTTGTATGTCTAGGTTTCATTGATGTAGGATCCTCTCCGGTTCGGGTTTGAAAGTTTGTAGGTCTCCCGGAGTAGAACGTGTCATACAAAGAACCTAAACAATAACTAAATTAGAACACAAAAACAAATGCAAAGGTAGAAGATAAAACAAACATATATTAACAAAAAATTACAAAATATTTATCAAAAACATGCACAAAAAACCAAAGCGCTTCCCGGCAACGGTGCTAAAATTTGACCGTGGTGTCATGACACGTCAAATTGATTATATATTTAAGGTTAATTTATATTCTAAGGAAGACCCTAGGTCATCTCTCAAGGAGCGTTGGTAGGTTTAGAGTGTGTATTTTTAATAAAAATGACTAAGAGAGGGGGTGGTTTTGAAAACGGTTTAGAACAATGACTTAGTTGAAATAGCTTAAAAGATGAGTGACCAAGTGGATTTTGAGAAATATGAGATAAAAGGGTCGATGTGATTTCACTACACACATATAAAGTTCATTGTTCATAGAGATTCATCTTAGGTTTAGAGTAATTCTTGGGTTGGAGTTAATTGGAATCCCGATTAATTCCTAAGCTTTTATTTCAATGCTTTAAGGACCAAACCTTGACGTAACAATCGTGTTGTCAAGGTCTATTAATTATGCATGGAATAAGAGCTTCCAAAGCATATTTAAATATCAATAAGTTGGGTATGAAAAGGATTCTTGTGATGTCCAATCATAACAACACAAGTCACGCACTCAAAACATCACACTGATCGGTTAGAAATTAAGAGCATAACACTCACATGTATCAAATAAAGCATTCAAATCTGAAATAATATAAGATACATGGAATGAAATTTTTAAAAACCCAAATTACTCCAAACCAGTAGCTATTTTATGCATCAGAACTCCCTTGACATGTGTGTAGCTCCCTCACAACGAACACCCAACTTTTATCTTGACATCGGGAGGAGGAGGAAGCTCGGGTTGAACTCCTTCTTCATTTTTGATCCCCCTATGAGGATAGGGGCCTCCAGAACCTCAAAGGTGATTAGGATACTCTTCTAGGAATCCAAATTGGCATCAATTGACTCCTTGCCCAAACTTGCAAATGATGTTCCCTTGGTGCCCTTTTATAGGAAAATTGGAAGGTGGTTTTAGGCACACAGATTTCATCAATCTACTTGCGTGATGTGTTTCGGCCTTCAGACAGTCTTATCTAGATTTGGAGAAAATAGAAAAGTTTTATCCCTACCTCTGGAATGTCTCCACCGAATGTTTGGCACCGTTTGGAAAACTACAACTCAATATATTGATAAAATACAGAACACCGCATTTGACTTGGTCCAAATTCGGTGGCTTGGACAGATCAGTTCGGATGGGCCTCATAAAAGCATAATATGGATTGGGATTCTTAATATTAAATGTATCCTATTAAATTTTGGACAGGTCCACAAAATTTAATCCCATTTGGATCCACGGATTTCGTGTGATCTGCAAAACAGTGGAAAGATGTCCATGGATCCATGAAATTTTGGTCCATTTTTCTTTCACTTCATCAAGGGCCTTCCAAATCACCTCCACCTGCATTGAAACAATAAAACAAGTAACATTGCCCATTATAAAATTGATTAACATTAATTGATTTATTTAAACATAAATTGAAATTTATTATTATATTTGGAATATTTATTACAAAACTAGTTTAAAACTGCGGTGTAAGGGTGGAATAAAACAGTGAATCGTGGTACGATCAATGAGAAGCCTATATTAAAATACCTAATTATATTTTTATTCATTTACTTCATCTAATATAAACTTAGGTATGAGAATTTTAAAACTATTAAACATATAAAAGGGAATGTAACATCTCATTACCCACGTTCAAGTATTTCTCTTCTCTCTTGTCGTTTGCCTTTTTATTTGAGTGTGTATTAGGACTCCCAATTATCACGATAATTTTTTGGTTGTATAACCTAAAATTTAGGGATTTTTGTTTATTTGAATTATTGGAATCCATGTATAAAGATGTTAAAGTATTTTCAGGCTCTCCTCGAGTTCAGAGAATGTCCGGGGTGGTTTAGAGTTTTCTTCTTAAAAACTAGAATTTTCACAGTCTATAAGAGAAATAAAAACCATGTAATTGGATTAAATACAATGTAATATATTTCAAGAATAATCCAATATACAGGTATAGAGTGGGAAAGTATTACACACTATGTATTTGGTTCGTGTCTTTTTTTGGTAAAAATAAAGTTATAATAAAAAGGTGATGTATTTCTAAAAAGTTCTTTCCTTCCTCGGTTACACACCTAGTAATGGGATTGAATAACATGTATGTCTCACGTTTTATTGTTTTAGTGTGCTGTATGAGTGATTTTACGTTTCATTCATCAAAACTCCCTTTTAATATCGATCTAAAGGCTCCTAGGGAGATTTTTGGGACCTCCGCTCCATCTGAATTGATTTGTTCAATGATTGATATATATGGTTGTTGGGTTTCATCTCTCTAGGTGAGTAATAATTTCTTCTAATTCATTTAAATTGATTACTGTATAATTTTTGCATTGTGTTGTTGGATATTTTGATCTATGATGTTGATTATGCATGATTAATTCTATATCCATTGTGTAATCTTCCTCCAGAGGATACCCCTGGTGTTGTTTGTGGTGTGGTGTGCAAGTTACTTCAGTTATGGGTTGTTTAGTTTTCTCTACCAACTATTATTATGTTGGAATGAATTTAGATACGTGTGTATTGATTCAATAGTCTTCTTTATCTTTTTCTAATCATTATTTTTAGTGTATATCATTACGGTAATTTGCAACACTAGTTTGATGTAGGTGCTTCTATCTCTAGACTATTTTGGATGAACTGCATTGTTCTAGTTTTATAAACTATTTTATAAATGAAATTCCATGATTGAATGGTTGATTTGGCTGTGTGGAAAATATTTTTTTGATAAATGATTCATTTTTACTTATTTGGAAAAAGAAAAGGTATTTTAAAATCATTTTAGAATGAAATTTTAAATGGTTTAAAAAGAATTTTTTTGATAAAATAGTTTGGAAAATAAAGAACATGGGAATCCTTGGGTAGTTTGGTGGAAGGTTTATCTTAGGGCCACCATCCATGTATTATTGTAGGGGTTTAATTTGTGGGTGTTCCTTTGTTCCTAGGCTGAGGGTTATAGGAAATATAAATTGAAATTAACAGTACATTCACTGATGGGGGGTTTTTATGCTCCATATACATGTGTTCTAAAGACTTCATTGTTCACTAGTCATTGATTGTGGTATGATTAGTCTTCTAGAAGAACCTGTAGTGATCCTTGGAGTGTTGCTAAAATTTCTTGATCTATATTGGATTTTATATGGAATTTGATTCATTATTTGGATTGATTTGACTACTTTTGAGCATATAAAATGATTCGAAACTATTTTATCTAGATTTATCTATAAAAGTAGAAAAAATTAAAATTAAATTATTTTTCATGATTCTGATAAAAAAATAGTTACTTTTTTTATCATTCATTATTTTCATTATATATGAGAATTGTTCAGATTATTTTATAGAGACTTATTATGGAACACATTGGTGGAATCATACTGATTCTATTTTGTCACACCATGTGCACCTATTTGGAGATACATATACCCTTGAATATATTTTGATGTAGGGAAATGAAAGGTGTTGCATTAAGGAAGATAGGTTTTGTGTCAGCTATATATAGGTAGATGGTGGTGATATTGTGGGATTTTTCCTTATGCTGACACTTGGAGTAGTAAATTTATGTTTTAGATGTCCTTTTTTTTGTCTTCTATATTGGAATGTTTGGACTTCTTTTTAGTTGTATCAATTACACTGTCTTATTTTAATTATTTCATATTTCTATCTTTTATTTTATTTCACTCTTATATTTATATATGACATGTTATTTATTTTCGTTGGGAGAAATCATTCCCTTTGGTATTTTTTGATGCCCTGGTACTAGTCGTGAAATTGTGGGGACTAGGTATTTCCTTTGGGTTGGTGGAAATTTTGGTCAGGTGCCAATTTTAGAGTGTATATGGCTTGGGTTAATCATTGTTTGGTATCATAGGAGGTCTATCCTCAAGATTTATTGTCTTCTATTATTTTGTAGACTATATATATGATTTTCATATCTTGAGAGGTAGGATTAAGTGAGTTCCTAGCCAAGTATTTCCTTGAAGATAATAATGTTACATTAGGATGTTTGGATGTGCGCATCCTATTTTGAGTTCATGATCTTAATCCGAATTTTTCTTTTTAATTTCTGATTAGAACCTATGTTATTCTTGTTTTTAATCATTATTTCTAATTCAGTGTGCAGTAGTATTCTATTAAGATGTCTTCTATAGGTTCTATTGGATGGTGTAGCTAATGATAGTCAAGGGAACATGACTATTTATTAGAGCCTTATCAAGTTTATCATATGGATAGTTAGTTCTATCAACCATAATGTACGACATGTATATAACACAATTGTTGAGATACAACTGGAATTTGGAGGTGAAAGGGATCAATCACATGAATTCTTATATGAGAATCCATAATCCTTTAATTTTATTAATGAACCTCAAAATAAGCATGGATTTTTGGATAATATTGATCATATCTTTTAATTCCTAGATACACCCTAGAGTATCAAGGTGAATTGTGTAGATTTTATCTTTGAGGTACCCAACAAGCGATGTTGGGATTCCATTTTACAAGTTGATAAGAATTTGTGATTGGACTGGAATAGTTTCAAGACACTTTTATTGTAGTAGTTTTTCCTATGTTGATAATGATGGGGAAGTCTCTATATTTGTTATATTTTTAGTAGGGATATAATTCCATATTGATGCACACAAATCTATTTGTTGAGCTAGTTCATTTTTTCCTGAGCTGATCAATAATGACTAGCTGAATGCTCACAAGTACCTGCTTGTATTGAAACTAAATATAAAATCTCAAGTATCTATGATAATTATTTAGAAATATTCAGATAAGTTATATTGATCTATGATGGAAGAGATGATTATGGTAGGAAAGTTTGTTATTATTACCTTTTATTCAAGCCAGTGTCAGCTTCAATGGCACACAATTGAAAAAGAAGAAGTGGAAAGATCATCACAGGACTGGTGGGGGTGGTTCTCAATAGAATTCCTCAGCCTCACCTTCATCCATTGTTGGTAGTGTTCCCTAAACATTCTACAAATGTGGAAAGGTCAGACACAACTACTCTTAATTTCATTAACCAATAGATATGTGAAAAAATTATGGGTGTTACAGCTATCTACAATGCTTCTGTCAAGCTATGTATAACCCTTTTCATGGACAGGGATCATTAGCACTGAAGTCCGTTATAATTAAGTGAGATTCATCAAGGAATTATACAATCTAACCACAAGCATCGGGATTTAATTACCTCCACACAGTATATGAGATTCCGGTAGAGGTGGATGTGAGTCTAATAATAGTAAGAGGTACTATTTGTATTGCATCTTCAGAATAAATTCCATTATTTGATACTGGTTCTTCCTACTCATCAATGTCTTGATTTTTTTTAATATTATTAAACATCCAACGGAGATCATTCCCTTTTTATGGAGTTCGAGATGTATATTGGGAAGAGGAAATGGAAAGGTTTTTGATAACCTTGTGCACTATTGATAGTTGATATAGAGTTATTCTAGGATTTTATTTTTCAAGTTATTGATCTATTTGACATCATCATCGAGATCAATTGGATTTCTACACATCATTCTAGGGTTGATTGTTATCATCATGTCTCATTTTTTATAATCAATGAGAGCTCATGGGTGCTTTATGGGGAGTGTTACCCAAGGTTTGGTCATATATGACCTTCTCTCCCAATGATTAGTAGTTTTTTGTCTACCTTAGCAGTTGATCCTAATGATGTTTATTCTTTTATTGACCTTTCAGCTTTTGTTCATGGTTGTCTTGATGCTTTCAGAAATAAAAAATCTCTTGGTTTCCTCCAGAGAGGGAGGTACAGTTCATGATTGTTCTGTTGCATGGTATACATTTGATTTCAATACCTTCTTATTGTATATAACTATAATAGTTGAAAGAGATAAATATTTAATTAGTTGAAGTGATAGAGAATATTTTGGTTCACACTAGTGTTTCTCCTTGGGTAGCTCCTACTCTTTTTTCCACAGAAGATGGATCGCTCTGGTTGTGTGTGGAAAACTAGATGTTGAATAAGGTAATGATTAAGAAAAAGTATCACATGCCTAATATAGTTTATTTTCATGATCAGGTAAAGGGGAAAGGTGGTTTTGGAAGATGGATATTTATTTGGGTCATCATCCACTCAGGGTTCATGAGTGTGATATAACATAGACGGATTTCTAGATATGGTATGTCCATTATGAATATCTTCTATTGTAGTTTTTTCTGACTAATTCTATCATAGTTTACATGTAATTAATGAATCAGATGTAAAATTAGTATCTAAAATCATTTATGGTAATATTCATGACTACTATTTTGGTTTATTTGAGATCCAATCATCAGAATGGGAACTATTTGAGTTTTGATAAAGAAATCTTGGGGAGACACCATTTTTGTGGAATTATTTTTAAAATTTAGTTCTAATAATCAATAGGATATTTTTATTGGTAACAATATTTTTAATCATGGTTAATCAATTTATCCTGAGAAGGTGAAGGCTTTTATTTCATGGGAAGAACCACATAACACCATTGAGATTTAGAGATTCCTTGGACATTCTAGATACTATTAATGGTTCATCATGGATTCTTACATTTGTAATCATCATTTACATATCTTACTAGTAAAGGGGTGAAGTTCAAATGGGATGAAAAAATGTCAATCTTTTTTTGATGATCTAAAAAAACTTTCGACACCTACTCTTATTCTGATCCTACCTGATCGCAATAAGGTGTATGTTTTTTTCTATGGTATTGATGATATTGGTTTGGGTTGTGTACTTATACAGGGTGATCATATAGTGGATTATGACTCTTTTAACCTTTGAACATATGTGAATAATTACCCCACTCATGATTTAGAGATTCATATAATTACGCATGTGTATAAGTGTTGAAAGAAATAACTTTTTAAGGAGAGGTTCACATTCTTTTCTAATCATAATATTATGAGATATATCATTTCTCAAAAAGACAAGATCTCGTAAAATTTTTGTGGGTACAATACAATCATTAATTTGACTAAATCATCGTCTATACCCCTATGAATGGGAAAATCATTGTAGACTCTCTCAACATGAAAGTTCCATCGCATGTTGTTTTTTAATTGAAAGAGGAGTGGAACCTTATATGGATCATTGATTAGATACACTTGGATGCTCAGAAGGATTTTATAGGTATATTGATAGAGAAAATTTAGTTATCAACATATCTCTTTGAGTCTATTCTATAGATTGAATGGAAATATGATGAGTTCAAATGATTTCAGTAAACCCATTATGGTGTGGATACAATTTCTTGTTGGTATCTATCTTCATATGGTATACTCATTTTTTGGGGAACATTTTTTCATCCAATCATCAGTGAGGAGTTCAATTTTTTTTATTTCTATAGTTCTCCATGGTTTGTCCATCCTGTAACTATGATGATGTATTATGAAATGAGACAATGATTCTTGTAGTCAGGTATGAATCTTGACATTTTCGATTATGTGTCTAATTGTTAAACATTCCATTAGATAAAGGAGAGATATTTGAAACCCTTTGTTATACATCATCTTATTCTGGTTCTAGTTCAGAAATGGGATGATGCGTTTATAGATTTTTTTTATTGGATTACAATGGAATCCTCGAAGGAAAAATGAAATTGGGGTGTTGATTGATTTATTTAAGAACTTAGCGCATTTTATTCCAATCAAGGATTCCATGAAATTTGATGATCTGGGTAAGATATATGTGAAAATAATTATGAGGGTACAAGGGGTTCCTTATGGAGTTGTTTTAGATATGGATCCTTGGTTTACTTCATGTTTCTATATGAGTTTCTTGGAGGTGATGGGGACCCATTTCATGTTGAGTATAACTTATCATCCACAGATTGACGGTTTGACCGAACATGATATTTAGATATTAGAGGATACCCTCTCTATTTTTTATTGGAATTTGGTTGATCTTAGGATACGACTATGGGATTGGTTGAGTTTCCATATAACAATAGTTATTAACCATTAATTAGAATGGATTCTTCTGAGGCTTTTTTTGGACACCCATGAAGATCGCCTATCTATTAGGAAGAGGTGGGTGAATCCTCTTTGATGGGACTTAGTATTCTTCAGGATATGTCAATGATATTTCAAAATATTTGTTGGTGTCTGATACAACATAGAGCTAAAATAAATATTATGAAGATCATATGAATCATCCTTTAGAGTTTTCTATAGTTGACCAGGTTTTATTGAAATTTGATCTTCAGTTGGGTCACCATTGGCCTAGAAAATAGGAGAAGTTGGCTTTGAGATTTTTTGGACTGTTTGGGGTTACTAGGTAGATTAGGAAGGCTACTTATCAGTTTCCTTTTCAAGTTCAGTTGATGGGTATTCATAATGTTTTACAAATATCTCTTCTCATAAAATAACTTATTGATCCCTATCATGATCTATATTGTGAAAAAATGATCTGGAGTGAGGCACTTCTATAGTAGAGTCTCTATTGGATATTTTTTACTCTCAAGTGGATGTATTTTGTGGGAATTCAATTATTTATTTCATTTTGGTGACATGTATTGGACCCTCAAGAGACTCAGGATTAAGGTTCATTGAAAATGGAGTAGTGGGATGATCTATTTTCAAAACATCGCTATTCCAAATGAATTCCCAAGGATAAAAAGTCTTATTGTGAGGATTTTGTACCAACGCATCATTTAATTTTAGGTATTTACCTTCTCCCTTGTATTTGTAATTTTTATTTTGGTGTGTGTTGGGACATCTAAGGATGTAGATCATTTTCTATGTTAAATGACTTAAAGTTTGAGGGTTTATATTTATTTTAATTATTGGAGTTTGAGTAAAACAATGTTAATGGCATTGCATGTTCACCCTGAGTACAAAGAACATTTGAGGTGGTTTATAGTTTTTTTGCTTGAAACTGGACTTTTCAAAGTATTTGGGAGAAATACAAGATGTGTAATGGGATTAAACAATGTGTAATGTATAATGAGAATATGTCATGAGTCTAGTAATTAATGTGATAGGATTACATGTGATGTATTTGGTTCATCTCATGTATTTGTAAAATATAGGTTTTAATAAAAGAGCTATGTGTTTCTTGGTGTTTTCAGCCTTTTTGGATTACAAATCATATAATGGTATTGCATGCTTCGAGTCTTGTGGTTTTTTGTTTTAGGGAGTTTTATGAGTGATTTTGGGTTTCATTCGTCCATAGTATTTTTTTCTCTTGAACCAGAGTCTCTCATGGGTGATTTTGGTAACCTTATCTCCCTCCAAATTACTTTGTTCAGTGATTTATGTATGTTAAGCTTGGGTGGAATCTCTCTATGTGATTAATCCTTTATTACTATTCCTTTTTATTGACCACAGTAATGAAAATTAATTGAGTTATTCCATATTTTGATTTGTGGTGTTGGTTTTCATTGATTCATCCTGCATTTATTATCTAATCATACTTTAGAGGCCAACCCTTGTGTTGGTTGTGGTGCATTGTGTGAGTTCCTTGAGGTATGGGTTGATTTTTCTTCTCTGTTGACCTTTATGTTTTTGGAATCAATTTTGATATGTATGGATTCATTCTAGGACCTCTATTATCATTATTGTGTTCTTTCTTGTTGGTGTATCCCATTGCAGGCATGTACAACCCATGTATCAGGTAGGTGGTTCCATGTCCAGCCTATGATGGATGAATTGTGTTTCTCTAGAATTATAAATTTTTGTTTAAGTGAAATGGAATTATATATTGGTACATTTTTTTGTGTGGAAAATATGTTTTTGATATAAGATGGGTTATCCCTTGTTTTTTTCAAAGAAAATGTATTTTAAAAGCAGTTTGAAATGGATTCTAAAATGTTTTTCAAATCAGGGTTTTGATGAAATGGTTTAGAATATAGAGTATAGAAGATGCCTTGAGTCCAAAGGTGGAAGATTCAAATTTGGGATATCATCCATGTATTGTTAGGGGGTTCACTCATGGGTTGTTACTTTATTCCATGGGACTATTTTAATTGGAAATTGATATTGACATTGTCAGGGGAATCACTCATGGGGTGATTCTATGCTCCCAAGGAATGTGTTTAATGGAATTGATTGTACACTAGTTATTGATTTTGGTATGAGTAGTTTTTTATCCTGACCTATAGAGACCATTGGAATGATGTTACCTTTGCTTGATATATATTGTATTTTATATTGTATGTGATGCATTCTTTGGTATGTTTTTTATTTGGTGTATATGAAATGTTTTGAAACCATTTTACATAAATTTATTTGTAAAAAAGGAAAAAATGTATAATTAAATTTTTTCTCATGCTTTTGATATAAAATCATTAAAATTTTATTATCATTATTTTTTCTTTTAAAGTTGAGCATTGTTAATAGTTTTGTATTAATACTTAATATAGAACACCTGAGTGGGATCCTACAAAACTTGTTAGCTCACACCCAGTGCACCCCTTTGGCAGTGCCTATAACATTATATGTATTTCAATAGATGTAAAGGTGGGTAACCATAGTGATACAACGATGGTTTATGTTATAGTTGTCTGGGTAGTTGGAAGTGAGATGTTGGGAGTTTACCAAACTATCACTTAGAGTAGTCGGTTTTTGTTTTAGTTGTCCTTTGATGTTGGATATGAACAGTGGGATGTTCTAACTACTTTTTAGTTGTAACTTTTATACAATCATATTTGAGTTATGGAATATGTCCATCTTTTCCACTATCTAACTCTGTTATATAAATATAGATATATATATATATATTCCATGTTGCTGATTTTGGTTCAGAGAAATCATTCCTGCAGGGGTTGTTATTTGATTCCCCAGTGTAGGTCTCTAGCTCTTGGGGATGAGGAATGATTTTATCGTATGTGGTAATTTAGGTTTGTTATAATCTTGGGAGGGTATTTGGGTTTGGTTTTTCATAGGTAGTATTATGATTATTTAATAGATAACTCATCAATTACATATATTCATTAACCTATGAATTTCTATATTTCAATCTACATTATCCATGATCTATTTCATAATATAAAATATTAGGTTTATTTTATTCTACTAATGGTTCATAAGGAGCATATGAATTTACCAAATTATATCCCTAAAAAGTGTCAAAATAGGTGTGCAAGAAGGCCCTTTTTTAAGCACCAGGTGATGATTGAGTCCAGTTCAATGCACCCTTTTCACTATTATTACCCTAAGGTACCTATGTTCCAGAACCACTTCAACTAATACTATCTAGGTAGGGATTTATTTTCTTGGAAACCACTTACTCTATACTTTACCAAAATTTTGGGATGTTTTCCTAGGTTAAGTCTTATCTCTATGGATTTCACTAGAGTTTTCTAATCCTAATCCTAAAAATAACTATACTTTTATTTGATACCAGCTATGACAATGCATGTCATTTATACACATTCATTCATGATTCTTTAAATAAAGGTAAAAATAATAAAATCCCAAAATTTTATGAATACTATTGCATTTTTTAAAATTATGAACATAACATAACATCTTGAAACATGAATACAATTACATTAATTTAAACTTCCTTAATGTCCTCATAAAATTTCATCATTCTTTTAAAAATGTATTGGATAACGTAGAGATGTACATAAGAAAGGGGTAACCTATAAATATAATTAAGGGAATAAATAAATCATAGAATAATATAATTTTATAAATTTTTTCCAATTTTTATATCAAGTTATCATCATAGTTGTGAGAATCATAATCATGAAAAAATGAGGCATTATATAACATAATAGATAAATGCAATAAAGGAATGTCAAAAAAATTTAAAAAATGGTATGTTAAACATAAGTCAAGGATAACTGGAAAGAAAATAGAACATAGTGTGATTAAGATATCCTATTTTTAACTATACAAGGTATATCATGATATTACCACATTACCCAATGCATTGGTGGGCTATATAATCTAGGTCCATCTGTCACATTCATATAATGTACAAGAAAAATTATGCCACATATATCTTTCAACATAGGATCGTATTACATCCCATTTAATAACATGATTAAGGGGTGTGGGATACAGAGATGGTTTTCCCAAATAAATTATTTTTAGGTTCATTTAGGAAAATACATTTGAGTGGAAATGGGGATGAGTTTTCAGAACAAAAATGTTTATCCTGAAAAATCAGAGGATAATTTTTGCAGTTTAACAACGGTATATAGATACTCATGGGGGGATTAATTAGAGTGAAATTGGTATCTCACCACTTTACAATTGTAATTTATTGATAAGTTTTGTGTGAAAATATATCCCAATAGGAAAAATTGAAATAAAAGTCATAATATAAATGTGGTGCTGGAATAAAGAGGTGAAGGAGAGGACCATTCCCTTGGAAGCACACTTCTAAAAGCTTGTAAGGAGATTATAAAGAGCATGGGGAACCTTGGGAGGACTACAGATAAGTAGATAAATATTAATTTTTTTCTATAGTGATTTTTAGTTAAGATAAATGGTTATTTGGGAGGGTTTATATAGAAAACAAGAGAAGAATTCTTTAGTAATGTGAAAACATTGGTTTTGGACTTTATATGATAATGTAATCAAAGGAAAAAAAATAGTCCAAGTTTTTTTCCCATGTATTATTCCAAATTGAACCATTTTACATTATTTTAAAAGTTTAATAACATATATCATGAATATAATACCATTAGTAATGTGGAATTTATTAATGTTTATAAAAAAATCATTTGAAACCCAAAAAATACAATATATGTGTAGGAGGATTCATTAAGGGTTTATATAATTAATAAAATAACCTAAAAACACAATATTTTAAATATAAGATCTATATTTGGTTGGGGATAATTTTTATTAAATATATTACATTAAATTTAGTCATTATGTTGTCATAATAAACACAATATATATATATATAATGTTTTTAATTTTTAAAAGAAAACACATCATTCACAAAAAATTAATAAAACATAACGGTTGGATAATTTTTATTTGTTTATTTAAAAAATAATATATATTTTATTTAAATAATTCTCCAAATTTTATAATTTTTCAATTTTAAGTCATAATTCCACATTTTTTAAGAAATACTGGTATTTTTTACAATAACAATTTTCTGGCCCTTAAAAAATTTATTTTTAACTTCATAAAATTATATTATCAATTATATTTAATAATTATTATTTAATTATAATATTTTATTTGAATATTATTTATTTAAGAAATTATTGATTTTATTAAAAAGAGTATCTTGATTGAAACTATTTATTTCACAAAAATATAATATATGTTTTATCATACAAAAATATAATTTTATCATACTCATTATATAATCATTTAAAAAGTAATATTAAATATGGATCAATTTAACCATAGTTTTATTGAAAATAAAAAAAATAAAAACCATATTGTTAGGGTCTAGATACATAACCAATTATTACCCAAGTGATTGACCAAAGGGTAAGGTGTGAGATGGTGATATTTTCTTAATGTGGTTCTTCGTACTTAGTTTTGGCTATGATCTCAAAATTCTTGAATTTATCCCCTAAATGGTTTCATACATGATATAGTTATAATATTATATTGGTCTTTATCATGGAATAATCCAAGAGATGTTATCTCCCTTGGAAGTTCCAATTAATGGGATTCACAGGGTATGATCCTACTAGTAGAGGCTGTCACTTCTTCCATATATTTCAATTTATCTTTATCATAACCCTTAATATACTAATATTAATGATCACTATAAAATAAATATATTAGGAATGGTTATCATTCTTAATATTATTTTAAATCCAATAGACTATAACTATCAAAAATAACCAATGTATTTTATATGTTTTCTATAACTAGATTATTTGATAAGGCATTTAATCATTCTAAGAGAGAATTTCATTTCATAAATTGTGGGTCCCTACATGATCATTACCAACAAGGATTCCAAATAAGTAAAACACATACCTCCTCAACCTTAACACAACTCATCCCACCCTTACTAGTGGTTTTCATCTGTAATGCCACATGATACACCATGTTGATCCCAAATCAACAGTCCTTTTAATCACCTATGGACCAAGTATGTAGAAAACCCATACTGGTATCTTTTAGTCATCCACTTATTCACATACCTATATAAGGATGTCAATTCAAAAATTTAAGGATGTTTGAACTCTGTCATGTTGTTTAATTGGATATTTATGTATATACCTCTGTAAGGATAGCCACGTAAACCATTGTGGTAATTTGGAATACATCACACCAAAATCAGGGCTTCACATAATCATCTTGATACCTATAACAAAGTTTCAAAGGCTAAAATAACATAAATAAATACATGTATTTTCAAGTAACAATAAGGCATGTCAAGATCAAACATCATGAGAAACAAATAATCACATTTTCAATATTAATATAGAATTACATCCACCATCACACCCACATGAAAATAATAACAAGTATTGGTAAATCTATCATAAAGAACCGATCATTCCAATATCTTATAAATATACCCAAATGCTAAGGAATATCCAATATCACTATTTTCAAATGTTAGTGTCAAGTCCAATCGAAGATGTTTTCACCAGAAAAATGCTCATACCCCAACCAAAACACAATCACCAACCAATGACTCATAAAATTAATCACAATCCAACATGAAAATGGTTCTACAATAAGGTAAGGAGAAATAAGACAATTAGTAGATCCATTTCTTACCAGTGGTCAATCACCATCAATAGGGTCCTCAAGCGTTCTCTATGGAGGAAGGGGAATTCTTTCTAGAAAAATTGAAGTCTCAATGGTACAATGATAGATTATTCACCATGGAGGTGTACTTGTTACCACCACTACAACACATGTTCTTGTGCTAGAAAGGACCACCATGGTGCACTACTAATTGTTATAATGGGGAGAGTGATTAAAATAGAAACAAACTACATAATAAGGAAGACTGCTATTTTTGACTTCACTAAATAAATAAATTACTACTTTTTATAGGAAAGAACTATGGTGCAGTGTTTTCTCAGTAGCCCTTCAGATCTAACAGTCCTATTAAATGCAGATGGTGATACAGGTTTTTAGAGGGCCCAACTTCAAAATAAATACATATGTTAAAGCCTTCTCAATTATACACATAATTTAAAGATGACTGATTAATTATAACAAAAAATTAAACCCCAAATTAAATTCATAAAAACCTATTTAAATTGTTAACTCTAGAATACCACAAGTTGGTCAGACATTTGTGTCTTATGTAGTGAAGATTCATGCGGTGTGGTTTAAGCCTCTATGGTGCACCCTCCTTGAAACAATCCTCCATGGGAGATGCTATAATAAAAACACCACCCATTAGAATTGATAATTTAGAGACTATTCTCATATGATTTGGTATGTGTTCTAATGTACCATGATGGCCATCCATATCCACCAAGGCACCACTAACTCCCCTATTATGTGGTCATTTTTTATGGCTTTTTACCACCAATTTTGGCTATATGAAACCATTTAAATCTCCCACTAGGTTATAAAATACCATACTCATATACCAAAATAGGGACCAACTGAAAAACAAAGAGGGAAGAAGGGAAAAAATTATTTCTATTAAGGATCAAAATTTCATGTCTTTAAACTATTTTCTCATAAAAATAAATAAACCAATTTTAAAGAAATCATATTTTTTAAGAATAAAATGTTCTTACAAGATATTTGAGTGCTTATTTACTATGAATTAAAAAATATATATTTATTGAGTAATACCTTTATATATATTTCATAATGTGGTTAATAATATTCATACATGAAAATTTAGTATCTAGGTTATATTTATAATATTTAAATTAAAATAAATCATTCTTCGTATAAGAGTGTGGTTGTGTGTTGTATATGCTATAAAATATAGTTTTCTTATAAAATCTCAAGATATTTAATTCTCCCCTAACCCTATTTAATAAATTTTATTGTTATAATTTGAACTTGATATCAATAATAAAGGGTTTGACATTTTGAAATACCTTTACAAAAAATCTACATCATAAAAAGTGTTTAAAAAATCCTCTTGAAATATGAGAAATGTAAATATGAAGTTCATGTACAATAAAAACTGGGTTTCTAAATAGGGGAACATTTTTGGGAAGAGAAAATACGGACATGGAGGAAAAACATAATTTCCAAATAGTGATGGGTAGTGATAGAGTACCCTGATCACGAGAAAGAGAATTATCATGAGAAATTCATCGACCAAAAAACCATAATTCAATGTGGTGTTAAAAAACCAATGTTTCATCAAATGTGAAGGTCATATGATAACATTTTTTCTTTCAGGATCATTTTATAAGAGTTAAGGAATTATATTAATGTATAGACTTAAAAAATAAGGAAATATACTTAATCGACAAGTAGAAATTCACCCTTTAATCAATTTTCACCAAAATATCCTCTTTTTCTCAAAAGTATGTGTATTTAGGATGAATTTTTCATGAATGATGCTCTAAATTCAACTTTTAACCAATCTGATAACCTAAAAAAGGATAACAATGTATTGTCTTATATTTAGATATAAACCAAAATTTAATTGGTTATCAAAATGTATGATAATATAAGAAATGTATAAACCTCCATATGAATAACTAATAAATTAATCGCAAAAATTAATTACTAACACAAAAATTTAAACCTAAATTATTATATAAAAACCCCTTAAAATTATTCAAAATATTCTCAACTAATATTGAAAACAAAATTTTAGAATGATTTGATCATATATTTTTTCAAGTTAAAATTAACATTTTTCTCCAAATAACATCAAACACTCTTAAAATATTATAAAAAAAGGTATATTCCATAATCATATAAATCTCATGATATACTAATAACTTCCATAAATAAATAAAGATATATTAAAAATAACTGCAATATTATATTTGTTTTTAACATCAATGGTCATCTCATACGTATTAGCAAACATACATAAAAAGAAAGACCATTTTTTCAAAATATTACATAATGTTAAAACTAAGGGTGACATATACCTAAACCCAATAAAACATATATCAAACTATCATTAGTAACCTTAAAATACAATCACTTTATGCCAAAAAGGGTTTCTAAATCTTCGAACATATGATCAAACAAAAATTTATAAAACCATGATACTATATTCAACTCTGATGTTAACCTCACATGAAAACGTCATAATCTATAAATTTTTCTAAATTTTACTATGATACCAGCTATAAGAACCTCTGAGCCCGCACTCCTAGATCGGAAGCTAGAAGTATCATCTTTACATTAGTGATAATATAATGATAAAAATGACCCAATTTTATCCATCCAAAACATATAACATCATACTAAAATACTAGATCACATATATAACTATGGACCTTTTAGGTTTAGAGTTTCATGGAAGTATGAAAATACTTTCAAAGTGGGGACTTTCACACAATATCAATTTATTTCTACAAAATATATTCTTTATAATGACATGACTTATTAATTCAACATATCTTATATATGTTGAACAATGAATTTATTATCTTTTCTTCTTATTATTAATTCTTGTTAAAATTATTTAAAATATTGTATGATATAAATGAATCTTATTTATGGACATAAATGTAATAAATCCATTTTTCATGTGAAAAACATGAAAACCCATTAAATTTTTACCTTTTCCATTTTATATATTGATTATATAAAAAATAATATCCACATAGAAAAATAAATCATATACGTAAGGAAAAAACATTTTTATTTTCAATGAAAACCATTAAAACACGTAGTAAGAAAATAGAAATGCTTTTAGGAATATTGGAGCATAATATTGATAACATGTGTTCACTAATATAAGAAATAATTGGAACCCAATTAAAACTATGGAAAAAACTACCCTATTTAACTCTATATCCATCATTCCTTTAAATATAAGTATTATCAAAAAATTATTAGAATGATATATTGTGCCCAAATTTTTTTGTATGATGTTTCGGGGTCACCCGTTCGTATAAGCTATATCAGGATCACCAGTTCGTATAAGCTATATTGAGATCACAAGTTCGTATATGATATATCAAGATCAACCATTCATATAAGTTTTGTTAGGATCAATCGTTCATCATCTAAAATTCTCAATTATCAATTCATAATTAAAGCATTTTAATCATAAACATTTTTATTTTAAAATCTTTAAAAAGCTCTTTTATACCGTTATATAAAACACTCGTGGATATTGTAATACCTGTTCCTTTTAAAACCCATTGTCATGACTAAAATACCTAATATCAAGGGAAAAAATATTTTTATGATGTAAATATGGAATAATATAAAGGATTAAAAAAATAAAAAAGTGTTGTGGTGGTGGGAAAATTGGTTGATGTCGTATAGGTTAAAATAGATCTCTGCTTTGAACTTTTCAAACTAAATTTAAAAAGTTCTATATAAAATATATAAAAATACTATTATTTAAATCTTTTAAATGAAATTAAAAATGATATATACAAATTTTTCTATAATTATTTTATCTCCATACAAATACAACAAAAAAATAATTTGAAGAATATATACATAAAATACTATTATTTAGAAAATAAATTATTCAAAATATTCAAAGTAAGGTTTTATGTTAATGTGTTTATAACCTCAAGTTTGAATCATCACATACAATAATTATCTTGATAAATAATAAAATATTATTAAAGATTTTATTTCAAAATATCATTTTATATTTTTATTTTTCCTTTTACTTTATTTATTATATTGTTATATTAAATTACTTAATTAATTAAGTTTATGTTTGATATTTTGATGATATTTCTCTCATACTTCCAAAATTACTTTAGTATGATGACTGTGGTCAATGAGGTAATTAATATATCTTATACATAATAAAAATAATAATTAAATAATTATGATTTTTAAACATCAATTATACTTTTAAAATCTATCATTAATGATTATTATAAAAAATTAACTATGTTACACACACGGAGATGGTAGGCTGGACATACACATGAATATCATTTCCATTTTTCAATGTTTAGGATAGAAAGTTGGTAAATATTATTTTATATTTAAAAATAATAATATTATATCATAAATATAATATTTTATCTTTATGTAAACTTGTATATATAGACTATGTGATTTGATGATGAAAAACAAATCACATCACTTTGTGGAGGTAGTAGTCCACACGTACGCATAAAATATTTTATTATTTTTTAATAGAAGGAAAGTTAATAATATAGATGATATATTATATTTCTATAAATATAAATATTTCATGAATATAATATATATATATATATATATATAATAAATTATAATAACAATCCATCATAAATGATAATGTAAAATGAATTACATTGGTTTGTGGGGATATAATCATCCATACACAGGAACGATGGTTTCATTTCCCTTTTGATGGATGGGAATAGGGATATAGGTAATTCCATTAACATATTAACATATAAGTACATTGATTTTACTAGTGATATTTTTTCAAAATGTTTGAAAAAATATTTTATAGTGTTAGAGGAAGAAATAAAACTAAAACATTCAGTTAAAAGGTATATCTCTTCTTTAGAAAACCAATTTTCCCTTACACATTAATCCCTCTATAGTTGGTCATATGAAAATATATAAGACCCCTAGAATGTTGGGAGGTGTTATTAAGGTACTTTGGAATGCATAGGCTGATCTAGAGAGATATAAAGGTGTGATAGAGAGTGGTGATGAGGTGATATTTTGTATGTGAGGGAAAGAGCATTCCTAATATTTCCTAAAGTATTAAATTAATATGAATTATTTTTCCTGAAAAAATGGATTCCAATTGATAAAATTAAAATATAAAATGAGTATGATCTAAAATCACTTCATCCAATAAAATTTGGAAACATTTAGATTAGGTTATCACCCTCATCTATTTTTTTTAACCCCCCTCCCATTAACCCTTTTGACAATTATTGTAGTATCATTGTTTTTACAATTTAGTGTCATATTTACCTTTCTCATATTTCAAGAGGATGTTTTTAAACACTTTTTACGATGTATAATTTTTGTAAAGGTATTTTAAAATGTCAAACCCTTGATTATTGATATCGAGTTCAAATTATAACGATAAAATTTATTAAATAGTGATGGGTAGTGATAGAGTAACCTGATCATAAGAAAGAGAATGATCATAAGAAATTCATCGACAAAAAAACCATAAATAAATGTGGTGTTAAAAGACCAATGTTTCATCGAATGTGAAGGTCATATGATAACATTTTTTCTTTCAGGATCATTTTATAAGAGTTAAGGAATTATATTAACATATAGACTAAAAAATAAGGAAATATACTTAATCGACAAGTATAACTTCACCCTTTAATCAATTTTCACCACAATATCCTCTTTTTCTCAAAATTTTGTGTATTTAGGATGAATTTTTCATGCATGATGCTGTAAAGTCAGCTTTTAACCGATTCGATAACCTAAAAAAGGATAACAATGTATTATCTTATATTTAGATATAAACCAAAATTTAATTGGTTATCACAATGTATAATAATATAATAAATGTATAAACCTCCATATGAATAAATAGTGAATTAATCCCAAAAATTAATTACTAACACAAAAATTTCAACATAAATTATTACATAAAAAACCCTTAATATTATTCAAAATATTCTCAACTAATATTGAAAAAAATAGAATGATTTGATCATATATTTTTCCAAGTTAAATTTAACATTTTTCTCCAACTAACATCAAACACTCTTAAAATATTATAAAAAAAAGGTATATTCCATAATCATAAAATTCTCATGATATACTAATAACTTCAATAAATAAACAACCATATATCCAAAATTACTGCAACATTAAATATGTTTTTAACATCAATGGCCATCTCATACGTATTAGCAAACATACATAAAAAGTAAGACCATTTTTCCAAAATATTACATAATATTAAAACTAAGGGTGACATATACCTAAACCCAATAAAACATATATCAAAATATCATTAGTAACCTTAAAATACAATCACTTTAATCCAAAAAGGGTTTCTAAATCTTCGAACATATGATCAAACAAAAATTTATAAAACCATGATACTATATTCAACTCTAAAGTTAACCTCACATGAAAACGTCATAATCTATAAATTTTTCTAAATTGTACTATGATACCAGCTATAAGAACCTCTGAACCTGCACTCTTAGATCAGAATCTAAAAGCATCATCTTTACATTAGTAGATCATATAATGAAAAAAATGACCCAATTTTATCCATCCAAAACATATAACATCATACTAAAATACTGGATCACATACATAACTATGAACCTTTTAGGTTTAGAGTTTCATGGAAGTATGAAAACACTTTCAAAGTGGGCACTTCCACACAATATCAATTTATTTCTACAAAATATGTTCTTTATAATGACATGACTTATTAATTCAATATATCTTATATATCTTGAACAATGAATTTTTTATCTTTTCTTCTCATTATTAATTCTTGTTAAAATTATTTGAAATATTGTATAATTGAAATGAATATTATTAATGGACATAAATTTAATAAATCCATTTTTTATGTGAAAAACATGAAAACCCATTAAATTTTTACCTTTTAAATTTTATATATTGACTATATAAAAAATAATATCCACATAAAAAAATAAATCATATACATAAGAAAAAAACATTTTTATTTTCAATGAAAACCATTAAAACACGTAGTAAGAAAATAGAAATGCTTTTAGGAATATTGGAGCATCACATTGATAACATATGTTCACTAATGTAAGAAATTATTAGAACCCAATTAAAACTATAGAAGAGACTACCCTAGTTAACTCTATATCCATCATTACTTTAAATATATGTATTATCAAAAAATTATTAGAATGATATATTGTGCCCACATTTTTTTTATGATGTTTCGGGGCCACCCATTTGTATAACCTATATTAGGATCACCAATTCTTATAAGCTATATCAGGATCACCAGTTCGTATATGATATATCAAGATCAACCATTCATATAAGTTATGTTAGGATCAATTATTCATCATCTACAATTCTCAATTATCATATCATAAGTAAATCATTTTAATCATTAACATTTTTATTTTAAAATATTTAAAAAGCTCTTTTATACTGTTATACAAAACACTCTTGGATATTGTAATACCTGTTCCTTTTAAAACCCATTGTCATGACTAAAATACCTAATATCAAGGGAAAAATATTTTTATAATGGAAATATGGAATAATATAAAGGAATAAAAAAACAAATAATTGTTGTGGTGGTGGGAAAATTGGTTGATGTCGTATATGTTAAAATAGATCTCTGCTTTGGGATTTTCAAACTAAATTTAAAAAGTTCCATATAAAATATTTAAAAATACTATTTTTTAAATCCATTGAATGAAATTAAAAATGATACATACATATTTTTCTATAATTCTTTTATATCCATACAAATACAAAAAAATAACAATTTTAAGAATATATACATGAAATACTATTATTTAGAAAATAAATTTTTTAAAATATTTAAAGTAAGGTTTTGGGTTAATGTGTTTGTAACCTCGAGTTTGAATCATCACATACAATACTTATCTTGATAAATAATGAAATTTTATTAAATATTTTATTTCAAAATATCATTTTATAGTTTTTATTTTTCCTTTTACTTTATTTATTATATTTTTATTCTAAATTACTTAATTAATTAAGTTTATGTTTGATATTTTGATGATATTTCACTCATACCTTCAAAATTACTTTAGTATGATGACTATGGTCAATGAGGTAATTATTCTATCTTATATATAATAAAAATAATAATTAAATAATTACAATTTTTATACATCAATTATACTTTTGAAATCTATCATTAATAGTTATTATAAAAACTAACAATGTTACATGTACAAAGATGGTAGGCTAGACATACACAAGAATATCATTTCCATTTTTCAATGTTCAAGATAGAAAGTTGGTAAATATTATTTTATATTTAAAAATAATAATATTATATCATAAATATAATATTTTCTCTTTATGTAAACTTATATATATGGTCTATGTGATTTGGTGATGAAAAAAAATCACATCACTTTGTGGAGGTAGTAGTCCACATATATAAATAAAATATTTTTATCATTTTTTAATAGAAGGAAAGTTAATAAAGTAGATGATATATTATATTTTTATAATTACAAAGATTTCATGAATATTATATATATATATATATATAATAAATAAATTATAATAACAATCCAACATAAATGATGATGTAAAATGAATTACAGTGGTTTGTGGGGAGATAATCATCCATACACAGGAACGATGGTTTCATTTCCCTTTTGATAGATGGGGAGAGGGATATAGGTAATTCCATTAACATATTAACATATAAGTACGTGGATTTTACTAGTGATATTTTTTCAAAATGTTTGAAAAAATATTTTATGGTGTTAGAGGAAGAAATAAATCTAAAACATTCAGTTAAAAGGTATATCTCTTCTTCAGAAAACCACTTTTTCTTTACATATTAATCCCTCTATAGTTGGCCCTATGAAAATATATAAGACCCCTGGAATGTTTGGAGATGTTATTAGGGTACTTTGGAAATGATAGGCTGATCTGGAGAGATATAATTGTGTGATAGAGAGAGGTGATGAGGTGATATTTTGTATGTGAGGGAAAGAGCATTCCTAGGATTTCCTAAAGTATTAAATTAGTATGAATTATTTTTCTTGAAAAAATGGATTCAAATTGATAAAATTCAAATATAAAATGATTATGATTTAAAATCACTTCATCAAATAAAATTTGGAAAATTTTAGATTAGGTTATCACCCTCATATATTTTTTTAACACCCCTCCCATTAACCCTTTTGACAATTATTGTAATATCATTGTTTTTACAATTTAGTGTCAAATAAATTTACTATAAAAGGTAAATTGAACCATAAAAGGAATGTGGTTGATATTGAAAAAAATTACTTTCACTTATATGAAGATAAAATTTTTATTAATTTTCAATCATTGAGTAAAATATTTTTTATTATAAAATATAATTTTTGTCATTTTGTAAAAAACCAATAATATTTTAATATAATATGTATTTAACTCTTGTAAAAGGGTTCAAAAATGACATTTAATATAAGATAAATAGTTTTTTGTATTAATATAATTAACCAATTAGTTATTTATATGGATTGATGTCATTTTAAACCATATCTTTTGGACTAACCCTTAAGTTAACAAATTTTATCCTTAACCATGGAAATGAGTTCTCAGATATTAACGGGTGATATTTTTCTTCATAAGGTGAAAATTGGTTCATAAATAAAAATTAGACACCATTTTTCATTATAATTTTTTTCTTTAATGACATTTAAGACTTTTTAATAATTTATAAAAACATTATTTTTCATAATATATCATTAATGTTGATATTGACACTATAAATTTAATATGACTTTAAGAAAAATAAGTTGATAGAATAATCAGTATATAAACCTATTACTAATCCCTAATATGTAGTATTTATCTATAAAATTAATGGGTCATTATAAATCACAAAAAAAAATAGTGTTTTTAGAATAATGTAAATTATTTTTCCACTACATGAAGTCGCACAATGTTGGAATTAAGAAAGATTTTAATGTAATTTCATACCCAAAATTAAAAAATAAATTACCATGATAAAAAATAACTTATTTTTGAAAATAACCATTTAGAACCAAACATATGTTATTTTTATCCCTATTTCAGAATATTATAGATATTGGATGCAAGAGAGGGATATTTTTAATAGTATAAAATAATATAACTATTATAATAAATGAAAAGTGGCATGAAATTACCAATTTTTTAATATTTTGATTTTCATGGTTTATAAACATTTATAAAATAAAAATATTTCATGTTTTGGATACATTTTAATCCTTATATACTAATTAAACAACATTAAACTCTTTTTAACCTTAACAATGATATGTTAAATTGTTTACATTGATAACATAATTATATGTCCAAAATAAAAGGGTTATTCTAACAAATTTTTTATTTTTTGATTAAAAATTTTGAATACATTTTATCATGTTCAAACTCTAAATGTGGAAGGAATTAATTTTTATATAAAAACACAAATTGAAAGAAAAATAGTTTTTTATGAAAATACATGATATCATTGTACAGAATTTTTCACCTTTAAAAAAAGTAATAAATTGGTGTCCATGATTTTTTTGGAATTCTGAAAAAGTAAGGATTTTAGTTTTTTAGTTCAAGAGAAAACCATGTTAAATTTTACAACCATGCCATTGGATGAAAATACCAAAAAATAGTTTTTAATTTGAATTAAATATTGCTTCTCATAATAAAAGTCTAGCATGGGTTCAAGATTTCAAAATAATGTATTAAAATAAATTATCTGACTCTTTAATAATAAATTTTGTTAGAAACCATTTATATAATATGTTAAAATCATGCATTAGGTTTATTTTAATGTTTAACCCTATAATTTTAACCTTGAATACCCTATTTTTCCAATAATAAATATGATTAATTTCACCATAGTAACAATTAATAATGCCTAATAATAAGAGGGACCTATTTAAAAAAATTATAATCCTATATCTAAAATATTATAACCCCTTTTCAAGATTATATTCCTAGATGTGGTAGAATTTAATTTAACATAATAACATATATGTCAATGAAAAAAAGTTTTTTGAAAAATGAATTTTTAAGCCCAAAATAATACTTACACCAAAATCATAAATAAAGATAATTAAAATATACTTGATTAGAGTATATCTAATTAAATAATACTAATGTGACATTATGGTCAAATTTTGAACAAAACAATATTTTTCCATGAAAATAATTGATAGTTTTTTAAAATGATAAGTTCATTATTCACTGAAAAATCAATATTTTATAAAAAATCATAAAATTCCTCCCTAAAATAATTTTGATATGATGACTAAAAAAATTGTATTATTTTTATAAATTAATTTTTAATATATTTTGAAAATATAATTATAAAATTTTCTCCAAAACTTCAAGAAAAAAAATTGATGAAATATTTTTTGTAGAATAAAATGACATTACTAGAAAATTGAGTGCTTATTGACTAAGAATTACTAAATAAATTTGTTTTGAGTGGGACATTTATAGATATTTCATAATTTGGTTACTTCTATTCATACATTCATGTTTGGAAGTAGGGTTGTAACTATCACATTTAAATATTAATATATTAGGGGTTGATTAAGCTCAAGGTTATGTGTTGTATATTATATCAACTATCATTTTTTTAAATAAAAAGTTATTTTAGTTTATCACTGTATTATTTAAATAAATTATTCATATCTATTATCCCTCTTATGATTTTTTTGAATAAAAATCCACATCAATAAGAGTTAATAATTATCTCATTCTATAAATGAAACAATAGTAAAAAATATATAATTCCTAAGTGAAATGTTTTTTATGAAACTTACTATTTTGAAATATGGAACTTATGAATTTATGTCTCAAAATTATAACCATTTTTATGAACTTTATAGTCTATATGTATGAACCTTAAATCTATATGTCTCATGATTATTACCATTTTTCAGAATATTACATGTTAGTTGTATGAGTATTATAAATGACTGTTTGAATCTTATGTAATGTATATATAAACAATTGGGACTAGGAATTATAGAGTTTTTATGAAGATAATAAAATTTATTATAGATAATTATTATAATGTTTTGGTATTTTTTATGAAACATTAATTATTAATTTTATAAAAATTTCCAAAAAATGGTGAAAGGATATATTAGGATAGAAAATGTTTTTCTTGAAAAAGTGCATTGAACCACAATTCTCGATCAAGATTTTTTGGAATAATATAACCTCTAAATGATTATATTTTTTTATTAAAAAGTCATCAAACAGTTTTATTGGTGAAAATAAAATATAGCAATGATTTTTTATTTTTAAATTTTCAGCATCATGAGTTCAAATAGTTCTCTCGATCCAAGCATAAGAAGAAATGTAGAGAAATTAATTTGTGTGAATAAAATTAATACTATGAACGTTTTCTGAATTCCACCATATAGATTCTACCAAAATAATTTTTTCTTGAGAAGAATTTTCTTTTATAGTTATTTAAGTACTATAAAATGGTAGCAACAATTTTTCATATGTGAAAAATATTTTTTTTCTAAAATGGTTATGTTCAAAGAATTTGATGTTTGAAAAATATATAATAGTTAATAAATCTAAATGTGAAGATAATGAAGAATACAATTTGGAAAAGTTCAATCAGTTAAATTCAAAATTAGATTGAATCTAAATAGTTTGAATTTATCAGATAAAATTTTTGTGAAAATTTTATCATACAAACTTATATGAAGTTATGATGATGTATTTTCCTTTGTTTAATGTCATGATATAGATGTTTTGTATAAAAATCACCAAATATTGGAATTTAAATGAAGACAGTGAACATAGAGTTCAGAATTAGGCTATCGGAATGAGGATGTTTCCGGGAAATAATTTTGAGAAGTTACAATGAATTTTATAAATGAACAATTACAGAGAGATTAACCAGAAGGAATAGTTGTTATATAGTTTTACCAAATATAAAATATGTGGTATAACATTTTAATAGTTCAAATTATATATGATCATCTCAAAAATATAATAAATGTAATGATTTAAAGTTTATCTTTCAGTGTTGAAAATATCATGAGAGGAATATATATTATTCTCTCTTAATTAAAATAATTTTTATTGAAGTTATTGAAGTTTCATTTTTGTGAGAAGATGAAAAAGTTCTCTAATTTCCTTCAGAAGTTACCAAGAAATTTTTATTTAGTGGGAGATTTAAATTTCAAGATATCGTTAAGAAGGAAATTAAAATGGTGATCCTATATTTTTTTACCTCTCACACATTTATAAATAGGATATATTTAAATTGAGGTGTAAGTTTAATGTTCATCCGTGTAAAATATAATGGGCTGCAGAAATAGTTTTTTGACATAAATAATGGATGAAATATGAAATATAATGTTTTAGAAGGGGATTTTACCAAAGAAATCTCTTTGTTGAAGAAAAAGATGTTGGTAATGAACAGAGAAGTTGTTATCAGAGGTAATGAACACAATCCATTAGAAATCTTTTTATATCATGTCTAATTTGAAATTAATTTACCTAGTTTAATGGATAGATAGAGTGTAAGGAAGTGGTGTCGATTATCAAAAGGCATCTGAGGGATCTTCCTGATGGATGATACAATAGAGAAATAGGAATATCGATCAACTGATGATGTTTTATAAATAATTACAAGGAGGATGTTCTTTTGTGATATTTTTAAGGAATATTAAGAATAATTATTTAAAAGAAATAAAATATTGAACTAATTATATGAGAAACTTTATAAACATACTGATCTTATTGGTGAAAGTTTCAAATATTTATTACAATATTCATTATTAAATCTTATATTTTGAGATATCACATACAATATTTTTTTTATAATATTATAATGAATGTGTTAGGATATTCCCTACTTTATATAGTGGAATAAAAGTATTTTATTCTAGTGGATTATGTATAATTGGATAATTTCTAAAACATTCTAAGGACTATCTACTCTTATTGAGTAGATAACGTTGTAAATTATTGTTTTTCTATTGAGTTTTAATGTGTGCTTGTTTTAAGAATAGTTATAACTCTTTAACATGAGGTGGAGTATTTATAATAAGAAATAAAATATAAAAATAAAATATCACTTATCCACTACATCCTCCTCTCAGGTATTACATAGATCTTAATTTTTCCTTTCAAGTAGAATCAGAGTATAGGTTTCCTTTATCGAATCATTCCAAATGTTTTACGAAAAGAATAAATTTTCCTTAATGTTCTAAATTATGTAAATAGTAAGGGGATTCTAGTTTTATATAGAATAAATTTTCATATTTGCAAGGATAAAATGTCACCTTATCTTATATCCATTATTTTTGAATTACTTTTTTTTAAATGGTTTCACATCTATTATAAAGGGAGTTCCACTAACCACTACTATGAAGAAGAATTTATAAAATGATGGGTGATCAGAAATATTATACTTTCTTCACCCATTAGAAGTTATATTCTTAGAGGTAAAGGAGTTAGGATGGCTAAAGTTGTCTTAGAGAAATTAAAAAAATATAAAGAAAATATTAAAGTGAATAGGGAAATATAAAAAATATTTATTTTCATGTATAACGATTATAATATGGAAGATTTTGAATCTATTTGTGATTTTTTTACTATGGTGAATGAAACTATAAGCACCATAATATGTCTTGGTGAGAAGTTGGAATGATATTACAAATTATTCCTGATTATCATGATTCAAACTTTTCATTTTTTGAAGTTATAGATAATAAAATTATATCTCTAAATGATATACGTAGAATTCTCATATATTAAGAAATAAGAAATAGAGAAATTTATGAAGAAATAAAGTAAATTTTGATTGATAAATTTTATTCAATATTGATAAGAAAAGAAAACCTTATAATGGTATTCAAGAAGAATAATTCTTTTAATTTAACAATATATAATAGGTTATTAATGATTTTGATAAATTTATGACTTTTTCATATAGAAAATCGATAATTGGCACTGTAATGTACTTTGGGAAGTTACCACTATAATTTTTTTGGCTTCAGAGGTATTGGGAATTCTACTACAAATTTTCCTAAATAAAAGTAAGAACAAAAAATTGGTAAAGATTAAAGAATTAAAAGAATTAAATTTAATATGATGGTAGAAAAATCCAAGTCTAACCTTATAGTGAAGGATAATAATTTTTCTAAATACATAAGGAGAAATAATTTTTCAATGTTACATGAAGATAATGGTATTAAAGAAGATTCTTATAAATTTAGTGATGATCATATTAAAAAAATTATAGTAAAAGTGAATGATGAAAAATTCACTAGTTATGAAATCATTAGATTCAAATAAGAATATAATTATAGAGATTTCATATTGAATAGATATTTGAATGAATTCCTGGAAAACTATAAAGACATAAAAGGGATAAAAAGTTGAAATGGTGAATATTCTATAAAACAATCAATACTATTTTCTTCAATAAAAATAAAAGTTTCCAAAAGAGATTTATAATAAAAATCTCATTTATGAAAAGGAGAACCAAAATATTGATCTTGATGAGAAGTTGAAGGTAGAGGAGGAAGTGTTGGAACATTTTGAAAAATATAAAATAAAGCTCATAATAGCATTTAAAATATATAAAATTTAATTATAAAACCTTTTGAACGTTTTTATAAGTGTAAAACTAACAAGGATCAATAAATTTTATCCTAAAAGGATAATAAGAAGAATTAATATGATTAGAATGAAATGAAGTTATAGAAAACATGTGTGTAACTAAAATAAATAGTTAAAAGACCCGATGTTTTTAAGCATACAGAGTCTGGAGAAAAAAATACTAGTAGGTGTGATTTTTTTAAAGTTGATAATAAATCTAAGAAAAGGAAGAAAATATATGTAGGTAACCAATTGTTTGGTATGTAACAAAATACCAAAATGTAATGAAATAAATTGGATGAAAAGAAGAAACACAACACCAAAAAATATGAATGTTATAGAGGGGTGTATTCTTTATATGGTTACTAATGGAATTATAGAAATTTTGGGAATACAATATATATTTTTTGGTTTACCAGCAATGTTATAGAGAATTTTGGGGAAGTTGGATTCAAATATTGTGTGGGAGTCAACCAAACACAAAATACAACCTAGAAAATTTATTTTTAAGGTAAAAAATATATTTTAACCCTTGAAAAATTTTAGGGAAATTGTTTATCATCCTATAAATCTTACAAAAGGATAAATTGTCATTACACAAGAAAAAATGATTATAAAAATTTCTCAAAATCAGTAACAAAAAAAATAAACAGGAAACTGTAAAGACTAAGTTATTGAAATTTCTCTAAAATATATAAAAGGATAATGACCATAGATATTGGATAGAAAGTGTTCTTTATATATAATAATAAAAATGATTTTTGATTAATTTAAAATATTTCAATTAAGGTATAGGGAATTTTGTAAATGATGAGTCACTTTTAGTCAAAGGTGTTGGATTTTTTATAATTGGTGAAGAATAGTAAAAATAGAGACAATAATTTTTTGTTGAAGGGAAAAAACACATATTGTTATATGTTTCACAATATTTTAATCAAGGAGAACATGTTTGTTTTTATATAAATATGGTTTTTTAAGAGATTAAAATATGGGAATATTTAAATGAGAATCCAATGAAAAAATGGGATACTTGACCCTTGTTGGTGATTCACAAAGTTTTTTTTATTTGATCGTGATTGTAGAAAATAAAATATAACATAATGGTTTTTTTAATGTGTGTCAAATGACCATGAGAAATATTATGATGAGAGATATTATTCACAATATTTCTGACATGACTATAAGAGGATATTGGTGTTGTTCTATTTTCAGAAAAAAAATGATTATAAACTTTGTACATAATAATTTTGAGATACATTCAAATCATACCTTGGAGATGATACATTCTTATATTTTTTGTCCTATAAGTAAAAAAATAAACATCCATATTTAAGTTCATTTTTTATTCTATTTTTAACATTACTTTCATTACATGAATTATATTATTCAAAAAATAGATCAAATTCTCTCAATATATAAAATAATTTTAGGATAAGTGAAGAAAAAGAATAAGGATATTCTTGAAGAAAATTTAAACAGATAATGGTGGTGAATATACAAGTGGGAAGTTAATAATTTATCTTAAGAAACCTATAATTCTTCATTAGTCATGTGATTCATATGTACCATATAAAAATGGTGCTACTAAAAGAAGAAATAAAACCTAGGTTGATAAGGCATAATCAATTTTTATTAAGAATGATACCTCTCATTACTTTTCAAGGCTATCAATGGAAGGAAAAGTTTATATTTAGAAACAATGTTTCAATAATCAAAACACGTATATCAATCCTTACAATATGTATTTCCAAATTTCCCCAAGATTTAAAAACCTAAGGTTTTTTATCATCCCTTTTATTATAAAAATCAATGGTTAGAATATTGGGAAGGTTCATTAGAGAGGTATTGATAGAATTACTTTTCAATACCCACCTAACGGTAGAGGATACAAGTGTTATAATAAAGTAAAAAATTGGTTTTTTGATTCATAGTTTTAAATGATCTTATAATATCTGATAATAATGTTTTAAAAATAGTTACATATGTTAAATAAAGTGAAGATGATATGGTTACAGTTGTATAATGTGGAAAATTTCTAAATGATGGTAACGGGGTTGAAATTTATCAAGATGAATTTTCTGACATAGCTATCTCATGTGGTGAAGAATAATTAATTTCATCTTATCCTATGATGAGGTATAATGTGTAAGTTCATAATATACTTTTATATCAATGAAAATAGTTTCAAACAAAAATAACTACAATGTTATAATCACATACCTCATTATATTCACATTTTGATCTAAAAGATGATGATAAAACAATGCAACATCAAGAGTGGATTGTTTCCTTGAATTAAGATCTAGGTTATATTGAATTGAAAAATACTTAAAAAAATTGTGCCTATAACAAATAATAGGAATTTTTTTCAAAGTCAATGTTACAAGACAAATTAAATGAGAATGGTGATGTTATAAGAAATAAGGCATGACTGGTTTGTAAATTTTTCTCTCAAATTGAAGTTGTTGAATTTGATGAAACCATTTCTCTAATTGAAAGATTCAAAAATGTCTGAATCTTTCTAGGTATTTGGAAAATGAATATATAAAATATTTCAGATGGATGTAAACTACCATTTTTAATGGATATCTTAATGAAGAATTTTATATTTAACAACATTTTAATTTTTTACTTTGGAATGATGAGTGTTTCATGTGAATGTTGAAAAAAAATGTATAGGCTAAAGAAATCAATGAGATATTTTTATTCTAAATTTGATTATTTATAAATAATGTTTAAAACCATTAAAATAAATGTTTATAATAACCTCTACATAAAATAAAATCAAGTGGTTTCCCCCTATTGGGATTTTTTATATTGTTGACATCATGCTCATAGAGAATGAGGATGAAAATTGTGAAATATTTATTAGGAGATGAATAATATTTTTAAGATTTCTATGTTAGGATAAATGAAATGCATTCATCACTTATAAATATCACAAAAGAATAAACATATTTTCATATCTCAAGATAAGTGTACTAAATAACTTCTAAGGAATTTTGGAATAGAGAGCTTAAAAGCCTTTTCTTCACCAATTTCAGTTAGAAAAAAGTTTTCATAATATGGGAAAGGAAACAAGGTTGATGCTAAAAATTTTAGAAATTAAATGGAAGTTTATTATATCTAATAGATTCATGGATAGATGTAGTGTATGATGTTTAACATTTTTCTATATAAACAATTGTACCCATATAATCTCATATAATTTCTGTAAAATGAATTCTTAGATATATCAAAGGCACACTAGATTTTCGATTGAAATGTGTTAGCATTTGGGAGATTCATTTGTTCGGTTATATAAAAGAAGATTGAGTAAGAAGTGTTGAAAATAAAAATATGCATCAAGTGGAGTGTTTCTTAAGGAGAAACATATGTTAAAAGGATTAAAAAGAAATAGAATTTAGTAACTCTTAGTACATTAGAATCTTATTTTGTTTCTTCTACTCAAGCTATAAACCAACTTATTTAGATAGACACATAGCTAGAATACATTATATATTATAAAGGTTCTCATTCTCATGGGTTGTGATAATAAGAGTCTTATAAATATCACAAAAAACCTAGTGCACCATTCTTGTTCCTAGAACTCAGATATAAAATTTCACATCCTAAAAGAGCATGTGTATAAAAATAAAGTAAATTTAGATCTTATTACTAAAATAGAGAATGTTTTTGATATTTTCACAAAACCAATGTTGAAGGAAGAATTTCACAAGGTGAGGCTGATAATGGTTGTTCATCCTCCATTATATCAAGGAGAGGTATGTAATTTCATCCACATCTCATCTAATATTAAGATAGTGTCTTCAAGGGGGATATAAACTATAATTAAGAAACCCTAACCATTAGTCTATGCTTAACAATTTACCAAAGGTAATATATTTATGGGGATTCTTTTCAAAAGAGGTATTGTGTGATTTCCATATTTGGGAACCATTTAGAGGTTTTTTTGTGATGGGTATAAGAAATAAAATTTATTATATGGTGGATTTTTTCATATGATGGAAGTTTCATGTGGAAAAAAAGTTTTTTTACGGTTTATGAAAAAATCCCTTAATTCAATGCATATGGATAACATGGTATTTTTTCAATACTTACGATTTCCTACAACGTAATTGCTCTCATGGGATTATGATTATTTGATAAAAACCCATTTAATGAGTAAAAAAGTTTCTATAATTTCTTTTCCTTGGTTAACTCCAAATTCTAATGGTGGGAATTGTTGGGGCCTAGATGCATGGTGGTGTTTTCTAAGATGATGAAAGTTGTTATGGAAGATGTATAGAATGTTTTTTTATCATACAAAAAGAATAATGTTTTATGATTTCCAATAATTTGATAATAGATAGTGATGTCTAGATAGATGTTTTCTAAAAAAATATCTATTAAATGGACAATTCAAAATGAATATTTCAGAACATAAGAAATTTGTTTAATGGTTGTCTTTCTTATTACAAAGTCCTCGAAAAATATTTTATGTGCAAATAAAATATATAGATTCCTTTTTTTTCATGAGTTTCTGATATCATAAATTACAAAAGATTAATGATATAAGAGTAATAATAATCGGTGAAAACTTTTATTACGTAGATAAAATTAATACAATAAAATTTAGTAAAATTTCACCTAAAATTTTATATTTTACATAGGATTGGATGAGAAGAAATATTTTTTCACTTTGTAAAGCACCGTGAGCAGGTATATGTGATTTTCTCTAAATAAAAAATGTTATTATTTTAAGAAACAATGTTTTGGTTTGATGATTGATAACTTTTTTGAACAAAAAAATATTGTTGAAGTTCAAAGTAAGAGGATAAGGAATAGAATCAGAAAAAGTACAATAAAAGGAATTCAAAATTCAATAATGTCCAATATGTCTCAATTTATTGAATGAACATTTTATATAATTTCCATTAGACAGACTTGAATGATGTTGTGATGATAAAGTTAGGTTTGGTTGAAGTCATACCATAGGTGTTTTGTATATAAAATTATCCTAAAAAGGTTGGTCTATGAACAAAGTACATATAGTGTTTTAATTCATGTAATCATATAGAGGAAGTTCTTTGTAATGACTTTTGAGAAGTTCCTATGAATTTTGTAAAGGAAAAATCATATGGAGATTCTTTATATGGAATAAGTTTTATAAATGTCTACTTGAGAAATTAAGTAGTATAATTTTTTAAATATTAAAATTCATTATGATTTTTTTATGATGAAATTAAATGTGATGATGCAAAGTTGGTCATTAAATGTTTAAAATACTATAAGAGGATGATAGATGATTCTCACTAAGATAAGTGGAAAATTGATAGAGAATGTGGAGTTCAGGATTTTAGATAATCTTTAAGACTACTCAAGAATCCTTGAGAAGTTACCTAGTGAAATTAAATGAGTGGGAGATTTGAATTTAATGTTTTAATTTAGTAGGAAATTAAATTTTTGATCCCACATTGTATCCTTATCTCACATATATAAATAAGATTCATGTACAATATGGTGGATGTGTACTTATCAGGGATGAAAAATATGAAGTGTTGTTTAAATAGCTTAGAAAATATATACTAGATGAAATTTGAAAGCTAATGTTTGAGAATAGAGGTTTCCAACCAATTAGTTTTATCATTAAAGAAGAAGAAGTTGTTAATGAATATGGATTTTGTGATCAGAGTAAATGGATATAATTCACTAAAAAAATTATATATCATGTAGAATCAAATTCTTTTTTATAGGCAAATGGATAAAAAATTGTATAGATATTATGTCAATTATTATAAGGCACTGGATAGACCATTCTAGATATATTACCAAACATATAAATCATATTAATTTTGAAAATTTGATGTTTTATACAGAAGTCCAAGGAGAAAGTTCTTTACTACTATGGGGAAATAAAGTGTATAAGAATTATTTCTAACAAGTGAATGTGTGAAAAAGTATATATATCACCGTGAAAACATACTGATCTTATTGGTGAAATTTTCTAAAAGATGTTATATGAATTATTATTACAATATAACTTTTTGGAGATAACAGGAACTATAATTTTCTATAATAGTGAAAAAATAATTTAAGGATATCAAAATTTTTCAGAAAATATATAAAAAAGGATTTATTTATATTAGATTCTATGGTATTGGATTATTTCAAAACTATTATAAGGAAAATATACTCATTTTTAGTGGTAAACTTTCTAAATTCAAATGTTTGTGTGAATTGAGTTTGTGTGTTTTTGTCTGAAAAAAAAATATATATATTCAAAAGGTGTGGAAGGATGTTTCATTAGAAAGAAGATATAAAAATTAAAGTTCACTGATTCACCTATCCCCCTCACTAAGATCACATATATCATGATTGGTCCTTTAAGAATCCTTACACACTGATTATATAAACCCTGAAATATTGCCTCAAATTTTTGACGAGATTGTAAAGCCTTATAAGATGGAATACAAAAGATCTATTGCAAAGGGATGAACTTTTTGAGGCTATCATACCATATGAAAATCATGAACCATATTGAAAGAGATTCAATATTACAGTATTATTTATAATTAATTAATTGATTTACGTTATTTTCCTTATGGATGATATGTTAAGAAATTTATGATTGAAAATTCAAAAATCACTTCAAAGAATATATTTTGTGTCACATGAATTATTTTAGAATTATTATTTATTTAAATCTAGGTTATATGAATAATTTTTTATTGTAATTAATTTCTATTTCATTAATTATTATTAAAGACTTATTTTTTGAAATATTTTATTCTAGGGAGAATAATTTAAAATTAAATATTTGATCCAAGTGATTTTTTTGCCCATTTGTGAAACAGAAACACATGGAGTATCTACTAAAACCTTTTCCATTAAAAATAGTTGCTTGAACAACTCTAATTTAGTGTGTAATTTTCACCTCCATTACTACTTATATAATATTGAAAAGTAAAAGTTATAATATTTGATGTTTATGTGTATGCAGCAAAAAATTTGGAAGATGATGTCGATGATGAAATTTTATAAATAGATTTTTATAAAACAATTAAAAATTAGCATTCAAGAGTTTTGAGGACATATGAATTGGGAGAGACATGCATGAAATGTGCATCTTAAAAAATGAGGTTCTCTACTTAGGGTGTTGTTGTGCATATTTGTGACTATTGGAACTACAATCTCTATAATGGACGTTAACATGAAGAACATCCCAACCTCTTAATTGATATATGGATTCATTAACATTCATATATTTCTTTATTCTAATAATTGTTTTTTGTTGATTATCTTATCTTATTCTTTATTCATTAATTTTTAACACTTTTCCAATCAAAAGTTGGACCTTACTGTTTGGTGATACTACCCACTAGAAGGGACATATTTAGTTGTATGTTAGGTTAGAAAAGGTACATCATGGGTAGTGCCATTAGGTAGAAAAATATGGGTTTATTCATAATATGCCTCGAGTGTGAGAAAAGTTGATGTATTTGGGTTATGACTATAGGTGTGAAGAATTTAAGTGTTATTATTTGTGATTCCACTTCAAAATTCAGGTCACTCTATAGTGGGTTCCATACATCTATGCTTAGATTGTGAAAAGTAAACATAGGATCACTTTCTTCTAAACTACAAAAAAAATTATATATACTCTTTATTTTTATATTCCATTGATTAAATAGTTTTTACTTTGAAATATTTTTTATTTAATTATAATTAGGTTCATCATCCCCCTATTGACTTTTTATCCCTCCATATATGTGGAATCAATGAAAACTAAAAAATAGCAACTAGGGTTACCAACATGGATAAAAACAACACCCCGCCCTATTACCAACTCCAATATCCAACCTCCATCACCCACAAGAACAATAATAAGATGATCCTCTAGAAAATTAAGAGGTCTTCCCTTGGCCTACATCATATCGAAAAACATATTTATACAAACCATAATTAGTATGTACTGGGTTATTATACAGCCTAATAAGAAATCCACCCTAGACTTCCCATAAATTATACAAAGATAAGAACATGTTATGTCACATATGATATGAAATAAGTGGTACTATAAAAACTAGTTAACTATATATATATAGTAAAAATAACCCATACCACAACACACACACACTATGAAATAAGTCAATAATTTAATTCACCAAACCTAACCCTATGGGAAATATGTAAATAGCCCTAAATGTATTACCCATCTAATGATTCCTCTAAATAGTCAAAACATGATAGATGAAACTTTTACCTCCATACCCAAGTCATCACATGATGGTATAATATAAATTACCACAATTTTAGCATTGCAGTCAAGTTCAAACCCACAAGTACCTTTTCTTATGCATCATGAAATCCCACCAATCCATGAGGTTTACAATTTACACAAACCCAATTCAATTCATTTTAAATATAAAACTTGCTTTATTTATATTATTAAACAAGTTGTAGGTGTCATAAAAAAATATTTTAAAAATAATAATTAGATATTAATCAAAAGAATATTTTTTATGTATTTTCCATCCATACACATAATTATATAATTTTAAAAACAAAAATACTTTATATTATATGTATAAAAAGATTGATATATAATATATCTAACTAAAATGAGTTCATCTTGAATAATTATACGACAAACTTGTTGATACAGACTCTCAAAACATTTCACCAATGAATTGAAACAAACTTTACATCAAAACTACAACCTATAAAAATGGCCCTATTATGGTATATCCATACTAGGATTTATCTAGAGATAGAATTATAGGAGAAATGAGAGAATTTGAGTTTATATTAATACCTTCAATACCTTGAATAAAATATTTATGTTTTTTAGAGTGGGTTCTCTGATGTGAAGGAAGCCACCAAAATTCCTCTATTAGGCCCTCTAGTATAAAATATGTAATATGAAGGGAATAAATATGGGGTCTGTTGGGGTAGAATTAGGTTAAAACCTATGTTTTGTGTCATTTAATTTTATGAGTGGTTTAGCTACATGATTTGGTATATTTTACACCAACTACATGGGAGTTACTAAATGAATCAAATGTCTATATGATTTTGTTACATGGTATAGAAAACCACGTTCCAACCATTTGAACCTCCATTGCATGAAAATTCAACCAAGATTCACGGTTGTCAAATGGTTTTCCCAAACCTTGTTCCAAACAAGCACATCCCCAAAGCACCCATTCATTACTACATGGTTACAAAGGATTAATGCATGGTTTCCCTTAAACATTATATAACCTTGAACCACTCAATAACTCTTCTAAACCTCCTAAAACAATTAGTAAGCATCTAAAAACAAACCCTAAACTATTCATAATATTAAAGGACTTTGGAAAACACAAAAATAACACAAACTATGGGTGTTACATGAATTATAAAATTTATTTTATTTTATATTTATTTAAGAAATTTATCATGTTAATATAATTTATTATTATTCCTTCTGGATCATTATAATCACTTTATTAAATTATTATGTTCACTTTTATCATCTATGAGATTTTAGTTTCATGGTTCCTAGGTTAATATGACATAATGATAATGTTCAATTTCAATGATCAAAGAATCCATATCCCTACAAATAAAATGACAGTAATTTTATATATTTCAATAATTTCAAATTATAGCTTATATTAAAATAGTTATAAAATTATTATGATTAAATTAATATAAGTTTTATTATAAGATTTTTTTTTCATTTAGTTGGTTTTAACAAATATAATGAACATGATTTTATTTATTCCATTTTATGATTTTTTATCCATTATTGAATATGAATCATATTATAATATTGTTATTATGATTATATTTAAAATTAAAATAGTTCATTATAACCATAAATATACAGATTGAATTTTTTTTGAAACAACATCCATATAAATTTTTACACCAACCACGGATGTATGTTTTCTTTAAAAGGTAATGATGTTCAATTTATTATTTTACCATTCATATTATTCAATATTAATTATGTTTTAATTTATTAATTTATACCAAAATTATACATGAATAACATATTGAATACATCGATAGAAGTGGTGATAAAAATTAAATACACCATCCATGGAGTCGGTGAACCGACCATTGTATGGTGATCTTTTCAATTTATAATAAATGAGAGGAAGAAGGATAATAGATATACCTTTAATATAATAACATTATTGTACATCTATTACAATTAGGTCATTATATAATGATAGTTAAATGAGATTTATAGGTGTTATAAGAATAATAAAACTAAAAAAAGTTGGGTTGGGATAATTTACATCTTCCTTTGGAAGTCCTCATTTGATATGCCAGTTGGGTTTTAAAAAATCATCTATTTTAAAATCCATAACCACTAGAACATAGATATGGGAGTTTTGGGAGATATTTTCATACAAATTTGGAATTCGATGAATATTATAGTGTGCGGATAAGTGATGTGGTGAAGGGTGGTATTTATAAATGGATGATAGTGGTCTTTTAGAATAACAAATTATAATTAAAGAGAATTTATCTAAAAATTATAAAAGTTTTGATTAAATATAAAGTTATATGTTATTAAATATTAAATGGGAAACTCGAAAATTTAAATAAATTCTATAATCCTTAAAAAAATATTCATATACACAATAACAAGATAAAATGATTATACATTATTTTACTAATCAACCATGTAATTTTTAGTTTATGAAAAAAACATCACACAACCCCAATTTTAAGTTCCTAAATCCAATAATGAAATCCATTTATTAAAATAATTTTCTAAATATGATAGATTTAATATTTAAACAAAATCATAAATTATTGTAAAAGAACTATTTTTTGTGATGCTATTTAATTTCTAAACATTTGAATAATTACTTAACATTTCCTTAGATTGTATTATTATATATATATATATATATAATTTTTTATAAAAAAAAATGTATCAAGAAAATAATTTTCTATTTAACATTTTTATTTTTATCATAAAATATATATTATGAAAAATAAAACATATATGTTTTCCAAATAATTAATTTATATTTTTGTGTGACAAAAAATTATTTTCTCTTATTTATCAATTTTATTTAATTTTTTAGGATATATGTTTCTTTTATTTTTATTTTATAAAATTCATAACTTTTATTTATCAATTCTAATGACCAAGTTATTATTTTAATGGTTAGGTTACCTATTGTATTAGTCACATTTATAATGATTATATAATCTGTATACATCATCTAAATACATAATATTTTGATCGTTCATCATTTATTAAATTTCCTTTTAATGTTATATATTTTTAATATATAAAATTTCAATTATACTTCTATTTTTTTATTCTTTTCAAAACTTCCTTTTACAGTTGGAGTAATTCTAAGAGACCATAATGCACATTAACTTTAAATTATAGTTATGTTATTTACTTATCCTTATTGTCTCATTATACTATTTTTAATTTTATGGAGTTCACTTATCCTTTATATTTGTTTTATTTACAAGTGAGGTAAAATATTGTTTCTTTTTTATCATATTTATACTATAACTTTTATCTCTATATGAAACACATTTGAATTAATAAGGAAAAATAATATTTTTAAAATAAATTATTGTGAAATTCTTCCACCCTTTATAAATTTCATCCTTTAAATTTCATGTGAAAAATTATTGTTAAAATAGATAAGTTTACCTCAATTTCATTGCACCCTCAATTCCCATATTTCTTCCTTGTAGTTGTTCTTTTTCAAAAGTGAATTGATAAGGTGATTTGACTTGTTTCAAAAAGCTTTGCCATAACTATAAAATATTTTCACTAATTTATTATTTTAATAATGATTATTCTCAATTTACACCCCCTCTAGATTTATTACATGAATGGGATCTCGTATGAAATTTATTTATAGGGATATATATGACATATAATATACATGGGTCTATTTTGTTGGGATTGTTAGCCAATATGACACAACTATAGTGAAATCAAGAATATCAAAGGGTTTTTTATTTCTTCGAGATAGAATTCCTATATTTCAAAACTGTGTGTATTTATTCGATGGAAATATATAAATTAAAACATTATCTCTAACTTTAAGATATAGATCTCATCTATGATTATCATTATAACTATTTTATCATCTTAATTCTACTTTGATGAGAAGCAAGATGACTTTAAAATTATATTATTTTTATTAAATTTATTTTGAAACCAATATCTTATTATCATTAACTTCATCATAAAATTTTGGAGGTTTGAAAATCCTCTTTTAAGGGAATTCATAAGGAACCATCTGGATTATTGAGTGGAATCTATTAATGTTTGAGAACTCAACCAAAGGAATATATTGATCCCAAACCCATTTTAATTACATAGAGATGTCTCAAAAAAACTATTCTAGATTTTGAATAGGCTCTTTAGATTGATCAACCATTTGCGGGTGATATTATATAATAAATATTATATCTTTATTTATGTCATGTTGAATAATCTTTCGAAATATTAAGGTGAAACATAAAAATTGATCAAATACAACTAGTTGTAAAGTTTTATGAGAAATTATGCCTATGATGTATATCATGGAAAGTTGATTAGGTGATAAGTATTTATCTAATAGGGATGAGGTTATAAATATTTTTAAAAATATATATTATAAACCATATGGATTTTTTAGTTTGGATCAATTTAGAAGTCCAGTGAAAAAAATTCATGGTGATATTTCCTATTTCTATGGTAGTATGGATAATAGTTACATAGCCCCATTTAATTTTTTTTATTTTTAAGTAAAATATATAAATAATTGTAATTTTGATTTATATTGAAAAATAAAATTCATTATGTTATCTCACTATAAAATTTTTGACTACCTAGGTGAAGATAAAATGTTAGTCTATGAGAAAAATCAAATAGATCGTTCTTTTTCTCAAACATTAGTGGTACACATAATCTTGTTAGAAATTGAAAAATCTATATCTATAATTTTCTAAAATTAAGAATATAAAATTCATTATTAATTCCACATACTTTTGTATCTATATATCATCCCTTTTAGTTTCCTTAATCTTCTCTAGGATAGATTGTTAAGAAATAATTTGAGTCATGTAGGATGTTCTTTAACCCTTTCTGAATCCCATGTACATCCATTCAATTTATAGGAATACTGGATCCCATTTAATCATCATTATGGATAAGGTTTTCCAATCTTTTCTATATAGAGAATATACCACATTATTTTCAATTTCATGATGATAATGGATTGAGAAGTTATAGTATTTTATTATATATGACCACATTCACTGGTTTATATTGATCTCCCTATATATTAATATATTATTTTTTATTTTATAATCAGTATATATGTCATAATTTTAAATATATGGATAATTCATCCAAACCCCCTATTATAGTATTACTATAGTCTACTATAGATCATGTATTAGGAAATATTTCTCATGTAACTTCAACTGTCTTATAGAATTGGATACCACTCTATCATTTTCCACGAGTACATAATCCAATATATTCTTTAAACGATCAATGCATATCATGAATCCTTCCTTTCTTAAGGGTAGAGTTATTAGGTCGGATTGACTATGAAAATAACACAAGAGGGGGGTTTTAATTGTGTCTTTTAAAATTATCCCTTGATTCTATCTTAACAAAACAGTAGACATAGCTTGAGATGTTTCTATAACATATAATATACAGTAGATATAATAGAAAACAAGACAAAGCAATTTATTGTGGTTCGGGGCACAAATATCCCCTAGTCCACTCCACCAATCATGCTCTTTATAGGCTTGGTGAATTTTACTAGTAAGGTCCTCTTATCATAAGACCGTTCCACAACTGAGTAGAGGCATTTTTCACCCTTACAGCAAAGGCTTTATAAAACAGAGCCTTCTGGTTCTTTACAATAGAGAACTGAAATCCATATCTTAGTGCGAGAAGCTGATACTCCACCACGACTGAATACGAGCAGCCAATACACACGATAAAAGATGTCTGTTTATAGAAAAACAAATTCAGCTCACAGTTGCAGCAATAAGAAACTGAAAATGATGGATCTTTGTCTTCAGAAAAAAACCATGAAGGATGTGGGAAGAGATCCGGTTGTACAGAAGATCTTTGAATCTTTAAGAACAATAAAAAAACAGAGCATCGTATTCAAAGAAATCAAAAGATAGCTTTTTGATGAAGTTTTCATTCCTATGATGCTTGATCGCTGTAGAATTGAAAAAAAAAATCCTAGATGATTGATTGATTTTATAAACCAGAGAGTCATCACACTCTTTAGATGAAAACTCAAAAGGATTTATAACAAGCAAAAACTTTAGCATGGTTTTTCAGATCCATAAAAGATGCCTAACAAAAAGAACATATCAGATCATAGACATCGTAACTCTCCTTGAGAATAGGAATGAAAATATCTAGTTTAATTGGTTCTTTGAATTGATCATAAAATCACGCTGAAACAGTCAGTAACTAGCTTTAAATCGTCCTGATATTTCATAGAGACCGTTGCATGAATCTCCGATAAAGATGTAAATTCAAATCCTTGGCATTGAAAAGTCAAACGTAAGGTTAATTCACTAGAAGACAAAATATCAAATGTATGGTAGATCATTAACATAAGGTTGATGATCCATATTTTTTTCTTCTCAAATGTAAGTTTGATCATCCATATGCTTCTATCAAAACGAAGGGTTCAATACAAAAGTAAGGTTCCTGATCTATACGTTTTGTGATACAAATGAAAGGTTCATTATGAATGTAAGGTTCCTCAACCATACTTTTCTGATTTTGTCACACATACGGTTCCATCCAAATGTAATGTTTGTTCCATAAGTTACTTTTGTTGAATAAAATGAACTGTATTTTCAACAAAACGACAAACGATGAATAGTGTTTCCAGAATACACTTAAGAGCGTTCTGCACAATTTAACGAATTACTTGCGAAAAAATATGAATTATAAAGAATATAAATGCCCTGAAATATACTCAAAACAAAATCATTATAATAACAAACAAGGGTATTTGTGAACATCAAAATCATCACAAAATACTGAGTATTATTGAGACAACATATGCCCAACAATCTCCCCATTTTTGATGATCACAAAACCTATAAGCTAAAACTATAATCATAGCTACATAATTTAGAAATTTTTTAAACATAGATAGGTGTAAATGTAGTGTCTAAATTTCTCCACCTTTTTGTGATATCAAAAAGATAGTATAGAAATAAATACGAACACAGATAATATTTGAATAGATTATAAGTGAATGTTACAGTTAATTATAATTAAATAAACAGAAATGGATTTAGAATTATAGACAAACATTCAAACACATATAAAATAGATATAAATAGAGAACTTTCATTGATAAATAAATGAATAAATATAAAACATTACAGGATCAAGATACAAGAACATTCATTGTCATAAAGGTTAAAATATGGAAGGGATTAAGGATTGGCTGGGCTAGAATTCTGTATGACATCAAACATACCTTTCAGCTCTGCAAACTGTAATATCAGCATCTACATCAGACTATCTCCAAGTTGAATGATAAAAATTATGGAGTCATTGCTAACATGTAGATTCTCTATGATATTCACTTTCAAAAACTCATGAATACTGGTATCTTGCTTCATGAACTCCTCTAGCTTCTCTGAAAAGGTGTTCAACAAGGATTGAATACTTATCTCTGATTGAGTTAACTGGTCAACCAAATGCTTTTGGTTTTCTATAAGAACTGATAGGGTCACGTTGTTGCACTGCAGATCTTCAAGTCTGATATTTATATTTTCCAGTACTACTATAATGGCTTGAAATCTGGGAATGAGATTTGGAAAGGTAGGTGAAACTGTTGTAGATGTAGTAGGCTGACTAACACTACTTTTCACTGAGGCAAATTGTCTTCCCAAATACCATTTGAGATCAGAAAAGTATATCTTAAACACAGACTCAGACCTGATCTTTCCAATTTCTACCATCATTTCCCTCTTGAATGCATTGAATTATCTCTTGGATACTGAGTTATCCTCAAGATCTTGTAAGTTCTTCCTTACAGTTTCCATCTCTTGCTTCAGAGATGCATTCTCTTTTTTAATTTTATTATACTTAATCATTAATTCCTCCACTTGTTGTGATAGAGAGTCAAATGTATCCTCATCTACATTCACAGGCTGATTAACAACAATTAAAGGCGTGGCTTTATCCACTCATTTTTCAACAAAACTTTCATCTGAAAAATACTGGTTCTCCAGAACATCAGTTTGTACTCCCAAAAGTTGATCTAACTATCCCACAATCTTATCTACTATCCTTGGTTGACTCTCAGTCACTACCTGTTGAACAATTTGTTCTTCTTGCTCAGCTCTATCTTCAACAGTTTTCTCTCTCACTACTTCTGTGTGAACAATTATTGCTTGAGATTATGTTCCTTGAACCTTCTCAACAAGATTGATTTCATGTGCTCCATCACCAATCAAAGACACAATTGTAAGCTCTCTGGCTTGACTTTCCACTTTCTTCTTTTCCTCCATAAGTGATTCATAAAGATTAACCGAGTATGTCGCTTCTTTTAAAGCCAACTCTTGCTCTACAACCTATGGCTCTATCCTTATCCTGGGCTTTTGAACAAGTTCTTCTTCTTCTTTTTCTTCTTCTTCTTGGGTATCATACCTGAGTCTTCTTCTTTAGGGCTGAGAAACCCCAATAGTTCTGGACTCAGCTATCCCTTCTTTGCCAACAGATATTCTCTCCCCCTGAGGTCCTGAGCTCTGGTCTTCCTCAGCTCCTACAGGTAGAATCTTTCCTTTACTGGTGCTCTAAAAAAAACCGAGTTTTCTTAGGGAGCCTGTATTTAGTATATTGTTGTGATGACACTTGACTCTTTCCACTACTAACCTAATCATCCCCTTTTTCAACAGGATCCTTGAAATTATCTGTCCATATGGATTAAAGGTCATCCTCGCATCAGGTTGACAACAGTAGTACAAATATCTAAATAAGTATCTTGGGAAATATATCTTAGTATCACTTAGAAAAAGAAACATGATGTACATGTCTGGGTAGAGGACCTTCTCCATCTCCACTACTCTGGGATCACTTACTGTTTGAATGAATTTTATCAGGATCTTATGATTAGCTTCAAGATCTTTTACAAACATTTTCCTAATATTTGTTGAGTTGAATAGAAAAGACATAATGTCTTTTGAGGTGTGGGTATGATCTCCAATCGATTTAAGGTTAAAATAAAATACCCCCTCATGCGAACATCTTAAAATCTTTGACACTGCAGTTGATGAGATTGAGAAGTCCTTATTCTCAATGTTATCATACATCATATCTTTTTCTTCCCTGAAAATAAACTGCACACTACCACAAAAATACCTCAACTTTTCCTCATACAAGAATTCTAAAATTGCATTGTCGTTGAAGAAGTTTTCCAATCCTTGAAAGGCTAGGGCTTGTTTGAGAAGCAAATTTGTCTAAACCATCCACTCGAAATCAATAACCTTCCCGTATATAATCTTTCTTAGCGTAACTTTATGTTGCTTTGGATCGCTTGGTTATCCTTCTTCAATGCACTTAGCCTTCATCAATTATGAAGGTTAGAAAATCTGAAGGTTTGAAATTCTGAATATTTTAGTGTTTAGGGTTTAGAATGATAGACGAAGGTCTCAAGTTAGTCAAAAGGTTTTGGGAAAATAGCGGGTAAGGTAGACGAAATGTTTTTCTGACAGATGACGTGTTCCCGTTTCTTGAGTCACAGCGTAATAATTACAAAAAAAATAAATGAATAAATGGTTTGAAACACACATTTAACCTCTAAAATTAATTAAATTACAGTACGAGAAAAGAGAAAACTAATTTACAGAATAAAATAAAATAAACTTAAAATCACAATAAAATGGAAACATATTTATTTTAGAAATTAAATAAACCTAACTCCCCCTTTATAACATCAAAACCTGTAGTGGTTAGTGGTTTAGAGAAAATATCAGCTAATTGATTTTTAGTGCTAACAAATTCTAAAGATATATCCTTTTTAAGAACATGATCTCTTAGAAAATATTGTCTAATATCAATATTCTTGGTTCTTGAATGAATTATTGGATTTTTTTGAAATATTTGTTGCACTAGTATTATCACATAAAATAGGTATATTAACAAAATTAAGTCCAAAGTCCATCAGTGTGTTTTTCATCCTTAATGCTTGTGCACAACAACTATCTGTAGACACATATTCTGCCTCAGCTGTTGAGAGTGAAACTGAGTGTATCTTCTTACTGGACCATGACACTAATGATTTTCATAATAAGTGACAGGTTCCTGAAGTACTCTTTCTATCTAATCTAAATCCTCCAAAATCTGCATCTGAGTATGATGTTAAATTAAAATCAAAAGTTTTTGGGAAGAGAAGGGATTGAAAAACAGTTCCTTTCAAATATATAAAAATTGTTTTGACAGTAATAAGATGAGATTATTTATTATTTTATTGAAATCTTGCACATAAACATACATAGAACATGATATTAGGTCTACATGCAGTTAGATATAGTAAGCTACCAATCGTACCTCTATATAACTTGTTATCCACTGGATTTCTAGTTTCATCCAAATCAAGCTTAATTTTGGTACACATGGGAGTTGAATATGTCTTGTTGTTTTCAAGGCCAAAATTTTTCATTAGATCAATAATATATTTACTTTGATTTAAAACATTTCCATAGTCCTTTTAATAAATCTGAAGTCCTAAAAAGAAATTTAATTCTCCTATCATGCTCATTTCAAATTATTTTTACTTAAGTTCTGAAAAATCATTACAAATATTTTTGTTAGTTGATCCAAAAATGAAATCATCAACATAAATTTGTACTAAAAGAAAATTAGAACATACTCTTTTCTTAAAAAGAGTTGGGTCTTCTAGACCAACAGTAAAACCAATTTTCAAAATAAAATAATTTAATCTTTTATACCAGGCTTTAGGAGCTTGTTTAAGGCCATATAAAGCTTTAGTGAGTTTGAAAACTGAATCTGGTTTTTAAGGATTTTTAAAACCAGTAGGTTTCTCAACATAAACTTCCTCCTTTAAATAACAATTTAAGAAGGCAGATTTAACATCCATCTAATATAATTTAAAATTCATATGAGTTTTATAAGATAATAGAATCTTAATGGCTTCTATTCTAGCTACAGAAGCAAAGGTCTCATCATAATCTATACCTTCTTCTTGACTATAGCCATTTGCTACTAGTCTGGCTTTGTTTCTAGTTATGATACCTTGATCATCTTTCTTATTCCTAAAGACCCATTTAGTTATTATTATAGGAAAACTTTATGATCTTTTCCACTAATTTCCAAACTTTATTTCTTTCAAATTTATTTAGCTCCTCTTACATAGCTAACATCCAAATTTCATCTTCTAAAGCTTCTTCAAAGGATTTAGGCACTGATTGAGATATAAAATTAGATAATTCTACTAGGTTTTCAACATTTCCTCTGGTTTTAATACCTAAATCTAGGTTTCCTATAACTATTTCTAAAGGAAGATCCTTTAAGGTTTTGGGCTTTATAGAAAGAACACTCTTAGGTTCACCAATGTCATGTTCTTCTGAACTGGACTGAATTTCATTCGTATTGTTTTCAAAATAATTTTTCAGATTTTCAAGTCTCATGTTTTTAGCAGGATCAGTAAACTCATCAACTAGATCTTTCTCTTTATTAAAAGGGTCAGTTTCATCAAACATCACATGAACTAATTCTTCAACAATCCTTAACTTTTAATTGAGAATTATATAATATTTTGAAGTAGAATAATATCCTAAAAATATTCCTTCATCATCTTTTGGATTGAAATTACCATGATTATCGTTGGTGTTCAAGATATACACTTTGCATCCAAAAACTTTAATGTACTTTACTTAAGGTTTTTTGTTATTCCAAAGTACATAAGGAGTCTTTTTGAAAATAGACCTAATTAAAAATCTATTCATAATATAGCATGTTTTACTTACATAATATACCCATAAATAGGTAGGTAGGCTATATTCATCTAGCATAGTCCTAGCCATTTCTTGTAATGATTTGTTTCTTCTTTCAACAATTCCATTTTGTTGAGGTGTTCTTGGTGCAAAGAAGGTGTGTTTAATACACATTTTTGAGAAAAACTAGTTGAAGTATTGATTCTCAAATTCTCCACCATGATCACTTCTTGATGAAACTATCTTAAAACCTTTTTCATTTTCAAAACTCTATCAAAAACTTTCAACAAAAGAAAAAGATTCATTCTTAATTTTTAGAAAATACACCCAAGTTAATCTAGAGTAATAATCATCTAAAACATATACATATAGTTTACCAACCAAAATTGCTACTCTCAAAGGTCCAAAAAATCTATATGGATGTGTTCTAAGGGTTTTGATATAGAAATTTTTTTAATAGATTTAAAGGTAGATTTGTTTTGCTTACCACTTTGGCATGCATCACAGAATCTATTAACATCAAATTTAAGATAAGGTAAATTTGAAACTAATTTCTTCTTGGATAATTTATTTAAAGTATATATATTACAGTGTCCAAGTATTTTATGCCAAATCCATGACTCATTTATTTTAGCAGTTAAACAGGTCACTTTTTGTTTACATAGGAAGTTTAAATATAAAGTATAGATATTGTTTGTTCTAGGGGATTTGAATTTAAGTATTTTATCTTTAAATACAGAGCATGAGTTATTTGAAAAATCAACATAGTATTCATCATCACAGAGTTGAGATATACTTATCAGATTGTGATTTAAGCCTTGTACATATAGTACTTTATTAATTGATACAGAATCTGAATCTCCAACTGTCCCAAGCCCAATAATTTTTCCTTTAGCATTGTAAGCAAAGGTGACTAGGCCTCCATCTATTTTTGTTAGGGTGTGTAAATTTGATGAGTTTCCACTCAGATGTATTGAATAGCCACTGTCCATATACCATATGTCGTTTCTTCTTTTTTGACCTATTACCTACAAGGACATATTAAACAAGAGTTTGTTTTGGTTCCCATATTTCTTTAGTTCCAGCAGTGTTAGCTTTCAAAGACTTTAGAATACAAACATATTTTTTTTGCTACAAGTTATTATAATTAAAGCTAGATAAAGCCTTTGAGTAATGAACATGCTTGATACCACATAATTGATGCATTCTGAAATAATAGTCATTAGCATAATTTCCATTAATACTACAGTAGAAACATTTAATAGTATATATACTTTTGCTTTTGGTTCCAAGAACAAAGTAATTATTGTATAGTTTGGGTTTTTATCCCTTACTTCCAATGCCAAATCTTTCCTTTTTAACATAATTTTTGACAAGTATTTCATTCAGTTTATCTTCTCCTTTTGTAAACACGAGATCGACAGATTTATAAGTTTCTGCTTCTTTTTGTAGAACTTTAATCTTATTTTCATGAGCAACACAGTTTGTAGTAGATGAATTGAATTTTTCAACAAGCTCTTGATGTTGTTTAACTAAAATATCTCTTTCATTTATAATAGTGTTGTGAATATGATTTAAGTATTTATTCTTCTTTAACAAAGAATCATATTTCTCTTCAAGAATTTTACAGTAGGTAGTCATTTTATCATTTGAGTAACTGGAGTCAGAATCTGATGAATAATAATTTTGTACCTCATCTTCTTTATCCATGAATCACATATTCTCCTTCAGATTTGATGTTTTTTCTGCATTAGAATCATATGAGATATCAGAGTCCTCTGAGACACTCCATGTAGCCTTCATTTCTCTCTTATCTCTATTCTCATAGTCAGCATTCTTATGATATCTATTTTCTCCCTTTCTCTTCTCTCCTTTCAATTGAGGACAATCAGGTCTTATATGACCCAATTTTTTACATTCATAGCATCTTACTTCCTTTGCATATTTATCATCCTTTTTTAAAGTATTTCTAAATCCTTTCTTATTTTTTTAGAACTTTCTAAATTTTCGGGCTAGTTGATCCAGTTCTATTTCAAAGTCAGATGAGTCTGTATCTTTTTCATTCTTCTCTTTTTGTTTCAATTTCCTATTCTGATTCTGAGATGTTACCTTTAAATTAGTGTTGTCCTTTTTCACTAAAACCTTTTAATATTTAGATTTATCTTGAATTTCAGCTTCATACATCATTAAAGTCCTAATCAGTTCTCTCATGGTCAGATCCTTGATAGGTGTTGTTTGTTGAATTTCTGCTGATATGTCATTCCACTTTGTAGGTAGAACTCTTAGAACTTTTAAGGCTTGATCAGATTCGTTGATAGTTTCACCTAAGGATGTCACATTGTTTACAATTTCTATCAATCTCCCCTTCATATGAGTGATGTTCTATCCATCAAACATTCTGAAAGTATCGAACTTTAATTTCGTTGTTTTAAATCTCATTTTCCTGACATTGTCAGTACCTTCATAGGCTACTATAATTGTTTTCCACATTTAATAGGTTGTTGGTCACTGTGATACATGATTGTATTCATCTAGTCCAAGACCACAAATGATAGCATTCATTGCCTTTGAGTTTGTATCATATTCAGCTTCTGTAGTAGTATCCCATGTTTCTGGTTTCTCAAGAATCGTATAGGGAGATAGAATTTTTTAGTAGACTTTGTATCCAAGATTCTTCAAATATATAATCATCCTTGATTTCTAGCAACCATAATTCTCTCCATTAATTTATGGAGCATGAACTATTGACATACCTTCCCTTAGGTCAGTCATTGCCATCTTAATTTAGATCTTATGCTTTTAGCTTGTTAAGGCTCTGATGAAAATCCCATGCCTCTAATACCAAATGTTAGGTCGGATTGAATATGACAATAACACAAGAGGGGGTGAATTATGTATTTTAAAATTATCCCTCGATTATGTATTAACAAAACAGTAGACAAATCTTGAGATGTTTCTGTAACATATAATATGTAGCGGATATAATAGAAAATAGGAAAAATCAATTTATAGTGGTTAGGGGCACGAATATCCCCTAGTCCACTCCACCAATCACCCTCTCCTTGGGCTTGGTGAATTTCACTAGTAAGGTCCTCTTATCATAAGAGCATTCCACAACTGAGTAGAGGTAGTTTTACCCTTATAGAAAAGGATTTATAAAACAGAGCCTTCTGGTTATTTACAACAGAGAACCGAAATCCACATCTTGGTGCGAGAAGCTGATACTCCACCATGACTGAATACGAGCGGTCGATACTCACGATAAAAGATGTTTGTTTATAGAAAAACAAATTCAAATCATAGTTACAGCAGTACAAAATTGATAAAAGATGGATCTTTGTCTTCAAAAAAAATAAACCTTGAAGGATGTGTGAAGAGATCTGGTTGTACAGAAGATCTTTGAATCTTTAAGAACAACAACAAAAATAGATCATCATATTCACAGAACTCAAAAGATATATTTTTGATGAAGTTCGCATTCCTGTGATTCTTGATTGATGTAAATTTTGAAAACAATTTTCACAGATGATTGATTGATTTCATAAACCAGAGAGTCATCTCACTCTTTAGACGAAAACATAGAAGGATTTATAATGAGCAATAACTACAGCATGGTTTTTCAGATCTTTAAAAGATGCCTAAGAAAAAGAACAGATCAGATCTGAAACGTCATAACTCCCCTTAAGAATAGGAATTAAAATATCCACTATAATTGGTTCTTTGAATTGATCATAAAATCACATTGAAACAGTCAGTAACAGGCTTTAAATTGTCATGATATTCCATAGAGATTGTTGTATGAATCTCTGATAAATATGTAAATTCAAATCCTCAACATTGAAAAGTCAAACGTAAGGTTCCTTCACTATAAGAAAAAACAACAAATGTACGGTATATCATTAATGTAAGGTTGATAATCCATATGTGTTTCTTCTCAAATGTAAGTTTGATCATCTATATGTTTCTATCAAAATGTAGGGTTCAATAAAAAAGTAAGGTTCATGATCCATACGTTTTGTGATACAAACATAAGGTTCATTATGAACATAAGGTTCCTCAACCATACTTTTATGATTTTGTCACATATACGGTTCCATCCAAACGTAAGGTTTTTTCCATAAATTACTTTTTTTTATGAGTAAAAGGAAAAGTATTTTCAGCAAAACAAAAAATGATGAACAGTGTTTCCAGAATACACTTAAGAGCATTCTGCACACTTTAATGAATTACTTCCGAATAAATATGAATTATAAAGATTATAAATACCCTGAAATATACTCAAAATAAAATCATTACAGTAAAAAACAAGGTTATTTGTGAACATAAAAATCATCATAAAATACAGAGTATTGTTGAGACAACATATGCCCAACAAGAGTGACTATAGGTGTTGTAATTATCCTTTTATTTAACTATTTGAATATTTCTTCACATTCATCTATATAGAAAAACCTCACTCATTTTGATTTTATTATGGTTAATGTGATTGTTATTCATGATATTTTTCTCACAATATATCAATAATACCAATCTAATCCAAGGAAACTATAGATATCAATTATATATGTTGGTTTCGGTCATTATTTTTATTACCTTTTTCTTTAAATGATCAATATATATCCACTTTCCTATGATATGAAGACCTAAAAATATTAAATTCTCCATCCAAAAGTAACATTTACTATACTTTGAATGCAACATATCATTTTGAAAATCCTTTAGCACAGTACTCAAATAACCCATATTTCTTCTTGACAAAAAGTTTTGGGGTATACCATGGTAAATAACTAAGTTATATAAAACCACATTCCACAATCTATTATAGTTAATTATTAAACTCTTCCATTTTAATGGGGGATATTCTATCAACACTCTAGGATATGGGTAAAGCTCTATGTATACATTTTATCGAGAACTCAACCATTCGATAAAGGGTGGGTTATGAAAATAATCTAGTAATACATTAGTATATTCTTTTATAATAGGTATTCGCTCAAAAATAATTATTTATTTTATCTTAATCCTTTGGGATGGATATTATTTCTCATAAGGGAAAAATATATATCCATAGAAGGGAGTTAATCGAGCTTTTTTCATAATTCTCCTTAAACTTGTGTCAAATCAAATGATCATTTGTAATATAGAAAGTGATTTCCATATTCAGAAGTTTGATATTGGCTCTATATAAGGACAACTAATCCATTCTCAGTATAGTATAGAATTATACCAAAGTATTTATAACAATGTTTTCTATGATATTCTTCTCACAAATGTTACTTAGGGGGATTTAAATACTTGACTTTTAGAAATCACACCACTCAATTCTTTTATAGATAACTTAACCACTATGACTTATGGGAAGTTTTAATGTTTCTAATAAACATTATATGAATGAATTCATAGAAATAAAATAAAATAGTAAATTATATTTTCATTAATCAATGAAAAGTGTAATTTTCACCACAATGTGTTCACAATCCAACTCTATAGTAGTGATAACATAATCTCATCCTTGATCTTTAATTTTTGAGGGTATAATATTTGTTTCCCTTGATAACCCTTATCATAGTTTTCTGATTTAATTAGTTTATCCATATGTTTTAGTTGAAATATTATACAGTGGGTATATTATTTATCATAATCTATCTGTATTCCATAATATTGACTGGATAATTCTTGTCTCATTGAAATTTATTATCTTGATTCCTTTATTTTATACACTTGAAACATATCTTTATTCCTTTGAGAGATTTTATATGGTGTTTCTTCATAAAAATGTGACATCTGGGTTGTTTAATCTTCTTTCCTTTAAAAGATTTATCAATTTAACCTCCAAGGTTTAACTCTATTCTTCTCTTCTTATATCAATCCCCATGAGATCATTAAGATTATCTAATATATATATTGAACTTAATGGAACATTAGAATATTTATTTATAATTATAAAAGTATCAATTTTTTTAAAACTATGACAATTCATTATTTTTCATCAAAAAATTAGTGATAAACCATTATTTTGAGGTATATAAAAAAACAGAGGTGTACCTTGAATGTTGTATAATTTCTCTTCATACAGCCCTATTTAATCTTCCTCCCATTACATGATCCTACTAATTTTTTCTATATATTAATATGGAGAGTTTGATGTAAATATTTATTGAAAATTATTTTCTTGAATTCTTCTTATTCCATCATGTTGATTTATTCCTTAGGCTTGTTATTCTTGATCAGTTTCCACCATTGATCATTTTTTCCATCAAAGTAAAAATGGAAAAGCTCACTTTATCTTACTGAGAGTATGGGATCATAAAAAAAATTATAAATGAATTTTATACATTTATTCAAATATAAAATATCATAATATTTACTAAAAGTTGTAGGATGTTGTTTTATAAATGACTCAACTACAACTTGTTATCTCTCATGAAATTTGTTTTACTATATATTATTAAAGTTATTATTCATAACATGAGTCCACTAAGAAAGAATCATTATGAGGTTCTATACTCCCAATGTCATTATATTAACCATATTTATCATGAAAGAATTACATTCAAAATCAATTTATTTTTTTACATAGTTTGACCTATTTTAGAATATTTAAAAAACAAAGAAAATTTAAGGTTGAAAAAACTCAAATTAATAAACGTATAAAAGGATAACTATGAACATGGTAAAAACCATAAATAGATTATATATAATAACTTACGTGTTTATATGTTTCAATATAAGAGATTCATGGTGGGATTATTATTAAGTTACATAACATAATCCCTAAAATTGAATTGACCTTTCTGTAATATGGATAATAAAATCTTATTTCTCATACTTCTGTTATTAAATTATTTTTATCCTAAATATCCATAAATAATCCAAAATATTTTGAGGTCTAGCATATTTTTTGTGATTATTAAAATAATATATAAAACTAAACCAAATAAATTTTATTTATATCTTCATATATTCTCATAGATATAATTATATTTATATTACTAAAAAGGCTATCCTGAATAATACATAAAAGAAAAGGGTGAGCTAAAAATATAGGTAAGGGGGTGATAAAAGGGTAACTTGGGGAGAATAATCATAAAGATATGAATAGAACAAGAAATTTTATAACATGTAATCATGATTATAAATGAAACATGAATCATAGAATAATTTTATAAGGGAACGTCCATCATGGATATGATGAAACAATATAAAACATGACATTATAAGAATAAGTTAAGGATCACTACCAAGATGACATAATATTATAACACCACGAGTATTTTTGATTTTTTTTTTGAATAAATTAATTTTTTTTTGTTTCAGGATTTATAAATTTAAGCTTTAATTATGTGTTACACCATGTCAATCTTATGTTACACACAATATCAACTTAGCTTTCCTAACATGCAACACTAAGTATCTAAGAAAGAACGTTAAAAAAGACTATTATAACATCACTATTAAACATAGTAATATGAATTGTAATAAATACTTTTTAAATATTATTTATAATTATTTCATATAAATAAAACATATTTAAAATTAAATAAATAAATTTTTGTAAAGTCTATATGTTTTTTAAAAGAATTATTTATCTCGAAAGAAACTAATTTTTTTCCATTCTATGAACAATAATAAAACTAATTTTAAACACATAGATAAAAGAAATTTGAAAATATAAATATAGTTTTTGAATTCAAAATTTCAAAATTATCTTATTATGAAATTTTGCAATTTTTCTAAAAAACTTCATTTTTTGATGAATAGTGAAATATAATAGATTTTAATTAAAAAACTTCTTGTTCTTATAATTTATATTTATAGTTAAATTGTATTTAAATTTTATTTTTAAATTCAATTAGATTAGTTATACATATATTATTCCAATTTAGGTCGTTTTAACCAATTTGACATTGAAATTGGATATAAATACATTTCAAACTTTTGATGATTTTCAAATTAAAATGAGCAATCTCATTCTGCATGCGGGGTTAATTTTCAATTAATTTAAGAAAATTATTTGATTATTATTTAGAAAAATGTATTTCATATTTTGAATCATATTAATATTTAATTTCTAATAATTTCAACTTAATTTTTGATCAAATTAATTAGTGAAAGGATTTAAATTAATTAAGTGATTAAGGTAAAAACCAGTTTATGTAGTGGTTAAACATTAATTCATGGGAAAAAATAACCTATACACATGTTAAAAATCCATTTTATGGATATATTTCTAATAATTACCCTATTTTTTAAAAAACATACAATTATTGTAGTCACATGATGTAAGGGAGACCTCTCAATAGTGTTTATCTTTTTATATTCACCAAACTGCCACACCTCCCCCACTTTAAAAATGGCACCCCCCCCCCCTCACTTATCCACAACTATAATGACCTTTTCATGGACAAAACCTACTAAAATATCCTCAAAACTTCCCTAAATTCATCATATATTCCTCCCTTTTGGAAGAAATCCATCCAAGTAATTTGATTGGCACCAACCAAAAGGATTTACCCAGAGAATATGTAACATCCTCCAACAGGAACTTTTGTTTTGTTTTGTTCTACACCCCCTAAATTCTACTTATTGCATTATTATATAGTAAAATAAGTAAACTTTATATATTGATATGTTTTTATTTTTATGTAAAGACATAAACTCACACACACTTCCATCAAATGGCATATGCAATCTTCATTTGTGTGTACGACAGACTACCACCTTGTGAACTGATGTCATTCATTCTTTCATTACAACATTTCAAGGTTGGTAATAGTGATGTAATTACAATTTTTATATTATATATATTATAATTATGATTTATTTATTCTTATGTAATTATTATATAGCACATAACTCCATGATCTTTATTTTATGGGGGATATGATAACTTCATTTGTGGACGTGTGGATAACTACCTCCTGAAAACGAGGTGATACATTCATATATTACATGAAATTTATTAAATATGGTTTTAATAAATATATATTAAATATATTATATAATAATTATGTTTTAATTATAATTTATGTATCACTTACTTTTCTTTAATTCATTATGATGAGAAATGGAAACAATGCCCATGTGTACTTACGGCCTACCGTCTCTATCAACGGTGTATTTTTTTCTATTTTTACCTTTATATATTATTATAAATACATATATAATAAATATATATGATATTTATATCAGGTTTTATATTCTTTAAATAATTATTTCATGATCTATATACAAGGACCATGAATTTCCGGTCAAAATATGTATGAAAAACAAGGTAGTTATCACCCTAAAAATAACATTAACATTGAGTTATTAAAAAATAGGAAATATAAAGTCATAAATAAATAATATATGGTATTATATATATATATATATGAATAATAAACTTATATATATGAGTTTTTAACAAGTATGATGTGATTCAGGACATATGGTAAGGGGATTTGTAGTCTCAGTTTTATTTCTATGAGATTTATGCCTTATGCACCACTAGTTTCTTTCATGTGGTGTGTATACTATCCATGAATTTAGTCTATGAATAATGAAATTAAATTTATCAGTATTTAAATATCCATTTTATAATATCTATTTCATGGGGTTTTAAAGTTCAAAAGTTACAAATTTTGTTAAGGTAATTTAGTCTCAATTTTCCTTCTTTGAGACACATGTTTTGTTATGCACCTATATTCTTTTCCATGTTGTATATAATTCCACTAAACATTGTATATCATGAATATATTTATTTAAAGGATATTTTTACATTCATATAATATATTACTTCCATAGGATTATGATTTTAATTTTCCAAAGTGGTAATGGTTTATTTCTATAATCTCATCGTTTATCGAGATTGTATATGATTATATTTCCACTTATGAAATATTATGATCCATATCTCAATTACCCTCATGATTTTTATTCTACCCTATTTAGACATGACATATTATTTTATTTTTACTATTTTTACACACTTTGGTATATATAATACTTCAGAAAGTATTTTTATGAAAATATTACCTTATTTGTCCCTTCGATTGGAAATCTATTTTATTAAAAAAACTTGTTTACAAAAATATTTTCCGAAAAATATATAAAATTATATTTTAAGATTATTTTGAAGGAAAAATTATTTTAAATTTTTTTTATCTTTTAAAAGTTTTTAAAAGGCTTACAATGATTCATTTATATGTTTTTAAAGTTGTTTTCCAAGAAAAAGGTTTTGAAAATGTTTAATGTATTAAAAAAATTGAAAGAGAAAATTCTATTTTCCTCATGAAATGTTATTAAAATATGTTTGAAAATTATTTTCATCATAATATTTCATCCCTTGATGTTACATATATATTATTGGGGTTATGGTCCAAGGATACAATTCTTATTCTTTCTTTGAACAGTTATGTTTTTAATGACAGGTTGTTTGTGGAACATGTTTATATAACATTGGTTATACCATGATACAAATTTATAAAACCTAATTAATTTCATGGGTTCTTATATGATGAAATGATTAATAAACTTTTCTCTTTTCTATATGTTAGGATATGATGACATGATTATGATACCCATCTCATTTCATGGCTGGGGATATGATGATTATGTATGATCCTTTGGTATAAATATGTAAGACTTAATTATGAAATGGGTGGGACAAATATAACCCTCTAATTAAATGAATAAATATTTATTTCTTATCAGATAAACATGGAAATAATGTAGAGTGTGCTTGATTTAGTAATGGACTTTGTCTGGTAAGATGGTCTTTAGAGTGAACCTTGACTACTAAGATGGGAATGGGACAGAACAATGACCACAATCATGGTTTGGGGAGTGAAACCAATATACTAAGATGGTATTTTCATTAATCCATGACTAAAATGGAAATAATTTTATATGATTATGTGTCTACAAAAATTCTATGTCTTATGTTATGCTTTCCCAGATTATTCTTTTGATTACCCTATGATTCATATCTTATAAACATCCAATATTTATGCCATGACTCTTGACTATGAACTTTGATATATAGGGTGTGATAATATAATGGTGTGATCATATTATCATATCCTTATTATCATTATTATCTTACATATCTCCCTTGTTTCTGGTAACAACCCAAAGTTTTATCAACGGAAATTGCCTTATTAAATTACTTCATGTTGTATGATCACATAAAATCACATTAATAACATAGTGAAAACTTTATAAATAATTATTGAATGAAATAAAAAAATTCTAGAAGATAAGGAACCAAACCCGATTAAATAGTAACTTGACCTTTAGAATAGTAATATAACCCTTATGAATAATAATCCAACCAATTGAATATTAACCCCACCAATGAAAGCATAACTAAAATATTTCAATATTATAAGTAACCATATGATATATTTATATCATAGTATAAATAAATAATCATTTTAAAAATTATTAATTAATTATTGGTATTTCTGTTAGTCATAGATATTTAATTACATTTTTATGAATAATTTATTAATTTAAAAGAAATTTTATTTTCATAAAATGTATTCATAAATTAGTATTTTGATTTCTTATAATTATATTATAATTTAATGAGTCTTTTTTTATTTTTCAAAGTGTTATAAAAAAAGTTATAATTTTCAAATTAGTATTTTCAATGTAAATGACTATTTTAATTAAAAATTAAATTTATAATATTTATAAAATTGTTTTCATAAATTGGAGTTCAGTTTTGAATTCTACATGTCAAAAAATGGTTATGGGGAATTTTTTGGGTTTTTTCTGAAATACATGTATTTTTTATGAATAGTAAAATACGATAACTTATTATAAATGCTAAATACATTAATTATTGATTCATAGATTATGTATGGTTGATTTAGGAACAATTTGGTCAAAAAAATGATCTAATTACTATTTTAAGTCTTAATAATCAGCATTACTGCTTGTCTTGAGTAAAATAATAAACAAATGAATTAAATAATGAGAAAACTCCCCTCACCTCCTCTATAAATACCACCTATCACCACATATTCTCTTCACACCACTCAAGACATGTGACTTGTATAAATTCCAAATCCCCTTCCCCACTTCAAAGGGCTCTTGTTATCAAAAAAATACCTAAACCACTTCCCTAAGGAGGCTCTCGAAGAGGATAAATTCAAGAGGTAAATCTCGTTTTTCCATTCTTTTATTTTCCTTTCAAGGTCCTTTATTTTATTTTTATCTCCTCAGATCACTTAATAAAAATGGTATTATAAATCCATTACATTATATATACAATTATTTTTAAATGATAATCACATAATATATCATTATCTCTCCTTCCCCCTCCTTTTATACTAAAAATGAAAACATCATCCGAGATGTGTTAATTTATCACATTCAAGGACAAAAAATTTCTGAATTTCCTTTACCTTATTCAATGTATGGTCATAAAAGAATTTTATGGATTAAAAAGATTACAATATATGTATTATATCATATTTGAGGTTCTAGAATCATTTTTTACACCTGATATTATTGAATAAAACAAAATGAGTGTGTTGTTATAAAAAACACCAACTAATCCAAATAGTTATCAATAAAGTCTTATCTAATGATTCATCCTAACTCTAAATAACCATATGAATTTTATAACCATTTAATCTTATTTATCTTCACTAATAATATATAACTTCAATTATGTATATCCATCCACATCTTACATGATTATCCACAAATGTGTATAAGTAAACTAATCCAGAAAACCAAGGAAACCAATGCTCCCAAATAATGAAATTGAATATCTTAGTCCATAAAAAAGAACATAAATGATCTTCATTAAGTTATAATAACTAAATTTTATGTATAATATGTTCTTGAATTATTAATTAATGAATTTATTTTTTTCCAGGACATTATGATTAAGGGGAGAACACCTTCATACTAAAGGTAAGGGATTCTACCTAAACATCCATTATTCCTTTGGGTTACTCATTCTATCTGTTTAAATAATTAAAATTTTATTTAATTTTTATTTTAATATTCTAAATGTGTTTTATATGTTCCAAAATCATTTATCAAGATACAATCATCCTTATTTTCCAGGAAATACATGTCTTTTAAAAGTTTCCCTACTCAATTCATCCTGATAAGCAAGCCTAATTTAAAGGAACTTCCTAAATTCTTACCCATTTAAATTTCAATCTATAATATGTTTTAAGACACAATATCTTTTATAAAATTATTATTTTTATTATTAAAAAATTATTGGTTCTTTTATAGTATTATATAAATGATTATTCCATATTCTATTTTAAAATATCATTAATATTTTCCTTAAACTGCATTAAAATGTTTTAATTCTAAAGATTCTTAAATACAATTTTTATATGTTATCACTTCAGTTTGACATAAAATATCATGATCTATTCCTATTTTACATTAAGAATTTACATGTCTTGTTTAAATCCATTCTTTCATGTACCCCATTGTGATACTCCCTTATATTATTCCTTTTGATAAGATAATGATACCTAACTCTAACCATGGGTAACCCTCATGTTTATAATTGATTACTTATGTATGATTCTTAAAGTTACACACATATTAATGAAATTTTTATGATGGATGAACCTAGACATTCCTCCAATTTATTGGGTAAATTTTAGTCTCATGAGACGTGATGTGCAACACTCTTAGTTGTTATCCTTGACTTGTGCTCCATGTGCAACGGTAATAGTGGTTATCCTTGACTTGTGATCCTCTATGTTAAATGAGCCTTGACTCCTGAAAAATACATGTTTTATGTTGCTACCACATTACAATGAATCCCTGACTATATAGTCCCATGTTTTATACATTATGATTCATCATACCATGTTCCATGCCTTTTATATTATTATACTTTTACTTATAACTCATGTGATAAGATTTATTCTTATGATTTTTCTCTTACTATGATTTTTAACTCATCCCATTGTTCATGTTATCCCCAATTTATTCTACGCATATGTATGAGCATAATGGAAGTTAGTATCTCAATATATATATTAAATAAATATTTTTTCTATGATGTTTAATTATGTACCTAATCTACCAAGACATAAGAAATTACAATACTTGGCTTGTAATTTGTTGTTTAATTATGATTATAATCATGTAATGATATGTGTAAGAGGCTAGGTTTATTATAGTTATTATCATATAAATGTCTAGTTATTTTTGAACTTTTGGAATAGATCACTTTAGTAAGAACCCAAGGGATAAGACTAAGTCTAATAAACAACCCAAAATTTTGGTAAGTATATAGTAAGTTGTTTATCAAGAAATTACATCATTATCCATATAATACAAGTGGATGTAGTTCTGGTAAATATGTAACTATGAGTAACAAATCCGACAAGGTGTTCTAGTCCTAACTTAGGGTAACCTGGTATACAATAATGGGCCTTAATTCCCACCTATTTTCACACTCATAGGGATTATTTTTTTGGTAATTCTTAAGCTCATTACGAAACATTATTAAGGGAAAAAATTACCATAAGAATATATGTTAATAAAAATATCATAGATATCCTAGATTGAAACAGAAGGAATCACAAGTTAGGATATACATTTCTTTTACAAGTTTATCCTTTTATGATTATAGTTTCTTTTAATACGATTATTAGCTAAGTAATCAAGCCCCATAATTTCAAATTATTTTTTCTATTTAATGGAGGTAAATAGAATAACATGTTGCAATAATCAAATGATAAGAAATGTGATGATTCCCAAATGATGATCTGAATATGATGGGAATGGGTGCTCAAAACATTCTGATAGTACTGTCTTAGCTAGTTAATGTTTTGAATAATAAATTAAAAAATGTTTATTTCCCTTTTAATCCAAGGGAAGATAAAGTTTGCATCGAATCATTCATGTTAGAATATACTCCCATGTTTTTTGGATCCTCTGATCCCCTCCTCATAGAAAAGTGGATTAACTACATTGAAAAGATATTCTATGTTCTCTAGTTCTCAAAAGAAGAGAAAGTTATTCTAGAAGTTTATCATTTTGATTGGTAATATGATCAGTGGTAGACACTGATAAAAAATATAAAGTATAAGGAGGAAATTGATTCCATGTATTGGGAGGAATTTAAGAAAAAAATTCAATAAATATTTTTCCCAAACACTCCATCTTGAGATGGAAAGAGAATTTCTCAGACTTAAGTAGAATAAAATCAGGGTGTGAGAAGGAAACCTTAAAAGGCTTTCAAGATACACCTTTATCTTTGTTATGAACATTAAAATCAAGGTGGACCACTACTTTAGAAAACTGAAGAGGAGTATATAAAATGGATAGGTTATTCAATACTTTGACAACTATGAGGAGATTTCCCATTACTCCTCTATGGTTGAAATGAAGATCAATTAGTCTCAGTGGTCTCATAGACCCAGTGAAAAAAAGAAAAAAATAGATTCTACTTTGGGTGGATCATCAAATAAATCCCATGATGGAAATAATATTGTATATCCCACGTGTCAAAATTGTGGAATGAAACAACTTGGGAACCATATAAAGGTAATAAAGAATTACTTCAAATGTGGACTAGTGGGACATCTGTCTAAGTACTACTAAAGAGATATAAAGAATTCCACTATTGTGGATGAATAAACAAAGGTTCAGATCAATTCTCAACTAGTAGTACAATGTTTTAACTATAAGTAACATTGACATTATGTGACCCATTTCCCAAAGCCAAGGGTTATTAGAGGAAATCAACAGATACCTTTAAGGAAACAAAGAAGGGATTATTCCTTCACCACTATTAATATGGAGCATAAAAATGATACGGTGACATGTGTGATGGTTATTCATTCAATAATAAGAAACATACTATTTTATTCTGGTTCTACACATTCATTCATATAATTCATGTTGAGTAGAACTATTAAAACACCACCTCAAAATATAGAGGTTGATCATTCTTTTAGTACATAGATTGGGAAATTATTACATCCAAAGTTTATTACCCCTCCCTAGAAAATGTTTTTGGGTTAAACCTCCCAAAAAATCATGTCATACACCCTTTGGTGGATTTGATGCTATTTTGGGCATGGATTGGCTATCTTTATATAAAGACAACATCAACTGTTCAGAAAAAGAGATCACTCTATACATTCTAGAGAATCCTCCAATACTATACAAGTGTAAGGGGGAAGATGAATCTTCTTCAGAATCATCTTCTCAAGTGTGGATATGGTATCCTTATGACCAAGAATAACTTTCTAGAATGATAGAGAGAAAGGAGATAATCATGTACGAATAAATTCCCATTGTAAGGGACTAAACTGATGTGTTCCTGAAAGAGTTTCCTGGTCTTCATCTAGAACAATAGGTTGAGTTCTCAATAGACCTTATTCATGGATCTCTTTATATGTCAAAGACACCATAAATAATGGATTATGTTGAGTTGGAAGATATGAGAAGAAATTATAGGAGAATATGGAGAAGGATTTTATACGCCCAAGTTCTTCACCATGGGGTGCACTAGTCCACTTCATTAGGAAGAAGTATGGATCAATTCACTAATTTATTTTTTATCATGATCTCAATAAAATCATGATAAAGAAAATTATCCACTATCTTGGATAGATGACCTGTTCAATTAGTAATGTGGGGCTATTTATTTCTTAAAGGTGTACTTTCGGTCAGGATATCACCAATTAAAGGTGAGGAAGGAAGATATTACCAAGACTGCCTTTGAAATGAGGTATAGACATTATTATTTCATAGTGATTCCATTTGGACTCACTAATACTCCAAAAATTTTAATTGATTTAATTAATAGGGTCTTTTGGGATTAGATCGACATATTTTTGGTAGTCTTTATTGATGATATTCTGATATAATCCATGAGTAAGGAGGAACATAAGGAGTATTTGATAATATTTTGAAGACATTGTGAAGGGAGAAAATTTATGCAATGTATAGCAAATGTGATTTTTATATAGAGGATGTTTCATTCTTGGGAAATGTTATCGCTAGCAAATATATATCTGTGGACCCTTCTAATACAAAGTAAATTGAAGAATATCCTGGGACAATATATGTATTAGGTATATGTAGAATTATTGGTCGATATAGGTATTAACAATGAATTTTTAAGAACTTATCGCAATTTTCAAACTCAAAAACCAAGATGACATGGAAGGGAGTTATGATTTCTTGGAATCATTAATGTGAGGAAATATTTAAGGGGCATAAAAGGAGGCATATCACAGTTCCAGTACTCACACTCCTTATAAGTGGAGAACTCTTTGTGTAGTGCAGGGATGATTCAAATAATGTATAAGATAGTGTACTAGTAAAAAATTAAAAAACGATTGCCTATACCTCAAGTTCGAAGAAAATCATTGAGAAAAAATATAACACGCATGATCTGGAGTTGGCAGTTGTGATCTTTATGTTGAAAATCTAGAGGAAGTATCTATATGGGGAGAAGTGTCAGATATATGCTGATCACAAGAGTCTCAAATATATATTCACACAAAATGATCTTTATATACACCATTTAATATTTTTTGAGGTCATCATAGATTTTGATTGATCAATCTACTTCCATCTCGGTAAGTAAAATAATGTAGCAGATGGTTTAAGTAGAAAAGATCATGCATCTTTATCAATTATGAGAATAAATAAGGATCCAATCTACTTAGAAATAAAAAGTATAGACATGAGAATCATTAGGTGGGGAACATCATTAATCCTTTCACAAATTATTTCTCAACATTTCATTGTGGAGAAAATAAAGTATGATCAGAGAAATTATGTAGAAATTCAGAAAAGGCTGGAAGATATTTCGAAATGGGAAATCCTTTGAGTTAAGGATTGATAAGGATGGATTCATGAGATTTGGGTCATGACTATTTGTACCATTTGATCCAGATATAAAGGAATTTCTTCTAAATGATTCACATATCTTAACCTTCTCTATTCACCCAAGGAGCAAAAAGAAGTATCGATATCTCTAAGAGAACAATTGGTGGGATAATATAAAGAAGGATATTTATAAATGTACATAAATGTGCATGGTATTTGAAAAAGTGAATGCTAAAAGAAAAAAATCTAAGTTTATGGTTTAACCACTACCCATACCAACATGGAAGTGGGAGAACATTATCATAGACTTTTCCACTAGACATCCAAGGATATCTCGGGGAAACAATGCAATATGCATCATTATGAATCATCTTACAATGATATCCCACTTTTTCAAAATTTGAGATGAATTATTATTGGATCAACCTACACACAGAGATATATATATATATATATATATATATATCAAAGAAGTGTTAAGGTATCCTGGAGTACCACTATTGATTGTATCAGATCGAGAAGCGAGATTTGCCCCAATGTTCTGGAAGAGTATCCAACATGCTCTAAGCACTGGGATGAACTTCAGTATTCCTATCAACATCAAACTAACAGACAACCTAAATAAACAATTCAAACAATATAATACATGTTGGTAGTGTGTTCTATATACTTTAATGGGGGATGGTACCAACATCTTCCACTTTTTAGGTTCTGTTAGGATAATAGTTTCCACTCCAGCATCCAAATGGATCCATATGAAGACCTTTATCGGAAAAGGTTCATAACACTAGTATTATTGGATGAAGTTATTGAAAATAAGTTACTAGGACCTAAAATGTTTGAAGAAATGGTAGATAAGTTGAAAACCATCCAGAAACACACCAAGTAATCCTGTTTCTAATGCTTTCCATCAGGGTGTGTTGCACCGCATCATCTCTTTGATGCTCACTAGAAATCTCATTGTATCCCAAATTCCCACTTTTCAATGGCTGGTATCATCCATCTCCTCTTCGGTAAGATTTTCCTCATGATTAGAATAGGATGATGGGATGTCAATTCCTCCTTCTGTGGATTCCTCATCAGAACTCATCACCTACTCTGGGTATCCCTCATATAATAAGATATTGTTCATGAAACTCGTTTTCGGTTCCATCTCTTTGTGGAAACCAATTAATTATGCTGCTTCTGTGAAGACATTCTGAGGGGTCAAGTCATGGAAGTAATCTTCGGTCAGGGGAGTTGTCATTCAGAGGTATCTGTGGCATGTTTGGATGATGAAACACTAGAACACCCGTGTTATTCCTCATTATAGGCCTTATCAAGGGTGTATAAACCCAAAAATTTTCATAGAGATCATGGGGTTTGTTATTCCAGAGGAATCCTCCATGCTTTTCCATATATTCACATGTTTAACATGGGGTATGTCATGTGTTTAACATCTAGAGGAGATAGATTAGACTGATTAGAACACTAATGAGAGTGTATCATATAGTTACATCCCTAGAAGTGAAAACCTATAAGTTTTACTGAATGGGTGGATCAAAATGACCAATAGTGATGAACCTAGGATGGCATGTCCCAAAAAGGGATGGTTTCACACCATGAAGGCTCATATAGACACCATAAAGGGAAGATTAGAAGGGGTGGGCCCTGTAAAGGGGGACACCAATGTTTACCATTGGCTGGGATTTAACCTCATGGAGGATTTCTACATACCTTATATATAAGATAGGGATCAAACCCCATGTAGTTCTAATGGGTGATTTGGGGCTTACACATGGTTAGATTCCCTTCACAAGAGGGTAACTCTTGGTTGGATGATATGGATTGTGTGGGGATAATGCATGGCTAGCTAACTGGGTGATAGAAAGAGCAATGGGATTAATGGGGCTTATGAATGGTTAGCTACCTGAATGAATTTCATGGTCCTACCAGGATGTGGTGACCTGAGTAAGAATCAGGATGGATGATGGAGGGTTGGATGAAGTGGATGGCATGAATAGGGTGAAACTGACGTGAATATGGTGGTGTTGTTAGTATTTAACCTCAGTAAGGCTTCTTACATATCCCCGTGGATGGAAATAAAAGTCCACATAGTTCATTGGGGGTATGAGATACCTATGGGGATGGACTGTGAGGATGGAAGCATGGATTGGGACCTGAAAAAAAACTAAGACCACCAGGTTAGCGAATGATCTTCCAAAAACACAGAGGATCATCAAAGATACTAGTATGGGACATGGTTGATGGTCTTTAACCTTAGAGAGGCTTCTTACATATCTTCTTTTCTAGGATTCAAAGCCACATAGTTCATTATGGAGAATAGAATCAGGGTGTACAAAAAGTACAATAACCCAAAGATATGCTAGGGATTATTCATGGTTAGAATCCCATTTCTAGAGGGAAACTCTTGGTTGGATGAGTATGGTGAAGTAGGTGGGATTATGCATGGTTATAAGACTTGGAAAATGGGGCATGTGGTTGGGTGTACACAAAGGATAACAACCCTAAAATTGGTGGGGCTTAAACATGGATAGTTTCCTAAATGGATGGATGAAAACATCCCATGGAGGCAGATCCAAGAGATGTGTCCCAAAAAGAGAAGATTTCACATCATGAGTTTAAATCCCTAGAAGGGATCACCAAAGTTTACCATTGGTCGGGATTGAACCTTACAGAGGCATCCTATGTACCCTGTGTCGAATATGTGGATTAGAATCAACATTTTTTTGAAGTATAAAGGGGCATGTAGTTTAGCATCATGTGGGATAAATGTGAAATGACATTAAGTGGTTAAGATAGATGGATTCTGAGCTAGATCCTTAAGGAGGATTCCTACTTACCCTATGGAAGATAAGGATTAATTTCCATATATTTTGGGAAGAGAAAGGGTCATGGGGATTATGCATGGTTAGCGACCCAAATACATACTGCAGCTTATTCATGGTTTTCTACCCAAAGAGGATGTCACAATCACTACTTTCATCAAGACTATGTGAGTCATGCTCGATGTGAGAAACAAGAGGTATTAGTGGACCTGATGACCGTGTCACAAAATATGTGTCCAAGAGGGATGGGGAAGACTGGTACATACTTCAAGAGGGAAGCCTAAGGAGGGTTACCTGATATACGATGAGGATATGTCCATCACACATGGAACACCCTATCATGTTCTGTTAAGGATTACGTAAAGACTGCCCGAGGAACACATGGTGACAAAGGAAAAAATGAAAGATCAGGTGGGATGGAATTGATTCCCATTCTCCTTCAAATCCTCCCAATTTTGTCACACAAGCAGCAACCATAGGTTAATGTCATGTGTTGAGGATGAGGGGTGCATTTCAGTTTAACATCTTGTTACTCGGATGATGAGTACTCGATCCTCACCCATAGGACTTACATAACTTATACCAACAGACACTTGAGGGGAGGGGTAAGTAACAAGCAATGTTAGGAAACAACAAGATAGAACAATTTACAATTAAGGGGTCCACATTAGTGTGTCTACACAAAGAAGCATTATCTGTTAGTGTTCCCTATGTGAAGAAGCATCAAGCAGGGAAATATAACATGGAACAATACTCAAGAGACTTTAAATCTCTTTGTATGAGCCTATAGGGTCACATGTGAGTGGGGTTCATGAAGGATGGTGCTTCACAAATCATGGAGAAAATTATCTTGGGGAATTGAATTGATTTTCAAATCATAATGACATAGTCAATTCATGAAGACTACATGTAATTTAAGGGTAACTTGGGAAGGATGAATGCTCTGTGAAGTCCTGAGGGAAAATGGGACTCATTCATCTACAATAGTCGAAGGGATTTGTGAAAAGAATGCCCACTTAAAGAAAAGGTAAATTAGAATAAAGGTAATGCTAGTTCATAGTGCTCAAATTCATTGGGTGATTTATTTTCATGCTAGTTTCTAGAGAAAAAGTATTATTCATGAATTGATAGATTGAATGGTGAAAGGTCATAGTAACGATGGATATGGGGGGCATACTATTTATAGGAAAATGGGTTTTCATGATGCTCATAGTTCTTACCATGAAGAAAAGGTGATGCTTCCAAGTGGCAAGGCTCTGTTGGAATTGTGGAGCCTTCCAACACTACTTTGTAGTGATCTTGGTGCTCTTTGGAATCGTGGATCTTTCCATCACTACTATGTGGCAGTCTCGAAGGAGTCTGTTCTTCTGACTTCAGGTCGTTCGTGGTGATGGGGGATTTGCGATATAGCATTGTGAGGTAGGATCTTTCTGGTGATTTTTTGGCCTTATAAAGGTCCAAGGTTATCCCAAATGGCATGGACCTTCCCTTATTGATATTTAGAATGGATTTTGGTGCTAATAAATTCCTCCCTCATAATTAAAGCTAAGGAAAAAATGAGGGTCATATTCAATGTGTAGATTGCCAAAAATATGTAGATTGCAAAGCTGGATCATGATGATAGCGTGTTTAACTCATGAGAGGATTTCTGTGAAGCTTGTGGTGGCTGAGGGATCCTTGAAGATTGGGGATCCACTACCTATAAATTTAGTGTAAAAACCTATATTTTGTACACATACTATATTCGAGAACATGTGCTTGAGATCTCAAATCACAAAGGTCTAGCACCCCCTATGAATTCACTTTGTGAACCTGGTTCCCCGGATCAGTGCTCCATAAATGCTTCTTAGCAAACTATTGCATCACAATCATGTGATTCTCTACCAATCATTTCATGTCCTTCAGGGATTTGGGACCATGTTCTCTTGGAACATTCTTTACAAAAATTCTCTATGAACATAATCCACAAACACAGAAAAAAATTTAGAAAAGTCATGGAACAAATGGCCCGTCCAAAAGCTTCTCGAGAGGTTCATGCATATGATACTTTAAGGGAGACATAGAAAAAAATTCTAAGCATAGAGAATGTGTGCAGATCCATTATAATCACGAGTCTCTGGTGGAGCTACTTATAGAAGGGAAGAAGGATTAACCCCTATGCAAGAGATTATTTTTGTAGGACTTCGGTCTGAGGGATGATGTCATCATCCATAAAGTAAGTAGGGATGAACTAGATTATTGGTTTTGGGGCATGTCGTACTAACATCAGTGGTTCAGGGATGCCAATAGACATGCTCAGAAGGACCATACACCTATCAGTACTAACTGCCTCTACAACCATGTCAACAATATTGATGGAAAATCATTGCAACCAGAGGTATCTCTGTCCCAATACAACACCATTCAAAAGGAATGTTTAGAAAACCCATAGAAAGGGTGGATTGATAACAAAGATATGTTCTAGGGAGATTAATTTCATGGATGAATAGTCCTTAGACTACTAGTTAAATGCATCTTGATATGAATTGAGAGTAAAGATGAGGCAGGTAGTCCTTTATGAGGCTAAGTGGGATTCTCAATTTCACATCTAAGAACCAATACAGATGATGCCAGAGCTGCTGAGTAGGTGGTCATTGAGGACCAACATGTTCCATTTTCATCATGAGGAGATCAGTATCAACCTCTAAGACCTCCACCCTATTTCATGGATTCCAACCCTCGGGTTGACATACGACGAGTTCCTTCCCTCAATGAATACATGGGAGGATCTAGAGTAGATTCCACAGATGGTGATGTTGTTGATGGACCTGGGGCTGGGTGATAATAAATAGTCAGTGAGGGATGTCGACTTCAAATAGTGGTTCATATTTTTCCTGAATTTCCCACTCTAGCATCCTACTAAGGGAGATGAGGCACCCAGGAAACTACAAATGAGGCCCCCTCCTATCCAAGGGTATATCGGCATATCAAGGAAGGTTCTAATAGGTGAACCTTGGAAGACAACCAGTGGTGTCTATCGAGGTATAATTTCAACACTAAGCATAAATCAGTGGTTAGGTTGGCTGGGTTCATATCTCCATTCATTTGAGGATGGATGTTAATGGTCAGTGATACACATTTGTTGGTACGACCAAGAACATTTTTCATGGCATCCATGTTGGTTGTGGGGTAGTGCATCAACCTTGGGATCCCTATGTTGGATAAATTACACAAGGTGTTGTGGCACATTAGTGATGGGAAGAAGACACAATGGGTATGTGGACCACTCAACATTTTTTTATGGTTTAAGAGTAGTGCACATGAGGATATATGAATATCAGAACCTCATCTCCCCCCTAGGTTAGACATTTGACCGGCCAATTTGAATGTAGTGGGAAGTTTCCCAACAAAGATGACTTCATTGATAGTGCAAAAAAAGTTTATAGGGAATAAAAAATCAATTCCCATCGATTCACGCATCCAATGAGAGTATTATGTGATGAAGGCGAGGGAACTGAGGAGGATGGATCATATCTTCTAGACATTCGAGGCTTTGTTCTGGTGGTGCGGGTTGACTGCGCGCCTATATGTGAGCCATGTACCATGCATTAGGTTATGAGGTAATTTTTGTGCATTTATAGATTAACCCCAAATGTCTATTTGGTAGTAATATATGAGGGTCACCCATGTGTGATAAGGAAAATGTGTCTCATGTTAACACAGGAGGATGAAAAATATGTAGATTCAGCTACCTCTACTTATTTCCACCAATAAGATAATAGTAGAATATGAAAAAATCAGGTGGATAGCTTACCCGAGGTATATACTAAAACAACATTATACCCATTTTGATGTTGTGTTGCCCCCTCAAACTCGAGGTCAGGGTCAGAAAATATAAAGAACTCATCACAGTGGCAGGGCTGATGCACATCACGGTGTTGGAGTTGCAGTGGTAGCAAGGCCAGTAATTCTGAGACCTACACTAAGCGGCGATAGAAGGAAAACAATAACAATAGACCCAATAGTCCCATCTATGTAGAACAGGGAGGAAGGTATGTCTTCAAGAGGATTCCTCAGGATACATAATCAGGATCCTAGGAAGCGGTTGTTTTGTGTGGATATACATGAAGACACCATCTCTTTTAAGTCTTGGGAAAATAGATATGTTAATAGGAAATTATTTAGTCCTTCTAAGATGTGGTACCAACTCAACCAATTCAGATCAGACCTTTCTGACATCAGCTATGAAAATTTTGTGTTTCCGGTTTCTCATATAGAGGATAACGATATGTGGCTGTGCTATAAGACTTCTAAAACTCACAGGGCACCTAGTGTCTAATGACAGATCAGGTAAAAGTACTACTTAACTGAAATTATTCACTAAAACTACCTACTAATATGCTGGTGGAGCTATTCCTTCACCTTGAGGGACTAGAAGAGTCTTGTGGAGAATGATCTAACAAAGGGAGTCACCCAAAGAAAGGAGAGGTTGTGGGCTCAGAGATGGGAGAATTCAAAACAATTATTGAGTTATGATCTAATACATTTATTTTAACATTGATATTACTCATATCATCCATGATTAACATTTGACAATTGTTCTATATAGGATAACCCTTCATAGAAAACCCCTTCTCGTGTGGCAACAGATGTAGAGGGACATGTTCCAGGGCCTGCATTGGGAAAAATGTTGTGCACATGGCCTAGAAGGATTGTGGAAATTAGGTTGGCCATTTCAGAATCCTTAGAGTTCCAAATTATATATGGAGGCCATGTACTGAGATTCCAATGGTAACGACCCTAGGGAATGATCAAATATTTGACCTTTGTATGTTCTCTTCTTTGAAGATTAAAAACTATTGTCTATCAGGCCAAGAAAACTGACACTGTATTTGTCTGAAAAGTTATTCAAGGAGTGGGCATGCTACTAATGAGTATTTCTAGGGGTCAAAAAGCTCTAGGATTTCCAAATGAAATGGAATTGGATGCTTGAGATGAATAGACCATGAAAATCACAGTTATGGGTCGGACCATCAGTGGGGCGGAACCAGAACATATCAAGGTGGAATACAGCGATGACACTAACCACATGATATGGAACCCATCCCTTTTAATAGGACCCTAGAGGAATACCCTCTTGCTGAAATTCTGGAGTAATTCCCATAATACAAACCCACTAATCTGGAGGATTTGGATGAGGCTGATTCTAATGTCGAGGATACCCGATCAGTCTGTCGTCAATCATTGAAGTTGATCAAGCACTTCAATGATGTTGTCCTGCAAGCAGAATTGAAAATCCAAATGGGGAAATCTAATTCTCAGCTATTTTTCTTTTTCATTAGAGGGGTGGACGAATTATGTCTATATATGCTCATCTGGGATTTCCTTATAAATAAGGTATGGGTGAGTGACTGTGATTTCAATGTCTTCTGGATGCAAAGTAAGTCTGTCGACATTCAAAGACTTTAATAGGCTGAAAAATAGATCCAACACTTATAAATACAGATGTATAAGCACTATCATTTAATAAACACCAACCAAAACTCATATCATCATTACACATCTAGTTAGTAGAAGCTGAAGAGACTTTGAGGTGAACAAATCATGAAGTCTCTGATATCCAATCTAAGAATGGTCGAGTATGGATTACAGAGGATGGTATTTTCCCCATAGCTAGTGAGCAAGTAATGGAGATCAGGTGGTGATAGAAAATCCTAGGTGCCACACACCAAAAGGTGGAAGAACTGAGGCACTCCATTGAAGAGGCCAATCCATAAGGGTTGTGTTTACCGAACATATAAAAATATTCCTTTCTTACTTTCTTATTTAGACTTCATGTTTGGAAATATTTTTACCTTAATCACTATATCTCAATCATTTTTGTGAAACAACTAAAAATAAAAACTGAAGCTCACGTGGGTCATACTCATTGTGAAAAATAAGAAATGCCCACATAATCATTCATCTTGGACTAGAGAGCATCAACCAATCATCAAATACACAGGGTATAACCAACCACCTAGAGCTTTTAGAGTATTAGAGAGGGTTTGTGACTAGAGAATTGGATTTTCAGAACAACCAAATCACCTTTCCAAGAACATTTTATCACATGTACGGGATAATTATGGGGGCATTAGAATCAAAACAAACAAAGGGGAATGAGAATTGTGAATAATTATACCCAAAATTTGGTACATATTGAGGTTGGTATGATGATGGAGGATAAATGGTGACTGTATTTGAAACATTGAATCCATATCATGTTAGTCTAAAATGGGAACAAACTAACGATGGACAACTGCTGATCGTATTCTAAACATGGGTAGGAACTCAAAGTGTCATTCAATGTACACAAGAACATTGGCCTAGGGTGTTAGGGGAGCCAAAATGGCATGTGACCATTGCCATTTGGGGGTTCCCTCAGACTTGAAAGAGGATGAGGATCCAAATAAAGGGGATGCATAAAGCAAGTTGATGGAGTGATGGGTTATTCGAATGGAGTCTAACACTCTTGAAATTACACCACAATAATGAAAGAGAATTTTTACAAGCGTATTGATATGAACCAATGCAAAAACTACTATTAGATCGGGACTCTCTAGAGAGAACCTATAATATATTCTAGTTTTACATCATTCAATTGGGAATGATAATCACATAATCTAATGTCATATAGTGAGGATGATGCATGGAATAATTTAATGCCATATGACTAGTATGTAGTACATAGTTTAATTTCATACTGACTAGACCGCAGTCAATAGTATAATTTTATGTTAGATGGACTAGTAGCACCTAGTTTAGGGTCACAGAGTTCAGACTGCAATGGGGTCCAAAGGGCCAAAAGTGTTAATGAACCTATGGATGGGGCCAAAGATAGAAAGTTTGGGTGTCACTACGTATACCATAAATATGGTAATCATGAAAAATGTAGTTCTTAATGGTGTTTTCAGTTTAACATCCTACAAGAAGAAAGTTCAGATCCAATTTATTCTTATATGGAGAGGAAATATACATCCCAAATGACAAATGTGTGACACGGTACATAACCTGACATGAATGAGGATATAGGAGTCCCATGCCACACCACACATTCTCAAAGGGTAACCTAGGATAAAAGGTCCAAACATGGGTTTTCACAATCTTGTGGATGGATTTAAGGATAATATATCTAGATTTCATTATGTATCCTATAAGGGCAGGAATTAAGCTGTATTTTGTTCTTGAAGGATAGTGTTATTAGAGACTAACAACAGTGGGGAAAATCCTCCTTGATAGTGAGGAAGCTGAAGCATCTTGACATTTTCATGGGGCATCTTGACCTTATTTAGGGTATGGTTATAGTTTAACATCATGCATTGAGGATGAATAAAAATTGTCAATACTACTAAGGTTGGACTGATGATCGATGATCTGAGCGTCACTATGTATCCTGTTATGGGCCATAATATTGAGGTTGGACTCAATATCGAGGATTTGGGCATCACTATGTATCCTTCAAGGGAATGAATCAAGTCGTATGTAGTTCTTGGGGGTGTATAGGTCTGACCGATGAACATGAAGAAGCAACATTAGTATTTTGTGTTTTTCCTTTAGCATGGTGTATATATATATTTTTTTGAGTAGCATTCTCCAAATGAAGAGTTTGGGAATCACTATAGAAATCAATCCATTTGTAGGTCTTTAAAAGTGGCATGGTGGATGACCCGTACCATAGGTGTTGCCCTATCGAGTGATAACATATTTTCATTTTCCATTATGCGTCCAGGATGATGGTTTCATATTTTGAGGTCATATGACAAGACTAGAACTTGAATTTCAACATCTTACGGTAAGGACACAATAGTGCAATGTCATGGGGGATGAGTCCACATAGTTTAACATCATATCTCTTGGACAAAAATAAATCTTAGTTCAAAGTCATAGAACTTGGACCATAAGGTTGTGCAACTTTTTTATGTGGGTATAACCCTATCAAAACTCAAAATCCCATGAGAACCATGCTCAATGTGGGAAATAAGGAGAGATATCAGGCTTTCCCCATCTCATGTGAGTGCACAACATGGGGAAGGAATTTCCTAGTGGTAGAATTCAACCATACCAACATTCCTACTCAAAATTAGAGAATTTGTGAAGGGAAAACACCATGGGAATTGAATGTCCACAAGAACATCAAAGGGAAGGAAGATGTGAATCACTACGCTTGATATATTGGGTGTTATGGGGGTGGAATAATGTTAGAGGATAACTATTTACTATATTCTAAACAAAATATATATATCATGTAACCTAGAATGGGATCAAAAAACTAAGGGTCAGCCTCTAACCATATTTAAAATGTGGGTAGAACCAATATCAATATATCATTCAAGATCCTCTAGGATGTTGGACATAAATGGAAGGTGATTCTCAAGGCTGAGAATCCATAGTATTTGGGGATCCTTTCGGATATGAAAGATGATGATGGCCCTAATAAAGGGACATGTAAATCATGAAGGTTGAATGAGATAATTTCCATGTGGAGTCCAATGCTCTGGGTCATTCATCATGGCGCATTAAAGTATGCTGGTGTGGAACATGTGTAGGCATAATCAGGGCCACCCTTAAAGATCAGGATCCTGAGGGGAATTACGAGCAATTTAAAGGTCATGTCACTCAGACCTGGATCTCTGAGTTTAAGGTCATAGATTTTTGACCATAGGTAACCAGATTAATGACATGTGTGTGGGATATAACAGTACATTTTAACATCATGTAGTGAGGATGATGATGTCATGCAGTTTATCATCATGTGGTTGGGACAAGATAGAAATGCAGGGTGTGGTAAAAAACCTGACATAAATAAGGAAAAAAGGACTGCATTCAACACCCCATGTATCCTCAATAGAAAACTATGTCCATGAAGGGATGAAAAGGGAGAATGGGTGACTTTTTAGTTGGTCCAAGGCACAAGGTGTGTGGGCATCACTACGTATCCTCCAAGGGTATGAATCAAGCCACATGTAGTTCTTGAAGGCGGGTGTGGCATGTAGCCAATGCCAAAGGGGGAAATATCCTCCAAAACGAGGACAATCGAGGTTGTTATGTAGTTTAATTTCATGAAAACATAGACACTAAATATCTTAGTTTATGTTCAAAGAGTTGGACCATGAGAAGTAGATTCCTAAAGCGGAAACATGTAACACTATTTCAGAATGAAAACCAGAGTGAATGAGGGTAAAGAAGTCCACTTTGCATCACATATTCTTGGGGGGAAACCCACATACAATTTAAGGACATGAGGTTTGGACCATAAGAATGGGATTTCCAAATATGAAATATTTAATGTGGTGATAGAAAACAACCCAATGTGAATGAGGGAAAATAATTCCACATCCCATCATGAATTCTTAGGAGAACACATACATAGTTTAAAGTCATGATTCCTAGACATTGGGATCCAAAATGCTTGTTTATGGTCATAGAGTTTGGACCATAGGTTGTGTGACTCTTCCATGTAAGTATAAATCTTATTGATAACCCCTAATACATCATGAGAAATTCTTGGTGTGGGAAACAATGGGTGGAGAAGATCTTTATAAAAAATGAATTACACAATAGGAGAATGGAGGGGTGGATTTGAAGGAAATCCCAAGACATTGGTCCTACCACTCAATGTGTAAAGTACGCATAGGGTTGAAATTGAGAGTATTGAAGATCCATCAAGACATAAGTATGTGAGAAGTAATTTAAATCACGAGACCAATATTTAGAATGTAAAGGGACTGGCCTTACAATAGAGGATAAGTGCTGACCATATTCCAAAACATACTATCCATATTGTGTTTCCTCGGATGGGAACAAAAAACTTAGGGTTGGTCACTGACCATATTTGAAACACGGGTGGAACCTATCTCAATATGCTGATAAAGATCCTCCCGGACATTGGCCTAGAATGGAAATTGATTTTTACGGCCAAGAATCCATACCATTTGGGGGTCATTTTAGTTGTGAATGATGATTAAGACCCATAAAATGGGCATGAAATGTGTGGTAGTGGAATGAAAAAATGTCCATGAAGAACCTAACACTCTAAGTCCTATACCACAATGCTTTGAGAATGCTAATGAGGAAAATAAGATAGAGGGATCTGATTAAGGGTAGTTGACTTGAATGGATAGTGGAGGAAAGAGGTAGAATAGGTGGATGAACCTGAGGATTGACCCTAATACAAATGTCCATGCATTATTACATATCCCACAAATGTAGGAATCAAGATATACATAGTTCTGAAATTTTTTGAAGTTTAACGTAATGTGGTAATTAAATAAGTTGTGACGCAGTTAATTGTCATACAGTTACGAAATAGGGGTAAATAATGTACCAAAGGGGATTTCCATGGTGTGGAAAAATAAACCCAATGTGAATGAGGAAGAAATAATTCCACACCATGCCACTCAAACCTAAGAGAGGTGTCAGAACAAAGGGCCGAGAGAAGTAGACTACGATTGGGTGTCATGTAGTTTAACATCATGCGGTCAGGATGAAACAGTTTAACACCATATGGGATAGGTAAAATCTTACTTTAAGGTTATAGAACTCGAGCCATAATTATGAGGTTGGGGAGCCTGGTATTCACCCAAAGAAGAAATGTCTAGGAATTCCTACATATCTTGCGTGGGTAGGAATCAATCCACACATTATTTTGAAAGTCCATGCAGTTTAACATCATGTGGTGAGGATGTAAGATGTTTGAGATCTATTAAAAGGGTCATGGTTAGGATGTTACAAACCCTATGTGAATGATGAAAGAGGAATCCCCCACCACACCATGTGCATTACCAGTCATAACATGGGAATGGAGTCTAGAAAGGGATGGAAAGAATTATAGTACATGGGGCTAAACCCAAAGAAAAAATTCTTGGGTGTTTCTACATATCCTACAAGAGAAATAATCAAGCTATACGTATGTCTAAATTCCCATTCAGTTTAACATCATGTGGTAGGGATGTAGGATGGGAACCGTTTAACATCTTGTGGGATGGTGACACTAGATAGTTTTACATCTTACAACCCAGAACAGGAAAAGGGGAGGTCCCTAAGGGTAAAGTAAATTTTGTGGCTATTGTAAACACGATGTGAATGAGGACAAGATAATAACTCATCAAACCACATAATATTAGGACACTCAGGCCTTGAGGCTGAAAGAATGAAATTATATTTTGTACATAAGATAGACCCAAATAAAACATTTTCCAGACATTCCTATGTATCCTGCAAGGGAAGGAATCAAGTCACACATAGTTTTAAAATGTTTTGCAATTTAATGTTATGCGGTGAGGATGTATATGAGGACTACTCCTAGGGAAGGAATATGGAACAGTAGTTGTAAACCCTATGTTTATGGGGGAAAAATAAGTCCACACCCCGTACATCAGTGGGGGACATTATAAAAGAATTGAAACCCTCTCAGATGAAGAAATTGAGGCATTTAAAAGTTTATCATCAGGTGATCAAGATGAGATGACAATTTAACATCATTCGGGATGAGGTAGTTTAACATCATACAGAACAAAAATACTGGGAATTTTTCAATTTTGTAGGTCGAATGGAGGTGTTCTATTTTCATGAGAAGTATTTGTTGATGAATTTTATAATGGTGAGAGGACTAATTCTCTCACCATCCATGGTGAAAAAAGAGTATGAACCATTGGGATACACCTTATGAATAATGTAGGGTCACTAATTTGGGATTCAACTTTTTTGGATTCCTACCAGGTATCATCAGTGTCCTCATATCCAACAACATGTAACCTTAGAAGAAGAAACATAAAAAACTTTCTTTTTGAAAGCTTGTGATATCATATTCTAGTGCCTCTCTAGATTTTGAAAGGCCCAGAACCTATTCTCATCGATGCCCCTAGTTCATCCAGACAAACTTATGCTACTTTTTATGAAATATACTGATCAAAAAAATAATATTAAGTGATGGTAAATGAATCTAGACTGAAAGACTACCTCTATCTCATACACCAAGGAATATGGGGTCATCTGGGTGGAATTTCGATTCATTGTTTGGAAAGCCCAGAGAGAATTGGGGTGCTCTTATGGACAACTCTTTTTTGTTCTACCCAACCATATTATGAAAAATGTTAGAGAGAGTCTTTTTGAATGAATAAATATTCCCATTTTCTTTCACATGATAGTGAAAAGTGTGGTTATACTAGATGCTTTACTTGGTGTATAGTTTACTCAGCTCATACTCTCATAAATTGGTGTCATTATAAGTGAGATGGTGTGAGGGACTCCAAATCGGTGGATGGTGTTGGAGCTCATGAACTTAGTTATAGAAGGGGCCTTTACTTCCTTGAGCATTTTCGCTTCCACCCACTTGGAAAAAAATATATGGTGGTCAAGATAAACCTACACTGGTGAGCTGTTACTGGTGGGTATTTTCCCACAACATCGAGCCCCCAGACTGCAAAAAAGAAATGTGTACATCGTAGTATGGAGGGGATCTAGTGTCTGATCCGAAATAGTTGGCATGGATCTATCTTGTTTTAAACCTCTTCAAAAATTCTATATAGTCATAGACCATGGTAGGATAGAAGTAGCCTAATCATCTGATCCGATGAGAGAGCTTCATCCCAACCTAATGAGATATATAGGAACTGGTATAGTATTTCTTCATAACCTAGGTAATCTCATATCTTTAGATGTAGTGGAGTATAACTCCATAGAAGATGCATTTTTAGATGACCTTATCAAGTATGAGGCCACTATAGAGGGTGAAATGTACTACATGGTGACCGATTTTCTCACATTCAGCTCTGTTTGTCAGGAGATGACTGTGTTGGAGATTCTCAAAAAAAATGATTCATCAAATCATTGGTATCTTCTTCTATGGTAGGGGGATTTTGTGGTCTTGATATCGAGGAATTAATGGTAAGATGGATTACTTTCTGGTTATCATCATCATTCAAACTGACAGGAGTGATGACCCTTCGATGTGCCCTGTGGATAATCAGATTGTCCATATCAATCTTTGCAAGAGGAGTGGGAGGGTTGGTCAAGGCATCAGTTTGACCATTCTATGATCGAGGGACACGAGTGACCTCTGGTAGGTAATAGAATTGGACCATCATCTGGTGAGTTCCCTCAAAGAGGGGCATGACTTCCAGCTTCTTAATGACATAGTCACCATTGATCTACTTGATTACCAGCTCAGAGTCCCCTTTCACATGTATGTGGGGAACATTAATCTCGAGGGACATCTCTAGACCAGTGATGAGGTCTTGATACTCCCACCTTATTTTTGGTGCATCCTTATAAAAACAATAATGAATAGTACAAGAGATCTTGTGTAGGCATGATGAAGATGATACCTAGGCCTACTCTATTGAGTCTAGGGTCGTTGAGCCTTCTTCCAATCAAACTTCGGGAAGCACCATCAAAGTACATCGTTCAACATGGAATGGTGTTCCAATTATAGAATGGCCTCATCTGGAATGTCTCGTTCTAGAGACTATTCTGTGAGGGATGGATGGGCGACAAGAAGGTCTGTCAGTGCCTGAACCTTGATAGATTTCAATCGAATGAACCTGATGAGAAACTGCTGAAGGTTCACTACCTACAGATCTAGGAGTCTTGATAACATAGGGAGGATCCAAATATATTTTAGTATATCCATGTGTGACACAAAATGTATCTTATAATGCTATAGATAATTCCATAACTTCTGCACTGTGAAGACCTGCATGAGTAATATCTTCTTAACAGAGGTATATCTAGTCTTATTATTACAGATCATGTGACTGAGATAGTTTAAAATGTTCTCATTCCCTACATTATTATTTTGGTTGAGAAGGTTGTCGAGGTATCATTCCTGGGTGGTCAGGTAATGGACTAAAAGCCTACCAGAGACAAGTGGCATCAAAAATAGAGGTTGGAGTAGATGCTCCTTAATCTCCTCAAAATCAGTCTGGCATTCTTCATCCCACTGGTAGATGGCACCTTTTTCCTTGAGTTAGAAAAATGGATCACACTTTTCATCCAAGTTCATAATGAATCGGCTTATGATAGAAAAATCTCCTTGAAATCCTCGAACCTCTCACGGGTTTATCAGAGGAGACATCTGACTAATAACCTTGATGTTCTCTTGATAAATATCATTTCCTTTATATCTGAAAATTATTCTAAGGAATATCAAAGAGTTAGCCCCGAAGGAACACTTCACGGGGTTCATCTTTAAATTATTGGAGTATAGCAATCCAAACACCTTCTCAATATATCTAAGATGGTCCAAAATATGGTCAAATTTTAGCACAAAATCATCCACATATCATTCAACTAGTGTCCCAAGGATCGTCTTGAATATGTGGTTCATTTCTCACTAATAGGTTTCTCTTGAATTATTTATAACAGAAAGAATTACCTGGAAAAAGAAGGTTACTTGAAGTGCTATGAAGGTAGTTGAATCATTATCCTCAGGGTTTATTTAGATCTGATTTAATTCAGAATACTTATCCATGAAGGAGAGAGACTATAATATAGTGATGCCATCAATCAATAGCTCTATCATGGTAAGGGTAAATTCATCATTCATATAGATACAATTGTGGTCCACAAATTCAATGCAGAATCTAATCTATCGGTTCTTCTTCATGATGGGAAGGATGTTGATAAACCACCAAGTGTACTTAACTTCTTTGAAAAAGATGGATTTGATGAGATTATCGACCCAGCCTTGAACATGGCACCGTGATACGGGTGAATCTTTTTTGGAGGCAATTTGAACATGCGATGACTTATTAGAAGACGAAGGTGGTGGATGGTGACATGAGGATCTAGTCCTGACATATTGTCATAGCTCGGAGAAAATACATCCTAATGTTACTTTATGAAATCCACATACAGTTTTTTCTCTTCAACAGGCATAGCCACACTGATCAGTGTTGGTATCGATACTACCATAGTACTGAGATTCGCATAGATCAAATGATCAATAATGGTGAAGAAACATTCCTCAAATGCAGGGGAACATCTCCCAAATCCTCTTCATTATCAATGGTCATAGGATCCTTAGAAAGAGTCAGATGTTCTAAATTGGATGACCCTAATGGAATGATCATACCAGCCTAATCGGTAGTGGAATCCCCATTATGAGACTCTAATACTACTAAAACCATGGTGACCATGGATGTCGATCCAATTCCTTCAGGTATTCGACCCAAGGGGCCCCTCTTAGTAATATCAAAGTAGTAATGGCACATTGGATTGACTCGGTTAAACCTATCCTAGAGAAACATGTAAGTATGGTGTATTTTTATTTCCATGGGGTTAACATATTGACACCAAACTGAGGTAAGGGGCTCTAGTATCACTCGAGAATTATTCTTGTAGGTGTATGAAGTGACCTTATGGCACTCCTTTTTACTAGAAGTTTTCTTCTCTATCATTCCCAAGACAATAAATCAATGTCATAAGTCAGAGGTTATGTCCTCCTACCGGTGAATATAGATATGAAATCATCATCCAAGTATGTCCATGGGTTGGCCATGGTGATGGTGGGCTCATCCTCATTAGCCTAATCATAATTTTACTTGCTCTTGTAATAGTTAGAATCTATGCAGAAAGCTTCACAAGAGGAAAAGGGAGATGCATCAACCTGGATTACACCCAATAGACCATTAATGGACTACTTGAGGCCATGATTATATGAGGATGGAACTGCTTGATGCAGATGGAGCTAGGGTCTACCCATCAGTTCATTGTAGGAGGTATCTTATGAAACGAAAATCAATTTAGTACTGGATATCAAGCCACCAAATTGGGTCTTTAGGCCCATCTTTCTGAGTTATGTCTGCTCTATCGTGTCGTATCCTTGAATCTTTATGTCATAGGGACTCATATATTCTTCATTTAATCTTAGTTTTCAGACCTTCCGATTCGGAATGAGAATGATATTAGAACCTATGTCGACCAAACCGGGGAAAACTTCCCTGCCATTAAACTAGTCAGTGGTATACAATGGGTAGATATAACCATGAGTGGGAGAAACTTTATCATACCATGAGAATGAGATGATGGTTTGACATTCTAAATGCTCAACTTCATCAACATGAATGTCATATGTATCTACTACCTCTGTTTCGAACTAGAGGGAGATTTTCAGAGCCTCTCTAAGGGCTTCATGAATATATTTTGATAGGTGGAGATCCTTGAGGATTGAGATTATCATTATAATATTGGAAAGGTTTTTAATCACATCATACTTCCATTATAGGAGTCCATTTATACCAATAGAAGATTGCTCTATGGTAGGATGTTTGACAGATATAGCTAGTCAAATTGGTGGATTCTGGCTGGTGTTTTGAATATCCTCCTTCTTAGTGGTCAAACCATGAAAAATGACTATCAGCTAATTACTAGATGAATGAGGTATGTCCATAGCTGAACTGGGCTGATCATAACATGGTTGTGACAACTCTTCATAATCAAAAATCACAAATATAATTGGTAGCGAGTCTGATCAGACATGGGGAGAGGACTTTTCATGTTGTTCTCTACATTGAGCATCTTGTTGGGTCTCAATGGCATTAAATGATTAGCTAAAAGTGATACCTAGTGCATTCATATGGTTCAAATTTCCATGATTCCATCGATGATTACACTGTTCATGAACATTTGGTGTAGTTTTCTATCATTCCATGTCATTGGGAACCATATAAGGCTCTGCAAGATTGATGGTGTTTACTGAGACGTACTCATTTTCATCACTTGAAGAATCCTCAATTTCTGGGAAACTTTTGGGAATAATCCACATATCAACATTCATGAAGTCACCATGCATGTGGGATAGCTTCATCCCACATGAGGGACTTTGGTTTCCCTTGCACTATTGATTCCTGCACCTCCATGATGTGGAATACTGAGAAGAAAATGTAGAAGCAGTAGTGAGAGGAGACACAATGACCTCAAAAGGATCAGGTTAATTCTCAAAGGTGCATATGATACCGTTAGTGCAAGATACATCCTTACATATTATCCATTCATCATACTTTTGAGACCCACTACTCGATACCTATTGAAATTCATTCTCTCCATCACTATTTGGCATTATATAAAAAAATTCCACCTATACCAGAGATAGAACCAATATAACTATGTTATTGTCTACCAGGTCCTAGATCCAATCCTTAATAACATAGAGCTACTTGAGGGTATGTCCCATGAACCAATGATAGGGTAAATAGTTGGGGAATTTAGTGAGATCAGCCTCTTTAGGTCTCTTATATTCCATGAACTGTAGGATTCCCTGATCCAAGGCAATCCAAAAATAGCCAACAACTTGGGCCTCATCAAATGAGTAGACATGTTTTCTCCTTTCAGGAAAGGGGACTCTAAGTGTCTGGCCTTAATGATGGGATGTATTCTAATGAATTTGTGGAAACTAATTATCTCACCCTGGTGGAAATGGTTGAAGGGGTGGTGTCGACCAATTACAAGGCTTGTGATGCTGACCCTAAGGCTGAGCATGAGGCTACTATCCTCAGCGAGGCTATAGAGAAGGCTCCTTTGGTAACAACTCCAAAGGCCTAGGGGATTCTACCAATGAAACAAATATGCCTTATCCTTGGTGGATCTTCTTTCAGGAACATTGGGAGGAAACATATGTGCCTATATGGATTTCTGTAAAGCTTCATCTAGACATTGATCCTTGTAAGAGAAGTTCTGAAATCCACCAAGGAAATTACGAGTGATGGGAGAGGGGACCAATTCAGTATTCATGCTCCCTAGACACATTAATAGAAACATCTCTTAAGGTAGTGGCATGTCAAGTGAATACATGGGTCCTTTCCACCATGAAATGAAGTATGTGACTCGATCATCTTACCTTTACTTACACTTGAAGAGGTGGGAAATAATGGTGTTCTGAGTGGTGGATTATAACTAATACAAGAATTGACTCTTTAGATCCCCCCATACAACTATGGACTTAATAGGTAGCTGGCTGTACCAGATGAATGTGGGTCATTCCAGTGTCTGTATTAAGCACTAGAGCCTGGAAACTTCTTGTTGTGTTGGAGTTCATATAATTGGTCCATAGTTATAGATGAAGTGAGATAGATTCTCCAGTGGGTCTCCCTTCTTGTTGAAGGGGGGGAATGTGGGATTTTTAAAATTCAAGGGTGCCAACATGTCATTTACCTGTTCCGAATACGGATTTCTGTTACATGGAATTTCCACCTATTGCATCTCAAGATCCTCATGGTGGGAAATGATAGAATCTATTGGATCAACCAGAGGGGAATTCCTATCTTAGTGGCGATTCCAAACAACGAGTACATTGGAAGGTTCTTCAAAGTGATATATCGGCCCAACTGCTCAGGGAGAATCTTGTTGAACAACCTAATGAACTACTGTAGGATTGAAATGCTGATTATCTTGAGGAATATTCTTAAGAGAATCCCATGGGTAGTTCTTAAGCAGTTCAGGAGGGTTTAACGATTCATATCGTGGCCACATTCCATAGGATTTGGCCTCTACCCTATCTGGATGAGTGGGGTTGGTGTATCAATTGGATGCATCTTGTCGATAAGAATATATGGTTTCCCCTGATTCCCTAGTGGAGGATGGATGGGATCATATGAGGGATCACCATAATCTAGACGTTGCTCTGCATCACGCTGGGCAAGGAGCTCATTAATGTCCATTTTTATCCCGTGAGCTATTGAAGAGACAATGATTTTTTAGGATCATAATCCATATTCTGTACTAAACCAGATGGGTCTAAGGACTTAATGGTCTTGGGGGTCCTTTACCCTTCTAGGGTCCCGCCCTAACGTTAATGACTCATTGGGTACAGTGAGGCCAAGAAAGTGTCTCTTCTAGTGAGTGATAATGGTCGAGGGTTCAGGCAAAGCTATCACCACCCAAGGGGAAAGGTTTTTTTCAATAATCCCTATCTTAGGATACCTCTCTTCATGTTCATCCATGTTTACCATGAGTTCACCTAGAGGAATATCCTTTATATCAATTGGTATATTGGGTTGACACCATATCAGGCTAAAATATAGAGCTGCATACTACCCATAGACATAGATTTGATCATTTTGGGATGCCTCAACAATAATATTGTGGGGAAAATTGAATCTATAGATGGATAATTGATTGAAGATCTAGCAATAGATAGATGATGCATGGTGAAGAGTGACGGGAAGTGTGGCTAGGTTAACCATGCGACACTACTGGATGATATCATCATAATGCTCCTGGCTCTTCGAATAAACAAAATTATGATGAAAGATATATAAATGAATCATATAGGGAGTCTAACTAAAACTTGTAACTTCTTCCTAGTTGAGGTACTCTGGAGTGTTGAATTCTAGTGTCGAAATCAGTAAGAACATCTTGGGGAAGTGGGCTACTATAAGGATATTCCATAGGATTCTCTATTCGGAAGTGGGATATGGAATCTGGTTCTCCCATTCTTTGACGGGCGGTGGCTGTAGGAATGACGATGTTACTCATATGGTATATTGTGGTGTCAGGATGGCTATCAGAGAGAACGGTGCATGAGATAACAAAATTTTTCATACTGGGCTATCCCTTGGAGAGGATACTGACTTCATCACTACATCCCTGTAGGATGGGGTATCAACAACTTCTAGTTCAAAGGTGTTGATTGTTGATGGATGATCCAGCTGGTGTTCATCATCTTCCAAAACATCGAACATCTCCCTATGATCATGTGTTGAGTTAGAGCGTTTTCATAGCATTGGTAGATAATAATACACAATAAGACCCTATAAGGGATTCAAATTTACCTCCACATGCATATACCTATAGAGGGGTTTGGGGATCTAGTGTATCTCTTTTTATTAGAGATTGAATTTGATGTGTCAGGTTCCTTTCCTAGACTGTGATACAGAGGATTAGGGTAATGGATCCAACATTGAGTCACATTCTGCATCATAATTTGAAAAGTGGACTTGGTTAACTATGAACTGATGCTTCTCAGGATTTATTCGTCAGCGGCGGCAGTTCACCCTCATGCCCTGGGATGGTTCTTCAAAGAAATGGATATATTCGACATGGGGAGGAAATTCATGCTAAATTTCATTAATCCAGGGAGGACCTACACTTTTATAATATGGGGTACAAGGAGCACCCACACATATATCAAATGGAACATGGGGAGGGCCTATGTTTCTTTGCCCTGGTGCACCGGGAGGACCTCCATTGAAGAGATTGCTAGAATGGGGAGGGCCTCACCTGAAGCTAATGAGAACATGGGTAAGACCTCCATGTTGGGTGTTTGTGGTGTCACGAGGAGGGACTTCATACTAGTCGAACCAAACATTGGTAGGAACTCTGTTTCGACTATCGAAGAAGAGGGGATGGCCTCCACTGAATTTGGTGATGATGCAAGGAGGACCTTCGTGTTGATAATATAAAATATGGGGAAAACCTATATACCTGAGATCATGGTCACAGGGAGGACCTTCATGCAGAGTGTCAACAAGATGGTGAAATCTTTCACCAGGACTAGTGTTGTTGTCATAGGGATCACCTTTATAATGAGCATGGGATGTGTGGGGAGGACCTCTATACTAAACATCATCATCAAGGGTCAGCCCGTGATGACTTCTTATCAAACTAGTGACTAGAAGAGTCAGATCAGCCTAGCCATGGGGTGGTTGGCATTTTGATCCCGATAAGGAATAGACGTGCACTAGATATGTAATAATAGGGAAATGATTGTGTACATTGGTGGTGGCATGGTCCACTAAATATGTAGAAGACAACACCCCCTGAAGGGCATCTTTCTGAACCTACTATTTATGTCGATGCCATATTATCCAAACCAAGGCCAGTGGAGTAGGGATATAAACCAATTTCTCCTCAGCCTAGGGGACTAGATGGTGACATTGAACATCATTTTGGGATCCCGCCATGGTGTATTCGTAGCTAAGTTTGATGTTAGAATGGTTGAACGTCCCTCACCTTGTCGACATCTGCGTATCTGAGTGAATCATAGGATCGTTCTGGGGATAGGCTCTCAAAACGGTTAGATGTTAGAGTGGGGAGCAGTGAATCCCGATGTGGCCCTTAGGGTGGCAGTGATGACATGGCATAGAAGCCTCCAAATCTTGGCGGGCCATATCCCTTTTTGGGATGACCCCTTCATGTTCTTATCATTGAATGAGAGTATCAATCACCCACCTCTAGATGATCTTTCAGGATGATATGGGGCTTAGTCACCCAAAAACTTTAGTTTTGGAGGATATCATGGCAGAGGTGAAGCCATGTGGGATATTCGTGTTAGGATTTCCCCTACCCTTGCGTCTATGGGTAGGAGGTGACTAGTTTCCAGTGGTTGTAGCTTGTGTCCTACAAAGCAAGAGGATTCATCCACCAACACATATGTTAGGAAATAAATACCCAATAACCTAGCACCATTCAGTCTTTTATGATTAGATAAAAAGGGTCCACACTTACAATTCCACTGAATTAAATTCCCATGATTAACTACCCCAAATTATAGTCAGTTTTATGCAAGGCCATAGATTTTCTTAGTGGGACCGAGCACCAAATATTTGAATTTGATGAAATTCTCATTTTCTAATGTCTAAAGTGTTTCTAATTCCCATAATTTCAAGAGAACAGTTCCATGTTGGGTTAAACATTTCTATTTATGACGCATTTTTCCTCAGCATGCCACACTATATCATTTCGTCGATGCTCGCTGGCAGTTGCATTCTACCCTGCATTCCCACTTTCCAGTGGTGGGTGGAATCCATCACCTCTTCGGTGACATTTTCTCCTTTATCAAAATGAGATGATGGGATTTTGGTTCCTCCTTCCATGGATTACTCCTTGGAACTCATCTCCTAGTTTGATTTTCCCTCATAGAATAAGTTTTTTTTCATGAATCTCATTTTTGGTTCCATCTCTTTGTGGACACTGATTAATTACATTGCTTTTATCAGGAAATTCCATGGGGTTATGTTAGGGAAGTAAACTTTGGTCAGGGTAATAGTCACGTTGATGAATTTTTGGCATGTCTAGACACTAAAACACTAGAACACATATATTGTTCCTTTTCAGAGGGATTCTAAAGGGCATAGAAACCCGAGGATTACCATAACAGGCATTGGGTATATGATTCCAGAGGCATGTATCCAAGGTTTACATTATCTTCCCATATTTAACATGAGGTATTTTGTGAGTTTAAAATCTAGTAGAGATAGATCAGACTGATTGAAACACTAATGAGAGTGGATCATATGGGTACATCCCTAGGAGGGAGCACCTAGAAGTTTTACTGGGTGGGTGGATCAGAATTACCAATGAGGATGCACCCAGGATGGTGTATCCCAACAATGGAACTTTTCACACAATGAAGGATAATATGGACAACAAATAGGGATGATCAGAAGAGGTGGGTGGTGAAAAGGGGGACACCTAGGTTTACCATTGTTAGGGATTGAACCACAGGGATGCTTCCTATGTTTACAACGTAGAATATAGGGATAAAAACCCACATTGTTTGAAGGGTTTATTTGGTTCTTATACATGGTTAGTTGACCTCTGAAAGTGGGGAACTCTTGGTTGGATGATAGGGATTTTTCAAGGTTTATTCACGGTTAGCTTCCCAGGTGCTATAAATAGTAATGGGATAAATGGTGATTATGCATGTTTAGCTGCCAAATGAATGGCATGATACTACCAGGATGTGGTATCCTAGGTAAGAATGATCATTGATGATGGAGGGTTGGATGAAGTGGATGGTATGAATGAGGTGAAGTGACATGAAGATGATGGTGGTGTTGGGATTGAACCTTAGGAAGGTGTCTTATGTGTCACCATGGATGGTAATCTAATTGCACATACTGAGGTGGGGTGATGGGACACCTAAGGGGTGGTCTGTGATGATGAACATATGGATTAGGACTCGAATGAAGTAGAGCCACCCGGTTGGGGCATGATCTTCCTAAAACACAAAGGATCAATGGAGAGACTAGGATAGGACATGGGTGATAGGGTTTAACCATAAGAAGGATTTCTATGTATCCCTGTGCTAGGGAATAAATGTCCACCAAGTTTAGGATGAGGCATAAAATTAGGATTTACATAAAGGAAAGTGAATGAGATACATGTTGGGGATTATGCATGGTTAACATCCTATCACAAGAGAGACTATCTTAGTTGGAAGGAGTATGGTGAAGTATATAGGCTTATGCATGGTTAGTAGCTTAGAAAAATTGGACAAGTGTATGGAGTGTACACAATAGAAAACAACCCTACACATAGTGGGGCTTACACACGATAAGAGGCCAAAATGGATTGATCAAAACACCCTAGGGAGGAATATCTGAGAGATGTGACCCAAAAAGGGAAGATGTCACATTTTCAGGGTTCATCCCAAGAGGATAGAATCAGTGTTTATCATTGTTCATGGTTAATACTCAAAGATTCATCCTACATACATTTTGTATAAGATATAGATCAAAACCCACGTAGTTCGGATGGAGAAAGGGGTCTCTAGTTTAACGTCATGCAGGATGAATGTAAACCAATGTGAAGTAGTTGGGACATATGGATGTTGGTCTAGAACCTCATGGAGGATTCCAACATACCATGTAGAAGACAAGGATAAAATTCCATGTAGTTCCCGATAATAAATCATCATGGGGCTTACACATGGAAAGTGTCCCAAAGACATGTTGGTTTTTACATAAGGTTATCATCCCAAAGAGGATTTTATGGTAGCTTCTTTCTCTAAGCCCACATGATTCAAGCTAAGTGTGAGAAACAGGAGGTAGAAATGGACCTAGAGATCATGTCATGAAATATGTGGCCAAGAGGGATGGTGAAAACTAAGACATACTCTACAAGGGAATCCCAAGTAGGGTGACTCGATGTATGAGGAGGACACGGTCATCGTATAGGAAACACCATATCAAGGTGGGTTAGGCTTACATAAATACTACTCAAGGTTCACATGGAGACAAATCCCAAAGGGAATGAGAAGGAGGGAGATCTATGATGCTCATTCTCCTTAGAATCCACCCAAGCTTGTTACACATGTAGTGATCACAATTTAACAACATGTGTTGAGGATGAGTGGTTCTTGGTAGTTTAACGTCTTGCCTCTCAGATGATGAGGAATCATTCCTAAGACCTTGGAATTACATAACATGTAACAACCCACATTTTTGGGACGTAATACATAAGAAATTTTTGGTAACAATGAGGTGAAGTAGTGGTCCATTGAGGGGCCCATGTTAGCATGGTTATATAAAGAAGTAATAGCTGTTGGTGTTCCATATGCGAAGAAGAATAAGGCAGGGTAACGAAACATGGAACACTAATTGAGGGACCTTGAAATCACTTTGAATGAGACTATAGGGTCTCACAAGAGTGGTATTTTCAAAGGAAGGTTCTTCGCGAAGCATAGTGAAAAGGATCTATGTGAAGGGAAGAGCTTCATGAAGCATGATAACCCAGCTGAGGCATGGATTCTACATGTACATGATGAATTATTCATGAATATGAATGCCCTGTGATTTCATGAGAGCCCAAAAGACATCATGAAGGGAATCCCCACTTGATTAAGAGGTAAATTACAACAAAGGGAAATCTAGTTCGCAGAGCTCAAACTCGTTCGGCGATGCATTATCTTGATAGTTCACAGAGAAAAGGGTAATTCATGAATCAAGAGCATAAAAGATGATAGGATAGGGTAACAATGGTTATGGGGGATGAGCCTAAAATTTATAGTTAAATGGGTTTTGTGATGATCACCACAAAGAAAATGTGATGATGTGAACAAGTAAGGCTCTCTCAGAATTTGTCAGACTTGCAGAGCCTTCTGTCACTTCTCCACGGTGGTCGCGGTGCTCGTCGGACTCACAGAGCCTTCTGTCACTACTTTGCAGTAGTCACGGGGGAGTCTATTCTACCCACATCTCTCCATTGATGGTGGTGGGGGGCTTCATGATAGTGATTCACAAGGCATGACCCTTTTGATGGTTTTTGGTCCCCATAAATGTCTAATGTTGTCCTGAACGGTGTGGACCTTCCATGATCCATATTTAGAATGGATTTCAGCACTAACACAACCCAAAGATGATATAAGTGTTATGAAGATAATCATTTATGGTCCCACAAGTCTATGGTTAGAGACATGTTATTCCTCCTCATATCTCCATGGAAGAAGGTCATCAAATTTGAGAAGAAATGAAAGTTAAGTTCAAGGTACATCAGCCCCTTCGGGATTTTGGATCATGATGGAGTTTTGACTTATCTAATAGAACAACCACATACCATGTGTAAATTACATGATTTTTTTTCACTTATCCCTCTTAAGAAAGTACATACATGATCTTCCACATGTACTGACTTTAGAGGTGGTAGAGTTGGGGAATGATATTTCTTTATGAGGAGCAGCCAGTGAAGATCTTGGATCATAGAGACAAATTTATATGAAAAAATACAACTCACCTGGTCAAATTATAATTTCAAAACCATAATTATGAAGAGAAAACATGGGAACTAGAAGAAGTGATGAAGGGAAAGTACCCACACTGGTTTTCATGTTTGAATGTAAAATAAAATTTTGAGGGAAAAACATCTTAAAGGGGGAAGAATATAACAACCCAAAGTTTTATCAACGTAAATTGACTTCATAAATTATTTCATATAGTATAACCACATAAAATCAATTTAATAACCCAATAAAAACATTATAAATGATGAATGAATAAAATAAAATGTATTTCTAGAAGCTAAAAAACCTATACTGATGATATAGTAACTTGGCCATTGGAAGAGTATTATGACCCTTATTAATAGTAAATATGCCAATTGAATAGTTACCTCACTAATTAAAGTATAACTAAAATTCTTCTATCTTATAAGAGGCAATAAGATAAAACTATATCATAGTATAAGTAAATAAATATTTTAAAATTTATTATTTAAGTGTTGGTATTTTTTAAGTCATGAATATTTAATTTCAATTTTATGACAATTTTAATAATTTAAAATAATATTTATATTTATAAAATTTATTCATAAATTATTATTTTTATGGCTTATGATTATAAGATAAATTTATGAGATTTTTAGAAAATTTCAATGTGTTATAAAGAAGTTATAATTTTAAAAAATTTATTTTCCATGTAAATGATGATTTTAATTAAAAATTAAAATTTTCGTATTTAGAAAAATATTTTCATAAAAAAGAATTAATTTTTTAATTATTAATGTTGAAAAATAGTTAGGTCTATGTTTTGGATTTTTTGGAAATACTTGTATTTTTTGTGAATAATAAAATATTATAATTTATGATAAATGTAAAATTCATGAATAATGGAGTTATAGAAGATTTATGGATGATGTAAGAACCTTTGGTTCAAACTCACATGATTTAAATATTTTTTTAAGTCTCAAGAACCATCACTAATTCTTGTCTTGAGAAAATTAATAAACTATTGAATTAAATAATGAGAAAACTCTCCTCACCTTCACTATAAATATCACCCATCACCACCTCTTCGCCTCACACCTTTTAAGCCTTATGGATTCTTAAAATTCTTCTCAAATCACTTCCAAATACCCTCCCCATATCTAAGAGCTCTTGGTCTCATAAATTTTTTAAAAACTCTTCCCTAAAGTGGCTCTCAAGGAGGATAAATTCAAGAGGTAAATTCATATTTTTGATTCTTTTATTTCCCTTTCAAGTTACTTTATTTTATTTTTCTCTCCTCAAATCCCCCAATCCAAAGTTTATGATAACTCTAGTACCTTAAATATACAATAATTTTTTATGCTAATGGAATAATACATCATCATCCATCCTTCCCCCACCTTTAATACTAAAAATGAAATCATAGTTAGAGATGTGTTAATTTGTCTCATTAAAGGACAAAGAAGTTTTAAATTTCCTTTACCTTATTCAAGGGCTGGTAATAAAACCATTTTTATAGTTTAACCGTATTATAATATATGTATTATATCTTATGTAAGGTTATAGAATCATTTTTTAGACATGATATTAATTTATAATACAAAATTATTTTTTGTGATTAAATAACCGTAAATTAATCCAAATAGTTATCATTTAAGACTTATCTAATGATTAATCCTCACTACCAATAACCAAATTAATTTTATAAAAATTCAATATTCTGGATATTAAATAATAATATATAAATTCAATTATGGACAACCATCCTCATCATACATGATTATCCATACATTTATATAAGTAAACATATCATAAAAACCAAGGAAATAAACACTCCTAAACATTGAAATTGGATATATTAACCCATAAAAAGGACATAAATGTCATTAATTAAGTTATAATAAATGAAATTACTATATAATATTTTCTTTAATTACTAATTAATGAATATAATTTTATTTTCTAGGTCATTAATATCAAGGTAAGAACACCTCCGGACGTAAGGTAAGGGATTCTACATGAACATCCACTATTCCTTTAGGCTACTCTTTCTATATTTTTACCCACTTGAAATTATATTTCATTTTTATGAACATCTTATAAATGTTTTTATATGTTCCAAACTCATGTATCAATATCCACTCATCCTTATTTTCTGAGATATACTAGTTTTTTATAAGGTTCCCTACTCAATTCTTCACGATAAGTAAGCCCAATTTAAGAGAAATTCCCAAAATATTACCCATTTTAAGGTGCTTGCTATAATCTATTCTAAGCCATCATATATTTTTATAAAATAATTATTTTTATTATTAAAATATTATTGGTTCTCTTATGGTTTTATATAAATTATTATGTAATATTATTTTTTAAAATCTCTTTAATATTTTCCTTAAACTGCACAAAAATGTTTTAATTCTAAATATTCTTAAATAGAACTTTTATTTGTTATCACATAATTTTGGCATCACATATTGTGATTTATTCATATTTTACCTTATTAATGTCTATGTATTATTTAAATCCTTTCTTTTATGGACCCCATTGTGATACTCTGATATGTTATTCTTTTTGACAAGATAATGATACCAAATTCTTACCATGGGAAACCCTTATGTTTATGATTGATTTCATATGAATGATTCTTCATGTGAAAAAAATATTCATGAACATGTTATTATGGGTGTTCTTAGATATAACCCCAATTAATTGGGTAAAGTTTAGTCTCATGAGATGATATATGAAACGGTCTTGGTGGTTATCCTTCACTCATGCTCTATAAACAATGGTCTAGGTGGTTATCCTTGACTCGTGATCCTTTATGGGAAACACACCTTGACTCATTCTAAAGTCATGTTTTATGTTTCTACAATATTACTATGATTCCAGGATGATATGTTTCCATGTTTTATATGTTATAATTATTTATATCATGATTCATGCCTTTTATATCATTATGTCATGCCTTCTAACCCCTATGCTAAGAGTTATTCTTATGATTATTCCCTAACGAGTATTTTTAGCTCATCCCTTTTTTCATGTTCATCCCAGGTTATCCTATGTAGGGTTATGATAATAATTGAAGTTAAGAGAATAGTATGGAGATTAAATAAAAAAATTATGATGTTAAATTATATATCAAATCTTTCAAGACACTAGACTTTACGATTCATGGCTTAAAATTTGATGTTTAATTAAAATTAAAATATTGTAATGATATGTGTAAAAAGTTGGGGTTTCTATAGTTTTTATCATAAAAATATTTAGTTTTTTGGATATTAATAATAGAAAACTTTAGTAAGAACCCTATGGATATCACTAAGACTGAGAAATTGTAAAAACCTAGATCTTCTTTTCAGGTATGGATTTTTCTTTCAGGTTGTTTTGAGGAAACATGAAGAAAAAATATTTTTTAAGTATAGGAAATGTACTTATGAGTACCTGTAGTGTACCTAGATTAATGTGTATATCTATTTTTTGACCGGGTGAAGGATGAGTATGAGTCTGTGTGCTGACATGGAAGACCCACTTAAGTCAGGGGCTGGTTGACGCTACTACATGGCATGTAGTGTTAATGAACATGTTGTGTAGTTTTCTTTTTATTTGATATATCAGAGGGGTTCACATCTCGTATCCTAAAATACTTTCTTCTGGACTTGGTTCATATAGGAGTGTGACAGAGAGATAGATGAAGTTCAATCTACCGATTCTCCATCTGAACTCCAATTAAGACATTGTCAGGTGCATTGGAATCCCACCGGTAATTTCTCAAACCCACTTGAGCCTTTTTTTCATAATTCATGTTCCCTTTTTTGTTATTAAAGTTTGGGAATTTTTAATATTTTTGTATATTTATTCTGATCTATCCTGACTTAATTGTCGACGTTCATGTATATTGATCATACGACATCAAGGTAGGTGGTTTGTGCATTTTTGTTGTTTGTTTTTAGATTATATATTCAAAAATTGTTGCATACCTATGTTTGGAATATTGTATGATTTTGGAATTAAACTATGTTATTACCTAATATGTTTTGTTTATTGATAATGGATTTTTGATTATGCATAAGTTTAGATGCCTTGTTTATGGTACACCCAATGGGTGTGTTTCCCTTGTTGATTATTTAACAATTTTTGGTCTAGGATGCCTACTAGGCTTACATGATTTTCCATTCATTGTTTTGTTAGGATAGAGATGTTGATTATATGAAATGTAGAGACCCAAGACTGATGTACATGTAAATTACATTACTTTTGTGGAATAATTAATACATAACAAAAACAGTTTCCCAAAGACCGTATTAGTTTAGTTCTTTTGGAAACTTGGAACACAATATTCTAATCCTGGTGAAAAATCTTCAATATCTCCAAAAATGATCATACCCTTTTATTTTCCTACATAAAACCAGTATTTATATCTTGGGTAAAAGAAAATATAAAAAGGGTAAGCTTAACTTCTTAGTAAGAGAAATATGGAGAAAATAAAACATTCCATAAACATTTGAACATAAGAACATGACCATAAAATTTAAACATCAAAATCATGATAAATCATATAAAACTTGTTAGTACGTAAGGAATATATCATAAAGGAAAATTAACCAAGATATAATAATATTAGAATAAAATATATAATTTTGGTAGATGATAAATCACAAAATATTATTTCCATTTTAGCCAAGGCATTGCTTTTAAAACCAACATAGTGGATGAAGTCCATTACTAAACCGGGTTTACTTGTCATCCCAGATTTGTATTACTAAACTGGATTTACTTTCCATTCCAACCATGTTTATATATGAGATATAAATCTTTACTCAATTCATTTTAGGTAGTTATAGGTCTCACCCATCTCATAAAGAAATCATTCTTACATGTTCCACAAAACATAAACCATTCATCATAACAAAACCCTAAAAAATGGGTTTCTTAAATATCATTCCATCAAAACATAATCAATATAAAAGTTAATTCCATAATTAACACAATAAAAACATATTATTAATAAGGATAAAAACATGAGCCTATTTAAAAGCTCCATTATATATGGAAAATAATTTTGATGAAACACTTGAACTTACTTCTTGAGGAAAATTTCATTTTCTTCAAAAATATTTTATTTTCTCAATATGTCATGCAATTTTAAAAGAAAAGAAGATAATATAAATTACACTTAAAAAAATGTAAAGGAAAATTTTTGGAAATAATGATTTATGGAATTATAAAAATATGTTCATGTCGTATAAGTTAAAAAAACATTCTTCGCGTACTTTTATCGAAAAATTCAAAAAGTACCCTGTATGGTAAACAAAAGAATGATTCCTTCCATACCATGTAGTAAAAGTAAAAAAGGGTAAAATTGGATTTAAACATACATAAAATAATTGTACACATTTTATGACAATATTTTTAGAAAATATAGATATGGATGATAAATATATCCCTATTAGATACTTACAAATAAACAATCTTGGATAAAATGAGATTGGAAAAGTTATCCCTTGACTTTGGTCTGATTTCTTCCATATGTGTCCCAAACTCCTGTATAGTGGGATTAAACATATTGTTAACTTATAAAAAATACATAATAATATTTACGATATCATATATGATTCACTTATAACTTTATATCACCCATTCATTTGTCAATTCCATGTTAATGCAACGTTTTGGGAAATAATCGTTTCATTTATCGTACGAGTTAGGACTTGTTGTTCTTGATTTTATAACATAGATTATGATTTACTTACTTCCATAATGTAAAAATTGATTTATATATATTATATATTTCATGTATATATATATATATATAATAGATAGATATATAAAATGGAATACACCATTCATGGAGACGGTAGGTCATACATACGCATGAACGTTGTTTTTATTTCCTTATTAAATTGAATAGAAGTAAGTAAATGACATATATATATAATATAAATATTAGGTCATATATTTCATGATTATTTATTATATATACTTTATAATCATTCTTGAATATTTAACATGGTGAATGAATCTCATCGCATCGTGGAGATGGTAAGTTCTATGTACGCATGAGCGATGATATAGTTCACATATTTGTTGAATAGTATTGAATTGAATGGATTATAATATCTCAGAATTAGTATCATGTTATGATAATGATATATAGTTATTATTTCCACCATTATACTCATCCATGTAAGGTGGAGGTGAAAATTAAACAAATTACACCACGGTGTGGAGACGGTAATTTGTACGTATGCACGTGTCGTGATTTCATTTTTTATTGGATGGATAGAAGGTAAAAAAGGGTTGTTTAATATTTGTAATAATATATCATTATATGAGTCATAATTATGTTATTACTTTATAATGAATCAAATAAATAATATTAAGTATAATAAGAAATAAATTTGAAAGAATCGTCATAAGAGATTACCTCTTCCTCGACGTGCCTCCATTAAATTTCCTCTTAGGGCACTATAGTTAGTTTTTTGAGAATTAAAAAACCTCTATAATGTTACTAGAGAAGTTGAGAAGAGAAATAGGTACAGTTTGGCTGATCTTTAAGGCTTAAAATGGAGTGAAGAGGAAAGGGAGGAGGTGCCCTTTTATAAGAGAGGAGATGGTCACTTTAGGAAAGATCCAAAATATTAATTTATTATAAAATTAATTTCTATTTAAAATGGTCCAAAACTTATTTAATTATAATATAATATTATTTTGGTTCGAATACCCATCATCCAAACAAGTTTTTAATATTCTTGTATCCTTATATTTTTGGTTTTACCCTTATTTTACCCTTTTTTATCTTACTGTGATATCAAGTTATTTACACATTGTGGGTTAATGTAGTTACCATATCATTTCAAAATAATAAAAAAAATTATTTATGAAATATTTGGACTTATATTAATAATTTTAACAAATATTATATTTTTATGAATTTAATATCATTTAATAAATTTTTTTTGTTTTATGGTATGAATTGTGCCAATGTTAGACACTATTCATACTTGACTTTATTAAAAATTCATAACAACCAAATTCCTTCGAAACAAAATAATTTAATCAAATATAATATTTCAATATCATCCATATAATTTTTGTATGAAATCAAAAAAACAAATTAATTCTTTTAATATATATATATTTGTTTATCTGAATCCTTTATTAATGAAGCAATCACTACATCATCCTTGTGTCATAATTAAATTAATTTATTTAACTTCAAAAAAATACATATAAAATATCATGATGTGGAAAATATTTTTATATTTCTAATGAATATTTATAGTAAAAGATATCACTTATATTACCCCATAAAAAAATTGTTTCAGTAACATATATATGTTTAGGTTATATTTTCCATAACATTAAATTAAAAGTAATTAAATGTAATTCTCACTTAAAAGTGGCTCCATGGGGTCCCAAAATCGAGACAAGTATGAACATGGTGGGACAAGTGTCATCAAATTGGTTAGGACATGTTTTAGGGTAATTATAATATTATTTTTTACCCTTATTTACCAGATTTACCCTTTAACCATGGTAAATAAAATATTTTCTGAAGTTACTATTCATAATGTCTAAAAATAATGATTACCAATTTACAAAATTTGGACCTCCTGATTTAAAATATGGAATCCATTTTTTCAAATTTAAAATATAGAATTGGCAGAAAATAATATAAAATTAATTCGCGTTGTCAAAACCAAAAAATGTGTTTTCAGGAAATAAAAACTACAAGAAGATTGTCATGTGTTTATATCCAATTTAAGAATGAAATTACTTCCAATAGAAAAAAATTGGATTAAATGGTAAAACTATAGTCCAATTATACTTTAAAAGTAATTAAAAAGATAATATAAATATATAAATAAATTATATGAAAATGCAGTTTTGAATTAAAAGGCAGTATTTTCACTATTCATTGTAATTTGAATTTTATCAAAAAAATACCAAAATTTCAAGAAAATTAAATTTTTATGTCCCGATACCAAATAATAATTTTTTTGTCAAATTGAACTTATAAAATTATGAAAAACTATATTTAAAATGGGTGCGCCATTAAAAGGCGGTAAAACTGCATTTTTTGAAAAATATTTCTTTTATCAGAAAAAATCATTTTGTTATCATGCCATAATCTATAAAATGTGTAAGATTAATAATAATGTTATAAAATTAAAAATTTTGTTAATACTATTCATAACTACTAGTTTATATCCAACTAAATAAAAATATTTTAATAATATATCATTGTTTAGTGAAACTCGGTATCGTGTACAATGCAAGCTATTGAGGAAGGTCACACTTGCGTTTAATGCAAGGAAAGTTAGTGTTGAGGGTATTGAAAGATTCCATTGGTGTTTTGTATAAAATAATCAATAATTAGTCCATTTATACATTGAGAAAAATCTATACTCAGTGTTTCATGAAATCAATTCTATAAAAAGAACTTGAAATTGTGTGTAACATAAGCCAATAATAGTGTTGTGTATACTGAAAGATAATACAGTGTTGCATATAGCACAAAATAATCATGTTGTGTCATACAACACAAGACATCAAAGAAATTAAAAATAATCTATCTCATAAAATCATAGAGTGTTACATTATACCCCCTTAAAATGAATTTCACTCTCAAAATTCATTAGGGTTATAAATGTTTTTATATTTGAAAGATTCTTTCATGGTAACCAACATCATAAAAAATGGAATACTAAAACTTCATTTTAAAAAGTAATGTTAGAAACATAAAGGTTACCCAATTTGACTTATCATTGGGTTTCTACATATAATAACAAAGGTAAGAAGTGAAAAGTTGGATATAGAAGAGAAATATAACCATCAAGTTCTGATGGATAGTGGTAGAGAATAAGGTTTACTGAAAGTTAACTTCTAGAAAACCATAAATCAGCAATAATTTAAGGGACCATCTGATTCATTAAATAAGAAGGTACTAGGATAACATTTTTGGTTTTCAAGATTCTTTCCCTAAAGTTGAAGATTTTTTCACAAACACTTACTTGATTTTGGTACAATTTCACTGTTGTTCATGCCTTGAAAAATTTCCACTTCAACTATTATTTAAAGAAATGAATTCGAATTTTTCATTCTTAAAGTGTTAGTAGATCATGCGATATAATGATAGGTCATTCCATCGGTATATATCCCAAAAATGTAACCACAAGTTATTAAATATACATAAGTCCATCTATGGTCATATTAATCATATATGGTTCCAAAAATAGACTTATACATCATATATCACACCTCTTAATAAAATAAAACTAACTATTACTATCCAGGGACTTCCTAAAGGCCAGTGGTAGGTGATTAAGGCCTATCAAACTTCAGTTGTGGGTTCGATTCCCACATCCTTGTCTGATAAGAAGGGTTATCGCCCGTCCTGTGGGTTGTCCTTTTTCTAAAAATATACTATTATAACAATTTAGAAATATAAAACAAGTTCTAGACATAAACAATACTATCTGATGTCCCACTTAATCTATTCCAACCTTTAGGCTTATCCAAAATACATATGTCAATTCCCACAGTACAAAGAAAACAATTACTAGGAAGGTCAAATAACAAGCATGTGAATACCATCATTTATCCCCTATATGTCATAAGGTCTATATTTTTTGTCAAATTCCAAACATGTGAATACCATAATCATGTATTCTCTTGAAACATGAATTACCATAGAACATTATTGAAAACATAAATTCAATCAAAAGTTAACTCTTTTCTACATACCAAAATCCCAAAAATTCTATATACTCAAACCATGTTATCAATTTGTTTTATAATAGTCATGGGCTCATTAATACTATCAAACATCTCATTTTCACTTTATCCTTTCACTATTCACATAGCATGAGCTTTCCAAAAATATCTGAATAACCTTTCATGGTTACTGGTACCATTCAATATATACATTAAAATACTTAAGTAAAAACATTAGTGTAACAATCCTTAGATGTTTCATTATTCCATATTACCATTAAATTACTTATACAACATTAATCTTGATAAACATGAAATAATTCCACTACCTTCTTAAAACATTGGTCGAGCTTCATCATTTTATTCATTAACACTTCTTTCATCTCATATATCATTTGTAGTCTCTTCATTGTAATCAACATAAATACTACCCATACGACGATTCTGATTCTCTTCATGAGATTTCCCTTAGGGCAACGATTTTCATAATGCCTGTACATTCCACATTTAAAACATTTAACCATTATTGATGTCTTAGTAATACTATTATCCTTTTCTATTGTGTTAATGTAACCTTTTCCTTTGTAATTACTAGATTTGTTTCCTTCTTTTCCACACCTAAAGCATCTTCCAATTCCTTTGAAGCTTTCTCTTTGATGCCACTTCCCACATGATTTACATGAGTAAAATTGATCTTTCTTTCCTGTATTATCATCATGAAACTCCATCTTTCTCTTGTTATATGGGTTAGAAAACTTACTAATGTTGAGATTATTGACCATATTATGAGGTTGATGATTAGTCATAATAAAGATGTCTTGCCTTCCAACTCTCATTTAATTTTTTTTCTCATGAAGAATAACATTCCATTGTCCATCATATTCTCCATTAACATGAATCCTCTTGTTTCCAGCCATTTTCTAAAATCCAAAAAGAATAGTTTGTGAGGAAAAAAACATACAATAAAAACAACATAATCAAGGTAGATTACTTTCAATATCTAACATCTTAGGATTAATCCTAGGTTATTCATGATAGTTATCATAATTCTTTGATTGTAACATATACTTATGCTTAACCTTAGGGACATCCCTAGACATATCTTAGAAATATATCTTAGGATATTAATAAAGTTTTCACATCATAGTTTCCAAAGGTTGAGTAAACCTTCACTCTGATACCAAATGTAGATTCCCAAGCTTGACATACAAGGATATTACATTAATTTTTCAAAATACTTAATATATAATAAAAATAGACGCCCAATGATCGTATTAGTTTAGTGCCTTTGGAAACTTGGAACACAATCTTCTAATCATGGTGAAAGGTCTTCAAAATCTCCCATAAAGATCTTACCCTTTAGTTTTCCAACCTAAAACATTTATATATATCTTGGGGAAAAGGAAACATAAAAAGGGTGAGATTAATTTCTCAATAAGGTTAATCATGGAGAAAATAAAACAATCCATAAACATTTGAATGTAAAAACATGAACATAAAGTTTAAACCTCAAAATATTGAGCAATGACATAAATCATGGAAGTACGTAAGGCATAGATCATAAGGGAATATTAACCATGATAGAATAACATTGTAATAAAACATGTAATTGTGGTAGAAAAATAATCACAAAATATTATTTCAATTGTAGCCAAGTCATTGCTGGCAAGACCATCATAGTGGATGAAGTCCATTACTGAACTCGGTTTACTTGCCATTCCAGCCCAGTATTACTGAGCCGAATTTACTTTTCATTCCCGACATGTCTATCTCATGAGATATAAATATTTACCCAATAAATTGGCGGGAGATACATGTATCACCCACCTCATAATGAAATCATTCTTACATGTGGCACAAAACATAAATCGTTCATCATAACATAACCCAAGAAATAAAATGGGTTTCTTAAATATCATTCCATCATAAAATAATCCGTATAAAAGATCATTTCATCATTAAAAAAACCACATTAATAATAATAATACAATCATAACCCTATTTAAAATCACCATCTTAGATTGAAAATAATTTTGACAAAACACTTGAACTTGGTTCTTGAGGAAAATATCCTTTCTTCTTCGAAAACATTTTCTTTTCTCAAAATGTTGTAAAAATTTAAAAGAAAATATGTTAATTGAAAATAAACAAGAAAACTTGTAAAAATTTATCATGGAAATAAATATTTATGAAAGCATTTAAATCTGTTCATATCATATAAGTTAAAAAAAATTGTCCTCATACTTTTATTGGAAAAGTAAAAAAGCACCTCATATGGTAAACAAAAGAAAGACTCCTTACATACCATGTAATAAAAGTAATAAAGGGTAAAAATGAAATTAATCATAAATATAATAATAGTACACATTTTATGAGAATATTTTTAGAAAACATGGTCATGGATGATAAATATATCCCCAGTAGATACTTACAAATAAACATTCTCGGATAAGATGAGATTGGAAAAGTTATCTCTTACCTTAGGTCTGATTTCATCCGTATGTGTCCCAAACTCTAGTATAGTGAGTTTAAACATATTATTAATATTCAGAAAAACCATAATAATATTTATTATTTCATATGTGATTCACTTATAACTTTATATCACCCATTCATTTGTCAATTCCATGTTAAAGCAATGTTTTTGGAAATAATTGTTTCATTTATCGTATGTGTATAGAATTGTTATTCTTAATATTATTACATAGATCATGATTTAATTACTTTAATAATGTAAAAAATGATTTATATTTAATATATATTTCATATATATATATAATAATAGATAGATAAATGGAATGGAATACACTGTTCATGGAGACGGTAGGCTATACATATGCATGAACGTTGTTTTCGTTTACTTGTTAAATTGATTGGAAGTAAGTAAATAATATATATATATACACACATAAATAAAGTTGCATTATTGTGTCATATATTTCAATATTATTTATTATATATACTTTATAATCATTCTTGAATGGTTTACATGGTGGATAAATCTCATCGCGTCGTGGAGATGACAAGTCGTACGTACGCACGAGCAACAATATCGTTCCCATATTTGTTGAACAGTATTGAAGTGGATGGGGTATAATATCTCAGAATTAATATCATGTTATAATAATAATATATACTTATTATTTCTACCATCATACCCATCCATGTAATGCGGTGAGGAAAAATATATTACACCACGGCATGGAGATGGTAATCTATAAGTACGCACGCATGGTGATTTCATTTTTCATTGGATGAATAGAATGTGAAACATGGTTGTTTCATATTTATAATAAAATATTAGTATATGAGTTATACCAATGCTATTAATTTATAATGAAACAACTAAAGAAGAGTAACTAGAAGAAAAAATAAATTTTAAAGAATTGGTATAAGAGATTATCTCTTCCCCAGCGTGTCTCCTTAAAATTTCTTCTTAGGGCACTAGAGTTGGTCTTTTGAGAAGACCAGAACCTCTAGAATGTAACTAGAGAATTTTAAAATAGAAATGGACAGATTTTGGCTGATCTTGAAGGCATAAAATGAGTTAAAAGGAAAGGGAGGAGGTTCCCTTTTAAAAGAGATGATAGGGGCACTTTAGGAAAGTTCCAAAATATTATTTTATTGTAAATTAAATTTCTATTTGAAATGGACAAAAAATTATTTAATTCTAAGATAATATGATTTTAGTTCAAATAACCATCATCAAATAATTTTTTGACAAGTTTCTAATATTTTTGTATCCTTATATTTTTGGTTTTACCATTATTTTACCCTTTTTAATCTTACCGTGATATCATGTTATTTACACATTTTGGGTTAATGTAATTACCATATCATGTAAAAACAAACCAAAAAAAGTTTTTTATGATATATTTTTACTTATATTAACCATTTTTAATAATAATATAATTTTATAATTTTATATCATTTAATAAACTATTTTATGTTTTAAGTTATGAATTGTGTCCATTTTTTACACTATTCATGCTTTACTTTTTTAAAAATACATAACAACCTGATTCATTAGAGAACAAGGAATTAAACCAAAAATAATATATCTATAGAATCTATAAAATTCTTGGATTACATCAAAATAACCAATTTGCAATTTTTTTAATATTTATAATTTCATTTAATTGAAATTTTTATTAATGAAGCAATCACCCCATCATCCCTGTGTCAAAATTAAATTTATTTATTTAATATCCAAAAATTACAAATAAAATATTACGATGTATAAAATAATTTTATATTTATAATTAATATTTATAGTTGAATAGAACACTTAAATAACCCCATATAAGAATTGTTTTAGTAAAATATATATGTTTAGGTTATATTTTCCTTAACATTAAATTTAATGCAATTAAATGTCATTTTCACTTACAAGTGGCTCCATGGGGTCCCAAAATATACCCAAGGATTTCCATGGTCGGCCATGTATCATAAAAAAGGTTTAGGACACGTTTTAAAGTAATTATAATATTATTTTTTACCCTTATTTATCAGATTTACCTTTTAACTATGGTAAATAAAATATTTATTGAAGTTACTATTCATAATGACTAAAAATAAAAGTTAAATATTTAAACAATTAGGACCTCCTGATTAAAAATATAGAATCCATTATTTAAAATTCAAAATAAATAATTGGAAAAAATTAATTTAAAATCAGTTCCCATTGTCAAAAACAAAAAGTGAGTTTTTAAGAAGTAAAAACTACCAAAATATTGACAGGTGTTTTGTCCAATTTAATTGTGAAATTACTTACAATAGAAAATATAGGATTAAATGGTAAAAATATAATCCAATTAAACTTTAAAACAAATTAAAAAGATAATCTTACTATATAAATAAATTAGATGAAAAGGCAGTTTTAAATTAAAATGCAGTTTTTTTTACTATTCATTAAAATTTGAATTTTGTGAGAAAAATACCAAAATTTCTACAAAAGTAAATTATTATTTCACTATTCTAAAGAATTATTTTATTTTTTTATATTTAACTTATAAAATTGTCAAAAACTATATTTAAAATAGGTGCACCATCAAAAGGCGGTAAAACAACATTTTTTGAAAAATACTTCTTTTATCTGAAAAAATCGTTTTTTCTCATACCATAATCCATAAAATGTGTAAGATGAATATTAATGTTATAAAATTTAAAATTTGGTTAATAATATTCAAAATGACTAGTTTCTATCCCATTAAATAATAATATTTTAATAATTTATAGTTGTTTAGTGAAACTTGATATTGCGTACAATGCAAGCTATTAAGGAAGGTCACACTTGCATGTAATGCAAGCCAAGTCAGTATTGCGTGTAGTGAAAGATTCTTTTGGATTTTTGTATAACATAATCAAAACTTTTTTCATTTATACATTGAGAAAAATATATACTCAGTGTTGCGTGAAATCAATTCTATTAAAAGAATGTGAAATTGTGTGTAACACGAGCCAAAAATAGTGTTGCATATACTACAAGATAATATGGTGTTGTGTATAGATCAAGTTAATCTTGGTGTAGCGTAAAAAACAAGACATTAAAGAAATTATAAATAATATATCTCATAAAATCTTTGGTTGTTGCATGAAATGTCTATGATATGTTTTATAAATGTTTATCTAGGTAGTAGTCATAGATTACATGAGACGATTTTATATAATATGTACAATGTTTTTTCCAATGGACTACAAGATAATTGGACCAGGAAGACTGATGGGGATTCCAGATTACTTATACAAATTATGTTTGTCCAATGGAACATGAGATCCTTGGACTAAGAAGACTGAGGGGACTTCCAGTTTATTTACACAAGACAGCGACAGCATCAGTGTTGATCTTTGAATAGAGGGGATAGACTGTGAGACCTTTCCTAGAGGGTTATTATTTAATGAAGTGATGCTATGATAGAAAAAACAGGTTATACCATGAGAGATTTAATATAATGTTTTTATTTTATTTAATTGATTATATGTGGGACCAAAGGGGTTTGCCTATGATAGCTTTTCCAATGGGTCATTTGTGAATAGTTTAATGATTCTGATGCATCTTCTGAGACAAAGCACAATCTTGGATTTCGCCTTACATGATTGTTTAGATAGTCTTATGAGACATCTATTTTGGTTACATTACATAGGGGTTATTGATATTAGGCTATATCCTAGGGTTACATGATTCGATAGATGAATAATATATGTTAAATGAATGTAATTGAAAACTGTATGATTGTTTAATTTTGATTACATCCTAGTTTATTGCTTCATTCTGGCATATTACCTGCTATATATATTCATTGATTTCTAGTCATAGATATTTTGGTGGCTGCCTACTGGTATTAGTCTCACACACTGTTTGGGACATGATTTTTTACCCAAAAAGATTATATGATTGCAGGTATAGATAGGGGAAAGTGTCTTTATTAATTAAGTACTTAATATTTGTTGGGGATACAGATAATGGGACCAAGCTTAAAATTGAGATGCTATTGGATTTTACTTCATTTCCTTTGTATTGGATTGTATTACATTTACATCTTCGTGAACTATTTTGGATCCTTTCCAAGACACATTGGACATGCATCATTTATATATATATATATATATATATATATATATATTCTCCAATTTTTTATTACTACCAGTCTTCCATTGTTTACTTATGTTATTTTATTATTATTTATGTTGTTTATAATCTAACAATGAGGGAATAGTTTCCCCAATATTAGACCTTGTCCATCGTTACAAGTTGGTAGCCTCTGGAGTTTGGGGAAATGAGCTTGAGGTCATGTGACCAACTGGGTACGGGGCCCCATTGGGTGCACCTCGATCCGAGATATTACAATGTGGTATCATATGAGGTTATTTTCTGGTTTGTCTTACTATTTAGAGACATTATAAAGGGATAAGAAGTAAATGGAGTTCAGTAATTAGTTGTTCCTGAGAGTAGCTATCCCATGTATAGGGTAATCCAAATTTCTGAGAATTGAATTGTAACTTTCAGATTTTGAACTATTATAGTTGATTTGATTTCACCATTGGTTGATGTAGTTGTTTTGTGTTATTATTATTGATATCATTTTGGTTCTATTTTGATTCATCCCAATGAGATTAGGGTATTCCATATCACGCATCATGTAGGAACTTGTTAGAAATCACAATCCATACATTCTTGCCCTAACATTTAGAGAGAATTACTAATTTCATGTTTTAGTGATATATGTCATGATAGATATGTATGTTGTTTTGATAGATGATGTGATATAAATACCTTCTATTTGGATAGGGTATTGGTTTATGTAAAGTTTCATTTTGGAGGATGTCATGCTTTGGTCCCTGAGGTGTTATTGGCCCTCTTGGATCAAAATTTGGTGGATAATGTTTGAACTTTAATTGAATTCTGTGAAGATATGATATGAATAAGGATGAATAATGTTGATTTTTAGGGTGTATGGGCTCCCAAAGATCGGAACATGGCATGCCTTTGGCCAAATTCTATGATGTTATGGGTTCCGAAGAAGTTTTAAAGGATTACTGTCCGAAAAAACCTCAAACACATGTCATGTAACCTATGTACACGTTGTGTAGTTGTTGTCTGTGTGACTGAATATGTGAGCAGATACATGGGGTTGGTAAAATTTTGGTATAATAGTCCATGTAAAGGGAGTACACACTATGCTAAAATCTATTGTGTATCTGAAAGTGTGATTAATGACAAGGGTGGATGGAACTTTGTAGTACACATCATGCCAAGAGTGTGCACTCCATGGAGTGTTTCACCATGAGAGACCATGTAGTTATAGCCATATATAATTACTTGGGAAGGAGGTAATATTCTAGTACATGTTGTGTCTCAAGAGGAACACCCTAAGTGTATGTGTGTTACATGACCTGGATGGTAGAGGTACATGCCCATGTTGAGGCTTAAGGGAACACGTCGTGTAGTGGTTTTAAATTCCATGTAACCCTCTTTTGTAAAATTTGAATGTTTTCCATCTCTTATTCCATTTTCAACTCTTATATTGTAGTAACTGATAATATTGAATTGAGTTGTGTACTTGAACTCAAAGATTCATGCCACCAATATGGGTTCTAGTTGTACGCCAGGTACATGGCGATGATAAGAAACAAGAAATGGTGGATCAGGGACAACCAACAGATCCTCTCGTCATTCCTATATTGGAACCAGCTGTTATACCAGACATATGTGTGGATGCACAGTTCCTTGAAGGCTTTATGAGTATGATGCAAACCTTTTAGGGAGAAACAAATCATGCCCCGATATGGCATAGTGGATGCATGTGTTTTAGCAGTAGGACGACATCGGGATATGGATAGGGAAGAGTTTTAGAGGAACTTATATGATGACTTCTTCCCCGAGACGTTGAGGGATGATCGAGCCTGGGAGTTCATGCCTTTGGATCAAGGTGCTCTTTCAGTGATGTATTACTCTTCTTTCTTTACAGAGCTTCAACACTTTGAACCTACTCTGGGGGGTGACGAGTTATCACTGGCTAGGTGATTTGAAAATGGTATCTAGTACAAATTCAGATCATAGGTGAATGTTTTTAGTTTGACTTTGGTGACTTCTATAGTAAACTAGGCATAGATTACCAAGAGAAATCAGAGTGAGTATGGAGCTACGATCTAGGGTGGTTGAGCACTCAGGGCTAGTACTCCTTCGACTAATAATAGGAAGCACCATAGAGAGACTTTTCGCAGTGATTCCAGTAGCAAGGATGTATCTTCAGGTAGCCAGGTGTGGTTCTTCCAGTGCGAGAAGTGTGGGCACACAAGACTGTAGTGCTTGAGTGACCTAGTTGAGTACCGATCATGCGGAAAGATGGATAATCTTCAGTTTTTTGTAATATGTTCTCACCAAAAGCTAGTGAGAGGGGATTTGTTTTGACTCCATGTACAAAAGTGAGGCCATCAGTTTTTTATCACATAGGGAACTAGAGTTCATTAGGCCATTCAGGATGAGGAGGTGGCCATGGCCATGGAATCTAGATGACAGGTTTTCAGTGATATCAGGGTGGATCAGCTCAAGGTATCCAAGTAGGGTTGCAAGACTAGGGTATAGGTCATATTTTTGTGATGGAATATACCCAGTAGAAGCATGATCTTGGACCCTCTATGGATATAAGTACAATTATAGTTTCTTTGGTTTTAGCTTCTACTCTTTTTGACATAAGGGAATCCCATAGTTTAATTTGGGTGCCATTGTGGAGAGACTTGAGCTATGTATCTTTAATTATGATGATATTATGATTCTAAAAACTCTGTTGGAGAGTAGGAAGGCTAGTGTATGTTAGTTTAAGGAGTTTCCTCTTGAGGTTGGTGGGTGTCTCGTGTTGTGGGACCTCTATGTCTTAGAGATTAAAGGCTTTGATGTCATTATCATAATGGACTGGTTGGTCTCTTGTCTAGCCATTCTATACTTCTATCACCACATGGTGAGTTTCATATCACTAGAAGGAAGAAATTTTCTATACAAGGGTGAATTGAATGTCTAGGTGAGTAGATCCAGACCTGAGCATCATGGGTTGGGAGGAATTACAACACAGATTACTAGTTTATACCTAGATTCCTAGGGGACATAACAGATAGACTTTCATTCAGTGGTGGATCATTTTAGAGATGTCTTTCCACATAACTTTTTGGGTTTACCACTAGATCGAATGGTGGATTTCTTTATTTATCTTGTGCCAGGAGTGACACCAGTTTCCATTCCTCCAAATAGGATAGCTACATTAGAATTACAGGAGCTCACAAAGTAGTTAGAGGAGTTTTAGGAAAAGTATTTCATACAACCCAGTACTTCTCCTTGGGGTTCAATTATCCTTTTTAGGAAGAAGTCATATAGTAAACTCAAGCTTTATGTGGATTTTTGGAAGCTGAACAAGTTGATGGTCATGAATCGATATCCCATACTGAGGATTGATGAACTTTTTGATTAGCTTGGTGGATCCCAGGTGTACTTGAAGTCTGAATTAAGATACGTTTGTCATCAGTTGCACATTAGACCATCAGATATACATCTTATATAATTTCAGTTTAGGTATGTTCTATACAAGAATTTGGTTATGCTGTTTGGTCACATGAACACACTGGCAGTTTTCATGGAACTGATGAACCGAGTGTTCCATTCCTACTTGGTTTCATTTTTGATAGTCTTCATGGATGATAACTTGGTGTATACTCACACTCATCACAACCATGTCATCCATCTTGATATTTTGTTGAGTACACTGAGAGAGAATTAGTTATATGCTATGTTCCAAAAAAATTCACTTTTGGATGGATCAGGTTCACTTCTTGGGTCAGGTAATCTTGGAGACAGGAGTATCAATAGACTTAGAGATGGTTAGAGATGTAGTTTCTTGGGAGTATCCAAAGATCATCTTAAAGGTGTTATTTTTTGGGGGTATGGAAATTTACAACAGATGCTATAGTCTGGAATATTCATGCTTAGCAGTGCTACTAACTAGCTTGACTAACAAAGTTGCAATGTACATGTGGATAGATTTCTGCATTTTAGCCTTTCAAGAGCTGAAAGGGAGGATGAATTCATCATTGATAAAGATTTTTTTAGAACCAGGAAAGAGTTACCCCATTTACTATGACGCATCATGTATCTGACTAGGATTTGTACTTATGCAGGTGGAAGGAGTCATTGTGTATGATTCTTGGTAGTTGAGGCCACATGAGAGGAATTACCCAATATATGATCTAGATTTTTCGGTAGTCATTCATGCTTTATGCTTTTGGAGATATTAATTACTGGGAGAGTGTTTTTTGGTATAAACATACAACAAAAGATGCAATTATGAATTTAATCAACAAGATCTAAATTTGAGATATTAAAGGTGGGTTGAGTACCTTCAGTCTTTTGACTTTGAGCTTTCCTACACTCCTAGGAAAGGCAATGCAGTGGCTAATTCATTGTGCATGAGGACTCAGATGTAGGAAGACCAGGAGTCCAGCTGTGAGTGGAAGATTATATCTATATTCTTTGATATGAATTTGGAGATGCCCAAAAAAATAGGGGAAGACATTTTTGTCTTCTATCATTGTTACATCTACTATTCTATATTCAGTGACAATGAGATTTCTATCTGATTATGAAGGCATAGTCTTATGAGAGAGTGTGTCAGGTGAGGACCCTACCCCTAGTTGGATCGTAGGCGAGGATGTTTTTTTTCATTTTTATGGGTATGTATGGGTATCATAAGACATACATGAGGATTTGATGTGAGATTTTCATGCCTCGGTATGGAAAGCTCATTCTGGTGTTACCAAGATGTATCAATATTTACATCTTCAGTATTGGTGGCCAGGTATAAAGAGAGGTGTAGCTGGTTTTGTTGTGAGATATTCCACTTTCACGAGGTAAAGTTGGAGAATCAGTGTCCAGTCTGGCTATTATAGAAGTTACACATTGTTGAGTCGAAGTGGAATGTTGTCATGATGGATTTTGTGACTGGTTTACCGAGGTCGCATTGAGGGGATGTTGCAGTTTTGGTGATTATTGACAGGCTCACAAAGGTTGCACATTTTCTTCTGATTAAGGAAACCTTTAGTGTTGATGAGTTTTGAAGGTTTTACATCCTAGAGATAATACATTTTCATAGGGTTTTACACTCTATAATTTCAGACAGGGAGGCACTATTACTTATCTTGTCTGGCAGGGACTACAAATGGCTTTGGGTACACAGGTAATCTGAGTATAACTTACCATCCCTATATAGATGTCTAGTCCAAGTGCACAATTCATGTTTTAGAGGACATGCTTTGGGTATGGATCCTAGATTTTGGGGTCTCTTGGGAGAGACACATACCCTTAGTGGTGTTTTCCTAAAATAATAGTTTTTAGTAAATGATTCGTATGGAAATTTACGAGGCTTTGTATGCTAGGCCATGAAGATCAACCCTATATTGGTTGCAGGAAGGAGAGGTAGTTATGGTGAGATCTCATCTTGTCCGGGAGATCATTAAGAAGGTTCAGTTCATTCAAAATAGGATGGATACTACACAATATCACAAAAAAAATTATATTGATTGAAAAATATAACCTTTGGAGTTCGAGTTTGGAGATTAGGTTTCCCTATGTGTCACACCGAGGGTGGGACATATAAGGATTATGAAATAAGGGAAGCTTTCATCAAGATATGTTGTGTCGTTTGATGTTTTGTAGAGAGTTAGGATTGTTTCATATATGTTGTAGTTACTACATATGTATCAGGCTATGCATGACGTCTTTCATGTTTCCCAGCTACGACATTACTTTTCATACATGTCTTATTCTTTTCAACATGAGGATGTTGAGTTGGAGGGGGATGCATCCTTTTAAGAGCACCCAATTTGGATTGTGTATCGCAACACAAAGGCTCTCCATGGAAGGTATGTTCCACAGGTATGGTTGCTATGGCAGCATGGTTTTGTGTAGGATGGTACTTGGGAGAGGGAGGCTGGTGTGTGATTGTCGTGGATGTAGTTTTTCATAGATTCTTCTTCACCACCCTTGGAGGGGAAATTTGAGGATGAATTGCATTAAGGGGGAATTTGGTAAGAACCCAGATCTTCTTTTCATGTATGGATGTTGATTTTGGATTTTTTTAGAAAAAATGAATAAAATTGGATTTTCTAGGTACACACCATGTACTTCGGAGTACACATCTTGTACCCATCTTTCCACGTAGAGTTGTGTTTTGACCAGGTAACAGCCGAGTACATGGTTGTGTGATGACCTAGAAGGCCTACTTAAGTCAAGGATCGGTTGAGGCTACTACATGGAGTATAGTACTAATGAACACACTGTGTAGTTTTATTTTTATTTGATATATCGTAGGGGGTCTCATCTCATATCCGAAAATACCTTCTTCTGGTTGTGGTTTGTACAGGAGCACAATGAAGTTTGATCTCCCGATTCTCTGTCCAAACTCCGATTGAGACATCGTCAGGTGCATTGGAATCCCATCAGGGAGTTCTAAAACCCTATTGATCCTTTCATCCTGATTTATCCTCTCTTGTGAGTTATTAAAGGTTAGTAATTTTCACCTTTTTGTATATCTACACTGATATAGGCCAATTCAAGGGATGGAATTCATGTATAGAAATCGTACGACATAGAGTTAGGTGGTTTGTTCATTTCATTGCATGTCTATTGATTATATATGCTAAAGGTTTTGCATACCCATGTTTTGGATAATTCGTGATTTTGGAATTAAACCATGTTATTACCTCCTAAGGTTTTTTGATTTATAATGGGTTGTTTCTTATGAGTAATCATAGATACATTGTTTATGAGACACTCCATGGGTGTGTTTCCGTTGTTGATTGTTTATGGTCATTTGGTCTAGGATTCCTGCTAGGCTTTCCCGGTTGCCAGGTATTATTGTTCTATGATGGACTTTGTGATTATATGAAATGCTTGTGATATGTTTTGTGAATATATATATATATATATATATATCCATTTAGTAGTTATAGATTACTTGATATGCTTTGTTATAATATGCACACATTTTTTTCTAATGTACCATGAGAGCCTTGGACCTGGAAGACAAAGAGGGATTCCAGATTACTTATATGTATTATGTTTTTACAATGGACCATGACATCCTTGGACTATGAAGGCTGAGGGGATTTCCAAATTATTTACACCAGACCATGAGAGCCTTGGTGTTGATCTTTAACCAAAGGGGTAAGACCATGAGAGCATTTCTAGAGGGTCATTATTTAATAAAGTGATGTTATACGGGACCAAAGGGGTTAGACTGTTAGAGCTTTCCCAAAGGGTTATTATTTTATTTAATTTATTCTATGTGGTACAAAGGTGTTATACAATGAGAGATTTCCTAGAGGGTCATTTTTGGATCGTTTAATGATTGTGACGTGTCTGTAAATCCAAAACACAAGCTTTAATTCAACCTTAATTGATTATTTAGATGGTCTTATGAGATTTCTTTTTGGGTTACTTTACCCGAGGGTTATAGATCTTAGGCTATATCCTAGGGTTAAATGATTCAATTTATGAATATTAAATTTTAAATGAATGTAGTTGAAAACTCTAAGATTTTTTACTTTTGAGTACTTCCAAGTTTATTGCTTTATTATTTCATATTATGTTATATATATATATTCCCTAATAGTTAGGCATAAATATTTTGGTGGTTTCTTACAAGGATTCATCTCATACCCTATTTGAGTCATACTTTTGGACCAAAATATATTATATGATTGCAGGTATAGAAAAGGGCAAGTGCCCTTCTTTATCAGGTACTTGATTTCTATTAGATATGGAGAGCATGGGACCAAGCTCAATATTTCGAAGCTATTGGAGTTTACAAAATTTTCCTTTATATTGGATTGTATTGTATTTCAAACTTTGGGACCTATTTTGGATTCTTTCTTAGAAACATGTTACATGCATCATTTTTATATATATACTCCATTCGTTTTATTACTATCAGTCTTCCGTTGTTTACTTCAGTTGTTTTATTATTATTATTTCAGTGTATACTCTTCCAATGAGGTCATAGTTTCTACATTATCATACCTTGGCCCCCACTTATAGTCCAAAGCATCTGGAATTTGGGTAAATCCAATTGAGGTCATGTGACCAACTGGGTATGGGGAACTATTAGGGGGTACCTAGATCGAGGACATTATAGAAACATCCCATAAGTTTTAGTACGTATAGTGTAAGTGGTTTTTCAAAAACATACATCCTTGTATGGATACTACAAGTGAAATTGATTTTCCTATAGATGTACCTAGGAGTAACAACTCTGATAGGGGTTTTGAGTCTGACTTGGGGAAACCTAGTACAAGAAAACATTCTTTAATTTTCACCAGGTTTGACGCTCCTAGGATTTATTCTTTGGTAATTCATAAGATTATTAAGAATCATTATTAAGTGAACAAAAAATCCCATAAAAATATATGTTAGGAAACAGATAATGGATAACCTATATTGAAACCCAGGGAGTCACAAGTTAGGATATTATTTTCTTTTACAAGATTATCCTTTTATGATTAATGTTTTTTATATGATTATTAGCTAAGTAATCATTCCCCATAATTGCACTTTATTTTTATTGGTTAATGTAGGTAAATATAATAACATGTGCCAAAATTCAATATGATATGAAATTTGATGATTTATCTAATGATGTTACAAATATTATAGGAACGGGTGCTCAAAACTTTATGACAGTACTGGCTCAGTTGGCTCATGTTATGAATAATAACTTTAATCATGTGGAATTCCCTTCTTCTACAAGGAGGGATAAAGTTGTATTTGAATCCATAATATGGAAAAGGCATCCCATGTTCAGTAGATCTTATTATCCCCTCCTTGAAGAACAATTTATTAACTCTATTAAAAATATATTCTCTATTATACAGTGCTCAGAAGAAGGGAGATTTTTATTGGTAGTGTATTGTTTTGATGGTGCAGTTGATCAGTGGTGGATACTGATCAAAAATATGAATTCCAAGGAGGAAATTGTTTCCATGGATTGGGAGGAATTCAAGAAAATGTTTTTCAATAAATACATTACCCAAACCCTCCATCTTGAGATGGAAAGATAATTACTTGGACTTGAGTAGAAGGAATATGAGTCTATCGAGGTGTATGAAGGCAACATTACAAGGCTTGCAAGATACACCTCTTTCTTTTTTGTGAACACTAAAATCAAGGTGGGTCGCTTCTTTATAATACTAAATATGAGTCTAGGAATAGAATTGGTGATTTGAGACTTTGATAGCTATGAGGAGATTGTTCATTTTTTCTTTAAGGTTCAAATAGATATTAGAGACTCTCATTAGTCTCATGGGACCATTGAAAAAAAGTGGAAAATGGGGTCTACTTAGGGAGGATTAGCAAATAAATCCCATGATGGAAAGAAGACCGAACATCCCATGTGTCAAAATTGTGGAAATAATCATCATGGGAACTATATAATGGGAATTATGAATTACTTCAAATGTGGAAGAATGGGACATCTAGATAAGAACATCGAAAGGGATATGAGTAATTCCAGTAATGTGGAAGAAGAAAGGAAGGTTCATACCAACACTCAGCTAGTAGTGTGGTGTTTTAACTATAAATATCATGGGAATTATGTAAACCATTTCCCTAAGACAAGGATTTTTAGAGGCAATCAACAAAACCCACCAAGGAAATATATAAGGTCTTATACCATAACTACTGCTAAGGTGGTTCTAGAAAATGATGTGGTGATAGGTAAAATGGTAATTCATTCAATAATAGTTAACATACAATTTGATTCAGGTTCTATGAATTCTTTCATATCTTACATTTTTAGTAGAATTATTCAAACACCACCTCAAAATATGGAGGTTATGCTTTTTGTGAGTGCAGAGAATGAGGAAATTATTACATCCAAAGTTTATTACTCCTCCCTGGTAAATGTTTACAGACTGAACCTCCCAAAAAATATTTGCATACTCCCTTTGGTAGATTTATATGATTTTTTAGCATGGATTGGCTATCATTATATAAATATACCATCAAATTTTGGAAAAGGGAGATCACCCTTTGCATCCCAAGGCATCCTCCAATCTTGTACATGTGTAAGGGGGAAGATTAATCTCTTTTAGAATCATCATATCATGTGTGTACATTGTTACCATATGAGAAAGCATCTCAAATTACATATACAAATAATAGAATCATGCATGAAGAAATTACCATTGTAAGGGACTAATATAATGTGTTCCCTGAAGATTTTTCTGGTCTTCCTCCCGACCGAGAGGTTGATCTCGTAATCAAGCGTCTTCCCTTATCTATTCTTATATCAAATAAACCTTATAGAATGGACACTATTAGGCCGGGAGTGATGAGGAGAAGTTATAGGATAATCTAGAGAAGGGTTTTATCCACCCAAGTGATTCACCATGGGGTTCAACTGTCTCCTTCATTAAGAAGAATGATGAAACAATGCACCCCTTCATTTATTATCATAAACTCAATAAAATTACAATAAATAACAATTATCCCATGCCTCGAATAGATGACTTGTTCAATCAGCTACGTGGGTCTAGTTTTTTCTCAAAGGTGGAGCTTTAGTTGGGATATCACCAATTAGAGGTAAGGAAGGATGATATTCCCAAGATTTCCTTTTGAACAAGGTATGGACACTATGAGTTCATAGTGAATCCATTCTAAATCACTAATGCTCTCGCAATTTTCATTAGTTAAATGAAGGGAGATTTTTTTTGAAAAGTATAGTAAATGTGAGTTCAGGATGAAGGAAGTATCATTCTTGGAGAATTTTATCACTATAAAAGAGATATTTATAGTCCCTTATAAGACAAAGGCAATTGAATAATGGACTATGCAAACAGTTGTAACGAAGATCCAAATCTTTCTCGGTCATGCTTGGTATTACCGATTATTTTTGAAGAACATATCATAATTTTTAAACCAAATAACCAAGTTCACATGGAAGGGAGTGAAGTTTTTATGGAATCTAGATTTTGAGGAAATCATTAAGGAGCTAAAAAATAGGCATATCACTATTCCAGTACTCACACTCCAGATAAGTGGAGAACTCTTTGTGGAGTACATTAATGCTTTAAAGAAAGACTTAGGTTGTGTAGTGATGCAAAATGATAAAGTGATATCCAATGCCTCATGGTAGATGAAAAACATGATAAAAACTATCTCATTCATGATCTAGAGATGGAAGTTATGATCTATGAATTAAAAATACGATGATGTTATCTTTATGGGGAGAAGTTTGAGTTATTTATTGATAACAAGTGTCTCAAATATATATTCACACAGGAGGATATTAATATACAATAGAAAATATGGTTAGATATCATCAAATATTATGATTGACCAATCCCCTACCATCCAAATAAGGAAAATAATGCAACAGATGGTCTAAGTAGGAAGGATCCTTCATCTTTATCAATGATGATAATAGAGATGGATTCAATCTTATTAGACATACAAAGGATGTGTATGGGAATCATTAAGGGAGGAATGCCATTAATCCTTTCACAAATGATTTCTCAACTATCCTTCAGGTAGAAAATAATGGATGCTCAGAGAAATGATATGGAAATTCAGAAAATGGTTAAAGTTTTTAGAAACGGGATATCATATGAGTTCAAGATTGAAAAGGATGGAGTGATGAGATTTGGGTCATGACTATGTGTACCATATGGTACAGAGATGTAAAAGGATATTTTTAATGACGCACAAATCTCAACATTATCTATTCACTTAGGGAGCACAAATATATATCGAGATCTTCAAAAGAACTATTGGTGGGACCATATAAAGAACGAGATTTCTGAATATACATTAAAGTTCCCAATATATAAAAATTTTAATGCTAAAAGAAAAAAACTAAGGGGATGATGAAACCACTACCCATACCAGCATGGAAGTGGGAGAACATTACCATTTAATTTTTCATTGGACTTCTAAATAAATCCAGAGGAAACAATGTTATATGGGTCATTACAAATTGTCTTACAAGGAAAACTCACTTTATCACAATTATAGAGGATGTCTCATTGGATCTAATTGGAAGGATATATATCAAGTAATTGGTAAGGATTCATGGAGTAAAACTATCAATTGTATCCAACTGAGATATGAGATTCACATTGATGTTCTAGAAAAGTATTCATCATTCTATAAGCACTCAGATGAACATCAGGTTGCCTATCATCCTCAAACTAAGGGCTAATATGAACAAACTATTCAGAAATTGAAAGACATGTTGAGAAAATATTTTATGGACTTAAAAATAGGATGGGACCAACATGTGCCTCTGGTTGAGTTCTCCTACAATAATAGTTTCCACTCCATCATCTTAATGAATCCATATGAATCCTTATATTAGAAAACATGCAGAACACCCTTATGTTGGGATGAATTCAGTGAACGTAAGATTATAGGACCTTAAATGGTTGAAGAAGTGGTGAAGAAGTTGAAAACCATTAATTATCACATCAAGGCATCCCAAAGTCGACAGAAGAGTTATGAAAACAATTGTTGATGGGACCTTGAGTCTAAGGTCAGAGACATGGTATTCCTCGACATATATCCATGGAATAAGGTCATAATATTTGGGAAGAAAGGAAAGAGAAGTAATAGGTATGTCGACCCCTTGTAGAATTTTGATCATGTTAGATATGTGGCCTATATAGACTATCAATACCACCTACCATGTCTAATGTACATGATGTATTCCACATATCCCTCTTAAGAAAGTAAATACCAGATCCTTTACATACACTAACTTCAGAGGTGGTACTGTTGGATAATGATCTTTCTTATGAGGAGTAACCAGTGTAGATCATGGATTTTAGAGATAATGTTCTATGAATAAAGAATAATCACTTGTTCAAAGTACTATGGAGAAACCATAAGTACCAAGAGTCAACATGGAAACTAGAGTGAGTGGTGAAGGAAATGTATCGACCCCTGTTTTCAACATCAAATGTAAAACCAAATTTTGAGGGAAAATTTTCTTAATGGGGGAAGAATGTCACAAACTAAATATTTATTAGTGGAGCTTACTTTATTAAATTATATCATATAGTATAATAACATAAAACCACATTAATAATACAATAAAAACTTTATAAATGATGAATGAATAAAATAAATGGTATTTATAGAAGCTAAAGAACCTATACCAATGAAATATTAACATGACCTTTGGAATAGTAATGTGAATCTTATGAATAGTAAACTGTCAAATTGAATAGTGACCTCTCCAATTAAAGTATAAATAAAATTTATCCAAGTGCCAATTTTATATAATTATATCATAGTATAAGTAAATATGTATTTTAAAATTTATTAACTGTTGATATTTTTTACGTCAAAAATATGTAATTAAAATTTTATGAATAATTTAATAATTTAAAAGAAAGTTTATTTTTGTAAAATTTATTCACATTTTTTTGATGTCTTGTGATTATATGATAAATTTATTATACATCTTATAATTTTTCAAAGAGTTATAAAAGAAGTTATAATTTTAAAATTGGTATTTTCCAAGTAAATGATGCTTTTAGTTAAAAATTAAATTTATCATATTAGGATATTATTTTCATAAATTGGATATCATTTTTGAATTCTAAATTCTGAAAAATGGTTATGGTGAATTTTTTGTGTTTTTCAGAAATACTTGAATTTTTGGTCAATAGTAAAATACGTTAATTTATGATAAATGATAAATACATGAATTATGAATTCATAGATGATGTATGGATGATTTAGGAACCTTTAGTTAATCTTGAATGTTATAATTACTTTTTTAGTACTCATTAATCATCATTATTTATTTTCTTTTGAAAAAAAATAAACCAAAGAATTAAATAATGAGAAAACACTCATCACCTCCGCTATAAATACCACCCCTCAAACCCTCTTCTCCTTACACTTATCCCACCTTATTTCTTGTCCAAATTTGGATTAAATATCTTCCCATGACCCCCCCCCCCCACACACACACATGTCCAGTATCTCTTGGTCTCATCAAAAGTCCAAAACCTCTTCTATAAGGAGGTTCTCATAGAGGATAAATTCAAGAGGTAAATTCCTCTTTTCGATTCTTTTATTTCCATTTCATGTTTCTTTATTTTTTTCACTCCTACATTCCCCTAATACAAATGGAATGATAAATCCAGTACCTTAAATATACTATAATCTTGTTATGATAATGGAATAAATCATCATCATCTCTCCTTCTCTCTTATTTTATACTAAAAATTAAAACATCATCTTAAATGTGTTAATTTAGTACATTCATGGACGACGAAGTTTTCAATTTACTTTACACTCTCCAATGGATGGTCATGAAAACATTTTTAATGTTGTAAAATATTATAATGTATGTATTATATATTATTTAAGCTTCTAGAATAATTTTTAACCCATGATATAAATTTATAAAACAAAATGAGTTCATCGTAATAAAAAACAACCAATTAATCCAGACGGTTATTATTAAAGCCTTATACAATGATTCATCCTCACTCCAATTAACCAAATGAATTTTATAAACATTTAATATTATTTATTTTCACTAATAACATACAACTTCAATTCTGGAAAAACCATCCTCATCTTACATGATTATTCGTACATGTATATAAGTAAACCATTTATAAAAACCATGGAAACCAACGCTCCCAAACAATGAAATTGAATATATTAACCCATCAAAAAGGAAAAAATGAACATAATTAAGTTATAATAAAAAATCATGTAGAAGAGGTTATTTAATTATTAATTAATTAATATAATTTGATTATCTAGGATATTAAGATCAAGGGAAGAATACCTTCACACTTAAGGTATTGGATTCTACCCGAACCACCATTATTCCTTCAGGTTACACTTTCTCTCTTTTCACCAAATTGAAAATATATTTAATTTTATGGAAATATTTTAAATTTTATTTCTATGTTCCAAAATAATGTATCCATATCCTCCCATCCTTTTTTTATGGATATGCATGTTTTTTAAAAGGTTCCCTACTCAATTCTTCACCATAAGCAAGCCTGAATTAAGGGATCTTCCAAAATTCATACCCATTTTAAAGTGAACTCTATAATATATTTTGAGCCAATAAATAATTTCTAAAATAACTATTTTTATTATGAAATCCTTCTTGGTTCACTAATACTTTTATATAAATTATTATGATGTATTCTATTTTAAAATCTATTTAATATTTTCCATAAACTGTACTAAAATGTTTTAATTTTAAAGATTCTTAAATATACTTTTTACATGTTATAACATTAGTTTGATAAAACTTATCATGATATATACCTATTTTACCTTATTAATTTACATTTATTATTTAAATCCTTTCCTTCATGGACTCCATTATGATACTTCTTTATGTAATTCCTTTTTTACATTATAATGATACCCAATTCTTACCATGGGTAACCCATATGTTTATGATTGATTCCTTATATATGATTCTTCATGTTTCACTCATATTAATGAACATGTTTTTATGGGTTCTAAAAGATAGAATTATAAATAATTGGTTAAATATTAGTCTCATGAAAAATTTTGTGCAATGGTCTTGGTGGTTAGCCTTGACTCATGCTCTATGTGTAACAGTCATGGTGATTATCCTTGAATAGTGATCCTCTATGTGCAATGAGCCTTGAATTGTGATAAAGTCAAGTTTTATTTTTCTTCCACATTACTATGATTCCATAACTTTATGATCCCATTTTTTATATTTTATTATTCCTTATATCATGTTCCATTCATTTTATATCATTATGTCACTCCTTATAACCCATGTGCTAAGATTTATTATTATGATTATTCCCTTAGTGGAGTTTTTAGATCAGCCCTTTGTTATTGTAATCCTCCAGTTATCCTATGAAGATGTATGAGCATACTGGAAGTTACGATCTCAATATGGATATTAAATAAATTTTGTTTTTTTATGTTTAATTCTATACCTAATCTTCTAAGAAACTATACTTTTCAATGATTAGATTTTAATTTGATATTTAATTATAATTAAAATCATATAATGATATGCGTACAAGTATAGGGTTTCTATACTAACCCTTACTAACAATATGATCCCACACATTCTTATGTTTCCTTTCAGTAGGAAAAGAAGATATATTTTATGTATGATGTGTCTAATAAGGGTGTTAGTCAAAAAGATACGAGTAGGAGATAATGTATCTCACTTATGTACCAGTGTTTCTATTTTCATGTTTCCAAAGTCACTAAACTAATAGTGTCCTTAGGTGTCATTTTTTGTAATGTATTCTATTTTACAAAAAAATGATTTAATGTCTATGTATGAGAAGTGAGAGTCACTATAGTTGGTATTGGAGAGAAAGATTAGTTATCCTTTGGAAAAAAAAAGATTAAAAACCCCTTAGGGATATCCCCAAGGACTTGTCTCTAAGGATATGCCTAAGGATGAGTCAAAGTGTAGGAAAATTTCCATGAATTTTGGTAAAGGATAGAGTGAGTGGTATCCTAGAAATACATCCCTCATTGTATACTACAAGTGAATGTAGCTCTATCAGAGATGTATATAGGGGTAACAACCCAAAAAACTCTGTATCGAGATAGACTCGATAAATAACGTGTGCATGAAAATAGTTCTTACTTCAATCCTCCCTTGATATTTGTATGGGATATTCTTTGGGAATTCAGATATAATTCAAAAATAATAATTAAGTATTTAAATAGCTGTTATCTATGAATAACCTGGGATTAACCTAAGGTGTCATAGTTTAAAGAAGGTATAATAATTCAGAAATCATATAAGTAATTCTTTGATTATGTGGTTCCCCACTATGATATTGGTTTCTTACTCTATTATTTTTGGTTTTAGTCAATGGATGGAACCTAAAGGAAGTGTGTTAGTGATGAATGTGATGGGAAATGAAAATATTTTTCTCATGAGAATCCAAATACTATGGGGTGAAAAATGAAAAATATCATTTCCATTCATACAAAATTCTCTCAAGCTATGAATCATGGTAGACTTCCAAATGAGCAATATATGGAACAAAATTATTTTGATCCCTTTGTTAGGAAGTGTCCACATTCATTCAGTGGGTATTCTTATCAACTAATTTTTGAAAAATGGATCAGTATCACTGAAATGATATTCTTTATTATCCAGTGACTAGAACATGAGAAATACATTCTGGATATTTATCTGTTATAAAGATAAGCATATCAGTTGTGGAATGTAATCAATAATACAAGGCAATACGATGAAATTGAATCCATGGATTAGGATGAGTTGAAGAGAATATTTTTCATAATTAATTTCCTCATATTCATCATACAGACATAGAGAAATAGTTCATTGATTTAAAGAAAAGGGGTGAGGATTCTGTTGTTACCTATGAGGAAAATTCTACTAGTCTTTTGAGGTATATTTCTAGTACTATCATCCAACATGAAAGTAAAGTTGATAGGTTAATTAGTGTATTAAATCAAAGTCTCATTAGGGTATTATCCATAAGAGAATTTAGTACATATGATGATATTTTGAGTTGTGAAATCAAGGTTTAAATGGAGGTTAGAGTAAAGAATCAATCTCATGGTTTTGACAAGAAATGTTATATGGAGTTAAAAGGAGAATATAAAAAACATGGGGAGAGGAATATTATATTTTCCTTATGCTCTATGTGTGGGAAGAATCATGGATGAAAATGTATGAAGGGGTCTAATAAATATTTTAAGTATTTAAGGGAAGGTCATCATGAATTTTATTTCCAATGTGATTGGAATAAGTTATCTAACATGCAAATAAAGAGAAGACTGCATAGAAGTCACATACCCCCCTTCAGTTCTACCGGTGTAAAGAGAATGGGAGTTATTCTAACCAGTTCCTGAACCAAAAGGTTAATTATGATTATTGATATCAAAAACCTCTTATGATGAGGAATATAGGTAATTCTCATGAAATATCTATTTATAACAAGTGGTGTGATAATTATGTCATGAAAGGTACCCTTACCATCTAATCTAGAACATATAATGTCTTATTTTATTATGGATCATCCAACTCTTTCATATATAAATAATTTTATAAGGGTATTAAGATTCCACTAAAAAAATTAAAAGTTTAATTAGTAGTACAAACCCCTAATGGTATGATTATTGCATCTGAAGTGTGTGATTCCTCTCCAGTTGATGTTTGTGGGAATGCACTTCTTGCAAATCTTATAATTATTCCCACTACTAGAAATGGGATCTAAGACAATAGATAAAGACTCATGGATTAGAAAATCCATGGGTGTAGAGAATTTTTTTTTAAATTTATACCCACAGTTTTTTTAAAACCTGTGGGTATAGACCATTACATATTCAGCCTCGCTCAGGCCCGCTCATCCTATCACCCTTCGATGAGCCCTAATATCCCCTCCTATTAGCCCTAGAATCCACATACACCCCTCCCCTCCCCTCCCAACCTCCACGTAAACCATGAACTCTCAACCTCTACATCCTCCTCAACCTCCCATCCCATGATTCATAGCCCATGCCTCCATCCCTCCACCTTGACGTCCTGGCCTCCACCTCATATCCCTCAAATCCTTCCCTACATCTTCCTTCCTTTGCATTTGTGTCTGTGTCTTTTTCCACCAATTCCTCTGCCTACATGCCTTTTACTCCCTACCTCTACCTCCCTACCACTACCTCCACCTCTTCCTCTACCTCCACCTTAGCTCCCTACCTTACATATCCATAAACACTAATTTACATGGTTCTCCTCGATTACCAACCAACTCATGCTTCCCATTCCATTTCATTATAGATTCTATGACTGTTTGGTCATACCACTACCATAGACTAGTTAAAACCTACTCATTCCAGTTTTTAGTGGTCTCAATATTCATGACTTTATCAGAGGTAAGTTCTCTTCAAATCTGTTGATTTTCCCCTAATTTTAAATTGTGTTTCAAATCTCAAATATGAACTATGGAATTTCATTTTAATGTTTCTTTAGACCATAAAATTGTTGTTAATATCTTTATTTGTTCTATAATACCCCTCTACAATCCCTAGATTCTATTATGAGGCCTATGGTAAATGTATCTAATATCAAACATTCAATTTGAGGTATTTTTTCATTCTATTAATCTATCTTGGTCGAATTTTACTATGTTATTCTTAAATCATTTTTCTAATTTCAAATCGACCAACTACTTTCTCATTATCTGAACTTTTATCTTATTTACATCCTATTACAAGTAAATGTTTCAAAATAATTGTATTTATATATTGATAGCATCCTACTTAATTCTGTTTTAATAATCCTATGTTTGAAGTATGTTTTTATGACTAAAGATATTAAATCCGAAAATTACCACTAGTGTTACTACTGGTGTTTATGTTTCTTCCATTTTTTTCACTGCTACATGCAATTCAATTTCATATTACTCCTTCTATATTCCTATCACGGTTGATCAAGATTATATTCCAATAAAATTATTTTACATACTGGATTTTCTACTAATTATTTCATACTCATTTGATATGAAGAGTTAATTTTTTACATTTGGAAAGACATCCACATGCACTAAATTGATATAGAACTCTTAAACTTCCTCAACAAGCAGTTTTATATTTTGGGATATTACATCAGCAGCATTTTATTATTGATAACATGGATGGTTTCTATAGATCCATATCAATACTTCCCATGACTTGACTAAATTGGTATTAATTTTTCTTCACTATATATATACCTCCAACTCAGCATCGATGTAATTTATTTATTACACTTTATTTTTTATTTTATCTTTGGTATTCCATGTTTTTCGTTCATATTTTATTCTACTAACAGATGTATGTTTATTATTTAATATGTATTATATCATTTTTGTAGAGAATTATGATGATGAGTTTTTTTCTTCAATTGATGTATATTTATTATTAAAAGTTTTATATTATTATTTCTAAAACTAATAGATATTATATGATTATGTGTTTGATGTATGTTTGATTGATACATATGACATGTAACAACTATTAAAGAACATTTTTGTATAGATTTCAATTTGATGATCATAAAGAGATACAACAAATCATTACAATAAATACATATTAGATTATATATAATGTTACAATTGATTATACACTATCATTTAATACTGTTAACTATTATACATTTCCAATTTATTGTTCATTATATTATTATACACTATCAGCTTTTTTGAAGATTGGGTAATTTTAATATTTATTAATTTCAATGGTAGACTTGGTCATTTATTTTTCTAGATGTGATTGATAATAAATCATATAATTTTATTTTTTATTACTTCATTGATTTATTATCTATCATATCTACACAAATGTATAGGAATAAATGGGGATTTCCTTCATCTATTAGTTATCCCATCTACTATTACATCTCACTGAAATTTTTAGGAATATACCCAATCTTGGGTTTTACCCAAGTACTTTCTCTTATAAATACATATTTCAAATTCAAAACCCAATGAACTAAAATGAATGATTATTGGTTTCTCTTAATAGATTAGTTGTTTTCATTATAATTTTTTTTATAATTGAAATGTCGTTACACTTTATATGTTTTGAAATACATTGTCCTTATTACATGTTTAAAAATTGATTTCTTATTATACTCCCAATCTGAATTCCATGTAGCCTACTATTTCATGTTATTTTTTTTCATTTTTGAGTATCATTAAGTTAATTTTTTCAATAGAATTTTTTATTGGTGGGTTCTGTTCTATAATATTCTTAATAATTTTTTCAATTTTAGGGACCCATGTTATTGGGAACTCATATTTTGTCATGTTAATAAAATGATTAAAGGATTAGTGTTTTCATTATCATGTGTTTTCATTATGATGGATCAACTTATGTGATATTTTTGGTTTCATAGTCACTATTAATTTCATTTTCAATCACTACAAATGAACCCTAACTCTTTTAGGTTTTTTTCAGTAGATTCGTGATGTTTAGATATCTTGGGTACCATTGAGTTTGGTTATTGGAACCTCTATCAAGGGAAGTGGGTTTTCCAGTGGTTTCATGTATGTGTTTTTCCATTTCAATTCATTGCCTCATTTTAAATTTAACTATTTGGGGGTTTTTAGTTTTCAATGATTTTATAGAGTTCGAACCTACTGTGGTGGTTTTGTGTTGTCATTTCCAAAGGCAACTTTCACATGTATGCATAGGTAAGGAAATACATATATATTTTCTCCCCACATATTTATATTAACTCATGGCCATATGAATATATATATTGGGGATAGGTTTTCTTTTGCATATATATGAAAAATTCATACGTGTGTAAGGTAAAGGGGTATATTAAAGTTTAAGAAAATATATAAGAATCCCCTTGTACATATTTGGATAGGAAAATTGGTACATAGGGGCTAGGTGTCCTTATATATATGTGAATGATCATATTCATGCAAGGGATAAATGGGTGATTCTAGTTATGATTGTCATTTGTAGAGTGCCTTGAGTTTGATGTAGGTTCTTGATGTATTAACCATTAAATTTAAAGAATCAATGATTTCTTTTATTTCTCACCATGATTTTTTACTGAAAATTGATATATATTTATTATAATAATTTTCATGAACAAAATCGAAGAAAACAAATCTAACAAATATAAAATTGATCTATATTTAATTATACAATATTGAATGAAATATGACATATTATAAGTAAAAAAACAAAAATAATATAAATTTTATTATCCTATAAAGAGTTAAACTGAATATTCCTAAATGAGTATTGAATAAATTAAATTACCACATACCAAACAGATTAAAAAAACTTATCATATCTAAAATAAATCATATCATGTTGTACCAGAGTGAATCATATATAATCAATATAATATAGTTATACCTATCATGAACTTCATTAGTTAGGATTGAATAAAACATAACAAAAAAAGTTGAGTCATAGGAAAACGAACCAAATATGATTAAGATGTGTAATCCCAAAATGATTTAAACTAAATAAAGTGGAACAATAAAAACCCATAATGGATAGAATGAAACTAAATTAAAAATAGAACCAAACATTGAAAAACAAATCACAAACTAATTGAACCTTAGTGGTATAAATGGAAATAAAATCAACCAAAATAGATCTAGTATAACCTAAATCAAGAAATTAGATTTAAAATAGAAAATATTTGGATGAAACTAAATTAGACCAATATGAACTAATCTAACTTGAACTAATATGGTATTAAAAATGAAGAATAAAATTAGACCAAATATAATAAATTCAAAATAATATGACTAAAACTAAATTAAACTAAACTGAACTAAACAAATCCATTATGAACCAAATATAATAAATCTTGATCGATTAGACCCCAAATGAATGAAATTTTATAAGCTAATATAAATAAAACCAAAAAAACTAAATTTTATGATAATTTATCATACAAACATGTATCAAAAAAATCGACATAAAATTTTATTATTTATGATAATTAAATAAAAATTAAAATGAATGGAAAAAACTAAAATGAATCATACATTGAAAATACATAACCAAACAAAAACTTAAATGAATTGAATTGAAAATAATCAATTGGAATTGGCGTGTAGTAAATAAAAAAATTAAAGTGAACCAAACTAATGTGACATGAATTGTTCCAAATAGAAACAACCAATATCAACCAAATTAGACTATAAAGAACACATCTAATAAAAATTTAGTCTATATAAACAAGAAAAAAAGACTAGATGGACCTACATCCTCTAAAACTAATATAATATATTTACCTCTTTCTTTCAAGAACATGTTTTGACCCATGAGGTATTTTGTTTCATATATGTTTTTTGGTCACTTGTATAGTCACAAGATACTTGTATGTTGTTGTTTAGTTATTATTTTATTTTCTTTATCCCACTGGTCACTTAGGCCTTTTACTTCTTTCTAAGTATGGAGGAAATTTATATTCCACGAAGGGGGCTAGACGGGCACTAGAGGTTTCTACACAGGTTTCTTTAGAGGGGAGGGAGATCAGGGTAGTGGAGGGATTAATTAGTGTGTTTCATTTTTATCCACCATTATACAATATTTCTTATGTTTGTTTTTTTTCATTCAATTTAGATTTTTTATGTATGTATTTTTCATGCCAAAATATTATTTCTTTTCTCCTTCTATTTTATTTAACTTTTTTTGTGTGTGAATTCATTACTAAGTGGTGATTCATTGATGCCCAGACACTTGTTATATCATGTGGGTTTATACCATCCACCTTAGTCCATCATATTAATTCCTATATTATAGTCTAAATTGGTCTTTACTATGCTGAACCATGGGATAGCCTAGGAAATATGGAATAACTAGGGAGGGATTGGGAATATCTAGGTCTGAATTGAGAATTACTAGGAATAAGGATCGAGGTCATTGGAATTTACAATGAGGATATGTGGGATACCATGAAAAATATATTAATTTTGGAAATTCTATGGGTATAAAAGGGGTAAAATGTTATTGTATTGGGACTAATAAATGGAAATTCAAATTAATAACCTATTTGATGATATAATATCTGATCATTATCTACTTTACATTGTTGGGGTAAATGATTAGACTCCATCCTAATGAAACTATAGAAATACCTTGGTGACAAAAATACTTTATCATACACTAGATAGTTTGGTTTGAAATTCCCATAAAATCATTGATATACCTCTCATAGGCTTAAGTCTATTTGTTTTTTCAATTATTTCAATTCAAATCACTATGCATCAATTCTAAGTACTAATATGACCATGAATCAACTATAAATGCCACTCCATTTTTCTTTGTGGAAAGACTAGTGTAATAGGCTGACGATGGAGACAAACTCGACGACTATGATGTGTTGAGTACAAGAATTGATTACTCGCCATCTTTCTAACACCCCATGATTTTATAGTGTGTATGTTTTTAAATTTAATTTCCTCGACAACATAGGTTTCACACAACACCAAACTTAAACAGACAATAATATACAATTAAATATCTTTATTTTAAAATGACCGTTATAACCTAGCCATTAATTTAGTTGTAATGGGATGTATTAACCAAATAATGAAATTTGTAATTTATAAATTTAATCAAATGTGTTTACATTCATACAAATTGTTTTATAGGAATAAAAATGATTCAATTTTTATGAATTAAAAGGCTATATTTTTCTAATGGCGATTTTATCGACTTTTAATGGTGCACTTATTTTAAAGATAAATTTTTAAACTTTCAAAAATTATATATGACATAATAAAAATTATTTCTGAAATTGTAATATCACAATTAGAATTGGTTAAACTTTTGGTATTTTTCTGTTAACTTTCATTTTTTGATGAATAGTAATGTGACCATTGGAATAGTAATGTGAGACTTAAGAGTAGTAGTTTTTCCAACAGAATAATAACCACGTCTATTAAAGTATAAATAAAATTTATGCATCTAACAGATGAAAATATGACATAATTATATCATAGTATATGGAAATAAATATTTTGAAAATGATAAATTAACTATTGGTATTTTTGTGAAATGTAAATGTTTATTTGTAATTTTATAATTAATATAATGATTTAAAAGAGGTTTTTCTTCACAAAACATATTTATAAATTAATATTTTATTGTATTATGATTATAATATAATTTTATGAGCCCCTAATTAATTTTTCAAAGCGTCATAAAATCAGTTATATTTTTTAAATTTGTAATTTTAGAGTAAATAATGAATCTAATTAAAAATAATATTTCTCTTAATTTGGAAACTATTTTCAAAAAATATAGATCATTTTTTAATTCTACCCATAAAAATATTATTTGGGTTAATTTGTTGTAATTTTCTAAAATACATGAATTTTTGTTGAATAGTAAAATGTGGTAATTTATGGTATACATACATTATAAGTTAAATACACTATACCTTGAGTCAAGGATGATATAACCACCATTGGTTAGAAATCTCATGAACCAATTACTATATTTATTCCCTATAATAATCATTATTTCTTATCTTAATCCACAATAATAAAATAAGGTATAATAATTCAAAACAAACCCCTCTCTTCCACTATATATACCACCCCTCTCAACACAGTTATGAAGACATGAATAATGATTATATTCTACCAATTTTCCTCTCTCAAACCTCTCCCATATGTTATGGTCTTGATGGTATCACCAAAAGACCATTTACATGTCCCTTAAAGAGGGTCTCAAAGATAAGAATTCAAGAGATATATCATTTTTTGTTCCCTTTCTCTTTCTATTTCATTTAATGTGTTTTCTTCTTATTGAATCCTTACCTCTTATATAAAAACATACATTATATCTACAATATATTATATATAATACAATGTAATTATTTTAATTGAAAATCCATCATCAAACCCCTTATCTTCCTCTTTTTATTCTATAAACGAAAACATCATCTATAAGGTGCCAATTTACCACCTTTGTGGATGATGAGATTTTGTTTTTCAATTCCTTCGTCAAGGATGGTCAAAAAACCATTTGTATGGTTAAACCATACAAATATATATCTATTAAAACTTATTTTTTATTCTGTAACTAGTATATATTAATAATATGAATTCATAAGACAAAAATAGTTTTTAAAGATTGAAAAAACACCAAAATAATCCAATCAATTATCACGGAAGTTTTATTTAATGATTCATCCTCATACCATATAACTGAATGAAATATATAAAAAATTAGTATTCTATAATTTTACTAGTAAAAAATAATTTCAATTCTGGACAACTATTATCATTTTACATTAATTTCCACACATGTATACAAGTAAACTGGTCAGGAAAACCAAGGAAATGAATGCTCTCAAAGGATAAAATTGTACCATATAACTCATCAAAAGGCCATAAATGAACATGATAAATTATATTAAATAAAATTATTGTTGAGAATATTATAAATTAATTAATTAATTAATTATTAATATCTAGGACATTAAGATCAAGTGTAGAACATATTTGGACATAAGTTATGTCGTTTATCCTCTCACTTTTATTTCTAGGAGATGTGCCTTATTCACCTCTAATTATTATGTGTGGTGTGTGTATACTTCTCATTGATGTATCATATAATAAATATATTTATCTTCCTGGTATTCAATTTCTTATTTGATGATCATTGATTTTATGGGTCATATGGTTCAACTATTTGAAAAGTGGTAAGGGTTTTCTCATCTCACATTTATTTCTATGAGATTCCCTTTATTCACCACATATTTTTTATGTGTGGTGTATCTTTAATTGATTTGATATATAATATAATTAACCTCCTTATCTTCAAGGTATTTAATGAATCATTTTGTGATTATTAATTTTTTTTTCATACGATTCGATTAATTATAAAGTGGAAAGTGATTCTTTATGAACCTCCATTTTCCTTTAGGTTATCTTTTCACTCTCTTTACCCCAATATAATTCCTAATTCATATTATTTACTCTTATTATATTTTTTCTATATGTTCCAAATATATTTACCCAACTTAAATATTATTTATTTCATGGGAAATAAATATTTTATATTGTTATGTTCAATTCTTTCATTAAGCAAGCTCAATTAAAACGAACTTGCCAATTTCATGCCCATTTTCAAGTACCATACATAATTTGTTTTAAGCTGCCAATATTTTTCTAAAATATCTCACTTTATCATGAAAAACTATATTCATTCATTTTTTGTTTTATAAAAACAATTATTCCATTATCATTTTTAAGACTAATTAATATTTTCTTTAAATTACACTAAAGAGTGTCATTTTGAAAGATTGTTAAAAACTATATTTAAATTATTTCACTTCAATTGGACATAATTAATTACTAAAAATAATTTCATTATTTTTACCTATTATTTTCATGTATATACATGTCTAAAATCTGATTTTTTGACAAATATATTTTATTTTCCAAAAGAACTCTTCTTTCCAAAGTAAAATGGGTTTTTTTCTCATCTCATTTTTACTTTTATAAGATATATGCCTTGTTAACCACTTTTTACTTATGTTTAGTGTCTTTACTACCCATGATATATCATATAATGAGTATTTTTATTCTCATGATATTATAATTTTATTTTAATGTTATTCTACCATAGGGATAAGAATTTAAATATTTCAAAGTTGTATGGGACACTTTGGAATGTTTAATGATTATTTTCTCAAGATTTTTATAATGGCCTCATATAAATTATATTTATATATGTCAATATAATTTTTTTAATTTTATAATCAATATAGATATTTGGATAAGTCATATTTTTATGAATATAATCTATGTATGAATAATTATTTTCTCTTTTAGTGATGGTTTGAGCTTGTTATAAGCCCTCAATGAATCAACAGGTCTCATGAGACAAAACAATGGGAGAAAACCCATTCATGTTTTTTTCTAGACATATTCAAATTGGTATCTAACCATATACTTGAACCATATTGAGAGAATTGAGGTTCATGTTCCAGATACATGAAGTCCAATAAGAAATCATTTTCTACCTTTCATTGTCATTATCTATAAGATTTTAACTATGAAAAAATATATTGATGTATTTTAATTATTAGTGTTTTGATGGAGTGTGTTTTTTAGTTATTCGCCTTTCTATATTGAATATTAATAATTTATTATGATTCAATTATTATTGATTCATGTTTCCTCTATATGTAACCCTTACAGAGCATTTGGTCCCACCCTTTTAATTTTTTACTTTCTCCTAGTTTTGAAGATTAAATCTTTGAAGACGTGACAAAGAAGCAGTTTATATTCCTTTATTATGTTAAATGATTATTTTTACAATTTAATAAGAAACCATGTATTTATCTAGTTTCTCTTAGACTAATAAATAGATCAATCCTTGGTGATTTGATCTACTATATCTATTCTATTATAATAAAACAACCACTAAATTTGGGCTACTGGGGTTAGGATTGTTATAATTTTTTTAGAGAAATTTTAGTAGAAACCTTTAGAACTAGATTTTGAAAACATAGTTTAGGGAACACAAATGTAAGATAGGATTTTAGGATAAGAATATAATAATATCCAAGAATTTTTTTAAGGTAGAGATTATTTGGGTCATCCTAGAAATAAATCCATGTCTAGATAATACAAGTGGATGTGGTTCTTAAATAGATCTACCTAGGGGTAACAACTCAAACATGGTTCATCAGGCCTGACTCTGCGTAACCCAGTACAAGACAACTGACCTTACCTCAAACCAATTTTGACACCATGAGGGGATATTCTTATGATAATTCACATTTTCTTTACAAACCATTATGAAGTATTAAATAGTAAATATGTCCCCAAAGAAAACATGTTTATTATTATGAGATTAGCAATGCATAAATTTCCAATTTATGATATGTATTTTACTAGTTTTTTTATTATACATTATGTTTCAAAATGTTATGGTCCAATCTAGTGTACATTGTAACAAACTGAGATTTAATGAGAATTATTCTTTTTAATTTCTTTGATGTCTTTTGTTGTACGCTACACCAATATTATCTTGCACTATACGCAACACTGACCTGGCTTGCTTTACATGTAATCGCGACCTTCCATGATAGCGTGTGTTGTACGCAGTACCGAGTTTCACAAAACAATGATATGTTATTAAAATATTATATAAACAAGCCATTATTAATAGTAATACCCACTTTTTGAAATTTTATAAATTTAATCTTTCAAAATGGAATTCATTTTTGGATTCAGAATATCAAAATTAGCCTAGGGTGAATTTTTGGTATTTTTCTGAAAACCATCAATTTTTAATGAGTAGTAAAAACACTGGGTTACTATTTAAAAACTGACTTTTGATTTAAATAATTATTTATTTTATTTAAATTTATTTTAGTTCAAAATTGATACGTAATACCTATATAATTTCAATGTAATTCATTGGAGTCATTTTATAATAATTTTAGATATATGAAAATTTTATTAAACTTTTCCCCGTCTTTTACCCACCTCCTAGGAGAATTTGAAAATTTAAATAAAGCTTAATTTTACCGCTTCTGTGAGTGGAATTTCAAAAATCTGAGAGACACAGTAAATCTCAAGGAGTAAAATGTGGTTCAATAAGATAAAAATAATTTTTGGTGAATAGTACCTTTTTACTTTTATTTACCACGGTTAAAAGTAAATAGGGTAATTAAGGGTAAAAATTATATTATTATTACCCTAACACATGTCTTTATTCTATTGGATAATTTTAATTTGACCAAAAAAGACTTAGCATTAAAATATTACCCTTTATGTATACTTGGATTAGATTAGGACATTTATTATTATTTTATTTAAAGAAGAGTTAAAAGAGTTAAAATCAAAGTTTAATAACTAAAACATTTTTAATATAGAGTTACACATAAGATAAATTAGACTATAATTATTCATTATAAATATAAGAATATTTAATACATAATGGAATTTTATTTATAATTTTTAGACATTAAATAATTTAATTTATTTATAACACAATGATGATGCAGTAGTTACCTTATTAATGAAATATTAACATAATTGATATTATAAATACCCAAATAAATGTAATTTGAGACTTTTTATTAATTCCACTAATTTAATAGGTTAATATGACATGTTATTATTGATTTAATTAACTTTTTTCGAGCTAATCATGTTGTTATGATTTTTTTACAAAAATCAATTACCAAATAGTGTCAAAATTGACATAAAATAGTTTTTAAAACAAATATTATATTATTAATTGTTATTCTATTCCTAAAAATCTAAGGTTCATACAAATGACATAGATAATGTTATATATATTAATAATGAACCACTTGGGGTTCGTTTGTATTCTTATAGTAATTTTATTAACCATATAGTGTAAGAAAGCAAGAAGACACGGTAAAAGTTAAATTATTTAACTTAGAGATAAATCTAAATGATATGGTTAAAATAGTAACCTAAACTTGTCTAAAACCTATTTTCTGAGAGGATTTCGACCCATCCCCACTTTATCTTCTAAATAAGTCACTTTTTAGAAATTATAAACTGAATATGACTTTACTATAAGATAATATTTTATGTTTTTTTCCAAAGGTTCCCCTCTCCTCCCTTATAAAAGGGCACCTCCTCCCTCTTCTCTTTACACAATTTTGCGCCTTCAAGCTCAGACAACCCCTTCCCATTTCCCTTATCAACTTCCCTAGAAACATTATAGAGGTTCTGGTCTCCTCAAAAGACCAAATCTAGTGCCTTAATAGGAGGATAAGAAGAGGCACGTCAAAGAAGAGGTAATATCCTTTACTGATTCTTTCCAATTTATTTCTTCTTCTTCTTCTTCTTATTTATTTATTTGATCATAAATTAATAACATCAGTATCACTAATATACTTATATTTTATTATAAATATGAAACAACCCTATTTCATCTTTTATCCATCCTACGGAAAACGAAATCACCACACGTGCGTACGTATGGAATATTGTCTCCACGTCGTGGTGTAATCTGTTTTTCCACCACCACCTTACTTGGATGGGTATAATGGTGTAAAGAATAACTATATATAGATATTATAACATCATACTAATTCTGAGATATTATACCATCCACTCCAATTCAATTCAATAATTATGGGAATGATATCATCGCTCGTGCGTACGTACAGATTACCGTCTCCACAAAGCGATGAGATTCATTCTCCATGTTTACCATTCAAGAATGATTATAAAGTATATATAATGAATAATAATGAAATATATGACATGATAAAGATATTAGATTTATATATATATATATATGTCATCTACTTACTTCCATTCAAGTCAATAAGGAAAGGAAAACAGTGTTCATGCGTACGTACGGCCTACCGTCTCCATGAACGATGTATTTCATTTAATTCATTTATCTATTTTATATATATATATATACTGAATATATATGATATATAAATGATTATTTAAATTCTTTAAGTAATTAAATCATGATATAAGTAATAATAATATCAAGAAAAAAAAAGTCCAATCACGTACGATAAATAAAACGATTTTACCCAAAACAATGCTTTAACATGGAATTTACAAAAGAACGGGTAATATAAAGTCATAATTGAACCATATATGATACCATAACAATGAATATGATTATTTAATAATTAAATGAAAATATTTAAATCATTATACAGGAGGTTTGGATACGTATGAAGCATATCAAACCTAAGGTAAGGGATAACTATTCCAGTCTCGTTCTTATTCGAGATTGTTATTCGTAAGTATTTACTGGGGTTATATTTTTCATCCATGCCCCTAAAATGTTTTTCATAAAGTTTTTAATATTCTTTCATGTATTTTTAATGTTATTTTTACCCATATTTGACTTTTACTTGTGTTATGGAAGGAATCTCTCTTTTGTTTACCATACGATGAACTTTTTGACTTTTCCGTTAAAAGTACGAGGAGAATGTTTTTTTAACTTATACGGCATGAACGGATTTTTACAGTTTCATAACACCTTTTCTTAATAAATATTAATCTAAAATATTTAATGACTATTTTCAACAAAATCCTTTTCTTTTAAAATTTAATGGCATTTTGTGAAAAGAAAATGATTTTGAAGAAGAACGGATATTTTCCTCAAAAATTAATTTCAAGTGTTTTATCGAAACTATTTTCCATATAAAATGACATTATTCTGTATGTTTATGTTTCAAGTATAATTTCTCTATTATTTAAATGGTTTTATTATCATTATGATGAAATGATATCCATTTTTTTATATGGATTAGGTTATGATGGTATGATATTTATGAAACCCATTTTATTCTTTGGGTTATGATGAATGATTTATGTTTATTTTGTGGCACAAGTAACAATGATTTAATTATGAGATGGGTGGGACCTATATATACCTCCAATGCATTAGATAAAGATTTATATATCATGAGATAGACATGGCCAGAAAGGAAAGTTAATCCGGTTCAGTGATACAGGACTGGAATGAGGGGTGAACTTGATTCAGAATGGGACTTTGTCCACTAAGATGGTCTTGCCAGCAATGCCTTGGCTACTATGGAAATCATAACATGTGCTTAATGGTTTATATAATTACATGTTTTATTCCAATGCTATTTTATATTGATTAATGTTTCTTTATGATCTATGCCTTACTTACTACCATGTTTTATGTCATTGCTCAAGATTTTGATGTTTAAACATTATTTTCATGTTTTTTTAAAGTTCAAATGTATATGATTTGTTTTATTTTCTCCATGATTACCCTTACTGAGCATTTGATCTCACCCTTTATATGTTTTCTTTTCCCCAGGATTTAAAGAAAGGTTTTAGGTAAGAAAACAAAAGGGTAAGATCTTTATAGGAGATGGTGAAGATCTTTCACCATGATTAGAAGATTATATTCCGAGTTTCCAAAGACACTAAACTATTATGGTCCTTGTGTTTCTGTTTTTGTTATGTATTATGTATTCCGCAAAAAGTAATGTAATGTCCATGTACGTCAAGTTTGGGGTCTCTACAGTTGGTATCAGAGGAAAGGTTTAGTCAACCTTTGGAAACTAGGATGCGAAAACTTTAGTGAGATACCTAGAGATATTTCTAAGGTATGTCTAGGGATGTCTCTAAGGTTAATTATAAGTATAGGTTTTATTCCTATAATTATGGTAACAATCTTATAATTTAACCTAAGATGTTAGACATTGAAGGTAATCCCCCTTGATTATGATTTTTTCCTCTCATACTATTCTTTTTGGGTTTTAGAAAATGGCTGGAAATAGGAAGATTCACGATAATAGAGAATATGATGGACAATGGAATGATATTCTTCATGATCAAGCAAATGAAATGGGATTTGGAAGGTTAAACATAGTTATTATTCCTAATCAGCAATATCATAATATGATCAATAATCTCAACTTCGGTAAGTTTCCTGACTCAGTTAATAAGAGAAAGAAGTAGTTTCATGATGATCATAGAGGAAAGAAAGTTCAATTTTCCTCATGTGAATCATGTGGGAAGAGATATCAAGGAGAATGTTTTGAAGGAACTGGAAGATGCTTTGGGTGTGGAAAATAAGGACACAAAGCCAGTAATTGCAAAGGAAAAGGTTCAATTAACACTATGGACAAGGATAATGGTATTTCTAAGACATCAACAATGGTTAAATGTTTTAAATGTGGAATGTACGAGCATTATGCAAACCAATTCCCTAAGGGAAAATCTCATGAAGAGAATCAACATGGTCGTATAGGTAGTATTTATATTGATGATGATGAAGATATTACAAATGATATGTGAGATGAAAGAATTGTTCCAGATCGGTCAATGGTTTAAGAAGGTAGTGGAATGATTACATGTTTATCAAGAGTAATGTTGTATAAGTAATCTCATGGTACTATAGAATAAAGAGACATCTAAGGATTGTTACACTATTGTTTTTCCTTATGTTTTTGAAATTTTATATTGAATGGTACCGGTAACCATGAAAGGTTATTCATATATTTTTGGAAATTAGATGATATGTGCATAATAAAAGGATAAAGAAAAAAATGAAATGATCTCATGACTGATATAAGGACAAAGTTATATCATGGTATGAGTATATATAATTTTTGGGATTTTGGTAAGTGGAAAGAGTTACCTTTTGACAGCATTCATGTTTTCACTAAGGTTCTATGGTAATTTCTATTTCAAGAGAATACATGATTAAGGAATTCACATGTTTGTAATGTGACCAACAAGATATATCGTATGATAAATGATGGTATTCACATTCTTGTTATGTGACCTTTCCAGTAATCATTTTCTTTATACTATGAGATTGGACAGATATATTTTGGATAAGTCTAAATATTGAAAAAATTATGTAGGACATTAGATAGTATGGTTTAAGGCTATAACATTTTTTTCAAAATAATTTCTGTAATGTTATAATAGTGTAATTTTAGAAAAAGGATAACCTGCAGGACGGGCGACAACCCATCGCGTCGGACAAGGTTGTGAGAATCGAACCCACAACCGAAGTGTGACAGGCCTTTATCGCCTACCACTGGCCTACAGGAAGTCCCTGGTTAGTATAAATTAGTTTTAATTTATTAAGTGGTATGATATATGAAGTATAAGTCCATTTTAGGCACCATATATGATTAATCTCACTATATATAGACTTATGTATATTTAATATATTTTTCTAACCTTTTGTTTGAGAAAAATGGAATGACCTAACATTCTATCGCATGATCCATTAACACTTCACGGTATACAAATTCAACTTCATTTATTTAAGAGATTAAGTGGAAATTGTACAAGGCACGAACAATAGTGAGATTATATCAAAATCAAGTAAGTATTTCTTTTAATTCAAAAAATTATTCAACATTAGGGAAATGATCTTGAAATCCAAAAAAGTTATCCTAATGCTCTCATATCTGATGAATCAGATGGTACCTTAGATCATCACAAATTTATGTATTTGTGATTATTGGATGTTTCATAGCCATGCTCTCTACCACTCTCCATCAGAACTTGATGGTTAGATTTCTCTTCCATATCCATATTTTCACCTATGTGGAAACCCGGTGATTAGTTAATTTGGGTAACTATTACGTTTCATACTTTAGTTTTTAAAGTTAAGTTTTGGTATTCCATTTTATGATGTGTGTTTCAATTAAAGAAACTTTCAAGTAGAAAACCATTTATAACCCCGATGAATTTCGAAGGTGAAATTCATTTTAAGGGGGGTAGAATGTAACAACCCGAGATTTAATGAGAATTATTCTTTTTAATTTCTTTGATGTATTTTTTTGTACGCTACACCAAGATTATCTTGCACTACACACAACCCTAAATTGTCTTGATTTACATGCAATCACAACCTTCCACGATAGCATGTGTTGTACGCAATACTGAGTTTCACAAAACAACGATATGTTATTAAAATATTATATAAACTAGTCATTATGAATAGTAATACCCAATTTTTGAAATTTTATAAATCTAATCTTTTAAAATGGACTACATTTTTGGATTCAGAATATCAAAATTATCCTAGGGTTAATTTTTGGTATTTTTCTGAAAACTTTCAATTTTTGATGAATAGTGAAAACACTGGGTTACTATTTAAAAACCGACTTTTTATTTAAATAATTATTTATTTTATTTAAATTTATTTTAGGTAAAAATTGATACATAATACCTATACAAGTTAAATGTAATTCATTTGAGTCATTTTATAATAATTTTAGATATATAAAAATTTTATTGAACTTTTCACTATTTTTTACCCACCTCCTAGGAGAATTTGAAAATTTACATAAAACTTAATTTTACCACTTCTATGAGTGGAATTTTGAAAATCATAGAGACATGGTTAATATCAAGTAGTAAAATATGGTTCAATAATATAAAAATAATTTTTGGTGAATAGTAACTTTTTACTTTTATTTACAACGGTTAAAAGTAAATAGGGTAATTAAAGGTAAAAATGATATTATTATTACCCTAACACGTGTCTTAATTCTATTGGATAAGTTTAATTCTCCCAAAAACAATATTAGGATTAAAATATAACCCTTTAGGTCCACTTGTATTAGATTAGTACATTTATTATTATTTTATTTAAAGAAGAGTTAAAAGAGTTAAAATAAAAGTTTAATAACTAAAACATTTTTAATATAGGGTTATACATAAAATAAATTCGACTATAAATATTAATTAGAAATATAAAAATATTTCCTACATAATTATATTTTATTTATAATTTTTAGACATTAAATAATTTAATTTATTTATGACACAATGATGATGCAGTAATTACCTTATTAATGAAATATTAACATAATTGATATTATAAATACCCAAATAAATGTAATTTGAGACTTTTTATGAATTAAAATAATTTAATAGGTTAATATGACATGTTATTATTGATTTAATTAACTTTTTTCTAACTAATCATGCTGTTATTAGTTTTTACAAAAATCAATTTCCAAATAGTGTCAAAATTGACATAAAATAGTTTTTAAAACAAATATTATATTATTAATTGTTATTATATTCATAAAAATCTAAGTTTCTACCAAATGACTTATATAAGGTTATATATATTAATAATTAACCCCTTGGGGTTATTTTGTCTTGTTATAGTAAGTTTTTTAACCATATAGTGTAAGAAAACAAGAAGACACGGTAAAAGTTAAATCATTTAACTTAGAGTTAAATCTAAATGATAAGGTTAAAATAGTAACCTAAACTTGTCTAAAACCTATTGGTTGAGAGGATTGAGACCCATCCCCACTTTATATTCTAAATAAGTCACTTTTTATCCATTATAAACTGAATATTACTTTATTATTAAATAATATTTTAAGTTTTTTTTCCCAAGGTGCCCCTCCCCTCCCTTATAAAAGGGCACCTCCTCCCTCTTCTCTTTACACAATTTTGATCCTTCAATCTCAGACAAACCCTTCCCATTTCCCTTATAAACTTTCCTATAAATATTATAGTGGTTATGGACTCCTCAAAAGACCAACTCTAGTGCCTTAAGAGGAGGTTAAGAAGAGGCGTGTCAAAGAAGAGGTAATATCCTTGACTGATTCTTTCCAATTTATTTCTTCTTCTACTTATTCTTATTTATTTGTTTCATCATAAATTAATAACATCAGTATCACTAATATACTTATATGTTATTATAAATATGAAACCACCCTATTTCATCTTCTATCCGTTCTACAGAAAATGAAATCACCACGCGTGTGTACGTACGGAATAACATCTCCACGCCGTGGTGTAATCTGTTTTTCCACCACCACATTACTTGGATGGGTATAATGGTGTAAAGAATAACTATATATAGTTATTATAACATAATACTTATTCTGAGATATTATATCACCCACTCCAATTCAATTCAATAATTATGGGAAAGATATCATCGCTCGTGCGTACGTACGAATTACCGTCTCCACGACGTGATGAGATTCATTCTCCATGTTTGTGATTCAATAATGATTATAAAGTATATATAATGAATAATAATGAAATATATGACATGATAAAGATACTAGATCTATATATATGTATATATATATATATATATTTCATCTACTTACTTCTATTCAAGTCAATAAGGAAAGGAAAACAGCATTCTTGCGTACGTACGGCATATCGTCTCCATGAATGGTGTATTTCATTTCATTCATTTATCTATTACATATATCTATATACTGAATATATATGATATATAAATTATTGTTTACATTCTGTAAGTAATTAAATCATGATATAATTAATAATAATATCAATAACAACAATTCCAATCACGTACGATAAATAAAACGATTTTACCCAAAACACTGCTTTAACATGGAATTTACAAAAGAAGGGGTAATATAAAGTCATAAGTAAACCATATATGATACCATAACAATGAATATGATTATTTAATAAGTAAATGACATTATTTAAATCATTATACAGGAGGTTTGGATATGTACGAAGCATATCAAACCTAAGGTAAGGGATAACTATTCCAATCTCTTTCTTATTCAAGATTGTTATTCGTAAGTATTTACTGGGGTTATATTTTTCATACATGCCCATAAAATGTTTTTCATAAAGTGTTTAATATTATTCCATGTATGTTTAATGTCATTTTTACCCCTATTTTACTTTTACTTTTTGTTATGGAAGGAACCTCTCTTTTGTTTACCATACGATGAACTTTTTGACTTTTCTGTTAAAAGTACGAGGAGAATGTTTTTTTAACTTATACGGCATGAATGGATTTTTACGGTTTCATAATGCCTTTTCTCAATAAATATTAATCTAAAATATTTCATGACTATTTTCAACAAAATCCTTTTCTTTTAAAATTTCATGGCATTTTGTGAAAAGAAAATGATTTTGAAGAAGAAAGGATATTTTCCTCAAAAATTCATTTCAAGTGTTTTATCAAAACTATTTTCCATCTAAGATGACATTATTCAGTATGTTTATGTTTCAAGTATAATGACTCTATTATTTAAATGGTTTTATTATTATTATGTTGAAATGATATCCATTTGTTTTATATGGATTATGTTATGATGGGATGATATTTATGAAACCCATTTTATTATTTGGGTTATGATGAATGATTTATGTTTATTTTATGGCACAAGTAAGAATGATTTAATTATGAGATGGGTGGGACCTATATCTCCCTCCAATGCATGGGGTAAAGATTTATATATTATGAGATAGACATGGTTAGAATGGCAAGTTAATCTGGTTCAGTGATACAGGACTGGAACGAGGAGTGAACTCGATTCAGAAAGGGACTTTGTCCATTAAGATGGTCTTGGCAGCAATTCCTTGGCTACTATGGAAATCATAACATGTTCTTAATGGTTTACACAATTAAATGTTTTATTCCAATGCTATTTTATCATGATTAATGTTTCTTTATGATCTATGCCTTACGTACTACCATGTTTTATGTCATTGCTCAAGATTTTTATGTTTAAACATTATGTTTATGTTTTTTTTTAAGTTCAAATGTATATGATTTGTTTTATTTTCTCCATGATTACCCTTACTGAGAATTTGAGATCACCCTTTATATGTTTTCTTTTCCCCAGGATTTAAAGAAATGTTTTAGGTAAGAAAACAAAATGGGAATATCTTTATGGGAGATTTTGAAGATCTTTCACCACGATTAGAAGATTATATTCCGAGTTTCCAAAGACACTAAACTATTACGGTCCTTGTGTGTCTGTTTTTGTTATGTATTAAGTATTCTACAAAAAGTAATGTAATTTCTGTGTACTTCAATTTTGGGGTCTCTACATACATCGTTATATAGAAATAGCACCAAGAGGAAGCAATGGGAACTTCATCATGGAACATGATCAAAATAGCATGAATGATCATATATTTTATGGTATCATGCCTATATTTTGAAGGGAACACATATTAAAAATAATCATATGAGGACATAAAATCATTTTATATCAATAAAATGAACTAATACTCTAATTATTTTGGCTTCTGTGGAGAGCATGATAACATGATTACTGTTAGGAAAATTATGGATAAAGTAAATAAGAGAAAAAACTATTTTCTCTCGTGTGATAATTGTTGAAATAGTCACCTTGGTGATTGGTTAAAAGGAATGTGAGTTTTCTAAAAGTGTGGAGAGAAAGTCAACCTTTCTTGTGATTTCCAAGGTAATAAAAATGTTTCCAATGTGGAATTCATCAACTACAAGGTTATTTGAAACTATGTAAGTTAATGTCTCAAGCATCAAATTAATATACCCCAAAATAAGATAAATGATCATGGTTAAGCTTATGATACAACCTTAGAAAAAGATAAATGATTAATATTTTAATATTTTTTTATTCAATAATTACGATATTTTGGTTATAAGAATCTTGAAATATATAATTATTTTTCTGCAATACTTATTTTGTAAGGATTTTAAAGTATATGTTGAATGGTAGCCAAAAAAAAGTTATTCAGTAACAAGTGGAACATTTGGGAAAATATATGTTTGAGAGAAATATAAAACTTAATGTGTTCATGATGCTAATACGATAATGATAAATGTATTTTTGGTGGTAAATTACTAATTACCAAGAAATTGGTTAGTGATTCGATGGTTTATTCTATCATTACAAGGTTTATTACATGATTAGATTTAAGGAATAAATTAGACAACCTTAAATTTAACTCTTGGAAGCATATATGTCTTCATAAATATTTAAAGGATATTAAGGGTTTCATATATTTAGTATGTGATAATAAGAGCTTTATTATTTGGGAAATATTATGTATAATTTATTTTCTAAATTCATTAATATTCCTTCTATATTATTGATCTTTAGAATTGGAAATAAATATTTTTAATGAGTCTCATGTTTAATTGCATATAGAATGGATTAAGGATATTATTTATTATAAATAAAGTATGATTTATCATATTGGATAACTTTTTCTGACCATCTTGGTTTCAGTAAATATTTAATGTTTGAAAGAATGACTTGTGGATCTTATGATTTATAAAATTTATTCCTGAAAAATAATTTTTCTTCAATATCTATCATTTGGTTTATGAGAATAAGTGGAGATAGATATAAGCACAATCAAAGGATGAAATTATTATTATTACATAGAAAGTACTCAAGTAATTTTACTTAATCAATTACTTATCTAGATATTTAAATAATCCCTCAACTATTGAAAAACTATTTTTTAACAAAAATGATATCCATGTACTTTTATTTCTGAGAAATCAATTGTCTTTTAACTGATCACAATATTTATAGTTTTCTGATTCTTAACATTCTGAAGAAAAAGTTCTCTATCACTCTCCATCATAAATTTATGGTTAGATTATTCTTCCATGTCCATATATTCACTTCACACAAATGTTATCCTATTAAAATTCTTAGTTTTTTGGTGAAATCTTCATTTCCATTTCTCTATTATTAAGAGGATATTTTATTAACCATCTTAACAAAGTGGGTTTCCCAGAAAATAATTTTGATGTATCAACCATTGATTTTTAATGTATAATTTTAAATTGTGAGGAAGTAATTTATTGAAGCAGTGGAGAATTTATCACCCCAATAATTTATGGATTTTATTTTTAAAATTTAATTTCCTTGACATCATAGGTTTCCGAAAACACCAAGCTTAAACAAAAAATAATATACGATAAAATTTCATTATTTTTATAATGAAAGTTAAAACCTAGTCATTAAATTAGTCAGAATAAATATTATTAACCAAATAATGAAATTTATATTTAATAAATTTAATCAAATGTTTTGAAATTAATACAAATTATTTTATATGAATAAGATATGAATGGTTCCAATTTTAAGCATTAAAAGACTGTATTTTTCTAAAGGAAGGTTTACCACCTTTCAATGGTTCACTCATTTGGAAACAAAATTTTGACACTTTTATAAATTATATATTAAATAATAAACTTTATATTTTAAAATTTAATATCAAAATTTACTTTGGAAAACTTTTTGGTATTTCTTATTAACGTTCATTTTTTGGATGAATAATAATATGACCGTTGGAATAATAATATGCCCCTTAGAAACAGTAATCATACTAATAGAAAAGAAACCTCTTATAAGAAATTATAAATAAAATTTATACATCTTAAAAATGAAAATATGATATAATTATATCATAGTATATGTAAATAAATATTTTTAAAATGATAAATTATTTATTGGTATTTTTGTGAAATGTAAATGTTTGTTTACAATTTTATAATTAATATAATTATTTAAAACAAGAATGAGTTTCAAAAAATAGATTAAAAATTTAATATTATTTTCTTATGATTATAAATAAATTTTATGAGAACTTAATTAATTTTTCAAAATCCAATAAAATCAATTATAATTTTAAAATTGGTAATTAAAGTGGTAAATCTTTTTTACTTTCTCTTTGAATTTAATTTAATTTTATTCTTATTATTTTATCCTTAACTTTTCTGTCAAAAGCTATATTACAACTCCAGAATATTATATATAATCTAATTTCATTATGTTAATTGAAAATCCACCATCATCAAACCCCTTACCTTCCCCTTTTTATTCTAAAAATGAAAAGATCGTCCAAGAGGTATTGGTTTACCACTTTTGTGGACGATGAGTTTTGGTTTTTAAATTACACCTTTGAGGCTGGTCATAAAACCATTTTTATGTTTAAATTAGTCTATAATATATTTATTACAACTTATTTAATAATATTTAACCAGTATATATTCATAATATGAATTCATTATCCAAAACTAGTTTATGAAGATTGAAAAGCGCAAAAACAATATAAATGATTATCACTAACATTTTATCTAATGATTCCTCCTAATACCATATAATAAAATGAAATATGTACAAAATTTGTATACTTTAATTTCATTATAAAAATATAATTTAAATTCTGGACAACTATTCTCATTTTACAAAATTTTCTATACATGTATAAGGTAATATTGATCATGAAAACCAAGGAGATGAATGCTCTCGAACAATAAAATTGTACCTTATAACTCATTATAAAGGCCATAAATGAACATAATAAAATTATAATAAATAAAATAAATTTATAAAATGTTATGAATTAACTAATTAACTAATTTAATCTAATTATATAGGACATTAAGATTAAGTTCAGAACAAATCCACACATAAGTTAAGGGGTTTCTCATATCACTTTTATTTCCATGACATTAATCACCACTAGTTATTGTGTGTGGTGTATGTATACTAAAAATTGATGTATAAAATCATTAATATATTTATATTCATGTTATTTAATGTCTTATTTTATTATCCGTAATTTTATGGGGCATATGGTTTGATTGTTTGAAAAGTGGTCAGGGTTTTCTAATTTAACTTTTATTTACATGAGATTTTCCTTCTTCACCATTTATTTATTATGAATGGTGTGTATATAATACCATTTTAAATATAATATAGTTAACCTATTTATCTTGTCATTATTCAATGATTAATTTTATGATTATTAATTTTGGTTCATATTATTCAATTGATTATAATGGGGTATGGGATTGTTTTCAAACCTCCTTTTTTCCTTTGGGTTACATTTTATCTATGTTTACCCCCAATGTATTTCTGAATTCTTCTTATGTACTCTTCTAAAATTTAGTGTATATGTTCCAAATATATTTAAAATTCTTAAATATTCTATCTTTGGTGGGAAATACATTTTTTATAAATTTTCCTTATCAATTCTTTCCGTTAAGCAAGCTCAATTAAAGGGAACTTTCCAATTTCATACCCCTTTTCATATACCATCCCTAATATGTTTTAAGCTAATAATATTTTTCTGAAATCAGTAAGATTATCATAAGAAAATATCATTTTCCATTTTTTGTTTTATAAAAAAAATTATTATCATTTTCCATTTTAAAGACTCTTTAATATTTTATTTAAACGTCATTAAAGAGGCTCATTTCTAAAGTATCTTAAAAAAACTCTTTTTATATGTTTTTACTTTAATTCAAGTTCATTTATGAATAAAACATAATTTAATTGTTCTTACCTTTTATTTTCTGGGATATACATGTTTACAATATTATTTTATGACCACTAGACTTTATTCTCTAAAATAAATCTTCTTTCTAAAGTAAAAAAAGGGATTTTTCTCATCTTTGTTTTACATCTGTATGATATATGCCTTGTTCTCCACTTATTCCTTATATGTGGTGTATTTACTACCATTTATATATCATACCATGTGTCTTATTATTCACATTATATTATATATTTATTTTAAAGTTATTCCTTAATAGGGATTATGATTTAAATGTTTCAAAGTGGTATGAGATACTCTGGAATGTTTGAAGATTATTTTCCTCAAGAATTTTTTAGTTGTCTCATTTAAAAGTATAATTATCTATGTAAAAATAATTTTTTAATATTTTAATCAATATAGATACATTAATGAGTCATATTTTTCATGAATTGAATCTATGTATGATGAATGTCTTGGATTGCAGTGACGGGTGGGGCCCGTTAAAGAACCTCAATGCATCAACATGTCCCATGACACAAAACAGTTGGAAAATACACTTCATGTTTTTTTACAAACATAATTATATTGGTATCTTACCATATACATAAACCATCTTGATGTCTTGATGGTTTTTTTTCATGATACATGACATTTAATAATTATGTATTATCTTTGGTCAGCATTCAATTATCATTATCGATAGGATTTTATATATGAAAAAAATCTATGTTAGAATTTTCATTCTCAATAAATTTATGGCATGTGTTTTTTAGTTATTAAACATTCAATATTGATTATGCCTAATTGATTATGATTTAATTATTGTTTATTCATGTTTCTAATACATGTAACCCATACATATCATTGTATCTCACCCTTGTATTTGTTTTCTTTCCCCAGGTTTTAAAGATGAAATCTTTGATTAAGTGACAAGGAAACAGTTTATTTTCATTTTTTATCTTCTATGTTTATTTTCACAATGTAATAAGGAAACCATATACATTTCTACTTTCTTTAAGACTACATAACTGATTGATCCTTGGTGATGCATTTTCTTATATCTATGGCATTGTAATAAAGCAACCACCATCATTGGGATACAAGGGTTACAATTTCTACAATCTATGTAGGAATAAAATGAGTGTATTAAGAGCTAATTTTCTTTTGATGTTGATAATTATTAAATGCCTCTACTTCGATATTTCAACTAGACTACCACTACAACATCATTATTTTGAAATGATGATTTTATTTAAGACATGGGTTTCTCGTTTATAAGTGTAGGAGTTTCCCAATGAAATCTTGGGTTCTTAATTGGAATTTTTGGTTCTCAATAGTTTTTTACAGATTTCCTTGAGAGCACAGTACAGGTATAACTTTCCACATAAATAAGATGTTTCACACTAATTTCTTGGTTAATAACATTGTTGATAACGGTGAAATATGGTTATCTATGTTTTTTGGATTGGTGTAGCCTGGTCCTCTTTAATAATGTTGTGTTAAATAATTTTTGGATCATATTACGTTGAAGGCCAATACTCCATGGGTTGAGATCTATGGTGGGCTCATTGTGGGTTGTAGGGGGAAGTGTAACCTTGTTTCAGGGGTCCAGGGGTCAAAGGTCTCAGGATGAAATGTTGGTGCATTGTAGCAATTCTAACAAACGGTAGTACACTTAGACATACGATAATTATAGGGAACTATAGCCACTCACATCATACACTATTTGTAACCCATGTTGCTAGATCATAGTGCAACCCAGTGCGGGTGGCCATGGAGTAGTTTAGAAATTCTATTTGGGAAGTTCTAACACATCAAGCATGTATTTTGAAAATTAATTCAATTAGAAATTGAGAAAAACTTTATATATATCATAAACCAACCAATCTAAACTCAACTAGAATGAGTTTGGGTTATCCTGTTTCACATTGATAGGTTGAATAGGGTTTTTTTACCCAATATTATATGTAAATTAATTCATGTACAAGTTGACATGTCAACTGTTTCCATTCAGTCATGATATATTCCATGTACTTTGGTTTGTAAGTTTTTTGTATTTTTTATAGGTTTAGTATAGAAGGAGGGCTACTACTACTTTTTTGGGATATGAATTTATACCCATAGTTAAATTAACCATAGGTATATTATGTTTTGTGAGATAACATATACACACAGTTTTGTGAATTGTCGGTATCAATATATATCAATGGTTTAATTAAAACCATGGGTATATTTGAAATTTACAAGGCCATACACATGATTTCTATAGAAACCATGGGTATAAATCTATATTGATCCCTCTAGAGGCCATGGTTCCTAGAATCATGGGTATAACCTATACCCATGATTTTAGGGTTTATACTCACAGTTACTAACTTTGGGTATAGGTGATGTTTCCAATAGTATCATTTAGTATAACTTGATGTCATTTTAGTTATTTATTATCAATATATACATAAATTCCACATACATTATTGAGTAGGGGATGTTACATTTGATATTTCAAACCAACATATGATGTTATATCAATGTAGTGATAAGTATGAACTTCTTATAGAGATTACACCTATTGTATGGGTCTCAATTACAATTCATAAGGTGTGTTTATCCCAAATGGTTGAAGATAAACTCAATATACATTATATTCATATTGTTTAGAATTTTTTGTTGTCTTTCCAGAATAGATGTCGATCCTTCCATTATAACATGATGTTATGTTCTCAATAGAACTCATACCTGGTTCCACACCAATTTCAAAGACTCCCCATATATTTTCTCTGATTAAGTTGTTATAATTAAAGATGAAACTCCAAAAAACCTAGATAAGAGATTCATTCATCCAAGTGTGTAAGCTTGGGGTGCAGATGATATTTTTTGTGAAAAAAATATGAAAAAATAAAACTCTTCATTGTTTATAAATATCTGAACAAGATCATGATCAATAACAAGTATCTTATACACCATATTGATGAATTATTAGATCAATGGTATAGATATCAATACTTTTCTAAGATTGTCCTTCGTTCTGGATATCATTAATTAAGGGCTAATAATGGGGATATACCTATGAAGATATTCCATACAAGGTATGTATACAATGAATATATAGTGAAGCCTTTTGGTCTTACTAATGCCCTAGTTATCTTCATGTATTTAATGAATTGGGTCTTTAGTGATTACATTGATATTTTTTTGGTAGTCATTATGGATGATATTATTATCTTTTCAAAATTCAAGTAAGGGTATGAATAACACTTGATAATTCTACTAAAGACCCTAAAGAGGGAGAAATTATATGAAAAATTGAAAAACAGTGAATTTTGGCTATAAAAGGTTTCTTTTGGGGGTCATATAATCTCAAGAGAGGTTACAATATTAGATCCCTCAAATACATAATATAATTAATGATGACCCAGATAAACCATTGTGACTTAGATATATAGTTTTCTTGGTCTCACAATATATTATTGATGATTTGCAGATAATTTTTCATGACTATCCTATCTTGTGACCAAGTTAATTAGGAAGGGTTTTAAGTTCCTTTGGATAGATGATTGTGAAAAAAAATTCAAGTAACTAAAGAGAAGGTTATAAGTGAATTTTTTCTTACATTATCTTGAGGTAGAGAAGGGTTTATATTATATATGGATGTATCCAATAAGGTATTGGGATATGTTCTTTTGCATAATAACATTGTTATAGCATATGCCTCTTATCAACTGATGATTCGTGATAAAAATTACCCAATTCCTGATATGGAGTAAGCTATAATAATTTTTTAAATAAATATAAATAGGAATTATATTTATGGATAAAAGTATAATATATATATTGATCAGGAAATTTTGATGTATATATTCACATAGAAGGAGATGAACATGCACCAAAGAATGTTATTGAAGATGATAAAGGATTAAGACTTCTCAATATATTACTACCCTTAGAAAGAGAATAATGTGGATGATATTTTGAATCAAGTGGATCATTCTAGCTTATCCAAGAAGAGGATTGAAAAATATCTAATATTCCTAGATTTTCAAAGGATGGCTCCGGAAATCATGAAGGAGGGGGAAAATATTTTCTTTCACAATTGAATGTTCAACCCTCTATCCATGTGAAGATTAAATATGACCAAAGGAAGATGTAGAACTATAGAATATGGTTAGAAATATTCCATAGTTTAACCTTGATCATGATGGAATGATAAGATTTAGGAACTGTATATTTGTTTCTACCATACCAGATTTAAAGAGGAGTTGTCAGATTAAACTCATAGATCTTCATTCTCTATTCTTCCTAGAGGTATGAATGTGTATATAGATTTTAAAGAATGATTTTGGTGGGATGACATGAAGGGGGTATCATAAAGTTGGCATCTATGTTCATGGTGTTCCAGAAAGTTAAGTCACAAAGATAAAATTCTAAGGTGATGTAACATTCATTACCAACACCAGAATAGAAATGGGAGAACATCACTGTGGATTTTTTCATTAGACTCCCCCAACCCCTATAAAGGGTTTAATTATATATGGGTGGTAGTTTATCTCTTTATAAACTCAGAACACTTCATTTGTATTAGAGAAGACTTATTTATAGATTAGTTTTTTAGGATATATATTAATAATGTGGTAAGATTACATAGAGTACCATATTCCATTGTATCTAATTAATATGTTTGGTTTACCTCAATGTTATGGATAAGTATTTATATAGAAAATTATACTAAATTTATTATCAACACTTATTATCATCCTCATATGAATGGTCAATATGAAAGAACAATTCAAGCTCTAGAGGATATGTTGAGATCTTGTTCGCTAGATTTAAAAGGTAGTTTGTATCACCACCTTCCTATAGTTAATTTTTATTAAAAAAATATCTTTAACTAATGTATTAAGATAGATCATTATGAATAACACTATGAAAATAAATGTAGAGATCCAATTTTATATAATGAAGTTGGAGAAAAAACTTACTAGGACATGAGATAGCAGAATAAATGGTTGAGAAGGATAGAAACAATCTATAGAAAATCAAGGAAGATCAAGGTCCAAAAAATAAATATATGATGCTAAATTTCGGTTTGATTGTTAATTTGAAGTTAGTGACAATGTGTTTCTTTATTTCTCTCATTGGAATAAAGTTATGAGATTTGGGAAGAACGGGAAACTAAGGCCAATGTATATTAGTCTCATTGATATTCTTGATCTTATCACGATAGTATACTATCTCTTATCACTTACTAAAAATCTCTCTCAAGTCCAAACTTTATTCTAAGTATCTCTCATAATAAAGTACATACTTGACCCATCACATGTACTAAACCTAGAGGTTATACCACTGGATTAGGATATTTCCTATGAGGAACTACCATTTATAATTATTAATTATACAAGGACTATTTTGTGAAACAAGACCACTCACATGGTCAAAATTTCTTTGAGAAACCAATATTTAGAGGAATCTATGTTGGGACTTGAGGATATAATGGGTCATAATTATCCTCATTAGTTTGTATCAGAATGAAAATTTTCAAGGGAAAAAATCATTTTAAGTGGGGTAGATGTAACACCCTGGGTTTTTATGAGCCCTTTTTCAAATAATCAAATTTTTTATGATTTCTTAGGTTTTATTATAAACCATTTTAAGCTTTAATTATATGATAAACCAAGTTCATATTATGCTACATGAAACATCATCTAAACTTTCATTACATATAACACTCAGTTTCTACAAAATAATGCTTTATTATTATATTTGTTTTTAAAATAATTTTTTAACATATCATTTATATGTAGGAATATGAATAGTAAAAAATAATTTTTAATTATTATTTATAATGGTTTCATCTAAATAAAACATATTTAAATGAAATATATAATTTTTTTTAAAGTCTATATGTTTTGAACAATCCTATTTTGTCAAAAGATATTATTTTTAAATCATTTGATAAATAGTAATAAAATAAATTTTAGACACCATTAGAAATTAAATTTGATAAAATAAAATTAATTTTTTAATTCATAATTTCAAAATTATTTTAGGTTCATTTCTCACATTTTTCTGAAAAACATCATTTTTTCGATGAATAGGGAAAGATATTGAATTTTAATTGAAAACCACTTTTTTCGAATATATTTATATTGTTAAATAATATTTTAATTTTGTTTTAATGTATAATTAGATCAATTATACATCAATTAATCAAATTTGGGTCATTGAAACCCATTTCTAATTGAAATTTCATATAGAAACATTTCAATCATTCGAGAATTTTTACATTAAAACTTGTCATTTCATCCCACCTACCGGATTAATTTTAAATTAATTTATGCCACATATTTGATTTTAATTTGGAAAAATGGATTAAAAACATTGAATTATAATTATATTTAATTTATAATAAGGTTAATTTAATTTTTTTCCAAATTTATTAGTCGATGTAATTAAAATTAATTGATGTGATTAAAGTAAAAACAAGTTTACTTAGTAGTTAAATGTTAACTTAAGGGGAAAAATAACATAGAAATATGACAAAAATACATTTAATGGTTATATTGAGAACAATTACCATCTTACCTGAAAAATTTACAATTATTTTAGGCATATGATTTAAAGGATACCTCTAAATAGTGTTTATCTTTTTTTTCTTTACCAGAATGTCACTCCTCCTCAACTGTAAAAATGGTACTCACCCCCCTAATTTCGTCACACATATAATACCATTTTTATGAGACAACCCCAGAATAAATATCATCCAAAATTATCTCAATTCATCATATAATCCTCCCTTTGGTAATAAATAAAACCAAGGAATCCCTTTTGAGTAAACTAAAAGAAGTTACCCAAAGAAGAGGTAACATCCTTGAACATGAACTTTTGTTTCTTTTTCTTTTTCCGCCCCCTAGATTATTATAATTAATTTATTTTTTTATTAAATATGTATCCTAAATATACTAATAATTTTTATATTATGTTTATGACCACAACTCACACACACTTCCATCAAATGGGATACATAATCATCATTCATGTATACGGCAGTCTACCATCTCAGGAACCAATGTCATAAATTTATCCATTAACACCTTTAAAAGATGGTAATAATAATGCAATTACTATTTTTATATTATATATATGATATTTTTGATTTATTTACTCTTTTTTAATTATTTTATAACACATAAATTCATGCTTTTCATTTTGTTAGGACATGATAACTTCGTTTGTGGACGTGTGGACTTCCACCTCCTCAAAGTTAGGTGATTCATTCACACATAAATGGAAAGTATTAAGTATGGGTTTAATAAACATATATAATATATATGAAAAAATAATTTTACAAAAAATATAATTTATTTTTCATTTAAATTTCTTTCTTTCAAAATGTCAAGTAATAGAAACAATGTTCATGCGTATATATGGCATATTGTCTCCATGAATAGTGTATTTAATTTTCTATTTATACTATTTATAGATTATTATAAATAATTATATATAGAATATATATGATATTCATATAATTATTTACATTATATTATTATCAAATTCATGATCTAATAAAGAGGACCAATAATAACCTGTCAAAATGTGTATGAAAAACAGGGTTGTCAAGACCCAAAACATAACTTTAACATAGAGTAATTAATAAATTGATAATGTGAAGTAATAATTAAATCATATATGTTATTATATATATGAATAATTTTCTGTTAAGGATGTATAATAAACTTATATTTATTATACAATATGCTTTAACATATATTATGAGAGTCAGGACATAAGGTAAAGGAATTTCTAGTCTTGCATTTATTTCATTGATACTTATACATTATTCACCAGTCGTTTCTTTTTTATGGGGTATATACTTCTCATAAATTTATTATATGATTACTATACTTAAATTTATGGGTATTTAAATATCTATTTTATGATCTCTAATTTAAGGTTTTTTACGTTTCAAAATTTACCAAATCGGTAAGGTAATTTTGTCTCAATTTTCCTTCTTTGAGACACATGTTTTATTATGCATCTATATTATTTTTCGAGGGGTATATACAACTATTTTACATAATATATAATTAATATAATAATTTCATTATATTTTAATCTTCATGTAATTTTATTCTTTCCATAGGATTATGATTCATTGTTACCAAAATGGTAATAGTGTATTACTACAATCTCATTGTTTATCGAGATTGATTATGATTATGTGTCAATTGATGAAATATTGAGATCCATATCTCAATAAATCTTAATAATTTTATTATCCTATTTTTATCTATGATATATTAATGTATTATTACAATTTTTCCACTCTAATATAATTAATATAATTAAGAATGTGTTTTTTACAAAATATGACCTTATTTCTCTCTTAGGCCGGAAATCTATTTTATTCTAAAACCCTGTTTTCAAGAGTGTTTACTAAAAAAATTAAATGTATTTTAAGTTAATTTTCTGGGAAAATGTATTTTAATTTTTTTATTTTTTTAAATGTATTTAAAATGGTTTTCAAATATTCCTTTATAGGTTTTCAAATCCATTTTCAAAGAAAATGGTTTCCAAAATGCTTTATGTATTAAACTTTTTTCACAATGAAAATAATATTTTCCTCAAGAATTTTTTTAAAATGATATTAGAAAACAATTTTCTATCTATGATGACATCCATTTATGTTACCTATGTCTTAGTTATGTTATGATCCAATGATACAATTCTTATTCTTTCTATGAATGGTTATGATTTTGATGGAATGTTGTTTATGAAACTTGTTTATCTTCCACATGTTATACCATGAATCAATTTTATGAAAATCAATTATTTTAATGAGTTATTCTATGATGAAATGATTTTGAAACATGTCGCTTTTCCACAAGAAATGATATATTGATAGGTTTATGTTTCCAAATTCATTTCAAGTGTTATGATATGATGATTTTTTTTATGAACATGTGTTACACATATGTATGATTTAATTATGAGATTGGTGAGGCCTATATCTCCTTTCAATTCATGGGTATATATTTATATCTCATTGAATAGAAATGACTGTGATAGGTAGTGAACTTAGTTTAGTAAACGACTTTGTCAGCTAAGATGGTATTAGGAGTGAACCTTAACTACTGGGAGTGAATATATTCCACTAATAAGGCCATGGAATTAAGACTTCACTACTATTGAAATCATTTTATATGCTTCCCTGTCTACTAAAATTCCTGGTCTTATGTTATTCTTTCATGGATTATGCTATTGATTCCATTATGATTCAAGTGTTATGATTTTCCAATACTTATGACATGACTCTTGATTATGATCATTTATATGCAGGGTATGATCTACTAATGTTAAAAACATATTCTTGTACCCTTATGGTCATGATTATTCTTACATATCTCCCTTTCTTACCATTAGTGAGCATCTGAGCTCACACTTTCATATATTTCCTATAATGACCCAAAGCATTATCAATAGAATTCCCTTTTTATAATTATTTAAAATTGTATAATCACATAATTTTTTTATAATGAAATACAAACTTTATAAATGAATAATGAAATAAATAAGAAGTATTTCTAGAATTTAAGAAACAAAAACCAAAGTAATGGTAACATGACCTTTGGAATAGTAACATGACCGTTATGAATTGTAAACCATCCAATTGAATAATAAACTCACCAATGAAATTATAAATAAATTTTATCCATCATATAAGTGACAATATGTTATAATTATATCATTGTACAAGTAGATAAATATTTTAAAAAAATTATTAAGTGTTTGTATTTTTAAAATCCATAAATATTTAATTACAATTTTATGACTAATTTAATAATTTTAAAAAAAAATTATTTTCATAAAATTTATTCACAAATTATTATTTTTATTTCTTATTAATATATGATACTTTTATGAGACCTCAGTTAATTTTTTAAAGTGTTATAAAATCATTAATAATTTCAAAATATGTATTTTTCATGTAAATTATGATTTTAATTAAAAATTAAATTTCAGATATTAAGAAAATTATATTCATAAAATGGAGTTCATTTATCAATTCTATATATCATAAAATGGAGTGGGTGAATTTTTTGTATTTTTCTGAAAACTTGAATTTTTTCTGAATAATGAAATACGATAAATTACAATATATATACCTTATAAGTTAAGTAAACAATTTATTGAGTCATGGATGATTTAAGCAACATTTTTTCAAACTCATATGATCTAATTAATTTATTTTCTAAATAATCATCACTATTTATTTTCTTGTGAAAAATAATAAACTAATGTATTAAGTAATGAGAAAACACCCCTCTCATCCACTATAAATACAACCCCTCATCACGCCTTCTCCTTACACCTCTCAAGCCTTGTGCCTTATCTAAATTATTTTAAAATATCCTCCCATGCCCCTCCCCCACATCCCAGAGCTTTTCTTCATATTAAAATTCCAATACCAGTCCCATAAGGAGGTTCTCAAGAAGAAGGAATCAAGAGGTAAACCACTCTTCCTTTTCTTTTGATTTCTTTTCAAGTTCCTTTATTTTCTATTCCTATAATCACATCCCCTCATCCAAATGGTATGATAACTCTAGTACTATACATATATTTGAATTATTTATGCTAATGTAATAATTCATCATCATATATTCTTTCCCTCCTTTTATAATAAAAAGAAAATAACATATGTGATGTGTTAATTTAAGACATTCAAGGTTGGAAATGTTTTCATTTTCCATAACCATCATCAAGGCTAGTCATGAAACCATTTTTATGGTTGAACCACATTAAAATATTTTTATTGTATCTTATGTGATGTTTTGGAATCATTATGTATACATGATACTAATTTATAAAACAAAATGAGTTCATTGGGAACAAAAACCGCAAAAGCAAATCCAAACAATTATCCTTAACTATTTATATAATGATTCATAATAATGTCAAAAAAATGTTATATAAGACCAATTTTACATATGTAAGATCATTAATAACATATAATTTCAATTCTGGACAATTACCCACACTTTACATGATCCTTACTACATGTATACAAGTAAACCAATCATGAAAACTAAGGAAAGAACACCCTGGTTCATTCTGATGGGTTTATTCAGCATAGTCGGAGGCTGTGGAGATGAAAGGACTACTCAACCTTACCTATTCCTCCTGTTAAAAGGGCTTCTCTCAAATTCAAAATCCCTCAAGAGAGTTTGAAATATGATGTTAACATCTCAAAGAATAAGGAGGACATTGAATCAGAAAACATCCAGGAGATCCTCATGCATTCTAATGAAGAAATGCTAGAGGAGTCTTTCCTGATCATGGTATTAGAGGAGGATGCTCATATAATGTTCAAAAGACAACATCACGTTTATTTAAATGAAGAACAATCATCTTGGATAGACAAATAGAATAGGATTTTGATAAGTGGTTTCAACAGGGGAAAACTAACCTAGAGGAGCATGTGGTTACATAGGACAGGATGGCATTTCACTTCGAGGATCTCATCAAGGACAAACCAGATATAGAGGTTACCTCTGTCGAATGGCATCTATTCAAGGTAAAGGACTCTAACCGCTTTAATTTTTTTTGGAATGGCCTAGAAATTTCTTATAAGGTTTAACTTTTTCTGTATTTTTAACTGGTTGATTACCCACTTTTTCCTTAAAAGTTATTTCAGAAATAAAAATATTTGATTTTATTTAAGGAAACCAATGCACCCAAATGATGAAAATGAATCTCTTAACCCATAAAAAATTCCATAAATGAGCTTAGTAATGTTATGATAAAAAAAATACATGTATGAGGGTTTCTGGAATTAATAATTAATGAATCTTTAAGACCAAGTGAAGAACACCTTTGGACTTAAGGTAAGGGATTCTACCTGAACCTCCATTATTCCTTCAGGTTAATATTTATCTTTTTTTACCCAAATGGATGTTTATTTTTATTTTTCTATAAATATTAAAAAAAAATTGTGAGTATGTTCCCAACTCAATGATCAAGATCCATTCATCCTTCTTTTTCAGGGATACAAATGTTTTAAAAAGGTTCCCTACTAAATAAGCAAGCCTAATTTAAGGGAACATCCTGAATTCTTACCCAATTTTAGGTGCACGCTATAATCTGTTTTAATCCAACTATATTTTTCCAAAATCAATATTTTTTATTAAAACCTTTTTGGTTCACTTCAAGTTTTATACAAAATATTATGGCATTTTCTACTTTAAATGATGTTCTATATTTTCCTTAAACTGTATTAAAATGTTTCAATCCTAAAAGTTTCTTAAATATATTTTTACATGTTATCACATCATACTAACATCACAATTCATGATCTATGAATATTTTACTTTATTAATGTCAATGTATTATTTAATTCCTCTATTTCATGGATTCTTGTATGATACTCCCATTTATTATGCTTTTTGATAAGATTATGATACCCAATTCATTCTCTGGGAAACCCTTATGTTTATGTTTGATTCCCTATGTTTGATTGTTTATTTAGAACAAATATTCTTGAACATTTTATGATGGGTGTTCCTATATATTAATCCAATTCATTTGTTAAATTTTAGTCTCATGATATTTTTTATGAAATGGTATTGGTAGTTAGCCTTGACTCGTGCTCCATGTGCAACTATCTTAGTGGTTAGCCTTGCCTAATACTACTCTATGTGAAACAAACCTTGGATCATGATAAATTCATGTTTTTATTTTTCTAAAACATAGCTATGATTACATGATTATATGATCCCATGTTCTACATGTTATGATTACTTGTCTTTAATCATGTTTCATGCCATTTTATATCCTAAGCTTTATTCTTATGTTTATTCTCTTACTGGGGTTTTATATCATCCCTTTGTTCATGTTATCCCTAATAAATCCTATGTAGATGTAAGGTCTCAAAGGAAGTTAGGAGCTCATATTGGAGGATATAATAATGAAATTTTATATCTAGTTCCATGTTTTTAGTTTTATATACCTAGTCTTCAAAGAAATTAGACATCAAGATCATTGGATTCTATTTTAATGATAAATTTTGTTTAAAATCATTTAATGATATGTATAAAGGATAGGGTCTTTACAGTTAGTATGAGAGAAAGTTCAATGGTTTTTAGAGACTATGACTACATAAATTTAGTTAGAATCTTTCAGAAATACAAAGTCTAATAAAACATCCATAAATTTTGGTATGTATAGAGTAATGGTTTATTGAGAAAATATAGCCATATCTAGATACTACAATTGGATTTCATTCTAGCAAAGCTTTTACTAGGAGTAAAAACTCTTACAAGGTGTTCCGTGACTAAATCTGGGTAACCTGGTACATGACAATGAGCCTTATTGCACACCTAGTTTAACAACCCCAGGGGATATGATTTGGTAAATTCATTATCTCATTATAAAACATTATTATGGGAAAAAAATCCCACATGAATATATTTTAGGAAAAATATCACGGATAACCTAGATTGAATCCTAGGGAATCACAAGTTTGGATATAATTTTATTTTACAAGTTTATCCATTTAGGATTAATGTTTCCTTTTATATGCTTATTATCCAAGTATTCAAGCCCCCTAATTGCAATTTATTTTTCTTAGTTAATGGTGGAAAATAGAATAACACATTCCAACAATCAATGGGATATAAAATGTGATTATTTCCCTAATTATGTTCTAAATATGATGGGAATGAGTTTTCAAAACATTATGAAAACACTTTGTTAGCTGTATCAAGTTATGTATAATAACTTGAATCATATGGAATACTCTCCCTCTTCAAGGAAAGATAAAGTTGTAGTCAAATATTTCATGGGGAAAAGGCCTCATATGTTTAGTGTATCTTCTAATCCACTCTTCATGGAACAATTTATTAACTCCATTGAAAAGATATTATTTATCATATAGTGCTTAGAAGAAGAGAAATTTGTGCTGGCGGTCTATCATTTTGATGGGAAGCTGATCGGTGGTGGAAACTGATCCAAAATATGATGTCTAAGGAGGAAATTGATTCTACAGATTAGGAATAATTCAAGAAATTTTTTTCAACAAATATTTTCCTTGATCCATTTTTTCAATATGGAAAGATATTTCCTCAAACTTATGAAAAAGAAATATGATTCTATCAGGGCGTATGAGGAAAAAGATACTTGGATTTCAAGATAATTCTCTTATTGTTTTATGAACACCGAAAGCAAGGTGGATCGCTTCTTTATTGAAATAAATATGATTCAACCAAAAGTGTTGGTGATTAAATAATTTGATAGTTATGGGGATATTGTTAGTTGTTCCCTCAAAGCTGAGATGTAGATCATAGACTTTCAGTGATCTCTTAGGCCTAGTGACAAAAATAGGAAAATGGAGTCAATTTTGGGTGGTTTAGTAGATTAATACAATGATGGAAAGAAGACCAAACATCCCATGTGTGAGAATTGTCAGAGGAATCATCCTTGGAACTGTCTAAATGGAACAAAAAATATTCAAATGTCTATGAATGAGACATCTTTCTAAGAACTACTTAAGGGATGTGAATAATTTCTCTAACTAGGAAGAATAATGGATGGTTTAGATCAACACCCAGCTTTTTGTGATGTTTTACAACTGGAAGATATATAGGCATTATGAGAACAATTCCCTTAAGCCAAGGGTTGTCAAAGGCAATAAAAAACAATCTCCAAGGCAACAAGGAAGTGTTTATGATTTCAATACTGCTATAGTGGATCCAGACAATGATGTGGTGATTGGTATGTTGGTTATTAATTCATGAAGATAGAATATACTATTTGATTCTAGTTCTAGGAATTTTTTCATATCATGAATGTTTAGTTGAACTATTCAATCATGGCCTCAAAATATTGAGGTTGTGTTATTTTTTAAAACAAAAAATGGGGAAATTATTGCATCCAAAGTTTATAAAGCCTCCTTGGTAACTTTTTGTGGACTCAACCTCCTAGAAAATATTTTCATAATCCCTTTGGTAGATTTTCATCCTATTTTGGGCATGGATTGGATAACCATATATAAATCCAACATCAATTTTCGAGAAAGGGAGATCACTATTCACATCCTATAGCATCATAAAATCATGTACAAGTGTAATAAGGATATTGAATCTCTATTATAATCATCATCTCAAGTGTGGATATTTTTGGGTTATTAGAAAGAAAGTATTTCTCAAATGATTGAGACAAAGGAGATAATCAAGTTCGAATGCATTCCCATCACGAGGGATTTCACTAATGACTTCCCTAAAGAATTAAAAGTTCCCCCTCTTGATTAATGAGTCAATTTCTCAATTGAAATTATTCCTAAATCTATACCTATATCAAATACACCATATCGAATGGCCACTTTTGAGCTGGAAGAGCTAAAGAATAAGTTACAGAGGAATTTGGAAAGGAGTTTCATACCCTCAATCACTTCACCATGGGGTTCACTAATCATATTTATCAAGAACATGTATGGATAAATGTGCATATTCTTTGATTATCATGATCTTAATAAAATAACTATATAAAAATTATCCCCTACCATGTATAGATGACTTGTTGGATTAGCTACATGTGGCTAGTTATTTCTATAAGCTGGAACTTTAGTCGGGATATCACCAATTAAATTAGAGTAAGGAAGATATTCCAAATACTATCTTTAGAATGAGGTATGAACACTATGAGTTCAAAATTATGACCTCCAGACTCACTAATTCTCCAGTAATTTTGAGGGATTTAATGAATATAGTATTTAGAGTTTAACTTTACAAATTTTTGGTATTATTTATTGAGGGTATTTTGATATACTCTAACAGCAAGGAGGAACATGATGAGCATTTAAATATTGTGATAATGTCTTTTCGAAGGGAGAAAATATATGAAAAGTATAGTAAATGTTATTTTTGGATGGAGGATGTATCATTCTTGGGGAATGTTATCACCAGCAAAGGAATATGTGTGGACCCTTCCAAGGCAATGGAAATCAAAGAGTGTGTCATGTCAACATAAGTATTGGATATCCATAGTTACCTTTTCCTAGATAGGTATTACTGATGATTTGTGAGGAATATATCATGATTTTAAAATCCAATATCCAAGATGACATAGAAGGGAGTGATGTTTTTTCTGGACTCAAGAATGTGAGGAAAGCTTTAAGGAGATCAAAAATAGGCTTATCATTGAGCTATTATGCACACTCATGACAAGTGGAGAACTCTTTAGGGTGTTCAATAATGTTTCATAAAAGGTCATAGGGTATGTACTAATGAAAAATGATAAGGTGACAGCCTATACCTCAGTTCAGTTGAAAATCCATGAAAAAAACTATCCCATGCATGATCTGGAGTTGGCAATTTTGATATTTGAATTGAAAATAGGGAGGAATTATCTCTTTGGTGAGAAGTATGAGATATATACTGATCACAAGAGTCTCAAATATATATTCACATTGAAGGATATTAATATTCACCAACAAATATGGTTAGATCTCATTAATCATTATGAAGGCTCAATCCACTACCATCCTGGTAATGCAAATAAGGTAGTGGATTCTCTAAGTAGATATGATTTTTTATATTTATCAATGATGAGAATTGAGAAGGATCTATTCCTCTTACTCTTGAGAATGATGTACATGTGAATCATTATGGGAGGAACATCATCAATCCTTTATTAAATGATTTCTCAACCAACCCTCATGGAGAAAATAAAGGATGCTTAATGAACTGATGTGGACATTTAGAAAATGGTGGAAGCTATTAGGAATGTGAAATCCTTAGAGTTCTAAATGGATGAGGAAGGAGTTCTAAGATTTGGACCATGACTCTGTTTATCATCTAATCTAGAGGTAAAGAAGGGGATTCTGAATGAACAACATAGCTCAACCTTTTCTATTCACCGAGGGGAGCACAGTGATGTATCTAGATCTCTAGGAGAATTGTTGGTGGGGAAATATGATGAAGGAGATCACTGAATATACATCAAAGTGCTTGGTATGTCAATAAGTGAAGGATGAAATACAAAAATCTAAAGGGTTGATGAAAACATTACCCATATCAACATGGAAATGGAAAAACATCACCATGGATTTTGTCACTGGACTTCTAAATACATCTGGAGGGAACAATGATATATGGGTTATTGTGGATCACCTTACAATGATAGCTCAGTTTATTGAAATTTGAGAGGACTTGTCATTGGATCAACTTTCACATATATATATCAAAGTGGTGAAAAGGTTTCCTGGAGTACCACTATCGATTATATCTGATCAAGATCTGATATTCAACTAAATGTTCTGGAAAAGTACCCAACATGCTCTAAGAACTTAGCTAATCATCAGTATGACCTATCATCCTCAAACTGATGGCCAATTTGAGTGAACTATTTAGAAACTATAAGACATGTTGAGATCATATTCTATTGAAATTAAAGGAGTATATGACTAGCATTTTTCAATGATTTATTTGTCTACAATAACATTTTCCACTCACACATCCAAATGGATCCATATGAATCCCATTAGAGGAAAATGTGCATAACACTGACATGCTAGGATGATGTTGGTGAACGTAAATTACTAGGACCTAAAATGGTCGATGAAATAATGGAGAAGGTGAAAACCATTCATCATCACATTAAGGTATCCCAATTTTGACAAAAGAGATATGCTAACAATCGTCGATGAGATCTTGAGTTTAAGGTGGGATACATGGTATTCCAACACATATATCCATTAAACAAGGTCATGAGATTTAGGATGAAAGGAAATTTTATTCCAAGGTACATCGGCCCCTTGAAGATTCTTGATCATGTTAGAGTTGTGGCCTATAAACTGAAACTTCCACCTACCATGTATAAAGTACATTATGTATTCTATGTATCCATATTAAGTAATTATATACCAAATCCTTCACATGTACTATCTTTTGAGGTGGTACAGTTGTATAATGAAAATTCTTACAAGGAGCAACCAATGAAGATCTTAGATCGTAGAAATAAAGTTCTGCATAACAAGACTAATCACCCAGTCAAAGTACTATGGAGGAACCATAAGTTAAAAGAGGCAATATAGGAACTAGAGGAAGTTATGAAGTAAAATTACCCACACTTATTTTCATCTTAGAATTGAAACGACATTTTGAAGATGAAATTTCATAAGGGGGAAGAATGTAATGACCTGATGATTTATCAATGGAATTCCCTTATTATAATTATTTCATATGGTAAAATCACATTAACTTACTTGGATAATGCAATAAAAACTTTATAAATAAATAATGAATTAAATAATATGTATTTATAGATGTTAAGAAGCATATACCAAAGGAATAGTAACCTGACTATAGGAACAGTAATATGGCCCTAATGAATGGTAAACTGGATAATTGAATAGTAACCTCCCCAATGGATGTATAAATAAAATTTATCCATCTTATAAGTGAAAATATTATATAATTATATCATAGTATATGTAAATAAATATTTTAATAATTATTAATTATGTGCTGGTATTTTAAAAAATTTATAAATATTTAATTAAAATTTTATGACTAATTTAATAATTTAAAAAAACATTATTTTCATAAAATTTATTTATAAACTAGTATTTTAAGGTCTTATGATTATAGGATAATTTTATGATACCATAGTTAATTTTTCAAAGTGTTGTAAAATCAGTTATAATTTTAAAATATGTATTTTTTGAGTAAAATGCCACTTTAATTAAAAATTAAATTTCCCATATTTAGAAAATTATTTCCATAAAATGAAGTTCATTTTTTAATTCTACATGTTGATAAATGGTTAGGTTGATGTTTTTGGTTTTTTCTAAAATACTTGAATTTTTTTGAATAGTGAAATACAGTAATTTATGGTATATATATATTACAAGTTAAATACACTATTCCTTAAGTCATGGATTATGTAAGCACCATTATTTCAAAATAAAATTATTTAATTACTATATTTAGACTCATTAATCAGGATTATTTCTTCTCTTGAGAAAAATAATAAACTAATGAATTAAATAATGAGAAAACACCCCTCTCCTTCACTATACATACCACTTCTCACCACTTCTTCTTCTCACACATCTCAAGTCTTGTTTCATTTTAAAATTATGATAAAATTTCATCCCAATCCCCTTCACCACATCCAAGATCTTTAGGTATTAACAACAGACCAAAACCAGTCCCCTATGGAGGTTCTCAAGAAGAAGGAAGTAAGAGGTAAACCACTCTTCCTTTTCTTTTAATTTCTTTTCAAGTTCCATTATTTTATATTCTTCTCATCACCTACCATAATCCAAATGGTACGATAAATCCATTACCTTAAATATAATTTAATTTTTTTAATATACTAGAATAATTCACCATCATATCTCTTTTCCCTCCTTTAATACTAAAAAGAAAAAAATGTTCATGTTGTGTTAATTTATCACGTTCAAGGATGATGATGTTTTCAATTTCCATTACCATCTTCAAGGATATTCATGAAACTATTATTATAATTGAACAAGATTATAATTTATTTATTTTATATTTTTTAATGTTCTAGAATCATTTTGTGCACATGATACTAATTTATAAAACAAAATGAGTTCATTGTGATCAAAAACTGCCAATGTAAATCCAAACACTTATCATTAACTATTTATATAATGATTTATATTGATTCCATAAAAAAATTATATATAATACCATTTTTACCTCTTTAATATCCTTAATTACCTATAAGTTCAATTATGTATAATTATCCAGACTTTACATGATATTTTTTACATGTATACAGGTAAACCGATCATGAAAACTAAGGAAACCAATGCTCCCAAAAGATGAAATTGATTCTCTTAACCCATCAAAAATGCAATTAATGAAATTAGTAAAGCTATACTAAAAAAATACATGTATAAAAAGTTAGTTAATTATTAATTAATGAATCTAATTTTATTATCTAGGACATTAAGATCAAGTGAAGAACACATTCAAACATAAGGTAAGAGGTTCTACCCAAACCTCTATTATTCATTCGAGTTCCTCTTTATATTTTTATAACCAAATTAAATTATCATTTATTTTTATGAAAATATTATAACTTCTATGACTATTTTACAAACTAATGTATAAAGTAACATTAATCCTTCTTTTTTTGTAGATACATGTTTTTAAAAGGTTCCCAGTCGATAAGCAATCCTGATTTAAGGGTGCATCCCCAATTCTTACCCAATTTCAAGTGAACTCTATAATATGTTTATGACAATTTTTTTTCCTAAATTGCTATTTTTATTATGGTATAAATCATGGTTGAATTCTGGTTTTATATTAATTTTTTCTCTTTTTGTTTTACATGATCTTTAATATTTTCCTTAAACCGTACTAAAATGTTTTAATTCTAAAAGTTTCTTAAATTCATTTTTAAATGTTATTAGTTTATATTGACATCAAATATCATGATCTATACCTATTTACCTTTTTGAATTTCCATGTATGATTTAATTTATTTCTTTAATGGACACTTTTATGATACACCCATTTATTTTTCTTTTGGAAAATATTATGATACCCAATTCTTAACATGGGTAACCCTTATGTTTATGTTTTATTCCTTATATATTATTATTCATGTGGAAAACATATTAATGAAAATGTTATTATGTGTTTTCCCATTTAGTGCTCCAATGAATTGGGTAAATTTTAGTTTAATGAGAATTTATTTGAAATGGTCTTGGTGGTTAGCCTTGACTCACGCTCTATGTGCAATGGTCATGGTGGTTAACCTTGACTCATGCTACTCTATGTGCAATGAGCCTTGAATCATGCTAATGTGATGTTTATTTTGCTTCCAAATTTTTATTATTTGTTGATTATATGATACCATGTTCTACATTTTATAATTCATTATGTTTAATCATGGTCCATACCTTTTTATATCAATATGTTATGTCCTGTAACCCATGTGATAAGCTTTATTCTTATGTGTATTCCCTTATTGTGTTTTAAGCTCATCCCTCTGTTCATATTATCCCCATGGTATCCTATGTAGATGTAAGGGCTATAAGGAAGTTAGGATCTCTTAATTGAGGATATAATATATAAATGATTTATCTAGTTCCTTGTTTTTAATTTTATGTACCTATCCTTCAAAGGCCCTATACATCATGATCCTTGGCTTGTAATTTGATGTTAAATTATGTTTAAAATCATATAATGATATGTGTAAAAGGATAGGGTCATTATATTTCATTTCCCCGTGTTATGAATATATGTATTATGTAGGATGTGTATAATAAGGGTTCTAGTCATGAATAACATAGTGGGATATAATGTTTCTCATTCATGTATGACTGTTTATGTTTTCATATTTCCAAAGGCAATAAACTAATATATTATTTGGTTATATATTTTTTTAATGTATTATGTTTTATAAAAAATGATGTAATGTGTATGTGTCAGAAGAAAGGGTCACATAAAACAAACTACATCTTCAAATATATTCCATGAATCTTCTATTATTCTAACTACTCTCAACACACATTAAAAGACTTCAAGAGTTTATGAATCCTTAAAAAAGCATAATGAAAATTCCAAATGAATTTACAATATATAAATACTACATTGAGTAGTCAATTTAAAACATACTACCTCATTAATTATAGCTTTAAACATTATTAATTTTTCTTAATGGGTACAGATTTAATAATTATCAACAAATGAATCACCTAAAATAATATCAAGTTAAGAATATTTAATCACAATATAGGGTATTTAATCAGTATATATAAAAGTTATCATGATTAACAATATATGGATACATACTTTAATTAAGTCACAACTATCTTAACTCAAGATTTCAAGAAGCTAGCTTCAAAAACTCATCATGACCATGATGCATATATTTATCTCATCTTTCATCATAATTTTCCATTGAATCTCAATATTATAGCTCGATAGTAAATATATTTAAAAATGTGTCAACCCTTACACATATTCATATAAATATATCCTTCTCAAAATTTTCACAGATTCATATTACACCAAACATATCCATAATGTATAGTATAATGTGATTCAATCACTAATTATTCAATAATATTTAAGAACCCATTAAAATATCATTACAAGAATCATCAGATATAAAATATACATATACCACATCATGCATGAAATTATTAATCTTCATTTTTAATGTCTTTATTTTAGTATATCATCCCCCTTTTAAAAATTATGTATAGATCTACCACAACATATTCAATAGTATATAGAGATACATATACCTCCTAAAACCTCTAATTGTTTCTAAAATATCTCTAATGTTCACTTCAATCTCCTCTTTTCCCTGGTATTATTCTTCAATCATGGGATACATCAATATCTTTAATCATAGGTATCATAAAATTTCCCAACACAAATATATAACTTCATTTCATAACAAAAACATTACTTATTAACAACAACTACAACCCACACTAATCATTTGTATTTTTAATATCGGTATTTATATTATTTTTTTCAATAACATTATATTATTAAGAAAATCATTTTGAATATGTATATAGTAGTTCCTCACTTTTATCACTGCATTATTTCCAATAAATACAATGGTATAAAAGTAAGATTAGTCTTATTCCTCTAATTCTCTAATTTTTAATAAAACCTCATCTTCTCACCTTTTTCTGAACGTATACCCAAATTCACTTGACAAAACGATAAAATCAAGTTTTAATAAGAAATAATACATAATTTTATCAATTATTTGTCTATATTATCATTAATGTTATAGAAAATAAGAGTGATAAACATATACATCATAACATTCCATAAAAAATTTAACATGTGATATTAACACAAATTTAAATTTCTTGGGGTTGTCACAAGTAGTTTTTTAATTTTATTACTTGTACTCAACTAAAAAATAACATAAAAAATTAAATGAAATCAGATTTCTTCCCCTTAAATCTACCATCAACATTTGCAAACTCTCCTCCTTAATAATAAGAATTGGTTCAAATAAAATAATAATGTGAAATTGATTATCAATCCTCCTCTTTAGTTTTTCCTTGAAATTCTTGGTTAACTTGAAATAATGACATTCTATAAACTTATAATGTGGTAAAATCCTCCTCAATGGATACACTACATTAATATTAATCATTTCTAGTCTAATTTACAAATAAATTATAACATATCATTGTCATGCCAATTGATTTGTTTCAAATATGAATCATTATTTCCGTTAATTCACTCCATAAAGGAATATAATATAAGGTACAAGACATTAATAGTATTCCAGTTCTCCAATATAAGAATCATTTTTATTACCCATTACAAAGATATACTAAAAAAATTTACAGTAGTAAAGAGGATATTTCTAGGATCCATAGTAAGGGAAATATGGATGATATTTTTTCCTTGACCATGAAATCCTTTTATTTTTAGCTCTAATGGTGTGGGAAATCTTAATGATTTATTCTCCTTTAATTTTCCAAGATTGATGATGTATCAGTATCATAATCTTCATCTTTTCCAAAATCATCATCTCATATTGAATTTTATTTTTAACATCAGTTACCAATGTAAATTCAATATTTTATGTATTATTAATCAATTTTCCATCTCCAATTATATCGGCTAAATAACCATACAATATTATGGAATATGATATTTTTTTGATCTTCCACATGATTCCTTAAGAGAATATATGATACCCTCATTTAAAAACCACTCAACTACTTTTTATATGTATTATACTAAACTAAAACTTTTATTTATCCCTTGTATGGGTTCTCTTCTTATTTTATATTTCTTCCACCAATATTGATGTTCATAGTCTATTTTGAAAGATTCATGTTATGGTGAATTTTCTCATATTAAAAGATTCTGTTTTTTGTGTAACATCCTTCTTAAAGTTCTTCTTGTATGGGATTTCATTTAAAATATTCTTTTCTTTACACTTGAAGTAAAAATATCTATATTTCTCCATTTATTCCTCATTATATTTGGTTTTCTCTCATTCATATCTTATGTTCCACACTTGGTTTATTCATAATTGGACTCTTTATCATTAAGAAAACTTTTTATTAAATTTATATATGATTTTTCAATAAATTCATATATATGTTCATATTGGATATATATATATATATATATATATGATCCAAACTAAAAATATGAGTTTTCTACTAAACTCTCAGTTATTTTTCAAAAACTACTCATTGGGATTCCTCAAAATCAAATATTTAAGGAACTCTATTGTTATAAAATTTTCTATTGGAACTCATACACAACAACCTTGATCACTTATCTTCTAGAAAACACATGCCAAAAAAAGGTTTTTTTGAATAATTAAAGAAGTATTATAGTATGTTCTTCCTCAATACACAAAGACTCTTGAGGGTGAGTTTCAGTTTATTATCTGACTTCATCACACTAGTTATAACTAGTAGAATTGATCGTTTTATTATTCTTCCACGTGATTATAGATTCTGATATTACATTTCCTTCATCATTAGTTTATCTATAGTTCTACTTTTTATATATATTCCCACGTTTTATTAGCTTACCCATAACAATTTTTCTTCTACTTCTTGATTATCAATTTTTCAATAAGAAATATCACACCTTTTCCCCAGAGGCTCACATTCCATAATTTTATGCTCATATTATGACCATTTCAGGGTGTTATTTTCATATTTTTATAAATTGAAATATTATATTATATATATTCAAGAAAAAAATCATCTGACATATCCATCCATGATCCTCTATCTTAATTTTTTGTCTATTTTTTATACAGGTTTCTCAAAGAAGAATTACAAGAGTATCATTTTATAATTTTCTTTCTCATTTTTCTTAATATATAAATATATATACCCTTTTATTGGGTAGGATCAGGTTTTATTATTTTCAAAATACAACACCAGCAATAGTATTTAAATCCTTCTTTAATTCTCTATAAAAAATAATGTTGTGTGGTATAAGACTTTCCATATCTCATCACACAACATAGATGCTTCCTTACCAATAGTTATATATTCATCGTGAATTTTTAAAATATGAAAAATTACTCATTATCCTCTTATTCACACCTATTTGAATAATAATTATTTTGTGATATTTAATTCCTTCTTAGCATGTTACATGAATCTTTATTTTTCATTTCAAGATTTATGTAATTTAAAATTTCCTTATTTCTAGAATTTATATTCTCCCAAATATTTCGACCACCATTTATCTTATTATATATATATATAATAAATATTACCCATTTATTTTTATAGAATAAAAATTAGTTTTTGATTTTTATAACTTTGAGGAATAAATCAAGTTCTTAAAAATAATTATAATCTTCCTTCACATAATAAAGATTAACTTTTTAATGATCACCAACATGAATCAGAAACCCTTTTACTGTTTCAGTTATTTCATAAAAATTAAGAAAAAATAAGGAATCAATTGCATTTATTTCCATTTTGATCACTAATTTTGAATTTTAAATATCCTCGTTTGATATTAAAAATATAAATAAATGTTATATCCTCTATTATTTCATTTTATATTCTCGATCTCATGTTATAATTATATCTTAAAAATTCATCATTACCTTCAAATCAAGAATGAATATCTATGGAATTATCCCATATTATTTCTTATTTAGAGTATAAAAATTCAATAAAACTCTTATTTTTATATTCGATCATTCCCATATTTTCCCATGTATTTCTTCTTACATAGAACAATAATCACTCTTATATAGACCAATAATTTTATTGAAATTGAAATATGACTCATAGATAACATTAGATTATTCTAATATTGATTCAAATGAGTCTAGAAATGGTAGATTTTATGCTTATACAATTACCAATTCATTGTTATGTAGATTATTATTCTGAAGATGATTCCTATGAAATCACTAATCATCCATATGGAGTTTATTGTTCCAAAGTAATGATACATATGAAGTAAGTAGTCATCCTTATGAAGATTCAAAATGATCTTTATGCACTTCAAGACTTATCCAAATATCAGGATATTTCTTAGAATTTATAAATTATTTATATAGATTCATAATTATTTCATTTCCTCTCATGACCACTTTTAAAAACTTCATGTTTAATTCCAAAATCTAAAAAAACTTTTGGGAATATATGAAACCATATTAGACATAATTATCACTATTACCAAGGATTGTATGAAAATTAAATAATATTGTTTTATTATCTCAAAGTAGCTCACTACCTTCTCATTTTATCCTCAATCTCAACCTTCAAAATATTTTATCCATATGTAGATACTAACAAATTTTATAATCCTTTAATATAAACATTACATCATTAGATTTTCTATAATTAAATCCTCCCTCCATTAAACATTGAAATTATTTTTAAGATTTTAATGATGGAAATACAAGATATCCATAATTATCTTCATTAGTCAAATCCTTCACTCTCTTCTCAACCATTGTTAACATGTTATATATAGTTTTCTTTCCAATCTTGAATAATTTTTTATAGCTATACATACTAGATAAACAATCTTCATACTTAAAGGGATGATCCTTGAATTCATTTTTCTATTTATTAAAGGGTAGTTACTTATTTTCCAATTTCAATTTATCATATCCACAACTCATTACATTAGTTGGTATATTCTAACTCTATCACCCGTAATAAAGAAATATTGATTTTACTCCAACAATCCAATTGAAAATAATAAAACCATCAAACCAAAGGGTACTTCACTCTCAACATTTTTATTTTTTTTCATTTCCCATTTCATGTATATTCCATATCTAATTCTAGTTTATTTATCTATCCTTATTATAAATAAATTCAAAGGTAAATTTAGGGTCTTCTCCCTCTTTAATCTTTTTAATTTAAGAAATACATCATCACCCCTATTATTCTTTCTTTTTTGGGTCTCTATCCCTTTTTGAGAGGGTTAGATAATTTCTATGAGATAAAGGTAGCATCACATGACTCTTAGTAATGTGTTATCAATAAATAAACTACAAGTGTAATAGGGCATACCCAATGTAGAAAATAGGTGTGACTAATTTATAAAAAAATATCTATTTAATTAAAACAATTTTTTATCAACAGTAAAGTTTATTTCATTGGGTTTTTTCAAAACATGCTTTCAAGAAATGATTTTTAACTTGTGATAAGCTTCAAAAACCACATAAAAATATTTCATTTTTAAGCTATTTTTTCATTACTATTTATTATATAGTAACTCTATATTGATAAGCATATTCAACATGAGTTAATGAAATGATGGGAGAGTGAAAATAAATATTTTTTGTCCATAATACCTAATTTAATTGAAAATGATTAATCTATAGTAGATTCAATTGTTTGGTTTATCCCTATTATGGGATGATTTATATACCTCACCATGGTTGTTTATAAGAATTTATGATACTTTTTTAAGAATGATTCTAATATTTAATCATTATTCTCCTTGATGGATGATCTTCTCTGAGCCTCACCTTGAATTATCTCTTCCATGATTCACAACCAACACAATATGGAAATAAGGTGGGTCACCCATTTTCCCTATTAATCTAATAAATGTGGATTATAATTATTTCTTAACTTAAATACTATATTAGTTGAAGCTATTAAATTCGTAAAACCATTTTTTTTTCTTTATCTTTCCATATCTAAACATATGTATTATATAGATTTTTCTTTTTTCTTTTTTTAATTATTATAAACTTGAATTCACTTATTAAATTTAGAAAATAGATAACATTCATTATTTTCATATTTATCCATCTTCTTATCAATTTATGGTAAGGATATATATAATTCTAAGGAGTCCTATGAATGTTTTTCATAATTCTTTTTGGATGTGCATTAATTTCTAGTAGAAAAACTTTTATCACTAAAATACACTTGTAATTTGTCCTTATTATTTATTTTGTAAGATAAAATAGTTATATATTTTATATAAATATAATATTTTTGGTTTAACTTAACACACACCTCTTTAGTATACTTTTACTTACCATACATGGTAATCCTCTCATTCTCCTCACTAGAACCGTCAACCACCATACAAATCCTATAATATCTTTCATTGAGTAACTCTCTTTTTGTTTATAGGTTTACTCCTTTAAGTTTTAAATTCATGGATGTTTTTTCATTATCTATTGGTGTTTCCTATATTATAAAAGTAGAATCATTTTTTTATTGTTGGTGTGAAATTCTTCATATAATATTTCATTTATTCCTTGGGAGTATTGGTATAAGAACCCGGCCTTATTACATTACATAATATGGATTTTGGTCAAGAAATAACTTCCTTTTGAATTGAGTATCTTTTCAAGTTTAGATCTTTTGTTAATTGGGAAATAATAAATTTATAACATTACACATTGTTATAGAGTGGATACCATAAAACCAGTTTCCATTTTTTCCAAAATATAAAACATTAAAGCTTAAAACATGATTTCATTGAAAATTCATAAAACATTTAACTTGGCTTCCTTATTTGTCTTAAACATCCTTTTATCCTATGAAAATCATTTAAAAAACTTTATATGATCACAAAAATCTCAGTAGGGTATGTAAATGAAGGAAATAGCAAATCAGTTCATGAATAATTGTAATGTGTGATAAAATTTCCAAAAGAAATACTCATCACTCATATATACTTATTTTGTAAAACATGATATTTTATCAAGATTTACACATTACATAAGAGCATAAATATAAAAATATGGGTATCTTTGAGAATTACTTACATAATCTTGTAACCTTCTCTGCTACCTTATAATTTGTAACCTTCACGACTACCTTACAATTGATGTAACCATCGTAGTTACACTTGGAGTAACCATATGGCCAACCTCCAATATACACATACCCAATGAATTGGAGGGATATATAGTTCCAACACTTAATCATAAAAAATTCCAAATAACCAAAACATAGTCGTACAACATGAATAATTGCATAAAAACATTGCTTTTGAATTTATTAAAATAGAATTTTAAAAGAGGATTTTAAAGGAAAAACCTCTTACATAAATCATATAATTGAAGCAAGATTTATTAGAGTGGATAGAATATGTATATACACTATAAATACACACAATTAAACATAATATAAACAAAACCCATCACACAAAAAATTTTAATATGACATAAATAAAGAAGTATAAGGTTAACCCAAAGAATGGAAATCGGGTTAAGAATTCCCTTACTCGGGATTGTATTACTTAAAAATTGTTTAAACATCCTGTATAATGGTTAAACTAGTGTTATTAATATCTTACAAAAACATATCCATCTTTTAATACATTATATGATCATTTTATATCATCATTTCACCCTTTAATTGTTAGCATTTTGTTCTTTGTGCTATTTTTGGGTGAGTTCTTTAGATGATTTCCATGATTGGTTTGTGATGGTTGTTCTAGTTGATTGGAAATGAAACTCATGAATTCTAATAGAGTAGTATTTACATATTTCCATAACAATAAATTATACCATTTATTATTTTGAATTCTTACTTTAGGATGGTTCATAAGTTAAAACATTAATGATGTTTGTTTAGACTATTTCAGTGGTTCTTTGTTAATAACGACCTCATTTTGTTTTAAAAATTAAAACCATGTGTAAGAAGTAATTATAGAACCATGAATGAGAAATAATACATATATTATAACCTGGTTAAACCATAAAAATGGTTTTCTGGCTAGCCTTAAAGGAATTAAAGCATATTGAAATTACATTATCCACGATGTTGGTAATTCGACACATCACAGACAATGGTTTTAATTCATTGAATAAGTGGGAGAGGAGAAGAAGATTAATGAAGAATTTTCCATGAAAAAGAGAAAATAAATAATATAGCTAATTCTAGATCATTTATGCCACTTGGATAAGAGGGGTGAGGAAAAAGAATAAAGGAACTCAAAATAAAAGAAAAATTGAGAAATCTCTCACGAAAAAAGGTAACTTAACAGCGTCATATAAAGATTCATAAAATAGTTTGATGAGAGAAAGGGGATATCTCATAACTCATAGATAATATGGGAAGTAAGGGGGATATTTAATGACATATACCAATATAATCAAGAGAATATTAAAAATAATAACATAAAATGAAAGAATAGAAAAAAAGAAAAAGAGGATTTTTACCTCTTGATCTCTTCTCCTTGAGATCCTTCTTAAGGCCTTTGTTTTTGGCCTTTCGGTGGGACCAGAAGCTCTAGGACGTGTGGAAGAACCTTGGGATGAGTATTGGGTAGAACTTAGGTATGGTTCAGGGCTTGAGAGGTGTGGGTGGAAGATGGAAATGATGGTGATATTTATAGTCAAGGATAGGAGGTATTTAACATTATTTCAATCATTATTATCATATTTTTCCTCAAGATTATGAATAGTATTAATTCATGTGACCCCAAATAGTAATAATAGAATGTGAGTTTGAAATATATGGTATTTTACCATATTTCACTATTCATCAAAAATTCTATAATTTCAGAAAAATCCCCAAAATTCACCCATACCATTTCTTGATGTATAGAATTAAAAAATGAACTCCATTTTTTGAAAATAATTTTTTAAATATTATTAATTTTATTTTTAAATAAAACCATACTTAATTCAAAAATTAATAATTTAAAAACTATAACTGCTTCTATATCATATTAAAAAATTAACCAATATGTCATTATCTTAAAGCCTTAAGAAAATAAAATAATTAAAAAATTACTATTCATAAGGTTAGGTTACTATTCACCAAAAAACAAGTTGGTTCCATTAGACTCCAAATGACATACTTAACATAATTTTAGATAATCATTTTTCAAAATTCAAAACATAAAAGTGGAAAAATTATTTATAAAGGCTAGTTATAAATATCTACTTAAAACAAAGTTTCATGCATTTCCATTTATTTATTTATTTAAACCTTGGGGTGTTACATTATCCCCACCTTTTGAGAATTGTGTCATCAAAATATTATTTACTTATTAAACAAGTGAGGGTACCTTTCTCTCATTGCATTTTCAGACTCCCATGTTGCTTCTTCTACCATGTGGTTTCTTTACAAAACCTTTACCTAGTGGATTACCTTAATCTGCAATACTTATTCCCTTCAATGAAGGATCTGAATTTGTTTCTATTCATAAGAAATGTTCTCTTTTAGCTAAACTTCTTTTGGGATCAAGACATGTGATTAATCTGGCACATACTTCCTCAACATTGAAACATGAAAAACATTGTGTACCTGAGAAAAACTCAGAGGCAAAGCTAATTGGTATGGAGTTGTTACAACATTCTCCAGGATTTTAAAAGGACTGATGAACCGCAGACTTAGTTTTCATTTCTTACCGAAACGTATCACACTTTTCCAAGGAGATATTTTAAGGAAAACATGGTCACCTACTTCATCCCAAAATACTGGAGTCTGACACCGCTTTCCATACAATGCCTCAAAAGGTGCCATCTTTATACTATAATAAAAACTATTATTATAAGAAAACTCAACTAAAGAAAGATATTGATCCCAACTCCCCTGATATTCCATAAAGAAACTTGAAGAATACCTTCCAAAGTTTGAATCATTCATTCTAACTAGCCATATGATTGAGGATGAAAAGCTATACTGAAATTTAATTCTGTGCCCAATGACTTCTAAAGTACCTACCAAAAGTTTGAAGTGAACCTGGGATCCCGGTCAGATACAATAGAAATAGGGACTCCATGTATCCTCACAATATCTTTGAGGTATAATCAAGAAATATTATCATCTCGAACCGAAATAAAATGTGCAGATTTTATCATCCAATCAATAATAACCCAATTCACATTGTTACATTGAGAATTCTTTAGTATTCCCACCACAAAATTCCATGGATACATTCTCCCATTTCCAATCTGGCACTAGAAAAGGCTGAAGCATCCCCTTCGGTAACTTTCTCTCTTCTTAAACATATTGACATGTCAATACTTTCACTGTAAAATCAGTAATATCCCTTTTCATTCCATCCCACCAATAATACTCCTGAAGGTCTCTATACATCTTAGTACTTACAGGATGAACCAAAAATAGAGAAGTACGAGCTTTACTTAACAAATATTTCCTCAACTGAGAATCACAAGGCACACATAACCTTTTTCCAAATATTAAAACATAATCTTTATTGAGGTTAAATTATGGAAACATACCCATTTTAACGAATTCAACCTTTTTCTGTAGTTCATGGTCTTCCTTTTTTGCTTGCTTAATTTTGTCTGATAATGATGATTGCACTAAACCCTAAGACAAAACAAAGGTATTTCCTGTACCAACAACTTCTAAGCAAAAATTAATCAAATCATTAATCAAGGGATCATTTTCTAAACGTAACGTTTTTAATGATGCATGATTTTTTTGACTCAAGGAAACCACCACTTTTTTTTATTTTCCAAGATGGTAATTGATTGTGCAATCATAATCCTTTATTAGTTGAATACATCTTATCTTCCTCATGTTTAATTCCATCTGAGTGAATATATACTTCATACTTTTATGGTTAGTATATATTTGACATTTTCCTCCATCTAAATGATGCCTCCAAATTTTCAAAGCAAAAACAATAGATTCTAATTACAAATCATGTATGGGATAATTTAACTCAAGAGTTTTAAGTTTTCTTGAAGCATAAGAAATTACTAGATCATTATACATCAAAACATAACCAAGTCCCTTCAAAGAAGCATCATTGTAGTTGACAAACTTACCATTTCAGGAAGGCAAGGCCAAAATTGGATCATTCCCCAGTCTCTTATTCAGTTTTTGAAAACAAACATCACATTCTTCTATCGAAATAAATTTAACCCCTTTTCATGTTTACATAATTATCGAGTTAGATAACTATACAAAGTTCTTAACAAAATGTCGGTAATAACCCGATAATACATGAAAACTATGAAAATATAACATTTTTAGGTAATTTCCATTCATCAACCACTTTTTTTTGGCATGATCAACTATTATTCCATCCTTATTTACAATGTTCCCAAGAAAATGAATATTTTTCAACCAAAAATCAGACTTGAGGCATTTTTCATACAGTTCCTTTTACTTTAAGGTTTGTAAAACAACCCTTAGATGTTTTTCATGATCCACTTTATTTTTATAAAATACTAGAATTTCATCAATAAACATAGCCAAAAACTTATCCAAGAACACATGAAATATTCTATTCATAATATTCAATGAATACATCAGGTGCATTAGTTAACCAAAATGGCATAAAAACAAATTCATAATGCCCATATCTAGTACGAAAGGTTGTTTTCGGAATGTCATCCTCTTTAACCTTCTGCTGATGGTATCCGGATCTCAAGTCAATCTTGGAAAAGAAATAAGCTCCCTAGAAATGATCAAACAAGTCATCAATGTGAGGCAAAGGATACTTGTTTTTAATAGTGATGTTATTCAAAACTCTATAATCAATGCAAATTCTCATGGAACCATATTTCTTTTTAATGAACAAAACATGAGCTCACCATGGAGAAGTTATAGGATGAATGAAGCCTTTATCAATAAAATCCTTCAACTGATTTTTCAATTCAAGAAGTTCTATTTGAGCCATACAATATGGGAGTTTTGAAATTGGCTTAGAATTATGAAATAAGTCAATCGTGAACTAGACTTCTTGATCATGTATGACACCGAGTAACTCATCAGGAAAAACATCAACGTATTCATTTACCACTGGAACATCATTAATCTAAATAGTTCCCTTCTTTTCAACAATACGAGAAAGATTACTTTCATTTCCATCTTCCAACAGTTTTTCAGCTTCCTGATATGTTATCAATTATATGAGTTCATTCTTTTATAAAAACTGAAACTATTTCTGAAAAACAACTTCTTTATATCTATAGTCAGTCTTAGCATTATAAATATAAAGTCGATCTATTTCTAGAATAACATCAAACTCGAATAAGGGTAAAACAACAAGGTTTGAAGGTAAATTCCTTCCACATACCACAATATAAAGCTTCTTATAATTCCTCCTTTCTATAATATATCCCCCTAGTGTTTTAACAACAAAATTTGGTCTCATTTGTTATTTTGATATTTCCAATTTACCAAAAGAAATTCTCATAGATGAAGGAATTTGTAGACCCCATATCAAACAAAACATTAGAAAAATCTGAGTAAACAAACGAATTACCTGATACAACTTCATAGGATGTCTCAACATCCATTGACGTAGTCTCAAAATATCTCACTACACCTATCTGTTTATAGTCTGGATTCTTTTCATCATTTTGATCTCTCTTTGGGTAGACATTTTCATAGTGTCCCATCTCACTACATTTAAATCACATAACAGTTTGTTTATGAGGATTAGTCTTAAGATCATTTTCTTTACAATCACAGTCCATATGTCCAAACTTACCAAATTTAAAACACATCCTAGTTTCTCTATGACATTCCCCAATGTTCTTCTTGCCACACTTTTCAAAAACTAGAAAATATATTTTCTTACCATTAGATTTATTTTGTGGATTCTTATACATAACTTTCCATTTGGACATCTTCTTCTACTTGTTTCAAAAATGCATGTGATCATCAATAAACTCCATATCAACCCTATAAACAAATCATAAAATTTTCTCATAACTTTTTAATTCACAGGAGGTCGACGCCCTTTGATACCTTGGATTTATTTCAGAGTAAAAGCGATTGATTTTGCTATCATGATGCAGAATAAGATTTGGAGAATACCTCGCCAATCAGGTGATGTTCTCTTCATACACAGCCACTAAATCTTCCTCCTTTAGCTTTAATTCAAGTAATTGCTTCTCTATCCTAAGATGCACTGTAACACCCAAGATTTTTATGAGTAATATTTTGTTTTTATATCATCAAATGTATCTTTAACTGCACACTTGCTTGGCTTACTTTACACGCAATCACGACCTTCCTCGATAGCTTGTGTCGTACGCAATACCGAGTTTCACTAAACAACAATATGCTATTAAAACTAGTCGTTATGAATAGTAATAACCACTTTTTGAAATTTTATAAATTTTATTTTTCAAAATGGACTTCATTTTTGGACTCAGAATATCGAAATTAGCCTAGGGTGAAATTTTGGTATTTTTCTGAAAACTTTCAATTTTTGATGAATAGTGAAACCACTAAGTGGTAGGTTAAAAACTGAATTTTGCATAAAACTTAATTTTACCGCTTCTGTGAATGGAATTTCAAAAATCCGACAGACACGGTTGATATCAGTAAGTAAAATGTGGTTCAATGAGATAAAAATAATTTTTTGGTGAATAGTAACTATTTACTTTTTTTACCGCGGTTAATAGTAAATAGGGTAACAAAGGGTAAATATGATATTAATATTACCCTAACACATGTCCTAATTCTATTGGACAAGTTTAATTCGACCAAAAACAAACTTAGGAATACAATATGACCATTTAGACTCACTTGGATTAGATTAGGACATTTATTATTAATTTATTTAAAGAAGGGTTAAAATAGTTAAAATCAAAGTTTAATAAGTAAATCATTTTTAATATAGGGTTATACATAAGATAAATTCGATTTTAAATATTCATTAGAAAGATAAAACGATTTCCTACATAATGGTATTTTATTTGTAATTTTTAGACATTAAATAATTTAATTTATTTATGACACAATAATGATGCAGTAATTATATTAGTAATGAAATATTGACATAATTGATGTTATAAACACCACAATAAATGTAATTTGAGACTTTTTATGAATTCCAATAATTTTCTAGGTTACTATGATATATTAGTGTTGATTTAATCAACTTTTTTTGAACATATAATTCTGTTATGACTTTCACAAAAATCATATATCAAATAGTGTCAAAATTGACACAAAATAGTTTTTAAATAAAATATTATATTACTAATTGTTATTTTATTCCTAAAAATCTAAGTTTCGGCCAAATGACTTAGATAAGGATATATATATTAATAATAAACAATTTGGGGTTCGTTTGGCATGTTATAGTAAGTGTATTAATCATATAGTGAAAGGAAACAAAAAGACACGGTAAAAGTTAAATTATTTAACTTAGAGTTAAATCTAATTGATAAGGTTAAAATAATACCCTAAACTTGTCTAAATCCTATTGGTTGATAGTATTTCGACCCATCCCCACCTTATCTTCGAAATAAGACCCTTTGGAACCATTATAAACCGATTTTGACTTTAATATAAAATAATATTTTGAGATATTCCTAAGGTGTCCCTCTCCTCCCTTATAAAAGGGCACCTCCTCCCCCTCCTCCTCACACCAATTTGAGCACTCAAGCTCGGCCAAACCCTGCCATTTTCTCCTCTCCACTTCCCTAGAATAATCCTAGAGGTCCTTGTCTTCTTCAAAGACCAATCGTAGTTCCCTAAGTGGAGGATTCAAAGAGGCGTTCCAAAGAAGAGGTAATATCCATTACCGATCTTTTCAATTTCTTTCTTCTTCAACTTCTTCTTCTTTAGTTGTTTCATGATAAAGTAATAACATCAGTATTACATACATACTGATATGTTATTATAAATATGAAACAACCCTAATTCACCTTCTATCCATCCTATGGAAAAATGAAATCACCGCGCGTGCGTACGTACGGAATACCGTCTCCACGCCGTGGTGTAATCTATTTTCCACCATTACCTTACAAGGATGGGTATATTGGTGTAATGAGTAAGTATTTATGATTATTATAAAGTAATATTGATACTGAAATAATATATATATACTCCAATACAGTTCCACGATCATAGGAACGATATCATCACTCGTGCGTACGTACGGACTACCGTCTCCACGATGTGATGCGACTCGTTCTACATGATCATCATTACATAGTATTTATATAAATGAATTGAATGAATAAATATGATATATGTTACACTAATACCATTCTGGATATAAGTTATCTATAACCTTAAATGAAGAATAAGAATTTATTCGGCAAAACACGCATAAGAACAAAAGGCAATAAAGACCCGAGTAACAAGTAACAATGAAATATTACTAACAAGAAGCTAAGAATATGACCATATATGATATCATATCAATATGTATGATTCTAGAATAAGTAAATAACATTATTTAAACCATTATACAGGAGCTTCGGTCACGTACAAAGCAAATTGGACCTAAGGTAAGGGGAAATATCACAATCTCATTTTTATCCGAGATTGTTTATTCGTAAGTATTTACTGGGGTGTATTTTATCATCCACATCCATGTTCCCTAAATATGTAATATTGTTTCCATCCACTTAAAATAGTTTAAATCCAATTTTACCCTTCGGTGAGTTTTTAGTAAAGAATATGAAAGGAATCTTTTGTCGTTTTTTGTACGAGGTACTTTTTGACTTTTCCGACAAAAGTACGAAGAATGTTTTTTTTAACTTATACGGCATGAATGGATTCTTAAAACATTATTTCCAAGAAACTTCCTTTACAAGTTCTCAAGTTTATTTTTAATCACCTTGTTTTAGATTAAAGTCGTATGACATGTTAAGAAAGGAAAAATGTTTTTAAAGAAGAAAGGATATTTTCCTCAAGAATGGAGTTCAAGTGTTTTATCAAAATTATTTTCCATCTAAGATAATAAAGGGTTATATTTTTATCCCTATTATCACATTGATTTGACCAGGTTGTGATGGAATTATTTTTATGAATTCCTTTATCTTATATGAATTGATTTATGATGTCATGATGTTTCAAGAATCCCATTTTTATTACATGGGTTACGCTATGATGTATGGTTTATGATTATGTGGCACACATAAGAAAGGATTCATTATAAGATGGGTGGGACCTATATCTCCCTCCAATGCATTGGGTAAAGATTTTATATCTCATGAGATAGACATGGCTGGAACGGTAGGTTATACCGGTTCAGTGAAACAGGACTGGAACGAGGGTGACTCGGTTCAGAAAGGGACTCTGTCCACTAAGATAGTCTTGGCAATGAGTCATGACTAACAAGAAATGATTTTCCATGATTATGTGTGCATTCCACAAAGTTTCAAGTTTCATTTTATGATTATGGAAATCTCATTTTCACTTCTATGATTCGTTCCATGTTAAGATATTATGATCTATTTTGCAGGTTATGATTTTCAAAAAGATATGATATGATTTTTATTTCCTTTATTTTCCCTTGCTGAGAATTTGAGCTCACCCTTTTATGTTTTCTTTTCCCCAGGTCAAGAAGATGGATATTAAGTAGAATATGCAAAAAGGGACCCTAGATATGATGAAATAAATGGGAGACACTGTAGAAGATTTATGAACCAGTTGTTTATGTTTCCCAGTTTCTAAAGACACTATACCTATACGGTCCTTTGTGGTTTTGTCATATGTTTTAATAAGTGTGCTTCAATTTTTAAGTATTAACATTGTATGTAAAGTATGGGTCGTTATAGTTGGTATCAGAGGCAAAGGAGGTAGGAATGTATCCGATCCTTGGGAACTCTCACATGTGAGCATTGGACGAAGCATGGCTCTCCGCCCAAGGGCTTCATGAGGAAATGGCTGCCACTGGGGATGGTGGTGTGTCCCGCCCAGGGGGTGTAGCCGCCCATGGAGTGCCCTAATAGGTATCAATTATAGTCCACTGGAAGTAATTCCAGACCGTTATAGTTGGTATCAGAGGAAAGGTATAGTCAACCTTTGGAAACTAGGATGTGAAAGCCTTAGTAAGAACCCTAAGGATAAGTCTAAGCATAGAACACAATCTTAGTGTTTTAGAAATGGCCTTGAATAACCTAGGATAAGACCTTAAGCATGAAAATTTTATTCTTGAATTATGTGGTTTTCCTATTATAATTAGTGTTGCTCACACTATTCTTCTTGGTTTTAGTCAATGGCTGGAACCCGAAGGAACCGTGTTAATGCGGAATGTGATGGGCAATGCAATGATTGTCCCCCTGAGCAACCAAACGATATGGGAGCTGGAATGAAAAATCTTGTAGCCATGCTCACACAACTTTCTCAAGCTATGAATCATGCAGGACTTCCAAACGAGCAAAGGAAGGAGCAAAATTCTGTTGAATCCTTCATGAGGAAGCGTCCACCTTCTTTCAGTGGGTCTACTGATCCATTAGTTGCTGAACAATGGATTAGTACTACTGAAAAGATATTTTCAGTTCTTCAATGTTCTGAACATGATAAATTCATCCTAGCAGTGTATCGTTTGGAAGGAGATGCTGATCAATGGTGGAATCTTATTAAGAATACGAGGCAAAGGGATGAAATTGAGTCTATGGAATGGGACGAGTTCAAGAACTTATTTTTCAATAAGTACTTCCCTAGTATTCTCCGAACAAAGATGGAGAGAGAGTTTCTTGAACTGAAGCAAAGGGATGATGAATCTGTTAGTACCTATGAAGCAAATTTTACAAGACTTGCAAGGTACGCTTCTGGTATTATCATCCAACCTGAAAGTAAGATCGATCGATTCTTTAGTGGCTTAAAACCAAGTCTTCGAAGGGCGTTAGCCATAAGGGACTTCAATAGCTACGAGGAAATTGTTCGATGTGCTCTCAAAGTCGAGATGGAGATTGGAGTAACCCATCAGTCACATGGGTTTGATAAGAAGAGGAAGATGGAATTCAAAGGAAAATCTAAAGAGCACACTGAAAAGAAGATGAGCTTTCCCTTATGCTCAAAGTGTGGAAAGAAACATGGAGGGAGTTGTCTTAAAGGGACAAGTAAATGTTTCAAATGTGGAAAGGAAGGTCATCGGGCATTTGAATGCCGCGATAATGGGAAGAAGATGTCTAATGATGCAAACAAAGGGAGGGATACACAGAATGATCCTACTACACTTCAATGTTTCAAGTGCAAGGAGATGGGGCATTATGCCAATCAATGCCCAAATCCAAGGGTTGATGATGATGGTCGACGTCAACAAAATCTTAAGGCTAAAGACAAAGGAAAGTCACATGCAATTTCTATCAGCGATGTGGAGTACGATAACGAAGTGGTGAAAGGTACACTTACCATCCACTCTAAAGTAGAAAATGTTTTATTTGATTCTGGATCCACCCACTCTTTTATTTCTGAAAAATTTTCTAAGGGTATCATCGTATTACCTCAACAATTAGATGTTGAGTTAGCTGTGACAACACCTAATGGCACAACAGTCGCATCAAAAGTTTATAATTCTTCTCCGATCGAAGTTTGTGGGAAAGTGCTTCCTGCAAATCTTGTGATCCTTCCTTTAGTGGAATTTGATGTGATTCTTGGCATGGATTGGCTTTCTCTACATGGAGCTCATATCAATTGCCAAAGAAGGGAAGTCACATTTCATATTCCAGATCAATCTACGATCGTCTATCAATGCAAAGATGAACATAACCTTCCAGTGGAAATTTCTTCCATCTTATGGGAATTGATTCCACTAAATGAAGGTTATTTATATCAAATGATTGGTGAGAAACTCACGATTAAGAATATGCCCATCGTACGGGAGTTTGATGATGTCTTTCTGGAGGGATTACCGGGTCTTCCACCAAATCGTGAAGTTGAGTTTTTGATAGAACTCGTACCGGGTGCTTTGCCTATTTCAAAGACACCTTATAGAATGGCCCCAATTGAGTTGCAGGAATTGAAGAAGCAACTCCAAGAGAATCTTGATAAGGGATTCATACTCCCTAGTGCGTCACCTTGGGGAGCACCTGTTCTATTTGTTAAGAAGAAAGATGGATCAATGAGACTCTGCATTGATTATCGAGAACTTAACAAGATCACTATCAAGAACAAATATCATCTCCCACGCATTGATGACTTATTTGACCAACAACGCGGAGCTCAATACTTTTCCAAGATTGATCTTCGTTCAGGGTATCATCAATTAAGGGTCAAAAGGGAGGATATACCAAAGACGGCTTTCCGTACAAGGTATGGACACTATGAATTTATAGTGATGCCATTTGGTCTTACTAATTCCCCTGCTATCTTCATGGATCTAATGAATAGAGTCTTTAGAGACTATCTTGATCAATTTGTGGTAGTCTTTATAGACGATATTCTTGTCTATTCAAAGAGAAAGGAAGAGCATGAAGATCACTTGAGAATTATATTGAAGACCCTGAGAAAGGAGAAGCTTTATGCCAAATTTACCAAGTGTGAATTTTGGCTTCAAAAAGTTGCATTTTTGGGTCACATAATCTCAAAATAGGGGATATCTGTGGATCCAGCAAAAACAGAGGTTATCGAAAGATGGTCGAGACCAACAACAGTAACTGAGATCCGAAGTTTTCTTGGTTTGGCTGGATATTATCGACGTTTTGTAAAAGATTTTTCACGATTATCTAATCCACTCACCAAGTTGACTCGGAAAGGAGTTAAGTTTGTTTGGAGGGAGGAATGTGAAGAGAATTTCAAGGAGTTGAAAAGAAGGTTATCCAGTGCACCTGTTCTCACACTACCTTGTAGTGGAGAAAGGTTTGTGATCTACAGTGATGCATCCAAGAAGGGATTGGGGTGTGTTCTTATGCAAAATGATATGGTGATAGCTTATGCCTCACGACAGTTGAAAATCCATGAGCAAAATTACCCAACACATGATTTGGAGTTGGCTGCGGTAATCTTTGCATTAAAGATTTGGAGGAATTACCTTTATGGTGAAAGGTGTGATATTTATACTGATCATAAAAGTTTAAAGTATATTTTCACACAAAAGGAGCTGAATATGCGTCAAAGAAGATGGTTGGAGCTGATTAAGGATTATGACTGCTCAATCCATTATCACCCTGGGAAAGCAAACAAGGTGGCAGATGCATTAAGTCGACAAGACCATGCTAGTTTGTCCATGATGAGGATCACAAAAGATCCAATATTTATGGATTTACAAAGGATGGATCTTAGAATTATAATGCAAGGGGAAAAATATTATCTTTCTCAAATGAATGTTCAACCATCTATACATGTGAAGATTAAAAAGGCACAGAAAGAAGATGTCGAGTTACAAAAGAAGGTGAGAAATGTTCCTGAATTCAACCTTGATTGTGATGGGATAATAAAGTTCAGGAATCGGGTTTGTGTTCCTTCCATCCCCGAATTAAAGAAGGAGCTGCTGGATGAGGCTCATAGTTCTTCATTCTCTATTCATCCTGGAAGCACGAAGATGTATAGGGACCTGAAAGAGTACTTCTGGTGGGATGGCATGAAAAGAGATGTTGCTGAATATGTCTCTCGATGCGTGGTTTGTCAACAAGTTAAATCTGAGAGACAAAAGTCTAAGGGGATGTTACAACCATTACCCATACCCGAATGGAAATGGGAAAACATTACTATGGACTTTGTCACAGGACTTCCTAAAACATCCAAATGCAATAATGCTATCTGGGTCATAGTTGATCGTCTTACAAAGTCTGCACACTTCATTGCTATTAGAGAGGATTTCTCTCTGGATCAACTTGCCAGGATATATGTAAAGGAAGTGGTAAGATTGCATGGAGTACCACTTTCTATTATATCTGATCGGGATCCGAGATTTACCTCGAAGTTCTGGCGAAGTCTTCAGCATACTCTGGATACAGAGTTGAGTTTCAGCACTGCTTATCATCCCCAGACAGACGGTCAGTCTGGGAGAACAATTCAAACCCTAGAAGATATGTTGAGAGCTTGCTCTATGGATTTCAAAGGAGGTTGGGATCAACACCTACCTTTGGTGGAATTTTCTTATAATAATAGCTTTCACTCCAGTATTCAAATGGCTCCTTATGAAGCTCTCTATGGAAAGAAATGCAGGACTCCAACTTGCCGGGATGAAGTTGGGGAAAGAAAGCTATTAGGACCTGATCTCGTTGATGAAATGGCAGAAAAGGTCAGATCTATTCAACAACACGTAAGCGCAGCTCAGAGTCGACAGAAAAGTTATGCCGACAACCGAAGAAAAGACCTAGAGTTTGAAGTGGGTGATAAAGTGTTCTTACGAATATCTCACTGGAAGAGGGTTATGAGATTTGGAAAGAAGGGGAAGTTGAGCCCTAGATATATCGGTCCTTTCGAAATACTGGATCGTGTTGGGAAGGTAGCTTACCGATTGGCGCTTCCACCGAATCTCTCTCAAGTTCACGATGTGTTCCATGTATCTATCCTGAGAAAGTACATACCAGATCCTTCACATGTACTCAGCTCAGAAGTTGTACCGCTGGAGCAAGATCTTTCTTATGAAGAATAGCCGATAGAGATTCTGGATCGTAGCGAAAAAGTCCTACGAAACAAGACCACTTGATTGGTGAAAGTTTTATGGAGGAACCACCAACTTGAAGAAGCTACATGGGAGCTTGAGGATATGATGAGGGAGAAGTATCCTCATCTGTTTGTTACAAAGTGACGAATTTCAAGGGCGAAATTCTTTTTAAGGGAGGTAGAATGTAACACCCGAGATTTTTATGAGTAATATTTTGTTTTTATATCATCAAAGGAATCTTTCACTGCACACTTGCTTGGCTTACTTTACACGCAATCACGACCTTCCTCGAGAGCTTGCGTCGTACGCAATACCGAGTTTCACTAAACAACAATATGCTATTAAAACTAGCCATTATGAATAGTAATAACCACTTTTTGAAATTTTATAAATTTTATTTTTCAAAATGGACTTCATTTTTGGACTCAGAATATCGAAATTAGCCTAGGGTGAAATTTTGGTATTTTTCTGAAAACTTTCAATTTTTGATGAATAGTGAAACCACTAAGTGGTAGGTTAAAAACTGAATTTTGCATAAAACTTAATTTTACCGCTTCTGTGAATGGAATTTCAAAACTCTGATAGACACGGTTGATATCAGTAAGTAAAATGTGGTTCAATGAGATAAAAATAATTTTTTGGTGAATAGTAACTATTTACTTTTTTTACCGCGGTTAATAGTAAATAGGGTAACTAAGGGTAAATATGATATTAATATTACCCTAACACATGTCCTAATTCTATTGGACAAGTGTAATTCGACCAAAAACAAACTTAGGAATACAATATGACCATTTATGCCCACTTGGATTAGATTAGGACATTTATTATTAATTTATTTAAAGAAGGGTTAAAATAGTTAAAATCAAAGTTTAATAAGTAAATCATTTTTAATATAGGGTTATATATAATATAAATTCGATTGTAAATATTAATTAGAAAGCTAAAACGATTTCCTACATAATGGTATTTTATTTGTAATTTTTAGACATTAAATAATTTAATTTATTTATGACACAATGATGATGCAGTAATTATCTTAGTAATGAAATATTGACATAATTGATGTTATAAACACCAAAATAAATGTTATTTGAGACTTTTTATGAATTCCACTAATTTTCTAGGTTACTATGATATATTAGTGTTGATTTAATAAACTTGGTTAGAACATATAATTCTGTTATGACTTTCACAAAAATCATATATCAAATAGTGTCAAAATTGACACAAAATAGGTTTTAAATCAAATATTATATTACTAATTGTTATTTTATTCCTAAAAATCTAAGGTTCGGCCAAATGACTTAGATAAGGATATATATATTAATAATAAACAATTTGGGGTTCGTTTGGCATGTTATAGTAAGTGTATTAATCATATAGTGAAAGGAAACAAAAAGACACGGTAAAAGTTAAATTATTTAACTTAGAGTTAAATCTAATTGATAAGGTTAAAATAATACCCTAAACTTGTCTAAATACTATTTTTTGATAGGCTTTCGACCCATACCCACCTTATCTTCGAAATAAGACCCTTTGGAACCATTATAAACCGATTTTGACTTTAATATAAAATAATATTTTGAGATATTCCTAAGGTGCCCCTCTCCTCCCTTATAAAAGGGCACCTCCTCCCCCTCCTCCTCACACCATTTTGAGCACTCAAGCTCGGCCAACCCCTGCCATTTTCTCCTCTCCACTTCCCTAGAATAATCCTAGAGGTTTTGGTCTTCTTCAAAGACCAATCTTAGTTCCCTAAGTGGAGGATTCAAAGAGGCGTTCCAAAGAAGAGGTAATATCCATTACCGATCTTTTCAATTTCTTTCTTCTTCAACTTCTTCTTCTTTAGTTGTTTCATGATAAAGTAATAACATCAGTATTACATACATACTGATATGTTATTATAAATATGAAACAACCCTAATTCACCTTCTATCCATCCTATGGAAAAATGAAATCACCACGCGTGCGTACGTACGGAATACCGTCTCCACGCCGTGGTGTAATCTATTTTCCACCATTACCTTACAAGGATGGGTATATTGGTGTAATGAGTAACTATTTATGATTATTATAAAGTAATATTGATACTGAAATAATATATATATAATCCAATACAGTTCCACGATCATAGGAACGATATCATCACTCGTGCGTACGTACGGACTACCGTCTCCACGATGTGATGCGACTCGTTCTACATGATCATCATTACATAGTATTTATATAAATGAATTGAATGAATAAATATGATATATGTTACACTAATACCATTCTGGATATAAGGTATCTATAACCTTAAATGAAGAATAAGAATTTATTCGGCAAAACACGCATAAGAACAAAAGGCAATAAAGACCCGAGTAACAAGTAACAATGAAATATTACTAATAAGAAGCTAATAATATGACCATATATGATATCATATCAATATGTATGATTCTGGAATAAGTCAATAACATTATTTAAACCATTATACAGGAGCTTCGGGCAAGTACAAAGCAAATTGGACCTAAGGTAAGGGGAAATATCACAATCTCATTTTTTTCCGAGATTGTTTATTCGTAAGTATTTACTGGGGTGTATTTTATCATCCACATCCATGTTCCCTCAATATGTAATATTTTTTCCATCCACTTACAATAGTTTAAATCCAATTTTACCCTTCGGTGAGTTTTTAGTAAAGAATATGAAAGGAATCTTTTGTCGTTTTTCGTACGAGGTACTTTTTGACTTTTCCGACAAAAGTACGAAGAATGTTTTTTTTAACTTATACGGCATGAATGGATTCTTAAAAAATTATTTCCAAGAAAATTCCTTTACAAGTTCTCAAGTTTATTTTTAATCACCTTGTTTTAGATTAAAGTCGTATGACATGTTAAGAAAGGAAAAATGTTTTTAAAGAAGAAAGGATATTTTCCTCAAGAATGGAGTTCAAGTGTTTTATCAAAATTATTTTCCATCTAAGATAATAAATGGTTCTATTTTTATCCCTATTATCACATTGATTTGATAAGGTTGTGATGGAATTATTTTTATGAATTCCTTTATCTTATATGAATTGATTTATGATGTCATGATGTTTCAAGAATCCCATTTTTATTACATGGGTTACGCTATGATGTATGGTTTATGATTATGTGGCACACATAAGAAAGGATTCATTATAAGATGGGTGGGACCTATATCTCCCTCCAATGAATTGGGTAAAGATTTTATATATCATGAGATAGACATGGCTGGAACGGTAGGTTATACCGGTTCAGTGAAACAGGACTGGAATGAGGGTGACTCGGTTCAGAAAGGGACTCTGTCCACTAAGATAGTCTTGGCAATGAGTCATGACTAACAAGAAATGATTTTCCATGATTATGTGTGCATGCCACAAAGTTTCAAGTTTCATTTTATGATTATGGGGATCTCATTTTCACTTCTATGATTCGTTCCATGTTAAGATATTATGATCTATTTTGCAGGTTATGATTTTCAAAAAGATATGATATGATTTTTATTTCCTTTATTTTCCCTTGCTGGGAATTTGAGCTCACCCTTTTATTTTTTCTTTTCCCCAGGTCAGGAAGATGGATATTAAGTAGAATATGCTAAAAGGGACCCTAGATATGATGAAATAAATGGGAGACACTGTAGAATATTTATGAACCAGTTGTTTATGTTTCCCAGTTTCTAAAGACACTATACCTATACGGTCCTTTCTGGTTTTGTCATATGTTGTAATAAGTGTGCTTCAATTTTTAAGTATTAACATTGTATGTAAAGTATGGGTCGTTATATGCACCAACTTAGAAAAATATTTTTCAAGGAAAATACTTTTAAATTCATCCCACTCTAAGGCATCAATATTCTCTCCATCCCTAATATTCTTTATCATTGACCAACACTGATCAATTTTACTATAAAAATGATAAATTATAAGACTTACCTTTTGATTGTATGAACATCTCGTAACATAGAATAACATGTCAAGGGCTTTAATCAATCCTTCATCCGCTAATGGGTCAGAAGATCCATTGAAAGAAGGAGTGTGTTGTCTCATAAAATGTTCCAGTATTTTCATGTTCCATTGTGGTGCCTCTAGTGTTTCTCTTGAATGGATGACACCACTATTTATTACTTGAATTATCTTGTCCATTACAATCACAAACTGCTCAATTCCAAACCCTATCATTCCAGCCTGTAGATTTGGAAGGATGTCGTTCTATCGGTGCTTCTCCTCTTCAGCTTCCCTATTTCTTCTACAGAAAACTATTCTGAACAAACATATCTTAGATGAATCAACATGGAAATCTTTAAATTCTATAATATTTAGAATTAATCATAGAGTAAAAATCATTTATGGTATTCTTTTAACATCATTCTTACCCCTAAAGTTATCTAAACCATCCTATGATACCAACTATAAGAACCTGGCCTTATTAAAATACATAATCTTGATTTAATAACGAAATCAATTACTTTTACATAGATTATATTTTCATGTTTAGATATTTAGAGAATTGGTACATAATACATTCACAACATTACATATTTTTACAGAGTGGGTAGCATAAAAACAGTTTCCATTTTTTTCAAAATATGAAACATTAAAGCTTAAAAGATGATTTCTTTGAAAATTCTTGAAACATTTAACTTGGCATACTTATTTGTCTTACACATCCTTATGTCCTATGAAAATCATTTTAAAAAACTTTTTATGACCACAAAAACCTCAGTAGGGGATGTAAAATAAGGAAAGATCACATTAGTCTATGAATACTTGTAATGTATGTAAACATTTTCAAAAGACATACTCATCACTCATATATACTTACTTTGTGAAAGATTATATTTACACAAGATATAAATAGTACATAAGAACATAAATATAATAATAAACGTATATTGGGGAATTAATTACATAATCTTGTAACCCTCTCGGCTACCTTATAATTTGTAACCCTCATGACTACCTTATAATTTGTGTAACCATCACAGTTACACTTGGAGTAACCATACGACTGACCTCCAACTTTCACATACCCATTGCATTGGAGGGAGATATAGGTCCCACCCATAATCATAAACAATTCCCATGAACCAGAACACAATCATACAACATGAATAATTTCATAAAAACATTGCTTTTGAATTTTGTAAAACAGAATTTTAAAAGAGGATTTTAAAGGAAAACCCCTTACATAAATCATATAATTCAAGAGAGAATTATTAGAGTGGATGTAATATGTATATAAACTATAAATAATCACAATTAATCATAATATAAACAAAACCCATCATGCAAACAATTTTAATGGCACATAAATAACGAAGTAGAAGGTTAACCCAAAGAATGGAAATCGGGGTAAGAATTACCTTCCTCGGGCTTGTCTTACAAATAAAATTTTTTAAACTCATTTATAATGGTTAAAAGTGTGTTATTAATATCTTAAAGAAATATAACCCTCTTTATAAAACCTTATATTATCATTTCATTACATCATTTCATCCTTTAATTGTTAGTATTTTGTTCCTTGCACTCTTTTTGGGTGAGTTCTTTACCTGATTTCCATGATTGGTTCACGATGGTTGTCCTTGTCGATTGGAATTGAAACTCCAGAATTGGAATGGAGTAGTATTTAAATATTTTTATAACCATAAATTATACCATTTATTATTTTTAATTCTTACATTAGGATGATTCATATTTTAAAACATTAATGATGTTCATTTAGATCATCTTAGTGGATCTTTGATAACAATGACCTCATTTTGTTTTATAAATTAAAACCATGCTTAAAAAGGAAATCCAAAAACATGAATGAAACATAATACATATATAATAACCTGGTTAAACCATAAAAATGGTTTTATGACCATAATTTAAGGAATTAAAGTAGATTGAAATCACATCGTCCATGATGTCGGTAATTCGACACATCACAGACAATGTTTTTAATTCCTTGAATAAGTGGGGGAGGAGAAGAATATTGATGAATAATTTTCTATGAACATGATAAAATCCAGAATATAAATTATTTTGTAGCCTTCATGCCTTTTGGATAATAGGAGGTGAGTAAGAAGAAGAAAGGAACTCAAAATAAAAGAGAAATTGAGAAATCTCTCATGAAAATTCGGTAGCCTAACGACATCACTTAAAATTTCATAAAATAGTTTGATGAGAGAAAAGGGGAATCACATCACTCTTACATAATATGGGAATTAAGGGGGATATGGAATGAAATATCCCCTCATATTCCAAAACAAATTAAAAAGTATAACATAAAATGATTGAAATGGAAGAAAACAAAAGAGGATGTTTACCTCTTGATCTCTTTTCCTTGAGATCCTTCTTAAGGCCTTTGGTTTTGGCCTTTTGGTGAGACCAGTAGATCTAGGATGTGGGGAAGAGCCTTGGGAGGACTATTGGGTAGAACATAGGTAAGTCTCATGTCTTGAGAGGTGTTTGAGGAAGAGGGAAATGATGGTGGTATTTATAGTGGAGGAGAGGATGTATTTAAAATTATTTTAATCATTATTATAATATTTTTGCTCAAGACTATGAATAGTTTTAATTCATGTGACCGAAAATAGTAATAATGGAATTTGAGTTTTAACCAAGTTCCCTTACATCACTTATGATGTCATAAATAGTATATTTTATTGATAATTTGAATATAAGGTATTTTACCATATTTCACAATTCATCAAAAATTTAAGAATTTCAAAAAAATCCCAAAGTTTACCATTACCATTTCTCAACGTGTAGAATTCAAAAATGAACTCCATTTTTGAAAATAATTTTCTAAATATTATTAATCTAATTTTTAAATAAAATCATACTTAATTGAAAAATTAATAATTTAAAAACTATAACTGCTTTTATATTGCATTGAAAATTTAACCAAGATGTTATTATCTTAAATACTTAATAAAATAAAATAATAACACAATTTACTATTCATAAGGGTATGTTACCATTCCCCAAAAAAACAAGTTGGTTCCATTAGACCCCAAATAACATATTGAACACAATTGTAGATGACCGTTTTTCAAAATTCAAAACATAGAAGTTGCAAAATTATTTTTAAAGGATAGTTATAAATATCTACTTAAAACAAAGATTCATGCATTTCAATTTAATTTTTTTTAAAAACCTTGGGGGTTATGATTGGATTTGGGTTTCTTCCTTTATCTTTACCTAAATGGATAAATTTTTATTTTTATCACATTATTCTTCCGTTATTTGGTCCTTATTTTATCATTAGCATAATAATTTTATGGTGTTGGTTCATAAAAACACTATTTATAATAATTATCGCTAATTTTTCAATATTCACAAATACTATCAAAATATTAAAATCTTTTTTAATGTAAATAATTTTCTATTTCTATGAAAAATACATTTATCCATAGGTCTTTATCTAGAATTTACTTTTCCTCCACTTTATTTTGTCCTTATACTCTCTCAAAATACTAACTTGTTATTGAAGAATTTTGTTGGTCGTATTTCAAATCAACAATTAGTATTATTACCATAGTTAAATATACATAAATTATATATTGCTACCATAATTAAATTAATACATCTTACAGATAATCACCCATCTTGAGGGCCAATAGGTTTAGTGTCTTTGAGGCTAACTATATTAACATATTATTTTTAACAACATGTTAACATTTCTATATAACTATGATACTACAGACTTTATTTTAAATAAATCATATGATATTATCATTTTCATAACATATGTAATGGATGCATAATAAGGGTTGAGATCGAATGCTCCGAAAGGGAAATTTATCAATTTGTCGTAATGGTAAGATTGTATGAATGAGGGAAAACATGAGTATGGAATAAATATAAAATAAAAAGATCATGGAATGATAAGTGAAAATCATAAAACCTGAATAAGAATTTAGGATCATATAATTGGAATATAATACCAAATAAGGGTCATCAAAGACAAGTATTATAAGTATATGATGAAAATCAAACGAAACATGAAATCATGACATAAGAAAATTAAATAACTTTAGAACATGGAATATCATAAATATTTTAAACCAATTTGAAATAAATAACAAATTATGAAAAAAGGAATGTTGAAAACATAATAATAGGTAAAAATATCATTTTGGATCGCGCATCACCACCTGATTCCCATAGTGGAGAAATCATTCCAAACTAAATTCCCATGGTGGAGAGATGATTCTTTACTCTACCCCCATAGTGACTCGTGAGATATAAAACCATAAAAAATTAATTAAAACGAGGTATAGGATGCCTCCCTTCATCATACATATATATTTGTGCCATATATAATCAAATAATTCATCCCATCATTAATAATCCATGGAAAGAAAATATGTTTCATAACATCACCAAATAGTATCAAATAAAAGACATGATCATTTTATCAAAAAAACAAGATCACCAAAAATCATTATTTCAAAATAGAATATATATATATATATATATATATATATCTATGTGTGTGTGTGGTGATTTATAAACCACTATTTCATTGATGAATAATCTATTAAAAATTGTTTACAAATCATGAAAATTATTTTTTTTGAAAATAATCTTAATGTTATCCTAAAAAGACATTATTTTCAAATCAATTTCCAAAACCAGTTTTTTTAATAAAGTGATGAAACCATAAAACATTTATTCAAAATAATTCCAATTAATATAACATTAAATGAACAAAATCATATTTCAAAATATTAATTATAAGGCAATAATATCCTTTATAAGAAAATCCTTTGAAGTATTTTAAAAAAACATTTCTTAAAATACCACAAGATTAAAATAATAACAAAATATTTTTTTCAAAATGACTAAATTTGAATAAAATTATCATTGGAGATAAATAAATTTTATATTCTAGATAGAAATTATTATATGTTTTGGATGTAAAAAAACAAGGATATAGAATAATAGACATTAAAAGAGAATATATTTATTTATAAAAAAAATCATTTTCACAAAATAATAGAATCAATAAGTCAAAAGAATTTGTTATAAATAATGATTTTCCTAGAAAATAAGGTGTAAATAAAACATAAAAAAAACTATAGGATAGAATATATCAATCTATAATTCTTTTAGACAAAGAGGAGAGATTATGACCTAAGAACTAATGTGAGCCAAGAAAACCACTTACAACATGAGGAGAAATTAAATCAAATTCCCATGAAAGAAGGAGATTAAATTTTGAATTAAATTATAATTAATTAAATGTAATTCCTTCTATATTATCTCAAACAAGAATTATCTTAACTACATAATTACAATTAAATGAATAAAATAAAATGTGTCTCAAAGTAGGAAATTTATATATGAAACCCTTACCTTATTCAAGATTCATTCTATACATGCACTTAAATTTTTCAATAATAATATTATGTTTATTTAATACCAACTTATGAAACTTATTATTATATATTTAATTTAATATGATCCCTTTAACTCCATATTCTATTTAACTATTATATTTTTTCTTTATGTTTGCATCAAACTGAATTAGTATTATCTTATATTGGTAATCTTAGAGATCTAGGATGATATTTTAATAATATGATTGATTTATATTATAAATATTATATAATAAAAACCAAAATATAATTTATTATTAACTTATATATATATAAGTATTTATTTTCTCATAGTCATCCATGGTAGAGTTTTATAGTATCATTAATATTGGTGGTTAAACCGACCCAAACTTGGACACGCTTTAACTCGATGGGTGAGTATGGTTGAAGAGGTGTTTATTTTTATTTAAAATAATTATAAATTAATAAAAATTATATTATTTTGGTTTTTTATTATTTTTAAAAACATTTTATGATTTTTGGATAATTAATGAATACTAGGAGAAAATAAAAAATAATTCTTCATGGAGGTGGTAGTCTGCGCACACACAAAATTTAAATTTATTTATCTTCATGGTAGATGGAAGTGAAAATATAAGGGTTATACCATTAATATAACAATATATTGAAATAATAATACTAAATACATCAAATTATTATGGTGATAAGATATTTGAAATAGTAAGATTAAGAATAAAAACTTAATAAGGATTTCATACTAACATTGGAGACTTAATATTTCTTTGAATGTCCCCTCGAAATTAAAGGGATTATGATAAATATGACTAAATAGGGGATTATTTTAATAGTATGTGGTCCTAGGGATATTTTCATGGAATATTATTAAGGAAAAAATAAAAAAAATATGGGAATCATCATATGGGGATGATGTTAACCTTTTTTTGTAAAGAGAGGATTGTTTGGGAAATACAAATTCAATTAAAAAATTTAATTTCAATATTGACAATTAAAGGCATTGAATGATATAAAAAAATAAAAATGGTGAGATATTGTCGATAAACACCACAAAAATCCATTTTTAAACATTTTTTTAACATTTTTTTTGTTTCCTCCTGAGCACCAAGATTTTTTTGTCATCGTTAATTTTTAAAAGGGTTACTAATATTCAAATATAGTGATCATTTTTTATTTCCCAAATTAAAATTGACCTAATTAAATATTTTTAACCTCATTATTTCATATTTTAAATTATTTTATCAAATAAAATATCTACATGTTTGAATAGTTATTTTTAAAATAAATTCTCTTTAACGTGTAAAACTGTTTTTTGAAAAATAACGCTATTAAGATTTTAAATATGTATATATATATATGATAAAATTATCATAGTGAATAATTTTAATGGCATAAATTGATTTATTATAAACTAAATAAAATTTATGAGTCTTCCAAGTCTGTATAAAATTTAATGTCACCATGAACAAATTTGATTTTAAAGCAAGACCATAAATAATTTTTATATCCAAGAAACATTTTCCTTTATTTATAAAAATGTTGTTTATAGGTTTTCTATGTAAAAATAATATTTCAAAATAAAAAATTTCATTCACTAATTTAATATTTTAGTACTTCAATTATTTTTAAATATTATTGGTTATACTTACATAGTGATAAAATCATGTAAATTATAATTTTCATTAATCCCTCTTTTTGACGAAAAAATAAAACCTTAGAGAAATCATTGTAAACATCATAATAAATAAATTTTGATAATATGAATTAAAAATTAAGTTTTATTTTATGTAATTAAAATTATAAATATTCATATTTATCTTTTAATGAAAAATTGAAAAAACACAAAGAAAAATTCTTTTATTGAAAATTCCCTTTTCAACACCAACTCATATTAACATTTTTTCTTATAAATATGATGATTTTTAATTAATTATCATATTTTTTTAATAACTAATTTTACTCTAATATGATGGGTATCTTTTTCTTTTTTTGTGTGTGAAATACATTTTATCACACATAATATCAATTCTTAAATGTAAATAATTTTGTGTTGTTACATTTTAAACCCTTAAAAATAAATTCGTACTCAAAATTCTACTACAAAGAGAAAAACATGTGTGGGAACTTCTCTCTCATGAAATCTCAAGTTACCATGAATCCTCATCAAAATTATGATTCTTCTATGGAACATTGACTTGGTGTTTGGTCTTTTCCTACAACACCTTATCTCTTCCATCCAAAATTTCTATGGGTTGTTACTCATATGAGAAATCATGTTCTAGTTGCATGGATTCCATGTTAAGTACATGTGAAGTGTCTAATATGAACTTTCTTAGAATTTATACATGGAAAATATAATGTACATGGGAGAGGTTATAAGGGAGTTATAAGGGATAAGCTACTACTCTCAGATGGTCAAGGACCTCAAAGGGACCAATGTACTAAAGAATCAATTTCCCTTTCTTCATAAATCCTATAATGTGATTACATGGAAATTTCTATAGTAACAAAAAAAATTAACTTTATATTATATGTCTCATCAATGGTAATTTTTATAACACTTATATTGACTTTGTGCTACTTTCATGTGTTGCTGAATGGTTTAAACCTTCTCTACCATTTTAGTAACAAGGTCAGGACCAATAATCTTCCTCTTTCTATCTTTATGCCAACATGTTAGAGACCAACATCTATTCCCATATAAAACCTTATATTGTTCTATATGAATTCTAGAATGGAAAATGTTGTTTTATGATAACTTTATTAAGTAGAGGTGTTTGTAACATCCAAGATATTCATGGAGGTATTAATTCATTAAATTTCTATTTAAATATATTATTTTAATATAATAAATTTACCTATTGTTTAATGGAGGGTTCAAGAGAGTTTATGGATTTTTATGATCACATAGCTCTATTTTATAGTAGAAAAAAGTATAGGTGCATGATTTTTTCATGGTTATTTTTATGCATGTGGCTGAACTATGTGGCCCTGTAAGAGTATGTTAAGAGGTAGGGTGGGATTCATGGAATATCTAAGTGGTGAAGGACTATTTTTGAACTAGAACATATGGTTAGTGAACTGTTTGTCTAAATTTGCACCAACCCATGTGAGGAGATGTAGGTTTCTTATAGCAATCATTAATGGGATAAACACATATTTTTTAACCGTGTACCTAGGTGTGTGAAGGGAATTACACATTTCATAGTAATTGTTCTTGTTTAGGACATTTTTATACTAACCATGCAACCAAAATTTTAACTTCTTTAAATAGGTGAGGAACATAATTTTTCTATTTGTTTCTTAAAATCATCCTCCTCCCATTTATTCCCCAAATCACACAATAAATCCCTATTCCATGATATATCTCCTCCTCACAACATAGTTAATGAGCCTCCTCCTTTATTGAGGCTCAGAATCTACTGTTGTTCATATTTTGGGATTTTTCTTGGCATGTTCTTCATTACTATTTATTTATTTCATCATTTATCTCACCATATGGAATAAGGAATCTATGTGAGCTAATATGCCCTATTTTTAGGGTATTTTTCAATTCTTGTTTTATCTCTAATTCTATCCTAAATTAAAGACCAATAATAGATAAGGAGTCGAATACCAATCTAAGGTAGGTGGAAACTACCTTTTCACCAAAATTCTTGTCGTCTATAGCTTGGGTCATAGTGTGTCATTTCACAATGCTCATGTGTTGTCTATCAAAATGTGTAATACAATAAATTAAATGTTTTGGAACTATTTTTTATTTTTTATTTTCCCCTTTGACACATTTTTGGGTTTCCAGCCTCAAACTAAACACCCCTTTAGGTGGTTTAGGTTAAATTATAATGAGTTAAACACCTAATTAGGTGTTTTGATCTTTCACCTTGTGAGTGGAATCCATATAATAATATAAATGGATTGTTAAAGGTTGAATACCTCTTTCGGAACCCTTTGAATAATAAATGCTAAAAAAATGAAATGGAATAGATGGGAACTATGATATGAGGTGTATATTCTCTTCATTTGTGTTTAATTTTGGAAATGTATTATATTATTTCATGGACATTAACCCAACTCTACTTTATCACTTACAAGTGAATTATTTTATTAAATGATAGTGAGAAATTATATTCATAAAGGGAATGGACAATAACACTACCCCTTTGACCCCTTATACATATTATGTTTCATAATGGATAGCACGGCATGACATTGATGTGGGGTATCATGGTATGGCACCGACAACCAACTAGAATATTTTAGAATTGGATGCTTTGGATTATTACCTTGGATCTATCTTTCTTGGAGAACCAAATATTTGTTCCTTGGGGTCCAACCAAGTTATTATTATGTACCATTGTAAATATTCCTGATACAAAAAGAGGATTCCTTATCGATGACCCCTAGGTTCATGCCCCATGTTGGTCAATATTATACCAATTTTTCTATGGATGATCTCTATGGACTCAAATAGGATTCCTTGAACAATGGAATTTGGTCCTAGACCACATAGGTCTAATACTTGTTACATATATACTATTACATGGCTAAGGTTTTACTTTGGAATGAAGTTACTTTTCATCCATGTACTACTTTTGAAATAATTTTCTAAGGTTTTTAGTATTGAATTACATTATCATGTATATCCTTATTACTATTATACTTTCACAATGTTACATATTATATAAAAAACTGTATTTTTTATAGACAAAATTATTAGTGGCCTACTAATTTTATCTCACAACCAATTCTGGTCACCATTTGGTACCTAGAAAACTTAATCGATATTGGTATCTAAAAGGGAAATAATCCGTCTATGGATGCTAAATTTTTTATACTAGTATGGGGTATGAGTGTAGAGGACTAAGGATGTGCTCATGATTTTATTTGAGATATCTTTTTTATTTGGTTTATTTTGGTGTAAAATATTTATACTATTATCACATTCTTCTTGTATTATTATTTTTTATAGAATAAATACATGACATCATTTTGTGTATGATAGTTGATATGGATCTATTTATTGATTATGATTTGGGTTTCTTCAGTTACTATTTAAATGTATGTTTATTTATTTCGATTTCATGGTTATGATCTGTGTCTAAAGTGGATCTATCTATTATTTACCATTAATATCCTCTTTAATAATGAGGGTATAATATCCCCACCATACTATCAATAACACATTATTCTAGTTGGAAGTGTTGCTTTTTTATGGCATGTTTTATAACCAAGAATTGTATTAGAAGCCAGAATATAGGTATTGAATCCTTTATTGGAAGGCATATACATATCCTTTCCACTAATCAGTGATCTATTCTATTATCATATATTATATAATGTATCTTCATGTAATTTTATAGATATTCATTCATGATGGCCTCGATTCATGAACCAGGATGACATTGGAGACCATTCTTTGGAGGCGGTGGACCCTGAGACACTAATGTTACTTCATGTAGTGCCAATTTCATCACATCCTTAAATAATTGATCTATAAATTAATGATCATTTTTATAATGGTTTTCTACGACTCATGAAGACCATACAGAGAGACCCATGACAAGACCCTACTATAGTATATTTGAAGTTGTAATTCTAGTAGCAGCATCAACCTAAATTTTTTGGTATGGTGGTCCCCAAGCTGATGAGTCATGTCTGTCATCCATTTTAGTTATCTTAGATAATTTTGAGATGCCTCCACAGAGTAGGTTAAATTGTACAGCATATATTCTTAGAGGGTCAACCAAGATATGCTTGTATTTTTTTACCTAGGTATACCAGTATCAATTTATGGTATGGTGGGATTATTAGAGAGCCTTCTGGGATTACTTATTTCCTAGGATGTTGAGAGATAACAAAGCTAGATATTTTATGCACTTGATGTAGGTAAAATTAGCTATTATGGATTAATCCTTACATTTTACCTAACTTTAGGACTATATTCTGATTATTCTTAGTGATAATCTATCCAGAGTTAAAAATTTTAAGGATAGGATCATATACACCATCCAATATTTGTTTAATATGATTCATTTCACTACCATCATTGAGATAGCAAACCAGGACCTCATCGACATGTATAACCTCGGTGAATCTAGTAGTGTGGGCCCTAGTAATTTAATACTTTAGGATAATATCAGTTCATTTAGTAGTAGGAATTGTTGTTTTGAGTATTCTCTAGGTCATGGAAATAGTAAGAATGTGCACCCAGGTAGCCATGTGATATATCATTAGTGTGGTAAAGATGGTTATATTAAGACTCTCTGAAATAGAGAATCACTTGAGTATAGAGACTATATTAATATGGTCCATATATAAAGGTTATTTTGGGCCTTTTTGCCTATGTCTACTATAATAGGATAAACACCAATTCCTTCTTTAGTATTGGGATCGATATCCCCTCATCATGCAGAGAGATAGAGCACTTTAGGGAATACAGGTTGAAAGGGTGACCGATACTGAGGGAGCTGGGTGTAGAGCATATAGCGCCATCTGAGTGGGCCTATTCAGGGTAGTCAATTTTTATCTCAGGGATTAATATTGGTCAACATGTTTAAAATTTATCCAATACCCAAAGAGAATATTTCCATTTCATTTATGTTTCGTGGTATGTTTTAGTACCAACTACTCTAGTATATTCTTTGTTTGACACTGGTAATTCACACTCCCTTATAAATGTGAAAATTCATGAAATTATTGTGCTCAATGATTAGTATTTTTTTGGTTTGATGACACTTGAAACTTTGTTGGGGATCTTATTAGAATGTGTAATCTAATGTACGGATTGATTGATCAAGATTGGATGTTACCATTTCCAAGGGAACTTTTTTATCTTTGAAATATTATACTTAGATATCATACTCAAGATGGTTTGTTTGGTTCCCTATCATGTTCATATTGATTTTCATCACCATAGGGTGTATTTTATATCACCAAAGGGTGTAAAGTATGTTCTCTAAGGTTAGTGGGATGTCCTATTAGTTCAATATGGACCTAAGCATCATGGACTGGGTAGAGTGATAGCATAGATTCTGAGCAATTATTTGGATGATCAAGGAATGTGGCCTACAAATCTCTTTTCTATAGATGACCATTCCATGGGTGTCTTCCCTAGTGATTTTTAGGAATACCTCTTGAGATAGGGGTGGAATTTACGATTCATTTAGTTCTGGGATAATCAATAGTTTCCATTATCCTAAACGGGGTGGATACTAATGAGTATAGGATCTCATAATATAGTTGGAGGACATGTAAGATAAGGGTTTTTTATGACCTGGTATATCATATTGGGTTTTTAACTTACCTTTCACCAAGAAGATGGATGATACCCCCTGGTTTATTTTTTATTATCATAAATTTATTTGGATTACCATGAAAAACTGCAATTTTTTACCTTTTATATATTTCCTCTTAGACCATCTTTGAATATCAATGGTTCTCTACAAGAGTGATTGGAGTTTGAGATATAATCATGTGTGTGTTACGCCATTATATATACCAAAATCCACATGCTATATTATATATGGATTGTATGAGTATTTGTTCCTGGTGTTTTTTCTCGGGAAAACACTATATGTTTCCATGGATATGATGAATTAGGATTTCCACCAGTATATAGATTTATTTATTGTATTATTCATGGAAGAAAATATGGTGTACTCAAATGCTCAACACAAAAATTATAAATACCATAATATTGTTTTTAGTACACTGAGAAAGCACCAGCTTTATACTAATATCACAAAATTATTCTTTTGTGCCTACAAATTTTAATTCATAGGTCACATTATCTCATAATCAGGAGTATCTATAGACCCATAGAAGTTCAAATCTGTAGTTTCCTGGGCATAACCTAAAAACATAGTTTATATATTGAGTTTCATAGGGATGGATGGTTACTATAAGATATTTATATAGAATTTTTCACATATTAAAGCACCACTAATGGGATTAACCAAGAAATGTGTCAACAATATATGGTTTTAAGTGTGTGGGAATGCCTTTTGGGAGATGAAAGGTAGACTGACCACATTACCGATATTGATTCTACTGGATTCAGAAAGAAGTTATACATTTTTTTGTGATGCATCATGTATCATGTTGGGAGGTATCCTGACATAGGGAGGTCAATGTGTGATATACAAGTCTTGTTATTTGATACCACAAAATAAGAAATATAGGGCACATGATCTTGATTTTACAACTGTATTTCACACCTTTCAGTTTTTGAGGCATTACTTGTTGGGAGAGTGGTTCATTGTGTACATGAATCACAAGAGCCTTAGATAACTATTTCACTATTTGATTTAAACCATAGATAATAAATATGGGTTGAATACCTGCAGTCTATTGATTTTGAGATTGCTTATATACTTGGGAATAGAAATTCCATTAGTGATGCTATGAGCTATAAGACTCAGACACAAGTGTTTGAAGAGGAAATTAGTGAATGGAAGATGTTGGTTTTGTTTTATAAGATATATCTTGAGGTTTAGAAGAGTCACATATAGTGTTTTATTATAGATTTAGTAGTGAAATCTTCACTTCTAGATATAGTAAAGATGAGGCCACTTTTAGATTTAAGGGATTGGTTCTTTGGGGGAGTTCCTTGAGAGAGGCCCCACCTCCTTGTTGGCTCATTGATGGGAGTGAGATCTTATGTATTCATTTTAATTTCTAGGTTTCTATAGACATCTAAGAGGAATATTTGAGATTGTTTCATTCCTATTTTTGGGAAGTAAATCCCAATCATACCGAGACATATCATGAATTGTCCCACCAATATTGGTGGTCATGGAGGAAGAAGGAGATAGTTGTATTTGTTACTCGATGTTCCACATATCAGTAGGTTAAGGTAAAACACCAATGACCAGTGGGTATATTTCAACCTTTACCTATTCTTGAGTGGAAATGGAATGTTGTCACTATAGATATCATGATGATTTTTCTAATATCTTATTAATGAATTGATGTGGTGTTGGTGACTGTGGATAATTTAACAAAGGACAACCAATTCTCACCTCTCAAAGAGAGTTTTTTAGTGAATGATCTAAAGAGACTATATATTATGGAGATCATAAAAATTCACTAAGTTCTATATACCTTCATATAGGATTGTGACAATCAATTCACATCACGGTTCTTGTAGGGGTTTTATAAAGAACAGGGTTTAGATGTACTTGATAGCCTATGGGGTATCATTATTTCCCACAGGGTTACTAATTTTTGAAATTTAAAACAATAAACAAACAAACCACTAAACTACATGTCATTATAGAAATTACAAGTTCGAATTTAAACCCACATAGGTAAGTTTGAAAAAAAATATTAATTAAATAATAAATATCTAAACTAATTTTGATATGAATAAATTATTTCAGGACTACTAAGTATTTAATTGGTGGATAACATGGTAGAAGAAAATATAAAAAGGGTTCTGAGAAGTAATGAATCCAGGTTCATGGGATAAAAATGTTTGAAATAATTAATTAAAAATTATATGGTCATTGGAATCGGGTCACAGTGTATCTAATGGTTATTGTAAACACTCTCCATCCAAAAACTATCTTTTTCTCAGAGTTTTCTAATTCATATTAAAAAGGATGGGAAACCCAAGACCTAATTTAAAAATAGGGTTGATACAAACCCAAAGTTCATGTAAGAATTTTAAACTCTAGATCACACATTAAATAGTGGTATTAATCAACTCAAGAAATGGTCATTCTCAAAGAAGGAAATAAATTAAACCATTTTTCCTAACTCAAATCAAAACAGTAATGCATGAATAATATATAAATAGATCTAAATGATGAATGAAATTGAAATACCAACATAAATTGAAGTAAAAAATAAAATAAAATACCTCATACAATCAATCCTCATTATGAATTAACACCAGGGCACAAGTAAATGACCCCCTCAAGATAGCTATGAGATGGAGTATAAAAAGATAAACAAAATCCTACTAAATGGAGGTTAAGTAAGGATGCATTATGGTTCATTTTTATAGAAGGTTTCTAGGAATCTACCTTAATTATGGATAATACCAAAGTGGTATAAAATGGGTGAATTTTTTAATAACTTCAGTCAAAACCCTCTTAAATGTGTATCTATGTTTTAGATTCCCAACACTCTTATGATGTGTAATATTTTAGAAGATGTGTAATCCACATTAGAAAATAGTTTTCCATATCTACACATGTCAAGAACTTTCACATCATGTATTGTGTAAATGAGGAGTAATTCCTTTTCACAGCATGTAATGACTTCATGACTTGCACTAGAAGAGGTCATTATCTCCAAAAGCTCACATTGTGAATTGAGATAAATGATGTATAAATTTCTTCTTCTAGTTCCATATCTCCTCTTTATCCTCAAAAATCCTATGTCATTCCATGAATCATTTATCTTCAAAATTCAAATATTTTCATTCCATTTCCATATATATATTGTATCCTACCATAAAACATAAAACAAGTCAAAATAGGAAACATTTATAAAATAATAATCATTTAAATATATGAAAATTTTTATTAAAACACTATCAAATACATGAATTGAATACTCTTATCAGAACTGTTGAGTACAAATTACCACCCATAGACTATAATATTGTCCAAGCATACTATACATGTGTTATAGGACATGATCATAGCATGTGTCCTTGATATTGGGGGATCATTAATGAAATAGCTACCTCTAGATAAATTTTTTATAATAATATTGTTCAATTTACTATTTAGATGGCTCGTAATGAGGACCTGTTTGGTAGGTCATGTCATTCACCCCCATGATAATTAGAGGTTGTATATGTAGCACTAATGGTACCTCATATCATTCAAGATACCTGAGATAATGTACATCATATTAGGAAGTTAATGGATTAGCTCTATCTAGGAATAATCTTATACTGATATCCTTTAATGAACTCTGGTGTTTTGTGTTTGGGGATTTATTTTTATTATATGTTTCACCCAGATTGGGGAATTGACATATTTGAAAATAAGGGATATTGGAACCTAGGTTTGTTGGAACCTAAGAGATTTTAGAGAGAGTCGGGATAATAACCTATCAGCTATAGTTATCTCTAAGGTACCAGCCCATGAATGATGTCTTCCCTATTTTATAGCTTCTCCATTTCAATTTAGACCCATATCATGTTTTCCATCCTGATGAGGATGATTTATAGGTTGATACTTCATTTGAGGAGCATCCCATATATATTGTTAATCATAATACTAAGGCACTGTGTGACAGGTTAATTCTTCTGATCTGCTTGACATGGATGCATATCCATGAAGGTGATTACACATAAGAATAATATTTCGATATACGTACTCATTGGCTAGAGTTATTTACCATTGATGTTATACCACACTCAGAAGTGCAACTCTAGTACCAATTTTTTAAGCAAAGGAGGTTATAACATCTTGTATTTTTAGAGGTGTACATATTTTGTAAATTGCTATTAAAAACTCTTTTGTAATCAAATAATTATACCAAAGGTTTGAGGAAGGGTTTCTAAGTGTCCATGTCTTTTTTGGAGCCCAAAACTTTTTTTTAGGATAAATAGGATGAAGTGCATGGTGGGCACATGGTTAGTGGTAACCATGCTACTCATCTGTGTGGCCCTGTAATGGGTGTTTAACCATTAACTAACTATGAAGAGTAGGTTTCATGACCATGAGAAGAAGTGTTGATGTGTTTCAGAGATGAAAACATTGGATAGCATACAGTTTTACAAACTATACCACAAACAATTCAAGGGGATGGAGGTTTTGGACAATGGGGATACATGGGTTGTGTACTGTTGGTCTAACCCTACACCTAACTATGTGAGGGTGATCCACCTTGGATAGTACTGGTATATGGTTGTGCCATGATATGACTAACCATGTGACCTAAATGTTGTCATATTTAAATCGGTGGAAATAACCATTTTTCTTTCATGTTTTTAATTATTCATCCTCTGATTTATTCCCCAATTCAAAGTGTATATCCACATAAATTTAGATATCTCATCCTTACCACCTTGTATTTGAGACTCATCCTTCAATCAGGCTCTAAATTTAGCATCCTTTATCTTGTTGGATTTATCTTAGCAATCCATTCAATCCTCTTCCTTCCTTTCTTCACTTATCTCATTGTATGGAATGCTAAATTTGTGCAATCTAATATGCCTAATTTCATTATATTTTTAAATTATTATGATCTTTCCTATTCTAGAATATATTAAAGATCGATAATGGATATAGAGTCTACTACCCACCTGAAGTGGTTTGTTTATATCTTTTCCTTGAAATTATTGATGTCTTTATCTTATGTCATAGTAGATCATGCGAGACCTCGCGTGCTTTGTTTCTCAAAATACATGATACATTAAAATAAATTTTTCAAAACATGTCTTGATTTTTATTATTTACCCATTTAACATAGTTTTGGTTCACCTACATTAACCCAAACCACTATATGAGGTGTTTTTTATTAAATTCACCTGAGTTAGATGCCCCTTTGAGTGTGTTGAGATTTCCCCTTAAGAGTGGAATTCATATAGGAATTTAAATGTATTATTAATGGTTTAATACCAATTTTAGAAACTTCTAAGTTATAAATGAAGGGAAAATTAAATGGAATTTATGTGAATTATGATACGAGATGAATAATTTATTAGCTTATACTTAATTATTGAAATAGGTCGTATTTTTTCAGGGGAATTAACATGAATCCTTTTTTTACTTGTATGTGAATTGTTTAATAAAATTATTATACTAAATTTAGTTGAAAAGGGGAATAGAAATTAACATGGTTCTATTAATCCCTACATCATATGATATTTCATAATAAATAGCATGGTATGCAACTGATGTGAGGTATCAAGGTATGGAACTGATGACCCACTTTGATATTTTAAAATTGGATGATTTAGATTCTTACCTTTGACAAGGATTGCATGGTCCACTTTAGATATGTTCCCTGGGATCCACTCAAGTATTTTCTAAGTTCCATTGGATATGCTCCTTGGACTTGAAACCTAGGTTCCTAGACCATATAGGTCCACATTATAAGAGTTTGTTATGGATGAGCTCTATGGACCCCAAGAGAATTCCTTAGTCTATTGTCTTGTGTTCTATCCCACATAGGTCTGATACTTGATACATTTGACTTATGTCATGGATGATGCTTTACATTGTTATAAAATTACTTTTAATTTATATACTTCTTTTGAAACTTCTTTCACAAGTTGTTTAAGATTATTTTACATTATTATTTAGTGTTTTATTAATCTTATACCTATACACTGTTAGAACATATATGCACAGACTAGATTTGTTATAGATACCATTGCTGGTCACTTACTAAGTTTATCTCAAACCCTGTTTTGGTCACTGTTTAGTACCATGACAGTCTTCATGGATGCGGGAATGGATAAGGGAAAACATCTAGCTATAGATGACTTATTTTTTATACTATGATGGAGTACAGGAGCTAAAGATCGAGCTTGAGCTAACAATTATAGTAGAGAAAACTTTTTTTATTTTTCCTTTTTTCTATCACATGTTGTATATGATTATCTCTCTATTCATGTGTACCTATTTTTGTATTGCATATATACATGACATAATTTACTATATACCAATGAATATGGGTTTGTTTGTTGTTTATTTTATCTCTTCCTTCAGTTAATTATTTTCCAGGATTTTTATTTCATACACTTCCGGATTAATATATATTTCCAATATGGATCTATATATTATTTATTGATGAACTCAACAATAATAATGATTTCATAGCCTCCCCAATTGTATAAACATGAAAGTTCACTACTAGTCAGAAGCCTTTGGAATACAAGGAAGTAAGATTGAGGCCAAATAGATATCAGGTTTAGTAACGGATCAGTGAATCGGACATCGAATTCTATAGTGGGAATACCAACATATTTATAATTCCATATAATAATATATCAACATATCCTATAGAGTTTAAATGGTTCCCTAGACTAACTATCGGTTTGAGGGCGATAAGTAGTGATGGAACTCAACTCTATAAAGGAATCTCCACAAGCTCATGTTAAACCTCAAATATTAATCAAATACAATGGATATTGGAACATGATATTGTTTTATCACTTATTTAATATAAATCTTGTAGAACTCTTCAATAGTGAAATCTTTTTTATTAGAAATTTAAAATGATGAAATTATAAGGCAATCAAATACAAAAAAATGGCATTATGGCCTTTTGATTTAATGATGAGGCCCTTGAAAATTCCATGTAAATGTTTTACCATTTTCATGCTGGTATGGTTAATGGTTGAAACAAACTATTATACTTTTTTAATTCAGCCTTGAAATTCTATGATACCATACATCAAGATGTGTATTCTCTGATTTCACTATTCATGTTATTATACCAAATGTTTTTCATCAAATATATATACATATTATTGCTAAATAGATTAATAGAGAAGGATGATATAATAGAATAATTCAAAAGTTCCCTCTTTAATCAAGGTTTTAATTGGACACGTATTCTGGTGTCAAACTATATAAATATATCTTTATTAAAGTTGAAATTTTCAATACTCACTACCTTTTTATATAGTAATGCATCATATTTATAGGCTTATTTGTTATTTATATGAATTGATGGATGAGTAATAATTTGAGTAACATAGTATTCTTATCCTTTCCTTAGTATTTCAAGATTCATCCATTGCAAGTCCATGAGAATTGTGGCTTCTTAAATAATCATCATGGGTAAGATAGAATGATCTATTATTTAGGGAATTGTTCTCTTTACTTTCCTCAAGGGTGATATTTTATTGAGTAGTTATAGTCCTTGATCAATTTTAACAATATTCTTTGGTTTATGTACAACTCATTTTTGTGAATATATACTTTAATCTATTTTGGTATGTTTAAATATCAAACTTTTCACCATATAGATTATACCTACAAATTTTCAATGAAAAAATTGTTGTTGTAATATATGGATCATGAGTTGGATAGTTTTTCTCATAAGTATTTAAATAAATTTATGCCAAAAAATTAACTTATCATTCTTCATAATAGGGAATCCCAAACCATTCATGTAAGCATCACTATATATGACAAACCATTCTACATTATAGGGTAGTGTATGTAAAAGTTCCATAAAAAATCTCTTCTTAATCTCCCAAAATCTTTACTCATATTATGTTGCCATTAGGAACTTCACTCCCTTCCATGTCAACTTTGTTAATGGATTGGATAATCATGAGATGATTCTCACAAAATGCTAGTAATATATACCTAATCCAATAATACTCTAGATCTGTGTCCTAGACATTGGTCTCTTCCATTTTTTAATTACATCTATCTTTGATATATCCACAGATATTCCCTCACTAGTGTTAACATGAACTAAGAAAGATTCTATTTATACCCAAAATTCTCCCTTTATAAACATGGGATGCAATTTATCCTTTTATAATGTCCATAGAATAGTTCTCAAATTATTTTCATGTTCATATTTTCTCATAAAATATATGATAAAGTAATTCATAATGAATTCCATGAATTAATCAATGTAATCTATAAATACTCTATTCCTCAAATACATAATCATTAAAGGATAATTTTTAACCCTAAATGGAATCACAAAAAATTTGTAGTGTTCATACCATGCAGAGAAGATTGTATTGGGTGTATATTCTATTCTTCACCTCAATTGATTATACCTAGATTAAAGTTCAATATTTTATAAATATTTTTCTCCCTATAGTTGATTAAACATATCATCAATATGTAGTAGGTGATATTATTTGTGAATGTGTACTTGTTAAGTTTAAAATGGTCAATTCCAAGAATCATTGATCAATCCTTATTAAAAAATTATAGGTGTACCCCATAGAGAAAAACTCAAGCATACAAAGCCCTTATCCATATTCTCTATAAGTTTATTCTTTAATTAATCCAACTCAACAGATCAATCCTATAGGAACAATTGATATAGAAAAATAAAAATGTCTTATTTCTATTTAAAACTCAACCTCACACTCTTGGGGAATACTAAGTAATTCAACAAAAAATAGATCAGTATACTACCATAAAATAGGCAAGTAATTAATTTTGACTTCATCCATGATCATTTGAGCTAAGAGTCCCTCATTACTGGGTTCCATAACCTATATTATATAATGTTTCTCAAAAGTGAGATCATAATCAACCATACATATAAATTTGGTTGTACAATGGTTTGGAATATGAAATGAGATATCCATATGTTAGTAATAGATATGTTATCTATATAGGGATAACCTATTTTTTCTGGATCCATTTCAGTCATAGGTTGATAGTGAGGGGCATAGTATTATTTTAAAATCATTCATGTTGATATGGGTTAAACATAGAAACACTAAACATCTCCCACATCTATAATGATCCATGATCCTACATTCCAAAGGCATGAAATCTTTGGAGTTTCTTTACAACGATGCTTAGAAAATTATATTGGTTGAGAGGATGGGAGGTTGGACTCATCACACCAGTTTGGGAGGGTAATTACTTCATACTATTGGAATATTTTATATATTTAAGATTTGTTCACGAATACTTCCAATTTCTTGATACAGGTTTTCTTACCCTAACAAAATGTTTTGGTGCTGAATCACTATAAAGGAAAGATGTGGTTCTACCTAATATACCATATGTATGTATTAGAGGTTATCTATCTTGTCACAAATTAATTTTTTATCAATGAGGGACTACATGTACTTTGAATTCATGTGACTAGGCGCTATGGTGTTAATTGACACCATGGGTGGTGAAAAGTGTTTTAGAATTGGGATTGAACCTCTGTGAGGCATCCTACAAATATTGTGAAACAAATAGGAATTAAAACCCATGTTGTTCATATGGGACCATGATTCACAATTTAACATTATGTGAAAAAGACATATATCATACAATTTAAGCCTTATAAGGCTTCCCTAAGTTACCTCATTGTTATTATGTCTCTCTAATTTAAAATAGTATATTATCAGGATTAGAGAAAAATGAGGGGACTTATTGGGGGAATTAAGCACGTGATGATGGAAGAACAATAATCAATCTATAAACCCACATAAGACATTATCTATGTGAGAAAAAATAAATAACATAATATTGGACACCTTGCATGAGTGAATAAAAATGAACATGAATGGGGCTTACACACTGAGGTCACCTTAATTCTTGGATGGGGCTTACACATAGAGGTCGCTAACATGATTTCATTATTGAAATTTTGGTCTTTCAATGAAAAGGTAAATATATTAGGCTATTAAACCATTTAAGGATCCCCATAATGAGGTATTTTTATTATGATAATTTCATGATCAGTTAAAATCACTAATCCCACATGAGTTGTGATCAGTTTAAGAAATAAGTGATAATAAGGTATTAAACGTACAACCTATAGGTGTGGGACTTACACATTGAAGTTTTCCTAATAGAATGTGATTAAAAAACCTCATGAAGGATATTATTACACAAGTAAATTCATGTTATTCTAGTTTTATATGGAGTTTTGGCCTTAGGAAGGAAAACTAAGAATCCTTCTTATAACATGAATCAAAGTCCCAGTAGTTCACATAGGTTTATAACTTGCTGATGGATGAGGAATGATGGTTAAAACTATAAAAGGATATGAGTACTATGATCTAGTTAAAATGAAATGTTTAGGGACTTTTTCCATGGTGGATTACCATGTCACATATCCATTCTTTATCCTCTAAATACAAAGAGAGGGGACTATAAGAGGTCTATTAAGTATGATTAGATGAAACAAGGTCCATTTTCAAAGACATGACATGAATAAGGTTTCATGAGTTCCAAGACCTAGTTTATTATTGAGACTCTCCATATAAAATGGATTCTCATACAGTAACTCATGGATGGGTATTCACATGGTTCAATGGAACATGACCAGGTGTGCCTACATGATGAGGATAAATTGTTCAGTGGTTATTGCATGATAAGGCTAACTTTTTCATGGATGTCAGCATGGCATAGATAACATGTCTAAGGGTTGTTGTGTGATCCATATGAAATGTATGTGGGAATTCACGTGACTAATGAACTGATAACACAAATTGTGTGATCAATCTGACCTATTCAGGGGTGTCTACCAGACAAGGCTAGCATGTCTGGTGATTATCACGTGATCCAAATGACATGTATAGGTACCTTTGTATGATCAATATGACATGTATGGGGGCCTTCATGTGAAAACAATAACTAAACATGTGGACCGCGTGATCCAACTAACTTTTCCTTGAGTTTATACCTGACAAGGCTAAAAATTATTAAGGATTTCATGTGATCCATTTGAAATGATTGGGGGCCTCCCATGATCAATTAACTGATCATGAAATCCATGTCATTCATTTGAGTAAACAACAACATAACTTCCATCATGTAATGCTCCTGACATTTCTATAATTTCATCACATGATGCATATGATGTTTTCCCATCAGTTGTATATCAAGGCATCATGTGATCAAGATGACTAGTCCATAGGCCTTCACATATTCAATCCAGCATGTCCAAAAATACATCTCATGATCATGATGAAATATCCATGGGACATCACATGATTAGTATCACATGACTATAAGCCCTCACATGAGACATTTTCAATATCACGTAACTAAGAGTACATCTCATGATCGAACCTCACATAACTTGTTATCTTTATTTTTATTAAGTTAATCACCAGATCGTTCTAGGAAAAAGGCTATTTTAATCATGTGATCCCTTTTATCAAGAAATTATTCTCCCATATTTGTGTGTTTTTTTGTTATTCAAAGGGGTTTTTGTATAGGAATCAACCCCATTATATCTATTACACTCTACAGAAGAGACAATATACATACCTCAACTTTAGATAGTGGAAGGATCATCAGCATAATCTAGTATCATATTATGCACATAACATGGTCAATCCATGAATCGTCAGTGATATCATCAAATTATCATGTGATAAACGTAGATGAAATGATTTATCAATCATTACCAGACTCATTGAACCCATGGTGTGTTAGGGGTCACACATGTAAAAAAGGGTGCTATGTGAAATTATAGAAGGAAATTTCCAAATCCCTTCACATGATCGAGTTAACATGTCTAGAGGCCTTCACTTGATCAAATAATTGATCACACAAACCATATAAGGCCTCCATGTGAAAACATCCTAACTCCCCTTTCTTAAAGATTGTATCATTTATAGATTTTATCACATGAATCCTTCTTCTTCATCAAGTGCATGTCCTCCGATTTTAGGTTAGGGTGTTTCATGATAAAGAATATATATAAAAGGGATTTTAAATATTGGTATAAAATATTGTGCATCCTTCACGTGATTAAGTCAACATGTCCTGGAGTGCTCATGTGATCAGGTCATCATCTCTAGGGGTGTTCATGTGATCGGGATGACATATTGATAGGAATTTTTGTGATGAAAATGACATATCTAATGGTATTCCCATGATCAAGTGGACATGTCCAGGGTTTTTCATGGGATTAGGATAACATATCAATATACCTTCATGTGATCTATGAACTAATCGATGGAACTGAGTAGTCCCTCCACCAAAAAACATTGTAACACTACTCACAAAACGATCCTATAATTTATCGCATTTATCATGGTAGGACTTTCACATCATCTAGTTATTGTTATCCTATTTTACATTAATATGTTACATGATTAATTATCTAACCATGTGAAACATGTGAACAGTTTCATGATTTTCTATCATTTCATTGATTACCACACAATAAAAGGATGTTACATAATCAAACATGGATCTCATGTTGGCTTGTGAACCCTGTCAAGGACAATAATTACAATTTTCTTTTGATATTTCAAGTAATATATTAAGGATTACATAATCACATGTCATACCAAGGGTAACATTATTGTTTAACATGATTGTTTTATCCCCATGTGTTCATTCTTATTTCTTCAATTTATTTTCCAAAGTTATACATATACTAATGGTATTATTTTATACTCAAACTTGTTGATGATAATTTAGTGAGAATCAACAAATACCCCCACCCCACCTCATAAGTGATGTCTGGAGGAAGGAGCAATGAATTTTTTCTGAGGAAGTAAATGCCAACCTGAGTGACTTGGAATTCAATATATTAATATATTGGGAGACTCTTGGTCTTTGAAGTGACCTTTGGTATTCCATGAGGAACCCAATAAATACATAAGAAAGGGGGGAAATATATCTCATCTTGAATAAATATTCTGTATATATCTTCAATTTCTTCCCCTTTCATGTGAATACTTTACAGGATTCAATCATGATAGTTAATCATTAGAGATAAGAACATGATTACCATTGCGTAACCACTTTGTCTAGATGACTCATACAACCAATATTTTAGTTAATAAATATTAATTTACTTGTATCATGTGTTAATCATACTTTTTATGAGGTTATTTCGCGTGATTTGTGTGATATACATAGTGTGGAATAATGTTCTTGTTCATGTGACCTTCATAGGGTAACAAAATCCTTATGATTCTGAACTAGTCAGGTGATCACATTAATTATAATAGTTCATGTAATCATGTCAATTGTAAGGGGTCACTTGCTTCATGTAATGTCTCCCAATTCATTTATTTTTGTCATTTAGTCCACCGAACTGATTATAAACCTCTTCATACTAAAATACTCTTCTAACCTAATCCGTGTCTCTTTACGAATGCATTCCACAATGATGGTGACTCATCAAAATTACATGGTTTTCAATATGGACTCTAACCAAGGGTTTATTATCCAATCATCTCAAATGTATATAATGAGTTTAATGGGGGCCAACCTCTTGGAATATTCTCGGTAAAATTGGATACCTTTATATAACTTTATCCTCCAGAAAAATGACCCTATTTTGACATTGGAATTGGGGATCATTCCTCCTTCCTCGATTTTGAATACTCGTATTATGTTTAAGGTGAATTTCTCTCAAGAAGGATATTTTATTACATAGGATAAACTCTCTAGCAGGTATATATTGATGTTCATGCCAACAAATTTCAAATATTTTTCCAAAATAAAGAACCTAAAATCCACATGTACCGATATATATTGAAGAAGTATGTCCTTAACTATATGTTTGAGTGAATATATGGATGGTTACACATTCATGGGGAAGATTTGGGATAGACTGGGGCAGGCCTTTCTGGGTATAGAAAGCCACCACATAGTTCATGGCTGATGGAAATAGATTTGGATATACAAAACAATATGGATTTACCATACCCTTTCCTACTATAACAACATCCAAATAGTAGACCTTGTTACCTGGTAGAGTTTGGATAAAAATATGTCTCACCTAACACATTTTTAGGTTGATATATGTCTCTAGGATGTCCAAAGAATTTGTTTCACACCAATCTTGGATGATATGTATTATGAGTTTCTTCCTCTATCATCTTATAGGGATGATGTAGAGCATACCCCATATATTTATATGGAATTAATCCACCTTTCTATGGAATCTCTATGGAAGGTCCTATATCCATTGGTGTCCATCATATTTAAGGATTTTTTTTGATACATTATCAAAAGGAACACTTTTCATCTTTCTTCAATAAGCCCATTGATTCCCCCTCACGGTATTTTCATGGGGAATAAGGAACCTATTTTATGGTAGTTGAAGAATGATTGTTAAATATGTGTGGGTGGGATGTCACTTCCCACGTTGAATGACTTATTCATCTGACTAAATTCCAAGAAATTTACTATATCAGGTACCTACTCATGGTCCAGAAAAAAAATTAGATTCAAATGTTTCCACATTATTGATGGTTTCATCCATGGTAGGGGGAGGCACATTGGTTAGGGAATTCCCATGTTGGATTAACTTTATTTCATTTAGTTTCATATCTATTGGGGAAACTACTTGTATAGAATCATTGAACTATGGTCACTTTCCCTTATCTCTACCTACATCCAAATAATCTACTCAGGTACCCAACAGAGGCCTGAATAGGGTGTGAGATGCAATCCTAATAGGTAACCACCTAAAGGTCTATACAACTGAGTATGTGTGATATAACAAGATAAGAAGTAAAAGTAAAGTATTTAAGTAGTGAAATTAAGTAAAGATTCCCATAACATGTAATTAAAATAGGTGATACCACAAAGCCTTAATAGGATCCCTGGAAAACAAGTGTTAGCTCCTATACCAAGGCAGTTAAAAGAAAATGAAAGTAACACCATGACCTCATCATACAAACCATATAACCATATCATCCACAACCTCATCATACAACCTGGAGTGTCAGAACATCCATGGCTAAGACATTCAAGCAATACTTTCTTATTTTTCATGGTTGTGCCATATAATCAAAGTTTTAGATCATAAAGGTCCAGATCCAATGTATATAAGACCAAGGAATCCTCATCGAGTCCTAGGAGAATCTCGATAAAAGCTTGGTTAGACACTAGTTGGAGTCCTAGGAACATTTCAACCAAACATGTTCTACATGATTCCAAGTAATCTATATCCAATGGGTATCAAATCCCAATGCATCCCATGAAATCAAGACCCAAGGATCATACTTTATCCAAGGAATCCACTACTGAGTTCAATATCCAAGGAGCATCGTCAAAGGAATCTATGGAATCATTCATCTTTTCATACCATTTATCAATTCATACCATATGAGTCTACCCACTCATATAACCATTCACATCCAACAACATCACATGAGTATACCCACTCAAGTATCACAAGCTCTAAATCAACCATTAGATTAATTAAAAAGAAACCAATGAGTATACCCACTCATTTAACATATCACTAAAATCAATTTATTCAATTAAATCATGGACTAACATGTTAAAACAATTTAAAGAATAAGAACATCTCCTAAAAATTAATCCAATCCTATTTAATTATAATTAAGATTCCTCTAACTAGGAAATCATGAAAACACATCCCATGGATGGTTTAACAAAGAATAAACATGGAGAATTCATATGGCACACCTCATGTGTGGACTTAAGTTGGGGAAACAACCACCATTACATCTCAAAGGAACCTAAGGGAATCCCTAATAGGTATTATTTCATTTAATTTAATTAACCAGTTCAATATCAGGGTCATGCAAGAAATTTTGGCAGGCGAAACATCTATAGCTAGGTCGATAAAACACCAAAACTAACAGGAAAAGTATAGACCGCATACCATATCTCGGTATAAGAGTTCTCATCTAGTATCAACTCTTTATTAAACTCATATCAGGAGAAAAAATAAAAATGGACAAAGAACCTAAAATTAGGTCATATTAGTTTGTACCTAAATAGCATCGTTAATAGGAAGAACAATAACAAATAGATAAAAAGGAATCGAGTACTCACTGATGTGGATCCAATGAGACCTTCGGCACTCAAACCGGCTATCAGATGAAGGATATCCATCAATTACAACTTTATTCACCTAGGAGAGCTTCAAAGGGGGGTTCTTGATATGTGGGAGAAGAATTGTTATTTTGGGTTAAAAGAGAATTTTATTTTATTTAAAATTATAAAATTAACCCAAAATAAAGGTTTCTCATGGTTTGAGTGCACGATTTGAAAAATTATGTGCCAACCATGCACGGTTAGTTGTAGGAGAAGGGAACTCACATGGTTACCTCGTACAATTTTACTAACCATACAAAAACCATAAAAAATCCACTATCAAAATTTTAGACATGGATACATGGTCCTATTCCCCAAATCACATGTTTTGGTATAGCCATGTATCTTTAATCTCCCTAATATCTATCCTCGCACGGTTTCATCTAATTATGTGTCCTACCCTACATGGTTTCTATTAAACATGTGTCAATCTTATTTCACTCCTAAAATTAGGTTTCAGGATATAAACATGCCCTGGACACCCCTGATACATCCATAACCTCAAAGGAAATTCACATTAGGCTACATTTAAACATTTAAACTGAATAATAAGGGATTTGTACCTCATTTGAAAACCCAGGTTCTTACATCCATCACCCAAATGCACCTTCATCTCACCTAGTTATACCTTGCATGAGACATATTAAGCTCACCCAATCCTCACATGTGTGAAGGACCTTCTTCTTTCCTAGGCCTCATCTGCGCAAGACACCTTCTGTCCACCTAGGCCTCACCTGCACGAGCCATCCTTTAATCCCTCTTTCATACCACTAATGGTAGGGAGTCTCTTACCATAGATCCATCCTCCAAGGGGGGTCAATCCAAGGCCTCCCCTAAAGCCTCCAGATATGTATGATCATAGAAAATGGCACATCAAAATGTCCTATCAATTATACATTCTAGGGGTAATGGAGATCCTATATTTATCCTACCAAATGGGTGGGATCCTTGGAGTGTTATCAATTACACGTTCTCGTGGTAAAAAGGATCTCAACCTTTGGTATAATGATAAGACCCTATGGTTGAAAACAAGAGAGGATATGTGCATATCAAATACCTTTCTATCTCCTTGAATCCCTCAATAAGACTCCACCCTCATCTATCAGCAGGCAAGGAGTAAATGTCACCCTAAGGAATCCCTCATGGAGTAAGCCTGTAGTCTTTCTTCCAGGGTATTCCCCACCTTCTATATCCCCTCCCTCATCCACCATCATATGAAGGAGATTGTATGGTTTTCTATATCTTCTACCTCTTCTTGATTTTCACATCAAGAATGAATCACACTGACATATATTCTAGTGATGATCATAACATCTGCATGGTCAAACATCTATCTCAGTAGAGGAGTCATTTTTTATATCTTCCTATCACCTTCCCTAAGGAATCATATTTAGTGTAAGCCAAAAACTATGTCACAGCCTCAAAGGAATATATTCCTGATGAGGAAAAACTATTGGACCTCCTGATTTCTACTCCTTCACAATTTTTTTGCACCATTCCCTGCCCAGAGCCGCATGGGAAATGAACACGTAATCCCTAAAGGTGAAAACACTGAGGGGAACGTCTTACTTATCTTAGCATAGAATCATTTTCCATATCTTCCTCTCACATTGACATGGGCCTCCTTTATAGTTGTAATTCCCAACCATTTTAACTACTTGGGATTTGATTTCCATCCAAATGGGATATGTTGGAAGCCTCCATGAGGTTCTAACCGAACACCCCAAATTAAACCTAATCTACTCTAAGCCATACCCTCATTAGGGTCATAACCAACCTGGGAGGCCTTGTTCATTTCAAATCCCTTAGGCTGCTTTGGTGTAAGTACCACACCATCAATTAACTTAGAACCTTTGGACTAGATCTCATTTTTACGTGATGTTAAACTATATGGTTTGGTCCTCATCACATGACCGTAAAAGGTATGATGGGTCCCATTAAGAGGTACTAAACTACATGGGTTCAAATTCCTCTCATAATGATACATAGGAAGCCTATCTCATGGGCCTTATCCCAACATGAAAACAACTCTCATCTTCTTATATGATGATAAAATCCATAGTACCCCACTGTATGGACTAAAACCAGCATCATGATAATAAATGATATAAGAATCTATAATCCATATACAATAGGGTACCATCAATGGAGAACCTTGGATATATACATATGTTTCTGTTGATAAAGTACCTCAAATACATATATATGATTCTAAATCCAATAAATGATAATAATTTATTATTTACTTAGGGGAAACATGTTTGGGATTTAATAATGGATTCATGAATATGTCTTAAATCTATAAGAGATTCCCAGAGTATGCAATAATTCCCCTAAAAATGTGTGATGATCCTGACCTCCCATCCTCTTGAACAATGTGATTCCAAAAGTGTTTTTGGAACAATTTTATAATGAACACATTCCTTTGGAAATTGGGTTCATGAAAATTTTCAAATAAGGGAACCATTGGTTGTTTTCATCTCTATGAATAAAACTAGTTGGAAACCTCACTGAAAAGATGTGCAAATATGTTTCTGATGTGCAGGTTCATGCCACCACCACCAAAAAATTCCATTCAAACCCCACATGGTTTTCAAGTATGAAATAACAATTAATCCTTAAATGCATTAATCCTCATGTTCATGGGATTTTATGATTATTGTGATATGTAATGTTTAATTTATGTAAATAATGTAAAATAATTATAGGTTCATCTCACTTTGTAAAAAGATGGTATGTAAAGAATGTATTTTTAGCACCAGATCTGAGAGTAGAGGTATGGAGAGCCTCGGTTGTTATTAGAGTACTTTTTAGTTATTTTTTAGGATTAGTTTATTTTTTTAGAGGATTGGGATGAGAGATCATTAGTAAAAACCCAAGGGATGATTCTAAGTATAGGAAAACATATTAAATTTTGAAAAATTATAGATTGTGTGGTTTCCCAAGAAATCACATCCCTATCAGGATACTGGAAAGTGGACGTGGCTATGATACAAATGCACCTGTGGGTAATTACCTTGAAAAAGGTTGGATGAGTATCAACTCAATCTTCACTCAGTGCATGATTAGTGGGCCTAAAACCGAACACCTGGATAGATACTCTCAGGGGATATGCTTTGGTTAATTCAAATTCTCTTTATGAACCATTATGAATGATTTAAATGTAATTTTAGGATGTAATATATAACTATAAAATCTAATAGAAAAATTAATATGGAAAAAATAGGCTAAAATGAAGGGGTGATAAGTTGAGCCAATTATATCCCAGTTGAACTGAAAGTGTCGTAGGTTTAAATAAAGGCTCCATTGGAAAAGACATCTTTGGATTGAGTTTTAACATTAATATAACCATTTAATTTTATTTTATTTGATATTATCATATCCATTTTGGTTATAATATTTTTTTGGAAATAGTATCATTAAAATGAAGTTGCGAAAGGTATGTCCCTAAGAACACATAAATAAGCATATTTAGGATAATTAGTTTCCCAGTCTTACCAAGGATAATGAAGTAAATATCTCATTATAAATTATATATTGAGTCTTGTATATCTTATGGATCAATTAGCTATTTTACTTAGTGAATGATAATTAAAATTAAGAGTATTTAATTTATTTAAGGTGGCACAATGTAACACCCTAATATTTTGGAATATTTTTTTCTCTAAATTAATACTACGTTTGATATCGTGTTTCACACACAACATCGAAATAAAATGATCCAAAAAATATTAGATAAATATTAAAATAAAATATAAGAATAATAAAACCTTTAGTAAATAAATTTTTTTTAATAAATTATAAATGCATACAAAGTAGGTTTAAGAACACTTAAAGTTTTTAAAAGGTATTTTTTAATAAAAGTGGTTTTTATTTATATATTTTATGTTCATTTAAAAGATAAATTTATAAATTTAAGAATTTTAATTTTTTAAAATGAACTTAATTTTTGAATATATCATTTCAAAATTATCTTATTGTGAATTTTTGATATTTTTCTATAATAATCGATATTTAGATGAATAGTGAAAAAATATTGATTTTGTAAATTCTATCACTTTTAGGACATTATCATAATACAATAATGAATTAAAACTATTTGAAACATTTTTTATATAAAATTTATATTTATTAAGTAAAATTATTCATTTCACAATATTATTTTTAATTTATAAAACTCATGTTTAATGTTTTAGAAACTTAAGTAATATTTTTCTCTAAAAACTCTTTTTATTCTATTATATTAAAAATAATTTTTCATAATATGTAGAAACTAAATATAAAAATATGGATTTAATATTTTATATAATAATTTTAATATTGTTTAATAAGTTAAATTTAACTTTTAGTCATAAAATTTTGATTACTAAGGTTAAAGTTAATGACCATGATAATGGTAAAATGGTTATTTTTGAAGAATTACTTTATTAATATTGTGTAATTTTTATCTAATAAATTAAATTGGTTTATTTTATATAATTAATTTTATATTATTTTTAAACATATATAAAAATATATCATCACTCATTTAATTATTAATTAATGTTATATAAGATTAAAAATACTTAATGGTGAAAATTTTATTTTTTCCACAAAACAGTTTTTTCATATATAAAATGATTTGATTTAAAAGTTAATTTTATATTAATTAGAAGTTTAATTATATTATATTTATATTTAATTTATGTTCATAACATAAAAATTTTGTAAGTAGGTTTACCTTATATTTTTAGTGAAATATAAATTATTAGGTTAAAAACTAGTTACCAAGGTAAAAACCGAAAAGATAAAATGTAAAAAAATAGTGGTAAAAAAGTTAAAATATGTTTAAACATATGTAAAAATGAGTGGTGGAGTCTTTATAAAACTTAAATCACCCAAAAATTCATTATTTTACACTTTTTGAGTCATTTAACCTTAAATAGTGTCATGTTATCATTGAAAAAGTAATGGGTATATACAAAAGTGTCACTCCCTTCACTTGTAAAAGTACATCACCTCAACCACCTTTATACACCCATTATAAAGACCTATCACTGTGAAATATCTATCCTAGTATCTCCTAAACCTTATCCCCATGTCCTAGAATCATTTTTTATTTCTAAAAGACAAAACAATGGAGTATTAAGGTGTTAACCCAAGGGAGAACATCCAAAGGGAGAGGTAATGTTCTCAACTAACCTCTCTTAATTATTTTCTTCTTCTAACCCTTAAATATATTCTATCCCTAAATTTCTGATAAAATAATTATTATTAATATATTTTAATTTTATTATACTAATGTAATACCACTTTTCTACCTTCTTCGAAAACCATTTGAAAAAAGGAAGATGTTGTCATGCGTATTTATGGAATACTGCCTCCATGAACGGCATGTTCTATTTTCCCATTACCTCATAACATGGATGAATATAAAAATATATTTTATGATAAAAATTATATTTATAACACTATTAATATTTTTTAAAGATGATTTTTTACATTTTATAAGTGATATTAACAATAAACAGTCATATTAAACTTAAGTGCCTTAAATGAACATATCGAGGCACCTATATTAATTTGAGTACATCTTGGAAAAATATATAGAAATATATAATTTTTTTTCTAATGGAATAATAAAATACATAAAATGATGAAATTATTGATATTATGAATCTATTTTATAACATATTTTACCATGATCAATATATCGAGGAATTTTCATAAAAAACAACAGAACCACCTCGAGTAACTGCCAAAAGTGAAAACTTATTAATAAATAAATAACATATGACAATAAATATACCTTATAAAATTAAATATTTATGTAAAATTTTATTAATAATGTTTTTAATAAACTTAATTTTATTTTTTATGATGTTATATGCATGCGTAGAACAAATCAGTACCTTAGGTAAGGGTTTTTACATCTCAATTTTACTTCATTGAGATATGATGCATATTCACAACTTCCTTTTGTGGTGTATATATTGGACATGGATTTATTTTATCATAAGTTTTCATGAAAAGGGGATATAAAAATCTATATCATGTTCTACATTTCATGGGTTTTCAATTATAAAGATACCAATGATGTAAGGATTTTTGCATATCAATTTTTCTTCATTGAGATATGATGCATATTCATCACTTATTTCCTTTTTGTGATGTATATATTGGCCATTTATTTTTGTATCATAATTTCTCATGAAATCTAAGGGATCAAATCTATGTCATGTTATACCTTTCATGGGTTTTAAATTGAAAAAGATAATGATTATATAAGAGTTTTTTCATCTCAATTTTTCTTCATTGAGATATAAGGTTTATTTACCACTTATTTCTTTTTTATGGTGTATATATTGGTCATAGATTTATTTTATCATATTTTTTCTAGAAATATAAGAGATATAAAAATTCAACTAATATTCTACCTTTAATTTCTTCTCAATTTAAAAGATATCAATGATGTAAGAGTTTTTGTTAACTCAATTCTCATTCATTGAGTTATGATTTTTCTTCTTGAATTTATTTATATAAGTGTGATACATTCTTATATTTGATTATATTATGTGGTATTTTATCTTTGTTTTCAATGGATTTACATTTATACCACATAAAACCCATTTATAAAGGACTCTTTGACTCTAGTTATATTGTTTTGGTCATTTATATATATATGTGTGTGTGTGTGTGTGGATTTTTCATTAGATTCGCCCTATATTTAGGTGTCACAGGACCCTAGAATTAATATATTAAAAATATTAATATATATTAAAGCAAGTGCATGCATATTTTTGGAATAAACGGTTTTCCCATTGATTGGGACCTCATATGGGAAAGATGAGACCATGGTTGTTTTTAGAACATGGGTTTTAACCTTGGAGAAACATAAAGTTGGTTGAGATTGGGTGTTCGGTTGAGGTCGACCATTGGTAGGAGTGTTAAGTAAAATAATTAATCTATTTCATTTATTTATTTAATGGTCGATGTAACATTCCATGTATTTATAGAATAAAACATTTTCATATCTATTAATATTCCTGAATAAGATATTAATTTTACGTTAAATTGGACACTTTTTCCGATAGCAAACTTGACATGCAACAACGGGTTTCTCCGAAATCTTATGTTGCCCACAACATTGAGTTATACTAAGAAATAATACAATAATATTATTATTATTTTAAATTGTAGTCAACTTCTAGTCATTGTATTTGATATAATGAATATAACTAACTATAATATGATTAAAAAAAATTAAATGTTTTTACATTTATCCAATAAATTTTAGAGGCTTAAAATAAGAATGAATCTGATTTTAAGCATCAAATACTATAATATTTTTAAAAGGTTGTTTAAACACCTTTTGATGGAGAACCCTTTTTAAATTTAGTTTTTGTATCTTTTATATGTTATATTTGACAAAATAAACTTCTTATTTATAATTGGGACATAAAAATTTATTTTGGTTGAATTTTTGGTATTTTTCTGATAAAATTCATATTTTAATGAATAGTGAAAATAGTGCATTTTAATTCAAAACTACATTTTCATATAATTTATTTATATAGTTAGATTTTAATTTTAATTGGTTTTAAAGTGTAATTGCATTAATTTTTTATCATTTAATACAGTTTTTTTTATTAGAAGTAATTTCACATTTAAATTGAACATAAACACATGTCAATCTTTTGATAGTTTTTACTTCTTAAAAACATATTTTCTCGTTTTGACAATGGGAATTAATTTTAAATTAATTACTATAATTTTTTTGTTTTGAATTTGTAAAAATGGATTCCATATTTGGAATCATAACATCCATATTTTTTAAATAGGTACCTTTTATTTTTGGGCATTATGAATAGTAACTTCAGTAGTTATTTCTATTTACCATGGTTAAAGGGTAAATAAGGAAGATAGGGTAAAAAATAATATTATAATAATATAAAACCACCATAACACATGTCATAATCCTATTTTATGAGATATGGCTGACCATGATCATCCTTGGGTCGATTTTAGGACCCCATGGAGCCACTTGGGTGTGATTATGACATTTAAAACTTTTATTTTAAAATAAAGACAAATATGTTATAAACATGTATATTTTTACTAAAACAATTTTAATATAGGGTAATATAACTAATATATATGAATATAAATAGTAATTATAAATATAAAAATATTTCTTACATCATGGTATTTTATTTATAATTTTTAGACATTAAATAAATAAATTTATTTAGGACACAATGATGATGTGATGATTACCTTACTAATGAAATATTCAAATAAATGATATTATAAATATTAAAAAAATAATTTGAACATTTTGTTGTCATCCACGAATTTTTTGGATGATTTTTACATGTTATCTTTGAGTTAATGTAGTTTTTTTAAATTAATAAATTTTTTATGGATTTAACAAAAATAAATTACTAAATAGTGTCAAAATTGATATAAATGAGTTTTTAGAACAAATACTATTTTTTCTAAATGATATAATTGTAATAAAAATCTGAGATTCATCCAACTAACTTAGATAATGTTAAAATTTTCATTAATGATCCACTTGAGGTTCTCTTTTTATTTTATATTAATCATATTAACCATATAGTGTAAAAATACAAGAAGACATGGGAAGAGTTAATTTATTTAACAAAGGGTTAAAACCAAAGGATAAGGTTAAATTTTTGACCTAAAGTTTTCTAAAACCTATTGGTTGAGAGGATTTAAACCCATACTCATCTTATCCTTGAAATATATCACTTTTTAACTATTATAATTCTAAAATCAATTTATAATAAAATAATATTTCAAGAATTTCCTAAAGTGCCCCTCCTCCCTCTTATAAAAGTCCACCACCTCTACCCACATACTCACACCTCTCAAGCCCCTTGGCTCATCCAAATTGTTCTCAAATAAGTTCCCAACATCTCTCCCTTACTCCTAGAAGCCTTACCTTGGGTAGAAATCAACTCAATGAATTTTTTTGTCTCAAATGAAAAGGAGTTACCCGATTTAGAGGAACATAACACTTGTACGTGACGAGTTAGACTCAAGGTAAAGGAACTTCTTAACCCAATTTCCATTATTTGGGTTAATCGTATACTTCTTAATTATGTTATGCTATGATTATGTGAGAAATAAATTTTGATATACTATATTTTATTTATAATTTCTTTATGTGTATTTATAGTGAATACACATAATGAATCTATTTTCTAAACAAAATGATATTTGTAAGGGAAATCTTAAATCAATTTGCAATACTTAAGTTAAATATCCATGTCATTAGTTTGGTTTTTTCAAGAATATTTGTGAATGACTTCTGATTGTTTTACACTGAATATCCACTTATATTGGGTGTATTTATATTTTTCACACATAATTATTTCATTGATTTATCCTTAAGTTAATGATACGATATTTTTAAGGGGTTTCATCTCAATCTCCTTTCATTGAGGCATATCTTGATTTTATGCACCTTTATTATCCTATATGGTGTATATAAAACCCTTTTGACATGTTATATCATGAATTAGAATATTATAATGATATTTAAAGTTTTGTTTAATTTCATTCCATAATGATTTTTATTCTAGAGTTTCTCAAGTGGCAAGAGACCCTTTAACTAAAACATTGTTCTAAATGTTTTCAAGATTTATTCTTTTAAAACCTTCTATTTCATGTCCATGTTTTCAAAATGGTTTTTATGAATTTATTTATATGTAAATGAATATTTTAAAATGAAAATTTCTTTTAAAAGTTTCAAAGTGGTATGGGACACTTTGATTCAAAATTCTCTTTATTAAATGTTTTAAAATGTTAATTTCTATCAAAAGTTTCAAAGTGGTATGGGGAAATTTTATTAAAAAGTCTCTTTATTAGATGTTTTAAATGGTTTTGGAAATGGATTGAATATATTTATTTTGATTTGAAATGAAATTTTATGATTGTATTATTGATAATTACAATCTTTTATGTGTTATGATTATATAATGGTACTTGGACATTTGACGGGTGGTTATGTGATAAACCAAAGATGGGTGGTTACATGATAAACCAAATATGGGTGGTTATGTGATAAACCAAATATGAGTGGTTACATGATGAACCAAAGATGGGTGGTTCCATGATTTCCACAACCCGACCATAGCCAATCTCGAGATGCAACTACCCCAAACCCGCCTCCATAGGTCATGGGTTGGTGACTAGAGCCAAATGCATAACAACTCAAGGAGGAATTTTCCTAACCACCTATATAAACACACACAACCAACTCAATACAAAAGTGAAGAGGTAAAAGAAATAAAGGATGCAATTGTTATAAATTAAAGTAAACATGCATGAACCTCTAGATAGTACAAAGTACGGTAGTGAAAACTGTAGGGTAAAAAGGGGAAAAACACATGCCCAAATCAGAAAAAGGTCCAACCTAAAAACAACTGGTAAAAGAGTCTTCTGAGAGAGAGCCCAGCTCCTGAATACCAACCCCAGCGAACATATGTGTTCTACGAAGACTGTATCCCTAGGCACCCCTATAGACACAATCGACCTATCAATCGTCTACTAATGACACGACCATTATTGGGAAAAGACCATGAAGGTTGAGTACAAACATACCCAGTAGAATTCCCTAAAAAGATGAAGGAGAATCAATAAGTGATACAATTGGAAATAAGCAGTGTAGGATAAAGGTACAGTAAAAGTGAATATAAGATTACAGCTCCACCCAACAATATATATGCTCATTAAAATAAACCCAAACAAGTGGGTAATGGGATCTCCATCTCATAGCTCATCCCATGAAAAGTGAGTATCCATCAGTTCCATGCTAACAAACATCTATGATGTCCTACATCTCATCATAACTACCTAGGAGGTACAAGTCAAATGGGCTCAAATCACCACACCTCGATACTATCCACTTTTGGTTGCACTGACTTACCTGCACAGTTTTGGGTCACGCCACAAGGATGTGTCTCAGTGGGGAAAGTGTCCCATTTTCTCATGATTCTTTAGGTAATCAAAACTTCTCCTCATCATTGTGTTGTATAGATGAGGGTCCTACTTTTGTAGTCATCAAGGAACACCAATTCCCAGCCCCTCCTGAGGGTAAACTCATCATGATTGTTGGTGAATGCCACTTCCCAGCCTCGCTGGAGGGTAAGCCCAGATATTTCATCAGAGAACACCACTTCCCAGCCCTGCTGGAGGGTAATCCTCAAAGGGTCATCAGGGAACACCACTTCCCAGCACAACTGTAGGGTTACCTGGAACTGTTCTGGTGACCCTATCTATCCACCTCCATCATCAGGTGTCATCTCCACTCGTGCCCACCCGGAACATATATGTCATATCTCAAAATCCACCTCTGAGGGTACCATAGTTCTCTATATGGAAAAACACTTAGGATAGGCATTTTGCAGTCCAAAATCCGAGTTCAAATGAAGGAGATATGAGAGTTGGAATGTCGCTCGAAAAGAGCTTCAATGTAAACGATGTGTGAAAAGACCACATGGTGTGTGTCCCATTTTACTATATGTTCATGTCTCTGGTTGGACACAGGTTTCATCCCATGTAGGGTAACACACTGTGTGGGTGGAATACAATGCATGTCTTACTGATTTGGGGACCAGGTCGTGTCTGTTGGTCGTGTCTGTGTACTTCGGTACACGGTGTGTTGGTCCACATGGGATGTTGTCCATGTGACCAAGCCATGTCTATGTGCTCAGAAAATAGCCATGTGTTTCTTCACATGGGCCACCTCACACAAAAATGTAGTACATGGTGTGTCAAGGGAAGTACACGCCGTTTTATCCTTAACTTTTCCCAAACCCTAGCATTGCTACTGAGGGGGGGCTACACGTCGTGTGTTCTTCATTGAAGACGGTGTGTAGTTAGTAATTTCACCAGAAATCCAGATCTTCTCCTGCACTTTGAATCTACCTTCTCTACGGTCAACATCACCTGGAAACACTCTAAAATTACCGGATCTGGCCGAAGAACATGGAGACAATTTTATGTTCATCACGAATTGTCCTCGTCTAAAACCAAGGGTTTGGATGAATCTTACAAGTGCCTATACAGCTTCTATTCTCTATAGATCATCATGAAACCACTGGATTGTTCATCCTCATGTCATTTTATCTCTGGATCTATGTTTTTCTCATGATTTCATCACCATTTGGCGAATCTGATGTGACTCCACCTCGTTTTAGGTGCCCGATCGAGATCAGGTCACCCGAAAACCATCGAACCAGGATTTGAGGGAATTCCACAATGAAGGAAGCATATAAATTGAGGGTGGAAAGGCAAAAAAACAAGTTTTAGTATAATTGGCCAAGTTTTCTTGTCCAAACGATCATAGTTGTGCAAATCAGGTTAGAATAACCGGAAAAAAAAAATTATAAATTGATGTCTGGGATTATGAAAGGTTTGAAGAACATGGGAACAAATTGAAGAAATAGGATTCAAAATTATTAAATTTTAATTAAAGTAATAAAATTCAAAGAAATAGACCTACCTAGATTGGATCATTTGTTGCTGATGAAGGATATGTTCATCGTTCGTTCCTCGTTGTTCATCGTTTTCCAACTAGAGGAAGAGGAGAGGAAGTGGAAGCCATTATTGGCAAGGGGATTATGAGGCCAAATATATAAAATATTAATTTATAATAATAAATTTGGTTTAATATATTAATCAAATAATTAAATAAATAATTATTTATTTAATTAATTATTCATCCACGATGGCACATAGGATGAACTTCTGATGCCGACAAAGGTCATACCCTATATAGGGAAAAACCAACATTATGAACTCAACGGTGGTCTCAGATTTCTCATCTAAGCCCCCATATATTATTTATTCAGGTTTGATCTATTAAATTAATAATTTAATAATTTAATTCATCCATTTAACACCCTGAAAATGAGCAAGGGGTCCAAACGTCCCATGTCGACTCATTTTATGTCGTGCTTAGGGTAAACACCACATTTTGGACCCAATTATGGCCTCATATTTATAATCCAAGATAATATATAAGAGACATATTATTTTCATTAATTAACTACGCATGCATAATATAAAACATATTCAATATTTTTATAAAAATTAATTTCGAACACATCGGGCCTTTGAATTGCATGTTGTCTTAGTACCCAGCTCTGGAATAATATTCAAAAATATTTGAAAGACTTATTAGAAAAAAAAATTGGGTCTCTACATCATCCCCTCTAATATTTTCATCCCCATAAAGAAAAACTAAACAAACAACTTAGGGTACTATGCCACATATGGCTCTCCCATTCCCAGGAACTCTCCTACACATTCCTATGCTACCACAAAACTCATACCAGAGGGATGGATCATCCTCATAGGGCCTGCTCCTATTGGTCCTCAATCTCCATCAGGTACTCTGAAAAGGTGGATCCATCCTCAATGTCCAACTCACCCTAGTTGATAACATTCATGGGGTCATGCACATATCTACTTAGCTGCAAAACATAGAAGACGTCGTATACCTGCTCCAACTATGGGCGTAAGGCGAGGTGGTAGGAAACCTCATCGATCCTCCGCATGATCTTGAACTGCCTAATGAACCTTGGGGATAGCTTGCCTCCCCAGAAGAACCTCTGCATTCCACATCATGGGGAGACTCTCAAGAAGATGTGGTATCCCAGATCAAACTCCAATGGCCTATAATGGTGGTCTGCATAAGACTTATGTTTTCTCTGGGCTATCTTCATCTTCTCACAAATGACCTTCACCTTCTTAGTTTTTACCCACACCAACTATGGGCCCATGAGATAGGATTCTCCAATCTTCATCTAGCATAAGGGCGACCTATAGGGTCTTCCGTACAGGGCCTCAAAAGGTGCCATGTCAATAGTGGAGTAGTAGCTATTATTGTATGTGAACTCCACCAAAGGTAGGTGATCCTCCCAGATATGTTCGAAATCTAGAATGCATGCTCTCAACATGTCCTCCAGTATCTAGATAGTGAGCTCAGTCTTCCCATCAGTCTGGGGGTTAAAGGTTGTACTCATCCGTATCTGGGTCCCGAATGCCTCCTGCAGGCCCCTCCACAATCGTGATGTAAACCGTGCATCACAATTGGAGACAATCTTCAAGCGTACCCTGTGAAGTCGTATGATCTCTCGCATGTATAGCTTCCCCAAACTCTCCACCAAACTCTTCTCCCTGATGGAAAGGAAGTGCGCTAACTTCGTGAGTCAGTCAACTACCACCCAGATGGCGTCGTGACCCTTCGCTATGTGTGGAATTCCAATGAATAATTCCATGGATATACTATCCCACTTCCATTCCAGGATACCAAGAGGCTACAACAAACCTTCAAGAATCTAATTCTCAACCTTCACCTACTAATATGTAAGGCATCGGGAGAAGAATTAAACTGCACTATGTCTCATGTCATACCACCAAAACTATCACTGAAGATCCTTGTACTTCTACTCAACACCAGGATGTACAGCTAAGGGAGAAGTGTGAAACTCCTACATCACTTCCTCCTGCATTATCACTGGAACTATTGTCCGCCCATGGAATAGGATCTCATGATTCCCTCCTTCAGAATATCCATCGGGTGCATCACCAATGGATATCTGATCACAAAGAACCTCGTAGTCAATCTTTTCCAGATGAGACTCCTTCACATGTTTTAGGATCATAGGAGTCAATGTCATCGACTGAAGGAAAACTATACCCTCCTGCGCCTCCAGGGTCAACTATAGGGAGGCCAACCACTCTGAAGATTCCTACACAAGGAAATCCTAGTACTTCCTACTCAGGTAATATTATATAATGTTTCCCTTCCTCGGAGTATAAATGATTTCGAAGTCATATTCCTACAGAAAATCCAACCATCATTGTTGTATGAGGTTCAAATCTCTCTGATTGAAGATGTATGTAACACTCCAGAATGATAAAAGGTCAAATGACTAAATGAGATGACTCATGTCAACAAGGTGCGCCTTTTTTTGGGTGCCTACCTAATTAGAATTCTACAGTTAAGTGTGATTGGCTTAGAGTAGTGATCAGGATGGGTGACCTTCTAGGAAGTTTCCTAGGGTGTGTGTGAGTGAGGACAAAGCAAACTGGAAAGGACATGTTTTTGCCTATGGGGGAAGTCATTAGTTAAATGACCCATTCAGGCATGTGGGTGGGCACCAGGGTGGGGACCACATGTCTACGGGGAAACTAGTGGTACCTACTAGGATAAGACCTGATGACCATGTTAAGGTGGGGTGTATGTGCTATCACTGGGGCCCAATTATCACATTTGGTATCAGAGGTGGTACCCAGCCTTAAGTGTGGTGCACTACCTGGGTTGAGATGTAGAGCCCACAATGAGGATGTTGTGCTCTAAAGGGGGTGAATGTAACACCCCAGAATGATAAAAGGTTAAATAACTAAATGATATGACTCATTTCAATAAGGTGAACCTTCCTTTTCGAGAGCCTACCTAATTAGAACTCCACAATTAAGCGTGCTTGGACAAGAGTAGTGACCAAGATGGGTGACCTTCTTGTCAGTTTCCTAGGGTCTATTTGAGTTAGGAAAAAGAACATTGAAAAGGACATGTGTTGGCCTATGGGGGAAGTTATTATTCAGATGACTCATTCGGGCACATGGGTGAACCCTAGGGTGGGTACCGCGTTTCTTCGGGGAAACTGGTGGTACCTGGTGGGCTAGGACTTGACAACCATGTTAAGGTGGGGTGTTTGTGCTGTCACTAGGGCCCAGTTGTCACAACATACCTGAGACTCTGGTGGTATGAGTAAACAACAAAGTGATCTCCTAGAAGGTAGTGCAGCCACATCAAGCGAAGAATACTACCACCATCTCCAGATCATGTGTCACATAATTCTTCTCATGGAGTCTCAACTGCCTTGACCCATATGCATTGACCACCTGACATTGCATAATCATGAAATTGATCCTAAATCCTAAGGCATTACAATAAACCACAAATTCAACTCCCTCCTCTGGTAGCCACAAAACTGTAGTGCTCATCAGTCTCTGTCTCAACTCCCCAGAGGCCTTATAGCACTGCTCAGACTAGGTAAACATCTACCCCTTCTGCATTAGGGTGTTCAGAAGGGCTGAAATTTTGGAGAAGTATGCTACAAATCTCTTGTAGTATCCTGGTGGTCCAAGAAATCTTTTCACCTCTGATGCATTCTTGGGTAGTTCCCAAGAAAGCACTGCCTCAACCTTTACTAGATCCATGGATAAACCCTATTCATAAATGACATGTCTAAGTAAGTGATATTTTTGTATCCAAAACTATAATTTTGAGAGCTTTCTGTAAAGCTGTATCTCTCAAAGAAAACCAAGGACCCTCTTCAAGTTCTCTACATATTCCTCCTCTATAGCAAAGTAGATGAGTATGTCATCGATGAAAATAATGATAAAATAATCCAAGTATGGATGGAAGATCTGTTTCATCATATCCATGAAGATGATAGGGGAATTTTTCACACCAAAGGGAATCAATAGAAACTCATAGTTCCCATAGCGACACTGAAAGGCCAACTTCGGGATATCAGCCTCTCGAACTTGCAATTGGTGGGAGCCGGATCTGAGATCGATATTAGAGAATGATATTGCACCTCATAGCTGGTCGAAGAGGTCGTTGATCCTCAATAAGGGATACTTTTTCTTTATCATAGCCTATTTCAGGTGACATGGAGTCTTTATCAGCGCTTTTCTAGTGCTGATAAAGAGGCCATATATCAGCGCTAGAAAAGCACTGATAAAGAACTCATTTATCAGCGTTAAAATTTTAGCGCTAATATAGGGTAACCTTTATCAACGATAAAATAGCGTTGATAAAAAAGACCCTTTATCAGTGCTAGAAAGGTGCTGATAAAGACTCCATGTATCAGCGGTAAAATTTTAGCACTAATACAGTAATGATTTATCAGTGCTTTTTTAGCGCTGATAAAAGGTACTATTATCAGTGCTAAAAAAGCACTGATAAAGGACACCTTTATCAGTGCTAAAATGTTTGTGCTAATAAAGGTAGTCTTTATCAGAATTTTTTTAGTGCAGATAAAACCTTGGTGCATTTTTTTATAAAGTCGGTCGCACAGTGCCCTCATTTTATCACGACCTAAAGCTCTCGCGGTACTGGAACTCTGCGACTCCCCTCTGCCGCCCACTGAGATCATGTTGCCAGACCTCTGCCGCCCTCGCTACTCATTTCCAGACCTCCACCACCCACTGAGTTCGCATTGCCGGACCTCTGCCGCCCTCGAGCTTCAGTTTTCTGGACCTCCACCGCCTGCAATGCTTTCAAGCTTCGGTTTGTAGGACCTCCTTTAAGGAATGTTTTCCAAATATTTTTTCAATATTATTCTCCTCTCCCATTTGTATATCATTTTTTTAACATTATTTTTTATTCTATGGGTGAGTATTATGGATTGACCGATTGAAGAAAATGGACCATACTTGATGGAAAATGATGTAAAGGGGATTATTCACATGTGTTTACTAATTTTCATTATATTTTCTCAAGAACATGGTGCTTGTTTACTTTTATTGTTGAAAATCATCATTGTTTTTTAGTGGGTTTGTTTGAGAAGTTTTTTATTAGTTTGGTTGTGATAGATTCCATTGGGGGAAAATATGAGATGGTTGAGGTGGTAAATCGTGCAGTGGGGAAGCATCAACCTTTCCATTGTTAAAAAGATGTAATGAGTGGGTCATTGTGGGAGATGACATCGTTAGTTGATATGGGTATTCCTTTTAGTTTCCCAGTGACATAGAATATAGTTGTTAATGATGAAATTGAAAAGGGTTTGGTGGGAATTGAATAACTTCATGGATAAAAATTAAATGGTGGCTATAAAACTATGATCACCCCCTACGTGATGAGTGTATCGGGTGGTTCCCTCTCCTAAAATTCAAATATGTGAGTTCCTTTACCGAGATATAAACCTATGACCACTCTTAATTCAGAAAACATCTAACTCTAGGTGATAATCATAGGTTGCCTTAGGTGACGAGAATATGAAGTCCCTATATTATGGGAATATGAGATCTTCTTTATCTCCCAAATAATGTTCCCTTGATTATACCTCATGAGTTTCTAAATAGATTCATTAGGGTATATTCCTCAGAATCTCCTAAGTGATGATCATAAGATCTCTTATTCATCTCCTAGGTAATGATCCTAGGATTATACCTCACATGAGGAGCATGAGATTCCTTAGGCGATGTACCAAAGAATCCCCTATGTGATGAGCATATGATCTCTAAACACTTCCCTTAGTAGATGATCTTATGTTCTTACCTGGTGTGATAAGAACATGATTCATTAGTTGATGAATATAGAAATCCTTATGTGCTATGAATATATTTTATGAACCAAATTGGTGTAGATTCCTCACATTAAAAATGTGATCCACCTTATGTAATGAGCCCAAATATCCAATTAAAATGGGCCTTATTCTATGGGAACCATACATATTAGGCCATACTCTAAATGAAAACATTCCCACACATGGAGGACCATATTCACTTAGTGTTCCATACTCCTACTAGTTGAAAAAACCCTATACCACATAGATTCATATTTTTTGTGAATCCAAAATACACTCATTAGGCTATATCCCCTTTTAGTTAGACCAAAAATGTCTTATCACACATATTTACCATACTAACTTTCACTTTGTATCATTCGAAAAATCATTTATACAACTTGATGTTAAACTATATCAATTATTTATTATTATAAGTACATTGCACATGGTTCTGATAAATACCCTTGGTGCATTCACTAACCCATGACATATTGGAGGATGGTTTTAGGGGGTCACTAGACTATAATATACTAACCAATAGAGGGGTCTAAATGGGTATAGGCCATGAAATAGTGTTATCAAAGAATTTTATTAGGAGATATTATGGTGTTTGATGTTAGGAACATTTGAGGATTTCAATGGTTTGGTTTAGAAAGTATTTCATTTGAATTCATTGGTATGTTTTGGGTGTACCTTTCCTTAGGTTTCAAATTATGCTCTTAGTGGTTCTTCATGGTTAGTGATTGTAGTCCCTTATTTGGGTGAAGGGATGTGTTCTTAGTATATTTCCATCTTATGATGTTCTTCATGGTTAGTGGTTGTAGTCTCTTATTTGGAGATGTATGATGTTCTTGGTGAGGGCCACTATCTAGCTAGTGGTGTCGTTGTATATGAGAAAGCATCGATGTAGTTGGAGATGTATGATGTTCTTTATTTGAGCAGACTCATTCAGATTCCAAGTGGGTGTTTCTATACTATATCTTCTTTTTGGGATTCATGTGTTTCATGAATTCATATTTTATCCATTTGAAGTTGGTTAGACATGTTTTGATCATTTTGAAGCACAAAATAACCCTATTAATGAAAATAATATATGGAATTGATGGTATCTTGTTGTGAATTAACCTTTTTCATTGAAATAAATTAGGTTTCCTTATAGCCAACATGAAAGCCACTAACCTATTCTCAAATACCATGTTTTTCCATCTTGTTTGGGGTATTTTGATTCACTCCCCCCTTTTTTTCCATTTCTTCTTGGCATGATCATCAGGAATGGTTTCACTTCCACCAGCAGTGAGTATTTAGGCATGATGAATAAATACTAATGGTTAGGCTCTATTAATCTCTATTTTTATAAGGAAGTGGTTCTCTTCTACTGTATTTGGAATTACTGTTTTGTGTACTTTAACCATAAATACTAATATTTGAGATTCAAATAGTATGGAGATGAATAAAGATTGGATGGATGCTAATCGTTTAACAATAGAGTACGAGAACGAAGTGAAAGAGTTCATCAAGTTTGCAAAGGATCACACAAAGGATCTTCTCAAATCCTTTGTCTGTGTTTATGTTGTTTTTATTCTATACTACTTACTCTAGAGGAGTTAGAAGAATATTTGATATGTCATGGAATAGATCGGAGTTATAAATGTTGGAATAAACACGGAGAAAAAGCGAATGTAGCTACTAGATGGGATAAAACTGTGTTTTATGGATCGTCAGATATGAATAAAAATATGGATAATGAAGAAGACCATATGGAGGATGTGATTACAGATGTCAATGATGATGAAGATCATATTGAGGAAATGAAAAATACAATTCAAGATGAACTCCATGATTTCCCAAAATTGTTTGAGAAGTTAAAGAGTTTTGCAAAGATGTCATTGTATACTGCTTGAACTAGGTATACAACATTCTCAGTTGTACTGAAGTTGTATAAATTGAAAGTAGGCAATGGATGGAGTGATGTCAGTTTTACAGAACTACTTTCTCTCTTGAATGAAATGCTCCTGGAAGATAATGAGCTCCCAAGACGGACATATGAAGCTAGACGAATGCTACGCTCGATGGGAATGATTTCTGAAAGGATACATGCCTGCCCGAAAGACTTTATATTGTTTCTAAAAGAGAAAAAATCACTTAAAGAATGCCAAAAGTGTGGTGATTCTCAATACAAGAAAGATAAATTTAATCCTACAAAAGTTGTATGGTACTTTCCAATCATTCCAAGGTTTAGGCGTCTATATAGAAGTGAAGAAACTGCAAGACAATTGTCGTGGCATACAGATAAAAGAAATAAAGATGGATTATTACGTCATCCGGCCGACTCTCCTCAATGGAATAAAATTGATTATGAGTATCCTGAATTTGGAAAAGAGCCGAGAAACATTCGTCTTGCGTTATCTATAAATAGAGTGAATCCTTTTGGTTTTCAAACCAGAACTCATAGTACATGGCCTTTTATGTTGGTAAATTATAGCTTTCCCCCCTAGTTATGCATGAAGCAAAAATTCATCATGTTATCTATGCTTATATTAGGACCAAAACAACCAGGTAACGATATTGATGTTTATCTGGCTCCTTTGATCGAGGATTTGAAGTTATTGTGGGACTCAGGTGTAATGTTGTATGATGCTTATAAAAGTGAGTACTTCACGTTGAGAGTGATGTTGTATGGGACAATAAATGATTTCCTTGCTTATGGAAATTTGTCAGGCTATAGCATTAAAGGAACTCAGGGGTGTCCCGTGTGCGAAGAAGATACAGAATCAATTAGGTTGAAACATTCATCGAAATCTGTGTTTCTAGGACATCGTAGATTTCTACCTCGTCGGCATAGGTACCGATCATGGACAACATCATTCAATGGAAGTTCAGAAAAATGTGCAACACCATCTCCACTAACAGGTGATCAGCTGTTTGAGAAAGTAAAAGATCTTAACACTATTTTTGGTAAACCATTTTCGAAAAACCTTACGAAAATCGGTTGGAAAAAGAGATCAGTTTTGTTTGAATTACCATACTGGAATTGTTTGTACGTCAGACATTTTTTGATGTGATGCATGTGGAAAAAAAATGTATGTGACAGTGTTATCGGAATGTTTCTAAATGCCCCTGGAAAAACAAAAGATGGAATTAAGGCAAGGTTGGACATAGTTGGCATGGGAATATGAGAAGAGTTGGCTCCCGTGAAGGGTGAAAATCGAATGTTTCTTCCTCCAGCTATTTATACTCTTTCTAGGGCAGAGAGATATCAGTTTTTCAACTTCTTAAATGATGTAAAGGTTCCAGAGGGGTACTCATCAAATATCAAGAACATTGTGTCAATGAATGATTTGAAGTTAAAAGGTTTTAAATCACTTGATTGCCATGTTTTGATGCAAGATCTAATTCCTATAGATTTACATTGCATTTTACCCAAGAATGTTCGTTATACATTAACCAAACTTTGTTTCTTTTTCAAAGCTATATGTAGCAAAATTTTAGACCTGGGGAAATTGCCAGCTATGGAAAAAGAAATTTTCATCATATTATGTGAATCATAAATGTTCTTCTCACCAACATTCTTTGATATGATGGTTCATTTGATGATTCACTTGGTGAGAGATATTCAAATTTTTGGTCCTATGCACTATAGATGGAAGTATCATATTGAATGGTATATGAAGATTTTGAAAGGGTATGTCAAAAATCTAAGTTGGCCAGAGGGTTGTATAGTGGAGCGATATATTGTTGAGGAAGCCATTGAATTTTTTACTGAATACCTATCTGATGTGGAAAGCATTGGTCTCCTGATATCTCGTCACACTAGATGCATTGAGGGTGAGGGAATTTCTGGAAGAGAAGTTGTGACAATCAGTATTACAGATCGGGAGCAGGCTCATCTTTATGTTTTGTATAACAGTTGGGAGGTTGCTCCATATATTAAAACTCACAAAGAAATTCTTAGGTAGTTGAATCCATCAAGGGCTGAAAAATGGTTATCAGATACACATAATCACCAGTTTATAGGATGGTTTCAGGACCATATTTTTAAGCAGTTGGATGAAAATCCGAATTCAATTTTAGAACTTCTTCGATAGCCGCTGGACCAAGTGCGTATGTATTATCTTATAGTGGTTATGTAATTAATGGTTATACATTCTATACAGATGAACATGATGAAGATAGTACCATGAAAAATAGTGGAGTTACACTAGTGGCTGAAGCGATGCATGTTTCTGGCAGTAAGGACAGAAATCCAATTTATGCATATATGTCATACTTTGGCATTATCAAACTAATATGGGAGTTGGATTATATGACATTCCAATTTCTGATTTTTCAATGCAAATGGATTGATCACAACAGTGGTGTTAAAATAGATGAATGGGGATTTGTGAAAGTTGATTTTAGTAAATAAGGGTACAAAGACGAACAATTTATAATGGCATCACAAGAGGTACAAGTTTTTTATGTTCTAGATCCCGCAAACCGAAAGTGGTCAATTGTTCTGTTATCTTCCAAAACTACTGAAGGTTCTGATGAAAATTCAGTTGAGGACGGTCCTTTTAGTGGTACTTCACAATCATTTCGGAGCGGTCCCAATGCAGATGATGTTTTTTATGTTAGAGGAGACCACAATGAAGGGATTTGGATAGTCGATAGAGGTGTCAAATCCCTTTAACCTTTGAAAAAAAAGAAAGAGAGTTCAGTAAATTGGTTATATTTTGTTTGTAATATAGATCTTGTTATCTCATGTTATTATCTTATCATTACTGAATTTATGTAATCTGAATTAACTGCTCAACCACTTTTGCAGATAATGACTTCTGCACATTCTGATACTCCTAACCTTAAGGCTGAACAAGTCTCTCAAGCAGCTGTTGTTGTGGCTGATGCTTCTCCTGCAGCTCATGCTACTGTTGTTGTTGCTCCTGTTGCTGATCCTGCTGCTCCTGCAGCTCATGCTACTGCTGTTGTTGCTCCTGCTACAGCTATGGTTGCTCCTGCTGCTCCTCCTACTGCGGATCCTGCTGCTGCTCCTCCTCCTGCTGCTCCTGCTGATGCAGCTCCTGCTGCTCTTAGTGTTGAGGTCCAACAACCATCAACACATGTCATTGATACCATTCTAGATGAACATATAGATGATGTTGATATCAATAAAATGGTCGGGAATGAAGGACCAGCATCGCAGAAATCACAGGTGCATCATAGATTGACGGTGTTAGTCAAAATTCTTAAGGTGAAAAGAAAAGGCATCAAATTTGAAGTTGGATGGAATGCACGAGGCCAACATGTGAATCCCAACAAGGCTATGTTTAGCAAATACATTAGAGTTGTCACTCGGAAACGTGTGTCGATTGACATAGATTCATAGAACCATGTTGTGTCCGGGATGAAGGCTGTGATCTGGGAAGAAATTACGGTAACATTATGAATTTATTTCTTTAATTTACTAGCAAATAAAATAATGAAACAATGTCTTACTCTTCTCAATCTCTTGTAGAGTACATTTATAGTAGATGATTCACACAAGGATTATGTACTAAGGCTTACAGGAAAGATTCATCGAGGTTTTCGCACTATTTTAACAAGATTTCACCTCAAATATTCTAAAGGTAAAACAAACCCGCACCCACCCAATGTCTACGCTCACCTGATATCCCAAGAAGCATGGGATGCATTTATTGGCTGTCGTGGGGATGAGAAGTTTCAGGTACATTGTGAGTGATAATAAATTGTTTGAGGATACCTGTATTCATCACTTTGATTGTCAATATTTCATTTATGAAACAGAAACTCTATACTGAAAATAAGGAACATGCTTCAAAACCAACATACCCCTATCGTAAAGCAAGGATGGGGTACACTTCATTAGAAAAGAAAATGGTACGTATTTTAAATTTACAATAATATTGTTAGGTTAAAATAAACAACATCATAATTATTTTTCTATGTTTATATGTAAATTGATGAGTCTAAAACCAAATGCACTTCCATCCCACGTCATGTGCTATGGAAGGAGGCATGTCTGAACAAAGATGGGAAGTTATTAGATGAGAACACACAGAAAGTGTGGGAAATATGTGTAAGTATGACACAATGATAAAATCATTTGTTTAAAATTTCCATTACATAAAAATAATTAGTTATTTTCCTATATCTGACAGTCACAGGAATCAGTTACTCCTGTAGCTGATACAGACCTATTATCGACAGCTTTGAAGTAGCCAGAAAAATACGGTCATGTTAGAGGTGCAGGGTTTGGGGTGACGCCCTGAGTATATTTTGAGAAGAAGAAAAAAATGGATGATACAGATGAAAAATTGGAACAAATGAGCGAAAAAATAGCAACCCTTGAAGAACAATTGCAATGGCAGGGAGAGTTGCTAGCAACTTTTATGGGTGGGAAGAAAAGGGAAGCCACAACTCAAGAACAACTGCCACATGAACATCCCTCCCCACCCCCCACCAGCTTTGAGGTGAGCCATTCGCCTAAAAGAACTGTCTTAGCCGTGGTAATCAATATTCTAATAATTGTTCCCATGAAATATGAATCAGAAAAACACTGATAATTTTTCTGTACTCATCTTCTACAGGGTGATAATGATTGTGATTTATATCTGTCAACACCCACCTATCACCTTGTAGTGAGGGCTATAGTGTTCAATATCCCAGATGCCACACAGCATAACAGACCACTTCTAAAAGATAATCTAAAAGTGACGATTACTGTAGCTCATGATCCAAAGGTAGAGCTACCTATTCCACTTCATGACGATGATATTCATACAGTCGGAAAGGCTATTGGGACATTCATTGCATGGTTGTCACAACTTGTAAGAGTACATGCGGACAAAGAGGTATTTATTTCCTTTTATTTTCAAGCTAAACCCTCAACAATTAATGAAAAAAGGGTTTGAACCAATGATTGTTGTTATAGACGGAGAAAGGGAAGGGGGTGACAAACGTCAGCTCAAAACCATCTAAAGGATCGACCAACCGATCCCAAGGAGCTACTGAAAGCACAATAACACCACATGTTCTCTTTCCACATTTACTAGCATTGAAGACTCATATGGATAGGAAGATAAAAGATGGTAATAGTCATATAGTGGTTTTTGAAGAGAATATATATGGAGAGGAAAGTCAAGATTTTGTTGCTGCTGAAAATGCAAATGAAATCCTTGAAAACGGTTGGCTAGGCGTCACAGTTGTAAATGTATATATGAGGTATGTTTCCATGAATTGATTTTCCAAAAGCTGATCTAGTGTGAAAATTATGACTAAATGCATTTTATATTGTTGAAAGACACATTTATGAAAAACATTTGAAGGAATTTTCCCATGAGCCAAGATTTGGACTGGTTAGTCCTCATATCACATCAACACACCTAACAAAAATAGAGCCATCAAAAAGGGATGAAATAGTGAACCGCTTGCAGAAAACATTTGAACGCAAGATTACATATGACAGACTTTTCCTAATACCAACCATGTAGGGGTAATACTCTATGATTAAAGCATATCAATTATATTTTCACTTCTTTTATTACTTATTCCTTTTTGTGTTTTTAGGAAACATTGGTTGCTAATTACGATGAACTTTGATACTCCGAAGATTTATTTTATGGATTCAAAGCAAGGATATCCATCAAACCGACCACACATGATGGGGTTTGTGAATCTGTAAGACACTACATCTTATGTTTTAGGTCTAAACATCAAGTAATATAATTTATATTATCTTTTACTGATAGGTCGGTGTATCATTATCATCTAAAAAAAGTAATGAGGCCAGGGGCTAAGCATAAGGAGGCAAGCAAGTACTACGTCTGGACAAATATTAGGGTATATATAATAAAATTTCACTATCCAAACACATCTCAACACAAGTTACTTATTCTCCTAATGATAAATTTTTTTGCAGTGTCCAAAAAAACAAATGATAATGATTGCGGTTATTGTGTTTGTAAATTTATAAAAGAGATCGTTTTTCATCAGCAAACTAGAATCCCTAAAGAGGTATTTTTAAAAACAACAACTAGTTCATTTAAGTTATTTATTAATTCTTTATTTTTTAATTTTGTAGTACTACTATGACTGCCGAAAAGCCTCATACTCACAAGATAATATATATGTGTTCAGAAATGAGTGGGACACATACTTGATGGAAGATTGTACACAAATACAATGAAGATCTGACTTGGGGACATGTACAATTTGTGGTCATTTTTGAGAGGGGTTAAGGGGATCAAAAGATGAAACATTGTTGTATGTAAATGTTCATAGGAAAATTGTAATTGTTATTAAAAAAAACATATTTTATCCAATGATTCATTTTCCCATTTTAACAGATGATATATGCCAACAACATGCAAGAATGTTGAACCACTCAAAGGGTCTCTATTTTGTTTAAAATGGACAAGATTTTAAATGAAAACAACAACTGACCTACGAAAATCTGACCAAATGGATTTAGATTGCATTGATATTTTATAAGAACGATCCAAGGGTCCTTGGTGATGTGTACGAGTCAACCCCACCTCAATCCAAGGCACGGTGTGGCCGCTAGCACTCAAAGGGTCTCTATTTTTTTTTAAAATGGACAAGATTTTAAGTGAAAACAACAACTGGCCTACAGAAATCCAACCAAACGCATTCAGATTGCATTTATCTTTTATAAGAACGATCCAAGGGTCCTTGTTGATGTGTACGAGTCAACCCTACCTTAATCCGAGGCACGGTGTGTCCGCTACCACTCAAAGGGTCTCTATTTTGTTTAAAGTGGACACGATTTTAATTGAAAACAACAACTGACCTACGAAAATCCAACCAAACGCATTTGGATTGCATTGATCTTTTATAAGAACAATCCAAAGGTCCTTGGTGACGTGTAAGAGTTAACCCTGCCTCAATACAAGGCACGGTGTGGCTGCTAACACTCAAAGGGTCTCTATTTTGTTTAAAATGGACAAGATTTTAAGTGAAAACAACAACTGACCTACAGAAATCTGACCAAATACATTCGGATTGCATTGATCTTTTATAAGAACGATCCAAGGGTCATTGGTGATATGTATGATTCAACCTCGCCTCAATCCAAGGCACGGTGTGGCCGCTAGCACTCAAAGGGTCTCTATTTTGTTTAAAGTGGACGCGATTTTAAGTGAAAACAACAACTGACCTACGAAAATCTGAATAAACGCATTCGTATTGCATTGATATTTTATAAGAATGATCCAAGGGTCCTTGGTGACATGTACACATCAACCCCGCCTCAATCCAAGGCACAGTGTGGCCGCTAACACTCAAAGGGTCTCTATTTTGTTTAAAATGGACAAGATTTTAAGTGAAAACAACAATTGACCTATGGAAATCCGACCAAACGCATTCGGACTGCATTGATCTTTTACAAGAACCATCCAAGGGTCCTTTGTGACATGTACGATAGTTGAAATTTTAGAGAAGAGTTTCTGGATGAGTATAAGAGACATAAAGCAATGAAGATCATTAGAGTGTTGGAGCAAATGTGGTTGCTACAAACAATGTGGCAATCGGCTTGTGCAATGCGGCCTAAGTTACAACTTGCAGGTATTGTACTTTATTTTTTTTTGGGAGGGTTTTAGTGTAAATGAATTTTGGAATGATCATTACTATTCATTGTCTTTTAGGTTTTTTTGACAGCCGAGGGGAAAGGGTGGGGTCTGCAGACATTGGAGGATATGTCGAAGGGTGATTTTGTGTGTGAATATGTTGGAGAAATGGCCTCTTTTCCCTTCAAGCTCCCTGAACCCCGATGGTGATCGGGGTTCAGGGAGCTTGAAGGGAAAAGAGGCCATTTGGTTAGATGTTAGATACTACGGAAATTTTGAAAAAATATAGGATGTAATTTCCCATAAAGTCACCCTTCGACATATCCTCCAATGTCTGCAGACCCCACACTTTCCCCTCGGCTATCAGAAAAAACCTAAAAGACAATGAATAGCAATGATCATTCCAAAATGCATTTACACTAAAACCCTCCAGAAAAAAATAAAGTACAATACATGCAAGTTGTAACTTAGGCCGGGTTGCACAAGCCAATTGCCACATTTTTTGTAGCAACCACATTTGCTCCAACACTCTAATGATATTCATTGCTTCATGTCTCTTATACTCTTATAGAAACTATTCTCTAAGAAGGTCAACTATCATTTACGCATAATCACCTTCAAATGCATGTGTTCAAGTACAAGGCAAAGATGAAGATAAACAATTTCTAAAACAAGTTGACCAACATGCATCATCCTCGATGGAAGTAATATAGAAATTCACATAGACATTCTTAAATATATGATTTTGATGTATATAGTGAAAGGGTGGTGGATTTTCATTGTTGATGTTGTTCATCTACGAGACTTTCACCTTCTCTTCTCCTCTCGCAATGTCTTGGACATCATGCAATAGCCTTATATCATGTCGGGTAAATTGAGGTTGCTGAGAAACTATGGCACCGCATGATCTTTCATGTCCAGTGCCCTCAGGATTGTTTTTCTAATCAAGCTGCCTCTGATCATTAGTTGCATGTAAAGGTGGTGCGGTAGCCTCCATGATAGATTGGAAGTTGACCAATCCATTTGATGAACAAGATGGGATGCTAAATCTGACATTAAGAGCATCCAATACAAAAAATATTTCCAATTATTTGGCAAGTGCGGCTACATTTAAAGATATTTCTTGTGTTTCATCAAGCGAGTCAGTTCCTAGTTCCAAAAGGCATTCACAAACATCACTCATCAGTTTCCTCAAGGATAAACTTGGGTTTATGGATTTGTATGATCAAAGAGATCTATCCTCTACTGTTTTTACAACCTATGTAGTGCATGTTTCAAATTCCTCCAGGAAAAAGGAACAAATGTGGTGAGTTGTAAGCCACATCTATTTGATGTTTTGAAATGTTAATTATGTTTTGAAAATGGGTTCAATCTTTGAGGAAAAGTTTAATTGTCCTTGATTCATGTATGGATGATGGATTCACATCCATTACAAGTGGTTTTGATAGAGAGGATGGATGATAAAATTGGTTGGTGTTCTCATGGATTTCTAAGCACGGTAAGTTAGAAAACATGTAGGGTATGTTGTGGAGTTTTAGTTGAGGTTCTAGTGGTTCTTTCCCGATGATGGAGGTGTTAAACATCAGATGGTGGTGTTTGTGAGCTAAAGCGTATAGTGGGGAGCACCATATAAATTAATTGGTCGGTTGATAACATGAACGGTGTTTTGAATTAGATAGTCTTGGGTAAAATCTATCTTGGTGTTTAGATCGGGTGAGTACATTGAGATGAAGGTTGTGGTTGGGTTGTGTTATGGGTTTTTGGGGCAATGTAAGTATTTAATGGTACCTTTATGTTTTTCATAATGAATAATTAGTATATCACATTAGGATTGCATTGGTCTTTTATAAGAATGATCCAAGGGTCCTTGGTGACGTGTACGAGTCAACCCTGCCTCAATCCGAGGCACGGTGTGGCCGCTAGCACTCAAAGGGTCTCTATTTTGTTCAAATGGACAAGATTTTAAGTGAAAACAACAACTGACCTATGGAAATCTGACCAAACGCATTCAGATTGCATTTATCTTTTATAAGAACGATCCAAGGGTCCTTGGTGACGTGTATGAGTCAACCCCGCCTCAATCCGAGGCACGGTGTGGCCGCTAGCACTCAAAGGGTCTCTATTTTGTTTAAAATGAACAAGATTTTAAGTGAAAACAACAAATGACAAATGTAAATCCAACCAAACACATTCATATTGCATTGATATTTTATAAGAAAGATCCAAGGGTCCTTGGTGACATGTAAGAGTCAACCCCTCCTCAATATGAGGCATGGTGTGGCCGCTATCACTCAAAGGGTTTCTATTTCTTTTAAAATGCACAAGATTTTAAGTGAAAACAACAACTGACCTATGGAAATCCAACCAAATGCATTCGGATTGAATTTATCTTTTATAATAAAAATACAAGGGTCCTTGGTGATGTGTAAGAGTCAACACCACCTCAATCTGAGGCATAGTGTGGCCACTATCACTCAAAGGGTCTCTATTTTGTTTAAAGTGGACAAGATTTTAAGTGAAAACAACAACTGACCTACGGAAATATAACCAAACGCATTCGGATTGAATTGATCATTTATAAGAACGATCCAAGGGTCCTTGGTGATGTGTAAGAGTCAACCCTGCCTCAATCCGAGGTACGGTGTGCCCGCTATCACTCAAAGGGTCTCTATTTTGTTTAAAATGGACAAGATTTTAAGTGAAAACAACAACTGACATATGGAAATCTGACCAAACGCATTCCAATTGCATTGATCATTTATAAGAACAATCCAAGGGTCATTGGTGATGTTTACAATTCAACCCCACCTCAATCTAAGGAACATTGTGGCCACTATCACTCAAAGGGTCTCTATTTTGTTTAAATTGGACACTATTTTAATTGAAAACAACAACTAACCTACGGAAATCCAACCAAATGCATTCAGATTGAATTGATATTTTATAAGAATGATACAAGGGTCCTTGGTGACATGTACAAGTAAACCCTACCTCAATCTGAGGCACAGTGTGGCCGCTATCACTCAAAGGGTCTCTATTTTGTTTAAAATGGACAAGATTTTAAGTGAAAACAACAACTGACCTAGGGAAATCAGACCAAACGCATTCTGATTGCATTGATATTTTATAAGAATAATATAAGGGTTCTTGGTGATGTGTAATAGTCAACCCTGACTCAATCCGAGGCACGGTGTGGCCGCTATCACTCAAAGGGTTTCTATTTTGTTTAAAGTGGACACGATTTTAATTGAAAACAACAACTGACCTACGGAAATCTGACCAAATTCATTTGGATTGCATTTATCTTTTATAATAACAATACAAGAGTCCTTGGTGACGTTTAAGAGTCAACCCCGCCTCAATCCGAGGCACGGTGTCTCCGCTAGCACTCAAAGGGTCTCTATTTTGTTTAAAATGGACAAGATTTTAAGTGAAAACAACAACTGACCTATGGAAATCTGACCAAACGCATTCGTATTGCATTGATATTTTATAAGAACGATACAAGGGTCCTTGGTGACATGTATGAGTTAACCCCTCCTCAATCCGAGTCATAGTGTGGCCGTTAGCACTCAAAGGGTCTCTATTTTGTTTAAAGTGGACAAGATTTTAAGTGAAAACAATAACTGACCTACGAAAATCTGACCAAACGCATTCGGATTGCATTTATATTTTATAAGAACAATCAAAGGGTCCTTGGTGACGTGTACGTGTCAATCCCACCTCAATATGAGGCACGGTGTGGCCGCTATCACTCAAAGGGTCTCTATTTTGTTTAAAATGGACAAGATTTTAAGTGAAAACAACAACTGACCTACGGAAATCCAACCAAACGCATTCAGATTGCATTGATATTTTATAAGAACGATAAAAGGGTCCTTGGTGACGTGTACGAGTCTACCCCACCTCAATACAAGGCACGGTGTGGCCGCTAGCACTCAAAGGGTTTCTATTTTGTTTAAAATGGAGAAGATTTTAAGTGAAAACAACAACTGACCTACGGAAATCTAACCAAACTCATTCAGATTGCATTGATCTTTTAAATGGGGGATCATGGCATGTGATCTATCGGGGGCCTCATATATATCAATTCATGGTTGGCCTGGTATACTAGGGTGATCATGTGTTTGGGTCTATGATACTTATGGGATTATATCTGGATGAAAATACTCCCATTTGGGAGGGTGGATATGTGTATGGGTCTTATTCCTTAAATGAGAATACTCTCATAGGGTAGGGATGAGATGTATATAGGTATTATTCCCCAAATGAGAATACAACCATAGGAGTGGGATGAGATTATTATCAAAAATATTCACTAAATGAAAATAATCCCATAGGGGAGGGCTGAGATGATTATATAGATTATGCCTCAAATGAGAATACACCCATATTGGAGGGTTGATATGCTTCTAGGGATTATTATTTGGATGATAATACTCCCATATGGTAAAGAATATATGCTTCTTAGTATTATTCCCTAAATAAGGGTACTCCCATAGTATAGGGATGAGACCCTTGTAGGACTTATGCCTTGGAATTGGAAGAACACATATGGGTGGTCTGAGATACTGTTGAGGGTATTCCCTGGATGAGAAAACTCCCATAAGTGGATTTCCATGATGGATTATAAATAAAACTAACATATTAAAGGTCAATGATAATTATGTATATAGTGGGGAGACCATGTTATATTATATGTTTTGTGTGGTTCTTATGATGTACTCAGAGAAACCCTAACATTAGATGAAGTAGGTATTGTTGATCAAGATTTAATACTTGAGAACCAATTTGTCTTGATGTAGATGGGGTAAGACTTGGTCAAACTATATTTTTATAATTTCGACACAATCCTTGTGAAATGATTGGTAAAAGTTCATCACTTGGAAAATTAATTTGGGTTTAATCATGGTCATGGATTTGAGGATCAATGATGATTTTTTTATTAGTTTTATTCCAGTTCTTTCTCAACTAGGTTGTGCATATTTCCTGATCATGCACTTACAATAGCCTATTGAAGGTTTAATATTGGGGGTTTATTAATGAGATTCATCCCCCCCAAGTATGTTCACCTCAGTGTGTGTACAAACCTTATAACTTCTTTAATGTGGAGAACACGATTCATAGTGGATAGAGAAAAGTCCAAAGATTTATGTATTGATAAAACACACCCATGTGGAGCCTTAGGATTGAACTGGAAAGCTCCCTGGACACCCCCTACCCCCCCTTGGACAGCCACCCCAAACCCTTGAACAGCCACCCCAAACCCTTGAACAGCCCCCAAACCCCCTGAATTCTGAATTTATTTCTTTAAGTACTTTATTAACTTATAAATTATGTGTTAATGGTGTACGGGTATAATTTTTGTATGGGTATACTTGGTCTAATTTTCTTATGATTTATGAGTTAATTTTTTATGGGTATACTTGCTTTAATTGGCTTATTGAGATGCTGTTTTTTTTACAGGTGTTCGGGTGTGCTGTTGCAGATTTATTGGAGCAGCAGAGAGGGAATTTATCAGATCCCTTTTAGCGCTGATAAATCGTGCTTTTATCAACGCTAAAAAAGCACTGATAAACTACACCTTTATCAGCGCTAAAGAAGCGCTGATAAAAGATAATTTTATCAGCGCTGAAGGAGCACTGATAAAACAATCATTTATCAGCGCTAAAGAAGTTCTTATTTAGTGCTGATAAAGGGTAGTTTTATCAGCGCTTTTTTAGCGCTGTTAAAGCTCATTTTTAGCGCTGTTAATGCCCATTTTTGTAGTAGTGGAAGTCATTAGTTAAATTACCCATTCAGGCATGTGGGTGGGCACCAGGGTGGGGACAACATGTCTGCGGGGAAACTAGTGGTACCTACCAGGCTAAGACCTGATGACCATGTTAAGGCAGGGTGTATGTGTTATCACTAGGGCCCAATTGTCACATTTGGTATCAGAGGTGGTACCCAGCCTTAAGTGTGGTGCACTACCCAGGTTGAGATGTAGAGCCCACAACGAGGATGTTGTGCTCTAAAGGGGGGTGAATGTAACACCCCATAATGATAAAAGGTTAAATAACTGAATGATATAACTCATTTCAACATGGTGAACCTTCCTTTTCGAGAGCCTACCTAATTAGAAATTCACAATTAAGTGTGCTTGGCCAAGAGTAGTGACCAAGATGGGTGACCTTCTGGTCAGTTTCCTAGGGTCTATGTGAATGAGGAAAAATAACATTTAAAAGGACATGTGTTGGCCTATGGGGGGAGTTATTATTCAGATGACTCATTCGGTCATGTGGGTGGACCCTAGGGTGGGTACCGCATGTCTTCGGGGAGACTGGTGGTACTTGGTGGGCTAGGATCTGACAACCATGTTAAGGTGGGGTGTTTGTGTTGTCACTAGGGCCCAGTTGTCACAATATACCTGAGACTCTCATGGTCTGAGTAAACAAAAAAGTGCTCTCCTAGAAGGTAGTGCAGCCACATCCTCAAAGCGAAGACTACTACCACCAGCTCCAGATCATGTGTCACATAATTCTTCTCATGGGTTCTCAACTGCCTTGACCCATATGCATTGACCACCTGACATTGCATAATCATGAAACTGAGCCTAGATCCTAAGGAATTACAATAAACTACAAATTCAACTCCCTCCTCTAGTAGCCACAAAACTGTAGTGCTCGTCAGTCTCTGTCTCAACTCCCCAAAGGCCTTCTAGCACTGCTCAGACTAGGTAAACATCTACCCCTTCTGCGTTAGGGTGTTCAAAAGGGCTGCAATTTTAGAGAAGTCTGCTACAAATCTCTTGTAGTATCCTGGTTGTACAAGAATGCTTTTCACCTCTGATGCATTCTTGGGTAGTTCCCAAGAAATCACTACCTCAACCTTTACTAGATCCATGGCTAAACCCTATTTATAAATGAAATGTCGAAGTAAGTGAAATTTTTGTATCTAGAACTATAATTTTGAGAGATTTATGTAAAGATGGATCTCTCGAAGCAAACCAAGGACCCTCTTCAAGTTCTCTACATATTCCTCCTCTATAGAAAAGTAGATGAGTATGTCATCGTTGAAAATAATGATAAAATAATCCAAGTATGGATGGAAGATCTGTTTCATCAAATCCATGAAGATGATAGGGGAATTTGTCACACCAAAGGGCATCAATAGAAACTCATAGTTCCCATAGCGACACTAAAATGCCAACTTCGGGATATCAGCCTCTCGAACTTGCAATTGGTGGTAGCCAGATCTGAGATCGATATTAGAGAATGATATTACACCTCATAGCTGGTCGAAGAGGTCGTCGATCCTCAATAAGGGATAATTGTTCTTTATCATAGCCTAGTTCAGGTGACGATAATCTACACAGATTCATAAGCTCTTGTATGCCTTCTATAAAAATAAAACCAGAACTGTCCAGGGGGACACACTGGGTTTGATGAAACCTTTCTCACCAAGGTCCTCTAATTGTAAGATTAGCTCCAAGATCTCATTGGGAACCATCCAATATGCGGTAGAAGATATCAGGGTAGTCCCTTGCTACAATTCGATGTAGAAATCCAACTCCCTCCTTGGATGTAGTCTTGGAATGTCTTTAGAAAATACATATATATAATCCTCCATAATTGATGTGATCTAGATGCCTGAAGATTCTACTTCTCTAAGGTTCATACTTTCTATCTTAGGGGAGATAGGTTGTGACCTCATGCTCACACTTCCCACTAGTCCTACTATGAGGTCTCTCTCACCAAAAAAGGAGAACCCAGTCCCATCAGCACAAAGGAATATGACTGATCTACGGTGAAATTCAATCTAGGATTGAACCATGGAAATTCAATCCATGATCAAGATGACATCTTAGGGGTCCATCATGATGACCAGTAGGTCCCATTTAAACTTATCTCCTCCAAGTGATAGCCCACACAACTGGCAGATTAAAGATATAGAGGAAGCATTCCCTGTAAGAACCTCAAGGCATAGCTATTGTGCTAGCATCTCTATTGGGATCTCTATCTCCCGTAAAAAGAGTCAATAGATAAATGAGTGGATGTAGTCTATGTCTACTAGTACTAAGGAAAGGGTATAGTAAACACAAATCATACCTTGAATCATCTTGTGTGCCACTAGATCATGAACGTACATAGACTGCAGTTTTCCGCAGCCATGACCACCAGCTCCCTAAGTCTGATGTGGGCCTCCTGGTGGTGGTGGTGGTGGTGGTGGTACCTCATATTGTCATCCCCCACCTGGAGCTCCTCCCACTCCTCTACCGTCTCTACCTCCCTGGGGACCTCCCAGGTCACGGTGCTGCCTCTACCTTGGTGGTCTGTTTGCAACCTAGGATGCTTGGTACACCTGGTTGGGAAGTCCTGGACCATGTGACCATACTCGCCACAAGTATAACATCAGCCCTCCCTAGGATACCCTTGGTCTTTGTGCTATCTCAGACCTGTAAGACCATGCCCCTAAGTCTGCTCACGGAAGGGTCGCATATCCCAAGATCTCTAGCACCTGCCTGCTGAAGAACACTCAACTCTATCGCACTTACCTCTTTTTCCAGCTACCTAGAATCCCTCTTCGAGGAATCTCTCTATCACAAGTCCTCTCTCCATCACCCCATCATAGGTGGGGATGCACAGGGACACTACTCTGGCTCGGATCTCTCTATGGATCCCCTACTTGAACTTTCATGTGAAGAAGTATCCATCTCTGACCATATCTAGGGAGTAGCAGGTAAGATCAATAAACCTTGTTCCATACTCCACAACCATCATCCAACCTTTCTAAAATTCATGAAGATCCTAGAAAACGAATAGAGCACAAATAAGAGGGGTAGTTTTCCTAGTGAAAGAGCTGCTAAAAGTCATCTCACGTGAGTGTCGCCTCATCACGCGTCTGGGTAACTAAGCTCCACTAGCATCCAGTTGCGCCGTGAAGAAGGATAAATACTAAAGACACCATTTGTTCTATCAAGGTGTGCACCAATCTAAACACACTAACCATCGACTCTAGTCAGTCCTCTACTACCTAAGGATTGGGCTCACCACAAAACTACAGCGGTCGCTATCACTAAAACTTTCAAAGTGTGCTCATTCAGCACATGTCCTCATCCTATCCTGCTGGTACCAACTTCTACTCGATAGGTGGAGGCACTGTTGCCTTTCCACCTGGATGAAGGGGTTCACATAATGAGCCTTGAACTGAGGCCTCTTTGCTCATCGGGTCGTCATCATGAACCAGAGCAGGAATCCTAACTAGCTGCTATTGCAGAGGCATTCTAAAAAAGGTCAAGAAGTATCGCAGTCAAATGAGAATATATATATACATCACCAAAGGAATGGGGAGCTGAATCAAGAAGAACATTCAAAGACTCAAATCTTGTATTATGAATGTACCATTGTTCTTGGTCTAAGGATTCTTAGTCGATAAGTGGGAAATCAGGGTCCTGGTGAATGCCTACATCATCCATCGCACCACCACTAGGTTCCATGGCCTGAGTGTCGCTCTCGATACACATTGACACCATTTCCTTAAACCCAACCAAGACTTTTTAGGTAAATGTATGAATAACATCCCAAGGGTTAAACCTGCATTTGATACCACTTTTTCATGACCCAACCCTAGCCAGGCTTGAGCCGCAACAACCCCAACCCTACCGCCATAGGACAGGGGTTGTTGAATAGTGCCAAAGGCATAAAAAATTGAGGTGCCCTTTGCCTAACCACATGTACACACACACGCAAACAACTCAATGAAAAAGTTATTAGGGAAAAGAAATAAAATATACAACTACTATAAAGTAATGTAAATATGAATGAACCTCTTGACAGTACAAAGTACGATAATGAAAACTGTAGGGGAAAAGGGGGGAAAGCACAAACCCAAACCAGAAATAGGTCCAACCTGAAAACAACTAGTAAAATATTCTGTTGAGAGAGCCCAGCTCCTAAATCCTGACCCCGACCACTATACGTGGTCAACATAGCATATATCCCTATGCACCCCTATAGTCACGATCGACCTATCTATTGTCTACAAAAGACATGACCAGTGTTGGGAAAATATCATGTAGGGGTGAGTACAAATATACCCAGTAGAACACTCTAAAAAGGTGAAGGATAAGTAGTAAAAGATACAACTGGAAAGAAGCAGTGTAAGAACAAGGTACAATAAAAGTTAACATAAGATTGTAGCTCCACCCAACTATAGATATTCTCATTCAAAGAAACCCAAATGAGAGGGTAAGGGGATCTCCATCTCATAGTAAATCCCAATAAAAGTGAGTATCCATTAGTTCAAAGGTAACAACCATCTAATATGTCCCTCATATCATCGTAACTGCTAAGGATTCACAAGTCAAAGGGGCTCAAATCACCACACCCCAATACTATCTACTTAGGGTGGCACTGACTCACTCACATGGTTTTGGGTCACATCAAAAGGACGCATCTTGGTGTGGAAAGCACCCCTATTTATCCTGATTCCTTAGGTAATAAAAATATCTCCTTGTCATTGTGCTACACAGACGAGGTTCCTGCTCTAGTATTCATTAAGGAACACCACTTCCTAGCCCCGTTGGGGGTAAACTCGGCACAATTGTCGAAGAACACTACATTCCATCCCTGCTGGAGGATAAGCCTGAAACTTTCCTCGGGGAACTCCACTTCCCAACCCCAATGGAGGGTAATATGGGAACTATCTTTGGGAATTACACTTCCCATAATCATTATAGGGTAATCCCAAAAGGGTCATCAGGGAATGCCGCTTCCCAATACGGTGGGAGGGTAACCCAGAATTGTTTTGGTGATCCTGTCTGCCCACTTCCGTCATCAGGTGTCATCTCCATGCATTACCACATGTAACTTCTATGACTTATCTTAAAATCCACCTCTGAGGGTACCATATCACTCTAAATGGAAAAACACTCAGGATAGGCATCTCGTAGGCCAAAATCTGAGTTCAAACGAAGGAGATACGATAGTTTGAAAGTAAATTAGAAAGAGATTCAAAGTACACGGCATGTGAAGGGCCCACATGGAGTGTGTCCCCTTTTTAGTGTCTGATCATGTCTCTGGTTGGACATGTGTTTCATCCCATGTAGGGGAACATGATGTGTAGGTGGAATACACAGCTTGTCCTCCCGATCTGGGGACCAAGACTTGTCTGCTGATCATGTCCTTGTACTTAGGTACACAGCGTGTTGGTCTACATGAGATATTGTTCGTGTGACCAAGTTGTGTCCACATTCTCAGCACATGTTTGTGTTTTTCTTCACATGGGTTGCCTCACATAGAAAGGTAGTACACAGCGTGTCATGGGAAGTACACATTGTGTTGTCCTTAAATTTTCCCAAACCCTAGCATCACTATTAGGGGGGCTACATATTGTGTGTTCTTCATTGAACATGGCATGTAGTTGGGAACTTCTCCAGAAATCCAGATCTTTGTTGAATCTTCACCCTCACTTTGAATCTACCTTCAATGCAGTTAACATCACCTAGAAACACACCTAAATTACCTAATCTGGTTGTATAACACAGAGACTATTATTTGTTCATCATGAATCATCCTCGGCCAAAACCGAGGGTTTGGACGAATCTTTTGAGCACTGCTATGGATTTGATTTTCTACGGATCATCATGAAACCACTATATTGTTCATAATCATGCCATTTCGTCTATAGATCTATGTTTTGCTCTCAATTTCATCACCGTTTGGAAAATCTAATGCGACTCCACCTCGTTCTGAGTGCCCAATCGAGATCAGGTCACCCGACAATCATTGAATCAGGATTTGAGGGAATTCCATGGTGAAAATTTCATATAAATTGAGGGGTAAAGGAACCCAAACAAGGGTTTAGATCATTGTAAAATCTTTCTTTTCCAAACAATCATAGTTGTGAAAATTGGGTTAGAATAACCAGAATAAAATTTGTAAATCAATGCTCGGGCTCAAGCAAGGTTTGAAGAAAAAGGGTGAAAATTTAAGAAATAGGATTCAACATGCTTGACTTTTAATTTAAGTAATGAAATGAAAAGAACAAGTCCTACTTTGATTGGATCGTTTGTTGCTGATGAAGGATGTGTTCTTAGTTCGTTCCTCATCATTCGTTATTTACCAATGAGAGGGAGAGGAGAGGAGCAGAAGAGGAAGTCATCATTGTCAAGGGGATTATGAGGACAAATACATAAAATATGAACTTATACTCATAAATCAGGTTTATGATATTAATCAAATAATAATTTAATAAGTTAATTATTCTTTCATGATGGAACATAAGCCGAACTCCTGATGCCAACAAAGGTCATACCCAATCTAGGTTAAAACCTACATTTTGAACTCAAAAGTTGTCCCAGATTTATTATCTGATCCCCTATCTATGAGTTATTTGGGTTTGAGCTATTAAATTAATAATTTAATAATTTAATTCATCCATTTAACACCCTGCCAATGAGACAGGGGTTTGAACATCCTGCGTCAACTCATTTTATGTCGTTCCTAGGGTAAATATCATGTTTCGGACCCAACCGTGGCCTTGTATTTTTGATCCAAGGTGCCATCTAAGATATATCATGTTTTATTTAATTAACTTTGTGTGTGTAATATAAAACATATTCAATATTTTTTTTAAATAATTTTGGGCACACCGGGCCTCAGAATTTCATGATGTCTCAGCGTCCAACTCTAGAATAATATTTAGAAATATTTCAAAATATTATTAGGAAAAAACCAGGTCTCTAAAATGATAAACCAAGGATGGTTGGTTACATTATAACCTCCAATGCATTGGGTATGAAAGTCGGTCATATGGATATTCCATTTAGTGATATGTGTGGAAGTCGACCATATGGTTATTATATTTAAGTATGTTTATGTCCCAAGTTACCTTTATATGTTCTATGTTGCTTTATATAGGATTTATGGAAATATTTTTGTTACAAAAATGGTAATCATTGAGCTTATATTTAGTGATGTATATTTACTACTTCTTAAAGGTGAAAAGTATTACTTTATGATAAAGTATTCATAGTTTACATGTTTTCGCAAGACTAGTAGTTTTCATTCTTTATGTATACCTTACTGAGATTTTTATGATCATCCTAAGTTTTGAAATGTTTTTCACATGACTTAAAGAAGAACAGATTTAAGGATGGGATCAAGGAAAAGTCAGGTAGTTTAAACATGAAACGAACCATGTTTCTTTTTAAAAAGTTTTTGTTTTATAAAAAAATGGATAGTGAGTAAAAGTGTATACTTGTAATATGTAAGTTTTCATGTATGAGTTATGAAATAATTATCTAAATATGTAAACCTGAAAAGATCCTTAAAGTGAATTAAAGTCAAATTGTTTACTTATCTCAATATTATGTAACATTTAAGGTCGGGGCCTTATAGTTGGTATCAAAGGATGGTTTAGAAAACTTTATAGATTAGGATGTTTTCTTAAGAGTTATGGATATCATCATGGGTGTATAATTTTAAGGTTGATCATAAGTTCAATGTCTTAGAAACCCATTTTTAGGATTATGTTATGAAATTTCAAGGTAATTAATTGTATTTTTGGAGACATTAATTTTTTAGGTAGTTATGGGTTAGTACTTTTGGGGGTGAAAAATGAAAGGTATAAAATAAGCTTTTAGGATACAAAATGTTATAATTATTTTTAAGTATTTTATCTAATTTTATTAATGTTATAAGAATTATATAGTTTTTTAAAAGGGACAACATGAAAATTGTGTGACAACCCATCATGTCAGACAAGGCTGCGGGAATTGAACCCATAACCGGAGTGCGACGGGCCTTTATCACCTACCATTGGCCTACGTGAAGTCCATAGTTAGTATGAATTATTCTTTTTAGTTAAATTATTTTATAAATTAAGAATAATTTGATTTGGGAGAAATATATTTTATCGAATGGATATTATTAGTATTGAAAAGTTATTTGGGGATTACGTGATGAATGATATTTTGGAAAACGTTCACTGTTTTATGAATTTTATATGATTAATGTAAATATAACACTATGTAATTTTAATTGAGTAATGGTTTAATTATATTTTGGAAGAATCTATGATTTTAATTGTGGAATTATGGTAATTAGGTTATTTATGGAAATGATTAACCTATCTATTTCATCTAGAAATGGGGATGACCTCATTGATTTAAGGTTCAAACATTCCAAGCGGTTTCTAACGTGTTTGTTCATAGAACCAAAAACATCCAATTATTCTATATCCATTTGGACCTACTTTCCAAAGGTAGGTGCTCACAAGTTATGAACTAATGAGTCTTAAGAATTTTCATTGGTCGAGAGGATGGGAGGTCGGACTCATCACACCCTTTTGGGGGGAATTATTGTCTACTCTGGGACTCTCTTTATAGATTTAAGTTATATTCGTGAATCCTTATTACATTACCAAGTATGAAAATGAGCTTTACTTTAGATCTGACAATCAATGATTAATATGTATGAGATTTAGAGAATCTTTTATATGTATTAGAGGTTCTTCATCAATAGGGAATCATTTATATTTGTTAGAGATTCTTAGTCAATGGTATCCTTCGACACATTATATAGAAATATCTTGGTCATTATGATAACCATACTAGTTTTAAATCCACTCAGTGGGGCACTTGAAGTTTATTGTCATTCAGAAGGACATAGATTATTTCATAGTTGGGATCGTACCCACAGATGAGCTAACTATGTATCCTTTGTTTAGAAAAGGAATCAGAACCCACGTAGTTCGAGTAAAGAAGTATGAGGTTTATGCATGATTGATGGCTCAAAGAAATATGTCATAATTAATTTTACACTATAAGCCCACATGAGTCATGCTCGGTGTCAGAAACAAGAGGTATTGGTAAAACCAGACAATTGTGCCATGAAAGATGCAATTATAAGAAATGATGTGGGGATTATGTATGTATGACTTCCTAGATGGATGAATATTAGGATTTACTTTAGGGAAGAAACCCGAGAACAAGGTCTATAAAGGTATATGTGCTTTATGGAGATTTGGATACTTAACTTAGTAATTAATCCTGAGAAGGATGCACAAATTAGAGGAGTCTTATGATTTGGGTTTTATTCCTGAGAGTAAGTTCAAATCAAAATAAAATTAAGACTGGTTAAGAGAAATTATGACTGGGTCTTACTCCTAAGGAAGAGGCCCAGGTTAAAGGGAATTATGACTGGGGCTAACTCCTAAAAAGGAATCCCAGGTTAAGGGAATTTGGATTTTGGGAACTTGGGGCTTACTCCTAAGTAGGATGCCCATATTAAAAGATTTATGGTTGGGGCTTACTCCTGAAAAGGAAGCCCAGGTTAAGGGAATTTTGATTTTGGGAACTTAGGGCTTACTCCTAATGAGGATACCCATATTAAAAGAATTATGGTTGGGGTATACTCCTGAAAAGGAAGCCCAGGTTAAGGGAACTTGAAGACTGGGGCTTACTTCTGAAAAGGAGGCCCAGGTTAGGGGACTTGGGGCTTACTCCTAAGGAGGATACCCATATTTGGTATTTTGAGATTGGGACTTACTCCTGAGAAGGAGGCCTAGGTTAAAGATCCTCTCATCTTTAAAGGATGAGGTTGAATAAATGAAATCTCTAACCTTAGTGACATAAAGATATGTAAATCACTAGGTTTTGAGAAATGTTCCACAGAATTCCTTTCAGATAAGGAATCCAACAAAGGAACCATGTCATAAATTACTTTGAAGATGGTTTTGAAGGATAAATCTTGAAAAGGAGAGGTGGATTCGAATAAATCAAGTGAATAGGCAGGAGGGGCACCCAAAAAGAGAGAGGCACGCAAGTCCTACGTGGGCGTGCAAGTCCTGGTCGTATAAGTATACTTGCGCAACACATGGGTACTTGCACGATGGTCAACCCTTAGGGTAATACTTGGGCAATACTTGGATCAATCCCCTGGTATTATCCCTAAAGGCTTCCAAAAGAGTGGCGTGCAAGTTTTATTGAAGGGATAAGGCGGCGCACAAGTGTGGCCATTTCCCTTAAGGGCTGGTCACTTAGGCGTGCAAGTGTTGATAAGTTTCAACACTTAGTCCTTGTTTCCCCTATTTAGAGCTTCCATTCTAGGTAAGAAATTGCCTTAGAAGTGTTAGGAAGACTTCTATAAGAGACTAGGACACCAGGAGATCGAATCTGAGTTTTGGAATTTTTTCTGTTCCTGAAATGGGGGCCCACAAGGGGTATTTATAGGATTCTAAAGACCCTGGGTGAGAATCAAAGAGGGCGTGCAAGTCACCTGCGCGACCAATATGCGGCACGCAAGTATACTTGCGCGACCATGATAAAACTTGCGTGACCCAAGTGGGAGGAAACCCTCCTTCTTTCCTTTGTCGATTTTTGATGATTCTTCAAAGGATAAATCACTTTGGACTAAAGTATTTCCCTTTTTTAGTCATTTAGACTTTGTGATGGAAAGGAGAGTCAACAAAAGTCCCCCCTCAGAGTTGGATCCGAAAAAAATGAGTATGTGACTTTGAGGTAAAGAAGAAAACCAAGGAACATGCGGTGCGCAAGTGTTGAGCGTGCAAATGGCGGTGCGCAAAGGTGAGTTGTGCAGGCTTCGGTGCATAGGGGTGCGGACTTGCCTATATATAGGCAGTCATTCCTCATGAAAAGCACCAAATATGAATTCTTCCGAGCTCTCATCGTGCAAGTTTCCTTCGCCGCGCAAGTTACTCAGTTTTCTGCTGCTTCCTTTTGTGTCGCGCTATTGTAGAGGTATTTCGACTTGCGTGGTGATACCTGCGTCACAAAACTTGTACGACACACTTATACTTATGAACCAACTTTGTTACTTTCACGCCTTAATTCCTTAGCCACCTTTTCACTTTTCTTCACAAATTTTATGAAAAATCAACTTAAGAGTTAATTATTCAACTTTTGTGCAGATTAAAATGGTTCCCAGAAGAATCGGAATGGTTGGTGAACAGGCTAGCAAGCGAATTGATGATATCATTAGCATCATTGGCCATGATTATTATACTATCTGCGATAGAACTCTTCCATATTTGGCCAAGTACCTAAAGAAGTATCATCTTGACTTCCCGCAGAGTATTTATCTACCTTTGTATGGCTATGGTCATCTACGAGAAGTCACCATTCCAGAGGCAAAGAACTGTCTCCAAAATTCTTGGTTTCAGAATTGCACTAATTTTTCTTCAGCAAATATCTCAAGTGGAGGATCATTTTTAAATACTGGAACAGTGGAGAAGGCCTACATAATGTATCATATCCCATGTATCTTAGATCTGAAACCTCACAAGCCTGAGCTGCAACGACATTGTTATCCCTCAATCTTCTGAAATTATCAGATGGATCAATCCAAAGGCTAAAAGAAGAGTTGGGACTTTCATCTTGGAGGAGGTGTGAGGCCAACTTGGATGTGGGAATACTGGGTGTGACAAACCTGTGCAGAGTTTTTTGAGGATTTAAAAGGAGATGCAATATATGAAGTCGTCTGGGCTGGGAAAACATATGTTTACAGGAATGATGACTTTGTGCTGGAGATAATCCGCCGCTGGAGCCCAGAAACCAATTCTTTCCATATGAATCATGGAGAAGCATGCATCAGTATATGTTATGTCCACAAGATCTTGGGGGCTCCAATTCTAGGTGACATGTATAATGAATTTATCCCCCCAAGGTGACTTGGAATGATTCGGAGAAGACCCCGGATTTAGCTCGGGAATTATTGAAAATCTTTCACAAGATCAAGAGTTGAGAGACCTCCTTAACTCATTCTAGAAAGGATATTCATCCAGAGTATTGAATGAATATGTTTCTTACCAAGAAGCAGGAGAAGGAGCCAAAGAAGAAGGGATCGAAGGGGAAGGGGCCCAAGGATAAGGGGCCCACCTGTACTCATCCTACCACCTTCCCCAAAACAGAGAAGAGGGGTGCTCCTGGAACATTCTGGCCAACTCTAGAAGTAGGTGAATTTGGGAAGTGGGGATATGAAGTGAATCATAGAATCCCAAAAAAGACTCATCTGGCGGGCTTCTTAGCCTTGTGGCTCAGTGTTTATCTTTTTCCATTCAGGGACTTGAAGGGAGGTATCAGGCTAGGGACCTTCATTGTTGCAGCCAAGTTGGCTGAGGGGAAAATGGTTGGGTTAGCTACCCCAATTTTAGCAAGGATTCACAGGATCCTACTCCATGTATTCATGGGTAAGTCTCCTTTGAGAATAGTGGGACGATTACAAGTTTTTTGGGAATGGATTACCACTCACTTCAGGACGTATAATGTACAGAACGAAGTACAGGTTCCTAGAGGTTCTTTCAGGCCATCAGTGCAGGCATTCTCTGGAATTGCTCTGCTATCTCTCAATTTCTATGAAATGAAGGTGAGGCTGAGCATGTATAAGGAATTAAATTTCTTTCCTTATAGAAATCCACCAACCGGGCGGTTTGTTGATGATGGAACAACCAGTCTGGAATTGAGGGCATACATGCTGGCCTGCATAGATGGTGTACTATCCACCAGGATTGACGAAGAGATTATATGTGAGGCCTATGCTCCATACAGATTTTCAAGTCAATTCAAGTGTTTGCAGCAGACTGTTGTATCTCCCCCTATGCATGTTAGGTTAGAGAAACATCTAATGGTTTCTCGACAACTATGGTTGTTGACATCTAGGGAGAAGACTGGGGCAGTGTTTGATCTACCAGTTAATAAAGCGGTGAGTAATTTTACTACATGGTATGTCTAGAACTGGATAGAATCATACCCTGGAGGGGTGTTGAATCACCCGGTTTATCAGGTGGGAAAAAGGAAAAGAACTGTAGAGAAAGAAACCCTTCATCTAGAAGGTGATTCTTCTACACCACCCGAAGATGATTCGTCGGTTTCTTCACCTAGGGCTGACTCGTCGGATTCCCAATATGGGGATGATGAGGAACAACATGCGGAAAAGCGGCCTCGTTCCAGATATAATCCTCCCATCAGAATCAAAAGATCAACCCCATCAACTCCTAGTGAGTTACTTCATTAGGGCACTTTAATCATCATTACATTATAGAGAAACAAGTCTTATTTTCTTATTCTCTATCTATAGTTGTAGGAGCTGGGAAGAAGCTGAAGTCCAAGATTATAAGACCTTCCTTGTAGCCTTCTTGTACACATACAGAATATCTACAACCAAAGGCTGTCCAGACATGGTGATGTTTATATTGCAGTGTTGAAACTACCTGGCTGGATTTGTGCGAGGGGATACACCTCCCTAGAATAGGGAATCTTTTGGCTTCTACAGATATTCGTTACAAGGATAACCCTGATGAAGTGTGGACTTACATCAGAGAGCTGAAAATGCTCATATATGCCACTGATGATTCCATTCCTGTCACCAAGCGGATGAATGAAATGATAGATTGTGGCACCACTGAGGGGATTGGTACTTCTGCAGATGAGGAGTGGCACGATTACGTGGATCCTGAAGATGTAACTTTCTTTCCTTATTTTCTTTGTAACTTGATTCCAGATAAAGCTTTATTACTCAAGGAAATTATTCACTTTATCCTACAGCTTGCAAAGAAAGGAACTGTTGAGGTTCCTTTACCACAGTATAGCCCTGGTGGTACTGTTATTGGGGATAATGAATCTCCTCACGAGTCGGGTGAGATATCTCCAAGCCAACAAGCCATGGATGAGAAATTAGAAATGGATTTTCATTCTCCAATTACTGTACCTATAGATGATGATACCCTCACTCCCAAAAAGCCAAAGAAGAAAAATCATCAAAGGAGGAAGTCCACAGCTAAATGTTTTATCAGTAGTGGTAAGTCCTTTGGATAATCATGAGTCTTAACCCATGAAAATATTACTTATACTTTTTGGGATTGCAGGGGCTTCTTCAATTTCCCCTCTGAGGGAGAGAACTGACCCTCCTTTGAGGACCACGGAGGGTACTAGTGAACAATCACAAATTCAGGCTGACTTGGTTGTTCCTGGAGAAGAGTCAACGTCTGTTCCCAGTATCCCTCCTGCTTCTGTTGCAAGGAGAGAAGAGCCTGCTTCTAGTAAGTTAACAATGCTTCATAAAATGTTGAATGAAACATCAACTAACTTACATTCTATGATACTTTAGGTTCAACCCCTGCACTAGATCTTTTGGCGGCCATTGCAATTGATGCCGCTATTTTATCTGAAGAAGCTGTCCAGGGTCAGAGGTCACAGAATGAAGGTCACCAAGAAGACATATCAAATGCTCCCACTAGTGAGATTAACCAGGATTCTAAGATTACATTGGATTAAATGATGTAACTTGGTGCATCTTTTGAAGATTTTTTAGATCATGTTAAATTACCATGTAATTTAGAAGATTAAGGACGTTAGTGTTATCCTTCGTCCTATTAAAAATAACTTCTTATTACATCTCTAATCATGATCAGTTGAAATGTGCAGTCCTATCTGAGCAAGCTGTTGAGCTGTCAATGCCTTAAGGGGGTATAGAAAACCCTACTATTGCAGAGACATTATCTCATGTGGAGCTTAACCTGGCAGAGCTTCCGAAAACTCGTCTTGAAAATCCTTTTGCAGCTAGGAAAAATGTGGAGGAGCCTTCTCAAGTTACTGATCTACTGTTGGTTAAGAGATAACAATTTTTGTGACTGTACTTAATTTACAAGACATCCAATCAACTTTTTTTATCCTTTGAAACTAACCAAAACTTTCAATTGATTATGTAGGGCCATCAATTTCAGTGGCTAGATCTGGAGGTGAAGCCTCAGCTTCCGCCCCAATGGGAATAGAAAGTGAAGAAACGTGGGTCAGGGGGGAAGGAGCAGAACAGGGTACTTCCCTAAGTGCATTAATCCCGGATTATATTCCCCCCTGTGATAGTGATACTGAATTAGATCTGGAGGTACAAAACGCACTCCAATTTTCACAACTTAAGGCATGGAAAAACATATGGAAGATCATATCTAAAGTGCCTCTTGAAGAGATGTCATCAAAAATCCCCCAACTATCATCCCTATTTTTCATGTTGGGACTTGGTGGTTTTGGATATCAAAAGATCCATGTCGCGGTGAAACAGATCATCTTAAGGAGGGAGCAGGAGCAAAAGTGTTGTCAATATTTTACCAGGGTGAGGTTTTCAGTCAACATCAATGAATTTAAGGCTACAGTATCCCAATCTGAGTCTGATTATGCTATCAATCTAAAGGAGCTAAAGCATAAGATCAAAGAGAAAGTCATCTAGCAGATGCATCTTCAGAAACAGTTAGATGATGTTACTGGGGAACTTGAACAACTTAATAATTCACTAGAAGGAGATCAAATTAATGGTATTAAAACCATTACAGATTCTAATAAAGCACTCCATCAAGCTGAAAAGAATAAAGTTAGTTGAGTGCATGAGCTTCAAGTGGCTGTTGATGAAGCTCAGGATGCTGTAAAACAAATGAAGATTTATGTTGACAGCCTTTTGTAATTCTTGGAAAAGAGAAGAGACTCTAGTCTATGGATGTCCTTCTAAATCTTGTGAATCAAATGAAAAACATTTTCATCTTCAATCATTTGTGCATGCCTTCTTTTTCTACTTGATTTAAATTTTTACCTAAGCTGATGGGCCTAGTAAGCATAGTTTGATTTTTGCTAGGATTATTATAAATAACCCTACAAACTTTGAATCTTTTAATTGCTCAACATTACCTAAAATCATACAAAATGTGTGTTTAGTGAGCTAGGACTTGACTTTTATTCAGAGTTCCCTTGTATTTTTACAGGTGGTTTAAATTCATGCATGTCGGACATAAAAAGGCTAATGTTTAAGGTCGAAATAGCTTTGACCGAATGGATTAACATTGACTCAATTCCTTGATAATTTATCTAAAAACATATTATCATGTTCAAGTACGAGGGAAAATATGTAAACGATGACTTCAGAAATTTTGAATCTGAGGAATGATATGAAAAATGGCTAAAAGACATTAGAAGAAGTAGTTCTCAAGAATGAAGTTACCACTATTTAACAAACCCATTAGGGGGTTGAATTATGCAGGGCCACTTAAGGGAATTGGCTGCATAGTCAAATAATAGCATCTTTTGGTTGACAGGTCTGTTATGTAGAATACTTATGCAGGGCCACCTAAGGGCACGTGCTGCATAGTCAGGAAAAAGAACTCTCAAAAATTTACTTTTCTACTGCTAAAAAACCAGTGGAAGTTTATGGAGATTTAAATTTTCCAAAGCATAGAGTTTGTTGTATAGAGAGAGGTACTTGAATATGGAGAAGATATTTCCAAACAAGATTGTCTAAGAACTGGATGAATTTCACTCCTACGAAGGTCTGACCCAAATGTAGGGAAGGGAAATATAAACCATAGACTTGAATATTTTTAGATCATGAAAAAAAAAGTATAGGACAAATATGTTAAGGATGGCCATTTTTGTCGGATCCCTACATATTTTCGTTAAGACAAATAAGGACAAAAGGGGTTTTCCTCCCAAGAATGAAGTTACCATTATTTGAAAAACCCATTAGGGGGTTGAATTATGCAGGGCCACCTAAGGGAATTGGCTATATAGTCAAATAATAGTATCTTTTGGCTGACAAGTCTATTATATATATTGTTTATGCAAGGCCACCTAAGGGCACGTGCTGCATAGTCAGGCAAAAGAACTCTCAGGTATCAGACATTTTGTGACCAGAATCCAGGAAAAGGGTTATGGAAATCTGGAAGTATTTAAGGTTAGGAGTATGACACATCAAAATGGGCATTTTTCAATGCATATAGAAGATACACAGGACAATGCTAACCATAATCATGTTGTGGCTGGGTCCTGAACTAAAATGTTGGACTTCACTACATATCCCATAAGGATGGGAATCAAGCCATATGTAGTTCTTGAAATACAGTTTAATGTTATGTGGGGTGAGAGTGTAGGAGATCTTAGTTTAGGGTCATATAACTTGGACCATAATAATGAATACACAGTGTGTGTTTTCATAGGGACTTTTTAGCCAGAGGACTGAAAGTAAAATTTTCAGTTAGGCCCAAAGACTTGGGGTAAGATTCAAGGGAAACTCGAACATTCCTATGTATCCCATAAGGATGGGAATCAAGCCACGCGTAGTTATTGAAATACCCTCTATACAGATTTGGTTCGTACAAGTGAAGGGTGAAAGGCGACCTTAGTTCAATGATGGTTTGACCCAAGAAAAAAGATTTCGGCATTTCCATGTATGCACGTAGTCTGTGGAATATAACATGAGTGGAGATCAATGTAAATAATGATTCCCTCTCAGGTGAGGGTGTCAAATAATGTTGTAGTTTATTGTCATACAGGACAAAAGTGTAAATAGTTTAAGGTCATATGCATGGACCATGGTGAACCAATGAAAAAATATTGGTTCTGGGGGTTGCTTTCATGGATCAACATCATATGAGATAGAGGTGAACCAACGTGAAGAGATTGGTTTTAGGCTTGAACCTCAAGAGGTTGCCTATGTACCTGACCTAGAAGGAAAGGATCAAAGTCCTCATAGTTTGATTAAATAATGAATTGGTAATCAAGTTGTTCTTGAAGACAACGACCCAAGACAAAATGGTGTTGGGACTTACGCATGGTTAGCGGCCCAGAGAGGGTTTCATGGTTGAATTTTACTCTAAGATCACATGATTCATACTCGGTGTGAGAAACAAGAGGTAGCAACAACCTTAATGATGCACAGTTTAATGTCATGTAGGACATATGAAGGGACTATGCTGTTTAAAGTCTTGCAGTGAAGACTATTGGTGCTGCACAATTTAGTATCATGTAGCAGGTACAAAATATAGTTTAACGTCATGTAGGACATATTAAGGGACTTTGTTCAGTTTAACATCATGTAGGACAAATATAGGGACACAGTTTAACGTCATGTTGGACGTGAATACAGTTTTGTGTCATGTTGGAAAATAAGGGTGTTGTACAGTTTAGCATCTTGTAGCTAAGACGATGGGGAAAATATAGTTTAACGTCATGTTGGACAAAAGGGGGATTGTTCAGTTTAATGTCATGAATTAAGGAAAAAAGAGGACACAATTTAACATCTTACTGGACGTAAGGGACTATGTAGTTTAAAGTCTTGCAGCAAGTACAACACAGTTTAATGTCATGTTGGACAATATGGATACAAATAGTTTAAGGTCATATACATGGGCCAAGGATTTATTTCATGTTTATAAAAAATAATTCTTCAGAAATATGGCATTGGTTGGAGTAGTGATGAGTTCTCTATCCATTGATATTAAAGAATAAGCTCCATTAGAGTAGACCTTATGTATTGAATAAGGTCCTTCCCATTTTGGCTCCAACATGGGAGGTTTCTTTCTTGGTATCATTGGAATTCTAAGAACCAATACCAATTCTCCCTGAACGAATGAACGAAGACAAACTTTTTTGTTGAAAGCTCGTGCTATTCGATTCTGATAGACTTCCAAGTGGTGTAGGGTGCACAATATTTTCTCATCTAACTATTCCAATTCATCCAATCGCTTTTGAGATTATTCATCTGTAGATGACTGATCACAAATGGATACTCTAAGCGAAGGTAATTGAACCTCAATGGGAAAGACTTCTTCTATTCCATATACCAATGAATATGGAGTTGACCGCGTTGTAGTGTGGGTGGTGGTCCGATAAGCCCATAAAGCATTAAAGAGTTTATCAGGCCATGATTTCTTATCTTTATCCACCATATTTTGTAGTATTTTTTAAAGAATATTGTTGAAAGATTATATTTGGACATTGGCCACTGCATGATACCGAGATGAATGATTGGATTTGATGTTGTATTCTTGATACAACTTCCTCACCTTGGATGAACAAGAGTTGGTGCCATTGTCCATCAATATGGTATGAGGGACACCAAATCTGGTAATGATGTTAGACTTGATGAAACTAAAAATGCTTTTAGAACTGACTTCTTTCAGGGGTATTGCCTCTTACCATTTGGAAAAGAAGTTAGTAGCATTAAGAATATACTTAAACTTCTTGGATGTAGCTGAAGGATAAGGTCCCACTTCATCCATTCCCCATGTGGCAAATGGCCACGAGTATTTAGTTGTATGAAGCAACTCTAGGGGTTGATGAATGAAGTTGGAATGTACTTGGCAGGAATGACACTTCTTTCTGAAATCAACACAATCTTGTATCATTGAAGGCCAAAAGTATCCAAGCCTTTGAATTTGATCAGATAGTCTTTGTCCAGACTAATGGGCACCACAAATTCCTGCATGAACTTCTTTCATGACAGCCATTGTCTCTTCACCATCAATGTATCTGAAGATAACTCCATCAAAACCTATTTTGTAGAGAATTTTCTCTAGGTGATCTAGGATATCATAAACAGTAAAATTGACCACATGTCGCTGGAATTGTTCTTTCCCAGTTCTATCAGGTGGAAGTGTTCTATTTTGAAGTTATTCTCTGATAGGTGTCATCCATCCTGTAGTATGACCATATGGTTCATAGATGGGACTAATTTCATTGATTTCCTCTATTCTGGTTTGAACATAAGGTGAAATTGTATGACGGTGGGAAATACTGATGATTGTCTCATCCCGATTTGTACTGCCAGAGTTGTGGTTATATTAGCCAGTGTATCAGCTTGAGCATTTTGTGATCTCGGGACATAAGAAAATGTATGTTCTGAAGTAAATTACACCATTAACTCTCTGATGTAATCATACAAAGGGATTAGTTCTTCTTTTCTGATTGCATAATCCCCATTGACTTGTTTGATTACCATGTCTGAATCACCTTTCACCTTTAAGTGATTCACTGGTACTTGAAGCGCCAACTCCAATCCTACGATAAGAGCTTGGTATTCTACTTCATTATTTATACCGCCTCCCAACAATGATAAGGAATAAGGTAGAACTGCCTTTTCCGGGGAAATGAGTACAATTCCTAACCCAACTTTGTTGAATTTAGGATCTTCCATTTTCTTCCCTGTTGGACTTCTGGAAGCACCATCAAAGTACATTTCCCATGTTTGAAGACTATCTTGAATAGAAAATACTTCCTCATCAGGAAGTTCAATATCTGAAGATGTATCTACTACTGAAGAGTGTTCAGAAAGGAAATTAGCCAGAGCTTGGCCCTTTATTTCCTTTTGAGACACATATTAAATATCAAATTGATGTAAAATAACTACCCACCTTGCCAGACGTCATGTAATCATTGGACGACTAAGGATGAATTTGAGTGGTTATTGCGAGATACCAATTGGACCTTGTGATGTTGCAGGTAGTGTCTCGACTTCTAAACTGCAAATATTAATTCTAGGTAGCACTTCTCAATATTTGAATATCGGGTTTCTGCTTCAAGCATAGTCTGACTGAGATATTAGAGGTTGTTTTCATTCCCAGCATCATTCTTCTGAGTAAGAAAGGCACCCAATGATCGCTCTAAAGCTGTCACATAGAGGATAAGTGGTCTTACTTCAATAGGTGGAATTAATACTGGTAGACTCAAGAGATATTTCTTGAGAATATCGAATGCTTCTTGACATTCTTCAGTCCACTGATAAGTGACTCCCTTCTTCATCAATTTGGTAAAGGGTAAACTTTTGCCTGCTAATTTGGCGATGAAACACCGAATATAGGCTAAGTTTCCTTGAAGTCCTCTTAATTATTTCAAATTTCAAGGAGGTGACATACCAAGGATTGAATTTGTCTTCTCAGGATAGACTTCAATACCATGATGGCGTACAACAAAGCTGAGAAATTTTCCTGAGGTTACCCCAAAAGCACATTTTAAGGGGTTCATCCTCAAATTATGTTGCCGAAGTTTGTGGAATATGATTTCCAAATCATCCAAGTGATTAGAACTTTTCTTGGATTTAACCACCAAATCATCCACATAACATTCAAAAAACATCCCTAAAAAGGGTTTCAAGATATGATGCATGGCACGTTGATATGTTGCGCCTGCATTCTTCAGGCCAAACGGCATTACCTAATAGCAAAACACACCCTGAGGGACTCTGAAGGTTGTAAATTCCTCATCTTCTAGATCCATTAAGATTTTATTATATCCTAAATATCCATCCATGAAGGAAATTACTTCATATCCAGCTGTTGCATCAATTAAGAGTTCTGTAATCGGAACTGGAAAATCATCCTTAGGACAATGCCGATTAAGATCTCTGAAATCAATGCAAACTTTTTCCATTCTTATTTTTCGCAGGGACAATATTATCCAAACACTTGGGATATTTAACTTATATGATGAAGTTATCTTTGATAAGATTATCCACTTCAGCTTCAATTTTGGAAGCATAGGTTGGGTGTGTTCTTCTTGCGGCTTGCTTAAATCCTCGATGTTCTTCTGGAAAACCCAAATGATGAGTAGAAACATCAAGATCAAGCCCTGACATCTCTGTATAGTTCCAAGAAAATATATCTCAATTTTTCTTTAAAAATTAAATATACATCTCTTTCTCTTCAAGAGTCATGGCCACACTAATTAAAGTGGGGCATGGATCTTCTTTTGTACCCAGATTTATTTCTTTGAGTTCATCCACGGTGGTAGAGATACACTCTTCTAATACTGGAGGAGCATCCCTGAGATCTTCCTCTTCTTCTTCAACATGTGTTTTTTCTTCTATTTCAACTTTCATAGTAGATGGTGAAGTAGAATTTCCATGATCAGAAGAGATGTTAAAATTTGAACATCTTGAAGAAGAAGATTCCATTTCCGACCCGATTGATGATGAAGGGTCTTCCTTGGGTAATAAAGAGGAGATAATGGATTGATAATTGACATCATCGTTCACCTCTGACATTGATATAACTTCTTCTTGCCTGTTTGGAGAAGTATAGACTTGCTGGATTTCAGCAGATGAAATGAAGACATCCCCATTTGAGCTTTCATCATTGCTTGGTGAATCCCCAATTTCTCCCATGTTTTTTGGATTAATTGTCATAATTGACATTATGGAGGTTTCCATAAGAGTATTTTGATTTGGGTCTATCCTGTCAATTTGACTGATAGGCAACACATAATCTACATTCACATGTGTAAATGGATTTACTGGAATCTTTTCCAAACCAAATAGATCATTAACCTTGGTAACCTCCCTTGCTGTGGATTTCTCCTTACCCTTCATGTGATAGAATTCTGCCTCAATGTATTGAGATTCACATGTTTTTAATGGGGATTTATCACTATACAATGTCCCAATTTGACCATCGAAACAATATTTGAGACATTGATGGTATGATGAAGGGATAGCCGTATGTTGATGTAGACAGGGTCTTCCAAGCAAGATGTTGAAGGTTGTGTCATGATCAACAACCATGAAATCTGAATTGGATAAAAGATCTCCAAAACTGAGTTCTAAGTGTAATATTTCCTAGTGGTTCTTGTTTATTTTTATCATATCCTTGTAACATCAAATTATAAGGAGATAAATCATATTCTGTGAGGCCCAATCGATGAAGTGTACGAATGGGGATGAGGTTGACTCCTGAACCATTATCAATGAAAGCTCTTTGGACGTCTACACCATTGACCTTGCTAGATAAGTATAAAGGTATAATATGTCCATGTGCGACATCATCTTCATCTTCATCTGTGAAAGATATCACTGTATGACATTCTGTAGGATTATTCTCTACATGGTAGACTTCAGCTGCAGCAATTTCAGTTTCAAATTCCTGAGGACTTGACAAAGCCTCGATGAGTGCCTCCCGAAGATCCTTTGATAAATTTAAGGCATCCAAAATTGATAACTTGTCTAGTACTTGGGCCAAGTGTTTCAATACATCATACTTTTGATCCAAAGGTCTATGTTTTCCAACAGGAAGATGTGGTTTCACAGGTACCTTAGAAGTTGATGCTTTGGAAGTAGATGCATCTTGTATCGGGGTAGAAGTTGGAAATACTCTTGGCTTTGGAAGATTAGACCAAATAGGTCTATTTACTTTCTAAGAGTAAGAATACAGAATCTTTAACCGATCCTCCAAAATAACTATGTTAGGACTGATTCTTCCATTGGTGGAAGAATTTGCTTGTTCTTGTTGAGCCCGTTTAAGGTCTATGACACGATTTTTTGCTGCAAACATAGTTCTAGCAGGGGTAGAATTGGAATAGTGGCTTCTGGGATATCCATGTCTTCCTCTGTATCCCAGACCTCTAGAACTCCCTCTAATTCCTCTGTTTGATATAGGTCATTCAGGTTCATCAAAATCAAAACTGTGACTAGCATAAGGATCTGTTAAATGAATCATATTAACAGAACCAAAGATCAACTCTTCATCCGATGAAGACTCTGCCAGATTATCCAATTTAGGCTGTGTCATTTGGTGGGGCGGTGCCCGTGGCTTCGAAGTAGATGGCATAAAATCTGCCAGAGTCAAAGATAATTTGGGCTTTGACATGATCTCATCTTCTTATGATTGATCTTCTTTCTTTGAATTATGTCGTTTCTTTGAGGATTTTCCCTCTGATGAAGGGGGATTTGCTGTGGCATTCATAGTAGAAGACACAATTGGTTTCTTAAATTGCGTTTGCAAAATGGCATGAGTTTGGTTGATCATTTTTCTGACCATCCAATCATCATATTTTTTGTGCATTTTTGTTCTTGACTTCTTTCCACTCGCCTTATTCCTCTGTATTTGTAGCAGTTACACATGATACCTGAGCTAAAGAACCTTTCAACTTGACTTGTCCTGAGTCCACCATTTTTTTCAGAAGGTCTTTGAAGACAAAACACTCTTGAATGGGATGCCCCAACATCTGATTAGATAGGAAATATTTGGGACGGTCTTCATCTCTTTCCTTGTTCGGCATCTTGGGCCTTGGAAATTGAACCAAATTATTTTCCAGAGCCGAAATGAAGTAACCAGGAACTTGTTCATTTTGGAAAGAGTAAACTTTGCTCTTAAGATCCCCAAATTGTTTCTGTATTTGATCTCTTTGATCATCTTGATGAAACAACCTCTATTGTTGATGCTCAGGAGGTGTAACCATTTGGGAAGATGAAGGTTTTGAAGTTAAAGTAGGTATAGGTTCTTGTTTAAGTGTAATTGTAGAATTCTCTGCTTTACCCACTATCCTTCCTAGAGTTGATGGAATTACATGAGTTTTATCCTTATTCTTCATAAGATAATCTTAAATCTACTGAGTGATCAAAGTAAGGTCTCAAAACCCTCCAGTGTATTTCACAAGGATCAACGGTGTGTGAAACTCATCACACAAATTTTCCACATAGATTGGCAACAATTATTCTTGAGGGAGTGCTAAGCTCAGGGAATATGTTAATCCCTTCCAGCGAGCAATGAAATATGAAACCCTTTCATTCTCCCTTTACTTACAGTTTGTAAGATCAAAAACTGCTGTCTTTGGAAAAGTTGAGTTGAATTGAAGAAGGAATCTTTGGTGGAGATCCTCCCATCCAGTAATTGATCGGGATTACAAGTTTGTGTACCAGACAAAAGCAGGCCCTTGTAATGACTGTACAAAACACCTGATCTTAAATGCTTCTTGTTGCTGAGGGGTTCCTATAATAGGATCATAACGAGAAACAAAATGTGTTAAGTATTGCTTTGGGTCTTCCGAACCATTAAATATTGGGAATGTGGTACTTGTAAAATTTGATGGGGGAGGAATTGCATCAACCCATTCAGGATAAGCTCTCTTTTCTGGTTGAAGTTGAGCTTGTTTTACCTCCATAGTTTCCAAACAAACTTTTAATGACTCAATAGTAGTTATTAACTTTTGAGAAATATCTGGTTGAGCTTGGACCTGAGCCGGTGCAATAACTGGAGCTTGGACAGATGTGGTGGCTGGTACTGAAACTGATGATAACACAACCGGTTTTTCTTGCACCTGACCCATAGGAGTAGACCTGTGAGGGTGTACTGATAAAGGAAGATATTCTTGATCCATCTCAGTAGCTACAACAAATTCCCTTGGCTAACTGACTTCAGCATGATTAAGAGGAAGACTACCTTGAAGTAGTTCTGCATTCAACCTCCTCAATTCCTTCATTTCTTCCTCTTGTTGTGCGAATCTTTGATCTAATGAGAGCGATTGTCCTTCTCCAGAGGAAGGGTATGTAACCTGATTATTTCCTTTCCCCTTATTGGACACCTTTTGGAGAGGGGGAAGTGGGTTACTTGAAGGATTACCTAGATTCTGGGTAATCCTTTGATTTCGTGTATGCACACCTTCTTAATTTGTGTCTGTGCGTACAACCTCTTGAGCAAGAGTTTCCTCATATGATCCCTCTGAGTGAGCCTCATCTGGGGGATCAGTAACAACGGCATTGAGGAAATTGATTGATGCATAATGCATTTCATCCCTTCTATCAGTATTTCTGCGATATTTTTTTCTTCCAGGTCCTTGATGATAGATTTCCTTTTGTTGATTCGATCAATCAGGAACTTCTTGACAAACCGTAATGTGGAGGGAATCTCCTGATAATTCGGCTCTTCATTCCTCTTGTATATTCTTCCCTAATTGAGAGAAGACTGACTTTCTCTGAGCAAGAGATTGAGGATTTGAAAAAGTCCTCAGTCCTGTGGACTGGGGCTGTTCCTGTTGTTTCTTCTCAACTCCTCGAATCCTATTTGATGATTCTGAGGGTTGGGTTAAAAGAATCCCCAGTCTGGCAAGTTGAGGTGGTTCTTGAGCCTCTATATCTGTGTAAGAACTCGATTCTTACTTTTGAGGTACGGGTTTCTTCTTTTCTCTTTTCCATAAGTGTTTTTTAGAAAACATGGAAAATGGGGAAAATCCCAAATTTTGGAAGTACATGCTGTGTACTTTTTACACACGCTGTGTACTTCTGGCCATGTGGGATGAGTACACGGGGCATGTGGCCATGCTGGGGATGAAGGGTGTAGGAACCGACTACACGCCGTTTAGTGGTCCTTTACACGCCTTGTAGTCAGTCGGCAGGAGAATAGTAAGGCGGTGGCCAGCTATGGGGCAGCACACGTCGTGTACTCATGAAGACACATCGTGTAGACATGTCGACAGGTGAATAGTGTCACGCTGGTGGGAAGTCGTCAGAGGAACATTTTAAAAATGGGAAGTACATGTCGTGTACCCAGAAGTACATGCAGTGTACTTTGTTTTTTTGCTTAAAATGAGAAGTAGCCTCATCTGTTCATAGGGAAGGCTTATAACGGGAAGTGGGATCTTGGGAGAGGAGGCTGAAGGTTTGAAGATCCGTTGGGTGCACGTATGGAATCTGTTTCTACCTCGGACGGTCTCGTTGGAACCATGCGAGTAAGCCCTCCCTCCTCCTTAAGCAGTTCTTGCCAATTATTCCCCTAACGGGAGTTATTTACATTTAAACATAATTTCTTCTACTTCAGATCTATGCTGTTCTTGGGCATTTTTGGAATCGACGATCACGTATAACATTCATTGGTGATAAAGGTAGGTGGTTTGGTGTTTATTTTCCAAATGTCGTGCATTTTGTGTGTTTTTAAGCTATGAACCCATATTTGGGGTGTTGTGAGACTAAGGTCGTGGATATTTTGATACCTAGAATTGTATAGGTGATTAAATAAAGTTGTAAAATGCTGTTTGGGATCAGTTCTTGGATCTAGGACCACCCCGGGGGTGCGTTCCTCTGTTTATCCGTTTGGCCAGGATACCCGAGGGTATGCCTCTAAAGTAATGATTGTAGGATTTCCTTGAGAGTAATTGCTTGTGAATGTTTATTTACATGTTGGGCATGGCCCATTTACCTGTTTAGCCTAAGGGAAGTGTTGTGATTAGCCTGTGGGAAGTGTACTACTTAGCATGTGGGCAATTTCTTCCATGCATGTGGGCAGTTGATTCTGTGCCTGTGGGAAACACTACTTACACCTGTGGGAAATATCTGTATGTCTATGGGTAGATTCTTGTGTTTGGATACTCTTTACCTGATGGTAAGGGTTTACATGTCTGAGGACATTTGGCTGTTTACTTATAATATTCACTGTGGTGGTATTTTAAATTAAATGATTAAATGGATATTATAAAGGCAATATAACTTGTTAAGTTAGTTACTTTCCGTACTACTTTATTGCATTTTATTATTTCACACAGTTGTTGTATGCTTTCACACAGTTGGGCACGGGCCTTTGGTGGGTGCCTACTGAGATATATTTCTCACACCCTGTTTGGGTCACGCTTTTTGGCCCAAACAGATTATGTTTCTACAGGTGTAGATAAGGGAAAGAGTCCTTATATAGGTACTTGATTGCTGCTGAGGTGTAGGAGAACATGGGACCGAGCATTGGATCGCGATGCTGCTGGTTGTTCTATTTTTCTTTTCTATACTTGTACTACAATTGTATTGTATTGTTCGTGTAACATGTTCTAGCTGTTTTCTTAGAATTGAGGCATGTTGCATCGTTACTCGTATACTGATTGGTTTTATCTACTGCAATGGTTTATTTCAGTTGTGTATGGTTTACTGCTTCCGCTGTTGCTGTATGTTTTTATTATATTCTACTATGCTACACTTTGATAAATGAGGGCATAGTTTCCCCACTATCAGACCTAGGCCCTCACTGCAAGTCGGTAGCCTCTGGCGTTTGGGAAAATGCACTTGAGGTCATGTGGCGAACCGGGTTCGGGGCACCCGTTGCGTGGCACCCGGATCCGGGACATTACAAAGTGGTATCAAAGGGGTTCTTTTCTTTGACTTACTATTTGGAACCTTAGTCAGGGATAGGACGGAATGGTAATTGGTAATAGGTTGTGCCCGGGCATAGATAACTCGTGTACAAGGAATAGCCAATTTACCTCGTGTTGCAATTTTCTGATTTTGCAAATTTTATAGTTGATTTGATTTCACTGAAGGGTGACACACTTGTATTGTGCTGGTTATATTTTATCTATGGGTTCTATTTAGTTGCAACCCGATGAGATGAGGGTATTCCATCTCATGCATCATTTAGGAACATGCTAGAAATCGCATGCCATGCATATTTCCAGGCCACGTAGGTGCATTAGAAATTGCATGTTGTTGTGATAGATGTTGTGCTAGTAAAAGCATGCTATTGTGATAGCGGCTTTGATAGATACCTATTGTTTTATAGAGTATTATTGTGAGAGCATGTTTATTGAATGGACGCCAAACTTTGGTTTTTGGGGAGTATGGGCCCCCATTTATCGGAATTTGGTGGATCATTGACTATTTATATTTCTAAAACACATATAAGATGTCAAACTTTGATTCATGGGGAGTATGGGCCCTCACGGGTCGGAATTTGGCACTTTGGTGTTGTTTGTCGGTATTTTCTGGGTTCCGGGGAAGTTTCTAAGGCATACTGCCCGGAAACCCAGTATACACGCCATGTAGTGCTATACACACGCCGTGTGTGTTCTTCTGTTTGGGAAAGAAAATAAACTTTTTGAGTACACACCGTGTACCCAGAGTACACACCATGTAGTCTCTTCCCATGTCACAGACTGTGTGGGTGGGGACACGGGGAAGAGAACTGCTTGGGGCGAACACACCGTGTACCGGATGTACACACCGTGTAGTGTTGACCTGGATTCTACCCGTGTGACAAACAACATGGATGGAGGAGACCTTAATAAATACACGTCGTGTCCACAATAGAACACACCGTGTAGTCAGACCTAGGGACCCGGCCATGTAACTAACAACATGGGTCGGTTTAATCCTTCGTGTACACGTCGTGTGTATATGGAACACGCCGTGTAGTGTGACCCGTGTATCCGGCCGTGTAACTAACAACACGAGTCAGCGAAGCTCATCTAGTACACACCGTGTAGTCTTGTCTGGGGACAGACTGTGTGGACTTAGCTGTGTGACTGGGAAACGAGGTTGTTGACAGACCGTGTGTGGGTGTAACATGCCGTGTAGTGTCAAGCCGAGTAGTCGGCCATGTCACAAGCGACACGGGCAGTTGGAAATAACACCATACACACCGTGTAGATAATATACACGCCGTGTAGTTTTGTTCAAACGGGAGCTGTGTGGCTTAGCCATGTAGAAGGACCCAGGCAGGGAAAGGGAAGTCAAGTACAGGTCGTGTAGTTGGTATACACACCGTGTAGTCTTGTTTTGAAATTTTTTAATGCCTTCTTCCTCCTGTTCCCTTTTGGGTTTCTTTGTTTTCAGACTTTAATAATCTTGTTCTAAGGTGTGCATTTGACCTTGTAGTATCATGCTGCCTAGATGACCGCGCGTTGTTCGCCAGGAGAGCGGTAACGAGTATACTTTAGAGATAGTGGGCCATGGGCTACCAGTTGATCCTCCAGCAGAGCCAGATGCGGCACCAGCTGTTATACCGGACACAGGCGCGGAGGTGCAGTTCCGTAAAGGCTTTAAGCGGTTCATGCAGACCTTTCAGGGAGCACCGTAGGCTGCCACATCTATGGCTGAGCTGACTTGTATATTCTAGCAGCAACATCCGTCGACATTTTCAGGGGATGGCGGACCATAGGCTGCGGAGTCTTGGCTGGGGTCGATTCAGACTATTTTCGAGCATCTTGAGACGCCTCCAGGTCAGAGGGTCAAGCTCGCAACTTACATGCTACGTGATTCCACCAAGAGGTGGTGGGATGTTACCACCTAGTCAGATCATCACAGATACATGGCGTGGGAGGATTTTTAGGCAGTCTTCTATGACTTTTTCTTCCCAGAGACGCTGAGGGCAGATAGATCTCAATAGTTCATGAATCTGCAGCAGGGCGCTATGTCAGTGATGGACTATTCTGCTCGTTTCACCGAGCTTCAGCGCTTTTCACCCGTGCTGGTGGGTGATGAGATGTTGAGAGCTCGAACTTTCGAGGATGTCCTTCGGTATGACATTTTAGTGTTGGTGAATGTTTTCAGGTTGCCTTCAGTACACGCTATTGTAAATCAGGCGCTGATTACAGAGAGAAACCTGCGGGAATCTAGTGGTGTGGGCTAGGGCAGTTCAGCACCAGTTACTGGTACTATTTTTTTGGAAAGAGGAAGATACAGGTGGACTTCTCTCAGGGTGGCAGTACCAGTCAGAAGAATGTTTTAGGTAGCCAGGTCATGTGCTACCAGTTTGGTAGAGAGGGGCACAAGAGTCCATAGTGTCCACGAGACCCAGTGGAGTGTCGAGCTTGCGGCAGTATGGGTCATCTGCAGCACTTTTGCAGGGAGTTTCCATCAATGTACAGTGAGAGGGGTTCTGTTTAGACTCCGCGTATGGGAACAGGACCAGTAGCTTCTTACCAGTCGGGGAACTAGAATATGTCAGGGCGTGCAGGCAGAGATGGTGGTCGTGGCTGTGGTATCCAGACACCAAGATCTCAGAGGAAATAGTGTAGGATAGCTCAGGATAGTCAGGCTGTGTTGCAGGGCTGCAGCACTGGGCAGACATATGCAGTATAATAGACCCATCAGAAGCAGTATCTCGGACCTTCTATAGTCAGAGGTACTATTCTAGTAGATTCTGTTTTATCTTCAGTACTTTTTGATACGAGTGTTACACATAGTTTTATATATATGCCTGTTGAGAAGATCCTTGGGCTTTGTGTTTCTACTTCTTCTGATATTATGATGCTAGACACTTTGTTGGGGACTAGAACGGCTGGTGTGCATCAGTGCAAGGAGTTCCCCCTCGAGGTTGGTGGGTGTCACTTCCTTTGGGACCTCTATGTCTTAGATATGACATCTTATGACGTCATTATTGGGATGGACTGGTTGGTTCCCTTTCGAGCCTTTGTATACTACTATCATCGCAGGGTGCATTTCACATCACCAGAGGGCGGAGAGTTTCTATACAAGGGTGAATGGGATGTACATGCGGGTTGAGCTGGACCAGATCATCATGGGCAAGGTGGAGTCACAGCCCAGATTGCGAGTTTATATCTAGACGACCAGGAGACTTGTTAGAAGGATTTCCCTCTAGTGGTTGATCATTTTAGGGACGTCTTCTCGAACGACTTTTTAGGTCTTCATCTAAAGTGTGAAGTGGATTTCTCTATTGAGCTTGTTCCAGGGGCAGCACCGATGTCCATTCCTTCTTATAGGATGGCTACACTAGAGCTGCAGGAGTTCAAGAGGTAGTTAGAGGAGTTACAGGAAAAGGGGTTCGTTTGACCCAGTACTTCTCTGTGGGGTTCGCCAGTCCTTTTTGCAAAGAAGGCGGACAGTACCCTCAAAATCTTTGTGGATTATCAGAAGCTGAACCAGTTGACGGTTAAGAACCGATATCCCTTATTGAGGATTGATGATCTTTTTAATCAACTTCGTGGAGCACGAGTGTTCTCAAAGATTGACTTGAGATCAGGATATCATCATCTGCGCATGAGACCATCGGATATACCGCTTACAACCTTTCGTAGCAGGTATGGTCTATACAAGTATATGGTTATGCCATTCGGACTCATGAACGCGCCAGCAGTTTTCATGGCTCTGATGAATCATGTGTTCCATCCTTATCTGGACTCTTTCGTGGTAGTATTCGTAGACGACATCTTGGTGTACTCTCACACTCGACACAACCATGCAACCCATCTTGAGATCGTATTGAGTACACTGAGAGAGAATAATCTATATGCTAAGATCTCAAAGTGCCACTTTTGGATGGACCAGATTCACTTCCTGGGTCATATCATCTCAGAGGAAGGAGTTTCAGTAGACCCAGAGAAGGTGAGAGTAGTAGTTTCCTAGGAGCATCCTAAGAACGTGTTTGAGATATAGAGTTTCTTGGGGCTGGCTGGTTACTAAAGATGCTTCATATAGGACTTCTCCCACTTAGCATCACCGTTGATGGGTTTGACTAAGAAGGGTGTGAAGTTCATTTGGTCAGAAGCTTGCAAGATAGCCTTTCAGGATCTGAAAGGAAGGTTGACATCAGCACCGATCTTGATACTCCCAGAGTAGGGGAAGAGCTATACAGTTTACTGTGATGCATCAGGTATTGGGCTGAGAGCAGTGTTGATGCAGGGCAATTGAGTAGTTGCATACGGGTCTCGGCAGTTGAGGCCACATGAGAGGAATTACCCAACGCATGATCTCGAGTTGGCTGTAGTTGTGCATGCGTTGCGCTGTTGGAGACATTATCTATTGGGAGAGAATTTTGTGGTTTTCACCGACTATAAAAGCCTCAAGTACATCTTTACTCAGCGTGACTTGAATCTGAGGTATTGAAGGTGGGTCGAGTACCTTCAGTCCTTTGATTTTGAGCTTACTTATACACCTGGTAAAGGTAATGCAGTAGCTGATGCACTGAGTAGGAAGACTCAGATACAGGCAGTGCAGGAGGCCAGTGGCAAGTGGTAGCTCATAGCTTTGTTCTCTGAGATGCATTTGGAAGTGCATGACAGTCAGGGGAAGATCTATCTTTCCAATTTAGTTGTGACTTCCACCCTCCTGGATAGAGTGAGGATGAGACATCTATTTGATTTATAAGGCCTAGTTCTACGAGAGTCAGTGGAAAGTAAGGATCCTCCTCCTGGTTGGACGATAGGAAATGATTAGGTTCTGCGTTTCCATGGATTAGTATGGTATCTAGGGGATATACGCGAGGAGATGATGCGGGAATTTCATGCTTCAGCTTGGGCAGTTCATCCTGAGGTTACCAAGATGTACTGAGACTTGAGACCTCAGTATTGGTGGCCGGGTATGAAGAGAGATGTGTCTGGTTTTGTTACAAGGTGTTCCACCTGTCAGCAGGTGAAGGCGGAGCATCAGCGACCATCTGGACTGTTACAGCAGTTACCCATTCCGGAGTGGAAATGGGATGATGTCGCGATGGATTTCGTGATTGGTTTGCCGAGGTCACCTCAAGGAAATGATGTCGTGTGGGTTGTTGTGGATAGACTCACGAAGGTAGCTTACTTTTTTCTAATCAAGGAGACCTTCAGTGTTGACGAGATCAGGAAGTTGTATATTCGAGAGATCGTATGTCGTCATGGGGTCCCTCGTTCTATCATTTCTGATAGGGATTCCCATTTTATGTCTCGTTTCAAGTAGAGTTTTCAGAGGGCACTGGGTACACAGGTGCTTCTGAGCATAGCTTACCACCCTCAGACCGATGGCCAGTCAGAGCGTACTATACTGGTGCTTGAGGACATGTTGTGTGCATGCATCCTAGACTTTGGGAGCTCTTGGGATAATCACATACCCCTAGTCTAGTTTGCCTATAATAACATTTTTTAGGAAACTATAGAGATGGCACTATACGATGCTTTATACGGTTGGTTGTGCCGATCACCTTTGTGCTTGTTAGAGGAAGGTGAGGCAGCTTTGCTGGGACCACGTCTTATGTAGAAGACATCTGAGCAGGTCCATTTGATTCAGAAGCTGATGGCTACCGCACATTCTCGTCAAAAATCTTATTATGATCGCTGTAGATGACCTTTGGAGTTTGTGGTCGGGGATCAGGTTTTCTTGCGTGTTTCGCCGAGGCTGGGACACAACTGGATCAGGAGACAGGGTAAACTTTCACCGAGGTATGTGGGGCCATTTGAGATTCTGGAGAGAGTCGGGTTGGTTGCCTATCGGCTGCTGTTACCACAGAGGTACCGAGCCATGCATGACGTCTTCCATGTATCTCAGTTGCGCCGCTATCATTCAGACTTGTCTCACATCTTTCAGCCCGAGGAGGTTGAGCTTCAGTTTGATGTGTCCTTTGAGGAGCATCTGATTCATATCATTGACAGGAGCATGAAGGTTCTCTGAGGTCGGTCAGTTCCTCTCGTACTGGTGCTATGGCAGCATGGCCGAGTACAGGACGAAACCTGGGAGCGGGAGACCGATGTACGTGCTCAGTGGCCAGAGCTATTCTCAGCTTTATCTTCACCACCCTTGGAAGGGCAATTCAGGGATGAATTTCTTTAAGGAGGAAAGTTTGTAAGAAACTGATTCTTACTTTTGAGGTATGGGTTTCTTCTTTTCGCTTTTCCTTAAGTGTTTTTGAGAAAACATGAAAAATGGGGGAAAATCCCAAATTTTGGAAGTACATGCCATGTACTTTTCCCACACGTCATGTACTTCTGTCCGTGTGGGATGAGTACACGGGGCGTGTGGCCATGTCGGGGATGAAGGGTGTAGGAACCGACTACACGCCGTGTAGTGGTCCTTTACATGTCGTGTAGTCAGTCGGAAGGTGAATAGTAAGGCGGTGGCCAGTTGTGGGGCAACACACACCATGTACTCACGAAGACATGCCATGTAGTCATGTCGGCAAGTGAACAGTGTCACGCTGGTAGGAAGCTGTCAAAGGAATAGTTTAAAAATTTGAAGTACACGCCGTGTACCCAGAAGTACATGCTGTGTACTTTGTTTTTTTTTCACTTAAAATGGCAAGTAGCCTCCCCTGTTCACAGGGAAGGCATAGAATGGTAAGAGGGTGCTCGGGAGAGGAGGCCGAATGTTTAAAGATCTATCGGGTGCACGTCTAGAATCTGTTTCTGCCTCGAACGGTCTTGTTGGAACCACGCGGGTAAGCCCTCCCTCCTCCTTAAGCAGTTCTTGCCAATTCTTCCCCTAACGGGAGTTATTTATGTTTAAATAGAGTTTCTTCTACTTCAGATCTGTGTCATTCTTGGGCGTTTCTGGAATCGACATTCATGTATAACGTTCATTGGCTATAAAGGTAGGTGTCTTAGTGTTTATTTTCCAACTGTCGTGTGTTTTGTGTGTTTTTGAGATACGAACCCATATTTGGGGTTTCGTGAGGCTGAGGTCGTGGCTATTTTGATACCTATAATTGTATAGGTGATTAAATAATTTTGTAAAATGCTGTTTGGGATCAGTGCTTGGATCCAGGACTACCCCAGGGGTGCGTTCCTCTGTTTAGCTGTTTGGCCAGGATACCCGAGGGTATGCCTCTAAAGTAATGATTGTAGGATTTCCTTGAGAGGAATTGATTGTGAATGTTTATTTACATGTTGTTCATGGACCGGTTACCTATTTATCCTGAGGGAAGTGCTGTGATTATCCTGTGGGCAGTGTACTACTTAGCCTGTGGGCAACTTCTTCTATGCCTATGGGCAGTTGATTCTATGTCTGTGGACGACACTACTTATGCCTGTGGGCAATATCCGTATGCCTATGGGAAGATTCTTGTGTTTGGATACTCTTTACCTGAGGGTAGGGGTTTATGTGTCTGAGGATGTTTGGTTTTTTACTTAGAATATTCACTATGGTGGTATTTTAAATTAAATGATTAAATGGATATTATAAAGGCAATATAACTGGTTAAGTTAGTTACTTTCCGTACTACTTACTTTATTGAATTTTATTAATGCACACAGTTGTTGCATGCTTTCACACAGTTGGGTACGGGCCTTTGGTGGGTTCCTACTGAGATATATTTCTCACACCCTATTTGGGTCATGCTTTTCGACCCAAACAGATTACGTTTCTGTAGGTGTAGATAAGGGCAAGAGTCCTTATACAGGTACTTGATTACTACTGAGGTGTAAGAGAGCATGGGACTGAGCATTGGCTCTCGATGCCGCTGGCTGTTCTATTTTACTTTTCTGTACTTGTACTACAATTTTATTGTATTGTTCGTGTAACATGTTATAGCTATTTTCTTAGAATTGAGGCATGTTGCATCGTTACTCGTATACTGGTTGGTTTTATCTACTACAGTGGTTTATTTCAATTGTGTATGTTTTACTACTTCCGTTGTTGCTGTATGTTATTATTATATTTCGCTGAGCTACACTTTGACAAATGAGGCCATAGTTTCCCCACTATCAGACCTGGGCCCTCTCTACTAGTCAGCAGCCTCTGGCGTTTGGGTAAATGCGCTTGAGGTCATGTGGAGAACCGGGTTTGGGGCACCCGTTGCGTGGCACCCAGATCTGGGACGTTACAATCTGAGACTTTCTTAAAATCTCTCTTGATCTTGTGGACTTTAGTCCGAAAATTGGCTGGATACATCAACCTACATCCACTTTTATCACCCGGCTCAAAAGACCATTGGATGATTTCTGACACTTCTGTCATTTGATGATGTGCATGCTCCAAATGAGAATCTTGTTCAATATTCTCATTCACTTGATGCAGGAGTAATTCGAAAACTTGTTCTCTGTATGCCTAATTTTGAGAATAACTAGTTGAATCCTATTCTTGAGTGATCCTTTGATTACAAATAAAGCCAATTGTCTATGACCAGCCATGGGCAATAACATTGCATGAGACCATTTTTGGAGGGCTTTGTTGGCTGGAGAGTACAGTGAAATGTAGTACTCCATGAACACCCCATCCCCTACTATGAATACCAGATGGGGTATTGGAAATTAACTGGCGCAATCTTCTTAGTGTGCTAAGGCATGAACGCTGAAGGGCTCTCTGCTACTTTTCAGCCTTTGGATATCGAGAAACTGAGAGAGATGCCAAGTCAATTTGGCATTGTAACCCTTGTATTATCTTGACATGATTATCATATTCATCATAAGATAATATTTTCTTTTTCAATTGACAAAGAGTTTTCCACATGTTGAGACGAATATCTTGAATTCCATCTTCCGTCAACATCTCTGGAATGTCATACTGAGAGTAAACCAAAGGCTAAAACATGACTGGTACTTCACCTTTCACCAGTTGTTTTCTCATATTCAGCATTTCCTCTTTATCATTCGATGAAGATTCTTCTACCTGATTAGACCAAAGCCGGTGCTTCTTGGTTGCTTCATCAGATTCAATAATACTGGTAGAGAATTCATTTACCAAATTAGAAGATACATGACTCGGGGGTGGTTTGGAGAATGACCTACACCCCAGGATATCTTCTGGCTGAGAGAGTATTTCACCTGCTAGCGGTAAATCATCAGACATGAATGGCTTCACATTTGCAAATGCCTCAAGATAAGAGGGCTTCCTCGTCACTACATTGTTCGTTGGATCATTTTCTAGGCAATGTGAATTACTACTGTAGATAGGACTTTCACAGCTAAATTCATCATCATGGGGAGGAACACCATGGTGGGTTACAGCAAAAGATGAAACATTTTGCTCCTTGGTCTTCTGGCCACCCAGAGGGTTTTTGTGGCTCTCATCTGAAGATGAAACTTGGAGATCGATCGAACTATCATGAAGCAAGCCTTCATGAGGAAGTGTCTGATGTAGACCTTTGGAATTAATGTTCCCACTATTGGGAACTGAGAGAGTATAATCTTGAGTTGCAACAGATAATTGTCTGAGTGTATCAAGAACTCCAGCATCGGGCAAGGGCGTGTTATAGATTGACCCTTGATTTCTTGACTGTGTTGGATGGGAATTTTTCTTAGACACCTTCTTACTCACTTTAGGAACCACTTATTGGAAAAATTGGTCATTATGGGCATGTGTATATGCCTTCTCAGAAGAAAGGATCGGGTTGGGCTGATTATCTCCACTCAAATCAAGTGTATGTGCCTTACTTGGTTGTCCATATGACATGGGGGAGTATGCCCACAACCCTCTTGGACTATAATAGAGGTGTGTGTCTATTCCGGAGTGAACTGTTGATGTGTCACTCCACTGGTAGGGATAGACTTGCATTTCTTTCCCTGTGAAACTGCTAAAGCTGTTATGATATCTTGGCAGGCATCCAGAATATGAGTAGGAATTTGCTTCTGCTCTTTAACCAATGACAGAATATTCTTGGTGACTTCAGCTACCGGAATGGGGATATATGTCCATTTCATGCTTGGAGTAGGTGTGTGTTCCTTCTCCTGTCCTCCTTTTCCTGTCAGTTAATTCTAACAGTACTCAACTGTGGGGGCAGAGAGTTGAGTTTGCCTCCTGTTTGTCACTGGAGCTTTCCAACTGACTTCTTTGGGTGCAACCAAATGAGACTATTGGTAGGCTTGATCAATACTGGAAGGTGTATGTGCCTGCTGATTTCACTCCAATGAACATGGTTGACGAACTTCCTTCAATACTGACAGACGAGGCTACTGGCAAGACTGATGAGTGTAAGCAGATGTATGTGCCTGTTTACCAGTTGTCAACACATTGGGTTGGCAGGCTTCATCGTATGTAGTCAGACGAGCCTGTTGACTAGATGATGACTTATAAATAGGTGTATGTTCCTTTCTATAGTACTCCACCAGAATTGCCTGGCGGGATTGGCATGTTGCTGCCAGATGATTCTACTGGACAGCGGAATTAAAACAGACGGGTGTGTGTGCCTGCTCGTTTTTTTCCACCAAGTTAGGTTGGTGGACTTCTTCAGAAATGGCAGAGATAAGAACCTACTCACTGTTGACCAGATTTTTCCTTTGGCAGTTCTTCTTGCATACTCGGGTCTGAGGGACCTGATCCAAAACCCTGAAAGTGATAACCTCATCATGTTGAGGGCGCACTGCCGCATGAGTCTGGCGGTGATTATTGATGGGATCCCTCGGGAAGGACTCCTATCCCTTTGAATTAATGCCCTGAGGGACCTGCTCATTCACCTCCCCAGAATATGGGAGGGACTTGTGATTTCGTTCTGGGGATAATGACCAGAAATGGTTTGAAACGGTGGTTTGCACCACCTGTTTCTTGATCGTTGGTCGTCACTGTCTGAACGACCAGGGTGAATTATTGACTTGGAGGGCTTGTCTAACAGTCTCCAAAGTCGGAATAGTATCGTTTTGATGGTATTCCTTAACCAGTGCATTTGATACCCAGTGTTGAATACGCTGAGTAGGTGATGTCGTCCTCAGAGCAGACGACAATCCAGTAGGAGTATCAGCAGATGCATTCACAGCAGAGGTATTCACAGGTGTGAACTTAAGAGAATCCATTTCTATAATACAAAAGATCTTGGAAAAAGAGTGCATGTTTGATATAACAGACATAATAAAGATAAGTTCGGCCACAACATCTTTTGAATGAACAAATATGTTATTGATTGTTTAGTTGGCCCTCTCATTGAGTTTAAATAGGGGCCTAACAAAATAAGTAAAACATCATTTTAACTTGGTTAAGGATTTATGTTGGGTTCACCATTTTTTTTTCCTCTGGAAATGGGGATGATCTCATTGATTTAAGGTTCAAACATTCCAAGAAGTTTCTAACGGGTTTGTTCATAGAACCGAAAACATCCAATGATTCTATACCCATTTGGACTTACTTTCCAAAGGTAGGTGCTCACTGGTTATGAACTGATGAGGCTTAAGAATTTGCATTGGTCGAGAGGATGGGAGGTCAGACTCATCACGCCCTTTTGGGGGGAATTATTGTCTACTTCAGGACTCTCTTTATAGATTTAAGTTATGTTTGTGAATCCTTATTACATTACCAAGTATGAAAATGATAGTTCCTTTATATCTGACAATCAATGATTAATATGTATGAGATTTATATAATCTTTTATATGTATTCGAGGTTATTCATTGATAGATAATCATCTGTATTTGTTAGATATTCTTAGTCAATGGTATCCTTTGACACATTATATAGAAATTTCTTGGTCATTATGATAGCCATACTGGTTTTAAATCCACTCAGTGGGGCACTTGAAGTTTATTGTCATTCAGAAGGACATAGATTATTTCAAAGTTGGGATCATACCCGTAGATGGGCTACCTACATATCCTTTGTTTTAGAAAAGGAATCAAACCCCACGTAGTTCAAGTAAAGAAGTATAAGGTTTATGCATGATTGATGGCTCAAAGAAAGATGTCATAATTACTTTTACACTCTAAGCCCACATGAGTCATGCTCGGTGTGAGAAACAAGAGGTATTGGTAAAACGATACAATTGTTCCATGAAAGATGCAATTATAAGAAATGATGTGGGGATTATGTATGTATGGCTGCTCAGATGGATGAAGATTAGGATTTACTTCAGGGAAGAAACCTGAGAACAAGGTCCATAAAGGTATATGTGCTTTATGGATATTTGGATACTTAACTTAGGACTTAATCCTGAGAAAGATGCCCAAATTAGAGGAGTCTTATGATTTGGGTTTTATTCCTGAGAAGGAAGTTCAAATCAAAAGAAAATTAAGACTGGTTAAGAGAAATTATGACTGGGGCTTACTCTTAAGGAAGAGTCCTAGATTAAAGGGAATTATGATTGGGGCTTACTCTTGAAAAGGAATCCCAGGTTAAGGGAATTTGGATTTTGGGAACTTGGGGCTTACTCCTAAGGAGGATGCCCATATTAAAAGAATTATGGTTGGGGATTACTCCTGAAAAGGATGCCCGGGTTAAGGAAATTTGGATTTTGGGAACTTGGGGCTTACTCATAAGGAGGATTCCCATATTAAAAGAATTATGGTTGGGGCTTACTCCTGAAAATGAATCCCAGGTTAAGGGAACTTGAAGACTAGGGCTTACTCCTAAAAAGGAGGCCCAGGTTAGGGGACTTGGGGCTTACTCCTAAGGAGGATGCCCATATTTGGGATTTTGAGATTGATACTTACTCCTGAGAAGGAGGCCCAGGTTAAAAATCCTCTCATATTTAAAGGATGAAGTTGAATGAATGAAATCTCTAACCTTAGTGACATAAAGATATGTAAATCACTAGATTTTGAGAAATGTTCCACAGAATTCCTTTCAGATAAGGAATCCAACAAAAGAACCATGTCATAAATGACGTTGAAGAGGGTTTTTAAGGCTAAATATTGAAAAGGAGAGGTGGATTTGAAGGAATAAAGTGAATAGTTAGGAGGGGAACCCAAAAAGAGAGAGGTGCGCAAGTCCTGCGTGGGCGCGCAAGTCATGGTCACATAAGTATACTTGCACGACACATGGGTACTTGTGTGACGGTCAACCCTTAGGGTAATAATTGGGTGAGACTTGAATCAATCCCTTGGTATTATCCCTAAAGGCTTCCAAAAGAGTGGCGCGCAAGTTTTATTGAAGGGATAAGGTGGCGCACAAGTGTGGCCATTTCCCTTAAGGGCTGATCACTTAGGCGCGCAAGTGTTGATGAGTTTCAACACTTAGGCCTTGTTTCCTCTGTTTAGAGCTTCCATTCTAGGTATGAAATTACCTTAGAAGTGTTCGTAATACTTCCAGAAGAGACTAGGGATCTAGGATCTTGAATCTGAGTGTTGAAATTTTTTCATTCCTGAAATGGGGGGCCCACAAGGGGTATTTATAGGCTGCTGAAGACCCTGGGAAAGAATCAAAGAGGGTGCGCAAGTCACCTACATGACCACTATACCGTGAACAAGTATACTTGCGTGACCATGATAAAACTTGCGCGACCCAAGTGGGAGGAAATCCTTCTTCATGCCTTTGTTGATTTTTTATGTTTCTTCAAAGGATGAATCACTTTGGACTAAGGTATTTCCCTTTTTCAGCCATTTAGAATTTGTAATGGAAAGGAGCGTCAACACTATCATAGAGAATATGTTATTAGGTTGATTACTTTTCTATGTGAGACTTTAAGAGTGATCGATTTTATTTGGAGATACATGTAAAAATTTATCTTGGAAGACTATGTTATCAAATTATTCTGAGTTTTGGGTTTCAATATTAGTTGAATTATTTTGAAAAAAAATTAAGGACTTTTGTTTTTTGAATGGTCTATATAGAACTTAGGTATTACTGTTTAATTTTAGAGATTAAAAGTATTCCCTCTCCTTATAAAGGATTTTTATTTTTGGGGGATTATCTGATATTTTACTAACCATTTTGGTTTTGGTTAATGTCTAAAGATGGTGAAAATATATAATTCATCTTTTTTGGATTATTTTATTCTCTATATGTTGATTCTAGTACTTCACATGTGACCAAGTCATTTTCAATACTCATCATTTGGAGAAAAGATGAGTATGTGGTAAAAATTTATTAAAGGATGAAGCTCTACTTGTCAAGTAAGTATATTTCTTTATGTTCTTATTATAAGTAGTAAAAGAATTCGTCCCCTTTATAAAAATGACTTTAAAACAAAAATTTTTTCCATTTAATTTTCCTACTAGAAAATCAAATACTGTTTAACCCATCACGAATTTGTGGTTTTCAAATTGTTAACTTTCTCCTGATCATGTTTTTTATCACTCTCCATTAGAACAAGATGGTTAGTTTTTCTTCCATATCCATGTTTTCCAACATGGAATCCTAGTATGTGTTATCTCAGGTAACCTTTTTAATTCTCTTTAATTATTTTAAAGTGATACATTTATTGACCTTTTATCTAATTTGGGATTTAAATGAAGTTACCGAGACCAATTTTAAAATTATGAGGATGCAATTTCCAAAAGGGGGGAAGGATGTAACATCCTAAGTATTTATAGAATAATAAATTTTCATATATATTAATATTTTTGAATAAGATATTAATTTTAATTAAAGATTACACTTTGTCTCATAGCTTAATCAACATGCAATAATGGGTTTCTCTAAAATCTTACGTTGCACACAACATTGAGTTATACTGAGATATAATACAATAATATTATTATTATTCTAAATGCTAGTCAATGCCTACATATTGTATTGGAAAGAATGAATAAAACTAACTAAAATATGATTAAAAATGTTTGTTAAATGTTTTTACATTTATCCAATAAATTTTAGAGGCTTAAAATGAGAATGAATCCAATTTTAAGCATGAAATACTCTAATATTTTTAAAAGGTCATTTTATTACCTTTTGATAGTGAACCCTTTTTCAATCGAGTTTTGGTTTCTTTTATATGTTATATTTGACAAAATAAACTTCTTATTTATAAGTGGGACATCAAAATTTATTTTGGTTGAATTTTTGGTATTTTTCTGATAAAAATCATATTTTAATGAATAGTGAAAAATACTGCATTTTAATTCAAAACTACCTTTTTATCTAATTTATTTAAATAGTTAGATTGCACATTTAATTGGTTTTAAAGTGTAACTAGATTAATTTTTTATCATTTAATCCAATTTTTTCATTATAAGTCATTTCATATTTAAATTTAACAGAAACTCATGTCAATCTTTTGATAGTTTTTACTTATTAAAAACCATCTTTCTAGTTTTGTCAACGGGAATTAATTTTAAATTAATTACTAAAATTTCTATGTTTTGAATTTTTAAAAATGGAATCCGTATTTGGAATCATAAGATCCAAATTGTTTAAATAAGTAACTTTTATTTTTGGACATTATGAATAGTAACTTCAGTAATTATTTCTATTTACCATGGTTAAAGCGTAAATTGGGAAAATAAGGGTAAAAAAATAATATTATAACAATATAAAACTACCATTACACATGTACTAATCATATTAGATGAGATATATGTGACCATGATCATTTTTTGGGTCAATTTTAGGACACTGTGGAGTCACTTTGGTGTGATTATGACACTTAAAACTTTTATTTTAAAATAAAGGAAAATATGTTATAAACATGTATCTTTTTACTAAAAAAATTTTAATATAGGGTAATATAATTGATATATATTACTATAAATAGTCATTATAAATATAAAAATATTTCCTAAATCATTTTATTTTATTTATAATTTTTAGATATTAAATAAATAAATTCATTTATGACACAATGATGATGCAGTGATTACCTTATTAATGAAAGATTCAAAAAATGATATTATAAATATAAAATAAATGTAATTTTAACATTTTTATGACATCCACGAATTTTCTATATTATTTTGAAATTTTATATTTGAGTTAATGTATTTTTTTTAATGAATCAATTTTTTATAACTTTAACAAAAATCAATTACTAAATAGTGTCAAAATTGACATAAATGAGTTTTTAAACAAATACTACTTATTTTAAATGATATAATAGTGATAAAAATATGAGATTCTGCAAACTGACTTAGATAATGTCAAAATTTTCATTAATGATCCACTTTAGATTATCTTTTCATTTTATAGTAACTATATTAACCATATAGTGTAAAAATACAAGAAGACATGGGAAGAGTTAATTTATTTAACTAAGGGTTAAAGCCAAAAGATAAGGTTAAATTTGTGACATAAACTTGTCTAAAACCTATTTTTTAAGAGTATTTCAACCCATAATCATTTTTTCCTTGAAATATATCACTTTGGAACTATTATAATTTGAAAATAAATTTATAATAATATAATATTTCAAGAATTTCCTAACGTGACCCTCCCCCCTCTTATAAAAGGCCACAACCTCTACCCACTTACTCACACCTCTCAAGCCCCTTGGCTCATCCAAATCCTACTCAAATAAGCTCCCAACATCCCTCCCTTATTCCTATAAGCCTTACCTTGGGTATAAGGAAACTCAAATAATCCTTTTGGCTCAAATCAAAAGTAATTACCCGATTTAGAGGAACATAAAAATTGTACGTGATGAGTTGGACTCAAGGTAAGGGAACTTTTTAACATAATTTCCATTATTTGGGTTAATCTTCTACTTCTTGATTATATCATTCTATGATTATGTGACAAATAAATTTTGATATCCTATCTTTTTTTATACTTTATTTATGTGTATTTATAGTGAATACACATAATCGATCTATTTTATTAACAAAATGATCTTTGTAAGGGAAATATTAACTCAATTTACATTCATTGAGTTAAATATCCATGTTATTGGTTTTTTTTCAAGAATATGTTCGAATTACCTCTTATTTTTTTACACTAAATATCCTCTTATATTGGGTGTATTTATATTTGTCACACATAATTATGACATTGATTTATCCTTAATCTAATGATATGATCTTTGTAAGGGGATTCATCTAAATATCCTTTCATTTAGGAATATCTTGATGTTATCCACCTTTATTATCCTATATGGTGTATATAAAACCCTTTTGACATCTTATATATTATCATGATATTTAAATTTTTGTTTAATTTTATTCCTTAATGATTTTTATTATAGTGTTTATCAAGTGGTAAGAGATCCTTTAACTAAAACACCATTCTAAATGTTTTAAAGATTTATTCTTCTAAAAAATTATATTTCATGTCCATATTTTCAAAATAGTTTTTATGAATTTATTTATATGTACATGAATGTTTTAAAATTTAAATTTATTTTAAAAGTTTAAAAGTGGTATGGGACACTTTGATTCAAAAGTATTTTTATTAAATGTTTTGAAATGTTAATTTCTTTCAAAAGTTTCAAAGTGGTATGGGAAACTTTGATTCAAAAATTATCTTTATTTCATGTTTTAAATGGTTTTGAAAATGTATTGAATATATTTATTGTGATTGAAAATTAAATTTTATGAGTGTATTGTTGATAATTACAATCTTTTATGTTTTATGATTATATAATGGTACTTGGAAATTTGAAGGGTGGTTATGTGATAAACCAAAGAAGGGTGGTTACGTGATAAACCAAAGATGGTTGGTTCCGTGATAAACCAAGGACGGGTGGTTATGTTATGACCTCCAATGCATTGGGTATGGAAGTCATCCATATGGCTATTATATTTAGTGATATGTGTGGAAGTCTACCATATAGTTATTCCATTTAAGTATGTTTATGTTTCAAGTTACTTTTATAGGTTATATGTTACTTTCTATGGGATTTATGGTAATCTTTTGGTTACAAAAAGGGTAAGCAATGAGCTTATATTTAGTGAAGTATATTTACTACTTCTTAATTATGAAAAATATTACTTTATGATAAAGTATTCATGGTTTAAATGTTTTCACAAGACTAAAATTTTCATTATTTATGTGTCCCTTACTGAGCTTTTTACGCTCATCCCAAATTTTGAAATTTTTTTCATAGGACTTAAAGAAGAATAGAGTCAAGGATGAGATCAAATAAAATCCATGTTGTTTAAACATGAAACGAACCATGTTTATTTTTAAAAAGTTTATGTTTTATGAAAAAAAATGGATAGTGAGTAGAAGTGTCTACTTATAATATTTAAGTTGTTATGTATGATTTATGACCTAATTCTCTAAATCTCTAAACCTAAAAAGATCATTAAAGTGAATTAAAGTCAAATTGTTCACTTATCTCAAGATTATGTAACATTTAAGGTTGGGGCCTTATAGTCAAGCCCTAATCTCTATATTTATAAGCTTCATTATGCAAAACCCCATGGTTTCTCTTGTAACCATGAGAATTTTGAGAGGAGGAAGTGAGAGAGATGTGTGGGCATTGATAACTTAAGAACATGGATTGGAAATAGGCGATCAAGTAGAATCATGAGATGAGCGACAAACATAGTGGGATCTTCACCTTCTACACTAGCATATGAGTTCTTCACAAATGATAAATTCATTCTTGAGGTAGGGCATGTTATTTCATGTATTTCCTCCCTCTTTTATTCAATTTAAGAGGATGCATTATGTATCTAGTTATTTTTTGTGATTTATGTTCTTTACATGATCCCGACTTCAAATAAAATTCTTGAACCTTTTTATTTATATCATTTGTGCTGTTTATTCACCCTTGGTTCCACTTTTTTTAATCATTGTATGGGATTGAACCATCCAATGATGGTATCACCTTGTTCTTGTGCTTTTCTTCCAATTGTTTTCATGTTCTTCATCGTTAGCCCATGGGATAATTATTCGACATTTCCTGACCCAATTCGAGTGTGATAAAACCCCTGGATTAATGGAGAATATGTGAAAAAGATATAGATTAGCGTTTTATAATTGGATCAATGTGTTTTTAGAGTTTCAAGTGATGTATTCATGTATTAAAACCCTATATGGTGGTGGATATCATTACATATTATCGATCGGGTAATTGGAGTTCTGATTTTCCTGCTATTGGAACTCAGGAATCGATGAACAGAGGATTTCCCTTTGATCATGGACACTACCAATTACATAGGAATAGCCAAAGTACATAGGACCATACATAGATAGTGTACTTGTGCATAGCTAGAGAACCCGAACACGACCAAAATACCTGACCACAGCCAAAGTAAATGGGAATGGTCTAGAGTACACAGGCATGGGCTGGAGGACATGGGCATACTTTGGGCAACCAAGACATGCTAGTTACTCCATGTACATGTTGTGTAGATCTACACATCTGGAAAAACCATGTCAAGGGTAGGACATGCCTAGGTTTCCAGGTGAGGTTACACATTGTGTGACCCTATGTACATGTCCTTTACTTTTTACAGAAACTTATACCTTGCATAAATCCTTATTTGGGACTCATATTTGGACCTATGAGTAGCCTATACTAGGTAGTTTTCCATATAGAACATGATGGTTTCCTTCATCTTAGTAGTAGAGATATGATGTGAGGTGATGCTAGCAGGTTGCTTCTCTCAACAATGCTTAATAAGTGGTAGTGATTAGGTGTGATCATCAGAGTGTTATTGAGTCAGTAATCCTTTGTCTCTATCTAAGTGATGGGTCCTCATATCATTCATACAGGTAGAGAGAGAACTCCTCCCATATTATAAAGGGTGTGGGTTCTCTATCTATAGAGTGGAGTCCCCATCATGAGCTCAAGTGGTGAGTGGGTTCTCCATTGGAGCGGTTCTCCCTTGTTTGTTCTATACAGTGGTGAGGTGTGGGGCCTCCATAATCTAAATAGGTTAAACATGATACTTGGATAAGAGATTTTACCTTTGGAGCAGTAGGAAGACTCTTCATTCTTAACTAGTTGTGGAGATATAGATTTATTTTCTCTCTTTGTTTGGGTTTCTTTTGATCATATCTAATGTTAGGTTTTCCTCATCATATTGATTTATGGGTTGAGCTAACTATTTTTATTTCTATTTCCTCCCTCTTGGATTTCATATCATCCTTTTGGGTATGTATATACTCACTCATGCATGGTATTTTCCCACACATTTTGTGTCTTATTAATATGGTAGGAATATTGAAAATTATATTGGTGGACCTAGTTTCAAGGGAGCATAGTGGTACTGGGTGTTTCTAGCCATGTTTGGTGGTCAGTTAGTGATCGACTGTAAAGAACCTTAAGTGACATGGCTCTGGTTAGCCATGGTGTTGCACTAGGAAATAAATTGTAGCTTTTTCACCACCCTGTGATAGGTGCATCACAGTGCACCCCAATCATGCGGACTATTTTTTATAGTTCAATGTTTTCTTTAAACTATGAGTTATATTTCCTAGCCAAGATCAATGTATCACTGAGAGAGAGAGGGGTGAATCATTGATATATTTTTCTTTTAAGTTTTCTTTCTCTTGAAACAACCTTCAGCTCATATTAAAGATTCAACACTTTACTGAAAACAAAACAATCACACATCCATAGGAACACAAGTATTTATAAGGTTCACTACTCAAAAAGAGTATCTAATTCCTTGGCATGGTTTGTAAAAAATCCAATACCACACAATCCACTAGAAATAAATTCTTTTGTGTGGATACAATAAGTAAGATATTCCATTACACTTTTGTGGCACTATGATCAATACAAAAGTGCATGTAATTATTCAAAAAAAATATGTAATATAATTTTGTGTAATAATTAATGAAATATTCACCAGATAGTTCAAAAAAAATTATTGTGATCCCTTATCAACTTTCACTTTTGATGACTATCAAAACAATTATTCACTTTCCTACCCAATAATAGGTAGGAACTTCTTCGTAAAAACACTGAGTTTGATGGATAGGTATGATTATTCAGTATGATTGTTCATTTAGAAGATATAAGTGTTCCAGAATACTACTAAAATAATTCTAAACTGCTTTTGTCTCATTCTAGAAATCTCAATCTGATTTCCCAATCTGATCTGAGAAACTACAACCACTAACTTTATTCTATCCAGAAAACTTCATCAGGTAAACTCTTTATGAAAACCTCTTCTTACCAAAAATTCAGAACTTCTCTCCCTATGTCATCACATGAATAGTTTTCTAATCTGTTAGAAAGTACAATATACTCCATTACTTTTATAAGTGCACCAGAATTGTAATGGATGGGAAACTAATTACACTTTCCCGCTCAACCAAATTTCCCAAACTTCAAATTTTGTTTATATTTACACTTCATCTATGACTTATTCAATTCTTCTCAACTCTTCTTGATACTTCTTGAACCTTATAAAATATTCTCACACCTTCATCTCACTTCAAACTTTCTAACCATTCTTTAGTCTGATACCAATTGTTGTTATGATGTTCCTTCATTATGATGGAAATATATTTTCACTCAAATTTTCTTGACCCAACTGCTAATACATAAGAATAGAAGACTTATCATTATGATTTCCACTTTTAAACATAAAACATCAAAAACATTCTTCCATAAAAATCATCTCAAATTCTAAAGATATCATCACTTCTTGGCAGTACCTCAACAATCTTTAAAAACCCCTTTTGACATGCACTTCCACAAAACTCCTTTTATTCTTTTCTTCAAACTGATGATCCTGTGTCAGTTAAAGTTATCAGTATCATACTTCTTCTAATAGATCAACCTCTACCTCATTATGATGGATCGCTGTTAGTTCCAGTTTGATGATTAAACACCACTTCTTGAGAAATAATCAATGATTTTGTTCTTTTTCTCTAGACCTAATTGAAACAAAGCATGACTTCTTCTATTCTCAGCCTAGTTAGAAAATAGTTAAACCTAAAGAAAATGGTTGACTATATTTTTTATCTTAATCTGGTTGATTATTCTCTATTATCATCTATTCCACTGGTCCCAACAAACTCTACTTTCTTATTGGCATCCACAAACTTTTCTACCTTCGATTGATTAGTGGCATACCGTGTCCGATGTACTGGTGTTAGCAGAAACTTATTTACTTTTCTAATTATGGTATAAAAAACATCATGAATTCACTAATATCTTTCTCATAATACTTTTATCATGTGAATTATTCATCTTATTGAAAACCAGCATCTTTTTCTTCTCACATTTCAAACAAAACTTCCCAGCCTTCAAACCATTCTACATCTGGTGATCTCGCACCAATGAATTGAGACCAAAAAACTTTAACTTCAAATAATTTCTTCTTCAACTAACTCCTAATTGTAACCATGAATTTATCATGACTTTGAGACTATTTAGGATTGGTATATAATTTTCTGACATACATTAGAAAGTTTTTATTACTTTCCATCCTTTCATCATCTTTTGTCTTCCAATCCAAAACTCAATTTGATTTCCAAAACTCAGACACTTTTTCTCCCTTTCTTTTATAAGGCTTACATCACAAGTCTCTCAAATAACTTATAATTTATGATAACTCTAGTATCATCAAAGCATCATTATATTTATATTGTATTAATTTAGACTAAAATAAAACTTCTCATACTGATTCAAACTTTCATTTCAAACCCAAGGTGAGTCTGATGAACAACTTCACTTGAAAAACATCTTCAGCATAGAAAATAGAAACAAAGAAAATTTATTATGAAAAGTGTGTTTGATTATTTGATTACAGTTCATCATTATTCCCCTATATAATTATCACCAAATCTTACAAAGTGAGGTGATTTATTTTTCTTGAAAATAAAATATAACATAATGTAAAACAATCAGCATAAACTTTTTCATCTTTCAAAAACACTTATATCCAACTTGGTCCCAACAATCTCTCCCTTTGGATTTTTTTGTCAACCAAGTTTTATAAATCAATGAAATTTTTAACCTCAATAAATAGATTTCTTATCAATAATTCTAATCCTACATGAGCTAACTCATTGTAAGAAACAAGAATCATTGCCAGAAAAACCATATTGTCTAAAAGTAGTGACTCATGAAACTTCTTCATTTTCAAACTTTCTTCCACAAATTTATGAACTTATTTCACTTCCCTATAGAAAAATGTTTCCTACAACCACTCCATCAAACTGTTAGAATAGTTCACACAATTTCATGCTAAATTCACATCTTACCCAAAACTCCCCCTATATGCATTCCTTCTTAAAGGTTTTAGCACATATCAATGGATAGATTTATAAAACATTATCCCCCTTAACAACACTATACAAAGAAAATATGAGACAAGGTATAGAAACACATTCCCTAACCTTGAAGAGAAATAGGTTGGATACCAATGTTCAACCTCATCTTGAAAAATTATTTCTTCGATAAAGGTTTTATGGATATATCAGAAACTTGTTCTAATGTAGGAACATACTCCAGCTTGAGTTCATTATTCTCTACATGATATTTGATGAAGTGGTATTTGATATTAATATTTTTTTAATATGAATGTTGTACGAGATTTCTTGTAAGGTTGATGGAACCTTTCTTATCAAACCCCAAGAGCAGAGTTAACTTTACTTCAACAAGTAAATATTTCAATTATGTCTTCATCCACATAAGTTGAGTAGAATCTTGAGGGATAGAAAAATAATCAACTTCAGCAATGCTAAGATTTACTGATTTTTTTTCTTAGTATGAAAACTAACACAACTTTTCCCTAGAAAGAAAACTCCACCATATGTGGGTCTTCTATCATCAATACTTCCTACCCAATCAACATATGAATACTCAAACAAGTCAATACCTTCTAAGCTATCATACTTGATTCTAAAATCTGTTGTGCCTTTGATATATCTAATAATTATTTTTCCAGCTAATAGATGTGATTATTTTAGATCACTCTAAAATATTTCACATAAGGTAAAAATATAAACAATGTCTACTATTGAGGTAATCAGGTACAAAAAAATTCCAATCATCTTTAAAAACTCCTTAGAGTCAACTTCCTTACCTTCTCCATCTTTAGTTGACTTGGTTCTCACTGAAATTATTGTGGAAATAGGTTTTTAATTTTCCATGTCAAACTTCTTAAGATATTCATTCACATATTTTTCTTGAAAAATAAATATTTATTTCTTATTTTGTAATATTTTTCACCCAGGAAAGTATTTCATTTATCCTATCATGGACATCTCAAACAGTTTTTTCAAGTCTTTAAAAAATCTTTCACAAGTTCTTTCATCATTCAAAGAAAATATAATGTCATCAATATAAACAATTACATTGAGGAAAAATTCATAACTTTCTTTGATGTACATATTATTATCGACCCTTCCTTTATTAAAACTCACATTTCTTAAGTATGTATCTAATTTGGAATACCATGACCTTAGAGCTTGTTTTATCCTATACAAGGATTTCTTAAATTTACAAACATAACTTACATCCTTCCCAAAAACAAATCCATATGGTTATTCAATATAAACTTATTCATCAAGTTCTCCATTCAAAAAAGCTAACTTCACATACATCTAAAATATTTTGTAACTTCATTGTGCAATAATAGCAAGAAAGATTCTAATTGTTTCTAACATTTCCACCATATCAAAAGTCTCATAAAAGTCAATTCTCTCTATCTGTGAGTAACCTTTTCACACTAATCTTTATTTGTTTCTTATCACTTCACCATATTCATTCAGTTTTTTCTAGAAAATCCACTTTGTACTGATAAAATTTTTTTCATGTGGTTTAGGTACGAGTTTCCAAGTATCATTCTTTTCAATTTAATCCAACTCTTCATTCATAGCCTGAATCCATTTTGGATGCTCAAAATCTTCATTCATATCTTTTGGGTAAACTTTTGAATAAAAATAAGTATATGTAATAGCTTTTTATGTTCTTATTATTTGAACCATTTAATGTTAATCACCACTTATGTTTTGATATTCCACTTTCCTCCTAATACTAAGATAATATGTTTGATATTCTTCCCCATCACTTGAAATAGATGAGTCTGATTATTCTTCTTGTATAGGATTACAATTCTTTTCATCCTTATCATAACTCTTAACGTAAATTATTTCATCTTGTTCATCTTCCTTATCTGCACAAGTTTGTTTAGCATCTTCCTCAACTTTTTCAGTAAATTTCACATCAATAGATTTAACTAATCTTCATGTATCATTTTTAAAACATATATATCTTCTTCCTTTTGGAGTATAGACAAGAAAAATCTCATCTTCATATCTTTTTTCAAACTTTCCAAGGTTTCCACCTTTCTTCTTAATGATGAGTGGACTCCCAAAAACTCTTAAGTGTTTCAAACTTAGAGTTTTTTCATAAAAATTTTTAAATGGAGTCATATCTAAACTTGGACTATAGAAACATCAGTTTTGAATATAAACAGCAGTTATCATGGATTTCCCTCAAAAGTAATCAGAGAGACCATGTTCAAGTAACATAGTTCACCCCCATTTCAACCAGACTTCTATTTTTTCTTTTAGCAACACTATTTTTTTTAGGAGTGTATGGTGTACTAAACTCATGTTGAATTATATGTTTCTCAAGATAACTTTCAAACACTTTATTTTTGTATTCACCACCATTGTTTATTCTCAACTTCTTCACTAAATACTCACATTAATTCCCATATTCTCTCCTGAATCTTTTAAACATTTTTAGAGCATCTAACTTATGTTTCATATACATAACACAAGTAATGCAAGTAAACTCATCAATGAAAGTAATGAAGTACTTATCTCCATTATTTGATTGTTTTCTCATTGGCGTATAGATATCAGAATGAATAAGTTACATGGGTCATTTTGAAAAAATGTAAAATTTCTTATGCATATAGTTTGTAATCTTTACATTCTGACAAATTATGCAACACCAATCTCTTCTTCTTGATATGTTAGGAATACAACAGACACTATCTCACTTTGATAACTTGATCATGTTTCTATAACACATGTGTCCCAAAATTTTATAACACAACTGATTTTCTTCCATTATGATTAAGTAATAATAATTCTGAATATCACTAACTTGAAACAAGTTTCCTTTTATATGTTGGCCTCTTATAACTATATTTCCATCTTTATCTCTTTTCACAACAAACCTATACTTTTTGAAAATAACTTTATTTCCTTCATCACACAGTTTTGAAACACTTAGTAGGTTGTGTTTCATCCCATTAACAAAAAAAACTTTCTTGGGTTCCAAATTTTCTCTCCCAATGATAGATAATCCAACACCTTTGATTCTGATAGATTCATCATTGTTAAATTTCACTATTCCTTATTTGAAATATTTCACATTCTTCAAAAGTTTTAAGTTTCCTATCATATGATAAGAACACCCACTATCAAAGATCCATGATCATTCTTCTTTTGAAGCTTTAAGTATGGTTTCAATAACAAGAGCTTTATATTTCCCCATATCTTTCTTCTCATTAGGCTTATAAAAATAATTATAAGTACGTTGTTGTTTTGGTAAAAATACAAGGAATCCTTTTGAAAGATTTCCAGGTTGTTCACATCTTTCACAATTAGTTTCTAGAGGTTAAAACCAATTTTCAAATTTAAAAAAAAAATCTCAGGTTTCTTCTTTTTAGGGGATTGACTATCCCATGATATTTTACTTCTATAACTCATGGGAAAATTGTAATATTGTTGGTTAAACAAACACATATTTTCTGTATTCCCAAATCCACCACAATGCCAGCAGTGCCCATAGAATTAATACTTTCCTCTATAAATTCCATACTATTTGAAGTTATGAACATATTTCTCAGAATATTTCTTATCTTTAACATTGGAAATTTGTTTAGTTATAGACTTTCTATTCTCACCCAGAACCTTCTTCTTTGGCTTGATTTTTTTTCAAACTTATTGGAACTAGAAGTTATAGGAACCTTTTCAGACTCAAAATGTTTAAAAACTTCTAAATTCTCCACTTTGTTAATTTTGGATACGTACATAACTTTCTCAATTTTCTTCTTCTTGGGAACAATTTAAAATTTATTTCCAAACTTTGAAGGTAAATTTTGTTAATAATTATTAGGTTTTTCATTCTTAGATATTTCACAAACTTCAAAAATAGAATTATTGAAACTTGTAACTCTCTGCTCTACTTTAGAAAGTTTTTTTTTGAAAAATTCCAATTATTATTTCTTTTCCTTCAACTTAACTTCAATATGTTCATTATGATTATTTTCTTTCTCAAGAGACTTATTCAAATATTCAACCTATTCAAGTAACTTTACATTCTCTTCAAGAGGACATTCTTGAATGTTTTTTGTAAGACTTTAATTCTTCACCTTCTTGATTTCTCTTTCAAGTCTTCCAATCTTTCTCTGACATTATTTCAACTCTTTTTTAAGATGAAATTCTAACTGAGTTTCTTATTCTTCAGAACTACTGATTCAAAAGTCTTCATTGTTAAATATTTCAATAAAATTATTTTATCCATCCATCTCAGTCAACTTTTCAAATTCATCTTTACTCTCTTCATATTCATCATATTTAGACAAAAAGCTCCTCCTTTTGGATTTAGAGAAATTTTTATCTTTCCCCTTATAATAGAATTTTAACTTATCACCTTGCTTCTTCTAAGATCTTCTTGGACTTCTATCATCTTCATAATTATCTTCCTCATTCTTTCTTTGAGGAAAATTCACAGCAAAGTGACCAACAACTCCTCATTCAAAAAGAATCAAGGTAAGTTTCCCTTTATATGTTCCTATACCTGTTTTTACATTTTTATAAAACAAGGATAAGAATTCATCAAGATTTTTACATACCACATTTTTAAATTTTGAGTTAGAAACTTCTTCTTTAAGAACCTTCTTAGACTTTCTTTTCTTGGAAACCTTGAAGTACATTTCTCTATAAACTTTTTTCCCTCTCATAACATTATCCCTTTTCATTTAATAGGTAATGAAAGTGTTGTGAAGATAATCTAGAGATAATGGTTTAAGATATATATCCTCCAATGATGGAAATTTGGCATCAAACATGTAATAAAAGATCCTTAAGATAATTTCAACAATAGTTGGGTCTTCTATCTTCTCACCAAGACATATTATGGTTCTCACAATATCATTCACCCTTGTAAATAAATCACAAACTAATTTATACTCACCCATTTTCATATCTTCATACTTCAGCCTCTAAATTTGAAACTTTTCCTTCTTCACCTTTATATTTCCTTCATATATGTTTTTCAACTTTTCCCAGATACCTTTGGTAGTAAAAAATCTCTTCAGTCTTAGAAAATCACTTTTTGAAAGTGATGAGAGTAAATCATTCTTAGCTCTTCCATAATTCTCAAGATTCTTCTTATCCACATATACAAGAAGAAAATTTTCATTAATGGGAGGAAATATATATGTAGTTTCTTCTAGAACATAATTCCCAATATACATAAGATTTGGAAACATTCTATCTTTTTAGACATGATTTTTCTTCCCATAGAAGACTAAAATCCCATTATTGTTCACACAATTCATATTTTTTGTCACAAATTCTCTTCAAAAACATAAGAAAAGAGTAAATGAAGGAAGTCTGAGCTCTGATACCACTTTATATTTCCCATCTAGAATCAATGTGTCACTAAGAGGGGGAGGAGGTGAATCAGTGATATCTTTTTATTTTAAATTTCCTTTCTTTTGAAACAACTTCTTCCTCTTGTTAGAGATTTATCACTTTGTTGAAAACAAAATGATCACACATCCACAAAAACATAAGTATTTAGAAGGTTCACTACTCAACAAGAGTAGCTACGTACTTGGAATGGTTTGAAAATAATCTAATACCACATAATACACTAGAAAAAAATATTTTGTGTGGATACAACATATAGAATGTACCCTTACACTTGTATGGAACTATGATCAATACAATAGTGTATGTGATTCTTATATCACAAAATATTTAATACAAGTTTGTGTAACAAGTAATGAAACATTCAACAGTTAGTTCCAAAACAAGTTATTATGTTGCCTTATCAACTTTCACTTTTGACAATAGTCAAAAAAATCTTTACTTTCCTACCTAATGGTAGGTAAGAACTTCTTTATACAAACACTAAGTCTGATGGATCAATATGATTATTTAGTTTGATTGCTCAGTCCAGAAATATAATTCAAACAGAATATTGTAGAAAAAATTCTGAACTGCTTCTATCTTAGTTTGGAAATCTCAGTCTAATTTCCCGGTATGATCTGAGAAACTCTTACCACTAACTTTCTTCTATTTGGAAAACTTCATCAGGTCAACTCTATCCATAAAACTCTTCTCACTTAAACTTTAGAACTTATCTCTCAACATCCACATGTGAATATTGTTATGATCTTTTAGAAAGTACAATGTACTCTCTTCCTTTCATAGGTGAACCAAAAGTGGAATGGGTGGGAAACTAATTCCACATTCATACTCAACCAAATTTCCCAAACTTCAAATTTTGTTTACATTTCAACTTCATCTATGACTTATTAAATATTTCTAAATTTTTATCGATACTTATCTAACCTTATTGAATCTTATCACACATTCAAGTCACTTCAAATTTTCTAACCATTCTTTATTCCAATACCAATTGTAGTTCTTATGTTCCTTCATTATGATGGAAACATATGGTCACTCTGATTTTGATGACCCAATTTCTAATACATTAGAACTAAATACTTATCATTATGATGAACACTTTTAAACATAAAACATTGAAACCATTTTTCCTTAAACTTCATCGAATCTTCTAAAGATATCATCCCTTCTTGATAACACTTCAACCAGCTTTAAAACCCCCTTTTTACAAGAACTTCTGCAAAACTCTTTTTCTTATTTTATTCAAACCAATGACCCTATGTTTGATGAAGTTATTAGTATCAACCTACTTCTAATATATCGGCCTCTTACTTACTCTAATGGATCATTTTTAGCACTAGTCTGATGATTTGGCACCAATTATTGAGAAACAATCAATGCTTTTGTTTGTTTTCTCTTGACCCAATTGAAACAAATCATGACTTATTTTGTTCTTGACCTAATTGAAAAAAAATTTAACCAGATTAAAATAGTTGATTATATTATTGATATTCATCTGATTGATTGGTCTCTAATATCATCTGTTCTATCAGTCCCAACAGACTCTTCTTTCTTATCTACATCCAAAAACTTTCCTACCTTTAATTGATTAGTGGCATACCACATCTGATGTACTGGTGTCAGCAACAACTTCTTTCCTTTTTTGATTAAAGTAAAAACTTCCAACATTCACCAACATATTTCTCTAAAGATTTGAAACTTGTGACTTATCAGTCTAAATGAAAACTAGTATCTTCATCTTCTCACATTTCAAACAAAACTTCTCAACCTTTAAACAATTCAATGTCTGGTGATATTACATCAATGAACTAAGATCGGAAAACATTAACATAAAATACTTTTTTCTTCCACTAACTTTTTCTTGTAGTCACAAATTCCTCATAACTTTGAGACCATTTAGGATTGGTATGGCATCATCTAACATGTATTGGAAATTTTTTATTACTTTCCATCCATTCAGCATCTTTTGTCTTCCCATCCAAACCTCAATTCAATTTCAAAAACTCAAACACCTTTTCTTACTTTCTTTCATAAGTCTTGCATCACAATATTCTCAAATAACTTATGATTTATGAGAACTACAAGATCAATAAATCATCATCAGATTTATATTGGATTAATTTAGACTCTGATACATCTTTTCATACCAATTCAAACTTCCATTTCGGACCTAAGGTGAGTCTAATGAACAACTTCACTTGAAAAACATCTCCAACACAAAAAATCAAAAAAAAACTTTTTTATAAAAAGTGCATTTGATTCTCTAATTATAATTAATCCTTATGTCTTTATCATTGGATCACCAAATATTAAGAAGTGAGGTGATTTATTTTTCTTGACAATAAGAGACAAAATAATGTAAAATAATCAGAAAAAAAACCTTTTCATCTTCCAAAAACACTTTCATCCAACTTGGTCCCAATAGTTAGGGGCTCAAAAAATTGTGTGGTTGTTTTTAGAAGTGTAGGGGGTTTGTGTGATTGGCACATCAATTTGTAAATCACGCATTGTAATTATTCTAGGTGGGGGTTCTTCAAATAGTGATTCTTCACGATTAGTGCACAGTTTTCTAAACCATGTAAGCAAACCATGTTCCTCATTAAAAAGGAAAAAATGTAAATTTTTCCCTTCATCCTTAAATGGGTTTCACCCCATTTTCCCTCCCATTTGTTCCAGTTTAATCCCTAAACACAACCTCCTATTCCTCTCTTCCTCCACCCTTTATTATTGGTATGTTTTTCTCGTCGTTGAATGTATTAGAAGACTAGAGGTGAGTATAAGAGTCCACTAACCTATTTTCTTTATTTATCTTGTTTTCATGCTTCCTCATGCCATTTTTATAGGTTACATCTTATTTCTAGGTTGTATGTATAGTTTCTTGTTTCCTCTCATTTTGGGTTGAACTAGAAGTCGATACCAGATGAGTGAAGCTTCTTAAGCTTGATGTGGATGGTCTATATGTTTTTCCTTAAACTTATTGCAATTTATAAAATGTGTCATTGTGTTGTATGCCAATAATTTTTAGTGTTGTCCCTAAAATTTATAATTCCTTTAATTTATTGATTAAATATCGACCTAGATGTAGTACAATCCTCCCTCACACTATTGGAGGTTGACAACCTCAACTCTGACCACCCCTTAGGGTAAGTTTGTCTTAATGTCCATGAAAACCTTACTTTTTATGAAATCAAAACACCTCATAAGGTGTGTTTGGATTAAAACTTAGTAAATCATCAACTTACTCTTCCTCAAAGTAATGAAACCACCCCTTATGGTGTGTTTGGGTTTTTACTTAAAGACTATACCTAAGGTGTAACCAAAACACCCCCTTAGGATGTGTTTGGTTTGTAAATTAAGAAAAATATAAATTCTATTTGGATCCAACCACCCCTTAGGGTGTGTTTGTCATGTCACTTAAATAATGGAACTCTTGGATGGGTCATGGAAATGTCCTGGGTTACTTAAACATTTTTAAGCACTTAATGTGTCATGAATAATTATTAGATACCAAGTTAATTTCATGTTATTTAATTTTTAAAATAAATAGACTAATTTAATTATCAAATGATATAGTGCCTTATGGAAAACCTTGGGTGAAACCTCCAAGATTGTGGTTTAATTTTAGTAAAATATTTGACATGGTTACTTTACATATGCCTATAACTTATACTATGAATGCCTTGGATTCCCTTTCAATAATTCCTTAGAACTTATGACTTATTATTATAGGAACATTAGAGTATATAAATTAAGGAAATGGTGTTGGTATGTTGTGATACCCTTAATTAAATACAATAACTTGAGAATGGGATTATGGAATTAAATGGTTTTACAATTAATGAAAGTATTTAGGTATATTTTAAATAAATGGTCTTGATCCATAATTCATTATTTACTTAGTTAATTTTACTTTTCTTTCATAATGAACTTATAATTGTAATCCCTGTTATTATACTAAGATTGGTTATGGTTTAAAATTTATACATGACATGAACAAGTATTAAATTCCAGTTTTTAATGCCAAGAACAAACCCGATGGATGTTTCATGATTCATTGATGTGAATCCAAAGGTTTAATCCTGCATGGGATCCAATCAATGTCTTATATTCATGAATTCCTAGGCCCAACACCCGCAATTCACCTAGAAACCCCAAAAACACTAGACTTACTGGGATCAGCCCTCGAATTTGTCTTGATGTCCTCAGACATAGGATTCCTTGTATTATCTCATTGGATTATAATCTAACACTCTCAATATTAACATGTAATTTCACCTTGGGCTTGGTTAAATCTCTTTTATAAATTGAAATGTTTAGGTTTTACCCCTCAGATTCTACTCTAGAGATAAACACCATGGCTTGATCATTATGGATTGGCTCGCCATATCCATACATAAAATTCCTTGAAGTACTCCTTGTATTCACCTAGTTTTGATACATGGGAATTCCCAATATCATTCTAGGGATTCACCTTTGATGATTGTTTTTTGATGTATGGGGTTATGTCCATGGGTCCTATTACTACTCTATTATTCATATGGTTAGAGATAGTTGTCCAAGACTGAAGTAGGTGGTATTCTCTAGTTCACCACCACATTATTGTTTTTCTTATTTATATACTACATAATTTCATGTTTTATACTCACAGAATGTAAATGCATTAGAAACTATTGGTGGTTACCTAATGAATTTTAATCACACCCTATCTGGGCCACTACTTCGTACCCGATCATATCTCATGGCTATAAGTTACGACTTGGATTGTTTTTTTGTTGTTTCTTGTCTAATTCTGGGATATAGAATGGGATCTATGGACCGAGCATTTACTCAAACTTCATACAGGATTTGGGTTATTCTGTTTATTTATTTATTTTCTTTTATACCTATACCTATGATGTCTATTATATATAATTTTTTTATAGTTTTTCATCATAGCATGTTATATGGATACTTATTATCTAGTTTTTTCAGTTATGAGTTGATTATTAACCATCTAAAGTTTATTAATTTTATTTAATCCTCTGTTATATTTAGTAATAATCTAGAGGGTATAGTCACCCCATCATACCATCATTAGACCATTACTTCTAGGTGGAAACCTCTAGCATATGGGGTGGCATGATTGAGGTTGTGTGGCCCTTCGAATTGGTTACATATGAGTGAACTAGGTTGAGGACATTAGAAAGTGGTATAAAATCATTCTTTTTCCATTGTCTTACTATTTTGGGATAGTAGACAAGAGACTAAGAGTGTATCATAGCTTAGTAAATAGCTCATTTTTGGGAATGGTCAACCCATACATGAGGTAAATACCAAGTTTCCAAATATGGGACTATATTTTATGTTGTTAGCTATTATATTTGATTGTTATTTCACCTTGAGTGATTTTTTGTCTTTCCACTAGTTACTAATTTATGGGATTTCTACTCGTGGGCCAGTATGACATGTGGATGTGTGTTCATGGATCATTATAGGCACATAAGGATTTATATGTCATCTATATTCCATCTCATGCATGTTTTATGACTTGTATTCTTTGTTTCCTGCTTTGTATGCTTGATTGTTCTGCTTATAAATTATAACGTTACTTGAAAGGAAAAAAATTGGTTACTTAAAGTGTTTGCATCAACCTAAATAGTGTTTTACCATATAGTTTGATGATAGAATTTTAATTAAACAATTTTAATATGATCAAATATTTAGAATCGTGGTTTCGTAAGCAGAGTTTAAATTGTTTATAGTTAAATGGACTTCCAATTGTTACTTATAAAGGTGTGGTTTCTTTGTTTTGTTTTTTCAGTATGGAAGGATTCTCTTTGGCCTTTGGTGGAGCGCTTGAAGTTTGTAGTTCTAGGGTTTCTCCCACCTCCGCTTCATTCCGATGGTGGATTTTCTGCGGTTCCTCAGGTGTTCTCTGCGACGGTTTAGTGGATTTCCCCTTTTGCTGAGATGTTGTACTTTGGGCTTCTTCGTCGCTGCTGGCTAAATCCGCGGGCGTAAGACCGGTTGTTCTCTAGCACACTCTTCGGAGCATTATAGGGTTTGCTATTTGTGTGTGTTTATTTCCTGTGGTGGTTCTCTCAGCGTCTGGTGTTCGTCCCCTGTTTTGCGGCGGTAAGTGCTTTGAGGCCCGTTGTGGTCTTCTTCGGAGGTTGGGTGGTGGCTATGGGTTTTTTCCTCGACGAGATTCCTCATATGTAGTTGTTTTTTGCTGTCAACTGGTGAATCCAGTGTCGTGATTTGGTGCTTGTTGGAATTCATGTCGACGATGGTGGTTTAAGGAGGAAACTTTGTGGATGTTGGTTACTTTGGTATTTTCAGTTTTTGTTCGATGTTTGTGGATTTTGCTGTTCTGGTTGATGTTTTTTTCGGTGTCAATGGAGGTTTTTGGGCTGGAAGTCCCGTTTATCAGTGTCGGCGATGGTGTGCAACGGAGAGGCATTCTGGTGATGGCAGTGTCCGTCCATCGGTTCGTCAGTGATGATGGTGTCAGGGGCATGGCTCGAGGATACCATATCCCAAGGAGATAGGGTAGCGTGTGTTGAGAATTCTCAAATCCTGGCATGATCCATTGGATGGTGTGCAGATAGGTGAGCGGACAGCAGGTGGTACGGTGGCAGGTGCATGGCTCGAGGGACTGTTTCATTGTTTTGGATTTTTGAATTTTGAAATTTGAATGTATGGGTTGCTGGGTTGTGGTTACTGAAGGCAATGTTGTTCTGTAATGGGTACTGGCAACCCTGAAACCGGCCTTTTGAAAATGGAAAAAAATGATTAGCAGGAATGTTTCACTTAAATGGGATTCCAATTGAAATTTAATTAGCATTGCCTCTATAAATTGGGAATGGATACCCATATAACTAAACCTAGTTTGGAATGACTTAACCCGTGTAGGTCGTTAACATCTTTACATGTCTTGGTACTTAACCCCTTGGGGTATATTTATATTAAATGGTATGCTTATTTAAAGTTTTTTTAGTCACTCATATGGTGTTTCGTATAAGTGTATGTTGGAGTATTACTTAACTGATCCCCTTAATATGATAAAATATATTTTGTCTATTTTTGGTCCTTATTGATATGAGGCGTTAGTAAATTAAAATACCATCTACAACCTAAAGAGTGTTTCCCTTTATATCTTAGGATTGAAATTTTCTTTAACTAATCCCAGATGTAAGAAATTATGTATAATTAATGGTTGAAATTAAATTATAAGATAATTTTCCTAGAGTACTAAACAAATTACCAAGTATCATTTATAAAAATTTTTCCTATATAAATAGTAATTGACATTTCATTTATAAATCCCTTGTAATATTTGTGTAAAATGTGAATTTATTTAATGGATTAAATAAAATCTTTTATCTATATTGATATTAAAGACCCTAGTGTGGGAATTAATTTTAAAATTCCTTGGATGGGAATGTGGACATTTTCCATGAGTCGCAATTGGTATTTTTCTTTTATTGGGAGTAGCATCCGGTCTAGTGACCTTTTAGGAATGACCATAGTTTTAAAGTTGATGCCTTCTTAAAGTGGTGGGTTAGCTTGATTGTGGTAGCACCCTCAAAGATAAGAAGCATTGTTGGATGCTTTAATCGAGTTTTAGGTATAATAGGTGTCATTCATATGCTGTTTGGCTTGGAGAAGACTCTTATTTTGTGTAATGATGCCCCAGGTAAGTGATTGGTCATTCAATAAGTTGATTTGTGTTAGAGATGTGAGCATTATAGATTCTTAAGTTTAATGGGACTGAAATGCCAAGGACATGATCAGTTGCTAGTGATTCATGTGACCCTTATTTTTTCAATGATGTACAAATTAAGAAGTCATCAATCCAATATTGGTCATGTGAAACACTACAACTTCTGGGTTTGATGTTTCATAAGAGTAGGTACATACTAGTATGTGTGGTATTGTTGGGCCTATGAATCAAATGAAATGGGTGCACCCATTACGCTAAAGTAATAATGACTCAGTGTGCATTTCAATAAATGGTTCCCATTGGAGTAAGGCTTAGTGGTATGAGTCATGTCTATTTTGATGGTAATCATTAAAGTATTGAGGTTTTGAGCAATGTGAACATGGTAACAAATTTATTTGTGTTAGTTCACAACTTCTTGGAAAGGGGTCATGGGTTCTTGAAGGCTGCGTTCATAGTTAACTCTTGGGGTAGAGTGACATGGGCATTAAGAGTTTCATCACAAGTGTCATAATTGAGTTGTTAATAGAAAATTTTGAGTTATTAAAGTGGGGAGTGACCATGAAAAGGACCTAATACTGTAAAATCACTGATATAAAGTAAATTTTTGTCTTTAGTTTCCATTGTGGATGAAATTCATGAGCATGGATTGGGAAGATTGTCACATGTGCGTCTATGAATTGATCTATTTTAGTTACACTTTCAATTTCCTAAATTAAATCCATGTGGTGGGAGGTACACCACAAGATGTTTAAGAAAGTAATCCTCATCATGAGTGGGGTTATTGTGTGTGCCAAGGTGGATTTTCATTTAGTACATGGTATAAGAATGTTGTCCATGCCTATAAATAGAATTTGGTGGAGGATGGATCATGTGATGTGGGAATCAATTTTCTATTTTTAGTGAAGTGGTGCTAAGGACACTCCTATAGTGGGGAGCATTGCATCGATTGTGGAAAGTGTTACCTTTTAGATAGAAGGATCTTGTTTATAGAAATACCAGTCTTAAATGGTCTGGATAGATTTTATAATCTGAAGAGAAAGTAATTTTGAGTTTTCTAGTCTCAGAGAAGGCGCTAAATTTAAAATTCATTTTCAAGTTTGGATTGAGTCTGGATGTTTGATTCAAACTTAGGGTACGTACACGATCTAGGATCTATGAAGGATTATTGGAGCATTGTTGTTGTAACATCCCGGATCCAGGTGTCACACAATGGGTGCCCCAAACCTAGTTGGTCACATGACCTCAAGTGCATTTCCCCAAACGCCAAAGGCTGCCGACTAGCAGCGAGGGCCTAGGTCTGATAGTGGGGAAACTATGCCCTCATTTTTCAAAGTGTAGTGCAGCATAAATAGATATCAACATACAAAATGTGGAAGTAGTAAACAATACCAATACTGAAATGGACACAATACAAAAATAAATAAAAGACCAACAGTCATATATAATGATGCAATATGTCCCTAAGTCTGAGAAAGCAGCTAGAACAGGATACACTGCAATCTAAAATAATACAGTACAATGGAAAAATACAGCAAAGCAAAATAAAGCAGCGCAGTAAGAACCCAGCAGCATCGCAAGCCTAAGCTCAGTCCCATGCTATCCTACTCCTCTTCAATAATAAAGTACATATATAGGGACTCTTTCCCTTATCTACACCTGCAGTAATATAATCTATTTAGGCCGAAGACCTGACCCAAACAGGGTGTGAGAAATAAATCTCAGTAGGCAACAACCAAAGGCCCATGCCCAACTGTCCGTGAGTTTGTGCAACAGCAGTGTGTAGTAATGAAATACAGTAAACTAGTAAGTACTAAAAAGTAAACATTCCTACCAGTTCCATTTCCATTTTTAACAATTCAATATAATTGAATTATAAGTTCTCGAGACTCGGCCTCAGCTGAAAATTTCCTAAACAGTGCCACAGGAAAACTACAACGAGTTATCTAACAAGTACAAGGTAATACCATACCAATCATGTGATTTATCTTGGTAGGTATAACATGTAAAATCACCACGGTAAATATGAAAAATAAACAGAGTCCTCAGACATGCAAAAACGTACGCTTAGGTAATCAGAATCAAAACCTGCAGGTGACTGCCCACAAGCATAATGAATATTTCCCGCAGGCGTACGAGGTGTCGCCCACAGGCACAGAAACTACGGCCCACAGGCATGAGAAAAGTTTCCCACATGTTAAAAGAAACACTGCCCTTGAGCTAAGCAAGTAACCGGGCTAAGCCCAATATGTAAGAAATCAATTTATATACAATTCCTCTCAAGGAAATTCAAAGCATGCTAAAATCACTATATACCCACGGGCAACCTGGACAAACAGATAAATAAGGGAATGCACCCACGGTGTGGCCCTAGATCCAAGAAATGATCCCAAACAGTAGTTTTACATAATCATTAAATCACCTACGCAATTATAGGTATTTAATTAATCAAGGCCTCTACCATACGACACCCCAAACATGGGAGCTTAACACAATGGTACACAAAAACAACATGACAGTTGGAATTTAACATCAGACCACCTACTTTGATCTCCTCAGATCATTGTATGCGAACGAAGCCTTCCGAAATGTCTGATAACAACATAGATCTGGGATATAAGATTTTCTGTTCAAACATAAATAACTTTCCCTCATGAAAGAATTGGAAGGAAAGGTTAAGGAAGAGTGAAGAACTCACCCGTACTGTTCAATCGAGACCGTCAGTGAAGGAATTCGAGTCCCGACGTGTGATAGAGAGCTTCTCCAAGGTATGGCCTCCTCTCCCGAGCTCCTCTGGAATTCTAAGCTTCCCTTTCCAATAGAGGAGGATACTGCCAATTTTAAATGAAAAAAAAAACAAACTACATGGCGTGTACTCTCAAGTACACGGTGTGTACTTTCATTTGTTAACAGTTCAACTGGAAGCTCCTTTTCACCACCACACTGTTCATCTGTCGACATGAGTACACAGCATGTATTTCTGAATACATGGCGTGTATTGTCACTCAACTGGTGGCTACTTCCACCACCTTACTGTTCACCCACCAACTGATTACACGACGTGTAAATACTACGTACACGGCGTGTAGTCAGTTTTTACACCCTTCATCACTGGAAATCCTACACGCCCTATGTACTCTTCCCACACGGCCAAAGTACATGGAGTGTGGAAAATTACCTGGTGTGTACCCACAAAATTTGGGATTTTTTCCCATTTTCCTTATTTTATCAAAAATACTAAAGGAAAAAAGGAAAGGAAGAAAACTATACCTCAAGAATAAGAAATGATTTCTTACAAACTTCCCCCCTTAAATCAATTCGTCCCCAAATTTCCCTTCCAAGGGTGGTGAAGATAAAACTCCAAACAACTCTATCCACTGAGCATGTACGTCGGTCTCCCACTCCCAGGTTTCGTCCTGCACTCATCCATGCTGCCATAGCACCCGTACGAGAGGAAATGACTAGACTTAGAGAACCTTTGTGCTCCTATCAACAATATGAATTAGATGCTCCTCGAAGGACGCATCAACTTGAAGCTCAACCTCCTCAGGCTGAAAAACCTGAGATGGTTCTGAGTGATAACGGCGTAGCTGAGATACATAGAAGATGTTGTGCATGGCCCGGTACCTCTGTGGTAACTGCAACTGATAGGCAACCGGCCCGACTCTCTCCAGAATCTCAAACTTCCCCACATACCTCGGTGAAAGTTTACCCTGTCTCCTAATCCTCTTGTGTCCCAACCTCAGTGAAACTCACAATAAAACCTGATCCCTGACCATGAACTCCAAGGGTCATCTGCGGCAATCAGCATAAGATTTCTGATGAGACTGTGTAGTAGCCATCCACTTCCAAATCAACTGGACCTACTCTGAAGTCTCCTGCAAGAGATGTGGTCCTAGTAAAGATGCCTCACCTGCCTCCAACCAGCATAACGGTGATCAGCATGGCCTACCATATAAATCCTCGTAGGGTGTCATCTCAATAGTTTCCTAAAAAATGTTATTCTAGGAAAAATCGACCAGGGGTATGTGCTTCTCCCAAGATCCCCCAAAGTATAGGATGCATGCATGTAGCATGTCCTCTAGCACCTGTATCGTATACTCTGACTGGTCATCGGTCTGAGGGTGGTAAGTTGTGCTCATAAGCACCTGTGTACCTAGTGCCCTCTGAAAACTCTGCCAGAAACGAGACCTAAAATAGGCATCAATATCTGAAACGATAGAATGATGGACCCTATGAAGATGTACTACCTCTCGAATATACAACTTCCTAATCTCGTCAACACTGAAGGTATCCTTGATCGGAAAAAAGTGATCTACCTTTTCGAGTCTATCCACAACAACCCATACGACATCATTGCCTCGAGGTGACCTCAGCAACCCGGTCACAAAGTCCATCACGACATCATCCCATTTCCACTCCATAATGGGTAACTGTTGTAATAGTCCAGTTGGCCTCTAATGCTCCACCTTCACCGATTGATAGGTGGAACATCTCGTAACAAAACCAGCTACCTCTCATTTCATACCTAGCCACCAATACTGATGTCTCAAGTCACGGTACATCTTGGTGACTCCAGGGTGAACTTCCCAAGTTGAAGCATGAAACTCTCAAATCAACTCCTCGTGTATATCCCCTAGAACCCACACTCGTCCATGGATAAGTAGTACCTCATCATCACCTATCATCCAATCAGGAGGAGGGTCCCCACTTTCCACTGACTCTCGTAGAACTAGGCCTTCTAAATTTGATAGTTTTCTCATACTCACTCTATCAAGGAGGGTAGAAGTCAAAGATAAAGAAGAAAGATAGGCTCTCCCCTGACTGTTGTGCACCTCCAAATGCATCTCAGAGGACAAATCCATAAGCTGCCACTCACCACTGGCCTCCTGCACTTCCTGTATCTGAGTCCTTCTACTCAGTGGATCAGCTACTGTATTACCCATACCAGGTGTATAGGCAAGCTCAAAGTCGAAGGATTGAAGGTATTAAACCCACCTTTGCTGTCTCAAATTCAGGTCAGTATAGGTAAAGAAGTACTTGAGACTTTTGTGGTTCGTAAACACCACAAAATTCTCTCCCAAGAGATAATGTATCCAACAGCTTAATGCATGAACAACTGCAGCCAACTCGAGATCATGTGTCGGGTAATTCATCTCATGTGGCCTCAACTGTCGAGACCCATATGCAACTACTCGATCGCCCTGCATCAACACTGCACCCAACCCAATACCTGATGCATCACAAAAAACTGTATAGTTCTTCCCTTGTTCTGGAAGTATCAAGACTGGTGCTGATGTAAACCTTACCTTCAACTCCTGAAGGTTGTCTCGCAAGATTCTGACCAAAGAAAATTTACACCCTTCTTAGTAAAAGCTGTCAACGATGCTACTAAGTGGGATAAGTCCTGTATAAAGCACCTGTAGTAACCATCCATCCCCAAGAAACTTTGTATCTCAAACACATTCTTAGGATGCTCCTAGGAAACTACTGCTCTCACTTTCTCTGGGTCCACTGAAACTCCTGACTCTGAGATAATATGACCCAAGAAGTGTATCTGGTTTATCCAAAAGTGGAACTTTGAGAGCTTAGAATATATATGATGCTCTCTCGGTGTACTTAGAATGATCTCAAGATGGATATCATGTTCATGTCGAGTGTGAGAGTACACTAAGATATCATCCATGAAGACTACCAAAAAAGAATCCAAATAAGGGTGGAACACTTTATTCATCAAATCCATGAAAACTTTTGGCGCATTCGTGAGTCTAAACGGCATAACCAAGTACTCATATAGACCATATATGCTCCGAAAAGTTGTAAGGTGTATGTTTGTTGGTCTAACATGTAACTGATGATATCTAGATCTCATGTCAATCTTCGAGAAAACTTGTTCTCCTCTAAGTTGATCAAAAATATCATCAATCCTTGGAAAGGGATATCAGTTCTTGACCATCAACTAGTTTAGCTTCTGATAATCCACACAAAGTCTGAGGGTACTGTCCGCCTTCTTAGAAAACAGGACAGTCAAACCCCAAGTAGAAGTATTGGTTCAAATGAAACCCTTTGACTGTAAATCCTCCAACTGCCTCTTGAGCTCCTGCAACTCTGGTGTAACCATCCTATAAGGAGGAATGGAAACTGGTGCTGCCCCTGGCATAAGCTCAATAGAGAAATCCACCTCTCACTAAGGAGGTAGTCCTGAGAAGTCATCCTGGAATACATCCCTAAAACAATCAACTACTGGAGGTAAATACTTCTGAAAAGTTCCCTGGTCATACAGATATAAACTCGAAATATGGGCTGTCACCCCACCACGCCCATGATGCTTGGGTCCAGCTCGACTCACCTGGACATCCCATTCACCCTTGTATAGAAACTCTCTACCCTCTGGTGATTTGAAACTCACCCTGTGATGATATCAATCTATAAAGGCTCGAAAGGGTACCAACCAGTTCATCTCGAGAATGACGTCATAGCTCGTTATCTCTAATACATAGAGGTTCCATATAAAGTGACACCCACCAACCTCTAGGGGTTATTCCCTACACTAACACACACCATCTGTTCTAGTCCCCAATGGAGTGTCTAGTGTCATAACATCAGAAGAAGAAGAAACACATATCCCAAGGATCTCCACAATGGGCACAGATATAAAGCTATGAGTAGCACCCGTATCAAAAAGTACTGAAGATAAAATAGAAGCAACTATAATAGTACCTATGATAGTGGAAGGTCTGGGATCCTAATCATGTTGGGTATGTTGCACTGCATATGCCTACCTAGTGTCGTGGCCCTACGACACAACCTGACTACCCTAAGCTGACCCGCCCTGTTTTCTCTGAGATTCTGGTGTCTAGCTACCACGGCCAAGCCCACCACCTCTGCCTGTACGTCCCGACATATCCCAATTTCCTGACGGATAATAAGCTTCTATCCCTTCTCCTACTTGCAGAGTCTGCACAGAACCACTCTCACTAGCCACTGGTGGAAATGCTCCGCAAAAACGTTGGAGATGACCCATCTTGCCACAAGCACGACACTCCACTGGGTCACGTGGACATTGAGTTCTTTTGTTCCCCCCTTTACCACACTGGTATCACATGACCTGGCCACCTAAAGAGTTCTTCTGAATAGTACTACCACCGTGATAAAAATTCATTTGCCTCTTCCTCTTATCAGTAGAAATAGTACCAGAAACTGGTGTCGAGCCACCCTAGCCTGCACCACTAGCTTCCCACAAGTTCCTCTCAGTAATCAGTGCCTGGTTCACAATATCATGCACTGTAGGAAACCTGAAAACATTCACCAGTTCTCAGATGTCATATCGAAGACCATCCTTAAAGCATCGAGCCCTCAACGCCTCATCTCCCACCAGAATCAGTGAAAAGCGTTGTAGCTCGGTTAAGCAGGCAGAATAGTCTCTCACTAACAAAGATCCCTACTGTAGATTCATGAACTCTCGAGCTCGATATGCTCTCAGCATCTCTGGGAAGAAAAATTCATAGAAGACTGCCTAAAAATATTATCACACCATGTCTCTGTCATGCTTAGTCTGGGTGGTAACATCCCACCACCTCTTGGTGGAATCACGCAGCATGTATGTAGCGAGCTTGACCCTCCACCATGGAGGCGTCTCTAGATGTTCAAAAATAGTCTGCATAGAATCCATCCAAGACTCCACAGCCTGTGGTCTTCCATCCCCTAAAAACATAGGTGGATGCTTCTACTAGAATATACGGGTCAGCTCTGCCATAGATGTATCAGCTGGCGGTGCTCCATGGAAGGTTTTCATAAACCACATGAAGCCTTCACGGAACTGCGTCTCTATGCATATGTCCAGTATAATGGCTGGTGATGCATCTGGCTCTGCTGGAGGATCCATTGGTAGCCCATGGACTACCATCTCTAGAGTATACTTGTTACCTCTCTCCTGGAAAACAACTCAAGGTTGTCTCAGTGGCATGACTCTTCAAGGTCAAACACACGCCTTTAGATCAAGATTATCAAGGACTAAGAACTGAAAGCGTAAGGAGGGAACAACGAAAAGAAAAATTCAAGTTTTACAAAACAAGACTACACGACATGTATAATAACTACATGATGTGTTTCTTCAAGTCTTTCACATGGGCGTGTACTCTGCCAAAACTGGTTGTGTAACACCCCAATACACGGCGTGTTGTCCACACACACGGCGTGTACTTGAATTTTCTTCCCCTACCTGAGTCCTTATACACAGCTTAGCCACACAGATCTCCTTTAAATGAAACTACACAGCGTGTATAATATCTACACGGCGTGTACTGCTTAGATTCCTACTGCCTGTGTTGTTAGAGACACGGCTGGCTACTCGGCTGACACTACACGGCGTGTTACACCCGCACATGGCGTGTACACCACCCTATTTCCACAGCCACACAACCAAGTCAACACGGTTTTTCATCGGTCAAGACTACATGGCGTGTCCCTCAGGTACATAGCGTGTATGAGACGAGCTTCACCGACCCGTGTTGTTAGAGACATGGCCAGACACACTGCTCACACTACACGGCATGTTCCAGATGGACACGGCATGTACAAGAAAGGATTACACCGACCTGTGTTGTTAGTTACACGGCCAGATTCCCAAGTTACACTACACGGCGTGTTCGGCATTGACATGGTGTGTATAAACGAAGATTTCCTCCATCCGTGTTGTTAGTTACACGGGCGAACCCAGGGTCAACATGCACGGCGTGTACAACCAGTACATAGCGTGTACCCGTAGAGTTTTTTCCAACCCTATGTTTCTTCCTTCACGGCTTGTGACATGGTTTGGAACTACACGGCGTGTACATACGGTACATGGCATGTACTTAATTTTTCTCATTTCTTCCCAAACAGAAGAGTAAACGAGGTGTATTCAAAACTATATGGCATGTATTCTGGGTTTTCCAGACAGTAAGCCTTAGAAACTACTTTCGAGCCCAGAAAAACACTGAAACCAACACCTAAGTTCCAAATTCTGATTCGTGAGGGCCCATACTCCCTGCAAATCAAAGTTTGTAGTCTTATGCATGTTATAACAAAGTAAACAAGTCGATGATCCACCAAATTCCAGTTGATAAGGGCCCATACTCCTCAAAAAACAAAGTTTGGTGTTCATTTACATAACCTCACATAATAATACCCTATCAAATAGCAGGTATTTTATCAAGGCATCTTTCACAACAGCATGAATTTTTCTAGAACAACATTTATCGCGTCAACATGTAATTTATAATGCACCTATATGGCATGGAAACTATGCATAGTATGTGATTCTAATATGTGCCTAAATGATGCCTGAGATGGTATACCCTCATATCATCGGTTTGTAACTAAATAGAACCCAGGTATAAAATTATAAATTTCACACAACAAGTGCATCACCCAATGGTGAAAATCATATCAATTGTAATAATCATAAATAGAAAATCACAATTTACTTCAAGGTAATCCGGACTTTACCTGTACACGAGGTAGCTAATCCCAAGCACAGTTATTACTAAATCCCTTAGAAATCTATCTTTTTCCATTGTCTCCAAATAATAAAATAAGTCATAGAAAAGAAAATCCCTCTGATACCACTTTGTAACATCTTGGATTCGGGTACCACACAACGGGTTCCCCGAACCTGGTTGGTCACATGACCTCAAGCACATTTCCCCAAACACCAGAGGCTGCTGACTAGCAGCGAGGGCCTGGGTCTGATAGTGGGGAAACTATGACCTCATTTGTCAAAGTGTATCACAGCATAAATAGATATCAATATACAAAATGCGGAAGCAGTAAACAATACCAATGCGGAAATGGACACAGTACGAAAATAAAGAAAAGACCAACAGTCATATATAATGATGCAATATGTCCCTAAGTCTGAGAAAGCATCTAGAACAGGATACACTGCAATCTAAAACAATATAGTACAAGGGATAAATACAGCAAAGCAAAATAAAGCAGCGCAGCAAGAACCCAGCAGCATCGCAAGCCTAAGCTTGGTCCCATACTCTCCTACTCCTCTGCAAAAATCAAGTACATGTATAGGGACTCTTGCCCTTATCTACACCTGAAGCAATATAATATATTTGGGCTGAAGACATGACCCAAACAGGGTGTGAGAAATAAATCTCAATAGGCAACCACCAAAGGCACGTGCCCAACTGTCAGTGAGTTTGTGCAACAGTAGTGTGCAGTATTGAAATGTAGTAAACCAGGAAGTACTAAAAGGTAAACATTCCTACTAGTTCCATTTCCATTTTTAATAATTCAATATAATTGAATTATAAGTTCATGAGACTCAGCCTTAGCCAACAATCTTCTAAACAGTGCCACAGTAAAACTATAACGAGCTATCTAACAAGTACAAGGTAATACAATACCAAGCTTATGCTTTAGCTTGGTAGGTATAACATGTAAAATCAACACGGTGAATATGAAAAATAAATAGAGTCCTCAGACATGAAAAACCTTACCCTCAGTTAATCAGAATCGAAACCCACAGGTGACTGCCCACAGGCATAACGAATATTGCCAGCATGCGAACAAGGTGTCGCCCACAGGCACAGAAACTACCGCCCATAGGCATGAGAAAAGTTTCCCCCAGGCTAAAAGAAACACTTCCCTTAGGATATGCAAGTAACAGAGCTGATCCCAACATGTAAGCAAGCAATTTATATACAACTCCTCTCAAGTAAATTCAAAGCATTCTAAAATCAAGGTATACCCTCAAGCAACCTGTCCAAATGGCTAAACAAGTAAACGCACCCACGGGGTGGCCCTGGATCCAAGAAATGATCACAAACAGTAGTTTTAAATAATAATTAAATAACCTATGCAATTCTAGGTATTTAATTAAGCAAGGCCTCTTCCATACGACACCCCAAACATGGGCATGTAACACAATGGTACACAAAAACAACATGACAGTTGGAATTTAACATCAGACCACCTACCTTGATCTCCTCTGATCATTATATGTGAACGATGCCTTCCAAAACATCCAAGAAAAACGTAGATCTGGGATAGAAGATTCCCCATTCAAACGTAAATAACTTTCTTTCAGAAAATAATTAGAAGTAAAGGTTAAGTAAGAGCGAAGAACTCAATTGCACGGTTCAATCGAGACCGTCAGTGAAGGAAACCGAGTCCTGGTGTATGATCGGGAGCTTCTACAAGGTCTGGCCTCCTCTCATAAGCTCCTCTGGAATTATAAGCATCCCCTACCAATAGAGGAGTCTACTGCCCATTTTAAGTGAAAAAAACAAACTACACAGTGTGTACTCTCAAGTACACGACATATACTTTTCATTTTGTAATTGTTCTGCTGGAGGATACTTTTCACCGCCGCACTATTCATCTGTAAACATGAGTACACAACGTGTATTTCCGAATACACGGCGTGTACTATAGCTCAGCCGGTAGCTACTTCCACTGCCTTACTGTTCACCTACCGATTGATTACACGACGTGTAAATACTAAGTACACGGCGTGTAGTCAGTTTTTACACCCTTCATCGCTGGCAGTCCTACATGCCCTATATACTCTTCCCACACGTCCAAAGTACACTGAGTGTGCAACATTACACGGCGTGTACCCACAAAATTTGGGATTTTCCCCCATTTTTTTATTTTATCAAAAATACTAAAGTAAAAAATGAAAAGAAGAAACTCGTATCTCAAGAATAAGAACCGGGTTCTTACAGTTTCTTGCAAGGAAACTTGATGATGAGATGGTGAGTTGTGTTTAGAACCATTTAAGCACATCGTGACTCAGACATGGAATTCAGTGGGCATTTCTGAATGATCAAGGGTACCCTTGAGATTTAAGGTAATGTGATCAAGTCCTTAAATAAGGTGTTGACTATTAAGATGGAAATATTTTAAATATGTTATCCTGGAATGGTTCAATTATAGTTTTCATATGTGAGATGATGAAATGAGATAGGACCACTTTGTCTACATTGTATTATGTGTGACAGTTGTATTTTAGGTTATGACCCCAAAATTTGAACTGTTGGGACTGGGTGAATGGTAATAGTTGGATTTTAAATGTAGGTATTAGGTTTCATGCAGCACCACTGTATAAGTATGTATCGAGTAGGCTAGAGTGAGAGCTCCCCTAAATAAAGCAAGTAGAGATCAGGTGTTTTATCACTCAACTAGCGGCGATGTTTAGTAGTGTAATGCTCGTGGTTCGGTGATAAGGAAATTCATATAGTGGGGAGCCACCATGGATTAAGAAAGCATGTGACACTTGATTTAAGTAGTTTCACAATGTTTTGGATGGTACTCATTGTATGGTTGTGGTAAAATGGATGGTTGTTGGTCATGTTTTTTCCATGTAGGATTGAGACCACTGAGTTGGGGGTGAATTGGTGGATCCTTTTCTTTTTATAAGAAAGTTTCTTAACATATTTAGTAAACTTTCTTAACCTATGAAACTTGTTAGAGTTATGATCCACTCAAATATATCATCTCAACCTTACCTTTCATATGCAACAAATATAAAGATAAGGGAACACATGATATTTACAAGGTTTGGTACAAAGACCCACTTCTTTCCATGTTGGATAGTCCCACCAACATGGATTCATTTACTATCTTCTTTACAAATACAAAGGCACAAGCAATGAACAATTCTACAATACTAGTAGAAAATTTCCTGCTATAATTAGTTATACCCACTCAAATAACCTTTTAAGTATCCAATTTCCCGTAACTATTTATACACCCCAGAAAATGAACAAGCTTGTTCAGAAACTGGTAAGTATCCACAGTTACAATCCTAACAAATAATCTTTTTTAGTAACTGGTAAGTATCTATAGTTACAAGCTTCACTTTACTTATTTTTTGATCCACTTCAGAAATTATTCACTTCTTCCGCAATTAATATGAATTAAAATTCACTTATGTACAATCTTCAAGAAATTAAATAATTCTCTAAGGAACTTGTTAGTCATGAAACTTCTTCCAGAAACTCTATTTGAAAAACTTCCTCATCAAAAGTTAGTCTGATGTGGCTCAGTCTAGTAACCTCTATCCAATGGGATTCATCCAATTGGCCTCAGTTTGATTATCCTTCTGATCTTCCTTATTCAATTAATTAGAAACTCAATTCTCATCTCACAATTCTTCTATTTGATAAGACTCGGTTCGATAGAGCTCTATCTGATGGATCTGGATCTGATGGAACTTACTTCGATGGATTAATTCTAATGAATCTAGTTCTAATGGACCCTCCTCATCTTCAACCACAAAAAAAAGTCTGGTTTGAATCTCAATACCTAACAAAAGTATCATGGTGTCATCTCTCATCACATGTAAACAATTCAAGTTTGTTAAAGTAAGAACTATGATCTCATTTTATAGGCATCCCAGAATATCAAAGTTGGGAAAACTAATTTCACTTCCTGCTCAATGAAATTCACAAATCCCAAATTTCACATTAATTTAAGTATTCATATTTTACTTCTTCAACTCTTCTCAATACTTTTGTGGCCTTCTCTAATCTTATAAAAACTTAAACCATCTTCAATATTTCTAACCATTCTTCAGTTTGATACATAATCCATTTCGATACATTTCTTCTTAAAAATGAAAACATGTGTATAATTTAAAACTCATTATTACAATGCTCTGTATCAAATGAAACTTTGAAACCATTCTACCATAAACATTATTGTAAATTTTGTAGTGTTAAAAACCCCCTTTGACAATACTTTGTAAGTAAGACCCTCTTTGACAACAAATATGAAATATCTTCAAAGTATTTCTCCTTTTCTTCAATTCCTTAGAATCATTGTATGAATCCAATTACAACTTAAATCTCCCCTAGAATCAATGTATGTGTTATACTGATGGATCGACACCACTTCATGTCTAATAACTCTTAACTGTATTATAGAACAATACAACTTGATAAAACTGGTTGACTATATTATTGATTATCATCTAGTTGATTAGTCTCTAAATCATTATAATGGATTATAATTTACAACAATTAAAACTTTCTTACACATTATACCTCTAATAAAAATCTAAATCTGATACAAAAAGGATAACAACAATATAAAATGAATCGATTTCAGAATCCCATCTGATGGATCTATGGAATACTATATCTGATGAACCAGTATCTCTAGTGGATTCCTTCTTTTTGATTCATTGTACTGATGAGTTGTTATCAAAACTTCTCATTCTTCCTTCTCAAATCATATATGTATTTCTAATAGAAACTAAATATGATATATCATCTTATGTATCTCCTACCAATAATATCTTCTATATCTTTCTTTAACACATCTTGGATCACAAGTATATCAGATTACTTCTGATGTTGACAACTAAACAAACAATAAATCATCTTCATATTTACATTAGAAAGTTATATGACTTCCCATCTTTCCAGTGCCTCATGTCTTTCGAACCAAGACTCATTCTAATGGCCTCAATTTGTTGAATCGTGCGGATGGGATGAGTTTTATTCCTCATACTGATGGTTTGGGTCTGAATTTTTGTGTTTCCTTTTGTGTTTACATCAAATTTACTGTGTTCAATGCATCTTCCAGTTTAGTGTGATGGGGTGTGTTTGGAAACCAAAACTCCAAATTTTCTAAACTTCAACCATATATCATCTATTGATAAAAAATACAACCAAAACTCAACTTGGGACAAATAATATCCTCCTTTGTGTTTATTTTAAATACCTACTTCAAAACAACACCACTTTTTGTTTTCTTTTCTCTCTTTTTATTCTCCCCCTATCCATCCAAATATTTTTTCCATTTTTTTATTAAACCACTTTATGGGTGAGTGGTAACCTCACAATCCTGAATAAAAAATTTCAAAACACCACAACACATTAACGGCATATAGGCTTCAAAATCTAACCTAGTTGGTCAAAATTCAAATTCAAATTTCAAAATAAGAACAGAACACGGCATTCAAAGAAGCCACCTATCAACACCTCAGGATGTGAACTGCCTCGATCCACATCCCCAAATCGCAATATGATTCACAATCATTCCTCCATCGTAATCGGCATCATCGATGAACAGATACCATCAGAACAACACACATAGTCATTGGAAAAATTGAAAAACCTTCAAAATGAGTATGGGGGACAACCTGAGATCATCGTTCATGCTAGTGGGAGTGAAACAATATCCCATGAACTAGTAAATAGTTCATTAGAAGACTAAAAACATACAAAATCAACATCACTAAGGACTGAAAGCTCCTGGAACACCTACGACCACTCAAACTCACCTCCCAAGACACCTTGAAAGCCACCACACAGATCTGACTGGGAGGATAGTGGTGAAATCCTAGAGCAAGAGAAGAGTAGGAATGTACACCGATGAGAAGAAACATCGACATTGGAAACTGTTGAAATTGTAAAGGATGATATCCATCAATAAAAACAAAACACAAAAATTTGAACAAAAATCATGACTGAAGAACAACACCATGATTGAAAGACCTCAAGAGAAAGAAAAGACCAAAATGCAACCAAAGAAGGAGACTGAAAACAAGAGTGTATAATCAAGGTTATCAATTTTTTCTATAACACAGCTTTCATGTAATTCCTTAACATGATTCTTTCAAAATTATCATATCTAGGGAAATTCTTGAGATGATTCGTTTAATATTAAAAGTAACCTACACCCATCTCAACAAACATATCATAAATTTCAGGTGTATAAACACAACTTTCTAAAAACTCGTATTTTGTAACCTCGTTACTTTATTTTTCAAGAATAATAAGAGACTCACAGATCATCTTTCTTATTTTAACTCCTTCAATTCCTTACAAGTTATTACAAATACAAATATTTTGGGAATAATAAGGAACCTTAGTAGTTTCTTAAAAGCATCTTTCAGATTTAGAGTCTTATCTCAGTCTTGCCTTTTAATTATTCTTCTTGGATTTTTCATTGGATGTATTTTATTCCTTTTTTAATCCTTCTTAGATTTTGTAATGAGTTTCTTTTCATCTATAAACTCTTCTAATAAGGATTTCAATTTCTTTTACCCTTTAGTGACAATTTTATTATAGTGGGTTTTTAACAACTCTTTCATTCCTTCTTATTGATTTGGAAGGATATTAAAACAAATTTTAGTAACATTACCTTCTTACTCATATCTCTTTCATATTTTATAAATTTTCAATCCATAATATATTGATATCATTTAATCAATTTTTCTCACATCCTCATAAATATTTTTCTTCCCCTTTGCTTCATATAATTTTTGTGCTTCTTATAACTTTCTATCCATGTCAACTTATTCTATCCAAATAACTAAGAACTATTTTTTCTTAGACTCAGCATGTTTTTTTCTCCACTTTCTTAACATGCTCAACTTTTATCATCTTATTGTTTTTCTTTTTTGATCCTTCAACATTATTTACCTTCTATGTTTTCCTTTTCGGTTCCACAAATCCTTTAGAAAGAAATTATCCACTTTTTTCATAATAAATCACCCTTGAATCATACTTGTTTCTTGGTAGATACATGTTATACCAACATGTGTAAGATCTGTGTCCAAAAATTCCACAACACCAATAGTGACCTATGAATCTTGATTTTACAAACTGATAGTTAACTTGTTTAAAACAATGTTGTTATTATTTATTTAAAAACTTTGGACCACTTTTATCAGGGATATTCTTTACGTAAGAATTATTTTATTTTTTGGCAAAAGATATTTTCTCACAAACCTACTTTTTTAAACCTTTCTTTTTACCCTCTTTAGAAGTTTCACTTTTAACATTAACTTCCATGGTGAAGTTTTCTCTCATATTTATTATCTCACTTTGTGTTGTAAAAATAATTGATTATATTTCTAACAAATCCTCTTCTTTCTCATCTAGAATAACTTTTAGAACATCTATTATCTTTTTGGATTCAGCTACCTCTAAATTGTTCTTCTTATTTTCTTCAACAAGTGCAGATTCTTTCATGTTGAGGTTATCATTTCTAGTTGATCTTTCTTCATAAATTTTTATATTTCTTTAAAGCTCTCCAATATTCATATTCTAATATCTAATAAAATTGATATTTTTCTCCTCTTTATTCATGTAATCATTATTCTCAAAATACATATCTTTAACATATTTTTACAACTTTCTTCTTTATTTATTGAGTTGAGTATTCTTATCAATTGATTTTTATAAAAAAAAATTAAGAATCCACTACATTTCTATAATATTTTCACCATCATCATTGTTTTTAGAATAATTACTTCTATTTATAACTTGATCAATTAAGTTGAGTTGACGATCTGATTCATCACTAGGTAAGGAATCATCCTTCATTCTTCTACTTAGATAAATTTTCTTCTCATTATCATAAGTAAATATTTATTTATATTTATTATACTTTTTTTCTTATATTTATCATTATATTCCTTGAATTCATACTCTTAAACTTTATTCCTCAGACAATTTTGTGCAAAATGTCATTTCCCTTCACAATTCCAACATTTTAAAGTCTTAATTTTTCACATTCCTTTATTGTATTTCTTAGAAAGGAGGGAAACAATTGTGTTGAAATCTTCAACTTCTTCCTTTACTTCTAAATCACCTAATTCTTCTTTAACTTATTTTTCTTTTTTCCCTTTTAAAAAATCTTTAAAATCCATTTATCTATTATCTTTTTTCTTAAAAGTAGGATCCTTTCTCATTTCATATGCCACAAGGATATTCTGAAGTTCATCCGAAGATAAATCTTTATGATCTTCCAAATCTGAAACTTTGGAAACAAATATATCTAAAAATTTTCTCATGAGTTTCTTAATAATTGTATAATCTTCCATCTTCTCACCAAAACTTCTGATGTTACTCACAATTTCATTTACTCTTGTAAAGTAACTATCAATACTTTCATCATCAGTCATTTTTATATCTTTAAATCTACTTCTCTATATTTTTAACTTGGATTCCTTAACTTTCTCATTCCCTTTATAGCTACTTCTCAAATTATCCAACATTTTCATAGATGTTGTAAACCCCATAATATTTTCATAAAAATTATCAGTGAGAGCCATCAACAAAGAATTATGATCCTTTCTAGAATCTATTATATTTCTCTTATATACAGCTATCATAGTAGCCTCATTAATGGGAAGAAATACCACTATTGATGTATCTATAACTTTAAGTATAAGATAAATAAGATAGTTTAATATCCTATTCTTCCAACTATGATAGTTCTTTCGATAAAAAATATAAACACCCCTATTTTTCACTGAATTTAAATTTTCCATTCTCAGAGATGGATCTTTTAAAGAGAACCTAGCCTCTGATACCAATTGTTGTTCCCAGGTAGGATTGATACCACTATGAGGTGGGTGAATCAATTGCTCTTTTTATTTTTATAATAAAGTTTCTTAACTTATTTAGTAATCTTTCTTAACCTCTAAAACTTTTTAGAGTTATGATTCACTCAAATATAAATTATTAACCTTACCTTTCATATGCAAAAAATATAAAATAGAAGTTATCACATGATATTTACAAGGTTCAATACAAATACCTACTTCTTTCCATGTTGGATACTTGATCGCACCGTGATTCATTGTTTCATTTTCACCCTTACACCATTGTGCTAAACTTGTTTTATATTGAAAATTATAAAAATAATAATAAATTACATTCCATGTTTAAATCATTTATTTTTTATTTATCACTTTTAAAAAGGTAAATGTTACTTGTTTTGATGATTCCATTGTAGGAGGAGGTGATTTGGAGGGCCCATTATGATGTCCAAGAAAAATGGGCCAAACTGCTCATGATCCATGCACACCAGTGGACTCATCCGCACACTTATACTGAAAAATGAATCAAAATAGTTTGAAATTTTTTGGTATGTTTCAAAATTCATTGGGATACATTTCATCTGAATTAACCCAAGACTTATTCGGCCATCTGGTGGCCCAACCGACTTAATCTATCCATCACACTGAATCTGCACAAAGTCAAAAGTGGTGTGTTGTGATATGTCCATATCTTAGGCTCTAGTTGTCCAAATGGTTCTAAACTTTCATTGGAGACATATAAGAAGTTGGGAAACATGTTTCTAGTTTTTTTCAAAGTGATATTCTACTTTCAAGATGTCTAAAACCATGGTCTAATTGGTTTTACACGATCTGTGTGCCCAAACCCACCTTCTACTTTTTCTATAAAATGGAAGCTTGGTCTCATCATTTGGAAGTTAGTAAAATGAGTTTAAGTGATGAAAATTTAGAGTTCCATAGGATTCCCCTCCTCATACTAGAAGTTCTAGAGTCCCCTTTCCTCGTAGTGGGGTCAAGGATGAAGAAGGAGTTCCACCCTAGCTTCCTCCTCCCGGTGTCGAGCTAAATGGTGGATGATTATTTTGAGGGAGCTGCACATACTTGGGAGGGAGTTTCAACACTTGATATTATACTGGTATTCTATAATTTGTGTGATAATTATTTCAATTATGTTTAAATTTGATGCACTTCTCCTCTGAATACATTTCTTTCATTATAATTAAGTGAAACACATTTTATCTCAACACCGATTGGGTTGAGATTTCAAGTGGGAATCTTGAATTGTTCCGATTGGACAAGACAAGATTCTTATTTATCTCACAAATATATAAGATTTTAGTATGCTTTGGTAGCCTTTATTTTTTATATTTGATACCCAAACCTTGACAACACGATTTTTGTGTCAAGGGGTGGTACTTTGAGCATCATTTTAAGAGGCAAGAGGAAAGTCAGGATCTTGACAACCCTCAACCAAAGAGTTCCATTAAACCATGTGTATCTTTTCAGAATGATGAACTCACCAAGATGTGTAGTGAACTTGAAATGATCTCCTTATCTCATAATTCTAAAACACCAACTTTATTTATCAACTATTAAAGTCTTTAAGTTAAGTTATTTTCTTAAAACTATTTTCAAATTCACCCCCTCTTTTAGTAATCTTTATTAAAAATACACACTATAAGCTACCAACGCTCCTTGAGAGACAACCTAGGGTCTTTCCTATACTAAAAAATCTTATTTAAATAATTATCAAGTTAACATGTCATGACAATGCGGTCAAATTTTGGCATCATTGTCAGGGAGCGCTTCGGTTTTTAGTGTGTATTTTTTATAAGATATTTGTAAATTTTGTGAATATTTATTTACCTTTTCAATCCTTTTGTGTTTTGATCTATTTGTTGTGTAGGTTTGGTGCATGACTCTTTCTAATCTGGGAGATTTACCTCCTTTCAAACCTAAACCAGAGAGGATCCTATGTCAGTGACACCGAGACATAGAAGAGAACCCTTCGAAGGAGGACACACAAAACATCGACACTCTTCTTGATTCTTCTTCTTCTTCTTCTAGAACCAACAACAAAACTGAAATAAAATTGCATAACATGGCTGAAAATAACTGAACATTAAAATAACAAATATCACCTGATGTTGATATCCAACCCACTTACATTCAAATGCAAGGCGAGGCACCCAATTTTGAACTAAAATCTGGTCTAATTCATTTATTACCAAGATTCCATGGAATTCTTGAAGAAGATCCATATAAACACTTAAAATAATTTCATACAGTGTGTTATACATTAAAACCTGCAAATGTGGATGAAGAACAAGTAAAGCTCAAATCATTCCCATTTTCATTATAAGGCACTGCAAAAGACTGGATTTACTATTTTAATTCACCAATTAGAGGCTGGGCAGACATAAAACTTATTTTTCTTTAAAAATATTTCCTAGCCTCTCGAACTACAACTATAAGGAAAGAAATTTGTGGAATAATGAAATCACAAGGGGAAACATTACATGAATATTGGGAATGCTTTAAAAAGTTATGTTCAAGTTTCCCACACCACCAAATAAGTGATCAACTTTTAATACAGTATTTTTATGAGGGTTTAATTCCAATTTATCGTAACATGATTGATGCTTTTGTATGTGGTGCACTAGTAGATAAAACCCCAATCAATTTAAGAACCCTGATTGAGAACATGGAGCAAAACACTCATCAATTCAGTACAAGGTCTAGCATACCCATTTGAGGTATCCATGAGGTGAAAAGTACTGAATTTGAGAAGAAGGTGGACAAAAAGTTTGAAGAGGTAAGTACCCTTTTATGACAACTCGCTCTCTCCCGAGGGAAATCTCAATCTCCTCCTCCCATCCATTTGTGGAATATGATCTTCTAAGACCCATTATTCTGAACAATTCCCCCAATTGAGAGAAACTTTTTAGAGTTGTGAGGAAATATTCCCAGGATTCCCCTATAACCAACCCTTTAGGAAAGAACCATACTATCTATCCAACCCTGGGTGGAAAGAAAACCAAGCTTATAGGAAATGGGGTATTCAAACCAGCCTCATCAACCATGGAACCAACAAGGTTAGAGTAGTCATCCACCACCACCACCCAGAAATCCTCAACCACCCCAAAGGCCTTTCCAACCACCCCCTACCAAACCTGAGCCTAGCCTAGAAGATATGATGAAACAAATGGCTACCAACAATCTCCAATTCTAACAACCCACCCAAGCTACCATAAAGGACCTCAAAACATAATTAGGCCAACTATCTAACTCGGCGGGGGAAATTCAAACTCATGGGTTGGGTAAACTACCCTCTCAACTAGTAGTTAAACTTAGGGATAAAGGAAATGTTAGTGTCATCACCCTTAGGAGTGGAACTCTTATTAAAATCCAAATGACCCCTCTAATAGATTCATCCCCTCCTGAGGAAACTACCATCCCAACCACTACTAAAAATGGTCCAAGAGAAGAAAATCCTTGTCCTGAGAGAAGTCCTTCTAAAGTAAAGAGTGTGTATGTCAATGAGTCTCTTATCCCAACCATTACTCATTAATTTCCCCAAAGGGGAACCCAACCAAGAAAACAAAAGGAAACTAATCTTGATAAGTAAATTTTGGAGACTTTCAAAAAAGTGCAGGTAAACATCCCCTTGATTGATATTGTGAATCAAATTCCATGATATGCTAAGTTTCTAAAGGAGATGTGTAAACACTGAAGGAAACTTCATGGAGATGAAAAGGTGAGCTTGGGGAGTAACGTATTAGCATTAATAGATTCATCACTTTCCACCAAGTGCAACGATCCTGGGACATTATCGATTCCATGCACCATAGGGGAGTATTCATTTTCCAATGTTGTTTATGATTTAGGTGATTCTATAAATGTGATGCCTCACTCCATTTAATTTACATTGCAGGTTAGGGAACTGAAGCCCACCGGAATTATTGTTCAACTAGATAACCAGAGTATTGCACACCCTTCTAGTGTGTTAGAGGATGTTCTTGTGAGGGTTCAAAATTTAATTTTTTCTGCTGATTTTTATATTCTTAAAATGGAAGATGATAGGATAAATGGACATGCCCCAATTATACTGGGGAGACCTTTCTTGAAAATAGCCAAAACCATAATTAATGTTTATAATGGAACATTATCTATGGAGTTTGGTGGTGAAATTGTCCACTTCAACATCCTTGATGCCATAAAGAACCCCTCATAAGAACATTCTTCTCTCTGTGTTAATTCTATAGATGTACTCCCTTCTATTGAAAAAACTTCATTTCATTCCCTTGATCCCCTTTCTGAGTTTTCATCCTTGATTGAAATTCCTGGTAATGAATCATGCATTGATTGTTGTAGTGGTTTAGAGAAATTTTATGCATGTCTGTTGATTGATGATTTCTTGAACATTGAGGATCCACTGACCATTAATGATACTTCTAAGATTGTAAAATCTCATTCCTCATCTGAGGATGATACCATTAAGTAGTTAGATGAGATTAGTGACCTATCACTTTCACACGCACTTCCATCAATCAAAAATCCACCTAAATTGGAACTGAAAGAACTATCTCAAGATTTAAAATATTCATATCTTGATAATGGAAACAGTTTTCCTATCATCATTACTATTTAACTCCCTCCTGAGCATGAATTTCAACTACTTGAACTTTTTAGGGAGTATAAAAAAACTTTGGTATGGACACTTGATGACATTCCTAGTGTGAGACCATCAATTTTCACACATCATATTTTATTAAATGGTGAGGATAAACTAGTGAGGCAGGCACAAATTTGACTGAACCCAAACCTCCTAGAAGTTATGAAAAAGTAGGTAACAAAATTATTGGCTACTGGAATCATTTACCCCACCTATGACAGCCAATGGGTCAGTCCCATTCAATTAGTTCCTAAAAAACTATCATTATAGTAATCAAAAATTAAAACAATGAATTGGTTCCAACTCATGTGTAGAATAGTTGGTGTGTCTGTATAGACTATCACCAACTAAACCAACACACTAGGAAGGACCATTTTCCATTACCATTCATTGACCAAATTCTTGAGAGGTAGCAGGGAAGTCCCATTACTATTTTCTTGATGGGTATTCTAGATATTTTAAAATCCATATTTCCCCTAAGGATCAGGAAAAGATGACCTTCACTTACCCCTATGGCACATTTTCATATAGGAGGATTTCATTTGGTCTGTGCAATGCTCCGGGTACTTTCCAGTGATGCATAGTTAGTATTTTTTGGATTACCTAGAGAATTTCATAGAGGGATTCATGGATGATTTCACTGATTATGGATCCTCTTTTGATTAATGTTTGAGTAGTCTTGCTTTATTCCTATGTCGCTATATTGAAAAGAATCTCGTATTAAATTATGAATAATGCTATTTCATGGTGATACAAGGTATAGTTTTGGGACATGTCATTTCTAGGGATGGTATCTAAGTAGATAAATCAAAAGTGGATGTCATTTCTTCCCTACCATTCCCCAAAAATGTATGAGATGTGCAGTCTTTCCTAGGTCATGTTGTATTTTACCGTCATTTCATTCATGACTTTAGTAAAATGCACTCCCCCTCTTCCTATTACTCCAAAAATAAAAAGAAGTTGTTTTTGATTAAGAATGTGAGGAATCTTTCAATAAGTTAAAATGGAGTCTCACATCACCCCCGGTAATCCAACCACCCCGGTGGGATTTACCATTCGAGCTCATGAGTGATACCTTTAACTATGCATTTGGGGTATTCTTGTCACAAATGGTGGATCGAGATCTACATGTCATTGTCTATGCCTCACATACATTAGACCATGCCCAATAAAACTACACCACAACTAAAAAATAATTTCTTTCCATTGTGTTTGCTTTGGATAAATTTAGGTCATATATTTTAGGGTCTAAAGTTATTGTGTTCTCAGACCATGCAGCCCTCTGGTATCTCCTTAAGAAACTGGAAGCCAAACCATGTCTCATTCACTAGATGCTCCTCCTTCAGGAATTAAATTTAGAAATTAGAGATAAAAAAGGATCAGAGAATGTGGTGTTTGACTATATCAGTAGTATTCACCCATCCTCAGACATTGACTCATCCCCCTATATTCCCATAAATGACATGTTTCCTGATGATCATCTGTACCAAGTGTAATATGTTATTACTTGGTATGTAGAATTTGTAAATTATTTTTTAGCATCTTGCATTCCTACTGATTTTAACAAAAACTAGGCTGACCATCTAAAACATGAGTCTCGTTGGTACATTTGGGATAACCCCTACCTTTGGTGCACCTACAATGATCAAGTCCTCAGGAATTGTGTTCCTGATAAAAAGTTTTAGTCCATCCTTAGGTTATGCCACACTCTTGCTTGTGGGGGCCACTTTGGTCTCCAACAGACTACTCGTAAGGTCCCCAATTCTGGTCTCTTTTGGCCCACATTTTTTCAGGATTCCCATGACTTGTATAAATCTTTTCCTCACTTTCAAATAATGGGGAATGTATCTAAAATAAATGAGATGCCACAAAAACCCTTTCTCTTCCATGACATTTTTTATATTTGGGGCATTGACTTTATGGGACCATTATCCAATTCATTTGGTAACCTATACATTCTATTGGCAGTGGATTATGATTCAAAATGGGTAGAGGCACGATCTACAAGGATTGATGATTCTAATGTAGTTTTAGAATGTTTGAGAACCCAAATCTTCTGTAGTTTTGGATTACCTAGGTTCATCAGCAGTGACCAAGGTTCTCATTTCTGCAACTGAATAATGAAATCACTTTTGCGTTAGTATGGGGTCGGTCATAGAGTGTCTATTGAATATCACCCACAAACCAATGGTCAAGTCGAAGTGTGAAATAGAGAGGTAAAACATATTCTTGAAAAAACGGTTCAAACCAATAGAAAAGATTGAATTCTTAGACTCGATGGGTCATTATGGTCTTATTGTACTGATTTCAAAACTCCCATTGGCATGTCACCATATTGGTTAGTGTTTTGAAAGAGTTGTCACCTCCTTATTGAGATTGAGAACTAGGCCTACTGGGCCATCAAAAAATGCAATTCTAATCTTTCTGGTGGAGGTGCTTAAAGGAATTTGCAGATTCATGAGCTGGAGGAAATTCAAAGAGATGAATATAAGACCTCTATAATTTATAAGGAGTGAACCAAGGCTACCCAAGACCATATCATCCTTCATCGTCAGTTCTACATTAGGAAGAAGGCCCTCCTTTTCAATGCAAGGCTGAAGTTGCATCTAGGTAAGATTCATTCCTGCTGGTTTGGACCATACACTGTTACTAACGTCTCTCTATTTGGTGTTGTCTAGGTTCAAAATGAAGAAACCAAGAAAACCTTCACTGTCAATGGGCAGTGGTTGAAGAACTTCCATGAATTCATTCTGGAATCCCCGTTTGAGGAACTCCGTGTTCAAGAAGAAATCGATGAATTAAACTCACCAGGATTTAACCTTACTTCCCACATTTTCTTTTATTATAGTGAGGACACTAGAAACATTAAGTATGGGGAGATGGGTATATTCCTGGGTTAGTTAGGAATTTTTATCATCTTTCTTCTTTTTATTTTTTTTAGCTTAATAAATTGTATTGTTACTTTCCCCCATTTCCCTCTCTCTTGCCTTTATGCCGGAATATTTTTTTATACCCACTTTATCATGGAAAATGATGCTCGTTTAATCATGGAAGTTATTGAAAATTCATGTGGAATATCTGTATTTCATGTTGTTTTAACATTCAAAAAAATTCTGATTAAATGTGCATTTTATCAAGAATTTAATACTATAGTGTAAATTTCTTTTGAAATTTGGTTATTTGTAGATGATATAAATGGTTTTATCATTTTGAAACCTTTGAGAAGTATGGTACCCTTTTGTGAATAGTTTAAAGGAAAATTATGTCACTTAATCTCTCCACAATTTTTTGCACCCAACCATGATCTGTGAAAATTTATTACTTAATGGAAGTTAAATATAAGTTAGGTTGATTTTTCTCTACTTTACAAAATCAGTTTTCTATACATTCGTTCCTTATCCAATCTATTTCATTACTATACCAGATTGACCTATGTGTGTATACCTATTATTCGACTATTGTATGCCCTCAAAAATTAAAATAAAAAAAAGGGTTGTATATTGGGTAGGTCAAAAATCACCCATCCTCGACCTTTTATCTTGTTATAAATATTACAATTGATGTTGTGAGGAGATCAAATATGGGTTGAGAGAAGAGTGTGAGATTTGTTGCAAGTTCAACTTTTGAAAAAAAAATGAGGGGAGTGATGAAATGTGAAACATATGGGGATATCTAGGTCAGGAGCTTATGGCTTGACTACTAGGAATTCTTATGTGAGTGGGTCTTGAAATTTTATTTCAAAGAATATGGGTCAAGTTTGGTGGAAAGGATCTTGTAAGTAGACATTTATTAAAATAACTTATATTTACTCAATAGAAAGTGGAAAGAATAGCATGAAATGGTTATCACACACACACATGGAGATTTGGTGTCATGATTAAATTTTTAATTATTTTCTTTTATTGGTATCATGCATCTCTTGGAATTCTATTTGTATACAATTTTTGAGACATCTTTTCAATGATCATTGAGAATAACTCCTCAGTGTGATTTTTTCTTTGATCACATTTCTATCAGGAATTAAATTTTCATTGAATGTTAAATATTTATAAAGTTGTAAATATCTGCATGAATATTTTCTGGAATTATGACTTTTCCCAGGAGTGAAAATGTTTAGGTGTGGGGGTGTGTTTGCACCATGATTCACTGTTTCATTTTTACCCTTACACCACTGTGCTAAACTTGTTTTATATAGAAAATTATAAAAATAATAACAAATTGTGTTCCATGTTTGAATAATTTATTTTGTGTTTATCACTTTTAAAAAGGGAAATGTTACTTGTTTTGATGATTCCATTATAGGAAGAGGTGATTTGGAGGGCCCATGATGATGTCCAAGAAAAATGGGCCAAACTGCACAGGATCCATGCTCACCAGTGGACTCATACGCACACTTATAATGAAAGGTGCATCCAAATGGGCGAAATTTTGTGGTCTGGTCCAAATTTCATTGGTATACATTTCATATGAAGGAATACAAGACTCATTCATCCATATGATGTCCCAACCGACATGATCTGTCCAACACACCAAATCTGCATGAAGTCAAAAGTGGTGTGTTATGATCTGTCCATATATTGGGATATAGTTTTCCAAATGGTACCAAACTTTCAGTGGAGATAGAAAAGAGGTGGGTAAACATGTTTTTAGTTTTTTCCAAAGAAATATTATACTTTTAAGTGGTTGAAAACCATGGGCCAAGTGGTTTTACACAATCTGTGTGCCCAAAACCACCTTCCACTTTACCTATAAAATGGAAGCTTGGGATCCTCATTTGGAAGTTCGGACAAAGAGTTAAGTGCTGAAAATTCGGAGTTCCAGAGGAGTCTTCTCCTCATCCTATAAGTTCTAGAGTCCCCTATCCTCATAGGGGGATCAAGGATGAAGAAGGAGTTCCACCTGAGCTTCCTCCTCCTCCTGATGTCGAGTTAAACAGTGGATGATCAATTAAAGGGAGCTACACATACTTGGGAGGGAGTTACGACACTTGATATTATACTGGTTTTCTATAATTTTTGTGATAAATATTTCACTTATGTTTAAATTTTATGCACTTCTCTTCTGAATACATTTCTTTCATTATAATTAAGTGAAACAATTTTTATCTCAACAACGATTGGGTTGAGATTTCAAGTGGGAATCTTTAATTGTTCCGATTGGACAAGAAAAGAGTCCTATTTATCTCACACATACATAATATTTCAGTATTCTTTGGTAGCCTTTATTTTATATGTTTGATACCCAAACCTTGAAAACATGATTATTGTGTCAATGGGTGGTACTTTGAGCATCATTTTAAGAGGCAAGAGGAAAGTCGAGATCTTGACAACCCTCAACCAAATGGTTCCATTAAACCATGTGTATTTTTTCAGAATGATGAAATCACCAATATGTGTAGTGAACTTGAAATGATCTATTTATCTCGTAATTATAAAACACCAACTTTATTTATCAACTATTAAAGTTTTTAATTTAAGTTATTTTCTTAAAATTGTTTTCAAATTCACCCCCTCTTTTAGTAATATTTATTAAAAAATACACACTATAATCTACCAATGATCCTTAAGAGACGCCTAGGGTCTTCCCTATACTGCAAAATCTTCTTTAAATAACTATCAATTTGATGTGTCATGATAATGTGGTCAATAGTATCAATAACGTGGATTCCTTTAATATCTTCTTCAAGAATACAAAGTTGCAAGAAGTGAATAATTCTACAATCCTAGTAGAAACTTTCCAGATATAGTTTTTTATACCCCCAACTAACCTTTTTAGTATCCACTTTCCCATAGCTAGTTATACACCCTAGTAAATGAACAAGACTATTTAGCAACTGGTAAGTATCCATAGTTATAGGCTTAATAAACAAGACTTTCAGTAACTAGTAAGTATCCATAGTTACAAGATTCACTTCCATTCTTTTTTGGTCCACTTCTAAAATTATTCACTTCCTCCATAAGTAATATGAATTAAACTTCACCTGTGTAAAATCTTCAAGAACATCAAAAATTCTCTGAGGAACTTGTTGGTCTTGAAACTTCTTCCAGAAACTCTATCTGTAAAACTTCCATAGAAAAAATTAGTTAGATATGGCTCAGTACGGTAACCTCTATCTAATGGGATCTATCTGATTAGCCTCAGTTTGATTCTCCTTCTGCACTTCCTTCTTCAATTGATTATAAACTCAATTGGTAGCTCACAATTATTTTTTCTTATGGGACTTGGTTTGATGGGGCTCACTCTGATGGATCTGGATCCGATGGAACATACTCTAATGGACTCGTTCTGATGAATCCAGTTCGGATGGTTCTTCTTCAGCTTCAACCTAAAACAAAACTCTGGTTGGGATCTCAATATATAAAAAAAAGTATCAGGGTGTCATCTCTCAACGCACATGAATAGTTAAAGTTCTCCAAAGTATGAATGTAATATGATCTCCTTTTATAGACATCCTAGAATGGAAAATGTAGGAAAACTAATTCCACTTCCCACTTAATGAAATTCACAAATCCCTAATTTCACATTCATTTAATTCTTCATATTTTACTTCTTTAACTCTTCTCAATACTTTTGGGGCCTTCTCGAAACATCTCAAATATTCTCAAAACATTATCTAGCTTCAAACTTTCTAACCATTATTCACTCTGATACATAAGACATTTCGATTCATTTCTTCATTACTATGAAAACATGTGTAAGATTGAAAACTCCTCATTATGATGATTTTTATAAAATAAAACTTTGAAACTATTCTTTCGTAAACATTATTGTAACTTTTATACCATTCAAAACATCCTTCAAAAATACTTTGGTAGCAAGCACCACTTTTACAAAACATCTGAGATATCTTCAAATTATTTCTCCTTTTCTTAAATTCCTCATATCAATTATGTAAATCCAATTTCGACTAAGATATCACTCTAAATTGATGTCTATGTCATATTGATGGATTGAGAATACTTCTTTTCTGATAACTCTTGACTCTATTATATAATAATATAACTTGATAAAAATGGTTGACTATATTGTTGATTATCATCCATTTGATCAGTCTCTGAATCCTTTTGATGGATTTTCATTTACAACAATTCAAAATTTCTTAAAAAGTATACCTCCAGTAAAACTCTTAATCCAATACATAAAGTATATCAATAATATAAAATTAATTAGTTTCAGAATCCCCTCTGATTGATCAGTGGTATACTATGTCCGATGAACTGACATCTCTAGTGGCTTCCTTCTTTCAAATTTATTGTATCGATGATTTGTTATCGTAACTTCTCATTATTCCTTATTAGAGTATATCTTCCTTTCTAACATAAATTGAATATGATATATTAGCTTTTGTATCCACTTCCAATCATATATTCTTCACCTTTTTTCACAAATATTAGATCATAAGTATATCATATTACTTAGGATATTTATAACTAAACAAATAACAAAGCATCACCAGATTTACATTGGAATGTTCTATGAATTCTCATCCTCCTAGAACCTTTGTCTTTCTATCCAAGCCTCGTTCTAATGGCCTAGATATATTGACTCATGTCGATGGGATGGGTTCCTCATACCGATGGTCTGGGTCTGAAGTTCTATGTTTCCTTTTGTGTTGTGCATCTGATTTAATATGTCTAGTGCATCTTCCTAATCATTATGATGGGGTTTATCTGGAAACCAAAACTCCACATGTTCTCAACATCAGCCATATATCATCTATTGACAACAAATACAGCCAAAACTCAACTTGGTCCTAATAGTTCTAACCTTGAAACATCACTTAAAGTCATGTGAGGACTTTAGTGAGCATGCGCAGATGATCACATGATGCCTTTGGGTTTTTTTCATTGTTATCAAGTGAGTTAATGGAACATAGACAGCTTAAGCTGATCATTTTGGCTAAGATCCATTGGTAATGGTCTAACTTCTTATCTTACACATAGTTTTGGGAGTAAGTATCTAATTTCTTGTAAGCCTATTGGGTATGGATAACCCATTCTAGACCCATGATATCTACCTATTGTTTGGACCAAGTTGGATGGAAGTTTTTTTTAGGAGCTAGAAGAAGTTTGTGTTGAATATTTTATCTATTGTTTTCAAGAAAATAAATCAATTCACTTTATAATGTTTTATTATTGAATGAAAATAATGAAAGGTTTCATCATAATCATAAGATCGGATGCAAAATTCTTAAAAAATTCCATCTATTTGTGAAGAGGTTTTCTAAGAGAAAAGGTTCATCAGACTCAGTTTGGGTCCAGAATGAAAGTTTCAATCATAATGAGGAATTTTATTGGATTATAAAAGTCTCTATACTACATCTGATAATACTTTTATGATCTTGGATTTCTCATAAATCATAAGTTTTCTTAGAAACTGGTGTTGGAGTCGTATGAAAGAAAGGTGTAGAACAAGTCCTTCCAATTAGTTTGAGGTTTGATTGGAAATAAGGAAGTACTAGAAGAATAGGAAGTTATAATACTTTACAATATAATTATGATGATGTTATGACAATCCATAATAGTCTCAAATTCATGAGGAAGTCATGATTACGAGCATAAGTTTTTGAAAGAATAAATTTTGAATATAAAGTATTCTGGTCTCAGTTCATCAGTGAGTGAATCACCAGACACAAATTGGTTTGAAGGTGGGGTAGTTGGAAATTGTTGAAGTTTAAGTTGCTAATATCAATTCATCAGATGTGATGTTCCACCAAAATATTGGATTAATCTTGATACTAATCCATCAAACACATTTATGGTTTCAAAAGTGAATCAGAGGTAGAAAATTTTGTTAAAGCAAATCAGTAAGTGGATATTGTTAAGACCGATGAGAAAGTAGAAGTTTTTGGGACCGATGAAAAATGGGATCAGAGATCAATCAACAATGTAGTTAATAATTTTCATAAAACATATCTTAGTTTTATTCAATTGGGTTAAGAGAAAAGGAATTTATTTTTCCTTAACAAGTGGGTTAAGAGAGAAAGAGGAACCATTGTATGTTTCACAAGTGGTTCAAGATTCATCAGACAATATGTGGTGTCAAATCATCAAAATGGAGTTGACACCAACCTATAGGAATGATATAGAGATTGATCCATCAGACATAGGCTGATACTGATAAATTTATTAGACACAGGATCATCGATCTGAAGAAAAGAAGAAAATGAGTTTTGTGTAAGTGCTTTTCAAAAGGAGGTTTAAAGATGGTTGAAGTGATACCAATAAGTGCTGATATATTTAGAAGTTGTGATGATATTTATGGAAGAATATTTTCAATGTTTTATGTTTACAAGTAGTCATAATATTGAAGAGTCTTTACTACTAATGTATTAGCTTGTGAGTCAAGAAAATCAGAATGACCATATGTTTCCATCATAATGAAGAAACATCGTAACAATAATTGGTATCATATTGAAGAATAGTTAGAAAGTTTAAAGCGAGATGAATATGTGGGAAGATTTTATAAGGTTTGAGAAAAATCAAGAAGACTTAAGAAATGATGAAGAAGTAAAATATATATTTTAAATGAAGGATAAATTCACATTTCGATAAATTTATTTAAGAGGGAAAACTTTTAAAATTCCTGCCTAAACCACTTTTGGAACACCTATAAAAGGAAGAGGATACATTGTACTTTCTAACTCATTAGAACACTATTTAGGTGAGAACAAAGAGAGATAAAGTTAGAAGTTTTAGTGGGAAGATGTTTCTAGATAGATTTTACTTGAGAAATTTTTTTAGATAGAAGAAAGTAAGTGGTCAAATTTTCTCAGATCAAATTGGGTCATTGGATTGAGCAATCAGACTGAGATTTCCAAACCAAGACAGAAGCAGTTCATAATTTTTTCAAAATTATTCTGTCAGATTTATATTTCTAAACTAAGAAATCAAACTGAAGAATCTTACTAAGCTATGAGACTCAATATTTTTATAAAGAAGTTCCTACCTGCTGCTAAGTAGGAAAGTGAATAATTGTTTTGATAGTTATCAAAAGTGAAAATTAATAAGGCAGTACAGTAACATGTTTGGAACTAACTAGTGAAAGTTTCATTACTTATTTAATAAAATTTTATCACATCATTTATGTTAGAATAAGCACATGCAATGTTGTATTGATCATAGTGACACACAAGTGTAAGGGTATATCCTACTTTTTGTATCCACATAAAACGATTGTTTTTTTGTGGATTGTGTGTTATTGGATTGTTTCCAAACCATTCCAAGGACATAGATACTCTTTTTGAGTAGTGAATCTTTTAAATACTTTTGTTCCTATAGATGTTTGATTATTTTGTTTTCAGAAAATTGATAAATCCTTAACAGGAAGTGAATATTGTTTCAAAATAAATTAAAATTAAAAGAAAAAGATATTACTGATTCACCCATATCCCTCTCAATGATACATTGATCCTGGATAGGCAATATCAATTGGTATTAGAGTGGTTTCCCTTCATTTACTCTTTAATGAAGTTTTTTTTAAGAGAAGTTGTGAATGAGAATCTAAATTATGTGAACAATAAGGGGATTTTGGTCTTTAATGGAAAGAACTAACATATCTGTAAAGATATAATGTTGTATTATCTTATGTCTCCTGGGTATGATGTTTTTTAAGTATATATAGATGGATTTCCTCCTACTGATAAAAAATTTTGTCTCCTATATTTATATAATAAGAATCTTGAGAATGAGGAAGAACATTTATAAAGGAAATCCAAAGATGAAGAAGGAAAATTTATAAATTTGGAGCCTGAAGTATGAAGAACTAAAAATGTGTGAGTATGAATATCCCTTCTGATTCCAAAGTTTCATCTTTGTAAGATATATATCTTAAAACTCCATGTCTAGACAATCTTTATAGTACTATCATCACTTATGAAATGATAAGGGAGAGAGTTATGAAAGTAAAAAAAATTTGATCATGAAATTTTCTTCAAGGATTCCAAGAAAGAAAAGTCTAAGAAGGTTCTTATAGAAGAAGAAGTTTTTAAATCTGAATCTGAAAATGAGGTATGTAACAATCGTGATGAATTCTTATCCTTTTTTTCTAAAAATGTTAAAATAGGTAAAGGAAAGTATAAAGGGAATATTCCCTTGAAATGTTTCGAATACAAAGCCCTTGGGAACTTTATTGTGAATTTTCTTAAGAGAGAGAATGAGGAAGGTAGTAAATAAAATGAAAGCAGGATAAAAATATCTTGGAAGAAATAGGATTATAATTCAAAATCTTATTCTAAGGGGAAAGATAATAAGTTATCTAAATACAAAAGGAGAATCTTTTTGTCTAGAGATGATGAAGAGGAATATAGTAAAGCTGAATCTAAAAAGTTTACAAAAGTTTCTAGAAAAAGTAATTATATTGAAAGAGTTAATCATGAAAATTTTGTAAGTAGTGGTTATGAAGAAGAAGAAGAAGAAGTGACTAAGATTGAATTTCATCTGAAGATATAATTGAAATAATGTATGAGAAATATTGTAATACTTGAAAAATAAATCAAGAAGTTGAAGAAGTAAATTCCTACAACAATTATTCAAGAAGTTCCACCTGAATAGAAATTTAAGTTACTTAAAGAAGTTTATTATTTGAAGAAGTCTCTTGAGAAAGAAAAGAATCAGAATTAACATCGTGAAGTTAAGTTGAAGGCAAAGGAAGTAGAGTTGGAACTTTTCCAACAAAAAGTTTCTAAATCAGAGTAGAGAGTTACATATTTCAAGAACTCTATCTCTGAAGTTGGTGAAGGTTATTTAAATGTTGTGTAAAGACTCGGAAATTCCGTGAATTTTTTTTTCATAAATACATGGGATTTTTACAAGTCTGAGAAAATTTATGGCGCTTGATTCCAAGACCCGGTGCGCCCAGAATCAATTTCTGAAGTTTTGTTTGGGTACGTTCAGTAAACATACGAGCGGGATTTTATAACTTTTGAATCGGTACTCGGAATTGAAATCTGAGGGCACTGTTGAACTCACAGCACCGATATTCTCTTAAGAGGACTTTCACCTCGATGGTAATCGGTTGAGAATGAAAGTTAGTTTTTTGGGGTTTTTAAATTAAATTAAATAAAAATAAGGTGATAACTTATTTTTATTTTGTGGTGGTTAAAACCTCCAAGAGAAGGTTAGTGGTGGGGCCACCACACCATAACCTCCCATGAGAGGTTATGGTGGTGGGCCCCACCCTCACATAACCTCCCTTTGGAGGATATCCTTGGTGGGGCCCACCCAAGCTTTAACCCCCCATTTATGTGGGAGAAAACTCTTCACCTTCCCCACCATTAAATTGAGCCAACCCATCTCATTTATTTTGTTAAGTTTTACAATTTAATTAAACTCCTTTTGAATCCATTTGAATTCTTTCCAACCATTAAAATAATAGATAGTCTATTATTTTTGGTTGGAAATTCATTTGGTGGATCATGAGAGAGGGATTGAAATAACTTGGGGAACTTTATCCTTCCAATGAAGAACGCCACTCACCACTAAAGAACGACGAACTCCTTCTTCAATCCTCAACTATTCCAAAAGAGAAGGAGTTGACCACGAAGAAAGATGTCTTCGACTTCGTCCCCTTCGAATGCTTATCTTCCAATGACAGATATCCTCTTCCTCTTCCGACATTGACGAATCGACACTTCCTTTCCGCGACTTCGTCAACGATCAACGTCATACGAGGTAGGGGATTTGAGTAGAATTTATTCTCGTTCTTCATCGTTTAATTTATGGTTTGAGAATTAGAGATTGATATCACTATAACAAGGAGGGATCAGACCACACGAACACGGCCCAACCCTCCCCCTTTGTTCAATCTCGCTTGATGATGGTGGTGGCAGCGCAACAACACCACCGAAAGAATGGACCGCGGTGGAGAAACACGACCGGTGTCGGGCCAACCACGAAGAAAACCGGCGGTGCAAGGGCCTCTGGGTCGCTGGAGAGGCGCGGTGTCGTCGCGCTACATAGGTGGAAGGGGAATGACTAGGAAAGCTGTGTCGGTCAGACGGTGAGTGTGGCGCCATCGCGCTGCGCGGAGGAGCCGGAGGCCACGGCCAGGTCGGGTCGTGGTAGAGGTGGCACGGCGCCGTCACGCCGCGCAGAGCAGGGGATCCACGGCCACGGAGGGCCATGACGGAGCAGGTGGAGTGGCTGGCCACTCGGCCAGCTAGGAGGGGTGGGACCTAGTGGGTCCCGCATGTACTGGACCGGCGCCACCTGGAACCGGTTTCGGCACACACCCGAATGGCAAATCCATTCGAAAAGACAGGGGCCACGCGCTTTCCCCCCTAGTTGCAGCTAAGGCCTACCCCCGCTGGGTCGTCGGGTTGCCAGGCCGACCAGGCTGTCGAGCCAACCGATCCGCCATTGGGTCGGGCCACTCCCTCAGGTCGGGTCGAACCCCAGTCCAGACTCGATTAGTCGAATACAACTTTTCACCCGTATCTTGGGTTATGGGTGTCCAAACGACAAACCTCCTACGATGATGGAAATCTTAGAGCAAGACAGATATTTTAGTATACCCCACTTGAGTTTTGGACATATTTGGTGTATGGTCAGGTTGGTTTGAACCTAAAAACCAACCGGGCCCCTGGAACGAAAATGCCAATAACTAACAGACCGGGCGTCCGATTGACGCGTCGTCTGTTGCGTTGAGATACCTATGACAAGGCAGACCTTTAAGATACTTCTACTTGGAACTTCATGACAGGTGGAGTATCTACATGTATCTCATGGAGCGGATCCTCTCGGAGACGAACGAGTAGAGTATGGAGACCTAGTAGCTGGCTGATACCTGCCGACTTATGACCTTTCGACTCAGAGTGTTTCGACTAGCCCAGTGGGGAGCGCCTCTGTGTGACGCAGCAGACCCACAGTGGGGATCACCTCTGTGTGATGTGGCAGACTCACGGTACTTGACAGGAGGAGTACCTCAGCGGTCTATGAGGTGGAGTGCCTCTGTGTGAGCGCGACAGACCCACAGTGGGGAGCACCTCTGTCTGACGCAGCAGACCCACGGTACTCGACAGGAGAAGTACCACAGCAGTCCAGGAAGGTGGGAAGCACCTTTGTGTGATGTGTTAGGCCCACTGTACTCTATAGAGGAGGAGTACACCATCAGTTGAGATTCTGATAGTTTGACTATGTATGTTACTTGCTACTACCCCAAGAATGAAATCCTGGTTTGAGCTGAGTCAATGACTTTTTTGTTTACCTCATGATTGAGATGGGTTACTAGATAACTTAGGTATATGTATGGGCATATACTTAAGTAAGGTTTATCCATTGATTCTTTACTTTTTGGTTATCCTTGTTGGATATTGTGAGACCTTGAGGGTCTCGGGGTCCCTATTGAGTATCGTTATACTCACCCCTGCACGGGCTATGCCCGCACATCATTGTGTTGGTTGCAGATGATGGACAACGCTGATTGAGGAAGAGAGTAGTAGGACTGGATGGTACCCAGAGGTGGACCACTCGGTGTGATGGTACACAGAGCGTACGGACAGACGTGGAGTGCTGAGGACGCCATCTGTACCTACCCTTCAGGTAGGAACCCTGGAGGACGACCCAGTAGCTACTTTACTTGCTTTCAGTTGTACCTGTACTTTACTGTTGGGATTCTATTTCTAGCCCCTTTTACTTTCCAGCACTTCTTCTGTATACAGTATTCCTTAGTGTTTTGCTTCCAGTTGTGTACTCTGATTGTATGTGTTTACATTTTATAAAGGCAATGCCTTCCCAACTTAGGGATTTACGCCTTTGGTGATAGTCATCGGCCCCTATCCTATGGAAGGTGGGCTTGGGGTAGTCACGACACGGTTCTTGAGGATGGGTCATGAAAAATTGGTATCAGAGGAGTTGGTTCTACCATAGAATTTAGGACTCTGGTCATTTTTTCTGTGAAGTAATAGTGTTAAGGGTACTAAGTGTGGTTTTCAGTTTAGGGAGTCCAGTATTGGTGCGGATAGCTGATGTATCCATACACCAAGACTCTGACTTCTGATTTCTGACTCAGTGCATGAAAACACTGATTGTGTGTGTGTTTAAAAAAGTTTTTTTTAAGTCATCTCAACTAAGTCAGCTCACTTGGTATAATATTGTGACCATGTCGCAACTGTTTCTTTCAGGATTCCTCCCCGTAGAGCCCCGAGAGTCGTATACTTTTACATCCCATCGAGGGACGAGGCCTCAATGTAGAGCCCCTTTCCAGTTGAGGCACTAGTAGAGGCACCAGCGGTACTACTTATGTTGGGCCACCGATGCCACCAGCCCCAGAAGCAGATGATGCACGCTGCTTGAGCGTATTGCATGAGTTCCAGCACCAGAGGCCACCTGGGTTTCAGGGAGAGACGGACCCACAGGTGGCTGAGGATTGGTTGGAGGCTATGGTGAGAGTTTTTAGGCTAGTAGGGACACCAGCAGACTATATGGCGATCCTTGCTGACAGTATCCTTCAGGCAGCAGCAGGCAGATGGTGGAGCCTAATACTCCAAGTACCTTTCGAGGTGACACTTCTTTGGACAGACTTCGAGAGCCTGTTTCGGGTGAATTTTTTACCAGCCACCCTTCGAGCGGTGTGGATACATGAGCTACTGCATCTACAGCAGGGTAGCATGACTGTAGCTCAGTACTCAGTGAGGTTCACTGACCTCTTGCGCTACTCCACAAATATGGTACAGGACCCATTATTTAGGGCTTGGACCTTTGATCAGGGGATCAGTAGAGAGATCAGGGCTTCAATGATCTCCCTTAGCATCCTAACGCAGGCGGGGGTGTTAGAGAGAGTCCTCCTAGTAGAGAGTTTTCTTGCTGAGCAGACACCAGCAGCAAGACCCACTACTAGTCGACATGTAGTGGAGTCTTCTGCAGTTGGTAATAGATAGATGACATGGAGGTCCAAGAGGACCAGACCTATGAGTGGACAACTGCCGAACTCAGGATCAGTTGTGGGGGGCACCCGAGGCAGTGACTTACTTGCCAGGAGCAGGCAGTGTTACTCATGCAGTGGGCATGGTCACATGGCACATGACTGTCTGACCCACCATTAAGATGATCACGAGACAGTTGAGGGACCTCCCAGGAAGAGGTAGAGGTTCGATCAAGGTGGTCCGCAGGGAGAAGGCAGACGTGGCAGAGGAGCTGGTCAAGTAGCTAGTAGTGGATGATGTTTCGAGGTGTTGCCACCACTACCACCAGGAGGTTCACCCCGACCATAGGGATCAGGTGGACAGGGGAGAGCTCGGCTTCAGGCAGCTGAGGCCTATGACCATGGCACTCCAGAAATGATTTGAGGTACTATTTGTGTCTACTCCACCTTAGCTGCAGTTCTTATAGACATAGGTGCCAGTTATTCTTTCATTTCCACTACCCTTGTTCAGAGCTCGGAGATTCTGACAGAGCCGTTGGCTAGATCCTTACATCTAGAGACTCCTATGGGAGCAGACTTGATGATTAAGCACTGGTTTTGGTAGTGTGATATTACTCTAGGATGCGAGAGCTTTGGCTGGGATCTCCTCATAGTGGCGTCGAGGCCTTATGACGTCATCTTGGGTATGGACTAGTTATCTACAGTCCATTCTCAGATTGACTGTATTAGGCGCAAAGTACAGTGTGTCCACACGGATGGGACCAGTTTCAATTTCACCGGTGAGAAGGGAATCTTTACAGCATGGGATGGACTTACTCGGAGGAGGGTGCAGCTGATCACCCACCAGTTGTCTTTCCTTACCCTCAGAGCAGTATATGTGGAGAGTCTGACTTATCCTGTAGTGGTGGACTAGTACGTAGATGTTTTCCCTGACGATGTTCCAGGACTACCTCCTCGTAGAGAGGTGGACTTCTACATTTACCTGTACCTCGGGACGACACTGATATCTACTCCAGCATATCGGATGGATCCCACTGAGCTTCATGAGCTGCGGGTACAACTAGATGACTTGAAGGGGAAGGGATTCATCCGGCCTAGTGTTTCTCCCTAGGCAGCCCTGATTCTATTCGCCAAGAAGGAAGATGGGAGCTTGAGGCTCTATGTTGACTATCGTCACCTGAATCAAGTGACCGTGAAGAACAAGTACCCACTCCTGAGGATTAACGAACTCTTTGATCAACTCAAGGGAGCATGATGGTTCTTGAAGATAAACCTCATATCAGGTTATCACCAGCTCAGAGTTCGAGATGAGGATGTGCATAAGATGACCTTCAAGTGTCGGTACGGCGACTACGAGGTCTTGGTTATGCCCTTTGGTGTAACCAATTCTCCAGCAATGTTCATGTTTCTCATGAGTAGGATATTCCATCCTTACCTCGATCTCTTTGTCGTGGTCTTCATCGATGACATTTTGATCTATTCAACTACTGAGGAGGAGCATGCCTACCATTTGCAGGTGGTACTAGACACACTCTGAGAACACCAGCTTTATGGTAAGCTCTTGAAGTACCAGTTTTGGATTCGAGAGGTTCACTTCTTGGGACATGTCATCTCAGAGACTGGAGTTGCATTAGATCCAGCGAAGATTGAGGTGGTACTTGCTTGGGAGCCACCCAGGAGTGTGATGGAGGTATGGAGTTTTCTAGGCTTGGATGGATACTATCGGAGATTCGTTCCAAACTTATCCATAGTTGCAGTACCACTATCATCCTTGACAAAGAAGGGGAAACCCTTCATGTGGTCAGAGAGATACCAGCAGAGCTTTCAGGAGATGAGGCAAAGGTTGACTAGTGCCCCCATCTTAAGGATTCTAGAGGATGGTGTAGGGTAAATAGTCTACTATGAAGAATAAGGGACCAGACTCAGGTGTATCCTGATGCAGAAGCAAGCTGTGATCGCATATGGTTCTCAGATACTGAGACAGCATGAGCAGAACTACGCTACCCATGACCTAGAGTTAGTAGCAGTGGTCTTCACCTTGAAGATTTGGAGACACTATCTAATGGGAGAATGTTTTACCATGTACTCTAATCACAAGATTCTCAGGTATATCTTCTCTTAGAAGGACCTAAACCTGAGACAGTGGAGATGGCTTGAGTTCCTCCAGGACTATGACTTCTAGATAGTCTATACTTCTGAGAAGGGGAACATTGTTGCAGATGCTCTCAGTAGGAGATCTGGTATACAGCTTCTAGGAGAGGCGACATAGCAGCTAGTTTCCTTATATATATCCTTTGTGGATTGGGATGGAGCAGCCTTTCTTCAGTCTCTTATAGTCACTCCTCCACTTCTTCAGTGATTTAGGGAGGCACAATGTGGAGACGCTGACTGTGAGACGTGACGTGCTTAGATATCTGTAGGGTAGGCACCTGATGTATTTTCTAAAGGTGGGAGCACATCATCCTCTTCAGAGGATGTACCATGGTACCGATGGCACTTCAGGAGGAAGTGTTGAGGGAGTTCCACACTTCCCCTTTAGCGGTACATCCATGAGTGGTGAAGATGTACTAGGACCTCAGACAACAACATTGGTGGCCAGGTATGAAGAAGGCAGTAGCGGAGTTTGTCTCACGGTGCTTCACCTGTCAGCAAGTGAAGGTGGAGCACCAGGCACCAGAAGGCTTGGTTCATCCCTTAGAGGTCCCATATTGGAAGTGGGATTCGATATCCATAGACTTCGTGATAATTCTTCCACATACATTTGGGATTCACAATTTGATATGGGTGATTGTTGACCAACTCAACAAGTCGGCCCACTTCCTACAGATTAGAGATCAGGGCTCAGTAGAGAGCTTGGGACGCCTATATGTGCAGGAGATTGTGCGTTTACATGGATTACCTTCTTCTATTGTCTCTGACCGTGATGCACGGTTTACTTCCCAGCTATGGAAGGGGTTGCAGGAAGCTTTCGGGACACAACTTTGTTTGAGCACCACCTTCCATCCTCAGACAGATGGTTAGACCGAGCGGACCATCCATACCCTTGAGGACATGCTCCGTGCATGTGTTCTCGACTTTGGTCGTAGCTAAGAGGATCACCTACCATTATTAGAGTTTACCTACAACAATAGCTATCACTCCACCATCGGTATGGCACCTTTTGAGGCCTTTTATGGCCAACCTTTCAGATCACCACTGTGCTGGACAGACCCAGGGGATTCAGCACTAGTGGGACCAGAGATGGTGTGGGCTACCACAGAGAAGGTGCAGATCATCCAGGAGCAGATGATGACTGCACAGAGCAGGCAGAAGTCGTATGCTGAAAGGAGATGGAGACCTCTGGAGTTCGAGGATGGCGACCACGTCTTTCTACGAGTCTCACGTCGATGAGGTCTATGGATATTTGGCCAAGGTGGCAAGTTATCTCAGTGATTCATCAGACCTTTCTAGGTCCTCAGCAGAGTAGGCAAGGTGGCTTACCGCCTGGCTCTTCTACCTCAGTTACACTGGGTGCACGACGTCTTCCACATATCACAGTTGAGGAGATACGCGCACGACCCATCCCACATCATCGACTGTGAAGAGTTGGACATCGATGATGGGGCGACTTTCATGGAGGTTCCAGTGGATATTGAGGATCAATAGGAGCAGGTCCTATGTGGACGGTAGATACCTCTGGTTCACGTTCGCTGACAGCACGGGAACCTCCAGGAGAGCACATGGGAGATGCGTTCTCAGTACCCCCATTTGTTCCATTAGTTCAATTTGTCGCTTATGGGGACGTAAAGCCCTGAGGTGGGGAGAATGTAAAGACCCAAAAATTCTGTGGAAAATTTTTTCTTAAATACATGGGATTTTTACGAGTCTGCAAAAAATTACGGTGCTTGATTCTGAGGCCCGGTGTGCCCGGAATCAATTTCTGAAGTTTTGTTCAGGTACCTTCAGTAAACTTACAAGTGGGATTTTATAACTTTTGAATCGGTGCTCAGAATTGAAATCTAAGGGCACCATTGAACTCACAAAGCCGGTATTCGCTTAAGAGGACTTTCACCTCGACAACAATTGGTCGAAAATGAAATTTAGTTTTTGGGGTTTTTAAATTAAATTAAATAAAAATAAGGTGATAACTTATTTTTATTTTGTGGTGGTTAAAAACTCCAAGAGGAGCTTAGTGGTGGGGTCCACCACACCATAACCTCCCATGAGAGGTTATGGTGGTGGGGCCCACCCGCACATAACCTCCCTTGGGAGGATATCCTTGGTGAGGCCACAAGGGATTCAAACCCTCTTTAACCCCCCATTTATGTGGGAGAAAACTCTTCACCTTCCCCAATATTAAATTGAGCCAACCCATCTCATTTATTTGGTTAAGTTTCACAATTTAATTAAACTCCTTTTGAATCCATTTGAATTCTTTCCAAACATTAAAATAATAGATAGTCTATTATTTTTGGTTGGCAATTCATTTGGTGGAGCTTGAGAGAGGGATTGGAAGAACTTGGGGAACTTCATCCTTCCAACGAAGAACGCCACTCACCACCGAAGAATGATGAACTCATTAGATCCTCAATCGTGCCAAAAGAGGAGTTGACCATGAAGAACGCCATATTTGACTTCATCCCCTCCGAATTCTTATCCACAAATGATGGATATCCTCTTCCTCTTCCGACATTAATGAATCGACATCTCCTTTCTGTGACTTCGTCAATGATCAACGTCATACGAGGTAGGGGATTTGAGTAGAATTTATTCCCATTCTTCATCGTTCAATTTATGGTTTGAGAATTTCCGATTGATATCACCATAACGAGGAGGGATCGGACCGCACGAACATGGACCAACCCTCTCCCTTTGTTCAATCTCTCTTGATGATGATGGCGGCGGTGCAACAGCGCCGCCGGAAGAATGCACCGTGGAGGAGCAACGTGAACGGCGTCCGGCCGGCCGCAAAGAAAACTGGCGGAACAAGGTTCGTCGTGTCATCAGAGAGGTGTGGCGTCGTCACGCCGCGCTAGTGGAAGGGTCGTGTCCAGGAGGTCCACGGCAGTCGGACGGTGAGTGCAGTGCCATCGTGCTGCGAGAAGGAGCTGGAGACCATGGTTAGGCCGGGCCGCGGCGGAGATGGCACGGCGCCGTCGCGCCACGCAGAGTAGGGGAGCCACATCCAGGGAGGGCTGCAGCGGAGCAGGGGGAGTGGCTAGCCACTCAGCTAGCTGGGAGGGGCAAGACCTAGTGGGTCTCGTGTGTACTAAACCGGTGCCACCTGGCACCAGTTTCGGCTCACACCCGAACATCAAAGCTGTTCGAGAAGCCAGGGGGCACATAGTTTCCCCCCTGGTTGCAGCTAAGGCAGACCCCCGCTGGGCCGCCGGGTCGCCAGGCCAACCGGGCCACCAGGCCAACCAGGCTGTCGGGCCACCATCGGGCCAGGCCACCCCCTCGGGCTGGGCCACTCCCTCGGGCCGGGTTGCCTTCGGGCCAGGCCACCTCCTCATGTCTAGCCACCATCTCGGGCCGGGCCACTCCCTTTAGGGCTGGGTCGGACTCACAGACCGGGTCAGACCCGCGGACCGGGTTGGACCCCAGTCCGGACCCGATTAGTCGAATACACCTTGTCACCCGTATCTTGGGCTACGGGTGTCCAAACGATGAACCACCTATAGCGATGGAAATCTTAGAGCGAGATGGATCTTTTGGAATACCCCACTTGAGTTTTGGACACAGTTGGGGTATGGTCATCTTGGTTTGAACCTAAAAATTAACCGGGCCCCTGGAACGGAAATTCCAATAACTCACAGACCGAGCGTCTGATTGACATGTCGTATGTTCCGTTGAGATGCCTGTGATGAGGTGGACCTTTAAGATACTTCTACTTGGAACTTCGTGACAGTTGGAGTATCGACCAGTATCTCGTGGATCAGATCTTCCCGGAGATGAGCGATCGGTGTACGGAGACCTAGTAGCTGGCTGATACCTGACGACTGCTGACCTTTCGACTCAGAGTGTTTCGACGAGCCCAGTGGGGAGCACCTCTGTGTGATGCATCATACCCACAGTGGGGAGCGCCTCTGTGTGACGCAGCAGACCCACAGTACTCGACAGGAGGAGTACCTCAGCGGGCTATGAGGGGGAGCACCTCTGTGTAAGCATGACAGACCCATAGTGGGGAGCGCCTATGTGTGACGCAACAGACCCACGGTACTCGACAGGAGGAGTACCATAGCAGTCCATGAAGGTGGGAAGCGCCTCTATGTGATACGTCAGGCCCACTATACTCTATAGAGGAAGAGTAAACCATTAGCCGAGATTCCAACAGTTTGACTATAGATGTTACTTTCTACTACCCCAAGAATGAAATCCTGGTTTGAGCTGAGTCAATGACTTTTGTGTTTACCTCATGATTGAGATGGGTTACTAGATAACATAGGTATATGTATGGGCATATACCTAAGTAAGGTTTATCCATTTATTCTTTACTTTTTGGTTATCCTTGTTGGATATTGTGAGACCATGTAGGTCTCGGGGTCCCTACGGAGTATCTTTATACTCACCCCTGCACGGGCTATGCTCGCACCTCGTTGTGTTGGTTGCAGATGACGGACAGCGCTGACTGAGGCAAAGAGTAGCGGGAATGGACTGTCCTAGAGGTGGACCACTCAGCGTGATGGTACACGGAGTGGACAGACGGACATGGAGTGCTGAGGAGTCCATTTGTACCTACCCTTAATGTAGGAACCCCATAGGACGACCCAGTAGCTGCTTTACTTTCTTTCAGTTGTACCTGTACTTTACTGTTGGGTTTGTATTTCTAGCCCATTTTACTTTTTATAACTTCTTCTGTATACAGTATTCCTTAGTGGTTTGCTTCTAGTTGTGTCCTTTAATTGTGTGTGTTTACTTTTTATAAAGGCAATGCCTTCATAGCTTAGGATTTACGCCTTTGGATCTAGTCGTCAGCCCCTGGCCTATGGAAGGCGGGCTTAGGGTAGTCACGGCATGGTTCCTGAGGACGGGTCGTGACAGGTTGAAACTGAGAATGATCAAGAGTTACCTTCATTATTTAAGAAGAAATGTGAAATTATTTCTGAGAAGAACAAATATGGGAAAGTCATGTATATGGCCAAAACCAACAAAGTAGAGAATTCATATGTTTTTAAAAAAAATGAGTCTGAAAAAGTTTTGACTACTTCTGGTTTTGATAGGTCTAGAAAGAAATCCAAGTTGAAAAAGAATATTTCAGGTGATAACAGAAATTTTAGTGGTTAAAAAACTTCTGATGAGAAAATAAGAAGGCTACTGAGAAAAATGCTCACAAATCTAGACAGTATGAAAGTTATAGAGGTAAATATTATTTTTATGGGTATTTCTAGTATTATGGTAGATTCAGGAATATGGAAAATATGTTTTGGTTTAATAAAAAACATTACAATTATTCCAAAAATTTCAGAAGGAAATGTTTGAGAGGGAGTCAATCCTCTCAAATGAAGAATTATAAGAATGGGGTTTTGAAGAATTATGAGAAGGTTGGTGTGAAATTTGAAAATAGATTCCAAGTTTTGGAATTTTGTTGTGAAATATGTGAACAACTTGGACATATTTCAAAAGGATGTCTTGTTTTTTTACAAGAAAACAAAAGGTTTATAATAATTCTTATATTCCAGATGTGATGAAAGATAAATGGAAAGAAAAATATATTTTTTTAAACCACTCTCAAATCTATAAAAAGAAAATGACCTTAGATCTTGGATAGTGAGTGTTATTCTCATATGACATGAGACTCGAAACTTTTGAAGAATGTAAAAGATTTCAAAGAAGGAAAAGTAACATTTGGAAATGATGAATCTCTCATAATCAATGGTGTTGGATATGCCATCATTGGGTAAGAAAAGTTAAAATACAAGAAATAATTGTTTTTTTATTTTCTAAAGCACAACTTGATAAGTGTTTCCCAACTTTTTGATGAAGGAAATGAAGTTATTTTCAGAAAATATAGTTTTTTTGTGAAAAGGGAGGAAGATGAAAAAGTTGTTACAAGAGGCCAACATAAAAAAAGAAAGTTATTCAAAGTTAGTGAGGTATAAAACTCTTGTTAACTAAGTTTGATGGAATAGAATCAGTTTTGGCATAAAATTATGAGACACACGTGTCATAGAAACATGATAAAGTTATTAAATAGACAGAGTGTTCATGGAATTCCTGATATGTTAAGTATAAGAAACTGGTGTTGCACAATTTTTCAGAAAGGAAATATTACCAACTCTATGTATAATAAAGTTGAAATTTGTTCAAAATAACCCCTGTAAATTATTCATTCATATATCTATGGGACAATTAGAAAACAATTGACTCATATAGATAATTACTTCATTACTTTCATTAATGTCTTTACTCACATTACTTGTGTTATGTAATTGAAACATAAGTTAGATACTTTGAAGATGTTTAAAAGTTTTAGGAGAAGTGATGAGAAAGAATGTGGGTATTCTATAAATAAGTAGAGAACTGATAATGGTGGTGAGTATAATAATTAAGAGTTCAAAATTTATCTTGAAAAACATATAATTCATCATGAGTTGATTGCACCATACACACCTCAAAAAATGGTGTTTCTAAGAGGAAGAATATAAGTTTAGTTGAAATGGGGCGTACTATGTTACTTGAACAAGGTCTTTCTCATTACTTTTGGAGCCAAACTACAAGCACAACTATTTATATTCAAAACCAATGTTTCTACAATTCAAGTTCTGATATGACTCTATATGAAATTTTTTTATGACAAAACTCCAATTTTGAAACACTTAAGAGTTTTTAGGAGTCCCTATATCATAAAGAACAAAGGTGTAAACCTTGGGAAATTTGATTAGAGAGGATAATATGGAATCTTTATTAGTTATACTTCAGATGGAAGAGAATATATATGTTTCAACAAAGGGATTGAAATATTAGTTGACCCTATTGATGTGAAAGTTATTGTAAAAGTTTGAGAATATGTGCCATAAATACATGAAGATAAGGAATATTAAGAGGATGAAATAAATTTTGTTAAGGAATATGATAAGGATGAAAAAAATTATTTTCCTTCATAAGAAGAAGAATCAGACTCATATATTTCTGGTGATGAGGAAGAACATCATACATCTCATCCTAGGTTTAGGAAGCAAGTGGAAGCTCAAAACATAATTGGTGAACAACATCAAAAGGTTTAAATAAGAAGAAAATTAAATGTTATTTCCCATAACTCTTTGTACTCAAAAGTCAATCTGAAATATGTGAATGAAGCTTTTGAGCTCCCTAAATTGATTCAATCCATGAATGAAGTTTGGATGAGATTGAAAATAATGATACTTGGGAACTCATACCTAAACCAAATGACAAAAAGTAATTGGTACAAAATGGTTTTTCTAGAATAAGTTGAATGAATATGGTGAAGTGATAAGAAACAAAGAAAGGTTAGTGTGAAAAGGTTACTCACATATTGAAGGCATCAATTTTTATGAGACTTTTGATACATTGGAAAAGTTAGAAACAATTATAATATTTCTTACTATTTCTACATAATGAAGTTACAAAAAATTTCAGATGGATGTGAAGTTATCATTTCTAAATGGTGAACTTGATGAAGAAGTTTATATTTAACAATTGTGTGGATTTGTTTTGGATAATATTTGTTTTTAGTAGTTTTCCATCATTGTAATTATTTATGTTGATGACTTATCTTTGTTGATAAGGATTAAATAAACCATTAATGATTTTTTGAAGAGATGAAAATGTTATTTGAGATGTCTATGCTGGGTGAAATGAAATACTTTCTTGAGTTACAAATATCACAAAAGAAGAAATACATATTTCTTTCTAAAGAAAAGGATACTAAGGAACTTGTTAGGAAGTTTGGAATGGAAATTTGAAACATGTTTCCATGCCAATTTCAGTAGGAATGAAATTGACTAAAGATGGAGAAGGTAAGGAAGTTGACTCTAAAGAGTTTCAAAAGCAGATTGGAAGTTAGTTGTATCTGGCTGCCTCAATACCAGACATTGTTAATATTGTCACCTTATGTGAAATATTTAAGGATACTCTAAAATAATCACATTTATTGGATGGAAAAATAATTATCATATATATCAAAGGCATAAAATATTTTGTAATCTGTATGATAGCTCAAAAATTATTGACTTGTTTGGGTATTCAAATTCTGATTGGGTAGGAAATGTTCATGATAGAAGATCCATATCTGGTGGAGTTTTCTTTTTGGGTAAAAGTTATGTTAGTTGTCATAATAAGAAACAAAATTTAGTAACTCGTATCATGGATGAATTTGAGTATGTTTTTTCTACTCAATATGCTACCCAACTCATGTGGATGAAGACTCAGAATAAGTTGTTGACATATTCAAAAAACCTTTACCGAAGGAATCATTTTACAAACTGAGGTTGAACATGGGTTTCTAGCCTCTTTATCTTCAAGGTTGAGGTATGTGTCTCTATCCCCTCCCTCTTCTAGTCTTTGGATAGTTTTTTCAAGGGGGTAATTTTTCATAAATCTATCCATTGATATGTGTTATACCTTTTAAGGAAGCATGTATGCAGGGGGAGCTATGGGTAACCTGTTGTTTCCCTCAGAATCTGGGGATTGACCGCCTTGATGGGAGGTTCAAACATTCTGATCGGTTTCTAACAGGTTTTTTTGTAGAACCGGAAACATCCAATGATTCCACATTCATTTAGACCTACTTTTTAAAGGTAGGTGCTCATTAGTTTGTGGACTGATGAGGCTTAGGAATTTGCATTGGTCGAGAGGATGGGAGGTCAGACTCATCACACCCTTTTGAGGGGAATTATTGTCTACTCCGGGACTCTCTTTATAGATTTAAGTTATGTTCGTGAATCCTTATTACATTACCAAGTATAAAATGATATTTCCTTCAGATCTGACAATCAATGATTAAATATGTAGGAAATTTAGAGAATCTTTTATATGTATTCGAGGTTCTTCATTGATAGAGAATCATCTGTATTTATTAGAGATTCTTGGTCAATGGTACCCTTCGACACATTTATATAGAAGTCTCTTGGTCATTATGATGACCATGCTAGTTTTAAAGCCACTCAGTGGGGCACTTGATGTTTATTGTCATTCAGAAGGACATGGATTATTTTAGAGTTGGGATCGAACTCACAGATGGGCTACCTAGGTATCCTTTGTTTAGAAAAGGAATCAGAATCCACGTAGTTCGAGTAAAGGAGTATGATGTTTATGATTGATGGCTCAAAAAAGAATGTCATAATCACTTTTACACTCTAAGCTCACGTGATTCATGCTCGGTGTGAGAAACAAGAGGTATTGGTAAAAATTAGACAATTGTGCCATAAAAGATGCAATCATAAGAAATAATGTGGGACTTATGTATGTATGACTGCCCAGATAAATGAACATTAGGATTTACTTCAGGGAAGAAATCCAGGAATAGGGTCCATAAAGGTATATGTGCTTCATGGAGATTTGAATACTCTAACTTGGGGATTACTCCTGAAAAGGAGGCCCAAATTAGGATAGGACTTGTGATTGGGTTTTACTCCTGAGAATGAATCCCAGATCAAAGGTAAATTAAAACTGGTTAAGAAGAATTAAGACTAGGGATTACTCCTGAAGAGTATCCCCATATTTGTGACTGGGGCTTACTCCTGAAGAGGATGCCCAGATTTGTGACTGGGGCTTACTCCTGAATAGGATGCCCATATTTGTGACTGGGGCTTACTCCTAAGGAGGATGCCCAGATTAGTGGATTTTGACTGGGGCTTACTCCTGAAAAGGAGGCCCATGTTAAAGGAATTAAGGTTTGGGGCTTACTCCTGAGGAGGATGCCCATAATTTGGGGAATTATGACGGGGGCTTACTCCTGAAAAGGAGGCCCGGGTTAGGGGATCTGGGGCTTACTCCTAAGGAGGATTCCCATATTAGAGGACTTAGGGCTTACTCCTAAAGAGGATGCCCAAATTTGAGAATTATGACTGGGGATTATTCCTAAAAAGGAGACCTAGGTTAAGGATTCTCTCATCTTAAAGGATGAGGTTGAATGAATGAAATATCAATCTTTAGTGACATAAAGATGTGTAAATCACTAGGTTTTGAGAGATATTCCACAGAATTTCTTTCAGATAAGGAAGTCAAATCAAGAAACCATGCCATAAATGGATTTGAAGAGTGTCTTGAAGACTGAATATTGAATAGGAGAGGTGGAATGGCTTAAGAGGGGTGAAATGGGCAAGAAGGGAACCCAAAAAGGCAGGGGCGTGCAAGTCCTGGCAGGCGTGCAGGTACTGCGTGGGCGCGCAAGTCCTCGTCGCGCAGGTATACTTGCACGACCTATAAGTACTTGCACGTTTGTAAACCAGTGCGGTAATACTTGAGCGATCCTTGATTAAAGCCTTTAGAATCCTCTTAAGGTTCATCCAGAAGAGGGGCGCGCAAGTTTTATTGAAGGAGTAAGGTGGCGCGTAAGTGTGGCCTTTTCCCTTAAGGGTTGGCCACTCAGGCGCTCAATTGTTGATGAGTTTCAACACTTAGGCCTTCCTCCCCCTCTTTAGATCTTCCTTTCTAGGTAAGAAATTCCTTAGAAGTGTTTCGGAAGCTTTGAGAAGAGACTAGGGCACCGGGAGCTCAAATCTGAGTTTCTGGAAAAAATCCTCCCTCAATGGGGGGGCCCACAGGGTCTATTTATAGGCAGGAGAAGACCTCGGGCGGTTATCACTTAGGTCGCGCAAGTCACTTGTGCGACCATCATGTGTCGCACAAGTGGACTTGCGTGAATATGAGGGAACTTGCGCGACCTATGGGCAATGTTCTCCTTGTTCATCCCTTTGTTGATTTTTGATATTTTCTTCAAAGGATGAATCAATTTGTGCTAAGTTATTTCCCTTTACATTCCTTTGGACTCTGTGATGAAAAAGGAGCATCAAAAAAAGTCCCCCCTCAGAGTTGGATCCGAAAGAAATGAGGATGTGACTCTGAGGAAAAAAGAAGACATCCAAAGGAAAGGTGGCGCACAAGTGTTCAGTGCACAACACTTGGCGCGCAGGTTTGAGTCACACAGGGCTGGAGCACACTGGGTGTAGGCGCGCAGATAGGCCGCCTGGCCTATAAATACACGGTCATTGGCTGCACATAGCATCTAATTCCGAATTTCTCAAGCTCTCACCACGCAAGTCATCTTCGCCGCGTAAGTCTCTTCTTTCCGCTATTTCCTCGCCGCCGCGCTGCTGTCAAGGTAATAGGACTTGTGCGGTGACACATGCGTGACAAAAACTTGTGTGGCACATTTAACACTTGCGCGACACATCCATACTTGCGCGCCTTAATGCCTTAGCCATTTTTTTTAATTTCTTCACAAAGTTTATGAAAAATCAATCCATTTAAGAGTTAATTTATTCAACTCTTGTGCAGAATCAATGGCTCTTAGACCCGGAATAGTTGATGAACTGGCTATCAAGCAGATAGATGATATGATGAACATCATTGGCCATGATTATTATACTATCAAAGATAGAACTCTTCCGGATTTGGCTAAGTATCTGAAGAAATATCATTGTGACTTCCCACAGAGCACTTATCTACCTTTGTATGGCTATGGTCATCTGCGAGAAGTCACCATTCCAGAAGCAAATAACTATCTTCCATTTTCGTGGTTTCAGAATTACACCAACTTTGCTTCAGCAATATCTCAGGTGGAGGAGTATTTCTAAATGCTGAAACAGTGGAGAAGGCCCACATGATGCATCATAGCCCTTGCACACTAGATCTGAAAGATCATACACCTGAGCTGCAACCACATTGTCATCCTTCAATATTCCAAAATGATCAGATGGATCAATCCAAAGGCTGGAAGAAAAGTTGGGACTTCCATCCTGGGGGAGGCATGAATCCAACTTGGATGTGGGCATACTGGGTGCGAAAAACCTGTGTAGAGTTTTTCGAGGATCTGAAGGGAGATGCAATATACGAAGTTGTCTAGGTTGGGAAAACATATGTTTACAGACATGATAACTTCGTGCCGGAGATACTCAGCCACTGGAGCCCAGCAACTAATTTTTTCCATCTGACTCATGGAGAAGTAGGCATCAGTCTATGGGATGTCCATAAGATCTCAGGGGCTCCAATTTTGGGCGATATGTATGATGAATTCATTCCTCACAAGGTGACTTGGAATGATTCATAGAAAACTCCTGCTTTAGCTCGGGAATTATTTAAGATCTTCCACGGGCTCAAGAGTTCAGAGACCACATTAACTCATTCTAGAAAGGATATTCATCCGGAGGAATGAATGAATATATTTCTTATTGAGAAGAAAGAGAGGGATCCAAAAGAGAAGGAGCCGAAAGAAAAAGGATCCAAGAAAAAGAAATCCAAGGATAAGAGGCCCAAACGTCCTACCACCTGTCCAAAACCTGAGAAGAGGGGTGATCCTGGAATATTCTGGAAAACTCTAGAAGCAGGAGAGTTCGAGAAGTGGGGATATGAGGTGAATCAAAGAATCCCAAAGAAGACTCATCTGGCGGGCTTCTTGTCAATGTGGATCAGTTTTATCTCTTGCCAGTTAGGGATTCGAAGGGAGTCATCAGGCCACGGACCTTTGTCATTGCGGCAAATATGGCTGAGGGAAAAATGGTTGGGTTGGCTACCCCCATTTTAGCAAAGATTCATAGGAGTTTACTTCATGTCTTCATGGGTAAATATCCTTTAAGAATAGTGGGACCATTCCAAGTTTTATGGGGATGGATCGCCACTCACTTCAGGACTTACAATGTACAGAATGGATTACAAATTCTTGGAATCTCTTTCAGGCCGTCAGTGCAAACATTCTCTGGAGTTGCTCCATTAGATGTTAATGCCTATGACATGAAAGTGAGTCTGAGCATGTTTAAGGAATTCAACTTCTTTCCCTATGGAAGTCCGCCAACCGGGCGGTTTGTTGATGATGGAACATCCCATTTGGATTTGAGGGCATACATGCTAGCTTGCAGGGATGGTGTGCTAGTTGCCATGATTGATGAAGAAATCATAAGCGAGGCCTATACTCCATATAGATTTGCACATCAATTCAAATGACTGCAACAGATTGATGTATCTCCTCCAGTACATGTCAGTTTAGAGCAACATCTGATGGTTGCTCGGCAACTATGGCTGCTGACGTCAAGGGAGAAGACTAGGGTAGTATTTGATCTACCAGTTGAAAAAGCGGCACATAATTTGACTACATATTATGTCGAACACTGGATAGCATCATACCCCAAAGGGATATTGAATCACCTAGTTTATCAGGTGGGGAAAAGGAAGAGGACTGTAGAGAAATAAACCCTTCCTCATGAAGGTGATGCTTCCCCACCTGAAGTTGATTTGGTAGATTCCTCCTCTAGAACTGATTCACCGGATTCCCATGATGGGGATGATGAGGCACAACCAGCGGCAAAGCGGTTTCGTGCCCGATATAATCCTCCGGCCAGAATTAAAATACCCACTCCATCAACTCCTGGTGAGTTACTTCATTGTAGTAATTTAATCACTGCTACTTTATAAAGCAATAAGTCTTACTTTCTTATTCTCTATTTGTAGTTGCAGAAGCTGGGAAGAAATTGAAGTCAAAAATTGTAGGACCTTCCTCGCAGCCTTCATATATAAGACCAGAGGTTTTCCAGCTATGGCAGAGTTTATACTGTGGTACTGAGACCGCCTGGCTGGATTTGTGTGAGGGCCTACAAATTTCTGGAATAGGGAATCTTATGGATTCTATGAATCTTCAATACGAGGATAACCCCAATGAAGTGTGGGCTTACATCAGAGAGATGTAAATGCTCATATATGCCACTGATGAGTCTGTTCCTGTCACTAGGCGGGTGAAGTAAATGATTGATCGTGGCGCCACTGAGGGGGATGGTGGTTCTGGAGATGAGGAGTGGCATGAGTATGTGGCTCCTGAAGATGTAAGTTTTCTTTCCTTATTTGCTTTGAAACTTGATTTCAGTCAAATCTTTGTTACTTAAGGAAGTTATTTTCTTCATCTTGCAGCTTGCAAAGAAAGGAACTGGGGTTCCTTCACCACAGTATAGCCCTGGTGGTACTGCCATCGGGGCTACTACTGATTCTCCTCGTGAACCAGGCGAGATATCTCTAGGCCAGCAGGCCATGAATGAGGCGTTGGATATAGCCTTCCATTTTCGAATCCAAGTGCCAATAAGGGAGACTATCGATACTCCCAAAAAACCAAAGAAGCAAAGGCAACGAAGGAGGAAGTCCACAGCTAAACGCTTCATTAGCAGTGGTAAGTCTTTCAGGTAATCATGAGTTTATACCCATGACCACATGGTTACTCATATTTCTGGGGATTGCAGGGGCTTCTTCAATTTCCCCCCTGAGGGAAAGGACTGATCATCCTTCAAAGACCACGGAGGGTGTTGTGGAACAATCATAGATCCAAGATGACTTGGCTGCTCTTAGAGAAGAGCTAGCATCTATTCCCAGTATCCCTCCTACTGCCGTTGCAAGAAGAGAAGAACCTATCTCTGGTAAGTCAACAATGCTTCATAAAAATGTTGAACGAAATACCGACTGACTTCCATTCTGTGATACTTCAGGTTCAAATCCTGCATTAGAGCTTCTGGAAACTGTTGCAACTAATGCAACTGATGTAACTGATGCTGTTATTTGACCCGAAGATGTTGTCCAGGGTCAGGGGTTGTAGGACGTAAGTCGTAAAGAAGACACACCAAACACTCCCACTGGTGAGACTAACTAGGATTCTGAAATATCATTGGATTAAATGATGTATCATGGCATGTCTTTCAAAGAATTTTATGATCATGCTAAGTTTTCATGTGATTTAGAAGACCTTGGGCATGAGTGTTATCCTTCGCCCAGTAAATTTTCTTATAATTTACACTTCTAATCATGACTGAAAATGATATGCAGTTCCATCCATAGAAACTGCTGAACTGCCAATGCCTGAAGAGGGTGTGTACATTGATGTCAACCCTACCATCGCAGAAACATTATCTCAAGTAGATATAAACCCAGTAAACCCTCCTGAGACCCATCTTGAAGATCCTGTTGAGACTGGGAAAGATGGGGAGGAGTCTTCTCAGGTTGCTGACCCACCGTCAGGTAACAATATTTGTGATTGTACTTAATTTGCAAGACAATCGATTATTTTTTTATCCTTTGAAGCTAACCAATGCTTTCAATTAATCATGCAGGGCTGTCAACTGCAGTGGCTAGATCTGGAGGTGAGGCCTCAGCCTCTGTCCAAACAGTAGTAGAAGGTGAAGCAACCAGGGTCAGGGGGGAAGAAGCAGAACAAGGCACTTCCTTAAGTGCATTAATCCCAGATTACATGCCCCCTGTGATGATGATGTTGAATCAGACATGGAGGTGCTTAAGGCGCTCAACTTTTCATGACGTAAGGCATGGAATAATATATGGAAAATCATATCTAAGGTGACTTTAGAAGAGTTATCATCTAAGATCCCTCGATTTTCATCCCAATTCATCATGCTAGGTCTTGGTGGTTTTGGATATCAAGAAATCCATACCGTGATGAAACAAGTCATCTTCATGAGAGAGTAGGAGCAAAAGTGTCGTGAAGATCTGACCAGGTTGAAATTGTCAGTCAACATTGGTGAATTTGAGGCTGTTGTATCCCGATCTGAGACTGACTATGCTTCCAGGATGAAGGAGCTGAAGCATAAGATCAAAGAAAAAGTCATCCAGAAGATGCACCTTCAGCAACAGTTAGATGTTGTTACTGGGGAACTTGACCAACTCAATAATTCACTGGAGGGAGTTCAAACGAATGGTATGAAGACCATTGCGGATGCCAAGAAAGCACTCCATCAGGCTGAAAAGAGTGAAGTTGGTCGAGTGCATGAGCTTCAAGTAGCTGCTGATGAAGCTCGGGATGTGGTTCATCAATTGAAGACTTATGTTGACAGTCTTTTGTAATTCCTTGGAAAAGAGAAGAGACTCCAATCTGTGGATGTCCTTCTAACTCTTTTGCATCAATGAAAAACACTTTCACCTTCACTCATTTGTACCCACGTTCTCTTTTGCTACATGCTTTAGATTTTACCTAAGCCAATGGGCCTAGTAAGCATAGTTTGATTTTTACTAGGATTAATGTAAATAACCCTACAAACTTCGAACCTTTTAATTGCTCAATATTACCTAAATCATACAAAATGTACATTTAGTGAGCTTGTAACTTGACTTTTATTCAGAGTTCCTTTGAATTTTGTGGTCAGTTTAAAGTCATGCACATCGGACATAAGGAGGTTAATGTTTAAGGTCGAAATAGCTTTGACTGAATGAATTAGAATTGACTCAATTCCTTGACAATTCATCTGAAAACATAGAACCATACTCAAGTATGAGGTAAAATATGTAAACAATGACTTAATAATATTTGAATCTGAGGAATGATATGAAAAAGAGCTAAAAGGCATTAGAAGAAGTAGTTCCCAAGAATGAAGTTACCATTATTTAACAAACCCGTTAGGGGGGTGAATTATGCAGGGCCGCCTAAGGGCATTGGTTGCATAGTTAAATAAAATAGTATCTTTTGGCTAACAAGTCTGTTATGTAGACTGTTTATGCATGGCCGCCTATGGGAACGTGCTACATAGTCAGGAAAAAGAACTCTCAGAAATTTACTTTCCTAGTGATAAAAGCCAGTGAAAGTTTATGGAGATTAAAATTTTCCAAAGTATAGAGTTTGTTGTATGGAAAGAGGTACTTGAATATGGAGAAGATATTTCCAAACAAGATTATCGAAGAACTGAATAGATATCACTCCTATGAAGGTCTGACCCAAACGTAGGGAAGGAGAATATAAACCACAGACTTGAATACTTTTCAGATCATGAAAAAGGATATGGGACAAATATGTTAAGGATGTATATTTTTGTGGATCCCTACATACTATCATTTAAGACAAATAAGGACAAAAGAGGCATTTTTCCCAAGAATGAAGTTGCCACTATCCGACAAACCCGTTAGGGGGTTGAACTATGCAGGGTCGCCTAAGGGCATTGGCTGCATAGTCAAATAATAGTATCTTTTGGCTAACAAGTCTGTTATGTAGACTATTTATGCAAGGCCACCTATGGGCACGTGCTGCATAGTCAGGCAAAAGAACTCTCATAAGTTTGACATTTTTGTGACTAGAAATCATGAAAAGGGTTATGAATATCTAAAAATATTTAAGTTTAGGATTATGACACATAAAAATGGGTATTGTCCAATGTATACAGATATACACAGATCAATGCTAACCATAATCATGTTGTGGCTGGGTCCTGAATTGAAATGTTGGACTTCACTACGTATCCCATAAGGATGAGAATCAAGCCATACGTAGTTCTTAAACTACAGTTTAACGTCGTGTGGGATAAAAGGATTAGAGATCTTAGTTTAGGGTCATAGATCTTAGACCATTATAAGAAATACACAGTGTGTGTTTTCATGGGGACTTTTCAGCCAAGGGACTGAAAATGGAATTTGGGGTTAGGCTCAAAGACTTGGGGCTGAATTCGAGGGACACTCGAACGTTCCTATGTATCCCATTAGGATGGGAATCAATCCCACGTAGTTCTAGAAATACCCTCTGTACAAATTTGGTTCGTACATGTGAAGGGTGAAAGGGGACTTTAGTACAGTGATGGTTTAACCCAAGATAAAAGGTTTGGGCATTACCATGTACGTACATAGTCTTTGAAATGAAACATGATTGAAAATCAATGTAAATAATGATTCCTTCTCAAGTGAGGGTATCAAAGAATATTGTAGTTTATTGTCATACTGGACAAAAGTGTTGTATAGTTTAACGTCATATAACAAGGACGAAAGTGAACCAATATAAAGATATTGATTCTAGGGGCGGTTTCACGAATCAACATCATATGAGATAGAGGTGAACCGATGTGAGGAGATTGGTTTTGGGCTTGAACCTTGGGAGGTTGCCTACGTACCCAGCCTGGAAGGCAAGTATCAAAGTCCGCGTAGTTCAATTAAAGAATGAATTAATGATCAAGTTGTTCTTGGGGACAATGACCTAAAAAATGATGTTGGGACTTACACATGGTTAGCGGCCCAGAGAGAGTGTTATGGTTGAGGTTTGCTCTAAGCTCATGTGATTCATACTCGGTGTGAGAAACAAGAGGTAGCAACAACCTTAACGATACACAGTTTAACATCATGTAGGGTGTATGAAGGGACTATGCAGTTTAAAGTCTTGCAGTTAGGACTATTGGTGCTGCACAGTTTAATGTCATATAGCAGGGACAAAATAAAGTTTAATGTCATGTAAGACGTATCAAGGACTTTCTGTACAGTTTAGCATCATGTAGTTAGGATGATGGGGACAATATAGTTTAACATCATGTTGGAAGAAAGGGGGACTGTGCAGTTTAATGTCATGCAGTGAGGACAAACGTGTAGACCATTTAACGTCATGTTGGATGCATTGGGGACTTTTTTTTTCTTCCCACAGTTTAGAGTCATATTGGATGAAAGTTCGAATAGTTTAAGGTCATATGCATGGACCATGGATGGTTATGTAGTTTAACATCTTTCCAGACGTAAGGGACTTTTATACAGTTTAGCGTCATGTAGTTAGGACGTCAGGATTTGAAAATAATTTAGGGTCATATGCATGGACCGTTGATGATGCATTTTAACATCTTTCTGGACCAAGTTGTAGTTTAAGGTCATACTGGACCATTTTGGGAACTTTTTCCACAGTTTAACGTCATGTGGGATGAAATTAATACAAATAGTTTAAGGTCATATGTATGGACCGTTGTTGTATAGTTTAACGTCATATAGCAAGGACAAAAGGGGGACTTTGCATTTTAATGTCATACAGTGAGGACATCACAGTTTAACGTCTTGCTGGACCAAGTTGTAGTTTAAGGTCATACTAGACCATTTTGCGATGTATTTTGTGTTTATACAAAATAATTCTTCAAAAATCTGGCATTTGTTGGAGTAGTGATGAGTTCTCCATCCATCGAGATTAATGAATAAGCTCCATTGGAGTAGACCCTATGTATTGAATAAGGTCCTTCCCATTTTGGCTCAAGATTGGGAGGTTTCTTTCCTGGTATCATTGGAGTTCTGAGAACTAATACCAATTCTCCCTGAGTGAATGAACGAAGATGAACTTTTTTGTTAAAAGCTCGTGCTATTCGATTCTGATAGACTTCCAAGTGGTGCAAAGTGCATAATCTTTTCTCATCTAACAGTTCCAATTCATTCAATAGCTTTTGAGATTGTTCATCTGTAGATTATTGATCACAAATGGCAACTCTGAGTGAGGGTAGTTGAACTTCAATGGGCAAGATGGCTTCTGTTCCATATACCAATGAATATGGAGTTGAACGAGTTGCAGTGCGGGTGGTAGTCCGATAATCCCATAAAGAATGAAAGAGTTTATCAGGCCATGACCTCTTATCTTTATCCACCATCTTTTGCAGTATATTTGAAAGAGTCTTATTAAAGGCTTCTATCTGGCCATTGGCCACTGCATGATACTGAGATGAATTGTTGGATTTGATTTTGTATTCTTGATACAACTTCTTCACCTCAAATGAACAGAAATTGGTGCCATTTTCCGTCAATATGGTATGAGGGATATCAAATCTGGTAATGATGTTAGACTTGATGAAGCTAACAACACATTTAGAACTGACTTCCTTGAGAGGTATTGCCTCTGCCCATTTGGAAAAGAAGTCAGTAGGAGTAAGAATGTACTTAAACTGCTTGGTCGTAGCCGAAGGGTAAGGTCCAACCACATCTATTCCCCATGTGGCAAATGGCCATGAGTATTTAGTTGTATGAAGCAACTATGGAGGTTGATGAATGAAATTGGCATATACTTGGCATGAATGGCACTTCTTTGTGAAATCGACACAATCTTGTATCATTGAAGGCCAAAAGTATCCAAGCCTTCGAATCTGATCAGACAGTCTTGTTAGGTCGGAGAAAACACCCAAGGAGGGAATGATGGCAAGAGGGGGGTGAATTGCCTTTTAAAAAAAAACAAATTAAAAATCAAAGTAAAGTGCAGCGGAAATAAAGAGGCAAGACACGCAAATTGATAACGGAGTTCGGCCAAAAACCCGGCCTACGTCTCCGCTCCCAACTCAACCGTTGAGAGATTCCTACCGCTTGCTTTTCAATGGTTTTAGCAAGAAACCCACTAGGCTTTGAGGTAGCACTAGGACCTATTACAGCTTGCTTTTGTGGTTTAGCAAGAACCCACTTGCTTTTGATGGTTTAGCAAGAACCCACTAGCCTTTTTAACGGGTGAAGGCTAGCTCACCGAAACACAAGCCTTTTAAAAGGAAAGGCTTGAAGAAACCTCTTCACACCTTAGTGGTGGTGTGAGAACCCAAAGAAAGAGGGGATGAGAAAAGTTTGGGGTTTGTAAGCACAAACCCAATTTTAAGCTCAAAATAAAATATACAAGAAAAACCGTGATTGGGAAGACTTGGGCGCCAAAGGTTGAATGGAGTTGAAGACGTGCACTCCCAAGCTTCTTGAGTGGAGCTCCTTGGATGTGGAAGTTGTTGGAGCTATTGAGGTTCCTTTGAAGGAAGTCGCCGGAGGTACGCCAAATGATGAACAACGTGTCCGTGGGCTTCCGTATAGTTCCGGTAATTGTCCGGGGCTTCCTCAGCCTTTATTTATAGGCTAGGAACCCTTGGGGAGGCTTCGGAGCCGTTGGAGAGGTCTTCGGAGCCGTTGGGAGTCAAGTGGACATGCTGGTCAACATCCCAACGGCTAGTTTGACTGTGTCCACCGGCTGGCCGGTACAGTCCCACCGGCTGGCCGGTGTGTGCAAAAAGGCATAGGATTCTTGTCCAGGGGCCACCGGCTGACCGGTACATCTCCACCGGCTGGCCGGTGCCTTGATAGAGAAGAAGAGTCTTGATCCAGGCTCCACCGGTCGACCGGTGGGGAGGCAGTAGCTACCCCTTGAGTCTGGGTGCCACCGGCTGGCCGGTGGTGAAGCCACCGGTCGGCCGGTGGACTGAATTTCAGTCCATTTCTGCCTCTTCCTTGGTCAACTTCTTGGCAATCAAATGCCTATCAACACAAACACTTAAAACACAATGTTAGATAAAAATGAAAGTGATTGTGATCATGAAAATCAAACAACGAGAGGTTCGAGATGTACAACAATCTCCCCCTATTTTGATGATCACAATCACTTAAACAATTAAAGTAAAAACATGAATTGAAAGGAATGCTTAAATAAAATGAAATGTAAAGCAAAGCATGATCAAAAAAGTTTCTCCCCCAATCAATCAAGAAATTCTCCCCCTTTGTGATTATCAAAATAGAGTGGGGCATAAAACTTGATTGAGGGAAACATTGAAAATCAAGATTTGAAAAAAAATTGAGATTTGAAAATCAATTGAAATTTTGGAAATTAAATGAAAATTTGAATCAAATTTTGAATTGAAAGTTTTGAATCAAAAATCAATTGAAATTTTAAATTTGAAACCAAATGAAATTAGAATTGAAAATTGAATAACAGTTTGAATTGAAAGTTTTGAAATGAAAAAGAATTCGATACTTTGAAATGAAAATTTGGAAACCAAGTGTTGAAATTGAAAGTTGGAATCGAAAATTTTGAAATTGAAATCAAAAGGGCTTAATTTGAAATTGAAAGTTTTGAAAAAAAGTTTGAAAACAATTTAGAAATTTCTCCCCCTAAATAAAAACAAAAAGTCACCGGGGAGAGGGATTTTGAAAAGAGACAATTTTGGGCCCGGAGAGACTCGCAAGAAGGGATTTTTCAATCCATACTTGTCTCATAGCGGGTCTTCTTCTATAAAACTCGTCCGAATAGAAAATAGTCTTTGGCCTACCGTACCGGGCATTTTTGCAATTACACTCATAAATGAGGTGCCCGGGTTTTTTACAATAATTACAAAATTTATAATCGGAGCTCCCCCTTACAAAAACAGTTTGAGCATGGGAGGAGGAGGCTCGGTTGGTATAGCCAAGTCCATTGGTGGTTCTAGAAACCCTTTGGGAACCAAGTATATTGTTCAAATTTTGTTCCCCTAGGGTGAACTTAGCTAGGGTCTCTCTAAGGTCCTTGATGGTTGATTCCATGGAATCAACATTTGGGAAATTTTGGATTTTGAGGGACAGTTCCTCCTTCTCTTTGAGAAGTTGGTCTTTTTCGGAGGAAAGTTTTTTGAAATTCTTTTTTAAAGCGACAAATTTTGATGAAAGCTCATGAAAACCATTTTCAAGTTGGTCTCTAGCATGTTGGAGTTCTTCATAAGAAAGATGATTTAAAGAATTGGAATTTGAAGAGCAAGAGGAGGAAGAGGAGGAAGAGGAGGAAGATACCTCATGTTTTGCCATTAGGCATTTGTTATCGTTGTCGCTTGAGGAGGAGGAGGAGGAGGATGAGGTGTCACTCCATGTTGCCTTGAGGACTTTCTTCTTGCCTTTGTCCTTTGGCGTGGCCCGTTTTTTGTTGAGTGGGCAATCGGGCTTGTAATGGCCCTTTTCGCCGCACCTGTAGCATTTCACCTTGGGCTCGGATCTTGCGGTGGGTTCTTGCTTTCGGTGCTTGCGGGATTGCTTCTTCTTCTTGTGCTTCTTCATAAATTTATGCATTTGGCGGGCGAGATTCTCCATTTCCGAATCGCCGCTTGAAGATGAAGTAGATGAGGAAGATGAGGATGAGGAGGAGCTTACTTCTTTTTGTACCTTGAGGGCAATGTTCTTTGGAGTTTTGATAGGGGTGCCCTCCTTTTGTGCTTGCCTCCTCATGGTGATCTCGTACGTCATGAGAGATCCGATGAGCTCCTCTACCGGCATATTTTTGATGTCTTTTGCTTCTTGAATCGCCGTGACCTTCGGTGCCCATTTGCTTGGTAGGATCCATAGGATCTTCTTCACCATAGTTTCAGCTGAAACATCATCACCAAGGGACTTTCTCCCATTGCACACGTCAGTAAATCGTGTAAACATTTCAGAAATAGACTCATTTGGATGCATTGAAAAAGATTCAAAATCCTGTCTATACATATCTAATCTAGTATCCTTGACTTTATTCGTGCCTTCATGGGTCACTTCTAAAAGCTTCCAAATTTCATGTGCGGAGGTGCAAGTGGATACACGATTAAATTCATTTCTATCTAACCCGCAATGAAGAGCATTCATGGCTTTGCCATCAAGCTCAAAATTTTTAATATCGGCGGGGGTCCATTTGGATTCGTCGGGGGAAGAGAGAGTGTAACCTTGCATGACTATTTTAAAAATGGGATATCCTATACTTCTCAAAAAGGTGGTCATGCGGGTTTTCCAATAATTATAGTCGGTCCCATCAAAAAATGGAGCCCGACCCAATGAGTAGCCCTCGGGGGCGAAAGAAGTTGATGCCATCTAAATGGATCTTAAATTTGAAACCGGGTTAGGGATTTATTCAAAGTTCCCTCTGATACCAATTGTTAGGTCGGAGAAAACACCCAAGGAGGGAATGATGGCAAGAGGGGGGTGAATTGCCTTTTAAAAAAAAAACAAATTAAAAATCAAAGTAAAGTGCAGCGGAAATAAAGAGGCAAGACACGCAAATTGATAACGGAGTTCGGCCAAAAACCCGGCCTACGTCTCCGCTCCCAACTCAACCGTTGAGAGATTCCTACCGCTTGCTTTTCAATGGTTTTAGCAAGAAACCCACTAGGCTTTGAGGTAGCACTAGGACCTATTACAGCTTGCTTTTGTGGTTTAGCAAGAACCCACTTGCTTTTGATGGTTTAGCAAGAACCCACTAGCCTTTTTAACGGGTGAAGGCTAGCTCACCGAAACACAAGCCTTTTAAAAGGAAAGGCTTGAAGAAACCTCTTCACACCTTAGTGGTGGTGTGAGAACCCAAAGAAAGAGGGGATGAGAAAAGTTTGGGGTTTGTAAGCACAAACCCAATTTTAAGCTCAAAATAAAATATACAAGAAAAACCGTGATTGGGAAGACTTGGGCGCCAAAGGTTGAATGGAGTTGAAGACGTGCACTCCCAAGCTTCTTGAGTGGAGCTCCTTGGATGTGGAAGTTGTTGGAGCTATTGAGGTTCCTTTGAAGGAAGTCGCCGGAGGTACGCCAAATGATGAACAACGTGTCCGTGGGCTTCCGTATAGTTCCGGTAATTGTCCGGGGCTTCCTCAGCCTTTATTTATAGGCTAGGAACCCTTGGGGAGGCTTCGGAGCCGTTGGAGAGGTCTTCGGAGCCGTTGGGAGTCAAGTGGACATGCTGGTCAACATCCCAACGGCTAGTTTGACTGTGTCCACCGGCTGGCCGGTACAGTCCCACCGGCTGGCCGGTGTGTGCAAAAAGGCATAGGATTCTTGTCCAGGGGCCACCGGCTGACCGGTACATCTCCACCGGCTGGCCGGTGCCTTGATAGAGAAGAAGAGTCTTGATCCAGGCTCCACCGGTCGACCGGTGAGGAGCCACCGGCTGGCCGGTGGAAAGACAGTAGGTCTCACTATTTGTGCTGGGTGCCACAGGTCGACTGGTGGCAGAGCCACCGGTCGACCGGTGGGGAGGCAGTAGCTACCCCTTGAGTCTGGGTGCCACCGGCTGGCCGGTGGTGAAGCCACCGGTCGGCCGGTGGACTGAATTTCAGTCCATTTCTGCCTCTTCCTTGGTCAACTTCTTGGCAATCAAATGCCTATCAACACAAACACTTAAAACACAATGTTAGATAAAAATGAAAGTGATTGTGATCATGAAAATCAAACAACGAGAGGTTCGAGATGTACAACAAGTCTATGTCCAGACTGGTGGGAACCACAGACTCCTGTATGCACTTCTTTCATGACAGCTATTGTCTCTTCACCATCAATGCATCTGAAGATAACTCCATCAAAACCATGTTTGTAGAGAATTTTCTCTAGGTGATCTGGGCTATCATAAAGAATAAAATTGACCACACGTTGCTGGATTTGTTCTTTCTCGGCACTATCAGGTGGAAGTGTTCCATTTTGAAGGTGTTCCTTGATAGGTGAAATTCATCCTGTAGTATGACCATACGGTTCAGGAATGGGACTAATTTCATTAATTTCCTCTATTCTGATTCGAACATAGGGTGAAATTGCATGATGGTGGTCAATACTGATGGTTGTCTCGTCCCGATTTGGATCTACCAGAGGTGTAGCTATATTAGCCAGTGCATCAGCTTGAGCATTTTGTGATCTTGGGACATAAGAAAATGTCGGTTCCGAAGGGAATTCCTCCATTAACTCTCAGGTCTGAATCACCTTTCACTTTTAAGTGATTCACTTGTGCTTGAAGCGCTAATTCCAAGCCTACGATGAGAGCTTGGTATTCGGCTTCATTATTGGTACCACCTTCCCACAATAAGAAGGAATAAGGTAACACTACCTTTTCTGGAGAAATGAGCACAATTCCTAAGCCAACTTTGTTGAATTTAGGATTTTCCATTTTTCCTCCCTGTTGGACTTCTAGAAGCAACATCAAAATACATTTCCCATGCTTGAGGACTTTCTTGAACAGAGAATACTTCCTCATCAGGGAGTTCAATATCTGAAGATGTGTCTCCCACTGAAGGGTGTTCAGCCAGGAAATCAACCAGAGCTTGGCCCTTTATCACCTTTTGAGACACATATTGAATATCGAATTGCTGCAAAATAACTGCCCACCTTGCCAGACGTCCTGTAAGCATTGGACGACTAAGGATGAATTTGAGCGGGTTATTGCGAGATACCAATTGGACTTCGTGATGTTGCAGATAGTGTCTCAACTTCTGAACTGCAAAGATTAATGTCAGGTATCACTTCTCAATACTTGAATACCGGGTTTCTGCTTCAAGCATAGTTCGACTGAGATAGTAAAGGTTGTTTTCATTCCCACCATCATTCTTCTGAGCAAGAAAGGCACCCAATGATCACTCTAAGGCTGTCACGTAGAGGATAAGTGGTCTTCCTTCAACAGGTGGCATAAGTACCGGTGGACTCAAGAGGTATTTCTTGAGAATATCGAATGCTTCTTGACATTCTTTAGTCCACTGGTAAGTGACTCCCTTCTTCATCAATTTGGTGAAGGGTAAACTTTTTCCTGCCAAATTGGCGATGAAACGCCGAATATAGGCTAAGTGTCCTTGAAGTCCTCTTAATTCTTTCAAATTTAGAGGAGGTGACATACCAAGGATTGACTTGGTCTTCTCAGGATCGACTTCAATACCATGATGGAGTACAATAAAGCCAAGGAATTTTCCTGAGGTTACCCCAAAAGCACATTTTAAGGGGTTCATCTTCAAATTATGTTGTCGAAGCTTGCGGAATATGACTTCCAAATAAGCCAAGTGATTAGAACATTGTTTGGATTTAACTACCAAATCGTCTACATATCATTCAACAAACTTACCTAAGAAGGGTTTGAAGATACGATGCATGGCACACTGATAAGTTTCACCTGCATTCTTTAAGCCAAGGGGCATTACCCGGTAGCAAAACACACCCTGAGGGGATCTGAAGGCTGTGGATTCCTCATCTTATGGGGCCGTTTGGATCTGATTATATCCAGAATATCCATCCATGAAGGAAAGTGCTTCATATCCAGTTATTGCATCAATTAAAAGTTTTGTAATCAGAACTGGGAAATCATCCTTAGGACAATGCCGATTAAGATCTCTGAAATCGATGCAAACTCTAATTTATCCATTCTTCTTCTTTACAGGGACAATATTAGCCAACCACTTGGGATATTGAACTTCTCTGAAAAAGTTATATTTGATAAGATTATCCACTTCAGCCTCAATTTTGGAAGCATAAGTTGGGTGTGTTCTTCTCGCGGCTTGCTTAAATCCTCGATGTTCTTCTGGTAAACCCAAATGATGAGTAGAAACATCAGGATCAATCCCAGGAATTTCTGTATATTTCCAAGCAAATATATCTCTATTTTGATTTAGAAAAGAAATATACATCTCTTGATCTTCAAGAGTCATGGCCGCACTGATTAAAGTGGGGCGTGGATCTTCTTTTGTACCCAGATTTATTTCTCTGAGTTCATCCACAGTGGTAGAGATACCCTCTTCAAATGTTGGAGGAGCATCTCTGAGATCTTCCTCTTCTTCTTCATCATGTGTTATTTCTTCCATTTCTACTTGCATAGTAGATGATAAATCAGAACTTTCATGATTAGAAGAGATTTCACAATTAGCACATCTTGAAGAAAAAGTTTCCATTTCTGACCTGATTGATGATGAAGGGTCTTCTTCGGGTATTAAAGAGGAGATGATGGATTGAAAATTGAAATCATTGTTCACCTCTGATGTTGCTATAAATTCTTCTGACCTAATTGGCGAAGTATAGACTTGTTGGATTTCAGCAGATGAAATGATGATGTCACCATTTGTGCTTTCATCACTACTTGGTGGGTTACCAATATATCCCATGTTGTATGGATCGATTTTTGTAATTGACATTATGAATCTTTCCATAAGAGTATTTTGATTTGGGTCTATCTTGTCAATTTGACTGATAGGCAACACATAATCTATACTCACATGTGTAAATGGATTTACTAGAATCTTCTCTAAACCATATGGAGCATTAACTTTGGTAATCTCCTTTGTTATGGATTTCTCCCTTCCCTTCATGTGATAGAATTCCGCCTCAATGTATTGAGACTCACATGTATTGAACGGGGCCTTATCACCATACAATGTCCAAACTTGACCATCAAAACAATATTTGAGACATTGATGGTATGATGAAGGGATAGTCGCATGCTGATGTAGCTAGGGTCTTCAAAGTAAGATGTTGAAGGCTGAGTCTTGATCAACAACCATGAAATCTGAATTGGACACAAGATCTCAAAACTGAGTTCTGAGTGTAACTTTGCCCAGTGGTTCTTGTTCATTTTTATCATATCCTTGTAAAATTATGGTAGAAGGAGATAAATCAGATTCTGTGATGCCCAATCGACGAAGTGTACGAATGGGCATGAGGTTGACTCCTGAACCATTGTCAATGAAAGCTCTTCGAACATCTACGCCATTGACCTTACTAGACAAGTACAATGGTCTAATCTGTCCATGCACAACATCATCTTCATCTTCATCAGTAAAAGATATTATTGCATGGAATTCTGCAGGATTATTCTCTATGTGATAGACTTCAGCTGCAGTAATTTCAGTTTCAAACTCCTGAGGACTTGAAAAAGCCTCGATGAGTGCTTCCCGAAGATCTTTTGACAGATTCAGAGCATCCAGAATTGATAAATTGTCTGGTACTTGGGCCAAGTGTTTCAATATATCATACTTTTGATCCAGAGGTTTGTGTTTCCCAACAGAAATATGTGGTTTAGCAGGTACCTTGGAAGCAGATGCTTTGGAAGTTGATGCATCTTGTATCGGAATAGGAGTTGACAATATCCCTGATTTTGGAAGATTAGACCGATTAGATCCATTTACTTGCTGAGAGGAAGAGGATGGAACCTTCAACCGGTCTTCCAAAATAGTTGTGCCAGGACTGAATTTTCTATTGGTAGAAGAACTTTCTTGTTCTTATTGAGCTCGCTGAAGGTCTCTACCACAAGTTTCTGCTACGTACACAGTTCTAATAGGGGTAGAATTGGAGTAGTGGCTTCTGAAAGATTCACATCTTCCCCTATATCCTGAGCCTTTGGAACTTCCTATAATTCCCTTGTTTGATACAGGGAATTCAGGCTCATCGAATTTGAAACTGCGACTGGCATATGGATCCATTAATTGAATCATATTAATAGAACCGAAGATTAACTCTTCGTATGATGAAGACTCTGCCTGATTAGTCTGTTTAGGCTGTGCCGTTTGGTGGGGCGGTGCCCGTGGCTTTGAATTAGATGGCATGAAGTCTGCCAGAGTCAAAAACAACTTAGGCTTTGACACATACTCATCTTATTCTTATTCTTTTTCTTTCTTTGAATCATGCCATTTCATTGAGGACTTTCCCTCTGATGAAGAGGGTTTTTCCGCAACATTCATGGCAGAAGACACAATCAGTTTCTTTAATTATGTTCGCAAAATAGCATGAGTTCGGTTGATTGTCTTTCTAACCATCCAATCATCATACCTCTGTGCATTTTTTCTTTTGACTTCTTGTCATTCACCTTCCTCCTCTGGAACTGTAGCAGTGACACATGCTACCTGGGCTGAGGAGCCTTTCAATGTGACTTGTCCCGAGTTGACCATATTTTACAGGAGGTCTTTGAAGACAAAACACTCATGGATGGGATGCCCCAACATTTGATGAAAGGGGCAATAATTTGGACAGTCTTCAACTCCTTCCTTATTTGGCCTCTTGGGCTTTGGCAGTTGAACCAGATTATTTTCCAGAGCCTAAATGAAGTAACCAGGAACTTGTTCATTTCAGATTGAGTATGTTTTGCTCTTCAAATCCTCAAATTGTTTTTGTCTTTGATATCTTTGATCATCTGGACAAAACAGTCTTTGTTGTTGGCGCTCAGAAGGTGGATCCCTTCAAGAAGATGAAGGTTTTGAAGTAAAAACAGGTATAGGTGCTTGTTTAAGCATAATTGTAGTAGTTTCTGCTTTACCCATTCTCCTTCCTGGAGCTGATGTAATTACACGAGATTTAGCCTTGGCCTGTATAAGGTAATCTTCAATATGCTGAGCGATTAAAGTAAGGTCTCGAAACCCACTTGTATATTTCACAGGGATCAACGGCGTGCATAATTCGTCATGCAGACTTGCCACACAGATTGGCAACAATTCCTCTTGAGGAAGTGCTAAGCTTAGGGAATATGTTAATCCCTTCCAGCGAGCAATGAAATCTGAGACCCTTTCATTCTCTCTTTGCTTACATTTTGTAAGATCGAAAACTGTTGTCTTTGGCAAAGTTGAGCTGAACTGAAGAAGGAATTTTTGGAGAAGATCCTCCCATCCGATAATTGACCGAGATTGCAAGCTTGTATACCAAACAAAGGATGGTCCTTGAAAGGTCCATACGAAGTATCTGAGTTTTACTGCTTCTTGCTACTCGGGAGTTCCCGTCATAGGATCACAACAAGACACATAATGCGTCAAATGATGTTCAGGGTCACCTGATCCATAGAAAATAGGGAATACAGGGTTTCCAAAACTGGATGGAGGAGAGATTGAATCTACCCATTCAGGGTAAACTTTCTTTTCTGGTTGAACCTATGCATGTTTCCCTTCCATAGTTTCTAACCGAGCTGTTAATGACTCAATGGTAGTTATTAACTTTTGAGAAACATCTGGTTGAACTTGGACTTGGGTAGGTGCAATGACTGGAGCTTGGACAGATGTGATGGCTGGTGCTGCAACTGATGGTAGCACTACCAACTATTGTTGCACTTGACTCGTAGGATTAGGCATGTGAGGGTGTACTGATAGAGGAGGATATTCCTGATCCATCTCAGTAGCTACAACAAATTCCCTTGGCTGAATGACTCCAGCATGCTCATGAAGAAGACTACCCTGAAGTAGTCCTGCATTCAACCTCCTTAATTCCTTCATTTCTTCCTCCTGTTGTGCAAACCTTTGCTCTAGTGAGAGCGATTGGCCTTCTCCAAAGGAAGGATATGTAACCTAGTTCTTTCCCCTCCCTTTGTTGGATCCTTTTCGGAGAGGGGGAAGTGGGTTACTCGAAGGATTACCTAGGTTCTGAGTAATACTTTGACTTCGTGTACGCACACCCTCTTAATTTGTGTCGGTGCGTACATCTTCTTGAGAAGGAACCTCTTCATCTGAGTCCCCTAAGTGAGCCTCATCTGGTGGATCACCAACAATGGCATTGATGACATTTATTGATGCATAACTCATCGCATCCCTTCTATCAGCATTTCTGTGATATTGTCTTTTTCCATGTCTTTGATGAGACATTGCCTTTTATTGATTTGATCCCTCAGGAACTTCTTGACGAACCGTAATTTGGAGGAAATCTCCTGATAATTTGGCTCTTCGTTCCTATTGAGGCTTCTTCCCCAATCAAGAAAAAACCGACTTTCTCTGAGGAAGGGATTGATGATTTGAAAAAGTCCCCAGTCCGGTGGACTGGGGCTATTCCTGTTGTTCTCGCTCAACTCCTCGAATCCTATTTGTTGATTTCGAGGATTGGTTTAAAAGAGTCCCCAGTCTGGCGAGCTGGGGTGGATCTTGACATGCTATGTCTGATACTTTCTTAAAATCTCTCCTGATCTTTTGAACCTTAGTCCGGAAATTAGCTGGATGCATTAACCTGTATCCACTTTTATCACTCGGTTCAAAATACAGTTGGATAATTTCTGACACTTATGTCACTTGATGATGTGCTTGCTCCAAACGAGAGGCATGTTCAATATTCTCATTTGCTTGATGCAAGAGTAATTCAACAACTTGTTCTTTGTATTCTTGATTTTGAGAGGAACTAGTTGAAACCTTTTCTTGGGAAAGCTTTTGATTACAAACAAATCTCATTGACTGTGGCCGGCCATGGGCAATAACATTGCATGATACCATTTTCGGCGGGCTTTTCTGACTGGAGATAACCGTGAAATGCAGTGCTCCATGAACACCCCATCCTCTGACATGAATACCAGATGGGGAATTGTCAATTAACTGCCACAATCTTCTTAATGCGCTAAATCATGAATGTTGAAGGGCTCTCTACTGCTTTTTAGCCTTCGGATATCAAGAGACTGATAGAGATGGCAAATCAATCTGACGTTGTAACCCTTCTATTATCTTAAGGTGATTTTCATATTAATCATAAGATAATAATTTCTTTTTCAACTGACAAAGAGTTTTCCATATATTGAGACGAATATCATGAATTTCATCTTCCATCAACATTTCTGTAATGTCATACTGAGAGTCAGCCAGAGGCCAAAACATGACTGGCACTTCACCTTTCGCCAGTTGTTTTCTCATGTTTATTATTTCCTCTTTATCATTTGATGAAGATTCTTCTACCTGATTTGAACAGAGTTGGTGTTTTCTTGTTGCTTCATTGGATTCAACAGGATTGGTAGAGAAATCATTGATCAAACTAGAAGATGCATGACTTAGGGGTGGTTCGGAGAATGACCTACACCCTGGTCTATCTTCTGATTGAGAAAGTATTTCACCTGCTAGCGATGAAGCTTCAGACATGACTGGTTTCGCATTTGCAAGTACCTCAAGATAAGAGGGCTTTCTCGGCACTACATTGTCCACTGGAGCATTTTTTGGGAAATGTGCATCACTATTGCGGAGAGGACTTTCGCAGCGAAATTCATCATCATGGGAAGGACCACCATAATGGGTTATAGCAAAAGATGAGATCTCTTGCTCCTTGGTCTTCTGACCACACAGAGGGTTCCTGTGGCTCTCATCTGAAGATGAAACTTCGAGATCGACCGAATTGTCATGAAGCAAGACTTCATGAGGAAGTGTCTGTTGAAGACCTTCGGAATTAATGTTCACACTATTGGAAAATGAGGGAGTAGAATCTTGAATTTCAACAGATAATTGTCTGAGGGATTCAAGAAATCCATCATCAAGCAAGGCCTTGTTACAGATTGGCTCTTGATCTCCTGACTGTGTTGGGCGGGTCTTTTTCTTAGACGCCTTCTTACTCGCCTTGGAAACCACTTGTTGACGAAAGTGGCTGCTCTGAGCAGGTGTATATGCCTGATCAGGAAATATGGCCAGGTTAGGCTGACGATCTCCACTCAAATCAGGTGTATGTTCCTGACTTGGTTGTTCGTATGATATGGGGGAGTATGCCCCACAACCCTCTTGGACTGGAACAGATGTGTGTGTCTATTCCGGTGTGAATTTTTGATGTGTCACTCCACTGGTAGGGATAGATTTATGTGTCTTTCCCTGAGATTCCATTGAAGTTGTTATAATATCCTGGTAGGTATCCAGAATATGAGCAGGAATTTGCTTCTGTTCTTTCACCATTGATAGAATATGTTTGGTGACTTCAACTGCCGAAACGGGGATATAAGTCCATTCTGTGCTTGGAGTAGGTGTATGTGCCTGCTCCTGTCCTCCTTTTCTTATCAGTGAATCCTGACAGTACTCAAGTATGGGGGCAGAGAGTTGAGTCTGCCTCCTGTTTGTCGTCGGGGCTTTCTGACTAACTTTCTCCGAATGCTACCAAGAAAGACTGTTGGTAGGATTGATTAATACTAGCAGGTGTATGTGCCTGCTGATTGCACTTCGCCAAATGTGTTTGACGAGCTTCATCATATGTAGTCAGACAAGCCTGCTGACTAACTGATGATGTATAAACAGGTGTATGTTCCTGCCTATAGTACTCTGCCGGAATTGCCTGGCGGGATCGGCGTGATGCTTCCAGATGAGTCTATTGGATAGAAGAATTAAAAAGGGTAGGTGTATGTGCCTGCTCGTTGCTTGCCACCAAGTTAGGTTGGTGTACTTCTCCGGAGATGGTAGAGATGAGAACCTGCTCACTGTTGACTGGATTCCGCCTCTGGTGGTTCATCTTGCTTGCTTGGGTTTGAGGAACCTGAGCCGAATTCCTGGAGTCAGTACCCTCATCATGTTGAGGGCGCACTTCCGCACGAGTCTGGCGACGATTGTTGGTGGGAACCCTCGGGAAGGACTCCTGTCTACTTGAATTAAGGCCCTGAGGGACCTGCTCATTCACCTCCTCAGAATAAGGGAGTTAATGGTGATTGCGTTCTGGGGATAACGACCCGAAATGGTTGGAGACGGTAGTCAGCACCGCCTGCTTCTTGATCACTAGTCATCGTTGTTTGGACGACCGGTGTGAGTTGTTCACTTGGAGGGCTTTTCGGGTAGCCTCTAGAGTTGGGATGGTACCATGTTGATGGTACTCCTTAACCAGTGCATTTGATACCCAACATTGAAGATGCTGAGTAGGTGATGTCATCCTCAAAACGGATGACGATCCAGCAGGAGTAGCAGCAGTGGCATTTTCAGCAGCAGCATTCACAGGTGTGAATTTGAGAGAAGCCATTCTAGAAATGCAAAAGATCTTTGAAAAGAGTGTCTGTTTGATATAACCGACATAATCAAGATAAATTCAGCCACTACATCTTTTGGATGAGTACATATGTCAATGATTGTTTTTGTTGGCCCTCTCATTGAGTTTTAAATATGGTCCTAACAAATAGGTAAAACATTATTTTAACTTGGTTAAGGATTCACGTTGGGTTCACCATTTTTTGTTTCCCTTAGAATCCGGGGATTGACCGCCTTGATGGGAGTTTCAAACATTCCGATCGGTTTCTAACAGGTTTGTTTGTAGAACTGGAAACAACCAATGATTCCACATTCATTTAGACATACTTTCCAAAGGTAGGCACTCATTAGTTTGTGGACTGATGAGGCTTAGGAATTTGCATTGGTCGAGAGGATGGGAGGTCGGACTCATCACACCTTTTTTAGTGGAATTATTGTCTACTTCAGGACTCTATTTATAGATTTAAGTTATGTTCGTGAATCCTTATTAAATTACCAAGTATAAAATGAGCTTTCCTACAGATCTAACAATCAATGATTAAATATGTAGGAAACTTAGAGAATCTTTTATATGTATTCGAGGTTCTTCATCGATAGAGAATCATCTGTATTTATTAGAGATTCTTGGTCAATGGTACCCTTCGACACATTTATATAGAAGTCTCTTGGTCATTATGATGACCATGCTGGTTTTAAAGCCACTCAGTGGGGCACTTGAAGTTTATTGTCATTCAGAAGGACATGGATTATTTCAGAGTTGGGATCGAACCCGCAGATGGGCTACCTAAGTATCCTTTGTTTAGAAAAGGAATCAGAACCCACATAGTTCGAGTAAGGGAGTATGATGTTTATAATTGATGGCTCAAAGAAGAATGCCATAATCACTTTTACACTCTAAGCTCACGTGAGTCATGCTCGGTGTGAGAAACAATAGGTATTTGTAAAAATTAGACAATTGTTCCATAAAAGATGCAATCATAAGAAATAATGTGGGACTTATGTATGTATGACTATCAGATAAATGAAGATTAGGATTTACTTAAAGGAAGAAATCCAGGAACAGGGTCCATAAAGTTATATGTGCTTCATGGAGATTTGAATACTCTAACTTGGGGCTTACTCCTGAAAAGGAGGCCCAAATTAGGATAGGAATTGTGATTGGGTTTTACTCCTGAGAAGGAATCCCAGATCAAAGGTAAATTAGGACTGGTTAAGAAGAATTAAGACTGTGGATTACTCCTGAAGAGGATGCCCAAATTTGTGACTGGGGCTTACTCGTGAAGAGGATGCCCAGATTTGTGACTGGGGCTTACTCTTGAAGAGGATGCCCATACTTGTGACTGGGGCTTACTCCTAAGGAGGATGCCCAGATTAGAGGATTTGGACTGGGGCTTACTCCTGAAAAGGAGGCCCAGGTTAAAGGAATTAAGGTTTGGGGCTTACTCCTGAGGAGGATGCCCATAATTTGGGGAATTATAACTGGGGATTACTCCTGAAAAGGAGGCCTAGGTTAGGGGATCTGGGGCTTACTACTAAGGAGGATGCCCAGATTAGAGGACTTGGGGCTTACTCCTAAAGAGGATGCCCAAATTTTAAAATTATGACTGGGGATTATTCCTGAAAAGGAGACCCAGGTTAAGGATTCTCTCATATTAAAGGATGATGTTGAATGAATGAAATCTCAATATTTAGTGACATAAAGATGTGTAAATCACTAGGTTTTGAGAGATATTCCACAGAATTCCTTTCAGATAAGGAATTCAAATTAAGAAATCATGTCATAAATGGCTTTGAAGAGTGTCTTGAAGACTGAATCTTGAATAGGAGAGGTGGAATGGCTTAAGAGGGGTGAAATGGGCAAGAAGGGCACCCAAAAAGGCAGGGGCGCGCAAGTCCGGGCAGGAGCGTAGGTACTGCATGGGCGCACAAGTCCTGGTCACGCAGGTATACCTACGCGACCTATAAGTACTTGCGCATTTGTAAACCAGTGCAGTAATACTTGAGAGATCCTTTATTAGAGACTTTAGAATCCTCTTGTGGTTCTTCCATAAGAGGGGCGCGCAAGTTCTATTGAAGGATTAAGGCGGCGCGCAAGTGTGGCCTTTTCCCTTAAGGGCTGGCCACTCAGGCACGCAAGTGTTGATGAGTTTCAACACTTAGGCCTTCCTCCCCCTCTTTAGATCTTCTGTTCTAGGTAAGAAATTACCTTAGAAGTGTTTCGGAAGCTTTGAGAAGAGACTAGGGCACCGGGAGCTCAAATCTGAGTTTCTGGAAAAAAATCCTCCCTCAATGGGGGGGGCCACAGGGTCTATTTATAGGCAGGAGAAGACCCCGAGCGGTTATCACTTAGGGCACGCAAGTCACTTGTGCGACCATCATGCGTCGCGAAAGTGGACTTGCGTGACTATGAGGGGACTTGCGCGACCTATGGGCAATGTTCTCCTTGTTCATACCTTTGTCGATTTTTGATATTTTCTTCAAAGGATGAATCAATTTGTGCTAAGTCATTTCCCTTTACATTCCTTTGGACTCTGTGATGAAAAAGGAGTGCCAACACCTGTGATCTCAACATATAAGTGTATAAAATATTCTAATAGTTTGTTAGAGTGGTTGTAGGAAACTTTGTACAGGTATGTGAAAGAATCTGTAAAGAGGTGGAAAGTTTGAAAGGTTGAATACAAAGTTTTGTAAGTCACTAAGTTTGATCAGTATGGTTTTTTGTAAATGATTCTTGTTTCATAAAATGAGTTAGATCATATAGGATTATAATTCATTGATAAGTAATCCATAGCTTGAGTTTACAAAGTTTAGTGATTTATAAACCTTGGTTGATAACAAAATACAAAGGGGGTATTTTTGGAACCAAGTTGGTTGGAAGTTGTGTTTGGAAGCAGAAGTTTGTGTTAAAAATATTGTCTTTTATTGCCAAAAAAAGAAATCAATTCACTTTGTAAGTTTTTATGATCGGAAAAAAATAACAAAATGTTGCATCATAATTATAATATTAGACACAAAATGATTAAGAAAACCCATCTATTTGTGAAAAAATGGGAGAAAAGGTTTATCGGGATCATCTTGGGTCTGGAATAAAAGTTTTGTTTGTAATGAGAAATTTTATCAGAGTCTAAAAGTCTCCATAATAAATTTGATGATTCTTTTTTAATCTTGGAGTTCTCATAAATCATAATTTCTTTGAGAAACATGCAATGTAAGCCTTATTAATGAAAGGGGGAGAACAAGTGATGCCAATCGATTTGAGGTTTGATTGGAAAGAAGGAAGTGTTGGAAGAATGGGATGTTATAATACTTTCCAATATATTTAAAATGATTCTATGTCAATCCTAAATAGTCTCAAAATCATGAGGAATTCATGATTACAATTAGAAATTTGTGAAAGAATAAGGTTCGAATGCAAAGTCTTTCGATCTCAGTTCATCAATGTGAGAATCACCAGACACAAAATTGTTTGAAGGTAGGGAAGTTGGAAGTTGCTGAAGTTGAAGTTGTTGATACAAGTCCATCAAAAGTGGTGTTCCACCAATCCATAAAATTAATCCTAACATTGATCCATCAGACGCAGTGATGTTTTCAAAAGGGAATTAGAGGTAGAAAATTTTATTGAAGCGGATTAGTAAGTAGATATTGTTGAGACCGATGAGAAAGTAAGAGTTATTGGGACCAATTAAAAATGATATTAGAGATCAATAAACAATATAGTTAATGATTTTAATAAAACATATGATGGTTTTCTTCAATTGGGTCAAGATAAAAGGAAGTCATGTTTCCTTAACAAGTGTGTCATGAGAGAAAGAATTGTTGTATGTTTCACAAGTGGGTCAAGAATCATCAAAAAATATGTGGTGTTGACTCGTCGAACTAGAGTTGGAATCAATATATCAGAGTGAGATAGACACCAATCCATTAGACATAGGATGATACCAATAACTTCATCATACACAGGATCATTGGTTTGAATAAAAGACGAAAAGTTTTTTTGTAGACGTTCTTGTCTTAAGGGGTTTTTAAGCTAGTTGAAGTGCTACCAAAAAGTGATGATATATTTAGAAGTTGTGAATATTTTTATGGAATAATGGTTTCAATGTTTTATATTTACAGGTATTCATCATAATTAAAAGTATTTAGTACTGATTTATTAGAAAGTGAGTCAATGAAATTAGAATGACCATATATTTCCATCATAATGAAGAAACATCAGAATAGTAATTGGTATCGAACTGAAGAATTGTTATAAAGTTTGAATCATGTTGAAGATGTGAGAAAATTATAGAAAGTTCAATAAGAATCAAAAAGATCTTAGAAGCTCCAAATAATTCAAATATGTATTCTAAATTAAGGAGAAATTCAAGTTTTGGTAAATTTGATTACGCGGGAAAACTTTCTAGATTCCTGCTTAAACCACTTTTGGAGCACCTATAAAAGAAAGAGAGTACATTGTGATTTTTGACCAATCAAAAAAAAATTCATGTGAGGATGAACATATTGAAGTTATGAAGTTTTAGTGAGAATAATTTTCTAAATAGATTTTACCACATGAAGTTTTTCGTACATAAGAAAGTAAGTGGTCAGAGTTTCTCAAATCAGACTGGGTCATTAGACTGAGAAATTGGACTGAGATTTTTGGACTGATATAGAATTAGTCCAAAATTGTTTCAGTAGTATTCTGGTAGAGTTATATTTTCAAACTGATCAATTATATTGAATAATCAGACTGAGCCATCATACTCAAGGTAGTAGAGTTATATTTTCAATATTGCTTAGGTTTTTTCAAATTGCATTTGTCAATTTGAGGAGTGTGTTATGGAACAATCATGAAGTTACAATCGAGGTAAGTTTGATTGGGTAAATTTTTGTACCTATACTCTCCAGATGGTTTGTTTAAATGTGAATTCATGAAATGGAATATTCTAACTCCAGAGAGGGGGTTGGGTTTTGGAACCAATCCCAAGGATGTAATTTCAATCTTGATTATTCCCTTAAATAATTATACTAGGAATGGTTTAATGTGTCATTTTTGTACAAGTGAGGATTGGGGATGAGTTTTCATATGGTGGGGAGGTTATAAGATCTCATGTTCATATGGTTTGAGAATTCCAATGGAATTTTGAATTTTCAATCTAGTGGATGGTTTGTTTTTTCAATCAAGATTTGAAATGGAATTTTGAGAGTTTAAAGGCTTAAAGGGGAGTTTTTGGATAAGGTTTGGGGCTCAATAGGTATGTCAGGTGCTCAGGTAATATTTAGAAGCTGTGAGCATGGAATTATGAGTTTTTAGAGTTGTAGCTTATGACACATGGTTAGTGCACGACTAGTGCTAACTGTGAACCCCAACAGTGTAACTTGTTTTGTACAGGTGCATGATTTTTTTAAACAGTATTAGGGTCTCAATAAACCATGTGATTTTATACATAAGTGTATTAATATTTTCATAGATGGTTCATAGTTTTGTAAACAATTCCCTATAACCATGTGATGTTGGGGTGCTTTGGACTATGAGTTTGCATGGTTGGCACACAGTTTTCCAAACCATGCATCCAAACTATGTGCCTCCTTAAAAAGGTAGAAATGATGATTTTTACCCTCCACCCTTAAATGGGTTTCACACCATTTTTCCTCCCATTAACACCAGTAGAATCCCCACATGCACCCTCCTCTTCTTCCCTTCCTCCATGGGAGATCTCCTTTGTTCTTGGTTTATTTAACTCATTATCGGATGTGTTGGAAGCCTATAAGTGAGTCTAAGAGTCCACTTCCCTAATTTATTTGTTTATATTATCATCATGTTTCCTTATTTTGAGAGTTTAACTTGCAACTAATATCGAATGAGTGAATCTTATTAAGATTGATGTGGGTGGTGTATATGATTTTACCTAAAGGTATTGGCATTTATAAAATGTGGTGTTATGCCGCACACAGGTAATTTTGATCATTTCCCCTAAAATTTTTAATTCATTTAATTTTTCACCTAAAGCTTAACTTAGATGTTGTACAGTCCTCCCTCACACCATTAGAGGTTTGAAACCTCAACTCAGACCACCCCTTAGGGTGAGCTCAGCTTAACTCCTATGAAAACCTTGCTTTTTATGAAACCTCATAAGGTGTATTTTTCTTTACACTTATTAAATCCCCAATTTACTCTTACCTTAATGAAACCACCCCTTAGGGTGTGTTTGGATTTGAATTCCTTAAATAATTTACTTAAGGTGTAACCAAAACACCCCCTTAGGGTGTGTTTGGTTTGAAAATTAAGAAAAAACCCAAATTCTATTTCGAGCCAACCACCCTTTAGGGTGTGTTTGGCATGTCACTAAAATAAAGTAAATTTTAGATAGACCATGGGAATGTCTTGGGTAACTTAAACATTTTTAAGCACTTAGGGCACCATGAATAAATGTTATATCCAAAGTTAATTTATTTTTATATACTTATTAAAATAAATAGACTAATCAAATGATATAGTACCTTATAGAAAACCTTGGGAGACACCTCCAAGGTTGGGTTTTGATTTTAATAAAATCCTTGATATGTTCACTTTATTTGTGCCTATGACTTATACCATGAATACCTTGGATTACCTTTCTGGAATTCCTTGTCACTTATGACTTATTATTATGTACACCTTATAGTATATAAATTAAGGTAATGGTGTTGGTATGTTGTTATACCCTTAGTGAAATACAATAACTATCAGGATCTGGCCTTAAACATTACATATTCTAGTGTTTTTGAACTAGAATTCACATTCAAGGATATTTTTAGTTTATAGTTTTATATAATTAGAAAAAACTCTTATAATGTAGACCCATACATTACATGTGGATAGTTATAATTGGTATCCACTTTTTCCACCAAAGGAAACCCTTTTAAAATAAAATAAGGCTTCTCTTTGAGACACATCTTCAATTCATTCTTTTGGACATCTTTATTTTCTATACCAATCTTAAGACCTGTGAAAAACATTTCAAAACTTGGGATGAGCACTAAATATCACTAAGGGTTATAAAAAGAAGGAAAATTTTTAGTCTTGTGAAAACATGTAAAATATAAATACTTTATAATAAATTTATTTTTTTAACTTTACTAAACATTAAATACTTTCCTTAAAAAAACATTTCTTACCCTTTTTGTAATCAAAATATTTCCTTAAAACCCATAGAAATTACATATAACATATAAAGGTGAATTTTGACATAATCATACTTAAATGGAATAACCATATGGTTGACTTCCACATGTATCACTCTTAAAAATGGAATATCCATATATATGACTTCCATACTCAATGAATTAAAGAGCTATAATGGGTATCACCCTTCATATAATCTATATCGGTCTCATCAATCTTTCATGAGCTATAATGGGGTTAAACCCTTTGTATAAGATATATCGGGCTCACCCGTGAGCTATAATGGGGGTCAACCCTTAGTATAAGCTATATTGGGATCACCTATTAAATTTAAAATTACTAACACATATAATCTATCAATTTTCAACATGTCACTCATAAAAATTTAATTTTCATTCATAATATAACCAATCCATTTTCAAAAACCAATTTAAAACATTTATAAAAGAGATTTTTTAATAAAAGTGTCCCATGCCACTTTGAAAATTTTAAAATAATATTAGATAGTTAAAATTTTGAAAAAATTATGTCCATATAAATAATTAAATAAAAAAAATTGAAAACAAGGACATGAATGAGAAATATTTAGAAGAATAAATATTTAATACACTGGAAACAATGTTTTAGTTAAAGGGTTTCATACCACTTTGAAACATTTAAATTATAATCCATATGAAAGTAGAAAATTGTACAAATAATTAAACAACATGAGTATAGATAAAATTTGGATACATAAAGTCAAAGGGGATATATATACACCTTATAAAATAATAATGGTGTATATCATCAATAAATGTCTCAATGAAAGGTGATTGAGACGAAATCCCTTACCATAAGTTCAAATTGTCATGTACAATCTTTATATTCCTGAATAATAAAATTAGTTTAATTATTTAATTTATTAAGAACATTTATAAATTTTATTATTCCTTTTATATGACTATTATCATGTCATAAAAATTACTTAATTATTTATGTTCACATCGGGTGTTTATTCAATATTCGATACTCATAACGAAAATGAACTTGGTAGGATGTCAATAGTATATGAAATTATAAGTTAGTCATATCCATAATAATATTCATTGAATAATAATAAAAAAAATTATATCAATTATACCTTTAAATCCATTCATTAAATATGGATATGAAAAATTATTAACGTTACAATCATGGAGACGGTAAGTCGTACGTATGCGCGAGTAACGTCTTCATTTTTCATTGATCATTATAGAAAGAAGGTAAGTATTATGTTATATTCATAGAATGATCATAACATCATTAATATCATATTAATAATTTAAATATGCTTATATATATCATACAAGTGATGTAGTGAATAAAAATGAATCACATCGCTTCGTGGAGGTGATAATTCACACGTACGCACGAACGACATTATCATTTTTATGTGCATGGAAAGTAAAAATATAATTGATATATTATTATATTATAATGATTAATATTTCATTAATATCACATATTAACATTAATTCCATCAGTATAACTATTATTTGAATATGGTGATGAAAAATGAACTATATCAGTTCGTGAGACGGTAGTCTACCGTACACACAAACGAAAAGTTTATTTATCATTTGATGAAATTGGAGATGGATTTAGATGATGATATTAACATAATAAAATATAATTATATTTATTATATTGAATTTATTTTTTCATCATGGTTGGATGAGTTTTTAATGAAGTGTAATAATAAATAAAATAGAAATATTTAAATAAAATGATACCTCTTCTTCAGTTGATCACCTTTGAAGAACACCTTAACACCTCTAAGGAGGGTGTTCTACCTAAACTAAGGCATTAAGAATGTGGGTAGGGATTATAGTAATGCTTTTTTTTAGATCTTGGTTTAAATAAAAGGTTTTTTAAGTGTGATTAATAGAGAGGAATGGGTGCCTTTTTATAGGAGAGGGGAGGCGCACCCTTAGAATTATTAAAAGTATTAAACTTATATAAATTTAATTTCAATTCCAAATGGTCCCAAACTTATTTATTTATAATATACGATTATTTTTGGTAGAATAATAATCATCCAATTAAAACTAGACAAGTTTTGAATATTTTTTAATCCATATATGTTTTTAACCCCTTTTAACTCTTATCGATTTATTAAGTAATTTGCACTTTGGGGGTTAAAATAATTACCAAATCCTGCCAAATAACAAATAAATGAGTCATTAATGACATATTTAGACTTATATAAACTTTTTGGTTGAATATTAAATTTTTAATAATTTTATATCATTTAATTAAATATTTTATATTTTAAAATATGAATTATGTCAATTTTGACACTATTCATCACTTGACTTTTTAAAAAAATCATAAAAACTTGATTAATTTGAAAAAACTACATTAACTCAATCATAACATGTCATATTCATCCCAAAAATTCATTTATGGCATAAAATATTTTAAATTATATTTATTGTAATATTATTAATATCATTTATTTGATTTGTTCCTTAATAAATCTATTACTGCATCATCTTTGTGTCGCTATTAAATTTAATTATTCAATTACTGAAAATTATAAATAAATTACCATGATTTAGTTAATTTTTTTATATTTATAAGGACTAATTATAGTCAAATATATCCCTGGTATAACTCTATATTAAAATATATTACTTTTTTAAAACAAAAGTGTGAAAAAAATGACTATCCATTGAATATAATATTATAAATGCATTAAAGTCATCCAAGTGGCTCCAAGTGGTCATAAAATAGACCCAAGGATGATCATGGTTGGAATACACTCATCTAATTAAATTAGTATAAGTTTTATGGTAGTTTTATATTATTATAATATTATTTTTACCTTTAATTACTTGATTTACCTTTAACTGTGGTAATTAAAATAATTACTCAAGTTACTATTCATAATTTACAAAAATAAAAGAGACATATTTACCTAATTTTGACCTTATGATTCCAAATATGGAATATATTTTTCCAAATTAAAAATACAGAATTGGAAGAAATTAATTAAAAATTAATCTCATTGACAGAATAAGAAAACTGGTTTTTTAAGTAAAACATTCAAAAGTTCATATAGTTTTTATATCCAATTTCAATGAGGAATTGATTAAAATAACCAAAATTGTATTAAATTATAAAAACATAACTTAAATATACTTTAAAACCAATTATATGGACAGTCAAACAATATAATTAACTTAGAGGAAAAAGCAGTTTTGAATTAAAATGTAGTATTTTTCACTTTTCATTAAAAAATGAATATTATCAGAAAATACCAAAAATTTATCCAAAGTAAAATTTTTTTGTCCTAATTCCAAAGAAAAATTTTATTTTGTCAAATATAACTTATAAAAGTGTCAAAAACTATATTTAAAATATGTTCGCCATCAAAAGGCAATAAAATTGTATTTTTTTGAAAAATACTTATTTTATCTGAAAAATTAAATTTGTTCTTATATAATGTCTATAAAACCTATAAGATGAATTTTAAATAGTATATTGAATATATTACATATATATTTCATTAAAAAATCTATCAAGAGTGATTTTGTTATTTTATAAACTCACTTATTTGCATTTAAATAGTTTTTCAGAAAAATATTTCCTTTTATTTAAAAAGGGTTTTATTTTAATTTATAATTAATTATTCAAAAAATAATTAATTATATATATTTTTAAACAATATTTTCATAAATCAATTAATATTTTATATTCCCACCATTTTAACAGCTAGGTTATAAGGTAACATAATAGGCCTTCATTTTTTTATTGATTTTGATAATTCACCTTTCAAGGGGTGAGGTGGAACCCTTAAAAGGCCCGTAGGCGTAAGTATTACATAGACCATAGGCCTTATAGGAATTCATTTCCCATAGGCTTCAAACATTACATACAACCCAGACTAACCACTTGGAACTGCTCCTCCCCAGCATCTTCATCTTGAAATCAGCTCTACACCTTTGCAAGGTTGTTCACCTAGGCTTCCCCATGAATTCATAGGCTTGTCCCGATGGCAGGTGTCATACCCTCTCATTCTTGCAATCCGTTTATCTTCTTCTATGGTGAAAGCTCCTTTCTCCTCCTCCTTCTGAAGCTTTTTCCTTGTAAGTTTGATGTCGGGTATTATGTATGCTATTGAACATAGTGTCTCTTTTTAAAAAACTTGGGATTTTACATTCTCCCACACTTTTGGAAATTGAATCCTATAAATTTTCATTTGGGGTTGTTAAGTAAGGTATGACTTTTCAAAATTCCTTTATTGAAATCCCACATCAGAAAAAGGATTAACAAAACTTTTACTTTAAAAGAAAGAAAGGAAAGTACGAAGGTCACCTAAGATAGTACATACTAGGGTTCCATGTGGGAAAACATGGATATATATGAGAAAACTAACAATCAAGTCCTGATGGAGAATAATAGAAAACATTATTGGTAAAAATTTAACAATCACAAAGCTATAAATTTGTGATGGGTCAAAGAGTCTTTGACTTCGTAGTAGGAAAAGTAAACAGAAAGCATTTTTTTAAGATCCTTTTCATAGAGTTGTAGAATTATTTTACTACTTAGAATAAGAACATAAGTAAATACACTTACTTGACAAGTAGAGTTTCATCCTTTAATTAATTTCCACCAAAAACTCATCTTTTTCTCCAAATGATGAGTATTCAAGATGAATCAACTTCTATGAAATCACATAATCCATAAAAGATTAACTATATATTTCTCCTATCATGAAACATTAACCAAAACCAAAATGATTAGGATAAGATAAGATAATTTTCCAAAATAATAATCCTTTATAAGAATAAAGACTTATTTTAATCTCCAAAATTCAATAGTAATACCCAAAGTTCCAAATAGACCATTCAGTAAATAATTATCCTTAAAATTCCTTAAAAATATTATAACCAAGATTAAATCGCAAAAATCATAAGGATTTAATCAAATAATATTCCAAGATAAGTTCTAACATTTAAATCCAAATAACATAAACCACTCTTAATGTCTCATACCAAAAATAAATTAACCTAATTACATATTCTCCAAGAAAGGTTAATCATTTCCATAAATAACCCAAATCGCCATAAGTCCATAATAAAATCATAGATTCATCCAAAATAAAATTCAACCATTACTCCTCAAATAAAATTCCATAGTATTCTATTTACCTTGATCATATAAAGTTCCAAAAATAGTGAATTTCTTCCAAAATAACATTTATTACTTAATCCCCAAATCATTTTCCAATACCAAGGATATCCATTTGATAAAATATAAGTTCATAAAATCAACTTATTCTTATTCAACCAACTTTTTTAACTAAAATAAAAAATTCATAATAACCAAGGACTTCACTTAGGTCAATGGTAGGTGATAAAGCCTTATCTCACTTCGGTTGTGGGTTTGATTCCTGCAGCCTTGTCCGATGCGACAGGTTGTCACACGGTCAGTGGGTTATACATTTTCAAAAAATATATAATTTTTATAACATTCCAAAAATATTATAAAGACTTAAAAAATAACCATAACATGATTTATCCTCAAATTTTATTTCATACCTCACATTTTACATCCCAAAAACTAATAACCCATAATTTCCTCAAAGGTGAATGTCTCAAAAAATACCATTAGCCACCTTAAAATTTTAGAACATAAAGCCTCAAAAGGGTTTTCTAAGACATTGAACTTATTATCAACCATAAAATTATAAACCCATTATGATATACCTAACTCTTAAGAAAACATCTTAATCTCCAAAGTTTTCTAAACCATCCTCTGATACCAACTATAAGGGCCTGACCTTAAAAATTACATATTCTAGTGTTTTTTAACTAGAATTCACATTCATTGATCTTTTCAGTTTATGGTTTTATATAATTATAAAAAAATATTACAAGGTTGACCCATACATTACATGTGGACAGTTATAATTGGTATCCAATTTTTCCACCAAAAGAAACTCTTTTAAAATAAAACTTGATTTCTCTTTGAGACACATATTCAATTCATTCTTACAAACATCTTTATTTTCCATACCAATCTTACTACCAATGAAAAACATTTAAAAACTTGGGATGAGCACTAAAGCTCGGTAAGGGTTACACAAAGAAGGAGAACTGCTAGTCTTGTGAAAACATGTAAACCATGAATACTTTATCATAAAGTAATATTTTTTCACCTTTAAGAAGTAGTAAATATTTTCCCTAAAAAGAACATTTCTTACCCTTTTTTAATCAAAGTATTACCTTAAACCCCATATAAATCATATATAACATATAAAGGTAACTTCGTACATAATCATACTCAAATAGAATAACCATATGGTCGAATTCCACATATATCACTCTTACAAATGGAATAGTCATACGACTGACTTCTATACCCAATTCATTAGAGATATGTAATGGGGATCACCCTTTGTATAAGATATATTGGGCTCACCTATCTTTCATAAGCTATAATGGGGATCAACCCTTTGTATGAGCTATATCGGGCACACCTGTGAGCTATAATGGGGATCAAACCTTTGTATAAGATATATCAGGCTCACCCATTAAATTTCTAAGTACCAACACATATAATATTTAAATATTCAACATTTCACTCATAAAATTTCATTTTCATTCATAAGATAACCAACCCATTTTTAAAAACCAATTTAAAACATTTATAAAAGAGATTTTTTTAATCAAAGTGTCCCATAACTCTTTGAAACTTTTAAAAGAATATTAAAGAATTAAAATTTTAAAATATTTATTTCCATATAAATAAATTCATAAAATCATTTTGAAAACATGAACATGAATGAGAAATATTTAGAAGAATAAATTTTTAAAACGCTTAAAATAATGTTTTAGTTAAAGAGTCTCATACCACTTTGAAACATTTAAATTATAATCCACATGAAAGTAGAAAATTTTACAAAGCATTAAATAACATGAGTATAGATAAAATATGGATATGTAAAGTCAAAGGGGTTGTGTATACACTTTATAAAAGAATAAAGGTACATATCATCAAGAAATGTCTCAATGAAAGGTGATTGAGATAAAATAACTTACCTTAAGTTCAACTCGTCACGTACAATATTTATCTTCATGAATAATAAACTTAGGTTAATTATTTAATTTCTTAATAAACTTTATAAATTTTATTATTCCTTTTATATGAATATTATCATGCCATAAAAATTACTTAATTATTTTTGTTCACATCAGGCATTTTGTCGATATTCGGTACTTGAGTCGAAAATGAACTTGGTAGGGTGTCAATAGTCTATCAGGTCATAATTCCATCATCTACATAATAATATTCATAAAATAATAAAAAAATTATATCAATTATAAATTTATATTCATTTATTAAATATGGATATAAAAAATTAACAACATTATAATCATGGAGACAGTAATTCGTACGTACGCATAAGTAACGTCTTCATTTTTCATTGATCATTATGAAAAGAATATAAGTACTATTTTATATTTACATAAGTATCATAACATAATTAATATCATATTAATAATTTAAATATACTTATATATATCATACAATTGATGTAGTGAATAAAAATGAATCACATCGCTTCGTGAAGGTGATAGTTCACACATACGCACGAACGACGTTATAATTTTTATGTGCATGGAAAGTAAGAACATGATTAATATATTATTATATTATAATGATTAATATGTCATTAATATCACATATTAACATTAATTCCATCAGTATAACTAGTCTTTAAAGATGGTTATGAAAAACGAACTATGCAAGGCGGTAGTTCGCTGTACACACGAACAAAAAGTTCATTTCCCAATTGATGAAATTGGAGATGGTTTTAGGTGATAATATTAACATAATAACATCTCAATATATTTAGGATATTTGAGTTATTATTTCATCATGTTTGTAGGATATTTTAAGTAAGTTTAAGAATAAATAAAATATAAATACTTAAAGAAAATGATACCTCTTCTTTGGTTGATCACCTTTGAAGAACACCTTAACACCTCTAAGGAGCATATTCTACCTAAAATAAGACCTCAATAATGTGGGAGGGATTATAGGAATGGGTTTAGGTATATATTGGTCAAAATAAAATGTTTTTTAATTGTGATTAATAGAGAGGAATGGGTTCCTTTTTATAGGAGAGGGGAGGGGCACCCTTGGAATTATAAAAAATATTAAATTAATATAAATTCAATTTCGATTATAAATGATCCCAAACTGATTTATTTCGAATATAGGATTATTTTTGGTAGAATAATAATCATTAAATTAAAATTATACAAGTTTTTAATATTTTTTAATCCTTATCTTTTTATTTTAATCCCTTTTAACTCTTACTGATTTATTAAGTAATTTACACTTTTAAGGTTAAAATAATTACAAAATCATGCCAAAAAACCAATTAATGAGTTATTAATGACATATTTAGACTTATATAAAATTTTTAGTCGAATATTATATTTTTAGGAATTTTATATCATTTAATTAAATATTTTATATTTTAAAATATGAATTATGTCAATTTTGACACTATTCATCACTTGACTTTTCTAAAAAAGTTTATAACTTTATTCCTTAAAAAAACTACATTAACTCAATAATTACATGTTATAGTCATCCATAAAATTAATTTATGACATAAAATATTTCAAATTATATTTATTTTAATATTATTAATATCATTTATTTGATTCCTTCCTTAATAAATCTATTACTGCATCATCTTTGTGTCACTATTAAATTTAATTATTTAATTAATAAAAATTATAAATAAATTACCATTATATAGGTAATATTTTTAGATTTATAAGAACCATTTATAGTTTAATAGATCATTTTTATAACTCCATATTAAAAAAATTACTTTTTAAAAATAAGTGTAACAAAAAATGACTATTCGTTGAATATAATATTATAAATGTATTAAAATCGTCCAAGTGACTCCAAGTGCTCCTAAAATTAAACCAAGGATTATCATGGTCAGAATACACTCATCCAATTAAATTATTACAAGTGTTAGAGTAGTTTTATACTATTATAATATTAATTTTACCTTTAATTATTTGATTTACCTTTAACCATGGTAATTAAAATAATTACTAAAGTTGTTATTCATAATGTACAAAAATAAAAGGGACATATTTACATAATTTGGACATTATTATTCCAAATATTTCATCCATTTTCAAAATTCAAAACATAAAATTGGTAGAAATTAATTAAAAATTAATCTCATTGATGGAATAAGAAAACAAGTTTTTTAAGTAAAATGTTCAAAAGTTCACATAGTTTTTATATCCAATTTCTATGTGAAATTGTTTCCAATGACCAAAATTGGATTAAATGATAAAAAAATAATATAAATATACTTTAAAAAAATTAAAAGGACAATCTAAATATATAAATAACTTAGATGAAAAAGCAGTTTTGAATTAAAATGCAGTATTTTTAACTATTCATTAAAAATGAATATTATCAGAAAATACCAAAAATTTATCCAAAGTAAAATTTTATGTCCCTATTCCAAATAATAAATTTATTTTTTCAAATATAATATATAAAAGTGTCAAAATTTATATTTAAAATGGATTCTCCATCAAAAGGTGGTAAAAATGAATTTTTTTGAAAAATACTTTTTTTATTTGAAAAATTGAATTTGTTCTTATATAATGTATAGAAAACATATAAGATAAATTTTAAACATTATATTGAATATATTAAATATATATTTCATTAATAAAATCCTTCAAGAGTGATTTTATTATTTTATAAACTCGTTTATTTTCATTTAAATGGTTTTTTAGAAAAACATTTCCTTTTATTTAAAAAGGGTTTTATTTTTATTTATAATTAATTGTTCACAAAATAATTAATTATATACATGTGTAAACCATATTTTCATAAATAAATTAATATTTTTCATTCCCACCATTTTAACAGCTAGGTTATAAGGTAACATGATAATATTTAGTTGTTCTCTTAAGTTCGATGTGGTTTATTATATATACTATCGAACATAGTGTCTCTTTATTAAAAAACTCAAGATGTTACAGTAACATGAGAATGGGATTATGGAATGAATTTTTTTTACAATTAATTAAACACTTTGTGTATATTTTAACTAAATTTCCATGATCTATAATGTATGCTTTTCTTGGTTTCTTTTCCTTTTCTTTCCCAATAACCCTATAATTGTAAGACCTATAATTATACTAAGAGTGGTTATGTTTTAAAAGTGATACATGTTATGGGAAATTCTTGGATTCTAGTTTTGAATTCCAAGCATGAACCCTATGGAAGTCAAATGATTCATTGATGTGAATTACAAGGGGTAGTCCTATCTTAGATTTGGTCAATGTCTTATATTCATGAATGCCTTAGCCCGATGCTGATTATTCCCTTAGAAACTCTAAAAACACTAGAATTTCTGGGATCTGCTCCTGGATTTGTCTTGATGTCCTTGGATATGGAATACATTGGATTTTATCCTTGGATTCCAATATATTCTCTCCTAATATTATCTTAGACTTACTCCTTGGGCTCGATTAGAGCCCTTTTAGAAAGTGGAATGTTGAGGGTTCATACCTCATATTATACTCTAGAGATAAACATCATGTCTTGATCACCATGGGTTGTCTTGAAATTTCCATACATAGAATTCCTTGGAGTATTCCTTGTATTTTCCTTGTTCTGATATGTGGGAATGCTCAGACCCGTTCTGTGGATTCACCTTTGATGCCTATTTTTGGATGCCTAGGATTATAACCATGAGTGTTATTATTACTTAATTATTTATATGGATAGAGATAGTTGAATTAGGACAAATCAGGTGGTATTCCTTAGTTCACCTCTATTTTTCACTTTCCTTATTTATATATTGCACATTATCATGTTTTATACTCATAGACTAGAAATGTATTAGACACTATTGGTGGTTGCATACTGAGCTTTACTCACACACTTTTTGGGCCACCACTTGGTACCCAAATAGATCTTATAGCTACAGGTTAAGACTTGGTTGGTGTTTTTTTTTCATTACTTTTCTGGGTCTAGGACTTGGCATATGAGCTATGGACAGAACATGTACTCGGACTGCCTATAGAAGTTGGGTCATTCTATTTATTTATTTATTTTCATCTATCCTTGTACTTGTGTTGTATGTTGTATGTAATTTTGTTGGGTAGTTTTTCATTATAATGGGTTGCATATATACTAACTATCTAGTTTTTATGATTATTATTTGATTATTATCCATCTATAGTTTATTCATTTTATTTATTCCATCGTTATATTTAATAGTGAACCTGAGGGTATAGTCTATCCCTTGTACCATCATTAGACCTTTGTTACTATTTGGTAGTCTCTGATGTATGAGAGGGCGCACTTGAGGCTGTGTTTCTATCCGACTCAGTTACTTATGATTAACTGGTTCAGGGTGTCACAACAATATAATTGATTGGGCCCATGGCTAATAAAATTTTTCCAACAACTTCTTCAGATTTCTCCTCAAAATTATATAAAAATGTGTTTCCAAAATCTACAAAGATAGGATATTTTCACATGCAATTAATAATTAAATTTTTTAAATAAAGAATTACCTTTCATTGAATTATTTATTCATTGATAAATTGGTAGACCAATCTTGTCATACCATCATTGCATCGAAGGAATCAAGTGTAGATTCTCTCTAGTGGTGATTCACATGTGCTTCGCAAACCCCCAATCATCATCGCAGAATTATCTGAGTTCTAGCACCGACGAATCTATCACTTTTAATGATCAATGTTGATTATAATCAAATCCTTCAAGGGAGAAGTAACTCACTCTAGTGGAGGAGGAGAATGGATATGCATTCTTTATAACATTCTAGGGAGAGAGATCTTTAGGTCTTGAGAGGATAAACAATGAAAGAATGTGGCTCTAAAGCTTGTACAAAATTTTATAACCAAGTTTATATAGTGCTAGGGTTATAAAATGAATAATTGTGAAATGAACATTATTATTTTCTTAATTATTAGTGAATTCCATGTCTAAATAATTATAATATTATTATTTTTTACTTGACATACGCAAAACTCATGGATAAAATAAATATTTTTTTTCTTGAATAAATAAATTAAAATTTATTAAAATAATATTTAATATGGCATCTCTCATTGATCCATTAAACTCAGTTCATAAATACTCCTTGATATTTATTGGTCCTGGAATAATGAATACTTATTTAATTAAATAAACAACACTGCATTATTTTCTAATAAATATATGAATATTATATTAATTGAAACTAGTGAATAAATATTTATTAAATATTTACGTAACTAAATGAATAAATATTTTGCTACCTTGTGAATAAACCAAAATAAATAAATATTTTTATATCCACATAATTATATAAATAATTACCTGGTGAATAAATATTTATTAAATATTCAACTCATATATATATATATATATATATATATTCTCTCAAATAAATGGTTATTGAATATTTATGATCAAATCAATATGAATAATTATTAAACCACGTGTGAAAAAAATATTTATCCAACAAGTAAAATTTATATAGAATTTAAGTGAGATTCTAAATACACTTGGTATGTGACCCTTTAGGCCCCCTTCTTAGTGGCATTAGGCTATATTGCCTAAATTCCAAGTTTAGAGTCTGATAACATGTCAAGGATCTTGTAGAGAAGGAAGTTAATGTCGCAATGACATATAACCTCCTATGAAAATACAACAAGTAATATAATCCATTTATCTCGATATCTCTAATCAAGTTGGTTATATATTAGCATCATCAACCTATATGTTTGATGTATTTTTTTTTACTTTCCATAAATGAACTTGCCGACAACACCATCATGGCCATGGAATTAATCAAGAAGTTCAATTCTCATCAAAGGTCCTAAGATATCAACTTCTATTAAAAACATCAGAGATAAATATTTTTTCGTGTTATTCATTAATACAATTTCACTTATGACACACCCAGCATATCCTACTTCATCGCAAGCATATGTCATTACTATTTTTTTCAATATGTCAAAGTACACAACGTATGACATGTATTAATAATAATATTAAAGTATAAGGATCATTAAATTCATTCAAAAATAGGAATATTCAATGAAACATATAAATATGGATTTCTGATTGGTGGATCATGTTCTCATAATCTTCTACATTTGAGGTTAGCAATGGCATACACCATGAGAAATTGTCTCAAAGTCCTATGAGTCTCCATATTTGGTAGCCTAGATAATTTTTGTTTTGTCAAATGATATCATCTGACAGTAAAACTTATATTTAAGAATGTCATTGTGACACTTCTAGGTTCCCATAATAGTGGAGAACTATTATGACCATTCAACATGACAAGTAAACTTATGAAATTATCACATAATATTTCACACATAATAAAAATAATGATGTGATATGATATTTTAAAATATTTAAATACATGAATATAAGTAACTATAAATTACTTAGAATTTTGTTCCAGGGAACCAACTTCCACACAGAAGACATGTCAATATGACATATGGTGTGCTTGAAATGATTAAAGAAGCGGTTTTTAAAGATTTTATAGTCTTTAAAAATGTGTGTTAATGCATAAAAACCAAGAAAAAAACCCCCAATTATCATGAAATCATAGTATAAAAATCATATATTGATTTTTGAAATGTGACACTATATCAATCGAAGTTTTCGTTTACCCAGGATGGCTGAAAACACATTTTTAGTGTTTTAAAACAATAAAATGTGTGTTTAACGGTCAATATCGTAACAAAAAACCTTAGATTAATGGGAAATCATAGAAAAATTGTATTTGAATTATGTTTTATATATACAAGTAGACGACACGTCAATCCAATATGTGGTGTGCTTGGACTGACTGGATAATCAATTTTTAAAGATATGACGGTCTTTAAAAATATGTGTCAAGGGGTCAAAATCAAGAAAATGACCTTCAATTTCCATAAAATTGTAGGAAAACAACTGCATATTGATTTTTGAAATGTAGAAACTCACATCATGTCAACCTGAGTTGTAGTTTACTCAGGACAATTGAAAACACCTTTCTAGTGTTTTAAAACACTAAAACGTACATGTAACAGAAAAAATATAGAAACCAACCTCATATTGAAGTGAAATCACAGGAAAATTATCATTAAATTATTTTTGACATGTACATGAACACAACACATCAATCTGATGTGCAGTGTGCTTATAATGACTAAATAAATAGTTTTTAAAGACTTAACAGTTTTTAAAAATGTGCATAAAGGGGTAAAAACCAAGAAAATTATCTCCCTTTGTAGTGAAATCATTTTAAAACAATCATAGATTTATTTTTTAAATATGAGAATTGATTTCATGTCAATTCAAGTTGTCGTTTGTTTGGGATGATCAGAAATGTATTTTTATTGTTTAAAAACACTAAAAATTTTGTGTAATGGTAAAAACTCTTTAAAATGATCTCATATTAATGTGAAATCATAGGAAACTTGTCATTAATTTATTTGTGACATGTATAAGAAAACAAAACAATAATCTGATGTGTGGCGTACTCAGAATTACTAAATAACCAATTTTTAAAGATTTGATAATTTTTAAAAATGTGCATCATAGGGTCAAAACCAAGAAAACAACCTCTGATTTCTATAAAATCATAATAAAATAACTATAGATTGATTTTTTAAATGTAGAAACCGACTCCACATCAATCTGAGTTGTTGTTTACTAGAGATAATTGAAAGCACATTTTTAGTATCTTAGAATAATATAATGTGTGTATAACGATCAAAATCATAGAAAACGACCTCAAATTGAAATGAAATCATAGAATAGCTATATTTGAATTATTTTTTATGTATATATGAGCAAAAGACACATTAATTCGATGTGCTATGTGCTCGGAATGATGGAATAAATGGTTTTAAAAGATCTAGAAATCTTTAAAAATGTGTGTCAAGGGTCAAAACCCACAAAACAACCTCTGATTATCATGAAATCATAATAAAACAATCTTAGATTGATTTTTGAAATTCAGAAATTGATGCCACATTAATCAGATTTTTTGTTTGATTGCGATGACCATAAACACATTTTTAGTGTTTAAAAAACTAAAATGTATGTGTAACATCAAAACCATAACAAACACCCTCGAATTAATATTAAATAACAATAAAATTTTCTTTAAATTATCAATGAAGTTTATGAGAAAACACCATGTTGACCTGACATGTGGTGTGTTCATACTAATTGAATATATAGTTTTAGATTAAAAAAATGATTAGAAACAAATAATATGTTGAAAAAAAATAACTACAACCATTTTATTGTAAAAATAATAATTTAAATGATCTAGTGAGTTCTAATCATTAGTTTTTTATTTATTTTATTGTAATATATTTTATTTTTAATTTATCTGATTTTCAGTTATATGATATTATGAGTATAAAGCTTGAAAAATGATTTGATGAGAATAGTTGTGAGGTTATTAAATTATATATGATGTAGATATATACTAAATTTTTGAATCATTTTTATTTTTCTCTTTTTTTAAATACAAGTTGCAAAGTGAATTTATTGTAATTTTTTTTTAAAAAAATTACCTATACCAAAACAATAATCTGATGTGCGGCGTACTCAGAATTACTAAATAACCAATTTTTAAAGATTTGATAATTTTTAAAAATGTGCATCATAGGGTCAAAACCAAGAAAACAACCTATGATTTCCATAAAATCATAATAAAATAACTATAGATTGATTTTTGAAATGTAGAAACTGACTCCACATCAATCTGAGTTTTTGTTTACTAAAGATAACTGAAAGCGCATTTTTAGTATCTTAGAATAATAAAATGTGTGTATAACGATCAAAATCATAGAAAACGACCTCAAATTGAAATGAAATCATAGAATAGCTATATTTGAATTATTTTTTATGTATATATGAGCAAACGACACATTAATTCGATGTGCTATGTGCTTGGAATGATGGAATAAATGGTTTTAAAAGATCTGGAAATCTTTAAAAATGTGTGTCAAGGGTCAAAACCAACAAAACGACCTCTGATTATCATGAAATCATAATAAAAAAATCTTAGATTGATTTTTGAAATTCAGAAATTGATGCCACGTTAATCAGATTTTTTGTTTGATTACGATGACCATAAACACATTTTTAGTGTTTAAAAAACTAAAATGTATGTGTAACATCAAAACCATAACAAACACCCTCGAATTGATATTAAATAACAATAAAATTGTCTTTAAATTATCTATGATGTTTATGAGAAAACACCATGTTGACCTGACATGTGGTGTGTTCATACTGATTGAATATATAGTTTTAGATTAAAAAAATGATTAGAAACAAATAATATGTTGAAAAAAATAACTACAACAATTTATTGTAAAAATAATAATTTAAATGATCTAGTGAGTTCTAATCATTAGTTTTTTATTTATTTTATTGTAATAGTTTTTATTTTTAATTTATCTGATTTTCAGTTATATGATATTATGAGTATAAAGCTTGAAAAATGATTTGATGAGAATAGTTGTGAGGTTATTAAATTATATATGATGTAGATATATATTGAATTTTTGAATCATTGTTATTTTTCTATTTTTTTTAATACGAGTTGCAAAGTGAATTTATTATAATTTTTTTAAAAAAAATTACCTATACTACTGTCAAACGATGGTCTCTATAGGCCCCTACCACATGGTCTATAATGATCGGTTGAAAGTGACCACTATAGGCTTGTAATGATTACTTTTAACGTTCATTAAAGTTTTCCTTTGCAATCACTACTATATATATTCCCTTTAACATCACACAAATCAACTTTTAATAGTGCTAAAAAAGCATTATTAATCAAAGATATGATATAGGGGGTCCCCTTTATTAGTGCTAAAAATAGTGCTGATAAAGGCTTAGCCACTAGCAATATGTTGTTAATATAACAGCACACCCAGAAGAAAAAACCTACAATTTCAAATGCTATATACAACCTATAATTTCAAACAATGTTATATACATTTAATTTACATCATGAATACAAAAATTTCCACCCATCGTATATACTAAAAAACACTACTATTTACATTTCAAACAAAATGTTTTATATAATTACAGTTATAATTATCCAACAAACATTCTAAAACAATAATATTTCATCTTTTAACATCCATGATTCCCTCTCAAAAATGTTTTCCCATGGTATCAGCTGCTAAAAAAATCATCTCAACCCAATCAAATATTCCACCTATATAAGAAAACAAATATTATGTTAGCAATACTACTAATAATTAAATTAAACATTAATATTAAAGAATACATTAATAAAATGTTAATATTAAATAAAAATGACACATTTGGAGTTATACCAGTCACATTGTTCATCTTATTGAGGTGGGGTTGATTCCTACACATCAAAAATGGGTTATGGATCGTTGTACTAAAATATCAAAATAATCTGAATGTGATTGCTCAGTTTTGAGTGTGTCACTTGTTCTTTTACTAAAATAATATCAATTTTAAATAATGAGACATTTGGAGTTATACCAGTCACACTTTGTGTCAGATTGAGGTGTGTTTAATTCCTACCTATCACAAATTATTGGTGGATAATTATCCTAAATTATCAAAACAATCTAAATGTATTTGCTCGTTTTTTAGTATGTCAGTTGTGTTTTTTTCCTAAAATATCATTTCAAACTGGAAACACGCATTATGAGTCATACCGATCGCATAGTGCATCATTTTTTTGTGAGACTACTTCATACACATCACAAATTACTTATAAATCATTGTCCTAAATTATCAATACAATCAGAGTGTGTTTTCTTGGTTTCTAATGAGTGACACGCTTTGAACTAAAATGTCAATTTTAAAGTGATAATGGACACTTTTAGTCATACTGGTCACACTTTGTGTCATATTGAGATTTGGTTGACTCTTAAACATCACAAATTACTCATCAATCATTATCCTAAATTATCAAAACAATCCAAATAAATTTGATTAGTTTTCAGTATGTCACTTATAGTTTTTACTTAAAATAATGTCAATTTTAAATAAAAAGAGAAACTTTGAGTTATAATAGCCACAACATGCATTGTATTCAGGTACATATGATTCCTACACATCAAAAATTATGTATATATAATTTTCCCAAAATATAAAAAACAATTTGAATGTGTTTTCTTGGTTTTTGGTATGTCAATTGTTGTTTTTACTTAAATTAATTTCAATTTTAAATAAAAATACACTTTGAGTTATATCAGTCACACCATACATCTTATTTAGGTGTGACTAATTCCTACATGTCACAAATTACTAATAGATTATTGTCCTAAAATATCAAAACAATATTAATGTGTTTGCTCAGTTTTCGGTATATCACTTGTTGTTTTTACTTAAATTAATGTCAATTTTAAATAAAAAGAGACACTTTGAGTTATACCAGCCACACCGTACATCATATTAAGGTGAGGATGATTCCTAAACATCAAAAATAACTAATAGACTATTTTCCTAAAATATCAAAACAATTTGAATGCGTTGGTTGGTTTTCAGTATGTCACTTGTTGTTTTTACTTAAATTGATGTCAGTTTGAAATAAAAAGAGACACGTTGAGTTATACTAGCCACACCATGCATCATATTGAGGTGAGGCTAATTTCTAAATGTTTCAAATTTCTAGTATATCATTTTCCTAAACTATCAAAATAATCTGAATGCATTTTCTTGGTTTTTCATATGACAGTTTTGTTTTTTACTAAAATATCATTTCAAACTAGAAACACGCATTTTGAGTCATACCGGTCATAGAATGGATTAGATTGATGTGTTTTTGATTCCTACAGGTAAAAAACGACTCAGTTCAAAACAATATGAATGTTTTTACTTAGTTTTTGGTATGTCACTTGTTGTTTTTACTTAAATTACTATTAATTTTAAATAAAAAGAGACACTTTGAGTGATACTGGTCACACTGTGAATTTTATTTAGGTTTGGATGATTTATAAACATCAAAAATGACATATATATTATTTTCCTAAAATATCAAAACAATCCTAATGCATTTTCTCATTTTTTTTAGTATGTCACTTGTTGTTTTTACTAAAATTGATGTCAATTTTAAATAAAAAGAGACACTTTGAGTTATACCAACCACAATATGCATTGTATTCAGGTGAGGATAATTAATACACATCAAAAATGACTTATAGATCATTTTCCTAAAGTATGGAAACAATCCAAATTCATTTGTTCGGTTTTCAGTATGTCACTTGTTGTTTTTACTTAAATTAATGTCAATTTTAAATAAAAAAGAGACACTTTGAGTTATACCGGCCACACCATACATCTTATTGAGGTTTGACTGATTCCTACACATCACAAATGGTATATATATAATTTTCCTAAAATATCAAAACAATCCGAATGTTTTTTCTTGGTTTACAGTATGTCACTTATTGTTTTTACATAATCGATGTCAATTTTAAATAAAAAGAGACACTTTGAGTCATACTGACCACACCATACGTCATATTTTGTCTATTTTTATTCATATAAGTTAAAAATTACTTATAGATCATTTTACTAAAGTATCAAAACAATCCAAATGTATTTTCTTGGTTTTCGGTATGTCACTTGTTGTTTTTACTTAAATTAATGTAAATTTTAAATAAAAAGAGACACTTTGAGTTATACCGAATACATCGTGAGTCGTATTGAGGTGAGGATGATTCATACATGTCAAAAATGGCTAATAGATCATTTTCCTAAAATATTAAAACAATATGAATGCATTTTTTTGGTTTTTAGTATGTCACTTGTTGTTTTTACTTAAATTAATGTCAATTTGAAATAAAAAAGAGACACTTTGAGTTATATCGGCCACACCATGCATAGTATTGTGGTGTAGATAATTACTACACATTGAAAATGACTAATATATTGTTTTTCTACAATATAAAAACAATCCAAATGTGTTTTATCAGTTTTTAGTATGCAAATTGTGTTTTTTACTAAAATGTCATTTCAAACTGGAAACACACATTTTGAGTAATACTGGTCATATAATGCATCGTATTGAGGTTTGGTTAATTCCTATAAGGTAAAAAATGACCCATAGATCATTTTCCTAAAGTATCAAAAAAAATCTGAATGCATTTTCTCAATTTTCAATATGTGACTTGTTATTTTTAATTAAATTAATATCAATTTTAAATAAAAAGAGACCCTTAGAGTGATACTGGTCACACCATGTATTGTATTTAGGTGTGTCTGAATAATACATGCCAAAAATGACTTATATATTGTTTTCCTAAAATTTCAAAACAATTTGAATGTGTTTCTTGATTTTTAGTATGTCACTTGTTGTTTTTACTTAAATTGATGTCAATTTTAAATAAAAAGATACACTTTGAGTTATACTAGTCACACTATACATCAGATTGAGGTTCAGTTGAGTCTTACATATCAAAAATGACTCATGGATAATTTTCTTAAAGTATCAAAACAATCTGAATGTGTTTTCTCAGTTTTCAGTATGTCACTTGTTGTTTTTACTTAAATTAATGTCAATTTTAAATACCATGTGTAGTATTAAGGTTTTGTTGATTCCTATATGTCACAAATGACATATATATTTTTTTCCTAAAATATCAAAACAATCCAAATGCGTTTTCTTGGTTTTTGATATGTCATTTGTTGTTTTTACTTAAATTCATTTTAATTTTAAATAAAAAGAGACACTTTGAGTTATATCAACCACACTGTTCATCGTATTGAGGTATGGATGATTTCTATATGTCAAAAATGACTAATATATCATTTTCTTAAAGTATTTGAATGTGTTTTATTGTATTTCATTATGTCACTTGTTTTTTTACTTAAATTATTGTTAATTATAAATAAAAAGGGAAACTTTGAGTTATAACAGCCATAATGGGTGTTTTTTATGTGATAATAATTTATACATGTCAAAAATTATGTACATATTATTTTACTAAAATATAAAAACAATCTGAATGTGTTTTCTCAGTTTACAGTATGTCACTTGTTGTTTTTACTTAAATCGATGTCAATTTTAAATAAAAAGAGACACTTTGAGTTATACTGACCACACTGTGCATCACATTGAGGTTCAGATGATTCCTACATGTCAAAAATTACATATATATTGTTTTTATAAAGTATCAAAACAATATGTATGTGTTTTCTTAGCTTACAGTATGTCACTTATTGTTTTTACTTAAATTGATATCGATTTTAAAAAAAGAGTCACTTTGAGTTATACCGACCACACCATGTATTGTATTGAGGTGTGTATGATTAATACACATTAAAGATGACTTATATATTGTTTTATTAAAGTATAAAAACAATTTTTATGTGTTTTCTCAGTTTACAGTATGTCACTTTTTGTTTTTACTTAAATAGATGTCAATTCTAAATAAAAAGAGACACTTTGAGTTATATTGACCACATAATGCATCGTATTGAGGTGATTCTAATTCCTACACATCAAAAATGAATTATAGATCATTTTAATAAATTATTAAAATAATATTTATTAGTTTTTTTGGTTTTCAGTATGTCACTTTTTGTTTTTACTTAAATTAATATCAATTTTAAATAAAAAGAGACACTTTGAGTTATACCAACCACACTGGGCATCATATTGAGGTATGGTTGATCCCTACACATCAAAAATGAATTATATATCATTCTACCAAAGTATCAAAACAATTAATATGTGTTTTTTTAAGTATGTCACTTGTTATTTTTACTAAAAGTAATGTCAATTTTAAATAAAAAGAGGCACTTTGAGTGATACTGGTCACTTGTTCTTTTTGATCATTTTTGAGAAAGTCAGTTTCTATAGTACCAACTATATTGACCCATATATTTCAAACATAGATATCACATATTAGTAGATAAATATTCCTTACATAATATATTGATCCATTCCAGAATAGTTTAGGTCTAGTGCTTTTGGAAACATGGAAACATACAGAATTTGTTCATAAGAGTCTCTCATTAAGTTATTCTTTACTAGAAATCTTCTTAGACATATCATTTATAAAACCATTATTAATAACATAAGAATATGAAAGATAATAAATGGTGAACATAGATTCTCAATAAGTGTAAATGAGGGAGATATCAATAATCATATAAGGAAATTAACTTATAAATAGTAGATAAAACGATGACAAAATTAATTAATTACATAAAAAGACACACTTTGAGTCATACTGGTCACATATTTCATTACCATGCTTTCAATTTTATTTCTTTATTGAAATGGAAACACTGCATTTTCAACATTTATCACTTTCCTTCAAGTTCCCTCCATAGCCTTTGAAGGAAAGTGATAAATGCCGACAATGTAGTGGTGACAAGGTTTTGAGGGAGAGTAAGTCTGCAGAAGACATTATTTGTATGAGTAGTAAAACATTTAATTTATATTATGTTAATATAGTATATAATAGATAATATTATGAGTAAAAACATAGTATATTAAAAAAACTTTACCTTCTCATTGAATTTTGATTTACGGCCTCGAAGTCCAATCTCTCACGAGCATGATCAATTTCGAACAAACCAACCCAGCTCGAACAAAGGAATCCACCTGTATAAGAAAGAAATTCTTATGTGAGTAATAATAAAAAGAAGTAAATTAAAAATAAATTTGAAACAATCCATTACTTCTATAATATCGTTACGTTATTTGTGTACATTCTTCCATCAGGTATGTTGCCCATTCATTTCTGAGCACATCTATATTGTCTTGTGAATATGAGTTTTTTTTACAGTCATAGTAGTACTGGAAAAATATAAATACACAAAGTATTAATAAATATTTTAAATAAAATATTAATTATCCTTGATAATACCTCTTCAGGGATTCTAGTTTTTTCATGGAATATGATTCTCTCATAAATTTACAAATATAATAATTGTAATCTTTTCCATTGGTTTGTTTCAGACACTACAGAAACATTGATTAGAATAAGTAATTTGTTTTGATATATGTCACGACCCGCCCTTGGGGTCCATGCCGTGACTACCCCAAGCCCGCCTTCCATAGGCCAGGGGCTGGCGACTAGCACCAAGGCGTAAATCCCAGTAAAAAGGGAAGGCATTTCCTTTGAAAAGTAAAAAAACACCACAGAGTAAGCAAGCGGAAAAGTAAACACTAAGTAAAAACAGAGTACAACTGAAAGTGCGGAAAAGTAAATGGGTCAGTATACAAACCCAAACTGAAAGTAAAGTACAACTCGAAAGGGAAAACAGCAACTGTAAAGTAAAATCCGCTACACCGAGCTGTCCACTGGAGATCCCACCTGAAGGGTGGGTACATATAGCTCCACTACTCAACGGGTTCCACCGTCCGCTCCGAGTACGTCCTGCCCAGTGGTCCACCTCCAAGTACCGTTCTGCTCTGCAAACCTCAGACACGATCAACGATGTACGTCGTCTACAACCAACACAACGTAGTGCGGGCATAGCCCGTGCAGGGGTGAGTATAAGCTACTCAGTAGGGACCCCGAGACCCCAAGACCCCTGAAGGTATCCCAAAATCCACAAAGGATAAACCACAAAGGTAAGATACAATCACGAAGTAACAACTGACACTGCTTAGGTATATGCCCATACATATACCTAAGCCATCAATTCCAATACGCTCCAACCTCCGAGCCCAAGTACAACTCAGTCCACACAGGAAAGTAAACGTATTCCACACAGGGAAGCAAAACGTAATCCACACAGGATAGCACAACACAATCCACACAGGAAAGTAAACAGGATTCAGCTCACACAGGTATACTTCTTCGAGGATGATAGAGATGATCACTGATCCATCTAAGTCGTCGGACCCACAAAGGATCGATAGGTACTAACCCCCGCAATGACCCACATAGGATCGGGGCCACACAGGACCTGTAGGCGCAGGTTCACACAGGACCGCTGAGCGCAGACCCACACAGGATCGGACCCACACAGGATCGGGCCCACACAGGACCTGTAGCACTGATCCACGTAGGATCGCTGAGTGCTGTAGTTGTCGTCGAATCCACCAAGGATCTCTGTACTGTCGTCGTCGCAGTCACAGTAGCAGTAGCAGTAGCAGTCACAGTCGCAGCCAGCTCTAGGGTTCCCGCACACAGCAAGCTCGTTCGGGAGGGTTTGCTCCACAAGCCGAGAGGCTGATACATCAACTGTCACTAAGTCCAGAGTTGATGTATCCAAAAGTTTCGTATCGTCAACAGGAACTCAACGCAACAGACGGTGCGTCGATCGGACGCCCGGTCTGAGAGTTATTGGCTTTTTCGTCCCAGGGGCCCGGTTGGTTTTTAATGCAAAACCAACCCGACCGTACTCCACCCGCATCCAAACCTCGGGCGGAGTATGCCAAAAGATCCTTCTCACTAAGAGGAACTCAACGAAGCTGACGGCACGTCAATCGGACGTCCGTAGCTCAAGATATGAGCGTTTCCGCTCCGAGGGCCCGGTTGGTTTCGTGTACGAACCAACCCGGCCGAACTCAAAGTATTCCAAAACTTTGAGTGAGATATACCAAATCGACCGTCTCGATTCAAGGATCGCATCGCCTCTTACGGTTCATCAATCAGAGATCCATAGCTCAAGTTATGGGCAAAATAACGAAGTCAATTCGAAAACGGGGGGGTCTGGGTCTGGGCCGACCCGGCCCGACCCCCCCTGGGTCGGCCCGAACCGGGTCGACCCGGCCCAGCCGGCGGCGCGGCCGGTGCACCGCTTGGGTGCCACGTGCGGGGGGCAAGGCCCCCGCCCTCTGCTGGTGGCGCGGCTGGATGTCGCGCCTTGGGTCAACGGCCCCCCCACGTGGGGGCCTGCTTTTGAGAAAAAACGGGGGGCTGCCTGCCCCCCTTTGTGAAACCGGCCCCCCTCTTAATGGGGGACCATTTTGGCTGGCCGGGGGAATTAATTTTCCCCCGGTTTTGCCTCCCTTCCGGCCGGCCCGACCTGGCCGGCCGGTTTTTCCTCAACGGGACCGGCGAGGCCGGTCCCCTTTCCGGCTTCCGACACCGGCGGCCCGGCTGGCCGCCGGTCTTCCCGTTCCACCACGGCCCGGAACCAGCCACGGCCTTCGTCGTCCGGCGCGGTGCGATGGCACCGCGCCCCTCCGCCGCGGCCCCGCTCCGACCGCGGCGCCTTCGGTTTCCTTTGACGCGGCGCGACGGCGTCGCGTTCTTGATAAAATTTCCGCGACGCGGCGCGACGGCACCGCGCAATTATAGCCTTGCGATTCCCGCGTGGTGCGACGGCACCACGCCATCTCGTTTCATCCGCAAGAAATATTCAAGATCAAGGAGGGGGTTTCGGCCGTGTTTGTGCGGTCCGCCCCCTCCTCTGTTAGATGACAGCATATAAACATTTATCCTCAAGATTGTCATGCTAGAACCAAGAACGAGAATAAATAAATAATAAACAACAAACCCCTACCTCGGTTTCAAGAATGATGATCGTCAACGACCCGCAGAAGACGAGTGTCACGGTGGTCGGCATCGCGGAAAATGACGTCGGTGTCATGAAGTGAGGATTCGAAGCTCTTTGACGGTGATTTCGTCGCGGGAAACCGTCACGGAAGAGATGACACGGAAGAAGTACGTCGTCGGTGTCGCGGGTATGGCGTCGCGGAAGACGGTTCCCGAGAACGTGGCGTTCTTCGTCGATGTCCGAAAGTTCTTCGCGTTCTTCATCAAAGTTTGAAGAAGAAGAAGAAGAAGAAGGCTCCAAATTCTCTCAATATTGTCTAGAGAATTCTAACCCAAATAAAATAAGCTAAGGTCTTATTTTATTTACACAACCAAACCATTTTGAAATTCAAAGGTTTGAAATTAAACAACTCAACCCATTTAATAACCCAACTTTTCAAGTTAATTAAAGAGGGGTTATTGGGAGTTTAAAAAGAGAAGATGAAGAGTTATGCTTCGTGTGGGCCCCACCACACTTAATACTCCCAAGGGAGGTTAAGTGGATGTGGGTCCCACCTCTAACTCCCTTTGGGAGAAAAAAAACTAACAAGTTTAAATAAAATTTGTATTCCACAATTTTATTTAACTTATTCTAAAATCCCAAAAACTAACTCTCAACCCGCAATAAACGCAACCTTGGAAAAGGTCTCCTTAAGAGAATATTGGCGCTGCGAGTTCATCGGTGCCCTCGGAATTTGATTCCGGGCACCGGTTCAAAAGTTAGAAATTCCCGCTCATTCGTTCACTGAACGTACCCAAGCCAAACTTCAGAAAATGATTCCGGGCACTCCGGGCCTCGGAATCAGGTGTCGTCAGAAACCGCACTCTTGCAAAATTCCAAAGAAAATTAAGAAAAAATTTCCATTGAATTTTACGAGTCTTTACATTACTCCCACCTCAGGGATTTACGTCCCAGTAAAGATACATCAAAAACTAGGGAAACAAATGAGGGTATTGAGCACGCATCTGAGCCTCCCGCTCCCAAGTGCTCTCCTGGAGGTTCCCGTGCTGCCATCTGATGCGCACAAGTGGAATCGATCACCCATGTAGGACCCACTCCTGTCGATCCCCTATCTCCACCGGGACCTCCGTAAAAGTCGCCCCATCGTCAACGTCAAGCTCCCCATGGTCAATGATGTGCGTCGGGTCGTGCACGTATCTCCTCAGCTGAGATACGTGGAAGACGTCGTGCACCCGGTGCAACTGAGGTGGTAGAGCCAGGCGATAAGCCACCTCGGCAATCCTGCTGAGGACCTGGAAGGGTCCGATGAAGCGCGGAGATAACTTTCCGCCTCGGCCAAATCTCTGAATACCACATCGAGGTGAGACCCGCAAGAAGACGTGGTCTCCATCCTCGTACTCTAGTGGCCTCCGCCTCCTGTCAGCATATGACTTCTGCCGGCTCTGTGTTGTCCTCATCTGCTCCTGGATGACCTGGACCTTCTCTGTCGTGGCCTGGACCATCTCCGGTCCCATAAGTGCTGACTCCCCAGGGTCTGTCCAGCACAAAGGAGATCTACAAGGTCGGTCGTACAATGCCTCGTACGGTGCCATCCCGATGGTGGAGTGGTAGCTGTTGTTGTACGCAAACTCCACCAAGGGTAGGTGGTCCTCCCAGCTACGACCAAAGTCGAGGACACATGCGCGGAGCATGTCCTCGAGAGTCTGAATGGTCCTCTCCGTCTGACCATCCGTCTGAGGGTGAAAGGTTGTGCTCAGACGTAGTTGTGTCCCGAACGCCTCCTGTAACCCCTTCCAAATCCGGGAAGTAAAGCGATCATATCGATCGGAGACGATAGATGATGGCACACCGTGGAGCCGCACAATCTCCTGTATGTAGAGACGATCTAAGCTCTCCACTGAGCCCTGCTCTCTAATGGGTAAGAAGTGTGCCGACTTGGTGAGTCGTTCAATAATCACCCAAATGGAGTCGTGACCTCTGGAAGTGCGTGGAAGTCCAGTCACGAAGTCCATAGATATGCCGTCCCACTTCCACTATGGGACCTCCAAGGGCTGTACCAAGCCTGCTGGAACCTGATGCTCTGCCTTCACCTGCTGGCAAGTGAGGCATCGAGAAACGAACTCTGATACAACCTTCTTCATGCCCGGCCACCAGTGCTGTCGTCTGAGATCCTGGTACATCTTCGCCACTCCTGGATGTACCGCCAAAGGAGAACTGTGAAACTCTCTCAGCACCTCCTCTCGCAAAGCGACTGGTACCATGATACGTCCTCTGAAAAGGATGTCGTGCTCTTCTCTAAGGGAGAAACCATCAGGTGCTTGTCCCAAGGATATCTGTGCACGTCGTGTCTCACAGTCAGCGTCCTCACGTTGTGCCTCTCTGATCTGCCGCAGTAGTGGAGGGGTGACTGTGAGAGACTGAAGGAAGGCTGCTCCATCTCTATCCATGAAGGATATTTGCAAAGCGGCTAGCTGCTCTGCCTCCTCCTCAAGTAGTTGGATGCCCGTCCTCCTGCTGAGGGCATCGGCTACCACGTTCCCCTTCCCAGGAGTATAGACTATCTCAAAGTCATAGTCCTGAAGGAACTCGAGACATCGCCGCTGTCTCAGGTTCAGGTCCTTCTGCGAGAAGATATACCTAAGACTTTGATGATTAGAAAAGACTGTAAAACGCTCGCCCATCAGGTAATGTCGCCAAGTCTTCAGAGCAAAGACCACTACTGCCAACTCTAGGTCATGGGTAGCGTAGTTCTGCTCATGCGACCTCAACTGACGTGATCCATAGGCGATCACTGCCCGCTCCTGCATCAGAACACATCCGAGTCCGGTCCCTGATGCATCGCAGTAGACTATGTACCCTACTCCCTCCTCAGGCAACCTCAAGATAGGTGCGCTAGTCAAACTCTATCCCAGCTCCTGAAAGCTCTGCTGGCATCTGTCTGACCACACGAAGGGTTTCCCCTTCTTTGTCAAATCAGTGAGTGGTGCCTCAACTCTAGAGAAGTCTGGCACGAATCTCCGATAGTATCCGGCTAGTCCCAAGAAACCCCGCACCTCCGTCACGCTCCTGGGTGGCTCCCAAGCTAGCACTGCCTCGATCTTCGCGGGATCCACTGCAACTCCCACCTCAGAGATGATGTGTCCCAAGAAGTGGACCTCACGTATCCAGAACTGGCACTTCGAGAGCTTACCATAAAGATGGTGCTCTCGGAGTGTGTCTAGTACAACTCGCAAGTGGTAGGCGTGCTCCTCCTCAGTCGTCGAGTAAATCAGAATGTCGTCGATAAAGACCACGACAAATCGATCGAGGAATGACTGAAAGTTCCTGTTCATGAGGGCCATGAACACTGCTGGAGAATTGGTTACACCGAAAGGCATAACCAAGAACTCATAGTGGCCATACCGACATCTGAAGGCCATCTTCTGCACGTCCTCGTCTCTGACTCTGAGCTGATGATAGCCCGACCTGAGGTCTATCTTCGAGAACCACTATGCTCCCTTGAGATGATCAAAGAGGTCATCAATCCTCGGTAGCGGATACTTGTTCCTCACTGTCACCTGGTTCAGGTGACGATAGTCAACACAAAGTCGCAAGCTCCCGTCTTCCTTCTTGGCGAACAATATCGGGGAAGCCCAGGGTGAAACACTAGGTCGGATGAACCCCTTCCCCTGTAAGTCCTCCAACTGTACCCGTAGCTCTCGAAGCTCGGTGGGGGCCATCCGATATGCTGGAGTGGATATCGGGGCTGTCCCGGGGTACAGATCAATATAAAAGTCTACCTTTCTGCGAGGAGGTATCCCTGGGACGTTGTCGGGAAAAACGTCCGCAAACTGATCCACCACTGCAGGAAAACCAAGACTTCGCACGTCAACTGCTCCAAGGATGAGGCTAGCCAACTGATGAGTGATGGGTTGTCCTCTCCTCTGCGGAAGTCCATCCTGTGCTGCAAAGGCTCCCTTCTCGCCGGTGAAGGTGAACCTGCTCCCGTTGGTGCGTACACATCGCACCTTGCGCCTAAAACAGTCAATCTGTGCATGGACCGTAGATAACCAATTCATGCCCAAGATGACCTCGTAAGGCCTAGACGCTGCTACAAGAAGATCCCAGCCGAAGCTCTCACCTCCTAGAGTAAGATCACACTGCCGGCACCAGTGAGTAATCATCGAGTCTGCTCCCGTAGGAGTCTCTAGCCGTAAGGATCGATCCAACGGCTCTGTCGGAATCTCCGAGCTCCGAACAAGGGCAGCGGCTATGAAAGATTGACTCGCTCCTATGTCTATAAGTACTGCAACAAGGGTGGAATAGACACAGATAGTACCTCGAATCATCTCAGGTGTGTCGTGGTCGTAGGCCTCTGCTGCCTGGAGCTGTGCCTGTCTCTGCCCGCCAGCTCCCTGTGGTCGGGGTGGACCTCCTGGTGGTGGTGGTGGCAGAGCCTCAAAGCGTCGCCCACCACCTGCTGCTCGGCCAGCTCCTCTGCCTCGTCCGCCTCCTCCCTGCGGACCGCCACGGTCGAGCCTCTGCCTTTGCCTCGGTGGTCCCTCAACCGTCTGCTGCTCCTCGGCACGGCGGGTCGGGCAGTCACGAGCCATGTGGCCCTGCCCGCCGCACGAGTAGCACTGCCTGCCTCTCGAAAGACTGGCTCCTCACTGTGTGCCCCGCACTGCTGAGCCAGTGTCCTGAGGTCGTCTGCCTGAAGGTATGGTCTGCCTAGACCCCTGAGTCATCCATCGACTGCCTTCTGCAGAAGACTCTGCTACGTTCCGCCCTACGGTGGGTCGCGGCGCTGGTGTAGACTCAGCAAGGAAGCTCTCGATCAAAACGGCCCGCTCCAGTACTCCTGTCTGAGTCAGTATACTTAGGGAGATTAGCGATACCCTGATCTCGTGTCTCAAACCCTGCTCGAAGGTCCAGGCCCGGAAGAATGGGTCCCGTACCATGTCGGTCGAGTAGCGCGAGAGATCAGTAAATCTCGCCAAGTACTGAGCGACCGTCATGTTGCCCTGCCGCAGCTGAAGAAGCTCCTGGATACGCACCGCACGAAGGGTGGCTGGGACGAACTCCGAGCGGAAGAGGCTCTCAAAGTCTGTCCAAAGTAGAGATGCCTCATCGTGCACCTGGAGCATCAAGCTCCACCATCGTCCTGCTGCTGCGTGCAGTAGGCTCGCAGCGAGGATCACCATGAGGTCTGCAGGTGTCCTCACTATCCTAAAAACTCGTACCACTACCTCCAGCCAGTCCTCGGCTGCCTGGGGGTCCGTCTCCCCATGAAACCTGGGCGGTCGCTGGCGCTGAAACTCATGCAGTGCGCTGAGGTGACGTGCATCGTCAGCGGCTGGTGCTGGAAGCATCGGTGGCTCGACAGGTAGAGCTACCGCCGGTGCCACTGCTGACAAAGGGCCCTGCACCGAGGCCTCGTCGCTCGGTGGGCTGTCGTCACGCTCGACTCTCGGAACCCTAGCTGGCTGCCGTCGTGGGGCCATCCTGAAAAGGAAACAGGTGCGCCATGGTCAGAACAGTATACCTGGTGAGCTGATATAAATTAATCACAAAGAAAACTTTGAAACACACACGCAATCAATGTTTTCGTGCATTAAGTCAGAAATCAGTAGTCAGGGTTCTGGTGTACGGATACGTCGGCCGCCGCACCAACACTGGACTCCCTGGACTGATAACCACACTCAATACGCTAAACATTATTTCTTCACATATAAAAGATCAGAGTTCGCGGTAGAACCGAACTCCTCTGATACCAATTTGTCACGACCCGCCCTCGGGGTCCGTGCTGTGACTACCCCAAGCCCGCCTTCCATAGGCCAGGGGCTGGCGACTAGCACCAAGGTGTAAATCCCAGTAAAAAGGGAAGGCATTGCCTTTGAAAAGTAAACAAACACCACAGAGTAAGCAAGCAGAAAAGTAAACACTAAGTAAAAATAGAGTACAACTGAAAGTGCGGAAAAGTAAATGGGCCAGTATACAAACCCAAACTGAAAGTAAAGTACAACTCGAAAGGGAAAACAACAACTGTAAATTAAAAGCCGCTACACCGAGCTGTCCACTGGAGATCCCACCTGAAGGGTGGGTACAGATAGCTCCACTGCTCCACGGGTCCCACCGTCCGCTCCGAGTACGTCCCGCCCAGTGGTCCACCTCCAGGTACCATTCTGCTCTGCAAACCTTAGCCACGATCAACGATGTCCATCCTCTGCAACCAACACAACGTAGTGCGGGCATAGCCCGTGCAGGGGTGAGTATAAGCTACTTAGTAGGGACCCCGAGACCCCTGAAGGTCTCCCTAAATCCACAAAGGATAAACCACAAAGGTAAGATACAATCACGAAGTAACAACCGACACTGCTTAGGTATATGCCCATACATATACCTAAGTCATCAATTCCAATACGCTCTAACCTCCAAGCCCAAGTACAACTCAGTCCACACAGGAAAGTAAACGTATTCCACATAGGGAAGCAAAACGTAATCCACACAGGATAGCACAACACAATCCACACAGGAAAGTAAACAGGATTCAGCTCACACTGGTATACTTCTTCGAGGACGATAGAGATGATCACTGATCCATCTAAGTCGTCGGACCCACAAAGGATCGATAGGTACTAACCCCCGCAATGACCCACACAGGATCGGGCCCATACAGGACCTGTAGGCGTTGGTTCACACAGGACCGCGAGCGCAGACCCACACAGGATCGGACCCACACAGGATCGGGCCCACACAGGACCTGTAGCATTGATCCACGTAGGATCGCTGAGTGTTGTAATCGTCGTCGAATCCACCAAGGATCTCTGTACTATCGTCGTCGCAGTCACAGTAGCAGTAGCAGTAGCAGTCACAGTCGCAGCCAGCTCTGGGGTTCCCGCACACAGCAAGCTCGTTCGGGAGGGTCTGCTCCACGATCCGAGAGTCTGATACATCAACTATCACTAAGTCCAGAGTTGATGTATCCAAAATTTCCATATCGTCAACAGGAACTCAACGCAACAGACGGCGCGTCGATCGGACGCCCGGTCTGAGAGTTATTGGCTTTTTCGTCCCAGGGGCCCGGTTGGTTTTTAAGGCAAAACCAACCCAACCATACTCCACCTGCGTCCAAACCTCGGGCGGAGTATGCCAAAAGATCCGTCTCACTAAGAGGAACTCAACGAAGCTGATGGCACATCAATCGGACGTCCGTAGCTCAAGATATGAGTGTTTCCGCTCCGAGGGCCCGGTTAGTTTCGTGTACGAACCAACCCGGCCGAACTCAAAGTATTCCGAAACTTTGAGTGCGATATACCGAATTGACCGTCTCGATTCAAGGATCGCATCGCCACTGACGGTTCGTCAATCGGAGGTCCGTAGATCAAGTTATGGGCAAAAGACCGAAGTCGATTCGAAAATGGGGGGTCCGGGTCCGGGCCGACCCAGCCCGACCCCCCTGGGTCGACCCGACCCGGGTCCGACCCGGCCCGGCCGGCGGCGCGGTCCGGCACGGCGGCACGGTCCGGAGCGGCGGTGCGGCCCGGCGTGGCGACGCGGCCGGTGCACCGCTCGGGTGTCACGCGCGGGGGGCAAGGCCCCCGCCCTCTGCTGGCGGCGCGGCTGGATGTCGAGCCTTGGGTCAACGGCCCCCCCATGTGGGGGCCTACTTTTGAGAAAAAACGGGGGACCGCCTGCCCCCCTTTGTGAAACCGGCCCCCCTCTTAATGGGGGGGCATTTTGGCTGGTCGGGGCAATTAATTTTCCCCCGGTTTTGCCTCCCTTCCGGCCGCCCCGACCTGGCCGGCCGGTTTTTCCTCAACGGGACCGGTGAGGCCGGTCCCCTTTCCGGCTTCCGACACTGGCGGCCTGGCTGGCCGCCGGTCTTCCCGTTCCGCCGCAGCCCGGAACCGGCCGCGGCCTTCATCATCCGGCGCGGTGCGACGGCACCGCGCCCCTCCGCCGCGGCCCTGCTCCGGCCGCGGCGCCTTCGGTTTCCTTTGACGCGGCGCGACGGCGTCGCGTTCTTGATAAACTTTCTGTGGCGTGGAGCGACGGCGCCGCGCAATTATAGCCTTCGATTCCCGCGTGGTGCGACGGCACCACGCCATCTCGTTTCATCCGCAAGAAATATTCAAGATCAAGGAGGGGGTTTCGGCCGTGTTTGTGCGGTCCGGCCCCCCCTCTTGTTAGATGACAGCATATAAACATTTATCCTCAAGATTTTCATGCTAGAACCAAGAACGAGAATAAATAAATAATCAACAACAAACCCCTACCTCGGTTTCAAGAACGATGATCGTCAACGACCCGCGGAAGACGAGCGTCGCGGTGGTTGGCATCGCGGAAAAGGACGTCGATGTCGTGAAGCGAGGATTTGAAGCTCTTTGACGGCAATTTCATCGCGGGAAACCGTCGCAGAAGAGATGACGCGGAAGAAGTATGTCATCGGTGTCGCAGGTATGGCGTCGCGGAAGAAGGTTCCCGAGAACGTGGCGTTCTTCGTCGATGTCTGAAAGTTCTTCGCATTCTTCGTCAAAGTTTGAAGAAGAAGAAGAAGAAGAAGGCTCCAAATTCTCTCAAGATTGTCTAGAGAATTCTAACCCAAATAAAATAAGCTAAGGTCTTATTTTATTTACACAACCAAACCATTTTGAAATTCAAAGGTTTGAAATTAAACAACTCAACCCATTTAATAACCCAACTTTTCAAGTTAATTAAAGAGGGGTTATTGGGAGTTTAAAAAGAGAAGATGAAGAATTATGCTTCGTGTGGGCCCCACCACACTTAATCCTCCCAAGGGAGGTTAAGTGGATGTGGGTCCCACCTCTAACTCCCTTTGGGAGAAAAAAAATAACAAGTTTAAATAAAATTTGTATTCCACAATTTTATTTAACTTATTCTAAAATCCCAAAAACTAACTCTCAACCCGCAATAAATGCAACCTCGGAAAAGGTCTCCTTAAGCGAATATTGGCGCTACGAGTTCATCAGTGCCCTCGGAATTTGATTCCGGGCACCGGTTCAAAAGTTATAAATTCCCGCTCGTTCGTTCACTGAACGTACCCGAGCTAAACTTCGGAAAATGATTCCGGGCACTCCGGGCCTCGGAATCAGGTGCCGTCAGAAACCGCACTCTTGCAAAATTCCAAAGAAAATTAAGAAAAAATTTCCATTGAATTTTACGGGTCTTTACAATATATGTTTGGATAGTTAAATATTAATATATATACCCTTATACTTATCTATTCATAGAACTTTTCTTTCTACTTGTGCTTATCCCATGGCCTCATTCCTTGTTTTTCACAATAGTGATGCACCACCCTATCATAATAGAATCCTCATTAAAAGATAATATAAATTATATAACTTGATGTTTAGTTCTGAAATTTCAGATGTAGTGTATTAAAAATTTACAAAATCCATCATGTTTGAATGGTTTGTTAGATATTCATGCATTGAATCCAAGAAATAAATTTTTATAGTATCTAAATTTACCATAATGAGCATCCAATGCTATCTAAAAAGAAAAAAAGGAATAAGTAATAAAATAAATGAAAATATATTTGATATGATTAAATTTTATAGTTTTAACCCTACATCGTTGGTATTATATATTGCTATTCTAAAGTTTTCTTTGAAATTATTTAATTAGACCTACCACTATTTCATTCTTTTTTTTTACTATCTATTTCTGTTTGTTCTGTAGAGAAGATGTGACAATTAACAGGCCTAGATTTTTTTCATAGGAAAATCCCTTCAATTGTTTTTCATATATAAATCTACCAAAAATATGAAATGTATTTAGTCATAATTAACACATTATATTATCTTTTGGAAAATAAAATCATGAAAAATGTATAAATTTACAACTGAGTCGCCTAGCCAATCATAGTCAAGGATTTCACTTACACTCTCAACACCAACGAAGTCTTGATATTTCTCTCTGTACATATTTTCTTCAAAATAAACTATGTTATTATGATTATATTTTAACTTTTTAACCACATTAACCTTCAATAATAGTAAATGTGGATATAGAACGGGTGGGGTGATGGTGCTTTCAGTAGCTCTCTTCAATCGGCTGGTCAATCCTTTAGATGGTTTTAAAGTAGTCTTTTTTTCATCCTCTTCTTTTATCCATCTGTAATAACATTCATTGGTTCAAACCTTTTTTCATTAATTGTTAAAGGTTTAGCTTTAAAAGTAAATTGGAAATGAAAACCTCCTTTTCGACGTGTTTTTTTTACAAGATGTGATGGTCATGCGATGAATGTTCTAATAGCCTTTTTGATTGTATGAATATCTTCCTCATCAATTGGAATAGGTAGCTATGTGCTCGGCTCATGGGTTATGCTAATTGACACTCGCACATGACCTATTGGAAGTGGTCTCATGTGTAGCATGTCTTTTTGAATATTGAACACCGTGGCCCTTGCTATAAGGGGATGGGTGGGTGTTGCTAGATATAAATCACAGTCATTATCACCCTATAGAATATTAGTACAGGAAATGTATCAGTGTCTGTCTGATTCACATTTCACATAAACATTTATTATAAAATTGATTACCTCAACTAATATATCTCTTTGAGGGGAATGGTTATCCTCATAGATAGTGGGGGTGGGGTGGGATCTCCATGTGGTGGTTGTTTTTGAGTTTCTTCTTCTCTTTTCCTCCCCTCATTAAAGTTATCATCATCTCTCTATACCATTGGAATTCTTATTCAAGGGTATATATTCTTTATCTTATCTATTTTATTAATTCACTTTGATCTTCCTCTTGTTTTTTTATCAAAATATGATCGGGGTGTCACCCCAAAACCTGCACCTCTAACACGGTCATACTGTTCCGGCTGCTTCAAGTCTGATGATAGTATGTGTTCATATGGTATAGGTTTTGTTGATTCCTATTACTATTTTGGATAAAAAAATATAGGAAAATAAATAATCATTGTTATGTAATAGTGATTTAAAGAAAAACAAATTTTTATTATGTAATACTTACACATGTTTCCCACACTTTTTGTGTGTTTTCATCTATTAGTATCTCATATTTATTCACATGTGCCTCCTTCCATAGAACATGGTGTAAGATGGAAGTGGATTTGGATTTGGAGTCATCAATCTACATATAAACAGAATAACATAATTAGGGTGTTGTTTCATGTCACATAATAGTATTATGGTAGATCTAAAATACGTACCAATTTTTTTTCAAGTAAAGCATACCCCATCCTTAATTTATGGTAGGGGTATGATGGTCTTGCTACTCATTACTCATTTCCAACACTCAGTTGTTGTTTCATAAATAAAAAATTATCAATCAAAGTAATGAATACACATATCATCAATTACTAGACACAATTTACCTAAAAAGACACATCTTCATGATGGACAGTAAATGAATCCCATGCTTATTGGGTTATCAGGTGTGCATAGATAAGTGGTGGGTGTATTTTTATTTTCCCTTCAGTATATTTAAGATGAGATCTAGTTAGAATTTTGTGAAATCCTCTGTAAATCCTTCCAAAAAGCATTAATACATATTTCTTATAGGAGTCATCTATTATAAATGCACTCTGTAATGGATGATAAAGAGTAATTCAATGTTTCATTATGTTATTTTTTAGTAAAATAAAGAAATTATATCATAATGATATTGTAATCTCTTTACACGTCAGTGTCTTAAGCCTAGGCACAACTTGGTGCCATGAATCTACATCAATCGGAACATGTTTTTGAGTGATGATTCCAATATAACTAATGAACATGGCCTTGTTGGGGTTAACATGTTGGCCTTGTGTATTCTATTCAACCTCATATTTGATGCCTTTGGATTTTTCCTTGATGATTTTTACTAACATCATTAAACTACTACACTCCTATTTTTTCTACGTCATCAGTCCTTCATCACCTACCACTTCCCTAGAATCAACATCATCAATATGTTCCTCAGGAGTGGTAGTATCAGCATATGCATATAGTCATTGTACCTCTACACTTGAAGTAGTAGTGGGTAGAGAAACCTATTATTCCTCAGGAATGGAAGCACCATCACATGCAAAAGGTCATGCCTCTATAGTGCGAGCAGCAACAGGTTGAGAGACCTATTGTTCCTTGGGATTGGGAGCACCAGCATGTATGGAAGTCATTATCTATATAAGTGGTTTAATATTTAATTTAGAGTACATAAATGTAGCATAAAATGGATAATAACATGAGGTAACATGATTTATATTACAAAAAAAAAGTAACCCGGTTATTGAACTCTCTTTTTCTTTTTTAAAGGTTGGAGGTATTTGACCCCTCTATCGATGATCCAAATCCCTTTATTGTGGTCTCCTATGACATAAAAAACATCATCTACATTGGGACTGTTGTGAAATGATTGTGATGTCCCAATTAAAGGGTCATCCTCAGTTGAATTTTCATCTAACTCTTCAGTGGTTTTGGTCAATAATAAAACAATTGACCACTTTTGGTTTGCAGGATCTGGAACATAAAATACTTTTACTACTAATGATGTCATTATAAATGGTTCATATTTGTACCCTTCCTTATTGAAATCAACTTTCACAAATCCCAATTCATCTATTTTAACAGCAATTCTATTATCAACCCACTTGCAATGAAAAATAGGCACTTGGAATGTTTTATAATCCAACTCCCATATTTGTTTAATGATGCCAAATTATGACATATTCACGTAAAATGGATTTATTTCCTTAGTACCAGAAACATGCATCGCTTCATCCATAAGTGTAACTCTACTATTTTGCATGGTATAATCTTCATCATGCTCATGTGTATAGAATGTATAACTATTAATTACATAACCATTATAAGACAATACATACACACTTGGTCCTCCAGCTAGCAATCGAATTCATTCTGAAATTGAATCTTTATTTTCATCTGACTCCTTTAAAATATGATCCCAAAACCATAATATAAACTTATGATTATGTGTATTTGATATCCATATTTCAACCCTTGATGGATTCAAATGCCTAAGAATTTATTTGTGGGTTTCAACATATGGGAAACCTCTAAATTGTTATGTAAAATGTAAAGGTAGTACTGCTCCTGATCTATAATATTGATTGTGACAACATCTCTTCTAGAAATTCATTCACCCGCAAGTTACCCAGTGTGATGATATTTCAGTAGACTAATGCTTTCCACACCTAATAGGTATTAGGTACAGAATTCAACAACTTCCTAAATAATATATCACTTTACAATACAACCCCATGGCCAACTTTGATTTTTGATATACCCTTTCAATATCTTCATATACCGTTCAATGGGGTACATACATCTATAGTTTATAGGACCACATAGTCGAATCTCTCTCAAAAAATGAACCATCATATCAAAGAATGTTGGCAGGAAGAACATTTCCAATTCACATAATATAAAGAAAATTTCTCTTTCCATAGTTGACAATTTCTTTGGGTCTATAACCTTGTTGCATATAGCTTTAAATAAGAAACATAGCTTAGTTAATGTATAACAAACATTCTTGGAAAAAATGAAATGTAAATCTATAGGCATTAGATCTTGCATCAAAACATGGAAGTCATGTGATTTTAGACCCTTTGAATTTAAATAGGTCATTGACATGATGTTCTCAATATTCAATGAATACCCCTCTGGAACCTTTACATCATTCAAGAAGTTTCAAAACTGATATCTCTCCTACTTGGAAAGAGTGTAAGCAGTCAGAGGAAGAAAAGTTTGTTTTTCACCCTTCACTGGTGCTAACTCTTCTAATATTCTTATGTCTACCATGTCCAACTGAGACTTAATTTCATTATTTGTTTTGTTTCTTTCATTTAGAAACATCCTGATGACACTATCACATATATTTTTTTCAATATGCATAACATAAAGAAAATGTCTGACGTACAGACAATTCCAGTATGGTAATTCAAAAAAAATTGATCTCTTTTTCCAACCGGTTTTCGTAAGGTTTTTCAAAAATGATTTACCAAAAGCAGTGACCACATATTTTACTTTCTCAAATAGTTGATCACCTATTAGTGGAGATGGTGTTGTGCATTCTTCTGAACTTCCATCGAATGATGTCATCCAATATTGGTACTTATGTTTTCAAGGTAAAAATCTGTGATGTCTTGGAAACATGGTTTTCAATGAATGTTAAAACTTAATTGATTGTGTACCTTATTCGTAAATAGGACACCCTTGAGTTCCTTTAATGTTATATCCTAAAAAATTCCCATAAGAAAGAAAGTCATTTATCATCTCGTACAGCATGGCTCTCAATATGAAATCTTCATTTCTGTAAGCATCATACAAAGTAACACCTGAATCCCACAATAATTTCAAATCCTCGATCAATAGAGCCAAATAAATATCAATATCATTACCTGGTTATTTTGATCCTAATATAAGCATAGATAACATGATGTATTTTCATTTTATGTATAACCACGGTGGTAGGTTATAATTTACCAACATAACCGGCTATGTACTGTGAGTGCTTCTTTGAAAACCAAAAGGATTCACTCCATATGTAGATAATGCAAGATGAAGGTTTCTTGGCTCATTTCCAAATTCAGGATACTCATGATCAATTATCTTCCACTAAGGAGAGTCTATCGGGTGATGCAGTTTTCCATATTTAATTCTTGTGCCTGCATTCCACGTCAATTGATCTATAATCTCCTCACTTACATATAGGTTCCTAAACCATAGAATGATTGGAAAGTATCATACAACTTTCATGGTACTGGATTCATTTTTTTTGTATCAAGAATATCACACTTTAGTAAATCTCTAAGTGATTTTTGGTCCTTGTGAAACGTTATACAGTCATTTGGGAAAACATGTATTCTTTCAGAGATCATACCCATCGATCATAGCATTCATTTGGCATCGTGTGTTCGGCTCAAGAGCTCATTATCTTTTGGGAGCATATCATTTAAGAGAGAAAATATTTCTATAAAACTAACTTCACTCCATATGTTGCCTAATTTCAGGTTATACAGCTTAAGTATGGCTGACAATGTTGTATATTTAGTGAAACCACCATACAATAGTGTCTTTTCACAACTCTTTAACTTCTCAAACAATTTTGGACAATCATGAAGTTTATCTTCAACTGTCCTTGTCATTTCCTCAATATGATCTTTATCATCATTCACATCTATAATAGCATCCTTGATACATTCTTCTTCATTTTTCACACTTGTAATCACATCAGATGGTCCATAAAACATAGTGTTGTCCCAACCACTAGCTACATTCGTTTTTTCCCCGTGTTTATTTCAGCATTTATAACTTCGATCTATTCTGTGACAGATCAAGTGTTCTTATAACTCCTCTGTAATAATTTTTATTGATTAACAACAATGTAAACATGGAAAAAGGATTTTAGAAGGGTTATATACATGATCTTTTACAAACTTGATGAACTCTTTCACGTAATCTTCATACTCTTTTGTCAGACGATTGGCATCCATCCATTATTTATTCATATCCATCATATTTGATTCAGTGATATTAATATTTAACAAAAATAAATACACAAAACATTAATATTAAAACTAACCAAGGGTAAAAAATGTTATGGACTTTAGGTATCCTTCAATATTTATCCCCAATATCAACTTTCCAGAACCAAGGTCCTTCATTTGGGATCTTCTAGATAAATTAATCTTCAGCTCTTCTATTCTTTACATCATTGGTCCAACTAAGAGAAATACGTCCACATAAATAAGTAAAATGACAAAACTCCTATCATAATACACCTTCATGAAAGCATTGAAATTTTAGTTAAACTATCTTGGTGACTACTTAAGCCCAAAAAAATCCATTTGAGACAGTAATTGAACCTTCTATTCTATTTAGCATGAAACCTTCCAGTTGATCTATATAGATATATTCCTCTGAATCTCCATGAAGGAATATAATCATGACATCCATTTGTTCTAGAAACAAACCTTTAATAGAAACCAACCTAAGAACCATCTAAATTATTATATGCTTTACAATAAGAGAGAAAATATAACTGAAATCCAATCCTTCTAATTATTGAAATACATTTACCCTTTCCATGGTGTTATTATCAATATACTTATCTTCCCTATATAATGTAATGGTTATCCTAATTATATAAAAATATAAACTTAAAAGATTATGGAAAAACTACATTTCAGATTTCCTTTGAAAAGTATTTATAAAATCATAGTTGAAATCCCATTAAAAAAACCAACCATTTACTCAAATTCCTCTTTAAAATAACACACCCTTTTAAAATTAAACCAATCAGTTCCAAACACTCTTTCACAAAACCACAATTCCGTTTTTTAAATTCATTCAAGGAAAATTAATGACCCAAAATTCTTAATCATTTAAAATGAGTGAGAACCCTCTATATTTTACAAATTTTCATTTAAAACTTCACACAGCTCTTGTTAAAATGAAACCAGTATTACATACGCTTTCAAAACATTCACATCCCTTTATGAAATCCAATCAGGTGAGTTGACAAACACTTGGCATGCAACCTAAGTCCATGACAAGTGTTTAAATCATTTTAAACATATTTAAAACCCAAAAATGGTATATTAAACACATATAAATTTTTAAGAAATATTTCAAAACACTTGATTTTGCACTCACACTACAATGAGGCCAATAGTTGACCTATGTTGAATCCTAAAAAATAGATAATTCGCCTGACTTACCCACACATTCCTCATTAGGGACACTCCTATAGACTAATAAAACCATACAACTAGGGGAAATTAGATAGTACGTGAGCTAACTAGTGTAGTATACATCTAAACCTATTTATTAATTCATAGGGTTACCATGCAGCTAAACAAGTGGAAGTGAGAAACAACAAACCAATAATCATCACATGAATAAATATAATGTATCGGTTTTCCAAATTTTATAAAAATATAAACTTAAAAGATTATGAAAAAACTACATTTCATATGTCCTTTGAAAACTATTTATAAAATCACATTTGAAATCCCATTAAGAAACCAACCATTTACACAAATTCCTCTTTAAAATAACACACCCTTTTTAAAATAAACCAATCAATTCCAACCACTCTTTCACAAAACCAAAATTACTATTTTTAAAGCATTCAAGGCAACTTCATGACCCAATAGTCTTAAACATTTAAAATGAATGACAAACCTCTATATTTTATAAATTTTCATTTAAAACTTCACAAACCCCTTGTTAAAATGAAACCAGCATTAAATACTCTTTCAAAACATTCACATCCCTTTATGAAAGCCAATCGAGTGAGTTGACAAATAGTTGGCATGAAACCTAAGTTTGTGTTAAGTGTTTAAATAATTTTAAAGTTATTTAAAACCAAATAAGCATATGTTGAAAACATATAATTTTTTAAAAAACATTTCAAAACACTTGAATCGTTTTAAAAGAGGTGCTTAGGCATTTTCACAAAGACATAAATTCCCAGAGAGGTGCTTTATAAAATATAAATATGACATAGTGGAGTCCTAGGTGCTTGAAACACAATTATGTTGGGTATCAACATTTATTTAGTAATTATGCATTGATCAAGTAATCATACATCATGGATTATGGGAAAAATTAGTTTTCTTATTATTATTTTATTTATTGAGAAGTTAAGGGTGATTGTCTGCAATAGATTCATGAAGGCTAATGTTTTGGGTGATTCGACTAACTATATAATCTAATCATGAGGAGAATCCAAGTCTAATGGAGGAGACACACAAGAGGGTAGGACCTAATGAACATGGTTAGTATAATTATATATCTAAATATAGGGATTAGATTACTATCATAAAAAAGATAAGTATCAAATGAAATTTGGCTAAATTAAGGGAAACAGATCCTAAGAATAGGGGAATTGCAGTTTAACAAGAGAATCCAGGTCTAAGAGGGAAGAAGGACATGTCTCAACGATGTTGAGCATTAAAGGTGGATGTGCAGTAGAGGGAGGGGTTAAGGAGTATGATTCCTACGTAGTTGAAGGAGGAAACACCTATGAAATATGTTCTATATCTGTATAGTGGATTTTTTGCATATAAAAAAAGTCCAAACACATTCCAAACTACTGCGTGAAAATGTTGAATCTATCACAAACACAATCTTTCCTACTTATATCACACCCACCTACTTAGAGGACATCCCTAGCTTGGATTCACATTCTCTAGGGAGACACTAGTCAGGGTGTGAGTCCATAAAAGTGTAGCATAAATCTATGGTCTCTCATATAGATGCCAAGGTTTTCCATGATCAATCAAAGAGGTGAGTGAGATATCAAGTAGCAAGGATCACAACAGGGATCCACCATGACATCAATGTGAACAATCGTATTTCCAAAACAATTTTAAAGCACCAATCGGGCCTTTTAACAAAGAATAAAAAATTATAATCTACCCCCTTAATATTTTGAAATACTAAAATTGTCAACATTTTTAAAATAATCCATTGTAAGTTGATCTTTAAATCATTTCAAAACACATTTTCAAGGAATACACACATATACCAAACCATTTGATAATTTAAAGAATCAACTTATCTTTATTAAAATGATCCTTTTCACTTTGAAAATCAAATCCACCAAGGTTATAAAATAATCCAATTTATTTGAAAACAAAGGATTAATTTACAATATAAAACCATCCATGCCAAATACAATTTTCAAAAAAAAAGGGCTATTTTAAGCTTCAAAATGATCAAATCATGTTTAACGAAATTCATATGGAAAAAACATGAATTCAAAAAAACATGAAATAAATGAAGAAGAAATGTCATATAAACACGTACTTGGAAAATGTAGGATAAAAAATGAATCTAAGATAAGTCACCTCCTTTTCACAGTTGCTTAGAGACCCTAACATATGGATTATCTACTATAAAATTATTATCAACTAAAATTATCTTCTAAGTATCATAGGATAGTTGAACCAAAATCTATCTATATATTAGTGATTAATAATAATGTGGAAAAAAAGGCATACCCGCGGCAGCAGTAGGGTCTGACAGCGATAGAATCAGGGTAGGTGGTGGCGGCGGTAGCAAAGGTCGTAGAGGGGTTCGCAGCGGAGGTGGGTTCACGGCGGAGGAGGGTTCGCAGTGCAAGTGGGGTTCAGCGCGTAGAAGAGGCGGGTCTGCGATGGAGGAGATTTTGCAACGGAGGAGGATCTGTGGTGGAGGTGGCTCCGCGACGGAGGAGTAGTCGCGGTGAAGGAGGGGTCAGTGGTGGCAGAGATGAGTTCGGGGCAGAGGAGGGGTCAGTGGTGTAGGGATCGGCTTCTACGAGAGCTTGAGGCGTACGAAGGAAGGAGGGGACTGTTGGGGTTTATTTATAAAAGTGGGTGAACCTTTTATCAGTGCTAACTAAAAAGAAGTGATAAAGGAATGTTTCATCAGTGTTAAAATAGAAAGTGCTGATAAAACATGCATTTATTAGTGTTTTTTAGCACGGATAAAGATGGGCCTTTATCAGTGCTAAAAAAGTGCTGATAAAGTTATAATGATAATAAATTATTTTTATTTTTATATATATTTATAAAATTATATGTATAATAAATATATATTTATTTATTTATAATAATAATAACTATAAATAAATATTTATTTATTTATATTTAAATATATAATAATTATATATTTATTTAAAATTGTAAATTTATAATAAATAAATTTATTATATTTAAAATTATATATAATTAATATCATTATTATAATTTTATAATTATTTAAATATATCTATATTTATTTAGAATTATAATTGTAAATATATCTATATTATTTAGAATTATAATTATAAATATTTGTATTTATTTATAAATATTTGTATATATTTATTTAATTTAATATATTTATTTAATTAATATATTTATTATAATTTTATAATTATTTAAATATAAATATATATTTATTTAAATAATTATGAAAAACTTATGAAATAAATAAATATTTATTTATAATTATAAATTTATAATAAATATATTTATTATATTTAAAACTATATTTAATTAATATCTTTATTAAAAGTTTATAATTATTTAAATATATATATATTTATTTAGAATTATAATTGTAAATATATATGTATTATTTAAAATTCTAATTATAATATTTGTATTTATTTATAAATATTTAAATATATTTATTTAATTTAATATATTTATTTATTTAATATATTTATTATAATTTTATAAGTTATTTAAATATAAATATATATTTATTTAAATAATTATGGAATACTTAAGAAATAAATATATATTTATTACATATATATTTTAATTATAGTCATAAATATAAATAAATTTATATATATTTTTTAATACTTATGCAATTTAAATAAATATATTAATTACATATAAACATAAATAAAAAATAAATGAATACTTATTTATTTATTTAAATACTTATGAAATTAAAATAAATATATTAATTATATATATTTTTTATAATTGCGTAATTATTTAAATAAATATATATTTATATTTATTTAATATATTTATTTTAATTTCATAAGTATTTAAATATATATATATATATGACTATATATAATTAATATATTGTTGGTCGGAGTGGATACTCGAGGGGGGTGAATTGAGTTCCAATTAAAATTTCTGTTAAAATATTGTCTATTTAAAATCCCCCAATTTATAAAACAAGTTAAACTGTAGTGAATTTATACAGATTGTAAATGTTCACTTAGCTTCTCAAAGATTGATTAGGTCTCAGTTAGTTTAACCACAAGATTAAACTAACTTTTGAAACTAACCTACTAATCTACAATAAGTGTAAACACTTGCTAATTTAACTATCAAAGTAGCTTTAAAATATTTTTTTATTTCAAAGTAATAGCAGCGGAATATAAAAGATATATGTAATATACTTTAAACTTAAACTAAAGATGCACCGAAGATATAACAAGAGGTTCAGTCTCAAGCTGAGACTTAGTCCTCTCAAATTTATATAAATTTTATCCACACCCTATATCAGGGTTAACAAAATTTTATAAAACTGCCCAGGCCACGCAGGGACCTCTACCACAGTTCTTCATGGGAGACAAAACAAAGACCAGGTCGCACAATAACCTCTTCCACAGTTGACGTGGGTAAACAAAAGTTAAGAGTTTTGAAGTGAGGATTTTGATATCCTCCAGCTCAGTGCAGGAGACAGTGTGTGTGTGTAAGATATACAGAGTACACAACACTACTCAAAAGTAAATAAACAAATCACTTAGAGAGAACAGATAAGAGTTTAGAAAGATCTAGTGATTAGCAATGTAGCTCTGGACTTATTGGATTCAGCAGAAATGCTTCTGAGTCCTTCTCTGGTTTTTCTGTTGAAAAACAGAGTGTCGTAGTCTAGCTTGTGTTCTACAGAAGTGAAAATGATCTCTTGATTTGTTGTGTGTTCTTTAGTGGTGTTGGATTGCACTCATAAGAGTTCTTTGAAAGTCTTGCAATCTCCTTCTTGATCAGTATTGTTCTTCTTATTCAGCACAGTGCTCTCGGGCGTATGTAAGTTCTTCTTGTTGTATCGTCACACTTTTTTCGCTCTTGTGTACTTCATCTCAATCTTCCTTATATTCCATGAGTTCTGGCAATAGGAATGATTCCCTTTTCATAGTTATGAGATACGGTTTCCTGACATGCCAATAATTATCATTAAATAACATTAACTGCATTAAAAACATCAAATATGACTGTTAGCATTATTTAATTAATATTGACAAAAAAGTTAAGAAACGGTGTCACAGTGATTATGTAAACGGTATCTTCTTCACAGTATGGTCTTCATGGTATGTGGTTCACGGTATCTGCTTCATGGAATCTTCATGTCACGGTGTGTCCTTCACGGTGTTTGGGTCACAGTTTGTCCTTCATGGTGTCTGGGTCACGGTTTGTCCTTCACAGTTTCTGGGTCACGGTTTTTCCTTCACGGTGTTTGGGTCACGGTTTGTCCTTCACGGTGTCTGGGTCACAGTTTGTCCTTCACGGTGTCTGGGTCATGGTTTGTCCTTCACGGTGTCTCTATACTTAGACAAATATCTATATTTAGAATTAGACAGTAATATGCAGAATATGAATTAAGTTTAACCAGTAGAGAGTAAGAGAACTTGAACCATAAATATAAAGGCTTGATAATATAAGTGAGATTTGTGATCATGCATAAGACTTGTAAATAATAAAGAGAGTAATTAACATCAATAATATTTGCTATCATTAAAACATGATGTGTAGTTATGATTGAGATTAATTAATAGTAATAGTATTTGTGATCATTAAAACATGATTAATACATGAGGAGTCCAACAATATCCCCCTTTTTGATGATCACAAATCATATATAGTCATAATATAAATGAAATGTAACATTAATGAAACTAGCATATTAGAATAGAAAAAATAGAGAATAATAGTTTTGATAATAACATATCTCATTATAGTACGGATACTTGTAGTTTTTCTCCCCCTTTTGGGATTATCAAAAAGTAGAGAAAATGCAATGAAACACTGCATTTGTCATTAAAAAGGGTTCATAATATAACATCCAAGAGAAATACAAACAGTAAACAACAAATGACATCCCATCAAAAAGAAAACAGACCCTGGAGTCTTTAGGGATCCACCTTTTCCTTACCTTTATCAGCAGCAGGAGTTGGTGCTGAAGTAGAAGAAGGCATAGATGTGGTAGATAAAGAGGGTAAGGGTAGACCTTCAAAAATGGATGGAGCCAAAGTAGGAGCAGTAGAAGATCTAGGCTGTGGTTGGTCAAGAATGACTGGCTGGATCTGAGAAAGAGCTTGGCAGACTGACATGGCAGTGGAGGCAAGGGTAGGCAGACCAGGTCTAAGGGGTGCAGCAGTTGGAGCAACTATAGCAGTACTCTGCACATAAAGATATGGATTCAAAAGATTGATGAAATCAATAATGATTTCTCCACCATATTTTATAGCCTTTTCAAAATCTTCATTATTCTCCATGAATTTGTCCAACAGTCTGGTGAACTCTGTAATCTTCTGAACTTGAGCATTAAAATCTTGAGTTACAGGAGGGATTTTCAGGTTTTCCACAAGATATCTAAAGTGATCTGTCATATCACATTTAGAGAAAATCCGGGTGAGATAACAATCTATTTTCTTAGTGATCTCCTGTTGAGTATCATTGGCTATCTTAGAATGAATTCTAACCAAGTCCAATGCTCGATCACTGTTCTTAACCACTTCTGAAAAAGAAGACAGGTCCAAGCCACTGAAGGCATTCTGAAGTTATTCCTTGATTATGGATCTCAGCATAGAATCATCCAAAGGAGGAACAGAAGGTTGACCTGAAGCAAGAGAAGCTTTTACGGCTATGGATAGAACTTTGATCTGTTTCAAAACTTTTTACAGGCGCCCAGTGTACTCATCTGTGAGTTTATTCAAATTTTCCACAAGCTCCCTCATGCGTTCCATCATTTTTGTGTGTCTTTTTCCAATCTTTTCATCAAAATACAGTATATATGGATGAACTTGAGACACAATTTCCCTAGCAAGGGTGGAATCAGTTGGCTCAGGAGAAACAGCAATAGGTGTAGGGAGAGAAATAAGAGCAGGCTCTGATCTCAAAGACAACTCATTCTGCAAGTTTGCTACCATACTTTTCAGTTTTGCAACATCAAAACTCAGCAGCTTATTTTCTACTCTGACTTCTTGAATTTCTCGGATCATCCTTGGTTGAATATGCAATATAATATTTTCTAAGAGAATTTATGCATCTTCTTGACTTAACTGAGTCACTGGACGAAGTTGAGTGGATAATATTTTCTCAACTCCAGCTAACAGAGTCTCTCCAAAAACTTTCAAATCATCTTTAGTTACAAAGGAGTGTTTCTCGGGTAAGAGTGCAGGTAAAGGTAGTGAAGCGGGTTCTAGTTGCAGTTCAGAGTCATCTTCAGACTCAGATTCTGATTCAGATTGAGGCTCTGGTTCTGGTTCTGGTTATGGATGAGCTACAGACTTCATTTGAAACACAGAAGAGAGATCTATTCCAGTTGTAGTCACTTGTTCTGACTCATTCACATCATAAAAGCTTGGGAAAACATAACGGGTGTACACCGAATATGTGATAGTAGGTTGAGAAGGTTCACCAGATCCAACTTCCATAATCTCAAGGTTTTTAGGTTCCTCCCCCTAAAATTGTGCTTCCATTTCAGAGACTATAGGCTCAGCAACATGGTCAAGATCCACAGGATCATCTCTAATCTATTCACCAAACTCTTTCCTTGCCAGCTGAAAGGAAATTTCCATCCTCTCTTCAGCAGAGGGAATTATCTCAGGAACTGATTGTTCCACTGGTTATGCTTCCAGACTGACCTCTTTCTAAACAGGGAGATCCTCTTCAACAGGATCTGTCTCCACTACTACTTGCTGTTCTAAATCAGGAAACACCAATTTTCTTACAGTCGTAGGATGAGTTTCTGGATTAACATCCTCACTAGAAGCAGGAGCTTCCTCTTCTCTCAAACCAACAACAACTTCCTCTCCTTGAGGTATTTCAGTAGGGACAATAGCAGGGACAACAATCCTTTCTTTTTCAACAGGAGCTGTTTCCATTGGAGGTATTCCAGCTTCTTCTCTAGGTGAAACTTCAGCTGTCACTTCCTCTTCTTCTTCTTCTGAATACTCAGCCACTTCATCTGGTTCCAAACCAAGATCGGATAGATTCTTAGGCCTTCTTGGGTAATCAACAGGATTAAAATTTTTATAAAGTTGATCATTATCCTCAACCCACTACTTCTTCCAGGGGTTTCAGCTAATCTTAATCCTCCTGATGATAGTCTTGTATAAGTAGAAATCCAATTCCTGTGGCTTTTCTTCATTCAGTCCAACCATCCCTTTGGCAACTACCATGGCTAAAATCATCCTTGAGTAAAACAATGAGGTGGATTTTGAAGTGACTTTAATCAGCTCACAGATATAGTTAATAACATACTTTCATAGGTTGATCTTATGGCCATTCTTCAACAGGTGAATCAGGAAAACATCTTGATACTTCATTACAGCAAAATCCCCTTTTCTTGTACTGATTAAATTCTGAACAAATTTGAATAGAAATCTAGTTTCTCCATCTAATTCTGTAGCTATATCCCTTCACTTGGTTCCATTACCAGTTAAAATTTCCAAGGAATTTTCTAGATTTAAATTATCAGATGATGGAGGAGGGTCTCTCTAGTAGTCTTCACAAACTCCTTCATAAGGAATCCGTAGGCATGCAGCCCACAACCTCAAGGTGAAAGAACACTTCTGACTATTGATCCAGCTGGTCACCATAAATTTTTCTCCAAAATCAAATGAAAACTTCACATATTGATAGAATTGAGATACCATCCTCGGTTAAATTGGTCTATTTTGTCCATAGAACCATCAATCTATCCTTGTTCTCTTAAAACTTTCAAAACTAACGACTTACTAGTCAGCAGCCACTCAGGGAAAATATCTTTTTCAGGTACAATAGTATGGCTTACTAGGTTTGGGTTTAGAGGTCCTTCAGGATCTATCCTTGGTATTCTCTTCTGTTTCTTAGAGCGGCACTTCTCAGACGAGGGTGAAGACTGACGCTTCATCCTTGTCATCCACTAAAGGTTTGGGCGAGAGAGGAGAAGAGGTTCTCAAGGTAAAGAGGGTTCAAGAGAGAGAGAGAGCATAAGAGAGTTAGGGTAAGGAATCGAATGAAACCCTTAAGTTTTATCATTTGGGAATGTCAAACGTCATAAAAACAAAAACGCGGGAAATCAAATATCGGTGAAATAAAAATTACCGTGATACAGGTTAAAATAAGAATATAAGTAATCTTTACGGTGAGACCGTGAATAGGCATTACGGTGTGATGAAAACCAGTCACCATGGTGAGACAGTTTGTGGTTGTCACGGTGAGACAGTTGGTGGTCGTCACGGTGAGACAGTGACCAATCTGTGCAGTCATGGTGAGACAGTGAGTTGACAGACCGTGAGCACAAGGTCTTAACGGTGAGACCGTATGCATGAAACAGTAACTGTAAAACAGTGAGCATGAAACCGTAAAGTAAAATACAGTAAAGTATTAAACATTAAGATGAGTAAGATATCTATTTATGATTAATCATACCAAGATCATTTATGATGTAGTCTAATATTTTAGAATTTAATGGTTTAGTGAATATATCAGCAAGTTGATATTCAGTACCAATGAATTCCAAAGTGATATCACCCTTTTGATAATGATCACTCAAAAAGTGATGTCTTACATCAATATGTTTTGTCCTAGAATGAGAAACAGGATTCTTAGAAATATTAATAGCACTTGTGTTGTCACAATTTATTGGGACATGTCTGAATTGATATCCATAGTCTAGTAATGTGTGTTTCATCCACAAAATTTGCGCACAACATCTGCCAGCAGCTATGTATTCAAATTCTGCAGTAGATAATGCAACAGAATTTTGTTTCTTACTACACCATGATACCAGTGAATTGCCTAAAAGGTGACATGTTCCAGAGGTGCTTTTTCTATCTAACTTACATCTGGTAAAATCAGCATCATAATAACTAACTAAATCAAATGATTGTCCTTTGGGATAGAACAGTCCTAAATTGGGAGTATTCTTGAGATATTTGAAAATCCTTTTTACAACATTTAAATGTGACTCTTTAGGGTTTTCTTGAAAATGAGAACACATACACACACTAAACATAATAGCAGGACGACTAGTAGTCAGGTAGAGTAGATTTCCAATCATTCCTCTATAAGTGGTTTGATCAACAGATTTACCATCTTCACCAAGATCCAACTTACAGGTGGTACTCATGGGAGTGTCACTACTTTTTGTGCTATCTAATCCAAAATGTTTTAAAAGATCTCTAGTATATTTAATTTGAGTTAAAATAATTCCATCATCATTTAGAAAGATTTGAAATCCAAGGAAAAATTTGAGTTCACCCATTAAAATCATTTCAAATTCATTTTTCATCATTTTAGAAAAATCAATACATAGGGAATTTCTTGAAGATCCAAAAATAATATCATCAACATAAATTTTTATAACTAAAACATCTTTAGAAATTCATTTTATAAAAATATTAGGGTCAGCTATACCTTTTGTAAAACATTTAGAAATTAGAAAAGTACTTAATCTATCATACCAAGCTCTTGGAGCTTTCTTTAAACCATATAAAGCTTTTGATAATTTGAAAATATGATATGGAAAATGAGGGTTTATAAATACAGGTGGTTGTTCAAAAAAAACATCCTCAGAAATATATCCATTTAAGAATGCACTCTTGACATCCATTTGATATAGTTTGAAATTTAGATGTGCAGTATAAGCAAGTAATATCGTAATAGCTTCTAATCTGGCTACTGGAGAAAAAGTCTCCTCATAGTCAATTCCTTCCTCTTGACTATAACCTTGTGCAACTATCCTAGCTTTGTTTCTAACTATGTTTCCAGATTCATCTACTTTATTTCTAAAAACCCATTTAGTGCCTATTGTGAAAGTGTCCTTAGGTCTTTCAACAATATTACAAACTTTATTTCTTTCAAACTGATTGAGTTCTTCTTGCATGGAAATCACCCAAAATTCATCATTAATAGCATCATCAATGTTTTTAGGTTTAAGCTGTGACAAGAAGGCTTGATGTTCAACTTGATTTCTAAGAGAAGCTCTAGTTTGTTTCCCTCTATCCATATTTCCTACAACAGCATCTAAAGGATGATTCTTTATAATTCTAGTTGATCTAATAAAGGTAGGACTAGAAATTATAGGTTCTTCTCTAGGTTCAGGTTCATTAGGAGCAGATTCTGGAATAAGTATAGAACTGGTTGTCTTTATAGCAGGTTCTTTAGATTTGTCATTAAGGTCCAGAACATTCAAATCTTCTTCAAGATTTTAAAGAGAGGTTTTAGACTCATGTGGATCAGTTTCATCAAATTTGATGTGAATAGATTATTCCACACACTTGGTTCTTTTATTGAAAACTCTATAGGCTTTGCTAGTTAAAGAATATCCTAAAAGATTCCTTCATCACTCTTAGAAGCAAACTTATCCATATTATACTTTGTATTAAGAATAAAGACTTTGCAACCAAAGACTCTAAAGTAATTGACTTTAGTTTTTCTGTTGTTCCAAAGTTCATATGGGGTCTTCTTAAGAACAGGTCTAATCAAGACTCTATTGATGATATAACAAGTTGTATTTACAGCTTCAGTCCAAAAATAAATAGGCAGGTCGTACTCATTAAGTATAGTTATAGCTATTTCTTGAAGTTTTCTATTTATTCTTTCTACTACACCATTATGCTGAGGTGTTCTAGGAGTAGAAAAGTTGTGATTATAGCCATTGTGTGAGTAAAAGGATTCAAAGTCTTGATTTTCAAACTCATGACCATGATCACTTCTTAGAGTTTTAATCTTAAGTCCACTAAGATTTTCTATAGACATGGAGTATTTAATAATGTAAGAACAAGCTTCACTTTTGTGAGCTAAGAAGTGTACCCAAGTATATCTAGAAAATTCGTCTACTAAGACATAGACATAGTGCTTCCCATTTAAGCTAGAAACTCTAGATGGTCCAAACAAATCCATGTGAACCAACTCAAGAATTTGAGACTTCTTTCTTTGGTTTAAAAGAAATTTTGTGTTGCTTTCCCTTTTGACAGGGATTACACACTTTGACATTTGGAAACTCAAGTTTAGGTAGGTCTCTAACCAAGTTCTTCCTAGCCATTTTTCTAAGTTAATGGATGTTACAGTGTCTTAATCTTCTATGCCAAAGCCAAGACTCTATGAAAAGCATTTAAACAGGTAACAATTTGCTTAGCTAAGGAATTTAAATCCACAGCATACACATTTTCATTTCTTAAAGCAGAAAATACTAAAACATTCTTAGAATTAAAAGCATTACAAGAATCATTTTCAAACTTGACATTAAAATCATCATCACACGATTGAGAAATACTTAACAGATTATATCTCAGTCCATCAACAAATAAAACTTTGGAAATTAAAACTGAATTAGTGTTACCAATTTGGATTAGGACGATGATCTTTCCTCTAGAATTATCACCAAAGGTGACATAGCCTCCATCAACCTTTATTAAACTCTTGAAGCATGAGTAATCCCCAGACATATGTCTTGAACATCCACTGTCCAAATACCATATCTTCCTGTGGGAACTCTTCAAGCAGGTTTCCTACAAAACAGATTTAGATAGGAAATAACTTTGGTACCCAGATCTTCTTGGGTCCAGAAAGGTTAGCAATCAAAGCTTTAGGTACCCATATTTGTCTTATGGGTATCATATAATTTGTAGAGTCAAAAGATTTTGAGAGATAAACTCTATTTGTTTGATAACTATGTGAATAACTAGTTGAAGCATATGAATTTCCAGAACTAGAACTAGTAGTATTCTGTCCAGATTTAAGAATAAATCTATTCTTATTAATATATCTCTATCCAGGTTTGTAGCCTATTCCAGTAGTGTATTTAGGTGCCACTTGCTTTCCTAGCATTTGAGTTAGTGTATCCTTCCCATTTGTGAACTTCTCTAAGTCCTTTCTAAGTTGCTCATTAGACATTTTTAGTTCAGTGTTCTCTTTTAACATTTGAGCATTATTATGTTTTTCGATAGTAAGTTTAGTTTTGACAGTTGTAGTGAGAGAATACTGTTTCTTCAATGATTTGTATTTATCCTTAAGTTCATTGCATGTATCTTCCAGCATATTGCAATATTAAAATAATTCCTCACTAGTCATGTTTTCAGAATTAGAATCAGAGTCTGCATCATCTCCAGAATAATAAGAATTTAAAACAGGAGTACCTAAGGTTACCTTAGATGTGTTTTTCATGAAACACATGTTGCCATGATTTCTTTCAGAATCAGACATTTCAGATTCACTTGTGTTGTCTTCAGAAGCACTCCAGGTAGCCTTCATAGCTTTCTTGTACTTATTGTCCTTGTAATCATATTTCTTCTTGAATTTTAGCTTTGAGCAGTCTGCTTTAATGTGTCCTTTTCTTTTTCACTCGTAGCAAACAACTTCATCACTTTTATCTGGCTTTTTCTAGTCCTTCTTCCAATGTCCCTTATTGTCATACTTTCCCTTGTAATTTGATTTTCTGGAAAATTTCTTCTTCCTATAAAATTTCTTAAACCTTTTGGCTATCTGAGCCATTTCAGCATCACTATCAGAGTCTGATCTTTCACTTGTTGAACTATTAGTTTGTATTTGAGCTTTTTCTTTGTCCTTGTTCTTTGAAGCAGTAGTCTTGAAAGCCACCGATTTCCTTTTTGGTTCATCATTTTCATCTTTATTCACCTTGATTTCTTCCTCATACATCATAAGCTTACCAATGAGTTCTTTGACAGGTAGAGAAGCAATGTCACATGACTCTCTGATTGAAACAGATGTGCCTCTCCATCGTTCTGGCAGACATCTCAGTATCCTCATAATTTGGTCGTTAGCTGGAATATCTTTTCCAAGTGAATTCATTGTATTGACTATCTCATTGAACCTGAGATACATATCAGAAATGGGTTCATCAGTATTCATTTTAAAATTATCATATTTAATAGTATAAGTATTTAATCTCATTTCTTTAACATTAGTTGTTCCTTCATGAGAAACACCCAAAGTATCCCAAATTTCAAAAGCAGTTTTACAGGCAGAAATTTTGTTAAATTCTTCATCTCCTAGTGCACAGTACAGGGCATTCATGGCTTTACAATTATTATTATAAGCAGTCTTTGTAGGTTCATCCCAAGTTGTTCTTTCGATTTCTGGAATTTTATATTGAGATTCTATAGTAGTCCAAATATCAAAACCCATGCTTTCTAAATGAATTTTCATTTTCAATTTCCACTGAGCATAGTTTGTGCCATTGAAGAAAGGTGGCATGTTAGTAGCAGCACCCTCTAGTCTACTATCCATAACTAGATTTTAGAAAATAAATTTAAAGAGATAAAAATTTAGAACTAACAGAAATTTAAGATCTTTAAAGATGCAACTAAAATCACAGTTGAAAAATAGAGTATTTCAAAAATCCTTTAACAAAAATACATCCTTTGATACCAAATGATGGTCGGAGTGGATACTCAAGAGGGGGGGTGAATTGAGTTACAATTAAAATTTCTGTTAAAATAGTGTCTATTTAAAATCCCCCAATTTATAAAACAAGTTAAACTGTAGTGAATTTATATAGATTGTAAATGTTCACTTAGCTTCTCAAAGATTGATTAGGTCTCAGTTAGTTTAGCCACAAGATTAAACTAACTTTTGAAACTAACCTACTGATCTACAATTAGTGTAAACACTTTCTAATTTAACTATCAAAGTAGATTTAAAATATTTTTGTATTTCAAAGTAATAGCAGCAGAATATAAAAGATATATGTAATATAATTTAAACTTAAACTAAAGATGCACAGCAGATATAACAAGAGGTTCAGTCTCAAGCCGAGACTTAGTCCTCTCAAATTTATATAAATTTGATCCACACCCTGGATCGGGGTTAACAACAGTTTACAAAACTATCCAGGTCACACAGGGACCTCTACCATAGTTCTTTTTGGGAGACAAAACAAAGACTAGGCCACACAAGGACCTCTTCCACAGTTGACGTGGGTAAACAAAAGTTAAGAGTTTTGAAGTGATGATTTTGATATCCTCCATTTCAGTGCAGGAGACAGGGTGTGTATAAGATATACAGAGTACACCACATTTCTTGAAAGTAAATAAACAAATCACTTAGAGAGAACATATAAGAGTTTAGAAAGCTCTAGTGATTAGCAATGCAGCTCTGGACTTATTGGATTCAGCAGAAATGCTTCTGAGTCCCTCTCTAGTTTTTATGTTGAAAAATAGAGTGTTGTAGTCTAGCTTGTGTTCTACAGGAGTGAAAATGATCTCTTGATTCATCGTTTGTTCTTCAGTGGTGTTGGATTTCACTCATGAGAGTTCTTTGAAAGTCTCACAATCTTCTTCTTGATCAGGATTATTCTTCTTATTCAACACAGTGCTCTCGGGCGTATGTAAGTTCTTCTTGTTGTATCGTCACACTTTTTTCGCTCTCGTGTACTGCATCTCAATATTCCTTATATTCCACAAGTTCTGGCAGTAGGAATGATTCCCTTTTCATAGGTACGAGATACAGTTTCCTAACATGCCAACAACTATCATTAAATAACACTAACTGCATTAAAAACATCAAATATGACAGTTAGAATTATTTAATTAATATTGACAAAAAAGTTAAGAAACGGTGTCACAGTGATTATGTAAATGGTGTCTTCTTCACGGTATGGTCTTCACGGTATGTGGTTCACAGTATGTGCTTCATGGTGTCTCCATGTCATGATGTATCCTTCACGGTATCTGGGTCACGGTTTGTCCTTCATGGTGTCTGGGTCACGGTTTGTCCTTCACGGTGTATGGGTCACGGTTTTTCCTTCACGGTGTCTGGGTCACGGTTTGTCCTTCATGGTGTCTGGGTCATGGTTTTTCCTTCACAGTGTCTGGGTCACGGTTTGTCCTTCACAGTGTCTGGGTCACAGTTTGTCCTTCACGGTGTCTCTATACTTAGACAAATATATGTATTTAGACTTAGACAGTAATATGCAGAATATGAATTAAGTTTAACCAGTAAAGAGTAAGAGAACTTGAATCATAAATATAAAGTCTTGATAATATAAGTGAGATTTGTGATCATGCATAAGACTTTTAAATAATAAAGAGAGTAATTAACATCAATAAGATTTGCTATCATTAAAACATGATGTGTATTTATGATTGAGATTAATTAACAGTAATAGGATTTGTGATCATTAAAACATGATTAATACATGAGGAGTCCAACATATATTTATTTTAATTACATAAGTATTTAAATATATTTATTTATTTATTTATAATTATAATTATAAATATAATAAATATATTTATTATAATTTTATAATTATTTACACATATATATATTATTTATAAGTATAAATATAAATATTTGTATATATTTATAAATATTTGTATATATTTATAAATATATTTCTATGATTATATATATTTATAAAATTATGATTATTATAAATATATTTATCATGATTTTAAGTATTTATGCAAACATAATAGCTTCATGGGAACATGAATGAATCATATAACTCACCTCAAAATTAAATTTTTATTAAAAACACTTTTATGGAAAAAGTGAGAAACCTTCAAGTTCAACCCAAGAAACAAACATTAAAGCAAATAACAGAATTATTAAAGGACAAATTTAAACTATTATACACAACCTCTATAAAATTCCTAGGACAGATCAGTTACCTTTTTATCTAGTTTAGCTTTGATGATCTCCTCGAATTGGTAGGCTAATTTTTTCCACATTTGCAATAACTTTTCCACTGTTATATTCTTCTCATTGAAGCCTCTGGTCAGAATTAAATGTTGCTTGATGATTCAATCACCTTGTTCTGTGGTGACGAACACTTGCATTAGCCTCCCATTAATTCTTTCTGAATCCTCTCTAGAAGCATAAATGGGCAGATCCTTCTCCAACATTTCTTCCTCTGAGTACATAAAAAGGGACCATGATTTTTCCATGACCTCTGGACTTGCAACCCAATGAAAACTAGCTGAGATTACCAATGAAGCCTCACCAATTTGATCCTCCTTACCTAACATCCTCGTCGGTCCCTCCTTGGAATAAGGAACCAGATTCAAGTGATCCTCTATCTCAACTCCCAACTGCCCTCCTTCCTTGGCTTTAGTCAAAAAAAAATCCCTGATTCAACATTTGTGCCATTACACTTTTCCTTGCCTGATGAACGAGTTACAATTGTATTTGGAGTGTTTGAGTAATCTTTTTGGGGCCTTGGTTCCCCCCCTAGAGAACCAAAAAGTTCCCAGTCAAGAGGTTCCCCTGCTTCCCTTTCCTTGATCCAGCTCCAACCAGAGCCTCTTTCTCATAGTCCGAGCTTAGCTGTGAGTCCCCCTCTCTGTCACTTAGCTCATAATCTTCTGATAGTATAACTCAAACCTATTTTCATTTATATCTTGGAATGACTATTTTCCATCTTTCAGGATTATCATTTTTCTTTTTATCCCCATTCAGAGTCAAGAATCGATTGTGATTTGAAATTGACTCAACAGCATTGCTAAGATCAAGCGTTCGTCAGTTTGGGGACACTGCCACATTCACATTAGATATCTGCAACTTGTTAAGCACCCCACCATCAACTTGAGTATCACTATAACCATGATCAGACAACTGTCTGGCCTTCTGAGATTGATCAATCCCTCCAAACTTAACTACTTCAGCAAAAGGGTGGTCGACTCTTTCACCTTGGAAACTCCCAAATCCTGGAACAGTCTTGCAAAGACCTCCTTCACTTTTGAGTCCTTAGAATTTTGGTTACCGCTTGGCTTGGCAGGGAGGGGATCTGAGTCTTGTGATGGAGCTACCACCCCTTTAGAACTCCTACACCCCCAACGACATGAAGAAGCCTCATAGCCTAGAAGAGTTCATGAGGAACAAAACATGGGTCGTGACTCAAAGACAACCGTCTACTTGTATCAAAATTCCTCACCAATGAAGATCCAAACCCAGTCAACTAGAGGTTTGGAAATTTCAATATCGAAACATAAATGCAGAGAAACAGGATGACTCACAGAATCAGTTCTCTTATCCGTGCACAAAAATTGACCAATCATATTTCCTAACACATGAAGAATTGATGGATTTTGAAAAGGCAGTGGAAGTTCAGGAAGACTTACCCAAATAACCATCATCGGAGAATTGTGCCTCATGTGTAGATCATATGACCAGCGAAAGAGGAAGAAGTGGAAACTCTAGCAGGACCATAGAGCTAAAGACCACGCAGTAATCAAATCTGACTCTGAGGAAAAACGAATCATAATATGGTGCTTGTCAATGAGTCCAACAACCGTCGAGTCTCACAAACCCCAAGAGTTGGAGAAAAATCGATCAAAACAATCCACTAAAGGTCGATGACGAGAGAAACGAGCAATTAGGGTTAGATTAATCAAGGTTGAGGCCTCCATGAACTCCGCCATCGATATTGAAAGCTAAGGATACCCATTGAAGAGGTTGGGCACCTTAGGGAAAAGCTCAATTGAAGGGAAGGGAAGGAAAAGGGTTGGGTTGGAGAAGGGGATGAATGGAGAGGGGTGAGCTCCAGAGGGAGGCGAAGAGATCCCCCCCCCCTCGAATGAGGGAGGGGCAACGGCAGCCAACATCGTCGGCTAGGGCATCGCGCTGCCGGCTAGGGCATCGTTTTTCTCACTCTAATGAATCATATACATGGAGTAAAGTATAGATCATAAAAAATGAGTCATCATATATATGAATAAATGAATAATAATTAGGTGTAATGTATAAATGAACATTCATGGTGAATACATAACATATTAATGTCAATTATATTCACACATCAATTGACTAAATTCTTTGGAAACATATATTTATTTATATTTATAATTGTGGATATACATATTTAAAAATTATTTAAATATAATTATAAATATACATATTTAAAAAGTATTTATATATAATTATAAATATATCTATAATAAATATATTTATTATTTTAATGAAATTTATTATATATATATTTGAATTATTAAAAAATATATATTAATTACAAAGATGCATTTTTTTATTTAATGTGTACAAATAAACATTAGTTTTTAATATATATATCATAATTTTAAATAAATTAAGAATATTTTTTATTAAAAACTTTTATCAGCACTTTTTACTAGCGCTGATAAAGGTCCCCCTTTTATCAGTGCTTTCTGCTTTGCACTGATAAAATCAGGCGCATCCCTTATCCGGATCTGTGGTAGTGAATATTAACACTGATACAGGATGATGTTTATCATTGTTCTTTAATAACAGTGATAAAAATTGATATTTATTAGCATTAAAAACCTAATAATATCAAAAAAAATTAGAAATATACACGATGATACTTTAATAATCACTATCACAAAAACGGGTTTTCGCAGCGCTACCCTTTAATAACATTAAAAAAAGTGTTGATAAAGAGGTACCTTTATCAGTACTAAAAAATGCTAATAAAAGATACTCTTAATAGCACTAAAAAGGCACTGTTAAAAGTGCCCCTTTATTAGTGATATTTTAGCACTGATAAAGGTACCCCCTTTATCAGCGTTTTTTAGTAGTGGTGATAAAGGAGAGTTTTTATCATCATTTTTACTAGCATTGATCTAGGGTGTATTCCAAAAAATATTTCATTAAAATAATATATTAAAATATAAATATATAAATATATTGATATTGATATAAATATAATATATATATTTTAAATATGTTTTAGATAACTATAAATAGACATTTGCACTTAATATATAATATACGTAGTTAAAATGTCTTATAAAAAATTTAAAAAAATATTATTAATTGGTTATTTGCTAATTATCATCGATTAATAATCATTTAATAACAATTTGAAGACACAAAAAAACAAAAAATTAATAAAAGATCTAAAATAAGTTGAAAACATAACTCAAACTTCAAATGACCATGATTTTTGATTCGGGTGTTCATTTGAGCTATATCACATATCAAATCAAAACCTACGATGAGATCTACGCACTGGCGACATAAGGAAACCTTCTGTCGCATTTTTTGAGGCCAAAAAGGCCTAAAAGGTCTCTAAAACCGAGTTTTTAGTCAGGATACCCAAAATTTTTAACATTTGATGAGATTTCAGCCTTGTTTCAGGGGGTATTTTTGCCCCTTTTTAGTGGGGAATGAATTTATTCTGAGGGATTACATTCATATTGATTTTATAACTTTGAACTTTTATCATTTTTTCACAATGTATTGTTATTTATTATCAAATATATAAAAATATATACATATTTTTTATATATTTACACATAAAAATTTAATTTTATAAATAAATAACTAAACATATTTACATATAAAATATATTTCTCAATATATAAGCCTTATTTAAATAAAAAACTAATATCCATTATATTTAAAATATAAATATATGAATATTTATATACCTATATAATGTTTGTGTGTGTGTATATTTGTATGTGTTTGTATTAATAAAATAATATATATTATCTATATATTCTAAACATATGTATATACACTACTATAGATAGTGCTTTTATCAGTGATAGAAAACACTTTTAATAGCACTAGAAAAGCAATGTTAATCTCAGTGAAGATAAGGGGGTCCTCTTTAACAGCCCTAAAAAAGCGCTGATAAAGAGTGTACTTTATCCATGCTAAAAAAGCACTAATAAAGACCCCCCTTTATCTGCGCTATTTTAGCACGGATAAAAGACATTTTTATCAATGCTATTTTTAGCACTGATAAAAGACGTGTTATTAGTGCTTTAATTAGCATTGATAAATGGTGCCTTTATTAGTGCTCGAAATAGTGTCGATAAAGGGTGTCTTTATCAACGCTCAAAGTCACACTGATAAAGGCCTAGATGCCTGTGATGTGTTGTTTATATAACAGCACACCCACCAGTAACACCTGCACATATAAACAATATCAGCAGCACCCGCATAGCACACACACACCACCTACACAAAATAGCACATGCACATCACACACATAAACAAAGTAGCGCACACAAGGGTTTAGAAAACAATGCTATGTATATTTCAAATAATTTTTTATATAATTACATTTACAATTATCTAACAAATAGTTAAAAACATTAATGTTTCATTCTTTGACATCCGTGATCCCCACTCAAAAATGTCCGCCCATGGTATTAATTATCGAAAAAATCATCCCAAATCAATAAAAAGGTTCCACCTATATAAGAAAAAAAAATATTATGTTAGTAATACTATAAAGAAATAAATTAAACATTAATATGAAAAAATACATCAATAAAATGTCAATTTTTAATAAAAAAGACACATTTGGAGTTATACAGGTCACATTGTGTGTCGTATTGAGGTGGGGTTGATTCCTACATGTCACAAATGAGTTATTGATTGTTTTCCTAAGATATCAAAACAATCTGAATGGGTTTTCTTGGTTTTGAGTATGTCCCTTGTTTTTTTACTAAAATTAATATCAAATTTAAATAACATATTTGGATTTATACATGTCACATCATTCATCTAATTAAGGTGTGGTTGATTTATGAACGTCACAAATGACTCATGGATTGTTTTTCTATAGTATCAAAACAATCAAAATGGGTTTGCTCAGTTTTCAGTATGATAGTTGTGTTTTTTTACTAAAATATCATTTCAAACTGGAAACACCCATTTTGAGTCATACTGGTCGCATCGTGTATCGGTTTAAGGTGAGAATACTTCATACATGTCACAAAGGACTTACAAATTTCTCTCCTAAATTATAAAGACAATCAGAGGGTGTTTTCTTGGTTTTTAGTGAGTGAAATGTTTTGATCTAAAATGTCAATTTTAAACTGATGACGGACACTTTTAGTCATACTTGTCACACCGTGTGTCAGATTGAGGTGTAGTTGATTTTTACACATCAAAAAATAACTCATGGATCATTTTATTAAAGTATCAAAATAATTTGAATGTGTTTTATCAGTTTTTAGTATGCAACTTGTTCTTTTTTACTTAAATTAATGTCAATCTTAAATAAAAACACATTTGGATTTATAACAGTCACATTGTTTGTCGGATTGAGGTGTGATTTATTCCTACACATTAAAAATGACTCATGGATCATTTTTATAAGGTATCAAAACAATCCAAATGCATTTTCTTGATTTTCAGTATGCCAGTTGTGTTTTTTTACTAAAATATCATTTCAAACTAGAAACACGCTTTTTAAGTCATACCAATCACATCGTGCATCGATTTTATGTGAGACTAATTCATACACATCAGAAAGGAATTAAGAATCATTATCTTAAATTATGAAGACAATCGCAAATCATCTTTTTGGTTTTTAGTGAGTGGCACGTTTTGAGTTAAAATGTAAATTATAAACGGAGAACAGACACTTTTAGTCATACTGGTCACACCATGCATAAGATTGAGGTGTGGTTGATTATCACACATCAAAAATGACTCATGTATCATTTTCCTAAATTATTAAAATAATCTAAAGGCATTTTCTTGGTTTTCAGTATGTCAGTTGTTCTTTTTACTTAAATTAATGTCAATTTTAAATAAAAAGACACATTTAGATTTATACCAGTCAAATCATGTGTTGTATTGAGGTGAGGTTGATTCCTAAATGTCACAAATGACTCATGGATCATTTTCCTAAATTATCAAAACAATACGAATGCATTTTCTTAGTTTTCAGTATGCCAATTGTGTTTTTTTTACTAAAATTAATGTCAATTTTAAATAAAAAGAGACACTTTGAGTCATATTAGTCGCACCGTGCATCGGATTGAGGTGCGGTTGATTATTACACATCAAAAATGACTTATAGATAATTTTCCTAAAGTATCAAAATAATAAAAATGTGTTTTATCAGTTTTTAGTATACCAGTTGTGGTTTTTTACTAAAATATCATTTCAAATTGGAAACATGCATTTTGAGTCATACCAGTCTCATCATGCATCGGTTTGACATGAGACTACTTCATACACATCATAAAGAACTTATGAATCATTGTCCTAAATTATGAAGATAGTAGAAGTGATTTTTCTTGGTTTTTAGTGAGTGGTGTGTTTTGAGCTAAAATGTCAATTTTAAACTAATAACGGACACTTTTAGTCATATCGGTCACACCATTCATCGGATTGAGGTGTGGTTGATTCCTACACGTCAAAAATGACTGATGGATCATTTTCCTAAAGTATCAAAACAATCTGAATGTATTTTCTCAGTTTTCAGTATGTCACTTTTTCTTTTTGCTAAATTTATTGTTAATTTATTATAAAAATACACACCTAAAGTCATAACAGTCACACCATGTATCGGATTTAGGTGTGGTTGATTCTTACACGTCACAAATGAATTATGGATTATTTTCTTAAAGTATTAAAACAATCCTAATGCGTTTTCTCAGTTTTCAGTATGGAACTTGTTCTTTTTACTAAAAATACTAAAAATTTTAAATAAAAATAGACAATTTGAGTCATAACGGTCACATATTCATGTTATTTCTATACATTATTCCATTATGTATATTGCCCAGTTGTTTCTAAACAAATTTATCTCATCTTGTGAATATGATTCTTTTCTACAATCATGGTAGTACTGAAAAAATATAAATACACAAAGGATTAATAAATATTTTAAATGAAATAGTAATTAACTTCAAAAATAACTCTTCAGAGATACTGGTTTGTTCATGGAATAAAATCTCTTTCATAAATTTACAAACATAATAATCACATTCTTTATTGTTTGTTTGTTTTGGACACTATAGAAACATTGAGAAAAATAAGTAATTTTTTTATATGTGTTTGGATAGTGAAATCATATTATATATACCCTGATTTGTATCCAATCGTATTACTTATGACATTTATTGTCCTTTTCCCCTAGCCTCATTCCATGGTGTAGATGATATTCACGCATTGCCCTATTATAACAAAATCCTCATTAAAAGATAGTATAAATCATATAACTAGATGTTTAATTCTAAAATGTTGGATATAGTGTATTAAAAATTGACAAACGTCGTCATTTGTGGTCGGTTTGTTGGATATCCATACATTGAATCCAATAAATAAATATTTGGAGTATCCAAATTGACCACAATGAGCATCCAATACTACCTGAAAGGACAAAAAGAAATAAGCAATGAAATTTTAAGAACCTGATTCTTATTCTTAAGGTACGGGTTTCTTCTTTTCTCTTTTCCTTAAGTGTTTTTGAGAAAATAAGGGAAATGGGAGAAAAACCTAAATTTTGTGACTACACACCGTGTACTTTTCCACACGCCGTGTACTTTGGCCGTGTGGAAGGGGTACACAGGGCGTGTAGTCCGGTCGACGATGATGGGTGTAAAAAAACGACTACACGCCGTGTAGTGGGTATTTACACGCCGTGTAGTCAGTCAGTAGAAAAACAGTAAGGTGGTGGCCAGCTGAGCGATAGTACACACCGTGTACTCAGAAATACATGTCATGTAGTCATGTCGACAGATGAACAGTGCCACACTGGCGAGAAGCCGCTGAAGGAATAGTTTAAAAAATGAAAACTACACGCCGTGTACCCAATAGTACACGCTGTGCAGTCTATTTTTTTCGCTTAAAATGGGCAGTAGACTCCCTTGTTCATAGGGAAGGCTTAGAACATCGGAGGATAGCTCAAGAGGAGGCTGGAGCTTTGGAGATCTCCCGCTCGAACACCAGGAATCCGATTCCATATCCGTCGATCACGTTGAGACCGCACGGGTAAGCCCTCCCTTATTCTTGTGTTTTTATTGCCAATTATTTCCCGAGGGAAAGTTATTTAGGGTTGAATGTGTTGTTGTTTTTCCTAGATCTACATCGTTCTTGGTCGTTTTGTGAGGTGCCTTTCGCGTATACTAATCAGTGGAGATCAAGGTAGGTGGTATAGTGTTTATTTCCAACTGTTGTGGTGAATTTGTGTACCGTTGTGATATGAGACCATGAATGGGGTGTCGTATGGATGATTCCTTGATTAATTAAATACCTAGAATTGCATAGGTAGTTTAATGATCATGTATAACTGTTGTTTGGGATCGCAGTTTGGATCCAGGACCACCTCTGGGGTGCGTTCCTCTGTTTATCCGTTTAGCCAGGTTATCTGAGGGTATACCATGATTTTAGCATGTCTTAAATTTCCTTGAGAGGGATTTTATAGAAATTGCTTATTTATATGTTGGGCATGGCCCGGTTACTTGCTTAGCCTGAGGGCAGTATTTTGATTAGCCTGTGGGCAGTGTTCTGTTCAGCCTGAGGGCAACTTCTTTCATGCCCATGGGCAGTAGATTCTGTGCCTATGGGAGATACTTCGTAAGCCTATGGGAATTATTCGATATGTCTGTGGGCAGATTCCTATGGGTTTAGATTCTCTTTACCTGAGGGTAAGGGTTTACGTGCCTGAGTACACTGACTGTTTACTTAAAAATACACTGTGGTGTTTTCCTGATATTGAATGATGAAATAAATATTAAAATGGCAATATAACTGGTAAGTTAGTTACTTTTGAGTACTGCTTAGTTTATTGCATTTACTACTGCACACTGTTGTTGCACATTTACACTAATAGTTGGGCACGGATCTTTGGTGGGTGCCTACTGGGATTCATTTCTCACACCCTGTTTAGGGTCATGTCTTCGGCCCCAAACAGATTACATTTTTACAGGTATGGATAAGGGCAAGGGTCCCTATACAGGTACTTGATTGTTGCTAAGGAGTAGGGGAGCATGGGACCGAGCTTAGGCTCGCGATGCTGTCATCTATTCTATTTTGTTCTGTTGTACATGTACTTTCTATTGTATTGTATTGTACTACTGTGTAACATGTTCTGGATGTTTTCTTAAAACTAGAGACATGTTGCATCATTATCTATATAATTGTTGGTTATCTTTTACTGCAGTTGTTCATTTTAAATGTGTATGGTTTATTGCTTCCACTTTTGTTGTATGTTTTATCTTGAATTCTATTGTGCTACAATTTGACAAATGAGGGAATAGTTTCCCCACTATTAGACTTGGGCCCTCACTACTATTCGGCAGCCTCTGGTGTTTGGGGAAATGTGCTTGAGGTCATGTGGCGAACCGGGTTCAGGGCACCCGTGGAGTGGTACCTGGATCTAGGACGTTACAATGTGGTATCAAAGGAGTTTCCTTTTCTTTGACTTACTATTTGGAGCCTTAGTCAGGGATAGGACGGAAATGGGAGTTGGTAATAAGTTGTTCCAGGGAGCAGCTAACCCGTGTACAGGGAAAAGCCAATTTACCTTGTATTGCAATTTTATTAATTTTGAAACTTACATTTGATCTAATTTTCACCGTTGGGTGACGCAATTGTGGTGTGTTGTTATATTTTTATATTGGGTTCTATTTAGTTGCAACCTGATGATATGAGGGTGTGTCATCTCATGCATCATTTAGGCACATGCTATAAATCACATGTCATGCATAGTTCCATGCCATGTAGGTGCATTAGAAATTGCATGTTGTTGTGATAGTCATTGTGATAGAAAATCATGTTGTTGTGATAGCTGCTTTGATAAATACCTGTTATGTGATAGGGTATTTTTTTGTGTGAGTCTATTGATAGAATGGACGCCAAACTTTAGTTTTTGGGGAGTATGGTCCCTCAACGACCGTAATTTGGTGGATCATTGACTTGTTTACTTGTGTATAACATGTATAAGATGCCAAACTTTGATTCGCAGGGAGTATGGGCCCTCACGGATCAGAATTTGGCACTTAGGTGTTGTTTTTCGGTATTTAATGGGTCCTGGAGTAGTTTCAGAGGATTACTGTCCGAAAAACCCAGTATACATGCCGTGTAGTTCCTCGGACACACGCCGTGTGTTCTTCTGTTCGGGAAGAAAAGAAAACATTTTGAGTACACGTCTTGTACCCTCAGTACACGTCGTGTAGTTTTTTACCATGTCATAAACCGTGTGGGCGGGGACACGGGGTAGGGAAAGGCTTGGGAAAAACACACCATGTACCGGATGTACACTCCGTGTAGTGTTGACCCAGAGTCTTACAATATAACTAACAACACTGATGGAGGAGACCTTGAGACATGCATGTCATGTCCACCTTGGAACACGCCGTGTAGTCTGACCTGGGGACCCGGCCATGTAGCTAACAAACACGGGTCGGTGTTACCTCTTCTTGAACATGTCGTGTACCTGAGGGACACGTCGTGTAGTCCTTACCGGTGGGAAACTATGTGGACTTGTCCATGTGGCTGGGAAACGGGGTGGTGTACACACCGTGTGCGGGTGTCACACACCGTGTGGTTTCATCCGAGTAGTCGGTCGTGTCACGAACTACATGGGCAGTTGGAAATTAAACCATACACGCCATGTAGATGCCATACACGCCGTGTAGTCTTGTTCAAAGTGAGTCATGTGGATTATCTGTGTATAAGGACTCGGGCAGGGAAGGAGGAATCAAGTACATGCTGTGTATTTAGAAGACACGCCGTGTGTTTGGGGTGTTACATGGCCAATTTAAGCTGGGGTACACGCCCATGTGAATGGCTTGTGGGAACACGCCGTGTAGTTTTATACATGTCGTGTAGTCAAGTTTTGTAAAATTTGAAAACTTTCCTTCTCTGTCTCCTTGTTTTCGGTCCTTGATAATCTTGATCTAAGGTGTGCGTTTGACCTTGTAGATTCATGCCACCGAGACAACCACCAGTTGTTTTCCAGGAGAGCGGCGACAATTATAATTCAGAAATGGTAGGCCTTGGTCTACCAGTGGATCCTCCAACAGAGCCAGATGCGGCGCCAACCATTATACGGGACACAGGCGTGGATGCGCAGTTCCGTTAAGGCTTCATACGGTTTATGCAGACCTTTCAGGGAGCACCGTCGGCTGCCACATCTATGGCTGAGCTGACTCGTATATTCCAGCAGCAGCATCTGCCTACGTTTTCAGAGGATGGTGGACCACAGGCTGCGGAGTCTTGGATGGATTCATTGCAGACTATTTTTGAGCATATTGAGATGCCTCCAGGGTGGAGGATCAAGCTTGTGACATATATGCTGCGTGATTCTGCCAAGAGGTGGTGGGATGTTACCACCCAGTCAGAGCATCACAGTGACATGGCATGGGAAGATTTTTAGACAACTTTCTATGATTTCTTCTTTCCAGAGACGCTGAGGGAAGATAGAGCTCGAGAGTTCATGAATCTGCAGCAGGGCGCTATGTTGGTGATGGATTATTCTGCTCATTTCACCGAGTTTCAGCGTTTTGCACCCGTTCTGGTGGGTGATGAGATTTTGAGGGCTAGGTGCTTTGAGGATGGTCTTTGGTATGACATCCACGCACTAGTGAATGTTTTCAGGTTGCCTATTGTACATGCTATTGTGAACCAAACACTGATTACCGAGCAGAATCTGCGGGAAGCTAGTGGTGTGGGCCAGGGTGGTTCGATACCAGAATCTGGTACTATTTCTACTGAGAATAGGAAGATATAGATGGACTTCTCTCATGGTGTTAGTACCAACCATAAGAATGTTTCAGGTGGCCAGGTCATGTGCTACCAGTGTGGTAAGGATGGGCACAAGAGACCGCAGTGTCCACGTGACCCAATGGAATGTTGAGCTTGTGGCATGATGGGGAATCTGCAGCGCTTTTGCAGGGTGTTTCCACCAGTGACTAGTGAGAGGGGTTCTGGGAAGACTTTGCGTGCTGGAGCAGGACCAACAGATTCTTACCAGTCGGGAAACTGGAATACGTCAGGGCGTGTAGGCAGGGATGGTGGCCGTGGACGTGGTAGCCAGACACCAGGATCTCAGAGGCAGCAGGGCGAGACAGCTCAGGGTAGCCAGGCTGTGTCGCAAGACCACGGAACTGGACTGACATATGCAGTGCAACAGACCCAACAAGAGTAGGATCCTGGACCTTCTACTGTCAAAGGTACTATTCTAGTATCTTCTGTCTTATCTTCAGTACTTTTCGATACGGGTGCTACACATAACTTTGTATCTATGCCTGTTGTGAAGAGCCTTGGGCTTTGTGTTTCTTCTTCTTCTGATTTTATGATGCTAGACACTCCATTGGGTACTAGAACGGTTGGTGTGCGTTAGTGCAAGGAGTGCCCCCTTGAGGTTGGTGGGTGTCACTTTCTATGGGACCTCTATGTCTTAAAGATGACAGCTTATGATTTCATTCTCGGGATGGACTGGTTGGTTCCCTTTTGAGCCTTCGTAGATTGTTATCGTCGCAGGGTGAGTTTCACGTCACCAGAGGGTGAAGAGTTTCTATACAAGGGAGAATGGGATGTTCAGGCGAGTCGAGCTGGACCAGAGCATCATGGGCGAGGTGGAGTCACAACCTAGATTAAGAGTTTATATCTAGATGACTAGGGAGCTTTCCAGAAATATTTCTCGCCTGTAGTAGATCATTTTAGGTATGTCTTCCCAGATGACTTTTCAGGTCTACCTCCAGATCGTGAGGTGGATTTCTCTATTGAGCTTGTGTCAGGGGTAGCACTGGTGTCTACTCCTCCTTATAGGATGTCTACACCTGAGTTACAAGAGCTCAAGAGACAATTATAGGAGTTGCAATCAAAGGGTTTTATCCGACCTAGTACTTCTCCTTGGGGTTCTCCGGTCCTTTTTGTGAAGAAGGTGGACGGTACCCTCAGACTCTGTGTGGATTATCGGAAGATGAACCAGTTGACGGTCAAGAACCGATATCCCTTTCCGAGGATTGATGATCTTTTTGATCAACTTCGTGGAGCACGAGTGTTCTTGAAGATTTACTTGAGATCTGGATATCATCAGTTGCACGTTATACCATATGATATACAGCTCATAGCCTTTAGGAGTAGTTATGGTCTATACGAGTACTTGGTTATGTCATTTGGACTCACGAACGTGCCAGCAGTTTTCATGGCTCTGATGAATCGTGTGTTCCACCCTTATCTGGATTCTTTTGTGATAGTATTCTTGGATGATATCTTAGTGTACTCTCACACTCTACATGACCATTCCACCCATCTTGAGATCATTTTGAGTACACTGAGAGAGCATCGACTATATATTAAGCTCTCAAAGTGCCACTTTTGGATGGACAAGATACACTTTCTGGGTCATATCATCTCAGAGGAAGGAGTTGCAATAGACCCAGAGAAAGTGAGAGCAGTAGTTTCCTGGGAGAAACCTAAGAACTTGTTTGATATACAGAGTTTCTAGGGACTGGCTGGTTACTATAGGTGTTTTATACAGGACTTATCCCACTTAGCAGTGTCATTGAAGAGTTTTACTAAGAAGGGTGTGAAGTTCATTTGGTCAGAAACTTGTGAGGTAGCCTTCCAGGAGATGAAGGGAATGTTGACATCAGCACCAATCCTGATACTCCCAGAGCAGGGAAAGAGCTATATAGTTTACTGTGATGCATCAGGTATTGGGCTGGGAGCTGTATTGATGCAGGGCGATCGAGTGGTTGTATACGGGTCTCGGCAGTTGAGGCCACATGAGAGGAATTACCCGATGCATGACCTCGAGTTGGCTGTAGTTGTTCATGTGTTACGTTGTTGAAGACATTATCTCTTGGGAGAGCATTTTTTGGTTTTCACCAACCACAAAAGTCTCAAGTATATCTTTACTCAGCGTGACTTGAATCTGAGGTAGCGAAGGTGGGTTGAATACCTTCAGTCCTTTGATTTTGAGCTTGCCTATACACCTGGTAAGGGTAATGCAGTTGTTGATGCACTGAGCAGGAAGACTCAGACACAGGCGGTTCATGAGGCCAGTGGTGAATGGCAGCTTATGGCTTTGTTCTCTGAGATGCATTTGGAGGTGCACGACAGTCAGGGGCAAACCTATCTTTTATATTTAGCTGTGACTTCTACCCTCCTGGATAGAGTGAGGATGAGACAACTATCTAATTCAGAAGTCCTAGTTATGTGGGAGTTGGTGGCAAGTGAGGACCCTCCTCCTGGGTGGACGGTAGGTGATGATGAGGTACTGCATTTCCATGGATGAGTATGGGTTCCAGGGGATATATGCGAGGAGATGATGCAGGAGTTTCATGCTTCATCTTGGGCAGTTCATCCCGGAGTTACCAAAATGTATCGTGACTTGAGACGTCAGTATTGGTGGCTGGGTATGAAGAGAGAAGTAGCTGGTTTTGTTACGAGATGTTCCACGTGTCAGCAGGTGAAAGCGGAGCATCAGAGGCCAGCCAGACTGTTACAGCAGTTACCTGTTCCAGAGTGGAAATGGGATGATGTCGTGATGGACTTCGTGACTGGGTTGTCGAGGTCACCTCGAGGCAATGATGTCGTGTGGGTTGTTGTGGACAGACTCGCAAAGGTAGCTCACTTTTTGATGATCAAGGAGACCTTCAGTATTGACGAGCTTGGAAAGTTATATATCCGAGAGGTTGTACGTCTTCATGGGGTTACTCGTTCTATCATTTTAGATAGGGACGCCCATTTCACGTCTCAGTTCTGGCAGAGTTTTCAGAGGGCACTGGGTACACAGGTGCTTCTGAGCATAGCTTACCACCCTCAGACCGATGGTCAGTTGGAGCGTACGATACAGGTGCTTGAGGGCATGTTGCATGCATGCGTCCTAGACTTTGGGGGCTCTTGGGAGAAGCATATACCCCTAGTCGAGTTTTCCTATAATAATAGTTTTTAGGAAACTATTGAGATGGCACCTTACAAGGATTTATATGGTAGGCCATGTCGGTCACCTTTGTGCTGGATAGAGGCAGGTGAGGCAGCTTTACTGGGACCACGTCTTGTACAGGAGACTTCTGAGCAGGTCTAGTTGATTCAGAAGTGGATGGCTACCGCACAGTCTCGTCAAAAATCTTACGCTGATCACCGAAGATGACCCTTGGAGTTCATGGTCGGGGATCAGGTTTTCTTGCGTGTTTCACCGAGGTTGGGACACAGGCGGATCAGGAGACAAGGTAAACTTTCACTGAGGTATGTGGGTCCATTTGAGATTCTGGAGAGAGTCAGGCCGGTTGCATATCAATTGCAGTTACCACAGCGGTACCGAGCCATGCACGAAGTCTTCCATATATCTCAGTTGCACCGTTATCATTTAGACCTGTTTCATATCTTTCAGCCCGAGGAGGTTGAGCATTAGATCGATGCTTCCTTTGAGGAGCATCTGATTCGTATTGTGGATAGAAGCATGAAGGTTCTCTGAGGTCGGTTAGTTCCTCTCGTATGGGTGTTATGACAGCATGACCGAGTGTAGGACGAAACCTAGGAGTGGGAGACCGACGTACGTGCCCAGTGGCCAGAGTTATTCTGAGCATTATCTTCACCACCCTTAGAAGGTCAATTCAGGGACGAATTGCTTTAAAGGGGGAAGTTTGTAAGAACTCGGTTCTTATTATTAAGGTACGAGTTTCTTCTTTTCTCTTTTCCTTAAGTGTTTTTGAGAAAATAAGGAAAATGGGAGAAAAACCTAAATTTTGTGACTACACGCCGTGTACTTTTGCCGTGTGGAAGGGGAACACAGGGCATGTAGGCCGGTCGATGATGATGGGTGTAAAAAACCGACTACACGCCGTATAATGGGTATTTACATGCCGTGTAGTCAATCGGTAGGCAAACAGTAAGGCGGTGGCCAGCTGAGTGACAGTACATGCCGTGTACTCGGGAAGACATGCCATGCAGTCATGTCAATAGATGAACAATGTCACGCTGGCGAGAAGCCGCCGAAGGAACAGTTTAAAAAATGAAAACTACACACCGTGTACCCAATAGTACATGCCGTGTAGTCTATTTTTTTGCTTAAAATGGGCATTAGACTCCCCTGTTCATAGGGAAGGCTTAGAATGCCAGAGGAGAGCTCAAGAGGAGGCTGAATCTTTGGAGATCTTCCACTCTAACATCGGGAATCCGATTCCATATCCTTCAATCACGTTGAGACCGCACGGGTAAGCCCTCCCTCCTTCTTGTGTTTTTATTGCCAATTCTTTCTCGAGGGAAAGTTATTTAGGGTTGAACGTGTTGTCATTTTTCCCAGATCTACATCATTCTTGGTTGTTTCGTGATGCGCCTTTCGTGTATATTGATCAGTGGAGATCAAGGTAGGTGGTATAGTGTTTATTTCCAACTGCTGTGGTGAATTTGTGTACCGTTGTGATACGTGCCCATGAATGGGGTGTCATATGGTTGAGGCCTTGCTTAATTAAATACCTATAATTGCATAGTTAGTTTAATGATCATGTATAACTATTGTTTGGGATCGCAGTTTGGATCCAGGACCACCCCTGGGGTGTGTTCCTCTGTTTATCCATTTGGCCAGGTTACCTGAGGGTATACCATGATTTTAGCGTGTCTTAAATTTCCTTGAGAGGAATTTTATAGAAATTGCTTGTTTATATGTTGGGCATGGCCCGGTTACTTGCTTAGCCTGAGGGCAGTGTTGTCATTAGCCTGTTGGAAGTGCTCTGTTCAGCCTGAGGGAAACTTCTTTCATGCCTATGGACAGTAGTTCTGTGCCTGTGGGAAACACTTCGTAAGCTTGTGGGCATTATTCGATATGTTTGTGGGCATATTCTTGTGGGTTTAGATTCTCTTTACCTGAGGGTAAGGGTTTACGTGCCTGAGGACACTGAGTGTTTACTTAGAAATACATTGTGGTGTTTTGCTGCTATTGAATGATGAAATGAATATTAAAATGGAAATATAACTGGTAAGTTAGTTACTTTTGAGTTCTACTTAGTTTATTGCATTTACTACTGCACACTGCTGTTGCACATTTACACTGACAGTTGGGCACGGATCTTTGGTGGGTGCCTACTGGGATTCATTTCTCACACCCTGTTTGGGGGCATGTCTTCGGCCCCAAACAAATTACATTTCTGTAGGTATGGATAAGGGCAAGGGTCCCTATACAGGTACTTGATTGTTGCTGAGGAGTAGGGGAGCATGGGACTGAGCTTAGGCTCGCGATGCTGCCAGCTGTTCTGTTTTGTTCTGTTGTACCTGTACTTTCTATTATATTATATTGTACTGTTGTGTAACATGTTATGGATGTTTTCTTAGAACTAGAGACATGTTGCATCATTATCTATATAACTGTTGGTTATCTTTTACTGCAGTTGTTCACTTTAAATGTGTATGGTTTATTGCTTCCGCTGTTGTTGTATGTTTTATCTTGAATTCCACTACGCTACACTTTGACAAATGAGGGCATAGTTTCCCCACTATCAGACCTGGGCCCTCACTGCTAGTCGACAGCCTCTGGCATTTGGGGAAATGCGCTTGAGGTCATGTGGCGAACCAGGTTCGGGGCACCCGTGGAGTGGTACCCAGATCTGGGATGTTACCGAAATAAATTAAAATATATTTGATATGATTAAATTATACATCTTTACCCCAGTATCGTTGGTATTAAGAAGAGTCTGTCGTCTATAATTGTATTGTTAAATGATTTGAGCAGTTCTGCCACTATTTCACACTCTTTCTTGAATTCTATATTTGTTAGTTCTATAGAGGTGACGTGAGGACCAATGAGTCCAAATTTTTGTTCATAGGGAAATCCCTTCAATTGTTTTTCATATATACGCCTGTGAAAAATATGAAATGTATTTAGTCATAATTATCATAGTATATTAGCTTTTGGAAAATCAAATCCTGAAAACATACCTCATGTATACATTTACAACTAAGCCACCTAGCCAATCATGCTCCAGGATTTCACTTACATTGTCAACACTAATGAAATATGGATCTTCCCCGTTGCACATATTTTCATCAAATCAATTGGTTGTACACCCCAAGAACAATGTATATGTCTCTCACATGAAGTACTATTGGTTCCTTCCTTTATAAATACACCTAAGAAAACATATAAGCATGAACCCATTACATAATAAATTTTTTTCGAAGTGTCATTCCATTCACACAAAGAATTTCCCTATGCCACTCATCACTAGAAGAAACTATATTGCTTTCTTGATCCTTTTAAGTACATCATTTCTTAAGTCAAAATAAGAAAACTATGGTACTAAACTAATAGATGGTATGATTTTCCATAGGGTTTTATCCACTAAGAACATCTAGATTTATTATTTTATACTCAGTCATCAGTTTCACCCTAATTAAACTCCAACTTAAACTTGGTGTATGGGACTTCATCAACTCATGTAGGGTTTTCTCCACTAACTTGGCACTAAGACAAGACAGTGTCATATTGCACATGATCTAGATCTGTGAAAATCTCTTTCCATAAAGTTCTTCATCATATGATCTTAAATTTCACTTAATACAATTCTATTTCAACTAAATTTGAACTACATGGCATATGGTTCATCTTAGATGACCTTTGAACTTCTTAGAAAGGCCCGTTTCATATGTCCTGACATCCCAACCACCAATATTAGACCCATTCAATGACTTCATAAGATTCATATCCCCTTCCTCATAATATAGAAACCTCATTCATATCTAGTCTTGAAATCTTAGACACTAAACATGGATAAAATATATTTAATTAAAACTGCATTCTAATTCAAATAACTTGAGTTATGATTTACATTATTCTTATTCCTTGTTTGAAGGTGTTAAATTGCTCCTAGATCTTGATGCCCATTTTGGTAGTAACATCATACCCTTCATCATTGGTTTGTGAACTATGTCCATAAACTCCATGCACCCCTTCCTGAGGTTGTTTATACTAATATAGTCTACTACTCATTCATGTCGAGTTATCACCTTGCACTTACCATTAAATAAACTACCTCACCTTTTCTAGAACAAGAACTATAACCATAAACTATGTGAACCTCTCTTAAATGATTTCTACACTAGTATTGGGTTCTCCAATCATGACATGTTTACCTAAACTGTGTTATTATGTAGATCACCAGATATTTTTTTATAAAATTTGTATGACATTAAACACCAGCCTCATTTTGGTCAAAGTTTGTTGATCATAAACATCAGTTTCATTAGTCCAGCTTGCATGGACTCAAACTCGAAAATGAAAGAGACGTGGTACTCACCCTGTTGAAAATATTCCAAGGGAATCCTAGGAAAAATTCAAGTCCCCACCCACTAGGTATACACATATCCTAGTTCCAAATCTATTATTATAGAAATAAAGGGATTTGGCATGAAATTGATGGAATTAGAAGGTTCATTTTGAAAGGATAACTTCCAAAATATTCTTAAATTCTCTTTGATGACAAATGATGGCTAATTTTATATCTAGTACTCTTCATCCCACATAAGCCAGGTCGGTTGGATTTAGGGTTATCACCACTCTTAACATCTAAGAAAAAGAAGCACATGTTTTATCCAACAAGTTTTGATTGTGATGCTCTCGTGATTATTAGAGAAGTGGTGGCACTATCATTAATAATAAAAAACAAAATTATATTACTGTAACATGTCCATGAAATGTAAAAAGTGATGAAAAAAATGTGTTTTGTGGGGATCTCAAAGCTAATATCATCAAATAAAAAATCATCATTGGAATCTCACTAGATCCTAGGATGTGAAAATATTATACATATACCAATAGAATCAACAACCCAAGGGTTCTCATCTATACCAACACCATCGACAAAGAGATAAAGCTATCACATCCCTAACACTATAGGTGAAGCTTCATGGAAATTACATCACTAACTGTATGAGAAAAGCAATAAGGGAATCATGTTCAGTCACTATGACACACAAAATATCAGTAATATAGTTACCTTGGGTTCCTATGGCATAGTAAAAGCGGAGCTATTTTTTTTGAACATGATCAATTTATAAATTGATAATAGAACATAAGTAATAAACATCATCTCCCCTCCAACACCCTCTAAAGAAATATCCATCAATAACATCATACAAGCATAAAATAATAGCAATCAATACACATCCCATAAAAAGGGAAATAGCCTACAAAAAACACCAACTCAAGCATTTCCTAGTAAGTGTGGTAAAATTATAATGAAACTTTTTTTAATAAAGTGATAGCATACCCTTCCAGTGGCAGCAGTAGGGTCCGGTGACGGCGGAGTCGGAGTAGGTAGTGGTAGCAGTGGCAGCGGTAGAGGAGGGCTTCGCAACGGAGGTGGGGTTCACGACGGAGGAGTGGCGAACGAGGGTTCGTGGCGGAGGTGGGTTCATGACATAGGAGCGATGAATGAGCGGCGAATGAGGGTTCACGGTAGAGGTGGATTCGCAGTGGAGGAGGAGTTCGTGACGGCGGAAAAGGCAGTGGCAGAGGAGGGGTCGACGGTGGCGGAGCTTGGGTTGGGGCTGAGTAGAGGTCGGCGGTGTAGGGGTCAGGTTCTGCGAGACCCTAAGGGGTGCGAGAATAAAGGCGACTGTTAGGGTTTTTTATAAAACCCGGTGAATCTTTTATCAGCGCTAGCTAAAAAGCACTGATAAAGGTATGTTTTATCAGTGCTAAAATAGAAAGCACTGATAAAACACACTTTTATCAGCGCTGATAAAATCTTATCTTTATCAGTGCTAAAAAATTACTGATAAAGATATTATGTTAATAATTTATTTATATTAATATATATATTTATAAAATTATATATATGATAAATATATTTATTTATTTATAATTATAACTATAAATAAATAAATAAATATTTATATTTATAAAATTATAATTTAAATAATTATAAAATTATAAGAAATATACTTATTAAATTTATAATCTTAGAATATATATAATAAATATATTAATTATATGTATTTATAAGATTATAGATATATAAAACTATATTTCTTCTAATTTTATAATTATTTATATGAATATATATTTATTTATAATTATATGAATATATTTATTTATTTATAATTATAATTATAAATGAATATATATTTATTTTTTAAATAATTATAAAATTATAACAAATTAATATTTCTAATATTTATAATTTTATTAATATATATGTTTAATATATTTATTATAATTTTATAATTATTTGAATATATCTGTATTTATTTATAACTATAAATACAAATATTTGTATTTATTTATCGATATTTCTACATATTTATAAATATATTTATTTAATTATATATAACATTATATATGAAAATAATAAATAGATTTTTTATAAATTAATAATTATTTAAATAAATAAATATTTATTTATATTTATAACTAATAAATAAATATATATTTACTTGCAATTAAAAATTATAATAAATAAATATTTATTTATAGTTGTAATTATAAATATATATATATATATTATTTATAATTTTATAAATATATATAAATATATTTATTATAATTTTTTAATTATTTAAATATATCTACATTTATTTAGAATTATATTTATAACTATTTGTATTTATTTATAAATATTTGTATATAAATATATATAATTAATATATTTATTATAATCTTTTAATTATTTAAATATATCTATATTCATTTGGGAATTATAATTATAAATATTTGTATATATTTATAAATATATTTATTTTACTATATTACAACTTTATAAGTAGTATAATAAATATATTTATTATAATTTTAAAATTATTTACATATATATAGTTATTTATAGTTATAATTATAACTGTAAATAAATATATTTATAAATACTTGTATATAATTATAATTATATATATATATAATATGTATTTATTGTAATTTTATAGTTATTTAAATAAATATATATATATATATATAATTGTAATTATAATTACAAATAAATATATTTAAAAAGTATTTATATATATATATAATTAAAATTTAATAATTATAAATATAATAAGTATTTTTATTATTTAAATATATTTAATTTAATTTTATAAGTATTTTTTAGAACATAATAGTACATATGGGTAACATGAATTAATCATATACCTAGTAAATATATATAATAAAAAACGAGTCATCAATTGACAACATGGATAATAAGAAAAGGTGTAATGTATAAATGAACATTATGATACATAAAATGATCAATATGTTTATTGACCAAATTCATTGAAAACACATATATATTTAATAATTATTATAAATATATATATTTAAAAAGTTATTTATATACATTAATTATAAACAAAATAAATATATTAAATATAACAAATATAATAAATATAATGAATCTAATAAATCCAATAAATCTAATATTCTAAAAAATCTAAAAAATCTAAAAAACTAATGAATTAATCTAATAAATCTAATGAATCTATAATAAATCCATTAAATCTATAATAAATCCAATAAATCTAATAAATCTAATAAATCTAATAAATCTAATAAATCTAATAAATATATTTATTATTTAATGAAATTTATTATAATCTTATAATTATTTAAATATATATATATATATATATATATATAATATTAGAAATATTTTTTTAAAACATTATATATAAATATTTGAATTATTAAAAAATATATATTAATTATAAACATGTGTTTTTTAGTTAATGTATACAAATAAACATTATTTTTGAATATAAATATAATAATTATATATATATATATATATATATTATTAAAAACTTTTATTAGCGCTAAATATAGCGTTGATAAAGGATACATGTATCAGCACTTTCAGTTAGTGCTGATAAAGACCTCCCTTTATCGTTGTTTTTTGCTTAACAACGATAAAATGGAGACGCTTTACTTGTCTCGTTTTGTGGCAGTGATACATATTAATATATAATTTTTGTAAATATATATAAATATGTAGAATTATACTTACAGATACAAACAAATATACAGATAAAAAAATATAACTAAATATATATAATTAAATAGATATAAATACATATAAATATAATAAATATAACTATATATATATATAGATATATATATCATTAAATGGAGAACAATATAACATAGATGAGTGATAAAGGGTCCAGTCGAGTTCGAACTTGGGTGGGGGGTAGGGGTGCGCGAATTGATAATTTTTTATCAGCGTTTTTTTAACGTTGATAAAAGGGACCCCTTTTAATAGGGTCTCGATTATCAGTGTTTTTTTAGTGGTGATAAAACCCTGTTTTGTATTATTGTATTTTGACATGATTATTATAGTATATTAAATTCAATACATCAAATTAATTAATTAATGCAAACCCATAATTCATATTTAACATTATATACATACAATGAAACCGCACACATTCTCACTTTTTTGACACGGGGATTTGATTATGGAACGAAGGGAATCACTAAATCTCATAATTATGACTAATGAATCGGTAAAAACCTACCTATTCTGCAACGAAAATGCATACGAACAGATGAATTGTGTATTATTTTGCCATAGACATCATCATTTCGACGTGGTGCTTTTGGATGATGTCTCCTGTCAACGTCCGGTGATATTCTTCTCAACGTTCAGGCCGGCAAGGCGCCGCAGGGTCCCCCGCAGCCATCTCCGCCATCGCCCTCGCTCAGATAAGCCGACAGATTATGGTACGTCTCCTTATCGGCTCGGCCGCTCCACCTCGCTCGGCAAATCACGCAGCTGCTCGTCCGCTTCCTCTTGCTCCTCCTCCACATGGACATACAGTCCCTATGAACGGGGTTCCGGCAACTCTCACAGGCCACCACCCCCTCCCCGCTTCGCATCTCCTCCATGCACACCGGGCACACCGCGCCGTCTTCCACCTCCACGGTGGGCGGCTGCTGCGGGGCGCCCTGTGAGAGGAGCTGGTGGAACCGGCGGCGGACGCTGGCCGCGGCGAGTGATTCCGGCGAAGTGGGTGCGGCGAGGAGGCGGTGGAGCTGACACGGCCGGAGGGTGCTCCGACGAAGGCAGGCGTCGTCAAGGGGGGTGCTCAGGACACGGATGAGGATGAAGAATATGTGTTTGCAGGGGCAGGTGCGGTCGGGGCAGGTGCACGTTGGGGCGGCCGACAGGGAAACGGTGTAAACGTTCCCGGTGGCCCCCAGAACGAAGAAATTGGACCCGGCGCGGTGCAGGAGGCGGATCGGGTGCTCGAGTGCCCGCAAAATCCGGTCGGTAATTGGCTGCGATGGGGTCTCCGGCGGCGGTCGGAGCCGGCGGTTGGGTTCCGGCGAGGGGGAGTTGGAGGAGTAGAAGGACTCCATGGCCCGGACGAAGGTTGCGGTTATGGCGGTCAATCAGTCGGTTGGGAAATTAACGGTCATACGGTAAGTCCTGCCGTGCAATTTGTACATGGGGTGGCGGATTCTTTGAATGGTGGGGCGGTGCGCGAAAGGAATGGCGGTGGAGGAGAATTGTTCATGGCATCCCAACGGTCATGAGGGTTTCTTGTAAGGAAAGTATTTTAGGCGTCACAAGTTAGGGTTGGATTCCCATTGTTGGAAACGCTCAACCCAAAAAATTTAGAAGGATGAAGTAAAATGGTTGAATGCGAAGGATATTTATATACACACATATCAAGACGTAATTAAAACCACGTCCGATTTAATAAGGTCAAATCGGGTTGATTCATAAATGAGGGAAAAATAATGAAAGAGAGAAAAACAAACGGTGAAATTAAATTCCAATTAATGAAATTAGTCAACATCGTGGGATGGGCCATTTCATCCCCCTCGAACCATGCGCCCGAATTGATGTGGATACAATTCTCGGGCCGGATCGAACTATCCACTCAGCTGGATCCACCTTCCGTGTCCATATCCGATCCGGCGCCCCGCGTCGTGGAGGGGTGGAAAGATTACATAAGATGCAGGGGGAGAATGCCTTGACCGGTGTCCCCTGGCCGTTCGGATTCCGAGCTCCGTTTGGCCGAGAAAACCCTACCTCTGCACGTTGGAACCGTATCGAACCAGGCGAAAAACAAAGAGGGATGGCGATAATAGATAAGCACTACCCACTCACATGGCTGAATGTGATGGTTTCCGAACCGTACTACTTTTCACACTTCGCATCTCTACTGTTCAATCAATTTCTTCTCCTGTCACCGCTCGTCTTCTTTACCGAGTAAGATTCATCGCATCCTCACTGCATTTGTGTTTGTATAGATAGTGGATTTTCTCCTTTTCTGTTGGGATTCGTTGATACTGGAGTTCACGATTTTCATACCAGCCTGACATTTATCCGTGATTCATCGAGTGAGTTCATTGCAGCATTAACAATGAACTTTTTAAAGGTTTCTATTGCTTGACGTGGAAATTGACGAGTGTCGTTGGTTGTGCAAAATATGCTGATGACTTTGTTGATTCTGTTAGGCTTTGAAAATGATAATCTGAATATGGATGAAACAAATGCGGGGCTACTTTTTTTTTTATTATTGACCCTGAAAACAGCTGACCTTACCATTAGTGGCATCAACAATACATTTATGCTTAGATTTGTCATTTGGTTACAGAATTTGTGTTCAATTTTGGATTGAATTGAAAATTGAGTGGCACTAGTTGAGAAGGGCCTGCTAAGAATATCATTGTTGATTCCGTTTGGCTTTGAAATTGATATCATAATCTGAATATGGATAGGGCAATTGCGGGGCTACTTTTTTTGTGAGTTGTAAGCTGTAAAACAGCTGACCTTACTACTAATAGCATCAAAAATACATTTTAGCTTAATTTGTCATTTAACTAGAGAATTTGTGTTCAATTTAGGATTGACTTGAAAATAGAGTAGGCCCTAATGGGAAGGACCTGCTAAGAAAATCATTGCTGATTCTGTTAGGCTTTGAAATTGATAATCTGAATATGGATATGATAATTTACGGGGCTACTTTTTTGTGTTAGTAGTAAGATGTTAAAATAGCTGGCCTTACCATCAATAGCATCAGTAATGCATTTAAGCTTAAATTTATCATTGAACTACAAAATTTGTGTTCAATTTAGGATCGACTTGATAGTTGAGTGGCCCTAACCAAGAAGGGTCTGCTATGAATATCATTGTTGATTTTGTCAGGCTTTGAAATTGATAATCTGAATATGGGTAAGACTATTTGCGAGGCTACTTTTTTTGTCAGTAGTAAGCTGCAAAAACAGCTGAACTTACCATTAATAGCATCAACAATACATTTAAGCTTACATTTGTCCTTTAACTACAGAATTTGTGTTCAATTTCGGGTTGACTTGAAAACTGGGTAGCCCTAGTTGAGGAGGTCCTGTTTAGAATATAATATAGCATTTTTCACTAAGCTACAAATCATAAGCATCTCAAGTCCAATTGAATTGAGGAACCCCTTTTAATAGTCAGATGGGTATCTCTAGATCTGTTGAGGGCGACTAAGCTCAGACCAGATTTTAGGTGGTTGGGGCGTTTAAAATCATTGTCTTTACAATCAGCTGATTTTTCCTCATATTGCTGCTTCATTGAATTACAGATTTCTAGTTTCTTGATAAGAACATTACTGCCATTGCAATTGAAAGTTCATCTTTTCCATTAATACTGTAATTGCTGGTGGCTTTAATTCTAGTCATTCTTACCTCAATTCCCTTGCATTACATTCGACAGACTCCTCTCTCTAGGGGAACTTCTCTCTCTAGGGGAACTTCTCTCTCCTAGAGCCTCAACCCTCTGCCTCCAGAATAATACTTAACCCCCAACTAGTACTCTACCTTAGTACTTATACCCTCACTCTAACCGTAACCGATCCCCCCCCCCCATATTAGTTATACCCTCTTATTATGTAATTGACTCTACAATTACAGAACTAGGTAGTTATCCCAGCCCGATTGTATGTAACTGACTCTATGTTTACAGAACTACCCCCAGGTAGTTATCCCAACCCAACAGAAAAACAATTATAAGACTAAGGCTTCCCCTTCCCCATTCTTTGATAAGTGTACAATAGTGGTGGCCGACACCCAACTTGGTTGTCTGGCCTCCCTGCTATATCATCACCGTTCCCTTGAGAAGCCACCTTGTCCCCAAGGTGGAAATATGGAAACCGGAACTGAAAAACTCTTGCATCTTCCCAAGTTGCTTCATAACGACCACACCATTGAATCAACCACTGCTGTAAAGTACCGTGAATGCGTTCTGCAAGAACTGATGCAGGGTAAATATCGTCTTATACCCGATCATTTGGAAGAGTTGCCGCAATAGGAAATGCTGCCGCCTTTAATTGCGAAACATGGAAGAACGGATGAATCTTACTATGGTCGGGCAATAGAAGTTTATAAGTTGTCTCTCCAACCCGCTCGATTATTTGGAAAGGCCCATAATATTTGGAGGTGTTTCCGATTAATTCAAGAGGCAACTCCTGGTTGATTTGGTTGGAGTTTCACCCATACATAGTCCCTTTCTGAAAAAACTATTCCGCGACAGTGCTGATTTGCTTGCTCAGCCATATTCTGTTGTGCCCGGTGCAAATTAATCTGGAGTTGTCGTAGGGCTTCATCACGATCCACTAAGACATTAGCCACTGTACTGCTGCCTCCCCTGTCAAACAACTAATAATATGTGGGGGCTTACGGCCATAAACTATTTCAAAAGGAGTTGTTCCTGTAGATGTGTGATAAGAGGCATTGTAGCTATACGCGGCCCATGCTAACCAAGTAACCCACTACTTGGGTTGATCTGTTGCAAAACACCGCAAATAGGCCTCCAAACAGCGATTAACAACTTTGGTTTGACTGTCGGTTTGGGGATGGTAGGAGGAGCTCATTTTGAGAGTTCCCTGTAATTTAAAAACCTCTTTCCAAAACAAACTTGTAAACGGTGGATCATGATCACTAACAATTGCACTAGGTAAACTATGTAATCTAACAACTTCTTTCATGAAAACATCTGTTAACGACTTAGCTGTATATGGGTGCTTTAAAGGAATGAAATGGGCATACTTAATCGGAAACAACTTATTTCATGAAAACATCTGCTACCGACTTAGCTGTATATGTGTGCTTTAAAGGAATGAAATAGGCATACTTACTTAATCGGCCGACCACAACAAACACAATTTCATATCCCTGCGATTTTGGTAAATTGGATATAAAATCCATAGTTACTTCATCCCAAACCAAAGACGGAAGTGGAACAGGTTGAAGTAACCCAACTGGTTGCAAGGTTTCATATTTGTTCTGTTGGCAAACAACACATTCCCGTATGAACTGTAATACCCGTTTGGTAATGCCAGACCAAACCACTCCATTCGCAAGCCGCTTATAAGTTTTTAGATGTTCCAAATGGCTCCCGGTCGGTGAAGAGTGGTAATAATGGAGGAGTTTAGGAATCAAAATAGAATGCCGCGACAAAACCAATCTATTATGTTTAAAAAGTAATCCGTTGCGATGAGTATACCCTGGTTTTCCAGGTGTACCAAGCTGTAAGGTGTCAATGATGGGCCGCAAATGATGATCTCGTTGAACTTCTCGTCGAATAATTTGGAATTCTTCCTAAGTAGGATGAGATACTGCCATAACCATATAATGGCCTTCCTCTACAACGCATGATAAGGCATTCGCTGCATTGTTTAGACGACCAGACTTCTATACAATCTCAAAATCATATTCCAGTAGTTTAAATGCCAGCATTGAGGGTCCATTGAAACAACCCATTGACTGAGTAAGTGTTTTAAACTTCTATGATCGGTACGGACTTCAAACTGCCGGCCCAACAAGTATTGCTTCCAATGCTGAATAGACAACACCAAAGCCATAAGTTTTTTTTCATAGGTAGACTTTGCTAGAGAAGTGTCAGATAATGCTTTGCTAAAGTAAGCAAGGGGTCGTTCTTGCAAAAGTACAACTCCTATTCCATACCCTGATGCATCACATTCAACGATAATTTTTTTTAGAAAAATCAGGCATTACTAGAACAGGGGCTGTTGTCATATGTAACTTTAATTGGTCAAAGGCCTGTTGAGCTTCTTCTGTCCATCGATAAGCCCCTTTCTTGGTTAGCATGGTCAAAGGCCTTGCTATTTTCCCACAATGTTGAATAAATTTTCTGTAATACCCTGTCAAACCCAAAAATTCCCTTCCTTGATATTCTTTGGTATTTGTCACCGTTGAACCGCAACCAGTTTCTTGGTATCCATAGACACTCCTTGGGTAGAAATAATATGACCCAAATATTCAACAGAGCTCTTCCCAAAAGAACACTTCTTTTTGTTGGCAAACAATGTGTTGTCTATCATCATCTAGTTTTTTTAAATGCTCATACCACTGGCAGCTATAAATCAATATATCATAAAAAAAACACTAATACTCCCTTCCGAAGTAGTGGTTGAAATACTGTATTCATTGTGGCTTGGAAAGTAGCTGGAGCATTCATCAATCCAAATGAAATTACCAAGTACTCGTAATGCCTTTCATGAGTCTTAAAATTTGTTTTTTCTACACCTTCTCCCTTCATTCTGACCTGATGAAAACCGGATTTCAGATCTATCTTAGTAAAACAAGCTTCCCCATGCAACTCATCCATCAATTCTTCAATCACAGGTATAAGATACCGATCTGGTATTGTTAATTTGTTCAATGTTCGGTAGTCAACACACATCCTCCATCCACCGTCCCTTTTCCTTACCATTATGATGGGACTTGAATAGGGGCTATTACTATGTCTTATGAACCTCAGCTCTAAAAGTTCCTGAACCTGTTTTTCCACTTTATTTTTCATATGGAAAGCTAATTTATAGGGTCAAATATTTATTGGATTTGCCCCTTCCTGAAGCTGAATTGGATGATTTGTTCCTCTGTTTGGGGGTAATTTCGTTGGTACTTCAAATACCCTACTATACTGCTGCAATATTCCTTGCATTTGGATCATTTGGTTCGAATTCAGTTCTGTTTTTTCAGAAACTGTTTCGTCCACTGCTTCCCACTGAATACCCTGTACGCCATAACTATTTTTGCCCAAATATTCTCGCAAAGCTCCTGGTACTTCCATCAATTGTTTCACCCCCTGTAATAATACCTGTTTACCTTGCCAAACAAACCCCATTGTCATTTTCTTCCGGTGTGTAGTAACATACCCTAAGGTTTCTAACCAAGATATGTCTAAGACCAGATCTGGACCAGATGTATCAAATATATAAGCTTCAATATCAAAATCTATATCTCCCAAACTCAATTGTAATGTTTTACACATGTCCTTGGATTCAACCCGATGCCCATCCCCCATTCTGACATAGAATGGCTTGGTACTGCTAATCTGCACTGTAAGGGACTTTAACAATTGCTTAGAGATAAAGTTTTACTAGCACCACTATCCACTAATACTTATACCGGAACCCCTTCCAATTTACTTTCCATTGTCGTGGTCTTCTTGGAGACAGTTTTGTTTGATTCTTGTTCACTAACGGTAGTTCCCAACATTTCCATCTCTTTTAACCCCCCTTCCATTTCTCCTGGACCTGCACCATGCCCTTCTTCTTCTTCATTCTCCTATGGAGGTTCTATACACTCCCATACCATGAGTTTATAGCCTCTTTTTGGACATCTGTGTCCAGGTGTAAACCGCTGCCCACATGAAAAATAGAGCCCCTTTGTTTTTCTCTCCTCATATTCTTCTCTAGACAAATTTCGCACACCCTTCCATCGTGTAACCGACCCTCTCTATTCCCGCTCATTTCCCGCTGCAGGTGATAAAACGCGCACTGTATTGGTGTTCCACCCCCTTCGCAAACCTCTGGCTGCTCCCAGTCGCGAACGTGGTAAAGGTTGTTTAATAATCCCTTTCACCTGTAAGTCTCTCTCAACTCGTCGTGCCAAAGTTAATAATTGTGCTTTAGTAGCTGGTTTATGTGTCATGATTGTGCTCCCTATCTCAGGTTTCAATCCCCTAGTGAAAAGACTCATATACCACCGTTCTGTCATTTCTGGAATCCGCAAAGCAGCTCCATTCAAAGTCATCAATGTATACATCCACTGTTTCCAACCGTCGCAACTCCTTATGATTCATCAGAGGATCCTCTCCCGCAACACTTCCATATCTGCCAAGCAGCTCTTCCTTCAGCTGTAACCAGGTTAACTTCGTTCTAATAGATTTTAACGAGGTCATCCGGTATTGAATTAAACCATCCATACACAGCTGTGCAATCGGGACCTTCTGCCCTTCTCGCGTTCGGTGTAGGGAAAAATATATCTCTGCTCGAGAAATCCAGGATACTGGATCTTCTCTTGTAAATATCGGCATTTCAATCTGCTTGGCCAGTACTCCTTCCTACTGTATTTTCTCAGTTTTCTCTTCATCTTTTTCCTGCCGTACTTCTTCACCTTCGGTGAATCCCATGCTGCCTCCACTTTTCTCTTTCGCTGGACTTTTCTTATTTAATTGCTTCTGTCCAAAACTCTCAATCTTGTTTCGAATACTCTGATTGAGTTGACTCATAGCCACTGTCAAGCCTTGCAGCTGCTGTTGGAACTCTGTCCACATTTCCAGTACCGTTTTCTCGAGGCTCGCTTGACGCTGAGCTCCATTTTTCAACTCATTCACAGTCGATTGCAGCTGTGTAACTCGATTCTCCATTCTCATGGTCATAAACTCCTGATTTGGACAAAAAAAATTCACTCTATCCTTGTACTTCTACCACTCTCTCTCAATGAAAGCACCAATTGATAGAGTACAAAGTAGATCAATAATTTCTTACCTCAATTCCCTTGCATTACATTCGACATACTCCTCTCTCTAGGGGAACTTCTCTCTCCTAGAGCCTCGGTCCTCGGCCTCCAGAATAATACTTTTCGTAACCCCCAGCTAGTACTCTACCTTGGTACTTATACCCTCACTCTAACCCTAACCGATCCCCCCCAGATCAGTTATACCCTCTTATTACTATGTAACTGACTCTACAATTACAGAACTACCCTCAGGTAGTTATCCCAGCCCAACAGTATGTAACTGACTCTACATTTACAGAACTACCCTCAGGCTGTTATCCCAGCCTAACAGAAAAACAATTATAAGACTAAGGCTTCCCTTACCCCTTCTTTGATAAGTGTACAGCAGAGGAGGTGGCCTGCGCCCAGCCTGGTTGTCTGGCCTCCCTGCTCTATCACACATATTCATATAATTGTATGTGTTGCAACAGGCAGTGAGAGAAGAAACATGGGAAGCCTTTGTTGCTGACACAGTATTTTATGCAAAGGTGCTTCCAAAAGTCGGAAAAAATATCATGCCTTTTTCTTTAGGGGGATCGTTACTATCTGCAGTTGTAGATGATTCAAATAAATCTGTGATTTGATCCGCTACTTGTTTATAATGCAAGGAAAATGTATCAGCGTCTTATGCCAACTCATTCATGCAATGTTTGGCATGGTGAAAAATATTGAATAGATTTTAGCAGGGGAAATCCAGACCTATTGTAATGATTTATTCCATATTCTGTCTCATCATGATTCAAGGACCTAAAATATGGAAGTGAACATTTCTTTTGTTATATAATTCATTTCACTGACAGTCATGTTTCTCCCCTACTGAAAGTTATGTCATCCCTGATGTCCCTGGTTTGAATCTCCTGAAATCATCTCTATAGCCAAAGATAAAAAAAAAACATCCAGATTTTTTCTACCCGTATTATTCTTTGTGCAAAACAATTGTGCTTGCATTCACGGTCTGTTTGACAGCACTTATTGAAAATTGCTTATATCCCTTACCACTTATTATAAGCCATTGGAAAAAATAAGTGAAGTTTGTTCTTATTATGAATCAAGGCACATAAACAACAAACCTGCTGTATTTGTAAAGAAATCGTAGAAGAGATGACTTACAGTAACTCAGGGGAAGAGAGAAAGAAGTACAGGAGGAAGAAGATAACTCGGGAGACCTCTAGGTACTCCTGCCCAAGCTGCAGGCGAGACTCACAACTAACTTCCCACCTCTCTCTTTTTTTCCGCTCCCCTTATAACCCACCTCCTCCTCACCCTCACGTGACCCCCAACCTGTCATGTGACTTCCCCCCCTCCAGGTGTAAGACCTTCTTACCCCGACGAGAATGGACCTGCCAAGTGCCAGGCTGATCCCGGATTCTATTAGTTCTCTTTATAAAAAAATCCAGAAACACTCATTCATAAGCTCTACTCATTCACTCTTGATCATATGCTCTTTTATGCCACCATCTTTTGACTTAACTTTCATCTCACCAGATACTCGTTGTTACCTTGTGGATTACCACTTGATTATTTGGTACATAATGGCATTTTTAGGCAGGCTTTCTACCTTTTTTTCCTTTTCAATCTGCAATTAGTGTATTTCACTGTGAGCACCAGACTTGACTGGACTGCAAGAGAGTCATTGAGAATATTGAATGCTGATTGGAAGCACGTCATTAAAACAGAAAAGCTGCGTTCTTTTTATAATTTTGCTTCACATGATCCTAATGCTTAATTCCTTTGAATTTGATGTATTTTTTTTTCGCATTTTATTTAATCTCATCTTTTGTTGTTTTTTCTCCCAACCAGTGACTGATTTTTCTGGGATACATGAACTATTCTGTTTTCTGTTATGATTATATCGCACTTGCAGTGATTTACTTTCTAACATCACAACCTACCTGTGAAGAACTGGATAAGTTTTTTTTTTTTTCGTTTCTCCATGCTTCTCTTTCTCCCTTTTATGTTGAAAAAGTGTAATGAAATTAACAGTATTCAATCAATGATAAACATCTGGTTGTACATACATGGGTTGTGCAGGGTGATTAAATATGGTATGATTGTAACATCATTTGTATTGTTAGCATGTTCAGTGATAAAACTGTGCGATGATGTAAATTTGATGAAGATAATGTTTTTTTCAATTAGAAGATTCGTATTTGACAATGAGACTCCTTAGTATGGTGAGAAGGAGCTTAGATGATATCTATTAGAAGATAAAATGGGGCAAATGGTGTTTCTTATGGTTTTATTGCTAATTTACTTGGAATGCAATTTGACCTTTTTCTCTTTTGACTTTACTGTAGGCACTGCAAGTAAATTAACCCCATTGCAGTTGGAAACCTTGCTCACGAGTCAGTTATTTGCCCAGTGTTGAACATAGTTTATTGTAAAGGGTATTTCCGAGTCTCACATCGGATTACTCCACCTTGTGCTTTTTATTTAATGTTATGCATACATCACCTATTTGAAGAACATCATGTTCTTTATCAAACTCTTTAACCTTTTCTTCTAACTTGATACTTAAGATCTATTTTTTTAGATCATTAATCTTCTTCAACAACATAGATTTTTCTTCTTCATGGACTGATATTGATAGGTATCAACAATATCTATTTGGAACTAGTTCGAATTGAACATGAAATTGGTTACAAACTACACTCTTGGAGAGAGCTCCGCTCCTTCAGTCTTAGGCGCTTTGCCTTCTAACCTTATTCTAACTGCATGAGGTGGCATGTATACAATATTGGCAGTCTTTCCTGGACTACCTCTATCCTATCAATCTCACACCCTTTAAGTAACACTTTGTCCTTGAGGTGGCATTTTGGCAATTGTCGCATCAAAACTCATGCATCCTTCCAAGTCGCTACATGCACCGATCATCTGTTTCACTTTACAAGCCAGGATCAAGTAGTCCTTTACTAGTCCTCTACCAACGAATCCATGATACATTCTTCCTTGGCCAAAAATTCGACAGGTAGCGCCGTGGTTCCAACTGCAACTTTCAATTGAGATACATGGAAGGTCTAGCTTCTCACCTAGGTGATTGCCCCCACTGAGTTTATCGGGTCGTAAATTTACCTAGACTAAATCACCGATTTCGTGTGCTACCTCGTGGCAGTGTTGGTTTGCATATCCGACCATCAATTGTTGGGCTCTTTAGAGGTTTACTAGTTGCTATGAAGCTTCATCCCTATCCACCAATGCATTAGCTACAACCTCTATCACAACCTCCCCCTGGTGTATTGAACAATTTGTGGTGGTTGATGTCTATACACTGCCTCAAAGGCAGTTCGACCAATAACAGTGTGAATGAAGTATTATTGCTGTATTCTGCCTAGGACAACCACGTAACCTAGCGCTTCAGTTGATCTGAGGTGAAACATCGAAGATAAATTTCAAGACAACAATTTACAAGACAACAATTTACAAGCTCGGTTTGCCCATCACTTTGAGGATGGTATGTCAAAAAAAGTCATGTGAACAAGGGATCACGATCACTGATTATAGCTTTTGGTACCCCATGTAAGCGGACAATTTCTCGGGCAATTACTTCATCCACTTTCTTGGGTGTATAAGGGTGCTTGAGAGGTATGAAATGGGTGTACTTGCTCAGTCTATCCATGACAACCGACACAACTTCAAACGTTTGGGACTTTGGAAGGTCAGAGACAAAATTCATTGAAATTTCCTCCCAAATGAGTTCGGGGATCAATAAAGGTTGGAGAAGCCTTGGAGGACTTAATGCTTCATACTTTTTTCTAATTGAAATTTCCTCCCAAATGAGTTAGGGGATCGACAAAGGTTGGAGAAGCTCTAGAGGACTTAATGCTTCATACTTGATTTTCTAACAAACGTTACATTCCCAGACATATTTTTGCGCCTCGAGTTATTCCGAGCCAATAAACTCCATGAGCTAACCGTTTGGAAGTCTTAATGTAGCCTTACTGCCCCCCTACTGGTGAAAGAATTGCAATGTTGCAACAATTTTTGTATCAAAATTGACCGTCGAGACAACACCGGGCGATTATTATAAAACAACAATCCTTCACAATAAGCATATCCCGGTTTGGTTTGTTTTCCTTGCTACAAGGTGTTTATATATATCATTGTCTTGTGATATCTCCGCACGCACCACCCGTAACTCTTCCCAATTAAGCATAGTCACTGCAAGCTGCCTGTTTTAGAGCTTTGGGACTACCCTCGATAAAACATTAGCCACACTATTTAATTTCTTAAGCCGATAAACAACTTCAAAATTGTATCCTAATAACTTCGCTTGTCAACATTATTGATTTGTTGATACCAGCCGTTAACTTGACAAATGTCTTAAACTTTGATGGTCAGTAAATACTGTAAATCGTCTTCCCAACAAGTACCTGTCTTCCCAACAAGTACATGTCTTCCCAACAAGTACTGTCACCAACGTTGAATAGACAAAACCAACGCTATGATCTCCTTTTCATAAACACACTTTGCTAGATTAACGTTGGATAAGGCCTTACTGAAATAAGCTATAAGGTGACCCTCTTGGACCAAAAACGCCCTAATCCCAAGCTTGAAACATCACATTTGACACCAAAGTTTTTAGAGAAATCTGGTAAACTCAAGACTGGAGCTGTTGTCATACGATGCTTAAGTTATTCAAAAGCTGTCTGCGTCATCATCCCACTTATATCTTTCCTTTTTAGTTATGACAATCAATGGTTTCACAATTTTCTCATAGTCTTTAATAAAATTTCGATAATACCCGACAAGGCCAAGGAACCCCCTAACCTTCTTCACATTCTGAGGTTTCCGCCAGTTTGCAATTGCATCCAACTTATTTGGGTCCATTGCCATTCCATCTTCAGAAATTATGTGCCCTAAATACTCTACCTTTCATCTCCCCAAAGTACACCATTTCAAATTAACATGTAAGCTGTTTTTTGCCATTAAGTACAACAACCTCTGTAGTTTTTCAAGATGCTTTGCCTTAGGGCCGAATGCTAACGACCCATAATGCACACCAGACTGCAATTTTCATGGGCCGAGCTTCGCGTTGTGATTGTTGTGGGGTTGCAGGGAGCAACGTGCCCCTGCTCTGGGAGTCGACGACCCCCGACTCAAATTTTGAGGGACTGTAGCAGAGCTGACCAGGCGATACCAACAAAACACTGTAACAATGCAGACTTTGACACAATTACTGTGGTATCTTGGACTTTGGAGAGAGCGATACTGTAGCTCCGTGAACTTCCAGCCACCATTCACTATAACATAGTGAATTTACAACACGGTTGGTGACACAATGCTTCATCTTCTTTATTAACTCATTCGAACTAGGGTTTTGTGTGTGTAAAACTCTGATCTTCCTGTAATTGTGCTCTCGAATTATAGTGTAGTGATTCTGACTCTCCGTGGACGTATGAATTTTCCCGAACCATATAAATTGTTGTGTTCGTGATCATCATCTTATTCTTCTTTTGTTTCTGTCTTTTCTTCATCTGCAAATCTCTGTCGTTGTGACTCCCGACGTTTCCACAACACTGCCCAACCTTTACTATAGAGTAAAATATCATTAAAAAATACGAGGACTCTCTTTCTTAACATCAGTTAGAAGATATTATTCATTGTTGCATGGAAAGTTGGTGGCACATTTATTAACCCAAAAGGCATGATGACATATTCTTAGTGCCCCTCATGGGTTTTAAACGATGTCTTTCTCACATCTTCTCTTATTTGAACCTGACAGAATCCTGTTCTTCCATCATTGGAATATAATATTGGTTCGGATTTGTTAAACTGTTTAGAGCCTTGTAGTCTATATACATATGCCATCCTCCAATTTTCTTCTTTACTATTATAATCAGATTGGAATATGGGTTGTTACTACGTCAGATATGCCCAATTTCCAGCAACTCCTTGGCTCAACTCCAACCTTCAGCCTTATAGCGTGATTTGTGTCCCTGCATGCTGGTAAGCTCCTTAGGGCTTCAAATACCGCACTTAACTGTTCAAGCGGTTTTTTGCAATTGAACTTGTTGGTTTTGGTCCTGCTGAACTGAACATCCACTGTCATTCTTTGTTGCGGCCCATTGTATTCCATGTAATTGTTTCTTCCCTTTCCCTAGATATTCCTGTAAGGCACCTGACAAACTGTGCGGTTTTGTTACCCCTTGTAATGCTGCGTGCCTCCCATTCCATTCGAACTCCATGGGAATTCCCCGCTAATTGGTTGTAATGTATCCTAACTTGTCTAGCCATGGAATTCCCAGAATCAGATCCGGCTCAATAGTATCATAAACATGAGTAAAGTCTACTGTTCCAAGTTCTATCCTCAAAGGTTTGCACGGTCCACTGGATTCTACACGGTGGTCGTCTCCCAGACGTATTGCAAAAGGTTCAGTCTCAATCTCATGTGCTGCAAATTGTCGCATTAGTTGTTTTGAGATAAAGTTGTGGCTTGCCCTACTATCTACCAATACCAGTAGTGGGACACCCTCTACTTTTCTTTCCATCAACATCGATCTAGTTCCATTGTCCTTAATTATCCCTTGTCCAGTCATGGTAGTTCCAAGTATCTCTATCTCCCACATTGTTCCAGATTCTCCCTTTGTTGCCGTGTCCCTCTCAGGCTCCTCTTCCCCATTTTCTTTTGGTTCAATACACCCCTATACCATTAATTTGTATCCTTTTTCCATCCACTGATGTGTGGGGTTAAACTTCTGCCCACACGAATAACAAAGCCACTTCGACTTTCACTCCTCAAACTCCTCTACAGACAAATTCCTAACTCCTTTCCATCTGGATGCATCCTCCCCTTTTCTTTCCTGCACTCCCACTTCCCCTGTTGGCAAACATTTTGCCACTGCAGGCGTCCATCCTATTCCCTGGCCAGCTGAAGAATAATTCCTGCTTCGTGAATCAGTCATCTTGATAATTCCTTTGACAAATAATTCTCTCTCAATCTGCCTCGACAAGGTTAGCAATCACGCCTTGCTTCTTGGTTCATGAGGCATGACCGTGCTCCCGATTTATTGTCTGAGTCCTCCAAATGAACATGCTCAAGTACCATTTCTCTGAGAAATTTGGTATGTGTATACCCACTCGCACGAACTCGTCCATGTACAGCATCCACCGCTCCTGTTTGACACAAACTCTTCAAGTATACCACAAGGTCCCCCTCTGCGGCATCTCCGTATCGTCCCATTATTTCCTCCTTGAGCTGACTCCATGTTATTCCTGACCTAGTTGTTCCGAGTGATCTAATTCAGTACTGGACCATTCCATCCATGCTGAGTTGAGTCAACGATACCTTCAATTCTTCTTGTGTTCGCTGGATCAGAAGTATAACTCAACTCGAGTTATCTAAGACACCAGATCCTCTCCAGTGAAAATTTGCGTCTCGATCTGCCTAGAAAGCGTTCGTATCTCCCCTAATTCTCGTTCGCGTTCATCCATTCCCTCAAACTCGTTCCCCTGTGTCTTCTTCCCCACGATTTCAGAATTCAAACTACTGCTGCCTTCCTCCTCTTCTATCGCTTTTCCTCATTCATTGTTCCTTCCTATAATGCCTACTTGATTCGTTCGAAGGAGTGTTACTGTTGCCAACAATTCTTGCAGCTGTAATCCTTCCTGCAGTTCTCATCTGTTTGTTGCTGCACCACATATTCCAACCGCTGAAGTCCCGCCTCTTACCGCTGTATCCTTGTTTCAGTAGCAGATGACTCCAGGTGTGCAACACGATTATCCATCCGTGTTATCCACTAGCACCGTTCCTCCAATTTTCCACCTGAGCTGTAATTGCCAATCATTCGATATACTTCTCTCTCAAGACTCTCAATGAAAGCACCAAGATGATAGGTTTCGACAATACCTACTTGGAAACTTGTTCGAATTGAACAAGAAATTGGTTACAAACTATACCCCTGGAGAGAGCTCTGCTCCTTCAGGCCCATGTGCTATGCCTTCTAACAGTATTCTAGCTACATGCCTCGTGAAGCCCACACCCTCCTCCCTTTAACTATGCAAACAAACTCACTTAAATCACAATTACAATATTACCCTTCCCAACTAAACAAAACTATTCTCTTGACTACCAGCCCTCGCTCTCCGGTGGTATGTATTGGTGGTATTTCTCGAACTACCCCAATCCTTTCAAGCTTTGAAATTTTTGAGAGATATTCTTTCAATTCCCTCTTCAATATAAACTCCATCTCAGTCTCTTCTTCACTTTCAGAACTACTTTCATCACTGAAAACCTTTTCATCATTTACTTTAGCAATGGACAGTTTTTCACCATCTTCATCACCAGATGATTCATCTTCATTTTCTTTTTCACAGTCATCACTTTCCTTTTGACAAAAAGTTTCTCCTTTCAAATTTAGAGAACTTCTTACCCTTATCATTGAAGGAACCCTTTGACTAACTAATTTTCTTCTTTGAGATTTTTCTAGGCGTAATCCCTTCCCCATCATTGCTTCCTTCAGTTCTGGAGTCAAGATAATTTGCCGCAAAATCGTAAATACCTCCACACTTAAAACATTTTAAGGGAAACTTTCACTTGTACATCATCAAAATTTGTCCAAATCTTCATCAAAATTAGAGTAATGAGACTCTTCTTCTACAACAACCTTTTTCTTCAACTTCTCTTTCTTTGTGGCGCCTTTAAAAGGAATTTCATTTTTAGCCTTTACCTTCTTGACAACATTATATTTTCTCATTTTATAAGATGTTAAAATACTATGCTGGTCATCAAGAGGAATATCAGCAGGATCCTTTTCTTCTAGAAGCAGAGACTTTAGCATCAAACTTTCTTTTCAACAATATCTGAATCTTCAAGTTTCTCACCATAGCCTCTCATCATGTTCACAACTTCATTTAACCTTGTGAAGAAGCTATCAATAATCTCATCACCATCTATCCAAAGATCTTCATACTAGTCTCTAAAACTGCAACTTTGATATATTTTGAAGTTTATCCCAAATATTTTTTACTCACTACCACAAAACCGGGTTTCCGTAGCGCCACCTTTTATCAGCGTTTTTTTAGCGCTGAGGGGATCCCTTTATCAGCGTTTTTTTAGTAGCGCTGATAAAAGGGGGACTTTATCAGTGTTTTTTCCTAGCGCTGATAAAGTTTATATTAAAAAAAAAATTCATGAAAAATAATATATTGTTATATAAGTATATTTTTATTGATATAAATATAGTACATATTTTTTAAATATGTTTTATATAAGTATAAATAGACTTACATTTAATATATAAGAAATTTAGTAAAAATGGCTTTAAAATATTTTAAAAAATATTATTAATTAATAATTTGCTAATTATCATCGATTAATAATCATTTAACAACAATTTGATGAAACAAAAAATCAAAAAATCAATAAAAGATCTAAAATAAGTTGAAAATGTAACTCAAACTTCAAACGGTTATAACTTTTGATCCGGATGTACGTTTGAGTTCTACATTATATCAAATCGAACCTTGCGACGAGCTTTACGCGCTAGTGATCCAAGGGAACCTTCTGTCACATTTTTTGAGGTCTAAAAAGGCCCACAAGGCCTCCAAAATTGAGTTTTTAGTCGGGATATCTCAATTTTTTAACTTTCAATCAGGTATAACTTCTTATCCGGATGTCCGCTAGGCTTGTACCACATATTATATCGAAAATTGTTTCATTTTTTTCGATTTGACTAGTTGTGGAGTTGAAACAGACTTCTGAATTAGAAGTTACGGTCGTTTTAACATTCTATGCATTTTCAAACACATATATGTATTTATTCGTAAATATATGTGTGTTGTATATATTTATATATGTATGTATTTATTTATTTATAAACACACATAAAAAAACATATTTTATAAATGTATTTAAAACTAATCTTATAAATATATATTAATATACAAATAAATATATGGATAAAAAATTATAACTAAATATATATATATATATATAAATGAATATAAATATAAATTAATATACGAATAAATATATATATACTAATATATGAATAAATATATATGTATTAATATAACTAAATATATTTATATTAATATGAATCTATATTAATATACGAATAAATATAACTTTATATATATATATATATAAATAAATATAAATAAATATTAACATACGAATAAATAAATATATATATACTAATATATGAATAAATATATATGTATTAATATAACTAAATATATTTATATTAATATGAATTTATATTAATATACAAATAAATATAACTATAAATAAATAAATAAATAAAAATAAATATTAATATACAAATAAATAAATAAATAAATAAATAAATATATATATATATATTAATATATGAATAAATATAAATGTATTAATATAACTAAATATATTTATATTAATATGAATCTATATTAATATACGAAATGGATTCCATGTACCAAAACCAACTCTGGATTTTGGTAGATCCTTCAGTTGATGTAAATCTTGTTGGTTTCAAATGGGTATTCAAGAAGAAATTGAACATGGAAGGAGAAGTCAGTACATATAAGGCACGACTAGTTGCAAAAGGGTTCAAACATCGTCAATGCATTAACTACGACGAAACCTTTTCACAAGTTGAAATGCTGAAATTCATCAGAATTCTATTGGCCATTGCCGCTTACCATGACTATGAGATTTGACAAATGGATGTCAAAACAGTCTTAATGGGAACCTTTAGGAAGATGTCTACATGACACAACCTGAAGGGTTTATGACTCAAAAGGATGCCAATAAGTTATGTAAGTTGCAGAAATCTATTTATGGATTAAAGTAAGCATCCAGGTCATGGAACATTCGTTTTGATGAAGCCATAACGAAATTTGGTTTTATCAAGAATGAATGTGAGCCTTGTGTCTACAAACGATTTAGTGAGATTACAATCATTTTTCTAATAGTATATGTTGATGACATTATTTATTGGAAACGAGATACCAGTGTTACAGTCTGTTAAGGTATGGTTGAATCAATACTTCTCTATGAAGGACTTGTGAGAGACAATATATATTCTTGGGATCAAGATCCACCATGATAGATCCAAGAGATTGTTGGGTCTAAGTCAAAGTACATACATTGATAATATACTGAAGAGATTCAGTATGGAACAATCCAAGAGGGGATTGTTTCCAGCATCACATGACATTCATCTTTCCAAGAAAATGTGTCCTCAGACACGTGAGGAAAGAAAGATAATGACAAAGACTCCATATGCCTCAACGATTGGGCCAGTCATGTATTCCATGCTATGTAATAGGTTGGATGTTGCCTACGCATTGAGTGTGGTAGGTAGATATCAAGATGACCCAGGTGACCGTCATTGGATGAAAGTCAAAACTATCCTAATGTATCTGAGGTTTACTAAGGATATGTTCTTGGTTTATGGAGGAGATGATGAACTAGTCATCAAAGGATATGCAGATGTTAGTTTCCAGGATGATCAAGATGACATAAAGTCGCAAAAGAGATACATCTTTACTTTGAATGGAGGTGCAATGAGCTGAAAGAGCTCAAAGCAGAGTGTGGTCGCAGATTCTACAACAGAGTTAGAGTATATCGCAGCTTTTGAGGCAGTTAAAGAAGCAGTTTGGATGCGAATCTTTGTCCAGGAGCTGGATGTGATACCTAGCAGTAAAGATCACATCACACTATACTGTGATAATACTACAACAGTGGCTTTCGCAAAAGAGTCAAAGTCACACCAGCAGACAAAGAACATACTTCGGAAGTATAATCTCTTTATGTATTTTTCTCAGAGAGTTGAAGTTGCATCGAGCAATATTTCCACGGAAGACAATGTGGCGGACCCATTGACTAAAACCTTGACTCAACAGAAACATGATCACCATGTAAGGTCTAGTGGACTGAAAGTCGTAGGCAGTTGACTCTAGTCCAAGTTGGAGTTTGTAAGAGTTGATATCCTAGAATCAACTGGTTGTACTTTTATTACATGGATATTTAATGTATTTAAATATTAAACATCTTATTACATATTGTTCATTGTTCTGCATGACTGTGATGTAATAATGTCTTAGATTATTTGCTGTATTGATAAGGTAATGGAAGTTCCCCACTATGATGAGAACCTTGAAATGCTATAACAATATTCTTAATTATAATTCTACGGTTGGATGACATACTATGATGAGACACATAACATGCAGATCGTCAGGTGTGAGTACTCGTAAGCAGATGAGACTTCCTCTTATGAAGTTCGCACTTGGTAATCTCCAAGATAGGAGATTATGAGAACAGACCTGCCAGTAGGAATTCCATATGTTTTGGTGTATCAGATATTTCTATCTGCGATCATGTGTAATGATCCTTAGACTTTAAGATTATCATTAATATATGTCACGACTCGCATACTTTGATTTACTGACGAAAACCGTCACGTAGATAGTTGGCGGGAAGTAGAGTAGGTTGGGTGTGTCATGAGTGACATATTATTAATGGATAAGTCGAGGAAAGTTTGTCCCTTCCATTTATGGAAGTTGATATCTCGACCCTTTGACTAAAATAGAACCGTTGCGCAAAATTCCATGGCTATGGTGTAATGATGAGTTTATTTCAGGTAGTCAAAGAACGTGTATCAAGCATAAAAGTTGATAACACTATCATGAAATCTACTTGATGAGATATTGCAACAAAGAGATTATATTACACAATGCACATTCGTATGTTGATGTCATTGTTGTGACTTTAAGTTCTTTCTCTTGGGTGCCTTGACTCTAGACAGTACTTTTGGACTTTAGGCAAGCCCGCCGCCTAATGCCAACGAGAAAGAATCTTAGAGGGTCACACACTAAGTGTTTCTGGTGGTCTCAGTTAAATTCTATTTGAATTTAATTAATAAATATTATTCTCAAGATAATGGAATAATTTTATTCAAGTTAAAATGATTGCATAAATTAAATAAATATTTATTCACTAGATTGTATAAAATATATTTATTTATTTTATTGAACATTTAATAAATATTTATTTATTAGTTTGTAAATAAAATATTTATTTAAGAGAATAAAATATTTATTTATTTATTCGGGTTTTCAATAAATGGAAGTGGAGTTCGAGAGGACTAAGACCGGTCTGGTAGTAAAATAGTTATTTGCAAGACAATAAATAATTATTTAACTAGTTGGCACAAATTAAAATAACGCTGATATTATTTTGTGACGCAAAATTTTATTTATAATTCTGTTTTGCGCAAGTTGGCGCACCATAAATAATTATGCAATATTATTATTAATAGCATGAGTTTTCTTTAAGGTTATGAATGTATTTAATTGATGTTACATAATTAAATATTATAACTGAATCCCCATGTCAATAAAGACACATATGTCTATTGTGCTAAGTACCGAACCGCACACCCGGGGTGAATTGAGAATTGTTGAGCTAAACAATTTCTCTCTTGAATCATCTTCCTTCCACTCTTAAGAACGAGAGACGTTCTTCAAAGCTGAAGAACAAGCGATCAAGAACGATCGACACAAGACACTCGCTTCGCCGCACTAGTACCCAGAGAACGAGCGGTGTCGATTGGAGGCCATCAGAGCACATGTGGATCACCGCTAGATGGATTCTAGTTTGGATCCTTGCAAGCGTAACAAGATAATCCAGAAGGGTCATTCCAGACGATCAACATCATCAATGAAGAAAATACTGAAGATCCATGTATTATTTTCTTTATGAAATTAATTAAATTAATTATAAACATGATGTGCAAGATCCTCTCTAAAGGTTTTGGGCCTCTTCCTTCTTTATCTAAATCTTTGATTCTATTCTGTGGAGACTGACGTTCATCGTCGTGTTGATCCCGGAATAATCATTGATCCTGGTAAAAATCAAAGTTAGGTGCCGGTCCAACCACGCTTCTGCTGCGCCCGAAGCCTACATTTCTCCCCTTACTTAATGATCCCCATATCCATATTTACTAGATCTATAAACATAGATCTCTTTTAATTCTTATTAGGGTTAGAACTCCTTGATCTTTCCTACTCAATGCATTTGTTACCTTATTTTCCTTTCCTGGGTAGTAGTGTATTGAGAAATAATTATCCCTAAGTAGTTTGAGCCATCACATTTGTCTCATATTGGGATCTTTTTTGTGAAAATATGTATTTTAGGCTCTTATAGTCTATATATATATATATATATATATATATATATCTCACATCTTTCAACATAGTGATAATGTCTCCATATCTTTAAAGCAAAGATTACGGATGTCAACTCAAGATCATGGGTTGGATAGTCCTTTTCATGAGTCGTTAACTGCCTTGATGCATATGCAATAACTTTATCATTTTGTATAAGGACACAAACAAGTCCCTTCTTTGATGCATCATTATATATCACAAATCCATAATTTTATGATAGTAGAGTCAAAATTGGAGCATTGAATAACATCCTCTTCAATTCTTCAAATCATTCTTCAAATCATTCTTCCCATTATTTTTCCCATAGGAACTTAACCCATTTACATGTAAGCTTGGTTAACAGGTTAGCCAATCAGGTAAAATTCTGAACAAATCATTGACAATAACCTTCCAGACTAATGAAATTACATACCTCTGTTATGTTCATTGGTGTATTCCATTCTTTGAATGCCCTTTTCTTCATATGATTTTTCGACACTGTAGCATCTCTGACTATTGTAGCGGAGCTGACCGACCGACACCGACAGACACTGTAGCAATGCGGACTTCAGGGTCAACTGGATTGTAGGACTTTTGACTTCCAGCCGGCAGCCACTGTAGCGCTTTTGACAAAGCTGACAGTCGTTCACTGTAGCGACGCAGACTCACTTTTCGAACATTGATCGTCTCCATTGTTTTATAGCCCATTTTTGGGCTAGGGTTACCACTGAAAAAACCTTCTGTAATTTGTGCTCTCGATATAGTGAAATTCTGCCTCTCCCGTGGACGTAGAGATTATTCCTGAACCACGTAAATCGCTGTGTTCTCATTGTTTTCTTTTTTTCTTCTGCATTTTGTTTCGTTTCTCGTTTCTGTCGTTGTGACTCCCGACGATTCCGCAACAAAAATGATTCTCATGGTCATTGATTTCCTTATAATCAATGTACAACCTCATGGATCCATCTTTCTTCTTAATGAAGAGAATATGAGATCCTCATGATGAAACACTAGGGTAAATAAATCTCTCACCACACAACTCTAGTTGTTTATTCAACACCACTAATTCCACAATGACCATTCTATAGGGAGTCTTTGATATTTATCTTGAATTCGAGATTAAATCAACGGAAAATTCAACTTCACCCTACACTGGATGTCCAAGTAAATCATTATGAAATACATCAATGTATTCCTATATAATAGGTACATTCTCAATTTTAATATTATCTTTTCTATCCACATATATTTTTTTTCTCTTCTCCAAGAATCTCAATTAGAAGAGCTACTAGCGGTGGGTCTAGACATGACTCAGATAATGAAGTCTACGCTCTAAAGATAAAGAATTCCACATCTTCATCATGAATCATAATTTAATTCTCTTTAAAATAATTTTTTCATCATATTTTAAAATCCAATCCATACCAATGACTATATCGAAGTTAACAATAAGTATGATAATAAAGTCAATAAGTAGAGCACATTTATGTGTCATAATGGGAATATCTTGACACATCCTTGTCAACGTGAGATTTCCATTAAGACTTTTTACCGACAACTCCCTTATTAAGTTTCTAGGGAAATATATAATTTTCTTAGAACAAATGGAAGATAAAGAGTATGAAGATCCTAAATCAAATAAATCATTGTCTAAATTTGAGTCTATGATTAAAGTATCTTCCACCACATCATTGAGAAATTCCACCTCAACTATAGTGATTACATAAGCTTGGAATTCTCCCCTCGATCTCTTCTGTGTTATGTTCTCTTAATTCTTGGGGAATTGAGGTGAATAATGCTCAATTTCTCTATAGTTGAAGCACTAAACATAATTGATTTGATTATTCCCCTTGAATTAATTATCTGGATGACCCTTATAACCGCACTTGTAACAAACCCCCATGCCCTTCAAATATTTTTCAGGATGTTTCTTCCCATAATTTTCACATAATAGAAATTGATTCATTTTATTCTTCTTTGATGCATTTCCCTTTTCATGGTGTTATTATGACCTCTTATTCTCTTGATTCCCCTTTAATATATAGGATATAGAAAATTCTTTCTCTATTTGAGAAAAAGTTTGAGAAATCAGTGTCCTTTGACGACTTAGTTTAAGTCCTTCAAAGAAATGGTCAATCTTGAATTCCATATTATGTATGTAATCAGTATACATGACTAGTCTCGTAAAAGTATCATCATACTCTGCGCCACTTTCTTCTTTTTCTTTAAATATCTCTATTACATGTGTTCTATTTACTCTCCCCCTAGTATTAAAGATCAATGACCACCATTAATAAACATCGCTATTGAGACACAATATACTACTAATATAACCTTTTTCTTTTTATCGCATCCCAAGGATAGAAATATCTTTTCAAGGGACTTGATCCATTGCTCATCTACCACTAGATTAGTAGTCTCACTAAATGACGAGGGCTTCTATCACATGAAGAAATTCAACATAGGAGAATCATTCTATGGAACAATAAGTTGCTCTATTTGGGCAAGGTTATTTTTCATAACCCGATTAAGATACTCTAATATAGTCATGATCTACTCAGTTCCAATACCATTTGTGTTGGCTTGATCTAAAGGAAATTTCTATATTGACCATGAGTGTTGATACAATTATTTCTACCAGGATTTATTTCTAAAAAATGGTATATACTGTATTAGCTCATGAAATTATGAATTTTAAATCATAACATATAATTCTGAATCTAGTGTAATATAAATTGGAAATTTATGCATTATTAATCTTAGAATCATAAACTTGGTTTCTTTGGTAATATCTTTAAATCATCAAAATGTTTTCAAATCTTTTATAATGATTTGTAAAGAAAATGTAAATTATCCAAAGCATATCCCCCAAGAGTGGAAAACCAGGTGCGAAATAAGTCTTATTGTCATACATCAGGTGATGATTGAGTAAATGCTCAATGTTCCCTTTTCAGAGTTATTACCCCTAGGTTCAATTGTGTTAGATTCACATCCACTTTTTGTATCCATACAAGGATGTATTGCTAGGAAAAACCATATAATCTCCACCTCATAAAAAATTTATGATGTTATTCCACAATTTGACATATCCTCGAAGTCTGTAATAAGTTTATGTTCTCTAATCTATGTTATCCTGAATCTAGTGCCCAAGGTTTCTGCTAAACTTTCTCTAATACCAAAAATAACAAACCCAACTCCAGTAACCCAAATTCGGTGTCTACTTTGTTACATTGGTATAGATGCAAGAGTTATAATATCGAATGACCGATTAATTTAGTAATCGTGGTGAACCAAATATACACATGATACCCATTTTATATTGGGAATAGAATATAAAACATAACCAAAGAAAATTCTCGACATACTTAAAACTTATTCAAAGAATTCATCTTCATATCTCATAGAAAGGAAAAAAATAAGGGTGAACTCAAATGCTTACTAAGGTCACATACAATGTAAACTATCATGAGCAGTTTAGGCATAATCATTATGGAATGGTAATTAACTAAAAACACATTCTATTTAATCAATAACTTGAGCAAAAAATACATCGATGGATAATATCAATGTAATAATCTCATGGATAATAATAACTAATTTTTCAATGAAGGAAATGATTAATACTGGACATCATGATCTCATAAATCATGATATCTATACCTCCAATACCTTGCTCAGAAATTTTAAAACTATGGGTAAAAACCCATTTAATTTGGCCAACTGATTTGTTTCATGAGACCTATCAATACATTAAGAGGATGTATAATTTCAGGTCCCACCAATCACTACATTTCCAATGCATTCCTCATATATTGAATGATCTATTTACTCCATAAACAATATGCCTTGTTAATAAATATCTATATTGAGTAAAGAATACAAATTATCAATATTTTCTCAGTCAATCAAATAACTTTCAAAGTAAAACACCATATGTAGAAATGATATATGGTGTAAGAAATATTTATATCCATGATAAATAATATGAATATTTAAGGAAAATTTAATGTCCAATTATCATAACAAATTTGAATGTTTCAAGAGGAAAATAATGGCCACAAAATTAATAAGAGATAAGAGCTGAACATAGATTCATCAGAAATCAAGTTTTTGTAATAAAATCACTTTAGATAAATAAATAAAATGGAATTGAAATATTAAAATAAGCTTTCATTTAATATTTTTCCTTGTAAAACCTTTGAAAATGTGTAGAATAAGCTAAATTTTATAAAACAGTTATAGCGGCGAGGAAGTTCCTAATTGCCGTATACGTTAAAAAAAACATTCCTTTTGACCTTTTGTAAGGAGAGTCTAAAACATACCTTTCAGAAAACATTAGAAATAAAGCTTCGTAAGATGCCATCTCAACTATTGTAAGGAGAGTCTAAAACATACCTCACCTGCCTCTATCCAGCACAAAAGTGATCGACATGACCTACCATATAAAGCCTCGTAAGGTGCCATCTCAATAGTTGCCTGAAAACTGTTATTATAGGCAAACTCGACCAGGGGTATATGCCTCTCCCAAGAGCCCCCAAAGTCTAGGACGCATGCACACAACATGTCCTCAAGCACCTGTATCGTACGCTCTGACTGACCATCGGTCTGAGGGTGGTAAACTGTGCTCAGAAGCACCTGTGTACCCAGTGCCCTTTAAAAACTCTGTCAGAAACGAGACGTAAAATGGGCGTCCCTATCTGAAACGATAGAACGAGGAACCCCATGAAGACGTACGACATCTCGGATATACAACTTTCTGAGCTCGTCAACACCGAAAGTCTCATTGATCGGCAAAAAGTGAGCTACCTTTGTGAGTCTGTCTACAATAACCCACACGGCATCATTGCCTCGCGGTGACCTCGACAACCCAGTCACAAAATCCATCGCGACATCATCCCATTTCCACTCCGGGATGAGTAACTGCTGTAACAGTCCGGCTGACCTCTAATGCTCTGCCTTCACCTGCTGACAGGTGGAACACCTCATAACAAAACCAGCTACTTCTCTCTTCATACCCGGCCACCAGTACTAATGTCTCAAGGCACGATACATCTTGATAACTCCGGGATGAACTGCCCAAGCTGAAGCATGAAACTCCTACATCAGTTCCTCGCGTATATCCCCTGGAACCCATACTCGTCCATGGAAACACAGTACCTCATCATCGCCTATCGTCCACCCAGGAGGAGGGTCCTCACTTGCCACAGACTCCCGTAGAACTAGGCCTTCTGAATCAGATAACTGTCTCATCCTCACTCTATCCAGGAGGGTAGAGGTCACAGCTAAAGATGAAAGATATGTCTGCCTCTAACTGTCGTGCATCTCTAAATGCATCTCAGAGAACAAAGCCAGGAGTTGCCACTCACCACTGACCTCCTACACTGCCTGTATCCGAGTCCTCCTGCTCAGTGCATCAGCTACAACATTACCTTTACCAGGTGTATAGGCAAGCTCAAAGTCGAAGGACTGAAGGTATTCGACCCACCTTCTCTGTCTCAGATTCAAGTCACGCCGAGTAAAGATATACTTGAGACTTTTGTGGTCGGTGAAAACCACAAAATGCTCTCCCAAGAGATAATTTCTCCAACAGCGCAACATATGAACAACTACAGCCAACTCGAGATCATGCATCGGGTAATCCCTCTCATGTGGCCTCAACTTCCGAGAACCGTACGCAACCACTCGATCGCCCTGCATCAACACTGCTCCCAGTCCAATACCTGATGCATCACAGTACACTGTATAGCTCTTTCCTTGCTCTAGACGTATCAGGACTGGTGCTGATGTCAACTTTCCCTTCAGCTCCTGAAAGGCTGTCTCGCAAGCTTCTGACCAAACGATCTTCACACCCTTCTTGGTCAAACCCGTCAACAGCGCTGCCAAGCGGGAGAAGTCATGTATGAAGCGTCTGTAGTAACCAGCCAGCCCCAAGAAACTCTGTATCTCAAACACGTTCTTAGGCTGCTCCCAGGAAACTACTACTCTCACCTTCTCTGGGTCCACGACAACTCCTGCCTCTGAGATGATATGACCCAGGAAGTGAATCTGGTCCATCCAAAAGTGACACTTTGAGAGCTTAACATATAGCTTATGCTCTCTCAGTGTACTCAGTACGATCTCAAGATGGGTGACATGGTCGTGTCGAGTGTGAGATTACACCAAGATATCGTTCACGAATACTACCACAAAAGAATCCAGATACGGATGGAACAGATGATTCATCAGAGCCATGAAAACTGTCGGCGCGTTCGTGAGTTCGAACTGCATAACCAAGTACTCGTACAGACCATATCTGCTCCGAATGACTGTAAGTGGTATGTCTGATGGTCTCACGCGCAGATGATGATATCCTGATCTCAAGTCAATCTTCGAGAACACTCGTGCTCCATGAAGTTGATCAAAAAGATCATCAATCCTCGGCAAAAGATATCGGTTCTTGACCGTCAACTGGTTCAGCTTCCGATAATCTGCACAGAGTCTGAGGGTACTGTCTGCCTTCTTAGAAAATAGGACAGACGAACACCAAGGAGAAGTACTGGGTCAGATAAAACCCTTTGACTGTAACTTCTCTAACTGCCTCTTGAGCTCCTGCAACTCTGGTGTAGCTATCCTATAAGGAGGAATGAACACCGGCGCTGCTCTTGGCACAAGCTCAATAGAGACGTCCACCTCACGCTTCGGAGGTAGACCCGAAAAGTCGTCTGGGAAAACATCCCTGAAATGATCAACAACTGGAGGGAAATCCTTCTGACAAGTTTTCTGATCATCCAGATATAAACTCGCAATCTGGGCTATCACACCACCTCGCCCACGGTGTTCTGGTCCAGCTCGACTTGCCTGAACATCCCATTCACCTTTGTATAGAAACTCTCCGCCCTCTGGTGACGCGAAACTCACCCTGCGACGATAACAATCCACAAAGGCTTGATAGGGAACCAACTAGTCCATCCTAAGAATGACATCATAGCTCGTCATCTCTAAGACATAGAAGTCCCATAGAAAGTGACACCCACCAACATCAAGGGGGCACTCCTTGCACTGACGCACACCAGCCGTTTTAGCTCCCAACGGAGTGTCTAGCGTCATAACAGTAGAAGAAGAAGAAACACAGAGCCCAAGGATCTCCATAACGAGCACAGATATGAAACTATGTGTAGCACCCGTATCGAAAAGTACTGAAGATAAGACAGAAGCTACTAGAATAGTACCTCTGACAGTAGAAGGTTCGAGATCCTGCTCCTGTTGGGTCTGTTGCACTGCATATGCCTGCCCAGTGCCGCGGCCCTACGACACAGCCTGACTACCCTGAGCTGTCCCGCCCTGCTGCCTCTGAGATCCTGGTGTCTGGCTACCACGACCATGACCACCACCTCTGCCTGTACGTCCTGATGTATCACAGTTGCTCGACTGGTAAGAAGTTGCGGGTCCTGCCCCCGCACACGGAGTCTGCACGGAACCCCTCTCACTAGCCACTGGTAGTAACGCCGTGCAAAAGCGCTGTAGATGACCCATCTTGCTGCAAGATCGGCACTCCACTGGGTCACGTGGACACTGCGGCCTCTTGTGCCCCTCTTTACCACACTGGCACTGGTAGCACCTGACCGGGCCACCTGAAGTAATCGCCTGACTAGTATTGCCACCGTGAGAGAAACTCATATGCCGCTTCCTCTTCCCGGTAGAAATGGTACCAGAAACTGGTGCTGAACCGCCTTGGCCCACACCACTAGTCTCCCGAAGGTTCCTCTCTGTAATCAGCGCCTAGTTCACAATCGCATGTACTATAGACAACCTGAAAATATTCACCAGTGCTCGAATGTCGTATCGAAGACCATCCTCAAAGCGTCTGACCCTCAACGTCTCATCACCCACCAGAATGGGTGCAAAACGCTGAAGCTCAGTAAAGCGAGCAGAGTAGTCCATTACCGACATAACGCCCTGCTGCAGATTCATGAATTCTCGAGCTCTATCTGTCCTCAGCGTCTCTGGGAAGAAGAAGTCATAGAAAACTGTCTGAAAATCTTCCCACGTCATGTCTCTGTGATGCTCTGTCTGAGTGGTAACATCCCACCACCTCTTGGCGGAATCACGCAGCATATAAGTCGCGAGCTTGACCCTCCGCCCTTGAGGCGTCTCAAGATGCTCGAAAATAGTCTGCAGAGAATCCAGCTAAGACTCCGCAGCTTGTGGTCCGCCATCCCTTGAAAACGTAGGCGGTTGCTGCTGCTGGAATATACGAGTCAGCTCTGCCATAGATGTGGCAGCCGGCGGTGCTCCTGAAAGGTCTGCATGAACCGCATGAAGCCTTTACGGAACTACGCATCCGCGCCTGTGTCCGGTATAACGGCTAGCACCGCATCTGGCTCTGCTGGAGGATCCACTGGTAGCCCATGACCCACCATCTGTGGAGTATAATCGTTGCCGCTCTCCTGTCGAACAACGCGTGGTCGTCTCAGCGGTATGACTGTACGAGGTCAAATGCGCACCTTAGATCAAGATTATCAAAGACTGAAAACGAAGGGACCAAAAAGGGAACAGGAGGAAGAAGGCATTTCAAGATTTGCAAAACATGACTACACGACGTGTATATTGACTACACGACGTGTACTTGACTTTTCTTCCCTTGCCCGGGTCCTCTTACACGGCTAAGCCACACGGCTCCCGTTGAACAAGACTACACGACGTGTATAACATCTACACGGCGTGTATGGTGTAAATTCCAACTGCCTGTGTCGTTCGTGACACGGCCGACTACTCGGCTTAAACTACACGACGTGTTATACCCGAACACAGCGTGTACACCACCCTGTTTCCCCAGCCACACGGCTAAATCCACACGGTCTGTCCTCGGACATGACTACACGACGTGTCCCATAGGTACACGACGTGTACTAGACGAGCTTCACCGACCCGTGTTGTTAGTTATACGGTCGGATACACGGCTCACACTACACGACGCGTTTCAGATGGACACGACGTGTACACGAAAGGATTACACCGACCAGTGTTGTTAGTTACACGGCCGAATCCCAGGCCAGACTACACGACGTGTTCTACAGTGGACACGACGTGTATGTCTTAAGGTCCCCTCCGTCCGTGTTTGTTAGTTACACGGGCGGACTCCGGGTCAACACTACACGGCGTGTACATCCGGTACATGGCGTATTTTCCCCAAGCATTTCTCTTCCCCGTTTCCCCGCCCACACGGTCTATGACACGGAAAGAGACTACACGGCGTGTACTTAAAAAGTTTTCTTTTCTTCCCGAACAAAAGAACACACGACGTGTGTCCGAGGAACTACACGGCGTGTGTCCTGGGTTTTCCGGACAGTAAGCCTCAGATACTACTCCGAAACCCAGAAAAACTACTGAAACAACTCCTAAGTGCCAAATTCCGACTCGCGAGGGCCCATACTCTCCGCGAATCAAAGTTTGACATCTTATCTGAGTTATAAATACGATAAACAGCCAATGATCCACCAAATTCCGGTCAATGATGGCCCATACTCCTCAGTAACCAAAGTTTGACGTTCATTCTTCCAAGGCCTCACACAAACATACCCTATCACATATCAGGTATTTATCAAAGCAGTTATCACAACAGCATGCTTTTCTAGCACAACAACTATCACAATAACATGCAATTTCTAATGTGCCTACATGACATGGAACTATGCATGACATGTGATTTCTAACATGTGCCTAAATGATGCATGCGATGACATACCCTCATCTCATCGGGTTGCAACTAAATAGAACCCATAGATAAAATATGAACAACACAATCCCAAGTGCATCACCCAACGGTGAAATCAAATCAACTGTAAAATTTGCAAAATCGGAAAAAAAATTGCAAAAATACGAGGTAGACTGGCTTTTCCCTGTACACGGGTTTGCTACGCCCGAGCACAACTTATTACCAACTACCGTTTCCGTCCTATCCCTGACTAAGACTCCAAATAGCAAGTCAAAGAAAAAACCCCTCTGATACCACTTTGTAACGTCCCGGATCCGGGTGCCACTCCACGGGTGCCCCGAACCCGGTTGGTCACATGACCTCAAGCGCATTTCCCCAAACGCCAAAGGCTGCCGACTAACAGTGAGGGCCCAGGTCTGATAGTGGGGAAACTATGCCCTCATTTGTCAAAGTGTAGCGCAACGGAATAAAATATACAACATACAACAACATCGGAAGCAATAAACCATGCACATTTAAAATAAACAACCGCAGTAAAAGATAATCAACAGTTATATAGATAATGATGCAACATGTCTCAAGTTCTAAGAAAATAGCCAGAACATGTTACACAACAATACAGTACAATACAATACAAAGTACAACAAACAAACAGAACAATCAACAGCATCGCGAGTCTAAGCTCAGTCACATGCTTCCCTACTCCTCATCAACAATCATGTACCTGTATAGCGACCCTTGCCCTTATCCACACCTACAACAACATAGTCTGTTTGGGCCGAAGACATGACCCAAACAGGGTGTGAGAAATAAATCCCAGTAGGCACCCACCAAAGGCCTGTGCCCAACTTTGTGAAAATATGCAACAACAGTGTGCAGTAATAAAATACAATAAACTAAGCAGTACTGAAAAGTAACTAACTTTACCAGTCATATTGCCATTCTATTATTTATTTAACCATTTTAATTTAATAACATTCTGTGCTCATCAGAACCATGCCCTCAGGCCAAACAAAATCTCGCCCTCAGGCTAATATAGTAAAACCAGGCCCTTAGGCTATATAATTATCACACCCTCAGACCATATAATATCTCGCCCTCAGGCCTTGCCCTCAGGCCACATAATACCTCGCCCTCAGGCATAATAAGTAACCACGCCCTCAGGCATATAAAGTAACCACGCCCTCAGACATATATAGTAACCACTCCCTCAGACATATAAAGTAACCACGCCCTCAGACATATAAAGTAACCACGCCCTCAGACATATAACCGGGCTGAGCCCAAAACATAAACATGCAATTATTTACAATTCCTCTCAAGGCAAAAGTAATGCACAAAATAAACATGGCATACCTTCGGGTATCCTGGTTAAACGACTAAATAGAGGAACGCACCCCCGAGGTGGTCCTGGATCCAAGCAGTGATCCCAAACAACAATTTAATATCACATTTAATTACCTATACAATTCTAGGTATTTAAAACAGTCAGGGCCTCAGCCACACGACACCCCAACATGAGTTCGTATCACAATGGAACACAAAACGCACAACAGTTGGAATTTAAACACCAAGCCATCTACCTTAAACGCCCCTGAACGGTATACGCGAACGACGATCCTCGAATCGTCCAAGAACGACGTAGATCTGACATAGAAGAAAATCTCGTTCAAACTCAAATAACTTCCCTTAGAGGAAGAATTGGCAAGAACTACGCAAAGAGGAGGAAGAACTCACCCGTGCAGTTCCAAGGAGATCGACGGTGCATAAAACGGATTCCCGGTACTCGATCGGGGGATCTCCAAAGGTCCGACCCTCTCTTCCGACTCCTTCCTCCGGTTCTAAGTCAATCCTGTGAACATGGTTGGATACTACCCTTTTTAATCGAAAAAAACAAACTACACGGTGTGTACTTCTCAAGTACATGGCGTGTACTTTTCATTTAACTGCTCCTCTGGCGGCTACACGACACTGTTCATCAGTCGACATGAGTACACGACGTGTAATACATGAGTACATGGCGTGTAATGATGCTCAGCTGGCGGCTGCCTCCACCGCCTTACTGTATGCCTGCCGACTGACTACACGACGTGTACATACCCACTACACGGCGTGTAGTCGGTTTTCACACCCTTCATCGCCAACATGGCTACACACTCTGTGTACTCATTCCACACGGCCAAAGTACACGGCGTGTGGAATAGTACACGGCGTGTAGTCCCAAAATTTAGGATTTTCCCTCATTTTCCTTATTTTCTCAAAAACACTTAAGGAAAAGGGAAAAGAAGAAACCCGTACCTCAAAAATAAGAACCGGGTTCTTACATAAACTGTGGCTATAGCTTGATTTTGTAGTAGTGTAAGACTAGCAATAAGATAAAGAGTTTAGAGGAGTTAGATAATCTATATAAGGCTAGGAGACTATGATTGGTTGGTCTCTCACCTCTTATGAGTTTCTTTTCTTTGGTAATTTGTTTTACATCCTACAATCCTTTAAGAATTCCGTTTTACACGATTGTCATAGTTCTTTGTGGTCCATTCATCCAAGAACTATTAAGATGTATTATGACATGAGATGATGTTTCTGTTGACTGGGTATAAAGTGTGACATCATTGATTATGTGTCCCACTGTTACACATGCCAATAGAAAAAAGCAGAGCACCTAAAGCCTTCTGGTATGCTCCAACCTCTTTTGGTGTTGGTATGAAAATGGGACAAGGTGTCCATGAAATTCATTTTTAGATTTATATAGACTCCATGAGGAAAGAATTATATCTGTGTGGTGATTGATTGGTGGATATAATATACTCTATTTATTTCGATTAGGGACACCATCAAGGTTAAAGATCTAGGTAAAATATATATGAAGGGGATTGGGAGGTTTCATGGGGTCCCCTATGGCATTATTTCTAATAAGGATCCAAGGTTTACTTCCAGATTTTGTATGATTCACTAAGAGGTGATGGGGAGTCTAGTCAGATTGATTTCAACCTACCATCCATAGATGGATAGTCAAACAAAGTGTTCTATACAGATTCCAAAGGATATAATCCATAACTACATCTTGGATTTTAGTGGATAATGGGATATCCATACAAGTAAAGTTTTGTTATAATAATAGTTATTATTCATCAATTAGAATGGAACCCTTTGATGCTTTGTATAGCCACCCATGAAGGTCACCTCTTTGTTGGTTAGAGGTATCTGACTCCTCTCTCATGGGAATGATTCTTGTTTAGGAGATTTTGGTGAGGATTTAGGATATAAATTGATGCTTGGTTATAGATTAGATTTGGAAGATATCTTATATGAATCACCAGCACAATCCTTAGAATTTTTCTATTGGTGGATGGGTCTTCTTAAAAGTTTCTCCTCAGTCGGGTCACCACTATCTTGGGAAATAGAAGAAGTTAAATCCAAGATATGTTAGAACATTTGAGATAATTGAGTGACTTAGTCAGTTTTCTTATCAGTTGGATTTACTATATTAGTTGATAAGTATACATGATGTTTTCCACAAATCTCAGCTCAATAAGTACCACCACGATCTATCCCAGTTGGAAGGAGATTGAGTTGGATAAAAAAATTTCTATTTTGGAGAAAACAATAGAGATAATTGATTCTTAGATGAAAGTATTACATGGGAAATATATTCTATTGGTCAAATTGTTATGGCGGAAAAAATTATATTCTCATGTGACTTAGGAGGGTGAATTATTGGTGAGGGAGTAGTTACCTCATCTCTTTTTGACACATCCTTCTTCTTCTTGACTTCCTGAGGAGAAAAAGTACAATGGTGGGGATAATTGTAACATTTTAATTTTAATGTGTGCCTTGTTTTATGCTTTGACACATCTTAAAGGGTCTAATAAACGAGTTGAGATTTTTTAGGAGTGTTCAGAGGATGAGATGACTCAAAAATCTAGAAAACCAGCTATAGGAGTCTATTCATTCTATGAATGTATATTCATGACATGAATGGATTCTAAGTAGAAGCCATGATTTTTGGTTTAGGATTTCAAGATTTTAAGCCAAGGTGATGCATTTTCGAACATAACAAACATTTTGAAAGTTCACATGATGAACTAATTATTCTTGTTGTGAATCATGTATTTTCTATAAGATTGAAAGTTTTTTCTACCCATCTCTTTTCACATTCACCTCCCTTCTCATTTACCTAAACTCTAGGTACTCTCCATACAATTTTGGGTGATCTAACTCCCTATGAACTCATTTTATTGGTGTTTCGATCGTGGTTTGATCATTTGTCATCAGATCAGTACGTTTGATTAAATCTATCCCATTTCTTCTTGATCTATTGGTTTGACAGTAGTTCTGGGATTGGTTGTTGGAAATTGATTATGTGTTATGGCCTTTATCAATCCTTTATAGATTCATCGTGTGTTTGTTCATGGAGGTTGGATCTCTTGCTGGTTGGGCGCGAAATGTATTATTCTTGATGCATGTGTTAATCAAACTTCTCCAATGGCTCTTTTGATTTTGGAAACATCATTATTAGTTATTAGAATCATTGTTTGGGGAATCCTCTCACTTTATCTTGAATTCCCTTGCTTTTTAGTGTGTGAATCCCATTGTGAGTGGTGTGAGACCCAAACTTGATGTATTTGGTTCCATTTCTAGACTATTTTCTATGAACTGTTGATGCTCTTGACTTATGAATGGTTTTCAAAATAAATTTTCATGGTCCTTGAATTGATTTTTATGCATGTGTAAAAAGTTTTTTTTAAAAAGATAGTTCCACCCTCATTTTGGTAAAATAAATGTGTTTTTCAAATCATTGATAAATGGATTACGAAATAGGTTTTCAAAGAATGTTTTTGATGAAAAAGGGTTTGAAATTTTCTATGAAATGTGATAAGATATTTTGAAATTGATTTATAATGTAGTACATGGGAGCCTTGAATACTTTAGTGTATGGTTTAGTATTAGGCCTTGTCCATTTAAACTGTAAGTGGATTCACTTTTTGGGGTTTTGATCTATTCCTAGATCCTAGATAATTTGATCTAGGAACTTGATCTTGATATTGTAGGGGGTTCAATTTTGAGGTTGTTCCTCCTTCCCTATTTTACGGATGCATTGAATTTAGGGACTTGATTTCACACTAGTCATTGTTTGTGTTTTGGGTACAGGTGATCCAACTTTCTCGACATTGTTATCCTTGTGGTATTTAGCATTGTGTTTTGGCTTTGTAATATTTTGGATTTGATATGGTATGCTACATGCTTTGATAAATGTAAATGGTTTGAAATTATATTACTTGGATTTGTTTTAAAACAATGAAAAAGGGGAATTATTTACCATGATTTTTATATAAAACGGTGTAACTGCTTATCATGACATGTTTTCTTTTTAAATTGAGTATATTAGGATTATTTGATAGAGAATTGGTATGGAACGTTTGGGTGGGATCCTACTGAGCATGTTTAGCTCACACCCTATACACTCCCATTGGGGTGTTTAGACCTTGTTTTATCTAATGAAATAAATATAAAGGTGCCTAAATGAGGAAGAAAAGGTTTTGGTTAGCTGGGCATGGGTAGCTGGTGGTGAGATGGTGGGATGTCACCCACATGTGCCATGGAGTAGCAATGAATAGTTTTATGTGTCCTTTCTCTTGGTTATTTTTTGGACATGTACCTTGGTTTTATCTTGATACATTTGGTTGCATCACTACCATTTTCACTCTTTTAATTATAGAAAATTAATTTTATGATTTTTTTCTATATATATTCAATGTATATTTTTTAGGTTGGGTAAATCATTCCCTCTAGCTGTTGTTTGATGTTCGGGTGCTAGTTGCTAGCTCATGGGGATTGGGAATTCTCATCTTGTCTTTTCATGGTCTAGTTCAAAGCCTAGTTGGATGAGTTTCCCAGGTCGGGTCATGAAAGTTTACATTTTTTATATATACATGGTTTTTGGGTTTCAACCATGACAAATATGGGGATGTAGTTTCTTATTGTTTCTACTATGTTGATTAAGTGTTAACCAATCCTTAGAATACATTCAATGGAATGATATAAAAGGATAAAGGGTTAGAAAATTATTGGTAACTCTAATGGATAAGCAGTGGAGAAGCGAGACTCTCTACCCATGGGATCCATTATTGATGAAAAGAGTTGTTTATTCCAAGTTTTGGGGTAATATAGTGATTTTATAGGTTCATATGGATGTTACGTTGGATGTGTTCATATGAGGGAAAGTGTTCACACCCATTAAGTGGTATCAAATTCATTCCATTAACTTTTATTCTTGAAATAATTGTTTAAAATGAATAATATTTGATATAATTTTGGATTCGTATGTATGTCATTAAAAATGATATAAAAATTGAACCACGACTTGTTTTACAATATATGATATTGTAAGCAGTGATATTAGTTTTGAACTAAAGTTAACATTACCGTATGAGATAACCTAATTTATTTTAGAGTCACGCATAATGATATGGGATATCATAGGAGGAAACATGATTCATTTTCCTTAGTGTTTTATGTATTGTAGTGTATGATATGTATTTCTATAAGAAATGATAGATCTGATCCACATGAGAAAAATAGATCCTCATATCGCTTAAGTGAAATCACAGTGTATCATAAAATATGATAACTAGGTTTTTGAATGCTTGTTTTTACTTATGTAGCCTATATCACAATGTAAAATTTATGAGTTCCACTAGTTAATCTTACATAAACACCAACTACTCAAGATTACCCTTAATCACGGTCAATCATTTGCCACAATTATCTATATGCTGAATTAATGGTATGTGAGCGATTCTATGTTTAATTTATTCCTATATAGTGGCATATCATAGGCTGTAATACCATGGCCTATAGTGTTAATCCTACTATAACACTCAATATTTTATAATTTATTTTCTTTAAATAATATATTTGATAGTGTGTGGTATACACACCACTGATCTTAAGAAAATTATGATATACTATAGAAATTTTATTATTTAAATATGTTAATTATGAACCAACCATTGGTTTGGTAAGTATAGATAAGAATAAATGTATTATAAAATAAGATTAGAATTTTTTCCTTACTAAAATGAATAATAAATCATACATTTATTTTTAATTGGTTTAAATGAAGATAAAATCTTATAAAAGTAAAAGAGATATTTTTCATAAAATTGTATTTATATGTGAAATGTATTTTGATTTTAATAAAATAATTAATCACTATTTATAAATTATTCTAATTAAATAAGTAGATTATATATATCCAATTTAATTAATTACTATTCATTTAATCATGTTTATTATACAATTAGTGAGAATAGAGTCATTTTCTGCTTTAGAAATAGTTTTTCTTCAAAAATGGGTTTTATTGAATTTGTGATCGGATATTATAATTAAATTCATATAATTTTATAAATTTTATTTTAAAAAATGGATATTATTTTTTAAAACATCATTTCATAATAGTATTATGATGAATTTTTGGTTTTTTTTGAAAAGATTGATTTTTGAGTGAATAGTGAAAAATGCAGATTTTTGCAAAACTATCATTTATTTTATTAAAATAAAGTAATTTAAAAGTTCAATTATGTTTTAGATTTAGTTTTAAAGAAATATAATATATCATTTATTAAAAATAATCTAATTAATTCCATATAATTCATTGCTATATTTGATTTTGGTATAAGATTATTTTTATGCTTAAAAACACATTTTTCTAAAAAAACCGTTTTTGTTGTGTTTTGCACACTAAAATTAAAATTAATTTCTTCAACTTATAAAAAATTAATATTTAAAAATGAATCACATATTTTTATTCATGAATTTCAAATTTAGTAATGAGGTCAATTTCATTTTAGGTGCTTATGAATAGTAACTTTGGTAAAATGTTGTCACTACAGTAAATGAGTAAAACATGTTAATTATGGTTAAAACCATGAGATAAGTTCACAAAATATAATCTTAGTTATAATTAGATGAAAGTATTTATAAACTTATCTAATTAAATTCAAAATTTAGTTTTTTAAGTGCCACTTTTCCATGAGTAAGAAGCTTATAATATTTAATAGTCAAGAACAATTACAAGTGTGCCACTCACCTCACTTATAAAAGGGTGCGTCCTCTCTTCTCTTATTCACACCACTTAATCCATTTATATGGAAAAATCTATTACCAAATAAAAAAATCACTACCCATGTCATATAGGTCCTTTTATTACCAAAATACCACTTCAAGAAGGCTTAAGGTGTAAGCTAAAGGAGGTTACCAAAAGAAGATGTATATGTTTTTACCAATCCTTTTCAAGTTCCTTTCCTCTTAAACCTCATCAAAATTTTAAATAAAAATTTTAAATGAATTAAATAAATATGTTAAATATATTGATATATTTTTATGTTAATTTTACATCCATTTTCTATCTCCTTTCCATATTATGGAAAATAAAAACATCACTCATGTGTATGTACAACCTATCATGTCTACATAACAGTATAATTCATTTTTCATAATAAATTTACCTGGATTTTTATAAATATAAAAATAATTAATATATATGTTATTTATGATATATTTATGATTATTTAAATATAATATATCATCTACTTTCTTACCCTTCCATCCATTGGAAAATGATAATGTTACTCGTGCGTACATGTGGACTACCACCTCAATGAAGCGATATGATTCATTTTTCATTTTTGATTTACATGGATGATAATAAGGTTGGATTTAATGGATAAATATGATATTTTAGATATTATTATTATTTAAAGGTAATACTTTATCTCTTTAATTTCCTTTTCATCCATTAGAAAAATAAAAATTCCATTCAAGTTTATGTACGACTACCATCTCCATAAAGTAACATGTCTCATTTTTCATTACTTCATTTCATGGTTGGTTATAAAATTGTATTTAATATATATAAATGATAAATATGTGACTAATATTCTATATATTATGGATCAATGAAAACTTTGACTATGGGTAACCTATCGAAGTTGTTTTGGGATTATGTACTGAACATCCTCCAAACATTCAACATGAACTTAACTGATTTAGTAATTAAACAATTAATGATAATAAATTAAATAAAAGAAATAATTATAATGTAATGAACATGAAAAATTATCTCAATATATTATAAAACTAATATAATATTTCTATTCAGAAGTTAGTGAATGTAAAAAATGAGTCGAGACTTGAGGTAAGTGATTTTCATTTAAAACAGTATTTTAAAGTTTTCCATTCAAAATACCACTCATTAATAAAAATATTCATCAAATATTTAAAGATTGTTCTTATTTATGTTTCAAAAATTTTTAATGGTATTTTAAACTAATTTTTACTTTATTTTTTTTAAAATGAGTTTTAAAATATTTTCCATGCAACTCACTTTTGAATTCTTACAAAAGCGTGAACTTATTATTCTCTTTTAACGTATATGGAATTGAAATTTTTATCCCAATAATGACAATTTTTTTTTGAAGAAACATTTATAAGTTTCTATAGTTATTTTTAAATAAATAAATTTGTCAATATTCTGTAAATTTTTATATAAAATGTTATCAAAATGAAAAGATATTTTTATCATGTTTTCAAAGAAAGGTTTGAATGATATTTTTAAGGAATTATTATCTAGGTCAACATAATTTAATGATTCTTATTATTTACTAGGGATACGATCTAATGATACCATCCAAATTATTTTTTTAGATTTTTTACGATCATGTTTTTCTATTTATTGACTAGAGAAAATATTAACATTTTATATGATAGTTTTTCAATACAAATGTTTATATTGATTAGGTATTGAATTTTTATTCATTTATTTTATATAATAAATTAATTAGACTTAGTAACTGATGAGAATGACCTATTATTGACTTTCGATGTATCATTATGTTTTATGAGACAAACTAGCTTGAGTTTTTGGTGTATGTCAACCCAATTATTTATGATGTCTTAGCATGGATCCTTGATGATATGTTTATGATGTCTTGGCACAAGGACTTGATGAAATGATTATAATGTTTGAAATTATGCATTCCATCATTACAAAATTAGTTACTGCTATCTATGTAATTATTTATATTTTTATCCTTGTATATATTTTATGTTTTAATTATTGAAAATTTTTATGGAAATATTTTTATTTCATAAGATAAGAAAATGAAATTTGATTTAAAATATTTTTTATGATCTCATATGGGTAAAAGGTTTGTTTTTAGGGAAAAAATTCCATATATTTCATGAAACACTCATGAATTATGATTTTTTACTTTATGATTTCTTGTGAAATATTTTATGAAAAAAATTAGGTAAAAAGTTGATTTCAAGAGTTAGTGATTATTTAAACTCAAAATTTATTATGAGAAAAGTAAAAAAAATACTTATTTCTTTTCATGAATTAAAAATGGATTAATGACTTTATTTTTATATCCATTACAATAATTTTTTTTACTCATCACTCATTTTTAAATATTTTTCACAAGGTTTAAGGATGATTAGGAACTCTAGCAAGGAATATCATTCCGTTATGGGGATTCATCATAAAAAAGTGAACGTGCTTTGAATAACCCATGAGTTTAAATTTAAGAATCATATTTTTGTGGAATAAAATAGACATTGAGTGGAAGTGTCCACTTTTTATTATAAGGATTATATATATAAGAGTTTTTCCTAATTCATTGAAACTCTAAACCGAAACGATCCTTGAAAGATAAGAAAGTGAAACCCTTGTTATAAATCATGTAATAATGGGTTGTTTAAGTTATGGGGAATTATAGTCGGTATAATAGGAAAGGTTTACATAACCTTATAGGTTAGGATGATTTAAATGAGGATATTTTAATAGTTTTAGATACAATCATTGGGTAATAAGTCTAAGGCTGATCATAATTTTAATGAAATGGATACCCCTTTTAAGGTTATATGTGATAAGAGTACTTTGGGAGACATTTATTGAGTTTTAAAAGATGTTTTAAGTATATGTAATCCTTAATTTTAACACATGGAAATGTTATTTGTGGAATAATGCCTTTATATTTTATGGACATAAGTTTAAAGGTATTGATAACCTTTAGGGTTGATATGATCTTTAATGTTGATGAAATTAGGGTTAATTAGGATAAAATGGTTATTATATTTTGGGAACAACTATTTTATCATATAGATAACCATGGGATTGAAAAGTGATTTGGTGACTAAGAGATTAAAGTTATTTTTAAAGAATTTCAATATACTTGGAACATTGTATGATTAAGTTGAAGGAAAATATTTTTGGCTAAGATAAGTGTTTATTTGAGGAATAAAAGTTAAATTATCTTTTGGAAGTATATATTATTTTTATGTATTTATGTCAATCTAGGTTATTTATGAAAAAATTAACATATTTTAGTGATTATATTATTATGTTATGTACATTTTTGGTATGATACATTAAGAGTGATTGATATTATTTAGAGATAAATATTAAGTTTATCTTGGAAAATATGTGATCACACTATTCTAATATGGTCTGGCATATTTTGAAGAGTTTAAGGTTAGTTATTTATGGAATGATTTAAGTTGAGCTTTGGGTGTTATTATTGAGGATTTAGATATTAATGTTTTATTTATTCATATGAATGTTTATTTATAACATATATTATCTTAACTTGTGCTAACCAATTTATGGTATTGATTAATGGATATAAGGAGAAATAACTTGATATCCTTCTATTTATCTTGTGATCCATCAAAAGTTAATTTTAGTGATATAGGAATGAAAAATGCATCTTGAATATTCATTTATTAGAGTAATAGATAAGATATAAGTGAAAATTGATCAAATCACAACCAAATGATGGAATTATGCTTCTAAAATGGAAATAAATCTAGTAAGTATATTTTCTCACATTCTCTATCTTGATAGTAAAAGAATACGTCTACTCCAAGAAAAGGATCTTAAAATAAAACTTTTATACTTTTACCTTTATTTCTAATGAATTTATGGTTTTATTTATCTCTTACTGATTTATTATTTTTTAGTCATTAAATTTTTCATGATCATGTTCTCCATCACCCTTTTTTATTCATTGAACATTATTTTTCTCTTCTATGTCCATTATTTCACATCCCTCCAATATTTCCCTTATGTGCGAACCTAATTATGTGTTATTCTAGGTACGTTTCATATTTCTCTTACCCTATTCTCAAAATTATATTTTATTATACCTTTTTACAATGATATTTGTCAATAAAGGTATTTTTTAAAATGGTTTTTCATTTCATGATCATATGTTTTATCTTACACTCCCAAGAATTTATATTTTTAAAATGTTTTAAACCCTTTTTATCTGACATGAGATAAAATTATGAGGTTGGAATTTCTTTGATTGGGTAGAATGCAAGACCCCAATATTATATAATTTATTTTATTTAAATGATATATTCGATAGAGTGTGGTATACACAACATCGAGCTTAGAAGAACCACGATATACTACATAAATAATATTATTTAAATATGACTACTATGATTGAGCCATTAGTTTGACAAGTATAAATTGAAATAACCATGTTACCAAATATATTTTGATCTTAATATATTAAAATAATAACTATAGATAAATGATTAAAATTCAATAATTGGATTATATACATCCAATTTAATTAATCAAAATTCATTTAATTATGTTTATTAGATAAGTAATGATAATAGTCATTTTATGCTTAAAAAATACACTTTCTTCAAAAATGTTTTTATTGAAATTTGTGCCTGAATATTATAATTAATTTATTAAAATTTTATAAATTTTATTTGAAAAATGGATATCATTTATGAAATAATAATTTCATAATATTATTAGGATGATTTTTTGGGTTTTTTATGAAAACATTGTTTTTAGAGTGAATAGTGAAAATATCGATTTTTACAAAATTGTCATTTATATTCTTTAAATCAAGCAATTTAAAAGTATCATTATGTTTTGGATTTTATTTTAAATTGAAATTATATCCATTTTATTAAACATAGTCTATTTAATTCTACAAGAATCAACATTATATTTTATTTTGGTATAAGATTATTTTTATTCTTAAAATCATATTATTCTAAAAAACTGTATTTATTTTCATTTTTCATACTTATATTAAAATTATTTTATGTAAATTATACAAATTTAATCTTGAAAAATGCATATAATATTTGTAATTAGGATGTTTAAATTTATCATTGATTTCAATTTCATTTTTCGTCATTGTGAATAGTAATTTTTTGTAAAAATATTGTCACTATGGTAAAGGGGTAAAAAGGGCCAATTAAGGTTAAAAAATTATGTTAAGGTCATAAAATCTCATATTAATTATTATTGGATGATGGAATTTATACCCTTATAATATTATATTTTAAATTTAATTGGTTACACTCCACTTATTGATGAGTAAGGCACTTATAATATTTAATAGTTAAGAATAGTTACAAGTGTGCTATTCACCTCACTTATAAAAGGGAACCTTTTATCCTATTTTATTCACACCAATTAAGCAATTTATATCAACCAAGATCTACCCAAATACCTTACCAATATCCTTACCCAATTTTTAGAGGTCTTTTTTCTCACCAAAATACCATTTCAAGAAGGCTTAAGGTGTAATCCAAAATAGGTTACCAAAAGAATAAGTATATGTTTTTATTGATCTTTTTCAAGATCCTTTATTCTTGAACCTAATAAAAATATTAAATAACCATATTAACATAATTAAATAAATATATTCACCATAATAATATGTTTTTATGTTATTGGTAAATCTATTTTTCCATCTGCTTTCCATCATATGAAAAATGAAAACATTGCTCGTGCGTACGTACGGTCTACCGTCTCCATGTAACGATGTAATTATTTTTTCACCACCACTTTACATTTATGTTTATAAATATGGAACTAATAAATATATATTATATTTTTGATATAATTATGATTATAAAAGTATAATATATCATCTACCTTTTTACCCTTTCATCCTTTAGAAAATGATAACGCCGCTCATGTGTACATATGGACACCATGTCCAAAAAGCAACTCAAGAGGTTTTCTATTTTCCTAAGAAGAATTTAGCTGAAATCTGTAGTATTCTTTAGGACCATTTGTTTGTTGGGTTGCTGATGTATTTTCAAGTTTTGGTTATGGTCTTATTTCATTTGGTGTGGTTCACCATTTTTTAGGGTTGTTGGGTAGAAGACCTTGAAGGAGGGATGAGTGTGTTGATAATCATCATTAGCTATCAGTCCTCTTCCTTAGTGGAATGATGGGTAACCTTCCATTGATTTTTTTCATAGATTTTTCTATTTTGTTTTTTGTTACATGAGGTTGACATTGTAGTGAGTTCTTTTCTACCTTGTCGGGTGGACGAATCGAAAGAGGGACATGTGTGCTGAAACATATCATTCAAGCCTCCTAAAATATTTCAGTGTGGGTTGGATAATTGATCTACCATATTGTGTTTCCAACATGACACAACTTCTTGGTAGGGGTGACACATTACCATTGACTGAATCCTCTATTTCATTGTCTGGTGGGGGGGGGGAAGTCTTTTTTTGATTCTTTTTTTATTTCTTCTTTACTTCGATCATTAGAGACCATGTTAGGCCTTCAGGTTAGGTTTTTTAAAGGCATCTATGACTCTATGTCATGCATGGGTTCCCTCTCTACCTAGTTCTAAAAAGGTATTTTTTATTTTACATTTAATAAAGTGGGTTTATCCCTCAACCTTTAAAAAAAATACACATGAAAAGATTTTCCCACCATTATGAACATTATTTACTTTGAAGTTTCCTTTATAAATTTCCTTGGTTATTTTCAAATAAATACATTTTCTTAATATTGTGGAATTTTTTATTTAAAATTTAATCACAAGAAAATGATATTTTTATCATGTTTTTTAAGAAATTTTCGAATGATATTTTAAATGTATTTTCATCTATGTCAATATACTTTGATGATTCTTATACTTTAATATAGATATAATCTAATTATATCATCAACCTTATTTATTTGGATGTATTATGATCATGTGGTTCTATTTATTGATATGGGAAAGTATTAACATTTCATATGATAATTTTTCAATATGAATGTTTATGCTGATTATGTATTGAATTGTTATTAATTTCTTTCATATGATGAATGCATTAGACTTAGTAAGTGATGAGCATGTCCTTTTATAGTCCCTAGATGCATCAGTAAGTATCATGAGACAAACTAGACTAGGTATTTGGTGTATTCCTGCCCAATTATTTATGATGTCTTGGCATGAGGACTTGAAGGTATATTTATTATGTCTTGGCACAAAGCCTTTATGATATGATTATGATATTAAACATTATATATTCCATCATTATGAAATCATTTATTGTTATCCATGTGATTATTAATATTTTTATCCATGGATATATTTCATGTTTTAATTACTGATGGTTTTTATGGAAATATTTTGATTTTATAAGATAAGAAAGTGAACTTTGATTTAAAATATTATTTTGATCTCCTATGGGTAAATTTTTTTTTTCCAGGAAAATATTTCATGTCTTTCATGAAACCCTCATGAATTAATATTTTTTTATGCTTGGTTATGAAGTTTTTTATGAGAAACAGTGGGTGAGAATTTGATTCCAAGAGTAAGTGAGTGATTATTTCAACCTCAAAGTTTATTACAAGAAAAGGAAAACATCCTTATGAGTTTTCATGAATTTTAAATGTATTGATGAGTTTAATTTATTTTTTATATCCTTTACTAAGATTTGTTTTTCTCATCCCATGTTTTAAAATATTTTTCACAAGGATTAAGGATAAGTAAGAACTATAACAAAGACTAATTCTTTTAGAGGGATCAATATTAAAGAAGGGAACATGATTTGAATGAAACATGAGTTCAAAGTTAAGAATCCTATTCTTTTGGAATAAAATGGAAATTAAGTTAATGTTTCAGATTTTTATTATAAGGGTTTTATATGTAATATTTTTCCTAATTATATAAAAATCTAAACCAAAAAAATCCTTGAAATGTAGGAAAGATAAACCCTTGTTATAAATTATGTAATTATGGGTTGTTTATGTCACATGTCATTATACCTATATAGGCCATTGGAGTGTTAAGTTAACCTTATGAAACATTATATCATATACAATAGTAGATGAGGTGTGGAGATACTCTTACACATGACTTTTAAAAGTCAGAACAACTAATTATCAGTTGTAAAATATGATTGATAGAGAAATAAAGGGATTAAGGTGATGTGATATATCAATTGCATATTAAAATTCACTAGATGCCACTTAATACGATTAAACAGAAAAATTGGATTCTTCAACATTTCAATTATGAATTGAATTATATGATTTATAAAATATTTATAAATCATATTAAATGTTATTTTAGGATTTTTATTTAATTTATAAAATGTTTTTAAATTAATTAAATATAATTTTTTTATAAATAAATATTTATTTTTTTATAAAAAAATTATTAAATAAATATTCCATAATATTAATGATTAATGTCATGACCTAACCCATTAGGGCCTTCTTGTCTAGCGGTAAGCTGAGTAAGACACCCAAATCCTACCTCTAATAGGCTAGGGGTTGGATACTAGCACCAAGTAGGCACATTAAACATATGAGAGACTTTAGCCTAAGGCACGTGTACACATGCAAACATCTCCAAATACCCATACATAACTTAAAGGTAATATATAACCAATACCAAATACATGTATACATCTATAACCCACATCAGATTATGTTGAAATAATTAGAAATAATAAATGCCCAAAATACAATCCCACTAAAAAACCACAAAAAAGTCCAACCTGCTAGAAGTATGGGACTACTATCAAATGAAACACCTCATATGAACCTTGGTCTATCTAGATAAGCTATACTATACCTAATCATGGTCTTACTAGGACTCCATTAAAAGGCCTATTTTCTGTATAATACATGACATGTAACACCCTGAGATTTTATGAGAAATATTATTTTTAATTTCTTTGACGTCTTGTGTTGTACGCTACACCAAGATTATCTTGCGCTATACACAACACCGTATTAGCTTTTAGTATACACAACACTATTCTTGTCTTGTGTTACACGCAAGAGAAACATTCCTCGATAGCTTGCGTTGTACGCAATACCGAGTTTCACTAAACAACGATATGTTATTAAAATATTATATAAACTAGCCGTTATGAATAGTAATACCCACCTTTTGAAATTTTATAAATTTTATCTTTCAAAATGGACTTAATTTTTGGATTCAGAATATCGAAATTAGCCTAGGGTGAATTTTTGGTATTTTTCTGAAAACTTTCAATTTTTGATGAATAGTGAAAAACACTGAGTTATAGTTTAAAACTGATTTTTTATTTAAATAATTATTTATTTTATTTAAATTTATTTTAGGTCAAAATTGATATATAATACCTATATAAGTTCAATGTAATTCATTGGATTCATTTTATAATAATTTTAGATATATAAAATTTTTATTGAACTTTTCACCGTCTTTTACCCACATCCTAGGAGAATTTGCAAATTTACATAAAACTTCATTTTACCACTTCTGTGAGTGGAATTTTGAAAATCTGAGAGACACAGTTAATATCAAGGATTAAAATTTGGTTTAATAGGATAAAAATAATTTTTGGTGGATAATAACTTTTTACTTTTATTTACCACGATTAAAAGTAAATAGGGTAATTAAGGGTAAAAATGATATTATTATTACCCTAACACATGTCCTAATTCTATTGAATAAGTGTAATTTGACCAAAAACAAACTTAGGAATAAAATATTACCCTTTAGGTCCACTTGGATTAGATTAGGACATTTATTATTATTTTATTTAAAGAAGAGTTAAAATAGTTAAAATCAAAGTTTAATAACTAAAACATTTTTAATATAGGGTTATACATAAGATAAATTAGACTATAAATATTAATTAGAAATATAAAAGGATTTCCTACATAATGGTATTTTATTTATAATTTTTAGACATTAAATAATTTAATTTATTTATGACACAATGGTGATGCTGTAATTACCTAATTAATGAAATATTAAAATAATTGATATTATAAATACCCAAATAAATGTAATTTGAGACTTTTTATGAATTACACTAATTTTATAGGTTAATATAACAAATTAGGGTTGGTTAGATGAATTTGTTTCAAAGTAATAATGCTTTTATGAATTTAGAAAAAACAAAATACCAAATAGTGTCAAAATTGACATAAAAGAGTTTTAAAACAAATATTATATTATTAATTGATATTATACTCTTAAAAATCTAAGGTTCGGAAAAAAGACTTATATAATAATATATATGACATTAATGAACCAATTGGGGTTCGATTGACAGTTTATAGTAAGTTTATTAACCATATAGTGTAAGAATACAAGAAGACATGGTAAAAGTTAAATTATTTAACTTAGAGTTAAATCTAAATGATAAGGTTAAAATGGTAACCTAAACTTGTCTAAAACCTATTGGTTGAGAGGATTTCGACCCATCCCCACCCTAGCCTCAAAATAAGTCATTTTGGATCCATTATAAACCTAATATGAATTTACTATAAAATAATATTTTATGTTTTTCCTAAGGTGCTCCTCACCCCTCTTATAAAAGGGCACATCCTCCTCCTCTTCTTCACACAAATTTTAGCCTTCAAACTCGACCAAACCCTGCCCATTTCACTTCTCAACTTCCATAGAAACCTACTAGAGGTCCTGGTCTTCTTCAAAGACCAACTTTAGTGCCCTAAGAGGAGGTTAAGAGGAGGCGCGTCGAAGAAGAGGTAATATCTTCTACCGATTCTTTCAAGTTTCTTTATTCTTCTACTTCCTCTTCTTTAGTTGTTTCATTATAAAGTAATGACATAAGTATAACTAATATAGTGATATGTTATTATAAATATGAAACAACCCCATTTCACCTTCTATCCATCCTATGGAAAATGAAATCACTGCACGTGCGTACGTACGGAATACCGTCTCCACGCCGTGGTGTAATCTGTTTTTCCACCACCACCTTACTTGGATGAGTATAATGGTGTAAATAATAACTATATATGGTTATTATAAAATCATACTGATTCTGAGATATTATATCATCCACTACAATTCCATTCAATAATTATGAGAATGATATCATCGCTCGCGCGTACGTACGGATTGCCGTCTCCACGACGCGATGAGATTCATTATCCATATTAACCATTCAATAATGATTATAAAGTATATATAATGAATAATAATGATATATATGACATAATAATGATATTGGATTTATGTATATATATATTTCATCTACTTACTTCCATTCAAGTCAATAAGGAAAGGAAAACAACGTTCATGCGTACGTACGACCTACCGTCTCCATGAACAGTGTGTTTCATTTCATTTATCTATCTATTATATATATATATATATACTGAATATATATGATATATAAATCATGTTTTACATTCTATAAGTAAGTAAATCATGATATAAGTAATAATAATATCAAGAACAACAAGTCCAAACACGTACGATAAATGAAACGATTTTACCCAAAATGCTGCTTTAACATGGAATTGACAAAAGAACGGGTAATATAACGTCATAAGTGAATCATATATGATATAATAAATATTATTATGGTTCTGTTACAAGTTAATAATATGTTTAAACCCACTATACAGGAGTTTCGGACACATACAGAAGAAATTGGACCTAAGGTAAGGGATAATTTTTCAATCTCATTTTTATCTGAGATTGCTTATACGTAAGTATTTACTGGGGTTATATTTTTCATCCATGTCCATAAAAATGTTTTTCATAATGTGTTTAATATTCTTCCATGTATTTTTAAAGTCATGTTTACCCCTATTTGACTTTTACTTTGTGTTATGGAAGGAATCTTTCTTTTGTTTACCATACATGGTAATTTTTGACTTTTCCATTAAAAGTATGAGGAGAATGTTTTTTTAACTTATACGGCATGAATAGATTTTTACGGTTTTATAATGCCTTATTTTCATGAAGCTTACTCTACAAGATTTAATGACTATTTTCAACAAAATATTTTTCTTTTAAAATTACATGGCATTTTGTGAAAAGAAATGATTTTGAAGAAGAAAGGATATTTTAATCAAGAATTAATTTCAAGTGTTTTATCAAAACCATTTTCCATCTAAGATGACATTATTTCATATGTGTATATTTCAAGTATAATGTCTCTATTATTTACATGGTTTTATTCTTTTTATGATTAAATGATATCAATTTGTTTTATATGGATTATGTTATGATGATATGATATTTATGAAACCCATTTTATTCTTTGGGTTATGATGAATGATTTATGTTTATGTTGTGGAACACGTAAGAATGATTTCATTATGAGATGGGTGAGACCTATATCTCCCTCCAATGCATTGGGTAAATATTTATATCTCATGAGATAGACATGGATGGAACAGAAAGTTAATCCGGTTCAGTGATACAGGACTGGAATGAGGAGTGAACTCGATTCAGTAAGGGAATTTGTCCACTATGATGGTCTTGGCAACAATGCCTTGGATAATATGGAAATCATAACATGTGCTTAATGGTTTCCATAATTAAATATTTTATTCCCATGCTATTTTATCATGGTTAATGTTCCTTTTTGATCTATGACTTATGCACTGCCAAGATTTATGTCATTACTCATGATTTTGATGTTTTATGTTCATGTTCTTACATTCAAATGTTTAGGGATTGTTTTATGTTCTCTATGTTTACCCTTATTGAGTATTTGAGCTCACCCTTTTTATGTTCTATTTTACCTAGGATATAAAGAAAGTTTTTAGGTAAGAAAAACAAAGGGGAAGATCTTTATGGGAGATGTTGAAGATCTTTCATCATGATTAGAAGATTATGTTCCGAGTTTCAAAAGACACTAAACTAATACGGTCTTTGGGCGTCTGTTTTTGTGATGTATTAAGTATTCCACAAAAGTAATGTAATGTCTATGTACGTCAAGTATGGGTCTCTACATGACATGTACCAGAAGAGCCCATACAGGGGTGAGTATATACATACCCACTATGTGCCCCAAAAACCCAAAAGGGGAAATAGAAACAATAATAGTCATCTCGACCCATAAGAAAGTGGGTATTGAAAACCCAAGAGAGAGAGAGAGAAAAGGAACCTATATTTCCATAGCCTAGCTAAGAATAATGATTCAACACATCATCACAAAGGTATGTCAATCAGGATATGATACATTATAATAAGAACACCCAGAATAACTGAAAATAACCTAAATATACTCAAGATAAACACCAAGTCTCAAAGTGGTCACAACCATACTCCCAAACATAGGATTATACATGAGGCTTCAAGGTAACCCTCATCTAGTATAACTCACTCCATGATCTATGTTATCACCAATAATTCTCATTAGGATTTCCATAAAGAGGTACTTTCTAGAACTCAGTAGATCTCGATGCTTAGATAGGGGATATCACTTAGGGACTTTGGGGTATAATAGACCCTACTTGTAATAACCCACTAGAATTTAGAAGATATTGATACATAGATAGGGGATATCACCCAGGGCCTCTAGGTTATACCAGACCCTACCTGGAATAACCCTCTAAGTATGGGATCATATGATCATATAAGTTGGTCACGGTGATTCCTCAAACCTCACTTAGGGAAGCATAAGAAATGATAGAAAATCACACACTGAGTGACATAGAGGGATACCTGAACTCTATCTAAACCAATCCCATAGAAGTGATCACACTCGATGATTAGGATGTGATTCCTCACTATACCCTCATGGGGATGGATTAAGGGAACCCACCCAAATGACACTCATCTAGGAATTGATGAAAGAATATTCACACTCATAACACCTAATTTTGTATATATGATTCCAAAACAAAGGCCAAAAGCATGTTTTACATAGAAAAATTCTTAGGATAAGCTACTCATGGGACCAAATCCGATTCCTGAAGAAGGATATATGCGAGGAATAAGTCCTTGAGGAGAGTACATATTGCATCCTCTTAGGGGACACAACGTGTCTCACAAGGTAAAAACCTAGCCATGTCCCCTCACGGTACTTGAAATGTAAGTAAATTAAATGAAATTTACATGTGGTTACATGGTGTGTAACCTCACCTGGTCACCTAGGTGTGTCCTCACCTATACACATCTTGGATCACCATGTGACTATATACAACGTGTATATGGAGTACACAACATGTCCTGACATCCTGGGTGTGGCCGTGTCCTCCATCTCATTCCCATTTGCATTGGCTCGTGCCAGTGTAAATCACCCCATGACTATATATATTGATGTTCCCAAGTATACTTGGGGCCTGACCATGTACTACTACATGATTATGTCATCTTAACACGAGGTGTCTGCCCATGTACTCGGCCATATGGCCAAGTCCCGATATATGACATAAACTCCCATTACACGATGTGTAGTTCCCAAAACTATTTCTTCCCATAGTGAGAAGAACACATGGTATGTGATAATGAACTATACACTATGTGATCATGATTTCTGAATGGGAAATCCCTACAAAACTCATGAAACCTTCATTTTCCCTAATTATGCACAGATCAGCCCCAGGGTTTCCTTAATAGTCATAAAATAAATTTAAAACTATTAAAAAACATATCTATGGGGATCATCATGATAAACACAAATTCTTCCTATCTTGTAGAAAAACCCTGAAGCTTAATGTCTCAATCCATGACTTGAATCCATTGCACCATTATCCAGTCTTAATCTTTATCAAGGATGAAGTTTAGAAACACCTACTCTCTTCCTCAGTTTGTCTATCATCCATGGATGATAATACCTTATTCCTACCTTAAACTGGAATCTAAAAGGGAGGGTAGGGATATTTTATCCTTTTTAATTAATAAAAAAAAATAAATTATTTAATTAATAATCACATTCTCCAATGGTCTCCTTCCACCGAATGCTCGATGCCGACTAATTTTATGTCACACCTAAGGTAAAAATCACATTCCTGATTTAATGGTGGTCTCAGATTTCCAATTTGAGACTCTATTTGAGAGTTAATCCATTATTATGAAAAAATATGCATGCATGATATAATATATTTATTATTTTTATTATATCAATACCGAGCCTCCTTGTGCCTCATAATTCCACATCGACTCAGATCCTACCTGCTAAAATATTATGTAAAAAAGTTATTGAAAATATTTACAATGAAAAGTCAGAGTCATTACATTCTTCTCACCTTAAGGATTTTCACCTTGAAAAGAAAAAATACCACTCAAAACAGATGAGGGTACTAGGATCACATCTGGTTCTCCTATTCCTAGGTTCTCTTCTAAAGATTCCCATGATACCACTAGATACACACACCAAGATAATCTATCTCCCTTGAGGATCTTCTTCTACTGACCCTCAATCTCTACCTGGTACTCTACAAAGGTAGCTCCTTTCTTGATATCCATCTCACCCTAGTTGATAACATGCGATAGTTCATGCACATAACTCCTCAATTTATACACATAGAAGAAATTTTGTACCTAGTACAACTGTGGTGGTAGGGATAAGAGGTATGCCACCTCACCAACCTCATATAGTATTTGTTAAGGGATAATGAATCTTGGAGATAACTTTCTGCCCTATCCAAATCTTTATAATCTACGTTGAGGCGAGACCTTCATGAACACATGGTCTACCTCCTCGAACTTCAAATGCCTCCATCATCGATCTGTATAGGACTTATGAAAAATATGTGCAGTCCTCATCCACTCATAAATGATCTACACCTTATTTTTTATCACTCACACCAAATCTAGGCCCATGAGTGCTAACTCACCTGGAATAGTCCAATATAGTGGTTTCCTAAAGGGTCTACCATACAAGGGATCAAATGGTTTCATACCAATGGTGGAATGATAGCTGGTTTTGTACACAAACTCCAATAAGGGTAGGTTATCCTTCCAACTATAACCAAAATACAACATGCTATCTTGGATCATGTCCTCCAGAACCTAAATGGTTCACTTAGTCTGGATGTTACTTTGGGGATGAAACATCATACTCAAACGCAATTGAGTCCCAAAGGACTCATGAAATCCTTTCGATAATCATTTCATGAAGAAAGAATCATGGTTTGAAATGATCTTTGAGAGTACACTATGAGGCCAGACTATCTATTACACATAAAGGAATCCTAAGTTCTCTAGTAAAATCTACTCTTGGATAGATAGGAAGTGGTCCAAATTGGTGTGCCAGTCTATGATCACCCAGATGGAATCATGTCCTATTTATGTTCATGGAATCCTCATTATGAAGTATATAGATATACCATCCCACTTCCAATCACACCTCCAGGGGTTTAGATAAACCTATTGGAACTTGGTGATCAACCTTTTCCTCTTGAAAAGTGAGGCATCAAGAGACAAACTCTGCTAAAAACCTCTTCATCTCTAACCACCAGAACTGATAAAAAAGGTCTTGGTACATATTTATCACACTTGTATACATGAAAAATTGGGATGTATGAAACTACATCAGAACCTACTCACAAAATGTCACTGGTACCATCATTCATCCTCTGAAAAGGATGACATGCTCCCCACCTTTAGAGAATCCATCAGGAGTATGACCAATGGATGTTTACACACACAAGGTCTCATTGCTAGTATTTCCAAGATTAGACTCCCTAAAACGCTATAAAATAGGTGGGGTAACAACCATCGACTGAAGGTAAGCTTCACCATCCCCATCCACTAAGGACAATTGCAATGAGGCCAACTACTCTGATGCCTCAATCAACAACTGTTAACAAGATCTCCTTCTGAGAGTAACTACCACCAAATTCCCCTTCCTAGGAGTATAAACTTTCTTGAAGTCATAATCCTAGAATAAATCTAGCAATAAAATCTATATCAAGTTAATATCCTTATTCAAGAATACATACTTGAGACTCTTATGGCCATAATAGATGATAAACCACTCAAACAAAAGGTAGTGTTTCCACATCTTCAAGGAAAATATCACCGCTGCCAACTCTAGATCATGGGTCGCATAGTTAAGCTCATGAGGTATCAACTATCAGGACCCATAAGAAATCACCACCTACCTCTTCATTATAAAAAATCCAAGTCTATTCCCAAAGGAATAAAAAACACTATCTACTCAACACCCTCCTATAGTAGTCTCAAGATGGGAGCGCTCGTCAAACTCTACCACAACTCTTAAAAAGCATACCAAAAACTCTTTGTCCACATGAAAGGATTCCCATTTCAGGTCAAAGTAGTCAAGGGTTATGATATCCTAGAGAAATCAAGCACAAATATTTTATAGTATCTGGAAAACTAAATAAATATTTTTACCTCAGTCACACTCTTTGGTGGATCCCGAGATAACACTGCCTTAACCTTGTATGGGTCTATTTCTACTCTCATCTCTGAGTTTACATATCCCAAAAAGTTGACCACTAAAATCTATAAATAAAACTTCAATAGATTCCCATAAAGATGATTTTCTATAAGTATGTCTAGGACCATCCTCAAGTGTCTCACGAGATCCTCCTATGATTCTCAGTACACTAGGATGTCATTGATAAAGACTACCATGAACCAATAAAAGAAGGGATAAGATATCTGGTTAACAATTCCCATGAAAACCACTAAGGAATTAGTCACATATAAAGGCATCACAAAGTAATCATAATGACCATAGAAACATCATAATTCCTTCTTTAGTGTATCCTCATCCCGTACTCAGAGCTGGTGATAGCCTGATCAAATGTCAATTTTTGAGAACCATATTTCTCCTCTCAACTGATCGAATAGGTTGTCAATCCTTGGTAGTGGATACTTATTCTTTACAGTCACCTAGTTTAGAAAATAATAATCCACATGCATCCACAAGCTCCTATCCACCTTCTTAGTGAACAACACTGGGTTTTACCATGGTGAAACACTGGTTCTAACAAATCCCTTTCTCTAAAAAACATCCAACTACACCTTCAACTCATGAAGATCTATGGGATCCATCAAATATGTTGGTGTAGATATTATTTTAGTCTTTGGGTGAATGTATATGTAGAAGTATCTCTCAACGGGAAGGTAAACCTAGAACATCCTCAATAAAGGCATCCCCATACTCCTCCACTACTATAGGAAGACAAGATCTCATAACATCCACCTCTCCAAGTGTAATACTATCCAAATGATGAGTAATCAACTATATTCTACTGAAAATGATCCCATGATACTCTACATATGCTTCCTTATCCCCAATAAAGTAATAACTCACCCATCATTATGGACACACCGTATCCTCTTCCTGAAATAGTCAATATATGAATGAACTGCAGATAACTAGTTCATAACTAAGATGACATTATAAGGCCTCATCATCACTACAAATAGATCCCATAAGAAGATCTATTCTCCCATATCTTGGTCACACCATTGGTAGAAGTGCGTGATTACTAAATCCACTTTGATTAGAGTCTCTAAGTACAAGGGTTGATCCAAGGGAACAACTAGAATCTCTAAGTCTTGAACAAGAGAAGTGGTAGGGAAATAGTAGATCAAACTTATGTATATAAATACTAAATTTAAAGCAGAGAAGAAAAATATCATACCTCTAATCATCTCTAGATCCTCTGGGTCATAGGCCTCTACAACCTACATCTATCCTAACCCTTTACCACCATCTCCTTGAGCTTGGTGCAGACTACCTTGGGGTGGTGGTGGCAATAGGTAAAACCATATTCCACCTCTTGCTTCTCTACTTACTCCTCTACCACATTAGACACCCCGCATACCTCCTTTCTCTTTACACTATCTCTACTTAGGCATTCCATAAACCATTTCCTTATCAGCCATATGATAGGATGGACAATTCCTTACGAGGTATCAATAACCATGATAATAGAAAAATGCCTCTCTCTCTCAGCTAACTAGAACTATCCTGAGAGCCCTAAACTGTAGGTCCTATATCATAAGACTATCTCTTGAAGCATATCACATTCTCAAATCCCTATTCTTACTACCAGGATCAACTTTTAGTTCCTAATTTCCCATAAATCTCTCTACTTCCAAATCCCACTCAAGCACTCCAACATAGGTGGGAATACAAAGAGATATCAATCTATACCTGATATCTTTGTATAGGCCCTGATTAAAGGTCTATTCTCAGAATAAAGTATCTAAAACCATATCCATAGAGTATCATGAGAGGTCGATGAACCTAGAATAATAATCTTCTATGTTCATGCCACCTTTCCAAAGCTATAAAAACCCTTGGATTCACACCACTCACAACATGGATAGATAGAAATCATCCCTAAAGGGATGATCAATATTTTTCTAATAGATGGCCATATCATTATGTGTCTGAGTCACTAGACTCCACCATCACTTTATAATCCCCAAAGAAGACACACCTCTAGGACTACCATCTGATTTAGAGGCTTTCTTACAAGGTGGAAAACATAGGTAACTGCCTCATGCCTATCCTTAGCTTACTAGGAGTTTAGATCACCTTAAAACCTTAGGTGTCACTACCTTTGAGACTCATGGAGTGAGATTAGCCTACACACACCCTTGGATTGTAATATTGGTACAACCTGATGCTCAATGGGTGGTGGAAAAATTGGAAAAACACCTAGAGGAACCACCTCCTATGCAAGACCGTACAATGAAACCTCATCACTAGGTGGATCATTACCATGCTACTGACATGTTATCCTACATGGGTTTCATTAAATAGGTATCCTAAAATAATCAAGACATACCATGGTCAAAGAGTATATCTGTAGAGATAACACAAGAAGGATATAGGAACCAAAACCCATTCCTATATGATGATTGTACTAATGTTTTTCCTATAACTATTTCCTATATGTACCAAGACAAAAAGTAGGTTTTTAGAGTCCTGGTGAATTGATACATCAACTTAAGTACCAACACTAGATTCCATGACCTGAGAGCTGAACTTAAAACACTTTAACATTGTTGACCTAATTTATAAACCAATATCACAACTATGAAATCTCCAAACTCCAATCCTAATTTGACTTGATATGATACCACTGTGTCATGACCTGACCCACTGAGGCTTGTCTTGTCGATGGTAAACCAAGTGTGACACCCCAAGACTACCTCCAATAGGATAGGGTATTGGGACCATCATCGAGTAGACATATCATACACATGGGAGGCCTTATCCTAAGGTACATGTACACATGAAAAAAATCTCCAAATACCTACAAATAGTTGAAAGGTAATATAAAACTGATACCAAATGCATGCATACATCTATATCCCACATCAAAGTATGTAAAAAGTAATGGAAATCATAAATATCCATAATAAAATCCCATAAAAAACTAAAAAAATTGAAATTTCAAGATGTTGACTTATATGTTATAAATCCATGATTTAATTTATCCAGGATGGTCATGGGCTATATGAGGAGGAAAACACCATTGATATTGTGTGTTTTCATTCCCACCTAAGCCTATACCGATTCTTCTACTTCCTGAATATCTATTTTTATTTGTTTTTTTATATGAGTAAAGAAGAGTCCTACCCATGTGGTGGGTGTTTAACATAATCCCATGGATACACCATGGAGGAGGGAGTTTTATGGCTATCACTGAGGGCTATTTATCAAGAATATTAGTATAAGACAGTAATAGTGGAATTCATCAGTGAAAGGAACATTGATTTTCTTTATCTTTATGTATACATGGTTTTAGGTTTCATCTATGGTAAATATTGGGATGCATTTTCTTGTTATTTATGATGTATTAATTAAGTGTTAATCAAACCTTAAAAACCTTTAAGTGGTATTAGAGTAGTGGCTAAAGGGTTAACCTATTCCTAGGAACTCTCATGCATGAATAATGATTAAGTGTATCTCTCTACCTAGGGGATCTGTTGCTGATTCAAAGAGCTTCATAGAACAAGTGTTTGGAAAATGGATTGCTTTGATAGGTTCATGTAAAGACCCGTAAAATTCGAGGGAAATTTTTTTCTTAATTTTTCTTTAGAATTTTACAAGAGCGCGGTTTCAAACGGCACCTGATTCCAAGGCCCGGTGTGCCCGGAATCAATTTCTGAAGTTTGGCTCGGGTACGTTCAGTGAACGAACGAGCGGGAATTCCTAACTTTTGATCCGGTGCTCGGAATTGAAATCCGAGGGCACCGATGAACTCGCAGCGCCGTTATTCGCTTAAAGAGACCTTTTCGGGAGTTGCGTTTGTTGCGGGTTGAAAGTTAGTTTTGGGGATTAAAAGATAAGTAAAATAAAATTGTGTGTGAATTTTATTTTATTCGAGGTGGTTAGACTCTCTCATGGGAAGTTGTTGGCGGGGCCCACAACCACCCAACTTCCCATGTGTGGTTATGAGGGAGGTGGGGCCCACACGAACCCCCCACCTTTTCAAGTTCCCTAACTCCCATCTCTCCCTCTTAATGGCTTGACATCTTAACTTATATTTAATTATAAAACTCATGTATATTAAATAAGTGAGTTAATTTTGGAGTTATCCATTTTGAATTTCAAACCTTTGAAATTCTTTGTGAAGTTTTTGTTTAAATTAAGCTCTTCCCTCTTTTTGTTGGGTTAGAACGCTTGGGCCACCTTGAGAGCTTTTGAGAGCTTCTTCTTCATCTTCAAGCTCTGACGAAGAACACGAAAAACGCTCAAGCTCCGACGAAGAACGACGCCTCTCTTCTTTGTCCTCCGTGTCAACGAGAGGGAACACCGCTTCCTCCTCGGACCTTCTTCGTCGGCATACGAAGATTCTCCAACGACGTATCTCTTCGGGCGTATCTCTTCGTCAACAGATTTGACGAACGACGGCCGCGACGCCCGACCACCGCGACGTTGTCTTCCGCGGGACGTTGACAAATCTTCGATCTTACCCGAGGTAGGGGTTGTTGAATATTGTTAATTTATTCCATTTCTTGCTCGTGGATCGCATGTCTACGTGAGGCTTTTGAATATTTTATATAAGTGTTATTGTTTAACGTGAGGGGGGCCGGACCGCATGAACACGGCCGAACCCCCCTCCATCGTTCATGTTGTTTATTCTTGCGGGCGAAAGCAAGGTGGCGTGGTGCCGTCGCACCACGCGGATAATTTTACGATTAACTTACGCGATGCCGTCGCACGCGCACCATGGAAGAAACAACAAGAACGCGACGCCGTCGCGCCGCGTTGAATGAATATGAAAGCACGGCGAAGGGGCGCGGTGCCGTCGCACCGCGCCGGACGACGAACACCGCGGCCGGTTCCGGGCCGCGGCGGGACGAGGAGACCGCGGCCGGTTCCGGGCCGCGGCGGAAGAGAAGACCGGCGGCCGGGCCGCCGGCGTCGGAAGCCGAAGGGGGGGACCGGAATTTCCGGTCCCGTTGGAGAAAACCGGCCGGCCAACTGGCCGGCCGGATGGAGTTAAACCGGGGGAATTAATCCCCCGGCCGGCATATAAAACCCCCCTCATTAAGAGGGGGGCGGTTCCATGAAAGGGGGGCAGCAGCCCCCCCGGTTCTTTTAATTAAACCGGCCCCCACGTGGGGGCCGTTTCTTGCAAATGGCGCGGCACAAGGCCGCGCCGCCTTATCAATCAGCGGGGGCTAGCCCCCGCGTGCGGCCTCCTCGCGGCGACAGCCGCCGCGGCTCCCCGCGCCGCCGCCCCGCCGCGCGCCGCCGCGCCGCCTCCGCGCGCCGCCGCGCCGCCTCCGCGCGCCGCCGCGCCGCCTCAGCGCGCCGCCGCGCGCCGCCGCGCCGCCTCCGCGCGCCGCCGCGCCGCCCCAGCGCGCCGCCACGCGCCGCCGCGCCGCCTCCGCGCGCCGCCGCGCCGCCGCCGGCCGCCGCCGCCGCCCCGGGGGGGGGGGGGGGGGGGGTCGGGCCGGGTCGGCCCGGACCCGGACCCCCCGTTTTGAACCTGTTTTGGTCTTTTGGCCATAACTTGAGCCTCGGACCTCCGAATGACGAACCGTCTGCGGAAACGCGATCCTTGGATCGAGACGGTCGTTTCGGTATATCTCACTCAAGGTTTCAGATTACTTTGAGTTCGGCCGGGTTGGTTCGTTCACGAAATCTACCGGGCCTTCGGAGCGGAAACGCCCATATCTTGAGCCACGAACGTCCGATTGACGCGCCGTCAGTCGCGTTGTGTTCCTCTTAGTGAGACGGATCTTTTGGCATACTCCGCCCGAGATTTGGACGCAGGTGGAGTACGGTCGGGTTGGTTTTGCCTTAAAAACCAATCGGGCCCCGGAGACGAAAATGCCAATAACTCTCAGACCGGGCGTCCGATCGACGCGCCGTCTGTTGCGTTGAGTTCCTGTTGACGATACGGAACTTTTGGATACATCAACTCTGGACCTTGTGACATTTGATGTATCAGCCTCTCGGCTCGTGGAGCGGACCCTCTGAACGAGCTTGCTGTGTGCGGGAACCCTAGTGCTGGCTGCGACTGACTGCTACTACTACAACTACGACAGCTACTGTGACTGCGACGACGACAGTACAGAGATCCTGTGTGGATTCGACGACGACGACTACAGCACTCAGCGATCCTACGTGGAACAGTGCTACCGAACCTGTGTGAGCTGAATCTTCTGTTTACCTTGGGCGGTGGAGCGCTTGGGTGTAGCGGCGGACCCGTGGTACTTGACAGTGGTGGTGCGCTTGGATGCAGCAGCAGACCCTTGGCGGTGGAGCGCTTGGTTGTAGCGGCGGACCCGCGATACTCTACGGAGTGTGTGCGCTTGGTTGTAGCGACAGACCCGCGACGGTGGAGGCGTGCGTGCGGAGTACGGAGACCGTGTAGATGACTGAGACCTGACGACTGCTTAACCGACTCGACTTGGAGTGAGTCGACTAGCCCAGTGGACGGAGCGCCCAGTAGTTGGCTGCAGACCCACGGCGGACGGAGCGCCTGGTAGTTGGCAGCAAACCCGCGGTACTCGACAGGAGGAGTACCTCAGTAGGCTATCTGGGTGAGCGCCCGGTATTTGGCAGCAGACCCTCAGCGGACGGAGCGCCCGGTAGTTGGCAGCAGACCCGCGGTACTCGACAGGAGGAGTACTTCAGCAGTCTTAGGTTAGTGAGCAGTACCTCGGAGTCGTGACAGGACCACTGTACACTTCAGAGATGGGGCTCTTCAACTTTTACGGTTTCGATAATGAAAATCCTGGTTTGAGCTGAGTCAATGATCTTTGTGTTTCCTCATGGTTGAGATGGGTCGCTTGATAACTTAGGTATATGTATGGGCATATACCTGGGTAATGGTTATCCGTTGATTTCATAAACTTGTTATAAACCGTGTGGACTTGTACTGTTATCCTATGTGGATTTTACTGTTTACTCTTCTTTGTGGATTGGGATCTTCTTGGGCTCGTGTTGGAGCCGAACGGAAATTGGTGACATAGGTATATGTATGGGCATATACCTAATCATTTCTGGATGTTACTTCGTGATTGTATCCTTCATGTGGTTTATCCTTTGTGGATTTCGGGAGACCTTCGAGGGTCTCGGGGTCCCTACTGAGTATCTTATACTCACCCCTGCACGGGCTATGCCCGCACTTCGTTGTGTTGGTTGCAGACGATGGACAGCGCTGACTGCGGTTGAGGCTTACGGAGTAGGTCGGTACCCGGAGGAGGACCACTGAGCGGGACGTGCTCGGAGCGGACAGTTGGACCGAGGAGTTGTGGAGCTATCTGTACCTACCCTTCAGGTAGGATCCGTGGTGGACGATCCAGGAGCTGAGCCATCTGTACCTACCCTTCAGGTAGGAATCGAGGAGGACGTTCCAGGAGCCGCTTGTACTTTCAGTTGCTGTTTTCCCTTTCGAGTTGTACTTTACTTTACAGTTGGGCTTGTATTTCCGGCCCCTTTTCTTCAGCACAGTTGTTCTAGTTTTGTGTACTGCTTTTCTTCCGCTTGTTACTCTGAGGTGCTTGTTTACTTTATTAAGGCAATGCCTTCCCTTTTTACTGGGATTTTACGCCTTGGTGCTGGTCGCCAGCCCCTGGCCTATGGAAGGCGGGCTTGGGGTAGTCACGGCACGGGCCCCGAGGGCGGGTCGTGACAAATTGGTATCAGAGGAGTTCGGTTCTACCGCAAACTCTGATCTTTTCTATGTGAAGCAATAATGTTTAGCGTATTGAGTGTGGTTATCAGTCCAGGGAGTCCAGTGTTGGTGCGGCGGCCGACGTATCCGTACACCAGGACCCTGACTTCTGATTTCCGACTTAATACACGAAAACATTGATTGCGTGTGTGTTTCAAAGTTTTCTTTGTGATTTCTTTGTGTCAGCTCACCAGGTATACTGTTTGACCGTGGCGCACCTGTCTCCTTTCAGGATGGCCCCACGACGGCAGCCAGCTAGGGTTCCGAGAGTCGAGCGAGACGACAGCCCACCGAGCGACGAGGCCTCGGTGCAGGGCCCTTTTCCAGCAGTGGCACCGGCGGTAGCTTTACCCGCCGAGCCCCCGATGCTTCCAGCAGCAGCCGCTGACGATGCACGTCGCCTCAGCGCACTGCATGAGTTTCAGCGCTAGCGACCGCCCAGGTTTCGCGGGGAGACGGATCCCCAGGCAGCAGAGGAATGGCTGGAGGCAGTAGTTCGAGTGTTTAGGCTAGTGAGGACACCAGCAGACCTCATGGTGATCCTCGCTGCGAGCCTACTACACGCAGCAGCAGGACGATGGTGGAGCTTGATGCTCCAGGTGCACGATGAGGCATCTCTACTTTGGACGGACTTTGAGAGCATCTTCCGCTCGGAGTTCGTCCCAGCCACCCTTCGTGCGGTGCGTATCCAGGAGCTTCTACAGCTGCGGCAGGGCAGCATGATGGTCGCTCAGTACGCGGCGAGGTTCACCGACCTTTCTCGGTACTCGACAGACATGGTACGGGACCCCTTCTTCCGGGCCCGGACCTTCGAGCAGGGTTTGAGACACGAGATCAGGGCATCGCTGATCTCCCTCAGCATACCGACTCAGACAGGAGTACTGGAGCGGGCACTTCTGATCGAGAGTTTCCTTGCTGAGTCTACACCAGCACAGCAACTCACCGCAGGGCGGCACGTGGCAGAGTCATCTGCAGCAGGTAGCCGACGGATGACTCAGGGTTCCAGGCAGACCAGACCTACCGGTGGCCGACTGCACGACTCAGGCTCAGTTGTACGGGGAAGCCGGGGTGGAGTCAGAGCCAGGCGTGCCGAGAGTGGGTAGTGTTACTCCTGTGGCGGGATTGGTCACATGGCTCGTGACTGTCCGACCCGCCATGCTGATGATCAACAGTTAAGTGAAGAACCTCCCAGGCAGAGGCAGAGGTTCGACCGTGGCGGTCCGCAGGGAGAAGGCGGACGAGGCAGAGGAGCTGGGCGAGCAGCCGGTGGTGGGCAACGCTTTGAGTCTCTTCCACCACCACCACCAGGAAGTCCACCCCGACCACAGGGAGTAGGTGAACATGCGAGAGCTCAACTTCAGGCAGCCGAGGCCTTCGATCATGGAGCTCTGGGAGCCGATGGACAGGAGCTGAACTAGTGGATACATCCTTTGTACTTCTGGTTCCTTGTTGCATTTGTGTAGCGTCTTGTATTATGAGCTGCAATAATAAAATACGCATACCTTTGTGATATTTTCGTTTCTGTCCTCTTTCGTGATGTTACTAAGAGGTTCCAGTTTTGACTGTTGACTTGACCCTCACTTGTGAGACATCTACTGGAGGAGACCCATTTACCACACACTGATGCCGACAGTGTGACTCAACCCTTGGAGGCGAGAGTAACGGTTGAATCTCTTAGTAGTAGCGTCGAGGCCTTACGACGTCATCCTTGGTATGGATTAGTATCATCCATGTTAGGATTGACTGTTTTAGGCAAAGAATGTGGTTCATCCAGGGGATGAGACCAGATTTCTCTTTTCGGCAAAGAAGAAATCTTGCAGCTCTTGTGGGACCTGTGATGGTCCAGGCCACGACAGAGAAGGTCCAGGTCATCCAGGAGCGGATGAGGACAGCACAGAGCCGGCAGAAGTCATACGCTGACAGGAGGCGAAGGCCACTAGAGTTCGAGGATGGTGACCACGTCTTCTTGCGGGTCTCACCTCGACGTGGTATTCGGAGATTTGGCCGAGGTGGAAAGTTATCTCCGCGTTTCATCGGACCCTTCCAGATTCTCAGCAGGATTGGCGAGGTGGCTTATCGCCTGGCTCTACCACCTCAGTTGCACCGGGTGCACGACGTCTTCCACGTGTCTCAGCTGAGGAGATACGTGCACGACCCGACGCACATCTTTGATCATGGAGAGCTTGACGTTGACGATGGGGCGACTTTTGCGGAGGTCCCGGTGGAGATAGAGGATCGGCAGGAGCGGGTCCTGCGTGGGCGATCGATTCCTCTTGTGCGCATCAGATGGCAGCACGGGAATCTCCAGGAGAGCACATGGGAGCGAGAGGCTCAGATGCGTGCTCAGTACCCTCATTTGTTTCCCTAGTTTTTGATGTATCTTTACGGGGACGTAAAGCCCTGAGGTGGGAGTAATGTAAAGACCCGTAAAATTCGAGGGAAATTTTTTTCTTAATTTTTCTTTAGAATTTTACAAGAGCGCGGTTTCAGACGGCACCTGATTCCGAGGCCCGGTGTGCCCGGAATCAATTTCTGAAGTTTGGCTCGGGTACGTTCAGTGAACGAACAAGCGGGAATTCCTAACTTTTGATCCGGTGCTCGGAATTGAAATCCGAGGGCACCGATGAACTCGCAGCGCCGTTATTCGCTTAAAGAGACCTTTTCGGGAGTTGCGTTTGTTGCGGGTTGAAAGTTAGTTTTGGGGATTAAAAGATAAGTAAAATAAAATTGTGTGTGAATTTTATTTTATTCGAGGTGGTTAGACTCTCTCATGGGAAGTTGTTGGCGGGGCCCACAACCACCCAACTTCCAATGTGTGGTTATGAGGGAGGTGGGGCCCACACGAACCCCCCACCTTTTCAAGTTCCCTAACTCCCCTCTCTCCCTCTTAATGGCTTGACATCTTAACTTCTATTTAATTATACAACTCATGTATATTAAATAAGTGAGTTAATTTTGGAGTTATCCATTTTGAATTTCAAACCTTTGAAATTCTTTGTGAAGTTTTTGTTTAAATTAAGCTCTTCCCTCTTTTTGTTGGGTTAGAACGCTTGGGCCACCTTGAGAGCTTTTGAGAGCTTCTTCTTCATCTTCAAGCTCTGACGAAGAACACGAAAAACGCTCAAGCTCCGACGAAGAACGACGCCTCTCTTCTTCGTCCTCCGTGTCAACGAGAGGGAACACCGCTTCCTCCTCGGACCTTCTTCGTCGGCATACGAAGATTCGCCAACGACGTATCTCTTCGGGCGTATCTCTTCGTCAACGGATTTGACGAACGACGACCGCGACGCCCGACCACCGCGACGTTGTCTTCCGCGGGACGTTGACAAATCTTCGATCTTACCCGAGGTAGGGGTTGTTGAATATTGTTAATTTATTCCATTTCTTGCTCGTGGATCGCATGTCTACGTGAGGCTTTTGAATATTTTATATAAGTGTTATTGTTTAACGTGAGGGGGGCCGGACCGCATGAACACGGCCGAACCCCCCTCCATCGTTCATGTTGTTTATTCTTGCGGGCGGAAGCAAGGTGGCGTGGTGCCGTCGCACCACGCGGATAATTTTACGATTAACTTACGCGATGCCGTCGCGCGCGCACCATGGAAGAAACAACAAGAACGCGACGCCGTCGCGCCGCGTTGAATGAATATCAAAGCACGGCGAAGGGGCGCGGTGCCGTCGCACCGCGCCGGACGACGAACACCGCGGCCGGTTCCGGGCCGCGGCGGGACGAGGAGACCGCGGCCGGTTCCGGGCCACGGCGGAAGAGAAGACCGGCGGCCGGGCCGCCGGCGTCGGAAGCCGAAGGGGGGGACCGGAATTTCCGGTCCCGTTGGAGAAAACCGGCCGGCCAACTGGCCGGCCGGATGGAGTTAAACCGGGGGAATTAATCCCCCGACCGGCATATAAAACCCCCCTCATTAAGAGGGGGGCGGTTCCATGAAAGGGGGGCAGCAGCCCCCCCGGTTCTTTTAATTAAACCGGCCCCCACGTGGGGGCCGTTTCTTGCAAATGGCGCGGCACAAGGCCGCGCCGCCTTATCAATCAGCGGGGGCTAGCCCCCGCGTGTGGCCTCCTCGCGGCGACAGCCGCCGCGGCTCCCCGCGCCGCCGCACCGCCGCGCGCCGCCGCGCCGCCTCCGCGCGCCGCCGCGCCGCCTCCGCGCGCCGCCGCGCGCCGCCGCGCCGCCTCCGCGCGCCGCCGCGCCGCCTCCGCGCGCCGCCGCGCCGCCGCCGCCGGCCACCGCGCCGCCCCGGGGGGGGGGGGGGGGGGGGGGTCGGGCCGGGTCGGCCCGGACCCGGACCCCCCCGTTTTGAACCTGTTTTGGTCTTTTGGCCATAACTTGAGCCTCGGACCTCCGAATGACGAACCGTCTGCGGCAACATGATCCTTGGATCGAGACGGTCGTTTCGGTATATCGCACTCAAGGTTTCAGATTACTTTGAGTTCGGCCGGGTTGGTTCGTTCACGAAATCAACCGGGCCTTCGGAGCGGAAACGCCCATATCTTGAGCCACGAACGTCCGATTGACGCGCCGTCAGTCGCGTTGTGTTCCTCTTAGTGAGACGGATCTTTTGGCATACTCCGCCCGAGGTTTGGACGCAGGTGGAGTACGGTCGGGTTGGTTTTGCCTTAAAAACCAACCGGGCCCCGGAGACGAAAATGCCAATAACTCTCAGACCGGGCGTCCGATCGACGCGCCGTCTGTTGCGTTGAGTTCCTGTTGACAATACGGAACTTTTGGATACATCAACTCTGGACCTTGTGACAGTTGATGTATCAGCCTCTCGGCTCGTGGAGCGGACCCTCTGAACGAGCTTGCTGTGTGCGGGAACCCTAGTGCTGGCTGCGACTGACTGCTACTACTACTGCTACGACAACTACTGTGACTGCGACGACGACGGTACAGAGATCCTGTGTGGATTCGACGACGACGACTACAACACTCAGCGATCCTACGTGGAACAGTGCTACCGAACCTGTGTGAGCTGAATCTTCTGTTTACCTTGGGCGGTGGAGCGCTTGGGTGTAGCGGCGGACCCGTGGTACTTGACAGTGGTGGTGCGCTTGGATGCAGCAGCAGACCCTTGGCGGTGGAGCGCTTGGTTGTAGCGGCGGACCCGCGATACTCTACGGAGTGTGTGCGCTTGGTTGTAGCGACAGACCCGCGACGGTGGAGGCGTGCGTGCGGAGTACGGAGACCGTGTAGATGACTGAGACCTGACGACTGCTTAACCGACTCGACTTGGAGTGAGTCGACTAGCCCAGTGGACGGAGCGCCCAGTAGTTGGCTGCAGACCCACGGCGGACGGAGCGCCTGGTAGTTGGCAGCAAACCTGCGGTACTCGACAGGAGGAGTACCTCAGTAGGCTATCTGGGTGAGCGCCCGGTATTTGGCAGCAGACCCTCAGCGGACGGAGCGCCCGGTAGTTGGCAGCAGACCCGCGGTACTCGACAGGAGGAGTACTTCAGCAGTCTTAGGTTAGTGAGCAGTACCTCGGAGTCGTGACAGGACCACTGTACACTTCAGAGATGGGGCTCTTCAACTTTTACGGTTTCGATAATGAAAATCCTGGTTTGAGCTGAGTCAATGATCTTTGTGTTTCCTCATGGTTGAGATGGGTCGCTTGATAACTTAGGTATATGTATGGGCATATACCTGGGTAATGGTTATCCGTTGATTTCATAAACTTGTTATAAACCGTGTGGACTTGTACTGTTATCCTATGTGGATTTTACTGTTTACTCTTCTTTGTGGATTGGGATCTTCTTGGGCTCGTGTTGGAGCCGAACGGAAATTGGTGACATAGGTATATGTATGGGCATATACCTAATCATTTCTGGATGTTACTTCGTGATTGTATCCTTCATGTGGTTTATCCTTTGTGGATTTCGGGAGACCTTCGAGGGTCTCGGGGTCCCTACTGAGTATCTTATACTCACCCCTGCACGGGCTATGCCCGCACTTCGTTGTGTTGGTTGCAGACGACGGACAGCGCTGACTGCGGTTGAGGCTTACGGAGTAGGTCGGTACCCGGAGGAGGACCACTGAGCGGGACGTGCTCGGAGCGGACAGTTGGACCGAGGAGTTGTGGAGCTATCTGTACCTACCCTTCAGGTAGGATCCGTGGTGGACGATCCAGGAGCTGAGCCATCTGTACCTACCCTTCAGGTAGGAATCGAGGAGGACGTTCCAGGAGCCGCTTGTACTTTCAGTTGCTGTTTTCCCTTTCGAGTTGTACTTTACTTTACAGTTGGGCTTGTATTTCCGGCCCCTTTTCTTCAGCACAGTTGTTCTAGTTTTGTGTACTGCTTTTCTTCCGCTTATTACTCTGAGGTGCTTGTTTACTTTATTAAGGCAATGCCTTCCCTTTTTACTGGGATTTTACGCCTTGGTGCTAGTCGCCAGCCCCTGGCCTATGGAAGGCGGGCTTGGGGTAGTCACGGCACGGGCCCTGAGGGCGGGTCGTGACAGTTCATATGGATTTCTTGTTGGGTGTGTTCATATGAGGTAAAGTGTTCTCACCCATTCAATATCCTCCATACACTATGAACAAGACCTTTATATGTCTCTGGTACTTTAGGATAGTTTTAATTTCTACTTAATGTAGGTATCTTTGTTTTAATTATTATGTTACTACCTTTATCAATGCATAACATCAATCCTAGTACATAGCATTACATATATGATAAATCCAACTCTAGAAGTTTAAGATACTCTACTCATTCTTTCTCTTTGAACTTGTGTTTGGGTATACATTTTATTGGAGATATGTATGCCATGAAACATTGGTAAAAACCCTATTTTGGATTGATTTATCTTATATATTTTCAAGACCTTTTCAATATATGTATTTTGACATAGCTTAAGTTAACACGAACCATCCTGAATAGAACCCCTGCTATATTGGTAGTGAAGTCGAGTGTGACCTGCCACTAATAGTCCATAGGTTGGTGACTAGTGTCCAGGTTGTATAACACACAATATGGGAGACATTACCCTATTTAATCCTAGGATAGATAAGAAAAATAAAAAATAAACATCAAATATATATATAAAACAAACCTAAATTCCATCAATAACAATATGCATTTAATTTCATATGAAAAAAGAATAATATATCCAATGTAAATACCAAATAAATAGCTCCTAGAAGTGAAATGACTCCTATAACACTATCTAAACACCACTTCATGATCTAGTAAGGTCCAAACTATTCTCTAAAAGTTTCTTAAAAATCCAAGAAAAAGTAGTATATAAAAAAAGGGATGAGAATACAAGTATACTTAGTAGATTCTTCCTAAGAAAATCTCATGATAATTTAGAATTATGATACTAAAGAATCAATGAATAAACAAAAACATATATGTGTTCCATCCCAAGTTAACTACAAACCCATCTCATAAAAGGATCACTAAAAAAACTCAATAAAAATATAATATAGTAAATCATGAAACTATAACAAAGGAGGTACCTTCTACTTGTTAGAATTGGCTATATGAATAAAACTTTATCATTTTTATTACTTTATATTTTGTAAGGAGGAAATCAGGAATATGGGTTATGGAATTTAATGAGTGTTAGAAGTAGTTATATATGATGAAATAATAAATTATATAATATAGAGTTCATAAGGATAGAAGGATTTTTTTGAATTAAGATAAATATTCATCATAATTTGCTGGAGGTTGGTTCAGTTAGCGAGCTACTAGAAGTAGTCTTTGATGATGTGTTGGTGGATCACACTTTATCAAATGAAATTGGAACCTAAAAAACCAATAGGTCTAAAATATAAATAGTCTGGTGGGGTTAATCCAAAAATGTATTTTTTATTTTTAACTATTAATATTTTGTTTCTCTCAGGCAGTGTCCTTATATTTAGGGTACTTATAACTTGGGGTTTCTCTTCTTATTCCATTTTTGATAAAAGTATTAGTTTTTATTATATAGAGAAGGGAATTTATTGAACCATGTTAACTCTTGTGATTTCATTCTGTGTGAGTATGTTTTTATTGATTGTTTCATTTCATAAATATCTATATATATTGAGTGGATCAATTCGGTGCATGGATGGGGTGCATAGTCTTCTTATTATTAGATGCACTATTTTTTAAGCATCATTATGTTTAGAATGTTTCAAACTTTGTTCTATGTTTGAATTTATGAAAGTGTACTCTTAGATCATGGTGTTTAGGTATAACAAGTGGCATTATAGATTAAGGTTCAACCAATATTAAAGATATTTTTTTTAATAATAGGATCTTCTAGTAACACTGCTAGTCATTACAGTTTCTTTTCAATGGGATTTTTACTTATAAATAATGGAATTAGAAGAAGGAAAGATTTATATTTTAAATTTTTATAGTCCAGATTTTAAATTTTGGAGGATGAAGATTGAGGACTATCTGTTTTTGGTGATATCTTGAGCTTCTTTTGAAGGGGTCAAACTAGAAGCATTTAATAAAAAATAATGGGAAAGTCTTATAAATAAGGAACTAGGGGTTTCCTAGATGATATTAGAATGGAATGATTCCTTTAAAATTTAGGAATTTAATATCACTAAGGGATTTATGAAAACTCTACTTGATACATATAAAAATGTATCTACTTTAAATAAAGAGTCTTTGATGTGGATGTTATTTAACCTGAAGATATAGGAAAGAAAGTACACAATTGATCACATCAATGAATTAAAATTTATTTGGAGTAATTTGGAATTAGTATGAGTGTTTTTTAGGGATTTTGTAAGATCTAATTATTATTTTATAACTCTTAGAATCTTGGGATGCGTTGGTTACCATTGTAAGAAACTCTATCTGTAAGAATGAACTAGTTTTGAAGATATTTGTGATCTCATTATGAATGAGAAGATCTGTAATAAGGAATTCTAATAACTTATTAAAGTTGTGTTCAATTACATAGTCTAAGGAAATTTCATTCAAAAGAAAAATTAATAGAATGGTAAAGATAACATGGAAATAGGTTGAGTAAAATTGGCTGGACCTAGGATTATATGTTGGCATTTTGAAAAGAAGGGGCACTTGAAGAAGGATTATAGGGACCAAATGACCAATTCTAGAAGAGTTGGTTTCAAAATTTCTATAAATACCACACCTAAATAGGAAATAATTTTATTGGTAAGTGTCAACGTTATATTAGAGTCATGGATTATTGATTTTGGGGACCTGTTTCAATCTATATTTGAGAGAGGATGCATGGAAAACTATATTTCTAGAAATACTGAAAATGTTTATCTTGAAGACAATAAATCTATTAATATCTAGATAAAGGGTGATGTAAATTCCATATTTAAAATGGAGGATTTATTGAATTGTAAAGAGTTCAACACATATCGATTTTATAAAAGAGCCTAATCTTGGAAGGTTATCTAGATGAAGTAGGTTTCTGTAATTTTTTTAGATGGAGTGTATAAGGTTACATAGGGATATATTGTCTAAGAAATATCTATTAAAAATGAAACATTATTTCTAATGGGAAATCTAGAAGGAGTAATGATTTCTAGAACCCCAACTTAGGGAAGTGTGGAGTTATGGCACTATAATCTTAGGCACATGAGTGATAATAACATGAAAGTATTACCAACTATATGAGTACCAAATCTCAGTCACATGGAGTATATAACATGTGATAGTTTTATTTATGGGAAGAAAAAGAAGGTATAATTTGTTACAAATGAAAGGAAACCCAATAATTATAAGTTAGATATTGTTTACATAGATATTTGGGGGACAACATTAATTTATTCTCATAGAGGGTCTCTATACTATGGTAACTTCATTGAAAATTTAATACACAAAGTGTGGGTGATTTTACTTAATAAAAAATCTGATGTTTTTGGAATTTTCATTTGATGGAGAGCTATGGTGGAAAATAGACCAAAATGAAGATAAAACAGTTAATGTTTAACAATGGAGGTGAGTATAAAATCATAGAGTTCCAAAGGTTTTATTGGAAGAAAGGAATATAGTTTGAGAATATTTTACTCAGGACACCAAAGAAAAATAGTGTGGTAGAACTGGGATGAATGAGAAATATTAGATCATGGGGTCACATTCTATTTTACCAAAGGAGTTTTTGGTTGAATTAGTCAAATATTTTTCTTATCTCATGAATAAAATTCCTTTTATACCACTATAGTAGGATATTCTAGAATAACTATGGACTAGAATACCAATTGATGTTTCCCACATAATGTTTTTATAATTTTTTTGTATATCTATATTAATGATAAGAAAAGGTATAAGATTGAAGAAAAATCCTGAGCAAGTTTCGTTATTTTGTATGATGATGAAAAAATTGGATTTTTATCTAGGATAATGATAAATAAAATTTATTCATAATTATAAATGTTCTATTTAATGAGAATATCCCATGGTAGTAGTTGATATCAATGAATTAATTGAGCATGTCCAAGTTAATCTGAATAGAAGATAGAAAGTTTTTAACATTTACAGAGTAATGAAGTTTTAGAAGAGTCATTGAGGAAAAAAAATACCAGAATTATTAGGGAGTATGGAATCTTAGAGAATACTTTCAAAATATACATATCCTAAATGAGAAGAACCTTAGGTTTAATTGAGGTGGACTATTAGGATCAGGTAGCTATATTATTCCTAGAAAATTGTTTAGTCAAATGAGGTGGGGGGGGGGGTGAATCATGTGAATATTTTTACCAAATTAATTTATATTATTTATTACCCCATATTTATATTTATACCTATATATTGATTAATATTTATAAATATTCTTATGTACTCTCAACACCCTAAGCCACATGAAAATATGTAAAGAAATAAGAGACAACAACACATGAGTTTTTATATGGTTTGACACCAATGTGGGAATATAATCCTTGCTATGTTTGGGTTGGGTTTGAGACATATACTATCAATAATTAATTATAGTGATTATAAACACATGATAAAGGTAATTATCCTTAAAATCAATGATCACAAGGGGTGGGTAGGTATTATCCTAATCCCTTAGGTATGAATCATCCTTTCCCAATTCTACATTGTGCTAGTGGCTATCTACTGAAATACCTTAAGTATCTTAATTAATGTGTATATTATTATACTTTATCAATCTAATATTTCAATATCCTGCTTTTGAACTTTTAAAAAAGATCTCTAATCTACTCTAGATGTCACTGTATCAACAGATGATACCTTCCTCTTTTACAACAGGTCTTTAATTTCTTGAATATATTCAGCAACATTGCATGCATGTAGACCTTGTTGTATTATTCACTCAATATTAGGATGAAAAATTAATATATATAGAAAAATAATATATGTTGTATTCTTAATCACCTTCTATGATATAAAAAATATCACATTCCCTTTACTTCTTATTCTCTTCTTTATGCTATATTGTATTATATGATATAGGTATATCACATGACAAGTATCTTAACATGATTATCCTTATTATTCTCCTTTTATTATTATTCTTATTATTCTTATACTTCAATACACATTAATAATCTTTTCACATAGCATTGGATCTATTCCTTTTATTCAACTTTTAGAATATGTGTGATAATAACAACATCAAATCCCAAATCCTATTATTTTTTTCTTCATATATGTTCATAGAACCATGTGAACATTATCTCTATGATATTAAACACTTTAATAATCCTATATTCTTAGTATTAATTTAAATTAATCAAAAATTTTATCGTTAAATTATCTGAAAGACTCATTTTTCTATCTCCTTGCAATACCAGAATTATCAGAGATTCTTATCTCTATAAACCCCATATTCAATTAATCCACATCCTCTTATAAAACAAGCATCAATATTGTTACAAAATGAAACTTTCCCCATGATTACATCTTCATCATTCACCATGTTGTGTCTCTATCCTCATGACATGCACATCTCAACACACATTCATCACTGATTTTGATATTATGCGGCCTTCATTATCTCCCCATTTCATATCCATCACATTGTGGATATCTATTCATGGAATGGATGTGACTCAATTCATAGAACCAAATTAATTTAGTATTTTTTCCACTTATTCATGGTGTGATACTCATTCCCACCACATTAAAATCATCTTTTCATCACTCATAAACATCCTTTAAATCATTTTATATTTAAATCATTAAAGAACAACTTTAACATCATCTAACTTTATTTCTGAATCCATATTCTTAAAGATAAAAACTTCATATATCACCAACTTATAGACCTTTATGTATAATGTGTTAAAATTCACATAATATTTGGTTACTCATACATATCAAATTTTACCTTGATATATTTCCAAACTCCATGATGCTCACTGAGTTACCTTTACACATCAAATATCCACCCCTTATGTATATCTGGGTGTTCCAAGAACTTTTCCAAATTTCATATTCAATAAATCCATTTTAATGATTCGTATTTATTAAGAAAAATAACTTTATGTATGATCTATTTACTTCCACACATCCTATAATTTAATTTTACATATAACAGTGGGAATTTTACCTTTAACCACAGTAGTAGGTTTCTCCTATGTATTTAAGTAATGATTTATATCGATATTTTAATATATATCTCTAACTTCTAGAAATTTTAAAATTACTTTTATACATGGAGAATATTCTTAGAATTACTTTTACATGGAACAAAGAGGTTTTAGTTTATTTCCATTTTCTATAAAATATTCTATCTTTTGGATAATTTAAATCATATCATCCAAATACATTCTTCTAGAATCCTTCTTCAGAAAACTTCTAAAAACTTCTACTTTATCAAATATTTATCCAGGTGATATTATTCATTTAACACATCAAACATTATTCTAAGTAACACACAGATAGATTCTCACAAAATCAAGCTAGCTTTTATACTCTTTTAATCACAGCTCTTTGAGATTTTTAATATCCAGCTTACAACTTCCATATATCTATTATAGATAGTTCTATCCTCATATATAATCACTCATCTTTGATTCAATTTAATATCTTATAAACAATCATCAGATGTATGGGATGCTTTCTTCAAATTAATTTCTTCTTCTTCCTTTATATACATTAATAATGTAAGCAACTCAATTAAATTACTTTTCCAACATATAAGTATATTCTTGAGAGACTATAAATGGAAGTAAGATTAGGTAGATTCAATGTATGTAATCCATAGAAACTCTAAGCTACATCATCATTCATTCGGATCTTCATTATTACCCAATATATACATATATTTAATTTAATACTTAGTATATATTGGTAACAAATAAAACAAATAAAGATCACTTTATAAAAATTAAAATGGACACTTCAATATTCCCCATTTATATTTGTTGTGAATACAAATATTTAAATCCAAATTCAATATTATTATACCCCTAATTGATAATAAATTAAAAAGTGTAAGAGTAAGTGAAAATTATATACATCTCATAATTATTAGAATAACTTGATATTTCATCTTCTCTCCTCCATGCTCCCCTTATTGGTTACATCCTAATTAAAAACTTGAAAGAAAGATGGTATCAAATTTTACTTAGAAATAACCCATCGATTAATAAAATATAAGTCGCCTTGAGCTATCTCGATATAGAAAAAAAGAGTGATTAATATAGACATAAAATCTATCCATAAAATATTTAATATTGATAATAATCTTAGATATCTCTTAAAATGGGATATCCAATAATTTTTACAAACAAACACCTTCAATCATATTCAAAAAACACATTAGAAACATTCAAGTAAAATAATGTCTCTCCTCTTCACTAGCTTAACACATTTACCCCTTTAAAATAAAAAATGATTCAATCAAGAACAAGGATGTGAAAAGTGAATGTTATACCTCATATTCAGTACTATAGAAAAATTCTAGATTCTTACGTAATAATGATATTTTTGAAACTTATTCATCTTCTTAGATCCTCCTCAAGGGATGCACTCCAACATTATTCATCACAGTTAGTATTATTCAAAATAAACTATAAGAATATTTTTCTGATAACACTTGAAATGTTGTAAGGCATCATCAAGCACAACATGATGGATATCTATTCACACTGTATATTTTTTATAGCTTTCATAATATTCTCTCTTAATATGTATCACCTTAAATTACCTATACATAAACAAAAAAAATAAATATATGGGAATAAGGTGGGTTTCATTTGCTTTTTAGTGAGAGAAACAAGGTCAAGAGTTTCTTCTCAACCAAGATACTAATTTATTTCCACCTCCATAGTTGTGAGAACTCTTCATGCTTACACTTCCAATTTTCAAGGAAATTAACTATTTGGGTAGTATGGTTTTCCTTTAGTCTTTAGTTTTCCCCTTGCATGGAACTTCCTTTTTCATAGTTTCTAGTAAATTACATATAAACTTTTCTGTATGTTCAATATTTATACATGACATTAATATTACTTTTTATTTCTTTCCCAATATCTCCTCTTGTTTAGGCAGAACTGCCATTAATTTTATAGGAGTATGATTTTTTTTCACCTTCCTCACAACTCCTAATGGGTTCTTGAGTTATCAACTTTTTAAATTTTCTCATGAAATTTGATTTCTTCATGCGAAGTTACCTATTTTCCTTTATCACTTACATTCAAATTTTCCTTTTCTATATTTCCTTCCATCTCTAATTGAGCTAGCGAAATGGTCAAAAATTATTTTATAAACTTCCCAAATTTATTTAATTTTACTCATGGTTTCTTAAAAATAAATAAGTTAGCCCTTTTAGAAAACTTCTCATGATCTTCATCTTGGACGGATCCCATCAAACCAATCCTTTAATTTCTCTCTTAGATTGATTCCATTATTTTTTCTTACTTTCTTAATTTAGCTCTTATTTTCATGGATTACTTATAGAGTTCCATGATATGTCCATTTCTTCTACAATAGAAGACATTTTTCTAGGTTTATCATCCTTATCTGACTTCTTCTTGGGTGTTTTTTTGTTCGATTCTTTTCTTTACTTACTTAAACCCCAAGATAGACTCATATTTGTCTCTTCTTTATTTTTTTCTTAGTTTATATGGTCTTATTTATTTATAAATATGAGAATAATTCTTGGTATATATGAACCATAAATCATCATTGTATTGACCATTTTTATTATATATTTCATAGAAAATTTCAAATATTTTAAATCTGTTTGAAGTAAAGATTTTTCTTTGTTTTTTTGTATACTTTAATTCTACATAGCAAGATTCTACTTGATATATGATCTGATACCATATTAATATACCTTCAATGATATCCATAAATTGAAATATTATACAAACATTCAATGGGATTATATCTAAATATTAAATAGAATAAATAGTTTCTGGTAAACCTCATTTTTTTTTCATTTTGTTATAATGTTGAAAAATTTAACTTCTTACTATTTTTTAGATTTAACAACCCTTCTTTTGATCCTCATTTTGGGATCAAATCTTCTTGAACATAATTACATACACTCTTTTTTTAGTGGTGAATTTATTATCATTATTTTCAACCCATATTTTTCCATATTTTGATTTGAAACCTACATTTGAAATTTAAACAAATTAGTACATGCAAATTTTTCTTATGTATGGGTTAGATTTTTCTACGATCATAGAATAGATAAATTTTTAAATAATATCAAGATATTCTTGACACTAGAATGAAGCCTTTTAGAAGAAATACTATTATCAGAAACTTTCATGAGAGAATTCATCTTCTTAGTACCCTAGGTAATCCCAACATGCATGTCCTATTAATTTTTCAATTAAACTCCCAATTCAAGACACTTTAAGTTGAGAATATTTATTAAACTATACTAATATCAACCTTCCTTCCCATTAATTATTTATTACCCAAATATGGTATTATTTAATATTGTTAACTTCTTGTAGAGATTGATCAATCTCTTTTATCATAATTTCTTTGAATTACAACTGAACATCTTTGACATTTATAGAGTATTTTTGTATTTCTATAAATTCATGGAATTAATTATCATGTATCTTCCTCAAAACTTATTTCTCACAAAAAATCCTTCATAAATTTTCTTCAGAAAAGGAGGACTATTATTCATGAAGTAATAAATATTTTCCCTTAACATAAACAAGTTGAGTGAGAGCTTTTAAATTTTGAAACATTTTTGTTAATGATTTTTCCATATCATTTAATTAATTAATTATGGGAAATAATAAATTAGGGATATTGGGATTATATATTTTAAATAATTAATTGTTGAACTAATTATGAGAGAATTAGGATTATTAAAGAGATAATTATTTATTGAATTAATTATGAGATATTGAGATTATGATTTGAAGAATTAATTATTGAATTAATTATGATATATTTTGATTGTTGATTTGAATAATTAAATGACGAATCAATTAGGGAAATTGAATTGATTTAGTTGGAACAATTAATTGATGAATTAGTTGGAGATATTGAATTGATTGAGCTGGAAAACATAATCAATGAATTAATTGGGGATATTGAATTGATTGAGAGGGAATAATTAATTGATGAATTAATTGAGGTTATTGAATTATTTGAGTTGAGATAATTAACAATTGAATTAATTATTGTTATATTGGGGATGTTGATTTGGAATTAATTAATCATTGAATTAATTAATAGATGTTATTATGAGTATGAATTGATTGGGATGATTAATTAATTTTTTAGTTAATTAATAGAGTTGGGTAGATTAATTAATTGTTAAATTAATTAATAGAGTTTAGAAGATTAATTAATTATTGAATTAATTAATATACTTGAGATGATTAATTAATTTTGTAATTAATTAATAGAGTTGTGATGATTAATTAATTGATGAATTAATTAATAGAAGTAATGTGATTATTTAATTTTTTAATTAAATAATGGGATTGATGAGATTAATTAATTGATGAATTAATAATGGAAGTAATGTGATTATTTAGTTGTTAAATTAAATAAAGGGATTGATGAGATTAATTAATTAATGAATTAATTAATAGAAGTAATGTGATTATTTAATTTTTGAATTAAATAATGGGATTGATGGGATTAATTAATTGATGAATTAATAATGGATGTAATGTGATTATTTAGTTATTAAATTAAATAAAGGGATTGATGGGATTAATTAATTGATTAATTAATTAATGGAAGTAATGTGATTAATTAATTATGGAATTAATTAATGTAATTGACGTGAATAATTAATTGGTGAATTAATTGAAGGGATTGAACATAATTAATTAATTATGGAATTGATTATTGTAATTGATGTGAACAATTAATTAGTGAATTAATTTAAGATATTTAATGTGATTAATTAATTATGGAATTAATTAATGAAATTGACATGAACAATTAATAAGTGAATTAATTGAAGATATTGAATGAGAATAATTAATTGTTTAATTAATTAGTGAATTTGATTTGGTTAAATTAATTGGTGAATTAATTAATGGATGGAGTGTTATGATTATTGATTTGGATTCATTATTGAATTAATTATGGGAATATTTAGATTGTTAAATTTAGGAAATTAATTGTTGAATTAATTATTGAGATAGTGGGATTATAAATTGAATAATTATTTATTGAATTAATTATAGGAAATTTGGGATTATGGATTAATTAATTAATTGTTGAATTATTTAATATTGATTGTTGTGTTTATAAAATCATTGATATGATTAATTATTTTTTAATTAATTAATGGATGTGAGGTGATTAATTAATTGTTTAATTAATTAATGATATTGAAATGATTAATTAATTATTGAATTAATTAATTGAATTATAAGTATTAATTAATTAATGAGATTGTCGTGATTAATTAATTGTTGAATTAATTAATTTAATTATAGGGATTAAATAATTTTTGAATTAATTAATGAGATTGGAGTGATTAATTAATTTTTTAATTAATTAATGGAATTATTATGATCAATTAATTATTGAATTAATTGATGAGTTTGATGTGATTAATTAATTGTTAAATTAATTAATATTATCAATGTGATTAGTTAATTATTTAATTAACTAGAGGAATTGATATTATAAATTAATTATTGAATTAATTAATATTATCGATGTGATTATTTAATTGTTGAATTAACTAGAGGAATTGATGTGATTAATTAATTATTCAATTAATTAATATTATTGATGTGATTAGCTAAATGTTGAATTAACTAGAGGAATTGATGTGATTAGTCAATTTTTTAATTAATTAATATTGTTGATGTGATTATTTAATTATTGAATTAACTAGACGAATTAATATGATTAATTAATTGTTGACTTAATTACTACTATTGATGTGATTAGTTAATTATTGAATTAACTAGATTAATTGATGTGATTAATTAATTGTTGAATTAATTAAAATTATTGACATGATTAGTTAATTTTTGAATTAACTAGAGGAATTGATATGATTAATTAATTGATGAATTAATTAATGTTATTGATGTAATTAGTTAATTATTGAATTAACTAATGGAATTATGGTGTTTAACTAATTATTAAATTAGTAATGAAATTGATGTGGATAATTACTTATTGAATTAATTATGTGACTATGAATGGTAACATGGTCATTCGATTGTGAAGTTATGAATGGTAACATGGTTATTTAGTTTTGAAATGAAGAATGAGAAAATGATCATTCTAATTTTTGAAGTATGAATGGTAAGATGGGAATTCAAGTGTAAATAAAGGAATGAGAACATGGTCATTCAATTGTGTGACTTAATTATTGGTAACATGGTCATTAAATTATGTGAATTAATGAATGGTAACAATGAAATTATGAGATATGATATTCTTTGTGATTAGTTCAGACTCCGACACAAGTCGAAGTACGTAATGAGATACGGGTGTCCACATGAACCCAGGGGTTTATGTGGTTAAATAAAAATTTATTGATAATGTGATAACTTTTTTACTTATGCATTATAATTATTTCTTTATGCAATTTCATACACTATTATTTTACTAGATATTTTTTTAGATTCCTTTGGTGGTGGTCTACTGAGTTTTACTTACACTCTACTTGGTATGCTTGATCAGTACCCAAATAGATTACATGATTGCATAACATGATAAGGAAAAATGCCCTATGTTAGATGGATGAGTTGGGGTGGATCATGGATGATGGAAACATGTGTGGTTCGAGACCCAATTAGGAGTTGTCAGTGCCTACTTTTGAGTTTCATTTCGACACTTGGTGCATACTCTAGCATGGAATATCTACTTTTGGTTTTGATATTTTATTTCCAGCTCTACTCATCATGTGATATTGACATCCTTCTGGTTATGGTTATATATTCTGTCACTATTTTTTTATTTTCTATTGGTGTATTACTTTGATAGAAAAAGGGCATAGTCTCCCCATGATTGATATTAGACCCTCATTGTTAGTCGGTAGCCTTTTGCATACGGGGAGGAACACCTGAGGGCATGTGGTAGTACGAATCAGGGAATTAGTGTATGCCACCCCGGACGGGACGTTACAATTACCCCTCTTAATATTCAAACCTTTGAATCTATTAATCTATATGGATCTTCTTATGTTCTCTCAAAATCAAACACCACATGAAAATTTGTAAAGAAAAAAGAGACAAAAGTCACTATTTTTTACTTGGTTTGAACCCAATGCGGTAATTTTCTCCTTGCTATGTTCATGTTGAGTCAAAGATACAAATTATTAATAATTAACTATAGTGATTAAAATATCATGTAAATGGGTATCATCTATAAAATCAATGCTCACAAGGTATGTGAGGGTATTATTTTAATCCCATAGGTAGACATCATCCTTGGTCAATGCTAACTATTGATAGTGGATATCTTCTAAAATCCCTCTAGTATTCCTACTAGTATGAATATTATTATACTAGACCACTCCAATATTATAAGCTCCTCCTTCCAAACTTTTAAATTGTATCTAAAATATATTCTAAATGTTACTATATCAAAAAATGAGCTTTATTCCTAAAAAATATGTATTTGAATGCAAGAATATATTTAGTAACATTGTGTGCATGTCTACCTTTTTTGTATTTTTCACTCAATATTTGAATGAATAATGCATACAAATAGAAAAATACTCCATGTTGTCTTCTTCCCCAATCACCACCTATGATATAGAAAATATCATAGGGATTCTACTATTCTTCTTCTCTTATTTCTAATATATCATATTCTACAATATCAATATATCATAGGATAGGTCCTTACACCCATTTCTTATTTCTCTCTCTCTTATTATTATTCTTCAATGCATAAGAATAATCATTTATCATTGTTTCCAACACTTTCATCGGGGCACGCGTATCTATCTATTTCGGAGGATGCGCTGATTTTTGCCCTGCATTCCCGCTTTCCAAAGGTGGGCTAAATTCATCACTTATTTTGGGATGTTTTCTCCTTGATCAAAACGGGATGATTGGATATTGATTTCTCCTTCCGTGGATTCCTCCTTGGAACTCATCACCTAGTTTGGGTCTCCCTCATAGATTAAGATGTTGTTTGTGAAACTCTTCCCGGTGCCATGTCTTCATGGACGTCGGTTAATTACGCTGCTTCTGTCAGGACATTCCAAGGGGTCCGGTCAGGGCAGCAACCTTCAGTTGGGGGAGTAGTCACATTGGACATCACTGGTGTGTCTGGACACTAGAAAACTGGCACATCTGGGTTCCTTACCCTTATTATAGGGCTTCTCAAGGGCACAGAAGCCCGAGACATCCCACGTCAAGTGTGGGGAATTATATTCCATAGGCATGTCTCTGAGGTTTTCTTCAGCTTCCCATGTTTAACACATGGTATGCCGTGAGTTTAACGTCTAGAAGAGATGGATCAGATTGATTAGAACACTGACTGGAGTGGATCTGATGGGTGAAACCCCTGGAGGGAACACTAATGTTGAGAGCAATACGAAAGTGGGTGACATGATTTCACCGGAATGTGGCGGCCCAAGTAAGAATCAGGATGGATATGGGTTACTGAGAGTGGAATGAAGTGGAGGGGAATGAGATGGAGCTGACGCGAGGGTGACAATGAAGTTTGGATTGATCCTCTAAGAGACTTCATACGTATCCCCGTGGTAGGGAATCAATGTCCATATAGTTAGTTGAGGTGATGGGACACCTAAGGAGGAGACCCTTATGGAGGGGACCTAGAGGAAGTGGAACCTCCGGGATGGGGCATTACCTTCCCAAAACCCATAATCTCAAGGGAAAGACCAAGATGAGACATGGGTGATGGGCTTGAGCCTTAGAGAGGATTCTTACATATCCTTGTGAAAGGGAATCAAAGTCCACATAGTTTAGGATGGGGGTATAGAATCAGGGTGAGCATAGAGGACAATGAACCAATGATATACTGAATCTTACACATGGTTAGTAGCCTGAGGTCGGTCTCACACCCGAGGGATGACCTGAGATGTGGGTCCCAATAAAGGGGACTACAACGGCTTACCATCGAGTGGGAAAAAAACGGATTACTACTGGATGAGGTCACAATGGATTACCACTGGATAGGGGTCACAACAGCTTACCGCTAGATAGGGTCACATCGGCTGACCGCTGGATAGGGTCACAGTGGCTTACCACTGGGTAGGGTCACAACGACTTACCACTGATTAAGGTACAATGACTAAATGATGATTGGGGGACAGTTTAGTGTCATGCAGGACAAAAAGGGGCATACATTCTAACATCATGTAAGACGGGGGTGGACTGACATGAGGTAGTTGGGTCAAATAGGTGTTGGGATTGATCTCAGGGAGGATTCCTACGTACCTTTCCTTGGGAATGATCAAAGTCCACGTAGTTTGGGAGAGGTGTTGGTAGACCAACGTGAAGGGGGTCGGGACCAATGGTTGTTGGGATTGATCCTCAGGGAGGCTTCCTACGTATCTTTCCTTAGCAAGGATCAAAGTCCATGTAGTTTGGGATGGTTTGGGGCTTACGCATGGCAGCTGCCTAAGGATATCATGGTCGATGCTTACTCTAATCCCACATGATTCATGCTCGGTGTGAGAAACAAGAAGTAGAAGAGTCCTGACAATCATGTCATGAAAGGTGCATCCGTGGGAAGTGGAGTGGGGATTACATGTGGTTAGTGGACCAAAAAGGAAATAGGGGCTTACGCATGGTTCACATCCCAAAAAGGAAATAGGGGCTTACGCGTGATTCACAGCCCAGGGAGATGGAGATTGTGACTTACTCCAAGATGGAGGTCTGGGTGGCGGAAAAGCCCAACAGGAGATGGATTTGGCATGGAAGAGAGAAGGGTTGAGTGCCCACCGCCTGGTCTTTGTAAAGGAATAATATTTGAGGGGCAGGGGTGATTACTCTTGTAATAAAGTCTAGGGGCTTACACCAAGGTGGTTTCCCTTCACCACGGACATGCACTGCTCTGGAAAAGAGGATCTAATTCCATGTGAGGAAGATATCACTCTCGAGGAGATGAGCGAGCGTATAAAATTTCTAATATGGGGCACACCACGTATAATGCATGAGGTGGGGTCACAGTTTAACATCATGTGCTGAGGACAATGGTGCTTGACAACTTAACATCCTGTAGCTCGGATGAGGTGGAGTGGTGGAATGAAGGACACACAAAGCATGAGGTGGAATGGTGAAATGTTCGAATGGTTTCCAATGCTCTTGAAATTACACCACTGTAATCATGGAATGAGGTATCTTATGCTTGTCACATAATCCATCACTTATTTGGAACAAGAGTCATCCTATTAATGAATGATAGGGCATGATATAGTTTAAAGTCAGGCAGTGAGGACTATTTTCATCTTATACTTGGTGCATAAGGAATCTCTTGTTTAGAGAAAGAGGCATCCTATATTTTTTATATAGGATATACTATAGTTTATAGTCATATAGAGAGGACTATTGGCATATTATACTTGGCACATAAGGAATCTCTTATTGGGAGCAAGAGGCATCCTATATTTGGAACATAGGGTGTGCTAAACTTTAATGTCATATAGTTAGGACTATTGGAATCTTATGATTAGTGCATAAGGAATATCTTGTTTGGAGCAAGAGGCATCCTATGTTTGGAACATAGGTTTATTATAGTTAAAAGTCATATAGATAGGATTATTAGGAATAAGGCACCTAGAAATGGTTGGTGTTGGGACTTACACAAGAGCGTCCCTTTCTAGTGGATCCTAGCATAGGAGTCAGGTGATAGGGTTTGGATGAGTTACATGAGGAATGGGTTGAATCAAGGTACTTGGGGAATTGATGATGAGAATCTAATCTCATGAAATGGTAAATGAACCAAGAGGAATATGTCGAATCAAGGTGTTTCATGGTGTGGGGAGGAGTATCTCAAATCATGGTATTCCATAGGTGGAAGGTGGGAATGAATAAGGTCATAATGGAAAAAGGTCGACGTACCGACCCGAAAAGTTTGAGGTGAAAATATCTATTTTTCATGGGGGTTAGTGACGGTAGCAAAGGGACCAGCCCGGAGGGCCAAGACTGCATCCCAACAATGATCCTGAGCGGGGGTGCGGGGGCGCAACCCCCATGGTACGGACCAGTGGGCGCAAGATTGTATACTATTGTGCGTAAGATGGGCTACAAGTAGGATAGGCTGTGCACAAGATTAGATTGTGTGACATAGGTGTGCACAAGATTCAACACCTTGGTACTGTTGTGCGCAATATTGAAGTCTTGAATGCAAGATTAGAAGTTTTTCATGCAATAATAGAATCTTGCGCACACATGACTTAAGGCATAAAAGAGGTTGGGTGAGGATCAAACCACTGTGGGCCTGCATAAAAGCGAACCCATATGGGACCTGTCATGAAAGATCTCACATATAGGGTTCTATTCTTCCACGTAGGCACATAAGAGGTGGTATTACATGCAGCTAAGCTGCGACCATCCTCCAGAGACCTCTCTCGAGGGGCAGGGGCTGCACTTGTATTTATAGGTGAACCTAGGAGCAGTTGCGTGTAAGATTCAGAGCACAAAAGTGATCTTACACACACCGTTTGGCAGGGACGTGTGCAAAGGGGCATTTGAAATCATATTGGGAACATAAGAAACTTGTGTACGGATGCCAATCTTGTGCACACCTATCAAAACTTGCGCACACCTTCCTTGGACATTTTTTGGGTGGCCTAGGAAGAAGATGCCATCTCATTGAGTGCGTAAAAGGTTTGTACAACATGTTGCACACAATATTTTTTTGTTGCACGAAATATTCTATTCTTGTGGAAAAAACATCCATTATTGCGCACAATATTTCACTTCTTGTACACAAAACCATACTTTTCCCCAAAATCGTTCTGGATGGCCATTTCCAGCAGCCTGACTTCGAACGACCATAACTTCTGATACGTAACTCTGTTTGGGCTCGATGACCAGTAAAATAAAATATTTAGAAACATGATATTCTCCAAGATCATGTTCGGGAGCATTCAATGAATTAAATGGACGTTTTTTCCGGTGCCAACAATCAAAATGTTAGATATCTTCCTTTTCTTTAACTCTTTGAATATGTGTGATAATAACAATGTCAGATACCCAATGAAATTTTTCATTTTTTACTTCATATATATTCACTGAGGTACATGAATATTATCTCTATGATATTTGGTCGTTTAATGATACAACATTATCTATATTTATTTAATTTGTTCACAAATGCTCTCTTTTAAATTATCCAAAAGGCTCAATTTTTGATCTTTTTATGATACCCTAATTATCTTAGTTTCCTCTCACTATAAAATATATAACCACTTAATCTAAATTTTTATGAAAAACACACAATAATAATGTCATGAAATGAATCTCTCCCTATTAATCTCTCTTTATCACACATTATAATGTGTCCTTATCCTCACAACATGACCTCATTTCAACACACAATCACTATTACTTCTATTATGACATGGACTCATTATCTTCACATTTTATAGCAATCATAGCATGACTATATCTTCATGGCTTGGTTTTGAATCTATAACAGACTAGTTTTTATTTTCATCAATTATTTTGGTTTATCTTTTTGACTTTGGATTTTTTCTTGAGTCTTGGGTGTTTTGGATTTAAATTTTGAGTTTCGATATGTTTTTCCTCTGTTGCATGGTTTGTGTGCATGGTTAAAGGGAAACCATGAAACCTATTGATGTTAAGTTCCTTTTAAGTTCTTTTTCCACATGAATAGTTAGAGTTTCATGGGTAGTGCATGGTTATATTTAAACCATGTTTTTTCTAGGAGTAACCGTGCAAGTATTTGGGTATCCCTAGTTGTGGCTGTATAACTTGAGCACAGTTAGTCCAAAACCATGTGAGAAGTGTGCACATGAATCTATAATTTTTGACAGAACAAAACCACATGGTTGGTGCATGATTTCTTAAACCATGTGTCCAAACCATGAAAGTGTCTTGTGATTCCAATAACAGATTCATGGTTGGTGCATGTTTTCCCAAATCATGTATCCTAAACATGTGTAGTTTCTAGATTCTTTAAAAATGTAAAATTACCTTTCTACCCATCTTTGTTTTTAACCCCAAAACATCCCTCTTTCTACCCTCTTGGCTCATATGACCCTAGGAATCTCCTTCCCTCTTCCTCATTCCCCCACCTCCCTCTATTAGTTATTTCATGTGGATTCCTCCATGATTTGGGGATTTCTCAAGGAAATCCCTTACTCTCTTCTTACCTTTACTTATTCTTCCATTTTCTCTTAGGTTTCTCTCCTCCCATGGTTCCATTAGTCTAGGGTTTATGTTTCTTTAGTTTTAATTTGAGTGTTTTTTCTTGTTAAGGTTATTTTTTGGGTATTCTTGTCTCTTTTTACCTTCTTAAACCCATTTTGGGTTTCTGTTGTCCAAGAAATTGAGTTTGAGGTAGGTTCTCTTATGCACTTGCCTTTATATTAAATAATAATTTATTTCTTTCCATTCACACCATGTTTTTATACTAATTAGTTATTAATAATTAATAGAATAATCATTTTATATGAAATAAAGTTAATTTCTATTTGTATTGAATTTTATGAAATTGTTTTATGAATATTTACACAAAAAGTGTTTAAAAAAATGCTTGATTTTCCTTTATGAATGTGTCTTGATTTTCAAATGGTGATTTGGGTTTCTTAAATGGGTTTATAAATGGTTTTTGGATTTATAAATGATGAGTTTGATCCTTTTTGGAAATGGTTTTCTACTCAAATAAATTTTAAGTCCTGATTGACACTTTCAAAAAGGGTTTTCTTTGGAAAACTCTCCTTTGGATGTGTCCCTTTCCTAATTCATTGTTAAAGGGGTGGGATCATCCTCAGTTGGGACTTCTCTCTTGCATTCATGGTTAAAAGGAAAATAGAATATCCCTTAGGGAGATTCAGGGGTGATGCTTGGTTGTGTGGTTCATGTGTTGGATTGTGTTTATATATATATATATATATTATTGGTTGTTTGGAATTGTTTGGATCACCCCTAGTTTAGACATGACATAAGAACTTAGCATAGATATCCAAATATACAAGAATTTTTGATACACTATTTTAGGATTACGATCTGGCTAGTTGACACTTAATATGAACACAGTATGCTTTGGGGATGTTTCCCCTCAGTTAGGCCAAGTAGGGTATGACTGAGCATTAGGGCCATTTGATTGTATCAGGTGCGCCAATTGAATGGACCAGGTTTCAGCATGTTCTAGATTTTACCTTAATCTCTTAGGTATTCCCATGTCCCCTGACACTTTTTTTTATCGATGATAGATAATTTAGATGCCTTATCAGGTATGGTTACTTGAGTACTACTTACCCATTAACCTTGTTATATTTTTCATTACTTATGTTATCTAGTTATAATTTGTATTTTTGGTAAAGATGAATTTATGGTTTTATAATGAGTTCATGAAAAATGTTTTAATATCTCCCTCTATATATCCCTATTCCAATTTCTTTTAAAAATACCCAACTTCTCCTTTTATGAAAATATTATTTTAAATAAAGAGGGAAATGAACCTTCATTTGTTTTAAAAGGTAAATTTGTGAAAAACCTATGTTTATATATTGTATTTAAAACTTGTGGTAAATGAATTTTTATTTAAAGGAAATGCATAGGGAATATATTGCTTGGGAATGCCAACTGAGTTTTAATACTCACACATATACCTCCATTCTTTTTTTAGCCTTCAATGTAGGTTCTAATGAGGGTTTTGATCACCGTGGAGAAATGTTGGGTTTTGGGATTCGAGAGTGACCTATGGGGTCACATGGTGATTTAGTAGTTTACAGGTTTGATTCAGTTTTATTTTTAGTTTATTCTTTTTTTTCTTTCAATTTATTTTATTTTACATTGGGCTACTAATTTATTCTCAGTTGATTTTTTTTTATTTATTTTGAGATAAATCATTCCTATTTATTCTCATTGATGCACTTGGTGCTTGTTTTTACCCTAGGGTGATTGAGAATGCACCTTGGGGATACTGCGGGCTGACACAATTGACTGGTTTGGGGTTGAACCAAGTTAGTTCATGAAAGACTCAATTCACAGCACTTAATTCTTCTAATATTTAATATTTACACTACTTTATGGTGTGATATTCATCTCCACCATGTGAAGATCATATTTTCAACACTTATCTTGAATCACCATATCTTTTGAATAATTGTGGTGTTTAAATCATTGAAGAATAAATTCTACACCATCTAACTTAATTTCTGAATCTATCTCTCAGAAGATATCAACATAAAATTTCACCAACTGATAATACTTTATATATAATTTGCTAGACTTTATTTAATAATCAGTTACTATTATGTATAAAAGTGTACCTTGGGGCTTTTCCAAATTTCATGTTGCTCATTGAGTTACCTTTATGCATCAAGTATATAGCCCTTACATATCTCAAGGTTCCCCTAATACTTTTTCAAATTTCATATTCACTATATTAATTGTGATTACTCTTATTTATTGAGAAAAAGTCCTTTACTTATGAGCCACTAAATTTTATGTATCCTCTAGTTTACTTTTACAGACCATAATGGGAATTTTCCATTTGAAACATTTCCACATTGTATAGTAAAAATATACTCCTATATATTTAGGTAAAGGTTTTTATCCATTGATCAATATGTAATTTAAACTTCTATAACTTCTGGAATTACTTTTATACATGGTGAAGATTCTTAGAGTTACTTTTACACATTATAGGAATGTTCTATAATTTTCCATTTTCTAAAAAATATTCAATCTCCCATATACTTTAAATCCCACCATAAAGATGCATAATTCAGGACCCCATATTCAGATAAATTTTAAAAACACTAACTTTCTAAAATCTTTATCTAAATGAAATTCTTAATTTACACAACAAGCATTATACTAAGTAACATAGTGATGGATTCCTAAAAACTCCAGCTTTTCTTTTTTACTTTTTAATCAGATATCTTTGATATTTTTACTAAACAAATTCCAACTTCCATATATCTTTTGTAGATAGTTCTCTCCTCATACATTGGAACTTTTATTTGATTCAATTTATGTCCAGCTTCATAAGTATCATATGTATGGTATATTTTATGCCAAACAACACTGCATCCTTCTTTATTTCCATACATTCAAAATAAAAAAAACTCAAGTAAACTCCTTTGAAAAAATATGAATGTATTATCAAGATACTATTAATGGAAAACAACTTAGTCAGCTTCAATGTAAGTAATCCATAAGAACTCTAAGATACACCCTTATTCATCAGGATCTTTATCATTATATAATATTATCATATATATAATTTAATACTAATTATAAATTAACTATACATAAATCAAATTTAGTTATCTTTATCACATTCCAATTGGTAACATTAGAATAATGTAATGTTTTGAAAATAATTTAAATTACTTTATTCTTATAGATGGTGGAGAACTTGAAATCTAGGAAGAGGTGGAAAGTTATAATAACTCAGGATAATGGAAGTTAGTAATTAAGTAGGAAATTAATTCATTATATATCAATAGAACATGATATCTAATGGAGATACCATTTTGGAAGTAAAAATTTCATAAAAAATGAGTTAATATATTAAAGGAGAAAATAGATAGTAAGAAATGGTACAAGACTGGGTTGGTTGTAAAAGGATTTCGGTAAAAGAAAGGTGTGGATTTATTTGAAATATTTTTTTTCTAGTTGTTAAGAAAACAACAATCTGAATTCAATTCAGGTTAGTTTATTTTAAAAGAATACATCTTGAATAATTAGATGTGAAAAATATATTCCTTCATGGTGAGTTGGAGGGAGAATATTCATGAATCATATCAAATGTTTTTTGGAAAGAAAAGTGAAAGGACTAGTGTGCATGATTAAATAAAGTTTGTATGGGATGAAGAAAGCACCTAGGATATGTAACTGGATGATTAATTCATTAATCATAGGTAATCAGTTCATTTGGAGTAATGTAGATAATTTTTTACTTTTAGAAGGTGTTTGATGATCAAATTTTCATCATACTTCTCTTGTATGTGGGTGATATTCTACCAATAGGTCTAAATATGAAATAGATTATGGAATTGGAAGTTAATTTAATTTGAAGGATTGAGACAAAGTATCATAGTAATGCCAAATATATTTTTTGGATGGGGATAAAAAAGGACCGGAAGATCATAACATTGGTCTTATATCAATTAGATTATATCTAAAAGGTGTTAGAAAAATTTATAATGTCCAGATATAAGATTGTTATCAATCTATTGTCATGTAATTTAAAATTATAAAAAGATAAGGCATCTAGATCAAAATATTATTCCAAGTATATGGAAAGGGTTCCATATGCATCAGTGATTAGAAGCCTGATGTAGGCCATGATTTATACAAGGTTGTACATTTCACATATAGTGAGAGTGTTCTATAAGTTTATTATCAATCCAAAAAAGGATTATTGTGAAGAGACAAAGTGGATTCTATAATATCTCATTGGAATAGAAGAAATATCCTCGTGTTTCAGAACCAATGATTAATTAAAAGGTTATGTTGATGTGGGATATAATGGATATATGAAAACACAAAAGAGTATATTGTTTTTTTACCTTTAGAGGGATAACCATAAGATGGATGTCTAGGTTATAGCTGGTAGTTTCACTTATACTAATAAAGAAAAGTATGTATCCTTTACATAAGTGGGGTAGGTTTTAGTCTAGTTAAACTATTTTTTAGAGGAAATCAAAAGGATATTGTAAAATAAATGTTATTCTATGATTAAGTGTAATCTATATTATGAAGAATTCTGTTTTTAACTCATATATGAAACACATTCCAATAAAGTATCACTTCATTCTAAATCATATGTATAATATAATTACATAACTATAGAAGATTATTGGATGTTAGAATCCAATATACATGTTAAAAAATATCATAGTCCAATAAAATATTGGGTGGTGTTGTACCTTAGTTGGGCTTGGATGATAGGAAGAAAAGAAATGGTGAATTAATTATTTTTTCTATAGAATATAGTGACAAAATTCCAAAGTTTTGGATGAAATCATTGAAATTAGTCTTCAAGTGGAAGATTTTTATGCTTAGATATGTGTATAAAAATTTCAAATTTTTTTGAAATTTATTTTTAAAAGGAGAAAATCTAGAACATGGGTTAAAAAAAAGAGTTTTATCAACAATGAAACTTAGTAAATTTGGTAGGTCCAGAAGACTAATGTAGCACCCCAACCCCAGAAATACTAAAGTAGGTGTCTACTACCATTAAATTGGAATGGTTACAAGGAATCAAATCCCAAAGGACCCAAGAGTTTAGTAGTCTTGGTAAACAAGATACATATATGATTCTTGAATTAAAAATGAATACACTAATTACAACATATTTTTTTTCCTTTGAGGATAAATTTATTCCCTCATATAATATCCTTGAATATATTTGTTATTACACTCATTTTATTCCTAGGAAAGGAAAAAAATAGGAGTGAGTTCAAATTATCAGTAAGGGTTAAGTAAAAAAGAAGAAATAATGAATGAATGAGCATAATCAATATAGCAAGGTAATAAATAAGCATACATTCTATATAATCAATAAACTAAGAAGTAAGTGTGTAAACAATATGAAAAGGTAAATAACTAAAAACACATTTTATATAATCAATAAACCAATAATTAAGTGGATAAAAATATGGAAATATAATAATTAGAAACACATTCCATTCAAACAACTGGATAAGGAATAATCAATATAGAAAGGAAAATAACTAAAACACATTCCATTTAATCAATTAAATGTGAATGAAATGCATCCATAGATAATTTCAAAGAAAATTTATCATGGATAATAATAATTGAATATTGAATAAAGGAAAATCTTAATTATCAGACATCATGTTCCAGGCACATGATACCTTTACTGATAAGGTCTATCCTTAGGACAGTTTAAAACATACTGGGTATAAACTAATTTAGTTTGGTCAACCATAACTCTACTATCAATAACTTTCAAAAGATAGTTTAAATCACCTTGGAAATAAATGAGAAGGGTTTTTAACCAACTGAATTTGTCCCATGAGACTAACGATGCATCGAGGGGCTTGCATTAACTAGACCCCAACTAGTGTAGTGCATGTCTAAATCATTCCTCATATATCGAATAATCAATTCAATTCATAAACAATGTTCCTTGTCAAATATCCGTATTGATTAATGGATACATATTTATTAATATTTCCCTTGAAAATAAAATAAATTTCAAAGTAACCACAGTATGTAAAAATGGTATATGGTTTAGGCAATAAACATATCCGTGATAAATGATATGGATAATTAGGGGAAATTTAATGTCCTATGATCACAGGAAAATAAAAATTTCAAGGGGATTACAAAAATGAATCAAGGAAGTGAATTTTAATAATATCCTTATCCATATGAACCACAAACCATCCAGATGAAGAACAAGGATGATATTAATAAAATATATCCCAATTTGAGTAAAATAAGGGGTTTCTATCATCAATGAATGGTAATACTATAAAATATCTTTTTAAAAACATTCTTGAGGAAAATATCCTTTTTATTTTGAAAAATATTTTTAAAATAATTTTATTTTAAAATCACTTTTAAAAACATTTTCTTTAAAAATTAACCTTTTAATCTTTAAAATTAAGCTTCAAATAAATGATGATGGTTAAATCCATACATTCCATACATGGTAAAAATAACATTCCTTTTACACGATAAAAGGTTAGAAAAGTGCCTTATTTAAAAAGAGATAAGAAGATTCATTTGAAAAATTTTGAAAAATAAAAAAGGTGTAAAAATGAATTTAATAAATCATTTTGAAAAGGTTAAAAACATTTTTTAAAACATTTTTTTTAAAACATGGGTTTGATAGAAAACAGATTTCCGACCGAAGAGAGAAATGAAGTCGAGTTTTTGTAAAAACATTTTCTAAAACATTATGAGTACCAAAGAGTGGAAAAATGGAAATATTACTTGAAAAAGGTCAATAATAACCATATTAGAATAAAATTAAAGGGTTTATTTAATAATTATCATATAAATTTCTTTAATGAAATTTTAAGAATAAGCAATCTCGATTAGAATGAGATTGTAAAATAAACCCTTTAAATGATCATAATGTTGTAGTGAGAATTAATAAATTAATTGATTATGTGTATCAAATTTAAATACACATGTAAGAAGTTTAAATACATCAATAAATATTCAAATTCAATATACACATAATCATAGAATATTAACAACAACAAGGAAGTAATACAAACCAATAAAAACGAATTGAGTTATGAAATGTCTTTACCACGTGGTAACTTTAAGTTCAAATCCCCATAGATGAAATATTTCAAATTGAAACTCAAAATAAAATTAATAATTAATTATTCATGATATAAAATGTTAAATGGATAGTATATACACTATATAAAAGAAACTAGTTATATAACATTACAATATGACTCAATGAAATGAAATTCAGACAAAATCCCTTACCTTGAATTTCCTTTTAGGTGAACGTCCTTTAACCTTATGTATATTGGTTTTAAGAATGTTATTAAATTATAACAAAACCATAATCATATTTATAATATCATATATAATTCTTTTATAATATCTTATTACCAGTCCATTAATGATCTTTCCTTATTTTCATCATTTCGGGTAATAATTGCTTTGTTTTTCAAGTATGTTTTGACTTGTTATTTTTTTGTTCTTATTACCTTGATCCTGATTTAATAATATACAAAATTTAAACCATTATTTAGTTATCACATATATATATATATATATTCATTATATATGTATTTATAATAATCCATAATATTTATAGATAGTAAATGAAATGCACCGTTTGTGGAGACGGTATGCCATACGTACACCTGAACGCTACTTCCATTTCATTTTTGTATTTAAAATAATGATAATTAAATGATATATATGTATATTATAATTAAAATAAAATATTTATGTCATATATGTCACATATTTTTATTAAAATAATTTTTAATACATTCCATGTAAAGTGTGAACAAATCACATTGCTTTGAGGAGACAATAGTCCACACATTCACAAATGATGTTATCGTATTGCCACAAAATGGAAGGCATGAAGGTATGGTTATATAAAAAGTTATATAAGAATAAATTCATTATAAATACTATATATATAATATATAAACTATAAATAAATCATTATTTTTAACCTTTAAATGTGGTAAATGGAAGAACGAACGACATCAATTCGCGAGGCGGTAGTCCGCCGTACGCATGAACGATGATTACGTATCCCATTTGAAGGATGTGTGTGAAAGTGTAGGTATAAATATTATAATAATTTTTTAGTATATTTAAGAAAATTATTTTATTATATAATCATGATATAAAAATAATTTAAGTGGTGAAGTAAATGAAACAAAAGTGATCATTGAAGAACGTTACCTCTTATTCGAGTAACTCCTTTTCGTTTATACCAAAATCATTAATTGGTTTGATTTATTCACAATATGAGGATTCTAGTATTATGGGTGGAATGTTGGGAGATTATTTAGTTAGGTTTTGGATAGGACAAATGGATTTAGAGGTGTGAATAAGTGGGAGGAGTGAGTGCCTTTTTATAGTGGAGAAAGAGTGACATTCTTGTAAATATAAAAAGGTAAACACTATTGAGAAGTCTAACTTACATCATGTGCCTCCAATAATGAAAAAATTAGATAAAAGGTATTATATTTTCTAAATATGGACATAAAATAGGTTTTGGAAATGTTTATAGGTTATTTTGGCCCTTAAGTTTAAAGTTTAGTCCCTTGTTAAGATTAGTTTTACCTTAATCAAAGTAATCAATTTCAATTAATTTCACAAATATTTTTGGAAAAAACTAAGTTGAAATTAATATATATAATAAATTATTCTGATTCCAAATATGTAATTAATTCCTCTAAATTCCAATAATATAAGTGATATAAATTAATTTAAATTTAATCTTATAGATGGGATGACAAAGCAATTTTTTAAAGTAAAAATATTCAAATGTTTGAAATATTTTTATATCCAATTTAAATGTGAAATTGATCCCAATGACCTAAATTAGATTAATTTATATATTTTTTAACTAAATATAATTTAAAACACTATTAAAATATAAGTTAACAATATAAATAAATTAGATGAAAAAGCAATATTCAATTAAGTTTCCGTATTTTCAATAATCATCAAAAAATAAAACTTTAAAGAAAAATTCAAAAAATTCACACTAATAATTTTAACATTATTATTTAAAAAATAAAGTTTATTTTGACAAATAAAATTTATAAAAGTGGAAAAATTTTGTTTTAAAACTAGTGCGCTATTAAAAGGAAGCAAAATTTCCTTTAGAAAAATATAGGTTTTTATGCCTGAAATTGTGCTTGTTCTTATCTTATGCTTAAATGATATATTGGATGAATGTAAAAAATATTTTATTGAACATATAATATCTATATTTCATTAATATCATTCACTAATAGTAAATAACTTAATTCATTAGGATAAAAGACCTTTGTGAGCGTAAAAACATTTCCTTTATATTAAATTGGTTTTTATATTAATTTCTAATTAAATGGTAACCAATGAATTAATTTTATTTTTTGTGTAAAACATATATTTTAATAAGTTAGTTAATCCTATTCATAACTTCCAATCTATTGTATAGGTTATATATTATTATATTAAATAATAATATTTTAATAATATATTGTTGGTTGGTAAAAATCGGTCTTATGTGTAATGCAAGCTATTGAAGAAAGTCTTTGTTGTATGCGATGCAATCTAACTCAGTATTGCATGCATTGAAAGCTATATAATATATTATTTTTAAAAAAAATATTAAATATACAAGAAAGTATCAAGTGGTTATAGTCCTTTCTACATTTAGTTTTGTGTGTCTTACATGCTATCTAATAAAAGTTACTCTTTTATAATTTTCATGGTGTTACATTCTTCCCACCCTAAATAAATTTCATCCTCTAAATTTAAACTCGATCTTAGAAATCTAGGGTTTTATATTTTAAAATTACTCTATTGAAATCCCACATCATGAGAATAGTTAATTAAATATCCTCTTAATAAGATATAATGATAATTATAAAGGTCACTTGGAATAACATATAACTAGGTCTCTAAGTAGAAGAAAATTAGTGGAAAGTGGAGATACATACATGGAGGAAAAGAATAAATATTTATAGGGGTGATTGAGGTCATTGATCAAAAACAACTTAATTATCAATGCAAAGTTTAGGTCCTAAAATCCATAAATATGTGATGATTTAAAATACCAACCAGTTCAATAAAAATTAAGGTATTAGGAAAAATATTTTTTGATCATTTTTCTAATGTTGAGTAATTATTTTATTACCTAAGAATATAAGGCAATATATTTAAATTTTTTCTATTTGAACGACTAAAAATTAACTTTTTTATTTTGAAAACACTTTTAAAGGAAAAGTGAGAACCGAAAAATTATATAAAACAAAGCATCAAATACCATACAAGATGAACAAACCACTAAAATCTAATTTAAGCTTATTAGACACATTATCCTTAATTAATTTATAGTGAAGACTGTTTACCTCTCTAGATGGATCATCCTTGATAAAGTCTTTGACCAATAATCCATCCTATCCCATGTTTGAATGTACTCTTCCATTTGTATTTTCCCTACATTGAAACTTCTTACTAGAATACGGTCTTGCTTATTGATCTATTACATCTACTCCTTGTTAGTATCCACAAGTAACATTCTCTCAACCATCTTATCAACATCCTATAGCATGTAATTAATCAAAAACAATTCCTCAAATATTTCTTCCTCTAAGTAAAGGAGAATCCCCCAATTCTTTCCATTATTTGGATCCTCCATGCATGCCTCCCGCTACTAGTCGGTTGGAACGACCTTAGCAAGATTAACTCGATTCGTGGTATTCTCATTATATAAGTGTTCCACCACCACTGAGGCTTCATGATTATTATTTGATACTTCCATAACACCTACAACCTCTTGTTCTATGGTTATATCACTTTAAGTCATTTGGGTTCCACATTGTATTAATACACTCACCTTCCAACCTTCGCCTTGCCATTAGGATCTATGTCCTTCTTCTTAGGCCTCTATTTTGTAGAAGACCATATATACATTGGTTTAGGTAGGTAATAATAATAATTGAATACTTTGAATTTTTGTTTCTTAAGTAGAATGTAGCTACCTGAATCCTCTTTCTATTTCCGCCCCTTCTTAATCCCTGTATTATGAAGCTCTCTACCATGATGTCCCTCCACACTGTAATCTGAGAAGCCGCTGGAGATCCCATCACTTGTATCTACCTCATTGATACATTATACTTCATAAGAAACCTCTACCTAGTATGGGTTAGGTTGATCCTGGACCAACCCTTTTGTATATAATCCTTTTAAGTAGTTACCCAGTTTAATAATTGGACATATATTTTTTTAACTAGACCCATTAGCTTTATTATCGATATCCCTTATAACCAGTATTCCCGGAATCATGTATTCCATTAAACCTTTCTCTGTTGTTAGATGTTTAACCACTTATCGTACTGAGTTGAGGTTAGGACACACAACCCCTATCCCCTAAAACCCCTCCTTATGCTTGACTCTATTGACAACTCTTACAACCTCAACATAGGAAGTTTCCTTGAGTGATTTAGGGGGACCTGAACCACCCAAGACCTCTAACCCCTAACCTAGAAGAAAAATAAACCTCTGAAACATCCAAATCATGTATCAATATACTATAAAAATTCTCAAATTTTGTATCCATATCTCTCGAACAAACCTATTTATGGATGGGAACCACTTTTGCAGCATCAACCAAACCCAATTGTTTGACTACCTCTATAGAAGAAGATGGATGTGGATCCAGGTAGACACCAACATGAAACTGCTTTTGACCTGCATCATGCATGAAATCTTGACCACTGAATCCAGTACCTAGCCCCTACTTGATCATATTTTGAACTTGGTTCAAGGTCCCTCACCTACACACTTCCATCAGATGACCAAGGTGCTTGAATGAAGAATAATAATTGACCCACTACTCAATCTATTATCCATTTGTCTCTAAATATTCTCCAAATACATTATGGTTAATACATTAACATCTAAACATAAAAAGTAACACTACTGGTTCATTATTAATATTTATTCATCAATTTGTTTAACTAAAAATAATTACACCATAACCAGGACATCACATAGGCTAGTGGTAGGTGAAAAACCCTTATCATCCTTTGGTCATGGGTTTAAGCCCCACCTCCTTATAGGTTGTCCTTTTACTAAAACCATATTAATATAATTTAAAAATAAATATGATGGAAATCCTTGAAATTTAATCATTTAATAACCTTTCTATTATGGTTTTCAATACAATATATATATTTTTCAAATCCTAATAATCTAATTTGATTATTATTACAATTTTATTAATGATAATAATAACACTAAAGGTTATCAATACTTTTAAACTCACATCTCTAAAATTTAAAGTCATTATTACTCAAATAAATTTTCCACTAAAATATGTAATAAACTAATGAGTTGTATTGCTATAAATTTCTTCTAAAATATCATTAATCTTGGTAAAATCCCATTACATAAAACTTAAAAAGAGGTGTTTAAGACTTAGAACTTTTGATCAACCTTAATATCATAATCCTATGATGTAATCCATAACACTTAATCTAATTAATACATATGCACTTAAATAATAACCCTCAAAGTCTATATTAGGCTTATATTCCCTAATACATTTTTTCCTAAATCTAGTTCCCAAGTTTTCTTCTAAACTTCATTTAATACTGACTATAGTGCCCTGACCCTAGAAATCCCGAATCTAGTATTTACTACCACTACATTGGCATGATTATAAGGAATCAAATCTCTAAGGAATAAATAGTTTAGTAGTCTTAGTAAACTAGATACATACATGACCTTGTTTTACAAATGAATACACTAATTACAACATAATTTTTTTTCTTTCGAGGATACATTTATTCCCTATTATCATATCCTTGCATATATTTCTTAGTAAACTTATTAGATTATTAGGGAAGGAAACAAAATAATTATAATCTCAAATTATCAATAAGGGTTAACTACAATAAAATAAGTAACGAGTCAATGAGAATAATCAACATTTAAAGGTAATAACTGAACACACATGCTTTATAATAAATAAATTGATAAGGAAGTGAATAAACAATATGTAAAGGTAAATAAATGAACATAAATGACATATAATAAATAAATTGAGAAGGAAGTGGATAAAAAATTTGGAAAGGTAATAACTGGAAACAAATTCCATTAAAATAATGGGATAAGGCATAATCAACATGGAAAGGAAAATAACTAAAACACATGCCATTTAATTAGTGATCTGATAATAAAATGAATCCATAGATAATATCAAAGACTAAATATCAAGGATAATAATAACTAAATATATAATGAAGTAAATTCTTAATTATCATATTTCATTTTTCCTAGAAACATGATACATTTACCATAAATATCTATCCTCAAGACAGTTTAAAACATATTAGGTACAAACCGATTTGGTTTAGACAACTATAACTCTACTATCAAGACAATTCACAAGAAATATTAAATCTACTTGGAAACAAATGAGAAGGGTTTGTCTCCAATTAAATTCATGCCATGAGACTACCGATGCATTAAAGAGATTTCATTAACAAGTCTCCAACATGTGTCATGCATTTACAAATCATCCCTCATATATTGAATAATTGATTTAATTTATAAACATTGCGCCTTATCAAATATCCGTATTGAGAAATAGATAAAAATTTATCAATATTTACTCATTAAATCAAATAAATATCAAAGTAAAAACCACATGTAAAAATGGTATATGATTTAGAAAATAAACATATCCATGATAAATTATATTGATAGTTAGGGGAAATTTAATATCCAATTATTGTAGGAAAATGAATATTTTAAGGGGACTATAAAATGAATCACGGAAGTGAATGTAAATACTATCCTTGGTCAAATAAATCATAAACCACCTAGAGGAATAATAAGGTTAGTATCAATAAAACATATCCCAAGTAGAGTAAAATAAAGGGGGTTTTTTCATTAATGAATGAAATATTATAAAAAGATATTTTTTAAAACATTCTTGAGGAAAATATCCTTTTTATTTTGAAAAAAAATTGAAAATACTTTTCTTCAAAAATCAATTTTAAAAAAATTTTATTTAAAAATTAACCTTTTAAACTTACAAATGAATCATCTAATAAATTATGGTGGGTAAATCCATACATTCCATACAAGATAAAAAGAACATTCCTATTACACGATAAAAATGTTAGAATAATTACTTGTTCAGAAAGAGAAAAGAATATTCCTTTGAAAAAATTTATAAAATAAAAAAGGGGTAAATTTTTTATTAATAAATCATTTTTAAAAGGTTAAAAATATTTTTGAAAACATTTTTACAAAACATGGTTTTTAGAGAAAATATATTTTTGACCAAAAAGATAAATGAAGTCGGTTTTTCGTAAAACAAATTTATAAAATATTTTGAGTGTCAAAGAGTGGAAGAATGCTACTATTACTTAAAAAATGTCATGAATAGCCATATTAGAATAAAATTAAAGGGTTTATTTAATAATTATAAAATAAATTCCTTTAATGTAATTTTAAGAATAAGAAATCTTTATTAGAATAAGATTGTGAAATAAACCTTCAAATAATCATAATGTTGAATTGAGAATAAATCAATGAATTGATTATGTGAATCCAATGTAAATATAAATATAAGAATTTTAAATACATAAATAGATATTAAAATTCATTATACACATAATCTTATAATATTAATGATATTAAGGAAGTAATATAACCCAATGAGAATGAATTGAGTTATGAAATTTCTTTACCACTTGGTATCTTTAAGTTAAAATCCACTTAGATGAAATAGTTAAAAGTTAAACTCAAAATACCATTAATATTGAAATATTAATGGTATTAAATGTCAAAGGAGTAGTATATACACCATATAAAATAAACTAGGTTCATAACATTACAATATAACTCAATGAAATGAAATTGAGATGAAATACCTTTCCCCGTGTTTCCTTTTGGGTGAACATCCTTTAATGTATTTTATAATGGTTTTAAGAATTTTATTAAATTATAACATAACCATAATCATATTTATAATATCATATAAGATTCTTTTATAATATCTTATTACCCATCTATTAACGATATTTTTTTATTTTCATGGTTTCGGGTAAAAACTGCTTTGTTTTTTGAGTATGTTTTGACTTGTTATTTTTTTGTTCTTATTTGTTCGATCATGATTTAATCATATAAAAAATTTAAATTATTATTTAATTATCATATATATATTATTTTTATACTTATTTATAGTAATCAATAATATTTGGATATTGGAAATGAAATGAACCATTCATGGAGATGGTAGGCTGTGCATACACATGAACGCTACTTCCATTTATTTATCTCATTTAAAAAACTGAAAATTAAATGATATATATATATATATATTATAATTAAAATATCATATTTATATCATATATTTCACATATTTTTATTAAAAACATTCTGAATACATTCCATGTAAAGTGTGAATGAATCACATCGCTTTGAGGATATGATTGTAGTCCACACATGAACAAATGATGTTATTGTATTCCCAAAAAATGGAAGGCATGAAGGTATGGTTATATAAAAAAGTTATATAAGAATAAATACATCATAAATACTATATATATCATATATAAAATATAAAACCATCATTATTTCCAATCTTGAAAGGTGTTAAATGGAAGAATGAACGACATCAGTTCACGGGGCGGTAGTCCACCGTACACACGAACGATGAATGCATATCATTTTATGGATGTGTGTGAAAGTGTAGGTCACACTATTAGTATAAAAACATATAAGTTTATTTAATATAGTAAGGTTATAATATAATAATGTCATAAAAATAATTGAAGTGGTGGATAAGTAAATGAAACAAAAGTGATCGTTAAAGAACACTACCTCTTATTCGAGTAACTCGTTTTGGTTTATACTGAAAGTATTCCTTGGATTTATTTCCTCCCAATGTGAGGATTATGGGATCAGGGTAATGATTTTGGGATATTATTTTATAGGGTTTTTATGATCCAAATATCTTGATAGGTGTGAATAATTGGGAGGGGTGAGTGCCTTTTTATAGTGGAGGATGAGTGACATTCTTGTAAATATAAAAATAAAAACACTATTGAGAGGTCTCCCTTACATCATGTGGCTTTAATAATGAAACCATTTTAATAAAAGGGATTATATTTTAGATATATTTCCATTCAATTGGTTTTTTACATGTGTATAGGTCATTTTGGACCTTAAGTTTAAGGTCTAGTCCCTTATTAAGATTAATGTTACCTTAATCATTGTAATTAATTTTAATTACTTTCACAAATATTTTTGGTCAAAAACTATGTTTAACTTAATATAAATTATAAATTATTATGATTATAAATATTAAACTCATTTTCCAAATTCAAATAATTGAATTGGTAGAATTTAATTTAAATTTAATCCTACAGATGGGATAACAAAGCGGGGGTTTAAAGTAAAAATGTTCAAAAGTTTGAAATGTTTTTATATCCAATTTCAATGTGAAATTTATTAAAATGAACTAAATTTAATTAATTTATGTATATTTTAAATAAATATAATTTAAAAAAAATTATAATATATATTTTAAATATATAAATAAATTAGATGAAAAATCAATTTTCAATTAAAATTCAGTATTTTTCACTATTCATCAAAAAATGAAACTTTGCAGAAAAATTCCAAAAATTTACCCTAATATAATTTTAACATTATTATTTTAAAAATAAAGTTTATTTTTATAATTGAAACTTATAAAATTGGAAAAATTTGGTTTTAAAACTGACACGCCATTAAAAGACGACAAAATTTCCCTTAGAAAAATTTATGTTTTAATGCGTAAAATTGGGTTTTATCTTATCTTATGCCTAAAAAATATATTGTTTGAATGTAAAAAATATTTTATGGATAATATAATATATATATTTCATTAATATAATTCATTAATAACAATCAATTTATTTATTTTGGATAAAATGCCTTTGTGAGCATAAAAACATTTACTTTATGGGTGATTAGTTTTTTTTATTAATTTATAATTAATTGGTAACCAATAAATTAATTTTATATTTTTTTAAACCATATATTTTCATAATTTATTTAATAATATTCACAAACTATAATTTAACACATAGGTTATATCTAATGATATTAAATAATAATATTTTAATAATATATTGCTGCTTGGTAAAATTCGGTCTTACGTGCAACGCAAGCTATCGAAGAAAGTATTTGTTGCGTGAAATGAAAGATAATTTAGTATTTCATAAAGTCTCGATAGGTTATATTCCATTCTATAGTTGGTGTTGCGTGTCATGCATGTTATCGAATAAAATTTACTCTTTTAGAATTTTTGGTATGTTACAACTGAGTTCATACGGGTGAAAGGATGAGTTTATAAAGTTATATCACTATTAAATATAATTTTTTGGAGGTTAGTTTAGTTATAAAGATACTGGAGGTAACCTTTGGTGATGTGTATGGTGGATCTCACTTTTAAAATGGTAATGTAACCTAGAAAACTGGCAGGGTTTGACTATAAATATTTTGGCAGGGTCACTTGACAAATGGATTTGGTATTTTGAATTATTTACATTTTTTATCTCAGTTAGTGTTCTAGTATTTATGAAACTTATAACTTAGGGTTTCCCTTCTTCTTAAGTTTATAATAAAAGTAGCAATGTTTCTCCCATGGTGTAATGAAACTCCCAAACCTCATTAACTATTGCGTTTTCCTTCTATGTGTGCATGTTTTTCTTGATTATTCTATTCCAAAAAGATATATATGTATTGAGTGTGGTTATTTTGGGAATGAATAGGGCAACTAATTTTATTAGTTCTAGATATACTTTCACTATATTTTATATGTTTCATAAATTTTTCTACATTTGAAGTTTCATAAATTTCCTTCAGGATCATGGTGTTTGGGTGCAATAGTTTCCACTTAACCACTAATCTATTCACCCTCACCTATAAAATATCTTGATACTATCATACCTTACCATATCCAAATTCAACAACCACATACCATAATGTCATTCCATAACCACATATCACGACCTCATGCCACAACCATATACTACATTATCATACCACAACTAAGTCCACAACATACCACAAACACTACCATTTCCATATAACCATACTATAACTGAAAGGAAGATCGAGATAAGGGTAGTATCTTTCAATATGTATCACCCACATCCTAGATTGGGGGTGGGGTCATTTGGTACCCAAAACATCATATACACATCAGATGAGTTTCTTAACTTGGATAATGGTGTGTAATAAATAACAAAAATTATCATGATATGTAATATATCTCAAAATCCCAAAATATGGTTCACATCCCATTAAACTATCCTTATAATAATTTCCCATAACCCAAATAACTACCACCATAACTACTGATGACACTTCTAACTGTACAATAATAATACATCAACTATTTAATTCAGTAATAAAATTCTTTCCACTTCTTAACTATTTATATATTTACATAATTTATTTTCCACATTACATAATTTAATTTACCACTTCTTATTAACTTATTTTATACCACATATTTACATCTATTTGACCAAATTAGCATTAATTACAACAATTAAAATTTCACATAAACCTCCTTCTACTTCCCTCATAATTCATCAATTGTATCAATTTATTATTTTAAATTTAATTTACCTAATATTTTATTATAATCATATAAATTAATTAATTTATCACTTAATTTAATCATATTATTATCAATATATTCCCATACCTATTCATTTTTCAATTCATTCATTCATTTCATCATATTTTTACATCCCATGAAACTATAATATTATTTCTACAACAACCTCGCTATGTCATTACAACAAAAACTGTAGTAAAACCTCTTCCAATACCATATTTATATAATTTTAAAAATACCACATGTTATTTATCCTCAAAATACTAAAAAAATACAATTCCCATTACTTTACCTCATCTTTATCATATTACCACTACATGATCAACACAATTACACCTCCTCAACATCAAACCACTTTAATATATACTAAATGATACTGCACTCTCATGAAAATCACATGCCTTAATAATTATAAAAATTTTAAACAATAAAACACGCACATATATATAGACTACAACCCACATACCTCCTCAGTTAAATTTAATTCTAATTATTAAATTAGTCCAATCTCTAAAATAAGGACTAAATAATGATAAAACCTTATCAACAAAAATATAATAAATATGGAGAATATAAATCACCTATATTGAAAAAAGCTCAAAACAACCATAAAACTGAGGATAGATAGATTTCGAGGATCAATATTCCATGGTCCCACAATAATCCTCAATAAAACATAATACCCATACATCAAACATTAATCCTCTATAATAGAAACACATAAAATGCTTATATAAATATCTAAAAGATATATATAAGGCCCCAACCTTAAACCTTACTTAATCTTGAGTTATTACAAGATTACACATTGAGGATCTTTTCAGGTTTAGAGTTTTAGAGAATTAGAACATAAAACTTGCATTACATTCCACATATAAACAAAGTGGTTACATAAATATAGTATTCATTTTTCCCATCAATGGAAACATATTTAAAATAAGACATGGATTCATTCTTGACACTTCCTTGACACTATCATCATATCGTGTACCTTTCCCTTGACCTGTGAAAAACATTTCAAAAAAACTTTGGATGAGCATAAAAAGCTCAGTATGGGTTATAAAAATATGGAAAGGAAACATAAGTTCATATATACATAAGAATGAAATCATACTTTACCCATAAAACATAAGCACTTTAACATACCTCATCAAATCATGAATAAATCATCGAAATCATAAGACATAAAGGTAACTTGAGGCATTCATAACATTCTTACGTAGGGAGTAACCCTCTTGGTTACGTTTGGAATACCCATCACAGTATATTCCCTAAATCTCTTCAGATAAACCTTAATGTTTAACTCCTTCACGTTACCCAATGCATTGGAGAGCTATATCGGGCTCACCCGCCCTTAGTTTATCATGGAACCACCCGTCTTCATAATAATGCCCAAAAACCTCAACATAATCGTATCACATAAAAAATGAATAAAGGAAACATAACATTTCCACCTTTCAATCACAAGATATCAATACAACACATTTATATAAAAACATTATGAAAACAATTTTCAATACCAAAACAAAAGAAAAGTAAAACATGGTATTTATTTTTCTTTTAAATAAAAGGTATGGCTTGTAGAGGAAGCCGAAACTCAAATAATGGTCATAGTGGCGGAGAAGTCGTTGTCGCCGCATACGTACGACAAAAACATTCCCTTTTGTCATTTAGTAAACACTTTGTATAAAAAATATTCCTTTCGAATAAATTTAAAAGTCAAAGGGGTTTATACACCGTATCAAAAAAGGTTGTGTATAAAACAAAATACGCCTCAATGAAAGGAGATTGAGACGAAGTCCCATACCTCGGGTCCGACTTGACTCGGTCGTTATTTAATCTCTTGAATAATAATCTTGAGTTAATTTATACTTGTTTAAGAACCTTTTTCAAGTTCATTATTCCTTTTATATCACTTATTTCCATGTCATGAACACTATGTAATTATTTAAGTTAATAACGGTCATTTTAACGATCATTGGTACTTGAGTCAAAAATAAACCCTTTATAATTACAAGTTGTTCATGTATCCATTATATCCAGAATTATAATCATGATTTATATATCATATATATCATATATATCCAGTATATACATGCATTTATAATATTACATAATCATTTAGAGGTAAGAAATGAAATGCACCGTTCATGGAGACGGTAAGTCGTACGTACGCATGAACGCTACTTTCATTTGTATTTTGTATTTTATAGAATATAATAATAATTATATAAAGGTATATTATAATTCTAGTGTAATATAATATATAATAGCATAAATCCATCCTTTATACGTCCCACATATGGTATTTAACGAATCAAATCACTTTGAGGGGGCGGTAGTCCGCACTTCCTTAAATGAAGATATCGCGTTTACCCATTATGGGAACCATAAAGGTATGCACAAAATGAAAAATACAGAAGATTAAGGAAAAAATAAACATATTATATATCATATATAAATATAGTTTCATATTAATGGCCACCTTTGAAGGTGTTAAAATAATGTTGAACAATCATCGTTTCGGGAGGCAGAAATTCGCCATCCACGGAAACAGTATGTTCTTTAACCATTAGATGTAGGCGTGTGTAAGTGTAGCTCGAATCATTATTATAAAAACATCCTAGTATATTGAAGATACTGGAGTTGTTACAAAATAAATGAATAAAAAGATTTTAGGGGGTTGGAGAAGTAAAATAAAACAAAAGGACTCAAGTGAAGACATTACCTTAAAATCAGGTAACTCCCATTGGTTTGAGCTCAAAGGCTTCCTTGGGAAGACTTCTGCCCAAAGTGAGGCTTCAAGGAGTAAGAGAGGGATGTTTAGAGACAAAATGGGTAGGGGTTGGCCGAGACAAAGGCTTTGGAAGTGTGGGTAAGGAGGTAGATGTGGGGGCCTTTTATAAGAGGAGAGGAGGGGCACTCTTGGAAAGTAAAGAAATGTTACTTTATTTTAAAATGAGTTTCAGATTCAAAAGGCCCCACATTGATATATTCGAGGGTAAGGTGATAAGGGTTATAAATCCACCCATCCAATAGGTTTTGGACATGTTTAGGTCATATATTTTACATTATCTTTTCATTTTATTTAAATCCTTTATTAATGAGGTAATCACTGCATCATCATGATGTCATAAATAATTTAATTTATTTAAAATCTAAAAATTATAAAAAAAATACTATGATGTAGAAAATATTTTTATATTTAAAATGAATATTTATAGTCCAAAAGATCATTTATTTAGACAAAATTAAAAATATTTTACTTAGGTGATACATTCTTTGTTACATTTAACATTATTTAAAAATAAAAAGATAAAAAATCACTTTCTCACAAAAGTGACTCCATGGGGCCCCCAAGTTTGGTACAAGGCATCCCATGGTAGGCCATGAGACAACCAGTAGCCTTAGGACACATGTTGTGGTCATTTTTTATTATTATGATATTATCTTATTATCTTTAACTACCCGATTACTCATTAATCAAGATAATTAAAGATAATTACCGTCGTTACTATTCATAATGTCCAAAAACAAAAGAATCTTAATTACATAATTTGGAACTTCTGATCCCAAATATGTAATTCATTTTACCAAATTCCAAACACATAAATTGCAATAATTAATTTAAAAAGACTTCCAGTTGTCAAAACAAATAGCGGGTTTTTTAGAAATAATATTTATGAAAAGTTTGGCATTAGTTTATGCCCAATTCCAAAGTAAAATTAATCCTAATGACCAAAATTGGATTAAATGGTAAAAATATATTCATATTACACTTTAAGACCAATTAAAAAGATAATATAACCATATAATTAAATTAAATGAAAAAGCAGTTTTGATGTAAAATGCAGTATTTTTCACTATTCATTAAAAGAATGAACATTGTCAGAAAAATACCAAAAATTTATCCAATGTAAATTTCAATGTCCCAATAATAAATAATATGTTTATTTTGACAAATAGAGATGGTAAAATTGTCAAAAGTTTGTTTTAAAATGGGTTTGCCATCAAAAGGCAGTAAAACAATCTTTTAAGAATATTAGTGTATTCCATGCATAAGATTGGATTTATTCTCATTTTAAGCCTCTAAAACACTATCTAAATCATTAATAGACATAGATAAAAATATATATTATTCATTACTTACTTGGGATGTTACATCCTTCCCCCCTTTAGAAAATTGCGTCCCCGCAATTTATTTACTTATCGAATAAATGAGGGTACTTATCCCTCATTGCATTTTCAGATTCCCATGTTGCCTCTTCCATCATGTGGTTTTTCCAAAAAACCTTTACCTGATTAATCACCTTATTCCGTAACACTTGCTCCCTTTGGTCAATAATCTGGACCGGTTGTTCCTCATAAGATAGGTTCTCTTCCAGCTGAACTACCTCTGGACTCAAAACATGAGATGGATCTGACATATACTTTCTCAACATCGAAACATGAAAAACATTGTGTACCTGAGATAAAATCGGAGGTAAAGCCACTTGGTAAGAAACTGATCCAACTCTCTCCAGAATTTCATATGGTCCAATGAAACTTGGACTCATCTTTCCTTTCTTACCAAATCACATCACACTTTTCCATGGTGATACTTTGAGAAAAACATGATCACCTACCTCAAAAGATAGATCCTTCCTCCTATTGTCTGCATAACTCTTCTACCTACTCTGAGCTGTTCTCATGTGTTTCTGAATCAACTGAACTTTTTATGCCATATCTTCTACCAATTCCGGTCCCATCAACTTCCTTTCACCCACTTGATCCCAAAAAGCTGGAGTTTGACACTGCTTCCCATATAATTCCTGAAATGGTGCCATCTGTATACTGGAATAAAAACTGTTATTATATGAAAACTCAACCAAAGAAAGATGTTGGTCCCAACTTCCCTGATAATCCATAGAGCAAGAACGTATCATATCCTCCAATGTATGAATTGTTCTTTCTGACTGCCCATATGATTGAGGATGAAATGCAGTACTAAAATTTAATTCAGTACCCAACAACTTCTGAAGGCCCTTCAAAAAGTTAGAAGTAAACATGGGATCGAAATCAGATACAATGGAGAGAGGAACTCTATGTAACCTGACTATCTCTTTAAGATACAAACGAGAAAGTTGATCTAGAGAGAAAGTATCTCGTATAGCAAGGAAATGAGAAGATTTAGTCAAGCGATCAACAATAACCCAGATTGCATTATTACCTCGAGATGTCTTCGGTAATCCCACAACAAAGTCCATGGATATATTCTCCCCTTTCCACTATGGAACTGGTAAAGGCCGAAGCATCCCTTTCGGTAACTGCCGCTCTGCTTTAACTTGCTGACAAGTCAAACACTTCACAGTAAAATCAGCAATATCTCTTTTCATTCCATCCCACCAATAATACTCCCGTAGATCTCTGTACATCTTAGTACTGCCAGGATGAACTGAAAACGGAGAACTATGAGCTTCACATAACAACTCTCTCTTCAACTGTGAATCACAAGGCACACACAATCTCTTCCCAAATCTCAAAACGCAATCATTATCAATGTTGAATTCAGGCAACTTACCTTTCTGAACCATCTCTACCTTTTTCTGCAACTCACTGTCTTGATTCTGTGCTTGCTTGATTCTATCTAATAGAGAATATTTCACTGATACCTGAAATAAAACAGAAGGACATCCTACACCAACAACTTCTATGCCAAAGTTCATCAAATCCTTAACCAAAGGATCATGTTCCAAACGCAACATTGTTAATGAAGCATTACTTTTTCGACTCAAAGAATCAGCCACTTTATTTTCTTTTCCCGGATGGTAATGAATTGTAAAATCATAATCCTTGATTAATTCTAGCAATCTCCTTTGTCTCATGTTCAATTCTTTCTGAGTGAATATATACTTTAAACTTTTGTGATCAGTATATATTTCACACTTTACTCCATACAAATGATGCCTCCAAATTTTTAAAGCGAAAACAACAGCAGCTAATTCCAAATCATGTATAGGGTAATTTACCTCATGAGTTTTCAACAAACGTGAAGCATAAGCAATTACCTGATCATTCTGCATTAGGACACAACCAAGTCCTTTCAATGAAGCATCACTGTATATAACAAACTCACCATTCCTGGAAGGTAGTGCCAAAACTGGAGCATTCACCAATCTTCTTTTTAGTTCCTGAAAACAATCATCACATTCTTTTTTCCAGATAAACTTAACACCCTTCAGAGTTAGCTTAGTCATTGGACTAGATAACCGTGAAAAATTTCTAACAAACCTTCGGTAATAGCCTGCCAAACCAAGGAAACTACGAATCTCAGTTACATTTGTGGGTCTTGGCCATTCTTCAACAACCTTTGTTTTTGCAGGATCAACAGTTATCCCATCTTTAGAAACAATATGACCAAGGAAAGAAATTTGTTGTAACCAAAACTCACACTTGCTGAATTTTCCATACAATTTTTTTTCTTTCAAAGTTTTCAAAATAACCCTTAAATGTATTTCATGCTCTTCTTTACTTTTAGAAAACACCAAAATATCATCGATGAAAACAACCACAAACTTATCCAAGAACTCATGGAAAATTCTATTCATTAAGTCCATGAATACAGCAGGTTCATTGGTTAGCCCAAAAGGCATTAATACAAATTCACAATGGCCATATCTTGTACGAAACACAGTCTTCAGAATATCTGCTTCCTTTACCTTCAGCTGATGGTACCCCGATCTCAGGTTAATCTTTGAAAAAAACTGAGCTCCCTAGAGCTGATCAAACAAATCATCGATATGAGGCAAAGGATATTTGTTCTTAACAGTGATGTTATTCAAGGCTCTATAATCAATGCAAAGTCTCATAGAACCATCTTTCTTTTTAACAAAAAAAACAATAACACCCCATGGTGATGTGCTATGTCGAATGAAACCTTTCTCTAATAAATCTTGCAATTGCTCCTTCAACTCTAAAAGTTCAATTTGAGCCATTCGATAAGGGGGTTTTAAAATTGGCTTAGCATCAGGAACTAAGTCAACAGTAAACTCAACTTCCTGATCTGGTATTATTCTAGGTAACTCATCAGGAAAAACACCAGGATACTCATTTACCACTGGCACATCATTAATCTGAACAGTTCCTTTATTTTCAATGATGTGTGCAAGGTAACATTCATTTCCATCTTTTACAAGTTTCTCGGCCTCTTGATATGTTATCAACAGTAAGGGTTCATTCTTATACACAAACTGAAAGTCTTTCTGAAAAGAAACTTATTTATCTCTACAGTCAATCTTAGCATGGTTAATAGAGAGCCAATCTATACCCAGGATAACATCAAACTCTACTAGAGGTAGAACAATAAGGTTTGCAAGTAGGTTCTTTCCACAGATAAGGATAAGAAGATTCTTATAAATTCTTTTTGCCTCAACATTTCCCCCAGGTGTTTTTACCACAATTTTAGGAGTCATTTCTTGAGATGGTATTCCCATTTTCCTAGAAAAGGTTTCAGAGATGAAAGAATGTGTAGACCCCGAATCAAACAACACACTGACATAATCTGAAAAAACAAACAAAGTACCTGATACAACTTCATTTGTCAGCCCTACATCCGCTGAAGTAGTTGCAAAGGGTTTCACCACCCCTTTCTGCTTGTAGTCTAACTGATTCCCATCACTCAAGCTCTTTGTCGGACACTCGTTTGCATAGTGACCCATCTCATTGCACTTAAAACATTTCACTAACTGTAAATCAAATTTGGTCTTACCATCACCTTGATCTTTTTCAGTGAAATCAAGAGCCTTATGTCCCATCTTACCACATCGGTAGCACTTTCCAAAATTCAAAAGACATTCCCCAGCATGCCTTTTCCCAAATTTATCACAAACTAGAAACTTAGATTTCTTACCATCAGACTTTTTTAAAGAATTCTTCCCTTTCTCCTGCCACCTCAGTCTCTTCTTTTGTTGGTTGTTATAGAACACTTGATCATCAGAAAACTCCATTTAAACCTTCTCAGCACATCAAACAAGCTTTTCATAACTTTTGAACTCACGAGAAGCCAATGCCCTTCGATATTTTGGCTTTAATCCTGAGTAAAAACGATTGATTTTACTATCAAGGTCTCAGATAAAATTTGGAGCATACCTTGCCAATCGAGTGAACCTTTCTTCATAGGTAGCCAATGAGTCTTCCTCTTGCCTCAATTCCAAGAATTGTTTTTCCATCCTAATTCGAACAGCCTTAGGAAAATACTTTTCAAGAAACATACCTTTGAATTCATCCCAGTCGAGAGCATCAATCTCATCAGCGTCCCTGATATTTTTAACCATCGACCACCACTGATCTGCTTCACCCTCCAAACGGTAAATAGCAAGACTAACCTTTTGATTGTCTGAACACCCCATGACATCAAAAATCTTCTCTAGTGCTTTAATCCACCCTTCATCTAGCACAAGGTCAGATGATCCTCTGAATGATGGGGGATGTTGCCTCATGAAATGTTCCACCACTGACATGTTCCTCTGCAGTTGATCTGGCTGATCTCATGCATGGATACCACCACCATTTATCGCTTGAGTCAACTATTCCATTACTGCAACAAAATGTTCAGTTCCAATTCTGACCATCTCAGTATGCTGATTCGGAAGGTTATTTCCTTCTGTATGCCTTCATAGCACTGCTTCCCTATTTCCTCTGCGAAAAACCATTCTGAACAAACATGTATTAGATGAAGCAACATGGTAATCTTCAAATGATATATCATTCCAATTTGACCATAAAAAAAATATTTTTGGATAATCATTTAATATAATTCTAACTCCTAAAGTTATCTAAACCGACCTTTGATACCAACTATAAGGCCCCAGCCTTAAACCTTACTTAATCTTGAGTTATTACAAGATTACACATTGAGGATCTTTTCAGGTTTAGAGTTTTAGAGAATTAGAACATAAAACTTTCATTACATTCCACATATAAACAAAGTGGTTACATAAAGATAGTATTCATTTTTCCCATCAATGGAAACATATTTAAAATAAGACATGGATTTATTCTTGACACTTCCTTGACACTATCATCATATCGTGTACCTTTCCCTTTACCTGTGAAAAACATTTCAAAAAAACTTGGGATGAGCATAAAAATCTCAGTATGGTTTATAAAAATATGGAAAGGAAACATAAGTTCATATATACACAAGAATGAAATCATACTTTACTCATAAAACATAATCACTTTAACATACCTCATCAAATCATGAATAAATCATAGAAATCATAAGACATAAAGGTAACTTGAGGCATTCATAACATTCTTACGTAGGGAGTAACCCTCTAGGTTACGTTTGGAATACCCATCACAGTATATTCCCTAAATCTCTTCGGAGAAACCTTAACGTTTCACTCCTTCGCGTTACCCAATGCATTGGAGAGCTATATCGGGCTCACCCACCCTTAGTTTATCACGGAACCACCCGTCTTCATAATAATGCCCAATAACCTCAACATAATCGTATCACATAAAACATGCATAAAGGAAACATAACATTTCCACCTTTCAATCACAAGATATAAATACAACACATTGATATAAAAACATTATGAAAACCATTTTCAATACCCAAAAAAAGAAAAGTAAAACATGGTATTTATTTTTCTTTTAAATAAAAGGTATGGCTTGTAGAGGAATCCAAAACTCAAATAATGGTCATGGTGGCGGAGAAGTAGTTTTCGCCGCATACGTACGACAAAAACATTCCCTTTTGTCATTTAGTAAACTCTTTGTATAAAAAATATTCCTTTTGAATAAACGTAAAAGTAAAAGGGGTTTATACACTGTATCAAAGAAGGTTGTGTATAAAACAAAATACTCCTCAATAAAAGGAGATTGAGACGAAGTCCCATACCTCGGGTCGGACTTGACTCGGTCATTCTTTAATCTTCTGAATAATAAACTTGAGTTAATTTATACTTGTTTAAGAACCTTTTTCAAGTTCATTATTCCTTTTATATCACTTATTGCCATGTCATGAACACTATGTAATTATTTAAGTTAATAACGGTCATTTTAACGATCATTGGTACTTGAGTAAAAAATAAACCCTTTATAATTACAAGTTTTTCATGTATCCCTTATATCCAGAATTATAATCATGATGTATATATCATATATATCATATATATCCAGTATATACATGCATTTATAATATTACATAATCATTTAGAGGTAATAAATGAAATGCACCGTTCATGGAGACGGTAAGCCGTACGTACGCATGAACGCTACTTTCATTTCTATTTTGTATTTTATACAATGGAATCATAATGATATAAAGGTATATTATAATTCCAGTGTAATATAATATATAATATCATAACTCCATCCTTTATACGTCCCACATATGGTATTTAATGAATCAAATCACTTTGAGGGGGCGGTAGTCCGCACTTCCTTAAATGAAGATATCGCGTTTACCCATAATGGGAACCATAAAGGTATGCCCAAAATGAAAAATACATAAGATTAAGGAAAACATAAACATATTATATATCATATATAAATATAGTGTCATCTTAATGTCCACCTTTGATTGTGTTAAAATAATGTTGAACAATCATCGTTTCGGGAGGCAGAAATTTGCCATCCACGGAAACAGTATGTTCTTTAACCATTAGATGTAGGTGTGTGTAAGTGTAGCTCGAATCCTTCTTATAAAAACATCCTAGTATATTTAATATACTGGAGTTGTTACAAAAGAAATGAATAAAAAGAGTTTAGGGGGTTGGTGAAGTAAAATAAAACAAAAGTACTCAAGTGAAGACATTACCTTAAAATCGGGTAACTCCCTTTGGTTTGAGATCAAAGGCTTCCTTGGGAAGACTTCTGCCCAAAGTGAGGCTTCAAGGAGTAAGAGAGGGATGTGGAGAGACAAAATGGGTAGGGGTTGGCCGAGCCAAAGGCTTTGGAAGTGTGGGTAAGGAGGTAGAGGTGGGGGCCTTTTATAAGAGGAGAGGAGGGGCACTCTTGGAAAGTAAAGAAATGTTACTTTATTTTAAAATGAGTTTCGGATTCAAAAGGTCCCACATTGATATAATTAGAGGGTAAGGTGATAAGGGTTCTAAATACACCCATAAAATAGGTTTTGGACATGTTTAGGTCATATATTTTACATTATCTTTTCATTTTATTTAAATCCTTTATTAATGAGGTAATCACTGCATCATCATGATGTCATAAATAATTTAATTTATTTAAAGTCTAAAAATTATAAAAAAAATACTATGATGTATAAAAGCTTTTTATCTTTCCAATTACTATTTATAGTCCAAAATATCATTTATTTAGACAAAATTAAAAATATTTTACTTAGGTGATACATTCTTTGTTACATTTAACATTCTTTAAAAATAAAAAGATAAAAAGTCACTTTCTCACAAAAGTGACTCAATGGGGCCCCCAAGTTTGGCACAAGGCATCCCATGGTCGGCCATGAGACAACCAGTAGCCTTAGGACACATTTTGTGGTCATTTGTTATTATTATGATATTATCTTATTATCTTTAACTACCCGATTACTCATTAATCAAGATAATTAAAGATAATTACCGTCATTACTATTCATAATGTCCAAAAACAAAAGAGTCTTAATTACATAATTTGGACCTTATGATTAAAAATATGTAATCCATTTTACCAAATTCCAAACACATAAATTGCAATAATTAATTTAAAAAAACTTCCCGTTGTCAAAACAAATAGCGGGTTTTTTAGAAACAATATTTATGAAAAGTTTGGCATTAGTTTATGCCCAATTCAAAAGTGAAATTAATCCTAATGACCACCATTGGATTAAATGGTAAAAATATATTCAGATTACACTTTAAGACCAATTAAAAAGATAATCAAACCATATAATTAAATTAAATGAAAAAGTAGTTTTGATGTAAAATGCAGTATTTTTCACTATTCATTAAAAGAATGAACATTGTCAGAAAAATACCAAAAATTTATCCAATTTAAATTTCAATGTCCAAATAATAAATAATATGTTTATTTTTACAAATAGAGATTATAAAATTGTCAAAATTTTGTTTTAAAAAGGGTTTTCCATCAAAAGGAAGTAAAACAATCTTTTAAGAATATTAGTGTATTCCATGCATAAGATTGGATTTATTCTCATTTTAAGCCTCTAAAACACTATCTAAATCATTAATAGACATAGATAAAAATATATATTATTAATTACTTACTTATGATGTTACAATATAAGTTATAATATAAGAATAGAAAATGAGAAATAATGACACCTTTAATTACTAAGATTAAATCATAAACAGTTTGAAATACAAGGATCCAATGAGGCACTCAAAAATGAAATATTAGTCATCTAGGATTGTAAGTAGTTAGAGGGAAACCAATGAGAGAAAAAAGAGTTCCTAAATTTATTATTAAATATTTCTTGGGCCAAACCATGACATAGTGATCTAAACCATGTCATGGTTTGGGTAATCCAACAATGATCCAAAAACCATGAAATATTAAAACTTTAACTCCAAATTTTTTTATAACCAATTTATTACCAAAAAACCATCTTTGATCAAAACTATGTTTTGGTCGATAAACCATGATGTTTTTTCCATCATCTAAAAATTAAATCATCGAGATAACCATGATGAAATACTACACATAACACACCATTTTACCTGATAATTATGCCAACTATGATTGTTAGTGTAATCCCCAATATGAACATAGAATCTAAGAAACATACCTCTAAACCATGGCCTAAAAAATATCCATTTTGATACCAACCATTCCAAATCATGATCCAAAGAAAGACCATTTTTATATTGACCGCACTATAGTGAAAAAAACATGTTATAGTCCCATCCTAGAAATGAATAACCACAACTCCAACTCTCCCTTTCTAGAACTACAACTTGTATACCATGATAGAGGTCATAACCATGACGAAGTTAGAAATTCATGAAATAGTGAGAACTATTCTAAAATATGGTTTCATCTATAACTAAAATTTTCTACATAACTTCCAAAATTCATCTCTAAACTCATTTCCACTATATACAATAACTCAAAACTATAAAATATATTACCAATAAAATTTAGACCTCTATATTAGATACTTTTAAAATTATTTTCATCCTATATAATCAAAATAAAACCCATAAGAAAAAAAGCTCAAAAATTTGTTACTATATGAGATGCCTCTCAAATAACATTCTCATTATCTAGAAAGACACAAACATTTAATAAAAATAAAGGTCAACATCAACTACTTCAACTCATTATCAAATCTCAATTCGCTACAAAAATCATAGTTCAAAATATATTTGGTTACTAGGTTTGTATATGTGACTCACGTTCCTATGTATATTCCTCATAATCACTATGCCTATATAAATTTTACACTGATGGAATGAATCATCCTCACAACACCTTCTCACAAAAATCATAAATATTCATAGGAAAATATATAAATGTTTCATCCTCCTAAATATCTATCTCACCTAAATCAATTATATTTGATTCATCATGGAAATATATTTTAATTTGTAAAATGTGGATGATGTTGTGAGCTCAATCCATCTGAGTTGGTAGTTCCAACTGATCCACCACCTCATGAACGCACTCCAACACTTTGAAAAGTATAATAAATCACAAATAAAACCTAATTCCTCTACCAAACCCATTCTTCACATAATGAAAATAAACCTTTAATAATATACAATATCTAATCCTTAAACTCTATTTTCTCCTCCTCCTATCAACATGTGACTTATGATGGTCTTGAGTAACCTTCATTTGATCAAAAATCACATGCAATTTCTTGGTTATGATTTGGAACAAATACTATCCAATGATAACCAACTATTTAACTTATATCCATCATAATAGTGATATACAAAGTCTCACATACAATACCTCAAATTGTGTAATTCCATTTGAAGAATGTTAGTTTTTATTATAAAAAAACTTTAACAATGGAAAATTATACCCCTAGAATTTTATAAAGTCCATAATTATTGACTATAACATGTACTCTAATGTTTGGATTATCCAATTTTCCTATCTATCTATCTAAGGATGAAAATACTTTCTATGGAATAATTGAGATACAAATGAATAATTTTAAGTAAAATGAGGATCTAGATTTGAGATAATCTTCCTTAAAACTCCATGAAGCCTCACCACCTCCTTTATATAGATCCTTTACACTATATCCACTATACTCAGCTCCATGATCTCTAATAAATGAATTGAATTTATAGGTCAAACTATAATAACCCAAATGAAATAATATCATATTAAATATCTAGGTAAATTCTTTACAAAATCTATTAATACATCCTCTCATTTCTACTTAGTAACCTCTAAAGTTTCAATAAGCTAGAAAAAACATGATGATTGACTTTAGAAAAGACATAAAGACATGAAATATGCCACTCACTTCTTCATATCAAGCCACTATAACTTCTCCTTCAAGTAATAATACATCTTGAAAATACTAGGATTAATTTATAGATATGGGTTATGAAATTAATAAATAACTTCCTATAACTTCACCTATAAAATAATAGCTTCCCATGAAACAAAACTTGATGATACAAATCCTCTATCTATCCTTCAATTTAATCTCTTTGAATAATCAATATCTCTAAACTTCCAACAAAAAATATCCCAATTGAAACCTCTCTATTTTTTTAAATAGTGGAGAGTTCACCATCATATATTATAATTAAACTCTACCAATAACTTTTTATATATCCAAATTTAAGTCCAAAAGATCCTCTATCATCTTTCACTCATTCCTAGACTCATAGGTCACATTACTATGTGATTTCCTACTCAACTGATCAATCATCATATTAAATTTACCCATACTATAAGAGATGTTGAATCCATAGTCCTACAATAACTCCAATCATCTCCACTAATGAAAATTTTTATATTTCTAAGAGAATATATTCCAAAGCCTCTTATGATCAGTGAAGACCATAATATTATCTTGGATGAGATAATTCCACCAAAAATTAAAAGGAAAGACCACTGTTTCAAGCTCAATATCATGAGTTACATAATTATATTCACAAGGACATAAGTGTTGAGTTCTATATAATATCACCACTATATTATACATAAATGATCAACCTAGAATGAAATGATATGTGCCACAATAAACCTTGAACATGTATCCTTAATTTTTCAGGTGAAGTATATGAGAACTGATCAAATTCTCATTTAGACATTAAAAATCCACCTAGAATTGAGTTATCCAAATAAAATCTTGATCCTGCTTCATCAAAGATATCAAAGGTGTCATGATATGAGAGAAATTGAACCCAAATTTCCTATAATAGTCTGCATGAATAAGGAAATTATGCACCTACAAAACATTCTTGGGTACTTCATATATAATATCCACCAAAATCATCAAATTATCAATAAACATACCAAATTGAGATATAACATATCCAAGGAAATTAACCTCACACATACATAACATACACTTAGAAACAATTTCATACAACTAATGTCTCCTAATAATCTCTAACAAAACCATAAAATTATTAGAATTACCCTCCTCTATCCTCAAATACACCAAGAAATCATCAATTAAATCTATCATGAATTTGTTCATGATCTCATATAATGATGATTTCATCAATCCTATGAAGAATGCTAGTGAATTTTCATTTCCAAAGGGCATCACTATAAACTCAACATTTCTATAGTGAAACTTAAAGTTGGTATTCTGAATATATTCCTCATTTACTCTTATATGGTGACATCATAACCACAAATTAATCTTTAATAATCAAAAACCTCCCTTAAATTAATTAAAAAATTCATTAGTCCTTAAGAGTGGATAATGGTTCTTCACTGTTACCTAGTTTAATCTCTAATAATATATGAATTTCCACAAAACAATATCCTCCTTCTCCATGAACAACAGTGAATCTCCCTATATATATGAAATACTATAGATGAAACCTTTATTCAAAAAAAAATCATAAATATGAATTTGTAACTATATTAATTTCAAAGACACCATCTTATATGGAGACCTAGAAATTTGGTAAACTTAGGATTATACTTTCATACCAAAATTTATCTCATAGTGATGGGGTAGTGATATAACCTATTTTGAAAACACATCTAGGAAATTTTCCATAACTCTTGAAAAAACTTTAACACACACTACTTATATATTCAACATTAATCATACCAGTTGTGATGTGATAGGATCAAGGCATATGTAATCCTCATACAATATAACTTTCCAACAAACATTACACACCCCCTTATACATTAGATAAGGCCACTCACATTAAATAGAAATCAATGATATCCTCCATTAAATGAAAATAATCCATGTTAAGGATGGAATCGTATAGTTGTATCCATAATAATAAAAACTCTTTGATTAAATGATGTTTCCCTATCACCAAATCACACTACTAACACAACTCTACCAAACTAGAATGAAATCCTTCTAGAATAGATAATACCAAGGGCATATGAATTCTAATCAACTTAATTCATAGTGTCCAAAGTAAGTAAAATGCAATGAAGGAGTATGAATATCCTTTGTGGATTAAATAATTGATCGAGGTAAATATAAATATATTACACCTTTAAAGATCTTAGTTCTTCCTGGTGTTATAAATTCCATCATATATAAATGTCTACATCATGTACCACTCTTCATTTTCTCCCCTAATGTTTACCGCCACCTCATCCATACTCTACCAAAGTGATTTGAGGACAAGGAATATCTTGAGGCTATCCTTTTCCCACTCCATAATTATATAATAATCCAAATTCTTGAGGAATTAGATAGTGTTGATAAGATCTAGGAGATAGAAACTGATGAAACTATCAAGGTCTGTCCACAACCACACCACCAAATCCACACTGACCATTGAGAAATGTTTGGTACACATGTTTTTTATTTAAATTTTCACCACAAAAGAGTAAACCACACTAAAGTTATTATTATATTTATGATAATTTTCAACTCTAGAGAAATGTACGAAATAGGGATGGGAGTGACTTCTAACCAACTAAAACCTTGAATACCATTATAAGTAAGAAATTATTTCCATATCTATACTCATCATGAAAGTATTATGACTTCCATCTCATGGATAATCTATATGTTATAATATATTATCAATCACCACAAACTTTATTAGTAATATCCCCAAATACCCATATGACACTCAAATAATGTACACTGCTATCCCAAGGGTTCTCCCCAATCCTTAGGGGCTTGTAACTAGAACCACTAGTATCAATGTAAAGTTTTAGAAATGATTTCACCACTTTATTAGAAATATAATTCAAGAAAAGTATCTATGATAAATCCATAATAAATCATTTGTAATTCCAACATCCTATAAATAAAATGAAAACCAAATAGTTTATAGGAATAATTAACAAGAATAAGAACTTCTCATAACTCTCTTTATATGAATGAATATATAACTAAAAAAATATAAAAACCACAATATAAATACAAAAAAAATATTAAACTCAATTCAAACGGGGCCTAAGAGAAAATTTAGATCAAGAAGTATGGGCGAAGAGCTAAGAAAGACCTCTAACCACCTCTAATATCTCTAAATCCTAATTGGAAATTCATTCAGATTCTATAACAAAAAAAATGTTACACTAAGGTGATAAAACTACTTTTAGTACTTATATGTACATGAAAAGTAGTAAAATAGAGGCTGTATGTCCACAAAAGTGTTTATTCTATGTGTGATCATAACATACGCCTCATGAAACCACCAATGGTGTCTCAACATAAAAGTGATATAAAGAGTATATTCTTAGGAATGTTTACAAATTTAAATAAATATATAAGAAAATAGTTTGTGATTAATATATAAGACATAACTATAGGTCAACCACTAGTAAATTTAAATATCAATACTATATTTAGCTCATAAATCCCTATACTGAGAGTTTCTATACCTATCCTACCCACTTTGAGCCTTATCTTAGAATATGTGATTATAATATAGGTCCATACCCTACTTGAGGAAATACAAGTGCTTTTAAATAGACCACTTATACACATATGTTCTCACACATATGAGTATATGTGTATAAATAAGTCATGGTCTGATAAACCCATATTGGAAGTAATTAGTCCAAGCTAGTTAGGGTAATATTTTATCCCTTCCCAGGGAGTAGGGGAATGAGTATAATGTGATTGTGAATTATGATCTCATCCCACACTAATAATCCATATAAGTAGTCAGGGCATAGCACCCATCCTACGCGTGAAACCAATATTCCATAAAGAGGGTAACTTTTCAAGCTTATATGAAATAATATACCATATCCAAGCCATTTATATATTCTATATATGATGAAATAATTTTTTTAATGTAATGTTATAAACTATATCAACCAAAATCTCATTATAATTAAGATATAACATGAATGGAATAATAAAGTGATAATATGCTTAAATTATTAACCATGATCGACACATCCATCCATCACATCATATAAGCAATAAATTAACCAATATGGTATACAAGAATTGAAAAATAAGTAGACTATTCAAAGAATATGGTATAATATAGAAGAAATGAAAAATATTCTAGTGTCAAAGAAAGGGAACTATATGGGTATAACAAACCGAATATCACGACCCGTCCTCAGGGCCCGTGCCGTGACTACCCCAAGACCGCCTTCCATAGGCCAGGGGCTGGCGACTAGCACCAAGGCGTAAATACCGATAAACAGGGAAGGCATTGCCTTTGTAAAGAAAAAAAGCACCACAGAGTAAGAAAGCGGAAAAGTAAACACTAAGCAAAAACTGTAACAAGCTGTGCTGAAAGAAAAAGGGGCCGGAAATACAAGCCCAACTGTAAAGTACAACTGAAAGGAAAAACAACAACTGAAAAGAAAAGCCGCAGCGTCGAGCCGTCGTCTAAAAGTGCCACCTGAAGGGTGGGTACAGATAGCCTCCACTGCTCCTCGGGTCCACCTGACTTCTCCAAGTACGTCTCGCCCAGTGGTCCAGCTCCAGGTACCGTCCTGCTCCGCAAGCCTTCACTACGATCAGCGCTGTCCGTTGTCTGCAACCAACACAACGAAGTGCGGGCATAACCCATGCAGGGGTGAGTATAAGCTACTCAGTAGGGACCCCGAGACCCCCGAATGTCTCCCAGAATCCACAAAGGACAACTAAAAAGGAAAGATACAATCACGAAGTAACAACCGACACTGCTTAGGTATATGCCCATACATATACCTAAGTCATCAATTCCCGTTCGGCTCCAACATCTGAGCCCAAGCACAACCCAGTCCACACAGGAAAGCAAAACGTATACCCACACAGGATAACACAACACAATCTACAAAGGAGAGTAAACAGTAAATCCACACAGGATAGTTCAACACAATCCACAAAGGAGAGTAACAGTAAATCCACACAGGATAGTTCAACACAATCCACAAAGGAGAGTAACACAAGATTTAGCTCATGCAGGTATACTTCTTCGGATGACGATAAAGATGATCACTGATCCATCTAAGTCGTCGGACCCACAAAGGATCGATAGGTACTAACCCCCACAATGACCCACATAGGATCTATAGGTAACTAACCCCCGCAAAGACCCACACAGGATCACGCCCACACAGGACCTGTAGGCGCTGGCTCACACAGAACCGCTGAGCGCTGACCCACACAGGATCGGATCCACACAGGATCTGCAGCACTGATCCACGTAGGTTCGCTGAGTGCAGTAGTCGTCATAGTCCACTGAGGATCTCTGCACAGTCGTCGTCGCAGTCCACTGAGGATCTCTGCACAGTCGTCGGAGTCGCAGCCAACACTAGGGTTCCCGCACACAGCAAGCTCTTTCGGGAGGGTCCGCTCCACGAGCCTAGAGGCTGATAAATCAACTGACACAAAGTCTGAAGTTGATGTATCCAAAAGTTCCGTATCATCAACAGGAACTCAACGTCGCAGACGGTGCGTCAATCGGACGCCCGGTCTGAGAGATATTGGCCTTTTCGTCCCAGGGCCCGGTTGGTTTTTAAGGCAAAACCAACCCGACCGTACTCCACCTGCATCCAAACCTCGGGCGAAGTGATCCAAAAGGTCCGTCTCACTTAGAGGAATTCAACGAAGTCAACGGCACGTCAATCGGACGTCCGGAGCTCAAGATATGAGCGTTTCCGCTCCGAGGGCCCGGTTGGTTTCGTGTACGAACCAACCCGGCTGAACCCAAAGTAATCTGAAACCCTGTATGCGATATACCGAAATGACCGTCTCGATCCAAGGATCGCATTTCCGCTGACGGCGCGTCGTTCGGAGGCCTGTAGCTCAAGTTATGAGCGAAAGACCGAGAACAGTCCGAAGACGGGGGTCTGGGCCCGGGCCGACCCGGCCCGACCCCCCCTGGGTCGGCCGAACCGGTTCGACCCGACTCGGTCCAACCCGGATGGACCCGGTCTGGCCAGGCCAGGGCGCGGCCCGGCTCGGCCGGCCGGTCCAGCTCAGCTCGGCCGAGTGGCCGAGCAGCGCGACAGCCGCGGGGCGCCACCCCCGCGGGTTGAGGAAGCCGCGGCCCTCGAAGGGCCGCGCTGGAGTCAACGGATGCGGCTATGCTGCATCCCGTGCGTGAGAACCGGACCCGCGCGGCCGCGGGTCCGTTGGCCGCCGCCGCGCCGGCGACCCGCGCCGCCGGCAGCTTCCGCGGGCCACCGGAGTTGCTCCGGTGGTCCGTTTTCATTCCCATCTGCACCGTTGTTCCTCCCGGGTTCCGTTCTTCACTGCGGGATCATCAAAATGCCCTTGCATCACGTTTTGCCATCGCCCACCAAATCCGCACAACCACGAAGTACGGAGGAGGGTTGTCGGGCCATGTTCGTTGGGCCCGCACCCTCCGCGTTAGTTAATAACAACGGGAGAATTATTCAACACATGAAACAACAATTTTAATAAATTAAAATTGTTCATATGAATCCGGATCTTTAATTTCAAAGAAACGTTCACGGGAATATAAAATATTCACAACAACCCCTACCTTGTCAAGTCGTCACACGCGGGTTCTTCGCGGATTTGATCATCGCAGAAGGAGGGGATCGTCGCGTCGTCGCGGTATCCGGCGTTGCGTCGACGAACTCCGAGGTCCAAGAAACTAAAGATTTAATTTTAATAATTAAATCCATCTTGAGTTAAAATCCACAAAGGAATTTAAAGAATCGAAAACACTCACCTCAACGGATGATCGAAGGTTTTTGTCGTGGAGGAAGTAACATCGCCGAAGAACGTTGAGGGAGAGGAAACGTCAGCGTCGCGGAACATGACGTCGCGTCGTCAATTTCCACGGGTTTGGCATTCTTCGTCGGAGGCCGGCGTTCTTCGCGTTCTTCGCATTCTTCGTGTTCTTCGCGAAGAAGGGTGAAGGCACAAGAACTTCTGTCAAAAACCTCTCAAGGTGTAATCCTCCAAAAGTCGGTGTTGGTCTTATTTTTATTATTACGCCAACAAACGAATAAGAGGTAAGTAACGACCCATTAATTTGTAGAATTAATTCAACGAAAGAAACTGCCCATTTAATTCAATGAATAAAACCTCCCAATTAAATGGTGCGTTAAGAATTTAAGAAAACGCGTCAGTTGAATTTCATAATGACGGGTTTTCACGGGTGCGTTACTTAGCGGAAAAGAAACAGTGGGACTCATGTGGGCCCCACCTCAAAAATATCCTACCAAGAGGGTAGGATATTTTTGGATAGTACCCTATCCGTTTCAACTCAGTTTAAGTGGCTTTCAAGTGGCATCAAGTGGCTTAAGTGAAATAAAATAAAGTTTGTCGAACAATTTATTTTATTTCTTAACTTTAAGCCCAAAAATTAAAAACCACACCTGAGAAAACGTAACTCCGAAAGAGGCATTTATAAGAAAATACCGGCACTACGATTCCATCGGTGCCCTCGGAATTCGATTCCGGGCACCGGTTCAAAAGTTAGAAAAACCCGCTCGTCCGTTCACTGAACGTACCCGAGCCAAACTTCGGAAAATGATTCCGGGCACACCGGGCCTTGGAATCAGGTGCCGTCAGAAACTACGTTCTTGTAAAATTCCAAAGAAAATTAAGAAAAAAAATTTCCTTGAAATTTACGGGTCTCTACATTACTCCCACCTCAGGGCTTTACGTCCCCGTAAAGATACATCATAAACTAGGGAAACAAATGTGGGTACTGAGCATGCATCTGAGCCTCCCGCTCCCATGTGCTCTCCTGGAGGTTCCCGTGCTGCCATCTGATGCGCACAAGAGGAATCGATCACCCATGTAGGACCCGCTCCTGTTGATCCTTTATCTCCACCGGGACCTCCGCAAAAGTCACCCCATCATCAACGTCTAGCTCCCCATAGTCAATGATGTGCGTCGGGTCGTGCACGTATCTCCTCAGCTGAGATACGTGGAAGACGTCGTGCACCCGGTGCAACTGAGGTGGTAGATCCAGATGATAAGCCACCTCGCCAATCCTGCTGAGGACCTGGAAGGGTCCGATAAAGCGTGGAGACAACTTGCCACCTCGGCCAAATCTCCGCAAACCACGTCGAGGTGAGACACGCAAGAAGACATGGTCGCCATCCTCGAACTCTAATGGCCTCCACCTCCTGTCAGCATAAGACTTCTGCCGGCTCTGAGCTGTCCTCATCCGCTCCTGGATGACTTGGACCTTCTCTGTCGTGGCCCGGACCATCTCTGGTCCCACAAGTGCTGACTCCCTGGGGTTTGTCCAGCACAAAGGAGATCTGCAAGGTCTGCCGTACAACGCCTCGTATGGTGTCATCCCGATGGTGGAGTGGTAGTTTTTGTTGTACGCGAACTCCACCAAGGGTAGGTGGTCCTCCCAGCTGTGACCAAAGTCAAGGACACATGCGCGGAGCATGTCCTCGAGAGTCTGAATGGTCCTCTCCGTCTGACCATCCGTCTGCGGGTGAAAGGCGATGCTTAGACGTAGCTGCGTCCCGAACGCCTCCTGCAACCCCTTCCAAAGCCAGGAAGTAAAGCGAGCATCCCGATCGGAGACAATAAACGATGGCACACCGTGAATCCGTACAATCTCCTGAACGTAGAGACGCCCTAAGCTCTCCACTGAGCCCTGCTCTCTGATGGGTAAGAAGTGTGCCGACTTGGTGAGTCGGTCAATAATCACCCAAATGGAGTCATGACCTCTGGAAGTGCGTGGAAGTCCAGTCACGAAGTCCATAGATATGCCATCCCACTTCCACTCCGGGACCTCCAAGGGCTGTACCAAGCCTGCTGGTACCTGATGCTCTGCCTTCACCTACTGGCAGGTGAGGCACCGTGAAATGAACTCTGCCACAACCTTCTTCATGCCCGGCCACCAGTGCTGTCGTCTGAGGTCCTGGAACATCTTCGCCACTACAGGATGTACCTCCAAAGGAGAAGTGTGAAACTCTCTCAACACCTCCTATCGTAAAGCGACTGGTACCAAGGTACGTCCTCTGAAAAGGACGTCGTGCTCTGCTCCAAGGGAGAAACCATCAGGTGCCTGTCCTGAGGATATCTGTGCACGCCGCGTCTCACAGTCGGCGTCCCCACACTGTGCCTCTCTGACCCGCTGCAGTAGTGGAGGAGTGACTTTGAGAGACTGAAGGAAGGCTGCTCCATCTCTATCCATGAAGGATATCTGCAAGGCGGCTAGCTGCTCTGTCGCCTCCTCAAGTAGCTGAATGCCCGTCCTCCTACTGAGGGCATCGGCTACTACGTTCCCCTTCCCAGGAGTATAGACTATCTCAAAGTCATAGTACTGGAGGAACTCGATCCATCTCCGCTGTCTCAGGTTCAGTTCCTTCTGAGAGAAGATGTACCTGAGACTCTGGTGGTCAGAAAAGACTGTAAAGCGCTCGCCCATCAGATAGTTCCGCCAAGTCTTTAGTGCGAAGACCATTGCTGCTAACTCCAGGTCATGGGTAGCGTAGTTCTGCTCATGTGGCCTCAACTGACGTGATCCATAGGCAATCACGGCCCTCTCCTGCATCAGGACACACCCGAGTCCAGTCCCTGATGCATCACAGTAGACTATATATCCAACTCCCTCCTCAGGAAACCTCAAGATAGGTGCGCTGGTCAATCTCTGTCTCAGCTCCTGGAAGCTCTGCTGACATCTGTCTTACCACACAAAGGGTTTACCCTTATTCTTCAAAGCTGAGAGTGGTGCCACAACTCTGGAGAAGTCCGACACAAATCTCCGATAGTATCCGACTAGACCCAAGAAACTCCGCACCTCCGTCACGCTCCTGGGTGGATCCCAAGCTAGCACTACCTCGATCTTTGCGGGATCCACTGCAACTCCCACCTCAGAAATGACGTGCCCCAAGAAGTGGACCTCATGTAACCAGAACTGGAACTTCGAGAGTTTTCCATAAAGCTGGTGCTCTCGGAGTGTGTCTAGTACAACCCGCAAGTGGTAGGGGTGCTCCTCCTCCGTGGTCGAGTACACCAAAATGTCATCGATGAAGACCACGACAAATAGATCGAGGTATGGATGGAGGATCCTGTTCATGAGGCTCATGAACACTGCTGGAGCATTGGTTACTCCTAATGGCATAACCAAGAACTCATAGTGTCCATACCGACACCTGAAGACCGTCTTCTTCACGTCCTCGTCTCGAACTCTGAGCTGATGATAGCCTGACCTGAGATCTATCTTTGAGAACCACCGTGCTCCCTTGAGCTGATCAAAGAGGTAATCAATCCTCGGTAGAGGATAATTATTCCTCACTGTCACCTGGTTCAGGTGACGATAGTCAACACACAGTCGCAAGCTCCCGTCCGCCTTCTTGGCGAACAAAATTGGGGAAGCCCAGGGTGAAACACTGGGTCGGATGAACCCCTTGCCCTGCAAGTCCTCCAACTGTACCCATAGCTCTCGAAGCTCAGCGGGGTCCATCCGATATGCTGGAGGGGATATCGGGGCTGTCCCGGGGTATAGGTCAATATAAAAGTCTACCTCTCTGTGAGGAGGTAGCCCTGGAACGTCATCGGGAAAGACATCTGCGTACTGATCCACCACTGCAGGAAAACTAGGACTCCGCACGTCAACTGCTCCAAGGATGAGGCTAGACAACTGATGAGTGATGGGTTGTCCCCTCCTCTGCGAGAGTCCCTCCTGTGCTGCAAAGGCTCCCTTCTCACTGGTAAAGGTGAACCTGCTCCCGTCGGTGCGCACACATTGCACCTTGCGCCTAAAACAGTCAATCTGAGCATGGACTGTAGATAACCAATCCATGCCCAAGATGACGTCGTAAGGCCTCGATGCCGCTACAAGAAGATCCCAGCCGAAGCTCTCGCCTCCTAGAGTAAGATCACACTGCCGGCACCAGTGCGTAATCGTCGAGTCTGCTCCCGTAGGGGTCTCTAGCCGTAAGGATCGAGCCAACGGCTCTGTCGGAATCTCCGAGCTCCGAACAAGGGCAGCGGCTATGAAAGAGTGACTCGCTCCTGTGTCTATAAGAACTGCAGTAAGGGTGGAATAGACACATATCGTACCTCGAATCATCTCTGGCGCACCGTGGTTGTAGGCCTCCGCTGCCTGGAGCTGTGCCTGTCTCTGCCCGCCAGCTCCCTGTGGCCGGGGCGGACCTCCTGGTGGTGGTGGTGGAAAAGCCTCAAAGCGTCGCCCACCACCTGCTGCTCGGCCAGCTCCCCTGCCTCGTCCGCCTCCTCCCTGAGGACCGCCACGGTCGACGCTCTGCCTCTGCCTGGGTGGCCCCTCCACCGTCTGCTGCTCCTCGGTACGGCGGGTTGGGCAGTCACAAGCCATGTGGCCCTGCCCACCGCACGCGTAGCACTGCCTGCCTCTCGAAAGACTGGCTCTGCGCTGTGTGCCCCGCACTGCTGAGCCAGTGTCCTGAGGTTGTCTGCCGGAAGTTATGGTCTGCCTGGAACCCTGAGTCATCCTTTGGCTACCTGCTGCCGAAGACTCCGCTACCTGCCGCCCTGCGGTAGGTCTCGCTGCTGAAGTAGACTCAGCCAGAAAACTCTCGATCAGAAGGGCTCGCTCCAGTACTCCTGCCTGGGTCAGGATGCTGAGGGAGATCAGTGATGCCCTGATCTTGTGTCTCAAACCCTGATCAAAGGTCCGGGCCCAGAAGAAGGGGTCCCGTACCATGTCGGTCGAGTAGCGAGAAAGATCAGTAAACATTGCCGCGTACTGGGCGACCGTCAAGCTGCCCTGCTGCAGCTGAAGAAGCTCCTGAATGCGCACCGCACAGAGGGTGGCCGGGAAGAACTCTGAGCGGAAGAGGCTATCTAAGTCCGTCTAGATGAGAGAGGCCTCATCGTGCACCTGGAGTATCAAGCTCCACCATCGGCCCGCTGCTGTGTGCAGTAGGCTCGCCGCGAGGATCACCATGAAGTCTGCTGGTGTCCTCACTAGCCTGAAAACTCGAACGACCGCCTCCAGCCAGTCCTCGGTTGCCTGGGGGTCCGTCTCCCCATGAAACCTGGGTGGTCGCTGGCGCTGGAACTCGTGCAGAGCTCCGAGGTGACGTGCATCGTCAGCGGTCGGCGCTGGAAGCATCGGGGGCTCGACAGGTAAAGGTACCGCCGGTGCCTCTGCTGTCAACGGGCACTGTACCGAGGCCTCGTCGCTCGGCGGGCTGTCGTCGCGCTCTACTCTTGGAACCCTAGATGGCTACCGTCGTGGGGCCATCCTGAAAAGGAAACAAGTGCACCACAGTCAGAACAGTATACCTGGTGAGCTCACACAAGTAATCACAAAGAAAACTTGAAACACACATGCAATCAATGTTTTCGTGCATTAAGTCAGAAATCAGAAGTCAGGGTCCTGGTGTATGGATAAGTTGGCCGCCACACCAACATTGGACTCCCTGGACTGATAACCACACCCAATACACTAAACACTATTGCTTCACATAGAAGAAAAATCAGAGTCTGCGGTAGAACCGAACTCCTCTGATACCAATTTGTCATGACCCGTCCTCAGGGCCCGTGCCGTGACTACCCCAAGCCCGCCTTCCATAGGCCAGGGGCTGGCGACTAGCACCAAGGCGTAAATACCGATAAACAGGGAAGGCATTGACTTTGTAAATAAAACAATCACCACAGAGTAAGGAAGTGGAAAAGTAAACACCAAGAAAAAACTGTAACAAGATGTGCTGAAAGAAAAAGGGGCCGGAAATACAAGCCCAACTGTAAAGTACAACTGAAAGGAAAAACAACAACTGAAAAGAAAAGCTGCAGCGTCGAGCCGTCGTCTAGAAGTCCCACCTGAAGGGTGGGTACATATAGCCTCCACTGCTCCTCGGGTCCACCTGACCGCTCCAAGTACGTCTCGCCCAGTGGTCCACCTCCAGGTACTGTCCAGCTCCGCAAGCCTTCACTACGATCAACGTTGTCCGTCGTCTGCAACCAACACAACGAAGTGCGGGCATAGCCCGTGCAGGGGTGAGTATAAGCTACTCAGTAGGGACCCCGAGACCCCCGAAGGTCTCCCAGAATCCAAAAAGGACAACCACAAAGGAAAGATACAATCACAAAGTAACAACCGAAACTGCTTAGGTATATCCCATACATATACCTAAGTCATCAATTTCCGTTCGGCTCCAACATCCGAGCCCAAGCACAACCCAGTCCACACAGGAAAGCAAAACGTATACCCACACAGGATAGCATAACACAATCCACAAAGGAGAGTAAACAGTAAATCCACACAGGATAGTTCAACACAATCCACAAAGGAGAGTAACAGTAAATCCACACAGGATAGTTCAACACAATCCACAAAGGAGAGTAACACAAGATTCAGCTCACGCAGGTATACTTCTTCGGATAACGATAAAGATGATCACTGATCCATCTAAGTCATCGGACCCACAAAGGATAGATAGGTACTAACCCCCGCAATGACCCACATAGGATCGATAGGTAACTAACCCCCGCAAAGACCCACACAGGATCGGGCCCACACAGGACCTGTAGGCGCTGGTTCACACAGAACCGCTGAGCGCTGACCCACACAGGATCGGATCCACACAGGATCTGTAGCACTGATCCATGTAGGATCACTGAGTGCAGTAGTCGTCGCAGTCGACTGAGGATCTCTGCACAGTCGTCGTCGCAGTCCACTGAGGATCTCTGCACAATCGTCGTCGCAGTCCACTGAGGATCTCTGCACAGTAGTCGGATTCGCAGCCAGCACTAGGGTTCCCGCATACACCAAGATCGTTCGGGAGGGTCCACTCCACGAGCCGAGAGGCTGATACATCAACTGACACAAAGTTCGAAGTTGATGTATCCAAAAGTTCCGTATCGTCAACAGGAACTCAACGTCGTAGACGGCGCGTCAATCGGACGCCCGGTTTGAGAGATATTGGCTTTTTCGTCCCAGGGGCCCGGTTGGTTTTAAGGCAAAACCAACCCGACCGTACTCCACCTGCATCCAAATCTTGGGCAGAGTGAGCCAAAAGGTCCGTCTCACTTATAGGAATTCAACGAAGTCGACGACACATCAATCGGACGTCCGGAGCTCAAGATATGAGCGTTTCCGCTCCGAGGGCCCGGTTGGTTTCGTGTACGAACCAACCCGGCCGAACCCAAAGTAATCCGAAACCTTGAGTTCAATATACTAAAACGACCGACTCGATCCAAGGATCGCGTTGCCGCTGACGGAGCATCATTCGGAGGCCCGTAGCTCAAGTTATGAGCGAAAGACCAAGAACAGTCCGAAGATGGGGGTCTGGGCCCGAGCCGACCCGGCCTGACCCCCCCTGGGTCGGCCTAACCGGGTCGACCCGACCTGGTCCAACCTGGCTGGACCCGGTCCGGCCAGGCCAGGGCGCGGCCCGGCTTGGCCGGCCGGTCCAGCTCGGCTCGGCCGAGTGGCCGAGCAGCGCGGCAGCCGCGGGGCGCCGCCCCCGTGGGTTGAGGAAGCCGCGGCCCTCGAAGGGCCGTGCTAGAGTCAACAGACGTGGCTATGCCGTGTCCCGTGTGTGAGAACCGGACCCGCACAGCCGCGGGTCCGTTGGCCGGCGCCGCCTCCATCCGCCGGCGCCGCCGGCAGCTTCCGTGGGCCACCGGAGTTGCTCCGGTGGTCCGTTTTCCTTCCCGTCTGCGCCGTTGTTCCTCCCGGGTTCCGTTCGTCACTGTGGGATCATCAAAACGCCCTTCAGTCACATTTTGCCATCGCCTGCCAAATCCTCACAACCACGAAGAACGACGGAGGGTTGTCGGGCCGTGTTCGTTGGGCCCGCACCCTCCGTGTTAGTTAATAACAACGAGAGAATTATTCAACACATGAAACAACAATTTTAATAAATTAAAATTGTTCATATGAATCCAGTTCTTTAATTTTAAAGAAACATTCATGGGAATATAAAATATTCACAATAACCCCTACCTTGTCAAGTCGTCGCACGCGCGTTCTTCGCGGATTTGATCTTCGCGGAAGGAGGGGATCGTCGCGTCGTCGCGGTATCCGGCGTTGCGTCGACGAACTCCGAGGTCCAAGAAACTATAGATTTAATTTTAATAATTAAATCCATCTTGAGTTAAAATCCACAAAGGAATTTAAAGAATCACAAACACTCACCTCAACAGATGATCGAAGGTTTTTGTCGTGGAGGAAGGAACGTCGCTGAAGAACGTTGTGGGAGAGGAAACGTCGGTGTCGCGACACACGGCGTCACGTCGTTGATTTCCGCAGGTTTGGCGTTCTTCATCGGAGGCCGTCGTTCTTCACGTTCTTCGTGTTCTTCGTGTTCTTCGCAAAGAAGGGTGAAGGCACAAGAACTTCTGTCCAAAACCTCTCAAGGTGTAATCCTCCAAAAGTCGATGTTGGTCTTATTTTTATTATTACGCCAACAAACGAATAAGAGGTAAGTAACGACCCATTAATTCGTAGAATTAATTCAATGAAAGAAACTGCCCATTTAATTCAACGAATAAAACCGCCCAATTAAATGGTGCGTTAAGAATTTAAGAAAACACGTCAGTTGACTTTCATAATGACGGGTTTTCGTGGGTGCGTTACTTAGTGGAAAATAAACGGTGGGGCTCGTTCGGGCCCCACCTCACAAATATCCTACCAAGAGGGTATGATATTTTTGGATAGTACCCTATCTATTTCAACTCAGTTTAAGTGGCTTTAAAGTGGCTTCAAGTGGCTTAAGTGAAATAAAATAAAGTTTGTCGAACAATTTATTTTATTTCTTAACTTTAAGCCCAAAAATTAAAAACCACACCCGAGAAAGCGCAACTCTGGAAGAGGCGTTTCTAAGAAAATACTGGCGCTGCGATTCCATCGGTGCCCTCAGAATTCGATTCCGGGCACCGGTTCAAAAGTTAGAAAAACCTGCTCGTCCGTTCACTGAACGTACCCGATCCAAACTTCGGAAAATGATTCCGGGCACACCGGGCCTCGGAATCAGGTGCCGTCAGAAACTGCGTTCTTGTAAAATTACAAATAAAATTAAGAAAAAAAAATTTCCTTGAAATTTACGGGTCTCTACACCGAACCCCTAAGATACACTAGGAATGTTTCACCAAATACAAAAATAATTCATTACATCAAATATAATAAAGTTTACCCAATTTAAACATGGAATTGGAATAGGTTATACTGATGGTAGCACTTAAGATGATGTGGTCAATGAATTGATTATATTAGAGGCCTAAGTTGGTATAAGATAAACTATCACAATTATAATGTTTCAATATCCTATACCAAAAGACCAAAAACTAACACATGATATAACCAAAATTTCATTTAAGTTACCAAGTTTTAAAATTGGAAAGGTTATTATCTTTGAAAGAATATTTTGGTAATAATTTTATAAGATTATGGGAAGGAATAAGAGAGGAAACTAAATAAGAAAGTATTTATAAAATAAAATAGTTGAAAAAAGTTTTTTCATAAAACATCCCATACTCTAAACCATTATAAAAATCCTTTTAATAGTCAAGTGTCATATTTGGATAAATTTAAACTATTAATAATTTTATATTGAATCACATCTTTCCACCTTATAAACCTAGCCGTCACATCACCACCAAAACACTCTCAACCAAAGGTTAAGTGTGGTTTGTTGAATATCCCATTCAGGTTTAAGTGGGAATAATTAATTTCAATTTTAGAATTTTTTAGGTAATATTTAATTTAAATTTAGTTTTAAAATTAATAAAATAATTATATTTAGGAAATTTAGTCCTCCTAGATTACAAGATATCCATAAGTTGGTTTGAGTCTAACAACACCCCAATTATCTCTCTTTTAGTCCACATTTAACATCATGAAAAAGGTTAAAAAACCTTTGACAAAAGGACTCAGTAACAAAAACTAAGTATTGGTTACCTAATATAAATGTCAAGGGGAAATCAACAATAATGATCAAGACTTATAAGAATCCATAAGTATAAACCAATATAATTAAATTTTGTAATAAAATCAAAAGAGAATTGGGTTTCTTATATAGGTCCAAACAAACCTCATCAAAAATATTCAACCCATTATATATAAAATATGGTTTTAAATCATTCATTTATATATTTCAAATATTTATAAGATTAATTTTTTAATTTTGGAAAACTATAGGTAGATATGTTACAAGAATAGCTTGAGAATCAGTTGGTAAGCTGAGTCCACTTAGCATATCAAAAGAGAGATTTCTAATTCAAAAAAAATTTATAAGAAACCCAAAAAATAATTAGATCAATATATTTCCCCAAAATAATTAAATAAATCAACCACCACAATAAATAAAGACCAAACTTTGATTGAAACCTAGGGAAACTGTAACACATCGATATTTTGTGAATTATTTTTTTGAATTAATTTAATCTTTTTGATATTTTGTATTTCACGCAATAAAGAAAATAGTTTATTTTATATTAAAGAACTATGTTTGCCTTATGTAAAATAAATAAAAACCTAAATTTTAGCTTTCTCTATAGGGAACATCGAGGTTATCTTTCATTACATGCAAAAAATCTTTCCTCGATGGATTATATAACACGCAAGATCGAGTGTTACGAACAATAATATATTATTAATATATATATAATAATATATAACATATATATTAAACTAGATTTTATGAATATTATTAACTAAATTATTTAAATATACATTTTCACAAAATATAATATGAATTAATTATTTAGAAATATATATAAGAACCAAAATAAATATATAAAGAGTATTTTTATAGAAAACTATTTTTTATGCTCACAAAGCTATTTTATTCTAATAAATTAAATTAATTAACATTAGTGAGTGATATTAATATAATATATACAATATATATTCAGTAAAATATTTTTTATATTCATCAAATATATTAAATTATTAGAAGATAAGAATAAAACCAATTTTTTCTTAAAAACCTAAATTTTTATAGAAGGTAGTTTTATCGCCCTTTAATGAAAAACCCATTTTATATCCAATTTTTGGAACCTTTATAAATTTAATGTGTCAAAATAAACTTTATATTTTAAAGTGAAACATAAAAATTAGGTTAGGATATTTTTTTGGTATTTTTATCAAAGGTTTCTTTTTTTAAAGAATAGTTAAAAACACTAACTCGAAACTGCCTTTTCATCTAATTTATTTATAAGGTTAAATTATTTTTAAATTAGTTTCAAAGTTTAATTAGATATTATTTTTATAAATTAATTAAATTTAGGTAATTTTAACCAATTTAACATTGAAATTAGATATAAAAATTTAGCAAAATTTTGATCATTTTACCTTTAAAAACCCGCATTTTCGACCCGACTACGGGATTAATTTTAAATTAATTTATTCCACTTCTGTGTTTGGAATTTTTAAAAATGGATTCCATATTTGGAATCAGTATAATTTATAATTTCTAATAAGGTCAAATTATTTATTTTTTCAAAAAAATTAGTGAAGTAATTAAAATTAATTAAAATGAATAAGGTTAAATTAAGCTTAACAAAGGACTAAACCTTGAATTTAAGACCCGAAACGACCTATAAACTTATCAAAATTCCATTTTATATCCATATTTAGACCATATACTCACTTTTATAGGCTTGTGATCATTATTTTACCACTTTTATTAAAAAATATGGGTGGGGTTCCTTTCCTTTAAAATATTTCAAGACGGTGACCCCTCTTCCATTATAAAAGGCCTCATATCCTCCTAATTCATCACACATATTAAGACACTTAATTTAAGAAAATATCTACCCAAATAGATCCCCAAATTACCTTTATTAGACCTTGAATCCCACCATTGGTCAGAAAGAAATCTAAGGAAGCCTTTTGGCTCAAACCAAAAGGAGTTACCCGATTAAGAGGCAACACCCTCCCTCAAAGTCCTTTCTTTTATTCCATTTATCAACTCCCTAAAATATTATTATTACATGATAATATAACAAAAAAAATATAATAAATATACTAGGATGTTTTTATGTTAATATTTCAACCTGAACTTACACACACATCCACATAATGGGTAATGAACATATAGTTTACATGTAGGTGGACTACCGCCTCACTAAATGATGATTGTTCAATTTTCCTTTACCACCTCTCATGGTGGAAATTATTATGGAAAATTTGTTTATATATGTTATATATAATATTTATTATATATTTAATATTCTGTAATTATTTTACAACACATATATTTATACTTTTCATTTGGTGTTAATACGATAATTTTGTTTGAGGAAGTGTGGACTACCACCCCCTCAAAGCGATGTGATTTGTTCATACACTACATGGAATGTATTAAGGATAAGTTTAGTGTATATATATGATATATATTATATAATAAATCTAATTTAATAATGATATATATATATATATATATATATATGTATGTATGTATGTATGTATTTTACTTTCTTTCTTTCAACACGATAATTAAACAGAAATAACATTGACGGGTACGTACGACTTACCGTTTCCATGAAATATGTATTCCGTTTGATAAATATATACTATAAGGATTATTATAATATAATTAAAATGGATATAAATGATATTTATATTATTTTTTACATTCTGAAATCATGATATTAGTATAAGGAACAATAATATATCAAATTAAGACACATGCGAAAAACAAAGCGAATATTATCCAAAGTGAAACCTAAAACATAGGATGGTTAATAAGTGAGTAATACAAGGTCCTAATAAAACCATATATGGTATAATATATAAAAATATGGTTATATAAAATATTTATAATAAATTTATATTTATTATACAGGTGTATTGAATTAGTATGATGATATTCAAGACACAAGGTAAGGGGGATTCTATCTCACTTTTTATTTCTGTGAGATACATGCTATGTTTGTCACTCTTTAATTTTGTGTGGTGTATGTACTGAACATGATTTTATTATATTTATTTTATAAATAAATTTATGGGTATTCACATGATCCTTATTTCATTGTGTTTAAGTTTCAAAAGATACCAAATCGGTAAAATAGTTTTGTCTCAATTTTCCTTCTTTGAGACTAATGTTTTGTTATGCACCTAAATTATTTTTTTGAGGTGTATATACTTCCATTATAAATGTTATATAATTAATATAATTCCTTTAATGATATTTAAATATTTATGTAAGTTCATTTTCTTACATGAGTATTCTGATTCAAAGTTACGAAGTGATAAGATGTTTATTCAAACAATATCATTGTTTATCAAGATTATTTATGTTTATGTTCTCTTTGATGAAAACTTATGATCCATATCTCAAGAAAACTTATGAGTTTCATTATAATTTTTTTTAAATACATGTCCATTTATTAGTACCATTTTCCAACTCTTTGGTACTTAAGATAATATAGAAATTGTTTTTAAAAAAATTTGACCGTATCTCTCTCTTCAGTCAGAAATCCGTTTTATTTCAAAAACCATGTTTTCAAGAAAAATTTAAAAAATGTTTTCAAATAATCCTTGAAGATAATTTTAAATTAAAAATTATTTTAATAATGTTTTATGGTTTTAAAATATTTCACTATAAGTTTTTAAAGTTATTTTCAAAGAAATGGGTTTCAAAATGTTTTCAAGCTTTCTTTATAAGTTTTCAAAGTATCTTCAATGAAATGGTTTTGAAAATAATTTCAGGATTTATTTTTAAGTTTTCAAAGTATCTTCAATTAAATGGTTTTCAAAATGTTTTCAATATCTTTTTAAAAGTTTTCAAATTATCTTTAATGAAATGGTTTCCAAAATGTTTTTAAGATTTCTTTATAAGTTTTCAAAGTATCTTGAATGAAATGGTTTTCAAAACTTTTTCAATCATTATTTATAAGTTTTAAAAGTGTTTTCAAAGAAAATTGTTTATTAAATTTTTTGAAGCTTCTTTTAAAATTTTTCAAGGTAAAATAATTTCAAAATGATTTCAAGTCTTCTTTATTATTTTTCATGGTATTTTATAAGAAAATTATTTTCTAATGGTTTTATGTATCAAAAATACTCTTTGAAAGAAGAATGGATATTTTCCTTAAGAAATGTTTTAAAAAATATTTCGAAATTATTTCCCATCTAAGATTACATCCATTGGTGTTACTCATTACTTTATTGGGAAGTTGTTAAATGTTTCTATTTATATTATTTCACTGAATGGATCATGTTTTTTGGCATGATGTTTATGAAACCTGTTTCTTTTTCAAGAGTTATATAATTTTGAAACCCACTTCTTTTCATGGGTTATGTTTATGATGAAATGATTATGTAACCTGTATCTTTATCCACAGGTTATGATATGATTACATGTTTATGACACCCATTTCATTTCATAGGTTATGATATGATTGTTTATGATTTTATGGCACATGTATGTATGATTTCATTATGAGATGGGTGGGACCTATATCTACCTTCAATGCATTGGGTAAAAATTTATATCTCATATGATTGACTAAGATGGTATTGGGAGTGAACATTAACTACTATGATGTCCATGATACTAGACTATGACTACCAAGATAGTATGAGGAGTGAACTCATGATACTAAGATGACCATGGGAGTAAACCCTGATTACCAAGATGGTATGAGGAGTGAACTAATGTTACTATGATGTCCATGGGAGTGAACCATGAATACCAAGATGGTATGGGGAGTAAACCCATACAACTAAGATGCTCTTGGCATTGGTACCTTGGATAATATGGAAATCATATTATATGCTTATGTGTCTACTATACTTCTATGTTTTATTCCTATGTTATGCTTTCATGGCTTATGTTATTTATTTCATTATAATTTATGCCTTATAAACTTCTAATATTTATGCCATGATTCATGTATATGATCTTTTATATGAAGGGTATAATATTCTCTTTTCATGATAATGTTCTCATAACCTTATGCTCATGATTATGCTTACATATATCCCTTGTTTACCCTTACTAAGCATCTGATCTCACCCATTTAATGTTTTCTTTCCCCCAGGCTATGAAGATATGTATTATGTTTGATGTGTCTAAGAAGGGTTCTATTCAATAAGAATCTAGTTGTAGATTATGTATCTCATTTATGTACTCATGTTTATGTTTCCTTATTTCCAAAGGCACTAGACTAGTGCATCCTTTGGGCATATGTTTGTGTAATGTTTTATGTATTCTGAACAAGTGATGTAATGTTAATGTATTTCAAGATAATGTTCATTATAGATGGTATCAGAGCAAAGGTTTAGTTAACCTTTGGAAACTAGGATGTGAAAAATTTAGTGAGATCCCTAGGTATATTTGTAAGGACATGTCTAGGGATGTCTCTAAGGATAAGTATAAGGATGAGTAGATGTTTAGGAAAATGTCTTGGAATTTTGGTAAAGGATAGAGTGAGTGGTTTCCTAGAAATAAATCCTTGTCTATATACTAAAAGTGGATATGGATCTAGTACATATATACCTAGGAGTAACAACTCTGAAAAGATGTTTCAGGCCTGACTCGAGGTAATCTAGTACATGAAAATGGGCCTTGATGCACACCTAGTTTGACACTCTCAGGGTATATGCTTTGGAAATTCACAAAATCTTTATGAACCATCATGAAGGATTTAAATTTAAGTTGTCTATGAATAATATAGGATGAACCTAGGGTGTCATAGATTATAGAAGGTGTTAAGATTTATACATCCTATAAGTAATTATTTTCATGACTATGTGGTTTTCTTCTATGATAAGTAATGATCACACTATGCTTCTAGTTTTAGTCAATGGTGGGAACCAGAAGGAAATGGATTAATGTTGAATGTTATGGATGATTTATTGATGATAATTCAAGTGGGATGATCACTAGAGTAAATGATGTTTTGATCATGCCTAATCAGTTTTCAAGGAACGTGATCAACAACATGTACCTTAACCCACTCTTAGAAACACCAAGGACGAGAAAGAAGGAATTTAATGAGATTTTGGGTAATATAGACCATGGAGGAAAGAATATTTAGTTTCCTTTGTGTCATGAATGTGGAAATAATCACCTAAGTGAATTTCTTTGAAGAACAAGAAGGTGTTTTGACTGTTTAATAGAAAGACACAAATCTAGTGACTACATATGAAAAATTAAGAGTTCGGTTAATGAAATGGATAATAATATTTGCTTCCCTAAGTCATCATCGAAGGTTAAGTGTTTTAAATGTAGAATAAATGGTAATTATAAAAATTAATTCCCTAAGAGGAAAGCTCCCGAAGAGGACTAGCAAGGTGGTGTGAGTAATGGTTACATTTTTGATGATGAAGAGACTACTGATGAAATGTAGAAAGAAAGAGGTATCATGTAATAGGATGAGATAACCATGTAATGGTATAATGATAAAGTGGAGTAATCAAAGTTTTTATTTATTTGGATTCAAAAATATTATGTTATTTGAATGATGAAATATACAAGTATTGTTCTACTTATGTTTTTTCGCTCAATATTTAAAAGTTTAGGTTATTTTTTTCTAATAGAATGGTGAAGTTATTTAATAACAAGGTGATATTTTGAATAAGGTAAGGTACTCTTTAATATGTTTTTTATTTTAAGATAATGTTGTTTGGATAAAGATATGAGGGATATGGATAAGTAAATTGGACGATACTGATTACCTTGGAACTAAATAAGGACTTGTTGATAGGTGTTTTAAGATATCATTGATGGATTTTACAACATTTTTTTGAATTAATTAATATATCTAATATATTTTTTAATAAATAAACAATCATTTTTTTCAAAAAGATTTATGGTAATTAAGGTTATTACCATGTTTTAAGGGAATACACGATAGAGGTATTCACATTTTTGGAATGTGATAAACAAGTGGTATTTTTTGATATATGGGGGATCAATATTAAGATGATTTCATTACCTTATTACACTATTTTGGTTTTTTCCATCTTCGAGAGGGTTATAAGGTTAAACATTCAAAAAAAGTTTAAGTTAAACATTAGATGAAGTATTTATGTATTAAGGTTGTATTTAAAACTCCAGTTAAAAGGATATTTAGTGAGTAAACTTATTTCAAGGATGTACATATTATTTATTTTGGAAATTATATTAGTGTCATTTTATAAAAGGACATCATGTATATCGGGTGACAACTGATCAAGTCCAGCAAGGCCGTGAGTCTTGAACCCATGACCGAAGGACGTTAAGGGTTTTATGCCTACCACTAGCCTACGTGATGTCTTGGTTAACATATAATTATTTTTATTAATAAATATTAATAATTAATTAGTAGTGTTACTTTTTATGTTTATAGATTAAGGAATATTTATTTTTAAGAGACAAATAGTTATACTTTTCATGCCTTAATATCCATTAAAAAAGTATTTTAGTGCTTTATGCATCAAAGTTAATTTATAGAAATTCATTCCTTGAGGTAATGGATGTATTATAAATTGATCAAATAAAAACAAAAGTATGAATTTTTTATATAGAATATATATATATATATATATATATATATATATATATATATATATATAATTACTCAAATTTCTGAAAATGATAAAAAAATGTTTTCCTAATACCTTAAATTCTGTTGAATTGATTCCATTTGAAATCATCACTGATTTATGAATTTGAGGCCCTCAAATTTTCCTTGATCATTCAATTTTTTGTGATTTATTACCTCAATAACTCCCTATAAATATTTAATCTTTTCCTCTATGTCCAATCTTTACTCCCAACCAATTTTATCCTATGAGGAAGCCTAGAAATATATTTCTTTGGGTAAATATTATGGTTAAAACTTTACCTTTTTAGGTGAAGTTTTAATATTCATTTTTATGATGTATCTTTTTGTAAATGAAACCTTAAAGTATTAAAACCTTGATAAACGAGATGAATTTTTAGGGAGAAATTTGTTTTAAGGGGGGTATAATGTAACACCCCATGATTTTGTGAATTATTATTTTTGAATTAATTTAATCTTTTTGATATTTTATATTTCATAAACATTGAAAATAGTTTATTTTATATTAAATAACTATGTTTGACATATAGGAACTACACATAACATAAATTTTATGTTTCCCTACATGGAACATTGAGGCTTTCTTGCATTACACACAACAAAGTCTTTCCTCGATGGCTTGAATAACACACAAGACTGAGTGTTACCAAAAAATAATATATTATGAATATATATATATATATATATAATATTATATGTCACGACCCACCTTCTTCAAGATGAGGGAAGGGACAAAAAAGTGCCTCGCCCTTCCTTCCCCAATATGAAGGAGAGATAATGACCCCTGAGTCCCATCTTTAGTAGGCCTCAGAGTGGTAACTAGAACGAAGGGTATAGAATCATACATAATATGGAAGGCATTACCATTTTTATAGAACAAGATCGGGAGATAAGATGGTAAATCCTAAGAAACTCCAAATATCAAAAGTAAATTTTGAAGCCAAATCCTATTCCCATATACATGTTTAAAAGTTAAGCTAATACAAGGTACAATGAAAAATCCAAGGGAAAAGTACCAAAAAAATAACTAGGCAGTGAAAACAACCAATCATGCTAGCTGAGCTAGTAAGGTCTAGCACGGTACTAAAATTCCTCCTAGAAACCTGAAAACAGTTTTATATACGTAGGGTGAGAATAGAAGTATACTCAGTAGGGAAAAATAAAGTCACCCATGCACAAGTATAGGAAATACTAATTTCCCTATGAGAAAATAGTAGAACCTAAAACCAACTACCAAGGAATACTAACTAGCCTAGCCTCACTAAGGCACACTCACCAAATAACTCATGTAAAGTAAAGTAATAGTATAAGAACATCCATATTTGGGTACCCCACACCAATTTCCCACTGGTTAGATGCTCATTCCTAACAGCTAAAATCTTGATGCTACCACTCTTCCTATACACTTTCCCACTACCACAACCTTCCCGCACTCACCTGGGTCTCAAACCACACACAACCACACCTGTAGACACCTAGGCCACAACAACCACACCACTTGACCAAAGACACATTGGCCTCATCCCAAAGACACTTGGGTAAACAAACCTGACCCGTAAACACCTAGGCATATCATCTATAAGAAATCCTCACCCGAAGAATCATGGAATATGGTAAGCCTCAATCTATTACAACCTACCTGGATACGCTCAAGTGGTATGAACAGGGAATAAGGTTCGAGGAAGAAAGTCAGAACCAGCCATCCATCCTCCCACCAGGATGTTAGGAAAGACACCATCCCCCATGAAATGGAGGTTTTTGGAACATAGTGCTCATGAAGGGTGGGGTGAATATAGTTATCCCAAGAAACTACAATATATATATATATATAGGAAAACAAACATGCAACCCAACCCATGAGTTTCCAAACAGGAAACCCGCCCACACAAACCACCTTTGTCACTACCCCTATATGCACAAACACACAAACAACCACATTAAAACACAATAATGACCACTTTTCATTCAACCACTTTCCATTTATTAATTAAGTGGTTCACTTTAATTTTTTCCATCACTACCCGGGACAACTAACAAGAACAACATCTACAATCATTATCAGAAGGCTAAAGGCCACTAAACACTACCAAGTAAAAACCCAACTGCAGTCCCACTGTATGATAGCACAAACCCATATTTTTATAGTTCCACTACACAATAAGTCCATATCCACATAGTAGTTCCACTACCCAACGCCGCTCTGCGACCAAAACACAAAAAATGCAGTTCATCTACCTATAAGTTCATCCATTTTGTAATCAATCAATCTCTCAGACTAAGAAGACAACTCACCCCCTGTACCACCCCATGAAAAAATACCACAGTAACTACCACTAAACCCATCCTCACTATAAACTCATACCACACCCTTCTCACAGAGACCACTCCTCTTCCCAACCTTGTACCCACAACCGTTCTCCCAATAGCAGCACCGCACAACTCACACAAGGTTACAAAACTCCACTGAACACAGCACTAAGCCACACCTATCAAAAGGATGTGTATATATTCACTTTTAACCAGTATATGTTCTTTAATTACACTTATTTATAACTAGGGTGATCACACAATAGGCACAACCATGGGGAATTCATTTATTTAACCAAGTATATATGGTTTAAACAATTTTGAATGTTACAACAGTTTATCAAAGAATCACAAAAAAAAGAACATCACTAGTTCACAAGAAAAGAACACCAAAAACAATGATTTTCATAAGGCATATAATCATGAAAATCATAACATAATCAAATATAACAAATAAAATATTCGATCAACATAAAACCACTCTCTACCCATTATTTTATTTACCCATGTTATCTTTTGATAAAATTCAGTCCTTATCTATTTATTGTTTCTAAGAAAAGTTTTCATCCATTATTCACAAGGATTTATTAGCATAACCCCCTCATGATGCATAATTAAAGAGAAGAAAAATTAATCCCTACTTGGATGATCAAAGGATTGAAGTTCCTCCTTGCACTAAGAACAGGGATCACGCGAGCAATAGGGAAGAACTCCAAGAAAAATAAGAAGGAGGGGATCTATCAAAGGTGCATGACTTGTCTAGGGAGGAAGAATCTAGGAAAACCAAGGGGGAAAATAAAACACACATGAAAGGGAAGATTATGACTTTGAAGAGTTAGATTCTATTTTAAAGGAAGAACAATTTTAAAGGAAATCATCATGGGATTGTGGTCTATATCAAGTGGGTTGGGTATCTTAAATCACCCAGGATGTTAGTATATTTAAAGATAAAATAAATACCCTTTGAAAAAACCTTAAAAATACCCAAAGAAGGCTTTAAACTTGGTTTACGTCAAATAAAACATAAGAGGAGTGAAACTGGAAAACTGTGAAAAACTGGGAAAACTGCAAATGAGTCATTGATGGGCGAGTCATTGACGTTGAGCCACCGACAGGTGAGCTACCGACGCAACCTACCGACACTGAGCCACTGACACTGAGCTACTGACGCAATGACCTACTAATGCAACGACCTATCGATGTCTCGACCTACTGATGCCTCAACCTACCGATGCCCTGACCTATCGATGCCCTGACCTACTGATGTCGACGCACCTGAATCGCCGATGCCGACATACCTGACTCACCGATGCCAACACACCTGACTCACTGATGCTGACTCACGTGACTCACAGGTTCCAACACACCTGACTCACTGGTGCCAACGTACCGGACTCACTGATGCCGGTTTGCTGACATGTCAACACACTTACATGTCGATGCACTAACATGAAGACACACTAACATGATGACGCACTGACATTCCAATGCACTAACATGCTGTTGCACTGACATGCTGATGTACTAACATGCTGACACATTGACAAATCGATGCACTAACATGCTGACACACTAACATGCCAACACACTGACATGCCGATGAAAAAACTAGAAATTTGAAAACTCTTGAAGTAAGCCACCAACAGCTCCCAGAACACCTCAAACACTGGATTTTCAAAAAGTAAGGGACTGAGGGAAATCTGGGTTATTACATTAGATACCTCTCAAAATATTCTTTTCCCTAAGAATTTCAAAACTAACCCAGAAGAAAATAGGTCTGAATAATCATCCCTTAAGATAACTCTCTGGAGTAAACCACCTTGTGTTTTTCTAAAGTTTCAGTGAAAACATCGATATCCCAGAACACCTCATTTTAATCTACCTCCTAAAAATCTATAGAAACACTACCGATCCACTTCCTCAAGTAACCACACCAACACCAAAAGTCACAATGTCTAGACACATGGATTAGGGAGATTCTTCCCCCATGTCAAGATACTATCCGCTTTGGGAAGCACTATCTCACCCACACAGGTTTAATCACATCCACATTAATGAGTATTGATTATGTATTAGGTTATCCCCTCCCCAAAGTCATAAAATTTCACATAGTCAGAGAATAGGGAAACAACTTATCATACAAAAATCTAGGTCAAACATTACATCATAAGTAATGAACAAAGAAAAACACAAGAGCAAAATTCAGAATAGCTCTGGGTACTGGGCACACATTTGTGCCTCCCAATCCCATGTACTCTAATCAAGACCACCATGCCTTCATAACACATGTAACAAAGGAATGGTATATCCACAAAGAAACTTCTCCTCACGATCCTCAATTCTTACTGGTTTCTCCATGAACATCATGCCATCCTCGATATCCAACTCTCTCTAGTCAAGGATATGGGAGTCATTGTGCAGATACAGATGGATATATGAGACATGGAATGCATCATGGATCTTCTCCAACTACGGTGTAAACACTAGCTAATATGCCACTTCTCCAAATCATCCCAACACCTCGAAAGGTCTGATGAACTAGGGATAAAACTTTCTTTCCTTATTGAACCTCTGCTATCTGCACTGAGGGGAAACCTTCAAGAAAACATGGTCCCCTACCTTGAACTCCAAGAGACTCCTCCTATGATCAACACATGACTTATTCCCATCCCGAGATGACTTCATCCTCTCATTCACAGGTTGAACCTTCTCCATTGTGCTCTGTACTACCTTTGGTCCAAGTAGGGTTGTTTCCCCTACATATATTCAACACATGGGTGAACGACATGGTCTTCCATAAAAGGCTTTGAATGGTGCCATGCCAATGGTAGAGTGATAAATATTATTATAAGAAAACTCTACTAGGGGAAAGTGTCATACCCCTGACCCTTTGAAGTCTAGAACACATTCTCACAACATATCCTCCAATGTCTAGATGATCATTTCTGTCTGCCCATTAGTTTGAGGGTGGAAAGCGGCGCTAAGGCGTAACTGGGTGTTAAAATCATGAGAAAATCCCCTATAGACTTTTGACAAAAAATGTGTATCCCAATTAGTTACAATGGATCTTGGAACTCCATGCAACCACACCACCTTATCCACATACCTCTTTTCCAAGGTATCTACTACACTTGACTCCTTGATCACCAAGAAGTGATCCGACTTTGTCAACTGGTCCACTAATACCCAAAGAGAATCACATATTCCTTGAGCACTGGGTAATACTATGATGAAATACATCAAGATGTAAATCCAATTACACTCAATAACATCTAAGGGATGCATTAGACCTCCAGGAACACAGTGCTCAGCCTTCACCTACTGGCACACTAGGCGCATTGCCACAAACTCTGCCACTTACCGCTTCACCCCGGGCCACCAAAACTGCTCCCTTAGGCCTCATTATATCTTAGAGACTTATGGATGCACTGCTAGAGGTGAGATATAAAACTCATGGACAAATCCCTAACACATTACCACTAGGAAAATCATCTTCCCAAAAAATAACATCTGATTCTAACTATCCACCAACCATACCTCTAGAGCATCACCCTGGGCTGCATGATCACGAATCACTTTATCCTTTGAGTCTCCCCACTGAGACTACTCTACCTAGTGCACCAAGGAATTCTGCAGTATCATATAAAATAAATATCCTCTTCCACTATCCTCCATACCATCTAGGTGCAAAGTAGCATAATCTTCCATTACCTTCCAAGAATTTGTGGATTTCTGAACTACCTCCTCCTGCAACTTCCTGATCAAGGCATAAACCAACAAATTACCCTTCCTTGGGGTTTAAGAGATCTCAATTTCATAGTCCTAGAGAAACTCCATCCACCTTTTTTGTTTCATGTTCTGGTATCACTGGGAGAATATATACCTCAGGATCTTGTGATTCGTGAAGACCACAAAGTGCTCCCCGATGAGGTAATACCACCACAAATTCACCACGAACATGACTGTTGAAAGTTCTAGATAATGGGTGACATAGTTACATTTTTTAGGATGTAACTGACTAGACCCATAAGAGATTACTCCTCACTACTGTATCAGTACACATCCCAAACCTAGGATAGAAGCGTCACAAAACACCTCGAACATCACCCCTTCCTCCAGAAACCTAGGCACTGGGGCACTGACCAACTTCCCCTTCAGATAGCTGAAAGCTGCCCACTATTGCTCACTCCACATGAAGCATGAGTCTTTTCTGGTCAAATATTTCAATGGATCTAAAACTTGAGAGAAGTTGGGTAAAAACCTCTAATAATAGTCTTCCATACCCAATAATCTATGAACCTCCACAAAATTCTTGGGTGCTTCCCAAGAAACAACCACATTGACCTTTTACGGGTCCACTACTATCCCTTACTGAGACACCACATGTCCAAGTATGCACACCTCTCATGTCCAAAACTTGCACTTGGACAAATTTTTGTATAGATGGTGGTGTTATAGGACCTCCAAGACAGTCCTCAGATGCCTGATGTGCTCCTCCTATGACCTTGAGTAGATCAGGATATTGTCAATGAACACGATGAAGAACCGGTCCAGGTACTCGCGGAAAAAAGAGTTCATGAGCCCCATGAACATGACTGGTGCATTCATGACACCAAAGGGCATGACCATGAACTCGAAGTGCCCATACCTGCACTTGATAGGAATATTTGGAATTTCACCCTCTTTTACCCTCAACTGGTGATATCCAAACCATAGATCGATCTTAGAGAACCAACCTTCCCACTTTAACTTGTTAAAAATATATTCTATTCTAAAAAGTGGTAACAGTTCTTGACCATCACCAGATTCAGTCTTCAGTAGTCTATTTACAATCTTAGATCACCATTCACCTTCTTTAAGAACCAGACTGGAGCACCCCACGATGAAACATTTGGCTATATAAAAGCCTTATTCATCAGGTCATCAAACTGAATTCGCAACTCAAAAAACTCAGAAGGCACCATTTTATAGGGATCCATCAAAATAGAATGGGCACCAAGTTTCCAGTCTATTATGAACTCAACTTCACGTCGAGGGGGTAGAGTTACAACCTCTTCAAGGAATATATCCAGGAACTCACTGAAAACCCCCAAACCTCCACCATATCTGTATCTGCTGATCCCACTAACAGCTTGTCCAACAAAGAAAGAAGAGGCTCCATACACTGGCTGCCCTCCTGATAACTTCGCTTCCCAATGAAAGCTATGTGCTGTCCTCCCACATTTGAGAACATGAATCTTCTCCAGAAGTAGTCTATGATAATGTGAATAGAAAATATCCAGTTGATGCCTAGGATGACTTCGTATGGGTGCATCTATAGAAGAAGAAGATCCCCACTAGACTGATGCAGCCCCAACACCAGTCTACATCCTCAACAAACATCAAATAGACTAGTCTGACCTCCAACTAACATACTCAACACTAGGGTCATGGGAAGTCTATCTATGTCTAGACCTAGGGTGTGGGATAGAATGGGTGTAGAAAAGGAGTGTGAAACTCCTGAATCAAACAAGGCATACACAATGGTACTAAACAGACTAATCATACCTCGAACAACCTATGGCCCTACTGGAACTGCTACCTTTGTGGCGTGAAACTGCCCACACACAACTCATCTACCTCTCTGTTGTTAATAACCTACCTGATCACACCATGGTCGAGGTCCTTGATGAGTGACCTATGGTCGGTCTCCCCCAACATCATCTACCCTCATTGGAGTGGGAGCTCGTTGCCCCTACTGCTGGAAGGTCCTGACTGAAGACTGATGCTGCTGAGGTGGGTGCTGCACCTGCCCACCCCCACTGTACTAAGTCTGAACTGAGCACTGGTTCTAAATATTTCCATGACCTACATAGATAAATAACCTAGGTATCAGGCCCATAAAAAAGGGTGAGGACTAGTATATCGAAACTAGAACTACAGAGGCCTACTCCTCACTGGTCGAGACCTAGAAGGCCCTGACACTGAAGACCTTATGTTGATGACTTTCCCTTTTAACAAACCTAGTTGGATCCCCTCTCACGGAACACCTCCTAGTGATTTCATCCTTTCCACTACCTCATCCTTCTTCTGAAACTCTAAGTACATTAGTAGAGTGAAACAAGTAAAAGAATATTGAATAGAAGGTTGGAGTGCCCCCTCTAAGCATCTCACTTGGGACTCCTCATCTAGGAAGAGATCCAGTACGAAGCATAGGGGATCCTTAAGCTTGATCCCCAATTCCCTCACTGACATACTCTTCTATTGGAGGGAGAGCAGCTCTTACATCTTCTTAGCCTTCATCAGGGAAGAAAGAAATTTTTCCCCAAAATCCCTTTCAAAGTCAGCCTATGAGACCTCAGTTTCATTCCTCTCCCTGAGGTAAAGTGTCCACCACTGATGCACTGCTCCTCATACCTGGATCACTACTATTGGAACCTTGTGCTCTATAGGAGACCAGATCAAGCTAAAATCAATCAATATCTCCTCAATCCAACTTTACATCTCTATGTCTGAGATGCTGCCCTCATACTTTCCTAGTGTCTACCGCTGGAAGGCACAAAGCGTCTTCTGTCACTAGTCATCTTCCTCTTCTCGATCAACCCTCCTCTGATCAACCAGGTAAACCTGTTGGGCCTCAACTACTCGTACCACACGAGGGATATGTCCGGGTTCCATAGCTAAAAGAGTAAACAAGGAACTCCTAAGCCTGAGTAGTGTGGAAAATTTATTTTAATTTTTTTAACTCTTCATTTATTTTAAATTACCAAAACACCAAAGACACATAAGAACACAATTCATTATGATTCATGTACCCTTCCTAGGGTCTCTAACCTATAATTGGTGTAACCTCACTTAGTCATTCAGTAGTTTTAGAGTCCTTTCATCAGATCATGGGGGGCCCTAAAATCATATGTCCTAGCCAGTCTTTCCTAGCCCATTTCACATGCCAAGATTTCCTAACACCATTGACCTACCATCCCATGTAATCCTATCTGTGCCTAACTTTAGACCCTATCTTATCTCTCAAACTCCTAAAACCTTACTATGATACCATTTTTTCAAGAACCTCCTTCTTCAATATGAGGGAAGGGACAACAAAGTGCCCCTTCCTTCCTTCCCCAAGATTAAGGAGAGATAATGACCCCTGAGTCCCACCTTTATTAGGACCTAAAGTGGAAACTAGCACCAAGGGTATAGAATCTCACATAATATGGAAGGAATTACCCTTTTTATAGAACAATATTAAGAGATAAGATGGTAAATCCCAAGAAACTATGAATATCAAAAGTAAACGTGAAGCCAAATCCCATTACCACATACATGTTCAAAAGTAAAGCTAATACAAGGTACAATAAAAACTCCAACAGAAAAGTACCAAAAGAAAAGAAATAGGTAGTGATAGTAACCAATCCTGATGCTTGATCTAGTAAGGTCCAACACTGTCCTCGAAGTCCTCTTGGAAACCTGAAAACAATTTTATATATGTAGGGTGATCATACAAGTATACTCAGTAAGAAAAACTAAATCCACCTGTGAACAAGTGGGGGAACATACTAATTTCCATGTGAGAAAATAGCAAAACCTCAAACAACATACCAAGGAATAATATCTAGCCTAGCCTCACTAAGACACACTCACCAAATAACTCAAGTAAAGTAAAGTAATATTATAAGAGCATCTATATTTGGTTACCCTATACCACTTTCCCACTGGTTAGCTACTAATTCCTAACAGCTAACGTCTTGATGCTACCACTCTTCCCATACATATTACCACTGCCAAAAGCTACCCACACTCACCTAGGACTCAAACAAAACACAACCCCACATGCAGACACTTGGGCCACAACAACCACACCACTCACCCAAAGACACATGAGCCCCATCCCAAAGACACTTGGGAAAACAAAAATCGCCTGCAAACACCTAGGCCTATCATCTATAACAAACCATCACCTGAAGAAAACTGGACTATGGTAAGAATAAAACAATTACAACCTTCCCGAATATGCTCGAGCGGTAAGAACCCAAAAGAGGGTGTGAGGAATAATGTTAGTAACCAACCATCCATCCTCCCACTGGGATGTTGGGAAATACACCCTCCCCCATGAAATGGAGGTGTTTGGCACATAGTTATCATCAAGGGTGGGGTGCATATAGAAATTAAAAGAAACTAATATAGATATACACACACACACATATATATATATATACATACAAATATATATATACATATATATATTTAACCATAACACAACAAACAACCACAATAAAACACAAGACTAACCCATTTCTATTTAACCAATTTCCATTTATTAATTAAGGGGTTCAATTTAATTTGTTCTAACATTACCCGGGGAAACTAACAAGCACAATATCTACAACTGTTCTCAGAAGGCTAGAGGCCACTAAACACTAATAAGGTAAAACCCAACTACAGTCCCATTTCACAATAGCACAAACCTAGATTTTTTTAGTCCCACTGCACAAAAAGTCTATATCCACATAGTATTCCCACTTCCCAAAGTCTCTTCATAACCATAACACAAAAAAGGTAGTTCAGCTGCCTACAAGTTCATCCATTTTGCAATCAATCAATCTCTTAGACTGAGAAGCCAAATCACCACCTGTACCATCCCACGCACAAATCTCATAGTAATTACCATTAACCCCATCCCCGCTACACACTCATACCACTCCCTTCTCATGGATCCCACTCCTCTTCCCAACCTTGTACCTACAACCGTGCTCCCAACAACAACACCACACAACTCACACAAGGTTACAAAACTCCACAAAACATACCACTCAACCACAACTATCAATAGGATGTGTATATATTCAGTTTTAACTAGTAGAGGTTCTTTAATTCCACTTAATTATAACCAGGGTGATCACACAATAGAAATGATCCTAGGGAATTAATTTATTTAACCAAGTATATGTGGTTTAAATAGTTTTTCATGTTATGGTCATTTATCAAAGCATCACAACAAAACAAAATATCACTAGTTCACAAACAAAGACGACTAATAGCCATGATTTTTAGAAGGAATATAACCATGAAAACCATAACATAATTAAAGATAACAAATAAAATAGGTGATCAACATCAAATCACTCTCTAACCATTATTTTGTTTACCCATGTTATCTTTTGATCAAATTTAGTCCTTATCTATTTCTTGATTCTAAGAAAAAATTTTAGCCGTTCCTCACAAGTATTCATTAACATACTCACCCCGCATGATTCATAATTAAAGAGAAGAAAAAAAAAATCCCTACATGGATGATCAAAGGATCGAAGTTCCTCCTTATATCAAGAATAGGGATCACACAAGCAGCAGGGAAGAACTCCAAGAAAACTGAGCAGGAGGGGCTCTAACATAGGCGCACAACTCGTCCAGGGAGGAAGGCTCTAGGTGAACCAAGGGGAAACTAAAAAAACACAATAAAAGGAAGATCCTCACTTTGAAGAGTCAAATCCTATTTTAAAGGACGAACAGTTTTAAAGGACATCATCTTGGGATCGTGGTTAAGATCACGCGGTTTAAGTATCTCAAATCACATGAGACATTAGGATATTTAAATATACAATCAATACCCTTTGAAATTCCCTTAAAAATGCCCAAAGAAGGACTTAAAATTGGTTTACGTCAAATAAAACATAAAAGGGGAAAAACTGGAAAATTGGGAAAAACTGGGAAAACCGCAAATGAGTCACTGATGGGTGAGTCACCGATGTTGAGCCACCGAATGGTGAGATACCGATGTGACCTACCGAAACTGATCCACCAACGCTGAGCTACCGATGCTGAGCCATCGACACAACATCCTGCCGATGAAATGACCTACCGATTCCTCGACCTATCGAAACCCTAACCTACCGGTGCCATGACCTACTGATGTTGATGCACCTGACTCACCGATGTCGACGCACCTGACTCACTGATGCTAATGCACCTGAATCACTGATGCCGATGCACGAACATGACGATGCAATGACATGCCGACGCACTGACATGTCGATGCACTAACATGCTGAAACACTGACATGAAGACACACTGACATTACAACACACTTACATAATGATGAAAAAACTGGAAATTTTGAAAACTCTTTAAGTAAGCCACCAAAATCTCCTAGAACACTTCAAACACTGGATTTTCAAAAAAGAAGGTCCTGGGGGAAATACAAGTTATTAAAATATATAACCTAGATATTAAACTAGATTTTTTGAATATTATTAACTAAATTATTTAAATATATGGTTTTCAAAAAATATAATATGAATTAATTATTAATAAATAAATATAAGAACCAAATTGAATATAAATGGAGTATTTTTATAGTAAACTATTTTTTATGCTCAAAAAGATGTTTTATCCTGATAAATTAAATTAATTACAATTTTCAAATGATATTAATATAATATATACAATTTATTTCAATAAAATATTTTTGATATTAATATAATAGATTAAATAATCATAAGAAAAGAACAAAAATAATTTTATACTTAAAACCTATATTTTTATAAAGGTAGTTTTAACGCCTTTTAATGGAGAACCCATTTTAAATCCAATTTTTTGAACTTTTATAAATTTAATATGTAAAAAAAACTTCATATTTGGAATAGAAACATAAAAATTAGGTTAGGATAAATTTTGGTATTTTTCTGTAAGGTTTCTATTTTTTATAGAATTAATAAAAATAATGGATTTTAACTCAAAAATTATATTTAATTTAATTTATTTGTAAGGTTAAATTATATTTTAAAATTGTTTAAAATATTAATTAGATATTATTTTTATAAATTAATTCAATTTAGGTAATTTTAACTAATTTTATATTGAATTTGGATATAAAAACTTAGCAAACTTTTTATCCTTTTCACTTTTAAAACCCCACATTGTCGACTCGACTGTTGGATTAATTTTAAATTAATTTATACCACTTCTATGTTTTAATTTTTAAAAAATTGATCCCATATTTTAAATAATCAAAATTTATAATTTCTAATAATTTCAAATTAGTTTTCGACCAAAAATATTAGTAAAGTAATTAAAATTAATTTCAATGATTAAGGTTAAATTAATCTTAACTAAGGACTAAACCTTAAATTTACAACCCAAAACGGCCTATAAAATTGTCCAAAATCCATTTTATGTAAATATTTTGACTCTATCCTCTATTTTCTATAATTGGGATCATTATTTAACCAATTTCAATAAAAAACATGGGTGGGGTTCTTTTCCTTTAAAATAGATCAAGTTTGTCTCCCCTCCTCCATTATAAAAGGTCTCCTCTCCTCCCACTTCCTCACTCCTATCAAAACACTTATGTTTGGAAAAAATATGTCCAAATAGAAATCCAAATTCCCTACCTTAGACCTTTAATCCTTCCCTTGTACAGAAATAAATCCAAGGAATCCTTTTAGATTAAACCAAAAGGAGTTACCCGATTAAGAGGTAACACTCTCCCCCAAATTAATTTTATTATTTCCTCTATCCACTCCCTAAAATATTATTATTCCATGATAATAAAACAACAAAATTATCATAAATATACTATGATTTTGTTATGTTAATATTTTGACCTGATGTTACACACACATCCATCTAATGGGTAAGGAAATACTGTTTACGTGTAGGCAAACTACCTCCTCGCTAAACGATGATTGTTAAATTTTCTTTTACCACCTCTCATGGTGGCCATTATGATGAAAAATTTGTTTATATATGTTATATATAATATTTATTATGTATTTAATCTTATATAATTATTTTACAATTCATATCTCTATACTTTTCATTTGGTGTTAACATGATAATTTGATTTGAGGATGTGTGGACTACTGCCCCTCAAAGCGATGTGATTCATTCATACACTACAAAGAATGTATTAAGGATGAGTTTAGAGAATATATATGATATATATTATATAATAAAACTAATATAATAATGATATATATATATATTTATGTGTTTTTGTGTCTTTTACTTTCTTTCTTTCAATATGATAATTAAACAAAAATAGCGTTCATGCATACATAAGACTTATCGTCTCCATGAATAGTGTATTCTGTTTGATACTTCTATTTTATAAAAATTATTATAATACACATATGCCAGATATAAATTATATTTATATCATTTTTTACATTATGTAATCATGATATACATATAAGTACCAATGATATAACAAATTAAGACACATGCGAAAAACCAATCGAATATTATCTAAAGTGAAACCTTAACATAGGATGGTTAACAAGTGGGTAATATAAGGTCATAATCTAAACATATATGGTATAATATATAATAATATGGTTATTTAAAATATTTATAATAAATTTATAATTATTATACATGTGTTTTTAATGAGTACGATGAGAATCATGACACAAGGTAAGGGGGATTCCATCTCACTTTTTATTTCTGTGAGATACATGCTATATTCACCACTCTTTACTTTTGTATGGTGTATATAATGACTATGATTGTATTATATTTATTTTATAATTAAATTTATGGGTATTAAAATTATCCATATTTCATGGGTTTTAAGTTTCAAAAGTTACCAAATCGATAAAATTGTTGTGTCTCAATTTTCCTTCTTTGAGACTCCTGTTTTGTTATGCACCTAAATTATTTTTTAGAGGTTTATATACTTCCACTATACATGTTATATCATTAAAATGATTAATTTAATTATATTTAAAGTTTCATGTAATTTTATTTTCTTACATTAGGAGTGTGATTCAAATTTACCATGTGATAAAATGATTATTGAAACAATCTCACCATTTATCGATATTTTTTATGTTTATGATCCCTTTGATGAAAAATTATGATCCACATCTCAAGAAAACTAGTGAGTTTCCTTATAATATGTTTATTCATGATATATCCATTAATTAGTACCATTTTGTCCACTCTTTGGTACTTAAGATAATTTAGAAAATGTTTTTAAGAAAATTTGACCGTATCTCTCTCTTCAGTCAGAAATTTGTTTTATTTCAAAATCCATGTTTTCAAAAATGTTTTAAAATTATAATTGAAGATTATTTTCAAGGAAAAAGGATTTTAAAATTGATTTATGGTTTTAAAATATTTAATTATAAGTTTTTAATTTTTTTTTCAAAGAAATGGGTTTCAAAACATTTTCAAGATTTCTTTATAAGTTTTCAAATTATTTTCAATGAAATGGTTTTCAAAATGTTTTCATGATTTATTTTTAAGTTTTTAAAGTATCTTATATGAAATAGTTTTCAAAAAGTTTTCAATATTTTTTTATAAGTTTTCAAAGTATCTTTAATGAAATGGTTTCCAAAAAGTTTTCAAACTTTATTTTTAAGTTTTCAAAGTATCTTGAATGAAATGGTTTTCAAAATGTTTTCAATATTTCTTTATAAGTTTTAAATTTGTTCTTAAAGAAAATAGTTTTTAAAATGTTTTGAATATTTTTTTAAAAGTTTTCAAGGAAAAATGTTTTCAAAATGATTTCAAGTATTCTTTATAAGTTTTGAAGTTATTTTATAAGAAAATGATTTTCAAATGGTTTTATGTATCAAAAATAATTTTTAAAAGAATAAAGGATATTTTTCTCAAGAAATGTTTTAAAATAAATTCCAAAATTATTTACCACATAAGATAACATCCATTGGTGTTATTCATGCCTTTATGGGGAAATTATTCAATGTTTCAATCATATTGTTTCTCTGAATGTATTGTGTTTTTATGGAATGATGATTATGAAACTCATTTCTCTTTCAAGAGGTATATACATTTGAAACCTACTTCTTTTAATGGGTTATGATTATTATGAAATGATTATGAAACCTGTATATTTATTCATAGGTTATGATATGATTTCATGTTTATGATACCCATTTCATTTCATGGGTTATTATATGATTTTTATGATTTTTGGGCACATGTATGTATGATTTCATTATGATATGGGTGGGACCTATATATCCCTCCAATGAATTGGGTAAAGATTTATATCTCATGAGGTAGAATAGTATAGTCTTGGGAGTGAACCTTGACCACTAAGATGCCCATGGGAGTGAACCATGACTACCAAGATGGTATGAGGAGTGAACTCATGCTACTAAGATGACCATGGGAGTGAACCATGACTACCAAGATGGTATGAGGGGTGAACTCATGCTACTGAGAGAGACATGGGAGTCAGCCATAACTACCAAGATAGTATGGGGAGTGAACCCATACTACTAACATTGTCTTGGTAGCAATGCCTTGGCTACTATATAAATCATATTATATGCTAATGTGTCTTCCAAAATTCTATTTTTTATTCCTATGTTATTCTTTCATGTATTATGTTAATTATTTCCTTATAATTCCTATATTACGAACTTTGACGATTTATTCCATGATTCATGTATGTGATCTTTGATATGTACGGAATGATCTTATATTTTTATGATCATGTTCTCATACCCTTATGCTCAGGATTATGCTTACATATCTCCCTTATTTACCCTTATTGAGAATCTGATCTCACCCCTTTAATGTTTCATTTACCCAAGGTTATGAAGATATGTATTATGTTTGATGTGTATAAGAAGGGTTCTAGTCAATATAAACCTAGTGGGAGATGATTTAGATCATTTATGTAATAGTGTTTATGTTTACAGGTTTCCAAAGTCATTAGAATAGTACAGTTTTTGGGCATCTATTTGTGTAATTTTTTATGTATTCCACACAAGTGATGTAATGTCAATGAATTTCAAGATCAGGGTCATTATAGAAACCACACTTATAATTCATCCATAATAACAGTATCCTAAATCCCTAATCAACTCCAAAAAAATCACCTTAAATATCTCCCTAAAACTATAAAATCCATAAAAAATTATCACCTTAATCATTTTCAATAAAAACAGTGATGAATGATAAGAAATAAAACTATCAAAGCTTTGTTGAGCCAAGGGGATATGAATCCCTAGGCTTTGAGGCGAATTCACCATGATTTAGTGAAATAAAAACTCAAAAACCCTAGAAAAAGAAGAAAAAATGATTTTAAAGAGAATTAGAGGGAAGATGAGATGAGTGGGAGAGACCATACCATGTGTTAACATGAATAACTCACTTATAAATTTCTTTATACATAGGTTGGAAGGAGGGTGAAGGATAAGGATTATAGAAGATCTCCATGGAACACATATGGGTATAAAATAATGAAATTCAAAGGCCCCATTTAATAAGTTTTAATGTTTCTTGGTCAAAAGTCCATTTTACACCCCCTCTTAAAATAATTGTCTGGGATCCACCATATCTCTAGTGGGTAACCAATAGACTTCCAGTAATAGGGTAGTGAGCCAATTTTTTCTCCAACCGAATTCCATTAGTTCCTCAAATTTTTTTATGGTAATATACTATTAATCCCTTAAGGAGGGCCCTATACCCGACACCCCTAAACCTTGACCCATGATTTTTTACCGACTAAAAGACCCAAACCACACCAAAAAGTGTATCAAATTCATCCTTAAATATCAAAAAATCAACTCCAAATACCCAATTAAAATATGAACCCTCAATCAAAACCAAATCTTCAAATGATCCTATGCCTAAATCACATATAATTCTCTTCTAAAGATGTAACATTTCTTTAATCACTATATTTAGGATATGAGTTATTACAACCTCTCCACCATATGATTTCCTATCTATTATAATTCTCAGTAGATGCTTTCCTAATTTTTCATTTTCATTAATTCTCTAATTTATATATCAAAAAATCTATAAAACCCATGATACACAACTTTGAAATCCATAAAAATTCACCAAGACCAACCAAATTTTGGATCCTAAATTTCCAAACCAAGATAATATCAACCATATATGACCCAAAATCAATATCAAATAATATATTAAAAATATATCTCATTTTTAATCTATAGCTTCCAAAATTTACCCAAATCACTAAAAACCACACAATTCCACATCCATACCAATAAAAGACACTAAATACCAATAGCTAAAATCACACCAACCATTAAACTTCTAACACATCTTCAAATATTAAATCATGATTATGGTGCATGAATCTTTAAACCAAATCAAGATAATAAACCATCAATGAAATAATGATACTTAAGGACATAAAATTATCCTTATAATCCTTTAAGTACCATTAACTGGTCAGAATATAAACTATGATAGTCCCCACCGTAGGATCTTACTAGATCTATTTATGAATGAACTTCCACGTTTTTTTTAATTAAAGAGATACATTTATCCAAATTTTTATAGAGAACCATACATTATTTCTAAAACAACACACCAAATTATTTATATAATAAAAACACTTTATAAACCCAAGTCATTATAAAACTTTAGTTTAATAAAACCCATTATCCATTATACCTTTTTATAATAGGACATAATATATTTTTAAATATTGATTATAACTAAACCATTTCCATTCTATTATAAAACCAAATCATAATTTTATTTAAAAATAATTTTCTCATTTTATTTTCTAAAAATCCACCTTTTACCCAATTTTAAACATAGATACGGATAAAAATATTTTTCACCAAGATCATTCTATTTTAAAAATTCAAATATAAAATTATAAATATAAAAAAATAAGTTTTTATTAATGTTGGTCAACATGAAAAATAGTTTTTCACTAAAAATGAACCCGAACATGAAATTCCATCTTGAAAAAAAATCAAGTTGTAAATTCCCCAACTCTAGTAGCATGGATCTGATGGTTAATTTATTACATTGAAATAAGATACAAAGAATCACATCTCAGAGGGAAGAATAGTCTAGTAGTATTGGTAAAATATATACATACTTGAAATTCACATTACAATCAAAAAAATAAAATACAAAAAGTTTTTCTTTGAGAACACCATTATTCCTCATAAAATATCCCTGCTTATCAATCGCAAAACACTTCTTGGTATCCTAGGGAAAATAAAACATATGAAAGGGGTGACCTTAGATTCTCAGTAAGGGTAAGTGTATAGAATACAATATCATGAATAAAAAATAATAATCAATATGGTATGGTAAATAACTGAAACACATACCATTTAATTAATAAAATGAGTATAATATGGAAGAAATAAATGATGATGAAATAAATCCATATAAATAGTCACATAGGATTGAAACATATCCATGGATATTTTAACTAATAGAATAATCACATGTAAATAATAGATATCATAACAATTGAATTTATAATGTTAGAAATTTGAAACATGCTATCAAGAACTTTCATGAGATAGTCTAAATATATTAGTAAAAACTCATCTAATTTGGCCAACTGATTTGTCTCATGAGAAATATCGATGCATTGATGTGCTATCTATAACTGGGGAGCACCCATAATACACCAAGTATAATGCATTCCTCATAAAAAAGGGGCGAAACATAATCAACATAAATATTATTATTAGAAAACTAACATATGAAATATGAATACTTACCCCAATCAAATAAACATAATCATAAACCATCCAGAAAATAATGGTGAATGGTAATAAAATTGTACATATCATTAAAAATGATCATAAACCATCCAAATAAATAATAATTATGATATCAATACAACATATCGACTTTGTATCATAAGTAAAATAAAGTATTGATATCTTCAATGAATATAAATACCATAATAATGCCATTAAAAACATTCTTGATGAAAATAACACTACTAAAAATATGGCCTTTATCAGTGCTAGAAAATTCGATTAACAACACTAAAAAAGAACTGTTAATCGAGGCGAAGATGGGGGGGGGGGTCATTTTTATCAGTGCTCAGAAAAGCACTGATAAAGGACCCTTTTATCTGCACTTTTAAAAAGTGTTGATAAAAGTTAAAAAAATATTTTAAAAATATATAAATATATATTTTTACAATTATGGGGGGCTTCAACAGTGCTTGATACCCCCTTTTAACAGTGCCCACCGCCCATGGTAGCCCACGCACACCTCAGGCCAGCTCCACCCAGCCCTACCCCCCTTTAATAACGATAGGTAATTCCCCAAACCTGCGCGCGTGACTTGCCTCCCCAAGGATTCGAACTCGAGACCTCTTGCCTGCGTGCCTAAGCCTTTACCACTCTACAATATTGCTTTGCTTTTCATTTATTAATTTATCTATTTATTTATATATATATATATTTATATTTACTCATATATTAATATATATCTATATTTAGTTATATTAATATATATATCCATATATATATATATATATTTAGTCATATTAATATATACATATATATTTAGTCCTATTAATATATACATATATTTAATTATATTAATATATATATATATATATCCATATATTAATATATTAATATATATATATATATTTAGTTATAATTTTTTATCTGTATATTTATTTGTATATTAATATATATTTATAAGATTAGTTTTAAATAAATTTATAAAATATGTTTTCTTATGTGTGTTTTTAAAAATAAATAAATAAATAAATACATACATACATACATATATACAACACACACACAAATATATATTATATGTATATCTATAGGTATAATTATACATACATATATATATATTTACAAATATTATATATTAACATGTATATACAAAAGTGCTAGAAATGTGGTCTTGAAAAACCTAACAAATCGCAGAGTCACTGAAAAAGACATAACTTCTTATCCGGGTGTCCATTTCAGCTCCATGAATAGTATAACTGAAGCTCATGGAATGAAATATGATAATAGAGGTTCCAAAGGCTGAACAGACACACAAATCATAAGTTATGACCATTTTAAGAAAAATTTGACAGTGGGTCTGGACACGGAAACTGAGTTTTGGAGGCCGTCAGGTGGTTTTTTGGGACTTTCTGGTCCCATACGTGACTAATACTATGTATGAGTCAAAATTACGCATATATTGTTTCTGTTAATTCTATTTTATATGTGTTATATCCCAAATGGACACCCGGAGTGAAAGTTATGGCCGTTTGAAGTTGAATTTTTTTTGGAGTGCTATAACTGATATATCATTCGTTCCTCTGATATTCTAACGGTTTTGACTATAATTGGTCGTCACTCATTTCATGAGCTTAGATTTGACTAGCCGCGACACTAAAATGTACAACTGGAGTAGAAGTTATGCCCATTTTAGTGATTTGTTGGTTTCTTAGGTTTTTAGGAGATACGAGAGTTGCAAAATTTCAAACAACAATAACTTCTGCTCTGAGTGTCTGTTTTGGCTCTACCACATATCCAATCGAATCTTGAGAAACGTTACACACTCTGTTGATCACTAAAACCCCTTATCACGTTATTTGAGGTTTAAAAAGGACCAAAAACCCTCTGAACGGTCATAAGTTTGGCTCCGTGGGTCCGTTTTTCCATAACTTCTGCTCCGGGTGTTTGTTTTGCCTCAACCACATATCAAATAGAATCTTACGACCAGAAATACACTACGGTGACCATTGTAACACCTTCTCATATTCTTCAAGGTATGAAAAGGTCCTTAATCCCTACAAATGACCATAATTTCTTCTCTGGTGTGTCCATTTTGGGTCTACGATAAATCAAATCGATATAAAACACATTTTAAAAAATATTTATTATATTTATATCAATATAAATATACTTATATATCAATACATTATTTTTTTATGATTTTTTGTTATAAATATACACAATTATCAGTGCTAGGAAAATGTGTGCTGATAAAACCCCCCTTTATCAGCGCTACTAAAAAAGCACTGATAAAGGGTGGCGCCTCCCTTGCCTGTTTTTGTAGTAGTGTAAGCTTTTCACATTAAAAAGAACATTTAAAAAAATGTTCAAAAAATATTTTGAAAATAATTTTATTTGTAAATAATCTTTAAAAAATTCTAAAATATTCTTTAAAACAATGAGTATTCATGATAACCGAAAATTCCATTCATTTTGTTTATGTTAAAACAAAGATTCTTTTCACATTTTTGATAAGAGAAAATGGATCTTGTTTTGAAAACAACATAAAGATTACTTTAATTTAAAAAAAAGTAAAAAATGGTAAAAATATATTTAATAAATTATTTTTAAAAGGTTAAAAACATTTTTGAAAACATTTTCTATAAAACATGGATTTTAATGGAAAAGGATTTTTGACCAAATAGAGAATTAAATTTGAGATTTTCTTAAAAGTATTTTCTCAATTATTTTAAGTACCAAATAGTAAAAAATGATAATATTAATTGAAAAAGTACATTAATAACTAGATGTCAATAAAATATATTAATTTTAATATATAAATATCAAATAATTCCCACAAGGGAGACTTATATAAAAATAATCCTGAATAATGATGATATTGTGAAATAAACCCTTACCACTTTTGTAACTTTTAGATCGAAATACCCATAAAAGAAATAACATAAAATGAAACTTTAAATACCATTATTACAAAGAGATTAATTATATAACATATAAAAGGGTCAATATATATACCATACAAAATAAATAAGTTGTAAATATGCTATATGTCTCATAAAAGTAAAAGTGAGACAAGAAATCCTTACCTCAAGTTTAAATTCCTTAATATGTGTCTGAATTTAATATATAAAAAATATAAGTTTATTATAAATCAACTAAATAACTATAATAATATATCTCATACCATATATTATTTATTTATAGTATTTTCATCACCGTTTATTAATAATTATTTGTTAAAATCAATGTTTTAGGTGATAATTGATTCGTTTTTCATGTATGTTTTAGTTCGGTAGTTTTGGTCATTTTAATTAGATAATGGTTAAATAATATCTAGAATATTAAACATGAAATAATTATAATATATATTAATTATATATTTATTTATAGTAATTAATTAAAGTTATATATAGAAAATGGATTACACTGTTCATGGAGATGGTAGGCTGTACGTACGTATGAATGTTACTTCCATTTTTCTCGACAGATAGACCGAAAGGAAAAAATATTAATTAATCTTTCTAGAATAAATATTATGTCATATATATCATTTAAATTAATAAAAACATCCTTATTTCCATCAGTGTAAAAATTAAATGAAAAACATTTCACATCGCTACGTGGAGGCGGTAGTCCACACGTATGAACAAGTGACATTATTATTTTAAAACGAATTGGAAGGTAAGAAGTTAGATGTGATATTATATTTCTATATATATTTTTATATCATAAATATAAAATATATTTATTAACTTTAACCTTAATATATTTCATGTAAATATTAAGTGAAAAACGAATCACATCTCTCTGTGAGGTGGTAGTCCGCCGTACATACAAGTGATGTTATCTATCCCTTATGGAATGGAAAGTAAGAATGTATATTTGATGTAATAATTAAATAATTATAATAATGTCATAAATATAAGATAAATATATTAAATACATCATTATATCCAGCCTTTAAAGGTGGTTATGGAAAACAAATTATATTAGTTTGTGAGGTGGTAATCCATTATACACATGATCGACAGTTTTGTTTTCCATTTTATGTAAGTGAAGATACATATGGGTTATAAAATTAACATAATAACATATTAGTATATAGGATATAATTTTGTTATTATATTATCATATTTTAATAAGTTTTTAATGGTGTGGATAAATAAATAAAATAAATATGAATGTTTAAGAATTTTACCTCTTCTTCGGGGAACCTCTTTAGGTTTATACCAAAAAACTTCTTATGAGGGATTAATAATAAAAATAAGGCCTCTAGGATGTGGGGAGGTAAGTAAATAAGGTATTTGAGTAGGTATTGATTGAACCAAAGGGTTTTGTAAGTATGAAGAGTGGAGGATAGGGGGTGGTCTTTTTATAAGCGGGGGAGAGGACACACATGGAATATTTGAAAAGATAGTGATACCCATATTTTTCTCATGAAAAAGCATAAAAAATGGGTCATTAAAGAACCTTATATGTTATAAGGTCTAAATATGTCTATAAAAAGGGGTTTGAAAAGTTTTAGGTACTTTTTAATCCTTATCTTCTTAGTTTAACCCTCAATAAACCCATTTTTACCTGAATCCAAGTAATTAAATTTCATTATTTTCACTATTAATTATGTTAAAAAATTAAGTTAAAATTATTATATAATAAAAAATATTATGATTCAAAATATGGAATCCATTTTTCCAAATTCAATTAATATAAGTGGTATAATTTAATTTAAAATTATACCACAAATGCTACGAAAGAGCAGTTTTTCAAAGAGAAAATTATTATAAGTATAAAATGTTTTTATATAAAAATTCAATATTAAGTTGATTTAAGTGATATAAATTAGTTAAATTGTAATATATTTGAACAAATTTTACTTTTAAACCAATTTAAAATATAATTTAACAATGTAAATAATTTAAATGAAAAGGGCGTCTTCAATTAAAACATTTATTTTTCACTATTCATAAAAAATATTCCTTTCATAAAATTGTAAAAATTTCAAACAAATATATTTTTGAAATTTATATTTCAAAAATAATTTTATTTTTTCAATTAAATTTTCTAAAATAGGTAAAAATTAATTTTAAATTATGTGCGCAAAGGGATACTAAACCACCTTTCAAAAAAATATAACTTTTTAGAAATCATTTCTTTCTCTTTAAAATGGTTCTTATTCTATATATAATCAATAAATAACCATTTAATTTATTTTATGATTTTAATCTTTTAAAATATTAGGGTGTTACATTCTGCCACCCTTAAATAAATTGTGTCATCACAATTTAATGTTGATCTCAACAATAAAGGGTTTGAAATTTGAAAATACCCTTATTAAAATCCCATATAGTGAGAAGGGTTAATAAAACATCCTATAGATAATAGAGAAAGGAAAGTTAAGAGGTCATATGGAATAACCACATAACTAGGTTTCCAAGTAGGAGAACATAGGTGGGAAGTGAAGATATATACATGAAAGAAAAGAATAATCCCAAAATAACGATGGAGGGTGATAAAGACCATTGATAAAAAGAAATTGAATGATTAAGATAAAGTCAAAAACCACAAAACCATAAATTTTTAATGAGGTAAGGGACCATTTGATTCATTGGAAATGAAGGTACTAAGATAAAATTTCTGTAATAAGATTCTTTTCCCAGAGTTGAAAAATTCCTTTACAATCTAGAATGAGAACATAAAAAAAATATACTAACATGATATATTTATATATCATAGGCACAATTTCATCCTTTAATTAATCTTTAATGAATTCATACTTTATTTCTTACTAAAATAAATGAATATCCAAAAATTATTTTTTATACTTGAAAAAAATTTAACAGATCATTAGAATTCTAATTCATTACTTTTATCTATAGATATTTTACAAAACCAAAATTGTTACCACAAGTTATCCAATAACACCCAAAGTTAAAATTGATCCATTACAAATATAGTTAACCTTTAGACTCATTTAAAATTTTTCTGTCCAAGTACATAGTCTAATTTTTTTAAGGATGGTCACTATATCAATATTATATTCTAAGATAATATAAAGTGTCCCTTAATGTTACATTCCAAATACATGAATAACTTGATCACTATAAAACCTTAATGAAAACATGCATGCTTCCAAAAAATAAAATCTCAGGTTGTCAAATATACTCCATAAATCAATACTTACAGTAAACTCTTTCATAGATGACATAAACCGTCAATCCTATAACTAATTTCATGGTCATCAATACTATCCCATAAACATATCATTATTATATCTTCATCTAAAAAATATTAAAGGTTATCCTCCATTAATCATGTATTTTCTAAGAGGTTTAACGTTTCACCGAATCACTTTTCCTGATCATCTATACCATTCAACATATGGTCTCAAATCCTATAAGAAATAGTATTACAATACAATACTAATAAATTTTATTATTATTATAACTATAATATTATTTATAAAATAATTATATAACACAATTCTTGAATCCAAACATAATAAAATTAATCATTCCACTTTTTCTATGGTAATATCACAAGCTTGACCATAACCCCTTAGCTTCTTTTGAGGTATATTCCCTTGACACTTGGGGTATTAATTTTCCCAGTGCCTCATCTATTTACAGTTTAAGCATTGAACATTTAATTTTTTCTTGACCTTGAAATCATGAGCATGGTGGAATTTCACTCCACACTTGTATAAAACTCCCACTCCCTTCAAGAAAGTACCAGAGTGTTTCTTTATACAATTATTACATGGGGTAAAAATCCTTTCCCCCTTCTTCCCCTTATCCATTTTTTCTCTACCATTCTATTCTTATATTTCTTCTATTAAAATCCATAATAATTAGAGAATTATTTCTATATCTTGATAGAATATGATAATTTGTCTGCGTATGAGGAGAATGTTTAGGATAATAGTTCCATTCAAAATACTATATTAATCCCATCAAAGAAATGATCATTCTTACACTTTGGATTATGTGCATTGATACAATTCCCATTCCTTCCACTAGGTTCTATTTATAAACAATTGAGTACACTATATTCGATCATAATATTATGAAACATAATTTATAATCCCAAAACTAGAGAAACACTTAACATAAATTGAAAAATTTATGTATGACTTATCTCATAATCATAAACATGGTTTATTTGAGAAAAATTTCAAATTATAAAAATATTTTCTGATCCTTCATAATTGTTTGTAAAGAAAATTTTAATAAACTAAGAATATCCCCTTGGATTGTCAAAATAGGTGTCAAGTAAGGAATTCTATTATATACCAAGTAATTATTGATTAAAGACCGACACACCTTTTTCATAGTTATTACCACTAGGTATATTTGTTTTAGAACCACGTCCACTTATAGTATCTATACATGGATGTATTTATAGGGAAAATATATAATATATTATTTACTAAAACATTAGGATGTTCTTATATACTTATACTCAATGTATATCATAGGGTTATATTCTCTCATTTATTTTTTTCCAAAATCTAGTTCCCAACTTTTCTACTAATCTTACTACAATACCAACTATAAAGACACAAACTCCAGCAGCCTAGAGATGGTGGTTACATTATTACATTGAAATATGATATAAGGAATCACATATCGAAGGACTTAATAGTTTAGTAGTCTTGTTAAACCAGATACATACTCAAAATTCACATTATAATTGAAAACATAAAATACACAAAGTGTTTTCTTTTAGAACACCATTATTACTCATAATATATCCCCACATATCAATTACAAAACACTTCCTGGTTTCCTGGGGAAAATAAAATATAAGAAAGAGGTGAGTTCAGATTCTAAATAATAGTAAGAATACAATAGAATCTATCATGATGAAATAATAATAATTAATATAGAAAGGTAAATAACTTAAACACATTCTATTTAATCAATAAACCAAGCATAATATGGAAGAAATAAGTGATGATAAAATAAATCCACATAAATAATCACATAGGATAGAAAATTATTCTTGGATATTATTTCTAATAGAATAATAACATGGAAATAAATGATGTCATAATGAGGGAATGAATAATTATAGACATTTGAAACATAATTTCAAGACATTTCACAAGATAATTTAAATATATAGGTAGAATCCTGTCTAATTTGGCTAAATGATTTGTCTCATGAGACCTGTTGATGCATCGAGAGGATTTATATAACTAGGCACCACACATTAATTAATAATTATAATGAATTTCTTACATTAAAGGGTTGAAACATAATCAACATAAATATTCTTATAGAAAAATAATGTAAAAAATGTTAATACTTACCCTAATCAAATAAACATAATCATAAACCATCCGGAATAATATGGTGAATGGTAATAAAATTATAAAAACTCAGTCAAAATGAGTATATAATATCCAAATAAATAATAAATATGATATTAATACAACATATCTATAGTGTATAATAATCACAATAAAAGGTTTATGTCATTGATGAACAGAAATACAGAAAAATGTCATTAAAAACATTCTTAAGAAAAATAACCGTTTCACTTTAAAAATCACATTAAAAAAAGTTCACAAAAAATTTTAAAAATACTTTTCTTTGAAAATGAAATTTTAAAAAATTTTAAATTAAGATTTAAAACATTAAGTGGTCATGATAGTGTAAAATTATATTTGTGTCATACATGTTAAAACAATGATTCATTTCACATTTTAGATAAAAGGAAAACATCACTTGTTTTGAAAACGACATGAAGATTCCTTTCAATGTTTTAGTGAAAATTAAAAATAGTTAAAACTGTATTTAGAAACTCATTTTTAATAGGATAAAAATGTTATTAAAAATATTTATATAAAACATATATTTTTATGAAAAAGGATTTTCGACATAGGAGAGAAATAAAGTTAGATTTTATTAAAAAAAATTTCTCAATCATTTTAAGTACCAATGAGTAGAAAAATGGTTATATTACTTGAAAAAATTCATTAATAACCATATGAGAATAAAATAGGTTTATTTTAAGATATAAATATAAAATAATTCCCCCAAGGGAGACTTATACAAAAAAATACCAAATAATGATGAGATTGTTAAATAAAATCTTACCACTTTTGTAACTTCTGAATCATAATCCCCATAAAATAAATAACATAAAATTAAACTTTAAATAACATGAAGATAAATATATTAATGATAAAACATATCAAAGGGTTAGTATATACACCACATACAATAAATAAGTGGTGAATATGACATATGTAACATGAAAGAAAAAGTGGGATGTGAAACACTTACCTCAGGATTGACTTCCTTCACATGCCTAAAAAACTCATGTATAACAAATATTGGTTTATTATACATATATTAAATTACCATAATCATATATATAGTTCCATATATATCATATGTTTTATTTTGATTATTTTTTTCCTTTTAATTTGGTCATGGTTACATAATATCCAAAATATTAACCATGATATAAATACTATATATATATATATAGAGTAATCTATTAAAGTTAGAGATAGAAAATATATTATATTGTTCATGGAGATGGTAGGACTTACGTACGCTTGAATTCATCTTCTATATTTTTTGAGGGATGGAAAGATAGGAAAATAAATATTAATTAATCTTTATAGAATCAATATTATTTCATAAATATCATGTATATTAATCAAATAAATCCTTATTACCTCCATGTAATTGTATAATGAAAAACATTTCAAATTGCTATATGGAGGCGGTAGTCCAGACATACACAAAATTAACATTATTTTTTCCAATAGATTTGAAGGTATAAAGTTAGATGTGATGTTATATTTATAAAACTATGGTTAGAAAATAAATATCACTTATATTAATTAAATTTAAACTTACTGTATTTCACATAAAGTGTAAGTGAAAAATGAATCACATTGCTTCACAAGGTAGTACTTCACCATACACACGAGCGACATTATCATATCCCCCACAGAATAGAAAGTAAGAATTTATATGTGATATAATTATTCAGGAATTATAATAATTTCATAAATATCATATAAATATGTTAAATACATCCTTATATTCAACCTTGAAAGTTGGTTATGGAAAATGAATTACATCAGGATAATTACATTTCCCATTTGATGAAAGTGGAGATGGATCTAGGTTATTACATTAACATAATAATATATCATTGTATAGAATATAATATTTTTATTATATTATATTATTTTAATAAGGATTGAAGGAGGTGGAATAACTAATAAAAAATATACACCTTTAAGAATTTTACCTCATCTTGAGAGAGACCCTATAGATTTATGCCTAAAGCCTTATTAGAAGGGATTAATAATCAAAATAAGGCCTCTAGGATGTGGTTAGAGAAGTAAGGAAGGTATTTGGGAAGGTATTTTATAGAATAAATGCTTTTGGAAGTACGAATAAGGGTGGTGAGTGAGTAGACTTTTATAAGTGGTAGAGAAGACACACATTGAATTTTGGGAAAGATAAACTGATACCCATGTTTTTATCATTACAGAAGCATAATAAATGGGTCATTATATAACATTATATGTGATAAGGTATAAATATGACCATAAAACGAGTTTTTGAAAATTTTAAGGTCATTTTAATCCTTATAATCATATTTTAACCCCTCTAGTAAATCTATTTTTACCTTAACTACGATAATTATTTTTTATAATTTTCACTATTCATTATGGTAATATTTTTTATTAAACTTATTATATAATATAAATTATTATGATTCAAATTATAGAATATATTTGTTTAAATTAAATTTACATAATTAGAAAAATTAAGTTTATAATTAAATTGTAGATGCGACGAAAGAGTGGTTTTCCAAAAAGAAAATTCTCATATGTATAAAATATTTTAATTTCAAAATTAATTATGATTTTGATTAAAATGTCCTAAATTAGTAAATTATAATACAATTTAACAAATTTTAATTTAAAAACAATTTAAAATATAATTTAACTTTGTAATTAATTTAAATGGAAATACATTTTTCAATAAAAATCGGTACTTTTCACTATTTATTAAAAAATTAATCCTTTCAGAAAATTCTCTAAAATTCACGCAAATTTAATTTTGACATATATATTTAAAAAATTAAGTTTATTTTTTCAAATAAATTTTAAAAAAGAGTTCAAAATTAGTTTTGAATTATGTGCGTAAAGCACAATTAATCCACCTTTCAGAAAAATATAGCTTTTCAGAAAACATTTATTTGTCTTTAAAATGGTTCTTATTTAATTTATAATCAATATATAACAATTGAAGTTATTTTATACATTTTAAAAAAAATATAATTTTCATAATTTATTACTATTCATACCTGACATCTTAATGACTAGGTTAAAATGGTCATGTTTAAATAATAACATTTTAATAGAGTATCACATTTCATTCAAAATTGGTGTTGCATGTATTACAAGATATTGAAGATATTGAATTTCTTTGAAAATAAATATACTGTAAAGTCTTAGGCTATAAAATTCTATTCTAATCTTGGTGTTTCTTTTCATATACACTATCTAATATGATGTTCCTCCTTTAAAATCTTAGTATGTTACAAAGTTCTTTCTAAAAATGAACAAAATAAAGAACCAATTTTTAAGAAAACATAAATCTTTTTTAAAATTAGTTCACCATTTAAAATAAATTTAAATTAAATAAAATTCCCCAATTTTTAATATATAATATATTAAAATATTTTTCCTACACTTGATAACACTAGGACACTCCTCATAGATACTCATACCTAAGGAAAAAGGTTCCACTTGGGTGCAACTCAAAAAAAATGACTTTCATGTTTGATTGCTTAATTTACAAAAACCAAAATTTAAAAACACACTAATAAATAAGGGAATAATAACATTATTAGTAGAATAATATCAAATAAGTTAGTAGTTTATATTCCCAGTAATAAAAAAAATTAACAAACACCAAAATGATCAATAGAAAAATACTAAATAAAGACAAACATTTTAAATGAGAAGAAAACAATAATAAATATAATATTTATATTATATTCAATATAAAAACTAAATTAGGAATCCAATAACTTGATTGTTAATAAGTAGTAAGTAGGAAACAAGGGAATGATTCAATAAGTAAAATCATAAATAATGGATGCTTTCTATCGAGGAAATAAGCATGCTTATCTCAATCAAAGAAACTAATTTTTCATTCATATTAACCTAAAGATCACTAATATATATATTAATGATGTTTCAATTAATAAAAGCCTCGATTGGTTCTAACTAATATATAATAATCGTATTCAATCATGTGATATGACATGACATCATAGAGATTGACTCTTGGTCGATTCTTAATGCACGTCTTGGGTTTCATTCCACCATACTCAAAACAAACAAATAGAAACCTTTCTCAGACCTCTATTCCTTTATAATTATCCATACCCCCTAATAATTTAATCCTCTATCATAAAGAGGTTTGTGATTCCTTTTTATAAGTTACTTCTTAAGTCCTGATAGTCCTAACACCAATATAAAACTCAAATTACCAAATCCTAGATAACCTCTAAATACTTTTATGATACTAAATTATATTATATGTGACCTAAATACCCAAATGACACTCAAATAACATATTATACTACCCCAAGAGAGTTCCCAAATACCTAGGGGTTATTGACTGGAACTACGGGTCTCAACATAAAGTTTGAGGAAATATTTACCAACTTTTTTATAAAGATAAATAAAAACCCATTTTTACCCAATATCTTGTATGAATTGTTTATAGGTGGGGCATACTAGAAATAAAATGAAAATAAAAAAGATTATAGGAATAATGATAAAGAATGAAAACTTCTCCTAACTCTCTCAATATGAATTGATATATGACTAAAAAACATATAACTCACAACACAAATACATGACAGTATAAAAGTTAGTCCAAATAGGGCTTAAAATGATAGTTATACTAAGGAGAATAGGTGAAGAGGTAAGAAAGTCCTCTAAATACCTATAGTATATTTAAATCCAAAGTGGGAACCAATACTGCTTCTATAACAAATTTAAATATTCTATTATGGAGATCCAAAAACCGATAGTACCTATAAGTACATAAAAAAGAAACATAAGAGAGACTGTATGTCCATCGTGGTGTTCATGTGGGGTGTGGGAATACCACACCTGATAAGAAACCAAAAACTGTATCTTAAAGAAATAATGATATTACATGTGTATTCTTAAACATATTTACACACACACACATAATATTTTGTGATTAATCTATAAGATATAACATTATGTTAATAATTAGGAAATTTAAAGATTAATACTATCTTTTGCTGATATCTCCCTATACAGGGTCTATACCTATACTACATATGTAAAATCCTAGATTTAAATATGAATTTTATTTCAATAAGTTACTTATTTTATTCTTTATAATGAATCAAAACATAAGTAGGAAATAAATAATATAATAATTGAACCAAATTAATAGTAATTTATTCAATCGTATTGGATTATTAAAAAAAAGTATATGAGACCATTTATTATATACCATGGATTATTATATACCATATATGATTACATCCCTTAAAATTGTATAAATCAAAATGAGAAAATAAATAGAAAATAATAATATTTTTATGATTAGAGAATCCCCTGGATCATCTTGACCCTTGAGAATTACCATTAGTGGAACAAACCTACAATGAAAAAACCATCATAAAAGGATAAATAATTTTATAAAATCTTAAATAAAAATTAAAATAATGATTTTTTTATTTTATAAGTCAGAATAAAATAAATTTATAGGATGTAAAGGGGGTAATATAGCCGTTATTTGACTATTATAAAATGGTATATAACTGTTGAGTATAATACTAATAAACATGATTCAAGTTTGGAATTACTGGTATATAGTTACTATACATATATTTTATTTATATGTTAATAATATACATTTTAATTATAAATCATTTATTATAACTAAAATAAATTATTTTTTAATATAATAAAACGATTCTAATTCACTTGAGAAAATACCATTCATTTTAAATAAACATTTTTTACAAATTTAGTATTTTTGTTAAATTTATTAATTTTAAAGAATGATGTTAATAAAAAATATTGATAAAATTCAAGGAATTATTAATAAAATAAATTTAAAATATCCAAAAAACTATTAAGTAACTATAAGTAATAATAACTTAATTATTCATGGTTAAAAAGAAATATTTTATTTAAAAACATTATTTTCATTATATATTTTTTATTTTTATTTAATAGTAAAATTTATCATATTTAAAGTATGAAATTTAATGAGATAAATTGTTTATATAAATTGAAAAAATAATAAACAATGATTAATTTATTATTAATTGGTTTTAAATAATGATAATATCATTTAATGTTTTAAAACTTATTTTTCAAAGAATTATTCATCTATATGCAGTGTATTTTCATTTTAATAAAAAAATTGATAACCATTTAATAATTATTTTAATTATATTCACTATATATATCGATAAACATATAATTTATAATTAATTTAATTATTATTACATGGTAAGGAATAAAAATAAATGTATTTTTATACTTAAACATAGATTCATCTTAAATTTTTTTTATGCGTTATGCATTCTTATATTAAAATTATTATTTTTATTTATTTTAGTAATTGAATATAATAAAATTTATTTAAATTTTGGATTCATCAATTCAAAATTAGGTAATAAGGTCAATTTAATTTTTGGGTATACAAATAATTTACTGAGGTAAGGATTAGTTACCACGTAACAGGTAAAATGAGGTAAATGAGTTTAACTAATGTGTAAATACCAAAAATATCCTAATAAATTTTCAATAAATTAGTTTATGAGGGAATCATCAAACTAAATATATTCTATACCAATTATTTTTCCACTTTGTATCCACTTTTAATGAAAAATTACATTCCTTATTCATTGAGGAATGAGTATTTGTGCAAATGCCCCTCAAGATCCCTTATAAAAGGACCCCTCAACTACCCACCTAAAACCACACCATTACTTTGGTTTCATATTGAATACCAACCTTAATTCTCTCTATAATAATCCTCCCTCATATTTTGGTAAAATATTGTCATAAGGATTCCCAAATCATTCATTTCCCTGAGGCTCTTTAAGAAGAGATTCATGTCTGCAACATAAGTGTTATCCTATCCTTAATCATTATTCTTTATATTATTTATCTAAATATTATTAAATATGATTTAACAATTTAATAAAATGTTTTTTAATCATTAGTACTCTATAAAAGTTTTATTATTACTATATAATAACATTTTATTACTCATCTATTCATTAAAATGTGTTTTTTGGGTTTGTTTTACCACTTACATGAAGGATGTTATAATTTTTACATCATGAATGTAGCAACCTAGGTTTCAATTAAGTAACCATTTCTTTATTATTTTCATGTATGTAAAGTTTTTGGGTTAATTTTGGGAGGGTTTGAAATAATTTTGGAATGTTTTTGTGCCCTTTTTAAAGGAGCACGATTAGTGGAAACTATGGGACTCCTACAAGAAACCATGGATATTGAGACATAGGCTAGTGGGGTGGAACATGGTTAGGCACATAGTTTTACCAAACTATGTATCCACCCAATATAAAACATGAAATGTGGGACAATGATATTTTTCACAGTTGGTGCACAGTTTTCCTAATCGTTTGACTAACTATGCATAGTTTAAAAACTAGATCATAAAAAAGCAGATCTAGGCCGAGAGTATCTATAATCCCATTTTTTTCTCCATTTCATCCCTAAATCAAAAAATATTCCTCCCAAAGGCTATGAAACCTTTCCCCATCAAATTAGAAGTGATTTGAAGGTGTTTCTTGGTATGTTGAAGCTCGATTCCCTCTGAAAGTCTTCCTTTGTGGTAGTTTTCAATGGGTTTTCTTAGATCTACTTTCATACCTATCTTTTTTTCTTAGATATAGTCCAGTATGGATATATATAATTTTTTTTATTCAAATAATAGTTATTTTTTTCCTTTTTGATGATAGGGTAAGAGATCTATGATGATTTTTGAATATTCAACCAAGTTTTGTTGACATTTTTATTTTGTTCTTTGTTTTCATCATAATTCCTGAGGTAGGTGGGTTTACTCTCAACTCCTATTATTATAACTTGAAGGATTAGTTTCAGATTTATTTAATTTAATGTAGTTTATTATGAAATTGGTGTGAAAGTAATGGTAGAAACTTTCTTTACTGATGGTATATGAATTTTTTGATTTGTTTAAATTGGTTGTGCGAAGTGCTTGGTTTTCTTGATTTTAAAATATATATTTTAAAATATGGTTTTATTGGATTCATGAAAATGGTTTTTTTAATGGTTTTCAATAAAATAATAGTTTTATTGAAATGTATTGAAATAGTTGATTTGAAATTTTTTTAGTATACATGGGTTATGTGAATTCATGCTTTTGATATGACCCTGAATAAGGGGCATATACTATTGGGGTAAAAAGGGACATGACCTTTAATAAGGGGCATGTTTCAATAGGGAATAATAATATTGGACACTTTGTTATGACATAGTGAATGGATGAGAAAATGACCATGAGTATGGAACTGTTAGTGAAGCATGGATGTGTGGGTGTGTTTGTGAATCAATGAATGAGTATGCTAAAAAGGAATATGAAATCATTTAAATAATTTTTGGTTGTTTTCCTTGGAAACTATTTCGGTATGAAAATGTTTTTCTTTTCTTTAGATATTTAATATATTTAAAATGTTTTTTATATAATTTTTTTATATAAATTTGCTAACATGTTCTATCCTAGTAGCATGAGAAGATAATTAATTTAGGGAAAACCTACCGAGTTTCATTACTCACCTCTATATTGGAACTTTGGTGCTTTTATAGATACTATTTATCAAGACCTAGGAAAAGGTAAAGTATCATAATTCTTTAGTTATGCATCATGATACTTAGGCTATATTGTGGATTTGGATCTTGGAGTAGGTTGTGAGCCATAAAGTTACATTATTGGAGTCTCTGAGTTTTTTTGTATTTTCCCACCTGCTTTGTACTTTTATATTAACTGCCTTTAACTATAGTACTCTTTTGTAGGTTGGTTTTGATTTCAATGATTTTTCTTTGAGTTTTATTTCATTGATATCATGCATCATGTAGTATTTATTTGTATATGGAATTTTTGGTTAGGTTATTTTATTTTCAAAGTGAAATTCATCTCCCATATATTAATGAATCCCTTGGCATTTATTACTAGCCTTTTTTGTCTTAGGTATGTCTCTTAAGGCCAAGTAGCAGTTCTTCCTTGAAACAAGACAATAATGAGGGGAGATATGTTACAAGTGGTATCATCTTGTTCAGTCCTTGACTTGAAAATGGTTTCAGTCTTGGCCAGTCTATCCATAATTTTGGGACAACTGGTATAAGTTTTTTGGTCTTGGATTTGAAAATCATTCTGGTTAGTTCTTAAGTTTGGATGGTATAAATGAGTATAATTTTCAAGACTTAAAATATAGAGCATAATAAGACATATGTAACATTATTATACTAAAATTTAAGGCACTAGGGAGTTGCGTATATAAGTTTTTTAGAGACACTTATAGGAATTAAAATCCCATTTTCATGGGTTTATCAAATGAGATGAGCATGACATGAATTTTATAAATGAATTCCCACTAATATTTCATATTTCATTTTTAGTAATGATATATTATTTTGTGATTTTTTTTAAAAAAATTTGAAACTGTTTTCAAATGTAATATTTTAAAAAGAGATGATATGGTTATTTTTAAAATGGTTTGATTTTAAAAAGCATGGTGAAATTTTCCAAATAAATGGTTGAAAGTGGAAAATGTTGAATTTTGGGAAAGAAATATTGTGATATTATAATGTGGTCGAATTTGAAATTGTTAAAACCTTCAGTTTATAAAGAGGAGACTTATGGAGTTTGCTCTATTTATAGAAAATGAAACCTAGTAGGTGTAGATAAAACCAACCAAAGGAAGATGTTTAGAATGTGTCCGTACCTGAGCCACAACTGCACCAACATATGGTTCAATGTATAGTCTAATATTTTCAAGATATGGATAGAGGGAACTGAAGGTATGAACCAAGGAAAGTGGATTATTTTGTTCAGTTCTAGAATCATAATCCACCCATCTTTCTGGGTGACTTAGAACCAAATAAGGCAAAGGTGTGGCTGAATAGGATGAATTGAATATTTTATTTCCCTAGAAAACTAGTAGATATTAAAGTCAAGATGGCGATATATATGCTTTGGGATCTTGTATGATAGTAGTGGGATTTATCTATCCATGATAAATTAGACTAAGGCTTTATATTTGAAGATTTTTATGAATTGTTTAACAAAATTTTTTATCCTCATATGTTCAGAATCGTAAGAATTAAGGATTTATTTAGCTTGAAATAGTAGAGCCACATAGTGATAGAATATGTGGATAAATTCATAAATTTAGTCCACTTCACCTGAAGTTGCTGCTAGTGCATCCATGAAGGCACACATTTTTGAATCATAGATGAGGTAGGATACTTTATTAAATATTTTTATGATTTGTATAATAGATTATATAGAGATGGTTTATAGAGAGAAGGTGGCATAAAGGGACATATCATGAGATACAAGTGGAGGGGGCATGTTGATACCTATTAGAAATGGTGGAAACTCTAATGATGTGAAAAAGAGGAAGAGGGAAACCTGTTTCCAAGGAACTAGGATGAATCCGAATTAGGAGAATGGATCAATAAAACTTTCTCCAAGACCCAAGAGAAAAGATGGATGTTTTTAATGTGGTTCATTCGACCACATGAAGCGAGAGTTTACAAAACCACTTAGATCATGCCACAATTGCAATCAGATGGGGAATCTCCAGTGTTATTGTCATTATGCTCTGAGTTTGTGTGTTTAAAACACTTATCATGTGTCGCAAACATCATATGCTTCAACAGGATGGGGGTAGAATAACAATTCTCATCAATAGAACCAAGCTATCCATGGTAATTCTAGGAATACCATGAATCCTCAATAAGGGAAACCTCAACAGCTCAATAAAGAACAAAGTACCACAAGAAAGCAATTATATGGTGTTGAGAAAGTTATTGTGGATAATAAATCTAGTCAATTGACAATGAGAGGTATGATTATTTTTAATTGTACCCTTATATAATCTTTGTCTGATATGAGTGAATTCTATTTCTTTATTTCTTATTATGTTGTTGATTTGATGGTTTTAAAAGTTGAGATGATTCCTTCTATTTTAAAACATAAAACTCCTCTTGGTCAAAGAGAATGTAGATCCTTTAAGTGTATAGAATGTTTTATAACTATTGATAGAATTTAGTTGATATGGGATCTCTTTGTGCTTGAGATTGATGTCTATAAAATAATCCTAGCTATGGATTGGTTGACTATGCTCATGTCATGAACCAACCCGGGTCGACCCTGAACCGGTCACCCGAGCTGGCCCACAACATGGCCCGAGGGGCGTTCCTGATCCCCATGGGCTGGAAACTAGTGCCGAGCATCAAAACTAAAAAAGAGGGAATGATTTGGCCCATAAAAATAAATAAAGCAGCAGAAATAAAACATATCAACAAAGAATAAGTAAACCAAACAAAACGACCAAACAAGAACAAAAGAAAAATAAAACTAACCAAACACAACGTTCGAACTAACACCATGAGACCTCGCGAGTCACTCTCCGACTCAATGATCAAGAGTCTCCCAAGGCGAGCACACTCAAGTCGTAGCCTGCAAAAACACTAAAAACAGAAAATAACTATAGGTGTGAGTATTAAAACTCAGTAGGCTAGCCCGATATCTATTCCCAATGCACTACCTTTAAAATAAAAGAAACACCATTTCAAGTTTGAACTACAATTTATAAAAGAAAAGTTTTCTACATGTTACTCAAAAAAAAGTATGAGTCATTTCCCCTATTAATTTATCAAAAACCCAAGTCATTCCTTTAGTGAGACATTAACATTTTTTAAAGGGGAAGTGATGTTTACATTTTCAATTTTCATAAAAAGTATAAAACACTTTTCTTTGAAAATGGTTTTCATAAACCACTTTAAAACCACACATCACTTTCTAGTAAAAACACTACATATGAAAATGCTACCGTAGTTACACAGTAAGGGAAATGAAAAGAAAATATATACAAGTACCATATTCATCACAGTAAGTAACTGAAAAGTCACAGACATGGGTGAACCTAGGAGATCGAGAATAAACCAGAAGACACCAATACATGAGAAATAATCCTCGTTGACATGTCACACACGATGAAATCAAAATGCTCAATACGCTCGACCATCCTTTCTCAGGAAGGTCAAGGGAAAATACCATAGTAATAAACCCAATATATCCACCTACTATGGGACACTGGTCAGTACCATAACCTACCAGTGCATCAATCATTCTTAGAATATTCTCTCAATATTCCAGATTCACATGTCTTAACTTTTTGGAAAGGGGGTGAGCCAACCGATGCCAACCGATCATCCAATCAGATATATATATAAAGCACAACATGCATCACCCCGAGTCACTCCATGGGACAACCTCCTGCCTTTAAACTACTCAAGTACCCGAGAGCCTCTAAGCACGACCTCCCAACCAGTCAATTGCAACCAAGGCGGGAGAGTTTTCCTAGGAGGGTTTTTATCAAAACATTTTCATCATTTTCTATAAAGTGCCAAATGGGCATTAAATACATTTCACAATCACCACTTTAAAAGGAACGAAAACACTTCTTAATTCTTCAGAAGAAATCATTTATCATTAAAAACAGAACTATAATTGAAATTCCGTGAATTATGTTTAAAAGTCAAACATGAATTCTTTCACTATTGGGTGTTCGCTCGTCAGGAAAATATTTATAATGTCGTTTATAAAATAAATGACTCTTTTTACACCAAATAATAATTTTAAAATTTATTATCTTATAATACTTCTCATTTATTAATATTAATAAAATATTTAATTGAAAAATTATCGTGTGAAATCATAACAAAACGACACCATTTTCACACTACAAGAATTAAATTATAACTTTTCATAATAAATGAATTAATCTTAAGTTGCATAATAATATTTAGCACATATGTATTTTTATAGGGAGAAAACAATAGGAAATAAAGTAACTTAAATTTTAAAAGCAGTGCAATGGGAACATACCTCAACTCGCAGCTCAAACTCAATAATGCAACAACGCGACACGCCTTGCACAGGCACACAAACACGCACAAAACGAAGATCCCGGTAACGCGAGGTTACCCTGCCAACGCACTGCAACCACAAAGATAATTAAAATACATGAACATGGACTTAAAACAATCCAAATGAACAAACAACACAAAAGAACCACCTCGACCTACTTTCAAACCATCACATCAAAACACGTATCAAAACACAACCAAACTCTATATTAGAATCCAACCACGACCTTTAGACACACCAACCACTTTAAAAACATCATACACACCACATTATTAAAGAAATAAACCATTTGAATAATTTATAAAACATCCAAAAAAGGTGAAACCAAGGTTCACATCAAAACATTCTCAGTTTCACATAAGAAAACAATTTAAAATAAAACACACAACATCATCACACCAAAACATGAATCACACCTAACAACCAACCCATGAAACATTTTATAATATAATGCACCCATTTGAACACACAAAACATCACTGATTTCCATTAAAAATTATGTTCCCAACACTTAAACATGTTCACCACCTTAAAAAAATATAATTCACACCCAATAAAAAATTTATTAACACTTCTATAAAATAACCAAAACAAAACCAAAATGAAAAACACATCATTTACATTATTTCCTAAAACACTTTAAAATTTATAATTTTTTTTCCAAAGAGTAACCCAAAAAACTTAAAAAAATATATCGTACCACAAAATAAAAACAAAGAACACAATTGTAGATTTAAACAAATTTGAAATCATCAAAGCATATTGACCAATTAATTTACAGAGGCACGAATCAAGTAAATGAATTAATTAAAAACATGCAAGCATTATATGGACTAATTCGGAAAGAAAAAAAAATGGATTCACCTACCTCAAGAACGTGTGAAAGCGATTAAACTTCAAGAAAGGTAGAACCACACCCCGGAGACTAACCACACACTCTACTCAATGATAAAAAAATACGAATTACAAAATGAGGTCTTAAAGTTTGGTTAATTTGAGAAAACACCGCAATGAAAGAACTATACTGGAGAAAAAAAAATTGCAGGCCATCAGTGTGGATAGTGTGATGCTGGGAGAGGGTGAGGATGAAGCCATGCGAGGCCGAGGTCCTACGAGGGGTTGCTGGCCACATTGGGAAGGAGGCCAGAGGAGGGAGTCACGTGGATGGGTGGTGTGTGCCGGTGAAGGGTCACGCTGATGGAGGTCACTGGAGGGAGGAAGGCGAGGCCGATGCAGAGGGTTCTGGGTGAGGTGGCTGGATGGGGTGGAGCAGGGGGTGTCAGCGAGGGGGTGCGGAGAAGGGTGGGAGGGGGGTGCGGGCTACGTCGTGCAACATGAGGAAGGGGGCACGAGCTGCGGCATGCAACAGGAAGAAGGGGGTGCTTCAGGAGAAGTCTAAAAGTCAGAGTGCGAGTGGGACGGCGGTGCCGGGGCAAGGGTAGGACGCAAAGGAAGATAGGGGAGGGGGGGGGGGGCGACACAGAATATGAGGATGAAGGGGAGGGGGGGCTCGCACAACATTAAAATGGAAAGGGGAACCAGGTAGATCTCTAGGGTTAGGTTTAGTTTTTTTTCCCTCTATTTTCTTATATTAATAATAGTAATATTAATAATAATAATATAAATGATGATAATAATAATAGTACCAAAAATAATAATAATAAAAATAACAATAGTAAAGATAATATTAATAAGATTTATTAACAAAGTTAATAATTATAATAATAATAATAATAATAATAATGATAAAAATAATAATAATAAAAATAAATACCTCATTAATAATAATATTATTAATTACATAATAACATTATTATTATCACAAATAAAACATTCAACTCAACTTATCTACGTAATTATTTATTTATTCCATACGACAGGCATCTGCGCAGGCACCCAGGATGACCGCATAGCTACCGCTCACCGTGCGGTGACCGTGCACAGGTCCGAAACCCACTAAAAAAGTTATGCAACAGAAAATTTTAAGTTGGGACCCAGCCTGAACCTTTGAACGAGAATGAGGAGCCCAAATATAGTAAAATAATAAAATAAAAATAAATTAGAATGTCAGGGTGTGACAATTCTCCCCACCACAGACACTTTCTGCCCCCAGAAAGTCACCCAGTCGAACGATGGACCAAACAAGAATTCATGCCCAAATAAAACTAGAAGAAACCACAACATTAGAGAATGGGAGAACACGAGAGGGTTCTCCCCACCACAAAAACTCAACTAGTGTGGAAATATAAAACTCAAACATACCACCCGGGGAAGGGTGGCGACACGAGAACTCCCAACCGATCCAGACTAACCTCTATAGCACGAGCGAAAAAACACCTCTGCTGAAACTTGGAACTCTCGACTCAGACCAAAGAAATCCCGAACACTATTGAAAAACCTCAGAGAAGAACATGATCACAACAGTGAACCTGAGTAAAACTACAAGCCTTAACTCCTTTGTAGGCACTTACATCCCCAAACGAATACAGCTAAACCAAGATTGACCTATACAAGGGTCAATCACTCTCTTAAGAAAAACACACAACACAGAAAACCCTAACTCGATGAACCAAAATGTTTAGATTACAATAGAGTATGCTCATCATAACTCCATGGAAAAATAATGAACTTTCAACAATGTCAAAACTTTAACTGTAGAAAAACAAGAATGAAACGACTTTAGATGTTCCACAACCAACACGGAACATGAAACCCGAACCGAGGCTTCCCACCCCTGGAAACTTCTAACTACTCGCGAGCTTCACCCCAAGACCTGTGGTTTGGGTTCTGATGGCTGAAGCATCTCTTTCCTCATAGTCAGGCACTAGAATCCTTCGGTCATAGCGTCTTCTTCAGGTGATGCTTCCTGCAGAACTTCTCTAGATGACCCAAACATCCGCAATGATGACACGTCTTCAGAGGGATTTAACATGACGGCTTCACATGCCCAAATCGGCCACACTGGTGGCACACCAATGAACGTTCTGACGAACTAAGAGACAAAACCACTTCAGATGACTCTTTAGAAACAAGTCCCTCTGGCACACCCTGCTCGCCAAATAGGAACCTTTGCAAGCGACATGATACACTGGATTTCTGAAAATCTGCACTTCGAAGACCCACTCAGCTAAGAACGCCTCATCCACCAGTTTCTCGAAACGATGACCCTTTAAAGGGAGGACCTGCTCCTTGATCTCTAAACGAAGACCCCTGATAAAGAGGGAAATATTTATCAATCCCTGCGATGCTACCTACAGAGAAAAGGACACAAGTTCCTTGAAATGGTCACCATATGCCTTCACCGTCCATTGGCCTTGTTTAATATGGATGAGCTCTTCCCTTTTATTAGTCTTCACTTATTCAGGTATAACCCATCAGATGAGGACAAATTTAAAGATATCCCACATTGTCCCAAATTACATTGACAGTGGGGAAAGAACTCTTATTCTTCCAAAGCAAGACCCTTAAATGTTCACAGGACAGTTCAAACTCTAATATACTTGGGAGTTCTCAACATTCTAAAATCACACTCGACCTCTTCAAACCACATAACTACCTTTAACGGATCCCGATCACCGTTAAGTACAGACAATGTCTGAGAAAGACCAAAAATTGGGCATGAATTATCATAAACTCTGGGGACCTTTCTAGGTGGCATGTTCTAAACAAAATATAAAACACAGAGCCAAAACCATTATCAAACCGAAGCAATATCATTGAAAGTGTTTTCATCCAAAAACATCCAACTGAAAAACCAAAAAAATACCAACACAAAAAAAAAATCTTTTTTTTTTCACTTTAGATTTCAAAATCACCTTTCTTCAAGGCCACTTCCCAAATACCAAACCCACTTTTCAAACCAAATTCAATTTCCAAAAAAAAATCATTTCCATTTTTAAAATCACTTTAGAAAAACAAGGTTAATCCTTTAATTCCAAGTGCACACCCCAATAATCCCATGAATCATTGCACATGTCTTCATCCACTTCCATCCATACAAACCAACACGCACTTCCCATGCATTCCCTCACATGTGAAAACGTTTATAAAAAGTACCTGAGGTTGCACTCAAACCATATCCCTACCAATTCCAAGAAAACACAAAATTTTTAGACCAAGAGCTTTTTGTTTTAAAACAAATCCATTTCACAAATTTAAATCCCTTTGAAAGAAATTGTTCTCATTTCAAAACCCCTTTTTCATTTTCAAAAGTGCACTTACACCCACAAGAACCAAGACAACACACAACTTGCATCAAATCACCGAAGAGGGGGGGATAGTAGTAATGCTTAACCAAGCGACATGATAATGGGACATGCCCAAAGTAATCATCAACGACTAGGAAGAACTTAAACCATGTATGCAGACTCCACATGGGTCACTACTCCATGTAAAATCACAATGTAACATCGGTTTGCCTCCGTTGTCATCCCTAAATCCAAAACAAAACAAAACGAGACAAGAAATCAATTCTCGGACTACCCCTGGCGACTCGAGGTTCGAAACGGGCAAGGGTTCATGAAGTCCTTCCTGAACCTACCTCTCAAGTCCTGACAATCCTAATCTCCATCTACCAGGAACCCCAAATAACAAGGGCCTCCTCTGATACCATTTTGTCATGAACTAACTCGGGTCGACCCTGAACCGGTCACCCGAGCCGGCCCACGACATGGCCCGGGGGGCATTCCCGATCCCCATGGGCTGGAAACTAGTACCGGACATCAAAACTAAACAAGAGGGAATGATTTGGACCATAAAAATAAATAAAGCAGTAGAAATAAAACAGAGCAACATAGAATAATTAAACCGAACAAAACGACCAAACAAGAAGAGAATAAAAATAAAACTAACCAAACACGACGTCCAAACTAACACTATGCAACCTCGTAGGTCACTCTCCGACTCAATGATCAAGCGTCTCCCAAGGTGAGCGCACTCAAGCTGTAGCCTGCACAAACACTAAAAACAGAAAAGAACTATAGTCTTGAGTATTAAAACTCAGTAGTCTAGCCCGATATCTATTCCCAATGCACTAACTTTAAAATAAAAGAAACACCATTTCAAGTTTGAACTACAATTTATAAAAGTAAGGTTTTATACATGTTACTCAAAAACAAAGTACGAGTCATTGCCCCTATTTATTTGTCAAAAACCCAAGTCATTCCTTTAGTGAGACATTAGTATTTTTCAAAGGGAGTGTGATGTTTACATTTTCAATTTGCATAAAAAGTATAAAACACTTTTCTTTGAAAATGGTTTTCATAAACCACTTTAAAACCACACATCACTTTCTAGTAAAAACACTATATATGAAATTGCTATAGTGGTTACATAGTAAGGGAAATGAAAAGAAAATATATAAAAGTACCATATTCATCACAAAAAGTAACTGAAAAGTCACAGACATGGGTGAACCTAAGAGATCGAGAATAAACCAGAAGACACCAATACATGAGAAATCATCCTCGTTGACATGTCACACATGATAAAATCAAAACTCTCAATATGCTCATCCATCCTTTCTCAGGCAGGTCGATGGAAAATCCCATAGTAATAAACCCAATATATCCACCTACTATGGCCCACTGGTCAGTACCATAACCTTCCAGTGCAGAAATAATTCTTAGAATATTCTCTCAATATGCCAGATTCCCATGTCTCAAGTGTTTGGAAAGGGGGTGAGCCAACTGATTCCAACCGAGTATCCAATCAGATATATATATAAAACACAAGAGGCATCACCCCGAGTCACTCTATAGGACAATGTCTTGCCTTTAAACTACTCAAGTACCCGGGAGCCTCTAAGCGTGGCCTCCCAAACAGTCAATTGAAACCAAGGTTGGAGAGTTATCCTAGGAGGGGTTTTATCAAAACATTTTCATCGTTTTCAATAAAGTACCAAATAGGCATTAAATACATTTTACAATCACCACTTTAAAAGGAACCAAAATGCTTGTTAATGCATCAGAAGAAATCATTTATCATTAAAAAAAGAAATATAATTGAAATTCCCTGAATTATGTTTAAAACCCAAATGAGCATTCTTTCACTACTAGGTGTCTTCTCATCAAGAAAATATTTCAAGTGTCGTGTATAAAATAAACGGATTTTTTTACAATAAATAACCATTTTAAAATTTATTATCTTATATTACTTCTCATTTATTAAAATTAATAAAATATTTAATTGAAAAATTATCGTGTGCAATCATAAAAAAACGACACCATTTTCACACTACAAGAATTGAATTATAAATTTTCATAATAAATGAATTAATCTTAAGTTTAATAATAATATTTATCACATATGTATTTATATAGGGCGTAAACAACAAGAAATAAAGTAACTTAAATTTTAAAACCAGTGCAATGGGAACCTACCTCAACTCGTAGATCGAACGTGACAACACAGCAACACGATGCACCTCGCACATGTGAACAAGCACACACAAACCAAAGATCGCGGTAACACGAGGTTACCCCGCCAATGCACTGCAACTGAAAAGATAAATAAAATACATGAACATGAACATAAAACAATCCAAACAAACAAAAAACACAAAAGAACCACCTCGACCTACTTTCAAAACATCACATAAAAACACGTATCAAAACACAACCAAACTCTATTTTGGAATCCAACCACAACCTTTAGACACACCAACCACTTTACAAACATCATACGCACCACATGATTAAAGAAATAAACCATTTGAATAATTTATAAAACATCCGCAAAAGGTGAAACCAAGGTTCACATCAAAAAAATACTCAGTTTCACATGAGAAAACACTTTAAAATAAAACACACAACATAATCATACCAAAACATGACTCACACCTAACAACCAACCCATAAAACATTTTATAAAATAACGCACCCATTTGGACACAAAAAACATCACCGATTTCCATTAAAAATTTTGTTCCCAACACTTAAACATGTTCAACGCCTTAAAAAATATAATTCAAACTCAATAAACAATTGATTAACACTTCTATAAAATAACCAAAACAAAACCAAAATGAAAAACACACCATTTACATTATTTCCTAAAACACTTTAAAATTTATAAAACGATTTTTCCAAAGAGTAACCCAAAAAACTTCAAAACATCTAACACACCACAAAATAAAAACAAAGAACACAATTGTAGATTTAAACAAACTTGAAATCATCAAATCATATTGACGAATTAATTTATAGAGGCACGAATCAAGTAAATGAATTAATTAAAAACATACAAGCATTATATAGACTAATTCGGAAAGAAAAAAAATAGATTCGCCTACCTCAAGCACGTGCGAAAGCGATTAAACTTCAAGAAAGGTAGAACCACACCCCGCAGACTAACCGCACACTCTACTCAAATATAAACAAAATGTGAATTACAAAACAAGGTCTTAAAGTTTGGTTAATTTGAGAAAACACCATAATAAAAGAACTATATCGGAGAAAAAAAATCTTACAGGCCAGAGGTGTGGTTGGTGTGCAGTTGGGAGAGGATGAGGCTGAAGCCATGAAAGGATGAGGTCCTGCGAGGGGCTTTTGGCCGCATCAGTAAGGAGGTTGGAGGAGGGAGTCGCGTGTCCGGGTGGTGTGTTCCGATGAAGGGTCGCGCTGACGGAGGTCGCCGGAGGGAGGAAGGCGAGGCCGGTGTAGAGGGTGGTGGGCGAGGTGGCTGGCTAGGGTGCAACAGGGGGTGTCGACGGGGTGGTACGGAGAAGGGTAGGAAGGGGGTGCGGGCTGCGGCGTGCAACAGGAGGAAGGGGGTGCGGGCTGTAGTGTGCAACATGAAGAAGGGGGTTCTTCAGGAGAAGGTCAGAAGCTGGAGTGCGAGTGGGATGGCGGTGCCAGGGCAAGGGCGAGATGCGAAGGAAGATAGAGGGGGGGGCTCATGCATCGGAAAAATGGAAAGGGGCGCTGGGTAGATCTCTAGTGTTAGGTTTAGTTTGTTTGTTTTTTTCCTCCATTTTATTATATTAATAATAGAAATATTAATAATAATAATATAAATGATAATAATAATAATACCAAAAATAATAATAATAAAAATAAAAATTGTAAAGATAATATTAATAATATTTATTAACAAAATTAATAATTATAAAAATAATAATAAGAAGAATAATGATAAAAATAATAATAATAAAAATAAACACCACATTAATAATAATTTTATTAATTACATAATAACATTATTATTATCACAAATCAAACATTCAACTTAGCCTATCTACATAATTATTTATTTATTCTATACGACAGGCATTTGCGCGGGCACCCGGGCTGACCGCATAGCTACCGCTCACCGTGCGGTGACTGTGCCTGGGTCCGAAACCCACTAAAAAAGTTAAGCAATAGAAAATTTTAAGTCGGGACCCAGCCCAAACCTTTTCACGAGAATGCGGAGCCCAAATATAATAAAATAATAAAATAAAAATAAATTAGAAATTCAGGGTGTGAATGTTCAAGGATCACATCATCTCTTATACCCAAATGGGAAATTTTATAATGAATGATGGCATCGAGCATCTCTTTAGAGGATACTGTAATGAAAAGGTAGGTGAAAATATATTTTTGGAACTATTAGTTAGAACAATCTAATACTAATTAGTAGTTATGAATTTGTAATCGATAGAAGAGATTGAGAACATCAGTTTTCTAGTGTTTGTAGATCAGTTTCCTGATGTTTTTCCTGAAAGTTTATTAGGGTTTCCACCCATAAGGGAAGTGGAATTTACAATTGATCTCCTTCCCAGGACCAGTCCTATCCCACTTACTTATTATCGAATAGAACCAATATAATTAAGGGATTTAATGTATAGTTGGAAAAGCTATAAAGCAATGGGTTCATTTGTCCTAACACGTCTCCATGGACAACAACAATCTTGTTTGTCAAAAAGGTGGATAGAACTCTTTAGTTGTGTGTAAATTATCATAATATTAACCAAGTTATGATGAATTATTAATATCAACTTACATGAATTGATGATCTATTAGATCAATTGAGGGGAGCTTCGTGATTCCCAGGAATTAACTTACAATCAGGATACCACCGATTATGGGTTCAGAAGGAGGATATTTTGAAAACCACTTTCAGAAGTTGATATACCTATTATGAGTACATCATTATGACTTTAGGTATTATGAATTCACCATAAGTATTTATGTAATTTATGAATCAAATATTTCAAATATATGTAGATTTTTTTAGTGTTTTTGGATCACATAATGCTGAATTCAAGGACAATATTATCATGAGAAACACTTGGTGAAAATGTTGGGAATTTTGCGGGATCATCATTTGTATACTAAATTATCAAAGTGTGATTTTTGGATACAATTGGTACATTTCCTTGGCCATGTAATCTCTAAAAGTGGTGGTTTTATTAATAAAAAAACATTGAGGATATTATCTCTTAGAAACCACCAAATAACCTCATCAAGATACACAATTTCCTTGGTCAATATGGTTATTGCAGATGATTTGTGCATTATTTTTCATGACTAGCTTCACCTATTATTACTTTGAAAATAAATAATATTCCATTCTAATGGAATGATGAATTTCAAAAGTCTTTTCAAGAGATAAAATCTTTCTTTACATAAACACCTATCTTGGTTTTTCTTGAATCAGGAAAAGGGTATGTGGTGTATTGTGATGCTTTAGGATTTGGGTTGGGATGTGTTATCATACAGGTAGATCATGTTGTTTATTTTGGATCAATAAAATTATGATTTCATGAAAAAAATACCAAACAAATGATTTAGAGTTATCTGGCATAGTTTATGCTTTGAAAACATGGCCTTATTACCTATTTTGTGAGAAATTTACTATGTTTAATAATCATAAGAGCTTGAAACATATTTTCTCTCAAATGGATTTAAATTTGAGACAAATAATATGGATGGAGTATCCCCAAATGTTTGAATTTTAATTGATGTATACACCGGGTAAAGGTAATTTGGTGGCCAATTCATTAAGTAGAAAGTCATACAATGAGTTGGAAAAAGAGGATTTAGATCAGTATTAGTTGATATCAGTGATAGAAAACCGAAAATTAGAATATAAGACCAAGATGAAGATGTAGTTTTATTTCCAGTTTCTTTCTTAATTTGGTTGAAATAGTTAAAGAGGCGCATCCATCATATTAAGAATGTGTTTATATGAGGTAAAAAAATAAATGGTGGGAAGACCATAATGGGATGGAAGTTAGATGATAGTTCATTTTTATGGTTCTAAGATCATATGGTCATACCCTTGGATTTTCAGGAACAACTTCTTCATGCTTAACACCATTGAAGATGGGTTGTTTATCCTAGAATACAGAAGATCTATAAGGCATTGAAACTACAATTTTGATGGGTCAGTATGAAATGGAAGGTGGATGAGTTTTTTTTTATATTCTCAAATTGTAAGTAGGTTAAGGTAGAACATCAATGACCAATAGGTATGTTTCATTTTTTACCTATTCCTGTTTGGAAATAGGAACAGATATCCTTGAATTTTGTAATAGGTCTTCAAAGAATGGTTCAGAAACACGATGCAAAATGGGTGATAGTGAATCAGATCACAAAGTTTGCTCAATTTATCCCTATTCATGAATCTCATACATTGGAGGACCTATCAAAAATCTATATCCAAGAAGTAGTAAAGAGGTATGGCATACTAGTTTTGATAGTCTCAGATAGATATTTTATGTTTAAATCATATTTCTAGAAATCCTGATAGAAATTCCTTGGGTATCAATCGAAAATGACTATGGTATATCATCCCTAGATGGATGGAAAATCCGAAAGGACAATAAAAATGTTGGAATACCTGATACGAGCTTATGTAATGGATTTTAGTGGCTTTGGGGAAGAGAAAATACCATTGGTGGAGTTCTCATATTACAATAGTTATCAAGCCTCGATATATATGGATTCTTTTAAGGCATTTTATGGGCATCATTATCGTTCTCTACTTTTTTGGGTGTAAATAGGTGATACATCATTGGTTAGGATGATCCTTTTCCCAGAGATATTAGAGAAGATTCAATAGATTAGGAATAGAATGGAGACTGCTTGGAGTCATCAGAAATCATATGTGGATCATCATCGAAAGCTGTTGTCGTATGAAGTGAGTGATCGTGTGTTCTTGAGAAACTCTCCAAGGCCTAGGAATCATTGTTTTGGGAAGCAGGGTAAGTTATATAATTGAAACATAGGCCCTTTTGAGATACTGTAATGGGTTGGAGAGGTGGAATATCGGTTGGAATTTACACCATGGTTCAGTGCTATGCATAATTTTTTTCATGTATCTTAGTTGAAAAAGTATCTACCTGATCTATACCATGTGATTTAATGAGATAACATTTACCTAGAGCTAGATGCTTCATTGGTTCATATCCTGATATGAATTTTGGATTGGTAAGAGAAAGTTTTTAGTGGGAAAAGAATCATTATAGTGTGAGTTCTATGGAAACATGGTCAAATTTTTGAAGAGACATAGGAATGAGAGAAAGAAATAGTCGAGAAATAGCCCAAAATCATTCATGGAAATACTGGGTTTCTAATTTTTGGGGATGAAAAGGCCAATGGTGGGGAGATTATAGAAACCCCAATTTCAAGTAAGTAACCATTTATTTATGTTTTTTAATTATTTTAAGTGTTTAGGTTAATTTTGGGAGGGTTTGGAAGACTTTTGGAATGTTTTAAAGCCTTTTATAAAGGTGAACGATTAGAGAATGGTTAGTGGAAACCATACACCTCCTATAGAAAACCATGCATAGTGAGACATGGGCTAGTGGGGTGGCGTCGAGTAGGTGCATAGATTTTCCAAACTGTGTGGCCACCCAGGTAAAATCATGCAATGTGGGAACCAATATTTTTCACTTTTGGTGCATGGTTTTCCTAACCGTGTGACTAACCATGCATGTCTTAAAAACTAGATCCTAAAAAAGTGGATCTGGGTCAGGATTTTCTATTAACCCCTCATTTTTCTCCATTTTAGCCCTAACTAGAATATTATCCCTCCCAATGTTTGTAAAACCTTTCCCCTTTGAATATAAAGCGACCTGGAGGCATTTCGTGGTGCATTGAAGCCCAGTTCCCTTGATAAGACTTCTTTTGTGGTAGTTTTCCATGGTTTTTCTTAGGTCTAATTTCCTATCTCTCTCAGTTTCTTAGAACTAGTATGATGTTGATAAATATAAGGGTTTTGATTCCAATCATGGTTAGTTTTGGCCTCATTCTTATTAATTATAGGTGAGGATATCTAAGGCATGTTTTTAGAGATTCAACTCTATTTTGTTGATGTTTTCATTCCATTCTTCATTTTCATCATAATTTCCAAGGTAGGTGGCTTCACTTTCCACTCCTCTTATTAGGACATGAAGGATTAGTTTCAAAGTGATTGAATCTCATGAAATTTATTGTGAAATTGGTTTGAAAATCATGGCATATTCCTTCTCTAGTGATGGTTTAGGTATTTATGGATTTTTGGAAATGGGTTGTGAAAATTTCTTGGTTTTATTGATTTTAAAATATTGATTTTAAAATATGTCTTTGTTAGATTTATTAAAAATGGTTTGTTTGAAATGTTTTCAATAAAATAATAGTTTTATTTAAATGGATTCAAATGGTTTATTTGAAATGGTTTTGGTATACATGGGTTGTGTGAGTTCATGATTTCAACATGACCCTAAATAAGGGGCATGTACCATTGGGGTCCAAAGGGACATGACCCCGAATAAGGGGTGTGTGTCATTGGGGCACAATGAGATTAACCACTTTGTGAAGACATAGTGGATGGATGAGAAAATTCTCATGATTATGGAGCTATCAGTGAAGCATGAATTTGTGGGTTTGTTTGTGAATCATGGAATGAGTATGCTAAAAATGAATGTGAAATGGTTTAAATAATTATTGGTTCTTTTTCATGTAAAATGTTTTGGTATGAAACAGTTTTTCTTTGTTTCAGATTATTAAACTATTTAAAATGGTTTTTATATAAATTGTTTTATATAAATATGATAGCATGATCTATCCTAGTTGTATGAGTAGGGAAGTTATTTGTGGAAAACCTAATGAGTTTCATTACTCACCCATGATTTAGAACTTTGGTGATTTTGTAGATATTATTTATCAAGACATAAAAAAATATAAATTATCACACTTATTTAGTGATGCATCATGATACTTTGGCTATATTGTAGAGTTAGATCTTGGATCAGGTTGGGAACCATGGAGTTAGTGTCTTGGAGCCTCTGAGTTTTTTAGGTTTTTTCTTTCTCTTTGTTCTTTGATATTAGTTTCATTCCACTCTGGTACTCTATTGTAGGTTGGTTTTAATTTTAATGGTATTTATTTGAGTTGTCTTTCATTGATATCATGCATCATGAAGTGGTTATTTGGTTATGTCTTGTTTGGTTGGGTTTTTTTATTTTCAAAGGGGAAATCTTCCCCCATCTATTAATTAAGCCCTTTGTATTTATTGCCGGTATTTGGCATCTTGGGGATGTCGCTTAAGGCCAAGTAGAAATATCACCTCGACTCATGCCAATGAGGAGGGGTGAGATATTACAATAAATGACTAATAAAACTCAAATACTGGTAATATTCTATAATAAAGATTAATTTAATATATTTTAATAATTTTAGAGTAGTAATGTTTCAAATTATATACACTAATAATTTTAATTATTTTGTAAATTCAATAATCCCTAAAAAAATATTTTTAAGAGTTCCATGTAAATAGTCACTATATGTTCCATGAAATGACCATGATACTCTAGAAATATATCAAACACTTTTACTATGTATGAACCTAACCCTAACCATTAAATTATAAAGATCCTAGGTGCCACTGACCTTAGGTGACATTCCATGAAATACCAAAGGTTGGAAACAAGTGCTGATGGTTTAAAAAGAAAATTGAAGAATAATTTACCCTTTTACAAATGAACACAACACACAAAAATACTACCAAATAATAAATAAAACCAACACAAATATATAACTTATTCATGTTTTAAACCAAAAAATCAAAGTATAACAAGATGAATAATCATAATAACAATGATAATAAAAAACTGGAACTAAGATTCCAAAATAAAGAAATACTCAAGAACCAATGTGGCACCACTCCAGATTCTCATAATAAGACAAAATCCAAATATATATCTCAAAAATCAATTAAAACTACATTAAGAATAACCTCTTATGAAATATGAAACCTTTCACTTAACTAATCATGGAAAACAATTTTTTTATACACACTAAAGTGAATATGAAAGGGTTGAGTAAAACAACCCATTTAAAAAAACCCAAGAGAATTTTACCATGTGACACTAAAAGAATAACTGGGTTATCTCACCATTTTTATTAAAAAATTGTAAAAAATATAAAATTAGTAAAAATAGTTTCAAAATTTATGTATAAAACAAACATGAAAAAAGTCAATAGCAGTTCAAAAAAAAAGTTCTCAAAGGAAACATCATAGTACTTTTTTAAATCACTTAAAATATCCATTCTATGTTCTCTCTCTTCAACACACACCTAATCATACGGAATGAAATTTCCCTTTCTCATGAGTGAATATCCATCCACCACCAAGTAATCAATTATAGATTATCATTGGACCAAATTGGCTATGTGAACAAAACTCTCCTGACAAGGTCTAATGAAGATGAAAAAAAACCAACCATACTTTCCAAGTCCACACATAAAATCCTTTATTTATTTAGGAAAACCATTTTATGAAATTTTCAACTTCCTTGTGGGTGTCACCCACAACCCAGGTTTTAATAACTAACTAATAAATACACAATCAAGCAGATTTTCAACATGATAATTTCATTTCAAAGTAGAAAGTAATTATTTTAGAAATAAAGGAGCTGTCACATTATAAAGGAAGTGGAAAGAAGAAAAAATCATCTACCTCAAATATATTCGATATAATAATCTTCACATGTTCCCACATATCTAAACACTTACTTCCATTTCTCTAATGAATCATAAGAAAGTTCAATAAAAACTTGTTCTATCCCATATATCTGGATAGAAAAAACACAATATAGGTTTATGTTTAATAGGGAGTGAGTAGATATAGAATATAAGGTAAGAATTAAGCCCTTACCTTTCATTTTCACGATACAATATTTTAAGAATTCAAAAACAGTGTTTAGAAGTAAAATATCATCAAAGAACCAAAATAAAGGCCAAGGATTGGAAGCATAAGTCAAGGAAATAAGAATGAGGGGTTTAAGTGATTTTCAAGTTTTAAAAATAATTTTGGGATTTAATTAATGATGTTGTATAGTTAGGTCACATGTTTAAGAAAAATTTTACACTAAACATGAAAATCACTACTCTCCAAAAATTTCTATGTTGCATGGTTAGGATGCACAGTTAGGCATATTTTGAACCAACCACGTGAATCACCATTATCCAGTAACATCCAAGTTGTATGGTTAGGACATATGGTTAGTCAAACCACGTGCCTGCCTAGTAACTCCCATACTCACCTCACATGGTTTCCTAGAGAATCCATACTATTTCCCTTTCCCATTATCAAAATATGACCCTTAAAAATTCTTATAAAACATTCTAAATCCATCTAGAAACTTCCCAAGACTTATCCTAAACATTACATAACTTAAAATTTAGAAAAAAAAAATAATTACCTTAAATAGGGGGTGTTACCTTCTCTCCATGATTTGTATATCTATCCTTAGAAAGTTATAGATTGGTATTTTTTTGAATAGTTTTGGAAATTGATCTAGCATGAATTTCTCTCATTCCCAAGTATCTTCTTGAATCTGACCATGCTTCCATAACACCTATACCAAGGAAATGGTTCTCCCTCAAAAGTTTATTCCTTGTATATAAATAATCCAAATTAGCTCATGTACAAATGTCACACTCATCTCAAGAGTAACATAATAATAGCTAAAAACATGACCAATATCTGGATATTACTTATTTAGTTAAGATAGATGGAAAACATTATGGAAAATAATAAATTTTGATGTTAAATATAATCAATACACAACATCACTGATGTGTTCTAGTACCTCAATAGTCCCACATATTAAAGATCTAGTTTTCCTAGATTTCTTAAATGATGATGATCCAATCATAGTGATACTTTGAGAAATATATGGTGACCTACATTAAAATATAATGGGTTATTATAATGATCTTTAAATGATTTCTATCATATTTGGGCCATATAAATTCACTCCTTTATCATTTGAATCTTATTTTTAGTTTCCTAGAAAAGTCTTGGTCCAATTAATTAAGTTTATACCATTTCCACCCAAAAAAGGAGAGAGAAATAAGGATAACCATACAATAGATCACACAGATCCATATACATAATATCCTAATAAAAATTATTAAGTGAAAACTCCACTAAGGGAGCATGATCTTTCTATGACTTACCAATGTTTATGACATAATATTTAAGGATATCTTCCCATATATAAATCATACATTCTAACCATCCATCCATATAAGTATGATATACAATGTTCAAGTTTAACTAGGTTCTAAGAGTATATTGAAAAGATAACCGAAACTCCAATCAAGGATCTCTATTAGGGACAATAGATTCTGTAACTCCAAGAAACTTAACCACTTATCAAATATGCATCTTTTCTAGATATTATGCCCTATTGGACTCTCGAATTAGGAGAAAGTGTACTAAATTTATGATTTAGTCCATAATTACCCAAATAATATCATTCTTCCAAAGTGTTTATACTATAACTTTGAAAAAATATATATAAATATACTCCCATTTCTAAATAGGCATAGACATAAATTACATCATACTAGCTAGACATTGATACTCATCCTTTAACTATTGAAAAGTGATACATTTAATTACATTATCCATAATATTTTTTTTATACCTGATTACTAGAAATGATATTTCATTTCCTTGTACATTTTCTGAGTACGCAATATAATAAATTATTTCAAATGGTGGCAGACTAAAATAAAATGTTCTTGGAAACACTAGGGGACACCAATTTGGTTAAAAAAATTCGACACTAAGTTTTAATCCCCTATCCAATCATCCAATGTCTCCCCATCATTTAGGTTTTACCTAATAGTGATGATGTCGGGATATGATCATTTAGACACTTTGACTAAATCCATATAACCAGGAATAATAGTAACTGGGAAGAAAACTAAATTTTCATTTTGTTCAGTACAGTCCTGATGCATGTCAGTAATAATTCCCATCAACTTCCATTGGTAAAAATCTTCTCTAACCATTTCATTATAATAATTTTAACTCAAAGAATCATCTAATTAATTCCCTTTAATGGGTGTATACGCCAAGTTGAAGTCAAAATTTGATGATACTCTATACAACATAATTAAATCAATGTCTCTATAAGTGATGATATGTTTCAAGATTTTTTTGATGAGTTAAGAGATTAAAATTTTACCTCAAAGAGATAGTGGCACCTTGTTTTTATGGAATGAACCACTATATTTAATTCCATTTCATGCGTCTGATAATTATTATCATGTTTTCATAAATGTCTCAATCCATAATACACATCATTATCTCTCTATATAAGAACAAAACACAATTCTACTCCATAGGCATCACAATATACCACATGTCCTTGACCTGGTTATTTTAAAATAAGGGTAGGTGATGAAGTGAGATGATCTTTCAGCCGTTGAAATTATTTTTGACAATATTCAATGTAATGGAAAGGAATGAATTTTATTATTAATGTAGTCATGGGAGAATAAATCCCAGAAAAATATCTAGTGAAGTGATGATAATAGATAGTTAATCCTAAAAAAATCTGTATATTAAAGAAATTATTGGGTGATTTCCAAGAATTGAGTGATTCAATCTTCCTAGGGCCTAATATAACGACTTCATAAGAAATTATATACTCAAGGAAATGAATTTTTTGTATCTAAAATATAATCTTAGAAAATTTATCAAAAAGTTAGTGATTTCAAATTGTGCTCTATAAAAATTTTAAGTTATCCTCATGGCCAATCATACTTTGAGATTAAACTAAAATATCATCAACAAATACCATGATAATGAAATAAATATATCTATAGATGATACAGTTCATCAAGTCCATCAAAAATATTGGTACATTAGTTTGAACAAAGGGCATGCCAGTTTATTCATAATGGCCATATTGAATTTGAAATGATATATTTAAAATATAATGTTTCCTGAATCTGAGTTGATGATATCCTGATCATAGATCAATCTTATAGAACCACTTGGATACCTTTAATTGATCAAATAGATCATCAATTTGAGGAATAAGATTCCAATTCTTCATCGTAGATTCATTCATTTTATGGTATTAGAGACACAATCAATGTGAACAATCCACCTTCTTTATAAATAGAATGTACTTGTTCTAATGAATCCCTTTCTCTCCAATTCTTTTTTATAGATATTTAATTACCACAACTATATTAGATACATTCTATATAAAAGAAGGAAAATAGTTCTTGTTCCCAAAAGTTGGTCTATAGAAAATTCAATTTATAATTTAGGGGGTAACCCATAGAAACCATTCATAAATACATCTGGGTATCGATCCATTAGTATAGAAAGATTCATTTTTCTTATTTCATCATTAGCAACTAATTTCATCACTGCCAGCTGATTAGAAATTGTTGAATTTAATTTAAATAAAGTTCTTAAAATAATAGTATTTATATCCCAGTCCCCTTTAAATAAAAGAAAATATCCATCCTAGGATGTGTAAGTTACATGCCGAGTGTAATAATCAATATAATCTTTGAATTTTTACAACTAGTTAATTCCAAATACTAAATAAAAAATATCTATCTCTAATATACTAAACTTCTAGAAAAACTATACCGTATCAATGGAAATGGTACAAACTGGTCCTTGAATCATCTACATTCTTTCTAAGTAATAGGTGTCCTGATTATAATGTCATGATACATAATATACACTTAAAATAATAGTTATTTAACTATATTATAAGTAAGAAAAAATGTGACACACTAGTATCAACCATGGAATTATTAATGTCCGAGTTCAAAATATGGTACCTTACACCATAGAGGGACCTAGTTTCTCGATTGATACATTTTTCTTAGCTCTATATAACAACCAATAAGATACCATAGATTTTTCCTTTCTCCCTTAATGCGGTTTCTTCTAGACAATTTTGGTGTTCTTGGTGTCATTATGGTTTATCTAATTCTCAGGTTAAGAATTATCCTGATGATATTATCTTAAATGAGTATGGGAGGTGTGAGACTCATTTGATCCATCTCATCCTATGAAAGTCAAATATCGAAAACAATATTTCTTGAGATTTCATATTTTTTAAAAGTTCTAAAAATATCATGGAAGTACAATACACTACTTCTTCTTATGCTAAAGAGTGACACACTAAAAGAAACTTAGTAAATTACTATAATGTGGTGGATAAGAGATTGATCTGTTAGGCTGATTCCCTGGTTCCCTACCACATTTGGAATATGAAACCATTTTTTATTATCCAATGTACAATAGTTCTTTCTTGTACTTGGATAAAAAGGTGTGCCCTTCACTAGGATTCCCTACAAGATCTCTCTCGGTCTCTCTCCAACTATCACATTATTCACCATCTATATATAATCTAAAATATATAACATGAATAAATTAGAGTGAATATTAGGTTTTAGACCCACCTCTAATATTCAGTCCTTTAGCCTTTTTATAATAACCACCTCTAATATGAAATTATTTGTAATAGAACCAAGTGAAACTTTTAGATCTGATTCTAAAACATAATTTTTACTTTTATTGATTTGATACTGATAAAAATGAACCAATTTTAACCATAAAAAACTTACAACATAAATATAAAATATTAAATCACTTACATACATAAGTACCTTTTATGGTTATAGTTTTAGAGAATTAGAATAAACTATTACATAAATAATACACATGACTTTAAGTGATTATTTTTACCACTGTGCCCAGATTTTTATATTCCATATTATGTATTCAACATCTCCCATAAAACTATACATAGAAGAAAGATTTCTATAAAAAATCATTTAAAATAATTCTTCATAAGAAAGGGAAAAGGAAACACAAGAAGGGTGAGATCAACCACTCAGTTAGGGTAAATATAACCATTAAAAATTGAGTACAATCAATAAGAATAATATGAGCATATGAGTATGTTGACAGAATCAATGTTTTTGAGCATATTGTGAAATAAATCATAACCATAAAAATATAGATAATTAAACATGTTACATGGTATAAATATTTAACAAAGGAAACAGTCATATGATTCTATAATCATGAGATATGAAATGTAAATCTTGATCAAAGGAATCATTAAAATTCAAAGCAATCATAAATAAAACATGTTGTTATCATGGAACATTATCTTAACAGAACCCTTATAGATAGGATAACCTTACCTGTTTAATACCAATAATCTCTTAGGATTAACCTTTTAACCAGGTAACTCTATTTTCTCTTATAATTTACTTATATTAATTCAACTCCCACATAATTAACCAATGCATTGGAGGGATATATTGGGATCACAGGATCATATAAGTTGTATCAGGTGTAACTATTTGTATAAGCTATATTGGGCTCACCCATTCGTATAAGCTGTATCAGGATTACCCATTCATATAAGTTGTATTGGGTTCACCTATTAATATAATCTATATTCATCACACCTATTATCATTAACAATTTCCAAATACCATTTTTGAATAAATTTTTTTTAGGATTTCATTTTTTGACATAAAACTTTTTTAAACAACCATCATTCCTTTATATCTTTGTTAAACCATGGAAAAGAAATGGGTTTCATGATAATCTCTTTAAAATAATCATCATAATATATTTAGAGAAGGAATATGGATGGTATAAAAATATTATAATACTAGTGAAGTAGATTATTTATTTATGGATAATTATAAAGAGTAAAATACCTTTAAAAAAACATTAAAAACATTTCTTTGAAAATAAGAGAAAAATACCCTTTTCTTTGGGTAATATTTTTCAAAAATTTACAAAAAACTAGGAAGAATATTTTCTTTTAAAATTACCATGGAAAATTATAAAAGATTATTCAAAGGAAATGTTGGTTATACTAGTGGTAAAAATCCATTCATGTTATAAAAATTAAACCAAAACGTTATTTTAAAACTTTTGTAAAGAGTGCCTAAAGTGACCTATGCAGAAAAAGTTAATAAATTTTACTCTAAAACATTTTAAAGGAAGGTAAAATATCCTGAAAAATATCTTTATGAAATCATTAATGTTTATAAAATATCATTTTTAAAATAATATAAAGAACATGGATGGATAGTTTAGCTAAAATTCATTAAAAAATTTAAAATAATGTTTCTAAAGAAAACCCTTTACAAACTTTTGAAATAAAAACCATTTAAAAGAAATAAAATAATATGGAACATAAAATACCAGAGTATAAAGAGATTCATGATAATATATTTTAATAGTCAGTATATACACCATATAAATGAATATAGATGTATCAATCAAAACATGTCTCAAGGAAGGAAGTTTGAGATGATAAACCCTTACAACTCAGGTAATACACGAATAAAAAATACACTAAATGAAGGAACTTAAAATTATTCTATAAAACCCTTAATTTTAATTAAGTAATATTTTAAAATACATTCATGAGTCAGTAAGTAGACCATATAAAATAAATCATGGTGTATAATATGAATCATGTCTCAAATAATTGAAATTGGTACCATGAAAACCTTTGTAACTTTTATAACATTTGAATCAATATCTCATGAAAAAGAAAAGTTAAAAGGATCTTAAAATTTCATGATAAAATATTAATTTATGTTATAATATCTCAATAGGCAGTATATACACCTTGTAATTGGAAGTATGTGTTTATTACAAGTCATGTCTCAAAGAAAGATAATTTGAGATGAATAACCCTTATAAATATCATATCACTGAATTGAGAATTAATTAATGCAGAGATTATGTGTAAAAAATGTAAATACAATTTTTTTTGAAATATGGATGAAATAATTTAAATATCAATTCATATATAATCATGTAATAACTAAGCATATGAAGTGGAAGTATAACCCAATGAATGGAATTTGAGTTAAGAAGCCCATTACCACATGGTAACTTTCAAGTCAAATCCTCTTGGATGTTTTTTTTAATTTTATCTTAAAATAACATGAATTATAAATTATTCATGATATAACATGTAAAAGGGTAGGTATATGAACCATATAAAAGTAATTTAGGTTCATAATACTAAAATCTACCTCATTGAAGGGAAATTGAGAAGAAATCCATTACCTTGATTCTTGACTTGCTTTGTATGTCCTTTAACACCTATATAAAAAATTTAAAAAATTATTTTATTTCTTAATTAAATATTCTAGGATTAATAAATTATCCTTAAACCATTAATTTCATTTATTTTAATGAAAAATTTAATTACTTAATCGATTATGTCCCTGTCGGGTGTTTTGAGGACGTTCAGTTCATAATTTCAAAATGACTTTGATGTGTTGAACATGGCCAAAGAGGTAATTGTTAATATCTATAATAATAATAATTAATTAATTATCATTTTTATTAATCAATTATACTTTTAAAATAACCATGAAAATGGATATGAAAAAGGAACTACGCTACGATCATGGAGATGATAGGTCATACGTACACATGAGTAATGTTTCCTTTTTTCAATGAACACGATAGAAAGAAGGTAAGTATTATTTTATATTTATATAATTATGATTATATAAAAAGTATCATATTATATCTTTAAATACACTTATATATACAAGCAATGTGATGCAATGATGAGAAACAGATCACATAACTTCATGGAGGTGGTATTCCACATGCACACACAAATGACGTTATCATTTTTAAATAGATAAAAAGGTAAAACAATATGACATGTTATCTTTATATAATGATAATTATTTCATTAATATTATATATATAAATTAAATATATCATTATAAATAGCTTTGATATGTGATGATAGAAAATGAATTACATCGGTTAGTGAAGTGGTAGTCTGCTGTACACACGAACAATAGTTTTCTTTCCCATTTAATAGAATTGGAATTTGACCATTTAAAGCATCTATAATATATTATAATTATCTTAAAATTATTGGGATGCGTTAAATCACCTAAAAAATATTACTTTTAGTGTTTAAAATTTTTTTTACTTGATTGTTTTACTCCTTTCACAAGCACTATACCAGCATTGCGTAAGCATTTAAGGTCATTATTTCATCACTAAAAAATAAATATAAATTTACATGATAAAAAAATTAATTAATATTTAAAATAAGTATTTATAACCAAATATAAATTTTTTTTATCCTTGTAAAAAAATATTATAGATACTAAAAACAATGAAGTGACATTTTTAACTATCCATTACTTATTATAATGGTCAAAATCAAATCCAAATAGAGAAAAGAACATATTTTCCAAGTTTAGATTATTATGGATGAAAAATAATCATAAAATTAAATTAAGAAAAGTGTTTTAATTAATTATAAGTCTTATCACATTTGTTTTAACCCCAATTAACTAATTTTACCCTTACCAAGGTAACACAAATTTATTATGGTTACTATTCATAATGATAAAAAATAAAAGGTACATATTTACCAAATTTTAACTTCCTGATTTAAAATATGAGATCCATTTTCAAGGTTAAATTACTATAATTGAAATAAATTAATTTAAGATAAAAATTCAAAATTCAATGAAAAAAATATTTATTTAATAAAAATTCTCTTTTAAGTATGAAAATGTTTTTATACAAAATTAAGCCATGAAATCAATTCCAAAGAACATAATTGTATTATTAATAATATTATATAACTAATTTAAATTTTAAAACGTTTTTAAAAAAAAATTACTTTGTAAATTCTTCAAATAAAAATAACGTTTTCAATAAAAATTAGTATTTATCATTATTCATTGAAAAATAAAACTTTTTAGAAAACTATAAAAAATTTATCTAAGATTAATTTGAAATAATAATTTTGAAAATGATATCATTTTTATAAAAAATAATTACCAAATGTTCCATAAATTAATTATAATATTTGATCACAAAAATAAATAAAAATCATATTTGAATAAAACATATTTTTGAAGCATATAATGAATTTACTAAATAATTGAGTGCTTGTTTCCTAAGAATTAATTAATACATTTTTAATGTGTAGTAAATTTATATATATTTCATAATGTGGTTAATCCTATTCATACCCACCAATTTAATGGATATGTTATAACTATAAAATTTAAATATTAATATTTTATGGTTTTTTAAGCTTGGTGTTTTGTGTTGTGTATGCTATCGAACATAATGTTCTTTTAAAATATCATTATATTAAATTATCTCCCACTTAATAAATTATGTCCTCACAATTTTAAATCAAGATTAGTAATCAAGGGATTGGAAATTAAAAACACCATTATAGAAATCCAAAATTATAAAAAGGGTAATAAAATATTATTTTTAAAATAGGGAAATTGAAATATGAAGGTCATCTGGAATAACACGTACCTAGGTTTCCAATAGGATAAAATTAGCGGGGATTAAAAATTTGAGTGTAGTATAAAATTAATATCCTAATAATTATGGATAGTGATAGAGATAATTGATCACAAGAAAATTATTGATCATTAGAAAGTTAATGACCAAAAAATCATAAACCAAAGAGGTGTGAAAATGACCATCAATTCATAAAAAATGAATGTAATAGGATAATTTTTTTATTTAATTATCATTTTTATAGATTTGAGCAATTCCATTACCCTTTACTCTAATAACATAAAGAAATATACATACGTGAATAGAATAATTTAATTCTTTAATAAATTTCTACCACAATCTCATCTTTTTCCCCAAATGATGAGTATTCAAGTTCATTTTTAATGTCTGAATCACTAAAATCAAATTCTAAAAGATCACTTAATCCTCAAATAGATAATAAGATATTCTACATATCTTTAGTTATTATGTAAAAATGAAATGGTTATTAAAAGTTAATATATTATCCAAAATATATAAACCATTATATGAAAAAATAATATATTAATATCTAAAATTAAACAATAACACCAAAGTTTAAATATAGATAATTCTATAACTAAGTAATCATATATCCCTGCCTGAATGTCCCTAAGGCCTTCATTTTTATTGATTTTTGATAACCCCCATTCCAAGGGATGAGGGGGAACCCTTACAAGGCCCGTAGGATCAGAGATTATATGGCCTGTAGGCTTAGGAGATTAAATGACCTGAAGGTCTTAGGGAATTCACCCAGACTATCTACAAGGAACTGCACCTCCCCAACATCTGCATCTCTATAGTAGCTCTCCACCTTTTCATAACTGTCTGTCTAGGCTTCCCGTGCAAGCACAAGCTGGTACCAATGTCATAGCCATACCCTCTCATTCTGACAATCCATTTGGCTCTGCTTTGGTGAGTGCACCTTCTTTGAATCCTCTTCTGGGGATGCTCTTTTTTTAGTGTGTCTAGGGCCTGCATTCATGTGTCCTGAAGGCCTTGGGGTGGCCCTAAGGCCTTAATGTGGCCCGAAGGCCTTGAGAATCAACTAGCTCAAAGTCCTTGGGTTGTCCGAAAGCCTTGCAGGACCCGAGGACCAAACCTGTGGCCCGTAGGCCCAGATGGATGAATAGTTCCGGCTGCTATAGTACTGAACAGTGCCTGATACAGTACTGCTACAATACCACTATAGTACCCCAAAAATATACCTCCACCGGATTTGATCTCAGGTCTCTTGGATACACCCAGCGAGTCCTCACCAACTGAGTTGAGGCTCTTGTGCTCCTATATCCCAAATAACCTTAGTAACCTCAACATTAATGAAAGTTTTAACCCTAAAGTTTCATCACATATATTTTTATTGAATCCCAAAAAATGTATTAGTATTCTTATAAAATAATCCCTTACATTAAACCTAAGGGTTATATATATCTCAACCCAATAAAACATCTCCCAAATATACCATTAACCAGCTTAAAATTCCATCACTTAAAACCTCAAATGGTTGTCTATATAGTTTTACTTATGATAAACCATCAACTTATAAACCCATGATGGTATCCATAAATCTTAAGTTAACCTTATATGAAAACATACTAAAATACAATGTTGTCAAAATGTTTCTATGATACCAATTGTAATAGCCCCAAACATTCACTTATTGATCCTATACTAAAAACATAATATTTAATTTTATGGATTTTATATTGATAAACATGAACCAATTTCAACCATATTAAACTGAAAACACCATACTAAAATATTGGATCTATTACATACCCAAGGACCTTTTAGGTTTAGAGTTTGAGATAATTATGATAAACTCTTACATAAATAACACCCATGACTTCAAGTGAGTATTTTTTCAACTCTACTCATATTTTCATATTATATATTAAGTCTTTAAAAACTCCCATAAAATTATTAACATATGAGACCTTTATATACAAAAATCATTTAAAACCATTCTTCATAACTCAGGGAAAATTAAACATAACAAGGGTGATATCAAATTCTCTGTAAGGGTAAATATACTTATTAATAATTGAAAGTCATCAGTGATAATAAGATGAACATAAGGGTATGATGACATAATTAAAGTTCATGAGCACACCATACATAAATTCATACCAATAAAAATCTAGATCATTAAACACGTGATATGGTATAAATCTTTAATATAGGCATGAGTCATAAAAATAAATAATCATGAGCCTTATGATGTCAATCATGATCAAAGGAACAATTAAAACTCATAGAAATCATAATGAAAATGTATTGTTATCTTGAAACATTATCTTCATAGAACCCTTACAAGAACCCTTAAAAATTATATTAATTTACATGGTGAATATCCATAATCTATTAGGAGTAACTCATTCGATGGTTAACTTCATCATCTCTTAGGAGTTACTTATATTCAGTCGACTATGTCATCATTTCCTAATGCATTGGAGAGAAATATCCGGCTCACCCATTTATATAAGTTGTATCAGGCTCACCCATTTGTATAAGATGTATCAGGCTCACCCATTTGTATAAGTTTTATCAAGATCACCCATTATCATCAATAATGTCCAATTAATGTTCATTAATAAACTTTTTAATGATTTCACTTTTCAATATAACACCCTTTAAAACTATAATCATTCCATTATATCTTTTTTAACCTATAGAAAATTAATAATTTTAATGAAAAATTTATTTAAAAAACCATTATTATTCATCCTGATAAAGTATATGGATGGTATTATAAGATCCTAAGCCCAATGAAGTAGAGGAATCATTAAAGGATGATTATATGGAGGAAAATACCTTTATAATAACATGAAAAACATTTATTTTAAAATAAGGGAAAATACAATTTTATTTGGGCATTATTTTATAAAATATTGGGAAAAGTATTCTCTTTGAAAATTACCATGTAAAATTATAAATGAAGATTCAAAGAAAAGGATTTCTATATCGGTGTGTAAATACATTCTTGTTGTAAAAATTAAAATTAATCATTCTTTTCAAAATTTTGTATAGGGAGTCTAAAGTGAACCATGAGGAAAACTTTAATAAATTTCGTTTTATTTTTTTAGAAAGGTAAAATATCAAGTAAAATATATTTAAGAAATCATTCATTTTTAGAAAATAATTTTTTTGAAATAAAATAAAAAAAATGGAAAAAGTTTTTGTTTAAAACCATTTTAAAACATTAAAACAATTTTTTTAAAGAAAACTCCTTTATGAAATTTTAAAATTAAAAACCATTTGAAAGAAATAACACAATATAGAACATAAAATACCATGAGTATAAAATGTTTCATGATAATATATTTCAATATTCAGTATATACACTATATAAATGAATATATATTTATTGATAAAAAATTTCCTAAAGAAGGAAGTTAGATATGATAAACTCTTACAACCTAGATAATACTTAAATAAAAACTAAATTTAATGAAGGAACTTAACATGATTCTATAAAAAAATAATTCCTTGAATTAATATTTGAAACGTTATTCATGGGATAGTAAGTACACCATATAAAATAAATCATCGTGTATAACATGAATTACGATGCAAATAATTGGAATTGAGTCTATGAAAACCTTTAAAACTTTTATAACATTTAAATCAATATCTCATGAAAGATAAAATTTCAAAGGAAATTACAATATCATGATCCAAAATTAATTCATGATATAATATCTCAATATTTTTTATATAAAACCTATAAAAGGAAGTATGTGAATATTATAAGATATGTCTCAAAGAAATAGAATTTCAGATGAATAACCCTTATAAAGGTCAAATCATTGAATTGAGAATTAAACAGTGGAGTGATTATGTATAAAAAATTAAAATCCTCAAAAAACAAGTGGAAATAAAAAATAAAAAAATTTAAGGATCAATTTAAACTTAATCATGGCATAATAAAGTCAATGAAGTATAAGTATAACCCAATGAATGGAAATTGAGTTAAGAAACCCCTTACCACTTAGTAACATTCATGTCAAATACCTTGGGATGAAACAATTTGAATTGTAACTTAAAATAACTAAAAATTTGAATGATTCATGATATATCATGTAAAGTGGGTGGTATATACACCATATAAAAAAGTTAGTTCATAATATTATAATATGCCTCGATGAAAGGAAATTGATATGAAATCCCTTACCCCGAGTCCCGACTTACTATGTATATCCTTTAACACATGTATAATAAACATAAATAAATTAGTTTATTTCTTAAGAAAATTTTATAGGATTAATCCATTATCCTTAAAACATTTATTTAATTTATTTTAATTATATATTTAATTACTTAATCTATTATTTCCACATCATTTGTTTTGAGGATGTTCTGTTCATATTTTCAAAATGACTTTATTATATTGATCGTGGTCAAAGAGGTAGTTGTTACATCACATCAAAAATATTAATTAAGAAATAGTTATAATTTTTATTCATAAATTATACTTTTAAAACCAACCATGAAATATCGTTATAAAAAATAAACAATGTTATAATCATGGAGATGGTAAGCCATACGTATGCATGAGTAAAATTTCCATTTTCAAAAAACATGATTGAAAGAAGGTAAGTATTATTTTATATTTATAAAATTATAATTATACAAATAATATCATATAATATATTTAAATACAATTACATATATAATCCATGTGATTCTATGATGAAAAACAAATCACATCGCTTCATGGAGGTGGTATTCGATAAGTACGGACAGACAACATTATCATTTATCAATAAATGGAAAGGTAAAAAATATATGAAATATTATATTTAAAAAATTATAATTATGTGATAAATATCATATATATACATTAAATACATAATTATAACCAATTTTGATAGGTGGTGATGAAAAAAAAATTACATCAGTTCGCGAGACGGTAGTCCACCAAACACATGAATGATGGATTCATTTTTTATTTTATGGAAGAGGATATGGATATAGAATTTGAAATTAACATAATTAAATAAAATTATATTTATGATACTTATTATATTATTTTATCATGGTTTAAGAATATTTTATGGAGGTAGAATAATAAATAATACAAAACATTCAACTTAAAGTTATACCTCTTCTCCAAACAACCACCTTTCCATTACACCTTAATCCCTATAAGGATGGTATTAATACAAAAATAAAACCTATATAATGTGTTTAGGGATTTTAGGAAGGTATTTGGATAGGTATTTTATGAACCAAATGGATCTTAAAGTGTAGAGAGGATATGAGAGGAGGTTACCTTTTATAAGTGAAGGGAGGGGTACTTTTGGAACTAAATAAAGTATTAAATTAATATAAATTAACTTCAAGGATGAATGGATCCAAAATGATATAATTATAATATTATAAGAGTTTTTTTTCAAAATAATCTCATAAAATGAATTTTTTACATGTTTTGGATATGTTTACCCCCTTATCTTCTAGTTTTAACCACTTGTTAACCCTCAGAGAAATACTTTGATATCAATGCTTTTTATTCTTTAGGGGTCAAGAAAGTTGTCATAAAATAAAAAGTGGAAAATAAATAGACCATGGTTGATATTTTGAACCATATTTCATTAATTTATTCTAAGATAGTATTTTTATGAATTTTAAATCATGGAATAAAATATTGTTTATTATAAATATCATTAATGTCTTTTTTTTGGAAATACATGAAATATTATAATATAATATGTTTCTAAATCATGTAAATTTTTTCCAAAATGAAATGGATTATAATGTAAGTAATAAATTAATTTAATATGACCATAAAAATAAAATTATATTAGTTTAGATAATATTTTAAAACTTATATTTTAGTTTAACACATTGGTTAACCAATTTTAACCTTAACCGTAGTAAAGACCTTTTCAAAATTAAAGGATTATAATTTTACTTAGAAGTTAAAAATTACCTCATAAATGGATAACTGATTAAATTTTATATCATATTTTATCCTAATTTTACCATTGAAATATTTTTATGAGTTTTAATTAATTTAATAAAATATATTTAACATAAAATACTATTAATGCAATTTTAAGAACTATTCTTATAATTTTTCTTTTAAAACAATCATAAAAGAAATAGAATTAAATTATTAACCTTTAAAACATCTATAATATGTTATATTTTTCTTAAAAATTCATGGGACACTTTAACTCACCCAAAAAATATTACTTTTAGAGTTTTTAAAATCATTTACTTGTTTTTTATTGCTTGTACAAGCACTATGCCGACATTTTATAAAAATTTAAAGTAATTATTTCATAAATAAAAATTAAAAATAAATTACCATGATAAATAAAATTAATCAATATTTCAAATAGATATTTATAACTAAAAATTATTTTTTATACCTATCAAATAATTATATATATATTAAAAACAAGAAAGTAACATTTTTGACTTCATCTTTTACGTAAATATTATAATGGTCAAAATAAAATATGAATAAAAAAAATGTAATATTTTAAAATTTTAGATAATTATGGATGAAAAATAAATCATCCAATAAAATTAATAAAAGTTTTTAATGAATTTTAATCCTTATCACATTAATTTTAACTATAATTAACCCATTTTACCCTTATCGTGATAATTTTTTTTCAATGGTTACTATTCATAAAAAAATAAAAGTGAATTATTTACCAAAATTTAAGCTTCTAATTACAAATATAAGATAAATTTATCAATATTAAATTCTTATAAGTGGTATAAATTAATTTAATATTAAAACATAAAATGCATTGAAAAACAGTTCTTTAAGAAAAATGCCTTTTTAAGTAAAAAATTGTTTTTATACCAAATTCATCCTTAAATATGATTCCAATGAAATTTATTAAATTATTAATAATATAATAGAACTTATTATAATTTTAAACTATTTTATAAAAATAGGTCATTTTAAATTCCAAAAATAAAAAATACGACTTTCTATAAAAATCAGTATTTGTAATTATTTATTGAAAAATCAATCTTTCAAAAAATTCTAAAAAATTAAATCTAAAATAATTTTGAAATATTGATTTAAAAAATCATATCCTTTTTATTGAATATATTTTTTATTTTTTTTGAAATTAATTATAATATTTGTTAAAAAAATCAACAACAACCATTTTGAATAAAACATATTTTTGAAGCATAAAATGAATTTACTAAAAAATAAAGTTCTTATTTCCTAATAATTAATAAATAAATTTATATTGAGATATAAATTTATATATATATTTTATAATTTTTTAAATCCTCTTTATACCCCCAATTTAATAGCTAGTTTATAACAATAATATTTAAATATTAATATTTCGTGGTTCATTTAAGCCCGGTTCTGCATGTTGTATACGCTATCGAACTTAGTGTTAATTTTTAAAATATAGAGATATTAAATGAACTAGGTTTATGAATTGATAAACATATTCAATAACTAAAATAATTTATTATTTCTGCTTGAAGAAGTCCTTTATCTTTGGCAGCTGGAAGGTTTATGGATAAATTGTTTTATTGAAAAACTCCTCAGATCCCTCCCATGTATGACCTTGACCTAACTTCAATTGAAAATTTAAGTCCCACCATTGTAGGGACAGAACTTAAATAATGTACATCATTAAGTTAACCCTTATCATAACTATAGTTTTGATTAATTAAGATATTCAGTTTATCCTACACAGCCAAACTTCTGCTTTCTTGGTTTTTGAATCACATTGAAATATAGGAATATTCCATTTCTATAATTCTAATAAGTGATTCACATGACGGGGTTAGTCATCCCAAGGTCCCTTATTGACATCATAGAATTCTTCCATAATAATTTAGACTAGATTCCCATTCCCCTATGGTTCAGGTGGAACCACATTCTCTACTGAACCTTCTTACTGATTTCTTATTCTCCTCACTGGGGGAATTTTAATTTTACAACAATATAAAAAATATCCAATTAATTATTTTACTACTTATTTATTCAATGTTATATAATATATCATTTCAAAACAATAAAAATAATAATAGAAAAATACCAAAATAAAATAATCATATGATAATGCGCTCCTAGTGGGAAGTCTCTTTACTAATGAATGATACCAAACATTCATCGGTTAACCCCATAATTAAAGTGAACCATACTTCCATATATATATATATAATACATATTATTAGTTGAATATTCATTACATAACATAACATTCCATGCCATAATCATACAGGTATAGTATCTTTGGAATCTTAGAGAGATAAAAAATTATTTCATAAGTGAACTACATCATCTCCCATTGAGTTCTTCATAACTATCACCCTTCATAGACATATCATACTCAATACCTTTCTTTATAACTAGAGGAATGAAAAAATAAGAGAGGGTGATATTACATCCTCAGTAAGCGTAAACAAGGGACATATTAATGATTAATTAAACATAACATGAGTATAATGGTGTGAGAATATGAGAATACCATTTGGAAACCTTATCCTATATATCAAAGATCATAATCTTGAGTCATGAAATAAATATTGGAAATTCATAAGATATGAATCATAAAAGAATCAAAGAATATGCACTATGATAATATAAAATTGTCATAAGACATAATTTTTTTCATACATGTAAGCATAGAAAATCATTTCCTTAGTATTCAAGGATTACTATCAAGACTATCATAGTGTATTTGGTTTTCTCCCCAAACCATAGTACTAGTCAAGGTTCACTCCCAAGACTATCATATTGGAAAGAGTCCCTTACTGAACTAGGTTCACTCCCCATTCTATTATTTTTTATCTCATGAGATATCCATATTCATTATAGGACTATATAATTCTAGGCATAACCATAACATAATGAAAATCATACATATTAATGCTATAAGATCATAAAACATTCATCATATCATAACCCATGAAAAGGAAATAAGTTTTATAACAATTTCATTATAAAATAACCTATAGAAAAGAAATAGGTTTCATAAACATATTGTCATCATAATCAGAATCTATATAGATAAAGTAAAAGGATGGAATCCTTGGATCATATCCACAATAGAGCACTGATAAAATCAATGGTTGTTATTATTGATTAATTTAATTAGTATATTATTAAAATATTATTGAATAAAATAACCTTTCCACTTTGAAAATAATTTTTTAAAACAAGAAATTCTCAAAATATTGTGAAAATAATTTCCTTTGAGAATAACCTTAGAAAGTTATAAAGTAATATTTATAACATTGAGTGGTTATGATGGAATTATATTCTAATCATGCCATATTAGTCAATAAAAATCATTCCTTTTATACCTTTGTAAGAAAAGTCAAAAAGTAACTTGTTTGGAAAATGAAAAGAAGATTACTTTTAAACAATTTTATAAAAATTGAATCATGGGTAAAAATTAATTTAAACAATCATGGTAGAAAATTAAAAATTATATTCTTGGAAACATTTTTAGAAATGATAGATATTAAATAAAAAGGATTTTCGATTGAAGAGTGAAAAAAAAACTAGTTTTACTTAAATCCATTATTTTGATATCTTAAGGACCTAAAGTTATGAAAAATAAAGGGAACCATTTATTCTCAATAAATAAACATAAGAGAATAAAATTAATTAGATTATTTATAGGTATATTATAATATTTCATTATCATAAACTTAAAAATCCTGATAAATAATGATATTGTAACATAAAACCCTTACATCGAGTTCGAATTGATTTTAAAGTGATAAATTATCATGTATAATAAATTTAAATTTGTTATAAATATATATAAAAATAATATAAATACTTATAATATTATATATTATCCCCTTAAAATATTTTAGATCTCATTTATTAATAATTCATTATTAAAATTATTTTTTCTGGATGTTAACTGTTCTATTTTTTATAAGAATTTTAGTCTGGTAGTTCTAGTACTTGTACTTTGATCATGGTTATATCATCTCCATGATGTTAATAATTGTATAAATATCATATATATTCATTATATATATATATATATTTGGTTTCATCTATAAATGTTAGAGAACAAAAATGAATTACACTGTTCATGGAGATAGTACGTTGTACATATGCATGACTGCTGATTTCATTTTTCGAAAGATAGAATGAAAGAAAGTTAAATAGTAATTCATCTTTAAAAATAATTATTATATCTTATAAATAAATATATATTTATCAAATATATCCTTATTATTATCTATGTAAAAGGGAAATGAAAAACTAGTCACATCGCTTCGTGGAGGTGGTAGTCCACAAGTACACGTGAGTGATGTTATAATTTTACAATGAATTTAAAAGTAATAAGTTAGTTATTATATTATAATTATATAATAACAAATATTATACATAAAAATTAAACCCATAATTATACCCTTTTAGAAAATATAGTGATGAAAAATGAATTGTATCACTACATGGAGATGGTAAGTTGTATGTACGCACAAGTGATACTTTCACATCCCATTTGATGGGAAAGAGGGTGGATAATGGTGTTTTAATAATCATAATAAAATTTAATTATATTTAGAATAATGAATTTATTATTTTATTATAAATATCACATATTTATAAGAGGTAAAATAATTAGTAAAAATAAAGTGATCTGTTAAGGCGATTACCTCTTCTTTGAAAGAACTCATTTAGATATCCTCTTAAGGATCCTAGGGTTGGTATTTTGGTAAGAATATTACATATATAATTTGAATAATTATGTTTATAAGATAAATTATTAGGTCTTGGTTGAGATATAGGGTTCAAAGTGGTGTAAAGAAGAGAACATATGAGCACCATTTTAGAAGTGAGGGGAGGGGAACTTTGATAATTTCTTAAAAGATTAAAATATAAAAGTCCTTACTTATAATAATGATTCAAATTTTTTAGATATTTTAAGATAAGGTTGTATTTGGTTTAAATATTATCAATAAAGAAAATTTTTACAGGTTCAAGTGTATTTTTAAACCATATCTTTTGGTTTAACCCCTTAATCATTTTGTTTTTAACTCTGCTAACAACTTTTTCAATCATAAATGGTTAATAATGTTACCATAAATGGAGAAAGGACTCATAAGTATACAATTAATGATATTTTAAAACATATTCCATTAAAGTTTCTAAATAAAATATTTTTTATGAATTTTAAATAATTTAATAAAATATTATTTATTATAAAATACCATTACTGCCAATTTTGGAACTATTTATTTAATTTATCTTTAAAGACACCAAGAAAAAGATGGATTTTGAATAAAATATTTTCAAACATACCTAATATGTCATATATATTTAAAATATTCTTGTAACATAATCTTTCAATTAAATTAAACTATTTTTTATATTTTTAATATAATTTATTTTAATTTTATATTAATTGAATAAATACTGTATCGGCGTTGCATAAGCATTTAAGGTAATTATTCAATCTCTAAAAATTAAAAATAAATTATTTTGTTAAAAAAATTATAATTAAAATAAACATTTGGAACCAAAATTAATCTTCATTTATCCTTATATAAAAATTTTAGAGATATTAAAGTAAAGAGAGTGACATTTTATATTTATTATTTTCTTAAATTAATATAAAGGTCATATTAAAATATATATTAAACTAAGTTGAAATATATTTAAAAAGTAGATGTAAATTAATGAAATAAAGTCATTCAATAGGATAAAGGAAAGTTTTAGATAAATTTTAATGCATTATTCTAATATTTTAAACCTATTTTACCCGTTTTTCCCTTACTAAAGTGACAAAATTTACTATGGTTACTATTCATATTGACAAAAAAAGGACCTATTTACCAAATTTGATCATCCTAATTACAAAATTGAAATCCATTTTTCAAGATTCAATTAATATATTTGGAATAAATTCTTTTTAAAATAAGAATGAAAAACATAATGAGAACTTCTTTTTAAGAAAAAACATTTTTAAGTGTAACACTTGATTTATTCTTATCTCATGACTAGAAATAAAAACAAATTGCACACAAAAAAATAGTTTTTTCCTAAAACATTTCCTTTATTTTAAATTTATTTTTACCTTAATTTATAATTAATATATAACCAATAATTTATTTTTTACATGTGTAAACCATAAATTTTTAATAATTTAGTTAGTCCTATTCATACCCTCAAATTTAACAGCTAGGTTATAACTATATATTATATTAAAGTTCATTTAGACCTAGGGTTGTGTGTATCACAAGCAATCAAAGAAATAAATTTATTTGAAAATAAATCTTTCATAATATCTTAGAATGTAGCATTATACCAAACTTAAAATTATTTTTAATCAAAATTAAATTACTTTGATACAAACAGTTGAGGATATCTCCATTTCAATATATCCTTGTGTCCCTAAGTAGATTATTTGAATTTCTAATTCCTCCAAATAAATTTAACCAGGTGAGTAGTCTTGTTTTGTAGTACTTCATGTCTATGATAAAATATTACTATTGTTTATTCTTCATAGGAAAGATCTTTATCCAATGATATGACCACTAGGTTCAATACATGTGAATTATCAGGTATATACTTTCTCGTGAGAGATACATGTAACACATCATGAATTTGAGAGAGGTTTGGTGGAAGCACTAAGAAATAAGATAATGTACCCACTCTATCAAGAATCTCGAAGTATCCAATATACCTAGGGATTAGTTTTAATTTATTCCATAATCTCATAACCTTATTCCATAGAAAAAATCATAGCAAAACTTTCTCAATAACTTCAAACTATAGATCCCACTAATGATTATCAATATAAATTTTCTACTGAATCTGAGATGCCTTGATGTGATGTTGAATGGATATGATTTTCATTTCCATTTCCTAAAATAAATTAGGTTTCAATATATTTATTTCTCCAACTTCATCCTAACACATTGGAAATCTACACTTATTTCCAAAGATAAATTCATAAGAATCCATCTAAATGATCAAGTGAAAGCTATTGTTGTAAAAAAAACTCGACTAGAGGAAGGTTCTTATAACAACTACCTTTAATATCTATAGAACAATATATAAACATATCCTCTAGTGTTTGAATATTTTTATCAGATATACCATCTATTTGAGGATGATAAGAAATACTGAAACAAAACTCTGTATCTAGATCATACTGGATACTTTTATAGAACTTTGAGGTAAACCTTGTATCTCGATCAGATACAATAAAATGTGGTACTCTATACAAAATTACCACTTACTTATTGTATATTATTAAAATATTATCAAGTTAAAAAATTTCTTTGATATAAATGAAGTGTATTTACTTCATAAGGAAGTCAACTATAACCCAAGTAACATTATTCCCTTTAGGTGTTTTGGTAGGTCTAATAAAAAAATTCATGTTGACGTATTCGAATATACATTATGGTATTAGTAACGGTTGTAACATACCCTTAGACTTATGTCTCTTAGCCATAAATTATTAACATAACAAGCATCAAGATACATACTATGAAATATATCTCTTCATGTTTTCCCACCAGAAATACTCTTTTATATCTCTATAAATATTAATAATTATAAGATGAAGATAAAATGATGAACTATGATCCTTATCCAACAACTCATTTTTTAAATCTAGTATAGAAGAGAAACATACACTATACCCAACCCTTATCATTCCATCACAATCAAGGTTAAACTCATAAAAATTTATTACCGTCTTCTATAGTTCCACATCTTCCTTTTGTGACTCTTTAATACTCACACAGATTAATGGTTGAATACTTGTTTGATAAAGATTAGATTTCACCCCTTATTTCAAGATTTCTATATCCATACTTTAAAAATACAAAAATATTAGATCTTTTAGGATCCTTATCATGAATAATCTAGCACGATCCTTTCGACTCAAAGCATCATCCAACTTGTTCTCTTTCTCAGGGTGATAATGTATTGAACATTCATAATTTAAATCAGCTCCAACAATATTATATGGATCATTGTTATATATTTCTAAGTGAATTTATACATTAAATTTTTTATGATAAGTATATATATAACACCTTTATCTGTAATGATAATTCCTCCATATCTTCAATGCAAACAATTACTATATCTAACTTCAAATAATGAGTTGGATTATTTGTATCATGAACTTTTAATTTTCATAAGGCATAATATATCACCATATCATTTTTTAGAGGATTAATCCAAATACCTACTTTGATGCATCACTATAGATCAAAAACCCTTTTTAACTATATGGTAATGTAAGAATAGGTTCACTAAACAACCATCTCTTAATTCTCCTAAAGTTTTATTTACATTCATCAGTCTAATAGAACATGGAACCCTTCTGAGTTAACTTGGTGAGTTGATTGTAAATCTATGATAAATTCTCTATAAAGAACCAATAATACCCTTCCAAAGCATGAGAATTATAAATCTTAGTCACTGTGGTTGGTTTATGTCAATGTTTAATAAATTTTATCTTTGATGGATCCATCGATATTCCCTCACTTGAGATTATATGACCCAAAAATGAAACATTTTATATCCAAAATAATACTTTATAAATTTAAAATACATATTCTCATTTATTATGGTCTTTTGTACAATCCTCAAGTGATATTTATGATCTTTATTTATCTTTGAATATATAATAATATCATCTATAAAAGAAAAAAATAATCAAGGTAATATATAAAGACTTTATTTCTTAAATCCAATAAGATAGTTGGGTAATTAGTAAAACTAAATGGAATCACTATATATTTATAGTGTCCATACCATGTACAAAATTATGTCTTAGATATATCCTCCTTCTTGACACTTAATTTATGATATATATAATGAAGATAAATATTGGAAAAGTCTTGAGATTTGTGCAGTTGGTCAAACAAGTCTTAAATATCATGAATATGACACTTATTCTTGATTTTGATATTGTTAAGTTCACAAAAATAAATATACAACCACATTGATCCATATTTCTCTTCAACAAAAAGAATATGTGTTCCCCAAATTGATTCACTTGGATGAATAAATCCCTTATAAATATTCATATAAAGTTGGTTCACAAGTAAACTACATCATCTCCCACTATTTTATTTATAACTAAAACCCTTCTTAGATATATCATACTCAATACCTTTCTTTATAACCCAAGTAATGGAAACATAGGAAATTGTGAGATTAGATGCTCAGTAAGGGTAAAAAGGGACATATCAATGATCATTAAAACATAACATGAGAATAAGAGTATGGGAACATGATCATAACATTTAGAAACAGTACCCTTCATATCATAGATCATAATCTTGAGTCATGACATAAATAATAGTAGTTTATAAGACATGAATCATAAAGGAATAAAATAATAAGAACCATGAGATCAAAAAATTGGCAAAAGACATATGTTTATAGAATACACATAAGAATATAAAATCATTTCCATAGTAGTCAAGGATTTCTATCGAGTCTATCATAGTGGATTGGGATCACTCCCTATACTATAATAGTTTTCAAGGTTGACTCCCAATATTATCATAGTGGAAATATTACCTTACTAAACTGGGCTTACTCCCCATTTAAGTCTTGTTTATCTCTTGATATATCCATCATTATGAAATAAATTACAGGGATATATAGTTATGATCCGACCTATAACATAATGAAAATCATATATATGTGTACCATAAAAACATAAAAAATTAATAATATCATAACCCAGTAAAAGGAAACTGGGTTCATAATCATTTTTTAATAACATAACCCATGGAAAATAAATAGGTTTCATAAAAATATTATTATAATAATCATAAACCTTATAGAGAAAGAATAATAATGGTATCCTTGGATTATATCCTTAGTAGAGTTATGCATTCCAATTTTATCAGATATACCTAAAGAGACATATCATTAGTATAGAATATGTAAAATAAAGTGGTTTTTTTCATTGATGAATACAATTAAAAGATCATGAAAACATTCTTGAGAAAAATAACCTTTCCAATTTTAGAATATTTTTTTTTAAAAAAAATCACAAATTATTTTTGAAATTATTTCCTTTGAAAATAAAATTGGAAATTTATAAAGTAAGCTTCAAATCATTTAGTGTTCATGATAGTGGGATATTACATTCATGCTTTATAAGTTAAAAAAACATTCCTTTTGTACATTACAAAAAAGTATTCAAAAAGGATAAGAAGATTAATTTTAAACCATTTTTAAAAATTTAATCACAGATAAAATTAATTTGAATAATCATATGAGAACATTAAAAAAAATTCTTGATTTTTTTATAAAACATAGATATGGAAGAAAATGGTTTTTGAACAAACAGATAAATAAAGTTTATTTTCCTTAAAAAAATTCTCTTGTTCTCTTAAGTACTTAAAGTGAGGAAAAAAATAGAGAAAATTTTATTATCAAGAAATAACTAAAATATAATAAAATTCATTAAATTCTAAAGAGTTAGATCATAATATTTCATCATTGAAGCTTAATAATCCTGATAAATAATGAGATTTTAATATAAAACCCTTACCTCAAATTCTAATTATTTTGAAAGTTTTATAACCTCCTATATAATAAATTTAAATTTATTATACTTCTGTAAAATAATTATTTACATAATTATAATATCATATATTATCCTCTTATAACATTTCAACACCCATTTATTAATAATTCCTTATTAAAATTATCATTTCTGGGTGTTAACTATTTTTTATAAGAATTTCAGTTCGGTAGTTCTAGTACTTATACTTTGACCATGGTTCCATTTTATATAGGATATTAAAAATTATATTGATATCATATATATTAATTATCTAAATATTTAGAGTCTTCTATAAAATTTATAGATAGAAAAATGAATTACACCATTTGTGGAGAAAGTAAGTCGTACATATGAATGAAATATATTTTCACTTTTATATGGATAGAATGAAAGAAATGTAAATAGTAATCCATATTTAAATAATAATTATTATATTATATACATCATATATATTTATCAAATCCATCTCTATTACAATCCATGTAAAACAGAAACAAAAAACAAATCACATCACTTCGTGGAGTGGTTGGTCCACATGTTCACACGAGCAACGTTGTCATTTTCCAATGGATTAGAAGATTATAATTTATATACAATATTATCATTAAATAATGAAAATTATTTAATAAATATCATATATAAAAACTAAACCCATTATAATACCCATCCATAAAAGTTGGTGATAAAAAATTAATTGTATCGCTATGTGAAGATGGTAAGCCATACGTACACATGAGTGATACTTTTGCTAACCATTTAATGATAAAGAGGGTGGATAATTGAGGTTTTATAATCGTAATAAAATTTTATTTTATTAATAATACCAAATATATAATTTTTATTAACCCCTTCATTAATCATTTTTGACCTTAACCGCGATAATAACTATTTTAATCCTAAATGGTTAAGAATGTTACTATAAATGAAAAATGACCCATAAATAGACCATGGTTGATATTTTCAACCATATTAAATTCACTTGGACGAATATAATGTTTTTATGAATTTTAAATCATTTAATTAAATAATATTTATTATAAAATATCATTGATGTCAATTTTGGAATGATTCATTTAATTTTATTTTAAATATAAATTGACAAAGAATAAATTTAAATATAATATTTTCACACATCCCTAATATATAATATATTTATAAAAAATTTATGGAATAAAATTATTCTCTAAAATTTCATTAATTTTATTATTTTTAAAATCATATATTTATTTATCTTTTAATTGAATAAATATTGTGTCGGCGTTGCATTAGCATTTAAGGTAATTATTAAATCACTAATTAATAGAAATAAATTAATATGATAAAAATAAAAATTTATCTTTAAAATAAACATTTAAAACTGAATTTGTCTTCCTTTTATCCTTATATGAAAATTTTAGATAAATTGAAGTCAAGAGAGTGACATTTTATATTTATTCTTTTCTTAATACAATATAAAGGTCATATTCAAATAAATATGGCACAAAGTTGCTATATATTTGATAAGTGGATTGAAATAGAAAAATTTAATTCATCCAATTGGATACAATCAAGTTTTAGAAAAATTTTAAAGCCTTATCCCAAAGTTCTAACCATATTTTACCTATTTACCCTTACTGAGCTGATGAATTTTACTATGGTTACTATTCATATTGAAAAAATAAAAGGTGAATATTTAATAAATTTGAACCTCATAATTCCAAATATAGAACCCATTTTTTAAGATTCAATTTCTATAAGTGGTAGAAATTTATTTTAAAATAATTGTACAAAATGTATTGAAAAGTGTTTTATGTCATTTTTTAAGCATAACACAAGATTTATTCTTATCCCATTCTTATAAAAAACATCATATTAATGTTAGATTGAATATATAATATATAAATTCATTAAAATCATTCATGAATAGTGCTTAATTTAATTTTTTAAGATCAAAACACATTACATGCATAAAAAATAGTTTCTAGGGAAAAATATTCCTTATTTTCAAATGAATTTTATTTTCATTTCTAATTAATTGATAACCAATTAATTTATTTTATACATGTATGAAGATAATTTTTTTAGAATTTATTTAGTCTGATTCATACCTTCTGATTTTATGGCTATGTTTTTAAGGTATACAATATTATAGTTAATTTAGACTCAGGGTTTAATATATAACAAGATAGAGAAGAAATAAATTTATTTTAAAAGGAATATTTTATAAAATATTGGAGTGTTTCAAAAAGGAATACATGGATTTTAAATTTAGCTATGTCGATCATTTGGATATGTTCCTCATTTGGTTACATAACTGAATCACTTATGTGATTTTTTTTATATAGTGAAAATTTCTACATGAATCACCTACTTGAATTACCCTTCACCAATTTAGCTATGTAGCATAAATTTCCACATGAATCTTCCCTTTAAATTTTTTTCTAGATATATCCCAAAACCACTCAAACTTAAATAAAACCACTTCTAATGACCTACATCCAAAATTGAATACCCTTTCTTGTATTATGAATATTTATTCCATGATATTTAACACTATTTAAACTAGATCAAGCAACATTAGTCTTATGAGATCCTCAGTCAACAAATACAACAACCCATACTCACCAAAAACCATTGGATATTCAATATTTATTAAAAAATTCCATAAATAAATGGGGTTATTTAATAAACCCCTTTTTGTTTGTTAAAAATCAATGAAAACCCTGAGGTTACCATGACTTAAGAAAAATTTTGGTTTAAGAAGAAAAAAAACCATTTTAGTATCATCGAGGAGAGGGAATTATTAAATACCACTATTTCGAATGTACTAAGTGTCACTAACATCAGAACCGCTATGGAAAATTATTTAATGACCACTAATAAAAAAAATGATGGGCTAATATATTACTCAATTCATTTATTACATACTTATTTTGTGATTTATCATCATTGAGTGGATCTTTAGCATCCTTAGATTTATAAATCTCCCTAGAATATACACTACCCCATCACCATAGACCTCTGTCTCCCTTTGAAATAGAATCCAAAGAACCATTGGGGGATTTAAAATAATTTAAAATTCAAGTAAATGAGGAAGGCTCAACATGATGTTTCAGCCTTAATTCTATAAACATATCTCTTGTCACATCTTTGAAAAAAATGTCTGTAATTTAATTTTTTTAGAAATGTACTCAACCTTGATATCTCTACTATACACCTTTTCTTTGATAAAATGATATCTTATAGCAATGTAATTAGATCCTTAATATTGTACTATATTTTTAGACAAACCTATAGAACTTTTATTATCAAAATAAATTTATATTGGTCACTTAGTTTTAATCTTCAAATATTCTAACTACACTTACATCTAAGTCATATATGTACAAGAATGTGTAGCTACAACATATCCTACCTTGTTCATGATCATTGTCACTAAATTATGATTCATTATATACTAACTAACACAATACTCTCCTATAAAAAAGTTCCAATTCAGTTTTATCTTATATATATATATAGTCACTAGCCCAATCTGCATCTGTAAAACTCAAAAGGTTAAAATCTGTACTGTGTCTATATAGCAGCCTGTAGTTTAGAGTTACCTTCACATATCTTAGTATTATCTTAACATATAACTAGTGAGACAATTTAGGTTCAATCTGAAATATTGTACATAGATTCACTACATAAGTTATATCTAACCTTGATACTATTAAATAATTAAGTATTCCTTTGAGTCTTCTAAATACTTTCTAGTTAACACTGATTCTAGCTTTTTTCCTTGAATAATTTGCTTCCAACTGAAATGGGTGTTAAGACTTATTTTTCATTTTCTATTCCAATATTTTTTAGTAATTCCATAACATAATTTTATTGAGTTAGAAAAATATAATTCATCTTCTACTAAATTTGAAATCCCATAAAGAAAGTCATCTCACCAAGAATGGACATTTCAAAATTCCACTTCATCTACTCAGAAAACTCACCATAGAGATACTCTTTATCACTATGAAATATGATGTCATCCACATGGAAAATTATAATTATAGTTCCTTTGCTCATTTATTTCACATAAAGGTTATAATAAACTTTACATTTTGTAAACTTTATATCACTTAAACATGCATCCAATTTGAAATACCAATATCTAGGTCCTATTTTAGAACATAAAAATATTTATTTAATCTATATTCCATGATTCCATAAGTGATTAAGAAAAACCACCAAGTTGTTTAATATATACTTATTCTTCAATATCACCATTTAGAATGATATATTTCACATACATTTGACAAATTTTTTAATGTTTTCGAGATTAAACTGCCAAGAACATTCTGATTGTCTCCAGTCTTTCTATTGGTAAATTTTTTTATTCAAAATAAATTTCTTCCATTTGAGATTATATTTTTCACATTAACCTAAATTTATTCCATGAAACATCACCTTTCTCATTTATATTATTTCTGAAAACCCACATAGTGAAAATTAAATTTTGATCTTTATGTCTCAGAACAAGATACCTAGTGAGGTTTTTATCAATCTAATCAAGTTCATCATTTAGAGTTTGTATTTAATCCTCTTGATCAACTATTTATACCACGTGTGAGGTTTAATTTGAGATATTAAAGTAGTTTAATCTTCCAATATCAATATTATTCTAGTTTGAATTTTATCCTATATATTTTTATTGATATTTTTTATTTGAACTTGTTTATTCAAATTTTTGTACCATTTTATTTCATTTCTAGTAGTTTCACTTTTATCACTAATTTTTTTCAGAATCAACGTCATTAGTGACTAGATCCTTCTAAAAAATTATATCATTCTTTTATTCTAACATATGAATTCCATTTTCTATTTAATATTAAAAATCTAAATGAATTGTTATAACTTATTTGTTCTTATATTAGATAATATTTACATTACTATAGTCAACCATCTTATGTAAATTCTTTTTCTAACATCTATAGCCACTTTCATTTTATATAAATCCCATGAAAATTCCTTCATAGCATTCTCCTAAAAATTTCCAATATTTATGTTCTTGATTTTTATAATGTAATGATTTATAAAAACTGTAAAGTATTTATAATTTTATTTATATTTTACTAATTTTTATATGGTGTCTTTTATTTTTATAGTCTTAGTATAATCCAATTATTTATGTATATGGAAGTAAATATAGATTCTATTCGAAAATACTTTTAGATTTTGTGTTCATAAAACATAATTCTACCCATCTCAAATATGCTTACATTCTTCCTTTTAGCTACCCTATTTTGTTTTTGAGTATATGATATGCTATATTGAAGCTGGATTCCATTTTTAGAAAGATAAATTTAAAAATAATCACATGAAAACTCCTTACCATTATTTGATATAAGTTTTTTATATAAAGTACCAACTCCTTTTCAACTTGTGTTCTAATTTTTTTGAACATTTTGGTTGACCCTTACTTATTTTTTTAAAACATTGAACCATTCAATAGAGTATAATCATAAATGAATGTAATGATATAAAAATTACCTTTTATAGAATTTTTTCTTATTGGGTAGCATAAGTTAGTATGAATAAGCTTAAGTGATCTATAATGTTGAATGTACACTCCTTAATGAGATCCTTGTACCATTTCCCCTTTTCGACAAGTTTCAGAGATTTCATCATGCTCTCTCTCCATCTTAGTAAAATCTCTCACAAAATCATGCTTCAAAATTTTCCTCACAATTCTTTGATTAAGATTACCAAGCCTTGAATTCCATAACTTGTTTTATTATTTGACACTCAAGTAGTAGGAATCACTAAGATCACCAATCTGAAATAGATTTCAACTGGTTATTCTTACTTGAGTTATGATCCTTCCATCCCTTGTTATTTTGATGCTACATGTATCATTATTAAATATCACCTCATGTCCATCATCAAAAAGTTGACTAACATAGAGTAAATTATTCTTCAACCCTTCAATTAATAATACATCATTATAGTTAATATTCTAGGGTTCATTCTCTATTGATCCAACTCCATTAATTTTTATGGAACAATCATTGAAAAAATTCACTACACCCCTTTATTCTTCTCAATGTTTCTGAAATTTTTTGTTTCACTGGCCATGTGTGAAGAACATACACTAAATTATCCATGAAATGGATATTCTAACATCATTAAAAGATAATTCAGAAAAAAATTATTTTTATTTATTCAATTTTAAATTCCCTTAACTTTCTCAATATTAGGTATTTTTATAGGAAGTTTACTCATGCAGTTCTCAGCAATATATCCCTACTAATCAAATATTCCAAATATTTATTCTATCCATTCAAATTTGTTTTATGTAGGTAGATATTATTAATTATTTGTAACTAATTACATTATAAGAAAATTTTTTCTCCATTTCTCATAATATCTCCCCTTGGTTTATCTATCATCTTTGGTAGTGACATGTTATACCATAATGATTAGGATTTGTGCCTAAAAACTACATAGCACTAGCATTATCCTCTGAACTATGACCTTCCATAATGATAATTAATATTCCTTGAAGATTTGTGAAGTTTTATTTCAATATATTGTGGTTTTATTTTCTTGGGGGAAAAAGATCTTTTGAAGAGTATATCTATTTTTTTTATTTAAAAGAGGATTTATCACTAGTCTTCATAGTCCATAAATGTCAAAAATTTATATTAGAACCTATACTGTTAGATATAACTTATTTTTTTTAGATTCATAGGGAGATAATTTAATCTACTTATTTGGACCCCTTTTTTCACCAACTTGTGATGATTCATCATTGAACTCAATAGATTTATTGAAATATTATATAATATTATTCAAATTATTATGAGATTTAATATATTATAATTTAATCTTAGAATACTATTCTTCTATATGGGAAATTTTTTCTTCAAGTTTATTTACCATATTCTCTATTTTAGACACTTTTTGTTTGTATTTCCTAATCTCATGAATGTAAACAACCTATTTATTTTCACATTCTTCCTTTACCTTAGTTATATTTTTTTTATTTCAATAAAATCATCTTCTCCTTATTGATATTTTTTATTTTCTCAAGATAAGCTTTAAATTTATTATTCAACATGTACTCCAGATCAGTTCATTCACTTTCATCATTTTTACTACCAGATTCATCAAAAACCTTTTTCCACATGATCAAGGGAATTAGTTTCATCTTTTTATTAGCTACATGGAGTGGAGTCATCTTAATATTATTTTCTCACATATATTTTTATTTTACTTTTAAAAATATTATTCTTTATTCTACAAGATTTTGTTGAATCTTTTGAGATTTTACACCAGTAATTCTTCTAAGGTTTCTCTTCATCCGACTCAAGTTCAATAGAACTATTATTAGGATAATTTACCGCAATTTTTCCAAATTCATTATAATTGTAACACCTTGGTTTTAATTTTCCTTTAACCTTAAACTTTCCTTTATTAAATATTTTTGATAAAATATAAATGATTCTATTATAAAATTTATCCTTATCCTGATCTTCATCATCATTATTAGATTAACTTGATTCAGAAATCCATTATATTTGATTTTTCTATTTTTCTTAGCCTCAAAATCAATCTAATATTTTTTCTTCTTATTAAAATATGGGATCCTTCTAATTTCATAAGTAATGATAATTTTATGTAATTCAACAAGAGTAAGATATTATCTATCTTCCAAAGTTTAAACTTTAAGATCAAACTTATCTGGAAAGTTTCTCATGAATTTTTTGAAAATAGTATAATCATAGATCTTTTCTCTAAACCCCCAAATTTTATTGAAAATTTAATTGACTCTTGTGAAGTAATCATCAATATTTTATTCTCTAGCAGTCTCGAAATTTTTAAATTTTATTCTCCAAATTTTTAATTTGGCCCCCTTAACTTTCACAATGCATTCATAATTTTATTCCAAATTTACTTGGAAATTTTTATTCCCATTAAACTTGGGAAAACGTTTCTAGAAAGAGAAATCAAAATGACATTTTTATCTTTTCCACAAACTTCCATATTTTTCTTATCAAAAAATGTAATATGAGAATATTCAGTAATATAAAGTAATATTAATGTTAACACATCATTACCTTCAAGGAAAAGAGATAATATATAGTGAAAAAGGAAATTATTCAAATAATGATAGTTATTTCCATAGACTGCAGGGACACTCCTGCTATTAAGAGAATTTGGATTATCCATCTGTAGTGATTATTGGTGTAACGCCACGACCCCTCTAGACCAGAGCCAGTGCATTACTAATTAAATTGGTATGGTTAGAAGGAATTAAAATTCCTTAAGTAACGATTATTTTAGTAGTCTTGAAGAGACTAGATAAATAGATGTAACTCAAATTACATTGGGAAAGGTAACAAATTACAATACATAACAAAAACTAAAAACTGCATCCATAGAAACTCAATAAATGATCTCCTCTTCATAACCTATTGGAGGTAAACAAATGAAATGGGTGAGATAAAACAATTAGTAAGGGTTAAAAATAGTGTAATAATGATTCAATAATAACTAAATCATGAATAAATTGGCATAGTCAACATGGTAAGGTGAATAAATGAAAAACTCATGCCATTAATAACTAAGAATAAAACTGGATCCATAGATTTTTTCATAGTGAAAACCTCATGGATAATAATAAATGATAATTAATAAAGATAATTACTATTAATTGGATGTCATGTATCTAGAACATGATACCATAATACCATTAAAATGGTTTAGTTTTGTGGGTAGAAACCCGTCTAATTTTTGGAAACAAACTCAAAGGGTTTGTCACCAACTGATTGTCTCTTGAGACCTGTCGATGCATGAAGGGGATATAGAGGGACCCAAACACTACTAAAATTCCAAATAATTATTTTTTACATTGATTTAATACAAGATAAATATTCCTTTTAAATATCCGTATATAGTAGAGGATACAGATTCATCAATATTTCCACAGTTAAAACAACATTCCAAATAAACACTGTATGTAAAATGGTATAAGATTTAGACAATAAAAATATACCTGATATGGGAATATATATATTTAATAGAAATATAATTTCAAATTAAAATTGATATCAAATGGGAATTAATTAAACCATATAAGTATTATTAGGTTCACAATACAAAGTTAGTCACAACGAAATGGAAGTTGTGACAAAGTCCCTTACCATAGTGTAATTAGTCAAATCATATGACCAAGACTTAATAACCATAAAATTAATAATTTAATACCATGAATATAAATTTAATCATGATAATATATGAAAAATGTAAGTACACATACACCACATTCAATAAATAAGCGGCGAACAATGGAAATCTCACGGAAATGAAAGTGAGATGAGAGAACCACATACAAAAACTTTCAGCAAGGTAATGGGTGTTCTTATGAGGGATTAATTAGAGGTAAAGGGGTATCCCATTATTTATATATCATAAGGTAATTATGGGGGAGGTCTTAAAATAAACTCCATCATTAGGAATTAAAAATAAAAGGACACAACATAGGAGGGATTCTTGAATAAAAGTGTGAGAGAAAATACCTTACCAAGAACGTATCATTAGATTGAAGAAAAATCAATGACATAATTATGTTTGAAAAACATAAACCCACAAAATAAAATTTGATATATAGAATAAAACAATCATCGGTCATTCACAAATATTCTGGGAAAATACAAAACCAATGACATTAATGTTTAACTCAACGAAAGGAAATTGAGTTTAGATATCCGTTACCCTAAGCTCAAAAGTGTCATTGATTATTATTAATGACCTGAATAGTAAAATTTAAATCCATTAATTAATAATTCCATAACCTCATAAACATGTAATTTATATGTTATAACCTTATTTGGTTCATTCATTCCCTTTTTGATGGGTTTTAAGCGATTTAATTTTATTGTTTTGAAATCTTTTTCTTCCTCTGTTTTCATGACCGGTTTACTTGTGTTCATGAATGGAAGTTCATTTGAAATGTATTTAAACATCCATAATTGTAAATATATATTATTAATGACATTATAAATGATCTTATAATGATTTGGGTTATATACATGAGGATAATTCATTAGTTAAAAGTTATTGATAAATGCTTGGATTAACTTTGCCCATTTCTGTGCATAATGAACTTGTTTTATTATTATTATTTTGTATTATGAGTGTTTAAGGAGTAAAAAAAATTTAATAATGTAAAATACATATATTAAGATCTTATTGAACCATTAAAAAGGTTTCGTGACCAGTCTTGGGGATAGTAATGAAAATTGAAAACCCATCTTCCTTGAGTGTGATAAATTAACACATCTCGGACGCTGTTTGCATTTATAGCATAAAAGGAGGGTAAAAAAGAGAGATTATGATTAAATATTACATTATCATAATTAAAATACAGTACTTTTAAGTTACTAGAATTATCATGGCATTTGGATGAGGTGAGGTGAGAAGAGAGAAACAAAATAATAAGACTTTTAAAAGAATTTGAAAGAAAAGAGAAGAGAGGTTCACCTCTTGAGTACTCCTCCTTGAGAAACTCCTTAAGACCTTTGTTTTTTTGTAATTTTGGTGATAATATATGGTTTTGGACGTTGGGAGAGTGCTTTTAAAGAGTATTTGGCAGAATTTAGGCAAGTCTTGAAGCTTGAGTGGTGTGGGAGGAAGAGGGGGTGAGGGGTGGTTTATATAGTGGAGGGGGGAAGAGATTTTACATTATTTTAATTATTATTTTAATATTTTTGATCAAGACTATGGATAGTATTGATTCATGTGATCCTAAATAGTAATAATGACATGTTGGTTAGAACCAAGAGGGATTATATCTGCCTTGAATCACCTATGATGTAGTAAATCAAGTATTTAGCATTTATCATAATTTATTGTATTTTACTTTTCATAAAAAATTCAAGTATTTTAGAGAAATCCCAAAAATTAACTCTAACCATTTTTCGAGGTTTAGAATAAAAGAATGAACTCCATTTTTCAAAAATAATTATCAAAATATGATAAATTTAATTTTTAATTAAAATCATTATTTAATCGAAAAGTACAAACACATAAAATATTCATCTTCATTTTTAAGGTGCCTAAATTTATTTCTACATTCAAGGGTATGAATACCATTCATAAGATTCATATTACTATTCATAAGTGTAAGTTACTATTAATAAGGGTATATTACTATTCACAAGGGTAGGTTACTATTCACTAAAAATTAAGTGAATTCTCAGAGACTCTAAATATCATCCTGAACAAAACAGTGCATGTCAGATTTTCAAAATTAAAATCTTAGAACTGGAAAATTTAAGTTTAAAGGATAGGTTATGAATATATCTCAAATAACCATGATTTGTTTCAAATAAACTCAGTACTTTATGAAAATAGTCTACCTAATGAATAGAATGTATTTAAGAGAAACATACTATTAAATGTTTGGGGTGTTACATTATTTCCTCCTTCAGAAATTTTGTCCACAAAATTTTTCATTTATAAAGCCCTTAAAAGAGATGTGGGTGGTTATTCTTCATAAAATCCTCATGTTCCCATGTTTCTTCCACCATATAATGGTTTCTCCAAAGAACCTTTACTAGATGTGTTGTCTGATTTCTCAATACCTACTCCCTAGTGTCAAGAATCCCGATAGGCTCTTCACAGTATTCCAAATCAGATTCCAATTCTATTTCATCATGGGTGAGTACTTTCATTGGGTATGGCATGTATTTCTTCAACAATGACACATGGAACACATCATGAACTTTAGAGATACTTTTCGACATTGCTAAATAATAAGCTACAACTCCAATTCTTTCCATAATTTCAAATGGTCCGATGAACCTGATACTCAGTTTCCATTTCTTACTGAACCTAAATACACCCTTCCATAGAGATACTTTCAGAAAGACATGATCTCACACTAGGAATTCCAAATCATTTCTATGGTTGTTATCATAACTCTTATTCCAACCTTGGGCTACTTTAATATGGGCTTGAATTGTCTTTACCTTTTTCTTTGTCTCTTCAATAAGTTCTAGGCCTATAAGTTTCCTCTCACCAACTTCATCCCAACAAGTTGGAGTTCGACATCTCTTTCCATATAATTCTTTATATGGAGCCATTTGAATACTAGAATGGAAACTATTGTTGTAGGAAAATTCCACCAAAGGAAATTATTGATCCCACATACCTTGAAATTAAAGAGGGCATGATCTCAACATGTTTTCTAGTGTTTGAATAGTCATTTTAGACTATCCGTTGGTTTGGGGGTGATAAGCAGTACTCATAAGAAGCTCAGTATTCAAAGCCTTGTGGAGAATTTTCCAGAATTTTTATGTAAAAAGGGGATCTCAATCGGACACAATCGATAGAGGTTCACTATGAAGTATTAAAAATTCATTAATATAAAGGATTTTTAGGCACTCATGTGGTAAATCCTCTCGTATAGAAAGGAAATTTTCTTATTTTGTGAGACGATCAACAATTAACCATATTTCATCATTTCTTCTAGTTTTACTTGGTAATCTAGTGACAAAATCCATTTTAATGTCATTCCACTTACAAATAGGAATATGTAGAGGTTTCATCACCCCTTTAGGATGTTGTATTTCTTCCTTAACTTGTTGAAAAACTAGGCACCATGACATGTAGTCAGTAATTTCCCATTTAATATTATCCCACCAAAAATATTACTTCAGATCTCTATACATCTTTGTGATACCCAGGTGTATAGAGAAATTTGAGCTATGAGAATCATCTAATAGTTCCCTTTTTAGCTCAGGTATTGATGGAACACATAACCTCTTCCCAAATTTCAGAACTCCTTCTTCATACATGAAGTCTTCCAATCTCATATCCTTTAAAACATTAATTTTATTGTGTAGATTTTCATCATCAGATTGAGATCTTTTTTATCTTACCTAGTAAAGATGGTTTAGCAATAATTTTGAAGAGGAAACATGTTTTACCTTCCTTAATAATTACCATATCCATCTTTATTAGACAAAAAAATATAGGATCTCTCTCAATACTCATTTGAGTCCGAAGTCCATGATCGTTTTTATTTAATGAATCTGCCACCTTATTTTCCTTTCCTGGGTGGTAGTGTATTAAACAATCATAATATTTGAGTAACTAGAGCCATCTACTTTTACTCATGTTGAGTTCTCTTTGTGTGAAAATGTATTCAGACTTTTGTGATCTGTGTATATCTCAAATTTTTCAACACAAAGATAATGTCTCCATATTTTCAAAGAAAAGATTATGGATTCTAACTCAAGATCATGAGTTAGGTAATTTTTCTCATGAGTCTTCAAATGCCTTGATTAATAAGTAATAACTTTATCATTTTTCATAAGGACTCAACCCAATACATTATTTGATGCATCACAATATATCACAAACCCATCATGTCCAGATGGTAGAGTAAAAATTGGAGCATTGACTAGTATTATTTTAAATTATTCAAAGCATTATGTACATTCTTTCATCCATACAAACTTAACTCCTTTACGTGTGAGCTTGGTTAGCGGGTTATCTAGTCAGGAGAAATTCTGAACGAAACGCCAATAGTAACCTACTAAGCCAATAAAATTGTATACCTCGTTTATATTTGTTGGCGTGGGACATTTTTGGATTTCCTTTGTCTTTGTAGGATCAACTATAATTCCATCCTTAGAGATAATATTGACTATAAAAGAAACTGATTGAAGCCATAATTCACACTTGATAAACTTCCCATATAATTCATTTCTTCTAAGAGTTTTCAGAATAATCCATAAGTGATTCTCATGGTCTTCATAGATTTTGTATTATACCAGTATATCATCAATAAATTCCAAAAAAAAGTTATCAAGATATTGCTTGAAATATCTATTCATTAAATCTATGAAAACATAAGGTGCATTAGTCAGTCCAAAAGGCATCACTGTAAATTCGTAATTACCATACCTGGTTTGAAATGTTGTATTTGGAATATCTTCCTTCCTCACACATAGCTGATGATATCTAGATTAAAGGTCAATTTTCAAAAATTATTTTTCACCATGAATTTGATCAAATAAATCATCAATTAGTGGCATAGGATACTTATTATTTATTATAATATAATTGATTTCCCTGTAATCAATTCATATCCACATGGATCCATCTTTCTTCTTGACAAAGAGAAAAAGGGATCCCTATAGAGAAACACTAGGTTGAATAAATCCCTTTAAAATAAATTCCTATAGTTTTTTATTTAGCCCCACTAATTCCATAGTGGCCATTCTATAGGGAGTATTTAATATAGGTCTTACACCATAAATTAAATCAATAGAGAACTCAACTTCTCTCACTTGAGGATGTCCAGGTAAATCCTCTGGGAATATATCAATGTATTCTGTCACTATATGCACATCTTTAATTTGAAGATTTATTTACTCACCCATAGAAATTGTGTTCTATTCCTCTCCATGAATTGCATTCAATAGAGCTACTAGGGGTGGATCTAGATAAGAATCATATGGAGAGGTTTTTGCTCTAAAAATAAGGGATTCTACACCATTTTCAAATATTGTAACTTCCTTATTCTTGCAATAAATATTCACATCATAATTTGAAAACCAATTCACAATGAGAATTATATCAAAGTTAGTCATTGGTATGATGATAAGGTTAAAAACTAAAGTACATTTATGTGTCATGAGGGGGACTAATTGACATGCCTTTGTTGCAATGATACATCCCCTAGGAGTTTTGACTGACAACTCCTTTATTAAATCAAATTGGGCATGTCTAATTTTCATGGAAAACTAGGAAGATATATATGAATGTGATGATACATAATAAAATAATATATTGGATAATTTTTAGGAAATAATTAAAGTACCTACCACCACATAATTAGGAACTTCAACCTCCGTGTTTGTAATCGTATATGCTTTCCCTTTCTCTTGTAGCCTCTTTTGAGGCAAGTTTCCTTGGTTCTTAGGACACTCATTTGAATAGTGTCCCATATCTCTACAATTTTAGAATTGAATATCATTGAATTGTTTCTTCCCGTTGCATTCATCAGACCGATAAAAATTTTCTCCACACTTATAACAGACTCTCATGCCTTTCAAGTATTTCCCAAGATGATTCTTTCCATAGTTCACGCACAATAAAAATTGCTTCGTTCCCTTGTTCATCTTTGGAGCTTCACATTTCACTTGGTTATCAGAGTACCAATTCTCATCTTGGTTTCCCTTGAACAAATTTGATCTAGAAAACTCCCTCTCTGTTTTGATGGAACTTAATACAATTTCACCATATGATGAAAATGTTTGAGAAGCCAGTGCCCTTCGAAGACTTGGATTAAGAACTTCAAAGAAATGATCAATTTTTTTTCCATGTCACATATGTAATATATGGAATACTTGGCTAGTATTGTGAAGGTATCCTCATACTATGAAACACTGTCTTCTTCCCTTTACTTCAGGCATATAAATTTACTCTTCATTTTGGTTCGCTACTCATGAGGGAAATATTTTTCAAAGAATATTACCTTAAAATTCCTCCATTCCATATCTTCTACCTCTTCTTCCTCCATAGTATTTTGGATCAAGGACCACAATTGATCCGCATCACCCTTGAAATAATACACGGCCAACACTAACTTTTAATTATCATTGCATCTTAATGCCATGAATATCTTTTCAAGGGACTTGATCCACTATTCATCTTACACTGGATTAGTAGTCCCACTAAAAGATGGGGGATTCTTCCACATCAAACAATCCAACATAGGTGTAGCATGTTTATTCGTCACAACCTGAGTAAGTTTTCCCAAAATGGTCATGATCTGATCTGCTCCAAAACTGATTGTGTTGACTTGCTCAGTGGGGAAATCCCTACATTGTCCATGAGTATTGATTCCCCTTATTCAATTAGGCACCATTTCTAAATAATGTCATACACTAGATAAAGTTATGAATCATAATTTATAATCTTGACTAGAATAACACTTATCATAAATCGAAATCCTATGCCTAGCTAATCTCATAGACATGGTTTCTCTAAGGAAAAATTTATATTAAAATACTTCACAATGTCTTGTAAAGAAAATTTGAATTATCCTAAGCATATCCCCCAGAAGTGTCAATAAAAAGAGTGCAACAAAGCCCATTTTTGTGTACCAAGATACCCCTAGTCAAGTCCAAAAATCCTTTTCAACGTTTTCACTCCTAGGTACATATGTGTCATAACCACCTCTACCTATTTGAATCTAAACAGGGATGTATTTTCTAGAAAGATCCACATAATATATTCCTTATAAAAATACCAGTACATTATTGTATGTTTTCCTCAAATTATACCTTAGGTATTTGTTCCCTAATCTATATTTTCTAATATAGGTTCCAAGGTTCCTACTAAACTTCCTCTGATACCAATTGTAAAGCCCCGAACCCTCTAAACCAGTGTCAGTGAATTACTAATTACATTATCATGGTTAGAAGTAATGAAATCCTGAAGGAGCAACCAGTTTAGTATTCTTGAAGAAACTAGATACATATATGTAACTCAAATTACATTTGTAAAAGTAAAAAATTACAATACATAACAAAAACAAAAAACTACATCCACAGAAACTCAATAAATGATATCCTCTTCATAACCTATTGGAGGTAAAAAAATGAAAGGGTTGAGATCAAATTCTCAGCAAGGGTTACAAATAGTGGAAGCCTGAATCAATAATAACTGAATCATAAACAAATTGGCATAGTCAATATGGCATGGTGAAGAAATGAAAAACTCATGCCATTAATAACTGAGAATGAAACTACATCCATAGATTTTGTCATAGTAAAAAACTCATGGATAATAATAACTGATAATGAATAAAGATAATTCCTATTAATTGGATATCATGTATCTAGCATGTGATACTATAATACCATTAAAATGGTTTAGTTCTGTGGGTAGAAACTCATCTGATTTTTGGAAACAAACTCGAAGGGTTTATCACCAACTGATTGTCACATGGGACCTGTCAATGCATCAAGGGGATATAGCGGCCACCACCCACCACTAAAAGTCCAAATAATTCTTTATACATTGATTTAATACAAGATTAATACACCTTTTCAATATCTGTATAGAGTAGAGGATACAAATTCATCAATATTTCCATAGTTAAAACAACAATCCAAATAAACACCGTATGTAAAATGGTATAAAGTTTAGACAATAAACATATAAATGAAATGTGAATATGGATATTTAATAGAAATATAATTTCAAATGAAAAGTGATATCAAATGGGCATTAGGTACACCACATAAGGATTATTAGGTTCACAATACAATGTTAGTCACAACAAAATGGAAGTTGAGAAAAAGTACCTTACTACAATGTAATCAGTCAAATCATATGACCAAAAATCAATAACCATCAAATGAATTATTGAATTCCATGAATATAAATATAATCATGATATTATATGAAAAATGTTTTTACAAATACACCACATACAATAAATAAGCGGTGAACAATGGGAATCTCACGAAAATGAAAGTGAGATGAGAAAACCCCTTACAAACATTTCGTCATGGTAACAGGTGTTCTTGTGAGGGATTAATGAGAGGTAAAGGGGTATCCCATTATTTATATAACATAAGCGAATTATGGGGGAGGTACTAAAACATACCCTATCATTAGTAATTAAAAATAAAAGGACACAACATAGGGGGAATTCATGAATAAAATTGAGAGAGAGAATCCCTTACCAAGAATGTATCATTAGATTGAGGAAAAATCAATGACATAATTATGTGTGGAAAACATAAACCAACAAAATAAAAGTGCATATACAGAATAAAAAAATCACAGGTCATTCACACATATTCTGGGAAAATACAAAACCAATGACATTGATGTTTAACTCAACGAATGGAAATTGACTTAAGATATCCCTTAACTTAAGATCGAAGGTGTTCTTGATTGTTGTTAACAACCTGAATAATAAAATTTAGATTCATTAAGTAATAAGTCTAGAACCTCATAAAAATTTAATTGATATGGTATAACCTTATTAGGTTCATTCATGAACTTTTTTATGGGTTTTAAGAGATTCAATTTTATTGTTTTGGAAGCATTTTCTTCCTCTTTTTTCATGATCGGTTTACCTGTGTTCATGAATGGAAGTTCATTTGAAATGAGGTTAAACATCCACAAATTGTAAATATATATTATTAGAGACATTATAAATGATCTTATAATTATTTTGAGTTATATACATTAGGATGATTCATTATTTAAAAGTTATTGATAAATGCTTGGATTATCTTTTCCCATTTTGTGCATAATGAACTTGTTTTATTATTATTATTTTTTATTATGAGTGTGTAAGTATTCTAGAACATTTTATAAAATAAAATAAATATATTAAGATATGGTTCAACCACTAAAATGATTTCATGACCCATCTTGAGGATAGTAATGCAAATTGAAAATGTGTCTTCCTTGAGTGTGATAAATTAACACATCTTGGACGGTGTTTTAATTTAATGTATAAAAGGAGGGAAAAAATGGATATGACGATGAAATATTACACTATCATAATAAAAACTAATGCATGTAAGGTACTATAATTATCATGTCATTTGGATGAGGTGAGGCGAGAAGTGAGCAACAAAATAATAAAACTTGAAAAAGAATTTGAAAGAAAAGAGAAGAGAGGTTCACCTCTTGAGTACTCCTCCTTGAGAAACTCCTTAAGAACTTATGTTTTTGAACTTTTGGTGAGACCAAAAGGTCTTGGAAATGGGAAGAGTTATTGGGAAGAGTATTTTACAGAATCTAGGCAAGTATTGAAGCTTGAGTGGTGTGGGAGTAAGAGGAGGGTGAGGGGTGGTTTATATAGTGGAGGGGGGGGGGGAGGGATTTTACATTATTTTAATTATTATTTTATTATTTTTGATCAATAATATGAATAGTCTTGATTCATGTGATAATAAATAGTATAATGGCATGTGAGTTCAAACCAACTGGGATTACATCAGCCTTGCATCACCTACGATGAAACAAATCAAGTATTTAGCATTTATCGTAATTTATTGTATTTTACTATTCATAAAAATTCATGTATTTCAGAAAAATCCCAAAAATTCACCATAACCATTTTTTGATGTGTAGAATACAAAAATGAACTCCATTTTTAAAAAATAATTTTCTAAATATGATGAATTAAATTTTTAATTAAAAGCACATTTTAATCGAAAAGTACAAACACTTAAAATATTCGCCTTCATTTTTCAGGTGCCTAAATTTATTTATACATTCAACGGTATGTAAACCATTCATAAGATTCATATCACTATTAATAAGGGTAAGTTACTATTCATAAGGGTAGGTTACTATTCATAAGGGTAGGTTACTATTCACTGAAAATTAAGTAAGTACCATCCTGAACACAACCGTGTATGTCAGATTTTCAAAATTCGAATCACAAAACTGGAAAATTTAAGTTTAAAGGCTAGGTTATGACTATCTCTTAAATAACCAAGTTTTGTTTCAAAGAAACTTAGTGCTTTATGAAAATAGGATACCTAATGAATAGAATTTATTTAAGAGAAACATACCATAAAATGTTAGGGGTGTTACAATTGGTTCTTGATAGAGGGAATTACTCTATGGTACTAGATGAAGGACTTGTTAGTATCAGTTTCCTCCATTGTGGGGGTGGAGGTAGGGGTTGAATTAGTGGATGTAATTTTTTACAATTATTTTTAAATCAAAATAGACCTATGTAATGTTTTAAAGTATGAATGAATAAAAATAGAAAATATCAACCTCACATGATCATGCATAAAATAAAAGAGTATATAACACATATATTTTACAAGGTTTAGATCCAATGTGGAATCCTACTCCATTCCATGGATGGTTACTCCCCACAACTATAGATCCCTTTCGCTATATCCTTAATTAAAATACACTCATAATAAATCATGTGACATCTCATCAAACTTTTCAAGAGTCACACTCAACAACATAGTTTCTCACTATAATGCAAAATATGATTACAAAATTGGATAAAATAACTAGAAAACCATGTTTATTTAGTAATAACATGTAAATATGCTCTTACATGAGCCTCCATAATATATAAGATAGTTTTTATCATAGTGATGTATTGGAAAAAATGAAAAAATATTTTCAAAATCAAATTCAATATTTTAATAACAAGAGTTTCATTAGATATTGGTCTCTAAAGAACAAAACCACAACTATAGATTCAAAATATTGTTTTTCTATATCTCTCACAATCATCACTTCACCATGCATTGATGGTTTTCTATTTATACACACTCCACTGTATATTTATTGTCCTTTTATTTTTTAGTTACCATATAGGGAACATGACCCCTGATCTCCAATCCATATCTTCCATTGATCCACAAATATTACAATCTAGGATCTCCACTTACTTTGTTATCTCCCCAAGATCTTTGTAATAGATGGAAAAAATCGTATCTATATCGAGCTCAAGCAGTATTTTACAGCTTATTAAAATCAAAAATAAAAACTCATTAATAACCACTAAAATTTCCTTTAATTAATTATATAATCACAACTTTAAAAATGAATACAATGATTATGAAATAATTTAAACCATTCAAGCATCGTTGTAATTAATTCCTGTATGAATATTTGAATTTTAAAATATCATAGAGAACGAATCCATATGTAGAGATAAATTTAAAATGGATATGTAAATAATAATCATCTACATATAAATATGCTATTTTTTTCTCAAGATAAATTAGATATATGGAATATTTGACTATTCAAATCATCTATGTGAATAGGTATTTAGTTATGTCACCAATCAGTTACGTCATTATCAATTAATTAGTTACATGACTGAAAAATGCTACATGGATTCCTAATTTAGCTACATCAATCATTTTGATATGTGATTCATTTAGTTACATGGATTAATTGGATATGTGATTCACCTATATAGAAAAAATAGGCATGTGAATCACAAACATTAATTGGAATTCACCAATTTATCTATATAGAGACCCTAGTTTTTCTATATTTTGAAATTTTAGTAGAAATTTGAATTTTTTCTTTCAGGTGCATGTGATGTGTAAAATAATCATTTAAACCTAGAATATAATCTCAAATAATTTTTTATGATAACTCTGTTGGTAGTGTAATAGGGTTTCTACCCTGGGATATGAGTTTGGTGGGATTCTGAGACATTTAAGTTCTGGTAAAAAATTTAATATTTAAATAATTAAATATTAATTTATTCATATGGGTTTGGGTGTCAATATATTTTGAACATATATTCTGATTGAAATTATGTCATCATGATTGAGTCCCAGATATAGGGGTTTTATTAGGAAGGGTATAAACCTACTTCGGGTTTCAGGTTTCAGTACGAGTGTTAAATGGGAATTTAATTAATTAATTAATTAATTAATTAAATTAAGTAAATAATCCCACCATTTTTGGGATTCCAATGCATGGAATATAAAAGGGGGAGGGTTCTCCCTTTCACAATAGTTGTACCAATAGGATAAGTGGGAGGATATGTCACTGTACTTCATCTATAGAGGAGATCGAGATCAGATAAAGATGAAGTGGCTTTTGGGATCTAGTTTGGATCCAAAGCTTTAATGTTTACACCACTATGTAGGTATATTTTTGAGTTTTATGCCCTAATACCTATTTTTGTTTCATGTTTTAGATCCCTATATTGACTTCTAAGGACCCCATGGGGGTCGATATATACCTAATTAAAGAAAATATAGGTTTCAAGAGGTTCGTAGGGGTTTTCGGTTCAAAAAACCTGACTACATGATGTGTAGTTTTAAGAACACACATCGCATGTTCTTACTATTCAAGGAATAATAGTTTAGTATAACTATAAAACATATAGTCCAGAGGACACACCATGTAGTGTTGCTCAATGTGTGGCAGAGTATATAGACAGAGGACTCGTGCAGGGGGGACATAGTCGTGTAAGGTACACGACCAGACCCCGTGTGGCTTATATACTGTTTAGGAATACATGGATGGATAAAGACATGTGGGAAATCAATTTTAGGTACATTAAAATGTACCATGTTTAGGTTACATGCTGTGTATAGTTTTTACACATAGTGTACTTTGATTTTACATGCCAAGTTCGGCTACAGTACATGACCATGTGGGGATATGGGTGTACACACTATTTACTACCCCTTTTGTTACCCTTTTGATGGGTTTGGATGTTTTGGTACCCCATTGTCATAATTGGACACCATAGTATTCCATTTTGTGTGTTTTTATGTGTGGAACTTGGTGGTGATACCCTTGGGGAATTTTTAGTACTTTTAAGAGGTTGGTTGGGGAAATATGTTGTGATAGAATTATTATTCTCCAAGAAAGTGAGTTTAGATATCTCCTGAGAGTGATACATGGGATGAGACTCAGGATATGGTCATTATTAATGATTATAGGATGTAGTATGAGTTCATTTGGAACCTTTTTTGATGTTGGGTATGATATTTTCTTTGCTTAGTGGGACTAAGTTGTGACACGAGGCGATGGACAAGTTGGGTGTTTAGACCAACATAGGTTTTCTTGGAAAGGGGATATGAAAAAGGCTATTTTCTCTCATGATGTTTACTTTCATGGAGGTTGTTAGTTTCTAGAGACTTGTTTTCAGGATGTGTGACCCCCTAAGTGACAAATGTTGGCCTGAGAGTTTGGTTGTGACCACATATCATGAGAGGTATTTCTCTACTTATGTTCTAACCCATAGGATACCATGATAAAAACTTACACTTTATGGATATTTATGAGTATTTAGAGAGGTATGACTCTATTTACATATTTATTTAGATAGATAGGTGAGTTTTTGATCATTAGGTAGACCTTGAAGGGGTGATAGTGTTTGGATATTGATGGTTTTAGGTGTTCCCTTGGGGCTCGAAGCGATGTGCAAGTTGATGGGTATTAGAATTATACCAACCCTTAATATGTTTATTTATTTTTTGAGGTTGAGGCTTGGTTTACATTTAAGTTATGTTGTTATATGGTTGAGTTTCCTTGGTCGGAGTCTGGGTTATTGATATGGGATATTTGGGATGAGAGTGTGGACATGAATTCCTATAGATATGGTTCTAGATGTCTAAAATGATTATCTATATCCAAGGAGGGGTTGGTTGAACATGAAGCTCCATGACCTTATGATATGTGGTTGGATGAGATGTTCTGTATTGGTACCAATATTTTGTTTATGGTTTGAGTGCTGGACTGAGATTATGGGAATTTTGTTTGATATTATTTACTATGGTGGACATGACGTTCCATAAACATTTTTGAGATACTGGAATGTGACTCTGGGAATTTGTAGTCTACTATATAGTTTTGGTTCGAGACTAAAACACTAGGAAAAACATTTAATATATGGTATAGGTTCTGGAATGATTCTCTAGAAACCACTAATATTATGTATGGTTGGTTGGGATGATTTTCCTCTCTATGGTTTTGGGCAGTCAAGATTGATGCTCTAAGTGCCTTGGTGCACTATAGTTTTTGAAGGATGGACTGATATTCCAGACTCCAAGGGTATGAAAACTGTGTTCCATATCATGGTTGGGATGGACGGATATGGAGTTCCAAATCCCGATTAGATACTTGGACTGATTCTCCTTGAATATCGACCTGTGACCTCTGTGAATTATGGTTGGGATAGTCAAAACTGGTATTCCAAATACTATTTGGATACTTGGACTGGTGATCCTTATATGTCTACCTATGACCTTTATAAAGTATGTATGGGATGGTCATACATAGAATTTTTAAACTTGATTGGATACTTAGACCGATTCTCCTTGTATGTTGACCTATGAACTGTATGGTATATTGTTCAGACAACCGAAATGGGCTGAAGCAGGTATGGTTGTTCGAGGTAATAGACCCATGGGTTGATGATGGTTTTATTCATGTATTTATTTTAGTTATGTTTTATTTAGGCTGAGTATATTTCCTGAGAATTCACTTATGATAGTAGGTTATAGGTTCACCATTAGGTGTGGACTATTGAGATTTATTTCTCACCCATATATATATATATACATATCTCAATGTGGATAGAGAAATTATGTCTACTTTTAGGTTCAGAACAAATGCATGAAAGATACGGTTGAGGCCCATGATTTAATAGTTGATTGGGATGCTCATGGCGAGTCTGATGATTAGGATGGATTGGCTCGATGGGGTACTGATTATCAGGTATGTGGCATGGATCTAAGTTGAAATTAGGGTCTGATGTATTTATATTTTAGTTTTTTATTTTGTTTATGTGACCAACCAAGTTTGTGATCGATGTTTTATGTATGTAATGGCTGTTTGGGACTTTATTGTATTTAATTTTATTAAATGATTTTTTAGTTTTAGTTTATTTATTCTTCTATAATCTATGACGTGTAATATTTTTGGTTATTTACTTCTGTTTGGGAACTCTAATATGGGGTATATTCTCCTCACAGTTCTAGCTTAGATCCCTGCAGCTAGTCGTAAGCCTCAAGCATACTAGGAGACACACTTGAGTTCCCATCTCAAAATAGCTTGGGACATCAATTTTAGTGGTTCCTAGAACAAGATGTTACAAATTGGTATCAGAGTAGTTTCTTTTATGTTATTTCACTATTTGGGGTTTGGAATACTAGAGATATAAGAATGTGTCAAAACCTATGATGGATATTTTCTAGTGAATCATGAAAACCTATTTTGATAGAAATAATAGGTTACCAGGGTATGGGATTGATGTTCTTGGTATACGATGTTACGACTGTATATGATTTTCACCTTGGGTGACACACATGTGGTTTTAATTTTATGATTTATAATGATTTTTTCTCTTATACCGATGGAAAGTTTCCTATGATTTGGTTTTGAATCTTGTCTTGTAGAGGCAAGAGGTGTTTCATTCATCATGCTAGGAACACATGATCCACATGTTATAGGACTGATACTATGTTATTTTATGGGTTTATTTCTAAGGGAAGGTCTTGTGGATATAGGGTGAGATGATTAGTGATGAGGATATTGATGTAGTCCTCATGCATCATAGGTATAGTGACTGGACTAGGTTATTATGTTACGGGTGCTTGACTGTTAGACCCATTTGGGAGGTTTTTGTTCAAGGTTGGTTGTGTAGAATGGTTCTCTAGTGAGTGGTCTGATGTGAAGATGCTTATAGAGGACACATGCTCTAGTTTTGGGCTATTGGTTTGATAAGGACATATTTCATATGTGATAACCTAGAGATTTATATTTTGGTATGATGATGTTGCATGACATGGGATGAGAATGTGTTTTACTTCCCATTATTTTTGGCTTTCTATGATTTGGAATAGACATAGGTAGTTGGACCTTGTGACTAAACATGTGACTTGATCGACAAGGCTAGGAGGGAGAGCCTAGTGGCCTTTTGACATGAATCCAAATTAGGGAGTTAGTGTTGTTTTAATTTCTAGGGTGATTCATGTGAGGGGTTGATCGAGTTATGAGTACTTTTGTGTTTGTGAGGTATAGATGGATTCTTTGGACTATTGAAAATAATCCATAAAGGGTACAACTTAGTATGAGTCTTAGTAACATTGGATGCCTTTTGTTTTTGAGAAGGAGAACTTGTATTATTGTGCTCTAGGCTTGTGGTTGGTTTCAAGAGGGGTAGGTTCATTTAGGTGCATATCCTAGGTAATGGTTTCACAAAATGGTTGTTCTTGGTGGTTTTGAGTTGGATCAGAAGCAGAATAGGTGATAAAGGTTATGTTGTTAAGGATCATGAGTCAAGTTTTCATGAGATGTGAATCATTGGAGTTGGAATCAGGTTCTATGATTGGGTTGAACAAGTTATTGTAATGGTTAAGTGTTAATGGGATCTTGGAGACACATATACTGGTAATGCACCGTGTTTTTTGGATTGTGGATCAGATGTTATAGGAGTATACGCCTGTGAGACTTTAGTTGGATAGGGATCCATGAGTGGGTTGAGACCTATTATGTGTGTGATGAGAGGATTGTGGGAAGGGTGACCCAAGGCCCTCAAGACAATGTTCTAGGAGTGTATGAGTTGTGGTGGTATTCATTGAAGAAATCTTGGTCTACTCCTAGTCTAGATATGATCAATCCCAATATATTGACATCGTCCGGAGTACACTAAGAGAGTATTAACTATATACCATGATATATAAATGTCCTTTGTGTTGATGAGGTCCCCTTTGGGAGGATATGCTTATGGAGTGGTGTATGTGAATCCATATATAGGGAGTGCACCACATGCTATCTGTGAGTGAGGTACCTATGATTAATCAGATGTCAGTGAATACCCCGGGTGCTATTTCCGAATACTGAGAATAGGTGATAGTTGATGTTTCATTTTTCTACTCTAGTGGGAATGAAATATTCATGTCCAATTTTGAGGTTTGGTTGTGATAAAGACCTGGGACATGTAAATAATGTTTAGCTGTGAGGTGAAAATAAGGATACTCTTATGGAGAGGTGTAATGACCTGACCCTAGTTACCCAAAGTGAGTGAATTATTACATAACATTGGAATGATCACTAAGGATCATGTCCCAAAAGACCAATCAGTTTAGTAGCCTTGGAAGTACTCGATACATACATAAGTTTTACATTATATCTTGAAATAAAAAAATTATTTCCCCTTTGAACACTCTTATATCCCTTAGCCTATTCCTGTAGGTTAATCGTAATATACTTCTTCACATCCTGGAAAAAATAAAACATAAGAATGGGTTGAGCTCAGATTCTCAGTAAAGATAACAATATAGTAGAAACTTTCATAAATAAGAATAAATATTTAAGGTAATGTATAAGAATAAAACACAAGCCTTTTAAACTTAAACTTAAGAATAATATGGAAAAGATAAATCAAAAAATTCCATGTACTTATTCACATAGATATTCTACTAGTTGAATAATCACATATAATATCAATATCCAATTTCATAATGATGGAATGCATAATTCCGAACATCATAACCACATATTTAAGGCCTCGTTCCAAGTCTACAAATAAGATTTGGTCAAGTCCTTTTTCAAAGAAACTATTTTGTCTCATGAGATCTACCGATGCATCGAGTAGCTATAGCAGGCTCCACCCATCACTTACTAAGTCCAATGCATTCCTCATATGAAAATTTTGAAACATAATAGAATCATTCATATTAAAACTAGCATACAAAATGTTAATACTTTTACCATAAACCATGAATTTTATAAAAATAACACATCCAAATTCAAACATATCACAAAACCTTCAATACAATATGGAAGATTTTATCATAATAAATTAACTTCAAACAAGTGTAAAATCCATCAAAGGATGTTGACATAGATGAAATCAAAACTATTTGAGAGATATCTATTTCTATTTTGAAATCATTTAAAAGTCATGTAATTATAAAAGAAAAAATTTATTTTGAAAATATTCTTATAATATTTTAAGGTAAGCTTCAAAGGTGTTATAATGGTGGAAAATAGTCTCACTCACCGTATAAGTTAAAAAAGACATTCTTTCCTTAATTTTTTCGAAAAGGTCATAAAAGACCTTGTTTGAAAAAAGATGGAAAGATTCATTTATAAAAATATTATAAAAATTAAAAAAAGGGTATAAATGACTTTAACCCATAGTATAGGAAATAGTAAAAATGTTTTGAAATACATTTTTAAGAAACACATATGTGGATGATAAAGAGGTTCCAATAGATACCCATGTATAAACAACCTCATATAATAAAGAGATTGTAGAATTAACCCTTAACTTTTAATTTTCCTTGATCAAGGGTATGTTAACCTCCTATATAATAGTAAAATAATTGTTATTAAATTATACAATAACCACATACATAAATATGATATCATATATGATCTTCTATTATAGCTTTGTTAATAGTATTTTAGTAGTATCATCGTTTCGGGCGTTAACTGATTTGTTTTACTTTATATTCTTGGTTATGTAAGACATGTTTGTTATGGATAGGATGTATTTGATTCATATGAAGAATTATATTAAGTTATTAAACATTATTTTTAATCATAAAATGAAAATTATTCTTGAATGGTTATGATGGGGAATGAATTTAATCGCGTTCGTGGAGACGGTAATCCGTACGTACGCACGAGCGATAGTATCATTATATTAATGGTGAAATAATATGTATTTGGATGGTATATCATATATACCTAATAATTAACATGTTATATTTATTATTTACATCTGTCATACTCATTATTAGACCCATCTAAATAATGAAGTGTTTGAATAACAAACTAAACCATGACGTGGAGACGGTAAGCCGTACATACGCACGTAAGGTGAATTGTCATTTATAGGATGTATAGAATAATGAATATGGTTCTAAAATATTTATAATAACATAATATTATGTATAAGGTACTTTATTTATTATTTTGGTAGGGAAAAAAAGAAAGAGGATGTGGAAGAAGAAAATAACTTTGAAAGAGGCGGTGAAATTATTACCTCTTCTTTAGGTGTTTCCTTTTGAGTTGATCAAAAGGGATACTTAGGATGACTTTATGATAAATGTAAGGCCTATAGGTATAATTTAGGGTAGTTTTTAGGATATTTGAGTATGGTTTGGCCGAGACAAATGGCTTTGGAGGAGTGATTTTGAGAGAAGGGGAAGTACCTTTTTATAAGAGAGGTGAGAGTCACTTTTGGAAAATCTTGAAATATTATTTAATTATACAATTATATTCAGTTTATAATGGCTCAAAAATTATTTATTTCGAGTATAAGGTGGGTATGGGTTGAAAAAATTTCAACCAATAAGTTTTAGATAGGTTTAGGTCACCATATTAACCTTATCTTTTAGATTTAACTCATAGTTAAATAGTTTAACTTTTACTTTTCCTTCTTGTATTATTATAATAAATGGTTAATGAACTTACTATAAAAAGACAAGAGAACCCCAATTGGTTAATTATTTATATATATAACCTTACCTAAGTCATTTTTCATAACCTTATATTTTTAAAAATATTATATCAATTAATAATATAGTATTTGTTTTAAAAACTCATTTATGTCAATTTTGACACTATTTGCTATTTTTTTTGAAAGTCATAACAAATTTATCACTTTGATTTTTTTAATCAACCCTAGCATGTCATATTAACCAATAAAATTAGTTTAATTCACCATAAGTCTCAATTTACATTTATTTGGATATTTATAATTTCAATTATTTTAATCTTTCATTGATAAGGTAATTACTGCATCATCATTGTGTCATAAATAAATATAATTATTTAATGTCTAAAAATTATAAATAAAATGCCATTATGTAGTAAATATTTTTAGCTATATAATTAATATTTATATTAGAATTTATCTTATGTATAACCCTATATTAAAAATGGTTTAGTTATTAAACTTTGAATTTAACATTTTTAACCCTTCGTTAAATAAAACAATAATAAATGTCCTAATCTAATCAAAGTGGACCAAAATGATCATATTTTATTCCTAAGGTTGATTTTTGTCAAAATAAACTTATAAAATAGAATTAGGACATGTTCTAGGGTAATTATAATATCATTTTTACCTTTAATTACCCTATTTACTTTTAACCGTGGTAACTAAAAGTCAAAAGTTACTATTCACCAAAAATTATTTTCATCTAATTGAACCACATTTTACTTACTAATGTCAACCGTGTCTCTCAAAATTTTTAAATTCAATTCAAAGAAGTTGCAAAATTATGTTTTATGCAAATTTTCAAATGTGCCTAGAAGGTGGGTAAGAGATGGTAAAAAGTACAAAAAAAAATTATACATCTAATCTTATTATAAAATAACTCCAATGAATTACATTGAAATTATATAGGTATTATGTATCTATTTTTACATAAAATAAATTTAAATAAAATAAATAATTATTTAAATAAAAATTAGGTTTTTAAACAATAATGCACTGTTTTTCACTATTCATCAAAAATTGAAAAGTTTTTAGAAAAATACAAAAAATTCACCCTATGATAATTTTGATATTCAGAATCTGAAAATGAAGTCCATTTTGAAAAATATTTTTTTTTTAAATTCGGTATTACTATTCATAACGGCTAGTTTGATTGGTCGTGGTGTGCTAAAACTCCAAGTTACGTACAACACAAGCTATTGTATCATTCAAAGAGAAATATACCATGGAATCTTGGGGTGTTACATTCTTCCCTCCTTCAAATAATTTTGTCCTCAAAATTTCTAGAATACTACTGCATAAAAAGATTCAAGTTGTTCTTCATCATAAGTTCCTCAGGTTACCATGTTGCCTCTTACATCTTATGACTTCTCCATAGAGCTTTTACGAGAGGAGTCGTCCAGTTTCTCAACAATTGTTCTCTAGTATCAAGAATATTGATAGAATCTTCACAATAAGACAGATTGAGTTCCAGTTCTATTTCTTCATAGGTGAGTACATGCATTGGGTCAGGCATATATTTTCTCAAAAGTGATATATGGAACACATCATGAACTGTGGAGAGATTTGGAGGAATTTGAAAATGATAAGCTACAACTATAATTCATTCTAGAATTTCGAAAGGCTCAATGAACCTGAGACTTAATTTACCCTTCTTACCAAATCGTAAAACACCCATCCGTGGAGACACCTTTAATAAAACATGATCTCCTACTTGAAATTCCAATTCCTTCCCTCGGTTATCAGCATAACTCTTTTGCCTACTTTGAGCTGCTTTAATGTGGTTTTGGATAATCTTAACCTTTTCCATTGTTTCCTCAACAAGTTCTAGGCCTTTGAGTTTTCTTTCACCAACATAATCCCAACAAGTTGGCATGAAACATCTCCTTCTATATAACACTTCATATAGTGCCATCTAAATACTTGAATGAAAACTATTGTTATAGGAAAATTCTACCAGAGGTAAATATTGATCCCACATACCTTGAAAGTTAAGTGAGAAAGATCTCAACATTTATTATAAGGTTTTAATAGTCCGTTATGATTTTCCATCAGTCTGAGGGTGGTAGGCAGTGCCCAAATGAAGTTCAGTATCCAAGGCCTTCTGAAGACTTTTCTAGAATCTCGATGTAAAATGGGGATCACGATAAGAAACAATCGATAGGGGTACTCCATGAAGTCTTTCAAATTCATTAATATATAGTCTTGTTTGACGTTCAAGTGGTAAATCTTTTCTTAAAGAAAGAAACTGTGCTGACATGGTAAGACGACCAACAATGACCCATATTACATCATTCCTTATAGGAGTCTTTGGTAGTACCATGAAAAAGTCCATCATAATACCATACCATTTCCACTCAAGTATGGGAAGTGGTTTCATGAATCCTCTAGGATATTGTCTTCCATACTTCACCTATTGACAAACCATACATCTTGACTCATAATCAGCAATCTCCCTCTTCATGTTGTCCCACCAAAAATTTTCCTTCAAATATTTATACATCCTCGTGCTACCAGGGTGTATTGAGAAATTGGAGCTATGAGTGTCATCCAAAAATTCATTTTTTAGTTTAGGTATATGTGTAACACAAAGTCTCTTCCAAAATTTCAAAATTATATCTTCATATACAAAATCAATCAATCTCCCATCATTCATGTCTTTAATTTTATTTTGAAACTCCTCATCATCAGTCTGAGAAATTTTTAAACTTTCTAGTAATGTTGGATTGGAAACCATTTGAAAAAGTATTTATGTTTCACCTTCCATGATTATTACCATATCCATCTTTACTAGATATATGAACATAGGATCCCTTTCAACTTTCATCTTGTTCAAAACTACAATGATCCTTTCCGATCAAAGCATCTTCCACCTTATTTTCCTTCCCTAGGTGGTAGTGTACAGTGAAATACTAATCATTGAGTAGTTGAAGCTACCATCTTTGCCCCATGTTGAGTTCTTTCTATGAGAAAATATACTTAAAACTCTTGTGATCGATATATATCTCACATTTTTCACAATAAAGATAGTGTCTCCATATCTTGAAAGAAAAGATTACAACTTATAACTCAAGATCATGAGTGGGATAGTTTTGTTCATGAAGTTTTAGCTATCATGATGCATATGCAATAACTCTATCATTCTGCATAAGGAAATAACCAAGTCCTTTCTTTGAAGCATCACTATAAATTACAAACCCATCATTCCCTGATGGTAGAGTCAAGATTGGAGCATTGACTAATATTATATTTAATTCTTCAAAACATTCTTCACACACATTTGTCCAAAAAAAATTAACCCCTTTATGTGTGATCTTGGTTAATGGGTTTTCCAATGGAGTAAAATTTTGGATGAAATGCTGATAATAACCTTCTAAACTAATAAAACTGCGTAACTCAGTTATAATCGTCGATGTTGGCCATTATTGTATTTCTCTTTTATTAGAAAGATCAACAGAGATTTCATATTTAGAGAAAATATGGCCAAGAAATGAAATTTTTTGAAGCCATAATTCACACTTTCTAAACATACCATATAATTCATTTCTTATGATGGTTTTCAGAGTAGTGTGTAAGTGATTCTCATGATCTTCGTAGATTTTTTATTATACCAAGATATCATCAATAAATACTACTACAAAGTCATCAAGATATTCATTGAAAACTCTATTCATTAGATCCATAAAAATAGAGGGTGTATTAGTCAGTCCAAAAGGCATTACTATAAACACATAATGCCCATAACTGGAAAAAAATGCTGTCTTCGGAATGTATTACTTCTTAACACACAACTTATGATATCCAGATCAAAGGTAAATCTTTGAAAAATATTGATCTCCATTATGTTTATTGAATAAATCATCAATTCGAGGTAGGGGTTACTTGTTCTTTATTGTTATATCATTGATCCCCCTATAGTCAATGCACAACTTCATAGATCCATATTTCTTTTTAATAAAAATAACAAGGTCTCCCCATGGAGAAATAGTAGGGTGAATAAATCCTTTATTACTCAAATCCTCTAGTTGTTTCTTTAGTTCCAATAATTCCATAGTGGCCATTCAATAAGGGGTATTCGATATGGTCATTGAACCAGGAATTAAATCAATAGTAAACTCAATTTCTCATTCTGGAGGATGTCTAGGTAAATCATTTGAAAAAAAATTAACATATTATTGTAGAATAGGTACATCCTCTATTTGAACATTCTTTTCCTCAACTATAGTTATTTAATTCTCTTCCTCCCCAATAATTGAATTTAGTATTGATAATGGGGGTGGATCCAGATAAAAATTAGATAGTGATGTTTCTGATCTAAAGATAAGGTATTCCTTATCATCATCAAAAATTGTATCCTCCTTCTTCTTACAATAAATGTTTTCATCATGGTCCGAAATCCAATCCATACCAAGGATTATATCAAATTAAATCATGGGTATGATGATGAGATCTGCAGATAAAGAACATTTATATACCCTAATGGGAACTGATTTACAAAACTTTGTTTCAATGATACTTCCCTTTAGAGTTTTGAATGACAACTCCCTTGTTAAATCAAATTGGAAATATCTAATTTTCTTAGAAAACTAGGAAGATATGAAATAATGCGATGATCCAGAATCAAATAAAGCATTGACTAAACTTGAGGAAACCATTAAATTACCCACCACCACATCTTTCGAAGCTTCAGCCTCAGGAGTAGTGATTACATAAGCTTGGCCTTGCTCCATTAGTTTTTTTAGGTAAGTTTTCTTGGTTCATAGGACATTCATTTTCATAATGCCCCATTTCTCTACAATTGTAGCATTCAACATCGACAACCTCTTTCTTTCCCTTGCAATCACGAGCTTGGTGGCCTTTTCCACTACACTTGTAACCGACTCCCATTCTCTTCAGGTAAGTACCGAGGTGTTTCTTCTCATATTTACTATAGGATAGAAATTCAACTTTTCCCTTATTTCACTTATTTCCATTTCCAAAGTGTTCAATAGATATCTTCTTCTCTTTCTTTTCTTTAATGTCATAAGACTTAGAGAATTGCTTTTCTATCTTGATAGCACATGAGAAAATATCTTCATATGATGAGAAGTATTTTGAGACTAATTCTCGATGAAGAAATAATTTTAACCCATAAAAGAATCAATAAATATTACTCCTTGGGTTATGTATATAATCTACTGCATGCCTTGCTAACCTTGTAATGTTTGCCTCATACTTTGTGACATTCTCATCCCCCTTTTTCTTTAGACATAGAAATTGTCTTTGAATATCTGCTTGATGGTCATGAGGAAAGTATTGTTATAAGAAAATCTTTTTAAACTACCTTTATTTCATATTTGATAATTATTCATCCTCTTTTGTGTTTTAAATTAATGACCACTATTGATTTGTATCTATCGTGAGGTGATAAACTGGCATGATGACTTTTTCCGTTTCACTACTCCCCAAAGCATGAAATATTTTCTCTAAGGAACCTATCCATTTCTCAGCTAAAAAAGGATTTTTAGTCCTATTAAATGTTGGTGGTTGTTTCCTCATGAAGTGGTCTAACATTGATCCTCCGCATTTTTGATCAGGGTTCTCTATACGGGTAAGCTTATTATTCATAACCTGAGTGAGTTATCCCAGTATGGTGATAAGCTAATCAGCACCAGTTGCGTCACTAGCTCCACTATAATTATCTTGAGTAGGAGGGAAATCCCAACATGGATTAAGTGCATTGATATGTTTTCCATTCTTTCCACTATGCACCTTTTCTAAACAATGTCATACACTGGATTAGTTTATGAATTGTAATGCATAATTCCAAACTTGTAAAACACTTAACATAAATTGATTTTTTATGGATATAATCCATAATCATAAAAATATTTTATTTGAGGAGGTATATACTCATAAATCCTTCATAATAGTTTGTAAAGAAAATTTGAATTATCCTAAGCATATCCCCCATGAGTGTCATAACCAAGAGTGCAGTAAGGCCTGTTGTCGTGTACCAGGATACCCCAGGTCAAGCCTGAAACTCCTTGTCGGAGTTTTTCACTCCTAGTTACATCTATTCCAGAGCCACCTCTACCTGCTCGTATCCAGACAGGGATGTATTTCTTGGAAAACTCATAAAATCTCTACATTACCAAAATTATAGGAAGTTATTCTATATTAATCCCCAAAGTATATCTTAGGGTAATGTTCTCTAATAAGAGTTTTTCTAAATCTAGTTACCAAGATTTGTACTAAACGTCCTATAATACCAACTATAATGCCCTGACCCTAGTTACCCAGAGTCAGTGCATTATTACATTACATTGGCATGATCACAAGAGATCATGTCCCAAAAGACTGATCAGTTTAGTAGTCTTGGATGTACTAGATACATACCTAAGTTTTATATTGCATCATGAAATAAAAAAACAACTTTGTGTCCCATTTGAACACTCTTATACCCCTTAGCCTATTTCTTTAGGTTAATCATAATATACTTCTTTGCATCCTGGAAAAAATAAAACATAAGAAAGGGGTGATCTCAGATGCTCGGTAATGATAACAATATAGCGGAAACTTTCATAAATAAGCATAAACATTTAAGGTAATGTATAATACTAAAACACAAGCCCTTTAAACTTAAACTTCAGCATAATATGGAAAAGATAAAACAAATAATTCCATTTACTTATTCACATGGATATTCTACTAGTCGAATAATCACATGTAATATCAATGGCCAATTTTATAATGATGGAATGCATAATGTCGGACATCATAACCACATAGTCAATGCCTCATGCCAAGAATACAAATAAGATTTTGTCAAGGCCTTGTGCCAAGACACTAGTTCATCTCATGAGACCTATCGATGCATGGGGGATCTATAGCGGGCTCCACCCATAACTTACTATGTCCAATGCATTCCTCATATGAAAAGGTTGAAACATAACACAAACATTCGTATTAAAACTACCATACGAAATGTTAATACTTTAACCATAAACCATGAATGGTATAAAAATAACACATACACAATCAAACATATCACAAAACATTTAATATAATATGGAATATTGTATCATAATAAATCAAATTCAAACAAGTGTAAAATCCATCAAAGGATGTTGCCATAGATGAAATCAAAACCATTTGAGAGAAATATATCTTTCTATTTTGAAATCATTTAAAAGTAACATAATTATAAAAGTTTTTTTTGAAAATATTATTATAATATTTTAAGGTAATCTTTGAAGGGTTTTTAATAGAAGAAAATATCCTCCCTCACCGTATAAGTTAAACTGCAAGCAGGTCAGGCCTTCCTGACCAATGCCTAACCATCATGCCCCTTAGCCTTTCCGGGCCACGGCCCAGGTCCTCCCTTATAGGAGTGTATGGTGTGGCATGAGGTTATTTTCTCATTCACGTCGATCTTGTAATGACCACGCCATGTACCTATCCCTCCTAAGCTGTTTCGTCGATCCCTTTTCGGCAGTTCACCGATGTGCCTAAGAGTACTCTGGTTTATTACCTGGAATGCCAAGCTTTACTCGGACACGTCCGCACCCGCTTTCCAGGCTTTGTGTATCCCTACATTAGGGCTTTCATCATTTTTCCACACCCCGAGGGACCCCCAAGAACGGCCTGGATACTTCTCCCAAGGGCTCTCCTACCGTTACGGGCCAACGCCCCTGAGGGTTTTGGACAACAAATCGATAAAATCTCGCGTTGCGAATATGGTCAGCGGTCGATGCTCGTTTTTTGTTCCCACCTCAGGCTAACGTGATATTGACGCTGCGTCTCCACCATGGTTAACAGTTTTCCTCTATCGCCACTCCAACCCATTATGCCCAAAATGTCGGGTGCACAATTCACACCCTTCATCACTTCACCGTTTCCAAGTGGAGTCTCGGAACTTTTGGTACTTTTCCTCCGTGCACGTCTGCGCGTTGGGGGAACAAGCCATGTCAAAGGTGTCCTTCGGGGCTCCACCAACTCCCGTTTGACTTGCCCAAAGTATTGCAATGAGGATACCCCCCTTGTTTCCCACACCGAATTTAACTCACGTGGGCTTAGGAATCGGGTTGACATCCGTGCTTACTCGGGAAGTTGTCACCATTCACAGTCCGAGCTCTAAGACCATAAACTAAGATTCTTATCTGGAACTACGTTCAGCTTGATTCCTATCTTGATAGGATACGTAGGAATGCCCAGACCCCTTGTCTTTGGGTCCAGCTTGAGTTCAGCAAATTCACCTCTCTGGTCCTGCCTTCAGGACCCCGATTACAGGACCGCGTGGCGTAGTGCGGGATTATGTCCTCATTCACGTCGGGTTTGCAATGGCTGCACCACGCACACCCCCGTTCTGCCCTCCTATTCCTTGTCTGACATGACATTAAAAGGCACCCTTCAGAACTACGTGTGGCTTGATTCCCATCTTCATGGGATACGTAGGACCACCCGAACACCCTGTCTTCGGGTACAACCCATTTAGGGAACCAGTATCCCCCCTGTTTCACCTATTAGCTTTATATAGGCCCCTTGGCCTAAGGTCTGCCTCTCTGATTGGCGTACAATTTGATGTGGGATCATGTCTCCGTCAATTTTGTTTTATAACACTGTGCACATTTCCCGCCTAGCATCGCCTATGCTACGTCTGCGCTACATGACGATAAAATGCATGCTTGGTCCTATCATATGACCCTAAACTGTGACATTATCATCCTGGCCGCACGACGAAAAACGGCACTGCATTGTGGTGACCTCGTTGTAGAGGACATCACGTTGGGTATTGGTCACGTGCCATGCCATTTGTCAATGCCCATCACAGCTTGATCCTTGTGGCAACACCACGTCCTATTACTCTAGGCCTGTCGCTTCACAAAACAAAAACCACTCACCTTAAAGAAAAAACAAGAATTATCAAATTCCGCTTCTTTTAGTGAAAGGGCCACGACCGCACTCCCCTTTTCCCCTGGCACTGGTACCTTACCTCACCGCCTTTTAGAACTACGTATGGATTGATTCTCATCCTTATGAGATACGTAGGAGCGCCCGAGCACTTCCCCGCGGGCCCAGCCTAACCTTTGTGTTCGGTCCCTCGACTCGAGCATTTCCTCAGAGAATGTATGGTAAGTAGGGCTTAGGTCCTCCTTCACGTCGAGTCTTGATGCCATGCGTCCCCTGTTCCTTTTACCCGTTTATGGGCTAAGGTCCATCAAGAACTACGTGAGGCTTGATTCTCATCCTTATGAGATACGTAGGAGCGCCCAGACACTTCCCCTCGGGCCTGGCCTAACTTTCTATTTTGGTCCCTTGACCTAAAGCCCCTCCCAAGGAGGTCGTGCGATGTGATATGGGATTACGTCCTCATTCACGTCAGGATGTTCATCGCAGCATGTGCCCCTTATTTCTCCTCACATCCATGGTCCGAATTCTACGACCCTAAACTAAGATCTCCCTATGGGAAATGAATTTTCTCCCTCTATCTAATATGTCTCGTTGTCATATTTAGATGTGTTTAGACAAAGAGCCCGAAGTGTAGGATTTCTACAGGGGCATCCCCCTCATCCCATGACCATGCTTCGTGAACTCGCTATTTGGATCCTCATCCTCTTCCACGTCCAAAAGGAACCTCGGACGACATGGATACTAGGCTTAAGGGATCTCCATGAATGCTGGACCTAAGGATCCTCCAATCGTTTCGAGCCAACGTCCCTACGGATATCTGACGACATTTGTGACATGGTCCTATGTTTCGAACATGGTCAACAGTCAACCCTCATTTGTTTGTCCCCATTCTAGTCTAACGCGATATGGATGCTGGGTTTCCGCCACGGTCAACAGTTGTCCTCCATCGTCACACCGCCATCATCGTGATCTGAATCTCGAGCTCCATGATTCACACATTTCCACTTCTTCATGTTCAAGTGGAATTACATCATACTCGTATCTTTCTCTTCGCGCATCTAGGTGCGCTAAATGATCATGTTAGTGTCATTGGGCCGGTATTCACTGAGCGTCCGTTTGCCCTAACCTGCCCCTTTCTGTGTCGGGAAATTCCCACCACTACTGCTTGTTTCCCACACCGAGCACGACTCACGTGGTCTTAGTAGTTTTGGCAGGATGTGTACCAACATGGCCAGGATTTTCATTGTCCCGCATGATGTTAAACTGCACTTCCAGAACTACGTATGGCTTGATTCCCATTCTCATGGGGCACGTAGGAACGCCCGACCACTCTTCTTCGGGCCCAGCCCAATCCTCACTCTTGATCCCTCAACCTGAAAAGTTTCCTCCGGGGGTATGTGGTATGATTTGGACTCCAAGTCCTCATTCACGTCGGTTTCATATCTACAGTGCCACACGCTCCCTGGGATCTTCCCTTTTATTCCACGTCCTATCGTATGACGTTAAACTACAGGAGTCCACGTGTCCTCAACACATGACACTAAACTGCGGTTCTACCCTGAACCTGTTCAGGATGCCCCAAGATACCATTGGGAAGTGACATATCCCCTCGCCAGAGAGGCCTTGTCTGAAAGAAGGAATGATCCATGATCAAACCAATGCGCCTATATGGTGTACTCCAACCACGGTGGTGTAACTACCTAAGTGTTGGATTCTGTTCGGACAAACCATCACTCCATATTCCATGCTTTGTGCACCCCTTATTCGGACCCTCGTCCCCTTTCATGTCTCACGGGACCCCCTAACGGCCTGGTCTCATGCCGCATCGGCTCACCTACCATCCTGGGCCAACGTTCCGGAATACGGGTCATGTATGGAAGTACCCCCTAACAGTATGGATGTCTGACCTATGGTCCGCCAACTATCCTGGGCCAACGTCCCGAAGGATTGATTGACAACACTCGTGACATGGTCCCGTGTTTCAAACATGGTCAACGGTCGACCCTCATTTGTTGTCCCCATTACAGGCTAACACAGTAAGGATACCACTTCTCCTCTAAGGTTAACGGTTGTCCCTTATTGTCATGCCATCCCCACAGTGTTCCGAATCTTGGGTATCGTGATTCACACTTTCCATTTTCATCTGTTTGGACCGATTCCAGTGCCCCTGGCATTGCCCCGTTCGTGCATAAGAGCACGCTGAAGAAACGGTAATTCAGTTATCCTGAAAGTTCCTTCTCCGATCAAGCCTCTCCCGTCTTTCAGAAATCTGGACTGGTAATCCGAATCCCGGATGCCCGGGGCATGATCCCCACTCCTATGTTAGGTGGGATGAGAGGGCAACTATCTCCTGTTTCTCACATCGGGCTCGACCCACGTGGGCCTGGGGAATTGTCGCCGAACGTCTCGAAAACATTGTAGGGATGTAACAAGGCAATTCAAATAGTGGAAATCGTGCGCGCTACGGCATTCAAAACAAATAAAGAAAAAATTTTGAAGCACAAAATTACTAATAAAAGGTTTTTGGGTTTGTTACAATACCCGGGGGTCGACTCCCCCCATGGACGAGTTGACCCCGTCAAAGGAGCGTTGCAGCTCCTCCACCCGTTGGCTTGTGGCATCCACGGCTTGCTGCTGCTGACTTAGCTCCCGCTCCTCCTCAGCAGCGGCGGGGCGCAGTTCGTCAGTCCTGGCTTTGGCCCTCTCTACGCCATCTTGAACGGCAACCATCTTTCCAGAGGTCTGCCTCATATGCTATTCTGCCTCTGCCAGCTGGGCCTTCAACCGTGAGACCATCTCATATTGTGCATCAAGAGAGTCTGAAAGCTCTTCTGCTCGGGTCTGTATCTGTTGGACCTCGCCTTCAGCCTCCTAGAGCTTCTTGATGTTGGTCGCCTTCCTCCGCTGCCAGCCCACACTGAGCCCACGATCATGCTCCCAGATCTTCTCAGCCATAAGATCTCGGATGAGTGCGTGAGGACGTTGGGAATCCACTCCCCCAGCACATAGTTCGCGTAACCATGAGCGGATTCTATCCATTTCGGCCAGACATTGCGCTTGGGGGGTGTCCTTGATAAAGTGCGTGATCAGCTTCCACGACCGGCGGCGGACTATGCTGCTGTCTTCCTCGTCGGAGGCCGTTTCGTCCCAGTCTGCGTGATTGGCGGGCTCGTACGTGGGATATGCCCGCAAGAAATCCTCGGCAGGATCAACATCTGGTGTTGAATCCAGTACAACACCTGGCGCCGAAGCAGGCATGACAAGACTAGGACCGACTGGTTGATCCTCTTCCTCGGAGTCCACCTCAATGACTTCGGGTACGGCCCTGCTGGTGGTCCCGCCAGTGATGATGTGTGTCGCAGCTTGAAGAGATGGGGGGACTATCACCACCATCACCGGCATGCCCCTAGGAGGGATGCTACCAGACATCCCAACCAGTCTTGCCGCAGTAGCCCACGCCAGTCGAAGAACTATATGAAAGAGAAGGACATAAACGTTAGTTGGCGGGCATAGTCTACATATGACGACAGGGGAACAGGTAAAGGAGACTTACGGAGATCGATCTCCTGGCACTGCTCTTGAGCCGGTACTGATGGGACCCCAAGGCGAGGCCCTCTGTATACTCTTGGAAGGTCTGGAGATTCTGGAGGAGCCACCTCGGGTGCTCTGGTCCCACCAGACGCGGAACTGGATGCAACCATAAGCGCGGGTTCTGAAGGTCCCATATCATCACCCACCGAGGGGTGGGAACGAGGCCTGCGAACAAGTTCCTCCTGCATGGATCAAACATCGGTGAGAAGTTCATAGAGACCCAAGGACGGATCATAGGGAAAGAAGTTCAGAATGCTACCTCGAGAGCCTCTACGAATTCGTCAGAATTTGAGCCTCGGTCTCCGACATCGCCCTCCTCCAACGGGCTCCCTCCTCCAGCCTCATCCTCCCGAGAGGAGTCCTCTGATTCTTCCGGCAGGGGGAAGAGCTCCCTCAGATCGGCAGCCGATAACTGTGGGGGGACCGTTTGATTCAACAGTACCCTCACCCGGTCTGTCATTGGGCGAGGGACACCACTGGAGTGGACGCAATCCTCCAGATCAGCCAGGTATTGTTCTGCCTCCGCCGGAGACGTCATGATTCCAGCCTGAACTGGGCCTATGCCCGATAATTCCATCCCGAGGCGATTCAGGTGGGCCCATATCTCGGGTGGGATGAGGAATTGCCGGTTGACATCCCAAATGTCCCAAGCTTCTGGGAATACGACATCCTTTTCCATGTCGATATGACGCAGGCGCTTCCCCGGAGCCTGAGTAGATATCCTACGAAATCCCCTCGGTGGCTGCCCCTCCGGATGGCCCTGCTCTTCCGGAATCACCGGATCCACCACTGCTGCCATACCCTCGGCCGGTGCGGGTCTCGCCGCCATGGAAGCCCCGCTACCGCGAGCGTCCCTAGCTGCCCTCCGACCCTGACCTCTAGATCGAGGAGGCCCACCGTCACCAACCTGAATAGTTGGTTTCTTCAGCATCTCCCCTGGGTAAGCAGCCTCCCAACTAATGGCGTACTCCCTCACCAATCCAAAAGCGGCGGTGGATGGAGGCAATGAAATCCGCATCTTCCCATCTTCCCGTGTGAACATGAGCCACAGCTGCCTCATCACACACGGGTGCTCCTCGTGACGCACCTCCCAGTAGACCTGCGGGGTCAGTCGCTGGAGGCACCGAAACTGCCTCGCAAACCGATGTGGGGTGTACGGTTCGCAGAGTGGCTCACGATCTATCTGTGCCACCAAAACTTCACCTCGAAAGGCCAGGAGGTAAGACCGATGTTTGTCCATTCCCCGCCCGTCATCAGTAAGTATCCCCGTCGGCAATGGGAAGGGGTGGAAATTAAACTCATCCGCCCTCCAACCCTGATTCAGCACCATCAAAACGACTAGTTTGAATGGGAATCTCCCGACCACGTTCCGGATGGAGGGGCGGAAGTTCGATCCCAGCGGCGAAATGGGGTTTGGATACTCGTAAATCCCCCTGATATGCGCTGCGATCCACACATAAAGGAGGTGGAAGGGCCCGCATATCCTTGGCGGCTTCTTGCCCTCTCTAATATGCCGCAGCATTCTGTACAGTTTGGTGAGCATCGGGATCCTTAGATTGATCCGCTGCCCCATGGACAACATCGACGCCATAATAAACAAGCTAGGCTGCACCCCCATGCTTGTATCCCTCACCGGTAGGATCCAACCACAGATGAGAGCCGCGATGAATGCCGCCAGCCTGACTATCGGCTGTTTTTCAGAGCTGACACTGAAACACCAAGTCTTCCATTGGCTTTCCTCCAAGACCCACCAATACGAGTGCCCCTTGCCCCGTTGGGCCGCCCTTGGACAAGTTCGAGGCCTCGGAGGGAACTCTTGATTCTCTGGGAAATTCAGGAAGCATTTGAACCATCTCCTAAAGTGGACATCCCTCACTGCCTCCTTGTCCTCTCCAGGGACAAGTGCCATCAGCGCTGACGCCAGTCGCGACATTTGCTCCGTATCCTCCCACGCGCTGATGATGGGGAGGAAATCGTCATACATGGACCCCAATATCGGGACCCCAGAAATCTGGTGGACGTCCCACAGGCTGATGCCCACCTCCCCGTGATGCAGGTGAAAGGTATTTGTCCTAGACGACCATCTGCTCAGCAATTCCGACATCAGTTGCTTGGGTTGGTAAATGTGGAATTGGGAGGCCCATGCCACCTCATACAACCCCACTCTCCTCATCTCGGCCCCAAACTCCTTGCATGAGGCACCTACCCAGTAGGCCCAGGCCCAGTCATCAGTAAAGTTGCCGCCCTGGCGTAAGTCCCACTCATCGGACCATCCCTTCTTCGAATCCTGCAAAGCCGCCTTCAACATGGTGTGGTAGAGAGGAGGGGACGTCTCCGGTTGCAGTGGCTTCCTGTCAATATCGTTCAAATGGTTGTAGAGACAGTCAGCGGTGACGGGTGTGAAGTCCTCCCGCGCATGACCATCGGCTGCCCTGAACCATTGGTGCTGGCATGGTGTGCTCCTGAACCAGCAAGCTGGTTCGTCCCTACTCGCCTCAGGGATAAAGACGTCATCCCTCAGCCCGAAGCCGTACAATGGCAGTTTCTTGCAGTGCGGATAATCCTTCTGACACTCCGATAGTAGATCTATCAAAGAAGTGTGGTCCTAGTGGCTTTGGACCATCTCCCCTAGGCCTGGACAGTTGGCCATCTCATCCCGATGAGCAGCATCTGCAAGCACCCCCAATACAGCCTCTTGATGGGCCATTTCGATTCCGGCCCTCAGAAAAGAAACTTTTTCAGCTGGATCGCGAAGCTAGACCGTGAAGCTGAATCGTGAAGTCGGATCACGAAGATTGGTCGCGAGACCAAGCTGCAAAGTCTGGCTAAGGCCGACAAGCAGAAGTTCGCCTGGCGCGGACGCGGAGTCGGAGACCCGCGGTTCGCCGCGAAGCTCGATTCGCGGAGGGCTGTTGCGGAGTACGTGGAGCTTCGCGAAGTCGAGAGCACAAAAAGACAAGGAAGTAACGTGAAGACAAAAGAGGCTGACCCCCCTATTTGTAGGGGGAAACCCCGGAGCATCGCGGCGCGCCTCACCCGCGCGGAGCATCGCGGCGCGTCCGGATCCGGGGCCCCGGTCAGCACCGTGGGCCCCCTTCGCGTAGCTGCATCGCGACCCACCCACAATTTTGGAGATTTTCCCTCAGACTTCGACCCATCACCCTCTGCGGCTCCAAGTCTGAGGGGGGGGCATTTTTTGGCGCCAAAATATGGCACGAAAGGAAGGGACGGAAAAGAAGGCGGGCGCACTGCCTCGCGAAGCACCGACATGAAGCACCGACGCGAAGCGCCCCGATCATCGCGGCCTCGAGAAGCTCCAGAGGCGGTAACTCTCCGTGAACGCATTTGACGTTCGCGAGCCCGCCGCGAAGCTCCGAAGGCGGTAAGTCTCTGCGAACTCATTTGACGTTCGCGAGCCCGCCGCGAAGCTCCAGAGGCGGTAACCCTCCGCGGACGACATTGATGTTCGCGAGCACGCCACGAAGCATATGAGGCAGCGTGCGAGTTCCGCTTCGCGGCGCCCCTTCCCTATAAATACTGGACTCCCCCTAAGTCCCGAGGACGGACAATCCGACGTTTCATCTTCTCCTCTCCCGAATCGCGAAGCACTCTTTTCCCCAGGAATCATGAGCTCCGCGAGGTACTTCTACTTCGCGAGACGCCTTTGCTTTGTCTCGTTTTGAGCCCCTCTTCCGAGAGGGATACCCTTCGCGAAGCTCAAGGGAATTCGCGAAGGAAGGGGATTCCCAAGGGAACCCGGGCAGCCTCGGAGCGTTTACACTTCGCGAAACACCCAACCCATACTAGTGATCCCTATGCTAAGGCGGGATCGCTCCAAATCGCGAAGCACACTGCTTCGCAGCACCCTGCTTCGCGAGGCACCCCTTCTTCGCGAGGCAGTGCTCCGCGAATACTGTTCCACTTCGCGAAGCACCCTCCACTCACACCTATGCCCCATACTAAGGCCAAGTCACTCTACTTCACGAAGAACACTCCTTTGCTTGGAAATTCCTCTTCCCGTGCGACCCTCCAGGTTTGCACGATGTGATTTCAAAGTCCCATGGACAATACCACTCGTAGCGTTGCTTCGCCTAATGCTTCTTCGCATAGGCACGCTAACAGCTATTGCTTCTTCGCATAGCCATGCTAACGTGGACCCCTTGATGGTTCGTTCCACAACCCCCCTTGGTTATGGCCTTAATGGTACCTTCCCTTCCCCAAGGACCAGAGGGTACCAGTTATGTAAGTCCTAGGGGTGCGGAGTGAACCCACTTCGTCCGAGCTGCAGGACGTTAAACTGCCAAGCACCACGTCCTCAATACATGACGTTAAACTGTGACCCGACCTCGTGCCTCTCACGAAGGGTCCCCCCAGCTCAAACATTTTTTACACCACTCATCTCCACTGGAGTGGAATCACCCATCCATAAGGGGTGATATCCTTTTTTTTGGAGTGGCGTATGTTCTCAGGAGAAGGGTGACCCTAGTTCCCCAACGGATGGCTGAACCTCTGCATCTCCGTACTTCCCCACTACCAAGGTCAGTGGAGGGCGTGATAGGGAATGAGGAACCTCCCATCATTGGTCCCAAATCCCTCCTTCGCTGCGCTTTTTCGCACTATGGTCCTCCATCCTGGAGTAAGTCCCAGCACCATGGGCCGCCTAACGCGTAAGCCCCTCTTCGCTTCTCACAGATGCATCCTTCGAGACGTGATCGTCAGGTTCTTGCAACCTCTTGTTTCTCACACCAAGTATGACTCAAGTGGGCTTAGAGTGAGCACCGACCCTGACCCCCACCCATAGCGAACTACGAGGACTTTGATCCATGTCAAGGCATGGTACGTAGGAAGCCTCCATGAGGTTCAAGCCACATTTCTCAGTCGTTCATTCACGTCGAGTTTCACCCTTGTCCAGCATGACGTTAAACTGTATGCCCCCCTTTGTCCCGTATGACATTAAACTGCACACCCATTTGAACTACGGGTTCTTTGATCCATGTTAAGGCGTGGTACGTAGGAAGCCTTCCTGAGGTTCAAGCCCACCCATCATCATTCACGTCGAGTTCTACCTTCATCCAGCATGACTTTAAACTACATTCTAGTCCGACGGCAAGCTGTTGTGACTAACCCGAACTACGAGGACTTTGATCCATGTCAAGGCGTGGTACGTAGGAAGACTCTACAAGGTTCAAACCCACCATCCGGTCGTTCCGACCTCATTCAGGTCGGTTCACCCCCATCCCGCATGACATTAAACTGTATTCCACAATTTGAACTATGGGGACTTTGATCCATGTCAAGGCATGGTACGTAGGAAGCCTCCCCGAGGTTCAAGCCCAACAATCATTGGACCAAACCGTCTCCTTGTCGGTGTGCCAAGCCCCCATTTTCACCTGAACTACGAGGAGTTTGATCCATGTCAAGGCATGGTACGTAGGAAGCTTTCCAGAGGTTCAAGCCCGTCTCCCATCGGACCAAGGTCCCTCATTTACGTCAGTTCACCGACACCCACCGCCCATCGTTTATTCACGTCAGGGTTTACTACCGTCCCGCATGACATTAAACTTTATTACACCAATCCTTTGAACTACGAGGAATTTGATCCATGTCAAGGAATGGTACGTAGGAAACCTTCGCAAGGTTCAAGCCCACCACTAGTGGACCCACGGGTCTACTTTCACGTCGGTTCACCGATGAAACCCTTTGAACTACGAGGTCTTTGATCCATGTCAAGGCATGGTACGTAGGAAGCCTCTCCGAGGTTCAAGCCCATCTCTCATCGGACCAAGGTCCACATTCACGTCGGTATGCTGACAATACGCATCGGACCAAGGTCTACCTTCACGTTGGTACGCTGACGATGCCCATCGGACCAAGGTCCACCTTCACGTCGGTACGCTGACAATACGCATCGGACCAAGGTACACCTTCACGTCGGTATGCTGACAATGCCCATCGGACCAAGGTCCACCTTCACGTTGGTTCGCTGACGACATTCATCGGGCCAAGGTCCACCTTCACGTCGGTTTACCGGCACCATCCCGAACTACGCGGACTTTGATTCCCTGCCACGAGGATACGTAGGAAGCCTCTTCAAGGTTCAAGCCCAATTTCACCGTCGCCCCTGCGACGGTCCCATTTCACTCCCCCTCAACTCCATTCATCCACCTATCACCCATGCCGATTCTCACCCAGACCATCATATCTCGGTGAGACCATGTCGGTACGCTCCTCTTCACAGCCGCCCATGGGCTGGCCCCGGTATCGGCATCCCTTCAAGGGAAATCCCTCAATCCGATCTATCCTAGCTAATGCTCCGGTTGGGTTGATCCATCTCCGCTGGACGTTAAACTCGCGGCGTACCCTGTGTCAAACACGGGAAGCTGAGGAAAACCTCATATATGTGTCCATGACATATAATTCCCCGTGCTCGATGTGGGATACCCCATGCTTACTCGCCCTCGAGAAGCCCTGTGACTAGGGATAATAGACAGACATGCCAGGTTCCCCAGCATCCAGACACGCTACTGATGCCTCAACGTGACTACTCCCCCGACTGAAGGTTGCTGCCCTGACCGGACCCTTTGGAATGTCCCGACAGAAGTAGTGTAATTAACCGGTGTCCATGGAAACATGGCACTGGGAAGAGTTTCATGAACTACGTATTAAATCTATGAGGGAGACCCAGACTAGGTGACGAGTTCTGAGGAGGAATCCACAGAAGGAAGAACTGACATCCCATCATCCCGTTTAGTTCAAGGAGCAGACGTCCCTGAATAAGGAGTGAATGCCGCCCGCCTTTGGAAAGCGGGAATGCGGGGCAACAAGCACAGCGTGTCCTCCTCCACGGACGGATGCACGTGCACCCCAGCGAAAGCATCAGAAATAGTCATTTGTAAACGTTTTTCTAGGGCGGTGCCAGGAAGTGACATGGGGCTAGATCCACTCCCTTGGAGAACCATCCAACTCAGTTTAATGGACGTAGCACTAGCACAAGATCAATCAGAAGCTTCTTTTGTTGTGAATGATTTTTTTGCTGCAATTAATGTAATTTGTGGTGTTGTTGTTTTTTTGCATGTGAAGGATGATGCTGCATGTCCTTCTGGAACCTTGTTTTAATGGGAATGTCTTTGTAGTGTTTTTAATGTTGCTGATGTTGAATGGTGGTACCTGTTGCCCCATTTTTTGTTTCTTTGGGATTTTCGACTTCCGTTAGGATTTGAGAGCTATTCCAGCTTCCGAAATCAATGTTTATCTGGAATCATAATATGGTGGGGAGACCACCATGGGATGAACTCGAGATGAATCCATATTCCAGGTGCTCTGCATTTTCTTGTTTTAGCTCCGCTCGACCCTGACCATAGTAGTTCGGTTGGTTGGGATAATGGGTTGTGTAATGGATGCTCGTAGAGATACCGAACATGTATCAACTGGTTTCTTCGGTGGTTTTTGTGTTAGGGGTCGGGGTGTTCCTTGTTGTATTGTATTTAGAAGAGAGAGAGTCTTCATCGTCACCTCTTCATCGTTGTTTGTTTGAGCTCTGTTGTCTTTTGTGATGTCTTCCCTGGATGTGTGGCTTCTTTTGAGGGTGGGCACGTAGTTTCTTTTCGGGAATCTGTAGTTCTGGATTCTGAATGAAAGTGAGTGTGGGTTATTTGGTCATTGAGTTCTCAGGTTTTTCCTTGGTTTTAAATCATATTGGCTTTGGTTTTGATCAACTGAATCTCTTGGGACTTTCTAGGGGCAGAAAGTGTCATGGTGGAGAGAATTGTCACACCTGACCCGATATTCGCAGTTATTTTATTTATTCTTGAGTTCTAATTAAATTTTATTGATTTTTGAGTTTTCTTCTTTTTTTATTAAATCAATTGAATTAAAATTAAATTATAATGAATTAAAAAAATGGAAAACTAAACTAACCCCATCCCACCCTTTAACTCACGGACTCCCCCCTTTTCCCCTACCTCGCGATGCCGAAACCCCCTCCTCCCCTCCCTTCATTCGCGCGACGAACCCCACCCCTCCCGGACTGCCGACATCACTCCCTCCTCCCGACGAACCTCCCTCTCCACGGCCTTCTCCCTCCAATGGACTCCTCTCCCTTGCGCGACCTTGCCGATGCCCTATTGGACAAATAACTCCCTCGGTTTTTGTCTCGGCCGAACCCTAGGTCATGGGTTGACTGGGTTTTGTTGTTTTCTTCCACTTATAGGGTGTGCAGCGGGTCTTGCAGGTCTTCCTCGTGCGGATTTCATCATCTACCACAGAAGGCGAAGCGCTTCGGTCCATTTCGGTTCATCCGCCGTTATTTTATGTTGATTTATTTTACCCTATCATTTGTTTAGTTAATTTTAATGAGTTATAAATGTTATTTGGGTAGTGCGAAGTGTAAATTGGTAGTGTTTTAATATGTTTATGGGTTGGAAATTGAGTTTTTGCAAAAGAAATGACTTTGTGTTGTGATATGGTTTTGTAATGTTTCTTGAAAAGTGTTTTATGCCATATTTGCAATGTGAAAAGTATATTTTCAATGGAATTTGAGGTGTATTTTTGTTCAAAATGTGTTTTTATTGAAGAAGAGAGTATTTTTTTCATCTATGCCTCGTCGTGTATTTTTACGTATGAATTTTAGATTTGTTTAATTATTAAAACGGGCTTTCCATGGAATTGTTTGGGAAAGTGTGTGTACTTTAGGTGTAAAATATTGTTTGGTCTCTTTAAAGGGTTTTTATAAATTGTGTAAATGGTTTATTATATTGTCTGAGTGATGCGAAATACATCTTTGAAGGGTTTGACATGCTCGTGTTTTGGGCTCGGGTTTCGTATCAAAAATTGGTTATGTTTTGTGTGAGTGTCTTGGGGTGGAGTTTCATGAGGATGTGTTGAGGGTTATTTGGTGGGTGCAGACCTTGTTTTAAGGGAACTTAAGGTGCCAAGGATTTTGGAAAGAGTTTTTGAAGGAAAATGATATATTTTACATGTGAACTTAATTTGTATTTTTTATATCAATTGTAGATGGTTTTGAATAGTGAGAGTCATGTTTTCAAATGGTCTTGGTTTATGTGAAGTTTTACAAGGGGGCTTGGACCAACTTTGGTTGATTGTTTCTACTTTTTTTTATATATATTGTTTCAATTTTATTTGGAGTTTTTGGTAATCTTCGATTCTCTTTTGGGTTAATTAGATTGTTCGGGGTCTTCTCAAAGGGTTGTACACACATAAATAGGTACGTATACCTATATATATATAAATCCTCATTACCCATATTCCCTCATGGCATGGGGAATATGTGTATTCTATTAAGGGGTGTATATATATAATGGTGTATGTGTGCACCACTGCGGGGAGGTCTTCGTCAAAGGTGTCCGGTGCCGAGTTGTTCGTCTTACTCCGATCCCTTTTTGAGGTAGGTTTCCCTATGCGTTTCCCTTTAAATTTAAGAATCATTTATTTCTTGATTTTAGCACCTAGTCCTAATATTAATTATTGATATAGAACTATTTGTAAATTGTCTACCTTGAATTGGAGTGATTTATTTCTTGAAATGTGTTGCAATAAATGGTTTGATCGTGTTTTCACATTAATTGCCTGACTAAATGACCCTTTGGCCTTTGTGAACATGTTTTAGATTTAAAATTCTGGTTCCGGTTTCTTAAATGGGCTTCGAAGCGTATTTATGGTTTTCAAAGTGGTGCGTGTGTAATTCTTAAGAAATGGTTTGGCATGCGAAAATTGTGTGAGGCCCGGTTGGCACTTTTGTAAAACTAGTTATATCAAGAAAACTCTCCTCGGATGTGGTCCCCTTGCTTTGGTTGAGATATATGTCATGAGGGGTCTACTGTGTAGGACTTCCCTGTGATCTATAGTAGGAAGGTGAGGGACATATTCCTTGGGGTGGCTCGGGGTGTTTCATGTTGTGCTATATTATTATATATCTATATGATTGGATGCTCGGTTGGCATCAGTTGGCTCACCCTCTTCTTAAACACTTGAGACATGGGAATATGGCATATTGAGAGAATATTCTAAGAAGTATTAATGCACTGGTAGGTTATGGTACTGACCAGTGGCCCATAGTAGGTGGATATGTTGGGTTTATTACTATGGGATTTTCCCTTGACCTGCCTGAGAGAGGATGGTCTAACGTAGTGTACGTTTTGATTTCATCATGACATATCGATAAGGATGATTTCTCATGTATTGGTGTCTTCTGGTTTATTCTCGATCTCCTAGGTTCACCCATGTCTATTCGGCTTTTGTTACTTGAAGTAGTGACTATGATGCTTATATATACACCTACATTTCCCTTACTGTGTGATTTCTTTTGTGCATTTTTGTATACTATTTTTCCTTGGAAAGTGATAAATTGGTTTTGACTTGTTTTCTAGAAATGGTTTTCAAATGGAAGTGTTTAATCCTCTTTGTAAAAATTGAAAATGTAAACATCACTTCCCCTTTGAAAAATGCTAATGTCTCACTAAAATATTGATTTGGATTTTGAGAAAAGAATAAGGGAAATGACTTGTACTTTGCTTTTGAGTAACATGTAGAAATCATTACTTTTATATATTATAGTTCAAACCTGAAGTTGATGATTCTTTTGTTTAAAGGAAATGAATTTGGGAATAGATTACTTAGGCACATATACTGAGTTTTAATACTCATGCCTATACTTCATTCTTGTTTTTAGTCATAGGTGCAGGTTTCAGCTTGATCTCGATCACCGTGGGCGATGTTGTGTCTTGTGATCGGAGAGTGACCTGCGGGGTCATGTGGAGTTTAGTGGTCATCAGGTCTGGTTAGTTTTTTTTCTTTTCAGTTCTTGCTTAGTTGATTTGTTCAGTTTATTTATTATTGTGCTGCATTTTTTTTATTCTACTACTTATGTTTATTTATATTGGGAAAAATCATTCCCATCGTCACTCTGTTGATGCCCTTGGTGCTTGTCGCCAGCCCGGGAGGATCGGGAATGCCTCTCGGGCCTTGTCACAGATTGACTCAGGTGACCGGTTCAGGGTCGACCTGTGTTAGTTCGTGAAACCTCTGTTGGTCCTGGAATGCGGTGTTTAACCTATGACATGTTATTTGTTGAATTATAAGCATTTTGAGTTTTGAAAAGATATTTAAAATTTAATTAATTAAATATTAAAATTTTTATATGAGTTTGGGTGTCAATATATTTTGAATGGAGTGTCGTATTGAGATTTTTCCTCCATATTTGAGTCTGAAATAAGGAATTTTTTAAGCAATGTATAAATCCACTTTGGGTTTGGGGTTTCGATATGGATGTTAAATGGGAATTTATTTAAATAATTATTTAATTAAAAAATTCAATTAGATAAAACATTGCCCCTCCCATTTTGGGGATTCCCATGAAGATTATAGAAGGGGGAGATGGTCATACCTTGTGTGATAGTTAGAATAATAGGAGATGATTCTAGACTTCATCAATGGTGGAGATTGGGACCAGATTTTGGTGAAGTGGCTTCTGAGAGAGGATTTGGACCTGAAGCTTTGGCGTTTACACTGCGAGGTTGGTTGGTTTTGAGTTTTATTCACTGATCCTCATAGTTTAGTCATTTTCATGTTTTAGATCCCTATATTAACTACTAAGAACCTCATTTGGGGGGGGGGGTCAATCTATACCTAATCAGGTAAAAATAGGGTTTTCGAGAGGTTTATGGGGGTTTTTGGTTCATAAAACTAGACTAGACAACATGGGGTTTTATGAGAACACATAATGTGTTCTTCTTGTTCAAGGAAGAATATGAAAAGAAAAATACATAGCATGTAGTCCTGAGGAAACATCATGTAGTGTCTCTTAGCATGTGGTCGAGTACATGGATAGAAGACCCATGTAGGGGGGATATGACTGTGTAGGTTACACGACCAGAACCTATGTATGTCATAATCCATGTAAGAGTACATGGAAATACATAGACACATAGACAAGCCATGTGAGGTACATGGATATTTACCCCCTTTAGAGCACATGCAATGAACAAGTTTTAAATATAGTTTACTTGGATTTTACATTCCAAGTCTGGCTGTAGTACACTCCCATGCAGGGTTATGGGAGTACACACTGGTTACCTAGAAATACATGCTGTGCACTAACCATTTTGTTACCCTTTTTAGGGTTTTGGAAGTTTTGGCACCCCGAAGCAGTAATTGTACACAAGGAAAGTTCATTTTGAGTGTTTTTCCACATTGAATGTGATAGTGAAAACCTTGGGGTATTTCAAGGATTTCTAAGAGGAGGTTTGGGGTAAGTTTTGAAAGATTTGTTCCTACAAGAAAGTGAGTTCAAATCTTTCTTGTGAGTGAGACATGGGATGAGACCCTGGAAAGGTTCTTGAGAATGATTGGGGGATGTAGTATGAGTTTGTTGGAAACCCCATTTGGTGTTGGGTATGAGATTGTCATTGGTTATCAGAACCAAGTTGTGATACGAGGTGATGGATAGGTTGGGTGTTTGGACTAACCTAGGGTTATTTGGAAAGGGGATGTGGATGAGACTTTTTTTCTCTTGAGGTTTACTTCCATTGAGTCTTGTGAGGTCTTGATTTTCTAGAGACTAGGTTTTGGGATGTGTGACCCCCCCAAGTGACGAGAGTCGGTATGATAGTTTGGTTGTGACCACAGATTGAGAGAGGGATGTCTTTGATTTTATTATGACCTAGAGGATTCTAAGTGGAATACCTCTACTTTAGTACTAGTTTTGAGGATCCATAGAGGGATGCCTATATTTACATTTAGATTTAGAGAGATAAGTGAGTGCTCGATCATTTGTGAGACATAGGGAGGGTTCCAGTGTTTGGATAATGATGGAAGTCTGTGTTTCCTTGGGACTCGAAATGATGTGCGAGCTGATGGGGCTAATATGTTGATGCTGAGTATAGGTGTTCAGATATCCCTTAATATGTTCCTCTGTTTGTTGATTTTGAGGCTTGGTTTATGCTGAAGGGCTACTGTGACATGGTTATGTTTCCCTGGTTGGAGTCTAATTTTCTAATATGGACTGTTTATCCCGAGGTTGTGGATATGAGGTCACATAGATATGGTTATGGATGTCTTATATGATGATCCACATTCGATGAGGGGTAGGTTAGACATGATTATCCATGCCCTTATGATATGTGGTTCAATGATACATTCTATATCAGCACTGATAGTTTTTTTATGGTTTGAGTGTTGGACTGAGGTTCCTGGTACTTTGTTTTGTATTGTTGAGTTTAGTGGATTTGATGTTCCAAAAACTTTTCTGAGATACTGTATTGAGGCTCTATAAATGTATATTATACTATATCATTTATGTTTGAGACTAATGCTATGGGAACCATTTTTTATATACGGTATAGTTTCCAGATTGATACTCTAATTAACAATGATATTAGTATGGTTTGATGGAATGTTGGACTGATGATCCTATCCCTTGTTTTGGGTGAGATAAAATGATACTCCAAGTGCCTTGTTTCACCATAGTTTTTAGAGGATGGACTGATGCTCTTGACTCTAAGGGTATGGACATTAAATTCCATATCATGTTTGGGATTATTGTATATGGTGTTCCTAATCCTGGTTAGATACTTGGAATGATTCACCTTGTATGTCAACCTGCGACCTTTGTGAATTATGGTTGGGATGGTTGGACATGGAATTCTGAATGCCTGTTGAATACTTGGATTGATTTTCCTTGTATATCGACCTGTGAGATCTATGAATTATGGTGGGGATGGTCAGACATAGCGTTCTGAATCCTGGTTGGATACATGGACTTATGTTTGTTGTATGTAAACTTGTGACTCCTATGGTATATAAATCATATGAAAATCATGGTACAAAGTAGGTATAGTTAATATAGATCATGGAACCAAGGATCATTGGTGGTTTTATTAGTGTATTTATTTTAATTACATTTTGGATAAGCTATTTATATTACATGAGTATACACTTTTAGATGAAGGTTATAAGTTCACCGTTGGGGGTGTCCTATTGAGATTTATTTTTCACACCCTATACGTGATCCTCAGTGTGTATACAAACCTTATATATTCTTTTAGGATGAGCATGGATGCAAAATGGATAGGGTTTAGGTCTAGAATTTCATGGTTGAGTGGGATTATTGTGTGGAGTCTGATGACCGGGCTGAATAATCTTGAAGGGGTACTAGATACTAGGTATGTAACACGGATTAGAGTTGGTAGTAGGGATTGATGGGTGATCAATGCTGTATATATAACATTACTATTTGAGACTTTAATATATTTCATTTTATTACAAAATGTTTCAATTTATTTTGTTTATTCTTATGAATTATTTGATGTGTATTATGTTTGGTTATTTACTTCTAGTTCTGCGCTTTGATATTGTGGTATAGTCTTCTCAAAGTTCCACCTAAGACCCCCACTACTATTCAGTAGCCTATGAAATATGAGGAGTCATGCTTGAGGTCCTGTGGTGATCCACCTTAGGAAAAATAATTTTAGTGGTACCCAGTCCAGGATATTATAAGCTACATAATATAAATGGTTGCATGAATATTACCTTTACAAAATCATCTATGTGGATCAAAAAACCACTTAAACAACCACTTCATCATACCTCCATCCCCAGTAAAATACACTTTCTTTCATCATGATCCTTTCTTCCATGATATTTAATACCATACAAACCAGAACATGCACTATTTGACTTATGAGATCCTCAAATAATATTATCAAGAAATACAACCCATACTCACCAAGAACCACAATATATTTAATATTTCTTAAACCATGCCACAAATCCATGGGGATCTTTAGTTTGTATATATATATATTAAAAAAATTGATAAAAAATTATTCATTTATTATTTATTGGTTAGAAATAAATTTAATGCAATTTAATGTTTAAAAAAACTTATTTTCTAAATATTTTTTTATCCCTATATGTTGTGTATTTTTATCTTAATAAAATAAATTTATTATTATTGAATAATGATTTTATTTATATAAATATATAATTTATAATTAATTTAATTATTATTACATGGAAATAAAAAATAATAAATGTATTTTTATTCTTACAAATACATTTATCTAAAAATTGTTTTGTATGCTTAATGTGTTATTATATAAAAATTATTTTTTATACATTTTATAAATTGGATCCAATGAAATGGATTTAATATTTGGAATTAGAATGTTCAAATTTGTTAATAAGGTCAGTTTTATTTCTAGACATATAAATAAGTTACCGAGGTAAATGTTTATTACCACGCTAAAAGTAAAATGAGGTAAATGAATTTACCTAAGGTATAAAGACCTAAAACATTATAAAATATTATCTATAAATAATTTTATGGGGGAATTATTTAAAATAACTTATTCAACTCAATTATATTTCCACTTTGGATCCAATTTACAAGATTAATTACATTCCTTATTCATTAAGGATTGCATATTTGTAAAAATTCCACTCATTCTCACCAATAAAATTACATCTCCGCTACCCACCTCAACTGATACCCTTTCATTAGTTAACTTTTGAATACCTACCCAAATTATCTCTCTAACAAACCCATCTCTTGTTTGGAAATATATGGTTACAAGAAGGAGTTCCAAGCCCTTCATTTACAAGAGTATCTTTATTAGGGGATTCAAGTCTTCAACGTATGTGTTATCCTCTTCTTAATCATTATTATTTATCTTATTCATCCACATTTGATTTACAAATTTAATAATATGTTTTTGAAATCAACATACTTCGATACAAATTATATTATTTCTATCTCAGATTACAATGGAAGCTAAAATACAAGGAGGGGGGTTAGTATAAAGCACGACTTGCAATTTTCTCCACCTCAAGTATTAAAATAATAGAAGATATAAACTTATGATCAAACAATAATAAATTAGCTTAAAATAGATATTTGTGGTATAAATGAAACTTTTCTGAATTTTATAAACTTTTGAAAAAATAAACTATTTATAGGAAATACAAACAAGTAATGAACATGTAGGAACAACATAAATAAAAAAACACAGAGTGTTAATTAACCAATAATGTACCTCTTAAAGGATATTATAAATCATAACTTTATCCAGTGTACAAGTAAAATCTATACACATTTAACCTCAACTTTAAAATATTGAAAGGTATATCTTCCAATCCTCTAGAATCCCCTATGGTCTAAACCCAAACAATCTATCTTCTAAACCTATAAACCATTAACCCAAAAGATCGACAATAACTATGCTTCCACTACCCAAAATCCTAAGATCATAAAGACCATATGGACATGTCTTCCTCCTATAAATCCATTGATTACAATGTATTATAAACTCAAAAATTAAAAAATAAATTGCAATATTTTTATAATGAAAACATCTCAAATAAAATCTTATAAGAACACTCAAAAAAGATAATACAATCAGAAGTGCTCTGATGAAAACAATATACTGTAGGATTTAAGTGATAGAAAACTATCAATGTGTATTTTTTATTTTTCTAGTCCAAAAATATATATTTAAATTTATATTAAAACCAATAATTTATAGATTCTATATTTATAGGATTTCTTTTAATAACCTCCAAAGTAACTTAGGGTAAATTTTTGGGATTTTTCTGAAAACTTTCAATTTTTGATAATTAGTGAAAAACACTAAGTTATAGTTTAAAACCAATTTTTTATTTAAATAATTAATTATTTTATTTAAATTTATTTTAGGTCAAAATAGATACATAATATCTGTATAATTTCAATGAAATTAATTGGAGTTAGTTAATAATAATTTTGGATATATAAAAATTTTATTTAACTTTTAACCATCTTTTACCCACCTCCTAGGAGCATTTGAAAATTTGAATAAAACTTAATTTTACCACTTCTGTGAATTGAATTTCAAAACTCTGAGAGACACAATTGATATCAGTAAGTAAAATGTGGTTTAATAATATGAAAATATTTTTTGGTGAATAATAACTTTTTTACTTTTATTTACCATGGTTAAAAGTAAATAGGGTAATTAAGGATAAAAATGATATTATTATTACCCTAACACATGTATTAATTCTATTGGATAAGTATAATTCAACCAAAAACAACCTTAGGAATAAAATATGAACCTCTTTGGTCCACTTGAATTAGATTAGGACATTTATTATTATTTAATTCAAAGAAGAGTTAAAAGAGTTAAAATCAAAGTTTAATGACTAAAACATTTTTAATATAGGGTTACACATAAGATAAATTCGACCCATCCCCACCTTATCCTTTAAATAATCCATTTTTGATCCATTAGAAACTGAAATTTATTTTATTATAAAATAATATTTCTTGCCTTTCCTAAGTTGCCCCTCACCCCTCTTATAAAAGGGCACTCCCCCTTCCCTTAAACTCACACCTTCAAAGCCTTTTGGCTCAAAACAACTCTACACAAATACCCTATCAACTATCCTCTCTTCATCCTATAGGCCTTACTTTAGTAAGAAATCCAATCTAAGGAGCCATTTTGATCAAGTCAGAAGGAAGAACTCGAAGAAGAGGTAAATATTTCATCACCTCTTTCAAGTTTCTTTCTTCTTCCACTTCCTCTTTCTTTGTTGTTTACATTATAAAATAATAACAACAGTATCTTATATATAATGTGATGTTATTATAAATATGGTACAACCATATTCATTATTCTATCCATCCTTTGAATGACATGTCACCATACGTGCGTACGTACGACTTACTGTCTCCACGTCGTGGTGTAATTGTTATTCAATACATTATTATTTGGATGGGTATAATAATGATGTGTAATTGATGTAAATAATAAATATAACATAATAATTATTCTATATATATATGATATACCATCCAATTATATATTATTTTAATATCAAAAGAATGATTTTGTTGCTCGTGCGTACGTACGGATTACCGTCTCCACGAATGCGATGTGATTCATTCCCCATCGTATCCATTCAAGACTAATTTTCATTTGATGATTAAAAATAATTTTTAAAGACTTGATATCATTCTGGATATGAATAAGATAAATCCCATCCATAAAAAATATGACTCACATAACAAATAATATAAAGGAAAACAAATCCGTTAACATCCAAAACGACGATAATACTAAGATATTATTAACAAAGAAATGTTAAAAGATAATATATGATATAATATTAATGTATATGATTCTTGCATAATTTAATAAAAATTATTTCACCATTATATAGGAGGTTAACCTACCCTCTACCATAGAAAATTACATGGTAAGGGGTTTCTTATCTCACATTTAATTCCGTGAGATTTCTATTGTTCGCCACTTATTTATTGCATGTGGTGTATTGTGTACTAACATTTGGTATATATTATCATGATTATATTTATATTCATGGTATTATGTGATTCATATGGTGGTTATTAATTTTCTGTCATTCGAATCGATTGATTACAACAAAGTAAGGGGTTTTCATCTCACTTTTTATTCTCGTGAGATTCATGCTATATTGGCCACTATTTCCTTTTTTATGGAGTATGTACTGTCCATAATTGTATTATTGGTGTAATATACTTTAATTTATGAGTATTTACATCTCCATTGTTTTATCCTTATTTCATTGGTTGTATGTTTCATAATTTACCAAATATGTAAGGGAATTTCAAATTTCAATTTCTACTCAGTGGGCTTTACGCATACTTCATTGATTATTTTACTCCAAGATTATGTGTGGAATCAATATTTATTATTTATGTAGTAATTTACAACACCCTTTATGTGGATATAATTTTGATACACATAATAACCCCATTGTTAATTTCTCAAGTCATTGATATAAACTTGATCTTAACTCAATTTCAATTCATTTAGTTAAACATCCAAGTCATTGGTGTTGTTTTTACAAGAATATGTGTGAATGTCCTCCGATTTATTTACACTAAATATACAATCATATTGAGTGTATTTATATTTTTCACACATAATTATGTCATTGATTTATCCTTTACCTAAGGATACTGTCTTTATAAGGGATTTCATCTCAATTTACATTCCTTTGAGACTTCTTTGTTGTTATGCATCAATTCAATTTTATATGGTGTATATACTGTCCTTTGACATGGTATATAATGAAATACTTTATTCTCACGGTATTATAAAGATTTTATTACCTCAATTATTTTTATTCAAGCATCTCTCATTTGGATAGTAACTCTAACTAAAATACCATTTTAAATGTTTTAAAAATTTATTCTTCTAAATCTTTATCATTAAAGTCCATGTTTTAAAAATGGTTTTAAGGTTATATTTATATGGACATTAATGTTTTAAAATTAAAATTCCTTTTCAAAGTTTCAAAGTGATATGGGAAAATTTGATTCAAAAATCTATTTTAAATGACTTCTTGATAAATAGTATTACTTTTAAATGTTTTCAAGAAAAAGGGGTATATTTCTCTCAAATAGTTTTGATGATTATTTTCATCTATGTCAATATACTTTATTATTCTAGATTTAGGTTAATATATTATAATAAAATCTTTCACATTGTATTGAATGAGTTATGTTTGACTATGGATGTGCTATTTTTATACCATTCAAGGTTTGTGGATAAATTATTGACATTTCGTATGCTATTTTTAATACGAATGTTTATGTTTCAAAATTTTCATATGAGGAATTCATTGGACTTAGTAGGTGATGGGTGGAACCCGCTATAGCTCCTTGATGCATCGGTAAGTCTCATGGGACAAACTAGTGTCTTGTCACAAGGCCTTGACAAAATCTTATTTGTAGTCTTGGAACAAGGCCTTGACTATGTGGTTATGAAAGTATAGCATTATGCATTCCATCATTATGAAAGTGGCTATTGATATTTCATGTGATTATTCGACTAGTAGAATATTTATATGAGTAAGTAAATGGAATTATTTTGATTTTATCTTTTCCAAATTATGCTGAAGTTCAAGTTTAAAAGGATTTTGTTTCCATCTTATACACTGGCTTAAATATTTAGGCTTATTTATGAAAGTTTCCACTATATTGTTATCCTTACTAAGCATCTGAGCTCACCCCTTTCTATGTTTTATTTTTCCCAGGATGCAAAGAAGTATATTATGAATGACCTACAGGGATAGTCTATGGGATCTCAGTGTTGTCTATGGAAACAATTTTATTGTAATTTTTCATTTTTTGATATAATGTAAATGTTATGAATGTATCTAGTACTTCAAAGGCTACTAAACTAATCAATATTTTGAGACTTGATCTTTTGTGATCATGCCAATGATACGTAATAATGCACCGACTCTGGGAAACTGGGGTCGGGGTGTTACAGTTGGTATCAGAGGAAGTTTAGTACAAACCTTGGAAATTATATTTAGATAAAATCTGATTATAACACATAGCCCTAAGATAGAATTTTGGGATTAGTATAGAAGAACTTCCTAAAATTTTGGTATTGTAGAGATTTTGTGAGTTTTCCAAGCAGTACATCTCTATATGGATATGAGAAGGTAGAGGCGGATCTGGCATAGATGTACCTAGGAGTGAAAACTCTGACAAGGAGTTTTGGGCTTGACCTATGGTATCCTGGTACATGACAGCGGGCCTTGCTTCACTCTTTCTTACAACACTCCCGAGGGATATTCTTACGATAATTCACATTTTTATTACAAACTGATTTGAATGATTTTAATATAAGATGAGAATAAATAACCTTGGTTATTCCTATAGTGGTTTAGATTGAAAATAATCTGTGATGATATTTTCTAAATAATTTTATGACTATTCTTACTCACATAATGCTTTCTGGTTTTTGTTAATGGATGGATTTCAAGGAAGTCATAGTAACATTGAACATGATGTACAAGGTGGGAACAATGCTGGAAATGAGAAATGAAATGGAATGTTTATAGGTGTAAAATATATTGTCTTCATGCCGAATCAGTTTTCCAAAAATATGATCAACCACATATATATTAACCTACTCCCAGACTCAACAAGGAAGAGAAAAGTGGTGAATGATAAGATCTCTAGTAGGGAAGACCGTGGAGAAAAGAAAGCTCATTTTCAATTATGCAGGAAATGTGGAAGGAGACACCTAATAAGGTGTCTTAATGGAATAAAGACATGTTTTATGTGTGGGAAAGAAGGACATAAATTAAAGAATTGCCGAGGAAAAATGAAGAGTACTATGGAAGAAAATAAAAATGGTCCAAATAATCCATTTATAGTCATTTTCCATAAATGTAGGGGACCTAGCCAATACCCGATTGAATTCATTTTTCTATAGGACATCCTCTTGGTCAATTAAGAAGCTATGTGGAAATAAATGGTTGGAGGAATGTTTATAAATATTAGTGATCCTTGTTGATGGGATTACTTTGGAATAATTTTCTCTTGTATTTGTAACCCAATAGTTTGTCATGTGAAAATGATATTTGAGGAAGAATTATCTTTTCTCTTGTGGATATAGTTATAAATAACCATTTGGTTTTATATGATCATTGGGTTTGAGGAAATTACAAGTTATTATATTTTGGGATAAAAATGAAAGGTATGAGATAACATTTGTGGTTAAATTATGTTATTGTTATTTTAAGGAATTTATCTCATTTTGGTAATGTTATAAAATATAGTTTTTGAAAAAAGACAACATGTAGACCGTGTGACAACCCATCACGTCGGACAAAGATGTGGTAATCGAACCCACAACTAGAGTAAGATTGGGATTTATCTCCTACCACTGGACTATGTGAAGTCCCTGGTTAGTGTGACTAATTATTTTTAGTTAAATAATTTTATTGATCAATAATAAGTTGTTTTGGGATCTTATGTCTTATCAAATGAATACCCTTAGTATAGAAAAATGATTTGGTGGTTAAGTGATAAATGTTATTTTGGAAGACATTCACTCTGTTGGGAACACTATATGCCTAAGGAAAATAGAATACTATGGGATCTCATTTGAGTAGTAATGGTGGATTTTTATCTATGTTTATATTGTGGATTTATAGTGATTTGGGTTATTTATAGAAATGATTAACCTATAATAGAGAATATGTGATTAGGTTAATTACTTTTAAGTATGTGACTTTAAGAGTAGTCGATGTCATTTGGAGATACAATTTAATATGGAAGACTACATAACCAAATTCTTTTATGTTTTAGGTTTCAATATTATTTGGATTATATTAAAGGATTTCGTGGACAATTTTTTATTGAATGGTATTTATCTAACTTTGGGGTATTGTTGGTTTAATTTTAGAAATTATGATTAGTGTTTATTTCTCTAAAGGAATATCCTTTTGGGGGATCATCTAGTCTTGTACTAACTATTTTGGTTTTTATTAATCTCTAAAGACAAGGTAAATATATAGTTTATCCTTTTCGGATTATGTGATTCTCTAGAAGTTGATTCTAGCTCTTTCGGTGTGAACAAGTCATCTTGAATACTCAACATTTGAAAAAAAAATGAGTTAGTAGTAGAAATTTATTAAAGAATGAAATTCTACTTAAAAATTAAGTTTATCTCTTTATGTTCTTGGTCAATCTCATAAATAAATTCCTCATCTTTATTAAATGTAACTTAAAAAAAACGTTGTCCGTTTACTTTTCCTACTGGGAAACTAATGACCGTTTGTCCCATCACAAGTTTGTGGTTTTCTTATTGTTAAATTTCTCCTGATCATGTTTTATATCCCTCTCCATCAGAACTTGACACTTAGTTTATCTTCCATATCCATGTTTTCCTACATGGAATCATAGTATGGGTTATCTCAAGTGACCTTTGTACTTTTCTTTCTTTCTTTTTAAAGTCATAGTTTTATTAACTCTTTTTCTGATGTGGGACTTTCAATTATGTTCCCAAGCCCAATTTAAAAAATTGCGAGGACACAATTTCCAAAAGGGTGGAATAATGTAACACCCCAAGCTTTCACGATACGTTTCCCTTTGAATAATGTAATAGCTTACATTGTATGCAACTTCGAGATTCTAAAACACCGCGACCAATAAAACTAGCCGTTATGAATAGTAATACACACTTTTTGAAATTTTATAAATTTTATCATTCAAAATTGACTTCATTTTTGTATTCGTAATATTGAAATTAGCTTAGGGAGAATTTTTGGTATTTTTCTGAAATATTTCAATTTTTAATGAATAGTGAAAAACACTAAGTTATAGTTTAAAAATGAATTTTTATTTAAATAATTATTTATTTTATTTAAATTTATTTTTTGAAAAAATAGATACATAATACCTATATAATTTCAATTTAATTCATTGAAGTCAGTTTATAATAATTTTAGATATATAAAATTTTTATTGAACTTTAAATCGTCTTTTACCCACCTCCTAGGAGCATTTGCAAATTTAAATAAAACACAATTTTACCGCTTATGTGAATTTAATTTCAAAAATATGAGAGATACGGTTGATATAAGTAAGTAAAATGTGGTTCAATAAGATGAAAATAATTTTTGGTGAATAGTAACTTTTTACTTTTATTTACCACGGTTAAACGTAAATAGGGTAATTAAGGGTAAAAATGATATTATTATTACCCTAAAAAATGTCATAATTCTATTGGATAAGTATAATTATTCCAAAAAAAAACCTTATAAATAAAATATGAACCTCTTTGGTCTACTTGGATTATATTAGGACATTTATTATTATTTAATTCAAAGAAGAGTTAAGAGAGTTAAAATCAAAGTTTAATAACTATTTTTTTTAAAATAGAGTTACAAATAATATAAATTCGACTATAAATATTCATTAGAAAGATAAAACGATTTACTACATAATTGTATTTTATTTATATTTTTTAGACACTAAATAATTTAATTTATTTATGACACAATGATGATGCAATAATTACCTAATTAATGAAATATTAAAATAATTGATATTATAAATATCCAAATAAATGTAATCTGAGACTTTTTAGGAATTTAACTAATTTTATAGGTTAATATGACATGTTAGGGTTGGTTAGATGAATTTTTTTTAAGTAATAATGCAGTTATGATTTTAGAAAAAACAAAATACCAAATAGTGTCAAAATAGACATAAAAGAGTTTTTAAAATAAATATTATATTATTAATTGATATTCTATTCCTAAAAATATAATGTTCATCCAAAATACTTATATAATGATATTTCTATCATTAATGAACTAATTGGGGTTCTCTTAAAAGTTTATAGTAAGTTTATTAACCATATAATATAAAAATACAAAGAGACATGGTAAATGTAAAACTATTTAACTAAGAGTTAAATCTAAAATATAAGGTTACTATAGTAACCCAAACCTATCTGAAAACTATTGGTTGAGTGGTTTTAGAGCCATACCCACCTTATCCTTTAAATAATCTATTTTTGAGCCATTATAAACCTTAATTTATTTTATTATAATATAATATTTCTAGCTTTTCCTAAGGTGCCCCTCACCCCTCTTATAAAAGGGCACTCCCCCTTCCCTCATATTCACACCTTAAAAGCCTTTTGGATCGGCCAAAATCTTCCAAAATACCCTTTAAACTGTCCTAATGTAATCCTAGAGGCCTTCCTGTAGTCAGAAAGCCAACCTAATGAGCCATTTTGATCAAATGAAAAGGAAGAACCCGAAGAAGAGGTAAATATTTCATCACCTCTTTCAAGTTCCTTTCTTCTTCCACCTCCTCTTTATTTGTTGTTTCCATTCTAAAATAAACACTCCAGTATCTTATATACACTTTGAAGTTATTATAAATATGCTAAAAACATATTCATTATTTTATCCATCCTTTGAATGACATGTCACCATATGTGCGTACGTATGACTTACCGTCTCCACGTCGTGGTGTAATTGTAATTCAATACATTATTATTTGTATGGGTATAATAATGATGTGTAATTGATGTAAATAATAAATATAACATGATAATGATTCTTTATATATGATATACCATCCAATTATATATTATTTTAATATCAAAAGAATGATATTGTCGCTCGTGCGTACGTACGAATTACCATCTCCACAAATGCGATGATATTAATTCCCCATCATATCCATTCAAGACTAATTTTCATTTGATGATTAAAAATAATATTTAAATACTTGATATAATTATATATATTAATAATATTCATCCCATCCATAAAAAAATATGACTCACATAACAAATAATATAAAGGAAAACGGATCCGTTAACACCTGAAACGACGATAATACTAAGATATTATTAACAAATCAATGTTAATAGATCATATATGATATCATATTAATGTATATGATTATTTTATAATTTAATAAAAATTATTTAACCATTATACATGAGGTTAATCTACCCTCGACCAAGGAAAAGTACAAGGTAAGGGATTTCTTATCTCACATTTAATTCCTTGAGATTTCCATTGTTTGCCACTTATTTATTGCATGTGGTGTATTTTGTACTTCCATTTTATATATATTATCATGATTATATTTATATTCATGGTATTATGTGATTCATATGTTGGTTATTAAATTTTGGTCATACTACTCGATTGATTACCACAAAGTAAGGGTTTTTTATCTCACTTTTTATTCCATTGAGATTCATGCTATATTGGCCACTATTTCCTTTTTGGTGGCATATGTACTATCCATTATTGTTTTATTGGTGTAATATACTTTAATTTATGATTATTTAAATATCCATTTTATTACCCTTCTTTCATTGGTTGTATGTTTCATAAGTTACCAAATCGGTAAGGGAATTTAAAATTTCAATTTCCACTCAGTGGGCTTTAGGCTTACTTCATTGATTATTTTACTCCAAGATTATGTATGGAATCAATATTTACTATTTATGTAGTAATTTCCAACCCCATTTGTGTGGATATAATTTTGATACACATAATAACTCCATTGTTAATTTCTCAAGTCATTGATATAAACTTGATCTTAAATCCATTTCCATTCATTGAGTTAAACATCCAAGTCATTGGTGTTGTTTTTACAAGAATATGTGTGAATGTAATCCGATTGATTTACACTTAATATCCAATAATATTGAGTGTATTTATATTTTCCACACATAATTATGTCATTGATTTATCCTTTACCTAAGGATACTGTCTTTATAAGGGATTTCATCTCAATTTACATTCCTTTGAGACTTCTTTGTTGTTATGCACCAATTCACTTTTATGTGGTGTATATAACATACTTTGACATAGTATATAATGAAATCCTTTAGTCTCATAGTATTATAAAGTTTTTATTACCTCAATTGTTTTTATTCAAGCATCTCTCATTTGGATAGTAACTCTAACTAAAATACCATTTTAAATGTTTTAAAAATTTATTCTTCTAAATCTTTCTCATTAATGTCCACATATTAAAAATGGTTTTAAGGTTTTATTTATATGGAAATTAATATTTTAAAATTAAAATTCCTTTTAAATGTTTCAAAGTGGTATGGGACACTTTGATTCAAAAATCTATTTTTATACAGCTTCATGAAAAATAATGTGACTTTTAAATGTTTTCAAGAAAAAGGGGGATATTTCTCTCAAATAGTTTTGATGATTATTTTAATCTATGTAAATATCCTTCATTATTCTCGATTGAGGTTAATCTATTACAATATAATCTTTTACATTGTATTTAATGTGTAATTTTTGACTGTGGATGTGCTATTTTTATATCATTCATGGTTTGTGGATAAAGTATTGACATTTCGTATGCTAGTTTTAATACGAATGTTTATGTTTCAAACTTTTCATATGAGGAATTAATTAGACTTAGTAAGTGATGGGTGGAGCCCACTATAGCTCCTCGATGCATCGGTAGGTCTCATGAGACAAACTAGTGTCTCGACATAAGGCCTTGAAAAAATCTTATTTGCAGTCTTGGCATAAGGCCTTGACTATGTGTTTTTGAAAGTCAGTAATTATGCATTCCATCATTATGAAAGTGGCTATTGATATTGCATGTAATTATTTTACTAGTAAAATATCCACGTGAGTAAGTAAATGGAATTATTTTGATTTTATCTTTTCCATATTATGCTGAAGTTCAAGTCTAAAAGGCTTTTGTTTTACTCTTATACATTTCCTTAAATGTTTATTCCTATTTATGAATGTTTCCGCTATATTGTTATCCTTACTAAGCATCTGAGCTCACCCCTTTCTATGTTTTATTTTTCCCAGGATGCGAATAAGTATATTATGAATGAACTGTAGGGTTAGTCCATGGGATCTCAGTGTTTTCTATAGAAACAATGTTGTTGTAGTTTTTCATTTTATGATGTAATGTAAACCTTATTAATGTATCTAGTACTTACTAGGATACCAAACTAATCTATCTTTCAAGACTTGATCTTTTGTAATCATGCCAATAATACTTAATAATGCACCAAATCTGGTTAACTGGGGTCGTGGTGTTACAAGGTGGAATTCAACAAAATGAATAACCAATGATATAACTTTCGAAGGAAAAATATATGATGAACTTACTTCAGTGTAATTAATTCCTTGTCCTTCTACATAACTTCCATAACATCATGATAAGGATATGAGAGTGAAGAATATTTCTATTAAACCTTAATAATCATATCCTTGACCTTTCCTTCTAATTTAATATTCTTATGAATAGGTTTCTCTTTAATGATATGATTATGAACAATGAATGAACGGTTATATTTCCCAATCAACATGAGAGGATCTCACCTTATAAGAGTATCTATTCTTCTTATTCTTCTTATTCTAATTAGATAAATTATGATGTGTTTATTACATCAATTCATTAACTTTAACTTTATACAAACAAAAGAATGGATTTATAGTGACAATTTATTATTTTTTCTTCTTAGCTTCTTCAATACTTTGTCTCAATGTTTCACTATAGTCTTTCACGAATTTATGAAATTCTTCCTTAAAATTCCTTTACCCTATATTCTATTGAACTTGAAACTTTTAAATTTTATTCTTATTTAGTGATGGATACATGTAAATAACTAGAACCTATGAGTATATCCTATTATCCTTTGATGTATTCATACCCCCTTACTTGGATTTATTCTGGATTGATTTTTGATCATATGATGTTATAACATCTGATGACTTCTTAATATAATTATTCTCATTAAAATCATACATCAACCACATTCAAAATATTGTCTTAATATTTTTGGGTTATCCACCACACTTTATGGACGAGTTTCAATCTAGAATCCCTTGGCTTGAAAAAACTTCACCCAAAACCTATTCAACACCTGGAGGACTAATGAAATATATAACTTCACCATTCCTAGAAAAATAGAATAAATGAAAGTCTATAACAAATTGATGATATTAAACATCTATATATTTATAATAAAATTTAAAATGTGAACATATTATATATTTATGGTGTCCTTTTTACCATCCCATGGAAAAAAATGATCTAATAAACAAAAAAGGATTCAAACTTCTCATGATATGTTGTAAATATTGGGAGATTTCTATTTCACTAGAAATCATATTTCCTCAGACTTACTATTTACAAAAGATCTCACACTTCAATAATCTTTCATGAAATTAAACATGACACACTCTCCAATTGAATTTTAAGTAGCTCGATGAAACTCACAAAGGTTAAGCTCAAAGGATTCTCAAAGAGAGTAAACTATAATATTTTATCATCTTATGATTCAATAAACTATGTGATTTTATAGAACTAATAGATAATAAGAGGATATAAGAACACATAATCTTCTTTTTGAATTGAATCATCTTCCCAAAATTAATACTTAATTAAATTCTTTATCAAAAACATATACTTTGAAAACAAATTTTTTTCATCCAAACATTCACCGATGAGATCATAGCTTGAGAAATATTTGTATGATGATATTAATCAACGATAAAATTAAAATTTCTCCAAAAAATTTCAAAATTATCATCAACAGTTGAGAATGGAATTATTCCAACAAATTTTGGGTCCACTCCTTTATATAGGAATCAGGTAAGGCATACAACAATTATTAATAGTATATGATATAACAATCCAGATAGTTTCCAACCAAAAAATATGATTAAATAAATTATTTAAAAGGATTAAAATCTCAAATTCCTAAAATATAAACTTTTTAAAAAATATGAGTTTATTTTTCTCCATTATAATCTAAAATTTTCAAGACATAATATCATGAAATTATGTTCAATGCAGAATAAAAATTCTTTCACAATATTTTATATAAAATCAGAAGAATAAAATCCTCTATAAGTTATATTCTAAATATACCATCTTGATCTTATTATTTAAAAGTTTTTTATTGAAAATAATATTTTTAAGATATTAGAACTGCAAAAATTAAAAACCTATTGATGAAAAATATAGTTAAAAACATAAAATATAACTCCCCTTAAATAAAATATTTAATTCAAGATATTATGATAAAAGTAAAACATTCAAAACTTAAAAAAAATAAACTCACAAAATAATTAAGTCATAGTAATTTTAATGATACTTTCCATATACTAGTGATAATTATTGAACTATCGATACACATAAACTAGAAATATTTAAAAATTATGACTTTAGAAGATAAAAATTCTTAGGTCCTAAAGTGTTTTCAAAAAAACATTATTAACCCAAACTTTTTAGATCTTTAGTGATTATAAACATCCAATTCCATTGATGTAAATGCTCATATTTAACTAAAATATTGAATTTAGTTAAGATAATAGTTATTCCTCCAATGTTATACTCTATGTAACATTGAGAAAGAAGGTACATTATTAGGAAAAAAATAATATAATTGATATGTCAATATTTCAATGGGATTACTTCTGATTATAGAAGTATATATTTTTATCTTCAACTAACTTTATATGTTTTAAAATGATTTTTCCCTATTGTAAAATTCATCAATAACTTATTTAATCATTAAATTTCACATATAAACTTCATAATATCATTTTTATCTTCATTAAATTTCAATTTCTTCTCTAAACTTTTCAAATTTCATTTATCATACATAGAATTATCTTTCAATTATTTAATAATTCCTTTTACATTCTTATCAGTAGAAATCTTAGTAAAATTACTCTTCAAATCTTCTAACTTAGAATAAAACTTTTCATTCCCACTCTTTATTTTAGAAAGCTCATCTGTAATCAAAAATAATTCCTCCTTCTATTTAACTGACTTAGTTTTGAGTTCAAAAAACATTTTGGTTAGTCTAGAAATACTAGCTTTAAAATTATCACATTTATATTTTATTATTTTATCACACTTTTCAAAAGAGATTTCCTGAATAGTAGAAGAATCAAATTCATCTTCACATTCAATTTCACTACCACTTTCATCCTAAAAAAAATTCATGTCAAGAGTCAAATTAGTATGTGATTCAATAGTTTTATTTCTTATGATTTTTTTTCAAACTTTAGAACATTAACATAAACCCCTAATTTTTCTTCTATCATTATTTTTTTGAATAAATATGATAAATATTGGCTCCACCACTAACACTCTAGGTATCTAGTTATTTCTAAATTTTATTATATTTCAATTAGAATATTTCTTCAAATAATTACTATATATTTTCTCCACTTAGTATAATATGGTCAAATATTACTAGGATTTATACACTAAAAAAATAAGTTATGAATTCTCATATATTTTATTATTTTTATTTTCGGTTATTTCTATAGAAATTAAACTTTCCAGTATATTGATTCATCCTTATAGAAAATTGGTAAATTTATATCTTGACCAAATAAACACAAATATTACCTATAAATATACTATACTTTTAATTATAAGATTTATAATATAAATATCTAATAGATGTTAATGTAACACTACTTTTATTATTTTCCTTATCAATATCGCTTTTTGGGCGACTCTTATATTGCATTAATATTTTGATCATGTCATAAATACTTAATTTTGTGATATGTTTTGTATAATAAATTGTGGTTATTGAGTAGATCCTTTCCCCTTTATATAAATTTTTATAATTACTAAAATTTATCTCGTTCATATTTGTGATAATTTACAAAACACTCTCAATATTTTTGTTATTTATTATTAGATTTTAGTAATCTATTTTTTATATTTATACTTATTTATTTTTTTATACTTAAATTATTATAATAGAACTATCACCTTAATGTTTAGAAAATTTATAAGTGTAGATATCTTATTAATTATTTATTTAGTTAAATAATATAATTTTCCAGAAGGAAATTATCACTACATTGGCCTTCAACCCCATGTTTTGGAAAAAAATTATATTTTAGGACCCCACATTGGTGATCATCATAACATTTAGAAAATAACATTTCGAATGAAACTCAAATTTATAACTTCACATTTGCAATGAATTCATCAAACAAACCTCATGTTTAGGACCAAATTCTTGGAATATACCTAATGTTTAAGATACTCACATTGATGATATACCTCATGTCATTAGGAATCCTTCTATTAATTATGTAGATTCTAGAAGCATTTCCAATTTTATTATCTATTGTAATTTGGATCATAACCTAATATGGGGATCTCTAAATTGAGTGATTATTATTGATATATATGGTTAAGTATTTTATCTTCATTTTATTAAACTAAGACCAAAGATGAATTAGACATTTGTTATTTTCTTTTTTTTTATATCAAAATTCACTACAATGTTCTATAATTTCAATATTATGTTGGGTTAAGTGTTTTTATGATATAACTAGATACAACATTCTAATACATGTGTTTATTTATATGTTATAAATCTATTGAATATATATATATATATATATATATATATATGATAGACTTAATGAGGAATTATAAATTTTGAGGCTCTAAAAATAGAATGAATCTTATGATATCAGTTTTTTATGAATTTTCTAGAAATTTAAAGTGAGATAATTATGAAATTTGTTTAGGCTATCATTTTGGAATCAATGTTTTTTTTCAAATTAAAAATTTGAATTTCTTATTTGATTTTTCAAGAGATTTATAGAAGATTATTTTATGACTTGATTTAATAGGTGGAAATAAGTGACGAGATAATTTTGGAAACTATATTCAAATTTCAAATTTTAATATCCACATGATTTGTAGAGGTTAAATTATGGAATTATTAGAGATTAATACAAGTTCATATTTATGGAAATAAAATTCAAAGATATTTTAATTTTTTAAAGTACATGTGTAGATTAATCTTAGTGATTATTTTGAAGCACTAAAGAAATATTTAAATTATAAAATTTTATTATTATTGATGTAGATTATCTAAAAAATTTATTTCAGGAATGTTTCAACGACCGTGCTATAATTATATAGATATTTGTGGAATCAATTAGACCAAATTATTTTCAAATTCCAATTTTTAATTATCGAAGATAGAGACTTAGTTTGCGATAGATTGAAAAGTTCTATTAAAAATATAAAATGAAGATGGTGGTGATGTAATTGATCACATGACACAACAATGAAACTCTTAATAAAAATAATAATAATAATTGTATTATAATTTTGTTTATTCAGATGTTATTAAAAGAAGAAATCTAAGAATCATTAAAGTTCTATTGGCTATTGTTGGGGTTTGTGGAAGATCAAACCATCTATAAGTTATAGAGGAAAATATGTACTAAATCTATTAAACAATTCTACATCTCATATATTTATTGAAGTGTTGACCAATTATAATTATTCATTCATGGAGTTTTAGTTTATAGAACTAATCTATAAAGATTACCTATAAAATAATTCAACTTCTTACTATAAGGTGCCAAAGGACCGAACTCAATTGTCAAGGTCTTTAAATAAAAGGACATGGTTACTAAAAATCCAAAAACTCATGTAGAGAGCATTGGTAGAGTAGACTAGGGGATCTATATTCCCTAAGCCAATATAAATAACCTTGAAATAATCTTTATTTTATTTATTTTCCACTATATTAATTGATATTAAGAGAGAATGACATGATCACTTTATTTCAAGAGGGTCGATTTAAATTTATCAAGTTTTTCAAAAGGACACTATTCACCCCATATTTTGTCTTCATCATCATCATCTACAACTAACAAGTGGTACCAAAGGTTGGTAAATATTTGATATATTTATTTTTATCATTTAATTTACTTTCTTGAGGATATTTTGTACCTTTTTTATAATGAAAAGTGATATCAGAGTGAAGGGTATCTTATTAGAAATATTTGAAGATATTATATTTTTATACCTAAAACCAACAATTTGGTATTAGAGGAAATAATATTTTGGAATATATTGCAGATTATTTTACCCTAACAAGCTTGATTTAAAGATCCAAACAATGACTAATTTCAATGGTTGATCTCAGAGAAGATATGTAGATGACCCACAGTCCTTACTACAATAATTATAATTATGGTCTCACATGATAATATTTTTAAATAATATTGGATTGACCATGTATTTTAAATACATCAAAACATATATTATTCCTAAAGGTGAACCTGAAAAGTGGATGGCTTCTGAAGTATCTGATTAGGAAATTAATTCAGGGGATATGAATGCTATTATTTTTGGATTAGTAACCAATGAATTTAATTGAGTTTCTTACTTTTTTACAATTTATATTATGTGGGAGAATATTATAGCTGGATAAAAAAAGGAAAAATGACAAAAATTTAAGGTACAATAATACAAAGATTAAATTTATCACTTTTTGGATGTTTGAAGAAAAAAGTGTTACTCAGATGAATGAGAGACTAATATAAATTAATAATGATGTTACTGACTTAGGAACTAAAATTCCAGAAATAGATCTGGTTTTAAAGGTACTTAGTGTTTTATGTTTTAAGTGTAATGGAATATCTACTACTATTAAATAATTGAAACTAATTAATGATTAAAGATGAACTAATTGATCAAAACCTTGATGTTGTATAAAGCTAAGATTCAATATGAAGTTGGAGATCACATCTCTATCAAAAAGGAAAATATCACACTCAAAGTTTCAAAGGATGAATTTTCGTATTTAGATTATAGTCATTCAGGTTTACATTATGAGTTATCAAATATTTCAATATGATTCAATAATATTTAAAAAAATATTCAAGAAAAAATAAATAAGAAAAAATAGAATCATATTAGATTTTATGAGTATATGAAATAAGTCATGTAAGACCTGATTTTCCTCAACTTTACGCTCAAAGGAAATTTTATTAAAAAAGAAAATTCAAGAAATCCAGGAAGGCTACTTAGAGTGTAAATGAAGATTCAATAGATGAGTCTACATCAAACTCTAAAACTGGGCATGAAAAGAAAAATGTAAATCAATGTATTATGGATCATAATGATGAGGTATAATCATCTTTCACTCATATTTATAATTATAAAAACATTTAATTTAGTGAAAATATTTAATATTGTTATATGATTCAATATAAATTTTAATATCTAAAGAAATATAATAGAAAACTCTGAAAATATTTTGATGATATTTTTATTGAAAAAGAGAGTTTGACTAACCAAATTTAGATTTAATATAAAGTTTTTCTTTTTGATGAAAATAAAATTAAGGAATTAATAGTTGAATTTGAATATTTAAAGAATCATACTATAATGTTTAAAAAGGGGGAGAATTATCTAAATCAAATTTTTGGTAAAAATAAAATTAATAAAGGTAGGCATGGTATTGGTAGTAATGGTGACATGCCTAAATTATATAGTAATTATTTTATTCCTGGTTATAAAAGGAAAAGAATACCTACTATTAAATGTTTTCAATGTGGTATTAATGGATATTATTCTAATGAATTATATTATTTAAATCCATAATTATTGTGATTTTAATAATGTTCATTATTCAAAAAATATATAAAAATTTAAAAATGTAATTTCGACTCAAAATAAACATCTTTTTGTACCTAAATCTTTAATATCATGCACAACCAGACCCAAAAGAATACGAGTACTAAAAAATATTTAATATTTTATAGATTTATGCCACTATAATTAATTTTTATATCATTTAGTGGTTGTTTGATATATATATATATATATATATATAGAGATTTCTTATTCTTATTCTATTAGTATAAGTCATGAAATTAAATTAAATTAAAAGATCCATGGAGCTAAAACTGTAAAAATACAAGAAGTGACTTTTTTCTATATTATTAACAACATTAATATGATTTAAAATTTTAAATATCAATATGTTGACATATACTATTTTATGTTTACTATTGAGAATCTAATTGAATGTATTATCTTTCTACATGAATTGAAAATTTTTACTTAATTATTTGAAAATTATTTTATAATTCATTAAATTTTATTAATTTTTTAGATATTTGTATTTAAATGTTTTACTAAAGGGGAGTTCAAAATTATTAAATTTTTATAATTTTTATCTTTTTAAATGTTTTAAAATTGACAAATACAATTTAAGGGGAAAAGTAATTCACAATTTTATATTATTGTTAGCTTTAAATATTATGTTAATTTTAAAATTAATTTTCTTAATTCATGTTGAGTTAAATGTTTAAATTTTTTAATCACTCTAATTATATATATATATTGAAAAAATTGGTAAGTATTTTCATAGGAAAATAATTTATTTATTTAATAAATTAATTTTAAAATTAATTTTTTCTAATAATCATGTCCTTAATGTTTGATTATTTTCTTTACAATAATGTGATATTATCTCATGTTCCAAAATGCTATATTTTTATATAAAATTATTGATTATTTTTAAATATTTATTTCATGCATAAAATTATTATTCTTTAAATTTTTTTAGAAAAATTTATTTAATTATTTAAAATTATTTTATTTTCATTTCTTTGACATCTTTAAAATTGATGCTTAATTTATGGGGGAAATTATTTTAAAATATTTATAAAGTGAGTATTTTTTTATTTCATATATTTAAATTGTTAGATATTTATTTTAATCTATTTAAAATCATTTATTATTTGTTAAAAATTATTTTACATATTTTTTATCTCCTTGATGTTAACTTTTTTTATATGGAAGCTTAAAATTAGGGGGAGTATTTAGTCCTATTTTGAAATTAAAATGTTTTTTGACATATTTTATCAAGTTTTAAAATATTTATCATTGTATTATTTATTTAGAACATTAATTTTTAATTTTGATCATTAAAAATAGTTGGGAGAGTTTATTTGTTATGATCAAGTTTTGCAATTATAAAAAAGAGGGATATTGTTGAGTGTATCCTAATAAATTTATTTATATGATGATAATTATTAGAACCCACATCATTTATATTTTGGATAATTAACAAAACCATCTCAATATTATGTTGTATATTATTTTTTTTTCATCATTTACTGCCAATATTTATTAATTATTAATTATTTTATATTTATATTATTATATTGTGACTCTCACATTTATGTTGAGAAATTTTCTAAGTGCAGAGAGTGTATTAATTATTCATTTACATAAATATTATATGTTCACAAAGTAAATGTTCGCTTTGTTGGTATTGAACCCCACTTTTGTGGTGAATGTTATGTTTCAAAACCCAACATTAGTAATCATCCTCATGTTTAGAATCTCACATTTTGAATAAAAATTTATAATGAACCTCACATTTGGAATAAATATTTAGAATTAACCAAATATTTGGAACCACATGATTGGAATATTCCTAATGTGGAAAATCCTCAAATTGATGATATACCTCACTTCATCAAGAATATTTCTATGAATTCTGTAGACTTAGGAACCATTTCTTGATTTATTATCTCTAGGTAATTTGATCAAAAATCAAACTGTAAACATCAAAATATAATGATTATTCTTCGGATGGATAACTAAGAAGTTTTCTTAATTTCATTGAACTATGTCCAAATATGAAACCATTATTTGATATTCTCTTTTTTTTTTCCTAAAATCAATGAATTTATATGTATTTTTTGGATTATGTTAGATAATTATTTTTAATTATATTTGAAGATATGGAAATCATATTAATGTTTCTATTAATCAATTATAAATATCATGAAATTATCTAAATATAAGTATTTCAGGCCTAATTCTGAATCCAAATTTTCGAGGCTTTAAAAACCGAATGAATCTTGTAACATAAAAATGCTATGAATTTTTTGTAAATTTCAAATAAGATAATTATGTAATTTATTCAAACTGTCATTATGTAAGTAATGTTTTTTAAATTCAAAATTATAATTTATTATCAGATTTGTAGGATAATTTTTAGGTTATAATTTTTCTAACTAGATTCAATATATGTAATTAAGTGCATGGATAATATTGGAAATTATATTCAAATTAAAAATTTGAACACCCACATAATTTTCACAGGATGGGTTAGGTAATTATCATATAATCATTAAAGGTTCTTTTTATGGAAATTTAAATTAAAAAATATTTGAATTTTTTAATGGTCTTGTTTAGATTAATCTTGGAGATTATTTTGAAGTTCCAATAAAATATTTGAATTATCAAATATTTTTATTATAGGTTTAAATTATCTTCAGAATTTATTTGTAGAATGATTTACTGACTAAACTATAATTATGGATATATTTATGAAATCCCATTGACTCAATTATTTGCAAATTAAAATTTAAAATTATTAAAGATAGGGACATAGTCTGAAAAGGATTTAAAAGTTATATTATAATTATAGAATGAATATAGTGGTGATGTAACTGATCATATAACACAACTATGATACTCTCGATGAAAACAAAAAATAATTGTATTATTCTTTTATTATTTCTAATGACATTCGAAGAATGAATCCAAAACCCATTGAAGATCCATTGGATATTATTGTGCTTTGTTGAAGATTAAACCATCTGTTAGTTATAGAGGCAACTGTGCATTGAAGTTTTTCAATAGTTCTACGTCTCATCTCTTTTCTGAAGTGTTGACTACTTGTACTCAGTCATTGGTGGTGTGTTATCTTCTTTAAATAAGATATAGATATTCCCTATAAAAAAGGACTTCTTTTTTTATTGTTTCAAGTTACTTCACTCAGTTGTCGAGGTATCTGGATAAAAGGACCTTGTTAATAAAAATCCCCAAGATTACAGAGAGAGCATTGGTAAAGTTTCTAGGGGATCTCTATGCTCCAAACCAATATACATCACCTCATCTTAATCTTTCTTTTATTTATTTTATGCTGCATTGCTTGATATTAAGAGAGAAGTACTTGATAACTTTATTTAAAGAGGTATGATTTAAATTTTTGAATATTTTTAAATAGAAACAATTCACCCCATCTTATGTATTTTTCATCATCATCATCACTGAATTATAGTGGTCCTCTTAGACTCCCATTCTTTTGGAAGAATATCAATGAATTTTTTCAACAAGTTATTCAGTTGGAAACTCTTTATCTCCAAGAGATTTTATACTATTTATAATTATCATCAACCTTTGATTCATTTGGGTTATATTCTTGCTAGGTAATAAATAAAATTGTTTATAATAGTCCTTTAGAATATCTCAGTTAGTATCCAACATATTTTGAGTTTCGAAGCATGTAACCTCCATATTCTTCCAAATTTCATTAGATGTTCAACAAGTTGAAACATGAATATATATATATATATATATAGCACACAAAAACTTACTAACCTATCAAAAAATAAACTTTATCTTCTCTATTAAAGGTATTAATTTATTTATATAGAATCTTGGAGCTTCTAGTCAATAAAAAAAATATAAACTATAGTGTTAATAACAAAAGTCTTCATAAAATCTATCTAGTACTCATAATCATTCCTATAAAATATTGGAGGTCGATTAGGATTTAAATTTTCAATACTTCTAGCATGTATTCCTACCATCATAATTTTTTTTCTCTACCACACTATTAGGTATAGAAAACTAAAAACAAAATTATGATAATGTAACAGAAATAAAAATAATAATGACATGATCATTATCTTATTCAGATACCTAATATAATACTAAAAGTTTATATTAGTAAAAAATAGTTGATTCTTAAAACCTATTAGAGTTAGGCTCTAATATAAAATGATTTCCCTGATTACTATGATCGGTAAACTATAAGAGGTGAGATGAATTGCAGTAAAAACATGTATTAAAATTTTCTTCCACCTCAAGCATTAAAATAATGAAAGATATAAAATTTCAATAAAACTATAGTAAATTCAAGAAAAATAGTTATACACAATGGTGATAAAACTTGTTAAAATTTTATGAACATCCAATAAAAGAAATTACTCAACATGAATAAAATTATTTAATGAACTTACATGCACAACTGAAATAAAAAACATAGATAACTAATTCACAAACCATCCAACCCTTAAAAAGAAATTATAAACCATAATTTTATCTGAATTACAAGGAGAATATATGTACCAAATTCAAGGTATTCTCAACTTTAACCTCTTAAAAGGCTTGAATTTTAATCTCTTGGAAGCCCTTGACCTAACTTATAAAAATGTATCAGTTTCCAAATCAAAATTTTCCATATTCTAAACCCAGAATCCTCAGATCTAGAAGATCAATAACATCACTTCTTCCAAAAATTATAATCTCATGATCACAAATATTGAATATATCTCTATCTTCCTCCTTATAATCCATCAATCAGAAAGGATTGAAAACTTAGAAATAAGAAATGAATTTCTATGAGTTTTATAATGAAAACCTATAAAAAAATATCATATAAAAACACCCAAATATAAAATATAACTAGAATATATCTCATGAAAAAATGTTTTAGGATTGAAGAAACTATAATCTATGAAAGTTTATTTTTTCTTCCTTTAGTCCTATAAGTTGCAGTTTAGTTTGTAGGAAAACCTTTAAGGGTATGATTCTGTACTCTCTAGGATCAATTGTGAGAACATTAGAAGATGATTTTTCTTACTTCAATGAAAAAAATATAGTTTCATATCTTCTGATAAATATATTATATCACTACTATAGTTCTCATACATCCAATGGATGTAAACTAAACAAAATACTCATATCTTATGATTTTTACCCTTTAAGAATTAAGGTTACCAAATTTTTGTTCCACACAAAAAAATGATAACATTCAAGTTAAAATGAATTATAACATGATTTTGTGTGATTTTCAAAACTAAATATTAATAAATTCAATGAATTACAACTATCACTATATAATAATATGTTCTTACTCATTCCATCTTTATAAGGTGTTATTTTTTGAGTCAATTTTACCACCTATATGAACGATATTATAACATTTATATCATGAATGAATACGAAAACTTAAATAGTTGTAATATGATATAATAAGGATTAATTTAAGATATTTTCATAATTATGGATTTTTAATATTCTAAATAATATTCAACAATAAATTAAATTGTTTTTTTAATTTAATAATCACTAAAAATAATATTTTTAAGAATTCCATGTGAACTGTCACTGAAAATTTAATAAAATGACCATGGGACTTCAAAACTATATAAAAATATTCTATATATACATGAAATTTATAAATTTTATTAACATATGATAAAGGATTTATGTGTAGAACCTTCATACCGAAGATAGAACATAATAAATGAGATAATTAAATACCAAATATTAATTTTAATAAATAATTATTTTTAAATAGATAATAAGAATCTATAAATAAATAGCATAAAGTTAAATAAAAATAAATATGGTATATATATATAATAGACCAAAATTGATTATATAGGTGGTTAGAGTGTACCTAACTGAACAAAAATCCATGGTAAGCATTTTCATCTCAATTTCCCTTTAATGAGACACTTTTCTTATTATGAACCTATTTTCCTTTATAATATGTACTCACTACCCATTTATTTATTTTATCATAAAATTTGTTTAATTTATGATATCTAAAAGTCTTTTTCATGGTCTATCTTTCATGTTCGTTTGATTTATTAATTAACAAAATCTTAAGGGGTTTGTTGACTCAATTTCCATTTCATTGGGTCATAATAATTTCTCTTTGACTATGTCTTCTATGTATGTTGTACTCTAACATTCCTTAATTTAATATGTAATTTTATATTTTTTATAGGTAAATTATATTTTCAATTCAAAATAGTTTTCTTTGATGTATTTCATTCTTTATAAAAATACGACATTATTAAGAATAAATCTCATCCTCTCTTTATCCCTTTCTCCTCCATTCCTAAATTCCTTCTTACTAGAAATATTTTATTTTATTATTTTGAAATTAAAAAAAATATTATATTTTTTAATATTCATATTTATCTATTTTTGAAATTGATTTATAACTTTTTCATTGATGTGGGTTTTCTCTAACACTGGATAAACAACTTTAAAAAGCACATATTTTCATATATTTTGTATCTTTCACTCAACATTTTTTCTTATTTACCATTATTTAATTTAAAGGTTCCATTATTTAGACTTATTTTAATCTTTTAAAAGTCCTTTTAACACCCATTTTAGGGAAAATTATTTTAAATGTGACATAAAAGATTTATTTTTGCAACAATGTTACAAAATATTTAATAAGATCATCTTTATGTTTCCACATTAATTTTTATCTCTATATCTAAAAAATATAGATAATGGAGTTATGTTTCATGTATCACACTTTAAATTATTTTATTATATATTCATTTTTTAATGATTTAATTTTGGGAATTGTCTAATCCAATTCTTCAATACTTCTTATACTTTAGGAAAATGTCAAGTTACCCATATAATTTTTGTGGGTTTTTATAATTTCTGATTAAATTCATGTGGTCTACATATGTATAGTTTATTATTATATAATTTTTGGGTGAAATATATCCATACAATTCACTGGGTAATGATTTATACCTCATGAGATAATGATTTTATACATGGACCTGATTGCATTTAGATTTTTTTAAAACTTTATGATTGGACATATTATGTTTAGTTATGTTCAAAACTATATGTGTAGACCCGATCATGTTTATATATGTTTACCATTATATGAATGTAACTAATTATATTTATCTATATTAAAAACTTTATGCATGGACTTGGCCATTTTTAGCTATGTTCACAAAGTTATGGTTTTCTTATGCTTGTGTACGTGCCATATGTATATATTATACTCCCTGGATTATGATTATTGTCCAATATTTCCACATTATTATTCTATAATAAATTTTATACCTCCATGATGATCCTTTTAGGTTATATATCCTTATATCATGTCTTATAGACAACTCTGACGACTCCATATGCTTTTTAATCAAGTCTTTCCCCCTATTCAGGTCTCTTCATATGCTTATTATCAAAAACTCCATGACTCATTGAATTGATCTTCCCATAATAATAATTTGAGATCATTATTTATAATTTTTACATTTTCCCTAAGTAATTAAATTTAATTAAATGTTGAAGATGTAATCATGTATAATTTTTTTTGTAGGAGATGTTGAAGAAATAAAGTGCAATAAGGAATTTATGTAGATAATATCCAAATAGGTTAAGTCTTTTTATTCTAGGATAGTATGTTTAATTATTAGATGTAATTTTTGAATTAGGAAATTGATATAAAATATATACATATTATTCTCAGGTATTTTCTATTTGCTTAAAGTATCAACTAAGAATATGAGTTGACAATCCAAGGCCATCCCCTATGGGAGGCAATACGAGTCCCTAAAAATAGACCACACAAGTACACATTTCCCCAAAACTTATGAGTTGTTGTGTTTAAATAATATAGGGTCTGAGGGACCAGAAATAATTGGAATTAATCCAATCCAGTAAGGTAAATCTTAAATCCCACACTAGGGAATGAGTATAACGAGTTGTGGTATTTTTATCTTTTCCCACACCAAAAATTCATATAAGTAGTAAAGGCCTAAAACTCAGTCCAACTGTGAAACCTATATTCCATATTGGGGTACCTATATATGATTATTTTAGACAATATATTATATTTATTACATCCATATGTGTTCATAATCAATGAAAAAACAATGATATATAATAATCAGTAGACCTATATAAAATAATTTTACAAACTATATCAACCAACATGATCATTAAAAAGTAGCTATAAAAGTTTCAAAATAATAAATTGAAAAAATGGTTAAAATTATATCCATTATAAACATACCAATCTATCTTATTATATAATAAATAAAGTAACCAAAATGGTTTATATTCATAGAAAAAGTAAGAGAGTAATCTGGAATATGATACAACAAGGAAGAAATGAAAAACATTATAGTGTGAAATCAATGGAACAACTTGGGTATAATAAAACTAAATACTATGTCATAATAGAAATAATTTACTAATGTTTATAGATAATTCATTAAATTAAATTTTAAAATCCATACCTAATTCAAACATGCAATTATACCAGGGTATACTAATGGTGGTTGTTAGGATTGTGTGCGAAATACATGACCTATATTAGAGAGTTAAGTTGGAAGAATAGTCTATAATAATTATAATGGTTCAAGTTCCAAAACCAATATACTGGAATTTAAATCTTGATATAACCAAGCATTCATTTATTTTACCAATATTTAAAAGAGGTAAGGTTACTTTGTTTGAAAAATTTTTTTAAAAAGAATTTTAAAACAAGGTTGTAAGGAATAAGAGACAAAAATAAATAAGGACGTATTTCCAAAAATAAAATAGATAAAGAAACATCATATAAATTATCATACATTAAACCATTATAAAAAACATAGTAATAGTAAAGTTTTATATTAGAAAAAAATTAAACTATTAAGATTTTTATATTGAATAAAATATTCTCACCTTGTAAACCTAGCAACCACATCCCCATAAAATTAATTTATTAACTAAAGGTTAACTGTAATTCATTGAACTATATACCATTCATGTTTAAGTTGTAACAATTGATTTCAATTTTAAAATTTTGTTACGACACATATAAACACTCTTTTGTTTAAAAATTAACAATCCAAGAAGATTTAATCAATGCATGACTCATAGATTACCAGCTATCCTTATATTGGTTTTAGTCTAAAAAACCTAAAGTATCTCCCTCTCTTTCCATATTTAATATCAAGAAATAGTACAACATATTGTGATAACATGTCTTATTAACAATACATAAGGTGGGTTTACCTAAACTATATATCACGAGAAACTTGATAACAAAGATTAAGACTTCTAAGGAATCTATAACCATAATAAAATAAAATTAAATTTGTAATATAGTTAAAATATAATGTGTTTTAATTATATAGGTCCAAATAAATATCCTTGATAATATTTAATCCATTATATAGAAAATATGGTTTAAAAACAATCATCTATAACTTTAAAATATATCTATACTTCTTTATTAATTTTGGGAATCTATATGAATACATTTTAAATGTATATCTTGATAATCACCTAGGGAGTTAATATCACTTACCATATTAAAAGAAAATATTCTAATTCCAAATAATCTCCATGAATCCCATAAAACCATTAGACTAAGTTATAACACCAAATAAATTTCATAAATTAACCACCAAAGTCATGGAAAATCAAACACCAATGAGAAACTAATTGAATTACACCTAAAATCCACATATAATCACAATAACCAAAATCCCTATTAAAATAAAATAAAATCATCATCAATTTCTCCATAAAACCATAATATCCCTTAAATCAATCTATTTTAAATAATATATAATTGAAACAATTATGAATGAAAAATTATCAACACATTAAAGTTTCCATGATCTAAGAGCAGAGGAAGTCCTAGGATTTGAAGTGATTTCACCATGATTTTGTGAAATCAAAAACTCAGAAACCATATCAAAAGAATAGAAGAACAAGTTAGAAGAGAAAGCGAAAAAATAAGATATGGGAGGGAGAGAACATAACTTGAATTAACAAGATAAAATCCCTTAGAACGTCCTTGATCTATTGGTAGGAAGGAGGGTGAAGGATATGGATGATAAAATCTATATATGGTGTGCGTATGGGTATAGTGGAATGAAATTTGAAGGCCTCATTTAATTATTTTAATGATTATAGGTTAAAATACCATTTTAACACCTTTTTTAAAAAATGCTTGTGATTCCCTAGAACTATGGAAATTAACTTCTATACGTCCAATGATAGGGCATTGAGCTACCGCCAACACCACCAGACTTCCTGTGGTTCCCCACCAGAATTCTAGTGGCCTTCTACTACTACTTCCTTATGGAATTCTATCCACCTAGCATCCCTAAACCTTGAACCAATCACCCAAAACTCCTATAATACCTCAAAACAAACCCGAAACACCTGAAATTCACCCTAAAACATCCAAAAATAAAATATGTATCCCTAAATAAAATATGACCCATCAATTTTAACCAAATATTCAAACAAGCCTATGCCTAAATCAAATATAATTCCCATCCAAAATCTACAACAATGACTTAATCCCTCTAGTTGGGGAAAATTTCATTATAACCTACTAAATATAAATAAAAAATGTGAATATGAAAACCTAAAACTTAATATAAGGATATAAAGATTCCTCAAAATTCAATTAAATCCCCTCATCATTTGGTAAAATATTGGGAGAATAGTGGTGTAGGTTCATAAACCTCACCTAAAATCCCCACATGCACTAGATACCTTTTTGTATGGTGAGAAACTATTTATTTAATTAAATATTTAATGATGATGATAAAAATTTGGTTTAAAACTTAATTTTAAACTCCTATATTTCCCCATTTTTCTAAATATCACTTCCAAGATTAGGAATCCACCACTACCATGCTACAAATATCAATAAGATTACTACTAAAGGGATCCAATGCTCTAAAATTACATCAATTTATCAAAATTAGATCTCAATATCTTTGATCCACCTCTCTATATCTTGATTAGAAAATGACCCCTTATACTTTAGAAGATCCTACCATTGAAACTCTCAAAAGATATTCCTACATGAATCATTATCCTAATGATAAACCCTATTACAATTAGCTGATAAATCTTTGATACACCTCACCACACTGAACTGTTAATGATCACCATCCACCAATTATATCTACAAACTCAAACAAACTCTTAATTTTAGGATATAAAATTAATTTTAAGTCATATTAGTTAAATTCATTTAGATATTCAAGAAATTTATTCAATTTAAACATAGGTACATATAAGTATGATGCATGTACCATATCTAGAAATCTACCTCACAACTAGCACAATATTCATTAAGCATGTTTTGTAGACTATTAAAGTCCTTCATTTCGATAACAATGACCCTTTTACATCACAGTCATTTGTCTTAGCCTATATCACATAATAAGCTCAAATAAACTATTTCTTTACTAAACCAATGTAGTATTTACTAGTAGTATCCAAAAATATAGTAACATAGAGCCTATGGTTATTTATTATAATAGAAATAGAATATATAAGATGATAATACACATGATCAAAAAGTTTAACAGCCTTAAATGTATAAACACAAAAATGAATATTACATTACATTTGAAACATAAATTACATCATATAAATACAAGAAAAATTATTATTCCTCCAATATTATTCTTAGGTCACACATTATATTTGTTACGATTTCCTAAGAAATGAGTAAATAATATAAATTTTGATCCGAGATGGATAACTTAAAGTGGAAGCTAACATGACATAAATGTGATATACTTAATATAGAAGAAATAAATAGTCAAATGATACAATATAAAAAATAATATGAGCACAAAATATCCATGTATGATATAATAATAGAAATAAAAAATAAAATGGATAATAATAATATATCACATAAAGATGGAATACAAAATTCCAAACATCATAACAATACTTTTTGGGACTTGTGTAATGACATCACAAATAAAGAGTAATGATACCCAGATTTCCCTATGAAATTTTCTCTTGTGACACCTTTATATTCATCAATGAGCTATTTAATTTTCATCCCACTCCTTACATAATAACGACAATGAATCCATAATAAAAAAACAAGGACTAAAAAAATACAATAAACATTATTTTCTAAGGAACCTCTTACATAAACATGGCTAAAAAATACATAATTATCTATATATAAATAACGAATATATAGGTTGTCATGGTTTCCCTAGTAAATGGAATAATATTTCTATTTATTTGAATATCCATCAATAAAATTAAATACTAAAATGATATTCAAAATGCAATGGGAAGTATACTTATCTTAATAAATTGAAGGAATTAATATGGGTTTGTACCTTCATTATATAAGGATATCAATAAGAATTAATTAATAAATACAATTAATTCCAATATTAGGAGTCCAAAACAATTAGAGAAACCCCCCCTCTAAAAACTAAAAGTATGCGACACACATTTGATACACATTAGGGATAAAACATTTCCTTAAGAATAAACTCCCATGTTACTTGATTTGATATTGGAGGTCCACTTGTGATAAAACAAGGTTTATTCTACTAGGGACCCTATAGAGGTTGAAATAGATATATCACAGTAATCCTTATTTATATATAGTCCCCCTGTTAGAAATAATACATCCAAAATATCAAAAAAATACATGACATATATAGGGATTTTGATAATGGATTTTAAGTATATGAATGTATTTTATAATTATAATGACTTATAAATATGTTATGATGAAAAGGAATGATAATTTATCATTCATATTTTAATAAATAATTTATAATAATGATGCATGACTACATTTGATATGGAAATTTTAAGGAATTAAAATGGATTAAAAAATAGAAATTAAGAAAATATTGGAAGCCCTTACTTTATAATAATAACAGATTAGGAAAAGGATATAATAAAATGGAATAAGAAATATATCATTTATAATATATTAAATAGATGATAATATCATGGAATTATAATCATGGAAGAATATGAAATAAAAATTTAAAATATATTATAACATAAGAATCTAAGATAAGAAACTAAAAGAGAGAATTATGAATATTTACCTCACTAAATAGATTCCTAATACATAATAAAGAACACCTTATAAAATTAAGATATTATTAGGAAAATTGAGATAATATAATTCAAGGTGAATTGAGCTCAATTGTTTTGGAATAAATAGGAATGGGAGAATGCGTTAATATTTATTGAAAATGGGGGAGATTTTTTAATAAAATTTATAGTTGGTCCTTAGAAATATAGGTTGTGTAAAATTGAATACCATTGGATTATACATTGTTTTAGACAATTTTATTCAAAATTTAAACCATGGTTTTTGACATTCAAGACCTTATGGACCACAATAAATTTTAATATATTTTTTGTTCATGGAATTTGATAAATGATAAATAATAGTGCTTTAAAAAGATATTATTAATAGGTCTAACATCATTTAGATGAATTTTATTCTTCCCAACACCATCGATGATATTTTTATATGATGATTTATTCATTACATATTTACTTTATCATATACTACCAATTTAATTATTTTTTATTAAAATTAAAAAAAATTCATCCTAACATAATTTAGATTCTTTGAATCTATATATGAATCCCTATTTTATTAAAATAATTTTCTATCTATGAGAAATGTACTTTTTTAAATAAAAAACTTTATTTATAAAAAATTCTTTTTACGACAGTAATCATTTTATAACAACTATGAATATTGTTTATTTTCTCTTAAAATTTTATAATTATTTTTAATTTAATAATAATTATATAAATATAAAATAAATATTATCTATAAAATTCATTATTCATTTCAATCAGTGGAAATAGTGGAATTTAAATAATATTTTTTTTATTTTTTATTTTAATTCATAATTTTTAGTTAATAAAACATTCTTAGTTAAAATTTTAGAAAGGGGTTTTGCATAAATTGTTTTTTGTTTACACCATATGATATTTCATTTAAAAAAATATAATTTTTACTTAATAAACATTCAAAACTGAGATGAAAAAATTGTAAAAAACAATATATTGTTTACTATTTTAACCTTTATAAATGCATTATTTTACTAAATATAAATAATTTAAGATTTTTAGTCACTTATTAAACTAATTAAATCATTTTCATATCATTTTAAAGTCCCAATACATAATATATATCTGTATTATATTTTAATATTCACTAAAAAAATTCAATTACCTGATAAAATTATCAAAAATTCACCATTGAAATTTTTTGACATGTTAATTCCAAATTTGTATTCAATTTTTTAATAATTAGTTATTTATAAAATTTTAATTACTAAATATAAAATGTAACTACTAATAATTTTAAATTTATTTTTATTTATTTATTTATTTATTAACATAAAATTCAATTATTACTTCGATATTAATGATCATTATATTATTAAGTGTTACAGGATATTTATAATATTTACACAATTTTTACTCGCTAACTTATTATTCCATTAAGTTAGTTATTATTTACATGGTTAGATTTATAATAATTAGATTCCAATCAATATATTTCAATCCTATAAATTCACTTCATTATAACTTCTAAAATCATTCATATCATTCCATTAATTTATTTAAAATATAAATTCTTTTACTTATTTTATTCTTTATAATATCAACATATATTTTATTCTTGATATTCCTTGTAGAATGTGATCCCCCAGAGTTCAAAATCATGGCGTTTCCATAATTTCTTTATATTATATATTTATATTTATAGTCACTATAATGAAAGTAACACTCTATTTTTTACTATACTACATTGATGAAATAAAAAACTTGTGTTATATGGTGACTATTTTACTAAATTATCTATTTATTAAAGAAATAATTTTATATTATTTTTTCTTATTTATAAAAAATATTCATATAATGAAATAAGTTGTAACATAGATATAATTTATCACAAATAAGGTATATATAATTATTAATATATGGGATGCTAAATCATCGGTTCTTACTCCAAAATAAACCCAATAAGAAAACACTATCACCAATATCACTTTATCATGACCTATCCCAAATAGAACCCTTCATAGATAAATAGTGAAGTCGAGTGTGACCCTTAAATCCCATATCCGATAGGTCTTGAGTTTGAGACTAATTAAAAGGTTATATAAAAAAAATATGGGAGGTATTATGATCTTTAATCCTAGTAAAGATCATGAAATCCACCAATCAATTTCAAATAAAGATATAAAATAACCAGAAATACCATCAATAATAACATGAATGTAATATCATATGAATAAAAGAAAAATATATCTAAATTAAATATCAAATAAACATATATTAGAATTGAAAAGACTCCTCCAACACCAGTGAAACACTGAATAACAAGATAGTAAGTTCCAACCCATTATGTCAATCCATCTTGAAAATATGATGAAAAAATATACATAACATATCTTCTTTTAAAGTTACAATTTCTTGTTTATGTTTTTTATTATAATTAGAATAATGTTACTATTCTAAAAATTAAAGAACATTTTGGATCCATTTAAATTGATAAACAATTTTTTTTGTGTTTAAATATTTGATGGATAGTAAAAAATGATAATGGTGATAATATTATATTCAATGAAAAATGAAAATCTAAATGTGTGGTTATTAATTTTATTATCAGTGTTTTAATTTAATAAATCATTTGTATCATTTTTGTTATAATTAAATATTATTTATCATATATATTAAAACCTTAAATGGAAAATGATCATAAAAATAATTGATTTGAAAGATTAATAATAAATAAATAATAGTGATGATAAAAGAGGTAGGTGTATATTTTGTATAGGAGAAAGTGGAATTGAAAAAAAAATTGTGGAAGGGGGTATGTATTGTATCACAAAAAACATAGGAAATAGAGGAAAATATAAATAAACAAAGGGGGAAATGATAAAAAATAGAGATAAAAACAAAAAATAAAATTAAGGGATAGGGGAGAACCTCATATCAGATAATAATACGTGTAAAGAAAAATTTCCCCTTATTTCTTATCTTTCTCCCATATTCTCTCTCTCTATTTAATTTCATTATCTTCTCTATTAAATATGTCTTTCAATATTTATCATAATAAAATTCCACCAGGTGAATTTTTATTCATCTTAGTGAGTAAAAGGTAAGACCTAAATTTATTTTCATTGGTATCAAAGTATTTTTTTCAATATTTAATTAAATATTTTTTTAATATAGTTGTTGGAGACTGAGTTTTTTAAGATTGAGGATTCGATTGGCATTGCCTTTTAGTGGTGAAATAACACACGACTTTAATGTTTTGTGACTTTCTAATGGTTTCTATACGATAAATATTTAAATTCAAAAACCTTGATTTCTTACCTCTTTATAAATTATGATTTGAATTCATTAAAAGTTATGTGATATATATGTTTTTTTAAAGGATGATGCCCTGGTCAAAGACCATAGCACAAAGATATATCAAGAAAAGTCACACAAGTCTAAAGGAGGGGAATTTATTACAATAATTCTAGTGAAGAGTGTATAATTATTCCGGAAGGATGTCCATGCATGTGTGATTGATATCAACACCCTTATTGGAAAGGCCATACACCACTTTAATTGACTCTATGTAGGTGTGAGTGATAATATGATTGAGCCCTGATATGTAGTTCAGGCAGGTGATCCATTTAGCAGTAAGGGTCCATGCCAGATGAATTATTCCATGTCTAAGATCATGAACAATGGTCGTTGAATCAATTTCTATCCAGATGTTGTTCCAGATTTTTTCACTTATCAAATCAATAGCCTTGATGACACTGAACATTTTTGCTTCTAGGGAGGAGACATTACCGCATGAGCCATAGAAGCATCCAAGAATGTCGCCATTGTAGTTTCTGGATATGATTCTATAGCCAGTAGGTCCAGGGTTTCCTTTTGATGGTCCATCTACATTCAGATTTATCCATCCATGAATAGGCGGTTTCTAGAAAACTTTTAGCAGAACTTTCAGCGGGTTGTATCGTCCCTTGATCCCAAGTCGTCTCAGGATACTAAAATATTTGATTGAATTGTGGCAAGTCCCTTCTTGCATGATTCCTGCCTCCCTAACCACAGTGTAGATTTTTATCTGAGCTGCACAAAAATTAAAAGCATTATTTTTGTACTTAATTGAATTCTCACATACCAGATAAGGTGAATCTGTTCTGCCACAACTGCAATGAAATGTTAGTGAATTTGAGTAGAGGCATCCATGGAAGTTCATTTTTGAAGCTACAAACAAATAGAATCCAAGCATGTCCACCTAAATTAAAAAATTTCAAAAATGTAAACCCATAAGGCAGAAGCAGTAACACAAGATAGAAATATATGATTAATATCCTCTTTGTATTTGTTACAAATGCAATATTTGGAAAAAAGTTGAATACCACACATATGAATATTGAAATTAGTGGGAATTATATTATGATCAATCCTCCAATTGATAGTGTGTCGGGAGGGCCTAACCCATTGTTTGTTAAAACTCCTTAACCAGGAAAAAGAGTTGGTATTGCCAGTAACATTATGCCTATAATAAATCTTGGAATTTAGCACACCATTATGATCAGGTTCCCATAATAGGAAATAATTGGTGTTGACAAAGGTATATTTATTTATAAAAGTAGAGATTTCATCCGGAATATCATCATTAGGGGAACTCATCCAATCATTTATAGTGATGTTTAAATTTTCATACAAATGGATTTGATCAACCATGATACAGAGAGGTATGCCATTCCAGTTATCCAACCAAAAAAGAAGAGAGGAATTTCTGTTGACTACCCATCTATAATTGGACATGATTTTGGAAAAAATATTTTTGATTAAAGACCACATCGAGAAGTCCAAATAAGAATTTTTTCCTTTTCTAAGGTTATTGTAGATACTATCACAAAGAAAATCATAGGTTAGAGAGTTGTTGTTCATAATATTCCATGTAAGTTTATCTTGAAGGGCCTCATTGAAATGATTAAGGTTCTTTATCCTTAGCCCTCCATTACAAATGGGAGTGCAACAGGTTTTCCAAGAAACATTGACAATTTTCCTTTCAAGAGTGCTTCAACTCCAGGAAAAATTCTTTATGCTTCTGTTGATCTTTTTTAATAAGTCAACAATCCATTTTTACACCATCATAGAATACACCATTTTAGAAACAATAGTGTTCTGGAAAAGAAAAACTTGTCTTGCCATCGATAAGGTTTTTCCCTTTTGGGAGGAGAGTTGGTTACTGATCTGGTCAAAAATTCTTGAAAAGTAAGTGCTTTTGGATTTTCCCCAGAATATGGGGACCCCAAGGTAGTTAAAAGGGAATAATCCTTACTTTATCGCAAGTTCATTCATGACATCAATTTTTCTAGGAGCGGGGAAATTTTTCCCAAAGTAAAAAAATGATTTACTCCAATTTATGGATTGACTAGAGACATCCTCATAATAGGAGAGGGAATCCTTAATCCTTTTTATGTTTTTATTATCTCCTTTCAGAAATAAAATTCTACCATTACCATATAAGAGATGCGGGGGGACAGTTAGAGTTCTATAAGCGAAGATGGGCTTTATAATTCCCTGATTAATAGAATCTGTGATAATCCTACTAAGGTAGTCTTTAGCAATAACAAAAAGGATGGAAAAAAGAGGGTCCCCCTGTCTCACACCATTTGTACAAGTGAAAAAACCCTTAGGGGTACCATTGATAAGAACATAAATGCGAGCAAAGTTAAAAATGGTTTTTATTTTTCTAACAAGGCAATCATTAAATCCAAAACTATATAAAATATTATAAATTAAAGTCCAATCAATGGTATCATAAGCCTTCCTAATATCTAATTTAATGTCCACACTTCCCCCTCTTTGATTCTTTTTTAACAAGTTTTCACTTTCAGAGGAAAGGCATATACAGTCCTATATATTTCTTCCTTTTAAGAACCCAAATTGATTCTAGGATATAATCCTATTTTCAATAGGAGCTATTCTCTTAGCTAAAATCTTAGATACGATCTTATAAAAAGTGTTAATAAGAGTGATGGGTCTAAAAAGATGAATTTCTAAAGCATTGTCCACTATAGGAATGAGGGTAAGAAATTGAGCATTGAAACCATAAGGGAGGTATCCATTATTGAAAAAATATATAACCAGGAGACAAAAATCATTGGAAACAATGACCCAATGTTTCTGAAAAAAGCATTAGTGAACCCATCAGGGCCAGGGGCACTATCCAGTTTTAGACTAAAGACCACATCCTTGATTTCATGATCAATTAGAATACTATTCAAAAGGTCATTATAATTTCCCCAAACTAATAGATGAATGATATCAGGCTTGATATCCTTATCCCAAGAGGGACCATTAAAAAGGTTACTAAAATAGTTATTGACATAATTTTCCAAAGCCACTTAATTATCAATTATGAGATCCTCATCTTTAAGTAAGGCGATATGTCTGCTATCCTTTCTATCCCTTTGAATAGAATTAAAGAATTTAGTGTTTCTGTCACCATCTTTAAGCTAGTTGACTCTAAGAGTTTGTTTCCTGATATTATCCGTAAGAGCAAGAAGAGTGTTAAGTTTATTGTGAATATCTATTTCCTGAGTTGGATCCATAGTAAAGTAATTTTGAGTTAAATCATTTTGAATCTGATTAAGATCATGATCAAGAGAGATAATTTCAATATCATTTTATTGGATTTTTTCTTCCACCAGACCTTTAATTTTTGCTTTAGAATTTTAAGCTTCATGATACAGGAAAAGGTATCACTAGTGTTAATTGAGTTCCAAGTATCCTTGAAAATCTTGTTACAATCTGAGTCAGTGCTCTAGGAATTATTGAACCGAAAAGGGATAATTGTATTATTGTCTCTATAATTTAGGCTCATCAAAATTGGATGATGATAAGAATTAAGTTTAGGAAAAGTAATACTGGAAATGGTATTCCATTTATCAAGAGCCTGGAAAATTGTGAAGGCTCTATCTAGCTTGCTTGCTAACATTCTATTGCGTTGTCTTCTATACCAAGTGTATTTAGCACCAACCAGACTAATATCCACCAGGTTATTCTCCTCAATAAAAATTTTAAACTCTTTAGTGGAGATATTAGAACGTAATTGTCCTAATTTTTCACTAGACCCAAGAATAGCGTTAATGTCACCAACAATGACCCATGGGTCTTGGATAGTGTTGTTAAGGGAGGATATATTGTTCCAAAGAGTTCTCATATCCTGATACCTATTGCAAGCATATAAAAAAGTATAAAAGAAGGTATCCATATGAAAATTTATTTTACATTTTATGGATTGATTATCAACATTTTAAATATTCCAATTATTTATAGAGATATTAGCAACGACCCACAAGAAGTCATAAGTGTTATTGTTAGAAGTAGCACCTATAAAATTATAACCATATTTCTCCAAACTATTAAAACCTGATGTAAAATTTATTTTAGGCTCAGATATAGCAAAAATCATAGGTTTATGTGTAAATAAAAAGTTCTTACAAGTTTTGAAGGGACCAAGATTAGCTATACCCTGACAATTCCAGTAGAAGATATTTATTTTGTTTCTTTGGTCAAAACATATTTTCATATAAATCATGCATATGAGGTGTTTTTTAAAAATCATTAAAGGCTATTTATAAATTAATTTACTCATAAGAAAAATGTTAGGGTATTGATGATTTCCATAAGGGGTGGGGCATATGTTTTTAATGAAAGGTTTTATCAAATAATTACAGGTTTGGTATTTATTAAGTTTTATTATATTTTATTGATTTTTTTGGAATGGTTTATTGATATTTTCATAATATTTTAATTTGAGTATGTTTGGATGCTCTTTATCAAAATAAAATGTATCCAAATATTTTTAAGTATTTTTTATGGTTTAGTTCTTAAGTGATGAATTTATGATTTGGTTCTAAAAATACATTTCTAAAGGCTTGGTTAGAAATTTATAAAAATGATTTATTGATTTGAGATATAAAAAACATATAAAAGGCCAGAATTCCATTTTATAAAAAAGTATTTTTCTTTAAATATACTTTTTCTTGAACTATTACTATTTTCCCACTAGTTTTATGTGTGATTCAGACTAGTGAAGCTATATTACATCATCCCACTAAGTCCATGAGTCATCTTAAATTGTGAAGTTTTATTGCATATTTCCACTATTTTAGGCTGTTGACATAAATAGTGAAGTAATACCATTTATTTCCAATAGTTCAGTGTGTATTCATGACCAATGAAGTAATACCATTATCTATGATGGGTCTTCAGCAAGCGATCAACATTTTTTTAGTTTTATATGGTTGTGGATATAGACTATGTAGCACCATGAGATTTTATTATCAACCTCCATATAAATAAATATTATTTTGAATATCCCTTTTCACAAAGAATAATAAACTAAAATAAACAATGATATATTTTATTGAGATAAAATATTACAATATAAGAAAAACATTAATTCATTATTAGAATTCAGTAATGAAGCAAAAAAGAATAAATATAATTTAGATTTATTACTATAATAAATATATTTATATTTATATGAAATAAATATTCTTATATGTTGCAATTTTAAAAAGAAAATAAATATTTTAATATCACTGGATTAGTACAATTAAATATAACTATTTAATTTAAATAGTATTTAGTGAAGATTATTTATTATAAAAGTAATATTTTTCAAAGATATATATTTTTAAAAATTGCTGTGTATTTTTAATTACTCTTTAATGAATAATTATTTAAATAAAATTTATTGATAATATTTACAATAAATTAATTCAACATCTATTAAATAATTATTACTATAAAAGTAATTAGAATAAAATCATTTTATGCTTAAAAATGTGTTTTAAAAAATACCTTTTTATATGCCAGATGTTTTTTAAGAAAATAAATATATTATGGTTAAATATTCATAAAATATAATTTTATATTAATAATATATTAATACAAAATTAATAAGAATAAGAGGAGTTTACCTTTAAAATTTTAATTTTCCTATAAAAACAAATTTTTATTATATTTTATATTTCAATTTAAAAGTTAAATTACTAAATTTTTAGAGTTTTAATTTGATAAAATGAAATTTATTTTTATTAATCATGATAATATTATTTTATAATTAACATTTGTGTTTTTTTCTTCTGAATATATTGTTTTTAGGATAATATTGTAAAATATTGTTTTTACCAACACTATAAATTTTATGACTTTAACATAATGTGATCATGAAGTAAATATAAATATATATATATATTTTTTCAACCAAAGGTTTATTTAAGGAGTAAAAAAATTGTTTAAAAATACAATTTTTAATTTAGAAAAACCTTTGTTTAACAAAAATTCCACTCCCCTCACTTATAATTGGAGACTTCCACCACCATGTTACAAACACTCAAAAAAAATATTTATTCTGAAAAATATACCCATTTTTCTTACCTAGATACCTTTCCAAAAAAAATTTAGTACCTTGATCTAAGGAAAAACCATAAATACTCCTTTTCCAAGAGGACCTCTAAGAGGAGGTTCAATTTCTCAATTTGAGTACTAATTCCTTGTTAACCTTTCTTATTCTCCATATTTATCATACAAATATATATTAAAAATTCTAATATAATGTAATAAATATTATTATTATATTTACATGTTGTTATTTTAATGGTATAACAATTATCTACCATAACCCCTTTTTTAGAAAAAATGTGAATATTGTTCGTGCGTACATGTAGACTACCACCCCCATGAATTCATATATTTTGTTTTTCATAACCACTTTATATGGAAGGTTATAAATTCATATTTAATGAATAAAAATAATTTTAATAAAAAAATTTTAAATTATAAAAAGATAAACCATTTTCTACCTTTTTATCATTCTTTTTGAAAACATAAATGTTGTCTGTGCATATGTGCGAACTACCTACTCCATGAAACTACATATTTCATTTTTCATCACCACCATAATTATATTATTATTAAAATGGTTTTAATGAATAAATAAGATATTTATTACATTATTAAAATCATTTGAAGATAAATTTGGCATCATATTACCTATATTAATAATAAGTGATCATTTTAAATTTGACAACTTTAAAAGAGCATACCAAGAGGAAAAACTATTTATTCATTCTATCTAATAGATTCAAATCAGTTATATTCTTATTATACCCATTATAAAATATGATTTATCACATTAGTAAAACCTAATTAAGGGGATTAAATTTTTTAATAATTATTTTATAAATAAATCACTTTATAATCATACTTATCCATTAATTATAACATGTTTTTTTTGGGTCAGTTTAACCACCAAAATGGATGATGCTAGAAATTTATATCATGGATGAATATGGAAATTTAATTAAATTTAATATTAGATATTAAAAATTGAATTTTTTTTATATAAAGGTAATATTAATATTTAAACTTATTATTAATGTACCACATTTCACTCGTTAATTTTTTTAAAACAAGGTCATAAATGATTTGATATTCATGAATTATAAATAAAACTATCATGGACTAAAATTAAAATAATATAAATAATTTAAAATAATATATTATAGTACCTTTTATAATATATTAATGATTCACTTGGTACCAAATAACAAAGATAACATAGATATTATAAAGCATGTGTGAAAAAATCAAAATCTATAACTTCTAATGATGAAAATTAACTATAAATATATAATAAATGTATGAAAAAAGATTATAATTTAGGAGTTAAAAGAATTATATATACGAATAGGTTTATGAAATAAGATTTTATTGTTGTTATGTTTATTTTGAAATAGGTAAAATCACTTTCATAGTAGTTGAGAGAAAATGTAGGGGTTTTTTTATCTCAATTTCCATTCATTATTAAATGTTTTAATGTTATACACCTATTATTATTTTATATGGTGTACTTAACGCCTATTTTTCACAAATTATTATTGTTAATGTTTCTATTTTTACCAAATTCATTAGGGTTCCTTACCTCAAAGTTTCCTTCTTTGAGATATGTTTTTTATTATAAACCTACCTTCTTTTATATGGTGTATATACTTCCTATTTGAAACTTTATATTGTAATTATCTATTTAATCATGGAATAAATTTTTTAATTGAATGTTCTCTCTTTCAAGGGATTTATATTGGAATGTTAATAAATTTATAAGGGAGGTTTTTAACTCAACTTATTTTCTTTGACTTATTAGGTTTCTTCTTAACCCTAATTCTTGTAAGTATAATATTTTTTAATTTATTATTTAATATGATAATACATATTATATATTTTGGTAAAATTAAATTTTTAATTAAAATCATCTTGCTTGATGAATTTATTTCTTATAAAAGCATAACGTTGTTAAGAATAATTATCATCCCTTTTAACGAATCCTTTTTCTCCATTTCCATATTATTTCCTTCCACTAATGTTTTCATTTCTTATTTTAAACCATAAATATGTTTTATAAAATTCGGCCTTAATATTTATATTTATCTCTTTTTAGAAGTATGTTATATCACTCTTTTTATGAGGTGGGTTTCCTAAAATGCATTTTAAAATGCTAAAGGTTTTTACTTTCATGATTTTGTATTTTATATTACACTCTATATTTTTTTACCTAACCAATATAATTTTAAGGATAAGTTTTTGGGATTTATTTTAATGTAGTTTTTTAAAAATGTTTTCATTTTACCATCTTGAATATTATTTTTTGAAGTTTATCATAACTTTATATTTATATGATATTGTTAAGAAATTTTTTCTAAAATCTATTTCATGGTTTTTTCTCTATTTACCTATTTATATCCAAACTATCAATATACTTCAAAGTAATGTTTCATGATTCACCCTATAAATTATCTTGTGAATACTCCTTTTGGGTTATTTAATTTTTAATATCAATTGATCTTATTCTTGAAATAATTTAATGTGGTACCCTTTTTAAATGTTTTAAAACCCACTTTATTTTCATGGGTTTTAAAGATATGATATATTATTGATTTTAATATGGAACACATATGTATGGATGTTGACAAGTGGGGTATTACATCACCATTAAATGTATTGAATAAGGTTTTATATCTCATGAGATAAAAATTGGGTCACAAGTTATGATACTTGAGTCACTAATGGACCGTGACTTATGATGCCTACAACACTAATTGGAAACATAACATAATTCTCAAGTCACCATATAATGTGTCACATGATATTGATGCCTAAACCCCTATGTAATGTTTTCCTATGATTATGTTTGTGTAATATATCCTTATTATGCAATATTTATATCACATGCCTTATTTTTTTCATATGGCTATGATTATGCTCCATGTATCATGTTTATTGTCACATGTTTCCACAATATTATTACATGGAATATGTTTTCTCATTTGAGATTACAAGTATTCCTATCATTACTTGTGAACAAATATTATTGTTTCATGTTTCTTTTAATCTGATATTTCTAAAATAACCATGTTTTCTCACATGCTTATGATCTAACCCTTGATGACACGTTGATAATTTTTACCCTTATTGAGCATTTGAGCTTACCTATTTCTTATGTTTCCATTTCCAAGATTATAAATTTGATTATATATTATGAGAAGACTAAAAGGGGCTCTTGTGTGGTTTTATTATGGATAAATTTAAACAAGTATTATAAATTTGTTTCTTATATAGATGATACATAATGAAACTAAACCTTGTGTTTTTTGGATTATGAGATTATTGTGTGATACAATTATTAACTTATGGAAATGATGTAAAATAAAGACACATATAACTTGGGAAATCTTACTTGGTATCAAAGATGGAATGTATGGAATGTTTTCTTAGAATCAAACTCAAGAGTGTGGGTTTTTGGTTCTTCAATTGGTATCTGATATGGGTTTATTTATTTTTGGGGACTATTTTAGATATTCTTTTGGGATTAATTTAGTTATTTTGAGGAATAATATTAGAGAACATTAGTAAAAAACTAGGGTAAAGTCTAAGTATAGGATAGCATCACATTTTTTTGGTAAAGTAGACATTATGTGGTTTCTCATCAATGAAATCCCTATATAGATACAAAAAAGAAGATTCAGGCTCTATAAAAGCTGTGCCTAAGTGTAATAACCTTGAAAAAGATCTTTGGGTATTAACTCAATCTTTACCTAGTGGATAATAAAGAGGCCTAAATGCACACCCAATTTTACACTCCCTGTGGATATGTTTTGTATGTTTAACTTTACATTTATGAGATTTCATGAAGGATTTAAATATAATTTTACGAATTAATGTCTAACTAGTTGGGTTATAGAACCTAATACTAATATGTACATGGAAAATAGAGGTTAAAATAAAGGAGTTATAAGTTGATCCAATTATACCATAATTGAACCAAAAGTGTCATTAGTTGAAGTGAAGGCTTCATAAGATAAACCATATTAGGATTCAATTTTCATATTCATATGATCATTTTATCTGATTTTATTATATATTAGAACAACAATTTTAGATTTATCATTTGGACAGAAATAAGATCATGGAAATGAAATTTTGAAAGGTATGTCTTTCACGACCCGTACCCTAGGACCCATGCCATGACTCCCCTAAGCTCACCTCTCGAAGGCCAGGGGTCGATGACTAGCGCCGAAGGCATAAACCTGCAAGTGGTAGGCATTTTCTAGAGTACCTTTACACATGCACACACAACCATGTCTAAAGAAAACTAGGAAAGATAACATGCATGCTTCTAAAAACCACTAAGTGTAAAATTACAACTGAAAGTAAATAAAATATAATACAAACCCAACAAAAGAAAACTACAAAAATATTATGTACGAGATAAATAGAAAGTTGTCGGCTGAAAATACCACCTGATGGGTAAGTATAGAGTAGCTTTCGAAAGCCATAAAATCAAGTCCTGCCTGCCTGATCTCACTGGGAACCACCTGGTCCTGGGCCACCAAGTCCTCCACCAAGCCTTTGGTTGTTTGTACCAGAAAAAACATGTGCGGGTGATGCCCGTGCAGGGGTGAGTAAAATAATACTCAGTAGAGAACCCAATCCAATAATGAAATACGACAAAGCAATTCACAAGGAAACCACAAAGCATGATCACAAAGCATGATCACAAAACAAGACAACTCACATATATATAATCTAAAGTACAGAAAGAAAGACTATCAGTTGTAACACTAAACACCTTGGATTGTTGAGGTACTCATCCCAGATGAGTGTCGTGGGTCTGTTGGGTCACACAAACCCACTTGTAGCTGACCGACATAGGGTCAATAGGATCTGATTCATATAGGGTTGCTAGGAGCTGATCCACAGAGTGTCTCTAGGAGCTTTTCCATATAGGGACTCTAGTATTTGGGTCTCATCCAACCACATGATTCCCGCATGAAGCGCAATAGATTTCAGGAGAATCTACTCCTCAAGATAATATTCATATTTCAACTTCTAAGAAAGTTTCTTTAGATTATTCCAAAATAATAACCTCATTGTGAGGGTTACAATGCCACAAAAGAATCATCAATCAGACACCCGGTTTGAAAGATATGATCAATTTTCCAAAGAGGAGTCGGTCGGGTCTAGGCCGAATCAGACGGACTGACCCAACTCAACCCAGATTTTGGTCCTTGAACCAACTCGGGTTTGACCCCACCAGGGACCGACCTGCCTTGGATTCGGCCCGGCCAGAATTCGGCCTGGCCTGCACCCTCCCCAGTCCGCCAAGGGCATGCCAAATCTTACCTGGCCAGGATGTGGCTGGAAGACACGTCCTCCCTCCTACCCCATGGATCATCCATGTGGCCACCTCCTCTACCACGATCCTTTGAACGCAACCTTTCCACGTGCGAAGTAGTGTGGTGCCACATCCGTGGGGCCTTCGACACGAATAGGTTTTAAAGACCCGTAAATTTCAAGGAATTTTTTTTCTTAAATTCTTTGAGATTTTACAAGTACGCATTTTCTAACAGCACCTGATTCCGAGGCCCAGTGTGCCCAGAATCAATTTCCAAATTTTAGCTCGGGTACGTTCAGTTAACGAACGAGCGGGTATTTCTATATTTTGAACCAGTGATCGGATTTGAAATCGGAGGGAAACGATGGAACCGCAACACCGATAATTTCTTAAGAGGACCTTTACCGAAGGTGCATTTTCTTGGGAGGAGTTGTAAAAAAATGTGGATTAAATAAAAAGTAAAATAAAATTGTGTTACAATTTTTTTTTCCTAAAGTGGTTTTAATCTACATGGGGAAGTTGGGGTGGGACCCAAAAGTTTCTAACTACTCATGTTAGGATATTTTTGAGGTGGGTCCCACACGAGCCCCAACCATTCATATTCCCTAACCCCTTAACTATCTCCCTTTAAGCTTGTTAAAACCCCTTGTAATTAAGTGGGTGACTTCTCCTCTCCCCACCTTCCCCACATTAAATCATGCCAACACACTTAATCAATTAAGAGAGTTATGTGTTTGAATTTTAAAATTTAAATGCATGGCATGAATTAATAAAATAAGGTGAGACTTATTTTATTTTTGGGTTAGCATTGTTGTGTGAAGACTTTGGAAGAGAGCTCTATTATCTCTTGGAAGAACTTCATCCTCCTGCGAATAATGACACCCTTCAACGAAGAATTCCGTCACCACAAGGAGAGACGACGTGCCTTTTCATCTTCTCTCCGTACCTAGTGTGAGGTTCCGTTACTTCCTTGGACGTACGCCAACACTGTCTTCTAAACCTCACCCCGCAATGCCATCTTCCGCATTGCCAGCAAACGACATCGTTTATCAAGGTAGGGGTGTGTTTTGATTGAGAAATGTAAATTTACCTTCCATGTTTTTGTTTCTCATAAAACCACTGGATATTGGACTAATGCGGATGGAACTGGATCAAACTAACACGGTCCGATTCCTCCGCTGTTCTTATTTTTGTATGGTGTTCTCCTACCGTTCATGAGCGGTGAATCAAGTTATGTTTTCAGAGCCAATCGGAGGCCCGAAAACATCGTAAACAGCCTCAGAGCATCAGGGAGACCAAGAAGCGGAAGTTTCGTAGAAATCAGATCATCGGAACGAAGAACGAATTCCCTCAAAGGCATGCTGGCCAGAGGCGTTGTTTCTGGAAAATTCCAGAATACACGGTGTGTACTCCAGAAGCACACACCGTGTAGTAAAAGCGTATTGTGGCTTCCATTTCAGACGTTAGAAAAGTAACACACGACATGTACTTTCCACACTGTTTGTCAGAGGAGGCTTTGATGGACATGGCGTGTATTCAGGGAAAATACATGGGCAGGGAAAACAATACACAGGCAAGTAACACAACATGTGTTCACTTCATAGAAAGGAAGAAGAGGCTTTGTGAGGCTCGGCGTGTAATCTGGGAGATACACGGACACACGCAGAACCACACGACCAAGAGGCACGACGTGTACTTCCTTTACCATGGCAGAAGTGGCTTCGTGAAGACTCGACATGTAATCTGGGAGATACATGGACACGGGCAGAACCACACAGCCAACAGGAAAGGCGTGTACTAACTTCACCATGGCAGAAGCGGCTTCGTGATGACTCGGCGTGTATTCCGGAAATACACGGACACGGGGTGAAGTACACAGGCATGTACTCCACCACACATCCAGGCATGGCCAGTGCACATGGAACCGACCCTAGAGGTTTGGACATAGCGTGTAACAATACTACACACCGTGTACTTACTTATCTACATGACCATACCTGCGACACGGGCCGTATCACATGGGCAATACCCAGTGTCTGATGACACGGTGTGTATCCCTTACCTACACGCCGTGCACTTTAGGGAAATGGCTTGGTTGTCTTGTTCTCCGTGACTTGGGAACGTTTTGCTTGGTTTTTCCCCTATGAAGTGGGATATAACTAAGGGATACAACAACTCTGGTCTTCATGACAGTTGATGTATCGACCCTCTTGGCTCGTGGAGCGGACCCTCCTGGAATCGAGTGTGCTGTGTGCGGGATCCCTAGAGCTGGCTGTGACCATGATGACGATGACGACTGTACTTGGATCCTATGTGGGTTCGGCAGAAAGGATGACTATAATTGGATCCTACATGGGTTTGGCAACGAGGAAGATTGTACTTGGATCCTCCGTGGTTTCAGCAGCGATGACGAATGTACTTGGATCCTATGTGGGTTCAACAACGATGGTTACTGTACTCGGATCCTATGTGGGTTCGGTAGCGACGACTTCAATACTTGGATCCTAGGTGGGTTCGGCAGAGAGGATGATTCCGATATTACATCTTATCATCTCCACCCCTCTTCGTGAGTAGTATACCTATGTGAGCTGAGTCTTTACTTTCAATCATTATCTACTAGGTGATTCTCATGCTTTCCTGTGTGGATTGGGTTGTGTTCTCCTCTGTGGATTGGGTTGTACTTGGGCTCATGAGTTGGAGCCGAACTGGAAATGATGTCTTAGGTATATGTATGAGAATATACCTAAGTAGAGTTGGTTGATACTTCGTGTTTGTATCCTTCCTTTGTGGTTTATCCTTTGTGGTTTCTGGGATACCATCAGGGGTCTCAAGGTCCCTACTTAGTATCGTATACTCACCCCTACACAGGCTATGCCCACACTACATTGTGTTGGTTGCAGACGTCGGACAACGCTGATCGTGGTTGAGGCTTGTGGAGCGGGACGGTACCTGGAGGTGGACTATCAGGCGGGATGTACACAGAGCGGACGGCTGGACCTGAGGAGTTGAGGAGACAATCTGTACCCACCCTTTAGGTAGGATAGCCAGAGGACGACTCGGTGGATGCTGATTTACTTTACTGCTGTTGTACTTTATTTTCAGTTGTACTGTACTTCCAGTTGGGTTTGTATTCTGGCCCATTTACTTTTCAGTACTTACTTTTTTACACAGTTTACTTAGTGTTTACTATAGCTTGCGTACTCTATTGTGTTTCTTTACATATATAAAGGCAATTCCTTCCCATTTATCGAGATTTACACCTTTGGTGCTAGTTTCCAGCCCCTGGCCTATGGAAGGCGGGCTTGGGGTAGTCACGACACGGGCCCCGAGGATGGGTCGTGGAAAATTGGTATCATAGGAGAGGGAAACCAATCACTCATCAGTTGGCTAGCCTCATCCTAGGAGCAGTTGATGTGCGGAGTCCGAGTTTTCCTATTGTGGTGGTTCACTATGCAGACGTTTTTCCTGACGAAATTCCAGGACTACCTCCTTGCAGAGAGGTAGACTTCTATATTGACCTGTACCCCAGGACAACCCCGATATCTACCCCAGTATATCGGATGGATCCCATTGAGCTTAGAGAGCTACGGGTACAACTGGAGGACTTGCAGGGCAAGGGATTCATCCGACCCAGTATTTCACCCTAGGCTTCCCCGATTTTGTTTTCCAAAAAGGTGGATGGAAGCTTGAGATTGTGTGTCGACTACCGTCGCTTGAATCAGGTGACTTTGAAGAACAAGTATCCAATTCTGAGGATTCAAGACCTCTTCGATCAGCTCAAGGGTGCACGATGGTTCTCGAAGATAGACCTCAGGTCAGGCTGTCATCAGCTCAGAGTTCGAGACAAGGATGTTCAGAAGACGGTCTTCAGGTGTCGGTATGGCCACTATGAGTTCTTGGTTATGCCTTTCGGTGTAACAAATGCTCCAGCAGTGTTCATGAGTCTCATTAACAGTATCTTCCAGCCTTACCTCGATCGATTTGTCTTAGTTTTCATCGACGACATTTTGATTTACTTGACTACTGAGGAGGAGCACGCTTACCACTTACGGGTTGTACTGGATACACTCCGAGAGCACTAGATTTATGGTAATATCTTGAAGTATGAGTTCTGGATTTGAGAGGTCCACTTCTTAGGACACGTCATCACTGAGGCGGGAGTTGCGGTGGATCCTGCGAAGATCAAGGCAGTGCTAGCTTGGGAGCCACCCAGGAGCGTGACGGAGGTGCGGAGTTTCCTAGGTATGGATGGGTACTATCAGAGATTTGTGCCAGACTTCTCTATAGTTTTAGTACCACTTTCAGCTTTGATGAAGAAGGGGAAACCCTTCTTGTGGTCAGATAGTTTCAGCAGAGCTTCCAGTAGCTGAGACATAGATTGACTAGTGAACCCATCTTGATGCTACCAGAGGAGGCCGTAGGGTACGTAGTTTACTGCGATGCATCAGGGACCGAACTCAGGTGTGTCCTGATGCAGGAGCAGGCAGTGATCACCTATGGTTCACGACAGTTGAGGCAGCATGAGTAGAACTATGCTACCCATGACCTGAAGTTAGCAGTAGTGGTCTTCACCTTGATGTTGTGGCAACACTATATGATGGGCGAGCACTTTACAGTCTACTATGACCACCAGAGTCTCAGGTACATCTTCTCGTAGAAGGACATGAACCTGAGACAATGACGATGGATCAAGTTCCTCCAGGACTATGACTTTGAGATAGTATATACTCCTGGTAATGGGAACGTAGTAGCTGATGCTCTCAGCAGGAGGTTAGGCATTCAACTACTTGGATAGGTGATAGAGCAGCTAGATACATTGTAGATATCTTTTTTGGATAGAGATGGGGAAACCTTTCTACATTCACTCATAGTCACTCCACCACTACTTCAGTGGGTCAGAGAGGCACAACGTGGGGACGTTGACTGTGAGGCGCGACGTGCTCATATATCCTCAAGGCTGGCACCTGATGGATTTTCTGAAGGAGGAGATCACGTCATCCTTTTCATAGGATATACCATGGTACCCGTTTCATTACAGGGGGAGGTGATGAGAGAGTTTCACACTTCCCCATTGGCGGTACATCCAGAAACAGTGAAGATGTACTAGGATCTCTAGCGACAACACTGGTTTCTGGGTATGAAGAAGGTTGTGGCAGAGTTCGTTTCACGATGCCACACCTGCCAGCAGGTGAAGGCAGAACACCAGGTACCAGCAGGCTTGGTATAACCCTTGGAGGTCCCGGAGTGGAAGTGGGATGGTATATCTATGGATTTCATGACGGTACTTCCACGTACTTCTAGAGCTCACGACTCAATCTAGGTGATCGTGGACCGACTCACCAATTTGGCCCACTTATTATCTATCAGAGAGCATGGCTCAGTGTAGATCTTGGGATGCCTCTACGTTCATGAGATTGTATGGCTTCATGGTGTACCATCGTCTATCATCTCCAATCAAGACACTCACTTTACTTCCCGGCTTTGGAAGGGGTTGCAGGAGGCATTTGGGACACAGCTACGCCTGAGCACCGCCTTTCACCCTCAGAAGGATGACCAGTCGGAGAGGACTATTCAGACTCTCGAGGACATGATCCTTGAATGTGTCCTCGACCTTGGTCACAGCTGGGAGGATCAACTTCCTTTGGTGGAGTTTGCGTACAACAATAGCTACCACTCCACCATCGGGATGGAACCATACGAGGCATTGTACGACCAACCTTGCAGATCTCTTCTGTGTTGGACAGAACCTGGGGAGTCAGCACTTGTAGGATCAGAGATGGTCCAGGCCACGACGGAGAAGGTATAGATCATCCAGGAGTAGATTAGGACTGCCCAGAGCCGACAGAAGTCCTATGCTGACAGGATTCAGAGACCACTAGAGTTCGAGGATGTCGACCACATTTTCTTACGGGTCTCACCTCAAGGTGGAACACAGAGATTTGGCTGGGGCGGCAAGTTATCTCCACGCTTCATCGGACCATTATAGGTTCTCAGTAGGATAAGAAAGGTGGCTTATCGCCTGGATCTTCCACCTCAGTTGCACCGAGTGCACGACGTCTTTCACATATCTCAGCTGAGGAGATACGTACACGACCCGACACATATCATCGACCACGAGGAGCTGGACATCGATGATGGGGTGACTTTTGAGGAGGTCCCGGTGGAGATTGAGGATCGAAAAAAGTGGGTCCTATTTGGACGGTCGATTCCTCTAGTGTGCATTAGGTGGCATCATGGAAACCTCCAGGAGAGCACATGGGAGCAGGAGGCTCAAATGCGTGCACAATACCCTCATTTGTTTCCCTAGTTTATGATGTAGCTTTACGGGGACGTAAATCCATGAGGTGGGAGTAATGTAAAGACCCGTAAATTTCAAGGAAATTTTTTTCCTAAATTCTTTGGGATTTTACGAGTACGAAGTTTCTGACGACACTTGATTCTGAGTCCCGGTGTGCCCGAAATCAATTTCCAAAGTCTAGCTCGGGTACGTTCAGTGAACGAACGAGCGTGTTTTTCTATCTTTTTAACCGGTTCTCAGATTTGAAATCGGAGGGCACAGATGGAACCATAGTGCCAGTAATTTATTAAGAGGACCTTTACCAAAGGTGCGTTTTCTTGGGTGGAGTTGTAAAAAAAATGTAGATTAAATGAAAAGTAAAATAAAATTGTGTTACAATTTTATTTCTTTTCCTAAAGTGGTTTTAATCTACATGGGGAAGTTGGGGTGGGACCCACAAGTTTCTAACTACTCATGTTAGGATATTTGTGAGGTGGGGCCCACATGATCCCCAACCATTCATATTCCCTAACCCCTTAACTTTCTCCCTTTAAGCTTGTTAACCCCCCTTGTAATTAAGTGGGTGACTTCTCCTCTCCACACCTTCCCCACATTTAATCATGCCAACACTCTTAATCAATTAAGAGAGTTATGTGTTTGAATTTTAAAATTTAAATGCATAGCATGAATTAATAAAATATGGTGAGATTATTTTATTTTGGGGTTAGCATTGTTGTGTGAAGACTTTGGAAGAGAGCTCTATTCTCTCTTGGAAGAACTTCATCCTCCCGCGAAGAACGACACCCTTCGACAAAGAACGTCGTCACCACAAGGAGAGACAATGTGCCTTTTCATCTTCTCTCCACATCTAGTGTGAGGCGTTGTTCCTTCCTTGGATGTATGCCTACTCCGTCTTTGAAACCTCACCCAACGATGCCATATTCCGCGTCGCCGGAAAATGACATTTTTTATCGAGGTAGGGGTGTGTTTTGATTGAGTAACGTAGGTTTACCTTCCATTTTGTTGTTTCTCATAAAACCACTTGATATAGGACTAATGTGGAAGGAACCAGACAAAACTAACACGGTCCGATTCCTCCTCCATTCTTGTTGTTGTATGGCGTTCTCCTACCATTCATGAGTGGTGAATCAAGTTATGTTTTTAGAGCCAATCAGAGGCCCAAAAACATCGTAAATGGCCTTAGAGCGTCGGGGCGACCTAGAAGTGAAAGTTTCATAAAAATCATATCATCGGAACGAAGAACAGATGCCCTGGGAGGTGTGCTGGCCAGAGCCATCATTTTTGGAAAATTCTAGAATATACGGCGTGTCCTCTAGAAGCACACACCGTGTAGTAAAAGCGTATTGTGGGTTCCATTTCAGATGTTAGAAAAGTAACACACAACGTGTGACTCTATACACACGGCGTGTACTTTCCACACTATTTTTCAGAGGAGGCTTCAATGGACATGATATGTATTCATGGAAAATACACAGACACGGACAACAATACACGACCAAGTAAAACGGCGTGTATTCACTTCATATAAAGAAAGAAGTGGCTTCATGAGTCTTGAAATGTAATCTGGGAGATACACAGACACGGGCAGAACCACACGGCCAAGAGGCATGTCTTGTACTTCCTTCACCATGGCAGAAGTGGATTCGTGAAGACTCGGTATGTAATCTGGGAGATACATAGACACGGGCAGAACCACATGGCCAAGAGGAACTGCGTGTACTACCTTCACCATGGCAGAAGCGGTTTCGTGATGACTCGGTGTGTATTCTGGAAATACACGGACACAGGGTGGAGTACATAGGCATGTACTCCACCACACGGCCAGGCATGGCCAGTGCACATGGAACCGACCCTAGAGGTTAGGACACGGCGTGTAACCATACTACACGCTGTGTACTTACTTATCTACATGACCAACCCGGCGACACGGGCCGTATCACATGGGCAGTACCCGTTGTTTGATGACACAACGTGTATCGCTTACCTACACGCAGTGCACTTTATGGAAATGTCTTGGTTGTCTTGTTCTCTGTGACTTGGGAACATTTTGATTGGTTTTCCCCCTATGACATGGGATGGAACTATGGGAAACATCAACTCTGGTCTTTGTGAAATTTGATGTTTCTACCCTCTTGGCTCATGGAGCGGACCCTCCTGGAATCGAGCGTGCTGTGTGTGAGAACCCTAGAGCTGGCTGCGACCACAACGACAATGACGACTGTACTTGGATCCTATGTGGGTTCGGCAGTGAGGACGACTGTACTTGGATCCTACGTCAATTCGGTAACGAGGACGAATGTACTTGGATCCTCCGTGGGTTCGACAGTGATGACAACTGTACTTGGATCCTACATGGGTTCGTTAGCGATGGTTACTGTACTTGGATCCTACGTGGGTTCGACAGCGACGACTTCAATACTTGGATCCTCTGTGGGTTTTACAGAGAGGATGATTCAGAGATTACATCTTATCATCTCCACCCCTCTTCGTGAGTAGTATACCTGTGTGAGTTGAGTCTTGAATTTCAATCATTATCTATGATGTGATTGTCATGATTTCCTATGTGGATTGGGTTGTGTTTTCCTGTGTGGATTGGGTTATACTTGAGCTCATGAGTTGGAACCGAATTGGAAATTATGACTTAGGTATGTGTATGGGCTTATACCTAAGTAGAGTTAGTTGATAATTCGTGTTTATATCCTTCCTTTGTGGTTTATCCTTTGTTGATTCTGGGAGACCTTCGGGGGTCTCGGGGTCCCTACTAATTATCATATACTAACCCCTACATGGGCCATTCCCGCGCTACATTGTGTTGGTTACAGACGTCGGACATCGCTGATCGTGGTTGATGCTTGTGGAGCGGGACGGTACCCAGAGGTGGACTATTAGGCGGGACATACACGGAGCGGACGATCGGACCCAAGGAGCCGAGGAGACCATATGTACCCACCCTTCAGCTGGGATAGCCAGAAGACGACTCAGTAGATGCTGATTTACTTTACTGTTGGTGTACTTTCTTTTCAGTTGTACGGTACTTCTAGTTGGGTTTGTATTCTGGCCCATTTACTTTTTAGCACTTACTTTTGTACACAGTTTACTTAGTGTTTACTACAGCTTGCGTACTCTGTTGTGTTTATTTACTTATATAAAGGCAATGCCTTCCCATTTATCGGGATTTACGACTTTGGTGCTAGTCTCCAGCCTCTGGACTATGGAAGGCGGGCTTGGGGTAGTCATGGAATGGGCCCTGAGTATGGGTCATGACATAGGTGGTCGGGTCCGCCCACCGCCGACATAGAGGTTAGCAGCTCCTACCACACTGCCGCACCACCACGACCCTATCTAACCGCATCGTTCCTTCCGATGCACCGCCACAAGTCCACGGATTCCACAGTGGGCCACCTCCATCGGTTCCAATGCACCGATGAGTTCTTCCACGGACCACTAGGTTCACTCTAGTGGTCTGTTCTTCACTTCGTCTACACCTTCAACCACCATGGTGTACTACCTTCCCTACTAAGGCCTTTAAACTGCTTCTCCATCAACTTGGTGGTTCGATCATGAAGAACGCACAAGGCAGAGGGGCTATGGCCTTGTTCATGTCATCCCTCACCCTCCACATTATATTTTTAAACCTGAAGAGGTTTGGGATTGCAATTATATCATATAATAACCAATACCAATGAAAAATCTAATAAAAACACCCTCCCACAAGAATAGACAATCCATGGATCAACCTGTTTGTGGGTTGATCCACGTTCAGTGTTTTTAGAATGAAGAACAGGGAAAATTCAAGCACAAAGAAAACCCCTACTTGAGTAACTCGTTCATTGGAAATGATCTGTTTGAAGGGTGGAAGAAGAACACATCCTCCATTCATCACTCCACAGTTCGTTTTTTAGAGGTCATTGGTGTTCATCATCGTCACCCACCAGAGCATTAGTGCATAACCAAGCTTGTGCCAATAATCTTGTATGTTTGCTCAACCATTAAAGGATGAAACACAAAACATCATTTCAGTTATGTTCTGTTACAAAGTCATTACACTGTTTTATTTATGAAACATAATTTTTGGTTTCATTCCATTATACATCATTTCACTGCAATGGTTTGAAAATTTAGAAAAATAAAATAAAATATGTTTATTTTATTTTTAACTTTTACTTTAAAAATATTGAAAAATAACTTTTTCCCTCAACCCATTCTGTTCGACTTTAGGTTTATTATAGGTGAATCCCTCCATTCTAAGTTCAACAGTGCCCATAGATTTTTGTGTTGAGCACTGGTTTAGAAGTTAGAAAAATATTCTCACACATTTATTTAAATGAACTAAAAAAAGTTCAAAATTTTATTACGGGATCACTGGGCCTTGAAATCACATGCTGTCAGAGTGTATCATCTTGAAATAATTCCATATAATTAAGAACATTATACAGAATTTTTGAGACATTATATTACCCCTATATTTAGGGATTTACGTCCCCATAAGCCAAAAGAAAGCTAAACGAACAAATGTGGGTACTGAGCATGAATCCAATCCTCCTGCTCTCATGTTCTCTCTTGGATATTATCTTGATTCCACCAAATTCTCACCATAGGAATCGACCATTCATGAAGGACTCACTACTATCGTTCCTCTATCTCGATGGGGAACTCTAAAAACGTCGCCCCATCGTTAATGTCCAGCTCGCCCTAGTCGATGATGTGTGATGGATCGTGCACGTAACTCCCCACCTATGATACATTAAAACATTTTGAACTAGGGGAATTTGTAGGGGGATATCTAGGAAGTACGCCACCTTGGAAACTCTTCTATGAATCTGGAAAGGTCTGATGAACCTCAAAGAAAACTTACCGCCCTGGCCAAATCTCTACAATCCCTGTTAGGGTGAGACCGGAAGGAACACATGGTCACCCTCATCGAAATCCAAGGGTATCTATGTCCTATTAAAATAAGATTTTTGACTGATCTGTGTAGTACTCATCTGCTCCTAGATGATTTGAAACTTCTCAGTGGTATCTCGTACCAACTCTGGACCCATGAGTGCTGACTCCCCTAGGTCTGTCCACTAAATTGGTGATCTACAAGGCTACCTATAAAAAGGATCAAATAGTTCCATGCCAATGGTGGAGTGGTAGCTATTTATGTATAAAAACTACACTAGTGGTAGGTGGTCCTACCAATGACGACCAAAATCAAGGGAGTAATAACGAATCACGTTTTTTAAGGTTTTTTTGGTCCACTCTGTCTGACCATATGTCTGTGGGTGAAAGGCTGTGCTCAAGTGGAGCTAAATCCTGTATGCCACCTGTAATCCCTTCCATAGATGGGATGTGAAGCGAGTTTCATGGTCTGAGATGATTGTCGAAGGAACCCCATGGTGCCACACTATCTCCTGGATATAGAGGCGTCATAATCCCTCTACTGATCCCTTCTCCCAGAGGGGTAGGAAGTGAGCCAACTTGGTGAGTTATTCAATGATCACCCAGATAGAATCATGGTCCTTAGACTTGCATAGTAATCCTATCATGAAGTCTATAAAGATACCATCCCACTTTCACTTCAGTACCTCAAGTGGCTATGCCAAGCCTATTGAAACCTAATACTCAGCCCTCACTTGCTGACAAGTGAGGCTTCTAGAAACGAAATCGGCCACCTCTTTCTTTATCCCTAGACACCAGTACTAACATCGATGGTCCTGGTACATCTTCACCACACTTGGATGTACTACCAAATGGGACGTATGGAACTCTCTTATAACCTTCTCCCACAACGTCACTAGTACTATGGTGCGCCCTCTAAAAAGGATGACATGCTCCCCACCTATCTAAAATCTATCAGGAGCCTATCCTGAGGACAAATGAGTACGTCTGGCCTTACAATCAAAATTCAAAATCTATGCCTCTATAACTCATTGTAAGAGTGGGGGAGTAAAAATCATTTAATGGAGGTAAACTGATCCATCACCTTCTATGAAGGATATTTTCATCGTTACTAGCTGCTTCACCGCCTCACTCAGTAGGTACAAATTAGATCTCCTGCTGAGTGCATCTTCCACCACGCTCCCATTCCTAAGAGTATAGGCTATCTCGAAGTCATAGTCCTATAGGAACTCTAGCCATCACCAATGTATCATGTTTATGTGTTTTTGGTAGAAGTTATAACTGATACTCTTATGGTTGGAGTAAATGGTAAATCGTTCACCCATCAAGTAGTGCCACCACATCTTCAGAGAAAATACCACTGCTGCTAACTCCAGGTCATGGGTCATGTGGTTATGCTCAAGCTGCCTTAACTACCATAAACCCTAGGTGATCACTTCTCGCTCCTACATTAGGACACAACCGAGTAAGGTCCCCTATGCATCTTAGAAAAATACATACCCAATTACCTCCTCTGGTAGTCTCAATATGGGGGCCCTTGTCAGTCTCCACCTCAGCTCTTAGATACTCTTCTGGAACTTCTACATCCACATGAAGGGATATCCCTTGTTTTTCAAAGCTGATAAGGGTACCGATTCTCTAGAAAAGTCAGGCACGAACCTTTGGTATTATCCAGCCAACCCCAAGAAACTATGAACCTCAATCACGCTTCTGGGTGGCTCCCAAGAAAGAACTACCTCTACCTTCATTGGATCCACTACAACTAAAGCCTCTGAGATGAAGTTTTCTAGAAAGTGGATCTCTCAGATCCAGAACTGGCACTTCGAGAGCTTCCCATAAAGCTGGTGCTCTCAGAGTGTATCTAAGACTATCCGCAGGTGTGTATCATGATCCTCCTCTGATTCTAAGTACACCAAGATGTCATCAATGAATACCAACACAAAACGATTAAGGTAAGGTTGGAAGATCCTATTCCTGAGTCCCATGAACACTACTAGGGCATTAGTCATGCTGAAGGGAATCACCAAGAACATGTAGTGGCCATACCGGCATCTAAAAACTATATTTGGTACATCCCCATCCCATACCTGAAGTTGGTGATATCCTAACCTGAGGGAAATCATAAATAACCACCTCACTCCCTTAAGCTGGTTGAAGAGGACATAAATTCTTGACAATGGATATTTTTTATTCACATTCACCTAGTTCAGGCACCGGAAGTCCACAGATAACCTCAAGCTCCATTCTTCCTTCTTGGAAGACAACACTGGGGATTTCCATGGAAAAATGATGGTTCTTAAGAAACCCTTTTGCTGCATGTCCTTTAGTTGTAACCATAACTCACAACATTATATATGAGCCATCCGATATGTGAGTGTATATATCGGTTCCATCATGGTGTACATGTCGATGTCGAAGTCTACCTCCCTGTGAGGAGGTAGTCCCAAAACATCCTCAAGAAAGACTTTCTCATACACATCTACCACTATAGGAAATTTTGAACTCCTATCATCCACTACACTGAGGGTGAGGATTGCCAAATGATGAGTGATTAGATGAACCCTCCTTTGAGAAAGTCCATACAATGCTACAAAAGTACACTTCTTACCGGGGAAGGAAAACCTGGTCTCATCCTCGCGGACACACCACACCTTGCAACTAATACAGTCAATTTGAGAATGGACTAGAGATAACCAATCCATACCCAAAATGATGTTGTAATTCCTCAACACCGCTATTGGGAGATCCCAACCAAATCTCTCACCTCCTAGAGTAAGCTCACACTATTGGCACTAGTGTTTAATCATCGAATCTCCTCCCGTAAGAGTATCCAATCATAAGAATTGAACCAATAGATCCATTAGAATCTCTAAGCTTTGAACAAGGGATGTGGAAAGGGAAGAGTGACCAGAACCTATGTCTATAAGAAATACAACCAAGGTTTGGAAGATATAGATTGTACCTCCAATCATATATGGAGTGGTGTGGTTGTAGGCCTCTATCACCTGAGGTTATCCTTGCCCCTGTCCACTGGATCCCTAAGCCCATGGTGGACCACCTGGGGGTGGTGGCTGTAGCACCTCGAACCGTCATCCACTGCCTACCGCTAAACCTACTCCCCTGCCATGTCCTCTACCCTGAGAACCACCCTGCTCGAAACTCTACCACTACCTTGACGATCCTTCAATCAGCTTCTTCTCATCAGTGCAGCTTTTTGGGAAATCACGATCCATGTGTCCTTGCTTGCTACAATAGTATCACGCCCTACTCCTCTACTAACCCTTGCCACCTTGGTGTCCTCCCACCATCGATCATGTGTCCTGGGGTCACCCTATGGATGGTCTGGCCTACTTAGACATCTACGCCATCTTTCGGCTGCCCGCTATAGATGACTCGGCCACCTGTCACCCGATGGTAGCTCCCACTGTTGGTTCCTTCTCTGTGAGGAATCTACATACTAGTAGAGATCACTCTAACACTCCCTCTTGAGTTGGGATACTGAGGGAAATCATCAACGCCCTGATCTCCCATCGGAGCCCCTACTCAAAGGTTCAAGTCCTTAAGAAAGGGTCTCATACCATATCCTTAGAGTAGCAGGAGAGGACTGTAAACCTTGTAGAGTACTCAGCCACTGACATTCTACCTTGTTGTAGATGAAGAAACTCCTGTATGTGCACTAGGAACAAGGTCATGGAGAAGAACTCCTCTTGGAAAAATTCACTTGAAGTTATCCCAAGAGTGGTTTGCCTCATCCTGAGTTTGAATCGTAAAACTCCACCATCTCCCTACCAAGCCCTGAATAAGGCTCGAGGATAAAATTTCCATCTGATCAAGCAGTGTCCTCACTAAGCGGAAGACCAGCGTCCCCACCTCCAACTAGTCCTTAGAAGCCTGAGGGTTTGTCTCTCCCCTGAACCTAGGATGTCTCTATCTCTGGAACTCATGCAAGGTACTGAGCTTGTGTTCATCCTCTACTGGTAACACTGATAGTAACTACTAATAAACGGGTGGTGGAAACGTCGGAGAACCACCCAGAGGGGCCATATATAGAACTGGCCCCTGAACCAATGCCTCATCACTAGGATGGTTGTCCTCATTATCATGCACCAGAATCCTAGCTAGCTGCCTGTGTGGAGGCATCCTTAAATTGATCAAGATTTACCACAATCAATAGATTATACCTGGTGAGATGAGTCTAATTCAAGAAGAACAAGAGGAAACACTCAATTCTTATATGATGCATGCAAACAATGTTTTTATGTATAGAGCCGAAACGCATAATTCAAGGTCCAGGTGTATGGATACGTCAGCTGCCACACCAACACTAGACTCCCTAAATATAAAAGTTGATCTCAAAACATTTAACACTATTTTACAAAAAAAATGACTCCCAGTCTTTGAGGGAGAACCTACCACCTTGGATACCACTTTGTCACGACCTGTCCCTCGGGGCCCATTCCGTGACTCCCCCAATCCTTCCACCCAAAGTCTAGGGGTGGGTGACTAGCACCGAAGGCATCAACCTTCAAGTGGGAGGCATTTTCTTGAGTACTTGTACACACACACACAATATGATCCCAAGAAAACATGGAAAGATAACATGAATGATACTAAACAGTCACTGAGAGTAAAAGTACAACTGAAAGTAAATGGGCTAAAATACAATCCCAACAAAAAAACTGCAATAAGAGTAGGTATGAGATCGATGTAAAGCCATCCGATGAAAACCCCACTTAATGGGAATGTATAGGGTAGCTGTTCAAAGCTATTGTAGCACGTCATGCCTGCATGATCTCACTAGGCACCACTTAGTCCTCAGCCACCGAGTCCTCCACAAATTCGTCAGTCATCTGCACCAGACACAATACATGCAGGAAAAGCTTGTATAAAGGTGAGTAAAAAAATAATCATTAAGGACCCCAAACAAACAAGGAATAGACAAAAAGAAATCTAAAATCAAACTATGAATCATGATAGCAGATAATGATCATGAAGCAAGACAACTCACACATGTATAATCTAAAGTATGGAAAATAAGACTATCAGTCGTAACATTGAACACCTTGAACTATTGAGGTAAGTTTCCAAGATGAGTGTTGTGGGTCTACTGGGTCACACAAAGCCACTTGTAGCTGATCCACATAGGGTTTCTTGGAGCTTATCCACACAGGGCCACTAAGAGATGATTTACACAGGGTTGCTTTGAGCTGATCCACATTGGGTCGTAAGGAGATGATCCACAGAGGGTTGCTAGACGCTGATCCACATAGGGTTACTAGGAGATGATCCACACAGGGTCTCTAGGAGATAATATACATAGGGTTGCTGGGAGATGATCCACATAGGGTCTCTAGTCTTCGGGTCTCAGCCAACCGCATGATTTCTGCACAAAGCGCACTAGATTCATGAATAATATACTCCTCAATACAATCTTCATATTTCAAATTCCATGAAAGTTTCCTTAGATAATTCAAAAAGACACTCCTCATCATGAGGGATCCAACGCTATAAATGGCTCATTAATCAGACACCCAATTTGAAAGATATGGCCAATTCTTTGAAGAGGGGCCGGTCGGGTCCGGGTCTGGTCTGACCTGACCCAACCTGATTCGGTGTCCACTAACCCATACCAGTTATGAACCGACCCATATTCGTCCTATCTTGAATCTGACCTAGCCCGACCCGTGGGCCGCAGACCCGTTGGCTGCGGTTCTGGCTCGACCCACTAGGGCATACCGCACCCTGACCAGTCTGCTAAGGGCAGGTCGGCTCCTACCTGGCCAGGACGTGGCCATAATCTACGTTCGACCTCCATCCCCACAGGTCATCCATGGGGCCACCTCGTCTACCATTTTCCTTTGACCACAACCTTGCCGTGTGAAACATGATGCTTTGTCGCATCAATGGTGCCTCCAACACGGCCAAGTGGACGCATCTGCCTGCCGCCAGCCATCAGAAAAGAGGTCGGAGGCTCCTACCACACCACCACAACCCGAGTTGTCTATGGTGTTCCTTCCGATGCGTTGTTGTGATGCACCACCACCTGCCTGTGATGACCGATGCGGGCCACCGTTGGCGCACTAGTGGGTTCTTCCACTTACCACCGGGTCCACTCCAATTTGCCGTTATTCATGTCGTTTATGCCTTATACCTCTATGGGGTACCACATTCCCTATTATGGACTTAAAACTTCTTTGACGTCGACTTGTAGGTTCGGTCATGAAGAAATCCCAAGGCGTAGGGGCTCAAGCCTTGTTCATGTCAGCCCACACCCTCCACATTGGGGTTTTAAACATGGGGAGGTTTGGAATTATAATTCTATCAGATAATAACCAATATCTATGAAAACACCAAGAAAAAAACCCTCCCTCAAAGACACATGATATGAAGATGAACCTATTCATGGGTTGATTCATATTTGTTGTTATTAGAATGAAGAATAGGAAAAACTCAGTCACAAAGAAAACCCATACCTGAGTAACTTGTTCATTAGTGATGATCCGTTCAAAGGGTGGAATCTAAAGGCGTCTGCCATTCGTCACTCCCTGATCCATTGTTTGGTTGTCATTGGTGTTCATCATCGTCAACCACCAGATCTTCAGGACAAAACTAGGATTATGCCAATAATCCTGCATTGTTTGCTCGATCATTAAAGGACAAAACATGAAACAATGTTTCAATTACATTTTTTAGGAAGTTGTTACACTATTTCATTTATAAAACAATTTTTTCAGTTTCATTCCTTTATATATTGATTCTCTGCAATGATTTGAAATTTTAGAAAAATAAAATAAAACAAGTTTATTTTATTTTTAACTTTTTCTTTAAAAATACCAAAAAATAACTTTTTCCCTCGACCCGTGTTGGTCGAGGTTAGGTCCATTAATAAAGAATCCTGCAATTCTGGATTCAATAGTTCTCTCAAATTTTTTATCTGAGCACCGATTTAAAATTTAGAAAAACTCTCTCCCACGTTTATTAAAAAGATCTAAAAAATGTTCAAAATTCTATTCGAGATCACCAGACCTCAGAATCACGTTCCGTTAGAGAATCTGGTCTCAAAAGAAATCCATATAATTTTAAAAGAAATTTCACAGAATTTCTAGTACATTAAAATGTCTCTAGAAACTTGTAAGATATATAGTTGTATAAGGATGCATATTTGGAACAAATGCCTGAGAATCAAAATATATGCCTATTACAAAGTAAAATTTGAGTATTATAGTCTGACCCATAAAAGTGAGTTAGAAATTACATCTTGAGGGATACCATTAGATTTTTTTCATTATTGAACAATAATTAAAATTATAATGATTCAATTAATTTAGAGGGGATGCAACACATCAAGATTTTAGTATTAATTTACCTTTAAATAAATATTATTTTGAATAACTTATTCCACATGCATCACCAAACTAAAAAAACCAGGTAAAATTTTATTGAGATAAAATATTATAATGCAAGATAATCATTAATACACAATGAGAATGAAATAACATAACAAAAAGGCAGTATTTAATTGAGAGATGTTATTATAAAAAATTATATTTATTTTTGTATGAATTACATATTATTATATGATGTATTTATAAAATTCAAAGAACTATTTTAATATCTATGGGTAAATAGAATTAAATTTAAACAATTACTCTTAATGGTATTTGGTGAAGATTATTTATTAATAAATTAATATTTAAAAAACTATTTTTCTAAAAGTGTTGTGTATTTTTAATTAATCTTGACTAAATAATTATTTTAATGAAAATTATTGATATTATTTATAATAAAATAAAATAACAGCATTCCTATAGTTATTATGACGAAATTAATAAAAATAAATTTATTTTATGCTCTAAAATAAGTTTTTACTAAAAATATCCTTTTTTATTATCCACAAATATTTTAGGAAACTAAATATATTATGATTAAATTTTGATAAAATATATTTTAGAGATGATTAATATGTGAAAAAAAATTAAATTTGTAATTGATAGGAAATATGAATAAGAACATTTTATATTTGAAAAATTCATTTTCATATAATATAGTTTTTCATTATATTTTATATTTCAATTTTAAAGTAAAATTACTGAATTTTATAATTTAAATTTATAAAAGTAACTTAATTTTGGGATTAATCATGATAAAATTAAATTTGGATGATTTTTTGGGGTTTTTTATGAAAAGATCTTTTTTAGGTGAATAGTGGAAAATACCTTCCTTACCAATACCATAGATTTTAGGAGTTTATCCTAATGTAAACATTATATAAGAAATTTTAAAACATTTTCCTCAACTAAAAGTGTATTTTGGGAGTAAAATTATGTATTAAAAAACTAGTTTGAATTTAGATAAACTTATGTTTAATATTTTTGGAACTCAAGTAACATTTTATTCCAATAAAGTTGTTTTGGTATTTTATTTTAATTAAATGTTCACATTGTGGATTATTGGTTTGAGATTGATTTTAAATAGAAAAAATTTATATTTTAGTATTGAACCAATTAAAATTATCAATATCAACAACATTGATAAATTTATCCTAAACATAAATTTTATGATTAAAAATACACATTTTCTAAAAACCTATTTTTACCCATTATGTATACCAATATTAAACTTATTTTATATCACCATTGAAAATTATATTTTTTAAAATTACTTTCATATTTTAAATAATCATGTTTAAATTTTTTAATAAGTCCAACTTTAATTTTAGTCATTATTTTTTAATTACCAAGGTTAGATTATGAGTTACCTTGGTTAAAATAAAGCGTGGTAAAAGATAAAACTAAAGATAAAGAGACTAAAATTACTAAAAAATTATTTAAAAATTTGTGGGTAAGGGTTTTATAAACCCAATAATCATTAAACCTACATTATTTTTAAAATTTGGACTCACATTCCTTGAATAATGACTTGTCCTATTAAATTTTTACAAAAATAGAACTCCCCTTATGAAGTGATTTAGATATAATATCATTATTTAAGAGATATAATAACCTTATTTAAGTTTTATTAATGTGATAAATCATAATTTTTATTGGTTATGATAAGAAGAAAATTGGTATGAATCTATTAATTATAAAGAAGAAATCATTTTTCAACTTGGTATGCTCATTTGAAATGGTTAAATTTATAATGGTTACTTATTATTAATATTATTAATTTGATGCATGATTTATATTTATATAATATTAATTATTTCATAAATATAATATTTATTCAATAAAATAATTTTTAGAATAATCCAAGTAGGTTGGTGATGAAAAATGAAATACAATATTTCATGGAGGGGGTAGTCTACACGTATGCATGGATAATGCATTGATTTTCCATAGAATGGGAGAAATTTAGAAGAAATTTTATCCTTTTAGTACATTAAAATTTTTATAAATATAATATTTATTCATTAAATACTATTTTATAACCATCCATATAAAGTGGTTATGAAAAATAAAATACATCACTTCATAGAGGCGGTATCTCACATGTACGTGCGAACAACATTCTAATTTTTCTAAAGGGAAAGGGTAAATAATTGTTATAACACTAACGTAAAAAAATTTCTATATAATAATAATATTTACTATATTATATCATAATGGGTGACATATATTTTTAGGATAAAGTCAAATTATAAAAAAATTAGAAGTGTCACACTCATTCATTGATTATTACATATTCTTGTTTGGGTCGGTTTAACCACGTACATGAAAAACCATATACATTTCCATCATAGATGAATGTGGAAATTAAATTAATGTTAATATTATAGATTAATGAGTGAATATTTTTTTCCTATAAATTAAATATTAATATTTAAACTTTTTATTAATATAACACCTTTTATTTGTTAAAATTACTAAAACAAGCTCGTCACCAATTTCATCTTAAAAAATCATAATTGAAACTATCCTGGAATGAAATTATAAATTTATAAATAATTACAAGGAGTATATTATAGTTAAATATATAATATTTTATTTATGAAATTGGTATCAATGAATGGGTATCAATGTAGAAATTTAAATTTTTTTTTAAAAAAATCCAAATCACTATCATCCAATGATTAAAAACTATAAATGAAAAATAAACATAAAAAATGATTATAATTTAATATTATAAAGAGTGAAATATATTAACAAGGTTCTTAATTAAGTTATTTAGATAGTTATGTTTATTATACATGAGGTTCAATCACATTCATGGAAGTATAGAGTAAAATTAAGTGTTTTCATCTCAATTTCCATTCATTGAGGTACGTTTTTATGTCGTGAAACTATTATTATTTTATATAGTGTAATTATTTTCTATTTGTATGTTATTATTATTATTATTTAGTTTATATTATTTAAAATTATTTTCCAGAATCCCTACTTTCAAGTCATTAGATTGAATTGTTACCAAATTTATAGTGGTTTCTCATTGCAAAATTTTCTTATTTGGGACATGATTTGTATTATCCACCTAATTTATTTTATATGGTATATATAATTCCTATTTGAAACATTATATCATTATTATCTATTTATTCATGATATTTACTGTTTTATTTTATGTTCACTCTTTCAAGTTATTTTTATTTTAATTTTAAAAAACCCATAATGGGTTTTTCTAACTCAACTTCTTTTCTTTGAGTTATAAGGTTTATTCTTAAACCCCACTCTTCAAATTATTTTTTTTAAATTTAATATTTAACATGATAATAACTCTACTATATCTATGTAAAATTAATATTTTAATTCAAAACCTTTTCCTTTGTAAAGTTCTTCCGTATAAAATCACAATGTCATTAAGAATAATTATTATCCTCTTTAATAGATATTTTCCCTCCATGTCCATATTATTTCATTCCACTAATGTTTTAATTTATTATTTTGAAACCTAAATATGTTTTATCTAATATTGACTTTATATTTATCTTTATTTAATTTTAAAAGGAAGTTATATTTCACTTATTAAAATGTAGGTTTCAACAAAGGTATTTTAAAATATTAATGGTTTATCATTTCACGATCAACAATTTTATCTTGAACTAAACATTTTTTGACTTAACCATTATTTACTTTCAAGGATAATTTTTCTGGATTTCTTTTAAATTTTTATTTTATAATTTTTTTCATGTTCCCTTCTTTAAAATTATTTTTAAATGTTGATCATAACTTCATCTTCTTAAAATAACATTATGATTTTTTTCTAAAATATATTTCATGGGTATTAATCCATTTTAACCATTATATTCAAAATATGTATCTTCTCTGGAGTAATGTTTCGTGATTATCCCTCTAAATTCCCATGTAAAATACTCCTTTTGGGTGATTGAACTTTTTATTTCAATGAATCTACTTCTTGAATTCATTTTATTTGAAAACGTTTTGAATTGTTATGAAATCCATTTTATTTCCATGAGTTTTTATAATATGATATATGATTGATTTCTATATGGAACACACACACACACATATATATATATGAATATTGATGGCTAGGGTACTATATCACCCTTCAATGCAATAGTTAATGTTTTATATCACTTGAGATAAAAATGGGCTATGAGTTATGATACTTGAGTCACTAATGGGCCATGAGTTATGACGATTGAGTCACTAATGGAGCATGAGTTATGATGGTCAAATTCATTAATGGGTCACAAGAGGTGATTACCATGCCATGATATAATGAGGTACAAGATATTGATGCCTAACCCACTATTTAATATTTTTATATTACCATGTTTATTCCATAGTTCCTTGCAATTCTATATTTCAATGACATGCCACATTTTTATGTCCAATTCCTATGATTATTCTCCATGGATGGTGTTTATTATTTGATGTTTCTTCACTATAATTCCCTAAAATATATATGTTCATTTGAGATAACATGTCCTTATTTCAGGACTTATGGATATATCTCATTGTTCCATGTTTTTGATAATTATACATTACTCCCATGCCCATTTTTTCTGACATTCTTATTATCCAACCCTTGACAAAATTTTGATAAGTTTTAATGTTACTAAGAATTTGAGCTCAACCCTTTCTTATGATTAAATTTCCTAGGTTATTAAGATGAGTATAACTTATGAGATTTCTATAAGGGGGACTAGTGTGGTTTGATTATGGAGAAATGTTCACAAGTGTTTTAAAGTAAGTTTCTTATGTATCTCATCCTCAAAGACACTAATCCAAACATTCTCGGTATTATTAGATTATTAAGAGTTAAAATATTTAACTTATGAAAATAATGTAAAATAAATATATGAAGTGCTTGGTTAATATCCCTTTGTATCAAATATGGTATGTAAATAACGTGTTTTTAGAATCAGTCCCAAGAGTGTGGGTCTGGAGAGTCTCAGTTGGTATCAGGATAGGGTTTAGTTATTTTTAGGGATTAGTTTAGTTATTTTTGAAGATTATATTAGTTATTTTGGTGATTAGGAATCAATAACATTAGTGAAAACAATAAGGATAAGTATAAGTATAAAACTTCTTCCATATGTTTTGGTCAAGTAGACATTTTTTGATTTTAAAGAAATGAAATCCTTTTCTAGATACAAAGAAGTGGATGTAGGCTCTAGCACAAATACACCTAGGGGTAATAACCCTAAAATGTTTGGCTTGGTATTAAATCGGTCTCTAACCTGTGAATGATAAAGATTCATAACTATAAACCTGGTTTTACACTCTTGAGGGATGTGATTTGGATTCTTTACTTTATTTATACAAACCATATATTAGCTCTAAATAATGAACCCATGACTTGGAGAAACATTAACATATTAAGGTGAAAGGGAAAACAATTACCAAAATGATTTTAAGGTAAATGGGTGTGTTGAATATAAATTTCAAGCATTATATGAAACTCTTAAAATTTTCACATAACTAGTTGCATTGAAAATGTAATGTCAAATACCATAAGTTCTATAGACACTGGATCCATCCTCCTTCTACAATGGTATACATTTTGTGAAACTCTAATTATAAAAAATAGAGGCTACCATAGTGTTGATCCCTTAACATTCATGATCTAATGTTTTTCATGAGCTAAAATGATTATAAATAGAACCACACCCTCTATTTTTTGGGATGGACCTCTAAAAGTCAAAAGGTCACATTCTCAACTCATGAAACTCATACTTCCATGATTTCACAAAACTAGAGATATACATGGGTCACTATAGGTGATAAACTTATGAAACATACCTCACTAATGTTCAAATTTACATCGAATTATGTTAGATTTGACTTTGAATAACATTACTCAATGATGGGTACATTATAAAAAAATATCATATTATCGATGGTTTTTTAGTGGGGATTATACACAACCCCCTAAAAATTAATTTTATATTTAAATTAGAGGGGATTATATAAAACCCCCATTAATAATAAAATTTATAGGTGGTTCACAACCAGTTTTAAATTTTTAATAATCCTTTTAATATTTGGTTGGATTTTAGAGGCAGTTATGTCAAAACCACAACAAATTTAATAATTACTGGCTCTATATGTTCGGTTGGATTTTAAATGTACTATATATATATAATATTCTTTTGGATTTTATAGGATATATATATGTATATATTTAAATGTAATATATATATATATTTTTAAAATGAAATAGAGGGGGTTCATGAACCGCTATGAATCCCTTAGATTAGAGGGGGTTGTGAACCCCTCTAATTTAAGAAACTAGACAGAGTGTTAACCCCCTCTAATCAATGACATTAAAGGGGGTTTTGAACCCCATATAATTAAAGAAATTAGAGGGGGTTTTGAACCCCCACTAACTTATTAAATTGTAGTGGATCATGAACCACCATTAATCCCTTTCATTAGAGGGGGTTTTAGTCCCCTCTATATTTTTAAAAATAAATCTCATATAAATTCAAATTTTATAATATTTGTGTGTGTATGAACATGTGTGTGTATATATATACACTACATAAACACATTATATAAATGCATTAAAATACATTATAAACATATATATAAATATATAAAGACATTTTATAAATACTTAAAATAAATACTTATACATATAAGAAAAAATGTTTGTATATATAAATATTGGTAATATAAATGTAATGGTAAATATATTTATTCAAATATATAAAATTTATATAAGTTTTTATAAATACTATAAATTTATATTATGATTTATATTATACATATCTTATATTAAATAAATTTTTATTGTATATTTATGTATAAATACTTTTATATTATATTATGTATACAAAAATATATAATATATAAAAAATTAAATATAAACATAAATATATATAATATAATTATATTATATATGTTATATTATAAATATTTTAATATATATGAATTTATACATATTATACAATTATTTTATAAATAATATTGTATACCATATTAATTACAAATTAACCAATTAAAAATATATATCATTTTATTATATTATATATTTCCAATTATATGAATGTATTTAATTTATTGTGTGTGTATATGTGTGTGTATACATGATATAATATAGATGTATATAATTACAGTCATAAATATATAATATAAATGTATTTAATATAATATATGTGTAATATAAATCACAAAATATTTAATTTTAAAGTATTTATAAAACCATGATATAATTTTTATAGTTTAAAAAATATGTGTAATAATAATAATAATAATAATAATAAATATTATTGTTACACACAAACAAATATATATATATATATATTATATATTATATATATTATATCTTTATATATTACATAAATATATAAATACGTGCACAAAAATATAAATGTATTTATAAATATACAAATAAATATATATTTATATATGTAAATATAATTATTTATATATATTATATATACACAGAGGTAATATATATATATATATATATTACACACAAATATATTATATATTATAAAATATATCGGTACCTAATATATTATATATTTATTATAATCAAATATATATATTATAAATTATACACAAATATATTATTTATACACAAATATATTATATATACACAAATATATTATATTATTTATATCTCCATACAAATATATATATATATATATATATAATTTAATATATATGTATCTAAGTAAATATAATTTATTGTATATAATAAATATAAAAGTAATCAACATAGGAGTTATGGCATGCACAATCCTTATCGCAACTGTGGGTTAAAATCCCAATAGAGGGATTTTTTCACCTGAGTGTGAGGGTGGGGGGGGGGGTGCTGCGTTGGGGGGTGTCCATCCATTCTTAGGGGGGGGGGGGGTTAGGACTCATATACAAAGGGGTTTACTGGTGTGAGGGGGGGTGTTGGGGCCTGTTGACAGAGGGGTGTGTCTGGGGGCGTCGATGTGATTTTCATACTGGGGGAGTATCTGGGCCTATAGAAAAAGTGGGCTGTTGGGGGGGGGGGTGTCCTAAGGAGTATGGGGGTGTCGGGGTGGGTTGTCCTAGGGTTCCTGGGGGGTTTCTCTAGTTGTCGGGGAGGGTCTGGGGTGTCTGAGGGGTCAGGAAAGGTTATCTGGGGGGGGGGGGGGGGGTGTAAAATAAGGTAAGTTTAGGGGTGGTTCTAACTACCCCTAAATTTATGTTTGAATTATGGCTGGTTAAAACCATCCTTTCCCAAATGGCCCTAAGGCTTTCTTTTTTTAATTGATTTTTGATAACCCCCCTTTCAAGGAATGAGGGGAACCCTTACATGGCCCATAGGCTTAGAGATTATATGACCTGTAGGTCTTAGGAAATATACAGACTATACTTGGAACTCCTCCTCCCTAGCTTCTTCATCGTGATATCATCTCTCCACCTTCAGATGGAATGTTCAGCTAGGCTTCCCATGTATGCACAGGCTAGTCTTGATGGTAATGCCATACCCTCTCTTTCTGAAAGATTCGCTTAGATTCTACTCTGGTGAATGTGCCTTCTCTGAATCCCCATATAGAGTCTGCTCCTTATAGATTCTGTCTGGCCATTTAAGCACAATTTCAGGTGACCCGAATGCCTTGAGGTGGCCCAAAGGCCATGAGGTGGCCCGAAATCCTTACTGGCCCGAAGGCCTTGGGTGGCCCGAAGGCCTTAAAGGACCTGAGGCCCAAAATAGTGTCCCAAAAGCCCAAACAGATGAAGAGTTCCGACTGTTACAGTACCAAATAATGACTTCTACAGTTCCTGCTACAGTGCCTACTATAGTACTTGCTACAGTGCCTGCTATAGTCTGCTATAGTACTCGATAATATGTACCAGCCCGGTTTTGAACTTGGGTCTCTTGGATGCACTTGTCGAGTCCTCACCAACTGGGATGAGGGGGTTAAAATCCACTCTAATTTAACCGCCGCTAAATACAGATCTATTTTACCAAGACTTAAGAAAAACCACCCCTAATCAAAGTAGGTAACCACTTTAGCAGAGTTTATGGGTAACTACCACTAAAGTGTTTATAGGGGGTTATAAACCCTCTAAATGAAAAAGAACCCCTTATAATCACCCTATTTTTTTTGTTATGTTAGAGTCTATATAAAAGGATATCCCTTAACAGAATTCAATGTTTCATACAAAACCCAAAGGTTGTGAAAAACTCTCCCTTTACCATCCATGCACCTCTCTTAAGATAGATCTCATTACTCACAAAACTCCAAAGCTTCATGAAAATATAAATTTTTTTGTTTGAAGCATTGGGAAGCCCTATTTTTCACCTCATTAACATTTCATGGCTCCATGGAAGTTGATATATCATAAGCCTCATGTCCATTTAATATAGTCCAACTCAAAGAAAATCTATTTTCATAACTAGTATCATGGACCCTTACACCCAATCCCTTTTTATCATGTTTGGATTGGGTAGTCTTCTTGCCTTTTTCTCCTAAGCATAGGCACCCTCATGTCGGACCTCCTACATGCTCCATAAAATAGGCATTTTCCACACCTTTTTCCCTTCAAAATCACATACACAATGGAAATGTAAGCCTCAATCTTGACATTATCAAGGGAAACCATTCATAATTTCTCTCAACAAGAATATATAGGATCCCTATATCCTTTTATAATCCCACCTCAAATGGGAACATACAACTTAATGTGTAATCCCTACACACTATGTTGATATATAAGACTTTAATTTGTATGATATATTTTCCTTATAACATTTTGTTAAACTACCTGAAAAATTCCTCATCACAAAACATTAAACTATAGCGTTACCCTACGCGAAAAGTATATCATTCCCCATAGGATTAGCATAATAAGTTTCATGTGACGAGGAAACGATGCATCATGTGGGGAGCATGATATGATTGATTCCATCATCCAGGTATCTCCAATGCATAATCCCCAAAAAATTCCTTGATTTCGCCACTTCCATGACCCAAGTGTACATAACGCATGATGTTAAACTTCATGATATAGTCCTATCACATGACTATAAACTGTTCAATGGAATTATGTGCTGTTTGACTCCTTCCCTAAAGAAGTATAAAAAGGAAGCCTCAATGATGATCTATCCCAACATCCCTATAAATTTTTTTCCCCTACACAATATGATTCCTTGGGTGATGAGCCTGATATGAACTTTCCATCTCCTAAACAAACAAACCACTACGATTTCATCTCCCTCTTGTGGGTGGAAACTCCAAATCCTAATCACTTTTCTAGGGTATACCAAATATCTCATCATACAATCCTAAATTTCCATTGGGATTTGGAATCATTATTGGACACTAACCCATGCCTAAAACAGTATGTGACAAGTGTATTTAGGAAGAATCCCTCCATTGGATTGTAAAACATGACCATCCCTGCAGGACTGTAAATAATGATAATCCCCACAAGGCTATAAACTCTGAGAATCCCCACTAGATTGTAAATAATGAGAATCCCCACTAGACTATAAACCATGTGTGTCCACCTAAGATGTTAACTTATTTATATCCTAGTACACGATGAGTATATACAAGAAGCATCCCCACTAGACTTTAAACCTATGATCAAACCATTTATGACTAGATTATGTGAGAACATCCACACTGGACTCTAAATATGCGAACAACCTGATATAAAATGAGTGTATATGGGAATATCCCTCACTCGTCTTTAAACCTATGAACCCCACCTGATTCATTATAACTCCTACCCTAGGAGATGCAACTAAGGTGACTTATGTGATAAGCCTAAGAATCATATATAATGAACATATGATCTATTCTACCTCTACTTAGGCGATGATCCTAATATGCTTCCTCATGTGAAGATCATTAGTTGTCATTGTTATAAGAATAAGAATACTACATAATGGGAATAAGATTTATTTTCCTTTTCCTTAGGTGATAATAATATGATTCATACCTTGTGTGATGAGCATAAGATTCCATAGGTTAAGATCCTAGGAAGCCTTATGTGATGTGCATATGTTTCCTAGAATGAAGAGCGCTGAGTGACTCACATAAAAAATATAGGGTACCTCATGTGATGAGCACATGAAGCCTTATATGACAAGACTATAATTCATTATATACTATGTGCAAGTTTCCTCATGGTGATCATGGGATAAATGATGTTTTGTATCTAATTAAATTAATCCATGATTATAATATTCCCTCACAACCTTAAATGAAGAAGATATTTATAGATTCCCAACATGACCAACATCATAATCAGCTCCAACCATAGGTTTCTGCTATGTAATGGTAGAATGATACATAATTAATCAATGTCCACTAGAATATGGAATTGTGAGTGAGATTCAAAAGCATGTATTAGATATGGAAGGGAGACCTAAACAATGTGATGAACTCTAAGGAGTAATCTATAAAAAGAAGATCCAATATCACATACCCCATTCTGATCAAGGATCTGACATCATTAACCATGGCGGTGAAGGATGCTTATTTTTGAAAAGTAGGAATATAAGGCCACATGAAGTTGACCAGTCCAAGGACATAGATTTTACATGAAAGTAGTTCCCAATGGAAGCATAAAAAAATAAAATGTTGAAACTAACATGAATATATTCTCCTGAAATATTGATAATATGATTAGTGTTTTATATATCTAGTTATATACATCATCAACATGAGTCAATCATAATTCACTCGATAGAGAAAGAGTAATGTTGGGTATGTTGGGTATCAGTCTCATCAGACCTGTATTAATAATTGGCTCTATATGTTCTAGTAGGACACCATATACTTGGAATGATCAGTAATCCACCCCATCTACTAATAAGAATGAGGGTAAAAGATCTAATATTGAAGTAATCCTACATAACTATGCTCTTATCATAATTACCACTACTCCTTCAGCTCTTAAGAGTCCACACCACATATCTTCATTAGAGCTCATCCAATATAGGTTTATCATTTACCCATTTCACCAGTATGAGAAAGATTGAGTCATCCTTACCCGGATGATGGATCATAAACACTGGGAAGTTGTAGCACTATACCATCACCAATACTCACAAGGATATCACAACTATTTTAGGATTATATCTTTGAAATAATATCATAGCTCTATTATAAGTTCAAGAATTTATAATACTTTTATTTTTTTTATTTTTTCATTTTCTCAGGTTTTGAAGTTTTTATGAGGGAGTTTAGAGGAGTTTTGGAGGTTATGAAATAGTTTTATCCATTTTGAGGGTCACCACACTATGTTTATAGGTGTGGTCCTATCCATTTTGACACTCCATAGATGCCTAAATGTGGGGAAAGATGTTTTGGAATTGAGTTTTTTAAGTTTGGATATGGGGTTGGATATTTGGTGTTGGAGTGCACTACGGTGAGTGAAATTACTTGTTTGGATGTTTTATAAGAAGTATTTCATTGGGGTTCCACAAGTGACAAATGGGGATGAGGAAATGACTTTAAATGATGATATAAGGAAGGTAGACTCAGAATGGCACATATTGAGTCTTACTATCAGAAATGGGTTGTGTGGATCTTTCCCATCCACAGTGTTAAGAGTGGAGGAGGTAAAACAACTTCGATTTTGGTGCTACCTCATAGTTGAGGACATGGTGATAGTCAAACTTTTTTAACAAAGTTTTGTATGGGAGTATAATATAAAGGTTTAAACACCTTGGATACCATATTTTACTTTGAATGGAGGCACCACATGGATTTTGGAAGTTCACTCTGACCTGGTGAAGGATTTTGGGATTTCTCTATAAAAAGAAATCCCGATCACCCTTGATTTTGATTTTATATCCCCAACTAGAACGGTAGATGATATCTATGACTCTCATCATCCTCTAGCCACCCCATTAAGAGTCTAAATTTCTTGGATCATCAGATCAAAGTCTTGGATCAAGGTATATTCTCTTTTACCCCTTCATCATCATTTTCCATCATCTTCTTCTTTCCATAAATCGATTTTGGTAGGATTATTATATTTTGGGGTGAGTTTTTAAGATAGTTTGGATGGTGGTTTCCATGATTAGGTTTTGGTGGAATTTCCTTCTATTTTGGGGGTGTTTTCTTCATTGGTGGTTGATCTTTTATTGTATATTCTCTATCAAAGAACATTTTGATTCTAATAGAGTTTTTGGATTCATTAATTATGATTTTATTTATGTCTAAGTATGAATTAGTCATTCCTTATCTCATTGTATAAATTGGAGTGATTTAACTTCATATGATAAAAATATAGAAAGAAGATCACATGTTAATTAATTAATCAATAATCGGGAAAATTGAAAAGAGAAAAAGTTTTTTTGCATGATTTTATTTAATTTATTCATTGTAATTAATCACATACCTTAACATAATTTCTTTTTATTAGATCATGAATTCCATTAATGATTGAATTGTTATGGCCCATACCACTGGGGCTTTCTTTCCTAGTGGTAAGCCGAGTGTGACTACCCCAAGCCCACCTATAATAGCCTAGGGTCTGTCAACCAATGTCGATTAGGCATAACACTTACATGGTAGGCCTTAGACTAAGGTAATGACACACAAACACATATATAAACCTATATAATGTTGAAAGTAAAGTACAACCGATACCAATGCATTCATACTTCTAAAACACACAATCAGAGAATTATCAATAATAATTGTAATTATAAAGGTCTAAATACAAGACCAATAAAAATATAAATAATTCAAACCGGATAAAGTGAGGTGACTGTAATAAAATGTGATATCTGATATGAACCATAGTCTTTCTAGACCAATCTATGCTCTATCTTTTCCTAGTCCTCCAAAAACCCCTTCGAAAGGACTACCATCCATGTAAGACATGACATGTGCGAGAAGAGCCCACGTAGGTGTGAGTATAACAATACCCTGTAGGAACTGTAAAATAACAAAACATAATAATTAAGATAGTTTTTGTCTCATCACAAGGGTATTCCCAACAAAATATGAGACATACAAAAAAACATACAGATATACTCATGATAGAGACTAAGCATCAGGGTAAGGTCGCAAGTACCAAGCCATCCAAGGATTATTTCTAAAGATATAAGATAATTATCATCTATGATAACTCACTCTATGAGTTCGAAAACACTGATGGTGCTCATCTAAGATGTCATGGTCATCATGTCTCACTAAAAATAAGTACACTCTGGAAGTTATAAGAGATCGATACACATATTGGGGATCACAACCAAGGCGATGGGGTATATACAAAAACTAATCTATAATAACCCGCTAAGTATGGGATTGATACTCATGTATATTGGTCACACCAATTACAAGAACCCCACTTAGGGTATACGATGATAGAGGATTCCACCTCAGGCCCATGTAAGGATTTCAATAACTCTATCTAAGAATAATTCTATTAGGGATCACAATTTTATACTTAGGATGTAATAACACACGATAACCTTAGGGGATGGATCGAGGGAACACACCCTAAGGAAAATTGTACACTCTGAAGAGATTAAGGATATCAGACCTCCCAAGGGAAAGTTCATGATGTGTATACACAATGTGTAATTCTTTCCCCAGGTCTTCCCATATCCTCCAGCTTATGTCTATGTACTCCAGGTCATTCTAGTGTCCCCCAAGCCATTCCTTTGTGCTAATCCGTGTCTGGGTACCTGACTATGTTCGAGTACCATGTCGTTCCCATATACTCTATCCAAGCCCGTGTACCTATCCATGTCTTTGTTCATGTAACATGAGGGTATACGCTTAGTCAATAGGTTGTGAAACATAGTGTGTAATAATTTATTTCATGCATAAACTCTAGCCATCACAGTTGGGTCAACATGGAAAGTGTTATTTCATTACATACCATGCAATGTATGATTTTATAGAACCTATGGGTTTTCATGTTTCATTCTATTATGCCACTTCCTCCTTTATTTCTCCCACCTTATCCATCGAAAACCATAAATCTAGGGTTTTTGAGCCCTACCGTCACTAGTTGGTTGGATTTTAGCCACCCAAATTCATTTTCAAAACAAACTCTGCCACATCATACCATTGCTGCATGTCAAACCAAAAATATGAATTCATATCTAATTCCAATCCATAATTATAGCCACCACACATCAACTGTAATGTCGTTCTCAAACCTGAACCCATGGTATAAATCTGTTTCACCAAAGAACAATTTCACAATTATTGATTAATAATTATTTTTTGAACCGCCATCCAAACCAGATACCGATGATGATCACATGAAAAACATGGAGATAATAACATAAAATATAAGATTAGGAAAAACATAGGTCAGTGTTAAGGATAGAATTGATTAATTTCCATTAGAAAAACAAATAAATGTACAATAATCATGAAATAATCATAATCCTATCTCTAGGAAGATAAAGTTATACTTGTATCTAAAGATCGATCCATGAATTAATTTTTTAGGAGATTAATTCATTTGTGATTCTGGTAAAACAAGGCTATCATAAATCAACATAAATAAAACATTATAACTTTAGTTTGGATTGATCGTTGGTGAATAATGATTTCATACCGTCATCGTGGTTTAGATTTACAAACTCCATTTGTGATCCACTTGGCCTTGGGCCTTCGGGCTATGTAATGGGTCTCCCTCTACCTAGTCTAAAGAGGTCTTTGCTTTAAATAATAAATTGAGGCTTCGGCCCCAACCTTTAAAAAAAAAAATTTATATCAATCACCTATGAATACTTCTATAAAAAATCCCCCTTAAATCACTAGGGTTATGTAGATAAAACTAGGTATTTGGAATAAGCACATATTTATATAGGATTTAGTTATGTAAGGCATTAAAAAAGTTACATAAATATTGAAATTTATTTTATTATTTCTCTATTAATGGCGCTGAATCCAAAAACCTGATGTTGGAATTTTTTTTGTTTCATTTAGGGTAAAACCAACATTTAGGACTCAATTGAAGTCTCATATTTCCTATATGAGTCCTTTCTTGAGAGTTATTTCACTATTTCTGGAAAACAGTGTGTGTATTATATTAATATATTTTATATTTTTATTAAATTATTTCTAGCCTCACCATGACTCAGAATCTCATGCTACCTTAGCTTATAGCTCTGAAATAATTATTATAAATATTCCAAATCTTTACATTATAGGAAAAAAGAAGTTACATTTCCCCCACTATATGAATTTGCGTCTTGAAAAGTGAAAAAAAACTACTCAAAATGGTGTGGGTAATGAGATTGAATCTGGGTATCCTATATCACCCTAATATTTTGTGAAATATTTTTTTCAAATGAATTTATTTTTTTATATTTTTCATTACACATAACATTGATTTCAACTTGTGTTACATGCAACCTTGAGTTTAAACGAAACATGTCATATTATTAATATTTATTTTCTGATAATTATCACATAGGAATTGGAATAGTCAATATGAATAAGATTAACTAAATTATAAAATTATATGGTTTACAATTGTATATAAAATTAATCACCCATTGATAAATTAATTAAAAATAAAAATAAAAAACTATTTTAATATAAAGGAAATCTTTCTATGAAAAAATAGTTTTATAAAAAAAATATGTTATACCTAAATAAATTTTAAAAAACACTTTTATAGAATGATTTTAATAAAATTTATATTATATATATTCAATAAAATTATTAATATTCATATTATGTGTTTTATCTAAAAGAGATATTAATAAATCCAATTTTATATTTAAAAACTGTATTTGTCTAAAAAGAAGTTTTATTTCTTTTTCATGCAATCACTTAAAAATTAATATTTGAAACATTTAGAAAATTTATTTTAAAAAATAAAATTAATTTTTGAAATAAAAATTTCAAAATTTTCTTAGGGTGAGTTTTTGATAATTTTCTGAAAAGTTTAATTTTTTGATGAATAATGAAAAATACTTAATTTTAATTGAAAACTGCCTTTTAATTTAAATTATTTATTAAGATAAATTATATTTTAAATTGGTTTTATATTAAAATTACTAAAATTATATATATATTAATACAATTTATGTCATTTTAATCATTTTTATACTGAATTTTGATATAAAATCTTTGTAATCCTTTGAACATTTTCTCTTTGAAAAACTAGCTTTCTCATCACATATGTGGGATTAATTTTAAATTAAAATCATCCAATTATACAAATTTAATTTTAAAAAATGGATTAAAAATTTATAATTATATATTTATATATTATCTAATAAGGTAAATTTAATTTTGGATAGTAATGAATAGTAAAAACTGTAAAAATTAATTACCGCGGTTAAGGTAAAAAAGGGTTTACTGGGCGGTTAAACCAAACATATAAGGGTTTAAATGACATAAAAACCTATATAAAATATATTTTTTAGTAATATTTACACCCTATAATGTTTAATTGTTGATAATAATCCATTTTAGTGCCTTTTGACATGAGAAAAACACGGGTACACCATTTTATTTTAAAATAATTATAAGTGTGAGACTCACCTCACATATAAAAGGCCACCCCGCTCCTCTCTTCTTCACAACTTCAATCCATTTTGGTTCAGCCAATACCTGAAAAAATCCCTTCCAAAATTCACTCCTCTTATCCTATAGGCCTCATATTGGGTATAAATCTAACCTAGGAAGTCTTTTTTGTAAACTTAAGGAGGATTCACGAAGAAGAGGTAACGTTCTTCAACGAGCATTTGTTATTTTATTTCTTCCTCCTCCTCATTAAATTATTATTAAACCAATATTATACAATATAATCAGTATATTAATTATATTTATATGTATTTATTTTATAATCATGACCTAAAACCATCTCCACTTTCATCAACTGGGTTACAAAATCACCATTCGTGTGAATGGTGGACTACCGCCTCATGAACCGATGCCATTTGTTTTTACAATACCACCTCTCACGATCGGTTATGATGATAGATATAAATTATATCAATGATATTTATAAAATAATCACACCTATTTATTCTTTATATAATATATAATTTTTTTACTTTCTATTCTGTAGGTGATGTGATAACTTTTCTTGTGTGTACAACAGACTACCTCCTCACGAAGTGATGTGATTATTATTTCATTACTGTTTTAAATGGAAGATATTAAGGATACATTTAATGAATATATGTGATATAAATGAAATAATTATGATATTAATGACTTATTTATTATTATTACAAGATAATATATCATTTTATTTCTTACATTTTCACTCACTAAAAGATGATAACGTCATTTGTGTATATGTGAACTACCTCCTTCATGAAGCAATTGGACTCTATATTTTCATCACCAAACCACATGGATAATATGTATAATTATATTTAAAGGAATAATATTTTATTTAAAATATTATTATCATTATGTAATGTTAAAATATCACTTTTCACTTTTCTATAATGATTGTTGAAAAATTGGAATGTTACTCATGCGTACGTAAGCCCTACAACATCCATGATCGTAACATACTTCTCCTCTCAAAACCACATTTCATGATGGGTAATAAAGTATTATTGATGTATAAATATGATAATTATTTAATTATTATTATTATTGAGATGATTTAACTATGATACATGTAATCAGAATGAAAATAAAAAATCAAAACATATACAAAAAACAAAGCGGTTATTACCCGAAACACAATTTTAACAAGCAATTGGTAAAGAATATGTAATGAATGGTCATATGTAAATAATATATAGTATAATATATATAATTATGGTTTTATAATATATTTATAATAAACATATGTTTATTATATATGAGGATAGAGCATGTATGCAAGGAATTTGAGACTAAAGGTAAGGAATTTATATTCTCTCTTTTATTTCTAAGAGACAAATGCAAATTTACAACCAATTAATTTTTGTGTGGTGCATATTATGAAACTTTGAAATTTTATTTAATTAAAATTTTCATATTTATTATATTCAATTTTTCATTCGATAATATGCTTTATTAGGGATTATGATTCAAAATATTAATAAAGTGGTAAGGGATTTTAATTCTCTCTTTTATTTCTTGGAGACATATGAAAAGTCACCACTCATTATTTATGTGGTTTATATACTGCATCTTTGAAATGTTATATCATGAATATAATCATTTTCAAGATATTAAACGTTTCATTTTATTTTATACTTTATTGGGTCTTATGATTCAAAAGATTACTAAAGAGGTAGGGGATTTATATTCTCTATTTTATTTTCGGTAGATATATGTAAAATAACCACTCGTTTATTTTATGTGGTGTATATACTATGACATTGGAATGTTATATTATGAATATAATAATTTTAATGATATTAAAAATCTCATTTTATGTTATTATTTATTGGGTATTACGATTCAAATGATTACCAAAGCAATAAGGGATTTCTATCTCACTTTTTTACATCTATGAGATACATGCCATATTTAACACCTATTTATTAAATATGGTGTATATAATGTCCATGAATTTATTTTATATTTATTATCATGAAAAATATTTACTTTTACATATCCATTTTTATGAAATATATTTATCAGGGATTACAATTCAAAAGATACCCAAGCAGTGAGACATATTTGACACAATTTTCCTTCGTTGAGACATATGTTACGTTATGCACCAATATTCTTTATGAGTTTTATATAAATTAAATTTGAAATTTAATATCATGATTTTATTTATTCACATGGTATTATAAGTTTCATTTAATTTCATTCTTTTATGGGGATTATGATTAAAAATTAACAAATTGGTTAGGTTTCTATGTTACAATCTCATCGTTTATTGGGATTGCTCATGATTATGCTTTCAATGATGAAATATTATGATATACCTCCCAAGAAACTCATTTATTTTATTCTACTCAGGTCATTTCTAGAGAATAAATGTTTCCCATTTACTTTACACTTTTTATGTACTCAATAGTTGAAAATAATATTATTGAGAAAAATCCTCTTTATTCCAATCTTCGGTCAAAAATCCATTTTCTTCCCAAATCCTGTTCTCTAAAAAAAATTTGAATTTTTTTAACATTTTTAAAATGATTTCATAAAGTCATTTTTACCTGTGGTTTATTTTTTCTTATAAAATGGTTTGAAAGTAATCTTCATATCATTTTCCAAATAAGGCTCATTTGGATTTTATAAAAAATGTGAAAGAAATATTTGTTTTAATGTGTACAACATGAATGAAAATTACAATATTTGTGACAATTATTTTATTTGAATATTTCATTATAAGGTTTCATGTTGATTTTCAAATAAAATGATTTTCACGATGATTTAAAATGCGTTTTCACAGAGTAAATGATATTTTCCTCAATAAATGTTTTAATTTTTTTTTAAAATTTTCCTTTATATGTTTTCAAGGTTACTTTAATATAAATATTACTTTAATAAATAAAATTCTCATGTGATTTATCTTTTAACATAATTTTCTATCTAATATGACATCCTTTGATGTAAATTTTTCTTTACTAGGGATATGATCTAAGTATATAATTCTTATTCTTTATATGAATGGTATATTTTTATGATAACAAGAAGTTTATGATTTTTTTTCTTCCATGAGTTATACCATTATAAAATTATTATGAAACACACTTATTTTTCCACATGTTATGCTATGATGAAATGATGAAATTATTATGAAACCTTTACCTTTTACAAAGGATGTGATATGATGAAATTTTAATGAAACCCATTTCATTTCATGGGTTATAATAAGATGAATGTTTTATGATCTTATGGAACACATATGTATGATTTTCATTATGTGATTATGGTTATGTTATAACCAAGGATGATGGTTATGTTACAAATAAGTACATTGGTTTTTTTATAACCAACAATGGGTGGGACCTATATATCCCTCCAATGCATTGGGTTAATATTTATATCTCATGATATTGACATGAATATAATGGGGTGCGAACCAAGTTAATTAAGGTACTTTTTTTTCTATGATGATCTTAGGAGTAAACCTTGAATACTATGATGGTTTTGGGAGTAAACCAATTCCACAAAGATAGACTTGGTAGTGAAACTTTACTTCTATATAGATAATTTTATATACTTATGTGTATACAAAAAATAAATGTCTTATTCCAATGTTATTATCTCATGGATCATGTTCATTGATTTCCTTATAATTCATGCTTGTACTACCAATATTTATACCACGAATCAAGATTCTGATCTTTGATACGTGGGGCATTGTTTTCATATGTTATTCTCTTGTTATTATACCATTATGTTAATGTTATGATTATGTATATACCTTTTTGAACCTTACCAATAATCTAAGATCACCCTTTCTTATATTTCCTTTCCCTAGGTTATGAAGAAAGGTTCTAAGTAGGGAATTATTGAAAAGGGTACCAAAGGATAAGATATTTATGGGTGATATTTAAGATCTTTCACCAAATTAAAGGTTTCTATAACTAGTATCCAAAGACACTAAACTAATATATTCCTCAAGCATGTGTCTATGTAATGTATTTAATATTCATCTAAAAAGATCTAATATCCATGTATGAGAAGAATGAGTATAGCGACCTGAGCCTTTTACATAAAACATTTCATGATTTTAAGCATAATTAATCATCAGAGTAAAAGCCAAGGATCGTTAAGTCTAGTGTATTGGAAGACTAAGTACATATAACATAAAACATGGGGATAAAAAAACTTCTTTATTTAATCTCAATAAAGATATTATAACTTCCTTTGAGACCTTATATCTGCATAGGGTACCCTGGGGAACACATGAACAAAGGGGTGAGCTAAAAAGCCCAGTAATGGAATGAACATAATGATACATCTCAAGCACATGAGTTAGAAGGAATGAGATAATGATATCCAAAGCATGAAACTTATAAAATAAAATATAATCATGGGATAATATAAACATGGAATCATATAAATTTTTCATAATCATAAAACATTTCTTTAGTACAGGTCAAGGCTAACCGCCAATCCCGTTTCACACCGCATCTCATGAGACTTATCTTTACCCAATGCATTGGAGCGCTATCTGGGCACACCCATGTCAAAATATTCATGAATATTCTTGCCACATAAATATTATTACCACATAAATATTCTTTCCACACGATTAATCATACATAATCAATTGTTCATAAACATAAGGTTACCCATGGAGAGAATAGGGTACCACAATCATGACATAAAGCATAACCAATGAGTGTATCATGAAAGTGTCCATGAAATAAAGGGATTAGAACATACATGGACATTAATAAGGTAATATAGGAATATAAAATGGTAGGTTGTAAAAAATATAAGTGACATCACATAATAAATGTGTTTGAGATACATTTTCATTAAAACATTTTTGTGCGGTTTTAAGGAAAATACTATAGAGATTTTAAAATAGTAATGAATACATTCATTTATATAAAACCATAATTGAACCAAAAATGTTTTCATAATAAAAATAATGAATTTAAAAAGACAATTGTGTCTTAAAACAGAAGACAAAGTGCACTTGAAATTGAGTAAAAGTTCTGGAAGTTCTTTTAAAATGAGTGTGCTTATTGGGAAGTATCAAGGAGAGATTCACTTAAAAGAATGTATATCCAAAAAATAGAATGAGAGATAGATATAGGAACATGAGTTTGGATAATATAAATATAATTTTTAAGTTATACATAAAAATAAAAGACAACTACATTTTGGTAAAAAGAAAGATAGAGCAACCCGCAGGAATAAAGGGAGTTCAGGTATAATCCATTATAGTTTATCGACATGGTATCAGGTGTAAATAAGAGGGATTTATGAGGGAGATAAGGGATTTATAATCACTTATAAAACGTTAAGGAAGTATGGGGAAGGTGTATAAACATACCCCACCACTTGGTATTACAAAAAAGGCATAGTATAGAGAACTATCTTGATTAAGAGTGAAAAGGGGAGGACCCCTTACCTTAAATCCGTAGGTGTTCTCCACTTGTTATTAACTACCTGAATAAACAAATTAGGATTATTAATTAATAAGTAAAGAACCTTTTCTATATTCAATTTATTTCTTATAACACTTTTTATTTCATTCAAATCCTTTTTGATTAGTTACAAGGTTCAATTTCATTGTTCGAGCTCGTTTGTTTACTTGGATTTAAAAGATCGGTTCACTTATATTAAAGTTTGGATTATATGCAAGATGAAAGTGGTTGTACAAAATTGAAGTTATATTCTTTATTTAATATCCAGGATATTTCATGGTTTTAATTTTAATTAAGTTACCTAGAGTGAAGTTGAATTATTATATATATATAACCATAGTGATAACCATTTTTGTTAATCGGTGGATTTGATTACAAAGAATGTGATTTGCTTTATAACATAATTACATTTGTACCAAAGGATTAAAAAACAAAAAATAGGATATATTACATATATAATAATCTAGTTCAACCATAACACAAATGGTTTCATTACCAGAATTAAAGATATTAATAGAAATTGATAAACCGTTGTCCTTGAATGTGCTAAATTAGCACATCTCAAACAGTGCTTTCATTTCTTTCAAATAAAAGGGTGGGGAAAGGAGAGAAGATAATGAAATATACCACTAGCATGAAGACATTCCATTACATGTATGTTACTGAATTTATCATACTATTATGGTGATGGGATGTGAGGAAATAAATAAAAAAGAAAAGAACTTAAAATAAAAGAAGAAATTGGGAAGATGAATTTACCTCTTGAGACTTCCTCCTTTGAGAACCTATTAAGGGGAGAGGTTTTGGTATTTTGAGGAGGATGAGAGATTTTGGGAGTGGGGGAGGACCTTGGGTAGAGATTTGGGAAGAATAATGGAAAAGAAAAAGGCTTGATAGGAGTGGAGTGAAGAGGGAGTGAATGGGGGGTTTTATAGTGGAGGAGATGAGGGATTTCATAATATTATAATCATTAATTTATTATTTCTTCCCAAGACAAGGAATAATATGTATTCCATGAACAAGAATAGAGATTTTATCATGTGATCCCGAACCAAGTGGGCTTACATTAGCAGAACATCATCCATGACTCAATTAATCCATTATTTAGCATTTATTGTGAATTATCAGATTCTACTATTCATCAAAAATTCAAATATTTCAGAAAAAACCCAAAAATTCACCCAAACCATTTTTAAATGTGTATAATCCAAAAATAAAGTCCATTTTTCAGAAATAATTGTCTAAATATCATTATTTTAATATTTAATTAAAATAATAATATATTATCAAAACCAGTTTTAAAACATTCATTAACTTATTCTAAAATATAGGTATATCATACTTCCAACTTGAATATTTTTTATACCACCATAGGTGAGGTTACTATTAATTGGGGTATATCACTATTAATAAGGGTATGTTACTATTCATAATGGTAGGTTACTATTCACCAAAAATTATTTCTGTTTTATTAGACTCCAAAAAACATCTTTAACTCAACCGTGTATGTCAGATTTCCAAAATTGAAAACACAAAAGTGAAAAAAATATGGTTAAAGGTCACTTATCACTTAGTAGTTCATTATGTTGTGTTTTCATGTGATTTTATGACATAATTATAAGAAGGGAATTTCCATTGAAAAACTATGGGTCGTCACATTCTTCCCCCCTTAAGAAATTTCACCCCCGAAATTTCACTTTACAGAAACAGGTGAGGGTGTTTCCCCTTTATTGCCTCTTCTGGTTCCCAAGTTGCTTCCTCAAACTTATGATTCCTCCACAACACTTTGAAAAGATGGGTTTTCTTGTTGCATAGAACTTTATCTATCTGATACAGAATCTTTACTGGCTACTCCTCATAGAAGAGATCTTCTTCCAGCTGCACCACCTCTGAGTTTAGTACATGTGAGGGATCAGGTATGTACTTGCTCAAGAGTGATACGTGAAAAACATCATGAAATCCAGCCATATTCATTGGAAGTGCAAGATGATAGGCCACAGATCCTAGGTGGTCAAGGATCTCAAAGGGGCCAATATACCAATGGGTTTAACCTCCCTTTCTTCCCGAATCACATAACTCTATTCCATGGAGATATTCAAAGGAAGACTTTATCTCAAACGTCAATCTCTAAGTCCCTTCGATGGTTGTCAGAATAGATCTTTTGCTGAATTTGAGTAGATTTGATATGTTTCTAGATGATTGGAACCTTCTCTGTCATCTGTTGAACAAGATCGGGTCCAAGTAGCTTTCTTTCTCCAACTTCATCCCAACAGGTTGGAGTTCTACAACTCTTTCCATACAGATCTTCATATGGAGCCATATGAATACTCGAGTGGAAGCTATTTTTGTATGAGAACTCAACCAATGGGAGATGCTGATCCCATGCACCTTTGAATTCTAGAGAGTATACTCTAAGAATATCTTCAAGTGTCTGAATAGTTCTTTCAGACTGGACATTAGTTTGGGGGTGATAAGCCGTGCTAAAATTTAATTTAGTACTCAAAGAATGTTGAAGGCTCCTCCATAATTTATATGTGAACCTTGGATCACAATCAGAGACAATTGATAGTGGAACCCCATGCAGTCTCCCCACTTCCTTCACATATATCTTCGCAAGTTGTTCAAGTGAGAGATCTTCCCGAATAGCGATGAAATGGGATGTCTTGGTGAGTCGGTCAACCACAACCCATATCGCATTATTTCCCTTTGACGTATTTGGGAGACCTGTGACAAAGTCCATAGTAACATTTTTCCATTTCCACATGGGTATAGGCAATGGATGCATCATTACTTTGGACTTTTTTCGCTCAACTTTAACTTGCTGACATACCAAGCACCTTGATATATATTCTGCAATCTCCTTCTTCATTTTATCCCACCAGAAGTGTTCTTGGAGATCACGATACATTTTGGTACTCCCAGGATGGATAGAGAAGGTCGAGCTTTGTGCATCATTCAATAGATCCTTCTTTATCTATGGATCAATTGGTACACATAATTGTGTCCCAAATCTTACAACTCCTTCCTCATCAATTTTGAAATCGGAAGATTTCCCATTTTTAACAGCTTCCACCCTTTTCTGAATTCCCACATCCTTTCTTTAAGCATCCTTTATTTTCTCCAGGAGGGATAGTTGGGAAATCATTTGAGAAAGGATTGATTATGTTCCTCCCTTAATGACTCCCATGTCCATCCTTTGAAAATCTAAGTAGAACAGATCCTTTTCAATTATCATCATTGATAAAGATGCATGATCCTTTCTACTTAGAGCATCTGCCACCTTGTTTGACTTACCGAGATGGTAGTGGATTGAGCAGTCATAATCCTTGATGAGATCTATCCATCTTCACTTGGTCATATTAATATATTTCTATGTGATTATATATTTGAGATTCTTGTGGTCAGTATATATCTCACATTTTCCCCATAGAGATAATGCCTCCAGATTTTCAATGCAAAGATCACAGCCGCCAACTCCAGATCATGCGTAGGATAATTTTTCTCATGGATTTTCTGCTTCCTTGATGCATAGTCTATCAATTTATCATTTTGCATTAGCACACAGACTAAGCCTTTCTTATAAGAATCACTATACACCACAAAGAGTTCTCCACTTGAAGGGAGTGTGAGTACTGGCGCAGTGATAAACCTCTTTTTCAACTCCTTGAAACAGTTTTTACATTCCTGTGTCCAAACGAACTTTACTCCCTTCCATGTCAACTTGGTCATTGGGTTTGAAAATCACGAAAAGTTCTTCACGAATCATCGATAGTACCCATCTAGACCTAAAAATCTGTATATCTCCATTACAGAAGATGGCCTCAACCACTCTTTAATTGCCTTTATCTTGGAAAGGTCCACAGATATCCCTTTCCTGGTGATAACATGCCCCAAGAATGATACTTCCACCATCTAGAACTCACATTTAATTGTACTTTCCATGAAAATTATACCTTCTCAAAGTCTTTAACACAGTTTCCAAATTCTCCTCATGTTCCTCCTTACTCTTGGCGTATATCAGAATATCATCAATAAATACCACCACAAATTTGTCGAGGTAATCTCTAAAGACTCTATTCATTAAATCCATGAAAATTGATGGAGCATTAGTGAGTCCAAAGGACATCACTATGAACCCATAGTGTCCATACGTCGTTCAAAAGGCAGTCTTGGGAATATCTCACTTCCTCACCTTCATTCGGTGATATCCCGACCGAAGGTCCACCTTAGAGAAATAACTAGCCCCACAAAGCTGATCGAACAAGTCATCTATTCCTGGAGGGGGATACTTGTTCTTTATAGTGATTTTATTGAGCTCATGGCAATCAATGTAGAGGCTCATTGATCAATCCTTCTTCTTGATGAAGAGGACTGGAGCACTCCATGGTGAAACACTCGGGCGTATAAAAACCTTCTCCATATTCTCCTGTAACTGCTTCTTCATCTCTTTTAGCTCTACGGTGGCCATTCTATAAGGTTTCTTTGAGATTAATAGAGATCCAGGGATAAGTTCAATTGAGAACTCAACCTCTCGGCCAGGAGGAAGACCAGAGAACTCTTCGCGGAATACACCAGTGTAATCCCTCTTGATGGGAATGTCTTCAAGAGTGATTCTATCCTTTGTCCCAATCATTTGAGCTGGATATGATTTCTCACAAGGAATCAGTATCCAAACTTGAGACGAATATTATAAAGGATACTCAACTTCTTCCTTACACTTGTAAAGAATCGGAGGATTCTTTGGGATGTGAAAAGTGATCTCCCTTTCATGACAATTGATGTTGGCCTTGTACAAAGATAGCCAATCCATACTCAAGATAGCATCAAACTCCACTAAAGGAAGTATGAAAATATTTTCTGGGAGGTTCAGTCCACAAACATTAACCGGGGAGGAGTTATAAATGATTGATGTAATAATTGCCCCATTTTCTATTCTCACAGATAAATTTTCCTCCAAATTTTGAGGTGGTATTTGAATAGTTCTACTAAACTTGCAAGATATGAAAGAATGCGTAGAACTAGAATAAAATAGTACGTTCGCTATTCTTGAATGAATAACAAGCGTACCTGTCACCAAATCATTTTCTGGCTCCACCTTAGTAGTAGTGATAGCATAATACCTTCCTTGTTTCCTTGGAGGTTGTTGCTAATTTCCTTTGACAACACTCGGCTTAGGGCAATTGTTCGCATAATGCCCAAGCTCCTTGCAGTTCTAACACTGCCCTGTAGGCTGAGTGTTGTTCTGAACCTTCCTTTATTCTTCAACATTAGTGGGAATTTTCATATCCCTTCTCCAGTTCTTGGCCAGATGACCAAACTTTCTATATTTGAAGAAATTCTTGGTTCCCTTAAGACAGTCACTAAGATTCTTTTTCCAACAATTTTTGCAAGGGGGAAAGTGAGGCTTCTTTCCATCATGGGATTTTTTTGATGAACCACCCATTTTGTTCTACATTTTCCACTTCTTTTCACTAGGCCCATGAGACCACTGAGAGTCTCCAATCTCCATTTCAACCTTGAGGGCACAACATACAATCTCCTCATAGCTGTCGAAGTCTCGAATTTCCAACACATTTAGTAGACTCGGCTTTAGTCCACTAAATAATTGATCCACCTTGATTTCAGTGTTGATGACAAAGCTAGAGGCGTACTTTGAAAGCCTTGTAAAGTTCACTTCATATGCCCCGATGGACTCATCTTTATTCTACTTGAGTCCAAGGAACTCTCTTTCCATCTTGAGATGGAGGGTTCGAGGAAAATATTTATTGAAAAACATCCTATTGAATTCATCCCATTCTATGGAATCAATTTCCTCTTGGGACTTTGTATTCTTGATCAGTTTCCACCACTGATCAGCTTCCCCATCAAAAAAATAGACTTCTAGTACAACTTTCTCTTCTTCCATGCACTGGAGGAGAGATAAAATATTTTCAATGGAGTTAATCCATTGTTCTGCGAGGAGGGGATCAGAAGACCCGCTAAACATGGGAGGCCTTTACCACATGAAGGATTATATGGCAACTTGCTCTTTCCTTGGAGGAGGGGGATGTTCCACCTGATTCAAGTTATTGTTCATAAATCGAGCCAGCTGAGCAAGTACTTCCATGAAGTTTTGAGCACCCACTTCCGTCACACCAGGCATGCCATTAGGGCAATCATCACATTGCCTATCACATTGATTATTAGAACGTGTTCTTCTATTTCCCGCCATTAACTATGAAAAATAATGTATAATTAGAGGTCTTTAATACTTAGATATTGAGCATAAAAGGAAACTTTTAACATAAAAGTATGAGCTTATAAAGAAGAAGTATATCCTGACTTGTGATTCCTTAGGTTTATATCTAGGTTATCCTCGATCTATTTCTTAACTTATATTCTTATGGGCTTCATTTTGTCCCTTAATAATGGTTTATACTAAGCTCTTGAATCTACCTAAGCATATATCCTAGGAGTGTCATAACCAAGAGTGCAGCAAGGCCTGTTATCGTGCACTAGTTCCCATTCGAGTCTAGCTCAAAGCAGTGTTTTCAAGTTTTACCTCTAGATACATTTGTGCCAGAGCCGCCTCTACCTGATCATATCCAGACAGGGATGTATTTTCTTGATAAACCACACAATCTATACTCACCAAAATTTAGGACTATTTTCTTATACTTAGTCTCATCCATAAGGTTCTCACTAAGGTTATCTATTCCTAATCTCCAAAAATAACTAGACCATACCCTAATACCAACTATAGCAACCCGAGCCTTTTAAATAAAACATTTCATGATTTTAATCATAATTAATCATCAAATTACAAGCCAAGGATCGTTAAGTCTAGTGTTTTGGAAGACTAGGGGTATATAACATAAAACATGGGGCTAAAAAAAACTTCTTTATTTAATATCCATAAAGAGCTTCTAACTTCATTTGAGCCCTTACATCTGCATAGGGTACCCTGGGGAACACATGAACAAAGGGATGAGCTAAAAATCACAGTAAGAGAATGAACATAAGGATACATCTCAAGAACATGAGTTAGGAGGGATGACATAATGATATCCAAAGCATGAAACTTATAAAATCAAATATAAGCATGATATCATATAAACATGGAATCATATAAATGTTGCAGAATCATAAAACATTTCTTTATTATGGGTCAAGGCTAACCTCCAATCTCGTTTCCCATTTCAGTATAGGTCAAGGCTGACCACCAATCCCATTTCACATCGCATATCATGAGACTTATCCTTACCCAATGCATTGGAGCGCTATCTAAGCGCACCCATCTCAACATTTTCATGAATATTCTTACCACATAAATATTTTTACCACATAAATATTCTTTCCACATGAGTAATAATACATAATCAATTGTTCTTAAACCTAAGGTGACCCATGTAGAGAATTGGGTACCACAATCATGACATAAAGCATAACCAATGAGTGTATCATGAAAGTGTCCATGAAAGAAAGGGATTAGAATATTCATGGACATTAATAAGGTAATATAGGCATATAACATGGTAGGTGGTTACAAATAGAAGCAACATCACATAAGAAATGTATTTGAGAGACATTAGCATTAAAACATTTTTGTGTGGTTTTAAGGAAACTACTATAGAGATTTTAAAATAGTAAAGAAGACATTATTTTATATAAAACCAGAATTGAACCAAAAAGGTTTTCATAATAAAAATACTTAATTTAAAAGATAATGGTTTCTTAAAATAGAAGATTGAGTGCACTTGAAATTGAGTAAATGTTCGGGAAGTTCCTTTAAAAAGAGTGTGCTTATTGGGATGTATCGAGGATAGATTCACTTAAAAGCATGTATATCTCCAAAAGATAATGAGATATAGATATTGGAACATGATTTTGGAGCATATAAAAATAATTTTTAAGTTCTAAATAAAAATAAAATACAACTACATTTTGGTAAAAAGAAAGATAGATCAACCCAAAGGAATAAAGGATGTTCGGGTAGAATCCATTATAGTTTATCGGTATGGTATCGGGTGTAACTAAGAGGGATTGATGAGAGAGATAAGGGGTTTCTCATCACTTATAAAAAATTAGGTTAGTATGGGGAAGGTGTATAAACATACCCCATCACTTGGTATTACACAAAAAGGAATAACATAGAGAACAATCTTGATTAAGAGTGAAAAGGGGAGGATCCCTTACCTTAAATCCGTCGGTGTTCTCCATTTGTTATTAACGACCTGAATAAAAAAATTAGGCTTATTAATTAATAATTCCAGAACTATTCTATTTTTAATTTATTTATTATAACTTTTTTAGTTCATTCAAATCCTTTTTGATTAGTTACAAGGTTCAATTTCATTGTTCAGGCTCGTTTGTTTACTTGGCTTTAAAAGATCGGTTCACTTATATTCAAGTTTGGATTATTTTCAAGATGAAAGTGGTTGTCCAGAATTGAAGTTATATTATTTAGTTCATATATAGGAGATTTCATGGTTTTAATTTTAATTAGGTTACTTAGAGTTAAGTCTAATTATTATATATATAACCATAGTGATAACCGTTTTTGTTAATTGGTGGATTTGATTACAAAGAATGTGTTTTTCTTTATAACTTAATTCCATTTTTACGAAAGGATTACAGAACCAAAAAAAGGATATATTATATATATAATAATCTGGTTCAACCATAACACAAATGGTTTCATAACCAGAATGAAATATAATAATAGAAATTGATAAACCGTTGTCCTTGAATGTGCTAAATTAGCACATCTCAAACGGTGCTTTTATTTCTTTCAAATAAAAGGGTGGGGAAAGGAGAGAAGTTAATGAAATATACCACTAGAATGAAGACATTATAGTAAATTTATATTACTGGATTTATCATACTATTATGATGAAGGGAGGTGAGGAAAGAAATAAAAAAGAAAATAATTTAAAAGAAAAGAAGAAATTGGGAAGAAGAATTTACCTCTTGAGACTTCCTCCTTTGAGAACGTCTTAAGGGGAGATGTTTTGGTATTGTGAGGAGGTTGAGAGATTTTGGACGTGGGAGAGGACCTTGGGGAGAGAATTGGGCAGAATAATGGAAATGAAAAAGGCTTTATAGGAGTGGAGTGAAGAGGGAGTGAAGGGGGGTTTTTATAGTGGAGGAGAGGAGGGATTTCATAATATTATAATCATTAATTTGTTTTTTCTTCCCAAGACAAGGAATAGTAAGTATTCCATGACCAAGAATAGTGATTTTATCATGTGATCCCTAAAAAATTGGGATTAAATCAGTATAACATCATCGATGACTCAATTAATCCATTATTTATCATTTATTGTGAATTATCAGATTCTATTATTCATCAAAAATTCAAATATATCAGAAAAAACCCAAAAATTCACCATAACCATTTTTTGACATGTAGAATCCAGAAATGAATTCCATTTTTCAAAAATAATTTTCTAAATATTATTGTTTTGATATTTAAATAAAATAATAATTTATCATCAAAACCAGTTTTAAAACATTCATTAACATATTCTAAAATATAGGTATATCGTACTTCCAACTTGAATATTATTTTTATAACACCATCGGTGAGGTTAATATTCATTAGGGTATATCAATATTCATAAGGGTATGTTACTATTCATAAGGGTAGGTTACTATTCACCAAAAATTATTTTTGTTTTATTGGACTCTAAAAAACATCTTGAACACTACTGTGTATGTCAGATTTTCAAAATTGCAAACACAGAAGTGAAAAACTTATGTTTAAAGGTCACTTATCACTTAGTAGTTTATTATGTTGTGTTTTCATGTGATTTTATGACATAATTATAAGAAGGTAATTTCCATTGAAAAACATTGGGTCATTACAACGTGTCACTATATTTGGTATTAGAGGAAAGGTTTAGTTAAATTTTTTAAATTATGATGAGAAATATTTAGGGAGATCCCTAGATATATTTCTATGTATTTTTCAAGGGATGAATACAAGGATGATTCAAAGTATAGGAAAATGTCCTAGAATTTTGGAAAAGGATAGAGAAAGTTGTTTCTAAGAAATTTCGTCCCTATCTAGATGATACAAGTGGTTGTGGATCTATAACATAAGTACCTAGGGGTAATGAATCCATAAAGGGTGCATTGAGCTAGACTCTATTGTAACATGGTTCATGAAAATGGGCCTTTATGCACAACTAGTTTGACACTCTTGAGAGATATGCTTTGGAAATTTAGAAAATCTTTATGAAACATCACGAGTCATTTAAATAGATTATGGATATGAATGACCTAGGATAAATCTATGGGGTAATAAATTAAGAATATAGTGTCATGATTTTGATATCCTATAAGTTATTTTACAAAACTATGTGGGTTTCCACTATGATTAGTTTTTCTCCAACTCTGATTTTTTGTTTTATTCTATTTAAGGAACCAGAATTAATTAGGTTAACATTGAATGTGACAAATAATTTTATAATGAGAAACTAAATGGGATGACGACTGGAGTGAATGTTTTTATTATTATTCCTCATTAGATATAATGAAACATGATTGAAAACATGAACTATAACCAATTCATGGACTCACCAATGAAGGGAAAGATAAAGTTAGATAAGAGTTCAGGTAGTGGAGACTATTGAAGAAAGACTATTTAGTTTTCAATATGTCAAGAATATGGGAAGAATCACTCAAGGTAATTTCTCTAAGGGACAAGAAAATTGTTTTGGTGTGGAAAAGGAGGAAATAAATAAAGTAACTACAAAGTAAAATAAAAATTTTGGCTAATAAAATGGATCATAATAATGGTCTCCCTAAGGTATCATTGACCAATTAATGTTTTAAAAGTGGAAGCTTGGGCATTATGAAAATCGATGTACTATGGGGAACACTTATGAAGAGAATCAACAATATTGTACAAGTAATGGTTTGGTAACTAATTATGAAGAGATTGTGAATGAAATATGAAAGTAAAGAAGTATTATAGAATAATAAGATGAATCCTAGTTAATAGTTTGAAAAGGAAGTATGATTATTGAGTTAATAATTTATTGAAATTAAAGGATTCTTTTATATGAATCATGAAATATATAAGGATTTTTCTATATAAGTATTTTCAAAAATATGTTAAATGATAAATATAGACTAGGAAAGTGATCTAATGGAATGATGATATTTTCATTAGGGGAAGATAACTATTAATATGTTTTGGATGTTTAGATAAATAGATGTTGGACATGAATATGTAAATTGGATAGTATTAATTACCTTAGATATGATTAATTATTTGATGAAAAAGAGGTTTATTCTATAATTGATAATGTTTATAATTTTTTTTTGGATTTAAGAAATATATCCAATATTTTTTGTTTTATATAAGGAATGAGAAAGCATTTATGTTTTCAAAAAGGTTTTATGATAATTCATGTTATTACTATGTTTAAAGAGAATACATGTTAAATGTATTCACATGCTTGGTATGTGAAAATAAAGACATATTTTATGAAATATGGGGAACTAATGTTAGCTTTATTTTGAGAAATTTTAGGACCTTATATATAATTTTTTTAGTTTTTGAAGGGTTGTAAGGTTAACTATTTGTGGAATAGTTTAAGTTAAACTTTTTTTGAGGTTTTAGAGATTAATGTATTACTTCATCATATGAAGATTTATCCATATTGGATAAAAAATGTTAAACTTTTTTTAATATATATGAAATCAATGACTTATCATTCTATTATGGATCTTATTTAGTGATTTAGACAAAAAAAATCATTTGTTAGAGTAATAGATAAAGAATAAACTGATCAAGGAACAACCAAAGTTTGAAATTGTACATATGAAACAAAAATATATTAAGTAAGTACATCTCCATATCTTCTCAGTTTAGATGAAAAAGGAATGCCAAAATAATAGGAAAAGGATCTTGAATTTTTTTTGTCATATTACCATCATTTTTGATGATATCAATGTCCTTTTTCATGACTCTTAGGGTTATGGCTTTGTGGTCATTAAATTTCTCCTAATCGTGTTCCCTATCACACTCCATTTTTATTTTAGCGTTAGTTTTATCTTATATACATATATACACACATATATATATATATATATATATATATATATATATCCATTTTTTCACTTCTTTATTATGTTGTCCAATTTGGAAACCTATCTTGTTTTAATCTAGATGAATTTTCCCCTCCCTTTCTCTTTTTCAAGAAGAAGTTCTGTTAACAATTTTTATGATGTGGGTTTCTATGGAGGAATTTTCAAATGCTAAACAATTAATGAATGGGATGAATTAAATGGGAGAAATTCATTTTAAGGGTGTAGAATGTGAAACCCTAAGATTTTTTGAAATACTTTTTTCAAATTATTTCACTCTTTTTGATATTTTTCATTACACGTAACATTGAGTTTAGCTTGCATTACACATAACCCTGAGTTTAAATTACTTGTGTCTTATTATTAAAATATTACTATATGATAATTTTCACATAGTTGTTGAAATTGTGGGTATAAATTGGATTAAATAATTTATTAAAATATATTTATTGCACATAAATATAAAATTAATTATTTGGTGATCAATTAATTAAAAATGAAAATAATAAACTTTTTAAAAATAAAGGAAATCTTTCTCTATAAACTTTTTTTATGAAAAAAAATATTTTACTTCAATAAATTAAAAAAACCAAGTTTTCTGAATGTGTTTAATTAAATTTATATTTTATATATTCAATAAACTATATAACATTAATCTTATGTGTTTTCTATATAATAGATAAGAATAAATCCAATTTTATACTTAAAAACTATATTTTTCTTAAAAGAAGTTTTGTCACCATTTTGTGCAATAATTTAAATATTATTTTTTATTTTTTTTAAATTTATTGGATAAAATAAATTTAATTTTTGAAATAATAATTTCAAAAATATCTTAGTGAGAGTTTTGGGGAATTTTCTGAAAAGATTAATTTTTGATGAATAGTGAAAAATATTGAATTTTAATTGAAAATTTCTTTTTAATTTAAATTAGTTATAAAGTTAAATTATAATTTTAATTGGTTTTATATTGAAATTATTTCAATTATATATATATTAATATAATTTAGGTCATTAGAGTCATTTTTAAACTTAATTTTGATATAAAAACATTGTAAACTTTTGAATATTTTCTCTTTAAAAAACTAGCTTTCTCATCGTGTCTGTAGGATTAATTTCAAATTAAAAATTTCCAATTATGTGATTTAAATTTTAAAAAATTTATTTTATTTTTGGAATAAAAATAATTTATAATATATAATAAGTTAAAATTAATTTTTTACCAAAACTAATATTGAAAATTGTAAAAATTCATTAACTCGGTTAAGGTAAAAATGGGTTTATCGGGGGGTGGGGGATTAAACTAAACATATGAGAGTCAAAATGACCTAAAAACTTGTATAAAATATATTTAATGGTTATATTTATAACCTATAATTTCTAATTATATAATATACTCTATTTTTTATCCTTTTTTTCATGAAAGAAATGTGGGAACACCTTTTTCCTTTCCAAACATTACGAGTGTGCCACTCACCTCACTTAAAAAAGGCCACCCCTATCCTCCCTTCTTCGCACTTTAAAAACATTTTTTTTCAAAAAATACCTAAATTAATACTTTTACCAATTATATCCTATAATCCGATAGGAATTATTTTCTACATAAATCTAACCTATAAGGCTTTTGATGCAAACCTAATGAGGATGCCTAAAAAAGAGGTAACATTTTTAAGGGTGCTTTTTTTTCTTCCTCCAAATACATCAATTATTAATATACCATTATGATAAAATAGAACAATATATTAATTAAATTTAGATGTTTTTATGTTAAGTTAATGAACTTCAACCATATTCACTTTCATCAAATGGGTTACTAAATCATCATTCCTGTGTACGACAGACTACCCCCTCACAAACTGATGTCATTAATTTTTCCATTACCACCTCTCAAGGTTGGGTATAATAATGGATATAATGTATATATATAATATTTATAAAATAATTATACCTATTAATTAATTATATCATATATATATATTTTTTTACTTTCCATTATGTAGGGGATACGATAACATTGATTTTGTGTAAGAAAGACTACCACCATGTGAAGCGATGTGATTCGTTTTTCACTAATGTCCTACATGGAAGATAATAAGGATAAAATTACTGAATATATGTGATTTAAATGACATAATTATTTTATTAAATAAATATTTATAATAATAAAAGTATATTATATCATTTTATTTCTAACCATTTTACTCAAAAAAATATAATAACATCACTCATGTACGTGTGGGCTACTAGATCATGAAGTGATGTGACTCTTAATTTTCATCTCCACACCACATGGATTATATGAATAAGTATATTTAAAGAAATAATATTTTATTAATTATATTATGATCATTATTAAAATATAAAATTTTACTTACCTCCTTTCCATAATGATCCATGAAAAATGGAAAAGTTACTCATTCGTTTGTATGACCTACCATCTCTATGATTGAAACACACTTCATTTATCAAAAAAATATTTCATGATTGGTATTAAAATTATAATTGATATATAAATATGATAAAATTTTAATGATTATTATTATGGAGATGATGTAACCAGGATCAAAGTAAATGGACTAAAAATAAAAAATCAAAACATATACGAAAAACAAAGCAGTTATTACCCGAAACATGATTTTAACAAGGAATTGGTTATTATAAGGTAATGAATGGTAATAAGTAAATTATATATGGTATACTATATATAATTATGGTCATATAATATATTTATAATTAAATTTTATTTATTTAACAAGAGTTTCAAACATGTACGAAGGATGGCATGACTTAAGGTAAATGATTTCAATTATCTCTTTTATTTCTGGGAGACATATGAAAATTCACCAATCATTTATTTTGATTAGTTTATTTAATATAAATTTGAAATTTTATATCATTAAAATCCTAATTTTCATTATATTAAAAGTTTTATTTTTTGTTATGCTTTGTTGGGTCCTATGATTCAAAAGAGGATTAAACAATAAGGGATTTCTATTCTCTATTTCTAGGAGATATATGAAAATTCAATACTAATTGTTTTTGGTGTAGATAATTCCCATTATAAATGTTATATCATTAATATTATAATTTTAATGATATTAAGAGTTTCATTTAATGTTATTCTTTATTGGGGTTGATGATTCAAAAGATTACTAAAGCAGTAAGAGATTTCTATTCTCTCTTTTATTTCTAGGAGACATATACAAAGTAACCACTCATTACTTTTGTGTGGTGTATATAATAAACCATTAAAATTTTATATCATTAATATAATCATTTTATTGATATTCAAATTTTAATTTTATTTTATGATTAATTGGGGCTTAAAATTGAAAATATTTCTAAAATGGTATGGGATTCCATTCCAACTTCTTCACTTCTGTGAGATACATACCATTATCACAACTTGTTTATTATATGTGGTGTATATAATATCAATGTATTAATTTTATATTTCTTCTCATTAAAGTAATTTATATTTACATATCCATTTTATGTTCTATATTTCATGGGGTTCATGGTTCAAAATATACCCAAACAGTAAGGGATCTTGGTCCAAATTTTCCTTGAGATATATTCTATGTTATAAACCTATATTATTTATGAGGTGAATATACAACCCCTTTGACAAGTAATATCATTAAATTATTTATTCTAAATATATTAGAAGTTTCATTTAATGATATTCTTTCATGGGGATTACAATTTAATGTTACTAAAGTGGTAAGGTTTTTATATTATAACATTATAGTTTATTGGGATTGCTCATGATTATGCTTTAATTGATTAAATATTATAATCTAACTATTAAGAAACAAATTTATTTTTTTATAATATATTTATTTCTAGATAATTAAATTTTTCCATTCATTTTCCACTCTTTATATGGAAAATAGTTTAAAATAATTTTTTTATGATAAATTGACTGTATTTTTATCTTCGGTTGAATTAAATTTTCTTCCAAAACCATGTTTTCTAAAAAAATTAATTCTTTTAAATTATTCGAATAATTTATTAAATACATTTTTACCCAATTTTTTTTTAAAAAAAAAATTCTGAAAGGAATATTGATGTTATTTTCCAAGAATTTACCATTTGGATTTTACCAAAAATGTATAAGGAATAATTGTTTTAATGTGTTTGGAATGAATGGAAATTCCTGCCATTATGACTATTACGTTATTCAGAGATTCATTTATAAGTTTTCAATGATATTTTTAGATAAAATAATTTTCAAAAATGTTTTAAAAAGTGTTTTCAAATAGAAAAGGATATTTTAATAAAGAAATATTTTAAATGATTTTTAAAGATTCATTTATATGTTTTCAAGGTTATTTTCATTGAAAAGTTATTTTCTAAATAAATGTTCCAAGTAATTATTTCAAAATAATTTTCCATCTAAGATATCATCCTTTGATGTAACTTTTTTTCTACTAGGGATATGATCCAAAGATACCATTCTTATTCTTTATCTGAATGGTTTATGATTATGATAATGAGATTATTATGAAACCCATTTATCTTCCATGGGTTATAGGATGATAAAATTCCATTGATACTCAGTTATTTTTCCATGGATTATACTATAATGAAATAAATAAATTATTATTAAACCTATCTATTTTACATCGGTTATGATATGATGAAATGTTTATGAAACCAATTTTATTTCATGTGTTATGATAAGATGAATGTTTTATGTTCTCGTGGAACAAATATGTATGATTTTAATTAGGTGATAGTGGTTACATTATAACCAAGGATGGTGGTTATGTTATAACCAATGATAGTGGTTATGTTATAACAAATACATGTGGGACATATATCACCATCTATTACATTGGGTAAGGATTTATATCTCATGTGATAAATAGTACTAGAATGGGGAGTGAACCAGGTTCAATAAGGGACTTTGTATTCTATGATGGTCTTGGGAGTGAACCTTGACTACTATGATTGTTTGGGGAGTGAACCATTCAACTATTATATCCTAGGAAGTTAACCTTGACTATTATGAAGATTATTTTCTATACATAAATGTATTCCATAATTCCATGTCTTATACCAATTTTATGATCTCATGGATCAAGCTCTTTGATTTACTTATGATTCATATATTTTAAACTACTAATATTTATGCCATGACTCAATAATCTAATCCTTGATATGAAGGGTATGGTTTTAATATGTTATGGTCATGCACTCACACACTTCTGTTCATGTTTTTATTACATATCTACCATGTTTACCCTTATTTAGAATTTGAGCTCACCCTTTCTCATGTTTACTTTCCATAGGTTACGAAGAAAGGATTTATGTAGGGTATTTTTCTGAAGAGTACTAATGGATAAGATCTTTATGGGAGATGTTGAAGATCTTTCACTAAATTATAATATTTTGTACTTATTCTAGAAAGACACTAAACTATTACAGTCCTCAAGCATGTAATTTTTGTAATGTATTTAATATTAATATAAAAGGATGTAATATCCATTCATGAAAGGAACAGTTTTCTATATCTACCACTCTTATGAACTCTTCTGAATATTATAGTGATAACACTAGACACACATCAAGGGAATCATTCACCAATGGTTGATATCAACCAACCAATCATCGATCTCCACCAGGTACTTAGAAAAGCTTTCTCCATCATCGATGTATATATTTCCATATTTAATAACTTATGATGGGTCATGCATATAACTAATTAGCTTATACACGTGGAAAAAATCATGTACCCAGTATAACTATGGTAGTAGGGACAAACAGTACACTCCTGCACTGACCCTACATAGTATCTGGAAAGGGATAATGAATCTTGGAGATAATTTTTCACCCTGACCAAATATATGCAATACACATCAATGTGAGACCTCAAAGAACACAAGGTCTAAATATTTGAACTCAAAAGGCCTCCATAGTCAGTCCACATAATAATTTTTATGTCTCTAGATAGTCTTTATCTACTCTTGGATCATATGTAAATTCTTTATCATTTCTCACACCAAATCTGGGCCCATAAGTTCTATATATCCTGAGTTAGTCCAATATAGTATTGAACTAAAAGGTCTCTTATAAAAGAACTCAAATGGTACCATAAAAATGGTGGAATGATACATATTGTTGTATGTAAACTTCACAAAGGGTAGGTGATACTCCCAACTATAGTTAAATTCTAACATTCAATCCTGAAGCATGTCCTCTAAGACCTAAATAGTTTACTCATTCTGGCCATCAATCTTGTAAAATACAGGGTAAATAAAAAATATGACATTTTAATATTTATTAATATTTTAGAATTAGATATTAATTTTAATTTAAAGAGGATTCTATGTTTTATGGCGTACCAGACACACAACAATCAGTTTCTTCGAAATCTTATGTTGCACACAATGCTGAGTCATACTGAAAAAAATATATAATATTATTATTTTAAATGGAAGTTAATACCTAGTCACTCTATTGGAAAAAATGAATAGAAATAACTATATTCTGATTAAAAATATTTTTTAAATATTTTTTCATTTATCTAATAAAATTTATTGGCTTAAAATCAGAATGAATCCAATTTTAATCATAAATACTCAAATATTGTTAAAAGGTAGTTTTACCGCCTTTTGATGGTGAACCCATTTTAAATATAGTTTTTATCACTTTTATATATTCCATTTGAAATAATACACTTCTTATTTAGAATCAGAATATCATAATATATTTTGGGTAATTTTTTGGTATTTGTTTTTGATAAAGTTCATTTTTAATGAATAGTGAAAATACTGCATTTTAAGTCAAAACTATCTTTTCATATAATTTATTTATATAGTAATATTGTAAATTTAATTGGTTTTAAAGTGTAATTATATTATGTTTATATAATTTAATCTATTTTTGGTCATTTTATGTGATTTTACTTTTCAATTGGATATAAACACATGTCAATATTTTGGTAGTTTTTACCTTTTTAAAACACGCTTTTAGTTTTGACAACGAGAATTAATTTTAAATTAATTTATGAAATTTCTATGTTTTAAATTTAGAAAAATGTATTCCATATTTTAAATTAGGAGGTCCAAATTGTGTAAATATGTGAATTTTATTTTTATACATTATTAATAGTGACTTCTGTAAATATTTTATTTACCATGGTTAAAGGGTAAGTCTAGTAATAAAGGTAAAAAATAATATTATAATAATATTAAACTACCATAACACATGTCCTAATCCTATTGGATTAGTTATTTCCAACTATGGGCATCCTTGGGTTGATTTCAGGACCCCATGGAGCCACATGGATGTGTAAAAGACATTTTATAAGAATTAATTTAAGGTAAAGAAAAATGTAACTTAAACATCTATCTTTTATTAAAAAAATTTCTATATGAGGTTATATGAGTGATATTTTAGACAATAAATATTCATTATAAATATAAATAAATTTCCTACATCATGGTATTTTATTTTTAATTTTTAGACACCCAATAAAGAAATATATTTATGATACAATAATGATGTAGTGATTACCTTATTAATGTATGATTTAAATAAATGAGATTGTAAATATTAAAATAAATTTAGTTTGAAAATTTATGTTCCACAAACAAATTTTATGAATTAGTATGAATTTTTATCTTTTAATTAATGATTTTTTTTGAAATAATCAAGTTTTAATGGATTTTTTAAAAAGTTAAGATATGAATAGTATGAAAATTAACATAAATGAGTATTTAAAACAAATAATATTTTAATAAATGATATAATAGTACTAAAATATAATATTTAAAAAAATTACTTAAATAATGTTGAAAATGTCATTAATGAACCACTTGAGGTTCTATTGGCATTTTATAGTAATTATATTAACCATATCGTATGAATATACAAGAAGACATGGTAAGAGTTAAATTAGTTAACTATGGGTTAAAGCTAAAATATAAGGTTAAATTTTTGACCTAGAATTGTCTAAAACTGATTGGTTGAGAGGTTTTCGACCCAAAAAAATATTATATTTTAAATAAATGACTTTGGGACCATTTGAAACCGAAAATAATTTTATAATAAAATAATATTTTAATACCTTTCTAAAGTGCCCCTCCTCCCTCTTATAAAAGGGAATAACATCTAACCCTTAATCACACCTCTCAATCCCCCTTGGATCATTCAAAATCTACCGAAATAAGCTCCAAAAATCCATATATTCTTCCTAGAATCCTTAACTTGTGAAGAAGGAAATTCTAGAAATCCTTTTAGATAAAATCAAAAGAAGTTACCTGATTTGAGGTAATGTATTCTCTCAAGCTTTTTTCATTTCTTTTCCTTCTCCAACCCCCTAAACTCTATTTATTCCATTATTTTATAACAAAAAAATGTATTAAATATACTAGGTTTTTTTTATGATAATTATTCTAACTATAATTCTACACACCTTCATATAATGGATACGAACATACTGTTTCTATGTACGACGAATTACTGCCTCACGAAATGAAGATTATTCTATTATCTCCTACCACCTCTCATGGTGGAAAATATGATGGAACTATATTTATATATGATATAATATTTTTATATTATCTCTATGATTCTACTATTTTTATTTAAATCACACATTTATGCTTTCCATAATGTGTAAATATGATAATTTCATTTGAGGAAGTGCAGACTACTGCCCCCTCAAAGTGATATGACTTGTTCATGACATAAATGGAACATATAAAGGATGTAATTAATGAACTTATGTAACATATGTAAAATATTATATTATACTTTAATTATAATATACCTATGTATCATTTAGTTTTCGTTCATTTAAATGTGAAAAATAAATGAAAGTAGTGTTCAGGTGTACGTACGGATTACTGTCTCCATGAACGGTGAATTTCATTTATTATATCCAAATGTTATGCACTATTATAAATACATTAATATAAAGTATTTATATGATATTTAAATCATGAATATCATTCTAAAGATATTGTACTTTTGGATACATGGAAAATTTGTAATTATAACAAGTTCATTTTTGAATTAAGTACAAATATAAACAAAATGACCGATATTAACTTAAATAATTACGTAATGTTTATAACGTGGTAATATGTGATATAAAAGTAATAATAAAATTTAAAAAGGTTCTAAATAAAGTATGAATTAACTTTAGTTTATTATCCAGGAAGAACATGGGAAAAATGTGACGAGTCATACACAAGGTAAGGGACTTTATTTCAATCTTCTTTCATTGTGGCATATTTGGATTAATACACAACATTATTTTATATGGTGTATAAACCCATTTGAATTATTATTTCATTTAAAGGGAATCTTTTTCTATGAATCATTTTACTAAATGACAAAAGGTATGTTTTTTTAATGTATTTGATAACAACGACCTTTCCACCACCACGAGCATTATTTGTTATCTGTATTCCATAACAAGCCGTAACATTTTAAAAAAGAAAATAAATACAAAATACCCTTTTCATGTATTTTGGTATTGAAAATGGTTTTGAGAAAGAATTAATTATGCCAATATCTTGAAATGTTATATTCTGATTAGAATGTGGAAATGTTATTTTTCCTTTATGCTTGTTTTATGTGTTATGATTATGTTATGGTTCTTGGGCATTGTTTACGTATATGGGTGGTTCTGTGATAAACCTAGGGTGGGTGATCTTGAGATAGATCTACAATGCATTGGTAACATGACAGAGGTAAATGAAAATGTTTCTTCTAAGAGATTTAGGCAATATACTATGGTGAGTATTCCAAATGTAACTCCCTATGTATCTGTGAAAGCTACAATGTAATTATGTTATGGATGCCACAATTTATCTTTATGATTTATGATTTCTATTTTCTATCCATAAATCTTATGATTTCAGGAGTTATGTTAAAGAGTTTATGTTTTATGATTGAAAAGTATTATTTTATTGATTTGTATGTATTAATGGACTAATGTTTTCTTTCATTATTTTATAACCCTTACTGAGTTTTTTACACTCATGCCATGTTTTTGAAATGTTTTTCACATGGTATAAGTAAGGTTAAGAGAAAGGAATAAATCAAGAATATTTATATTAAGAAAATAATCTTTTTTTATTTAAGGATTTTTATTATTTTGAAAAAAAATTAGATACAGTAGAAGTGTCTACTTTGTAATATTTTATATGTAATGTAATAATTATGGACCAATTCTCTAAAAATCTAAACCTAAAAAGATCCTCAATGTGAATTCTTGAATTAACTCAAGATTATGTAATATTTAAGGCTAGGGCCTTAAAAATCTAGGGATGAAATGAAATTCTCTACCATAACTAAGTCCCAAAGACCTCATATCATCCCATCTATAATCATGAATTATAGAGCGAATTACAGTCTTAAATTATAATGAAGGTAACTCCATGGAGTCAGACTATCTCATACATGGAGAGACATCCTATGTTCTCTACTGAACTCTACTCATGTATATCTAGAAAGTGGGACAACTTATTGAGTTGGTCTATGATCCCCAACTGGAATTGTGTTCTAAAGACATTCGTAGAAGCCCCATAATTAAGTACATAGATATCCTATCCTACTTCCACTCTGGAACCTCAAGGGGTTGAGCTAAACCAACTAGAACCTGGAGGTTATCCTTCACCTAATGAAAAATGAGTCATCGAGATACAAACTTCACTACACCCTTCTTCATAATTATCCATTAGAACTAATTATATAGGACCTCTTTGCTGGATGTGAGAGTAGGTAGGACCTCTAATTTTTCTGATGATGGTACGGGGAGGACCTTCGTACTGAACGTTGTCATCGCGGGTCGGCCCGCGATGACCGTCGCTTACACTGGTGAACAATGTGTCAACTCAACCTACTTGTGGGGTGGATGGAGAATCATTTAGGATCGAGAATGGAAGAACTCCCACTCTGTGATAGAGAAGTTATCTTAATATGTATCAACAAATGAGTACCAATAGCACGTTCTAGTGGTGGATCGGGCCATTGAAGCCATGAAATATGATTCCCCATGGCGGGCGTCTTCCAGAACATGCACCTGTCGTTCACACTAGGTCAGCTAAGATGGTTGTGCAGTGGTATGGGCCACCTAATCCTTGGTCTATGGGACTAGCTGGTGATGCTGACACAGTCGGGTGGGAGCCCTCCTCTACGACTCCATGGTTGAAGTCATAATCAGGAGGACTCTAGCATGCCTTACTTAATTCACATAAGGAAGTGAATTGTAAGATCACTCTAAGGATAGGTTCCAGAAACTATTGAAGGTTGGAGTGGGGATTAAAGGCTCCCTACGCTTCCCTTGGGGGAGACGACATTGATGAGGCATGAAGGCCTCCGGGTCTTGATGGACCATATCACTTGTCGGGGTGATCCCCTCCTATTCACATCGATAGACAAGAGTATTAATCACCCTCCTTCGAATAAATTCAGACGGTGAGATGGGGAAAGGGTTACCTACAACTGTGGTTGCGGAAGTAGTCTTAGAAGTTATAAAGATGTGTGAGACTGCCATGTTGGAATTTCCCCTACCCCTGCATCCACGAGAAGGAGGTGATCAGTTTCCTATAGCTATAACATGGGTCCTTCAAATCAAGAAAATTCAGATCTCAATACAGACAGTAGGAAAGTTATGCCCAGTTCCCCAGCACCGTTAAATCTTCCATGGATGGATATAAAGATCCACATTGACAATATGATAGACCAGGATGCCCAACGATTAACTACCCCAAATCCAGGTGAGTTTCATGCTAGGTCCACTATATGCTTGGAAGGACCTGGCACCAGATAGCTGGATCTGGTGACATGCTTATCTATTGATGCCTTGAAACTACTAATCCTCATATTGAAGAGCAGAGGTTCATGTAAAGTTCCCCATTTCTATTTATGATTATTTCTCCAGGGTGCACATTCGTCTATGAGTATGCACTGATTGTGTTCCCCACATTACCTCTTTACAAATATGTGAAACATTCATCAATTATTCAGTGATGTTTTCTCTTTGATCAAAATAGGATGATAAGATGTTGGTATCTCCTTTTGTGGATTCCTCTGTGGAATTTGTCACATAGTTTGGGTATCACTTAAAGATTAAGATGTTTGTGAAACTCTTTTTTATTCCATATCTTTGGGGATCCGATTAATTACATTTCTTCTATTAGTACATTCTATGGGGTCAAGTTAGGTAAGCAACCTTCAGTCTAGGGATTAGTTGCGTTGGGCATCAATGGCGTGTCTGGATACTGAAAAACGGGTACACCTGAATTTCTTCCCCTTATGATAGGGATTCTCGGGGGTGTGGAAGCCTGAGGCATCCCATGTAGAATGTGGGGTATATTATTCCAGAGACATATCTTCAAGGTTTTCCTTGGCTTCACATGTTTAACATAGGGTATACCACAAGTTTAACATCTAGTGAAGATAGATCGAACTGATCAGAACACTGATGAGAGTGGATCAGATGGGTAGATCCCTAGGAGGGATCACTTGGAAGGTTTATAGGATAGATGGATCAGGACACCCAAAAAGAGTGGACCTAGGGTGGTGTTTCCCATAAATCTAAGATGTCACACCATGAAAGTTGATTTGGACACCTCATAGGGTGGATCAGATAAGAGCATGAGTCCACAAAAAGGGGAAACCATGGTTTACTATTGGCTGGGAATGTACCTCAAGGAGGTTTCCTACTTACCCAAAAAGGGATCAAAACCCATGTAGTTTGAGAGGGTTAGTCACCAGATCAGGGCATACATAATAGACAACAACTCGAAGACATGTTGGGGCTTATGCGTGGTTAGAGGACCAAGTGATACAAAGAGAAATGAGATGAATGGGTCTTACACATGGTTAGATGCTAGAATGGATGACATGATTTTACCAGGATGTAGTGGCCAAGGTAAAGTCAAGTTGGATATGCATGAAGTGTCGAAGGATAGAATAAATAGGGATGGAATAAAAAACTAGTTTGTAGGTGACTGTATTGGGCTTGAACCTCAGGGAGGCTTCCTACATATCTCAGTGGTAGGGAATCAAAGTCCATATAGTTTAGGAATGGGGTGATGAGTCACCTGAAGAGGTGGATCATGATAATGGATGCATGGATGGGGACCCAAAGGGAATGGGACCAATGGGTTAAGGCTTGATCTTCCTCAAACATAAAGGCTCAAGGGATAGACCAGGATGGGACATGGGTGATGGTCTTGAACCTTAGGGAGGATTCCTATGTATCCCTTTGGAAGGGAGTCAAAGTGAACGTTGTTCAGGATGGGGTATGTAATCAATGTGTACACAAAGGAGAGAAAGCCGAAGACATGCTGGGGCTTACACATGGTTAGCAGGTCGGGTACTTCAAAAAGTAATGAGATTCATGGGTCTTACACGTGGTCAACTTCCTGAGAACAGGTCTGACACCACTAGGGGTGGACCAAGGATGTGGGTCCCAAAAAAATTACACCAAGGTTTACCAGTGTTAGGGGTTGAAGCTCAAAGAAGATTCCTACGTAATCTGTCTAGGAGATATGGATCAATACCCACATAGTTTGAAAGCATACAATTTAATGTCATGCCAGACAAAATGGGTATATAGTTTAACATCACGAGGGATGAGGGTAAACTGATATGAAGTGGTCTAGTCTGATAGGTGATGAGCTTGACCCTCAGGGAGGCTTCCTATATACCTTGCCTGAAAAGGGGCAAGGATCAAAGTCTACATAGTTTGGGAATGAGGGGAATGGGGCTTACACGCTAAGGTGGCCCATGAGAATGTCATGGTAGATGCTTAATCTAAGCCTATGTGAGTCATGCTCAGTGTGGGAAACAAGAGGCAACAAAGATCTGACTATCATGTCACTAAAGGTGCATCTGCAAGGAATGGAGTGGGGATTATGCATGGTTATCGATCGAGGGAGAGGCCTATTGGGACTTAATCTAAGAGGGAATCCTGAGTAGGGGTCTATATGTACGAGGAGGGTATGTCTACCTTACTTGGAGTACCATATCAAGTTGGGTTAGGGATTACATAGATACTGCCTGAGGTACGCAAGGAGACAAATCACAGAGGGAGAGGAGGAGTGAGGATGAGATAGTGACTATCCCCTTCTCCGTCCTCTTAGACCCACCCCTCGTGTGACGGTCATATATAAACTTCATGTGTTGAGGACATGGGTTCTTGGAAGTTTAAAGTCCCGTAGCTCAGACGATGTGGATTCACTCCAAATCCCTAGGACTTACATAACTGGTGCACCTTAACCCTTGGTGAAGGGAAGGCACCTACAATTCTGTGGATCAATGGGGTTGTAGAGTGATCCATTGAGGGGTCTATGTTAGCATGGATATGTGAAGAAGAAATAGCCATTAGCATACCTATGCAAAGAAGCATGAAGAAAAGCAACACAACATTAAGAACCACCCAAGGGACATTGAAATCACTTCGTACAAGCCTGGAGAGACATACAGAAGAGGGGTTTGCAAAGCCAGAGGCCTCGTAGAGAAGGGGTTTGTAAAGATCTGGGGATTTTAGAGCACATGGATTCATAGAGCTCAGGGAATCACAGAGCATAGGGGATCCTCGAACACAGGGCTTGGAGAGCATAGGGATTTTAGAGAGCATAGGGCTTCTCAAAGGATAGGGTTTCATGAAACATAGTGACCTATCCTAACAATAGTGTTCACATGTTCTTAGAGAGTTCTTCATGAATCCAGGGTTCTTCGTGAAGTCCCAAGTACCCAAAGGGGTATCCTTCCTTTATGATGGACCATAGGATTTGCGAAATGAATACCTCTTCGAAGAGGGGGTAATTGAGAGAAAAGGGAAAAGGGTTTTATAATGCTCAAGTACCATAGATAATTCATTTTAACATTTGGTTCATAGAGTAAATAATGCTTCATGATTTGGGAATTCAGAAGGTGAAAGGTCAGGGTGTTGATGGTTTGGAGTTGGGGGGGCATTTATTTATAGACAACGGGGGGTGGTGTGATGCTATGAGGGCACTCCATGAAGAAACTTGTGCTCCGCCACTGGAGGTATATTTCATCAAGTTTCTTAGAGTCATATAGTTTACCGTCATCCCCTCTGCAATGTAGAGGCTTCCTTCATTCCCTCGACGATGGTCAAAAGGCTTCCGTCAAGTTTAAAGGACTCATGGATGTGAACATACTTCCCTCCATAGTTCAAATAATTCCATCAATTTTCTCGGACTCATAGAGTAAACCATATATTTTTCTCTATGGTGTTCGTAGAGATAACAGAAATCTTTGTGCTGGCCACAGTGCTGGTGGGATTTGCGAAGTTGCATCATGAAGCATCCCCTTTTGCACTATTTTTTTGTGTTTTTTTCTTATTTTTCCAAGGCCTGATTTTTGGTTTCAATAATTACCCAATATAATTGGTATGGAATTTAAATAGAATAAATCACCATTTTATCAAAATATCATGGTGGTTTTGAACCTATATTGATGATCACGAATAGTCAGAGGAAGTCAGCTCAATTATTTGTGATCAAGGAGTCACGCACGATAGAGGTGTTATGTAGGAAGTATATAAAGCAGATAGTGAGGCTTTATGGGATTTAAAATATGATCATATTTGATCATAATGTACATTTTACCTTTATGGTGTGGGGATATCTAGAGTTATTTTGGATCTCAGTTATGGATCAATACCACTTTTCATCCATATATAGATGATCAGGTAGAGTGAACTATCTATAATCAAGAGGATATATTATGTTCATGTATTCTAGATATTGGATTTATGTGGGTGTATCACCTACCATTGGTGTAGTTTTCTTATAATATTAGTTATCACTCTACTATTAGTATAACACTATTTGAAGCACTATATACCAACCTCACCGACCTCCATTGTGTTGGATCATAGTTTGAGAGTCAGGTGTTCTTAGACTTGAATTAGTGTAGATAACAACATAGAATATACATGTAATCTAGGATAGAATAAATAGGTATAGGTTTATTAAAATTCCTATGATAATTATAGGAGTAAAACTCTTGAGTTCAATGTCAAAGATCATGTGTTCTTGAGGTTGTATCCTCTTAATAGGAAATAAAGGGTTGATCATGGGGGTAAGATTTCTCCAAGGGTTATTAAGAATTTTTTGGTGTCTAATTAGGTTAGTTTCATATATTATTAGTTAGAGATACCCCCAAATATGATATAAAATCATGATGTTTTCTATGTATTAAATCATCATCGATAACTTCATAACAAATTTCATGTAATCATTTGGGGTGAAATGGATGTTGAAGATGATGCAACTTCTATGAGATTATTGTTGAGATTTGGGACCATCAAATGAAGGTTCTAAATGGTCATTCTATTTCTTTGGTTCATGTATTGTGGTAACATAGTGTGTTGGAAGAGAGATCTTAAAAGGGGGAGTCAGATATGAACAACCAATACCTCAATTTGTTCTGATTCTTTGTATTTTTTCCTTTTGTTGAGATAATGTGTTTGATATTGTTTTGATATATTTGTTTGTTTACATTCCTCATCTTGTATCGTTTAATGTTTATAAACTCATTCCCCATGTTATGTTGGTTATGTTCTTGATATATCTAGATTCATGAGAAGTACCTCAGGGGTGGTATTTCAGACCCCCTTCCCATTCTTTTAAATTCTTTTTTTAAATCATTGAGGATGTGAATTGTTTGAGAGGTATTTGATGTAAGGTCCCAAATTTCTAATACACTTCAATTTTAACTTTACCTAATTTTGGAGGAACTAGGAGATATTTTAAAGGATTTATAGAGGTTAGAAAATTGTTTTGGCCTTTTTAAGGGTCACTTGGATGGGGTTGAAATTGTGGTGCTTGTCATTTTGAAGATTATTGGAGACTTGATCATGGGGTTGGAAGTTTTGGATTTGGAAGTTTTATGTTTTTCTATAGGGTTGGTAGTTTAGTTCTAGAGTGTGTCACAATGAGTGAAACAGCATGTATGAACATTTTACATGGAGTTTTCCTTGGGATTTTACATATGATAAACAAGGACGAGGAACCAAATCGGGAAGCTATTTTGAGGAATCCTTGTAGGGAATCGCACTCAGAAAATCTCATTGTCAGAAACAATATTTGTGGAGATCACCATGTCATAATGATGAGTTTATTTGGGGTAAAATAGCTTCATTTTTTGTGATATTCCATAGTGAAGGTTGTGATGACGGTAAAAAACTATTTATTGAAGGTTTTTATAAGAGCATGATCTCCAAGTTAAAACACCTTGAATACTGGATTGAGCTTCGACTAAAGACACCACAATAATTTTGGGAGTTCACCATGTATTGGAGAATAATTTTAGGATTCCTCTATAAATACTATCCATGATAAAACTTGGTTCATATTTTCATTCCCTGTCTCAAACACTGAGAAATCCCTATGCCTCTCATCACCATCTAGTTGTTCCTTTAATATTCTAAACCCCATTGATTATTAGATAGAAGTCTCAGATCAAGGAATATTCCATATTCTATCTTCATTATCATTTATCAACTTTTTATTCTTTTTAGAAATCCATTTTTATAGGATTAATTTATTTTGGGTTTTGGTTTTGAGCTACTGTTAATGGTGGATTTCATGCTTAGGTTCCAGTGGAGTTTCCTTCTATTTTAGTTATATTTACATCAGTGGTGGTTGATCCTTGATTGTTCATTAATTCTTGAAGTATGTTGAGATTCAAATATAGGTATGTGATATATTAATTATCCTTTTACTTATGTGTAAGTGTGAATTAATTGTGCCTTAACTCATTTTTTAAATGGTTTTGGTTTACCTTAATAAGATAATAATCTTTAAAGGGAAACACATTTTATTTGATTAATCAATAACCAAAAAAAATTTAAATAGAAAAAGGTTTTTTTATGATTTTTAATTTATTCATTAGAATTAATCGTATAAATTTAAATAATTTTTATTAAATAAATAATTGAATTGAAGTTCAAATATTATAACATAACTTAAAGGTTTAAGCTTTTATAAATCTCGAAATCTAAAACAATGTAGTCAATAATCAGATGATATATGTATTAAATTTTTTTTATATTTAGATAAGAATTGATTTAAAATTCTCTCAATTAAATAATTCACATGTGAATTACCACATGTTAAAGAAAATTAATGTTTATTGAGGGGAAATTAAATGAATGTTTGGGGTGTGATTTCACAATCATTATTTTTTTTGATACCACCTCTTGTTGTACATTAAGTATTGTGGCCTATATGTTTTGAAATATTTCTTTTTTGATATTTTTATCATGGTTTAAATGATAAAATCTTATAATAAATGAAAAGTATAATGATGATAATTAATGGAGGATGCAAGAGTAGTTTTCTTACTACTCATATTGGATTTTATTATATAAAATAATTCTTCGAATAATTTTTATCGTTATCTATAGTTATCAAAAGACATTAGATTTCCTTGTACAAATAACCCATTCTTAATTAACCAATTAATTCAAGATGGAATTAAAATGGATGTTTGTTAAAGTATAAACGTTTGTGTCCAACAGAGCCTATTTTATTGAGTGGGAGGTATAACTACCTCAATGTTATAGCCTTAGAGAATTCTTCCTATGTGAAAAATTATAGTTCTGAAATAAGTGTGAGCTCTAGGGATTTGGAGTCTTGTTTTATTTTTTAATGACTTCTTTTAATTTGGTAACCTTGATGAGAAATGTTCTGGAATACCAAGGTTATGATGTTGATGATTGATTTGATGAGTAATGGGCCGAGAGCCTAGGTTGTAGTGATAATTTATGTTGATGATGGTGTGAAATCCTTTATGTTATGCATGATGGTGTGAGACACTAAGTGATCAGGATGAGCTCAGAGTGGGGCTTGATCCTCAATATTTTTAATATTTCAAGATTCTTTTTGAGGGAAATATGGCCAGATAATGTTTATATGATTAATTTTTAATACATGAATGTCGTTTGGTGTTATGAACTGTTGGTGCATCTTTTAAGAGGTATCTTAGGAAGAGTCTTCAAGGGGCCATATGATTATGAAATGATATTTTGAACTAATAAATGAATGAGGTTGGTTAATCACATTAAAAAATTATATTTAAATACTTGATAATATATGAAAGAGAATTAGTAGATCCATCGACACTTGGATTGGGAAGAATACAATGTTAATATTTGAAAATATTGACGTGAATTAATTAATGGTTAATTAATTAATTAAAAGGGAACTTTTATGATTGTATTATTATCTAATATCTAGTTCAAAATAGTTCCAGCATAATTTTTAGTGTGTAGATAGTGGAAAATGATTCTAAGGCAAGTTATATTCCCTTATTATGGATGTGCATGATATTATTCTATATATTTTTGATTTTATACGCTACCCCACCCAAGTCGGTAGGGAAGATGACAACCCAATGTTGGGAGGGGGGTTTTTTTCTCCAATATCCAAGATGGTGAGGAAATGGATTGATAACTTATCCTTGTTTCCTAATCTTCCTCTAGACATAGATGAGTAGGTTAATCCCATACTCTAATGGATTACGGTATAGGGTGCGTTACTACCAGGGCCGTGATGCATCATGGTATTACTATACATTTATGTGCAAGATGTAATTTTTTGAGGTATAACACATACTTGTATCTGGACATAGTGGTTATGACTTCCCACACATATACTTTCATGGGTGTGAGGTATTGATGTATAATGCACTTACACAGGCTTTATTGGATTCGATACATACATTTGATTACATATGATATTCTAATAATAATGAAATGGATATGTGTGTTGATGACAACATGAGATGTTGGGAGCTATGTGAGGTCGGGGTTGGTAGGGAAAAGGTCTGGCTCACATTAGGGATGACTTATTTATATGAGGTATGAGCACAAGATGTAGTCCTTGGGGAGTGGTAGTGACAAAATAATGAATAATTGGAATCCAAGAACCCTCAATTATATTTATGATTTTGATATATAATGTTTTACTTATATTCATAATTAGTGAGAGATCCAGGGTGAGGATGGGAAACTAGTATTACTTACTTAGATAATGATTTAGTTTCATTTATTTATTCACTGGGCTTTAGTATGATTATTTCTCATTTTTTATGATAGGTTTCAGGGAGGATTCCACTAAGTATACATTTTATGGAAACCCTACATATATATAAACGTTTTTAGGTCAGTAGGAACATGTCAATGATCAGTCTAAACATTACTAGATCATAGATGCTTTTGATTAGTTTTCATGATTTTTTGGATTTTTTTCACTCCATAGTCTTACATTTGGGTACTTTATTTTTTTCCTTTTAGTTTATATATGACATTAAATGTATTGATATTTCTTTTGGTTTTTGTATGGAGTTGGTTAGTGGTTTATCCTTCTTATATCTTACTCTTTAAACTTATAGAGGGTAATGCCTCCCATGCATGCAACTGATATACCCTTGGCACTATTTTTAAACCTTTTTATTATTGGGGGTGGGATTTAGGCACTGTTATGTCTATTTATTTATTTTTGAACTAGGTGGGGTACCTTTAGAGGGATGCAATCATGACATCTCTCCCCTACACTGATGAGTCAGGGGATGTTCAAGCTGCACTTGCTACACCCACCACAAGGGAGTAAACACAGAGGAATCCCACTAACAGTCATCATCTATGACTATAAAACCATCAATTTTTAATATACGACATCCTAAAATGAGACAAATGTGTTTGATAGCTTACTCCACAAGCAACACTGAACCGAAATGAAACATCGATATATTTAGATAAAAATATAAATATCAAGTATGGACATTAATACCTAGCCATTGAATCGGAAGGAACGAATAAGAGTAATCTATTTATGATATATATATATATATATATATATAAAATAATATCTATATTTAAAATGAATTAAATTTCAGTTATTTTAACCAAAATGACTGTTAAGACCATTTATTGTGTAGAATTTTTTTAAATGTCATCTTATGTGATATGCATTTATATTTCATGAAAAATATGATTAATAATGATAAATTTTATTTGATATTAATAATAGGTTAATAATAAATTAGTTGATAAAAGATGATAAATTATAATAATAACAATTATTATTTGAAAATGTCATTTTCTAATAAAAACATGTTTTAATTATATTTTATGATTTTAATAAAAAATTGAATTTATAAATATTATAATTTTAATTTGATAAAACGAACATAATTTTTGGATTTATAATAAAAAATATTATATTAATGGGTTTTTTTGTGACTATTCTGAAATAATTGTCTTTTAGGTTAATAGTAAAAAAAGTACTGATTTTGCTAAAAACTATCACTTTTATGAAATTATCTTAACAAAATTATGGATTAAAAGTTTTTATAAGAATTTATAAATAGAAATATATATCTAAAAAATCAAACAAATAATTTATAAATTAATCTATTGAACTTATTTTTTCTATGTACAATGTTTTAGAAAATTAGGTAATATTATTCTGTAAAAATAGTTTTTATTCACTTATATTAGAAATTACTTGACATCACTTGCAATAATTAAATATATAAAAAATATTATATATTTTAGATATCAACTATCATATTATGAAATATGTTTATTTTAAATTTTGGGCATAAAATTATGGTTACTGAGACTAAATTTAATCAGCATGATAATTGAAAAGATATTATTTTCAAATAATTATTTTATTAATTCTGTGTAATTTTTATCTAATAAATTAATTTGATATATTTTCAATGGTAAATATTATATTATTTTTAAAAATATATATAATTATATTAACACACATTTAATTGGTAAAAAATTCTAAATATGATTAAGTATACATAATTGCTATAACACCATTTTTAAAAACTTTTTTTCTATATATAAAATATTTTAATTTAAGGGTAATTTTTTTATTATTTATAAATTTAATTAGATTAAATTGAGATTAAATTTAGGTTTACAACACTCAAATTGGGTAATATGGTTTTTTTATATTGTTAGTAATATATAAATTTCATAGTTAAAAACTAGTTACCGATGTAAAAAAATGAAAAAGTAAAAACCTAAGAGAAAATGATTTAAAACATGTTTAAAATATGCATAGAAATAATTTATTGAGGATTTATCAACCCAAGATCACCATATAGACCATTTGTTTAACAATTGGAGTCTTTGGGTCTTGAATATTTTATTGATATCATAGAAAATTAAATAGGTATTCATGAAAGTTCCCTTGTATTTACATATAAAATTGGACACTTACACCCCTTCATGTGACACCCATTCCTTAAATTCCTTCCTTAAAATATAATTTTTACTTGTATAATACTATATAAATTTTATAAGCCTTTAGTATCATATATTTTTCTTACATCCTTCATTTCCACAGAGACTTTCAAGAGAAATTTCAAAGTCCCAAAGTGAGTAGTACTAATTCCTTAACATTGTCTTCTTAATCTTTGTCTTCTAAACCTAACCTTAATGTAGTAATATGATAAACTTAGTGTAATTATTATACTGAATTTTTAGTCTATTAATTTAAAAATATTAATTTATTCATTTCCATCAACTTATAATAACAAAATAATGTTAGGTAACTCCCCAAGATTTCATAGTGTGTTGTTTCTTCAAAATAATACAATAACTTGCACTACACGCAACACCAAGTTCAAGAACACCATGACTTACCAAACAAGCCGTTAAAAAGAGGTTATGAATAGTATTAACTATATTTTAAACTTTATATAATCCTTATAATTTTAGAATCCATATTATGAGTTTCTTAGACATAATGTAAGACGAAATTCATTTTCAGTATTGCACTTTTACCAACTTTTAATAGTGAACCCTTTTTAAATACAATATTTTAAACTTTTTGACTAAATGGGGACATCAAAAAATTTAAAATGAAACATCCCAAGCTTCCAAGGTACACTTTACTTTGAATAATACAGTAGCATGTGTTGTACGCAACTTCGAGTTCTAACACACACCACAACCAATCAAACTAGTCGTTATGAATAGTAATACCTAATTTTTGAAATTATATATATTTTATATTTCAAAATAGACTTCATTTTTGGATTCGGAGTATTGAATTTATCCTAAGGTGAAATTTTGGTACTTTTCAGATAACTTTAATATTTTGATGAATAGTGAAAATTACTAAATTTTTATTAAAAACAACTTTTTTAATAAAAATAATTAATGGTGATAAATTATGAATTTGAGGGGTTTTAAATTATAATTAGAATATATTTTTACCATTTTATCCAATGGTGTTCATTATAATTAATTTCACTTCGAAATTGGACCTAAACAATGTCAATCTTTTGATATATATTGTTTCTTAAAAACACGCTATTTGTTGTGACAGCGGGAATTAATTATAAAATTAATTAATGAAACATATATGTTTGGAATTTTTTAAAATATATATCATTTTTGAATTTGGAATATCAATTATAGCTTAGGGTGAAATTTTGGCATTGTTCTGAAAAACTTCAATTTTTGATGAATAGTGAAACTACTAAGTGGTAGTTAAAAAAACTGATTTTTTCATAAAACTTAATTTTGCCGCTTCTGTGAATGGAATTTCGAAAATCCGAGAGACACAGTTAATATCAAGAAGTAAAATGTAGTTCAATAAGATGAAAATAATTTTTGGTGAATAGTAACTTTTTACTTTTATTTACCACGGTTAAAAGTAAATAGTGTAATTAAGGTTAAAAATGATATTAATATTACCCTAACACATGTCCTAATTCTATTGGACAAGTGTATCTCGACCAAAACATCCTTAGGAATAAAATATTATCATTTAGGTCCACTTGGATTAGATTAGGACATTTATTATTATTTAATTCAAAGAAGAGTTAAAAGAGTTAAAATCAAAGTTTATTTACTAAAACATTTTTAATATAGGGTTATAAATAAGATAAATTCGATTTTAAATATTCATTATAAATCTAAAAATATTTACTACATAATGAAATTTTATTTATAATTTTTAGACTTTAAATAATTTAATTTATTTATGACACAATGATGATGCAGTAATTACCATAATAGTGAAAAATTAAAATAAGTGATATTATAAATACACAAATAAATATAATTTGAGACTTTTTAGGAATTACACCAGTTTTATAGGTTAATATGACATGTTAGGATTGATTCAGTTAACTCTTTTCGATGTAATCATTCTGTTATGATTTTTACAAAAATCAATTATTGAATAGTGTCAAAATTGACATAAAAGAGTTTTTAAAACAAATATTATATTATTAATTGATATTAAATTCCTAAAAATCTAAGGTTCGGCCAAAAGTCTTATATCATGATAGGTTCATCATTAATGGACCACTTGGGGGTCGATTGGATGTATATGGTATGTTTATTAACCATATAATATAAAAATACAAAGAGACATTGTAAAAGTGAAACTAATTAACTTAGAGTTAATACTTAAAGATAAGGTTAATATAAGTACAAAAACCTGTCTAAATTCTATTGGTTGAGTGGTTTTCGACCTATCCCCACCTTAAACTTTGAATAATCAACTTTGGAGCCATTAGAAACCGAATATGAATTTATTATAAATTAATATTTCTAGCTTTTCCAAAGGTTCCCCTCACCCCTCTTATAAAAGGGCACTCCTCCTTCTCATTTCTTCACACCTTCAAAGCCTTTTGGTTCGACCAAAATCTTCCCAAATACTCTCCCAGTTTCCCTCACTACAACCTAGAGGCCTTAGTTTGATCGTAAAGCCATCCTACGGAGCCCTTTTGATCAAATCAAAAGGAAGAACCCAAAGAAGAGGTAATGATTTCACCACCCATTTCCAAGTTCATTTCTTCTTCCACTTATTCTTCCTTTGTTGTTACCATTATAAAATAATAACTCCAGTATCATATATATACTGTGATGTTATTATAAATATGGTACAACCATATTCAGTATTCTATCCACCCTTTGAATAACATGTCACCATACGTGCGTACGTACGACTTACCGTCTCCACGTCGTGGTGTAATTGTTATTCAATATATTATTATTTGGATGGGTATAATAATGATATGTAACTCATGTAAATAATAAATATAACATGTTAATGATTCTTTATATATGATATATCATCCATTTATATATTATTTTAATACCAAAAGAATGATATTGTTGCTCGTGCGTACGTACGGACTACCGTCTCCACGAACGCGATGAGATTCATTCTCCATCGTATCGATTCAAGTATAATTATCATTTTATGATTTAAAAATGATGTTTAAGTACTTGATATCATTCTGGATATGAATAAGATACAACCTATCCATTACAAACATGGCTTACGTAACAAAACATATAAAAGAAAACGAGTAAGTTAACACCCGAAAAGATGATAATTCTAAGATATTATTAACAAAGAAATGTTAAAATATCAAATATGATATTATATTAATGTATATGATTATTGAATAATTTAATAACAATTATTTCACCATTATACAGGAGGTTAAACTACCCCATCCAAGGAAAATTGCAAGGTATGGGATTTTCATATCTCACTTTCAATTCCGTGAGATTTCCATTGTTCGCCACTAATTTATTGAAAGTGGTATATTGTGTACTGCCATTTGATATATATTATCATTATTCTCTTTATATTCATGTTATTATGTAAATAATTTGGTGGTTATTAACTTTTGGTCATACGACTCAGTTGATTACAACGTGGTAAGGGGTTTTCATCTCACTTCTTATTCATGTGAGATTCATGCCATATTGCCACCATCACCTTTTGTGTGGTGTATGTACTGCCCATAATTATATTCTTTGTGTAATACACTCTAATTTATGTGTATTTACATATTCATTGTATGATACCTCTTTCATGGGTTGTATGTTTCATAAGTTACCAAATTGGTAAGGGTTATTTCGCAATCTCTTCATTATTCGAGGTTGTTTATACGTAATAATCTACTGGGATCTCTTTATCATCCACATCCATGTTTCTTAAAAATGAATTTCAAAACATTTTTACTATTTACTAGAATATGGGTTAAAGTCATTTATACCCTTGTTTGACTTTTTATAAGAGTTTTATAAAGGAATCTTTCCGTCGTTTTCCAAACAAGTTTCTTTTTAACCTTTTCGACCAAATTAAGGTAAGAATGTTTTGTTTAACTTATACGGCGGGTGTGGCTATTTTCCATCGTTATAAAATTGTCGAAGCTTCCCTTACAAGATAATAAAAATATTTTCAAAAAAAATGTTTTATTTCATAAATATAAGACTCTTAAATGATTTCAAAATCGAAAGAGATATTTTTCTAAAATAGTCTTTATTTCATCTATGTCAACATCCTTTGATGGATTTTAAGCTTATTTGAAGTTGATTTATTATGATACAAAACATCCATATTTTATTGAAGGTTTTGTGATATTTTTGACTGTGGACAAGTTATTCTTATGTCACTCATGGTTTTTGTTTAGAGTATTGACATTTCATAAGTTATTTGTAATCCAAATGTTTATGTTATATTTCAACCTTTCATTCAGATGAATGTGTTAGAAAAGTGTGTTCCGGGTTGGGGACCGGTAAAAGTAAGCCCTCCGGTTTGGTCTCCGGTTATTAGAGGAACTCCGGTTTGGTCTCCGGTTGTTAGAGGAACTCCAGTTTGGTCTCCGGTTATTAGAGGAACTCCGGGTTGGTGTCCGGTTATTAGAGGCACTCCGGGTTGGTGTCCGGTTATTAGAGGCACTCCGAGTTGGGTTTCGGTTACAGTTAGCCCCAAGGTATTGGGATGAGGCCTTGACAAAGAAATTAAAGTTCAGAATTATGCATTCCATCATTATGAAAGTGGTTATTGATATTGCATGTGATTATTCGATTAATAGAATATCCATGTGAACAAGTAAATGGCATTATTTCATTGTACTTTTTCCATACTATGTTGAAGTTAAAGTTTAAAAGGCTTTTGTTTTAGTAATGCATTTCCTTAAATGTTTATGCTTATTTTGAATGGTCCACTATATTGTTATCCTTACTGGGCATTTGAGCTCACCCCTTTTCAATGTTTTATTTTTCCCAAGAAGTGAAGAAGTAAATTATGAATGACCTGTAGGGATATTATGTGGGGATATGAGTGTGGATTATGGAGACAATATGTTGTTGTAGTAGTTTTTTGTTTTATGATGTAATGTAAGACTTATGAATATATCTAGTGTTTCCAAGGCTACTAAACCAATCGATCTTTCGAGATTTGATCTTTTTTGTGAGCATTCCAATGTTATGTAATAATGCACCGACTCTGGGTAACTAGGGTCGAGGCGTTACAGTTGGTATCAGAGGAAGTTTAGTACAAACCTTGGAAGCTAGATTTAGATAAACTCTGATTAGAGCACGTAGACCTAAGATGAACTTTGAGGATTAGTATAGAAGAACTTCCTAGAATTTTGGTATTGTAGAGATTTTGTGAGTTTTCCGAGCAATACATCCCTGTCTGGATACGAGCAGGTAGAGGCGGCTCTGGCACAGATGTACCTAGGGGTAAAACCCGAAAACACCGCTTTGAGCTAGACTCGAACGTGAACTGGTGCACGAAAACGGGCCTTGCTGCACTCTTGGTTACGACACTCCCAGGGGATATGCTTAGGATAATTCTCATTTTCTTTACAAACTATTATGAAGGGTTTATGAGTATATACTTCCTCAAAGAAAACATTTTTATGATTATGGATTATATCGATAAATAGTTCAATTTATGTTAAGTGTTTTATAAGTATGGGATTATGTATTTTGATTCATAAACTGATCTAGTGTGTGCCATTGTTTAGAAATGGCGCCCAGTAGAAGGAATGAGAACTCCAGAAATGCACATGATCCAAAGAGAAAGAAGGATCATATCTTTCATGGTCTTAAGCCATAATTTATAAGAGAAATAGTCTCCCATGTATTATCATCATATGAAGAAATAATATCATGTGTTGATAAGATAAGTAAAGATTTTACTGAGTCCTATGGCTTTGAAGGGAAGTAAGAGAAGTAAAGGATGGAAGAGAGAACGATGGATAAAGGGAAGAGGGAAAATAAGAAATTTCCCATATGTGATAACTGTAGGAAGAAACACCCTGGAACTTTTCTGAAAGGAATGGGAGTTTGTTATAAGTGTGGAGGAAAAGGGCACAAAGTACGTGACTGCAAGGGTAAGAAAATGGTTTCAAATGTACAATGCTTCATTTGCAAGGAGTTTGGACACTACGCGAACCTATGTACCAATCATCAGACTATGACACAAATGATGCTATTGGATAATAATCAAGTTATGATACTACCACAGATGAAGAGGAATGATTAGAGTTCTTATGTTGATTATGTCATTTGAGTGTTGTATCAACAATGTACTTTTTATAATAATTATGGAGTATATAAGGATTGTACTGCAGTACTATTTCATTAAGGACTTGAGATTGTGTGGAATAGAGAAATGTGACTCAATAGCAGGTTAAATTTTTGGAAAATATATGGTTGAGAGAAAGATAAACCATAATATGGTTCTGATACCGAGGTAGTGATTTTAGAATAATACATGATTGATTTGGATAAATTATATTGGATATTCTTGACTACCTTGAAGCCGATTAATGATTTGTATATTCAATCATTATTGGGGTTTAAAACATTTTTGGATTGATGAAGTATATCCAGCATTCTATATGGAATAAGGGAGCATGAATGTAATCAATAAGTATTATGGTAATTCAGGATGTTTCAGTGTTTTAAAAGAATACATGATGAAGGTATTCATATGCTATTACGGGTTAAAAAGGATCTACATTAAGTTTACCTTCATTATAAGTATTTTACTGTGAGTTTGGACAGAAGTATTTTGGATAAATTCTAGTTTGAGATTAATTTTTGATTGCCATAAAAGGACAACCCAGAGGTCGGGCGGTAACCCATCGCGTCCGGCAAGGCCACGAGTCTTGAACCCACAACCGAAGGGTGGTAAGGTTGTATCACCTACCACTGACCCACGTGATGTCCTGGATGAAATAATGTAGTTTTTAATGGTTCTTCTAGATGAATTATAAATTAATTTTTTAACCCTATACGAATAGGATAAATATAACATTATTTTTATGTTCTATTATCTTTTAGAGTGAAAGATGAGTTTGTGGTAGAAATTTATTAATGGATAAAACTCTAATTATAAAGTAAGTATATCTCCTTATGATCTTAGCCAATATCATAAATAAATTCCTCAACATTAAGAAAAGGAACTTAGAACAAAAATTTTGTCCTAGATGGTACCTTAAATCATCAATAATTTATGGCTTTGGGATTGTTGGCCTTTTCAAAGCCATGTTCTCTACCACTCTCCATCAGATAATTGATGGTTAGATTTCTCTTCCATATCCATATTTTCCTACATGGAACCCTAGTATGTGTTATTTTTGGTAATCTTCATACTTTCCACTCTTTATTTTAAATAGAGGCCTCATTAATTCATTTTTCGATGTGGGATTTCAAATAAGATATTTTGAAACGTCAAAAATATGTTATCCCAATACCCTATGTTTTATTGAACCAGTGGTATTTCAAATCATCATAGATTGATGAATTTAAGGACCTCAATTTTATACTTGTTTGTGATTGATGACCTCAATCACTATCTATAAATATTTACGTTTTTCCTCCAATTATATGTCTCTAATTGCCACCAATGTTCTCCTAATTGAGATCATAATTTGGTGGTGACCCTTTCATTTCTCTTTTCCTCATATTAAGACTAAATTTTAGTAACCCAATTTCCGATATGGGCTTTCCCACAAATATATTTTCTATTTTCAACCTTTTATTTTCGAAGAACAATTTCAAATTGCGAGGACGCAATTTATTGAAGGAGGGGAGAATGTAACACCCCAAGATTTCATAGTGTGTTATTTCTTCAAAATAATACAATAACTTGCACTACACGCAACACCGAGTTCAAGCACACCATGACTTACCAAACAATCCGTTCAAAAGAGGTTATGAATAGTATTAACTATATTTTAAACTTTATATAATCCTTATAATTTTAGAATCCATATTATGAGTTTCTTAGACATAATGTAAGACCAAATTCATTTTCAGTATTGCACTTTTACCAACTTTTAATAGTGAACCATTTTTAAATACAATATTTTAAACTTTTTGACTAAATGGGGACATCAAAAAATTTAAAATGAAACATCCCAAGCTTCCACGGTACACTTTCCTTTGAATAATACAGTAGCATGTGTTGTACACAACTTCGAGTTCTAACACACACCACAACCAATCAAACTAGCCGTTATGAATAGTAATACCTACTTTTTGAAATTATATATATTTTATATTTCAAAATAGACTTCATTTTTGGATTCAGAGTATTGAATTTAGCCTAAGGTGAAATTTTGGTACTTTTCGGATAACTTTAATATTTTGATGAATAGTGAAAATTACTAAATTTTAATTAAAAACAACTTTTTTAATCAAAATAATTAATGGTGATAAATTATGAATTTGAGGGGTTTTAAAGTATAATTAGAATATATTTTTACCATTTTATCCAATGGTGTTCATTATAATTAATTTCACTTCGAAATTGGACCTAAACAATTGTCAATCTTTTGATATATATTGTTTCTTAAAAACAAGCTATTTGTTGTGACAGCGGGAATTAATTATAAAATTAATTAATGCAACTTATATTTTTGGAATTTTGTAAAATAGATATCATTTTTGAATTTGGAATATCAATTATAGCTTAGGGTGAAATTTTGGCATTGTTCTGAAAAACATCAATTTTTGATGAATAGTGAAACTACTAAGTGGTAGTTAAAAAAACTGAATTTTTCATAAAACTTAATTTTACCACTTCTGTGAATGGAATTTAGACAATCTGAGAGACACGGTTAATATCAATAAGTAAAATGTGGTTCAATAAGATGAAAATAATTTTTGGTGAATAGTAACTTTTTACTTTTATTTACCACGGTTAAAAGTAAATAGAGTAATTAAGGGTAAAAATGATATTAATATTACACTAACACATGTCCTAATTCTATTGGACAAGTGTATCTCGACCAAAACATCCTTAGGAATAAAATATTATCATTTAGGTCCACTTGGATTAGATTAGGACATTTATTATTATTTAATTCAAAGAAGAGTTAAAAGAGTTAAAATCAAAGTTTATTTACTAAAACATTTTTAATATAGGGTTATAAATAAGATAAATTCTATTGTAAATATTAATTAGAAAGCTAAAAATATTTCCTACATAAGGATATTTTATTTATAATTTTTAGACTTTAAATAATTTAATTTATTTATGACACAATGATGATGCAGTAATTACCATAATAGTGAACAATTAAAATAAGTGATATTATAAATACACAAATAAATATAATTTGAGACTTTTTATGAATTAAACTAGTTTTATAGGTTAATATGACATGTTAGTATTGATTCAGTTAACTTTGTTCGAAGTAATCATTCTGTTATGATTTTTACAAAAATCAATTATTGAATAGTGTCAAAATTGACATAAAAGCGTTTTTTAAAAAAATATTATATTATTAATTGATATTAAATTCCTAAAAATCTAAGGCTCGGCCAAGAGACTTATATCATGATAGGTTCATCATTAATGAACCACTTGGGGGTCGATTGGATGTATATGGTAAGTTTATTAACCATATAATATAAAAATACAAAGAGACATTGTAAAAGTGAAACTAATTAACTTAGAGTTAATACTTAAAGATAAGGTTAATATAAGTACACAAACCTGTCTAAATTCTATTGGTTGAGTGGTTTTAGACCTATCCCCACCTTAACCTTTTAATAATCAACTTTGGAGCCATTAGAAACCGAATATGAATTTATTATAAATTAATATTTCTATCTTTTCCAAAGGTTCCCCTCACCCCTCTTATAAAAGGTCACTCCTCCTTCTCATTTCTTCACACCTTCAAAGCCTTTTGGTTTGGCCAAAATCTGCCCACATACTCTCCAAAATTCCCTAACTACAACCTAGAGGCCTTATTTTTATCAGAAAGCAAACTTAAGGAGCCCTTTTGATCAAATCAAAAGGAAGAACCCGAAGAAGAGGTAATGATTTCACCACCCTTTTCCAAGTTCATTTCTTCTTCCACTTCTTCTTCCTTTGTTGTTACCATTCTAAAATAATAACTCCATTATCATATATATAATGTGATGTTATTATAAATATGGTACAACCATATTCAGTATTCTATCCACCCTTTGAATAACATGTCACCATACGTGCGTACGTATGGCTTACCGTCTCCACGTCGTGGTGTAATTGTTATTCAATATATTATTATTTGGATGGGTATAATAATGATATGTAACTCATGTAAATAATAAATATAACATGTTAATGATTCTGTATATATTATATACCATCCATTTATATATTATTTTAATACCAAAAGAATGATATTGTCGCTCGTGCGTACGTACGGATTACCGTCTCCACGAACGCGATGAGATTCATTCTCCATCGTATCCATTCAAGTATAATTATCATTTTATGATTTAAAAATGATGTTTAATGACTTGATATCATTCTGGATATGAATAAGATACAACCTATCCATTACAAACATGGCTTACGTAACAAAACATATAAAAGAAAACGAGTAAGTTAACACCCGAAACGACGATAATTCTAAGATATTATTAACAAAGAAATGTTAAAAGATCAAATATGATATTATATTAATGTATATTATTATTGAATAATTTAATAACAATTATTTCACCATTATACAGGAGGTTAACCTACCCCATCCAAGGAAAATTTCAAGGTAATGGATTTTCATATCTCACTTTCAATTCCGTGAGATTTCCATTGTTCGCCACTAATTTATTGAAAGTGGTATATTGTGTTCATCCATTTGATATATATTATCATTATTCTTTTTATATTCATGTTATTATGTAAATAATTTGGTGGTTATTAACTTTTGGTCATACGACTCAGTTGATTACAACGTGGTAAGGGGTTTTCATCTCACTCCTTATTCCCGTGAGATTCATGCCATATTGCCACCATCACCTTTTGTGTGGTGTATGTACTGACCATAATTATATTCTTTGTGTAATACACTCTAATTTATGTGTATTTACATATTCATTGTATGATACCTCTTTCATGGGTTTTATGTTTCATAATTTACCAAATTGGTAAGGGTTATTTCACAATCTCTTCATTATCCGAGGTTGTTTATACGTAATAATCTATTGGGATCTATTTATCATCCACATCCATGTTTCTTAAAAATGAATTTCAAATTTTTTTACTATTTACTAGAATATGGGTTAAAGTAATTTATACCCTTGTTTGACTTTTTATAAGAGGTTTATAAAGGAATCTTTCCGTCGTTTTCCAAACAAGGTGCTTTTTAACCTTTTCGACAAAATTAAGGTAAGAATGTTTTTTTTAACTTATACGGCCGGTGTGGCTATTTTCCGTCATTATAAAATCGTCGAAGCTTCCCTTACAAGATAATAAAAATATTTTCAAAATTTTTTTTTTGTTTCATAAATATAAGACTCTTAAATGATTTCAAAATAGAAAGAGATATTTTTCTAAAATAGTGTTTATTTCATCTATGTCAACATCCTTTGATGGATTTTAAGCTTATTTGAAGTTGATTTATTATGATACAAAACATCCGTATTTTATTGAAGGTTTTGTGATATTTTTGACTGTGGATAAGTGATTCTTATGTCACTCATGGTTTTTGTTTAGAGTATTGACATTTCATAAGTTATTTGTAATCTGAATGTTTATTTTATATTTCAACCTTTCATTCAGATGAATGTGTTAGACAAGTATGTTCCGGGTTGGGTACCGGTAAAAGTAAGCCCTCCGGTTTGGTCTCCGGTTATTAGAGGAACTCCGGTTTGGTCTCCGGTTGTTAGAGGAACTCCGGTTTGGTCTCCGGTTATTAGTGGAACTCCGGGTTGGTGTCTGGTTATTAGAGGCACTCCGGGTTGGTGTCCGGTTATTATAGGCACTCCGAGTTGGGTTCCGGTTACAGTTAGCCCCAAGGTTTTGGGATGAGGCCTTGACAAAGAAATTAAAGTTCAACATTATGCATTCCATCATTATGAAAGTGGTTATTGATATTGCATGTGATTATTCGATTAGTAGAATATCCATGTGAACAAGTAAATGGCATTATTTCATTTTACTTTTTCCATACTATGTTGAAGTTCAAGTTTAAAAGGCTTTTGTTTTAGTAATGCATTGCCTTAAATGTTTATGCTTATTTTGAATGGTTCGCTATATTGTTATCCTTACTGGGCATTTGAGGTCACCCCTTTTCAATGTTTTATTTTTTCCAGGAAGTGAAGAAGTAAATTATGAATGAACTTCAGGGATATTATGTGGGGATATGAGTGTAGATTATGGAGACAATATGTTGTTGTAGTAGTTTTTCGTTTTATGATGTAATGTAAGACTTATGAATATATCTAGTGTTTCCAAGGATACTAAACCAATCAGTCTTTCGAGATTTTATCTTTCTTGTGATCATGCCAATGTTATGTAATAATGCACCGACTCTGGGTAATCAGGGTCGGGGCGTTACATGTTAGCAGTGTATTTTGTGGACTACCATCTCCAAAAAGTAATGTTTTTAATTTTTCACCTTGATTTTATTTATTTATTCAAACCACTTAAAATATGATTCAATAAATTTTAAAAATATTAATAATATCCTTATTATTATATTTTAATATTATTATGCACTTCCTTAACAATAATCACCCATCGATATATAGCATGTTCATGTTTGGGTTAGTTTGACCACCTCCTTGAATAATTTTATTAATCTCTATCATGTATGATGTATTTACCTACCCGTATGGTTACTTAAATTTTTGGGGAGGATCTTGAATGTTCAATTTCTTGGATTTTCCATTTTAAAACTTTGTAAAAAAATATATTAACAAGGTTATGAACATATTAATGGGGTGATTTTGGATGTGTTTTTAGGTCAAGGAAATCCTTAGGTTTTCATTGAAGTTTTTGGAGCTTCGGGGTTTGGAGATCTGGTTTTGATGGGAAAATAATCCCAGATGTATGGTTGGTGCACTATTAGTAATAACCATGAGGCCCAACCATAAAGCCTATTTTCCAAAGGAACATGGTATTTTAAACTATGAAATTTTATCTAAAAAACCATGAAACATTTGTAATAAGTTTTAGTGGAATGCACATAGTTTGGGAATGTTTTGGAAAACTATGTGCACTAACCATGTGCAGTGGGGTGCCTTAGATAGAAAAGTTCACATAGTTCGGTATATTTTAGAAAAATGTGCATCCTAACTATACACATAATTTAATATTATTTTTTTACATTTTCTCCTCCACCCTTTAATATTTTTTTCTCCCCATTCAACTAATAGCCTTCCACCTGAACCCCTACTTCTTCTCCGATCCACTTGGTGGTTTCAACTCTATTTAGTGTCCAATTTGATCATAGTCACTTTCAATAAAGATATATTGTTTAGTATATGAGTCATATTCCCACTTTTTATGTTTTCTTTAACTACCAATTGGTTTCTAATTAGTTTTTTTCAATATTTACTGTTTCTAGGGCATTTTTATGGGTTTTCATTTTTTGTGATTCAGGCCAAACCAATGAAATATAATCAATTGGTGGACTCTTAAGTATTAGGTAGGTGGTCCCTAATACTAAACCATAATAATTTTAATTTCTATAAGTACATGGGTTGTGTGGTCACACCGACTAATAGGAACTAACCTAGAATTTATTAAATTAGTTTTTCCTTGGGTTATATTAATTAAAATTCTTAATTTAAATACATGGCCATGTATTGGAAAGTTAAATTTAAAGGTTAATATATGCTAAAATTGATAAAAAGTGGGAATTATATTTCTGAAACCAATGACTGTGAATTGTAATTTCACAACCATTGATAAAGTTTTAAATGGAATTAATACTTAATTAGCATTTTTTAAGTGGTATATCATTCTGTAAAATAGTGATTTTTTTTGGTTTGGATTTAAATTTTAGTAATGGTTTTATGTTTTCCAAATACTAAATTGATTTTATAAATTTATAAATGGTTTTTTGAAATGTGATGGTTTTGATTTGAAATGTAATCCATGTGGGTTGTGTGATAAATAATGATGTGTGGTGTAATTGAAGCATTTAAGTAAAAATGAAAATTCCATTGGGGGGTTTGATTAGATTTTAGAAATGGGAAAGGTAAAGAGGATCATTACAAATATTGGTTATTTATTTTTTATAGTTGTATTATTTATTGTTAAGGTATGGATTTATGATTAACTTTGGGTTAATTTTTCCCCCAAGGGATGCTGAATTTTATAGTTAACCTGTAGTGAATACTTCCCCCATGGAATTATAGGTTTATGGTTAATAGGGGTGAATATTTCCCATAAGGGATGCTATATATTTGGTTAATTTGGGGTGGAAGATATCCCTAGGGGATGCCGGATATTTATAGTTAACCTAGGGTAAATAATAACCCCAAGGGATGGTAGAATTTTGGTTAAATTTAGGTGAAATTTTCCCCTAGGGGATGCCTGATTTTATGGTTTAATTGGGGTAAACAGGGCCCTCGGGGTATGTAGGTCTTCAATGATGGGTAAATTTACCTCAGCTGATGGTTTAGACTAGGTATGTGTATATTTCCAATTTTTAAAAGTGGTATGGTTAACACAATCATTATTATGTGCCCAAGTACACCATGACATGGGTTGACGTATGTTTCTACCATTCCTTGGGTGAACCTAGCCCTTACGTTCAATATTTATTTTATGAAGTAGTTTTTAATATTTAAACGTTTGAAATTGAAAACGTTTAGCTTGAGCACTAATAATTTCACTATTGTATAGATTGGTTATTATAAGAACACAATTGCTAGTGGCCTACTATATTGTATGGACAACCATCTTAGATGACCATGACACATAGGTACCCAAGAAAATGTCTATTTGGTTACAGGTCAAAAGTTTAGGCAAGGGCTATTGTATATCAGTTACGTCTCATGATAGAGTAGAGTAGGGAAAACATAACTAGGCATGACATGGAATAGTTTTAAGAGAGAGTTCCCCATTCAGTTTCATTCTTATTCTTTATTCCTGTATATGATATTCCCATAAGGGATATTTTTTACTTTCATAACATTTCATCACTTAAAACATTTTGTTACTATATTTTTTAGCACATGCCTATTTATATGTGATTTTTATATAACATTGTTCATTTGTTTATTTTTATTTCTAATACTATAGTTTCTTGAATATTTATGGAATATTCTTCCCATGATATTCTCATTGGTCCTCACTACTAGTTGACAACCTCTAGCATAAGCGGAGCTGTGCCTGAGGTTTGTATTACTCATCAAGTCCGACACCTGTATGTGGAACGAGGCGGTAAGACATCATATATGACTACATAAAATTAAATTATAATATTATTATATGTTTAAAATAAATTAAATATTGTATTTTGGTTCTAAAATGATTATATTAAGTATTTATCTTATTATTAAAATGTTATCCTTGATCATAAATATTACCGAAATAAGCCAACACCAATTCAATTCTCACACAAACATAAGAAAAAACCATATAGTAAATAAATAACATAAGATAATAAATGGATCATGTTAAAATAAATATATAAAAATAATGGTTATAATAACGTATCTAACAATCTTAATTATATTATTTAGTAATTTAGGCGCATGTACATAATGAATTTGGAACAATGTAAGGGTTTTCATCTCAAACTAATTCCTTTGGGACATATTTTGTAATATAAACCTAATTTAATTTATAGGGATAAAATAATAACTATTTTATATATGATATTGTTAATTATATTTTAATTATGACATTTTATGTTCAATTACAAGTCCTCTATTTCAAGGGGATTTGATTAAAATGTTACTCAATCTGCAATGTTTCTTTGTCAAAAACTTTAACTCCTTGAGAAATTTTTATTTTATATACCATTTGTTTCATTTTATGGTGTATTTACTACCCATGATAATATCTTTATCATATATTTTTCTTATTCATGGGAAATAATAATCCCAATCAATTCCATCTCATCGAATGTACTTTGATACATTTGTTACACCATTTTCATGGATTTTTGGTAACTCTATTTTCATTCATTGAGTTATAATGTTTCATATTAAACTTTTCTTGGATTACACCACTATAATATTTTAATATTTTTCATTTTCTATTCTTATTTTGAAAAATTAAGTTTTAATACAAAACAAAGTTTTACTATGTGGTTTTTTAGAAAAGGTTTTTTCACTGTATTAAAAAGGTTCAATTCCATTGATTATAAAATGTTTAACCTTTGGATCAACATTTTCATTAGATTTTTTTTAATTTAAAAGGATCTATTATTGGATATTCTTTTTAATTTTATTTTCAAAATATTTCACTTCACATTTTCAAAAGTTACTTTTGGAAGTGAAATATATGTTTTTATTTTACATGAATGTAAAATATATTTTCTAAAATATATTTTATGTTTTCACCTCTATTTTATTTTTCATATTAAAAAGGATTTACACTTTTGGGATTTAAGTAACATGTTTTATTCCCTAATAAATATTTATATTTATAATTTTGGTGATTTAAACCATGGTATAAAACAATTTTATTCTTGATCACTTATTGTGCGATATCATTCAAAGAATTATTTTAAAAGGATTTTTTTCATCTATGTACATATCCTTATGAGTTTCTTTTGTTACATCAGGGATATTTTCTTTTAGAAGTATGCGAATTCATTCTTTATATGGGTTATTTCATGTTATTTTCTATCAGAGATATGATCCATCACAGCCTTTTTCTTTCCTATCAATCCACCATGAATAGAAATAACTTTTCTTTCATTACCTTTCTTTTTAGAATACCCATGTTCTATTAGCTTAATTGAAGGGTGTTCACCTAAATTTCATACATCAACCGATTTGGTAAATTCTTGACTTAATCATATAACATTACTCCATAAAATTTTTTCTGTATGTTTTCTTACATTGAAATATATTCCATTTATTGATTCGGGAACTATGGAAAATTTTTATATTTTTTACTCTAATATGAATGTTTATTGATTACAAATGCATGTTGACTATGTTTTGTTAAACCATTCAACTTTTTTCTACAAATGAGTAATGATCATGTTATCCATTTTTTTGATATGGGGAATAGTATGGGTGTACTGTGTGTTGTTATTAAATATTTTTGATTATAGGAAAAGTTTATTATGAATTATTTAAAAATTATTTGATATAATGAATTATTTGGAATTAAACAAATGATGGGTAGGGCATGACATTATATAGACCCTCGATGCATTAATAGTGATTATGAGACAAACATGTTTGGGTATGTCATGCATGCTTTTCTAATCCGGCAAGATTAATTGACAGTGGACTTAAATAAAATAATGATGTCTTGGATATGACTCTAATGATAAGAATTATTTCTTGGTCGATGCCTTTTTGGTAATATCAAGATGTCTAAAATTTTTCATTCCATCACCAAAAATTCAATAATGATTATCCTTGTTATCTATTTATTTTTATTTCTATCAATGGATATATTATGCTCTCAGTTTTAATTGATTATGGATTTATAATGATTATATAATCCTTTCATAATATTTATGCCATGTTTATACCATGATTACCTTAGTTGTATGATTTCCCTTACTAAGCATTTAAGATCTCCCCTTATTATGTTTTTATATCCATAGGTTATGAAGAAAAATAATACATATTCTATATCTAACAAGATATATTTTATAGAGAATTTTTCGGATACTGTGAAGAATATTTTGGGATATAATAGTTTTTTATATTGGAAAAAATAGCCTTTAGTTGAGAAACAGATGGGTTTTATTAGTTTACGATTTGTTCTAATTATTTAAATCCCTAAACCTAAAAGGTCTTTTGAATGTATATAATATTATTTTATTTATTTAACGTAATTAAGGGATAATTATGTCTAGGAATATATAGTAGGTATTGAATCTACTTTATAAAATCTGTGTTTTAGGCACCAGATCTAAGAGTGTGAAACTAAGGAATTACACCAACAATGTAGGATGACACTATTAGTAGATAAATAGTTTCATTACATCCCTCATACACTTGACCTGATCCAAACTGTACGATTCCCATACTATGTGAAACCTTACAAACATTCCTGATGAAACACCAGTTTGAGAGCTCATGTGGTCCCTAACACAACTAATATATCTGGCACTGTCACCACCATAATAAAGGGGGGGGGGTATTTTCTCTAGGATGGGATGTTTACTTGAGCCACCCATTCGGTAGGCTGGATCAACTCTCCTGACCATTATTACTACCAAATATTATCATGGAGGTACTCTCTATGATAATTATACCCAATATAGATAACCTCCCTATGGTGCTATCAACAAACATGTAGGTCCTCCCCATTCAAATGAAATCCAATTCCCTAAAGATCTTACCTAGGGTAGAGGGGTTGTCAGCTGCTATGGAGGTCCTACTTGTAACATCAAGAATAATTCTCATGAAAGAATACATCATGAACCTTATAATATCATACTAAAGGATATCCCATGTCATCACCAAAGGTAGGTTCAAGAGAACCAATACCACATTACCCTCGACCTCTCAGATTTATAAGGGATTGAAGATTTTGGGGAAATGATCCTGCCTCCACCACCACTAGAGTCAAGCGAAGGCATCCATTTTACAAGGATATCCTTTATAGGGGATGAGGTACATAAGTTCTCCAAATCACTTTACAATTACCTATAAGAATATGATATACTATCTTCCTTTAAAGGAATATTCATACAACCATCCCTACCAGCATCAATCCCCCTCTTCTCCACCTCCACTCTGGAAATATAAGAGATGTCTAGGTATGGTTTGGAACTATCTAATGAGGTGTGTAATCTGGATTTTCCATAGTCTCATTTTAAACGACCTTGAAAACAAGAGGTTATATATTCTGAATCTTACATGTATATAGTCATAAAGATGGACCCACCTCTATAGGACACTCCCTGATTCCTAGGGGGCATCTCATGTGACACCTCTTCTACCTAAAATTCAACAAAAAGTAGTTCTACATCAATTCCTCCACACAAATCTTGATTTAATTGAATTGGAGATTATAGTGATAATTAGAAAAGTTACCCTTATGATCAAGAGTAGGAGCAGGAAATACTATGTGAGAACTTGGCCGACGATCAGTTAGCGATTGTGTTTTCAACACCTAATAACCTACACTTCCCTATCAATGAGTTGTTTATAGAGGATCACATAGTGAACCTATATAAAATACCATGGGAAATATTTCACCATATCTAAGATTTTCAATTCACCTACTCAAGAATCCACTTACACCTTCAATCCCTCCATTAGTAGTGTCAAGATGTTAACATTACAATGTTACCAGTGGCTCAAAATACTGATTCATATGAGTACCACTTGATTTTTTAGTGGACCTATATTGGTAGTATCACAATGGTATATTTAATTATGGAAGATGAATCTACACATGTGAAGATCAAGGACTAGGGGTAGTATGTTTCCCTTCTATTCATCCCTCTTCCATGGTGAATGATTATTACTCAAGAAACTTTACCCGTTAGTGATAACAACAATACACTAGTGGCCACTAACACTGTAAACATTATGATGGCCAGTCCTATGAATCTAAAAGAATACAAGGTTAGTTAAATGGCTTACACAAAGTAGGATTGACCATGATATGATCTATAGTATTAGGTAATCCTTCTAATTAATGATCATTCATGACAATAGAGACATGAAATCAGACTCTAAATTCCTACTAAATCACTCATATATGTTCTTTCACACCCTAACAGTGGTAAAGGGCTAGATTATTTTTTCAAGGTTCTTGAGACTAGGTATAGAATTGAAGTGGATTATAATGTTAGCACTTTACTTAAAGTGTTGTAATGATATAAATAGATTAGTAATGAACTCCTTAGTGAGATATTTCTTGGTTGGGAAGTTGTATAAGTTGATACCATCATGTAACTTATGGATCCTCATAATCCATTCCTTCATGGTCGATCTACGAGAATATAACTAGGTAGTCTAGTACATATAAACAAGGTAAAATCTAATGGCTTTGTGAAGGACCACTGAACACCATAAGAGGGGAGGTGTGATCAGGGTGTCAAAATTTTCTTCTACAGTGAAGGATATTATTCCCATGTTGGTAGGAACCTATTAAACCTATATTTTGGTAAAGTGAATGAATTTAAACAATCACATGTTGAAGGAAAACACTATAATTTTACTTGGTTCATCACTAAGGGCTAGTCAAAGTAGCATATGTTGATAGATTTTTGGTCATACCTAAATCCACTAATCTTTACTGGTTGTGGTGTATAAGTGATCACACACAATCACCCTATACTAGTCACACCTCCTTTACATGATTTTAGGGATATTACACTATATTCCTTAGAGCACTTTCGTCAACTCCCCTAAGCTCACTACTTTGAGAGATGTCTTAATCGGTTTATCAACTTAAAGGTATCTTCTATAGATTGGAAATGAAGTGTTTTTCAATGAATATCATGAGACTCTACTTACATAATTTCCAGGAATTGATGAACTTGAAAGAACTAATCAAATAAACTAGATATCTAATACTAGTTATAAGATAAACAATTCCCTTTAACATAAAAACTCTTCTTATGCACAAGTTTTGGATTTGGCATGAAATATTTATTTCTTTGAACCACTATATTTTGTTAAACCACTCCATGGGGTTTAATTGGTCTATATTGACTCAAGGATCACCTTGTGAAAAATATTTACTGTGCATAAATCTTCCACATGTAAATATTTCATGTAGAAAAGCTATCGAATCTCCATTGGAAAAAGTTATAAGTCTTTTATGGGGGTAGACACATATTTATAGGACTCAATTCACCTAAAAAAGAACATGAAGTGTCTTCTCTTTGAATGGAAGATTCTCCCTGAGCATGTAAAACCCTTTTTTATGTCACATGGAAATATAATTCTCTTTCGCGCAACATTATATTGTGCGAAAATTGTAAGTATTTCACTCTCTTTTTTACTTTTCTATATTTTTATAGGATTATCCCAAAACATTCCTTGTTTTCAACATTCCAAACCACCTTCATACTTTCACCCAACTTCCTTTTCCAAAAACACATTTCTCTATTCTCAAAATTTTGGATCTAAAAATTTGGAAAGCACTAGAAAATGATGTCAACTTCAAAACTATTGTTATCTTGAACTATAAGATCCATTTCCTGAAAAAATCCCTGATATTCCATTTGAGTATTGAAAAAAACACAAACCATAATCTATTTCCATCAAATAACATCCTTGGTTACAATAATGTCTCCCTTTGGTTTTGTTGGTAATCTATATATAAATTCAATAAAGCCTCATCCAATATCAAAAAATAATACTCAGGAAACAAATAAAATAAAAATATAATTTTACATGAGAAATTCTCTTTGTAGAAGAAAAGACTGGAAGCATGAATTGTGTTCTTGGGTCTTGGAATGCTTAAATATGTCCAAGATAAGCTATGAGTATTTCCTCATAAAACTGAATTTTTTTCACTAAATTCTACATTCTCTATTCTCCTTCAACCTCAGAGCATTTAATTTATAAATTCTCTCCCTTTTCCAATAAACCCAATGAACCTGATTTTTATTTGTAGAGTTTAAAAACACCCCTTATATTGTATCTCCCCTATAAACCTAGATCACATCCATAAACATATTAAAACAGTTAACAAAGCTAGGGAGATGAAAAAAATGAAGCCTTATCATGCCCTGGGATATGGTTTAACACTAAGGATAAATTGAGGATTCTTGAACACTTGTGTTGACAATGTATTGGTCAGTATGTTAGCCAATTGATAATTAGTTCCAACATGATCCATTTTAATCATGGATTGTTCAACATTTTTCTTGATAAAGTTCTATCTATTTTCAATGTGTTTTATACAATAATTCTGAATAGGATTCTTTATAATATCAACTAAGCTCTTGTTATCACAATAAATCGTCATTGGATATTTCAACTCATTACCAATATCAGTCAATTATCACTTCATCCACAATAGATGAGTAAAATACTATATAGCAGAGATAAAATCAACTTTAGTAGTACTAAGAGAAGTGGTTTACTATTTCTTACTCAACCATCCCATACATTTCATGCTAATAAAGAATTATCCACCACATATGGACTTTAAATCTACCACATATCCATTCCATCCAACATCAGAAAATACCAATAATTCAACATCTCTTTTCGTAGAAAATCATAATCCATAAATCTGATTACTTTAAATGTAACTCATGATTCGTTTAACTACCTCCATATGTTCTTCCTTTGGATTACTTAGAAAGCGGGTCACTAAGCATGTTACAAAGACAATATTTTTCCATGTTGCAATTAGGTATAGTAAGATTTCGATTATTCTATTGTATATGGTTGGGTCTAAATAAGTCTCATACTCATGATTTCAAAGTTTAGTACCAACCACAATTAGAGTCGACATTGATTTGGAGTCATCCATATTGAATTTTTCAGCAACTCTCTAGAATACTTTTCCTAATAAATAAAAGTGTAGACTTTCCATAGAATCACTTACATCCCCAATAAGTATTCAAGTTCACTAATCATAGACATTTAAAATTTTGATTTCATGTGATTAGTAAATTGATCCACTGATCTCTTCCTGCTTCCACCAAATATAATATCATTTACATAAACAAGTACCATGAAATGATATTTTTGAGAATTCTTTTCATAGTTATCGTGATCCACTCCTGCTCTTTTAAATTTGATATTCTTTAGATAAGAATCCAACTGAGAGTACCATTCTCATGGTGATTGATTCAAACTATAGAGTTCATTATTTAATCTAAAAACCTTCCTTTCATTATTACCAAGTAGAAAACCCATTAGTTGTTTTATATTGATTTATTATTCAAGAACACCATTTAAGAAATCTATTTTTACATCCATTTTATACACTTTATATCCTCTTTGAATTTCCATGGTAATAAAAAGTCTGATTGACTCCAGTATAGACACCAGAGAAAATGTTTCTTCAATATCAATGCCTTCAATATGTGAATATCCTTTACAAACCCATCACATGTTAATTATAACCACATTTTAATGATCATAAAATTTATTTTAAAAAAAACCACTTCATACCAATCACAATGTGATTTTTAGGAATCTTAACTAGATCTCATGTTTGGTTCTTTTCGATCTGATCCAACTATTCATTCATGGCTTTAACCCAAAAATTCATCATTTACATCTTCTTTAAATGAGGATTGTTCTACAACTAATAGGAAAGAATATTTTGAATTATTCCTTATTCTCATTGTTTATGTGGGTGATTTCCAATCCCCAATGATATTGGATTGATTATTGTTTCCCTAATATTTCTCCTATGAGGTGTAGAATAATTTTGTTTAGCCATAGTTTCCTCTTCTGATTGTTCTTCTGAATCAACATCATGTTTTTAACTTTAAATGTTTTGGACTCCTTCATCTACTTCTACATTTGAATATGTTCCATGTAAACTCTCTTATAAATCTTCAATCACATCAGCATAATATCCCCTCATGGTATTTTTGGTCTTATCTTCAATGATCTTAACATCAATAATTTCCAAAATTCTTCTAAGATGATTATTGAAACTTTTTTAGTCTCTTATATTCATTGAAGATCCAAGGAATATTCCTTCATCTATATAATCACCATACTTCCCTTGATTTACTTCCTTTTATGAATGAAACATTTACTTCCAAAAACACAAAAATACATCAAAGATGGCTTTCTTCCACGCCACAACTCATATGGTGTCTTCGTTTCTCCCATATAAATCCCTGTTCAATTTTGAATATACATTATAGCTTGAATAACCTCTTTCTATTAACGGTGATAGATACCACTCTCAATCAGCTTAGTTCTAGTAATATTGTTCACTTATTGACTCCTATGCTCAAAAAATCCATTTTTGTGGATTTATTGCAGAATATACCTCATGTTGCATTCCATGCTTCTCCAGGTAATTTTAAAATTCAATGGATGTGTATTTCCCTCCATTTTCAGACCGTATAACTTTAATTGTTCATATAGTATCATTCTTGTATATTTAGAAATAAGTTTCCATGCAATCAAGTACTTTCCATTTCCTGTGTATAAATATCACATAAGCCATTATACTATAATAATAAATTAAAAGAATGATGTACCTTTCTCCATATGATCCAACAACATTTATCAGACCACATACATCTGAATGAATGATATCAAGAAGATTTGATGCCCTTTTCTTCTTTAGCTGATATGAACTGTAGACCAACTTCCGTCGTATGAAATCATCAAAATCCTTTTCCCGTTCATGCTTTGGATTAGGTATATCCATGAATATCTTTATCTTATAAATCTTTTACATGTCTTATTGATTAATGTGACTCATCCTCTGGTTCCATAAGTTGTTTTTTTCTTTAATTGTCATGTAGAAAATGATCTCTTTACTATCTACTTGATATAAGTTTCCATATGTGCTGCATCCTTTTATAAGATAATTCCCTATATTTCCTCTAATTGTGCACCCATTTTTATTAAATGTCACCATCAGTACCAATTCACATAGTTAAATCACACTCAGGAGATTGTGACACACACCGTCCACATAAATAACTTAGTTTTTTCCAACTCTCCATTATCTAGTTCACTACATCCAATTCTTTTATTTTCAAAGCACCATCATTATTGAACCATACTATTCCATCAAACATTTTCTTAAAATTCCTTAATAGGTCTGTATTTATTGTCATATGGATAAACATTCTCTATCAAGAATTCAAGTACTAATTCTATTTATAGAGGTGAGGGATACTTCTATAATGTTGGATTTTTAAATCATTTTATTTTCCTTCCATGAAATATTATATTGAGTGATAGATAAATATGTAAATTAAAATATCTTTTCCATGTGAATAGGTTCATCAAAATCATACTCTTATTCCATAGGAGAAAACCCGTCTATAAGAGAAACACCATTTGGTTGATAAGTATTGGCTTGTCTATGTGTTATGTATGTATTGTTCATGCCTTTCCTATGCCTAAAATAAACAACTTTATGGAAAAAGTTATAAAAATGAAAAAAATATCCATAGAAATTATTTCTTCTATCAGAAGTATGATATGAATTTTTTCTCCTTTATTGACTTCCTAGATATTCCCCATTCAAGTAGCTCCTTCCCTCTTCACAGTATGACATGGTATGACCCAAATAGCCCTAGAATTGATATTTAATTAAAGGAAATGTCTTATCAATTTTATTCCTCCCCATGTCTCAATCCTTAGGAATTTTTTTTTACCATCTATCATTTTGGGAAAATTATGGATAAGACTCAGTTCTCCTTTCAGTTTGATTTGAGGCTGTCTTTTTTTGGAATTCAATTGATTTTGAGATATATTCATCTTTTGATTTCCCTTTTCTTTGGTTTATCTTATTTCCATAATTGGATGTTTCAGCATCACAACCAATTCGACTATTTACAATGCATGTGGATATTTGATCATTCAAAACCATTTAAACTCCATTAGACCCCCATTTAGGTATCTCTATCATTTCAATATCTATGAGTCTTCCAAAATACATTTTCTTCTTCGTTTTTTTTAATTTGATTTTCTTTTATGTTTACTCCTAAGATTAATAACTTCATCTTAAAGACCCTCAATAGTCTTGTAATTATCTTCTAGTATGGATATAAGTCTATTGAAGAAATTTTCCTTTTACTTAATTATTTTCTTCAGTTCCACTACATATTTTGTGATTTAAAAGGTTTTTAACTATTCCATCAATAATTCTTCTAGTCACTCAATTTTAGCTTCTTCCCGATCAATATATTCTAACAATTCTTCAACAACTACTCACCACTTTTTTCATATGTTACATTGATTCCCAAGCTTAATAAGTGCATCATTAATTTGAAACATGGGATCAAAATTAGTTATCTAATGATTATCTGTAGATTAATATTTTTATGGTTATGAATTTTCAATTATATCCGTCCTAGATGATTGAGTTCCATATTTAAACTCTCATTATTCTTACTCAAAAAATTAGTGTCATCATCATATTCTTTATAGAACAAAGCTCATTTTCCGTAATTACTTTCCATATTTGAAGTCTCCATTTTGAGAAAACCTTTTCTGAGTCTTCTATGAGTTTCCATCTTCACTTTATTCATCATATAACTTCATTTAGCACCGAGATGAAATGTTCCCAACCCTACCAAAATGAAAACAGGGCAATGGTAGCTTTCCTTCAAATATTCCTTTTCTTCTCTTTAATTTTTTAGAAAAGATAGAAATGAGTTCATCTTCCTCAACAATTTCATTAGTACTATATCTTATAATCTCATGTTTTCCTTTGGATTTTAATTCCATTTACTTTTTGACATGTGTCATTGCATCTTCTATCTTGACTCCCATTTCATAAGCCACTAGAATGCTTAGAAGATCATCCATAAAATGTTTAGAGAAATCCCTTTTCCTTGAGGGCTAACACTTTTAGATTGTAAAGAGGTGGAAGAATTATCAATATTTTCTTTACACTGTCAATGAATTTGATTTCTTCACCAATCACTGGAATTACTCTTACAAATTTAGTAATTTTATTGAAAAAAGTAACTACATTTTCATCAAGATGCATCTTTAGATCATCAAACCTGTTGTGAAAAAACATAGAGTTTCACCTCCTTCAATTTATTGCCTCCTTCATAAATATTTTCATGTTTTTCCCACATAGCCTTGGATGATATGAAACTCATCACTTTTAGATAGATTTGACCAGATAGAGCTATTGTAAGGGTATTCTAAGCTTTGGAATCTGCATCAAAAAATTTTCTATCTATTTCAATCATAGATATACTTGTTTAATCAATGAACTGAATCACTTATGTAGTAGAAAAGAGAACTTCCATTATAAGAGATCTTATTTTAGATATCATTTTATTCTTCTATATCTAAAAGTTACTTCCTTCAAAGAGGGGTACTCCTCAGACATTAACTGAATTCTTTATGACAGCAAATAAGGATAGATTTAACACCAGTAGCCTCAACCTAAACCTGATACCACTTGAAGGATGCCAACACACCCTGAGAGAAGAGGGGTTAATTAGGGTGTAAAATATTTGTTCTAAAGTGAAGTATCTTGTTCACACATTGGTAGGAACCTGTTAAACCTTTTTTTGGAAAAGTGGAAGAATTTAAACAATTACATACAAAAGGAAAACACATCAATTTTACTTTGTTCACCACTAAGGGATTTTACAAGGAGAATATGCTGATAGATTTTCAATTATACCTAAATACATAAATCACCCCTAGTTGTGGAGTATAATAGATCAGATATAGTCACTCTATGCTAAGAACACTTCATTTACAATATTTTTGGGATAAAACACTGCATCCCTTAGAGAACTTATATCAAATCCCCCTAGCTCACTGCTTTGAGAGTGGTATTACTCGATTTATCAACATGAATTTATATTCAAAAGATTTACATTAAAGTTTATGTCACTAACTAGAACAAGACTCTTCTTTCACTATTGTATTGAATTAATTCACTTGAAAGTACTGATCAATCAAACTAGATATCTAAAACCTATTAGAATCTCAACACTACACCTGCACATAACACTTGTTATTATGCACAAGTTTTGGGATTTTCATGAAAGATTTATTTAACTCAACCCCTATCTTTCAAAAAACCACACCTTGGAGTTCACTTGGTCTATATTGACTCTAGAATCACCTTACACACAAAATTTAATGCGTGTAAATCTTCTACACGCAAAATTTCATGTAGTAGAGCTACTGAATATTTATTTGAAAACGTTTTAAGTATTGAATGGGGGTGGATGGATATTTATAGGCCTTTATGGAACTACATGAAAGGACTTTATGTGTCCTCTATGTGTGAGTAAGATTCTCTCTGAGCTTGTAAAACCCTTTTTGACATCTTATTGGGCACATAAGTCTCTTCTTCACAACCTCTTCTTGCATGCATATTTTAAATATTTAGTGTGATTTTTTCCTTATCTGTATTTTTATGGGATAATACCAAAAAATTACTTTAAAAAAACTTTCCAAACCACCTTCAAACATGCACGCAAATTCCTTTTCCAAACACAAATTTCTCCAATCTCAAATTTTTGGACCCAAAAATTTGGCAAACGCTGGGAATCAACGTCACGTTAAAAACTATTACATGCTTGAACTGTAAGATCAATTTCCATAAAAACTCAATGATATTCCATGTGGGGATTGAGAACTAACACAAAACATACTACATTTATAGAAAATAAAATCCTTGGTTCCAATACTCTTCTCATACAAGACACAACCATTTTCTCCACATGGTTTCTTCTCTAGTGGATTGGTTTTCCTTTACACCTCTTGATCATGAGAAATTTGGTTCAAGATCTAGTTGTCTAGTTAGGTGGTATACACCATTAAGATTATGTGATCAATACTATGACTAATTTCCTCAAATATATTGGGAAGTAGTGAGTCTTAGTTTATCTTAAGAGGAATCCATATCTGTCTTGGGTGGGTCACAATCCTCAAATCCCTGACTTCAAAATATCAAGCTCTACTTCCTTCAATGGAATGAGTGATATTAAAAAAAACATTCCCATTTTTTATTTGGTGTGAACTGATGTTGGGAACCCCCAAGTAGTAATAAGGAACTAGGATCTGATACTTTATCCATAATTTGAAAGGTGTTGCCTTCATCTAGTATAACCAGCTGGCACCCAAATACAACACCAACTAAGAGGATCTATTTAACATAACATTAGCATTTTATATGGTATTCCCTTAACCTCATCATGGTTTTACCCTCCTTTGATATTGGGAGGATACCTATAATGGTGAAGTTAGAGATTTGTTGGGATTTAAACATTAAAATAACTTTTTTCTATAGGATACTGAAGTATTTTACACCATGTAATTGGGGTACAAACTGTGTAATTTTATCTGGGTATAAGTCAAGAAAGTATATTCATGGTGTGAAATATTACACATCGTGAATGGTGGATTCACATTATGAGTGTTTTAACTAATAGAATTTTGATCCGTGGTGATAGATTTTTTGGCATAATTCTACAATGTAGATTTCACAACGTGTAACTATATTACACATCCTGATAAGACCCATGTCTAGTTTTAAAACATATTATTGGTAGTTTTTATTGGTCATTTATTTCTATATTTCTTCATCCTCTACACATGGTCTCTCCTAGGCATATTTAGAAGGCACCTTTCTTTTTGGATCAATCAGTTCAACATCAGATCTCTAATACAACTGTGGTACATATCTCTAGGTATGTTATCTTCATATTTATTCATTTCATTTGATCATGATATCACCATTGGGTGGTTTGTTCAGATACATTGGGTTAAGATGGTGTTTCTTCTTTATTTATTATAGATCCATTGTGTGATCTCATTCTGGAGGCCTTTTTCTTCATTAGTCATTATGCAGAAGACATTCATCTTGGAGGTATGTAGGTTTATTACTTTCGTCTAACCCATTGTGTTTTTATTTTGATTAATCATGTGATGTGGATTGGATTATATGGACTTCTTTTTCATCTTTGGGTTTTCATTGTTGGTGGATCCCATTATGGGCATGTGTAATCCGAGCTTTGAGGTAGGTGGATTTGTCTCTAGCCTATGGTAATATATCTTGTTTTTTGGATTTAAAAAATTATTCATATTGAAATTTGAATGATTTATTTGTGTTTGTTGAAAAGGATTTTAATGAAAAATGGGGTTTCCCAAGTTATTTATAAATGGAGAGAAAATGGGCATTTCAAAAGCATTGAAATGGAATTGTGAAATGGTTTTGAAATAGTTTTCAAAGCATCAGAATGAATTGTGAAAAAGAGCACATTGATTACCTTGGGTACTTAGGTGGGAGGTTTAGATTTGGGATATCTTACATTATTTTTTGATTTTTAAGGAGGTTTGTATTGGGGATTTACTCTATTTCCTAGGCCCATTGTTCTAGGGGACCGATACTGAAATTGTTGGTGGGTTTACTCATGGGGTATTCATTTGATTCCTTGGATCATTGTTTTAGTAATTGGTTTGTGCACTTTATTATTTTGGTATAAGTATTCTATATCATGGAACTATAGTATTACTTGGTGTTTTGATACATATGCTTCTATTTTTTATTGCTTGTATTTTTGAGTTATCCTTGAAATGCATATTTATACTTGTGAAAAATGACATGGAAAATGTTTTTTGAAATTGATATACATGATTTTGTTTATAACTATGGAAAGAGGGAAATGTTTACCAGGTTTTCTATAAATCTAGAATATTCATTATCATTCCATGTTTTTACTTAAAATTATTATATAGGAATTATTATATAGAGGCTTATTGTGGAACACGTGGGTGGGATAATATTGATCATGTTAACACACACCCTACTCACATCTTTGGTGGTGCATAGACCTTCTTTTTGAATTCTTGTATAGGGAAAGGGAAGGAGAAATAGTGAGGTGGTGAGGTTTGTGTCAGTTGGTTGGGTAGCTGGTGGTGAGATGGTGGGAGTTTTTCCATGCCATCGTTGGGAGTAGCCGTTTGGTTTGGGTCTTTTGTAGTTGGACATATCCTTTGGAGTTTTTAGATATTTTTTTGTTGTCTGTTTCTACTATTTTCTTATAGTTATGGCATATATATCTTGTTCATCTTTCACTATTCCTTTTTGTTTGGTATATATATTCCATTTGGTTATTTATGTTGAGTGAAATCGTTCCCAATAGTTCGTTGTTTGATGCCCGAGTTCTTATCGCCAGCCCATGGGGATCGAGAATTCCTTTCAGGTATGTGATGGATCAGGTCTGGTGCCAGGTTTGAGGGTATCCCATGTTGTTTTATTACAACTTGGTATTATAGGAGGTCTATCCTCAAGATTCATTGTCTTGGGACGTCTGTTAGACTGGAGATAGGATTTCTGGGACTTTAGAGTTATGTTGTGATAAGTATTTGGCCATCTCTTATCGTGGAAAGACTCAAGTTCCCATGGGATGTTAGGGTCTGTGTCTCTAGTGTTGGGTTTTTGTTTTAAAATTTCCATTTCTTCTTATGGGTTTCCTTCTTTGAACTGATATTTTTTCTGTTTTTGGATCGTTCTTGTGTTTCAGTGTGCATCATTATGCCTCTAAGATGTTTTCCACGAGTACCTTAAGAAGGTTCAGATGATAATCCTAAAGGGAATCCCCCAATAAATCAGAATATTATCAAGACTATTGTATGAGTAGTTCATGTTGTTGATCAGGATGTACCACGAGTTCAGAACATAGTGGTTAAGGTACAATCAGGAGTTGATCAATCATGAGAGTTCTTGTATGAGAAACCACCATCATTTAAAGTAATGACTGAACCTCAAGAGGTGAAGGACCAGCTGGATAAGATTGATCAGATCTTCAACTTTCTTGATACACCTAAGAACATCTATGTTAAGTACACAATGTTCTGACTCAATGGGCCCAACATGTGATGGTGGGATTCTATGGTTTAGGCATACAGACAGGTGGACTTGGATTGGAAGGGTTTCAAAACCCTATTATTTTAGCAGTTTTTTCTAGAGTTTATAATGCTTTAAAATCCTCTGGAGTTTCTATATCCATAATAGGGAGAGAGTTCGATGTCAGCATACACCGATGATTTTGTTAGTCTTGTTCTTTTTTCACTGAATGTGGTGAAGAATGACTAGCTGAAGTCTTAGAAGTACCTTTAGGGTTGTGACTGAATATTAGATCATAGGTGTTCATATTGAAACTTTCAACCAATGTAGAGATGGTAGACAAAGATTTTATGGAAGAAATGAAAATGTTAGGAAAGGTTGGATTTTCCACAATTCTCTTCCATTTGGTGGAAGTTTTAGTGGTGCAAATGGGAATAAGAGAAAGTGGAAAGATCATCACAAGAGTAGTAGAGGTGGGTCTCAGCAAAGAGGATCCTCTATACCATCCGATGTAGCTATAAATGTGACCCTGACTTGGTATCAGTGAGAAAAGGGAGTACACACAAGATGTTATTGTCCTATGCCCGCGAAGACGTGCAACAACTATGGATGTGTTGGTCACTTAAAATGATTATATTAGGCTCTGAGTATGCCTCGTTATGGTCATGGTTCGTCGATTCAAAAGGTTCCTATAGTGTACTCATATTCTTCAAAGACTACAAGCCTCCGGCCAAAAGCCTCAAGTTTGAAGCATTTTAATGTAGTAGATGAGTGTCCAACGAAAGTGGATGCAGGTCCAACAATAGTGGGAGGTACTGTACACATTGTATATTTAGTATAAATCACTTTATTTGATACTGGTTCCTACCACTTGTTTATATCTTCATGTTTTATTGATATTCTTAAACTTCCAATAGAACTTATGCCCTATAAAATAGAGTTAGGGACACCTATTTATAAGAGGAAAAATTAGGGGTTCAGGTTTCCTTCTTGTTCACTAATAACATATGATATAGATTTGGTCTGGGATTTTCTTATTCTTGATCTGGATCTATTTGAAATGATCATCAGTATGTATTGGCTTGTATCTCATCATGATGAGATTGATTATTATCATTAGTGTGTCTAATTTCTTGCTATCGATGGGAACTCTCATATGTTTCAGGGGGAGTGAGACCTGAGTTATAGTCATGTAGGACCTTACCACACCAAGGTCATAAGTTTTCTATATAATGTTGTGTTTGATACTAATGATGTATCTCCTATCATTTATTTTCACTTTTTTCGGGACTTTCCTAAAGTTTTCCAAAACTACTTCTCCAATCTTCCTCTAGAGAGAGATGTAGAGTATACGATTTGTATAGTGCCAAGTATGCATCCGATATCGATGAATTCTTATCATATGGCACCAGTAGAGATAAAATAGCTCAAGATTCAATTAGATGACCTATTGGATAAATATTTCGTTTCCCCAGTGTTTCTCCTTGGGATTCCCATGTTCTCTTTTCTAAGAAAGAGGATGGATCACTTTGGTTATGTGTGGACTATCGAAATTCGAACTGGGTAATGGTTAAGAACAAATATCATATGCCTCATGTGGATGATCTATTTGTTCAGTTAAAGGGGAGAAAGTGGGTTTTCAAAGATTGATCTTCAGTCAGGTTATAATCAGCTCAGAGTTCAGGATTTTGATATACTGAAGACAATCTTCAGGATAAGGTAAGGCCATTATGAATATCTTGTGATTCCATTTCGTCTAACTAATGCTCCTTCAATTTTTATAGATTGTATGTATCATATATTCCAATATTATCTTGAATCTTTGGTGGTAGTGTTCATATATGATATTCTAGTTTATTAAAAATCCTATTGTGAGCATGAGCACCATCTGAGTGTGGTTCTAGAAATTCTGATGAGTCCCTATTTTTATGGAAATATTTTTAAATTTAGTTTCATGATTCAAGAAGGGAAATTATTAGGGCACAAGATTTCTGAACATTGATTTTTAGTTGATCCACAGAAGGTGAATGAAGTTTTTTCATGGAAGGAACTATAGAATTCCTTTTAGATACAAAACATCTTTTGTCCTGCTGGATACTACCAACAGTTTGTTAAGGATTTATCTAACATGGAATCACCTTTGATTGCTCTTAATAGTAAAGTGATGAAATTCATGTGGGATGTGAAGTATCAATATTCTTTTGATATACTGAAAATATTTCTAACATTGTCTCGTATTCTGATCTTACCTAAGCCCGGTAAGGGGTATTTTTAGTGTTTTTATGCTTTTAGTATTATTTGGGAAGCGTTATTATGTAGTATTACCATGTGGTAGCTTAAATATCTCTTCAAATTTGACCACTTGAAAAGTAATACCCCACCCATGATTTAGATCTTGCTGCAGTTATGCATGCACTCAAATATTGGTGGCAATATCTTTTTGAGGAGAAGTTCATAGTCTTCACTGATCATAAGAGTCAGAGTTATATATTTTCTCAAAATGACTTGAATATCAGATAGATATGATGGGTAGATTACCTTCAGATGTTTGAATTTGATATTGCCAACACCTTGAGAAAGGGGAATTCCATTGAAAATGCTCTTAGTAGGAAAGTACAACCACATGTTATTTTGGAATCAAAGGAGGAGTGAAATCTTATAGGTATTATTGCTCAGTTTCACTTGGATTCTTAGGAGGATTATTCAAGAATGGTTCTGAATAGTGGACATTTATCATCATCACTCATGGAGTTTATTTTTTGGAATTAGCACCAGGATGATGAATTTAAAAAGACTCAAGAAAGACTTTTTGATGGGGAGACTAGTTTTGGATAGTCTCATTCTTGAGATGGAATGCTTCACTTCCGGAAAAGGATTGTCATCCCAGAATCTACGTGGAGTTTAGTCTTGTTAAATTGTCATAGATCTTCATGTTCCATTCATTTAGGCATTATGAAGATGTATTATGATAGGAGGTGGAAATTTTGGTGGCCAGATATGAAGCGTAACATTATATATTATGTGTCCTAATGTAACACCTACCAATGGATAAAGGTAGAGCACTTGAAACCTTCTAGTTTACTTCATCCTCTTCCATTTTAGATTTGGAAATGGGAATAGGTATCCATGGATTTTGTTGTGGGATTACCATGGACTCATGGAGGGAATAATGCTAACTGGTTGGTTGTTGATCAATTAACAAAGTCTTCTCATTTCATTTTAATCAAAGACACCACTATGGTTGAAGATCTAGGTATGTTTTATGTGCATGAGATTATGAGGTTACAAGGGAGTCCTTCTTCTATTGCTTTAGATAGGGATCCGAGGTTCACCTTGAGGTTCTATATGAGTCTCTAAGAGGTTATGGGAACCCAGGTCAAGTTAAGCACAACTTACCATCCACATACATATGGTAAAACATAGTGAGTTATTCAGATATTTGAAGATATGTTTTGTGTCTATGTCTTGGATTTTGAAGGATCATGGTATAGCCATTTGGGATTGGTTGAGTTTTTTTATAAAAAAATTTATTAGTTGTTAATTAGAATGGGTCCCTTTGAGGAATTTTAGGGTCACCCATGTAGATCACCTCTATGTTGGGCTAAGGTGGGAGAATTATCTTTAGTTGAACCAAGTTTGGTTCCGGAAACATACACAAAGATTAAGGATGTACATCAACATCTGGTTATATCCCAGAGTCGATAGAAATCATATGCAGATCAGTGGTGTTGACCTTTGGAGTTTTCCATAGGTGACTGGGTTTTCTTGAATGTTTCTCCTCAGTTAGTTCATCATCGATTTGGAAAGAAGTGAAAGATGGATCCGAGATTTATTGAACCTTTTGAGGTCACTAAGTAGCTGAGACAAGTTTCTTATTGGTTAGCATTTCTGGTTCTGTTGATAGTTATCCATGATGTTTTCCACATGTCTTAGCTCAAAAAATACCATTCTAATCCTGCTCAGGTTTTGAGTTGGGATTAAATTGATCTAGAACCAGATGCTTTTATTTTGGAGAAACCATTTGAGATCATTAACTCTCAAGAGAATGTATCCCATGGGAAGTCGATTCTGTTGGTCATATTTCTATGGAAATAAGGATCATATTCTCATGATACTTGGGAAAATTAATTATTTATGATGGAGAATTGGCCTTATCTTATTTTAGAGATTTCATCTTCCATAAGGCTTAATGTGGATGTAAATTCTTTATAATGGGGATTTTGTAACATACTGTTATTGTTTTATTAGGCAATACCTTAACCTCATCATTGTTTTCCTCTCATTTGAGATTGGTATTATACCTATAATGGTGAAGTTAGATATTTTTTGCACTTTCAACTTTAAAACTTCTTTTTCTGTAAGATATAGAAGGATTTCATGCCATGTAACTAGGTTACATGCTACATAATATTTTCTTGGTACGAACCATGAAAAGGGATTCACACTGTGAAATATTACATGTTGTGAATAGTGATTTCACATCTTGAGTGTTTTAAATAAAATATTTTTTTATCTTAGGTGATGAATTTTTTAGTGTAATTTTCCATCATGGATTTCATAGTGTGTAAATATATTACACGTCATGAAACGGCCTGATTCCAGTTTTAAAACACACACTTGGTAGTTTTACTCAGTCCATTCTTTACAAACTCCTTTATCCTTGACCTAGGGTCTCTCTTGGGCATTTTTCAAAGACACATTTCCTACCAAATTGATCTGTTCGACATCTGATCTCTATTGTGATTACGGTGTGTCTGTTTGGGCAAGTTGTCTTCTTGTTTCTTTGTTTCCTTTTATCAAGATATCACCGTTGGGTGGAATTTTTAGATCCAATGGGTTAATAAGGTGTTTCCTTTTGGTTTCTTCTATATCTTTTGTGTGATCTCATTCCAGAGGCCTTTTTCTTCTTTGGTCATGGTGTAGTTGGCATTAGTATTTGAGGAATGTTAGTTTCTTACTTTCTACTGACCCCTTTTATTCAGATTTGGATCTATCATGTGATGTGGATTGAATTCTAAGGCCTTTGTTGACATCTTTGGGTTTTCATTGTTATTTTATCCCATTTCGGGTGTGTGTGACCCGAGATTTTAGGTAGGTGGTTCCATCTCTAGTATATGATAATGGATATTGTTGTTTTTATTTACAAACCGATTCATATTTAAGTTGGAATGATTGTTTTGTGTGTTTTGAAAAGTGTTTTTAATGAAAAATGGGGTTTCCATAGTTATTGATAAATGGAGAGAAAATGGGAATTTTAGAAGCATTGAAATGGAATTGTGAAATGGTTTTGAAATTGTTTTCAAATATTTGGAATAAATTATAAAAAAGAGCATATGGGTTACCTAGGGTACTTAGGTGGAAGTTTTAGCATGGGGTCATCATCCATTTTTTTTTATTATCAAGGATGTTTGTCTTGGAGATTTACTCTATTTCCAAGGCTCGTTGTTCTAGGGGAATAATATTGACATTGTTGGGGGGGGGGGTGTTACTCATGGGATATTTCTCTACTTCCTAGGATCGTTGTTCTAGGAACTAGTTTGTGCACATGATTATTGTGGTATGAGTAGTCTATATCCTGGACCTGTAGTATTACTTGGTGTTGTGATACTTATGATTCTATTTTGAATTGATTGGATTTCAAAGTTATCCTTGATATACATGTTTTTGCTTGTGAAAAAGGATATAGAAAATATTCTTTGAAATTGATATACCTGATTTTGTTTAGAAATTTGGAAAAAGGAAATGTTGACCATGTTTTCTATAAAACTAATTTATTGATTATCATGCCATTTTTTTACTTAAAATGATCATATGATAATTTTATATAGAGGATTGTTATTGAACACTTGGGTGGGATTCTATTGATCTTGTTAGATCACACCCTGAAAACCACTTCGATGGTGTGTAGACCTTTGTTTGTATTCCAATATAGGGAAAGGTAAGACACAACTATGAGGAGGTCAGGTTCATGTTAGATGGCTGGTTAACTAGGGGTGATATGGTGTAGTTTTTCCATGCCATCATTTGGAGTATCTTTTTGGTTTGGGTCTTCTACAGTTAGATTTGTCCTTTTGAGTTTTAGGTAATTTTTTTTATTGTCTCTTTCCACTATTTTCTTATAGTTATGGAATATATATCTTGTTCATATTCAGCTATTCCTTTTTTGGTATATATATATTTCATGTGGTTATTCATGTTGGGTGAAATCATTCCCTATGGTTCATTGTTCGATTCCTGGGTGCTTGACGCCAACCCATGGGGATTGGGAACGCCCTTTCGGTATGTGACAGATCGGGTTAGGTTCTATGTTTAAGGGAACCTGGGGTTGGATCTTTATAATCTAAATCGACAATTATTTTATCAGTTTAGTTATACCTGCCATAGTATTATCATCACTCACCTCTCAAAGTGAAAAATAGTACAATGAACATATAACTAAAAATATTACTTAGTGGAAGGGGAATTTTTTTTCTAAATACATATATTCCCTAGAAATAGTTGTTGGGAATGTGCATGGAGAATGTCAAGGATGATCTGGTTCTGACCCTAATTTTCTAGAAATATCGAGCCAGATTCTGAGAATTTACATAATGAGATTAGTGTCTGAAGGAGTCCATTAGGTGGACCAATAAATAGTATCTACCATTAACTACTTCTTTAACACCTACATGAAATCTAGGAAGAGTGGAAATAGTTTATATTTCATAGACCCCAACACCTCATACAAAACAGCTTTAAACACCCCCACAAAATAGGCCTCACCATGTAAACCCTTATTATGAGACTATTTCCCAAGGACCCTCTTAGGGCCAAGAAAACTGGATTCTATTATCAAAGTAAATGAAAATGGTCTACTCTTTTAAGGATGAACATGTCCTAGGATTATTCCTCTATTCTCTAGAGAAGAGCTTACTCAAGATTCTATAAATTAAAAAGTTGCAAGATGATGAGTTAAAGAACTATGGTAATTAATTCCCCTACCATAGATCCTTGAGAATAACATCAAAGAGAATTTTTTTCAGGGATTTTATACAATACTAGGTAAAACGTGTCATAGTAGAGCTGGTGAACCATTGATAAATGTTTCATAAATCTCTACCACTTCTGATGACTCTAAATATGTCAAGAAATAAAAAAAATTATCTGAAAAGGGAGTATAGAAGTTTGATGAATGGATAAATTGAAAAGTGATTTTTAAGGCATATAGAATCTACCATGCCCAATTGAATTAGATGGTTTCCTCAGGGAAATTTCATTTCCTATAGTATCCTCAATGGCTTCATATCCTTCTAAGTCATGTAGAAGTTGTCACTGATAGTGTAAGGATTGTTAAGAGCCTTAGACAATGCCAAAACTAGTCTACATCCATAGGTATTTCATGACCAAAACATTGGGAGGTGGTATAGGGAATTTTCATCCAGGAAGAATCATCTATCAAAGATCATAAGTATACCTTTATCAATAAATTAGGTTGGTGAACTACTATTGAAAGATCAAGGATGAAGCACACCATATGACTCCCCTGGGAACTTTTATCCATCGATATCAAGGAAAATGAAGGCACCATTTAGGAAAGAACAATTATTAAGGTTTTATCCTAGAAATTATATTTTATATAGCTCAGAATTGATGATAGAAAATACTCAAGGCCCAACAAGTACAGTCTTCATCGGTTGTATCACTTTGTTTGACTCTATGACTCATTAGTTTAGCTGATTTTATTAATAATCCATAGCTATCCAAGACTCAACCAAAACTTTTCAAGGATCAATTTAAACCATCCAAGGATCATCCACAATCATATAACCAATAGAAAATATGGTAATCACTATCTAGTTATTAGTGCCTCAGTTAGATGAGCCCCCCTTGCTTCCTATCAATGAGAGACCCATAAGAGGAAAACATATTCCTCTGTCCCAAAAGTATGTTGTTCTAACGCATATCACCAACATTCCATCCTATATTTTGATCCTCAACACACTTAACCTATCAATGGAATCTCATGAATCCCTTATTACATCCTTGAAGACACCTCTCTAGTTTTAAACAAAGGTAGCCACTACATAAGCCTATCATGTAGAGGAATATGAGAAGGAGGATTTTCATTCCATTATCTCATTCTCTTGAGATAATTAAGGTTTAATTATTTAAGGGAAAATATTCCCACTCTACATTGCAGAACAAATTCAATGTCATAGAGATCCATTATTTCTTGGGAAAAAATGGATTTTTGACTAATATGAAATTAAATTAGTAACTCCATAAGATTGGATTTATGAAGGAATATTTGACACTATATTACATGAAAACACATGCTTACGATAGGAGAAAGTAACATATTCATGAAAAGATTCACCTAAAGACCGAGTTAGGTGAGTTGGTATGAAATACCGAATTGATGGCCTATTTCTAAAGAGAATTCCTATAACAACTTTCTGGGAAGGCCCAAGATTCTTCTGTATGTGATATACCCCTCTTAATATCATCAACACATCAAATAATCCCTCAATGTTTGAGTAGGGGTGATCCATAATGTTTCCTCTCCCTTTGACTCCTCTGAAGCCCATTATCTGGATGATGGGTATTCTAAAAGGGAAGTGAAGAAACCCCTGGTTGATGAAGATGAGTGTGTCACCACACCTAATGACTTGGAATATACCTCATAATATCTATGGGTGTATATTAATAACCATTTAACCATTCCAATATACCATTTATAAGTGATAATTCCTAACCTCTGTAACCATTTAACATCCATGAGAAAATGTATTTATCTCATATCACCTCATACTATTATAAAGGATAGATTCCTATGATGTTCAAAAATCCCCCTCTCATTATATACCAAAAGGCCTATCCCCCAACCATTGAACAACACCACAATCATGCATTTATGAGGGTAGTTCTAACCCATTTTTAAGCCAAACAAACATTTTTATTTGACATTATGAGTGGTATTTTCCAGTGAAGACCCCATGGGATCGGATCCTCAACCTTTTTCTCTATGGCCTATATAGAGATAGAGGGGTGGGAACCCACTTTTAATGATTTATCTTTCACATATGAAGATGGTGTGACTACACAATATTCTATGATGGTGGGATCATCTACTCCCTCCAGTCCTCAAGCATCAGGTGATGAATTGGATTTATATTAATACCCTCCCAACTTATATGAAGGATTATCCACAGCCATTATTAACCTAATGTAGGGGAACCTTGGTTCTAAGGAATATTTTAGGCCAACATTTATTAGAACTATCATGTATGATGATGAATAACAATAATAATTTTCATTCTTGAAGCATATCTAGGATGAATTTTCCTATAACTACAAAGAGATACAAGAAATTGATCTGTTAGTTACCTTCCAATGACAATCATCCTCACTATACACCATGTATTCAAGAATATATCCAATATAATTCGTACCTTTCATAGTGTTATAGTCAAGGTTGATGTTGAAAATCTAATCTAAGACTACTTTACACGGGATATTGAGTACCCTATGTGGTTGAAAAAATATCTCCCTACTCAGGAATTAGAATGAATAGATGAGAGTCTGCATTAAATTATAAGACCTCAGCTATCATTTTCCAAAGGATGAATTCCCTATCTTATGGTATAGAGTTAATAATTGAAGAAAATATTGTATTTTAGACCCTATACTTTATGGATGAGTATTCTAGATACAACTAATTGTAGATGGATCCAAATGATGAAGAGGAAACCACCTTTAGGTCACTATTGGGAACTTTATACTATTGAGTGATTCAATTCAATTTGAATAATACTGGTGAAACATATCAATGTACCATGCCCCAAGTCATCAAACTCCTCATCGTAACATAATTATAATACTATATAGATGATTTGGTGGTAAAATATTTCCAACATTAGGACCATATAAAAGATATTGGTAAAGTGTTCGACATAATCCATTCCCATCACCTAAAGATGAACATCTTGAAATGTGTTTTCAAGGTTACCTTCCTTAAATTCATTAGCTTTATTTTTAGGTAGAGGCATTGAGATTGATCTAGATAAGATCAATGCTATTGGTGAAATGACACCTTTACATAATATATATGAGTTTCATGGACTCCAAGGACATTTAGAATGCATATGATATTTTTACACCAACTTAAAGGGTTAATGTAAGCCCTGATATAAGCTCATAAAGAAACGAATTGATTATTAGTGGGATGAAGAATGTAAAACCATGTTAGATGATATTAATAGTTATTGACTACATATTATGGTTATACTACGACCCACCCCATGGAAGACTCTTTTACTTTACATGAATAACCTATAATGACTACTTATCAACCTATTAGCTCACAATAACAACATTGGTAAGGATAATTGTGATTAATATCTCAGTACCATATTGCCTAAAACTTAGAATAAATATTCTCCCATTTAGAAGAACAGTCTTACCTAGGTCTTCATGGTCCAAAAGCTGCAAAATTATCTGTAACACCATAATATCCATCTTGTTTCTTATATTGAGTTGTTGAAGTAAATACTAAGCCATCCTATTCTTATCTAGAATTTGTCACAGTGAAAAGTAATCCTATAGTAGTTCAATATTAGGTTTATCCCCAATAATGATGTCAAGGGACATGAATTGGTAGATTTTTTGGCCAAAAACCCATCCAATGGGTAACTTTACCAAGATTTAGACTTCTCAAATGAATTCATCCCCTTTGTTGATAATGAAATTTCTTGCTAGTAGACATGCATTGACAGTGCCTCCTAGATCCCATCTAGAAGAGGAATCAATAACCCTATGCTCAATAGGGTTGGCCTTGGGATAGTTTTCATCACTCCCTGATGGGACCTCATTCAATACCCATTCCCCTTGTTTTAAGGATGTACCTATAATGAGTCTAAGTACTTGAACCCTATTAGTGGTCTCGATTTGTCCCTTTAGATTTAAGTCCAACAGTTTCAAATTATGTGAGACATATATTTGGTTATCATGTAAATTAACAGTGACAACACTATTAGAAAACATGAGCTTGTATATTTTTTGGTGCACATCCATGAGACAATAGACCAGTTTCGATATAATACAAATTTAACTCATGTATCATAATCTTATAATAATTGAATAAACACTTTGTAAATCCTAGATTCATCCCTTATATAGAAATAATAGGAAAATTTGGTCATTCATGTGGCACATTTTAAAGTGATTAACCCTATAACTCTTGATAAAGAGTGCTAAAATGCGAATCAACTATCCATTAGCAATTCTTAGGAAGGACCCTGAAATCCCCCCCTGACAGAATAAGTACCTAAATTATATCTACTTAGATCAAGTACCTCCAACACAAAAATCTACTCTTATACTAAGCTGAATATGATATAATCTGTCAATGTGTGGAAAATTTCATCCTCTATGATGGACCTAACTCAAAGAGGGTCCTTTAAGATGAAAATTGAATGGAATACTCCTATGTTTCATCCAAGTAATTTAAATCCCTTAGGTCTTGGAATAATTCCATGTTTGGTAATATGAGGCACCTCAGTTAGGGTTGAAGCTCACTAACCACAATGGGAATGGGATTTCATGGGTCATAAACCCTCAACGACAACCCAACAGTCTATGTTCATCCTTACCACCACTAACTTTTTCTCAAAGTGGGAAGAGTCTATCCCTCAAAGAGGTAAAGACCCAATCTCTGATCAGGTTTTTAGAATTCCTCATATACAATGGTAATAACTTATATACCACTAAGATAAAGAAATTATATTCCAAGTAAAAAATATAGACCTGAAATAGCGCTGTCGTGGGCGCCCTCAAATGATATTCAGTTTTAGGTTACTTAGGTGCAGTAGAGTGGCTGACCAAGGTTGTTTCTCAAAAGTGGAAGTGAATTTAACAACTTATTAAAGGTATTCTAAAAATAAAATAGAATAGAATTAAAATACTAGTTTAAAGTACGAGGTTTTTTTATAGTTTATAAGTCTAGAAGAAGTTTTCAGGAAGAAGATTGTTTTTTTTTGTTTTTAGTTTTAAAATGAAGTTTAATTAAAAAGACACAACAAGAAGATGTTTTTTTAGAAAATATTTTAAAAGATGTAATCGATCTAACTCTACCTATTCAATAAATTATTTATCATTATCATTTAAATTAACATCCACTTAATTATGACCCCTTAACATGTTAACCCCCTAACCCTACGAGAATTAACCTTACCACAAAGATGAAGTTAATTAAACCCTAGGTTATCTTTGGAACATGTAATCGCAACACCCTACTTTGATTGATGTTCTAAGGATAGATTATGGTCAGTGGTAAATTAAGGCACATATCCATTCTTGAAATGATGATGAATTGTGTTTAGGGATTATATTTGAACTCTACAAATTTATCTCGTATGGTCTTGTATTACCGATTAAGATCGCGCTCTCACAATTTACACAAAATCCCGACCTCGCGTGTTTTTGTGTTAATTGTTCAATTGATTGCTTAGTTTATTAAAATTTAAAAACACAATTAATGGATCATATTAAGTTAATTACAGTATCTCAATGATTCAAAATAATTAAATAAATAGGGTAGAAGATAGATCGATTACTAAAAGACTACTCTTCCATGGGTGGTGTAATCATCGTAGAAGAGTTTTGCATGTGCAAAGGTTTATAATGGGTATAACCCAATAACTCTTATACTCAAGAATTAAAACCCAATTAGGAAGATTAAAAGAAGAATATATTTAAACAAAACAGAAGAAAATATGAGTAATAAAAGAAGATCAAAGAAGTTTATTACACAAATGAAAATATTACAAAATGAAGAAGAGAATGAGGATTTGATGAGGGGATCCTTGCTTCAAGAGAAACCCCTCTTAAAATGGTTGGAGAATTTAGGTGAAACCAATTATAATCTGCCTAAAATCTCTTAATTCACGTCTAAACCCCACCAAATGAGAAAAAAACCAATTTATAGAGTGGTGGGGAGGCAAGGTTCAAAGTGGTTTCAAGTGTGAATGGGGAATCTCGGCCAAATATTTTATTCCAACTTTCACCACCCATTTGACCACAAAAACGCGTGAATTGTCTAGCCTTCCATAAGGATAATATATGAGAATATGGTTCATCTATCTCCTATAAAAAATTGGGCTCAATAAAATCCTATATGAAGGAGTTATGGCCGAAATACTGAAGCTTCTCCATTATGGTGAGTCCAGCCCAACTTTGACTTCATGGCCACTCTTTAACAACCAAATCAACTATTTAGCTCTAGTGTCCTGAATAAAAGTTGTAGAAAATTAAGTTAGGAACATTTTTAAAAATTTTAAAATTCAAATAATAAATATAAAAATATTTATCTTCGAAATACTACAGTGCACTGTAAAGTGTAAAACTGAAATTTTCACCAAATTTTCAAATGAATGATCAAATCCCAAATTTTTTATAAATAAACATATTTAACACAATTTGAGGAAATTATATCATTTATTATCAATAAAATATTCAATAAAAATTTGTTTTATCAACTCCCCCACACTTAACCTTTTTCACTCCTAGACAAAACCTCATATCAAGTAAACATCAATATCAAATCAAAACAAATTTTAAAACACATATCCTTGAGATCAAATAATTACACACCAAGAAACAAAATATATCATCCCTCATAAAAAACTATTATTTTAAGTTCTTCATTTATATCATTCAATATATTTTCACTTTATTTATCCTCCCATGCACAAAACACTTACCTCTCTTTAATTTTCTCTTATCACACAAATATCAATTTTTTTTGCAATGTATTTCTCATCAAAACTCATACAAGGGTAACCATAGGCTTGATAAATTCCTACATCACCACCCGATATGAGTCAAGGACATATTTTTATCATGGGGACTTTCTAGGGTTGTTCTATGGATTTCGGTTGGTAGGATTTAGATGTGAAAAATTCTGAGGCTGAATAAGGAGGGCTTGACTCTTTTTGAAGCAAAATTGCATTAATCTAATTTTCACTTAAATATGGTCTTCTCATCAATCCCCTTAGTATCAATTCATCTCCATAATCATGAAAAATAATGGAATTTGCACATCATTCAACATTTCCGCACTAAAAATGTCAATATTCTCGAACATGATTTTCTTAAAAGCTCCAGATAGGAACAACTTTCTACATCAATTAGAAGCTCCAGAAAAGGCACAACATTACTTATCATGAAAGCTCTAGAAAAGGCACAACTTTCAATATAATGATTTTCTTCAGAAGCACAGAAATATCTTCAGAATTTAATTTTTCACCCAAAGTATCACAGAATGTGGTAGCACAACACAAGATATCTTCCCCCACACTTAAGCTCAACTAGATTATGCAATTTCACTTCCAGAGTTGTTTGGATAGGTAAAATTGGCTTGGAATGTGACTAACCTAACAGGATGTGCATGGATTCTAAGGGCTAAAAGGATTAAATGTTCAAGGTAGTACATTATAAAAAATTATTCTTCGAAATACGGGCTTTAATACCAAACACATGCCTCAATCATTTAAACATAAGTACCTAAAACCCTCAAGTTTTGACAGGAATAAATCAAATTCTGGTTAAATCAAGCATGGTTTGGTTCTCTCAAGAAGTGAGGTGAATGTAAAGAATATGAAAATAATGGTTCAGAATCCTCACAGGAATGCGATTTAAAATATAAAGACAGTGAGATGTGGCATGAGATTCAAAATTCAGTGTACATTTCATGAAATTACTAAATATTTGAACTTGAAACAAATTCATTTCAGCATTCATTTAATCTTATTTTCAAGGGATAAATTGTTTCACTTATTGATATGCATTTCAAAATTGTGATGAGAATCATTTCAGCTCAAAAGTTTCAAAAACACAAAGAAAATTGAAAAATAAACACACAAAATTTGAAAAACACACAATTTTTTTTGTTTTTTGTTTTTTTTGTTTTTTTAAACAGGATAACAATTGAAATTATTAAAATAAAAGGTTCCCTCCCCCACACTTAAAATATCACATTTTCCTCAATGTGAACCCTTGAGATGATATATGCACATGAAATGAAGAATTTTTAAATAGGACAAATAATATAAAAGTGAAAGGGTTAGGAACAGCCTGATGTGCTCAAGTGATAATGGGGTCATGCAGTGTGATAAAATCCACTGCATCAGTATGAAGTCCCTCAATGTATCTCTTCAAACATTGCCCATTGATTGTAAAGATACTTCCAGTTCCCTCTTGTGTGATCTCCACTACACCATAAGGAAAAACCTTAGATACAATATAAGGACCTAACCATCTGGAACACAACTTACCAGGCATCAGCTTCAGTCGTGAACTGTAGAGAAGGACCCTCTCTCCAACATGAAACTCCCTTTGTTGGATCATTATATTAGGAGCTTCTTTTGATCTTTCCTTGTAGAGCCTTGAGTTCTCATATGATGACAGTCAAATCTACTCAAGCTCTTGAATTTGCAACTTCCTTTGAATTCCAGCTTGGGCCAAATCCATGTTGCATTCTTTTATAGCCCAATATGCTCGATGCTAGACTTCCACGGGGAGATGACATGCTTTCTAAAAAACAATCTGAAATGGGGACATACCAATGGGTGTCTTGTATTCTATCCTATAAGCCCACAATGCATCATCCAAGCGCTTGCTCCAATCTTTCCTATCTGGCTGCATGGTTTTCTCCAAGATTTGTTTCAAATCATGATTTGAAACCTCATCCTGGACATTTGTTTGAGGGTGGTATGGTGTTGATGTTTTGTGTTTTACCCCATACTTCCAAATAACGGAGGCAAGATTTCGATTTCAAAAGTGTGTCCCTTGGGGCATCTCATGTCTCCTAGAAATGTTCCCAGTGTGTTGGAAATGAGAGCATGACTTACAAAACACATGGGCATCATGGAATAATCTAGGCCAATATAATCCAGAGTCTAAAACTTTCCTAGATGTCCATTGAGGTCCAAAGTGTCCACCACAAGCAAGTGTATGACAAAAATGAAAAACAGACTCAAAATCATGATCGCGAACACACCTCCTAATGATTTTGTCACTACACATGCGCCAGAGGTAAGGATCATCCCACACATAAAACCTAAACTCACTTTTTAATTTTTAGACTTGATGCTTCTTCAAATTTGCTGGGATTTCAGAGGAAACAATGTAATTAACTAAATTAGCATACCAAGGATGCGTACCTGAGATAGTATAGAGATGCTCATCGGGTAAAGTGTCCCGAAGTGGTACCTAGTCCAAGGTGTCACCCTCTGGTGTGTGAGTAAGCCTACTCATGTGGTCTGCCACCAAATTCTCTGACCCCTTCTTGTCCTTTATCTCGATGTCAAACTCTTGAAGAAGGAGCATCCAATGAATAAGTCATGGCTTTGCATCTGGCTTCTTTAAGAGGTACCTTAAAGCTACATGGTCAGAAAAAACAAATACTTTAGATCCCAATAAATATGAAAGAAATTTATCTAATGCAAATATAACTGCAAGAAACTCCTTTTCCGTTGTGGTGTAGTTTGATTGGGTAGAATCCAATATCCTCGATGCATACAAAATCACATGTGAACATCCCTCCGCCCTCTGAGATAAGACAGCTCCAACCGCAAAGTTGGATGCATCACACATAAGCTCAAATGGAAGGTCCCACCGCGGGGGCTGTATGATCAGTGGAGTGGTTAGACACTTCTTTAGCTCATCAAATGATACCCTTCATGAATCATCAAAATCGAAGTCAATATCTTTTTGAAGCAATCAAGATAAGGGTAGAGCGATCTTACTAAAATCTCTGATGAAGCGTCGATAAAATCCAGCATGTCTAAGGAATTATCAAACATCACACACACATGTAGGATAGGGAAGGGATGAAATAATGTCTACCTTAGATTTATCAACTTCAATGCCATGTTGTGAGACTATATGACCTAAGACAACTCCCTTTTCGACCATGAAATGACATTTTTCAAAATTTATGACCAGATTCTTCTCAATACAACGATGCAACACATCACCCAAACTAGAGAGACATTCATCAAATGAAGATCCATAAACTATAAAATCATCCATAAATACCTCCATGCAGGTCTTAGTGAAATCTGAGAAAATACTCACCATGCATCTCTGGAAGGTACCTGGGGAATTTCAAAGTCCAAATGGCATCCTCCGGTAGGAAAATGTGCCAAAGAGATAGGTGAATGTAGTCTTCTCCTGATCCTCCAGAGATATAGGAACATGAAAATATCCAGAAAATCCATCCCAGAAACAATTGTGTGTCTTCCCAGCTAGTCTCTCAAGCATCTGATCAATAAATGGGAGGGAGAAATGGTCCTTGCGAGTGGACTGATTTAGTTTTTTATAATCAATACACACACGCCAACTATTTTTCACCCTCATTGGAACCAACTCATCTTTCTCGTTTTTAACAACAGTAACATCACTCTTCTTAGGAACAACCTGAATAGGACTTACACACTAAGAATCTGAAATGGGAAAGATTATACCTACCTCGAGCAACTTTTCAACTTCTCTTTTAACAACCTCTAAAAGTGTTGGATCGAGTCTCCTTTGTGGTTGCCTCACTGGTTTAGCCCCATCCTCTAAAAGAATCCTATGCATACAAATGGAGGGGCTAATACCTGATATGTCATCCAAGATCCACCCAATTTCCCTAATGTTCTCCCTCAAAAGATTCAAAAGTTTTTCTTCATCTTCAAAAGCGAGATTGTTAGCAATGATAACAGGTAATTTCTCACCACTCAACAAGTATGAGTATTTGAGATTTGGTGGTAATGGCTTGAGTTCCAGTGTAGGGTGGTGGTGTATGGATGTTGACATAGAAGGAACTGAAATATGTGCACAAAGAGTATCAGTGTCAGAATATACATCATCAAAATCAGAGAATAAAGCATCAAATCCATCATCACACTCAATAGCCATGTCATAATCAGAGTGTACATGATCAAAATCAGAATATGAATCCACATCAAAATCAAATCCAAGAGAGGTTTGTGTATCGACAACATGTGTGTAAGTGCTCTTAGACATCAAACTCAAACCAATACTCATAATCTCCCTAAGAATAGGACAATAAAATTCCATGGAGTTTTTATTTGGTGGTTCAAAATGGGAGATAACAAATGCAGAGTGATCCTCTGAAGGGTACTTCATGGAATCCATAACATTAAATATCACAAATTCATCTCCAAACTCCATGGAAAGTGTACCATCATTGACATTTATGATAGTTTTTTCAGTTTTGAGGAAGGGCCTACCTAATATAATGGTGGCATGAGAACTTACCTGATCGTCCTCCATTTGGAGAACAAAGAATTCTGATGGAAAGATCATGTATCTTACCCGGACTAGTACACCCTCAAGGACTCCCGCTGGATATGCTGTAGCTCTATTTTCCAACTGCACCACAAATCTTATTGGCTTCAACTCATCAACCTGCAAGGAAGAGAATACAGAGTGATGCATCACATTTATTGAAGCTCCTAAATCACAAAGAGAATCAGAGAAGTGAAACTCCCCTATGGTACATGGGATAGTGAATGTCTTGGGATCCTTGCACTTTTTTGGAATTGCTAGAGTTAGTGTAATGAGTGTTGAGACATTCCTTCCAAGTTTGATCCTCCCATTTCACTTGATCCCTCTTCGATTGGTGTAGAATTATTTTGAGAATTTGGAATACCTTGGGATTTGCTTAATGGAATAAAGTAGAGGAATGTTGATATCCACACACTTGAATGTGTCCAAAACCTCCTTTTTTATTGCTTCTTCATCCATCTTCTTGGTTTGAACAACCCTGTTTTGAAAAGGAAGGGGTTTAGGAGGAACATCATCAATATTTTTCTTACCTTTATCTTTCTCCTTGGATTTCTCATCAATTAGTTTGAAATGCGGCTTCTCTGGAGTAGAGGTGAATCCCGGTGGAATGGTAGGTACAAATGTATCATTCATTTTCTTCCAACTTCTCAATGTGATGGAACTAACATTCCCCTTTGGATTTGGAGTGGGTTGGGAAGGTAGATTTCTGGAATTCTTACTTACTATTTCATGGAGGGAAGTGAAAATCTGGTTCATTTGAGTCTTCAACTCCCTTAACTCCAAACCTTGACTCTTCAGCTCATTCTGTTGATTAAGAACAATTTTTTCAAAAGATCATCAGTGTTAGAGTCTACCTTGTGTTGGAGATTCCCTTGTTGCTGACTTGTTGATGTTTGAGCTTCGAATCTCCTTTGGGTTTGTTGGAAACCCTGCTAGTAAGGCGGAGGTTGATGGAAGTTTTGTTGAAAGGGTGGCCTTTGTTATTGTCCAGAGCCATACATCATGTCCAGTTGATCCTTCCACCCTTGGTTGAATGTTGGTGTAAAGGAGTCATACTTCTTTTGGGGATGCGGTTGTTGTTGTTATTACTAATATGGTCTCCTAAGAAATAATGCTGCACAATCTTCTGTTTCTTGTAGTTGGGGGCACCAGTCAGTTGGGTGGCTTATCTCAGTGCAAATGCCACAAGGCCTTGAAGGAGGGGGTAGAGATGTATTTTGTGCCAAAGCAATTTTCCTCACCATAGTTTTCAATTATTCTAACTTGGTATCAATCAAATGACTCTCAAGAGAAGAAGGACTTACCTGATGTACTCCCCTGACATGTAGTGTACCTCGATCACCAAATTGTTCAGAGTTTTGGGCCATCTTGTCGATCAATGCACGTGCAGCTACTGGTGTCTTGTCCACCAATGCTCCTCCAGCTGCAACATCTACCATGATTCTCTCCATAGGTGTGAGTCCTTCATAGAAGAAATGGATAAGTAGTTTCTCACTGATTTCGTGATGTGGACAGCTTGCACACAACTTCTTGAATCTATCCCAATACTCATACATTGACTCCCCTTGTTCTTGCTTGATCCTTGAGATCTATTTACGAATATAAGTGGTCCTCGATGCTGGAAAAAATCTCTTCAAGAAAAGACGTTTTAAATCATTCCAACAAGTTACATCCTTGGGTTGTAAATAATACATCCAATATTTCGAAGCTACATCAAGTGAGAATGGGAATGCTCTTAATTTGATTTGATCTTCAGAAACATTTCATGGTTTAAGGGTTGAGTAAATTACATTAAATTATTTAAAGTGTTTATTTGAATCCTCACCAGATAAGCCATGAAATTTTGGAAGAAGGTGAATTAACCCAGATTTTAACTCAATGTCTGATTCGAGATTCGGGTATGCAATACAATTTGGTTGATAGTTAATATCAGATGCATCCAATTATAAAATGGTTATATTAAGTTCATTTCCATTATTTCCAGCCATTGGTTCCTCTTTTATGTTTGAATTTGATTTACTTCCAATTTCAATTTTTCCAGAAGAGGAATTCACAAATTGGTTGAATATTGAAACTTCCCGTAGACTGAGAATGTCTGATTCGAGCCCTAAGGCTACGTTCAATATCAGGGTCAAGATATAAGAGATCTTCAGGATTAGTTCATGTCACAAATCAAATAAAAATGAAAATAAAGTGAGTGTAATATAGTAAAACAAAAATGAGAATTTAAGTTGATGGTCCAAAAAGAAAAGAAGAGGATGAAAAAAATGAAAACTTGAGAAAGGGGAAAGATGAAAGAGAGAGGTGAAGAAAATAATAAAAGGAAAAATAAAAGAAATACCTTTAAATGGTTGAATAAATTACTTGCCTCCCCGGAAATGGTGCCAATTTGAAAGAGCGCTATCGTGGGAAACCTCAAATGATATTCAGTTTTAGGTTACTTAGGTGCAGCAGAGTGGCTGACCAAGGTCGTTTCTCAAAGGATGAAGTGAAATTAACAACTTATTAAAGGTATTATAACAATAAAATATAATATAATTAAAATAATAGTTTAAAGGATGGGGGTTGTTTATAGTTTATAAATCTAGAAGAAGTTTTCTGAAAGAAGATTGTATTTTTTTTAGTTTTAAAATGAAGTTTGATTAAAAAGACACAACAAGAAGATGTTTTTTTAGAAAATATTTTAAAAGAAATAATCGATATAACTCTACCTATTCAATAAATTATTTATAATTATAATTTAAATTAACATCCACTTAACTATGACCCCTTAACTTTTTAACCCCCGAACCCTACGAGAATTAACCTTACCACAAAGATGAAGTTAATTAAACCCTTGGTTATCTTCGGAACATGTAATCACATCACCCTACTTTGATTGATGTTCTAAGGATAGATTATGGTCAGTGGTAAATTAAGGAACATATAAATTCTATAAATGAGGATGAATTTTGCTTAGAGATTATATTTGAACTCTACAAATTTATCCCGTACGGTCTTGTATTACCGTTTAAGATCGCGCTCTCACAATTTACACAAAATCCTGACCTCGCGTGTTTTTTTGTTAATTGTTCTATTTCTTGCTTAGTTTATTACAATTTAAAAACAAAATTAATGGATGATATTAAGTTAATTACAGTATCTCAATGATTCAAAATAATTAAATGAAGAGGTTAGAAGATAGATCGATTACTAAAAGACTACTCTTCCCTGGGTGGTGTAATCATCGTAGAAGCGTTTTGCATGTGCAAAGGTTTATAAAGGGAATAAACCAATAAAGCTTCTACTCAAGAATTCCAACCCAATTAGGAAGATTAATAGAAGAATATATTTAAACAAAACAGAAGAAAAATGAGGAATAAAAGAAGATCAAACAAGTTTATTACACAAATGAAAACATTACAAAATGAAGAAGAGAAGGAGGCTGTGATGAGGGGATCCTTGCTTCAAGAGAAATACCTCTTACAATGGTTGTATAATTTGGGTGAAACCAATTCTCCTATTCCTCCAATCTCCTAATTCACGTCCTAACCCCACCAAATAAAAAAAACACCAATTTATAGAGTGGTGGGGAGGCTAGGTTCAAAGTGGTTTCAAGTGTGAATGGGGAATCTTGGCCAAATATTTTATTCTAACTTGCACCGCCCATTTGACCACCAACACGCATGAATTGGCCGACCTTCCAGAAGGATAATACATTTTAATATGGGTCCTCTATCTCCTCTAAATATTTGGGCTCAATACAAGCCTAGATTAAGGCGTAATGGCAGAAATATAGAAGCTTCTCCATTCTGGTGAGTCCAGCCCAACTTTGACATCATGGCCCATTTTTAATAACCAAATGAACTATTTAGCTCTAGTGTACTGAATAAAAGTTGTAGAAAATTTATTTAGAAACACTGTTAAAAATTTAAAATTCCAATAATAAATATAAAAATATTTATCTTTGAAATACTACAGTGCACTATAAAGGGTAAAACTGGAATTTTCACCAAATTTTCAAATGAATGATCAAATCCCAAATATTTTATAAATAAACATATTTAACACAATGTGAGGAAATTATATAATTTATTATTAATAAAATATTCAATAAAAATGTGTTTTATCAAGACCATCCATACTTAATACTACTATCTATGAGAAAATTTATTGATCAAGGAATTAAATAGGATACTCTCTAACATTATATAGAATATGGAATACCAAAATAAAAAGATATGGCCAAAAAAATATATATAATTCCCTATGGGAATATCAAAAAATGACCCACAACTCCACCCAGGACACCCTATAATCTATATTATATAGAACAAAACTAGTGTTTCTTATTGAGGTTTAGTTTTTATCTCTATTGATAGTCATATATTATTAGTTGGAATAAGAAAAAATATCCAAAGTCTATTTATCCAAATTGGAATCCCTCAATGAGAACAAGATCCAAGCACTTCATAACCTTGAGGTCTATTATAACTAGGTGGAACGAGTATTTAAAAAAAGTTTTTTCTAATTTTATTTCAACCATAAAGACTTGGTTTGGTTATTATATTTTCCATTGATACCCAAAAGAAAACTAAATAAGTTGGATCCCAATTGGGAGTGGCCCTACTCCAGCCATAAAGTACACTAAAATGAAGAATTCTCATTAATCATCATGGATGTGAAGCACATCACACCTCCCACTAAAGGAAGTTTCCTAAATAATTAATTTTGACAACCTTCACATAGGTACCCATTAATCCTTAAGATGTTAAACTACACTATTACATAATTTATACAAAAAATTAAACTGTATAGTTTTCATCCTCCCTATATGAAATTAAAAAGATTCTTTAACATCCTAGTACCATGATGTCAAACTATATAACATAGTACAATTATAATTTGATGTTAATATATGTGTTAAATATCCTAATATTAGGATGTTAAAATATATGACATTTTTTTAAGATGAATGACTTTAAACTATATAGAACCTATGTCTATGCTATAAGACTGTTAACTATATAGAACTAAAGTCTAAGGTGTACAACTTTAAATTGCACAACTAACATCATTATATATGAGATATGAACAAAATAACCTAATTTCCACCCTTATACAAGAGGGAAACCCCTTGTTGGGTCCAATATTCTACTTCAACACTTTTGTGTGGAATGTTTCTCCTACCAAACCATCAATGAAAACTATGTATGGCTTGATTCCCATTTCATGGTATACGTAAAGATGCTTGGGTTTCTTATCATGTGCCAAGCCATATATGGCTTTTGGTTTACCCTTGGTATGAACTTGATTCTCACTCACCAATATAACCCAATATACATTATTAAATACACAAAGGCGTATCACTAAGAGTGTTGAATCTTATCCAAACACCCCATAAATTTGCATCCACACTATGATTATCCCATGATTTGAATGCCTACAACCCTTAATGTCTGAATGTGCTCCACTATAGTGAAGGCTTGATTCAAAATGTTCTTTACTCATATCAAAGACACAAATCTTGAAGGATTATTCACTGATAAATGATGGTTCTCTTATATTGAAAATTGACAACTATTAATATGAAATTATTTCACCACATCCTTGATAATGTGGTGTAAGAAAATATATTTTTAAAATAGTATGTATTCAAACTCCACTCATTTTTAACGCCTTTATGATTCAGATCCCATAGTTCATTATTTAATTCCTTTTAACTCTCCAATATTCTAGTCAAATTTGAACACTTTTGTGTCATCTGTTTGTGAATATATGCACAATGACCAAGGAAGCCCGTCTTGGTAATATCTTTCTAAGATAGCTTCCATTTTACCCTAAATTCACTCCCATGTGGAATGGGTAGTATTATAGAACTTCTTATTCCCACAGCGAGAATGAACCACATGGGCATATGGGTTTTGGTAAATTTTTCTCAACAATATTAAGGTATACAATATTTCTAAATGGGATTCCCTCTTGGTTAGAGTTGTGTGACCTGAAACATAAAATACCCCTTTGATACAAGAATACTACCTTAAACTATATTTATTCCATCCTAGGGATATTCATGGGGCATTGAGAAACTTTTAACCTCTATTCATATTGGGCTTTTATTACCTTATTTTCCTCACAAACTCACCTAATATAATTTTCATCTAGGTTTCATGACCTTAAAAGGCATAACCCATGGTCCAAACTATAAGAACTTATACATTTTCCATAGTTAAAGCTATGTAACTTTAAACATTATCCATGGTCAAAGTTATATAACAATAAACTCTTGAAAACCTTCCTTAAATATTTACCATTTTACATTAAAATACATCATCTTGATCCATTCATTATGAACTTAAATCTTGTGTTTAAATCACTAGAGAATGTAAGTGTGGTGTTGGGTTCCTTGACCTTTCATTCAAAATAGGTTTTCATTAACTTTCATACAACACTAACCATCACAAACCTCCTCTTTAGTTATAGATATATGACCTTAAACATTAGAAATTTACCCTTTTGTCCTCACCATATGACATTAAACAACTTGGTCTTAGTCCAAGCATGAAAACTCTAAACCACATGTCCTTACATCCTTACTATAATATGTTAAACATGATAGTCTCATCATCACCATATTAAATTAAAATACATGTTCAATATCCTCATAATATGAATTTAAATTGTACAAAATATATTTCTCACTGTATGATGTCAAACTATGTACTCAATGTCATGGTTACATGATGTAAAATATATGACATTGGTCTTAGATTTATGACTCTAAAATGCATAGTTAATGTCTTCCTTTATGAAATCAAAAATTAAATAATTGTATAATTATCCTCTCCTGAGAGGATATCCCCTATTTTGGTGCAAGTATCATACTGTTCCAAATTCTAGAACTACATACAGATTATTTCCCACTTATTGAGACCGATAATGATGCCCCCACATCATATTCTGGGACCAACTTCTTCCACCATTATCATTAGAATCTCATCATCATTGTCATGTCACAATGTCCAATAAACTTTTATTTTCTTCCTTACTCTAATAGGACACTGAGATGGTGATCCTCTTAAGGGATCAGTTTATCCCTCACCTATATTGATATACCTCATTCATGTTCCCAAATGCATGGTGGCACGACACTCAAAGTGTTTAAATTTACATGAACATCATTTTTGTTGTACCTCACACTTTAGTGATTTCAGGATTTATATCCCTATAATCATACATGAATAAAAAGGCTCCCCTATGGTGAGACACAATTCCAAATAGGCTCTCTTCCCATCTAGTGTACATTCCCCAAATGACTTTCTACAAAAATGATGGTTCCTATATGAAAAAAAATGTCAATAGTAGATAAATTGTTTTCTATCCCCATCATTAATGGTGTAGTTGTGGGACCCTTATGAAAACAAATGGCCACTAATCATCCAAAATGTTCTTATCACCCCCTTTACAATTAATATCCTTCAATTCATGATTCACTTCAACCTATTCCTATTTTCTAGTGGAATCCAACACCCTTAATGTGACACATCTTGTGAACTTGAAACCATATATAAAGTAAGTCAGTCCTATAAGGAATTCCCTCAACTAACCTCCATTTTTTGAAAACACTTCCAATGTTTAATGTACTATTCTGACCCTAAATAATTCATCCCTATTTTTCAATATCAAGTGGCATGGGTTGTCTTATTATATTTCTTATTTCCCACACCAAGAATGTCTCATGATGAATTATGAGATTTGATGGATTGTTCCCCGCATGGTTAAGTTACCCCTTATTTATGGAAGGGATCCCCTTATAGTCATATTAGTAATATTATAAATTGTAAATACACCTCTTGAGACTCACCATGTTGAAATTGGTTTATTGGGATTTTCCTCCACCTGATGCTACATAGAATGTATCACCTATGGTCCTAGATTCATGAATTTAAACTATAAACCACCAATTGGTCCATGCATCATGAAATTTAAACTATGTCCACATACTTCCATGATATAACCTATTATAGTAATGAGACTCATGGGTCCATTTGGACCCTTTTTATATCAATATTTCCCTACTTTATCAAGATAGATCACCTCACATTCCTTGTCCACACTAGGCCACTTCCACCCTCCATTCCCACCAAGATTGTGTTATCTTTTGTTCCTCAAAAACTATCTTTGAATTCCCATGGTATAAGATCCATGACCTTAAACTAGTAGAAACCCCATTGTATAAGAAAAATGACTTTAAATTCTGTGCATTTTTCTTGTTGATTTTTATTGGATGTTGTGTATTACCATTCATGCTACGCAAAATACTTATCCCCTTTCCCATTGTTTCTGTTGGATGTTAAATTGTAAATAAAATCCCATGTCACATGACTTTAAACTATATGATACTCATGATCCTTATATGATAGGATTTCCCCTTTTTAGTGTTGGTCTCCCACCCCCACACCCTCTAGAAATAAATATGGATTGATTCCCATTTCATGGAATTTGTAGTGATATTTGGCTTCCCAATTCTAGACCCAATCATGGGATTTAAGTCCATACCATTATTTCTCATAGTGACGATACTTAATCCAAATCCTCTCTAACATTATCCTTATTTTTCACCTGAGTAGATATTGTCTTATAGTCCCCTTTCTATGAGTGATCCATATCCATGAAGTAGTCTTGTGCCCATTTTCAGCACCCGTCTCTTACCAATCCATCTTCCAAAAGTATGTGTGGATTTTTTCACTCATTAAGTGATATATAGTGACATCTGGATTCCATATCTTAGGTACAACCACACGTTTTCCATCACTATTTCCTTGATTTGGTGCCAAATACTCCTTCGATGGATCTCAATGCCTTCATATTCATTAGGGGTGGTGTGGAATCCATATAGATGTTGTCTAATATGTATAACACAAGACCTCAAATCTACATTGGTTCTTTTATAACGACCGTAAAATACATTCTTTTCTCCCAGGTTCATCTATATTATCATTCATTTCCCCAATTCATATCAGGTCTTATCATTATCTGGTGTCATACAGACCATCAATCATATTGGTCCAGGATTGATGACCATAAACTGTATAAAACCACAGAACAATTTGGAATCCTTAAGACATGGTCAATTTTTTCCCATGTCTCTATTAGTCCTAGTTCCCCTAAAACTGGTACACCCTAATGGTATGATTAATAATTGAAAGTGTAACCCTATGTTGATTAGGTATCTCTTTGATCTACTTGTTTCATAGCATCACTTTGTGTCCCTGGATTTTTACTTTCTTGAAAAATATTTCATGCCCAACCAAGATCCTGTAATGTGATGAAAAAAATACTATATTGGTTTTAATCCAATCTAGGTCATCTTCTCCAGAGTAATTTTTTTAATAAGTGAAAATTTCGATAAGATGAAAATGGTCCATAGTCTATCCATTTATTTTCAACCCTATTATTTGGGATATGGAAATAGAACTTGTGTATTAAATTTAGTCATTTTATCAACTTTAGAATAATCCTTTCCTACATTATAATTCTGATTCTAGAATCCACAATTTATGTTTTGTTTCTCCCATCTACTCAATAGGTGTCTTAGTATCCTCAGGTTTTCCATTTCATATAATTTAGTATGTTGGTAGGTTTAATCATTTTTATAGAATCATTCCTAATATTTTTCGCCATATTCACATTTTCTGGTTGAAAAAATATTGGTCTTATCCAATCCAACCATTCCAATAACTCTTATCTTACATGAGTAGCCCTTTGTTTCCCCTTATTTCTCACACTGATCATGAATCATGTGGGTTTAGGAATTTTGGATCGATTCTCTCACTTGAATGATCAAGATTCACTATTTTCTATCGTCACCATATGATTTTATACTAAATGTAAAATTTCATTGACACATTATGTTAAACACTATGATTTGTACTTGTCGCATGACTTTAAGCAGTGCAATATCTTGATCTACTCATGAGAGGACACCTCTTGTTTTGTGTTATCCTCCAACCATGCACTAGATTCTATGTTAATCATCTACCACACATTTTATATAACTACTTTTGGATTTATTCCCATACATGGGATACATAGTTACATCTAGACCCCTCTCTCAAGCCTAGTTGCAAAATTTCCCTCCAATGGTGACACTGTGTATTTGGGAATTGGATCCTCTCAAGTCATTTTTAAATCAAGTTTTCTTTTCTAAAATGAAAAAGAATATCTCACATAAAATGGTATAAGAATAATGACCTTAAATTATGTTCATATTTTACTGATTTCATAACATTAAAAGGAACAACCATCAAGTCATGAGTGTAGAAACTTAAAAGGAATAACCAATGGTCCTAAATACACAAAATTAAAACTTATACTTAATGATATTGGATGCACGACCATAAAAGGTGTAGATCATGATCCATGTTTTGAAACCTTATAGAATTAAACCCATTTTAGTCAAATATATATGACCTTAAACTAAATAGAAACAGAGATAAATAGTCTCCTCATTGGGCCATGGTCAAACTTTATTTCCATGCCTCTCATTTTGTTGACATTTTCATTTCCCTCAGTATATTTCTTTCTTTATCTATATTTGGTATTCCCTATAGATATACTCGATGCATGATGGTTTAATCTTAATATAGGATTGAAAAGATACTGATTGGAGTATCGTAATAATGATGTAGATGTTCGAAATACAAGAGGGGGGGGGGGGGTGAATTGTATACTTTAAAAATTCATTTGGAACCTTTAAAGTTGGTTGAGGAAAACTATATTTAACAAAGTTAAATAAGGTAAATTCACAAGACCTCTATGTTCTAAAAACTTTCTTGATTCTGAAAAAGTGATTCTGAGAATGTAATTCTGGAAATGTGGTTTCGAAAATGAAACCCAAAAAAAGTTTACAAAGATAATGATTCTACCTTAAATCATATAGAATCTTACTAAATCAGAGTATAAAAGTATAAGGAAGTATACGATAGTTATAATTTTTTTAAATAATCAAAATTATGTGGAAAACTTGAAACAAAACAAGTAACAAGTATTAAATCTTTTAACCCAAAGAGAAGGGTATCCAACAACCTTGGATAAAGGTCCCTTGATTTATACATTCAAGAAAGTTTGTTTTACCCACACTAGGGTAAGCCCTCGATACGAAGATCAGATTCTGTCTTGCTATCCCTGAAAGCCCTCAAATTCAAGGTAGTCGGAACCTCTATCTTCCTCAGCAAGGAAGTCCTCAAACATTAAGGTAGTTGGCACCTCTGTCTTCCTACCCTCAGATTCCCTCAAATGTACTCAGTAACATTCAAAGTCACACAAAGCATGTCTGAACAAGGTGTTGAGTATGCACAAAGCATTATATTATCTCTCTAGAAATCAATTCAACAACATGTAATCTTTAGAGTCATATAACAGTAATGAACTTTTTCAAATGAGCTTCTATTTGTAGGCACATCTCTAACGGTCGGCTCCCTCCTCCAATGGTCAAATTTTTCCTTGAATCTCAGAGGGACCTGTTCACGTGTCACTCAAACAATGATTAGTTAGTAACAGAAAGCATGACATCCTTTTGTAACTATATCAAGGATACACAAATTATGATTACTTGAACAAATTCATTTTTCAGAGACTAAGAAAAAATGAATGTTCAGAGTTTGACCAAAAACTATTCGGAGTCTATAATACCTGGATATTCAGATTCTATTTATCAAGGAACTCGGAGTTAGAATTATATAAACATCGGAGTCTGAATTCTTAGGAATTATAGGTATGAGTCTATAAGAATTTGGAGTCTGAGTTCATGAGAATTCGGAGTCTGAGTTCATAAGGATTCAGCTTTTGAGTTCATGAGAATTCAGAGTCAGAACTCATAAGAGTTCAGAGTCTGAATTCTGAGAACTTGGAGTCAGAACTCATAAGAGTTCGGAGTCTGAATTCAGAGAACTTAGAGTCAGAACTCATAAGAGTTTAGAGTCTGAGTTCATGATAATTTGGAGTCAGAACTCATAAGAGTTCGGATTTTGAATTCAGAGAACTTGAAGTTAGAACTCATAAGAGTTTGGAGTCTGAATTCAGAAAATTTGGAACGTGAATTCAGAACCAGAATTCAGATCCTAAAACAGAATTCTCTATATTCAAGTATTTATAGGATTCTGAGGTTTTGCAATATGAAACCTATTTTTATATTTATAAATGAAATGAGTTAGACTTAATGAAATTATAGCATGAACAATGAAAACATGGTAAGGATGAATTTTCCTTGGGGAAGGAAAATTTTCCTTATCAAATCAAAACAATGTAAGGAGAAAATTTTCCTTGAGTAAGGAAAATTTCTTTTATCAAGATAAAATAAATTTTTCCTTAAGATAGGTATTTATGATTTTCAAAACACGATTGAATGAAAAATTCATAATGAAACCTTATTGACTCAACATATCACCCTTTTTGGAAAGCCCAAACATCCTAACGAAAAAGAATATAAGAACTTAGAATTTTTTATGACCTTGAAAATAAAGATTATCTCCCATTACATATGGATTAGAGTGAATACCACTAACTCCCCCTTAGGATTTGAAACCACTAAAGATCGTATTCTAATTTCCAGAATCGAATTTTACATTATCCTGCATAAAAAAAATTTTATGACGAAAACTCCCCCCGGAGATAAACTCCCCCTTAGGGAAATTTCATCTTTACTTAGTATTATTTTTTACATTCCTTTCACCCCCTTTGTTAATTTCAGAAAGGATTAAATGGAATGGAAAAGAAATTATGGTACCTGAAAGATTAGTACTAAACATACAAAAAAAAAGAAACCAGAAAATTCATGTTGTTTGGAAAAATTTTTACAAGGAAAGAATTCAAGAAAAGATCGGATTGGGTCTATCATCCTTCCTTATCCTTGGGCATCAACTTCTTCACAATGTTTTTCAGCTTTTTGAGCTCCTTATGATCTTCCTCTGCTCTCTTTAGAAGCTGATCCTGATCTTCTGAATTCTTCTCTAATGCTTTGATTTTTTCTTCCTATGTCTTGAGAGCCTCTACCTAAGACTTCAACTGTTCATCCTTCTTAGAAAGATTCTCTTCAATCTCAATCTGGAGATCCATTTCTCTCTTCCATATTTGGGCAACTGAGTACAACTTTCCATTCAGATCTTTCACTTCTTGAATCTAAGAATTATGTTTCAGAGTTAGCTTTTTCTCAAGACTATTTGTGAGATCATTGATATTACTATCTTTGGTGTCAAATGCATCCTTGACACTTTCTTTAAAATCATCATGAATCTGCATATCTTCTATATTTTTCCCTGACCAGATGGTCATATTCTTTCATGTTCTTTTGTGGGATTCGTAGTTTATGAAAAACTATTTGAAGACTTCCTCTAGCTTGACACAATTATCCATCACCATGGAGATTGAATCTACATATTGATTTAGGGTGTGTTGAAGCATCTGGCATCTGAAGTCAATACTTAGAAATATCGAAATGGTCCCAACAAGCTTCTTCAAAGTCTGGAAAATGAAATCATGTCCAAGGGATGATGATTCCGAATCTAAGATTTTACTTGGTGAGGGATCTTTCTCTAACTCAGCAACCTTCCTCTTTGATGATCCACTAGCTTCCTTCTTCTTCACAATGGATTTACTAGGTGTACCAAAAACCACATGTTTTACCTTATCAATCATCGTAATAGATTCTTCTTGGTTAGGGGATATATGTTCACTATCATATAATTGAAAAATTCTCTCTTCATCAATCGCTTCCCTCTGAGCTCTTGCCTCAGCATCTTCAGGATGAATGAAATCATGATTAGAACTTTCTTCTTTAGACATATTATTCACTTCTTCTTCAACCTTGTCATTTTCACCTTTCTCATATTTCCTAGGTGTAGCAAGTATTGAAGATTATGCTTTATTAGTTCAGATAGAGGGCTTCTCAGATGGAATTTCATTCTCATGGAAATATTCTACTTGCTTAAACAACTCTACAGTGTCACCACTGCTTTATTCTTTTTCTTAAAATTCTTCTACTACTTCTACTTACTTTTATTTGACTTTTTCTAGAGTTATGAATTTCTTTCTAGGGGTCTTGGGTAAAACTTCTAACAAGAAATGTTTTGGTACCACGATACTCTAAGATTCTTTCTCCACAGCCTTCATAAGTGATTGCACTATATCGGCTTCAGTCATCTTCTTATTTTGTTTCTTTTCTTTAGATTTATTCTCAAGATCATCAACAGTATACTCTTTTAAAGCTTTAGCTTCAGCAGGATCCAAACCAAAACATGGCTCCCCTGTTTTCTTATTCTTCTTATCTTCCCTCCATTTTTCTACTACCTCATCCAGATACACCTTTTTCTTCTTGGGATTTGGAGGTGTGGATTGAATTTCTTTAGCCTCTGGGGATTTTTTTTCTCTTCTACTTCCTTCACCTTCCTCTTCCTTCCAGCCTTTTTCGATGGTTCAGACACCTCCAGTTTCTTCGGAACAGCTTCAGATTCTTCTTTAGGTAAGTCATAAAATTCTCCAGATTCCTTAAAAAATCCTAATTTCATTCTCTTCAATGTGTCATCACTGACCAACATGACTTTGCAATTCCTTGTCTTGGAACTGCAAGGAATTTTGAAAGACTCTAAGCACAAAGTAATTAGCTTTGAAAGAATGGCTGGGTACATAATAATCCGACCTTTCAGATTTCCATTATTTATGTTCTCAATATTATTGAGAATATGCTTAATCAGGTTGATCTTCCTTTGGTTCACCAAGAAATCCAAAATATACATGTCACTTTTCTTCAATGTATCCTTTTCACCTTTCCTCGGAATAATGAATCATTGAACCCACAACTCAAGAATCTGAAAGTTAGTAGATAAGTGGAAGACCTTCTGATCCTTTACATCTGAGAGTCCAAGACAATTCATAACCTTCACTTTATTGAAACTTACTTTATCATCAAGAAACTTATGAGAGAAAAACTCAGCTTCTACTTTATAAGTAATACCAACCAAGCTAGCAGACATGGTGTATGAAAGAACACAAGTCTTTCCATAGCTCTTAAAAGAGAACATATATCTGCCTTATTCCTTGAAAAAATTTATTATTTCATAAAATTTGACTAGAAAATCCATATATACTAAATCTTGAGCTCCAAGCTTCGAAACGGAAACACTCTCCCATCCATTTAGTTTGATGTTCTTTGAAATTATAGAATCATACTTTGCAATGAAATTTGGATGAACCAACCTTTCTCTATAAACTGGCCACTCCCAGATTATCTTGACAGTTGATATGTCTTTCTGAGAAGATTCTTTGACTGAAATTCGGATTTGAGAATGATCTAAGAAGTTTGGAACTGGCTTAAGTAGAAGAGTAGAACTTCATCATGTGAAGCCTTGAGTTTCAATGTGGGACAACCATCAGGGGGTCATTTATATAGGCAAATGAGGTGATGGTTTAGGTTCCCTGATTGATCCAATGACTGATAAACTTCTTGATAAGATCTGACAATTGAGATGATAGCCGTGAGGAAATTTTAGTAGAATCCGATCTTTTGAGGTTTTAAAGAAAAACATTTGGATTTAAGGAAAAGAGAATCTGAAAAATTTAAAAAAGAAAATGAGAATAAAAACAAGTAAAAGATGATTACAAAAATTCCATAAAGAATCCTATATTTTAGATTTCTAGGAAGATTATTCAAAGTGAGGAAAATTTCTTCTTGAATAACTTTAGAATCTGAAAATTTGATTACGAAAATTTTGAAAAACTGACTACAAAAATTTTAGAAAATGTTTATTATGAAAATTTGGAAAATATTCATTACAAAAATTTAGAAAATCTTCATTATGAAAATTTAGAAAATCTTCATTATGAAAATTTAGAAAATCTTCATTACAAAAATTTAGAAAATTTTCATTATGAAAATCTAGAAAATCTTCATTATGAAAATTTTAGAATTTAACAAGAAAATATACACTCCCTATGAAAATAAGTTTATTACTGTAAGGAGATAGGTTTCTACAAGATTTTTAAAAGGAATATTACCTTACAGTTATCATTCCTAGCTTTTTTTAATGTATTCAAATCTATCAGAAGGTAATGATTTTGTGAAAATATTATCAAGTTGATATTGCATTCTAATAAATTTAAGAATGATATATCCTTTTTGTGTGTGATCCTTAAGAAAGTGATGCCTAATATCTATGTGTTTTTCACAAGAGTGATGTGTAAGATTTTTAATTAGAGAAATGGAACTTGTATTATCACAAAAAATATGTGTTTTGGTAAAACTCATACCATAGTCTGTGAGTGTGTGTTGCATCCACAACAATTGAGCACAACAACTTCCAGCTGATACATATTCAGCATCAGTACTAGAAAGTGCTACTGAGTGTTTCTTTTTTCATGACCATGAAACTAATGAATCTCCTAAGAAATAACATGTTCCGGATGTAATTTTCCTATCTATTCTACATCCACCAAAGTCAGTATCTGATTTTTTTTAAAATAAAGTCATTTCTAGAAGTAAAAAAGAGTTCAAGATCCATGGTCCCCTTTAAATAGAAAAAAAATCTTTTCAATTCCTTTAAATGAGATTCATTAGAATTGGATTGATATCTTGCACATAAGAATACTAAAACCATTATGTCTGGACACCTAACTATCATGTAAAGTAGGATTCCTATCATACCTCTAAAAGATGTTTGATCTACTGGTTTCCCAGCTTCACCTAGATCAAGTGAATTTGAAGTACCAATGGGAGTACTTATACTCTTAGTGTTGTCTTATCCATACTTTTTAAGAAGATCTTTAATATAATTATGTTGGGATATATAGATTCCTTCTGGTTTTTGAGAAATTTTAAAACTAAGGAAAAATGTTAACTCATGAATCATACTCATTTCAAACACAAATTTCATTAGATTCTCAAAGTAATCAGTTAAATATTACTGAGTTGAACCGAATATAATGTCATCAATATAAATTTGAACAATCAAAATATTTTTCTTATCTTTATTTTTAAAAAGGGTTGGATCAACATTTCCCTTAACATAATTATTTTGAAGCAAAAATCCTATAAGTCTATTATACCATGCTCGAGGGGCTTACTTAAGTCCATACAAAGATTTGGTAAGTTTATAAACATGTTAAGGATGTTTTGAATCTTGAAAACCATGAGGTTTTTCAATAAAAAAACATCCTCTTGAACATAACCATTAAGGAAAGCACATTTAACATCCATTTGAAAAAATTTGGAATTGAAGAATGCTGTAAAGGAAAGTTAAATATGAATAGATTCAAGTCTAGCTACTGGAGCATATGTTTCTTCATAGTCTATTCCTTCTTGTTGATTATAGACTTTAGAAACCAATCTAGATTTATTTCTAACTATGATTCCATTTTCATCACACTTATTTATGAAAACCCATTTGACTCCAATAAAAAAAGTTTCCTTAGGTATTTCAACCAAGGTCTATACTTTATTCTTTTCGAATTCATTTAGTTCATTTTGCATAGATTTGATCCAATCATCATCGCCTAAAGATTCATCAGTGATTTTCGGTTCTAATTGTGAACGAAATGCTATATTTTCTACTTAATTTCTTAAGGAACTTATAGTACTTATAGGTTGATTCACATCACCAATGATACTATCACTGGGATGATTATTAAGAAACATCTGATTTGGGTTTTGTAAAACCTGTTAATCAACATATGGTAGAAAGTCTTCTGTGGTAAATGTTTCAGAAATATATTCATGAACATTTTCCCTATTAGAAGGATATTCTAACAAAGATTGTTAATTAGTTTTTGAAAAAACATACAAATATATAGGTTGATGTTGTTTAAAAACAAAAGGATTAGTTTCATCAAATTTAACTTGTACAGATTCTTCAACAGTACATGTATTTTTATTGAACGCTCTATAATACTTAGAAGTTGTGGAGTAGCCTAAGAAAATTCCTTCATCATATTTTGGTGTGAATTTGTGTAGATTATCTTTAATATTCAGAATGAATACCTTGAAACCAAAAACCTTGAAGTAGTATAGTCTAGGCTTTCTACCATTCCATAATTCATAAGGCGTTTTATTAAGAAATGGTCTAACCAAAACACGATTTATAGTATAACAAGAAGTACTTATAGATTTATCCAAAAAATGTTTTGCTATAGAGTATTCACTCAACATGGTTCTTTTTATCTTTTGAATAATTCCATTTCTTCTTTCAACAACACCATTCTGTTGAGGAGTTCTTGGTGATGAGACGTTATGAATAATGACTTTTTTACTACAAAAAGTTTCAAAATCAGAATTTTGAAATTCTCCACCATGATCAATATGAATAGTTATCAAAGGAAGGTTTTTCTAATTTTTAATATGGTCTCTATAACTTTTGAAATAGGAGAAAGCTTCAGATTTCTTTGCTAGAAAATAGACCCACGTAAATATAGTGTAATCATCAACTAAGGAAAATACATAATATTTGCTTCCAATTATTCCAGTTTGTGTTGGACCAAAAAGATAAATGTGCACTTACCGTAATGCATCAGTGGTTGAGACTTCACTGACTGATTTAAAAATTGATTTATGTTTCTTTCCATATTGACAAGGATCACAAACTTTTGAAGAATTAAATCTATACTCTGATAGATCCTTAACAAGTCTTTTATTAGAGAGTTTACATAGGTTCCTAAGGTTACAATGAATTAACCTTCTATTCCATAACCAAGAATGATCTTCCATTACACTAAGGCAAGGTAGGTCTTGGCTCTTAAGGTATTCTAAGTTTCATGTGTAAACATTATCTTGCCTATGGGCAATAAGAATAAATTTTTCCTTGGAATGTGTAATACGCACTTGTCGATCCTGAAATTCACAAGGCAACCTTCATCACCTAATTGAATTATTCTAATGAGGTTGTGCTTAAGACCCTTAACAAATAAAACATTTGAAATCAAAGTTTTTCCAAGAAGAACGATGTTACCTACACCAATAATTTCTCCCTTATAATTATCTCTGAAAGTTATTTTTCCTCCTTTCATCTTGATAATATTTTCAAAGATGTTTTTGTTACCAATCATATTTCGGGAACAGCCAATATCCATGTACCATGTATTCCTCTTGGTACCTTCTCTATTTTCCTAAAAATAAGAGTGTTTGACTTTCAAAATCAAAACTTTCTTGGACCCAGAAACTTCAGAAAGAAAAATCTTAGGTATCCACATTTTCTTTGAAAAAATAAGCTTTATGAAATCCTAAAGAATGGTTTTTGTTTAGCTAACAAATTTTTACCCAATTCCCACCACACTGACACTTAGTGCAGAAAAAAGCACTTTGAAGAAAAAAATAATTGTTACTAAAAATCGGTTTTGAACCTGTATAACCAAAACCAGAACTATCCTTAGAGGCTGGATTTGTGATTACAACTTATCAAAATTTTCCTTACCTAAGGTAAAGTTTGAAAAACACTTCATCAAGGAAAATATTTCTGACTTCAGTCTAATAACCAAGTTCTTGTCTTCCAAAACATTGGTTTTTGAACTAGAGTTAGGCTCGAAAACACTTTTCTTAGAAATTACATTTTCTAGATTCTTATAAAGTTTATCCTTCTCAGAATTTACTTCCTCAAGATTTTTTGAAATACTTTCAAAATAAAAAATTTTCTTATCAAGATATTTAGAAATATATGATATTTCATTAATAAGAATAATATTCCTAGAATTTTCCTTATCAATATTTTTCTTGAGTTTTGAATTATCATTCTCAAGGAGTTTAGTAAACCTAGAAACTTCTTCATAGGTAGGTACAATATAATCTTTATCAGAAGAAGATTCTTCATCTGAAGAGTTATAATATTTACTATCAATATACATAGAATTTAATGATACACTATTCATGGATTCAATATTGTGTACCTTAGCCATTATGTATTGATTTTCAATAGGAATTCTGGCTATTAAACCAAGATTCTTCTATCCAGAAGACTCATAATCTAATGATTCATCTAAAGAGTCTCCACCACTGGCACTCCAAGTGTCATTATCTTTAAAAAATTTATTAGCTTTATCTTAGAAGTAATTCTTTTTATTTCTTTCATAATTCATTTCCTTTATTTCCTTTCTCTTAATCATAGGACAATATGGTCTTATATGTCAAGCTCTTTTGCAATCATAACATGTGACTTCTAAATCATTCTTATCCTTCCTTTCTTTTTTTCTTGTATCTGGATTGAAAGTTCTTCTGTCTAACAATCTTGTTCATCCTTTGAGCAAGATTAGCTAATTCATTTTCTAAAGACTCACTTACACTAGATTCAGATTGAATAACAACCTTCTTAGATTTAGATATTGTAACTCTCTCAGGAGTCTTGGCTTTCATATGACTTGATGTTGTTGTAAAAGAAACACTACCATTTCCATTATTCTTCTTAATATTATCAGCATATATCTTCATTCTAGTCTCATGTTGAAGAAGAGTTCCAAATAATTCATCAAGAGAAATCTGAGTAACTTTTCTATTCTCAACTATAGCTATTCTCTTAGACTCCCATTAATTTGGAATGACGTCTATGATCTTTTCCACAAGAGATTCATCATCTAATCCTTTCTCACCCATAGATTTTAAACAATTAACAATAGTCATAAATCTCTATTTCACCTTACATATGGGTTCCCCATAAGGAATGCAGAAACATTGATATTCAGCTCTGATCCTCGCTCTTCTAGTTTCAATAACATTGGAAGTACCAAAATGTGTAACTTCAAGATTCTTCAAAATACAATATTTTGTTTCACAAGATGAAATCTGGATATATATATTTCTAGTCATAGAATAAAGCAATGTATTGTGTACCTTATAATTCAGTTGATATTCATGCTTTCCTTGGTTGGTGAAAGTACTAACTTCCATGTTAGAGATTTTATATCCTCCAGTAAGCATGAAAAAATTATCTACTATAGTATTGATAATAAATGTCTTCATATGATCTCTCCAATATTCGTGATCATTCCCATAAAAAATGGGGGTTTAGTTGGATTTAGGTTGTCGATAGAACCAACATTGATTCCCTCCATCTTAAAGAAAACTTTCCATAACAAACTTGTTAATAGAAAAAGTTTTTAAACAAGGATAAGAGTATGCTAAGAAAGGAAAATATTATGAACAATGAAAACTGATCCAGAAAACTTATATGTGAATATAAGTATTTCAGAGACCTCCTCTGATACCAATTGTAGGATCAAAAAGATATTGATTATAGTAACATAATAATGATGTAGATGCTCAAAATACAAGAGGGGGGGGGGGGTGAATTGTATACTTTAAAAATTCATTTGGAACCTTTAAATTTGGTTACAGAAAACTATGTTTAACAAAGTTAAACAAGGAAAGCTCACAAGACCTCTAAGTTCTTAAAACTTGCTTGATTCTGGAAAAGTGATTCTGAGAATGTAATTTCAGAAATGTGGTTCTGGAAATGAGACTCAAAAAAAGTTTACAAAGATAGAGATTCTACATTAAAGTGTATAGAATCTAACTAAATCAGAGTATACAAGTATAAGGAAGTATAAGATAGTAATTCTTTCCTCAACAATCAAAATGCAGCAGAAAACTTTAAACAAAACAAGTAACATGTAGTAAATATTTTAACCCAAATAGAAGGGTATCCAACAACCTTGGATAAAGGTACCTTGATTTATACTTTCATGAAATTCTATCTTACCCACACCAGGTTAAGCCCTCGATACAAAGATCAGATTCTGTCTTGATATCCTCACAAGCCCTCAACTTTAAGGTAATCAAAACCTCTGTATTCCTCAGTAATGAAGTCCTCTAACTTTAAGGTAGTCGACACCTCCATATTCCTACCCCAGGAAGCCCTAAAATGTACTCAACAACATTTGGAGTTGCACGACGAAAGTCTGAACAAGGTGTTCAGTACACACAAAGCATGATAGTCTATCTCTAGAAATCACTTCAATAAAATGTAATCTCTAGAGTCATAGAACAATAGTAATCTCATTCAAATAAGCTCCTATTTATAGGCACACCTCCAACGGTCGACTCCCACCACCAAAAGTCATATTTGTCCTTGAATATCAGAGGGACCTATACACGTGTCACTAAAAAAACGGTTAGTTATTAATAGAAATCACGAAATAATTTTGTAACTATATCAAGGATAAGCAATGTATGATTTCTTCAACAAATTCAATTTTCGGAGTCTAAGAAAAAATGAAAGTTTGGAGTCTAACCAAAAACTATTAGAAGTCTATAATACCTAGATAATCAGATTCTATTTATCAAAGAATTCAGAGTTAGAATTATATAAACTTCAGAGTCTGAATTCATAGGAATTCAGAGTATGAGTATATAAGAATTTAGAGTCTAATTTCATGAGAATTCGGAGTCTGAGTTCATGAGAATTTAGAGTCTGAGTTCATTATTATTTGGAGTCTGAGTTCATGAGAATTCAGAGTCCCAGTTTATGAGAATTCAGTGTCTGAGTTCCTGAGAATTTAGAGTCATAACTCATAAGAGTTCAGAGTCTGAATTCTGAGAACTCGAAGTCAGAACTCATAAGAGTTCATCATCTAAATTCATAGAACTCAGATTCATAACTCATAAGAGTTCAGAGTCTAAGTTCATGGGAATTTAGAGTCAGAGTTCATGAGAATTCAGAGTCAGAACTCATCAGAGTTTGGAGTCTGAATTTAGAAAATTCGGTACCTGAATTCAGATCTTAAAATAGAATGCTCTATATTCAAGTATTTATAGGATTCCTTTGTTTTTCAATATGAAACCAATATTTACACTTAGAAATAAAATGAGTTAGACTTAAAGAAATTATAGCATGAACAATGAAAACATGGTAAGGATGAATTTTCCTTTGGGAAAGAAAATTTTCCTTATAAAAGAAAAACAGAGTAAGGAGAAAATTTTCCTTGAGGAAGGAAAATTTATTTTATCAAGATAAAATACATTTTTCCTTAAGATAGGTGTTTGTGATTTTCAAAACATGAAGGAATGAAAAGGTCATAAGGAAACCATATTGACTCAACACTTAAGAGTTATGGAAATATTATTGAGTATCAAACTACCCCATCGACAGACATTGTGTCCCATTGATTTGGGGAAACATAAATCTTTCTCTTCTGAATGGGATCCCCTATGGAGATGAAAAAAGGAAAATGTGGCCACCTATTATCTAGGGTGGTTGACCTAGAAGAACCATAATCATCTCTAAATAGATTCACTTATGCTGATATATCATAGAAAAAATAGGGCTGCCTCCCATTTAGTACACACTTCTTGAAGGGTACATTCTTTGACTATTCAGTGATGCAAACTATGAGCCAAAAATGGTCTTTAGTCATCCATAACCCATTCACCACCTCTATCCATAGATACAAACTATTGATGAAATAATTAAAATCTCTCCACCCTCTATTTTCATAAGTGGGAAACTGGACACCCTTTGTATTATGTCCTTTTTCACCTTGCACAATTTCATGGAATTAAAACTTATAGAACTTCGTTGACCAGATTACTATATATTTATGGGTTTCTAGTGGTGATTGAAGTAATATTACAATATTAAACCATTACCTTGGTTTATAAATCTTTATTAATTTAATTTCCTTTTATTTATATATTATTTTTCACACTAAGAATAACTCATATGGGATTATAATTTCATATTTAGTTTTATTATTAATGAGATTAAGGGAAAATGTCAATGAAGGGAATTCAAACATGTGATATTTTTATTTTTATAAAAAAATTGGGATAAATATACATATATTAAATCATCTCCCTAATTATAAAAAAAATAAACCTACATATTGATCTGAGAAACATATTTCTCTAGCTCGACCAACATTCACTCGGTTGAGTCAAATGATTGTTTCTACATAGCCTCATTTACCACCTTTCCCCTATTTGGGGTTGAACTTTCACCATCTAGATTAGTACCCTAATTTTCCCAGTCCTATACTTCACTACTAAAGTTAACACCTTTTTGACTTTTGGTACATTACTCTTAATGGATTTTATTTTCATATTCATACTACTTTGTTTCTTTTACTTCTGTATTGTTAGTGGAAAAATCGTCCCCACATTCCATTTTTATGATGCTAGGTGCTAGTCACCCACATCTGTGGACCGGGAACACTATTTGGGTTATGTCAGGTACATCTCAGTTATCAGGTTACTAGGGTACCTGGGCTGGTTTGTGACAAAGTGGTATCAGAGCTTCATATTGAGATTTTTGTGTTGAATTCAGTATGAATTTGAGAAATCTTGTTGAGACATAGGATGTAGTGTCAATTGAGTTCATGGAAATTTCTCACTAAAATGGACCTTAAGTCACCAGGGGTGGTTAGGGAAAGATTTATTTTTGATTAGTTATAATCTTTTCCATGTTTTGATTTGGATAGTGTGAAATGAAAATCTTTTTTGTTCTATTTGTTTCTCTGTTTGAGTGTTGATCTAATGTCTTCCTTGTTTTTTGCTGATGTTGTGTAGCGTCATGACCCAGAGAAGGCGTACAAATTAGATCCAGGAAGAAGCTTCTTTTTATCCTTATTGAGTGAATTTTCTTTTTGACCTGAATCTAGTTGAGGTAATTGTGTGCACTGCCTAAGATCTAGTACACACACCGCATACATTTCCCATTAAGGATCTAGCTATGGAACCTCAGAGGGATTTATACATGTTTTATTTCTCAAGAGTTCCTTTTCTAGAAGGAAGAACTGCTCAAAGGCTCAAATAATCATCAAGAGGTTGAGGAATGGTTGATCAAAAAGGATAATTTGTATGGGTTATTGGACACACCCTAAATCAAAGTGAAGTGTGACACCTTTTTTCTAGAAGGACCGAGAAGAAGATAGTGGGACATGATGGTAACATCAATGAAGCATTATGGATTAGAGTGTAAAGGATTCAAGGTTCTTTTAATTGAAATTTTCTATCCATATTTGTTTTTTTATCCAAGTCCATTGAGTTCTTTAAACTTGATCAGGACGACTGGACCATGATAGATTATGTAAACCATTTTTCTAAGCTCATGAATTTTTCACATGAGATTGTATCAAATGATAGGATGAAGGATAAAAGGTTAGAGTTGGTACTTCATTTGGATATTCATTATTAAGTTTTCTTGATGAAGATAACTTCTTATGACAATGTTGTGGATAGAGTGCTTATGATTGAAATAGACCTGGATGGAAAGTTAGGGTTATCTGGTGTTTCTTCCTCTCCCAATGGAAGCATGAGTTTCTTAAAGGGAAAGTGGAAGAATGATTATTCTAACATAATTTATATATATAAAGGTTTCTCTATACCTACTACAATACCTATAATAGGTCCTTTGGTTTTCTACCAGTGTGCCATGGTAGGAAATTCAAAGAGGGTATACACTAAGGCACTGAAGAATTGTGGATATGGAAGATGTTTATGAAACTTATAACAATTTTGAAATATTTATTTTAGTCCATGTAGTGGAATGGGATCATCAAATCCTTCTAAAACATTGGGTCAATTAGACACTTCATGTGAAAAAGGGATCCAACAACAAGAATCCAGAATGAATCTTCTTCACACAGTGGAAGAGTCTCCAAATGAAGTGGATACAGGTCTAATAACTGTAAGAGGTACCATTACTACAACTTCTTCATTAGTGAATAATCTATTTAATAATGGTGCATATCATTCATTTATTTCAACCCAAATTTTTATTATTCTAAGTATTATTATGGGGAATTTATCTTGTGCAATGGATATTACTACACCCCTTGTTATGAAGAGAGATAAGGGTCTCTGTAGTCCCGATTGTGTCTTCCCTCTATCAGATGTTGAGCTTTCTAGAAGTTTTCTGGTTCTTGACATGAAAACACTTGACTTTTAATTAGGGATGGATTATATCATTCCCAATAAATACTAGATTGATTATTATCTTTGACGAGTTTCCTTTACTACACCCAATGGTGTGTTCAATGTATTTCAAGAAGAATGAGACCAAAGGTCAAGAAGAGTCAGACCTTCTTATTAAGAGTTAGTAAAAGTAATATCGGTGTTTTCCTTTGATCTAGAGTGATAATATATTATTGATTATCTCCCTCCAAAATCATAGATTTTTCCAATGTGGTCCCTTTAGACTTCTCTGGAATACGTTTAGTAAGGGAGGTTGAGTTTTCTATTGACCTAATTCATAGAACTCAGCTAGTTTCAATTCCCTCTTTCCATATGGCTCTAAATAAACTAAAATAGCTAATATACCAGTTATATGATCTTCTTGATAATGGATTTATAATTACAAGTGTGTCTATTTGGGTGGCACATGTTCTATTTTCTAATAAAGATGATGGTTCAGTTCACCAATGTGTTGATTACTGAAATCTCAATTGAGTGATGGTAAAGAAAAAGTGTCCATTGTAATGGATTGATGATCAGTTTGATCAGTTTAAGGGGGGGGGGGGGGTGGAGAAGTGGTTCTCAAAGATTTATCTTTCATATAGTGATTATTAGTTTAGGATAAAAGAATATTACATTCATAAAACCACCTTTCAGAGAAGGTATGTTCATTATGAGTACCTTGTCATTCCCTTTGGTCTAACCAATGTTCTTGAAGTTTTCATATATTCAATGAATAGGATTTTCCATAAGTATTTTTAAACCTTTGTGGTATTATTTGTGTATGAAATCCTTATTTAATCTATGTCCAATGAGGATCATGTTCATCATCTAAGAATATTTTTGAGTTTGATGAGAGATCACAGAATTTACAACTAGATTTCGAAGTGTGATTTATGTGTTCAAGAAGTGAAATTCTTGGGACACATGGTGTTCAAATAGGGAATATCTATTAATCCTGAGAAGTTGTAGGCTTTTAGGAACTAAGAAAAACCACAAATATTTTTCAAGATTCAGATCTTCTTGGGGTTAGTTGGATATTATCGATGGTTTTTGAGGGAATTCTTGAATTTTTCTTCTCTGATGACTGCACTAACTAAAAAGGGAATAAAGGTTTCTTGAGATGAGAAGTTTTAGATTTCTTTTGATGAGTTAAAGTGTCTTATAACTACTACACTAGTATTTACTCTTCTAAAGGTCAGGTAGGGCAATGTGGTCTTTTTTGATGCATCAGGTTCAGGTTTGGGGTGTGTTATTATGAATGGTGATCATGATGTTGCTTATGGATATCATCAACTTTGGAAACATGAGATGAATTATCTTACCCATGTCCTTGAAATTGTACCTATGATGCAAAAACATAATATTTTGCTACACTACCTTTATTGAGAAAGGTTTATCATGTATTATGACCACAATATCTTGAGTTATATGTTCTCTAAAAAAGATCTAAATATTTTCTATATGCATTGGGTGGAATACCTAAAGTCATTCGATTTTGACATGTCTTATACCCCAAGGAAAGGAAATGTAATTGTATATGTGTTGAGTATGAAAATTACAACCTGGGTAGTGAAAGAATCTTCAAAAGAGTATAACTTGATATCTCATTTTGAGGCCTTGTACGACCAGCCTTACAAATCTATGTTTTGTTGGATAGAGGTTGGTGAAAGTTCCTTGGTTAGACCTAGTCTATTCCAGGAGACAAAAAAAATATTCATATGATTCTTCAGATAATTTTAATGGAATAGTGTTGATATAATTAGTATACTTATTGTCATCATAGTGCTTTGGAATTCTTAGTTGGTGACAAGTTGTTCATGAATGTTTCACCTCGGTTAGGTCATCGATGGCTTGGGAGGTAAGGGAAGCTTGCACCACATTTGGGGGAACCTTTTTAGTTTTTTGATAAGGTAAGAAAAGTTTCATATCATTTGGAACTAACACCATGGTTTACATCGATATGTAATGTGTTTCATAGATCTCATCTCCAAAACATCTTTTTGATGCATATCATATTCTGAATAGGAGTGATCCGGAAATTAAACCTGATTTATCCATGAATGAACAACCAATCAGGATAGTTGATTTTGAAACAATGGTACTTCATGGGAGGATGATACCTTTGGTTCATGTGATATGGAATAATGATTCTGATTTGCATGAGATGTGGGAGAAGGATGAACTGATGAGAAAGCATTGACATCATCTTTTTCCCATGGAAGCTTCTTCATTGGCTTTTTGGGGACAAGATTTTTTTATGGTGGGGAGGTTGTAACATCTCATTGCTATTCTGATAGGTAAGTTTCAAATCTTGTAATGGTTTCCATTTTTCATTTTCTAGGTAGGGCCATGAAGAATATGTGAGGATACCTGTAATGGTGAAGTTAGAGATTTGTTGATTCTCAACATAAAATCTTCTTGTTCTATATTCTTATAGGGATTTACACACCATGTAATGTGGTTACAAGACATGTATGTTATAAAATAAAATTAAATACATTTTAAGAAATAGGTTTCTAGTTTTTTGGTGATCTTATAATTCTAAAATTTCATGAAATGTAATTGGATTACACATCATGTAAATTCTTGAGGGTGGGTTTTAAATAGGAATCCTGATTGAAATATTCATTTTTTATTCCTCTATAATTCATTTATCTCAACCTAGAGGCTTCCCCAGGAAATTTTGTGAGCCTCTAATACCTTCAAACCTTTTTGTTGGGTGATTGATCATTGTTGTGATCATGTTGTGTCTTTCTGGGTATGTGTTCTCCATGACTCTCCATTTTCTTCTCTATTCCTTCTAGGGAGTTATATAGATCATCTTGAGTTTTTTTGACTATAGATCAGTGTTTTTGAATGTCATTTCTAGGATGAGTTCCTAGATCTTTTTCACCGTTGTTCTTATTGGTATGTTTTGTGGCAGGTGCTATGTTTCCATTAGAAAAGAAGGTGGTTCCATATTTGGTAGAAAATTCAATTATCCTAAATGTGTATGATTTAAATTTATTTTTATTGAAAATGAAATTTATTAAATTAAATAAATTTCTTTCAATCATTTTATTAAAAACACAATTCTAGTGAATAGGGGGTTTGATTAGTTTTGGCATGAAATTGAAAAATTTCCAATTCCATTAAATTAGTGTGTGTTTATTGGAAATTGAGGAATTTAAATTCTCTATTTTAAATTGTTTGTTTGATATAAATTTTGTGTCAATTAAATTGTTGAATTTAATTATGTTAATGGTTTTGGTAGAAAATTATGAAAAACCCCAATTCCAGTGAATTGGGGGTTTGTGATGAAACTAAGGGAACTATATAAAAATTAAATTGTTGGATTTAATTGTGAAATGGATTGTGAAATTTCATGAATTAGTTTCAAATCTCTATTTTTTTGAAAATTTCTTAAAAATGGTTTTGATGGAAACCCAATGGTTTCATCATGAAAAGCCATGGTTTTGAGTAAAATCCTATTATGATTTTTAAAGTGAGATTGGTATATTTGAAAAAGGGGATGTGATTTAATTGTTTTTTTAAGATGTCTTGAAATAAATTTCCCATCAAAGTTTGTACTTGATCACATGAAAACCCTAGGTAGTCACTGTGTTATTTGGAAAACACTTTACAACTTACAACATTCTAAAAATAATATAATCACATACCATTCCTTCGGTAATGGTGATGATTCCCCTTTTCTTTAGGCTCAAAGGGGTGTATGTACATACTTTCTATTTCATAGTGTTGGGTACCTATAGCCTAAAACTATATTTCCTGTTTGGAACATGACCATGATACTCGCTTATTTGTATTTCAGATGAGTAAATTCCCTTTTTATAAACTATTTTAAATTCATTATGATTTATAAAAACTATTTTATATAAAAGTATTTATTTAATACATTTGTGAAAAGTGAGATTATCTTAGAAATATTCCATTATTTTGAAATGTGATGCCTTTTCTTAAAATAATTTCTTTATTTGAATTATAATTCATGATTTATTTTAATTATTATTTTGAAATGAAAAAACTATGTATATTAAATTGAAAGAACTTTATGGCTTAATTTTAAATTGGACACTATTATGGAATATTTTTGTGAAATACTAATAGAACTACTATAAAACAGACTATATCAGTGCTCAAAACGGGCTTTATCAGTACTAAAAAAGCACTGTAAAGATCAGCGCTGATATAGGAGGGTCCCTTTTATCAGCACTCCGAAAAGTTCTTATAAAGGTCCCTTTTATCAGCGCTAAAAAAAGCGCCGATAAAAGATCCATTTATCAGTGTTTTTTAGAATTGATAAAAAAGACCTTTATCATCGCTTTTAAAAAGTGCTGATAAAATTCAAAAAAAAAAAATGAAAACGAATTATATAATGCGAGGAGAGATTTTAACACTGCTTGACCCCCCCTTTATCAGTGCTAGGTGGTCACCCGTACGCTGCCCTTACCATACATCCTCGCACGCATGCACCCCTCTGCTTCCACCTGAACTTGATCCCGAAACCTCCCCCTTTCGCGGATGCACCTTTACCACTAAGCTATTTCATTTTTTCTCTATTTAATGATATATCTATTTATTTATATATATAGTTATATTTATTCATATATTGATATAGATTCATATTAATATAAATATATTTATTCATATATTAGTATATATATATTCATTCATATATTAATCTATATTTATATTTATTTATTTATATATATATTTTTAGTTATAATTTTTTATCCATATATTTATTTGTATATTAATATATACTTAAAATATTTGTTTTAAATACATTTATGAAATATGTTTTTATGTGTGTTTATAATTAAATAAATAAATAAATACATACATATATACAACACACACACACACAGACACAAACACACATACACATATATATTTACGAATAAATACATATATATGTGTATTTTAAAATCTATAGAATGTTAAAACGAACATAATTTATAATCCAGAAGCCCATTTCAACTCCACAAATGGTCAAATCAAAGAAAATGAAACAATATTTTATATAATATGTAGTACATGCCTAACAGACATCCGAAGCAGAAGTTATAATTGTTTGAGTGTTAATAAATCGGGGTATCCAGACTAAAAACTCAGATTTGGAGGCCTTATGGGCCTTTTTGGCCTTAAAAAATGTGAACTAAGATTTGCTTCAGTCCCTAGCACATAGAGCTCATCGTAGGCTTCGATTTGATATGCTGTAGAGCCCAAGAAGAAACCCAGATCAAAAGTTATGGCTGTTTGAATTTTGAGTTACATTTTTAACTTATTTTAGATCTTTTATTAATTGTTTTGATTTTTTGTGTCTTCAAATTGTTATTAAATAAGTTTTAATCAATAATAATTAGAAAATTATTAATTAATAATATTTTTTAAAATATTTTAAAGCCATTTTCACTAAATTTCTTATATATTAAATGTAATAGTCTATTTATACATATCTAAAACATATTTAAAAAATATATATTATATTTATATCAATATAAATATACTTATATAACAATAATTTATTTTTCATGATTTTTTTGAAACATAAAATTTATCACTGGTAGGAAAAAGCGCTGGTAAAGGGGTCCCTTTAATCAGCGGGTTCTTAGCACTAATAAAGGCCCCCTTTATTAGAGCTTTTTTTAGCACTGATAAAAGGGTAGTGCTTCCCTTGCCCGTTTTTGTAGTAGTGTAGGCATTGGATCATAACCTACTTGTTCTTTTGGGTGTTTATAGATGATCCCCTTACAGGTTTGGGTAAGGTAACATGATATATTGGAGGCAGTTATAGCTATTAAACTGTGGACTTGGTGAGTTATGTCCGAGTTGGGACTTGGGTAGTTTTCCTATTTTCTTATACTTGGTTGTGGTACTTGGGCTTGTTTATTCCTTTTTTTCATCTAGTACATTACTCATAGTGGAGTTTTTTATATTCATACTATATTGTTTTTTTTACTTCCACATTGTTAGTGAAAAATTGTTCCCACTTTCATTTTTATGATGTCAGGTTCTAATCACCAAACCAACAAGGATTATGAACGCCCTTCAAGCTATGTTAGGGCTGACATGGTTATCAAGTTACAAGGGTAACTCGGTTGGTTCATGGAAATTAATTCCTAATACACCATATAATGGGTCACATGATCTTTATTCATGAACCACTATGCAATTTTTTAATAAAATTATGTTTTTTTTCATTATTCTTTGTTATGTTATGTATCCATGATATGCCCCAATTTTAAGTCAAATTCCAATGATTATACTCCATGGATCTTTTTATCTCAATTTACACACTCTTATTCCATGGTATATGTTTTTTATTTGATATTAAATTTCTTTCTATAATGAACAATAAACAACTCTTATAGTTCAACAGTTCTTTTAATCAGATATTTCCCCCCAGACCGTGTTTTCTAACTTTCATATGATCTAAACCATGATGATATTTTGATTTTTTTACCCTTACTAAGAATTTGAGATCACCCCATTCTTATTTTTCTATTACCTAGGTTATAAAGATGAGTATAACTTATGAGATATATAGAAGGGTCTCTATTATGGTTCGATTATAGAGAAATGTTCACATGTATTGTAAAATAATTTTCATATATAGCTAATCCTTAATGAAACTAAAGATTACATTATTATGATTGTGATATTATTGTGATATATAATGTTTAATTTATTTAAATGATGTAAAATAAATACATGTATAGCTTGGTTCATCTCACTTGGTTTCTAAGATGGTATGTAAATAATTTATTTTTAGCACTGGACCCATGAGTGTGGGTCTATTGTGCCTCAGACTTACATGGGGATCTTATATTGTCTTGACCTTAGTTTCTCTAGGGTCACTCCCATGTTTCTTTTTTTATTCTGTTATCATATTTTTTTTGTAAATTATTGATGTTAATATTTGGTTATTTATTTATTTATCTTGAGTGGATGATATTACTATTTTACATTCATTTGTTTATTCCTTCTTTATTTGAGTTATTATATTCTTGTTTATTTTTCTATTACATCATATTCAATTGAGAGGATATTATTTATACTTTTATTTATAGTATATCCTCACTAGTGTGTTTATTTAGTCCAAATATTTATGATTTTTATATTACTATTCATTAAATTTATGAAGTCCCCTCAGTTTAAGAGTAAAATTTTATATTTTTTCACTTTAAATGGAATTTCTAAAGAAGTATTTGGAAGGTGAGTTATTTTTTAATTTACCTTTAAAATGTGGGTCTTTTAAACAAATATTAGTTTTAAAAACTATTTATTTTATTTTTAATATCTCCCACCCATCCTTATGTTATCAATGATTAATTATAAATAAATAAAATAATTTATTACATGAATAAAATAAATTAAAGTGACATTTCCATTTGAGTTTTTTGGTTAAAAATTATTTTTTATAGTTGTATTTTTAAAATATTTATAAAAGGTATTTTATTTAATAGGTTTTACATGATGTGTGAGGAGGATTCCAATTGGTAATTTTTTTCTCATAACCATAAACACTTCATGTTTAATTTATGGATTATTTGGTCATTGTGTTGGTATTAGGTTTCAGTTCGAGCATAGAGGTGGTATTTCCAAGAAAATGATTATTTTTCGAACAAAAAAAGATGAGTGATCACATTATTTAATTTATTTTGGTATTTTTTACTCTCTTGTATGATTCCATGTTGAATTCATATATTAAGTCCCTCCTATATTATTTGGATTCTTTTTTATTGAGATTCTTTGGTTGTGTTGGTTGGGTTTTTATTCTTGATCATAAGATGTGCTTTATGATTATACCACATTTGGTACTGTATAATTTTGAATTTTATTATGTTTTCTATGTGATCAATTGATGTATGGAATGGTCATGATAGATTTATGAGTGGAGTTCCATTGCTTATATATTTTTTTATATTTAAATAATTTCCATTTTGTTACATTTGATGCATATGCACTCATTTCTTTAATGTGGTCAATGGGAATTACCTTCATGCCTTTCTATGGGCAAGATTGGCTGATCAAATCAGGAGTGGAATGGGTTGGTTTGTGGAAAAATGGAATCAGATTCTGCTTTTTTATTCTATTTGGGGAGTCGAGGATGGTAGAAGATAAGATTTTCAAAAATCAGAAGGTTGATAAAAAGGTGTACCCAATCCAAAAATTTATTACTAAACCTTGATTTGGTAGGAGAAGTAAAAGATGTTATGTTTTATTTTAATGTTTTATTTTTTCTTTTTATACGAGTAAAATTATATCTTAGAGGGGAGTTGGAAGATGAATTGATAAGCTACATACGCGTGGTGCATGGGTTGTTGACAATGAACATGACCTAGGTATCATGGAAGGGTGTGGTTTTGATGAATTTTCTTTTATTAATATTTTTAATGTTCAATATGTATTTTATGGAATAGTTTTGATAGATGTTAATTATGTTTATATGATTTTGAGTTTCTTTTACCCTTTTTATTTGAAATTTTAGATGAATTGAAATGATTTCATTAGGGGTATTTTTTCATTTAATTACGATGGATATCATTTTCATCATACAAAAATTGGTAGCTAATTTTAAAAACCTAAACCTTTTTTGAAATAAAATTTAGAAAGTAAAATAGAGTTTTCTTTCATATACATATGTTTTTTCCTAAAATTTTAAGTGAATTTTCCTAATGAAACTGCTTTCTTTTATAGTATTGATGAGTTTTAAAATTAATAGTTTCATTTTTCTTAAATGTTTTATAATATAATAAGGGTCTTAATGGGAATATCTATGTTTGGAATGTTTGTAATTTGATTTTTTTTGATTTTTTTTAGAAATTGTATAATTTTTAAGCGGTGATTTTTTAATAAATCCATAAAAATCTCTTTAAGCACTTTTTTTATAGAAGTGATTTTAGCATATAAAATTTATTGTTTAAGAAAAATTTCCTTCTTTTTTGGGTTTTTGAACATGATATTAATATTTTTTAGTGGGAATATATTAAATTAAATTGGACTTATGTTAATTTAATTATCATTGAATAAGTTTCATAGTTCAATATAAATGACTTATCTCAATGAAAACCAAATTATAAAGGGGTTAATAGTTAATTTTATGGACTAATATATTTTAAATCAAGGATTTATTATATTTTTTTAATTATTCTTATATTTATATGATTTTTCTTCTTTTGTTTTGAGATTCATAGTCCATTAAAAAAGAATTCCTATATATTTAATCATGGACTTCAATTTTTTAAAAATCATGTTTCTGAAAAATTATTTTGGTTATGTTGGAAATAAATGACTATGTGATGAAAAAAATGGATTTTGGGTTTTAAAAAAGGGTTATTTATTTTTATCATTAGAGATATTGACTTTGGTTTTCCAATGTAAATACTAAATCATGTGATTTTAAGTGATATGTTTTGGGTTATTCCTTGTTTTATTTTAAAATGATTAAACTATTATTTTAATAAATGTGATATAAATTTGATTATTTCATAGATCACATTCATATTGGAGATTATTTATATATTGAGGACGTTTTTTGTTTTTAAGGGGTGGATTTTTTTTATAACATAATAGGTTTAAGATAATTTGGTTGTTTGAACTGATTATTTTATAATGGGACACTTTTTTATTAATTTTCATTGGTTTGGTTATACTTATGATGAACTATCTATTGAAATGTTCGGTTTAGTTATAATTTTAGTGATATTTATTTTTGGATATAATTTTATAATGGGGAGAAGAAACCCTCTCATGTATGAAGTTTTGATGAATGGTTTTATAATTTATTGGTGTATAACCTTTTTTTATGAGCAATCATCCCTTGTCATATAAGTTATTTCTTTCATATAATGTATATAAGAAATTTTGAGGAAACATTTCTTATGAATGGTAGCTTATAAATTATCATGCTTTTAATTTAATTTTTTTGGTTTATAATATATATTATAATGAGAATAAAGTGATTAATGTTGGTATCAGAGTGCTCAGTGGAAGCATATGTTCGAGGAATTGAAATTATCTCATAGTTGTTTTGAATTAACAACATTATCATTGGGAATTTGAGCCTTGGTAAAGGTTGGGAATGTTACTCAAATACCTTTAATCTTAAAATTACATGATTTTTACCTTGTTTGAATAGAAGGTGTTATCATAAATTTCTTTCCACTGGTGACTTTTTTTAAAGGATATAAGATTGAATACATAAAGATCATCCACACATTCTTTAAGAGTCCATAGGAACGTTGATCTTCAAAATACGGGTCCTATCTTGGAGGTATGATAATTTCTTTGATGTCTTGATGATCACCAAATCTCCATTGCTTTAATCCACGAAGGCGATCTTGGATTAAACACATAGAACAACGAGTTATCTCTCCCAAATGTGGGAAGGAGGAAAGAGGTTCTCTCAAATTCGAGTGTATGAATAGTTCCTTTAAAATGATCTCCCTCTTACATATATAGTAGAGTTTAAACATCCATAAAGGGTTCCCTAAACCCCGTTTAAATAACACCCACTAACTTTTATGTAAATGAAACGTTTTTACCAACTAACGGTTCCATAAACATCATTTATATTTTCTCAAAAACCATTAATATATAATCAATATATTACATCATAAAATAGAGTCTTTAACATGACTTGTAATTCCTACAAATATTAAACGAACATTTAATTTTAAAAAAATATTCATTTATATAATATTTGACCAAGTATTAACTTATTACATTGTGAATACCTTTAGTAAATAAATACAACTCTAATTAGTCTTTACTCAAATAATAGCGAATTTATTGATCCTTTGGTGATAGTTTATTCATAAACATCTCTTAAACTCCATGGTGGGGAACACCATGTCTTATACTCATATTCATCAGAATAGAGAAGTCGTTTGAATTCCCTAAATGCATGACCCTCTACGACCTTATCTCGATAGTAGTGAATACTATTCATAGAGAAAGAGTGGAGTTTAGAAACCCATCAAGGAACCTAAACATATATAAAAAATTCATAGTAATGGAAACCATTCCTATGAACACATGTCATATAATAGCATGTCATTGTCAAATGATATCTCATAAAGTAAGATGCACACTTTGTGTCATCATCCATTCATGTTTTATTATTTATTGACCTAAATGGATGGACTTACCTTCTTCTCCATTTCCATGGATTTAGTAAAGGAACTACCATCTTAATCAACTAGGCCTGAGATATTACTTTCATTCATAAGAAATATATTATGTCTTAATTATTTAATAAATTTCATATAACCAGGGACAAAACCAACACAATATACCTCACTTTGACATCAATTCCATAGTTTTCATCTTGTATCAAAGTACTTAATCAAATAGTATGCACTGATAATAACCTAAATTCAGGTTACCATTACACATTTTTTTTAAATAGGAACTGTCAATGACACATGAAACATTTTTTGTTCTAATTGGAAGGTCAGTACTCATGATCTTATTTACTTGAGATCACCAATTAAAAACTTCATGACAAGAAGTCTCAATAATTATGATCCTAAAATATCTAATGGTTACACATCATCTTTTTTGTTGTCCACATAATCTATCTAGACCATAGGACATAACTTGATGATTACTATCATGGTATCTCTAGGTTATCATTATATTATTAGAACTTCTATAACCTTTTGATAAAATATATAATATTCGGAAATTACCATCAATATAATTGATGTAGAAGTATCAAAACTATTATGGTAAGGTAAAAATGTACATATATAAAACTGTATACATGTAATGGTAACCAAAGCATACAAAGGAGTTGGGTTTAGGGAACCCACTCACAATACTCCCACATAAACTAGATACAACTAAAATCAATCATCAAACCACTCACTCTCACATGGGAATCATTATTTTACTGAGATATGGATCTAGTTAGGGGTTCTACCTTGTTAACCTTATGGATACTCATCTAATTGTGACTTCCCCTTTTTGAGAACAATCCCTCAAGAGATGAAACTTCAGAAGTATATTATTTTTCCTCTAGTGTGACCTAGGCTCCTTTGAAAGTACCAATACTGTAGTATTGTCACAATAAAATAGATCAGAGTTTGTACTGTTAGGAAAAACACTAATGTTTGAGAAAAATATGTGTATCCACACTTCCTTCTTAGTTGCATCAGAATATTCAATATACTTAGATTATATTGTAGAGTTAGTGAGCATAGATTTCTTCAAGATTATCTAGCTCACTAAACCACCATTTAGGAAAAATATATAGCCTTATTGTGATTTCAGATCACTATGCTTTGTCTAGAAAATGGCATCTTTGTATCTCCTCAGTACTTATTACTCATCACCTCCATACAACTAAAATACATCTTTTATATGTATCAAGTACTTCAAGATAGTTTTTACAGCCTACACATGTAGTTGCCTTGGATTATATTGATATATTACCACCATTATTAATGAAAAGGAAACATCAAACCTAGTAAATAACATGATATAAATGATAGATCCTTATGACAAGGAGTAAGGGATTTTACTCATTCCTTCAATCTTATCTTTTGTTTGTGGACACATTTTCTTAGAGAGATTGATACCATGTGACATTGGTAACAACCCTTTCTTGTATTGTTACATATTTTAACTTTTGAGTACCTTGTCAATATATATACTTTCACTTATCCCAAGAAGCCTCTGAGACCTATCTCAATAGATCTTAATCCCTAGTATATAGGATTCCTCACCCAAGTCTTTTTTTGTAGAATCATTCATTTTACCAAGTCTTATCTGACTGTAAGGCTTATACTTAACTTTCCATAATTAATATGTCATAAATACACAATACAAGGGAAATTATAGCATTCATAATAACATTCATATAGACACATTACCCGATTTCACTCTTGATGAAACCAAATTACCTTATCGCCACATAAAAATGAACATTCTATAATCTTGGTTCTGACTTTAACCCCAAAATGGATATCTATAGCTTTCAAACTTTTTTTGGCACTCTTTGAGTTAATAAAACCATTAGATTTAGTCATATATAAATCATCAACCAACATCCCATTTATAAAATCAGTTTTTACATCTATTTGCTAAATTTTATAATCATACATGGCTACTATTTCAAGTATTATTTTTATGAATTTCATCATCACAACTTGTGACAAGGTTTCTTTGTAATCTATTACTTGAAATTTCTTAAAACCCTTTGAAACTAGTCATGATTTATATGTATTTACTTTACCATCCATGTCCATATTTTCTTAAATACCCATTTTCAACCAATGGGTTTTACATTAGCTGGAGGGTCTACCAAAATCAAAACTTGATTTTGGTACATGGACTCCATATCATAATGCATGGAATCATTCCATTTAGAAATATCCTTTCTTTATACTTCTTCCTTTTAGGTTATAGGTTCATTATTCTCTAAGAGTAATGTGTCACCTAAAACGGTGATAATAAACCCATATCTCTCTGGTTATCTAGCAACTCAAGTATCCATATGCTGTATTTGTGTCTTAGGAACATCTTCATCACCCACTCTCTCTTATAGCGATGATTCCCATACTAGATCTTATGCATATGGATCATCAACATCACCAAAATTAATTTTGTTCCCACTATTTCCATTAAAAATGTGTTCCCATTCACAAAATATGGCATGTATTTCCACAATCATTTTTTTATCTGATGGGTTATATAGATAATATATATTATTTTCTTTAGTATAACCTATAAAGTTATGGAGTTGGTGTCCTTAGAAAAACTTATTATACATTCATTATAAGTATATTATATGTATTTAATAATAATTTAACATATTATTACATATTTTTCATTATTTATACATGGATTTAAGTAATAATTTCTTAGATTATTTGTCTCATTGATAGGTTCATAGTAGTTACCCTCTATAATGAGAACCTTGAAGTTATTTGACAATATTATTAATATAGTTTTGTAGTTGGATAACATACTATAATGGGTTACATAGTATTTAGATCTTCAGGTGAAAGAGATTGTAAGTGGATGAGGCTTCTTCTTATGAAGTATGCACTTGGTAATCTCCAAAATGGGAGATTATGAGAACATACCCACTAGTTGGAATTCCATATGTTTTTGTGTCATCGAATAATCCTATTTTCGAGCATGTGTAATGGTCCTTAGGCTTTTAGATTATCATTAATGTAAGTCATATCTCGCACACATAGATTTACTGACCAAAACTATCATAGGATATGTTTGAAAGAAGTGAGGTACATTGGGTGTATTATGATTGAAATGTCATTAATAGATATGTCGATGATGTATTTGACCCTTCCATCATTATGGAAGCTGATATCTCATCCCATTGATTGAAATAGAAACATCACATTAAATTCTATGACCATGGTTTAATGACGTTTTTACTTCAGATAGTAAAAGATAGATGTATCAAGTGAATAGGTTGATGACACCGTCGTGAAACCTTCTTGATGAGATATTATGAAAAAGTGATCATATTACACAGTGAGAATTCTTATGTGGATTTTTAAAATTGTGACATTAAGCTCATTCTTTTGGTTTCCTAGACCCATTGCTAGACAATAATCTTTTACTTTACTAAATCCCACCTAATTACAAAGATAAATAATCTTATAGGGTGACAAAATAAGTTTTTTCATTGATATAGATTAAATTATATTTGAGTTTAATTAATGGAATAAATATTATTATCTATTTTGAGGAATAATATTATTCAAGTTATGTTAATTACATAAATTAAATAAATATTTATTCACTAGTGTAATGCCCCAACCCCAAATACCCAGAATCAGAGCATTGTTACTTGACATTGACATGATACAAGGAATCATGTCTTGAAAGACCAATCAGTTTAGTATCCTCAAAATTACTAGATACGTATATATGTTTTACATTACCCCATGAAATAAAAAAACAACATTGTGTCCCATTTGAACACTCTTATATCACTTAGCCTATTCCTACAGGTTAATCATAATATAATTCTTTGCATCCTAGGAAAAATAAAAAATAAGAAAGGGGTGAGCTTAGATACTTAGTAAGGATAACAATATAGAGGAAACTGTCATAAATAAGAATAATCATTTAAGGAAATGCATAAGAATAGAACACAATCATTTTAAACATAAAATTCATCATAATATAGAAAAGATAAATCAGATAATGTAATTTACTTATTCACATGGATATTATACTCGTCAAATAATCACATGTAATATCAATAGCCAATTTCATAATGATTGAATTCATGATGCTAGACTTCATAACCACATAGTCAAGGCCTTGTACCAAGACTACAATTAAGATTTTGTCATGGCCTTGTGCTAAGACACTAGTTTGTCTCATGAGACCTACCGATGCATCGAGGAGCTATATAGGGATCCACCCATAACTTACTAAGTCCAATGCATTCCTTATATGAAAGAGTTTAAACATAATATAAAAATTCTTATTAAAACTAGCATATGAAATGTCAATAATTTATCCATAAACAATGAATGGTATAAAAATAACACATCCACAGTCAAACATATCACAAAAACTTCAATATAGTATGGAATATTTGTACCATAATAAATCTGCCTCAATCAAGAATAATATCCCATAAATGAATTTGACATAGTTGAAAATGATTAGTAAAAATATTTGAGAGAAATATCCATTTTTTATGAAAACATTTAAAAGTCTCACTATTTATCAAGAAGCTATTTAAAATATATTTTTGAATCAATGTGTACCATACCACTTTGAAACTTTTAAAAGGAATTTAAATTTAAACACATTAATGTACATATAAATAAAACCTTAAAACCATTTTTAAAACATGGACATTAATAAGAAATATTTAGAAGAATAAAATTTTTAAACATTTAAAATGATATTTTAGGTAGAGTTCCTAACCAAATGAGAGACGCTTGAATAAAAATAATTAAGGTAATAAAAAATTTATAATATAATTATAATAAAGGGATTCATGATATACTATGTAAAAGTTCAGTATATACACCAAATAAAAGTGAATTGGCGCATAATAACAAAGAAGTATTAATGGAATGTAAATTGAGATGAATTCTTTTATAAAGACCATATCCATAGATTCAAGATAAATAAATAAAATAATTATGTGTGAAAAATATAAATACACTTAATATGATTGGATATTCAGTGTAAATTAATCATAGGACATTCACACATATTCTTGTAAAAACAATACCAATGACTTGGATGATTAACTCAATGAAAAGAAATTGAGTTAAAATTACTCTTATCAAGTTTATATCGATGACTTGAGAATTTATCAATGGAGTGATTATGTGTATCAAAAGTATATCCAGACAAAGAAGAGTTTAAATTACTACATATCTAAATAAGTAATTATTGGACACATAATCTTGGAGTAAAGTAATCAATGAAGTTTGCGTAAAATCGAATGAGTGGAAATTGAAATTTGAAATTCCCTTACCAATTTGGTAACATACGAAACATACACCACATGAAAGAAGGATAATACAATGATGATTTAAATACTTATAAATGAAAGTATATTATGAAAACAATACAATCACTGGCAGTACACACACCACACAAAAGGTAATAGTGGCAAATATAGCATGAATCTCACAAGAATAAAAGTGAGATAAAAACCCCTTACCACGTTGTAATCAATCGAGTCGTAAGACCAAAAGTTAATAACCCCCAAATGAATAACATAAAACCATGAATAAAAATATAATAATGATAATATATATCAAGTGGCATTTCACAATACACCACATGCAAAAAACAAGTGGTGAACAATGGAAATCTCACGAAATTAAAAGTGAGATAAGAAACCCCTTACCTTGTACTTTTCCTTATTATAGGGTAGGTTAAACTCATTTATAATGGTTAAATAATTGTTATTAAATTATACAAGAAATAAATACCTAAATATGATATCATATATGATCTTTTAATATTCCTTTGTTAGGGATATTTTAGTAGTATCATTATTTTGGTTTTTAACTGATTCATTTTCATTTATTTGTTTTGTTATGTAAGTCATGGTTTTTAGGTATAGGATATATTTGATTCATATATAGAATGATATTAAGTTCTTAAAAATTATTTTTAATCATAAAATGAAATTTTTTATTGAAAGATTACAATGGGGAATGAATCTCATCGCGTTCGTGGACACGGTAAGTCATACGTACGCTCGAGCGACAATATCATTATATTGATGGTGAAATTGTATGTAATTAGATGGTATATAATATATAAATAATAATTAAAATTTTATATTTATTATTTAAATCAGTTATACTCATTATTATACCCATCCAAATAATGAAGTGTTTGAATAACAAACTACACCACGACGTGGAGATGGTAAGCCATACGCACACACGTATGTTGACTTTGTCATTTATAGGATGGTTAGAATAATGAATATGGTTGTAACATATTTATAATAAAATACTAATATGTAGAAGGTAATGGATTTATTATTTTGTTATGGAAACAAAAAAGAAATAGGAAGTGGAAGAAGAAAAGAACATGAAAGAGGGTGGTGAAATTATTACCTCTTCCTCGGGTGTTTCCTTTTGAGTTGATCAAAAGGGATCCTTAGGTTGGATTTATGATCGAAGAAAGGCCTATAGGATTAATTGAGGGAATTTGGGAAGATATTTGGGAAAGTTATGGCCAAGCCAAATGGCTTTGGAGGTATGAAATTAAGAGAAGCTGAAGTAGCCTTTTATAAGAGAGGCGAGGTTCACTTTAGGAAAAGCTAGAAATATTATTTTATAATAAAATAATTTTCTGTGTCTAATGGATCCAGAATGATTTATTTAGAATTTAAGGTTGGGATGGGTCCAAATAATCTCAACCAATAGGTTTTAGACAATTTTTGGTTAGTATTTTAACATTATCTTTTTTATTTTACTCTTAGTTAAATAGTTTACCTTTTACTGTGTCTTCTTGTATTCCTACACTATATTATTAAAAAACTTACTCTAAACTTCTAGGAGAGACTCAGGTGGTTCATTAATGACATATATAAAATTATTTAAGCCATTTTTGTGAACCTTATATTGTTAGGAATATTATATCAACCAATAATATAGTATTTGTTTTAAAAACTAATTTATGTCAATTTTGACACTATTTGGTATTTTATTTTTGTGAAAGTCATAACAACCTTATCACTTTGAAAATAATTTATACAATCAACCCTAACATGTCATATTAACCTAGAAATTATTTTTATGGCATCAAAACTTTTAAATTCTATTTATTTTAATATTTACAATATAAACTATTTTAATATTTCATTAAGAATACAATTACTGTATCATCATTGTGTCATAAATAAATTTAATTATATAATCTATAAAAATTATAAATAAAATTCCATTATTTAAGAAATATTTTTATCTTTATAATTAATATTTATAGTCGAATTTATCTTATGTATAACCATATATTAGAAATGGTTTAGTTAATAAACTTTGAATTTAACAATTTTAAATCTTTTTTAAGTAAAATAATAATAAACGTCCTAATCCAATCCAAGTGGACCTAAAGGATCATATTTTATTCATAAGGTTGTTTTATTTCAAATTACACGTATCCAATAGAATTAGGACATGTGTTATAGTAATTATAATATCATTTTTACCTTTAATTGCCCTATATACTTTTAACCATGGTAAATAAAAGTCAAAACTTACTACTCCCCAAAAATTATTTTCATATTATTGAATGAAATTTTAATTATTTATATTACCTGTGTCTCTCGGATTTTTGAAATTCATTTCACAGAAGCGGTAAAATTATGTTTCATGCAAATTTGAAAATTCTCTTAGAAGATGGGTAAAAGACGGTAAAAAGTTCAATAAACTTTTATACATCTAATTTTATTATAAAATTACTCTAATGAATTAAATTGAACTCATATAGGTATTATATATCTATTTTTTCTTAAAATAAATTTATACAAAATAAATTATTATTTAAATAAAAAGTTGGTTTTAAACAATAACGCGGTGTTTTTCACTATTTATCAAAAATAGAATGTTTTCAGAAAATTACAAACAATTTACCCTAAGATAATTTTCATATTTAAAATTCAAAAATGAATTATATTTTACCAAATTCAAAACATAGAAGTTTAATTAATTAATTTAAAATTAATTACCGTTATCAAAACTGAAAAGATGGTTTTTAAAAAGTAAAAACTATCAAAAGATTGACAAGTTTTTATGTCAAATTTAAATGTTAAATTACTTATAATGACCTACATTGTGTTAAATGATAAAAATAATAATATAATTATACTTACAAACCATTAAAAATAATAAGTTAACACTATAAATTTTTTCAATTAAAAAAGTTGTTTTGAATTAAAATTTAGTATTTTTTAGTATTCATCAAAATATGAAAGTTATCAGAAATGTACCAAAAATTTATCCAAAACAAATTTTTATATCAATATTATAAAGATAAATTTATCTTCATTAAATTGAATATATAAATGTGTCAAATATTTGTTTTCAAAATGGGTTTCCATTAAAAGGTGATAACATTGCATTTTTTTAAAAATACTTATTTTTTATGAAAAAATGAATTTGTTCTTATATTATGTCAAAAAACACATAATATGGATTCTTAAATTATATGGAGTATATAAAATTCAAAATTTAATTAATACTATTCATAACCACTTTTTGAACAGTTAGTTTGGTAAGTACTGTTGCACTCGAACTCGGTGTTGTGTGTCACAAAAGATATTGAATTACTTTAATGAAAATAACTCACTATGAAATATTGGGTTGTTACATTCTTCCCCCTTTTGGAAATTGCATCCTCGAAATTTTCATATTAGGCTTGGGAACTTCAATGAAAGTCCCACATCGGAAAAAGAGTCAATAAAACTATCACTTTAAAACAAAGAAAGAGAAGTACCAAGGTAACCCTAGATAACCCATACTAGGATTCCATGTATGAAAAAATGGATATGGAAGATAAAATAAGGGTTAAGTTAAGATAGAGAGTTATAGAAAACATGATTAGGAGAAATTCAACAACAAGAAAACCCCAAACTTGTGATGGGATAAATGGTCATTAGTTTCCGAGTAGGAAAAGTAAAGGGGCAACATTTTTTGTTTTATGTTCCATTTCATAAAGTTGAGGAATTTATTTATGAGATTGATTAATAATATAAAGAGATATACTTAATTATTAAGTAGAGTTTCATCCTTTAATAAATTTTCACCAATAAATCATTTTTTTCAAACAATGAGTATTCAAGATGAGTTGGTCACACCTGAAGCACTAGAATAAAATTCCAGAGAATCAAATGATCCAAAAAAGATAAACTATATATTTACTTTGTCTTTAGATATTAACCAAAACAAAAATTTTTAGTACAGGGTCAGATGATCTCCAAAAAGGATAATCTTTTAGATAAATAAATACTAATCTTAATTTCTAAAATTAAATAAACAATACCCAAAGTTCAATAAATACCATTCAATATACAATTATCCTTTAAATCCTTCAATATAATCCAAACTAATATTGAAACCCAAAACATAGAAGAATTTTATTACGTAGTCTTCCACATAAAATTGTATCTCTGAATAACATCGACTAATCTTAAAGTCATATACTTAAAAGTAATTAACCTAATCACATATTCTCTATGATAGGTTAATAATTTCCATAAATAACATTTATCACTTAATCACCAAATCATTTTCCTATACTATGGATATCCATTTCATAAGACATAAGATCCCAAATCAACTTATTATTGATCAATAAATTCATTTAACTAAAAAGAATTAGTCACACTAACTAGTGACTTCATGTAGTTTAGTGGTAGGTGATAAATCCCAATCACACTCTGGTAGTGGGTTCGATTCCCATAGCTTTATCCGACGTGATGATTTGTCACACGGTATGCGTCTTGTCCTTTTTCAAAAACAATATTTTATAACATTCCCAAAATGAGATAAATTCCTCAAAATTACCATAACATAATTTCACCACAAATGTTATCTCATACCTCGTATTTTCATCCCAAAATTTAATAACTTGTAATTGCCTAAAATTCACGGATCATATAAACCCAAATGGTTATTTATAACTATATCAATAATAGAAAATATAATTATTCCTAAAATATAATTTTCACATAACGAACTGTAGGGTTACACATATAAGAGAAAAGTCTTCCAAAGTAATCCTATCAATAAAGAGCACTAGTACTTTTAAACATTTTACCATCCATTTATTTCCACATAGGTTATTCCTTGACCAAGAGGTTATCCTATATAATAGGATATTCACTCAGGTAATTCCCAGGTCCCCTACATTTACAGAAAATGACTATAAATGGATTCTTGGGATCATTTTTATTTTCTTCCATAGTACTCTTCATTTTTACTTGGAAATTCATTACTTTATGTCCTTATTTACCACACCTAAAGCATTTATTTGTTCCATTGAGACACTTTTATAGGTGCCTCCTTCCACATTTCTAGCATGAGGGAAATTGAGCTTTCTTTTCTCCATGGCATCTACTACTGGAGATCTTATCATTCAACGCCTTTCTCTTCTTTGTCGAGTCTAGGAGTTGGTTAATATATATATTGTTGATCATATTTTGGAAAAATGATTTGGAATGAACACGTTATATTTCACACCTATCAACATTCCATTTTTTTTCTCATTCCCACCACCATTCCCATATTATACATCATGTTCAATGTTACTCTGACTTCCTTGGAATCCAGCTATTGACTAACACAATAAAGCATAGTGTGATTCATAAAATCATTTAAAGAATATAATAACACCTTATTTTCTATCTAAAACACCATTAGATTAACCAAGGTTATTTATTCTCATATTGTATTAAAATCCTTTAAATTGGTTTGTAAGGAAAATTTTAATTATCCTAAGAATATCCCTTCGGGAGTGTTGTAACAAAGAGTGCAGCAAGGCCCATTGTCAAGTACCAGGATACCCCAATCTAAGCCTGAAGCTCTTTGTTGGAGTTTTACCTCTTAGGTACATCTGGGCCAGAGCCGCCTCTACCTTCTCATATCCAGATAAGGATTTATTGCTTGGAAAACCCACATAATATTTACATTATGAATTTTTTTGGATGTCCTTCTATACTAATCCTCAATTTCTATCTTTGGATAGTTATTCCAAATCAGTGTTTTTTCTAAATCCAGCTTCCATGGTTTGTGATAAACTTCCTCTTATACAAATTTTAATGCCCTGACCCCAGTTACCAGGAATCGGTGCATTATTACATGACATTAGTATGATATAAGGAATCATGTCCAAAATGACTGATCAGTTTAGTATCATTTTAAGTACTAGATATATACATAAGTTTTAAATTACATCATGAAATTAAAAAAAACATTATTGTATCCCATTTGAACTATCTTATATCTCTTAGCCTACTCCTACAGGTTAATTTTAATATACTTCTTCTCTTCCTGGAAAAAATAAAACATAAGAAAGGGGTGAGCTTAGATGCTCTTTAAGGATAAGAATATAGCAGAAACTATCATAAATAAGAATAAGAATTTAAGGTAATGTATAAGACGAGAACCCAAGAATTTTAAACATAAACTTCAACATAATATGGAAAAGATAAATCAGATTATTCCATTTACTTATTCACATGGATATTCTACTACTTGAATAATCACATGTAATATCAATATCCAATTTCATAATGACTGAATTCATAATTTCAGACATCATAACCTCATAGTTAATGCCTTGTTCCAAGACTACAAATAAGATTTTTTCAAGGACTTTTGACAAGACACTATTTTGTTTCATGAGACCTACCGATGCATCGAGGAGCTACAGCGGGCTCCACCCGTCACTAACTAAGTCCAATGCTTTCCTCATATGAAAAGGTTTAAACATAACATAAACAATATTTTTAAAACTAGAATATGAAATGTCAATACTTTATTCATAAACCATGAATGGTATAAAAATAATTTATCCACAGTCAAACATATCATAAAACCTTCAATATAGTATGGAAGTTTTGTATCATAATAAATCAACCTCGATCAAGTGTCATGCCCCATCCCCCGGGGCCCATGCTGTGACTACTCCATGCCCACCTTCCATAGGCCAGGGTCTAGAGACTATCACGGAAAGGCGTATTCCCTAAAAAAAAAGGGAAGTCATTGAATTTTTAACTGGTAAACTCACACAACTAAACACAAAGTAGGTTACAAGTACAAAGTAACCTATAATGTAATCAAGGTGTGTACAGAAAGTAAAGGGGGCCAGAATACAAGCCCAAATGAAAAGAACAAGTAAAACTAGAAAGTACAAGTAAACTGAAAATAACTCCTGTGATCACCCGCCAAGGATCCTACCTGAAGGGTAGGTACAGGTCTCGAATGGTCATCTCTGTGGTACACCTCATTTAAAGTCTACCTCCGAGCTACCTCCAGTCCTAGTACCCTCATCCTCAGTCAACGTTGTCTGTCGTCTGCACCAAACACAACAAGGTGTGGGCGTAGCCTGTGTAGGGGTGAGTATAACAATATTCAGTAGGAACCTGGATACCCTCGAATGTCTCACAAAATTCACAAAGTATAAACCAAAAATCATGAAAACAATTGAAAACCCTACTTAGTTATATGCCCATTCATATACCTAAGTTGTCGAGTATACCCTTCTCAATCACGAGGAAACACAGGACCCATTTAAAAGCCTAAATCTCAACTATTCCATGAATTAAAGAATACCACAAATGAAAAGAATCAGCTCACACCAGGTATAACTTACGTACGGTAGTAAAAATGATTAGATGTAACTACTGAATCATGTTACTCTGTTGAGAGGCAGACCCACATAGGATCCTAAATCATTAGACCCACGCTGGATCCTAGTATAGAAGACCCACTTAGGATCCTAGAGTATTCCCACATGAATTCCTAGAGTGGATCCATGTGGGATACTGGAACATAGACCCACGTAGGATCCCAAATCACAGACCCACAAATGATCCCCTTATCATATTATAGCCATCCACATGGTTCTCGCACTAAGCTCGCTTGATTCCAAGAGGGTACGCTTCTCATGCCACTGGTCGATACTCCAACTGCCACAATGTCCCATTAAGAAGTATCCCAAAGGACCACTACATATTAGGGGTCTCAACACAACAGAAGGTTCGTCAATCGGATGCCCGGTCTGTAAGTTATTGACCATTTAGTCCTGAGGCCCCGATTGGATTCGTGTTCGATCCAACCTGGCCATACCCCAACATTATCCGAAACTCAAGTGGGGTATACCAAAAGGACCATCTCGATCCATGGTTTCAGATGCCGTATACAGTTCATCAAATGGACGCCTTTAGTTCATGTTATAGAAAAAAGAGAAAAAAGGGGTAGAAGTTGGTCTGAGTCCGGTCCGACCCGGCCTGGGCCTACCCGAGTCCGGACCTGGGTCCGACCTGGCCTGCCGGTGCAGCCCGGCCCATTGGGTGGCCCGCTGTGGCCCACGGCTGTGTGGCCCCGCGGTGGGGTCTGCCCGAGCTGCCACCCAAGGGAGAGGCACCCCATGGGTACCCTAAATGGCTGGGCCATTCGGGTTGGGTGGCTGACCGTATGGCACCCCGTGGTGCTGGAAGCTGGCACACGGGACCCAGAGTCCCGCTAGGCTCCTCGGCTGGCCAGATGGCCAGCCCACCGGCGCGGTACTGTCATTCTTCGTGCCACCACCGGTGGCCAGCAGCGAGTCGAACGCCCCTCCTTCACCGTCGTGGCCTCGTGTCATGGCCCCTACACACTCGGTGGTGTGGACGCACTCTGCCACCCCCTTCATGAGGCTGGTCGAGCGCTAGCCGCCGCCCTTTCCCCACCACAGCCAACGAACCGCGGTCCTTCTCCGGTGGTGAGGTCGTGCCACTGTCACCGTCATAGATTCCTGGAGTGCCGACTGCTACTCCTGAGCCCTTTCGGTACCAGTCACCAGCACTGGTTGTCAGATACATTCCTTGGGTCACCAGCATTTCCCAATGGGCCCTTCCTCATTCCATAGACTCCCGCACACATCTTGGAATGTCTACATCGATTCAATACCACCACAGTTGGAAATTAATCAACCTGAGAACAAGCCGCAAAGAACACCAAAATCTATAAGGGTTGTAGAGAGGTCAGGCCATGTTCGTTTGGCTTGGACTCTCCACATTATAATGGTATCAATCGGCATAGTTGTTCTAGAATCGAGAAGAATGAAAAGAACGAGTAAGGGGTTTTCAAAATCAATAATGCCTACCTCGAAGATTCATTGACGTCGGTGAGGAGAGAGAATTAAGGATGTCAGTTCGTCGTCGTTGAAGACATTCCTCATTAGAGATCCTTTGATGGAGTTCTTCATTGGAGAAATTTTCATCGTTTGGAGGAAGTGTTTCTCCAAAGTTCTCCCCAAGTATCCCTTTCCCAACACTCCCCAAATTCAAAAAAAATGAAGAGCCAACTTGTTAAATTATGTTTTATTAATTTAACTAGAGTTGGAACATTAATTAATTTTGAAGTTGGCAAAATTAATTGGAAAAGAAACCAAGAGTCACCTCCCTCATTAAAGAGGGAGTTTAAGGGGTTGGGTGGTCCCCATCACAAAAATTCAAATTGGGAGGATTAAAATTAAAATATAAAATAAAGCTAGTTTATTTTATTTTCTCCCATGAAAATTCTGAAAACTAAAAAGCACCTTTGACCTATTGTGGCTGAAGTGAAGGTCTCATTATGTGAATATCAGCGTTGCAAGATCAACAGTGCCCTAAGATTTAAATTCTGAGCACCAGTTCAAAAGTTACAAAAACCTGCTCACATGCTTACTAAATGTACTTAAGAAACTTTAGAAAAACATTCTGGGCTCTCCAGGACTCAGAATCAAGTATCGTAAGAAACTGAAGACTTGAATATTTCCATATAATTTAAAAAAAATACATGGAATTTCTGGGTCTTTACATTCTCCCCACCTCAGGGATTTGCATCCTCGAAAGCCACATCTCAAAAACTAGGAAAACAAGTAGGGGTACTGAGCATGAATCTGGACCTCCCGCTTCCACGTGCTCTCTAGAAGGTTCTCATGTTGCCAACGTACACGCATCGCCCACGAAGGAATCTGTCTTGTCGATCCTCAATCTAGAATGGAACCTCCAAAAACGTTGCCCCATTGTTGACGTCAATCTTGCCCTAGTCAATGATGTGTGAAGGGTCATGCACGTATCTCCTCAGCTGGGATACGTGGAAAAAATCATGCACCCAGTGCAACTGAGGTGGAAGAGCTAAGCGGTAAGCCACATAACCAACTCTACTGAGTATATTAAAGGGTCCGATGAACCTTGGAGATAACTTTCTACCCCATCCAAAGCTCCGTAAACCTCATCAGGGTGAGACCCGTAGAAAGACATGGTCACCATCCTCAAACTCCAGAGGTCTCCATCTCCTGTCAGCATACGACTTCTAACTGCTCTGTGCAGTCTTCATCTGCTCATGGATGATCTGAACCTTCTCCGTGGTAGCCCATACCATCTCTGGTCCCATGAGTGCCGACTCCCCTGGGTCAGTCCATCCCAAAGGTGATCTGAAAGGTCATCTATACAGAGCCTCAAATGGTGCCATCCTAATGGTGGAGTAATAGCTATTGTTGTATGAAAACTACACCAAGGGAAAGTGATCCTCCCAGCAGTGACTGAAGTCAAGGATTCAAGAACACATCATATCTTCAAGGGTCTGTATGGTTCGCTCAATCTAACCATCCATCTGAGGATGGAAGGCGGTGCTCAAATGAAGTTGCATCCTGAAAGCCTCCTACAACCCCTTCCATAGCCGGGACATGAAACATGCGTCATGATCAAAGAAAATCATCGATGGTACTCTATTTAGCCACACAATCTCTTACAAATACTGGCATCCCAATCTCTCTACTAAACCTTGCTCTATAATCGGTAGGAAGTCGGCCGACTTGCTAAGTCAGTCGACGATCACCCAGATAGAATCATGACCCCTAGATATACATGGAAGTCCTATCACGAAGTCCATGGATATTCCATCCCACTTCCACTCTGGGACCTCTAAAGGATGAACTAAGCCTGCTGGTACCTCATGCTCCTCCTTCACTTGTTACAAGTGATGCACTGAGAGACAAACTCTGTTACTGCTTTATTCATTCCCGGACACCAATTCTGTCATTGGAGGTCCTAGTACATCATCACCACTCCTGGATCTACCACTAGATGGGATGTGGGGAACTCCCTCAACACTTCCTCTCGAAGAGACACTGGTACCATGGTACGTCCTCTTCAAAGGATGACATGCTTCCCACCTTTAAAAAATCAATCAGGTGCTTGTCCTGTTGATATATGAGCACGTCGATCCTCACAGTCAATGTCCCCATGCTATGCCTCCCTGACTCACTGAAGGAGTGGGGGAGTGACTATAAGAGACCAATGAAAAGATGCTCTATCTTGATCCACAAAGGATATCTGCAAAGTGGCTAGCTACTCTGTCACCTCACCTAGAAGTTTTATACCAGATCTTCTACTGATTGCATCTGCTACAAAGTTCCCCTTCCCATGAGTATAGACTCTCTCGAAGTCATAGTCTTGGAGGAAATCAAGCCAATGTTGTTGTCTCAGGTTCATGTCCTTCTTGGAGAAGATATATCTAAGACTCTGGTGATCAGAGTATACTATAAAATGCTCTCCCAACAGATAGTGTCGCCACATATTCAAACCAAAGACCACTGCTTCTAACTCAAGGTCATGGGTAGAGTAGTTCTTCTCATGCTGTCTCAGATGTTGAGAACCATATTCAATAATTACACGCTCCTACAATAGGACACATCCGAGCCCGGTCCTTGATGCATCACAGTAGAATACGTACCCAACGCCCTCCTCTGTAAGCCTCAAGTTGGGGGCATTGGTCAGCCTCTGCCACAACTTCTGAAAATTTTGCTGGCATCTCTCCGACCAAATGAAGGATTTCCCCTTCTTCGTCAACACTGATAAAGGTGCTGCAACTCTAGAGAAATCTAGCACAAATCTCCGGTAGTACCCAACCAAACCATGGAAACTTCGTACCTCCGTCAAACTCCTGGGTGGATCCTAAGAAAGTACCACCTCAATCTTCTCTGGATCCATCGAAACTCTAGCCTTTGAGATGACATATCCTAAAAAGTGAACTTCTTGGATCCAAAATTGGAACTTTGAGAGCATACCATAAAGCTGGGGCTCTTGGTGGGTGTCCAGAACTGTCTTCAAATGATAGGAATGCTCCTCCTCAGTAGCCGAGTAGATCAGAATGTCATTGATGAAGACCACCAAAAAGCAATCTAGATATGGCTGAAATATCCTATTCATGAGTCCCATGAACATAGCTAGGGCATTGGTTATGCTGAATGGTATAACCAAGAACTCATAACGGCCATACTGACATCTGAAAGATGTCTTCTGTACACCCTCATCTCGTACTCTAAGCTAGTGATATCCTGATCTGAGGTCAATCTTTGAGAACCACCACGCTCCCTTGAACTGATCAAAGAGGTCATCAATCCATAGGAGTGGGTCATTTTTCTTCATGGTCACCTGGTCCAGGTGCCGACAGTCAACACAATGTCTCAAAATTCCATCCGTCTTCTTGGAAAAGAAAATTGGGGCTGCCCAAGGAGAAACACTGGCCTAGATGAACCCCTTCCCCTATAAGTCCTCCAGCTGTACCAGCAACTCACAAAGCTCCTTGGGAGCTATATGATATTCTGGTGTAGATATCGGTGTCGTCCTATGGTACAAGTCAATGTAAAAGTTTACCTCTTTGTGAGGAGGTAGACACGAAACATTATCAGGGAAGACATCCGCGTACTAGTCCACCACTACAGGATAGCTCGAACTCTCCACATCAATGGCTTATAGGGTAAGGCTATCCAACTGATGAGTGATCGGATGCACTCTCCTCTAGGTAAGCCCATCTTGTGGAAAGGATCCCTTCTCGCCAGTGAAGGTAAACCTAGTCCCATCCTCGTGGATACACTGCACTTTTCTCCAAATGCTGTCGATCTGGGCATGGACTGTAGATAACCAATCCATACCCTAGATGACATCGTAAGGCCATGACACCACTACTAGAAGATTCCAGCCGAAGCTCTCACCTCCTAGAGTAAGATCACACTACGGACACCAGTGTGTAATCATCAAATACTCTCTCATAGGAGTCTCTAGCCATAAGGATCAACCCAATGGATCCACTGGAATCTCTGAGCTCCGAATGAGGGCAGTGGAAATAAAAGAATTACTGGAACCTGTGTCTATAAGTATTGAAGAATAGGTGGAGTAGACACAAATCGTACCTCATATCATCTTCAGAGCACAGTGGTTGTAGGCCTCAGCTGCCTAGAGCTGAGCTCGCCCCTGTCCACCTGCTCCCTGTGGTTGGGGTGGACCACCTGGTGGCGGTGGCGGTAACAACTTGACTCGTCTCCCACTACCAGTTTCATGACCAACTCCTCTACCACGTCCACCTGCTCTTTACGGACCTCCTCAGTCAATCCTCTGTCTCTACCTAGGTGCTCCTTAGACCGTCTTCTGTTCATCCGTACGGCGGGCTAGTCAGTCATGATCCATGTGACCCTACCCACCGCATGTATAACACTGCCTACTCCTCGAATGACTGGCACTATCTATGGTGCCCCGCACAACTAACCTTGAATCCTATGGTCGTCCACCTATATGTCTAGTCCTCTTGGAACTCAGTGACATCTGTCTGCTTCCAACTGTAGAAGACTCCATTACGTGATTCCTGGTGGTGGGTCTCACTGCTGGTGACTGGTCAGTAAGAAAACACTCCACTAAGAGGGCTCGCTCTTACACCCCCGCCTACGACGGGATGCTGAGAGAAATCATCAAAGCCCTGATCTCCCGCCTGAGTCACTGATCGATGGTCTGGGCCATGAATAATGGGTGCCACACTATATCAGTGAAGTAGCAAGAGAGGTCGGTGATCCTCGCTGAGTATAGATCCACATTCATGCTACCCTGCTGCAGATGAAGAAGCTCTTGTATGCACAATGAACGAAGGGTCACTGGGACAAACTTTGCCTGAAATAGGCTCTCAAAGTCTACCTAGAGAAGTCTCACCTCATTGTGAACCTGGAGCACCAATATCCACCATCTTCTTGTTTCTTCCTATACAAGACTGGCAACAAGGATCACCATGAGATCAGCTGGTGTCCCTACTTGTCGAAAGACTCTCACCACATCATCTATCCAATCCTCAGCCACAAGTGGGTCCATCTCATCCTGGAACCTGGGTGGCCTCTGGCACTGGAACTCGTGCAACGTGCTCAAGCGTCCTGTACTCTCCGCTACTGGGGCTGGTGGCATCGGTGTCCCAACAGGTAATGGTACTACTTGTGCCTCTTATGATAAAGGTCCATACACCGAGGCCTCGTCGCTGGATGGGCTGTCATCACTTACTCTTCTTGAACCCTAGCTGGCTGTCTGCATGGAGGCATCCTGAAAAGAAATAGGTGTTCCATGTTCAATCTATTATACCTGGTGAGTTGACTCAATTAGATCATAAAGAAAATTTTTTAAAACACACAATTAATCAGTGTTTTTGTGCACTGAGTCAAAAATCCTAAGTCAGGGTCTTGGTGTTTGGATACGTCGGCTACCGCACCAACACTAGATTACCTAAACTGATAGCCAAACTCATAAAAATTAACACTATTTCTGTTTAAAATATCATAGTCTAATGTTCTATGGTAGAACCAACACCTTTGATACCAATTTTTCATGACCTGTCCCCCGGGGCTCGTGCCATGACTACCCCAAGCCCGCCTTCCATAGGCTAGGGGCTGGCGACTAGTGCTGAAAGGATTATTACCTAAAATAAATAGGAAGGAATTACCTTTTTAACATATAAACTCCCACAACTAAGCACAAAGTAGGATACAAGCACAATGTAACCTATAATGTAAACAAGGTGTGTATAGAAGGTAAAGGGGGCCAGAATACAAGCCCAAATGAAAAGAACAAGTAAAACTAGAAATTACAAGTAAACTGAAAACAACTCCTATGATCACCCACCAAGGATCCTACCTGAAGGGTAGGTACAACTCTTGAACGATTGTCTCTATGGTACACCTCATCTGAAGTCCACCTCCGAGCTACCTCTAGTTCTGGTACCCTCATCCTCAGTCAACGCTGTCTGTCGTCTGCACCAAACACAACAAGGTACAAGCATATCTCATGTAGGGGTGAGTATAACGATACATATTAGGGACCCGGATACTCTCGATGGTCTCACAAAATCCACAAAGGATAAACCAAAATGCACGAAAACAACTGATAACCCTACATTGGTATATATCTATACATATACCTAAGTTGTCGAGTATACCCATCTCAATCATGAGGAAACACATGACCCATCTCAAAGCCCAAAGCTCAACTGTTCCACGAAGGAAGAAATAACATAATGGTAAAGAATCATCTCACACCAGGTATAACTTAGATACGATAGTAAAGATGATTAGATGTAACTACTGAGTCATCTTACTCTGTTGAGAGGTAGACCCACGTAGGATCCTAAGTCATCAGACCCATATAGGATCCTAGTAAAGTACACCCATGTAAGATCATAGAGTAGTACCACGTGGATTCCTAGAGTGAATCTAAGTGGGATACTAGAACACATACCCACGTAGGATCCCAAAGCACAAACCCACATAAGATCCCCTTCTCATGTTACAGCTAGACACAGGGTTCCCACACTAAGATCGCTTGATTCCGGGAGGTTATTCTCTTGAAGCCACAGGTCGATAATACAAATTCTACTATGTCCCATGAAGAAGTATCCAAAAGTACCACCACATAATTGGGGTCTCAACGCAATAGACAACGCGTCAATCAGACATCCAGTCTGTAAGTTATTGGATTTTTTGTCCCGAGGGCCTGATTGGATTCGTGTTTGATACAACCTGGAAATACGCCATCTTTATCCAAAACTCTAGTGGGGTATATCAAAAGGATCGTCTCGATCCTAGGTTTTCGATGCTGTAGATGGTTCGTCAAACAAACGCTCATAGGGAAAGTTATAGCTGAAAGAGTGAAAATGGGTCGAAGTGGGTTCGGGTCCGGTCTGACCCGGTTGGACCGACCCGGCCGGACCCGGCCTGGGACAACCCAAGTTCAACACTAGGTCCGACCCAGACCACTGGGTCTGGCCTGGCCCGCTGGCGCAACCTGACCCACTGGGCGGCCCGCGCTGGGCCGCCCGTGCTAGGCGGCCCGCGGATGGGTGACCCCGTGGTGGGGTCCGCCCTAGCCACCATCCAAGGGGGAGGCGCCCCCTGGGTACCCTGAAGGGTTGGGCTGTTTAGGTTAGGTGGCCGACCGACCATGTGCCACGTGGCACTGACACCTGGCACACGAGACCCAGGGTCCCGCTCGGCTCCCCAGATGGCAGGACGACCAGCCCACCTGTCCGGCGCGGTCACGCACCACACCCCCACCGGCGGCCAACAGCAAGCCAACTACCCTTCCTTAACCACTGCGGCCATGTGCTGCGACCCCTGTATGCCTGGTGGTGCGGACGAATGCCACTACCCCCTTCACGCGGACGAATGAGTGCCGGCCGCCACCCTTGCTCCACCGCAACCCTTCTCCGGTGGTGCGGTCATGCTGACACCATTGTTGCGGTTGGCCGGAGTGCCTATCACCACTCCTGAGCCCTTACGGCACTGGTCCCTGGCACAGGTTTTCAGAAGCATTGCTCGTGTCACCAGGCGTGCCCCGGTGGCCCGTTCTTCATTCCATAGGCTTCTCTACTCGTCTCGGGACATCGCCATCGATTCAAGGCCACCACGGATGGAAATTGCTGAACCCGAAAAAAAGCCACGAAGAACACCAAAATCCACAAGGGTTGCAGAGTGGTCAGGTGGGGTTCATTTGGACCGCACTCTCCACGCTAGAATGATAAAAAGCGGCATAGTTGTTCTTTAATTGAGAAGAATGAAAACAACGGGTAAGGGGTAAATAAAAACAAAAATACATTCCTCAAAGATTCATTGACGTCGGTGAGGAGAGAGAAAGACGAATGTTATTTCATCATCATTGAAGATGTTCCTCGTTGGAGATCCCTCAACAGAGTTCTTCATTAGAGAAATGTTCGTCGTTTTTAGGAAGTGTTTCTATAAAGTTCTCCCAAAGTGTCCCTTTTCCAACACTACCCCAATTCAACAAAAATAAGAGCCAACTTATTAAAATATTTTTTATTAATATAACTAGATTTGTAACATTAATTAATTTTTCAGTTGGCACAATTAATTGGAAAAGAAACCAAGAGTCACCTCCCCCATTAAAGAGGGATTTCAAGGGGTCGGGTGGTCCCCATCACAAATTTCAAATTGGAAGGATTAAAATTAAAAAATAAAATAAAGCTAGTTTATTTTATTTTCTTCCATGAAAAGTCTGAAAACTAAAAACCACCTTCGACCTACTGTGGTTGATGGGAAGGTCTCCTTAAGTGAATATCGGCACTACAAGATCAACGGTTCCCTCATATTTCAATTATGATCACCAGTTCAAAAGTTACAAAACCCCCTCAAACACTTACTGAAAGTACTTATGAAAATACAGAAAAATATTCCGGGCTCTCCAGGCCTCAGAATCAAGTATCGTCAGAAAATGCATACTCATATATTTCCTTATAATTTAAAAATAAATTACATGGAATTTTTTCATCTTTACATTATGAATAATATCCCGTAAAGGATGTTGACATAGGTGAAGATGATCAGTAAAAATCATTGAGAGAAATAGCCTTTTTATGAAAACATTTACAAGTCTCACTATTTTTCAAGATGATGTTTAAAATAGATTTTGGAATCAAAGTTTCCCATACCACTTTGAAACTTTTAAAAGGAATTTAAATTTTAAAACATTAATGTCCATATAAATAAAACCTTAAAACCATTTTTAAAACATGGAAATTAATGAGAAAGATTTTGAAGAATAAAATTTTAAAACATTTAAAGTGATCTTTTTGTTAGAGTTCCTAAAAAAATGAGAGACGTTTGAATAAAAATATTTGAGGTAATAAAAACATTAGAATATCATTAGAATAAAGGGATTCATGATATACTCTGTCAAAGTATAGTATATACACCAAATAAAAGTGAATTGGTGAATAACAACAAATAAGTCTTAATGGAATTTAAGTCAGGATGAATTCCTTTATAAAGACTGTATCCTTAGGTTAAGGATAAATCAGTGACATAATAATTTGTGAAAAATATAAATACACTCCATAGGATTGGATATTTAGTGTAAATATATTAGAGTACATTAACACATATTCTTGTAAAAACAACACCAATGACTTGGATGTTTAACTCAATGAATAGAAATTGAGTTAAAATCACTCTTATCAAGTTTACATCGATGACTTGAGAATTTATAAATGGAGTGATTATGTCTATCAAAATAATATCCACACAAAGGGGAGTGGAAATTAATACATATGTAAATAAATAGTGATTTCACACAGAATCTTGAAGTAGTGTAATCAATGAAGTTTGCGTAAAACCGAATGAGTGGAAATTGAAATTTGAAATTCCCTTACTGATTTGGTAACATACGAAACATACAACCATTGAAAAAGGATCATCCAATGATGATGTAAATACCCATAAATTAAAGCATATTATGAAAAAAATACAATCATGGGAAATACATACACCACACAAAAGGTAATAGTGGCAAATAAAACATGAATCTAACGGGAATAAAAGTGAGATGGAAACCCCTTACCACGTTGTAATCAATCGAGTCATAAGTACAAAAGTTAATAACCACAAAATTAATCACATAATTTCATGAATATAAATAGAATCATGATAATATATATAATGTGACAGTACACAATAAACCACATGCATTAAATAAGTGGTGAACCAAGGAAATATCACGAAATTAAAAGTGAGATAAGAAACCCCTTACCTTATACTTTTCCTTAGTACAGTGTAGGTTAACCTCCTGTATAATGTTTAAATCATTGTTATAAAATTATACAAGAACCAAATACATAAATATTATATCATATATAATATTCTAATATTTATTTGTTAATGATATTTTAGTAGTATCATTGTTTTGGTTGTTAACTGATTCATTTTCCTTTATATATTTTGTTACTTAAGTCATTTTTTTTATGTATAGGATGTATTTTATTAAAATATAGAATAATATGAAGTTCTTAAAAATTATTTTTAATAATAAAATGAAAATTATTCTTGAATGGTTGCTATTGGGAATGAATCTCATCGCGTTCGTGGAGATGGTATGTTGTACGTATGCATGAGCAAAAATATCATTTTATTGATGGTGAAATCATATATAATTGGATGGTATATAATATATAAAGAATCATCAACATGATATATTGATTATTTAAATCAGTTATACTCATTATTATATCCATCCAAATCATGAAGTGTTTGAATAACAAACTGCACCACGACATGGAGAAGGTAAGCCGTACATATACACGAATGGGGACTTTTTCATTTATAGGATGGATAGATTAACAAATATGGTTCTAAAATATTTATAATAACATCACAGTATGTAGAAGGTACTGCATTTATTATTTTTTTATGGAAACAAAAAATAGATAGGAAGGGGTAAAAGAAAAGAACTTGAAAGAGGGTGGTGAAATTATTATCTCTTCTTCAGGTGTTTCTATTTAAGTTGATCAAAAGGGCTTATTAGGTTGGCTTTATGATCAAATAAATTCCTCTAGGTTTAATTGAGGGAAGTTGGGAAGATATTTGGGCAGGGTTTGGCCTAGAAAAATGGATTTGGAGGTGTAAAATTAAGGTAAGGGGAAGTACCATTTTATAAGAGAGGTGAGGGTCACTTTAGGAAAAGTTTAAAATATTATTTTTTAATAAATTTATTTTCGGTTTCTAATTGATAAAAAATGATTTATTTCTAATAAAAAGTGGGGATGGGTCTAAATAATATCAAAAAAATTGCTTCATACAAGTTTAGGTTGCCATTTTAACCTTACCTTTTAGATTTAACTCTTAGTTAAATAGTTTAACTTTTACCATGTATTCTTGTATTCATACACTACATGGTCAATAAACTTATTCTAAAATTCCAAGAGAACCTAAAGTGGTTCATTAATGACATATATAATATTATTTAAGCCCTTTGGATGAACCTTATATTTTTAGGAATATTATATCAACCAATAATATAGAATCTGTTTTAAAAACTAATTTTTTTCAATTTCGACACTATTTGGTATTTTGTTTTTGTGAAAGTCATAAAAACCTTATCACTTAGAAAATTTTTTATCTATTCCACCCTAACATTTCATATTAACCTAGAAAATTCATGGATGGCATCAATACATTTAAATTATATTTAGTTTAACATTTATAATATAAACTATTTTGATATTTCATTAAGAAGTTAATTACTGCATCATCATTGTGTCATAAATAAATTTAATTATTTAATCTCTAAAAATTATAAATAAAATAAATTATGTATGAAATATTTTTATATTTATAATTAATATTTATAGTCGAATTTATCTTATGTATAACCCTATATTAGAAATGGTTTAGTTAATAAACATTGAATTTAACACTTTTGACTCTTCTTTAAATAAAATA